>CM062804.1:24646979-29732455 GCA_031772625.1 Pinus tabuliformis
CTCTGGTAATAATTTACGATCTCTACGGTCATAATTTACGATCTCTCTGTGGTAATAATTCACGATCTCTCTGCGGTAATAGAAAAACAATCTGGGGCACATGCGTCTGCAGTCTGGCTTGCTGATATCAGGTACACACATTCCTTATATTTTTCTAATACATATCTGTTCATATATTTTCAAGTATGAATAATTCACCACAATTACCAAAGATGACCAAAGATAGACCTAGCACAGTTACTCTACAGAGCCTCTATGAGTATATACAGTCTTTAGAGAAACGTAGAGAAGAAAGAGAAGTGAAGCCACAAACAGAGTTAGCAGCCATGCTGAAAAATAAATTCACATCTCTTGAAGACAAGATCGAAAAACAAATAGAAAATAAAATAGAACTATTGGAGAATAAGATGGAAGCAATGGAGACTAGGTTGCAGGTTATAGAAAAACAAAACCAAGATATGAACCAAACATCCCAGCAAGTAGATGCTGATACTTTAGAGAGTCTTAAAATGAAGGACATGATTAAAGAGCTAGAAGAAAAATTTAATAGTAGCCTCACCCTAAATAGTGTGGCAGGTAAATTAGATATCAAACCAATTAAAGATGAAAGGAAAAACTTGATAGAATTAGACCATGAGCGTAACAAAAGGGCCTTGAACCTTATAATCTTCGGTTTGAAAGAGGAGGTAGACGAGGATACTTTAGCCATAGCCCAGACAGAATTACATAACAAATTACAAATTGAAACAACTTGTCTCACAGAAGCAAAGAGGTTGGGGAAACTAACTGAGAATAAAGGAAGGTTGATCCGAATAAAGGTGATCTCTACTAACCATAAGTATGACATACTTAGTAAAACCTCAAGTCTAAAAGGAACGGGAATATTTATAAATGAAAATCTCATTCCAAAAGATCAAGCAGAATTGAGAAAGGAGGTTCAAAAGGTAAAGGAAGCTAGGAAGGAACGAAAATGGGCAATAATCAGAAATAGAAAAGTCGTTTTTTGAGATAGAAACCAAAAAGATAATAATAAATAGCAATTCAACATGCTCCGGATTCTTTCTTGGAATTGTCGGGGCTTTCCATGGAACAAAGGCCCCAAGCTAAGTTGGATCTCGAATGATGTTGATATTATTTTGCTTGTTGAAACTTGGGAGCACGAAGAATCTAAGGTCCCTAACATAGATGGCTTTACATTATGGTCTACCTAGAATAAGCGATCCTCTCGCAGAGGCATTGGGGTTATAGCTTGTTACATTAAGAAGAACATCTCTCCCCGTGTTAGGATTTATAAAAACGACCCTTACAACCAATATAGTTGGATAGAAATTACTGACATTTATGATAAAAAGACCTACATAGCAATCTGTTATTCCCCCCCATCAATTCTAACTTCTATAAGAAAAAGAATCTAGATAAAAATAGTCCTTACAATGGTTTAGAGAATGATATTTCTAGCCTAAGGAATGAAGGCAATATCCTTTTAATGGGTGAATTTAATGCTCGAACTTCAAGCAACCAAGCTATTCTTCTAAGCAATCATTCCAACCCTAATCCTCTTTGGTTAGACGAAGACCTTCCTCTGGTTATCCAGTACAAAAGGAGCTCTGAAGACCTCGAGGAGACTTTGTTTGGGTCGAAGCTAGTCAAGCTTTGTAGTGCTCAAGATCTCATAATTTGCAACGGTCTAAAGAAGTGGCCCAATTCTAGCTAGATGACCTGCATCCATGGGCTTGGTAGCAACATGGTAGACTATGTTATCTCTGATCTCCCTCTATACAATGAAATAACAAATTTTGACATCTTAAACGACCACAAGCCTGACTCTGATCATAGGCCTCTACTTATAACTCTCAATTTTTTCATGCATAGAGATCCCATAGAAGATAATCCTTATAGCCAAAAGAAGTTAATCTTTGATAGAAATAAAAAAGATCTTTTTCTAAATGAAATAAAAACTAATTTGCTTCCTTTATCTAGTATAGACAACATAGAAGATCTCTATCATAATTTTACTACAACCCTCTCATATTCTATTAACAAGTTCTCAATTGAAGTTTCAAGTAATAAAAGAAATAGTAAAACCAACCCATGGTATGACAAAGATTGTAAAAGTGCGAGGAGAGCAATTAAGGAAGTTGTTAATGAATCTCTTAAAATTGGCAAGATAAAAATATACAAAGCCCTAACTAGAAGGAAAAAAAGGCAGTATATTCGTAAAAGACAAGAGAATCTCTTACACCTCTCTAAGGTAGCTCCTAAGAAATTCTGGAGCCAGATTCTAACTAGGAAAACTAAACATAATAATAAAATTTATTTACACAACTGGAATTCCTATCTGAAAAAGCTTTATGAATCTCCAAATGTCATGGATAACTTTGAAACCCTACTCACAACAAAAGAAGTTTTCTCATTAGAAGACATTGATTTTGGGGTTAATCACTTGGCTAATGGGAAAGCTAAGGACATTGAAGGTTAGCAGGCGGAAATCTTAAAAATTGGAGGTCATGTCCTCATCCCCCACATTCACAAGCTTTTCAATCAAGCAGTCAAGCAAGGGTTCCCTAAACCATGGACTCAAAGCCTCATTATCCCTATTTTTAAAAGTGGGGATACAAATAACCCCTCTAATTATTGGACAATTATGATCAATCCTCTCCTAGCCAAGTTATATGGTATTATTTTGGAAAGGAAGTTGAGCATATGGCTTGAAAGTGAAGGTAAGCGGGCTAAAGGTCAAGTGGGTTTTAGAAAGCAACACTCAACAACAGACCACCTCGTTACTCTTAGGATCATTGTGGAGGAATGTCACAATGATAAATCCAATCTCTTTTGTTGCTTTGTGGACTTTAGAAAGGATTTCAATACGGTTCCTAGAAACAACCTTTGCAACAGATTAGAAGAGCTAAAGGTTCCTTTTGAGTTGAGAGCTGCCGCTATAAGGTTATACGAGAATGTAATTGCCAAGTTAAAGAGCAATGAGGGGTGGTCGAAAGATATTAAGTGTAATATCGGAGTTAAACAAGGTTGCCCCCTCTCCCCTACCCTATTTGGCATTTACATCGACAAGATAGAAGGTTGTTTAGAGGAAGCAGGTTGTGCTGGCATGATCTTAGCTGGGATAGTCATCATCCTTCTTCTCTATGCTGACGATATTTTTCTTCTCGCAAGGTGCCCATCCGATCTTGATAAGCAACTTATACTTCTTAAGGATTTCTGCTCTAACATGGGTATGATTGTTAACATTGACAAAACAAAAGTTATGATTATCAAATCCAAGAAGGACACTTACGCTAATTTTATGTATGACAATAGTAACTTGGAGGAAGTGTCTTCCTACAAGTACTTAGGAATTGATATTCATCACAAGCTCAACTGGAACTATAGCATTGAGAAAAGGATTAATGGGGGATGGAAAGCTTATTTTGGTCTTGAAAATAATTGTAAAACGGAAAACCTCGTAATGTGGAATAAAAAGAAGTTCCTCTTTGAAACTTTAGTCACTCCGGTTATCTTATATGGATGTGAGGTTTGGGGTTGTAGCATCTCTAGAGAAACTTGGAGAAAAATTGAGCAAATCCAGAAGCGTTTTATAACGTATAACCTCAAAATTAAAAGCAACACACCCTATCCTATTCTCCTTATAGAAGTGGGTTGTTCCCCTATCAAGTGCCTAGCTATGACTAGGTTTCTGTTGTACAAACTCAAACTCAATAACATAGGAGACCATAGACTTCCTAAGCTAGCTTTAAATTCTAGCCAAAACCACCTAAGGCTCAAACGAGATTGGTATAAAGACACCAGGGCCTGTTTAAACCATTGGGAGATCGACGAGAATGTTGCATTGCAAAACATTAATAACATTAAAAATATTGTTACTTCTCAGTTCAAAGAAAAAATGTGGTGTGAGAAAGATTTAGCAGCTAAAAGAAAATTAAAATATTATAAGGAGGTCATCAACCCCACCCTAGAAGATCAAAAGTATCTCTCTGTTTTAACTAGCTCAAAGAAGAAAATTAATATAGCCAAGATTAGAACGAACTCTCATGAGCTCCATAGTGAAACAAGTCGTTGGGCAGTTCCTAAAACACCATGGATGGAAAGGTCCTGCAACATAGAACTTCCTAGCCTTTTACGTTCTCAAAATTACAGTGAGCTTAGGAGGCTTCTCTCCAAGCTTTTTGAGCATAGGAATAAAATCTTAAATCAAACTAAATAATTTGTTTCTTTAGGTCTGATAGACCAAATTTTGGTCTCAGTGGACGTTAACCACCACCATCATCATCAATATATTTTTTAAATTTATTTCTTAACTTATTTTCGTTTAATTTAAAATATATAAATATATATATATATATATATATATATATATATATATATATATATATATATATATATATATATTATTTAAGTTTTTTTAATATTTTTTTATTTTTTATTTTTAATTATTTTTATTTTTTTTTAACCGTTTTTGTTTTTATTTTTAATTTTTAATTATATAATTTACTTTTATTTATTCATTTTTTAAAGTAAAATTTTAAAATTTTCAGTACGTGTATATATATATATATATATATATATATATATATATATATATATATATATATATATATATATATATATATATATATATTATTGTTTTATTTTTTATTTTTTTTGTTATATATATATTGTGTTTTTTAAAATTAGTATTTAGTAACAATTTTTTTTTGTATTAAAGTATTAATTATCTGTATATAAATTTATAAAAAATCTTAATCTCAAAATATAAATGTCATTATTTTATTTTGCAAAAATAATTAACAATTTCATTATAAAAAACCATTGCAACAAAAAAAACAAAAAACACATATTTGGAAATCCCTTGAAAAACAAACATTTTAGGATGAAAAAAAGGAAGAGGAATAATATAACTTGAACAATTGTTAAATAATCAACATTTAAAAAAATGTGCATACTTAGTGTTGTGGCTCCCACAAACAACCGTGGATTGCTTACAAGACCAGTGCTTGGGCACATTTAGATTTGTGAGTCTCAAATGATTTACAGGAAATTGGAGACATCACTTCTGTGCTATAGATACATATATTTATAGGAAATGGGTTGGTTTATTTATCCAAGGAAATAAGACATGGATTTCTGGTACTTCTTCACAAGTTTAGTTCTCAGAAATATATATAAAACAATGGAGGCCGAGTAGTCCAAGGACTTATAGTTTAATAGACTTTTGCAGAGCAATGATAGAGGATGAGGAGGAGGAGTAACTCATCATATGGAGCTTACAACATCAAGAATTCTATGCATAACACATAGAGCTTGCAGCTTTAAGAATTCCTATACTTATCTGAGTCAGAAGTAGATATAATGGGAAGAAGAGAGGTTGTGTGCTATGATTCATGAAGAGAAATTGTTAAAGATATAATTTCAATAATCCATGCAGGCACTAGCATTAACAATGTCAATACAAATGAATCTGTGAGGAACTTACAGGCACATGCATAACATATTGATACCAGCGAATCTATGAGGAAGTCTTGAAATATTTCTAACAACAGTAATTACATGAATTCAGAGAAGAAACGTGAACAAAATGGGTTTTAACAGAGGGAGAACATACTGTAATACTTGGAGGGGGAATCACCACCATTTCTCTTCATATTTTGGAAAATCTGTATTGTAAAGCCATACAGTTTGAAAATAACATGTAGTGTTTCTTTAGAATTTCTGAACCATTGTTAAGTCTTGCTTTCCCCTATTTATCTGGAGAGGGGAGCAAGAACATTCATTACAACAAAATATCTTTGGCCTAGTCTCAATTGTCGAGTCGACTAGCTAGCTCAGTCATAGATGGCTCTGTGGCCCAAAACATTACAAAATTAGAAGCCTCATTAAAAGGAGGCATGTTACAATACCATAAATAAGTAAACAATCATATGCAAATAAATGAAATCTCTCCTTGCCCATCCTATGATCGTCTCTGCTTCAGGAGCTATTCTGCTCATGGTATGGCTTCTTGTGATGCTTAGCCGACCTCTGTCATTTCTGTCTTTAGTGAATTTGGTGCCGACCACCGGACCTGTGTCATAGTGAGCCTTTTTGAGTCTGCCCATGCCTGGTTTTGAATGCTCCACCTACTTCCCTTAAAGCCACAACTATCGACCCATCACGCCTTTACTGCCCTGTACCGTGCTCTCAGAGCCTTGTTGTAATCAGGGCCTTTGCTCTTGCAGATGTTGCAGAACGACAAGTTTCAAAGTTCCTTAGCCCCCCTTGAGTTTATCCCCTTATATCGTTGTTTTCCTCATATGAGCAAGGGCTGCTACTAGGGGCTTAGCCTAAGGGTTCTAGATCCCTTTAAGACTTTTGGGGGCGTTTTTCCTTTGTAACACAAAATCCTACATCCCGGCGAAATCTCGCGCCTACCTTTGATAACACCCAGGGATCCCTGCGATTTCCGATCTGTGGGATTGGGCCCACCAACTGTATCGCAGTCGCAATATGGGAGAGGGAGGGACCTCGGGTCTTTTTACATCACAGGCTGACAGTCTGGACGTGAAGTCCTCATGAGATATGTCAAACGAAATATCACATCCGAGAGGATTCCTCACATATCGTAATTGCAAGCTTGGAGACTTTGGTGTAGGAGCGCTTTAACCTATGTGATCGACGATCGCCGATCTGCGAGGGGTGATGTCATCATTGCCACGTATCACCTTGTGAGTGGTGACACGTGTCACCCAGAAATGCCCCCGTAGGACCCCTGAAAATTCCAAATCTGAGTGACACGTGTCCTCCGTACTTGTCGCGTCACCTTCCATACTGCCACGTGGAGGAGAGAGAAAGGGTTTGCCCAACCTTGGTTTTTTCATGCATTTCCTTTGTTAATCTTTTTCAGCCTCCCTCGACGCTTTAACAATGGATCACAAAATTGGCAGTTCGTAGGGCTTTTAAAGTGGAAGCTCCTTTGTTCCGCTGATTGCCGATATTGCGGGACTGCGAGATGCGAGATTTACCATATTCCTCCACGTGGAGGAGAGAGAAGGGGGCGGCCCGGCCTTTGTTTTTCATGGAATTCCTTTGTTAAACATTTCAACCCTCCCAAGCGATTTCACATTATATCGGTGATTGCCCCCCCCCGCAATACCATAAGGATGGGCCATCAGGTATTGCGGTGGCCATGCAGGGTTGTAGGATGCGGGGCTTTGACAAGGCCAATATGCGGGATTCACTGTGCCTAGGGCCCCCGACCTTCGATATGCGATAAACAACTCCGCCCGAACCCACCGATAGCCAATATGCGGGATTTACAGTGAAGCTGCAAGACTATGGGACTACGGGTACCCCCGGAGGAGAGAGAAAGGGGGTCCGCTTGCTCTTGGCTTTTTAGTGATTTTCAGTGTAAATCAGCCTCTGCCCTCCTCGACGCTTTAACACTATCGGTGTGTTTCCCCCCAACAATTTGTTAAGGATGGACCATAAGGTACTGCGGGGGTCATGCGAGACTGCGGGATGCCCAATATGCTTGACTTGCTATTCTTGGGGCCCTCTAATAAGCTATTTTCCTTCACTTCAAGGCAACATAACTCTTGATCTTGAACATGCCATATCCTCTGATCCAGAAGTCCATTTTGGGACTTCTATATACTGTTGGAAAGCTCGTTCTAGGCACTATGCAATGTGGAGGGTCCGATTTAGCTCTGAGTTCTTCTGTGGCCTGGGAAGGTGACTTAAAACTTCACTTCTCTTGGGCAACCTTGACCAACTAAAACCCACAATGCAGTGAATGAAAACATTGTCTCCAACTTGGGACAATGCCTTGCTGGCAAGGTGCTGAGAACCTACAGACTAGTAGCTTTCCTTCTTTTGGGAATGGAGTCATTTCTAAAAACTTGAAAATTAACTAAACGACTGCAAACTGACTAAATGATTGTAAAATTGACTAACTGACTAGCCTACATAGCAGAAAACTTTTAAGAAAAGTAAAAGTTTTAGACAACACATCACCAAAGTCTAAGGGCCTTCTCCTTGGGCTTCAAAATTGAATGACAGTTGTCCATACTTATTGAAAATATAATTACTAGGTGACCTCTTCTCTCCAATGCAACCAATTAAGCAACTACTACTTGACTGAGTTCTACTCATATCTCTTATGAGCAGGCAGAAGAAGAAAGGGAGTGGCAACTCAAGATTCCACTAATTCTGAAAACCAACCTTCCAATGATACCATCTCCACATCAGGGCACTGGACCTCATTCCATTGTTCTCTAGAAATTCAGCAATTAAAACCAGCATGTACCTCATAAAATCTTCAGACAAAAACTTTAATATGTGTTCCCAACTTGGTAATTGATGCTCAACTCTTTTGATCTCCTCCATGAACCTTCTAATCAAGTTACTGAGCTCCTTACCTTCTTCTATAAATCGTCTGATCTGATGAATAATTAACTCGGAGCCTCCAAGCACAGCCGAGCATTCGACATTCACATTCCTTGTTGTCTGTAGCCCAAGGAGCACTGCTTCATGTTCTGCCACGTTGTTGGTTGCCTCAAGCTCTAGCTTGGATGATCCGTCAAAGTATAATTTACACACTTGATTTTCATCTGTATGTTGGTGGTCTAACTGCCTTGTTAGGTGTATTGATGATTTCTCTAAGATGACCTCATCTTCTTCTAGGAATAGACAAGAGAGGTCGCTTTCTTTTCCATGAGTTGGGGAGTTTTCTGAGCCTTTAGCTGGGGTCACAGTTTTCACAAACCTGGATTCTCTGTACAACCTCCTTTGCTCACCTCCAAAAGTGGGAATTGTGGCATAAGTCAGATCTATCTTGATAGATCCCCCCACCTTGGAACCCCAAGATCTTGATAATCTCATTCTGAATCGAGGAGGAATATCAGCCACCACTATGTCCATTACCACTCTCTTCATCGGGATTTGAGCTAGGTGCATGACCAGGTCCTTCATCATCCCTAAGCACTTGACTCTCTTGGAGTTGAAGGAGTACAAGTCCTTGTATGGTTTGGTGATCTCCAAGCCCAACTATTCCATTATCGCTAGTGGCATGAGGTTTTGTGAGGCTCCGGATCCCAACATACAGTTGTGTAATAAAAGATTATGGATCACCAAAGTCACATAGAAAGGTGTAGTAGAAGGATCGGGTTCTTCTACATGCGGCCCAAAAACAACCATTTGCCTCTCCTCTTGGAGGTTTAAACTATCATGGGTTGGTGCTAAGGTAGAGGGATGCATGAATTGAGAGACTTGAGCTTTATAAGTAGCTTGCTTTAGAAGCTTAATCAAAGGGACATGAATCTTTAAATTTTCAAGCTCCTTCTAGAGATTGAATGTACGCTGGAATTTTTATATACCTCCGGGCTCTGTTCCTTCTTCATTACCATTAGAAGTTTTCAGCGGAGCAGGTGCCTCCTTGTCAATGTGTCCCTCTGCACTATTTCTTTCCTTATTTGCAGAGATTTTCATCTTGGAAGGGTCAGGATTTAGCTTGTCTTTCCCTTTGTCTGCTACTGGAGGAATAACTAGGGGATAAGTTTCCTCTTGTTGCTCTAGTTCTCTTGACCTCTTCTTTGAAGATCTTAGATTACATTTATGTTGTGGTTGTGTTAACATGAACTCTACAAACTATTTGCAATGATAATATATATCTTCCTCATTTGATGCTTCTCTATCAAGACTGGCCTCTTGGTGAACCATATTCTCTTGTTCTTCTTCAGGAAAAGCGGAATATAAGTTTCCCTGCATCTCCTGTGTATCTGACGATTGCTCATTGAAACCATCTTCTAAGTATAAAGGATGAGGGATTTGGTCGAGCTTCTCTTTTCTCTCCCTTGGAAGTATTTGCAATGGAGGTATTCTATATTGCGGGTTGTAACCCCTGTTGTTGACTTGAGCATTATGTTTGGAGTGGCTCTTGTTCTCAATCTCAAGATTTCCAACGTTTTGTGATAAACTTCTGATTATTTTTTCTAGTTCCTCCATCTTTAGGTTTAGTGATTCTCTATCTCGATCAGAGGAAGATACCTCTTATTTCCCTCTTTTGTTCTTAGTAGGTTCTTGCTTTCCTCTTGACTTTCCTGCCAAAGTGAGATTTGCTTCCACCTCAAGAGCATCAATCTGAAGTTGATCTAGAGTGAGGGAATTCCTTTCTCTTAAGGTAAAACCAACCTCAGACTCAAAGGCTCCCAAGAAAACCACATGAGCAGCAGTAGGGGGAGGCTTTATTTCACCAGGCATGTTATTATACAGCTTGTTGAATCTTTTGATAAACTTTGAAGTATCCTGTTTCGACTTTTTCTTATGGAATTAAACTTTGTGATGAGGTACTCATGATCTCTCTTTTCACCCCATTTTTGGGTGAAATAGTTTTCCAATTCCTCCTAGGTAGTGATGGAGGCATTAGGTAGGACTTTGAACCACTTTTTGGCCTCTCCATCGAGGGATTGTACAAAAAGTCTCATGACCACATCCAGTTTTTCCAAGTTTATGTTCTCGACAAAAGCATTGAAGGTTTCAATGTGACTCTGTGCCATGTTGTCATCTTCTCCATTGAACCTAGGAAGTTGCTTTAGGTAGTCCTAGGGCATTGCACTTAGAGGCTGAGGTAAATTTAGAGGTGCATATTTATTTAACAAAAAACCTGGAAGAGCCATCTGGATAAATGGAGGGGGATTGAGGTTTGCCTGAGTAACTTGGCCCAAAAGCACAGTGTAGGAGTGGCTAGACTGAATTCAGGGCCTTAGGAATAACTCCTGAGTAGTGAGTAACAACAGACTGAGAGTTGGACGAGTAAGCTTCAAAGGCTGGTGAGATGGTAGTATCACTACGGGGGGGTTTTCTCTTTCCAGACTTTCCTGAAAATTAATTTTTCTGGGTTAGATACGAATGGGGATTTCTTCTGAGATGTATCTGAGTGAGTGTGAGGTCTTTTAAAATCTAGGATGATAATTGATAATGGGGGGTTGTGGAGTCGCCAAGGTGATGTGAATGCAATCAGAACAGACTTCGCTCACCTACACAAAGAGTGCTCAATTTGTCGTATCCCAGGGAAAAAAATCCTTCAATACATTCCTCAGCAATGACGCCAAAAGATGTTGTGGCTCCTAGAGATAGCCTTGGATTGCTTACAAGACCAGTGTCTGGGCACATCTAGATTTGTGTCTCTCAAATGATTTATAGGAAACTGGAGACATCACTTCTATGCTATAGATACATATATTTATAGGAAATGGGTTGGTTCATGTATCCAAAGAAATAAGACATAGATTTCTCTTACTTCTTCACATGTTCAGATCTCAGAAATATGTATAAAACAATGGAGGCCGAGTATTCCAAGGACTTACAGTTTAATAGACTTTTGTAGAGCAATGATAGAGGATGAGGAGGAGTAGTAACTCATCATATGGAGCTTACAACCTCAAGAATTCTATGCATAACACATAGAGCTTGCAACTTCAAGAATTCCTATACTTAACTGAGTCAGAAGTAGATATAATGGGAAGAAGAGAGGTTGTGTGCTATGATTCATGAAGAGTAACTGTTAAATATATAATTTAAATAATCCATGCAAGCACTAGCATTAACAATGTAAATACAAATGAATATGTGAGGAACTTACAGGCACATGCAAAACATATTGATACCAATGAATATGTGAGGAAGTCTTGAAATATTTCTAACATCAGTAATTACATGAATTCTGAGAATAAACGTGAAAAAAATGGGTTTTAACAGAGGGATAAAATATTGTAATACTTGGAGGGGGAATCACCACCATGTCTCTTCATATTCTGGAAAATCTATATTGTAAAGCCATACAATCTGAAAATAAAATGTAGTGTTTCATTAGAATTTATGAACCATTGTTAAGTCTTGCTTTCCCCTATTTATCTGGAGAGGGGAGCAAGAACATTCATTACAACAAAATATCTCTGGCCTAGTCTCAGATGTTGGGTCGAATAGCTGTCTCAGTCATAGATGGCTCTGTGGCCCAAAACATTACAGAATTAAAAGCCTCATTGAAAGGAGGCATATTGCAGTATAATAAATAAGTAAACAATCAGATGCCCATCCTGTGATTGTCTTTGCTTCAGGAGCTAGTCTGCTCATGGTATGGCTTCCTGTGATGCTTAAACGACCTCTATCATTTCTTTCTTTATTGCATTCGGCGCCGACCATCGGACATGTGTCACAATGAGCCTTTCTGAGTCTGCCCATGTCTGGTTTTGACACGGTTTTGAATGCTCCACCTGCTTCCCTTAAATACACAACTGCCAACCCATCACGCCTTTACTACCGTGTACTGTGCTCTCGGAACCTTGCTATAATCGAGGCCTTTACTCTTGCATTTGCTGCAAAACAACAAGTTTCAAAGTTCCTTAGCCCCCCTTGAGTTTAGCCCCTTATACCATTGTTTTCCTCATATGACCAGGTGTTGCAACCATGGGATTAGCTTGAGGGTGCTAGAGCCCTTTAAAACCTTTGCGGGAGCATTTTTCCTTTGTTATATAAAATCTCACATCCTGACGATATTTCGCGCCTACCTTTGATAACACCTAGTGATACCTGCGATCGCTGATTTGCAGGATTGGGCCCACCAACTGTATTGCAATCGCAATATGGGAGAGGGAGGGACCTTACGTCTTTTTACATCACAAGCTAACAGTTTGGACGCGAAGTCCTCATGAGATATGTCAAATAAAATATCGCATCTGGGAGGATTCCCCGCATATCGCAATCGCAAGCCTGGAGACTTTGGTGTAGGAGCGCTTTAACCAGTGCGATCAATGATCGCCGATCTGCAGGGGGTGACGTCATCACTACCACGTGTCGCCGTGTGAGTGGTGACATGTGTCACCCAGAAATGCCCCGTAGGACCCCTAAAAATGCCAAATTTGAGTGACACGTGTCCTATGTACTTGTTGCATCACCTTTCGTACTACCACGTGGAGGAGAGAGAAAGGGTCCACCCAGCCTAGGTTTTTTCATGCATTTCCTTCGTTAATATTTTTCGGCCTCCCACGACACTTTAACACTAGATCACAAAATTGTTAGTTCACAGGGCTTTTAAAGTGGAAGCCCCTCTGTTTTGCCGATTGCCGATATTGCGAGACTACGGAATGTGGGATTTATCGTATTTTGCCACATGGAGGAGAGAAAAGGGGGTGCCCCAGCATTTTTTTGTTGAATTCATTTGTTAAACTTTTCAGCCCTCCCCAAATATTCACATTATATCGGTGATTCCCCCCCCGCAATTCCTTAAGGATGGCCCATCAGGTATTGTGGGGTCCATGCGAGGCTACGGGATGTGGGGCTTTGACAAGGCCAATATGTGGGATTCACTATGCCCGGGGCCCCCGACCTCCGATATGCGATAAATAGCTCCGCCTAGACCCACCGATAGTCGATATGTGGGATTTACAGTGAAGCTGCGAGACTGTGGGATTGCGGGGTGCGAGACTGTGGGTAGTCTACCATGTGGCCCCCTGGAGGAGAGAGAAAGGGGATCTTCCTTCCCTTGATTTTTTAGTGATTTTCAGTGTAAATCAGCCTCTTCCCTCCTCGGTGCTTTAATGCTATCAATGTGTTCCCCCCCCTTGCAATTCCTTAAGGATGGCCCATCAGGTACTGCAAGGGTCATGCGGGACTGGGAGTTGCCCAATATGCTTGACTTGCTATGCCTGGAGCCCTCTAATAAGCTCTTTTCCTTCACTTCAAGCAAACATAACTCTTGATCATCAACATGCCATATCTTCTAATCTAGAAGTCCATTTTGGGACTTCTATATACTATTGGAAAGCTCATTTCGCACACTATGCAATGGGGAGGGTTCAATTTATCTCTAAGATCTTTTGTGGCCTAGGAAGGTGACTTCAAACTTCAATTCTCTTGGGTAACCTTGACCAACTGAAACCCACAATGCAATGAGTGACAACACTTAGGACATCAGAAAATTTCAAGTGTAAAAAATATGTCTTAAAAAAAATGATGATTTTTAAAATTCGCATGAAAGTCACAAACATTTAAAAAAATTATCCACACTCAATACATTAGAAAATTTAAAGTGTAAAAAATAAGCCCTCTAAAAAGGGGTTGATGTTGCATCAACACTTTTCAAATCAGTATGAAAATCGCTAACATTTTAAAACAAATGTTCATACTTGACACATAAAAATATTTTAAGTGTTAAAAATATGCTCCTCAAAAAGAGGGGTTGATGTTGTATCAACACTTTTCAAAACCATCATGAAAATCACTAAGATTTAAAAAAAAATGTTCATAAAAAAATTTAAGTGCCAAAAATATGCTAAAATAAAGTGTATTATGAATCATCACTTTTCAAAATCAGGTGATTTTTTGCTACCTCAAAAAAAAATGGGTACTTGGTAATTTTCTCGTTTGATCGGTAATTATGTTGAGAATGTGTGGTCTTTCTTCTGCATGAAGTAGATCCAACACTTCCATGAGAAATCATCTACAAATATAACATAATACATGTGCTTGACAATGGAGGCTGTCGAGAAAGGTCCACAGATATCAGAATGGATCCTTTCAAGGACTGCATGTGCCTTGTTGTCCCGATCATTCAAGGTAGATTCTATGTACTTCCCAAAATTACACCCTTTGCATGCATCCCACTGCTCTAGTGCTCCTTTGGGGAGGCTTGTAGAAATCTGTTGCGTGATCTTCAAAACTCCATGATGCAAATGGCCAAGTCTTCTATGCCATAATTCACCAACATCTCAGCTTTTCACCTTCTCTTCTTTTGTGCTCAATGATTGCTAGTCTTCCACATTTAATTTGTAGTGGTTCTTCACTCGAACCCCAATATGCTTCACTTTTCCCGTGGTGATGTGTCTCAAGAAATAATTTCCTTTGATGAATATCACATCGTAGCCATGGTCTTCTAACACAACTATAGAAACTAGGTTCTTCTTCAAACTTGGTACAAACTTGACATCCTTGAGCCTGAGAAGGGAGCCAGACTCCCTCTAAAAAGTAACTATACCAATACCGGTTGCGCTATACGTCCATCATCTCTCATCGTGATGTGCATCTATAGATCCTTCTCCTCCAAGTCACTAAAAAATTCTTTATTCCCCGTCATGTGGAATGAGGCATCAATGATCCGAATACCACACACTACCCATCACTGTGCTTTTCATGCATGCAATGAGGGTAAAATCAAGCTCGAACTGTGAATCCAAGGCTTCACCCACTACTCCCCCTCTCCTCCTGTGGTCTTCTTGCTTGCCTCCTTGTGTGGAAACTTTGTTGTATAGTGCCTAAATTCGTGACAAGGAAAGCACTTGATTTTGGACAAGTCTTTCTTCTTTACCCCTTAACTTGAATCTACTTTGGATTGGGATTTCTTCCCTTTCCCTTTCTTTTCCTTTCCAGCCAAGGCACATTTCTCCTCATCCTCACCCTTGGATGAGGTCTCGTCTCTAGTTTTTTGCCTTATCTCCTCATGTACCAAATTAGACCACAAGTGTTCCGAATTTGGTAGTTTCTCCTTCCCATTCACCAAGTTCATCACAACACTATATGAACCTGCTCAAGTACTGTGGAATGGTCTCATTCCTCTACATCTTGATATTTCGAAGCTTGTCCTTGAGTGCCAATTTCCTGTGGTCACTACTATTCTGGAACAAATCATCTAGCGCTTGCCACATTTCATACAAAGTATCTTTTCCATGGATATTAGAGACAATATGGTCTCGTACTCCCTCCAAAATGATCCTCCTCACCTTAGAAACACACTTCTTCCAATTTTCTAGATACCTTGCATCAGATGTTGCTAGTTTCAGAATATCATTATTAATGAATTCCTTCAACCTATTATCTACAACACTACCTCCATGTGGTCCTGCCGTGCAACATAATTCGAGCTTCCCTCAAGGGCATACTCGAGCCTTAGTCCATTGAAATCCATCTTTTGAGTCTTGAAGAAAACCTACAACTTGATCTTCAAATTTGAATCTCTTGCCATGACAACTTCGAAATCTCTACTACAATGATTCCAACTCTGATATCATGCAGAAATTAATGTTTAGATTCAATACTACTCTTGAAATTTACTAAATCAAAAGACTTGAAACAACTCTACTGATATCCAGAAGTTAATTCACCATCTAAAACAAGAATCATAGACATGCAAAAGGGAACATCACACATGCACAAAGATTTATCTAGGGGAAAGCAAATGCTCAAAACCCCTTACTATTTATATTGCATTAATAAGAGAATATAGAAGAAATAAAATTCTTTCTCAAGCCTGATCACACCCTACAAGTATATAGTCTATCCCTCTTCCTAACTGACTAAACTTAGCCCAATAATTAGCCAATTTCAAGCCTTCCCAAGCTCCTATTTCTTTGTGTTGTTCCCTTGAGAAATTGCCCCTATCTTTTAGGAATTTTACACCAAGGAATTGTGCAATAACCTTAGGTCAATCTTTGACTGCATGCACCACCTGTACACATGGGAATATGATACAAATGATAGTACACTGACTTGGAATCCTCATCTCAACTAGGTAAATCAAATTCTCTGCATGGAACAATTATTTTGGATTGATTGATCAGTTAACTGGTTGATCAGTGAGGTGGTTGAAGTTCCACTTCCACAACCTAGCCTCCACTAGTTCTTCTAACAGTTAGAACAAGTTAAACTGATAATAACTCAAATTAAATGAAATAGATTGCTATAAATTAGCAATCAATCATCTAGAATTGAACTCAAGCTTCCCCAAATTGAACTTACTAATTTAACTAAGTGATAAGAGCCATGTCACCTCAGTTAACTACCTCCAAGTATTCTGCTAAAATAGAAATTCGAATTTTAATCTAGTTTGACCAAGACAACGTCAAAACTATATTTTCTTTCTGCATTTTCAACAAATTTTAGACTTAGGAAATATTTAAAAATTAGGTAATAATCTAATTAAGCCATCTCTAAGTGGAATTTCCAGAAATTATTTTCAGATTTTGGAGATCTGATGTATTCTATCCTCTCCACCAAATGTTGTGGCTAGAACACATCCAATGCTACAAAAAGTAACATCCTTAGCTCAACCACAAATAAGTGAAGTATGCCACTCACTCCTGCCTCAATTTCATCCTTGAACCTGTTGAATTTGTGTTGATTTTCGGTCCACAAATCAGCTCAGACATACTTTGGGAAGTGCCTCAGAAGATGGCCTAAAACATTCCAATGAATGCCTCAAAAGGGACAAATTGTTCCTTATATAAAAGGCGAAGGTTCAAAAAGTAGCTTTAGATTTCCCTAAAATAGGTCCGAAAATAGCCATAGGAACTCAGTTTGGAGCTACTCATAAGAGGCTAAAATATGGTACAGTAGAAGCCACAAAACATGCCTTAAACAAGCCTCAGAAGCATCCAAATTTCACCAGCCTCAAGAGGTCAAAACAGAGCCTCAAGAAGGTGCTAAAAATGCCTTAGGATAGGCCTCATAAGTTTGAATTGAAACTCGAAAGGGCCTCAGATACTCGCCTTGTCCTACCTCATAATGTCCAGCAAAAAATACCACCAAGAAGATAACACAATGATTCCCATAAATACTTTGAAAACTCAAATTCAATCCAGTGTATAACCAAAAGAAAAATAAATCATTTGAGTATTGAAAACCCATCCTTCTCCTTAAGATATTCATGTTTCCCCTAGCCATAGAGATAAAATGAATTACTTCATATCAACGAGCAAAAATTGATGCATCTTGGCAGAGAACTAAGCCCTCTATATATACTAAACGAGGGGACTCTAGAGGGGGCTGACATGCCCTTAAGGAATGGAGTTTACCTTATTTCAACCTAAAAAAAATCAAAATTTTGACTGAGCCGACCTGATCCAATAAAACTCATAATTTCAAATTCTATAAGCCAACCTTAATCCATTTTATGGAGCTTATCTTTTCAATGAAAAAATCCTCCTTTAGGGCTGATTTGGCTTCTCATTTTGAGGGATGATTAGTCAATATATTTATTCATTTTTCTTAAATAATATTCCCAAATGTTGACCAATAATGAGACTACCTTTTCCATTTTATTTGGGTATCAACATAGTTACCAATCAAATGGGAAAATTACCTAGTACCCAATTTTTTGGGGTTGCAAAAAATCACCCGATTTTGAAAATTGGTGATTCAGAATACATATTTTTTCTTAAGCATATTTTTGGCACTTTAAATTTTATTATGTATCAAGTATGAACATTTTTTAAAAACATTAGTGATTTTCATGCTGATTTTAAAAAGTGTTGATGGAGCATCAACACATTTTTTTAAAGAGTTTATATTTGACACTTTTTTTTGTTTTGTTTTTTGTTTATTTATTTATTTATGTATCAAGTATGAACATTTTTTTTAAATGCTAGTGATTTACATATTGATTTTGAAAAGTGTTGATGCATCAACAATCCTTTTTGTTTAGAGGGCTTATTTTTTACACTTTAAATTTTTTAATGTATTAAGTATGGATTTTTTTTTTTTTTAAATGTTTGTGATTTTCATGTTGGTAATAAAACATAAAAAAATAATTAAAAAACATGAAAAAAAACTCAAATAATAAAAATTATATATAAAAAAACCACACATAAAAATGTAAAAAAAAAAAAAAAAATTTTATAAAAATTAAAAAATTAAACAAAACATTAAAAACAATAAATAAATAAAAATATAAAAAAATAAATTAAAAAAAGAAAGAAAATATTTCAAAAAAACATATAATTTAAAGAAAAAAATTGAAAATTAACAAAAAAAAAACACATCTATAAGGAATTGTTTAAGCTAAAAAAAACAAAATACAACCACATAATAATAATAATAATAAAATTAAATATATAAATTAAATTTAAAAAAAAATGAAAAAAAAAATGAAAAAAAAAATATATGTATATATATAGATATCCCACCATCCTTGGCGGGGTTGGCCGCCGGTGCGGAGGTGGCTGCGGGCAAAGAGGCATTTGCAGGAAAAAAAAAAAAAATTAATCGTTTTTTTTCTTATTATTTGCAAATTGTTTTTATATTTTAATTTTTAATTGTTTTATTTTGAATTTTTTTAAATTATTTTTTTTTCAATTTCTCTCTCTTTTTTTTTTTTTTTAAGTTGTGTATTTTTTTTGTTATTTAAAAAAATGTTTTTTATTTTTATTTTGTTAATTTAATTTTGTTTTGTTAAATTATGTCTACTTATGTTTTTTTTTTTTAATTATATATATATATATATATATATTGTTAATTTTTTTTTTTTTAACAAGTTAATTTTATTTTATCTTTTACATTTTTATAGGTTTTTTTTTTTTTTTGTCATGTTTTTTATTTATTTTTTATGTTTTATTTTATTATTATTATTATTATTATTATTATTTTATTTTGTGTTTTTTTATTGCTTTTTTTTTATATTTGAATTTTTGTTGTCTTTTGTATTATTTTTTGTGTTTTTTATGGTTTTTAATTATTTACAATATTTGGATTTTTGTTTTCTTTTGTATTATTTTTTATTGTTTTTTTTCAATATTTGAATTTTTGTTTTCTTTTGTATTATTTTTTGTGATTTTATATTTAATTTTTTTTCCTCTTTATCAATATTAAAATTTTGTTTTCTTTTGTATTAATTTTTGTGTTTTTTTCTTATTGTTTTTTTTCAATATCTGAATTTTTGTTTTTTCTTGTATTTTTCATTTTTATTTCTTTATACATTCTTCATTCTTTCTTTTTTTTTTTTTTTTTTTTTTTTTTTTTTTACAGGATCCATGTCGATGCTTGTCTAGCAACCTAATCCCATTATGTGCAATTTGATAGTTGATTTTAAAATTTTCATTATAAAGAATTGAGTCTGCCCCCACAATGTATCAACTTCATGGTTGGTCTTTAAGTTTTCATTACAACAGGTTGAGTTCACCTACACCGTGTGTCAATTTGATGGTTGATTTTTAATTTTTTGCTGCAACGTATCAAGTTTCTTAGGCCAAGATTTTAAAATCGCTATATATTTAGCATTTAAAGAATAAATTACTCTTGTATGTTCATTTTTAAAGTTTTTTGTCATAAAATTTTTCCATAATGTCATGCTTGAAATATTTTGAAAACTTGACATTTTTTTGTAGTCATAATCTTTGGTTTTAATTGTATGGTTGAAATATTGTCAAGATTTTAATGTTTTTCTAAGTCATGATATTTTATCTTTAATGCTATGGTTGAAAACAATTACAATTTCAGGGTTTTTTAGAGTCAGGATATTTTATCTTTAACAACATAGATGGAAATTGTTGGAATTATGAGGATTTGAGACATGATATTTTATTTTTAACATCATGTCCGAAAATTGTTGGAATTTTACAGATTTTCAAAGTCCAGATATTTTATCTTTAATTCCATTCTTAAAAAATGTCAAAATTGTAACCCGATTTTTTTTTTGTCATTCCAGAATTAACACTTATTTTTTTAAAGGTGTTTTTTCATCCATTTTGCAATTTTTTTTTTACTTCCATTTAGAAAAAATGTTGAAAATTTACCCTTAAAAAGCATCGTTCTGGCATACACAATTTTCATTTTTGGGCTGTTTTTTCATGTTTTTTTGGGGGTTTTTGGGCTAGAGTACCCGTTTTTAGGTAATAGTTCCCGTTTGATCGGTAACTATGTTTATCATGGCCACACTTCACAGAACCAACTTTGACCAAACATATCTCCTCAATCATGAGGAGTTATGAGATGTGCCACCTACCATTAGAAATGGCATGACGAGTACAATTAGCTGATGATGATATCGTTAGCAAATTCATTGATCTTCCCATCTATTTTCTTCATTAAACGTGGGGCATCATGACTAGACCACAGGCGTTAGGCTTCTCTTCTTTCCAGGGCTTATTGTCCATTAAAACTTCCAATTAATGCAGTCCACTGACATATATTAAGAGCATTCAAATACTGATGTTTGCATAAATGAAGACTCCAGTAAAAATGATTAAGTCATATAGAAACTAAAAAAATATTATTCTTAATCCATTACTCATCACATTACAATTCTTATGTAAGTCTTGCTACCCACCAAAAGTGGGTGACCCATAGGAGAGAATTTTCTCCGACCATCTCTTCTAGTAGACTAGCCAGTGGCCACCGACAACCACTGCTAGTTGATTGATGATGTTTCATTCATATATCTGCCACCTACATCAGTCATATCTTTCCTTTCCCATTTGGCGAGAGCACATGGAAGGTGGGATTTTGATTAAAAGGTACTTTATTCATTTTTCAATCAAGTGTTTATGCTTGTTTGTATTTGGAAGTTTGACATGGATTATTGGGTAACCTGGAGAGAATAGGGGTTTTGATCTTGATCTTATTCCCTCGGCTTAAATGGGGGGTTAATCTTTCATCCTTGTCCAATGGAACCTCTCCTAATGGTCCAATAGGCATAAGAGTGGCACTACTTGGGAAACCATGATTTAGATAGCATAGTCCAATCTCTCTATATTCCATACTTACCACTTTCCATCTTACATTATAAATCCTACACTCCACCTTTCTTCTTCAAGTTAAACCAACCATTGGTTCTCTATGATTCAACACCTCTAATCCTCACACCTAGGTAAGGCCCGGAACATTTCCCTAGGAGGTTAATGCAACTAAAAGAACAAGAAAAATCATATGTTGGCCACAAGCAAAAAAAAGATCAAAATGTAGAAGATGCTCAGGTCATACACATTAGCATGTGGGAAAAATCCTTTTATGAGTTCTACCTCACTCATTAGGGCCATCATCTAGTTCCTGAGCAGAATATTATGAGAAGGAACCCTTGCATGTCCCAACCCCTGATGGACAATGATTTGCCTCATCATTAAGAGGGTAATAGCTACTATACATCATACAAATAAAGCTCTAACCCTTTGAGATATGAACAGTAATACAAAGATATATTAAGAAAAAGTACAAAGGTGCACAAGAGGGGTGGAAAAACAAAGGTTGAATTGGTAGCTCATGCATTCACAATTTCTCCTTCCCCACATATGTACACTCAAGATAAGGAGCTTGTCATTTCCGATCCCTTTGACCAAGGCACTTGGCATTGAAGTCTTGTCCCCTTCGTTCCATCAGTATTCACATGAGACCTATCGATTGAAGGGTGGACCAAGGACATGTCACTTCCCCTGGGAGGTTGGAAACACCCAATAGGGTGGTCTACTAACCAATCCTATCTAGGGAGGTAACACCATTGCGAGTTCAAAGCATTAATTTTGGAATGGGATCCTTATCTAAAATATCAAATTTCCTATTACTTTCAAGCTTGGTCCACTTATATGCAAAATTAATTAAATGTACCTAATGTTGTAGTTACTAGCACTGAATATTGTGTGTGATTGTCAGGTTGTTCCATATCCATGGATTGGGAAACGTAACGAAGGATCAGTTCCTCTAGAGGAGCATATGGACATCAATAGGTAAGGCATTGAGAGCCATGGGACTCCAAGCAACTACAGAGCATCGTGCATACCCGTGGGTACCTCCAGCACCCATAACATTCCGGATCAGTTCCTCTAGAGGAGCATATGGACATCAATAGGTAAGGCATTGAGAGCCATGGGACTCCAAGCAACTACAGAGCATCATGCATACCCGTGGGTACCTCCAGCACCCATAACATTCCAACACTTTTCCTTGCATTAATGAATTTATGGGATGATACTCCTGGACCCAACATGCCCCCAATCAACTTAGTACTATTAGAGGGATGGCAATTGATCCAGGGCCCAAAGGAGGATGGTCTCACACTTTGACCTCCTTAGAAGACCATCTCAATTATCTTTCTCTACTTAGAAGAAAGGTACCCTTACACACCCCATCAAATAATTTTCCACCAAACTATGATAGATAGCCAACTCCTCATGGCTCAATATGATAATGTGGTGGGAATTCATCATGACCACTTCCTCTATCTCCATCTTCAAATTGTCCAGTTGGAAGGACTCCTCCATTCCTATACATCAGCGAAGAAACATGCAACCCAATTCTGCCTCCTGCCTCCTTAATGAGTCTTTACAATTTTGGATCATGGGGCCACTCTCTCTCCTTGTCTGCACTACAACTACCTGCTCTTGGTGTCTCCTCATGAACTCTATTTTTTAAGGATGTTAAGCTATGTAAATGCTACAAAAGAATAAAATAAACATGATTTATTTGAGTTTAATTTGAGTGGTTGAGAGGAGGGGCATTATCCTCTCCATTATCCCTTCAATTGGCATGTTAAGCTCTTAATGAATATATTTTTATATTGGATTTGGAATGTTTTGTTAACATGGCCATGTACTCTAAAGATTTAAGAGTTTATCATAGATACAATCCTTGAAATTAGAGAAAGTGCTTATTTTTTTCCCCAAAAATGTATTACTCAAAAAAATTGTTTTTTAATATAATAAAACTATTTCTTCATAAATATATAAAATATAGCAATGTTGTATTAGTTTCCAGTCGTACTAATTAAACTAGCCTAGGTCCATCTTAACCAAAAATCTATCAAGCACCGAGAATGATCAAATCTCTCAAGGTGTAAACCTCTTTTTTGAGTGCAAAACTTGACGGAAGGTTTGCACTTTGAGAGATTTGATCCCTATCAATGCTTGATATATTTGGGGTTACGACGGATCTAGGTTATTTTGAGTCATGCGTGGTCACAAAAAAATTGTTGAAAATATAATTATTTTGATCATTTAAAATATGCTTGACATGTTTAAGATTAATCTAGTCATTTGATTTTAAATTCATTTAGTTACCTCAATTTGTTGAGATGATAGAGATCGTTAATAACTTGAACATTGAAAAATCATGAAATACAAATTTTGAATGCAAAGTGACAATGTAACAATGTTGATGATAGAAAATGTGAATATTAAGAATGTAGTCAATTACAAATAGACTTCATTGTGATCAATCTCAAAGTATTTTCTTCTATTGTTCTTATTGTCACACCTATTTGTTTTTCCATCTTTTCATATCTATCATATAGAAAGGGGAATTGAAATTGTAGACCATTCAAATATTTAACGCAAGCTATTGTAGTAAATGTCATACCTTGTCTCTCTTGCTCTCCAACATTAATAATAGTTTTCTACAAAGTCAATCATTGTGACCTATGGAGTGTTACACCCTAATTAAGTTTCAATGGTAGTTGTTTTCTATTATCTCAATTAAATGAAAAGTGACTAACAATGTTGAATGATATAAAATGGGAATAATAAGAATGTATTCAATTACAAATAGTTTACAGTTTTAGGAAACAAACATTTCAAGTAAGTGAACATTTTATTTGAGATGAAAATTCAATTATTTTATTTATGGTTGAATTATTGTAACACATAAATCAATGCACGTTGTTAATAATTTTCTCATTCTTACACTGAAATCAATGCACACTATTAATATAATTGCTTTGAAATTAATGTACATCATACATCTAGTTACATCAAATCAGTAATCAACATCTACATTGATATCAATTCATCTAGTGCAAACAATCAAATAGGATTAGAAATGAACATCTACGTTGAAATCAATGCACATAGTGCAAGCAATCAAATAGGATTAGATATCAACGTCTATATTGAAATCAATGCATCTAGTGCAAGCCTAATCAAATAGAATTAGGAATCAACATCTACACTAAAATCAATGCATCTAGTGCAATCAAACAAATAGGATTAGAAATCAATATCTACAATTAAATCAATGCATCTAATGGAAGCAATCAAATAGGATTAGAAATCAACAATTACATTGAAATCAATGCATCCAGTGCAATCAATCAAATAAGATTAGGAATCAACATCTACACTAAAAAATGCATCTATTTCATTGAAAAACCAAAATATTCATGGCTTTCTAGATCCAGCTTCTTTTACCTTTTGTAAAATTATTACTTCCTCTTCCTCTATGGTTAATAATATGAAATATTATATAATACTATATGATATCTGCATTTGTCTTTGTGTATCTCTTTCTTCCCCCTCCTACCCCTCTCTCTCTGACCCCCCCAAACACACCCACTCTCTTTCCATATCTATCTATATATCTCTCCCTGCCTCCCTCTCCATATCTCTTTCTTCTTCCCTCTCTCCCCCTCCATCTATAGCTCTATCTCCATCCATCTCTCCTTCTTTGTCTCTCCATCTCACCCCCAAACATACTCTCTCTCCATATCTAGCTATCTCACCCTCCCTCTTCCTCTGCCTCTCTCTTTTTTCCCTCCTCTCTTTCTCTCCCCTTCTCTCTCTTCCCTATTCTCTCCCTCTCTCTCTCTTCCCTCTTGCTCTCCTCTCTCCCTCACTCTCTTTCCATCTCTCCCTTGTCACTCCCTCTCTCTCTCTCTATGTCTTTATTCTTCGCTCCCTCTCCCCCCCTCCAACTCCATCTATCTCTCCCTCCCTCTCTCCTTCTCTCCCTCAATTCCTCTCTCTCTTCCTTCCCCCGCGCCCTCTCTCTGCCCTCCAAATTTGTCATTATCTTCCTCCTTATATCCTTATCTCTCTCCCCTCTCCATCTTTGTGCCTACCTCTCTCTCTCTCTCTCCTCTCCTTCTCTCTCAATTCTTTCCTCCTCCTTTGCTCTCTCCCTCACTCTCTCTTGCCACTCCCTCTCTCTATCCATGTCTATCTCTCTATGTATTTTTCTTCCCTTCCTCTCTTTCCCCCTCCAACAATGTAAACTTTGAAACGGGAACTCTAGCAAAAAAGCCCCAAAAAAACATGAAAAACTTAGCTAAAAAAGAAAAGTGTTGATGTTGGAATAACACTTTTTTTTCTAGGATAAATTTTCAACATGTTTTAAAAATGGCAGTCAAAACCAATGTTTTGTGCAAAAATTGTGCAAAAAACACCCTGCAAATGAAAAGTGTTGATGCTGGAATAACACTTCTTCTTTCTAAGGTAAATTTTCAGCATGTGTTGATGAAATAAGGGCCGTTTCTTTTTTCAAGATAAATTTTATACATTTTGAAGTAATGGCGTAAAAGATTTTATCATGACTCCGAAAAATATTAAAATTTCAAAAGAATAATGAAAACATTTTTTAAAAATAAAAACTAAAACTAAAACAACGAAAAAAAAAAAAAAAAAAAAAAACATAAATAAAAATATATATATAAAAACAAAACATAAAATTAAAATAAAAAAAACAAAAAAACAAATATTAAAATTAAAAAAAAAAAAAAAAACACTATAAAATTAAGTAAATAAAAATACAAAAATTTAAAAACCCATTAATAAAAAACTAAAAATTAAAAACAAACTAAATTTTTAAAAAAAGGAAAAAAAAACTAGAAAATTAATAAACAAAAAAAAAACAAAAAAAATTAAAATGTCTTAAATAATTTATAAACGAAATAAAAAAACCAACAGAATAATTTTATCTCTGTGTTAGTTGGTTCTTTGTTTTTATTTATTTTTTCCAATTTTTTATTATCGTTTAATAATTTTTTATTTTTATTTTTATTTTTTTACATTCATTTTTTAAGTAATCAACATTTTAAAAAATATAAATAAAACAACTAGAAAATTTGTTAAGTAATCATGATTTAAAAACAATTGGACATAAAAAAATTAAAGTGTCAAAGAATGTAACATTTCAAAAAAAATATCCACACTTAATACATTAGAAAATTTAAAGTGTAAAAAATAAGCCCTCTAAAAAAAAGGGTTGATGCTACATCAACACGTTTCAAAATCAGCATAAAAATCGCTAACATTTAAAAACAAATATTTATATTTGATACGTAAGAAAATTTAAAGTGTCAAAAATATGCTCAAAAAAAGAAAAAAAAATGTATTCTGCATCACCACTTTTCAAAATCAGTTGACTTTTTTGCTACCTCAACGAAACGGGAATTGTATCCGTTCTCATTTCAAAGTTTACATTGTTCTCCAACTCCCTCTCTCTCTATCCATCCATATGATCGAGAATTGTCACTCCATGTAATTAATAATATATGAAGGTATAATATAATAATACTTATAATGGAGATGATTATTATTGCAATATATTAGAATAATAATAATCAATATTTTTGTTATTATATCAATAATAATATATAAAGAAATAACTTGTTAAACAAACAATAATATGTTGATTTTGCATTATATACAGATCAATTTCTTCTGATCAAATTGGTAGTTTTGTGTCTTACATTTTACTTTACATTTTACATATTGTATTTTACATTACATTGCATTACTTCTTACATTTTACATTTTAATTTTTAATTGTGAAATGAGTTATGGTTTTTGGGCATGTGGTATCTATAAAAAATGATATTTTTATGACTTTAACATTGACCAATGCAAATTATAATGTTTAACTTTGAAAATAAATATTTATTTTTCAAACATTTGATTGGACGATAACTTGAAGAACTTCTTATTGCAACCTTTGTATAATATAATGTCATGCAGATAATTGTCTTACACATTTTATGCTATAATTTATGGATATGGTTGCAATATTTGTGTAATGATTTTTTATTTTTAAACTAAACCATCCAAAAATAAAATCCTTGAAAATAGTTCAATAACATATTTACCATCAATTACTTCCCACTATAATTTAAGAAAATATTTGCATAAAAAAATGATAGAAATAAAATGTAAATACATCTACTTACCATGAGTTACTTCCCACCATTATTTATGTTTTCTCAGCACTTATATAAGAGTAATATTGTAAATGTGTAGACTTACTAATGGTTACTAACTTACTATCCACTAAATTTATGCAAGTTCTTCTGCCCCAACAACCAATTTACTTATCCACTGCATATCTCATTTTATTAGTTCCTGCCAAAGCAAGACTATAGGATGATTTTCCTATCGACCATTGATAATTTAACATTGACCAATGTAATTTATAAGTATTTATGCAATTTTTCCTACGACTTGAGTTGGAGGGAATAAGTTACCCTACAAAAAAAATTATGATATAACAAATTGAATTTTATTATTTTTAACTTTTTATTATCAATTGAGCCAAAATTTAAATGTTTACACTCATTTATAGACATTACAACATCTCCCCCATACTAGGCTCTATATTACTTTTAACTGTTTTTTATTTTTTAATTGACTCGACATATAAATGTTACATCTTTACAAACATTTACACCACTACAACATTACCCCATGTTAGGCTATAAAACACCTTTTGGCGCAACAATTTTGTATTAAATTTGTATAATCCACCATATTACTTTAACTTCAACACCATTGAGGCGTTGATTTGTGTAGCTTGGGAGGTACTCCCACCCCCTAGGGTACTGGGCTTGGGAGAATTTTGACCCACATGGTCTTTCTGGGTAAGTGTACCCAAGTAGCGGGTTTTTCATCCAAAGTTGTGGGTATGAAACCAAGTAAATAAATATTTGTTTAATCATTGAGAGTGTGTGAGGCGCCCTTGAAGGGCTAAGGGGCATCAAAGGCTTCAATGACGTTGCAAAAGAACCAAAAGAAGAATTTTATCTCTTGTGTTAGTTGGGTTTTAGCAAGTTAACTCATGTCAGCTTGGGTTAAAGGTCACCATCCTTAGTGAGAAAGGCAGCACCATGGAAGACTATAAGAAGAGGTGAAAAGGAGCTCGTTGGAGATCATTCCAAGAGGCATCTCCCATGTCAATATTCCCTAGAAGGAGGTATAAGTACCTCAGGAAACCATAACACCTTAAGGAGGACAATAATGGAGCATGAAGTGTTTTCTCTGATTTGGTTGAAGGTTGATTTTTTTCTCAAGGAAAATGATGGTTTCCTCTGAGATTTCGTACCTCAAGTAAGGTTTGTTCTACACAAGTGTCGAGGTTATTTTCTATGGTTTGTGCCCTAGTTAGGGTTGGTTAAGGGCGGGTTGTGGAGGAGAATGTTGTTGGAATAGGTCTATCCTAAAGGGTTTTTAGGGCATCAATTTGTGTAGACGAGACGGAGTTGAAGGAGAGAAAATGTGTTCACCTTCTCGTGTTCTGGTCAACTAGCGAAGATATAGTCAAGAGAAGGTTTCTCTACATATTGGTGAAGATTATGGGCAACAAGTTTGTATACATCTTTGTGATCTAGGTTGTGATACTTCTATGCATTTGTGATGTGCCCTAGCTCTGTCAATAGGCTACAATACCTCTGTGGAATTGCAGGAAGGACGAGGCATGAATTCCTTTGTTTTGTAGGGCGTGTGATTGCTGGTTAAGGGTTGAAGTCTTACATAGTAAGATGAGGCTAGATGGGTGTGTATGAGGCTTCCTGAACTATGATAATGGTCTGAACTATGGAGAAACCAAGTCTAGTTTACGAAATTTTTGTTGAGGCCAAGTATTATAGCACAAGACTGTGGTTCTTATAATCTGGGCAGAGGTTACAGGGTGATCAGTACTGATGTTGTCTTTGAGTAGAGAATTGCTATCGTGATGAGGGTTGTTCATAATAATTGATCAACAAACTAGTAGCCCTAAGTTACTGTGTTTTATGTAAGGATCCATTGTTGTGTGGGTTGCTAGGAAGAGCCCTAGTTCTGTACAATTTGGGGAAGAAAATTGCAGAAGTGTGGGTTGTGGAGAGAAGCCCTAGATCAATCAGTTGATGGGCTCAAGTGAGGGGGGATCTGTTGTGCCATAGAAGCAGCATTATGGAGAAGTTAAGATGTTGAAAAGTGGGAAACATAAATACCTCATGTATATCATTCATTAGAGGAGCTAATGGGAAGTTAGGAGGCATATTAGTGAGCCTTAGTTCAGTGGGTTGCAAGTGTGAAAAGCAGTGATAAGAGGGAAGTGTGTTGAGCCCTAAGTTTGATATTTTTTGTAGCAACAGAGAGGCAAGAAGAGGGTAGTTGTGAAGACTCTAAGAGTTGGCACTCTTGGTAGAGTAGGAAAGAAACTAGTGGGCATACTTGTGTGAGCCTATGTTCAGCCACTCTTAGAGTAGATAGGTGAGTTGAGAGTGGCAGTTTGACATCTAGAGATGCAAGCTTTTTGAAGTTGTAGAAGTTGCACCAATCAACAAAAGAGGAGGAAAAGTACCAACCAGATGTTTTCAAGGTACGTGGACTGAAAGGACTATGTGTGCACCTTCAACAATTAGGTCAGGGATACTTTGTTTAAGGAAATATTGGTGGTCACAGTTGTTGACACAAAGCCCTAGTTGTGCCTTGTATTAGGGTTATGTGTAAGGGACATAATCCCTGATATGTGTTGGCATTATGATATAGGTATTGTCCTTGATGGCAACTCACTCAGATGAAAGATCAAAGTATAGCAGGTAGACAACAAAGAATTACAGATCAGTCTTCACAGAATGAAGAAAGAGAGGTATACATAGGTTCACCATTGACCAAGTTGCATACACGCACGTTCACTATTGACAAAGTTGTGTATACACGCAGGTTCACTGTATACAAGTCACGTATATGTACACATACACTTTCATAGAAGGAAAAGCACGTATACCTTGGAAAACTAAGTTTTTGGTCTGAAGTATTTGGTCCATGGTATTTTGATCCATGGTATTGGTCCAAAGTATCTGGTCCGAGGTATTGACCCTAGGTATTTGGTCCAAGGTATTGGTCCTAAATGGTTTTGGTCCATGGTATTGAGAAAGGCCTAAAACTATAAAAGGAGGAGAAGATCATTAGGCCAAGGTGTGCAAGTATCGAATATCTGATGAAGTGTGAGATCTAGTATGTAGGTTATTGGGTTATGGAGCATCACTGGATCTGAACCAAGGATGAACCTTAGTTGATGATGAGGGATCAGATCTAATGATGGATCAAGATCTTAAGGCGTAAAATGAACTATCATTATGTGTTTTTGCTCATGTATATCCTAGATCTGAATAGTCACGCATGTTAGCACCTAAATCTGCCTTAGGCTGAAGAAGGCAAAAAATTAGGGTAACCACAAACCACGCTCAGTCTGGTAGCTAGCCCTACCAGAGTAGGAGAGGGCTCTCTCCGTGTCACGCTCAGCGAATGGATAGGCAAAATGGTCTGAGATGACTTGCAATGCGATATTTACCTTAGGCTAGTAAGTGAAAAATGATTTTGGAAAAGATTTTCGAAGTGACTGAACTTCTGAGATGTATATGGGACTGGCGCTTAGCAAAGAACAGAGAATTGAGGATGAAGGCACAGATTATTCCGTGAGGCAAGGTAGGCGGGAAGCGCAGCAATTTTAACTTAAGGTGACGCGGAATGGAAAGATTTCCGAAGATAGTGAAAAGGGCATGGTCGCATGAATCCTTTTCAACAGAAGAATAACACTGCACATGAAATTTTCCCACAGGCAGAGCAATATAAATTGAATTCTACCTAATCTCACTTAGAAAATTTCACTGAAATGAAACATGAAATGAATTATGAAACATAACAAGATACATATGGAACATAAGAACACATTTTCTACACTCACTACCACAAGAATCTCATGAAACAGAGCCGCTGCCTTTCATTACCTCTCTGTCAAAAATACACAGTGCAGAAACAGAGTTTCTTTCCCACAGTCTCTCAGAAGTTACAAGCCAGCCCACCTTTTGCAAATAACTTGCTTACAATATATAGAAAGTGTAGAGAAGAGATGGAACAGCCAGGGGTTGGGAAGTTACTCAAATCATTTCAAAAAGGAGATGGAGAGCCAACCATCAGCTACAGGTGCAGCGCTCTCAAGCATGACATTTGGCTGGGGTGACCCTTTGCATTCTTTTGCCACTTGGATAGATGCCCACCTAGAGATAAAATTCTTTAAAAGGTGCCCTTGGTGCCAAAAAACCGAAGAGTAAATGACTGGGCCTACTTGGAGAAGTCGCTACCCGCAATTTCGCGAAACGGGAGCAATTTGGCAGTTTTTTCCCCTGTGCGCCGCACCGAATTCCCTGTGCGTCGCGCCACTTTGGAGCCTATTTTGGGGCACTTGCAGGTGTCCAAAATGTGCCCAAGTGGGCTTGTTGGAAAGCCTGTCCTGTCTACTTTCCAACCCAATTGGAATTTCTGAATTTGAAGCTCATTTTCCCCTCCAAAAATTCATTCTCCCAAGACTGCTTTCTGTGTGTCCAAAAAGTGGCAGAGAGGCCATTTTTGAGTGTTTTTTGACCTTTAGGAGACCCAAAACTTGTCAAAATTTCTTGCCCGGACACCAGTAGACGTATTTTTTGATGCTGAATCCGAATATGCAAGCCATTCCTCGATCAGAGCGCTAGAATTTTAGCGTCGCGCCAGTGGCGCGGCGCACAGGGAGAAATTTCCTGTTTTGTGCCCAAAAAATTTGCCTGTGACCAAAATTTGCCCAAATTTTTTGGAATTTGGGCTGGAGGTTCTCTATGAAGTGCTTTGCTGGGCCAAGGAAGACTCAACCAAGATTCGAAGCTGATCTTGCTCCTTTTCCTCCTTTGCCTCTTTTGTTGCTTTGCTCAATTTTGCCTTTAGGCTCCTGATTCTCGCCTTGGAACTCATGTTGCAGACCTGGTAGTGATAAGTCATGCACCTCAGCATGTCTTTCTCCCTATTTGCTTTGTCCAACAACCTCTCCAAATGCATGTTGACCCTCTCAAGGTTGGACTCCCGGTCTTCATTGATTTCTTGCTCCAAAGATGTGAGCGAAACCCTTCTTCTTTGAGCAACTTGGCGCTACTCACGGATGTTATGCAGCTCCATGATCGTCTGTTGGTCCTCAAGATGTTTGTTTCTCCACTCCAGGTAGTTCATGTTCCACTTGGCCCTTTCTAGATCAATGGTCAAGTCTTCAATCTCTGATTGCTGCTCTTTGATGATCTCTATAAGCTCCTCATTGGTGGGTTCTGCATCTGGCTCATCATCCTGGAGGAGAACAAACTCAATCTCTTGCTCACCTGATAGCACACCTGAAGGCCCCTCCTCATGCTTGGGCTTCTTGCCCTTGTCCTGCACCTATGTCTTCGATGTAGGAAGCGAGGCCCCTTCCACCCTGGGTGGAGATAACACTCGCTTTGCTGCTGCAAACAAAGGTCTGGTGCCTTTCGGATAGCCTCTGTGATATGTGATGTATATTGGCATGGTGGCAGTCTCATGGCTATCAAACTGATGTGAAGGGCTTCCCATCTCAGGCTCAAACTGATGTGAAGGACCTCCCTCCTCATGCTCAAACTGATGTGAAGGGCCTCTTGTATCATGCTCAAACTGATGTGAAGGACCTCCCATCTCATGTTCTGCCTCTAATATCACCGGTGGAGTGCTGAAGAAATCACGGGAGATGAAGTCTTCCCAAGCAATACCCTGTAATCCCAGTTGATGGTCCACCAAAATCCGGATGAGAGAAAAATGATAGACACTGTTTAGCTGCTATCGTGGAGTCTTGCGCTGCATGAAGTTTTTCATCTTCTCGATGTTGTTGCAGATGAAAAATGGGAGGCTCATCATCTTCACCCTGGTGAAGTGCATGAGCAAGCGGATGTGATAGGCATAAAGTTGAGAAAACCTCCCCTCGCAACTGAATACTTCATGATCAATCTCATGAGTGGGGCATACTCCTCCCTCAAAAACCTGAATGGAAAAACTCTAGTGAGCTGGCTCAAGCAGCTGTTCTTGATGTAGGGCTCATAGTGATGCCTCTCCACTTTCTTCTTCTTATACCACCGCTCCCCAACGTTAGGTATCCTTGTTGCCACTGATATAGCCTCCGATGTCAAGGTGAAAGTGACCCCAGCCAGGACAGATTGGCCTCCCTATAGATGAAGTGCAAAAAGGCGGCCCAACTCATGATGTACTCTGACATTTGCCACCCTTTGGCAAAATTCATAACATGCCAAGTGCTAGAAACAAGACATCGCAAGTGAGCATGCCTGTAGCTCTGTGAGGGTGTTGGGCTCGTCTCTGAGATGTCTGCCACTCCGATGATGTCTCCTATGGGCCCTCTCTCCTGAAGATGTGTCGTTGTGTGTATCCCCCTCATAATCTGATGAATTTTCTGATGCCATCACTGCTGCTTGTACCTTGAGTTTAGTGCTTCCCTTTGAATTCAATGACACTGATGAATGCTCAGAAAATCTGTTACCAAGGGGACAATAAAACAAGGGATCGTTAGGAGGGGAATGATGAAAAGGGGAATAGGGGTTTAAAGGGGAAATTTATCAGGGATTTGGGAGTGTTTGGGGTGTGTTTTTGATGGGGTAGGGTTAAGGAACTTTTGAGCTATATGAGTAAAGGGGACAAAGGGATATGATTGCAATGTAGCTAGGGTAACTATTAGGGGAAAATGCTCCAGGGGAATTTAGCAGATAGAGGTAGGGTAGGAGCATATTTAACCATCAAGTTACTGTAGAAAAACCCTAGCTCTTTTACCCTTTTTGTGTCATTTTTGTGTTTGCTTAATAAAAGTTTGCTTTTGATTTCATGGTCACCAACATCATATTTTCTTTGAGCTTAGGATCAGTGGTGAAGGTATCTAGGGCCACCTTTGCAATTTTAAGAGCCAATTCCAAAATTTTTGGGCGATTCGGTGCTTTCTTAGGCTCACAGGCCTGTGCGCCGCGCGCTTTTCCCAGTGCGCCGCGCGCCGGGTATGCACCACGCCAGTGTAATGTTAACACTGTGGTCGGGCTCCCAGTGCGTCGCGTGCCCTGAGTGCGCCGCGCGTGGTCAAACGACACAATTTTTGTTTGAAAAACAGGGGAGGGAGTTTTAGGGGGATTTTAGGGGGTTTGCTTGGGAGACAAGGAGGAATGGAGGTGAAAATGATGAGGAGTGAGGGGACAAGGGGAGGAAAGTGACCTTGGTGCTAATCATTACCATCGGGCAACCCCATCAACTGTTTTTTCTTGTTGCTTTTTCCATCGAAGGCCATTGCGCTTTTGGATACCTTTCAAACATCTTACAAACAACTAATCATTGACCAAATTGATGGAGAAGAGGTGTCATAAGCCCTACCTCGTGATTGGATAGCTTTCACAAAGATTTGAAACGGTTTGGCACTGTTTTTATGCCCCTGGCTGTGTGCGTCGCGCGCCAAATCCAGTGCGCCGCGCGCCCTGAGTGCATCGTGGCCTTGTGGATTTTGCACTGTGGGTTGGTTGCCGATGCGTCGCGCCTTCTGTGTTCGCCGCGCTCCCTGGTGTGTGCGCCGCGCCCTGTGGTAACCGGCTCTCCTTCACTCAAACCCTCATGAATTTGCTCTCTCACCTTTCTAATTTCTCTCCAAGCTTGCCAAAGCACAAATGGTCTTTGTTTTGGGCAAAAACAAACATATATAGGCTTTGGGAGAGTTGGGTTTAATTTTTTCCTCTTTGGAGACCCACTTTCTAATGTTTGAGTTTTGCACTTTTCATTGACTTTTAAAACACTCTTTTTTTCCCTTTTTCTTTGAAATTTTGGCTCTCATGATAAAATTTTCGGCGTTTCTTTGCGGGGACTGTGTGACTGGGTCTCAAGCTTTGAAATCCATGACTGCATCTGAAAATGTCAACTGGCAATTTTTTGGAAAATTTTGTTATAGTTGACCTTGTTTGACTTTTCTTCAAAACAGAGTTTTGAAGAAGAGTCGATGTCTCTTGCGGTGATGATGAAGCTTTCTGCACTGTAGATGTATAAGATCTCCCTCTGGCCTGCATGACTTTGTTCTGGACATGTTTTTCAAAAACCGCATTTATGATTTCCTAGACCCAGCAATAAAAATGACTTTGAACTGTAATATGACCAGACCTTGACTATCATGAAACTTCAGTGATTATGTACAAAGACCTGAACCAGTAGGGGCCAGAGATGAGAGAAAATGACGAGCTTGACTATCTCCGTTAGATCATGACATGTCCCTAGCGAAATGTAGCTAAGTGGATGGAGCGGGACACCTAAATTTGAAATGCACAAAGAGCTTTGATCTCTGACGGAGGGCTGACCAGACCGACTCTAACATTGGCTCCAATGGGGGATGGTAGCTCCTTGGAGGTGCCAAGAACAGCAGATCTCTGGAGGAGCTAGACAGTGCCTCTTTGTCCATTGGGCTATGGAGTCATCATTTTGATAAACAGCACAAGACTCTGACTTATTTACAAAACTGAAGTAACCAAGAAATTGACTCAAACTTGACAATTGGAATAACTCAAAAACTGACTGTACATACTGAAACCAAACTGAAATAAAAATGGTATTTACAATGATAGTGGAAGCAGTGTTAATAGATCAACAATGATACCACTTGAGCAGCCGACCATTGATCGGCCCTCCAGGACAGTCTTCCCCATTCATTTCTTTAAGAAGAAAGGCATTTTGACCCCTGTATGCTGCGATCTTGAAAGGACCTTTCCACAGATTTTCGAACTTTCCGTGCTTGCCTTTCTCTTCATTCCTTGCATCCCACTTCAGCACCACATCATCCAACTGAAATTTGTCCGCTTTAGCTTTTCTGTCATAAATTTTCTTTATCTTCTCCTGCAACTTGGATGTGTTTTTGAAAACTTCTTCTCTTGTTTGTTGCAAGTGGATCATTTGATTCAGTCTTCTATGCATGGGATCTTCCTCACTGCCGGCCTCCTGAAGAAGTTTGACCACCGGGGCAGCAAGGGAAGCGGGAAATACTGTGTCCACACCATAAACCAGCTCAAACGGTGACATACCAATAGACTTTTTCTAACTGATTCGATATGCCCAAACTGCATGAACCAGCCTCTTGTTCCAACCCTTCTTATTAATTTCCAGCAGCTTCTTGATGATGTTGACCAAAGATTTATTTGAAGATTCCACCAATCCATTGCCTTGCGGATGATAGGTAGTTGAATGACCCAAAATTATGTGATATTTGTGACAAATTTCTACCATCCTTTTCGACTTAAAGGCTGCTGCATTATCAGTGATTATTTTGTTTGGACAACCAAAGCGAGACAAGATGTTATTTTCGAGAAATGAGATGATTACTGTGTCCGTCGCTTGTCTGGTGGGTGCTGCCTCAATCCACTTTGTGAAGTAGTCTGTCGCTGTAAGGATCCACCTATGCTGTCCGGAAGATGCGGGATGAATTTCCCCAATGAAATCCAACCCCCACTGCTGGAATGGAGCACTCACTTCGATAGGTTTGAGTGGCAAAGGCTGTAGTTTCTGTTTTCCTTCGAAAATTTGACACTTATGACAGCGCTTTACCATCTTATGCACATTAGCAAACAAAGTAGGCCAGTAGTACCCTGCTATCAAAATTTTGTTAGCTGTTGACTTCCAAAAACGATGTCCACCACACTCTCCTCCATGGAAGTCCTCCATGACTCTCTTTGCCTCCTCTTCCACTAGAAAATTTAACAAAATGCCACCGGGATCTTTCCAATACAGTGCAGAATTCAAGATACAAAATTTGGCAGCCTTCAATTTAAGTGTTCTCGCTTTGTTTCTAACCATGTCGGGCGGTGGTGATAGATTTTTCAGCACATAGATTATATCAGAATACCATGGGGACAAAGCAAACATTTCGGATACCTGAACTGAAGTTCCTTCATCATTCTCATCGGACATGGCAGCGATCAGATTTATGTCCAATGCATGCAAATTTGACTTAGCCATTAGCTTCGCCAATCCCTGTCCTTTGACCAGCTTTGTAGGCTTTATCTCCACATCGTATTCTAGCAAAGCTGTGATCCATTTGCCCCTTCTCCCTTCTGGATCGGTCTGCACTAAAACATATTTCACAGCAGTATTAGGAACATAGGCCAGAATGTGAGAATGTAAGATATACACCCGGAAATCTTTCAGTGCCTTCACCAATGCCAGGGCTTGCTTCTCAATGATGTTGTACTTCAAAGCTGCATCCCTTATAGCCCTGCTGAAGAATGCAATGGGTCTTTCATGATCATCCCTTTTCTGCAACAATACCGCTGCCATAGTGTGCTCAGAAGCAAATGAAAACAATATGAAATCTTGAGTATAATCAGGGTTAACTAGAATTGGAGCTGAAGAGAGGGCCAATTTGACCAAGTTGAAAGATTTTACAGCCTCATCCATCCATTTCACCTGGTTGTCCTTCTTAAGCATGTTGGTCATTTCTTTCAAGTGTTCCGCAAGATTAGTCAAAAAGCGACGCAGAAAATTCATCTTACCATTAAATGATTTGTCAGGCCAGGGTAACTCCATAATGAACAGAAGACAACTGAGATGATATTTCATTAAGAGAACTATTGTTTATATACAAGAAGGAGACGGAACAGTTCATCTTCTTGATGATTGTTCACGTTCCAGTTCACCCATCCGTTGAGGATTAGGTGTCAACATTCCCCCCCTTAATCTGAAGGGATGTTGGTGAGTCCAAGCATCGTTCTGAATCTTTCAAGCTTTTCTCTTCCAAGCGCTTTGGTGAAGATGTCTGCAATTTGCTCGTTTGTGGAACAATGACGGAGATGGATTTTTTTGGCCTCAACATGATGTCGGATCAGATGATATTTAGTATTGATGTGCTTAGTACGATCATGGAACTTTGGGTTCTTGGCCAACTTTATTGCAGAGGTGTTATCAATCATGAGTGGAGTTGATTGTGTTTGTTTTACCTGCAAGTCTTCAAGAATTTTCCTGAGCCACACAATTTCTTTCGTTGCTTCAGCTGCTGCCACGTATTCTGCTTCTGTTGTGGAATCTGCTGGTACTGATTGTTTGCGTGATCTCCAGGAGACAGCTCCTGATCCAAGACTCATAGCATATCCTGAAGTAGATACCCCAGTTTCTTTGTCTCCATCGAAGTCTGAATCAGAGTATCCAATCAAGTTGAAGTCGTCCACCTGTGTATACTTGATTCCAAGGTCTTGAGTTCCCTTCAAGTACCTTAGAACTCTTTTTGCAGCAGACCAATGTCCCTCACAAGGCTTTTGCATAAACCTGGAGAGGATTCCAACAGCAAATGAAATGTCTGGTCTGGTAGTAGTGAGGTAGATGAGACTTCCTATAAGTTGTCTATACTTTGTTGCATCCTAAAATTCCTTTCCTTCAATAGATGTGAGCTTCAAGTTTTGTTCCATTGGAGTAGAAAGAGGATTGCACTCTGTCATGCCAAATCTGTTTAACAAATCTCCAATGTATTTCTTTTGAGAAAGAAATATGGATTTTGGATGTTGGGTTACTTCAATGCCAAGATAGTAATGAACATAGCCCAAATCAGTCATTTCAAAACTTTTTCCTAATTCTTTCTTTATGGATGCAATATAGCTTTCATTGTTCCCTGTCATTAAAAGATCATCTACATATACCACAAGATATACAACTGTTTTGCCAACTTTCTTGACAAATAAAGTTGCATCATCAAGATCAAAATGTTTGAAGTTGAGTTTCAGAAGATGCTCAGTTAGTTTTTCATACCAGGCTCGTGGTGCTTGTTTGAGGCCATACAAGGACTTCACAAGTTTGCATACTTTGTGTTCATGTCTTTTCACAGCAAATCCTTTAGGCTGGGACATAAAAACATTCTCTTTTAGATCTCCATTCAAGAATGCAGGTTTTACATCCATTTGATGGACTTTCCAACCGTCCTGAGCAGCTAGTGCAAAGAGTGTCCGGATGGTTGCCCATTTTGCTGTGGGGGCAAAAGTTTCCTCATAATCGACCCCTTCCTTCTGTGCAAAACCTTTTGCCACAAGCCTAGCTTTGTGCTTGTCAAGTGAGCCATCAGCTTTGTACTTGTTCTTGTAGACCCACTTGTAGACCCACTTGCAGCCAATTGGTTTGGTTCCAAATGGAGGATCAACCAGCTTCCAAGTGCCATTCTTTATGAGGGCATCATACTCCTTCTGCATCGCTTCTTTCCATTCATCATGAGAAGCAGCTTCTTTGAAGGAAGTTGATTCAAAATCTGTAGACAAGTTCAATTCACAATCATAAGTAACATCCATATCAACAGGTGAATTAGAGTTATCTACATCACCTCCATCTTGTCGGTTTGTATTTCTGGTTCCTGTTTTTCCAATTTCATCAGGATGAACACTTTCAAGTGTCTTTGTCAGCCACTTTGGGGGACCTTTCTGAGATGGTCCAGGCTGCTCTGTTGATTGAGTTGGGTCTGAATCAAGATTGAGTCTCCCAATTCTATCAATTACATCACTTAAAGCATCATCCGTTGTTGGAGTGTCATGCAGGGGCGATTGTTCTTCAGAAGAAGATTCCACATGTTGATCTAGTATAGGAATCCCCCCTTCAAGATGTGGAATCTGATTATCAAACTCTTGAAATGATTTCGGTTTTGTGAATCTATCCAAGCGATCAAGTTGCCACTCAACAACACTGTCAGATTTGGATGATTCAAGAAAAATGACATCTCTAGATAAAACAAACTTTTTATTTACTTCATCATAGAGGCGGTATGCTTTAGATGTGTTTGAATACCCCAGGAAGATACACTTACGACTTCTAGCACCAAGTTTGTTTCTATATACCTTTGGTATTAAAGCATAACAGGTGGAACCAAAGATCCTGAGATGTTTTACCGAAGGAACATGTCCATACCACAATTCATAAGGAGTCTTGTTTCTTATAGCATTAGATGGACATCTATTCTTTATATATGCAGCACATAGAACAGCATCAGCCCAAAACATTGTCTTTACATTTTTGAAGAAAAGCATGGATCGTACCATATTCAAAATTGTTCTGTTCATTCTTTCAGCTACACCATTCTGTTGAGGATTGTAAGGCACAGTTGTTTGATGTTTAATCCCATGTTGGCGAAGATAGTGTTCAAATTCATTTGATGTATATTCTTTTCCATTATCAGTGGGAATAGACCCAATATGAGATTGTGCATCATTTTCAATCCACTTTGAAAATTCTTGAATGTTTGAAAAGCATCAGATTTGTTCTTCAATAAATAAACCCAACACATTCTGGTGTAATCATCAATAAATTTCATGATATATTTATTTCCATTTGCAGAAGGAACAGGCATTGGACCACATAAATCTGAATGAATGAGTTCAAGCTTCCTATGTGCTCTTGAATGTGAATCATGAAAAGACTGTTTGCTATGCTTTCCTAGAATGCAAGCATCACATTGCTTATGTTTTCTAGGAATTGTAGGCAAACCAGCAACACCATTTTTCTTCAACAAGCGGAGACTATCATAGTTTAAATGTCCAAATCTAGCATGCCATAATAAACTTGACAGAAGTGTACCTTCTTCATGATGAGAAATATATGAGAAATTTTGTGCATGAGCAGAAGTTCCTTGCAGTTTAAGAAGTCTTTCTTCTTCTATACCTCTCATGACAAGTGAGTGGTCAGATGCCTTTCTTACCTCAAGCTTGCCATCAAACATATGAATGGAGTGACCTTGCTGGCGGATGTGGACCAGGGACAACAAGTTTCTCTTGAGCTGTGGGAGATATAGAACATGGTCCAGAAGAAAGTCTGGAAGACCAGGCAGTTTAAGCCTGATTGTGCCAAGCCCTGATGGCTTGATTTTTGATTGATCTGTAAAGTATACTGCTCCATCAACATTGTCAGTGAAATCTTCAAAAAAATCTTTCCTATGAGTCATATGACAAGTTGCTCCTGAATCAAGCAACCAGTCATTTTTCGAAGAAGCAAGTGAAGCATTAAACAAATCTTCATTTACTCCAATGTTACATTGTGCCTCAATATAGTGAGCGGATTCAGGTGCTTTACCTTTGTCTGTGTCATCAGTTTTACCTTTCTGCTGATTTCTTCTCTGCTCAATTTTGTCCCATGGTAGCTTGCATGTAGAAGCATCATGTGATCCATTTCGTTTGCAGCGAATGCAATGCAGATCTGCCTTTTCTGCTTGAGAATGTCTGCCCCCCCTGCCTCTGAAGTATCTTCCTCTTCCTCTTCGTCCACCTCTTCCTCTTGTAGAATCTTGAGCAGGATGCTTTTCTTTATGAGCAAGGCAAACAGTCTCTTCAGAAGATTCAGGGACTGTTTTCTTTCCAAAGGCTTTCTCTCTTTCAGCAAACTTTTTCACAAGAGACTCAAAGGTTATGTCTTTAAGATTTCCATTTGCTTGTAAAGACTCAAGATAATTGGAGTAGGTAGGATAGAGTGCTTTGAGAAAGGCAATAAGAGAGATATCCAGCTCAACCTTAGTGGATTTAATATCATGCATTATAGACTTTATTTCAGATGCAAGAGCAAGAGGATCATTATTTTTCAGTTCAAGAGTGAAGAGTTTAATCATGAGCTGAACAACTTCTAGTGCAGAATGTGTATCATAGAGTTCTTTCAGCTTTTGTAGAGCTTCAAAGGCAGTGGAATAGGATGAAATATGACGACTTACTTCTTCATTTACAGATGCTGTGATCAATGCATAGGCTTTGTTGTTCTTGTTTTCCCAAATGGCGAGTTCTTTGTCTGATGTAGGCTGCACAGGGTCTTTGTCTTCTTCTCCGACACACACTCCCTTCCACAACTCATTGTAGATGAGGGTGTGTTTTACCATCCGAGACCATTCAGAATAGTTCTCCTTGCCAGTGAGAACTATTCCGACCATAGAAATGATTGAATGCATTCTGTAAAAAAAAATGTCTCTGCTGATAAAAAACTTCTGTTGGTAAAAAAAACTTCTGCTGATATACAGTGAAGTGGTATTCAAAAAAAGGCAACAGATTTCAAATACTTTTATATCCTGTTTCTTCAAATCCCTCTGAAGATACTGTATCCACTATATTTCATATCTTACAAACTCAGTTTGAAGACCATAATATATATATACTGGTTAATATAACCACAGCGCACGAGTATTACCCAAGAGCACGGGCTTTATCAGCAAAAAGAGCACGTTTTATCACTCAAGCGACGCAATACATTAAAAAGGCAATCATTAACAAGGCATATACATACGATTTCATATCAAGTTCTTGGGAAGATGAAGCCTTATCCGACACGGCTCTATACGGAATTAGCTTACCTGAATATATGAAAAGCTATAATTCATCAATTGTGCATACAGCCCGTGGTTTTACCACGCACTCGCCGAGAGTTTCAACGATTCCATTCTCCGTTTGCAGCAAGCGGAAGCAGACAACGAGAGAATGAGGAAAGAGAACCTTCAACTGAAAGCATCTAACATGGAGCTTACTATGAGGGAGTCGAAATACTTTCTCGACGACAAAACTTATAACGACATTCCCTTCGATGTCGGCTATTCCGTTATTCAGACACCATCGACATCACTTTCAGCGTTCAGCTATAATGGCAATCTGGTCAATTCTACTGCCGAATCCTCCACGTTCCTGGACGCTTCAGCGTCTTGCTTCAACAATCAGTTTCCGACGCCGTTAAACAATAGTGCCTCCTGTCAGAATAGAGGAAATCAAACCCTCAAAGGCGAAATAGAGGTAAGTCAAGTCCAAACCATCAAAGGCAAAGGGATCCCGTTAATTGAAGTTGCAGCAAAATATTCAAAGATGAGAAAGCGGTTGAACGACAGAGCAGCTATCGGCGCATGCAGAGACTTTGATAATTCTCATGTATTCACGTTTAGTTTGAATGCTATGGTGGTCAGGTGGACGACTTCAAGGAGAATGCAAACGTTCAGGCATATGCGCAGACAATCAATGCGTTTCAGGCAGACAATCAATGCGCATAGAGACTAACGTTTCAGGCAGACAATCAATGCGCAGAGACTAACGTTTCAGGCAGACAGAGGCGTTATAGCCAGGCAAACGATTCCGGCAGAGGCAGTGGCAGAACGACAGAGGACAACAGCAGAAATGAAGGAGTTACGGCTATTTTAAGAACCTGGGACCTGGGCTCTGATACCATGTCAGGCCAGGGTAACTCCACAATGAACAGAAGACAACTGAGATGATATTTCATTAAGAGAACTATTGTTTATATACAAGAAGGAGACGGAACAGTTCATCTTCTTGATGACTGTTCACGTTCCAGTTCACCCATCCGTTGAGGATTAGGTGTCAACATGATTGTATCTCCTTTTTGTTCCTAGGCAGATCGATGACACGTGCTGGGTCTATGCGGATGCCATCTTTTGAGATGATATGCCCAAGTAATTTTCCTTCCTCCATGGCGAACAAGCTCTTCTTAGGATTCAGAGATAGGCCATATTTCCTGCATTTTTGAAAGACAATTTTTAGGTGATGCATATGCTCTTCATCAGATTTTGAAAACACCATCAAGTCATCCAAGTACACCACCAAAAACACATCCTTCTCATTTGAAAACGCCAAGTCCATTGCATGCTGAAATGTGGCACCTGCATTCTTCAAACCGAATGGCATTTTGGCATAGTGAAATGTTCCCCATGGAGTTGTGAATGCTGTCTTATCCCTATCATCTTCATGGACTGAAATTTGGTTATATCCTGAATAACCATCAAGCAGAGACATACGAGATGCCCCCACTACTCGCTGAAGTATATGGTCCATCTTGGGTAGCGGATAGTTGTCCTTCAATGAGACCTTGTTTAGATTTCTGAAATCAATGCATAGGCGGATCTCACCGGTCTTCTTTCGTACAGGCACTAGGTTAGATATCCAATCTGAAAATCTGATAGGCACAATGATACCTGACTTGTACAACCTATTTACCTATTTTTCGATGGATGGCAGCAACTTTGGATTGATCCTTCTCAGCTTTTGTCTAAATGGTTTCTGATTGGGCTTGATAGGTATGGTGTGCTGAATGATGTTCGTATCATAGGTCTTTAAATCTGAATAATCCCAAGCATATACATCTGAAAATGAAGCCATCAAACTGATATATTTGTCCTTGATTTTTGGCGGTAGTGTCTTGGACAATTTTACCAATTTTGGATTTGTTGTTGTATCGATGTTGACTTCTTCTACACCTTTCTCCGTGGGCTGCAAAGTTGGCTTGCGGGCTACATCATCCTGATCGAAAAGTTCTTCTAGGGTATCAAGCCTTTAGGAATGATGTTGTTCTTTAGCTACAATACATCCATTTTATTGATTTGAACTTCTTCTATACCATTCCCTTTGTTCTCATCATTTTCCACATCGATTAAGGTTTCTTTGAACTTGCCTTTGTTGAGCAGAAAATCCTTAATCTCCTCATCACCTTGGAACACTTGCCAATGTCGTTGATTGTCTGGAATGGTTGGACGGTGCTTGACATGGATTTCAAATTTATCGCTGGAGTTCATGGGGATCTTCAAGCTGCTCGCTGCCTTGGCAAGAGCATCAACAATGCTATTTTGTATTTGTGGCACACATGTCAAGGTGTATTCGGAAAATAGCTTCAAGATGTCCAAAACTGCATTATGATAGGCCCGCATCCTAGGATGTTTTGCTTGATACTCACCTCTGACCTGTTTTATCACCAACTCGGAGTCGCCATATACTGAAATCCTCTTTGCATTCAGCTTTCTAAGAATCTTCAGGCCAGCAATCAGAGCTTCATATTCAGCTTCATTATTGGAACATTCGAAGGCCAGCTTGTAGGAGCAAACTCTCACGCTGCTAGGTACTTTGTTTGGGGTGGAGAAAGGACTGCGTACCCAAATACCAATACCAGCTCCATCATTCCCTACTGCTCCATCAAAATCCATGGTCCATAAGCCTTCTTCTTCTTCTTGCAAGTGCTGAAAATCTTTTTGCTGTCCATTGTTAGTTTGTTGTCCATCATTTCCAACTGATTGCCCAATCTTTTGTTGCTTTTCTTGTCTTTCTTTCTTCAAAATCTCTCTAAAATTTTCTGTTATCTCTGGAATGTCGTCTGCTTCTACCATCTGACTATATATTTCATTTAAACTATCTGAAAATAAAACAAAAGACTCTAAATCTATATGTACATAGTTTATAGGATGATTTATCGGTTTCTCCTTGCTTGTGATCATATACTTCATCTTTTGTTCCCGATATAATTTCCTCATCTGTCCAAACACCGAGATTGTCGCATAGGAGAAATCCAGCTGTAGTGTCCCCTTCAATTTTTCCACCCAAGACCTGGAAAGAAGCATACCAAACCTTGGAGGAATGTCTGCTACCACTACGTCCATCAGAACATTTTTCATAGGAAGCTGATCCAAACTCACAACTAAGTCTTTGATAAGCCCTATGCACCTTACTCTGCTGGAGTCGAATGAATAGAGATCATGATATTGGCGGGTGATGTCTAGACCAAGCTTATCCATGATAGCCTTGGGCATGAGATTGTGAGAGGCTCCGGAATCGAACATGGCATTGTGTAGCACAAAGTCATGCAAGCGTAAACTGATATAAAAGGGAGGCACCTCGCTCTCAGGAGACTCACCATTCGTCGCTGGCCCAAAAATCATTTCAGGCTGATCATCTTCCACGTTTACCATGTCGGACATTGGGTCCAAATTCAACATTTTAGAAATTTGTCCTCTATAGCTGCTGTTCTTCATGATTTCAGTCAAAGGGATGGATACCTTTATCTTAGAAATCTCATTCTCTAGGATGAAGGTGGGAGTTCTTTCTACATATTTGACTGGGATCTCCTTCCTTTCCTTCTCTTTTGATGTGGCTGGTTGCTGTGATTGTTCTGCTGATTTTGATTTGCTGCTCTCCGGAACAACCGCCTCCTTTCCCTTTCTTTGTGTAGCTGATAGATCTTTCTTTGTTGTTTCATCCTCCTTCTTTTTCTGAATTTGTTTAGCCGGTACATCTCTGTTTCAAAGGGAATATTGTTGTTGTTGTGTGGACAAAGCATTCATATACCCCCTTTGATATTCTTCTGACTCTTCTTCCAACACGGTTTCGTTAGCTAGGATAAAATCGGTGTCTTGGTGTGTAGCTGAATTCACTACACATTCTTCTTCTTCGGTGATGTAAGTAGGCAGCTCATTTGGAGTAAAAAGATGGTTTTCCTCACCTATTACATTCCCTTCCTCATCTGATTCCGGTCCATGTACAAAATTTTGCTGCAAAGGTGTTTGTATCGGCTGTTGTGCTGTCTACTCTTGAGTCCGCTGATCTCTTTGTCTTATCCTATATTGTGGCTATTGTTGGTCACAAAAGTTAGGATTCCTAACTTGTGGCTCTGGCTTGTCAAGTTTTACCCTTTTGAGCATCTTTTCTACCTTCTTGAGCAGCTGATCCATTGAAGAAGATTCTTCTTTCACAGTGGTTTTCTTCTCTGCTTTCACTCTTGCTCTTTTGGACAGCAGGTTAGCCTCAACGCTGACTGCAATTTTCTGCATATCTTCCATTGTAGCCGGTTCTCTCTCTCTCAATTAGTACGCCATGTCAGCATCAAAACCATCCGGAAACTTCATCATTGCTAGTCCCACAGGTGGCTTTAGATGATCTGGGATATCATTGTAGACTGCATTAAATCTAACACAATAATCTTGGACCGACTCACCGGCATTCCGCTTGATTTGTTCATACTCGGCCAGAATTTGAAGGGGATTCTTTTTGACTTCCCACCTGTTCAAAAATTGTCTTTGTAGCTCCGCCAAGGTGGTGATACTTGCAGCCGTCAAACCTCTGAACCATTTCCTCACATCACCTGCAAATGTTTGTACAAAGAGCCTCATTGCCACGTTCTCCGCATCGATCTCATGAAGTTCATAGAAATCTGCCATTTTATCCACATGTTGTTGAGCTGTAATACTGTTAGGAGTGCCATCAAAAAACGAGATTTTACTTTGATATTCATTTGGCATGTCATCTAGGACTTGGGGCAGAACAAGAGGAGCGAAACGGGCAGCCATCATTCTTGGTGGATTTGGCCTTGGAGGTGTTGGAGGAGTGTGCACAGTTTGCAAGGGGCTTGCACTTGGAGTTTGGGGCTGTGTGGCAATGTAGTTATCGATTAATCTATTAGCTCTTTCCATCTCAAGGTCTACAAGAAATTGCAGATCGGGGATGGTGTAATCAATAGCCTTTTCAGATTTAGATTCAAATAGTGATATCTCAAACCGTTCGTCAAACTCAAGCTCCTCAAGATACTCAAAAATGTCGCGAAATGAAGGGGATTTGAACACGGGGGTTATGGTGCTTTCTTGACGAAGGAGTCTTGGGATCAAATTTGGATTTTCGTAAATGTGAGGAGGGTCCGGGTCCGGATTCGCTCTGGTGTATCGTCTTGAAGCCAGCATGCTATTGAGAGGAATTACGGGACACAACCAACTTACTCAGCCTTTTCAATCCTAAGCTCATCATCCGGGAGCCTAGAATTCTTATGAAACAAGGGGATTTGATTTTCAATTATCCCTGGTGGAGTCGCCACTATGTTAGCACCTAAATCTGCCTTAGGAGGAAGAAGGCAAAAATTAGGGTAACCACAAACCATGCTCAGTCTGGTAGCTAGCCCTACTAGAGCAGGAGAGGGCTCTCTCCGAGTCACGCTCAGCGAATGGATAGACAAAATGGTCTGAGATGACTTGCAATGCGATATTTACCTTAGGCTAGTAAGTGAAAAATGATTTTGGACAAGATTTTCGAAGTGACTGAACTTCTGAGATGTATATGGGATTGGCGCTTAGCAAAGAACAGAGAATTGAGGATGAAGGCACAGATTATTCCGTGAGGCAAGGTAGGCGGGAAGCGCAGCAATTTTAACTTAAGGTGACACAGAATGGAAAGATTTCCGAAGATAGTGAAAAGGGCATGGTCGCATGAATCCTTTTCAACAGAAGAATAACACTGAACATGAAATTTTCCCATAGGCAGAGCAATATAAATTGAATTCTACCTAATCTCACTTAGAAAATTTCACTGAAATGAAACATGAAATGAATTATGAAACATAACAAGATACATATGGAACATAAGAACACATTTGCTACACTCACTACCACAAGAATCTCATGAAACAGAGTCGTTGCCTTTCATTAACTCTCTGTCAAAAATACACAGTGCAGAAACAGAGTTTCTTTCCCACAGTCTCTCAGAAGTTACAAGCCAGCCCACCTTTTGCAAATAACTTGCTTACAATATATAGAAAGTGTAGAGAAGAGATGGAATGCCTAGGGGTTGGGAAGTTACTCAAATCATTTCGAAAAGGAGATGGAGAGCCAACCATCAGCTACAGGTGCAGCGCTCTCAAGCATGACATTTGGCTGGGGTGACCCTTTGCATTCTTTTGCCACTTGGATAGATGCCCACCTGGAGAGAAAATTATTTAAAAGGCGCCCTTGGTGCCAAAAAACCAAAGAGTAAATGACTGGCCCACTTGGAGAAGTCGCGACCTGAAATTTCGCGAAACGGGAGCAATTTGGCAGTTTTTTCCCCTGTGCGCCGCGCCAAATTCCCTGTGCGTCGCGCCACTTTGGAGCCTATTTTGGGGCACTTGTAGGTGTCCAAAATGTGCCCAAGTGGGCTTGTTGGAAATCCTGTCCTGTCTACTTTCCAACCCAATTGGAATTTCTGAATTTGAAGCTCATTTGCCCCTCCAAAACTTCATTCTCCCAAGACTGCTTTCTGTGTGTCCAAAAAGTGGCAGAGAGGCCATTTTTGAGTGTTTTTTGACCTTTAGGAGACCCAAAACTTGTCAAAATTTCTTGCTCGGACACCAGTAGACGTAGTTTTCGATGCTGAATCTGAATATGTAAGCCATTCCTCGATCAGAGCGCTAGAATTTTAGCGTACAGGGAGAAATTTCTTGTTTTTTGCCCAAAAAATTTGCCTGTGACCAAAATTTGCCCAAATTTTTTGGAATTTGGGCTGGAGGTTCCCTATGAAGTGCTTTTCTGGGCCAAGGAAGCCTCAGCCAAGATTCAAAGCTGATTTTTCTCCTTTTCCTCCTTTGCCTCTTTTGTCGCTTTGCTCAATTTTGCCTTTAGGCTCCTGATTCTCGCCTTGGAACTCATGTTGCGGGCCTGGTAGTGATAAGTCATGCACCTCAGCATGTCTTTCTCCCTGTTTTCTTTGTCCAACAGCCTCTCCAAATGCATGTTGACCCTCTCAAGGTTGGACTCCCGGTCTTCATTGATTTCTTGCTCCAAAGATGTGAGCGGAACCCTTCTTCTTTGAGCAACTTGGCGCTGCTCACGGATGTTCTGCAGCTCCATGATCGTCTGTTGGTCCTCAAGCTGTTTGTTTCTCCGCTCCAGGTAGTTCATGTTCCACTTGGCCCTTTCTAGATCAATGGTCAAGTCTTCAATCTCTGATTACTGCTCTTTGATGATCTCTATAAGCTCCTCATTGGTGGGTTCTGCATCTGGCTCATCATCCTGGAGGAGAACAAACTAAGTCTCTTGCTCACCTGATAGCACACCTAAAGGCCCCTCCTCATGCTTGGACTTCTTGCCCTTGTCCTGTACCTATGTCGTCGATGTAGGAAGTGAGGCCCCTTCCACCCGGGGTGGAGATAACACTCGCTTTGCTGCTGCAAACAAAGGTCTGGTGCCTTTCGGATAGCCTCTGTGATATGTGATGTATATTGGCATGGTGGCAGTCTCATGGCTATCAAACTGATGTGAAGGGCTTCCCATCTCAAGCTCAAACTGATGTGAAGGACCTCCCTCCTCATGCTCAAACTGATGTGAAGGACCTCCTGTATCATGCTCAAACTGATGTGAAGGACCTCCCATCTCATGTTCTGCCTCTGATATCACCGGTGGAGTGCTGAAGAAATCATGGGAGATGAAGTCTTCCCAAGCAATACCCTGTAATCCCAGCTGATGGTCCACCAAAATCCAGATGAGAGAAAAATGATAGACACTGTTTAGCTGCTGTTGTGGAGTCTTTCACTGCATGAAGTTTTTCATCTTCTCGATGTTGTTGCAGATGAAAAATGGGAGGCTCATCATCTTCACCCTGGTGAAGTGCATGAGCAAGTGGATGTGATAGGCATAAAGGCGAGAAAACCTCCCCTCGCAACTGAAATACTTCATGATCAATCTCATGAGTGGGGCATACTCCTCCCTCAAAAACCTGAATGGAAAAACTCTGGTGAGCTGGCTCAAGTAGCTGTTCTTGATGTAGGGCTCATAGTGATGCCTCTCCACTTTCTTCTTCTTATGCCACCGCTCCCCAACGTTAGGTATCCTTGTTGCCACTGATATAGCCTCCAATGTCAAGGTGAAAGTGACCCCAGCCAGGACAGATTGGCCTCCCTGTAGATGAAGTGCAAAAAGGCGGGCCAACTCATGATGTACTCTGACATTTGCCACCCTTTGGCAAAATTCATAACATGCCAAGTGCTGGAAACAAGACATGGCAAGTGGGCATCCCTGTAGCTCTGTGAGGGTGTTGGGCTTGTCTCTGAGATGTCTGCCACTTCGGTGATGTCTCCTATGGGCCCTCTCTCCTGAAGATGTGTCATTGTGTGTATCCCCCTCATAATCTGATGAATTTTCTGATGCCATCACTGCTGCTTGTACCCTGAGTTTAGTGCTGCCCTTTGAATTCAATGACACTGATGAATGCTCTAAAAATCTGTTACCAAGGGGACAATAAAACAGGGGAGTGTTAGGAGGGGAATGATGAAAAGGGGAATAGGGGTTTAAAGGGGAAATTTATCAGGGATTTGGGAGTGTTTGGGGTGTGTTTTTGATGGGGTAGGGTTAAGGAACTTTTGAGCTATATGAGTAAAGGGGACAAAGGGATATGATTGCAATGTAGCTAGGGTAACTATTAGGGGAAAATGCTCCAGGGGAATTTAGCAGATAGAGGTAGGGTAGGAGCATATTTAACCATCAAGTTACTGTAGCAAAACCCTAGCTTTTTTACCCTTTTTGTGTCATTTTTGTGTTTGCTTAATAAAAGTTTGCTTTTGATTTCATGGTCACCAACATCATATTTTTCTTTGAGCTTAGGATCAGTGGTGAAGGTATCTAGGGCCACCTTTGCAATTTTAAGAGCCAATTCCAAAATTTTTGGGCGATTCGGTGCTTTCTTAGGCTCACAGGCCTGTGCGCCGCGCGCTTTGCCCAGTGTGCCGCCCGCCGGGTATGCACCGCGCCAGTGTAATGTTAACACTGTGGCCGGCTCCCAGTGCGCCGCGCGCCCTGAGTGCGCCGCGCCACATTGTGTGTGCACCGCGCGCGGTCAAACGACACAATTTTTGTTTGAAAAATAGGGGAGGGAGTTTTAGGGGGATTTTAGGGGGTTTGCTTGGGAGACAAGGAGGAATGGAGGTGAAAATGATGAGGAGTGAGGGGACAAGGGGAGGAAAGTGACCTTGGTGCTAATCATTACCATCTGGCAACCCCATCAACCGTTTTTCTTGTTGCTTTTTCCATGGAAGGCCATTGTGCTTTTGGATACCTTTCAAACATCTTACAAACAGCTAATCATTGACCAAATTGATGGAGAAGAGGTGTCATAAGGCCTACCTCGTGATTTGATAGCTTTCACAAAGATTTGAAATGGTTTGGCACTGTTTTTATGCCCCTGGCTGTGTGCATTGCGCGCCAAGCCCAGTGCGTCGCGTGCCCTGAGTGCGTCGCGCCCTTATGGATTTTGCACTGTGGGTTGGCTGCTGATGCGTCGCGCCTTCTGTGTGTGCCGCGCTTCCTGGTGTGTGCGCCGCGCTCCCTGGTGTGTGCGCCGCGCCCTGTGGTAACCGGCTCTCCTTCACTCAAACCCTCATGAATTTGCTCTCTCACCTTTCTAATTTCTCTCCAAGCTTGCCAAAGCACAAATGGTCTTTGTTTTGAGCAAAAACAAACATATATAGGATTTGGGAGAGTTGGGTTTAATTTTTTCCTCTTTGGAGACCCACTTTCTAATGTTTGAGTTTTGCACTTTTCACTGACTTTTAAAACACTTTGTTTTTCCCTTTTTCTTTGAAATTTTGGCTCTCATGATAAAATTTTCGGCATTTCTTTGCGGGGACTGTGTGACTGGGCCTCAGGCTTTGAAATCCATGACTGCATCTGAAAATGTCAACTGGCGATTTTTTGGAAAATTTTGTCATAGTTGACCTTGTTTGACTTTTCTTCAAAACAGAGTTTTGAAGAAGAGTCGATGTCTCTTGCGGTGATGATGAAGCTTTCTGCACTGTAGGTGTATAAGATCTCCCTCTGGCCTGCATGACTTTGTTCTGGACATGTTTTTCAAAAACCACATTGATGATTTCCTAGACCCAGCAATAAAAAGGACTTTGACCTGTAATATGACCAGACCTTGACTATCATGAAACTTCAGTGATTATGTACAAAGACCTGAACCAGCAGGGGCCAGAGATGAGAGAAAATGACCAGCTTGACTATCTTCGTCAGATCATGACATGTCCCTAGCGAAATGCAGCTGAGTGGATGGAGTGGGACACCTAAATTTGAAATGCACAAAGAGCTTTGATCTCTAACGGAGGGTTGACCAGACCGACTCTAACAATGCATATATTATTCTGTAAATGATATGATCTGGGTATAACTAAAGTCTGGAATAGCTGCAGAACTCTGAATTTATATTTGCAAATGTATACGCTGGTTGGCTTTGAGAAAAGCACGTGTACACGCAGGTTCGACACATGGAAGTAGCGTATACCTTATAAAATATGTTTCAGTTGTTTCTCTTTACTGTTGCAGAGTTCTGGGTTCTGGTTACTATATTTTGGTGACAGTATTCTGAAGGATCAGATTGATGGGTTGTCTAAGTGAATGATTGATTCGGCTATGGTTGGTTCAAAAGGTGATTGGTTGATGCAGATATATTTGATGATTGAATGATGTTTTTGATGGATCCAGTTTGAAAATTTATGAAATGTGGTCCCTGGAAGAAATAAAGAAGGTCATAGCCTTCTGTAGGTCGGCGCCTACATAATAGCAAACATATCGGCTAGTACAAGAGCTAGGGGGTTGTAGCTCCCTTCCAGGAGAAGCTAGAGAATGAGAGAAGGTTGTAACCTTCTACATGTAGAAGCCTGCGTACTAGTATAAGTCTGCACCAGTACAAAATTTGTAAACATATTTTCTTATTATTAAAAGAAGATAGAGACGACAACAACATGTGGTTTTCACCCACATTGGGTTCCACCTTATATCTTGGTGTTCATGTGTGTTGCTTATGTGTGATGCTTTATTCTGCTTTTACTGCACTGTCTAATGAATTCCTGATATACTGGTTAAATTTCAATGCATGATAAATTGGGTAAATCTAAAGATCTCTGCATATACGCTGGTTGCCTTAAGTACAGTCGCATATACATGCTATTTCACTTAACTGAAGTAGCGTATACAAATCTGTTTTGAAAATTAAATTATTGATCTGATAATATTGATTCACCCCCCCTCTTAACATTATTTCCAATAGTATGGAAGCCCTAAGATTTGTGTATTATTAAAGTTTGTAATATAACAAGTTGTGGGTTAAAAATTAAAAATTGTCTTGTGCATGAGATTAATTGACTGCTATATGTTATTCTATTGTGAAAAGTAGTAGTGTTATGGTGTTTTAGTGTGTTTTTGTTCATGATCTTAGACTAAAACCTTATTCTGAAGTGGCATGGAAAAATAAACATGGGAGACTTCCACAGTCATTTATAAAATGTGACAAGGGACATGGTTATTTGTAAACAAGGATGTTCAAATTATAAATGGTTGCGGAAGTCATTTCTCTAAAACCAAATTGACTATGGAAGTCATGCACAATCTTTGGTAAAATGTGAATAAGTTAATTATGAAATTCATTTGATTCCTTTGATATATGAGATTGTGATGTGTGTAGGTCTTGGAACAAGGCCTTACCAATGAACCATCAGATGGGTATGGGCTCACAATTAGTGCCTTAAGGTGAAGTGTGAAGTTTCAAAGTAGAGTAGATGATAAGCCATGGAAATTAGCATGTGGCGTCCTAAATCCATGAAAGATAAAGATGTGGAGTCTTGGATATATAATAAAAGGATTGGGACGTGGAGTCCTAAATATTTAAAATATCAAGGTGTGGAATCTTGGATCATTAGAGTAGATCAAGGCCCAGAGTCCTCAATTTACTAAGGCATGAAGATGTATGCAATAAGGATGCAGAATCCCTATTCTAAGGAAGAAAAATACGACTCATGGGCAACTCATGGATGAATTTCCTTAATAAAATCTATTTTTTGACAATTATGGAGTGACTTTCTAAAAATAGAAAGTCATGTCTAGCATCTCAAGTATGACTTTCCAAAAATAGTAAATCACCTTCAATCAATGGGTAATCAAGTGTAGTTGAAGGAAAATCACTTAACTTATCATTAATCAATCCTAATAGCTCAATCTCGACTTAATCCTCAATATTATTAATATTATTAATATTAATATTATCTTTTATGAGACTATGAAATTATTATTAAAAGGGAAGTACAAGTCACCTTCATCTCCTCAATCACTTCACACCTCTCTCCTTGATGATTCTAATGGCTCTATGTAACTCCCTTTCTCTTTTAATAATATATTACACTCTTTTTTATGCACTCACCAAATAATGGCATATTCCTCTTACACTCATTAAAGACATGTCATAAAATATTCCTCTTACACTCTCTTTAATGCGTATGTTACACTCTCCTTAACTAAGGCATGCATACTTGTCGTTAATGGCATGAGTTACAGTCCTCTAAATGGAACACAAGGCATGCATATTACTCCTCCTTTAGGAAAACAATTTGTTGCTCCTCCTATATATGTGTCTCATTTATTCTCACTTGAGGGGGGAGGTGCATTGTAATACCAAGAGTTGGAGAGTATCCAAATTTTTCGAAATGAATCTAAATTCCTAGAACAAATTACTAATTAGTTCTACCTTATTAAGTTATCCATGAGTCGTATTGAGAGGAAGTGAAACTTATCTTCCTCAATTTTCTTGTATATCTCTCTACTGTTACATTTTGGTACTGCTTGGGAGCTCTTACAACTTGGGGGTTCCAGGGGGAGAAGTTCATCCTGGATATGGTTGGGTGGAAAACTCGATGGTTCACAATGAGTTGGTAAGGACATTGGAGTTGGAGCATACTCTCATCCTTTTCGAGTTATATATATACACATTGTCAAGTATATCTATAAATGCTCTTGAAATTTTGGTTTCTTATTAGTTTTAAAGTGTTGAGATTTTAAATTTATTATTGCTACTTTAAATTATTACAAAATTATGAATATTTATGAAATATTTAGAAAGTTATTTATGAGCTAACCCACAATGAGTTAATAGTTTCATGGTAGCTATGTATGAGAATTTACATGCAGGGAATTAAAAGATGTGTTGCCAAGGATTTCAAATTCTGCTTATAATGAAATTTTGTCCATAGCAGGTCATGTCTATTATCTAGAGTTAATGTTCTATGTTTGATAACATTTCACTGTCCCTTTTAGCAATTTAATACATGGTTCTTGCTTCTTGTGAATTGGGGATGTTGTAGCATCCATTGTTATTTTAATTTTATTTTCAGTTTTATCGCAAAATGAAAAAAAAAAATCAAATATTATGTTATAACGGAAATAAAAGGAAATGTGGAAATTTCAAGGAATCACTTATTTTATATTGTTAATGGCTTTTGAACATGAGAAACCCGTGAGAAGATCTGAGTCGTCCGCTTGGAAGGCAACAAATCCGATGGTAATCGTGCGGTTAACAAGGGCGAGGTTTACTCCAAAATCGAACACGAGAAGTTATAAAATTGAATTAGAACCTTAGTTGATCAGGGTCATCCGCTTGAAGAATGCAGATTCGATGGTAATTGCGTGGTTAACAAGGACGATGTTTAATTCAGAAAATGGACGCGATGGTTTATAGAATGTGGTTTAATCCGTTGAAGTCCAGATCAATCACAACGACTGATCAAAAGGGACAAGATCCGATGGATATCACGTCAAAAAGTGATCGGGTTTTATTATAAATTTCGGACCCGAGAAGTCTTTTAATTGCAGTTTTGTTTCCTATTGGGTCCGTGGAGAAGGCAAAGGTCTATGGAAAAGGCGAATGCGATAAGATTATGAACCAGAGTCTAAATTCTTTTCAGTTTCGTGGTAAGTCATATTCCGCGTAAATCAACCAATTCCGTTGTTTTAGTAGAATAACTAGAATTAAAGGCGGATGACCGAAACTCCAAAGGAACAGTGATTGGTCAGGTTTCTTTGTGTTTTCGCCAATTAGAGCACTTCTGATATATATGTGGACCATAAAGGTTTCTTTGTGTTTTCGCCAATCAGAACATTCCCGATACATACGTGGGCCCATAACCCACAACCACGCACAAAATCTTGTAAAGATGCAGTTTCGTTGTGTTAAAACAGTCTAGTTATTATTAGAAAATCTACAGAGACACTTCATCAACAGTCAAGCCACGGATTCGAACAACGAGCAACCATCAACTTCTAATTTATGTTATTTCTTGTTATTTTGTTTTCTTGAGAAGAATGAGGTGTCTTTTACCCTCCAATGTAATATTCTATAATGAATTTTACCTTAGACAGTTAGGAGATAGTTAAGTAGTTTGACAGTTTTGGTGATTACCAACTGTCTCATGATGTATAAAAAGGGGGAAAAATATAGAAAAACGGTTCGAATTTTGAAGAACCTGGAGACTAGGCTACTATATTTTTGATAAACTATTGATTAATGAAAGAATCAGAAGTTTTCCACACATTGTTGGGTATGATTTTGTGACTTCTCTGTTATGTGTCATCATATGTCTTCTTTTCTTTAAGTATAGTAATGAAGTTGCAGGTCTTTGTTTACTTATGTGAATGAAGTTAAAATTCCTTAAAAGAGTGCTCCTATACTTAAAACCCTTACTTCTACATTTCTTCTAAGTTACAGATAATAGTTTCTGTGTAAAGCAACATATTGTCTCTAACTTCCCAAAGTGTTACAGATAATAGTTTCTGTGTAAAACAACATATTGTCTCTAACTTCTCAAAGCATTCTCCACTCAACATTCATATTCAGCAATCAAATGGCATTCTGAGACTTTCATATCACCTAAGTATTAAGGGTTAAGAACCAGGTCTTTCAGGTCCTTCACTTGAAGATACATCATACAAATAAGTGACAATAATAATAAACATTAATGTCTTAAGCACAATTTCTACACAGCCAAGAAATTGGTTTCTTAAGGGACAACATTAATTGGCATTGTTGCCTGGGAGAGAAGTCAAGAAAAACTTTTCCCTGGGTTCTTAATATTTCCCTCTGGTTGTTCAGTGAGGAGGAAATATTTGGCTGTATTGAATAGAAAGCAATAACTCTGGCTTCAAAGAGGCCTCATACGAGGTCAGATACCTCACAGCAAAAAGTTCAAGCCCTTTCAGACCCTGAGAGGCTAGTTTCCAAGAGGGTTGGAAGGCCAAAAACTCCAGTTACACCAAGTCCTACACTGTTTGCACCTGGCAGCAGTTCAACACATCTTTCTTCCAAACATTCACCTTTATTTGACCAAGAGATACCTTTTACATCCATTTCATTTCAAGAACCCAACTGTCAAGAACAGTCTTTAGAGTTAGTTTCTTTCTTAGTATCTACTATAGTTATTCAACCTAAACCTATAACTACATTTACACCTTCTCATATTCCATTTACTCCTCAGACAGGTTCTACACCTGCTAGTACTCAAGGTTCAGTAAGTTCAGGAGAAAACATGGTAGCACCTGCATTTTTGTTGAATAGGTATGCACCTATTCAGTTGCCACAACAGTTGAATCAAATGCCTCAAGAATACTTGAAGATTCTTCCTCGTTTCTCAGGGGAGGATGAACAAACAGTAGAGAAGCATATAGCAGTGTTTTGTAATTTTGCATAAAATCTCAATGTTGAACACTTGGATGTTGTTTTAAGACTTTTTGTGCAATCCTTGGATGGGGAAGCAAGGAAATGGTTTAAAGGGCTTCCTAATAACTCTATTCCTACATGGGAAGAGATGGAGTGCTTGTTCACCCAGAGATGGGGAGAGAAAAGAGACCATGGGTATTCACTCATAGATTTTAATGCTATTAAGAAGAAATCTGATGAAAGTGTTGTTGAGTTCATCAGAAGGTTCAATAAACTGTACAATAGTCTTCCAGTGGAGATTAAGCCCCCTCCTACTGGTGCAAAAATAACTTTGCAGGGGCTTTTGAATCAGATTTTGGATTCACATTGAGGGAGAGAAGATCCACAACCCTTGATCAGATCCAAATTGATGCCTTAGAAATAGAATCAAATCTAGTGTCTGCAGGTAAAGCACCAGAGGCACAACCAACTCAAGATAAGGGAAAGGCTAAAGTGGAATCCTCTCAAAGTCAAACATTGGAGGATATGAATAATGTAATTAAAAATTTGTCTAATAAATTGATTAAATTGGAATTGGAGAGTAAGAATTCTCAGAGGCAAGTACAACAAAACATAAATTTTAATCCTCAGTATAGAAGACAACCTCTGCAAATTTTGCAGAGGGAGAGAAAAGACCAAGATTAGGTTCAAGCACCACTTTACTTAGAGGCAGATCCTAATGGAGTACCAGAGCATTCCAAGGATCATGATGATCATATTTTCACATTGTATGCAGGAGATGAAGATGAACTAAGTGTTGAGGGAGAAGAGTATACTGAAACAGATGCCATTTATAATGACAATGACATTGATGAATATTGGAAGCATTTTACTGATTTTATGCAGGCAGAATTACATAAGAAATATGACTTGAGATCAAGGAAAAGATCTAGAATTTAAGTAAATGAAGGTGAGTAGCAAGTTCCATCTCCCTTACAAAAGCGACTCCCAAGAACCACAGCCTGCAAAATAATTAAATAAAGGAAAGCAACAACATAATACAAATAGCAAGACTCAAATACTTCAAGGTGAGTCTTCTCAAGATAGAAGTGAAAAAATTCCTTTAGAAAAACTTGTTTCCATTCCACAAGAGGTTTCAATGATGAAGAAAAGTGAAGATGAAAATGAAAGGAATACTAAACAGGTCCACGTGTTTAGTCTTACTAAATAATTAGAAAAAAATCAGAATTCAAGTGCCCCTCATAGAGTTGGTCAAAACACCAGTTTATCAAAGAGAGATTTCCGAGTTTATCAATCTAAATGAGAATGTGAATATAAATGACACTGTGAATCTGCAAGAAGATAAACCAGTAGTGGTTTTTGGTCCACATGTGGAGGAGGTAGATTCTTCAACACCTCCTTTCTACATCTCTTTATTGATTCATGATTTTCTCTTGCATAATTGTATGTTTGATTCAGGAGCTTCGCATAACCTTATGGCACTATCAGTGATGAAAAAACTAAACCTACAAGTTACTAAACCTTACAGAGACCTGTATTCTTTTGATTCAAATAAAGTCAAGTGTCTGAGGGTCATTAAAGATATGGTGGTGTCACTAGCCCAGATCCCAGCTAGGAGCTTGGTAATGGATGTAGTGGTAGCAGATATCCTTGCTAGGTTTGGAATGTTGCTATCTAGGTCATGGGGGGCTAAATTGGGCGGTGTTCTAAAATTGGATTTTACTTATGCTATCATACCAATTGTTAGTGGGGAAGGAAGAAGGTTTTAAAGAGAATCAATATTTGTTAAAACAATCACAAAGGACGAAGCAAGTAATTCACCTGTATATAGCCAAGAAAAAGATGACTTTTCTTGCTTCATGTTGCATGACAATACGAAATTGGCTAAAGATAATCAGAGGAAGCTTACTTCATCCTGTGTAAATACAAAGCTACAAACAGAAGGGGTGTGGAAGTGCTTCTTTGATGGAGCCTATTCTAAAGAAGGAACCAATGCTAGTTTCCTTTCATAGGATGAGTAGATTCAAGCTCACAATATTGGAACCCAGAAGGAGCCCAAGCTGGTCAAATTGTTCAAGGAAGTTTCACTTAATTATAAGGAGAGATATATTAAGCTTTTCAGAGAATACACTGATGTTTTGGCTTGGTCCTGTGAGGATCCCAAGACATATGAGGAAAACATTTTCAACAGATTTGGATGCCATGTCAAAATCATAACAGACAATGCTCAAATGTTCAGTTTAAGTAAGTTTGTTTCTTTTTTTCATAAGTATAATGATATTTTATCTCATTCAACTGCTTATCATCCACAGGGAAATGGATTGGTTGAATCCACTAACAAAACTTTGGTGATAATTCTTAAGAAAACTATTGAATAAAATAAAAAAGACTGGGATTCTAAATTAAAGTTTGCTTTATGGGCTATTAGAGTGACTACAAGAAGGTCTATAGGCAAATTACCTTTTGAATTAGTGTATGGAACTAAAACTCTATTCCCTGGTCAACTTGTGACGCTTGTGATTGCAATGATTCAGGAGGCAAAAGAAGAGCCTAATACTATGTTAAGAAGAATGCATAAGGTATTGGAGTTGAGCGAAAGCAGGGATAAGGTAAGAGATAATTTGATTATGTATCAATCAAAGATGAAGGGTATTTTTGACAGAAATGCCAAAGAAATTGATTTTAAAGTTGGAGACCTGGTATTAAGGTGGGATACTAGAAGAGAAGATACGGGTAAACATGGGAAGTTTGATCCTCTCTGGTATGGCCCATTCAGGATCATAGAAGCAAGGGCAAATAACAAATTCTTCCTGGAGAATCTTGATGGTGAATCTTTATAGCTGCCTGTCAATGGGCAGTACCTCAAACATTACTTCCAGTTATGAAGCACAAGCATCCTGTCATTGTAGATATCAAAGTGAATTCATTGTACAAATTCCATAAAATTTAAATTGGCTAAGAAATATGTGACTCCATGACCAAGGTGAAGGCACTTATCTTTGGTTCTTAGTGCTTCTATGGCAAAAGCACTATCCCTAGGTGGAGCCAAATGTTGTAGCATCCGTTGTTATTTTAATTTTATTTTCAGTTTTATCACAAAATTAGAAAAAATCAAATATTATGTTATAACGGAAATAAAAGGAAATGCAGAAATTTGAAAGAAATCACTTATTTTATATTATTAATGGCTTTTAAACGTGAGAAACCTGTGAGAAGATCTGAGCCATCCACTTGGAAGGCAAATGATCTGATGGTAATCGTGCAGTTAACAAGGGTGAGGTTTACTCCAAAATCGGACGCGAGAAGTTATAAAATCGAGTTAGAACCTCAGTTGATCAGGGCCATCCACTTGAAGAATGCAGATCCGACGGTAATCGCATGGTTAACAAGGACGATGTTTAATTCGGAAAACAGACGCGATGGTTTATAGAATGTGGTTTAATCCGTTGAAGTCTGGATCAATCACAACCGCTCATCAAGAAGGGATGAGATCCGACGGATATCACGTCAAAAAGTGCTCGGGTTTTATTATAAATTCTGGACTCGAGAAGTCTTTTAACTGCAATTTTGTTTCCTATCGGGTCTGTGGGGAAGGCAAAGGTCTGTGGAAAAGGCAGACATGATAAGATTATGAACCAGAGTCTAAATTCTTTTCAGTTCCGTGGTAAGCCATATTTCGCGTAAATCAACCAATTCCGTTGTTTTAGCAAAATAACTAGAATTAGAGGCGGATGACCGAAACTCCAAAGGAACAGTGATTGGTCGGGTTTCTTTGTGTTTTCGCCAATTAGAACACTTCCGATATATATGTGGGCCATAAGGGTTTCTTTGTGTTTCCGCCAATCAGAACATTTCCGATACATACGTGGGCCCATAACCCACAGCCACACACGAAATCTTACAAAGATGCAGTTTCGCTATGTTAAAATAGTCTAGCTATTATCAAAAAATCTACAGAGAAACTTCATCAACAGTCAAGCCACGGATTCGAACAACGAGCAACCATCACCTTCTAATTTATGTTATTTCTTGTTATCTTGTTTTCTTGAGAAGAATGAGGTGTCTTTTACCCTCCAATGTAATATTCTATAATGACTTTTACCTTAGACAGTTAGGAGATAGTTAAGCAGTTTGACAGTTTGGTGATTACCAACTGTCTCATGGTGTATAAAAAGAGGCAAAATTATAGAAAAAAGGTACGAATTTTGAAGAACCTGGAGACTAGGCTACTGTATTTTTGATAAACTGTTGATTAATGAAAGAATCATAAGTTTTCCACACATTGTTGGGTATGATTTTGTGACTTCTCTGTTATGTGTCATCATATGTCTTCTTTTCTTTAAGTATAGTAATGAAGTTGCAGGTCTTTGTTTACTTATGTGAATGAATTTAAATTCCTTAAAAGAGCGCTGCTATACTTAAAACCCTTACTTTTACACTTCTTCTAAGTTCCAGATAATAGTTTCTGTGTAAAGCAACATATTGTCTCTAACTTCCCAAAGTGTTACAGATAATAGTTTCTATGTAAAACAATATATTGTCTCTAACTTCTCAAAGCATTCTCCACTCAGCGTTCATATTCAACAATCAAATGGCATTCTGAGACTTTCATATCACCTAAGTATTAAGCGTTAAGGACCAGGTCTTTCAGTCCTTCACTTGAAGATACATCATACAAATAAGTGACAATAATAATAAACATTAATGTCTTAAGCATAATTTCTACACATCCAAGAAATTGGTTTCTTAAGGGACAACAGGGTTCCTGGTTGAAACTTAGATCTCTAAAAAAAGTTGCACACTAAATGTTTGAAGAAACTCTTCAATGGATGTAGTTTATTGTATGTAAGGTTTTATTATTGTTTTGTTGCAAATTAATTGACAGAAAGTATTAATGGTTGTAGCATTCACAACTGCCATATGTTTTCCAAATTGTAGCAGTGGCTACAATAAGTTTGTCAAATTATGCAAAGGGAAGTAGCTTTGCAAGTTGTAAAATGTTTGATCAATCAATTGTATCAAGAATTCATATAGTGAACATAGAAATTCGTAAATTCAATGAAAAACTCATAGTAACATAATTTTGGGTTATATTTCTTCATGTAGAGTTGTAGATGAAAGTTTGCATGCTATGTGTTTGACAAAAGTGGTAAATGAGATCCAAAGTTTTGTTGTTTTAAAGAATTGAATCTCTCGGCATTTTTATTACGATTCAACTCAACATCAAGGGGTATTCATGCCTTATAGCCATGTAAACCCCGATTTCATTCAAAAAACATTGTTTTTCGAACCTGATTCGTAAATTAGAGAAATTTTTCAAATTGTTGCTGCCAACCGTGTTTGCATGTTGTTGAGTTTTTTTTTGGGTGAAAATCCCTATTTTAATATGCCAACATTTTAATTTCAGTTTATGAATTTTATGAGATAAATAGCTTGAAGAAGAATCTCAAATTCATTATTTCCAAGTGTTTGACAAAATGCCTCAATGGCTATAGATTGCATACTTGCAAAGTGTTTGACAAAATGCCTCAATGGTTGTAGATTGAATGCTTGCAAAGTGTTTGTCAAAATGCCTCAATGGCTATAGACTGCATGTTTGCAAAGTGTTTGATAAAAGGCCTCAATGGTTGTAGCTTTTGTGCATATAAAATGTTAGAGTAAAAGTCTTGCTTACTGTAGTTTTTATGTACTAGAAATTTATGAATAGACTATTTGATGGATGTAGCTTCCTATGTCTGCAAGTTTTTGGTATGAATGTAAAATTTAATTTAAAATTTTTTTGAAGTGTGAATAGAGAATAGGATAGTTGTTACTTTTATTATCTAAAGCTTTCATAAAAAAGAAGAAGGGCTTGTTGGAAACAATTTTACAGCAACTATTTATGTAGGATTTTGTGCAAGTGAACACAATAAGTTTTGTTTGAGATGCATGTATCCATGGGTGCATTCTTGTGCTTCAATGAATGTAGAAAACAACTACTTATGCCCAATTTATGCAGGTCCATTGTTTTACTTAGCACTTTTTGAAGAATAACATGTTTCTGAATTGGTAACAATAGTTGCTATTGCTACAACATTCATTATATAATTCTCATGATTGCATCATTGCCTTAATAATTGGGATTGAGAATTTTTAATTGATGAATTTGGAAATGTTGTTGGGTCAATATATTTTGTGATTCCATTTCATAAACATATCATATTTATTAGATTTACTGATGAAGAGAGGCATATTCTTCCCTCAATTACCTTGTTATAGGTAGGTTAATACTCATACACTTATGTGTGATTTTTGTAAATGAAGTATGATACTTTTGTGGTTATGATATCAATAGTCAATAAATGAAACTTATTTAGCATAATCTAGGAAATCAAATAGGTTGATCTAGTTTAATGTTCACACATGGCATTATGATGGAATTTATTTCCAGTCTTACATAGAACTCATGTATAAGTATGAAAAGAGCACATGCTATGTTATTTTAAACATGAGGAGAAATACGTTTTGGAATTGGTTTTAAGGGAAAGCTATGGCTGAATTCTTATGTTATATTCGTATATTGAAATAGATGAAGGAACATGATCTTCATGACCAGTTAATCATATTATGAGTAAAAAATAAAAAAGTAAAAGAATTGAGTGATAGTGTTCAACATAACCTTTACTTCTCTACACTCTTAATGGCTGGTAAGGTGGGACCTTACAATAGCCCAATATTCCTTGAAGGTTTTAAATTGAGAACAAGGGCTCAATACAAACCCTCAAATGAGTTCCCCATGACACAAAAGTTATAACCCTTTCCAACTAAAAATTCTCCAAAAAACTCCCAATATCGAGATACATTTACATTCCATTATTCATTATTTTGTTTTGACTTAGTATGCTTCCTTGTTTTCCTTGGTGAAATGCCTTTTCCTTTCTTCCCAAATTGAGTCCAACCTATGTTTTCTTCTATTTCTAGCATATCATTCTTTCGCAAGTGAAATTTGGATTTTTCTTCAGATGTCGATCTGCCCAAGAAGATGCTTTTCCAGCAATAATACTTGTGGGTTCACGGGGGGATTCGTCATCCACGAGGGTTTGTTGCTTTTCTACTTTTGCTGAGTCTGGAGGATCCTCAATAGCATTTGGTATTTCCTTCTTGGGTTTTGATGTCATTGATGCAATTTCTTTAGTTGTACTTTCTCTCTTCTTGTCTTCTGGTTCTTTGTTATCCTGAAGCACATCTTATTTGAATATCGTATAGTGAATACACTGAGCTCCTTCCCACCATTTGGGTCTTCAGGTTTTTTTTTCGGTCTTTGTTGTTCTGTAAACGCTTGGGGAAAATTTTAATTATCTGCCTTATTTCATAGCATGCTCTACACTGGAAATAAATATTCCCATAATCATGCATTTGGACCCAAACATAGTTTGTAGCCGTCATATTAATCTTCATGAGGAAACCCCTACTAAAGTCTATCCCCACACATATTCAAGCATAAGTAGTCTTGAAAGATTTTACAGTTTCAGGACAACGATGATAAAACTTTCCCAATGCATTCCCAATAGAGGAAAGCGATGGAAGATTCCAAAATTTTAAGCGAAGGTTTGAAATCCTTACCCAAAATGGAGCCATGGAGATTGATGTCATTATCGAATCAAAAGTGGAAGTCAAGGGCTACATGAAGAGAACGACACTACCCCAAAAACATGACCCAACTTTGCAAATGACCTTATGACACTCTATGTGATCAAAAACTACAGTGAAAAAACCCCGAGCCAAAGGAAAAATATTTAACTCATCCGATAAAAGGGGCTTTCAGGTTTCAAATATCCTTTTGTGCAGATCAACCAATCGTGGCCAAAACCCATTATACTTAAAAACCAGACCTTGCTCCAAGAATTTTTTTTCACAACTGATAGCTTCCTCATCCATAGGAACATTGAGGGAAGGGATTTATTGAACCATCAGAAGACCGAAATCAAATTTCAACATGGAGTTGTACAAAACCAAAGAAGAGCTTGCTAGATCGACAACCATACCTGTAAAAGAAACTGTCTTTTTCGTCGTATCACTGGAATTCGCCATTATGGAAGAGATATGAAAATTATTCATGCAAAAGAAAGCAAAGAATACAAGATTAGGGTGAAACCCTAGCCACCATGAGGGTTTGTAAAGCTCCATCCATCTTCCGCCCCAAAATATTTTTTCCATTATTTAAATTGTATTTACAACTGCTATATAGAGTACATAACTTGAAATTGTGAGTCCAAAAACAAAGAAATTGACAAAAATGAAAAAATATACCTAGAAAAAACCAAAATATAAAATAATGAGACTAAATCAAACATTTTAACAATAAAACTTATTTTTTCAACAATATATGATATATACATAATTAACCATAAAAACCTTATATGATATATACATAATTTTCTTTAAACAATATATAATATATACATAGTTGACGTAAAAATATTTTGCATAACATGTACATTGAGACATTTTATCTATGGATTACAACTACATTGCCTACATTAAAACTAGTATAGATCCATCTTAAGCATAAAATCATCTAGCATGCGCTAAGGGGATCAAATCTCTTTAGTTGCAAACTTCTTTTAGAGTGCAAAATTTAAAGGAAAAAAAGTGCATCCCTCTCATCCCTTAATAGATCCCAATGAATATGTGATGGTTCTCTTCATCCCTTAATAGATCCCAATGAATATGTGGTGGTTCTCTCCGTAGATATACAATGTGTAATTTTTCATTGTTTAAATTGTATTTTGAATACTATATAGAGTACATAATTTAATAGATCCCAATGAATATGTAATGGTTCTCTCCGTAGATATACAATGTGTAATTTTTCGTTGTTTAAATTGTATTTTTGAATGCTATATAGAGTACATAACTTAAAATTGCAAGTTGAAAAATTCTTTGTTGGATTTCAGAGAAAGTTGACAAAAACAAAAAAAATATATACATAAAAAATGACCAAAATATAATATAGTGAGACTAGTTCAAAAGTTTTAACCATAAAAAACTTATTTTTTTCAACAACATATGATATATAAATAATCAACCATAAAATATTTATAAGATATATACATAATTTTCTTAAAACAATATATAATAATTACATAGTTAACATTCAAATATTTTACATTACATGTACATTGAGTCATTTTACTTATGGACTACATCTACATTGTCCACAATAAAATGATTTTCTTTTGTTATTAATATATTTTTAGTATTAATATTGCATATTAAAATCTTTTATTAATGATCACATTGGAATTTTTTATTATTATGAATATTTTTGAATGTCACATATTAATTTTATATTAAGAATTGAATAAATTATACATCACCCTCTTATTATTCTTATTAGGGAATAATTGATATTTTTTTATTTTATTTATTAACTTTCACTTACCTTGTTTTTACTTAGACATTGAATATTTTATTATATACAACATTAAAATATTTTATATTTTATATTTTATAAAATATTTGAATATTTTAAATTTTGTAAAATATTTTATATTTTTGAAAAGTATAAGGTTTAAACATCTCACTCCCATTTTTTTTAGCTTCTAGTTACTTTTTTTTTTTTTTAATTATATGAAATTATATTATGTCATCTAGACAACATAGTAATTTATTTATGACAGGGAGTGAGTGAAATATTTTTACCATACTGGATTATACTATCTACAATAAATATAAATTACCCTCATACTCGGTTGTAAAATGCAACTCTCAACACAATTATTGCCACTAATTTTATTTACATGTAAGGAATATAATCATTTGCATGACTCTGTTTTCTTATAGCTAAGAAAAGTAGGTGATATAAGTTTAAATAAGTTGTGATTTAAATTTGTAACTACCTTTCAAAATGTAAGCAAAGAGAAATATCATCACAATGATGTTTTAAAAATAAAAAATATAATTTTAAATTAATATCTATATATAGATATATATATATATATATATATATATATATATTCCTCATTTAAATTAAAAAAAAAATTATAAATATATTAGTTAAATATTATAATATTATTATTTTTAATTATATTGTGATTTATAATCATAATAAAAATAAAAATATGATAGGTAAATAGTTTATATATAATAAAGATTCTAACATATTGATGATAATGGTGATGATGATGCTCATGGTCCATAATAGATGGTGACAACGTATTTTATTAAGGCGTTATGTGGTGAAAAGATCACCAGTTCAAAACTTTGTGGGAAAAAATCTAATCATACTATGGGCTAGTGTGGCCGAGACTAGGTGCAATCCTTGGGTGATTTTGATGGCTTAGATGCCCCTGGGTTGTAGCTACTCAAGCCATAGGTTAAGTGTGATAGTCATCTCAAGACTCGCATTACCTAACAACAAACAAACAAAAAGATAATGATGATGATGATGATTAATATTCACTAAAATCTATAAGGTTTATTGAACTTTAAGAAGGTAAGAGGTGGTTCGAAATTATTTCACTTTATTTTTATGCTTAAAAAGAATTGAGAGAAGCATTCCCATAACACCATAGATTTTATGACTTACAAGGTCAATAAAGTTGGTATTGTGACAAATATTTTAAAAAATAGATCGAATGCGAGTATAACATGGACAATCTAAGAGAAAGTATTTTTCATCTTCAACCCTCTTAGTATCACATAAGTGATAGACTCTTTCATCCTTTTTGAAAATTGACCAACAACCAATTTCACTATAAAACTCATAAGGATTAATTATTATTTTAACAATCTTCATTTTTTCGAAATATCAATCAAGACAAAAAGATAATTAATAAAAATATTACTTCTTAAAATATATCATATTAAGTAAAAACTTAATATATGTTTCTTTTAAATCTAGTAGAAAGATGTGGCTCTGATTATGTGTTTTGATATCTTCATTAATGACATATTTTTTTTCAATAAAAAATTGGGTTCCTTTCTATTAAAATAAGAGAGTTACATGCATACACTTAATGTTGGAAGCAATTCTTCTATATTGGACTATACATGCAGTAAAAAACTAGAATAATTCCAATAGTCGTATACAAAAATTTCAGCGCCAGTAAAAAGTGTTGCTGACTAGATATAATAACACCAAGTAGAAAGTTGTTAAAACTCTGAAAAAAAGTGGTGATGTTGTAGGAGACTACAAACAAACCCAATCGAGGAAAATAGAGAATAAAACTCATTGTATCAAATCCTCCCAACATATTGAGAGTAGTATTTCCCAAAACAAGTAAATGCAAGCTTTTGAACATATTTGCATGAAGAGATATATTTTTGAAAGCTTGGGCCTAACTGAGGAAAAAATACTAGAAACCTAAGAAAAGTTGAATTTCTCCTCATTTTTTCATGACTAAACCCTATCATTCTTTAAACAATATGTATCCTTCTTCCGCTGAGAGAGCCCTCTTCAATAAGGAATCTTCCTGAGTGTTCCATTCCCTGTGTATGTGCTAAAAAGATAGATATTGAAAACATTTCTTCATGTCTACTATCTTGTCTTTCCAGTAAGATAAATTTAATACCTGCAAGTTTTTGTAGCCTGATAGCCAATCAATTATGCATTTAGAGTCACCACAAACTTGTAAAATATCACAGATTGTGTAAGAAGCAAAAAATAAGAGAGCCCAACGAGCAATGAGTTATGTTGTAGTATATGTTCTAGTTCCAATGTTCAACCAAATATGGAAAGGGAGAAGACTAGAGGGGTCTTGATATAGGAACCACCACCACAATTGCCTGCCTGAGATGCACCACCAAAAAATCCAACAATGTAGTCCTATGATTCAAGGGAAAACAAAATTTTCTATATTTCTGGGGATCTACAAGTTTTTTTTATTCCATTAAGAAACCTATAATTTGTGGTAGAATATGGTTAGTATTGATGGTTAATCCTTCAAAAATGTATTTATTCCTCACCTTCCAAATCCCCTAGGCAATAAAAATAGGTAGGGTATTATAGCAACCCATCTTTTGATCCAATTAGCGAAGGTAGGAATCAAAAGAGTGGGTTGACCCAATATCTTGAAGCCTTAGAATAGATAAGGAATCTTTCCATATCACCTTGGTAAATGGGCAATGAATAAAGTAGTGCTCCACAGATTTAGGCCCACTTTTACAAAGACAACAAACATTTGAGCCAATATATCCCTCCCATGTAAGAATACGGTTTCCTAGAGAGAGCCAGCAAAAGCACCAAAGTTTCTGGGGCAATGTTCATTTCCATATATTTTTGTACCACCTCATGTTTCTATTTTCCAGTGAGGAAGAGGAGATAGAATCATAAGCCAATTTAGCAGAAACCTAACCTGAAGAGGTGTTCCAACTCTAGACAATGCAATCCTCTTCATTGTATAGGTCAATCCCATTAGAAATACAAATCTTTTATAAATATGTCTTGCTCAATAGCTAAGGACCCATGTAAACCCAGATCATCTGAGTTTTTCCAACGTAACCAAAGACAAGAGTTTGTGGACCATATCTCCCAGCACGACTTAGACCATACAACCTTTGTGCATTTAAGAGGGAAATCATCCCTGAAGATAGTTAATAAAGAGAGGCACCTCCTATGAAAGGATCCTTCCCAAGAATGAACTGACTACCCATACCCACCTTCCAAGCAAGCTAGGTGGAGAGCTAAGGGAAAACATCCAATAGACCCCTCCAGGTAATAGAACCAAAGGTATTAAATTGCTTTTCGTAAGTTCCCAACGAATCTGTGATAGATCTATTTTTGAAATATTTGTATATTTTGTAATATATAACGATTTGATCACTCTAACCCCTTTTATCAAACTAACTTTTCTTGCTTTAATAACCATTCTTCTCAGTACTGTTGGGTGTGGAGCTTGATTATCTTCTGTACTCAAAGGTATCGCCGCATTGGACCCCAGTTCAAAATGGGGCGGCAACGCCACCCGTAAAATATTTGCTGCAAGGGGGGTCCAAGGGGGGGGCCACTGCGACCTTTTGGGAGCCCCCCCTTTGCAGGGGGTTTCGGGGGCAACGCCCCCGAAGCTAAGAATAGATGTAAAATTGCCTTGTAAAAGTATAATAATTTCTTGTCAATCTGGGTTGTTCATTAGGCGGAGATCTAATGGTAGAAGTTATGTTTAATTTAGGGTTTTTTGCCCTAGAAGGCAACCCCTCACTATATATGAGGGAATTGTATTGCGTCTATATATATCTGTATTCTGAGTGAGGAAGAGAGAGGAGATTGAGAGCGAAGAGGGAGTTACAATGGATTTGTTGTAGGTTGTATCTCTTCAGTTTGCTGGATAATATAAAAAGAAGGACTGGCTGTTTCTCCGTGGACGTAGCCCAAACTGGGTGAACCACGTATATCTGTGTCTCTCTTGTTTTATGTGTTTTCTATGTTTATATTTCTGCAATATTTTATGTGTTCCATTGCTCCATAATATATAATTTTCTAACAACTGGTATCAGAGCCGAAGGTCTATTTGGCTGATAAACTCACAAGAGAGAAGGGTTCCTGGTTCGAGTGGGAGCAATGGCAGAAGATGGTAGGTTTAGGGTCGAAAAATTCAACGGCCAAAACTACCAGCTGTGGAAGATGCAGATGGAAGATTATCTGTATCAGAGAGATCTGTACCTACCATTGAGCGGAAAGACAAAGAAGTCGACGAGTATGACAGACACAGAATGTGATATTCTCGACAGAAAGGCGCTTGGAACAATACGGTTGTGCCTAGCAGCGTTGGTAGCTTTTAATATTTCAAAGGAAACGACAACAGAGGGTTTAATGTTGACATTGGCCAAACTATATGAAAAACCCTCAACCTCAAATAAGGTATTTATTATGAAGCGTTTATTTAATATGAAGATGTCAGAAGGTGGATCTATTGCAGACCATTTAAATGATTTTAATACAATTACAAGTCGGTTAAGTTCTGTAGGGGTAACTTTTGATGTTGAAGTTAGGGCCCTGTTATTTCTGTGCTCATTGCCAGAAAGTTGGAATGGTTTAGTTATGGCCATTAGTAACTCTGTCTCTGGATCTAGTACTTTAAAGTTTGATGATGTTGTCAATGCAATCCTTAGCGAGGAAATGTGATGGAAAAGATCCGATGAGACATAAGGTAATGCTTTGACTGTAGAGACTACGGGAAGAAAAATGGAAAGAGGAAAGAGCCCTGGATATTGCAGTAAGTCAAGAAAAGGCAGATCCAAGTCCAGATCGGGGATAGTGTGCTGGAAATGCGGGAAGAAAGGACACCTGAAGAAAGACTGCAAGTCTCGGAAGGGAAAAGAATGAGACGCGCAGCAAGAAACTAATCATGAAGCAAATGTAACATGTGATGTGTTGCAAGATGCTTTGATTCTTTAATTAGAAAATAGTATTGATGCCTGGGTGGTAGATTCAGGGGCCTCATTCCATGCCACACCTGATAGGAAACATTTTCATGATTATGTTCAAGGAGATTTTGGACAGGTTCAATTGGGTGACGATAAACCCTGTAAAATTGTTGGAATGGGTAAGGTTCTTGTAAAACAGCAGAATGGAAACCAATGGCTACTAAAGGAGGTAAGACATGTTCCAGATCTGAAGAAAAATTTGATTTCAACAAGATAGTTAGGAGGTGAAGGTTGCGTAACTACTTTCATAGATAAAACCTGGAAGGTCACTAAAGGACCCTTGGTAATAGCGAAAGGAGGAAAGGTTGGTACATTGTATTTATGCAATGGTATTTCTAATTTTGTTAATGCTTTAACCTCTACAGGAGAAGATACGGCATTGTGGCATTGTAGGCTTGGGCACATGAGTGAGAAGGGGATGCAGATTCTTCACTCAAAAAATTTGTTGCCAGGTTTGAAGCATGTTGATTTAAAATTCTGTGAGAATTGTGTTTATGGAAAACAGAAGAGAGTCAAATTCCTTAGAGTTGGGAAAGAAAAGAAGAGCGAAAAATTAGAGTTTGTGCATACAGATGTATGGGGACCTGCTCAGGTATCATATCTTGGTCACTCTCTTTATTATGTTACTTTTATTGATGATGCAACCAGAAAAACCTAGATTTATTGTATTCGAAATAAATCTGATGTATTTGATACTTTCAAGAAATGGAAAGCTTTGGCTGAAAATGAGACAGGAAAAAGGTTGAAGTGTCTCAGATCAGACAATGGAGGTGAATATTGCAGCAAAGAGTTTGATAGGTACTATTCTGTGAATGGAATTCATAGAGAGAAGACAGTTCTAGGAACACCACAAGAAAATTGTGTGTCAGAAAGGATGAACAGGACAATCATGGAGTGTGCAAGGTGCATGAGATTGCATGTGGGATTGCCTTTACAATTTTGGGCAGATGCTATTGATACTGTTGTTTATCTAATAAACAGAGGGCCTTCAAGTTCCTTGGATGGTGGTATTCCAGAGGAGGCATGGACAGGTAAAAAGGTAAACCACTCCTTTTTAAAGACTTTTGGTTATGAAGCCTTTGTCCATATTAATAAAGAAAACAGAACAAAGCTTGAGGCAAAATCAAAGAAATGTACCTTTATTAAATATGGTGTTAATGATTTTGGTTATCGCTTATATGATTATGAAAATCACAAAATCATTAGGAGCAAAGATGTAATATTCAATGAAAAGGTCTTATATAAGAATCAGTTGCAGAAAAAGAAACAAGAAAAAGAAAACAGAGAATACACAGTGCTTGACAATATCACAGAAAAAGTGATGGTTCCTAAAAATCATAATGATCAACAGCCAGAACAACAACCACAACAACAACAAGCACCTCAAACACCTGAAGGTGGTGTTAGAAGTTCTACCAGGATAAGTAGACCCCCTGAACGATACTCTCCTTCATTATATTATGTATTGTTGATTGATTCTAGTGAACCAGAATGTTATGAAGAAGCAGTGCAGGTAGAAACCAGGAAGAAGTGGGAGCAAGCCATGAAAGAAGAGATGGACTCCTTAGCACATAACCAGACTTGGGACTTAGTAAGGTTGCCTGCAGGTAAAACAGCATTGCAGAATAAATGGGTTTACAAGTTGAAGGAAGAAGATGGAGGTAGAAAAAGGTATAAAGCTAGACTTGTGGTTAAAGTATTTGCACAGAAAAGGGGTATAAACTTTGATGAGATATTTTCTCATGTTGTGAAAATGACTTCAATAAGAACTATTCTAAGTCTAGTAGTAGCTAAATATTTGCATCTTGAGCAGTTAGATGTAAAGATAGCCTTTCTCCATGGGGATTTGGAGGAAGAGATATATATGCAGCAGCCACAAGGATATGAGGTAAAAGGGAAGGAGAAACTAGTGTGAAGGTTGAAGAAGAGCTTGTATGGCTTAAAACAGGCTCCAAGGCAGTGGTATCTAAAATTTGACAGGTTTATGTCTGAACAAAGTTATACTAGGTGTCATTCTGATCATTGTGTTTATCTCAAAAGACAAAATGATGGCAGCTATATTATATTGTTATTGTATGTAGATGACATGCTTGTTGCAGTTTCTAACATGCAGGAAATAAATGTGCTCAAAAGGAAATTGGCAAACTCATTTGCAATGAAGGATTTGGGTGCTACAAAACAAATCCTTGGTATGAGAATAACTAGAGGCAGGAAGAATCGCAAATTAACATTGTATCAAAGTGAGTACATAGAAAAGGTGTTGAAAAGGTTTAATATGCAGAATGCAAAACCAGTTAGTATACCTTTGGCTAGCCATTTCAAATTAAGAAAGAAGATGTGCCCAAAGACCCAAGAAGACATGGATTATATGTCTAAAGTTCCATATGCATCAACAGTTGGAAGCTTAATGTATGCAATGGTCTGCACAAGGCCTGATATTGCACATGCAGTGGGAGTTGTAAGCAGGTACATGAATAATCTAGGAAAAGAACATTGGATGGCGGTGAAGTGGATTCTCAGGTATTTGAGAGGTACCACAAATCAAGCATTATGCTTTGGTGGTTCAAACATTTCTCTACAGGGATATGTTGATACAGATATGGCGGGTGATAGAGATAACAGGAGGAGCACAACAGGGTATGTGTTTATTGTAGGTGGAACAGCTATCAGTTGGGTCTCAAAACTGCAAAGTGTTGTTGCACTCTCAACAACAGAAGCAGAGTATGTTGCTGCTACAGAGGCTAGTAAAGAAATGATTTGGTTACAAAGGTTTCTAGATGAATTGGGTAAGAAGTAGGAGTTGGGCAGGTTATACAGTGACATCCAGAGTGAAATACATCTTGCAAAGAACTCTGCATTTCATTCTAAGACTAAGCATATACAGCTCAAGTACCATTTCATACGGTCAGCGTTGGAAGATGGATAGTTGAAGCTGGAAAAGATACACACTAGCCAGAATTCTGCAGATATGTTAACAAAAGTTGTAACCAGGGAGAAACTGAGAATCTACTCAATTTTAGTTGGTCTTCAAGTATGATGAAGAAGATGAGAAATAGCCAGATCCAAAGTGGAGTCATTGTCTAGCAAATGAAGCAGCGGTGGAGTTGCTATAATCAGTCTCCAAGTGGGAGATTGTTGGGTGTGGAGCCTGATTATCTTTTGTATTCAAAGGTATCGCCGCATTGGCCCCAATTCAAATAAAATATTCGCTGCAGGGGGGGTCCAAGGGGGGCGACTGCGACCTTTTGGGAGCCCCCCTGGCGAGGGGTTTCGGGGGCAGTGCCCCCGAAGCTAAGAATAAATGTAAAATTGCCTTGTAAAAGTATAGTAATTTCTAGTCAATATGGGTCGTTCATTAGGCGGAGATCTGACGGTAGAAGTTATGTTTAATTTAGGGTTTTTTGCCCTAGAAGGCAACCCCTCACTATATATGAGGGAATTGTATTGTGTCTATATATATCTGTATTCTGAGTGAGGAAGAGAGAGGAGATTGAGAGCGAAGAGAGAGTTACAGTGGATCTGCTGTAGGTTGTATCTCTTCAATTTGCTGGATAATATAAAAAGAAGGACTGGCTGTTTCTCCGTGGACATAGCCCAAACAGGGTGAACCACATATATCTGTGCCTCTCTTGTTTTATGCGTTTTCTGTGTTTACATTCTGCAATATTTTATGTGTTCCATTGCTCCGTAATATATAATTTTCTAACAAGTACTTCTATCATAAGGAGAAATAACATAAAGATAGAAGGTACCCTTGTTTTACTAGCATATGTCAAAACCTACTATAAAATATTTTCAAATGAGTTAAAAGTGCATCGTTTCAATCTTTTAATGGTGCTAGATGCTACAAAATAATACATATGCTAGAAGGAGAATAGCAAACCACCACATATGATTTATATTCACAAGTTTTGATGATGATGATGATAGGGTTGGTAAACATATTATTAAAAAATAAAAAAGAATATTATTATTTAAAATAATTTAGAGTAATTTGAAGTAGTGTGTTTTATATTCTTAAACATTTTTTATGTCATGTTTGTGAATTAGATATAAACAAGTGTAACATGCAACATTATTGCTTAATACCTATCTCTTATGCAAAAATCAATTGATTATATATATATATATATATATATATATATATATATATATATATATATATATATGAAATGAGTTATAGTCTTTGGCAAGTAGTATTGTTAATCTGGTCTATGGTATTGTAACAAAGCTTGTTTACAAGTTAATAATATCCATGGTAAAATGCGGGTAAATATCCATGGTTAAGCTTCTTGTTATATTATAAGTATTAAGTTTTAATTTAAAAAAAGTTATAAAATTAAATTAAAATAAAATATTTATAAAATATTTTGATTTTGAAATAATTAATAAGTTTTGTACATGTGGTATTGATAAGCCATGGTATTGGCCCATGGTATTGTAGCAAAGCCTAAATTTTATGACACTAGGCTAATATAATTTTTCTTTTTATGTTTTTCTTAATAATTCACAATTCAATTTAAAACCACATAAAATAGTCATCCATCAAAAAAATTTATATTTTAATTTTTTTTCAAAAATATTCAGTTTAATATTTATTATTTACACACCTTTAATAAACTTCCTAAAACTTTTAAAAAAAATTTAACCTAATTAAAAATAAAGCTTTTTTACCGAAATAAAAATGAATTTAACAAGTATAATAAACTTGTACATAGGAATGACTAAAAAAATTTAAACACTTATAAAAAACATTTTGGTTATAGAAACATTTAATGTTATATTTACATGGATGGAAGGGTTTAAAATCAACAAAACCAAAATTACTAATATTAAGATATTGTTTGATGCGATGGACATGTGTGATCTTCCTTATAAGGTTGGCTGGTGTTTTTGAAATGTTTTGCTATTACGGTAATGCAGATGTACACAAATACACTTTTATTGTACAAAGCATTTTTTATATGTTAAATTTTTGTTGTTATTTATTGAATAAATAATATTGATGATAGTGATTGCCTATATGTTTCATTTTATTCAAACACATGAAATAATTTGTAGAATTATTAACTAATAAATGTAGAATACAATAATATGTATTACGAATCAGCAATATTAATTATTGAAATTTGAAAGGTATGAATGAAACATTTGGTTAAAGATGTGATAAATGGTATGTATAGTCGATTCACTTTATAAAATATATGTTAATAAAGTTCAGCGAGTCGATAGCAACTATATTTGTCTAATTTAACTAATAAATGAAATGGTCATTTTATGGCATATTTTACCACATCTTTTTTCAAAATTATTGAAGAAAAATTTAAAAATTAAAATTTCAAGATATTTAATATGTAAAATAAAAAAATTTAATTTAATATTTATCTCCAAATAGTTATGACCATTTTTTCCGGTTTAATTTAATTAATTAAAGAAATGTCATATGAAATGAGCTATAGGTTTCAAGCATGTAGTATTAAAAAAATAGTTAAGCCTATTCTTCCTTTTTAATTAAATTGGTTAATTAAAAAAACATATACCATATGAACATTGGTTAAGAATTTTGGAGCATGTGCTATTAGTAAGTCATGGTATTATCCCATGGTATTGTACCAAAATCTATTTATAGGTTAGGAATCTTTGTACCAAGTGGGATCAATCTACATCATTATATATCTAATTACATGTATTAAAATATACATATATATGTTTAAACGATATATTAATCATTTTTAGTATCAATAATAATGAAGTTATAATAAGTATTTTGATGTCGATATGTGTTTGTGAGCCATTTAATTTATATGGTTACTCTAATTTAATAATAATCAAAGATAAAAAGTTAAGATTTATGTCAAAACTAGTTATGTCTTGTTGAATTGAGGCTTCTGTGATCCATATCAAGTATAAGAGAGTTTCTTCGGCGTAAATCACAAGAAATTTCATTTGCCGACATGTTTCGAACCAACAAGTGTGGTTCATCGTCAGGAAAAGTTGAATAGCAGATCAGGCTTAGAATGATTAAAGAGATAGAGCACAAACTCCAACGACTGTATTCAAAGACCAGGTAACGGCTATAATGACAACGGCTAGATTTGACTGGATTAGGGGAATAACCAATATTTAAAAAATTGACTTGGTTAGTTAAATTCTTAAAAGTGAACGGACCCTTTTTAACCACTTATATCTATTAAAATAAACCTTAATTAATTAATAATTAGTTATCAAAGATTTTGTATCTAAAAAGTTAGAGTAGTTAATAGTTAAATATAAAAACTATTAAATATGTAAAAATACATAAATATTAGGAGGTATAAGACAGAAGGGTTCCATATAATAATAAATAATAAATTAATTATAAATTAATTAATTTTTAATAATAGTTATAAATAGAATTTTAACAAATAAGTAAAAAATCGAGTAATCGAGTAATTTAATTATGATAAAAAAAAAAAAAAAAAAATATGACAGACTAAAAAAAAATAATAAATAATAAATAAAGTTATTAAATCTAAATAATGGAGTAGTTAGTTATAAAAGTTATAAAAATAGGGGCAATACATAAATAGTAAGTTGTAATATTATTTACGTTTATAATATTAATAATAAAATAATTAAAAATAAACTAATTTTAATTCAATGGTTATGAATAAAGGTTAGTTCAATATATAAATATTAGAGTAATTTAAGGGTGAAAAAAAATTAAAGGTTAAAATAAATTAATTTCAAGCTTATTATCTCTAAGTTATTAGTAAAAAAAAAAATGAAGCTACTACAAACCCTCATACTATAAGAACCTCAAGGAAGGAAGGCCCCAAGAAACAAGAAAACCAGGGGAAAAAAACATAAAAGACCACAGGAAAAAACCAAACAAAGGGAAGGGAAGGCAGGAAGACCACGACTAGGAGGAGAGGGCTGGAACCCAGTAGCTACTGATCTTCCAACCATCCTCCCTGTTGAGATTATTTGGCCTTTTTTCAATCTCAAGCGCTTCCCTAACTTTCCGGTGATGGAAATGGGACACTCTAGCAATCACACTAGCCTCCTCAATGCAAACATGATGATTGGTTTTCTCCACATGCTCTGCTAAAGCAGAAGACTTGGCTCTTCTATGCTTAAGGTCAGCTGCGAGCTCACTAATCCTTTGATTAATGGAGCGACCAGTCTCACCAATATAGGGAGTCCCACATGAACAAGGAATAATATAAACCCCTTTCATGTCCTTAGGGTCGACAGGATCCTTCACAGATCTCAAGGACTTACGAATGATATTGAGAGGTCTAAAGGTTGAGGGGACATTATGCCTCTTAAGAATCCTCGCAATCCTGTCCGTAGTCCCCTGAACAAACGGAAGATGGACACCGAGAATCCTCTCCTTCTTATCTCTTTTAGCTATCGAATTCTTAGCTGCTTTGAGGAAAGCCTTCTGACCCAAGTGCCTACTATAACCGTTCTCAACAAAGACATTAAGGAGATGGGATTTCTCCTCCCCAAAACTCTTATCATCAGAGATCCTTAAGGCACGAGTAGCAAGGGTGTTGAGAACCCCCAACTTCTGAGCCGGGAAATGGTGGGAACTAGCATGAAGATATTGCTCCGTGTGAGTTTTCTTACAAAACACTCGGTGGGAGAGGGAACCATCACCATTCTTGGAGATAAGAATATCAAGGAAAGGGAGGCAACCATCGACTTCCTATTCCTTTGTGAACTTAATGGCCGAGGATTGATTATTGAGATGATCAAAGAAGAGGTCCAATTGCTATGGTAATTGTTTTGCTTTATAAGACCAAAAATTTAATATATTAACTTAAACCTATGTTGTTAAATTAAATTAATTAATATATTTAATATTAACAACCAAATACAGATATGAAAACCTAATGGCAACCAGGAGGTAAAACGGTGGGGAGAAACCAAGATAGTTAACGATGCAGAAACCAAAGAGTAACATCAAAAGACAAGCAGGGAAACTGAGAGCAACGGTCATGACGGAAGCGGTCAGGAGAGAGAGATCCCCTCCTACCGAGATGCCGTGGCAGGAGAAGGAAAAAACAATCAGCCGACAGTAGAGAAGCAGAACGCAGGCCCTATCCTAGGTGCGACCTGGCAGGCGAGCAGAAGGGGAAAATGTCTGCCATGTGCAGAGGAGAAACCATGGTTCATAATCCTGCCAAATAAGTTGGAAAGGTACAGAAGCTACATGAAGGATCACGCCATGATCTGCAATTTTGATGGAGTCTGTCTGTCTGAAAAATACCTCACCAGATGGATTCAGCAAAAATGACAGCCCCTAGGACACAGTGAGCTAAAGCTGGGAGCAAAAGGCTTCTTTACAGTAATCTTCTCTAACCTGCAAGACAAAGAAAGAGTGTTTGAGAATGGCCCTTATTTTTACTATAATGCTGGTCTATTCATGAGATATTGGGAAGAATGCTATAACCCTGATAAGGAAAAAAATTTAGCAGCACCGATATGGGTTAGATTATTTGGTTTACCAGTGGACTTCTGGGACCCGAAAATTTTGGAAGGGATAGGAAACACGATAGGGAGTTTTGTGAAAATAGCGGAAACTACAAAAAAAGGAAGGTATACTTCATATGCTAGGATATGTGTATACATGAACATTGCTAACCCGATCCCAGATACAGTGGAGTTAGAGTACCAAGAAGAAGTTTGGCAGCAAACCCTGGACTATGAACATATACCTTTTAGATGCCGCAGATGTCATGAATATGGACACCTGGTCAAAGAGTGCCCCATAACAACAGAAGAAGACGAGAGGAAAGGTAAGCAGCAGAAGAAAAACAAACAGATCAGGAAGGATTCCAGGAGGTGAAGAGTAGAAAGAGATCTACAAAAGAAAACTCAAATGAAGGAAAGAAGGTACAACAAACAAACCCAGGAAAATCAAATAGCTTCAAAATCCTCCAAGAAGAAGGGGAAGATGAGGATCAAACCATGGAATACCAGGAAGACAAAGGGAAAGACACCAGCTCCAGTAGCGAAAGGACCCATACTAAGAGGAAAGCACTGAGTGATATTCCAGAAAAAGGCAAAGAACAGGAAGAACAGACAGAAAACATGGAGACAGAAATGGAGATAAACAGGGGGGAAGACCTAAGTATAGAAGAAGAAGTCCTGAGAAAGCTATTAAATGAATGGAGAAACTTGGATGAGCGATTTATCCCCGAGGACCAGAAAAGACTCTATGCGGAAACATTCCAGCAATATCAAGCCAAACAGGAAAAAGGCAACAGCGACTGAAGAACATCAAGAGAATTAGAAGGACAGTCGACCAGACCAGCAAGGACAAGTAAAAGGAGGGAAAAAAAATGAGGACGGAAAAATATAAAATATTCCATACGATTAATGGGGGAAATGTTAGTGAACACAGGGAGAGTTGTTCCACTTTCGGCGGTGTTCCAAAACCTCATTCAAACCCCTCAATGATATTGACATCCTGGAATATAAGAGGTCTAAACAGTAAAGGGAAGCAGAGATATCTAGCAGAACGGTTGAGAAAAGACAAACCACAGATTATGCTGCTTCAGGAAACTAAAATCTCAGGACAGAGGATGGAGGAAATTTTAAATAAAATTAAACCTAGATATGAGCAAGTAACCATAGATGCTAAAGGAAGTGTGGGAGGGATATCAATCATCTGGAATCCAACAGAAGTCATAACAGACTGGTGGATAGGAATGCCTAGAATCCTTACAGGAAAGTTTATACTTATAGGGCAAAGTGAATGGTTTTTAGTTTCAGCGGTCTACGAGCCCCACACCCCAGTAGATCGAGGCTTATTCCTCACTCATATGCAAAAGCTTGGGAATATGCATCAGGAACAGATGTGGATCATGGCAGGAGACTTCAATATGACAACATCCAAAGAAGAGAAGAAAGGAGGAGTACAGAGGGAAGACCCGGAGATGGAGAGATTCTGAGACTTGCAAATGGAATTAAGGTTGGTGGACATTCCAACTATAAATGGAAAATTTACCTGGAATAACAGAAGAGGCGGGAACAAACAAATAGCGTCAAGACTAGATAGATTCCTAGCCTCTGAACAATTAATAGGAAAGGACATCTTCTATGAAGCTTCCATTCTCCCATCTATAGGGTCAGACCACTGGCCTATTAAACTGGAGATTGCTATGAACCCTCAGAACAAAATAAGGCCATTTCGGTTTGAGGCCTTTTGGCTAAGAGATCCAGAATTCATAGACAAGATGAAAACTTGGTGGCAGGAGAGTAAAACTGGCATGGAAGGTAGAAAAAAAATGCATACGTTCCAAATAAGACTAAAAGACCTAAAAGGAAAAATAAAGAAATGGAACAGAGAGGAATTTGGTAACATCCAAAAAGAGAAAGAAAAACTACAGATAAGAATGGAGGGAATCCAACAACAAATCATAGAGGGAGGAAGAAGTGAGGAGCTGGCAGAGGAGGAAGGGAGGGTGATTAACCAAATAGAGGAAAGAAGAAAGCAAGAAGAAATTATGTGGAAACAAAAATCACGAGTCCAATGGTTGAAAGAAGGGGAGAAAAATTCAAAATTCTTTCACAAAGCAATGTTGAATCATAAACAACATAATAGAATCTTTTCACTCAAGGACAATCAAGGGAACAGGGTACTTCAACAAGAAGAAATGGAGAAGTTACTGGTAGATTACTTCAAAGGGATCTTAACAGAACCTAATATATTCCTAAAAAATTGACCAGAGAACAAAATCTGGCTCTACTCAAGGTGATCAAGAAAGAAGAAGTGGAGGAAGTGGTAAAAAAAATGACGAAGAACAAGGCCCCAGGGCCTAATGGATTTACTATCGAATTTTACCAAGCCTCTTGGAGTTTCATGAGCCAAGACCTTGTGGAACTTGTGGAAGAATCAAGATGTACAAAGCGCATGCATCTGGCCCTAAACGCCACCTTTCTTGCTCTGATTCCAAAAACAGAGAACTCAGAAGAACCCCAGGGATTCAAACCAATATCTCTATGTAATGTAGTATATAAAATACTGGCTACAATAATGGTAAACAAACTTAAACCAATCTTGCCTGACCTCATCGCTCAGGAGCAAACTGGTTTTGTTAAGGGAAGACAGATAACGGATGGTATAGTAGTTGCTCAAGAGGTAATACACTCACTGAAAAACTCCAAAAACAAAGGCATGCTAATAAAACTGGATCTGGCAAAGGCATATGATCATCTTAGTTGGGAGTATCTAGCAGGTATCCTACAGGCTCATGGCTTTGACGAGAGATGGGTGAAATGGATAATGTCAATGGTGAGCACCCCAGTGATGTCAGTTATGCTAAATGGAACCCCTTCTGAAGCCTTTAACCCCACAAGAGGGCTTAGACAGGGTGATCCCCTTTCCCCGTTTTTATTCATTCTAGCAGCAGAAGGTCTAGGCAGGCTGGTGAAAGCACGCCTGGCCAATGAACAGATAAAGGGACTGCGAATTTGGGGTAATGAAATTCCTATAACACACCAGCAATTCGTAGATGATGTAATGATCTACGGACAAGCCACTCTTAAGGAAGCCCAACAAATCCTGAAAATTCTATCTGAGTTCACAAAAGCCTCAGGGACAGAGATTAACAATGAGAAATCAGAAATATTCTTCTTTAACACTCAGGTAGCATCCCAAAGATTCTTGGCTAGAACAATGGGATTCAGAGTAGGAAGCTTCCCAGCAAAGTATCTGGGCATAATGCTCAATGAGTATCAATACAGAGTAGCAAACTGGGGACCTCTCATACGCAAGATAAGGAAAAAGATAGACAATTGGACATTCTAGTCCCTGAATACCCCTAGCCGAATAATCCTACTAAGAGCAGTTTTGCAATCCATCCTAATATACCAGATGTCTAGCCAAGCTGTTCCTAAATCTATTTGTCAAAAATTAGTAGACATGTTTAAGAAATTTTTATGGAAAGGAACAGGTAAAACATGAAAATGGGCATTACTCTCCTGGGAATGGCTCAACAAACCAATAAAATATGGAGACTTAGGTTTGTGGGACCCTTATATACTCAACCAAGTGATGGGTGTGAAACTGTGGTGGAGGTGGACACAGGGCGGACAGGACCTATGGAAGAAAATTTGGGAGAAGAAATACGAGGCAGCAGAGAAACCAGAAGATGGGATGAGAAGCCAAATAGAGGAAAAAGGATCAGCAATATGGAACTTGGTCAGGAACAATAAAGATTTGATAAGAGACTACAACTTTTGGGAGGTAAGAGAGGGGGACACAGCCAAGTTCTGGGAGGAATCTTGGCAACAGCGAGAAAAGCTTCTCCATAAAGAAGCCCTCCAAGAAATCCAAGAATTTACCTCCTGAACAGAGGGGGAATTGGTCAGAAACTTCTAGAAACCAAGCATAGGGGAATACTGGCGAAATTGGAAGCAAAAGGATGACTGGGTAGCAGCCCCAGAGATAGCAAGCTAGGGAGATTATAACAAAGAAATGGCATCCAGGAAAGTTGCGGTTAAAACAGGGCAGGATATACTCCGATGGGGAACCCGAATAAAAGGCACGTTCTCTATAGTAGAAGGGTATTACTTAAAGGTAGAGCATAATCGACAGACAGAATCAAAAAAATGGAAAAACATTTGGAAAATCAAGACTTGGCCTAAAGTAACCTTCTTTCTATGGATTTTACACCATGGACGGGCACTAACCTGGGATCAAATTCAGAAAAAAGGTATGCAGGGACCCTCACAATGTGCACTATGCCATGAACAGGAGGAGACAATGGAGCATCTAACAAACAACTGTATCGTCAGCAGCAACCTGTGGAGTAGTCACCAGCAACTGTTTGAAAATTGTCACAGAAACTACCATAATATAAAAAGTACTATGGAAAATTGGCTAAGAAAACCTTACCAGAACCAGGTCTTAAACTGTGCGTGGATGCTATCAGTGGGGTTCATGCTTTAGAATATCTGGAAGGAAAAAATAGTGTGATCTTTAAAGAAGAAAAGAGAACCCCAGCCGAAATATGGAAACAAACAATCCAAAATATCAGAGAAACAATTTTAACAGAAAGGTGGAATGACGAAGACTGGAAGATTAACCAAACAGAGGAGAGAATCTTGCAACAGTTACAATTAAAACAAAGCATGATAGACAGAACCCAAAGTAAAAACCAAAACAGAGAGGTTGAAGAGATAAACACTTACAGGCATCCACCGCAAGGCTTTTTCAAGTTAAACTTTGAGGGCAGCAAAAGGCAACTCGGGAGAAGTAGGAATAGGGGGGCTATTCAGGAACAACGGAGGAAAACTCTGAGAATTTTTGTGATGGATTGTGGAGAAGCAATGAACAATGAAGCGGAGTTACACACGCTGAAACGAGGACTCGAAATAGCCATTCAGGAAAAGCACCAGAACCTTCAAATTGAAGGTGATCCAAAACTGGTAATTGACATGGTAAAACAGCTGCAAAATAAGACACCGTCGGAAAAGATTAGCAGGAGTTGGAGAACATCATGGTTAACCACTGAGATAGGGAAATTAATCAATAGAATAGACTATATGATTCTCACACATGTAAGGCGAACAGGTAATAGACCAGACTGGTTAGCGAATTGGGGAAGCCGAAACAGGGGAAGGTCGATGGACATCGGAGGAACAGAGCTCCCTCACCCGGAGGAGAAGGTGCATCTATAGAAACTCCTAGACGTCAATAACGGTGGCAATAGTGATTCAAAGAGGAATGTTCAGGAAAAGGCAACAAGTGACAGATGCGGGGAAAGGACACAGCCAGTGATGATAGATAGGACACACGTGAGAAAGGAACGGAGTAGGGTAGGTGACAGAGCAGGGCAGCTGATGGATCGTATCCTGAGATGCCAGCAGAGGCGCAAACAAGGAATGAGATGGTGGAGGGCAGGTGTGGAGCCAGGAAAAGGGTCAGAGAAGGGATGGCAAGTGGCAGCAGAAGGACAGAAAGTATATGGCGGGAGCAGCCGGGAGGACGTAGGAGTTATGAGGAGTAAAGGTGGACAGAACGGTCGAGGCACATCCCAAGGAAAGGACTCGGGAAAGAGTGCCGGGAAAGAAATAGGACAGGTGGAGGTCAGAAGGGACAGAAGGATAGGAATAAACCAAAGAGGGCCTGAGGTGGCATTAGGAATTTTCATGCAGCAAAGCACGAAGTAGGAGGGAACGAAAAAAGGTGGTAGACAAGAGTAGCGCTCAGACAAAGACTACGACAACGGTGGGGAAAGGTGGTATGTAGACTCATTCTCCTGTTCGGTCGTTCTCGTTGTAGCTAGAAGTAGGAGTCTATGTAATTTTCCTGAGGTAACCATGAGGCCGAAATCAGAAGGTAGACATAGCCTGTCAGTAGGAAACCTTAGACCTGGGAAGCAGTGTCCTTACTGGACCAGAGGCGCAAGCCAGAAAGTCCTAGCTCCAAGGAGATCTGCTAGTCATCCGGGGAAAATGAATCAAGGCCTCCTGAGGAAAGGAAAACCCAAACCTAGGAAAGCTCTCAGGGTGGGGAAGGGTGGAACCTCTGGAAGACGAGATAACCCTGTAAACAGCAGAACCCTTGATCCTCTCATTCCTGTAGAAAAGACAAGAAGGATAAAGAGTAGGAAATCCCTGGAAAATAGGAGAATCCGTCCCCTTCGACAGCCAGAGAGAAGAGATGATCTGGACAGGCCCTTAGAAAGCCAGCAACAAGGGTAATGAGGGGTTCCTATGGCCATTTTAAGTGGCAGAAATGAATTGGGCCGAATTACAGGCCGACCCTTGGTGTGTTCTATGTTGTTACACCATTTTCAAACCCTGGGAAACCACAATTCTGGCAAGGAAAGGGTGGTAAGTAAATGGATTAAAAATCAAATTTTAAACCATGTTATAGATTTATGGTATCCTGTCTTGCTAGGTAAGAAAGACTCAGTAAAGTGCAGCTTTCAATCAAGGAAAAATATGGCCCCGCGGAAAGTGAAAAAGGTTCCAAAACAGGAAGAGGGAACCAGTAAAAATCCGAAAAGGAGAGGAAGGAAATCGGAGGTTGAGCATAGGATGTACATTATAAATGCTTACATGGTGGGGAACCCACCCGAAATTCGGGAGTAGATAAACGGCTGGGAAAGAGAGCTGAGATCAATCAGCTCAAACCAGGAGGTCCCCAGGGGAGAGTGGGAGGCCATAGTGCCAGACCCAGGTAATTTGCGTAGCCGTAACTCACTTTTCAATAAGTCAATTCGACATTACTGGATAATGAAGCATGTGGTAGTCAGAGCTATGGAAATGAATCGGGCTATCCAAGAGGAAGAAGAGGAGGAAAGGAGGCAATGGAACGAGCAGTTACGGAATCAGAACCAGGAAGAGTTGGAAAACATGAAATTAGTGCTTCTTAAGGAAATAGCAGCGGTACAGATTCAGGCCTCTCGCAACAATCTCATCCTGGGAAGAATGGAACAGAGGTTGATGGAGATGAAGTGGATGATGGAACAAAGAACCGAGATCCCTGGATCAAGTGCCAAGGCGCCTGCCCCGATAATCTCCTCAGATGAGGATTGATGCAGTAGGTTAAGTCTGTTAGTGTTTTTTGATGCAAAAAACTGATATCTGATGTATTACCTTAGAATAAAAGCTAGGATAATGAGTAGAGCTCGGAAGAGCAGATATGTTAGAAACATAGAGATGAACATTTTCAAATTTTGGTCTGGATTTAATGCAGACAGGTGGTTTCCTGGTTTCCTTCAGGCAGGTTAACCACCTGGAACATATAATGATGGATGTAAATTTTGATTTTGAAATATAGATAGCAGCTCTGTAAAAGTTAACAAAAAAATAAAATAACAACCAAATACAGATATAAATACAAATGGATTGAATTAAATTAATGTAAATATATACTTGTAAATAAGAAATTAATTGATATATTAAATTTTTTAACGAAAATTTATTTAATATCCAATATTGATACAGATATGCCTTTTCTAAGGGTGACATATAATTTTAATGATGGTTAATGTTAGGGTCCCACCTTAACCCCCTGTATTTATGTAATAGGATCGAGTCATAGTTATAGTTAAGTAAAGAGTCAATAAAGCCCATATTAATAATTGTAAGTGGTTAACCCGCATTTAATGAAGGGACCACAGTTAGTTGCCAATGCGCCATGGTATTAGATAGATGGTATTAATAAGAACCATGGTATTGCCCCATGGTATTGCATGTATGAATCCTATATAAAGGATAGAGACTCCCCTCGAGGAGCATCGTGTCTTATTTTGTAATTGAGCTCAGCTCTATTGGAGGTTGCCCCCTCGAAGAGGCAAGTGAACATTGCTTTCTGAATAATAAAATACTTGCTGTTATTTCTCATTGTTCTATGTTCTGGGTATATTTCTTCGCATATTTGGTATTCTGGTATCGTCTTGCAGGTTAAGAGCATAACAAGTGGTATCAGAGCGCTTTCTAGGGCTGGTGGGATCTCCAATTTTTAGCAAAAAAAATTTTGGCTAGAGACGTGTTCCGCCATATTTAAACCACGGGATTTGTCGTTGAGCGCATAAACCTGCAGATTTGGGGAGGCATGCATGCAGGAAATACAAGAGGTGGTCACACTTGTTGGACTCCATTGTAACCCTTGTGGGTACCCCTTCGAGTAGTAGTGCATTAGACAGAACCACGCACGGACTGTCTTCCAAGTACCCTCTGGGTATATCGGAAGCCCCCTAGCTCCCTTGAAACCTCGCCATAGATAAATCGTCGGCCGTCTTGCTGCTATAGTACACCAAGAATAGCACTCGGAGAGATTACTCATGCATACGATAGGGTAGTCGGGTTGTACAGCTAAGGGTACGATTGATCCTCCTTGGTTAGTGCCTTGAAAAATTGGGTCGAGTACTACTGGCAGACCCTTATGTATATTGTGATCTGTAGCACCTGACACTCCTGGAGACCATAGTTCCCTGATCTATCTCTGGATCACGCATAATCTTTGCCAGATCAGATCTCGCAAGTGGGGTTTTGTCGCCGCAGCAACAATCAGTTCCACCGTTCAGATCTCTCAGATCAGCCATTCAGATCTCTCAGATCCATCAGATCCGCAGCAGCAATCAGTTCCACCATTCAGATCTCTCAGATCAGCCATTCATATCTCTCAGATCCATTAGATCCGCCATCTAGATCTGAGTAGTTGTGTGGGTTCCTATACCTAGGCGTGATTTTCGCAGGACTTTTGGCAACACTGACATTTCTGGGATTCGGCTATTGCAGTATTCTTAAGCAAGGAGTAAAACTCCGTTCGGAGTAAAAAAAATAAAAAAAAAATAAAAAAAGAAAAGTAGTCGTCTGAGACCCCCGGGGCGCTTATTGGTGACTTAGCCCATTAGAATCAGGATGATGGGCTGATCAAGGTGGTACCATTCAATTGTTAGTGCCAAAAAATTCGGGTGGTCCCAAATTTCAAGTGCATCAGATCGGTGCATGGTACAAACTAGAGTTCAAGCTATGTCCAATGAGAGGATCGACAAACTTGAATCAACATTGAACGAGGTACTGTTGTTGTTGAAGAACATAAATTAAACACTCTCAAAGGGCAAGATGGAGGAACACACGGAGGCATATATTGGCAATGAAAACAATGAGGGTGAGTCTAGCCAGTCTCTTCACCTCTTTGGCACTGACAAACAATCCCATCCGCGACCACCCAAGCTGGACATGTATAATTTGATGGCTCTCACCCAGCTGCATGGATAGCACAAATGGAGCAATATTTCACTCTGAATTACATCCTGGATAATGCGACTCAGCTTAGTGTGGGTATCATGTACTTGGACAATCAAATATGACAATGGTAGCAATGGCATCAGCGTTGCTATGGAAGGCCCTTGACTTGGGAGACATTCAAAAAAGCTCTTATGGATCACTTTGACCATGAATCTAACTTTTTGGGTCATCTCACTAAGCTCTAACAAACAGGAACAGTGAATGAATATATTGCAGCCTTTGAAGCCTTAGCTTTCCGCATTGGAGGTCTACACGATGAGTTCTACGTGGAATGTTTTGTCAGTGATCTCAAAGAAGCCATACAAGCCCACGTCCGACTGCACCACCCTAGCTCATGGCTACATGCTTGCAGGATAGCTCGTGAATTCGAACGTACGTTAGCAGCCCAGTCCAATTGCCCAAATTTCATCGCCAAGGGTCGCTCCCCACAGGCTGAAAGCACTACCCAAACACTTAAGGTTCAAAAGGTGTCACCAGCAGAAATGGCAGAAAGAAGAAAGCAAGGATTATGTTACTACTGTGATGAGAAATACTCCCCCGGGCATAAATGCAAGGAGCCCAAATTCTTTCAAATTGATGCTACTGATCACAGTTCATTGGAGGAAGCCCCACCACTTGAGGAACCACAGGAGGAAGAAGAGGACAACCAGCAGGACAATGTACCTGAAGAACCAGTTATCTCGTTGCATGCCTTGGCAGGGATTTCTTCGCCTCAAACTCTCAAAATCAGAGGTTTTATTAAGCATCTCCCAGTAGTAGTCTTGATTGATAGTGGAAGTACACATAATTTTATCCATCAAATAGTCACGGAAGCAGTGCATTGTTTTGTCCGAGTAGTTTCTAACTTCTAGGTCCAAGTTGCTGATGGGGGAACAATGAAATCTGAAGGCCGTTGTGAAAATGTCAAACTTCAAATGGGGGATTATCAGTTAAAGACCCACATGTTTGACATACACATGGGAGGGTGCGACATTTTCCTCGGTGCTGAATGGCTTCGCACACTTGGCCCAATCACAATGGATTTCCAGGATTTATATATGAGCTGTAAGCAGAACAACCACACACATACCCTCCGCGGACTCCAGGCGGGAGCTCCCTCTATCATTAGCTCACATTGGATGGAAAAATTGTTAAAAAAGGGCCACCATGGAGTTATAGCTCAATTTAATGCCATCTAAGCCTTCGAACCCAATTCTCTTCATATCCATCCTGAGATGCAAAAGATCTTAAACAACCATCTGCCAGTCTTTGACAAGCCTCATGAGCTTCCACCCTCGAGAGAGGAACATGATCATAGAATTACTTTGGTCCCAGGGGCCCAACAACCAAATGTGCGCCCATATAGATATCCGTTCACCCAAAAGAATGAAATATAAAAAATAATCAAGGAACTCTTGGAAGTAGGAGTCATTCATCCCAGCATCAGTCCTTATTCATCGCTGGTGGTCATGGTGCTCAAGAAAGATGGGGAATGGTGTATGTGTCCAGACTTCAGGGCCCTTAATAAGTTGATAGTCAAACATAAATTTCCCATCCTGGTTGTCGATGGTTTGTTGGATGAACTAAATGGGGCTCAATTCTTTACTAAGCTCGACCTTCGCTTAGGTTACCACCAAATTCGCATGAAAGAAGTAGACATTCCAAAGACTACTTTCCAAACTCATGAAGGCCATTATGAGTTCCTGGTCATGCCATTCGGTCTTTGTAATGCCCCATCCATTTTTCAGAGCCTTATGAACCACCTACTCAAACCATATCTTAGAAAATTTGTCCTTGTTTTCTTTGATGACATCCTCATCTACAGTCGCACCTAGGCCACACATCTTCAGCATGTAGATCTGCTCTTGCAACTGCTCCGCAAGCATAAATTATTTGTCAAGATGTCCAAGTGCTCTTTTGGCATGGAAGAAGTTGAGTATTTGGGCCACATTGTGGGGCGTGAAGGTGTCAGGGTGGACCCCAAAAAGATCCAAGCAATGCAGGATTGGCCTCAACCTAAGACCTTGAAGAGCCTGAGAGGATTTTTGGGTCTCATAGGCTACTATCACAAATTTGTCTGAAATTATGGTTGCATTGCTAGGCCCCTCACTCAACTCCTCAAGAAAAATTCATTCCTCTGGAATGATGAAGCACAACAGGGCTTTACAGCTCTCAAACATGCCATGTGTTCCACTCCAGTCTTAGCACTACCCGAATTCACCAAATCTTTTGTGATTGAATGTGATGCTTTGGGTATAGGTATTAGGGCGGTCTTAATGCAGGAAGGTCGACCCTTGGCCTTCACGAGCCAACAACTAAGTGGGAAGAATATGGGACAATCTACCTATGAGAAGGAGATGATGGCCATTTTACATGCAGTAGATACTTGGCGGCCATACTTATTGGGACGACGTTTCCAAATCCGCACAGACCATCAAAGCCTTAAATATTTTTTGGAGCAACGCCTATCCTCACCACAACAAAATAAATGGCTCGCCAAAATGCTGGGATATGATTATGAGATAATTTACAAGAAAGGGCGCGAAAATATTGTAGCAGATGTGTTATCCTGCCAATTTGAGGAGGAAAGTACCCTGCTCGCAATTTCCCTTCCCATTCCAGAATGGATTGAAGAGGCTCGCAAGGAATGGTTTTCACATCCCTGGCTCTCCCAACTCATTAATCAATTACAGGCAGATCCAAATTCCACAGCGGGCTACTCATGGTAGGATGAGATTCTTCGCTACAAGGATAGAGTCGTAATATCACCAACATCCACCCTCAAAAGCCGCATTTTGGCGAAGTTTCACTCATCTGCCACTCTAGGACATTCAAGGTTTCAGAAGATGTATGCTCGCACTCGAATATAATTTTTTTGGACAGACATGAAAAAGGACATTCTTACTTTTGTAGCTGAATGCGACGTCTGTCAGTGCCACAAAGGAGAAACAGTCAAATCCCCAGGCACATTACAGCCATTGCCCATCCCAGCTCAATCTGGATAGAGGTTTCTATGGATTTCATTACGGGTCTTCCAAAGTCAGGAAACAAGTCAGTCATCATGGTGGTTGTGGACAGACTTTCTAAGTATGCTCATTTTTGCTCCCTACCCCACCCTTTTACACTGACTTTGGTCGCTCAATCTTTCATGGATCAGATCTTCAAATTGCATGGCATGCCCACTTCCATTGTGTCTGATCGTGACCCAGTCTTCACCAGTAACTTTTGGCAGGAACTCTTCCGGCTACAAGGTACCCAACTACAACTTAGTACTTCCTATCATCCACAAACTGATGGTCAAACTGAAGCAGTCAACAAATGTCTGGAAACCTACCTTAGGTGTTTCACTTTAGAAAAGAAACATCTCTGGGTACAATGGTTACCTCTAGCTGAATGGTGTTATAACACCAACTATCATGCCACCACCAAAATGACTCCATATGAAGCAGTTTATGGTCAACTCCCTCCTTCCCCTACTTCTTATATCAAGGGATTCTCGAAGGTACAAGCAGTGGATCAACTCCTACAGAACCGCACAACCATGCTGAGCCACCTTAGAGAGAATCTTCATCAAGCTCAAAACTGCATGAAGCAACAGGTAGATCAACATCTCTCAGAACACCAATTTCAAGAAGGGGATCATGTATTTTTGAGGCTGCAACCATATAAGCAAACATCACTCATAGAAAAGGGTTGTCAAAAACTATCTCCAAAATTCCACGGACCGTATCAAGTACTTCAGCGCATTGGAGAAGTTGCCTACAAGCTAGCTTTGCCACCCACTGCAAAAATCCATCCAGTTTTCCATGTCTCATGCCTCAAGAAAGTGATTGGGAACGACTGCAGAATTCAAACTAGTCTACCTGAACTTGATGAAGAAGGGTCAATCTGGCTCCAACCTGAATAGGTTCTTGACACACGAGAACAGCACCTGCGTGATCGCATGATCAAGGAAGTCCTCGTCAAGTGGAAAGACACCTCTCCGGAAGATGCAACCTGGGAACCAGCCACTATTCTTCAGCAGTTTCCGCAGCTTCAGTCTTGAGGACAAGGCTATTCTTATGGGGGAGGGCATGTTAGGGTCCCACCCTAACCCCCTTATTTATGTAATAGGATCGAGTCATAGTTATAGTTAAGTAAAGAGTCAATAAAGCCCATATTAATAATTGTAAGTGGTTAACCCGCATTTAATGAAGGGACCACAGTTAGTTGCAAATGGGTCATGATATTAGATAGATGGTATTAATAAGAACCATGGTATTGCATGTATGAATCCTATATAAAGGATAGAGACTCCCCTCGAGGAGCATCATGTCTTATTTTGTAATTGAGCTCAACTCTATTGGAGGTTGCCCCCTCGAAGAGGCAAGTGAACATTGCTTTCTGAATAATAAAATACTTGTTGTTATTTCTCATTGTTCTATGTTCTGGGTATATTTCTTCACATATTTGGTATTCTGGTATCATCTTGCAGGTTAAGAGCATAACAGTTAAAGGATAAATTATGAACTGCACTTGCAATTGGCTATATATTTTTCACTTCTCCATGACCATGACCATAGTTATGACCATAGTTTTGTTTGTAACTAATAATTATACCCGTTTTTACCCTTTTTAATGACCATAGTTTTGTTTGTAGCTAATAATTATACTCATTTTTAACTATTTTTGTTTCAATACTTGGCTAGGAATATTAAGCTAAGATGACCCTCTCAAGAAAGATGAAGTGTGTGCATAATATAAACAAATTTCCATTCTATGTGGCTTAGCTTAAGTAAAATATTTTGATGTCATGATGTGTTGTAAAAAGTACTCCCAACAATGATAAAATTGTAAAATGAATTAAAATTAAATAATAATTGAATAAATCAATGGTATATATTAATATCAATTAATGTAAATTAAATATATATTAATAAATATATATGCTTAGCTATATATATAGTATTGATTCATCTTAAAACTTGGAATATTATTGTTTTAATATTATTTAATCATAAAAAGTTTAAAAATAAATAAATATAAATTCCAATGGATAAAAATATTGAACTTTACATTTCATATTACTTGTTTTGTTGTAATCTAACATAAGAGCACCAAAGAAAATATTTGAAATTACATCAATGTTGGACAAATTCGATGCTCTATATAACATGTTAACGTTCGTCTTCTGTATTATAAGTAGAATGTCTTCTAACCAATCAATATTTCGACACAAAATCACATTCAACAAATTCATGGAAAATGGTGCTAGGCCTTGAGACCAATGTGTTAATTTTTCCATAATCAGGTTAGTTAGAGATAAATATGTTCATTAATTGATTTAATTGTTTCCAAACTCAATGGAAGTAATGTTACTTTTGTAATTTTTTAAATTGGGAAGCCCATATCTAGAAGGGTATAATGTGGACTAGAAAAGGGATTGGTGTGAGTTTGTGGTGTTTGGTGAACAATTGCCTTGGAGTTTAGGTTCATGATAATGCATAGTTGTTATACGTGCAAATTTAACAATCATATTTATGTTGCCAATTATTTCTCAACATAATATTTAGAAAAACATTATATTTTTATTTGAAATTTTGAAAAGAAAATTGCTAATAATTTATGTTGGAAATTTTTTTTTTTGCAAGTATATAATTATGTTTTGGCGATACCTGTACAAAATAAATGCTAGTCATTTATCAAACCATAAAATTGTGAATTCAATATATTCTAATTATTATGATGAGAGTGACAAAGTGCATTTACTGAATAGCTATATAAATAATATTTTACAATAATAAATTTTAAAAAATGTTAAATAGGAAAATTAAAAATAATAATAATAATAATAATGTTAAATAGGAAAATTAAAAATAAGCAATTATAATAATGGAAAAATTGAAAAAGAAATAACAGAAATCTATGTGTCATAATAGAAATTTGTGTGTTTATTTACCAAAAAAAAAAATGGGAAAAGAAATAACGCAATAATTATAATTAACTCATTTCAAAATTTTAATAAAATATATAGATGTTATTTTAAATTTATTTGAGATTGAGAAAAATCAAATTCTTGATTTTTTTATATTTAAAAAATTATTTAGTAATTTTATTATCAATTAAGTTATTTTAAATGTTAATGAAATATACATATCATAAAAATTAGTTTCCAATTTATTAAAAATTAAGATAAATTAAATCCTTAAAAACTACTTTGCTAAATTATAGTTGATACATAAAATTAAAATAAATTAAAATTGATTTTTATATTACATTGTATTTTACTATTAAAGATTTAACTCATTATTTTTAATAAACTTTAGACTTTAAATAGTTTTATGAATTTATATTGATTATATTTTCATGTTTATATATAATTAACATTTTTTTTATCTTTCATTTCTAAATTATTATAATTGTCTTACTAATATCAAATAAATATTACTTCAAAATTTATTTTATTAAAACTAATATACAAATTAAATTATATAATTTATTTATGTATTTAGTTAATTACCTTTTTATATTATTTAAAAAAAACTAATTTATAATATTTTTTTTTATTATATATGATAAAAAAAGCACATCTCTTTTCATCTAAATGATGAGAAATATATAGTTGTCATTAAACTAGAAGAGAGAAACTATTGTGCAACTCGTATATAAATATGCTTTGCTGGTGCCAGAATCTAGTGGAAAAATTTGAGGTGAAATCTTGATTTGTGTTATTTAAACTAGTTTTTTTGACTATATATATGGATTCAGCACCTGGAAAACCCCTAGGGCACTTCGATTGCACAGGATTACCCATCAACCTTGTGATTTCAATAAATTCCTGCCTGATTTTAGAGAAATTTGACCGAAAAATCCCACCATAGAAGCTTCCAAAAAATCACACTAAAAACAACTTCATTAAGAAATCTTAATGAACTATGCTCACCATGATTAAGATGTCATTGAAAACATGTCTCATCAAATTTATATTTCTTGCACATGTAATAGGAAGATCCAAATGATCCGACGGGGCCAATAATAATTGTCCAATAAAACTTCAATTTTATGGGCCAATCAAAATTTTAAAAAATAAATTATTTATTTTCCTTGATCTCTATTTTATAAAATTTTAATTTAATTTTTTATCAGCAGAAAATAATTGTGAGTAAACGCATTTTCAAATGTGTTATACCCTACAGCCCAGGGATAATAAGAATCCAAATATATCATAATAGTTTCCAATTATATTTTCACATGTGTTATACCTTACGGCGGCAGGGATAATAAGAATCCAAATATATCATAATAGTTTCCCATTATGAAATATTTTAATTACTATATTTTTTCAATAAAATTGAACATAATATTTTATTTTAATAACAAAGTTACAAGGACAATTTTGCAATCCATTCGAACAAAATGTATTAAAAATCTCATGCAGGTGTATATTATTAATAATAAATTTGCATTCTTATAATATTTATTTATTTATTTATTTATTTTTAAGGCTCTGGTTCACGGGCATCTTGGTCAACAGATGCGCTACGTCTACGGACTTTGGTCAACGGGTGGCGCTACGTCCACAGAAAAATCTGCGCTGATCGACCCCGAAGGGAATCTAGCACCACGGTCCACTAGCAAGGCCTGACCCCAAAGACGCTTCGGGGAGATTGGACCCTGTGACCTCCCGATGGCGAGGCACTGATTTTGACTTCTTTAATTATTATTTATTAAATTAGTTTAAAAGAGTGTGGGAATTTTTTTTTTCATTCAGAAATCATTTGCATGTAATGAATGGCTTTAATTTTTTTCATACATAGGAAAAAAAAACCCAAATTTCCCATGATATGATATTATTGATTCACGATACCAAGCCACCCAATATAAAAATTGTTTGGATGATATTGGTTATGAGTAAATTATGGATGTAGACCCTTAAAGAAATTGTTGTAATGCAAGTTGCCACGTGAGGATGAACACCATCCAAAAAGCGTTATTAACACTTTCCCTTGAAGTAATGTTTATTAGTTATTATAAATGTCAATGTAATGTGAAAGATACCAACTAATAATTAAATCATAGTAGAGGAAGTTGCATTTCCATAAGGAATATAAATTCTTAATCAAAGATGCCCTCTAATTATGAAAAATATAAGAAATATGAACTTTTTCACTTTCTTCCATTGTGATGATTATAGGAATTATTGCAAAAAGTGTACCTAAACTGTGACACCAAGTTTTATAAAATAATGTTTATAATAGGTAAGATTAAAGTTGTTAAAAATGGTTGGAAAAATATACGAGCAAAGTTAAATTTTACTCCAAAGTAAATCTTGAATGTAGCTTGAGAGGATGGCAAATGAAACACTATTTATTTTAATGAATGAACTATCTTTCCATGTGTTAGATTAAAAAATTAAAATCTTAACCAATATAAGTTTGAAATCGAAAATACAACACCCATAGTTTTTGGAATAGCTATGGAAATAATTATTGGAAATTTATAGTTTTTTTAGGTTTGATTGAAGATTAAAGAGAACATCATAGAAATGTGGTGCAAGTGGCAAAGAAAAGTAGTCAAGAGGTGCCAAAGAAAGGATAGGTAGTAGCTACAAGCAATATGAAGAATAATTGTTTCAATCCATATGCAACACTTGTTATCTCAAGTATTTGTTACTTTAAGCATGATCAATAGACATCATACATCAAGTCTTATTTTAGGGATGAATGAATTGTAGAGATCCTCTTTTATGATTAGGTCGAACAATTTGGATTGATTAAACCATTATCTATTCCCTTTATTCCACAATAAAAAAACTTATTGATCTAAATATTGACTCTATTTTTCATTTTATCAGAGAAGTTTCTCGTGGAAATTATGAGTTTACTACATATAGATTCATCTTAGCATCTTAGAGAACGAACTCTAGGTAAATAATAATGCATATGTATCAATTCACATTGTAGAGTGATTCCATATAATTATGTTTACATAAATTATGTAGACCTTTTACCCGAAATCATCATACCTTGTACTTTCTAGTGTTAACACTCAAGGTATGTAGTTCATCTTGATAGTTGTATTTCGCACAACCCAATTTATTATATTAAAGTTATATACATTGAATGTATATATTCACATGTACCTGTCTTTGTTTATATGTTGGATCTTGTTTCTTAGTTAATTAATTTTAATTGTGCCAAGCACTCTATAGCTCAATATGAGGGAGATGTCATATAGGAGAGATGTTGTGGTGTCCATAAAATGAAGCATTAAATCAATGAACAATAATAATAAAACATAATGTCTACTTAATTTAAAAAATAATAACAGAAATAATAAATCCATTCAATTCAATTTACTATAAAATAAATTTGTTTTGTTCATAAAAATATAAACAATTTTTCCAATTAAAAAAATCACAGTGTTTATACTACATTAAAATAAATTTAAACAATAATGATTCATATTCACAACCATATATTTCAAAACATATAATTAAAAGTAAACATATTTCTAAATAAAGAAATGTCAAATAAATATATAATAGAAATTGTAGATGTAAGTTAAGATCCATTTACCATATAAATTAAAATAATGATTAATATTTATAACTATTATGTTTCATAATTTCATATTTAAATTTAATTAATAACCACATCAGCCACACACGCACACTTATATATATATATATATATATATATATAATCGATGCTATGCATATCACAATTAAAAATTATAAAACATATGAAAGAGTTTATTTTTTGTAAGTAAGATGCATTTATATTAAGCTTGCAAATTCAGAAAATCATACAAAATAGTTAGGCATGGTCGGCTTGATTGATAGCCTGATCATTGACAAAATATTTCTAGTTTAGGCCATGTGTAATGTCTAGTACACTTCCCCAACTGAATTTTGAGCTAACATTATATACATTATAAATGACAAAACATTCTTTAGAGGAGCTATCAAAGAGACTGTTATTTGATTGACTCCTAAAACCCTGAGTAAAAAAATTCAGTTGACAAGCACACAAAGCAGAGAACCAAAAACAGTGACCACAAAACCTCATCATAAACTTAGCTTTGTTGTATCAGTCCTCATCGACCGTGAGGGGATTCTCTGACATCCCTCTTGTAGTATCATCCTTGGTCGTAACCTATTTGGCAGAGGTGCCTATGTGCTCCATCTTGGTTGGGGGCTTGCTGAGATTTCCTTCCTGAGCCTTTATTGTTTTGTGCTTGAGAAATTCATAGTGAGGCGAATCCTTAGTGACGAACTTTCTGTGATGATTAGTTTCCACATAAACAAATAATTTATCATTCATCATTTCCAATTTTTCCTCCAGAGTCTCTCTTGCTTGGATGTTCTCTTGAATGGCTAGACCTACTATGGTCTTCATGTTCCAGAAGAGTTCAATAGCTCGACTAAAGAGGTTCTCTCTCGCTCTAGTGAAACTTGGGTCTGGGATCCACCTAAATTGCACGTCCACCTCCTTGGTGTTTCTATGTCTCTTGACATCCGTGACTTGGTCTTCCAGGTGGTTAATGTGCTCACCTATCTCCTGGGGGATAATGGTATGCAATTTTATGGCAACTTTTCGAGTGACTGTTTTGGCCCTGGCATGAGCTTCATGTCGGCCTATCACCACCGATCCATATTTTGACCTCTAGTGCGACAATTAGTCGAGGGGTCGCGACTAGAATGCAGGGTGTGAGCGATTCTTGGGCTATTCTCATGGAGCGGAAGGCAAAGCTTGGGACACAAAGGATGGCGAGCAAGGGAGCGAGAAAGTGAATGAGCAGGGGGGACTGGAGGAGAATGGAATGAAGTCGAGAGGAGGTTAAGATAGGGCCTCCGGGAGTTGGGGAGGTCGAGGAGAATAATGAGGGCATTAAAACAAGAAAGGTTGGCTTGTACGACTAAATCAATCCCTTGGGTGGAGTGCTCCATCCTATTGGCTAAGGGGTAGGGATGGTGATGATTGGAATTTGAAGACATTCTTTATATTAAAGACACATTAGGGGAATTATTATGCATGGTCCTGGTGATAAAGCTCATCGCATAATCATAGAGATCTTGTACGATCCGATTAGAGGCAATCTGTGAGCTAGTAAGCGGGCTGGGAGGCTCAGTAAGGTTGCAATTGTCTTTGTCCTTTTGATTGAGCCCTTCACACTCTTGACATAGAGGGTCGTCAGTTATATCCTTCCATGCATGGGAGGTTAGCGTGGCTCTGCCAGTTTTCCCCTCGTTTTCCAACCGGTCTGTAACGGAGTTGGTTTTTCTTCTGACTGCCTAGAAGTGGACCCCTCCTAATTCAATGATGTGTTGTTGTATGCACTAGAGAGTCTTCATCAACTTCCAGTTGGTGATCACCTTGCTGACCGAAGTACTGTGTTGGAGCTTACGAGTAGTTAAGGTGGCCAACGCTGAGTCTCTCTCTACAATCAACAGAACGAAGTGTTGGCCTCTTGCAATTGTGAGCCCATGTTCCATAACCTGTAGCTATGCGACATTATTGGTATTGATCCCCATTTTTCCATGGAAGATCTAGAGGATTTCTCCCTTATGATTTCAAAATATTCTGCCGCAGCCTGCAATTTCGGGGTTACCTTTGGAAGCCTCGTCATAATTAAGTTTCAAAACATTACTGTTTGGAGGGGACCATGTATCTGAGATATAAGGACTAGTAGATGAAGATTTGGGAATGATAATGGGAATGTTTTCTAGGTCTAAAAGTTGGAGGATGTAGAGACCAGAAGCCTGCAGAGGTCCCTACATCGAGGGAATATTGGAGATGGTGACAGATTCATGAATTATCTTCGTGACTTTGGTAAGAATAAATTCTCCTGAAGTCTTAAAATTTCTAAATATTCTTTCGTTCCTTTCTTTCCAAATCACCCAGCATAGGGTCCCTAAGACGAGATTCTAGGCTCTGTTGACCATAGGGTGAGAGGTGATGTGAGGTCGCCAGTTATCCAGGGTGTCTTGTAGTGATGTGATCTGGAATTTATCCAGGACAAAGAATTAAAGGTATTACAGACTCATGTGCATGGATGTGCCTATGTTACTTTATGCAACGAATCAATAAGATTGCGAAATACATAGACACTAAAGCGATTAGAGAAAACATAATAGGTAAACATGTAAACACGACAAGTTTAATAAGGAGTTCACCCAATACTCCTGGGTTACGTCTCCTAGTCTAGCCTTTAGTGGTGGCCTCTCTGTTATGTTTTCGAAGTAGAGTTTTACAACAATGAGCTCAATTTGAGTCCCACTCAACATATATAAATCAGTAGGACTGGACTTGGATCCCCCAAGTCTCTGGAGTACACAAACTCTCCTTAATGAACTCTCGACCTCTATTGGCCACACTAGTATGAGCCCAATCTGAGACTCATACACAACAGGCAAGTACAAAGGATTTCGCTTGAACCTCTCAAGCCCTCTCTAGAGTACACAGACTCTCTGTAACTCTCTCTGGCTCTGTTTGGCTTGATACTGCCCTCAGGTCAGCTCGGCTTCTTCTCTCTGTTCTCTGCTCTTGGCTTTTTGCCTTGACTAACTCACTGCCTCCCATTGTTTTTGTCAGTTCATGGCTTTAAAGCCAATCTGCTTTCTGACTGTTTGTTTCCGCTTCCTGGCGCTCTGGTTCTCCTACCTTTGTCCGTTTGAATTCCTCTATTCTACGTCATCATCATTGTGTAACGCTTCACAGGGAGGTGGCCACCTATTTCATAATGAACTGAGTTTCAGTTCTCTTGGAAATGTTTGAACAGTCATTATTTCCGTTTGCTCCAAGATTGCCCGCGAAATACGAATCTCTGCCAATGAATCGTCCACATCAGACTCCAAATCCCATATAATCTTGCTTTATCATCTGTCAAATCCGGTCATTCATCAGGATGCGCCTCCGTCGTTGATCTGGACCCCCCAGATCCTACGGTCATCGTGCATATCGGGCAGATAATTAACTCGATGGTTACCCATCTGATATGCACGATTTTCTCTCTCCTCCACTAGACATGTGTCACTTGCTATGTGGCATCGGGCGGGACTCGATTTAAACCGCTTACCGCCTCGAGGCCCTTCCGATATCCTGCCTGGTTTTTTTGGAATCCTGCTCCGTCGGAGCCGAAAACGGTACTTTTTCGCGTTTTATAACTTTTTTGGTTCTGAGTGCTTCGGACCTTTCCTTCACTGAGGGGGACACCCTGCGATACAGGATTAGCACTTAGCGCTAATCGCGTATCAGAATCTACTCCCATTCTCTGATCTGACTCCCAGTTTTGCCAGTTTGCCCCCAGTGCGCGTTACCATGGGCCCTCGGTCTGCGCACTTGACCGAGGGTCCTCATTGCTCTGTGCTGGTCACAATCTGCAACTGTCATGAGGATTCCTTTTGATAGCTCGATCCTTTTAAGACTTGAATCTTTTTGGCATAATTGAAAGAGTTCATGAAAACTTAGAGAGTGTTCTAGGATCCAATTCAAATCACGACCTTCCCACTAAAAAAGCTTTTGGACCACCAAAAGTTGGTTTTTAAGCACCAATCAAATGAGGATACAGTTTCCTCGCCTGCTCAATTTCTATCCATCTTGCATTGCTTGGTTTTGAACCTTTGAGTCCAATCCTAAGGTACTCAACATTCCCCCTGCGCGTAGTTCTCACCTTCCTGTCCAGAACTGTATCTTCCTACAACTCATTGAGATATTCAGGTAGCAGATTATCAATAGAAGGCAACTAACTCTGCTCTTTGGGATCTTCAATCAATGAAGGTTCAAATAGTCTCAAGATATCTGCATTAACCACTGAGTAGATGTGCATGTAAGCTAGTAAATCAAGGCGAAAAGCATTCTCACCAATTTCTCAAGTATCTTGAAAGGTCCATACCTTATTGGCTTCAGCTTCTTACCTTCACCTTGCATTCTGTCTTTGCTGATATACAACCTGACTTGATCACCAACTTGGAAACTATGCTCAGTCTGATGCTTATCATGCCTTGCCTTGTACTTGGCTTGGCTCTTTTCCAGCTGTTCCTGTACTACCTGGTGAATCTCTTGGATTTGTTCGATGAACTTGGTTGCCTTGTCCACATCATTGTGTCCATCAATCGCTATGTCTTTACCAAAGACAAAATCCAAGGGAGACCTTGGTGTGAAACCAAAACAGGTCTCAAAAGGAGATCTCTATGTAGAAGAATGTTTAGCTCGGTTGTAAGCATGCTGCACATAACATAAATGTTTATCCCAAAGCTTGGTATGCTTGCTGCAATAGCCTCTGAGCAACTGGATCATTGTCCTTTTGACCACTTCTGTTTGGCCATCTGTTTGCGGCTAGAAAGTTGTGCTCTTCTTCAGTCTGGTGTCCATCAATTCCCACAGACTTGACCAAAATTTCCCAAGAAACCGGGTATCTTGATCAGATATAATGGAAGTGGGTAATCCAAAATGAACCCATACATGCTGAAAGAACAACTTTGCAGTTTGTTCAACTGTAATCTGTTTGTTACAGGGTATTAAAATACACATTTTGCTGAACCTATCCACAAAAACATATAGATAGTCATGACCTTTTCTAGATTTAGGCAGTCCCCCAACGAAGTCCATAGAAACACTTTCCCAAGGATGAGAAGGAACTGGTAGTGGAGTGTACAAGCCTAGTTTTCTATTGTTGGGTTTTCTTTTAGCACACATGGTACACCCTCTTATATATCTAGAAACTTTCTCATTCATTTTTGGCCAATAACAAAATCTTTGCAGCTATGCAACTGTTTTACTTACACCAAAGTGACTCAATATTAGAGAAGTGTGTGCTTCTCGAATTATCCTTACTCTTTCTATTTGAGGATGTAGGTTTTAACCCCGTACAGAAATTACCTGCATACGAATTCTAAAACACAGAAAATAAACAATGCGAGAGCATAACACATAAAACACATATACACAGATATTTTCCCCTGGATCCCAAAACCGGGACTACCAGCTTGATTTTTCATTATGTTCCTTTCAATGTTATAATACATATTTATACATGTCGAAGCATCCAATAACAGGGACCGAAAACCATCACATCCAATACCATGGACCGAAAACCATTGCGTCCAAAAACATGTGCGAAAATCATGCACAAAACCATAGGTGGTTCCGCCCACCCTAACATAGGGTCCAAAACCAAAATTTTATGGGGCGCTGCCCCAGACCCCATAAAGTGGGGTTATGGGTATGCCTCAAACCCCCTGTGACCCCCCCACCCACTACACAATCGGTGCAACGAAGGGGGCTCCCCCCCCCCCCCTCTAACCCCCCCGATTAACTACGTGGGCTAGTCGTGGAAAGAATATAACACAACCCAACATTCTCCCACTTGTTGTTTTCTTTCCACAGGGGGGCACAAGAGAGCTTAGTCATTTTTCTAGCCCTGAAATGCCCATTGTCTCTCTACATCAAGAGAACTTTTCAGAGCTCACAGATTTTGTCAATGCATCTGCAGTGTTCTTCAAAGTGTCCACCTTTACCAGCAACACCTTTTTGTCTTCTATCATATCCCTCACAAAGTGATACTGAACATTAATGTGCTTTGTCTTTGAATGATATGCGGGGTTCTTTGCCAAGAAAATTGCACTTTGGCTGTCACAGTATATCCTTATAGCTCCCTGTACTAACCCCATGCTTCCTTGCTTGCATGAGTGGTTGCCATGTATTCTGCCTCTATAGTTGATAGTGCCACTACAGATTGTTTCTTACTCATCCAACTGACTGCACCTCCAAATAGGTTAAACACATACCCACTTGTAGATCTTCTATGATCTAGATCTCCAGCCCAGTCTGCATCAACAAAGCCACGAATATCCAACATTCTGTCCAATCCTGATCTTCCTTGGTAGCACAAACCATAATCACTAGTGCCACGCAAATACCTAAAAACCTGCTTCACTGTTGTCCAGTGCTCCTTCCCTGGTTTTGACATAAACCTGCTCAATACTCCCACTGCATGTGCAATGTCTGGTCTAGTACAGACCATTGCATACATCAAGCTACCGACTGCACTTGCATATGGAACACGGGACATGTCCTCTTCCTCTTCTTGTGTCTTGGGACACTATTCAACAGATAACCTCACACATATAGGAATAGGAACCTTCACCGGTTTACTATCCTGCATATTAAACATCTGTAGTATTGTCTCGACATACTTCCTCTGGTTTAACCAGAGCTTCCTCTTTACTCGATCTCTTTTAATTTCCATGCCCAAAATATAGTTTGCAGCACCAAGATCTTTCATGTCAAATTTGGAGGACAATTGGGTCTTCAAATCCTGGATAATTTCTTTGTCATTTCCAACCAGCAACATATCAGCCACATACAAGACCAAATAAATAACGCGGTCACCAATTAATTTAAAATACACACATTGATCTGCTTTGCTTCTGGTGAAGCCAAGTCCCCGTATAAATGTATCAAATTTTTGATACCACATCCTTGGTGATTGTTTTAACCCATACAGAGACTTCTTTAACTTGCATACTAGTTTTTTCTTACCCTTCACCGCAAAGCCTTCAAGTTGCTTCATGTATATTTCCTCTTCCAGATCCCCGTGAAGAAATGTTGTCTTCACATCCATTTGTTCTACCTCAAAATCAAAAGCATCAGCAACAGATAAAAGTAATCTAATAGAAGTTACCTTGGCAACAGGAGAAAAAATATCACCAAAATCAATTCCCGGCACCTGGGAATAACCTTTTGCTACCAACCAAGCTTTGTATTTCTCCACCTTTCCTTCTGCATTTTCCTTCTTCTTGAACACCCATTTGCTGCCAATGGGTTTCCTTCCAGCCGGCAACTCCACTAGATCCCAAGCCTCATTTTTGTGCAAAGATGTCATTTCATCAACCATGGCCTCTTTCCAGAGTTTGCCATCCTCTGAATCTACTGCTTCCTTCACAGTTCTAGGATCATTGTTAGTAATAGATAAAACAAAATTTGAACAGAACGCAGATGGACTATAACTTTCTGGCTGCCTTCTTTCTCGAACTGATCTTCTCACACCCGGAGTTTGTGGCTCTTCATTTTCTGATTCCTCCTCTGCTGTAGAGTCTGATTCTTCCTCCTTAAGCTCAAACTCTATCTTCTCAGGTTCCTTTTGTTGGACTTCATGTTTAATAACATCTTTTACCTCTCTAAACACCACATCTCGGCTGTACACAACCTTCCGTGTGACTGGGTTCCAAAGCTTATAACCCTTTAAACCATCCTTATACCCAATAAAGATGCACTTTTCATATTTACTACCCAACTTGGTTCGTTTCTCCTTTGGAACATGTACATATGCATCACATCCAAATACCCTCAGATGTGAAAGAGAGGGTTTCTTACCAGTCCATACCTCTTGTGGAGTCTTATCCTCCAACACTGATGAAGGTGACCTATTGACCAGGTAACATGCAGTATCCACCGCCTCTGCCTAGAATTCCTGTCCTAACCCGGCACCACTGAACATGCTTCTTGCCCTTTCCATCAATGTCTTATTCATTCTTTCTGCAACTCCATTTTGTTGAGGTGTATATGGAGTAGTCTTTAGCCGTGCTATACCACATTTCTCTTTGAATTTGGTGGGGCATCTTGCGCTTACAAAGGTTGTCCTGTAGGCTATACCCATTTACATGTTTTCAGCTCTTCCAACTCCTAAAGGAGTTATACAACAAATCATGAGTATTCAACGAGATTTTCTTTGGGGCAAAGGGGAAGAGAAAAAGAAGTGGGCTTTGGTAGCTTGGGACAAGCTCTGCAAGCCTAAGGACCATGGTGGTTTGGGGCTTCATGACCCTGAAATCCTCAGTAGAGTATCAGGAGCCAAACTTTGGTGGAGGTGGCTCAAGGAAATGGCAACCCCTTGGGCCAAGCTTTGGAAGCAGAAATATGAAAATAATTGGTAGGAGAGGGATCATATCAGAATGTCAGGGCTCATCAAGGGCTCCCCATTTGGAACCTTGCCTGGGAGAATAGAGCCATTGTCCAGCAGCATAGTTTCTGGGAGATCAGAGCTGGGAACCTTGCACGGTTTTGGGAGGATAACTGGCAGCAGGAACCAAATTTGTTTAGAGAAGAACTAATCACTCTCAAAAATGACACTGACAACAAAGGTTTACTCATGGTAAGTGACTTCTAGGATCAGGTAAGGGACAATGGTAAATGGAGAATGTGGAAGAATCTTGGTTACAGTGAAGAGAGTCCTTTGAAAGCCCAAGTGGATTCCCTTGCTCTTGACTTGGAGAAGAGGAAGATTTTAGTGTCTGCCTCGTCTGACCAACTGAGATGGGGTAGAAACACTGAAGGCACCTTTAACCTCAAAGAAGCCAAACACAAGGTTCTAGGTTTTGATTATCCAAACCCTGACCAAGTTTGGAATGACCTTTGGAGGAACTCGCAATGGATGAAAGTCAAGTTGTTTATGTGGTTGGTTCACCAAAAGAAAATTCTCACATGGGAGAATCTTCTAAAAAGGGGATTTGTTGGCCCATCCAAATGCCATCTATGTGGTTTACAGGAAGAAACGATGGAGCACTTACTAAACCTCTGCCCCTTCACCTCTACCTTGTGGGATTGGGCGGCCTTAGTCTTCAGGAAAACTGACAGGGATAGACTCAGCATCACCAACACACTGAAGAATTGGAGGAAAGACTTCTCAGGTAATGAAATCATCAACAAAGCTTGGACTCTGGTTCCAGGCTTTATTATCTGGGATGTCTGGAAAGAATGCAATGACAAGATTTTCAAGAACAAAACAGGCTCGACCCAGAATATCATTGTCCAAATTCTACGACAGATCAAAGATACAGTAGGAGCCCTAATGTGGAAAATTTCTGAGAACCCCCCTACGGCCCAGGAGGCTCGCATACTGAGGCAGTTGGGTCTACATTCTCTGGTTCCCCTAGGCGCTGTTAAGGGTGTGAGAAAAACAACTACTGGTAAAGATATCTGGCAGCCTCCCCCTCATGGTTTTTTGAAAATCAATATAGACGGGGCCTCTAAGGGCAACCCAGGGATGGCTGGATTTGGAGGAGTTATAAGAGATGAGCAGGGGAGCATAAAGGATATTTTCCACAGTCATTTGGGGACTGCCACTAATAACATGGCGGAGCTCATGGCCTTAGAACAGTGCCTGGAAATCTTGAATGAGTTAAATTTACACAATGCCATCATTGAAGCTGACTCGGAGTTGGTCATTAATGCGGCCAAGAGAATGTGTAATGGAACGACACCTGGAAAAGTGTCGAAACACTGGAGGCTCTCGCAGGTCTTTCAGCGTATTCATTCCCACTTGCGAACCCTGAGAACCATCAGTTTTGTTCATGTACGAAGAAAAGCCAATATGTTAGTTGATCGTCTGGCGAATGAAGGCGTGATATGCAAGGAAAACTATATCTGGTACGACTGGGAGTCTATACCCTCTGGTAAACTGAGGGAAGATTGTCATCGACAGGTGGCCAAAGACATTGAGTACTTCCAGATCATGAATAATGGGCAGGAGGTAGACTAGCAGGAGTAGGATAGAGTGGAAGTACTAGAGCCGGGTCACAGTGCCGCAGTAAATCCTAACCGTCGATCCTGCAGGCAATGCTCATGTCATAGTCAACTACAGGGGTTGAGGAGGTGATAAATAGTGTGCTAGTTGAAGGGCCGCAGGCCATAGGATCTGATGATCTTCGACATCGAATGGATATCGGGTTCCAACATGATTAGAGGTTAAGTTGAAGAGCGGACCCGAATTCTTTATAGATCAAGGTTTTAATCTATATCGGATCCGTAAAGTGGGTAAGTACTGTGCAAGTTTCCGAAGCGATAATGATCTAGGTGGATGTTGGTAGCCACCAACCTATCCCATTTGGACCCCCACCACTATCTCTTTCAGCTTTTTTAGTTTCCTAAATTGTAGCACAGTTTACTATTTTTAGCAGTTTTTCGGGTCCTGAACTTCCGGAGCCATTTTGAAGCCCTAAACGACGTTTTTTGGGAAATCTGGGGGTAACATGGGTCCATGGACCAATAGTACCCTTCACAAAGTTGTAGTGCTCGGATAGATCTTTCTAACGAGCTATTGTACGCGTCAAACGGAGATCGTATGCCAAAGTTACGACCTCGGGAAATTGATGTACCAATTTACCCAAACGGGGCCCACAATTTGGCGTTTCATCTTGTAGGGTTAGGTTTCGTGATGTGAAGGGTTTTCCATTGTTTCTCAATAATAAATAGGCGTTCGAGCCTCATTGTAGAAAAGTTCAGAGGCATGTAGCCACCACATCTCTTCTCAGAGATAAGCTACCATCGCCCTAGCTGGTTTATTTCCATTACTGTTTGTAAGTATATTTCAGTATTTTACATTAATGAAATGAAGTATTATTTCCATTTCATATCTGTGTTTATGGTTATCTCTGTAATTTGTTGTGTTCCTGTTTAAGTCCGGATCAGTGGTATCAGAGCGGTCTGCTTTTTTTTCTCTGTTTTTCTTTGCATGTACCTAATGAGGTCAGGATATAAGGAGTTAGGGCTTGAACTGGTCGAACCTTTGCAAGACTAGCCTCACAAATCGCGACGGCCTCCCATGGCGGATGAGAAGAAAGACGAGGGGGCAGGAAATCCTATAAAAATCTTGCTCGAAGAAGCCCTCGAGCGACAAAGGAACGCGATGATGGACAACTTTGTACAGATCCTTCAGCAGCTAACCAGAAGCGACGCATCGGCTTCCAACAGCTACTCTGGAAACGCCACACCATTTAAGGTACAAGTTAATTTCGAAATCCCCATATTTGAGGGTCAAATAGACGCAGATGCTATAGATAAATGGTTAAATCTGCTAGAAGGGTATTTTTCTGTTCATGAAATTTCAAGTCGGGAACAGATTGTTTTTGCTCTTCTCAAAGCAGCCCCCACGTCAAGGATAGGTGGGAAACCTACTGTGAGCAGAAGGATGAAAATACGGGCTCACTATTTTCAGGTGCACCCACTTGGGATTCATTCCGAGATGCCGTCAAGGAGCAGTACTACCCTGTCAAAAGTTATGAGGACAAATACAGTAGATTCACGCTGCGGCAGGGATGAGACCAAGATGTGCCGGAGTTCAAAAACATTTTTCATACCCTTTGCACACAGTTGGGTATGAAAGATTCTAAACTGCATCTGGTACTCAAATACCACGGCTGCCTACACATATACATCCAGGAAGAGATGGAGTTCCTCAACATCTCCTCGCTCGGCATGGCGTACCGATACGCTGTCAAAATCGAGCAAAAGTTCAAACAGAAGAAACGAGACTTTGGATCTGCAAATCCGAAGCCCAAAGGACAAAGCCAAGGCGGGGTGACCCAAGACATTCCGTCGAAGCCGCAAGAAAATGTTGGCATTATGATTTAAGTGTTGTCCTTGATGGCAACTCACTCAGAGGTTGGTACAGGTGATGGCAACTTAATCAGAAGACAGATCTCAGTACAGCATGCCAAGGAAGCTCATACACGCCGTTTCGTTAAGCCCAAGTCGCGTGTACACGCTAGTTCGATTCAGAAAAAGCGCGTGTATGTGGAAAGGTTCCTTTGGTCCATGGTGGTTAGTCCTTGGAAGTTGTGCCTATGATTTCGGACCATTATGTCTCGACGGGTGTGTCGATCCCTAGTTTTAAAGTTGATGGTATTGTGTTACTATGGTTTTGGCTCTTGGTATTGAGAAAGGCCTAAGGCTATATAAGGAGAAGAAGATCATTAGGCAAAATCATCTTTCGACAAGGCTTGAATATCTAAGAGAGAAAGAGATCTGATATGCAGGGTTCGGGTTGCTTGATATGAGCTAAGGAGAAATCACATCGGCGGATGGAAGACTAGATCTAAGGACAAATCGGGATCTAATGGTTTGAAATGCTCTATTATGATTGATTATGCGTATTTCTAGATCTGCATACTGTCGCAATATTATGTTCTGGATCTAACTGATGTCTGGTACAGCTGCAAGTTGAGAGAATCTCTTTTTAGATCTGTACGCAGGTTGGCTTAAGTAAAAACGTGTGTACACGCGGGTTTCGCTCATTGAAGTAGCGTATATCTCTTAAAGCTTATTTTTGGGTTTTGCAGTTGGATCTGACTGTTATTGCAGAGTTCTGTAGACTGCTCTGGGTTCTGGTATCTGGTGATTGACAGGGTTCAGTGGTTCAGTGATTCAAAGTTTGATAATTCTAGTATTGGTTGTTTTATGCTTCATGATCTGTTATGAAAGTTGAATGAATTGGGTTCTACAGATTGAATGATGTGCTTCAGGAATATCCAGTCTGAAAATGTATGAAAAGTGATACCTGAAAGAAAGAAGATTGTAGGCCAGCACCTACGTACTAGTATCTTGGCTAGTACAAGAGCAAAGGGGGTTGGAGCTCCCTTCCAAGGAAGTTTGGAGAACGAGAGAAGGTTGTAGCCTTCTGCAGGTTGTAGCCTGCGTACTGGTACAAGGCTGCACCAGTACAAAATATTGTAAACTGAAGTTTTTTATTAAAGAAAGATAGAGACAACTTGCAGCAGGTGGTTTTCACCCACATTGGGTTTCCACCTTATATCTTGGTGTTCATGTGTGTGGTTTTTGATCTGTTCTGTTATACTGCACCTGCTTACTGTTAATGTGGTGAATAATGTCCTGATGAACTTAACTGAAGAATAAGCTAACTAAATTATGAGTTTTCTTCTTATACGCTGTTTTACTTAACCACAGTAGCGTGTACACGCTGGTTCACCTAACTGAAGTAGCGTATATGTTTCTGAGCATTGAAAAGTTTGATTGATCTGATAATACTGATTCACCCCCCCTCTCAGTATTATTTCCAACAATTGGTATCAGAGCAGGTCCTTCAGAGAAGCTTGATCGCTTGAAGGTAGATCATTCATCATGAGCAGCTACGAGAAAGAAGCATCAATCAGGCCACCGATTTTTGATGGGACAAATTTCAATTATTGGAAGGTAAGAGTTACTGCATATCTTCAATCTCTTGGTACAGAAGTTTGGAACATTGTAGAAACAGGCTATGCTTTTCCTTCAGCTACTCCTACAGATCCAGCTGAGAAAAAGAAGTATGAAACAAATGCAAAAGCAGTCAGTACTCTATTAGGAAGTATATCTCAAACAGAATTCATGAAGGTCATGCACTTCAAATCAGCAAAAGAAATATGGGACAAAATGATCACTAGCTATGAAGGAGATGAACAGGTAAAGCAAGCTAAACTTCAAACTCTCAGGATTCAATATGAGACTCTCAAGATGTATAATGATGAAAGTGTGGCTAATTATTTTCTTCGGGTAGATGAGATTGTTAATTGTATGAAAAATTTGGGTGAAGAAATAAGAGAAACTATAGTAGTTCAAAAGATTCTAAGATCATTATCCCCCAAGTTTGAATCTAAAGTATCTGCAATAGAAGAAAAAGAAAATCTCCGTGTTCTCACTATGTCTCAGCTACATGGAATTCTAACCGCTTATGAAATGAGAAAGGGAGGTCCATCTGACAGAAGGGAAGCTGCTTTTAAGGCATCAGGAAAAGAAGATTACTATGAAGCAAGCCATGTTCCAGAAGAAGAGGAAGAAGAATCAAATTTTGTCAGAAATCTTCAAAGGGGTTCTGGAAGGTTCAGAGGTAAGCTACCTTTCAAATGCTTTGCTTGTGGGAGAGTAGGTCATTATGCTGCAAAATGTCCTTATAAGGATAAAGGAAAAGAACCTGCTAGATGGAACAAGAAACAAAGTGCAAATAAGAAAAGTTACTACACCCATGAAGATAGTGATGGCTTATCAAACAGTGATGAAGATGAACAAGGTAATAAATATAAGCTGTTAATGGCATTTGAAGATGATGATTATGAGGATGCTGTAGATGTGGATAATCTCTATAATGAAATCACTAGACTCAAGAGAGGCATAGAAGAAAAGAATGTGATCATTGATACTTTGCAATTTCAGATTGATGAAAAGGAAAAACATCTTGAAAAACTAGAAGGTGAAATTGTTGGTCTCAGAAAAGAAATTGAGAAAACAAAAGCTATTAATCTTAAATTTGTCAAAGGATCTGAAACTTTGGATGAGATTATCAGTGTGCAGCGGTCTCCTCTAAACAAGACAGGTTTGGGCTATAATGGAGAAACCTCTCAAGCATCCACCTCAAAAAGTTATCTTGATGCAGCAAGAAGAAATGAGCGGAAGAACAATGAAGATAATCAGGTAAAGCAGGGACGAATTACAAACAGAAACTATCAGGGACAATCCTCCTTAAGGATGAACAAAAGCTACAACCAACCACAGGTAAAATCTTCTCAGTTTGGCTCAAGAATAGATGAAAATAGAAATTACAATCAGTTGGCTGGTAGATTCAATAACCGCAGAAGCTTCTTCAATGGACAATGCTTTTCTTGCCACAACTTTGGTCACAGAGCAGCTCAATGTGTTGCATATAAAACAATCATGACTAGGGAAGCTCAAAAACAAAGAAGTATGACAGGGATTACAAAAAGGACCTATAACAACTTTTCGGTTCTTGAAAATGAAGTTGAATGTTCTATTTGCAATAATTTTGGTCATAAAGACTCTGAATGCAGGAGCAGGTTTCAGGAGAAAAAGGAACAAGCCACAAGCACCAAAACATGGAGAATAAAGGAACCTCAAACAGAAAGATGTGGGATAGCATTTTATGCAGAAGGACAGGAAAATCTATGGTACATTGACAGTGGATGTTCGAAACATATGACAGGTGATAAAGAAAAACTTGAATCTTATTCTACTTTAGAAAAGGGAAAGAAAGTTTCTTTTGGAAATGATACTCCTGCAACTATAAAAGGAAAAGGTATTGCTCCTTTGAAAGAAAAGGTCAAGGCTGGAAATGTTTTGTATGTTGATGGATTGAAGCATAATCTTCTAAGTGTCAGCCAGATGTGTGATCAAAAAACCGAGGTTATTTTTAGATCGAATGGATGTCTTGTTCGTGATCTTGATACAGGAAAAACAGTTCTCAAGGCAAAAGAACTCCAAATAATCTGTACATATTTGAAGAAGGACAACAACAATGCTATCTTAGCAAGGATGAAGAGCACTGGTTATGGCATCGAAGGTTGGGACATCTAAGTTTCTCACAAATAAGGAAAGCATGCAAATATCAGGCAGTTCGCGATCTTCCAGATATCAAAATTCCAGACAACACCATATGCAAATCTTGTCAGTTTGGAAAGCAAACCAGAACTAACTTTCCAGAGAAGGAAGGATCAGCTAGCTTGCCTCTTGAGCTAGTCCATACAGATGTATGTGGTCCATTTAGGAAAAGGACACCTCGAGGAGAAGAATATCTGATATTATTCATTGATGATTTCTCAAGGTTTGTTTGGTTAGGGCTTATGAAGCACAAAGATGAAGCATTCGAAAAATTCAAATCCTTCAAAGCATTGGCTGAAAATGAATCAGGACACAAAATTAAGTGCCTCAGATCTGACAGAGGTGGGGAGTTCACATCAAATGAATTTTTCGATTTCTGCGATGAACATGGGATAAGAAGAGAATTCTCTACAGCTAGAACTCCTCAGCAAAATGGGGTTGTGGAAAGAATGAACAGAACTATCCAACAAATGGCTCGTGCTATGCTCGATGAATCAGGTACTCCTGCAACCTTCTGGGGTGAAGCTGCACATGTTGCTGTTATTATTCTTAACAAAACAAATGTCCGAGTAAACAGCACTCAAACACCTCATGAGCTTTGGAGTGGTAAAACTCCTTCCGTGAAGCACTTCAAAATCTTTGGGAGCAAATGTTATATCAAGAATACTGATGAGCAACTTGGCAAACTTGAACCTAGAGCAGATGAGGGCATTCTTCTTGGTTATTCTCCACATAGCAAAGCATACAAGTGCTACAATAAAAGACTTGGAAGAATTGTTGACAGTATTGATATAGTGGTTGATGAGAAGGGATATATTCCTAGGCAAGTTCATCATGAAGACATTGAAGAAGATGAAGGTTACTCTCAAAGGCGAAATAATGAAGAAGAAGAACCTCAAGAAGAAGAAGAATCTCAAGAAGAACCAGAGGAGCAGACAAGAACGGAAGAGAAGACTCCATCCAGATATGTCCAAAAGAATCATCCAGAAACTCAGATTGTGGGGCAGAAAGAAGCAGGAGTACAAACAAGAAGGACACTTGCAGAAGCTTCAAGCTACTTGGCACTACTCTCCTCCATTGAACCACAAAATGTGAAAGAGGCATGCAAAGATGAATGTTGGGTCAAAGCAATGGATGAAGAACTTGAGCAAATCGAAAAGAACAACACTTGGGAATTAGTTCCTAGACCAAAAGATAAGAATGTAATAGGAACAAAATGGGTCTTCAAGAATAAATTAAATGAAAATGGAGAAGTAATTAGAAACAAGGCCAGACTTGTTTGTAAAGGGTATGCACAGCAAGAAGGAATAGATTTTGAAGAGACCTTTGCTCCTGTGGCAAGACTAGAGGCCATCCGAATGTTCCTTGCTCTCTCAAGCTTTCAAAATTCAAGGTATTTCAAATGGACGTGAAATCAGCCTTCCTGAATGGAGACTTAGAAGAAGAAGTATATATTGAGCAGCCAGATGGTTTCATTCTTGGGAATGACCCAAACCTTGTATGTAGATTGAAAAAGGCACTCTATGGACTCAAACAAGCTCCAAGGGCTTGGTACTATCGGTTGGACAAATATCTTCACCAACAAGGCTTTTCAAAAGGATCAGCAGATAGCAATCTCTATATAAAAGTTGAAAATAACAAATTGCTAATTCTTGTTGTTTATGTAGATGATATTATTTTTGGCAGCAATGAAGAGACCATGAGTCAAAACTTTGCCTTGGTTATGCAGAAAGAATTCGAAATGTCACTTCTTGGAGAATTGACATATTTTCTTGGATTGCAAATCCAACAAAATGAAGGAGGTATCTTCTTGTCTCAAACCAAATACCTCAAGCAGATCTTGAAGAAGTATGGCATGGAAGAGTCAAAGCCAGTATGTACACCCATGGTTACAGGATGCAGCCTCAGTGCAAATGATGAATCAGCAGCAGTTCACCAACCCACTTATAGATCCATGATTGGGAGTTTGCTTTATTTGACAGGTACTCGACCAGATATTACACATGCAGTAGGAATGGTTGGAAGATTTCAAGCCAACCCAAAGGAAACTCATCTTCAGGCAGTCAAAAGAATCTTCAAATATCTTCAAGGGACCCAAAACTATGGCTTATGGTATCCTAGAAATACAGATCTCACTCTTCATGCTTACACAGATGCAGATTGGGCTGGAAGTGTGGATGATAGGAAAAGCACAAGTGGAGGTGCTTTCTTCATGGGTTCCAGATTAGTATCTTGGTTCAGCAAGAAACAAAGTTCGATTGCCTTATCTACAGCTGAAGCAGAATATGTGGCTGCAGCATCTTGTTGCACACAACTTCTTTGGATGATGCAGACCTTGCAGGACTTTCAAATCACTTGCACTCCACCTGTCTCTATCTTATGTGATAATACAAGTGCAATCAGCATTTCAAAGAATCCAGTCATGCACTCAAAGACCAAGCACATACCAATCAAGTACCATTTTCTTCGGGAACAAGTGCTTGAGCAGAAGGTCAAGTTGGAGTATGTTCCTTCTAAGGAGCAAGTTGCTGATATTCTCACAAAACCACTGCCCAGGGAAACTTTTGAATATCTCAGACAAAAGCTGGGAGTAGTTGATGCTTCATCCTGTTGTTGAAGTTTGTTTGTTCTACAGAAAAGTTGGTATACGCAGGTTACGGAGGGATATGCGCGTATACACGCGGTTTCATGATGGGTAAGTCGCGTATATGTTGGACGCTTGTTGCAGAAAGTATATCCGCGTACATACGCTGTTTTATACAGGAAAAATCGCGTATATGAAGTTCTGAACAGCAAGGGAAAACTCTGGAGTTCTGAACAGCAATGGGAATGTCAGAATTCTTCAGGCACAGTTTCAGGGAGTGCAATAGGCACAGGTTCAGGGGGAGCAGCTTAAAAGTCTCATAAAGCATTGTTGGCATTCAGATGTTTTGGTCGTTGGTTTCAGGAGAAGGAGCTCAGAAAGAAATCCTGGTTGCTGATCTAACAAGATGTTTATCAGATGCTACTGGTGCCTTTCCTAAGTCTTGGTCTAGATCTGTTGTCTCTATGTCATGTATCTCTCTTGTCATATTTCTTTTATGGTGTCAAGGTCATGTAACGGCCTATGTTGGTTTCCCCACTATGCCTGGGATGAATGCTGTAATATAATTGGTTGTTTCTGATATGTCCCCTCTTGGTAGGGAGTATGGATGTATGTATTGAGTCTTTTGGTGATAGGACGGTCCCTTATGGTGTATAAGTCTTGGTTCTTGTTGAAGAACATCTTTTGCTGATCTGGCCTACTGTCAGGGGGAGCACGAGTCAGCACAGCCAAGCAGAGGTATCAGCATGTCCTCAGGGGGAGCACAGCCCTTTGCCCTTGATGTCAAAGGGGGAGAGTGACTTGGTGTGGTGGTTGCCATCAAGTCCAAAGGGGGAGATTGTTGGCATTATGATTTAAGTGTTGTCCTTGATGGCAACTCACTCAGAGGTTGGTACAGGTGATGGCAACTTAATCAGAAGACAGATCTCAGTACAGCATGCCAAGGAAGCTCATACACGCCGTTTCGTTAAGCCCAAGTCGCGTGTACACGCTAGTTCGATTCAGAAAAAGCGCGTGTATGTGGAAAGGTTCCTTTGGTCCATGGTGGTTAGTCCTTGGAAGTTGTGCCTATGATTTCGGACCATTATGTCTCGACGGGCGTGTCGATCCCTAGTTTTAAAGTTGATGGTATTGTGTTACTATGGTTTTGGCTCTTGGTATTGAGAAAGGCCTAAGGCTATATAAGGAGAAGAAGATCATTAGGCAAAATCATCTTTCGACAAGGCTTGAATATCTAAGAGAGAAAGAGATCTGATATGCAGGGTTCGGGTTGCTTGATATGAGCTAAGGAGAAATCACATCGGTGGATGGAAGACTAGATCTAAGGACAAATCGGGATCTAATGGTTTGAAATGCTCTATTATGATTGATTATGCGTATTTCTAGATCTGCATACTGTCGCAATATTATGTTCTGGATCTAACTGATGTCTGGTACAGCTGCAAGTTGAGAGAATCTATTTTTAGATCTGTACGCAGGTTGGCTTAAGTAAAAACGCGTGTACACGCGGGTTTCGCTCATTGAAGTAGCGTATATCTCTTAAAGCTTATTTTTGGGTTTTGCAGTTGGATCTGACTGTTATTGCAGAGTTTTGTAGACTGCTCTGGTTCTGGTATCTGGTGATTGACAGGGTTCAGTGGTTCAGTGATTCAAAGTTTGATAATTCTAGTATTGGTTGTTTTATGCTTCATGGATCTGTTATGAAAGTTGAATGAATTGGGTTCTACAGATTGAATGATGTGCTTCAGGAATATCCAGTCTGAAAATGTATGAAAAGTGATACCTGAAAGAAAGAAGATTGTAGGCCAGCACCTACGTACTAGTATCTTGGCTAGTACAAGAGCAAAGGGGGTTGGAGCTCCCTTCCAAGGAAGTTTGGAGAACGAGAGAAGGTTGTAGCCTTCTGCAGGTTGTAGCCTGCGTACTGGTACAAGGCTGCACCAGTACAAAATATTGTAAACTGAAGTTTCTTATTAAAGAAAGATAGAGACAACTTGCAGCAGGTGGTTTTCACCCACATTGGGTTTCCACCTTATATCTTGGTGTTCATGTGTGTGGTTTTTGATCTGTTCTGTTATACTGCACCTGCTTACTGTTAATGTGGTGAATAATGTCCTGATGAACTTAACTGAAGAATAAGCTAACTAAATTATGAGTTTTCTTCTTATACGCTGTTTTACTTAACCACAGTAGCGTGTACACGCTGGTTCACCTAACTGAAGTAGCGTATATGTTTCTGAGCATTGAAAAGTTTGATTGATCTGATAATACTGATTCACCCCCCCTCTCAGTATTATTTCCAACAGAAAAGAACAACACCACGAAGTTGAAGAAGGACACAGGGAAGTGGTGTGAGTTCTACAAGAGTCCCACTCATAACACAAGTGAGTGTCGGACCAAGCAGTCACTGGTGGCCGAGTTGAAGGCTTCCGAATCAGATGCATGTTCCGACCCTGAGCCAGAACCCGATAAGGGGAATGGAAAAGGGAAGCAGATCATTGATGCGAATCCCAGCGCCACTGTTGCCACCACCAAGATCCAGAAAAATGAGCCTGAAAATCCAGAGGAAGGGGAGCGCCTTTTCCACTCACAGATGTGGGTGAAGGGTTCGCCGCTGCAATTCATTGTCAATAGTGGCAACCAGAAGAACCTCGTTTCAGTAGAGGTCGTGAAGCGGTTGGGCCTCCCAACTACACCACACCCGCAGTCGTACAGTATCGAGTGGAATCATGAAGGACGAGATCTCAAAGTTCGCCAGCAGTGCCGCCTTCCCTACAGCATCAAGCCCTTCACAGACGAGGTATTGTGTGATGTTACACCTCTAGATGTTTGTGATGTATTATTAGGCCAGCCATACTTGAGGAGGTGACATGTTGTGTATGAGTCAAGGGCTCGTGTTGTCATTATTTCTTTGGATAATTCATTATACAGGATACCAGAGGTAGCCCCACCTACTGCCACCTCTTTGATCACTGCTAAGAAAGGCAGCAAGCTCATCTCACAGACTAGGAAATTTATTTTTTGTCTGGTTCACTATCAAAGTAAGGGGAAGATCGTTGCTACATCCATGATCCCTGCAAAGGGTTCCTCCACACAATAGCAACAGCAAAGGGATACAGTCATGACAGAACACAGGAACAACTTCTCCTCACCCACAGGTTTACCACACAAGTTTCAGGTGGGCAACAAAGTCTGGTTGCATTGACATAAAGAACACCTTACAAGAGCCCATCAAAAGCTCCGACCACGTCGACATGGTCCTTACACCATTATTAAAGTTGTGGGAAATAATGCTTTGAAGCACAACATTCCTCCATTCCTTCGTCTGCACAAAGTGTTCAATGTGTACCACCCTCGACCATGCTTCTCACCATTACTGGACACATCAGAGATTGCAGAACAGCTCACCAGGGACCAAGTTTAGCAGATGGAGGAACTCAACGCAATGGGGACCATTGATTCCTAAGGGGGGAGGAATGATCTAGGTGGATGTTGGTGGCCACCCACCTATCCCATTTGGACCCCCACCACTATCTCTTTCAGCTTTTTTAGTTTCCTAAATTGTAGCACAGTTTACTATTTTTAGCAGCTTTTCGGGTCCTGAACTTCCGGAGCCATTTTGAGGCCCTAAACGACGTTTTTTCGGAAATCTGGGGGCAACGTGGGTCCATGGGCCCTTCCCAAAGTTGTAGTGCTCGGATAGATCTTTCTAACGAGCTATTGTACGTGTCAAACAGAGATAGTATGCCAAAGTTACGACCTCGAGAAATTGATGTACCAATTTACCCAAGCGGGGCCCACAATTTGGCGTTTCATCTTCTAGGGTTAGGTTTCGTGATGTGAAGGGTTTTCCATTGTTTCTCAACAATAAATAGGCCTTCGAGCCTCATTGTAGAATAGTTCAGAGGCATGTAGCCACCACATCTCTTCTCAGAGATAAGCTACCATCGCCCTAGCTGGCTTATTTCCATTATTGTTTGTAAGCATATTTCAGTATTTTACATTAATGAAATGAAGTATTATTTCCATTGCATATCTATGTTTATGGTTATCTCTGTAATTTGTTGCGTTCCTGTTTAAGTCTGGATCAGTGGTATCAGAGCGGTCTGCTTTTTTTTCTCTGTTTTTCTTTGCATGTCCCCAACGAGGTCGAGATATAAGGAGTTAGGGCTTGAACTGGTCGAACTTTTGCAAGACCAGCCTCGCAAATCCCAACGGCCTCCCATGGCGGATGAGAAGAAAGATGAGGGGGCAGGAGATCCTATCAAAATCTTGCTCGAAGAAGCCCTCGAGCGATAAAGGAACGTGATGATGGAAAACTTTGCGCAGATCCTTCAGCGGCTACCTAGAAGCGACACATCGGCTTCCAACAGCTACTCTGGAAATGCCACACCATTTAAGGTACAAGTTAATTTCGAAATCCCCATATTTGAGGGTCAAATAGACGCAGATGCTATAGATAAATGGTTAAATCTGCTAGAAGGGTAGTTTTCTGTTCATGAATTTTCGAGTCAGGAAAAGATTGTTTTTTCTCTTCTCAAAGCAGCCCCCCACGTCAAGGATTGGTGGGAAACCTACTGCGAGCAGAAGGATGAAAATACGGGCTCACTATTTTCAGCTGCACCCACTTGGGATTCATTCTGAGATGCTGTCAAGGAGCAGTACTACCCTGTCAAAAGTTATGAGGACAAATACATCAGATGGACCACGCTACGGCAGGGACAGGACCAAGATGTGTCGGAGTTCACAAACATTTTTTATACCCTTCGCACACAGTTGGGTATCAAAGATTCTGAGCTGCATCTGGTACTCAAATACCGCGGCTGCCTACACAGATACATCCAGGAAGAGATGGAGTTCCTCAACATCTCCTTGCTTGGCATGGCGTACCAATACGCTGTCAAAATCGAGCAAAAGTTCAAACAGAAGAAACGAGACTTTGGATTTGCAAATTCGAAGCCCAAAGGACAAAGCCAAGGCGGGGTGACCCAAGACAACCCGTCGAAGCCGCAAGAAAAGAACAACACCACGAAGTTGAAGAAGGACACAGGAAAGTGGTGTGAGTTCTACAAGAGTCCCACTCATAACACAAGTGAGTGTCAGACCAAGCAGTCACTGGTGGCCGAGTTGAAGGCTTCTGAATTATATGCATGTTCCGACCCTGAGCCAGAACCCGACAAGGGGAATGGCAAAGGGAAGCAGATCATTGATGCGGATCCCAGCGCCACTGTTGCCACCGCAAAGATCCAGAAAAATGAGCCTGAAAATCCAGAGTAATGGGAGCATCTTTTCCACTCACAGATGTTGGTGAAGGGTTTGTCGTTGCAATTCATTGTCGATAGTGGCAGCCAGAAGAACCTTGTTTCAGCATAGGTTGTGAAGCGGTTGGGCCTACCAACTACACCACACCCGCAGTCGTACAGTATCGGGTGGCTTCACGAAGGACGAGATCTCAAAGTTCGCCAGCAGTGCCGCCTTCCCTACAGCATCAAGCCCTTCACAGACGAGGTATTGTGTGATGTTACACCTCTGGATGTTTGTGATGTATTATTAGGCCAGCCATACTTGTGGAGGCGACATGCTTTGTATGAGTCAAGGCCCCGCACTGTCATTATTTCTTTGGATAATTCATTATACAGGATACCAGAGGTAGCCCCACCTACCGCCACCTCTTTGATCACTGCTAAGAAAGGCAACAAGCTCATCTCACAGACTAGGAAATTTATTTTTTGTCTCGTTCTCTCCCAAAGTAAGGGGAAGATCGTTGCTACATCCATGACTCCCGCAAAGGGTTCCTCCACGCAACAGTGACAAAAGAGGGATACAGTCATGACAGAACACAGGAACAACTTCTCCTCACCCATAGGGGCACCACACAAGTTTCAGGTGGGCAACAAAGTCTGGTTGCCTCGACAGAAAGAACACCTTACAAGAGCCCATCAAAAGCTCCGACCACGTCGACATGGTCCTTACACCATTACTAAAGCTGTGGGAAATAATGCTTTGAAGCACAACATTCCTCCATTCCTTCGTCTGCACAAAGTGTTCAATGTGTACCGCCCTCGACCATGCTTCTCACCATTACTGGACACATCAGAGATTGCAAAACAGCTCACCAGGGACCAAGTTCAGCAAATGGAGGAACTCAACGCAATGGGGACCATTGCTTCCTAAGGGGGGAGGAATGATCCAGGTGGATGTTGGTGGCCACCCACCTATCCCATTTGGACCCCCACCACTATCTCTTTCAGATTTTTTAGTTTCCTAAATTGTAGCATAGTTTACTAATTTTAGCAGTTTTTTGGGTCCTGAAATTCCGGAGCCGTTTTGAGGCCCTAAACGACATTTTTTGGGAAATCTGAGGGCAACATGGGTACAAACATGGGTCCATGGACCCATGTTCTCCTTCCCAAAGTTGTAGTGCTCAGATAGATCTTTCTAACGAGCTATTGTACGCGTCAAACGGAGATCGTATGCCAAAGTTACGACCTCAAGAAATTGATGTACCAATTTACCCAAATGGGGCCCACAATTTGGCGTTTCATCTTCTAGGGTTAGGTTTCGTGATTTGAAGGGTTTTCCATTATTTCTCAACAATAAATAGGCCTTCGAGTCTCATGTAGAACAGTTCAGAGGCATGTAGCCACCACATCTCTTCTCAGAGATAAGCTACCATCGCCCTAGCTGGTTTATTTTCATTATTGTTTGTAAGCATATTTCAGTATTTTACATTAATGAAATGAAGTATTATTTCCATTGCATATCTGTGTTTATGGTTATCTCTATAATTTGTTGCATTCCTGTTTAAGTCCGGATCAGTGGTATCAGAGCGGTCTGCTTTTTTTTCTCTATTTTTCTTTGCATGTCCCCAACGAGGTCGGGATATAAGGAGTTAGGGCTTGAACTGGTCGAACCTTTGCAAGACCAGCCTCGCAAATCCCGACGGCCTCCCATGGCGGATGAGAAGAAAGACGAGGGGGCAGGAAATCCTATAAAAATCTTGCTCGAAGAAGCCCTCGAGCGACAAAGGAACGCGATGATGGACAACTTTGCACAGATCCTTCAGCGGCTACCTAGAAGCGACGCATCGGCTTCCAACAGCTACTCCAGAAATGCCACACCATTTATGGTACAAGTTAATTTCGAAATCCCCATCTTTGAGGGTCAAATAGACACATATGCTGTAGATAAATGGTTAAATCTGCTAGAAGGGTATTTTTCTGTTCATGAATTTTCGAGTCGGGAAAAGATTGCTTTTGCTCTTCTCAAAGCAGCCCCCCACGTCAAGGACTGGTGGGAAACCTACTGCGAGCAGAAGGATGAAAATAAGGGCTCACTATTTTCAGCTTCACCCACTTGGGATTCATTCCGAGATGCCGTCAAGGAGCAGTACTACCCTGTCAAAAGTGATGAGGACAAATACATCACATGGACCACGCTGCGGCAGGACAGGACCAAGATGTGCTGGAGTTCACAAACATTTTTCATACCCTTCGCACACAGTTGGGTATCAAAGATTTTGAGCTGCATCTGGTACTCAAATACCGCGGCTGCCTACATAGATACATCCAGGAAGAGATGGAGTTCCTAAACATCTCCTCGCTCGGCATGGCGTACCGATACGCTGTCAAAATCGAGCAAAAGTTCAAACAGAAGAAACAAGGACAAAGCCAAGGCAGGGTGACCCAAGACAACCCGTCGAAGCCGCAAGAAAAGAACAACACCACGAAGTTGAAGAAGGACACAGGAAAGTGGTGTGAGTTCCACAAGAGTCCCACTCATAACACAAGTGAGTGTCGGACCAAGCAGTCACTGGTGGCTGAGTTGAAGGCTTCCGAATAAGATGCATGTTCCGACCCTAAGCCAGAACCCGACAAGGGGAATGGCAAAGGGAAGCAGATCATTGATGCGGATCCCAGTGCCACTGTTGCCACCGCCAAGATCCAGAAAAATGAGCCTGAAAATCCAGAGGAAGGGGAGCGTCTTTTCCACTCACAGATGTGGGTGAAGGGTTCGCCGCTGCAATTCATTGTCGATAGTGGCAGCTAGAAGAACCTCGTTTCAGCAGAGGTCGTGAAGTCGTTGGGCCTACCATCGACACCACACCCGCAGCCGTACAATATCGGGTGGCTTCACGAAGGACGAGATCTCAAAGTTCGCAAGCAGTGCCACCTTCCCTACAGCATCAAGCCCTTCACAGACGAGGTATTGTGTGATGTTACACCTCTAGATGTTTGTGATCTATTATTAGGCCAGCCATACTTGTGGAGGCGACATGCTGTGTATGAGTCAAGGCCTCGCGCTGTCATTATTTCTTTTGATAATTCATTATACAGGATATCGGAGGTAGCCCCACCTACCCCCACCTCTTTGATCACTGCTAAGAAAGGCAGCAAGCTCATCTCACAGACTAGGAAATTAATTTTCTATCTGGTTCGCTCCCAAAGTAAGGGGAAGATCATTGCTACATCCATGACCCCCGCAAAGGGTTCCTCCACGCAATAGCAACAACAAAGTGATACAGTCATGACAGAACACAGGAACAACTTCTCCTCACCCACAGGGGTACCACACAAGTTTCAGGTGGGCAACAAAGTCTGGTTGCATCGACAGAAAGAACACCTTACAAGAGCCCATCAAAAGCTCTGACCACATCGACATGGTCCTTACACCATTACTAAAGCTGTGGGAAATAATGCTTTGAAGCACAACATTCCTCCATTCCTTCATCGGCACAAAGTGTTCAATGTCTATCGCCCTCGACCATGCTTCTCACCATTACTAGACACATCAGAGATTGCAGAACAGCTCACCAGGGACCAAGTTCAGCAGATGGAGGAACTCAACGCAATGGGGACCATTGCTTCCTAAGGGGGGAGGAATGATCCAGGTGGATGTTGGTGGCCACCCACCTATCCCATTTGGACCCCCACCACTATCTCTTTCAGCTTTTTTAGTTTCGTAAATTGTAGCACAGTTTACTATTTTTAGTAGTTTTTCGGGTCCTGAACTTCCGGAGCCGTTTTGGGCCCCTAAACGACGTTTTTTGGGAAATCTAGGGACCCATGTTGCCCTTCCCAAAGTTGTAGTGCTTGGATAGATCTTTCTAACGAGCTATTGTACGCGTCAAATGGAGATCGTATGCCAAAGTTACGACCTCGGGAAATTGACGTACCAATTTACCCAAACGGGGCCCACAATTTGGCGTTTCATCTTCTAGGGTTAGGTTTCATGATGTGAAGGGTTTTCCATTGTTTCTCAACACTAAATAGGCCTTCGAGCCTCATTGTAGAACAGTTCAGAGGCATGTAGCCCCTACATCTCTTCTCATAGATAAGCTACCATCGCCCTGGCTAGTTTATTTCCATTACTATTTGTAAGCATATTTCAGCATTTTACATTAATGAAATGAAATATTATTTCCATTGCATATCTGTATTTATGGTTATCTCTGTAATTTGTTGTGTCCCTGTTTAAGTCCGAATCAGTGGTATCAGAGCGGTTTGCTTTTTTTTTCTCTGTTTTTCTTTGCATGTCCCCAACAAGGTCAGGATATAATGAGTTAGGGCTTGAACGGGTCGAACCTTTGCAAGACCAGCCTCGCAAATCCTGACGGCCTCCCATGGCGGATGAGAAGAAAGACGAGGGGGCAGGAGATCCTATCAAAATCTTGCTCGAAGAAGCCGTCGAGCGACAAAGGAATGCAATGATGGACAACTTTGCGCAGATCCTTCAGCGGCTACCTAGAAGCGACGCATCGGCTTTCAACAGCTACTCTGGAAATGCCACACCATTTAAGGTACAAGTTAGTTTCGAAATCCCCATATTTGAGGGTCAAATAGACGCAGATGCTGTAGATAAATGGTTAAATCTGCTAGAAGGGTATTTTTCTGTTCATGAATTTTCGAGTCGGGAAAAGATTGTTTTTGCTCTTCTCAAAGCAGCCCCCCACGTCAAGGACTGGTGGGAAACCTACTGCGAGCAAAAGGATGAAAATACGGGCTCACTGGTTATTGCAAATGCTCACCAAATCTGGAAGAACCCAAATGTTATTTGTATCCCTCGAGCTACACCCACTTGGGATTCATTCCGAGATGCCTTCAAGGAGCAGTACTACCCTATCAAAAGTTATGAGGACAAATACATCAGATGGACCACGCTGCGACAGGGACAGGACCAAGATGTGCCGGAGTTCACAAATATTTTTCATACCCTTCGCACACAGTTGGGTATCAAAGATTTTGAGCTGCATCTGGTACTCAAATACCGCGGCTGCCTACACAGATACATCCAGGAAGAGATGGAGTTCCTCAACATCTCCTTGCTCGGCATGGCGTACCGATATGCTGTCAAAATCGAGCAAAAGTTCAAACAGAAGAAACGAGACTTTGGATCTGCAAATCCGAAGCCCAAAGGACAAAGCCAAGGCGGGTTGACCCAAGACAACCCGTCGAAGCTGCAAGAAAAGAACAACACCACAAATTTGAAGAAGGACACAGGAAAGTGGTGTGAGTTCCACAAGAGTCCCACTCATAACACAAGTGAGTGTCGGACCAAGCAGTCACTGGTGGCTGAGTTGAAGGCTTCCGAATCAGATGCATGTTCTGACCCTGAGCCAGAACCTGACAAGGGGAATGGCAAAGGGAAGTAGATCATTGATGTGGATCCCAACACCACTATTGCCACTGCCAAGATCCAGAAGAATGAGCCTGAAAATCCAGAGGAAGGGGAGCGTCTTTTCCACTCATAGATGTCGGTGAAGGGTTCGCTACTGCAATTCATTGTCAATAGTGGCAGCCAAAAGAACCTCGTTTCAGCAGAGGTCGTGAAGCGGTTGGGCCTACCAACTACACCACACCCGCAGCCGTACAGTATTAGGTGGCTTCACGAAGGACGAGATCTCAAAGTTCGCCAGCAGTGCCGCCTTCCCTACAGCATCAAGCCCTTCACAGACAAGGTATTGTGTGATGTTACACCTCTGGATGTTTGTGATGTATTATTAGGCCAGCCATACTTGTGGAGGCGACATGCTGTGTATGAGTCAAGGCCTCGTGCTGTCATTATTTCTTTGGATAATTCATTATACAAGATACCGGAGGTAGCCCCACCTATCGCCACCTCTTTGATCACTGCTAAGAAAGGCAGCAAGCTCATCTCACAGACTAGGAAATTTATTTTCTGTCTGGTTCGCTCCCAAAGTAAGGGGAAGATTGTTCCTACATCCATGACTCCGCAAAGGGTTCCTCCACGCAACAGCAATAGCAAAGGGATACAGTCATGACAGAACACAGGAACAACTTCTCCTCACCCACAGGGGTACCACACAAGTTTCAGGTGGGCAACAAAGTCTGGTTGCATCGACAGAAAGAACACCTTACAAGAGCCCATCAAAAGCTCTGACCACGTCGACATGGTCCTTACACAATTAATAAAGTTGTGGGAAATAATGCTTTGAAGCACAACATTCCTCCATTCCTTCGTCTGCACAAAGTGTTCAATGTGTACCGCCCTCGACCATGCTTCTCACCATTACTAGACACATCAGAGATTGCAAAACAGCTCACCAGGGACCAAGTTCACCAGATGGAGGAAATCAACGCAATGGGGACCATTGCTTCCTAAGGGGGGAGGAATGATCCAGGTGGATGTTGGTGGCCACCCACCTATCCCATTTGGACCCCCACCACTATCTCTTTCAGCTTTTTTAGTTTCCTAAATTGTAGCACAGTTTACTATTTTTAGCAATTTTTCGGGTCCTGAACTTCCGGAGCCGTTTTGAGGCCCTAAATGACGTTTTTTGGGAAATCTGAGGGCTCGGATAGATCTTTCTAACGAGCTATTGTACGCATCAAACGGAGATCGTATGCCAAAGTTACGACCTCAGGAAATTGATGTACCAATTTACCCAAACGGGGCCCACAATTTGGCGTTTCATCTTCTAGGGTTAGGTTTCATGATGTGAAGGGTTTTCCATTGTTTCTCAACAATAAATAGGCCTTCGAGCCTCATTGTAGAACAGTTCAGAGGCATGTAGCCACCGCATCTCTTCTCAGAGATAAGCTACCATCACCCTAGCTAGTTTATTTCCATTACTATTTGTAAGCATATTTCAGTATCTTACATTAATGAAATGAAGTATTATTTCCATTGCATATATGTGTTTATGGTTATCTCTGTAATTTGTTGCGTTCCTGTTTAAGTCCGGATCAGATAACTTGAGGACCGTCAGATTAAGTGGGTGTTGATCTACGGTGCAGGATCACCGTGCAACTCAGTTGATCAGAGCGATTTTCAACTGTCCAATTAAAGGTAAGAGCGACGGTGGATCACGGTTGATCGGAGAATTTATAAACCATCCGATTGAAAGTTAGATAGACGGTGGAGACGGAGGGATAATATTTGGGGAGATAGAGTGGCAAGAATTGAATGAGAAGAATTGCAGTGAGATCAACATTCTGAACACTTAGGTTTATTGCCCAGGGGGCTTTTTGTGTCATGTATGGAAGGTTTTGGGTTCTGTCAACCCTGTTGTTTGTTGATCATCAACGGGTCTATCTTTTTGGGCTTTACACTTGTAAAGACGTGTACCATATGTAATCTTTGTTAGGTTAATTGAAGGTTCCACTCTTACTTGACCAAAAAAAAAGTAAGTGTTAAATAAATAAATATAATAAAAAATTGTATAAATAAAAAAAATTATAAAATATTTATTAAGTAAAATTCTTTCTCCATCTATAATGATACATTATGAACATAATAATATAAGTATAAATTAGTCTTTATAAACATAATAATAGTTGAGTATAGTTTAAATGATTAGGAAAAAAATACTACTTTCAAATCCCATTTTATATGTATTCTTCTTATAGAAGTAGGTCTTTCCCCTATCGAGAGCCTAGCAATGTCTAGGCTTCTGTTGTACAAGCACAAACTCAATAACATAGGAGATTATAGACTTCCTAAGCTAGCTTTAAATTCCAGCCAAAACCACCTAAGGCTCAAGCGGGGGTGGTATAAAGACACAAGGGCCTGGTTAAACCTTTGGGAGATCAACGAGAATGATGCATTGCAAAACATTAATAACATTAAAAATATTGTTACTTCTAAGTTCAAAGAAAAATTGTGGTGTGAGAAAGATTTAGCAGCTAAAAGAAAATTAAGTTATTATAAGAAGGTCATCAACCCCACCCTAGAAGATCAAAAGTATCTCTCTGTTTTAACTATCTCAAAGAAGAAAATTAATATAGCGAAGATTAGAACGAACTCTCATGAGCTCCATAGTGAAACAGGTCATTGGGCAGTTCCTAAAACACTATGGATGGAAAGGTTCTGCCATCTCTGTGAGAATACGAAAATCAAGGATGAAAATCACTTCCTCTTAGAGTGCCCCGCGTACAACCACATTAGATCTCAGTTTCAAAATCTTTGTTGCAATACTGACCTTGCTAGCCTTTTACGTTGTCAAAATTACAGTGAGCTCGGGAGGCCTCTCTCCAAGCTTTTTGAGCATAGGAATAAAATCTTAAATCAAACTAAATAATTCATTTCTTTAGGTTCGGTAGATCAAAGTTTGGTCTCAGTGGACGTTAACCATCATCATCATCATTATATAATTAATTCATTCTCATATTAAATCTGTATAAATTAATAAATGACATTATTATAAAATTGAGAAACCTTAAATTATAAAATAAATTAAATAATTGAAAAAATTATAAATAGAAAATTATAAAGTATTTATTAAGTAAAATTATGTTTTCATCTATATAATAAATTATAATCATAATAATATAAATAAAAAATAGTCAATTCAATAGTTTAATTATTAAAATTACTCAATTCAATAGTTTAAGTGATTGGGAAATTATTATTTTTCCATATTTAAATTTAGTTGAATTACTCAATTCAACCTAATAATATAAACAAAAATTAGTCAATTCAATAGTATTACCTTTTCCATATTTAAATTTAGTTTTATAATATTAATCTTAATATATCAATTATTGATGGATTTTTTAAAATATATTTATATTTCCCAATTAGAGTGGCTAACAATATGATTGAACAAGCCATGGGATTGTGTGGGTTCATCTCTTCTAAAAGATGCATGTCACCTTTTGCCCAACCTTCCTCATGTAAACATGAATATGCTTAATTATGGTAGTAGCATCTTCCAAATTAGTTTTCTTCACTATGAAGGCATTTATCTCACTCACTGATTTATTCTAGTCCTAGTCCTAGGCCACTAATGCCTAGGAGAGAGTAGTATATGGTCCTAGGCCACTTATGACTAGGAGAGAGTAGCGTATGGCCTATCCAAACCCCATAATAACATATAATGGCTATGAATTTCACTCAGCTTATGATTTCTTGAGTCTTAACATCTTATTCCTTCACCACTCTAAGAGTCTCACTCTCTTTGCATTCCTTCGTCTGCAATTATAGAACAAAGCTACTAACTTAAAATAGTCATAAAATATCTATTTTTTTTTTCTCGTTAAAACTATACTATTCTATTATATACAGGAACAGGAAAAACAGTTACAATCATAGAGTCATTTTTCCAAAGGCCAACTGTGGCACTTTGGAATGAGAGTTATCAGAAAGAGCAGCCCACGCAGGGGCACCGCGACTGAGCAAAACAACCCACGCAGGGGCTTTAAACCACAGAAGTGCAACCAGATCATACTTAACATCCCGCGCAGGGGCTCTGGACCAAAAAGTGTTCATCCCTCGCAGGGGCATCAAAAAACCTTCAGCAAGATCCCTTTCGGGCCAGACAAACATAGCAAGAACATACAGTAAGCCAACATGACAAACACAGAAAATCAAAATAGGACCTGAGCAGCGCCTGAGAATGTGATGCTGAGCGGATGGACGGCTAATCGTCCGGCTTCTCCTCGACCACCCTGCACCAGCCATATTTTTCCCTTTCCTCTGCAGTAGGAAAGGAATCCATGTCGTCATTGTCCCCCGTGGGTGATAACGCCGCCTGAGTCTGAGGTAGGTTGGAGGCGTGCTCTGGAGCAGCCGCTGGCGTCTCCTCGACATCCTTTGAGCTCCCGCCCGGGTGCTTCCCCTTGCTGAGATGTTCCTCGCCATCATCCTGAGGTTCTTCAAGGAAGAGAACCGAGACGTGGGCATTGATACGGGGTTTTTCCTGAGAGCTGCTGAAGGAGAAAATGGCAGAACCAAAAGCAGGCAGAGGTGCCGGGTCAGAATCTGGGCTTCTGGAGTCCATGAATTGGCTTGTTTGGAGGGGGTTGGCCTCAGCAATTCGATGGCAAAGGCATCGACAGCAGTGGGATTGGGGATTTTTGATTGAAGGACGTGAAGACCCTCCCCGGGCAGAGCCTCGACGGCTGAGCAGGCGCTGTCGAGGCCTAACCATCTTTGCAAAAGCACCGGGGTATGGAACAAAGCGGAGTAGGAGGACTTGAAACGCCACCCAACCAGCCTTTCAGACTTGAAACAGCGCTCAACTGACAGAGGGATGGCAAGAGTTGTTGCCCTGAAAACCATAGACCAGGCAAGAGCCTGAACACCAAATACCAAATACTGAGCGTGAACCAGCACATGACGATCCAACCCACCACCTTTCTTAAACTCTTCATTGCCTCCTTGAGTCCTGTTCGCCATAACTGCTCGCTGCAGTCGCACCAATAACCCGGACAGAGCATTGAATTGCCGTCCATGATCACCCATACATATATTCCTTGGCGGCGATCCTCACATTGAATGCCTGCCTTAAGCTTGAGGCAGCACATGGCTTTCATGTGGCTCCTCCCTTCCACCCGTCGTGTCACCCGCATCCGGGGGTCATAAAATATCTATTACTAATGCTCCTTATGAAATATATCATAATACAAATATTTTAATATAATTTTTTTTACTTATAAAATCTATCAATCTAAGCAAATCCACCACTGATTTTTCTAACTCAATGTCAATTTAGCCCATAAATCTGAAGTCAACATTATATATATATATATATATATATATATATATATATATATATATATATATATATATATATATAGGTAGAGATATCATAGAAAGACAAGCAAATTTAAATTACTTACATTATTTATGTTATAATAATTTATAAAAATACCAAATAATTACTAAACATTATTTATAAATAAATAAAAATATTTATATTAATGATGGTTAAGATTCATAGTGTTATATTTATAGCTAAACATTAGATAGTATGTTTTTTATTATATAATATTGTATTTCTCTCAATAAAACTATAATTAACATAATTTGTATCTAAATTTAATTGTACAATAAAATTAAATGGTACATTGAGTATATTAAATATAGACATTAACAATAAAATCAAATTTTAATTTTCACAAATTGCAACTTAATTATTATTAATATTTTATTTAATAGAATGCATTATTAATATAAATTGAAAATATGTTTCTTTAAGTCCTCTATTAAAATTAAAATCTAATTTTCTAAAATTCCTAATTTGATGCATTATTAATGTAAATTGGAAATGTGTTTCTTTAAACCCCACTTTAAGATGCATATAAAACCCAAGTTTAGATGATGTTATTTTTGTCCATATTTAAAATACCCAATGTATTATCTAACTTTAGTAACATGTACACATAGACGCAAGAAGTGTGGATGGATCCTCCACATTCATGTATATGTTCAGCACTTTATTTATTTATAGCCAACTTAGATCATCTTAACTCCAGATCTAGGGCTAAGAGGGATCAAATCTCTTTTCACTTTAAAAGAGCTTTGCATCTTAAGAAATTTGATCCCTCTCGGGGTTTAGTAGATCAAGAGTTAAGATGGATCTAAGCTAATTTAATTATTATTTATAATTGATTATAATTATTAATTTCATATTTTTTAATTTATTTTTTATTTTTTAATTTATTTTTTATTTTTTAATTTATTTTATCGATTCAAAATGTTAAAGATTACAACATACAATACTCGGATCAAATGTTACATAGGAGTTAAATTTACTTATGAACCTCAAATATAAAGATTTTTTTTAATAAAAAAATGAATTGGGTGAGGGGAAATCTTGGATAAAATATAATATTACAATATTATATGTTACCTGCTTTTTATTACCACCCTCACTCGATAAAAGTGGCCACGAGTGGGGAACTACTAATTAAAATGTAATATTATTACATTTGACCTAATATTTCCCATCACACCCTAACCTAAATATTACATTTTACTCAATATTCCTCCTCATCCCTCTTAATTTTATAGTTGAGGTTATTTTCTTTTAAACTTCAAATATAAAGAAAAATTACAATAAAAAGTGGATTTGTTGATGGGAAATATTGGGTAAAATGTAATAAGTATATTTTTCCTAATATTTCACCCACCTCCAATCATATCCATACAAACATATCAATAAAAAAGTGTTACCTTTATAGGCTACATGGATTCAACGTCATCATTTTTTATAACTAAGTATTGCACAGACAGGCGCATTCTACAACCCTTCACAACCCAAAGGGGGATGTATAAGTATGTCACATCTCCACTAAAGTAATAATAATAAATTGATGTCCAAACAAAAATGAAAATAACGATTTAAAAAAACAAAACAAACAAACAAACAAAAAACTACAATGTAATTCAACACAAAGAATTGAAAATCATGCTCTAAAATATTTTAATTAAATATTTGTACAACAAACAAAATTTGTATCCTAGGGATATATTAAAATTTTTAAAAACAAATATTTCCACATCAAAGTTGTAATATTTGAAAATATTAATTTGATGTAGTTTCATTATAAATTTTGTTATCATGCCATGTAAAAAATATCATTAAATCTAATATTAACTACAATGTAATTTAACACAGAATTGAAAATCATATTCCAAAATATTTTAATTAAATATTTGTAAAACAAACAAAATTTGTATCCTATGGATATATTAAAATTTTTAAAAACAAATATTTCCACATCAAAGTTGTAATATTTGAATTTTTTTTTTTTTGATAAGTAAGAGACGATCCTTCTATTAATCTAACCAAATTACATAGTTTACAAAGTATCCCATTCAGCAGGGATGACAGAAAAACATGGACCGAGGCCCATAAAAACCTTACATGCATCCCACCCGGGGTCCACTAAACAAAGTTGGGTACGAAACCCTCAAGCAACAAGCTCGAATCAATCCCTGCCATTGAAGACCCAACCCCGATCCAACAGTCCTCGTGGATATCGCGTGGACGAGAAGCGCGGAGGTTAACCGCCTGATGAGGGCAGTTTTCTCTCACCTCTCGTGGCCGCGTGTCACACCATGAGTGGAATCGGAGGCAACTTACAAAAAACCAGAAACCATGTATGTCCTGCGCGATATACCAATTATGGTTTTGAGTTCGTGGTTTCGTGGAAAAACCAGAAGGGACCCACAATGGACCCCACAGCACCCAGCAAACAGACCCGACGACAACTATAGAATGGGTCCACTAAACAAATTCGGGTTCGGACCCTCCAGCAACCAGCTCGAACCAATCCCCACCGTTGAATACACAACCCCGATCCAACAGCCCTCGTAGATATCGTGCGGGCGAGAAGCGCGGAGGTTAACTCACCTTCTGTTGCCGCGTGTCACACAATGAGTGGAATCGGAGGCGACTTGCAAAAAACCAGATACCGTTGTTGGCCCGCGCGATATACCATTTATGGTTTTGAGTTCGTGGTTTCTCAGAAAAACCATAACACTCAGTCGCCACGCGAATACCGTCCGACCATTCCCGCCGACAATTCTGAGCCTTCCTCCTGGAGTCTCCATCAATAACCCACTGATCCCAATGCACATGGGCAGCTAGTTCTGAAGTGTTGCCCGATTCATAGCCTTCATCAATCAACCGAAAGAGAACAGAGGTGTGGAGAGCAGCCAAAACCAAAATTCATGGACGAATTAGGTGATACCATCCTCACACCTGTCTCCTGAATCCCTTCAATCAGTATTTTTCATCCACAATTCCATATCTTTGGTTGCCAGGAATAAACAGTCCTCTCATAGTTTTCTGGTAGGAAGCAACTCCCATCCCTGCCGATAATCCCTGTCCTTATTGGCCACTCCTTCATTAGCCAACCGATCCGCTAGCATGTTTGCCTTTCTTCTGACATGGACAAATCTTATTGTTTTAAGGGTCTGCAAGTGAGAGTGGATACGGTAAAAAACCTGCAGTAGCTTCCAGTGCTTAGACACTTTGTCTGGCGAAGTTCCATTGTGAATCTTCTTGGCTGCTCTAATGATCAATTCTGAATTAGCTTCAATGATAGCATTTTGTACATTTGCCTCCACCAGGATCTCCAAGCATTGTTCTAATGCTAGAAGTTTAGCCATATTATTGGTACCCTTTTCCAAGTGGCCATGGAAGATGTATTTAGTGTGCCCCTGATGATCTCTTATAGCACCCCCAAAGCTAGCTACCCCTGGATTTCCTTTTGAAGCTCCATCAATGTTTACTTTGAAGAAGCCCTGTGGAGGGGGCTGCCAACTACTGGCCCCTGTGTTGATTGTTCTCACTTCCTTTCTTATTCCTTGAGGATTGATGGATTGTAGTCCCAAATTTTGTATAATCTTCTCCTCGTGAGGCAGAGGAGGATCCTTGGGAGTTGACTTCAAAAGGCTTTTAACTGTTTCTTTAAGTTGTTTAAGAATTTGATTGATTATGTGTTGGGGCTCACTAGCTTTATTCTTGAAGATCCGCCTATTGCACTCTTTCCAAACATTCCAGATGACAAAGCCTGGTGCTAGCATCCACGCTTTGTTGATGATCTCATTCTTTGAGAAGTTCTTCCTCCAATTTTTCAAAGTGTTGGATATGCTGAGACTGTCCCTGTCTATTTGTCTGAAGATTGAGGCCACCCAGTTCCACACCTTAGCAGAGAAAGGGCAGAGGTTGAGAAGGTGTTCAATTGTTTCCTCATGTGAGCCACAAAGGTGACATTTGGAAGGGCCAATGAAGCCTTTCTTAAGAAGGTTTTCCCAAGTTAGGATCTTTCTTTGATGCACCAACCAAATAAATAACTTGATTTTCATCCAGTGAGGAGTTTTCCAAAGCTCCTTCCAGACTTGTTCTGTATTTACAAAATTAAAACCTGTAACTGCTTGTTTTGCTTCTTTGAGGTTAAAGTTACCTTCATTGTTCTTCCCCCATCTTAGTTGGTCAGGTAAGGATGAAACCAGAATCCGCCTATGCTCCAAATCCTAGGAAAGAGCATCTGCCTTGGCCCTCAAAGGACTCTCATCACTGTACCCTAGGTCCTTCCATTTTCTCCATTTAACATTGTTACTTTCCTGATTCTAGAAATCTTTTACCACTAACAGACCTTTGCACTCAGTGTCTCTCTTAAGGGCTGCTAGGTCATTCTTGTTCAGGATGGGTTCCTGTTGCCAGTTGTCCTCCCAAAATCGAGCACAATCCCCTGCTCGGATTTCCCAGAAACAGTGTTGTTGAACAATGCTTTTATTCTCCCAAGCAAGTTTCCAAATGTGTGAGCCCCTAATCTGTCCTGACATTCTGATATGATCCTTCTCCTGCCAATCCTTGGCATATTTTTGTTTCCAAAGTTTGGCCCAGGGGGCATTCGGCTCCTTGATCCATCTCCACCAGAGCTTAGCTCCCAAGACTTTGCTGAGAGTTTTCGAATCATGCAGCCCCAAGCCACCATGGCTTTTGGGCCTGCAAAGCTTGTCCCAGGCTACTAAAGCCCATTTCTTCTTCTCCTCCCCTTTGCCCCACAGAAAGTCCCTTTGTATGTTTCTTATTTGTTGCTTAATGCCTTGAGGTGCAGGGAGAGCTGCAAACATGAAAATAGGAATGGCCTGTAGGACCGCCTGTGTGAGCACAAGTCACCCTGCTAGGTTTAAGGATCTGTATGTCCATTTTTTTATCTTGTCCTGAAGTTTATTTAGAGTTTCTTCCCATATTGTCTTGCTTAGAGGTTTGTCAGTGAGGGGAATGCCAAGATATTTGGACGGTAACTGTTCCCTTTGAAAACCAAGAATCCTGGTAATGTTTCTTTGTATAGCAATATTAGTATTAAAGAAAAAAACTTTTGATTTTTTGAGGCTTACCTCTGTTCCTGCTGCCATAGCAAAGTCGTTCAGTATGTTTTTGATTGCTTTTGCTTCCTTAACTGTGGGTATGCCCTGCAACATGGTATCATCCACAAATTGTTGATGAGTGTTAGCCTCTCCATCCGGGGTGAGTTTGATACCCTGAATTCGACCATCCACATTTTCCATTTTGATTGCCCTACCTAGCCCTTCCATCATGAGGACGAAAAGGAAAGGTGAGAGCGGATCTCCCTGTCTGAGCCCTCTGGAAGGTGAGAAGGGACTTGAAGGAGCTCCATTAAGCAGAATGGAGAAGCTGGTTGTGGTAACTAGTGCCATAACCCATCTTATCCAGTTTTGGTCAAAGCCATAGGCTTTTAAAATAGCTCTAATATAAGACCAGCTAAGTTTGTCATAGGCTTTCGCAAGGTCCAACTGTATTATCATGCCTGCTTGCTTGTTACATTTAAGAGAGTGAACCACCTCATGTGCTTGGATGATGTTGTTGAGAATCTATCTTCCTTCCACATAGCCTGTTTTCTCTTCCAAGATGAGGGAAGGTAGCAGGGGCTTGAGTCTATTAGCTATCACTTTGGAGATGATTTTATACACCACATTGCATAACGCTATGGGTCGAAATCCATCCGGAGTCATAGCATTTTCCTTCTTGGGGATTAAGGCTATGAAGGAGGCGTTCAGTGCTTTTAGAACCTTTTTGGATTTTCTTGAGTCTTCCGCAACTTCGAGGATGTCCTACTTGACTGTGTCCCAGCAGGCTTTGAAGAAGTCTACATTGAAACCATCCAAGCCTGGTGCTTTTCCACTTTGCATTTCCTTAATCACCTCACTGACCTCCTCTTCCGAGACCGGTCTGTTAAGATTGTGGTTGTCCTCTCTGGTGACCAACTTGGGAATATACTGGGTGAATTGATCAATGAACCTAGATCTATCCTCCAGTGGCTCCTTTGCAATATTGGAGAAGTGTTGGACTAGACTCGATTCCATGTCCATGTGAGATACAAGCTCAATACCTTGAGAATCCTTAATCTTTGTGATTTTATTATGTGCCCTGTGTGCCATAGTGGATTTGTGAAAGAACTTTGTGTTTCTTTCTCCCTCTTTGATCCATTGAATCCTAGATTTCTGTCTCCAGAAAATTTCCTCTTGTAGACATCGGTCCTCCCATTCTTCCTGCAGAGAGTTAGTTAGTTTTTGCCTCTCTTCATTGAAGCCCTCTGTGATATTGATCTGATTGATTTCCTGTAGTTTCTGCTCAGTTTCTATTCTGGCCTTGAGGATATCCCCAAATTCCTCTCTGTTCCAAGCTTTGAGTTTAGATTTAATATGCTTGAGTCTTTGCTGGAGCATATACATTTTGGTACCCTGAATATTTAACTCCTCTTTCCACCATTTATCAATGTTACTATTGAATTTGGGGTGAGAGAGCCAGGCATTTTCGAATCTAAAGGGCCTGTTTCTCGGAGTGCCCATAAAGGTAGCTTCTAGCTGAACTGGCCAGTGATCCGAACCTCCAAAGGGCAGAATGGAAGCGGTGATGGCTGGTCCAGTGAGGAGGAGATCCTCAGAAATAATAAATCTGTCAAGTTTGGAAGCCACTTGAGAAGCCCCTCCCCTTTTATTGTTCCAAGTGAAGGTGCCATTTATAGTTTCAGTGTCCACTAGTCCCATGTTCCTTATGAAATCCTGAAAGGCTTCAGAGTCTCTGCCTAGTTGTCTAGTGCCTCCTTTTTTTTTCCGAAAGAGATCTTATCATATTGAAATCCCCTGCAACTATCCAGGGCATGTTGGGGTGTCTTGCTCTTAGGTCTTCCAGAGAGGTAAGAAGCTTGAGTTTGTCCATTTTCTGTTGAGGTCCATAAACATTTGTTATCATGTAAGTCTCCTTATCACCTACAGGACTACACACCAAAGATAGATAGTTCTTGGATGCTTCCGCCTCCAGGATTCCAAATTTATGTTGATCCCATAGCGTTAGAATCCCTCCTACCGATTTATTTGCCTTAACCTCTAAGTACTCATATTTGATTAACCATTTATTATGAATTTCTCTTATTTTATCCATTGAACATTTAGTCTCCTGAATAAAGACCATATCTGGTTTTTCTTCTTTTATTCTGTTACTCAGATTCCTTTGTTTCCTTCTACTACCTAAGCCTCTAATATTCCATGTTGTAAGCTTCATTAAGAAAGGTTAGTAAAGGAGTAGCTGGTAAGATCTTTCATCTTACCTGAGTTAATCAATAGTTTTCCACATTCGTTTAGCAGTTCATTCTGTCTTTTCCTTCCTCTTTTCCTTCTTGAGTTCTTTGGAGATTGTGCCTGTGAGTTCTCCATCATTTTGACCCCACTCTACTCCTGGCTTTCGTGGTTTCTCTTGATGCCAGTTCCCTTCGATTGTGCCCTCCATAGAAAGAGCTGTTGAACTCGATCATAGTCTTCTTTTGGCAAGGAGTCCACTCCTTTTTTCCTGCCTCGTTCCAGGAATAGTTCTAGATCCAGATTTTCCCTGTCTAGAATCTCTTGTAGTTCATGGTCCTCTGTTCCTGCCTCACTTGGAGTCATCTCATAGTCTTTACTGATCTCCATGCCACTTGGTAGATCCTCCTTCTGTTGGTTGTTTACTGTGATATCCTCCATTTCAGTTTCTGTTTCCTGCTCCTTAGATGCGTTCTCCCTGTCCTGTACTGTCTCCACATTCTCCTCTACTTCCTCTAGGGTTTTGAAACTATTGTGTCTTGTGTTTCTGTCTTCACTGCTTTTCTTGTGTGGCCGTTTACCCCCTTTCCCTTTGGCCCCAACCTTGGTAAAACCCTCGTGATCTTTGTTCGGAGAGGTTCTCCCATTACCATCCATATTGTTTGTTGGGCAGTCTCTAAATAGATGGCCGTGTTCATGACATTTGCGACACCTAAAAGGTATGTGCTCATAGTCCACCATTTGCACCCATTCTTCATCATATACCTCTAAAATTATTGCTTCCGGAAGGGCTCCAGATAGATCCATTTCCACACATATTCGGGCAAAGGAGGTATATTTACCTTTGAGAGTTGCCTCTGATATCTTCAGAAAATGCCCCAGCTTGTTGCCTATGGTCTTCAAGGATTCTGGTAGCCAGTAATCCAGAGGTAATGAGTATAGTCTGATCCAAACTAGTACAGATGTAAATGTTTCATGTTCCGAGACAAAGTTCATCATCCATGGCCGCATGTAGAGTCCTATCGCGGCATAGAAATAAGGCCCCCCTTCAAACACTCTGTCTTTGTCCTCTAGGTTCGCGAACACCACCGTGAAGAAGCCCTTAGAACCCAGATGTAAATGTATTTCCCCCTTTGGCTTCCAGTGGCTTCTAATCTAGATATGTAATGCCCTCTCCGTTGGCCATAACCCCATGAACTTGCAGATGATCGCATGTTCTTTCATATGGTCCCTGTGCGCTTGAATCGCTGGGTCACTCAATATGACCCGGGGAATGATGCTCGATTTGGGTTTGCATACTCCCTTGGTTCTTGTGGGAGCCGTTTTTCCGCTACCATCTGTTATAGACATTTTTGTGCCTTACAGCTCCAAGCATGAAATTTCCATAAACCAAGGGCTCCTAAGTCCCTAAAAGTGTTGTTCTAACCCCTAAAGGAACAAGGTCAACAAATTACAGCTTCTCCCAGAAGTTCTCCACCAGAAACTGCTCAGAATAAGTCAAAACAGGATCATTTCAGCTGCTCCACTGGCTAGGTGCATTGCATAGCACCTAAACACACTAGCTAGGTGCGTTGCAACGCACCTAAATGCACTATGAGGGTGCGTTGAGCGAGAAATGACAAATGGCAGTGTCATTCCGCGAGGTGGAGAGACAATGGAAGCTTCCAGAATCTTCTCCTATGACACTTGCCTCACTGAATTCGACAAAGGATGAGTAAGAGGCCTTCAGTCTCCAAGTGGAAGCAAGAAATGACAGAGAGAAGACACTAATCAAATCACAAGTTGACTCATCCTCCTTGCATACATCTATATATGGATCCCTCATCCCAGAGATCCAGAGGATGGAATTTTGCACATTGTAAGGAATTGTTGTTGGTTTTGAGACAAATATCAGAGTATTGGGTGATTTATGCTTTGTTGGAGGTGAAGAGGGGCTTCTTTGCTGGGAGGTTGATGTTGGGTCAGGAATCATCGGTTGTAACTCCTCCTGGATCTTCTTGTTATATCAATAAAAACTATTTGAGTTTTTCCTCCATGCTTTTGTATCATTGATGCTTGTTACATTTGTATGGTTAACTTAAATCTGATCCTAAGTTGTTTATGAATATAGATCCATGGACACGTTATCAATGTTTTGAAATGAGGTTCATGCTCTGAGAATGGTGGGTGAACAGCGCAGCTAGGGTTTCGGCGTTTCGGCGTCGATTTACAGCTCTGGAGCACTACAAAATCAAACTTGCAGCACTGTATCGAAAAGGCCATAGGTTGTCCGAGCAGATGGGGGCAGAGGGGTCCAGTGGGACCCCTTCGTTTAAACAGGCCCTACTGCAGAAACAACAGCAGAACATGACAGAGGGCGTCAGAATAGAAGGGCTGCACAGCGCGAGCCAGAACAGCAGGAAAAAGGAGGTAAAGAAACCCATGTCCTCGGATAGGACAGTTATCAGAACAGAAGACAAAGATTCTGAGAGGCAGAATCATGAAGGCACTCACGACAAAACCAATGTTATCTCTCAGCCCTCAGAACACGAGGATGAGGGTAGGAAAAACGACAAAATCCCGCCGGAGAAGGGAGAGGGTTCCAGCGCGATCCCCAATAGAAACCCGGGGAATGGTAGTGCCTGTAAGCCAAAGAAAAAGGATAGCCTACGAGTGACTATCACTGACCCCGATATCCAGGCCTATAGGGAGCATATGGCTGAACACGCCATCATTTGCAAATTTATGGGAATTTGGCCCTCCGAGAGAACCCTATGTCAATGGATTAAACAGCAGTGGAAGCCAAAAGGAGATGTGCAGTTACATCTGGGAGCCAAAGGGTTTTTCACAGTAGTCTTTACCAGCCTAGAAGATAAAGACAGGGTGTTCGAAGGTGGCCCATATTTCATAGCCGCAGCTGGCTTATATATGAGACCATGGAAGCTGAACTTTGTACCAGAAAGGGAATCCTTCACTCAAGTCCCGGTATGGATCAGACTCTTCTCTCTCCCCATTGATTACTGGGGTTTATCTGCCCTAAAGCAAATAGGAGATAAGTTGGGAACATTCGTCAAAGCTTCAGAAGCAACCATGCAGAAGAGGTACACTACCTATGCCAGAATTTGTGTAGAGATGGATGTATCCGGTGCACTTCATGAAGGGTTGTGGCTGGAATACAGAGATGAGGAATATTTCCAAGCTTTAGACTATGAACAAATTCCTTTTAGATGCTGGAAATTCCATGTGCATGGTCATCTGGTAAGGGATTGTCCATTGAACAGAAAGGAGGCCGAAGAGGACAAGACTCAGAGCAACAAAGACAGGAATAACTTCACAAAACCAAAGAATAGACAGAGAGCCAATAGACGAAGGAATACCAAAGGAAATATAGGAAGAAACTACCTCAGTAACCCCTTTGAGATCTTAGATCCAGATACTGACTCGGAGGCGAAAAAGAATATACCTGATGGGGAGGCAGAGCAAAGAGAACCGGAAAAATTCACAGGGGAAGGCATGGGGGATGAGGCTTTCGATGGCGAAATCCATATGCAGGACAGAACTGTGGAAACGGACGAAGAAACAGAAATGTTAACCAGCGAGGCAGGAAGTGAAGATCTAGAATTCGAAGACACCTTAGCGAAGGAAGGTTTGGACCTCACGCAGCTCGTAGAAAGATGGAGAGCCAAAGGGATTGAAGCAGCACCGGAGGAAGAAATAAGAAAGGTCAGGGACCTCTTCATAGCGCAGCAGAAGGCAGTTTATGAGAAACAGAAGAACAAGTTAGGTATTATCAAAGGAAATATTCCACACCACAAAATAGTACTTGGGGGAACCTCTGGTTCAAGGCACAAACGCCGAAGAGGCCGCAAGACTGCCCAGGAACACTTGCAGGAGGTAGGAGAGATGCTAATCAACGCAGGTCAGATAAGGCAGCTAAGTGAGTATCCTTCCTTTCCTAAAATTGTTTAATAATGAAGATAGTATCTTGGAATACAAGAGGTATTAACAGCGTAGCCAAACAGAGGCTGCTGAAAAGGCAAATGGAGAAGAACCATCTGAATTTATTATTCCTACAAGAAACTAAGTGCAACAAAACCCTCATAGAAAAGCTTCGAGTCAAGTTAGGAAGGCATTTTGAAGCGCTGGAAACAGAAAGCAAAGGACGGGAAGGAGGTATAGCTACCTTCTGGGATTCGAGAAGATATCAGATCCTTTCAGCTGAAGCAAGCAAAAACTACCTCGCGTTGGATTTGCAACCCACGGGTATGTCTACTTCTTTCCTCTGTATAAATGTCTACAGTCCTCAACGGCTAGATGACAAGATAAACTTCCTAGCTTCCTTAAATAATTTATTAGAAAGGAACACTGGTGCCAACTTCATTTTAGGGGGTGATTTCAATATGATCACCTCCCTCCTGGAGAAAAAAGGAGGACTAAGGAAACTCAACAGGGATGGGGAAGTTTTCATAAGTTTTATTGACAATACCAGATTAGTCGATGTTCATCCAAAGCAGGGTCAGTTCACCTGGAACAATCGAAGGGGGGGGGAACGGCTAATCTCTTCCAGATTGGACCGCTTCCTAATTTCGGAGAGCTTCATTCTAGAAGGCAAAACAGTTGAATCGAATATCCTCCCTAGCGGAGGATCGGACCACTGGCCGATATCTTTAGCTGTTGAACTTCAGGGTACTCCAAGAAATAAACCTTTTAGGTTTGAGAAGTTTTGGATTGAGCACCCCAATTTCCTCACAATGGTGGAAAAATGGTGGTCAGAGCCTTTAGAGGAAACTGGCTCCAAAATGTTCCGCCTGCAAACGAAATTAAAACACATCAAATTGAAATTAAAAGAATGGAACAGAACAGTCTTTGGCAATATTTTTCAGGAAAAAGCGATCATTGAACAAAAGCTGGAGCAAATTCACAAGGACGGGGCTGTAGGCACTAGAACTGAGGAAACCTGTGAAATTGAAAAAGAGCTGACCCAGCAGTGGCACAATAGGTGCAAGCAAGAAGAATCACTCTGGAAGCAGAAATCAAGAATTCAATGGTTGAAAGAAGGGGAGCAAAACACCAAATTCTTCCACAGATCAGCCATGGACTACAGAAATACTAACAAAATCCTGGAACTGAAAAACAATGAAGGGGAACTCATCAGGAATCACAGCGAGATCTCAACCACTCTGGTTGAACACTTCAGCCTCATAGCGCAGGAACCAAGAATAGACAGGAGAGATGCAATCGATGAATTAACTACGGTCATACCCAAGATAATCACTGATGAACAGAACTGGGCCCTCAGAAGAAGAATAACAATGGAAGAGGTTGAGGAAGCTGTCAGAAGTATGCCTAATGACAAAGCCCCCGGACCGGATGGGTTCACCATCAATTTCTATAAGGCCTGTTGGAACATAGTCAAACAAGACATTTGGGAGATTGTGGAAGATTCCAGAAGGTCCAAATCGATTCTCAAATCTCTAAACTCAACCTTTATTGCTTTGATTCCTAAAGTTGAGGAAGCCAACACTCCAGACAAGTTCAGACCCATTGCACTCTGTAATGTCATTTATAAAATCATTTCTAAAGTCATAGCCAACAGACTGAAGGCTATCCTCCCTGGCATCATCTCCCAAGAACAGTCTGGATATGTTGAAGGAAGACAGATTCTAGACAACATCTTGCTTGCCCAGGAGATGATCCACTCGCTCCATTCGCAAAAAGCAGCAGGAATGCTCATGCAATTAGATCTATCCAAAGCCTATGACAAGGTCAGTTGGTCCTACCTGGAAGCTGTGTTAAAAGCTTTTGGTTTTAGTCAGCAGTGGATCAAATGGGTGGTGGCCCTTATCAAATCTCCTAGATACTCCATCCTCGTTAATGGCGCCCCCTCAGCTCCCTTCAGCCCTTCTCACGACATCCGACAGGGGGACCCATTATCCCCTTTCCTGTTTGTTATTCTTATGGAGGGCCTAGGTAGACTAATTGCAAAGAAAAAAGAAGAGGGATTGCTAAAAGGACTGCAACCGATCCGTTCTAGCCGCGCCACTACGCATCAACAGTTCGTAGATGACACCATGTTGCATGGTATCCCCACAGTAAAAGAGGCAATGGTTTTCAAAGACATTCTTAACCTTTTCAGCAAGGCTTCAGGGATGGAAATAAATTTCTCCAAATCAACTATTTTCTTCTTCAACACGCATCGTGCAGTCCAATCTCATCTTTCTAGGCTGTTGGGGTTTAAAATTGGTTCTCTTCCTTCCAGGTATTTGGGAGCCCCCCTGACTCTCAAACCGTGGAAAAAGAACCTTTGGGAGAAAGTCCTTGACAAAATGGAGAGAAAATGCAAACATTGGACTAATAGGGCTCTGAATTTTGCAGGTCGGTTAATTCTTACCAAAGCAGTCCTGCAGGCTATCCCTCAGTATATGCTCTCAATCTTACCAGCTCCCAAAGGAATCCTAGATCGCATGAGAAGCATCCAGCGCTCATTCCTATGGAGTGGAAACAGTGCAAAACAAAAGTGGTCGCTGGTGGCATGGCAGAAATTATGCAGGCCTAAGAATAGGGGAGGTCTGAACTTGGTCGATCCCTCTGTGGTCAATAGGATTTGCGGAGCTGAAATCTGGTGGCGATGGATTTCCGACACCAACTTACCATGGGCTACGTTGTGGAAGGAAAAATACAATCCGAACAGTTCCAATCTAGATTTAATAAGGATGCAGGACATGCCCACTGGCTCTCCTATATGGAATCATGCCCAAGTAAACAGATCCATTGTTCAGGATCATAGCTTTTGGGAGATAAGGAACGGATCCCAGGCGCTTTTCTGGGAGGATGCTTGGCAACAGTCTCCGAAATTGGACACCCCTCAATTCCAAACTGTGAAACTTAATTCCCAAATCCAGGGCAATTTCAGAGTTAACCAATATTGGAACTCCACCGGTGAGGACCCGGATTGGCGGGAATGGACAACCTTCAACTCGAACCACAGCGAAGATATCCAGGACACCTATCATACTTTAAATCAAACTCTCCTCAAACGGAAGATCCGAATAATGGCTGAAAATGATAAGCTCAGATGGGGACCAAAAGGCAACGAGGAATTTTCACTGAAAGAAGCAAGAGACATCATTGAGCGGCAAGGGCAGCCTGACATCATACCCTGGACTGCTAAAGTGTGGGACAACCTTCTATGGCCGAAAATCAGAACTTTTCTTTGGCTTCTAATGCAGAGGAAAACCCTAACCTGGGAAAACTTGTTGAAAAAAGGATTTACAGGACCCTCTAGATGCCCTATGTGTCTGAAGGAAGAGGAAACCATAAATCATCTCTTCAACTCCTGTGAATGGGCATCCCAGCTCTGGCAATGGATGGAAGATATTCTGGAAACGTCTGACAGGAACAGGGACTCGATTCAGGAAACCATCAGCAATTGGCGAAGGAACTTCTCTAGGATTCAGAGGGTGGAAAGCATTTGGAAATGCTTCCCAGGCTTTATAACCTGGACAACTTGGAAAGAGAGAAATCGAAGGATCTTCATGGAGGAAGCCAGAAGCATTGACTGTGCGAAAGAATCCATAATATGTAACATCAAACAACTAATACAGGTTAAGGGAAAAATAGAAACAAATGAAAAACCAACTGCTAAGGACCTGCGCATTTTAAAAAGGTTTCAACTGGAAGCCTCCAGCAATCCACCTTTAGGGGTAAACAGAGCTCAACCTTCTACACAGATTCAACGATGGCTTTGTCCACCAGAAGGCAGCCTAAAATTAAACTTCGACGGAGCTTCTAGGGGCAACCCAGGCACTGCCGGCATCGGAGGAGCCATTCGGAACCATGAAGGAGACATCATCCACATCTACTGCAGGGCGTTAGGTGTTTGCACGAACAATGAAGCAGAGTTCGCCGCACTCGAGCAAGGATTGAAGATTCTAAGTAACATGAGACGAGGAAATATCATTGTGGAGGGTGACTCTGCTTTGACCATCTCGGTGGCTAGACGACTGCAAGCAGGAACAAAAGCCAACAAGGCCACCAAGCATTGGAGGCTTGCTAAGGCAACAGAAAGCATAGAAGAGATGATAGCCGATTTGAGAGGCATTGTTTTTCAATCGGTGAGAAGAAAGGCTAATGGGCTGGCGGATTTCCTGGCAAACCACGGGGCTGACAATCCGAACACAATCACAAACAGCTGTTGGCCTGAAATTACATGCCCAATCCTCAAGGTTACATGTGCTCAGCTAGCAGCAAACGATTCAAATCATTCTTAGCCGATAATGGCTTAGATATCCGGCACCGGAAGGAGGATAACGGCGGGGAAGAGCACACCTGCGACAGAGTTAAAGGCATGATTGATCGCAAAGGGAGAGGGGTTAAATGGCGGCGGCAGACCAGCCAACCTAGCGATCACTACAGATCGTGCCACAAGTTTCAAAGCACCAAGAGAATTAATACCAGATCACCTGGAAGAAAACCGTATCAAAAGAAATCAGTAACTTTTATGTTCGCGATGATTCAGTCAGGAAGGCTCAAGGTACACAGCATGGGGAATCGGAAGGAGGGCAAACAGGGTCTGTCCGACTCCATCAGTCTCCATAACGATCGATCAGAGGTACATCACACTTGGCAAATTGATCAATGGTTCACACGCCACCACATTCATTTTAAATCGACCGGCATCAGCCTCGCGTGTGTGAACCTCAATCGATCTGATGGTAACTGTACTCTTATCTTCAGCAAGATCCAGACCGATTTCAGAAGGATCAACACCCGCAAAGGCTATAAAGCTAAGGGTCTTCATTCTGTTCTCATTACTGAGTCTTTTCATAGTGCAGACTTACCTTCAGGGAGCGAGAGGAATTCTGGTTGGAGGAAACATAGCGAGGTCAGGATGGACGCCAGCGGTTGCCGGAGTGATGCAGCAAATCAGGACCTGTTGGAGGCGAGGCAAGGATATGAAACCCGGGCTGCCGCGAGGAACAAGCGCAAGGTTGAGGAGCTGGAAGCGAAGGTGAAGCAAGCGGAGGATGGGCGCACAGTTGAGGAGATTGCCGCGGAGGTCGATTGGTTAAGGGACCCTGGCACACCGTCGAAAAGGGCCACGCAATTCGTGAGGACGAAGGCCGAAAGTTGGCGAACCAAAATGCTAATTGCCAAAGCCCTGGAAACTGTGGAGAATGAGAAGCAGAACATAGTTACTGAAGTGATTCTTACGGAGGAGCAGATGGGGAAGATAATAAACTATAACAATACTCTGGAAGGGCGGATTAACAAAGTTCATGAAGCAGTTCAAGTTGTCAACAGGAAGCTCACCCTCCTCATCCAGATTCTGAGAGACACGGTCAATGCAGCTCCCGGAACCTCGCAACCTGCCAAAACAGGGGCAGAGGAAAATGAAACTATTGAAGCAATGAAAGCCAGGATGGACACCCATATGCGGCAGATGGGACTGGATACCATCAGCCAGATGGGAAAATATATCTAGCCTCGTTCCCGGTGTGGCTCTCTTCGGCTTTATATATGTCTCTGTTACAGTTTGTCTATGTCTCTGTTTCAGTTTGTCTATGTATTTGTCATGCTATGTACTGTCTTAGCTGTGTCGGTTGATAGGAACAAGTTAAGGTCAAGCTACCCTGCGAGGTATGCTGTTTACAGTCCTGTTTTGATGAAAACTCTGAGCAGATGTCTAGTCATGGTTCACTGTATTATCCTGCTCTCGATCCGCCATCGCGGATTTTTTGTACTATATTCTGTTATATAATATAATCTCCTTACTTACAAAAAAAAAAAAAAGAATATAGATCCATGTCTTTGTATAGTTTTCTTCTTCTGTGATCTTACAGGTACTTGGTGAAGCTGGGCAAGTAAGGGAGCAGGGAGCTGGAAGCTGTCAAAGAAGAGAGGGATTGGATCAAAGGATTAGCGCAAGACACAGGTTGGTTCTTTCTATTCCTCTCTGTCTATAGTTCATAAAGGAAATACCAAAGTAGTTTTTCTCTGTTTGTTTCTAAGGCAGCTGTCACACCTTATTGGGATAGAGTAGTTCTAAATAGACACTTTTCCCAGTAACAAAATGGCGACTCTGCTGGGGAGATTGTCTAATTAGTTTGTTTGTGTATCTCTTTGTTGTTTGTTTCATAAACTTATAAGTAGCATTCGAACTGCATTTGCCATAACAAATGCAAAGTAGACATCTGCTGCTTCAATCCATTCACTGGATTTGTTTATGATTTGAACAGCTGATTCACAAATGATCTGATTGCCCTTTGTGATAGCTCTTAGACCCTCCTTAGATCTACCCCTGATTGTGCATTACTGATTGCTTTTACTCGGCCAAAAACCAAATACTGAACTGCAAACCGTGACCCAGAACCCAGACATATTCTCGTTTCTGGCCCAGCGCAGGTACTGTTAAGAGTTCTTGCATTTCAGCTCACTTCCCGAAAGGGCAACCTGCGCTGCAATCCAGTTTCTCTGTGTTACAGGTGCGCTGATCAGACTAGCCCTGTGCAGCTGAGGTTCTTGTGCTTCATTCTTTCCAGTTTTGTCTCTGAATTTTGCAGCCTGTGATCAGTATATGTCTGTTTAAAACCCCTTTTCCTTGCTGTTATTCCGCCTCCTTTGTACAAAAGAACTGTAGATGTTTTTGTGTGTTTGTTGAGTCGTTTACAGTTTTCCATTGCAAAAGTAAAATAGTCGTACTGTCGTCCTTTGATTTAGATCTGTCGCAAGTGTCGATTTCGATCATAGGAGAAAGTTTGATTGCTGTTGATGGTCGATTATACTTGTACTATTGCCTTTGGTCTGAATTTGTGACTTTCTAGTGTCAAAAACGAGTATTCATTTCAAAATCGTAAAGTGTCGTAATCGTCTCTATCTTTTGATTTCGAAAGGAAGCTTGTTTGTGTTTGTCACTTGAAAGCAAATTCAGATTTGTAAATCAACTTTCTTTTTAGCATCAATACTAAGAAAGTCGAAAACAAATACATGCATGTGCATTTGCATATTGACAGTCTGTTTGGCTTGATTTAGGAAAGTGCATTTACAGTGTGCTCTTTGCTCTTTGTGAAAAGATTGTGTCTTTCTTTTCCTCTAGTAGCTAGGATTTTCATTGCACAAAAGAGATAAAAGTTTGTTTATCATCTTTAGATTGCATTTTAGGAATTACATCTACATCTCGTGGTGAACCCAAAAGGAAAACTTCATAAGCAAGATCAACTTAAAATAAATTCAATGAATCTAACAACGCTTTGGAACTTAACGCACAACATTTAGAGGTCTAGGCTAGAGACATATTCCGGCGTCGTAAAGCCTGGTAACTGTTGTCCTCACTGATGGTTGGGTGATTCCTCCACTTTGAGACGATAAGTGCCAGTACGGACTTGTGCTCCCACGTACCGTCGAGTATATTTTGGGAGACCCCTATAGGCTTAAATCCTTTATCCATAGGAAGCCGTGTCTGCCGCCCTATCGATCGTAATGCACTGAACACAGCATTCGGGAAGATTGACTGCCGTACCGTAAAAAGTATTCTACAGTTTTGCGATTGGTTTGGTACTCCCTCTACTTAGATCTCCAGAGCAGTCCCTTTCGTTCCTTTTCAGACTCCTTAATGGAAAAGGTCCATCTGAGCACTTGTCACTTCAGGCTCATTAAAAATCGAAGGAGACTAGAGTCATCTTTTGTTTTTTCTCGACTCTTAAAAACTGAAAAAACAAGTTGTGTCAAAAGCATCTAAAATTCATTTAATTCGGAAACATACTTCCCCTTTTTATTTTAGTTGATCGAGTAATCCGCAATCGTGGAAGAAAGTCAATTGAAACCCCGTCGTTCGCGGAGGCTTACGAGTCAACCGTCTTTGTCTCCGGAATCGAAGCCAGTATGGACAAAGCGAACTCGTTTAACCGGTTCCAAATCTCCTATTAAAGTTAGAACAAGTGTTCCAACGACATCAGAGACTCCGGTTACTCCAAACATTTCTGGAATCCCTGCCTCTACAGAAGAAGTTCAACAGCCACAGAGGGATAGTGATACTGATCCTAGTCTGAGAGTAAACACTTGTGTTACCAAACCAGTTTCATCTACAACCGGTTCGGAGAGTCTTGCTCTTCAAACATCTGTCGCTGTCGATTCCATACCTTCTTCGGCACCAGAAATATTTTATGGACCTGACAGTCTTCCCCTTCCACCTAGTCTGATTGCCATAGAAGAAATTGTAGAAGATCCTCCAACAAGTACTCCTGCGCAATTTGGAGTCGGGATCACTCTATATCCTTCTTCATCAGAAGTTAGTCTACCACCAGCGGAAGCTCCTGTAGAATCGCTAGGTAATCTTTTGGATAGACTACAAATGTCTGAACAACCGTCAACATCTAGGACTGTGTCGTATGACACAGCGACGGTAGAACTCCCTGCTATCACTCCTACAATGTTCACTGGCATACCATCTGTCCCGACTAGCTCTCAGCCGCTAGAAGGAGCCCACTCAGGGGCTATTACGACAGTATGGTCCGTTCCTGTTTGTTCATCCGGAATAACATCCAGAAACTCTTATGTTGAGTCTCAACAAATTGATCCATTTGGAGGTCAATTTGGGTAGTCCGGTCCCCAAAGGCAAACAATTCCCTTGAGTTCCGGATTACCACCGTATGGGGGGCAGTATGCCCTTTCATTACCCCCTCCGGGAGGATATCCATACGTGAGTTCACAACAGCATTCAGGTTACACTGGAATTACCTCAAGTGGTTGGGTACCTATACTACCTCAACAACCAAGAGTTGTGTATTCGATGCAACAATGCGTACCTATGTCGAATATCCCGACTACGCCAGCTATTGTGACGGTGTCGCAAGTTCAAACGCTGCCTGTTGTATTCCAACCTCAGGTTTCTCAGGTTGTAATGCAACAGCCCCTTGACCCTGCAACTCAACCACAATCGCCGACTAGTGGAGCGACGCAAGTCCAGACGGGTACAATTACCCCTCACCTTGGTCAAACGGTTAGTATAGCGCAACAGCACATGGCTTCACAACCATGGCTGGTGCAATACCAACAACCGCAATTCCAACAAGTATACCAAGGTTCTGAGCAGCAAATCTTTGCGAACAGTGGACAGTCGTACATTCAAAACGGTCAAAATCAACCATTTTACAATGGTCATGTCCACCAACCTTACCAAACATACTAGCATCAAATGAATTATGCCGGTATGCAAAGACCAACTGCTCAGGCAATCCCATCTTATCCTGGGTATGCTTCACCTAACCTGAATCAACAGTTACCCTTTGTGGCAACCTTAGAGTTACCTGATTTAAATCGGTTAACAAACGATCCAATTGCTTACGCCCCTTGGTGGCCAGCGATTCCGCATAAACTTCCATCAGATATTCCTAAATTTAATGGAAATCCGGGTGAAGATCCATCGAATCACGTGATGACCTTTCATCTATGGTGTTCATCAAACACCCTAAATGATGATTCGATAAGACTTCGCCTCTTTCAGAGGACGTTAACAGGTTCGGCGGCAAAATGGTACATTGAATTGCCTAGAGCTTCGTTCGAAAACTTCAGTGCCTTAGCCACAACCTTTTTAACCCATTTTCAATTACCAATAAGGTACGAAATGGGAACAGAACTTCTTACCAACTTCAAACAGACAACGGCCACTCACATATCTGATCATATACATGAGTGGCGACGTCGTCGTAGGATGGTAAAAATGTACGTCCCCGATCAACTCTTAGCTGAATGGTTTATCAAGTCATTACTACCTTCCATCACGGAAGATGTGGCAAAGGGGGGAGTCGTAACAGAAGAGCAAGTTATCGCTCGTGCACAATATCTGGACTTGATTTACACTCAGTCCGGCACGCTCTACGACAAAATACCTGATGCCCCTAGACCAGAATTCTCAATTCCTCCTCCTCCTAAATCAAACAATGACTCTCATGCAGGCGATGGCGTGATTGGCATGACAGACACGAAATCGACAAAGGCTACATTCAAAAAGGCTCATAAGATTTCAAGTCAAAATGCAAAAGACGAACTTCTTTCTTCGGAAGTAAATGCCGTATCGACAGATAAAGGCAAAGAAACCAAACAACCAGGGAGCAAGAAGAAAGGAAAAGGGAAGAAGAAGAAACAGGAGGAATCATCACCTGAAAAATCTTCTTCAAACCCTCCTGGGGATAGGAAACCAAAAAATCCATGCTTCATATGCGATGAGGATCATTGGACCGCAAATTGTCCACACAAAGCTGAGCTTAAAAAATTCTTCAAGAATTCAAAAACCTCCGCAGTGTTAACTGATCCGTTTCCAAATCCAGGAACAAATCTGGTTGAAAGTGAAAATGCTTCCCCGTCTCAAGTGCTAATGTTGTCGGTTTCAAAACAGCAAAATGATGCTTTGATATCGACAAGGAACAAAGATTATGGAAATCCACAGCTGTCAAACAACAAGGATAAAGATCAACCAAGTAGTTTGACAACAACTTCGACAGAAGTTGTGCCACCCACCATCCCTGAACTAACGATAAAACCGCCAAAGGGAGTAGTACACAAGTCGACATTTAATCGCCACGCTAGAGTGGCACAGCATTATAATATAGTGGAAGATTTGGCCCAATCGCCATCTGCTATGTCGACTCTTGAAGTACTACAAAATTGCCCATCCCAAAGGCAGGCTTTATTATCATCCATTGGTGGGATTGACCCAAAGGATTCCAATCTTGTATCCTTTGATCATAAAGGATACGATCCTCAGTTACCAGCTCAACTAGCTTTCCTTGTTCAAGTGAAAGCCCTCAACAAAACTGTTCATCGAACAATTATTGATGAGGGGGCATCTACATGCATTATGTCGATGAGTTGCTGGAAAACTTTAGGATCTCCAACCTTGTCGCGATCTTCGGCGACATTAAAAGCATTCGACGGAAGGACATATACCCCATATGGTATCCTAAATAGCTTGAAAGTTGAACTAGGAGGGAAAACGGTAGAAATAGATGTTGAAGTCATTGATGGGAATCTTGATTACAACATCCTACTAGGAAGACCATGGATTTATGCCATGGCAGCTGTTGTGTCGACCTATTTTAGAAAGATTGCATTTCCCTTTCAAGGAGGGATTACAATCGTCGATCAGCAAAACTTCCTCCCCAATGGTTCTCAAGTTACTGGAAGCATTCCCATGATCCATGGAAGCCCCCATTCGCTTCAGAATATCGGAGTAGGCCTACTAAAAGATCCTATACTAATGGGAACTTTCGCTCTTCCACCTCCAATCAATCTGGCGGAAGTAGCGACGATAGGAACCTGCAACATGATATCTTCTACAAAGATCTCAGAAAACGATATCGACATGGATCATGCAGTGGTTTTGCCCCCAAGCCCAACGGAAATATTATAGCAATCAATGTTCCTAGCATGGGAGGCAAACCCAAATCAACGCTCATCAAGCGTTTGGATAGATAGGTCTAGAGAATATGGTACTCCTTCAGATCCTTGGTCGCGAGTGCATGTCACCGACGAAGGAATTGTCCAATCAATGGTAATCGAAGGAGCACCATGGAATGATTCCCACCATCATTCTCTTCTTCCGGATTGTGGAGAAGATACTCAAAATGACCTTTATCATCCTTCAGTCTTTGATTTTCTATCAAATACTGTAAATACGGTGGATTCCGAGCGAAACTTGTCCAACATTGAAGAGACTATAGCCATAAATATCTCGACCAAAATAGATGTTGTAGAGAATATTTATGTTGGCAAATGTTGTTCTCCTTCAGAACTGGAAATATATAACGCCCTTTTGAGCGAATTCAGAGATGTCTTTGCTTGGTCATACAGCGAAATGCCAGGCATTGACTCGAGTATCGTTGAACACGAAATTAAGATGTATCCAGATGTCAAACCAGTACGACAACGGCTAAGGCAGGTGCACCCCAAGAAAGCCGCTGCCATTAAGGCAGAAGTTGAAAAACTTCTCCATGCTGGTTTCATCTACCCGGTTCCTCTAACCGATTGGGTATCAAACATTGTCCCTGTTATAAAAAAACAAGGAACAATTAGAGTGTGCGTCGATTATAGGGATGTAAATCAAGCTTGTCCAAAAGACAACTACCCTACACCCTTCATTGACCAGATAATTGATGAATGCGCCGGATGCGAAATCTTTTCATTCATGGATGGATTCTCCGGGTATAATCAAATAAATATCCGCCCACAGGACCAGTCAAAGACTGCATTTATTTGTCCGTGGGGCACATTCGCATATCAAAAATTACCCTTTGGTTTAAAGAACGCAGGGGCGACGTTTCAGAGGGCAATGAATTATGCCTTCCATGACATCAAAAACATCGTTCAACCATACCTCGACGACCTTCCGGCTCATTCGCGAATGCGGACTGATCATCCGCAGCATTTAAGAGCGATATTTCTACATTGCCGACACTACAAGATACGACTCAATCCGCACAAATGTGTATTTTGCATCAGTTCTGGTCGTTTACTTGGATTTGTAGTCTCCAAGGATGGGATTCGTCTCGACCCATGTAAGGTCCAGGCAATCATAAATTTGCCTCCACCTTCAAATTTGCTTCAGATTCAGAAACTCCAAGGGAAAGCAAACTTTCTGAGGAGGTTCATTCCAAATTACGCCGAACTTGCTAAAGGTTATACACGTCTTTTGAAAAAGGAGGTACCCTTTGTCTGGGATCTGGTTGCGCAAGCTTCCTTTGATGCTTTAAAAGATTCCCTGATGAAAGCATCATTAATGTACGCCCCTGATTATCAAAAATATTTTAACCTGTATCTGGCTGCAGCAGATACGACCATCGCAATGGTTTTAGTTCAAGAAGTCGATGGAATTGAGCATCCTATATATTATTTAAGTAAAAACTTAAATGATACAGAAAGCAAAAATTCTTACGTTGAAAAGCTAGCGCTTGCAGCTGTTCAAGCGATACAGAGATTTTGACACTATGTCCTCTTTCGAAAAACTACCATTCTGTCAAATTGCAACCCCGTGACTTATATATTGTCACGACAGTTACTGGGGCCCAAATACTCAAAATGGATAGCAATCCTACAAGAGTTTGATCTGGACTTTGTAAAATCCAAGTCAAAGAAAGCTCTAGTTTTCGCAGAATTATTATGCGATCTCCCATCGTCGTCCAACGATGAAACATCCGAAGAATCAATCGTGGATGAAAGTTTGTTTCTGATATCTACAAGAAATGAGTGGTATGGAGATATAATCATTTATCTCCAAACCCAAAAATTTAGGCCAAACACCTCCCACTCTGAACAAAAACGTATTTGATACCAAGCAAAAGACTACATGATCGTCGGTGATACACTTTACCGTCGTGGTATCGATACAGTTCTGAGAAGGTGCCTCACCCACGAGGAGGCCGAAAAAGTCCTGAATGAGTGTCATTCAGGCGCGTGTGGGGGGCATCAATCTGGATATGCTACAGCACAAAAAATTTACGAGCAGGATACTTCTGGCCAACAATGTTCAAAGATTGCATAACCGCAGTCAGAAGTTGCCATGCTTGTCAAATTTTTGACAGCAAAACCAGAAGACCACCCGCACCTCTACAGCCAATAGTTGTTGTTGGGCCATTCGCCAAATGGGGCATCGATTTCATGACATGTAACCCCACCTCGACTGGGGGGCATGGGTATATCATAGTCGCAGTTGACTATTTTACCAAATGGGCTGAGGCGATGCCTACATTAGATAATACTGGTGAAACAGCTGCCCTCTTCTTTTTCAATCATGTAGTCGCCAGATTCGGCGTACCACAGGCTATAGTCACAGATCATGGATCGCATTTTCGCAATCACATGATGGTCGAATTAGCTGCCAAACTAGGGTTGTCTCACGACAGCTCTACTCCATATTATCCGCAAGCCAACGGACAAGTTGAAGCGATCAACAAGGTCCTGAAACGCATGCTGCAAAGGATGATCGGAGTTCACAAAAGAAGATGGCACCTAATCCTGTACTCAGCTTTGTGGGCTTACCAAACATCGGTAAGGAATGCAACCGGGTTCACACCCTTCCAACTGGTATATGGCCGGGAAGCAGTCTTACCAATCCAGTGTGAAATCTCGTCTCTCAAACTCGCAATTGATATCCTCCCCGGAACTTCAGAAGAAGAGGCTCGTTTCTTGGAATTAATCCAATTGGATGAAACCTGTCGTGACGCCGCCTTGGCTAACGAAGCCCATAAGAAACGAGTCAAGGCGCAGTTTGACAAAAGTGTCAAACCCCGTGTCTTCTCAGAAGATGACTTGGTCTTGCTTTACGACCAAGAATCCGATAAATTGGGAGCAGGTAAATTTAAGTCTTTATGGATGGGCCCCTATATTGTTAAATGAGTGTTAGCAAAAGGAGCCTACGAGTTAATGGATTATGACGGAATTCCACTGGCGCAACCCCGTAATGGGTTGTACCTCAAGCGTTACTATGTGTAATGGTAACCAGTATGCTTTTGTTATGTTTTTGTTTTCGCTAAAGTGTTTGTTTTGGTCAAGTGATCCACTTTTTACATTTATTGCAGATGTCAAACCTATTGGAGCCATGTGTTGGATATGCCGACGGAGCGAGTCGTAGTTCGCGGAACCTGTCCTCCGCAACCTGGGCCATTTTTTATCCAAGCGACGAGTTAGTAAGTTTCAGAGGTGTATGTATTGGTCGATCAACGAATAACATCGCTGAGTATAGCGCGTTGATAGCTCTCTGATGCCATCACTCATGGTATACGCCGACTAATTGTCAGGCTAGACTCACAACTCGTAATACTACAACTCAATGGTATATATTTCGTCCGAAACCCAGCTATTTATCGCATGTTCCTAAGGGTTAAGATTTTGGAAAGACAATTTGATCTTATTCAATATCAACATATTTCCAGAAACTTAAACACATTAACTGACTCATTAGCAAACTATGTGTTAGATAGACATTTGCAACATTTATAAAAAGAAACACATCATCAATGTTTTGCATGTGGATCATGTAGCTCAACCAAAATAAAACTCCGAAAATCAAAAATATATATAACTGTTTATGGTTTACACATAATGTTCTGTAACCAAGACAAAATCCGTCAAACGACCCAAAAACTCAAAATGCTAGGGGGCACCCTAGTCTAATGATGCTCGTGATAGCAAGTCACAGCCTGTGCGATCATGCGTAGGAGACGAGTCCATCGTCTGGGCACACCAGTAGTATGCCGCTATAACCGCAAAGGTAGCTCGTCGGTCCTCACATCTGGAATACCGAGAGTGAGGCCCTCAACCTGCTCCTGCAAAGCTATGAGAGTCTCGGCCACATCGAGGTCACGAAGAATAGCCCTTCCGACGGCCTCTCCTGCTGGGGCAGCAGCTGGTACCCTCAAGCGAACTACTGGACGAACGGGACCAACATCTGCATGTACACACGAGTTTGATTAAAGTCTTGATAGAATAAAGCACAAGGACATTATAAACAAAAAATGATAAACAACAATATGGTCAAAGATTTTACCAATGGCGCCCCACTGCTCGCCATCCGGCAGTACTAAATCGGGGTCACACCGGAAGTCCATGCCAGCGTATGGATACTCAGAATAAACCATCTCCTGACGATCAAACCACCTGAAGAAGGTATCAGAAAATGAAATCTGAGACTGGCCAGCATGCCTAGACATATGGTCAACCCATCTCTGCATACGTGGTTCAGTAGGAGAAGGTAAATCGAGTGCAATGTACTGCGGCTACATCAGTGGTATCTTCTCCAAGGCAAAGGCGGTCAAAATAGAACCATACCCAAAGTTCTTCAACCTCCCGTTCTTTATCTTGGTCAACTGTTCTTTCATCACAAGAAGTACTGCGTCGCACCAGTTGAAGACCTTCGATTGGAGGCATTCCAAGGCATGTTGCATATAAGATCGATTAGCTACATGAAGAGACGCACTACCGGCCATCCTACCAAAAGTAAACAGAACAGTCCTAAGGGACCTGTCAGTGACATCACGGATGATGATCTTGCCATCTTTACTCGCCAGAGATCCTTCTCTGCAGTACCGGCGGACATAATCTCTCACAGAATCGCCTCCTCGGGCCGAACCTGACAAAGAGATGGGGGCACCCCGCCTCGACAAGCCAGTCAAGGAATAAATGTCTACTGCAGTCAAGGGGATAGATTTGCCCCTGATCTGGAAAACCTGATTGGTAGGATCCCAAGCATCGAGCAAATACTGCAGTAAGTTAATCTGCTGTCTCATGCTAGAAATGCGGAAGAACTTCAGCAAGCCACAATTCCGCAGCGCATTCATTGTAACTGGATCATGTAGGGCAAGCAGGTCCTCTTCTTCATGCTCACGTTCTCGCCATGTAATGGTCATCTTACTCCAAAGACCTCTGAAAAACAAACAAGAGAGGAGTTAGGTCCTGATTTTGGTGAGAAACAGGCAAAAATTCCATCAAAAATTGTGCATCAAATTCCCTTTTTGTGCCCAACGCACCTGCAGCAGTGTTCTAGGTGCGTTGAATGTCAGATAGCCTTTAGACAGGCCAACATTCAGCGCAGGTTTCGATACACTGAAGGTGCGTTGATAGCAGAACGAGTTCCTTAAACCCCAGGGGCTCAGAAAAGCTAGGAATCAAGCTCAAAATGCAAAATGGAAACCATGAAATGAAAGAGCTCAGGTTTAGCTCCTACCTGGTCCAGACGGCGCCGAGAATCGTCCACAGAATCTCCCGAAATCAACTGATGAAAATCGAGGGGGAAAAGCACCTCCAAAGCTCCAACAAACCAAGTTCAAATGAAATGGTAAAATGAGAGGTAAAAAACACTTTTTAATTACTTTTACGTAGTTCAAAGTAAAATATTAGCGTTTTAACTCGTTTTCAAGCAAATATTGTTCATTTCTGACTAGTTTGATGAAGCAGTTGAAAATACAGTACGATCTCTGAAAGGACAAAGCTATTTATGGTAAAATCAAAACAAGACCATCTAATCGAGCAGTGTTACCGCAAGGTTCAAGCTCGTTAAAAAATAAACCCGCACCGAGCAAATGTTTCCACCCGCGTTTAAGCTCGTTAAAAAATGAACTATTCCCCGGTAAATAACCACCGTGAATGTAGTACTTCAGCCATTAAAGCCTTGGTCGTGTTTGCACCGTCACCTCCACTTTTACATTGGCCGATCATTCACCTCCATTTGATTGTTTACCCATTTTGAGGAACAGCTGCGAAGAGTGATCTCACTAGCCATCCTTGTGACACTGCCATGATTGGAAAATTCCAAACCTTACCTGGAATCAGCTGCTACCCATTTTATCACTCGTTCCTCAAAAGATGAGTCTCCTTTAAGCTCTTTTCAACTGACTCGTAAAATATGAAAATATTGCCGAGCCATTGGCCTCTCCAGCTCGTTAAAGGGACAGGAAGTGCTATCCCTCATCTAGATTTTAATCTTTTTGGACCTGAGGGATCATTGCACAAAAAGATCGAGCGCTTGTTTTGTTCGGCTCGTTAAAACTATCAAAAATTCATCCCTTCTGTATTGTTTTATACTTTTTCGGACTTAAGGGATTAGAAGACGAAAAAGGAATTTTGGAGTTACCTTTACGTACCTTTTCAGACTCTCTAAAAATGAAAAGGACCGAGTTATCTTTGTCGTTAAACTCGTTAAAAAGATTAATAGCGACAAACTTGTCTTTAGACGAGAACGGGTTTCACTGTCGCTAGGCTCTTTAAAACATAGCGATGGGTTTGCCCGAAGGGCAAATTATAGAACAAGCATATGTTATCCTCCTCAAGCTTGACAAAAATAAAGAGGTACTGGTCAGCAATGACTGGGGAAAAATTGGGAAGAAAACTCAAAGAATCTTTATTGGTAGCAAGTCGCCCTTGAACATGACACTTCCACTCCATGTCCGAGCCGGGTTGGGTTGTTTCATTCACCGGTCACATCGCCATGGTCACACCATACCATCCACATTTGGGGTTAATGCTACCAATCCATCACATCAGTGTCGCCGACATGTTCAAGAGAAGTCATCCAGAGAAGTCACCTGTGTCCCACCCACTACCATACATTATACTCCATTCTTTCATGACTGCCACCCTGGACATTATATCATCAGATTGTTTTCACCTCCATCAAAATCATTTTCTCCGTTCCGTGTCATTGATGTGGGATTCATTAAGGCCCTCCTGTGACGGATCACTTCTTGTCGACATCAGCTCATTATCCAAGAAGTTGGTCTAGGAACACCCCATTCAGTACTTTGAAGCTTGCATGCCTTAATGGCAAGTTTCTCACTTTCGGCGACAGGTTTACATCAATGGCCTTCGACCGAAAGATTTTGCGTGGTGTTCGACGCCAAGTCCTTTATTCACACCACGTGAATTGTACTGTAGTACCTTGAGGGTCATTAGCATTATCGGTGATTCCTCTCGCGCTTGTTAACAGTTTACATCATTGACTGGTAATCAAGCGATGTCTTTCCATGTTCGACTTCAGAACATTTCTCACATGGATCGACTTGTACTTCGAGTGAAGATCGGACGAGATTGAAGACCGCGGATCTAGTTTCATCCATCCGGGCTGCGATATATATTCAGGGAAATAAAGACATTAAATGTACAGCATTGCAGCACAAATAATCATCCTACCAAAAGGATGGTGGCTCTATCAGAATCATCAGTCTACAATCAGACGATTGTCTGTCCTATGTACATGAAAATGAATTTATAAAGCTAAGCATGGGAATGCCCGCCTCAGCTAGATCATGAAAAACAGTATGAAGATAATGTATTGTATTGTATCTTATTACAGGTCTCCTCCCAGCATTGAAAGAACTTCGGATCCTCATAATAAAGCATTTCACCCGATTAACGGCCTCATACTTTAGGGGGCAACTGTTATAGACATTTTTGTGCCTTACAGCTCCAAGCATGAAATGTCCATAAACCAAGGGCTCCTAAGTCCCTAAAAGTGTTGTTCTAACCCCTAAAGGAACAAGGTCAACAAATTACAGCTTCTCCCAGAAGTTCTCCACCAGAAACTGCTCAGAATAAGTCAAAACAGGATCATTTCAGTTGCTCCACTGGCTAGGTGCGTTGCATAGCACCTAAACACACTAGCTAGGTGCGTTGCAACGCACCTAAATGCACTATGAGGGTGCGTTGAGCGAGAAATGACAAATGGCAGTGTCATTCCGCGAGGTGGAGAGACAATGGAAGCTTCCAGAATCTTCTCCTATGACACTTGCCTCACTGAATTCGACAAAGGATGAGTAAGAGGCCTTCAGTCTCCAAGTGGAAGCAAGAACTGACAGAGAGAAGACACTAATCAAATCACAAGCTGACTCATCCTCCTTGCATACATCTATATATGGATCCCTCATCCCAGAGATCCAGAGGCTGGAATTTTTCACATTGTAAGGAATTGTTATTGGTTTTGAGACAAATATCAGAGTATTGGGTGATTTATGCTTTGTTGGAGGTGAAGAGGGGCTTCTTTGCTGGGAGGTTGATGCTGGGTCAGGAATCATCGGTTGTAACTCCTCCTGGATCTTCTTGTTATATCAGTAAAAACTGTTTGAGTTTTTCCTCCATGCTTTTGTATCATTGATGCTTGTTACATTTGTATGGTTAACTTAAATCTGATCCTAAGTTTTTTATGAATATAGATCCATGTCTTTGTATAGTTTTCTTCTTCTGTGATCTTACAGGTACTTGGTGAAGTTGGGCAAGTAAGGGAGCAGGGAGCTAGAAGCTGTCAAAGAAGAGAGGGATTGGATCAAAGGATTAGCGCAAGACACAGGTTGGTTCTTTCTATTCCTCTCTGTCTATAGTTCATAAAGGAAATACCAAAGTAGTTTTTCTCTGTTTGTTTCTAAGGCAGCTGTCACACCTTAGTGGGATAGAGCAGTTCTAAATAGACACTTTTCCCGGTAACACCATCTTCCTTTTCCTTTTCTTTACTTGTTTCCTGTTGATTCCCTTCCTGATCTTGGGATTCGTTTCTTCCAACTGTCTCCTTGCCTCTTGCTTCTGGACTCTTTTCCGATGGTTTTTTGAAATGCTTCCCCCCTGCTTCCTTGCCTCCTTCTGTGACTACTTGACTGTAGGAGGTAGCGGCACTCCCCCCTGCGCGTCCCGCCATGGAACCCTAATGCAAAACCCTAGCGTCAACTTCGATCCTTGTTCAGGTTGCAGTCCATCAATTCCCGTTACTTAACCAAATATAGAATCCGTAATATTTGAAAATATTAATTTGATATAGTTTTATTATAAATTTTGTTATCATGCCATGTAAAAAATTCATTAAATCTAATATTAATATTAATATTATTAGATTTAATAACTTTGGATTAATAACTTTAGATTCTTAAAACTATGGGTTAATATCATGGGTCATTTTTATTTTTTTTTATTATTTAATTTTTAGAGGGTTATTTTTATTTTATTTTCAGCTAATTAAAATGTTTACGTTAAATTGTTATACATTTCTAGCATATTATAGACATTATATCTCAACTCAAAGAAGGAATTACATATATCCCTCGTACTAAAAAGTAATTTTAATTTTTAATTCCAATTACTTGATCTCACTATATAAATGTAAAATAAAAGTGAAAATTGAAGTATTTTATTTATGCCTCACAATTGTTTTTAAAGTAAAATTACGTTCTCACATATATATATATATATATATATATATATATATATATATATAATCTTTCTTATAGAAGAAATATACTTTTTTCAGTGGAATCGGGCAAAACAAATTCAAGAAAGAATGTGATTTTTTGTTATTTAAAATGCATTTGTAAATGCGTAAATGGATTCAGCACCCTGAAGGGGCACTCAAATTCTACAAATTAAACAATTTAAACTCAAGTTTTTAAAAATATTTACAGAATTTTGATTAAAATTAACTAGAAAAAATGTTGTGAAAAAGGTCATTTCGTCTATAAGTTAGATTATATATATATATATATATATATATATATATATATATATATATATATATAACATTAAGTGACAACATCTTCCTCATGTACTAGGCTATAGAATGTCTCCCAGCGCAATTATAATATTATATGATTTTTTAAAATAATTACATAAATAAAATTATTTATGGCCGACTTTTAAAGTAACTTTATACACATCTCTTGCATATACAAGTTTGTATTAACAAATATAAAATATATATATATATATATATATTTGGGCCATAAATAAAATACTTTGATTTTAATTTAATTTTACATCAACTTTATATGGAGATAAAATAATTGAAGTAAAAAAATTAATTTAGATATGTAATTTCTTCACTACTGTAATGCCCTCCTCCCACATTTACCCAAGCTACCTGATCCACCGCGGTAAACATGTGACGAAGAGTTACTATGATATGACTTAACTCGCCATATATAGTTAAGCAAGTAGAATGGACACACCAAAAACCAAACTGACCTTTCTCAAGAGCTACAGAACCCCCAGGGACTAACCAACCACTCCAGGTGTCATATCCCTGAGTTGACTTAGCTTTTCATTGAACTAAACCCCTAGTCGCTCCCATGAAAAGGCCTCCATGCAACTAAAACCCTTTAGTCACTCCCACAGGCCTGCTTCCCAGCAACTGCAATCTATTTTAGCCATTTTTGTGCCAGCGACCGCAAGATCTAAGCCACTTTTTCAGGGCTAGGACTCAGACCTCTACACAGAACTTAATGAAATTGTCAGAATTGATAACTAACAATAAGACAAGGACTCTAATGTGAAACTTGAATAAGGACCTAACCAGAATCATCCTAACCATGACAAGCCTTTCGTCAAACACATCATAAATATGCAATATACAAGTCATATAAACACATCTGAACATAGGGACCTCATACTTATCTGAGATTCATCAAGAAGGTTTGATGCCCTCTCACAATAGTTGCATTATCATCTATTAGGTCATACATTCATTAACATTTCATTTACTAATCAAAACATGATGAGATTCATAACCAAAATCTATCATAAACCATGCTTATAACTATCATATAACCAACAGAATAAGAATGATAGCACAACCATTAAAACCACATAATAGCAAGTAAATTTACACATGGAACACAAGAGGAAAAGAGTTCTTATTAACATATGCAAAGGTAAACCAAGTCAGGGACTTCCATGCACCACCTGACCATAGATTAGGCCGAACTAAATCTTTCTTTCATCCAATCACCCTCATACCATATTCCAAGCATGAATGTGGGACTCACAACAAAACTAACCAGGGATTCTTCAGGATTTACCGTATATTTCACCAATACCAGTTAAGGATTCTTAGGCCTAAAACCCTCATCTATAAAACTAGGCTTTACCGCAATCTCGCCAAGGGATTCCTAGGCCCAAACAAGAAACATACACTACCATGCTTTACTGCACCCCACCATATATCGATCCAGGGTTCACTAGGCCTATACAAGCATGGATGCCTCCAGATCTCTTTACATAAATCGTGAGGAATTTTTCTGTCTCCACCAGCTAGGATTTACCGTATATCCCGCTATTTACTGGTCGAGGATTCCTATGCCTAACGAGGGTACACACAACTAGGCTTTACCGCAATCCCACCTTTACTAGTCTAGGGATTCCTAGGCCTTGTGATTTTTCTTGAGACCACCCAACTCAGTTTCGAAACCATCAGACAATCTAGCTCAACCATGTAATAGAAACCCTATCACACCATAACTATCTGGAAATGGCAAGGAAAGGCTAAAAACCATTGTCACACCTGGCAAAAACCCATCCCAATGATGGCAAGAGAACCAAGAACACACATGCATGTACCATGCATGCCAAATCTAACAAGGAAATTATACGTGAAACTCGATACCTGCAAGTAATCTTATTGTTACTACTTGATCCAACTCTTCCTTACTTGATCCTTGCTTCCCTTTTTCTTTTTTGTCCTTCCATTGTCTTTCTTTCCTCCAAGGCTAGAGTGCTCCAAGAATGCTCTAAGTGTGTGTGTGAGAGAATGGAGAAAGAGCTCCACCCAAAAACTATCAAAAGAGCATGAAATTGATCCTCAGAAGCCTTTTTATCAATAAGGCCTCTATTTTCTTCATTTTCCATTATTTTTCCTTCATTCTCCTTCTCACATGCAACCTGTGACCTTTCAACTTCCTTTTTCCTAATTTCCATCATTTTCATAAACAGAATGTCAATTACTGCATCTTTGTCTTTTCAATGCCTTTGCCAATTTTCTTACCCATAATAACCAAATGAACACCCACATTAGGAAGTTTTGCCCACCATTCAACTTGGAATACGTGTCCCATGACCTTGGTCTTATTTTGTATTTATTAAATTTAATACATGGATTTTTATCTCGGGGTTGTTACAACTACTTAATATGGAGTTGACAAAAAAATATTATTGATATAACATGATGTCTAATTGATTCTATGTTGAATTTATATGTAATATTTAAAATAAAAATATATTAATAACAAATAATATTCTACTTTCAACTATAAGTAAAATATTAAAGTAATTTGAATTAAAAAAATTCTTATATTTTTCACTTTTCATTGCTAAATAGGTGTGTAATATATTTCATTCTTAATAAGAAGTTGATATATAAGATTTAAAAATATTAATAACAAAGAAAATTTTAATGTGGGTTATACATCAAATATTCAATAAAAATTGAGTAAGATAAATTTGTATTCCATTAATAGGTGTTATATATAGAGAGGCATATTATGTCATGTAGATGTATGTTTTCTATTTCTGAATATGAGGAAGCATGTATTAATATTTTAATAAATAAAATATTTCAATCTCAACTAAGTGTATATTATGTAAAACAAGTGAAAATAAGAAATTTCTTATAGTTAAAATATTTTATTATTGGATTGTTCAAAAATATCATAGATGAAGAGGAATCAAATCTTTCTATGTCCAAACAATTTCTCAAGTTTTACACTCATAAAGAGGTTTGCATCTTGAGAAATTGATCCCACTAGACACTTAGTAGATGAAAAGTTAAGATGGATCTATGTTAGTATATAAGCATTTATAAAAAAATAAATAAGTCTATAAAATACAAGATATTTAGTATGATAATATGTTGAGAGGTAATCAAACTTGTATTAATGTAAATGTTTTAACCTTTCAAGTAAGCATAAATTAGTATGGAAAAATTTAAAGATGGAAAATTATTTTAAAGTTTAGAAACATTGGCTAGTTTTACTAGTTCTTAATATGCAAATTATAAGACATTTAGTGATATTTTTGTAAAAATAAATAAATGTCTAACAATTCTATATAATCTCTATAAAATTTTCATGATTTTCAAAATAAATTAATTTTATATTATAAAATGTGTATAAATCATTTTTAGGAAAAATATATATTAGTTATTTTTTTTAAAGAATAAACAATTAGTAAAAAAATCTTTTAAAATTTTCCTGGTAAATAAGATCGGATCATAAAATTTAGATGATTTTAATCAAATACAAAATATATTTTCTTTTAATTTAAAAATTCATAAACAATTATTTTTTCATTATATAAAAATTTAGAGAAAACATATATTTCATATTATTTTATTTATTTTCATTTACAACTTAATTTAATTTATTTATAAAAAATGTGATTTATTTTATGCCTAAAAATATATATGATAAAATTTTATAAAAATAGAATAAATAAAAAATAAAAAATAAAATAATTAATGTTATTTTACTAATAACCATAATAAAATAAAAATTATTATTAATTTTCGTATTAAAAATAATAAAATTTATCATAATCAGATGATTGTTTTGATGTGAATAACTCATAATAATTTTTTATAATATGAATAACTATTCCTTACACTCACCCTTAATCAGGTGTTTATGATGTGAATAACTCATAATAATTCCTTATAATGTGAATAACTATTCCTTAGACTCACCCTTAATCAGGTGTCCCCAAACTATTTTATCATAATTATTATTATTATTTTAATAAATTTTAAGTTATCATAATTATTATTATTATTTTAATAAATTTAAACCACTTAAAATTTAGTAAAAATAAAATTTGTATATAGATAAACTAATAGCTCTTTATCAATCCTACATCATATAATGATATATTAAAAATATATATATATTTAAAACCTACCCATAAAAAGAATTTATATATTAAAATTATTAAAAATATATATACTTAAAACCTACCCATAAAAAAATTGAAATACAAAATTAAATGAAATATATATATATATGTAATTATACATAAAGGCCCACCCACATAATGAGAACGACGAGGCCCTCAACCTTTCAAAACCTAACTACATTATAAAGTGGAAACTCCCATGAAACGACAAAGGAAGAGTGTATGACCGAAAACACTAAGAACCAAACATTATTGCTCATCAATTATTTGCTCCACCGGTCAAGAATTTGCAGCGTCTTTGTCGTTCACCATTGAAAAAACCACGCTACTGGCTCCCCATCCGGTAGGCACTCGCCTTTCCATGAGCCGTTCGAAACGTCGATTTTCAAATGGCACTCCCCTTTTGGCAAGAGCTAAACAGCCTGCTTTCGGGCCTTTAATGCACCCGATACCGGCCTCACCATACCTACATGCCCATGCCATCTATCGTTTCTTGGAGAGCTCTACGGCAACTTTTTCCGAAAACGGGTGACCCACCACCGCCGCGCTGGTACCCGTTGCGCTGGCTCATTTTCAAACCAATGCTCATGCATTTTCAAACGATCCCTCGCGCCAAACATTCATTTGCTCCATTCGCGCTCCCGGAACAGGTCCTCTGCAACCCTCTCGAGCATTCGTTTCTCCTGCTCACGGTGCTGGCTCACCTCGCAGGTCCGCTCACTATGTTGAATCCCTTATGAAGACAATTTTTTTAGAATGGGTTAATTTATCTCTTTCTATGGCAGTCTAAGATTGCATGAGAGGAACTCTGCTAGACCGAACCCCACTATAATTACACGGAGATCTGGAGCAGACCGAGGTCCCTGAGCTAAAAACACGAATAGTTTTGAAGAGTTTAAACGAATTTCAAGAGCGGAATAACCTTGTGGATGACAGCAACCAACCTTGTGAAACTGTGCCCTAACTGTGCAGGTCAGTGAAAGGACTGATATGAATTGATGGGTGACTCCAACAAGGCTTGTGAAAATCACAATTACAGTAAATAGATAGTTGGCAGGTTTTGCTACTCCAACTGCTAGACGGGTGTAGCAAAGAGAGTTATAGCACTCTTATGCTGTCCAGTGTTGATCATATCCATTTATCATTGCAGCATCATCTGTAGTTCACATCTGAAACACACAATTTGGTCTGCTCATGTTGTAATGGGAGGCATTACTTCCTAACATTTTAGCACGAGTAACCACTGCGATTACGATTTAGTTACAGTTTATAAATATTTTTGACGAGTTTCACATTATATAATTCATTTTTTTCTTTATAATTGTGTTTTTGGATTATCATTATGAGCCTTCTTTGTTTACACTACAGACAAATTTACTTTGACATAGAGGCCTAAGGAATCAAGATCTACAAAACCGAATTGTGTTAACATTGCACAAAGGTTTAAAAACCTTTTTCCTTTAAAAATAAGATTAAGCAACAATCCCTAACTCTGTTAACATTGTACACAGGTTTGAAGATCATTTTAATTAAGTGCAATTTAATTATTTTGTGTTTTGGTTTTTTTTATATGGGTTATACTTTTCAGTAATATTATGATTTTGTATTATTTAAAATGTTTTTTTGAATAGATAAATAGATTAGTACTATGAAAATTCCTTTTATTCACACATCTGGATTATGCATATTTAGATTATGTAGATTTTACAACTCAAACTTGTGATTCTAACTCACTCTTATTAAATTTCAACAAATTAAACAAAAAAATATAACAAAAAAACACCAAAACATAAAAGATTTGACTGGATTAAACTAACCCTTACCAAATGGAATATTATAAAAGCACTACAGAACTATGCTTTCAATGTTTAAATCAATGAAAACTACAGCTACTCCTGACCCACAAGATTAAACATTTCTATGAAACAAAGATATCAGAAATTGCAATAGTAAATGGTTTAATCAAACAGTCAGAAATATGGCAATAAATCAAAATCAATGAAAACTATAGCTACTCCCGAGCCACAAGATTAAAGATTTCTATGAAACAAAGATATCAGAAATTGCAATATTAAATGGTTTAATCAAACAGTGAGAAATATGGTGATGAATCAAAAAAATATGTCGAAGCAAATATCAGTGGGAAAAAGCCACTCAAGGTTATACATCAAATCCTTCAAGAAAATAAGTAAAATTTCATGCTGGAACACATTTTCCTTTTTAATTTTCATTCATCCAGCCCAATTTTGAACCAGAATTGAAAAAATATTAATACCCAACATGAAAAAAAGTATAAATTTGCATGGGAGGAAACACAACTAAATTTGCATGGGGAGAAAACACAGCTACTTTTCGTCTGACATCAATATCCACTGTAAGCTGTATATAATCATGTCTCACATAACTAAATATCAGGAATCACTTTTCGTCTGACATCAATATCCACTGTAAGCTGTGTATAATCATGTCTCACATAACTAAATATCAAGAATCTACAAATTTTACAACTAAAAATGAAAGGTATCACGTTTACATTTTCTAAAAAGTATTTTATAAGGGAACAAATTACACAATCTCCCATATCTATCTAGTTGGGACCCTGATATATGTAAGATCTTAAGCCTGCCAAACTTCAGGGCCTGCTCATATCTAGAGGGTTTAAAACTGTCTTTTCTTGTGCCCAAACTGGGGTGAGAACATGTTCTGTGCTTAATATACAACAAACAATATATGATTCAGCTTAAGCCATATATAGATCAAGGCAAGTGATCAAAGTTCCAGCCCTTCCCATTTTATAGTGGGTTACTGTATCATGTTGATGCAAACTTGGAACCCCGACGTTACCCCTATTAATACAGAGTTGGGGATCCATGTTAAAATGAATTACTGTATCATGTTAATGCTGAGTTGGGGGCCATGCTAAAATAGGTTACTGTATTATATTAAGTTGGGTGTTAGGGTTCAAAACTCATTACACATCAAATAAATATTAAAAACTCGTCCAAAAGCCCAAACAAGAAGATTCAATCCGTAACATATGCAATAGCCAATTCATCCAACAATCTACAGAGGAGAATGCCACTGTAAGAACATATACCCACCATAGCACACAAACTATCTATAACTTGATACCATCAATCACAAAATCCATGAAGAGATGGCATATCTGCAACTGAAAATTAAAACAACAGAGAAAAATTCTTTTAGTTCTTTTCATGTCCCTAAATGCCCCTTACACAAGTGAAAGCCTAATCTCTGAAAACCTAAGGTGAAAGCCTAATCTCTGAAAACAACCTTAATATTAGACTTCAGCCAAAGATACAATTCTGATATATACCATACAATGACAAGAAGCACCTTTCACCAATGCAAATAACCCAGAACTAAATAATATTGCATTTCTAATTTATGAGCTGATATGCCAACCAGTCTTCAACCAACAACTAATATACCATGCAATTCTCTGAAATAACACCATTCACTTATCACCTATTGACCAATTATCTGATTCAGATGCTTCAGTCACAGGGCCCATTGTCCTCGGATCATCCATCTTTTTAGGGGGAGATAACTATGTGCACACTTTTTCTTTCGCTTCATTTTTTCTTATACTTTCTTTTGTAGTACTTATCATTAGTATCAGTTGGTTCGTTTTTCTTGCTGTTATTCCAGAATTTGTCCCATTTTATTTTTCTTATATGTGGCATTTTGTTAAATTCTTCTAATTTTTTTGTTCCATTCTGGGAAATTGTTGATATTTTCTGCAAGCCGCTCTTCCATTTTTCTCAAAGACTTTTTGTTGTTCTTCCAGCTTCCTCCAAGATTTTGCATATTTTTGCCAAAAAATTGCTTCCGATGGTTCCATCTTTAATTACCATCCAAGCTGGCACGATTTTTGCTCTGTTACCACTGAAATGTTATGGGGAGACACTCTAATGTTATGGGAAGATTTTTGCCCTAAATTTTATTAGATCACTAAGGTTTTTTAATTTTTTACTTTTTTTTATATATATTTTTTAAAACTTCCTTTCTTTTCAAATAATAAGATAGCAATTCTAGCATAAAGGTTGTCTGGTCTTTCAATAGGGCAAACACTCTTACAGTGCAGAACTAACCATTCAATAATCAAGCAGTAACAATGTAACACATATCCACTATTCTGGTGAACCAATCCGTTTCAAAGTATTTCCAAATAATTCTAAACAAATCCAATAATTCAATGGAGATAGATTATAGATCCCTGCAAATCACTGAGCTACGTTGTTCTAGTTTTGATTTGAGAAACTAGCTTCGGATCGAGGACTTATCCCGCTACAGGGCTATCCATCGTACGACTATGACTCGGAAATCGATGTGCGCGTTATTATTGGATTTATTCCGCTCTTGCAATTCATTTAAACTCTTCAAAACTATTCGTGTTTTTAGCTCAGGGACCTCGGTCTGCTCCAGATCTCCGTGTAATTATAGTGGGGTTCGGTCTAGCAGAGTTCCTCTTGTGCAATCTCAGACGGCCACAGAAAGAGATAAATTAACCCATCCTAAAAAAATTGTCTTTATAAGGGATTCAACACCGTAAGCGGACCTGCGAGGTGAGCGAGCACCGTGAGCAGGAGAAACGAATGCTCGAGAGGGTTGCAGAGGATCTGTTATGGGAGAGTGAATGGAGCAAATGAATGTTTGGCGCGAGGGATCGTTTGAAAATGCGCCAGCACAACGGGTGCCAGCTCGGAGGTGGTGGTCACCCATTTTCGGAGAAACGATGGATGGCATGGGCATACATGTATGGTGAGGCCGCTATTGGGTGCATTAAAGGCCGGATAGCAGGCTGATTAGCTCTTGCCCTCCCGTTTTCGTGATAAAAAGGTACTTGTTTTTTTATGAGCAGGTTCGAAACATCGATTTTCAAATCAATATGGATAAGGTTTATCTGGAAAAATCACTACAATAAGCTATCCCAGAAATCTAAAATCTCAAAGTAATATTTTATATTAAAATATTGAAAAAAATAAAATATTATTAAAATATATTAAAAATAAGTTAAATTAAGAAACTAGAAAAAATTAGATTAAGAAAATTTAATAAAAATGAATAAAAATAGATTTAGCTCACATTTGAAGACACATTAAAGAGAAAAATGTTAATTATTTATATTAAAAAGATTAAATTTAAATAATAGATTTTGGTCAAATGATATTAAAGTTGAAGTATAATTTTGTTTCCATTTATATTGATATATTATAAACTTAAAACAATGTAAACTTTGAAACGGGAACTGATACTGTTACCCGTTTTGTAGAGATAGCAAAAAAGTGACCCGATTTTGAAAAGGGGTGATGCAGAACACACATGTTTTTTTTAGAGCATAGTTTTTGGCACTTTAATTTTTTTAAATTCTTGTTATGTACATTGCATTTTAGAATGGTAGTGATTTTCATGCCGATTTAAAAAAGTGGTTATTCTGCATCAGACCCTTTTTTTAAAAAGCCTGTTTTCTTGACTTTAACTTTTCTAATGTATGAAATGTAAATAATTATTTTGTAAATTTAATAATTTTGGAAGTGGTCTTCCTCTTCATAGTTTTTTGTTTTTATTTTTATTTTTATTTTTTTTGTAGTGAGGTTTTTATTGATTTGCATATTTAAAGAAGAAGGTCGATATTTTTCATTTTCGATATTTTACATATTTATACATCGTTAATTAAATTTTCAATCCAAATGAAATAATTCTCTCTAAAAAACAAATAAAAAATTATATATAAAAAAAGACAAAAATAAAAAATAAAAAATGTTAAAAAAAATATCTTATAAACCATAAAACAATTTGGAAATAAAAAACAAAATTAATATAGATATATATAAGTCAGTAAAAATTGAGGGAAAAAAAAAACATGAGCAAAAACTAGGGAAAAAAAAAATTAAAAACAAACTAATTAAAATAATAATAATAATAATAATAATGAAAAAATTTTAAAAAATAGTAAAATTAATATTTAAAAAAAAAAATGTTAAAAAAATTATCTCACAAACCATAAAAGGATTTGGAAAGCAAAAAAAAAACCACAAAATTAAAATATATATATATATATATATATATATATTAAGTAAGTAAAAATAGAGAAATAAAAAAAATAAAAAAAATAAAAAATAAAAAAAAAACATTAGAAAAAACCGGGGAAAAAAAAATTAAAAACAAACTAGTTTAAAGCAAAAAATAGAAATTAATGAAAAAAATTTAAAAACTAATAAAATTAATATTCAAAAAAAAAAAAAAAAACCCAAAAAAAATTTGTATTTTTTATTTAAAAAAAAAAAAAAAAAATGTGATTATTTTTTATTAAACATTGATATTTTGTTAAAAAAAAAATCAATTTTTTTTTTTTTTTTTTTAACAATCTCTTTTATTATTAAAAACAAATTTTATTTTTATTTCTATTTTTTATATAAAAATAAAATTATCCAACAGATCTTTTATATTTAAAAAAAAAAAAAAAAAAAAAACCTATATTTTATATTTTAAAAAAAAAAAAAATTCACATTAAACTTTTTTTTTTAAACAATGTTAAAAAAAAAAAAAAAAAAAAAAAAATTGAAAATTAAATTTTTTTTTTTTTAACAACTATTTTTTTTTAAACCATTTTTTTTTGTTATAATTAAGAATAGTGTTTTTTTTTTTAAACCAATTTTTTTTTTCTTTTAATTTTAAAATTTATTAAAAAAAAAATTAAATATTTTAAAAATGAAATCTGTTTTTTTTTTTTTTTTTTTTAAATTAAAAATTTTAAAAAATTAACATCGTTTTTTTATTTTTTAAATTAAAAATTTAAAAAATTAAATGTTTTTTTATTAATTAAAAAAAAAAAAAAATAATTGGCGCCCCCGGCCGCCCGTGGTGGCGCTACCGGGGGAGGAGGGGCCTGCGCGCAGGCCCTCCGCCCCAGGCAGCGCCACCACGGTCGGCCGGGGGGTGCCAAATTTTTTTTTTTTAATTAATAAAAAAAACATTTAATTTTTAAAATTTAAAATAAAAAATAAAAAATAGAAATAAAAGTAAAATTTGTTTTTAATAATAAAAAACGTTTAAAAAAAAAAATGAATTTTTTTTTAAACAAAATATCTATGTTTAATAAAAATTAACTACTTTTTTTTTTTTTAATAAAAAATACACACTCTCTTTTTTTTTTTTTCTTTTTTTTTTTAATATTAATTTTTAAATTTTTTTCATTAATTTCTATTTTTTTTTTTAACTAGTTTGTTTTAAATTTTTTTATTTTTTTTTCCCAGTTTTTTCTAATGTTTTTTTTTAATTTCTCTATTTTTACTTACTAAATATATATATATATATATATATATATATATATATATATATTTTAATTTTGTTTTTTTGTCTTCCAAATTCTTTTATGGTTTGTGAGATAATTTTTTTAACATTTTTTGTTTTTTTAGTTTTGTCTTTTATATATATTTTTATATTTGTTTTTTAAGTAATCAACATTTTAATCTTAATTTTAGTAGCTTTTAATTTATTTTATTTTTTTTCTATTTTTTTTTTAAATTTAGTTTGTTTTTAATTTTAATTTTTAATTTTTTTGTTTTCTTGTTTTTCTGTTTTTTTTTTTTTTTTTTTTTTTTTTTTTTTTTTTTTTTTTTTTCACCCACTTAATTTTTTGTTTCTTTTAAATGTTTATGTTTTTTTTTTGTTTTTTTTTTTTTTTTTGTTTTCCATATATATTTCATTTTGCCAATTTTTTTTGGTTTACAAGATTACTCATTTTTTTCCCCATTTTTTTAAAATATTTTTTTTACTATTTAATTGTTTATAATTTTTTTTTTAGTTTTTTAGTTCTTATCATTAATTTCGTTCTTTTTACATTTTATGATTGATTTTTTTTTTTCATTTTTTTTTTTTGTTTTATATTTTTCTTTTAATAGATATTTTAATCTATGTTTTTTTTTTTTTTTTTTTTTTTTTTTTTTTTTTTTTTTTTAATTTAATTTTTTTCGGGGTCATGATAAAATATTTCATGCCATTATTTCGAGATGTTGAAATTTAACTTTTGAAAAAAAAAAAGTCTTCTTCCAGAATTAACCCTTTTCATTTTGAGGGTGTTTTTTGGATAATTTTTGCGCAAAAAATTGGTTTTCACCGCCATTTTTAAAACATGTTGAAAATTTACCCAAGAAAAGAAAAGGTGTTATTCCAGCATCAACACTTTTCACTTTTAGCACTGTTTTTGATGTTTTTTCAGGGTTTTTTGGCCAGAGTTCCCGTTTTGAGTTTATAGTTCCCGTTTCAAAATTTACATTGTTTTAATAACATAAATATAAATTAGTCAATTAAATATAGTTTAAGTGATTGGAGGAGAATAATTTGAGAAACCGCTGCAACTAGAGACCTTTATAGTGATTAGGGTTTTACCTTAACTGCCCGTCATCCATGGCCCTCCCCGCCTTGTAGCAATATTTTGTAGTTAGTAATGGTGCATTATTGTGTCTCGGCGGATAAATCAATGAATCTTGACGACATAACAATTGGTTTTGCAAGTATTTCTTCTTAGGCAAATCAAGCTAGAGTTTCTTATAGTACTGTTTTGAAATCTAAATCTACCTCTTGATTGTCCATGAAACTCTTGCTTTTAATGTCCCTTTCCAAGATTTTGGTCTCGTCTGTAGATTTAATGGGGTTTGGCCACAGTTGAATGATCTACATAAGTGGATTTATGATATATGGAAACCCATCCTGTCTTAAGATATGAACATTTTCCCTTCGACACAGGGTTTTTTTGTTGTTCTCTTCGCTAATCGTGAGCATAAGAAGATCATCTGGGAATCTAGGCCCTGGTTCTGGTGTAGTGTTAGTCTCTTCATGTAGCCTTGGTCCCCTTCTCTTGATCCAGTTATGACATCAATCTCCTCGGATCCGGTATGAGTAAGGTGTTCAAACCTTCCCATACATCTTTGGTATTTCTTTACATTTGCTACTATTGGAAATTTGTAATATGCAAATATTACTACTATGGCCCAGGATCTGAGCATTTCACTAAAACCAATTATGCTCAAATATGTGCGGGGATGTACTTTAACAAGGGTTTTCTAGCCAAGATCAATCTAACGGCAACAAGTTATGTTTGAATCCAGAAAATTGATTATGAAAATGTTTCATTTTGATGCCACACATGTTATGAGACAGGGCATGTAATCAAGAATTATCCCAAGAGGCCACAGAATAATAGAGGTCGAAAAAGTAACTAGAGGCCCAAATGGTGGGAAGGTGCTTAGTCAAAACATTATAGTGTGCACAAGGAAGAAGAGATTCAGGATATGGAGGAAGAAAAAAAAAACAAGAAGAGGACAAAGAATATTTGTCGGAAGCAAAAGACAACCAGGAAGAAGTTATTATCAAAGAAAATTCACCGAAGGAAACATAAATTAGTCAGGAAGAAGTGCATGTCAATGAAGACCCTCTGGATTCAACTGTTGTGGAAATGTGACAAACCCTTGTGAAAGTTGAATCCACTTCTGAATATTGAATGAATAAAGTTGGAAAAGTAATTTCTTGGGCAGATCAATTAGATGGGGAAGAACCTAAAGGCATCAGTGCTTACTCACCGAAGGGTGACCCATCATATTTAATAGAAAACACAGGTTGGATTTAGGTTGAGAAGAAGGGAAAAAATATTTCACCAAGGAAAACAAGAAGTCAGTCAAAATCAAACCAAAAAGTAGCGAAAAATGGAATGTAAATGTATTCGTATCTTGGGAGTATTCTAGAATTTTTTTAGCTAGAAAGGGAACAAAATTTTTGTATCCTGGGTTACTCACTTGAACCTCTATGCTCAATCTCAAACCCACAAGGAATATTGGTAACTTTGACGAATTATAACGGCTCTGGGTCATATCCCAACCTTCATTTTTAATAAAACTCTCATATCCATTTTATTTTTAAAAAATAACACAAAATTGATTAGAGGAAAATTATTATCTTTCCCAGGTTTAAATCCAACTTTATAATATAATAATCTTAATAAATTAATTATTGGTGACTTTTTAAAATTTATTTTATATTTCCCAGATTGAGTGGTTAACAACATGATTGGACAAGGAACTGAGGATTGTGTTGGTTCGTATATTCTAAAGGATGTGTGTCTTCCTCTACCCAACCATCCTCATGCTAACAAGAATATGGTTAATTATGGTAGTAGCACACCCCAAACTAGTTTCTCAACTATGGAGGCATCTAGTTCAATTGCTGATTAATTCTAGTTCTTGGCCACTGATGTGAAGGAGAGGGTACAATAGCGTATGGCCCATCCACCCCCCCTAATGTCAAATAATGGCTCTCAATTTTCCTTGACTTATGATGTCTTGAGTCTTAACATATCATTCCTTCACCACTCTAACAATCTCATTCTATTGCATGCTCTAGTCTACAACTATTAAACAAATTTACCAACTTAACAATAACTTTACCAAGTTCTTTTTTTTTGGAGGTCACATCAAATCATGATTTTCATGCTAATTTTTAAAAGTGGTGATGAAGCATAACTTTTTTTTCCATTTCGGGGTTGAAATTTCAATATTTTTCAACCTTGACATTAAAAACCAGATATCATGATTACAAAAGACATGAAAATGCATGTTGAAATGAAAAAGTAGTGATACAACATCACCTCCTTTTTTTAAGGGCTAAAACTCAAATATTTTTCAAACATGGCATTAAAAATGAAATATTATGATTATGAAAGACATGAAGAAACACAATGAAATAAAAACCGGTGACGCAACATCACTTCTTTTTTAGGGTTACAATTTTGTTCTTGGGAAGAATCTAAAAGAAACTAGTTTTGGGAGAAGTACACTTGATGAAGAAATAAGCAACAGGTAGACCTAATGACGACAGAAGTGACTAACAGACCTGGTGAAGACAAAAGCGACAAGAAGACTTCATGAAACCATAAGAAACTAATGTACATTGTGAAGAAGAAAGTATATTCAATGAAGTAGGTTAGCGTCTATGAATATTTGCAATAGAGGGGATTGGTGTCTCTTGTAGGTTGGTGCCTACAAAGAAATAGAGGGGATTGGTGTCTTTTATAGGTTAGTGCCTCGATCATTGGTGTCTCTTGTAGGTTGTGCTTACATAGTAGCAAAAGGGATTGGTGTTTCCTGTAGGTTGATACCTACAAAGAAATGGAGAGGATTGGTGTGTCATGTAGGTAGGTGCCTACAAAGAAATAGAGGGGATTAGTATCTTTTGTAGGTTGGTTTCTACAAAATGACAGAGGAGATTGGTGTCTCTTGTAAGATGGTTCCCACAAATTGATGTAATAGTAGGTTGGTGCCTACAAGATCTTTCATATAAAGAAGTTTTGTGTTTTTCTCCCGCAAGAGTTTCCATGTATATCTTGTGTTACTTGTTCAATTTATAAGATAGATGTTTTTTGATGTTTGATTGGCATTAAATAAATAAAAATTGTCATTACACTAATTCAACCTCCCTCTGAGTATAGTCATGAATCCAACATTAGTACCATAAAAGGTTACTCCTACTCATATTGATAATGTTCACCTAATATTTCTAATTTTTTTTTTTTTGTAAGCTGCGGTGGTGCCTTTCTTTTTCTATTTATATAAAATCAAGTTGATCCATATACAGCAGTTTGGTGGCCTCAACTTGCCCATATGGGAAACCAAGTCTGTTGGCCACCTGAAATTATTATAGGCCATCCAGTAGAAAAAATTAATAAGTCTTTCAATCCACGCTAAGTAAACCTCGCAAGAAAAGTCGCTAATCATGTTCCAACCTAACTTAAGACTATTGAAAATAAAATGCTATCCTTAAAAAGAAGCAGACTATAAACTACATGAATTAATCCTTTCGGTCTTCATTGTCACAATCCACATTTGCCGGTGCTGCCGTCGAGTCCCCCGGTGCTGGAGATAGCTTCTTCAGTTGTTGCTAGATTTCATCCAGCTTGTTGTCCAGCATAATCATGATGGTTTGCAGGTTTTTTATATCTTTCTTTATATTTGGCATACCTTGGGCGATTTTTGCCATTTCGCCCGCCACCTGCTCTAGCGCCCTGGCAAGTAAGTGCTTCAACACCCATTACACATGCAAGGCTTGCTTGTAGAGTGTCATCCTTCCTCTGGTGTGCCCCAGGTCAGGGATGATATCTCCCAATTCCTCCATCTCTGGCTCAGAGTCTCCTTCCATGACATTGTCTTCCATTTCCTATATGAGCTGACGAATGTCAGCGTCTATTCCTTCTTTGTATGCACGGGCAGCCTCTTACACAACCGTCCTCATGGTTTTCCTGCTACGCCTCTGATATACTGGTGTGGAGGTCGTCGCATCATTTCTGCCTGGCTGGATTTGCCGCCCTCTTCCTCCATGACCCCTTCCTCTGCCCATGCGAGCCATCTTTCCCTCTACAGTCGCCTGTTTACAATGATCAACATCAAAAGTTAGTTTATCAGAAATTACACTTATCCCCAACACCTGCATATCCTTGTCGTTGGGCTTGCCCTCCCCACTCCAGTTTCTCCCATTGGTCTGGAAACTCCCTAGTCTCTCTTCCCTTGGGCCGAACATGGGCAGGCCCTCAGTTATCCTATCCCCCATCCAGATTGCATGCTTAACTCCCTCAGGTGGCCCCTTTGCCCAGCTCTCACAGTACCCCGGCAAGCCATTGTTCTGGTCCTCGCGCTTCCTTACCATACAAACCTCTGCCCCATTCTGAACCACCCCTTCCTCTGCATTTCCCATCTTTCCCCCCTCCACCACCTTACTGTGCGTAACAGGGTAAATTGCGGACCCGCTTAGACGTGGCCTTCCCTCAGCGATTCCTGGCTCTCCCCCCTCCTCCAACATACTATGAATGGCCGAAAGAGATGCAGGAATTGAGACTAAGAAAACATACCCGGACTTTTGCTCGACCGCTGAAGGATCCGATGCCCACTCCACTCCATTCTCCACCTTCCTTCGTTGCATACTAATCTCTCTTCCCCCCTTAGCCACCCTCATTAACCCTTTCCCACCTGTCCTGCGTCCCATCCCACTTCTGCTGCTGTTTCCTCCTTCCTCCTCCCCCACTCTCCTGTCACCTCGTTGCCTCAGATTTCCCTCAAGCATGCAGGCTGCCACCACGTCCCTTTGAATTATTATGAGGGTAGTTGGTGGCCGGCCTGGCCAACCTCTCCCCCATGCTGTCATTCTGGGCGTACTCCCCACTTCCCTCACCCCGATCGTGGGACCTGATATTTCTAATTTTACAAAGCATAACATTTTAATTTTCTTCATTCAAGTGTAGTGTTTTATGTTAATTAAATTAATTCTATTTAAATTTTATTTTATTTTTAAAAATTAGTAATTATGGACAGTAATAAATTTTTAATGAAAATTAATTGAGATGAATTAGAAAGGAGAAAGAAATAATGAGATCCTTATTGTATAAAATGGTTCGAAGAGTAAGATATAGAAGAAGAATGATGCCCATTGAATAAAATGCATTCAAAGTTAAGTACAATAATGATATAAAAAGGGAAAATGGAAAAGATGCACTAAAAAAACAATAGAGTCCACTTCAACAAATAAGATGAGATTAAAGTACAAAACCACTTTAAGCGTGACATCCTATGGCATGAAAAAAGTGGATAATAGTGTAACTAAGAACTGGTACACACAAAGTGAGATGTTAATAGGAAGATGGGAACAACCAAAGGAGCTATGGGAGAAAATGTTATGCCAAGTATGTAAATGGTGAGGTATAAATTGAGCAACAAACTCTCCTATAATGTGTAACATATTCACAAGTATAAGAGAGGTTGAATTCACATATTAGAAATTGGGAATTAGTTTTTCAAGAGGATCTAATGAGATGCACAACGATGTTTTTGAGAAAATGATGGGGAAGAAGCAAATGGTTGAGAGTAGAGTAAATGATGTAGGTAGCTTTTGATCCAAAGTGAAGGAGACCAAACTAATTTGAGTAGGCTAAGACTGTGATTTGGGTCCTACTATTTTACCATTAGCTCTACTTATCATAATATTATTATTTTATTCTCTTAGAAAATAACTCTTAGAATTTAAATTTTTTCATCCCATACAACCATTTGATCTTATCTACACAATTAAGTGATAAAGCACATAGAGGAGGGGAGATGCACAATCCCCAAATTAACCATTATGTTGATCAGGAGAGGGGAAATCAGGTAGTCATAACTTGAATGGTGTAGTGTGAGTTACCACCTCATGTGGGTTCAAATCTTTCTAGTGACATGTTGGTAAATAATGGTTACATTGACTTGAAGTGACTCAGTTGAAAGAGTAGATGCCTCCCTATTGAGATGTTTCAATGAATCTAGGATGAGTCATAATATTTTGAGATATTTTACATGTGGTCTATTGCATATTCTAAGAAATATATTGGAAACTAGTTGATTCAATCCCAAGCTTAGCCCAAGTCACTCTATCTAGTTCCTAATCGCCATATTTTGAAAGAGAGATAAGGGCGAGGGGGCGGGAGAAGAAGGCATAATGCCCTATAACCAATTAACCATACTTTTAATAAGGAGGTCACTACCTCTATAAAAACCTCCATTAATATAAATATCATACTATATTGAAGATTATATGATGTTGTAAACTATTCCTTATATCAAATATAAAACAAGATGAAAATAAATTGTATAGCCTTTAATTTTATTTTTAAAGCACTAAAACAATTAGAAGTATAATAAAAAGATAAAGAAAAGTGAATTGTGTTGATAAGTTGGTATGAGATTTGAATTTGTTTTTGTTGCGCTGCACTAATCCTGATCCTGATCCCTGGTTCTGATTAGCTCCCATGACCCCTCCAGAGACCTCTTCGAGGGGGGCGTCCCCCTCCTAATCTACCTAACCTATCTATTTTTTCCTTCTCATCCCTTGTCTCTTCTCTTGGACCACCTCGTAAATTCCCATCAGTCTCCAAATTTGTTAAGCATTTGGACTCTATTCCTAAGATAGACTTCCCCCTACCATTCCTCGAAAATCAACTCTCTCTATTGCCCTCATCAAAAACTATGCAAAAATAAATAGAGCATAATTGGTCCGCAAATATCCAAGGGAAAATTTTGTCTCACTTTTGTGGAAGAGGATACTTCAACTTCTATTTCGAATCCAAGGAAGAGCATGATTTCATCTTTAGGAATGGACCATAATTCATGGACTCGAGGGGCCTCTATTTAAACATGCGTGCTCTAGATTTTATTCCTGAGCTCAATATCCCTAGTGTAGTATCGGTATGGTTTTGTCTCCCTCACCTTCCTATCCACTGTTAGGGAGACGAATTTGTAAGAACCATAAGGAATGCAATTGGAAAATACATTGATCGAAGTGAACCAAAGGAGAACATGCATGCATGTGTAAGGATCTACATAGAAGTTGATCTAGCTAGAGGACTCCTTAAAGCAATGAATATCAAAGTAGATAGTTGGGCGCATATTCAACAACTCAATTATGAACAACTTCCCCTCAAATGCAAGGTATTTCACGAATGTGGTCACTTTGCTAATCAATTCCCAAAGCAATCATCAATTGAATCTCAAGAGGCCTCCAATGAACAATGGGAAATCATCAGGCCCAAAAACAACAACCCAAGCAAATCCACCAAATAACCTAAGTGCCTTCATTATATACCTTCTTCCTTTATCCCCTCTTTCTCTAATTTCAACCCCTTGCCTCAATTCGAGACCTCAATGCCCATTTCTTCTAACTCATTTGAATCCTTAGCCAATCTCCCTTCTAATCCGTATGAACTTCCAACTTCCAACCTTGAGCCTGAAGAGGTAGAGGCCTCTGATGATCCACCTTCCTTAACTCAGCCTTGCAACATCCTTCAATATGTTGATCTGGATCAGATCAACCCTATTCCCATCTCCCCATTAGCAGTTCCACTTGTTGAACAAAATCTAGCCCTCACTAACCCCATCTCCCCTCTCTCTGATCCCCCCTTGCTTTCTTGAACCCTTCAATCCCTTCCTTTGCAAGAATTTTGACCATAAGTAAAGCTAAAGAGGCTCCAACACCACCAGAAGCACTTCAAAGGAAAATTTGAAGACCAACAAAGAAGTTTGTGATGAAGCAACACGAGAATAAATGGCAATGGGAATTCAACAACTAATGGATTCATTTCTAGGTAAAGGGGCAACATTTAAGGAAATACAAACCCAGGCAGGGAGGAGCAAGGGTTTTGCCAACCCTTCACAGGGAAAATAATTAATCTAGTATCCTATAATTGTAGAGGCCTTAGGCACGTCTCAAAAACAAATGTAATAAAAGATATGAAAATATGAGGAAACCCTATAGTCCTATTAATCCAAGAGACCAAATTAAGTGAGGAGGAAATGTCATTCATAATTAAGAAAATCACCAAGAAATTTAAATAGATATCAATCAGTGCAAGAGGTGCATCAGAAGGAATATGCATAATATCGAACCAAACAATCCTGGACATTCAAAGAGTTCACAAAAAAAATGGGTAAATATTGATCTTCACAATAAAGTAAGTGGGAAAATTTCATAGTCTACAATATTTACGCCCTTGTTCATTATAGGGACAAAGAGAAATGTTGGAATTCCTTAACATCTAAGATAGAAATTGATGGTGACAAACTCGTTATATTAGGTGGTGACCTCAAACTTGTTATGAGCACTTAAGAAAAAATAGGTGGTTTATTTCTTCCAGATCCAAGCAAAGACAAACTAGAATCTATTATGGTTGAGCACAACCAGTATTGTAAATCATACCAAATAATGAAAAATGCACATGGAGAATCTAGTGAACTTTACCTAGTAACATCGAGGAAAGGTTGGATCCATTCATAGTTTCTACGAACCTCATTGCAAGAACTGGCACAACATCTTCCATAATTCTCTCTACAACAACATTTGATCACAAGCCCATCAATTTAATCCTGGACGAGAGCACCAATTTAGGTCATCTTCCATTTCGATATAACCCCCTTTGGTCTATAAATAAAGATGTCAAACAGTTGATTGAATAGGTCTGACACACCAGAATAGATGGCTCCCACATCTTCAAAGGGAACTAGTAGAAGTGCAAAAAATGTTGGAAAACAAGGAGATAGTAGAGATCCAAGCACAAGAGAAGGAACTATATTGGATGTCATACCAAATCAACAGAAAAGAAGAATATTACTAGAGAATAAAATCTATAAGATTATGGATTCAAGCAGGCGATAAGAACACCTCCTTATTTCACAATGATCAAGTGAAAGCTAGAAGGAACAAAACTCTATTCAACTCAATATATGGAGAAGGAAATGTACTCATTGAAGGACCAGAAGTAGTCAAAGATGAATCACATCTGCATTTTTGCAAACTTCTGATAGCAGATCCATAACCAGCCAAATTTGAGGAAATTCTAAGGCCGATTCCAAAAATGGTCATCGAAGAATCCAATGTTTCCTTCATAAAGATAGTGGATGAAGAAGAATTGCAATGAGAAGTATGGAGTTTTCATCCTGACAAAACACTAGGTTTAGATGGATTTACTATCATCTTCTATCAATCTTACTAGGAACTTATCAAAAAAGATCTTGTCAATATTATCCATTGGGCACATCAGAAATACGAAATTGGTGGCAACACCAATTCAACCTTTCTTACATTAATTCCCAAAGAAACTAGACCCTCCACCTTCAATCGATTCTGACCCATTTCCTTGTGCAATTCTTCTTACAAAATCCTAACCAAAATTCTTGTGAACCATCTCAAGAACCTTCTCCCTCATCTGATATCTGAAAACCAAGGTGGCTTCATTTAGAAAAGACAGATTATGGACAACATTCTCATAGTCTAGGAAGCAATTCACTCAAGCCTCTCTCAAGAAGAATAATGATGTGTTCTCAAGCACAACATGGTCAACACTTTCAACAAGGTAAGGCATTCCTTCCTCTTTGTTGTTTTAGAAATATTTGGCTTTACTAAGTGTTATCACTCAGGTTGTCCTTAAGCTCCGGAAAAGGATACGGCCGAGGTAACCACAGACCAACTTTGGACTGCAGGTTCTAGCCAACCTGCAATCAGAGAGGGCTCTCTCTTTTAGGTTTAGCTTTGTTTTAAAATGATTTTAGGCTAGTTATTGAGTTCAGGGGTTTTTGTTTTGTTTTTGGTGGGAAGGAAGATGTCTCAAGTAGAGAGGCAAAACATAGTCTGGTAAGTTTCAAACCATTGGGCGTGGAGTCAAGGAGTGGGACTGCTGGTGCGTTTTCTTGGTCACAAGAGAAATAAGGAGCAAGGTAGCTGCTCATGAAACAACACTTAAAGCTTAAAAGGATGGAATGAGGGATAAGGAATGAGAGGCAATAAAGAATCTCTCACTCGGCTTAAAAGGGGGAAAGGTGAATGAGCTCTGTCTAGGAGCAATTAAGAATTCCTAGACAATTGTCAAAGATGAAGGGATTAGGGGAAACATGAGCCATATGGAATTCATATTCATTACTAACCCAGATGAAAACATAAAGAAATAGCAGAAAATGAGCATAGAGGGTGTTTAAACCAATTCTAGACTATTCTTTCTTTCTACTATTTTAGACGGTATATCAAATGGAAAAACAGAGGTAGGAAAACTTATTGAGTCATGTTGCAGCACAAGAATTCCAAATTCACTTCTTCAAAACCATTAGACACAGAGCAGACAGTCTTTCCTCCAAGCCTTTCAGCAGTCTTTGATTACAGAAAACATATCAGGTATACAGTGCGAGTCTCCACTGAAGACTATCAACCAACCGACTCTTTAAACAATACAGAGGGTAGCATATATAGGGAAGATTTTTCCAAAATTTATCTTTTACAGCAGACCTAACAGGTCTGACAGAAAACTGATTACTTTTAACCTAATCTTATCTAGAAATAAATGCCAGAAAATATCTTTGAGCTATGCTGGGGGCAGCTGTAACAAGATGAGTTAATGTCTGTCCTGGTGGCTGTGTGCTGTTCATCTTTCATAACTGTGCATTGGTCTTTGCACCCTTGCTGTTCGGCGGCATTGAATGCTTCTGACTGTGATTTGAGAGCTAGGACGGGCCTACTCTTCTTGTTTTTGACTTTCTGGGGGGCTCATCAATGTTCAGGTGCTTCGAGCCCTTAAAAATCTTCGGCTGATACTCTTTGGCTCTCCTCCTTCCTCTGATACTCTTTGGCAATAACTTGATGCTGTTCTGGCGTGCTGTGGGTCTTTTTCACAAATTAATGGCCGCTGTTCGGCCTCTGTTTCTTTCAAAACTGTTTTCTGCTCCTTCTGGCAAGCTTCGCGAAGAAAAATGGGTCATTCGGCGCCTTTCGGGCTTGCTGGGGGCCGCAGAATGAAAAGATTCCCTGAAGATTCCCCATTCAGGCCCAAAAAATCTAGCGATGAGTGATTTGCGCCACTGCCTCAGAATCTGATTCCGGGGCTCCGAAGTGCGATTTTTGCCCTTCGCGGCAAAAAAGTGCTGATGACATCAGCATGATGTCAGCATGACGTGACGTTGTACGGCGGGTGACGTGGCATGACATGTGGCAAGGGGCCACGTAAGCAGATGACTGGACAAGTGACTGGGCAGAGGGGGTGACATAAGCAGTGACTGTGCAGGGGGTGACGTATGCGGTGACGTCACCGGGCAGGAGGCGGTAAGCGGTATTGTGGCGCACCACCTTTGGGGGAGAGCGGTTTCGTGAGGGGGGCCTCCGCCACAGCCCCGGGGCTGACGCGTGGTGGGAGTACGGCGGCAATACCGCCCATCTCCCGGACGCTAAAGCTCGGGCGGTTCGGGGATGGGGCGGCCCGCCCACCGTTGATCTGTGGGGCGGGCGATCCAACGGTTGGCGGTAGGCGCGAGGAGATGGCAGGTTAGTGGGCGGGGATATTCGCGGGAATATTCCCATTTAAATATAGCGCGCGGGTGGGTTTAAACAATGGTTTATGCGGGTTTACGGGGGTTTTATGTGGCGGGGTTTAATATTTGATGCCAAAACTTTGGGTTGGGGGCAAAAAGTGGGTTTTTGAGGGTTGGGGAAGAGGTTATTAGTCTGACCAAGTGTCATATTAATCCCTGCTAAGACACGGATGGGCAAAAAACAGCCCCGGATGGACCACTTTTTCCCGGACTTATAAAAATGTGGCTATATTGCCAGGGAGGGATTATTCACATAGGGGAATTATATATACAAAGTTTTAATATGGGAAAGGGGAAAACTGATAGGGAGCTATACAATATTGTTAGTAGTTAATATGAAAGTGATAAGCAAGCGCTAAGGTGAGGGACCTTAGGCTAAATTTGGGGAAAAGGACTTGTAAAGAACTGAGATCCTTGAGTGAAGCAGATCTTCACCAAGGCAACTGATATGGAGTATGATGAGACTAAGAGGCTCAAGCAGATCTTGACCTCTTTGGGGAGTTAATAAGTGATTTTTTAGAAGAAGGGGGAGTTAGTTATATCTGCCTTTGAGCTCCTTTGCATGAAAATTGCCTGCACTGTGATCTGAAAAGATAAAACACTTTGTACCACAAAATTGATCACAATTTATCATTCTGCAACTACACAGCTACCTACACAGACTATTTTTCTAACATTTTTTCTTCTTTTTAATTGGGTGCAGTTAGGCTTGCAAACCCAGATTTGCAATTTTATTTTGAACATTTCCTATCTAAATCTACACTTATTTCTGCCAGGGCCCAGATTAAACAGTTGGGTCCCTTCGATTCTCTACCTATCTACAAATCTGCCAAGATTAAACTGTTTGGACAGATATCATTCTCTATATTCTAAAACAGGAAATTGAAACCTAGGGAGGCCAGGATTTAGCTGTTTGGCCTTCCCTTAACTGAAAAACTCATCAAAAATGGAATACAGCAGTGGCATTTGGACCAGCACACTTTCATTGCTTCTTGTGGAAATATGGAACACTGCAGCTTGCAAAGTATGACATATTTGGCATGTAAAAATGTCAATCATGAAAGATGAATACCTGCTGCAGCAGGAGGCTAACAGTGGCTCCACTTGGGGATGGCTTTTCCTTGTGAAAAGCCAAGAACAGCAGGTCAGACTGCCTTGTATTCAATTGCTATTGTATTCTGCAAAATTTGCTTGGTCGGCTGCCTTATTTATCCTACCTACCTACCCTAACCAGCACTTACTTTGCCGTTAGGTGTAATGAAACAGCCAATGCAGCCACTTAAGCATTATGAACATGAATGGCTTTTGTTGCTCGTGCTTGCTGTTACCTGAAATGTAGATCTTGCAATCTGATATGGCTTTGTTGATCTTTGAGAAGGTCAGGTAACTGCTGACCTTCTTTGCTGAAATAAGAAACTGTACAAAAGGGTCCTGTAGCATATATACATTATTGTTGGACTGAACTAACGAACTGTACAAAAGTTTGGGATAGCTATCATGCTTTTGAATTGGGGGATCATCAACCACTTGATACCGTGGTTCGCAGCCTGCTAGCGGAGAAGAGCAGTGTTTTACCTCATCACGCAGCTTACCATCAGATGAATTCTGCAAAACATGGGATGGTACCTGTAATTTTTTGAAAGCTGGCTCAGATGGCACTTGACAGATTTGTGCTGACTGTTCTTCTTCTGCTTCAAATATCTGAGATGGCTGAACATCAACAGGCAGGGAATCCAGTTGGATTATCTGGTCAGATGCTGCCGCTTCTGAGTCTTCCTCAATCTGACATTCACTAGCACTTTGGGGCTGCGAATCTAGTGTTGATGCTTTAGGAGCAGGGCCTGGACTTTCCTCTAGTTGATCAGTAACAGGGCATGGTGACACTTGATTATTAATAGCATGATAATTTTCCCTAATAAACTGAAAAGACTTGAAACAAAATGGTAAAGTTCCTTCACTGAAATTGAAATTTTCTGCCTTTTCCTCCTTTTCTTCATAGCTGAAATGGGCATGCTAATCATTGGGTTCAGGCAGCTGAACCTGAACTGAGCTTTCTGCCAAAATAATGTCTGACTCCTCTGTAAGGCTGATTTGGTCGTCAGGCTCATAATCATCAACATACTGATCATATTTGGGCAGACAGTTGAAAGAAGAGAAGCTATTATATTCATATATTATATCAGGAGACTGCTCCATCATGTATGGCGGTATGAATATGTCATCTGTTTTGTGGCAGGTTTGTTCATGAATATCATTACTCTCCTTTTGCAAAACAGATCTGTTCTGGTGCTCTAGACATTCAACTTCTATTGTGCACATCTGCTTTAATTCCTCTGCTTTCTTTACAAAGATATCGAGTTCATCCCCTTTTTCTGCTTTTAACTTCCCCTTCCTAACTTTCAGATTAGCCTCTACATCTACTGCCATGTTCTGCATCTGTTGCATAGTAGAGGGGCTCCTTTCTCTCAGATGAAATTCTATTTCTGGATCAAATGCTGCTGGATAATGTAATAGGGCCAAATCAGGGGGAGGTCTTATATTTAATGGTATTGAATGATAAACTTGATTGAAACGGTCAGAAAATTGTTGAACAGATTCATTTGGAATCCTTTTTAACTGATTATATTCTTCTATGAGTACAAGGAAATTTACTTTGATCATCCATCTATCAAGGAAGAGTTTAAATAACTGTTGGAGTTTTGAGATGCTTGCCTCAGGCAATGCTTTAAACCAAGTCCTAACTTCACTTTGCAAAGAAAGGGCAAACAACCTAACACTAACATCCTCATCCTCCACTTCAAAAATGTTCAAATAATCTTCAAAAGCCTGAATATGCTTTTGAGAAGTAACTCCACTCTCTCCATCAAATCTTGGGAGATACATGGGATGATTTTTGGGCAAAGGACTAAGCACGGGAGGCAGAATAAGTGGTTTATATCTATCAAGAACTTTACGAGGCACGGGTTTGTGTACAGGGACTAAATGACTGGGTTTGGTATGGATAGGGATAGGATGATTTGCTTTGACAGTAGTGTCCCCCTTGACTATAAGGTGAGCATTAGCAGCATTTAAAGGATGTTGTTCGAGTGTGCAAGGAGGGCTTTCTTCAACATTTTCTACTGGAAAAACATGAAAGTCAAGTTCAAACAATATGTACAACAAAATTTTATGGAGGAGAAAGAACATGACCTCTTGGATAATAATCTAGGTCAAAAGCCTAATCTGCTCATAAATTTCTTTTGGGTTCATTTCTCCAGTGGAGTCTTTGTTATGAGGATGATGTGGAGTCGCCAGGTGGATACATTAACTTTGAGTGCCTGATCTCTGTCCACCATCAAAGATCAGAGCTAGACTTGAAAAAAGGTTGTGAAGGTTTGGGTCTTCCCAGTGGAGCTTTCCAACTTTCTTTGTGAAACTATCTGAGGAAGTTCCCCAGCGGAGTCGCCATTATGTTATCACTCAGGTTGTCCTTAAGCTCCGGAAAAGGATACGGCCAAGGTAACCATAGACCAACTTTGGACTGCAGGTTCTAGCCAACCTGCAATCAGAGAGGGCTCTCTCTTTTAGGTTTAGCTTTGTTTTAAAATGATTTTAGGCTAGTTATTGAGTTCAGGGGTTTTTGTTTTGTTTTTGGTGGGAAGGAAGATGTCTCAAGTAGAGAGGCAAAACATAGTCTGGTAAGTTTCAAACCATTGGGCGTGGAGTCAAGGAGTGGGACTGCTAATGCGTTTTCTTGGTCACAAGAGAAATAAGGAGCAAGGTAGTTGCTCATGAAACAACACTTAAAGCTTAAAAGGATGGAATGAGGGATAAGGAATGAGAGGCAATAAAGAATCTCTCACTCGGCTTAAAAGGGGGAAGGTGAATGAGCTCTGTCTAGGAGCAATTAAGAATTCCTAGACAACTGTCAAAGATGAAGGGATTAGGGGAAACATGAGCCATATGGAATTCATATTCATTACTAACCCAGATGAAAACATAAAGAAATAGCAGAAAATGAGCATAGAGGGTGTTTAAACCAATTCTAGACTATTCTTTCTTTCTACTATTTTAGACGGTATATCAAATGGAAAAACAGAGGTAGGAAAACTTATTGAGTCATGTTGCAGCACAAGAATTCCAAATTCACTTCTTCAAAACCATTAGACACAGAGCAGACAGTCTTTCCTCCAAGCCTTTCAGCAGTCTTTGATTACAGAAAACATATCAGGTATACAGTGCGAGTCTCCACTGAAGACTATCAACCAACCGACCCTTTAAACAATACAGAGGGTGGCATATATAGGGAAGATTTTTCCAAAATTTATCTTTTACAGCAGACCTAACAGGTCTGACAGAAAACTGATTACTTTTAACCTAATCTTATCTAGAAATAAATGCCAGAAAATATCTTTGAGCTATGCTAGGGGCAGCTGTAACAAGATGAGTTAATGTCTGTCCTGGTGGCTGTGTGTTGTTCATCTTTCATAACTGTGCATTGGTCTTTGCACCCTTGCTGTTCGGCGGCATTGAATGCTTCTGACTGTGATTTGAGAGCTAGGACGGGCCTACTCTTCTTGTTTTTGACTTTCTGGGGGGCTCATCAATGTTCAGGTGCTTCGAGCCCTTAAAAATCTTCGGCTGATACTCTTTGGCTCTCCTCCTTCCTCTGATACTCTTTGGCAATAACTTGATGTTGTTCTGGCGTGCTGTGGGTCTTTTTCACAAATTAATGGCCGTTGTTCGGCCTCTGTTTCTTTCAAAACTGTTTTCTGCTCCTTCCGACAAGCTTCGCGAAGAAAAATGGGTCATTTGGTGCCTTTCGGGCTCTACTGGGGGCCGCAGAATGAAAAGATTCCCTGAAGATTCCCCATTCAGGCCCAAAAAATCTGGCGATGAGCGATTTGCGCTACTGCCTCAGAATCTGATTCTGGGGCTCCGAAGTGCGATTTTTGCCCTTCGCGCCAAAAAAGTGTTGATGACGTCAGCATGACGTGACGTTGTACGGCAGGTGACGTGGCATGACACGTGGCAAGGGGCCACACAGGCAGATGACTGGACAAGTGACTGGGCAGAGGGGGTGACATAAGCAGTGACTGTGCAGGGGGTGACGTATGCAGTGACGTCACCGGGCAGGAGGCGGTAAGCAGTATTGTGGCGCACCACCTTTGGGGGAGAGCGGTTTCGTGAGGGGGGCCTCCGCCACAGCCCAGGGGCTGACGCGTGGCAGGAGTACGGCGGCAATACCGCCCATCTCCCGAACGCTAAAGCTCGGGCGGTTCGGGGATGGGGCGGCCCGCCCACCGTTGATCTGTGGGGCGGGCGATCCAATGGTTGGTGGTAGGCGTGAGGAGATGGTGGGTTAGTGGGCAGGGATATTCGCGGGAATATTCCCATTTAAATATATCGCGCGGGTGGGTTTAAATAATGGTTTATGCGGGTTTATGGGGGTTTTATGTGGCGGGGTTTAATATTTGATGCCAAAACTTTGGGTTGGGGGCAAAAAGTGGGTTTTTGAGGGTTGGGGAAGAGGTTATTAGTCTGACCAGGTGTCAGATTAATCCCTGCTAAGACACGGATGGGCAAAAAACAGCCCCGGATGGACCACTTTTTCCCGGACTTATAAAAATATGGCTATATTGCCAGGGAGGGATTATTCACATAGGGGAATTATATATACAAAGTTTTAATATGGGAAAGGGGAAAACTGATAGGGAGCTATACAATATTGTTAGTAGTTAATATGAAAGTGATAAGCAAGCGCTAAGGTGAGGGACCTTAGGCTAAATTTGGGGAAAAGGACTTGTAAAGAACTGAGATCCTTGAGTGAAGCAGATCTTCACCAAGGCAACTGATATGGAGTATGATGAGACTAAGAGGCTCAAGCAGATCTTGACCTCTTTGGGGAGTTAATAAGTGATTTTTTAGAAGAAGGGGGAGTTAGTTATATCTGCCTTTGAGCTCCTTTGCATGAAAACTGCCTGCACTGTGATCTGAAAAGATAAAACACTTTGTACCACAAAATTGATCACAATTTATCATTCTGCAACTACACAGCTACCTACCCAGACTATTTTTCTAACATTTTTTCTTCTTTTTAATTGGGTGCACTTAGGCTTGCAAACCCAGATTTACAATTTTCTTTTGAACATTTCCTATCTAAATCTACACTTATTTCTGCCAGGGCCCAGATTAAACAGTTGGGTCCCTTCGATTCTCTACCTATCTACAAATCTGCCAAGATTAAACTGTTTGGACAGATATCATTCTCTATATTCTAAAACAGGAAATTGAAACCTAGGGAGGCCAGGATTTAGCTGTTTGGCCTTCCCTTAACTGAAAAACTCATCAAAAATGGAATACAGCAGTGGCATTTGGACCAGCACACTTTCATTGCTTCTTGTGGAAATATGGAACATTGCAGCTTGCAAAGTATGACATATTTGGCATGTAAAAATGTCAATCATGAAAGATGAATACCTGCTGCAGCAGGAGGCTAACACTAAGGAACTTTTAGAACTCATCAAACCTTGTATGTATAAGTCGTGGATATCAGCCCTAATAAATGGAAGACTTGGGCACTTGTTCTGTAGCCAAGGAGAATAAATCTAAGGGTCTCCCCTATCGCCCATCCTATATGTCCTTATTGCAGAAGCCCTAATAAAAAAACTCGAGCATGACAGAAAAAGAGGGTTGATCATTAGAATCCACTACAACGGAGGAGTAAAAATCTTAAATCACTCCCAGTTTGTTGATGATACATTATTAATAGGAGGAGCATCACCTATAGTGGATAAAAGAATAAAAAACAATCTAGATCTATATCTTGAAGCATCGGTAGGATTACTCAAGAAGTTCGAGAGTAATATATACAAATGGAACACCCTTCCTAGAACTCTCATGTGAATCTCTCAAATCTTTGAAGTCCATTACCAAATTGATGTAGAAATTCCCTGTGGATTCAAACTGCTTATGTAACATGCCAAAATAAAATACTTGAATCTACTCTACTCATCAGCGAAAACAATTAATCGATTGAGAAATCACAACATAAACATGAGACAAGATTCAATCACATATGCTCAGATATTTATCTAAGGGGAAAGTAAATGCTCAAAACCCCTTCCTATATGTATTTCATTAGTCAGAAAATATAGAAAAAATACAATTATTGTTCAAGCCCGAGCAATCTCTGCACAAGTATACTCTATCTCACTACTTCACAAGCTTCCTCTAGTCAATAGTTAACCAATTCTGTTGCTTGCCAAGATCTTGTTTCCTTGTGTTTTTTCCTTGGGAATTAGCCCCCTATTAATTAGGGAAATTCCCAATTAGAATTGCGCAACCCCTATAGGTCCTTCTATGACTTCATGCACCACCTATACAACTTGGAAAATTATACATTTTATAGTACACTGCCCTTGAACTCGAATCTCAATTGTGTAACGTGTCTTTGATGCATGCAGGAGTTAATTATGGTTGATATATCAGTGTAGCTTTTATTGTGGATTCAAACTACAAATTGTGATATGTTAAAGCAATTGACTTGAATCTACTCTACTCATCAGCAGAAACAAAAATTTATCGATGAAATCACAAATCAGAAAAGGAAGAATTTCAATCACACATAACACAATAATTTATCTGGGGAAAGCCTTAGCTAAAAAACCCGCTATCTGTATATTGCATTCACTGGAAGATCTGAGAAGAAAATACAATGCTTGTTCAACCCAAACAATATTTGCACGAGTACAATCTCACTCACTGCTTCACAAATCAGCTCAAGTCAATACTTAGCCAGATTTGTTCCCTGCCAAGCCCCTAATTCCTTTCATTGTTCCCTTGCGAATTAGCCCATATTTAATTGGGAAATTCCTCACTCATAACTACGCAATCCATCCATAGGCCTTCCTTTGATTGCATGCATCACCAGTTTAATTTAGATGATTTTACAACTGATAGTACATTGTCCCTGAACTCTAATCTCAACTGGGTCTTCCTCTGAACTGACATGCATGAGTTATTTTTGAGTGAATTATCAGTTATTTGATTGATCATTACATGTGAATTAAATCCAATTTAATTCACTTGACCACTCACTAGTTCCTCCAATAGTTAGAACTAGTTTAATTGAATTTAACTCAGTTAAACTGAATTAAATAATTACAACTCAATACGAACTCAATCTAGGCCCCTAAAAACTAGGGATCACTCTCCATGACTCTAGATAGACTTCCAACTTGAATTTACTGAGCCAACTAAGTCAACTTAACTTAGTTAACTGCTACAAGCTGCTATGAGAATAAAATTACAATCTAATTTAGAATTTAATTCAAGGACAAATTAGATTATGATTTTCTTGTTGCTATTTTTAACACTCCCTCTCAAGAAGAAAGGGATTATATGCTACCCTGATCATGCCTTTGTGAAGCTCAAATTTTCATTTTGACAATGCCTTTGTTAAAATATCTGCATCCTCCTCCTATGTAGGAATGTACTCCAACAACATGATTCTCCTATGCACACAATCTCGTAGATGGTGATACCGGATGTCAATATGCTTGGACCGATGATGAAAAACTGGATTCTCAGAGAGTTTGATACAAATATTATTGTAACAATAAATCATTGATGGATCCATCTACTAACCAAACAACCCAAAAAGGATCTTCCTCATCCAAATAGCCTCACAAGTTGCTTGACTAGCAAACATGTACTCTGCTTCTATTGAACTAAGTGCAACTGATATCTGCTTCCTACTGTATCAAAAAACTATTGTTGACCCAATACTGAAGATTCCTCCTGATGTGCTCCTCCTGTCAGATAGACTCCCTGCAAAATATGCATATGTGAAGCCTTGAAGCTTCACCCCCTCTATCTGTTTGTACCAAAGACCAAACTGATTGGTGCCTTTGAGGTATCTCAACACATGTTTAGTTGTGATCCAATACAGTTTGGCTGGCTTAACCACGGCTTGACTAAGATGGTTAACTGCATAACACATGTCTGGTCGTGTTTTCACCAAATACATAAGTGAACCCACAAGCTGTCTATAAATAGTAGCCTCCACTACTTCACCAGAAGTAGCATCCTCCTTCCTCTACTTACCAGGTAGAGTAGTCTCCATGGGTTTGCTGCTCTCCATGTGGAACTTCTTCAGTATCTTGTTGGCATACTTTCCTTGAGAGACAAATAGTTCCACATCTCCTTTCCATACCTCCATACCCATAAATTAATGCATGAACCCCATGTCCTTCATCTCAAACTCTCTTGAAGAATCCTCTTTGCAAGACTTAATCAACTTCTCATCACCTGTCAAAATCAAATCATTGATGTATAATACAATAATCAACAATTTACCTTCAACCACAATATGGTAAAGCTTTGCATCTGCTTCACTTTTGGTGAAGCCCAACCCGATGAAATAGTTGTCAATTCTAGTCGACCAAGCACCTCTCAACTCCTTCTGGCTGCACAATATACACCTCTTCCTCAATCATGTCATTGAGGAATGTTGTCTTTACATCCATCTTATGTATCTTCCATCCCATATGCATTGATAGTGCTAGAATAGATCTGATTGATGAGTACCTTGCTACAGGAGAAAAGGTCTCATCATAATTAATTACCTCCACCTGAGAGAACCCTCTCACCACAAATATGGCCTTGTGTTTCTCCACACTCCCATCTCCTACTTGATTTACTTTGTAAAGCCATCTGGAACTCACCACTTACTTATCTGTTGGTCTTGGGAGCACCTCCCAAACACTATTTCTGATAATGGAGTCATACTCCCCAACCATGGCATCAACGCACACTGGTTGTTGCACTTCTTCCTCGAATGAGGATGGCTCAATCTCTACACTCTTTCTCATCAGAACCATGTAGCTAGTGTATTGATCTGCTAACATCCTATGCCTGTGTTGTGATGTGGGTGATCCCACATTCTCTCTAGCATCATGCAATAACCAGTCAGCCTCTCTGGTGTGCTTTCTCCCATCTCTGAATGCCTTTGCATGAGTGGGTGTTTCCACTCTCCGCTCCTCTGCATGTGGCTTCTCTACATCATCATGAGGTTCCTCCTTTGGAGCTAAATGCTCCTCAAATGCATTTCGCTGAAGCTCCCTCTCAAGGGAACATCTCATGGCCTTCACTTCATCGAACTTTACATCTATATGAACCAATGTCATCTTGTTGGATGGTAGGTACACCCGATAGTTGTGAGGTGTATCAATGCACCCGAAAAATAAGCCCATCTCAGCTATTGGCTCTAGCTTTTTCCGTGCGTCCTTGGTAACATGAAAATACACTGATGAACCAAAGATCCTGAAGTGTGCAACATGTGGTTTCTTCCCTAAAAATTATTATTTTGGTGTACTCATCCCGAGAATATGATGAGGGATTTCTTTTTGCAAATAAACAATTGTGTTGCATGCTTTGGCCCACAAGTGCAATGGTAGGCCCTAATCATGCAACATTGCCCATGCCACTCCCACGATACTTTTGTTCTTCCTTTCATCCACCCCATTTTGTTGTGGGTTATGAGGTGCTATCAACTCCGGGTGTCAAATGACTTCTCAAGCACATAAGTTATTGAATTCATTCGACACATATTCTCCATCATTATCACTTATGCGAGCTTTAACTTTCCTACCTATATCTTTCTCGACAAGTGCTTTAAATTCACAAAATTTAGCGAACGTCTCATCTTTCTTCTGCATGAAGAAAATCCAACACTTATGAGAAAAATCATCAACAAATATTACATAATACCTGTGCTTGGCCATGGATGTTGTTGAGAACGGTCCACACACATATGAGTGAACTCAATCAAGGATCGCTTGCGCTCGACTGTCTTTATCATGAAAGGAAGCTTTCGTGTACTTCCCCAACATACACCCTTTGCATATGTCTCTCTGCTCTAGTGTACCCTTGGGAAGTCTTGTAGAAATTTGTTGCATGATCTTCAAAGTTCCGTGGTGCAAGTGACCAAATATTCTATGCCACAACTCGTTGATGTCTCGGATCTGCACCTTCTCTACTTTAATACTCAAAGAAGTGCAGTCTTCTACCTCCAATTTATAGAGGTTCTTCACTCGAACCCAAATCCGCTTCATCTTTCCTATGGCTATGTGACGAAGGAAATAATTTACCTTACTAAATATCACATCATAGTCTTGATCCTCCAACATGGCCACATAAACCAAGTTCCTTTTCAAACCTGCAACATACATGACATCTCTCAATGTGAGGGGAGAACCAGACTCCCTCTGAAAGGTAACAATACCGATATCGGTCGCGTTATACGTCCCATCATCTCCCATCTCGATGTGCATCTGGAGCTCCTTCTCCTCCAAGTTACTGAAGAGCTCTTTGTTGTTGGTCATATGGAATGATGCTACACTATCTAGGTACCACACGCTACCCATCAATGATGACACCATGCAAGCGATGAGGGTGAAATCTAGTTCGAATTGTGAAGCAAGAACTTCACTTGCCCCTCCTCCTGAGGGCTTCTTACCAGCCTTCTTGTGCAGACACTTTGTAGCATATTGTCCCAACTCGTGACAGTGAAAACATTTAATTTTAGACGTGTCCTTCTTGCCACCTTGACTGGAATCTGATTTGGAATGGGATGACTTTCCCTTCCCTTTCTTCACCTTTCTATCTAAGGCATAATTCTCCTCATCGTCGTGCTTTGATTAGGATTCATCTCTGGTGTTCTGCCAGATCTCTTCCTGTACCAAGTCAGACCACAATCGCTCTGACTTTGGTAACTTCTCCCTCCCATTAACTGAGTCTTGGTATCTATGCCAGCTCTTGGAAAGTCCTAAAAGTGTTAGGCTCACTAGATCATTTCTTGCAACAGTAACCCCGAAACTTCCAAGCTCATCCCAACATTGGGTGAAATTGGTCAAGTACTTCGTAATTGAGTCTCCCTTCTCCATCTTGATCTTTCTGAGCTTTTCCTTCAATGCCATCTTCCTATGGTCATTGTTGTTTTGAAACAGGTTCGTCAATTCCTTCCACATTGTAAATGGAGTTTCCTTACGTGGACATTCAAGACAATATGATCTTGAACTCCTTCTAGGATAATCCTTCTCACCTTTGTCACACACCTTCTCCATTCTTCCATATCTTTAGCATCAGATGTTAGAGGCTTCAGGATATCATGATCTATGAATTCCTTCGGTCCGTTGTCTTCCAAAACTGCCTCCATCATGTCCTTCAAAGCTATGTAATTCAATCTTCCCTCAAGGTCATACTCAAGTCTCAAACCGTAGAACGACATCCTACCAACTCTGAAGTATGAAACTGCAAATTCAATTTCACCTGCACAAAAAACTCGTATTCTCCTCTTCTACATTAATTTTAGCTGCGATACCATGTAGATTTTTATTGTGAATTCAAACTGCAGATTGTGATATGTTAAAACAATTGACTTGAATCTACTCTACTCATCCGCGAAAACAAAAATTGATCGATGAAATCATGAAGCAGAAAATGAAGAATTTCAATCACACATAACACAATAATTTATCCGGGGAAAGCATCAACTAAAAACCCCACTATATATATATATATATATATATATATATATATATATATTGCATTAACTAGAAGATTTGAGAAAAAATACAATGCTTGTTCAACCCGAACAATCTCTACACAAGTACAATCTCACTCACTGCTTCACAAATCAGATCAAGCCAATACTTAGCCAAATCTATTTCCTGCCAAGCCCCTACTTCCTTGCGTTGTTCCCTTGGGAATTAACCCATATTTCATTGGGAAATTCCTCACTCATATCTACGCAAACCATCCATAGGCCTTCCTATGATTGCATGCATCACCGATTTAATTTAGATGATTTTAAAACTAATAGTACATTGTCCCTGAAGTCTAATCTCAACTAGGTCTTCCTCTGAACTGACATGAATGAGTTATTTTTGAGTGAATTATTAGTTATCTAATTGATCACTGCATGTGAATTAAATCCAATTTAATTCACTTGACCACTCACTAGTTCCTCCAACAATTAGAACTAGTTTAACTGAATTTAACTCAGTTAAACTGAATTAAATAATTACAACTCAACAAGAACTCAACCTAGGCCCCTAAAATTTAGGGATCACTCTACATGAATCTAGATAGACATCCAACTCAAATTTACTAAGCCAACTAAGTCAACTTAACTTAGTTAACTGCTACAAGCAGCTATGCGAATAGAATTACAATTTAATTCAAGGACAAATTAAATTAGGATTTTCTTGTTTCTATTTTTAACAACCAGTTAACTAGTTGAAAACTGAAGTTGCGCTCCATTGCTAGACCTCCTACCAGTTCCTCGAACAGTTGGAACTAGTTTAACTAACATTAACTTAGTTTAACTAAATTAAATTATTACAACTCAAATTAAACTTACCCTTGTCTCCTAAAATTTAGGAACCACTCTACATGACTCAAGTTAGGCCCTCAACTCGAATTAACTAAGTTATTTGAGTGATAACAACTCAGTTAACTTGTAACAGCCCCGGTGAAAATTCCATGTGATAAAAGTAAATAAAGTTAAAAATAATAACTAGGGTTGATGGGACACTTATTCCAAGCTGAATGTTGGGCAAGACATCCTAGGGGGTGTTCATTTGGTTGTTTATGGCAAAGGCAATGGCTAAGACTTTGGAAAGGAAAAATGGCATTTTTGGCACATTTATTTATGAAAATAATGGAAATTAGGAGAAAATGGAGGTGAAAGGTCATAGGTTGCATGTGAGGAGGAAATTGAAGGAAAATAATGGAAAATGAAGAAAATAGAGGCCTCATTCATAAAAAAGCTTCTGAGGATCAGCTGGTAACTTTTTTTCAGTTGAGTTTTGGAGCTCTCTCATTATTCTCTCTCTCTCTCTCTCTCACTCTTAGACACTTATAGTTTTCTTGGAGCATTCTTGCATTGGATCAAGAAAGGAAAAGAAGGCAAGAGGAAGGAAAGATAAAGCAGTGAAAGGCAGGATCAAGCAGCTACAACAGGATTCGATGTAGTTATCGATTTGCATGTGTATTTTCCTTGCTATATTTCGCATGAATGGTATTGCATGTGGTTCTTTTCTATCATGGCATGAGTTTTTCCAGGTGTAACAATGTTTTCAGCGTAGCCTTGCCATTTTCGAATAGCCATGGTGTGATGGGGTTCTCATGTTTTGGTTGAGATACATTGTCAGATGGATTCGAAGATGACTGGAGTGGATCTCTGAATGATAGAGAACATGGCTCAGCGGTCCTTGAACTGGACTGTGGATGACGGTAAAGTCACTAGCCTAGTGACCCCTGAGCCAGACTGTGGGTTGCGGTAAAACCATGATTGTTTTGCCTCTGTGGGCCTAGGAATATTTGCCAGTGAATGGTAGGATATACGGTAAAGACAAGAGGTGGTTTTCTCTCCATTAGGCCTAGTAATCTCAGGTTTGGGATATGCGGTAAAGCCTGGAGAGTGGGTCTTGATTCAGGGCCTAGTGATCCGGGTATGGATTGTGGTAAAGCCTGAGAGACTAGAAGATAAGAAAATTCCTCATGGTGTAGGTGTAGAAATATGGTGGCACCCATGCTTGTTTGGCCTAGTGATCAGGTGCAGATCACGGTAAAGCCTGTTATGATGTGTTCATTGTGTTGGCCAAGTGATCCGGATGGGTTGCAGTAAAGTCAAGTTTCTATTGATAAGGGTGAGGTGGTTTAGCCTCGTTATGTCCTGGTTGGTTCTTTTGGTTTGAGTCCCACAATCATGCTGGGAATATGGCATGGGGGTGAATGGATGAAGAGAGATTTGGCTCAAACATTCTATGGTCAAGTGGAACATGGAAGTCCCATCCCAGGTTTGGTTTTTTCATCATTAATGAAAGTTTATTTCTCCTTGTATTTCTATGAGTATTTTGATGGATTATATGTGGTCTATATGGTTGTACTTTCATGTGTATCTTTGTTGTTATTATGTTGGTTATATATGTGTTTTATGAAAACAACTATGTATGGCTCTCAGCATGTTTATGCTTGTAAATGAATGGATAATATATCTATGGCCTAATATATGATAATGTAGAAAATGAATTGTTCATAGTGATTCTCAGATAAGTATGAGATCCCTACACTTAATTCTGTTGTTTACACATGTAGGTTACATGTTGATGATATGTTTGACGAAATGCCTGACATGGCTAGTAGGGGTTTGATTAAGGTCTTTTTTAACTTATTGCTTTTGCATCATTGTTTCCATGTTCTTTTATTAATCCTAATTTATCATTCCATTCTGGACAGTGACCTGGGCTTTGGGCCTCAAAAAGTGGCTCAAATATCGGGGTCACTGGCATAACACTGGCAAATTGGGTCTTTGGACATGGGCAGGCTGTTATGAAAGCAGCTCAAAAAAAAATAGAAAAGAAAGATCAACGCCTTCAAAATAAGCCTCTTCGAGGGGGCAACCTTTTTTACATTACAAATGAATAATTCTTGGATGATACAAATGACAAGACCTCTGTTCTATATATAGGAGTCTAAGGGGTCATAATATAAACAGAACTGACATAACAATAATAATGTAAGGGTACAATAATAACAATAGTGGGCTTCTATGGGGCATAATAATAACAATATGGGGACTACATGGGCACAACAATATAATAAGGGGGTTGTACTAATAACAATAAGGGGTTACACTAGTAGTATAGGGACCTAACATGCCCCTCTCCTTCAAAAAGTGTTGTCCTCAACGCTTGTAGTTCTTGATGCTTCTGTATAAAATTCTTGTCCTCCCATGTGGAATCTTTAGCGGGTAAGTTCTTCCACTTGATGAGATACTCTGAAATCGATCGATTTCGTAGCTGTTGGGTTCTTGTTTCTGTGATTGCTCCATGTTCCAATATGATTTTTCCTTCGTTGTCAAGCTTTGGCAATATTGTTTGAACTGGGATCTTCTCATTATGTAAGGTCGCCATTTCTTAAGTGCATGTAGTCTTGCCAACATTTCCTTCTCATAAATAGATTTGTGTAAACAATTTCCTTTGATTGGACGACTTTCGAAAGCAATGGGTCTTTCTTCTTGTGTTAAAACATTCCATTTCTTGATGCATCATATTCCACAATAAAGGTTTTTGTGAAGTCTGGCGTAGCTAAGATCGGTGCTTGGCACATTGCCTCTTTAAGATGTTCAAAGGACTTCGTTGCTTCTGTAGTCCATGAAAATGCATATTTCTTCAATAATTTTGTTTTCGGAATGTATTCAGTCTTCATTCTTATTTGATGATATCTTGAACAAAGATCTAACTTGGTGAAGTAAATTAATCCATGCAATTCATCTCAATGACAGGAATGGGAAATTTATCTTTAATAGTGAGTTTGTTGAGCTCTCTATAATACTGACACATGCACCATGACCCATCCTTCTTGTGCATCAATACTCTTGGAGCAGAGAAAGAACTTTGACTAGGTTGAATTATACCAGCCTCTAGCATTTCTGCAACCATACGTTCAATTTCACTCTTTTGGGCATAGGGATATCTGTAAGGCTTGATGTTTGGAGGAACACTTCCTGGAATCAAATGAATAGAATGATCATGATCACGAAATAGGTGGGAGGCCTTTGGGAGTCTCAAATACCTTAGAATGATTGTCCAAGAATTTTTGGAGATCTGGAGAAATAGATGATTTTGATGTGGGAACATCTAGCGAACATAATTGTGCAATTACGCCTCGTTTTTCTTTCTTTAGAAGCTTTGTCATTCCGTTAGAGATGATTATCTTTCCCGGTTTTCCTATGATACCCCTTAATTCAACTTCCTTTCCTTTTGAAGAAAATTTCATGAAAAATTATTGAAAATTAAAAGCTATTGTACCCAAGGATTGTAGCCATTGGACTCCTAGTACAATATCAACACCACCCATTGGAATGGAAAGCATTGGGCTATTCAATACATATTCTCCCACGGATAGCTTGATATTATGGAACTTTCCAGAGCAATTTATGGTTCCTCCACTTGCAACCATCACTTGACACTCTAGTGTTGGATATAGGAAGCAATTTAATTCCTTGGCTATCTTACAATGAATAAAATTATGGGTACTGCCCGAATCAATCAACACTATTACCTTTTTCTTCTTGATATGTACTTCTATCTTGATAATTTGAGGAGTGGTTATTCCGGCAAATGCATTACAAGATATGGTTGGATTCATTTCTTCTTTCTCGATGTGATATTTCATTTCTTGAACCTTTTTCTTCTTGATATGTCCTTCTATATTGAGAGTTTGAGGAGTGGTAATTCTTGCCAATGCTTTACAAGGTATGGTCGAATTCATTTCTTCTTTTTCTGGGGTTGGCTCTTGGTGTATATCCTATTCTTTTGATGTTTCTTGATCCTTTTCTTCCTCCTCTTCACAATCTATGTAAAATAATTTCTTCTCAGCACACTTGTGACCTTTAGTGTATTTGCTATCACAAATGTAACAAAGCCCTTTTTCTCTTTTTTCTTCCAATTGTTGTGGTGTAAAACTTGTAGGTTGTGGAAGGCTAGGAGAAAAAACACTTCCATATTTATAGTTGTGAGTGGTGGGATTCCTTGTTTCCATAATTCCACTTTCAATTTTTCTTGCCAACCTGAATGCCTTCTCCAATGAATCAAGTTCCCAAAGGCAAACCTCATGTTGAATGTTATCCTTTAAAATCCCTATGAAGACATCAATCATTTGCTTCTTTGGAATACCATTTACCCTTATATTCAATTTTTGAAAGTCCTCAATGTGCTCTGCCATTGAACCCTTTTGTTTGATATTTATCAATTGGCTAAAGATGGTGTTTCTCTTTGTATCCTCATAATGTGCTATCATTTCCTCTGTGAAAATTGACCACGTGACAAGTGGTTTACGAGAAAAAAGCCCTTCATACCATAAAAATTGATTCGATTCTAAATATAAAGATGCAATACGTACCTTTTGTAATAGTTGTACCTCATGTAGATCAAAATATTTCTCCATCTGTAGTATCCAATTTACTGGATCCTTGCCATCAAACTTCCTCATATCGCTTTTTCTTGTTTTTAGGAGCTCGATTTTGAAACGACTATAACTCTGTAATTTCGGATCTTTAAGTTCTGAAATTTTGGTCTGTGATAGCCCTTTGAGTCCTCTTTATAACCCCGCAATTCTGATCACAATTGGATTCTTGAAGAAAGAGTTATGTCCAATCTCCCGCAATGACCTAATTATAGACTGGTTCAGTAGAGCGAACTTCTAGAATGTGCCACATGTCGTTGTTTTGACCTTAGGTTCTGAAAATTATACCCAACAAGATATAGTCCATCTTATTTCTGTCACGTTTTATGAAGAATCAGATGCTCAGAGAGAGAGTTATGACGATTTTCCCAAGGTCACCTGTTGGGGTGTAATTTGGGAGCCAGCAAAAACACTAAATTTCTTAGACCATTTCTCTGATAATATAGCGAAACAAGGTCTAAAATTCGAGCCCTAGCTTCACCAAGTTTTCAGTTCAAATGGGTTTTAATTTAAGAGTCTGAAACTTTGTAGAAAACCAATTGTAGCGAAAATTCTGCACCTGTTTGAGATGGAATTCTGGAGCTTTCAAAAACCCTAACTTCCTCAGATCATATCTTTGCAAATATAGGGAGACAAGATCTGAAATTTGGTCTCGAGGTTCAGTGCGATTGCTTCTCAAATGGGTTTTTTTAAGCTTCTGAAACATCGCAGCAAAGAAGTTATAGCGAATATTTCACGATGACCTATTTGGAGCAGCGAAACCATAGAATCCAAAGCTCTAATACAAATGTTATGAAATGTTAGGTCCCTATACTACTAGTGTAACCCCTTATTGTTATTAGTACAACCCCCTTATTATATTGTTGTGCCCACGTAGTCCCCATATTGTTATTATTGTGCCCCATAGAAGCCCACTATTGTTATTATTGTGCCCTTACATTATTATTGTTGGTCATCTCTGATTATATTATGACCCCTTAGACTCCTATATTTAGAAAGGAGGTCTTGTCATTTGTATCATCCAAGAATTGTTCATTTGTGTAATGTAAAGGAGGTTTCCCCCTCGAAGAGACTAATTTATAAGGGTTTATCTATCTTTTCTATCTTTTTGTGAGCTGGTTTCATAACATTTGGTATCAGAGCTTTGGATTCTAGGGTTTTGCTGCTCCAAACAGGTCATCGTGGAATTTTTGCTATAACTTTGTTTCTGCAACGTTTCAGAAGCTAACAAAAAAACCCATTTGAGAGAAAATCTTGCTGAACCTCACTTCCAAATTGTAGTTCTTGTCTCGCTATATTTTCAGCTATATGATCTAAGGAAGTTAGGGTTTTTGCAAGCTCCAGAATTTCATCTAAAACAGGTCATCGTGGAAGTTTCACTATAACTTGTTCGCTATGAAGTTTCAGAAGCTAAAAACAAAACCCATTTGAGAAGAAAGCGATCTAAACCTTGGGTATGAATTTTATATCTTGTCTCTCTATATTTTAGGATATATGATATGAGGAAGTTAGGGTTTTGGTAAACTCCCAAATTACATCTTAAACAAGCGACCTTAGGAAAATCATCATAACTTTCTCTCTAAGCATCATATTGAAATTTCATAAGAAGTTACAGAAAGAGGATGGACTGTAATTTCATGTTTATATTTTTCAGATCCGAAGGTCAAAACAATGACATGTGGCACTTCATACAAGTTCGTTCTTCTTAAAAGGTATATAATTAGGTCATCTTGGGAGATTGTGCATAACTCTTTCTTAGAGAATCCAATTTCAATCAGACTGGTGGCATCGGAAAGAGGACGTAGAGGGCTACTGCAGGTCGTGATTTCAGAACTTGAAAATCTGAAATTATAGAGTTGCAGCGTTTCAAGATTGAGCTCCTAAAATCAAGAAAAGGTAATATGAGGAAGTTTGATGGCAAGGATCTGGTAAATTGGATACTATAGATGGAACAATATTTTGATCTACATGAGGTGTAACTGCTACGAAAGGTACATGTTGCATCTTCATATTTAGAACCAGATCAATTTTTATGGTATAAAGGGCCGTGTTCTCGTAAAGCACTTGTCACTTGGTCAATTTTCACGAAAGAAATGATAGCACATTATGAGGATACAAAGAGTAACACCCTCTTTAGCCAATTGATAAGTCTCAAACAAAAGGGTTCAATGGCAAAGCACATTGAGGATTTCAAAAAATTGAATATAAGGGTAAATGATATTCCAGAGAAGAAAAGGATTGATGTATTCATAGGGACTTTAAAGGATAACATTCAACATGAGGTTCATCTTTGGGAACCTGATTCATTGGAGAAGGCATTCAGGTTGGCAAGAAAAATTAAAAGCGGAATTATGGAAACAAGGAATCCTACCACTCACAACTATAAATATGGAAGTGTTTTTTCTTCTAGCCTTCCACAACATACAAGGTTTACACGACAATAATTGGAAGAAAAAAGAAAAAAAGGACTTTGTTACATTTGTGATAGCAAATACACTAAAGGTCATAAGTGTGCTGAGAAGAAATTATTTTACATAAATTATGAAGAGGAGGAAGAAAAGGATCAAGAAACATCAAAAGAAGAGGATATACACCAAGGACCAACCCCAGAGAAAGAAGAAATGAATCTGAACATATCTTGTAAAGCATTGGAAAGAATTACCACTCCTCAAACTCTCAAGATAGAAGGACATATCAAGAAGAAAAACGTTCAAGAAGTGAAAGATAACATCGAGAAAGAGGAAATGAATCCGACCATATCTTGTAATGCATTGGCCGGATCTACCACTCCTCAAACTATCAAGATAGAAGGACATATCAAGAAGAAAAAGGTAATAGTGTTGATTGATTCAGTAGTACACATAATTTTATTCGTTGTAAGATAGCCAAGGAATTGAATTGCTTCCTATATCCAACACCAAAGTGTCAAGTGATGGTTGCAAGTGGAGGAACAATAAATTGCTCTAGAAAGTGCCATAATATCAAGTTATCCATGGGAGAATATGTATTGAATAGCCCAATGCTTTCCATTCCAATGGGTGGTGTTGATGTTGTACTAGGAGTCCGGAAGTTCAATTAATGGGTATCACAGGGAAACCGGGAAAGATAATCAGCTCTAATGGACTGACAAAGCTTCTAAAGAAAGAAAAATGAGGCGTAATTTCACAATTATGTTCGCTAGAGGTTCCCACATTGAAATCATCTATTTCTCTAGATCTCCAAAAAGTCTTGGACAATCATTCCAAGGTATTGGAGACTCCCAAAGGCCTCCCACCTATTCATGATCATGATCATTCTATTCATTTCATTCCAGGAAGTGTTCCTCCAAACATCAGGCCTTACAGATATCCCTATGCCCAAAAGAGTGAAATTGAACGTATGGTTGCAGAAATGCTAGAGGCTGGTATAATTCAACCTAATCAAAGTTCTTTCTCTACTCTAGTAATATTGATGCACAAGAAGGATGGGTCATGGCGCATGTGTCCAGATTATAGGGAGCTCAACAAGTTCACTATTAAAGATAAATTTCCCATTTCTATCATTGATGAATTATTGGATGAATTGCATGGATCAATTTACTTCACCAAGTTGGATCTTCGTTCAGGATATCATCAAATCAGAATGAAGACTGAAGAAATTATGAAAACAACATTTAGAACTCATGAGGGTCTTTATGAATTTTTGGTCATGCCTTTTGGCCTTACAAATGCACCTTCTACATTTCAAGGTTCGATGAATTCCATTTTCAAACCCTTCCTTAGAAAATTTGTGCCGGTATTTTTTGACGATATACTAATCTACAACAAGTATTGGAAGGATCATGTTCAACATGTTGACAGGGTGCTCAAACTATTGGAGGAGAAACAATTATATGCAAAAAGCTCCAAATGTTTCTTTGGGGTACAAGAGGTGGAATATCTGGGTCATATTGTATCTTATGAAGGTGTTAAGGTAGACCCTATCAAAATTAAAGCCATTTAGGAATAGAAAATCCCCACATCCATAAAGCATCTGCGAGGATTTATCAGGTTGACAGGGTATTATCGTAAGTTTGTTAAGAATTATGGGAGAATAGCAGCACCTCTAACAATATTATTGAAGAAAGATGCATTTTCATGGACTCTAGAAGCAACAAAAGCCTTCGAACATCTTAAAGAGGCAATGTGCCAAGCACCGATATTAGCTACACCGGACTTCACAAAAACCTTTATTGTTGAATGTGATGCTTCAGGAAATGGAATTGGTGCTATTTTAATGCAAGTTGAAAGACGCATTACTTTCGAAAGTCATCCAATCAAAGGAAAGTATTTACACAAAGCTATTTATGAGAAGGAAATGTTGGCAATACTACATGCACTTAAGAAATGGCAACCCTACCTAATGGGAAGACACTTCAAGGTAAAAACAGATCATGATAGTCTTAAATAATTTTTAGAACAAAGGTTATCCTCTGAAGAGCAACAAAAATGGGTCACAAAGATGTTGGGTTATGACTTTGAAATCATCTACAAAAAAGGGAAGCAAAATGTTGTGGCAGATGCACTCTCAGGAAAGGATGAGGATGTGGAAGCATTATTTTGTGCTATTTCTATTATCCAACCAGCTTGGATAAACAAAGAAAGGGATGAATGGAAGAAGGATGAAGAAGTGTGGCCACTCATTCAAAAGTTGCAGAAGATCCCAGTTCAAACAATATTGTCAGAACTTGACGAGGAAGGAAAAATCATATTGCATCCTGGAGTAGTCACAGAAACAAGAACCCGACAGCTATGAAATCGATCAATTTCAGAGTATCTCATCAAGTGGAAGAACTTACCCGCTGAAGATTCCATATGGGAGGACAAGAATTTTATACAGAAGCATCAAGAACTACTCAAGCGTTGAGGGCAACACTTTTTTAAGGAGAGGGGCATGTTAGGTCCCTATACTACTAGTGTAACCCCTTATTGTTATTAGTACAACCCCCTTATTATATTGTTGTGCCCATGTAGTCCCCATATTGTTATTATTGTGCCCCATAGAAGCCCACTATTGTTATTATCGTGCCCTTACATTATTATTGTTATGTCGACTCTGATTATATTATGACCCCTTAGACTCCTATATATGGAAAGGAGGTCTTGTCATTTGTATCATCCAAGAATTGTTCATTTGTGTAATGTAAAGGAGGTTTCCCCCTCGAAGAGGCTAATTTATAAGGCGTTTATATATCTTTTCTATCTTTTTGTGAGTTGGTTTCATAACATGAAACCAGCTCACAAAAAGATAGAAAAGAGAGATCAACACCTTCAAAATAATCCTCTTTGAGGGGGCAACCTCCTTTACATTACAAATGAATAATTCTTGGATGATACAAATGACAAGACTTCCGTTCTATATATAGGATTCTAAGGGGTCATAATATAGTCAGAGCCGACATAACAATAATAATGTAAGGGCACAATAATAACAATAGTGGGCTTCTATGGGGCACAATAATAACAATATGGGGACTACATGGGCACAACAATATAATAAGAGGGTTGTACTAATAAAAATAATAAGTTGCACTAGTAGTATAGGGACCTAACACAGGCAAGCTTATGAAAGGGACTCAGGCTTAAGATTTCTATAACATCAGTAGGACCTAGGGATAAGATGCCTGAGTGGCTGACATGTCTCCTAAGGTTTCTGTTGTTGATGTGGATAGGTTAGTTGATGTGTTCCATCGATTCCACTTCCTTAAGGTCACATAGGAGGTCGAATCCAATCATAGTAGCCTCCCATTGCATGTTTACCCCATTTGGTTGGTTACTTGGGTAGATGTGTGAGGAGGTTGTTACATAACCCATTCAAGTTGTCTTGTGATGTGGAATTTTGATTTTCTCCTAATTTAATTCAAGGGAAAAATTAAATCAATATTTTCTTGTAGCCATTTTCAACACTCCCTCTCAACAAAAAAGGGATTCACATCTATCCCAATCCATCACCTTTGGAATGTATTGCATGCAACACTTCTCATTGTTTTTATTGTTACTGCAACCATGTGCAATTGAATAGCAAAAAAAAAATTTGAATCAAATGTGTCCACAACGTCTACTAGGAAAACTATGTTGCTACTGAATTTACTATTGCGCCTTCCTTCTCTATTGTCAACACTATTATGCACTTCTCGGTATCTGAATGAAATTGATCCTCTTACTACTGAATATTGTGGGCCCTCGTAGCAAGGTAGTGATCCGTGAGGAAAAAAACACCTCAATGGACCCTGCCCAAATTTCTGCAATTCTGAGACTGAGGATCTACATCACCCCACCTCACTCCTAGAAGTATGGTTTCATGCATGGAGAAATCTGGTCTACTCATACTTCTGCATCTATAGCTCTGTTGTTGATTTTGCACTGCTGATGCAACTACTGCAATAATGAGTCTGATCCCCTCATGTCCTAAAGTAGTAGCTTCCATAGGGATTCTCCCTTTGAAACTAGACTCCCTCTGAGTCTTGATCTCCCTGTGGGAAATCTCTCTGCTTTTCAATCTTCCAATATCGATGATGAAAACTCCTTTTTGTGTCACTAAACATTGGATCACTAACCAACCCACTAGCATCCTTCTAGCTCCATTAAGAAGTCTGCACATAGGGTCTTCTGGATCTACCCTAAACTACGGCTCCATCAACTCTACCTCCTAACATCTCATTAGTTCTTCAATTATCATTGTACATGAGGACTTCAATAACTGGTTCTAATGTGAATCCTACTCTATAGTGATTCCAACTCTGATACCATATAGAAATTCCTTGTAGATTCAAACTACTTATGTAATATGTTAAAACAAAAGACTTGAATCTACTCTACTCATCAACAAAAACAATTAATCGATCGAGAAATCACAACATAAACATGAGAAAACATTCAATCACATATTCTCAGAGATTTATTGAAGGGGAAAGAAATTGTTCAAAACCTCTTCTTATCTATATTGCATTAGTCAGAAAATAGAGAGGAAATACAAGTCTTGTTCAAACCTAAACAATCTCTGCACAAGTATAATCTATCTCATTTCTTCACAAGTTTCTTTTGGTCAATACTTAACCAATTATGTTGCCTTCCAAGCTCCTATTTCCTTGCATTGTTTCCTTGGGAATTAGCCCCCTATTAATTAGGTAAATTCCCAATTAGAATTGTGCAATCCCTATAGGTCCTTCTCTAACTGCATGCACCACCTATACAACTTAGAAAATTATACAACTGATAGTACATTTCCCTTGAACTCCAATCTCAATTAGGTAACTTGTATTTCATGCATGCATGAGTTAATTATGATTGATTTATCAGTTAACTGGTTGAACACTGAAGTTTCACCCCACTACTAGACCTCCTACTAGTTCCTCCAACAGTTGGAACTAGTTTAACTGACATTAACTTAGTTTAACTGAATTAAATTATTACAACTCAAATTAGACTCACCCTAGTCTCCTAAAATTTAGAAACTAGTCTACATGACTCAAGTTAGGCCCTTGACTTGAATTAACTAAGTTAACTAAGTGATAGCAACTCAGTTAATTCATTCAAGTTTTCTTGTGATGTGGAATTTTGATTTTCTACTAATTTAATTCAAGGGGAAATTAAATCAAGATTTTCTTGTTGCCATTTTCAACAACTGAATGGACTCACTTTAAATATTTAGGATTGCTAATATTCAAGCAAAACATGAAGATCAAGGGTATGGGCATATACCATTGATAAGATGAATACAAAGCTACAATACTAGGGAACATAGTGGTTAAATTTGTTAGGTCATGTCATCCTAATCAAATTTATCGTATATGCCCTCCCCATATATCAATATGTGATCCTGCTAGCCCTAACTAGCACCCAAAAACAAATAGAACTACTTCTAAGATAATCTCTATGGTAGGGAGGCAAGACAAACAAAAAAAAAAACAATTTTCTTAGTTGGAAGAAGGCCATATCCCCTTATGAAAAAGGGGAGATCAACATACAGCAATCCAAACTTATGAATATAGCCATGGGAGTGAAGATCCTATGGAGATTAATAACTGAAGGATCTTCTTGGTGGAAAAATTTCATAGAAGGAAAATATTTGAATACCTCTCGTCAGCATCTCCTAAAATCATAGATTCCTATCACATATTGCTCTTCAATTTATAATTTGTGCAAAAGGGTCCTCCCACTCATCAAATCTCACACTTCCAGAAACCCTAGGGGTGGACATGAGATAGATCTATGGGAAGACAAAATTATAAGAAGACAAAGTCTATATACCATCCTAGACCTCTAAAATCTCAGAAACTAGGATGTGGAAAGAGGCATAATAAGGCTAGCAAAAATCTCATCTTGGTAACAAAATTGGTCAATCTAGAGGGCCTGGAAATCCCCACCTTTACCAGCTAGATTTTCCAATCAATGGATTTCACTTACCAAGCATTTAAAAGGTATTTCCCCAATCCAAATCACCTAGCAGGATGGATTCAAGTGGAATTTAATAGTGAAGGAAAATACAATAAAGAGTGGTTACATTTCGCTTCAAGAAGAGAAAATTCAACATCCCATTTCGTCATACTAGAAGACGGTCTGGAAATCAGAAAGCCTACCTAAAATTAAACTCTTTTCATGGACTCTCCTTAGGGGAAAGATCCGAACAATCCATAATCTCAAGAAGCACAACATACAAGGCCCCTCAAGATGTCCGCTCTGCATGAACTCAAAAGAGACAATCCACCACCTATTTCTTTCCTTCCCCTACTTCCAATTGTGTTAGAAGTCAATGCTCCAACCCCTTCCTGACCATCAAAACTTTGACTTGAATTTGGAATACTTATTTGGACATTGGAATACAAGTTATCCTTTCTCTCTCAAAAAGAAAAATATGATCAAACACTTCTAGCTAAGCCTCCCAACATTCCTTTGTTACAAAATCTCGATAGCAAGAAATAAGAGCATCTTTGGTTACAAAAAGGTAGAGAAAATAAAGATATTGGCTAATGCATGGGGCCCCACAATTGAAGCCATCCTCTAAAAAATCCAACAATAAACTCTACCGTCGAAGCTTACACGAGGTAGAGACTCAGTAACTTCAATTTGTTTTAGCAAAAACTTCTCAAATTGCCCATAATCCTCCCATAAGTCCTCCTCTTCTTCAAAACTAGAAAATAAGATTAAAGGATTGCGGCTTCATGGCGTGGTTAAAGGAATAGAAAAAGGGTTCCTCTTCTTAGATGGTGCTTTGAAAAACAATCTTGGTAGAGCAGGAGCGGGGGGAGATATCATAACTCCAAGATGATAAGAATGGTCATCATTTGAATGGGGCCTTGGACAAGAATTGAACAACAGGGCGAAAGCCTATGATCTCCTCTTGGGTCTCACCATCCTCCATGAGCTCCATATCTACAATCCTATTGTTTTAGGGCACTGTTATGATCTTGACCTGGGAGAAGATGCCAAAATGCCAAATATACAAAGAAATACAACCCAGAACACAGAATAAAATGAGAAGAACAACAAGTATTTTATTATTCAGAGATGAAAGCAATATTCACTTGCCTCTTCGAGGGGGCAACCTCCAGCAGAGCAGATCTCGATTACAAAATAAGACACGATCCTCCTCAATGGGGAGTCTTTATCCTTTATACAGGATTCATACATGCAATACCATGTGTTAGTACCATGGTTCTCTCAATACGATCTACCTAATACCATGGCCCATTTGCAACTAACTGTGGTCCCTTTCTTAAATGTAGGTCAACCACTTACAATTATTAATACAGGATTTATTGACTCTTTAACTAACTATAACTATGACTTGACCCTATTACATAAATAAAGGGGTTAGGGTTGGACCCTAACATGCCCTCCCCCATAAAAAGAAGCCTTGTCCTCAAGGCTTAAGTTGCGGAAACTGCTGAAGAATAGTGGCTGGTTCCCAGGTCGCATCTTCTAGAGAGGTGTCTTTCCACTTGACGAGGACTTCCTTGATCGTGCGGCCACACAGATGTCGTTCTCGTGTGTCGAGGACCTGTTCAGGTTGGAGCCAGAGTGAACCTTCTTCATCCAATTTAGGTAGACTGGTTTGAATTTTGCAATTGTTCCCCATCACTTTCTTGAGGCATGATACATGGAAGTCGGGATGGATTTTTGAAGTTGGTGGCAAGGCTAGCTTGTAGGCTATTGCTCTAATGCGCTGAAGTATTTGATAAGGTCTGTAGAATTTTGGAGCTAATTTCTAATAGCCCTTGTCTTTCAGTGATGTTTGCTTGTATCGTTGCAGCCTTAGGAATACCTGATCCCCTTCTTGAAATGTGCGCTCTGAACGATGTTGGTCTGTCTATTTCTTCATGGGATTCTAAGCTTGATGGAGATTACCTTTGAGACGGGCTAGCATGGTTGCACGATTTTGAGCTTGATGGAGATTACCTTTGAGACGAGCTAGCATGGTTGCACGATTCTGTAGGAGTTGATCCACTGCTTGCACCTTAGAGCATCCAGGAATATAAGAAGTAGGTGAAGGTGGGAGTTGACCATACACTGCTTCATATGGAGTCATCTTGGTGGCTGCATGATAGTTAGTATTATACCACCATTCAACTAGAGGTAACCACTGTACCCATTGATGTTGCTTTTCTAAAGTGAAGCACCTTAGGTAGGTCTCCAAACATTTGTTGACTGCTTCAGTTTGACCATCAGTTTGGGGATGATAGGAAGTACTTAGTTGGAGTTGGGTGCCTTGTAGCTTGAAAAGTTCTTGCCAAAAGTTACTGGTGAAGGTTGGGTCATGATCAGACATAATGGAAGTGAGCATGCCGTGCAGTTTGAAGATCTGGTCCATGAAAACTTGATCCACCAAAGTGGGGGTAAATGGGTGGGTGTTGTGGTATTCAACAACCCCCCATTTGTTAATAATAGTAGTTAAAGTTACATTAACTAAATGGGGACCCTTTAAAAATTTTCATCCAAAAAACAAACTTAGCATTTAGTCATTTCTTTTATTTTTTGAATAAAGCAAAGATAACAATCAAAAACCTTTTTGGGAACTACTAAAGACTTACCTTTTCATATATAGCATGTCTAAAACCCACTAAAGGACCTTTTTAAAAACCTCCAAAATCAAGCAAAATGATTAAATAAGGGCTCCATGGTATAAATTATCATAAAATCCGACGAAAACGGAAGTCCTTAAGCTTTTTAGGCTTAAGTCTCACATCGCATATCATGACTTATAAAGAACTCTCTCTTAAAAACAATATAGCAAGATTTGCGAGTTGCGAAACTGTAATGGTGATTTGACTTTTATCGCATCGCATTTCGGGTATTCAAGAAAACACTTTGCACTTACCATAAGCCGATATTGCGAAATGCGATTCGCGCCTGGACCCACACCTTAGAATATTAAAAGCAAATATTTCGAGTCCGTCAAGTCTATTGCATAGGATGAACCTAGCAATTAACCATACGTGAAATAACTAATGGACGGCTCGCATCTCATAGACACACAGTAGGAGGTAAGAATTCTAAAAGGCACATCTTGCGATATTACGATCTGCGATATTGCTTCGCAAATCGCACAATCGCTATCATCACGATATAATGGCTCGCCACCCTAGAAGCTTTCATTCCATTTTTTGACGCAAAAATTTATGAGCAATAAAGCTAAGGGATAAGGAATCATTAGTGGGCATTAGTGGGAAATAACTGCATTTATGTGGGAAAAGCCATTTGGCTTGATACGATATCTTGTTACGTGCATTCAAATAATGCTTCTTTTACCACCTTTACAAGTTGTCTACATTTATTTCATTTTTACGTTCATCTTTGAGTGTCTGATCGCTGTTGTTCTTCATTTCAGGAAAAACCCGCAGAGCAGAGCGTTGAGAACAATGGGGAATAAGGCAAGGCTATAGCCTCTGAGAAGACAAAGATGACTCCCCTATTCACAGACACCACATGCAGTAGAGAGGGAGGAACCTCTACATGGGATACTATGTACAACATACTGGAGGAGGAACAACTGAGGATTATGGAAACAAATGTTACAGTTGACGGACAAGATTCCTCAGATGCTTCCATGTTAGAGATGACTTGCTCATTTTTGCACCGCATAGCCACTCGGCCGAAGATAATCCCTTATATCGACATGGTAAAATGGGTTATCGATGAAGCAGACATCTCAGACAGGGAATTCAAGACGAGAAGCCAAGGGGTCATCGGATCTTTTACCCCAGACAATTTACGGCTTATGTACCACCTACCAGAGCCACAGGTCATCTACAATAGGAAATTCGTATAAAAGTTTGCTAAAGAGAATAGCGACCCAGCGGATTGCACCTGTGCCTGGTCGAATAATGAAGAGAAAATCAAGAAAGAAAAAAATGGTATGTACACTATTGCATCTATTTGTCCCCCTTATAGTTTTGTTGCGGCTATGTTGTGTAGACTGTTTGGCAGACTTGATAGTACCAAGTTCTCCCTGGAGTGGTTGTCATTAATAGACGCAGTCGTTAACGCAACTATTATGAATTGGACCCAAATCTTGTCAGACAATTTAGCAAAAATAATTATCGAGTATAGAAGGAGAAGAAGTATTGCTTCGAGGGTTTACCCTCCATTTTTTATGAGCGCCTATGTTATGGACGCTATTTGTTTTAGTTCAAAGTTCCCCATCATGGGATGGAAATGGACTGTTCGGAATCCACTTCCCATTCACGTGTACCACAAGGTCATGTGGGAATCCAATTTTCAATCACTTTTTTTCAAGATTTGCCATGGAGTTATGCTCCCTATTTATATGTGGCTGTATAATCGAGATGCCCCCAGGTTTTCCCAAGAAGTTGAAGTTGACATCCTCCCAGTGGCCAGATGGTTTGGGGAGGAAACATTTACATATATCATAGTTTTTGGCAGCATCACCTCCCCCCACATCCTCCCATACTATGTTCCAGATAAATTGATGGCTAGGGAGATAGCCTATCAGACAGCTAGTGAGGGAGGAATGAGCCATACACTGAAAGAGTCAAAGAAGGCCATTTGGCCTGCATTCCCTGTACAGTGTAGAGCATTTGCACTACACGACCTGGGACATGCATTCAAAGAAGCAAAGAACATGCTATCTCTGCAATTACCCAAATTCCCTGGACGACAGTATGACCCATTTGGCACTGTCAAGAATTTCACCACTTTGGTGAAAATAAAAGTATTCACCAATGAGGAGGATGTTTTTGATGATATCTTTTTGCATAAAAACACCTTTGCAGAGGTGAAGCATATGGCACAACTACTTTTTGACCAAGAAGATCTAGAAAAGTTTTATAGTTACAGAGAAAGAAGGCTGGCAATGGTCCCATTGGACTAATTGTTAATTGAACTAATAAGGGAGCCTACTCCCAGTGTGACTATAGAAGGTGACTCCAAAGAAAACTCCAAATTTGATTCTGGAGTACAGTGTCAAGAAAAATATATCGAGGAATCACGATATTCATCATAGAATGGAAAAAGCAGGAGCATCGAGGATATGGCCCAATCTATACAAAAGATAGCTGAAGATGCTTCAGCTAGCAAGCAAGTTGAAATCCCTACTACCTCTGCACAACCAATAAAACCCACGGTAATTGATTTAGAGGAAGAGTGGGATAATTTTAATAAAAGTCTTAATATAGAGGAACAGGTGCCAAAGTCGCAAACTCCTCAAAAGGAAAAAGCTCTGGAAATTACAGTCGAAGAAACTGCAAATGAACCAGAAGTAGAGCATATCCCTGTTACCCCCACCTCCGAAATAATTTTGAAGATTGAAGAAATACCCCCTCTGGATGTATTCTATAGCCCACAGCATAAGGTCGTGGTGAAAAGGCAAAGAAAGAAAAGAAAATTGGACTCTATAGCTGCTACTACCCCTGAAAATGAATTAATGGATGTTCTATGGAAGGACTCGCCTGTTGATCCATCTGCCAACTTAACTAGACTCTCGCAATTTGTAGGTGCTTATGCTACAACGACCATAGACAAAGCAACAGAAGTCCAAATGTTTCTTAGAGAAAAGGAAAATAAAATAACGTCACTTGAGCAACAATTACAACAAGTCAAATCTGACCAACATGCAGAGATACAGTTGGCCAAGCTTCAACAGGAATTTGAACAAATGCAAATAGAACATCGAATCAGCTTAGCCGAGAAGGAAGCACAGGTGCAGGCAATAACTGATCTTCATAAAGATGATCCAAAAATTGATCAGTTTATTATCGAAGCACTCGGACTTAATTCCCAGTTGACACATCAGAAATAATTACTGTGCCAGAAGATTTCACACTGGAAATCTTATTGCGAAACAAGTGATAAACTGACAAGTCAAGTCATAGAAATGCGACTTGAATATGATGAGATCTTTAAAAAGGTCTCTGATCACATCGCCTGGCAAAATATAGAGGAGGGGAGAAAAGACAACCTGCCCAAGCTAGAAGAATCACATAAGGAAATTCTGTTTGCAAGCTAGGATTCTCAGCTAAAAGAAGTAGAAAAGGCAACAGCAGATGCGGCGGCAGCAACAAACATTATCATAGAAAATATCAATTAGAATTTGCATGGTGCCAATCTAGTAGCGGAGTTCATTCCATGGTTCCTTCCAGATGTGAAACAACTCGAACAACAATGGAAACAGGGAGCGTAAGACAAAGCGGAAGTAATAAGGCAAACAACCAGGCTAGACTGGGAGGCATATTGGCAACAATTGGTCAAGCCTCATAGCCAATGGATGACCCTGTGTTGCCTAACCACTTCTGCCGAGAAAATGGCGCCAGCACTGACCGATGTCGTATTCGATGGACAGTTGAAAGCTAAAGTTGGCCGGCCTACAAAGCTAAAGCCTATGGTGGATATTTGTGATCTGAAGGATCGAATGCAACATAGTTAGTCACCCTGTTTACTTTAATTTTGGTTTTATTTTTGCCTAAATTGAGGCAGGTCGTTTAAACCTCCTCAACTATTTTTGTAATAATCTAGTTTTAGTTTTATAGCTTTAGTATTTAAACCCCTCTCATGCATTTAGAGAAGGGTCCAGAATTTTATCAGAAACTCTCTTCAAAACATGCACTTCTATCCCTTTGAGGAAGTTCTGGTGAAATATATGGAACATGATTTATTTTTATCTAATTTAGCATCTTCTACTGAAATTGCACTTTTGTACTCTTAGATGATGTTGAATGGATTGAAGATAGATCAATATTGCTGAAACACATGAGTAGGATGTATTATAAATGGTACTTTTATCTCGTAATCCTTTTTACTTATGTATTAAGCAATCTTTTCTTTTTGAATTATTTATGTATGAAAGTCTGAATTTTGATTATCGTTATTGCACTTCTGTATGATGATGATCTTTATTTTATGTTGAATATATGAATAACTCTTTATGCGAAATATTTCTGGCAATCGTTTCAGCCAACTTTTTATACGAAATGATTATTGTTAAAACAGATTCACTTCTAATCATAATTGAATGATCTTTATTACCAATTACTTTTAGAAATTATTGTAGATTGCATACATCAAGTTTATCCCAAGTATATTATGATTAGATAGCTTTTAGAAATTAGAAGTTAAATGCATTTGTGATTGATTAGTTTAGACTAGATTACCATTATCTTAAATGTTACTCTAAACGCATCACCCCATTTAGCACAAGCATTAAACAGATTGGGAAACTGGTCCCATTATCCCCAGTCGGAGCCACTACTCCAATCAGAAAAGGAGCTGCCAATCAAGGTCTGAACCGGGTGGTTTTCCCCCATGTTGAGGCAACGATTTTCGAGTCTTCAACAGTGGAGTAAGGCGCAAAAATGAGCATATTTACAAAGTCTGTCCACAACCACCATGATGACTGACTTGTTTCTTGACTTCAGAAGACCAGTAATGAAATCCATAGAAACATCTGTCCAGATTGAAGCAGGGATGGGCAATGGTTGTAAGGTGCATGGGGACTTGACTGTTTCTCCTTTGTGGTGTTGACACACAGCACATTTAGCTACAAAAGTAAGAATTTCAGTTTTCATGCATGTCCAAAAGAAAGAACGACAAGTGCGAGCATAAGTCTTCTGAAATCCTGCATGGCCTGCAATGGGAGATGAGTGCAACTCTACCAAAATGCGTGTTTTGAGGGTGGATGTCGGTGATATCACTACTCTATCCTTGTAGTGAAGAATCTCATCCTTCCAAGAGTAGCCCACTATGGAATTAGGATCTGCTCTCAAGTTATTAATGAGTTGGGAGAGAGAGGGATGTGAAAACCATTCCTTGCAGGCTTCTTCAATCTAATTTAGTATGGGAAGAAAAATTGATAGCAGGGTGCTTTCATCCTCAAATTGGCATGATAAAGCATCCATTACTACATTTTTGCGTTGTTTCTTGTAAATTATCTCATAATCATATCCCAGCATTTTGGCCAGCCATTTATTTTGTTGGGGCGAGGATAGATGTTGCTCCAAAAAATATTTGAGGCTTTGATGGTCTGTGCGGATTTGGAAACGTCGCCCCAATAAGTGTGGTCTCCAATTATCTATTGCATGTAAGATGGTCATCATCTCCTTCTCATAGGTAGATTGTCCCATATGTTTCCCACTTAGTTGTTGGCTGGTGAAAGCCAAGGGTCGACCTTCCTGCATTAAGACAACACCAATACCAGTACCTGAAGCATCACATTCAATCACAAAAGATTTGGTGAAGTCGGGTAGTGCCAATACAAGAGTGGAACACATGGCCTATTTGAGAGCCATAAATGCCTATTGTGCTTCATCAGTCCAGAGGAATGAATTTTTCTTGAGAAGGTTAGTGAGGGGTCTAGCAATGCAACCATAATTGTAGACAAATTTGTGATAGTAGCCTGTGAGACCCAAGAATCCCCTCAAACTCTTCAAGTTTTTTGGTTGGGGCCAATCCTGCATTGCCTGTATCTTTTTGGGATCCACCCAGACACCTTCACGACCCAAAATGTGGTCCAAATACTCAACTTCTTCCATGCCAAAATAGCACTTGGACAATTTGACAAATAATTTATGCTTCCAAAGCAGTTGCAAGAGTAGGTCTACATGCTGAAGATGTTTTTCTCAGGTGAGGCTGTAGATGAGAATGTCATCAAAGAAAATGAGGACAAATTTTCCAAGATATGGTTTGAGCAGGTGATTCACGAGGCTTTGAAAAGTGGATTGGGCATTACAGAGACCAAATGGCATGACCAAGAATTCATAATGGCCTTCATGAGTTCAGAAAGCAATCTTGGGAATGTTTACTTCTTTCATGTGTATTTGGTGATAGCTCGAGCAAAGATCTAGCTTAGTAATGAATTGAGCACCATGTAGTTCATCCAGCAAATCATCAACAACCGGGATAGGGAATTTGTCTTTGACCGTGAGCTTGTTGAGGGCCCTGAAGTCTGGACACATGCGCCATTCCCCATCTTTCTTAAGCACCATGACCACTTGTGATGAATAAGGATTGATGCTAAGACGAATGACATCGGCTTCCAGGAGTTCCTTGATGTTTTTTTTGATTTCATTCTTTTGGGCGAAAGGATATATATATGGACGCACATTCAGTGGTTGTGCCCCTGGGACCAAAGTGATGCTGTGATCATGTTCTCCTATAGAGGGTGGAAGCTCTTTAGGTTTGTCAAAGACCTGCTGGTGGCAGTTTAAGACCCGTTGCATCTCAAGATGAATATGAAGAGTAATGGGCTTGATGGCTCTTATGGCATTAAATTGGGTGATAACTCCATGATGGCCCTTTTTCAACAACTTTTCCATTCGATGCGAGCTGATGATAGAAGGAGCACTTGCCTGGAGTCCAAGGAGGGTATGCATGTGGTCATTCTGCTTACAACACATATATAACTCTTGGAAATCCATTGTGATTGGGCCTAGTGTGCGAAGCCATTAAGCACCCAAGACAATGTCACAACCACCCATGTTGATTTCAAACATGTGGGTCTTTAGGTGGTAGTCTCCCATCTGAAGTTTGATATTTTCGCAGCGGCCTTCACATTTCATTGTCCCCCATCAGCAATCTGGACCTGGAAATTAGAGACTGCCCTGACAAAACAATGAATAGCTTCGGAGACTCTCTGATGGATAAAGTTATGAGTGCTACCACTATCAATCAATACTACTATAGGGTGATGTTTAATAAAACCTCTGATTTTGAGAGTTCGGGGGGCAAAAATGCCTGCAAAAGCATGTAGCGAGATAATTGGTTCTTCTGGTGTAGCTAGGAGCTCATTGTCCTATTAGGTGTCCTCAAATTCATCCTCTGGTCCCTCAAGGGGTGGGACTTCCTCATATGAGCTGTGATCAGTAACATCAATTTGAAATAATTTGGGTTCCTTGCATTTATGCCCCGGGGAGTATTTGTCATCATAGTAGTAGCACAATCCTTGTTTTCTTCTTTCATCCATTTTTGTTGGGGACACCTTTTGAAACTTAAGTGTTTGGGTAGTTCCTCGAGCCTGGGTGGGGCGTCCCTTGGCTATGAAATTTGGACAAGGCGACTGGGAAACTAAAGCACGTTCCACTTCAATAGCCTTTGTGCAAGTGTCCATCCATGTAGGTGGGTGGTGCATCCGGACATGGGCTTGGATGGCTTCTTTGAGACCACTTATAAAACATTCCAAATAGAATTCATCTCCCAGACCTTTTGTGCAGATGGCCAATGTCTCAAAGGCTGCAATGTAGTCTTTTACTATGCCTGTCTATCAGAGCTTAGTAAGACGACCCAAAAAATTAGATTCACGGTCAAAGCGGTCACAAATGGATTTTGAGAACACCTGCCAAGTAATTTTCCCAGGATAGCATTTTCGATGCCACTGCCACCATTGCCATCTCTCTTGGTCCAAGTAAAGGGCTCCCACACGTAGTTTAGTTTCATCATCTAGGATATCATTCAGAATGAAATATTGGTCCATTTGTGCTACCCATACTACCAGATTAGAGCCATCAAATTTATACATGTCCAGCTTGGGTGGTCGAGGGTGGGAATGTTGGTGATTTCCATGGAAGTGAATATGATGGCTAGATTCTCCTTCAAGGTCTTCATTAATACCATGTGCCTCTGAATGCAACCCCGACGTGCTCCTTTTGAATGTGTCCATGAATTGCTGCATCTGGTCCGCTATGTTCTTGAAAGAAGCCAACTATTTTTCAAGGCTCTCGATCTTCTCATTGGCCATGGCTTGAGCTCTGGTTTCTACCATACACAGATCCTGGTCACTTGTTGTCACTTTGAAAAAATTTGGGACTACCCGAAAATTGAAGTTGACAAGTGAATGGTACCATGACGATCAGCTCGTCGTCCTGATTCTTATGGGTAAAGTCTCTTATAAGCATCCCGGGAAGGCCTCAAACTTTTTTTTTGTTTACTCTAAATGGAGTTTTACTCCCCGCTTATCAATACTGCAGTGGCCAATTTCCAAAAAACTTAATCCTGCCCAATGTCTTGCGAGAATCACCCCAAGGTATAGGAGCCACAAGCCTCACTGCACAAATGGTCAGATATGCCTGCGAAACCCCCAACTGCTGAATGTGAGTTGGACTACGATGGTGACAAAACCCCAGCTACTAGATCTGAATGGTACTGTGGCAGTAGAACCTCAACTAGTGGATCTTATTGTTGCGGCGGCGATAGAACCCTAACTACTAGATCTGATCTGGCAAAGAAAATAATGGGCGATCTTCAGAGAGTTGAGGGAACTATGGTCTCAAGGAGTGTCAGGTGCTATAGATCGCAATATACATAAGGGTTCAACAATAGTACTCAGCCCAATCTTTCAGGGCACTAACTAAGGAGGATCAACCGTACCCTTAGTCGTACTACCTGACTACCCAATCGTACACGCGAGTAATCTCCCCGAGTGTTGTTCTCGATGTACTATAGCAGCAAGACGGTCGACGGTTTATCTAAGGCGAGGTTTCAGGTGAGCCTAGGGGGCTTTCGATATACCTAGAGGGTACGTGGAAGACAGTCGGTGCGCGGTTTTGTCTAATGCACTACTACTCGAAGGGGTACCCACAGGGTTACAAGGGAGTCTAACAAGCGTGACCACCTCTTGTATTTCCTGCGTGCATACCTCCCCAAATCCGCAGGTTTATGAGCTCAATGACAGATTCTATGGTTTAAAGACGTCGGAACATGTCTCTAGCATAAAAAAAATTCTGCAAAAAATGGAGATACCACCGGCCCTGAAAAGCACTCTAATACCACTTGTTATGCTCTTGACCTACGAGAAGATGCTAGAATTCCAAATATACGAATAAATACAACCCAGAACACAGAACAAAATGAGAAAAACAACAAGTATTTTATTATTCAGAGATGAAAGCAATGTTCACTTGCCTCTTTGAGGGGGAAACCTCCAGCAGAGCAGAGCTCGATTACAAAATAAGACACGACGCTCCTCAATGGGGAGTCTCTATCCTTTATATAGGATTCATACATGCAATACCATGGGTCAGTACCATGGTTCTCTCAATACCATCTACCTAATACCATGGCCCATTTGCAACTAACTGTGGTCCCTTTCTTAAATGAGGGTCAACCACTTATAATTATTAATATGAGCTTTATTGACTCTTTAACTAACTATAACTATGACTCGACCTTATTACATAAATAAAGGGGTTAGGGTTGGGCCCTAAAAGGGACTCTTCTCTTCTTATTCATCAACTAGTCAAAGGATCTAGTCCCAAAAATGTTGAGCTCTGCCAAATATTAGCTCGCATTTGAAATCAGTTAGCACACCTTAGGGACGTCTCCTTCTACCATATCTTAAGAGGAGATAAAATTGTTGCAGATCACTAAGAAAATAGAGCATGCCAATGATCCCAAGGAGGGGCAATAATCAACTCTGAAAGCCAAACCATCCATATCCCTTGACCATTTGCATTAAGATCAATCCATTCTCAGATCTTGTTCCACCGCCCCTAAATTCCCAAGTCAGAAAAAAAACTCCAAAGTAGGAAATATCAGTAGCTATGACGCCAAAATAACTCTCAGGGTTCAAATCCACTCCCCCTCAATAGATTCATTCAAACGAGAAGGACAATTTGAAAATGAAATTATCCTTTTACTATCATTTCCCTTGATCTTGCACATAGATTCCTATCTCTTGAGCCACTCTCTATATCTGATATCACGAGCCAACATCTTATTAAACTACCCTTAGTGCTTGCACACTTCATCTTACCCCTCGCTCAAAATTATCCTCCCCTAAACCCTCCAATCCCCTCCACTCCTCTATCCCCCATTGCTCATGAACTCTATGTAATGGATCCATTAGGACCCTCTAACTCTTCCTGCAAACATTATGACAATATCAACGCAGAGTTGGCTCAAACCAAGGAAATACAAAAGCGATTGAATGAATAATTCTAGAAAATGTTCAACACAAAGATAAAAATTCTACAAGTTGATGCAATCTTGATCAGAGAAGCACTCAACTGGGAAAATCAATGATGCTACCACATCGAGAAGGAAATATCTGCTCTCCATGAAGTCATTGATGCACACCATGGCTACATTGGAACTATGGAACATCGAGTCTTGTTGCTGGAAAGAAAATATGTAGAGAATTCATACTCAAACAATTGAGACCATTGCTCAAATCCCGGCAAAAGAACATTCAATCAACATGATATAACATGGACAAGTAAATTGCCACATCCAAAAAACATCAATAGTCCATAAAACCTCAATGTAATAACTAATGAAGTGCAAATATGTTTTACCCCTCCACTAGTTTGTAAGAAGCTATACAAGTAGTGCAGTAGGAATAGATGGTGTCTCAATAGCAATCAACACTCTTGCAGTGGGAATTCTTCTACTTGATTTTCCCTTTTTCTCTGCAATAATGTATCAAGGATTTCTAGCCTTGGTTTTTTTTTTTCTGGAATTAATACAAAGATAGTCGTTTCAATCAAAACTAAAATAAAAAGATAAAGCCATTATCCACAAAGAAATACATCCATGTTCACAAAATTCAATCACAACAATGTAAACTTTGAAACATGAACTATAAACTCAAAATAGGAACTCTAGCTGAAAAAACCCCAAAAAAACATGAAAAACAGTGCTAAAAACAAGAAGTGTTGATGCTGGAATAACATTTTTTTTTCTAGGGTAAATTTTCAACATGTTTTAAAAATGGCAATGAAAACCAATTTTTTGTGCAAAAAACACCTTGAAAACGAAAAGTGTTGATGCTAGAATAACACTTTTTTTTTTCTAGGGTAAATTTTCAACATGTGTTGATGTTTAAATAAGGTCTGTTTTTTTTTCTTTTCAGGATAAATTTTCAACATTTTGATATAATGGCGTAAATTTTTTTATCATGACTCCGAAAAACATTAAAATTTCAAAAGAATAACGAAAACATAAATTTACCACACTTGTTGGTTCGAAAAGCGTCGGACAAAAAATTCTCTTATGAAATTTTCCTTATGTTATTTCTACTAAAAGACTCTGCTTAAAAAATTAAAACAATGAAAAAAAACAAAAACAAAAAGTAAAAAAAAAAAAACAAAACAAAACGTAAATAAAAATATATATTAAAAAAAGAAGAAGAAGAAGAAGAAGACAAAAAAATTAAATATATAAAAAAGACAAAAAAAATAAAAGTCAAACATAAAAATAAAATAAAAAACAAAAAAAAAATATAAATCAATCATAAAAATGTAAAAAAAAAAAAAAACAAAATTAACCTATAAAAGATAAGAATTAAAAAGCTAAAAATAATTTAAAAAAATATAAAGAAATAAATAATAACAAAAGCATATTTTCAAAAAAAAAAAATATTGTGATAATATATATATATATATATATATATATATATATATATATATATATATTTGAAAAAAAAAACTATAAAATTAAGTAAATAAAAATACAAAAACTTAGAAAAACCATTAACAAAAAAACTAAAAATTAAAAACAAACTTGATTTAATAAAAAAAAAAAAAAAAAACTAGAAAATTTACCCCAAAACACCAAAAAATTTAAAACATTTTAAATAATTTGAAAACAAAATTTAAAAACTACTAAAATTAAATTAAAAACATTAAAAAGAAAATTAATATAAACCTAAAAAAATTCAAATTTAAAAAAACAAAAAACAAACATTACCATTAAAATTAAATATATATATATATATTCAAACTTAAAAAAAAAAAAAAAAAAAAAAATTGCGCCCATGGGCCATTGGGTGGGCTGAAAGCTGAGTCTGAGAATCGAACTTCAGTGCCTCAGTAGCCCGTGGGGGTGCGGTCCTGGGTGGCGGAACTACGGGCCGCTGGGTGGGCTGAAGGTCGATTCTAAGAATCGACCTTCAACCGCTCGGCGGCCCGTGGGGGCACGGCCCTGGGCGGCGAAGCACGCGGCTCCGTCACCCAGAGCCGCTAGGCAGCTAAAGGTCAATTCTCAAAATTGGCCTTCAGCATACCCAACGGCCTAGGGGGGCAATTTTTTTTTTTTTTTTAATGGTAATGTTTGGTTTTTTTTTTTAATTTGATTTTTGTTTTTTTTTTTAAGGTTTATTAAAATTTTTTAATGTTTTTTTATTTTTTTAAATTTAATTTTAGTAGATTTTGTTTGTTTGTTTGTTTTTTTTTTAATTATTTAAAAAGTTTTAATTTTTTTTTATTTTTTGGTTAAGTTTTTGTTTTGTTTTGTTTGTTTGTTTGTTTTTTTTTAAATCAAGGTTGTTTTTAATGGTTTTGTTTTTTTTTTTAAATAGTTTTTTAAAAATTTTGTACTTTTATTTATTTAATTTTATAGTTTTATAAATTTTGTTTTTTCAAATTTTTATGGTTTACAAGATAATTTTTTTTTACATTTTTTATATATTTTTATGTCTCATCTATATATATATATATATAGATAGATATAAGCAATCAACATTGAAAAAAAGAGAAACAAGACTACTAGAAAATTTGTTAAGTAATCATGATTTAAAAAATGTAACATTTAAAAAAAAATATCCACACTTAATACATTAGAAAATTTAAAGTGTAAAAAATAAGCCCTCTAAAAAAGAGGGTTGATGCTGCATCAACACGTTTCAAAATCAGCATGAAAATCACGAACATTTAAAAACAAATATTTATATTTGATACATAAGAAAATTTAAATTGTTAAAAATATGCTCCGAAAAAAAAGAAGTGTATTCTGAATCAGCGTTTTTCAAAATCGGATGATTTTTTTGTTACTTCAAAAAAACGGGTAACCGTATCAGTTCTCGTTTCAAATTTTACATTGTTTCACTCTTAAATATTTAAATGATATTTTAGACTCATTTTATGCTTGGATTGGTATTTGTTTTTGCCGTCTCATTTATGCTCTCAGTGTTTTGAGTTTGGATTTGGTTCATAACTTGGGAGGCGACACTACTTTAATTATCATTATTTTTCCTCTATGGAGGAACCTTGTAGTTCTTGACCAACCTACATAGGTTTGGGGCTATTATTCTGGTAACTTTCTACCATCCTTGGGTTTGTTGGTGGTCTGGGCATCGAGTTGTCATGGGTTTACTTGTAGAAGTGTTCATGGGTGGTTAGTAACAACCTATTTTGCTTGGTGTAACCTATCTCAATGTCGACATTTCATTGGAATTTTGTGGTCCCTTTCCTATGTCATGGCTCTGTCATTTACTTGTCATCTGGACTTGTGAAACCTGTGCTTCAGTCAGGGTGGGGTTTATGGCCTCTCGTGGTTGGCCTTGTATCTGATGAGTAAATACTCCAGGTGTTATTTGTATCAACCTAACATGCATTGACTAGGCATGGGTAGTAGGCAAGGGTGGGGAGGCAAGACAAGGTCCCTAGGCCGCGACCAAAGTCAATAATAAGCCTAGGCTAATGTTGACACTTACCATGTTGTTATTCCCCTAGAAAGTCAAAGTGAAATTTTCTAGTTTGAGATGCTTATTTTTTGAGAAATACAAGCTCTATTATATTTTGAAATTATGGACATATCACCATGGATTCTTGAGTCAGGGACCATCGAAGGAAGAAGGAAACATTATCTCTCAGCCTTTGCTTTATATTGGCAAGCAAAGACCCTGTTGGGGAAGGAGTTGAAGGATAAATAGGCAGAAAATTATAATGTTTTTTCAAGCTTGGCATACGTCAAAAGAGTCCAGCTTAACCAACATATGTTTTTAGAGAGGATTAACTTGATGTTGGCACACATTGAGCTCCATTTTCAGTGTGGACCTATACCACTTGCCCTTCTAGGTTCCAGTGCTAGAGATCCAACTCCCATCACTGATCTGGATTGGATCATTATATTTTTTTCATCTATCTCAATGGTTTTAGAGTGGAAAATGTGCAGTAATAAGCTCATGGAATCGTTTTTACAAGTGGGACCCAATTTGGCAAAATAGGGTCTGAAACTTTCTGGGAGCGTTTTGAGGCATCAACCGACATTTTTTGGGGGTAAAATTGTTCCTCTATAATGTGCAATTTTTTTTTTCTATTATACCCATAGAGACCTTTCTAATGACATAAGAATCATGTTAATCGAAGTCTGTATGTGAAAGTTATGCCACTTAAAAGTTGACCTTCTTGTTTTCACCACCATAGTTCGAGAGGATGTCACATCAACCCCCATTATTCATGAAAAATGGGCTAGCCATGTTATTATGATGTAGAAGACTCTAGAAGAGTCTATATTATAACTCTGGTTAAGAGTTGAGGTAGTCAAACCTAACCACTAGTAGGCTATCACGTTGTATTATAACCCAGCCACTAAGAGGAAAAATGGTTTCATTTTTTCGAGTGCATTCATTCCATAATTGAGCAAAAATAGCCAAGAGGGATAAGAGGTAGAGTAGACATATAGGATTTGTGCATTGTAGCAACTCATGGGCCATAGGTCATACTTCTTTGCACTCTCAGCCACATTTTCATTCAAAGAAAGAGAGTGAAGTGACCTCACCTTCCAACTAATTTTTTCTCCCAAAAGATTTTCCTAGAGCATATCTTGTGTCAAATGTGTGTGTGTGAGATTTTATATCTCGTTCTCCATTTTTTACATAATTTTTGTTTGCATGCATGCACTATTAACAATAAATCTACATATCCATAAATATAATAAAAATTGTAGTAGTGTAAAATTTTAGATTTTAAATATAATATTATGAAATCTGTTGTGTTCAATGAAATATCCACAACAATTTACCGATCAATCACCTCCTCAGATTCTTGAGACTAAATGTTTATGTTAAGTTTTTGTTTTTACAGTACTGTTGTAGACACTTTAGTGATGCTAGAACTGTTGATACTCTTTAAATTTTGGGTTAATTACTCTATTGCTAGGTTTATGTTAAGTTTTTGCTTTTACAGAACTGTTGTAGACACTTTAGTGATGCTAGAAGTGTTGATACTCTTTAAATTTTGAGTTAATTACTCTATTGCTAGGTAGTAAAAAATATATGAATTTGAGTTAATTACTCTATTGCTAGGTGGTAAAAAATATATGATTCCCACTACGTAGATTTAGACCACTTAGTCTGTGACATGATGATGAAGTTTGTTAGATATATGTTCTTGCATGAAATTTTGAAGTGATACATAAATCTTTAACTTATAAAGAAAAATATATATTTTAAACTCATTTTTATTGATTTTATAATATTTTAATCATTTTCTTTGATTTATTTATTTTTTTTATTTTTTTTTTAATTTAATCTTAGCGGTGGAGAGGAAGGGTGTGATTTCTTCATTATGTTTTCAATTAATATATCGAAGTTTTAATAAATATATTATCATAATAAATTTGAACTTTTGTCATTAACTACCCCACCAAAAATTTTTTTAGAGTTTATCTGAAATACAATCCTTGAAATAAAAGAAAGTCCATAACTTTTTTTTTCCAGAAGTATATTACCTGCAATTATTCCTTCATAAATATAGAAAACATACCTATTACTTTGTAATCAAAGAAGTTAATGGTAGAAAACTCTGTCTAATCTACCATATTACTTTAGCTTCAGCACTGCAGCTTGCAGCGAGGGACTTCTAACAATGTGTTTCCAACTTAAAAAAAATTCACTTATTGAATTCAGTGCAGATTGTCCGTGTACTGGGGCAGAACCTAGTTCCATGTGGTCATTAATGTGATTTTATATTAGTTCCGCTAATTTCATTGACAAGTAAAGAACATAATAATTTGCAGGACTCGGTTTTCTTTTGGTGAAGAAAACTAGGTAATATAAGTTTAAATGAGTTTTGATTTAGATTCGTATTTCAAAATGTAAAGATGGTTGAGAGAATGATGATTAGTTTTAAAATAAATTATATGATTTTTAAATTAAAATATTATTAAAAATAATTTATTAATATAAAATTAAAAAATATATAAATATATTAATTAAATATTATAATATTATTTATTATTATTATTATAAAAAAATGAAATATGATATATAAAAAGTTTATATAGAATAAATGTTTTAATATATTGATGATGATTAATGTTCACTAAATATTATTTGGTTTATTGAATTTTAAGAAGGTAAGAAGTTAATCAAAATTGTTTAAAATTTTATTTTTATGCTTAAAAAGCAGTGAGCTAAGGATTCCCAAATCACCATATTTTTGTTGACTTAAAATGTCAATAAGGTTCATATTGTGACACATATTTTGAAAATTAGATCGAATGTGAGTATAAGATTAAAAATATAAAAGAAAGTGTTTTTCATCTTCAGCCCTCTTAGTATCACATTAGTAACAGACTCTTTCATCACATGGTGTTTTGAGAATGGACCAATACCAAATCTACCTACAAAATTCATAAGTATTAATTTTTATCCTAAAAATAAGTATTAATTTTTATCCTAAAAATATTCAAAATTTTGGTCAATAGGGGAATATATGTGAACTTTGGGTGAAAGAAGATTGGTTGACTTTTGTTTTTTTATTGATAATCGGATTTGATGATGAGCTAATATGCTTTGTCTCAATGTTTAATCAACCGCTACCAAAAGGGAAAAGCAAAGGAGGAAACACGTGGCAAGATTGACTTTTATAATTTAGAAAATAAATAAAAAATCTCCATATTACAATAGTCTATAAATTTCATTAGAATCACAATAGCCTAAAAATTTCATTACAATTCACCATGGTCATAATTGAAAATTGAATGTTAATTTATAATAAATAAAAAATATGATTATAAATTAAAAAAACTTCATTTTTAGATATTTTATTTTTTTTCCTGGGGAGAAAATATCGTAATTTCCATTAATTTGTTGAAAATTACATGTTGTAAATGCCATAGGCATATGCAAGTACTGTGACCGTAGTCAGCTGTGTAGAGTTTGAACTGTAAGTTCTACAAAAAGACCCTGTGTTGGGTGTGCTAGTGACTGTTGTTCATATATAAAATAATTACATATTCAAAAATTCACCAATGGTGTTTGTTGTTTTGTTGCCAAAAAGTGATAATTACATAATAGAAAAATTGTAAAAGACTGTTAAAGACTATTGATATTAGGGCCTGTCTGCCCTCCGTAGTTCCTGATCCATATATGGTATGTGGAAGAACTGATAGGTCTGCTCAGGTGTGTGCTCTGTGATCATCCATTCTCCTCGAGGACGATGCGTTGCCTCTTTCGATAGCTTGTGCACACTTCATTACGCTCCTTGTAAATATGAGTGCATGAGATATGAACAAAATGTGTTTTGAGAAAAACAATATCATCCAAAATAGTTTTGAGAGTATATGCATGGCATGATGTTGTGTTGTTGAACCAGTTTATGACTATTTTGGAATCTCCAAAAATTTGTATGTGTCTGCACTGTTTGAGAATTGCAAAATGTAAAAGATGTCGGAGTGTAAGCAGCTCTGCAAAGTTATTTGTACCCTCTCCCAACCCCATGCAAATGTGAAAGTAATGTGTATCAGATAGATAAAGTATAATGCCTCCACCACATCCCTGTACTTGTGCAGCACCATCGAAGTATGCCCAAGGGTGTGCTTTGTCGATCAGTTCCTGTGTGATGTTCCGGGTTCTAAAAACTTGTTCATCTGTCGGGATTTCCCCATAGCTCATACAGATTTTTGGTGGAATCAGTGACCAGATTATATTTCGGCCCCTAAAAATAATGTTATTGCGGCACATCCATATGTGCCAGTTGACCAAAAGCGGCAGGTTCCTAGTTCTCGGCTCAGTTGCAGCTTCCCACCATCTTTCCCAAGCATTTGGGATATCGTCCCCACTCCAGGAATGCATGATACTTAGTGTGTGCCGGATTTGAGACCAGAGAAGTTGGGTAGTGGGGCATGTGAGGAATAAATGGTGATTTGATTCCTCCTCTGCATGGCATAAAACACACCAAGTCGGGCCTGGGAAAGCCCGTTTCCTGAGGTTTGCTCCTGTAGGTGTTTTATCCATTATAATGTTCCACATCAATAATTTTGTGCGCGGAGGGGCTTTTAACTTCCATAGATGTCTCCACCAGCTCATCAGTCTGTCCGGCTTGTGATCAGCATGTATAATATCATACCCTTCCTTGGAGGAGTAGTGCCCATTCTTAGTATATCCCCAGATCAATTCATCCTCCTCTTCTCTTAGGCGCACATGGGATTCTATTAAAGTCTGCAAATAATTTCTCCACTGTCTTTGCCATTGTTCCAGGATGTTCCATGCCTCTCCTATATGCCATGCTTGCTGGAAAATGGTTGAGTTGCGAGGGTCTCCGAGATGTGTGATGAAATGGACACCGTTGTGGTTTAGTAGTGTGATCAGTTCCTGTGGGAGTTGGTAGGCATTTCCACTGCCAATCCATGGATCAATCCCGATCCGGACTGACTCACCATTCCCAATCCTCCAAATGAGGCCCCTTTTAATGATGGGAAGAGTGTTGATTACTACCCTCCAGATAACTGATATACCCTTCCTGTTCCATGTGGGTCATCTTAGCCAGTCCAATGTTGTGCTAGGCCAAATGTATTTGTGGATGACCACCTCCGACCAAAGGCTCTTGTGCTTTAGGAGAAGCCAGCCTAGTTTTGCAGCCAGAGCTTGTGCGAAAGCAGGGAGGTGCTTTAGACCCCAACCGCCCCATTTTTTGGGGGTTGTAATCCGGCTCCATTTGACCCATGCAAAAGGCTTTCCTTCTTTCTGTCCCTTCCAAAGGAAATGGTTGCAGACTCATTGGATCCTATGCAGTATCCCCTGGGGGATCCAGGCCAAGGACATCCAAAAGACTGGGGTTTCTTCTAGCACTGCTTTTATGAGCACCAGTCTTCTAGCTCTGGAAAGTAAGCGGTGGCTCTAGATATTTAATCTTTTTTCCACCTTTGAAATCAGCCAGGTCCAATCTGCAATTTTGTAACTATCTGCTTTAATCCTGAATCCCAAGTACTTCAGACCGTCCTTCAGTGCCAAGGTTTGGTAGGGGAAATTTTGTAGGGCTAGTTGAGATTCTTGTTGTGTGCAATCAGAGAAGGATATAGTGGATTTTTCCCTATTTATTTCCATTCCTGTAGCAGCGCTGAAAAGTTTTAATACCTCTGTGAGGGTGATGATGTCCTGAATTCCCCCATTAAGGAATATGAGTATATCATCAACAAAAAGTAGATGAGTTAATAGGCAATGATCCATGATCTTGAGGCCCCAGAGTCTCCCAGCTCTCTTCTCAGTCGCAATCAATCTGCTCAGGCCTTCCATTACCAGAAGGAATAGTAGGGGGGATAAGGGGCAACCCTGCCTGATTCCCCACTCCACTTGAAAGGAATGGGAGGCTGACCCATTTATAAGGATTGCAAAAGAAACTGAAGTAATACATCCCATAATCCATCTGATAAACACCGGAGGGAACCCCAGGTGGGTGAGTATCATCCTTAAATATAACCAACTAACCTTGTAAAAGGCCTTTGAGAGGCCGATTTTGAGTGCCACCCCTTTTAGGTTCTTCAGCTTAATGGAGTGGAGGGCCTCTTGGGCAGAACCAATGGCTTCATGAATTTTTCTATTTTGAAGGAAGGCAAATTGCTCTTGAGATATGTGTTCAAATAGGATCGGCTTGATGTGATTTTCTATAATCTTTGCAATAATTTTGTAGAGACAGTTGCATAGGGATATAGGATGAAAGTCATTGAAGGAGGTCAGGGAGTCTGACTTGGGAATGAGGGCAATAAAAGTAGAGTTTATGGGGGCATATATGCGGCCTAGAATCCGGCTCTCTTCCACCACCCCAAGCAGGTCTGGTCCAATGATATCATAGAAAGCAATAAAGAATTCCACAGGCCAGCCATTCGGTCCCAGACTTTTGTCCTTCTTAAACCACTTAAGAGTGATTTATAATTCCCCCATGGAGAAAGGTTTTATAAGGTCCTCCATCCCATCAGGTTCCACAAACCCAGGGAAATGGCCTGCAATGTTAATGATTTCAGCAATAGAAGTGGCATGGGGGGCTTTGAAAAGTTGCTTGAAGTGAGAGATACCTAGATGGGCAAGCTGAGAGTGAGTGTTGACTATCTGATCCTGGTCCGAGGGCATCTGCCAGATTGTATTGCTGGATTTTCTTCCATTTGCGTATTTATGAAAGAACTTTGTGTTACCATCCCCCGCTTGGAGCCAGATTGCTCTGCTTCTGAGTCTCCACGTTTCTTCCCGGTTAAGTAGGATCTTAGATCTCTGTGCCTCCAAATCAACCAGATGTAGCTTAGCTTCGATGGATAAGTAGCCAAGCCCACTTTCATCCGTTAAGGAGGCCAACTGAGCTTCGATGTCCGCAAGGGTTTGGTCATCCCTAGCCTTTTTCCTTTTTGTCCATTCAATGGTTAATCTCTTAAGTTGGTTCAGGTTGCTGCAGAAACCAGCAGCCTTCCTCTGGTCCCTGAAAGGGGGTTGGGCTTGCCAAAAATCCGAAACCAGCTTAATGTATTCAGGGTCCTTTAACCATGTGGAGTTAAATTTGAAAGGTGCCTTGGGTTTTCTGGATGAGCCAGCCACTTCCAAGTATATGGGGGAGTGATCTAAAATGCCCCCTGAGCCCACCCATTGCCTGAAGATGGAGAGGGAATGGAGAAGTTCTTCTTGAATGAGGTATCTATCAAGCCTTCTACCAAGGGTTGCTTCTCTAATCCATCTGTTATGCCATGTTGGCATCTTCTTGTTCATGGGAACATCTATAAGTCCATAATGATCCAGGAGGGAGCTCAGCTGATCAGAGAGAGGGTCTAGCTGCGAGTGATGCCCCCAGGATTCCTCATGTTCAATGGAGAAATTCAGGTCTCCCCCAAGAATTGTGGCATTGCTGATCAAGGGATTTTCCAGAAAGGTTTGCCAAAAGGCAAGCCTGTTTTGGTTTGGAGCATAGATATTAATGATACGAAGTTGTTGCCTAATTCAGCTGAGAAGATGTCCATGCCCAGGAAACCCTGGCCTCCCCAAGAAGATATGATCCTTATAGGTTGAGGGTTTATCCCAATGGCTAAGCCCCCAGATCTACTTGCTACATCCAGGGCTTGGAAGTGCCAGCCGGGTAAGATGGCTTGAAGGGTCCTAACAATCTGTTCAGATGGCCCTAGGGTTTCCTGAAGAAGGATCATGTCACAGGGAATGCAATGCAAGAGTCACTTGAGGGCCAGTTTTTTAGGGGGGTTGGCCAAGCCCCTACAGTTGTATGAGAGCCATTTCATCAGGGAACGGAGTCAAGGGTGTCAGATGCTCTAAGTGCCCTTTCAATGGTGTTCTGGCACCCCTGAGCCACATCTGCCCCCACAGATTTGATGGCTTTGGAGATCTTTGAAGGTCTGCCCCTGGAGGGTTTGTGCTCGGAGGAGGGGGGAGGGATGCCCAGTCCTAGCAGGTTAGGGTTAGTCAATTGTCGAGAGCAGAGATTGTAGGAGTGCGAGCCCAAGGCAGTAGGGGAGTGGGAGGGGTGATGGAGGGGGCTCAGTTCTTGTACCATCGGTGGGGTGGTAGAAAAAATGGGGGGAGGGGCTCGAGCTCATAGTTAATGGGGGTATTCATGCAAGAGAGGGATGCAGATTGAGCCAAAGATGCATTTATATGATTATAAAATAGAGCAGAGGGAAAGGGAAGAGGAGCATTACCCATTGTAGGAGTAGCCTCCGTAGCAGACCGGGATCGTGTCAGTGGAGGGGATATAGGTGGTATCTGTGGAGCACTGGTTTGCTAAGCAATGACTCCATCCGCAACCTTTGAGTGATCCAGACCTGTGGGCTGCTCGTCCACAATCGGGTCTTCCGGCTGGCGATGTTTCATTCCCCTTGCAGCCGCCTGTGTAGTAGGAGTGAGCAGTGGGCAGTCCTTGTATAGGTGGCCGACCTTGTGGCATCTTCTGCACCGAAAGGGAACACCTTCATAGTCCAGATTTTGACGATGCAAGAAATGTCTCCAATGGAGGGTTATCTTTTCCTCCAGCCCTGTACCAGGATACACGCCATTGTCATGATTCCTGTCTTTTTGAAGGATTGATCGTGTTCCAAGTAGGTGCCTAGGGCATCTCCAATGCGCTTGAAAACTATAGGGGTCCAGAACTACATCGGAAGTCCCGGCAAATGGACCCAGATCAACCCAACACCCATTTGTTCCCTCTCTGGATCAAATAGTGGATCCCATCTTTTTAGCAGTACCAGAGCAAACTCTATGTGCCAAAATCGGGATAATATCCAGTCTATGTATTCTTCCCTATGGAAACGTAGGGCAAACCACCCTCGAGCTAGTACCAAGGAAAATATTGCAGACACGCAGAACTGTAGCAGATTGAAAACCATATAAGTGTTTGCGGTGTAGCAACCCAGAAACTTAAATTACAAACAAAATCAGGAAGTTGGGCCTATAGGGAGGAAGTTTGTCCCTTTGTAGACAAGGTGTACAAGAAAAATAACATTCTCGACCACGAGAATTGAAGCCTAAAATTTAATACACTTTCGAAGCTAAACTGAGTGTGTGCATCAATTATTACCCGGGAAACACCATAACTGCAAAGAAATACTTGTTGGGACAACGACTGTGTTGTGGGGAAAAATGCCTATGCAGGACGATCCTATCCACCTAAGGTGTGACAGCGCCTTAGCAACAAACGAATACAGCTATCATGATTTCTTCCTTTATAAAATATAAATAGAGGAGATCGGCAGACTTACCGTTGTCTTCCGGTTGTCCCTCGAACTAGATCCTCTTCCCTTTGTATGTCCACAGCTACTTGCCTCCTCGCTTGATTAAGAGAACAGCTACTTGAATCCCACGAGATCACAAGAGAACAGCTACCTGTGACAAGAGAACAGCTACTTGCAACAAGAGAAGAACACAATACAAAGGCAGATATACATATTCATAAATGATTCAGGATTAGAAGTAAATCAAATATACTAATGCAATCATACGAAATACACCAGCATATAGGAAAGAATCAAGATAGCTTTATTGAAAGTAACAGGGTTCAGGAAGAGATACAACCCATAGGGCTCCAACCCAGCATCTCCTTCCCAGCAGAATGGAATTCCTTCTTCAGCTCCCTTCAAAGCATAACACACCGAATGTTTCTAGCCACAAACCAACAGCAATTCTTTGCAAATACCAAATTCCAGCCCCCCAGATCTCATGTAGAAGAGATCTATATATAGGGATATTGGAGAGAGGATGAGTCAGCTTGAGACTGGCCTGAGACTGACTAGTGTCCTCTCCCACTTCAGTTCTTGAGTCCACTTGGAGGTCCTTGCTTCCACTTGGAGATTTGGAACCTCTTACTCATCACTAGTCGAATTCCTTGATCCAAGTGTCATTTTGGAAGCTTCCTGGGCATTGACACCTTGAGAAGTGACTCTGCCACTTGTCCAAACTCGCTCAGCGCAGGTAGCCTTCTTTGCAGTTGACATTCAACGCAGGTAGACAGTGGAGCAGTTGACATTCAGCGCAGATGCTCAGTGGAGCAGTTGACATGATCCAGAATTGCCTTGTTTTTGAGTGTTTTCAGGTGGAGAACTTTTGTTAAGTGCGGTGGTTTGCTGGCCTTGTTCCTCTAGGGGTAGGAACAACATGTTTAGGGACTTTGGATCCCTTGATTATTGACATTTCATGCTCAGTGATGCAAGGCACAAAATGTCTATAACAGACTGGAAGTAACCTGACAAAGGGGTTTTGCTTAGGAGCTTCCACAGTGAAAGGAACACTACACATTTACTTTCCTCGATTCAGTTACCGCCGTCCCTGCCATCAATTACGAACAGAAGGGCAGTGCAAAATGTTAAGAAATTGAAAGAGAAAGGGAAAAGGATTAAATAAAATAATTATTACCATCATTTACTATATAAAAATATAAAATTAAATAAAAGAAATCGTAAGGCCATATTAATTTTTTCAATATACAAAAAGATATTTTTACAACAATGTTTGAATATTTAAGTAGATCAAAATAGACGATGTTGCAGGGGGAAAACTGTAGTCACCAGAAGGCTAATCAAGCCAGACCATCACAAATAACTCATGTACTGCAGAAAATAGGAATTTCCATGTTGGGGTGCAAGTCATAATAGGAAAATGTGTTACAACATAAAGAGAGTTTATCAGTATTACCTAAACAATTCACCACTATAAATATTCTCATTGCCCACAAGTGGAAACTCTGCATGATAAAATGAGAGGTTGCTAAACATAAGTCAACCGGACGTAATTAAATGGAAACTACATTTAATGTGACTATTTACAAAAAAAATTGAGGGTTGAGTTTAGAACACAACATTGATAGAACCATAATAAGGTAATACAAGCTTTACTAGGCCTTCTGCCTTTGATCTTGGCAAGAATTTACTTGACATGCTGTGAGGATTAAGACACCAGGAAGGTGTTATGAAACTAGCTCAAGAAAAGATAGAAAAGATAGATCAACGCCTTAGAATTCAACCTCTTCGAGGGGGCAACTTCCTTTACATTACATAAATGAACAATTCTTGGATGATACAAATGACAAAACCTCCTTTCTATATATAGGAGTCTAAGGAGTCACAATATAATCCAGCCGACCTAATAATAATAATATAAAGCCACAAAAATAACAATAGATGGATTCTATGGGGCACAGAAATAACAATATGGGGGTAATAGGGGCACAAAAATATAAATAAGGGGTATAACTACAATAGTAATGGGGTAATCACTAGTATTATAGGGACCCAACATGCCCCTATCTTTCAAAAAAGTGTTGTCCTCAACGCTTGAGTAGTTCTGGATACTTCTACATAAAATTCTCATCCTCCCATGTCGAATCTTCAGCGGATAAGTTCTTCCACTTGATAAGATACTTTGAAATTGATCGACTTCATAGTTGTCGAGTTCTTGTTTCTGTGACTGCTTCCGGTTCCAATATAATTTTTCCTTCCTCGTCAAGTTCTGGCAATATTGTTTGAATTGGGAGCTTGTCACCTATAACCTTCTTTAAACATGAAACATGGAAAACTGGGTGCAATCGAGAAGCTGCAGGAAGCTCCAATTTGTATGCCATAGTACCAATCTTTTGCAACACCTTGTACGGACCATAATACTTTGGTGATAATTTATTATCCTTCTTAGCTTGCTTTAGGGACATTTGCTTATATGGTTGTAGCCGTAGGAATACCCAATCACCTACATCAAAACTTCTTTCACTGCGATGTTGATCTGCCTGTTGTTTCATTCTATTTTGTGCCAACACGAGGTTATCCTTTAAGAGTTGGAGGACTTGTTGTTGATGTTCGATGTGATGTTCCACTGCCTGAACCTTAGAATTTTCTCTTAAATATGATGTGATGGATGGTGGTTGATACCCATAAAGTGCCATAAATGGGGTCATTTTTGTTGTTGTATGGAAGGAAGTGTTATACCACCATTCAGCCAGAGGCAACCATTTGACCCATTGTGTCTATTTATCAGATACAAAGCAACGAAGATATCCTTCCAAACATTTGTTTACTATCTCAGTTTGCCCATCAGATTGAGGATGATAAGATGAGCTATGAGCTAACTGAGTACCAAGACAAGAAAATAATTCTGTCCAAAAATTTCCAGTGAAAATGGGATCTCTATCACTTACAATAATCTTTGGGTTTCCATGTAGCTTTTGAACTGTTTCCATAAATGCAGTAGAAACTGTACTGGCTTTAAATGGATGTGATAATGCACAAAAGTGTGCATACTTGGTAAGTCTGTCAACTACCACCATGATGACACTCTTTCCCTCAGACTTGGGTAAACCTGTGATAGAATCCATTGAAACCTCCTCCCAACGTTGGCTTGGAATGGATAAAGGTTGTAATAGACCCGGTGTCTTAATTGTTTCAACTTTATTTTGCTGGCAAACCAAACATTCCGCCACAAACTTTTGAATATCTGATTTAAGGCCATCCCAAAAAAATTCCTTCTTAACCCTGTGGTAAGTTTTTAAAAATCCTGAGTGCCCTCCTAAGGGAGAAGTGTGCAATTCCATAAGAATCTTTTGTTTTAGCTGGAAATTCTTACAGAGGTATAAGCGATCTTTGTACCATAACGAATCATTTTGCCAGCTAAATGTATCAAAAGTACTGGAATCTTGTTGTAGCTTTCGAATAAGTGCCCACACTTCTTCGTCATTCTTCCATTCCTCCCTTGCTTCGTTTATCCAATCTGGTTGGATAATAGAAATGGCACACAACAATGCTTCCACATCCTCATCCTTTCTTGAGAGTGCATCTGCCACCACATTTTGCTTCCCTTTTTTGTAGATGATTTCAAAGTCATAACCCAACATCTTTGTGACCCACTTTTGTTGCTCTTCAGAGGATAATCTTTGTTCTAAACAGTATTTAAGGCTATCATGATCCGTTTTTACCTTGAAGTGTCTTCCCATTAGGTAGGGTCGCCATTTCTTAAGTGCATGGAGTATTGCCAACATTTCCTTCTCATAAATAGCTTTGCTTAAAAACTTTCCCTTGATTGGACGACTTTCAAAAGCAATGGGTCTTTCATATTGCATTAGAACAACACCAATTCCATTTCCTGAAGCATCACATTCCACAATAAAGGTTTTTGTGAAGTCCGGTGTAGCTAAGACCGGTGCTTGGCACATTGCCTCTTTAAGATGTTCAAAGGCATTTGTTGCTTCCGGAGTCCATGAAAATGAATCTTTCTTCAATAATGTTGTTAGAGGTGCTGCTATTCTCCCATAATTCTTAACAAACTTGCGATAATACCCTGTCAACCCAAGAAATCCTCGCAGATGCTTTATGGATGTGGGGATTTTCCATTCCTTAATGGCTTTAATTTTGCTAGGGTCTACCTTAACTCCATGAGATACAATATGACCCAAATATTCCACCTCCTGGACTCCAAAGAAACATTTGGATCTTTTTGCATATAATTGTTTCTCCTCCAATAGTTGTAGCACCCTGTCAACATGTTCAACATGATCCTTCCAAGACTTGTTGTAGATTAGTATATCATCAAAAAATACTAACACAAATTTTCTAAGGAATGGTTTGAAAATTGAATTCATTAAACCTTGAAATGTTGAAGGTGCATTGGTAAGGCCAAAAGGCATGACCAAAAATTCATAATGACCCTCATGAGTTCTAAATGCCGTTTTCGGAATGTCTTCAATCTTCATTCTAATTTGATGATATCCCGAATGAAGATCCAACTTGGTGAAGTAAATTGATCCATGCAATTCATCCAGTAATTCATCAATAACAGGAATGGGGAACTTATCTTTAATAGTGAGCTTGTTGAGCTCCCTATAATCCGGACACATGCGCCATGATCCATCCTTCTTGTGCACCAATACTACTGGAGCTGAGAAAGAACTTTGACTCGGTTGAATTATACCAGCCTCTAGCATTTCTGCAACCATACGTTCAATTTCACTTTTTTGGACATAGGGATATCTGTACGGCCTGATGTTTGGAGGAACACTTCCTGGAATCAGATGAATAGCATGATCATGATCACGCATAGGTGGGAGACCTTTTGGAGTCTCAAATACCTTGGAATGATTGTCCAGGACTTTTTGAAGATCTGGAGAAATAGATGATTCCAATGTGGAAACATCTAGCGAACATAATTGTGCAATTACACCTCTTTGCTCCTTTTTTAGAAGCTTTGTCATGCCATTAGAGCTAATTATCTTTCCTGGTTTCCCTGCAATACCCCTTAATTCAACTTCCTTTCCTTCTGTAGAAAATTTGATGAAAAGTTCTTGAAAATTAAAAGCTATTGTACCCAAGGATTGTAGCCATTGGACTCCTAGTACAACATCAGCACCTCCCATTGGAATGGAAAGAATTGGGCTAGTCAATACATATTCTCCCATGGATAGCTTGATATTATGGCACTTTCCAGAGCAATTTATTGTTCCTCCATTTGCAATCATCACTTGACACTCTGGTGCTGGATATAGGAAGCAATTCAATTCTTTTGCTACCCTACAATGAATAAAATTGTGGGTGCTTCCTGAATCAATCAACACTATTACCTTTTTATTCTTGATTTGTCCTTCTATCTTGATGGTTTGAGGAGTGGTAATTCCCGCCAATGCATTACAAGATATGGTCGGATTTATTTTTTCTTCATCTAGGCTTTGTTCCTGGAGTATATCTTCTTCTTTTGACCTTTCTTGCTCCTTTTATTCTTCCTCTTCACAATCTATGTAGAATAATTTCTTCTCAGCACACTTATGACCTTTAGTGTATTTGCTATCACAACTGTAACAAAGCCCTTTTGCTCTTTTTTCTTCCAATTGTTGTGGTGTCAACCTTATAGGTTGTGGAAGACTAGGGGCAACAACACTTCCGTCTTTATAGTTGTGAGTGGTATGCTTCCTGGTTGCCATAATTTTGCTTTCCATTTTTCTTGCTAACCTAAATGCCTTCTCTAATGAATCAGGTTCCCAAAGGCGAACATCATGTTGGATATTATCCTTTAAAGACCCTATGAACACATCAATCCTATGCTCCTCTGGAATATCTTTTACCCTTATGTTCAATTTTTGGAACTCCTCAATGTGCTCCATTACTGAACCCTTTTGTTTGAGACTTATCAATTGGCTAAAAAAAGTGTTGCTTTTTGTATCTTCATAATGTGCTATCAATTCTTCCATAAAAATTGCCCAAGTGATAAATTGTTTACGAGAGCAAATCCATTGATACCATACAAACTGATTTGGTTCCAAATATACAGTTGCCATACGTACCTTTTGTGCGTTTTTCACATTATTGAGATCAAAGAATTGCTCCATCTGTAATATCCATGTGGCGGGATCCTTGCCATCAAACTTCCTCATATCTATTTTTGGAATATGGTGATTCTTCGATCCAACATTAACGTCTATGGAATCATGATTAACATTTCTTTTGTTCTCATCATGAGTTTCCTTTACTACCTTTTCATCATTAGTGACCCTTTCTTGTAGCAACTTCTTCAATTCTTCCATGTCTGTCTTCAAATCTATCTTCAAATCTGCCATGTCTCTCTTCAAATCTGTCTTCGAATCATCCATATTAGCTTCCATGCCCTTTATCTTAGATTCCACGCCACTTATCTTAGCTTCTGTTAGCTTTTGTGAGCGTGACATTTGTTGCACTTGTTCTTGTAATTTTGATATATCATGTAGCATTTCTTCCTCTTCTTCATGAGTCATGCTAGATCTTTCAGTTTCCTTACTAGGTGTTTGCATTTTCTTTCCTCGGGCATCAGTTACCAATAATAATGCTTTACTATGCCCTTTGAATTCCGTTAAACCAAGCTTACACAAAAATTTAAAAAAAAACTACACACATTTTTTCACTTTATAGAAGCCTGATATTGAATTTGATGTATCTTTGTAATTTCGGATCATCCAGTTCTGAAATTGCTACCTGTAGTAGCCTTTTGTGTCCTCTTTCCAATGCCATAAGTCTGAGCCAAATTGGATTCTCCAAGGAAGAGTTATGTGAAATCTCCCACAATGACTTGCTTTTAGACTGGTTCAGTAGAGCGAATTTGTACGACGTGCCACGAGTCACTGTTTCAACCTTTGAATCTGAAACACACACACAAGAAACTACAGTCCGTCCTCTTTCTGTACCTTCTTACGAAATTTCAATCTGATCCCCAGAGAGAAAGTTATGATGATTTTCCCTAGGTCACCTGTTTTGAATGTAATTCAGGAGTCTGCAAAAAGACCAACTTCCTCAGATCATATCTCCGCAAAAATCGCGCAAAAAGCTCTGAAATTCGGACCCAAGGTTCAGCGCGATTTCTTCTCAAATGGGTTTTATTTGTGACTTCTGAAACGTCACAGAAAAAAAGTTATAGCGAAAATGCCACGATGACCTATTTGGAGCAGCGAAACCCTAGAATCCAAAGCTCCGATACCAAATGTTATGAAACCAGCTCAAGAAAAGATAGAAAAGATAGATCAACGCCTTATAATTCAGCCTCTTCGAGGGGGCAACCTCCTTTACATTACATAAATGAACAATTCTTGGATGATACAAATGACAAAACCTCCTTTCTATATATAGGAGTCTAAGGAGTCACAATATAATCCAGCCGACCTAACAATAATAATATAAAACCACAAAAATAACAATAGAGGGATTCTATGGGGCACAGAAATAACAATATGGGGGTAATAGGGGCACAACAATATAAATAAGGGGTATAACTACAATAGTAATGGGGTAATCACTAGTATTATAGGGACCCAACAGAAGGAGTCAGTAAAACCCTTGGATTTCCCTCTCGAAAACTATAAGAAAATGTTAATGGAGAGGCGACTCCAAAGGGATTAACCCTGAAGGAACATGATTTATTCACTAGTAGATAGTCTTAACCTTCAATGTTGGTGTAATCAATCGCATACTAACAAACTGAACAGAAGAAATAAACCCAAAACTTTCATATATAACATATTGAAATAAATTCATCACAATAATTATGTGAAGGAAAAATTGTATTGGGGTCATATGGTCGTTATCCAAAATAATACAGAATCAACAATAACAGTTAGGGTCGGAAACCGTTGTGAATTTATAGGTACTTTTAACATGCAGGTTGTCGAACTCCAGAGCCAGTGGAACTCTATATTCAAACTCGGTCTGTGAATTAACAGATTCTAGGCTGAATCGAGGAAAGGTCCTCATGCCAGTGAATCGGTAATTGCTACAAAAAAAAAGAAAAGTTGTTCTAGACGAAGAAGTGTGAGGGGAGGATCAGGATGTAAATAACCTTGCTGAATTCAGAGGTTTTGGTTATTATCACATTAACAAATATTCATATTAAATGCTCACTGCTAAGATTTTGAGCCATGCAAATAACTGGAAAAATTGCTTAATAGAAGTCATCCAAACACAGTTTGAATAATTATGTGTTACACTGTGAGAACTTGCAGAAGCTAGGATTTGAATCTATTAATTGTTCAAACGAACACAACTGATAGAAGCATAACAAACCCTATATTTAATATTCAATCTTTTACCTGTAGAAATTAATTTGACAACCGTGAGGGTTGGGAGAACTGGAAGGAAAGTGAAAAACCCCCAGTTTTCCCTCTCGAAACACCAAAAGGGTATCAGAGAGGCAGTTCCAGAGGGGTCAAAATCTGAAGATAAAAGTTAATTTAACAGTGATTGGTCTGGACAAGTCTAAACTGGATAACCGAATTCAATTTAAACAAATGGGAAAGGAGAAAAACTAAACCCTAAACTTGCATAGGTGACCATTGTATATGGATTTAGTCATCAAATAAATACAAGAAGCAAAATACTGTAAGAAGGTCACATGGAGGATAACCAAAGAATTTGGTTCCAAAATCCGCCGCTATAATATTACCATAATACTGGATATCAAAACTAAAGAAATCATCTGTTCACAAGAATCATAAACTTTCAATATACCAAGAGCCCATTAGGGCCTAACCTTCATAGTTAACGAATAGCAAACAAGAAACTGGGCAAGATCTTAATGGAATTACAAAAACTACAGTTGGGAAGCTATCACCTTCCTTAAAAGAAAACAGACTGTTCACACCTAATGGAAATACCCTGAGCTACAACACCATAATCTAAGTATTTGGAATAACAACGAGAACCATTTATTTTTCAATACGACGATAATCCTTGGCATTAAACTACACCCCAACAGCCAGAAGTGCACGTGATGTCGTCCCTGAAGATATGATTGTAACACCCGTAGGTTATTGCGGCATTCGAGCGGCATGGGCGTGCCCATCGGGCGAATGTAAACGATGGAAACGAGAAAGCGAGTGACGGGCAACTCATTGGGTAGCGACAAGCTGGGAGGTGACTCAGCGAGCAAGCGCGCACGGCCAATGAAGGCAATGAGTTGGCAGAGGAAACACGAAGTCAAAAATCCAAAATGCGACTAAGTGTTGGGCCACTATGTATAGGCGGGTGGGCGGTCCTAGGTGCGGGCGCCCCTACCCCAAGCCGACAGTGGAAAAACTCGTGCGATGGGTCGGCTTGGCTCATGGCCGAAGCCCCCACCCAAACGAGCTAACACTCGTATATAAGGCGGAGATGGAGCGTTGATAAAGGGCAAGCGAAGTGAGAGCTCCACAAGACTTAGCTTTGCGGTAGCGAAGGTTTTGGAAGGCAGATGAGCCCGCAAAATGGGCAGACTGAACGCAGGTTTTGTGTAGACAACCGCAGATAGGGAGACATAGGGTGTGCATGCCTTCTGGGTGCGGAAACAATGTGTGGTTGGTAGGGCGGCCTAGGGCGAGGGCATCTGCCGATTGAACGATAGTGCGGAGGTGTGGTCGGGGCGACTCATGGAGCGAGCGCCCGCCGAACGGAGGGTTGACACGATGGAGGGTTGAAACGGGTGAAGCCACACAACGCGCTGTGTGGGCTGAAGGTAGGCATCGTCCAAGGTATGAACGAAGGGTGTTCTGGTGAGGCTAAACGGTGCAGCGGCCGGAGGCCGAGCTGCACGACAACTCAACAATGGAAATTGTATAATGCCGATTGAAGGTTTTCCTCCCAGTGAATGTAAAATAGATTTAATAATATAAATCTTACTTGCATATGATTAAGTGTCTTCTGCTGGTGAATGTTTATTTAATGTTATTCCACACATTAAATGTTTAATATGGTTAATGAAGTGAAAGTTAGGCGTAGTTCAGGAAACATCTTAACAAATGAAAAATTTAAGTGTTTGGCCAATGTCGCACGAAAGCCAATTTATGAAAAAAGAGTTGGGGGCATGATAATTGGTATCGGAGTTGATTGCAGAGATCAGGAATGTATGCAGTTTGAAGTTATGGAGAAATCATGGATTCATAATCTGGGTTTCATAGACTTGGTGGTCCATGGTAAGACCATTCAAGCGCTAGTGGACATAGGGGCCACGCATAACTTCATGACGACACGGCTAGCAAAAGAAGTTGGATTGAATATTTTCCCATCGAACATGGAAGTCAAGGCAGTGAACTTGAGAGCTAGAGTGGCGGGTTCGGCACACGAGGTGCTTGTGCAGATTAAAGACTGGCAAGGTCAGTTGGACTTCACGGTGATGGAGATGAACAATTTTGAAATGATATTGGGGTAGGATTTATTGAAGGGCAATAGAGTAGTTATTGTCCCCTTCTGCGATGAGGTTGTGCTGATTGGAGGATCACAGACTTGGACTTTGCGTACTCATAAGCAAAGGAAGGAAGTCAAGGTGCAGCATGTTTCTGCACTGAGTTTGGAGAAGGCTATGTGGGGGTCAGACATGGAGACATATGTGACTGTAATAAGAGAATTCGATGACAATGATGGAGTGGGGACGCCTGTTCCAGCTGAGATTTCTGAGGTGCTGGCTAAGTATGCAGATTTTATGCCCGATGAGCTACCAAAAAAACTTCCACCAAGGCGTGCGGTGGACCATAGCATTGAGCTTGAGCCAGGGAAACAACCTCCGGCTAAAGCTCCTTATTGATTATCAGGACTTGAGTTGTAAAAATTGAAATGATAGTTAAAGGAGTTAACTAATGCAGGTTTCATTTGGCCTTCAAGGTCCCCCTATGGAGCTTTAGTATTGTTCTAGTGGAAGAAAGATACGAATGAGCTTCGTATGTGTTGTGATTATCATGCTCTCAACAAGCTGATGATAAAGAACAGGTATCCTTTGCCATTAGCTACAGATTGCTTCGATAAGCTTGCGAAAGCCCGAGTGTTTTCCAAGCTGGATTTGAGGCATTGGTATTATCAGGTGCGAATAGCGAAAGGAGATGAAAGGAACACCGTTGATCCGGATTTAAACAGGAACGCAACAAATTACAGAGATAACCATATACACAAAGATGCAGCGGAAATAATACTTCATTTCATTAATGGACAATACTGAAATATGCTTACAATCAGAAATGGAAATAAACCAGCTAGGGCGATGGTAGCTTATCTCTGAGAAGAGATGTGATGGCTACATGCCTTTGAACTGTCTTACAATGAGGCTCGAAGGCCTATTTATTGTTGCGAAACAATGGAAAACCCTTAACATTCCAAAACCTAACCCTAGGAGATGAAACGCCAAACTGTGGGCCCCGTTTGGGGTAAATTGGTACATCAACTTCCCGGGGTCGTAACTTTGGCATAAGATCTTTGTTTGATGCGTACAATAGCTCATTAGAAAGATCTATCCGAGCACTATCATTGTTGGAATGGGCAACATCGGTCCATGGACCCATGTTGCCCCTGGATTCCCAAAAAACGTCATTTAGGGCCTCAAAACAGCTCCGAAAGTTCAGGACCCGAAAAACTGCTAAAAATAGTAAGTTGTGCTACAATTAAGGAAACTGAAAATGCTGAGAAAGACAATGGTGGGGGTCCAGGTGGACTTGGCAGGTGGCCACCAATATCCACCTGGATCATTCCTCCCCCCTTAGGAAGCAATGGTCCCCATTGCGTTGAGCTCCTCCATGAGATGAGGAAACTTCTGCTGAACTTGTTCCCTGGTGAGCCACTTGCCCTGCTGAAGGAGTTGGCCTGCTTTGACAACTCGATACAGTTGGATATTCTGTTGGCGAGTGTTCTTGATCTGTGTGTCCATGATCCGATCAGTTGCAGCTTGTTCCATGCAATCTGGATTTAATTCTGTGGGTTTGAGCTGTTCTGCAATGTCGGATGTGTCTAGCAATGGTGGGAAGTATGGCCGAAGGCGGTCCACATTGAACACTGGGTGCAGGCCAGGAATGGGGGAATGCTGAGCTCAAATGCATTGTCTCCCATAGCCTTAGTAATGGTGTAAGGACCATATCGGAGTGGTCTCAATTTCCGATAGGCTCCAGTAAGGCGTTCCTTTTGCAAATGCAACCAGACTTTGTCGCCCACCTGAAACTTGTGTGGCACCCGATGTTGATCATGTCGCTGCTTGTACTTGGCATTTGATTTCTCAAGAATGTCATGGACCTGCTGGCGAATATGTTGGATGCGCTCAATGAAGCTGGTGGCCTTATCTGTTTCGGACTGGACATGAGCTGAATTCATGTGAGTAGCTGCAAGTGGCATGGCCACATCAATGGGGCATAGTGGCTGGAATCCCAAACCACCTGAAAAGGGCTATGGCCAATGGAGCTGTGAAGAGCTCGGTTGTAGCTGTGCTGAACATAGGGGAGGCTCTCGTCCCATGTGCGTGGATGCTTTGAGTTATACATGCGCAGAATGTGCACAATCATCCTATTGACAACCTCTGTCTGGCCATCAGTTTGAGGATGGAAGGCTGTGGACTTCGTGAGTTTGGTGTCCAGCATTGACCAGAGACTGGACCAAAATGTGCTGAGAAACCGACTGTCCCGATCTGAGATGATAGACTGTGGGATCCCAAAGTGCACCCACACTCGTTCAAAGAAGAGTTTAGCAGTGGCTTCTGCTGTGATATTCTTCTTGCAGGCCACCATAATGGCCATCTTCGAGAACCTGTCGACGACCACAAAAACACAGTCATTTCCATGCTTAGTGGAAGGAAGGCCTGACATGTAATCCATGGAGATGGATTCCCAAGGTCGACTAGGGGTAGGCAACGGGGTATAGAGGCCGTGCTTCTTAATGGTCGGTTTGGCAATGGCACAGGCAGTACATGATCGGATGTACTTCCCAACATCCTGTCGAAGATTCGGCCAATAGAAATAATTTTGCAGTACTGCCACTGTTTTCTCGACCCCGAAATGCCCAGCAGCCCGATGTAGTGTGCTTCCCAAATCATCTTGGCACGCTCGCTTGAAGGAACACAAAGGTGACCGAGGTGGCATAATAGGGCATCCTGGAGGTGAAAATCTGCAACATGCCGACCCTCCAAGAGTGTCTGGTATGTGTGGCCGAATTCTGGGTCGCTTTTGTAGAGAAGTGGCCAATCAGAAGTCTCGTGCCCACAAGAGTTGAGCACGGTGGTTAGCGCCATGATCGGTGGTCGACTGAGGCAATCTGCAACATTATTGGTGCTGCCCTTTTTATACTTGATATTCAAGTGAAACTGTTGCAGGTATGTAGACCACTTCTGATGGCGATCATTCTGCAATTTCCCTTGGGTCTGTATGAACTGCAGAGGTCGATGGTCTGTGTGGATGACCGTTTCCTTCCCCAAAATGTAATGCTTCCATTGTCGGCAGGCCTGTAAAATGGAATACATCTCTTTATCATAAGTGGGGTACTTCCGGACTGTGTCTGAAAGTGTTTCACTGTGATATGCCACTGGATGTCCATGTTGAGTAAGGACTGCCCCAATAGCATAGTCAGAGGCATCTGTCTCGACCTCAAATGGTTGTTGTAAATCTGGTAACGCGAGCACTGGTGCCGTGCAGAGGCGATCCTTCAACTCCCTGAATGCCTTCTGTTGAGATTCAGACCAAAAGAATTTTGCTTTCGCCCCGCCCTTGGTGACTTGACTCAAGGGCCAAGAAATATGAGAAAACCCCAACACAAACCTGCGGTAGAAGTTGGCAAGACCTAAAAGCTGCGGAGCTCTGTTAGAGTGGTTGGAGAGGACCAATCCCGAATGACTTGGATCTTGACTGGATCGACATGCACCCCTTGTTCATCAATGATGTATCCCAGATACTGAACCTCGGTCATGCCAAAAGTGCATTTCTCCAAATTGGCACATAGCTTGTGTTGCCGCAGTGTTTGGAGAACCTGTCGGATGTGGTGGAGGTGCTCTTCCCAACTCTGGCTGAAGATCAGAATGTCATCCAAGTATACTACTACAAAGGAGTTGGTGAATGGCCGCAAGATGTCATCCATTAGCCTCATAAAGGTTGCAGGAGCATTCGTCAATCCGAAAGGCATGACCAACCATTCGAAGAGGCCCTCCTTGGATTTGAAGGCAGTCTTCCACACATCGGAGGGTTCGATTGGTACCTGGTGATATCCTGACTTCAGATCGATCTTTCTGAAATATTTCGCCCCCTTTAGTTGGTCTAGGAGGTCATCAATCCGCGGGATCGGGTACCTATTACGGACAGTGATCTTGTTCAGCGCCCGATAGTCAATACAGAGTCTCCACGTCCCATCCTTCTTCTGTACCAACACGATCGGGCTCCCACAGGGCGATGAACTCGGACGGATGTGACCTTTCTGCAGGAGCTCCTGAATCTGCCTCTTGATTTCATTGTTCTCCAGAACGGAGCGCCGATAAATTGGTCCATTGGGTAGCGGCGCACCTGGGGTCAGATCGATGGAGTGCTTGACTTGACAGTGCAGAGGAACCCCTGCCGGGGAGGTGAAGATGTCCTCGTACTCCTCCACAACCTTGTCCATCTGTAGTTGTCGTGCAGAGGGACCCCGTTTGGAGGCCACGGCCACTGTCTTCTTCTTTCCTTGAGGGCGTATCATCAGGAAAACAAATTTCCTGGTTTTGGAAATGATCTTACTGCATTGTTTTGCAGTAATCAAAGAGATGGCGGCAGGTGGTGCTACCTCTGGTATCCTGAACAACTTATTTCCCAATGTAATAATAACAGCACGGGGCCTTGATTCATACACAGCATGTCGCTTCCACAAGTATGGTTGTCCTAGTAATACATCACAAACTTCAAGGGGAGCAATGTCACACAATACCTCATCCGTGAAGGGCTTGATGTTGTATGGAAGGCGACACTGCTGGCTCACGCGAAGATCTCGTCCTTGGTGAAGCCACCCAATGGTGTATGGTTGTGGATGTGCTTTGGTCGGTAAGCCCAACCGCTTCACGACCTCTGCCGAAATGAGGTTTTTTTGACTCCCGCTATCAACAATGAACTGTATTGGGGAGCCCTTTACCCACATCTGGGAGTGGAAGAGACGCTCCTCCTCCTCTGGATCTTCGGGTTCATTTTTTTGGATCTTTGCGGTAGCAACAGTGGCGCTGGGATCCGCATCAATGATCTGCTTCCCTTTTTCATACCCCTTATCGGGTTCTGACTCAGAGTCGGAACATGCATCTGATTCTGAAACCTTTAGCTCAGCCACCAGTGACTGCTTGGCCCGACACTCACTTGTGTTGTGAGTGGAGCTCTTATGGAACTCGCACCATTTTCCAGTGTCCTTTCTCGGCTTCGCAGCGCTGTTCTTTGCTTGCAGCTTCAGCTGGTTGTCTTGGGCTGTCCCGCCTTGGCTTTGTCCTTTGTTCTGTGGTTTAGGGGCACCTTTCCCCTGCTTTGGATTCGCAGATCCAAAGTCTCGCTTCTTTTGTTTAAACTTCTGCTCGACCTTACGGCATATCGGTATGCTGCGTTGAGTGAGGGGATGTTTAGGAATTGTATTTCTTCCTGGATGTACTTGTGCAGGCAGCCACATTATTTGAGTATCAAATGTTGCTCCAAATCCTTGATACCCAACTTTGTGCGAAGGGTATGGAAAAGATTGGTGAACTCCGGCACATCTTGGTCCCTTCCCTGCCGCAGCGTGGTCCACTTTATGTATTCATCCTCATAGCTTCCGACAGGGTAGTATTGCTCCTTGATGGCATCCCGGAACGAATCCCAGGTGGGTGCAGCTGAAAATAGTGAGCCAGTACTTTCATCCTTCTGCTCGCAGTAGGTTTCCCACCAGTCCTTGACGTGGGGGGCTGCTTTGAGAAGAGCAAAAACAATCTTTTCCCGACTCGAATATTCATGAAAGAAAAATAACCCTCTAGCAGATTTAACCATTTATCTACGGCATCTGCATCTATCTGACCCTCGAATATGGGGATTTCAAAATTAACTTGTACCTTAAAGGGTGTGGCGTTTCCAAAGTAGCTGCTGGAAGCCGATGCGCCGCTTCTGGGTAGCCGCTGAAGGATCTGGGCAAAGCTGTCCATCATCGCGTTCCGTTGTCGCTCGAGGGCTTCTTCAAGCAAGATTTTGATGGGATCTCCTGCCCCCTCGTCTTTCTTCTCGTCCGCCATGGGAGGCCGTCGGGATTTGCGAGGCTGGTATTGCAAAGGTTCAACCAGTTCAAGCCCTAACTCCTTATATCCCGACCTTGTTGGGGACATGCAAAGAAAAACAGAGAAAAAGCAGACCGCTCTGATACCACTGATCCGGATTTAAGCAGGAACGCAACAAATTACAGAGATAACCATATACACAAAGATGCAGCGGAAATAATACTTCATTTCATTAATGGACAATACTGAAATATGCTTACAATCAGAAATGGAAATAAACCAGCTAGGGCGATGGTAGCTTATCTCTGAGAAGAGATGTGATGGCTACATGCCTCTGAACTGTCTTACAATGAGGCTCGAAGACCTATTTATTGTTGCGAAACAATGGAAAACCCTTAACATTCCAAAACCTAACCCTGAGGAGATGAAACGCCAAACTGTGGGCCCCGTTTGAGGTAAATTGGCACATCAACTTCCCGGGGTCGTAACTTTGGCATATGATCTCCGTTTGACGCGTACAATAGCTCATTAGAAAGATCTATCCGAGCACTATCATTGTTGCCCCTGGATTCCCCAAAAAAAAGTCGTTTAGGGCCTCCAAACAGCTCCGGAAGTTCAGGACCCGAAAAACTGCTAAAAATAGTAAGTTGTGCTACAATTAAGGAAATTGAAAATGCTGAGAAAGACAATGGTGGGGGTCTAGGTGGACTTGGCAGGTGGCCACCAATATCCACCTGGATCAACCGTGATGGTAACAAGGTATGGAAGCTTTGAATTCCTTGTTATGCCATTCGGGTTGTGCAATGTTCCTACTACGTTTTGCACTTTGATGAATGATGTACTATGTCCATACTTGGATTTGTTCGTAGTAGTTTACTTCGACGATATCGTGGTATATAGTCATAACATGGAGGATCATAAGAAGCACTTGGCATTAGTGTTCGAGGCACTGAAGAAGAGTTAGCTATACTTGAAAAAGTTGAAATGTGTGTTTGCCCAGACTGAGATTCCGTTCCTTGGACATATTTTGGGTCAAGGGTACATATGGATGGAGCCGAACAAGGTGAAGGCGATCGAGGATTGGGTTGAACCGAAGAATGTCCATGATATGAGGGTGTTTTTGGGAATGACTAACTACCAACGGAAGTTTGTAGAGGGGTACTCCAAGGTGACATCATCACTAACAGACCTTCTGAAGAAGGACAAGCAATGGAGTTGGATGGATAAATGTCAGATGGAATTTGATGATTTGAAGAAGAGGATGGTTTCAACACTGATACTGAAGTTGTCAGACTTCGAGCGACCATTTGAGGTATACACATATGCTTCAAATTTTTCCATAGGAGGGGTTCTTATGCAGGATGGACATCCGGTGGCATACGAGAGTTAGAAGTTGCAGGATAGAGAATGGAGGTATCTGGTCCATGAGAAGGAGATGACTGCGATCATTCACTATTTACAGGTATGGAGGCATTACTTGATTGGGAAGCCTTTTGTTGTCAAGACTGACAACGTTGCAGCAAGTTATTTTGCATCACAACCAAAGCTATCAGTGAAGCAAGCTTGTTGGCAGGACTTCTTGGCAGAGTTTGACATGACTATTGAGTACAGGCTGGGTAGACTCAATGCGGTGGCAGATGCCCTTAGTAGGAAGGGACAACTAGCAACATTGGAGGAGGAGGAAGACCGGGTAGCATGAAGTAGGAGTCGAGTCCATATGACAGAAGAGATGCAGAATAAGCTCAAGGAAATAATTGCGACTGATACTCAAGCGCATAATATAGTGAAGCAGATAAAGGAGGGGAAGACACGAAAGTTCTTTCTCCAAGATGGATTCTTGTTCTTTGGAAACTAAATTTATGTTCCAAAGTCATCTAGGCTTAAGAGGCACCTTTTGAAGGAATGCAACGATTCTCCATGGGTTGGCCACCCAGGGCAACATCGTTCTTTGGCATTATTGGAGAGAGGATTCTTTTGGGAGAAGATGAGAGAGGATGTGGAAGAGTATGTATATACGTGCATCATTTTTCAGTAGGGAAAATTGGATACTTAGAGGCAAGGAGGTCTGTTGCATCCTTTACCGATTCCTGAGAGACCATGTATGAGTGTCTCGATGGACTTCATCACTTAGTTACCACAGGTACAAGGGTATAATGGGATCATGGTCGTGGTTGATCGTTTTTCCAAGTATGTTGTCTTTGTTCCAATAAAGATACCTTGTGGAGCCGAGAGGACTATGGAGTTGTTCTTCAAGAACATAGTGAAGTATTGGGGAATTCCGCTGAGCATTGTGTCGGACCGAGATCCGCGATTTACAGGTAGATTTTGGACCACGTTGTTCAAGCTAGTCGGGACAGATTTGTTGATGAGTTCGAGTTACCATCTATAGACAGATGGGCAGATCGAGGGGATCAATGCATTGCTGGAGGAATACCTGAGAAATTATGTGACCGCTGATCAGAAGAATTGGCCTGAACTCTTGGATGTAGCTCAGTTCAGCTACAACATACAAAAGAGTTATGCGACAAGGTATAGTGCATTTGAGTTGGTGAATGGATAGATGCCAGTCACACCACACACCGTAGTGATGGGGGGTTTTTTTAGGAGTCCTCATGTGAAGAAGTTCATGAAGGCTTTGGATGAGACCTTGGAGTTGGCACGGGTGTGCTTGCACGAAGCTGCAAGGAGAATGAAGAAATGGGCAGATAAGGATAGACGGGATGCACACTTCAGTGTGGGAGACATGGTGTTCCTCAGGATTACCGGAGATCAGTTTCAACCACCTAAGGGGACTGCGAGATCTTTGACGAGGAAGTATGAGGGGCCATTCTGGGTTAAGAAGCGAGTGGGGGAGGTTGCCTATGAGTTGGAGCTTCCGCACCATATGCATATGAAACATCTTGTTTTCCATATCAGTCATTTGAAGAAATGTCGACTTGATGCAGAACATCTAGAGAGAGTGGAACCACTGAGGGGACTAGCCATGATTGTCGACAGACCAAACCTTGTGATGGAGAAGATTTTGAATCTTCGGACAACAGGAATTGGGAGTCACATAAGATGGGAATTTCTTGTTAGATGGAAGGATGCACCGGAGGAGGATAGCTGGGAAACGGAGGACTCACTTTGGAGATGGAAGCAAAATATTGTGAAGTATGACAAGAAGCTATGGAGGATAGCCGGATTGCCGAGGATGGAAATGACATTAGGTGGGGGATAATGTAACGCCCACAGGTTATTGCGGCATTCGGGTGGCATGGGTGAGCCCACCGGGCGCGTGTAAACGATGGAAATGAGAAAGCGAGCAATGGGTGACTCGTTGGGCAATGACAAGCTGGGAGGCGACTCGGCGAGCAAGCACGCGCGCCCAACAAAGGCGACGAGATGGTGGAGGAAACGCGAAGTCAAAAAGACAAAATGCGACTAAGTGCTGGGCCACTATATATAGGCAGGTGGGCGGTCCTGGGTGCGAGCGCCCTTACCCCGAGCCGATAGTGGAAAAACCTATGCGATGGGTCGACTTGGCTCATGGCTGAAGCCCCCACCCAAACGAGCTAACACTCATATATAAGGTAGATATGGAGCATTGATAAAGAACAAGCGAAGTGCGAGCTCCACAAGACTTAGCTCTGCGGTAGCGAAGGTTTTGGAAGGAGGATGAGCCCGCACGACGAGCAAACTGAACGCAGGTTTTATGTAGACAACCGCGGGTAGGGCAACACGGGGTGTGTGTGCCTGCCAAGTGCGGAAACAACGTGCGGTTGGTAGGGCGACCCAGGGCGAGGGAACCCATCGGTTGAACGATCGTGCGGAGGTGCGGTCAGGGCGACTTATGGAGCGAGCGCCCGCCGAACGAAGGGTCGACATAACAGAGCGTTGAAACGAGTGAAGTCGCATGATGAGCTGTGGGGGCTGAACGTAGGCAGCATCCAAGATGTGAATGAAGGGTGTTCGGGTGAGGCTGAGCGGTGCAGTGGTCGGAGGCTGAGCTGCACGACAGCTGAACGGTGGAAATTGTATAACGCCGATTGAAGGTTTTCATCCCAGTGAATGTAAAACAGATTTAATAATATAAATCTTACTTGCATATGATTAAGTGTCTTCTGCTGGTGAATGTTTATTTAATGTTATTCCACACATTAAATGTTTAATATGGTTAATGAAGTGAAAGTTAGGTGTAGTTTGGGAAACATGTTAACAAATGAAAAAGTTAAGTGTTTGGCCGATGCTGCACGAAAGCCAATTTATGAAAAAATAATTGGGGGTGTGACAATGATGGTGGAACAAGTGGTTGGAGTCCACTGAACTCCATGCTGAGTCGCAGGGTAACCTGCCAGGGTGGCCAAAAAACACAAACTTAACCTGTTTGGAAAATAGAATCAACAAAAAATAAAATAAACAGAATTTGCACAAGAAATTACCCACCCTGATGAGTCCCCATTGCACCAAGCCTGTAAACAAGGTAAAGAATTTGGGTGACAGACCACCACCTGTAAATAACTACAACAAATATTAATTTCAAATACACAGCCACAGGAATTGAAAACCAGAGTAGTATAGGAAGAAAGAAATCATTATGCCACCAACATACCTGTGAACAGGTTCCCTGAGCTATAGCTGCCTCTAGGAGGAGAGAAATCGAAATGGGTGTTCGAAATCTAGTATTATTAGTGATATTGAATGCTGGAAGAGTCAAGGAGCCATTATCGTGGGAAGAACTTGCAAAGTGAAACCCTCTCCAGACGAACAACGTGAATGGAAGACGAAGGGCAGGGTTAGGGCGGGTGGTTACCAAAAGGAACCCTAGACTGATGCTAACCATGCAATCAAAGAACAACCAGATCAACACTCGTGATGTTTCCAAGTTGCGCCTAAGAAAATTCTGGAGATGGCCACCTGCTATTGAAAACAAGTCATGGTTATGTAAGATTTAAATATCAAGTACCATGAGGATGCTAATTCTTGTTTTAACTAATATATATAGTAAAGCTTTGTGGTTCCAGAGGGGTCAAACTCTGAAGAAACAAGTTAATTTAATAGTCACTGGTCTTAACAAGTCTAGACTGGATAACCGAATGCAAGTTAAACAAATGGAAAAGTAGAAAAACTAAACCCTGAACCTGCATAGGTTACCATTTTATATGGATTTAATCATCAAATAAATACAAGAAGTAAAAGACTTTAATAGGGCTACATGGCCGATAACCAAATAATTTGGTTCCAAACTTAGCCGCTATAATATTACCATAATTTTGAATATCAAAACGGAAGAAAACATTTGTTCACAAGAATAATAAACTTTCAATGTACCAAGAGCCCATTAGGGCTGAACCTTCATAGTTAACGAATAGGAAACAAGTAACTGGGCAAGAGCTTAATGGAAGTACAAAAACTATAGTTGGGAAGTTGTCGCCTTCCTAAAAAGAAAACAGAGATTGTTCACACCTAATGGAAATACCCTAAGCTACAACACCATAATCTAAGTATTCAGAATAGCAACAAGAACCATTGATTGTTCAATAAGGTGATAATATTGGGCATTAAACTGCACCCCAACAGCCAGAAGTGCACCTCTGATGTCGTCCCTAAAGTTGTGATGGTGTAGCAAGTGGTTGGAGTCCGCTGAACTCCATGCCGAGTCACAAGGTAACCTGCGGGGGCAGCCATAAAATGCAAACTTAACCTGTTTGGAAAATAGAATCAACAGAAAAGCAAATAAATAGAATTTGCACAAGAAATTACCCACCACGATGAGTCCCCATTGCACCAAGCATGTAAAAAGGTAAATAATTTGGGTGACAGACCACCACCTGTAAATACCACAACAAATATTAATTTCAGATACACAGCCACAAGAACTGAAAACTAGAGTAGTATAGGAAGTAAAAGAAATCGATTATGCCACTGACATACCTGTGGATAGGTTCCTCAAGCTGTAGTTGCCTTTGAGAGGAGAGAAATCGAAATGGGTGCTCGAAATCTAGTATTATCAATGATATCGAATGCTGGAAGAGTCAAGGAGTCACCATCACTAGAAGAACTTGCAGAGCGAAACCCTCTCCGGACAAACAATGTGAATGGAAGACTGAGGACGGAGTTAGGCCGGGTGGCTACCAAAAGGAACCCTAGACCGATGTTGACCATGCAATCAAAGAACAGCCAGATCAACGATCGTGATGTTTCCAGGTGGCGCCCAAGAAAGTTCTGGAGGTTGGGGCCAGATGGCCACCCATCAATGAAAACAAGTCATGGTTATGTAACATTTAAATATCAAGTACCATGAGGCTGCTAATTCCTGTTTTAATTAATATATATAGTAAATATTTGTGCTATCATAAAGGTTTGGGTTGCCTTTAATAAATTTTGTGAAATAATGTTTGAGTAGGAAGGTATATTTTCTGTGAGGTTATTTTTATTTTTTCTGTGATCTTATAATATATGACATGTAGATGTGATTATAAATTTTCAAGTCAAACTTGATATATATGATTGGGAAACGATAATAAAGTCAAATGGCTTTAGCCAAAAGTTTTGTCATGTGGAAATTAGATTTGATATGACAAATTACATGGATCAATGTCAATTCAACAAAAATTTTAAGGCATGTGATATGCAATATTATGAAATAAATGCAGTGTATGGGTCACTAACTATTCATTTATATACACTGCCAAAGGCCTATGTCGCTGATCCATTGTGCTATATGTTGATCTAAGGATACATACCTTTAATGAAAAACCATGTCCATACCTTTGTCTAATAACTTTTTTGTAAAGTTAAAATTTATGGTTGATAGAGGAGGATAATCATGTGTAATTAGAGTAGGTTAACCACTATACACCAAACAAGAAGCTAACTTTTTAGCAATATAGAATCACTCCATATCTATGAAATTGCTTTATATAATTGTTTTTGTTAAGAGGAGCCTATCATAATAATTGAATTAAGAATGAGGGTATTTATCATATATTTGGAAGGTGAAAAATGATATTATAATTCAGTGAATAATGAATAATAAAGACAATCATTATTGCCTTTTGTCTGTTAATGTGAATTAACTTTTTATTATTATTAAAAAAAACACATATAAAATAATTGGTTAGTAATTTATGAAGAGCTATATGTATATAGCTATCTTAATTTTGTATCTATTCAATATTAGTTTGAATTTATTTAACAAATAAATTTATTAAGTGTTTACGTGATGAAAATTTTCAAAAATTGAAAACGTTTAACTTGCCCATCTTTGTGGAAATCGTTGAAAAAATGGTTCTTGTAAGGTTGTTATAAATTTGAATAATTATGGATTTTTAAGTTGCACTATTTAATTTATTTAGTCTAATAATGAAGTATATAGGAACCAAGTAATGATGAAAATGGATGGTTTTCGTTATCGATTTTTAGATTAAAATAATGAATGAATGTTGTTGCTATTGTGATTTAACATTTTTCTTTTTTTCTTTGCAGTACACAAGGGAAGTTTAACAATAGTGGTCACTTGTCTACTATGGTGTTTCATTTTCTTCATTCTGAAATAGAATTGAATGTACAATGGGATCAATGATTTTTTTCAACATGCCCTAAAGTTATTTGCATACAAAAAATTATTTCATTGTCAACCCTTTTACGAAGACGTTTAGAAATGTTGGAGTTCTTAGTGTTGGGGAGCGAGGATTCTTCTTTTTTTTTTTAAATGCAGTCCAGGAAATATCTCCACTACTTGTGGATGTATTCAATTAGCGTTTGAGGCATGAACATGTTTTTTTTTGTATATTACTAAAGACCATATGTATGTTTAATGTTTTTAAATATTTTTTTGAACATCATTGTAATTCACATTTTGAAGTTATATTAAGGAGATAACCTCATGCTTCTATCTACAAATGGTTGAGGATTTTGATGATGTCATTGAAAATGGAAATGTATATTTAGTTATTCATAATGCAAATTGTATTCTTCACATAGCTCCACTACGTGTGGATGTATTGAATTAGCATTTTAGGCTTGAACATGTTTGTTTTTTGATAATGCATAAGACCTTCTGTATGTTTTTAAATATTTTTTAACATCATTGTAATTCACATTTTGAATTTATATTGATGACATATGTATGGTAAATTTCCAATGTGTTCATATTTATTTGTCTTTAATTTCTTCAACTTGTTGTTGTATCGATTAAGTGTAAGGGGAACATTTTTGTATGTGTTCTAAGTTTTCGTGGGAAACATAATTTCTCAAATATTTCTTCTCACCACTTTTGTTAGTTTTTAGTTATTTCAAGATTGAAGAGTATGTATTAGTGTCAAACGGAATTGTGAAATGACCTTTCAACGAACTTTAACTTTATCACAGAGATGTTGAGTGAAATAAGAAGCAAGAGTGGTGCGAAAAGACCTCGCTTTGTTGCTACACAACAACGATTAAGTGAATACCAACGACAATGGTATAAGTAGAATAAGGAAGTCACTAAAGCACAGAGAAGAAATGTGTATCAATGAAAGAAAAGAGCTTTAGCAAATGATGAAGAAGGAGGAGCTGTAAATTGTAAGTATGAAAAGAGAAGTGGTTTTCTGTTGATCCGGATTTAAACATGAACGCAACAAATTATAGAGATAACCATAAACACAAAGATGCAGTGGAAATAATACTTCATTTCATTAATGTAAAATACTAAGATATGCTTACAAACAGAAAATGGAAATAAACAGCTAGGGCAATGGTAGCTTATCTATGAGAAGAGATGTGGTGGCTACATGCCTCTGAACTATTTTACAATGAGGCTCGAAGGCCTATTTATTGTTGAGAAACAATGGAAAACCCTAAACATCCAAAAACCTAACCCTAGAAGATGAAACGCCAAATTATGGGCCCTGTTTGGGTAAATTGGTACATCAACTTCCCAGGGTCGTAACTTTGGCATACGATCTCCGTTTGACGCGTACAATATCTCGTTAGAAAGATCTATCCGAGAACTACAACTTTGGGAAGAGAAACATCGGTCCATGGACCCATATTTCTCCCAGTTTTCCCAAAAAATGTCGTTTAGGGCCTCAAAACGACTCCGGAAGTTTAGGACTCAGAAAACTGCTAAAAATAGTAAACTGTGCTACAATTAAGGAAACTGAAAAGATGAAAGAAACAATGGTGGGGATCCAAGTGGACTTGGCGGGTGGCCACCAATATCCACCTGGATCATTCCTCCCCCCTTAGGAAGCAATGGTCCCCATTGCGTTGAGTTCCTCCATGAGATGAGGAAACTTCTGCTAAACTTGGTCCCTGGTGAACCACTTGCCCTGGTGAAGGAGTTGGCTTGCTTTGACAACTTGATACAGTTGGATGTTCTGCTGGCATGTATGCTTGATCTGTGTGTCCATGATCCGATAAGTTGTAGCTTGTTCCATGCAATCTGGATTTAACTTTGTGGGTGTGAGCTGTTCTGCAATGTCGGATGTGTCTAGAAATGGTGGAAAGTATGGCCGAAGGCGGTCCACATTGAACACTGGGTGCAGGCCAAGGAATGGGGGAATGCTGAGCTCAAATGCATTGTCTCCCGTAGCCTTGGTAATGGTGTAAGGACCATATCGGAGTGGTATGAGTTTTCTATAGGCTCTGGTAATGCGTTCCTTTTGCAAATGCAACTAGACTTTGTTGCCAACCTGAAACTTGTGTGGTAGCCCTGTGGGTGAGGAGAAGTTGTTCCTGTGTTCTTTCATGACCGTATCCCTCTGTTGATGATGTTGTTGTGTGGAGGAACCCTTTGTGGGGATCATGGATGTGGCGACAATATTCCCCTTACTATGGGAGAGAACTAGACAAAAAATAAATTTCTTAGTCTGTGAGATGAGCTCGCTGCCTTTCTTAGCAGTGATCAAAGAGGTGGCGATAGGTGGGGATACCTTCGGTATCTTGTATAATGAATTACCAAAGAAATAATAACAGCACAAGTATGGTTGGCCTAATAGTACATCACAAACATCCAGAGGTGTAACCTCACACAATACCTTGTTTATGAAGGGCTTGATGCTGTAGAGAAGGCGGCACTGCTGGCAAACTTTGAGATCTCGTCCTTCATGAAGCCACCCGATACTGTACGGCTGCAGGTGTGGTGTAGTCGGTAGGCCCAACCGCTTCACGACCTCTGCTGAAATGAGGTTCTTTTCGCTGCCACTGTTGACAATGAATTGCAACGGCGACCCCTTAACCCACATATGTGAGTGGAAAATACGCTCTCCCTCCTCTGGATCTTCAAGTTCATTATTTTGGATCTTGGAAGTGGCAACAGTAGCGCTAGGCTCCACATCAATGATCTGCTTCCCTTTGCCATTCCCCTTGTTGGGTTCCGGCTCAAGGTCGAAACATGCATGTGATTCGGAAGCCTTCAACTCAGCCACCAACAACTGCTTAGTCCGACACTCACTTGTGTTGTGAGTGGGGCTCTTGTGGAACTCACACCACTTTCTTGTGTCCTTCTTCGACTTCGTGGTGTTGTTCTTTTCTTGCGGCTTCGATGGGTTGTCTTGGGTCACCCCGCCTTGGCTTTGCCCTTTGGTCTTTGGATTTGCAGATCCGAAGTCTCGCTTCTTCTGTTTGAACTTTTGCTCGATTTTGACAGCTATCAGTACACCGTGCCGAGCAAAGAGATGTTTAGGAACTCCATCTCTTCCTGGATGTATCTGTGTAGGCAGTCGCGGTATTTGAGTACCAAATGCAACTCAGAATCTTTGATACCCAACTGTGTGCAAAGGGTATGAAAAATGTTTGTGAACTCTAGCACATCTTGGTCCCGTCCCTGCCGCAGTGTGGTTCATTTGATGTATTTGTCCTCATAGCTTTTGACAGGGTAGTACTGCTCCTTGACGGCATCCCGGAATGAATCCCAAGTGGGTGCGGCTGAAAATAGTGAGCTTGTGCTTTTATTCTTCTACTCGTAGTAGGTTTCCTACCAGTCCTTGACGTGGGGGGCTGCTTTGAGAAGAGCGAAAACAATCTTTTCTCGACTCGAAAATTCATGAACATAAAAATAACCCTCTAGTAGATTTAACCATTTGTCTATGGCATCTGCATCTATTTGACCCTCGAATATGGGGATTTCAAAATTAGCTTGTACGTTAAACGGTGTGGTGTTTCCAGAGTAGCTGTTGGAAGCCGATGCGTCGCCTTTGGGTAGCCACTGAAGGATATGCACAGAGCTATCATCATCGCGTTCCTTTGCCGCTCGAGGGCTTATTCAAGCAAGATTTCAATAGGATCTCCTACCCCCTCATCTTTCTTCTCATCTGCCTTGGGAGGTCGTCGGGATTTGCGGGGCTGGTCTTGCAAAGGTTCAACCAGTTCAAGCCCTAACTCCTTATATCCCGACCTCGTTAGGGACATGCAAAGAAAAACTGAGAAAAAAGCAGACCACTTTGATACCACTGATCCGGATTTAAATAGGAATGCAATAAATTACAGAGAACCATAAACACAAAGATGCAGCGGAAATAATACTTCATTTCATTAATGTAAAATACTGAGATATGCTTACAAACAGAAAATGGAAATAAACAGCTAGGGCGATGGTAGCTTATCTCTGAGAAGAGATGTGGTAGCTACATGCCTCTAAACTGTGTTACAATGAGGGTCGAAGGCCTATTTATTGTTGAGAAACAATGGAAAACCCTAAACATCCAAAAACCTAACCCTAGAAGAATAAACGCCAAACTGTGGGCCCCGTTTGGGTAAATTGGTACATCAACTTCCCGGGGTCATAACTTTGGCATACGATCTCCATTTGACGCATACAATATCTCGTTAGAAAGATCTATCCGAGAAATACAACTTTGGGAAGAGCAACATCGGTCCATGGACCCATGTTGCTCCCAGTTTTCCCAAAAAGCGTCGTTTAAGGCCTCAAAACGGCTCCAGAAGTTTAAGACCTGAAAAACTGATAAAAATAGTAAATTGTGCTACAATTAAGGAAACTAAAAAGCTGAAAGAAACAATGATGGGGGTCCAAGTGGACTTGGCAGGTGGCCACCAATATCCACCTGGATCATCTTTAGCGAAAATTTTGTTTTGATGGTCGTTTCGTTGGATGTTAATCATCTGAAAGAACTTATATTTTTTGAAGGTTTATCAACTTTTGTCTTTTTTCAGAATATTGTGTTTCGAAAGAGAGTCTTCATATGAACAACAATGGTATTTTCTATGAAAACAATGAAAGAAATGCAGTTTTTGGAGTTGATGAGAACTGTAGGAATGAAGAATTTCCTCAAATGGTTGAAAATTTGGGAGACTGTGTTGGTGAAGAGGGTTAGGCATTTCTTGGTAGAAACTATATTGTTAATATAGCTACCCCTGTTGAATTTGTATGTAGTTCTATTTTTTTCCTTTGCATTTTTTTTTTGTCCATCAGAACTTTTTACTATTCTATTTTTTCCCATATTGTTTTTTTAGAACAGTGTCAAAATGATTACTAACTGGCAAATAGATTTAGAAGCAGTAAAACCTTTATTTCTTCCTAAATAAGAGGGTCGACGACCAACTTGTCAAACTTCAAGAAATGATGAAACATACAATAAGACTAATCGTAAGTTTAGAAACTTTCGTCTGTACATAGGAGAACATTTTGTTTGCTTTATTGTTGATTCTCTCCAAATTTTGTTCTTCTTCCATATACCTTCTCAGATGTTGTATGTTTTGGAATATTGTGTTTACATAGGGACCTTGATAGATATGAGAACCTTGGGCGCTGTGCAAATGGTGCAAGAGATGTTATAATGGAAGATAGGGAATCTGATTCCCAGGAAGAAGTTGTTGTGTACAATGTTTTTGGTGGTAGTAATATGCTTGCTAGAATGGTTGATGATTTGGGTCGCTCTGTTGGAAATGCTGGAACCAATATTTCTCGACGTAGCTTTACAAGGAAGATTGTTGAAGCCGAAGAATGTGAGAACAATTTTCCTCTTGGCAGAGCACATGTGCTTAATGCACATTTATTTTGAAAGGTTTAGTGGTTGTCAATGTTAAATTTATATTGTTTTACGAATGTCTTTGTTAATGGCTTTTTGTAGAATTCTGTTAAGGTGAATAATGGTTGATAAAAAAAATTACAAGAAATGCAAGCAATATCAGTTTGACGACTTGCACATGGACGATGCAACAATGAAGAAAATGTAAATTGTTTTTTGTTTCATTAACAAAATTGATTTTTTTTGTGGATATGTCTTTCTTACAAAGGTTATTTTCTTTCTTCCGAGCAGAATCTAGTCACGTGTAATGAATGTAGAAGAATGATTTCCCATTCTGTTATGGAAAGAAATGATAAAACTAATACTCCAGTTCCACGAGTTGTTTCACATCATTGCCAAGCTAGAATGGTGTTTCGTAGAGAAAATGAAAATGTTCGCTATCATTTTAGCGAACAAATGGTTGATGTGCATAAAAGCTTTCGGTTGAGGATTGACAATTTGTTTTTTGTGCATATGTGCCATGTATGTAATGAATGTTACCCTGGTATACAATTTTTCAGATTGCACGAGGGGCCGATTTGTATAAAAGATGTAAGTCTAAGAAAGGTGCTCATCACTTTTCTCACTTTAATAACATGGATCAGGTGAGTAGCTTGAGGCTCTAAGAGTTTTGACACAATTTAAAGAGATGCTAATAGCACGGGTAAATCCAATATTGAAAATGATGCATGCGCGTGGTGGACAACATAAATATAGCGGTCACACGATATGTTTTCCACAAGATATTTCTTCAATTGCAAAGAAGCTTACACAACGTGTTGAAGAACTAGATTTTTTTATTGTAAGAAGGCGAGGTGTTCAATCTGAATACTATGAATGCTATGTGAAGAGACAATGTGTGATGGATGCATTGTGTTATAAAATTGAAATGGACAAGTACTACAAGGATGTGGAAATTGACATGGATTCAATTGTTTTTCTCCTAGAAAGACCTACTGATGTTTCTAGCAGGTTACAATATGTTGATAGTCATGTTGATGATATACCTAGGATGGATGCAGAGATTGAAATAGATGGGGCTAATTGTTTGCATTGTCACCTGTCATCCTTTATTTCTTGCTTGCCTAATGAATCCCGGGAAGTTGATCGAATCAGAAGATTTATTGAGAATGCAAATAACACATTCGTTGAACCAATAGATTGGCCAAATATTGGTACATATCCCATTAATGAATATAATACTGAAGGACTGCTAGATATGGCGTTCCCCACTTTATTCCCTACAGGTGATGTTGATTGGTTGCATCCTCGAATTTGCAATGTTCAGATGCATGAATATGGTTTGCATCTATTGAGATTTTATGATCAAATATTTGGAAGCCATCCTTGGTTTCGATATTTCTTGTTGAATATGATTATGTGGCATCATAGTCAGGGAAAAACTTCAATTTTTTTGAAGAAAAATATTCATGAAAATGTGCCTGCAACTATTCAAGAGTTGCATCAACAACTTTCTGATTTTCCAAATAATAAGTTGGCTGAGAAATTAATGCATTTTGGATCTTGTCTTAGGGGTACAAGAGCTTATTGGACAAAGTGTCGTTCTGAATTAACTGATATGATCAACCAGTTGGGTTTCCCTACTTTATTTTTTACATTGAGTGTGGCTGACACAAAGTGGCCTGATTTGCATAGTGTTATGCCTTCAACCAGAGATTGTCATCGACAAAGTGAGCATGCCAGAAATATTCAAAATGTTATTCAGTACCCGCATATAGTTGTTATGTACATGCACCAAAAATTCAATTTCTGTGACATAGTCTTGCAGAGATGTCTTGGTGTTAGAGACTTTTGGTATAGGCTTATTGTTCTTCCTTTTCGACAATTTTATAATGATTTGAAGAAAAATGTATGTTGTTATGATTTCTTATTATATTTTAACTGCATGTTTTGAATCTTTTTAGGTATGAGTGGAAACATAGAGGTTCCACCCATATCCACGATTTTTTGTGGTTGCCTGAAGCACCAGATATGGAAACATTGGATTGGTCCAATGTGACTATTGTTGGTGTAGCAAAGAGGTACTTTGACAAATATGTTACAACATGGAATCCGCGTGACATATATCATCGAAATGTCATGATCCCTTGAACTTTAAATGATGATCCATGTCTTTTGAACACTGAACAATTTTTTTCTTGCAATCCCGAAGAATATTATGAGCATTTAGTTAACTGTGTGAAAAGGCATACAAAATGAAGTGTTGAATCTTGTTTACGTAAACAAGGGTTTGTTCTTTCATGTCACTACAATTCTCCATGGGAGGTTCGTGCGGAGTCAACATTGTCGATAGATGAAAAAGGAAGAAAAAAGTATGAACCAACACGAAATGATGACCATTTAAATATTCACAATGTTGATGCTTTAACAATGTGGAGAGAAAATGTTGATTGTCAACCAATTATTTCTCAACATCAGGTTTTAAAGTATATTGAAAAATATGGTTCAAAGGCAGAGAGGAGATTTGAAACTTAAAACGAAATGTTGACCAGAGTTGTTGGTGGGAGTGGGTCTGAGGCTCTTGTATTATCTGTGTATAGAAGGTTCCTTGTTGAGACGTTTGTTGAGTGTGACGTTGGAGCTCAAGTTACGTGCAATTTGTTGCTAAAGATGTTTATTATTTTCTGTAGTAAAAAAATCTTCTCCTTGAATGTTGGCAAGAAAGTGTACCAAAGGGTTTCACTACATTCTGATGAAGTTTTGTGCAGAAACAATTTCATTCATGTTTATCAAAGCGGACCTGTGTTTTTGGAAAATTTATGCTTGATAGAAACAACAAGATCATGGAGTTTTGAGGAGAAACATAGGCATGAAAAATGGAGGCCACGTGATCAGCATGATATCATTCATGTTTGGCCACGATTTTATGTTGTTCTTGATTAAGGGTCAGAAGAGTTTGAAACGTTTTGTTGGAGTGAGTTGCTTTCATAGAAGCTATTTCTTGACGTTGGTTCAGATATTGGGTTGTCTACTGAAAGTGATGTTGAGAGTTGGAGGAATTGGAGATATCGTGTGTGGCATGTTGATCGAGGCCCTTTGCCAAATGAAGGTGATGAAGAGGATGTGGAGTCGCTTATACATGAAGAAAATGTTGATAGAGATTTTGAAGAGTGGAAGGTTTTTTTGCAGTTAGTTCCTCCAAGTTGTGTAAGCATTTCAGACCTTGATAATCTTGGTAGAAGGGAATTTGATGTTGATTATAATTGGCAGGAAATGATGGTATCAAGTGATTTTTTAGAAGAAGGGGTGAATTATGTAAAAGATGTGTAGTATGTAGGTGTTTTGAATTGTGGGTTCGTTAGGGACACATATTTGCCTCCTTCCTCTCTATCAGAAAAACAACTAGCTGCTTTTGAAATTATTTTTCGACACTTTGTTAAGGTGAAAATGATTATTCTAGGTACTGCTGGAACAGGGAAGTCTTCTCTCATTTGGTGTATTTATCATGATCTTTATACTACAACAACGAATGGAAAAGTCCTTTGTTATTGCTTTCTCCAACTGGTATTGCTACTTTTAACATACATGGGAAAACAATACATTTTTCTTTAAAAATTCCTATAAAAGATATGAAGCCATTGTGTGGGAAGGCTTTGGCAATGTTCCAAGAGGAAATGAGGCACGTTCGATATATATTGATTGATGAGATGAAATTTATAGGTCCAAGGCTATTCATACAAATAGATTCTCGTTTGCGAGAAGCCTTTCCTGAAAACAAGGATTGTCCTTTTGGTGGTAGGTCCATCATTCTTGTGGGTGACCTTGCCTAGTTGCCTCCTGTTAAGGATAAACCCTTGTATGCAGGTAGAACAATTGGGAAATTTTTGTGGGAAAGCTTCAACATTGTAGTGGCTCTAGACAAAATTTATAGGCAGCAAGGAGATGATCTGAGACAAGCATCTTTTCACAATATTTTAACCAATATTAGAAATGCAGAGCCTTCTCTTGCTGATTGGGATTTTCTTATGACCCGTGTTGATAGTTTCTTGGATCGACAGGAAAGGATTTTTTTAATTCTTATGTTGACTTATTTATGACGAATAATCTTGTCAATTTGCACAATCGAAAAATGCTTAAACCGTTAACCTCGCCTATTGCAAGATGTGTTGTAGAAAGCAGTAGAAGAATAGAAATAAGTGATAGTGATGATGATATATTGTAGCGTGAAGTACTGCTATGTCATGGAGAGTGTGTGATGTCAATGTGTAATTTGTGGGTTGAAGTTGGTCTGGTTAATGGTGCACTTGGAGATATTGAAAATATTTTCTTTGCGCCTAGTTCAAAGCCGCCACATCTTCCACAATTTGTTACAGTTATGCTTGAAAAGTATTGTGGTCTTCCATTTGATAAGGATTCTCTAATTCTTGTACCAATTCCGCCTATTCTTAGGGGGAATATGAGGCAAATGCCTTTGAAAATGGTATGGACGTTGAAAATACATAAATCACATGGGATGACTTTGCAATGAGCCACTGTAGATATTGGAGACAAAGATGCAATTTTATATATTAATTAATTTTTTTTATATTAAAATATAATTTAAATAAATTTAATAATTTGTGTTTCTTTCTTAAATATTACAATAATTCAAAACCTAACCAAAAGAAAAACCTATACATATTAAATAATATATATTGATTCTGTGGGACCCCATATAGTAATGTCTTTGAATCTCTTAATCCTTCCTAAGTTTTTACCAATATTAAAATAAATAATATTGATCTCCAAAGTGAGACTTTGCAATATGGGGTGTATGTGAACTTCCTCGCCCGGTCTAACTACACAATATGGAAAAATATTTCTATATTAAAATAATGAAATATTAATTAGGTTTGGAAAATAACTTGCCAAAACATCAATTAGGTTCATTAAAATTTGCCATGAGGTTATTTTTTTTTTCTGAAAATTATAGAAATTTGACAGGTTTTTGATAAATTTTGCATGGATTTGAGCGTTCCATTAATTTTTGAGAGTACTGAATCTATTTCCGCCATCAAAAACATAATGCAAACACTCTTACTACAAGAATTTTTTGATAATTTTTGAACCAAATTCCAACCACTAACAATTCTTCCGCGTCTATATCCTTCTTCCTAAAATTTACATTAAAAAAAACTTCTATGTCAAAGGTCATTTACTCTTCCAGCGTTATTACAAGTTAACCTAAACCCTAATGGAAAGGATCACGAACAGTTTTCTTACCCCTTAAACTAAACCCAAGATACAAATGTTACCTCTAAATGTGAGGTAGGTGAAGACGATGGAGTGGGTATGGTGGGATCCTACCAAAAGTATCTACTTCCAAAAAAAATTTAAAAAACGACACGGAGAGAATCAAGCCGTTCGGAGCAAATAGATCGAGGGCTAATGTTTAATGAGGAGATGAAACTCTCAGGCCATTAATATGGGAATCGCATACCCTGCGGCCAATTGGAAGGCAGAGCAGGTCTAGCGGGATTCTCCCAAGGGAATCTTTCGTGCAAGACCACGGATCCGATTGCCGGTGACGCATCGGCTGCTCAACCACGCTGCTACAGTGAATTTCCGGCGACGGGTAAAGGAATGGCAGGTGTGGACTGTTGCTCTGTTATCAATCTTGGCTTGTATGCTGGGCAGTGGACTTTGAGTCCTTGTAGCTGTCAGATCGACATTTCACCCACACAGTTTGAATTACATGAAGAGTTATATGAAAAATATATGATATATTCGCACTCTGTATTGTGTCCAGATTGGATATTGATATGGTTCGGTCCGCATCCATATTGTCTAAACTCATCAATATATACATTCCATCTTTGCCCTCGCAAGATTTCTTCTTGCCTTTGAATGGTGAGACCTGGCTCGGCCTGTATATAGTCTGAGTCGAAAATCTGTCCTAAATTTGTTTTGCCTTTGATTGAAGCTGGCAAACATGACAAGGAGAACGGGATGGGAAGTCTGCAGGGGTCAATTTCTACCAGAGGAGTCCTTCATGAGCTGGGAAAATTATTCAATTGCTATGGGGCAGTTAGGGAGTAGATTTCGGGACAGAATGTTTGCAAGGTCTTTGGCTGAAGTGGAAATGACTGAGGTTCGGGCTCGGAGTGGGCATGACATGAAGAAGAATCTAAATTGGTGGGATTTGATTTGGTTCGGAATGGGCGCTGTAATTGGTTCTGGAATTTTTGTCCTAACAGGCTTTGAAGCCAGATATGAAGCAGGGCCTGCAGTGCTATTGTCATATGTCATTTCGGGAATCTCTGCTATGCTCTCTGTGTTTTGTTACACTGAGTTTGCTGTGGAAATCCCTATAGCAGGCAAGAAACTTTTCAATTCTTTTCTTTTTTGATTCCTGCAAGATTTCGTATTTGGAGTCAGAATAGCCTTTATTTCGTCACTTACGTCATAATATAAACATATACATAGCAAGAGAATCATACACAGTTTTTTCCTTTTTCCTTATTTTTTTTAACTTTACAGGGAATTCCAAGTTAGGGTGGTTCCGGTAAACTTGTGTCAAGTTATTAGCAATTTTCGCGCTCCAGGTTTATGACAACCTTGGTTTTGTCCATGGTAATGGTAATGTAGACTATTTAAAAGCTAAAACCTCCATATTAATTGGTTTTGGTGACCAGTGAGATCCACTAAGCAATAATGTTTTTAGACATCATCACTTCTCTCGGTGTTTCATGATCCTAAAATCATTAATATGTCACCTAATCTAAATAGATTCATACTTCCACAGAGTTATTAAATGATGAGCTGCATTGGCAACAACCGATTGACCTTACCCCTTGAACTTACTCTTCAAGCTAGATACACATACAGAGTGACTTATGTACATCAAGGCCATTTTTGCTGAAGAAAGGACCCTACTCTGTTATTCATTTCTAAAATAACATCTAACAGTGGATTTTTGTTTTCATGAAAGTTAGTCCATATAACACAGTAAGCACTGAATACACCAAATTTCATAATCCAACTCACCAAAATACCTTTTGGTGCTGTATCCTCTTACAGCTGTTTTCATAATAGAACATACATAAAAGTATACAACCTGCTTCTTCTGAAGCTACCATCCTTGTGCTTCTTCGAGATGAACACTGACAGCAATGTTCATGTCATCTTCAAGTATATTGAACTGGACCACCCCAAAATACCTGTGAGGGCTGTGATCTGATATTGTTATTTTCTTTCATAGTAGACACAAGCGATATTATATGTTTTCTCGAGTCAACCACACTATTACCTCTCAACTTTGGAGATTCATCTTGAGGAATCTTGAACCAATTCTGCAAAAAAACCTATAGGTGTTCCATTAGGTTGATCATTGCTTTCACATGTTTAAGATATTACATCTTTCTTTAGTAAAACCGGATAAATCGTCTATTTATATGTTGATATTGCTTTATATCGAATATGGTGAAATTCCATGCACACTACCCATTGTATTTGAATCAGTATTCTATGTGGCTGTATAAAAATCAGATCATCCAGCCCTGAACGGAACACACAATGGATGGACAAATATCTTTTCTGCTCCCTTGAGACAAATTGTTTTCTGCTACTAAATTCTTGTTAACTTTGTACAATAAAATGTGCTTAGATGCAGGCGCAAAAAAGCTCTGTTGTCTGAATCAATTATTCGTTTCTTTGGATGGTATATATTAATGAGGTGGGTATCTTGTTGAATGTCCAGATATAGTATATTGGTTAATGATCTATATTCACTGGTAATTGATTTTGAATTCGATCCTCCATGACATAGGTCAGGTAGTTGGTTTTGAGTTTGATCATCTATGACATAGGTGCCTTGTTGGTTTTGAGTTTGATCATCTATGACATAGGTGCCTTGACAAAAATCTAGTTCAGTGATTTAAATTATTAAATATCCATATAAAAAAACTGGTCTTGGGTTTGATCCTCCATGACATAGGGCATAGGTCAGGTAGTTGGTTTTGAGTTCCATCCTCCATGACATAAGTGCCTTGCCAAATATCTAGTTCGGGGATTTTAATGATTAAAGACCCATATAAAAAAACTGCTCATGAATAAATCTAAATTATAAGATTTTTTTTTTGAATTCACCAAAGACATCCATCTCACCTATTTTTTTAACATGCTAATGTGGTTGATAGTATGAAACTTGCTGTAGTCTTTTTAACATGCCTGGTGATTATTGACAGAGTTAAACTTGCTGCATATGTTGTTGAAAGCCTTCTGAAGTACCTAGTTTCTTTGTCATTTCAACCATGTATTCATTATGGCCAACAAAATAACCACCCTAATATTACTAGTGTTTTAACATGCCTATGTAATTGATTGTGTTAACTTGCGACATATGTTGGTGAAAGCCTTTTGAAGTACCTAGCTTGTCATTTCACCCACATACACATTATTGTACATTCTTGAAGTATCTGTGAAAGAGATCTAATATTGTAATATCTCATGATTAAGTAACTCCAAATTTATGTATTCGTGTTTGTGTGTCCTTGATTCTATCCAACGTAGGGCTACCATATGATGTACATTGGTTTCATGACATTGTTGCTTCCTTAGTAGGAAAGCTAATTTATATACTGCACTCTGTTTTAGCCCTCTGTCCATAAGTATCAACAAGGATTTTGTTACCGATCATCTTAAATATCTAATATTCCTTCAATTATTTACTTATTTTGATTGTGTAGGTGGGTCGTTTGCATATCTCAGAGTGGAATTAGGAGACCTTGTGGCGTTCATAGCGGCAGGCAACATCCTATTAGAATGCGTCATTGGTGGAGCAGCAGTTGCAAGGTCATGGACATCCTACTTCGCCACACTCTGTAACCGCCAATCTAATGCTTTTCGCATTCATACAAACCTAGCTCAAAATTTCAATGAATTGGACCCAATAGCAGTTGCCGTCCTCTTCATAACAGGCATTGCTGCCATAAGAAGCACCAAAGTTACTTCCAGAATAAACTCCATCGCCTCCGTAATTCATGTTGCGATACTTTTGTTCATCATTATTGCGGGACTAACGCATGCAAAAACATCAAACTACTCAGACTTTATGCCTTACGGAGTGAGGGGCATTTTCACATCAGCCGCAGTTCTCTTTTTTGCATATACTGGCTTCGATGCAGTTGCAACAATGGCAGAAGAGACTAAAAATCCTGCAAAGGACATTCCTATTGGACTAGTTGGATCCATGGTGATCGTCATAATAGTCTACTGTCTCATGGCTATGACATTATGCCTGATGCAAAGCTACAAAACAATTGATCCTGATGCTGCATTCAGTGTTGTTTTCGAAAAGGCAGGAATGGATTGGGCTAAGTATATAGTAGCGTTAGGAGCCCTTGAGGGCATGACCACTGTCCTAATGGTGGGCGTTGTAGGGCAAGCTCGATACCTGACCCACATTGCGAGGACACACATGATCCCGCCATGGTTTGCATTGGTGCATGAAAAAACAGGAACGCCAATCAATGCCACTGCCATAATGGTCATAGCCACATCAATTATAGCATTTTTCACAAGCCTAGATGTCCTCGCCAACCTGCTATCCATCAGCACCTTGTTCATATTCAGTCTAGTAGCCATAGCATTACTTGTGAGGAGATATTACGTTTCTGGTGAAACAAGCATTAAATATCAGCAAAGGCTAATCATATTTCTCGCTATAATCATTGCATCCTCTGTTGCCACTGCTGTATACTGGGCTACTAGTGATGGGTGGATTGGTTATCTAATAACGGTGCCTGCATTGTTTCTAGGTACATTAGGATTAAGGCTGTTTGTTCCACTGGCTAGAAAGCCAAATCTGTGGGGGGTGCCATTGTTGCCTTGGACACCAGTTCTATCCATCGCTATAAACGTTTTTCTTTTGGGTTCCATAGATAAGGCTTCCTTCATCAGGTTTGCCGTTTGGACTGCCATAATACTGGTGTATTACATCTTTGTTGGATTGCATGCATCATATGACACCGCCAAAGCTGCTGACACAGAGAGGATGGGGTTGCTTGATAATATGGGTTGAGTCCCTGCAGTGGAAGGAGGCAATGGAGCTCCGCAATGTCACAATGGGATCTATGATAGCTTGTAAACAGATTACTTTGGAGATTTGTCTTAGATTTTATTAATATTATAGAAATATATAAAGCTTTTAAATCGAATTTGTTCAGTGAAGTTTACATGTAATGGCCCCCTAGGCAAATGTATATAAGCTGCAGGGCAATGCACTGAGAATATAACCATGTTCTGCAGACACCTTTGGAATTGAGGAATATGCAAATGTTGTTAGTATTGTGAGACACTATTAATGCTAAAAATACTTTGGTGCATTCGACTATGAATAGAGTCCTCTCCTAGGATACCTATCACCACTCTAGAGCACACCTCATCCAAAGAGATGCATTGGGTGCTCTCTTGGTGTAACGTGTTTCTCAGCAAAAGTGAAACCTCTTGATTTTATTCACCTAAGACTACACCTCACTTGGCTAATGTTGTGATTGTTGGAATATTTATCATTATTGAGAAGGGGGTGAATTAATATTAAGTACTTTTTAACAATTTTAATTATATCATGTAAACATTAAACAGTTAACAACACCATTCAACAATGCATAACATCATAGACAATATGTTAATTTTAGGCAACAATGGTATGTTCTATGCTTTAGAGCAATTTTACTTTCATTTCTTTATTAGCCCAGTGTCAATATTCAGATTAGCAATCACATCAACATGATAGTAAAATGCAGATAGAACATAAACATAAACAATAGAGGACAAGCAAAGACAAGAGGACACAAGATGTGGTACCAGCCAAGGACAAACCCCAATGTGGGGAAACCCTTGATCAAATCTTCTTTTAGTCTTCAATAGTTTAGTAGAGAGAGATAATACAATTTACAAATCTAATAATTTATAAGAGCAACAAAAGAGCCCTAACCAGAGAAGTCAACGTTGGTCAATAAGGCAGATTTGACTCTCAGCAAATCGGTCAACTTCAGTCAACTTCAGCCTCCAAACAACAAGATAAAATAGCCCTCAAAACAGTCAAATTCAGTCTAGTCAAATTTTGGTCAAACAACCCACCTGCGGTCAGCCCTAGTTGTAGTCAACGCTGGTCAGCAGTCAATGTTTAGCCTCGATTTCTGTGCCTAGAAATGCAGCTTGCCCAAATAGAGATAGCCCTCACAAAAAAGCAGTCAAAGGAGGTCAACGCATGCTGGTCAATGCTTGGTCAAATTGTCCAGAAATTTGGTCTCCTGAAATTTCGGCCTCCTGAAATTTCGCTCTCCTGAAATTTCAGACATGTGGAGAGAGAGAGGTCTAGAAATCTGTACCCAATCAATGAGGAGAGAGAGAGAGAAGTGTGAAGATGATTGTATCCAACTAAGGCTAAGGCATCATGTATTTATAGCAAACGTTGAGGATGAATAGACGTGACTATTGGGCTTTTGAGCCTACATAAGTTTGTCGACCGACCTTGACAATTTGTCCATTATCAAAATAAATTCATAACTTCAACTGTACGTGTCGGAATCGGATGATTTTTAAATCAATCCTACACCTCTTGGAGAGAAGAATCCAAGAAAAATATCAGTGGTCATAAATAAGATGACCCATGTGGAGTTTGGCCTTAGTTGCCAATTTTAACACTCCCTCTCAACTAGGGAGAACTCCATTTGCTAATCCATCTGCTAATGCATCTTCCAATCTATACTATCTCTGCCATCATTGCACTTCTCTGCTCTGTTGAACTATGAAGAAGAAGAAGTGACCGAGAATGTATCATACCATTCTCTATTGACCCGAAATCGGTCCCAACCAAAAGAGAGTGTGTCATACCACTCTTACTAACTCGAAGTCAGTTCCAATCAAAAGAAAGTGTCTCATACCACTCTTACTGACCCGAATTCAGTTCCCATTGATCTCAGATCAATATTGGTCATCCTAGCATAGGAATTATGGTAGTACACAATGCGTTCATCGATAGTACTATGGTCCTTATCCTCATTTCCCTACTCATTGGCCAGATGAAAGGTACTTCCCATGAGTCTCAGATTGCATGGGTAAGATGTCTCAGCAGAAGAAGGATGAACCATTCATCCTGCCTACATGTCACCAAAGGGTATCGCAGGGGAAGGCTGAACCACTCACCCTGTACACAACAAACCACTATGGGAACGCTGAACCGCACACCCTATGGTTACTCATCGCTCCAAGAAATACCCCAAGCCCCTCGGGGCTCCTAGAGGTCAATGTCCATCTCATACAGGACCCTCATAAGAGGGTCTCTCCACGACTCCAAGTCATTCTCGGAAGGCCAAGAACCTAACCTTCCCCAAGGGCTTTGTTAGAATATCGATGACCTGCTCATCAGTCCCAATGTGAATAAGCACCTGCTCATCAATCCCAATGTGATGGATCCTTATTGCTCCTTGTTGTACCATATCTCGGATAAAGTGGTACCTTATATCTATATGCTTGGAGCGATCATGAAACACGGGATTCTCTGATAATCAGATCACACTCTGGTTTTCACAAAGGATCACGATGGTATCCAACACATGTCCAAATAGCTCATTAAAGAGCTTCCTCAACCAGACAACTTCACAGGAGGCCTTACTAGCAGTTATGTATTCGGCCTCGGCAGTGCTCAAGGCAATTGATTTCTGCTTTCTGCTCATCCAGGATATCGAAGCAAAACCCAAAGAAAAACAACATCCATAAGTGTTTTTGTGATCCACCACACTGCTAGCCCAATCAGCATCAGAATAACCATACAGTCTCACATCTCTGACAGTGTATCTCAGTTCATGAGTGATTGTGCCTCAAAGATATCTCAGAAGATTCTTGGCACCAATCCAATGTATATGATGAGGCTCAACCATATATCGGCTCAATGTGTTAACTGCAAAACATATGTCTAGATGGGATTTCACCAAAAACATTAGTGCTACTATGAGTTGACGACACTTATAAGCATTTCCCAATTTAGGTCCAGTGGCATTAAACAATGTAAACTTTGAAACGGGAACTGATACTGTTACCCATTTCGTAGAGATAGCAAAAAATTGACCCGATTTTGAAAAGGGGTGATGCAGAACACACATATTTTTTTTAGAACATAGTTTTTGGCACTTTAAATAACCGATAAAATTACCCATTTCATAGGGGTAGTAAAAACATGACCCGATTTTGAAAAGTGGTGACGCATAATACAATTCTTATTTTTTGGAGCATATTTTTGACAATTTAAATTTTCTTATGTATCAAATATAAATATTTGTTTTTAAATGTTAGTGATTTTTATCCTGATTTTGAAATGTGTTGATGCAACGTGTTATACAGCATACCTTTTTTTTAGAGGACTTATTTTTCACACTTTAAAATTTATTATGTCCATTTTTTTTTTTTTAATTATGATTACTAAATGAATTTTCAAGTTGTTTTATTTTTATTTTTTAAATGTTGATTACTTCAAAAAAACAAATATAAAAATATATATTAAAAAAGACCAAAAAAAAAATGTTAATAGAAAAAATTATCTCATAAACCATAAAAGAATTTGGAAAAAAAACATAATTTAAAAATATATATATATAAAATTAAGTCAAAATTAAAAAAAAAAAAATACAAAAAAACAAAAAAAATACAAAAAAAAAAAAAAAATACAAAAAACATTAACAAAAACAAGAAAAAAAAAATAAATAAATAAAAACAAACAAGATTAAAGAAAGATAAAAAATTAACAAAAATTAAAATTAAAATTAAAAAACTAGTAAAATTAATATTAAAATCATTTAAAAAACAAAAACTAAAAAAACAAAAATAAACTCAAATTTGAAAAAAAAACCACAAAGCTATAAAAAATTTAAAAATATATATTTCTTTTCAAATTAAAATAAATAACAAAAAAATTAAAGAACATTTAAAATATATAAAGAAACAGGTATTTTTCTATTTAAAAAATAAAAAATAAAAATTATTAAACTTACATTTTTTATTTAAAAAACAAATAAAAAAATAAAAGTTTAAATTTTTTTTTAAACAAATTGTTTTTTTTTTATTTAAAAATATATATATATTAAAAGATTTTAATTTTTTTTTAAACCATTTTGTTTTTTTTTTTTTTTTTTTTTTTTTTTCAAAAAAAAATATTAAATTTTTTTTAATTTTTTAAAACAAGTTTTTTTATTTAAAACAATTTTTTTTAATGTTTTTTATTTAAAAAAATATTTTTATGAAAAAAAAAAAATCGCCCTTCCGGCCGCTTGTGGTGGTGCACCCCTGGGCAAGCAGGCCTCCGCCCAGGGCTGTGCCACCACAGGCGGCTGGGAGGGTGGAGGGGCGATTCTCATGCAGGCCTACGCCTAGGGCCACGACACCACGGGCGCCCTGGAGGGCGAATTTTTTTTTTTTTTTAATAATTTTTTTTTTTAATGAAAAACATTAAAAAAACTTATTTATATATATATATATATATAGTTTAAAAAAAATTAAAATTTTTTAATAATTAAAAACAAAACAAAAAAACAAAATGGTTTAAAAAAATTTAAATTTTTTTAATATATATCTTTTAAAAAAAAAAAACAATTTATTTGAAAAATAAATAAATTTTATTATTATTTTTTTTTTATGTTTTAAATAAAAAAGTAAGTTTAATAAATTTTGTTTTTTATTTTTTAAATAAGAAAATACATGTTTCTTTAAAAGAAAGTGTCTCATACCACCATCCTTGAATGTCACATTGTGACAAGGATTGTGTCCCCATGAAATAAATAATAATCCCTTGGTTTATTATTCCTTTGGGTTTATTATTCTCTTGGGTTTATATTATTAGTCCCTTTTGTTTAATAGTATTCCCTTTGGTTCATAATCCCTTGGCCCAAGTTGGGCAAACAACACGATCGTGCGATGAGGTGAACAAAGGGTTGGTGAGTCGTGTGGCGACCGTGGGAAATGGATTCTGTAATAAGGAATCTGTCAAGATGAGAAGTTATTTGTCTTTCCCCACCCTGTCTATTGTTCGAGGTATGAACACCATTGGTGGTTTGAACATACACCAATTTCATTATGTCCATGGCTTCCCTAAAGGCCTCTACATCCTTGTCCAATATCCCGAGACCTCCTTTTTTCTCTGATAGATTAAGAATCATATTGAAGTCTCCACCTATGATTTTGTGAGGGTAAGGAAGCTCATCATTGATTTTCCTTATGGTGTTCAACATTTGGATTTTGTCATCTACTCTGTGTGGTCCATAAACATTGGTGACACATATTATTTTAGGAGCTCCTATTATTTGCAAGAATGCGGTTATAGAGTTCTTGGTATCCATTGAGGTTATAAGCTCAAATAGCTGATCCTTCCAGAGAATTAACTAACCTCTTGCCATGCCTCTTGCAACATTAGCTATGTAGTTGTAGCCCTTGCAACATTGCTTCTGAAGAGATGGTATGTCCTCTATTCCTATTTTTGTTTCCTGGATAAGCACAATCTTCAATTTTCTTTCCATTATTTTCTGCTTTAGAAGCCTCTTTTTTTTCCGGGTCCATTTAGACCTCTAATATTCCACGAAATCAAATTCATTGAGAAAGAGTTTGAGTTAGGGTGAGGGATCTTACCTTTCCATCATTTATCAGTTTTTCTCTGAGTTCTTGCAGCAGTTGACTTGTTGTTTTCCTGCCTCTTTTTCTTCCCGGTCCTTTGGGATTGTATTGGTCAACTGGGATGTGGGACTTTATACCCTTGTTGTTGTGGTCTCCATGTTGTCTCTTTGCGGTGGCTTGTTTAAGATCTTCTTGGAGCAGGTATGCTCCCTCTATTTTCTGTCTGTACTCCTCTGGAATGGCTTCTAGGCCATGTTTCTTCCATACTTCCGCAATCACGCTTAGGTTTGTTCCTCCTAGGGCCTTGTCTTTTACTTCTTCCTCCATTGTGTTACTGCTATCTTATTGCTCCATTTCTATGTCCTCTACGGCCTGTCAAGTTTCATTTGGACTCACATTATGGTTGGCTTCCTGGTCCTGTGTTTGGTGTGTGGGCTATTATTGCTCCAAGTTACCTTCCTTGTTGATGGTGTCTTCCTTGTCCTGTTCCTCCCTTAGAGATTTGAAATTGTTCATGCTAGCCTGGGACACTATGACTTTGTTCTCTTGAGTTCTTCGATTATTCCTGTTACTTGGAGAAACTCTTGTGAAGCCTTATTCATTTGTCCTTTTCTGAGCTTGCAGATTGGTGGTTTGGGAGACACTTTAAGGACTTTGCTTGAAGAGGTGTCCATGTTCATGGCACTTCCAGTGTCTTAAGGGTATTTGTTCATGATAAATACTCTGGAGCCACACTTAGTCCCTAAAAACTAGCTCGACAACCTCTGGCAGAACACCAAAGACATCTAAGTAAACACAAATGCAAGCGTAGGAGACATAGTGTCATGCTCTTTGTGGCTTCATACGTGTTTATGCATTCACCTGTTTCATCTCCAATTCCTTTGAGGACTGAAGAAGACCAATAGTACGTGGCCATGGAATATAGTTGTATGCAAACACGGCCCCTAGTGAAGTCCTCCTTTTCAAGGGTGAAGTTATCTTTCCAGTAGCGCATATAAAAGCCATTCAAGTTAAAGAAGTAGGGACCTCCCTCAAAGATTCTATCCTTGTCCTCCAAAAGATCAAAAATCATTGTGAAGAATCCTTTGGAGCCCAATTATAGCCTGTATTCCCCTTAGAGGCTCCATTTTGTTTGAATACACCAATTAAGGGTTTTCTCTACTGGCCAAAAACCCACAAACTTGTAGATAATGGCGTATTCTTGCATAAAATCTTTTTATGTTGCAACATCCGGGTCCATTATCTCCAAAGTCGATATTTTCTTCATTTTAAGCTTGCACAGGTTGACAATTTGTGGCGGAGTTTGAGCTTTTCCTCTAGAACTAGCAGGTTGGGAGCTAGTCTATTTTCAAGAGATATTATGTGCCCCTCCTGGGCGATTGATAGAAGGTTCCTTGAAAGAATTGTAACTAGTGAGTTTGGTGAAAAAGGGTCTTGGGTTCCTTACTTTGCCCATGACGATTTCTTTGAAGGAGGGGGGCTCTGAACCCCCTCCCGACACTGCCACGACATCGCTCGGATCAAAACCCTAGGACAGGTCACCGAAGTCTTTGCTCAAGGTAAAGGCTATTGTTCATCAACACATAAACATATGAAAGAGTTTTATTAAAACTAGATATAAGCATATTTTTTATACATTGATGTGAAATTTATATAAATATAAATAATATTATTACTCACTAACATAAATCCATCTTAACTCCAAATTTACAAAGTGCTGAGAGGAATCAAATCTCTCTAAGTGAAAACATTTTATCAAGTTTTACACTTAAAAAAGAGGTTTGCATCTTGAGAGATTTGATTCCTCTCGACACTTGATAAATAGATCCATACTAATTCTAATGTTATAAACTTAATTTTTTTAATGTACTAAACTTAGTTTTTTTAAAGATTTTACATCAACATATATAAAATGTTCAACATCATTAACTCACAACTTATTGAACTAAATAAACTTATATACACATTGTTAAAAAAAACTCATTATTAATATTCAAATTAAAACTTAAATAAATTACCGCAATCAAAATTGAAATTTATATTCAAACTAAAACACACAACAATAATTAAATTAATAAACACACATTATTAAAAAAAATCATTATTAATACTTAAATAAATTACAACAATCAAAATTGAAATTTATATTCAAACTAAACACACAACCATAATTAAATTAATTGACACACATTATTAAAAGAAGCAAATATAAATTGAAAAACACGTAACTTTCAATTATAACTCACTTACAAGGCCTCAATAAGCTTCTAAACAAAATTAAAATGACTAGTCTTAACTTTTCACCACCCTCTTTTATTAAATTTTTGAATTATAACTCACAATATCTCAATAAACTTCCAAACAAATTTGAAATTGCTTATTGGCTTATAAAGTTTACCAGATAAAAATTGCTTATTGGCTTATTAGCTTATAAAGTTTACCAGATAAAAATTATTATGTTAATATTGTTTAAATAAATTTAATAGTTTATAACATGTATTTCCTGTTTAGAAGTCAATAATTTAAACCCTAACCCACATAAAATCTATACCTATTAAATGAATAATATTTACATTGCCAAATTTCTGTTAATATGTACATGTGAAAAGGAATAATGCAAGATCTCCCACATGGGGCGTCTCTAACCTCCTAGACGTTTTCTACTTTTCTGGTTAAATCTCTCTTAATATTGATTTGCCAACTATACTAATTACATAATTTGGAAAAAATTTACCATATTCAAAAAGTGAAATATTAATTATGTTTGGAAAATTAACTTGTAAAAATATTAATTATGTTTTTTCACGAGGCTAAAGTTATTTTATGCGACAAATTGCTTTTTCATTTAGTTGATGTATTTGATCTTTTTCCTTTGATCCCTCACAATAAGCGCTCCCAATTTCTCTACAAATCCCTCGTTAAATAGATTATCCCAAGAGCTAGCTACCAGAATATCCACGTAACTTTCCCTGTTGTCTTTGAAGGCCTCACATTCTAAAATGAAATGCTTTGATGTTTCCACTTTTCTGGAAGAACAAAAAATACATAGTTTTTCCTCCCACACTTCTTTTGGCCTTTTCTAGCGCCTTGTTTCACAACGGAGTTGATACTTTCCCTGTTGTCTTTGAAGGCTTCGCATTCTAAAATGAAATGCTTTTCTGTGTCCACTTTTCCAGAAGAACAAAAAATACAGTCTTCCCTCCCACACTTCTTTTGGCCTTTTCCAATGCCCTGTTTCACAACGGAGTTGATGAGAATTAGTCCTTAACTGAGCAATAAGAATTTTGGCTCTCCAAGAAATATTGACCTCTATGTATGCTTTTTGTTGATGATTATGAGTGGGATTAAACACTTCAATATAGTACTTTTTCTTTCTCCCTAGCTCTTTATCCCAAATATGCTTGTGGAACTTATCCATAACAAAAGCTTTTATCTCTTCACTGTATATGTGACACATGTTCAAGCAAATACTCCATTTACTAAACCATTTGTTATTTTGTTACATCCAAGTCTTCTTTCTTTTGCACAATATGTCATTAAAGACAACCTTAGGCCATCTTCCCTATTCCATTTGCTCAATTTTTTTTTAAATACCTTATGGCTCACACCATAGAAAATGCTTCAATAGGAGCAACCCCTGTTTCACTTAACAAGATAGCATAAGGAACTACACTTTTAATTTTGAATTTGTTTGTAATCAAACGCTTTTGAATTTTCTCAATTTTCTTCCATTGCATGCGGGATGTACCGCTGGCCACAATTCACAACCATAGAGAACCACCAGAATCACTAGAAGCCCAAAAAGAGTTTAAGTGATTTTCCAGTGCCATAACTCTACCTCTCTACACCTATTTTGAAAAATATAAAATGTTTTCCAACTCCCCAAAGCTATTTTCTTTCTACAACCATCCCAACTTAGATTTTTGTTGAAGTCAATTCCGAGGTATTTATAATCCGCAACTTCTTTTAGAATGTTGCCTTAAAAGTAGAACTTATGTTGGTTATGTTTTCTTTTTTTAGAGAAAACCACTTCTTTCGTTTTGCTAATATTGACTTGCATCCTCACCCTTCTACAAAAATGCTTAAGGGATAGTAAGCGCTCTTGCAAACCAAGAGTAGATTTAGCAATCAGAATAAGTTGCTCTCAAATGTTTACGAACCCCAAGTTCCTCCATTCTATGCCACAGCTTATCCCTAGGAACCATGTCAAACGCTTTTCTGAAATCAACAAAGCAACAAAAGACTTCTTCATTTTTCTCCCAAACTTTTTCAATGATGTGCCTTAAAGTTATGCAATGATCAACTATGGAATGTTTAGGTCTAAACCCTGTTTTCCCTTTGGCACGCTTATCTCTTTCTTCTGACCACTTGCTGATTTTATTTTTTAGAATGCTTCCAAATAACTTTGCAAACAAGGGGTTTATCATTATGGTTCTATAATTGGAGAATTATTGACATCACCACTCTTGAAAAGAGGTATTGCCAGACTAGTTGTCCAATCTATGGGGAACCCTTGTTGCATGATGATGTTAAATTTTTTTGTAATGGGAGGTGCAAGAATCTTTAAGCCCCACTTTAGATGCTCTGCTTGGAGTTCAACTAAGTCTTTTTCTTTTCCAACATCCAACTTCTTGATACCCAACTCTACCTCTTGCACCATGAAGAGTTCAATATCAATATTGACCAAGGGCAGAGGGTCAACCTTGGGATCTTGCTCATAGAGTTGTCTTGCATAGTCAACCCATTTAGAAGTTGTAATATTATTTTCAGTCTGTATCTTTCTCAGTTGAAGCTCCTTCCAAAATGATTTTCGGGTTATTTTTCCTAAGGAAGATTAGTTCTTCCCTCCTTGAAACCATGAAATCAACGTTTTTCTTTCTTAATATCTGCTTGTAAGCTCTGAGCTTTATGTTATCCTTGTTTGACTCTTTCCACATTCCCCTTGCGTTTTTTCATTCCTCGTCAAACCAAGCATTAACTGGAAAGCAATTTGTTTCAGACTTCTAAATTTTTTCTCTTTTGCACCCTACAAGTGTGCTTTGAATTAAATGTGTTAATTCGTGACTATGAAGGCCGTGAATTGGGATTTTCTCCTTCTTGAAGAGCCTCTCTAGCGTCATTTTGAAGGTATTACAATTTTCTAGAGTCAAAAGAATTCTGCCCTTTGAGAGATTTTGTTGAACACACTGGGCTTTTTACTCTAATTGCTTCTTTCCAGTCCAAGAGAAACATAAATAAATTGGCTTGTGATCTGTTTTTAAGTCCCAAAGCTGATCACCAATAAAAAATTCCTCCATTTTTTCACACGGACCAAGCGAGCAAATTACATAATCTACTACACTTGCTCTATTGTAAGGATTGCAAGCGAAATTACCAGAGTTTTCCCATCTAGTCAAACCATTACAAAAGACTAAATTAAAGGCCCCACATAGAATAAGCAAATGTTCACCAAAGAGATTGTGGCCCTTGTCCTCTGAAATTCTTTCCCACTGATGATCACTCTCTTCTGTAAGCCAAATAGGGTCACAATCTTTTTTATAACAAGGAATGCTAACTTGCTCACTTGCAGTCCTAGTATTGAAATCACCTATTATAAGGACTTCAATTAGCTAAGAATTTGCTGCAGTATCTGATTTTAAGGTTGCAAAAGGATTTTTGTGGTCAAGCCCTCTACTTTCGTAGATTTTTGAAACTTGCGGCGCAAAATAACACGCCGCAGTTCTGATGTAATTTCTATTTTCTAATATTTTATACCAAATGAATTGTTCATTTGGGTCTTCTTTTTCTAACTGAATGAGATGACCTTCTTTTTCCCTCACTAATACCATGATACCCCTGTGTCCTTTTCCATTCCCTGCTGCCTTGTTCCACACTGCTATCTTCCAGTGTCCTTCAAACAAAGGTGTCTTGCACCCTTCATGCTCATGTGTTTCTATGAGAAAAATTATGTCTTTATCTTCTGCAATAGGCCCTAACTCAGGGCCTCGTTTCCATGGGTAACCTCTGCAACTCCAACAAACTAAACTTAAGGAAACTTGGTTATTACTTGATTGCTATTTATTTTGATATGCCAGAGTCACAGTTGAGTCTTTGTCCCTGCTTTCCCATACTGACCTTACTTCCTGATTTCACGTTCAAAAATTTGTTGCCTCTTCTTTATTACCATCTTGTTGCTCTGTTTTGGAAGAAGGTCCAAATCGTGCAATCACAACTTTACCTTTATAAATCCATGCTCTCTTGTTGCTCTAACCTTTGACATTTCCTCCCTCCTTTCCTCTTGTTTTCTTACAATTAAATCTTCTTCTAGAAAAAGGCGAGAACCTCTCGAGAGATGTTTCTTGCTTAGAATGATATATTTATCATGCAAGGTAGGCATGATGACTTTTATGGCCTTGACTCTCTCACCATTAAACTTACCCACCCTCCATGCCTGACGTATTTGTCCTTGCCATAGCAACTTGTCTTTCAAGAAGTCCCTTGCAAGGTCAAGGGTTCATTCATTTTTCCCATAGTCTTTCACCCCTTTAATAATTATGTTTGCTTCTCTATTTTGTCTTTCCTTGCTTTCTCTATCTTACATGTTGCCAACTTGAATGTTTGTTTCTCCTTCCATATTAGCAAAATTGCTAATAATTTGAGCCCAAGTTTTGGAAACTTTTGTGGAGTCTCATTTCTTTTCTTCTCTTGCTTTCTCTTCATGGTTGTCTATTTGGGCAACCACTTTCCCTTTATCCTCAGATGGTTTCAGATTCACCACCTCTACTACATATTTCTTTATGTTTTGAACATCCGCCTTCATGCGTTGCCAGTGTGTTTTCCCTATCAGGGGAGCTTCATGCAGCAATGTCACTTGTTCTTTCGAAACTTTATTGCTTTCTGCGAAACCCTTGTTTGTCATTGTTATTATATGAATTTTATGATCTCTTTCTTGCTCTTTAGCTTTTAAAACCTCCAAGCTCTATTTTGCATTTAACAATTCTCACATAAAGATCAGATGACCAGGTGAGAGGTGTGGATGTGGGACTATAGAAGGCAGAATCATCAATGACTTTTCTTCTGGGCTTGTTGTTGCCACATGCTTGCAGAAGGGACTTGTTTGAATGTTTATTGTGAAGGGCCCGCGTACTTTCCCTTTAAGACCATTTTTCCCTTGTCTACTCCCATTTTAGATGGGCTAGTCTTCGTTTTAGAATGCCCCGGTACTATTTGGCGTTGACCCAAACCCACTTCCCAGCTTTGGCGAATAAGGGAATTTTCACTTGTCGTAGATCATTTGTTTCCACAGATTCTGAAATTTCTGATCTCGTAGTCATGTTTGAATGCATGGCTCGCTGATTCGATTCTCTGGTGCTTAAAAAACCAATTTTAAAATTTTCCCCAAAAAATTGTTGAATGCATAAACTTTGATTATCAACAGCTCACTGCACTGATAAAAGCTTTAAACACTTCCAACATCGTTGCTGATAAAAGCAAAACTCCACGAGTAAAAACCTGACCTTTTCATGAACAACAATACGTTAAATCTCGGAAATCGAACCGAGGTTCTCAGCCTTAAACTAAATGCCTCTTCCAAACTTAAAAACTCTCGGGCTTAAACTGGACGTCTCTTCCGAACTTAAAAACCAGATAAATGAAGACCATACGCGGTCCCGCACTGTACTTACTGAAAAAAGAGAACCGAAAATAAGCTCCGCCCATCTCTGCGGTCCTGCAGTGACTGGATTACATAACATGGAAAAATTTTACCATATTAAAAAGTGAAATATTAACTATGTTTGGAAAATTGACATGTCAAAACATCGATTGTGCTTTGCCAAAATTTACATAGGAAGGATCTAAAAGTTCAACCCAAATAGAGACCATCGCAGAGTGCTCATCAGCCCCCGTTAAACTAAACCCGAGTGACTAATGTTACCCAGTAAATGTGTAGTTAGTTAATGACGGAGGAGCAGGTCTGCGGGATTCTCCCAAGAGAATCTTTTGTCCAAAACAACTACGCCGCGGAGAAATTTGAGCCGTTCGCTGCAAATAGATCGAGGGCTAAAGTTTAATCGAGTGATGAAACTCTCATGCCGTTGATTTGGGGGCCACAGATCCGATGGCCGGTGGCGCATCGGCTGCTCAACCATGCTGCTGCAGTGAATTTCCGGCGACGGGGAAAAGAATGGCAGGTGTGGACTGTTGCCCCGGTATCAATCTTGGCCTGTATGTTGCGCAGTCGACTTTGAGTCCTTGTAGCTTTCAGCTCAACTTTCCACCTACGCAGTTTGAATTACATAAAGAGTTATATGAATTAGATATGATATATTCGCACTCTGTATCTGTGTCCAGATTGGATATTCATATAGTGCGGTCCGCATCCATAATGTCTAAACTCATTAATATATACATTCCATCTTTGTCCTCGCAGCATTTCTTCTTGCCTTTGAATTGTCAGAACTGGCTTGGAATTTATAAAGTCTCAGTTGAAAATCTGTCCTAAATCTGTTTAGTCTTTGATTAAAGCTGGGAAACATGACAAGGAGAAGGGGATGGGAAGTCTGCAGGGGTCAATTTCTACCAGAGGAGTCCTTCATGAGCTGGGAAAATTATTCAAATGCTTTGGGGCAGTTAGGGAGTAGATTTCGGGAAAGAGTGTTCGCAAGGTCTTCGGTTGAGGTGGAAATGACAGAGGTTAGGGCTCGGAGTGGGCATGACATGAAGAAGAATCTAAATTGGTGGGATTTGATTTGGTTCGGAATGGGCGCTGTAATTGGTGCTGGGATTTTTGTCCTAACAGGCTTTGAAGCCAGATATGAAGCAGGGCCTGCAGTGCTATTGTCATATGTCATTTCGGGAATCTCTGCTCTGCTTTCTGTGTTTTGTTACACTGAGTTTGCTGTGGAAATCCCAATAGCAGGCAAGAAGCTTTTCAGTTCTTTTCTTTTCTGATTGCTGCAAGATTTAGTAATTGGAGTCAGAATAGCCTTTATTTCGTCACTCGTGTCACTTTATGAATATATACTAACATGTACTTCCATTGATAAGGCAAGAGAATCATACACAGTTTTTTCTTTTTTCTTTTTTAACTTTGCAGGGAATTGAAGGGATGGATCCATGTCTAGTAAACTCATTGACATATACTAATACACCTAATCTAAGGAGATGCAAATTAAATACCTACTTGCACGGAGTTATTGAATTCGAATTAAGTACTTAATTGTCGAGCTGCATTGGTAACAGCCAATTGAACTTACCCCTTGAGCCTTACTCTTCGAGCTAGATACACAGTGACTTCTGTAACTCAAGGCCATTTATGCTGAAGAAATGTTTCTTCTTTGTTATTCTCTTCTAAAATAACATGTAACAGTGGAATAATAGCATCTAACAGAGGATTTTTGTTATAATGAAAGTTAGCCCAAATAACCCAGTAAACATTGAATACACCAAATTTCATCATTCAACTCCTTAAAATACCTTTCGGTACCGTATTCTCTAATAGTTGTTTTCATATAGCACATACATAAAAGTATAAAGCCTGTTTCTTCCTAAGTTACCATCCTTGTGCTTCTAGAAGATGAACAGTGACAGCAAGTTCATGTCATCTTCAAGTATATTGAACTGAATCACCCTAAATACCTGTGAGGGTTGTGATCTGTTGTTGCTGTTTTCTTTCATAGTAGACACAAGTGATATTATATGTTTTCTCAAGTCAACCACCCTAGTACCTCTTTGGATGAGCATTGTTAACAGTGGAGTTTCATCTTGACGAATCTTGAACCAACTCTGCAAAATACCTATAGGTGTTGCATTAGGTTGATCATTGCTTTCACATGTTTAAGATATTGCATCTTTCTTCAATAAAACCGGATATATCGTCTATTTATATGTTGATACTGCTTCATATGATATATCAAATATTGTAGATTCCAAGCATACTGCCCATCGTATTTGAATTAGTATTCTATGTTGCTGTATAAAAATCAGATTATCCATCCCTGAACGGAGCAGAGAATGGATGGACAAATGTCAAATATCTTCTCTGCTCCCTTGAGACAAACTGTTTTCTGCTACTAAATTCTTCTTAATTTGGTACAATAAAATGTGTTTGCTTAGGTGCAGGTGCAAAAAAGCTTTCTGTTGTCTGAAGTTAAAAGAACGCTGTCTAAAAGACCTTGTAACTAAAATTACCTAATGTATCCGAAAAAGCTTTTAGTGAGTTGTGCGTTTGAATGATTTTGCTTGTTTTCATTCAGCTAACTTACAGGTTATTCGAGATGGGATGTGCCTAGAAGGTCCGGCAATCATTCAGCCTCTGTATTAAATCTGATGGCAATCTTTTCTGAGATTAGAGGAATCTTTCCAGGGATGCCTTCCCAGGACACCAAATTTTTTGGGACTGTCGTTTGTCCTGCGTATCATGCTTGACATATCTGCCTATTAGCCTTTCTCATCCCTGTATTTTTTTTAGGTAGACAATTTGAAATTCTTCTTGTGCTTACAGCTTACAATATCTTCATATTCATCATTTTCATAAGGTGTTTCAATGGTATTGGATTTTATTAATTTTTTGGGTAGCCCAAAATTTCAACTGACCATATTGTGTTCCTGGTTATATGGAGGAATTATATACATAGTGTTCCTTGCTTTGGATCGCTCCTCTGATAATTTTGTTTTTATTTTATTTCCCTTAATTTCCATACAAGAGATTTACAGAGCAGTAATAAGAATCAATTATTCGTTTATTTGGATGATATCTATTAATGAGATGGGTATCTTGTTGAATGTCCTAGTATGTTGGTTAATGATCTATATTCACAGGTAGTTGGTTTCCAGTTTCATCTTCCGTGACATAGGTCAGATAGTTGCTTTGAGCTTGATCATCCATGACATAGGTGCCTTACCAAATATCTAGCTCGGTGATTTTAATGATTAAAGACCCATGTAAAAGAACTGGCCTTGACTAAACCTAAATTATATGATTTTTTTTTAATTCACTAAAAGCATCCATCTCACCTATTTTTTAACATGCCAATGTGGTTGATGGTATGAAACTTGCTGTAGTCTTTTTAACATGCTTGCTGATTGGCAGAATTAAAGTTGCTGCATGTGTTGTTGAAAGCCTTCTTAAGTACCTAGTTTGTCTTTTCAACCACATACACATTATGGCCAAGAAGTAACACCCTAACATTACTAGTGTTTTAACATGCCTATGTGATTGGCAGTGTTATCCTGCCACATATGTTGTTAAAAGCCTTTTGAAGTACCTAGTTTGTCATTTGACCCACACACATTATTGCAAAGAAACCATCCTAATACTAGTCTAGGATGATTGTACATTCTTGAAGTATCTGTGAAAGAGATCTAATATTGTAATTTGTAATGTCTCACGATTAATTTACCCCAATTTTATGTGTTCATGTTTGTGTCTCTATGATTCTCTCTATCATAGGGCCACCATATGATGCACAGTGGTTTCTCGGCATTGTTGCTTCCATGGTAAGAAAGGAAATTTATATATTGCACTCTGTTTCAGCCATCTGTGTAGCCCTCACTAGTGTAGAAGCATCCACAAGGATGTTGTTACCTATCATCTTAAATATCTAACATTCCTTCAATTATTTACTTACGTTGATTGTGTAGGTGGGTCGTTTGCCTATCTCAGAGTGGAATTGGGGGACTTTGTGGCGTTCATAGGGGCAGGCAACATCCTATTAGATTACGTCATTGGTGGAGCATCAGTTGCAAGGTCATGGACATCCTACTTCGCCACACTCTGTAATCGCCAAGCTAATGCTTTTCGCATTCATACAAACTTAGCTCAAAATTTCAATGAATTGGACCCAATAGCAGTTGCCATCCTCTTCATAACAGGCATTGTTGCAATAAGGAGCACCAAAGTTACATCCAGAATAAACTCCATCGCCTCTGTAATTCATGTTGCGATACTTTTGTTCATCATTATCGCAGGGCTAACGCATGCAAAAACATCAAACTACTCAGACTTTATGCCTTATGGAGTGAAGGGTATTTTCACATCAGCTGCAGTTCTCTTTTTTGCATATACTGGCTTCGATGCAGTTGCGACAATGGCAGAAGAGACTAAAAATCCAGCAAAGGACATTCCTATTGGACTAGTTGGATCTATGGTAATCATCATAATAGTCTACTGTCTCATGGCTCTGACTCTATGCCTGATGCAAAACTACAAAACAATTGATCCTGATGCTGCATACAGTGTTGTTTTTGAAAAGGTAGGAATGGGTTGGGCTAAGTACATAGTAGCCTTAGGAGCGCTTGAGGGCATGACCACTGTCCTAATGGTGGGTGTTGTAGGACAAGCTCGGTACCTGACCCACATTGCAAGGACACATATGGTCCCACCATGGTTTGCAATGGTGCATGAAAAAACAGGAACTCCAATCAATGCAACTGTCATAATGATCATAGCCACATCAGTTGTAGCATTTTTCACAAGCCTAGATGTCCTCTCCAACCTGCTATCCATCAGCACCTTGTTCATGTTCTGTCTAGTGGCCATAGCACTACTTGTGAGGAGATACTACGTTTCGGGCGAAACAAGCATTAAAAATCAGCAAAGGCTGATCATTTTTTGGCTATAATCATTGGATCCTCAGTTGCCACTGCTGTATACTGGGCTACGAGTGACGGGTGGATTGGTTATTTAATAACCGTGCCTATACTGTTTCTAGGTACATTAGGATTAAAGCTGTTTGTTCCGCTGGCTAGAACGCCGAAATTTTGGGGGGTGCCATTGGTGCCTTGGATGCCAGTTCTATCCATTGCCATAAACGTTTTTCTTTTGGGTTCCATAAATAAGGCTTCCTTCATCAGGTTTGCAGTCTGGACTGCCATAATGCTATTGTACTACATCTTTTTGGGGCTGCATGCATCATATGACACCGCCAAAGATGCAGCCGCAGAGAGGATGGGATTGATTGATAATATGGGTTGAGTCCCTGCAGTGGAAGGAGGCAATGGAGCTCCGCAGTGTCACAATGGGATCTATGATCGCTTGTAAACAGATGACTTTGGAGATTTGTCTTAGATTTTATTTATATTATAGAAATATATAAAGATTTTAAATCGAATTTGTTCAGTGAAGTTTACATGTAATGGCCCCCTTAGGCAGTTGTACATAAGTTTCAGGGCAATGCACGATACCTGTCATGACTCTAGAGCATACCTGATCCAAGCGGATGCATTGGGCACTCTTTATGTGACATGTTTCTTATCAAAAGTGAAATCTGCTCTCGGTTTTATTCCACCCAGACTACACTTCACTGGGCCAATGTTTTAATTAAGTTATATTTCTTATCAGAAAAACTTTTCGGTTTTATTCCACCCAGACTGCACTTCGCTTGGCTAATGTTTTAATTAAGTTATATTTCTTATCAAAAGTGAAACCTCTTGGTTTTATTCCACCCAGACTGCACCTCAATTGGCTAATGTTTTAATTAAGTTATATAGCAGCTAGAACTTTTATCTTCGCTTGGCTAATGTCTTAATTAAGTTATATTTCTTATCAAAAGTGAAACCTCTTGGTTTTATTCCACCCAGACTGCACCTCAATTGGCTAATGTTTTAATTAAGTTATATAGCAGCTAGAACTTTTATCTTCGCTTGGCTAATGTTTTAATTAAGTTATATTTCTTATCAAAAGTGAAACCTCTTGGTTTTATTCCACCCAGACTACACCTCAATTGGCTAATGTTTTAATTAAGTTATATAGCAGCTAGAACTTTTATCTTCTTAATCCAAAACCCAAATCGCAAACCTCAATTGGCTAATGTTTTAATTAAGTTATATAGCAGCTAGAACTTTTATCTTCTTAATCCAAAACCCAAATCGCAATATGATTACTCATCATAGTACAATTCTTTTGTAAGTCTTATCATCAACATATTCATATTCAACAATAAAACCAAACACAAGAATATAGTGCAATCTTTTCCATCAAGGGGTGGCTTGTGGCCTCACACCCCACCAATGTTTTATATACAATTGTATATAGAATACAACAATGTGACAACCTCACTTGGTTGAGTGGCATTGTACCTTGGCTGCAACAACAATCCCCTTCTTGGTCTCACGTGTCAACAATCAACACTTAACACTTCACTAAATTTTTGGTCCACCCTTTGGGTGGAAACCGTCAACTTCTCCCTTTCGATGAACCACCAATTTGTTGTTTTTCCACAATCCCAGTGTCTAGGATATAATCTTAAATCAATGATGCTACCAATCCAAGAATCACAACGAAGCTACTTTGCACAATGGAATATAAACAACAGTAAATCTACTAGTGCACAAAATATACACAACATTTTACACAATATTGTGAAATAACCCAGTCTTTGTTATATTAGTCCAACTGAATAATACAACACTTTGGGGCTCCCACACCAGGGATAATGGCCCTCAAATATCCACAAGTACAAGAACACAAAATACAAGAGAATCTGACAGTCTAGTTGATGTAGTCAATGATCACAACTTCTTTGTCATATCCTGTACACCTACGAGTCCTTCACTCCCAATCTATAGCACCTGCCTCTATCAATGCACCAACTCCTTTAGGCCACTAAACTCGGTCTCCACAATTTTCCCTCTAGCTGATCATAAGTCCATCTATCATCAACACATAGGGACTTCTGCCCACTGCTTCTCCTCAACTCTTTTGGGACTTGTCTTCCCACTATAGTCTTCCTATGTTGCTCCAATGAAGACTAACATAGGGCAGGAGGGCTGCCACCTATCACCATCAAATGTCGCTTCTCCAATGATGAACACAGGTTGTCAACAATTACTCCTCTGACTGGCCAAACCTTGAGCTCCAATTTGCCTCCTCTAGTAGCCTCCTTAGTCCATCAAGGAGCTACTTAGGCTACCCACACTTCACCCAACTCGCAGTCATCCAAAATCCTTCTTGTCCACTGCTCTACGGCTACTCTTTGACCCTTTCACGCTGTCATCCAACAGTCCACAAGGAGTCCAATACAACTGCCCACTCTAGGAAACCATCAACCTAGCAACAATTCAACATCAAATCAACAATAACATACCTTAATTCTGGTCCATCTCTGCTGTAGGTTAGGTTGATTGGTTACGGAAAAATGACAGTCCACATCAGCCCTCTTAAACTCCTCCAAACTGCCTCCTAATAGCTGCCACTGCCTTCTTCTTGAGTGCGAATCCTATGTGCTTGAGTTATGGGCTGTTACTAGCCCTCCAAACAAACCTATGACCCCTCACCAAGATGATCTAGGGTTGCGTCCCTCATCAAATCACCCAACCAGACTTGCAACACCTTCTTTAGAGATCAACCCACACAAACAAGCCTTAACACTACCCATAATTTCCTCTTGAGGCCTCAACCTACCTCTGCCCCCACTTGGTGCTTGAAATAGTCACGAACAGACCTCAAAACAACCCTATTTCCAAACACGTCCTTCCTCCTAGAGCTGCGGCTACCTCATGAGTTGATTTACTATGAAATGTTGCACATGGGATGGTGAGAAATGCCTCTCATCTCTCTCTAATTTATACCTTTCACATGTGGCTTCATCACATTCTAATTTGGCACACCTAATACTCAAGCTAACTTGACTTGTACAACCACATAGAAAAATTCATTAGTCCACTTTTAGAGCTCATATTTCAATGATTTTCGTTGCCCCTTTCACCTCTAAGGGTCCTCTAACACCTCCATGTGTAAAATCATCGAAAGTCCTCGTGGTTCCACACCCACCAGCTTGAGTGAAAAGCCCACACCTTGGGTTCCAAGCCCACAAAGTGCTTTTGTGGTGCTCCAACCTCCAAACCTCGAACCCTAAGGCTTGGAGTAACTCCCAAGCTACCAAAAATCAACACTCCCTCTTATGGAGGGAGGTACTTCCAAGACTAGGAAGTAGCTCATCATCATCATCATCATCATTGCTCGCAACACTCGCTCAACTCCTAAAGCCCACAACTGCAACAATCCTTGTAGCAGGACTACGCCTCTCTCTGAAGTGTAGTTGTCACTGAAAGCCTCTTGCTTCTTCTTCTTTTCCTGAAATGTCTTCCACTCTCTCCATGATTCCTTCTTGTTAGATGTAGAAGCACCTTTGCTTCCCATTGACCATGCACTCTTCTTGTGCTGCAAAGTCTTCTTCTGAACCTGCAAACTCCCTCTAGAACCTGACTCCCTCTAAGCCTCTGGAACCAAGACCTTCTCCTATGAAGCTTGCACCTGCATCTGCTTCTGTAGAATCGGCACCTGGTCCTCCTTCTTCTTCTCATGATCCATAGGCTTTCTCGTCAGCCTGTATAGACCATGCTCTCTAACTCCAATCACCACACCTATGGAGCTAGAGCCTCTGGACCTAAGTCTTGCCTTCTCATTTTGGAACAAGACCTCAAATCCCTTCTGCTCGATTGTTGAGGCAAATATCATGCTATATCTGAGTCTTGGTACAAATAGTACTTCCTTGATCAAGTGTTCAGTACTTAGCTCAAAAATCAAAGTTCCCATGTTGGCTCAAAAACTATATGAATGAGTCCGTCTCATCAAAATGATCGCAACACTATTTTTTTCGTCGAAAACGGAGTCCGGATGAAGGAGAAAAGCCCTGCTGTTCGTTTTCCTAAACAACTAAAAAAATTGCAGAATGGGACAAATGATGACATGGTAGTCCAGTTAGCAAGGGGAATCTTCTTCAGTTTTCACCCAATGGGGCTGTGACAAGTGTCACCTCCGGATTCTCTAGTGTGGTTGTGTGCAAGGGAAATTTCTTAATTGGCCTCTAAGGTGGAATTTGACATTTTTTATTTAATTAAATATTATTATATATATTTTTATGTTATATTATATAATTTTTAAATTATATATATATATATATATATATATATATATATATATATATATATATATATATATATATATATTAATTAACCCAAAGTCCGCATTGCATATATGTTATATATATTCGAATGGCCGCATTAAACCAAAATTTATGAACTATGGGTTTCGTATGTATTTTTCCATTGCATATATATTATATATATTCAGAATCATTTGGTATAGGACTTTCAATTACATCTTCTATTTTAACTTGAGTTTCATGTATTTGGTTTGAAGAGAGTTGAAAGCAACCAAAATCCTTATCAATTGCATAAATGGGATGGTTCCTTGGCTGGTTTGTTTTGCAAATAGTATGCACAAATCTTACCTCTCTATATAACCTTAGTTGTTCTCCCCCATAAACTGGAATAGTGGCATAAGACATATCCATCTGAAGAGTTCCCCCTAATTTGGCACAGCAAGACCCAGAACGGAGCATTCCAAATTTGGGAGGAATATCTGTGACAACTATATCAAGCACTACACTTTTCACTAGAATTTGGGCAAGGGTGACTACTAAATCCTTAATCAATCCTAAGAAGGGCACCCTTTTAGAATCAAAGGTGTACAAGTCATGATAGGATCTAGTTATGGCAAGTTTCAAATGGTCCATGATAGTTTTTGGCATGAGGTTATGTGATGCTCCATAATCAAGCATACAATTATATAACATGGAATCATTTGTCTTAAGAGTTACATAGAAAGGAGGCACTATTTCATCTATCATATTTGAGCTAGGACCAAAGACAACTGCTGGTTTTTCATCTTGCAGACTAATGATATCACTTTCAGCATCAACTGAGGTGTTTTGTATCCATTTGGAGACTTGATTTTTATACCCAGGGTTTTTGGAAAGTTTTGAAAGTGGAATTGGGATTTTAACTCATTCTAACTCTTTTTCAACATTAAATGTAGTCAAAGCATTTTTATCATTTTGAACAGTATCAGTTGACTGATTTAATGGTCGAATAACGGTTGTTTGAGTTTTAGCAGCTTTGGTACGAGGTTCAATTATTGGAGTCTCCTTAGGATGTCTTCGAAGGCCGGGTCTAGGCCTAAGATCATATCTCTTTTTCAACTCTGCAATTAAAAATTCAGAGAAGGAATGGTATTTAGAAACCTGTGAGGATTCTTGATCTTCTTGAACATGATTCTGTTATGAGAGAGGAATAATAACTGTTTGATTAGAAGAAGTATCCATGTTATTGATATCTTCAGTAATAGTCATAGTATTTTCATCAAGTTGTTGGTCATCTATCAGTAAAGGAGTGGGAACCTACTGATCATTACTAGGTCTCTGAAGAATTTGTAATTGTGGATTCCTTTTATACTGACCTTGATTTTGATTTTGGGGTCTAGTAACTATTTGTTGAACTGTCTTAGGTTGAGTCTCAATCTTGGAAATTCTATTAGATAGATTTCTAAGAAGAGAAGTTATTTCATCTATTTTAGAATCTTCAGTTTTAGTCTTAGAAGAACTAGAGGAATTAGAGGCTTCTTGAATAGATTTGATTTTTCTTTGGGCCTTTTCCTCTTTAGCTTTCAAGGAAATCGAAGCAACCCTATTTGCTTCCACCTCTATAGCATTTTTTTGCATATCTTCAAGAGTTCTTGAAGTTCTCTCTCTTAGCATTACAGCAAAATCATCATCAAAGGCTTTAGAAAACCTAGAATTAGTTGTTGCTACATGGGGTTTACAATCAGGGGGCATCTTATGATAAAGTTTATTGAACCTTTTGATAAAATCTTATATAGGTTCACCAAAGTTTCTTTTAAGTTCTTCAAACTCAGTCAGAAAGTAAAGAGGATATTTCTTTACACCCCATTGGTTTCTAAATATGTTTGTAAGCTCTTCCCAATTTCTAATGGAATTTACAAGTAACTCCCTAAATCAGATTCTTACATTTCCTTCAAGTGAATGTACAAACAATCTCATATAAACATTTTCTTGTTCAATATTCATGTTGTTTGCAAAGTCTAGAAAATCTTGAAGATGCTCCTCAGCTGAGGGACCAGTTTCTCCATTATACTTGGGAAGGTATTTCAAGTATCCAGCTAGGAATGCGTCGAGGTTAGCAGGTAAGACTAAAGCTGCATATCTAGCCTGTACAATAGGTCGGAATGCCATAGTAGAAGGTGGTGTGTGAGGTTTTTGTGTGGATGAAGAAGAAATAGAAGAAGGTGATTGAGGGGGTGTGTGACTATGTGGAGGTGAAGAAGGGGGGAATCTCCTGAATAACTTTAAAAGAGTCTAAAGAACTAACTTTGAGACTTGTGAATGAATAACCTCTTTTGTTTCAAAGAGTGGATTTTAATATATAGAGATGGTCTCTTTAGGTTGTTCAGAAGTAGAAGCTTCAATTCATGCAGAAGTGGAAGGAAATTAATAAGTGGTAGGGGATATGAAATCTGTGGGTTTGTATTCAGGTAAATGAACAACTAAGTCAGACTCAGTTTTAGGTGATCCTAGTGGTAGAGGGGGTTCTTGAAGTGTTTCAAAAGAATGAATGAGGAAAGTTGAATCTAAATCAACTCCCCTATCTAATAGTTCAGAAACCCTAGGAGGTATTTGTGTCCAATCAGGATCATATGGAATATTACTAAAAGGATCAAATAATACTAAATCTTTAGACTACAAGGCTAAAGAGGAAGAAGATGATTGATGTCTCCTTTTAGTACCGGCCTTTCTTAAAAGTTTTTCAGGAACCGACAGAGGATTAACTAAGTTAGATTCTGAATGAGATCTTGTGTGCTTAAAAGGTGCCAGTTTGGGCTAGTGGAGTCGCCAAGTGAAGGATTTTAACCTTTCTAGACCTTTAATCACCTTAAAGGAATAGAATAAATATCGTTTACCCAGGAAAACTTAATGAAATTCAAATCCCCGGCAACAACACCAGATTGATGTTGTACCTCTGAGATAATAATGGTCAGCTATCATGCCAGAGCATCTAAGATAATTGTTTTGGGGGTTTTTGTTTTAATTTGGAGGACCAATGAATGAAACAGATGTAACACTGTAATGCCTAACCTTTTGAATAATATTAATACCAAAACAGAGGGCTGCTATAAAATTTCACACAGTGATATAGCTTGAATAGTGGTGAGCAAAAACAAAAAATAATATGATTATCACAATTTTGAGACTGAAAATTAAATAATCATAAGTATGAAAACCTCTGACCAATGTTTAGAAGATTCAAGAGAATATGCTTAAGCTTACAACAAGATGTTGATGATTTATTGATTCAGAGGGAACTAACTAAACAGACAGCCCATTAATCCATTCTCTTTATAGATTATCACTTCAGGAGCTTATAGGAATAGATTGAAACACAATTATTCCTACCTAGGTATCTTTGTAAGTCATAAGAATATGAAGAAAAACATAATGAGTAATACTCGGAAAAATTAGAGGAAACACAAACTGTGTAAAACAGAATTCAGAATCCTTTGTTTTGTATTAAAGGTCCATAAAAGTTAAGAACATCAAGTGTTTTCAAATGCTTCATCAAGGGTGCAACCCTTCTTCAAGAGTGCAACTCTTCTTCAATGGTCAACCTGGTTCAATGGTGAACCCTTAATAACTGGTAAAGAGAGTTATTTATACAAGAGTAGAACTAAGAAAATATCCTAAATTGTTTTTACAAAAATAGATTATTATAAAATTGAAATAAACACTGCTAGTTGATCTGGCACTATTTTGATGTTGTGTTGTTGGTGACTATCACTAAGAAAAACTGAAAGTTGTTGAAGTTGGCTGATTGTTCCTCTTATTTAGGTTATGTTGTCCTTTAAACTTTGATCTTTTTCCCTTTAAGTTGCTTGCCTGTTTGATCTTCACGCTGGATGTCATATTCACTTATGACCTTTCATCTGATACACTTTATCTGCCTCCTCTGTTTAGTCTTTTACCATGAATGTTCTGTTTTAACAATTGTTGTGAATTCTTCCACCTTATTGCTTTGGTGAAAATGATTTCATCTCTGTTTTATCCATTTACTGTGTAAATTGTTTCCTTCTGTGTAAATGACTCCTTTCTGCTCTGTGTATGATTGTTTTTTCCTTCTGAATAAAGGCTTTTGAATGGATTTCCTTGTGAATCTTGGAGTAAACAGGGATTGTGACTAGTATCAAATTGTTTATCCAAGCTTCTGGCCTTCTGCTAATCACCTGAAAAATACAATAATTTATTAATAAAAACACAGGTTGGCAGAGAGGTGATAATGGTTTCAGGGAACAAGAAAGTGTGTGGACAGAGTCTTGGCAGTGTTTGGATGGTAATTGAAGGTCAAATTGGGTTGCAGAGGTTCATGGTGGCACAGGAAGGGTTAGGCGGGTTTCACTGGGTAAACGGGTGAAAAGAGCAAAAATGAGGGTCTTTGGCGTTTTAATGGGAAGCTTTTAAAATTAGGCGCAGAAGAGTTTTGTGAACAATGGGCGGTTTCGGCCTATGGCGAGGAGGCGGTATTAAGGCCCATCACACCGCTTTCGGCCGTTGGGTGGTTATTTCCTGAGGGCATGCGTATTAATGTGAGATTTCTATGTAGCCAAAAGGGGCCCGAGCAAAACCACGAATCTCGCATGCTCTTTGGCCGGTAAAGGATGGACATTGGGAGCGCGCAATATGGATGTGGGTCGTTGAATTTGTGGGCGGATGATCGAACGGCTATCGCGCAATGGAGTTGCAACGAGGGGAATCGAGCGGAGATTAGCGGGGTTTGTTAACCATGCCAAGGGGGTGGGTTAAACAGGGTTTTGTCGGGAAAATGGAGAATTGCGCAGTTAATTTAAATAAAGCGGGGGTAAACAAAACTTAGGCTAAAAGGGGTTTTATGGGTTTTTAGGGAAATTACAAGGGGAAAGTGATTTCTTCAAAGGGGAATGGGTTTCACACTAGGGAAAAGGGGTTTTGTGTTGGGAAATGACCTTTGGAGGGTAATTTTCTAGGGAAATGTGTGAAACCAAAGGATAATGGTGAAAATGAAGGGAAAATGGTATTTTCTTAGGAAATGATGGGATAATGAGGAAATTAATAAGTATGTAGTGGGGGGTGAAATGAGATGAGGGGTAGTTAACCCAATCAACTAGTGAACATCCTTTCTCTTTCATAATTGCTCTTGCACACTAAAACACATGATCAAGTATGATAAATGTGCTTATGCTTCAATCAAGTTTGTACTTCTGCAACCTTTCTTTTACCTACCCTTTACTTACCCTAACCTTTTTCCTTCACTTAATTGGGTGCATTTAAGCTAGCAGACCCTTTTCTTTCCTTTTTCTTTTGAAAAGCAAACTATCTAATTCTAACCTTATAATATCCAAGGGCTCATATTAAACTGATGAGTTCCTTATTATTCTCTACCTAACTACTGATTTGCCAAGATTAAACAGTTTGGCTAGATCTTTATTCTCTAACTATAAACATGAAATTTAAGGCATGAACTAGTCAAGATTAAACTATTTGACTATCATGGGTTGTGGCATTTATGACAAGCTGCACACAACCATTATTTTACATAATAAAGTAAAAAGTAGTGGCACTTGGACTTGCACACTTTTAGAGTTTATTATTTTTTGCTTTTCTCTCTAACCTAACATTTTATTTTTGCCTTCATTTTTTTAGGGCATATATTCTAACATTTTGTTTTATATGGACATATTTTTCAAAATATTTCCTAACATTTTTATTCAGTATTCTTTTTGTCCATATCCTAGCTTAACATTTTTTGAAAAATATTTTCATTTTTTGACTAAATGATTCTAACTTACCAAAACCAAAAAATGCTACAACAAAACCTTCAGATAGCAGAGCTACAATTGAAGGCTCAGCCTTCAACTCCGCCAGAGGTCAGAGAACAGCGTACCACCACGATCACAACAACAATGGCGGTAGTTGACAATGCAGTGACAGGCTGCATGAAGCTGTTCGAGCAGTCATTCGAGGTCCTCACCACCCTGCAGGAGGACTCGAACATGGAGCGCCGAGAGAGAGAGATGTGCGAGTTGCAGTAGAAGTATGACAAGGTAAAAGGGACTGTGCAAACGGTTTCCCTTACACAGAGGCTTGTGAGGATGCAGCAGGCCAAGGCGCTCAAGGAACAGGTGGATGCCGCTCGGAATAAAGAGGCAGTTTTGAAAGCGCGCCTACAACCATGGATTGACAAGGCTTATACAATTACATACTCCATTGAAGCAAAGCTCGCGCAACTGCAAGAAACTCAGGAGCAAATTAAGGGTAGCAATTCAGTGACAGCGGTCACCGAACAACGCGTAGAGGAAGTTCAGCAGGCAACCTCTCAGTGCACTACTGAACTTGCAGCAATCCAAACAGAGCTGGGAGGTCTTCGCGCTAAGATCTCCGCACCTGCAGAGTGACTCGAGGGCAAGTCACGATATTTGTGTTGGGGGCCTGTTGGGGGCCTATTGGGCGCAGGATCCCCCAAGGGAAGTTTTTGGGTTTAGAACCCAGATTTTGGTTCGATTTTCTAATTCCAATGTAAAGACTCTGCATTTTTTGGACACAGAGCACGTAGTTTGTTAAAGAGTCATAGGTTTGTTCCCCCTTATTTTGATAATGTAATGTCGGTTGTAGAAGATCTACCCATGGTCCATGGACCATGGAATTGTATAAATAGAGTGAAGCTCTAAGTAGTTAAACACAACACAATGTCTAAGGAATGAAGATGTATGCGAGATAGATCTGAAGTGTAAGTCTAAGTTTTGGGTCGTAACGTAGGTAGAGGCTCTGTAGATGAGTGCGCAGAGGCCTAGAAGTCTGCAACTGAGTGCGCGGGCCCCTGCAGCTAAGTGCGCAGGGCGAGTCGAGTCTGTAATCATTTGGAAGTATTAATAAAGAGAAGTTTCTATCATTTCTACGTCTTTATTTCCTGCTTATGCATCTGTTATATCGGGTATGAATTTTACTTCTAATGCTTATATGATGCGCGAATGTGTATAACTGTCTTAGTTAAGTGAACGCAAGTTAGAATATATGTTGACGCAAAGATAATTAAGAACTGTCAATAAGATAAGTAAGATACTTAGTCTAGTTCGGGAAATAGCGCAGTTCGCTGCCCTAGCAGCGCGAAAGGACTTCAGCCCCTAGTTAGGGATGCGCGAAAGCCGATTGTAACACTTCGTGAGGGTACTAAAGGGTGGAACAGAGCGCGAAGCAACCTGTGCAAAGGCAGGTATAGTTGGAATAGACCGACATCACAACCATCTCAAGGGTGCAGAAACTTGGTTCTAGCATCCCCCCATATTGCTTCGGGTGAAACTTCAGTCCGCGCTCTGCAGGGTAATGCTGAAAGGGTCAGTAGTGTAGGGATTTATCTAGCTAACTAACTCTGAAGCTAGGTTAGGCCCCCATAAGCCAACACGTTGTCTAGCTATTTTACATTTTGACTTTTTTTACCAGAATCCATTGGTACAATTGTGGGTGGGATTTTTATCTTTGGCTGTTTAAAATGTTTTTTCATTGTGTACATGGATTCGACACCTTGGAGCTCCTAGATTTTGCATGTTACGTAACTCAAACTTGCGATTCTAACAAATATTTATCGAATTTTGGGCAAAATTGGCTAGAAAATATGCCCAAAAAAGATCTAAATGTAGAAGAGTTAGACTACAGTGGTAAAAATTTTAGTTAAAAAAATAAATTTAAATCACTTTTATAAATAGTAGCCCATGGGGATAGCTCAATTAGTGATCGTCATGTTATGAAGTATTATGTAAATTGTGAGATTCAAGGTTCAAATTCCCCTATTGGTGTTCTCTCTCTCTCTCTCTCTCTTTTATATATATATATATATATATAACACTGTAAACTCTGAAACGGGAATTGATACAATTACCCCTTTTTTTGATGTAGCAAAAAAATCAATCGATTTTGAAGACCGCTAATTCAGAATACATCTTCTTTTTGGACCATATTTTTAACACTTTCAATTTTATTATGTATCAAATATAAACAATTTTTTTTAAATGTAGGTGATTTTCATGCGGATTTTGAAAAACATTCAACATAAGCATTCAATTTTTTTTAAGGACATTTTTGGCACTTCAAATTTTCTTATGTCCTTAGTATGCACAAGTTTTTTTTTAAATGTTGATTATTTAACAAATTTTCAAGTTGTCTTATTTCTCTACTTGTTTCTCATCCTAGGATGTTAATTTTTTAAAGGATTTTCCAAACATGTGTTTTTTTGTTTTTCTTTGAAATGTTTTTTTATAATGAAACTTTTAATTTTTTTTGCAAAATAAAATAATAATAATAACATTATATATATATATATATATAAAATAATGGTTCTTACTGTGGATTCTCCAGTGATTAAGTCGAAAAAAAAAAAAAAAAAAAAAAAACAACAACGACGACAACAACAACAACAACAACAACTTGTAAAAACTTGAAAAAGATAAATTAAAATATTCAAACCATGCATAATATAAATAATAATAATAATTTAATCCAAAATACACAAAAATAAAAGAAATTTTAAATAATTAAAAAATAACCCTAAAAAACATTAAAAAAATTAAAGATAAAAATAAATAAATAAACATTATAATAAAACAAAAAAACCTAAAAAACACACACACGCATTAAATAAAAAAAATAAAAATTAAGACATTAAAAAAACATTATTAAAAATAAATAAATTTATGAACATTATTTAAAAAAATTGGAAGCTCACGACCATTGGGATGGGCGGCCTTGGCAGTTGGGCGTAGCCGCTTAGGCAGCTTAGCCCAGCGACCAAGTAGCTCGGAATCGACTGGCCAGCCCAGGGCCACTCGACCGCTGGGTTGGGCCACCTTGGCCGCTGCGCACAACTGCCAAGGCTGCTCAGCCCAACGGTCGAGCGACCCTAGGCTTCCAAGGTCGATTCCGAGAATCAGCTAGGGGCCCAGGCCGATTCTCAGAATCGGCCTTGGAAGCCCAGGGCTTCAAATTTAATTTTTTTTTTTTTTAAGAATGTTCATAAATTTATTTATTTTTAAATTTGTTTTTAATGTTTTAAACTTTTTTTTTATTTTAAATTTGTTTTTAATGTTTTAAATTTTTTTTTTATTATGCTTTTTTTAATTGTGTTTTTTTATTTATATTTTTTGTTTTTATTGTAGTGTTTTTTTTTAATTGTTTTGTTATTTTTTTTTTTTAGTTATTTTGTTTAATTATTTAAAATTTATTTTCTTGGAATAATTTATTTTTTTTTTATTAAATTATGTGTGTTTTTAAATATATATATATATATATATATATTTTTTTTTTTTTTTTTTCGCCATATATATATATATATATATATATATATATCAATTTTTTTATGTTTTAATATCTAATATTATTTACTTAGACATTATTTTTTAGATTTTTTGTGTTTTCCTTTGTTTTTTTTAATGTTTAATTTGTATTTTTTTTTTGCTTTTTTCATGTTTTTTGTTTTATATTTTAATATATACTTTTATTTACTTATTATTCTTTTTTTAACTTTTTGTGTGTTTTTTTTCAATGTCTTAATTTTTGTGTTCTTTTATATTTTTCATTTTCATTTATTTATTATTTTGTTTTTTTTTTTTTTTTTTTCACAGGGTCTATGTCAATCCTCGACTAGTAACCCAATCTCCTTATATCTCAATTTTATCGTTGATTTTAAAGTTTTCGTTATAATGGATTGAGTCCACCCTCACAGTGTGTCAATTTCATGGTTGGTATTTAAGTTTTCATTACAATGGGTCGAGTTTGTTTACACTTTGTAAATTTGATGGTTGACCTTTAAATTTTTGTTGCAGTATGTCAAGTTGTCTTAGGCTAAGATTTTAAAGTCGTCATATTTTTAGCATTTAGAAAAGAAATTACTCCTGGTATAATGATTCTTTCATTCAGGTGTTCATTTTTAAAGATTTTTTAGTCATAAATTTTTTCCATAATGTCATGGTTGAAAAAGTTGTCAAAAGTTTAAAATTTTCAGGCATTCCAGTATTCCAGCATCAACATTTTTCTTTTTTAGGTTGTTTTTCATGTTTTTTTGGGTTTTTTTTCTAGAGTTCTCTTTTTGAGTTTACAATTCTTGTTTCAATGTTTACATTGTTATAATGTTAATGTGATTAATTACCCAAGATGGGAGATGAGTGGGGAGGTTCCTTGTTGATGTCTTACCCTACAATCATGGGATGGCACGTGGTAGGACACTCCCCAAGTGTATTAATTTCTCCACCCCTTGTCTTGATGGTATAATCTGATTGCTCACCATCATTCGATGGCATTTTTCTTAGTACATGGTACACAGGTATTGCATCAACGTTGTTAGAAATCTGTAAAATCCATGGTTTGTACTCATGTATAATTCTAGTCGTTGGATGGCCTTGTCCTAGCCACCCTCTCCATGCTCGATTATCATTCCACAAGGCTCTCAAATTCAATTTAGTATAATGGATTTAGTCAATGCGCGAGTTGCAAAGTTTTGCTCGCTCAAGGCACACTCAAAATTGAATTATGGAAATGCATGGAGATAGCTAACTTTGTTTGAGAAGCTTATGGACAAGTATTCTATTGGAACTACTATTTATTCCCACTCATATTGGATTGTTCTATCTTTGGTTATCCTAACCTCTTGACCTCTCCATGGAAGTTTTCTTTTCTTATTGGTTTCCTCCTCTTTGGGTTGTAATTTCTTCAACATTTTATTCCCTCCTTCCCGATTACCCTCTTTTCCCTCTTTTAGCCCCATAGTTCTTTCATTCTATACCTAGAGCTTCTCTTCCTCTTGTGCGAATCATAGCCCATGCTTCTCATTTTTCCTTATCTTCTTAATCTCTCGCTCTCAATTTGGTCCCTCCTTGACCCTCTCCTTAAGTTTCTTTCAGTCATAGCTCCTTATTCGTGGTTTTACTTTCTCATTGAGCTAACCATGCCTTGCCAACAAACCTATGTTTTTCATGGCACTACTTATCCATGTGATCTTGAGGGCTCCCAATATCAGGTGAGAGTAGTGAACTCTACCCAATGCTAGAAACACTATACATCTCAACCCATCAAAGCATACACAGAACAAGTTGAGTGTGATATTATCAGGGAATGGTATTGTTTGTCTGATGCAATGATCTTAAATGATGTGGGTTATTAGGTACCTAACACGGGTCATAACCTTGGTAGATACAACTAATATGTGTAGATTATTGATATTTCTTTACATTTTAAGTTTCTAATGGGTGGAGTTTTATTGGACTACAATGAGGCCAAAGAAGAAATCGTATTGATGCTAGACAAAATGAATCTGACCATGTAGTCACTAGATCGTAGACGTGGATGTGTTGAAGAACAACTAGGCATATTTCCATACTCGTTGCTCATGTGAGAGTAGTAAAGAGTCTATTGCAGTTGAGGCCTTGGAATCTCATCACTCTATTTTTTAATTTTCTAGTTTAGTATATAGTTTTTCAATTAGATTATGGTCTTTATGGCCCAGTTATACAAGCTAGTTTCTTTCACAAATTATTGGACATTAGTAATTTGCTTAAATGGTTTCTTATTAGTCTTCGTTTTTGTATATAGTATGGTTTCCTTAGTGATAAGCGAGAATATACATTTTCATATTATATAAATTCTTTTTGAAATTGAAAATAGAAAAATTTACCCTAAAAAGCATATCATTAATTAAAAATAAATAAATTTTATTAATATTTACTAGCCTAGATCCATCTTAACTCTAGATCTACCAAGTGTCAAGAGGGATCAAATCTCTTTTCACTCTAAAAGAGGTTTGCATCTCAAGAGATTTGATCCCTCTCTACACTTGGTAGATCCAGAGTTAAGATGGATCTAGGTTGGTTTAATTTCACCCTTTAAAGAGGCTATATTCCATATGAATATCATGGGTGAATACCATGAAGTTATTTTTATTTTAACATTATTTTTTATTATTTTTATTTTATTTTGATCGGGTAAAACAATTTTCACGTAAGGTTAATTTTTATTTTTAGGGTTAAACAAGACATTACACTACAACATCTCTACAATACTGAGTTGGAGGGCACCTCTCGGCACAATAAATAGTAACCATAAAATAAAACATAAAATATAAAGATTAGTATATTTACTAATTAATGTGAGATTATTTCGAAAAACAAAATTTCCAACTTATCAAAAATATCTCAACATTTTAGTAAATAATTAAAAAATAATAGAAATAATTTATTTAAAAAATCATGAAAACATAACTCATTATTTAAAAGGAAATATAATATTTTAAAAATAAAACTAATTTTATAATATTTATCTAGAAAATTAAAATGTAAAAGAAGATTAAATATTTTAATTAATAAACTTATATTTTATTAATATCCACTTTAAAAGGCCCATGTGATCTGAGAGGATCTTGGAAAGGCCAAAAATTCAAAGTTCTCAAAACTTAATAGAAACAGTTCCATGTTGAAGAGCTTGACAAGATGATTCCATCGCAACTTGAATCACGACAAACAAAGTCTGTATGAAGAAGTTAGGACATTCTGAAGATTTTGGCTAACAGGAAAAAGTCAAACTTACCAAAACACGTGGCAGCCCCTCGATGTGACCCCTCAATTGGCCAAGTTGTTCTACCAAATATGTTTATGGTTGTAACGGCCAAGGGTCAAACCCTGACCTTGTAAAAAACAAGCCAATTGAATGTTATTGTGTTACAATGGATGGTCAACAAATAAAGTGGGCGAGTAATGTATAGTAATCAACTCCACATCAAACAACTAAAAGGGGAGGCCCATGAGTTTGACCCTGGGACCTCTCCCCAACAAAATGACCTAAACTTAACCCACTATTCAGTCCACCAACAGGACACTTTGTGATGTTTTCACAGAACTTTGTATTTAAACCAATGTTTACACATTCGTGGGGGGAGAGGGGCCCATGCCCCTAGCCACGGGTATGAATTCCAAGGCGGAAAAAAGCATGCCAATTCTTTGGCATGAAGTTCGAGGCAACCTACATTAATTGTAGAGATGTACATCGGCATGGCATGAAGTCTTAGGCAAAGAAGCTTAGAGGGGTCCAGAAGTGACGGTCACAAACACTTATGGTGTTTATAGCCACTCCTTCATGATTTTTCGAGATGAGTCCACTCATGTAAAAATAATTTGGATTTGAGTAGTGTAGCTGAGAGCTCATGGTTAAAAGCCCATATGTTTCATTCATGCTTGGCATGAGTTTCAAGACAAAGATGCACTTTTTAGAAGTTAGTCGTGCTTACAATTTAAAGTTGTAAAATGATGATATATGCATGTTTTTGTTGAGTTTATTGAGTTTTAAGCATCTGATTGAGATTTTTGGCACAAAAACTAATGTAAGTCTCATTTATTATTGATTTTCCCATTTTCGAGATTTGTAAGAGGGAGAATATGTACTTACATATTCTATATGATCTTTATATGTTGCAGTAAGGCAACACAATATGAATTATTGCAGATAATTCTTTTCTTGATCCTATGCACACAAATTGAGATGGTGTGGTACTGAAAATGTGATTCCCACCTGAAGTGAGAGTTTAGTCCTTTTGTATTGTCAAAGAAGAATGTCTCTTTGAAGTAGAGACATTGCCACTTGAAGTGAGAGTCCAATCATTTTGTATTGTCAAAGGAAAATTCCTCTTTGAAGGAGAGACATTGCCACTTGAAGTGTGAGTTCAGTCATTTTGTCTCGTTAAAGGAGAACATCTCTTTGAAGGAGAGACATTGCCACTTGAAGTGAGAGTTTAACCCTTTTTTATTGTCAAAGGAGAACGTCTCTTTGAAGAAGATACATTACCACTTGAAGTGAGAGTTCATTCCTTTTGTATTGACAAAAGAGCATCTCTATTGAAGAGCAGTTAATGAAGCAGAGTCCAGAGACGTAGCCCACACTAGATGAACTATATTACCAACTTGGTGATCTCTTCTCTTATGTGATTGATCTCTTATCTCATGTTTTCTTATGCATGTTATTTCCATAATTATGATCATTAAATGCATTAAGTAATGAATTAGGAGACTATCAACACATTCACAAGTTTAATTGGATTCAATCTTGTTAATGCAATCAAGTTAGAAGATCATTATTAAGAATTGAGTATTGTTTAAGGGGATTTCAACTAAACCAAGTTTGGGATTAGTTTCCCATCGAATCCAGATCAAGATTGATATCAGAGCAGGCCTGATAGGGATTGTAGATATTGAATCAAAGATGGGAAAATCATTAAAGAATACATGGCTCAAAAAACTCAAGGAAATCAACTAGAGAATTCAAGTAGAGAATGTTGAGTTGAGAAGATTGCTACAAGAAGAAGAAGAGGAGAAGAAGAGATTGCAACTTCATTTATAATCCATAGAACAGGCCTTGGTAAATTTGTAGTGTAATAAATTCTTACCATAGCCATCCTCACACGATCCAGAATCGAAAACTGAGATAAACAGTGTTAGTAATTCTTCAGTTTCATGTTCTTCCCATTATGATGAAGATTTTGGTGTTTTTGAAAAGCACACTGCAGGCATTGGCTTGAAGGTAATGAAAAAAATGGGATATGAAGGAAAATACCTTGAAGTTAATGGCTAAGGAATTTTGAATCCCATCCAAGTGGTAGAACTACCTCGATATGCAGGACTAGGATATGGAAAAAGACAAAGCATTCTCTAAGACCACTGATGAAAGAAAATCCAAAGCCACAAAAGAAAGAGATTCTTCAAGTAATGAGTCTGAATCAATTCAAGCTGAGATCACATAATACCATTCCAGTGATCATGATTGCAAGGCATCTCCAAATGGAGGTGATCATTTCAGAGGATGAGCTAAGTAATGTTCTCCTCACTAGATATGCATCAAAGACAACCATTCAAGGTATAACTATTCCAACGTTCCCTTTGATTATAAGAAAATTGGTAATGTAAAGCAAAGTTTATGGCATAGAAAACCATGTACATTTTGTGGTTTGAATAACCATGTTGTTTCCAAGTGTTAGAAAAGAATGGCTTTGTAGAGGAAAATTATGTCGACCAGGAAGGAGATATGACATAAATACCCCTCTCCACATCAGGAGAAAAAGAAGGGTGAGAAAGTATGGATGTTGAAAAATAAATGCACCTATTGCAACAAGAGTGGGAACTAGAGAGATACATGTTGGAAGCTCCATCTAGATATATGTCCAAAGAAGGACCAAAAGTTTATGAAAACACCTGTGAAGAAAGCAACCCTTGTGCAAGAACCAACAAATGAGAAAGTAGAGCAAAATTGGAGTCGCTTAGGAAGAAAGACAACTACGGGACGATAACCCATTAGCCTGGTTGTGTAAGAGATGGGTAGCCTTTTTAAGTAGTTGAGTGTGGCTACTATTATAAATCATATGTTTATTTTGAAGACCCCATAGATAGGTGAATTTTTTTGTGAAAGTGATGAATTGTATGACATCGCTTAAGAATGAAACATAGTGATATTTTAGGCATTTTGTTGTGTAGAAAAGGGTATGTATTATGTTGTAAAATAGAGAAAACATGTATGATACTTCTATGTAAACTTTTCGGGTCAAAAAGTCCTTCAATCGGGTGGAATGATCTAGGAGGATCTTGGGAAAGCAAAATATTCAGAGTTCCCAAAATTTAATGGAAATAGTTCCATGTTGAAAATATTGATGAGATGATTCCAACAAAATTTGAATCACAACGAATGGAGTCCATATGAAGAAGTTGTGATGTTATGAATATTTTAACCATTAGGCAAAAATTAAAACTTGTCAGGACATGTGGCAACACCTAGATTTGACACACGACAGTACAGACAGGGTGACTTGGTAGATGTAGGAAGTTGTCACACCATGTGGATATGACACATGGAACTAAGTTAGCAGTTACATGGTAGAAGTAATGATGTGGTAGAGGATTTAAGCGTTGATGTGGCTAGCTGAATAGGTGTCATGTGGCAAGGTCATTGGCTAACATGTGGAAAAGGAAATGATGTGGCGAATGACTTAGGTGTTGATGTGGAAAAATGGACAAGAGACACATGGTTGACTCTGAATGGATGAGGTGGACCATTCAAGAAGTGACACATGGCACCCTACATACACATCCACATGGCATATCACTGATAGTGACATGGACCAATCATTGGGTGTCATGTGGCACCCTATAGTTGGCCAAGTTAGTCTAGAAAAAATTTGTATGGTTGTAACAGTCGTAGGTTGAACCCTGACCTTGGCAGAAATGGGCCAATGGAACGTCATTGCATCACAACATATGGTCAATGACTAAATCGGGAAAGTAATGTATATTAATCAACTCCATGTCAAATAACTAAAAGGGGAGGCATGCGGATTTGACCTCAGAACCTCTCCCTAGTGGAATGATCTAAACTTAACGTGCCAACTAGTCCACCAATGGGTTGCTTTGTGATGTCCACCTACAACTTTGTATTTAAACCAATGTTTCTTCATTCGTTGAGGGATAGGGACTTGTGCCCCTAGCCATGGGCACAAATTCCAAGGAGGAGAAAAGCACTCCCATTCTTAGGCATGGAGTTCAAGGATGCTTGAATTAATTACAGAGAGGTACGTTTGTGTGGCATGAAGTCTGAGGCAAAGAAGCCTAGGTCTAAAAGCGATGGTCATAGAAACCTATGGTGTTTATAGTCATCCTTCATAATTTTTTGAGATGAGTCCATAGGTGTAGACATAATTTGGATTTTAGCATTGGAGTTGAGGGCTCATGGTTAAAATCCCATATGTGTCATTAATTCTCAACATGAGTTTCGAGACAAAGATTCACTTTTCAGAATCTAGTCATGTTTATGGTTAAAAGTTGGAGATTGTTGAGATGGACCTGTTGGTGTTGTATTTGCTAAGTTTTGAGAATCTGATTGAGCATTTTGGCATGAAAACCAATAAAAGTCTCATTTATTGTTGATTTTCCCCTTTTCAAGGTTTGTAAGAGGGAGAATATGTACTTGCAGATTCTGTAATAGCAGAAGTGTTCTCAAACACACAAATTTTATTAATAAGGAAAATAAAATTACACAAAATCTGCAAGAGCTTAAACATGATCACTCAACACTCTTGCAAGTGGAGAGAAACAAGATTTAAATAAGCTTGTTTCCTAAACTAATTTTGTTATGGATCACTTATTTCATTTACAAGTGTCCATTTACATTTAATGCACTTATAACAACACTCCTAACTATTTTCCTAAATTAGTTCCTAAGAAACGACACCTTTCTAGATGTCATATCTCTTATAACAAATAGATATTCTAAGAAGACTCTAAATAATTAAATAAATATTCTAACAAAACTCTAAATAATTAAATATTAATTTATGTACTTTGGATCATATATCTGACATTCCCCCCTTTTATCCAAAGGTACATTACAACATATACCAAGCTCATCCCTGAATTTAGTAAATTTGATCCTGCCAAGTGGTTTTGTGAAAATATCTTAGATCTGATCTTCTGAAGGACAATATATCAGCTTGATGATGTCCTTTGCGATGAGTGTTCTGATGTAATGATACTTTGTTTCCACATGCTTTGTTTTGGAATGGAAAACTGGATTTTTGGCAAGCTTTATGGCTGACTGGTTATCGATGAATAAAGATGTGGCTTCTTCTTGAGGAACGCCTAAATCCTGCAAAACTCTTCGCAACCAAACAATTTCACATGTTGCTTCCCATGCTGATATATATTCTTCTTCTACTAAAGAAGTGGCCATTGTAGCTTGCTTCTTGCAACTCCAAGAAATTGTAGTTGACCCCATGTTCATTAAATAACCTAATGTTGATGCTCGATCATCAATACTTCCAGCAAAATCTACATATGAATATCCACCAAGTACAAAGTTCTTAGTCCTTTTGTAAAGAAGGAAAAAAAAATTCGTCCCTTGGATATAACTAAGGACCCTTTTTGTTGCATTCCAGTGGATTTCCCTTGGTTCATGCATAAAGCACGATAGAATATTGACTACATAATATATGTTTGGACGAGTGGTTGTCAGATAGATCAAGCTACCAATCAGCTATCTATAAGTAGTATCATTCACCAATTCCCCCCCTTCAATTTTTGAAAGTTTTAATCTTTGTTCCATTGGGATGAGAACAAGCTTATAATCTTGCATTCCAAATCTTTGAAGAAGTTCATAAGCATACTTGCTTTGACAAATGAAAATATTTTATGGATGTTGGAATACTTCCACTCCAAGATAGTAGTGAAGTAATCCCAAACCAGTCATCTTAAATCCATCCTGCAACTCCTTCTTTACCTACAAAATATGATCATTGTTGTTCCCAGTAATGATCAAGTCATCCAGATACATAACTAGAATTACCATATTTTTACCATGTTGGTACACATATAAATTATCATTAAATTCACTTCGCTTAAAGCCAACCTTGTGAAGGTACTCGTCTATTTTTGCATATGAAGCTCGTGGAGCTTGTTTCAATCCATATAAAACCTTGATCAATTTGCATACTTCGTTTTCTTGCCCTTCAATCTCAAAACCTAGAGGTTGATTCATATATACTTCTTCCTGCAAGTCTCCATTGAGGAAGGAACTTTTAACATCCATCTAATGTACTTTCCATCCTTTTTGAGCTACTAATGCAAGTGCTAATATGATGGTGTTCCATTTTTCTATAGGTGAAAATGTTTCCTCATAGTCAATTCCTTCTTTTTGTTCAAAACCTTTGGCAACAAGTCTTTCCTTGTACTTGTCAATGTCTCCATCTAGCTCATACTTAATTCTGTAAACCTATTTGCATCCGATGGGTTTCACTTTTTTAGGACAATCAACAAGTTTCCAAGTGTTGTTTTCCATCATTGCATTGTATTCTTCAACCACTGCCTTTTGCCATTCTATATGTTTTACTGCCTCTTTGTATGTGGAGGGATCAGTAAAATCATTTGTTATTAATGAAAAAAATTATTCATTTCTTTGCGAACTTTGTGTTCCTATTTTTTTTTTTTCATCTTGCCTGACATCCTTCAAAAGTTGAACAACCCATTTTGGAAGTTGGTGTTCACTTGTTTGTGGATCTGAATAATCACCATCATTATAAAGTGGATTGATATAAACAATTGTTCTTTGATCATTTGAAGGTTCAGGGAGTGGAGAGTCATTGTCAAATGAGCTACTGCTAGGAGATTTAGATGAACTTCCAGAATATCCAAATGGTCTAGATGAAGTAGATGAGTTGGATGAACCATTTTTTTATGAAGGCAATTCAATCTCATACCAATATTGTGTACTTGGTTGATTTTGCATTTTTATTTTCTTTTTGTCTCCCTTAGTTTCCAATTTTTGTATAAGACTTTCTATCTATGTGGAACTCTTTCTTTATGTTTCATCAAATATAACATCCCTGCTAACAACAAAATTTCCACTGGATAGAAGACGATATCCCTTATTTTCATTGGAATACCCAATCAATATACACTTCAAACTTCGTGAATCAAGATTAATTCTCTTTTCTTTTGAAACTAAGGCATAACACAATGAACCAAAAACTCTAAGATGTTTGACTCAAGGTTTGAAACCAAACCATGCTTCATATGGTGTAATTCCATCCAAAGAAGTATTAGGAGACTTGTTCCTTAACTAGACTGATGCATGTATTGCCTCTACCCAATATAAAGGATTTAAATTTTTGAAATTTAGCGTGGATCTTGCCATTCCTAACAAAGTGTGATTCATTCTCTCTGTTACTTGAATTTTTTGTGGAGTGTAGACATTTGTAAGTTGTCTTTTGGTACCATTTTCCCTTCAATAAGTTTGGAATTCATTGGAAGTGAATTGCCCTCCGTTGTATGTCCCGAGAGTGCCAATTTTCTCTTTGACTTCGTTCTCAACGAGTTGGCGAAAAGTCTTAAACTTTTCAAATGTTTATGACCTTTGTTTCAAAAAAAAAACCCAAGTCATTCTACTAAAATCATCAATGAAGAGTAAAAAGTATCTACAACCTCCTAGAGAAGTCTCTAGACATTCACATCTTGTGTTTTCTTTCTTAAAAGTTGGAAGTCCTTTAACCATTCCCCGTTTTTGAAGTTGAGAGATACTTTCAAAGTTTAAATGCCCATATCTAACATGCCACAACCTTATTGGTGAAATATATGTACTTGTTGCTCCTGCAAAATTAGAGTTCTATGGAATGATTGTTCCTTTCATCCTTAAAATTTTTCCATCTTCATATCTTGTCATGACTTTCTTCATATTTTGTTTGATGGAGTTGATTTTTACTAAGCCATCCTCCATAAAAACTTGATGTCCTGCTTGTCGAATCGTGACTAATGACAACAAATTCTTCTTGAAAGTGGGTACATACCAAACATTTGAAATTAGTTTTTTTCCAATGCCACAAAGAGAAAATTTTACTACACCTTTTCCACAAGAATTGTGTCTTGTATCATCTGCAAGAAATATTGAATTGAGATGGCTTTGTTGAAAGTCCAAAACAAGTCACATCCAAAAGTCATATGTTGTGTTGCCCCTGTATCTAAAATCAAAACATCTTCATAATCACTTTTAAGATATGTGGAGACCTGTAACATTGTTGATTCTAAACTTTGAAGTTTAGTAAAGACATATTCTGAGCCATCATCTTCTTGATCATTCTTCCATGTGTTGTTGAAACTTTGGAATTTTTTCAATAGAAGTTCAAAAATCTTCAACATAATGACCAACTTTGCTACATCTTCTACAAACAACTTGATTGAAATCTTTGCCTCTACCTTGACTCTTTCCTCTGCCTTTTCTTTGTCCTCTACCTTGATTTTTTCCTCTGCCTTGACTTTGTCCTCTTCCTTGATTGTTTCCCCTGCCATGATTGTTTCCTCTGCCTTGAATGTTTCCTCTTCCTTGAATATTGCCTCTCTTGAAGTTGTTCCCTCTACCTTGTCCTCTATATGCTCCTTGATTTTGATTTGTGTGCCCTCTTCCTCTACCTCCAGAACTTTCAGTTGAAGATTTACTAGTGTTAGCTTCTGTAAAGAAGACATCTTCTCCAACCTGTTTCTTCTTTCCAAAAGTTTTGTCATGTTGAGATATAATTTCACTTAATTCATCAAATTTTAACTTCTCTAGCTTTCTAGTTACTTGTAAAGTTTTCAAGAAATGTGTATATGAAGAAGGAAAACCATCAATCAAAATAGTAGTCATGAAACTATCATCCACTGGTTGAAATCCAACCTTTATTATTTCCTGCTTAATGTTCTTAATTATGGAAATGTACTCAAGTACATCTCCCCCTTATATCATTTTTTGTTGAAGCAAATTCAATTGAAGATCGAGTATCTTTGATTCTAGTTGTGTATCAAATAAATATTTAAATTTTCTCTAGGAAGACCATGCATCAGAAGCATTTTCAATGTGAACATACATTTCATCATTAACTAAAGATTTAATTAATGCTAATGCTTTGGCATTTTTGATCTCCCATTTAGCTAGTGAGTCTGCATCTGTAGGTTTGTTTGGTTTAACATCACCATCACATACATCTTTCCAAAGTTCATTGTAAATCAAAGTGCTTTCTATGTGTCTTTTCCATGTCTTGTAATTCTTTGAGCCTTCAAGTTTGTCAGACTCGGAAAATAAATTTACCATCTTGGACATTGTAAAAGTAAATTTATGCACCAAGATGGACCATTCACCACAAAAAGAAGATGGACAACACACCACACACAACACCACAACAAAAAATGATCTATCGAGGCTTGGCCTTGACCCTTGTATAGTTGTTTGAGGAGAAAAGTGACTGAGATTTGCACTTGGATCTAGTCAAATTCTCTAAAATTTTACAATAAAGCTTTCAAATTTTGACTTTAGCCCCCCCTCAAAGTAAAAATTACTTTGAGTTACAATTTGTTTCCCTAAAAAAAATCAAAGATTACACCTTATTGCTCTTACAAATTACAAAATTATACCTTATCACTCCAAAATTAGAAATTTCAATCACACCTTATCACTCCAAGAAATTCAAAAATTACACCTTATTACACAAAAAAATTACAAATTTCAAAATGAAAATAACTCTAAAATATTTTAAGTACCATATAATTTTGCAACACACGAGGTTTTCCACACAAGTCTTCCAACGCATATCTTTTCACACTGCACAGTCCTCCAACTAGGTCCACGACCTAGCTACTCGTTGGCTCAATGTTGGTCCTACAACACAGGTGACGTCTTCAAGCTTCACACAGGTGGTTTCATGCAGGCAGGTAGAAGCATGAATTTGGATTCACGTTGGAAATTTGAATGGATTCTCTTGTTGACTAACAAATCCTCCTAAACGCTGGTCCTTCCACGCAATGGATGTTCAACGCATCTAGCTATGGTTTTCCATATCGGGTCCTTCTCCACCCTGGATATACATTGATGCTTTCATCTACTGCTCATCTAAATTTTGTTGGCTTATACTCGCAGGTGGGTCACACTGTTGGTCACTCTTCAAGTCGCTCCAAGTCATGCAAATCACTCCTTCACAGGGATGTCCTTAATGTAGATCTCCTTCGTTGCAGGTCTTTATGCTGGCTTGGATTTTCACTCTTTTGTGCTTTAAAATAGAGATTTTTTTCTTAATATATGTCCAAGAACAATGTAAACTTTGAAACAGGAACTATAAACTCAAAACGGGAACTCTAGCCAAAAAACCCCAAAAAAACATCAAAAGCAGTGCTAAAAACGAAAAGTGTGTATACTGGAACGATGTTTTTATTTTTTAGGCGTCAATTTTGAACATGTTTTAAAAATGGCAGTGAATACGAAATTTACTATGAAATTTTCGTGCAAAATATAGCTTCAAAATGAAAGTGATGATACTGGAACATTGATTTTTTTTTTTAGGGTCCATTTTCAAAATTTTTAAAAAATGCTAATAAAACCAAATTTTTATGTCTCAAACAAAGTTGTTTATGAGGAAAAAACACATTAATGTTTTTGGTAGAATATCATTTTTCTTTCCTAAGTATAAATTTAACATGTTTTCAACCATAGCATGCTAGATACAAAAGAAATTGAAATTTTTTCAGCTATAAAATTAAAAAACCATGACATTATGAACAAATTACATCACTAAATGAATTGAAAATCATTATTTGTATACTGAATAAAACATACATTATATCTCTAATTTAATATTGCAATGTAGATATTTTAAACAATAAAATTTATCATGATTAAGACATATAATCCAACAACATAAAAATGCTTCATAACTTCTCATTTAACGCCATATGGAAAACATTAATTTTATTTGAAGATACAATGCATACATCAGTTATATAAACTATCTTAAACAATTATTCAAAATCACTCATATTTTCTTGCACACCATCAAAATTCACATCTTCATATGAGTGACTGGATGCTGACGAAGATGTTCCATATTCTTCTCTTTCATCAACTAGTGCCCCATCTGAGTCCACTTGCATGCCCAACATTCCAGGTTTCAAAATTCTTCTAGATCTACGACTGGTTTCAGCAGACTCCCATGTCAACATTGTTCCTTCTCGTAACAACCTTTTCAGAATCTCTATCGTCTTGAAGCGAAGAGTTCCTCTCTTTGTTAAATTGAAGTCATAAACAAGTATGTCAACATCCTCCAATTGTAATATGTCTGTGCGGTGGCTATTTATATTTGTACCCTTTCTTTTTCTTTTTCTGCCATTTTTTTTGTCAACTACCATCTCTGGCTTATACACACCATTGAATGGGTGTGTATTTGTGGCATACCAATGTACTTCAACACCTGTAACATCCTCATTTTCTGTAAAGACCTTTATAACTTTAGCAACCCAAAATGGATAGCCATTGGGATCTCCATCTGCTAGCACTGCAGTCATGCAACCTTCCTTAATATCCTGTACTGAACCCCTATAAAGGTCTTCCATGGCTTCACGTTGTGCACGAGATCTTTTGGAACCAATATACATCTCTCTTTCCGTTGCCTGTGAAGAATTAATAATATCTTGACTTTGTTGCTGTTCAATAATGTTTACTTCCTCATGTTCATTCGACACATTTTGTGGCCAAATAAATGGATTTTTCAAAGGTATATCTTCATTTGTTGTTGTTGAAATGATATCACTTTGATTATTGAAAAATGACTCCCACCAAACTGAATCAGCAATGTCAAAGTACTCATATGTATATCTAATACATTTTTTAATTTCTTCCAGGAAATCAGAATCATTTATATCTCTATTCTGTCTGCGTGCATTCTGAACTTCACCAACTGTTGTTGGGAAAAGTATCCAATACGAAATGCCCCTATCCCACTCTAAGAGGTGATAGTGCCTTAGCAACAAACAGGTAAACTTATTTGAGTATTCTACTTTATGAAATGCAAGTGAGGAAGAAGGATCTAACTAACCTGTATCTTCCGCTAGTTTGTCGATCCAAATCTCTCCTCTCTTCAGTAGCTCCCAGCTTCTTGCTCCTTCACCGGCCCAGCTTCACCGAATTCCTGCAAGATCACAAGAGAGAGAAACTACACAAAGATACAGATATACATTCATAAAAAGCTCAAGATCAGATTAAGCTAAACATGTAAGCATAACAAAACATCATTGGTATACAACATGTAGGAGAAACTCAAATAGTTTATTGATAAGATAATAAAGTCTGAGAGGAGATACAACCAAGTGAGTTCCGATCCAGCATCTACCTCCCAGCGATGGAATCCCTTCCTCTCCTCCAACAAAGCATAAATCACCCAATGTGCTAATGTCAATCTCAAACCAATAGCAATTCTCTGCAAAGTACAAAATTCCAGCCTCCTGAACCTCTGGGTGAGAGATCCATATATAGATGTGAGCAGAGAGGATGAGTCAGCTCATGTTTTGACTTGTGGCTTCTCTCTGTCAGTTCTTGCTTCCACTTGGAGGTTGAGAACCTCTTACTCATCACTAGTCGAATTCATTGAGGCAAGTGTCATTGGAGAAGATTCTGGAAGCTTCCAGGGTCTTTCCACCTCGTTGAATGAACTTGCCATTTGTCATTTCCCGCTCAGCGCACCCTGGTAATCCTTCTACCTGCGTTGCAGTGCACCTAGCCAGTGTAATCTCTGCATTTCAGCGCAGACAGCTAGTGGAGCCTCTGAATTGATCCTGAATTGACTGTTTCTAAGTGGTTTTTGGTGGAGAACTTCTGGGAGAAGCTGTCATTGGTTGACCTTGTTCCTCTAGGGGTAGGAACAACTCATTTAGGGACTTTGGATCCCTTGGATTATGGACATTTCATGCTTAATGCTGTAAGGCACAAAAATGTCTATAACACCAACTGATTGTAATAACAATATTTTTTATGCAAATATTGGATGATTTGGAATGAACTTCAAAAATTGCAAACCTGATGACGGTGCCCATTCTGTAGTAGTTGAAAACTTCTTGCCCCATATTAGTGTTTTCCCATCAATTTTTTTGATACGAAATTGATGTCGGAAGCTAATGTCATTAAGTTGTTCAATGCATTTCCCCTCACCATATGATCCCAGAATAAACCTTCGCATGTCAACAGTTTCTTCCAACACATCAAAAGTAGGCTCTGGCATGTATGATTTCTTAATACATTCAATTAGTGATGGCAAGCTCCCAACTTCCTTCCTCCTCATTGTGACTGAAAAACGACTAAACATCTGATCAATATGGTCATGAGTGTGCCCAACAAGAAGGAAACCAACCTTTACCTTTTGAAAAATTCTCAATTCAACAAGCATGTTTAGATATCCAAAAACAACCTGATTTTTGTTTTCACGGCAAGTGTTGTCCAATTGTAGATACAAAACTTTAGGAAGATGACCAGACCAATGAGAAATCACATCATGAATTATGGTTATGGTCAGATTTGCATCATTATGAATATTTGGAGCTGTGAAGTACACCCTTGGCAACATTTTCTCATTGAAGACCATACAACCGACCAAGTGAAACTGAATAAAATTTTCCTCTTGTAAATTTTTGGGTGTGCGAACAAAATGTGGTAAAAGTGTTTTCTTCTGGTCCATACCATCAATTATCAAACCCAAATATTTATTCGTATTATCATAACACTTCTTTTGATGCTTGTACAACTTCCTCCTTTCATTTGTTTGTTGTTCACGATGCTCCTGAAGTTCTTTGACAATTAAATCTACACAACATAAGAGAAATTCATTAAGAAATATGTTTTCATAGTTGATGACTATACAATTTTAAAAGTTAAAGTTATGAACGCTTACCTCTTTCTGAGCCTTCACATTTGTCCCTTTTTTATTTAAGAGAAGCACATGTACTGCAAATCCCCATCCTTGTCTTCTTAGGAATATGGACATCGTTTAATTCTTTCTTCCATATCTTCACAAAATATTGATATGTAATAAATTGGCCATGTCCCTCAGCACTTTCTACATATTCTTTGTATAAGTTGTAGATTTATCGTCTTGAAAAATTATCTGGAATATGTATTGTCTCTCTATTTGGCATACACTCTCCATGCTTTGAAAAGAAATCTTTCATCCATGTCATTGCAGTATTTGATAATGGCCCAAACTGTCTTTTATGACGTACTTCTAAATAAAATGTGGGATCTTTTTCCAAATTTTCTTGAATTCTCGAGAGACGAAAATTCTCAATCGAATGAAACAGTTTGAAAGCTTTTCTACACAATAATAAATTCCTAATATGATAATCATAACCTGACAATGTAGATTACATACAGCCAACTAAATATGAATTTTGCATGCTTTTATTCATTAACAAATATCTCATCCTGCTTTCTAATGCAAATGTGAAATCCATATGTTTCAAGCAATTTTTTTGGCAACATTCACTTGAAATGAGAGCACTGATAGAACTTCTTCTCGTCAGATATTCTGCTCTACCCCTTGTATAACTAGAACAACTTGCATTGATATGAAAAGGTCTGCTCCTACTCCTCGATACAATATTTCTTGGCAACATCTCCATCATTGGATCATCATTTTTATAAGGATTTTCATCATCATTAAGAGGAATGTTATCCACACTATGATCAGCTCTGCTTTTCAAATATTGACTTAGAGGATACTCTTCATCTTCCCCTTCTTCAGTGCTACTGTCATAGTCCTTAGAATTCGGACTGAATGGAAAATTTGACTCGATGTTTAATGGATATTCTTCCTCATGTGCATTGTCAGTGCTACTCTCATAGTCCATAGAATTAGGACTACGTTGAAAATGTGATTGTTTACTTATTGAAGATGCTACATCCTGTCCTTTGTCACTGCTACCTTTATACTCATTAGAATTAGGACTAACTGCATAGTGCATCATCCTGTCTTTCATCACTGCTGCTCTCATAGTCCTTAGAATTAGGACTAAGAGGACACTGTGACACTCCATTCTTTTGAAATTCATCATCACGCTCTTCATAATTGTTGCTCTCATAGTCCTTAGAATTAGGACTAAGAGGACACTGTGACACTCCATTCTTTTGAAATTCATCATCACGCTCTTCATAAATGTTGCTCTCATAGTCCTTAGAATTAGGACTAAGTGGACACCGTGATACTCCAATCTTTTGAAATTCATCATCCCGCGCTTCATCACTGCTGCTCTCATAGTCCTTAGAATTAGGACTAACTGGACACCGTGACACTCCATACTTTTGAAATTCATCATCATGCTCTTCATCACTGCTGCTCTCATAGTCCTTAGAATTAGGACTAAGTGGACACTTTGACACTCCATTCTTTTGAAATTCATTATCGCACTCTTCATCACTGCTACTCTCATAGTCCTTAGAATTAGGACTAAGTGGACACTTTGACACTCCATTCTTTTGAAATTCATTATCACACTCTTCATCACTGCTGCTCTCATAGTCCTTAGAATTAGGACTAAGTGGACACCGTGACACTCCATTCTTTTGAAATTCGCCATCATGCACTTCAAAACTGCTGCTCTCATAGTCCTCAGAATTAGGACTAAGTGGACACCGTGACACTCTATTATTTTGAACTTCACCATCATGCTCTTCAAAACTGCTACTCTCATAGTCCTCAGAATTAGGACTAAGTGGACATCATGATACTCCATTCTTTTGAACTTCACCATCATGCTCTTCATCACCGCTGCTTTCATAGTCCTTAGAATTAGGACTAAGTGGAATCTGTGACTCTCTATTAATTTGAAATTCTCCATCCCCTATTTTATCAATGCTGCTCTCATAGTCTTTAGAATGGGGACTAAGTGGAAGAATTGACTTTCTATTCATAGTGGAAGAACCCGCTATATTCATCAATATGAATAGAGTTGTTACGCGATGAAGATGTTGATGGTGTATAAATCGAAATTTCACTATCAGAACAATCCATCCCTTTCAAATAGAAGATGTTGAATGATACAAATGGAGTCTCCTAAGGATATTATATAGCTTAAAGAATGAAATATTCCCTCCAAAAAGTTTCGCGAAAATATTTCCCTCCAAAAATTTTCGCGAAAATATTTCCCTCCAAAAATTTTTGCGAAAATATTTCCCTCCAAAAGTTTGTTAGATTTATTTACCTTCATTATTTTATTCTACAATTTATTGAAAAACGTAAACTAATTTTTTTTATGAAATAAATCACTAAAATTAAAATTGTAAACTACAACTTGTACATTAATTATTCTAATAGTTAAAGTATATAATATTTACTAAACAACTAATTTTTTCTTTTTTTTAATTTTTATAATATATTCTAAAACAAATTAATCCCACATTCAATCCGTTGTAAAACAATTCTACAATATTCGCTCTATAATATTTTAAAACAAATTATCCCACATTAATCATATGGAAAAACATCTCCGTAATTTCACTTATATATTAAATTTCATTATCACTATTACTCACATCACATCCAGGTTTTCTAAAGTTCGTTGAAAGACTCGTGAATTTGTGGAGCAGCTATATTGCTATCAACAACATATTCAACAAAGAATTCTCGCAATTGAAAGGTAAGCCCAATTTTTTTCCTTCAAAATTTTCATATTAAATTAATTTAATGAAGAAGATTTTTTTTTTTTTAAATTAATAATTTTTCTGAGCCAAAATAACAAATATGTCCATCGAGCATGATGGACCCGATCAAACTCTATCGCCCAATAGCCGTGGGTGGGTCGTCGTCGTGCCCCCCATGTCCCTTCCCACCCCCCAATGCTCCAACCCTCCCCCAACCCATGCGCCCTCCCCCCCTCACCTCTCAGCCTCCCCCCAACCCATTACCGACCTCTCCCCCTCACCCATGCCCCCTTCCCCCTCCTACCCAACCCATGCGCCCCCTCACCCTCTAACCCGCCCCCCCACTACACCCCACACCCATGCGGTCCCACCTACCCACGCCCCTACCCCCTACCCATGCGCCCGATCCCCCCTACACCCCCCTCTAACTCCCCTACCCACGCCCCTACCCCCTACCCATGCACCCCACTCCCTCTACCCCCCACCCTAAATCCCCTACCCACGCCCCTACCCCCCCACCCACGCGCCCAACCCGCCCACACACGCCCCCCGCCCAACCCCCGTACCCCACCCCTCTACACCCGCCACTACCCCCCCTACCCACGCGCCCCACACCCCCTACCTCCTACCCATGCCTCCCCCCCCCTCTAACCCCCCTACCCCACCTCCACCCACGCCCCCCCCCCCCCCCCTGCTAACACCCCTACCCCTCCCCCACCCACGCGCCCCCCCCGCCGCTCCCCTCACCCCCCCCTCCCCCTCTCCCCCTCTCCCCGGCCTCCTCCGCCCACCCGGCCGACGGCCTCCTCTGCCTGCCCTCGACCGTGCCACCCCTGCGGCCCTCCACCCCGCCCGCTCGCCCGGCGGAGGGCTGCGGGGGGGGCGCTAGCCGAGGAATCGACCACCCGTCGGTCGGGCCGGGCGGAGGGCCGCGGGGATGGCCAGGTGTGGGTGGAGGAGGCGGGGGAGAGGGGGAGGGGAGGAGAGGGGAGTGGCGGGGGGGCGGTGGGGTAGTGGTGGGTGGGGGGGCTGAGAGGTGAGGGGCGGGTTGGAGTGGAGGGCCGAGAGGTGAGGAGGCTGGGGGGGTGCGTGGGTGGGGGTGGTAGGGGTTGGGGGGGTGCGTGGGTGGGGGTTGGGGGGGGTGAGGGTGGGGTAGTGGGGGGGCATGGGTAAGGGGTCGTGGGGTTGGGGTTGGGGGTGAGGGTGGGGGTGTGGGTAGGGGGTTTTGGGGAGGGGAGAGGGTGGAGGGAGAGTTGGGAGGGGTGTAGAGGGGGGGCACATGTGTAGGGTGGCGGGTTGGGTAGGGGGGCACATGGGTGTGGGGTGGGGCATGGGTAAGGGTTGTTAGAGTGGTGGGTCATGGGTAGCAGGGGTAGGGGGTTGCGGGGGTAGGTGGGGGGGCATGTGTAAGGGGGTTGGAGGGGTGGCATGGGTTAGGGGGTTAAGGGGAGGGGGCATGGGTAAGGGGCTTGGGGGGTCGGTTGGGTAGAGGGGGGGGCATGGCTATGGGGGTTATGGGGGGTAGATGGGGGGGGCATGGGTAGGGGGACGGGTCGGTTGGGTAGGGGGTTGTGGGGGGCACGTGGGTAGGGGGGGTAGGGGGCTCGTCCTCACTTACCCAGCTGTCCACCTAGCCCCGTCGTCCCTCACCCGACCTCCCACCCGCCCATCGACCCGCCTGCCCGTTCGAGGTGGCTGGGCGATTATGATTATACAAATAACAAATTTATGGTATATTTTCATTGTTAATTTAAGTTAATATGTTTTTTTTATTTACTAATTTATGTTTTTTTATTTTTTAGGAAAATGGCATCAAAGAAAATTTCTGTGAATCTTTCTGGACCAAAGACTCTTAAAGGTGCATCTTCAAAAAACATTGGTGAACGAACTCCACCTGAGCTCATGGCTACAAATCTTTCAAGTGCCTTAAGTGATAAGAAGATAATTTCAGACTGGAAAAATTCAAAAGAGGTGAAATTTCCATCAAGAGTATGGTATGTGAAAGAAATAGAAAGCACAAATGTGAATATATATCTATATATTGATATACCCCGTAATAATGAAAATTTGGAAGTGATGGGAAGAGTCATAGATATGTGTTCGGTACCAAACACTGAAGTTGTTTATGTACTTACAAAAGCTCCCAAGTCACATGAAATGATTAAATACCGACTATCATATTCATTATATGACACGAGAGAGGTATCTACAAAGTTGTGTAAACAAATCGTAAATGAGATGACACAAAACATCGTAAGTATTGTTATTTGTATTTGTATTTTGTGTTCTTGAAAGTGTCTCGCTATATTTTTTCAACTTTTTTTTTATTGACATATGATATTTTGTTTGGAAGAATTTTGTTGAAAATTGTTCAATTAGGTTGGGAGGCATTCATTTCATAGAGCATGATATCATGAAAGTTGTCAGCAATTTTTACTCAGTGTCAGAAGAAGATATGGAAAACATGAAAAATGTAGTAATTGATGATGCTACAAAACTACATCCAAAGAATCAGAAAAAAAGGCCTCTGGTGGATAAATCTAGCAAGGGTAAACAAGTTACTTTTGAGGACGATGAAGTTGAAACTGATAGTGAAGCATATGTTTCCATTACTGAAGATGACATTGGAACTGAGAAAAGTCGTAAAAGACCAAAAGTAACAATGCCCAAGAATAAATCTGTTGAGAATGTTATGACGAAGAAAAGTAAAGTTGAAGATCTTGAAGTAGTCATTACCAACAGTCAAGAACCTAGTGAAACTTCAAAGAAAGTAGAGAAATCATTACACCAGGAGCTGATTTAGATGATGGCATTATCAAAACAAAACAAAATGCCATTCGACAGAATTTGACAAAGAGAAACTTAATTGATGGTGGTCGTACATTTCAACTAAATGTCAGAAAAACCTATAAGGCAAGTGAAGGACAATGCCAATATCAAGTCAGAAAGCCACATCATCTGCATGTTCACAACTTGAAGACATTGATGCTCGGTACAATCCATATGATCATGTGGTTAGTTATGTGCTTCTTGTTGATCCACTTCAAGTTCCCAACAAAGAAGCATTTGATAAGTCAAAATGTTTTGAATACAATTATTATGTGCTTGGGGGGAACCATTCTGTAGAAGCTCAAAGACAATTGATGGAGGAATATCCTAATAACCCACGTTTTGAAACAATGAAATGTATCATTTATGCTAGTTTAAATGAAACAAAAGCAAAGTTAGTGGCATGGGATCATAATTCAGATAATGAATATAGGATGTCTATGACTTTCATCCAAAGGATTAGATTTATTCATAGTCAATTTCAAGAAAATGTGGTGGGGATAGGATAAATGTTACTGTAGATTTCTGAAAGGAATGTTGTATGGAAATAGGCTATCAAATTGAAGAGAAAACCAATTCAAAAGGTGGAAAAGACAACAGAAATAGTGATTTATTCATAGGTGTTGATAACATTTTCCAATTGGCATTTAGAACTGGAGATGTTTGGAAGTTGATTGATGAGATTTTTAACATGTGGGAAGACATTGGCATTAAAAACCAGAGGGTCAAAAAGTCTAAGGCATTGATATGTAGCAACAGTAAATCATCTTCTGAACTGAAGCAACTTCCAGACGATATGACCATCACGCCTTGGAGGGCGATGCAAGTAGTGAAAGATGAAAAAATTGTCAAAACAATATTATCTCGTGTGAGGTCAGGGGAATTATCATTGGAAGAAATGTCTGAAGAATTTCAAAAATAAGTTTGCTGAATTATTTTTATTTATTTCTAGATTATAGTTATCTTTTAAATAAAACATGTTGTTCTTGGTAGTATTTGTTATACATATCATTATATGAACTTTTTCTTACTTTATCTATGCAGTCACAAAGTTTACATGAAAATTCAGGAACAAATGGTTAGATTGTTGAATGAAGATAGTTGGGATGATGTTGTACGCAACTATCTAGATTAAAGTTCTACATCAACATTAAAAGCTTTTTATTTCGAATTTAAAAATGTATCTTGATTTATACATTTAGTTTTATTCATCTGTGTACTATTTTTAATTTAAAACTTACACATATATTTGTTTATTTGATAAAAGATGAGGAAGGAAGATAATGGAGCACCAGACAGTTTCAAGACTTTTATTGAAAAAATAAAGATTGAAAGACTGAGGAAGCAACGTATTAAGAATGTTGAACTTGATCCAACTCTTAATCATTTCATTTGGAATGGGCTAGACACTATTCAATATCAAGTAATACAAGGCGACTGTGAAGACATTGCTAAACTCATACCAAAAAGGGATTATGCCCTAGTTATTGCAGATATTCCCCATGGTTTCAATATTCCAAACATTTACTATGATAGTGACCCTTATACTTGTCAAGCTTTTAATAAAGTGGTTGCGGGATTTGTAGAAGTGACGTCATCACCATTATGGAGATTTGTGACATTTCATTCAGACACACAATTGGCAATGATATTGTCAAGCTTCAAGGGGAAAACAAATTCAAGGATGCAACTTACACTTTAAGACGTTTAAAAGGTATATTTGATTAATTTTGAAAAATTCATTTATGTACAAGTTAACTGAACTTTTACTATTTCATGTTACAGGCACAAGTCAAATATTCTTAACAATGAAGATCAACAATTTATAAATGACTGTGAGTTCATTCATATTGATAGTTGGGCAAAAGATGATAGCCATATGTCTATGATTTTTAATCGGGTGGATGGAAAGAGTCATAGCCAAATACTGACTTATGATGCTGTTGTGAGAAAACTAACATATGAAGACAAAGAAACAAAAGGAGAGATAGTTAACATTTATCAAAAACCATAATTATTGATTAACTATCTTATAGACATATGTTCAAATGAAGGAAATTGGGTTCTGGATTTATTTTCTGGCTCAAGTAGGTTTTGTTATATGGAATTGAATTTCAATATGTACTTTTTTAAATTAATATGTCATTGTACTAATTTACTTCATTATTTTTTTTGTGCTTGATAATTAGGTACAACACTAGCATGTTGCCTTCAAAAAGGAAGAAATTGCATTGCAATTGAGAAAGATCCATTACAATGCAATTTCATTCAGCAAATAATTAATGCTCTTCAATTTCTTCCAGATGCAATGCAAGAAATTGGGTTGAAGAAAGGGGACTTTAGTGAATCACACGTGGAAAAAAAGGCAAAGGAACCCCAACCACCATTACGTGGAATGTTTGGAAAGACATACATTGGGAGATTCGCAAACATCAAAGACCCATTAGAAGAGGAAAATGAGCAAAAGGAAGCAGAAAATATTGTGGAAGAAGACAATGATGAAACTCTAGAGGATGAAGAGTTTGGATTACGTGACATTGTTGATTAAATTTAAGTTATACTTGGAAATCAAGCTAAACAATGTTTTGACTCTGACATTTTATGAAAAGAATAATCAACCAATTAAAGTTGTTATGTGTTCAATATTTGTAATTTGTGATTTTCGCATTGATTTTTAAGTTAATTATTATTTTTTGAAAAAAAAAGTGATTATTATTATTTTTTTGACATGAAATTCATAAAAAAACTATTATTTGACCATTTTTAGTTAAAATTTTTGTATAAAAATTATGATTTTGACATGTCAATTCTAGCAAAAAATTATCAAAATGTGTATTTTTTTGTTATATTTATGTTAAAAATGGTTATTTTTATGTCCATTGTTAAAAAATATTGTTTTTTAGAAACAATTATTTCATGTGGATTGAAAAATTAATTAAGGATATATAAATATGTAGATTATCTAAAATTCAAACTATCGACTTTCTAATTTAAAAATGCAAAACAATAAAAACCCCACTACAAAAAAAAATTAAAATTAAAATAGAAAACAAGAAAATATGAAGAAAATGACCACTTCAAAAACTATCAAATTTAGAAAATAATTATTTACATTTCATACACTAGAAAATTTAAAGTCAAAAAATAGGTCTTTTAAAAAAAGGGTGTGATGCAAAATACTCACTTTTTAAAATCAGCATGAAAATCACTACCATTCTAAAACGTAATGTACATGAAAAAAATTAAAGTTCCAAAAGCTATGCTCTAAAAAAAACATGTGTGTTCTGCATCACCCCTTTTCAAAATCAGATCATTTTTTTGCTATCTCTACAAAACGGGTAACAGTATCAGTTCCCATTTCAAAGTTTACATTATTCAAGAAATGAGTCGACTCTACCACATAAATGATTTGCATTGCGAAATGTTCGAGGAAGAGGATAAGTTATCGATTATATGTCGATTGTCACGTTCGAGAGCCAATAGGGATTTTGTGATACTCTTGGGGATTTATAATAGGAATAGGGTGTGGCCGCAGGATTGGAAACAATTCAAATGAATAGGGTGTGTCCACAGGATTGGAAACAATTCAAATGAGGAGGGTGTGGCCGCGGGATTGGAAACAATTCAAATGAGTAGGGTGTGGCTACAAGGTTGGCAATGATTCAAACTAGGAGGGCATCGATTTATCTGCCAATGGAGGCATATTTAGGTGTATTGGTGCCATAAGATGAACGTCGTAAGCTCACACCGAGGATTGGAATGAAATCTATACTCTGATCTTCCAATAATTTGAATATGGTGGTTTACCACCAGAATCAAATTACTTATTCTTAATGGGAGAATTGAAAAATAATAAAATTTTGGTAGTGAAAATTTTAATTTCTAGACTCAAAATCTGAAATCAACAATAATAATCAAATTTATTTTCCTCAATAAAAGTCGAACAATTTGCATATCAAACAATAGCTGACCAATTCAATGGATTTTTCCAAAATCCTGCAAAGTTGGAATCTCCTTCTTCACAACATCTGCATCATTGAAGCTTTGATACCAAAATAATAGCATAAGCGTCCTCAGACACACAAATTTTATTAATAAGGAAAAGAAAATTATATAAAATCTGCAAGAGCTTACAAACGATCACTGAACACTCTTGCAAGTGGAGAGAAACAAGCTTTAAATAAGCTTGTGTCCTAAACTAATTTTGTTATGGATCACTTATTTCATTTACAAGTGTCCATTTACATTTAAGGAACTTATAACAACACTCATAACTATTTTCCTAAATTAGTTCCTAAGAAACGACACCTTTCTAGATGTCATATGTCTTATAACGAATAGATATTCTAAGAAGACTCTATGGCTCTAAATAATCAATTAAATATTATAACAAAACTCTAAATAATTAAATATTAATTTATGTACTTTGGATCATATATCTAACATTTGATATGATCTTTATATTCTACAACAAGGTAGCAAGATCTAAATTATTACAAAGAATTCTTTACTTGAGCCTATGTATGCAAATTGAGACAATGTGGTACTAAAAGGCCATTGCCACTTGAAGTGAGAGTTCAATACTTTTGTATTGTCAAAGGAGAATGTCTCTTTAAAGGAGAGGCATTTTCGCTTGAAGTGAAAGTTCAGACCTTTTGTATTGTCAAAGGAGAACATCTCTTTAAAGGGGAGACATTGCCACTTAAAGTGAGAGTTCAGTCCTTTTGCATTGTCAATGGAGAACATCTCTTTGAAGGAAAGAAATTTCCACTTGAAGTAAGAGTTCAGTCATTCTGTATTGACAAAGAAGAGAATCTTTATTAAAGAGCAGTTAATGAAGTAGCTACACAATTGAGTGGAGCTTGGAGACATAACCCACATTGGGTGAACTCTGTTACCAACTCAGTGATATCTTCTCAAGTATGTGATTGATCTCTTGTCTCATGTTTTCTTATGCATGTTATTTCTGCAATTATGATCATTAAATGAATTAAGTAATGAATTTGGATATTATCAACACATTCACAAGTTTAATTGGTTTCAAGCGAGTGTTAATGCAATCAATTCAGAGGATCATTATTAAGAATCAAGTCCTATTCAAGGGGCTTTCAACTAGACCAAGTTTTGGATCAGTCTCTCCTAGAATCCAAATCGCCACGGGGCATATAGGAGATGGTGACACGGTGTTACATTAAGGCACTCATTGGTGTAAACATCATCGATTTGAAACTTTGTGGTTAAAAAAAATATAACCATGCTAACAATTGGTGTGGCCGAGGTGTGATGTGATCTCCTGGTGATTTTTACGGCTTAGATGCCCCTGGGTCACAGCTACTCAAGCCACAGGTTAGGAATGCGAGTTATCTCAGAACTCACATAACCTAGCAAACAAAAGAAAAATATCTACATTAAAAGGAAAAATAAATTAGTTAAAATATGATTATGTAAATAATTTTTAAACCATCTGCTAAATTTGATAATAAAAAAAAAGAAGTTATTTTCATAATAATAAAGTATCTATAAAATGTGTGAATATTATCCTTTGTAAATGTTATTCAAGATTTTAACAATTGATAAAGTATGCAGATGTTTATAATCTCATTATTAGTCCTACATGACTCTAGCAATGTATTTGTTTGTTGCCTACTATTTAGTTTAGCATTTTCCTATGAAACTTATAATGTTTAACTTTGAAAATTAAATATTTATTTTTCAATATTATTAAAATAACTAATTTTCAAACATTTTATTAGACCATAATTTGAAGGTATTATTGCAACCTTTTCACAAGATAATTCCATGTGGATAATTGTCTCACATATTTTATGCCATAATTTATGGAGATGGTTGTAATATTCATGCATTATTTTTAGATATTTGTGTAGTGCTTTTTTATTCTTAAGCTTTGAAGGAAGGAAGTAACATATTTACCTTTAGGTACTTCCCACGAGGGTTGGAATTTCAAATGCCCATCATAGGGCATTTTGCCTGTATTTTACGATTAAATTTGTTATGTAATCATCTCTCCTGATGTGTTTTGAAGTGTGTTGTAAGATCCCAAATGGCCAAATAATCAATAGATCTAGAATTTTTTGGCGTTCTAAATGAAATACTGACAAACCAAGCATAGAACACAAGATACTTAAAAAAAATGCAGCGTTTATTTATAATATTAGTTGAAAAATATAGTGCATGCCCATACAAAATATTGGAGCCCCTGCAATGGCATGCACAACTGCTCAACAAAAGAGAAAAAAAAGATTGAAGCACAATCATGGACCCTAAATGGATCCACCAGACAAATCACACCCACGAGGTTTTCGTCCCTGTGATCAAACTAGAACTGGCCATGCCAAGTTCTCAAGAAAACACAATAAGACAAATAAACTCGGATGATCCCACTGTCAGGCTCCTATGCCCTTTTATAGGCTTGATGGACTCTCTAGAGACTTTATTTTATTGTTTTCCCTCGAAAAATGAAGGCAAATACCATGGGTCAATGCCATGGGCACATACCACAGTAAATACCATGGGCAGATTCTGTCCACTTTGACCATATCTAAAAAAGGGAATATTACATGTGCATAATATATTTTTTGTTTATCATTAATACCTTATCTCAAACTGTTGAAAGGAACCACCACATAGACTTGTTGCATATGGAGTACTCATTACTCGTTACATTAAGCCTATTATATGGAGGAACTAGGGCTATAATATAAATATTTTATGTTTTGTTATTTTTTCGAGCATATTTACCCGTCAATTTTACTTGAAATCTTGTAGAGATTTGTTGGAATCATAAGTTTGAGGTATAAAACATGCATAATATGAGTTTTCCATGGGTTTTTCAGTGCGCTAAATCCATTTATGCATTCAAAAAAAACATATTTTAAATGACAAAAAATCATAATTTCACTAAGAAAAAGCCAAAACTCAGAAGAGTTATATTGCCCATTCAAAAAAGAGGTTTTCTTTCATTTGTGTAAGTTACTTGTGAGTTAGGTTGTGGGCCTAGGCTCAAGAAACTACCTCTAGGATTGTAGCTTCAATGTTGGATGGAAGAATAATTTCCCCTTGTAAAAGAACTGTGAACTGTGAACCATTTACCAGGTAGGTTGAGTCTATGTTGGGGCTAGTTGTTACTAGGATTGTGGCCTCGAAACAACTTATTTTCTTACAGTTGGATTCTACAGTCAACCTCTCCCACAAGATCTTATCAGGTCTAAGCATCACACAGACCAAAAAAAATATCTAAACTTAATAACCCTCTAAACCTAACTTAATAGTAATGAGATCGGATGTTGTCTTAACGCACTGATACATGAGTACACCTTGGGAATAATTCACCTAGAAACAAAGCCAAAATTATTACAATTGAAAATGCCTCCAAAATTTCTCTGAACTCACCACCATTACTGAAGAAAACATATATAAGATCTTACATCTGTTAAACAAATATTTTTAAAATTTTGATGGTTGTGAACTGATAGCATAAAGAACATGCTTAAAAATTGTACTTGTTTATTTATGACTAGACACATGCTACGACCCCATATATTAAAATATGTCATGTGAACGATGTACGCTAGCCATATAATGTCTCATTGTTTCTCACTGATGAGAAGGAAAATAAATAGTGCGGACTATAGCTGAGTTGGTTATGTGCAGACTCACATGTGAAAAACTATCTACATCGTAGTGTCACCTATGGAACAATGGAAGTGTCGTTTCAAATACAATTTGTACCAGATCTCTAGAGTCCAAATAGATCAGTTTAAAGATCTGAAAGTTTGGTCTCATGAAGAATGATGTCTATCACCATTTATGAAATATTAAAATACTTTTAATACATTGTGCTTGCTTGAATACAAACTCTCCACCACGGACCCCCACATTAATTCCATGTGATTATGATCATGGAGAGGATGCAGAGCATGGAGGATAGCCTTCGGTCAACTCTAGAGTCCTTGATATGGAGACTTCTTCTTGGGAAACTTTCTTTGTTCACATTGGTGGAAAAAATTCGTTTTGTTTTCATTGAAATTGAAACATTCAAATGGTTTGATAAAACCCCAAGTCAAGAATACTGAAATAGGGAGCATATTGATTGCAATAATGGCAAGCAATGTGAATAAAACAAAGTTCTAGATTTGCACATAATTTTTTTCCCTATGTTTTGGAGAAGAACTAATAAGTGGAATCTACATGGTTTGGGAGTTGTCAATCCCATCAATCCAAATATTTCATTAAATTGATGAAGTTATTTCTGGGTAGCTTGGATCTGAGGAAATTGAAGAATCCTTCTAAGAGGAAATTGAAGAATCCTTCTAAGATGCGTCTGATAGAAAATTGGAGGAGGACTCTCAAGAAATCAATCATCTTCAAGTTGTGGAAAGACATGAGCAGGAAAAGTGGGGCAGAAATTAAAAGCCTCAGAGGGAGATGTTTGAGAAAAGTCACAAGAGGAAGATTGAGATTATGATTGAATACTATAATCACATGCAATAATACACTACAACAAAACCAGCGATTAGCGTCCCTTTTTACTTCTTTTTTTGCATCTAGAGCCCATTTTTGGTGCTATTTGCATCCATTTATCAAATATGGTGCAAAACTTGACACAAAATTTGCATCACGTTTTGCACCAAATCTTACACCAAGTTTAGCACCAGGTATTGCAATAGGTTTTGCACCATGTTTTGCACCAAATTTTATGCCAAGTTTTTTGTCATCCTTCGCACCAGGTTTTGTTCCAGTTTTTGCATAAATTTTGGCATCTATTTTTGTTTGACATACATTTGCATCCTCATTTGCATCCACTTTTTGCACCTACACTTGCATCAACTTTTGCATCGACTTTTGCATCCTTTTTTGCATCCCTTTTAAAATCATTTTTTGCATCCATTTTTTCATCCATTTGTGCATCACTTTTGCGCCACGTTTTACATCGAGTTTTGTGTCTAGTTTTGCATATAATTTTGCATATAATTTTGTTGCATCCACTTTTCCATCTTGTTTGGCATCCATATTTACATCCTCTTTTGCATCTATTATTGTACCCACTATTGCATCTAATATTTTTGTGCCACAATTGGCGCCTAGTTTGGCACCTCCTTTTGCACCCACTTTTGATTATAATTTTGCATCCACGTTTGCATCCTCATTTGCATCTAGGTTTTCATCAACTACTACATCTATTTTTGCATCCCTTTTTGTATCCAATTTTGGACCAGGATTTGCATCGGGTTTTGTGTCTCGTTTTGCATCTACTTTTGCATCGACTTCTATTGCATCCACTTTTGCATACAATTTTGCATCCACTGTTACACCCATTTTAAATTTCACTTTTTGCATCCCTTTTTACATCTTCATTTGCATCATACTTTGATTCTTTTTTTTCATCTATCATTACATCCACTTTTGTTATGCCATAATTTGCACCATGTTTTGCACTCACTATTGTATCCACGTTTGCTTCCAATTTTGCATCCATGATCACATCCTCTTTTGCATCAAATATTGCATCTATTTTTGCATCCACTTTTGTGTCAGGTTTATGCATTGGGTTTTGCATCTCGTTTTGTATATACTTTTGCATCTACTTCCATTGTATCCATTTTTTTCATCCAATTTTGTTTTGCATGTTGCATCAATGTTTGCTTCCACTTTTACATCCATTTTTGCATCTTATTTTGCATATGTTTTGTCTATTGTTACATCCACTTTTGTTGCACCATATCTTGTGCCTACCATTGCAACCACATTTGCTTCCACGTTTGCATCCACATTTGCATCCTCTTTTGTGTTCAAGTTTGCATCAAATATTGTGTATGTTTTTGCATCCCCTATTGTATCCACTTTTGTTTCATCCATTTTTGCATCTACTTTTGTGTCCGTTGTTGCATCCACATTTGTTTCACCACAGTTTGTGCCAAGTTTTACACCTACCATTGGACCCATGTTTGCTTACACTTTTGCCTTCATGTTTGCATCCAAGTTTGCATTGACAACTGCATCTACTTTTGCATCCACTTTTGTGTTAGGTTTTTCATGTTGTTGTGCATCTACTTATGTTGTATCCACTTTTCATCCAATTTTACTTCTATTGTTGCCCCCATTTCTATGTTCGCTTTTGCATCCCTTTTCCAACACTCATCATATTTTCTACATTGATGATATTCCTTATGGCATTGACAATTATGAACAATTGATGACAATGTCAATAATATTGACAATGATGAAAATGAAGATGATGGCGATGACATGAATTGTGATTATGATGATAAAGACGATAGTGGTTACAATGACATTAATGATGATGATGGCAATGATTATGATGATGACGACGCTAATGACCTTGGCGAATCTTCCCAATTTTAGATGTTGTCATTGTCATAATCATAAGCATTATCTTTGGTGTCATCATCATCATTTTCATCTAGGTCATCATAAAAAACAATAATGGCATGAATGATGATGATGATTACAACAATGTTGATAGAAATTACATTAATGATGATGATGGGGATGATAAAAATGACAATGACAATGATAATGGTGGTGATGATGATGATCATCGATCACCTCTCAAAAATAGAGTTGTTATTTCTCTTACGTATATCAATGTGTCCTAAACAACCCTTTTCTAGCACTGATCACATTTTTTGGGTTGATGATATTTCTTACAACGTCTATAATTATAAACACTTGCAAACAATGTCCATAATGATGATGATGATGGAGCTAATGATGATGGCATGAATGGTGATTATGATGATAATGTAATGATGGCAATAACGATGACAAGGATGATGGTGATGATGATGACAATGATTATGATAATGAGAATGAACAATTACTAGTTTCACTACCATCTTCTGGATACATATTACTATCATACTTTTTAAATTTTCTGTCTCTCTTGAGGTATCTTACTATAATGGTGTTGTCAACACTAGAAAGATTTCTTGTTGTAATGGTGGTTCTAATGTTAGCACTAGCAAAGTTTTTGTTAAATTTTGGTTAAAAAAAATCGATTTATGCAATTATTTTGACAATCTATGTAAAAAAGTAAATAACATCCAATTATTTTGACTGTAGTCCCATTGATTATCATGAAGTCACCAGTCTGAAGACCATCTTCTACATACATATTATTATTAAACTTTTTGCATTATATCCCTCTTATATCTTGTTGTAATGGCAGTATTAGCACTAAAAAAATATCTTGTTGTAATGGTGATGTTAGTATTAGCACTAAAAAAATCACTAAATTTTGGTAAAAAAAAGTTTATCATTTATTTATTTTTAATTTGGGAAATTTTTGTTTTTAATTCTATTTTTATGCAGTAATATTTTTTTTGGTTGAATTTTGGTAGTAACTAGTTTTTGGTCGAATCATATGTATTAACCATGTTCTTTATGCTACAAGTCTAATTGTTGGGACAAAATTGCTCTTTCAAATAAGTTGCAAAAGCTATTTTACATCCATTGTTGCACCCATGTTTACACCCACTTTTACATCCCTTTTTGCATCGTATTTTTCATCTTCATTTGCTTCTTTTTTTGCTTCTATCATTACATCTACTTTTGTTGTGACAAAATTTGTTCCATGTTTTGCACATACTGTTGTACCCATGTTTGCTTCCAATTTTGCATCCATCTTCACATCCTCTTTTGCATAAAATATTTCATCTATTTTTGCATCCACTTTTGTGTTGGGTTTTGCATCTCATTTTGTATCTTCTTTTGCATGTACTTCCATTTCATCCATATTTTGCATCCAATTTTGTTTCTCATGTTGCACCTGTGTTTGCATCCACTTTTACATCCCTTATAGCATCTTGTCTTGCATCTAAGTTTGCATATTTTTTTGTGTCTATTATTACATCCACCTTTTTTGTGCTATTATTTGTGCCATATCTTATGCCTATCATTGCAACCCACATTTTCTTCCACTATTGCATCCATATTTGCATCCTCTTTTGTGTCCAAGTTTGCATCAAATATTGTTTATGTTTTTTGCATCCCATTTCGAATTTACTTTTACATCCACTTTTGATTTGTCTAGTTTTGCAACTAATTTTGTGTTCACTATTGCACCCATGTTTGGCCCATGTTTACATCCCTTTTTTCATCCAATTTTTCCTCCTTTTTGCATTCAAATTTGTGTCCATTTTTTTTTTACATTCATTGGAGTATCCACATTTGTTTCACCACAATTCATGCTAAGTTTTATGCCTACTATTGTGCCGATGTTTTCTTCCACTTTTTCATCCATGTTTGAGTCCTATTTTGTGTTCAAGTTTGTATGAAATATTGCATCTACTTTTTCATCCACTTTTGTTCAATTTTTCTGTCTTGTTCTGCATCTACTTATGTTGTGTCCACTCTTCATCCAAATTTACGTCTATTTTTACCCCCATTTTTTTGTTTACTTTTGCATCCATTTTCCAACACACATCATATCTTTTGCATTGATTATATTTCTTATGACATTGAAAATTATGAACAACTGATGACAATGTCAATAATTATAACGATGATGATAATGAAGATGATGACGATGACATGAATTGCAATTGTTATGATAATGACAATGATGATAAAGACGATGGGAGTTACAATGACAATGATGATGATGCTAATGACCTTGGCCATTCCTCCCAATTTTTAAATGTTATCATGGTAAAAATCATAATAATTATCTTTGGCGTCATCTTCCAAGTCATCATCATCTGATCATCATTATCATTATTTTCATCTTGGTCATAATCAAGAACAATAATGGCATGAATGATGATTATGATGTTCATGATGAAGATGACAAAAATTATGATAAAACTTATATTAGTTATGATGATGGGGATGATGACAATTATAATGACGATGATAATGGTAGTGATGTTGATGATCATCAATCATTTCTAAAAAATAAAGTGGTTATTTTTCTTTCATATATCATGTGTCCTAAGGTTGGTGATATTTCTTATGATACCTATAATTATGAACAATTGACGACAATATACAAAATCATGATGATGATGATGATCATGAAGAAGACATGAATGGTGATTATGATGATAATGAAATGATGACAATAATGATCACATTGATGGTGGTGATGATGGAAATAATGAAGATGATGACCCTCCCTCTAAACTAGCGAGGTACTCATAATGAGACAAAAAAGTACTCTCAAGTTGAAATATTCATATAAGAAGGGATCTAGATTGATAAGCATCAATGATGATTTACATCATCATAGCCAAAATTTTCAAAATAGTAAGGCCTTGACTAACAAGTTTATCTCTCCATTAGATCAGAGCACAATGTTGGGAGGCATAAATTTGGACACCACTGCCTTTCAAGGCACTTACCCCACCAAGATGTTTACCAGGTATGTCCTCACATGATCATTTCCTAATCCACTATCATAATATTTGACACCAAAAAATGTCAATCCTCATGACTATTCTTATCTTGGATTAATGTACTTGACTTATGGCGATTAGTCCTAGTCAATGTCCAAATTCTCAAAGAATATTGGTCCCAGATGTTTATCCAATCCACCATTATCCCTACTAGTTCCTTTACTAGGCTTACGATTGTTAATCCTAGCCATAGTACATGACACATGGATAACATGGTGTCTACCCTCACTCCCTCTCAACCAGGGAGGAAACATCCACAAGCATAAGATTTTCTCAAGAATACCCATCATTTTCGTAGAGAATAACATCATTAATTTGTTTTCATCACATGACGACTTTATGATTAAGCATTCATAGATTTGTGGCAAAATATTTCCCCTTTTGTATTTGTGATGAAATACAATAAAAAAGTGAAAGCCAAAATCATTAAACATACACTATATTGATTTATCTAAGTCTAAACTCTAAGGTTGAAGTGAAAATTCATGTAAATCTTATATCTATGAGTTGTGCCAAACTTATGAAAAACTTATTCCCTAAGTCCTATATATAAGAAAATGAAAAAGAAATAAAAATAAGGGCCAATAAATGGTAACTCATGTATTCACTCCATCTTTGGAAAATATATGAATATATACACTCTTAGTCACACTTGATCACATGTATGTGATGGTTAAATCATGAATTCTTCTTTTCTCCTTGCATTTTCACTTCATCATTTAAGCACCTAATTGAGGATCTAAGGAATGTTTGTTTCCTAAGGCTTTCAGGTCTACTCTTGGTTTACTTATGTCACACTACTGTCAATTTATGTGACAGAGTGAAATACATAAGTTTGTGGAGTTATTATAGAGGTGTATTGAGTTCGTAACCACACACACATGTATTACATCTCATTGATCCACATGTGTGGGTTGGAGACTCATTTCTTGACAACTTTAATGGAGACTACTTTGTGGCTTTAATGGTATAGCTTACAAAATATCTTGTTAAACATTTCGATTCATTCTTTCTTTTCCTTGAGACACTTATAATATTGAAGTCACTCCCAACAATCCATGGAGATGAGGAGTATAAATTACTTGTGCTAGAAATAGAATTGAGAAATAGAGGTTTTCCATTTGCGATATTGGAGTCATAGACATTGGATACATGGTAGTAGTCCTCAATGTCAATTAACTAAAATTGTATTGTCATAATGCGAAAAGAGGTAAACGTATTGGTAACCTTGATGTCTTAATCATTTCAAATAATAACCATTCCACCCAAGTATCTCTAAGCATCAATCACTACCACTTGGAAATTCCTCCCCCATTTTCTAATTATATGAGGTTGAACCTCACTTAATATTTTTGCTTCTTATATCAACATTATTTATGGGTGCTTTGCATACCATTTTTCTTTTAGGAGTTTGTTTTCGCTTACTATTGACACCCCTCATGTTCCAAGACTATTTTCATCAAAAATTTACATAGAAAGAAAGTATAAAGTGACTAAAAAGAAACATGTCTCAAGATTTAAGTGCTTGGACAATTCCACTTCATGACTCCTATATTTCCTTAACCTGGGACCAAATGGTGAACTTGATGGCCTTAAGGGAAATTGATCAATGAAAATCTAAAAAAGAGGTGATTTTTGACTTTATCACATACAATTTAATATACTAAAAAAAATATCCATAACAATTTCATCAATCAATGAATCATTAAAAAAAACATCCAAAACAATTTCATCAAGCAAAGAATCATTGCATTATAAAATACAATCTATAAACATTTTGGGAAAGTTTTGCTAAAACATGCTTAAAAATCAGCATATTTAATATTAATATTTAACAATAATATGGACAATAACACATTTTGATAAATTAAATAACATATTATCAAGCCTAAAAAATGTCACTAACTGAAAACTACAAAGCATGCAACTAATGGAAGTGACCACTCAAGGCCACCACAAGACAATTAATCTATTAAGACCAAGATTAATGGGGATAAAGATCTATAAAGGACAAAGGAAAACCTATTTTAACTTTATTGTTTTATTAGCTTGGTTCAAGATGAACATTTCAAGATATCATGAAGAACATAATTAGTTTTATTGCATTAAGAAAACCCAAGCACATTCTATAACTTAGCAAGAAAGAGATGTATAACACCCATCTCAGCAACACGACACATGACATTAAGTTACTTTACTATATATAATTCAAACTCCTATCATAAAATCACAAATTTAGCATGAATGGAATGTTTAAAATCCATTTTTATAAAAACAAAATATAATTTTTCTTATAGAAAAATATACCAAAAACTAAATATATTTTTCTAGAAAAAAAAAATACTAAAACTAAATATATATTTAAAAGAAAACTAAAACATAAGCACACTAGAATTTGAATTTGACATTCTTGGTCACTTTCGGAAACATATGATGGAATGTAATCTCTTTATCCTCATCTTTAGCTTTTTCCTAAAAAATAAAAGCATACAAAAGTGGGAAAGAGCCATAAAGCATGGGGAAGCTTTTTCCTAAGCACAAAAGCATCTAAAAAGTGGAAAATTCCTTTTTTATATGAGGAAACATTATTCACCCAAAATATTTTTCCCAAATTGAACTAATGAGGAATTTTGGAAATCTTCATAGCCTCCACTTTCCTATATATTAGATGCTTGGCCATTGAAAAAATGATGGGAATTTTGTATTGTCACGCTCTTGAGATCTGTCTTGAGAGGGAGAGTTTTGGAGCTATGAGTTGGGGGAGGTGATGTTGCAACTATATCTGATTGTTGTAACTTTCCTCCAACTCCTTTATTCATATAGATCAGTTGTTCTTCCTTCCATATGTTTCTATTCATTCTTTACTTTTTCTATTTAACTAATGTATGCATGGGTTTTTGGTTTATATTTATTTATTCAATAATATTTATATGTTTTTTATAGTTTTGATTATTAAGATATTATGTTGTGAAGGTTGCTTTATTCTCTCTCTTATGTGTAGGACCAAGCTTTGGAGCTAGCTAGGAGCGCTTCTTGGCTATACGAAAAACTCCAAGAAGACCTGCATGCGAGGACTCACAAGAATTCATTCTCTTTTTCTTAATCTATACTCTACATCTTGATCTACTAAGAGTCCTAAGCCTTAGAAAAACCTTTCTCTTAATTGGTTTGTCCTAGGTTTCTGAGATAAACTGAGAGGGTTTTGTTTTCATCTAACCATGCATTAAATCCTACAGCAAAATGATATTTAGAAAATTTAATATATTTCACTATGTAAATGAACTTAGTAAAATGAACCCATAGAGGTGGTCATAAATGGAAATAAAAGTAAAACTCTAAACAAGAAGCCAAAAGTGGATTTAACCATGGATGAAAAATTGGGAGTAGAATTGGATGTTAAACTAGCCATCAAAACAATATGCAAACAATGACACAAAAAGGTTTTTAAAGTAAAATTAAAAAAGGGTGCAACACTAGACACAAAGAAGGGAACAAAATAGGGCATATGAAAGGATACCGAATTGGGTGCAAACAAGGATGCAAAAATGGACACCAAAATGAGGATGCAAAGAATGGTGTAAAATTAGGATGCAAAAAGGATGTAAGAAAAGACACAAAACAAGATGCAAAATGGGACTAAAAAATGGTGAAACCAAAGATGTCAAAGATGATGCATAACTAGATGAAAATTCCAACTAAAATCTAGGTGCAAAATGAGATGCAAATGTGGACACAAAATGTGGCAAAAAAAAGGATGCAAATTTGGAAGCCAAAAAGGATGAAAAACTAGATACCAAAAAGGATGCAAATTTGGACATAAAAAATGGTGCAAAATTGGACACAAAAGAAGAAAAAATGGTGCAAAAATGGGCATAAAAATGGCTCAATTTTGGATGCAAATTGAGATGCAACATTGGATGGAAAATGATGCAACAAATCATTCAAAACTTGGTGCAAAAACAAATGCAAAAGTAGATGAAAAAATGGCTCAAAAGTGAACGTAACAATAGACACAAAATGGGATGCAAAGGTGGATGCAATATATGGTTCAACATAGGATGAAAATTTAGATGCTCAAAAGGATGAAAAATTGGATGCAAGAAATGGTGTTAAAAACGATGCTAAATTGGATGCAACAAATGATACAAAATTAAATGCAAAATATGGTGCAAAATAGGATGCAAAAAAGGGAGATAAATAAAATGCAAAAGTGGATGCAAAAAATGGTGCAAAAATGCATGCGAAATTTGGCACTAAATTAGATTCAACATATGGTGCAAAATTGGATGGAAAAGATGGTGTAAAAAAAGGCAGAAAAATTGGCACAAAAATAGATGTAAAAATAAGTACAAAATTATAAGCAAAAGATGGCATAAGACCAGATGCAAAAATTGGCACAAATTGGATGTAAAAAAAGGCGCTAAATAAGATGTCAAAGATGGTGTAAAAATCGATGCAAATTATGACACAAAAATAGAAGCAAAGAATTCCACAAAAGAGGAAGCAAAAAATGATGCAAAAATAGATGCAAAAAAAGGCACAAAACTAGAAGCAAAACCTGTTGTAAAACCAAATGAAAATCTTGGTGCAAAATATGATGCAGAAAATGATGGAAAATTTGGCGTAAAAAAGATGCAAAATTTGGTGCAAAAAAGGACGCTTTAAAAATTGCACAATAGAGCCAGATTTAGCGCCAGGTTGCTCATCCCAATTGAGAAAAAAATGCACTAGAATCTGGTGCTAAATCTGGCGCAAATTTCCTGTTTTGTTGTAGTGATACTATAACCAAATGTACAATATGGAGAGATTTAGGCTCAAGAGGGCCAGGTTTGGAGTCGTTGCGCTCGGTGTAGTTGTTTCCACCCAACAAAGCGTTTAGAGAAGGATTTGGGTCAAGAACAAATCACAAGCAGGGATAATTTAAGCATTTTGTCAATCTACTATTTTTGTTTGTAACAATAATAATTAATAAGACTTTTGTGGTGTTGGTTTTCATTTATGTTTGAAAGATTCTTTATTAGATGAATTTTTGTTTCACAGTTCAAATTTATGTTTCAACGTCTAAAACCAGGTCCATCTTATGTACATTTAATTGTTATCTTCAATGTCCTGAAGATTGATTTGCACTTCGAACTCAACAAAAATTCATCCAACTATGAATATTGTGAACATAAATAAAAATAAGATTTTTCTTTTCCTAAAGATCGATTTATCCAAAATATAAATTCTTATTTGAAAGCATAAAACTTTTTTACTTTAAATTTTAATAGAAATATACATTTTAAGAATTAATAAGCTCGACCAAAGCTTCTGATATAGCAATGGATATTTAAAATATATCTTGCATCATAGGCCTAGTGGTAACAATGCAATCATCCAAGATTCCCTAATTCAAATTTCCATAAATCCTTTTGAATTAGTAGGGAAATTTTCGATCATATTTGCAAAGAATTGAATTCAGTGGTGCCCAAGGAGGACACAATGTTGAGGACAACAATCCCTCTGAGTCAATGAGTGGTTGTTTCCATACAGAGGCTATCCATTGGATAACCATTGCATCTAGTGTCCAAGAGATCTGGATTGGGGATATCAACCTGTCATAAGTTGGTATTGGAAGTATGTGTTGCTATTCGCCAGGTGCTTCTCCCTAAATTTATTATGGGGCTTTCCAATGATTGGATGTAGGGCTTGATGAAAGAGTTTGAAAGAATGTATGGTATTCCTAAGGTTGTTGGGACCATGTACACTACTCATGTTCCTATTATTTCTCCCAAGGATAATATAGCTACTTACTTCAATAAAAGGAACAGTAAGAGAAACCAAAGAACATCCCACTTCTTTACATTGTAGGGAGTTGTAGATAGCACAAACTCCTTCACTAATATCTGTATAGGCTTACTAGGTTGTATGTCTGATGACTTATTCCTAAAGATTTTTTATCTTTTCAAATTGAAAATGAATGGTTTAGCTTATCCACTCTTGGATTGGCTTCTAGTTCCATATGTCCAAATAATCTTACTTGGACTCAACATGCTTTCAATTATAAGATAAGCAAGATTTAGAAGATTGTAAGGGATTCATTTGGTCGATTGAAAGGGAGGTGATGTAGTCTAGAAAAGCACACTGAGGTGAAGTTGCTTGACTTGCTAGTTGTTCTTGGAGCACGTTATGTGCTAGATAATATTTGTGAGTAGGACAATGAGGATTTTGATCCAGAGTTGGCATTTGAACTAGTCGATGATGAGATGTGTCCAGAAAGTTATGTGTAATCTCAGAGTTCTATGCAAGAAAGGGATAAAATTTCCCACAATTTGTTGCATCATGCTCATACTAGCACAAGTTTTCTCTAGACATACTTCCAAAGTCATTTTCTTCTTTTGGGTTATTTATTAGATTCTATTTTCTAAAAACCATATTTATCTTCCATCATGCTCATGAGCTTGAAGCATCCCAATCAAAGATGGGATGAATATAGGGTCACCTGTAATTCATGAATATATTGCCCACAATTTGTTGTATCATGTTCATGCCAGCACAAGTTTTCTCTAGACATACATCTAAAGATCTATGCTTTATTTTTTTTTTTGTTAGGTTATTCCTTCTTGATTCCATGTCAATCTCCCATGCATGCTCTTGAGTTCTCCCACTTCTCCTATACCTAGAGGCATCCCATTGAGAGATGGGATGAATGTAGGGTCACCTTTAGTTGAGTTGGAAAAACTCATGGCTTAAACATAATTCCATCCTTGTTTTCATTAGGGTTACATGTTTAGATGTTACAAAAACAACTAAATCATCCCAATTAGAGATTGGATGAAAATTATTTGTCAATTTTCCAATAAATTATTTTATCTAAAAAATAAACTAGTTATATGCTATATGGAGCTTTATTAAAGTGAGCTTGTTTTGATTATATTCAATGTTACTTTAATACACACTCATTATATATATATATATATATATATATATATATATATATATATCGATTTTGCTATTTTTTATGACAAATAGAAGGAAGGATTTGACCAAAGCATGTTTTACCACATTTAATGCTTATAAGTATTTGCTCTTTGAGAATGTAATAATAAAGGAGGAAACCATAACATAATCATATAACATGTTCCTAAGAGATATTTTATGTCTTTCAATCTTGTTAATGTTAGTGTTTATCTGATGCTCTAAAGCAATGCTAAAATATATATTCTCAAATGTATACTTTATCTTTAGATGTGATAATATATATTAGACTATGTAAAGCGTAACACAATTTCTTATTAATAACATTCAACAATTTTACTTTGTTGGTAATCTTATATGTCCCATAAGATCTCCTTAGTCATGTCTCATATATATAAATGCTATGGCATGTCTGGGTCAAGGACTTTGATTTCAGGGTTATGTAGATTTTATTGTGAGAATTCCATGCAATTTCAAACCAAAATTCAGGATTCAGTAAGTCATTTGCGTGTTATGGTCATTTTATTCATTTTTCTTATGATAAATATTTGAAAATTTTTAATATAATTGTGTTATTGAAGAGTAATTTTTTAATTAAACCTTTATTGGTGGAGGGTTAATTTATTATCAAAACATCACTCTTTAAGGGAAAAATTTTAAACATAATGTCTCTTGATCCGGGGCATAAAGACCCAAAATGTCCAAAAAAAATATTTGAAGGGTAAAGAGGAATCCAAATTCCAACCCTGGTTCCCATTATAATTTATTCAAGACCTTGCATAAAAAATGGATAGGAATAAGATGCAAATAAATATATTTACCTGGAGTTACTTCTCATCAATATTTATGTTTTCCTCAACACTTATGTAAGTAAAATTGTAAATGTATAGACTTACTAGTGGTTATTACCCACCAAAAATTATACAACTCTAAATTCCTAAGCAAGTAATTAATGCTTCACATCTCAATGTATTAGTTCCTTCCAAAACTAGATCATAAGAGTCCATTTGCATATTAACCACTATTAATTTAGCTAACTTTGACTAAAGTAAATTATATTTTTTTATGCAATGTTTCTTATAATTTTTTTAAACTTTAACCTTAATGAATAAACTACCTTGCCATATTTGTTCATATAATTAATTATTTCATGAGACCATTGGTTTGAAAGATATATTCAAAATATTTTAATAATAAATGGTCACGTAGTCCTACCTCAATAATGCTGTCAACAAAAACAACCATCTGGTAAAACACCAAATATTCATTGTTAGATGAATTTCTGTTTCAAAGTCCAAATTTATGTTTCACTCTCTGGAACCACGTTCATCTTCTGCATATTTAATTTTCATCTTCAATGTCATGAAGATTGATTTGCACTTCGAACTCAATAAAAAATCCTCCTACTATGAATATTATGAACATAAATAAAAAATAAGAATTATTATTATTTTTCTAAAGATCGATTTACCCAAAATATAAATTCTTATTTTAGAGCATATTTTTTTTGCTTTAAATTTGAATCAAAATATACATTTTAAGAATTGATAAACTTGACCAAGGCTTCTGATATAACCATGGATCATTAAAATATATCATGCATCATAGACCTGGTGGTGCCAATGCAATCATCCAAGATTCCCTGATTCAGATTTCCATAAATCCTTTTGAATGAGTAGGGAAACTTTCAATCATATTTGTGAAGAATTGAATTCAGTGGTGCCCAAGGACACAATGTTGAGGAAAACAATCCCTGTGAGTCAAAGAGTGGTTGTTTGCATACAGAGGCTAGCCACTGGAGAGCCATTGCATCTAGTATCCAAGAGATATGGATTGGGGATGTCAACCTATCATAAGTTCGTATTGGAAGTCTGTGATGTTATTTTCCGGGTGCTTCTCCCTATATATTATGGGGATTTCCAATGACTGGATGTAGGGCTTGATGAAAGAGTTTGAAAGAATTTATGGGATCACTAAGGTTGTTGGGGCCATGTACACTATTCATATTCCTATTATTTCTCCCAAGACTAATATGGCTACTTACTTCAATAAAAGGAACACTAGGAGAAACCAAGGAACATCCTACTTCATTACATTGTAGGGAGTTGTAGATAGAACAAGCTCCTTCACTAATATCTATATAAGCTTACAAGGTTCTATGTCTGATGACTTAGTCCTAAAGAATTTTGATCTTTTCAAGTTGGAAATGAATGGTTTAGCTTATCCACTCTTGGATTGGCTTCTAGTTCCATATGTCCAACATAATCTTACTTGGACTCAACATGCTTTCAATTATAAGATAAGTGATATTCAGAAGATTGTAAAGGATGCATTTGGTCGATTGAAAGGGAAGTGACGTTGTCTAGAAAAGCGCACTGAGGTGAAGTTGCTTGACTTGCCAGTTGTTCTTGGAGCATGTTATGTGCTAGATAATATTTGTGAGCAGCACAATGAGGATTTTGATCCAGAGTTGGAATTTGAACTAGTGGATGATGAGATGTGTCCAGAAAGTTGTGTGCAATCTTAGAGTTCTATGCAAGAAAGGGATAAAATTTCTCACAATTTGTTGCATCATGCTCATACTATCATAAGTTTTCTCTAAACATACTTCCAAAGCCCTTTTCTTCTTTTGGGTATATTTATTAGATTCTATTTTCTAAAAACCATATTTATCTTCCATTCATGCTCATGAGCTTGAAGCATCCCAATCAGAGATGGGATGAATATAGGGTCACCTATAGTTCACAAATATATTGCCTGCAATTTGTTGTATCATGCTCATGTCAGCACAAGTTTTCTCTAGACATACATCTAAAGCTCTATGCTTTATTGCTTTTTTGTTAGGTTATTCCTTCTTGATTCCATCTCAATTTCCCATGCATGCTCTTGAGTCCTCCCACTTCTCCTAAAGCTAGAAGCATCCCATTGAGAGATGGGATGAATGTAAGGTCACCTTTGGTTGAGCTGGCAAAGCTCATGGCTCAAACATAATTCCATGCTTTTTTGAATTAGGGTTACTTGTTTAGATATTACAAAAAACAACTAGAAGCATTCCAATTAGAGATGTGATGAAAATTATTTGTCAATTTTCCAAGAAATTATTTTATCTAAAAAATAAACTAGTTAAATACCATATGGAGCTCTATGAAAGTGAGCTTGTTTTGATTCTATTCAAGGTTACTTTAATACACATTGTTTTTGTTTATATATATATATATATATATATATATATAGATATATAGATATATCGTTTTTGCTAAAATAAAAGGAACAATTTGATCAAAACATGTTTTTACCACATGTAATACTTATAAGTATTTTCTCTCTAAGAATGTAATAATGAAGGAGGAAACCATAACATAATCATATAACATGATGCTAAGAGATTTGCCATGTCCTTTTGTTATAAGTTTAGTTTTTCATTTTTTAAAAGTTGCAAATGTAGGTCTTCAATCTTGTTAATATTAATGTTTATATCATGATCTAAAGCAATGCTAAAATATATATTTTGAAATGTATGTACTTCATCTTTAGATGTGATATATATATTAGATTATGTAGATTGTAACATAAGTTCTTATTGATAACATTCAATAGTTTTACTTTGTTGGTCATCTTATATGTCTCATAAGATCTCCTTAGTCATATCTCATATAAATAAATGCTATGGCATGTGTGGGTCAAGGACATTTGATTTCAGGCTGATATAGATTTTATTGTGAGTGTTCCATATAATTTCAAACCAATCTTGTTAATATTAGTGTTTATATCATGATCTAAAGCAATGCTAAAATATATATTCTGAAATGTATGTACTTTATCTTTAGATGTGATATATATATTAGATTATTTAAATTGTAACATAAGTTATTATTGATAAAATTCAATAGTTTTACTTTGTTAGTCATCTCACATGTCTCATAAGATCTCCTTATTCATATCTCATATAAATAAATGTTATGACATGTTTGGGCAAGGACATTTAATTTCAGGGTTATGTAGATTTTATTGTGAGTGTTCCATGCAATTTCAAATTTAGGATTCAATAAGTCATTTGTGTGTTATGGTCATTTTGTTAATTTTTCTTATGATAAATATGTGAAATTTTTTAACATAATTGTGTTATTGAAGAGTGATTTTTTAATTAAATCTTTATAGGTGAAGGGTTAATTTATTATGAAAACATCACTCTTTAAGGGAAAAATTATAAACATAATGTTTCTTCATGGCCCATGGGGAGCATAGAGACCCAAAATGTCCCAAAAAAATTATTTGAAGGGTAAAGAGGAATACAAATTCCAACCACAGTGAGTGTCACAGGGTTCGTCGAACCTAAAGGTTGAGGTCCGAAATTCGGCGAATTTCAAAAAAAATCTTAAGGTTCGTTTAGGTTCGAGAAGGTTCGGTTCCTGCTGCGTGCATTATTATTATAACGACATTCATATTGTTATTACCCTAAGGTTTAGGTTCGAGAAGGTTCGGTTCCTGCTGCTGTGTCCTAACTTGGACAGTATTCCACATAATCGTCCCAATCTCCCAGTGAGCTTGTGCGCGATTTCCGAGTCATGGTTCAAATTTTTTTGCTAACGCGTTGACATTATTATAATTTTACGAGTATTATAATATATTGCAGTATCGAAATCTGCGTACATACATTATAATGTGTTAAAAGCATTATATTTTAAGGCGTCAACATTATTATAATTCTATAAGTATTACAATGAACTGTAGTATTGAACTCAACGTACATGTATTACAGGCAATACAATATGTTAACACATTACAATGTATTGAACTCAGCTTATATGAGGCATTACAATGGGCTAATGTATATTTATTATTATTATTATTATTATAATAAATATAAGTTAACATAATTTAAAAATTATATATTTTTACAAGAATTATTTTTAATAAATAATAAATTATATTATTTTAACGAAATTATGGTATTGTTATTTTAAATATTATAAAATAATATAACTTATATTTATGGAAAATTATATGGCATTGTTATTTTAAATATTATAAAATAATATAACTTATATTTATGGAAAATTATAAATTTATTGATATAGTATATGATAAAAATTATAAATATATATTAATTATAAATGAATATAAAAGATTTATGTAATTTTAATTATTATATATATATTTTTAAAATTACATATATGAACGAACCTAATGGCGAACCTCATTTGAATCTCATCGAAAAATTCGAACTCGAATTGAACTTAATTGTAATCGAATTCGAATTCGAACGCGAACCATGTGACATTGACCATAGTTACATTATAATTTAATCAAGTCCTCCCATAAAAAATGGATGGAAATAAGATGCAAATAAATATATTTACTTGGAGTAATTTCTCAACATTATTTATGTTTTCTTCAACAATGTATAAACTTACTAGTGATTATTACCCACCAAAATTTATGTAAATCCAAATGCCTAAACAAAAAATTAATATATCCACTTCACATATCAATTTAGTTACTTCTAAAATTAAACTATAAAATTTCATTGGCATATTAACCACTACTAATTTAGTTAACATTAACTAAAATAAATTATAATTTTTATACACACTACTAATTTAGTTAACATTAACTAAAATAAATTATAATTTTTATACACATTTCCTTATAATTTTTTTGAACTTTTAGCTTAACGAATAAACTACCTTGCCATATTTATTTGTATAATTATAAAATTATTTTACAAAACCATTGGTTTGAAAGATACATTCAAAATATTTTAATAATACTCCCAACAAAAACGACCATCTGATAAACGACCGCTATCCAGGGCCGCCGTTATCCGCACCTCCACTTCCGCCTCATTCCCCTCCGTCATCTGCGCCTCTTCTTCCTCTTCGTTCTCGTCGGGGTCGTAAGTCTCCAACGGGGTCTTCAATATCTTCAAAGATGTCAAAATTGGCCGTAATGTGTCCATGGATATCACAGTTTCAAGACATGGCAGCTCCTCTACTTCCAGGGCGCAACATCCCCTTATGTCCAGCCGCTTAAGTTGTGCAAGACCACACAGCCCTCCTACTTTTCTCAATGAACCACAACCCCTCAAATCTAGATGTTTTAGGGTGGTTGGCAATGCTCCAACCTCCACCAGATCATTACACCACCTGATCTTGAGCCTTTTAAGGTTGGGACAGACACCTGCAGGGAAGGACACCTCCGATATTTCTGTGAGATACAGATGCATCTCACGTAGTCCATTCATGCTTCTGTCACTGGAAGAATCCAATTCCCTCCCTTGGGAAATCTCTGTTAACTCAACAGATGGTTCTCCTTGTCCTTCAACCTTCTTCTTAAATGGTAGTTCGCGTAATGGGCAGCCGCGTACTGTTAGAATTTCCAGATTGTTCAGCTGCATGACAGCTTCTGGTAAATATTGTATTCCACATTTTGAAATCTCCATCTCTGTCATATGCCTCAACTGTCCAACTGAATCGGGCAGACATTTCAATTTCGGGCATCCATGGAGCAGCAATTCTTTCAAATTCTCTAAGTAACCGAGCCATGGTGGAAGCACTTTCAACAGAGGGCTTCCTAAGATCAGAACTTCCAAATTGTTTAGCCATACAGGAGGCGCACTGGGCAACTCTCTTATGTTGGTATTCAACAAATTTAACATTTTCAAGGACCTTTGATGTACCACCTGGAGAGGTAATACTTCTATTTGGAGACAACCTGAGAGATTTAAGCATTCCAGCGTGGTGATATTTCCAAGCGTTTCATTAGAGACGATCAACCTGCTACAACAACTCAAATGGAGATGCGTCAGTCGCAGTAGATTCCCCAGGAAATTTGAAGGCATCTGCAAATTGGAGGAGTGAGATGCATCGATATATGTGAGGTTTGTTAAATTGCCAAAGTTATTTGGAAGCGCCTTCAAACTTTCACAGTACGCCAGATTGATCTGTTGGAGATTCGTTAAATTCTCTATGGAATCTGGAAGCACCTCCAAACTTGTACAGCCGCTCAGACTGATATTTTGAAGATTTGATAAATTCTGGGAGAAATTTGGAAGTCTCTTTAAATTTCCACACCCTGACAGATCGATTTCCCGAAGATTCATTAAAGTCCCGATGGCATTTGGAAGCACCTCCAAACTTGTACAGTTCCCCAACTTGATGTTCTGGAGATTTGTTAAATTTTCAATGGAATTTGGAAGATCCTCCAAACTTTTACAACCCTTTAGATCGATCTCTCGGAGATTCGTTAAAGTCCTAAAGGCATTTGGAAGCGCCTTCAAACTTCTACAGAACTCCAGATTGATGCTTTGGAGATTTTTTAAATTTTCTACGGAATCTGGAAGCACCTCCAAACTTGTACAACCGCTCAGACTGATATTTTGAAGATTTGATAAATTCTGGGAGAAATTTGGAAGTCTCTTCAAATTTACACACCCTGACAGATCGATTTTCCGAACATTCATTAAATTCCCGATGGCATTTGGAAGCACCTCCAAACTTGTACAGTTCCCCAGCTTGATGTTTTGGAGATTTGTTAAATTTTCAATGGAATTTGGAAGATCCTCCAAACTTATACAACCCTCCAGATCGAGCTCTCGGAGATTCGTTAAAGCCCTGAAGGCATTTGGAAGCGCTTTCAAACTTCTACAGCAACCCATATTGATGCTTTGGAGATTCTTTAAATGCTCTATGGAATCTGGAAGCACCTCCAAACTTGTACAACCCCTTAGACTGATATTTTGAAGATTTGTTAAATTCTGGGAGAAATTTGGAAGTCTCTTCAAATTTACACAGTCTGACAGATCGATTTCCTGAAGATTCATTAAAGTCCCTATGGCATTTGGGAGCACCTCCAAACTTGTACAGTTCTCCAGCTTGATGTTTTGGAGATTTGCTAAATTTTCAATGGAATTTGGAAGATCCTCCAAACTTATACAACCCTCCAGATCGATCTCTCGGAGATTCGTTAAATTCCAGAAGGCATTTGGAAGCGCCTTCAAACTTTTACAGAGAGGCATATTGATGCTTTGGAGATTCTTTAAATTCTCTATGGAATCTGGAAGCGCCTCCAAACTTGTACAGCCGCTCAGACTGATATTTTGAAGATTTGATAAATACTCCAAGAAATTTGGAAGTCTCTTCAGATTTACACATCCTGACAGATCCATTTCCCGAAGATTCATTAAAGTCCCGATGGCATTTGGAAGCCTCTTCAGATTGTGGAAGTTGCTTAGCTTTAGGTATTCCAAGGATCGGAGGTTAGAAAATTCTTCTGGTAAAGCTGCTAAAGTTGATAGTCCACTCCTGAACAAATAATCGCACATATCCAGTGAAATCTTTTGGAGGTGCAGCATGTGACATAAAGAGTTTGGAAACTCTAAAAGTGGAGCAACAATATGTAACTCCCGCAACTGTAGAGGTGGCTGCAAAGTTCACGTTTCAATCATAAGAAAGATAAGACATAAATGATGTATATCAGAAACAACCTGTTGAGAAGTAGAAATTAAGTTCATCTACATCACCTCTTGAGAAGTAGAAATTAAGTTCATCTACATCCTAGCGAGCCTACCTGACATTCACTTTGCCACAATCTTTCCAATCTGTGCCCCTGCACTTCCAAAAAACTTAAATGGCGCATTGGGATACAGGGGGGCAGGGAAAAGCAGGGGCACTGATTCCAGCGGAGCCATATGAGATTTGGCGACCGCACTTTAGTCAATATGATTTCAACAAAATCGCCATCAGCTTCAAGAAGTTGTAATTTACTGATTCCGAACACTTTATCACTGAAACTTTCATCCTCCCAATGATCTGTTTCCCTGGACCACCAAGGAGCCATTATAATTCCGCGCACTTCTATTACCTGTTTGTGACATAAAAACAAAAATGGATTACAATACAGCACGCTGCAGATTTTTTTGAATAAAAATTCTTTGAAAATTGTTGACAGATGCAAAGGTTGTGATGATTAAAGCACTTACAGACGATGATGATTGTTCCAGCAGATCATAGATGTCTTTGCTCGTAGCACCCCCAAGACGACGCGGCATTGATGGATCCTGACCAATACTTCTTCCCAAGTCTCTCAGGTGATCATGCATTCTTATCCTATTTTTCCCATCTACTTCAACCAGACATTTATTCTCCAAATTTCTAAGCCCAACTGAACCTTTCCACCCTGACCAACCCCATATTTTAATCCACTTATCCTTATCTTCTCCTAAGGAAAAATAAGCGATATCTAAAAATATCTGCTGCTCCTCTTGACTCAGTGAGTCATAACTTATTTTAAGCCTCAGCTGTATTTCAGGAGGTAGCGCTTGAAGTCCATTCAGTTGCTCTTCCCAGCAGGATCTGTCGTCTTCTTGACAGAGTAAAGCCCCAAACACTTCCAACGACAGAGGCAATCCGTCGCAGGCGTCTAGAAACCCATCTACAAGCCCTACAAATTCTGGTGGTGGACGTGGCTGAAAGAAGGCATGCCAACAGAAAAGATCTAAAGACTGTGCTCTGTCGAGGCCCTTGAGCTGATAAATTGACGAGTCTGCAATTCTTGCAGTTCTAAGAACATGCTTGTCACGAGAAGTAATCAAAATCAAGCTCATGGGGTCAAGGACATGCTTGATTGGCAATAAAGCATTCAATTGATGGAGATGATCTACATCGTCTAATATTATGAGAGCGTGAGAAGATTTGAGATTCTTTTCAAGTATCCCAATACCTTCTTCCCAGCTCTTAATTTGGACATCTATTCCTTTTATGTCCTTAATGAGCTCCCTTTGCAAATGAGTTAGAGACTTTGTACGTGCATTTTCTCTTACATCAAATAAAAAGGAGGAGAAATTGTAATTTGATCTCTTACTGTTGAAAAATTCTCTGGCTAGTGTCGATTTCCCAATTCCACCTGAACCCACAATCCCCACAACCTTGGCCTCCAGCCGGTCCTGCCCCTCCAGCCGAGATAGGACTGTCCTCTCAAAGTCTTCTAGTTTTTCCTGCAAACCAATTTTATGGTTGGCCACAAACAGCGGTGGTTTTGGAACCTCTTTCAAAACTCTTTCCACAACCTTATCCACCAGCTCCACCTCGTCCCTGATATTCATAATCAGAGAACTAGTGAGAACAGGCCTACCTAAGTGTTTCTTTGTATAGTTTGTCTTTTTATATGTGATTTGCCCGAAATTTTACTTATAACTATTATGGATCACAGAAGCCTCAATTCAACAATATACTTTTGCAAATTAAAATCTAGCACAGATTGGGATAGTGGAAGATGCTTACCCATTGCACGCCTCTAGCTCGAAGCCGCTTATACCTGCAACACGGGAAAGAGCATTTTTCCATCCCTGAATGGTTTGCCAGTCGTTTCGTTGATCCTCTTCGTGCTTCTGCAGGGCTTCAGCGTACTTTCGTTTGTTTGACCACCGGAGGTCAGCAGGATTAACGTTGTAAAAAACAGGAAGAATTGTACCCCTCGAGTTGAGCATGAGGACGAGCTCTTCCAGGCACCACTTCGATTCTGCATAGTGTTCAGAGAAAATCGCAATATGCACAGAGGCGACTTCAATAGCAGATTTTATTTGATCAGAAATGTTGTGTCCAGCCTGCAGTTCCGGCCTGTCAAGAAAGACTTGCAATCCCCTGGATTTAAGTCTATGGTAGAGATGGCCGGCAAAGGTGTTTTTGACATCAGGTCCCCTGTGATTTATAAAAACGTCGTAGGGACCATAAGAAATGGCCGCAGAAGAGGAAGATGCATCAGCGGATGGAAACTGCAACGCCATTGGGATTTGGATGAACAGATAGGCAGTAATAATAACAGCAAATGGCGAGCGAGCGAGCGAGCGACCAGGCAGATCGATCAATGGAAACGAAGGGAAGTTTGAAGCACAGGAAAGGGCGTCGGGTAATAGAACAAGTAAGCTCGCCGGTGGCTTTGGCTTTAACTAAAGACTGTCGGTATGATATCTGCACGATACTGCGGTTCAGTCAATTTACAAATTACAGAGTCCCACTATCTTCCGAATTACGATGCCACGCGTACGCGTTTAGCACTTGTTCAGTACTCTGCATTGATGAGACGTTGAACGATCCTTCCGCAGACTCATGTCTTTCCACTTACAGAGAGAACGGAGGCAGGAAAGCCTAGGTAATTATGGAAATTGAAGACCAAGAGTGTGTCGTTGGTTACACTAGTTGTAATTTATTGATGTGAAGTTTGGGGATTAGTATGTCAGAAAATTCAAAAGCATCTGATCACTAATAATTTAGCTGGGGGAGTAGTATGTTATACTATAAATGGAAGTCATTAGAAAGAATTTAAAAGCATTTAATCACTAATAATTTCAAAATCAATGGTTATCGGAGAGAGGTTAGTTTATTTCAGATGGTGCAGAAGTGGTCTTTGGCGTGTTACGCTACTTAAAAAAGGGTTGAAGGCATGGATGCGCATAGCTAGTCTAAAATAGTTGTTGCAGTGGAGTTAAAAAGGAGGAAGAAAATTTGGGGGAAACAAAATGACAACTAGTTGGGTAAGTGGGGCATTAAGTCACAAGTTTGTCCTAACTCTAAAGAGGAAGTTAAAAAATAGGTGCTTGAAAATTTCAGGACTACCATGCAGGGAAAAAGATGTGAAACAGGTAAATGGACAACTACAAAAGAAGAGTGGGAAGAAAGAATCTGCCTCTTTTGTAAGAAAGGAGAGGTTGAAACATAATGACACTACATCATGGTTTGTCCAGGGTAAGAGGGTATTCGTAATCAGTTTAAGGATTGTTAAGAAGAGGTTGAAACATAATCACAATACATCATAGTTTGTCCAGATTATGAGGGTATTCGTAATCAGTTTAAAGATTGTTTGAACAAATTGTTCGAGAAAGCGAGGCTTATCAAAACTGCAAACTTTTTGGTCAAAATTCATGACAAGAAGATAGACTTAAAAAAAAAATTAAAATTGTAATGCGCTAGAGTCCTAAGTCCTTTAAATTGCTTGATCTCATGGACGTCATTAAAACCCCTTCATTCATTTATAGATACACTAGCAATCACCATCAAATTTCACTTTGGGTTCATGCATTCAACCGACAAAATACCAACTGAGTAGCTCCACAATTCTTCTAGTTAACCATCAAGTTGGAATTTCAAAATGGAATGGTTTTTAAAACTTTCACATTTTTTCAGATTTGTTTTCACTGTTAAAAAAATATTGATAATTTTGTAAATTTTTAAACTTTATAATTTTGTAAATTTTAAGACTGAATTACCATTGGTCCATCAAATCTCATCCCTGCATTCTGGTATTACTTAAGGTGCACAATCATCATCAAATCTCTACCTATAAAAGAAATTATTATTTATTTGTACGAGAGTGGGCACTTTTCAACGTGACATGTTACACCATTTTGTTAATGATCTTCTTCGCTCCTACTCTTTCCCTTTCTGGGCGTTTTCTTTCAAGTTTCTCCTCTAATAAGATTGTGAGAGGGAAGTTGCTTTGTGCTAGGAATTTTCAAAGTTGTAACTAAATGATTTCATTGACTTTCTTGTAACTTTTCTTTTTAATTATTTAGAAAATTTTAATAATTTAATATAATTTTAATAAAAAAATTGTATAAATTAATATAAATATGATATATCAATATTAAAAATATAATTAAAAGATTTAAACTATTAAACTTACTCAAATATTATTAATTAATTAATTATAATATTTATGCTATGACGATTTTGATAATTACATTGCTTTAAGGAAAACTAAATGATGTAATTAATATAGGGAATTTTAAAGAGTATGATATGTCGTTATTGTAGTTTTATAAAGTGAATGATTGGCATTTTAAATGAGTTAGGAGTTTTATTAATTTATTTTGGTATTGTTAATTATATATTTTGTAGTTTTGGTTGAAATCTAACTAATTTTATTTTGTTAAAATGTGAATTTTTGTTATTTAAAATTAATTTTTCAACACCTGAATATTTGGATTGTAGAGAATTTACAACTCAAATTTGTAATTTTAACTAATGGATTTTGGAAAAACTTAACCAAAAAAATATATCCTAAAAAATCCTCTAGAAATATAACATGAATAAACTTAGTGGATAACAACCATATCATTTTTTAAAAATGCCAAAATGCACTGTAATAAATCAAATAGTAATTTAACTAAATGTAACATAATTTATATTAGCAATTGCACGACATGTTGCAAAGGAAAAGTCGTAAGGCGGTAACATAGGGATAGGAGGCACCGTCCTGATGGGCCAAAGACAGTAGCAACAATTAAGCCAAAGATACTAATATGGGTCCTTAGATTGGGCAAAGAAACAAGTGTTGTAGGAGGTATGCCAATGGAGTCCTTCATATAATTGACAATAAGGACAAAAATCAAGAAAAGTTGAGCCAATTGAGGTGCTAATATATAATCAATTATTTGAAGAAAAGCTAATGTATAAATCAATTGTTTGAAGAAAAACTAATGTATGAACAAAAGCTAATGTATAATCAATTGTTTGAAGGATTAAGAAGAAAATGAGGGAAATTCAACTAATGGGATTTCTAGTTTTGAAGTCAATATGTATCTCTCTTCAACATGTTGGTTAACCAATTCCCATGGGGAGGCATGGTTAGATGATTTGGGATATTCCTACCATATAACTCTTCATATTGAATGGTCGATGGTCTATGAAGAATTCAAAATCAAAAAGGTTGTGAAGTCTTCACTATGTCCACCAATTGGACTCCAAAATACTTATACATGGGTAACCAAGTTTAGGTCAAGTGTGATTGATTGGCTCCATCATAAACTCAAGTTAGATTTTATAGTTTAAACTTACATTTTATAGTTTTAACAAACTCTCTCTCCATCAGATTAAAACGAGAAAGGAGAAGCTATTCCATAAATGCATTTACATTTTACAAAGAAAATATTATACATTTCATAATGAAATGAATAACAAGAAAAAAAATATTAAAAAATATATATTGTGCTCAATCATAAGGTAACTAAGTTGCTCCACAAAGATGAGATCTTAGCTAAATTTACTAACTGAATTCCTACCAAAAAAATTACAACTAAACTTTCAGTGAAAAGAACAAAATATTTCATATATCATAACAAGCCTATTTAGTTACAAAAATAGTATGAAAAACCTAACTGAAACACATATATATAACTTGGAGAGTGTTTGTATCTGCTTCTTTTCTACAAAAGGATAGTATATCTGCAGTGCGGAATTGAGGAGCGAATAGAATTCATAAAAATCAAGTAGAAGACAAAGACCAGGAGGCAAAAAAATGAAGAGTCTATCACTATTAGTGTGGGTCTGATTTTCAACACTTTGGTGCGTGGGTCCTTTTCTCAGCCACCGAAGCATGAATGGAGCCACTCAAAGTGCATTTTATTTATATATATATATAATATAAGGCATTATATATATAGAAAATATAATGGGAACGCAGTTAATAGGTATATGAATTCAATGAATTCAATTTCCTTTGAATTTTCCTGTTATGAGGAAATTTCATACTAAATAGTGTTTGAGAGTGTAAACATTTTGAAGTTGTGTTTTTATTGCATAATAATCTGCAAATAGGTTGATGCATAATGGAAAACAATAAAGAAGGAATAATGAAACAAAATGCATTTTACCAAAGCATATATCATAAAATTATGCTGAAAAAAAAAAACAATAAAAAAGGACCTAATTGCTAAAGAGATCCATTACAGATTGAGAAGGTTGTATCAAAACCACTGCGCATTCAATCGTGGTGAGTGTTTATTATTTATAATATCAAATGACAGAATAATTACAAATCAATATGCGAATTAGAAGGAAACTTTATATAAATATTCCTGAAATCAAGGGTTAGCTAATCTCCTAGAATCAAGCCTTAGGTGTAGGCAAAATATCCTCAACCGTATCCTTAACACCCCCTGCAAGCTGAGCATCGGATTGGATTGAACGTGAAGCTTGGTCCAAAAAAACTCAAAAAGGGGTCAAGGAAGACTTTTGGTGAAGATGTTAGCAACTTGTAGATGAGATGGCACATATTGCGTGTGAATTTTGCCAGCGACAACAAGTTCGCGAAGAAAATGATAGTCTAATTCAACATGCTTGGCTCGCTTGTGAGAAACAGGATTGGAGCTCAAAAAAATTGCACTTTTGTTGTCACATAAGAGAAGAGGCTTCCGGGGAATGGGGACATGGAGGTCATGAAGGAGATGTGTAAGCCAAAGAAGTTTAGCAGCAGTGTTTGCAAGACCACGATACTCAGATTCACAACTGGAACGAGAGACAATAGGTTGCTTTTTGGCACTCCAAGAGACTAAATTGTCACCAAGATAAATAGAGTACCCAGAATTAGAGCGACGAGTATCTGGACAACCAACCCAGACAGCATCAGAGTAAGCAACCAGAGCATCAAGAGTAGCAGAGGGGTGAAAGGAAAGACCAAAATGGAGGGTGCCCTTGACATAGCGAAGAATACGCTTAACAACAATAAAATGATCCTCAGTTGGAGCATGCAGAAATTGACTAACAGAGTTGACAGCATGAGCAATGTCTGGGCGTGTGATGGTCAAGTATTGAAGTGCACCAACAAGAGACCGGTAAAGAGTAGGATCCGAAAACAGAAGGCCATCAGCAGACAAGTGTTGAGAGACAATCATGGGAGTATGGACAGGTTTGTTGTCAAGTAACTGAGCGCGAGTAAGAATATCCCGTGCATATTTCAGCTGACTGAGAAAAAGACCATCTGCAGTTGGCGATGCTTCAAGACCAAGAAAGTAGCTGAGAGAGCCCAAATATTAGTGGCAAACTCAGAATTGAGTTTAAGAGTAAAGCTATCAAGAAGAGATGAGTTGTTGCCAGTAACAATAATGTCATCAACATAAAGAAGCAAATAGATAACATCAGAGTTCTTATGAAAGACAAATAGAGAAGTGTCAGCGCGGCTGCAAGAGAAACCAAGTCGAAGGAGAAAAGAGTTGAAGCGCTGGAACCAGGCACGAGGAGCTTGCTTGAGACCATAGAGAGCTTTCTTTAACATGCATACATGATTAGGGAAGCGAGGATCAATGTACCCAGGCGGCTGTTCCATATAAACATTTTCAGTGAGAGTACCATTGAGGAACGCATTCTTGACGTCAAGTTGACGAAGAGGCCATTTGTTGGTAACAACAAGAGAAAGAACAACACGGACGGTAGTGGCCTTGATAACAGGACTGAAGGTGTCAGTGTAATCAAGACCGGGAACCTGGGTATATCCTTTGGCAACAAGGCGAGCTTTGAGTCGCTCAACGGATCCATCAGGAAGATATTTGGTCCAAAACACCCATTTTGAGCCCACAATGTTGGTGTTTGCTGGCCGAGGGACCAAAATCTAGGTGCGATTGTTTTGCAGAGCCTGAACTTCTTCATCCATGGCGGCAAGCCAGGCAGGATTCTTAGTAGCCGATTTGAATCCTTTAGGCTCAGTGGAGACAAGAAGAGTAGAAAGAAGTCCAGAGGAGCCCAAGACACCAAGATTCGCTGGATGGCGGGTCTTGAAAATACCAGCTTTAGCTCGCGTGACCATAGGGTGAGAGCCGAGCGAAATTGCAGGAGCAGGAACAGGAGGAGAGGTCCATGCCTCAATGAGAGGCGAGCTCGAAGGCAATGAAGAGGGACCTGCAAAAGAATCAGTAGCCTGCAAGGACTCATCCACTGGATCAGTACAGATAGCACATGGATCAGATTGAGTAATATGTGGAGAAGATGGTGCAGGGGACGGGGAAGGAGGGTTGGTATGTAACGGACCGGGTTCCAGAAAATTGGAAAAGGTTAGAGAAGAAAGGGGCTGAGCCTGAGAGGAATCAAGAAAAGGGAAATGGTTTTCATCAAACTGAGCATGTCAGGTGATGTAGAGGCGAGAGGTGATGGGGTCAAAGCAACAAAACCCTTTATAAGAGGGACTGTAACCCAAAAAAATGCAGGGAATACTGTGTGGAGAAAGTTTGTTAGGCATATAATTACGCAAACAAGGATAAACACGACACCCAAAGGGATGAAAATTTTCAGAATTTGGAGAAGAACCATATAAAAGCTCAAAAGGTGACTTACCTCCAAGAAGTGGTGTGGGCAAACGGTTGATGATGTAAGCTGCAGTGCTGAAAGCATCAACCCAAAAACGAGGAGGAAGGTGAGAATGAAAAAGAAGAGCAAGGCCAGTTTCAGTCACATGACGGTGTTTGCGTTCAGCGCGACCATTCTGGGCAGGTGTATAGGGGTAGGAAAGCTGATGGTGAATGCCGGAAGTACGAAGATGAGCTTGAAAGCAAGTGCTAGTGAATTCACCTCCGCCATCACTTTGAAAAATCTTTATATGAGCAGAATATTGATTTTCCACAAATTTTTTAAAATTAGTGAAAACATCATAAAAATCAGATTTGAATTTCAAAGGATAAAGCCAAGTGAATCGTGAGTAATCATCAATGAAGATAACATAGTAGGTAAATCCCGAATTTGATTTGACCGGGGAAGGACCCCATATATCGCAATGAATAAGATCTAATACATGTGATGATCTATGTTCATTACGTGAATAGGGTAAATGATGATTTTTCGCAAGTTGACATGTACTACACAGTGTAGGAGAGGGCAATAAAGATGTAAGATAAAGATGTCCTGTTTTATTTAAATAAGAAATAACAGAGTGATTTACATGTCCAAGGCGAGCATGCCATAAATCATAGGAAGCATGTAAATTCTTATTTTTAAGGACAGAAATAAGAGCAGAGTTGCCACGCTCCAGCACATATAAGCCGCCATCACGCTTACCGGTTGCCACCACCCTTCCCGTTTGACGGTTCTGAATAGAGAAAAGGTTATTAGTAAATGTAACGGATAAAGGAAAATCAGACGTTAATTTACTAATTGAAAGGAGATTTTTGGTGAGATGGGGAACAACTAAAACATCCAATAAATGAATATTTGGGGTAGGAGAGACTGTACCGGTATGAGTAATGGGTAAAGAGGCACCATTGCCCACAATTACAAAATCCTTACCAGTGTACTGAGTGGGCTGATCCAAAATAGATGGTTCTGTAGACATGTGGGCCGAAGCTCCAGTGTCCAAGAACCAATCAGGGCCTGCTGAGTCGTTGAGAGAACAGGAGCTTGCAAAAGCTTCAGCAAGATGGGCGCTATTCTCAGTTCGGGCATACCTCTGGTTGCATCGATCGACATAGTGACCATCTAGACGACATATCTGGCAGCGAGGAGGACGACGACCTGAACCAGAGGAGGGGCAGCCACGAGTTGCAGAGGAGGTGCGGCCATGGCCAGTGCTACGGCCCTCGGAGTTGCGGCCACGAGTTGCAGAGAATCGGCCAGAACCTCGGTTTGCGGCAGTGAAGGCTGCAGCGGGAGGGGCAGTGGGTTCAAGAGATTTCTGAAAGAGTTCAAAACTCTCAGCCTTGGAAACCAGATCGGCAAAGCAAGGAAGAGGGGTGAGCGCCATCTGCGCAGTGGAGAAACCCGAGAAATCGGTGCCAAGACCACGGAGAAACCAGTGGATTTTGTCGGTGTCATCCACAGGCCGACCAATCGCATGGAGTTGGTCACAGAGAGCCTTGAAAGAGCGGGCATATTTAGCAACAGGTCTGGTACCGCATTTCATCAATTGAAGTTCATCTTTGAGATGAATTTCTCGAGCCTTCGATCGGTGATTGAAGGTATTCTCCAAGGTAAGCCAGACCTCTCGTGCTGTGGTAAGCCCAACAACCTCTGCCATGGCTTCTTCGGTGAGAGAGGAACGAAGGAGGCAGAGGATTTTCTGATCAGCAGCTTTCCACGCCAAGTGTTTGTCACTGGGTGTCTGAGGAGTGGCAGAATCAAATTGAGGGGGAGGAATGATGGTGCCATCGACATGACCAAGCAGATTTTGACTCTCAAGAAGGGGAAGCAATTGACTCTTCCAGAGGAGATAGTTGGTGGAGGAAAGCTTGATTGTGATCATGTGGATTAAGGTATTGAAAGGAAGAATATTGGAGGAGGGTTCGGTGGCCATGGGTGTCTCACAGGATCGAGGATTGGAGGAGGTTTCAGTGGCCATGGGTGTCTCACAGGATCGAGGAGAGGATGATTAATCCGATGGGAAGCTCTGATACCATGAGAAGGTTGTATCAAAACCACCACGCATTCAATCGTGGTGAGTGTTTATTATTTATAATATCAAATGACAAAATAATTACAAATCAATATGAGAATTAGAAGGAAACTTTATATAAATATTCCGGGAATCAAGAGTCAGCTAATCTCCTAGAATCAAGCCTTAGGCATAGGCAAAATATACTCAACCGTATCCTTAACACAGATTAGCGAACTTGTTTCTACATGAATCTATAGAGAAATGGGGACTGCACAACCTTGACAAGCATATATATCCTCTAGGTACTCCAAGGGGCATAGAAGGAAACCATATTTTTTAAACACATAACACAAATTCAAACCACATGTTGGGTATGCACATGAGAATTATTCACTAAAGATTGCAATACCACTATCTGTGTTTGCAAGACAACGATATAATCTGTTGTTTCTCTCAATAAGCAGGAGGCATCCATCGATCTTTGCAACTGCTTCATGCACCTGTTTACCACCCTCCTAGCAACTGTAATAATAATCATGGAAAGAGGTTCCAAACATAATAATAATCTTCCCCTCATCACAGTAAACTTCTAAGTAAACCTCATAATTGGTATGTATGTTCAGCAAGGGTTAGAGATGTCTAGAGTAAAATTTGTGTTTCAATAAGATGTCTAAATTAGGTCTTTAATCAATTTCAAGGGTGAAAAATAGATATAATAATGTTTTATTTTGCATTTCTCGAAAGGTTTTTAATATTACTATTTTAGCAAGTTGCTTAAGCTTATTATGTTCAATTTTTTAAAATTGTGCTAAAGACAAACAATGGTCGGTAAATATAAATATGTAGTAACAAACTTATCTCATATTATATCTCACATTATAAAGATTAAAGAAGATCATAAAAATAAACTAAATTATAATTTTGTTTTAAATTACTATTATTAAATAATAAAATAAAATTATCAGTTAAATATATGTACATTTAAAAATAAAAAAACATGTTAAATATATCTACATTTAAAAAAAAAGCATGTTAAACATATGTACATTTAAAAAAAAAACATGTAGCCACCACTTTACCATGGAGATTATTAACCTATAGATGGACTTTGTTACAATACCATGGTCCAACACCATAGTTTATTAATACTACATTTATAAAAAAAACCTAAATCATGTTCATATGATACATTTTCTAATTTATTGATTTAATTAAAATAGTAGAAATTGCATAACTACTTTTGAGAAAGATATCAACTTTTGATTTGTGACTATTACTAAAAATATTCTATATAGATTAAATCACTATCAACCACATAATATTTATTGATAATTAAATTAAAATTCTAAAAACTCTATTTCAAATTAGACAAACCTATCTATATAAAAATGATATCTATTTAAAATTCCAAAATATACATGTATATCCCTATAATACACATGTCAAGCTTTTTATAACAAATTATTTGCTTCTTATAAAAGATTATATTTAAATGTTTGGTTAACCTTGATCCACTCCTAACGTAATTAGGGTAACCTTGATACAAATCAATGATGGGATTAAGCACTAATGGTATTTAATAATGCACTCTTTTTTAGAGAAAGAAGACTCACATATTTAGCTTTTTTAAATGTGCTTATACTACGGGATTTTGGATTTTTCATTGAAATGATTTTCTTAGAAATTGATGTTATTTAATGGTTTGTTGTTTATATATATTTTTTGCAACCATTCTATTCTAAACTTGAGCGTACTATTATTTCATTGATCACCGTACAAAGTGTATTATTCACCCTCAGTTCCTTTCATTAATATGAGCTTGATCACCTTGTATTGAACATGATATAAGGGACTATAGAATTTGATCTAATTTTTTTGTTTGAGTGCGAGTTTGTGTATAATAAAAATTTGTTGAAAAAAATTATAAGTAACATTACAAATAAAATAGATATTGAGTTTGAAACAGTTACATTTAATTTAGAATAATTATGAGTTACTCAGATATTTAGACATATTGATATATAATGGTAAGATAAGTATTTGTTTTCTAACCTAAAATGTTAAGATTAAGATTAGTATATGGTTTAATTGAAAATAATTAAAATAACATTTAAAGATAGATTTCTTATTCATAACTTACAACTCCATAGCATTTGTTGAAAATATTGTTATATTAACAACACTATTCAAGGTATTTTTATATAATAGACATTATTTAATAATTGGAAATACTATATAGTAAGACGCCTCATCATATAAGCCATCATAGGGGTTGGACTATTAATTAATATAAACTTATGTGGTAATTGTAATCCCTGAGTTGATAGTGTAGCCTTAGCTTGGTGCAAATAGCCAATTAACATGGAGTAAAGGAAGTAAACTCTATGATATATTTTATTTATTTAGTTATTAAATAATACATTGATATTTAGTTATTAAATAATACATTGATTCTATTTCATGTAAATTTATAAAGGAAATGAATATGCATTCAAAGTTTTGTCATTGCATTAGTTGAATTGGCAAAATACTTATAATTTGGAGGCTTTAACACCAATATTACACAATATTCATTTCTAATAAATTTGTTTTTCACTATCAATAAATATGCACTTCTAAAAAGTTTGTTATTCAGATTACAGTCCATGCATTTCCAACAAATCAAATATGTTAAGTCCACTGTGCTACCCAAACTATAAAACAAATTCACATATGCAGCAGAAAATATCAGGTTCGAGCTTCAACCATCTGTCAGTATTGATCTTGTGTGTGGTTATTCCTTATCAAATGCCAAAGTTTTTGGTAGAGGTTGTCGATGTTAAAAATATTAAGATCAGATGCCTGCAATGTCGTAAAAGAATAATAGAAAGACATGCTTATATTGGGTATAGAACAAAGCAGAAGAGTGTTGCCACATAGTATAGGATATTACCTTGGTATGTATGGTATGATAGACTTTGTTGTTAATAGTAGAAGAAGCAGCCCACACAACTTCCAGCCCACCTACGCCTCTTGAGTCGATCGAAGGCTCGGAGAAGCCATTGCAGGTAGAGCCAGTGGAAACTCAATTCTGAACTACTCATGATCTCTAATCCCAACAAACAATCCTAGATTCTCCCAAAGCAATCCAATTTTTTTTTAAACCAATTCAAATTAAACTAGAATTTGATGATGGATGTGAAAATTCGGTGATTGGCACCAGATAGAATTTTGACCCTAATCTCTAATTATGGCAGATGATGGCTTGGATGTGAAAATTCATAAATGATTAATATTGATCTTCAATTCTATGGCAGAGAATATTTTAATCGTCTAACACCAAAATTAATGGTGCACTAAACACACAGGTGGCATGGGAGGGGTACTTTTCAAAGGGTAACACCTGATCTAGTTGGATATTAGTGGCCACCCGTCTATTACACTTGAACCCCCACCATTGTTTCTTTCATTTTTTCAGTTTCCTTATTTACAGTAGCACAATTTATTATTTTTGGCAGTTTTTCCAGGTCCTAAACTTCCGAAGCCGTTTTCAGGCCCTAAACGACATTTTTTTTTTGTGAAAATTGGGACCCACATGGCTTCTCAATCGATGTTGGTCATTCGAAAGTTGTAGTCCTCAGATAGATATTTCTAACAAGGTATTGTGCGTGTCAAACGGACATTGTATGCCAAAGTTACGACCCCGGGAAGTTGATGTACCAATTTATCGAAACGGGGCCCATAGTTTGGCGCTTCATCTCCTAAGATTAGGTTTTTGAATGTTTAGGGTTTGCCATTGTTTCTCAATAATAAATAGGCCTTTAAGCCTCATTGTAACATAGTTCAGAGGCATGTAGCCACCACATCTCTTCTCAGAGATAAGCTACCATCGCCTGAGCTAGTCTTATTTCCATTTGTTTGTAATCATATTTTAGTATTTGATATTAATGAAATGAAGTGTTATTTCTACTGCGTCTTTGTATTTATGGTTATCTCTGTAATTTGTTGTGTTCCTGTTTAAATCTGGAGCAGTGGTATCAGAGCAGTATGCTCTTTCTTTGTTTTTCTTTGCATGTCCCCAACGAGGTCGGGATATAAGGAGTTAGGGCTCGATCTGGTTCAACCTTTGCAAGATCAACCTCGAAAACCTTAACGGCCGCCCATGGGGGAAGAAAAGAAAGATGAGGGGGCAGGAGATCTTATGAAAATATTTCTCGAGGGCCTAGAAACAAAGGAACTTGATGATGGACAACTTTGCCCAGATCCTTCAATGGTTGCCCACTGACGGCGCATCCACATCCAGCAGTCACTCTGGAGGTTCCACTCCTTTTAAGGTACAAGTAAACTTTGAAATTCCCATATTTGAGGGCCAAATAGATGCAGACACCATAGATAAATGGTTAAATATGCTAGAAGGATATTTTTTTATTCATGATTTTTCCATCCGAGAAAAGATTACTTTTTCTCTTCTCAAAGCCACCCCCCATGTCAAGGACTGGTGGGAAACCTAATATGAGTAGGAGGATGAAAGTATGACACTTTTTCCTGTCGCACCCACTTGGAATTCGTTTCGGGATGCCATCAAGGAGCAGTACTACCCTGTCGGGAGCTATGAGGATAAATACATAAAGTGGACAATGTTGCAGCAAGGAAGGGACCAAGATGTGCCAAAGTTTACCAATGTTTTAAGTTGGGTATAAAGGATTCTAAGAAACATTTGTTACTCAAGTACCGTAGCTACCTACACAAGTACATCCAAGATGAGATGGAGTTCCTGGACATCTCCTCGCTCGACACGACGTAACGATATGACGTCGAGATTAACCAGAAGTTTAAGCAGAAGAAGTGATACTTTGGATCTATGAATCCAAAGCAAGGGAAAGGTGCCCCCAAACCACACAACAAAGGACAAAGCCAAGGCGGGGCGGCTTAGGACAACTCGCCAAAGCCACAAGCAAATAAAAACACCGTGAAGCCAAAGTAGGACATGGGAGAGTGGTGTTAGCTCCATAAGAGCTCCACTCACAACACAAGTGAGTGTCAGGCCAAGCAATCACTGGGGTCCGAGTTGAAGTCTTCGGAATCAGATGTATGTTCCGACCATGAGTTAGAACCTGACAAGGGGAATGACAAAGGGAAGTAGATTATCGATGTGGATCCCAATGCCATCGTTGCCACCACGAATATCCAGAAGGAGGAACCCGAAGATCCATAGGAGGAGGAGTGCCTCTTCCACTCCCAGATGTGGGTAAAGGGTTCTCAGCTACAGTTCATTATCGACACCAGGAGCCAAAAGAACTTCATTTTGACAGAGGTCATGAAGCGGGTGGGCTTACTGACCACAACACACCCACAATCGTACACCATCAGGTGGCTTCACCAAGGACGAGATCTTCGTGTGGGCCAGCAGTGCCACCTTCCATATAGCATCAAGCCCTTCACGAATGAGGTATTATGTGACATGGCTCCCCTTGATGTTTGTTATGTATTATTAGGCCAACCATACTTGTGGAGGTGACATGTTGTGTATGAGTTAAGGCCTCGCGTTGTTATTGTTACTTTGGGAAATAAGTTGTACAGGATACCAGAGGTAGCACCGCCTACTGCCATATCTTTCGTTACTGCAAAACAATGCAGTAAGCTCATTTCCAAAACCAGGAAATTTGTTTTCCCGATGATATGCCCTTAGGGAAAGAAGAAGACGGTGGCCACAACCTCTAGACAAGGCCCCTCCACATGAAAACAACATATGGACAAGGTCATTGAGGAGTACGAGTACATCTTCACCTCCCCCAGAGGGATGCCTCTGCACTATCAAGTCAAGCACTTCATTGATTTGACCCCAGGTGCGTTGCTGTCCAATGGACCAATCTATTGGCGCTTCGTTCTGGAGAACGACGAAATCAAGAGGCAAATTCAGGAGTTGTTGTAGAAATGTCACATCCGGCCGAGTTCATCACCCTGTGGGAGCCCGATTGTGTTGGTACAGAAGAAGGATGGAACTTGGAGACTTTGTATTGACTATCGGGCATTGAACAAGATCATTGTCTGGAATAGGTACCCAATCCCACAGATTGATGACCTTCTGGACCAACTCAAAGGGGCAAAATATTTCAGCAAGATCGACTTGAAATCTAGATATCACTAGGTACCAATTGAACCCTCCGATGTGTGGAAGACTGCCTTCAAAGCCAAGGAGGGCCTTTTCGAATGGTTGGTTATGCCTTTTGGGTTGACGAATGCTCCTGCAACCTTCATGAGGCTAATGGATGACATATTGCGGCCATTTACCAACTCATTTGTAGTAGTATACTTGGATGACATCCTGATCTTCAACCAGAGTTGGGAAGAGCACCTCCACCACATCTGACAGGTTCTCCAAACATTATGACAACACAAGTTGTGTGCCAATGCATGACATAGGTTCAGTATCTGGGATACATTATTGATGAACATGGGGTGCATGTGGATCTAGCCAATATCTAATTCATTCGAGATTGGCCAGCCCCAACCACTCTGACAGATCTCTGCATCTTTCTGGGTCTTGCCAATTTCTACCATAGGTTCATGTTGGGATTCTCCATATCACTTGGCCCTTAGCCATGTCACCAAGGGAGGAGTGAAAGCAAAATTATTTTGGTTTGAATCTCAACAGAAGGCATTCACAGAGTTGAAACATTGCCTCTGCTCTGCACCAGTGCTCATTTTACTAGACTTGCAACAACCATTTGAGATCGAGACAGATGCCTCTGACTATGCTACTGGGGCAGTCCTTACTCAACAGGGGCATCAAATGGCATATCATAGTGACACACTTACAGACACAGTCCAGAAGTATCCCACTTATGACAAAGAGATGTATTCCATTATGCAGGCTTACCGACAATGGAAGCATTACTTTTTGGGGAAGGAAACAGTCATCCACACAGACTACCGACCCCTGCAATTCATACAGATGCAAGGGAAGTTGCAGAATGATCACCATCAGAAGTGGTCCACATAGTTGCAACAGTTCTATTTGAATATCAAGTATAAGAAGGGCAGCACCAATAATGTTGCAGACTACCTCAACTGACCACCTATCATGGCGTTAACCACCATGTTAAACTCTTTTGGGCACGAGATTTCTAATTGGCCACTCCTCTACAAAAGCAACCCAGAATTCGACCACACATACTAGACGCTCTTGGAGGGTCAACAAGTTCTAGATTTTCACCTCTACGATGCCCTGCTATGCCACCTGGGACACCTTTGTGTTCCTCCAAGCAAGCGTGCCAAGATGATTTGGGAAGCGCACTACAGTCGGGCCACTAGGCATTTTGGGGTCGAAAAAACAGTGGCAATATTGTAGAAGTATTTCTATTGGCCAAATCTTTGACAGGATGTCGGGAAGTACATCAAATCTTGCACTTCTTGTGCCATTGCCAAACCGACCATCAAGAAGTAAGGCCTCTATACTCCACTGCCTACCCGTAGTCGGCCTTGGGAATCCGTCTCCATGGATTACATGTCGGGACTTCATTCTTCAAAGCATAGAGACGACTGTGTTTTTGTAGTTTTCGATAGATTCTCGAAGATGGCCATTATGGAGGCCTGCAAGAAGAATATCATAGCAGAAGCCACTGCTAAACTCTTCTTTGAACGAGTGTGGGTACACTTTGGAATCCCATAGTCTATCAAATCAGATCAGGACAATAGGTTCCTCAGTACATTTTGGTCCAGTCTCTAGTCGATGCTGGACACCAAGCTCACTAAGTCCACAGCTTTCCATCCCCAAACTAATGGCTAGACAGAGGTCATCAACATGATGATCGTACACATTATGCGCATCTACAACTCAAAGCATCCACACACATAGGATGAGAGCCTCCCCTATGTCCAACGCAGTTATAACAGGGCTCTCCACAGCTCGACTAGCCACAGCCCTTTTCAGGTGGGCTTGGGATTCTAGCCACTATGTCCCATTGATGTGGCCATACCATTTGTAGCTGTTCAGGCAGACTCGGCTCATGCCCAGTTAGAAGCTAATAAGGTAAACAACTTCATTGAGCACATCCAACATATCCGCCAACAGGTCCATGACATTATGGAGAAATCAAATGCCAAGCACAAGCAGCGACATGATCAACATTGGGTGCCACACAAGTTTCTGGTGGGCGATAAAGTTTGGTTGCATTTGCAGAAGGAACGCCCTACCGGAGCTTATCGAAAACTCATACCGCTCCGATATGGTCCTTACACCATTACTAAGGTTGTGGGAGACAATGCATTTGAGCTCAACATTCCCCCATTCCTTGGCATGCACCCAATGTTCAATGTGGACCGCATTCGACCATACTTCCCACCATTGCTGGAAACATTAGACATTGCAGAACAACTCACACCTACAAAGTTAAATCCAGATTGCATGGAACAAGCCACAACTGATCAGATCATGCACACGCAGATCAAGAACACCCGACAGAAAAGGATCCAACTATGTCGAGTTGTCAAAGCAGACCAACTCCTTCACCAAGGCAAGTGGCTCATTAGGGACCAAGTTCAGCGAAAGTTTCTTCATCTCATGGAGGAACTCAACGTAATGGGGACCACTGCTTCATAATGGGGGAGGAATGATCTAGGTGGATATTGGTGGCCACCTACGTATTCCACTTGAACCCCCACCATTGTTTCTTCCATTTTTTCAATTTCCTTATTTGTAGCACAATTTACTATTTTTTGGCATTTTTTCGGGTCCTGAACTTCTGAAGCCGTTTTGAGGCCTTAAATGACGTTTTTTTTTTTTTAGTTGTGAAAATTGGGACCCACATGGTTTCTCGACCAAAGTTGGTCATTCAAAATTTGTAGTCCTCGGATAGATATTTCTAATGAGGTATTGTGCGCATCAAACGAAGATTGTATGCCAAAGTTACGACCCCGGGAAGTTGATGTACCGATTTACCGAAAAGGGGCCCATAGTTTGGCGCTTCATCTCCTAGGGTTAGGTTTTTGTATGTTAGGGTTTTTAATTGTTTCTCAATAATAAATAGACCTTTGAGCCTCATTGTAACATAGTTCATAGGCATGTCGCTGCCACATCTCTTCTCAGAGATAAGCTACCACTGCCCGAGCTAGTCTTATTTCCATTCTTTTTGTAAGCATATTTTAGTATTTGATATTAATGAAATGAAGTGTTATTTCTACTGCATCTTTGTATTTATGGTTATATCTGTAATTTGTTGTGTTCCTATTTAAATCCGGATCAACGCCTTACAATGTAATTATTATAAAAGATTATTATTTTTTTGCTTAAGCAAGAGTCGAACCTTCTTTTCATTTCTCTATATAAAAAATTACATAAAATACAAAAAACCCAGGGTAGAAAAGGCTAGAGATATGGCTATTTCTAGGTGCCTTGGGAAAAGAGCCAACTGCTCACGACCTGAGTCAAGAGACTACTAAACCACTCAACCCGATCTCCAAGATCCAATGAGCAAAAAACTAAATGATCCTTCCTGCATCGCAGTGTAATTAAAAAGGAGAAAAGGCCCACAAAATACAGAAAATGGGCCAGCTAAGGAAACCCAGTATCTGACCCGGACCCCCCAACATGCTCAATGATCCTAGGCCATTGATCCACTACTGCAAGATCCAATGGTTGAAATACATATCGGGAGGAAAAGAATCTGTGAGAATACCCATCCGATGAGGGCGGTATTCTCTCTCCTACTAGAGCCACGTGTTGCATGATGAGTGGCATTGGGCTCCTTTCTAGGAAACCACTTCCAGAGTTGAGGGCACCCGATGAACAAAAAACCACCTTGAGGACGGTAAAGAAACCAAGTGGTGGACTATTATGAAACCAGCTCAAGAAAAGATAAAAAAGATAGATCAACGCCTTAGAATTCAGCCTCTTCGAGGGGGCAACCTCCTTTACATTACATAAATGAACAATTATTTGATGATACAAATGAAAAGACCTCCTTTCTATATATAAGAATCTAAGGGGTCATAACATAATCATAGCCGACATAACAATAATAATGTAAGGGCACAATAATAACAATAGTGGGTTTCTATGGGGCACAATAGTAACAATATGGGCACTACATGGGTACATCAATATAATAAGTGGGTTGTACTAATAACCATAAGGGGTTACACTAGTAGTATAGGGGCCTAACATGCCCCTCTCCTTCAAAAAGCGTTGTCCTCAACGCTTGAGTAGTTCTTGATGCTTCTGTATAAAATTCTTGTCCTCCCTTGTGGAATCTTCAGCAGGTAAGTTCTTCCACTTGATGAGAAACTCTGAAATTGATCGATTTCGTAGCTGTCGGGTTCTTGTTTCTGTGACTGCTCCAGGTTCCAATATGATTTTTCCTTCCTCTTCAATTTCTAGCAATATTGTTTGAATTGGGATCTTTCGCAACTTTTGAATAAGTGGCCATACTTCTTCATCCTTCTTCCATTCATCCCTTGCTTCATTTATCCAATCTGTGACTGCTCCAGGTTCCAATATGATTTTTCCTTCCTCTTCAATTTCTAGCAATATTGTTTGAATTGGGATCTTTTGCAACTTTTGAAAAAGTGGCCATACTTCTTTGTCCTTCTTCCATTCATCCCTTGCTTCGTTTATCCAATCTGGTTGGATAATAGAAATAGCACAAAACAATGCTTCCACATCCTCATCCTTGAAGAGTCTTCCCATTCGGTAAGGTCGCCATTTTTTAAGTGCATGTAGTATTGCCAACATTTCCTTCTCATAAATAGCTTGCTTGAGATGTAGCAATAAAAATACCCAATCACCTACATCAAAACATTTTTCACTACGATGTTGATCTACCTGTTGCTTCGTTTGATTTTGCACCGAAGTGGTGTTATCCTTTAAAAGTTGGAGAACTTCTGGTTGATGCTCGATGTGATCTTTCATTGCTTGAACCTTTTTCTTCTTGATATGTCCTTCTATCTCTAGAGTTTGAGGAGTGGAAATTTCTTCCAATCCTTTACAAAATATGGTCGGATTCATTTCTTGATGCTCGATGTGATCTTTCACTTCTTGAACATTTTTCTTCTTGATATGTCCTTCTATCTTGATAGTTTGAGGAGTGGTAATTTCGACTAATGAATTACAAGATATGGTTGGATTCATTTCTTCTTTCTCGATGTGATCTTGCACTTCTTGCACCTTTTTCTTCTTGATATGTCCTTCTATCTTGAGAGTTTGAGGAGTGGTAATTCTTACCAATGCTTTACAAGATGTGGTCTGATTCATTTCTTCTTTCCCTGGGGTGGGGTCCTGGCGTAGATCCTCTTCTTTTGATGTTTTTTGATCCTTTTGTTCTTCCTCTTCATATTCTATGTAAAATAATTTCTTCTCAGCACACTTATGACCTTTAGTGCATTTTATATCAAAATTGTAACAAAGCCCTTTTTCTCTTTTCTCTTCCAATTGTTGTGGTGTAACCCTTGTAGGTTGTGGAAGGCTAGGAGAAACAACACTTCCATCTTTATAGTTGTGAGGGGTATGCTTCCTAGTTTCCATAATTTTTCTTTCCACTATGTCACAAAGCCCTTTTACTCTTTCCAATTGTTGTGGTGTTTCTCTTTGTATCCTCATAATGTGCTATCATTTCCTCCTTGAAAATTGACCATGTAACAAGTCATTTACGAGAACAAAGCCCTTCATACCATAAAAATTGGTCAGGTTCTAAATATGAAGATGCAATACATACCTTTTGTAACAGTGGTACACCATGTAGATCAAAATATTGCTCCATCTGAAGTATCCAATTTACCGGATCCTTGCCATCAAACTTCCTCATCTTTCTTTTTCTTGATTTTAGGAGCTCGATCTTGAAACGACTGTAACTCTGTACTTTTGGATATTTAAGTTCTGAAATTTCAACCTGTAGTAGCCCTCTGTGTGCTCTTTCCAATGCCACAAGTCTGACCCAAATTGGATTCTTCAAGGAAGAGTTATACGAAATCTCCCACAGTGACTTGATTATAGACTAGTTCAGTAGAGCGAACTTGTACGACGTGCCACGAGTCACTATTTCAACCTTTGGATCTGAAAAATGCATACAAGAAACTATAGTCCGTCCTATTTCTGTATCTTCTTACGAAATTTCAATCTGATCCTCAGATAGAAAGTTATGACGATTTTCCCCAGGTCACCTGTTTGGAATGTAATTCAGGAGTCTGCAAAAAGACCAACTTCCTCATATCATATCTCCGCAAATACAGCGTGAAAAGCTTTGAAATTTGGACCCGAGGTTCAACGTGCTTTATTCTCAAATGGGTTTTTTTTCAACTTTTGAAACCTCGCAGAAAAAAGTTATAGCGAAATGCCACGATGACCTGTTTGGAGAAGCGAAACCCTAGAATCCAAAGCTCTGATACAAGATATGGTTGGATTCATTTCTTCTTTATGGATGCGATCTTTCACTTCTTTCACCTTTTTCTTCTTGATATGTCCTTCTATCTTGAGAGTTTGAGGAGTGGTAATTCTTGCCAATGCTTTACAAGATATGGTTTAATTCATTTCTTCTCTCTCTCGGGTGGGGTCCTGGCGTATATCTTCTTCTTTTGATGTTTCTTGATCCTTTTCTTCCTCCTCTTCATATTCTATGTAAAATAATTTCTTCTCAGCACACTTATGAACTTTAGTGCATTTGCTATCACAATTGTAACAAAGTCCTTTTTCTCTTTCTTCTTCCAATTGTTGTGGTGTAACCCTTGTAGGTTGTGGAAGGCTAGGAGAAACAACATTTCCATCTTTATAGTTGTGAGGGGTATGCTTCCTGGTTTCCATAATTTTTCTTTCCAATATGTCACAAAGCCCTTTTACTCTTTCCAATTGTTTTGGTGTTGCTCTAAAGAAGGTGTTGCTCTTTGTATCCTCATAATGTGCTATCATTTCCTCCGTGAAAGTTGACCACGTAACAAGTTGTTTACGAGAACAAAGCCCTTCATACCATACAAAATTGATCTGGTTCTAAATATGAAGATGCAATACATACCTTTTGTAACAGTTTTACACCATGTAGATCAAAATATTGCTCCATCTGAAGTATCCAATTTACCGGATCCTTGCCATCAAACTTCCTCATCTTGCTTTTTCTTGATTTTAGGAGCTCGATCTTGAAATGACTCTAACTCTGTACTTTCGAATCTTTAAGTTCTGAAATTGTGATCTGTAGTAGCCCTCTGTGTCCTCTTTCCAATGCCACAAGTCTGACCCAAATTGGATTCTCCAAGGAAGAGTTATGCGAAATCTCCCACAGTGACTTGATTATAGACTAGTTCAGTAGAGCGAACTTGTACGACGTGCCACGAGTCACTGTTTCAACCTTTGGATCTAAAAAAAGCATAAAAGAAACTACAATCCGTCCTCTTTCTGTACCTTCTTACAAAATTTCAATCCGATGCTCAGAAAGAAAGTTATGATGATTTTCGCCAGGTCACTTGTTTAGAATGTAATTCAGGAGTCTGCAAAAAGACCAACTTCCTCAGATCATATCTCCACAAATATAGCGTGAAAAGCTCTAAAATTCGGAACCGAGATTCAACACAATTTATTCTCAAATGGGTTTTTTTTGCAACTTCTGATTGCAGAACAAACGTTATAGCGAAAATGCCACGATGACCTATTTGGAGCAGCAAAACCCTAGAATCCAAAGCTCTAATACCAAATGTTATGAAACCAGCTCAAGAAAAGATAGAAAAGATAGATCAACGCCTTAGAATTTAGCCTCTTCGAGGGGGCAACCTCCTTTACATTACATAAATGAACAATTCTTTGATAATACAAATGAAAAGACCTCCTTTCCATATATAGGAATCTAAGGGGTCATAACATAATCATAGCCGACATAACAATAATAATGTAAGGGCACAATAATAATAATAGTGGGTTTCTATGGGGCACAATAGTAACAATATGGGCACTACATGGGTACATCAATATAATAAGTGGGTTGTACTAATAACCATAAGGGGTTACACTAGTAGTATAGGGGCCTAACATGGACATAAAGATGATTTAGATCTTATACCTAGAAGATTTCGGGTCCGTTGAGGAAGCCAAGAATCTGCCCCGGACCCACCAACATGCACCTTGAATCTTGGCCCTTGATTCCCAACCTTTTGATCCAATGGTTGAGAGGGATATCGAATTGAAGAGGAGCAGGAGGAATACCCGCCCGATAAAGGCGGTATTCTCTTTCTTTCCTATGACAAGTGTCGATCAATGAGTGGCATCGGGCTCAATTCAAGAAAATTGCTTTAGGTTTTGAGGCTTTCCGAAAACCCGAAAACCGCTGATTCGCTGTGTCCATTGCTGAAAAAACCATATCTATGGTAGGAATTCCACTGTTCCTTCTGACTGGAAACTACCCACCCCATCTCCCTGCAGAGCAAAGCTGAGTTGATCTGTGGTGAAAGATAGTTACAATAAATCCTCGCCCACCCTAGAACCCTGGGTCTGAGCTGTTCTGGGCTGATATAGCTGACAAAGGACTGAATGTCGTTTTTTAAATTACCCCAGGATAGCCGCTTCATGTTGATAGCGTTTCTTCTAAAACCCAACTTTTGCGCTCTACTAGCAACCCCTGTTCTGATAGATTTCTCGGTCCACATTCGCTTGGTTGAGACAATCATCCCTCAATCTGCCCTGGGGAACCTCTTGCCATCTATACTTATTGTTGCTCTTAGCACAGAGAGCACCTTTATTGGCAAGTATATCTGCCAATTTATTGGCAGTCCTGTGAACATGCGTGAACCTTAAGGTTCTCATGTTCTGAAGGTGGAGATGGATTCTTTGATAGACCTGAAGAAGCCTCCAATGTCTTGAGACTTTTTCCGGATCCGAACCACAACAAATTCTCTTGACCGAATTGATAATCAACTCTGAGTCTGCTTCAATTATGATGTTCTGAAGATTTTCGTTCTTCAGGATTTCTAAACATTGCTCTAGGGCCATTAGCTCTGCCATATTGTTTGTGGCTCTTCCCAAGTTACAATGAAAAATGTATTGTATATAGCCCTTCTCATCCCTTATCACTCCTCCATAACCAGCCATGCTTGGATTTCCTTTTGAGGCCCCATCTATGTTACATTTCATATATCCTTGAGGGGGAGGATGCCATAAATCTTTTTCAGTGACTGGTCGCTCTACCAATCTGTTATTGCGCTGAGGAATCAACCCTTGCATACCCAATTGAAGTAAGATTTGCACATCAACATTTGAAGGGAGGTTCTTAGGGGGTGTTTTCATTAAAGTTCCAACTGTCTCCTTGAGCTGTTTTAAAATTTGTTCCATGATACTCTGAGAGGAACTCTTTTTATTTTTGAAAATTCTATTGTTGCATTCCTTCCAGACGTCCCAAATTAGGAAGCTGGGAGCTAAAGCCCAAGCTTTGTTTACCGTTTCATAATCAGAGAAGTTTCTCCTCCAATTCCTTAGGGTATTGGTTATGCTTCCTCTGTCCCTATATGTTTGTCTGAATATTGAGGCAATCCCATCCCATAACGTGGAAGTAAATATGCAGAGGTTGAGAAGGTGCTCCATAGTTTCCTCTTGTGAAGCACATAGCTGGCATCTGGATGGGCCAGAAACCCCCCTTTTTTGGATGTTCTCCCAGGTTAGATTTTCTTATGATGCATAAGCCACATGAACAGTTTGGTTTTCATCCATCCTTGGTTCTTCCAAATATTCTTCCAAACCCCATCCAGTTTTGTATAATCAAGCTCAAGGGCTATGCGTTGTGCCTCTTTAAGGTTAAAGGTGTCTTCATTGTTATTTCCCCATCTTAGTTGGTCAGAATCAGTTGAAATTAGGATCTTTCTTTGATACAGGATGGCTATTAGAGCACCAACATGTGCTTTCAAGGGGCCATTATCCCTATAATTCATTTCCCTCTAAGTTCTCCATTTTCCTCCGCTATTTTTCTGATCCCAAAATTCATTTGCTCGGAGTAACCCTTTGGTGTCAGTATCATGCTTGAGATCTACAAAGTCTTCTCTTAACAACTTAGGTTCCTGTTGTCATTTATCCTCCCAAAACCAAGCAAGGTCTCTCGCTCTAATTTCCTAAAAACTATTTTTCTGAACTATGCTTCTGTTCTCCCAAGCTTTGTTCCAGATGTGGGAGCCTTTTATGATTCCAGACATTCTTATATGGTCCTTGTCTTGAGAATTACTTGCATATTTCTGGTTCCAAATTTGTGCCCAAGGAACATCTGAATCTTTTATCCATCTCCACCATAATTTTTCCCCCAAAACTTTGTTTAGCACTTCAGGATCATCCAGTCCTAAACCTCCATGTGTTTTAGGTTTACATATCTTTTCCTAGGCTACCAAGGTCCATTTCTTCTTTTCTTCCCCCTTGCCCCAAAGAAAATCTCTTTGGATATTTCTGCATTGTTGCATAACTCCTTTTGGAGCTGGAAGGGCTGAAAAAATGAAGATGGGAACTGATTGAAGGACAAATTTTGTAAGCACCAGTCTGCCCGCCAAGTTCGAAGATCTGTTTGTCCATTTTCGAGTCTTGTCCTTGCAGCTTATTAATCACAGGCTCCCAAATTGTCTTGTTCAGAGGTTTTTCTGTGAGCGGTACTCCCAAATATTTGGATGGAAGCATATCTCTTTGAAAGCCCAGAATTCTAGAAATTTTTCGCTGAATAGCAATGTTAGTATTGAAAAAGAAAATATTTGATTTGGAAAGGCTTACCTCTGTACCCACTGCCATATCAAAGTCACGCATGATTTGTTTGTAAGCTAGTGCTTCCTTGACCGTGGGGATGTCCTGTAGCATGGTATCATCTACAAATCGTTGATGGGTTAAAGCCTATCCGTTCCCAGATAGTTTGAGACCCTGGATCTTACTTGCTTCTTTAGCGGACTTGATGGCTTGGCCTAGTCCTTCCATCATAAGAATAAAGAGAAAGGGGGAGAGAGGATCTCCCTGCCTGAGGCCTCTTGAAGGTTTAAAGGTCTTTGATGGAGAACCATTCACCAGAATTGAAAAACTAGAGGTAGTCACCAAGGCCGTTACCCATCTTACCTAGTTGTGGTCAAATCCATAAGCTAGAAGGACCTTCCTGATGTAGGCCCAATTTAACTTATCATAAGCCTTTTCTAGGTCCAATTGCATAATCACTCCTACCTGCCTTTTACTTATCAATGAGTGAACCACCTCATGAGCTTGATGATATTATTGAGAGTTTGTTTGCCCTCCACATACCCCATTTGCTCCACAGAAACCAGAGTAGGAAGAAGGGGTTTAAGTCTGTTGGCAATTATTTTGGAAATTATCTTATACACCACATTGCATAAAGCTATAGGTCTGAATCTGTCTGGTGTCATAGCATTGTCCTGTTTAGGAATCAAGGAGATGAAGGATGTGTTGAGCGCCTTCAATACTGTTCTATTATTCCTGGAGTCCTCCACCACATTCAGTATATCTTGCTTGACAATACTCCAACATGCTTTAAAGAAATCTACATTGAAACCATCCGGGCCTAGCGCTTTTCCATTCTGCATTTCTTTGATGACTTCACTGACCTCCTCTTCATTCACCGGCCTATTAAGATTATAATTATCTTCTCTTGTTACTAGCTTAGGAATGTGCTTTGTGAAGTCCCTGATAAATTGTGATCTATCTAAGAGAGGTTCCTCTGCTATGCCTTGAAAATGTTGAACCAACACAACTTCTATTTCTTTGTGGGTATTGAGATGGTGGCCTCTGGAATCCTTGATCGTTGAGATCCTGTTGTGAGACTTGTGCTCCATTGTAGATCTGTGGAAAAACCTTGTGTTTCTATCCCCTTCTTTTAGCCATTGTACTCTTGATTTTTGTCTCCAAAATATTTCCTCTTTTTTGCATAAGTCCTCCCATTCTTGTTGATGCTTGTTAGCTTGTTCACTTCTTTCCCCATCAAAGCCATCGGTGATTAGGGTTTGATTAATTTCCTACATTTTCCTTTCAACTACTTTTTTAGCTTCAAAAATATTGCCAAACTCATTCTTATTCCAATCTTTGAGCTTGAGTTTGATATGTTTCAATCTTTTGTGTAATAGAAACATTCTCGTCCCCTGGATCTGCAAATCTTCTTTCCACCATTTTTCAATGTTGCTAATAAAGTCTGGATGGGTGAGCCAGATATTTTCAAACCGAAAAGGTCTATTTTTTGGGGTTCCTATGCCAGTCGCCTCAAGTTGAATAGGCCAATGGTCCGAGCCACCAAAGGGGAGAATCCTCGTTGTCATATCAAGGCCTGTGAGCATAAGGTCCTCTGAGATAATGAATCTGTCTAGCTTTGAGGCTACTTGAGACTCTCCTCCTCTTTTGTTGTTCCAGGTAAAGAGGCCATTACTTGTATCTATGTCAACTAGCTTCATGTTGTTTATAAAATTCTGAAATGCTATAGAGTCTCTGCCTAGAGTTCTGGTCCCACCCTTTTTTTCTGATAGGGATTTGATCATGTTAAAGTCCCCTCCTAGAATCCATGGTATTCCTGAATGTCTATCTCTTAGATCCTCTAGAGAAGTAAGCAGTCTAAGTTTGTCATCAGGCTTTTGTGGACCATAAACGTTTGTGATTAAATAAATTTCCCTATCTCCCAAAGGCTAAATAACCACTGATAAATAATTCCTAGATGCTTCAACATCCACTATGCCTATTCTTTGAGGGTTCCAAAGTGTGAGAATACCTCCTGCTGTATTATAAAAGATTATTCTAACTAGTTTTACAACAATATATATTAAAAATGTAGTTTAACTATTTTATATTTTGAAAAAAAATGGGTATTTTTTTTATCAAAATTTTAACTAAATAATAATTAAAATAAAGGTAACATAATTTATATTATTATCTAGAAATTTTATAAAAAAATTATTTTAACTAATTTTACAAAAATATATATTAAAGATGTAGTTTAACTATTCTATATTTTGAAAGTTTTTAAATATATTTTTGATTAATTTTTTTTTGTTTAAATCAATTTATAAATTCTACACAATCTAAATATTCTAGTAGCTTTTAAAAAAAATAGTGATCCTTCACAATTTTAATACCCATTTTTAACAATACATATTCTTTCTTTATACTAAAAAAAATTATTTGTTTTTATATGAAAAGTCAAATCTCAATGGTGAACAATTCAATTAAAAATGTTTATGAATCCCACTTATGGCAAGTTTTATTTATTTCCACTTAAATTGAAATTATTTGTTTTTATATGAAAAAACAAATGTCAATAGTGAACAATTCAATTAGAGATGCTTATGAAGTTTTATTTATTTCCACTTAAATTAAAAGCCTTGCGACTATATTAATTCTGCATCAATATATTGATGATCTTTAGACTATATAATGTATTAATTTATCAATAAATCAATATTATATCATTTTATATTAGATTTTTATATATTTATTATGGTTTTAATGAAATATTTTGTTATAACATTTTTATGGGTTTATTATTTATATTTAATAATTTAAAATTATATTTTTTAAAAATAATTATTATATTTATTAAAAATAATTATAAAGTAATATTAAATATAACTAACAAACCAAAAAATCAAATAATAAAAATTGTGAAATACACGATGGAATTTAACTTTAATTTAATAACAATTTCTACTATCATTTAATTTACCATACTCCATATATTCATTTAGCTATATTATTATATGATGTGGTGGATTGAGGATTCTAAACTATGTAAAAGTAAAAATTTACTGTTAAATTAAATAAATATTAAAGACCATATAATATTTTAAATATCTAAAAACAAACTACAAAATCTGTAAAACTTAAATTTGTTTATTTTAAATATCTAAAAACAAACTACAAAATCTGTAAAAATTAAATTTGTTTATATAATTATTAGACTATATCCTTGAGACCTAAAAAAGACCTTCAACCTCCCTATCTAACCATTAACCATTAGAATACATCATCCCTACCTAAAGAAATGGCAGTTGGAGAAAAAATAAGTATGCTGACAACCAACCTGACTTTTTTGCTAGGGTTTACTTGATTTTTCTTACTTATAATGGCAGTTGGAGAAAAAAATAAGCATGCTGACAACCAACCTGACTTTTTTTGCTAGGGTTTACTTGATTTTTCTTACTTATATTTCTTTTTAAAGATATAACGTGCCACTTCAACAATTCTAGTACCGTGCTGAGAACCGATGATGATGCTGCGAAACAGCTAGTGAAAGACACTACTCTGGTGTCACGTCGCTTTCAGCTCAACAATTTTGACATTGGAGATAAATTCCGTGCTTTTTCTTCGTTTGTTTAAATAAAGCTAATGGTACATTGACCTGACTTGGTGCCTCTAGTGATCTTTCATTTAATTTAAAAAAATGGTATCAAATTACTGAGTCAAACTTATATATAATTATTATTATTATTTTTTTAATTTAATTTTAAATTTTAATGTTTATTAAATCAACATAACATTACATCACATAATGACTTACATAAAGTTGTAATGTATCACGACTATTTTTTAATTTTAATCAAAATCTGACAGAGATTTTTAAAAACTTGAGTTTAAATTGCTTAATTTGCATAATTCTAGTGCTCCAAGGGTTTTTGAGAGCGGTGAATCTATTTATGCATTAAAAAATGTATTTTAAACAACAAAAAATCTTGAATTTGTATTGCCAGATTTTGGTGAATTCAGGGAAAAAAACCATTTTGTAAGTTAGACTAAGCCATTATTAAGTGGATAGTAAAAATTTAACTCCATAAAATATTCTAGAATATTCTTGATAATATACACAAATCAAATGTAAAGATTTATTTCCAAAGTAGTTATGCATTTTTTGTCATTTTTATTAAATTCACTAATTAAAAAATGCCATATGAACAAGTGTCATGTGAAATCAATTATGATTTGTTGGGCATGTTGTAGTCATGATGAATTCCCATAACAAAATAAGGATGAATCTCATGGTTAAGAATCATGTTCCATGTTTTTTTTTAATTAATTTATGTTTAACTTATATATATTTATTTATTTTTCTATGTGGTTCATGGACCCGATCAATTCCCACTACATTTTTTTTTAATTAATTTATGTTTAACTTATATATATTTATTTATTTTTCTATGTGGTTCATGGACCCGATCAATTCCCACTACATTTTTTTTTAATTAATTTATGTTTAACTTATATATATTTATTTATTTTTCTATGTGGTTCATGGACCCGATCGATTCCCACTACATCCACTGAATATTTGTACCAGGCAGATCCATCTGAAGGGATCACTTCCTATCGACTCAACCACAGAGCCTGACCCTTAGAGTGTTAAGAGAATTGAACTCGTGACCTCTCAATACCAAAGTTTCTTTCACGACACGAACTTGACCAATTAAGCTAACCCTCAAGGTTTTTTTATGTGGTTCACAGAGCCTAGAGATCGGTAACCGCTACGTCCACAAAATATTTATTCTAGGCAGATCAACCTGAAGGAATCACTTCCTATCGGCTGTTCCCCGGAGCCTAACCCCGAGAGTGTCGAGAGAATTGAACACAAGACCACACAATAGCAAAGGTGCTTTAATGATGGGAAATCAACTAATTGAGCTAACCCTTGGGGCTATATATTAACTTTTTTTTATTGTTAATAATAATAGTAATTTTAAATAAAGTTATAATTTAGTTAATCTTATGATTTTTTAATTATAGCAACATGAGATGTATAAGGAAGTAAGTGTTTCAATCTTTATTATGGATTGATGTCTATCAGCATTTACCAACCATTTAATTTATATGGTTGCACTACTTATGTTCTTTGAATGGCCATGATTCCAATTCCAATTGTAGACATCCAATTTGTATCACAACAAACTAATGTGTTCCCACTTTCCATTTGTCGCCCCAACTTGTCATGCCTCCTTTAACAATAAAGAATTTATAGACATTAAGGGCCTAATTAGTCAGGGTATAATTTTGATGAGCATCCTTTCTTATCTATTAAACAAATATATATGAAGGTTTTTTTAATGATATTTTATATTTATTTTTGTGAATGGTTTTTAAAAATAAAAAAATATATTGCTTATAATAACTTAAATAGTTGACTCATCTTTTACCACCACAAAGAAATTTGTTTTCCATTATCTATCCATCACCTTGACTCCTTGTGCCTCCCTTGGCAATAATGAAGGTATTGATATTGTGGTGTCAACTCATTAATCAACATAGTAGGTCCAAATCTAACTTAGGATCCTACAACATTGAAGAGAAGTTGTCTTTGTCTAGATGAAAAGACTCAAGGAGAGTCTCAAATACCTTGTGTCCTTGCTAGACTACAACCTTCCATCACCGTGGAATGTGGTAGGGTCTGGCCTTAATCCCTTTATGATCCAAGTGGCTTTGGAGAGGCTAAAAAATCAAAGTATTTAGATCTCATCGAAACCAAGACCAGATCGAAGAGCTCGTCGTCCTGATTACAACGGCACAGACAACACTTCAATCCAACTTCATATGTGCAAGTCATTGTCAATCAAAGTTTCAAGTCAAAGAAGCAAAATTTTTGTCACCAGATAAATTTGGAGCATAGCTAACTTTTGCGTAATTTCCAAATCTAGGGAATCCACTAAATTTGGCAGCAACAAGCCACGCAACAATTAACACTAAACAATGGATGGAAATGACCAAATTGTCGAATAGTTAAGTTTGCCAATGACCCCTCGGAATCCAATGGACGGTTTTCCTGTTTTAATCTTTAAAAAAATTAAGGTGGCACTGGTGAACCCGCCCAACCCCACAGTTCATATATATTAAATATAATATGGGTCGGGTCCTGCGGGTCTGACCCTGGGACCCCACCCAATGGTGATACCATGTAATACAGCGGCCGACAGGAGTTGAACCTACACCAACTATCGATCGACCCGCCATCGACAACCCTTTTTAAATAAAACGACAACTAAAAACACATAGCGGGTGGGGTTTCAACCCGTGCCTCGTGGAACCCAACCAACTCTTAATTCAACTTACCAACCAATATGCTAACCAAGCGCCTCTTGAAAGGCTTGTTGGCCAAATTCCACTTAAACTCATGGTTGCTTGTATGAGGGAAGGGGGAGGGGGGGTCATTCAAGCCACAACGAGCATGGAACAGAGGCCTAGATCGAAGGGGTCCACCCTATACATGATTTTCGAGGCATAAATATTTTTTGGAATATTCCACAAAATATTCCAGGACTATTCTAGATTTCAAAGGAATATTTTGATGTAGAATCCTGTGAGGAATATGAAAGATTCCCTGGAGGCCCATATTTGACAGTGGCAAAAAGGGGTCATGTTTATACTCAAATTTCATGATTTTTTGCAAGGATCATGACGATGCAATCCGTTTTGGCATTTGAGGATCCAATTTTCAGACCATCGTCAGATTAGGAGGTATAATGATGCATTTTGGCCACTTGCTTGTTTTCATTTTTGCGAAAGGATGGATGTGGATTTGCGGGTTCTGGATATCTTTGTATGTTGCAGTTGGACAACAAGACTTAAATCTTTGCAAGAAATTTATCATTTGATCCTTGGCACAAAAACTGAGGCAACGTAGTGCTGAAAGAGAGCCATGTTGATAATTTGCTAGAAAATAGTCATGTTTATAATTGTTGGTCTCAAAATTTTGAGACAATTATGATGATTTTGAGCATGAGTTGAATCTTATTAGTAGATTCAAGAGGACTTGTTTCCACTTATGTGAGAGTGTCCATTTAAGCCACTTTTGTGAGAAATCATTTATTTGTCTTGTTTTGTCTTGTTGAAGGAGAAGTCTCTGTGGGTGAGAGTTCTTTGTAGAAGAACGTCTCTTTGTAGGAGAGACATTACCACTCAAGATGAGAGATATATCCTTATGTTAACAAATATCTGTCATGTACTCATTATCTTTTTCTAAGACTAATGAAGTGGCCTCCCTACTCTTGACCCAGGGCCCAGAGACGTAGTCCACACTAGACAAACTTCGTTATCACGTCTTGTGTCTGATTGCTTCATGGTTATTTGCATATTGTTTATGTTGATGGATTGGTGAAGTGTTGCTTAGAGAATTTATTGCTCATTGTTCACATATAAATATAAGCATCAGTAAAAGGTCTTGTAACGAATATTTTTGTTTAAGAAAGTATTCACAAAAAACTTCGGATCAAGTGGTATTAGAGCAGTCTGACCATTTTTCCAGGGATTGTGAATGTCATCATGGGTAAGGGATTGAAGAAAATAAGACTTCAAGAGTTGGAAGAGATTTGGTGGGTCCTTTGTTTTGAGAAACAAGGTGCCACGTTGGAAGAATGACCACATTTTTCAAAAGATAACCGTTGGGAAGTTGCAGAGAAGACAACTCAAGAAGATGAAGGAATCTGTCGAAGATCAGTAGTTGTGGAAACATGGCCAGAGAAGTCAAGACCAAGGTAGCCATAGCCGAGTGGAAAGGAATACTGACAGCCAACCAGTAGAAGCAGCCAGAAGAGGAAAAAGGTGGAGCATCCAAGGAAGAAGTGGCAGTCCAGATAAGTGTAGGGATATAAAAAAAGGCTAAAAGGAAAAGGCGAGGGAAGGGAGGGAAATGATACTGAAATGTTGTTGTGGATCCATTTGAGCTTGCTCTGATTCTCATGATCTCAATTGTGTATTTCTCTTTCATATGAGCATTTTGTTGTGTATATGAGGCTTGCGAGCCAAATGTCATGTTGTAATGATGATGGATATTAATGGAAGAATTTATTACAGGGATACACTAGTACTATGCATGTGATTTTTTGTGGCTTTTAAATTTTTTAATATGGTTGCATTTATATTATGTTCTTTCTCTTCATGTGTTTGATCTATTACGATTGAGTTCCTCATGGGCATAATTCTTGATTCATTGGCATTGATATATTTAATATGCTTCTTCGCAATACCGGATTCTAACCCTTAACTAACTAAGGTTGCAACACACCTCGGGTGAGACGCCTTATCTATCCTAGATAAGGCGAAAATGTCGGTGTTGTTCTAGACTACAACAAAGCTTTTTTTAGCTATTGTGCCTGAACCCGGGTCTCAAACTTTCTATTACTTTTCCGCCAAAAAATGGTTCCGTTTCCAGGACTTGAACATTTCCAAAGGGGTTTGGAATATGGCATGAAAGATCTTTAAGAATGAACTACAAGATTGGTGGCATGAACAAATAGAACAGTTTTCTTTTCAACAAGCTCAACTCCATCGACGAAGTGTGAAGTAGCTAAAGGAAGAAATCTTGTACTCAGAACCTTCAACTAACTAATACAAGATATTTTGGTGCAAGTTCCCATAGGAGCTCTATAATTGGTTATGAAAATTGCAAGTAAAAGGAAAGACCAGTGGATAGAACCAATCTCGTCGTACTTGGAATCAAGCGGATCTTGTTGCGCTACATCAACTTGATTCAGATATGACGCGAGTTGTGGATTTTTGGGTACAAACCACATTAGAGGGATTCATTATTGAGTTTGTTTTGTAAGGTCATCGGTCCTTCTCTAAAGTTGAGGTCGTGTTCAAATTGGGGTTGTAGGGAAAGATACCAAGAGAAATCTCATTGTGGATAAGGTGAAGATGGTGGAAGAAAGCTTGTTGGTATTCTAGAACCCACCTATGGAAACTTAAAGCCCAGTACTAGGGGAAGGATGTAAAGGGGGGGTGATACCTTGTGGGGAGCTATGAGAATATTGAGGAAATGGACATGTATGACTTCCAAAGGGCCAGAGATTTGAGGGCTCAAAGGAGGGTGTGGTAGCTGAAAAATGGAGGGAGAGAGCTCTAAGGGAGATCAATAGAAGGCAGAAAGAACTACACCAAGTAGGAGCGGTGTTAGGAAATCCAGGAGAGAGAGAGAGAGAGAGAGAGAGAGAGAGAGAGAGAGAGAGAAGAGGGTCATCTAAATCTGCAGAGTAGTGGGGATAGAAATAGAGTGGAGGTTGGGTCATAAAAAAGGGCAGAGATGGCTATAGATATAGTGGGTCAACTAAGTGATAAGGACTCCTCCCCGCCAGCAGAGATGGGAATGTCAGATGGAATGGTTTCCATAGGGCCTAAGGAAGGCTTGGAGGATGAACTACACTTCGCGATGAGAAGATTATTTCTTGAGAACGATGTGTCCATCAGAAGCAATGATTCGCCTCCCTGTAACTCAGGTAGTATCTTCCCCAACCTTCCCCTGATACTTTATCACAACCCTGATCAATTTTTGTCTAAGTTAGTCAAATTCATAAAGGTTCATAGTGTGCACACTACCTATAAGGCTGATGCTAGTAGAAGTAAAAATAGTAATAATAGTTCAAGTCTCCAAGGTTCATCACAACCAGGGTCTCAGGGATTTATACTCCTCCCACAAAGTCAATCACCCATGTCAAGATCCTTTACTCGATATCCCAAGTTCTTAGGAAGAGGGAATGAAGACGTATAAAAACATTGGTACTTATGTAAAGCCATCTGGAGGGCTTGCCATACCCCGAATGCCATGAAGTTGATTGAGTTCCAAACCACTCTTAACGAGAGGGCATTGAGATAGTTTGTCAAATGGTCTGCCTTACAACAAAACCAAACGGTGAATGAAGTCAAACGAAAATTTGTTCAGGAATTTAAGCTTCCCCAGACTAACCAACAGGGGTTGTCTGAATTATGGGGAATCAAGCAAAGGGAAGGGGAAAATACACGTGAGATAATGCAGAGGTTTAAGGATTTGATTGGAAAAATAAGCTACCCAATTGACCCAAATTATCAACGGGATTGGTTTATTAAAGCATTATTACCCCTTACTCGAATAATGTTGACTCAACAAAAAATTGATACTCTAAAGGACACCCTAGAACAGACGACTAGGATTGAGGCTATGGTAGGATACCCACATGGATACCAGGGGGGAGAAGCCTTGCATTTCCGCTATATATTAGGTCTACAACATCAAATCACATATTTAACAGAGACAATAAAGGAATTGCAACCAACACGTGGACCTGCGCGACCACATGTATGGTGCACCAACTTCCTTGTAGAGGGGCATCATGTGGTAGAATTCCCAAGGTTACAGGGACCAAGCACTCTTTCCACACTGGCAGGGCCATCCACATCCCTATCAACTGCAGAAGTTGTGCAGATAGGGACGCAAGGTTTATACACAGGACACACTCAATTTCATGCATTTCCAAACCAGCAGAGTACAACATCATCAAATTACTATGAAATATGCAGAACGTATGGGCATCTCCCTCGCCTATGTCCAATCCTACAGAAGTATTACAACATTCTAAACATAACCTTTTATGAATTTTGTGCTTCGCAACTCACCATACTGATTAGTGTAGAGCGTTAGATGCCCTAGCAAATTGATTGGATCAATCGGCCTACTAAATCAATGAGACTCCTCGAGGAAGTGGAGGTGGAGGAACAAGGGGGTGATGAATAGGAGGCAAAGGTTCGGTCTATTGCTACAATTGTGATCAGGTGGGGCATGTTGCAAGGGACTGCCCACTACTGAGGAGAGTTTGGTGCTCTCAGTGCAGGATTAACACACATGCAACACATGATTGTCCAGATTTAATTGCTAGATGGGAAGAACCCAACTGACAAAGGAGAGAAAATTTAATTAATGTTGAGACAAGGTTGTCAGAGACAACTCCTCTATCAAACATCAACATAGTCACCCATGGAGGAAAGAAGATTGGAGCCAACGTTGGAGCAACGAAACAACCCAGAATCATCAAACTAGACTCGCTAAAACTCTAATATGACTAAACAATAGAAGTGGTACTATAAAGAGGTTGTCGAGACTTTTAAAAAATTGACTTCAAATGATGGACCTCTTGGAGAACATCTAGGATTTTCAAAAGCTAGGATCCTTGACCTACTACTGTCTAATGGTTAACTCATAGCAGAATGGTTTAGGTTATTTCTGCAAATTGTGAATGATGATCAAATGATTGGACAGTTGCGGGAAAGTCTTAAATCTGTTGTTAAGGATGGAGCAGCAGAGGAAGGAGTCATTTCCGCTAATTTACGCGAGAGACACTCTAGAAGGATGAAAATGAACAAAAAGAGAACATGAATGACTTTCAGATTGACGCTCAAATTACGAGCTTCTAGATCAAGGATACAATGTTAGATTTATGTTCAAATGTTTGTTGTTACTCACTTCTTTACAAGTTATGAGTTTCCCAGAATGCATAAGAGCAGTGAAGTTGAAGCCATTACCCAAGACACAAAAGTTATCAGAGCTCAATCAGACCGTCTCCAGTACATAGTTATCGGAAAGAGATACAATATATGAAAGTACAAGAATGGACTTCTAGATTAGAAGTTAGAGCATACTGAAGCTACCCTTTGAAAAGATAGAAAACAAAGAAAAAAGACCAAAGGACCAAGGAAAATTGCATATCGGAGGTCTGGGAGCTAATCGTGATTGCAAATCGATAGTTTTCCAAAGAGGCAATGAGGCACACAACGAAATATGTGATCAATCGATTGTTGATATCGCAAATCATGAAAATCGGCGGGTCCAGGCTTATCGGTGGAACAACAGAGTTACGACACCAAAACCTTGCAATATCACCGATGTGCGACGATATTGTTAAGGTGCTGCGGGGGGGGATCCGATTAACAAAGGAAATTCATGTAAAAACCAAGGGTAGGCGACCACTTTCTCTCTCCTCCAAAGGGGGGCCATGTGGGGGAATATGGTAAATGCCGCAATCGCATATCGAGCATCCTACAGTCCCGCAGTTCCGTAGTATCACAGTCCCGCATCTCGCAATCCCACATCCCGCAATATCACATTATTGGAAATCGGCAGAGTAAAGGGGCTACCACTTAAAAAGCTTGCGATATTGCGATTTCGTCGATCTAGTGTTAAATCGCCAGGGAAGGATGATTTTATTTAACAAAGGAATTCCATGAAAAACTAAGGCCGGGCGGGCCATTCTCTCTCTCCTTGTGGGGCCACGTAGTGGAATATGATTGGTCTTTATAGATTACGTGGTAGTACGAAGGACATGTAGCACACAGATTTGGCGTTTTCGGGCGTCCTATGGGGGCATTTTTGGGTGACACATGGCAGTGATGGCGTCACCCCCGCTGTCACGCCCATGAGTCGTGTGGGCGATGTACAATGGAGTGGGGTGACATGCCCTCAGTTAAACACGGCGAGATGGTGTGCGACGAATCAGTGGGTGATGAGACAGTGCGACGAGTTGGAGAGCGGCAAGTTTGTTGCAATGAAAGTTGCGACGTTTGGACGAGTTGGCATGCAGTGAGCCAAAAAAGATGAAAATTTGACTAAGTGTCAAGACTTGGAGGAAGGTGACCTTATACAGTGTGGTCGGGTGAGTGGACTCGGCGAGGCGACTTGGTGGGCGAGCCGACCTTAAGTGGTGGTATGGATAGTCAAATTGAAGGTCGGCTTGGGTAGGCTGACCCATGGTGAAACCATGGCATTTGAGTATAAGTAGGTGGACGCCATGAGTGGAGAAGGACATCAAGTTCACAACAAGCATTCACAAGGCGACTTGAAAAGGGGCGAGTGGATAGCCATATGGTGAAATCCAAGGTACAGGCGATGCGAGGCCGAAGTACCAAGGCAAGGCATGGGCATAGGCAAACAAGATCACAAGTTGGTGAGCTGCAGTTTGGGTGAACCGCAGAGCCATGGGTCAGGCAAACCGTAGGGGCGAGTATGCCCGCGAGTGGATGCGGGCAGGTAAACCGGGTGGGCGAGTCAGATTGGTGGTCGAGCAGATGAGTTGGCAGGTAGGTCGGGCGAGCGGGTAGGTGAGTCGGGTGGATAGTCGACGAAACAATGAAGTGTTGGCGAGTGGGCAGAGCATGGACGTGGGTGAGTTGAGTGCACTGCATGATAGCGACGATCTAGATGGGCGACCCAAACTCGGGCGAGGGCACACAACCGCGAGATGAATGACAATTTGAGAAGTGCGATGATTAACGGTTGGCACGAGCACTAAGTGAATGGTGAACGAAGTGCACCGGTGAATGGTTGGCACGGGTGTCAAGTGAATGATGAACGAAGTGCGACGGTGAATGGTTGGCATGAGCGCTAGGTGAATGGTGAATGAAGTGTGATGGTGGAACAAGTAGCACAAGTTTTGTTGAACGGTGGGCAGACTGCCCTGGGCAAGGCAGCACAGAGAGTCAGGCAGGCTTAATGGTGGTTCAAGGTGATTTTTCCAGAATTGGTGGTTGGCCTTGTTTGGTCAAGAATATTTTGGGGTTGCCTTGGAGAGGTTGTTGTATATTGAATTTATAAAGTATATTGTTATATATTGTGGGCAAACTCTTATCAGGGAGTTGCCCCTCCCTTAAAAAGACTAAGTGTACTTGTATGCTTATGTTTATGAATGAAGATTAAATGAATGTTTTCATTGTGTATTATAAATGATGAATGCTTAGAAAGTGAAAAATAAACTAAGTATTGGATGTTAGGCATAGTCCACACTTGAAAGTATTGTTGGAAAGAAATCGGGTGGTGGTGTCACACCTGCCTATGAGCGGTTGAAAGACTACTGCCAAGATAGGGGTGTGACACTTGCAAATCGGTGATTGCACTGGTCAAGGTGCTCCTACACCAAAGTCACCTTGGCTTGTGATTGCGATATGCGAGAGGCCTCCCCCGGTTGTGATATGTTATGCGGTATGCCTTATAAAAACTTCGCATTCAGGCTATCGGCCAGTGCTGTAAAATGACATAAAGTCCCTCCCTCTCCTGTGTGGCAATTATGATTCAGTCGGTGGGCCCGGTTTCGTTGATTGGTGTTCGAATGTATCACTAGGTGTTATTAAAGGCAAGCGTAGGATATCTTCGAAGTGTGGGATCCTGTGTAAAAAGGGAAAAATGCTCGTGGACAGTAGTCTGAAAGCCTTAGCGACTGAGGGCTAAACACTTGGTTGTAGCCCCCGGTCATATGAAGAAAATATCAAAAAGGGGCTATACCAAAGGGGGCCTAAGGGGGCATTAGAACACGCATGTTTCGTAATGTTTCATTGATAAAGGCCTACACATGAAAGACTTATGTGTTACAGCATAAGTGCATCCCCAGGTAGACCAGGGCATCTATAATATCTTACAGGGCTTTAAAGTCGTGAAGGGTTAGCAACTATGTCTTTAAGGGAAACATGTGGTGCATTCAAAACCGGTATGGGATGATTCAGAAAGGCCCATTGTGACACGGGAACAAGGTACAGCCCAGGGGTCATCCACTTCAGTACCATAGTATGAAACCGATAAGCGCCCATTCCCAGCTTTAAAGAGTGGATAGTTCAAGCAGTAAAGGAAGAAGTGACAGGAGTCAACTAGGAAGCACAGGAGAAAAACAAAGAGCGAACTACAACCTGGAGCGGACGATATCACGGGGATGGGAGCAGAGATTTTCATTTATGATTTTGTCTAACTATTTACTTATTTCTTGTCCTGTAATGTGCCTTCTTTCAAGAAGAGAATTGATTTTGTAATGTTTTGGGTCGTAGAGTCCTCATGGGCCAAGACAGCTGGTCATCCTAACAGCTGAGACTCGTCATGAAGATATTTTTTGTGATGAATGTCCACGCTCCTCCTCTCTTGATAAATAGGAGGAAGCAAGACTTAAAAAAGGTTCAGAAATTCTAAAGAAAACACTACATGTTATTTTCAGACTGTATGGCTTTGTAATACAGATCTTTTAGAATATCAATGAAATGGTGGTGATTCCCCCTTCAAGTATTACAGTATGTTATCCCTCTATTAAACCCATTTTATGTTCATACTTATTCTCTAAATTCATGTAATCATAGTTGTCATTAATATTTCAATCCTTCCTCACAGATTCATTTGTATCGATAAGTTAATGCAAGTGTCGATAATTATATCATAGATTCATTTGTATCGACATTGTTAATGCATGTGCCTGTATGGATTATTGAAATTATATCTTTAATAGTTGCGCTTCATGAATCATATCACCCAGTCTCTTTGTTGTCCACTATATCTGCTTGTAACTCAAATAAGTATAGAAATTCTTAATGCCTCAAGCTCTATGTGTTAAGTGTAGAATTCTTGAAGCCTTATGCTCCATATGATGAGTTTCTCTTTCTTCTTATCCTCTATCATTTTCTCTACAAAGCTTATTAAATTGTAAGTCCTTGAACTACTCGGCCTCCACTGTTTTAGGCATATTTCTGAGATTTGTACATGTGAAGAAGTACCAGAAATTCATGTCTTACTCCTTTAGGTGAATGAACCAACCCAATATATATATACAAACTATATGTGATGTCTCCATTTCTATAAAATCATATGAGACACACAGAATCTAGGTGTGCCCAAGCACTAGTCTTGTAAGCAATCCAAGGCTATCTCTAGGAGCTACAACATCTTTCGGTGTCGTTGTCGGGGAACGTATTGAAGGATTTGTCCCCTGGGATACAAAAAACTGAACACTCTTTGTGTAGGTGAGAAAAGAAGTTTTGATTGCACTCACATCACCTTGACAACTCCACACACCCCATCATCATTTTATCATACTGGCTTTTAAAATGCCTCACACTCACTCAAATACATCTCAACAAAAAGCCCCATTTGTATTTGACCCAAAAATATTAATTTTAGGAAAGTCTGGAAAGAGAGAACTCCCCTGGCCTATGCTACCATCTCACTAGCCTTTGAAGCTTCCTCATCCAGCTCTCAGCCCGCTATTAATCACTACTCAGGATTTGTACCTAAGGCCTTGACATACCTTGCATTCAGTCTAGCTACTCCTACCACTGCGTTTTCGGGTCAAGTTCCTCAGTCAAGTCTCAATCACCCTCCATTAATCCAGATGTCTCTTCCAGGTTTTTTGATAAATAAATATGCACCTCTTAATTTACCTCAGCCTCTAAGTGCAATGCCCCAGGACTACCTAAAGCATCTGCCTAGGTTCAATGGGGAAGATGATAACACTGCATAGAGTCACATTGAAACCTTCAGTGCTTTTGTTGAGAACCTATACATTGAACAACTGGATGTGGTCATGAGACTTTTTGTGCAATCCCTCCATGGAGAAGCTAGAAAGTGGTTCAAATCCCTACCCAATGCCTCCATCACTACCTGGGAGGAACTTGAAAACTCTTTCACACAGAAATGGGGTGAAAATAGAAATCACAAGTACCTCCTCACATAGTTTAACACCATAAAGAATCAACCAAAAGAGGATATCTCATAATTTATAAGAAGGTTTAACAAGCAGTACAATAACTTTCCAGTTGAGATAAAGCCTCCTCCAAATGCTGCTCGAGTAGCTTTTTTGGGAGCCTTTGAGTCTGACTTTGGATTTACTCTAAGGGAAAGGAAGTATCTCACTCTAGATCAACTCCAAATCAACGCAGTTGAGGTGGAAGCAAATTTTTCCTCAGTAGAAAAGACAAGAGGAAAGCAAGAACCTACTGAGAATAAAAGAGGGAGAGAAGAGGCATCCTCCTCTGGTCGAGATAACAAATCACCGGACCTAAAGATGGATGAACTGGAAAAACTCATCAAGAGTTTATCACAGAAGGTTGGAAATCTTGAGATTGAGAACAAGATCCTCTCTAAATAAAATACTCAAGTTAACAACCGGGTTACAACCCATAGTATAGAAGGCCTCCATTGCAAATACTTCCAAGGGAGAGAAAGGAGTAGCTCGACAAGATCCCTCATCCTCTATGTTTAGAAGAGGATCCCAATGAGCAATCGTTGGATACACAGGAGATGCAGGGAAATTTGTATTATGTTTTCTCCGGAGAAGATCATGAGAATATGGCTCACCAGGAGACCAGTCATGAGAGGGAAGCAACAACAGATGAAGAAGATATAGATTATTATTGCAAACAGTTTGCATATTTCATGCAAGCACATCCACAATGTAAGTATGATCTAAGATCTTCAAATAATAGGTCAAGAGAACCAGAACAACAAGAGGGAGTTTCTCCTCAAGTTATTCCTCCAGTACTAGATAAAGGGAAAGGCAAGTTAAATCCTGACCCTTCCAAGATGACAGTCCCCTCCAATAAGGAAAAAAATAGTTCAAAGGGACTCACAGAAAGGAGGCACCTGTTCTGTTGAAAATTGCCAGTGGGAAGGAAGAAGGAACAGAGCCAAGAGGTACAAAAAAAGTCCAACCCACATTCAATCTCTAGAAGGAACTTGAAAAGGTAAAAATTATTATTCCTCTAACTGAGCTTCTAAAGTATCCTAGTTATAAAGCTCAAGTCTCCTAATTCATGCATCCATCTACCTCAACACCAACTCATGATAGTTTAAACCTCCAAGAGGAGAGGCCAATGGTTGTTTTGGGCCACATGTGGAAGACTTGGATCCTTCTACTACACCCTTCTACATGACCCTAGTAATGCACGACCTCTTACTACACAATTGCATGTTGGATTCAGGGGCCTCACACAACCTCATGCCATTAACAGTGATGGAACAGTTGGGCTTGGAGATCACCAGACCATACAAGGACCTGTACTACTTTGAATCTAAGAGATTCAAGTGCTTAGGGATGATGAGGGATCTAGTGGTAACCCTGGCTCAGATCCCTGTGAAGAGTGTGGTAATGGACATAGTGGTGGTCGATATTCCTCCTCAGTTCGACATGCTCTTATCAAGATCTTGGGGTTCCAAGGTGGGGGGCTCTATCAAGATAGATCTGACTTATGCCATAATTCCCACTTTAGGAGGCGAGAAAAGGAGGTTGTAAAAATAATTCAGGTTTGTAAACACTGTGACCCCAGCTAAAGGCTCAGAAAGTTCCCTAGTGCATGGGAAATAAAGTGACCTCTCCGCTTATTTCTAGAAGAAGAAGAGACCTTCTTAGAGGAAACATCAGTTCACCTAACGAGGCAGTTAGAGCATCAATGCACAAATGAAAATGAAGTATGGAAGTTATAATTTAACGGGGCAAACTCAAAAGAGGGAAATGGAGCTGGAATATTGTTGGTATCTCCGAAGGGCAACCTGATACCCCTCTCTTTCAAGCTATAATTTGAGGCAACCAACAATGTGGTGAAATATGAAACATTTCTCCTTAGGTTACAAATGGAAAAAAATATAAATATTGAATGCCTAATGGCCTCTAGAGACTTTGAGTTGGTCATAAGGCAGATCAGGAATCAATGCCAGGCTAAACACCCCAAACTGAGGACGTACCAGAATGAAGTGTGGGATCTCATTCATAATTTCTTCCTAGCCTTTATTATTCAATTTCTTCCCAGGGAAGGAAACAGGATGGTTGATTCCCTTGCTGTAGCAGTAAGCATTTTCAGGCCCCCGCAAAATACGCTCCTCAGATATGAAGTAGAAGTCAGATATAGACCTTCAATACTGATAATGTCAAGCACTGGTAGGTATTCGAGGATGACAAGTAGGTGAAAATATTCATAGAAGTCGTTGGGGAGTTCGACCACTCCACCATCGACCAAGAAGAAGAAGAAGAAACAAATCAAGAAGCCGTTGCGTGGAAAGACTGTGGTTGGGTGCAAAATTTTGCAATTGAGAAGGAATACCATTCCTCTCAGACTGGTCCCACTGGAAAGGATTTTTAATAAGGACAACATAGCCTCCAAACCAATGTCCCTGAAGGTAGATGATCAAGTAGAAGATTGCCACATCGGATCAAAGGAGGAACCCCAAATGATCAAGATATCAAAAGGAATCCCCTTGCAATATAGAAAAAGGTATTTAAATCTATTCAAAATTTACAAGGATGTATTTGCTTGGTCTTATGAGGATTTGAAAGCATTTGATACTAACATCATTCAGCATAAGATTCCTTTGAAGAGTGGAATAAAGCCATGCAAACAAAAACTCAGGCAGAAAATCCCACTCTTACTCCCCTCCATTGAAAAAGAGGTGAGAAAGCTGCTACAGGCAAAGATCATAGTGCCTTTAAGGTACTCTGAATGGGTGGCCAACCTAGTCCCTATCCAGAAAAAGAGCAGAGAAATAAGGTTGTGTGTTGATTTCCAAAATCTAAACAGGGCATTGCTGAAAGACAACTACCCGCTGCCCAAGATGGATTATATATTGCAAAAGGTGGTTGGCTCAGCCAGAATGTCCATGATGGATGTATTCTCTGGCTACAACCAGGTGGCAGTCCACTGTAAGGATCAAGAGAAAACTGTTTTCACCACACCGTGGGGAACAATTATTTATGCTTGTATGCCCTTCTGCCTTATTGGGCGTAAAGCGTCTGTAGGTGGCTTTTCAAGTCCGCCGTCAAATCCCAGGGCTCAACCCTGGATAGGCGGTGGAAACTACCAAGCTGGAGTACGGTAGGGGCAGACGAAATTTCCGGTGGGGCCACATTTTAGAGAGACATGGACATAGCTTTCATAGGGGAGCAAGGAAAATTCGTGGTGGTCTACTTGGATGACATCATAATCTTCTCCAAAACCGATGAAGAGAACATCCTCCACTTAAAGCTCACTTTTGAAAAATGCAGGAGATATGGTCTCTCTCTAAATCCTAAGAAATATTAGTTCACCCTAAGTGAGGGGAAGCTACTTGGACACATAGTAGCACAGGAAGGAGTAAATATCGATCCTGAACGAGTGAAAGTTGCTAGCCTTATTCCCCTACCTAGAAATAAGAAAGAGGTTCAAGCCTTTCTGGGGAGAATAAATTTCTTAAGAAGGTTAATACCCAACTACGTAGAAATTGTCAAAGGTATTATGGACATGCTCAAGAAGGAAAATGAAGTCAGATGGAACCCTGTCCCTAAAGATTCTTTCATCTTAATTGAATAAGCTTTAACTGAATCCCTGATCCTAGTCAACCCCAATTATTTGGTGCCTTTCAACATCTTTTCTTTCACCTCTCCACATACTATAGTTGCAATGCTGTTACAGAACAATAAAGAGGGTTATGAATGGCCCATTGCCTTCTTCAGCAAAGTCCTAAGGGATGTTGGGCTAAAATATAATATATTGGAGAAACAAGCCTATGCACTAGTCAAGGCTCTGAAGGCATTTTTTATGTATGTGTTGCAATTGGAAATCACAGCGTTTGTCCCAACTACAGCAGTCAAGGACATCCTTGTGCAAGGAGATAGCAAAGGAAAGAGGGGTAGGTGGATAGCAAAAATACAAGAATATGAGCTAGAAATAAAGCCTACCAAGCTCATTAAATGCTAGGGGTTGGCCAAGGTTTTATCTGAATCCAATTTCCAAGCTCTAGGGATAAACTTGATCACAGAGGAGGGTAGACTTGAGGATCATCAAAGAAGGATTAGAACATCTGAGCAGAAAATATATGCCAAATATGAGGGATCTCTCTAGTATAAGATATTTTTCATTATCTCTTATTCTTGAGGTGCCCGTTGGGGGTAGATAAATCGAAATATTGAGCCCTGAGGTTGCAAGCATAGAAATATATCATATCCAATGGCTTACTCTACTAGAAGGACCCATTGGGGGTATTTTTGTTATGTTTGGTGGAGGGTGAAACCCATAAGGTGATAGAAGATTTTCATGGAGGAGTTTGTGGAGGACACTTCAGCTGGAAGACCATGGCACATAAAATTCTTAAGGCAGGGTTCTATTGGCCTACACTGTTTGGGAATGTTCATTCCTAGGTCAGGTCATGCCAGAAGTGCCAAGTGTTTGCTGAGAGGCAAAAGTTTTCTCCTCTCCCCCTGATTCCAGTACATGTGGAAGAACCTTTCAGATAGTGGGGACTTGATTTCATAGGAGAAATAAACCCACCATCCAGTGGCCAACACAAGTGGATATTAACGGCCACATATTACTTCACCAAGTGGGTAGAGGCCATCCCAGTGAGAAATGCTACACACATAGTGGTAATCAAATTTATGGAGGAGAACATATTGTCTCGTTTTGGTTGTCCCTCCAAAATTGTCACTAATAATTCTTAGGTCTTCAAATCTGCCAAGTTCACCAGCTTCTACCATAAGTTCAATATCATCATCAGGCACTCTACTACCTATTATCCTCAAGGTAATGGCTTGGCTGAGTCCTCCAACAAGACTGTTGTAAGGGTGCTGAAAAAGACCATCACTGAAAATCAGAGAAACTGGGACTCCCAACTGAAGTTTTCCCTATGGGCCAACCGGGTAACACCTAAACGATCCACAGGGAAATCACCTTTTGAGCTAGTGTACGGTAAGGTTGTAGTATTCCCGATCCAATTAGCAATGTTGGTGGCGAGGTTACTACAAGAAGCAGAGGAAGAGTTAGGTTCCTTAACGTGAAGGATAAATCATCTAGTCGAGCTTCATGAGAATAGAGAATAGGTGAGGGCCAGATTGTCAAATTGCCAACAAAAGATGAAATATCTGTTTGACAAGAAGGCTAAGGATCGACTGCTTCAATCAAGAGATTTAGTTCTCTACTAGGACGTCCGACGGGAAGACAAAGGCAAACATGGAAAAATTGACCCGCTATGGTTCTACCCCTTCAAGGTTACATAAGAAAGAGGAAATAACACATACCTGCTTGAAAAATTGGATGACGAATTGTTGTACCTGCCAGTAAATGCTCAGTTCCTCAAATTTTATTTTCAAAATTAGAGGTACCTGTCTTGCACTCATTGTAAATATCTAATGTGTGTATTGTAATTGTTATTTGAATTTTCCAGTTTACGTTAAAAATTCTACTTTCACGAAAGTTATCTTTTGTTTAGAAGAGACTCCATGCCCAAAGGAGTAGTTCATAGTGTGCAGGTTCTTAGCACCTTTCTAGTAAGGCACTGTCCCTAGATGGAGCCAATGTTGTCACTCACTGCTTTACAAGTGACCAGTTGCCCAGAATGCCTAAGAGTAATGAATTTGAAGCCATTTTCCAAGCCATATAAGTTATCAGAGCTTAATTGGACCCTCTCCGTTGCACAGTGCTTGGAAATATTTTTCCAATGGTATATGGAAGTCCAAGAATGGACTTTTGGATCAGAAGTTAGAGCATACTGAAGTTGCCCTTTGAAAAGCTAGAAAACAAAGAGAAAAGACCAAAGGACCAAGGAAATTGCATATTGGAGGTCAGGGAGCTAATCGCAATTGAAAATTGGTGGTTCCCCAAAGAGGGAATGAGGCACGTAGCGAAATATGCAATAAACCAATTGCGGATATCGCAAATTGGGCATATTAGTGGGTCTAGGATTATCAGTGAGACAACAAAGTTACAACACCAGAATCTTGCGATATCGCCGATGTGCGATGATTGTGTTAAGGCATCGGGGGTGGGGGGGTGGGGGGGGAGGAATACGATTAAAAAAGGAAATTCATGCAAAAGCCAAGGGCATGTGGCCCCTTTCTCTCTCCTCCAGGGGGGACACGTGGCGGAATATGGTAAATCTCGCAATCCCACATATCAGCATCTTGTAGTCCCGCAGTATCACAATCCCGCATCTTGCAATCCTGTGTCCTTCAATCTCACATTATCAGCAATCGGCGGAGTAAAGGGGCTACCACATAAAATCATGCGATATTGTGATTTCGTCGATCTAGTGTTAAATCACCGAGGAAGGCTGATTTTATTTAACAAAGGAATTCCATGAAAAACAAAGGTCAGGCAGGCCATTCTCTCTCTTCTCAGGGGACCACATGGTGGGATATGATTGGTCTTTATAGATGGCGTGGCAGTACGGAGGACACGTGACATGTAGATTCAACATTTTCAGGGGTCCTATGAGGGTATTTCTGGGTGACACGTGTCACCACTCACAGGGTGACACGTGGCAGTGATGACATCGCCCCTGTAGATTGGTGATTGACGATTGCATTGGTCAAGGCACTCCTGCACCAAAATATCCTTGGACTGCGATTGCGATATGCGAGACACCTCTCCTGGATGCGATATGTTATGCAACATGCTTTATAAAAACTTCACGTCTGGACTATCAGTCGGTGCTATAAAATGACATAAAGTCCCTCCCTCTCCCGTGTGGCGATTGTGATTCAGTCGATGGGTCCAGTTTCGTTGATCAACGATTGCAGGTATCACTAGGTGTTATCAAAGGTAGGCGCGGGATATGTACGAAGTGTGGGATCCTGTGTAACAAAGGAAAAAGGCCCCCGGGACAGTAGTCTGAAAGCCTTAGCGCCTGAGGGCTAAGCACTTGGTTTCAACCCCTGGTCATATGAAGAAAATAGTGGAAAGGGGCTATACCAAAGGGGGCCTGAGGGGGCATCAGAATGTGCCCATTTCATAATGTTTCAGTGATAAAGGCCCGCACTTGAAAGACTTTCGTGTTACATCATAAGTGCATCCCCAAGTAGACCAGGGCGTCCATAATATCTTACAGGGATTTAAAGGCGTGAGGGGTCGGAAACTATGGCTTTAAGGGAAACAGGTGATGCATTCAAAATTGGTATGGGTTGATTCATGGATAGTTCAAGCAGTAAAGGCAAAAGAGACGGGAGTCTACTAGGCAACACGGGAGGCCAAACAAAGAGCAAACTACAACCTGAAGCAAAGGAAATCACAGGGATGGGCATGGATATTTTCATTTACGTTTCTGTCTAACTGTTTACTTATTTCTTGTCCTGTAATGCACCTTCTTTCAAGAAGAGAATTAATTTTGTAATGTTTTGGGCCGCAGAGTCCTCCTGGGCTGAGACAACTGGTCATCCTAACAACTGAGACTCGTCCTGAAGATATTTTGTGTAATGAATGTCCACGCTCCTCCTCTCCTAATAAATAGGAGGAAGCAAGACTTAAAAAAGGTTTAGAAATTCTAAAGAAAACACTACATGTTATTTTCAAACTGTATGGATTGCAATACAAATATTTAAAAATATCAATGAAATGGTGGTGATTCCCCCTTCAAGTATTACAATATGTTATCCCTCTATTAAACCCATTTTATGTTCATACTTCTTCTCTGAATTCATGAAATCATAGCTGTTAGTAATATTCCAAGCCTTCCTCACAAATTCATTTGTATCGATAAGTTAATGCGAGTGCCTGTAATTATATCACAGATTCATTTGTATCAATGTTGTTAATGCATGTGCCTATATGGATTATTGAAATTATATCTTTAATAGATGTGCTTCATGAATCATAGCACCCAGTCTCTTTGTTGTCCACTATATCTACTTGTAACTCAAATAAGTATAGAAATTCTTAATGCCTCAAGCTCTATGTGTTAAGTGTAGAATTATTGAAGCCTTATGCTCCATATGATGAGTTGCTCTTTCTTCTTATCCTCTATCATTTTCTCTACAAAGCTTATTAAACTGTAAGTCCTTGAACTACTCAACCTCTATTGTTTTAGGCATATTTATGAGATTTGTACATGTGAAGAAGTACCAAAAATTCATGTCTTACTCCTTTAGGTGAATGAACCAACCCAATATATATAAAAAGTATATGTGATGTCTCCATTTCTAGAAAATCATATGAGACACACAGAATCTAGGTGTGCCCAAGCACTGGTCTTGTAATCAATCCAAGGTTGTCTCTGGTAGCTACAACAATGTGAATATCCTACCAAGGAAGACTTGGGAGGCCTTGGGGAGGTCGAAGCTCGCATTTTCTCCAATTCAACTACATATGGAAATTCAATATTGTATCATTCCGGTGGGAAGACTGGAGGATGTAGAAGTTGACATAGTAGGAGTAAAAACTTATGCTGAATTTGAGGTAATAGACATTATGGGGGACAAATACCCTTATTTGGCATTACTTGGAATAGATTGGGCCTTTGAGAATTACACAATAATTGACCTAAAGAAGGAGTTGATGACATTCAAAGTGGAAGGATTCGGAGTGATCCAGCCCCTAAACCCATACCAGGGACCAAGGTTCACTGAGCCATTAGATGGTAGGGACAACCCTGAACTATTGGACTAGTTGTACTGGCTGGCAATAGAGAAAAGAGAAGACTACATCAATCCTATGGTAGAAGGATTGATTAGTTGGAGGAGCATCCAAAGTTTGGAGGTTGGCTTTGGGGCAGTTTGGGATGATTGGAAGCAAAGAGGATATGAGATCAACACCAGGCATTACGCCATAGTCTATCGTATCATCTTGGTTGGTACTGAGGTAAGGACTTTCCTATTTTCAATGGCATGGACTCAGTTAATGATTTTCTTAATATAGTTGATGCAATTGTCTCTATAGAACAAAAAATTCCCTTATTGGATATCACTTTGCAAGTGACACTGGCAAGGTGGTGGGGATCTTACCACAACCACCTCATAGAATGGAAAGAGGTTAAGACAATGATGAGAGTCATATTTTGGCATTTATGGGATTACCCTCAAAGCTTCATAAAGTACAGGGGGAGCTCTGACCCTCGGTAACATCTGCAAGATTGTAAGGCTAGTTGGATCAGGGAAGGACTTCCAGAGGACTTATGGGTGCACAGATTTATACACACCCTAGGGACATTTCCAAAGGCATGGTATGTGAAGGAGGAATTAAGGAGGCAGCCCAATAATTGGGACTATATGGAAGAACAATTTACCAGAGATTTTTCTTTTATTGATAATGATGAACGGATTGTGACTATTTTGCAAGCCATTAAATGGGTTCTAATCATGGCTGGATAGTTAACAGAGGGATGTATAGACCAGGACACCCTTGAACATCGATATGAATCCATATTCTGTGAAGTCGTAGCCTATGGAAATATTGAATGGGAGCTGGATGAGGATGGCTTGGAGGAATTGAGACATATGAAGTTCAAAGAAACTGAGGGGGAAAAAAGGTTGAAGATGGGTCTGTAACTAATGGTTCACAACTATTACCTATGAAGTTACAAAAACATAACATTGACACTGATGAAAAGTTGAAACTAGCCTTAATCAAAGATTAATGGGACGAGAAAACTACTAAGGAAATATTCGACCTCTTGAGGGAGTACGAATATTTGATCCCTTCATTTGTTGCATAAGTTAAGGGGATTGGGGGGGAGTTAGGGGAGATGAAGATTATGCTTAAAATAGATGCAAAGCCAGTGAAACATCAGCCATATAGACTGAATCTGAGAGTCAAAGAGAAAGTGAAAAAGGATATAGATAAAATTTTGGTGGCAGTGCTTATCTTCCCACCATTGCTGACGCTGAACGGGTCATCCCAATTATCATACAGAATAAGAAGGACACTAGATTCAAGTATGTGTAGATTTCTAGAGCCTAAAAAATGCTTGTGTTCATGACCCCTTTCCTACCCCGTTCAATGACGAAGTCCTAGACAATGTGGTTGGAAATGAAGCTTACTCATTTACAAATGGATTATCTGGTTACCACCAGGTTCGGATCGTAGAGGAGGACAAGAAGAAAACCACATTCACCACTGAATGGGGATCCTATGCATACCATGTTATGCCCTTTGGACTAAAAAATGTGCCAAAAGTGTTCTCCAGGATTGTAATTGCTACTTTTAGAGATTATATTCACAGGTTTCTAGAAGTTTACATGGATGATTGGACCATCCATAGTTTGTTGAAGAATCACTCCAGTCTACTTAGAGTGATGTTTGACCGATGTAGAAAGTTGCATATTTCCATAAACCTGAAGAAATGCATATCCGTTGTTCCTTTCGGGATACTTCTAGGCCATATAGTCTGCAAGGACGAAGTGTGTGTTGAACCTGATGAGGTCAAATAATCATGAATATGGAGCCACCAACAACTGTGCAACAATTAAGATATTACAGGAGGTTCATCTGCAAATATGCTTTGATCACCGCATCGCTAGAGAAGCTACTGAAGAAAGCTGAAAAGTTTGTCTGGTCAAATGAATGTGAAGTTGCTTTTAATGTGTTGAAGGAAAAATTAGCAAGTGCACCAATATTAGTTTATCCTGATTGGCACAATCAATTCCGTGTCCACATCGATGCCTCAAGTGTCACATTGGGGATTGTCCTGGCTCAGCTTGGAGATGGAAACCTTGACCACCCCATTTACGTCGCTAGTAGGAAATTATCCACAACAGAAAATAATTATACCATGACTGAGCACGAAGCACTTGCGATGGTATATTATTTACAAAAGTTTCAGCACTATCTCCTAGGGGGTCCGTTCAAATTCTTCACTCGTCATTCTGCCCTGAAATACCTGGTAAATAAGCTTGTACTTGAAGGGAAGATTTGTAGATGGACTTTGTTGTTCTATGAATTCACCTTTGAAGTAATTTTCAAACCCAACTAATTGAATGTGGGGCTCGGTCACCTGTCTTGGTTTGATTCAGGCGAAACTAGGGGATCAATAGATGATCAGTTACTAGATGTTGACCTGTTTCGAGTTGAAGCCATACCAGACTACTTGGAGTATATTGCAGCTTTTCTAACCACATGTAAATGACTAAAGTAGTACACGACAACACAATGAAGGCACGTGGTGGTTCGTGTTGCAGATCACTAGTTGATTACAAGACATCTGTACAAGTTGGGCCTTTAAAAGATATTTTTGCATATGTGTCCTTGATCATGAGAGGCATGATGCATTGTGGGATTGTCATTCAACAGTTGTGGGTGGGTACATTAGTGAGAAAGCCACCATAAGGAAAGTGTTGCAGGCGAGACTATGGTGGCCAATCGTTTTTCAAGATGCAAATTAATATGCCAAGAGGTGTAATGTATGTCAAAGGGTGGGAAAACCATTGCACCGGGATGAGATACCATTGCAACCAGTGCGGGAAATAGAGGATTTTGAGAAATAGGAAATTGACTTTTTAAGACCTATCAACCCACCGGCACGACACTCACATGCTCGGTACATTATCACTGCCATAGACTATCTTACCAGATGGGTTGAAGTGGCACCAGTTAAGGATTTAATTGCAAAAATTGTCGCTAGATTCATTTTTGAGAATATTATCACCTAGTTTGAGTTCTCCCAAAGCCTCACTAGTGACTAGGGGACCCATTTCATAAATTAGACTATCACCTCATTACTTCAAGACTTCATGGTACAGAACCATAAGAGCATCTCACATCACACTCAAGAAAATGGTATTGTAGAGGCCTTCAACAAAATCTTAAAGAGGGGACTCACAAAGATCTTCTCGACAAATTAGGACGATTGGGATGAGCAGGTGCCAAAGACGCTATGGTCTTATCATACAATTGTTAAGCATTTACATAAGTATACACCCTTCCAGTTAGTACATGAACGAGAAATTGTAGTACCTATCGAATTCACCATACCCAGCCTCTTCATCGTGCAGGCCACTCACCTGACGGAGGAAGATTCAATCCCAAAGTGGTTGGAAGAGCTATGGGAACTAGACGAGGCAAGGTTTTTGGAAAATTTCCATGATATTATCGAGAAGTAGAGGAAGAAGGCATGGAACGATAGGCATATCAAGCAGAAATCCTTTACAATTGGAGGACATGTTCTGCTATACGACAGTAAATTCTTAAAGTTTCATGGGAAGTTGCAAATGCATTGGTTGGGACCCTTTATTATTGAAGAAGTGAAGGAATTAGGATTTTTCAAGCTCGCACGACTGGATAGTGTCTTACTGTTGGGATGGGTGAATGGTGCACACTTGAAACCTTTCCATGGCTCGAGCAATTCTACACCAAATTGATTGAATCTCTGGAAGGATATTGTAGGTAGGTTTAGGTAGATTCAGTAAGTTATTTTAGTATATCAGTTGTGTTAGTTAAGATTAGTTGGTCTAGTCTTCTAGTCATATTGAGCCAAGAATAAACTTTCCTCGAGTCTTTTAGTTGCAGAATTACTTCCACCCCTCCGCAACTTCTTGTGGTTGGGGAGTCACACGTGTCAGTAGTCATATCTGTCATAATTAAGCAATAATTCCCTATGTCAATTAGAATTTGGGATAAATATTTCCCATAATACCCATGACAGGATCCATCATCAAATTCTCGGAATATACCATCATTGCATCATAATTACCCATCCATTCCACCCTCCTTTTTGAGTTTTGCATCATCTGAGTCAGGTCTGGCTCAACCACCTTTATTGCTGCCACATTTGAGACCAAGTGGGGAAATTTACCGTATTAATTAGTTAAATGGTCTAATAAAAAATGTCATGTCGAGTATTTCTATTTAGTCTACATGGTGGTGAGCCCTGGTATTGCACCAAGAATGTTACAACTCTAAGGGGATCATCAACTTAAATTATCAACCCGGGGTTTGTACAAACTTAGAGGTGACAGTGTTATATGCACAGTAGGTTAGGTTCTACTCATGCCACCCTTAGTCATGACATCATATCAAGGTGTTCAGAGACCATTCCTCCAACTTAACTATAGTGAAAGCTTGTTGATGAAAGCACAATTGAAAATTGATTCTTAACTATGAAAATGAAAATGCCATTTGTTCAACTTGTAGATGCTAATTAACATTACATGAAAGAGAAAGGGCTAATATACTTGCAGAAGTAAAGCTACTCTATCTTGCATAATTCATCAAATCAATAACCTAATTGCATGTATCATTGATCTACTTCACATTTTCTTGAAAATCATAAATCTAACTTGTATCATGCTTGTGAATGAAAAACACTAATTCTACTATGTTTTGCAGTGAGGAAAAGAGGTGGTTGGAGTGGTCTAGGAGCTTCTCTTGATCATGACATCACAAGTTGGGGTCATTATTGATCTTGACTGAGATAAGGTTCAAGTGGGGAGTAAAAAAAGTGGAGGAAAATCGTGCTAGAAGCCTGCTACAGGAGGTATTATATTACTACAGGAGGGGTTCCGAGAGCCTTTTTAGGGTGGAGATGGAACCTTGATGGCATGAAGAAGTTGTTGAGGGTATGAGGGAGTGAAAAAAGGTTGGGGAAGCCTCCTATCCAAGCTAAAGACATCTCGTAGGTTTGTCCTTCTCCAAGATGAATGCCCACGGTTCCCTTAATTGTCTAGACAGAGTGACTATGGAAGTAGAGTTTTGTGAGTAGAATTTAAGGGTGGGAGGAGAAGATGGAGAAGACCAAGTGGAGATGAAAGATGTTCCCTCCACTACATATCAACACAACCTTGCTACTAGTCGCATGCATGCATCAATTGATCATTAACACAGTGATATAAACTATGATGGAAAAGATGAGTTGAATTTGAATAACATTTATTCTAGGACGCAACACTATTTTGATCACTGAACTAACTCTTAGGTTGTAGAAAGTAAATATGAAGAAGGACAACTAACATCTATTTATTTCCAAGAAATCATAAACAAAATATTTTTAGACTGAGATTATAAATCCTTCCAACCATTCTCCCACAAGAGAGGTGATAGGAAAGCCTGCAATAAAAGAAAGACAAAAAATTATTTAAATAATAACAATATAGAAATAAAGAAGAGGGACAAAAGCCTCTGGGTTGGGCCAACACCCAAGGGTTTCAGCCCTTTAAAACTAGCTCAGATGCAGCTTAATAACCAACTTCTCATTATCATAAAATAGTAGTTTCATACATCACATGAAAGTTAACAATGACAATATCAAGCCACTGGGCTCAATAGCTACTCCTTGTTGAACCAAAACTCTGAATCATAATGAACCTTTTAGCTCGTTTATTTATACAAAAGGGTATCTGATAGCAACTACATTGAAAATCAGAGTGATTCCCTCCTTGATCTCGAAAATTGTGGATCTTGTCCTCCATGAGCTTCTCATGCACATGAAGTTACTCAGTTCTTAGTGTATTCAAGATTGTGAGTTAGTATTTGGTGATCTCAAGTCGAGTTTGAGAGTTAAGGAGGTGGACAAGCCTCCCTAGATTCCCTCCTAGTTGTCTTCATCAAGCCCTTGAATAATAAATGCCTAAAAAATGCTTCTTTTTTTCCTACAATTCAATCACATTAGGTCACATACTATGGCAAACACCTTTTACTCTTCTTACTAACCATATTATAGCCAAAAATGTGAATTAATGTGAGAAAAAGATAGTTTTAAGGTTGGAGGATAGCATAATGAACTTCAAGATATACCTACTGATGGGATTCATCATCGCCCCCTTGTTGAAGGCGCTTCTCATCCTCTGATTAACTTAGGCATCCATATGAAGCTCATTCATGGCCCTAGTGGCCTCTTTGACATCCCAAGGCACCTTAGATGGTGTGCCCTCCTATGGATAAAAACTTGCATTTTCCTCTATCTCTGTCCATACCTTTTGTTTCTCTACCCGGTTCCCTCTTTCCTATAAACCCAACAAAAAAGGTGAACTGAGTTTGAGTCCTATCCATTTGATTTTTAGTCTTTGCATTATTCTTTTGTAAAATGGGGTTCTTTCCAAGGCATTCCTTACCCTTTTAGGAGAGTGATACTCTCTGATTTGTAGATTGTGGGGTAAAGTATGCCATCTTCTTTGACAATCTTGTAGACTCTTTCTTCCTAACATCTTAAAAGTGTCCTCAATATGTAGAATGGATTTATCTTGGGTTGCTATGTGTCTAGGTGATAAATTAGGATTAAAGGAAATAAGGTTATTATTACTAATGACAACTTTAGGGCTTACTAGCTCTGCTCTGACATACAAGTGTTCCTTCTTTTCTTTTGTCATCACATTTTTCACTTCCTCAGCCCTTGTCTCTTCAAGAGTAAACCAAGCTGATAATGCCATTAGTTGCATGTTTGCCAATCTTGAATTGGGATCCTAGATAATCAGATCTATTAGAATGAAATTGTGCATATAGAATTCAACTACCTTTGCCTTATCTTCCATACTAGATTGTTTGCAAAAATCAATAAACTTCTTATAGTCTTGAAAAGGCAAAGATCCATACTATGCTAGTGTCTTAATTTGGAATTTTAGCTATTGTTCCTTGAGGAAAAGTGCATAAGATTTTGATGGTTGCATGCATTGTATGGCTTCCATAGAGAGACTTTCCATAGTGGAAATTTGTGTTTCTTTCTTGTTGGCAGAAAATTTTGAATGAATGATGACCCAGGGTTTGTCCTAAGGTGCCAACAAAGATTTTTGTGTAATCTAGCACTCCATTGGCATTTTCACTCCCTTGGATCAAAGGAGCATCTCACCCAAGGCGAGCCAGAGCCATAAAAATATAGAAGACATCTAGAATTAATTATTATGAAATCTATGCAACCATCCATACATTCATTCACAACAAGCTAAATTATGCATTTAAAGAGAATAACCAACATACATAAAATTTTAAAAAGGGGGTGTGAAACACATAAACATGCGACAAAACTCCCATTCTCCTTTATTATTAAACAACAATCCTTCAGTAAATTTTATGGCACATTATAGACTTGTGCATAGATATTACAGCTCGAAATTGCTATCAAAATGCATCATTACATAACTAGATCTACATGCAAGCAGTCTTTCTTTCGCACAACTCAGATCTAAACTTTGCAAGGTCGTTTAAAATTTTTCAAATCCCTCTAAACTTGTTTTTCACCTATTTGCATCTTCTTTTGGTCTTTGATCCCTCGATCTCTTGATCCACGATTTTCCAAAACATTAAGCCATTACCTTGGTTTCTTGTTGACTGTATCAAAATTGGTTCCATCTTTTTCGGTGCACACCCTTATTTTCCGCTGTGCAAGTCCCAAAAAAAATATTACGCTGCCACTTTGATTCTCCAATGCTCCTCTTCTAGTGACTCTATCCAAAATTTCCTCTGCAACTTCTATTCCTTAAAAAATGAAGGACCAAACATGCCCTGACCACAATCCATTGACTCTCCCTTGAGTCAATGTGTTGTTGTTGCATCTGAACTCTGGGTTAATTGGATTCTGCTCTGATCGGTTGTGGTACCTTCAAACGAAGGAACCAACTCTAGAACACTTTAAATATTTGACTCCTTAAATGTGGTGAATGCAAAAATAGAGGAGTTCCCCAAGTCCAGAAGTGTAGATACCTTACTTCAAAATCTTCAACCATCTGCGCACTGATATCACTGGGTTGCGACTAGAAAAGATCCTAGATTTGTTAATCATCTATAGTGAACAGTGTGCTCAAAGTGAAAAAATGTTTTTGTGCCTCCAAGAGGAGGTTGCGAAGGACGCATTTAGTCACCTACGACGTGTCTTCCAACTGATTAATCTGACCATCTGATACATCATCTTGATCCAAGAGCTACTTCTTCACTTCTAGATATAAAGTCATCATTGCCTGTTGGAACAGGTTGTTGATGTTCTTGCACAAGAGATCAATAACTACATTCGACTTCGCAAGAATTCCACTGCAATCGGAAATTTGATTGAATATATGTTGTGACTCTGACATAATTTGTGGCAAAGTCTCATGGACAGATGTGGTTGTCGGAATCTTATCAGCTATCTAGTCTCTATAGAGTACTGATGGATCTGATGAAGATTGTTGTAGGGTCGTGATAGTGTCATGGAGCGCAAGATTCTTAGCAACAATTTTCTTACACGTTGCTTCAGCAAAATTACAAAATTTGATAGGGGAACAGGAGGCAATTTCTTCAGGATGTTGCTTGGCGAAAGGGGCAAGTGTATGCCACAAATACTATAGATTGGAATGAACATCACTTACCCGAGCCTCTAACCCATATTTCCCAAGGTGCAACTATATTTGTACTACGACAATGGAGTTGAGCTAATGTTATTCATCACAGGAAACTTGGAGATATGTGCACCGAGTCACATACTGAACCAGATGGATCTCCAACTGAGAGATAGGAGCATGAGTGAACTGGAACAATTGCGACGAAGACCATGTACTTAGGGTGCCCTCTGAAATTGAATCTGTTGTTGGAAGTTGCGATTGCAGTGGTTGGCCACTAGCAACCGAGCTCTCTCACTGGGCCTGTGGTAAATATTCACGTTGTAGAGTACCCTTATAATTTTGTGTAATTCTGTGAAGAACAGGACCTGGAATAAAAATAATGAGGTCATTTTACTAAGTGGCAAGGGAGATTACCTGATGACACTACTCTGGATCTTTCATGAAATCGGTGACTTGCTTAGTAGAGATGAGCGAAGTGGTGGAAGAAGAGGGATGAGATGAGGTAGCGGGAGAAGGAAGAGTGGTGGATGGTGGGGGAATGGTAGCAACAGGAAAACTAGCAGAAATAATAAAAGTGGAATCGATTTCCATATCTTCTGGCACATTAGCAGTAGTGGGTGAATCTAGATGGTAAGATACGGTCTCTTCCAATGAATGAGGTGACTCATCAGAAGCTGTATGCGGGGATGGGGGTTGTTCTTCATCAATGGAAACAACAGGATCATTGGATGGTGGCTTGGCATCAAGTTTGATGATGGTGGAAGTACGTGTATCATGATGGGATTGATGAGATGAAGTGGAAATAAGGGTGGTAGCAGGTGGAATGGTGGTTGTGATGGTGGGCGGTGCAGTAGACACAGGAGTGACTTGATGTACCTGGGTAGCTTTCTCAACCAAAGAACATACCTTAATCCAAGTAGCATATGTCAAGCTTACACATTCCTTAGCTTTCTTCGGCAGGGGCTGGATATCTTCAGATGTATCTCCAGGATGCTTTCGTGAGGATGAAGGGGAATCTCTGACAGGTCTCATGGCATCAAAATGGTATAGGTCCATTCCATCTTGCTACCATGACATGAATCCTAGCCAAGTGATGACTTCATTATGGAAATTGCTCTCGTTGATGTAGAACAACAAATTCCTCATAGAAAAATTTGTAGGAAAAATATGCAGCGGATGGAAATAACATGAACTATGAGTTATATCGAACCATACCTGATGAGCATACTGGTCGAGCAAAGGGAGTGGCACTTGTGAAATGGTTGTGATGACAACATCCATTTTGTTGAACCAGTGTCCAAATTCAAGGTCATTGTGCATAAGCATATGCAAGAGCTTCACCTTATGCAAGCTTGGCAAGGTCTCGACCTTCTCGAGTGCACCATTTGTACATATCAAGTGGAAGAAGAAAATATCCAAAAATAAAACACGTGGGATAGGTATAAAAATCATGTGCAGCTTCAAATAATTCATTAAGAAGATAGCTATACCAATTGAGTTGGTTCCCTTAGACACAAGCCTCTACAACTAATATGGCATCCAACGAACATTATCCTCTGGTAAAATGGTGCATGAATTTAGTAGTAATAATGGTGGCAACAACTTGAACCAACATATTATTAATCATATCAAGAACAACTCCGCACCCTTTCCTAGTGGTTCCATACTTTTTATACAAATTAGTCGCATTTGTCTTATTGTTGCGTATAACAGTTTTTTTAAAAGTTGAGCTAACATCAGCACCATAAACAGATAGTCTTGTGGGTCTGTAAATATCTTCTGCATAGATGGGGTATTCTCGTTCCAACTAGATAGAGCCCCCCACAGAGATGATTGATTAACAATTTGATGTAGTGCATAGCTTCATTGGTGGTGCCAAAAACAGGTAAGTCACACAGAACAAAGAGAGTGGACAATTTCAAAGTACGGAAATCGGTTTTTACTTTAAGGGTAGAACGAGAATTTGGATGGGTATTGCGCTCCATAAAGACATCGGTTCAAAGTGCAGGGAACAACGACGAATCAGAGAGGTCATTCTCAACAAGAATGGCTTTCTCATATTTCCCCAAGAGGTCATCTTAGTAGTGGATACGAGAGTCAATAGGGTACAGACTGGTAGTGGTTCGAATTAGATGAATCATGGTTGTCGAATGACAGGTATACACAAAACAAACAGGGGGGTGACAAGGAAATGAGGGTTCAAGGATAGGTGGTAACAGAGCTAGAGTGGAAACCGAGAATTCGAGACGGGAAGAGATGAAGATGGAAATGAATGGCGGGCATATATAGAATTTTTGACAAGGTGGAGATCTTAGCTGTTACATGCGATAAATGAATCTCAGACTTCAAAGTAATGATACGAAATCCGGGCACATACTGAAGAATGTCATGATGTGATAGAAAATCTAACGGAAAAGGGAAATATTAATGAGAATTGGGAAATTAATTTGGTAACTAACTTGAACATGACAAGAATTAATGATAGAAAAGACGAGCATTAATGACACTGACAAGATAAGATATGACAAAATATCCCCGACCACAATGAGTTGCGGTGGGTCACAACTAAAAAGACAACATACTTGCGGAAAAAGACTAGAGACACAAAGTACCAAACTGACAAAAGACTTACTGACACAAGTACCCTAATTCCTACCTACTATTCTTGTGAAGAGAGGACACTTTATTTTGAGGTTGAAGCAGAAAAATAGGGCTTCAGGCGAGCTCCATTAACCCACCTAGAGAAAAATGTACCATCTAGTTGAGCAATTCGAACAACACCAGAATCTTTGATTTCTGCAACATAAAAATGACCAAGCCAATGCATTTGGAGCTTATTGGGATGCTTGTGATACTTGTTTTCATAAAGTAATACCTTGTCACCCACAAAAAAGGATTTCTTCTTGATATGTCAATTGTGCCAAGCCTTCTGATGCTCCTTCTCAACAGTTTGATGGAAATAAGAAAGAAATCAAGACTCATCAAGTTGTAATAATTCATGCACCTGTTCGATAATGGACTCATCTTTATACATTCGAGTTACCTAACCAATAAAAAGATTCGTCACAATGAACTCAGCAAGAACAACAACTTCTTTTCCATAAACCATTTCAAAAGGAGTGTACTTGTGCAACCGCTTGATGGTAGTTCGGTAGGCCCCTAAAGTAGCAAGAACTCATTCATCCCAATCATCTCTATTGTCAGAGAAAACCTTAGTAATTCCTGTCTCTAAAATATTATTAAAATCTTCGATAGTACCATTGGATTTTGGATGATAAGGAGTGATCTTATGATGTTGTATCATGAAATTATATAGTAGATCCTGGACTATTTCATTGATGAAATGGGAGCGTTGATCACTTGTAAGACTTCAGGGACAACCAAACCTAGTAATAATGTTTTCAAAAATAAACCAAGAATTCGTATCGACAATGCAATATTTAACAGGAGCAGCTTCCGCCCAACTAGTCAAATAATAAGCTGTGGCAATGATATACCGAGCATGTGAATGATGAGCAGGAGGGTGAATAGGCCCAATAAAATTAATAGATCATTTCTCAAAAGTAGCAAGGGCTCGTACTTGATGTAAGGGCATTTCATCACAACGCGGTGGTCGTCCAACTCATTGACAGACATAACAATTCTTTGCATATACTTTATCATCCTTAAAGAGAGTCGACCACCAGAGGCTAACTTGCAGAACTTTCCAAGAAATAGATTTTCCTCCAATATGACTTGCAATTACCGCATGACATTCCCATAATATGCCTTCACATTCATGATCAAGAATACAACAACGCAAAATTTGGTCTAGTCCCATTTTATATAGTTGTCTTGCAATAAGATTGTAGTCTACTGCTCGATTTTCCAGATGCTTATTTTGCATGATAGTATAATCAAAAGGGAATTGTCCTGTAGCAAGAAAAGTGGAAATGTATTTTAAGTAATTAGGGACAAATTCAATGCGAAACAAATGAGCATCTGAAAACTAATCATCAATTGGTCCCCCTGATTCCCCTGACTCTAACCTAGACAAATGGTCTGGACCCACATTCAATCTTCCCGACTTGACAATCACCTCAAAATTAAATTCTTGAAATAACAATAACCACCAACAAATGCTTCCTTTGAGTACAGACTTATTGACTAAATAGTTTAGTGTTGAGTGGTTTGTGAAGAAATTGAATGGACTTGCCAGCAAATAATGTCAAAATTTTTTGAGAGAATATACCATAGTTAAAGCCTCTCATTATGTGGTAGTAAAACTTTTTTCCGCAGTTGAAAGTTTTCTCCTTGCAAAATAAATATTATGATCCAATTTTACTTCACCTAGTTGAGTTAATATAGCTCCTATGGAAATTCCAGATGCATCAACATGGACATAACTAGGTAGAAAACACATTCCAATCTGATGTTTGATGTTTCAACTCCTCCTGCAAATACCAAGCTTGTGGTATGTTTCCCAAGGAATGGATAAATAGATGCTACCACATTTCAACTGCTAGGCCATCAACTTCCCATACAAAACAACAATTCTCAACATGCTCTTGTGGACAAGTATGACCATCATAAGTAGGGATTTTACGTAAAATCTCATTCGGAGGAAGAAACTGATAAAGCAAGACAACCTTAATTGTGCTCCAATATTGAAGTTGATCCTAATGGGTTTCCCACCATCTTGCAGGGGTTGCTTGCAAAGAAACACTCATGAGAGGAACCTTTTGACTTTATTCTATGCAAGAATCAACTTCTTTAATAAAATTTACAATATAATTGGTACCATTGAAGATGGGAAACTCATGTACCTCAATAACAATCGACACATTGAATAGTGGCACAATGCCAGGAATGAATTTCACGAGCTTCTTATTGCCAAGCTTCCATCACAGCATCGGATCCAACTTCAATACTTTGAATACTCTGCTAACTAATAGATCAAGTTGCCATGGGGTTAATATAATCCTCTTGCCTCCCAATGGTCAATTGATATAATTGGTTTAGTAAATTATGCGACTCAACATCATCCACCGGTTCAGTAAATCTCAGGCCCTGATAAGGATCAAGAGGTTGTATGACTCGCATGTCATCTACTTCAAAATTCATAGTTTCCCGTTTCAAATCAGTGACTGCATATTTTTAAAAATCCCAGTCGATGCTCAATAAAGCTAGATATGGATCCTTATCCCTAATAATGTCAATAACTTCAAAATCTGCATATGTTTTGACACCGATAATATCAACTTCAACATCCTCTAGTCTACCAATAGGAAGAATACAATATTGATTTTCCATTCACAACTAAATAGGGGAAAAGACTAACTTGGGTTTTCCAAGAGCTTACCAAGTTTTTCTCGGCAGAATATTGACATCTGAGCCCAAGTCCAACATGGAGTCCTTAATTTGAAAACTTGAGATATGAGCGTCTACGTAGAACTCCATTTTAGTTCACTTCTTATTTTGTTGTAATTTTCTGGAATGTAACTCAGGTAAATTGATGGAAATTGGTTCTTCAAAAAACACATCATCCTTAACAATATCCTTTAACCTTTTCTGCAATTGAGCAACAAGTTATTCATCATTCATGATTTGTAGAAATATCTTAAACCAATTTATTATTGGCTGGAAAGGTTCTCTAGAATGTTTCTCATCACATAACTTTACTTGCTCTTGTTTTTCACTGCGACATCCTTGCGAAGAAATCAATTGAAGGAAAAGTTCAGTTGTGTCCCTATAATATTCCTTGTGCTAATTTAGATCATAAAAATTCTTTGGAGATGTAGGTCTTATGACAACTGGTTGATCAAGAGTACCAACATCAGCTCCCTTTTCTTCTCTTGTAACAACATTGATATTAGGTTGTGCTATAGGAATAGGATCTCAAGGCTCCACACAGACCAAATTAGCTCCTTTAGCTCAGTTTTGCTCCTCCCACCGAGCAATAATGTCAAGACAATATTTAGTTTCATGGGTATTCACTCGACAGTATGAACACCAAGGTCTTCATGGCATATGGAATTCTCTCACGACATGGCCTTCCTAATCACAATTATAACACCTAATTGGGCCTCTCCCGCCCATCCTTCCTCCCATGGGACCTCGTCCTCAAGGAGTCTCATTGATACAGAAAGTTGAACGGTCAAGAAGATCAACTAAAACATCTAAGTACTGAAATTGATTTGTATGATGGTTGGGTGACCCACAAAATTCACAAAACAAATTATTGGGAATATTGGAATACTTTTGTAGAATAGGACATAGGCGAGGTGAATGACCAAAACTTCGACAAATATCACAATAATAATTTCTAGACATACCTTGAGGATTTGTAAATGACTGGAATTGTGTATGGCCCTAAAAGGGAAGAGAAGATGAAATTTCCACAACTCTAGGAGATTGCGGTGGAGGAGGTCCCATCGGGCCTCTAGATGGTCTTGGTCCCTATTGTCACCCTCTACAAAATTTGTCTTCAGCTGTTAAGAAGGTGCAATTGGGAAGAAATGTTTACATCCATCTTCAAAGCCACAGAAGCTACTAAAGATTAATCAAACCTCCTCCAATGGATAATGCTAGGAACTATCTTTCCAACGATATATATAACTCCTCAAATGGACCTTGGAATCAAAAGTTATAGCAGATTGAAGTTACCCTCGAAAACTGAAAGCCAGAGAGAAAATGTCTTAAGGAAAAATCTCGATATCAGCAATTGGAGAACCAGGCAGTGTGGCGTATCGGAGGTTCTAGTGATCCTGCATATTGGTGATCAAAAATATTAGAAGACCAATAGTAGAGCAAGGTGAATCGGCGATCAACAATCGGTGATATCGCAAATCGAAGATCGCAAGTCTTTGGAGGTCATACCAATGGCATGGGTCAGAAATTGCCGATGTGTCGATTGCAATATTCCAAGTGGGCCCAATTGACGATCGACACTCATAGTATCGTAGAGGTGGTTCATTGTAAAAGTTGTTGATTTCGTCGAGCTCCAGGATTTCATTTAACAAAGGAAAAGGTCTCTTGGACATGAGTTGGAAGGCTGTAGCACCCGAGGACTAAGTGCCCAGTCACAGCCCCCAGCCATATGACGAAAAAGAGGAAGGGGTCAAACAAAAAGTGGCTAAGGTGGATTGAAATGCGTTGTTTTATAAGGTCTTTTAATATAAAAGTCTCAATGTAGTAACGTCCCAATAATGGAATACAGGGCTTTAAAGACGTAATGGGTTGATAGTTGAGGCATTAAAGGAAGACGTGGAGCATTTGGAAATCAGCATGGGTTGACCCTACGAAGCCCCTTGTAACAAGAAACTCGGGTCAACACAAATAGGGGAAATGAAACCAACTGCACTATGCCCAAGCCTGTGGTGAGTAAATGAAGGTACGAGAGATTAGGAGGACTTAATGATTCAACATGGAGCTCCATGTAGTGGGGAGATGAAGTACCGCCCATATGACCTCTGTTTTTTCACCTTGTCATGAAATTGTCAACCGAATCATTCCCAGTTCTAGAGAATGATCTATTCAAGTAGTAAAGGTGAAAATGAAGGGAACTAGCTGAGCACCAGAGGTGGAAGATCATGACCAAGCAATGACTTGATAAAAGGCGATCCCAAGTATGGGCATGGAGATATTTTGCTGAAGTTTTCATCTAGTTGTTGACTTGTTTTGTTACTATGTACTTTGTTGCAATTTAATGAAGCAATTAAATCTTTTGTAATCATTTTTGGGCCACAGATCCATCCAAGTCCGATAGAGCTAGTCGATCTGATAGCTAAAGCTCGGCTGAGATATTTTTTGTAACAATTGTTCAAAGCTCCCCTCTCCATATAAATAGAGGGAAACAACACTTCAAAAAGGTTCAAAATTTTTGGAAAGAAACTCATGTGAGGATCTTTATCTTGTTTCACAAAGGCAGTGATATGAATATTGATGTATGCACTCTCTCATAGGATTAATACAAGACTTGTGGTGATTTTGACTGATTGGATTGCAGTATGTTTCTCTCCCTTATTGTTTTCATATATGTTTGATATTCTCCTCAGATTGCATGTACATAGCAGCTAGATATATTCCCACTGTATGCATATTCATTTAAATCAAGATATTGATAAATAATGCCTGTATTGACATGGTAATAAGTTCTTTAAAAGGCGCTCCATGCATCCTAGCATTTCATAATCCTTTAATTACTCCCACTTCTCTCTAAATCCATAGATATAGAATTCTTAAAGTATGAGCTCTATTTTAATGGATTTACTCTCCATTATCTTCTACCCTTACATCTCCCTTAAAAATTGATTTGTTGCAAGATTTCAATCTTCTTTGGCCATCACTGATTTAGGATTACTCCGTGTGAATTTGTGCTTTCATGAATGGTTCTAAATAAACCTCATTTAAATTAATTGTGACAAAAATATTAGTGCTACAAGTCCCAAAGATAAATCTGATAGCACTATCTAAGATGTTGTTGGCTTAGTGGGTCCTGACCCAGGTTCAGAGTTAAGTTTGCCAAACAAACCCCTACACTACTGTCCCTTTCGGCATCAACCCTGGAGTGTGGACTGAAGTCTCACCTGAAGTAGTATGGGGGGATGTTGGAACCAAGTTTAAGCACCCAGAGATGAGCGTGATGTCGCTTTTTGCCCTAAACTTGCCTCTGCGTAGATCGATAAACCCTTAGGGCTTATCGATATAAATTCCCTTAAACAAATCCTATACCCCCGCGAATGTTCATGACTGTCTTTCGCGAACCCTAAACAGGTAAATCCTCCACATACACACCTCTGTAATTACCCTTATTTATGTTCTTACCCAAATCGACTTAAGTATTTGATAACATTAACATGCAACTAGATATTCTTCGTGTAAACATTTATTATTACTTGTGTTCATATGAAAATATAAATCATGTAAAATTGTGCATCAATACTGTAATAATTCATAAACCCATCATTCATTATAACATAAAAGCACATTCATTCATAACAGAAATAGATAGACAAAACACAGGTATTTCCAAAATAATCTCTTTATTGATACTTCAGTTCTTCTTGCAGAATCAAGACTTCCCTGCGCACTCAGCTATAAGGGTTCGCGCACTAAACTACGGAATCTACTCTAGGCCTCTGCGCACACAACTGCAAAGCCTCTCTTCTACTCTAAGACTTCTTCGCTCTTACTCTTAATGACCCATTACATATTCATTCTTCTCTACCATTATCTTCTATCCCTTAGACTCTATAAGACTCTCCTTTTTATACAATCCCATCATCTGCAGACCATGGATAGGTCTATACAAGCCGACACAACTTACATAATAGAAGGGTAAAACCCTTTATGACACTTCACCATCTACGTGCTCTGCGACCACATTTTGCAAAGTCTTTACACTTTTTACAATAAAAATTGGGCTTTTTTCCCTAAAACTTGGGCTTTTGCCCCAAAATTGACCCTAGGGGACCTTGTTTAATTTGCTCCACCAACTGCTCTGTTGTTGGTCCTGCACTATCTTCCTTTATCTTCTATTGTGTTCTCTGTAGGCTCACCAGCTTCTCCTCAATGGTGGCAGAGATAACATAGGCCTTGTCTAGCCAAGGCCCCAATCTGGCCTTGAGGACCGCCTCTTTCCTTTGCACTGCCTCCACTTGTTCGAGCAACTGCTTTGCCTCATGCAGCTTGGCTAGTCACTGTGATATAGCGATGGTGCTTGTCATCGCTCGTGCTTCACCATACTGCCACTGCAATTCATGGACTTTTGTATTCAACCTCTGTAGGTTAGGATCTTCCTAAAGCACCATGACTACCTCCATGGATTGCTCAAAGAGCAAAGTGCAATCCATCACCACGGCATCTACTGTTGTGACTCCATCCTTTACAGCGACTTCACGTTATTCTCTAACTTCCGGTGGAGTTGAAGGTTGTGAATTCAACTCAAGCTCTATTATCTTCAATTTCAGTTCAAACTGAACCTTGACCACTTCTATTTTTGCTTCGCGCATGGCTACAGCCAACTTCCTGATCTTGGCATCCACTAGTGCTTCCTTTGGGAGCAACTCTACAACCTGGGAAGTGTATTTTATAGTCCCGCACCTCCTTGCAGCTACCGAGAGCGATAAGACTGTGCTACCATCATATATTCATCTGACCGGATCCTCGGTGTATGGCTTCAATCAACTTCCATTTACCTTTCCTGGAAATAGATATCCATTCAATTTCACAAGCTGAACTGCTCCACCATTGGTAATCTCCTTGATAACATATGGCCCCAACCAATGCATCTGAAATTTTCCTAGAAACTTATCAAACTTGTTGTCATATAATAAAACTAATTCGTTTACCTTAAAGCTGCGCAGTTTGATGTGACGATCTTGCCATTCCTTTTCGCCCTCCTTCTGAACTTGCTGATGGAATCCAGCCAAAAATCTATTTTCCTCGAGTTCTGTCAGCTACGCGAGCCTCTCTTCTAAGGCTCCACGGTCCGCCATCCCTGTGAATGCCACTATGCATACACTAGGCACGATATAATCCATAGGCATCACAACCTCTATGCCATAGACCAACCTAAATGGTGTCTGACCAATAAGATTTTTACAAGTAGTTCTATAGGCCCATAACACAGCTAGTATGCACACATCCCAATCATTCCTCTGCGCATTGCAAACCTTTTTTAGCGCGTTATCCAATATCTTATTAAACGTTTCAACTATCCCATTGGTCTGAGGATGATATGGCGTACTCTTCTGATGATAAATTTGGAATTATTTGGTCAATGTACTGATCGTTTCATTAAGAAAACGCGTACCATGATTGCTCATTAAAATCTCCAGGAAACCAAACCTGGTCAACACATACTCAAACAGAAATTTTGCTTATGTTGCCCCTGTACAGTCCTTCATAGGTTGCACCTCCACCCATCTAGTTGTAGAATTTTGTAGAATTTTTCTACAAATTAGCGATCTTTGATACCATGTATAACTTTTTCTACAAATTAGCTAGCTCCGATACCATGTAGAAATTCTCACTGTAGATCCACCTGGTAATGCAATGTACTAAAGCAAAACACTTGATCTACTTCTACAAACAATTTAGCGGAACCTTAATCAACCATGAGCAACATCAATAAGAACACATTTAATTGATATGGAGAAATCAAACATACATAACACAGAAGATATAACCAGGGGAAAGCACTAGCCTAAAACCCGATCTCTGTATTATCATACAAATGGAAATATGTTAGGATTACACAAAGCCTTAGCTCGGAAGCTATCCAGCTCTCAGTACAATCCCTCTGCTGCTCATAGACAATCAAAGGCTTCTCACAAACCTTCTCCTCTACCCTCCAAGCCTCCTATTTCTATGCACAGTTTTCCTGGGTCCTCTAGCTGCAACCTGTGTGATTCTCACCTCACACACAACATTGACATCTGAAATAACTGAAAAAACCTGAAGGAGATTTATCCTCATCATGGATGAGCTTCCTTTATAGGAAAAATATTCATCCAACTGATAGTACATTGTCCCTTCTCTGATCTCTACTGGGTCTCTGACAGAACTGACATGCATCAGTTATCCATGAGTGAATACACAGTTATCTAAAAATAATAGTTGTCACATGCATGCAAGCATCAACAAACTATATCTCATTAATTTAACAACTTGTTAAATTAACCTAACTGAACTTGACAAAGTTAAACTAAGTCAACTAATCCTCTCAATATAGAACTCATCCTTAATTCCTCAATCAGTGGAGCAAATCAAGGACACATTCCCTAATTAGTGGAGAAATAATTGCATGTTCTCACAAAGACTTCAAGTTTGCTTTTCCTTAACTAATTAACTCAAACTGAATTAATTAATTAATATTCCAAACTGCTGGTAAGACCAAATTCGAATTTACTTCCTATAGATAGACCAGGGACTGCTATAAATAGGAAGGGACCCAGAAATGCTATTTTTAGAAGATGCTATTTTTAGCAGTTTCACCTCTCACCCAAGGTGGCTAAAATGCTCATTGGCCAAACTACTATTTTTAGAAGTGCTATTTTTAACAATTCTATTTTTAGCACTTCTAAATTTAGCATTTCTTGTTGCGCATTTTTCAACACTCCCTCTCAACAAGAAAGGCTTCCTCACGAACCCCATCCTCTAACTCTGGAATCTTCTGCATGCAACACATCTACCAAGTGCGGTTGCTACAACAACACTTGGAACAAAAAAATTCCCAACTGACCACTCTGTTGGGCTACAAACATACTCTGATGCTGAAGCTCTACCTGCTACTGACAAGAGCTCCCTCTCTTACCTCTCTGCTACTGCAACATCTCCATGCATCTCACACCGTTGCGCCCTTCTCTGTGCTACTCTGCACTGTGCAACACACTTGTGCCTCTCGCATTGCTGCAGCCTGCATGCTCTGCGCTATCCTAGGTTTCCTTGCACTATAGCTCTCTCTGCCGCTCCATCCGCATCTGTCTCTAGCTAATAAGTCAGTTCCTACTACTCCACATTGGGGCTCCCATAGCAAGGTCTCATCCAAGAGGTTGGGTACCTCAAGGATCCTGCCCCTCCTCCTTGGGACGATCACTCCACATCGCCCCACCTCCTACCTAGAGGTATGGCTGCATGTGATCCCTTTGCCCACCTGGCTCGAAGTTTCCCCCTACTGGAGGTCTCTGCATGAGTAGATGTCTCTACTTGATCTCCTCTCAGCTTCTCTAGTTGTGGCTACTCCACAACCTCCTGAAGCTGCTTCACCAATTGTGGTGCCTCCACAATTGTCTGAGACTTCTTCTGGCGCTGCATGTTGAGAGGTAATTTACTCTCCCTCTCAACCACCAAGTATCTAACCTTTGCCTTGATCCTCAAGGCTTTGCATGCATCTTGTACCTCAAGTGCATACAGGTTCTTGGCTAGCACACCAATCTATTTCCACTTTCCCGTCGTCACAAAATTTTCTAGAAAAAGAGCTGATTTTAAATCAGCGATATCTCCCTCATCTGAAGTCCGATTCACCAGATTTTTTTTTTGATTTTGGGTATTTTTCCGCAAGGAATCCAAATTTTCTATTTATTTTTGAAAATTTTGTACAGAAATTTTCAGATCTGCTCTGCAAACTCTCGGCCCAAAACTCAAAACTTTGAAATCTCCTCTCAGTATACTGTTCTCTCCTTGATCACCTGTGCTTCGATACCATGTAGAATTTTGTAGATTTTTTCTACCAATCAGCTATCTCTGATACCATGTAGAAATTCTCACTGTAGATCAACCTGGTAATGCAATGTACTAAAGCAAAACACTTGATCTACTTCTACAAACAATTTAGCGCAAGCTTAATCAACCATGAGCAACATCAATAAGAACACATATAACTAATATGGAGAAATCAAACACACATAACACAAAAGATATAACCAGGGGAAAGCACTAGCCTAAAACCCCATCTATGTATTATCATACAAGTGGAAATATGTCCGGATTACACAAAGCCTTAGCTCGAAAGCTATCTAGCGTTGAGTACAATCCCTCTGCTACTCATAGACAGTCAAAGGCTTCTCACAAATATTCTCCTCTACCCTCCAAGCCTCCTATTTCTATGCACAGTTTTCCTGGGTCCTCCAGCTGCAACCTGTGTGATTCTCACCTCACACACAACACTAACCTCTGAAATAACTGCACAAACCTGAAGGAGATAAATCCTCATCATGGATGAGCTTCCTTTATAGGAAAAATATTCATCCAACTGATAGTACACTGTCCCTTCTTTGATCTCAACTGGGTCTTTGACAGAACTGACATGCATCAATTATCCATGAGTGAATACACAGTTATCTGAATATAATAGTTTTCACATGCATGCAAGCATCAACAAACTATATCTCATTAATTTAACAACTTGTTAAATTAATCTAATTGAATTTGACTAAGTTAAACTAAGTCAGTTGATCCTCTCAATATAGAACTCATCCTTAATTCCTCAATCAGTGGAGCAAATCAAGGACACATTCCCCAATTAGTGGAGAAATAATTGCATGTTCTCACAAAGACTTCAAGTTTGCTTTTCCTTAACTAATTAACTCAAACTGAATTAATTAATTAATATTCCAAACTGCTTGTAAGACCAAATTCGAATTTACTTCCTATAGATAGACCAGGGACTGCTATAAATAGGAAGGGACCCAGAAATGCTATTTTTAGAAGATGCTATTTCTAGCAGTTTCACCTCTCACCCAAGGTGGCGAAAATGCTCATTGGCCAAACTGCTATTTTTAGAAGTGCTATTTTTAGCACTTTCTAAATTTAGCATTTCTTGTTGCAAATTTTTCAACACTGGTCAAATACTCGGTCGCGGTGATGATGTACCACACACCTTTCTTCTTTCCTAGAGGCTGAATTGGTCCTACAAAATCAATTGCCCATTTCTCAAATGGCTACAATGATACTTGCGGATTCAAAGGCAGCTCATCCCTCTGCAATGGCCTGCCAATTCTCTGACATGCATCACATGCCCTACAATATGCTTTGGAATCCTTATGCAATTTTGGCCACCACAACCTAGAGCGTAAAATCTTTTGCGTTGTTGCTTTCCCTGTATAATGGCCTCCTGCAACCCCTCCATGAGCTTCAGCTAGGATACTACTTCATTTAAAATCAGGCACATAGAGTTGTAGTATCTTGTCCAATCCCATTTTATACAAGTGACCTGCAATAATAGAAAAAATTGTCACACGCACCACCAATTCCTTCTTCTGTTGACTCGTGTATCCTTCTGGAGCCGTTCCTGTAGTTAGGAAGTGAATAATGTCTACAAAATGATTGTTTTCTATGCGCACTGTAAAGAGTTACTCGTCAGGCAGTCCTTCCTCCAAATTAGTAGGCTCCTCTCTTGTTTCAATGCACGACAGATGATCTAGCCTTGCATTCAATTGTCCTAGCTTCACAATTACTTCGAAATCATACTCTTGAAATAACAACAACCATCTGCATATTCACCCCCCTTCCCCCCCCCACAACACAGGCTTGTTGACTAGGTACTTTAATGCATAATGGTCTGTATACATCTTAAAGTGTTTGCCTAGCAGGTAATGTCTGAACTTCTGGAGCACGTACACCATAGCCAACCCTTCGTGCTCTGTCATCAAGTAATTCTTTTCAGCCTTAGAAAACTTCCTACTTGCAAATTCTATAGGGTGATCCAACTCTCCTTCACCGGCCTGTGTCAGTACTGCTCCCAGTGCTATACATGACGCATCCACATGCACATGAAACTCCTTCTTCCAATCCAGGAAGACTAGGATTGGCACGGTGACCATTTTTTCCTTCAATATATCCAAACTCCGCTGACATTCTTCATCCCAACATAATGTAGCATCCTTCTTTAATAGCTTTTCCATCGGCGGGTAATCTGGGCATAACTCTTGATGAACTTCAGATAGTATCCAGTATGACCTAGCGTTGCGCGCCATTATTGAACACTCCTTAGCACCTCCAAATTAATTATGACCATGATCTTAGCAGGGTCCACCATTAATCCTTGTCTGCACACTTCATGACCCAACAAGATTCCAAAAGGGACGCGAAATAAACACTTCTTCAAGTTTAACACAATCTGATACCTCAAGCACGTATCCAACATCAAGTGCAAACTAGCTACATGGCTCTTTACCAATCCAAACACTGTCTAATGATCAAAGTATACCTCCAAAAACTTGTGAATGAACTCTTTGAACATCAGAATGACTACACACGAGAAGATTGTTGGAGCATTCTTAAGTCCAAAGGGCATTATCGTATACTGAAAGCATCCCCACTCAATCGTGAAGGTAGTCTTACTCCTATCTTCTAGTGCGATCTTTATCTGATAGTACCTAGAGAACCCTTCAGTGAACGAATATGCTTCCTATCTACCAACATTATCCAATACCTCATTTGTGAATGGAGTTGGAAAAGGATCATGAACGCAAGCAACGTTCAACTTCTTGAGATCTACACAAATCCTTATCTCATCCTTCTACTTCTTTTCCTGAACTACCATCAGACTCACCTAATCGGATTCCCCCACTGGTTCAATAATTCCTGCTGCCAACATTTTATCCAACTCCAAGCGGACCTTTTCCTTGTACTTAGGATTAAGGCGATATGGCCTCTACTTAACATGCTTCACATCTGGTTTCAACGTTATTTTCATCGCTCCTAAATCGCCTATTATCCCCTTCAAGTCTGAAAGCTTTGTAGGGAACAAATCTTGGCACTCGCGGAGCAACTCAGCAGCCTTATCAACTGTAGCATCATACCAGTAGTCCCATATCTTCGTAAACTTCGATGCCCCTCTGTGCCAATGTTCACTTGTCTAGTTTTTAGTGGTGTAGTGATATCTGGATTCTCTAGCTATGGTCCCTCAACTTCACGGTGACCTTCTTCCTCTAGGATATTAATGTTCCTCGGATCCTTGTCTTCTTCTTTAGTAATCACATTATAGCACTCCAGCGCATGGCGTAGCTGGGTGGTCCAATCTGGTTAAATCAAATCCAAGGGATCTTGTGGTATTCTGAAGGTCGCTACCTTTCTCTCCTGCAACGCTTCATCAATGCATTCGTATCCATCTTCAAAGCTGAATGTCATTAAGAATCCTTGTCTCAAAATATCCCATTCGATAGTTCCATGGCGAAGCTTTGTTTCCAAGTACCAATTCTTGGGTATTACATCCAAAGTGTGACAAAACAAATGCACCCACTCCGGTTGTGGCTCTACCCCATAAGCGTCAGTCCATTTTGCTAAGTGATCGTGCAGATCAATCCACCCATCATATTTCTCTGTCAGTCGCAATTTTGGTCGACCAAACCACAACCTCATCATTTTTTTGTACTCACGCCATCCATCGAAACTGTCTTTGTAAGTAACCCACCATCTTGCAGGCATAGCACACAGCGCCAAGTCTAAGGCTTGGAAGTGATGCTGTACTTCTCTTTCAAATGCATCCAAAAATTCATCAACATCAGTTAAACCATCATAATAAGGCAAACTTCTTACCTCCAATGATACATAACGTAGCGATTTAGTCATCATATTACAGTGCAGCATAGATACTTTGTGCAACCTATTCTGCCATTGTTCCAACTCCTAAATCTGATGTGCAGGAGCTTTCGCGGTCCCATGCAATACGTCCACCTGCTATCGGATTCACCCAATCTTGGTCTTGCACTATTATTTTGTAGATCGGGTCCAAATCATCGTCACTTTCATAATTGCGGACCGGTTCAGTATAGCGCGATCCTTCTATAGGGTCCAAAGGTACTACTACACGGATATATTTCCTTTCAAATGACATCGTCCACTTCTTCAAATTGATTACCCCATTCATATCAATAGCCCAATCGGTCCCAAGGAGCGCAGGGTAGGGATTGTTGTCATCAACAATCTCTATCACCTTGAAATCCGCCAATGCGCTCGCGCCTTCAATATCTACTATCACTCCCTAAAATATTCCCATGGGGATAATCTTTTGTTGATTTTCCATCCTCAATTGAATTGGAGACCACTTCTGTTTAGGCAATATGTTCGTGTCCGACCCCAAATCTAGAATAACTTGATCCATTTCATACTCTTTGATTTGCGTAGTGAGTCTCATTTCACAGCATGTTCTTGCCTTATACTTACCAATTTTTTTGACTATGCGAGGTTCTTCAAGGGCATTTTATTTTCCACCACATTTATTTATCAACTCCTATAATCCTTTCACGGCCTTGGTGTCATGTAGCAGCTTCATACACATCTCCAAGAATGTAGTAAGCATGGAGGGGTCCATTTCTTCAGACTGCTTATCCTGACTTCCTGAGATAGAAGCCTCAACGAAGCTTTTCTTTGCTTCCATGAAGGTTTCTTTCACGCGCTCTAAATAAAATCCAACCTCTTTTTCTAGAGCCTTGCGGACCCACTCGCTTTCTTTAGGTTGCTTTCCCTTATCCTCGCCAGTCGTCATTCCACTACGCAACAAAATATTCACATGAGGGCTGAGGGTGGGGTTCAGCCCTCATCATCTGCAGGTTCTGGGTAGGTTGTTGAGGTTGCATCCCCTTTTCTTGCATCTTATCTATTAATACAAGGCAATCTTTTGTTGAGTGGTCAAATTGAGTACAGTATCGGCACGACAGTCCCATCAGGTTCATACACTCCCATGCCTAGTGTCCCATCCCTCCACAATTGTAGCAAATAACTTTCTCCTGGCCTCTCACAGGTCCTCCCCCTCCTCAGCCTTGTCTGCGCCTCTGATATCCTCCTCACACTCCCCTAGCGCCTTGATCTAGAGGCTAAGTTTATGTCTGGATCCGATACATGGGCGTTCTCTCCATCATTAACTCATAACTATGGAAGTTACACTCATCGTGACCCACCGATTTACAGAAGTTGCAGAAGAGTTGTTGCGGTGTCTGTACAAATTTCTACAGCAAGTGACAATTGTTTGTCACATGTTTTCCAGCTACCTGACATATAGCACAACATGACATGGGTCCCGTACTTGACCCTGCTTGAGCTTCTGGTCTCAGAGGCATCAACCCTCCTCCGACAACATAATTCGTGAAGACAAGGCAATTATATTTATCATGTCCCTAATTCTTACATTTCAAACACCAAACTTCTTCGCGCACCTCTGGCGAGCCACTCTATCCGTCTTTAGACTTTGGAACTCTAGGCAAAGGCTCTGCAACTTCGCATGCATCTGTTGAACTCCCAACGCAACATCTTGAATCAGTGTCTCATGCAATCTCATCGCAATCTCAAGGGCTTCCTCCTAGGTCCCAATCTTTTGTTGTGATAAAGGAACCCTTAAATGAGGCAAGAGCAAAGCTACAAACCATTCACGGTGTTGTCCATCTATAAGATTCATGTTAGCTTTGCGGATCTTGCATTTCAATCTCTAATCCAGCTCCAAGGGTGTCTCACCCGACCTCATCATGATTTCCTTAAATCCAATGATTGATTGCACTTCAGACTTGGGTCTACTGAATTCCTTATTCAGCACAGTCTGAATGTCTGCTAACGCAGCTGTCAGGTTATCGGTACCATACTTAATGTACCACATTAGCGTGTGATCTTGTAAAGCAATAACCATTGTTGATTTCTTCATCTGATCATCTGTAATGTTCTTGGTTGTCCATACGGCCTTCACAACTAACCAAAACTAGTCCGGGTCCTCATTCCCCAAGCCCTTGAAAACGAGCAACTTCATTGCATTCGCCATATTGAATGGTGGAGGAGGTGGTGGCGGTGTGGGCAAATGTGTATGCTGTGGAGGTGAATATGGAGGTGGTGTAGTTGGATAAGGTATTCACGGGAACCCTTGCCTTATTAACTAGACAACGCTCTACGGTGAAGCCTGTGCTACTCCTTTGTCGTCACTCAGAGGAGGCTCAATTAGCGGGCTATATTTAGGGCATGTTCTCCCTCTATCCCTAAAGATATTTCCACTTCGTGTAGTCCTTGCGGTCCCTTGAAGAAGCATCGCTCTGCTTCGTTGTAGCTGATTGAGGGATCGACCGCGAATTCTATCACAAATCCTCCAAGGACACGATCCAGCTAGTGATCGACAGCACCCGCGATCTTATCTTCAGAGGCTTCCAATATCCACACTAACTCCAAGGTTCACACTATTGGACCGTCAAGCCTCCACCTTCCCTGGCTGTCTGCTAATTTAGCGATCCACTCGTATAGCACGATCGGGAAGGAATAGAAGAAAATTCTATGTATCTTTGTGTACAGATATCTATCCAACCACTGTTCTTTCGTCAATCATAGATTTTTGTTTTCTTGTGCTGTGAATTTGTGGATCTTTCTATCCAACCACTCCTCAATTTCATTCTTTGTTGGATTCCAGTGATGTGACCTCACACATCTCTTTATGAAGATCCTGGTCGCAGCAATGGAACCATTTGTTGGCTTAGTGGGTCTTGACTTAGGTTCAGAGTTAAGTTTTCCAAACAAATCCCTACACTACTGGCCCTTTCGGCATCAACCCGCGGAATGCGAACTTAAGTCTCACCTGAAGCAGTATGGGGGGATGCTGGAACCAAGTTTCTGCACCCAGAGATGAGTGTGATGTCATTTTGTGCCCTAAACTTACCTTCGCATAGATCAATAAGCCGTTAGTCCTTATCAATAAACTTCCCTTAAACAGATCCTATACCCATGCGAACGTTCACGACCATCTTTCACGAACCCTAAACAAGTAAATCCTCCACTTACGTGCCTATGTAATTACTCTTAGTTCTGTTCTTACCCAGATCGGCTTAAGTATTTTGATAACATTAACATGCTACCAGATATTCTTTGCATAAACAGTTATTATTACTTGCATTCATATGACAACACAAATCATGTAAAATTGCGCATCAATACAGTAATAATTCATAAACCCGCCATTCATTATGACATAAAAGTGCATTCATTCATAACAAAAATAGATAGACAAAACACATATATTTCCAAAATAATCTATTTATTGATACTTTAGTTCTTCCTACAGACTCAAGACTTCCATGTGCACTCAGCTGCAGGGGTCTGTGCACTTAGCTACGAATTCTACTCTAGTCCTCTGTGCACACAGCTGCAGAGCCTCTCTTCTATTCTAAGACTTCTTCGCTCTTACTCTTAATGACCATTCTTCTCTACCATTATCTTCTATCCCTTAGACTCTCTTAGGCTCTCCTTTTTATACAATCCCATGGTCTGCGGACCATGGTTAGGTCTATACAAGCTGACACAACTTACATAACAGAAGGGTAAAACCCTTTATGGCACTTTACCATCTATGCGCTCCGCGACCACATTTTGCAGATACTTTACTCTTTTTAGAATAAAATTTGGGCTTTTTGCCCCAAAACTTGGGCATTGGCCCCAAAATTGACCCTAGGGGACCCTGTCCCAACAGATGTCCTAGGCACTGGTCTATAATCAACCCAGAGGCTATCTCTAGGAGGACTTTAATATCCCGTGGAGAACTGCTTCTATAGGTACTAGAATTAGCCACAACATTTTTTTGGCATTGTTTTCGGGGAACGAATTGTGAAATACTTTTCTCTGGGTACAACAAATCATTACATTCCCCCTATTACGTGAGTGAGGGAATTGTCAGTTGAAGAGCTATCACCTTGGTGACTCCACTGTCTATATTTTTATTTTATCATTCTGGATCCTAAGAGGCCCCATACCCATGCAAATCACTCTAAACAAAAATCCTTATCCAGTTCACAAAATGTTGCAATTCATTGTTCCAAATTTCCTCCTAGGTTTCTGGTATATCCTCTTACGAGTGGTCCAACCCTTAGTGCAGCCTCCCTAGAGGACAAAGAAGAAGCTAAGGAGATAAAAAATAAACCCCAAAGCAACCCTACCCACAGTGTGAGCAGCCCCTCGTTCCATTGTTATTTAGTTGTCTTACCATTGGTAATACCTCAAGCTGCTCCATGAATACAAGCACCCCTGATCCAAATGGTTGTCCCAGGTTTCTTGATAAACAAGTATTCTCCCTTAGGACTACCTCAATCTCTTACCCAAGTATAATGAGGAAGTTGATGTAACAACATAAAGACAGATAGACTTTTTTTGTGCCTTTGTAGAGAATAAAAATGTTGAACATCATGATGTAGTGTTGATGCTTTTTTTCCAATATTTGGACGAGGAGGTTAGGAAATGGTTCAAATCCCTGCCAAATGCTTCCATTAACACTTGGGAAGAAATGGAAAATTCCTTTTTGCAGAGATGGGTTGAGAAGAAGACCATGGGTACATCCTCACTGAATTTAATTCTATTAATAAGAAATCTGGTTAGGATATCTCAGATTTTATTAAAAGACTTAATAAGTTGTACAATAATCTTCCTGTTGAAATCAAAACTCCACCGGCCACTTCCCAAGTGGTATTTGATAGGGCCTTTGATTCAGATTTTGGTTTTACTCTTAGAGAAAGGAAGTCTCCTACCTTGGATCAGATCCAAACTGATGCCCTTGAGGTAGAGGTAAACTATACCTCCACGGGGAATTTGAGAAGCAATTAAATTTGGAGAGAAGAAAAAGGGAAAAGAGGAGGTAGCTTCCCCGAGTGGAATAGAATTTCAAGATCAGAAGATAGAAGAAATGGATAAATTGATAAAGAACTTATCTAGAAAAATGAAAAAAAAAATGGACCTAGAGAATAAAAGCCTTCATAGGCAGAGCTTCCTAGTTTCCAATCGGGTTTACAATACCCAATACAGAAGGCCTCTCCTACAATTAATGCAAAGGGAGAGGAAAGAGCAAAAAGACCATATTCATCCTCCATTGTACATAGAAGATGATCCAAAGGAATTGTCACCAGAACCAAGAATTTTTTAAGGGAATTTGTACTCCTATTTCTCCGATGAGGGAGAAGAAATCAAGACATATGAAGAGGAGGAGGAGCTTCATGCCACACTGAATGATGATGAGATCGGTGGCAACTACAAACAATTTGCTAACTTCATGCAGGCTCAGATGCACAAGAAGTATGATCTTTAATCATCTGGAAAGATATTGAGAGCACCAGATCAGAGTGAAGGTACTTCATCCCAGTAGCCCCCTGATTCTGTTGCTAAGGGGAAGGGACTTGTAGACCCAATTATCTCAAGAAAGAAAGAATCATATGATCAGAACAACTATTAGCCTGAAGTCATTAAAGAAGGTAACTCACCTCCCCCCACTAAACGCATTCATGAAAAAGAAAAGATCCTGTAGAAATTAGCACTGGAGAAAAAGGCCATACACTCTTTAACCTCCAGAAAGAGCTTAAAAAATTCAATATTCCAGTCCCATTGTCTGAGCTCTTGGAACAACCCACTTACAAGGCCCAAGTCTCTCAGTTTTTGTTTCCTTCCATTTCATTTCAACCCCTTCACAGTCTAAACCTACATGAACAAAGGCCAATGGTAGTCTTTGGAACTCATGTTGAGGAGAAAGATCCTTCCACCCCACATTTTTATGTCACTCTGGTAGTACATGACCTCTTGCTCACAATTGAATGTTAGACTTTAGAGCTTTTCATAATTTGATGCCATTATCCGTAATGGAGTAGCTGGGTCTAGAGATAACCAGACCCTATAAGGATCTCTATTCCTTTAACTCTAAGAGGGTCAGGTGCTTGGGGATGATCAAGGACATGGTGGTTAATTTGGCCCACATCTGACCTAAAAGTGTGGTAATGGTCCATTTGGTCCATGGTGGTTAATTTGGCTCACATCCGACATGTGTTGACATCCCATTGAGGTTTGGTATGCTTTTTTCTAGGTCTTGGGGATCTAAAATTCGAGGGTCCATCAAGCTAGATCTGACTTATGCTACCATTCCTATATTTAGTGGAGAGGAAAGGAGATTGTACAAAGAATCCAAGTTCATCAAAAGAGTCACTAGAGCTGATTATTCAGACAATGCACCGGTGTATAGAACAGAAAGGGACATCTCCTGCTTTATGCTAGAAGAAAATGAATTCATCCTAGAAGAAACACAGATACAGCCTGTAGTCCAATCAGACTGACAGCGCAAAGAATGTAGCAAGGTATGGAATTTGTATTTTGACAAGGCAAATTAAAAAGAAGGAAATGGGGCAGGAGTATTGCTGATATCTCCAGAACGTAACTTAATTCCTCTATCCTTCAAATTGGAGTTTGAGGCCATTAATAATGTGGCATAATATGAGGCATTACTACTGGACTTGCAAGTGACAAAAAATCTAAATATTGATTTCCTGGTTGTATTTGGAGATTCTAAACTGGAAGTCAAGTAGATCAAGGACCAATTCCAAAGCAAACACCGTCGGCTAAAGGCCTAAAGAAATGAAATTGGGACTTGATCGACAACTTCTTCTCAGCTTTTAATATACAATTCCTGCCAAGAGAAGGAAATCAAATGGTTGATTCATTAGCCATTGTTGCCAGCAACTCCAAGAAATGACAAAATCCTCTTCTAATGTACGAAATTGAAGTCAGATATAGACCCTAAATGCCTGAAAATGTGAAGCACTAGCAAGTATTTAAGGATGATGAGCAGATCAAGTGTTTCATGCAGGTCATTGGAGAATTCTCAAACACTGTGATTGATCGAGAAGAGGAAGAAATAACAGAAGAGTAGTCGACTACATGGGAGGAAAGCATAGCAAGACATAAAGTTCTATAGCTGAAGGGAAATGCCATTCCATGAGGTATAGTTCCTTTGGAAAGGATATTCAAACCAAACGATGTGGCTTATAATCCTGTTGAATAGGGAGCCGAGGAACATGTAGAGGACTAAAACATAGGCTCAGAGGATGAACCCCGAATGATTAAGTTATCGACCAAGGTACCCCAGCACCACAAACAAAGGTATTTAAATCTCCTAAAAGCATATAAAGATGTTTTTGGTTGGTCTTATGATAATTTGAAAACTTTTGATGTAAATATTATGCAACATAATATTCCTCTAAAGAATGATATGAAGCCTTATAAGAAAAAACTTAGACAGATAAATCCACTTCTACTCCCATCCATTGAGAAGGAAGTGAAGAAGTTGCTTCAAGCTAAGATCATTGTACCACTGAGGTACTCAGAATGGGTTTCCAATCTGGTCCCTATTAGGAAGAAGAATGGAGAAATTAGATTGTGCGTAGACTTCAGGAACTTGAACAAAGCTTCTTTGAAAGACAACTACCCATTGCCTAAAATGGACCACATTTTACAGAAGGTAGTTGGCTCTGCTAGGATGGCAATGATGGATGGATTTTTAGGATATAGCCAAGTGGCAATGCAACCTGAAAATCAAAATAAAATTGAATTCACAACTCCTTCGGGGACTTTCACGTACGCAAGGATGTCGTTCAGCTTAATAAACACAGGAGCAACATTCCATAGGGAAATAGACATAGCGTTTGTGGGAGAGTAAGACAAATTTTTGGTGGTTTGTCTAGATGACATCATTTATTTCTCCAAAACATATGAGGAGCACATTGGAAATCTAAAGCTTACCTTTGAAAAGTGCAGAAAGTATGGGCTATCACTAAATCCAAAGAAATCCCAGTTTGCTTTGAAGGAGGGAAAGTTGTTGGGGCACGTCGTAGCGCAAGAAGGAGTAAAGATTGATCCTAAGATGGTGGAGGCTATTAGTTAGGTTTCCCTACCAGGGAATAAGAAGGAGGTCCAAATCTTCTTGGGGGGGATTAATTTATTGAGAAGGTTTGTAACTAACTACGTAGAAACGGTGGAATGAATCACCGAGATGTTGAAAAAGGAGAATGAAGTAAAGTGGAGCCCAGATTCCCAAGAATCCTTCTCTAGAATCAAAATATATTTTTCAGAGGCTCTGGTGCGAATGAGACTTGACTCTTATTCAGTATTTTGTCATGCCTCCTGCACTTCCATGTTTCATACCCTGAAGTGCCCGAAACTTGGCAATCATGCAGTGTACCCATCCTGATTTTCAGTTCAGATCCTCCCTAAAAACTTAAGGAAAACATGCCTTGAGCCTTCCCTAAATAAGTAAGCTTTAAAACCCTAATTTCAGGACTAGCGCGACCTTGACACTGGAAACTAGTGTTGATGGAAAGTTTCAATATACTGGCATCGCACTGCCAGCGCGCTTTTTACTTAGATACTCGCGTTGATCCCTAAAACACAAGTTTTCCCAATGAGGACAAGAAGCTTCGTGATCTAGAGGCTTCCATAACAACGAGGTGGAGGTTGTTCGGTGTGGATGTGGTCGAATTCTCCTAATATTGCCCTTTGATCTTATCCCTATGTGATACCTCCTTGAGATGGGGGCCTTCCCCTATCTTTGGAGAGATCCTAACTCCCTCTCTCTGCCTATATATTCATCCTCTCCCATTTGCAAATGGTTGTTCTTTGATTATTTGCACCTTTATGCTGAGATAGTGCCTACACGCTACTCATTTGGCTTGGAGAAGCAATGAGTGGAGAGCTTGAGGTTGGACTTGGACATTTAGTCAAGGAGAGCTTATTGACATCAAGGCTTGGTTGTATGCTTCCTACTTTATTTCATTAATATATACAATTGTTGGTTCACTTTCCATAAATGCTTGTGTCAATGCATCATTTATCTTAATGCTCATTGATATGTTAAGTGAATTACTTTCGATCATGTTTGTTGCACTTGTATGCTTTGTTGTGTCTTTGATCTCTTGTGCAGGTATTCAAAAGTTGTGAGCAGTAGAGTTGAGCCTGAGGAGTGAGCGATTGAGATCTTCAACAAAGGAGTGTGATATAGCACCAGAACGAGGTAGGTCTCCTTCCTCTTCTATCATGTTGATTGTAATTTAGGAGGGTGTCTCATAGATTGTCACGTAGGTTTCTAGTCCCACTCATTCGGCTAGAGGGGTCCTCTCTGTCCACAGAGAGGATTTACCTAGAAAACAAAATGGTGACTCCCTTGGGGAAGCTATAACCCTTTCCATCCATTCCTTTAATTAGATTCTCTGATGAGTTTGACCAACCATCGATTTATTGGCTTGTGTGCATTATTGTAGCTATTCACAGTTATTGGTCTTTTCTTGAGAGTGTTAAGCTTGCTCTAATCTTGAAGATTTTTTTATTTTTTCCTTATTTTTCTCATCTAGCGTGGTTTCTGCTATGACATAAGCACTCACAACATTGATTTTCAAATTACAGTCACACTACTCTACCTTTCATCGCCCTTTTGCCTTTAACAGGCGTGCTGATCCCAGAGAATAAAAGAAAAATTAGGGTTTCTTCTTGTTTTCAGTGGTTTTGACCTCTGTGAGTGATTTTCGAGTGTAACTACAATGTGTTTGTCTTGATTGTTATCCTTGTGTGATTGCAATTGTCTCTTAGTTTTGTTGATGTGTGTTTGAAGCTTGATCACCTTCTAGGGTTTCTAGGTCACACTCCACTCATTTCTTGACTTGTCTCTTTGAGATCGATCGCTTCCATCTAGGAGTCTTCTTGTAGTCAGGACACCATTTTCAAGTTGCTTTCAGTTCGTGCTTGTGAGGTTATTTTCATTAGTGTTGGATTGTTTTGGTACTTTGGAAATTGCTTCTATTCCATTGTCAAACTAAGATTACAATTGTTTGCTTTGGTAGAATTGAAAGTGGATGCTTGTTTTTATTTCTTTGTTTTGAAAAGAAAAGTGAAAGATTTATTCATTTAGGTATTTTTGAAATGATTTTCATTTGAAACCCAAAGTGAATGAAATTTTCATTTTAGGTGTTTTAGATTGAATTTTTCCTTTGCTCGTTGCATTAGTTTGAATCTTTGAATCAAAGTGAAAGGAAAAGAACAAAAATATTAGTGCATCTTAGTGAAAGAAAAGTGATTTTTTTCTCATAGAATTGCATTTTGGCATTGCATTTGTTAGTGAAAGTGAAAGATTAGATTTTTTTTTTTAATTTTTAATTTTTAATTTTTTTAATTTTTATGTTTTGCATTGGAAAGTTAAAGAGTTGTCTTTTGATGCATTTTTCTTGATTGATGCATTATTTGGTTGTCTCTCTTCCTTCATTATCTTAGCCTTCATCGAATGAAAATATTTCATTTTTATCATTTAGTTGCATTATAGGAATTCAAGTGAAATTGTTGAGCCATCAAATTGAAACTTAATTCAAGATAAACTTAAAATTTACCTCAATTAACCTAAGGAGCATTTTTAACCTAACGCAAATATCTAGAGGTATAGGCTAGAGACGTGTTTCAGTGTCTTTAAACATAGCAGTTGTTGTTAACTTCCTGCATTGTATCCTGAGGGTGAAATCCTGTCCCAGTACGGAAGTATATCGAAGGTTCTCCAGTACTTTCGGGTATATAGGAGGCACTTCTGTATGGCAAGTATATAGGGACACTCTCATCGAATGGTTATGAATTAGATAATGCTAACACGAAATTTTGCTCCCCGTACCATCGAGTATATATTAGGATACCTCACTAGGTTGTTATCCTTTAGCCACAGGTAACCGATTTAGTCTCATTGTAAACGTAATACACCAAACATGACATTTGGGGAGATCAGTCGTCATATGTAAAGTCCTTGGTTTCAGCTAAGGTGTATATGATGGTTCATGGTTACTTGGTAAACCCTCTTTCCTAGCATTATCCTTTTTTATTTATTTGTTGTTTCATGTCATAAAATTAACTGCCAACGAAAATATGTCGAACCCATGCAGTTGCTTCTTGACCTCACATTGTGTAAATCCTTGTAAATTTTATTTTAATTAGCCCTCAATGAAATAATCTCTTATCCTTCTATTCTTGAGGGAAAGTCATCGTGGCTGAACCATTGCATTCACCTCACAGTTCCCCTTCATCGTCTCATACTGAAGGGCCTTCACAAGGAGTTCACCCTGAACTATTATAGTCACTTGAAGCTTAGGGCTTTGAACTTGAAATCATCCCAAGTATCCAACCCATTTCTTGTCGTCCTCCACCTCGTGACTCATCGTTGTCTCAGGAATCTAATCTAGAAACCCCGGAGAGTCCACAAAGATTTGTCTTATATCCTCTGAATCCACTTTACGATAAATTGGTGATATCTCCTCAACATCCTTATAGTCCATACAATCGACTTGATGTTCCTTTGGAGTTATCTCCTCATCCATCTCGGATTCCTCCTCACTAGCTGTTTCCACCTATGGCTTCAAAAGGTGAGATTACAACATCTCCTCTAGGTCCTCCAAAAATCTCCGTTACTCACACTCTTGGTGTCGATGATGACTTCAAATATGACTTTCCCCCAGAAGGCTTTCCTTATGTAGGAAGAGTTCCATCTCAACCACTTCTTGAAAACATTAGAACTATGCTTCCACATGTTATACAACCTTGGCTCAACTAGTTTCAGGAACTCCTAGTGCTTCTTCATTGTACCAAAATCCAATTTTGTCATCAAATGCTATGCCTACTTCTGGTCCGTTTATTCCTAAAGTGACCTATCAAATTCTTGTTACTTTAGTTTTGATTCAACTGACTATTCGGTCACAACCATTATCACCGTTTCAACCTTCCATTCCGGTGCAACTGACAGTTTTGGTTTATACGACTGTAAGTTCCTTAGTCCCCCTGTTAAGTGGGCCAAATGTACCACCACCTTATTCATAGCCTCGGGGGAAAATCCAAATACCCCTGTTGTTTCAGGTGGAACCCATGTGAGTGGATCACAACCTCAGATGGTTGGAGTGAGTCAACCAAATCCTAGTGGTATTCCTAATCCTGTTGATCTATCTAGGGTGGTTAATATCCAATATCAATAGCCTTACATGGCCCAGATACCTCTCCAATAGTCTTATGTTCCATATGGTTCACAAGCACTGCAAAATCCACCTTACATTCCACAAGCAGGTCCTCATGTGCAACCTGGTCAAAATCCTATTCCTGGTGCATATGGTCAAATCCCAATTGGAGCTTATCAATACCAATAGGGAATCCCTCAAGGAACTGTTCAACAACCTTTAATTTAGCAAGGGAAACATTTGTAGCAGCAAGGGAAACCTTTGCAGCAGTTTCAACATCCTTTACAATATCCAACGTAGTTTGTCCAACAACCCAACCAACCCTTGTATCTGCAAGGTCAACCATTGTAGCAGGAAGGTTAACTCTTACAGCATAAAGCTCAACCTGTTTATCAAAAAGGTCAAACCTTGTAGACACAAGCTCAACCCCTGCGGCAGCATGGTCAGTAGCTTTATTACCAGGGTCAACAGGTGCAAGAACCTTACAATCCATATGCCGCACATAATGTTTATCCTCCTTATGGTTATCAATGACCTATTGCAGGTAAATATCAACCCTTCCCTGGGAAGAATCCACCTTATGGTCAAGGTATCCCTTAGTGGGGGAAAAATCAAGCCGCTTATGGTCAAAATCCTCCACTTTGGGGGCAAAATCCTTACCAACAAGGTTGGAACCCACAGACTGGGCCTTATCAAAGGCCTTATATGCCTTTTAACCAAAAATTACAATTTTTAGCAACATTGGAACTGCCCAATGTCTCGAGGCTTACTAATGATTTGATTCTTCATTCGCCTTATTGGCCTCTAGTTCCCACTAAAATTCCAAGCGATTACCCCAAATTTGAAGGAAAAGATGAAGAGGACCCTGAGGCCCATGTGATGACATACCACTTATGGTGTTCTTCCAATTCCTACATTGATGATTATGTTCGTCTCCGCCTCTTTCGGCGAACCTTGACAGGTGCTACCACAAAGTGGTACATCGAGTTGCCTTGAGGTACATTAGGGGACTTTTGAGGTCTAAAATGGGCCTCCTAAGAAAAATGTACAACCAAAATAAACTTTATAAGAACCAATAGGATTCAAGATGATGATGTCAACCATGGTGGATGATTCACCATTTTTGGAGTAAAAAAGTAAAAAGATTAAAAAATAATAAAACAATAAAAGTACTTTTTCAACTTATCTCCCTAATTTTTTACTCAAATTTCGAGCGGGAGTACTCATTGGATACAAAATTTAATTCCTCATCCAAGGAGTACCCATGTTGCATACTTTTGATGGACCCTGTGTGGAGTACTAAAGAAGGTATGTTTTTATCATTTAATTTGTCATCTTTGCTTTAAAACTCATAACCTCTTTGTATCATGAACTAGGTAGATAATAAGAAATGATGACAAAATTTGAGGGATTTAGATGCAAATCAAAACAACTAATAATTGACATTTTTCTTATGCAGGAAAAGAAGAAAACGAAAGTTTTCCGTCCCAAAGGAAAAGACAGGACAAATTTAATTGTTGTCCCTCTAACAGGAAACTGCATGCAGACAAGATGATCCAAATTGGAGCGTATCAGCCAAGAAAAGGAAAAGGGGATATCAAATCGGCGCAAGAGAACAGATGGATAACTGATAATTAACAGTCTGGAGAATCCCTCAGGATCCTTTGATCTTGAGGGATCGTTATCTTAACTATTTTTGCATCATTGATATCTCCGCTCGGCTGTTATAAGAAGGGGCAACACTGCTAGCCCGGGGGACGACCTGTTGTTATTTTTATGTAATTCTCCTTTGTATTTGAAACTTTGATCATCGACTCTCGTTGAGAAGTGATCCACTGTAACTCTGCTTTGATGTTTTAATATAAATTTGGTTGCCGTTTCATCTTTGATTCTAGAGTAATCTCAAGCGGTGTGTCCCTGGAGGCTAAGGGTGCGGCCCTGGTGGAACACTTGCTTCTGTACCATTATCTCTAATTCGTGTGTGGTTTTCATTATTAGCTTTGTTCGGTAATCTGATGTGTTTGTTATTTTACATTACGGTTCCGTTATATTTCATTTATGCTCAACTGAGTAATGTTGTTCTCTGTGACAGGAATGCTGTGTTGTTCATTCTAACTTTGTAACGCATTGTTGTTCCTTTAACCATTGATATAACATTGCTATTTTTTACAGAATGCTATTGCTGTTCAAATACAGAGTAACCGTGTTGTAACATTCATAAGTAGGTATTACTGTATTCATCTATGGTTCACACTTAATCGCGATTGTTATTCAATTGGCGTTGTTGTTCCATTATAAATCACAATCGTCATTCTTTATAACTGAGATTGATACCTGTTGTATCGAAGTCAGATTACTGTTTCTCTTAATATTAAGCGTGCCATGTGTGTTATTTATCTTGGTTCATTATACATTTATATTTGACTCTAGTTGCTGTTCTATATTTCATTGCTAATTAGTTGCCGTTCTATTTCCGTTTGCTGTCCAATTTATCTTTAGAGCAAAGATTGTTATCTGACTCCTGTAGGATACGATTGCTGCATTTATTTTCGTAGACTAAGGTTTTGCTGTTCAATCTTATTTATAAGAACTAGTTGTTGTTCCATTTTCTAGTTGCTGTTCCATTTCCTGTTATTTGTATTATCATTGCTTTGGTGTGCAGAACGATCTGAGACTGTAGTGAGCATTGACATTTGTTGTCTAGCTCCCAGATTGATGATCTTTTCCTTGATTATCTTTAGTTACATCAGTTTACAGAGGGATGAGTTACTGTTACTGTACCCTTGACTGATAAATTGCTATAGTTTTCTGAGTGCATGATTTGAGTCTTAAGGTTTTTTTCTGTAAGTAGATCTTAATTCAAGCATCCATTTACTCTTGTATTTAGAGCACTATACTACTAGCATTAATCTGACAAATGACCGCCTCAAACTGAGTACACTCTTTGAGATAACAAATCGTTCCTGGATTGATAAATTAATGTAGGGTAAATAGAGGTGAAAAAGACCCTTTTTACTGCTCGACATTTTGGTGCCGTTGCTGGGGAAGAGTGTAGCCATTTGTTTTCTTTTTTTTTCCAGAGTGATGTAAGAACCTGCTAGGAGAGAGCTGGGTTTTAAAAACGGAAGGTAAGAACCTCCGTACGGAGCATGTAATAGCCCTGCTCCCCTGCCCGCTTTCCTACAGACTTATTGTTGTAGAAATTAGCAGTTGATTTGTGTGCATGACTAAGTAGAAAAAGCTTGAAAAGAACCCTAAACCTTTACCCAGGCCTGAAAAAACTAAGGGGTCGGTGACCCTTGGCCAATCAACCTTTATAGACGAAATCCTTAAGAAAGCACAATCTCAGTCTTTAGTAGGACCTAGAAAAGTTACTTCTAGACAGCCTACTAGTTCCCTTCAGGCCACAAGATCACCATCTATAGCCTTTGCTGAGGTGCATAGTCAAACCGAAGAGCAAGATTTTCAAGAAATTGAAAATTCTAGCCCAAAATCATTGCAAGAAGGGAACCTTAGCAACCTCTGTGAAGGGAGAGGAGAAACAGGAGAAACTGAAGAACCAAGATCTCCTCTTGGGATAATTCAGCCATTAAGTAGCCCAGATAAGGGAAGTGCTGCAAAAATCATTTATAAGAAAGTTGAGGAAACTCAAGAACCAGAACCTCCCCAGACATTAGACACTCTCATCATCCCAGATAAAGGAAGTGTTGTTAAGGCCATTCCTATTAGAGCCATTCCCCCTTGACAGCCTAGGAATACCCTCCTATATATCCCAGAAGGTTATTAGCATATATTTGACCAAATGGCTCAGAACCAACCAAACACCCAAACCTCTACACTGCAATACCCCATTGTGGATACTGCAGCTAATGCACCTATGAAAGAAATTCCTCTCTATCATATCCCTACATTCCATGGCCTTACATCAGAAGATCCGGATGCATTCTTATTTGAATTTGATGTGCTGTGTATAGGATATGAATATACCACCGATCCCCAGAAACTGAAATTATTTCCCTCTAAATTAAAAGGGGCTGCTTTAAGATGGTTTATAGGATTAGGTGGTGGTGTTATAAATAACTGGGATCAAATGAAAGAGTCTTTTCTAAAAAAATATTAGGAATATTGCAGGTCTAGAGAGTTAAAAGATGAAATATTCCAGATGGTAGCTAGACAACACGAAACATTAGAAGTATAATCTTCAAAGATATCCTTATGCATCATTACCCTTACCTGATAATTTATTAAAAACAACATTAATTAGGGGAATGAAGGAACAATGGATTGAAACACTAAATATTATGGGAAAAGGAGATATTTATTAGGAAAATTTTGCTGACATTATTAATTTATGTATCAAGAGCTCGAGAGGCAGCACAAGACTAAAACCAGCAAAACATGATCAGTTTGCAAGAGATAAAAAAATTTCTGCAGAAGGAGTAACTCGTGTAGAAATTGGAAATTTATTATAAAATTTTAAAACTAACATATTGGCGACACTGACAACACAATTTGATATCATGCAGGCTAAACAAAAGCAAGCAGAGGCAGAACAGAATTTGTCAATCTTCTGTCCCAGATGCAGAAAGAAACACAGCCATAAGGAGTGTCCATTAGATGCAGTCCAAGTTTGCGCCATTTGTACAAAAGACCACTCTACAGAGAGTTGTCCCTCACTTCCTAGATTGAAAGCAGTATACAAGGAAGCAGAAGAAGAGCCAGAACCAGTGTATCTACTTAATCAACGTCGTCAATGGCAGCTGCGACAATCAGGTATGTTCCCAGATCCAACTTCTTCTTTTCAGCCTCCACAATATCATGCTCAAAAATATAATACAATGTGGCAAAATCAACCTCCCTTCTCGAATTGGTCACAACAACCATTTCCTTCATCATCACCATGGCCAAACCAAACAGGTCAACTCAATTGGCCAAATTTCCCCTACACTCCACCATATTGGAGAAAAAATGTATAGCCAACACAATGGTCCCCTCCTACTTCACAGAGTCAAGCCTGGCAGACAAACTGGCAAAGACCGATGAATCAACCAGTGGGAACCATTCTGCTCCCTCAACCTACACTACCAACATTACAACCAAACTGCCGGTCTAACTTAAGACCGCAACTCCTAGCCCAACCCAACCCTAATCCAAATAACAGACCAGTCCAATCTATTCAAATAATTGAAACAGCAGAGATAGGCACCGATCTAAGGGAGTGTAATGACCTTCAATTAAGATCTGGGCGCATCATTGAAACATAGGGAGATAAAACCACTCAAGTTTAAAATCAATTACCTATAGAACAACCGTCACAAGAAGAGGATGTGACCAGACAACAAATTCATGATCAAGCAACCACATCTTCTCCCCCATTCCCAAAACAATTAATCATACCTCGACCTATACGACATCCTGATTTTGACATTCTGGGAGAATTAAAAAATATGTACATAAAAATCCCACTCCTCCAAGCCATCCAAGATATCCCAAAATATGCAAAGACCATTAAAGAGCTATGTATAAAGAAACGAAGGAGGAAAATAACAAATAACCCAAAAGTCCAAGTAATTGGTACCTTATCCGACCTATTATCAGGAAAAGAAACACCCGTTAAATATGAAGAGCCAAGAAATCCAATAGTAACCGTACAAATCAACAGACAAACCTTCTCAAATACCTTAGTTGATTAGGGGCTGCAATTAATATCTTAAAAACCACCACTTGTCAAAAACTAGGCATTACTTTATTAGAACTAGATGATCGATCCGTGGTTAGGCCATAAGGCACACTACATGATGTTATGGTATCCGTTGATTCCAGGGAGTATCCTGCTGATTTTATGATAATAAATCCCAAAAACCGACTTGATGGACATCCATTGATTTTAGGCTTGCAACTGTTGATGCTTATATTGGCTGCCGACAAGGCAGTATGACCATAACTAGGGGGGCTAATATTAAGAATCTAGCTTTATATCCTCCAACCCAGCCAAGTGTCACAATAATACAAACTAACAAACATCCTGTAACATACTTCATCGAAAATATTAGATCTCCATTAACCATAAAAGAGGCCCTTGATTTCAAAGATCAAACAGAAGATGATGCCATTAACAATTTTATCAGCCAAGCTGAATCCAGATCCCACATACAATGTCACATGATAGAAGCAACATTTGATAATGAATTAGAAGAAGATCCTCTTAAAGATACTCATGATCAAACAATACCTACTACCTCTGTCTCAAATAGCAAAATTGTAGAAATTGAGCCAGGAAGGACTTTAAACATTAATGCCAACCTGAATTCCGAACAAGAAGAGAGGCTGATACAATTACTGAGGAAATACAAAGAAGCATTTGCATGGGACTATCCTGACATGAAAGGAATTGATCCCCAGTTATGTACACACCACATTTACATAGAGAAAGATGCGAGACCTGTTCACCAACCACAAAGGAGACTTAACCCTCATCTAAAAGACATTGTAAAAGCTGAACTTCAAAAACTTTTAGATGTGAACTTCATCTACCCTATCTCCGATAGTAAATGGGTCTCTCCACTTGTTGTGGTGCCAAAGAAGAATGGAAAGTGGAGGATTTGTGTAGATTATAGAGAGCTAAATAAAGCAACACAAAACAACCACTTTCCCCTTCCATTCATTGACCAAGTATTAGACACTTTGGCAGGAAATAAATTCTTTTCTTTCTTAGATGGCTTCAGTGGATACAATCAGATTCAGATTGCCCTTGAAGACCAAGACAAAACCACTTTTACTTGTCGTTGGGGAACATTTGCCTACAGAGTTCTACCTTTTGGCTTATGCAATGCCCCTACCACATTTGAAAGAGCTATCCTCAGCATCTTTTCAGACTTAATAAATGAAGGGCTCAAAGTCTACATGGATGATTTTACACCATACGAAGATGATTTTGACCCAGCATTGGACACATTGGAAAAATTCCTGCAGCGCTGCATTGCCACCAAGCTTTGTTTGAGCCATAAAAAATGCTATATGATGATGACTAAAGGATTTATTCTAGGCCATTATATCTCAGCAGTTGGCATACAGGTAGACTTGGCCAAAATTCAAATAATTTTGCTAATTCCCACTCCTACCACTTAGAGGTACGCAGTTTTCTTGGATTTTCTGGTTATTATAGAAGATTTATAGAACATTTTTCTCATATTGCTTCACCTCTATATGAACTGACAGGTAATATTGACTTTCTTTGGACAGAAAAATGTGACCGTGCTTTCCGAGATTTTAAAAAGCTTGTGTCAACAGCCCCAGTCCTTAGAGGTCCAAATTGGGACCTACCATTTCAAATTTCATCAGATGCTTCAGATACAGGTATTGGAGCAGTCCTTGGGCAGGAAGAAGATAAAAAACCATATGCAATTTATTGCATTAGCGAGAATTTATCTCCTGCTGAATTGAATTATACTGTTACCGAAAATGAATTTTTAGCTGTAATACATGCTGTCAATAAGTTTAGGCATTACATTACTGGATATCATGTTATCTTGTATACAGATCACTCTGCCATAAAATACTTAGCAAATAAACCAATCACAAATGGTAGAGTAACCAGATGGCTGATTTTATTACAGGAATTCGATATCACAATCAAGGACCAACCTGGAAAAGAAAATCCTGTAGTTGACTTTCTCTCGCGAATGCCAAAACCAGTGGACGCAGCAGCAGTTGAAGATCAATTTCTAGATGAGCATTTGTTTGCTGTTACTGTTAAGACACCCTGGTATGCTGATGTTGCAAATTACTTAGCAGTAGGAAAATTACCAAAACATTTGATCCCCAATGAACGAAAATAGATTGTCCACCGAAGTACTCGATTTTCCTTGATTGGGGGCTACCTGTTCCATACAGGGGCAGATATGCACATCAGGAGATGTGTTCGCGAAGATGAAATTTTTGACATTTTGAAAGCTTGTCACGACGGACCATGTGGCAGACATTTTGTTGATCAAAGAACTAGACATAAGGTGCTGTAAACAGGGTATTATTGGCCCACGATCTTCAAAGATGCAAAGAAGTTCGTTCAAGCTTGTGACAGCTGCCAAAGAGTAGGACGCCCTGGTCAGTCTGACGAAATGCCCTTGAATCCACAGCTAGTTATTAAACCATTTGAGCAATGGGCCCTCGATTTTGTTGGTCCAATTAACCCCTCCTCGAACCAGAAAACATATATTTTGGTAGCAACAGAATATGTCACCAAATGGGTTGAAGCAGAGGCATTGCCGAGAGATATCGAGGATTCTGTCATACAGTTCCTGTTCCATATATTTGTGTGATATGGGCTTCCAAGAGATATAATCACAGATGGTGGACCGCAGTTTGCTGGAAACAAGATTGCTGCAACACTAAAAAACTATCATATCCAGCATAAAATTACTACTCCATACCACCCACAGGAAAATGGTCAAGTAGAAAGCAACAATAAAATAATAGAATCAATCCTAACAAAAACCATTGCGTCACATAGACGCGATTGGGCTGCAAGATTACCAGAAGCCTTGTGGGCTTACAGAACAACATGGAGAAGCACTACCGGCTATTCACCATACCAACTAGTATTTGGAAAGGAACCCATCTTTCCGATAGAATTTGAAATACAAACACTGCGAACAGCACAAGAAGTCGGTCTAGATCTAAACGAAGCACAGATTAACAGATTATAGCAGATCAATGAGCTAGATGAAATCAGGCTCCCTGCCCTTCGACACACTGCATTGATCCAACAGCAGTGAGCTAAATGGCATGACGCTCTTATTAAAAAGGAAGTTTTCTGCGAAGGAGATTGGGCGCTCCTATATGATTCCAGTTTTCAGGATTTTCCCGGGAAGCTTCAGACTTGTTGGCTGGGGCCATATGAAGTCCATAAGGTACATGATAATGGCACCCTTAATCTAATCACCATTGACGGATCTAGACATACCTTCAAGGCAAATGGCCACCGAGTTCGACTATACCGCAAACCACTTACTCGAGAATCATTCTACCAGCAACTCCGCGAAGACTCCGACATGCAAATTTTGGAGGAGGAAGAGAAATATTCCTTACTTATAGTTCATTAAGTGATTCAACTGTTCTTACATTCTGTACATAATTCCTTTGTTAGCATAAATTATTCTCTGTACATATTTTTTTTTTTGCATTTGCACTTTGTTGTTCCTTTTAGAAAGAAACAACATTCTCACCGCCTTGCTGTTCCTTTTTCAAGGAACAATACCTTTTGTTTTGCTGTCCCTTTTTGTAGGCTCAACAGTTCTATCGTTTTTGCTGTTCCTTTTCCCAAAGGAACAACACTTTTTCTGCTATTCCCTTTTCCGAAGGAACAACACTGTTGTTTTTGCTGTTCTTTTTCTGAAGGAACAACACTTGTGTGCACTTTTGTTTTTCTGCTGTTCCTTTTCTGAAGGAACAACATTTTCGTTTTGTTGTTCCTTTTCCAAAGGAACAACACTTTTATTTTTTTTGTTGTTCCTTTGACTGAAGGAACAACACTTTTGTTTTTTTTGTTGTTCCTTTTTCTGAAGGAACAACACTTTCATTTTGATATTCCTTTTCCAAAGGAACAACACTTTTGTTTTTTTGCTGTTCCTTTTTTCCGAAGGAACAACACTTTCGTTTTTGCTGTTCCTTTTCCAAAGGAACAACACTTTTGGTTTCTGCTATTCCTTTTTCCCAAAAGAACAACACTTGTATTTTCTGCTATCCCTTTTCCAAAGGGACGGCACTTGCGTTTTTCTGCTGTTCCTTTTCCAAAGGAACAACACTTGCGTTTTTTGCTATTCCTCTTTGAAATGACAACATTTTCGTATTCCTTTTACTTATGCTTGTTCTCCTTGCCATTCCAATTCAAAGACACCTACTGTTCCTCTCAATATACAATAGTTTCGAGTCTTTTGGAGCACAGCTATACACTTATGCAATGCATACAAAACTAGAGCACACTGAAATCAGTAAATTACATAAAATCGCTATTTTTACAAGAAATTGCTTTGAATTGATAGGAGGAAAGAGGAAAGGACACAATTATTCATCACTTTGCTGTCATTATTCTACTAATACTAATATGATTGGTTATCTTTATCATGGTGGTTCTTTTTAAATTCCCATAATCTTCTTTGATCATTATTAAGGAATAAGAACAAAGGGTATATTTTTCTATTGAGCTGTTACGACTTCTTCCACCATTCCTACTCTTAAGGAGTGCTGAACCACCATTTGTGTATAAATAGGAAAGTACTTTATAAAAGAGAAAAAGAGAAAAATGTTTATATGATTTGTTAATATGGGTTTTCAAATGAAGGATAGGGGGTCTCATCAAGAGCCAGCCTACCATGATCATATGGAAGAAAGTGAAGTGGCATTCCCACTATGGCCACCACACCAGGGATATGATCCAAGAGGCACATCAGAAAAAATAAAGAGCCCTTGGAACAGGAGGTCTCATCACGAGCCGACCTGCCTACCTTTCACTCCTTCCTGGTGAATGGCATTATGGTTTAACTAGTTACCAAGCCAGCATAATGACCTCCATTTTAACATTGCACAGCACTTCCTAAGCATACACAAAGGATCATGGTTCCATGGGTGAAACAAAAATATCTGTCAAGGTTATGGACACCTGTCAGAAACAGAGCTCCGTTGATGGTATTGAAGTCACATTCCTTATACACCAATAGCAATCATCAACACCCTTCTTGTCTTATACCTTTGTAATAGGTCAAATGAGGTTATGTATATCACTTCCCCGAACCTTTCAATACATGAAAATCTATTATAACCAATCATGATGGAAAAGTTGATAATGACCACATTAGACTTTTTGTACATGTTAGCTGTCCTATCCTCCCAGCCTCGCATCATATCACGACATTCTCTTATTTGTTAAGCGATCCTATTATACACCTCGATTTCGGCAACCTGCTCCTTTTGTAAACATGGCATCTCGGTATACGCTGTTCCTTTATTACTCTGTACCATGGCAGTTCGGCACGCCGCTCCCTCATTCGACGGCCGAGGACGACCTATCACATTGCAGGGGGGAAGCAGGTGACCTCATAATTTGCTGGTATACGTGTTAGACTATTATTCGGAAAACTTTCACTTGGGAATAGTAAGGCTTAACGGTATATCGTTTTTCAATTTGCATGACTTGCTGTTCCTAAGCTATTTCCGTATTATGCTCTGCAGCAATTAGTAAGTGACTCAGGATTTGAACGAGCTTGCTGTTTCGTTATTTTCTCTATATTTCTAACAGTTTGAACAACCTGTTGTTCCATTGCCATCTCTGCGTTTTTACAGTCTGTTAAAACATGGGAGGAAGATCAATTTGGAGAGAACCACAGGTATTGACAGTTTCTGATGCTACATGGGAAATCTTAACGAGGGCAAGATGGATAGTCTATCTCAATTGTCTACAAGAATCCAACGAGACTGTAGCAATAGAATTCTTGTAGAACTTGCAAGAATATCACTCCACGGTAAGAGGGAGACACATAGCAGTCACTGATGACATAATTGCAGAGGTCTCGGGACTACCAGCCACTGGACTTGTGTGGACTCTAAAGAAGGAGAGACTGCGAAAAATCATAAAAATCTTCCAAGATGAAGGCCAGAACCTGACAGTAAGAGGAAAGGGAGTTCTACTAGTAGCATTAGGAGAGCTGTGGGAAGAATTGACGAAGATCATCTAGAGCTATATCACTTGTGAAGGCTGAAAAGACGTGGTAAGACCATGACACCTTAAACTTTTAGCCGTATTAAAACAGAAATGCTCTGTGAATTTACCTGCATTTTTAAATTCTTTACTTCATGATGTTGCCCGAAGCATGAAAAAATCACAACACGTAGAATCGGTAGTAAGTCACCATGGGTTGATATGACTGATAGTTAGTCACAGTCTTGCTCAGCAATAGAGCAGTTGGGAGGAATTAATTGCCATGATAGACGGGGGACTGACTCTGCCAACCCCAAAACGAAAACATGCTACCAGTACATCGAATAGACCATTGAAATGGAGGAAATCAGTTAGATTGGCATGGATCAGAGGGAGGCTGGAAAATTCCCAAGGGAATACCAGCCAACCAGTGGAGATAGATGATTCAGGGGATGAGCAACCCCCGTAATTAGAAGGAGAAGAGAATGAGAAAGAGTTAGAGGAAAATGAGGAAAGAGAAACTGAGGAAGAGACTGAGCAGTATGGGTAGGCAGAGGAAGAGACAGAGCAACGTGAAGAAAGCCCATTGCAAAATCCATTGCAAGAGGATGAATTGGCCCAAATTCTGGCCAATATGGGTGAATATGCTCAGCCTCTCAGCCCACTAGAACTCCATGTCGAAGAAGAACCGAAGGAGCATTCTGCTCAGGACAAAAATGCATCCGAAGAATTTTGTGATGAGGAAGAAGAAGAAGAGAATAATTCTGTTCATGATGAAAGTATAACTGGAGAGAAAAGTGATGAAGATACAGAAGAGGAACAATCTGTTCCCAGCCAGACTACACCAGAAGAATTTCATGGAGAAGAAGGGGTGGAAAAAGAAGTCACCTAGGAAATAACAGAACTAGTTAGGGTTTTTACTCATGAGTAACCCGATCAGAACAATGAAGGGGCACCCCAAGAAGAAAACCAGGGAATTGGCCAAGATGATAGTCTAGGCCCGAGTAAACAGACAACTATTCCTTCTAAGAAAATGGAAGAAATTAAAATATTACGAAAGGAACAACAAAGACTGCTGAATGTGATAGCACGACTTCGACAACAAATCATGGTTTTTGAAAATGGGCAAGAGAGAAAAAAGGACCTTGGGGGTTAGACATGCAACCACTTCAGTGAGACCCCTAAAGAAAAAGGTTAGGAGGACTCAAGTCCAGATTACCATTGAAAACCAAAAGGAATAGCATTCAGCTGTTGCCCATGTTGAAGTGAAAACAGATGATATATCAGCCTGCAACAAGGAAGTTCAGACAGAGGGACAACCCTCTGAAGAAATACAAACCATAAACATGAGACGATGCAATAAGAAGATTCAAGTAAACCTTCCGCTTACCACTACCATGTAGGACAGTGATCCGAGGATAGTAACCCTACGAGAGGGTTTGATGCAAGCTCAATAAGTAGTAGAAAAACTTACAGAACAAACAGTTTCTCGAGAAAAGTATGAAGAATTACAACAACAACTAAGGAATTTTAATTTATCTGAAAGCCAGGCTTTTGAAGGATGGCGAAAGGAAGAAGAAAGAGTCACAAAGGTAACTCATAGGTTAGATGTAGTTATCAGACAGATGGATTGATCTGAATATGAAACTACTTGAAATTCGTTTGCAAGGTATTCAATTCAGAAATAAACATATTTAAAAGCTTCCCATGTCTTGCAGAAATGAAACACATGAACTTTTCAGCTGATTACAACCCATTTAAGCATAGCAGAATTATTTCTTTTTACTGTTTAACACATAAAAACGAATTTGTTCTGCAAAATAAACCAACCACATATGCACAAGAAGTTGATAAAGCAGTTCACCCCCTCCAGGGCTACGTCTGCTGGGTCCAAAGCCTCCAAATGGGCTTGTCCTTGTTTTTATTAAATGCTCAAATTGAAAATACAGCTGAATAGAAGCATCTACAGGAGAAATAGATGGTAGAAATGGATTCAGAACACATGAATCCTTCAGGATTGACTATTGGATCACCTCCAATGGATACCTGCAACCCTGTACAGTCTTCCCAACACTGGCCCCTGGTGGCTCCTAGAACTTTCACGGCTCCAAAACGTATGCAAATGACCTCTGATGGCTGTAAGACCTGCACCAATGGCTTCAGAAGGTCGAAATCCTCCAAAATAAAAAAAAAATTCGTTCAAAACCGACTTTCTGGACCAAAGTTATGGCCATTTACTCCAGACTGCCAGTTTCCCTTAAAAAACTCAAGTTATCTTTAGTGGAGGCCAGTTAGGCCCGCCAAATATGGCGGGTCCGCCCAATTTGGCGCCACCGCCAACTTTGCCGCCAACTGTAACTGCAGTTTATTAATTGCCCATGTGACCGGTTGCCTTGGATTGCGCGCTGGTGGTTTGCTGGCGGTTATGGTCAAGCTCCTGGTTTTTGGCCAATGGTCATATGCAATGGCGGGGCTGGCCCTTAGGGGCTGGCCCCTTTATTTCCCGCCTCATACCAATTTCAAACCTTATCAATTAACGTTTCCACCATTCAAACACAAACACGGACGTGGTCCAATGGTAAAGTGGTCGGCTGTTGTGTGGAAGGTCGTGGGTTCAAACCACGTTGACACCAAACTTTTATATGCACCCATATGCTTCTGCTGACGTCACCCAGGGCCACGTGGCCTCCTCCGGGCCTGCCACGTGGCGGACTGTCATTGGCTGCTTCAGAAAGAATATTCCCTGGAATATTCCAAGGGATATTCTTCGGAATATTCTTTTTTTAATTTTTTTTTAAAAAAATCAATTTTTTAATGTTTTGGGCAAGATATTGTTTTGGCCATATCTCCCTCATACGGCGACCGTTTTCCGAACCGTTTGCGGCGCCGGAATCGGGAGGACGAGCACTTTCCAGTCGTTCAACTGTGAACCAGTTCTGAGCACTTTGAATTTTGAACATTTTTACAACACCTAGGACTTGAGCACCTGATCACGCCTCCCCATTGGGAAGCTTTTGGACCCCAAAAGCCTTCAATTACCTGTTAAAGAGGTGAGGGTACAGCTCCCTCACTCTGTCCACCTCAATCCACTTTGCCTTGTTCGGTTTGCTGCCTTTCAAACCAACCCGAACATAATCTACACTGCCCCTCCTTGAAGTACGTGTCCTTCTGTCAAGGATTGTATCTTCTTTCAGCTCATCTAAAAATTCTGGCGAGAAATCTTCTATAGATGGCAGCTGAACAGCACTTTCATGATCAGCAATCAAAGGAGGTTCATACAAACGTAAGTTCTCCACATTGACAACAGAATACATTTGCATGTAGGAAGGCAAATCTAATTGAAAAGCATTATTTCCAACCTTCTTGAGGATTTTGAATGGACCATAACGAATAGGCTTCAACTTTTTACCTTCTCCTTGCATCCTTTCCTTACTAATGTACAGCCATACCTCATCCCCTTCTTGAAACTTGTGATCGACTCTATGCTTGTCGTGTCTTTCCTTGTACTTGCTTTGACTCTTTTCAAGCTGTTCTTGAATTTGCTGATGTATTTGCTGAATTCTTTCAATGAATGAACGAGCTTTGTCAATATCACTATGTCCCTCAATGGCGACATCTTTCTCAAGAATGAAATCAAGAGGTGATTTTGGCAAGTAACCAAAACAAGCTTCAAACGGTGAGGTGTTTGTGGAAGAGTGCTTGGCACGGTTGTAAGCATGTTGTATGTAGTGCAAATGTTCATCCCAAAGCTTGGGATGCTTGCTGCAATAACCTCTCAAGAGGTGCACAATGGTTCTGTTCACAACTTCAGTTTGTCCATCTGTTTGTGGATGGAAAGCAGTGCTTTTCTTCAACTTTGTGTCCATCATCTCCCATAGGTTGGACCAAAAATTCCCCACAAATCTGGAATCCCTGTCACTAATAATGGAAGTAGGCAAACCAAAGTGAATCCATACATGATGAAAAAATAATTCAGCAGTTTGTTCAGCAGTTATAGTTTTCTTACAAGGCATAAGTATACACATTTTGCTGAAACGATCAACTACTACATATAAGTAATCATGCTGCTTCCTAGATGTTGGCAAACCTCCTACAAAATCCATAGAGATGCTCTCCCATGGTCTAGAAGGTACCGGCAAAGGAGTATACAAACCAAGCTTCCTATTGCTAGGCTTGCTTGTAGCACATAATGAACAACCTCTTATGAACCTTGAAACAGAATCTACCATGCGAGGCCAATAGCAATACCTCTGTAGATGTGCAACTGTTTTGCTCACACCAAAATGGCCAGCAATAAGAGAAGAATGAGCTTCTCTCATGACATTTATTCTCTCCCCCTGTGGTATACACAACTTGCCCAAATGAAACAGCAAATTGTTATGCATGTGATAATCATTTTCCTCTACATGATTCCCTTTACTCAAGTTAGCATACACATCTTTAAAGTCATCATCAGATGCATATTGTTCTATGTAACTATCATGTACAATGGAATCATTCTTAAGTAAAGTAACAGCACCAATAATAGGCCTTGAAAGCATATCAGCAACCTTATTCAAAGTACCTTTCTTGTACCTTATTACCAAATGGAACTGTTGCAAGAAGCCCATCCATCTGAAGTGTCGTGACTGTTGTAACTTGCTTTGTGATTGCAAGTACTGTAAGGGTTGATGGTCGGTATGTATAACAGTTTCTTTGCCCATCAAATAGTGTTTCCACTTTTTGACGCTTTGTACCAACGCATACAACTCCTTATCATATGTAGGATAATTTACAACAGCACCATTAAAAGTTTCAGAATGAAATGCAATAGGCTTACCATGCTGTAGAAGAACTGCACCCATAGCATAATCACTAGCATCTGTTTGTATCTCAAATGGCTGTCTCAAATCCGGTAATGCAAGGACTGGAGCTGAACTAATCTTCTCTTTCAAAGATTCGAAAGCTTTTTGTTGCTTGCCTCCCCATTGGAAAGCATGCTTCACACTTGTCACTGCATGCATAGGAGCTGCTATAGAAGAGAAGTTAGAGATAAACTTCCTCCAATATTGAGCTGCACCCAAAAAACTTCTTACCTCTGTTATGGATTTGGGAGTAGGCCACTTCACAATAGCCTCAATCTTAGCAGGATCAATTCTCAAAGCACCTCCTCCTACTATGTGTCCCAAATAAACCAAAGAAGTCTTTCCAAATTCACACTTTGACATTTTAAGAAATAACTGATTCTTCTTCAAAACATCAAGTACTTTTCTAACATGCATGACATGATCTTCTCTAGACTTGCTGAAAATTAAGATGTCATCTAAGTAGACAATAACGAAATCATCAAGAAAAGGACGCAAGACATCATCCATTACCCGCATGAAAGTTGCAGGTGCATTGCACAAACCAAACGGCATCACAAGCCACTCAAAGAGTCCTTGTTTGGTTTTAAAGGCTGTCTTCCATATGTCACTTTCTTCAATTCTTACTTGATGATATCCACTACGCAAGTCTAACTTAGTGAAATATCGAGCATCTTTCAGCTGGTCTAGCAAATCATCTATCCTTGGGAGTGGGTAACGATTCTTTACCGTTATCTTGTTCAAGGCCCTGAAATCAACACACATACGCCAAGTGCCATCTTTCTTTGGAATCAATACAATCGGTGACCCACATGGCGAAGTACTTGGCCTTATGAAACCCTTGTCCAACAAGTCCTTGATTTGCTTCTTTATTTCAGCATTCTCCATAATAGACATGCGGTACATGCCTATGTTTGGAAGAGGACAATCTGGATGCAAATGGATTTCATGCTGAATATCCCTCTTAGGAGGCAAACCTGTAGGCTCCTGAAACATCTCATGATATACATCAACTACATCATACAGATTTGATTTAAGTTTTGGATCACAATTGTCAAATGACTCAGGATTCACATCAACCTTGGGCTTAATCATAAGAAGAACAAAATTCTTACTTGAATTGACCAGCCTTTTTACCTGTCCTGCATTCACCATCGCTATATTTGTCTTCTTGCGATGAGCTCTAACAATGAACTCCTTGCCATCTTTGAACAGATGATACTTGTTTTCATGGCGATGAAAGATAGCTTTCCTGTCAAACAAGTAAGGACTTCCCAAAACAATTCCTGCTATATCAAAAGGTACCACATCAAGTTCAACTGTATCAATAAAATGTGCAGTAATTGCAAAGCGCAATGTGCACTTTCTTGAAACTTGTAAATTTGCATCCTTGCAAATCCATCCAAGTGGATATGGCTTCGGATGTGGAACGGTCTCAAGTTTCAACTGCTTGACCAAGTCCTCTGATATAAGATTTGATTGTGACCCACTATCAAAAAGTGTGTCAATTTTAGTATGTTTTGAAATCACCCTCACATGAAACAGTTCAATTCTTTCTTCCTCATTAGGAGCTTGTACATGGCAGTTTGAGGTACTAGTGCTGGCTTGGGTTTCAATTTCTTTTCCCTTCAAGTTTTTCAAACCCATGGCTGTAATTTTGGTTTCATCACCTGAATCTTCCCCTAAATCTTGTGGTGTAGATGTAGTAGCAGCAGTTTTCTGTTTCCCTTTGGATTTGTTAAATTGAGGTCTTTTTTCAGGATATAATTTCCAACAGTTTTTCTCCTCATGGCCTGGTTTAGAACAGTGTTTACATATCACTTTCTCACTCTCCTGTTTGACAGATGCATTCTTTTTTCCTTTTCCCTTGGAGGTTTTCTCTTTGCTTTTCCCCTTGGGGGGCTTGTTTCTACCCTCTTCAAATGTGTTTTTTCCCCTTGCCTCTAAATGGGTAGCTTGGACACAAACCTCGTCCAGGCTAGTAGGGTTAAACATCAAGATGGTGTGTCTAAGGTAGCTATGCAAACCACCAATGTATTTCAGCAAGGTGTCTTGGGACTGTAAATCTACCCCTAACAAGAGAGCTCTTCTCCTGAATTCTTGGGTGTAGTCTTGGACACTTTGACCCTTAAGTTGTCTGAAATTTTGCCAGTTCATAATGGCTTTCTGCATGTGAGCAAGAGGATAAAATTGCTTTTTAATGGCTAACAGAAATTCAGGCCATGTTAAGGTAACCTTACCAAATTTCTTGATCTCCTCTTTAGTCTTGGCTTCCCACCAGACTAAGGCTGCTCCATCCATTCTCAAAGAAGCCAACTGAATCTTTGTGGCATCATCATGCATATTTTGGATCCTCAAGTAAACCTCCAACTGCCTAATCCAGTTGTCAAGCTTTTCTGCATTCACTTCACCATTAAACATAGGTAATTCGAATTTTACATCAAGCTTTAAAAAAGGACTTTTTCCAGAGGATCTATGCTTATGAACAGAAGAAGACGAAGATGAAGAGGAAGAAGGTGAAGATGGGGGTGGTGGATCACCATTTCCTCCATGTCCTTTCTTGGAATGATCATCATCCTTCTTACCTCCTGAAGAGCCTTCTCCTTCAGGTGGATGTTTGGACCCTTCTCCAGACAATTTCTCATTTCTTTCTTGGTACAATATCCTCACCATTTCAGTGAGATCTAAGAAAGCCTTTCTGAAGACTCTTTCTTCTTCTCTTGAATCTGTCTCTAGAGGAATTTCTCCTCCATGCTCAGACATCCTTGAAGCTTCTGCTGAGACTCTTGAGGGTGAAATTGAAGGTGTAGGTGATGGCTCTCTGGCCTTCCTTGACTGAGGATTCTCTCTTTCTCTAGTCAACTGTCCTTCCCCTCTTTTAAGTTTCAACCTGGTCAGCATCAATACTTGCAAGACAGTTAGAAGATCTTTGCACAAAAACCCTGAGCTCTGATACCAACTTGATCTGAATATGAAACTACTTGAAATTCGTTTGCAAGGTATTCAATTCAGAAATAAACATATTTAAAAGCTTCCCATGTCTTGCAGAAATGAAACACATGAACTTTTCAGCTGATTACAACCCATTTAAGCATAGCAGAATTATTTCTTTTTACTGTTTAACACATAAAAACGAATTTGTTCTGCAAAATAAACCAACCACATATGCACAAGAAGTTGATAAAGCAGTTCACCCCCTCCAGGGCTACGTCTGCTGGGTCCAAAGCCTCCAAATGGGCTTGTCCTTGTTTTTATTAAATGCTCAAATTGAAAATACAGCTGAATAGAAGCATCTACAGGAGAAATAGATGGTAGAAATGGATTCAGAACACATGAATCCTTCAGGATTGACTATTGGATCACCTCCAATGGATACCTGCAACCCTGTACAGTCTTCCCAACACTGGCCCCTGGTGGCTCCTAGAACTTTCACGGCTCCAAAACGTATGCAAATGACCTCTGATGGCTGTAAGACCTGCACCAATGGCTTCAGAAGGTCGAAATCCTCCAAAATAAAAAAAAAATTCGTTCAAAACCGACTTTCTGGACCAAAGTTATGGCCATTTACTCCAGACTGCCAGTTTCCCTTAAAAAACTCAAGTTATCTTTAGTGGAGGCCAGTTAGGCCCGCCAAATATGGCGGGTCCGCCCAATTTGGCGCCACCGCCAACTTTTCCGCCAACTGTAACTGCAGTTTATTAATTGCCCATGTGACCGGTTGCCTTGGATTGCGCGCTGGTGGTTTGCTGGCGGTTATGGTCAAGCTCCTGGTTTTTGGCCAATGGTCATATGCAATGGCGGGGCTGGCCCTTAGGGGCTGGCCCCTTTATTTCCCGCCTCATACCAATTTCAAACCTTATCAATTAACGTTTCCACCATTCAAACACAAACACGGACGTGGTCCAATGGTAAAGTGGTCGGCTGTTGTGTGGAAGGTCGTGGGTTCAAACCACGTTGACACCAAACTTTTATATGCACCCATATGCTTCTGCTGACGTCACCCAGGGCCACGTGGCCTCCTCCGGGCCTGCCACGTGGCGGCCTGTCATTGGCTGCTTCAGAAAGAATATTCCCTGGAATATTCCAAGGGATATTCTTCGGAATATTCTTTTTTTAATTTTTTTTTAAAAAAATCAATTTTCTAATGTTTTGGGCAAGATATTGTTTTGGCCATATCTCCCTCATACGGCGACCGTTTTCCGAACCGTTTGCGGCGCCGGAATCGGGAGGACGAGCACTTTCCAGTCGTTCAACTGTGAACCAGTTCTGAGCACTTTGAATTTTGAACATTTTTACAACACCTAGGACTTGAGCACCTGATCATGGATACCTTATGCTCTTTGTACACTGACGTCCTAGCATGTAGAGCCCCTGCTAAGAATTATGCCTTGTTTTTAATGGAACGATATTTGCAATTGAAAATTAAGGCCGTCAAAGCAGGAGCCCCTATACAAATTAATACTATTGATGATTTCATAAATTTTTGTAAGCACTATGGAGTAAAGGTTCAAAGATTATTGTGTGAATTCTACCTGCATAACCTTGTGTTAGATCAAGAGACAGAGCAGAATCCCGGCCCTTTCGTTGGGGATATCCAACTGTAGGCATTTATTTCATTTGGAGTTAATTAAATCAAATGGCTTAAAGCCTATAATGCCTTCCAAAGACAAGAAAATGGATTAGACTTATGGGTAAGAGCTGAGCCTAGAGATACATTATAGTTGTGGAATAAACATAGGAACCTATTGTGGTCACCAACAACCCCCCTCTTTGTTTGATATTAGCAATAACACCAAGCAAAGGGGGACCCTTAACAAAAAATCCAAAATTATTTTTATCAAAATTTTTGTATTTTAACTCCCTAAAGCTAGATCGCATTGTGAAGAGAGAGTGAAGCGTTTCCTATGCGCATAAATAAGCTGCGAATAAGCGACGCGAAATTCATCGCATCGCATATATTGAAAGCGCTCTTAAATGAAAAATCTTAAGGAATCGCCGACGGCCGATATGCGACGTCGCATATCGCAACATCGCATAAGCAGCACACAGTGATTGAATGAAAAACGCGATCTGCGATCTGGCGATCTGCGATCTGGCGATCTGCGATCTGGCGATCTGCGATCTTACAATCTGCGATCTTGCGATCTGCGATCTGCAATGAATGAGACTATCAATTCCTGCGATGACACTTCTTGACATCACAATCCTCGATACTGCGATGCGAATCACAGAAACCACTCATCGCAAAATTTCCTCGACATAGTCTGTAAACCCAAAATTGAGCGCGCACCTTAAGGGAAATTAATGATTGTACGCCTGAGTATCCAAGAATGATTGTGTTGCGTTTTTTGAAGAGTCAAGTCATTATGAGTGTCATGATTATGCATTCATTAGAACTTAAAGCTTTCATGTCAATCTTTTCGTCATTTCTCTTTTCCTTTGCGTAAACTGTAAGGCAGCAACTAATATAAATCAATATGCAGGAAACATCTAAGGAAAAGGGGAAAGCGCCAATACTAGGAGAACAGAGAGGAGATGCCTTCGCAAATGGTTGCCGCATGCAGCAGGACTGCGGATTCCAGAGTATCACTCAACAGATACTGATAGAAATAGACTATCCAAGACTCAGAGTCAAAGGCACACAAAAGCAGCATGTTTACAAAAGATCCTGAAGCTCAGACTGGGTAAAGCAAAAAGAAAGACGCTAAAGAGGGAGGACGCTCCAGAAAAGCCTGGAACAAAGAACGGAAGCAATTTTCAATACAGAAGATTGTTCAGGCAACGAAATCCATAACTCATTGAGTCATTCGCACGGTCGGAAACCGAAATAGCAACAACACAATCAGTTTGAAAGAAATCTGGGTTACACTAAGTATACACACAGCGAATACACCCAGCCAAAGGAAGATTTTCGAAAATATCTTCTAGTTTGTCAGAAAGAGGTGCCAACTCTTGTTATTTCTACTTTTATCGCTCGAACGAAAGGAAAAGACAACCAGCCGACTCTTTCCAGGCGAACGTTGCATTGCTTACAGCACTAAGGAGCAGATACATAAATGGTTAGAAATTAGATTCAATTTTTAGAAATAAATTTGTTTTAGTAAAAGGGCGGTCATTTGAAGCCGTTTCCTAAATTTGTGTAATTAAGATTAATTAGTTAGTAGTATTTAACCCTTCTCATGGCATTTGGAGAAGGGTCCGGAAATTTGTCAAAAAACTTGTCCTCAGAACATGCACTTTTGCACCCTCGGAGGGGGTTTTTGATGAATGGATGGATCGAGATTTATTTATGTTTGCATTTTAATGTCTGCTACTGATGTTGCACTTCTATACTCTTAGTAGATGTTAGAACAAGTAGAGATAAATCGTTATTGCTTGAAGTTTGTGAGTGAAATCAGTCATAAATGGTACTTTTATCTCTTGACCAATTTCTGCTTATATTCTTAGAGTGATATGCAGTTTTAGTTGTTTATATGTTAATGTATGAATGTGTGGGTTACCATTTGGCACTTCTGTACGGTGGAGTCATTTATTTGTGCTTGACATATGAATAACTTATTATGCGATATGCTGTTCACAACTATTTTGCCTAACTTTTTATGCAGAATGGTTTATCTTAATTGATTTCTATTCTTATGATAGCTGAATGATCTTTATTACTAGTTATTGTTCGAAATCTTTTTAGATCGCATAATAGAGGAAATCTACCCCGGGTTAGCGTAGATTAGATGTGTTGTTTTTGTTAGATTACAATAGCATAGAGTCAGTTTAGAAGTTAGAATTAAATTAGCTTAAAATACTTCTAGATCAGCATCATCAAACTCTACACACACACACACCCCTTAGATTGGGAAACTGGTCCCATTATCCCCAGTCGGACCCGCTATACCAAACGGACAAGGAGCTGCCAACCAAGTTCCGGACCGGGTGGGTATCCCCCTTGTTGTTGACCTGATTTCCGGGCCCTCAACATATTTGGCGCTAGAAGGAGGGCACGAACTATGAATGGCACCTAAATCAAAATCTAAATACCATTCTGAGAGTAAATCACCCTCATCAACTCCCCCGACTTCTCCAGTACGGTTAAACCCGGAGTTAGAAGTCGCTCGAGTATCCATCGCTACTACATACCCTAATATATCAGACCAGCTTATCATTGAACCCCCTGAAATTCAAACTTTGATTCGTAAACTCCAGGGATTCTCTATTTTTACTCAGAGGTCTGATAAATCTCAAAGCAGCGTGACTTCGTAGTACAATCCTGCTCATCCCCTGACCAGATTGAAAAGTGAAAAGTTTGGCATCCAGCCAACTGAACTTCCTCTCCCCACCAGGAAAAGAGCAAGGAAAACACCACCAGAGTCTGACAGTGAGACTCTTTCATCTACTTCGTCCATTTCAACTCCCTCACCGCGAAGTCAGCCACCCACATCTTCATTCCAAATCACTCATCCATCTTCCACAGTCCCTCCTCTTCAATCATCAAAGATCATAATATCTTCATCTTCTCAGCATCAGGGATCATCCTCTGCACTTTCATTCACTAGCAACTCAACGATGGCTCAGTCTCCATGGAACAATCTTGGGGCGGTTTTAATGCCTCCACCCCTGAGTCCAATACCAGCCCATCCTGAGAAATGGCTACCCAAATTCAATCCAGAAACAGGCATGCTAGCTGAAGAGCATATTAATAATTTCATGCTTTCTGTTAATCTCAACGGAGTTACCAACGAGGATGCTGTCATCCGGCTTTTTCCCTATACAATGCAAGGAACAGCCGGGTCATGGTACTTTTCGTTACCTTCCGGGTCTATCACAAGTTGGGACATTTTTCAAAGTCAATTCCTTACCAAGTTCGGTGATGACAGATCAACAGCGACATTGATCAATGACCTATCCAATCTTAAAGCTGAGGCTAGAGAACCCATTAAAGATTTCAATTTACGGTTCAATAAGATCCTCAACAAATTCCCGCTACTTCTCAACCCAGCGAGGAAGTAAGATGTGAATGGTATATCACGGCCTTACCATCAAACTTGGCTATCTTCGTAGATAGGGCAAACAAGACGACCTTAGTTGAAAACTTGACAGAGGCGTTAGCAGTAGAAAAGCGCGTAGTAGCCCTAGAAAAGAGATCTGCAATAGAGGAACGCAAATCTAAGAAAATCTCTTTCAAAGAAGACACCAAGAAGAAACAAATGAAAGATCCTTTCGATTTGGAAGGATTACAAAAAGTGTTAAAGGCCATGTCCAATGAGATGATTGACATAAGAAAACAAGTAGCAGAAACTTCTTCAAAAAAGCCCTACAGAGCTTTTAAAAGAAATCCTCCCATGGATGTGAAACCACCCAATGCTGTCTCAAACGTCGAATCTGAAGAAGAAGAAGAAGAAAAGAATACCACTGAAGGGCAGACCGATGATGAAGAAGTTGTGGAACTACAAGGAATGTGGGATTTCATCCTCCCACAAGAAGAAGATCAAGAAGCATTTCCGGTTAGTACACGAAGCAAAAATCAACTTGATCCTCCCCAAATTACCCCTAAACAGAAGGGCGCAAGGCCTGCAACAAAAGATAAGGCCGCAACAAAGAAAACAACCGCTAGAGCGACCCAATTTAGCCCAGTCCAATTAGATCAAGCACCTCCATCAAGAACACTGATAGTGTCGGATGAAATGGAGTATAACATTATCGATGACATGAAAAAGACTAGGGCTAATATCACTCTTTACGAGTTGAGCAAATTGAAACATCAACAGAAAATAATGATGAAAGAATTACATGCCGTGCCTACTGCATCTTTACCTACAGCTGTAGCTTCCCACAACATGGGAAGATCTCCAACCAACACGATCAATAAGATTGATCCAAATGACATCGCCTTGATTGGAGGAATATCAAGATCTCATACTCCTCCTTTTCTTCTCACTTATGAAATTTTCAATAAAAATGTGCACAATTGCTTGGTTGATTCTGGTGCTTCAACGAATATTTTACCCAGATCAATATGTGCCAAATTGAATGTTCAACCACAAAAATCCGCAGTGCGCATAGTTCAACTTGATCGATCTTAAGTCGAAGTGATTGGTGAACTTAATCAAGTGACTATAAGATTGTCGTCTAACGCGAAGGTATGCCAGGTTATCGACATTCTAGTAGCTGATATCCCTGAATTCTATGGTTTGATTCTTAGCAGGGATTGGTCCGAAAAACTCCACGGATATTTCTCAACCGACTGGTCGCACATGTGGTTACCCTACAACGGTAAACCGAATCAAATAAAGGTTGAACGAGAGTTGCACCAAAAGTACATAGTGACGGAATTGGAACGAGAGAATGAAGCAATAGCATACAACAACAGTATCATAGGCAATTACTCAGTAGATTCCTTCCTCGGCAATTTCAATGCTCATACCTCACCTTACTTAGAAAATTCAGTTTTGTCCCAAGTTGAAAATTTTTCCCAAACTGATAATTCAAAGTGTGTTAATTTTTTAGATAACCCTGTAAATACATCTTTGTTTTGGAAATTATATTTTTATGGCTCTAAATCTAACGAGGGAGCAGGAGCAAGATGCGTTCTGGTTAGCCCAGACGGAAATAAGACCATGCTTACGTGCAGACTTGAGTTCGATTGCACAAACAATACAGCGGAATACGAGGCCTTGGTGCAAGGCCTATACAAAGCAATCAGGTTGAACGTTAAGTATCTTCAAGTTTTTGGAGATTCTGAGATTGTCATCAAACAGGTACGTAACACCATACATTGCCTATTAGATCATTTGAAGCACTATCAATCTTTAGTACAAGATTTGACTGTACATTTCATAGCATTCAATATTTCGTCAATCCCAAGACTCCAAAATGCGAGCGCAGACCTGTTAGCTAACGTAGCCTCTAGACTTATTCCCTCCGAAGATTTTAGTCCAGATAGATTCTCAATAGAATTAATCTTTAGACCATCCATCCCTGACAACATCACCAACTGGAGAGTATTCAACGACGATCCTGACATTGTAAATTTCCTCACTTCTGAAGGATCCTACTCAAACCAAATAATTGACGAAGACCATCATGATCACCAAATACAACAAAATAGCACTGATAATGCTATACCTAAATCGGTGGTTAAGTTAGAAGACTTATATGATTTAAAAAGTCGGTTTAAAAGGTCTGCCAATTCTAAACTCTACAGTTCGACTCTGAACTATGAATTAGTGAACCTAGGAACCGATGAGAAGCCACAAAACGTTAATCTAGGCCACGGCCTAGCCCCTGAAGAAAAATCAACATATATCCGTCTTCTGAGACAATACAAAAACGTTTTTGCCTGGAATTACGATGAGCTGAAGACATACGACACTTCTATCATTCAACACACTATCCCTATGATTGACAATGAAAAACCTGTCCAGCAGAAACTCAGAAAAATCCACCCCAACTTAGAAAATCAAATAAAGACTGAGCTAAATAAGTTGTTGAGAGCCAGAATAATTTTCCCCGTCAGACATTCCAAATGGGTATCCAATATGGTGCCCGTTAGAAAGAAAAACGGAGATATTAGGATCTGTATCGATTTCCGGAATCTCAACAAAGCCTGTCAAAAAGACAATTTTCCCCTCCCACCTATGGAGCAAATATTATAGGTAGTAGTAGGCTCAGAATTAATGTCTTTTCCGGATGGATTTTCAGGATACAATCAAGTGCTGGTACATCCTGATGATCAGTTAAAAACCACATTCCGAACTAAATGGGGCACATACGCATATCGGAAGATGCCATTTGGTCTGATCAATGCCGGCGCTACCTTTTAGAGAGCCATGGACATCGCGTTTAAAGGTTTAGTCAATAAATCTGTAGTGATTTACCTGGATGATATAACAATGTACTCCAAGAAGCGAAGCGACCATCTCAAAGACTTGAAACAAATCTTTCAAAGATGTTTAAGGTATGGGATTTCACTTAACCCAAAGAAATCTTTTTTCGCATTAAGTGAAGGGAAATTGCTAGGATTCATAGTGTCAAAATCTGGTATTCACATTGAACCTGACAGAATCAAAGAAATTTCCGAAATATCCATGCCCCATAACAAAAAGGCCATGCAATCTTTCCTTGGTCAAATCAATTTTGTAAAAAGGTTTGTCCCAAATTTTTCACGTATTATTTCTCCTTTACAAAATATGATAAAAAAGAATTCAAATTTTAAATGGGGTCAAGATGAGCATGAAGCATTCAACTTGATCAAACAAGCTATCATCAACGCTCCATCTTTAGTGACCCCAAATTTTTCAGAATCTTTTATCTTATACACATTTGCCTCAGAGAAATCTTATGCCGCGATTTTAACTCAAGCAAATCAAGAGAAGGCGGAAGCTCCAATCGCATTTTTTAGCTCGAACTTACAAGGTGCTGAACTCAATTATTCAGACGTGGAGAAACAGGCATATGCTGTTTTCAAAGCAATCAAATATTTCAGACCTTTCTTACTTAAAGCCCATACCAAAGTCGTAGTACCGTTTCCAGCGGTAAGAAACCTTCTGATACAGAAGGATGTGGGCGAAAAGAGAGCAAATTGGATTACCGCCTTACAAGAATACGATCTTGAGATCAAGCCAGCAAACATTGTAAGAGGCCAGGGCTTCTACAAAATGTTGGCTGGAGCATCGCAAATTCCTGAGAACTCATCTGAAGAGGTACATACATATGAGGTAAGCCTAAATGATGCAAAATCATTATATGCTGACACCATTTATTATCTTAAGAACGGGTATGCTCCATCACACCTGGACCACACAAAGAAAAGAGCTCTGAGATTGAAAGCTAAACAATACCAGCTCATAAATGATGTTCTGTTTAAAAGGAATTACGATTCTGTGCTTCTTAGATGTCTTGAGAAAACTGAAGCCGAAAAGGTTTTGCAGGAACTCCACGATGGACCAGCAGGTGGACACTATGCTGGAGAAGCTACTGCACATAAAATCTTACGTGCAGGATATTATTGGCCCACGCTGTTCAAAGACTCATACAATTACGTAAGGAAATGCCAAGTCTGCCAGACTGCTGCAGGGAAACAAAAGAAATCGTCCATGCCACTACAGCCGGTTAACATCGAGCAACCATTCAGCCAATGGGGCTTGGACATAATAGGTGAGATCGTTCCTCACTCTTCTAAGCAACATAGGTATATCCTCACGGCAACAGATTATTTTACTAAATGGGTAGAAGCAGTTCCTCTCAAGACAGCTAATTCTGAAAACATTATTGAATTCATAGATCAATTTATCATCACTAGGTTTGGATTGCCAATGGCCTTAATGTTTGATAATGCCTCATACTTTTCTGGAAATACAATGACTGAGTTTGCACTTAAAATAGGGTTCAAACTGAAGTATTCTGCCAACTACTATCCGCAAGGTAATGGGTTGGCTGAATCAACAAACAAAAATCTAATCAGGATTATTAAAAGAACAATCGACCAAAACCAAAAGAATTGGCACAAAGCGCTGGTAAATGCTTTACGGGCAGATAGAATTATGAAGAAAGCTTCAATCGACACTTCTCCCTTTAATTTAGTTTATGGGAAAGAAGTGGTTCTTCCAACTCACTTAGTCATTCCCTCTTTGTCTTTAGTACAATACATCGATGAAGTATCTACTTCCTCCTTACAATTGAGACAACTGAAAACAATCAAACTAGAAGAACGACGAGAACAAGCTAAGAAAACCCATGCTCACCACCAAGCGCTAATAAAATCCTCTTTTGATTCAAGCATAATGACCAGAAAAAACTTTCAGATGGGAGATTTAGTTTTGAAATGGGATAAGTCTCATGAAGAAAAGGGCAAACATACGAAATTTCAGAAGCTGTGGCTTGGTCCTTTTCAGATTGTAGAAGTCATAGGCCCCTTGACGTTTGTGTTGCAGGATTTGGCAGGTAGAAGAGATTCTTTGCCTGTGAATGGACAGATTCTTAAAATGTATTTTCCATAGAAGATCATTCTTCTATTTTTGTAGGATAGTTTTAGTTTTTTATTTGTTTTTTCTCTTTCTTATAAATAAAACCGGTTGTAAATGATCATCAAAAAGGATTCATGAAAGAGCACACCAATTCTCTATCAGATTTTGATTTCGCTTGTACAAGTAGAAAAACTTTTCGAAAAATCTGATTTTTATTATTGACAAATAGAGTTAACTTTAGCCTGAATATGATGTTAGTTTCAACCTCAAAAAAAAAAAACTTTGATGAAAGCAACCTTTGGTAAAAATTGTTTTATGTCAGCACAATGAAAGGTATCATCAATAATAAAATAAATATTCTCTGTAAAGCTGCTGTTTTCAAACTCTATTATTGTCGTCCAGAGCTTTCTTAAGGAAAAACAATGACTTCCTCCCTGCTAAAGGAAATCGCAGCATTCAGAGAAACAATCCGAGAAAACACTATATCTCAAAGAATAAGAGGTCTCATCACGAGCCGACTTATCATGATCACAGATATTATAACTTGCTGACTTTGCCAATACTGTCTATCAAAACAGGGCAACGACTCAAGATTGTTGCAATCAAAAGACAAGGGGTCTCATCACGAGCCAGCTTGTTCAGCAAAAGTGTAAATCAAGTGAATGACTGTGTCATAATTTGGCCACCAAACCAAGACATTGTTCTTTAGAGAATAAAAAAGGAAAAAGTGTCAAAAAGGATTTTTCTCTGAAATGTTGTAAATAACCTCAAGCAGGAAAAAGGATCATTGCTGGATAACATGGTAACCCTGTCGAGGCTATGGACGCTTGCGGGCAGCAGAGGCTCTACCTACGACAAATGAGCATATTTTAAAAAGCCAGTACGCAGAGAAGACCTTATTTTATCTTTAAAAAGACCGAGTAATGTCTGGTATGAATGCAAGAACTAAGCCTGAGGAAGCAGACAATTGGAATATGAAAAGGTTGTGACAAAGTATCATTAACAGGATAAGGAGTAATGTACTCTATCTGTCCATAACAAAATTTAGACATATGAAAATTTTTCTATTTCGGAAGTGGAAATTCAATAGAAAAGTAGAGATAACTGGTTCTTCACAGTGAATCGCCATTGTTGTGGTCACCAACAACCCCCCTCTTTGTTTGATATTAGCAATAACACCAAGCAAAGGGGGACCCTTAACAAAAAATCCAAAAATATTTTTATCAAAATTTTTGTATTTTAACTCCCTAAAGCTAGATCGCATTGCGAAGAGAGAGTGAAGCGTTTCCTATGCACATAAATAAGCTGCGAAGAAGCGACACGAAATTCATCGCATCACATATATTGAAAGCGCTCTTAAATGAAAAATCTTAAGGAATCGCCGACGGCCGATATGCGACGTCGCATATCGCAACATCGCATAAGCAGCACACAGTGATTGAATGAAAAACGCGATCTGCGATCTGGCGATCTGGCGATCTGCGATTTGCGATCTTACAATCTGTGATCTTGCGATCTGCGATCTGCAATGAATGAGACTATCAATTCATGCGATGACACTTCTTGACATCGCAATCCTCGATACTACGATGCGAATCGCAGAAACCACTCATCGCAAAATTTCCTCGACATAGTCTGTAAACCCAAAATTGAGCGCGCACCTTAAGGGAAATTAATGATTGTACGCCTGAGTATCCAAGAATGATTGTGTTGCGTTTTTCGAAGAGTCAAGTCATTATGAGTGTCATGATTATGCATTCGTTAGAACTTAAAGCTTTCATGTCAATCTTTTTGTCGTTTCTCTTTTCCTTTGCGTAAACTACAAGGCAGCAACTAATATAAATCAATATGCAGGAAACATCTAAGGAAAAGGGGAAAGTGCCAATACTAGGAGAACAGAGAGGAGATGCCTTCGCAAATGGTTGCCGCATGCAGCAGGACCGCGGATTCCAGAGTATCACTCAACAGATACTGATAGAAATAGACTATCCAAGACTCAGAGTCAAAGGCGCACAAAAGCAGCATGTTTACAAAAGATCCTGAAGCTCAGACTGGGTAAAGCAAAAAGAAAGACGCTAAAGAGGGAGGATGCTCCAGAAAAGCCTGGAACAAAGAACGGAAGCAATTTTCAATACAGAAGATTGTTCAGGCAACGAAATCCCTAACTCATTGAGTCATTCGCACGGCCGGAAACCGAAATAGCAACAACACAATCAGTTTGAAAGAAATCTAGGTTATACTAAGTATACACACAGCGAATACACCCAGCCAAAGGAAGATTTTCGAAAATATCTTCTAGTTTGTCAGAAAGAGGTGCCAGCTCTTGTTATTTCTACTTTTATCGCTCGAACGAAAGGAAAAGACAACCAGCCAACTCTTTCCAGGTGAACGTTGCATTGCTTACAGCACTAAGGAGCAGATACAGAAACGGTTAGAAATTAGATTCAATTTTTAGAAATAAATTTGTTTTAGTAAAAGAGCGGTCATTTGAAGCCGTTTCCTAAATTTGTGTAATTAAGATTAATTAGTTAGTAGTATTTAACCCTTCTCATGGCATTTGGAGAAGGGTCTGGAAATTTGTCAAAAAACTTGTCCTCAAAACATGCACTTTTGCACCCTTAGAGGGGGTTTTTGATGAATGTATGGATCGAGATTTATTTATGTTTGCATTTTAATGTCTGCTACTGATGTTGCACTTCTGTACTCTTAGTAGATGTTAGAACAAGTAGAGATAAATCGTTATTGCTTGAAGTTTGTGAGTGAAATCAGTCATAAATGGTACTTTTATCTCTTGACCAATTTCTGCTTATATTCTTAGAGTGATATGCAGTTTTAGTTGTTTATATGTTAATGTATGAATGTGTGGGTTACCATTTGGCACTTCTGTACGGTGGAGTCATTTATTTGTGCTTGACATATGAATAACTTATTATGCGATATGCTGTTCACAACTGTTTTGCCTAACTTTTTATGCAGAATGGTTTATCTTAATTGATTTCTATTCTTATGATAGCTGAATGATCTTTATTACCAGTTATTGTTCGAAATCTTTTTAGATCGCATAATAGAGGAAATCTACCCCGGGTTAGCGTAGATTAGATGTGTTGTTTTTGTTAGATTACAATAGCATAAAGTCAGTTTAGAAGTTAGAATTAAATTAGCTTAAAATACTTCTAGATTAGCATCATCAAACTCTACACACACACACACCCCTTAGATTGGGAAACTGGTCCCATTATCCCCAGTCGGACCGGCTATACCAAACGGACAAGGAGCTGCCAACCAAGTTCCGGACCGGGTGGGTATCCCCCTTGTTGTTGACCCGATTTCCGGGCCCTCAACAGAACCTCATGAGGACTTCGTGCGTGATTGAAGAATTAGGGCCCATTCATACAAAAATCAATCGGCAAGAGATAGAATACTTTTTTACCATTAAGGACCTTGCCATTGTAGCTGCTAAATTTCGATATCAGACCTCTAATCCGAATATCCAACTCAGGGAACCATTTAATTATGAGAACTTTAAGTTAACCGCTGATCGCTTGAACCTCTATGGTGAACTTATTTTGAGGGAAGGGCCATCTTGGTTAGGCTGTAGGTTTCGCGATCCGGTTACTTGGCACCCTGCACCTGGAAACCAAGCCTTGTATGAGATGCCTGAGGATTAGACAAGACATCTTTTTGAACACCTAGCTAGGCATCATGGCTGTAGACCACTGCATGAGATTCCATCTCCAGCCTACTCTCTCACCGCCTTACATGTCAACTACAATGTGTTGGCATTATGTTTTCTGGTATGACTGTATGTTACAGATGTTGTACTTGATGGCAACTCCAATGGCAAGGCTCTCAGTTTGTTGAAATTTAAGAAGGACGCAGGAAACCAGTTCAGGAAGTGCGTACCCACAGGTACACCATGCAGGGTCCGCGTCCAGCGACGCTGGCCAGCCATTCAGGGGGTGCGTCCACCCAGTGCACACATTTCAAGGCAGAGAAAAAGCATGTGGGGGTTAATTGTGTGGTATCTAACCGACGGTTTTGTGTTTCTATGGTGTCAGCTCGTGGTATTGTTCCATGTTTTGGGGAGGAGCTTGCCTATATAAAGCAAAGGAGTTCATTTGGATTGAGCATCGTCTTTGGTTGAATATCTTATTTGGTGAGATCTAGTCCAGATCTAAGAGGGCGAATCTTCTAATGGACTGTGATCTCTATGGCGCATGATCAGATCTGTAGATCTGACTGTTTGGGTTAGTCCTGAAGTCTTCATATCATTTATATCTGAAGGGACACAGGTTCAGTGGAAGAAAAGCGCGCCGGGACGCAGTGCAGAGTCTGGAGATCTGCGTGGGGACGCACGGCAGACGAAGTTCAGGTGCGTCTGGGACGCAGCGCAGTGACTGTAGATCTGCATGGGGACGCAGAGCAATCAAGGTTCAGGTGCGTCTCTGAAGCAAAAGACGCGGTGCGATAGTGTGTTCAGGTGCGTCTCTGTAGCAAAAGACGCAGCGCGATAGTGTGTTCAGGTGCATCTCTGTAGCAAAAGACGTGGCGCGATAGTATCTTTGGGTGCGTCCTTGAAGCAACAGAACGCAGAACAGTTAAAGGAACAGTGCGTGGGCACGCAGCGCAGCGGAAGGATATCTGCGTGTGGACGCAGAGTAGCAGAAGGTTTACTGCGTCTGGTCGCAGGCCACAGAAGGAAAAACGGCGTATCTGTTTTAAGATGTTCTGTTGATTGAATTTCTCTGTTGATAAGGTGTTCTAGGTTAGTTCTGTTATTACTGATCTGATATCTGTAGTGGTCTATATCTGTTATGTACTTGTTGATCATCTGATGCTTTATGAAAAGAAGTAGGGGGTTGTAGCTCCCTTCCAGGAGTAGACTTGAAAACGAGAAAGAGAGAGAGTTGTAGCTCTCTGCAGGTTGCAGCCTGCGTACTGGTAAAGGACTGCACCAGTACAAAATCATTGTAAAAGAAGTTTCTAAATTGAAAGAAGATAGAGACATATTGCAGCAGGTGGTTTTCTCCCACATTGGGTTTCCACCTTACATCTTGTGTTCTTTGGTGTGACTGTCTATTTTCTTTGTTCATGCTCATTATTTTATGGTACTGATATGCAAGAATAATTCAAAAGATCAAATAAGGAAGATTTGTTAAATTGCTAGATAATACTGATTCACCCCCCCTCTCAGTATTATTTCCAACACAATGTTTTCATGAGGCCATGAAAAAGGGTAAGCAAGGGGGTGTGTGGAGTACTAAAGAAGGTATGTTTTTATCATTTAATTTTTCATCTTTTCTTTAAAACTCATAACCTCTTTGCATCATGAAGTAGGTAGATAATAAGAAATGATGACAAAATCTGAGGGATTTAGATGCAACACAAAACAACTAATAATTTCCATTTTTCTCATGCAGGAAAAGAAGAAAACAAAAGTTTGTCGTCCCAAAGGAAAAGATAGGACAAAGTTAACTGCTGTCCCTCTAGCAGGAAACCGCATGCAGACAAGACGATCCAAATTAGAGTGTATCAGCTAGGAAAAGGAAAAGGGGATATCAAATTGGTGCAAGAGAACATATGGATAACTGAGAATTAACAATCTGGCGAATCCCTCAAGATCCTTTGATTCTGAGGGATTGCTATCTTAGCTATTTTTGCATCATTGATATCTCCGCTCGGCTATTATAAGAAGGGGCAGCACTGCTAGCCCGGGGGATGACCTGTTGTTATTTTTATGTAATTCTCCTTTGTATTTGAAACTTTGATCATCGACTCTTGTTGAGAAGTGATCCACTGTAACTCTGATTTGATGTTTTAATATAAATCTTGTTGCTGTTTCATCTTTGATTCTAGAGAAATCTCAAGCAGTGTGTCCCTGGAGGCTAAGGGCCTGGCCCTGGTGGAACACTTGCTCTTGTACCATGATCTCTAATTCGTGTGTGGTTTTCATTATTATCTCTGTTCGGTAATCTGATGTGTTTGTTATTTTACATTACAGTTCTGTTATATTTCGTTTATGCTCAACTGAGTAATGTTGTTCTCTGTGACAAGAATGCTGTGTTGTTCATTCTGACTTTGTAACGCATTGCTGTTTTTTACAAAATGCTATTACTGTTCAAATAAAGAGTAACCGTGTTGTAACATTCATAAGTAGGTATTACTATATTCATCTATGGTTCACACTTAATCGTGATTGTTATTCAATTGGCGTTGTTGTTCCATTACAAATCACAATCATCATTCTTTATAACTGAGATTGATACCTGTTTTATCGAAGTTAGATTACTATTTTTCTTAATATCAAGCATGCCGTGTGTGTTATTTATCTTGGTTCATTATGCATTTATATTTAACTCTAGTTGTTGTTCTATATTTCATTGCTAATTAGTTGCCGTTCTATTTCCGTTTGCTGTCCAATTTATCTTTAGAGCAAAGATTGTTATCTGACTCCTGTAGGATGCGATTGCTGCATTTATTTTCGTAGACTAAGGTTTTGCTGTTCAATATTATTTATAAGAACTAGTTGCTATTCCACTTTCTAGTTGCTGTTCCATTTCCTGTTATTTGTATTATCATTTCTTTGGTGTGCAGAACAATCTAAGACTGTAGTGAGCATTGATATTTGTTGTCTAGCTCCTAGATTGATGATCTTTTCCTTGATTATCTTTAGTTACATCAGTTTACAGAGGAATGAGTTACTGTTATTGTATCCTTGACTGATAGATTGCTATAGTTTTCTGAGTGCATGATTTGAGTCTTAAGGTTCTTTTCTGTAAGTAGATCTTAATTCAAGCATCCATTTACTCTTGTATTTAGAGCACTATACTACTAGCATTACTCTGAAAAATGACCGCCTCAAACTGAGTACACTCTTTGAGATAACAAATCGTTCCTAGATTGATAAATTAATGTAGGGTAAATAGAGGTGAAAAAGACCCTTTTTACTGCTCGACACCTTGCCACACAAAAAATGAGAAATACATGAAAAAACATGATTGCAATCACGATTTTCATGTATTTCTCATTTTTCTTTTAGCGGGATCCATCAGAAGTATGTAACATGGGTACTCCTTGGATGAGGAATTAAATTTTGCATCCAACGAGTACTCCCGCTCAAAATTTGAGTAAACCCATAGGGAGATAAGTTGAAAATATGAGTTGAAAAAATAGTTTTTTTTTTTTTTTTTTTTTCCCCTCTAAAATTTGATGATGTAATCTAATCTTATTTTATTATTTCCAATATTATTTTATAATTTCCTTAGGAGGCCCATTTTAGACCTCAAAATTCACCTAATGCCTATGCAACTTCAACTCTTTGGCCATGGCCTTCCTCACCCACTTCCAGTTACCGATTCGCTATGAAACTAGTACCCACTTGCTTAGATATCGGAAACGAGATACAACGACCCATATCTCTGATCACATCCATGAATGGAGACGTCAGCATCGCCTCATCAAATTTGAAATCCCTGATGAGTTTTTGATTGAATGGTTCACCAAGTCATTCGTAAACAAGATCGTTGCAGATATAGCAATGGGAGGTTGTGTTACCGAGGATCAAGTTATTTCCCGTGCCCAGTATTTGGATTTGGTTTATTCCCAATCTGGCACACTATACGAAATTTTACCTGATGCTCCAAGGCCATCTTCAGATCCCGCATATTTGAAGTCTCCAGATGTACCACCTGTTGATGGTATAATTAGATCAGTATTACAAACTTCCACTAAAGCTTCAAAGCAAAAAAATGTTTCGAATACTGGTTCTACTCCTTAGAAAAACCCATCGAATCCTGGTAAAACCTCTGAGATCAATGCCATTAAGTTTACTGCGACAGACAAAGCCTCGAAAGGTAAGAAGAAGGGTAAATGTAAAGTGAAATACGATACCCCAAAACAAGATCCTCCTAAATCATCTACTGATGATGCCTCCAAACGAAAGCCGAAATATCATTACCTCATTTGTGAGGAAGATCATTACACCAAGGATTGTCCTCAACATGCAGAAGTTAGTCGTTCGTTAAAAGGGACTCCAATTGTATTGAAAGAGCCATTTCCATTTTAGCAGACTCAGTTGGTAGACCAACCACAATCCTCTGCCTCATTAGGTTCTCAAGTTTACATGATGATGGACTCACTACCTATCTCTGTAGCCATTTGATCGAAAGATTATCAAACCCATCAAAATTAGATGATGGAAAAGGAAGCCACTGATACACCTTCTACTTCCACTCCACCCAGTTTTGGTCCTCTCCATATCGAGAGACCTAATAATGAATCCATCATTCGACCGCCTCCCAAAGGTGTGCTTCGAAAGTCATCCTATAATCCAAATGCTAGAGCTGCTCAACATTACATTATTGTTAAATATTTAGCTCAAGCACCTTCAACGATGTCTACTTTAGAAGTTCTCCAAATTTGTCCAACACAGTGGAAATCGTTATTGTCTGCTATAGGAGGCATTGATCCTGCTGATTCGAACTTGATTACTTTTGATCTAGAAAACCATGTTCCTCGTCTTCCTCATCAAATTGCATTTTTGATTCAAGTCATTATAAAAGGAAATATGATCCATCGAACTGTCATTGATGAAGGTGCTTCCACCTGCATCATGTTTGTTTCATGTTGGAAAGCCATTGGCTCTCCGCCATTTAAATAGTCCTTGAACACTTTAGAGGCCTTTAATGGAAGATGCTCCAGTCCCTATGGTATTCTCACAAGTTTTCCCATTACCTTGGAAGGGAAGACTATCAAGTTAGAAGTAGAAGTTGTAGATGCAAATCTGAATTACAACCTTCCACTTGGGTGAAGTTGGACCCGTGCCATCTTTTGTGTGGTTTCCTCTTTTTTCTGGGTGCTATATTTTCCTCATGAAGGAAAATTATCACCGCCGATAAATTGTCCTTTATCTCTTCCAATGCTTCAAATGGCAACGTCCCATATGTGGGAAATACCAATATTCCATATGAGAGTGTAGGGGTAGGTCTTTTCAAAGATTTTGCCTTGATGGGAACTTTTTCTCTCCCACCTTCGCATGTCACCTCGATCAACATGATCTCTATCTCCAATGATCTGTGGATCATTCCTACTCTGGATCAGGTTGATTATTTTGGTGAGGCTATGCCACTAAGTCCTTTAGAACAATCTTATCAAGAAATTTTCTTGGCTTTAGCAGCTGCTTCAGAAAGTCATACTATTCTCAATATGCACCTTGATACATATTTGCAATCTCCCTAGCTTGGTTGTTAGGATTCTCCAGATCCCTTGAACGAGATATTCCCCACCGATGAAAGTATTATTGAGGTTATGTCTCTCGACGAAACTCCTTGGAATAATTCCCATCATTGTTCCTCGTTTCTCCCAAGTCTCAGTGGGATTCCTTCGTGTCTTAAAGCTTTTGTTTCTCATAACCCAACGCATCCACTTCAAACACCTATTTTGGTGCACGAATGTTTCTCCAAAGGTAATATAGGAAATATTACTGCAACCATGCCTATCAAAATTTCCATTAAACCTGGAATTGTCGAGAACATTCACATTGGATTTTCCTATTCTCTTGATGAGATCAGGGTTTACACTGACCTTTTTAAATAATTTTATGATGTCTTTGCTTGGTCGTATGAGGAAATTCCTAGTATTGATCCAACTATTGTGGTTCACGAAGTACCCACGTATACTAGTGCGAAGCCTGTTCGTCAAAGGCTTCATCCCGTGCATCCCAGAAAGGCTGCTACCATTAAGGGAGAAGATGAAAAACTTCTAAAAGTTGGTTTTATTTACCCTATCCCATTGACATATTGGGTCTCTAATATCGTACCTGTTACTAAAAAGCAAGGAACCATCTGAGTTTGTGTTGATTACCGCAACATCAATTGCACATGCCCTAAAGATAACTATCCCACTCCTTTTATTGATCAAATCATTGATGAGTGCACTAGGAGATCTTCTCTTTCATGGATGGTTTTTCTGGTTATAACCAAATTAACATATTACCCGTTGATCAACATAAGATTGTTTTCATCTGTCCTTGGGGGAATTTTACTTATAAAAAACTCCCTTTCAGTCTCAAAAATGTTGGTGCTACCTTCCAGAGATAAATTCCATATTCCTTTCATAATATTAAACACATTGTTCAACCTTATATAGACGACTTACCAACTCATTATTCTAAGCGTCGTGACCACCTGAACCACCTTCAAGCAATATTTTTACACCGTCGACACTATAATATCCGTCTCAATCTGCATAAATGTGTCTTTTGCGTAGAATCTGGTTGGTTCTTTGGGTTTATTGTGTCTAAAGAAGGCATCTGAGTCAATCCTCTGAAATTTGAGGCTATTGTAAACGTACCCCCTCCTTTATCACTGCATCAATTGTAAAATTTACAAGGGAAGGCCAATTTTCGTCATCGTTTTGTCCCTAATTACATTGAGCTTGCCAAAGGTTTTAATCGCTTTCTTAAGAAGGGGATCCCATTCATTTGGGATAAAATTTCCCAGAAAATTTTCAATGCTCTAAACAAACACTCATCAGTGCTCCTTTACTGCATCCCTCTGATTATCGTTGTGATTATTTCCTGTACTTGGTCGCTGCTGACAATACCATTGCTATGGTATGGGTCCAGGACGATGACAATGGCAACGAACATGTGGTTTATTATTTGAGTCAAAATCTTATTGATACAAAACTCAATATCCTCATGTCGAGAAACTTTCCTTGGCAGCCGTCCATTGTGTTCAACGATTTTTCCATTACATTCTTCTACGGAAGACCATTATGATTTCTAACTGTAACCCCATGACTTATATTATCAATTGTCATTTGCTTGGGGGAAAATACTCTAAATGGATTATTATCCTACAAGAGTTTTATTTCGAGTTCACTGCCGCCAAATCAAATAAGTCACTCATTTTTGTTGAATTGATCTACGCCCTTCCTTCTCCAAACACCTCCACTGGTTTTACCGAATAGATTCCTAATGAAAATTTGTTTCTCATCAACACTCTCGAACCGTGGTATGGAGATATTATTGTTTATCTTCAGACCCAAAATTTTCGATCCGACCGACGCCACATCTGCATCAGTCTTAACTTTATCAGATTATTGGTGATACATTGTACCGAGTCGGTGTTGATTCTGTTCTTTGTAGATGTCTAACACTTGAAGAGGCTGATAGAATCTTGAATGATTGCCACTTTGGGGCATGTGGTGGTCACATGTCAGGCTATGCCACTGCTTAGAAGATCCTTCGTGTCAATTATTTCTGGCCTTCTATCTTCAAAGATTGTATTTTGGAAGTTCAAATGTGCCATGAATGTCAGATTTATAACTGCAAATAGCGCACCCCACCAACACCTTTACACCCAGTTATTACTGTTGGCCCATTTTATAGATGGGGCATAGATTTCATGACATGTAACCCTCGCTCGGTCGAGGGGCATGGCTATATCATCATCGTCGATGACTATTTTACTAAATGGGTTGAGGCAATGCCCACATATAATGTTGGTGGTATCACTGTTTCTCAGTTCCTCTTTAACCATGTCATAGCCGATTTTGGCACCCCTCAAGCCATTGTCACTAATCACGAATCACATTTTTGTCAGTACATGATCGCAGAACTGACTGCTCAGTTGGGTCTCCACCATGATAAATCAACTCCTTACTACCCACAGGCCAGTGGCCAATTTGAAGCAATTAACAAAATATTGATTACTATGCTTCAACGAACCATTGGGAAGCATAAAAAGGATTGGCATGTCATGCTATTCTTAGCTCCTTGGGCTTACCGAACTTTGGCTAAGTTAGCCATAGGTTTTACTCCATTCCAGTTTGTTTCTGGTTTAGACACGACACTCCCGGTGGAGTGTGAAACTCCTTCATTAAAGCTAGCTATCGAGCTACTCCCCAATACCTCACCTGAAGAGGAGCAGTTACTTTATCTCGAGAGGCTTGATGAGACTTGTTGTATTTCTGTGATGGTGATCAAAGCATAGATGAAATGAGTTAAATCTCATTTTGATCAAACTATTTCTCCACAAGTTTCAGTTAAAGGTGGCTTGGTCTTGCTATATGACCAAGCCAACGATAAGTTAGGAGCTGGGAAGTTCGAACTCATGTGGCATGGGCCATACATCATTAAATGTTTCTAGAAAAAAGGCATCTCTGAGCTGGTTGACCACGAAGGTAATTCATTATCGTAGCCCCACAACGAGCTTTATTTGAAAAATTATTATGAATGAATTATGTGTAATTACTTTTGTACATTAGTGTGTGAATTCATTGGTGTGCAGTTTTGATTTTTTGGTGTTATTGTTTGCTTTGCAGACATGTTCCCTTTGCTTACCTTGTGTTCCACTTGGTTCACAAATGTCGTCAAACCATTATGTCAGTTTTGCTAATGGTTCTTGTCGTAGCACACGAAACTTATCCTCCGCAGCTTGGGCACTCTTTTCCCCAGATAGCAAGTTGATCAATTTACAATGTATTTTCCTGGGATGAACAACTAATAATATTGTCGAGTACACTGGAGATATTGAGATGTTATCAGAAGCAGTTTATCCTGGAATTAGAAATTTAGTTGTTAAGTTAGATTCACAACTCGTTGTGTTACAATTAAATAGTCATTACTCAGTAAGAAATTCGCAAATTTTACGTATGTATCTACGTGTTTGATTACTAGAAATAAATTTTGGTTATATCACATATCAACACATTCCATGAAATTTGAATACATTAACAGATGCATTAGTAAATTATGTTTTAGATAGACATTTACACAACTTATCAAACTAATCACGTCATCATGATACATGAACACATAATATATATATATATATATATATATATCGCGTCTGTCAAAGTTTGTTCATCAAAATCTCAAAAAATAAATGTTTTGGGACACATGGCTTTAAAAGCCTACAATTGTGTAGAAAAACACGACTAGAAAAAGCTATTTGCCCACATGGTGCTCGCGATAGCATGAGACCGCTCTGATCACTCGGCCTAACAGTTGATGTAGTCTCGCAGACACTTTGACTGTATGCCTCTGGTATTGCAGTGGCACGTCATCTATAGTCACGTATTCTGGAATCCCTTGAGTAATCACTTCCAGATTTCATTCCATTTCTACCATAGGATCTGCTCCTTCCTCGTATGGAGCATTTTCTATTTGACCTGCCACTCGTTGTACTATTGGTGACATGCCAGGAAGCCTTTTTAGTCCTACATCTACACATTTATCACAAGTAAACTCTCAAATACACTTCAAACAAAAAGTCATAAAACTTGAAAAAAAAATAAAAAACAAGCTTTACCTACATCGGTCCACTGTGCACCTGGTGGTAGAGGTAGATCTGGATCTCCTCTAAAGTCCGTGCCTACATAGGCATAGTCATCCATGATGATCAGTTGTTGGTGTATCCAACTAAAGAATTGCGGAGGAAAATGCATCCACCTGCCTCCCCCCCTCGAGGCATGATCTCACTCCATCTGAGAAACCTCGGATCTTATGGAGCTGTGTCATTCACCTCTACCCACTAGTATCGAAATAGGGGCACACACTCCAAAAAGAAAGTGACTAGAATCAATCCAAAGCCGAACTTCTTCAATTTCCCAACTTGTCTTTGGTCAGATGTCTCTTCATGTTGACCAGCAATCCTTCACACTAGTTGAACACTGTCGGAGCAAGACAATCCACTGTGTATTAGAATTGTGATTTTGTTCCCTCATGTAACACCTACACCTCGGCTCTACGGGCCATGGTGTGTAGAATTGTCCTCAAGGGAATATTTTTTATGGTTTCTATTTTCACCTTCCCACTCATAGTTTTCTATGCACCCAGGTAGTGCCTTCTGATCAAGGTATTGGTGCTCTCACCTCCAGTATGGGCTCCAAACAGTTGGACCCTCTCCCTTCTTCTGGACAATCCATTGATGAAGTAGATATTCACTACTTCTAGTTCTAGTTCTTGATCTCTGATGATGAAGATATCCCAATCAACATCCCATAGTCTGATCAGATAGTGTAACAACTCATTTTGAGCTCTGAGTCATGGGGTTCAGAAGAATTTCAGTAACCCACAGTCCCTCAAATAATTGACACATTCAACGCTTTGGGAAGCTTGGTGATCTTCTGCCTCATGGCCCCTTTCCTTCCATTTGATGACCATGTTGTCGAAATCTCCTGCAAACAACCCATAAACAATTATTAAATGCCTTTCCACAAATCAAAATCTCAAAAATACTGATCAAGGGAGAGGATTTCTCTTTCTTTTTTTTGCCTTGTGTCTAGCGTGATTGTTTTCATTGTTTTTGCTCTGGCAGCGTGAGAGACTTTTGGGTTTGGGGACGATCAGTGGGATCTGATGAGCAGACTCGCATTGGTCGCCCCCGATTTTAAAAATTGAAATTCTCCCTTTTAACCAGTAAAAATCCTATGAAATTGCATGAAATTAGAATGAAAAGCAAGAGAAAAGGAAGATCTCTTACCTGCAGCTGACAGTTCATGAAATGGTGCCTCAGATCTCCCACACTACTTACCTGAAGAATCAAGGAAAATAGGGTAAAATGAACTCTCCAATTTACTCCAAGTGAAATGGTAAAAATGTTTTTACTTTTGGTCTTTTTATAAGTTTTTAAACACATTTTTCTAATATTTTATTATTTTCTCGATATAAGTGATGTGTGGTTGTATTTGTGCAGTTACAAGTCCTTTTTGTTGGTTATGGTTGTCATTTTTCACCGATTCAAAGAGTTTTTGTTTTATCTCTTTTTCGGACTCGTTAAAAATAAAAGAAAAAGGAACCCCGAGGAGTCATCTTTAAGCTCTTTTCTGACTCTTAAAATATGAAAAGATCGTCGATTACTTTTCTTTTTGAACTCGTTAAATTAAATTAATTATTGTTGTCTCAGTATACATTTACCCCCTTTCCGGGTTGGGATTAACTATTTATGAAAAAGGTACGCCTTGGTTGACATGGTCAAGACGTTCTCTCGAATATTATTTTCTGCCTTTTTGGATTCAAGAGACAAATTATGAAAAGGGACATGATGGAGTTTTCTTTTTCGTCTCTTTTTCAAACTCTCTAAATATGAAAAGGCACCAAGTTATTCTTTTGTCGGACTTGTAAAAGTTAAATGGCGAAAGACTTGTCACCATGACAAGACCAAGTTTCTCCTTCCTAGGACTCGTAAAACTTACTAGGATGGATTCATACGAATAATGAACTTACACGACGAGCATATGTTATCCCCTTCAAGCTTGTGATAACATATGATTTTAGACGTAGCCTCACTTGGCACCTTTTGAAATATTGAACTCAATCTTAGTTGCTCAAGCTGCTTAGCTAGGTTGCTATGTTGTTTAGCACACTAGTGTCTCCGAGCGAAGATCTCAACCCTTTCTTCAGTGGACTTCGAGTGCTAGCCCTAGGAGGGATTCCTTCTTCATCTCAATTCGTAGCAGCAGCACAAAGACGAGTTACAATAGCTATAGTCGAGTTCCAACAGTAGGGAGACGAGTTATAATAGTTGTAGTCGAGTTCCAACAACAAGGGAAGTAACAGTAGCACAGAGATTGCACAGTCACAACAAGTTACAACAGTTGTAGTCGAGTTCCAGAAGCAAGGGGGGAGCAGCAGTAGTGCATGGTTTGCACTGTCAGCTTGAGGCACGGAGTAACAACAGCACAAGGATGGCGTAGTCACAACTTGAGGCACGAAGTAACAACAACACAGGAATTGCGTAGTCACATCTTGAGGCACTCTGGGAAGTTTGAGAGATAAGGGAGTTGTAGAGGAAATTAGGAGGGAAGTCTTGGGGAGCCTTCTGACAGGGTTTGCTAGCATTTTTTGAGCAAGAAACAACAATTCCATCTACAAGTGCAGATTTCTAGTTTGGAGGAGGGCCAAACTCTAAGAGGCCGAATTTGGAGTGTGAAAACTAGGAAAAATCCTTTCTAGGTTTTTCTGGGTTTTTGGCAAGGAGTATGTTTCTAATTTTATAGAATTTTCTAGGCAGATTTTGGGGGTCAAATAGGGTTCCCAACTCAGCCAACAGTTAGAGGAGCTAGGGGAATTTGGGCCAAAATTCCGAGGTCAAAATTTGGCCAACTCCTTCGTGGGTTATTTTGGGTATTTGGTGGAGAGGTCGAGGTTAATTTCCCATAATTTTCTGAGCACCGGAGGTGGGGTTTCGAGCAGCATATTTGCAATATATAGCACGGTTTCGCAAGTGCAGCGCAGGGCATCATTGCAGCAGCTAGTCATGCCATCTGGGCTTGACATATTACCACCTGTGCTTGATCACACTTGCCATTGAGGCAAGCCTAGGTGAACCACTTCCACATTATTGAAATTTTCTCTCCGGTTATAATAAAATGGCTCAACTGTTGGTTATTCCTAGACTTTTCATGGGTGTGCATTGAATATTTCAATTTAATGGTGTTGTTTTTATTGTTTTCTTTGCATAAAACTATGTTTTTTCTAGTTTGGAACATTACATATTACGATCATTATTATGCCCAATGTTTCGAGTGAACCTTTAACCCATCTTTAGGGACTAGAAGCTAACTGATCAGTTAGCTTCTAGCCTCTGGATATGGGTGAAGGGTAACATTGGGAATAATAATGATTGTAACACACAATTCTCCATAAGTCCTCATCAACAATAATTTATTGACTGTGGAAATATCCATGCTAAAAAACATGAATAATTATATATATAAGCTCTAGTTAGTTATATATATTATCACAATTTAGATATATTTTTTAAGGTTGAATTCTAAAATTTGAAACTTATTACATAAACATTTTTTATTATATTCATTGAGATAAATAAAATTTACATTCACTAAAACTTTTCATTATTTATGCCTGGTAATCCTTTCCGTTCAATGCCAAAACTTCTTCCTTCGGTTCTTCCACTTGGAGTTGTATGGAACAAAATTTTTAAATCTTGTATTATCAACCATAAAAGCATTAAATTTTTAGTGTAATTATGAAATTTTAAATCAATCATGTTTCAATAGAAACATCTTAAAAAAAACAAATTTGTATATTTGTAGTTCTCACTTTCAATCGTTTGAGTTTATTTCATTGTCTCATCTAGCATCTTTATCAAGTTCATCCATAAATGTTTTTGTCATTTTAGAACCATATGTCATGGGAGGAAAGTGTGGGGAACTAGATGATGCATTAGATCACTTATGACTTACTATCCTTTCAAAGAAATATATTCCATGCTCTAGGTTATGCCCAAATCCATCCTACACTTGTTGGAAGACAAAATAGATTGATAGTCCAACTTTAATGCAATTGACATCAATGTTCTTTTGAACTCATTTGCAATGTCTTCTATGAATTTTTCTAGGAAGTTGAGATGTGATTCTTGACCAAGTCACTACATAAGCATCTCAAATATGTTGCAGATATGTTGTGAGACCCTTTCTTGCCCATGACTTGGATTAACATTAGTGGAAGATGCCATTGGATGATTAACAATGTCATCTACCTACAAAGTGAGAAACAAAATGTCATGTCAATAGTTAAAAAGTGATAACATATGTAAAATAAACCAACTTATGAAATAAGTACCACAACAAGAACATCTAGGTCCTATGCAATTCCAAAGCCATCATTTTCAACTATTTGGTAACAAAACACCACACTATATTAGATCACAAGGACTAATGTTTATTTCCAATGATCTAAATATTCCATATAAAATACACAAATCACCTGGTACATCGTTGTTTCATCAATTTTTATCTCTAGCTCTTCTTGTTCCAACCTTTTTTTGCCCTTTATCATGCTAACCTTAATGGCATGCTTGAACAACCATCCACTTTTTGTAAAACTTAAATAAAAAATAGCAAGTTTGGACTTGATTTCCATACCATATATGTTTTTTCAATATCATTTTGACTTTGCACTCATGTTGTTAAATGATATAAGTGGTGCAATGCCACATCATAATATGGAATAGTTTGTGCTCTTAGCCATCAAGGAGATTCTGTTTTCTCCACCTTATAATTTCCAAGGAAACCATTTTTGTTTGCACAGACGCCACTAATAAAAAACATAAACCATTATTAATTGTTGATGAACTAACTAATGCACTTGATGATGTGAAGTTGCTTGTATTGACTTTAAAAGAATTTATTTCGAGTTTGAATTGTATGACTAAATATTCCCATTTGTTTCTTGTTCAAAATACTTCAACTAATAACAACATTTTTCTCACATTTCTAATGAACATCAAAGAACATATATTAATATTAAGCACAAATATGAATATGAAACTATAGCCAATCTAAAGTATATGTGAAAATTGAAACTATAGTAGCCAAAGCTATTACATCCAACTATCATGCTCAAAGGTACTCAACAAAGGTGGTTTCAGTTTAGAAGTCATTTAGGAATTTGTTGGCCTCCCCAAGCATAGAGTTTTCATTTTTCTACATTTGCAAAATGTCACCTAAATTCTTAAACATGGCATACCTTACAGTATCATCTTTCACTTTCATCACAAGATTTTTTAACCATGCCCTTCTAACATGCAAATTTCATCGGTAGAGTTCCTATCAAATGTTGTTATATTACACATAGATGTTATAAAATATTAAAATTATGTGTCAACCTCATAGTTATCTATAATAACTATTTGCACTAATCTTAGTTTTTGCTTCATATATTATGCATGAAGTCAATTTTCATTCCAACATACCCATGTGTTTATTTGCAATATCATAGGCCATGGAGCTTGACATGAGAACCAATGCCACAGGAACACCATTATGTTGAGAATCAAATGTCAATAATATATACATTTGGAACTGCATAAAAATAAATATATAGGACATTAGCTACATGCTTGGATCATCTTATAAATAACAAATGATACCAAGAAAATGCATAACTATATAAATTTACCTTAAAGCAATTTGTTCCAAATGTAGAACCTATTGCTATTATACTATCATGGTCATATTGTATGATCCATTCTCATTGTAATGTTTTTCAAAACCCTAAAATGAAGTGTGTTTGTCGTAAATTATGGCATTATCAAACTCTGGATAATAGAACACATTATCAAGATTTCTCACTTGTTGTATATGCACACATTTTGAGCTTCATCCTTGTCAAACATATATCTAGGAATGTTTCAATCTCCCCTCTATATTGTTGATGACATCATGCGTAAGAAAATCATTCTGATCAAACTAAACTTTAGATGAGGTTACTTTATTATGCATTAATTCGCAATGTGCGCGATATATATATTCAATTTACATTGCAAACAATAAACATCTCTCTACCCATTAAACTAGGTAATTTCCAATATGGGGTGTATGGTATACCCTTATGTCTACAAAATCATTGACATATCATCCACAGTAAGGTGTGCCTACAATATCTACATGATTCATCTCACTCTAATTGATCAGAGCACATTCTAGTGTCATCTTGGGTATCTAAACACTAAAATGGCATGTACAACCGCATCTTAAAAAATGTGTGACCTAGTTGATTCCTTGTACCCTTTTTAAGCAATTTTTATATATCATAAGATAATGCATGAATCTCGTTGGAGTCCTTTAACCCTTAAGCACACTAAAACCTACAAACAACAACAAGATATTGACATGCCAAAATTTGAATTTATAACAAAATTAATATAAGAAGAAGAAAATAGCAGTAAACCATTTATATTATGTATTTCAAAGGGGTGTGGATTCTACACTTTTGATTTCCATATTTCATTTTCTTGTTTTGATTTCTTATTGTAAAATTTTAACAAGATTTCATGGGTACAATAGTTTCTTGATCTCCCCAATAAAAACTCATTATAAATATTTTATTTGGTCTAGAAAACAATGTTACATCCAATCATACTCCACAGTAAATCAAAAGAAGAAAAGTTGTTTATTCTAGATCCTGCACAATAATAGTTAGAAAATTTTTCCATTAAGAACACATGTACAAGGTCTATGACTTGAGATACCTCTAATAACTTCCAAAGAAAATCATATGTTTTCCCAAACTAAGGGACTCTATCATCAAACCACATTTTGGTGATATACTGATGGTAATTTTACTACATATAATGAATAATATTGATATATACAAGTTTATCATAGTAAAAAAAATAAGTCAACATAGGTATTAGTTGATCCTTTTATGAGAGAAGGTCTTCAAATTTTAACACTTTACACATGACAAGGAACAAAACAATATGGGAAAATTGAAATTAAAAATCTCTCCTCAAAGAGTTTCCTTGTAGTAACTACCATACCACAACAAATTATCAAAGTTATTGTATAGCATTGGCCTCAACTATATACTAACAATAATTTAGTTGGGATTTCTACTCTAAAGTTGTTTATTGGCTTTGGACTCATAATCTATCATTTCTTATAGAAAAATACTTTGAACAAGATTGGTGTAAGAAGGCTTAAAAGGCTTTTCATTGCAAAATCATTGCCATGTACAATGTCATTTGAGAGTTCAAAAGTAAAGGAAAAAGTGAAAATGCCAAAAACAATATTTCCATGTTTCAGTATTTTGAGAGGAATTTTAATCAATTTTCTTCTAAATGGGGTGTGGCACTCACTATCACTTAGTATCTTAGATAGATAACATTTTTTTTTGTAAGTTGACAATTTCCATTGATATTTCAAGAAATTTTACAACTTTCTATAATAATCGATTGGCTCTGATCCTCCATAAGGGAAACTAGGCTAGAGGCAAAAAAGTAACTATTCTATAGGCCGAAAAATTGTTTTTTTGAACCAAGTCCAGAATTTGTAAAAACTAGTCATTTGTGTTGCCCCACAGGCGAGGAAACTAGAAATTAAAAGACTCAAAATATGACCATATGTGTTGGCTTTTGCAACCAAGAAATATTGAAAAGAACTAAAAATAAAAACTGCATTGCCCCTCAGGGAGAAGTGAGTGCTGAAATTTGCTAACATATCAGAATAAATACTGAACTAGTGAAACATTAAAACCTAAATAAGAAACTTAATCCTCATGAGGAAAAGGAGGTGCCTAAGCTGAAAGTTTAATTAGCTCCTTTGTTGCAAGGTGGCGAGGGAAATCCTGGAGGAGAACCCATCTCCAAGTGAGCCAGAAGACGCTCCACATCCAGCAAAATCCCATTGAGCTCAACAAGTTTATGTTGAAGGTAGTCTTGTGCTTCCTTTTTGTCCAAGAGCACCTTTCTTAGTAGAAGCTTTACATGTCAATAGAGATCAACCATATGGAGGTAGTGAGTTTGATGGCCTTTAGTATATATGGTGTTTGGAATCCATTTATCCACCCCCTCCATAATATCTAAATCCAACATCGTCCTTCACTCATAGTGCACCTTGGCTTCAACATCATTGACTTCAAATTTTATTGCAAGTGGGATATGAACTTGGTAGTGATAAGAAGAGAACTCAACTCAAAAATGAGCATGAGAGTCTCCAACAACACCTTGACCACTACTCCCTCGATGGCATCGGGCACATTCTTACTACCTAGTCATAGTTTTTAGGGGGAGGATTATATTCATGAAATTGAAGAAACAAAACATAGGCGAATGATAAGAGTGGAGACAATAGAGTAAGAAAAGACTATCACAATGTGGAATTTTCAAGACAGTTAGATACAAAATATATATCCCCTTGTCACTTGTAGCCTATGAATAAAGAATCACAATGAACGAAGGGAGGTTGAGCAAAAGAAACCGAGACAGAAGGCTTTGACTGAAATTCATGGCCATTGGAGGAAATAGCTTGCAAGAGAGAAGCCAGAGTAAATTAGAATATAAGGCATGCACACCAGAGGAAGGAGGAGGCCTAGAACAATCTGGAAAGGATTGCACACAGGAAATCAATTCCCTACCTCAAACATTTTGGGTGGAACTACAATGAACATCCCTCATTAAGTTGATGTGATAGCCATGGTTGATGCGAGAGAGAGATGGTGCCAGGCCACATTAAGTCTTTGTTGATGGTGTTGGACCCGTGACCATTCAGGGGATCTCCCTTGTATGAAGTCCCAACTACACCTCACAATGTTTTGTGTAGGAGTCCCATCTGGTATGATCGCCCGATTTCCATTTACTTGGAGATTTGCCTTAGCTTTTATTGTTCAACACATGAGAGTGTTATGCTGGTATCTTCAAAAAGCGAGGTGAGTGAGCCTGGTGAGTGCGTAATGTAACTTGTGTCTAGGTTCTCTTACTACAAAGGGGGAGATTAAAGTGAGCCTCTAAGTGAGAGGTAGTAGTACCACCCAAGAAGAGACAAACACGAACCAGAAAGGGTCTGTCCAACATCTAGCAGAATATTCCACAACGAATGGGGTAGTTGTTAAAACTGTTGTACAAGGGAAAACCTGTACACCATCTAGCCAAGTAGTCCATACGAATGTGACGGTTGTTATAAAAATTAAATGAGGATAGTCTTGTGAGTCTGTAAATATCTTCTGCATAGATGGGGTATTCTCGTTCCAACCAGAGAGAGCCCCCATGGAACTCACTGATTAAGAATTTGATGCAGCGCATAACTTCATCAGTGGTGCCAAAAATTGGTAACTCGCGCAGAACAAAGAGAGTGGACAATTTCAAAGGATGGAAATCGATTATTACTTTCAGGGTAGAACAAGAATTGGGACGGGTATTGCACTCCATAAAGAAATCAGTTCAAAGCATAGGGAACAACAACTGATCAGAAAGGTCATTATCAACAAAAATGGCTTTCTAATATTTCCCCAAGAGGTCATCTTGGTAGTGGATGCAAGATTCAATAGGGTATAGATCAACAATAGTTTGAATTTAACGAAGCATGGTTGTAGAATGACGGGTATACAAAAAACAAACAGGGGGCGACAAGGAAATGAGTGTTTAGGGATAGGTGGTAACGGAGCCAGAATGGAAACTGAGAATTCGAGACGAGAAGAGATGAAGATGGAAATGAATGGCGGGTATATATAGAATTTTTGACAAGGTGGAGATCTTAGCCGTTACATGCGATAAATGCAACTCATACTTCAAAGTAATGATAGGAAATCCTGGCACATACTGAGGTATGTCGTGATGTGACAGAAAATCTAACGAAAAAGGGAAATATTAACAAGAATTGGGAAATGAATTTGGTAACTAACTTGAACATGACAGGAATTAATGATAGAAAAGACAAGCATTAATGACACTGACAGGATCAGATATGACAAAATCTTCCCGACCACAATGAGTTGTGGTGGGTAAAAATTGAAAAGACAACATACTTGCAGAAAAAAATTAAAGACACAAACTACTAAACTAACAAAAGACATATATCCACAAGTACCCTAATTCCTACCTACTACTCTTGTGAAGAGAGGACACTTTATTTCGAGGTTAAAGCAGAAAAATAGGCTTCAAATGAGCTCCATTTACCCATCCAGAGAAAAGTGTACCATCTAGTTGAGCAAGTCGAACAGCACTAGAATCTTTGATTTCCGCAACATAAAAAGGACCAATCAAATGCATTTGAAGCTTACTAGGATGCTTGTGATACTTGTTGTCATAAAGTAATACCTTGTCACCCACAGAAAAAGAATTCTTCTTGATATGTCGATTGTGCCAAGCCTTCTAATGCTCCTTCTCAACAGTTTGATGGAAATAAGAAAGAAATCAGGACTCATCAAGTTGTAATAATTCATGCACTCATTCGAGAATGGACTCATCTTTAGAAATTCGAGTTGCCTGAGCAATAAAAATATTTGTCACAATGAACTCAGCAAGAACAACAACTTCTTTCCCATGAACCATTTCAAAAGGATTGTACTTGTGCAACCACTTGACGGTAGTTCAGTAGGCCCCTAAAGTAGCAAGAACTCATTCATCCCAATCATCTCTATTGTCAGAGAAAACCTTAGTAATTCCTTTCTCTAAAATATTATTAAAATCTTCGATAGTACCATTGGATTGTGGATGATAAGGAATGATCTTATGATGTTGTATCATGAAATTATGTAGTAGGCCCTGGACTATTTCATTGATGAAGTGGGAGCATTGATCACTTGTAAGACTTCGGGGACAACCAAACCTGGTAATAATGTTTTCAAAAATAAACTGAGCATTCGTATCAGCAATACAATCTTTAACAGGAGCAGCTTCCGCCCAACTAGTCAAATAATATGTTGTGGCAATGATATATCGAGCATGTGAATGACGAGCAGGAGGGTGAATAGGCCCAATAAAATCAACAAACCATTTCTCAAAAGTAGCAAGGGCTCGTACTAGATGCAAGGGAATTTCATCACAACGCGACGGTCATCCAACTCGTTGACAGACACCACAATTCTTTGCATATACTTTCGCATCCTTAAAGAGAGTCAGCCACCAGAGGCAGACTTGTAGAACTTTCCAAGAAATAGATTTTCCTCCAACATGACCTGCAATTCCCGCATGACATTCGCATAATACACATTTGCATTCATGATCAAGAATACAATGACGCAAAATTTAGTCTAATCCCATTTTATATAGTTGTCCAAAAATAAGTTGGTAGTTTGCTGCTCGATTTTCCAAATGCTTATTTTGCACGATAGTATAATCAAAAGGGAATTGTCCTGTAGCAAGAAAAGTGGAAATATCTTCTAAGTAATCTGGGACAACTTCAATGTGAAACAAATGAGCATCTGACAACTGATCATCAATTGGTCCCCCTAATTCTCTTGACTCTAACCTAGACAAATGGTTTGGACCCACATTCGATCTTCCTAACTTGACAATCACCTCAAAATTAAATTCCTAAAATAACAATAACCATCGGTAAATCCTTCTTTCCAGTACAGGCTTATTGACTAAATAGTTTAGTGTTGAGTGGTTTGTGAAGAAATTGAATGGACTTGCTAGCAAATAATGTCAAAATTTTTGCAAAGAATAGACCATAGCTAAAGCCTCCCATTATGTGGTAGTATAATTTTTCTCCACAGTTGAAAGTTTTCTCCTTGCAAAATAAATATTATGATCCAAGTTTCCTTCACCTAGTTGCGTTAATATAGCTCCTATGGAAATTCTAGATGCATCAACATGGACATAAAATGGCTTATTGCAGTCAGGGTAGACCAGGATGGGTGTGCTTGCAAGTTTCTCCTTTAAAGTGTCAAATCCAGCATCACATTCAGTAGACCACACAAATCGTTCATATTTCTTAAGAAACTTTTCAAGTAGTGTTGTGATGAAAGCAAAATTTCTTATAAATATACGATAATAACCAATATGTCCCAAAGTGGAACGCAATCTTCAAACAAAAGTGGGTGGTGGCATATTCAGTATCACTACAAATTTTGCAGTGTCCACACATACTCCTTTACAGACGATATGCCCCAATTGTGTTCCAAAAGGCACAACAAAGATACATTTCTTTAGGTTCAAAGATATTTGAAGTTGTCTGCATCTATCAAACATAATGCACAACAAACTAGGATAATTCTTGAGCAGGCTATAAACAGTCCAATCATCCATATAAAATTCAAGAAACTTATTTATATATTCATGGAAGGCAGCAATAACAATGTGTGAGAAAACAATAGGTGCATTCTTCAATCCAAAGGACATAACATTATAAGCATAGACCCCCATTCGGTAGTGAATGTGGTCTTCTTCTTATCTTCTTCTGCAATGCGGACTTGATGATACCCTAAGAAACCATCAATAAAATAATAAGCTTCATTTCCTCCAACATTATCCAAAACTTCATCGCTAAAGGGAGTTGGAAATGGGTCATGCACATAGGAATTATTGAGGCTGTGGTAATCAACACACACTCAGTTTTCCTTTGAATCATTCTTATCCTAGATGAAAATGGGGCTTATCCGTTCAGCTTCAGCAACCGAGAATATAAGACCAGTAGCTAGCATTTTGTAAATTTCCTTCTTCAGTTTCTCCTTGACTCGTGGATTCAATTTGTAGGGATGATGTTTAACTGGATTCGCATTTGGATTTAGGGTTATTTTCATTTCTCCTAGATGTCCTTTAATTCCATTTAACTATAAAATGGAATAGGGAAATAAATCCTCGTATTCTTTGAGCAGATAAAAAATTTCCCAAGTGGTTTGATCATCCCAATAGAAGCAAGCTTCGATTTCTCTTTTGTCCCGATATTCATCTTCTTCAACTTAAGAGGTTGAAAATACGGAACACCATGTAGAGGATCCTCTTTTATTTTTCGTTCCCCTACAGACTCTTTCAAGGACAAATCTCTTAGCTCCTCCAAGTCATCATCTGGATCTTTATTAACTTTACTACAAACAACAACTTCATGGAACCCTAATTCATATTGGTGTGCAAAATATCCATAATTGCTACATTCTGCCAAAACGTCCCCACCTGAAAATAATACTCCTTTGATAGTTCAAAGGGCTTGTGCTATCCTTTCATCAACATCAAAAAAATAAAAAACTCGATAGAACTAGGTAGAAAACACATTCCAATCTGAGGTTTGTCATTTCAACTCCTCCTGCAAATACCAAGCTTGCGGTAAGTTTCCCAAGGAATGGATAAATAGATGCGACCACATTTCAACTTCTAGGCCATCAACCTCCCATACAGAACAACAATGCTCAACATGCTCTTGTGGACAAGTACGACCATCATAAGTAGGGATTTTACGTAAAATCTCATTCGGAGGAAGAAACCGATAAAGCAAGACAACCTTAATTGTGCTCCAATATTGAATCTGATCCTGATGGGTTTCCCACCATATTGTAGGGGTTTCTTGCAAAGAAACACTCATGAGAGGAACCTTTTGACTTTATTCTATCGAAGAATCAACTTCTTTAATAAAATTTACAATATAATTGGTACAATTGAAGATGGGAAACTCATGGACACATCGAATAGTGGCACAATCCCAGGAATGAATTTCATGAGCTCCTTGTTTCCAATCTTCCATCGCAACATCGGATCCAACTTCAATGCTTTGAATACTTTGTCAACTGATAGATCAAGTTTCCATGAGGTTAATATAATCCTCTTGCCTCCCAATGGTCAATTGATATAATTGGTCTAGTAAATTATGTGACTCAACATTATCCACCGGTTCAGTAAATCTCGGACCCTAATAAGGATCAAGAGGTTGTATGACTCACATGCAATCTACTTAAAAATTCATAGTTTCCTGTTTCAAATCAATGATGGCATATTTTTCAAAATCCCAGTCAATGCTCAATACAGCTAGATATGGATCCTTATCCCCAATAATGTCAATAACTTCAAAATCTGCATATGTTTTGACTCCGGTAATATCAACTTCAACGTCCTCTAGTCTACCAATAGGAAGAATACAATATTGATTTTCCATTCACAACTGAATAGGGGAAAAGACCAACTTGGGTTTTCCAAGAGCTTCCCAAGTTTTTCTTGGCAAAATATTGACATCTGAGCCCAAGTCCAACATGGAGTCCTTATTTTGAAAACTTGAGATATGAGCATCTATGCAGAACTCCATTCTAGTTCTTTTCTTGTTTCATTGTACTTGTATGGAATGTCACTCAGGTAAATTCACGGAAATTGATTCTTCATAAAACACATCATCCTTAACAATAGCCTTTAACCTTTTTTGCAATTGGGCAACAAGTTGTTCATCATTCATGATTTGTAGAAATATCTTAAACCAATCCATTATTGGTTGGAAACGTTTTGTAGAATGTTTCTCATCACAGGAATTTACTTGCTCCTATTTTTCACTACGACATCCTTGCGAAGAAATCAACTGGCAGAAAAGTTTAGTTGCGTCCCTTTAGTATTCCTTGTGCTAATTTAGATCATAACAATTCTTTGGAGATGCAAGTCTTATGACAATTGGTTGATCGGGAGTTCCAACATCAGCTCCATTATTATTTCCTCCTCTTGTAACAACATTGATATTAGGTTGTGCTATAGGACTAGGATCTCAAGGCTCCACACAGGCAAAATTAGCTCCTTTAACCCAGTTTCGCTCCTCCCACAGAGCAATAATATCAAGACAATCTTTAGCTTCATGGGTATTCAATCGACAGTATGAACACCAAGGTCTTCATGGCATAGGGAATTCTCTCGCGACATGGCCTTCCTGATCACAATTATAACACCTAATTGGGCCTCTCCCGCCCATCCTTCCACCCCTGGGAGCTCGTCCTCGAGTAGTCTCATTGATACAGAATGTTGAACAGTTAAGACGATCAACTAAAGCATCCAAGGACTGACATTTATTTGTATGATGGTTGGGCGACCCACAAAATTCACAAAACAAATTATTGGGAATATTGGAATACTTCTACAGAATTGGACATAGGCGAGGTGAATGACCAAAACTTCAACAAATCTCACAATAATCATTGCTAGACATACCTTGAGGATTTGTAAATGACTGGAATTGTGTATGGCCCTAAAAAGGAAGAGAACATGAAATTTCTGCAACTCCAAGATATTGTGGTGGAGGAGGCCCCATCGGGCCTCTAGACAGTCTTGGTCCCTGTTGTCACCCTTTGTAAAATTTGTCTTCAGCTGTTAAAAATGTGCAATTGGGCAGAAATGTTTGCATCCATATTCAAAGCCGTAGAAGCTGCTTAAGATTAATCAAACCTCCTCCAATGGATAATGCTAGGAATTATCTTTCCATATATATATATAATTACTCAATGGACCCTGGAATCAGAAGTTATAGCAGACTGAAGTTACCCTCGAAAACCGTAAGCCAAGGAGAAAATGTCTTAAGGAAAATCTCGATATCAACAATCGGAGAACCAGGCAGCATGGTGTATCGGAGGTTCTAATGATCCTACATATTTGTGATTACAAATATCATAAGACCAGCACAGAGAAAGGTGAATAGGCGATTAGCGATCACTGATATCACGAATCGAAGATCGCAAGTCTTTGGAGGTCACACCAATGACATGGGTCAAAAATTGTCAATGTGCCGATTGCAATATTCCAAGTGGGCCCAATTGATGATCGACACTCATAGTATCGTAGAGGTGGTTCATTGTAAAATTTGTCGATTTCGCCAACCTCCGAGATTTCATTTAACAAAGGAAAAGGTCTCTTGAACATGAGTCTGAAGGCTTTAGCACTCGAGGACTAAACGACCAGTCATAGCCCTCGGTCATATGATGAACAAGAGGAAGGGCTCAAACCAAAAGTGGCTAAGGTGGATCGAAATCCGTTGTTTTATAAGGTCTTTTAATATAAAAGTATTGATGTAATAACGTCTCGATAATGGAATACAGGGCTTTAAAGACGTAATGGGTTGATAGTTGAGGCATTAAAGGAGGACATGGAGCATTTGGAAATCGGCATGGGCTGACCCTACGAAGCCCCTTGTAACAAGAAACCCGGGTCAACACAAACAGGGGAAATGAAATCAATTTCACTATACCCAATCCTGTGGTGAGTAAATGAAGGTATGAGAGCTCAGGAGGACTTAATGATTCAGCATGGAGCTCCATGCAGTGGGGAGATGAAGTACCGCCCAAATGACCTCTATTTTTTCACCTTGGTATGAAATTGTCAATTGAATCACTCCCAGTTCTAGAGAATGAGATATTCAAGTAGTAAAGGTGAAAATGAAAGGAACCAGTTGAGCACCAGAGGAGGAAGATCATGACCAAGCAGTGACCTGATCAAAGGTGATCCCAAGGATGGGCATGGAGATATTTTGCTGAAGTTTTCATCTAGTTGTTGACTTGTTTTGTTATTATGTACTTTGTCGCAATTTAATGAAGTAATTAAATCTTTTGTAGTCATTTTTGGGCCACAGATCCATCCCACTCCGATACAACTAGTTGATCTAACAGCTGAAGCTCAATTGAGATATTTTTTGTAACGACTGTTCAAAGCTCCCCTCTCCATATAAATAGAGGGAAAAAACGCTTCAAAAAGGTTCAGAATTTTTGGAAAGAAACTCATGTGAGGATCTTTATCTTGTTTCACAAAGGCAGTGATATGAATATTGATGTATACACTCTCTCACAGGATTAATACAAGTCTTGTGGTGATTATGACTGATTGGATTGTAGTATGTTTATCTCCCTTAGTGTTTTCATATATGATTGATATTCTCCTCAAATTTCATGTACGTAGCAGCTAGATATATTCCTACTGTATGTAGATTCATTTAAATCAAGATACTAATAAATAATGTCTGTATTGACATGGTAATAAGGTCTTTAAAAGGCACTCCATGCATCCTAGCATTTCATAAGCCTTTCATTACTCCCACTTCTCTCTAAAGCCATAGATATAGAATTCTTAAAGTATAAGGTCTATTTTGATGGATTTACTCTCTATTATATTCTACCCTTACATCTCCCTTAAAAATTGATTTGTTGCAAGCTTTCAATCCTCTTTGGCCATCACTGATTTAAGATTACGCCCTGTCAATTTCTACGCATATGCTTTTTCTTACATTGTGCTTTCATCAATAGTTCCAAATCAACCTCATTTAAATTTATTGTGACAAAAATATTAGTGCTACAAGTCCTAAAGATAAATCTAATAGCACTATCTAAGATGTCTTAGGCACTATTCTATAATCAACCCAGAGGCTATCTCTAGGAGGCTTGTCATATCCCCTAGAGCAATACTGCTACAAGTGCTAGAATTAGTCACAACATATTTTTGGTGTCATTTCCAGGGAACGAATTGTGAAATACTTTTCCCTAGGTACGAAAAATCATTACATTCCCCCTATTACGTGAGTGAGGGAATTGTGGGTTGAAGAGCTACCACCTTGGCGACTCCACTGTCTATATTTTTATTTGATCATTCTGGCTCCTAAGAGGCCCCATACTGTGCAAACCCCTGTCAACAAAAGTCCTTATCCAGTTCATAGAAGGCTGAAATTCATTATTCCAAATTTCCTCCTAGAGTTTTGATATATCCTCTTGAGAGTGGTCCACCCCTCAGTGTAGCCTCCCTAGAGGACAAAGAAGAAGTTAAGGAGATAAAAAATAAACCCCAAAGCAGCCCTACCCATAGTGTGAGTAGTCCCTCATTCCACTGTTAGTCAGTTGTCTTACCATTGGTAATACCTCAAGCTCCTCCAAGAATACAAGCACCCCTCATCCAAATGGTTGTCCCAAGTTTCTTGATAAACAAGTATGCTCCCTTAAACCTACCTCAACCTGCACATGCCATGCCATAGGACTACCTCAAGCTCTTTCCTAGGTGTAATGAGGAAGTTTATGTAACAACACAAAGACAGATAGCTTTTTTTTGTGCCTTTGCAGAGAATAAAAATGTTGAACATCAAGATGTAGTGTTGAGCCTTTTTGTCCAATATTTGGATGAGGAGGTCAGGAAATGGTTCAAATCTCTACCAAATGCTTCCATTAACACTTGGGAAGAAATAGAGAATTCATTTTTGTAGAGATTGGTTGAGAAGAGAGACCATGGGTACATCCTCACTGAGTTTAATTCTATCAAGAAGAAATCTGGTGAGGATATCTTAGATTTTATTAAAAGATTTAATAAGTTGTACAATAATCTTCCTGCTAAAATCAAACCTCCACCAATCACTTCCTGAGTGGTCTTTATTAGGGCCTTTGATTCATATTTTGGTTTTACTCTTAGAGAAAGGAAGTCTCCTACCTTGGATCAGATCCAAACCAATGCCCTTGAGGTAGAGGCAAACTATACCTCCACAGGGAAGTCGAGAAGCAAAACTAACTTTGGAGAGAAGAAAAAGGGAAAAGAGGAGGTAGCTTCCTCGAGTGGAAGAGAATTTAAAGATCAGAAGAGAGAAGAAATGGATAAATTGATAAAGAACTTATCTAGAAAACAAGGGGAAAAATGGAGCTAGAGAATAAAAGCCTTCATAGGCAGAGCTTCCCAGCTGTCAATCGGGTTTACAATCCCCAATACAAAAGGCCTCCCCTACAATTAATGCAAAGGGAGAGGAAAGAGCAACAAGACCATATTTATCCTAGATTGTACATAGAAGATGATCCAAAGGAACTATCACCAGAACCAAGCAATTTTCAAGGGAACTTTTACTCCTCTTTCTCCGATGAGGGACAAGAAATCAAGACATATGAAGAGGAAGAGGAGCTTCATTCCACACTGAATGACGATGAGATCGGTGGCTACTACAAACAATTTGTTGACTTCATGCAGGCTCAGTTGCATAAGAAGTACCATCTCTGATCATATAGAAAGAGATTGAGAGCACCATATCTAAATGAAGGTACTTCCTCCAAGGAGCCCCCTGATTTTGTTGCTAAGGGGAAGGGACCTGTAGACCCAATTATCTCAAGAAAGAAAGAATTTTCCAATCAGAACAGCTATTAGCCTGAAGTTTTTAAATAAGGTAAGTCACCTCCCCCCACTAAACTCATTCATGAAAGAGAAAAAGAGCCTGTAGAAATTAGCAATGGAGAAAAAGGCCATACACTATTTAACCTCCAGAAAGAGATTAAAAAGTCAAGATGCCAATCCCATTGTCTAAGCTCTTGGAATAACCAACTTATAAGGCCCAAGTCTCTCAGTTTTTGTTACCTTCCATTTTAGTTCAACCCCTTAACAGTCTAAACCTGCAAGAACAAAGGCCTATGGTAGTCTTTGGAACTCATGTTGAGGATAAAGATCCTTCCACCCCACATTTTTATGTCACTTTGGTAGTACACGACCTCCTGCTTCACAATTTCATGTTAGACTTTAAAGCTTCTCATAATTTGATGCCATTATCCATAATGGAGCAGCTGGGTCTAGAGATAACTAGGCCCTATAAGGATCTCTATTCCTTTAACTCTAATAGGGTCAGGTGCTTGGGGATGATCAAGGACATGGTGGTTAATTTGGCCCAGATCCCAACAAAAAGTGTGGTAATGGATATTGTAGTTGTTGACATCCCAGCGAGGTTTGGTATGCTTTTTTCCAGGTCTTGGGGATCTAAAATTCGAGGGTCCATCAAGCTAGATTTGACTTATGCTACCATTCCTATATTTGGTGGAGAGGAAAGGAGATTGTACATGGGAATCAATTTTCATCAAAATAGTCACTAGTGTATAGAACAGAAAGGGACATCTCCTGCTTTACGTAAGAAGAAACATAGTTACACCCTGTAGTCTAATCAGACTAACAACTCAAAGAATGTAGCAAGGTATGGAAGTTGTATGTTGACGGGGCAAATTTAAAAGAAGGAAATGGGGCAGGACTATTGCTGATATCTCCAAAAGGTGACTTAATTCCTCTATCCTTCAAATTGGAGTTTGACGCCATTAACAATGTGGCAGAATATGAAGCATTGCTATTGGACTTGCAAGTGGAAAAAAAATCTAAATATTGATTGCCTAGTCATACTTGGAGATTCTGAACTGGTAGTCAAGCAGATCAAGGACCATTGCCAAACCAAACACCCCCAGTTGAGGGCCTAAAGAAATGAATTTGGGACTTGATTGACAACTTCTTCTCAGCTTTTAATATAAAATTCATGCCAAGAGAAGGAAATCAAATTGTTGATTCATTATCCATTATTGCCAGCAACTCCAAGCAACCAAAAAATCCTCTTCTCAGGTACGAAATTGAAGTTAGATATAGACCCTCAGTGCCTGAAAATGTGAAGCACTAGCAAGTATTTGAGGATGATGAGTAGATCAAGTGTTTCATGCAGGTCATTAGGGATATCTCAAACTCTGTGATTGATTGAGAAGAGGAAGAAATAATAGAAGAGCAGTCGACTACATGGGAGGAAAGCATCGCAAGACATAAAGTTTTGCAGCTGAAGGGAAATTCCATTCCACGAGGTCTAGTTCCTTTGGAAAGGATATTCAAACCAAACGACATGGATTCTAAGCTTGCTGAACAGGGAGCCAAGGAACACGTAGAGTACTACAACATAGGCTCAGAGGATGAACCCCGAATGATCAAGTTATCGACCAAGGACCCAAACACTGCAAACAAAGGTATTTAAATCTCCTAAACGTGTATAAAGATGTTTTTGTTTGGTCTTATGATCATTTGAAAAATTTTGATGTAAATATTATGCAACATAATATTCCTCTAAAGAATGATATGAAGCCTTATAAGAAAAAACTCATACATATCAATCCACTTCTAGTCCTATCCATTGAGAAGGAAATGAAGAAGTTGCTTCAAGATAAGATCATTGTAACACTGAGGTACTCAAAATGGGTTTCCAATCTGGTCTCTATTAGGAAGAAGAATGGATAAATTAGACTGTGCATAGACTTCAGGAACTTGAACAAAGATTCTTTGAAAGACAACTACCCATTGCGTAAAATGGACCACATTTTACAGAAGGTAGTTGGCTCTCCTAGGATGGCAACTATGGATGGATTTTCAGGATATAGCTAAGTGGCAGTGCAACCTGAGGATAAAAAAAAATTGAATTCATGACTCCTTGGGGGACTTTCATGTACGCACGTACGTCGTTCGGTGTAATAAATGCAGGAGCAACATTCCATAGGGAAATGTACATAGATTTTGTGGGAGAGTAAGAAAAATTTGTGGTGGTTTATCTAGATGACATCATTTCTTTCTCCAAAATATATGAGCACATTGGAAATCTAAATCTTACCTTTGAAAAGTGCATAAAGTATGGGTTATCCCTGAATCCCAAGAAACCCCAATTTTCTTTGAAGGAGGACAAGTTGTTGGGGCACGTCGTAGCGCAAGGAGTAAAGATTGATCCTAAGAGGGTGGAGGCTATTAGTCGGATTTTCTTACCAAGGAATAAGAAGGAGGTTCAAATATTCTTTGAGAGGATTAATTTATTGAGAAGGTTTGTAACTAAATACGCAGAAATGGTGAAATGCATCACCGAGATGTTGAAAAAGGAGAATGAAGTAAAGTGGAGCCCATATTCCCAAGAATCCTTCTCTAGAATCAAAATATCTTTTGCATAGGATCCGGTGCTAATCAGACAGGACTCTTCCACAGTATTTTGTCACGCATCCTGCACTTGCCTATTTCATACCCCGTAGTGCTCGAAACTTGGAAATAATGCAGTGTACCCATCCTGATTTTCAGTTCAGATCCTCCATGAAAACTTAATGAAAACATGCCTTGATCCTTCCCTGAAGAACCCTAATTTCAGGACCAGTGTGACCCTAACACTAGAAACTAGTGTTGATGGCAAGTTTCATTATATTGGCCTCGCGCTACTAGCACTCCTTTTACTTGGATACTCACGTTGATCCCTACAACGCAAGTTTTCCCAAAGAGGACAAGAAGCTTTGTGATCTAGAGGTTTCCAGAACGATGAGGTGGAGGTTGTTCGATGTGGATGTGGTTGAATTCTCCCAATATTTCCCTTTGATCTTAGCCCTATGAGATACCTCCTTGAGATGATGGAATTCCCCTATATTTGGAGAGATCCTAACTCCCTCTCCCTGTCTATATATTCATCCTCTCCCATTCCCAAATGGTTGGTCTCTAATTATTTGCACCCTTACCCTGATATAGTGCTTACATGCTACTCATTTGGATTGGAGAAGGAGTGCTTGGAGAGATTGAGCTTGGACTTGGATATTTAGTCAAGGAGAGATTATTGACATTAAGGCTTGGTTGTATGCTTCCTCCTTTATTTCATTAATATATACAATTGTTGGTTCACTTTCCATAAATTCTTGTATTAATGCATCATTTATCTTAATTCTCCTTGATCTATTAAGTGAATTACTTTGGATCATGTTTGCTGCACTTGTATGCTTTGTTGTGTCTTTGATCACTTATGCAGGTATTCAAATGCTGTGAGTAGTAGAGCTAAGCCTCAGGAGTGAGCGATTGAGATCTTCAACAAAGGAGTGTGATATAGCATCAAAATGAGGCAGGTCTCCTCCCTCTTCTCTCATTTCAATTTTAATTTAGGAAAGTGTTTCATAGATTGTCACGAATGTTGTTAGTCCCACTCATTGGGCTAGAGGGATTTTTCTCTGTCTGTAGAGAGGATTTATCTAGAAAACAAAATGGTGACTCCCTTAGGGAAGCTATAACCCTTTCCATCCATTCCTTCAATTAGATTCTTTGATGAGTTTGACCAACCGTCGATTTCTTGGCTTATGTGCATTACTGTAGCTATTCGAAGTTATTGGTTTTTGCTTGAGACTATTAAGCTTGCTCCGATATTGAAGATTTTTTATTTTTTCTTATTTTTCTTGTCTAGCGTGGTTCCTATTCTGACAGAAGCACTAACAGCGTTGATTTTCAAATTACAGTCACGATGCTCTGCCTTTCATCGCCCTTTTTCCTTTAACAAGCGCGTTGGTTTTTTTTATGTGTGTTTGAAGCTTGATTGACTTCTAGGGATTCTAGGGTTCCTAGGTCACCCTCCACTCATTTCTTGACTTGTCTCTGTGAGATCGATTGCTTCCATATAGGAGTCTTGTTGCAGTCAAGACACCATTTTCAAGTTGCTTTTGGTTCGTGCTTGTGAAGTTATTTTCATTAGTGTTGGATTGTTTTGTTACTTTTGAAATTGCTTCTATTCCATTGTTAAACTTAGATTACAATTGTTTGCTTTGGTAGAATTGAAAGTGGATGCTTGCTTTGATTTCTTTGTTTCGAAAAGAAAAGTGAAAGATTTCTTGATTTAAGTATTTTTGAAACAATTTGCATTTGAAACACAAAGTGAATGAAATTTTCATTTTAGGTGTTTTAGATTGCATTTTCCTTTTCTCATTGCATTAGTTTGAATTTTTGAATCAAAGTAAAAGGAAAAGAACAAAAATATTAGTGCATCTTAGTGAAAGAAAAGTGATTTTTTTCTCATAGAATTGCATTTTGGCATTGCATTTGTTAGTGAAAGTGAAAGATTAGATTTCTTTTTTTACATTTTGCATTGGAAAGTTAAAGAGTTGTGTTTTGATGCATTTTTCTTGATTGATGCATTATTTGGTTTTTTCTCTTCCTTCATTGGCTTAGCCTTCATCGAATGAAAATATTTGATTTTTATCATTTAGTTTCATCATAGGAATTCAGGTGAAACCATTGAGCCATCAAATTGAAACTTAATCCAAGATAAACTTAAAATTTACCTTAATTAACCTAAGGAGCATTTGTAACCTAGTGCAAATATCTAGAGGTCTAGGCTAGAAACGTGTTTCAGTGTCTTTAAACATAGCAATTGTCCTTAACTGCCTGCATTGTATCTTGGGGGTGAAATCCCGTCCTAGTACGGAAGTATATTGAAGGTTCTCCAGTACTTTCGGGTATATAAGAGGCACTTTAGTATGGAAAGTATATAGGGACGCTCTCATCAAATATGCATTAGGCAATGCTAACACGTACTTTTTCTCCCCGTACCATTGAATATATATTGGGAGACCCCATTAGGTTGTTATCCTTTAGCCACATGTAACCGAGTCATTCACCTTGTAAACGTAATACACCAAACATAGCATTCGGGTAGATCAGTCGTCGTACGTCAAGTCGTTAGTTTCGACTAAGGTGTATATAATGGTTCACGGTTACTTGGTAAACCCTCTTTCCTAGCATTATCCTTTTTTATTTATTTGTTGTTTCGTGTCATAAAATTAACTACCAATGATAATATGTCGAACCCATGCAGTTGCTTCTTGGCCTCACATTGAGTAAATCCTTGTAAATTTTTATTTTAATCAGCCCTCAATGAAATCATATCTTATCCTTTTTCTCTTGAGGGAAAGTCATCATGGCTGAACCATTGCATTCACCTCATGGTTCCCCTTCATTGCCTGATATTGAAGGGTCTTCACAAGGAGTTCACCATGAACTATCACAGTCACTTGAAGCTCAAGGCTTTGAACTTGGAACCTTCCCATGTATCAAACCCCTTACTTGTCGTCCTCCACCTCGAGACTCATTGTTGTCTGAGGAATCTGATCCAAAAACCCCTGAGAGTCCATAGAGGTTTGTCTTATATCCTCCGAATCCACTTTATGATCCATTGGTGATATCTCCTCAACATTCTTATAGTCCATACAATCAACCTGGTGTTCCTTTGGAGTTATCTCCTCATCCATCTCAAATTCCTCCTTGCCAGTTGTTTCCACCTATAGCTTCAGAAGGGATATTCCAACCTCTCTTCAAGGTCCTCTAGAAGTCTCCTTTACTCACACTCTTGGTGTCGATGATGACTTCAAATATGACTTTCCCCCAGAAGGATTTCCTTATGTAGGAAGAGTTCCATCTCAACCACTTCTTGAAAACACTGCACCTATGCTTCCACATGGTTATACAACCTTGGCGCAACTAGTTTCAGGAACTCCTAGTGCTTTTTCATTGTACCAAAATCCAATTTGGTCATCAAATGCTATGCCTACTTTTGGTTCTTTTTTTCCTAACGTGACCTCCCAAATTCCTGTGCAAACTGTCATTACTTTAGTTTCGATTCAACCGAATTTTCTGTCACAACCATTATTTTCATTTCAAACTTCCATTCTGGTGCAACTGACAGTTTCGGTTTATACGGCTGTAAGTTCCTCAGTTCCCCCATCAAGTGGACCAAATGTATCACCACCTTATTCATAGCCTTGGGGGGAATCCAAATATCCCTCTTGTTTCAGGTGGAACCCATGTGAGTGGATGACAACATCACATGGTTGGAGTGAGTCAACCCAATCCTAGTGGTATTCCTAATCTTGTTGATCCATCGAAGGTGGTTAATATCTAGTATCAATAGCCTTACATGGCCCAGATACCCCTCCAACAGTCTTATGTTCCATATGGTTCACAAGCACTGCAAAATCCACCTTACATTCCACAAGCAAGTCCTCATGTGCACCCTGGTCAAAATCATATTCCAAGTGCATATGGTCAAATCCCAATTGGAACTTATCAGTACCAATAGGGAATCCCTCAAGGAACTATTCAACAACCTTTACTCCAGCAAGGGCAACATTTGTAGCATAACGGGAAACCTTTGCAGCAGTTTCAACAGCCTTTGCAATAGCAAACACAGTTTGTCCAGCAACCCAACCAACCCTTGTATCTGCAAGGTCAACCATTGCAGCAACAAGATCAACTCTTGCAGCATAAAGCTCAACCTGTATATCAAAAAGGTCAAACCTTGCAGACACAAGTTCAACCCCTGCAGTAGCACTGTCAGCAGCTTTATTACCAGGGTCAACAGGTGCAATAACCTTACAATCCATATGCCACACACAATGTTTATCCTCCTTATGGTTATCAACGGCCTATGGTAGGTAAATATCAACCCTACCCTGGGAAGAATCCACCTTATGGTCAAGGTATCCCTTAGTGGGGGGGAAATCAAGCCCCTTATGGTCAAAATCCTCCACTTTGGGGGCAAAATCCTTACCAACAAGATTGGAACCACAGATTGGGCATTATCAAAGGCCTTATATGCCTTTTAACCTGCAATTACAATTTTTAGCAACGTTGGAACTGCCTGATGTCTCGAGGCTTACTAATGATCTGATTCTTCATTCGCCTTATTGGCCTCCAGTTCCCACTAAAATTTTGAGTAATTACCCCAGATTTGAAGGAAAAGATAAAGAGGACCCTGAGGCCCATGTAATGACATACCACTTATGTTGTTCTTCCAATTCCTACATTGACAATTTTGTTTGTCTCCGCCTCTTTCAGCGAACCTTGACAGGTGCTGCCACAAAGTGGTACATCGAGTTGCCTCAAGGTACATTAGGGGTCTTTTGAGGTCTAAATTGGGCCTCCTAAGAAAAATGTACAACCAAAATAAACTTTATAAGAACCAATAGGATTCAAGATGATGATGTCAACCATGGGGGATTATTCACCATTTTTGGAGTAAAAAAGTAAAAAGATTAAAAAATAATAAAATAATAAAACTACTTTTTCAACTCGTATTTTCAATTTATCTCCCTAATTGTTTACTCAAATTTCAAGCGGGAGTACTTGTTGGATGCAAAATTTAATTCTTCATCTAAGAAGTACCCATTTTGCGTACTTTCGATGGACCTCGCTACACGAAAAATGATAAATACATGAAAAAATGTGATTGCAATGATGTTTTTCATGTATTTCTCATTTTTAGTTTAGCAGGATCCATCAAAAGTATGCAACATGGGCACTCTTTGGATGAGGTATTAAATATTTCATCCAACGAGTACTCCCGCTCGAAATTTGAGTAAACCCATAGGGAGATAAGTTGAAAATATGAGTTCAAAAAATAATTTTTTATTTTTTCTCTTTAAAATTTGATGATGTAATCTAATCTTATTTTATTATTTCCACTATTATTTTATAATTTCCTTAGGAGGCCCATTCTAGACCTCAAAATTCACCTAATGCCTATGCAGACTTCAACTCTTTGGACATGGCCCTCCTCACCCACTTCCAGTTACCGGTTCACTATGAAATTGGTACCCACTTGCTCAGATCTCTGAAATAGGATATAACGACCCATATCTCTGATCACATCCATGAATGGAGACATCGGTGTCACCTCATAAAATTTGAAATATCTGATTAGTTGTTGACCGAATCATTCACCAAATGATTCGTAAACAAGATCGTTGTAGATATAGCAATGGGAGGTTGTGTTACCGAGGATCAAGTTGTTGCCTGTGCCCAGTATTTGGACTTGGTTTATTCCCAATCTGGCACACTATTCAAAATTTTACCTGGTGCTCCAAGGCCATCTTTCGATCCTGCATCTTTGAAGTCTCTAGATGCACCACCTGTTGATGGTATAATTGGATCAGTATCACAAACTTCCACTAAATCTTCAAAGCAAAAACTGTTTCGAATACTGGTTCTACTCCTCCTTCGAAAAACCCATTGAATCCTGGTAAAACCTCTAAGGTCAATTCCATCTAGTTTACCATGGTATACAAAGCCTCAAAAGGTAAGAAGAAGGGTAAATGTAAAGCGAAATTCGATACCCCAAAACAAGATCCTCCTAAATCATCTGCTGATGATGCCTCCAAACGAAAGCTGAAATATCCTTACCTCATTTGTGAGGAAGACCATTACACCAAGGATTGTCCTCGACATGCAAAAGTTAGTCATTTGTTAAAAGGGACTCCAACTGTATTGAAAGAGCCATTTCCATCTCAGCAGATTCAGTTGGTAGACCAACCACAATCCTCTGCCTCATCAGGTTCTCAGGTTTTCATGATGATGGATTCACTGCCTATCTTTGTAGCCATTTGATCGAAAGATTATCAAACCCCTCAAAAGTAGATGGTGGAAAAGGAAGCCAGTGATACACCTTCTACTTCCACTCCACACGGTTTTGGTCGTCTCCATATCGAGAGACCTAATAATGAATCCATCATCCGACCACCTCCCAAAGGTGTGCTTCGAAAGCCATCCTATAATCCGAATGCTAGAGCTGCTCAACATTATAGGTATTGTTGAATATTTAGCTCAAGCGCCTTCGGTGATGTCTACTTTAGAATTTCTCCAAACTTGTCCAACACAGTGGAAATAATTATTATCTACTATAACAGGCATTGATCCTGCTGATTCAAACTTGATTACTTTTTATCTAGAAAACCGTGTTCCTCATCTTCGTCATCAAATTTCATTTTTGATTCAAGTCATTATAAAAGGAAATATGATCCATCGGACTGTCATTGACGAAGGTGCTTCCACTTGCATCATGTCTTTTTCATGTTGGAAAGCCATTGGCTCTCCACCTCTTAACTAGTCCTTGAACACCTTAGAGGCCTTTGATGGCAGAGGCTCATGTCCCTATGGTATTCTCACAAGTTTTCCCATTACCTTAGAAGGGAAGACTTGTAGAAAATCTAATGGTAGGTTAACCCGATGATGCAATATAAATCAAAGCAGAATACTATAACCTACTTCTACTATCAATTTTCGGAAGCTTAAAGATCGAATTAAACAATATAACTAGAAGAAGAAGAATCAATGGCACAATACACATGAAAATACTTTGGGGAAAGCCTCAGCTAAAAACCCACACTATTGTATTATCATACATGGTGGAAATACATAGGAATTATACAAAGCCTTATCTCTCATAGCTATCCAGCTCTCAGTACAATCCTCACAGATGCTCACAAGAAATCTTGGCTTCTCTCCAGCCTTCTTCTCTGCCCTCCAAGCTCCTGTTTCCTTGCATTGTTCCTTCTGAATGATTTTCCTATTACCAAGTGGAAAAACATTCCTTCAAAACTGCACATTCCTCAAGGATAAATCATTGACTGCATGCATGAGTTTTCTCCATGAGAAAGTACATGCCTCTGATAGTACACTATCCTTAACATTAATCTCAACTGGGTCTTTCTCAGAATAGACATGCATGAGTTTCTGGTGAGGGAATCTTCAGGTAACTGGAGTAGCACTAGTTGAGTGCATTAATGCATCAACTGACTGTTAACTCACTATTAGTTCCTCAAACAGTTTGGAACTAATTTAACTGGACTTAACTTAGTAAACTGAGTTAACTAATTACCACTCAAATATAACTCAATATTATCTCCTTAATTTAAGGGATAACTCTTGCATGACTTCAGAAAGACTTCTAACTTGAATTTCTCCAACTAATTAATTTAAAATAAATAAATAAATTATTTCCAAGTAGCTGTTAAGACTAAATTCGATTTTAATTCACAATTTAATTCAAGGAAAAATTAAATTGGAATATTCTTGTTGCCATATTTCAACAAGACTATCGAGTTCTAAGTAGAAGTTGTAGATGCAAATCTGAATTACAACCTTCTACTTGGGTGAAGTTGGACCCATGCCATGTTTTGTGTGGTTTCCTCTTTGTTTTAGGTGCTCTGTTTCCCTCATGAAGGAAAATTGTCGTCATCGATCAATTATCCTTTATCTCTTCCAGTGCTTCAAATGGCAACGTCCCATATGTGGGAAATACCGATAATCAATTGGTGAAGTTCAAAATGCACACAGATAAAATAGAGATATAAATTATTGTAATTGCCTGGAAGAAATTAAAAAATGTATTAGATATACATATGAGTACTTTGACATTGCTGATTCAGTTTGGTGGGAGTCATTTTTCAATAATTAAAGTGATATCATTTCAACAACAAAAAATGAAGATATACCTTTGAAAAATCCATTTATTTGGCCACAAAATGTGTCGAATGAACATGAGGAAATAAACATTGTTGAACAACAACAATCTCAAGGTATTATTAATTCTTCACAGGCAGAGGAAAGAGAGAGGTCTATTGGTTCCAGAAGATCTCGTGCACAACGTGAAGCCATGGAAGACCTTTACAGGGGTTTAGTACAAGATATTAAGGAGGGTCGCATGATTGCAGTGCTAGCAGATGGAGATCCCAATGACTATCCATTATGGGTTGCCAAAGTTATAAAGGTCTTTACAGAAATGAGGATGTTACAAGTGTTGAAGTACATTGGTATGCCACAAATACACACCCATTTAATGGTGTGTATAAGCTAGAGATGGTAGTTGACAAAAAAAATGGCGGAAAGAGAAAAAGAAAGGGTACAAATATAAATCGTCGCCGCACAGACATATTAAAATTGGAGGATGTTGACATACTTGTTTATGACTTCAATTTAAAAAAGAGAGGAACTCTTTGTTTCAAGACGATAGAGATTCTGAAAAGGTTGTTACTAGAAGGAACAATGTTGAGATGGGAGTCTGTTGAAACCAGTCGTAGATCTAGAAGAATTTTGAAACCTGAAATGTTGGGCATGCATGTGGACTCAGATGGGGCACTAGTTGATGAAAGAGAAGAATATGGAACATCTTCGTCAGCATCCAGTCACTCATCTGAAGATGTGAATTCTAATGGTGTGCAAGAAAATATGAGTGATTTTGAATAATTGTTTAAGACAGTTTATATAACTGATGTATGCATCATATCTTGAAATAAAATTAATGATTTCCATATGGTGTTAAAAGAGAAGTTATGAGGCATTTTTATGTTGTTGGATTATATGTCTTAATTATGATAATTTTTATTGTTTAAAATATCTACAATGCAATATTAAATTAGAGATATAATGTATGTTTTATTCAATATACAAATAATGACTTTCGAATTCATTTAGTGATGTAATTTGTTCAAATGTCATGGTTTTTTTAATTTTATAGTTGAAAAAATTTCAATTTCTTTTGTATCTAGCATGTTATGGTTGAGAACATGTTGAATTTATACTTAGAAAAGAAAAATGATATTCTATCAAAAACATTAATGTGTTTTTTTCGTCATAAACAACTTTGTTTGTCACATAAAAATTTGGTTTTACTAGCATTTTTTAAAAAGTTTGAAAATTGACTCTAAAAAAAAATCATTGTTCCGGTATCATCACTTTTTCGTTTTGAAGCCATATTTTACACGAAATTTCGTAGTAAATTTTGTAGTCACTACCATTTTTAAAACATGTTCAAAATTGACCCCTAAAAAATTAAATCATTGTTCCAGTATACACACTTTTCGTTTTTAGCACTATTTTTGATGTTTTTTCGGGGTTTTTTAGCCAGAGTTCCCATTTTGAGTTTATAGTTTCCGTTTCAAAGTTTACATTGTTTAATATATCAATTTAATTTTGCGATGAATATTGTCCTCCCTAAAATTAACCTTATTGGATCTCAAAAACATAATGATTAAAACAATGAATTAACATTTGAGAAGCATTTGTCTGCATTTTAAATAAAAGAATCTTGTTTTGGCATACAATATTTTTTTAAGAAAAGATGCTTACGGGGATTGTGGATGCAAATTACATCATGCACCGGCGTATAACCTAGCTGTCACTAAATGTAATGGTTTTATGGACCTCACCTGAACCTTACAACAATAATATCCGTAAGTACAACTACTGTAAATCTAATTTGTAATCTGATAAACATGTTGGGGCTATTAAATGTAAAAGTATTAATATTTTTTATACAAGAAACTTTTAGGTGTGCATGCCATTAATATCCTACCAACTAGATATCACTTCATGTAATCGCCCTATGTCTGCTCAGATGCATTGACATTGTGCATAAACTCTTGCAGCAACAACTTAACGCATTAATCATACTCATCCACCATATTGCTTCCAAGAAAATCACCAACAACTCGTACAACATCGTCTCTTCCTTCCATAATATTTATACCAATTGCAAATGAGACGATCCCATACCTGCAAGGACAAGTTCCATCATTCTTGCAGCATCTCCTTCTTCATGAGACGTGGCTGTGAGTATAGAATTAATTAACCAGAGCCCTCCTTCAAGTGCTACACTAATTAGATCAACAGTCTTCGCTTCATCATACTTATTCTTATCCTTCAACATTCTTCACCTACATTTATCAGTTATTGCTACTTGGTGCAGGTAATGCAAACGCGAGATCAAGTTGTTGCCTGTGCCCAGTATTTGGATTTGGTTTATTCCCAATCTGGCACACTATACAAAATTTTACCAGGTGCTCCAAGGCCATCTTTCAATCCTGCATCTTTGAAGTCTCTAGATGTACCACCTGTTGATGGTATAATTGCATCAGTATCACAAACTTCCACTAAATCTTCAAAGCAAAAAACTATTTCGAATACTGGTTCTACTCCTCCTTCGAGAAACCCATCGAATCCTGGTAAAACCTCTAAGGTCAATGCCATCTAGTTTACCACGGTATACAAAGCCTCAAAAGGTAAGAAGAAGGGTAAATGTAAAGCGAAATTCGATACCCCAAAACAAGATCCTCCTAAATCATCTGCTGATGATGCCTCCAAACGAAAGCTGAAATATCCTTACCTCATTTGTGAGGAAGACCATTACACCAAGGATTGTCCTCGACATGCAGAAGTTAGTCAATTGTTAAAAGGGACTCAAACTGTATTGAAAGAGCCATTTCCATCTCAACAGATTTAGTTGGTAGACCAACCACAATCCTCTGCCTCATTAGGTTCTCAGGTTTTCATGATGATGGATTCACTGCCTATCTCTATAGCCATTTGATCGAAAGATTATCAAACCCCTCAAAAGGAGATGGTGGAAAAGGAAGCCACTGATACACCTTCTACTTCCACTCCACCCGGTTTTGGTCGTCTCCATATCGAGAGACCTAATAATGAATCCATCATTCGATCGCCTCCCAAAGGTGTGTTTCGAAAGTCATCCTATAATCCGAATGCTAGAGCTGCTCAACATTATAGGTATTGTTGAATATTTAGCTCAAGCGCCTTCGGTGATGTCTACTTTAGAAGTTCTCCAAACTTGTCCAACACAGTGGAAATCATTATTGTCTACTATAACAGGCATTGATCCTGCCGATTCAAATTTGATTACTTTTGATCTAGAAAACCGTGTTCCTCATCTTCGTCATCAAATTTCATTTTTGATTCAAGTCATTATAAAAGGAAATATGATCCATCGGACTGTCATTGACGAAGGTGCTTCCACTTGCATCATGTCTGTTTCATGTTGGAAAGCCATTGGCTCTCCACCTCTTAACTAGTCCTTGAACACCTTAGAGGCCTTTGATGGTAGAGGCTCATGTCCCTATGGTATTCTCACAAGTTTTCCCATTAGAAGGGAAGACTTGTAGAAAATCTGATGGTAGGTTAACCCGATGATGCAATATAAATCAAAGCAGAATATTATAACCTACTTATACTATCAATTTGCGGAAGCTTAAAGATTGAATTAAACAATATAACTAGAAGAAGAAGAATCAATGGCACAATACACATGAAAATACTTTGGGGAAAGCCTCAGCTAAAAACCCACACTATTGTATTATCATACATGGCGGAAATACATAGGAATTATACAAAGCCTTATCTCTCATAGCTATCCAGCTCTCAGTACAATCCTCACAGATGCTCACAAGAAATCTTGGCTTCTCTCCAACGTTCTTCTCTGCCCTCCAAGCTCGTGTTTCCTTGCATTGTTCCTTCTGAATGATTTTCCTATTACCAAGTGGAAAAAAATTCCTTCAAAACTGCACAATCCTCAAGGATAAATCCTTGATTGCATGCATGAGTTTTCTCCATGAGAAAGCACATGCCTCTGATAGTACACTATCCTTAACATTAATCTCAACTGGGTCTTTCTCAGAATAGACATGCGTGAGTTTCTGGTGAGGGAATCTTCAGGTAACTGGAGTAGCATTAGTTGAGTGCATTAATGCATCAACTGACTGTTAACTCACTATTAGTTCCTCAAACAGTTTGGAACTAATTTAACTGGACTTAACTTAGTAAACTGAGTTAACTAATTACCACTCAAATATAACTCAATATTATCTTCTTAATTTAAGGGATAACTCTTGCATGACTTCAGAAAGACTTCTAACTTGAATTTCTCCAACTAATTAATTTAAAATAAATAAATTAATTATTTCCAAGTAGCTGTTAAGACTAAATTCGATTTTAATTCACAATTTAATTCAAGGAAAAATTAAATTGGAATATTCTTGTTGCCATATTTCAACAAGACTATCGAGTTCTAAGTAGAAGTTGTAGATGCAAATCTGAATTACAACCTTCTACTTGGGTGAAGTTGGACCCATGCCATGTTTTGTGTGGTTTCCTCTTTGTTTCAGGTGCTCTGTTTCCCTCATGAAGGAAAATTGTCATCGTTGATCAATTATTCTTTATCTCTTCCAGTGCTTCAAATGGAAACGTCCCATATGTGGGAAATACCGATAATCAGTTGGTGAAGTTCAGAATGCACGCAGATAAAATAGAGATATAAATTATTGTAATTGCCTGGAAGAAATTAAAAAATGTATTAGATATACATATGAGTACTTTGACATTGCTGATTCAGTTTGGTGGGAGTCATTTTTCAATAATCAAAGTGATATCATTTCAACAACAACAAATGAAGATATACCTTTGAAAAATCCATTTATTTGGCCACAAAATGTGTCGAATGAACATGAGGAAATAAACATTGTTGAACAACAACAATCTCAAGGTATTATTAATTCTTCATAGGCAGAGGAAAGAGAGAGGTATATTGGTTCCAGAAGATCTTGTGCACAACGTGAAGCCATGGAATACCTTTACAGGGGTTCAGTACAAGATATTAAGGAGGGTTGCATGATTGCAGTGCTAGCGGATGGAGATCCCAATGACTATCCATTATGGGTTGCTAAAGTTATAAAGGTCTTTACAGAAATGAGGATGTTACAAGTGTTGAAGTACATTGGTATGCCACAAATACACACCCATTTAATGGTGTGTATAAGCCAGAGATGGTAGTTGATAAAAAAAATGGCGGAAAGAGAAAAAGAAAGGGTACAAATATAAATCGTCGCCGCACAGACATATTAAAATTGGAGGATGTTGACATACTTGTTTATGACTTCAATTTAACAAAGAGAGGAACTCTTCGTTTCAAGACGATAGAGATTCTGAAAAGGTTGTTACTAGAAGGAACAATGTTGAGATGGGAGTCTGCTGAAACCAGTCGTAGATCTAAAAGAATTTTGAAACCTGAAATGTTGGGCATGCATGTGGACTCAGATGGGGCACTAGTTGATGAAAGAGAAGAATATGGAACATCTTCATCAACATCCAGTCACTCATCTGAAGATGTGAATTCTAATGGTGTGCAAGAAAATATGAGTGATTTTGAATAATTGTTTAAGACAGTTTATATAATTGTTGTATGCATCGTACCTTGAAATAAAATTAATGATTTCCATATGGTGTTAAATGAGAAGTTATGAGGGATTTTTATGTTGTTGGATTATATCTCTTAATTATGATAATTTTTATTGTTTAAAATATCTACAATGCAATATTAAATTAGAGATATAATGTATGTTTTATTCAATATAAAAATAATGACTTTCGAATTCATTTACTGATGTAATTTGTTCATAATGTCATGGTTTTTTAATTTTATAGTTGAAAAAATTTCAATTTATTTTGTATCTAGCATGTTATGGTTGAGAACATGTTGAATTTATACTTAGAAATGAAAAATGATATTCTACCAAAAACATTAATGTGTTTTTTTCTTCATAAACAACTTTGTTTGGCACATAAAAATTTGGTTTTACTAGCATTTTTTAAAAAGTTTGAAAGTTGACCCTAAAAAAAAATCATTGTTCCAATATCATAACTTTTTGTTTTGAAGCTATATTTTGCACTAAATTTCGTAGTCACTGCCATTTTTAAAACATGTTCAAAATTGACCCCTAAAAAATAAAATCATCGTTCTAGTATACACACTTTTCGTTTTTAGCACTGTTTTTGATGTTTTTTCGAGGTTTTTTGACCATAGTTCCCATTTTGAGTTTATAATTCCCTTTTCAAAGTTTACATTGTTTAATATATCAATTTAATTTTGTAATGAATATTGTCCTCCCTAAAATTAACCTTATTGGATCTCAAAAACATAATGATTAAAACAATGAATTAACATTTTAAAAGCATTTTAAATAAAAGAATCTTGTTTTGGCATACAATATTTATTTAAGAAAAGATGCTTACGGGGATTGTGGATGCAAATTACATCATGCACCGGCGTATAACCTAGCTATCACTAAATGTAATGGTGTTATGGACCTCACATGAACCTTAGAACAACAATATCCATAAGTACAACTACTGAAAATCTAATTTGTAATCTCATGTTGGGGCTATTAAATGTAAAAGAATTAATATTTTTTATACAAGAAACTTTTAGGTGTGCATGCCATTGATATCCTACCAACTAGATATCACTTCATGTAATCGCCCTATGTCTGCTCAGATGCATTGACATTGTGCATAAACTCTTGCAGCAACCACTTAACGCATGAATCATACTCATCCACCATATTGCTTCCAAGAAAATCGCCAACAACTCGTACAACATCGTCTCTTCCTTCCATAATATTTATGCCAACTTGCAAATGAGACGATCCCATGCCCGCAAGGACAAGTTCCATCATTCTTGCAGCGTCTCCTTCAACTCCGAGGAAAACTCATTTTCTCCTCCTTCATGAGACGTGGCTGTGAGTATAGAATTAATTAACCAGAGCCCTCCTTCAAGTGCTACACTAATTAGATCAACAGTCTTTGCTTCATCATCCTCATTCTTATCCTTCAACATTCTTCACCTACATTTATCAATTATTGCTACTTGGTGCAGGTAATGCAAACGCGAGATGCAAAGAATTACTAGAACGCCGACATATTTAGACTCTGAGTTGCTGCAACTCATTCGATATTTCACCTAGGTAGCCTTTAGGATTGCCATCCCACTGTAGAGGTCTTGATTAGCTATATCGCTGAAATTCTCACGTCCTAACGTACGGAGCGTGAGCATGAGCGTGACGTGGACATAAGATCGAGCCTAGACGTAGATAGAATTTCAATGTTCAAGTCTTAAAACCATACCCTGTATTTTCACTTGATTGCATCGCGTTAGAAGGCAACACAACGCGGTAGCAATCGCGAGCAAAAGCTGTGGAGGAAAATTGCTATCCTTTAAACCAATGACATCCACGATCTTGCACAATTCTTTCAAAATATCACCTGAAGAGAAGTGGTGAGAGCATAAAAAAAAAAAAACTGTACATTTAACACCTGCAACAAGTATTCGTATCCTCCTATTGAACAAAACAAAACCCTGTTTTCCCTCTGATATTGGCAATAAAGATGGAGCAGATTGAATTTCTGCGACAACACTTTCCAACAATGTTTAAATTTCTGCCCCAAAACTTCCCAATAATGCTCAGCCCGCAAGTCTTTCTTTCTTTTCTGCCACAAGACTTTCCGACAATGCTCTGCCTCCACGCCTCTCTTTTCCTCCTCAACATTTACAAGGCATTCATAATTGGAAACCAATCCCTTCATGAAAATTCTCATCTCTGCTTCGCTCAAGACTCGAGTATAGTCCGAAATGACATCTAGCCTTAGGGTTAGGCTTGAGTTGTTTACTATGTATCGTTGCATTTCTTGTCTCAGCTCAGCCTGGGGAATGACATTGCTAATGTCTAAGGCCTGGCCCGGCGGGTAAATGGATCAACTGCCTCATGCTTGGCATCCCAAATAGTCTCCAATGTCTTACGGTTGTATAGAACGTGAGCTGGGTCTTCTCTGAGCGATAGTCGAACCTGATCATACGCAAATTCTTGAAGCAACATATCCAGATATTTTTCAGGAATGTGAATCATGTCAGAATCCATTTTCGACGTTAATGATCAAGATAATTGGTTTTTAGGTTACAAAATGGTGGTTGTGATTATGTAATGTAAGATAATATATATATTTTAAACAAAATATGTCCGTACAAATCACATAATAGAAATTTTTGGCTGAACTGTTTATTTTAATTATTTTTTAATGATGGAGTTGTCTTAATTAATTGTTATAAAATATTATATTTATTTTCTTTCTAATCAGAATAAATTGGGAGTGGTTTATAGTTAGTAAGTTGATAATATTTGGTTACCTATTATTTATGATGGATTATCTTTAAATTTTGGTTAAATTATTTTGAATATGTTTGATTTTCTTTAATTTTTTTTATTTACTTATTAGGGGACATTCACAATAATAATAGAAAACTTATTAAGGGTGATGATGAATGTTTATAGTTGGCATTTGACATATGTTTGTTTATGTTTGTTTATAGTTAATCGGGTTTAATATGATTAAATATAATAGATTATGTTTCACTATAGTTAAAAATGTTTGATCATATTTTATTACACTTTATTGTATTTGGTGGATAATGGTTGACCACAAAATTTAAATTTCATTACCATAATATTAGACATATATACATTTAATGTTCTTTAATTAAATCTCCTTGAAATTTGTTGTGATAGTGTGACTTGTTTATATAGAATTTTCTAGAAGCTTGCCAAATTCCATAAAATAGCAATATTTCTATAAAATAAAAAAAAATGTTCACAGTAATTGGTATGTAATCAATTCCTTATGAAAATGTGAGCCCATTTGATTCAAATGTTTTATACACATTTTTTTCTTTATTCATGAATATGGTGGAATTGTATTTAATAATTATGTTTATGAGTAATTTTGGTCATTCCATAACCAAAAGGGGTCATACTCATCAATTTGGTTTTTGGCTTAGCCATGACCTTATTCTTATTCTTATATTTATTTACGATGTAGTTTTCATGAGTAGATATTGCATTGAGTGATAAAATACTTATTTGAAAGTGATGTTACTTGTTTCAAAGGTAGTAATCAAACCCCTTTTCTTAAAAAAAAATTCTTCATAGGTTTTTATCCTTTTTTTTTTTTTTGTAAGCGAGTGCGGGACCTTTACATTTTTTCTGATTTTTATTACATAAATCACCTGCCTCTGCAGGACTCGAACCTGGGTGGGGGGAGTGACAGCCTCCGCCCCTACCATAGGTTTTTATCCTTATTTCTTTCCATCCGTTCACAATTTCTTCATTTAGCTGAGATGAGATTTCAATACATAGGGGTGGGTACAAATTCATGATGGTCTCTCATGAAGAGGTAATGGAAATGCAAGCCCGGAAGAAAAGAATATATTAACTTGTAGGAATGATTAGAAATACTTATACAATAAATTTTAAAATGGTTTAAAAATATAAAAATGTAGATAAATGAATTAGGTTTTCAAATATGTATTTTTTCTTCATATAAATCATGTCTAATTATGTCCATTTTGAGTTTTCCTATCATTAATATTCTACTTTTCATGCAAACTATAATGCATATATTTTTGTTAGTGCAACCTTTGAGTATCTAAATGATGGAATCCTAATACAAAAAATTGTAGGGTAATAGAAAAGATAGTATGTGCATATCTATTTTTAGAAAATTTTTAATCTTACTTTTCTATTTGTTTAAAAAATGGAAATTTTTTTATAGCCTAGAGGTTACAAGGCTGCTAATATAGCTTAAAAGGGCCTTAATATTATTAAATAATCCTTTTTTCTTAGATTGTGGGTCTTAATGTCCTTTAATCAACCATATAATTTGTTTTTAAATGGTTATGACCAAAAAAACATTATAATGGAAATAAACAAGGGATATATTTGAATATTTTGATATATATCGAGAGAAAATTGTATCAAACATAGTAAATATTATTACTTTTTTTTAATTATATATTTAGAATGTACATAGATTATTCTATATATGCATGTGGTTTCATGGACAATGAATTTGTCTAGACTATAGAAAAATAATATCAATATATATAGATATATATATATATATATATATATATATATATATATATATATATATATATATATATATATATATATATATATATATACACACACACACACACACTCAACAAATGATGTTTTCATGTATTGGGTTAGTAACCAAATCATCATGCATGTAAGCTTCCCACCAAAACAAAATATTTAAATTAAAAAAATCATATGCACATTCCTAACACTAAAAATTGTTCCTCGTAGTAGGAACCTACAACTAGGGACTTTAACACATATGAAATTGTGGACTCATAGGTTAGGGGAGAAAGGGGTGGATAGATAAGCCAAGGGGGATAATGAGAGAGAGAATGGGAGAGAAAGAAAAAGTAGGGGGTGAGGAAGAATGATTGGGTGAGTCAGGGGCAAAGAGGGGAAGAGAGAGTGTGATTTGAAATTTGAGAGTGATAGGGAAAGAGGGTGGGGAAGGGAGAGTGACAAAGATAGTTATGGGAGACACATGAAGGAGGAGAGAGAAAAAGTTGGAGGGGCGGTTTTTGTGTAGGAGTAATTGAGGAGAGAGAGGAAGATAGAGGGAGAGGGAGGAGAGATGGAGAAGAGATTTTGTGTCTGAGTGAGTAAGAGTTAGGGAGGTGGGGGAAGAGAATGAGAGATGAGGAAAGAGTGAAAGAGAGAGAGATATAGAGAAGAATAGTGGGAGGTATATAAAGACAAAGTATTAGTCCAAAGAGAGGGAGAGGGAGATATTTGGAGGGCGTTATTGTGAAACAAGGATCAATGTGTTCAAGAATCTAGGGAATTTAGTATTAATAGGGTTATTCTAGACTTGATAACAATTTGTGAAGTGCTTTTACAATTTATCTTAGCTTGATCTTCTTCTTCTTATTATTAGTGTGTGTGTTTCCTTCATCAAAATTCTACCAAAAAGAAGAGACAAGAACACAAGATGTTTGGCTTTCTCCCATGGCCAAAACCTCTCCCTCTTGGATAGGAAAACCCACACAAAATTCTTCTTATAGAGATTCCAATTGACGAATACGAAGACCTTGACCCTTGACATATTATTCTACTCCAAGACCAAGACACCAATCCTCTTTGAAGTCATTGCTGAGATTGTCATCATAGTTGTACCAAAACTGCTTCTTCATCTAGATCACTACTGCACCATGAGTTCTCCTTCATCTAGGTCACTGTTGCACTTACTGAGAATGTCACTAATGAATTTCCATAGAGATATTCACTGTATCTACAAGGTCATCATATCATTCTTCATTATGACCTTATCTTCGGAGGGTTTATGATCATGGCTATATAAAATATGTTGATACAATATTGCACTGAGACAATTTGTATGCTAAGATAGTGAAAGTCTTTGTGAGAGTTGTTCATAAGGGATGTTTAGATTATGATTGTATTCTGAAACAGAGATTTGATACCTTCTTCCTTTCACCCATGCCAGGACTTATACTTATGTCCTATACATCTATAATTTCTTCCCTGTTTTTCATCCTAACTATGAGTATACCATCTTATAAACGTCCAACAATCATGGTGAATTCAAGTATTTGTCCTTACCCAAGCTTGTAGATGAGTCTGAATTGATACCCTAATGTAATGTGGATTACAATCCTTGTTCTTCACCAAATCATATTAGAAAAATGTGATTTATATTATTCTTGCACCACTTTACCCATCCGAAATTTAGTCATGCACCCATCCGAATTTACAATCGTGCACCACATATGAAATTTCAGAGATGTCCAAAATTCTGTTGTGTAGTTTTGCAGATACCCTATCTCAGTATTTATTGTAGTTCGTCCTCCGTAATTGAGTCAACTTGAACAAGTGAAGCATTGTGTCATTTATATGAGTCGACATGTCATCTTTTACTTGTTTAATTCATTTTTATAGGTTGACATGACGTTCTCTTCATCGTTTTTCTTGTATTCTTCTTTGTTGAAGAATGGTGCTTGTCTTGGAGGACTTCTTGACACTAGGTTGACACATGTACATTAAATAAATTCTCATAAAGTCCTCTTTAATATAATATTGACTCTTTGACTTTCCTAGACCTATGGAATGAGAAAGAAACTCATTCATATAATTTTCTAAAAATAATATTTCTTTTTCTTGACAAGTACAAAGGTCAAACTTACATTGACAAATACCGATCCTAGTTACACTTTTATTCAACACTCCCTCTTAACTAGGGAGGTATTTACAATGGTACTTAGTTATTCTCAATCTAAAGAATTTCTCATAAGAAGAATCAGATTGGTAATCCCATCTGTATAGAATCATATCAATCAACATTGTCATAGTGCAAGGCCTTGACTAGCAACTCCATCTCTCGATGAGACCATGATCTACAATGTTCACAAGACCAATGATTTATAGACACCTTCATCATTTTTTCTCAAGGCGCATACCCACCCGGGTGTTCACTGAGTATGACCTTCTAAGACTACTCTTATCTTGGGTCCCCTACCCTCAAAGAATATTGGTCCTCTTGCTTACTCTTATCTTGGATGCCTTACACATCCTCTAAGAGTACAGATGCCAGATGATTACCCAATCCACCCATTCTTTCTTCCCAAGTGAATACAAGAATGTTGTGTCTATCATGTGTCTACATTTCCATTCATGGCCTTCATCTAGACATACGGTTGTTAGTCCTGGTCTAGTGCAGGAAACATGACATAGAAAAACACAATTGTCACTCCTTTGTAATCAGGGGTGATCTTAATTCAAACTCCCTCTTGATCAGGGACCTGTCAGAGCTCCCTCATAGCTAGGGACTCTTTTATATAACAACAAATTTTTCTTTGTGGGTCCTTCAGCTGCTTGATCAACTTGTCTCCTTGATATCATGAAATTTTGTTGAGCATCTTCCTTGTATGGCAACAACCATCGCTCACTTTCCTTCTTATTACGTCATGTCATTCCTTTCTTCATGGAAAGTGGCCTTCCCGGTACATATATGGAACCTTTTTCGTATGGCTACTTCTTTTCTCTCCATGATTCTTTTAGGAGTTTCCATCCATTGCATGAATGATGGTTGCACTTGTACTTACAAGTCTTGTTCTATTAGCCATGCATGAATTCATCCAGATATTATTCAAGAAATTAAAACATTATATTAAATTAAATTATACCTTAGGAGATGGTTATTCATTATCACATCTTCTTGTAGGTATCATCATCCTGCTCACATATTGTCACACCTCCCAGAGATATCCATTATCAAGGGTATTCATTCTTTTCAGACTTTCATCAGAGTCTTCATATCTTTCTGAGAGATTTCCTAGTCAAATATTTTTGGTCTTTTGCATGTTGTTTTCCTTCATCATGGTTGCATATCTCACAATATCTTCCTTCCTCACACATTCCATAGCTTTCAACCAGAGCTTCTTTATTGTAGTCAATCACGTCATGCTTCATATGAGGACATATTGTGTTGATTTCATCTAGTGTGGCTTATGCCTTCCAGCATCTATTCAGAGGAAGAGATATCCTTTTTCTCTTGATCATGCTTCTTAAGATAGAAGAAAAGATCTATATTACCTGCAACCATATGACATGACATTACAATATTATCTAGTTGTCTTAATTAATTGCTATAAAATATTATATTTATTTTCTTTCTAATCAGAATAAATTGGGCGTGGTTTATAGTTAGTACGTTGATTATGTTTGGTTACCTATTATTTATGATGGATTATCTTTAAATTTTGGTTAAATTATTTTGAATATGTTTGATTTTCTTTAATTTTTTTTATTTACTCATAGGGGATATTCACCATAATAATAGAAAACTTATGAAGGTTGAGTGTTTATAGTTGGTATTTGACATATGTTTGTTTATAGTTAATCGGGTTTAATATGATTAAATATAATAGATTATGTTTCACTGTAGTTAAAAATGTTTGATCATATTTTATTACACTTTATTGTATTTGGTGGATAATGGTTGACCACAAAATTTAAATTTCATTACCATAATATCAGACATATATACATTTAATCTTCTTTAATTAAATATCTTTGAAACTTGTTGTGATAGTGTGACTTGTTTATATAGAATTTTCTGGAACCTTCACCAAATTCCATAAAATAGCCATATCTCTATAAAAGAAATAAAAATGTGCACATTAATTGGTATGTAATGAATTCCTTATGAAAATGTGAGCCCATTTGATTCAAATGTTTTATACACATTTTTCTCTTTATTCATGAATATGGTGGAATTTTATTTAATAATTATGTTTATGAGTAATTTTGGTCATTCCATAACCAAAAGGGGTCATACTCATCAATTTGGTTTTTGGCTTAGCCATGACCTTATTCTTATTCTTATATTTATTTACGATGTAGCTTTCATGAGTAGATATTGCATTGAGTGATAAAATACTTATTTGAAAGTGATGCTACTTGTTTCAAATGTAGTAATCAAACCCCTTTTCTTAAAAAAAAAATTCTCCATAGGTTTTTATCCTTATTTCTTTCCATCCATTCACAATTTCTTCATTTAGCCGAGATGAGATTTCAATACATAGGGGTGGGTACAAACTCGTGATGGTCTCTCATGAAAAGGTAAAGGAAATGCAAGCCCGGAAGAAAAGAATCTACTAACTTGTAGGAATGATTAGAAAAACTTATACAATAAATTTTAAAATGGCTTAAAAATATAAAAATGTAGATAAATGAATTAGGTTTTCAAATATGTATTTTTTCTTCATATAAATCATGTCTAATTATGTGCATTTTGAGTTTTCCTATCATTAATATTCTACTTTTCATGCAAACTATAATGCATATATTTTTGTTAGTGCAACCTTTGAGTATCTAAATGATAGAATCCTAATACAAAAAATTGTAGGGTTATAGAAAACATAGTATGTGCATATCTATTTTTTGAAAATTTATAATCTTACTTTTATATTTGTTTAAAAATGGAAATTTTTTATAGCCTAGAGGTTACAAGGCTGCTAATATAGCTTAAAAGGGCCTTAATATTATTAAATAATCCTTTTTCTTAGATTTTGGGTCTTAATGTCCTTTAATCAACCATATAATTTGTTTTTAAATGGTTATGACCAAAAAAACATTATAATGGAAATAAACAAGGGATATATTTGAATATTTTGATATATGTCGAGAGAAAATTGTATCAAACGTAGTACACATTATCAATTTTTTTAAAATTATATATTTAGAATGTACATAGATTATTCTATATATGCATGTGGTTTCATGGACAATGAATTTGTCTAGCCTATAGAAAAATAATATCTATATAATATATATATATATATATATATATGTATATGTATATATATATATATATATATATATATATATGTATATATATATATATATATATATATATATATATATATATGTATATATATATATATATATATATATATATATATATATATATATATATATATATATATATATATATATATATATATACTCAACAAATGATGTTTTCATGTATTTGTAACCCAATCCACCATGTTTTTTTTATTTTTTTTGTTTTGTTTTTTGTTTTGTTTTTTGTTTTGTTTTTTGTTTTATATATATCTCAAACATATATTTGAAGTAACCAAATCATCATGCATGTAAGCTTCCCACCAAAACAAAAAATTTAAAGTAAAAAAATCATATGCACATTCCTAACACTAAAAATTGTTCCTCGTAGTAGGAACCTACAACTAGGGACTTTAACACATATGAAATTGTGGATTGATAGGCTAGGGGAGAAAGGGGTGGATAGATAAGCCAAGGGGGATAATGAGAGAGAGAATAGGAGAGAAATAAAAAATAGGGGGTGAGGAAGAATGATTGGGTGAGTCAGGGGCAAAGAGGGGAAGAGAGAGTGTGTTTTGAAATTTGAGAGTGATAGGGAAAGAGGGTGGGGAAGGGAGAGTGACAAAGATAGTTATGGGAGACACATGAAGGAGGATAGAGAAAAAGTGGGAGGGGTGGTTTTTGTGTAGGAGAATTTGAGGAGAGAGAGGAAGATAGAGGGAGAGGGAGGAGAGATGGAGAAGAAATTTTGTGTTTGAGTGAGTAAGAGTTAGGGAGGTGGGGGAAGAGAATGAGAGATGAGGAAAGAGTGAAAGAGAGAGAGATATAGAGAAGAATAGTGGGAGGTATATAAAGACAAAGTATTAGTCCAAAGAGAGGGAGAGGGAGATATTTGGAGGGCGTTATTGTGAAACAAGGACCAATGTGTTCAAGAATTTAGTATTACTAGGGTTCTTCTGGACTTGATAACAATTTGTGAAGTGATTTTACAATTTATCTTAGCTTGATCTTCTTCTTATTATTAGTGTGTGTGTTTCCTTCATCAAAATTCTACCAAAAAAAAGAGACAAGAACACAAGATGTTTGGCTTTCTCCCATGGCCAAAACCTCTCCCTCTTGGATAGGAAAACCCATACAAAATTCTTCTTATAGAGATTCAAATTGACGAATACGAAGACCTTGACCCTTGACATATTATTCCACTCCAAGACCAAGACACCAATCCTCTTTGAAGTCATTGCTGAGATTGTCATCATAGTTGTACCAAAACTGCTTCTTCATCTAGATCACTACTGCACCATGAGTTCTCCTTCATCTATGTCACTGTTGCACTTACTGAGAATGTCACTAATGAATTTCCATAGAGATATTCACTGTATCTACAAGGTCATCATATCATTCTTCATTATGACCTTATCTTCAAAGGGTTTATGATCATGGCTATATAAAATATGTTGATACAATATTGCACCGAGACAATTTGTATGCTAAGATAGTGAAAGTCTTTGTGAGAGTTATTCATAAGGGATGTTGAGATTATGGTTGTATTCTGAAACAGAGATCCGATACCTTCTTCCTTTCACCCATGCCAAGACTTATACTTATGTCGTATACATCTATAATTTCTTCCCTGTTTTTCATCCTATCTATGAGTATACCATCTTATAAACGTCCAACAGTCATGGTGAATTCGAGTATTTGTCCTTACCCAAGCTTGTAGATGAGTCTGAATTGATACCCTAATGTAATGTGGATTACAATCCTTGTTCTTCACCGAATCATATTAGAAAAATGTGATTTATATTATTCTTGCACCACTGTACCCATCCAAAATTTAGTCATGCACCCATCCGAATTTATAGTCGTGCACCACATACGAAATTTCAGAGATGTTCGAAATTCTGTTGTGTAGTTTTGCAGATACCCTATCTCGGTATCTATTGTAGTTCGTCCTCCATAATTGAGTCGACTTGAACAAGTGAAGCGTTGTGTCATTTATATGAGTCGACATGTCATCTTTTACTTGTTTAATTCATTTTTATAGGCCGACATGATGTTCTCTTCATCGTTTTTCTTGTAGTCTTCTTTGTTGAAGAATGGTGCTTGTCTTGGAGGACTTCTTGACACTAGGTTGACACATGTACATTAAATAAATTCTCATAAAGTCCTCTTTAACATAATATTGACTCTTTGAATTTCCTAGACCTATGGAATGAGCAACAAACTCATTCATATAATTTTCTAAAAATAATATTTCTTTTTCTTGACAAGTACAAAGGTCAGAATTACATTGACAAATACTGAACCTAGTTACACTTTTATTCAACACTCCCTCTTAACTAGGGAGGTATTTACAATGTTACTTAGTTATTCTCAATCTAAAGAATTTCTCATAAGAAGAATCAGATTGGTAATCCCATCTATATAGAATCATACCAATCAACATTGTCATAGTACAAGGCCTTGACTAACAACTCCATCTCTCGACGAGACCATGATCTACAATGTTGGCGAGACCAATGATTTATAGACACCTTCATCATTGTCTCTCAAGGTGAATACCCACTCGGGTGTTCACTAAGTATGACCTTCTAAGACTGCTCTTATCTTGGGTCCCCTACCCTCAAAGAATATTGATCCTCTTGCTTACTCTTATCTTGGATGCCTTACACATCCTCTAAGAGTAAAGATTCCAGATGATTACCCAATCCACCCATTCTTTCTTCCCAAGTGAATACAAGAATGTTGTGTCTATCATGTGTCTACATTTCCATTCATGGCCTTCATCTAGACATACGGTTGTTAGTCCTGGTCTAGTGCAGGAAACATGACATAGAAAAACACAATTGTCACTCCTTTGTAATGGGGGCGATCTTAATTCAAACTCCCTCTTGATCAGGGACCTGTCAGAGCTCCCTCATAGCTAGGGACTCTTTTATATAACAACAAATTTTTCTTTGTGGGTCCTTCAGCTGCTTGATCAACTTGTCTCCTTGATATCATGAAATTTTGTTGAGCTTCTTCCTTGTATGGCAACAACCATCGCTCACTTTCCTTCTTATTACGTCATGTCATTCCTTTCTTCATGGAAAGTGGCCTTCCCGGTACATATATGGAACCTTTTTCGTATGGCTACTTCTTTTCTCTCCATGATTCTTTTAGGAGTTTCCATCCATTGCATGAATGATGGTTGCACTTGTACTTACAAGTCTTGTTCTATTAGCCATGCATGAATTCATCCAGATATTATTCAAGAAATTAAAACATTATATTAAATTAAATTATACCTTAGGATATGGTTATTCATTATCACATCTTCTTGTAGGTATCATCGTCCTGCTCACATATTGTCACATCTCCCAGAGATATCCATTATCAAGGGTATTCATTCTTTTGAGACTTTCATCAGAGTCTTCATATCTTTCTGCATGGGAGATTTCCTAGTCAAATATTTTTGGTCTTTTGCATGTTGTTTTCCTTCATCATGGTTGCATATCTCACAATATCTTCCTTCCTCACACATTCCATAGCTTTCAACCAGAGTTTCTTTATTGTAGTCAATCACGTCATACTTCATATGAGGACATATTGTGTTGATTTCATCTACTGTGACTTATGCCTTCCAGTATCTATTCAGAGGAAGAGATCTCCTTTTTCTCTTGATCATGCTTCTTAAGATAGAAGAAAAGATCCATATTACCTACAACCATATGACATGACATTAAAATATTAAACATAAGCATACATACCTTATTTTACCGTCAATTCATCGAGGCTTCTTCTAGTAGCTTCCTTGATTGAAGAGATCTTCAATCCCTTGATTTTCTTTATTTCATCACATCATTATCTCATGGATTCCATAGGTTCGAATTCTTGTTGAAAAGCTTACTTCCTCTCTATATTAGATAACCCTTTGATGACGATTCCATCAGAGAATTTTGAGGATCTTGTATATCCCCAATTGGGTGATGTCATGAGCTCTTGTTTCTAATGCTTCCATGATGCCATGATGCATCTTATTATCATTGTCATATCTTATAACACAAGATTTAGGAGCTTATGATAAGACCCTTTTGTGAGGGATACTATCTTACTCATAGGAGAGATTTGTTACTCCCTCTTTCCTTGGCCCTTTTCTTCATCTTTCTCCATCTTTCAGTGATATGAGCTTCTAAAATATTTTTATAGCATTGAATCTTAGCTATACTTATTCTATCTTGTTTGAGGACCAACCTTCCCTTTCCTTTCTACACATGGTTGAGTTCTTTTAACCTTTAATATTTTTGTCATAAATTTGTCTTTCTCTATCTAGCATAGAGACCACAAGTTGTTGAATGAGGTAACCTTCTTGTTCATGGATATTTGTTACCTTTCCTATCAGTTAGAACGATGATGATTATTTTCCTTCCTAGATATTTTAAATGGGATCTTATGAAGATATCCTACATCCATTTTTACTCTCAAGAATAATAGATTCCATGTGACCTTCTTCATTGCATCTTTAGAGAATGAGTTTATCACCTACATCACTTTTATGTCTCCAATATTTCTATGTGAGGGGATCTTTCATGAGCATCCCTTTCCATAAATTCAGAGGAGACTTATTGATATGCTTAATGACTTCAGCTACTTAAAGTATTTATATATGTTTTCTCTCCACCCTAAGTAAACATAATCTTTTCATACCTTAAACAACTAAGCTGACTTAACAAGTATTTTATTTGTCTTAAATCTAAATTAAAAAATATACAACCTAAACATTTACCTACATTGTTGATAATAAACATGCAAAAAATTAAGTTGTATTTAAAGAAATATGGTGTCTAAAAAGCATAGAACTCCAAACATCAAATCTCTTTGCTCCTTGTATTATCTACAATTTGTTGGAAATAATTTTTCAAAAAAAACATAATAACAAATATTTATTTATTATCTATTATTGATTATAAATAGAAATAAATTGCTTCAAAAATACATAACTATAAATATTGATTTAATTTAACTAAACAAAAAAATATATTTTAACAAATTACTAATTAAAATCAATAATAGTAAAGCCCCAAGGGTTAACTCAATTAGTTGAGTTCCCATCACTTTTAACAAATTACTAATTAAAATCAATAATAGTAAGCCCCAAGGGTTAACTCAATTAGTTGAGTTCCCATCACTAAAGCACCTTGCTAAAGAACCTTGCTAATGAGAGGTCACTCGTTCAATTCTACTCGACACCCTTGTAGTTAGGCCTGCTAAATAGTATGGATCTACTTGGATATTTCTTCAGAAAAATAAATAAATAAAATCAATAATAGTAATTTAACAACAATATAAGTAGAGCGAAAAATATTTTTCTTTCACCACCCTTTCTTGGATTATTTATCAACAATCAAGTAAATTGAAGATTGTACTTTAAAAAATAACAAAATAACATCATGGGAAATAACCTAAATTGGTATAGCAATAATTTAAATGGTGAAAAAAATATCAGTTCATTTACTCTTTGCTTTAATTTGCGGCATTGTGCTCATGATGTTATAATAAAATTTTTAACTGTGTTAATATTCAATTTCCCATGGTAAGGCTGAAAATTAAACCAACAACTTAACGCTTAGGAGTGTCTTAACAATACAAATCATGTCTACAAATGCATTCCACTTAGACAAATCTATAGTATTTATTTTTTTATTAATTTTTCATCAAGATTTCTTAATTTTTAATGTTTATTTCTTTACATAAAGCCATTTTTCATTACATGAGACAAGAAACGTGAGATTTATTTCTTCATTATTGAAATACATTTCAGTTTCTTTGTCTTTACATATAAACCACTCTTCATTATTTTCACTTTGAACGAGTGTACCAAGTGGATCCATTTAACAAATTTGTGTAGACAAATTTCTTTCTTCTTGGTAGAGTATTTGGATTCTGATCTATGTATGTGCATAATTCTTTCCAAAGGCAATTTGTTTGTGTAATTAGCTTGCTTCTCCCTCCCTAAGTATTGAATCCCGTTGGGTAGAGAAGCATTGTCAAATGGTAGGGGATAGTCATGGTGGTTATTGCCTTGGTCACTAGAAAGCTTCATAGATGCTTGGCCATCTATAGAGTTTCTTAATTTTGGGTAATTAACTTACTCTAAAATGAAATAAGATATTCAATGTGTTCCATGTAATATAGATATAAACAAAACATCTAAAGAAAAGTAATTGCACAATGATCTAGTCCAAGAAAACAAGGTTTTCCACAAACCAATTAAGCCTTTCAACCTTTTAGGCTTATTTGCTTGCATCAAACATTTGTGCAGGGTTTCAAACAATTAACATTTCATTGAGTATGTATTTACAAATCAGTGATTTTGGGATCAAATCCCACAAAGCAATTCTATACCTGCTCTCCAAATTCCTTCAAGCTTTTGAAAGTAAAACCAATGAATTATCAATATAATTTTACCATAATAAAAAACAACTAGAAGGCCTTTAGCCAGCTCAAATTGCTCATCCATTAGGCTTGAACCAACATCTCTTCGAGAGAAATTCAACAAATCTAATTTAATAATCCTATCGACCTCTCTTTGTACCTTTTGGGACAATTGCTAGTTATTTCATTTTGTTGTTTTTTGGGAAAGACTTAGACAAGGAGATTCTGCTTTTCACCAATAACAAGTACCAAGACAACACTAACTTAAATGTCACACAAATAAAAGTTTTATCACTAACTATTGCCCTAAAGTTTTATCAGTGAAAAATTGTGATTTGTTTTATTGAAATAACTTCTTTACTTCAGAGAAATAACTATTTTACTTTGTTTTATCGAAAATGAAAATAGTAACAAATTATTTTTATTATGGAATTGTTTAAGTGTAAAAATACTTCCAACAAAAATTGTCTTGGATATAAGGATTCAAATATTGATTTCTAATTTAGAATTTAAATCAGTATCAAAACATTTTCATGACAAAATTGTTTAAGTGTAAAACTGACTGCAACAAACACCATCTCATAAGGATTACAATGGATACAAGGGACTCAAATATTAATTTTTAATTTGGAATTTAAACATGTACCAAAACATTTTCATGATGAAATTTTTTAAGTGTAAAAATGTCTGCAACAACAAAACAAACATTATCTTAGAGATATTGCCATGGATAAATGGGACTCAATATTGATTTCTATTTTGGAATTTAAATGCAATATTTTTATTTTGGAATTTAAATGCATTTTAGATATTCTTTTATTTCCTACGACACATGTTGTTTAGTGAAATTTCTAAAAGTCATGACTTTAAAAGAAGTTTAGTTATCTTTAATTTCTTGTTTGCCTTTTCTTTCTCTTAATTGTGCAAATAATCTTTAATAAATTGCATTTTTCAATAGAATCTTTAATAAATTGTATTTTTCAATAATTTTCCCATTAAAAAGGTATTCGTTTTTCAATAGAATCTTTAATAAATTGTAATTTTCAATAATTTTCCCATTAAAAAGGTGTTCGTGCTCTATATAAGTTTAGTGTAGGGAGTTGTTTTTAGTGCGATTTTTTGGATTTTCCGGTGCTGGAATCCGGTGGAAAAAATTGAGGTGAAATCTTTATTTGTGTTATTTAAACTAGTTTTTTGACTATATATATGGATTCAGCACCCTGAAAAACCCTAGGACACTTGGATTGCACAGGATTACCCATCAAAATTGTGATTTCAATAAATTCCTACTGGATTTTAGAGAAATTAGACCGGAAAAACCCATCGTAAAAGCTTCCAAAAAGTAGCACTAAAGACAACTCCTTAGTGTAGTGTCTTTCATTGCAATTTGACTAATACCATGAGAAAAATGTATTGATTCCAATATTATTCATGGGATAAACATAAACCTCTAGCTCACCCAAAAAAATGATGGGTGATAATGATCTTTAAAAATTACAAAGACTAAATAAAATAGGAAAATTATGGAGCATGGACATTCCAAATGTCATCATGAACAAAGATGAAACATCCTTAGATGAATCATTAAAAGTATACCATGATTGAGTTTAATTTTTGAAAAGCTACAATAAGTTTTTTTTTCAAATTCAATATACAAAATACTTTTAAAATATTGCAATAAAATCTTTATACTCATCCACACCAATTGTTTTTTATCATATTGTTCTCCATAATATCCATTTAAATGAATGAGAGTTAATTGCACATCCCAAAACTCTTAAAAGGTTGCAATAATTCTTTCATATTTGTCACTACCAATTATTATCATTGCATCTTGAAAACAAGAAGAAAACTTTATGTTCCAGTTGTTGGAAGTAATGCTTCCATGTCATATGTAATTGCCATTGTGAGTTCCCAAGCACCAGTCTAGAAGTTGTTGATTCTTATATAACGAGTTAGAGTAACGATCTAGATGTGTCGAAGTTAGTGTGTTTTGTCCTATATATGTAACTGTTGTGATGAATAATATCATAGTGTGATCTCTGTTGTGCTCAATCTCTCTCTGCTCATCTCTCAATTTCTATCATGGTATCAAAGTCTGTTCTGGCCTGACTCCTTCAAGGGAGGGCCAGGAAGATGTGAGAGAGTCTTGAGTTTAATTATTCTATGTAAATAGATTAGTTGAGTGTTTGATTTTATGTATTTCCTGTGTGTTGTGTATTTCATTGTGTTAAGGTGTTGTAATTTGTTTGTTTGGCAGCAGAGTTGTGGAGATTTATTTATTTATTGGTGTGAATCAAATTTGCTGAGAAAAAAAGATCCAATGTTATATGACCAGATTTAAAATTTTGGAGCGATTGTGCCCTACGACACTAAACAACGGCGAAATTTGGATCTGAGATCCAAGAGGGTGATCTGTATCTGTCAAACAAGAATTTTCGTCTAATCTCATTCAACGCAGAGAGGAGGGGAAACTAAGGTGCATGGCCACATCTTTGACCCTGCATTTATAGGTATGTTGTAACACCCTCCTCCCACATCTACCCAAGTAGCCGACCAATAGAGGTAAACATGCGACGAGAGGCTACTATGGTTGGATTCAACCTCCTATGTGACCTTAAGGAAGTGGAATCGATGAACACATAACACAAAGACCTTCCACATCAGCTACAGGACCCTAAGAACCATGCCAACACTTCAGGCAGCTTGCCCCTGGGTCCCACTAAATTTTTTCTCAAATTAACCCTCATTCGCTCTCATGCTATAGGCATGACAACGTCCAAGGACCTTCAATTGCTCTCACAGGCTTGTCTGCCAGTGTCCAGAGACTCTTTTTGTTAGTGCTATGCTAGCGTCCCCGAGATTTGAGCCACTTTTTTAGGCCCAGAGCCCAGGTCACTGCCCTTAATTACATGACATTTGCAGAATCATAAAATGACAAGGAAACAATAATGCTAGAGAAAATACTTAAACAAGTCCTCAACCAAACCCCTACTAGCCTTGATAGGCATTTCGTCAAACATATCACAAACATGTAATCTACAAGTGTAAACAACAAAGTTAAGCATAGGGATCTCATACTTATCTCAGAATCGCTAAGAACCATTGTTCCGTAATGTCATTTGTTGCATTACCATCTATTAGGCCATAGATACATTATCCACTCATTTACAAATAAAAATATGTTGAGAGCCATACATAGCTATTGTCATAAAACATACATATAACCAACATAGTAACAACAGAAATACCATAAATATATTAGCCATAAAATCCACACATGAACCAATACATTTTCACATGAAAACCAAGCAAATGAATTTCTCATTAATGAATACAAAAACCAATCGGAGATGAGACTACCACGTTCCACCCGACCATAGAATGGCTAAGCCAAATCTCTCTTCGACCATTCAACCCCATGCCATATTCCAAGCATGAATGTGGGACTCAAACCAAAAGAACCAACTAGGGCATACCGAGGCTATACCACCTCACCCTCATCAACAGAAACCAGGCTTTACCGTAATCCATCCCAGATCACTAGGCCAACACAATGAACACATCATAATAGGCTTTACCATGATCTCCACCCGATCACTAGGCCAAACAAGCATGGATGCCACCGGATTTCTCCACCTACACCGTGAGGAATTTTCTTGTCTCCTAGTCTCTTAGGCTTTACTGCAATCCAAACCCAAATCACTAGGCCCTAAACTGAGACCCACTCTCTAGGCTTTATGGCATATCCAAAACCTGAGATTACTAGGCCCAACGGAGGGCAAACCACCTCTTGGCTTTACCGTATATCCTGTCATTCACCGAAAAGGATTCCTAGGCCCACTGAGGCAACATAATCCTGGCTTTACAACAACCCACAATCTAGCTCAGGGGTCACTAGGCCAGTGGCTTTACTGTGATCCACAGTCTGGTTCAGGGACCACTAGGCCATGTGCTCTATCATTCAGAGATCCACCTCACTCAACTTCGAATCCATCCGACAATCAATGTATAGTCTTTCATGTGTAAATGTACTAGTTTATATGTGGATTATATGGTTGATGTATTCATGGTATTTATGCTATTATGTTGCTGGTTATGAGCATGTATTTTGACAGTGATGATGTATGGCTCTCCTCATGTTTCTATTTGTAAATGAATAAACAATTTATCTATGACCTAATAGATGGTATTGCAGCTAATGATGTAAGGGAACAATGATTCTTAGCGATTATCAGATAAGTATAAGACCCCTATGCTTAGATTTATTGTTTACACCTGTAGATTACATTGATGCCAAGTGTTTGACAGAATGTCAGTCCCGGTTAGTGATGGTCAGGCCTAGTCCTAGAGTTATTTTTTGGTTTATTAGTTTTTTCATCATGTGTTTAATGGATTTTGGAAGTTACAACAAGTTTTGGGCAGTGGCCGAAATTCTAGGCTTGAAAAGTGCCTTAAATTCCCCAGACTCTAGCACAAGTCTACTGGAAATAGTCCCTGGACGCATGCATGCAGGCTTGTGGGAGCATCTAGAGATTCCTCGATGCTAACATTCCCATAGCATGAGAGCGTCCAGATGTTATGAAACCAACTCACAAAATAGAAGAAGAAATAGATCAATGACTTCAAAAGTTGCCTCTTCGAGGGGGCAACCTCGTTTACATTACACAAATGAACAATTCTTGGATGATACAAATGACAAGACCTCCTTTATATATATAGGAGTCTAAGGGGTCACAATATAATCAGAACCTACATAACAATAATATTGTAAGGGCATAACAATAACAATAGTGGGCTTCTATGGGGCACAATAATAACAATATGGGGACTACATGGGCACAACAATACAATAAGGGGGTTGCACTAATAACAATAAGGGGATACACTAGTAGTGTAGGGACCTAACATGCCCCTCTCCTTCAAAAAAGTGTTGTCCTCAATGCTTGAGTAGTTTTGGATGCTTATGTATAAAATTCTCATCCTCCCATGCAAAATCTTCAACGGTTAAGTTCTTCCACTTGATGAGATACTTTGAAATTGATCGATTTTGTAGCTATTGGGTTCTTATTTCCATGACTACTTTAGGTTCCAATATGATTTTTCCTTCCTCGTCCAATTCCAACAATATTGTTTGAACTAGGAGCTTGTCACCTCTAACTTCTTTAAGCATGAAACATGGAAAATTGGGTGCACTCGGGAAGATGCAAGAAGCTCCAATTTGTATGCCATAATACCAATATTTTGCAACACCTTGTAAGGACCATAGTACTTTGGTGATAATTTATTATCCTTCTTAGCTTGCTTGAGGGACATTTTTTTGTATGGTTGTAGCCGTAAAAATACCTAGTTGCCTACATCAAAAATTCTTTCACTGCGATGTTGATATTCCTGTTGTTTCATTCGATTTTGAACCAAAGTGAGGTTATCCTTTAAGAGTTGGAGAACTTGTTGTTGATGCTTGATGTGATCTTCCACTGCTTGAACCTTAGAATTTTCTCTTAAAGATGATGTGGTGGATGGTGGATGATATCCATAAAGTGCCATAAATGGGGTCATTTTTGCTGAAGCGTTATACCACCATTCAACTAGAGGTAACCACTTGACCCATTGTGTTTGTTTATCATATACAAAGCAACGAAGATATCCTTTCAAACATTTTTTCACTATCTCTGTTTGTCCATCTATCTTGAGAGTTTGAGGAGTGGTAATTCCTGCCAATGCATTACAAGATATGGTCGAATTCATTTCTTCTTCCTCTGGGGTTGGTTCCTAGTGTATATCCTCTTCTTTTGACATTTCTTGATCCTTTTCTTCCTCCTCTTCACAATCTATGTAAAATAATTTCTTCTCAGCACACTTATGACCTTTAGTGTATTTTCTATCACAACTGTAAAAAAGCCCTTTTGCTCTTTTTTCTTCCAATTGTTGTGGTGTTAACCTTGTAGCTTATAGAAGGCTAGAAGCAACAACACTTCCATCTTTATAGCTGTGAGTGGTAGGATTCCTTGTTTCCATAATTTTTCTTTCAATTTTTCTTGCCAACCTGAATGTCTTCTCCAATGAATCAAGTTCCCAAAGATGAACCTCATGTTGGATGTCATCCTTTAAATTCCCTATGAAGACATCAATCCTATTCTCCTTTGGAATATCATTTACCTTTATATTCAATTTTTGGAAGTCCTCAATGTGCTTTGCCATTGAACCCTTTTGTTTGAGATTTATCAATTGACTAAAGAAGGTGTTGCTCTTTGTATCCTCATAATGTGTTATAATTTCCTTCGTGAAAATTGACTAGGTGACAAGTGGTTTATGAGAACAAATCTCTCTATACCATACAAACTGATTCGATTCTAAATATAAATATGCAATACGTACCTTTTGTGACGGTTGCACATCATGTAGATCAAAATATTGCTCCATCTATAGTATCCAAGTTACCAGATCCTTTCCATAAAACTTCCTCATATCTATCTTTGGAATATGGTGGGTCTTCAATCCAACGTTAGATTCTATGAAATCATGATTAACATTTCTTTTGTTCTCATCATGAGTTTCCTCTACTACCTTTTCGTCATTAGGAAGCCTTTCTTGTAGCAACTTTGTCCAACCTTCCTTCAAACCTTCCCTGTCTTTATTCAAATACTCCATGTTTCCTTTCAATTTTTCTTATATACCATTGATCTTAGCTTCCATTCCATAGATAAAACCATTGATCTTAGCTTTGATAGCTTCTATTACTTTTTGTGAGAGCGAAATTTGTTGCACTTGGTCCCATAATTTTGATATATCATGTTATATTTCTTCCTCTACTTCATGTGTCATGGTAGAGCTTTCAGGTTTCTTACTAGGTATTTCTATTTTCTTGATTTGAGTCATTTTGATATCAAACAATGATATCTATGTTTCACTATTCCCTTTGAATCACTTCAAACTGATTTTTCAAACAAAAGTTATGCAAATTTTAAAAAAGTACACACTTTTTTTTCGCTTTGTAGGAGCTTGATATTGAATCTATTGTATCTCTGCAATTTTGGATCTCCAAGGTTTGAAATTGTGTCTTGTAGTATCCCTATGAGTCTTCTTTACAAGCCCACAAGTCTGATCGAGATTGGTTTTTTCAAGAAAGAGTTATGCCCAATCTCCCACGATGACCTGATTATAGACTAGTTCAGTAGAGTGAACTTTTACGTAGTGCCACGTGTCACTGTTTCAAACTTCAACCTTGAAAACAATACCCAAGAAACTACATTATGTCCTATTTCTGTCACTTTTTACAACATTTAAATCTGATTCTCAGAGAGAAAGTTATGACGATTTTCCCTAGGTCACCTGTTTGATATGGAATTTTGGAGCCTGCAAAACCCTCACTTACTCATATCATAACTCTGAAAATATAGCGAGACAAGTTCTGAAATTCATACATGAGGTTCATCAAGATTTTGGATCAATTGGGTTTTAATTTCAGCTTCTGAAGCTTTGTAGAAAATAAAGTTATAGAAAAAATTCCATGATAACCTGTTTGAAGCAGCGAAACCCTGGAATCCAAAGCTCTGATACCAAATGTTATGCAACCAACTCACAAAATAGAAGAAGAAATAGATCAACGACTTCAAAATTAGCCTCTTTGAGGGGGAACCTCCTTTACATTACACAAATGAACAATTCTTGTGATATAAATATGAGAGAGTGTGATTAAACACACAACAAATCACACATTATTTATTGATCATACAAATTAGTTACATATATAAGAATTGGATCACTGACTTCTAGATGATAAGATAACTCACACACATAGGAAATAACTACTTCTAGAATAACACCTAGGGATTCACGATGATAACTCACAACACATGGAAGCATTACTTCCAATACCCTCCCTTAATGCTTACATGGAAAATATAGAAAAACACACATTACAACAATAAATGAATCTTTGTCTGACTGGTCTTCATCAAAACTCACATCCACTATGGAATCTCGCAAACATCTCTCTTTCTTCACCACCACATCTTTGAGTTGTCACTTGACCTCCATTTAAAACATAAACACCTCTGACCATCGTTGATGTGCTTTGCAGAATTGACACTTCTCAACCCCCCGGAACACAACGGTTCAGTCTCGATACTAAACCATCCTATGGAACTGCCACCATATGTTGAATATATGGCCTTCCGCTATATTCACCAGTTATCTAGGATAGCATTTTGGATACAGAATGTCTTCACCAAAAAATTCTACAACTTGACCTTGTATAAATAACCTGTACTGACACTCCTGGAGCATGCCGATCCACATCAGCTTGACCTTATTAAGGAATACCTATGACTAATGCTCTCAGAGCATGAAGGGTCACATTAGTCTATTGAATAGCCTATTCTTTGTGGTTCTGCATCATATTTTTATGCACCAAAACAATTTTGGAACCAATAAAAACACAAATACCAATACGATTCCTCACACACTTCCTTCTTTTTTTTTTAAACACACCATCAATACTATAGTCATATCACTAATTTTTTTTTTTAAAATAGACAATCAATACTATAGTTATATCACTAATAAAACAATCACCCGAGCCCAAATTTCTGCAATGGGAAAACACCCAACAACCTCCCAAGATCTTCACCTCCTTGATCTGTCATATTTCCTCCACGCAAGTGATGAAGGATCAATTGGAATTCGAACTCATGCTCTCGGCATGAACTTGTTGGAACCATATTCTTCACTGACATCGAAGCTTCAGAGCATTTCAATCTTACGTGTGGGTTGGAAATGCCCTCATGAAAGACTCGATGGATCGGTTGTGAAACATCACACAACAAGGATATATGTGAACGAAGTGGCTAGAGACGACCCCTCCACTTTTTATTCGCATCAAGGGACAAACCCTCCCTGCACATAAATTGGGGAGGATTCAACTTCAGGGCGTTGGTGCTTGATATTTGAGCGGATCAGGTTCTTCTCCCTTGTTACGACAACAATATAAATTTTCTTGCCTCCCCCAGTAGTTCTCACATGCAAATCTAAATTCTCACACCAATATCACACATATTACACATCTCTTCATCGGATAGCACCAATAGTTTTTGTTAATCAATGAAGTACCAATAACATCTCTTCACCTGTACAAGTTTGAACCCTGTTGTCAACGCCAAAAAAATATATATATGTAACTCATGGTGTTGGGATTCAGATCTTCCCTTCGGTGTGTGCTTTAAAAAAAATTGATGAAATGAGCACAAATTTTATTTGCCACGGTCTTCGAACTATCCCTCCATAGCTATCACTATGTTGCAGTGTTGATGTGACCCATCTTGGTCATAGATTTCTTCTTTGAGAGGAATTAAAAATATGAAAGAGAGCAATTAGTGGATTTCAGATATGCTTATATCTTGAATATCTTGCAGATCTTGGTATTCTTTTATGTCAGGGTGATGACTCTCAACACACAAAGCTCTCCTCGGTAGCTTAGACATGACTCTTCAACAGATCTACATTCTAATAATTTATCACGACTTTTAACAAGGACAAATATGCATAACACTTAACCAATCAATAATCAGAACACAACAAACCATGCATAGGTTGTTTAATTGATCACTCCACACAATAGGATCTCCTATCCTATTTATTTACAAAGGAATAAAATTCAACGTTCTCTCACATTTTCCTGGCTTTCCTGTAAGGGAATCAAGCCAGAACCAACTCTGATACCATGATATAAATATGAGAGAGTGTGATTAAACACACAACAAATCACACATTGTTTATTGATCATACAAATTAGTTACATATATAAGAATTATATCACCGACTTCTAGATGATAAGATCCGAAGAAGGTGGATCTATGACTCATAGACAACTCACACACATAGGAAATAACTACTTCTAGAATGACACCTAGGGACTCACAATGACAACTCACAACACATGGAAGCATTACTTCCAATATCTTGGATGTTACAAATTACAAGACCTCCTTTCTATATATAGGAGTCTATGGGGTCACAATATAATCAGGGCCTACATAACAATAATATTGTAAGGGCACAACACTAGCAATAGTAGGCTTCTATGGGGCACAATAATAACAATTTGAGGACTACATGGGCACAACAATACAATAAGGGGGTTGCACTAATAACAATAAGGGGCTACACTAGTAGTATAGGGACCTAACACTAGAGGTCAAGTGGTCCAAAATCTCAGTGGGACTTAGGGGCCGATTGGCAGCAAGGATGGGTTGGTTCCTGAGGGTTCTAATGTTGATGTTGGATGTCGATATTTTGTGTTTCTGTTGGTTCCACTTCCTTAACATGACTTAGGAGGTCGAATCATATCATAGTGGCCTCTCGTCGCATGTTTACCCCGGCTGACCGATTACTTGGGTAGATGTGGGAGGAGGGTGTTACATGTGTTGTGTTCAATCTCTCTACTCATCTTTCAATTTCTATCACCAGTAACCAAATTTTTTTTATTCATCCAAATAATTTTCAAATGTGAAAAAATTATTTTATAAACACTTCATACTCATATATTTCAACTTTGTTCATATATATATTTCAATTTTGTTCCACTATATCATTTTTATTAATATTTTTAAAATATATATTTTTTACATGAGCATGAAATAATCTTTCTAACTATAAATTGTTTTTTAATGAAAAAACTTTACTACTTATTCAAATACCATCGATATTTAACTATTTTCTAGAATATCTTTAAAATAGAAAATCAAATTTATCTTTTTAAATAAATGAGACTCCTCTATGTATCCAAATCTTCTTTTGAAACTATATAAAGTAACCTCTATTTATCCAAAACCTTTTGAAAATATATAAAAGTTTATTTATGTCCATCCATACCAACTATTATTCTTCATAATATTTTGGAAATAATAAGAAAATGGTTGGTATCAAGTAAATAAGGAAAAACATTTTTTAAATAAAGAGATTTTACTATGCAATCAAATTGTGTTTAAAAAATATATTAAATTAATAATTTTTTATGTCAATCTATTTCAATTTTTCATTATCTTAACAATGTGAAGAGAATGTTTTGTCTCAAAAGATTTTTTATTTTAATTAAAAAAATATTAAGCAATTTATGCACATAGTATGTCTAATCAACATGGATTGTGTAGTTGATAGTGAGATGTTTAACACATACATGTTAGAGAATTTATGTACATGTTATATTTAATTAATATGCATTGTGTAGATTGTGGTAAGATGCTTAACATATATAATTTAGAGGAAATTGTTCAGTTGGGAAGTTGAGTTTACTGAGAGGGGTTGAATCAGTTACATCATTCATGGTCATTATTTTTTTCAATAGTTATTTGAACTATTATATAAGCAACATTACATCATATGAATAGCAACATAAGAAACTACCGTGGAAAATTTTAGGGGCTAAATTTGGCTAATTGGCTATTTTTTGGACATTTTCTAAAAAATATATTTGTCAATTTGGTTTAAAACTTGCCTATATATATATATATATATATATATATATAAGATTAAATGGATAATATTCGCCAAAAAATTACCATTTTTAATAGTAAATTACATGTTTTCTATTGAATATTCACCTACATTCTATATCTATGATTTTTCAAACTAGAATAGTCACTCACTCCTTTTTTACATCAATCCTTGAATAGGAATAATATTTGAATCCTTAAAAAATATGTTGGAAAAATAAGTGGAAACTCATAAAGGGAAAAACCATGATTTTTTTTGTTGTGATGTAAATGCAAGCACCCACTCCTTTTTTACATCAACTTTTGTAGGAACCCACCTACAAGAGGCTTCGACCTCTCTTCTATTTTGTAAACTACAACTTGCTTGAAGCACCCACTCCCAATTTCTTACATCAGTTTTTGTGGACTCCTACCTCCAGGAGGATTCAATCTCACTTTTCCTCTACAAGCTACAACTTGCTAGAAGCACCCTCTTCCACTTACAAGCTCCAACCTATTCTTTTTCATGCTATTACCAGAAACGAGTCACCAATCCCTTGATACATTAAATTTTTAATATGTTGGCTTACCTGGTCCTTAATTATGAATACCTACTCTTTGTATTTGTTCTATACTTTTTTTCTTCTCATTTACAATTGCTTATCTCCTTCTTTTCCTCTTCAATTTTGCTTGACATCTGATCCTCTTTCTCTTTCTCTCTTTGCCAACCAGTTCATAAAGTAGTTCTCACAAAAATTCAAATTCACTATCAGCACTATCATTTATAACACATCTTTTTATATACATAATTTGTTGATTGCTTGTATTCCAATGTAGGAATCTGAAGTGAAGGGTTACCTCTTTGTATTATAGGGCTCTTTGTGGCCTCTCTCTCCATTTCCAAATTTGAAGATCAAGACAAGACAAACAGACCTTGTAATATTCGAAAAAATGAAGTAATACAAATAAACAATAATGATTTTGTAAGTCAACTTCAATGTAGATTTGTTTTTACGCATTACAAGATGTATACATGTTTTTTCTTAAAGACAAATTGTGTATATACTTGGTATGCTCATTTAAGATGTGTATATTTTGTTTGATTCTGATTGTTTCTTACCATTCCACTCAAGCACACCATCCACACTCTTTTGGCTCATCAAACATCTTCAAGAATTTACATCACAACATCTGCAAGGATTTACATCACATCTGCAAGGCCATACCTATGACAAGCATCATACTCACTCACAACTCTATACAATGATCCATGTGGATATTGTTGGCCACCTTCTTATTCCACTTGGATCCCTAAAACTGTTTCCTACCAATTTTTATTTTTTTAGCACAATTTAGTATTTCAACAGTTTTCTATTTTTTGCAGTTTTCAGGTCCTGAACTTTCAGAGTCGTTTTGAGGCCCTAAACGACATTTTTTTTGGAAATGAGAAAATGAAAATCGAAGCCTAAAATTTGTAGTTAAAAGTTGTTATCTTTAGATAGAAATTTCTAATGGGATATTGTGCATGCCAAATGGAGATCGCATATCAATGTGACAACCCCAGGAAGTTGACATTCTAACTAACCCCATTGGGGCCCATAAGCTTTTGGCACTTCATCTCCTAGGATTAGGGTTTTAGATGTTTAGGATTTCTCATTGTTTCTTTATGATAAAAAGGCCTTGGTGTCTCATTGTAACATAGTTCAAAAGGCATGTAGCCATCACATTTCTTCTCAAAGATAATCTACTACCATTTGAGCTAGTTTTCTTTCATTCTGCATGTAAATAGTTTTCAACATTTTCAATCTATTAATTGAAGTTCAATTTCATGGTATCTTTGTGTTTTTGGTTTAAATCTGTATTTCATTTTATTCCTTCATAAATATAGATCACATGATCAACAATACATACATAGGGGCAATAATACATACTTACTAAATACCTCTAATATTGAATACATATTAAGCAACATCACTGTTGAATACCTTTGGAATCTACTAAAATTTAAATCAATTGTGGTTTAGACTCTAAACTTATCTCTGTGGCTGCGCACAAGCAACTAGGCTAACACATGAAACCTTTAACACCCTTTTCCATCAATGACAACATTGCCAACATGTTCTAATACTTTTTTTGGTCACTTTTGGTTTTCCTACCATGTTAAAGCACATTAAATAAGAAACTTGGATTTGGAATTCAACAAATTGCAAGGGACTTATCAAATCCATTGTTCACATTTTCAAGTTTTTTCTCAAAGATATGATATATTCTCATTACCATAGTTTCATAAAATGATTGATTGGTGCTTTCAATTAGCTAGGATTTTCTATAAATTTATTTTGGCATTGTCTAATTATTATACATTTTATAGTTTTTAATCAAAATTTGGCAAAATACTTTTTTGGTCAAATCATGATATCTTGTTATTTAAAATGAGTTTTTGACTCCATATATGGATTCAACACCTTGAAAATTCTCCAAGAACTTGGATTATTGAGAGTTCACAACTCAAACATATGATTTCAACAAATTCCTGGTGGATTTTGGACAAATTCAAAAGGAAAATATGCTTAGGAAAACTTCAAAATGTATAGCATGAATTTCATGATCAAGAAATTTCTTGTAGGTAAGTGGAGAAGCACAATATCATTTAAAAAATATTCCAAAATGAACTTTAATAAATTAAATAGTAATTTAAATAAAGACAACATAATTTCTATTATAATCTAGATTTTGATAAAATAATTATTCCAACTATTTTTACAAAAATATATATTAAGAATTTAGTTTAATCGTTCTACAATTTGAATTTTTTTTGGATATATTTTTCAATCATTTTTTTATCAGAATAAAAAATTTGATTTGTAAACTTTGTTAAATCTAAATGTTCCAGACTCTTTTCAAAAAAATAGTAACTCTTCGAAATTTTAATGTACATTTTTATCCACCATACATACTGTCACTTTATACTAAAATATTATTATTTACTTTTATGAGAAGTCAAATCTCAATGACACACAATTCACTTAAAAGTGCTTATAAATTAGTAATAATTGACTTACCGCAAGTTTTAGTAGATTAAAAACCTTATAGTATTAATTCTTAATCAATATTTGACCACAAATTAAAGATTTTGATTTTCATGAAATTTAAAGTTTAAATCTATAAACTATATAATATATTCACATTGTATTAATGCACATAATCATTTTATATTACTTTATTTCATATTTATTAAAATTTAATTAATAAAATTTTAAATGATATTTCATTCATTCATTTATTTATATATATATATATATATATATATATATATATATATATATATATATATATATATATATATTATTACATTTATTAAAAATAAATATGTAAAAAAAAAACATTTTATTAAACTATTACATATTTTATTAAACTATTACATATTTAATTAGCAAATAAAAAAATCAAATAATAAAAATTATAAAATACAAAAATGAAATTTGACATAAACAATATAACTTTATAGTTTTGGATTCAAATAAAAGTATATTAGATATCATTTTGGGGATTCAACTGCATTAAGTAAGTCATTCATCTATGACCATTTCCATGAGAGGTAATCATAACTAACTAAGTTCTCATGATTTTTGAATAGTCCACTTAACACTCATTGCATCAGGTGATGCTCACACGGGTGAAGAAGTGGGATTGAAACTAGTGAAATGAATCACATAGCGTCAATCATCACTTCCGGGGCTTTCACCGGTAACCAGGACTTCTCGGGAGGTCACCCATCCCAGATCGCCGCTAGCTCAAGTGCACTTAACTGTGGAGTTTTCCCCACAATCAAGCCCACTTAGCTTTCTACCCCATTTGCAAAACTTTAGCAAGTATTGTGCCTCATGAACCATTCCAGTAGAGTTCGCTTCACTCTTTTGAATTAAGTATTGGGGGTTTTCGCATCACTTATATTAGATATCATTTTTGGGATTCAACTGCGTTAAGTAAGTCATTCATCTATGATCATTTCCATGAGAGGTAGTCGTAACTGATTAATTTCTCATGATTTTTGAATAGTCTACTTAACACTCATTACATACCCACCCACTTTACTACACTAAACAATTAATATCCACCCACCTTACTGCACTAGATGAAATTCAATATGCACCATCCTTTCATTCTACATTAAATAGCAAGGTGATTAATATTGCCCATAACCTTATTCTTTTTAAACACAAATAATCAATATAATGTTGCATAATAAAGTGATCACTGTTATCCTATGAATAAACAATATCATATTATGCTCCTTAACATGACCCTTAATGTTTAAACACAAAACACCAATATCAATAACCAATATCATATTATGCTCCTTAACATGGCCCTTAATGTTTAAACACAAAATTTAAAGACGCCAAAGGACATCCCACGCGTCTTTTTTCTCTACCCACCAAAATTGCTTTATGTTATTCCAAGCACATTATTATTTCAACCGAACTTTAGAGATATAAAAAATAAATGGTGGTCGTGGAAATGTCTCCGAAATCTCTTATGTTAAAAAATTATTATATATTTGTATCCGAGCATGCAACATCTGAACTTTGGCATGGGGTACACGACTATACAACTTCATTAAAGATTCTTTGGTTAGGGTTTGCTCAATCATGATTTTTTTTTGTTAACTTCTGTCATTAGTTTGGTATATTATCCTGCAAAGGGTAAATAGTAGAATTTATACCCATTCAATTTAGTCAAATATGTAATATAATATTTTCCAGTTTAATAAAAGTGTAATTTTATTAAATTATTTTTTGATTTTTATAAATTATTTAATTCATATTTATGTTTCAAATTATTAGGTATTAATTTGCACTTTTTATTGACTGATGCCTTAATTAACAAACCCAAAAGTACAACCAATGTGGTCCTAGACTGATACTGAGATATGTGCAAGGTGTATGGAGGGTTTAAATATGAGGACTTGTCATAACTAGATTTTGAGACAATTGATTCATGGTGTGTTGGCATTTATATGATTTCTTTATATTTCAGCCTCTGAAATAATGGGATTGCTTAATAAAGTAAAATGCATACACGCAGTGCATTTTTTTGTTGCACTTTGATATCTTTTTTTATGGAACAGTCTATATTGCGACTTTTTGGAAAATCTAACAACCAGAAATGTTTTTCTTCCAGTTGACGTGACAGTCCTCGCCCGTTGTCGTGACATCCACCAGAGTTCCTAGCCTATGCCATTTCAAGTCCCCATCCACCGGTAAAAATATGCCATGTTTTTTACATGCATGCCATGGCTCTACCTCGTCTCATCACACACTTTTGTCTACGCCATGCATCCATAATAGAGCCATGAGGCCATGCATCCATAATAGAGCCATGAGGGAACACATTTCATATGCAGTCATAGCATACCCTAATCACTTGGATTGACATCAAAATCTACGACCATAATGTATTATATCCCACCCAAATTGACATCCAAATCGACGGAGTGGATTAAAGTTGAATGTTTATATTGTATCTCACTCAGATCGACAACCAAATCGATGCAACAAATTAAATTTGAATGGTTGGACTATGTATTTAGAGGCTTCTCGAGCATGCGATGGAGTTCCAGTATGCACATTAGGGTGTGCTTGCCATTCCTTGCAATGACATGTTGTTTGAACGCATTCTAGGTCTCTTCAACAAAAATGACCAGGGTACTGTGAGCATTTCGATACGCCCTAGGAAACATGTTTAGTCATCTTTGCCATTCTTTTTACTTTTCTTACCATTTGAGTGATTCCTCTCAACATTTCTTTTTTGACAGGTTACATCTCTGCAACATTTAAAACCTATTGGTATATATAATAAATCGCAGAAACAAACATGATTTTTCTTGATGATAAAACATCAATTTGTTAATGTACATTACCTTGCATTTTATTTGGGGTTTCACTTGTATAGGCTCCATATCCTACACTGCATACACAAATAGGGCCAAATCATGCAACAAATATGATTCTAGTAAATATTACTTTAAATCAAAATCATATTTTGTTAAAATCCCCATACCACCATCGACATTGCATGAAGCATGGAAATTCCTAGAAGAGAAGCTTGGAAATTCCTATGTTATTCTCGATCCTCTTGGGGGATAATGGATTAAATATCTCCCTCAGAGATACCGTTCCCTCATCGAGAAGGGAATTTGCACTCGATACGATATCAAATTTCATGGAATGATTTGAGCGAAGATGTAGAGTCTATCGCTTGGATTTAAAGGTTATACATGTGTATGACTCCTTATGTTTCCAACTCCCAATGGGATATCCGCGGTTGAAGAAGTGAGGTCATGGGGTGAGAAATGAAAGAAACTTATGGGGGTGGAGGATAGGATTCTTTCCCCTCAACAATTCAGTTGTGGAGATCAAATATTTAGTTGTGGTGATCAAATGACAACTAGACAGGAGCTTAAAAACACAGAAATTTAACGCACAGGAAGATAGAGTAAAACAGAGTAAAAACTTGGAGAAAAAAAAAACTTTGGATTATAATTCTTAATGCATGAAATACATTCACATGGAGGTTGCGACTCCTTCACCAAGTAAATAAAATTTCTTACTACGATTTACGCTTCACCAGGGGTTGCAGAGTAACTCTCTCTAAAACCTCGTAACAAACTATTTTCATGTGCCCACCAAAATTTGCTCCACGATTTTCTCCTCTTCACCACTCAAACTTACACCCTCGACTTTAAAAGAAAAAACTTTACATACATATTTATCAAAACATATATCTTTGACTCATTAATACATGACAGAGCAAAATATTAAGACATAGTATGGGCACTTGTACAAAATAAATGATTTTCTGAACTTGTAGATGTTGCAGACTGCAAGTAAGAGTTGCGTAATAAATGTTTGACCATACATATTTACCAACCCTTCATTAAATTTCCATTTGTTTTTAAATGCTTGATGTGTGTTGCGGAATGGGGAACTTGTACTCCTGCTCAAAACTTCTATCCTTCAGCACGCAAACAAAATCTGTGACTTGCAAAAGATCTACTTGGAAACTATGGTTGTTGTCAGTTTAGTAAATGTGGTGGTTGGGATTAATTTTCCAACACTATCCCTTAATCACAATTACGCCATTGACAATTCCCAAGTAGTCTCTGAGATAAACAAAATTTTCACGTGCCAATGGATTTGTGAAAATGTCAGCAAACTGTTCCTATGACCTGTAGTGCTGCAACACAATTTCACCATTGTTAATCAACTCTCTAATAAAATGATATTTAGCATCAATGTGCTTGGTCCTCTTGTGAAAAACAAAATTCTTTGATAATGTAATTGCGGAATTGTTGTGGCATAAAATAATTGTTGTTCCCTCTTGGTCGTGGCATAAATCCCTCAACATTCTCCTCATCCAAACTGCTTGACACGTTGCTGCTGTTGCGGCAACATATTCAACTTTTATTATTGACAATGGCGTTATTGGCTACTTCTTGGAGGCCCATGAAATGGCTCCCAAACCTAAATGAAAAACATATCCTAATGTGCTCTTTCTATCATCGACAATTCCTGCCTAGTCATTGTTAGTGTAACCAACTAGCCTAAAATAATTTGTTGCGGTGTAATAAATACCATACTGTTTTGTCCCATTGACATACCTTATGAGCCCCAATATTGCAGCAAGGATGCTTCAACTCCTAGGGTGACCAACTTTACTTTATCAACCCGGGGTTCGTACAAACTTGGAGGTGACAGTGCTATATGCACAACAGATGCAATAGTCTACTCTTGTCACTTCTCAACTGGGGCGATAGACCACTAGGGTTTTTCAAACCAGCCTTCTATTGACTAGAAGGAGGTTAGCTACTCTCGGTGAATGTAAATCTATCTTTGATGTAGAAAGTAAATGCTTGCCTATTTTAAGGAAATGAAAGTGTTGAATAGAAAGTGCTATGAAATGACATGAAATTACCTAGCTAAGAATTAACACACATTACTTTGCTGAAAAGACCTTATTTAACCATGCATTATATCATCTAGCTATCTGGACTAAGCAGACATGGAAATCATCCTAACATTTCTATGACTGATGTTGCATGCACTAGCTAGATATTGCAGAAAATAGTCTTTTGGCTTTCAATTTAGAAATGTAAATTCTAAGCTAAACAAGCTGATCTTTTGCAAGGGAGGAAGGTATGGAAAATATGGTCCAAAATGGAATTGAGGGGTATGGCGATCAATTTGATGGCCTACCCTAGGCTCTGATCATCATTTTTGCCCAAAACAGTCTAAAACAGGCTGCTACAGGGTTTCATGTGGTTACTATAGGATTTCCTATAGTTACTACATGATGTCCTGGTTTACTACAGGAAACTTAGATGAAAGCTTCAGGATGGTAGGGAAGGTGAAAGGAAGTGTTGGGAAGATGTATGATGGTGGAATAAGGTATGGGGAAGGTGCACACTACCCAAGTATCAACCCAACTCTTTAGGATGGTTGGATTTTCTCAAGGTGGTTGTCCACGGTGGCTACAAAACAAAAATATGAATTAGTGGTTGGTAGGGTTGGGCGAGAGGTGGAGAAGACTTAGATGAGGCTGGTGGAATGAATTCCTCCCTGCAGACCAACAACAACACATATTCTTTTCTTCATTCATGCACAACTTTATGTAAATGTGGAAAAGATGAGTTGAATTTGAGAAACTGATTTATTGATGGCTAATGGCTTAAATCTATGGAATGGAATGCTTTCTAATCTATAGCAAACTCAAGAAACCAAAATGACAATTGCAGGTGCTTCTAAGAAATCATCAACAATGATCTACTCAACAAGAAATCCTAAGCTATGTAATAACTGAAAGATAAATCTGTTTTTGGGGCTGTGAGAGTGGGGTCCTCAACCCATGATCCCATGAGGGAGATGAGGATGAGGCCACTGTCACAAGCTTTTTTGAAATATTTTCTTTCACTATTGTAACACTGATATACTTCTCCAACTAAGGAAACAAAACTAACCAATCATTCAAAGACTTGTAAATTAAACAAAGCAGAGATAACTTCAACAAATAATCTATGATTCTAATCTAAGAATACATGTACAAAAAGAGGAACCTCTACTACTAGGGTTGGGCCCTAACCCAAGAGCTTCAGCCCTATGAGTCAACTCAGTGCTGGATCAAAGAAACCCTTTTCATTATCACCGAATGTCAAAAATAGCATGAGAATAACAGTCACAATATCTTAACTCGAAATTGCCTCTTGGCTACAGTAAAAAGTCCAATCCTAATGAGGCCCTATGCCTTCTTATCTATACAATTGAAGCTACCAACAAATTCCTTAAAATTAGTGAGGCTTGGCTCCCAAACTCGAGATTGACTTCTCTTCAACTATCACTGGATTGGCTGCCAATGAACTTGGTGGGCTTGGCTACTTGTAACTTCGAGCTGATGAGATATGGTGGAGGAATCTTCAAGTGATTGAGGAGTTAAGGAGGGATACCCAATCTCCTAAAATCCCTCTTTCTTTTCTACTTCGATTTCCTGCACTTAAATTAGTCCAAAACTGCTCCAAATCCCACAATTAATGCACATTAGGCCACATGACATAACATTTCACCTTTACCCTTCTCACTAAGAAAAATATAATAAAATGTAAAGAAATGTGAGGAAAGTTGATTTTAATAAGTTGGATAGTGGCATTAAGGCCCATTTAATTTACCTATTGTTGAGTCTCATCATCACCCCCTATTGAAAGTGTTGCTCATCCTCTGAGCAACTTAAGCTATGTCCATATATTTCATAGCTCTTGTGGCCTCTCTGACATCCCAGGCCTCTGTTGATGGAGTTTCCTCTTGTGAATAAAACTCTACATGTTTCTCTATTTCCTCCCATTGCTTTCTTTCCTCTTCCTCCTTTCTACCTTCCAGCATACCCAATAACAAGGGTGGACTGTGTTTCAAACCAATCCAATTGATTTTGAGTCTCTGCAGTGCATTATTATATAGTGGAGTCCTTTCTAGTGCATCTCTCATCCTAGTAGAGGAATGATATTCCCTGATCCTTAGGCTGTATGGTAGGGTGCTCCATCCACGGGGGCATCACTGACAAACCAATATTATATCACATGCATTCATATTGGGGCATTAAAAATGGAAAAAATCACAAAATAATATATTGGGGTTATAATGAGGGCCTAAAGGGTTTTAATATACCATACAATAATATATATAACCTAAGGTATTGTTTATACAAATTTTTGGCCAAGCGGAGGGAAAAATACACCATATTTTTAAAGAATGTCGGGAGCAGCATAGCTACACGTCACCTGCAGAGGGAAAGAGTGGGAAAGGTGAGTGGGAAAGGTCACATTTTGCAGTCAAGCCTCTCTGCAACCCTAAGCATTTATGTGTTTATGAGTTTGAACCCTAAGCCTTTCTGCATTTCTAGCTTGAGAAAGACACAATCAGTAGAGGGAAAGAGTGGGAAAGGTTGCATTTTGCAGTCAAGCCTCTCTGCAACCCTAATCCTTTCCGCGTTTCCGAGTTTGAACCCTAAGCCTTTCTGAATTTCTATCTTGAGAAAGACATGAGCAGTAGAGGGAAAGAGTGGGAAAGGTGAGTGGGAAAGGCCGCATTTTGCAGTCAAGCCTCTCTGCAACCCTAAGCCTTTCTTCATTTCTAGCTTGAGAAAGACATGAGAAAGACCACCTTTCTACCTTTCCATCTTGAGCAAGTTTTGCCTACAAGACTGCCTTTCTGCCTTTCCATCTTGAGCGAGACCTACTTCTTTCGTTCGAATCTCTAAGCCTAGTTTTCTTGCTTCTACAACCAAGCTACCTCGTTTCCACCCACCCAACTAATCTCTCATTCTCATTCCGGAGGGAGACCATAAACCAAAATTAATGTGTTGTGTCCAGCTACTATAACCTTCATGATCAAGGATTTACAAAATGACGGGTTCTACGAACACCTAACACAAATAGAATAAGAGGTGAGGAGTCAGCTTGTGGAGTGCAACAAACGGTATTAGAAGTTGAGTCAAAGTGTTTCCTAGCAAATCTCTATAATATACAGGTATACCCTTAAATAATTCTCTTGGCTCCTTCACAAACATGCTCACAATTTCGACTTCTTTTAAGAAAAAATGATAGACTTCAAACTTCAAAATTTCAGCTTCTTCAATTTGGATTTTGACTTTGCAAAACGTGCTCAGAACTTTCTTCATGTAGCTTGAACTTCAAAACTTCAGTAACCTTTGACAGTGGTCTCAAAATAGGACTGATGCCCAACATAGCCCTTCAACTAATGCATAGGAGTGGCTTTTTTGGAGATTTTCCTTTTAGGGCTTATGCACAAAACCATACACATATTTCGAACTATAGACAAAGGGTTTTACTCCTTTCTAGGATTGATATAGTTTCCAAAGGGATGGCCTTAAGTGTCTTGCAAAACTAGAATAGTCCATTCTTAATACTTTCACTGATCAGTAATGTACATACCAAAGTTTGCGTAGATGTTCATAAATTGGGTGATTTGGAAGATGCAGACCTAGTGGGCACCTTTTTGTTTTTCGCTCCAATGTGAAGAGGTGTGGCTTCTATTACGCTGCTAGATAATTCCTTTGAATCTAACAATGTAAACTTTGAAACAGGAACTGATACTATTACCCGTTTCGTAGAGATAGCAAAAAAATGACCTGATTTTGAAAAGGGGTGATGCAGAACACGCATGTTTTTTTTAGAGCATAGTTTTTGGAACTTTAATTTTTTTCATGTGCATTACATTTTAGAATGGTAGTGATTTTCATGCTGATTTAAAAAAGTGAATATTCTGCATCACACCCTTTTTTTAAAAGACCTATTTTTTTACTTTAAATTTTCTAGTGTATGAAATGTAAATAATTATTTTCTAAATTTGATAGTTTTTGAAGTGGTTGTTTTCTTCATATTTTCTTGTTTTCTATTTTAATTTTAATTTTTTTTGTAGTGGGGTTTTTATTGTTTTTCATTTTTATATTAGAAAGTTGATAGTTTGAATTTTAGATAATCTACATATTTATACATCCTTAATTAATTTTTCAATCCACATGAAATAATTGTTTCTAAAAAACAATATTTTTTAACAATGGACATAAAAATAACCATTTTTAACATAAATATAACAAAAAAACTACACGTTTTGATAATTTTTTGCTAGAATTAACATGTCAAAATCACAATTTTTATACAAAATTTTTAACTAAAAATGGTCAAATAATAGTTTTTTTTTTATGAATTTCATGTCAAAAAAAAATAATAATCACTTTTTTTTCAAAACATAATAATTAACTTAAAAATCAATGCGAAAATCACAAATTACAAATATTGAACACATAACAACTTTAATTGATTGATTATTCTTTTCATAAAATGTCAGAGTCAAAACATTGCAAAGCTTGATTTCCAAGAATAACTTAAATTTAATCAACAATGTCATGTAATCCAAACTCTTCGTCCTCTAGAGTTTCATCATTGTCTTCTTCCATAATATTTTCTGCTTCATTTTACGCATTTTCCTCTTCTAATGGGTCTTTGATGTCTGCGAATCTCCCAATGTATGTCTTTCCAAACATACCATGTAATGGTGGTTGGGGTTCCTTTGCCTTTTTTGCCACACGTGATTCACTAAAGTCCCCTTTCTTCAACCCAATTTCTTGCATTGCATCTGGAAGAAATTGAAGAGCATTAATTCTTTGCTGAATGAAATTGCATTGTAATGGATCTTTCTCAATTGCAATGCAATATCTTCCTTTTTGAAGGCAGCATGCTAGTGTTGTACCTAATTATCAAGCACAAAAAAATAATGAAGTAAATTAGTACAGTGACATATTAATTAAAAAAAGAACATATTGAAATTCAATTCCATATAGCAAAACCTACCTGAGCCAGAAAATAAATCCAGAACCCAATCTCCTTCATTTGAACATATGTCTATAAGATAGTTAATCAATAATTGTGGTTTTTGATAAATGTTAACTATCTCTCCTTTCGTTTCTTTGTCTTCATATGTTAGTTTTCTCACAACAGCATCATAAGTCAGCATTTGGCTATGACTCTATCCATCCACCCGATTAAAAATCATAGACATATGGCTATCATCTTTTGCCCAACTATCAATATGAATGAACTCACAGTCATTTATAAATTGTTGATCTTCATTGTTAAGAAGATTTGACTTTTGCCTGTAACATGAAATAGTAAAAGTTTAGTTAACTTGTACATAAATGAATTTTTCAACATTAATCAAATATACCTTTTAAACGTCTTACCATGTAAGCTGCATCCTTGAATTTGTTTTCCCCTTGAAGCTTGACAATATCATTGCCAATTGTGTGTCCGAATGAAATGTCACAAATCTCCATAATGGTGATGACGTCACTTCTGCAAATCCCGCAACCACTTTATTAAAAGCTTGATAAGTATAAGGGTCACTATCATAGTAAAGGTTTGGAATATTGAAACCATGGGGAATATCTGCAATAACTAGGGCATAATCCCTTTTTGGTATGAGTTTAGCAATGTCTTCACAGTCGCCTTGTATTACTTGATATTGAATAGTGTCTAGCCCATTCCAAATGAAATGATTAAGAGTTGGATCAAGTTCAACATTCTTAATACGTTGCTTCCTCAGTCTTTCAATCTTTATTTTTTCAATAAAAGTCTTGAAACTGTCTGGTGCTCCATTATCTTCCTTCCTTATCTTTTATCAAATAAACAAATATATGTGTAAGTTTTAAATTAAAAATAGTACACAGATGAATAAAACTGAATGTATAAATCAAGATACCTTTTTAAATGCAAGATAAAAATCTTTTAATGTTGATGTAGAACTTGAATCTGGATAGTTGCGTACAACATCATCCCAACTATCTTCATTCAACAATCTAACCATTTGTTCTTGAATTTTCATGTAAACTTTGTGACTGCATAGATAAAGTAAGAAAAAGTTAATATAATGATATGTATAACAAATACTACCAAGAACAACATGTTTTATTTAAAAGATAACTATAATCCTAGAAATAAATAAAAATAATTCAGCAAACTTACTTTTGAAATTCTTCAGACATTTCTTCCAATGATAATTCCCCTGACCTCACACGAGATAATATTGTTTTGACAATTTTTTCATCTTTCACTCATTGCATCGCCCTCCAAGGCATGATGGTCATATCGTCTGGAAGTTGCTTCAATTCAGGAGCTGATTTACTGTTGCTACATATCAATGGCTTAGACTTTTTGACCCTCTGGTTTTTAATGCCAATGTCTTCCCACATGCTAAAAATCTCATCAATCAACTTCCAAACATCTCCAGTTCTAAATGCCAATTGGAAAATGTTATCAACACCTCTAAATAAATCACTATGTTTGTTGTCTTTTCCACCTTTTGAATTGGTTTTCTCTTCAATTTGATAGCCTATTTCCATACAACATTCCTTTCGGAAATCTGCAGTAACATGTATCCTATCCCCACCACATTTTTCTTGAAATTCACTATGAATAAATCTAACCCTTTGGATGAAAGTCATAGACATCCTATATTCATTATCTGAATTATGATCCCATGTCACTAACTTTGCTTCTGTTTCATTTAAACCAGCATAAATGATACATTTCATTGTTTCAAAACGTGGGTTATTAGGATATTCCTCCATCAATTGTCTTTGAGCTTCTACAGAATGGTTCCCCCCAAGAACATAATAATTGTATTCAAAACATTTTGACTTATCAAATGCTTCTTTGTTGGGAACTTGAAGTGGATCAACAAGAAGCACATAACTAACCACATGAGCATATGGATTGTACCTCATCAATGTCTTCAAGTTGTGAACATGCAGATGATGTGGCTTTCTGACTTGATATTGGCATTGTCCTTCACTTGCCTTATAGGTTTGTCTGACATTTAGCTGAAATGTACGGCCACCATCAATTAAGTTTCTCTTTGTCAAATTCTGTTGAATGGAATTTTGTTTTGTTTTGATAATGCCATCATCTAAATCAGCTCCTAGTGTAATGATTTCTCTGCTTTCTTTTGAAGTTTCACTAGGTTCTTGACTGCTGGTAATGACTACTTCAAGATCTTCAACTCTACTTCTCTTTGTCATAACATTCTCAACAGATTTATTCTTGGGCATTGTTACTTTTGGTCTTTTACGACTTTTCTCAGTTCCAATGTCATCTTCAGTAATGGCAACATATGCTTCACTGTCAATTTTAACTTCATCGTCCTCAAAAGTAACTTGTTTACCCTTGCTAGATTTATCCACCAGAGGCCTTTTTTTCTGATTCTTTGGATGTAGTTTTGTAGCATCATCAATTACTACATTTTCCACGTTTTCCATATCTTCTTCTGACACTGAGTAAAAATGGCTGACAACTTTCATGATATCATGCACTATGAAATGAATGCCTCCCAACCTAATTGAATAACTTTCAACAAAATTCTGCCAAACAAAATATCATATGTCAATAAAAACAAAATTAAAAAAATATAGCGAGACACTTTCAAGAACGCAAAATAAAAATACAAATAACAATACTTACGATGTTTTGTGTCATCTCATTTACGATTTGTTTACACAACTTTGTAGATACCTCTCTCGTGTCATATAATGAATATGATAGTTGGTATTTAATCCTTTCATGTGACTTGGGAGCTTTTGTAAGTACGTAAACAACTTCAGTGTTCGATACCGAACACATATCTATGACTCTTCCCATCACCTCCAATTTTTCATTATTATGGGGTATATCAATATATAGATATATATTCACATTTGTACTCTCTCTTTCTTTCACATACCAGGCTCTTGATGGAAATTTCACCTCTTTTGAAGTTTTCCAGTCTGAAATTATCTTCTTATCACTTAAGGCACTTGAAAGATTTGTAGCCATGAGCTCAGGTAGAGTTCGTTCACCAATGTTTTTTGAAGATGCACCTTTAAGAGTCTTTGGTTCAGAAAGATTCACAGAAATTTTCCTTGATGCCATTTTCCTAAAAAATAAAAACACATAAATTAGTAAATTAAAAAAAACATATTAACTTAAATTAACAACGAAAATATACCATAAATTTGTTATTTGTATAATCAAAATCGCCCAGCCACCTCTAACGGGCAGGCGGGAGCTCGGGTGAGGGACGACGAAGCTAAGTGGACAGTTGGGCAAGTGAGGGCGAGCCCGCTACCCCCTACCCATGCGCCCGCCACAACCCCCTACCCAACCGACCTGTCCCCCTACCCATGCCACCCCCCTCTACCCCCCATAACCCCCATACACATGCCCCCCTCTCTACCCAACCGACCCCCCAAGCCCCTTACCCGTGCCCCCTCCCCTTAACCCCCTTACCCATGCCGCCCCTCCAACCCCCTTACCAATGCCCCCCCACCTACCCCCTGCAACCCATGCCCGCCCACCCATGCCCCCCAACTCTCCACCCCCATCTCCCCCTCCCCAAAACACCCTACCCACACCATCCCCCCCCCCACCCACGTGCCCCCCCCCCCTCCCACCCACGTGCCCCCCCAACCCGTCCCCTCACCTCTCGACCCTCCACTCCAACCAGCCCCCTCACCCCCCACCCCCCCGCCGACCGCCCACACCCACCCACGCGCCCCCCTAACCCTCCCACCCACGCACCACCCCAACCCGCCCCCTCACCTCTCGGCCCTCCACTCCAACCCCCCTCACCCCCTACCCCCCCCCGCCCACCACCCCCACCCCCCCACCGCTCCCCTCTCCTCCCCTCCCCCTCTCCCCCGCTCCTCTCCCCCGTCCTCCTCCGCCGGCGCCTGGCAACCCCCGCGGCCCTCCCACTCCAACCCGCCCCCTCACCTCTCAGCCCCCCCGCCCACCGCTTGCCCCCCTCTCCCCCCCTCCTCTCTCTCCCCCGCCCTCTCCCCCGGCCTCCTCCGCCCACGCCTAGCCACCCGCGCGGCCCTCCGCCCCGCCAGTCGCCCTCACCTCTCAGCCCCCCCGCCCACCGCTCGCCCCCCTCTCCCCCCCTCCCTCTCTCCCCGCTCCTCTCCCCCGGCCTCCTCCGCCCACGCCTAGCCACCCGCGCGGCCCTCCGCCCCGCCCGACTGGCGGGGGCTTGATTCCCGAAATCGACCTCCCGCTGGTCGGGCGGGGCGGAGGGTCGATTCCCGGAATCGACCCCCCATCGCTCCCCTCTCCTCCCCTCCTCCGTCCGCACCTGGCCACCCCTGCGGCCCTCCCACTCCAACCCGCCCCCTCACCTCTCAGCCTCCTCGCCCCCCGCTCCCCCCCCTCCTTCGCCGGTCGGGCAGGGCGAAGGGCTGCGGGGGTGGCGTTGGCCTCGGCCGTGCGACCCGCGCGGCCCTCAGCCCCGCCCGACCGGCGGGGGGTCGATTCCAGGAATCGACCCCCAGCCGGTCGGGCGGGGCAGAGGGCTGTGCGGGTGGCGCTGGCCTCGGCTGCGCCACCAGCGTGGCCCTCCGCCCCACCCGACCGGCGAGGGGTCGATTCTCGGAATCAACCCCCTGCCGGTCGGGCGGGGCAGAGGGCCGTGGGGGTGGTGCGGCCCCAGCGCCACCCGCGCGGCCCTCCGCCCCGCCCGATTAACGGGGGGTTGATTCCCAGAATCGACCCCCCGCCGGTCGGGCGGGGTGGAGGGCCGCGCTGGTGGTGCTGGCCTCACTTGCGCCATCCGCGCGACACTCCGCCCCGCCCGACCATCGGGGGGTCGATTCCCACCCCCACGGCCCTCCGTCCCGCCCGACCGGTGGGGGGTCGATTCCCACCCCCGCGGCCCTCCGCCCCGCCCGACTGGCGGGGGGTCGATTCCCACCCCTGCGGCCCTTCGGCCCGCCCGACCGACGAGGGGTCGATTCCGAGAATTGACCCCGGCGGGGGGTCAATTTCGAGAATTGACCCCCCGCCAGTCGGGCGGGGCGAAGGGCCGTGGGGGTAGCGTTGGCCGAGCCCCGCGGCCCTCCGCCCTACCCGACTGGGGGGGGAGGGGGGGGTCGATTCTCTGAATCGACCCCCCACCGGTCGAGTGGGGTAGAGGGCCACGAGGGTGGCCAGACCAAGGGCGGGCGGAGGAGGTCGTCGGCCGAGCGGGTGGAGGAGGTCGGGGGAGAGGGGGAGGGGAGTGGGGGAGAGGGGGAGGGGAGTGGGGGAGAGGGGGGGGTGAGGGGAGCGGTGGGGGGGGAGCATTGGTGGGGGAGGGGTAGGGGTGTTGGGGGGGGGGGGGGGGGTCGCGTGGGTGTAGGTGGGGTAGTGGGGGGTGTAGAGGGGTAGGGTACGGGGGTTGGGTTGGGCGAGGGGCGTGGGAGTTAGGGGGTGGGGCACGCGGGGTGGGTGTAGGTGGGGTAGTGGCGGGTGTAGAGGGGTGGGGTACGGGGGTTGGGTTGGGCAGGGGGGCGTGGGAGTTAGGGGGGGGGGGGGGCGCATGGGGAGGGTAGGCGGGACCGCATGGGTGTAGGGTGTAGTGGGGGGGGGGTGGGTGTAGGTGGGGTAGTGGCGGGTGTAGAGGGGTGGGGTACGGGGGTTGGGTTGGGCAGGGGGGCGTGGGAGTTAGGGGGGGGGGGGGGGCGCATGGGGAGGGTAGGCAGGACCGCATGGGTGTAGGGTGTAGTGGGGGGGCGGGTGAAGGGGCGCATGGGTTGGGTAAGAGGGTGAAGAGGGCATGGGTGAGGGGGAGAGGTCGGTAATGGGTTGGGGGAAGGCTGAGAGGTGAGGGGGGGAGGGCACATGGGTTGAGGGAGGGTGGCATGGGACATGGGGGGCACGACGACGACCTACCCACGGTTATTGGGGGATTGAGTTTGATTGGGCCCACCATGCTCACGATTGACGTAATTGTTATTTTCGCTTAAAAAAATTATTAATTTAAAAAAAAAAATCTTCTTCATTAAATTAATTTAATATGAAAATTTTGAAGGAAAAAAATTGAACTTACGTTTCAATTGTGAGAATTCTTTGTTGAATATGTTGTTGATAACAATACAGTAGCTCCACAAGTTCACGGGTCTTTCAACGAACCTTAGAAAACCTGGATGTGACGTGAGTAATAGTGATAATGAAATTTAATATATAAGTGAAATTACGAAGATGTTCTTCCGTACGATTAATGTGGGATAATTGGTTTTAAAATATTATAGAGCGAATATTGTAGAATTGTTTTACAACGGATTGAATGTGGGATTAATTTGTTTTAGAATATATTATAAAAATTTAAAAAAAAATTTAGTTGTTTAGTAAAAATTATATACTTTAACTATTAGAATAATTAATGTACAAGTTGTAGTTTACAATTTTAATTTTAGTGATTTATTTCATAAAAAAATTTAGTTTACGTTTTTCAATAAATTGTAGAATAAAATAATGAAGGTAAATAAATCTAACAAACTTTTGGAGGGAAATTATTTCGCGAAAATTTTTGGAGGGAAATATTTTTGCGAAACTTTTTGGAGGGAATATTTCATTCTTTAAGCTATATAATATCCTTAGGAGACTCCATTTGTATCATTCAACATCTCCTATTTGAAAGGGATGGATTGTTCTGATAGTGAAGTTTCGATTTATACACCATCAACATCTTCATCGCGTAACAACTCTATTCATATTGATGAATATAGCGGGAATTCTTCCACTATGAATAGAAAGTCAATTCTTCCACTTAGTCCCCATTCTAAAGACTATGAGAGCAGCACTGATGAAAGAGGGGATGGCGAATTTCAAATTAATAAAGTGTCACAGATTCCACTTAGTCCTAATTCTAAGGACTATGAAAGCAACGGTGATGAAGAGCATGATGGTGAAGTTCAAAAGAATGGAGTGTCACGATGTCCACTTAGTCCTAATTTTGAGGACTATGAGAGTAGCAGTTTTGAAGAGCATGATGGTGAAGTTCAAAAGAATGGAGTGTCACGGTGTCCACTTAGTCTTAATTCTGAGGACTATGAGAGTAGCAGTTTTGCAGTGCATGATGGCGAATTTCAAAAGAATGGAGTGTCACGGTGTCCACTTACTCCTAATTCTAAGGACTATGAGAGCAGCGGTGATGAAGAGTGTGGTAATGAATTTCAAAAGAATGGAGTGTCAAAGTGTCCACTTAGTCCTAATTCTAAGGACTATGAGAGCAGCAGTGATGAAGAGTGTGGTAATGAATTTCAAAAGAATGGAGTGTCAAAGTGTCCAATTAGTCCTAATTCTAAGGACTATGAGAGCAGCAGTGATGAAGAGTGTGGTAATGAATTTCAAAAGAATGGAGTGTCAAAGTGTCCACTTAGTCCTAATTCTAAGGACTATGAGAGCAGCAGTGATGAAGAGTGTGGTAATGAATTTCAAAAGAATGGAGTGTCAAAGTGTCCACTTAGTCCTAATTCTAAGGACTATGAGAGCAGCAGTGATGAAGAGGGTGGTAATGAATTTCAAAAGAATGGAGTGTCAAAGTGTCCACTTACTCCTAATTCTAAGGACTATGAGAGCAACAGTGATGAAGAGCGTGGTGATGAATTTCAAAAGAATGGAGTGTCAAAGTGTCCACTTAGTCCTAATTCTAAGGACTATGAGAGCAGCAGTGATGAAGAGCATGGTGATGAATTTCAAAAGAATGGAGTGTCAAAGTGTCCACTTAGCCCTAATTCTAAGGACTATGGGAGCAGCAGTGATGAAGAGCATGATGATGAATTTCAAAAGTATGGAGTGTCAAAGTGTCCACTTAGTCCTAATTCTAAGGACTATGAGAGCAACAGTGATGAAGGACAGGATGATGCAGTTAGTCCTAATTCTAATGAGTATAAAGGTAGTAGTGACAAAGGACAGGATGTAGCATCTTCAATAAGTAAACAGTCTCATTTTAAACGTAGTCCTAATTCTATGGACTATGAGAGTAGCACTGACAATGCACATGAGGAAGAATATCCATTAAACATCGAGTCAAATTTTCCATTTAGTCCGAATTCTAAGGACTATGACAGTAGCACTGAAGAAGGGGAAGATGAAGAGTATCCTCTAAGTCAATATTTGAAAAGCAGAGCTGATCATAGTGTGGATAACATTCCTCTTACTGATGATGAAAATCCTTATAAAAATGATGATCCAATGATGGAGATGTTGCCAAGAAATATTGTATCGCGGAGTAGGAGCAGACCTTTTCGTATAAATGCAAGCTGTTCTAGTTATACAAGGGGTAGAGCAGAATATCCGACGAGAAGAAGTTCTATCAGTGCTCTCATTTCAAGTGAATGTTGCCAAAAAAATTGCTTGAAACATATTGATTTCACATTTGCATTAGAAAGCAGGAAGAGATATTTGTCAATGAATAAAAGCATGCAAAATTCATATTTAGTTGGATGCATGCAATCTACATTGTCAGGTTATGATTATCATATTAGGAATTTATTATTGTGTAGAAAAGCTTTCAAAATGTTTCATTCGATTGGGAATTTTCGTCTCTCTAGAATTCAAGAAAATTTGGAAAAGGATCCCATATTTTATTCAGAAGTACGTCATAAAAGACAGTTTGGGCCATTATCAAATACTGCAATGTCATGGATGAAATATTTCTTTTCAAAGCATGGAGAGTGTATGCCAAATAGAGAGACAATACATATTCCATATAATTTTTCAAGACGAGAAATCTACAACCTATACAAAGAATATGCAGAAGGTGCTGAGGGACATGGCCAATTTATTACATATCAGTATTTTGTGAAGATATGGAAGAAAGAATTCAATAATGTCCATATTCCTAAGAAAACAAGGATGGGGATTTGCAGTACATGTGCTTCTCTTAAATAAAAAAGGGACAAATGTGAAGGCTCAAAAAGAGGTAAGCATTCATAACTTTAACTTTTAAAATTGTATAGTCATCAACTATGAAAACATATTTCTTAATGAATTTCTTTTATGTTGTGTAGATTTAATTGTCAAAGAACTTCAGGAGCATCATGAACAACAAACAAATGAAAGGAAGAAGTTGTACAAGCATCGAAAGAAGTGTTATGATAATCTGAATAAATATTTGAGTTTGATAATTGATGGTATGGACCAGAAGAAAACACTTTTACCACATTTTGTTCGCACACCCAAAAATTTACAAGAGGAAAATTTTATTCAGTTTCACTTGGTCGGTTGTATGGTCTTCAATGGGAAAATGTTGCCAAGGGTGTACTTCACAACTCCAAATATTCATAATGATGCAAATTTGACCATAACCATAATTCATGATGTGATTTCTCATTGGTCTGGTAATCTTCCTGAAGTTTTGTATCTACAATTGGACAACACTTGCCGTGAAAACAAAAATCAGGTTGTTTTTGGATATCTGAACATGCTTGTTGAATTGAGAATTTTTCAAAAGGTAAAGGTTGGTTTCCTTCTTGTTGGGCACACTCATGACCATATTGATCAGAGGTTCAGTCGTTTTTCAAGCACATTGAGGAGGAAGGAAGTTGGGAGCTTGCCATCACTAATTAAATGTATTAAGAAATCATACATACCAGAGCCTACTTTTGATGTGTTGGAAGAAACTATTGACATGCGAAGGTTTATTCTGGGATCATATGGTGAGGGGAAATGCATTGAACAACTTAATGACATAAGCTTCCAACATCAATTTCGTATCAAAAAAATTGATGGGAAAACACTAATATGGGGCAAGAAGCTTTCAACTACTACAGAATGGGCACCGTCATCAGGTTTGCAATTTTTGAAGTTCATTCCAGATCGTCCAATATTTGCATCAAAACTATTGTTATTACAATCAGTTGGTGAAGTTCAGAATGCACGCAGACAGAATAGACATATAAATTATTCTGATTGCCTGGAAGAAATTAAAAAATGTATTAGATATACATATGAATACTTTGACATTACTGATTCAGTTTGGTGGGAGTCATTTTTCAATAATCAAAGTGATATCATTTCAACAACAACAAATGAAGATATACCTTTGAAAAATCCATTTAGTTGGCCACAAAATGTGTCAAATGAACATGAGGAAGTAAACATTGTTGAACAAAAACAAAGTCAAGGTATTATTAATTCTTCACAGGCAACGGAAAGAGAGATGTATATTGGTTCCAGAAGATATCGTGCACAACGTGAAACCATGGAAGACCTTTATAGGGGTTCAGTACAGGATATTAAGGAGGGTTGCATGATTGCAGTGCTAGCAGATGGAGCCCAATGGCTATCCATTTTGGGTTGCTAAAGTTATAAAGTTCTTTACAGAAAATGAGGATGTTACAGGTGTTGAAGTACATTGGTATGCCACAAATACACACCCATTCAACGGTATGTATAAGCCAGATATGGTAGTTGACAAAAAAAATGGCGAAAAAAGAAAAAGAAAGGGTACAAATATAAATCGACGCCGCACAGACATATTACAATTGGAGGATGTTGACATACTTGTTTATGACTTCAATTTAACAAAGAGAGGAACTCTTCGCTTCAAGACGATAGAGATTCTGAAAAGGTTGTTACCAGAAGGAACAATGTTGACATGGGAGTCTGCTGAAACCAGTTGTAGATCTAGAAGAATTTTGAAATCTGGAATGTTGGGCATGCATGCGGACTCAGATGGGGCACTAGTTGATAAAAGAGAAGAATATGGAACATCTTTGTCAGCATCCAGTCACTCATCTGAAGATGTGAATTCTGATGGTGTGCAAGAAAATATGAGTGATTTTGAATAATTGTTTAAGACAGTTTATATAACTGATGTATGCATCGTATCTTCAAATAAAATTAATGTTTTCCATATGGTTTTAAATGAGAAGTTATGAATCATTTTTATGTTGTTGGATTATATGTCTTAAGTATGATAAATTTTATTGTTTAAATATCTACAATGCAATATCAAATTAGAGATATAATGTATGTTTTATTCAGTATACAAATAAAGACTTTTGAAATCATTTAGTGATGTAATTTTTTCATAATGTCATGGTTTCTTAATTTTATAGTTGAAAAAATTTCAATTTCTTTTGTATCTAGCATGTTATGGTTGAAAACATCTTAAATTTATACTTGGGAAAGAAAAATGATATTCTACCAAAAACATTAATGTGTTTTTTCCTCATAAATAACTTTGTTTGAGACATAAAAATTTTGTTTTATTAACATTTTTAAAAAAATTTGAAAATTGACCCTAAAAAAAAAAATCATTGTTCCAGTATCATTACTTTCATTTTGAAGCTATATTTTGCACAAAAATTTCATAGTAAATTTCGTATTCACTGCCATTTTTAAAACATGTTCAAAATTGACACCTAAAAAATAAAAACATCGTTCCAGTATACACACTTTTCGTTTTTAGCACTGTTTTTAATGTTTTTGGCCAGAGTTCCCGTTTTGAGTTTATAGTTCTTGTTTCAAAGTTTACATTGTTATCTTCACAAATATTCTCCTTATGCATTTTCTCTACTAAAGAAGGTTTGCAGTCTTGATTGTAGAGATAAGAGGACTTTGTTGATTTCTACTTTTCATTGTCCAAGACTTGGGGAAAATGGTGTGCAAAATAGAAATACTTGTGTTCCTCTAAAGCAACAAATTCATCATCAAGGATTTCATAACTTGTGTAATGTTGATACTCATTATAAAAAATACCAATGTTTGGTGCAAAATCCTTATTGATGTCATATTTGGAGCAAAGTCTCTTGTCATCAGAAGGATATTCTATCCTCATTTCTTATGACAAGTCTAGGGAGGTTAGTCCAACACTATTATAATATGACACAGTCTCAAAACCCTCCTAACGGATGCTTGTGAAGGGCTTAGAATCAGACTTCCCCTCTTCTTCGTGATCACCAAACATCGGTGGTCCATGCAAGTAGTGTATACGGCTTTCCTCTACCCAACCCCAAATATATGGTCTGGTGATTGATCCATACTGATGAGAGGATCATTATGAGTGTCAAGGCTTATGTTTTCATTATTATGATTATGATGTACATAAGCCATAAGAGAAGGGAGTGTTCTTTTTTTTAGTTTTGAGCATAAATCCCGTGCCAAATTCATCTCAAAATTTCTACTAGTTTCTTCTTATGGATCTGCAACACTATTTCCTATGGGGTAGCCAATAAAAACATCACCAACCTGATGCCAATCCTCACCAGAAAGAGTGACACATGTATCATTTGAAGGTGGTGTAATAATGCCATCACAGTTTTCATGGTGGTACTCATTTATGTGTTCAACAATCACTTTAGATGCTTAAATGGCCCTCCTTCCTGTCATTGCTGCCACAAGGTTGTCCGTGTTACAAATATCTAGTGTTTTCATATTCAAATTCTTAGCACAATCCCTCTTCCATAGATGCTCCACTTTCATCCCCAACAATGTTATCATTGCCTTCAAAAACACCAAGGAGGCCTTCCTCTTGTAGGGTTGTCAACAACTCTTGATATGTACCATCAAATTTCTGAACCTTGGGTGGCAATGCTTGAGGAAGATTTCAACTAGAGCTTTGAGAGAATGTATTCTCTTTGGGCTGCAAGAATGCTTCAGCTAGCCACCATGCCCTTGTCCCAAAGAAATCATAAATAACCTTATCATGTAATCTTCATGTCTTTCCATCAATTCCCATATATGCTTCATAAATGCCAGGACATGTGGGGCAGTAGCAAAAGAGTTCCCCTCAAACTGTGGAAGGTCCTTGCTATAGCTAGGAGGACATGATTTTTGTGTGACAACCTGTTATTCTCTGATACATGGAAATAAAATATGCCCAGAAACTTAGATGTGTATAAACTCATCACATGAAACTCCTATTCTATAATCTATCATACTTCCATGAAAATTTCATTACAAAGGTGAAATATTTATAGTGCAACCTACAACTACCTTGATCGATGTATAAGATATTCCTTTAATAAATTGTGGATGGAACCTTCAACCATAATTGCACCTAGAGAAGTGAGGTGATCTTAGATCCCAATTGGATGAGACGTGTAACATCTATTTGTATGTCCATCACATTAGTAAAATAAAATGGAAAAAATTGATGTCAGATATCAAATATTAAAAGGAAAAAATTGATGTCAGATATCAAATATTAAAAGGAAAAAATTTAATGTTAGATGTCAAACGTTAAAAGGAGAAAAGGAATGGGCAGAAAAAAATGGTTAAATTCAAGACTAACCCTTTAACTGTAATTGTGCCTAGATAAATGAGGTGCTCTTGTGGTCCAGTTGGATGATATGTGTCACACGTGTGGAAAAAAAATGAATTCATATGTGAAATGTTAATTAAAAAAAAAAAATGCATAGATCCATCTTAACCCCACTATTTTAAACACCAAGTTCCCGTTATGCACACATATTTTCTTATACTAGAACTTTGGAACATTAGGCATTATAGAATCTAACACTATATAATTTAACATTATTGAGCACTTGACAATTTTTTTTCACATCATCTACGTTTATTGTTTATTCTCTTGAAAATTGGGTGCCTTCTATGAGCATTATTATTCTTATTCTTTTAAGGTGTGAGAGGAAGAATTTATGTTGCAGATGCATGCAACAATATGAGATTTGTTGTCTTATGATGACTTCTTTACTTTTTGTTGAATTCTAGTATGGATGTTATGCTCATGCATTTTGTTGTATATTCAACATTCTAATGGTAGTTGGTGTACCCAACTTGTATATGGTGGAAAGTGTGGATAGCTCCAAGGTGAGTTTGATGAACCTGGAAATAATTTATTTATTTTCTATTTAGAAATTCCTTTTATATCTTATGAGTGATTCTTGCAACTTGTATCAGATATATATGTTTGTTTAAATTTTAAAAAGCCAAGAAACATTATGTTTCGTTATGACATCTTGAATGGATTCATATGATGTAAACATTTTGTTGGATTAATCTATCACATATATTCCAGATAAATAACTATATTTAATTCCATAAACACAACTATTAAGAGACGAAAGATAGTGTGAGTATTATGATTTAGCTGTGTAAATATTAACTTGTATTTTTGGTACTAATTTATGTGCAGTCTCTTCCTGTATCTTTGATTCTCAAATTCTTCTGAACTACAGTCTTATATGTGTCTTTATGATAGAAGATTTAAATAATTTAGGAAGATGCAAATAATTTTCATACATGAGAGGAAGAATATCTTAATGAGAATGAATTCCATTTGCAGGGTCTGTAGGGCACAAAAACTTGGCTAACAATGAAGGGTCACTAGCCTTGAGAATGGCTGCAATTATGGCTTGAAAAACTACCTAGAACTTATTCTACTTTCCTTCACAAATTTGGCTCAAGGAACTTGATCTAATTGCGGTAAAATTAAATAAAAACTGATCTTCTTTCTACCCACTATTCAAATCCGTAGCTCTGATACCATGTTGAGAAATCTAGGGCATAATATTTAGGGTTATTTTAAATTTGATTTATCTTCTATCCATGACATTTTATTGTGATATTATTATTATCATTTAGTTATGTTTGATCATCAAGACAAATGCCAATAAGAAGATCACAATCAAAACAGAAGAACACCATATGTAGGCTACTAGCCAAGGCCAAAACCTCTCCTAGAGAGGAAAACTCGTAAAAATATCTTCTTATAGAATTTCAATGAAGACTTCCAAGACCTTGAGCTTGACCTTGACCAAACCCCAAGTGATGAGCTAGCAAAAACCCAAAATATATCTTTTCAAAAACTAGAATGAGGAAACCCTAGTTCTTCCTTCAAACTCACATGTGTGAGCAACAAAGAAAAAATTTCGTATCCTTCGACAGATTTGCTGGCCTCCCAAGAATTCACTCTCCTTCCCACACAATTTCACTGGATCAGACCTCTCTTTTCTTCGTTAGGATCATAGATAACTTGTTGTTCGATGTGTGTATCAAATTAGGTGAGGTTCTTCTTTTTATAGGCCTCCATGAGAGCGAATTAGGCCTCTTTAGGCCGACTTGAATAGGGTTGGACGACTCATCACTTGGAGGCTTCTAGACATGACATATTACATTAAATATTTTTCCTTCTTGTTACATGGGCCCTCCAAGGGATAGTACATCATGACCTTGACTCTTGAATTGACAACAAGACCCCTAGAGAACACAATGGGTGCTTTGACCTTGGACCACAACATAGTAGGAAAGAAACCCATTTCAATAAAATAATTTTTCTTTCACAAATAATTGCTTTTTTTTTTGACAAGTACATCAATAATTATATCAAGTCATGACTCAAGAACAATTATGAAGACCAACACTAGTTACATTTTAACAACTAGTGCCTTCTAGTTCATGTTAACGCAGGTTCCTTTTTTGTATAGAGCATGGCCCTAGCTGTAAACGCATTGTATAACCTAGAAACCCACGTTAGTTCCCTGAAAACCTTATTCTCCACCCTACTTCTAGATTTCATTGTTTTGGCTTTTGCTTGTTTGCTGGTTCCGAGGTCCATTTTGTCTAAAATATGATCTTTTTAGCCATTTACATGCAATTTTCTTTTAAAAGAGTAGTTTAATTGCATTATTTGGAAAAAAAGAAAGAAATTATTTTATGTTATTTTGGTTTGTTTCGATCAGTTTAATGATGAGTTGTTTATTCTGAGTTGTGAATGTATGCATGTACTAAGATATATTAGAAGATGCATTAGGGTTGTTTGTTTTGGAAAGATGTTAGCACTCTCTCCTTGTAGAAAATATTTTTCTTCGAAAGTTAATTGAACAACATCCTTTGTGCATGGTTTGAGTTAGGTCTCACAAACTTCATACGTCAACACCCTTCCGAAGACACTAATAAAGTTCCTTTAAAAGCAACGTAATAAAAGAAATTAGTAACTCTTTATTTTAGAAAAACACACATTAGCTTAGGTTAGGGCCTTGGTTTAAGCTATGGAAGTCAACTCCCTAAGGCTATAAAACTAAACTAGTGTCATTAAAGAGAGAAAATCCTACTACGCTCACATCACCGTGGCTTCCACTAGATCTCATCATCAGTCTTAATGACTGCAAGGTCTTCCTCCACTTTTTGTGGAGGAATTTATGAGTGAATCAGATTCTCCTTTTACTTAGGGGAGTTTTCCTCCAGTTTCTAATTATGAATCATTACACACTGGCCCAACATCAACTCTTCCCAAAGACGCATTTACTAAAGGTCTAGTACCTCCTTTTAATCCTCCTCTAACAGATCCTCTTGGGCCTGTTTCGATCCAAGTAGCACCTTTCCCTACAATGTCTTCATTTGTTTCTACTCCAAATATCCCAATGACTACTAGTGAGTCATGGTATTTTGTGGACACTTTTGGTCCACCATTGTATACCCCACCTGTTTCAACTTCTACACCATTTTTCGGTTATCCCATTGTCCAAACTATGTCTAATCTAGGAACCTTAGTTACGCAAACTGTGGGTGGTGGGTTGCAATGAGTGCCTCCTGCCAACCCTTATCCTTTTGTTTCGACTCCTGGACCTTCGATTAACACTCCTTTCAGTGTGAACGATTCGTGAACCTTCAATAATCCTTTCTGTTGGAATCCACTTCTAAGTTCAATCCCACCTTTACCACAAGGCAAGGGTAACATTTCTGGTACTTATTTGATAGATGGGGGCATTCCTGCACACACTCAACCCATGGTACAATGAGGCCTTTCTTTTACTGATTCTATTCATGTTGGTGGTTATCCTATTAATTCTAGTCTCATTATCATAAAAGGTGGTAGTCCTATGCCTAACCTACCTTATGTAGCCAGCGGTGTCCCATATCCTAGGCCTGTTGCATCTCCTTGAGGCCTTCCAACTCAACCATCAATACCTGTTGGAGGCAACCTCTATTATGGGGGTAACCAGTTTACTTGTTACCTCCCTCAGGTTGGGGGCATACCATATGGCTTGCCACTTTAGACAAATCCACCTCCACCACAAGGGAATTATTATCCAATCACACCCATGTACCCTTCCGAAAACTAGTTGATGGCTAGACCTTCTGGTCCTTCAGGTCAACATAGTTTTCCCTAGTCAGATTCCATGCCACCTACTCCACTGCCATTTTTGGCTACTCTCCACATCCCAAACTGTACAAGTTAACTAATGACCCCATCAACGACAACTTGTTGTGGCCTCTGACCCCACATAAAATTCATGCCAACATTTCATAGTTTGAAGGCAAGCATGGAGATGACACGATGAGACATGTCACTACATACCATCTTTGGTGTGTTTCCAATTCCATGATTGATGACAATATCTGGCTCAGGCTCTTCCCTCGTACCTTGAATGGTAACGTTGTTGGAGATTCGTTGGATCTATGCCATGAAAGCCATTGTCTCGTCGGTCTTCTGACTTATCTGTTTTCCTCACCAAGGGAAAATTGTGACAGTGGACCAACTGTCTTTTTGCACCCTTAACTTTCAACTGCTTACTTCTAGCAACGTTCCTTCAGTGGGTGGTACTCCTGAATATTTTGTTGGTATTGGTACCGGTATTTTGAAAGACTCCTCTCTTCTAGGATGTTTCCCTCTACCGCCACTTGAGGTTCCTATGGCCATTTCTATGGTCTCTGTTATACGTAATGGATCCATGGATCATACCCCTTACAACCATCACATGAAAACTAAGTTTTCCAGTAGCCTCTTAGGGCCATCACACAAAAACTAAGCTTTTAGAAACAAGAAAAAAACTATTGGTAATAAAGATCAATGGCACCAAACCATCAAACCCTAATAAAATTAACTATTTCTATTCTTTTTGTTGCTCAAATGATATCTGACAAGTTCATTTTAGCAATTGTCAAATGTCATTGATATACGATCAACAATCTAATCACCCCCATCACTTTTTTCAGATCTTATGAATGACCTATATAGTTCCTCAATGTATTTTTGTACTGTTATTTCTTTTTGCTTCATGTTTTGCAACTTTCTGGATAGATTGAACAAGTCGCCTACATGTAGACTTGTATTAAACAATAGCCATGAGAACTTAATATATAACAAATTTCATAAACATAAATATAACATGAGAACATAAATGCATTTCATACCAACAAATAGTAAAAGCTACAAGGGTTTGGTTTTGACCTCTTTAGGACACAAAAAAGTGATGTAAATAAGGCCAAAATTGAGGCAGCTCTAGGGCCTAAGCTTGCCTATAAGTTTGTCAATGTTTGACTCAATAAATTAGCTCTCAAATCTGTTTTAGTAATTTTTTTTATTTCTAGTTTTAGTTCCATTTGAGGAATCCTCTGATAGTACATTTTGAATCAAGGTGTTTCATCCAAATAGTAATATTTCTTCATGTTTTTTGGAGCTTTGAATTGAAAGTTCATACCTTGCTTCCTTGCTCTTTGTTTTATAATAAACCAATATTCTTGTGGAATTTTACTTACTTTTTCATTTATTTATGTGCAAAAACAAATGGAGCTATTTTATAAAATTGCTACCGGTGAAGAGAATTATATCATTGGCGTGATCGAGTGTCAAGAAGGTTGTACATTTTCTTAAATCCACGATGAAATTGTGGATGATGAAATCGTTGGATACCCTTTTGATTTTATCCATGATGGAATAAGTTTAAATCCAAAGCAAGAGAAAAAATGGAAAGTTTATACAACACTTTTAGGCATCAAGAGGAAACTAGGCACATTTGATGTGGAAACAAAGTGTTCAAATGTAGTGGAAACAATACCAATCTTTGAAAACATTGAAGTGAATGTGGAGGGACGTATGCATAAACAACCAAGAGTTGAAAATATGTCTTTTTCAATGGAACAAGCCATATTTGTTGATCCTAATGTATTGGCATCTTCGGAAAAAAAAGTTAATAGTTTAATGGAAGAGTTTTCAATGAGAAAATTACTCTCAAAGTATATTCAGAAAAGGGAGAATCTAAAATAAATATCCATTGTGAAATTTGTGGCATTGATTATGGAATAGGGGATGTATCCTTGGCAACGCGAACAACACGCAACTTCAAAAACCATCATATGAAAATAGGGGACCATCAACAAAGCCTTTCAATGCCAAGTGGTAGTGAAATTCCTTCATGTAACGAAGTACAACAGATAGTGATAGTTGGAGATCAATTTCATATTGATCAAGCAATCAAACTTCTAGATGATTTTAACAAGACACAAGAGCCTAATTTGTTTTAAGTGGTGGAGGCAACACTTGCAGACTATAAGGACATGAAAAAAGTGAGAGTGGAATGTACATGATGCAATAAATGGTTTTGTTTAGTGCCAGCAAGTGGTAATATTGTCAGATCTCTAAATGAACACATGAAATCAAAGAAGCACACTACTACTACTACAAATCATAGTTCACATGAGGAGATTGGGCTGAGGAGTAGCACTGTTGGGAGACCAATGATAATTCCCAACAATGTTTCACTAGGTTCTTGGTCCCATTATCACCATCAATATTACATAGGGGCTCTAAAAGTGAGAATCATTCTACTTTATGTGTGTTAATTGACAACTTAGACTAAACTTGAATATGAATTTGTATATTATTATTTTTTATCTTACTTTAAATTTTTTTGTTTTTTATTGTGTTGTCATCTTATTATAGCTCAATTATCTCCCTTGTTACTACAATGTTGGGGGTATTGGTATCCTTATATTGATAGAAATGGGGAGATATTGGAAACAAAGGTCCTAATGGATGATCAATGGGGTGGAAAATTATGGGCCATAGAGAATCATACCAAGATCATGCTATGTTATGACGGTATTGAATGTCGTATTGATGGTACATATAAGCATATTCATTTCCAGAGGGCTTTTGAAATAGGGATCCCATTTGATTCATTAACATGCAAATTTTGTAAGTTGATTCCAAAATGTGATGACTTCAGGATGCGATTATATCGTGAATCAATGTGCACCAATAAAAGAATTGAACGTGATACAGGAAAAGGTAGAATACTGAACTATTTGACTCAAAATGAACTAAAGAATGCTGCAAGGGTTACAAATGCTAACCATAGATCAACAATGTGATCTCTTTGGTGGGAGAGGAGAAAGGTTGCAACACTCTCTATTAGAATGAGATGCATAAGGAAAAGTTTTTTGAATCGATAGAAAGGAAGGATGTATTTAGGTTTTGCACGGATGTGTATGAGGAACATAAGCAAGGAAAATTACAAGGTAAATATTCTGTTTGGGAATTTGTCAATGATATATTTCATAACTTGATGCATGAAAAAGCAGGGGAAGGTATAGTACATTCACAAAATCGATTTATGAGACGATCAAGTTATGGGGAGGTCCTAGATTACATAGCTTTATTGGCCTGAATTTGGATGGTCCTTCAATATCTACGACTTTAAGGCAAGTTAGAAAGTCATTAGCATATATCCCAGGGGAGCATGAGCACATTGTTGAGGCACTCGAAGAAGTTTATGCTTCTTATAAAGCCAAGCATGGTATACATGGCCCAATTCCTGTATTGCTTGTTGAATATGAAACAGCTGTGAAAAAATATGTTAGGTGGGTAGAAAAAGGTGATACATTGGTGGGGTTTTGTGGTGCGAAAGAAGAACATCAATGCCAATCACATTTCTTGGTGATAGTTGGTGAGGGTGCTGTAGGCTATGAGATTATAATAGATTCTTTTAAGAACAATGTTATTGGCCATTATGCATGTGTTATTATTGCAAACCCTTTACATGAAAATCTTCCTCGTTTGGTTGTGGTTTTTCATCCAACATGCAATAGGTTCAATGAAAATTGTGTTTATCAACAATGGGAAAAGGTAGAATCTATATGGAAGAAACATGTGGAAAATAATTTGGGACCTATTGTTGGTCATTCCTCAGATGGGGATAGCTGAAGAAGACAACTTATGTTGAAGGATTATTCTTCAACATTAGATCTTCGATATCAAATTCCTTGGGAAGGGTGGAGGCTAATCGGGTTGTACAATGGTTGCAATGTAATAGGATTTCATGACCAAGATTACATCCATAATGGCAAAACGCTAGTGAATCCTTTGTTTAGTGGTCGACGAGAATTGGTTTTAGGAAATGAGTACATAAGTTTTGGTCATGTCAGAATGGTTTATCACACTTTTAAAGTGGATGATCACAAGCTTAAGGGTGAAGATATAGAGAGGACGGTGTTGTAACATGATTAGTTTTGATAATTTAATTTTTTTGATATAAGAGGTTTTAGTAGTTTAGAGATAATAAATGGGCTTGCAAGAGTATTTGCGCCCTCAAAATGTAAATTTAAGTTTCATTAGTTGGTTGATTTAGTTAATCATGCATTTAAACATGATTAAATGATGTAATAAAGTAAATTCAGACATGGTTTACAAACAGATGAGAAAAAATATTCCAAACTGAATGAGGTTTTTGTTGATAACCTCCTCATGTACAAAAGCCTCTCTCAGTTTTCTAATAACTATTATGGTTTGGGAGATACAAATGCATCTTTAAAGGCATATTTTCCAGAAATTTCATGTTTCATTCACCTTTTTGTAGAACCGATTGTGGCCCATAAAATATGATTCTTGAGAAACTAAAGGAGGATTGTGTTCTTAATATGCTAAAGTACAATAACCTACTTCAGATTTTACACCTATATTACACAACCAGAGATACAAGTACATCTTCACAGCCTATTTTTCAGATTGTGTAAATTCCCTTTTAGACATCTTTTTGCATAAAGTATTTTTAATAGCTGGAGCCAAATTTTGGGAAATTGAGAGAGGTTTATCTCAAGAACATATTCATCTAAAATAACCTCTCTCACTATTTACATAACTATCTCGGATTGAGATATACAAGGCATGACTGGACCCTATTTTGCAGGATTTTGGGAAGAAATTGCTTAAAGACAGTTAGGCCACCTCATCAACTAAGAGTCACAATTCAATTCGAATTCCTCTTCTATGTAAACAGAAATGCATAATGATAGTTCCAAGTAGATACATTATTTTTAAATGTCCTATATTTCAGTTCTATTTGTGTAAAACAGTTTAAGATATTTGTAAACAAATCTTTATATTTTTTCAAGATATCTTAGTTTAGAATTTGTACAAATACTTCATCAATTGAAGTAATTGGTGTGGGCCTTTGATGCCAAAACTCTTAACTCTGTAATAAAGCTTATGTTGTGGTTTTTCTAATGAAAGCCTTACGGCTCTAGTTTTGACAGAATTTTGTGCTTCGAGTATGTTTTTCCAGCTTTTCATATCTTATTTCTACACATGATAAAAGTGTTTATAGGAAGGTCTACAAAGTCATTATCTTTAGAAAGAGATTTGTTTATTGGACTGTTTGTTCATCATAACTCCTCTTTAACTAGTTTTTGTTTTGTTCTTTTTGATATCCATTAAAAGATATTAGCTTATTAGGCTATTTGTCTGAAATAGCTCCTCTTAGAATTGGTTTCAGTCTGACCATTTTGTTTCCTTTTAAATATGTTTTATTGGGCTGTAGAAATATTCTACACGCATCCAAATCTTCCTAGTGGTCAAGTAATAAGTCTGGCTACTCAATTATTAGGAATCTCCTTACATTCTTCTGCCAAATTCTTATACAAATCAAGTCGTTCGGTCAGGCTGGAAGCTGACACTTTCAAAAGGAACCATGTGAGAGAACCTTTAAATGATGAGTAGGAATTGTCATTGATCGTCTACCACCCTCAATTAAAACCATAAATCTAGTCATTGTGCTTCAAAGGATGTTGTTCAGTGATAAGTGAACACTGTTAAACAAAGCCTCACAACAACTAAGGGAGATGCCTCTAGTTCAAGGGCCAGCTTGAGCCTAAAGACTGGTTGAGTTGGTTTCCCGGCGTAGTTTTTGCAGCCAAGGACTGCCTACGGGAAACAGGTACAACAGATGGATCGACAAAATTAGGGATCCGCACAAAGAATTGCTTCAAGGCATGTTCAGAGGTGTTTGAAAGAGTTGAGAAGTACACCAAGTGGAAAGTTAGAGAGGACACTAGCTACAAAAGCTTATCTAATAATTGTTGCTGACTACATTGACATATTTATGTCTCATAGTTTGAGCCTTTGGGAAAGGGTGTGAAATGCTTCACGAGTTCATCATTTCTTCACATTATGGTTATGTTGGGTACAAAAAAAATCTCATACTAATGTCAACATAAATTTCATCAGCAGAGAGGCATATCAAGATGTGAAAATTTCTTGCCATTTTTTTGTTTTGTTGATGATATTGTTTCGAGATCATTACTCTAACTTGCCATGTGTTTTGCATCTGACTGGGTCAGATGTATGTGAGAACTTCTTTAGTAAAGTTGGATAGATGGTTGGAGTGGAGAGGGCCTATGATTTCACTGACTTGCTTCATGTTGTTGGAACCCTTAATAGAGTTGCTCAAGAAGAATCAAATCCCCAAGGGATTCATTTTAATAAATCTCATAAGAAGCAAGAAAGCATTTGGAATAGATTGCACCAAGAAACAATATAAAACATTGACATATTGTCGCAATATGATTCAATATCCACAGATGCTAAAATTGTAGAATCCCTTAAGGTTGGATTGAAGGATGCAAAAGACAGTTTATCAACTCTTGGAATGAAACTAGAAAGTTACACTCAATCTTCTTGGTGGGTTAAACCATGGATAGAGGATGAAAATTATCCAACATTCCAAATTATGGATGAAGTAGTTGATGATTCTCCACCGAGTTGTTCCAACTCTATATTCCAAGCTTCATCATCATTGGTGCACAATGAAAGTGAATTGCAAATAATGGAAAGTGAGTGGAGACAGGAGTTGGATGAAATTTTAGATGCCATTGATGAAAATGTAAGAAAAACAATAAAGATAGTAGTATATCTTGATGGTAAGGATATGTTTAAAGCTTGTTTGGTTAGTCAGTTGAATGGAAAGACGACATTATCCAAAGATAGGTTGAAGAAAGTGAGAAATGGGGTTTACTTTAGGCGAGATGGGAAGGCTCCACAAAAGGGTGTTTCAATTGGCTTTGGTATTGGATCAGATTGTGGGGTGTTGTTTGAAAGCAACTCAATTCCCCTCACTGAACGTATTGCAAGAAACAGTGTTCCTCGAAGTACAAAACAAGGTGTTTCTTGTGGAACATGGTACATTGGAAGGGTTCAATGAATAAGGAAGAAGGGTGGTAATAGGGTGTTTGATTACCATAATGACATTGAACTTTTGGATAGATTAGAAAGCATCAAGCTTCAATTATGTTGGTATAGTAGAATAAAGGGGAAACACATGTATAAGTATGATTTGACAGATCATGCTTTTGTAAAACTTGAATCTATTATAGCAATCACAAACTTATCATACAATGCTAGGAATGATACATACAAATTAGAAGAAAGTGATTACAAAGTTTTTTCAGATTTTGTGAAAAATTTGAACAAGATAGATCTTCAAAACATTCTACTTTCTCTTTCCTTATGTATTTCCATATGTTGGATCATTTATAAATAATTATTGGTTGTATTTCTATTGATTTGTTTGTATGAATCTGATTTTAATTTTGTACTTTTTGGTTTCAGGTCTAGTGAATAGTTCAAATGGTGAATGTTCAGGATAACTCAACCTTTTTTTGCTACCTTCTTTTTGGTGTAAGTTTCTTTCACTAGCCATTCATCTTTTTGTAGTTTTGTTTCATTCAAACATTAATTTGGTATTTTCCTCCATAAAAAAAATAGAATTACATACCTATATAACTATGTGTACCCCTTACCTCAACACATATATACAATTTGGAGATAAGGGTACCCCTTACCTCAACACTTGTGTTGGATGCCTTCCATTGTGGTTCCTCTAAAGTTGGTCCATTTAATCATGAAAAGCAAGAAGAGGTGGTTCCTTTTTCATGAATATGTTTTGCGGTTAAGTATGTGGTTCTTCTCACTAACGTTAACGTTTTCCTTGAATTTTTAGATTAATGGTTCACTTGCTAGAAAGGATATCAAGGATTTGATGGCACGAGCTTTAGTCAAGATGGTTTCTTCTCACTCAAGTCAATAGATTTACACCAGAGCAATGTCTAACACATGAAGTGCATTTTATTTTTAATGTTTATGTGGTGGTTGGCTTTCCTATTTTTTAAATTGGACATATAAATTAGAGGCTATAGTTCAAATGTGCCATCAGAGTCTTTTTGGAAGTATTTATAATTTTGCCATACGCATGGGGTCTACAATAGTTAAATTACACTTGGTTATTATCAATAATTGAGTCCTCAATCATATTTTGGGCATTTCCTTCCAGTTCTTTCACTAAACAACATTAACATTAATTACTATCTGTAAACGATTTTGGACATGTGATGGTAGTTGTTTTTAAATTGTCTGCAACTTTATTGAGATATGTTCTTCTGGTAGATTGGAAGGGTGATGACACTTTTCTTTCTTATTTTTTCCTACATTGATATATATGTGTTTGATGGGCCTTGCAACGTGTGTGTCTGATCCAAGGGGTATTTTAAGGTGAATGGTATCTGATTTTTTGCAACTTTTGGATTGACAAGAATTTGATAGGGTGAATGGTATGCAAAATTTAATTGATTTTATTTTTCCAAAGAAAGAATGCATAAGTTTCTATTTCATGGTTTTGGAAAGGAAAATACATAGAAAAGTTCTTATATCATGACATATTACCTCCAAAAAGGAAAAGTAGGCCACTTGGTGGCGATTTTCACAAACTTTCATACATAATATACCTATGATCTCTCCTGGGAACACAACTAGAAGAAAAAAATATGCGTTGATGAGCGAGGCAGGTTGTCAATGGGAGGTGATGTAGAGCTAGGTCCCAGTGTTCTGTTGCTTATTTGTCTCTCCATTATCCTAGAATCTCCAAGATGACTGGTAATATTTTAGAAATCTTGAATTCTTGCAGTAAATGATATGAACTACATAAGCAATTTGAAAGGGCACTTCTGAATCAATTTGAATTTCACACTTGGAATATCATGTAGTGCAGACCCTTGTTACAAGGTACTTCTGAATCAATTTGAAAGGGTCTTGACTCTTGGGTCATTATGAAATGATTTATTTTATGAGGCTAATTCATATCTATCTTGAATTTCCTTTTGGATCATTTAAGACACAGACTAACCCTTTCCCAAGGCCCTTCTCGACCTTGCTGAGACCCCCCCTTTCTGAGGCATCTTTGTATTACTTTTAGGCCTGTTTAAGGACCTATTTGGGCCCTCTTCTTGGCACACCTCAGTAGTATTTGACCTAAGTCTTTTCAATGACATCTATGTGGAAAAAAATTGGGATTCTTCTAAGTGAAGTTGGAGGACATTATTGTGTTATCTCTTTATGGTTTCTAGACTAATATGATGCTCATTTAAGCCTTTGTTCTAGGCTCTTCTGAAAGAAATCTATATCCATTCAAAAGTACTCCAAGGCAAATTGTCTATAGCCTTATCCTCACCTTTTGTAAGATTTATAATTTCTACCAAATTTGAAGGGTTTGTTGAGCTATATCTAGATCTCTATGGAGTTGCATCTAGGATTGATCAAGGGCTTATTCAAAGAACTGATAGAAGCTTGTAAGGAAATGATGGATATAATCAAATCATGCCTTGCTTCTGAAACAATTACAAGAAGTCTCTTATTGGTCATATCAAGAGAAGATCTCTCTTCACTACTGTTATTGGTGTATTTTCTTAAATTTCAATTTGATTTTCTGTTTTTTAATAATGATTATTATATCAGAAAGTGTATTATGTACAATTTTGATTACTTTATATTACCTTCCATGAATTGAAGATTTTTTTTATCCACAATGTTTGACTATTTCAAGGTTAGCTTGTAGTCATATCCTAATATATTACATATTGTTTAACTATTTTTACACAATAAATGTTGGTGCAATGGAGAGGATGGGACTTCCATTCGAGCAGCAGGTTATCTATAGGTGGATGTGGCAGCAGAAGGTAGATGTGTTGTAAACGACCATCTTTTGGTTAGCTATTGGGAGCATTACTAAGAATAAATTGCTATTGAATGCAATAACTATACCTATTTTCTTTTGCCTTTGCAACACCTTGTTGACTGTCTATGCCCTGTATCTATGGAAACTTCTTTTCTTTTGAAAATGGTTGGAAGAATCCATAATTTTCCTTTTGCAAGTCTTGGTGGGGAGGTGAAAAAATTACAAGTCTTTGTTGAAAAATCTATCCCTTCGTTGAACAATTCCAAGGTATGCAAAATTCTTTTTGGGACATTGTAATTTTATTTAAGGTTTTAAATTTAAATTTATTATTGGTTTGAACTCTATATAGATAGACATATGCTCTTGGAAGGCTTCTTTAGATAAGTATCTTCTTGGAGGTGAGTTTATCACTGTTGACTTCCAAATATAATTATGAACATTTATCATTTCAAAAAAAATGGAGGAAGTGGTGTATCAAATATTTTTGGTGACAAAGGATATGCAAGCAGATGTTTCAACATTAGTTGAAGAGTGCACTAGAGAAGACAATGTAATGCCCACGTTGAGTCAAATAGCAGACCTCATTTTTCAGGTGATTTTCAACAAGTGATATTTTTGTGCTTACTGCAAGACAATTTCCCTGATATTTTTGTGCTTCCAACATCACTTGTATGTTGCATGAACTATAGAATGCAGTTGTTAATGGTTTATTCTGCCATATAAACTGATTTTTTTCTCAGCGGTGTATATTATTCTACCTATCTCCTTTTCTTACGTGTCAATCATATCCATCCATGATGAGTATTCCTGCTAACCCTACACACTTCTCTTATACAATGATTGGTGGCATTGGCAAGAGTGTTCACATAAATGCCATCAGTTGGCAATGTAGGTGCAAACATAGAGGAGAATGTGGGTGCCTAATAAATAGGGACTCAGTGCTTAATAAGCATGAAGTGAGGTTTTGAGCCCCGTGTTTCACCAAATCAAATTTGAGAAATTCATCTTATCTATTGGTCAACTTTTTTTATAATGACTCTACAGCCATAGACTCTGCAACATGTACTATTTCACTAGTAGACTTCTCATGCAAAATAATTGAAGAGTCCTTGGTCCCAGAGAAAGAAGAAGAAATATTTTCTTCTCCTGCCAATTCTTGCAACCTCATATATTTTCTTATTTCTTCCTTCTAAAGCGCACCATTGCATTATATGCATACCTTGATTTTTTTCTACCACCAAACCTGCAAATGTTTTGTAGGGATCTTATTTGAACTCTCATTCTTTGAATTATGTTACTATTGTACACATTTTTCACCCCGATACAATTGGTCAATATGGACAAGAATGAATATGTGGCCCCTTTATCCTGTCATGGCTAGTGGTCTTTATTCCTTGATTATGTTATATGTTCCTTTTTCTTTCCAGATTCCTTACTGAACTTGTCATTCTCAAGCCTTAAAGGTAAATGACAATTGTGAAATTCCATCTTACTTGCTAGATAGGGAGGTTCCATCTATCGAATCAGCAAATGGATGTTTTCATCCATTGCTACAAGTTGAATTTTAGGCAATAGCAGTGGGACATGGTAAAAATCCCAACCCTGTTGATGGATGATGGGGCCTTTTAGCTCATTATATATACTCAATTATCTCTAGTAGAGGTTTTCCTACAACTAAATTGGCATATTATGAATGTTTCTATCCCTTTTTCTCCTCATGCATACATTTTTGGCATAAATTTGTTTATTTTTTACTACAGGGAAGTCCCTCTTCCTTTCAAAAGTAAAAACCTTACATCAGTAAATAGTTGGGGCCTTTCATCTCTTACTGGACCTTACTAGAATTAAAGGTGCAGAGTTTCGATTAGTCTTCAATTTACAAAATGTAAAACCCCAACATCCTGGACAATGGTGAAAATTGCATGTAGGCTGTTATATTTCGAGTTGCTCACGATCAGTTAATATGGTTTTTGTCATGCATAAATTTTTGTGATGCTTTCCATTTTGAAGTGGATCTTCATACATAAATACATATATATCTTTTTTTATAGGCTGAAAACGAGAACCTCCCACCCTTGGTGATAAAAGGAGCTAAAGAGTCTTGATGAATCACCTCATGGAGGTATAAAAGTGGTGGTGAATGATGCCAACGTTTTCAATCACAATTGCGGACATTGAAGGACTAGGTACATTCTAAAAGAATAATCCTAAACAATGTAACATATTTTGGATGTTCTATGCTTGAGAAAGGGATCATTTTTCATATTGCATTTATTGAAGCATCTGAATTCGTTTTTTTTGCATGGTTATTACTAGAATTTTGCAACATGCACTATATTGACATTTATTGATGCTTTTTCCTGCAGCTGGAACTCCATATGAATTTGGTGCTTTTCAAATGAAACTAGTTCTAACTCTTGATTTTCCAAACTCACCTCCTAGAGGTAATTGTTGATCCTTATAATGATGCTTCATCCAATTTACATTCTCTTAAATGGATATTATGTTTGCTTTAGATTTTTAGTTGCCTATAAGACATTTTTTTTTCTACTTACTGCTTATCTAAATCATAAAGTATATAAGGGGGATTCATGACTTGTAAAAACTGAGAAATAAACTTTGGGTCTTTCAATAGTAATGATTGGCTTGGACTGCAGGGTATTTTTTCACAAAAATATTCCACCCTAATATTGCAAGCAATGGAGAGATATGTGTCAATACTTTGAATCCAACCCTTGGACTGTGACACATTCTTCTTGTATGTGTTCATCCACTTACCATTTTAGCTTATTTATGGGTACGATGTGCTTATGTTACAAGAGGTACAATGTGCTTATGTTACAAACAAAATATATTGATATGGGTTTATTTTGCAGGCTCTATACAATCATTCATGATTTAAAGTCCAAATTGAAGAGTAAAGTGGAAATTTCAGAGTCTACTGCTTTAAATGAAGGCCTAAAAAAATACCCTTGTGACCTCTCCTACCCCACTTCTACCATTCCCAACAAATATGAGAATAATATTCAAGATCCAAGCATAAATGTCGCTTCAACAAAATCTATAGGAGTTGGTGCATCAACGGTTCATAAAAAGAAGAATCTAGCTTCTACCAGAGTGCACATTGACAAGAAAAATCTCGATTCAATTTAGGAGGACATGGTAGATTGTGAATTGTATGATATATACTTTTCAACTAACAGATGAATATTCTAACACCATGCTCTGTAATGTGTCTTAAGAGTGGTCATAGGTTTTTCACGGTAGTCGTAGGTTTTCTGTAGTGCTTTTACAAAGCTTTTTCTGACTAGTGGTTAGCAAGCTGACTTTGCAATAGGTCTATGGAGTTGTTTCAAAGATTCAATTTGTTCTAGCATGAAGCATGATCCTAAACATGCAAGCTTTGAGTTTGTAGAAGTGGACATTTCTAGAGTTGGATGTACAAATCTACTGTTGGTTGTATCGTCATCCCATAAACAATTGTTTGATGGAGATGTTTTTTTAAAAGCTATATCATAATATTTTCAAGCCTTGGCATATATTCACTGTTTAGATTTAAATCGTGGAATGGTTGGAAATTTGGAATTTGGTTTTTGATGGTGCACAACCTAGATATTTTGACTTTATGCTATATAGTTGGGAACTTTCAATGCAATATGGTCAGATAAAGAAACTTTCTTCTTCATTATGAGGTATATATACAAATTTAGTGTTGTTTATAGTGGAGACTATGTTTTTTCACGTTATTTCATGGTGATGTGTATTTAGTTTGTGTTTTGAGTCTTGACAATACAATGTTTGTTTACACCATAATTTTTAAACTAATTTTGCTTGGTTGGTCCAAGAGCTTGATTCTTCTCAGGGCTCTTACACTAGAGTAGACATTGTAGGTGGAACAATTTTTATGAAACATCCTTGTATGACTTGTTGCTATAGCGGTGCTTGAATTCTACTGGAAGGTCACCCACTTGCATTTGCTGTTAACTATAAGAATATCATAGTTTTAGACTATAGTATATTGTTTTATTACGAAATTAAATTAGAGTTATAAGAATCTATTAGCGTAAAATTATGTTTTCAACTTTTGGTTGAATTAGAGGAAACTAGGTTGGACTAAATCCTACGAGTTATAGGCAACTAAGTTAGACTAGAGTTGATCAAAACATTTTTAGCATGAAATTTTGTTTCCAACTTCTGTTTTTATTAGATGAAACAAAGTTTGATGAAATGCTGCATATTTATGTTTTCTCAGAGTAAGTTCAGAGGTACTGAAAGAAAACTATGTGCCTTCTCTTCAATTGATTCTGCCATAGCTATTTATTGCAATTTATTGTGACATATTGGTAAAATGAACATTATTCTGATAAAGAAGTTATGTTTTTAGAATCGCTAACTGCTATGAAATTATCTTTGGACATGTCAGTAGTTTAATAGTTTCATGTAATAAAATCAAGGACAACTGGTTTAGCTTTGAAGATTCTATAATATATGTTGTGTAAGGTGATGTGAGTCCTACTGGTCCTGCACAACTTGAGATTCCAAGGTAATAAGCAGATTCCTGCACTTGTTCTTTTAGAAGTGTTCAAACCTCGTTGGGATTTTATAACCTATGGTCTACAGGTTTTCATTAGAAGCTTTGGGATATTTGTAAGCATGGTTGTATATAGCAAGAATGGTTGTTCTCTATTCTAATCTTGACACTGAGAAGATAATATTAACTGAAGTGTTATACAACAATATTAACTGAAGTGTTTATATAAACAACTAGATTAATCCATTGGAAAAGAACAACACGAAAGGATTGTTTTCAATTTTTGGCAAAGCTATTTTCCTATCATTTCCTCCTTCGACATTTAAGCTCGTCTTGTGAGCACCTCCGTTCATATAATCGTTATATAAAATCTTGGAAGTCTGATCCCATTCTTCTCAACTAGTTTTCGAATTTGAAAGTCCCATATCATACTTTTCAACTGATTTTGGCATTATAGATGTTTTCTCTTGCAGAATTGTGTACTTGGATGTTCTCTGGCAAGTCTTTTTTGTAAATTTAATATTCAACAGGTTGCTTCATTATAGGGCGATAAGGCTCTCGATTCTTGGTGTTCAAGACATTACTTTAATATTGTTTAGCTTAAATTCTCAAGTGATTCTCTAATTATAGAAATGCCAGGGTCATTCGTATTTCAAGGAAGTGATATTAGTTCTTAATATTGTTGCTAGGGCTATTTCTATTTCCTATATGATGTTAGTTCCAACGTAATCGCTCATTATGTAAAATAAATCCCAAGATAAATAATCAACTTCCTAAAAGAGACCTTAAAGAGAAATCCACTATATCCATCTTGAGTGGGCCTAATGGTTAAGACCATGTGTTTCCTCCTAAGAGGTCATAGGTTCAAAACCAGAGGGGGTAGATTATGTATGCCTTTGTTGACTTAGTAGTCAAATCACTGTGCAGAGGTGGGTCCCTTGTCCCACAAACAAGGGGGTCTCATACACCAATGTGGTGTCTTGCTTGGCTGTGACCTAAAATTGGATAATCAAAATATTCTCTAGAAATTTTAGAATTGTATTTCAAAGGTATGAGAGTGCAAGGAAACCTTGTATTTAGTGAGGTGCACGATAAGGTAATGCTTGCATTCAACATGTAGAAAATCTTGTAGATGTTTGGAGGTTTATTTTGGAATACACCATTGTTTTGAGCTAGCCAAATGGAGAAAATCATCTCTACAACCAAAATTTTGTCTTATGTTCTAGTTGTAGTCCATTCATTTAATGTCTCTGCATTATCTCCAATCCATTGTTTCATTTTACCTAGTCTATGAGTGATGGCCCATATCTCATTGCTGAGATGATAGTGAATCAAAAGGTGATTTCATGCTTTCGTGTTATTCCCATAAGAGCTCATGTGTTGGGACTTGTCCATCCTCTTCTTCTAAGCATGTCTATGTTGGGATTGCACCTAGAGGGTCTAGACTTGCATCTAGAGGGTCTAGAGGGTCTAGACTTGTGCTTGAACACCTTATTTGGTGCAAACCTATTCATAAAGATTCATCAATTGATTTTTCATCATCATATAGATCATTTTATATGTTATTTTAAATACATGCACATAATCAATCTTCCTAAATCATGGTTGATCTTTGTGTTCCTTAGACCATTAAATGCCATAAATCATAATGAGATGTGCTTGAGTGTGGGTTTAGTAATTACATTGTGGGAGAAATGATATGCATTTACAATGTATATCAAAAGAAGAAAGGTGCATTGTAGAATGCATGTGGGCTCATAAGAGAGGCATCATGTCGCTATACCAGGGATATAAAAATAAAAGGGTATAAAAAATGTGAATAAAAAAATGGATACATACAATATTTAGTGAAAATAGGGGTTTTTTATATTGGGAAGGTGTATTGGATTTATATTGGTAGGGGGTTAAACAATGCCACCAACGCACGTGCTATGTCATAGGCCTAGTGAGTGAATCCCCCATGCACACAATACAATATGTACACATCACTGTATATCCAACATGCACATAGCACCATATATACCCAGCACTGAATATGCAACATTCATACAACATTATTTGTATTAACACCCTGTACATAATATTTCATAAAAAACATGTAAACACACTACATATGAACAATACTGCATGTGCACAATCATCCCAGATGCAACATGTACAACATGTATGACATATGCACAACAGTAATACCACACATTTGAAACCACTCTACCTCTACCAAGCAACCTTGCTTCCAGCGTCTTATCCATGCTTTTCCTAGCATGCCGCAAACCATGTTGCTTTCAATTCGCTGATTTATTCCTTAGTATAACTTGTCCATAACATAGACATAATATAATCACATAGCATCAACTCATAACCACATGATATTGACCTCATATTTTGCATGAATACTCTTCCCAATTGATTCCTTATAATGCCAAGAACCTCTTCATGTCATTTTCTTGTCCAGAAGAACGATTCCTGATGGCCCTGTCAGACAATGACATATATACATAGAAACATACATACATATACATAAATATTAGCATAAAACAATCATGATCCATGATGACCCTGTCAGATAACAACATACATAGATACATATATGCATATAATCATTAGCATAAAGCAATCATGATCACAACATAAATACTAGATATCATTGTCAAGGTTAAGATAACTTCCTTTATTAATGCACAACATTGAGAACCACCGTTCCCAACCTAGTCGAACCATTTGACATATCAGGTCCATTTATTTTACCTTTTATGGTTACCTTTATCCTGCCTATCCTACCATCATCCATTTACACTGATGGACCCAACCAGTCCAACTGGCTGTCATAGTCTTACCCTCCGTTGCGCTTACTCATGCACAAAGGTTCATCTGAATCTTACATTACCTTTTGGGTACCACACAACTCTCCCAAGTTCCATCAAATTTCCTCTTTCCCAAATAATTCTGAAGATTCAAAACATAAAAGGCAAGACAAGAAATAACTAAGAAGAAAACAATGAAAGTCAATAACAATATGACACCACAACAAAGTGGAAAGGCCTTGCAACAGACATAAACAAAACCACAATCAATATCAGTAATTCATAAAATACCAAAAGCACAAGACTGGCAACAAAAACCACGACTCAATCCCCATGGTTTTGAATGCTTCCAAAGGAAATGTCAACCTGAGCCTTCTTCATAATTTCATGGAAATTTATTTTACCATGTAATCCCCTGCATCATACTACCATAAACACATAACTGTTAGTGTATATATAACATAACAATACACCAATTACCTTATCTTGTTATGCCAAACATGGTGCCTTGTAGCTGAACACATCCGTGCCATCTCTCAAGGGACTCTAATTCCCTTGACAGATCCACCTACAACTAGAGACTGGCTAATATACCTGCCAAGTACATGTTCATCACTATAGCACATATCCACATAATGTCAGACGAGTTTAAGGTTAAGAAGACTTCCTGTATGCAAATCACTCACTCATTTGGATAATGGTTTCCAAACATAGCCAAAGGAATTCTTGCCCAATTCCTTCCTTTTACCTTTTTACCTTGTTGCAATCGAGGCTTACTATGCGATGTCACATCACCCAACTGTTAGTTATGTAAACACATATATTGATATCCTATCACACTAATACCAAGCATGTTTCCTACAACTATTTACACATGTCAACCACATGTTCTAGATATCAAGAAAATCACATCTATCAATTTAAAATCAACCTTTACCAAGGCTAACAATCACGTCATAATCCGTAGTCAACTTAGATTTATTAGACATAATTCTCCAACTATTACCTACTATACTCAGGTACATATCAACTGTCTCGACACATATGTGTTAGTAAAATCATCTTAAAACAAAATCATTTGAACATATACTCATATTATGCAATTCATCAAACATTCAACCAACTTGCAACATACCATGTTAGATAAATCAACTAGATGACATAATCAAACAATCCAGCACCAAGTATACTACTTAAGCAAACTCATAGTGTACCTCAGGGGAGGCTATCTTGTCTGCACAATCAATCTAGGTTAGCACGATAAAAATTCATAACATATCAACTCAAACATAAATCATGATATCCATAACACTAACTAACTAACATTTTCACATCATAAGCTCATAAGAATTTGTCGTTCATGCATAACAATCACATATGTATGATCAATCTAGATTAGTATGACACCATATCACAAATATGTTGGCTCATACCTGAATATCACAACCATAACCATTTGCATAGGTCAAACCAGGTTAACACAATACACATAACATCAAGATCTTCAATGCAATGAACATAAACAACACGCATATGACTAATCCAAATTACAACATCAAGATCTCAATGAAATAACCCTAATCATCAAGTTAATATCATATAACAACAATATGCTATATATCATGCTCATTAACAACATATGACCTAATCATCAAGCTAACTATCATATAACAACAACAAGTTAACCTATAGCATACTCTTCAACAACATATAACATAATCATCAAGTTATCTAACATAAAACAACAATAGAAATGCATACAATCACATGTTACCATCATTCTTGACTATGTGACTCATGTGCATATGGCCATGCTAATGAACTATCATCTATAATGTACGTAACCATAACATCAAAATACATGTACATAAACCTAATGTATATAAAAATCCTTCACTTACATACCTTCATTCCAAATATACAATACCTGTATGACGATATGCTCTTACCCCAAAGTCCAATACTGCAACCTCACTTTGATGATCTACATCTCCTACTTTACCTCATTCAACACATTAGCATCATAACATACCAATAGCACCATGATGACCTAAATTGCATAGCATTACTTCACAAGGCATGTTTGACCTACTATTCATGCATAACTATAACCGAGACAATACATGCATAATAACTGCATATAGATATATAACACATGAGTACCAAATGTTATACACATCATTCTAGCTAGATTCTAGTCATCAATGCATGACCATATCAACTTCACAAAACATGACCTCATGCATGACAACCACCATTACTCCACTGTACACATTTCCACATGCAACCATCAACATTCATAAGCAATGCATAATCAACTACACATACGCATGAACACATGTAGTCAAGCGTAAGCGATCAATACTTGTAACCAACCTACAAGACTGATACATGTAATAAAACATAGAAGGATGTAATAAAGTCACATACAACAACATGTAAGCGACATATAACAATATGTAACCACTCATATACTCATGACGATGCATTCCACAAAATCAACATCAAGTTCCTCATGACAACCTTACTTAAACCATGATCAACATTATGCAATGCAAAAAGAACATGGACTGCATGCATAAGGAACACATATGCAACCAACATGAATGCATGACCAACACACAACCCAAGGAGAGCGCAACCATGCTTTGTTACCACTTTGTAACACCCTCCTCCTACATCTACCCAAGCAATCGACCAGTCGGGGTAAACATGAAATGAGAGGCTACTATGATATGATTCAACCTCCTAGGTGACCTTAAGGAAATTGAATTGATGGAAACACAACACGCATACCTCCCTAAGGTGTTTCATGACCCCCAGGAGCTAATCCACCACTCTAGGTGCCCAACCCCTGAGTTAACCCAACATTTAAATGAATTAAACACAAATTATCTCCCATGACAAGGCATGCATGTGACTATAACCCTATAGTTTCTCTCACAGGCATGCTTGCCAATGGCTAGAGACCTAATTTGTCAGTGTTATGCCATCTATTCTGGGATTTGAGCCACTTTTTCAAGCCTAAAGCCTAGGTCACTTCCCAGGATTGAACCATCTCTTAAAATCAGTAAAATAACATGGAAGTGACAGTACTAGAGAAAATTCTTGTTCAAGACCTTGACTGGACCCCTACTAGCCATAATAGACATTTTTTCAAACACTTAGGTGTAGATAACATATTTGAGCATAAGGGTCTCATACTTATCTGAGATTTGCTATGAAGCATTGTCTCCTTATCACATTAGCTTTTGTTTCATCCATTAGGTCATAGATACATTGATCATTCAATAACAAGTAAGAACATGAAGAGATCCATACATAGTGGTTGTCATAAAACATATACATAACCAACATAATAGCAACAGGAATACTCATGAGAGTACAACCATATAGACCACATATAAACCATCAAAATGCTCATAGAAATACAAGGAGAAATAACCTTTCATTAATGATGCAAAATCGAAACCTGGGATGGGACTTCCACGTTCCACGTGATCGTAGAATGGATGAGCCAAATCTCTCTTCATTCATTCATCCCTGTGCCATATTCCAAACATGAATGTGGGATATCATAGAACACATCAATAAAAAATCATCCAAGGCTTCCAGAGGCCATCCAACTCAACCCATCAAACAATGATTCCACCACCTGGTAGGAAATCACCAAAACCATCATAAAATTGGTCTCCATCCAAGCCTTCCAGGGCTTCCAAAGCATTTTTTCCAACCAAGGCTTCCAAGACTAGTAGCTCAACCCACAGCTTATACAAGGCTTCCAGAGTGTTTGTCCAACCAGAGCTTCCAGGACTGGTAACTCAACACACCAAGGGCTTCCAGAGCATTTTTCTAACCAAGGCTTCCAAGACTAGTAACACAACCCAAGTTGTTACATGGCTTCCAGAGCATTTGTCCAATTAGGGCTTCCAGGAACTAATAACTCAACCCAAGCTAAGGAAACTTGAGAACCAACCAAAACAAAAAAATGAAGATAAACCCACAATCACCATGGCTATCCAGGAAATGGAAAGGCTAGGCAATCCACTATCAATCCCAATGATCCTCCATGCCAGAGATAGATCATAACAAAAAATCCACATGCATATGCCATGCATGCCAAAACTAGTAAAGGAAACATACATGCAACTCGGTACCTGCAAGAAAATATGATGTAGTTGCTAATCTCGGTGCTCTCTTGCGCTTTCCTACTCTTCCTTTGTCTTCTTGATCCAAAAATCCTAGTATGCCACACCCTCCAAGAGTGCTCCAAGAAAACTCTAAGTATCCAAGAGTATGAGAGAGAGAGAATAATGAGAGAGCTCCAAAATTGAACTGACCAAATCTTTCCCACTGATCCTCAGAAGCCTTTTTATTAATGAGGTCTCTATTTTCTTCATTTTCCATTATTTTCCTTCATTTTCCTCCTCACATGAAACTTGTGACCTTTCACCTTCCTTTTATCCTAATTTCCTTTATTTTCATAAATAAAATGCCAACTAATGCCTCATGCCTTTCCAAAACCTTAGCCATATATATATATATATATTTGCATGGAATTTTCATGATGGTTATTTCATCCAAGGGTTTAGGATGAAATTTGAGTTTAAGCATGCATGATGATGAAGACATTGTAAAGTATTTTTTGAGAGTTGATGAAGTTGTAAAGACCATAAGAGGGCTTGAGGAGAAGCTAGATGATAAAGTGGTGGTTCAAAAAGTGTTAATATTTCTTCCTGAGAGGTTTAATCCCAAGGTTTCAACCATAGAAGAAATGCCAAATCTGAACACTTTCACTTTAGATCAACTCCTTGGAATACTCACTGCCTATGAGATGAGGAGCTGTAAAGGAAAGTCTGCAACCAAAGAATCAGGCTTCAAAGCATAAAAGAAGGGCAAGGATTAGCATGATAGCTCATGTTGTGATTATGAGGAAGAAGAAGCCAACTTTTTGAGGAAGCTCAAGCGAGGATCAGGCAAGTATAAAGTTAAGTTTCCATTTAAATGTTATAACAGTGTCAAAGTTGGTCATTATGCATCAAAGTGTCCTGAAAAGAAGAAAAAGGATTATGATCCTAAAGAAAATCTTAAGAAATCTCAGAAGGACTAAATGAAGGCTAAGAAGAGAGGATTATATGTCCAAGAAGGGAGCTCTTCTGAAAGTGAGCCCAACCAATCCTCAGATGAAGACATAGATGATGGCAGCCCTAGGGAATTCATGTTGATGGCCATTGAAGATATGCAAGTCGACGCTATCAAATATGATAATGAAGAAGGAGAAGTTGATTTTGAAGGAGAGCTACTAAGTGCTCTTGAAGAATAGAGAGATTGAGGAAGAAAACTTAAAACCCAAAAGGAAACTCTATTGAAAGAAAATTTTTAGGTTGTAGAGCCATTATTCCTACAGTTAGAAGAAGGCGAGAAAATGCAAGAAACCTTGAAACAAAAATTGAATAGAAAGGCTCAAATTTGTGAGAAGTTGGAAGGAGAAATTGTATTTCTGAGGAAGGAGTTGAAGAAGGCCAAAACGTTGATTAGCTTAAATTAGAAATTCAGCAAAGGAAGTGAAGGTATGAATGAAATATTGGAAGCACAAAGACCCTCCTCAAATCGAATTGGTCTTGGCTTTGATGTTGAGTCCAGCACAATAGCTGAAATCAAAGAAAAAAAGGAAATTATGTTTGTTCCCCCTGCAAGAGAAGGGCGTACACAGTGGCAAGGGACAATTACGTAGATAAAGATAGGTCAACAATAACAAAAGTAGCACACTGTCCATGCTAATCGATTTCCATAAAGTTTAGATCAATGCAAAAGGTAGCCACCCAGATTTAGTGGTGTCTTCTCGAGATATTGTTTTACATGCACTAAATATGGCCACAAGGCAACAAACTGCATAGTGAATCTCTCTTACAAACAATTCAGATCCAAGAGAAGTTTTCAGTAAAGAAGATTCAGACCCAGGTATGATAATTCATTTTCTCCCTTGAATTATCAAGTGAAATGTTTTGAATGCCAAAATTTTGGGCATATAGAAGTTAATTGCAGGCTAAGGGAGAAGAAGAAAGGGCCAATTAGTGAGCAAACTGTACAACAACCAAAAGTCTGGAAAGAAAAAGAGAAGTCAAAGAAGTGTATAGTGGATAGTGGACAGTGGTTTTTCCAGGCACATGACAGGAGATAGAAGCAAATTTCTCACTTGGCAGCCTGTGGACAAAGGTAATTTGACTTTTGGGAACAATTCTCCAGGAAAGATAATTGAAAAAGGAGTAGTCAGTATGTCAAATGGAAAAGGTAAGGAAAAAAACGTCTTGTATGTTGATGGGATGAAACATAATCTGTTGAGTGTGTCTCATATATGTGATCAGGGATACGATGTGGTGTTCAAAACCAAAAAGTTTCAAATCAAATCCACAGGAACAAGAGAAACAATGGTTGAAGCTGTAAGAACAAACAACAATGTTTATGTGCTGAAGGAGAAGATAGAAAAGTGTATTTTGACCAAGATTGATGAAAGATGGATATGGCACAAAAGGCTTGTACATATGAAATTTGACCAGATTGTCAAGCTCAATAAGAAAAATGCAGTCAAGCACCTACCTAGGCTTTCAAAACAAGAGAACAATATTTTCCAAGTCTTCTCAGCTAGGAAAGAAAGCTCGAGTTCCTTTCAAAGAAAAGGAAAACTATTAAGAAAAATTATTGAAGCTGATACACATGGATTTGTGTGGACCATCCAGAATGTAAGCAACCGCTAGTAAGATCTATTTTATGCTAATAATTGATGATTTTAGTAGGATGATATGAGTTGCATTCCTCAGAGAGAAGTATGAATCTTTTGAAAAGTTCAAAGAGTTCAAAGTCATGGTTGAGAACAAAATAATTGAAAAATCAAAAGCATAAGCATAAGGTCAGAAAATGGAGGTGAGTTCACTTCAAACGAATTTGATGAATTCTACAAACATAATGGCATCAAAAGGTAATTGACCATAGCATAGAATCCATAGAAAAATGGTGTTACAGAGAGAGAAAACTGATCAATGCAGTAGTTAGCTAGATCAATGATGACAGAAAAGAATGTTCAACAAATATTTTGGGCAGAGGAAATTCATACAAAAATTGTCATTCTTAACAAATCTCATCTAAGACCCAACAGTGACAAAAATCCTTATGAGTTGTAGTGTGGCAGACCTACAACAATCAAGCATTTCAAAATATTTGGTAGCAGATACTACATCAAAAGGAATGATGAGAAACTTGGGAAATTCGATCCTAGAGCCGAGAAAGGAATTTTTCTGGGTTATTCATAGAATAACAAAGGATACATATGCATAATGATCATAATTAGCACAATGATCAAGAGATGAAATAGATCGAAAACGATAGCATGGATGAACCGACAAGAATTGGTGATGATAATGATGAGACAACTGAAGAAGAAAGAAAGGAAGACCCCTCTAGTACTCAAGCTAGATATCCCCTAAGGTATGTAAAAAAACGTCACCCAACCTATCAAATAATTGGTGAATTAAATTTTGGAGTGAAAATAAGAAGGAAGTTGCCCAAAGCTACTATGCAGGAACATGTTGCTCTGCTATCCATGGAGGAACCAAAAAATGTTGCTCAAGCTAGTCAATATCAACATTTTCTAAAGGCCATGAATGGAGAATTGGACCATATAAAGAAAAATCAGACTTGGGAACTTGTTCCAAGACCTGCAAAAAAGAATGTCATTGGCACAAAGTGGGTATTCAGGAATAAGTTGAATGATCATGGAGAAGTGGTAAGAAACAAGGCCAAATTGGTATGCAAAGGCTATGCTCAAGTAGAAGTCTTGGATTTTGATGAAATGTTTATCCATGTTTACAGATTAGAAGCAATAAGAATGTTTTTGGCATATGTATGCTTCAAGGGATTTAAAATTTATCAAATAAATGTTAAATCTACTTTCCTCAATGGAGATTTACAAGAGGAGGTTTGTATAGAGCAACCAAAAGGTTTTAAGTTAACCTAGAAACCAAGGCATTGTATAGCCTCAAACAAGCTTCTAGAGCTTGGTATGCCAAGTTACACAACCACTTGATCAATTGTGGATTTAAAAGAGGAGAAACTGAAAACAATCTCTATGTCAAAGAAAAGGATGGAAAACTCATTGTGGTAGTGGTATATGTTAATGATATTATCTTTGCAAGTAATTCAGATTTGATGAACAGTGAATTTACAGCTGATATGAAGGAAAAATTCGAGATGTCCATGCTTGGAGAGCTATCATATCCAACAAACCTAGTCGAAATTCCATGTAATAAAAGTTAATAAAGGAAAAATAATAACCAGGTTCATGGGACACTTATGCCAAGATGAATGTTGGGAAAAACATCCTAGTGTGGGTGTTCATTTAGTTTATTATGGATAAGGAAATTGACAAAGGTAATGACAAAGGTTTTGGAAAGGAAAAATGGAATTTTGGCAATTTATTTATGAAAAATAATGGAAATTAGGAGAAAAGGAAGGTGAAAGGTCACAGGTTGCATGTGAGGAGGAAAATGATGGAAATTGAAGAAAATAGAGGCCTCATTAATAAAAATGCTTCTGAGGATCAGTTTGTACCTTTCTTGTTAGTTAAGGTTTGGAGATCTCTCTCTCTATTCTCTCTCTCTCACACTCTTGGACACTTAGAATTCTTGAAGCACTCTAGCATTGAGGAAGGAAGGAAAAGGAGGAAAAATAAAGCAAGAGGAAGCAAAGATCAAGAAAGGAATAGCAGGAGCAAGCAACTACAACGAGATTACTTGCAGGTATCGATTTTCATGTATGATTACCTTACTAGTTTTGGCATGCATGGAACATGCATTTGTGTTCTTGGTTCTCTTGTTATCATTGGAATGGGTGTTCCTAGGTGTGAAAATGTCCTTCAGCCTTACCTTTCCATTTCTGGATAGTCATGCTATGATGGGGTTCTTTGGTTTTAGTTGAGCTGTATTACCAAATGGATTCGAAGCTGAGTGGGGTGGTATTTGAAGAAGAGAATAAGGCCTAGTAATCCCTAGACCAACGTAGGTTGGATTGAGGTAAAGTCAGATTTTGTGTGTACCTCGGTGGGCCTAGGAATCCTTGATCAGTAAATGGTAGGAAATATGGTAAAGCCTAAAGGTGTATGCCCTTGATTAGGCCTAGGAATCCTCAACCGGTGAGTGACGAGATATAAGTTAAATCCCAGAGGGTGGAGTCTCAATTAGGCATAGGAATCCTTCACCGCTGAATGATGGAATATATGGTAAAGCCTAGAGACTAGGAGACAAGAAAATTCCTTACAGTGTAGGTGGAGAGATCCAGATGCATCCATGCTTGTTTAGGGCCTAGTGATCCAAGGGGATTGCAGTAAAGCCTATTTTTATTGATGAGGGTTGAGGTGGTTTGGCCTCTGGATCCCCTAGTTAGTTTTGTTATGAGCCCCACATTCATGCTTGGAATATGGCATGTGGTTGATTGGTTGAAAGAAATATTTGGTTTATCCCATCTATGGTCGGGTGGTTCATGGAAGTCCCAAACCTGGTTGGCTTATGCATTCATTAATAAGAGTTCCTTCTCCTTGGTATTTCATGTGTAAATGTACTTGTTCATATGTGGTTTTTATGGTTGTTATATCCTTGTTATTTTTGTTGGTTATATGTTGGTTATAAGCATGTTGTATGATAGACTTGATGTATGGCCCTCATCATGTTTTGATTAGTAAATGAATGAAAAATGAATATATGACCTAATAGATGATAATGTAGATATTGTGACGAGACATCAATTCTTATTTATGAATCTCAGATAAGTATGAGACCCCTATGCTCAGATCTGTTGTTATGGCCTTCTTGACGGTGCTAAACCTGCCAATATTCAAGGGATATCCCCAATATGAAGTCCCAAGTAGACCTCACATCGTTTGGTGTAGGATTCCCATCTGGAATATGGCCTGGTTTCTGAATTATTAAATATTTGTCTTGGCTCTAACTGTTAGCAAGAGAGAGGGATGTGATGGTGCCTTCAAAAAGCAAGAAGGTGTGATTGGTGAGTGTTCAGTTGTAGATGTGTCAAAGTTATTCTACTGCAGAGGGAGTGAGAAAAGTGAGCCTCTAAGAGAAAGGTAATAGTACCACCCAAGAAGAGACACACATGAACAAGAAGGATCCGTCTAAAATCCAGCGGAATAGTCCACAAGAGATACGACGGTCATTACAACCAATGAATGGGAAAGATCTGTCTAATATCCTACAGAATAGTCCTGAAGGATGGGATAACAATATCGACCATTACAACACATTCTCAATAATATAACTACTAAAATAACCGAAATAGTTCAACTACCTTAGCACATGTGAAAGTAAACATGAAATACAAACATTCGTAGAATAGTCTTAGAAACATTCATAATCAATGCATGGAGAATGTGATGGACTTGAATGATTCTATTATTAAGTAAAAGTTCCAAGACATATGTATACAATGAACATCACTAGCTACAAATAGTGGAGCATTGGAGCCACTCCTTGCTCCCCAAAAGAACTAGATTATCTCTCTAATGCTTTGCGAGAGGAGCCATGATGAAAAGTCCTTTGCTCTTACAATGAGGGTGTATATATAACAATGAGGAAGTGATGCTTCACCTTCCTTATGACTATTCATCTACCCTCATGACTATTAAACTTCCTATGACTTTTCAAATTTACATGACTCTTCATTTTCCACACGTTTCCTTTGGGCTTCCACTTTACAATACATTTTCGAAACACATTTTACATCATTAACCACACTGGTGTGGCATGTGACAACTCATGACATGACATGAGATGACAATGTTGACATAGACTACTTGATTATGTGGCAATGTCAAGCCAATGTTTCTATTGTGTGATGAATGTCTTCTTGAGAATGCTTTTCTTTTCTCCTCTGCATTTCTTGGTGATAAGGAATCTTCAATGATCTCAAGTCTTGAATGGTGATCGCAAACTGATGTCCCTTTGCTTTCTCTTAATTGATCAGCTTGCATATTCAGCTATAGGAGTGTCTTTCAACATGTATCCCTGCTTCATATCCTTCTTCATCATCTCATCATGGCATGATAAGGTACATGTTTATGTAATTCACTCATGACGAGACAACATCAGTGCGAAAACCCCCTAGTCTAAGATTGTGCATATTGATCCATTAACTGAGCCGTAACTGGATAGGAAGCTTGTAAAGGGGCTAAGTGACTACGTAGTTCAAGCAATCAAGGGGGAGCCTTGAGCCTTAAGACTGTGCAATGCATAGTTCATGCTGGGCTAAGGGAGAAAACTACGCAATTTTAGAGGCTAGTAAGACAGGCTGAGGGGATGGGCATTGGATGAATACATTGCACAGTTCTGGGAGACAAGGGAGGTTGGGTAATTGCACAGTTTAGGATCTCAAGGGATGAGCCTGAGGCTAGATACTGCACAATGCATAGTTAAGGGGAGGCTAGGAAGAATAATTGCACAATTCTGGGAGCCAAGGTCAGGGTTTGAGCACTGAAACTGCACATTGCAGCAGTACTAGTAGGCAGGAACTGTGCATTGTGTAGTGCCAAGAGACAAGGTCATAGCTAGAGGACTAAGACTGTGCAATGCACAGTTCAGGGAGGCCAGGTGAAGCTAGGTTGCTTGGTCAGGAAGCTTTCCCAGAAATGGCTAAGTGTGGGATCAGTGAGACTGATGTGAACAATAGTGGGACTTCAACTATGATCACACACTTATAATACTTGATGACACAAAAACATAGATCATCCATGACATATGAAAAATGCATTTCCCTCTGTGCGATAGCTTTATGACAACCTACGACAAGTGCAACACTTAAGATACACTTTGTGACAATCGTGACAACACTTGTGCGACCGTGCTTAAAACTTTGGAAATGAGTGTGACATATGTTTACATGGCTAGAACAACTCATTTACACAAAGATGACCTTTTGAAACCACCAGAAAAGGCTTATATATATGATGCGACAACTGACATGAGAAAAGACAAAATTTTGCCTATCTTGCAAAAGGGACCGAAACACTTCAAGAAAACACATGGAATAAGTTTCCATGTTTGCGATGATAATGTACAAGACCAAGGAAGGCTCTAAAATTGAGGCCGAAAAAAGTTTTGGAGGGTGTTTGATCTGAACTTAAATAGGAACACAACAACTTACATATATAATCATAAATACAAATATGCAGCAGAAAAACACTTCATTTCATTAATACAAAAATACTGAACTATGCTTACAAATAGAATGGAAAGAAGATACCTCACCTAAATCACCTCTAATTTAGGTTTGCTCATTTATATTTTTCCCCTTCTCCTCTTCTACTAATTGGATAAGCGTGAAAACACCAAAACATAAAGAACCGAATGTAGGCATAAGGTTTCCCGAATAGACACGAGTTCGTGGTTTAACCAAAACCCTCCCTACGGACAAATCATATTTTCCATTGAAACTGTTGGGTGTGGAGCCTGATTATCTTCTTTATTTAGAGGTATCTCCACATTGGACCCGAGTTCGTAATGTAGTGGCAACGTTGCCCGTAAAATGTACACCGCCAAGGGGGTCCAAGCGGGGTGACGATGATTATTTGAAGCCCCCCTTGGTGGGGGATCGGGGGCAGCACCCCCGAAGCTAAAAATAGATGTAAAATTGACTTGTAAAATTTTGTAATTTCGTAGTCAATCTGGGCCATCCATTAGGCAGAAATCTAACGATAGAAGTTATGTTTAAATTAGGGGTTTTTGCCCTTGAAGGCAACCCCTTGCTATATATGAAGGAATTTTATTGTGTCTATGGAGATCTGTATTCTGAGTGAGAAAGAGAGAGGAGATTGTGTGAGAGCGAAGAGGGAATTACAATGGATCTGTTGTAGGTTGTATCTCTTCATTTTGCTGGATAATATAAAAGGAAGGACTAGCTGTTTCTCCGTGGACGTAGCCCAAATTGGGTGAACCACGTATATCTGTGTCTCTCTTGTTTTATGTGTTTTTTGTGTTTATATTTCTGCAATATATTTTATGTGTTCCATTGCTATGTAATATATATTTTTCTAACGATTGGTATCAGAGCTGGAGGTATATTTGGCTGATAAAATCACAGGAGAGAAGGGTTCCTGGTTCGAGTGGGAGAAATGGCAGAAGATGGTAGGTTTAAGGTTGGAAAATTTAACAGCTAAAACTACCAGCTGTGTAAGATGTAGATGGAAGATTACCTGTATCAAAAATATTTGTACCTACCATTGAGTGGAAAGACAAAGAATCCGACGGGTATGACAGACATAGAATGGGATATTCTTGACAGAAAGGAACTTGGAACAATATGGTTGTGCCTAGCAACATCGGTAGCCTTTAATAATTCAAAGGAAATGACAACAGAGGGTTTAATGTCAGCATTGGCCAAACTATATGAAAAACCCTTGGCCTCAAATAAGGTATTTCTTATGAGGCATTTATTTAATATGAATATGTCGAAAGGTGGATCTGTTGCTGATCATTTAAATGAATTTAATACAGTTACAAATCAATTAAGTTCTATAGGGGTAAACTTTTGATGATAAAGTTATGGCTCTATTATTTCTATGCTCATTGCTAGAAATTTGGAATGGTTTAGTTATGGCCATTAGTAACTTTGTCTCTGGATCTAGTATTTTAAAGTTTGATGATGTTGTCGGTGCAATCCTTAGCGAGGAGATGTGACATAAAAGCTTCGATGAGACATTATGTAATGCTTTGACTGTAGAGACTAGGGGAAGAAAAATGGAAAGAGGAAAGAGCCCAGGATATCGTAGTAAGTCAAGGAAAGGTAGATCCAAGTACAGATCAGAGACAGTGTGCTGGAAATGCAGGAAGAAAGGACACCTGAAGAAAGACTGCAAGTCTCAGAAGGGAAAAGAAGGAGACACGCAGCAAGAAAACAATAATGAAGTGAATGTGACAGGTGATGTGTTGCAAGATGCTTTGATTCTTTCATTAGAAAATATTATTGATTCCTGGGTGGTAGATTCAAGGGCCTCATTCCATGCCACACCTGATAGGAAACTTTTTCATGATTATGTTCAAGGATATTTTGGACAAGTTTGATTGGGTGATGATAAACCACGTAAAATCATTGGAATGGGTACAATTTTCATAAAACAACAGAACAGAAATCAATGGCTATTGAAGGAGGTAAGGCATGTTCCAGATCTGAAGAAAAATCTGATTTCAACAGGGAAGTTGGGAGGTGAAGGTTGTGTGACTACTTTTACAGATAAAACCTGGAAGGTCACTAAAGGATCCCTAGTAATAGAAAAGGAGAAAAGGTTGGTACATTGTATTTATGCAATTGTATTTCTAATTCTGTTGATGCTTTAACCTCTACAGGAGAAGATATGACATTGTGGCATCATAGGCTTGGGCACATGAGTGAGAAGGGGATGCAAATTCTTCACTCAAGAAATTTGTTGCTAGGTTTGAAGCATGTTGATTTAAAATTCTGTGAAAATTGTGTTTATGGAAAATAGAAGAGAGTCAGATTCATCAAAGTTGGGAAAGAAAAGAAGAGTGAAAAATTAGAGCTTGTGCATACAGATATATGGGGACCTGCTCAGGTATCATCTCTTGGTGGCTCTCGTTATTATGTTAATTTAATTGATGAAGCAACCATAAAAACTTGGATTTATTGTATTCGAAATAGATTTGATGTATTTGATACTTTCAAGAAATGGAAATATTTGGTTGAAAATGAGACAAGAAAAAAGTTGAAGTGTCTTATATGAGAAAATGGAGGTGAATATTGCAACAAAGAGTTTGATAGGTACTATTCAGAGAATGGAATTCACAGAGAGAAGAAAGTTCCAGGAACACCACAAGAAAATGGTGTGTCAGAAAGGATGAACATGACAATCATGGAGCATGCAAGGTGCATGAGATTGCATGCAAGAATGCCTTTACAATTTTGAGTAGATGCTGTAGATACTATTGTTTATCTAATAAACAGAGGATCTTCAAGTTCCTTGGATGGTGGTATTCCAGAGGAGGCATGGACAGGTAAAAAGGTAAACTACTCATTTTTAAATACTTTTGGTTGTGAAGCCTTTGTCCACATTAATAGAGAAAATAGAATAAAGCTTGAGATAAAATCAAATAAATGTACCTTTATTGGATATGGTGTTAACGATTTTGGTTATCGCTTTTATGATTATGAAAAAAAATCATTAGAAGCAGAGATGTCATATTCAATGAAAAGGTTTTGTATAAGGATCAGATGCAGGAAAAGAAATGGGAAAAATAAAACAGAGAATACATGGTACTTGATGAGATCACAGAAAAAGTGAAGGTGCCGGAAAATCATGATGATCAATAGCCAGAACAACAACAACAACCACAACAGAAAAAAGCACCTCAAATGCCTGAAAGTGGTGTTAGAAGATCTACCAGGATAAGTAGACCCCCTGAATGATACTCTCCTTCGTTATATCATGTATTATTGACTGATTCTGGTGAACCATAATGTTACAACGAAGCAGTGTAGGTAGAAACTAGGAAGAAGTGGGAGTAAGCCATGAAAGAAGAGATGGACTCGTTAGCACATAACCAGACTTGGGACTTAGTTAGGTTTCCTGTAGGTAAAACATCATTGCAGAATAAATGGGTTTACAGGTTGAAGGAAGAAGATCGAGGTAGAAAAAGTTATAAAGCTAGATTTGTGGTGAAGGGGTTTGCACAGAAAAAGGGTATAGACTTTGATGAGATATTTTCTCTTGTTGTTAAAATGACTTCAATCAGAACTATTTTAAGTCTAGTAGCAGCTGAAGATTTTCATCTTGAGCAGTTAGATGTAAAGACAACCTTTCTCCATGGGGATTTGGACGAAGAGATATATTTGCAGCAGCCACAAGGATATGAGGTAAAAGGGAAGGAGAAACTAGTGTGCAGGTTGAAGAAGAGCTTGTATGGGTTAAAACAGGCTCCAAGGCAGTGGTATCTAAAATTTGACAGGTTTATGTTTGAACAAGGTTATACTAGATGTCACTCTGATCATTGTTTTTATCTCAAAAGGCAAAATGATGGCAGCTATATTATATTGTTATTGTATGTAGATGACATGTTTGTTGCAGGTTCTAACTTGCAGGAAATAAATGTGCTCAAAAGAAAATTGGCGAACTAAATTGCAATAAAGGATTTGGGTGCTGCAAAACAAATCCTTAGTATGAAAATAACTATAGACAAGAATAATAAAAAATTACCATTGTCTCGGAGTGAGTGCATAGAAAAGGTGTTGAAAAGATTTAATATGCAAAATAAAAAACCAGTTAGTACACATTTGGCTAGCCATTTCAAACTAAGTAAGGAGGTGTGTCCCAAGACTCAGGAAGAAATGGCTTATATGTCTAAAATTCCATATGCATCAGCAGTTGGAAGCTTAATGTATGTGATGGTTTGCACAAGGCCTGATATTGCACATGCAGTGGGAGTTGTAAGCAGGTACATGAACAATCCAGGAAAAGAACATTGGATGGCAGTGAAGTGGATTCTCAGGTATTTGAGAGGTACCACAAATAAAGCATTATGCTTTGGTGGTTCAAACATTACTCTACAAGGATATGTTGATGCAAATATGGCCAGTGATAGAGATAAAAGGAGGAGCACAACAAGTTATGTGTTTATTGTAGGTGGAACAACTGTCAATTGGCTCTCAAAACTCCAAAGTGTTGTGGCACTATCAACAACGAAAGCAGAGTATGTTGCTGCTACAGAGGCTAGTAAAGAAATTATTTGGTTACAAAGGAATCTAGATGAATTGGGTAACAAGCAGGAGTTGGTTAGGTTATACAGTGACATCCAGAGTGCCATACATCTTGCAAAGAAATTTGCATTTCATTCCAAGACTAAACATATACAGCTTAAGTACCATTTCATACGGTCAATGTTGGAAGATGGACAGTTGAAGCTGAAAAAGATACACAATAGCTAGAATCCTGCAGATATGTTAACAAAATTTGTAACCTGGGAGAAATTGAGATTCTACTCAATTTCAATTGGTCTTCAAGTATGATGAAGAAGATTAGAAATAGCCAGGTCCAAAGTGGATTCATTGTCGAGCGAATGAAGCAGCGGTGGAGTTGCTATAATCAGTCTCCAAGTGGGATATTGTTGGGTGTGGAACTTGATTATCTTCTTTATTTAGAGGTATCGCCACATTGGACCCCAGTTCGTAATGTGGTGGCATCGTTGCCCGTAAAATGTATGCCGCTAGGGGGGTCCAGGGGGGCCTAGGGGGGCGTGACGATGATTATTTGGAGCCCCCCCTAGAGGGGGGTCGGGGGTAGTGCCCCCAAAGCTAAAAATAGATGTAAAATTGCCTTGTAAAATATTGTAATTTCGTAGTCAATCTGGGGCATCCATTAGGCAGATATCTGATGGTATAAGTTATGTTTAATTTAGGGTTTTTCTTCCCTAGAAGGCAACCCCTCACTATATATGAGGGAATTGTATTTCATCTATGGAGATCTGTATTCTGAGTGAGAAAGAGAGAGGAGATTGTGTGAGAGCGAAGAGGGAATTACAGCAGATCTGTTGTAGGTTGTATCTCTTCATTTTGTTGGATAATATAAAAGGAAGGACTGGTTGTTTCTCTGTGGACGTAGCCCAAATTGGGTGAACCATGTATATCTGTGTCTCTCTTGTTTTATGTGTTTTCTGTGTTTATATTTCTACAATATATTTTATGTGTTCCATTGCTCTGTAATATATAATTTTCTAACAGAAACTTCATTGACCAAAGATATAACCAAGACAAGGAAGACAGGTCGAAGGTTTAGCCAAATGTTTAAGTGTCACAAGACTCTTTAGACTTCAAACACACACATACAAAGGAGCCAAAACATGTTCATGCACAACACTTATTCGCATGATGAAAAAAATAGAAATAAAAAGAACAAAAATACTATGTACATAGTGTAGGGCATAACCCCTGTTCATCATTGAAAGTAGTGTTTTAAGTCTTGGCCATTGACAGGGAGAGAGTCAATCTTCCCATCAAGTGATTGGAGATGATAAGTGTGTTTTCCAAGCTTTTCATGAACTGTGAATGACCCAATCCACAGGGATTTAAACTCAGCATGTTTTCTTTTGTCATCGTGGGCTTTATCCCACTTGAAGACTAAGTCACCCACACTAAAGTTTTTCTTTCCCTGCAGACTAATAAGCGTGGATTTCCCTGGGATTCTTGTGAAAGATGGAGAGTAGGAAAGTAGAAGTTTGGAGGGAGGATGGCTTTTTTTCCATACACTAGTAAGTAAGGGGAGGTGTTTAGAGAGGGCTTTGGTGTGACTCAGTCATCCTATAAATCATTTACCAAAGCAGAGTGTCAGTTCCTCTATTCAGAGAATATGGTCTTTTTGATGATACAAATGGGGTTCTTATTTGTGGACTTGACAAGACCATTCCCTCACAGATAATAATTAGTTGAATGTTTCAATAAATTTCCATTTTATAATGAAAAATCATAGAGTTTTAGCAATGAAAATTATGTTGCAATATCGAAAACAAGTGAAGTAGGAATTCTGAACTTCGAAATTATATTATGTTGAAGGAAGTTGATGACTTTCTGATCATTCACCTGTTTAATTAGAATTGCTTCTTTCCACCACGTAAAGTAGTCTATGGAAGTGAGAAAATAGTGGTGCTACTTTGATGAATGTGGAAAGATTTCTCCAATAACATCCAAGCCCCATTGTTGGAAAGGTTCTTCCACTACGATATGCTACAATGGGGTAGCTGACTTCTTGTTTCAGCTGACACACATTTAACAAACCAAACACTTGCGGGTGTAAGTGTGAGCATATTAGAATAATGTAGGCCAATAGAAACTGACATGCATGATTTTATATACAGTTTTGTTACTCGTGAAATGTCCCCCAACTGGTATGTCGTGGAGATCACGCAATAATTTCTTTGAATTGTTCGCTTCCAAACACTTGAGAAATACTCTATTATGGTTCTTTATAAAAAGAACCCCATGCACCAACTGGTAAAAAAATGCTTTGAGTCTAAGTGCCCTCTTCTGTCATGCGAATAAATGGGAGGGCATAATGTCGTGCTCAAGGTATTGGCGCACATCTACGTACCAAGAGTTTGTGATAATAGTGGGAGGCGTTCTCTCTACATTATACATTTTGATTTCCTGCTCCCATCCAGAGTGAACTTCTTCTTCTTTTGCATCCACTGCTTTTGCTACTAGTCAACATAGATTGTGGCCCTTGATTGTGTGAACTGGTTTGATCTCTAGATCATACTCCTGTAAACCTGTCACCCAGTTCGCTCTTCTCTCACCCAGTGCTTGTTGAACAAATAGCGATCTAACTTTTGGGTGTAGAACAAAGATAATACAATTATCTTTCAAACGATGGGGTCGGAAGTGCTTCACCACCTTTTATACTATGTAATCTTGTTTATCAATGGTGAGATAATTGAGTTCAGGTCCTTGAATACTAGTGCTCATGAAAGATATTAGTCACTCGTTTCTTTGATCATCCTTTTGTGTGAGCAAAATGGCGAGAGAAGTATCAGAAGAAAAAGTGTAGAGCAGAAAATATTTGCTGAAATATGGGTTGTATAGAGCAAGTGCTTCCATGAAATCTTACTTGATATAGGAAAAGACGTCGTTTTCCCTTTTATCCCATCTGTGGATTACATCCTTCTTGACTATCTCCTCTATTGGCTTGACAATCTGAGTGTAATCGAAGATGAACTTATGGAGGAAGTTGATTTTCCCGAGGAAGGACTACATATCTTTCTTGTTCACTAGGAAGGGAATCTGTATAATTTCTTTCACCCTCTTCGGGTCTACTTTAATCCCACTTTTGGAAATAATATGTCCTAAGAGGTTACCCTCAGACATTGCGAAAATACTCTTTTTGGGATTAAGAGATATCCCTACTTACGACATCGCTCAAAATTTTTCCTCAAATGTCTTATGTGGTCGGATTTCTTCTTAAAAAACATTGTGACATAATCGAGGTAGACCACATGCTTTGTCCAATTAATTTGTGGAATGTGATATCCATGTCACATTTAAATGCTGCACCATCCTTGATAAACCCAAATGGCATTCTCTTGAATGCAAACATTCCCCACTTCATGTGGAATGTTGTTTTTAATCTGTCAAGCTCTAAGACTAGAACCTGGTTATATCCCAAATACCCATCTAATAAAGAAAACATCTCTGACCTCGATATTGTTTGTAGTATCTGTTCCATAGATGGTTGGGGTAATTCTCTTTGTCTGAGGCACAATTTAGGTTGCGGAAATCAACACATAAGAGGATTTACTTGAACTTCCTCCTTACCGGGACCAAGTGTGATACCCAGGTAGAATGTTGCACTTTATATATGATCCGAGCATCGAACAACTTCCTTAGTTAATTTTGAATGAGAGGTTCAAGCGTCGGATGTACCATCCACAACTTTTGTTGGAACGACTTGGCCCCTTCTTTGATTGGGATCACATGCTAGATAATTCATGTGTCATAAGTTTTGAGCTCATCATATGTCAATGTGAATACATCTCAGTACTGCTTGAATAAGAGGATGAAATCTTGCCACTCCTGTGGTGTGCAGTAAGTACCAACATTGACAAAATTCATATATTTTTCTGTTCCCAAAATGATTTTCTCGTGCGATAGCGTTGAGCTATGGGCCTTTGCATTAACTGTCCCTCAAAACGATTTTGCAAGTCATACAACTTTTCCAATGATACCACGCCTTTCGACATGGGGTTCTCTTTGCTTGTGTTAGCTCCATCCTGCAATTCTTTCTCGTTCTCATCTTTGTCGATAATTGCATCTTTGAATACATCAGTGTTCACCATAAAGTGATATATTTGCTGGTCATCATTCAAAACGTATAAATTAGTAATATTATTAGGGACGGATGGCTTATAAATAATCTCTACAAAAAAACTGTCCCTAAGTGGTGATAACCTAGCAACAACATTTGCTAATGCATCCACAACTGCGTTGCGCATTCTAGGAACAAAAATAATATTAAAAGCTTGGAATTGCGAAATCAAATGCCATACCTCTTGTTGGTAACTTTTGAGATGAGGTGACACATAGTGTATGGTATAATGTACTTGTCAAACAACAATTTATAAGTCACCTATTTCTTTGAGAACCGTATCATTGAGGTTGATCGCTCTTTGTAAGCCTAAGATGAGTGCTTCGTATTTTGCAGTGTTGTTCATGCACTTGAATTCCAAGCAACTAGAGATTAGATGTTTTCTCTATCGCGGGTCTATTAAAACATAACTAGATCTAAAGCCCTCTTGGGTTTTGGAACCATCAAAATACAATGTCCACATCTCATATGTACAAGGACTATGTACTACACTAGTACTACTATTATTATTACTACTAAGTGTACAAATGTCATTTTCACCAGTTGGACTAGGAAGGAGCTCTAATTGTGTATATGGTAGGACTGGGGATGGCTGAGAAAGATAACACCCTAGTTCAGTGATCCAAAATGGATCTTGTATCAAACCTCTAAGTCTAAATCTTCATATACATATACTATCGGAAAACACTATCGCAGAAGAAAAACACTAAGAATGGCGAAAAACAGAGCTAAGTAGAATGCAAACTCTCGTTGCACAAGAGCCATCAAATCAGACAGATCAACAGCCCAGATTAAATTAGGATATCGCATCAGGAGAGGCCAGCGGAGTATATCGGAGGTGGCCCTAAGGAAAATGCGACTGTGATCAATGACTTAACGTGGACCATTGATCGAGCGCGCAGATCAATGGCGGAGATTACAAATATCGCATCACCGATTCCTAAAGGGAGGACTTAACACAAGCGGACCCGAAAGAGTTATGAATTAAACAGCGAAGGATTTGAGTTGCATTGTAAACAGTATTTTGGGCGGGCTTCAGGTGGTAAGTGGTATTGGAAGGGCTTCACTTGATTCCATACACTAGCTGACACATAGCACGCCATAGGAGAGAGAAAACCGCTTTTTTGGGCGGGTAATCTCCGTGCAAGTAGGCCACCTGAAATGGCTATCAGTTGTTGGATTGGAGATCGTAGATCAACAGTTAGAATACAAAGGGATTATGACCCATAGCCAATGCGACTTGCAATTGTGATCGAGGTGGACTCAAGAGGATTATAGGGTGGACTTTATATCGTTTGAAGTCCGGCTTTGGCATTTTGGTCGAATTTTCCACTGTTTCAGTGTATTTTCGTGTATTCCCTACGTAAACGGAAAAGTGTGTTCTCAGGGATTTTCACCCGCACCCGGTCCTTTCCGTTTGTAAACAGGTGGCCTCAATGCCTTAAGCATTTTTGCAATGATTGTTTAAACGCTCAGCAGGGAGAGGAAGGGATAGCGGCCGGGAGCCAGAGAGCCCGAAATGGAGGTGAATGGACAATGCCGAAAGGCTTAAAAGCCATCCAATGGCAGAATAGAGGAGAGAGAGGTCAGTTGAAGACAGTCAGTCAGTCAGATTGAGGCAGATTGAATAGAGGAACATGACAAAGGGAGAGTCTGTGCACTCTTTAGACTCGAGGTTTTCGAGCAGATCCCTCTTTGATTTCACTGTTGGTTGAGACTCTATTTTTGATCTCACTCTTGTAATAATCTATTCTTGAAGACATAATATAGAGGTCGACACTAAAAGCTGGACTAGGAGATGTAGCCAGGAAGTCTGGTGAACTCCTTAATTATTTGTTGTGTTGATGTGTGTGTCTGTTATGTTTTCTGACTGTTAATTGTCTATATTATTTGCAATCTTTTCGATCCGTTGCACTAAGTAATATAGGCATTTTCCTGCACATGAGTCTGTAATACCTTTTCTTCTTGATTTAGTATCCATTTCGGATCAAGTGGTATCATAGCATTTGGTTTTGTTAAGGTTAGACAAGCTTGTGATGGATTTTGAATGCTAACTAGATTAAAGTTCAGACTAGGAGAAGGAGAACTTGTTGAGGCTAATCCAAAGATTGGAAGAGTCTATTCTCAGAGGAGAATGGCAGAAGAAGCTCCATTGGGATTAGAATCTCAGTTTATAGAGAGTTTTAAGACACTCGAAACAATGGTGGAAGAAATGTATCTAGAATTTAAGAAGGGTCGAGGTGGGAGCACTTCAACACCTAAACCAGACAAAGGAAAAGGAGGAATGACTCCTCCACCATCTCCTCCACCATCGCCTCCATCATCATCCTCGTCATAATCATATTCTTCGCATAACACTAGCTCTTCTAAGAAGAAGAAGAAAACTTCCTTAATCAAATTAGATGTGAAGTTTGATTTGCCAATTTATGATGGAGAACTCAATGCAGAAAAGCTATATAATTGGATAACACAAATTGATGTATATTGCAGGGTACAAAACGTTGATTCAGAAAGGAAGAAGATTCAGCTGGCTAGCCTTTGACTTAGAGGAACTACACTAGTATGGTGGGAAGGCAAGACATAAGTTGATCTGCAAAAACGTGGTAAAATCATTTCTACCTGGAATGAATTTGTTTCTGCTATCAAAAAGCAATTCTATCCTTTAGCTTACATGCAGTAAGCAATGATGAGTTGGCAAACTCTTCGTCAATTGAAGGGTCAAAGTGTACAAAGTTATACTCAAGAATTCAGAAAGAGAGCTTTAACTCTAGGTATATCATTAGACTCACCTGAGACTTTATTGAAGTATATAGGAGGTCTTCATAGCTATTTAAAGCATACTATTCTCATGTTTAATCCCACTAGCTTAGATGATGTATTAGTTCAAGCCACACATCTATAAGCTAGAGGTAAGAATGTAAGCCCAAAGGTTGGGAAATCATCTGAATATTCTGTAAGCAAGATAAGGAAAAGAAGAAACTGAAATGGAAGGAGAGGAAAGCAAACACTGTAAAGAAGGATAAACCTTCATGCACTCATTGTCAGAAAGAAGGACACAATGAGGCACACTTCTAGTCTTTGCATCCAGAATGGAAACCTAAGAAGTTTGGTGGTAAGGAGAGAAAGAATTCTGCTGCTATTCAGCAGGACTTGGGATCAGATTCAGGCGATGAAACAATAGCTACAGCCACAGGTATTAAAGGTAAAGATTCTGAAGCATCCATAAGTAATTTTGCATAATCTGTTGATAATGAAAATAATGAGAGGGAGAGAAATGAGCTTTTTCATATTAGAGTAATTTCCAAGCACAATAATATTGATACTTTATTTGATAGTGGATCACAAGTAAATTTGATTTCTGAAACAATTGTAAAGAAGTTGGGATTAGAAACAAAACCTCATGAGAAGCCATATCCATTAGGTTGGGTGTGTGATAAAACAAAGGTACAAGTAACGAGACAATTTAAACTTAGGTTTGCTATTGGATCAACATTTGTAGATGAGGTTGAGTTAGATATAGTTCCATTGGATATATGTGGTATTGTTTTGGGAAGTCCATACTTGTATGATAGGAAAGCTATTTCCTATAGATCTGAGAATAAGTATCAACTCACTAAAAATGGAATAGAATACATTGTAAGAGCTCATGAACTCAAAGGTAACTATTATCTCATAAACTCAGGGCAGATGAAAAGAATTGTGATTCAAGTAAGCAATTTTTACTAATGGTCATAAAGGCAAAGGATCCTGAAAAATCTAATGCATTTGAAGGCTGTGATTCTAAATAGAAAGCTGATTAGTTAAAGTTGTTTCAGAGTATGATGTTCTATTTCAAGAACCAAAAAGTCTGCCACCCAAGCAAGAAATAATACATGATATTTATTTGCAGCAAGATGCTCCATTACCTAACATTGGAATCTACAGGTTGTCAGCTTTAGAGAATGCAGAGATAAAGAAGTAGGTATAGGAATTGCTCGATAAAGGGTTTATACGACCAAGAACATCACCATGTGGATCTCCAATCGTGCTGGTGAGAAAGAAAGATGGTTCGTGGAGAATGTGCATTGATTATAGAGCACTAAATAAAATAACGATCAAGAATCGTTATCCTCTTCCTCGTATTGATGATTTATTATATAAATTGAAAGAAGTAGTTTACTTTTCTAAGTTAGACTTGCAAAGTGGTTATCATCAAGTCAGAGTTGCAGAATAGGATGCATGGAAGACTACTTTCAAGACAAAGCAAGGACTTTATGAATGGTTGGTTATGCCTTTTGGCTTAACTAATGCTCCTGCTACATTTATGAGAGTCATGAATGATGTACTCAGACCATTTATTGATGAATTTGTAACTGTTTATTTAGATGACATTCTTGTTTTTAGTAAGACATGGGAAGACCATGTAACACATATGAAGCAGACTTTAGATGTTCTAAAAACAGAAAATCTCTATGTAAAACTGTCAAAATGTGAATTTGGCAGAACATCTTTGAATTATTTGGGTTATATTGTAGGGGGTGGTGAATTGAAGATAGATCCCTCTAAGGTTGAAGTCATTGTGAACTAGCCTAAACCCAAATCTACTACAGAGGTTAGGAGTTTCCTAGGGGTAGTACAATACTGGAGAAAGTTTATTGCTCACTTTTCTTTGATTGCAACTCCATTACATGCTTTAACCGGATTGAAACAGGTGTTTAAGTGGGGAGGCAAACAACAGAAAGCCTTCGACACCTTAAAAGAGAAAATCAATACAATACCAATACTAGCACTGCCAAATCTTCAACATCCATTTGAGATTAAGACAGATGCTAGTGACTATGCCATGGGAGCAGTGTTGATGCAACACGGAAAACCCATATGCTATTATTTTGAGACATTTATTTCTGCAGTAGATAATTATCCCACATATGATAAATAATTGTATGCATTTGTACAAAGTGTGAAAAAGTGGAAACACTACCTAATGGGTAAAGAAACAATCATACATATAGTTCATCAACCAGTTCAATATTTGCACTCACAAACTAAATTGCAGCAATCAAGACATTATAGGTCGATGGGTTTTCTACAACAATTTCATCTTGTCATCAGATACAAGAAGGGCATACACAATAAGGTTGCAGACATGTTATCAAGACCAATCATAAATGCATCTACTCTACTTAAGCATAACTCAGTAATGCATAAAAGTTACATTGAACAATATGCTCAAGATGTAGATTTTAAAGATGTATATGCAACTTTAAGTCATGGAAAGCAAGTAGAAGAATTGGATTATTATGTAAAGGACCAACTCTTATATCATTTGGGAAAGTTATGCATTCCACAAACTAAAAGAGTTAACATAATCCAAGAAGCACATACTTCTCTCATATCAGGTCATTTTGGTGTAAGTAAAACAGTTGCACAATTGCAAAGGTTTTGTTATTGGCCAAGAATGCATGAGACAATTTCTAGATATATCAAAGGGTGTACTATGTGTGCTACAAGCAAGCCCAATAATAGGAAATTAGGCTTGTACACCCCACTTCCAACTCCTTCTCGTCCTTCAGAAAGTGTTTCCATGGATTTTGTTGGGGGATTGCCAAAATCTAGGAAAGGTCATGATTATTTGTATGTTGTTGTGAATAGGTTTAGTAAATTGTGTATTTTGATACCATGTAACAAGTAGGTTATAGCTAAACAAACAACAAAGTTGTTCTTTTAGAATGTATGGGTTCATTTTGGGTTACCCACTTCTATTGTATTTGATCAAGATTCTCGATTTGTTGGGAAGTTTTGGGCAAGTTTGTGGGAGTTGATGGACACCAGGTTGAAGAAGAGCACAACATTTCATCCAAAAACAGATGGTCAAACAAAAGTGGTCAACAAGACAGTGATCCAGTTGTTCAGAGGTTATTGCAGCAAGCATCCCAAGCTTTGGGATGAGCATTTGTGTTATGTGCAACATGCTTACAACCGTGCCAAGCACTCTTCTACTCAGAGATCTCCTTTGGAGACTTGTTTTGGTTTTATACCAAAGTCTCCCTTGGATTTTGTCTTTGGTAAAGACATAGCAGTTGATGGACACAGTGGTGTGGACAAAGCAACCAAGTTCATTGAACAAATCCAGGAAATTCACCAAGCAGTACAGGAACAGCTGGAAAGAAGTCAATCCAAGTACAAGGCAAGACATAACAAGCATCGAGATGAACATAGTTTTCAAGTTGGTGATCAAGTCTGGCTATACATTAGCAAAGACAGAATGCAAGGTGAAGGTAAGAAGCTAAAACCAATAAGATATGGACCTTTCAAGATACTTGATAAAATTGGTGAAAATGCTTTTTGCCTTGATTTGCCAGCTTATATGCAGATCTATCCAGTCGTTAATGCAGAGGACTTGAGATTGTATGAAACTTCATTGATTGAAGATCTTGAAGAGAAATGTTAGTTGCCTTCTATTAGGGATTTGTTGCTTGAGTATCTCAATGAGTTATAGGAGGACACAGTTCTGGACAGGAAGGTAAGAACTACGCATCAAGGGGATGTTAAGTACCTGAGAGTAGGACCCAAAGGTTCAAATCCAAGCAAGGCATGATGGATAGAAATTGGACAAGCGAGGGAACAATATCCTCACTTGATCGATGCCTAAAACCAACTTTTGGTGGTCCAAAATCTTTTCAGTGGGAAGGCGTGATCCACAATGGATCTTGTATCAAACCTCTAAGTCTAAGTATTCATATACATATACTATCGAAAAACACTATTGCAGAATAAAAACACTAAGAATGGCAAAAAACAGAGCTAAGCGGAACGTAAAGTCTCGTTGCATAGGAGCCGTCAGATCAGATAGATCAACGACCCAGATTAAATCAGGATATCGCATCGGGAGAGGCCAGCGAAGTATATCAGAGGCATCCCTAAGGGAAATGCGACTGCGATTGGCAACTTAACATGGACTGTTGATCAAGTGTGCAGATCAATGACATATATTACAGATATTGCATTGCAGATTCCTAAAGGGAGGACTTAACACAGGTGGTGTTATGAAACTAGCTCACAAAAAGGTAGAAAATATAGATCAACGCCTTAGGATTCAGCCTCTTCAAGGGGGCAACCTCCTTTACATTACACAAATGAATGATTCTTTGATGACTAAAATGACAAAACCTCCTTTCTATATATAGGAGTCTAAGGAGTCATAATATAACCCAGCCGACCTAACAATAATAATATAAAGGCACAAAAATAACAATAGAGGGATTCTATGGGGCACAGTAATAACAATATGGGGACAATAGGGGCACAACAATATTAATAAGGGATATAACTACAATAGTAATGGGGTAATCACTAGTATTATAGGGACCTAACATGCCCCTCTCCTTCAAAAAAGTGTTGTCCTCAACGCTTGAGCAGTTTTGGATGCTTCTGTATAAAATTCTCATCCTCCCATGTGGAATCTTCAGCGGATAAGTTATTCCACTTGATGAGATACTCGGAAATTGATTGATTTCGTAATTGTCGAGTTCTTGTTTCTATGACTACTTCCGGTTCTAATATAATTTTTCCTTCCTTTTCAAGTTCTGGAAATATTGTTTGAACTAGGAGCTTGTCGCCTATAACCTTCTTTAAACATGAAACATGGAAAACTGGGTGCACTCGAGAAGCTGTAGGAAGCTCCAATTTGTATGCCATAGTACCAATCTTTTGCAACACCTTGTACGGGCCATAATACTTTGGTGATAATTTATTATCCTTCTTAGCTTGCTTGAGGGACATTTTTTTATATGGTTGTAGCCGTAGGAATACCCAATCACCTACATCAAAACTTCTTTCGCTACGATGTTGATCTGCCTGTTGTTTCATTCTATTCTACACTAACACAAGGTTATCCTTTAAGAGTTGGAGGACTTGTTGTTGATGCTCGATGTGATGTTCCACTGCTTGAACCTTAGAATTTTCTCTTAAATATGATGTGATGGATGGTGGCTGATATCCATAAAGTGCCATAAATGGGGTCATTTTTGTTGTTGTATGGAAGGAAGTGTTATACCACCATTCAGCCAGAGGCAACCATTTGACCCATTGTGTCTGTTTATCATATACAAAGCAACGAAGATATCCTTCCAAACATTTGTTTACTATCTCAATTTGCCCATCAGATTGAGGATGATAAGATGAGCTATGAGCTAACTGAGTACTAAGACAAGAAAATAATTTTATCCAAAAATTTCCAGTTAAAATGGGATCTCTTTCACTTACAATAATCTTTGGGTTTCCATGTAGCTTTTGAATTGTTTCTATAAATGCAGTAGAAACTGTACTGGCTTTAAATGGATGTGATAATGCACAAAAGTGTGCATACTTGGTAAGTCTATCAACTACCACCATGATGACACTCTTTCCCTCAGACTTGGGTAAACCTGTGATAAAATCCATTGAAACCTCCTCTCAACGTTGGCTTGGGATGGATAAAGGTTGTAATAGACCTGGGGTCTTAATTGTTTCAACTTTATTTTGTTGGCAAACCAAACATTCTGCCACAAACTTTTGAATATCCGATTTAAGGCCATCCCAAAAAAATTCCTTCTTAACCCTGTGGTAAGTTTTTAAAAATCCTGAGTGCCCTCCTAAGAGAGAAGTGTGCAATTCCATAAGAATCTTTTGTTTGAGTTGGGAATTCTTACAGAGGTATAAGCGATCTTTGTACCATAACGAATCATTTTTCCAACTAAATGTATCAGATGTACTGGTATCTTCTTGTAAGTTTTGAATAAGTGCCCACACTTCTTCATCATTCTTCCATTCCTCCCTTGCTTCATTTATCCAATCTGGTTGGATAATAGAAATGGCACACAACAATGCTTCCACATCCTCATCCTTTCTTGAGAGTGCATTTGCCACCACATTTTGCTTCCCTTTTTTGTAGATGATTTCAAATTCATAACCCAACATCTTTGTGACCCAATTTTGTTGCTCTTCAGAGGATAATATTTGTTCTAAAAAGTATTTAAGGCTATCATGATCCATTTTTACCTTGAAGTGTCTTCCCATTAGGTAGGGTCGCCATTTCTTAAGTGCATGTAGTATTTCCAACATTTCCTTCTCATAAATAGCTTTGTGTAAAAACTTTCCCTTGATTGGAAAACTTTCAAAAGCAATGGGTCTTTCATCTTGCATTAAAACAACACCAATTCCATTTCCTGAAGCATCACATTCCACAATAAAGGTTTTTGTGAAGTTCGGTGTAGCTAAAACAGGTGCTTGGCACATTACCTCTTTAAGATGTTCGAAGGATTTTGTTGCTTCTAGAGTCCATGAAAATGCATATTTCTTCAATAATGTTGTTAGAGATGCTGCTATTCTCCCATAATTCTTAACAAACTTGTGATAATACCCTGTCAACCCGAGAAATCCTCGCAGATGCTTTATGGATGTGGGGATTTTCCATTCCTTAATGGCTTTAATTTTTCTAGGGTCTACCTTAACTCCTTCGCGAGATACAATATGACCCAGATATTCCACCTCTTGTACTCCAAAGAAACATTTGGATCTTTTTGCATATAATTGTTTCTTCTCCAATAGTTGTAGCACCCTGTCAACATGTTCAACGTGATCCTTCCAAGACTTGCTGTAGATTAGTATATCATCAAAAAATACTAACACAAGTTTTCTAAGGGTTTGAAATTGGAATTCATCAAACCTTGAAATGTAGAAGGTGCATTGGTAAGGCCAAAAGGCATGACCAAAAATTCATAATGACCCTCATGAGTTCTAAATGTTGTTTTCGGAATGTCTTCAGTCTTCATTCTGATTTGATGATATCCTCAACGAAGATCCAACTTGGTGAAGTAAACTGATCCATGCAATTCATCCAGTAATTCATTAATAACAGGAATGGGAAACTTATCTTTAATAGTGAGCTTGTTGAGCTCCCTATAATCTGGACACATGTGCCATGATCCATCCTTCTTGTGCACTAATACTACTGGAGCAGAAAAAGAACTTTGACTAGGTTGAATTATACCAGCCTCTAGCATTTCTGCAACCATATGTTCAATTTCACTCTTTTGGGCATAGGGATATCTGTACGGCCTGATGTTTGGATGAACACTTCCTGGAATCAGATAAATAGCATGATCATGATCACAAATAGGTGGGAGACCTTTGGGAGTCTCAAATACCTTGGAATGATTGTCCAAGACATTTTGGAGATCTGGAGAAATAGATGATTTCGATGTGGAAACATATAGCGAACATAATTGTGCAATTACACCTCTTTGTTCCTTTTTTAGAAGATTTTTCATACCGTTAGATCTGATTATCTTTCCCGGTTTCCCTGCAATACCCCTTAATTCAACTTCCTTTCCTTCCACAGAAAATTTTACGAAAAGTTCTTAAAAATTAAAAGTTATTGTACCCAAGGTTTGTAGCCATTGGACTCCTAGTACAACATCAGCACCTCCCATTGGAATGGAAAGCATTGGGCTAGCCAATACATATTATCCCATGGATAGCTTGATATTATGGCACTTTCCAGAGCAATTTATTTGTTCCTCCATTTGCAACCATCACTTGACACTCTGGTGCTGGATATAGGAAGTAATTCAATTCTTTTGCTACCTTACAATGAATAAAATTGTGGGTACTTCCTGAATCAATCAACACTATTACCTTTTTCTTCTTGATTTGTCCTTCTATATTGATGTTTTGAGGAGTGGTAATTCCCACCAATGCATTACAAGATATGGTCGGATTCATTTCTTCTTTATCTAGGCTTTGTTCGTAGAGTATATCCTCTGATTTTGACCTTTCTTGCCCCTTTTCTTCTTCCTCTTCACAATCTATGTAGAATAATTTCTTCTCAGCACACTTATGACCTTTAGTGTATTTGCTATCACAACTGTAACAAAGCCCTTTTGCTATTTTTTCTTCCAATTGTTGTGGTGTCAACCTTATAGGTTGTGGAAGACTAGGGGCAACAACACTTCCTTCTAGTTGTGAGTGGTATGCTTCCTGGTTGCCATAATTTTTCTTTCCATCTTTCTTGCTAACCTGAATGCCTTCTCTAATGAATCAGGTTCCCAAAGGCGAACATCATGTTGGATATTATCCTTTAAAGTCCCTATGAACACATCAATCCTATGCTCCTCTGGAATATTTTTTACCCTTATGTTCAATTTTTGGAACTCTTCAATGTGCTCCATTATTGAACCCTTTTGTTTGAGACTTATCAATTGGCTAAAAAAAGTGTTGCTTTTTGTATCCTCATAATGCGTTGTCAATTCTTCCATAAAAATTGCCCAAGTGATAATTTGTTTACAAGAGTAAAGCCATTGATAGCATACAAACTGATTTGGTTCCAAATATAAAGTTGCAATACATACCTTTTATGTGTTTTGCACATTATTGAGATCAAAAAATTACTCCATTTGTAATATCCATGTTGCGGGATCCTTGCCATCAAACTTCCTCATATCGATTTTTGGAATATGGTGGGTCTTCAATCCAACATTAGAGTCTATGAAATCATGAGTAACATTTCTTTTGTTCGCATCATGAGTTTCCTTTACTACCCTTTCACCATTTGTAAGTATTTCTTGTAGAAAATTTGTCAAATTTGTCTTCAAATCTGCCACGTCTGTCTTCAAATCTACCATGTCTCTCTTCAAGTCTATCTTCAAATCTATCTTCAAATCATCAATCTTAGCTTCCACGCCCTTTATCTTAGATTCCATGCCATTTATCTTACCTTCTGCTAGCTTTTGTGAGAGTGACATTTGTTGCACTTGGTCTTGTAATTTTGATATATCATGTAGCATTTCTTCCTCTTCTTCACGAGTCATGCTAGAGCTTTCAGGGTGCTTATTAGTTGTTTGAATTTTCTTTCCTTGGGGCATCAATTACTGATAATAATGCTCTACTATGCCCTTTGAATTCATTCAAAATAATTTTTCAAACCAAGCTTAAGCAAAAATTTAAAAAAAATCTACACACCTTTTCTCACTTTGTAGGAGCTCGATATTGCCTCTGATGTATCTCTGTAATTTCGTATCATCCAGTTCTGAAATTGTGACCTGCAGTAGCCCTCTGTGTCCTCTTCCCAATGCCACTAGTCTGATCCAATTTGGATTCTCCAAGGAAGAGTTATGCCAAATCTCCCACAGTTACCTGATTATAGACTAGTTTAGTAGAGGGAACTTGTACGACATGCCATGTGTCTCTGTTTCAACCTTTCGCTCTGAAAAATATATACAAGAAACTACAGTCTATCCTCTTTCTGTGCCTTCTTATGAAACTTCAATATGATGCTCAGAGAGAAATTTATGACGATTTTCCCCAGGTCACCTGTTTGGAATGTAATTCAGGAGTCTGCAAAAAGACCAACTTCCTCAGATCATATCTCCGCAAATATAGTGCGAAAAGCTCTGAAATTCGGAACAAAGGTTCAGTGTGATTTCTTCTCAAGTGGGTTTTTTTTTCACTTCTGAAACATCACAGAAAACAAGTTATAGCAAAAATGCCACGATGACCTATTTGGAGCAATGAAACCCTAGAATCCAAAGCTCTAATACCAAATGTTATGAAACTGGCTCACAAAAAGATAGAAAATATAGATCAACGCCTTAGAATTCAGTCTCTTCGAGGGGGAAACCTCCTTTACATTACACAAATGAATGATTCTTTGATGATTCAAATGACAAAACCTCCTTTCTGTATATAGGAGTCTAAGGAGTCACAATATAACCCAGCCGACCTAACAATAATAATATAAAGGCACAAAAATAATAACAATATGGGGCACAGTAATAACAATATGGGGATAATAGGGGCACAACAATATTAATACCAGATATAACTATAATATTAATGGGTTAATCACTAGTATTATAGGTACCTAAAAAGCAGACCTGAAGGAGTTATGAATTAAACAACGAAGGATTTGAGTTCTGTGGTAAACGGTATTTCGGGCGGGCTTCAGGTGGTAAGTGGTATTGGAAGGGATTCACCTGATTGCATACACCAGCTAACACGTAGCATGCCGCAGGAGAGAGAAAACTGCCTTTTTGGGCGGGTAATCTCCGTGCAAGTAGGCCACCCGAAATGACTATCAGCCATTGGATTGGAGATTGTAGATCAACAGTGTGGAATACAAAGGGATTATGACCCGTAGCCAATGTGACTTGCGATTGAAATCAAGGTGGACCCAAGAGGATTATAGGGTGGAATTTATATCGTTTGAAGTCCGACTTTGGCGTTTCGGTCGGATTTTCCACTTTTTCAGTGTATTTCCGTGTATTCCCTACGTAAAGGGAAAAGTGTGTTCTCAGGGATTTTCACCCGTGCCCGGTCCTTTCTGTTTGTAAACAGGTGGCCTTAATGCCTTAAGCGTTTTTGTAATGATTGTTTAAACGCTCAGCAGGGAGAGGAAGGGACAGCGGCCGGGAGCCAGAGAGACCAGAATGGGGGCGAATAGACAGCGCTGAAAGGCTTAAAAGCCATCCAATGCCAGAACAGAGGAGAGAGAGATCAATTGAAGAGAGTCAGTTATTTAGATTGAGGCAGATTGAATAGAGGAACAGGACAGAGGGAGAGTCTGTGCACTCTTTTAGACTTGAGGTTTCCGAGAAGATCCCTCTTTGATGCCACTGTTGGTTGAGACTCTATTTTTGAGCTCACTCTTGTAATAATTTGTTCTTGAAGACATAATATGGAGGTTGACACTGAAAGCTGGACCAGGAGACATAGCCAGGAAGTCTGGTGAACTCCTTGATTCTTTGTTGTGTTGATGTGTGTGTTTGTTATGTTTTCTGACTGTTAATTGTTTATATTATTTGCAATCTTTTCGATTCGTAGCACTAAGTATTATAGGAATTTTCCTGCACATGAATCTGTAATACATTTTCTTCTTGATTTAGTATCCATTTCAGATCATTCAGTTTCCAAAAATAAATTTCCAAAGTTAAGATTTGTGAAATCAACTGGATCTTTCTTTCCATCCAAGGGAGTAGCAGTGTGTTTCGTGTCTCACTTTGAGTTCACTCAGATTTGATTATTCCTTCCCTTGTGTGGAAGACATAAATGTGACCAGTCCGTAGAAAAATACCCTTATATCTTGTTGGACCAATATCTGCTTAACAATAACCCACATGCTTCCAGAATGTCCACAATCACTATGTTTATACATTTGTGAACTCGTTCATTGGATGATAAATGAATAAACACATTCCTGAGTTCTCCAATCACACGGACAAGAGTCGTGTCTAGCTGAATAATTTCTGCATCTGTTTTATCCCATTTTGCATTGATTTTATTTATGATCGATAATGGCATTATGTTCGCCGATGCACCAGAATCAACTAAGCAATTGTGTACATTGTAATTGAAAATTTCAAAATTTAACAAAAATGGAGGGAAAAGTGTATTTGCATCTACCATTAAAGCATTAATTATGGATTTGAGGGAACCAGAGGACATATCAGATCCCTTGTGTGAAGAAGCATCATTACCTAAGGTGGACTGTCCAAGTGCATGTAGGAGCATGTCCCGTTGGCTCACGATCTTTGTTAGTTCGAAAATTGAGATATTCGCATGAGCTTTCTTCATCTCTTCAACTATGTTGTAATCCAAAGTGGGAGAGATCGTCGAAGTCTCTGGAGGCGTAACTTGGTTTGTGACTTCCATAGTGGTGGTCTTACTCTTAATTCTTGTAGAATTACTTTTCATTGTGGCTACATTCCTAGACTTGCCGTGAGTGTTATGTGCTGAGTTTATGGGCAGACTAATCTTCCTTAACAACTATTCTTTGAATTTATGCTTCGTCAACTCTTGTTCAGTGGCTGGCCCTTGGCTTCTCAAACTATATTTGTTATTCTACTTCTAGACTGGGCCATCACTTAGAGGTTGTTTCTCGGCAATGCTATTTTCAGCTGCAAGTACACTGTTGAATGTGTTCATTTCATATCCCACGGTTGGATTTTCCTTGATAGTAGAAGTTTCTTCCTTTTCTTCTGCAAGCTCAATCTACTCGTCGTAAAGCACTGTATCAATGAAGTGTGTATCAATATCATCGATATTGTGATTCCATTGCGAGCATGTTCTCTCTGAATGATATTATTGATGAAATGAATAATACTTATCCATGCCCATACTGTCAATATTCAACACAACATTCGAGCTTTGCGCAAACTTGGCCTATTGGTTACTGCTGCTATCGAAATCAATATTCCTTCTCAAAAAGTTGAACTTGGGAGGATTTTTGTTCACAGTGGTCTCACTTGACCTTTGTTTCAAATCTACCAACTCGTTTGATAGAGTCTTGGTGGTGTGGGTCAAGCTCTCAAGATCGAGAGTTTCTTTCTCTTTGGCCTTGCTTACGGAGGCTTGAGATATTTTTCCCGTGTCTTTGGAGTCTTTTGCTATTTCATCATCTATAATGACCCCAATCATGTGCAAGACATTTTCAACCGCAATATCCTATTCATAATTTTCTGTAAGTGTTTATTTCACAGTTCTCTTCAAAAACTGCTCAATGCTTGTCGGCAAGGAAAAAGTGTAGTAATCAATGCTAATCGAGTCATGAGGTTTCATGTTTGCTATAAATTTATTTAAATTGCGTTTAAACATCTGATTGAAATATTTCACCTTTTCTTTTTTCTACATCCTGAGATTACCCAATTCTTTCAACAACATGGTGGGGGTTTTGTCATCAATGATTTTTTCAAGAAAAATCTTCTTAAATCCTCTCCAATTCTGGATGGAATTTAGAGGAATACTATGATACCACACAAATTATCTACCATATAAGGTGCACGGAAAAATTCTACATGCAACATCATCATAGTGTACCTCCAACATTTACAAATGTAGGTAGAAGTTGTCTAAATGGTCCTCCGCCTTTATTGCTTTGTCAAGGTCGTACTTCGTTAGGATCTTTTACGGATGCCTTGGTATCTTGTGTAGAACACCCGGAAGTGCAAGGGGGCCCTGAGACATCCCATCCTGATATTGGTCTTCCATGTCTTCATCTTTGTCCTCCTCTTTTTTTATCAAAATCTGATGGCTCCTCTTCCTATTCTTATTCACCGCCCAACTCATGGAAAATATCATCTAAGAGTACAACGTTATCACTGTCACCACTGTTTTATGGTGGAGGTTGTTCTGGGATTTGTTCGTTCTCCACAAAATCTACTAATTCCTCAAGGGTGGCGAAAACCAAATATTCAATAATAGAAACAATATCCCAGTAGGGGTGGTTGGGTTCTTTTTCAAAAAATATGGAAGGTTGTGTACTCTCGGAATCAATCTAATAACTTTTTCAATTTGATGGGTTATAGGACAGATGGCCTGAATTTGATCGTAAGAGATTTCATAAGTTTGTACAAGCTTGGGCTAAGAAGAGTCACCAACTTCAGGAATGTGGATAGGGGAGGTATTGTGAATGTTGCTTCCTTGACTAGAAGATGTAATATTAAGGTTGGTAGGGATATCATCCATAAAAAATTGGTTTCCCTCCTCTTAGCGCCAGAAATGTTGATGGTGATGTACCCGCCAAAATTCAAGTGATCTCCCTGATATGTAGTCCCAATTAGACCTCACATTGTTTGGTGTAGGAGTCCCATCCGGAATATGGCCCGGTTGTCGAATTCTTAAAGATTTTCCTTGGCTCTAACTTTCAACAAGAGAGAGGGATGTGATGGTGCCTTCGAAAAGCAAGAAGGTGTGCCTGGTGAGTGTTCAATTGTAGATGTGTCAAAGTTCTTCTACTGCAGAGGGAGTGACAAAAGTGAGCCTCTAAGAGAGAGATAATAGGACCACCCAAGAAGAGACACACACGAACAATAAAGATCCATCTAACATCTAGCGGAATAGTCCACAAGATATGTGACAGTCATTACAACCAATGAATGAGAAAGATATATCTAATATCCCACAGAATAGTCCACAAGGATGGGACAAAAATATCAACCATTACAACAAAATTTCAATAAGATAAGTACTAAAATAACCGAAATAGTTCAACTACCTTAGCACATGTGAAAGAAAACATGAAATACGAACATCTACAAAATAATCTTACAAACATTCATAATCCATGCATGAAGAACGTGCTGGTCTTGAAGGCTTCTGTTATTAAGTAAAAATTCCAAGACACATGTATATAATGAACATCACTAGCTCCAATAGTGGAGCATCAAAGCCACTCCTTGCTCCCCAAAAGAACTAGCTTATCTCTCTAATGCTTTACAGGAGGAGTGAAGGTGAAAAGTCCTTTGCTCTTACAATGAGGGTCTATATATAACAATGAGGAAATGATGCTTCATCTTCCTTATGACTCTTCATAGAACATCTGATTGTTCGACTTCCTATGAATTTTCAACTTTAGATGACTCTTCATATTCCACACAACCTTTTGGCTTCCACTTTACAATAAATTTTCGAAACATAATTTACACCATTAACCAAAATGGTGTGGCATGTGACAACTCATGACATGACACTGCTAACATAGACTACTTGATGATGTGGCAATGTCAAGCCACTGCTGCTACTGTGTGTTGAGTGTCTTCTTGAGAATTATTTTATTTTCCCCTCTGCATGGCTTGGTGATAAGGAATCTTCAATGATATCGAGTCTTGAATGGTGATCACAAACTGGTGTCCCTTTGATTTCTCTTGATTGACCAGCTTACATATTCAGCTACAAGAGTTTCTTCCAGCATGTTTCCCTCCTTCATCTTCTTCTTCACCATCTCATCATGGCAATATAAGGTACCTATTTCTATAATTCACTCATGACGAGACAACATCAGTCCGAAAACCCCATAGTGTAAGACTTTACATATTGATCCATTAACTAAGACGAAACTTGATAAGAAGTTGGGAAAGGGGCTTTGTGACTGCGCAGTTGTACAGTTCAAGCAGTCAAGGGGGAGCCTTGAGCCTTAAGACTGCACAATTCACAGTTTAGGCTGGGCTAAGTGAGGAAGCTATGAAATACCGGAGGCCATTGAGATAGGCTGAGGGGATGGGCACTGAATGAACACATTGTGAAATTTCAGGAGATAAGGGAGGTTGGGCCATTGCATAGTTACGCAGTGCAGGAGCTCAAGGGGTGAGATTGAGGCTAGAGACTACTCAATGTGAACTTAATGCTAGGCTAGGAAGAAGAATGATGCAATTATGGGAGCCAAGGTTGGGGTTTGAGCATTGAAACTATGCAGTGTAGCAGTCTTGGGAGGTAGGAATTGCACATTGCGCAGTGCCAAGAGACAAGGTCACAACCAGAGGACTGAGACTGTGGAATGTGTAGTTTAGGGAGGCCGTGTGAAGCGTGGTTGCTTGGTTGGGAAGATTTTTCCCATAAATGGCTGAGTGTGGGATCAAAGAGACTAATGTGAAGAGTGGTGATACTTTTACTGTGATCACACACTTAGAACACTTGACAACACAACAACATAGATCATCCATGACATATGAACAATGCATTTCCCTCCTTGTGATAGCTTTATGACAACCTACAACAAGTGCGACACTTAAGGTATACTTTGCGACGACCATGAAACTTTTGCGACAATGCTTAAAAATTTGGAAATGAGTGTGATAGATGTTTACATTGTTAGAACAAGTCATTTACACAAAGATGACCTCTTGAAACCACTAGAGCAGGATTATATACATGATGCAACAGCTAACATGTGAAAATATGACATTTTTCCTATCTTGCAAAAGGGGCTGAAACACTTCAATGAGTTTCCATGTTTGCAACGACAATGTACAAGACCAAGGAAGGCTACAAAATTGAATGACGAAATTGTGTTGTAGCAACAACAACAGACGTGTAGATTTCATATTTGTGATATATCTGACGAAATTCCTGTAATGGCTAGTAGGGGTGCGGTCAAGTACTTTGTTAAATTATTGCATTAGTAGCCTTATTCCATTGTTATTTTTTATTTCTGAAAGTTTCATGAAGTTCTGGGCAATGGCCTAAGCCTTGGCCCTGAAAAAGTGACACAAAATTTGGGGTTGTTGGCTTAGAACTAACTGGAAAAGTCCATAGTCGCTGGCATGCCTTGATGTGGGAGTTACTGGAAGGACTTAATCGCATGCATGGCTTGTCATGGGAGTGAATAAGGGTACAAATCAACAAAAAGTCAAGTTGTCTAAGGGGTTGGTCACTTGGAAGGGTTGGTTGGCTCCTAAGGGTTTTGTAGCATGTGTGGAAGGTCATATTGGTTTTGTTTTGTCCGTTCCACTTCCTTAACTATACAAGGGGATTTGAATCACATCATAGTAGCCTCTCATCACATTTTTACCCTACAATACCTGTTAGCTTGGATAAATGTGGGAGGAGGGTTGTTACATCATATTTCCTTGGATTGCATATAGTGTAGACCCCTAAAGGTATTTTTATTTCTCAAAGCAAGTATCTCAAGGAAGTGTTGAAGAAGTTTGGCATGGAAGAATTCTCTTTAGTGAGCACTCCAATGGTGACATGCGGAAATCTTAGAAAGCTATATGAATCTCCATAAGTGGACCAAACTCTTTACAAATAGCTTATTGGAAGAATATTATATTTGATAGGTTCAAGGCTAGACATCATGCAAGATATTAGAATAGTTGGCATATTTCAAGTAGCTCCCAGATAAAGCCATCTCTTACTCAGATATCTCGGAGCAACCATGGACTATGGACTATGGTACCCAAGAGGTAAAGATTTTTCATTTACTGTTTTTACTAATGTTGATTGGGTAGGTGATTTGGATGATAGAAAGAGCACAAGTGATGGTGCTTTCTTCCTTGTAAACTGTCTATTCTCATGGTTGAGCAAGAAGCAAGCTTCTATTTCCTTATCTACAACTAAAGCAGAATACATTGCAACAACATCATGTTGTACTCAACTTCCGTGGATGAAGAAGACTTTACAAGATGTCCAAGTGTTTTATGATCAGTCGATCCCCATAATTTGTGACAACACAAGTGCAATTAGCATGTCAAAGAATCCAGTCTTTCACTCTAATACCAAGCATATTCCCATCAAGTATCATTTCTTTAGGGAGTAGGTTATAACCTAGATTGTGAAGCTCGAGTATGTTACCACAAAAGAACAAGTCATTGATATCTTTACAAAGCCACTCCCTAGAAAACAATTTGAATATTTGAGGCAAAGAGTGGGAGTCATTCCTCTTGCATCCTTCCACTAGCTCTTCCTTTCAGAGGAGGAAAGGCAATTGTTGCATTATCAACATATTAAGGTGAAGCTTCTAGGTCCACAAGGATCAACATGATAGGGGGAGCATGATAGTGTCTTGTAACATTGATTTCAAAGGGGGAGTGATGATGAAATCAAACAAGAAGAGGGGGAGTGGTGAAGTGATAAAAAAAAGAGGGCTCGAAAGCAACAACACCAGCAAAATTACCACAATAGTTGAAGGTCAAGAAGAGTGTGCCATCTCCAAGGGAGAAGAACTTAAAAGACTTAACAAGAGAAAATTATGTTTTCAAATAAAAGGTCATGTGTTGTTTTCAAAGACAAATCAACCTGCACATTAGGAGCCCAAATGTTTCTAATTCTTGCATTTTTTGGCAGTGCCTAGCAGAAAGGGTCGGGACATGGAAGCTCAACAAACAGAGTGATAGCCGATGGAGTTAGTCTTGGGCGGTCCCCATAGACATTTCAACCTAGTGGTAGAACCCTGACAGGTTCAAAAAGGAGCACACAAATAAAAAACTGGGAGGAAAGGGGCTATGGGCTATGTGCCCGCACAGGGTCTCGTGCAGAGGATGGAGGACCAGGGGTGCATCAAATTAAAAATATTTTTGAAGGCATAACTAAGTGATGGATCCTTTTGGTTAGTTATTTCTTGCTTCACGTAGAATTGGGACCAATGGCTAGAGAGCCGATAACAAAGAAATTGGCTCGCGGAGGGTTCAAAGAGTTAAGTTGTTGTGACCAATGATGCAGAGCCATTAAGAAAGAAAAAGAGCCTCCAATAAAGTTTAAAAAGGCATAGCCCTTAGAGCTTAAGTCGATGATCGCGGAGACTAGTCCTATCAAGGGAAACAAGGGAAAATATCATGTAGAGGGATTTTATGGAAGAATATCAAAACTTCTAGTTTTGGCAGTTAAAGCCATGTTAACTGGAGTTAAAGATAGTATGAGGACTGATAAACTCTGTGTAAATTCTAGAGTAGATAGATTTAGAAAAAATACTCAGTTTGAGTTGCAGAAAGTGGCTGTTAAGAGCCATGCATAAATTAAGAGCCAAATATAGAAAAAGGAAAATCTATATAAACAAGCCTAGTCAAGTAGAATTGATTCACAGTTTTTGAGATTGTTTTTGAGACATATCTCATGACGCAGAGAGGTATTGGTATGGTGAGGTTGTTGTAGGTGTGTTTAATTGGTAATTGAGACATAAATATTGTTTTGAAAAGCAAGGAAGGAAATCATGGGTTCTAGTATGAAAATGGATGAAAAACCAGATTGGTGAGTGCCTAACCAAGTTGTAACTTGTTGATCAGGGGTTGGTGCTCCTTCTAGTAGTTGCTAGAGAATTGTTGGGATTGGTGCTCCATTCAGTTGTAGTTGAAAAAATAGGAAGGAGGACATTCCTTTTGGTTGTAGCCCGAAATTTATACTTGCAAGTTGTAGCTTGCCTTATTAATAAAATTGAGAAGCAATTGAAGTTGTTTGTTTACATTAATCTTTGCTATGATTATTTAAAGTTATTGCTGAAGTATTTAATGGTGTGCAAAAAGTAAAAAGAAAGTTTAAATTGGTAAATATTTCTACAATAATGATTCACCCCCCCTCTCAGTATTGTCCTGGTTTCCAACAGCCTATCGTTTCAGTGGAACTCGTATAAAATGTATACGTTCTCACAGAGGGCCTTCTATTTTAGTACTTGGCTCAACATTTGTGGCGGAGAGCAATTTCTGGTTACATTTTTGTTTCACCAGCGTTTTCGTGGTTGGGGATTTTGTTATTTTGACAATGTTTTTTTGGTTGGGCGTTTTGTGAGGTCAGAGGGATTTTGCTTGGTTCCAGGGCTTGAATTCCATTCTATAGTTACATGTTCACTCTACCATACAACCTGTCATTTATTTAATTTGGCTTGGGTTAATTCAGTGGAGCTTGTATAAACTGTACCTAGGCTTAGCCGCAAAGGTCTTGTAATTTTAGTACTTGGGTTCAATTGTTGTGGCAAAGGGTAATTTCTGGATTACATTGTTGTTTCGCTAGTGTTTTTTTGGTTGGGGGTTTTGTTATTTCGCCAATGTTTTCTTAGTTGGGGGTTTATAGGCAAGATGAGTTTTTCTTGGTTATAGGGCTTGAATGCCATTCTATAGTTGTGTGTCCATTCTCACAGAGGGTTTGTAATATAATTTGGTCTTAGTTGTTTGTCTAATCTCGCAGAGGGATTTTATTAATTCAATACCTGGGACCAATCTTTGTGGCGGGGAATAATTTCTAGGTTATTTCAGTGGAACTCATATAAACTGTCTGATGTCGCAAAGGGCATGTTATTCTAGTAATTAGGCTCAGCCTCTATGGTAGAGGGTAATTTCTAGGTTACATTGTTGTTGTTTTTGTTTTATGGTTTCTATGTGGTCCCAAATTCACCAATGTTTTCTTGTTTGGGGACTTTGTAAGGCAAGAGGGGCTTTTCTTAGTTCTAGGGCTTGTATGCCATTCTACGAGGGCTGCTAACACCTCCAAAATTTCACGGTGCCTAGTAGTATGTGGTTTCTAGGTGGTTTAGGACTCATGATTGTTTTTTTTTGGTTGGGGGTTTCGTGAGGTGAGAGGGGTTTTGATTGGTTTTATGGTTAGAATTTTAATGTGGTGTTAAAGTTGGGTTTTTTACTTTGGTGAAGTTTAGTTGTTATGATTTCTTTGCCCAGGAGGGCTTAATGGGAGATCGTACTGGATATTTACAACTGCAGTTATGAATATAGTATGAGAAATTAGGCTAGAAATTCATGTGGAAGGAGGCTCGTGAGATATTAATGGGGTGTTGGTTGCATGTGTAGTCTCATAGAGGGCCTATCATGATTACTTCTGCAGCTTCCTTTTCTTTAGTAGCGATAGGCAAAAAAGGTATGAAATTTCATTTGTTTCTTATCAAGGGTGGAAAAACTCCTACTCTGCTCGTTGTCATTGTTAATTTCAGTTGTTTTGACCAACATTATAACAATTTGTAGGGTCAGTCGCTGATGCATGGAGGAATTTCATAATAGTGGCAATTGACGGGGATAGCCTGCTGACTGCTTCTGAGACTGCTTCTTCTCTACTTGAGTGGATCTCTCCACTCGGTCTCCTCTCAACTGCTCTAGTTGTGGCTGCTCCACAGCTTCCTGACGCTGCTTCAGAGGCTTCTTTTGGGGCTGCATGTTGAGAGGTTATTTACTGTCCCTCTCAACCCCCAAGTCTCTAACCTTTACCTTTGTCCTCAAGGCTTTGCATGCATCTTAAACCTCAAGAGAATACATGTTCTTAGCTAGCACACCAATTTGTTTCATCTATCCCGTCATCACGAAATTTTCTTGAAAAAGAGCTGATTTTAAATCAGCAATATCTCCCACATCCTGTAGGTTTTAAACTCGTACAGAAATTACCTGCATACGAATTCTAATAACAGAAAATAAACAATAGCGAGATCATAACACATAAAACAAATATACACAGAGATTTTCCACTAGATCCCAAAACCGGGACTACCAGATTGATTTTTCATTATGTTCCTTTCAATGTTACAATACATATATATACATGCGAAGCATCCAATACCATGGACCAAAAACCATTGTGCCCAAAACCATGTGCGAAAACCATGGGTCCAGAAAAAAATTTCCCTGAGGCGCTGCCACAGACCCCATAGAGGGGGGCTAACTGCCCCGCTCAAACCCCCCTGTGACCCCCCCACTGCGTAGTCGACACAACGAAGGGGGGGCTCCAACCCAACACATCCGAACTCCGAATCAACCAATTGTTTTTTTGAATTTGGGTATTTTTCGCAAAGAATATAAATCTACAATTTGTTTCTAAAAAATTTGCACAAAAAAATTCAGATCTACTCTTCAAACTCGTGGCCCAAAACTCAAAACTTCGAAATATGCTCTAGTATACTGTTCTTAGCCTAACTGTTGAAAATAGCAACAAGAAATGATAAAAATAGAATCCTAAAATTCCAGTTTAATTTGTCCTTGAATTAAACTAAGAATTAAAATCAAATTTTATTCTCATAGCAACTTGTAATAGTTAACTAGAGTGAGTTGACTTAGTTAATAACTTAGGAATTTGATTTGGAATTCTTTCTAAAGTCATGTATATGTTCTCTCTATATTATAGGAGTCGATGATGAGTTAAGTATGAGTTGTAATTAGTTAACTTAGTTTACGGAGTTACGTCCAGTTAAATTAGTTCCAAAATTTTTGAGGAACTAATAGTGAGTTAACACTGAGTTGATGCATTAGTGTACTCAACTAGTGCTACTCTAGTTAACTGAATATTACCTCATGAGAAACTCATGCATGTCGATTCTGAGAAAGACCCAGTTGAGACTAGAGTGCAGGGACAATGTATTATTTGTTGTATAATTTTCTGAGTTGTACAAATGGTGCATGCAATCAAAGAAGGACCTATTTTTAGATTGTGCAGTTATGGATGAGGAATTTCCCTTCAAATACAGGCTAATTCTCTCAGGAATTGTGCAAAGAAATAGAAGCTTGGTGGCTTGGAAATTTGGCTAAGTATTGGCCAAAGGAAGTCATCAAGCAGAGGATAGGAAATACTTGTGCAAGTTAAGCTCAAGGTTGAGCAGAGTATATTGTATTCACCTAAATTCTTTGACCAAGGGCGCAAGGAAATAGGGTCTTGGAGAGTAGTAGAAGAGGTTAAGGTTTGGCTTGAGCTTGCTTGTGAGCTGGGAGATTGATCATACTGAGTGTTGGGATTGTTCTTGTGAGAACAAGCATTGTATTATCATCTTGGATTTCTGATTAATGTAATATAGATAGTAGGGGTTTTGAGTTGTGGTTTCCCCATATACATATTATGTTATGTGCCATTGATTATCTTCCTCTTGTCGATTATTGTTTTCATTGATCTTTATGGGATTCTACTGTAAAGAGTAGAGTAGATTATTGTCTTGTGTTTTAGTACATTACATGAGCTACTGAATCTACAAGATTTTCTACACTAACTTGAGTCATGTAGAGTGGTTCCTAAATTTTAAGAGCCTAGGTTGAATTTAATTTGAGTTGTAATAATTTAATTCAATTAAACTCAGTTAAATTTAGTTAAACTAGTTCCAACTGTTGGAGCAACTATTGGGACGTCTAGTAGTGGGGTGTGTACTCAGTGATCAACTAGTTAACTAATAAATCAACCATAATAACTCATGCATGCATGAAATACGAGATACTCAGTTGATATTGGAGTTCAAGGGAAGTGTACTATCAGTTTTATAATTATCCGAGTTGTACAGGTGGTGCATGAAGTTAGAGAAGGACCTATAGGGATTGCATAGTTCTGGATGGGGATTTCCCCAATTAATAGGCAACTAATTCCTTGAGAAACAACACAAGTAAATAGGAGCTTGGCAGGTAGAAGAATTGGCTAAGTGTTGGCCAAAGTCAGGTTGTGAGGTAGTGAGATACATTATACTTGCCAGAGATTGTTCAGGCTTGAACAAGCATTGTATTTCTTCTCTATTTTATGATTAATGCAATATAGATAGAAAGGGATTTTGAGTAGTGGATTTCTCCTAGATATATCCTTGTGTTATGTGTGTTAATTGATTCATGTCACATTTTTTTGATATTTCTTCTCAATCGTGAATTTCTTTTTGCAGATGAGTAGAGTAGATTCAAGTCTATTTTTTTAGTAAATTACATTAGCAATTTGAATCTACAAGGAATTTCTACATGATATCAGAGCTAGATTCACAGTAGAGAAGATAATTCGAAGTTATCTTTGGAGGAGGAATGAGGTTTCTAATATATTCTTCAGAGCTGGCACGATGGTGTTCTATGGTCGAAGGCTCGAGTATGCCCTCGAGGGTAGCTTGAATTATATTTATTAGAAGGACTGCATGGAAGTAGTCATGGAAGACAATGAGCTGGAGGAATGTTGAAAAATGTGCGACAAGAAATGCTAAATTTAGAATGTGCTAAAAAATATCTACTAAAAATAGCATGTCTAAAAATAGCAGTTTGGCCAGTGAGGTCATTGGCCACATTGGGTGAGAGGTGAAACTGCTAAAAATAGCATTTCTGGGTCCCTTCCTATTATTAGCAGTCCCTGGTCTAACTATAGGAAGTAAAAACGAATTTGGTCTAACCAGTAGTTTAAAATATTAATTAATTAATCTCTATGAGTTAATTAGTTATGGAAAATTAAACTTGAAGTCTTTGTGAGGTCATGCAATTATTTTCTCCCTTGATTTAGGAATTTATCCCTTGATTAAAGGAGATAAGGTTCAGTTCTATATTGAGAGGATCAGTTGACTTAGTCTAACTTAGTCAAGTCCAGTTAGATTATTTAACAAGTTGTTAAATTTTGTATATTCAATTTGTTAATGCTTGCATGCATGTGACAACTGATAATTGAGTATTTTCTCATGGACAACTGATGCATGGCAGTTCAGACAGAGACCCAGGTGAGATTAGATGAGGGACATTGTACTATCAAATGCTTGGATATTTCTAGTAAGTATTCCTTGCATGAGGAAGGAATCTATTTTCTTCTATGACTACGTAGTTGGACCTGAAGTGAAAGCAGGTATGATTAGGCCAACTTACAGCCTATATATTGAGGCCTAGGTAGTCCATGATTTTCATCTTCTAATTACAGAGAGAGAAGGATAGCTATTGAGCTGATTCTTTTTGTATGTTTTTGAGGATCTCCACTTGATTTATAATACAATGTTGGGGTTTTATGTTGGTGCTTTCCCCAGTGATATATCTTGTGTTATGTGTGATTATTTATATTACTCAGTTATATCTATTTATGCTTGATGTTGCTCATGAATTCGATTATGCTTTCACTTAATGTTTTGTAGAAGTAGAACAAGTATTATGCTTTAGTACATTGCATATATCAGTTTTGTTCTATAGGTGAAATTTCTACATGGTATCAAAGCACAGGTGATCAAGGAAGAACAGTATACAAGCAAGAGAAATTCGAAGTTTATTATTCAGGATACAGATCTCAAGTTCTTGTCACATCCATTTCACTGATGGCTTTCTATGGTTTGAGGCTTGAGTATGCCCTTGATGGCAGCTCAAACTATATAGCTTGGAAGGATCGCATGGAGGAAGTATTGGAAGATAACAGCCTTAAGGGCTTCATTGATCAAGAAGTACCTGAGCCTACTAATGCTACTCAACTGGTGGAATGGAAGAAGTGTGTGGCTAGAGCTAGGAGAATTCTCTTGGAGGGAGTGTGAGATCACATTGTCTCGAGCCTCCATGGGAAGGAGACTCCGCATGCAATGTGGAAAACATTGAAAGATTTATATCAGAATAGCAGTGATCAGAGGAAGCTAGCACTGAAGGACAAACTTCGAAAGATCAAGTGTGAAAAGGATGAGACGATCTCTATGTATCTGACCAAGCTCATCACATGCAGGGATGAGCTTGCAAGTGTAGGGGTCGTGACAGCTGATGATGATATGGTGAGTCTAGCACTCCTTGGCCTTCCTAAGAGCTGGCATAGCTACCAGGACTTGGTTAATGGAAGGGAGAAACTGCCAGATTGGGAACGACTATGGTCGGATTTGATGCAGGAGGAGATCAGACGGAGCACCAAAGACAGTTCTTCATCCATGGAGGATGCGGAGAACTGTGCCTTAGTGAGTAAGGAAAAGAAGGGGAAGGAGAAGGTTTCTCTTTTCAAATCCAGTTCTTCCAATGGTGGGAAGAAGGTTGACAAATTGAAAGTACAATGCTTTTGTTGTCATGAGGTGGGCCATTATGCTACAAATTGTCCACAGAGGAAATCCAAGAAGGGATCCAGGGAAGGATCTGAAGGTGAGGCACTTGCTTCACAGTTTGAGTTGGATTTCACACTGTTCGCATGCATGGTCTCATCCATGGTGGGAAGTGGTTGGTTTCTTGACAGTGGAGCTTATTTGCACATGACCGGCGACAAGAGTTTGTTCAGTACTTTGGAGGAGAAAGATCTCCATATACTCATAGTGATGGGTAATGATGAAAAGTATAGTGTCTCAGGTGTAGGCACGGTTATTTTTCAGAGGGAGCATGGAGCTTGCCTTACCTTGACCGATGTCAAGTATGTACCAGGGCTGAAGAGAAGCTTGTTGTCAGAGAGGGAGCACTTGTCAGCAGCAGGTAGAGCTTTAGCATCCGAGTATGTTTCTAGCCCAACAAAGAGGTGATTTGGGAGTGTTTTTGTTCCGAGAATTTTAGGAGCAATCAGACCAGGTAGATGTGTTGCATGCAGAACATTCCAGAGTTACAGGATCGGGTTCGAGAGGAAGCCTTTCTTCTTGAGAGGGAGCGTTGAAAAATGTGCAACAAGAAATGCTAAATTTAGAAAGTGCTAAAAATAGATTTGCTAAAAATAGCATGTCTAAAAATAGCAGTTTGGCCAGTGAGGTCATTGGCCACATTGGGTGAGAGGTGAAACTGCTAAAAATAAAAACTTCTAAAAATAGCATTTCTGGGTCCCTTCCTATTATTAGCAGTCCCTGGTCTAACTATATGAAGTAAAAACGAATTTGGTCTTACCAGTAGTTTAAAATATTAATTAATTAATCTCTATGAGTTAATTAGTTATGGAAAATTAAACTTGAGGTCTTTGTGAGATCATGCAATTATTTTCTCCCTTGATTTAGGAATTTATCCCTTGATTAAAGGAGACAAGGTTTACTTCTATATTGAGAGGATCAGTTGACTTAGTTTAACTTAGTCAAGTCCAGTTAGATTATTTAACAAGTTGTTAAATTTTCTATATTCAGTTTGTTAATGCTTGCATGCATGTGACAACTGATAACTGAGTATTTTCTCATGGATAACTGATGCATGGAAGTTCAAACAAAGACCCAATTGAGATCAGATGAGGGACAGCGTACTATTAGATGCTTGGATATTTCTAGTAAGTATTCCTTGCATGAGGAAGGAATCTATTTTCTTCTATGACTATGTAGTTGGACCTGAGGTGACAACATGTATGATTAGGCCAACTTACAACCTATATATTGAGGCCTAGGTAGTCCATGATTTTCATCTTCTGATTACAGAGAGAGCAGGATAGCTATTGAGATGATTCTTTTTGTATGTGTTATCACAAAATCAAGCACTGAAGGCTGCTAATCAGTCAGACTCTGTGTAACTATTTCAAACCAGACTTTTGAAAAAGGCTTAGCCTCCTTAGCCTGAGAGGGCTCTCTCGAAGGGTTATTGATTTTAAATATTGATGAGATGGCTAACTCTTGCAAAGTAAATTTAACATATAAAGTGGCTGGACAGACCTTACAAAGATTTCCATTGGGCTCATGGAGTTAATCATCATTTCAGCAAACTATAAAACCACTCATTCATAGAAGTCAAGGCATGTAATGTTTAAACACTCAAGACACCTCTCAAATAAACCTCAACTTACAAATACACACAGGAAATCAGAGCAGCAGAGTGAATTCTGAGTGATTGTGTATCTATAAAGCTGTAAAACATAAAGGATAAAACAAAACCACATATATCTTGAGCATCTGAAACAATGTATGAATCCTGAGAAGAAAAAGCAGTCATTTGTATTACTGAAAACAAGTTCTTACATAAGCCAAAATAAACTCTGTTTCTCAAAAACATCCAACCCCCATTACATCAAAGTTTGATCTATATATAGAGATACACCCTTCACTAATTTGAGCTTTCTCCTCCAGCATGAGGGGAGCTCGATGACTGCTACTAATTACCCCTATCTACCATTTAACTAACTCATTAAATACATTAAGTGCTGAGCTGTAATTACAAAGAGTCCCAACTAAACTAAAACTCTAATTCTATCCTCCTTGTAACATGATTCTTTCTTGATCCTTGACACCTGTCTCCTTTCAGTTTGGCCGAGATAGCTGAGAGAAGGATGCAATGAACAAGCTAGCTTTGGATACTGAATGCGCTGATGGTTCATTAATCATAAGGATAAAACCCCTATTTTTCCGGTCCTTGTCTCCCACCATTCTTCAAAAATTAAGCAGCATGTTCCCAGCTCTTTAATACCCCAAAAATAACGAGCATCACCATGTTTCCAGATGTGTTGGAGGCTTCGTTGATGGACAGGTGTGCAAGCCAAGACTCCTCGTATGCATCTCTTTCCAAAACCCTAACAACCGGTAATAAAGTACCTTTATCAAAGCTTTAACTTAAGACAAAATATTTCACCTTTACAAAAAGGCACACTTGTCATTATCTGAATGGCTATGCTAGCCTCATGTGGTCTCCTTAATGTTCCTTAGGTATTTCCTTTGTTAATTTTCTGATCCTACCATCAAACTGTTTGTTTTCATCATAAAACAACACCTACAGCAGTTTCGTAGCGCGCTACGAAACTGCTGTTTTTGCTAAAACAGAGTGTATTTGCCTTAAGGAATTTTTTGCTTGGACTTTTGACTTTTTAAACCTCCTTTACAGGTGGCAGAGACCTATATGCCTTCAGAATAATGGAACTTAAACAAAATTTGACAAAATTTGGAATATGACCTTTCTCACCATCAATGAGCAGCCAGTTAACCTAGCTATGCTTTTAAATCTGCAACCTCTCTCCTTAAAGCTTTGTTTTCAGCTCTTAAACGCATGTTCATTTTTCTGATGAGTTTAGCTTGTTTGAGAGCTGGAACTGTCCATGTATACACATCAGCCACTGAATCCACTTGACCCACTAGGTTTTTACTACCTTTTAACACAGCTCTTCGATAGTTGGCATACCTGACTGCAAGCTCCCTAGTGACATTCTTTGCCTTGGCAATTTCATCTTTTGCTGCCTCCATCTGGTTCTTTATGGCTATGATATTACCCCCTTGGGAAATAATGACTGTTCTGTTCTTGCCTTTTTGCTTGATTTGTTCTGCCTCCTCTGTTCTAGACAATTCTTCAACTACCTCTGTTCTGGGCACCTTTACAACTTTCTCTCCTTTATGCAGCTTCTCAGCTTCCCTTACTTGTTTCCTTGTAACCGGCCTTCGTGGTTTGAAAATAAATTCCTCACCAGGTTCATCAAACCTTAGTCTCTTTGAAGCTTTGGATTTTTTAGTGCTCTCCGGTGATGATTGAGTCAAATCAATGTGCATTGGTTCAATATGCACTGGTTCAACCTGCTCAAACTCAATAGCCTCAAGCAAATCACTCAAGCTGGCCTCAGATATTGGACTTTCCTCCACAGCTACTGATTTGCCCTTTTCTTTCCTTATTTGACTCCTGGTCTTAACTCTTGATACTTTTTCAGACCCACTTGATCCAGGTACATCTTTCTTGCGCTTGACCTCCTCTTTTGATGATGGCTGAGGTGGCTCTTTAATAACCAAGGGCTTCACTGATTTTTTCAATTTAGACTTGGTCTTCTTTTTATCCTTTACCTCCTTTCTAAGCTCAGCTATTGTGGGTTCCTCAACTAATTCTTCTCTTTCTCTAACCGGCTGTGGAGTAAGGCCTGTTTTACTCTGGAAACCAGCCATAAAGATAAAAGAGTTCCAATCCCTACCAATTTTCTGAAGACCATCCAGCACTAACAGTTTCACTAAACCATGGTGAAATAATGATGTCTCACAGTCATCCTTCCTTAATTGAACTTTGTCACACATCTTGCTGAGACTACGAAACAAGTAAAATGGAATATCTATATATGCCTTACCCGTAAAATGAAACAACAACTTAAAATGATAGGAGTAAACCTTATTATATCTCCCCTCACAGGTTAAATACTTTTGAATACAGGTAAGAAGAAGGGCATAGTGCTCCTTAACATAATTTCTAGGCACAGCCTTTGTTAGATCTTCATTCACATATGCCTCTTTCAAGAACTCTTTGCAGGGGTTCATATCAAATTTGAAGTTCTTGAACCATTCCTGCCCCCCTCTTGGAATCTCAGTTACATTAGCAATTGCCTCTGGAGATACTTGAACCTCTAACATAGATACTTTAGAATTTAAACCTGTAAAGTTTAAGGCAAACTCTTTTGTTACCTGAGCATGACCACCCTGCAGCTTCTCACAGAAATTCCAACAGCCAGCATCCTTGAAAGCTTTCCTCACACCTTCATCTCTCAATGCAAGGTCCAATCCTTCAGGCTCTGTTCTCTGACATCTTCCAGACCTATGTTCCTTCCTCTCCATTCCGCTTTCGAAATTTTTGCACAGAGAATGACCCCCAGCCTCAGCTCAAATGGAAAATTCAATTTTTTAGAACGCAGGCTCGCTTGTAATCAGGCTCACTTGAAAAAGAAACTCGGGCTCGTTTGTAATTCGAATATCTTATCACACAAGCTGGCCACTTTATGCATCATTTACAAACATCATAAAACATCCATGCATGATAAAACCGTTTGAATGATTTTTATGTGCATGCCTATGAATCTATTGGTGAAGTGATGGCTCATAAGTGTTTGGGAGGTACGCCAACTGACAATAACCGGACGGAGACAATGACTCATCCCCAGACGTGACCCTTTAGGAATCTGCGCTGCAAAATGCCCGAATCCGCGATTTCGTAGCGCAGATAGTTATAAATTAGCAAAATGCGCTGCGAAACGGCTGGATGCTGACGCGCTGCGAAATGGCTAAAACATAATTGCGCTGCAAAATCAACCAATAAGACTGCGTTGCGAAAATACGGAAAGGACCAGTGACATGTACAAGATAAGACATGGCTTATGCAATCATGATGGAGGATGACCAATAGTATTAGATAATGATTCACATCAAGACCCTTTAGAAACATGACCCCTAAGTAAGAAACATAGGACAAAACCCATTAGACACCAATTTTTGACAGTGAACTTTAGACAAAAATTATATACATGTGACTGTAGTTCTAGGTGATAACAGTATGTTGTTGAGGATCTCCACTTGATTGATAATACAGTGTTGGGGTTTTATGCTGGTGCTTTCCCAAGTGATATATCTTGTGTTATGTGTGATTATTTCTCTTACTCAGTTACATCTGTTTATGCTTGATGTTGCTCATGAATTCGATTATGCTTCCGCTTAATGTTTTGTAGAAGTAGAACAAGTATTATGCTTTAGTACATTGCATATATCAGTTTTGTTCTATAAGTGAAATTTCTACAAGGAATTCATTTATAATGATGTCCAGAAACCAGCACCAGTTGATGCCTAGGATCTAGCGGATTGGATGAAGAACGTAGACAAGGAAATGAGGACCATATTAGAGGTATTACAAGACCATATTGTCTCTAATATCCACGAGAAAGAAACTCCATATGCAATGTGGCAGACATTGACAAAATTGTTCCAAAACAGTAGTGACCACAGGAAGCTGGGACTCAAAGATAAGATTTGAAATATCAAAATGCAGAAGATAAACACAATACCATAGTACCTCGGTAGGTTCACACAATGTTGTGGTGAACTTGGGTGTGTTGGTGGTAAGGTTGTAGAATATGATATGGTAAGCCTAACACTTCTAAGCCTTCCCAAGAGCTAGCACAACTACCGGGATTCGGTCAATGGGAGGTAGAAGCTATCAAACTGGGAATGATTATGGTCATATTTGGTACAGGAAGAGTTCAAGCAGAACACCAGAGAGAGGACCTCATCCAAGGTTGAGGATGAGGAGAAATATGCCTTGGATGGAAAGGAAAAGAAAGGGAAAGGGAGGAAATCCCAATCCAAAGCATCTTCTGGTCAGGCAGGAAAGAATAAATACTTGTCGAAAATTAAATATTCTCACTCTCATGATTTGGGACACTATGCCACAAAGTGTCCACATAAGAAGGCTGACAAGAATCCCTTAGGAGGAGCGACAGATGAAGCTCTAGCTTCACAATTCAAGTTGGATTTCACCCTCATTACATGCATGGTGAAATAGGTGATGGGTAGTGTGTAGTATCTAGATAGCAGAGCCTCATTCCATATGATGAGAAAAAAAGAATTTTTTAGTGAATTGGAGGAGAAGGAAATCCATATGCACACTGAGATGGGAGATGATGGAAGCTATAGTGCGACTGACATTGATACAATTACTTTTCATAGGGAGTCTGAATCTCCTCTCACATTAAAGTATGTCATGTATGTTCATGGTCTGAAGAAGAATTTAGTTTCAGTTGCTATGTTGGAAGATCATGGATACAATGTAATTTTTAGCAAAGGAAAGGCTTTTCATTGTCACATCGCCATGGGAAAAGTGAAGCAAATCAAGGTTCGAATGAAGAAACTCTACAAATTGGATGTAGAATATTGTGCTTCCTTGAGAATGAACGTAGATAAGGTGCAGAGTCAAGGCATCGGTGAATTACAACATAAGAGACTTAGTCATTTGCAGCATGGAGCTTTGAAGGTCATGCAAGATATTTCTGCATGACTTCCCAAGGGTGCACTAGAGTAGCAAGATACATGCAAAGGGTATACGCCGGGGAAGTATGCAAAAGCCACCTTCAATGATCAAGGTAGTAAAGTGCAAGCAATCCTTGCAAGGATTCACTCATATGTGTGTGGACCTTTCTCGATAGCCTCCACGACCAAGAATAGGTATTATGTTATATTTGTAGATGATTTATCATGTAAGTGTTGGATTTTCTTCATGCAGAAGAAAGACAAGTCATTCTCCAAATTTTGTGAATTTAAAGAACTTGTTGAGAAAGACATTGATAGGAAAGTGAAGGTTCTCAGAAGCAATAATGATGGTGAATATGTGTCGAATGAGTTCAATAACTTCTATGCAAAAGAAGGCATTTGACGAGAGTTAATAGCACCCCATAACCCACAACAGAATGGGGTGGCTGAAAGGAAGAACATAAGTATTGTGGGAGCTGCATGGGCGATGTTGCATGATCAAGGCCTATTGTTGCACTTGTGGGCTGAAGCATGCAACAAAAGAATATATGTGCAGAACATGAGTCCTCATCATATTCTCGAGATGAGTACACCAGAAGAAGATTTTCCAGGGAAGAGACTAGCTGTGTCACACTTCATGATCTTTGGTTCATTAGTTTATTTTGATGTTTCCAAGGATGAAAAGAAAAAGCTGGAGTTGATAGCTGAGTTGGGCATATTTTTGGGGTACACTGATACACCTCACAACTATCAGTTGTTCCTGCCATCTCATAGGATAACATCTGTTCATAGAGATGTGAAGTTCACTAAAGAGAAGACCATGACATGTTCCCTTGACAGGGAGCTTCAGTTGCATGCAGATGAGAAGCTTTTGGGTCGAAATGAAAAACCTCAGGATGTTGTGGAGCAGCAACAAGCAGAGGAGCAGAGAGTGGAGGCACCCACTCATGCAGCGAAATCCATAGAAAGAAGGAAGCACACCACGAAATCTATAGATTATTGCATGATGGTAGAGAGAATGTGGGAGAACTTGCATCACACCACAGGCAAAGGAGGTCACTAGATCGGTACACTAGGTACATGGCTCTGATGAGTGAGCTAGTTGAGACAGAACCATCCTCATTCGAGGAAGACGTGAAGAATCCAGTATGGGTTGATGCCATGGTAGAGTAATATGATTCCATAGTCAGAAATTGTGTTTGGGAAGTGGTCCCAAGACCAGAGAACAAGTCAGTGGTAGGTTCGAGGTGGATCTACAAGGTGAAACAAGCAACAGATGGAAGAATCGAGAAAAACAAGGCCAGATTTGTGGACAAGGGGTTCTCTCAGGTGGATGGAATTGATTACGAGGATACCTTTGCTCCAGTAGCAATGGTTGGAAGATCCATCAGATGGATGTGAGGAAAACATTCCTCAATGGAGTGATTAAGGACGATGTGTACATAGAACAAACATAAGGATTTGAGACCTTCGACAATGAGTCACATGTGTGCAAACTCAAGCAAGCATTGTATGGACTGAAACAAGCACCTCGTGCTTGGTACACGAGGATCAACAACTATTTCACTAGGTTGGGCTTCACAAAAAGTGAAGCAGATGCAAGTCTTTCCCATATTATTATTGAAGGTAAATTGTTGATTATGGTATTACATGTATGCGATTTGATTTTAACTGGTGATGAGAAGTTGATAAAATCTTGTAAAGAGGATCTTGCAAGAGAATTTGAGATGAAGAAAATGGGACTCATGCATTATTTCCTTAGTTTGGAAGTATTGCAAGGAAATGTGGAACTGTTTATCTCTCAGGGCAAGAATTCCAACGATATAATGAAGAATTTCCACATGGAGAGTAGCAAATCCTTGGACACTCATCTAACAAGAAGTTGGAGGAAAGAGGATGTCACTTTAGGTGAGCAGGTGGAGGCCACTATTTATAAGCAATTTGTGGGTTCATTCAAGTCTTTTGTGAACACACAACCATACATGTGTTATGCAATTAACCTTTTTATTCAAGCAATGGTTAATCCACCCAAACTATATTGGAAGGTAAACAAACATGTGTTGAGATAGCTCAGAGGCACTACTCAGTATGGTATTTGGTACAAACGGATAGAGGGAGTGAAGCTTCAAGGTTTCACAGATGAAGATTGGGCAGGTAGTCCATCAATTCAGAAGAGCACTTCAAGAGGAGTATTTAATATTGGGTCATGAGCAATTTCTTGGAACAATAGGAAGCAAAGATCAGTGGTATTCAGTTCAGCAGAAGCAGAGTACATGGCTGTAAATCAAGTAGCTTGTGAATATATCTGGATGAGGAAAATTCTTGTTAGGTTATTTGGTCAGATGATGTATCCTACTGTTATTTGTTGTGCCAATCAGAGTTTTATCAAACTCCATGAAAATGCAGTTTTTCATGATCGATTCAAGCATATCGAGATCTAGTATCACCATCAACGAGATTGTGTGCAGAGATGAATTATGTTGTTGGAATACATTCTTACAGAGGAACAAGAAGCAGATATTTTGACAAAGGCATTATCAAGAGGAAAATTCGAGTTTCATAGAGGAAGGATTGGGGTATCTGATAATCCCTTTCTTGTTGAGAGGGAGTGTTTGACTTAGTTGGCTCAGTTAATTCGAGTCGAGGGCCTAACTTGAGTTATGTAGAGTGGTTCCTAAATTTTAGGAGCCTAAGTTGAGTTTAATTTGAGTTGTAATAATTTAATTCAGTGAAACTGAGTTAAAGTTAGTTAAACTAGTTCCAACTATTGGAGGAACTAGTGGGAGGTCTAGTAGTGGGGTGTGTACTCAGTGATCAACCAGTTAACTGATAAATCGACCATAATTAACTCATGCATGAATGAAAAACGAGTTACCCAATTGAGATTGGAGTTCAAGGGAAGTGTACTATCAGTTGTAGAATTATCCGAGTTGTACAGGTGGTGCATGCAGTCAGAGAAGGACCTATAGGGATTGCACAGTTCAGGATGGGGATTTCCCTAATTAATAGGGGGATAATTCCTTGTGATACAAAACAAGGAAATATGAGCTTGGTAGGCAGCATAATTGGGTAACTGTTGGCCAGATTCGGCTTGTGAGGTAGTGAGAGAGATTATACTTGTGCAGAGATTGCTCAGGCTTGAACACATATTTTATTTCTTCTCTATTTTCTGATTAATGCAATATATATATATATATGAATGGGTTTTTAGTAGTGGCTTTCCCCTAGATATATCCTCATGTTATGTGTGTTAATTAATTCATTTCGCATGTTTTTGATATTTCTTCTCAATTGTGAATTGCTTTCTACAAATGAGTAGAGTAGATTCAAGTCTATTGTTTTAGTAAATTACATTAGCAATTTGAATATACAAGGAATTTCTACACTTTAAATGATGTAAAAAATATCTAGCTCAAAAACTTTAGGAAGAAAGAACTTTTTTTACTGAGCATCACAATCCATCTTGCAAACTTTCATTGTTCTAAGAGTCATAACTCGTATTTACTGGAAAGGTAGTACAACCATAATCCACCATGGTTGCAATGAAAATTCTAGTATGCTCTCCCTCTTATAGCCAAAAAATAACCATAGAATACAATGTGCTGCAACATATACTATTTTGGCATAACTGGTTGGGACATAGCTAGAATAATGTTTCCAATTAAGCCAACAATGGAAGAAATGCTCCCTGTGCTCTTCACAATTTTTTAGAAAAGATGGAGTAGATTTCAGGGCTCTTAACAAGCTTGTATTTTTTATTTTGCAATAATGGATGAGAGCTAGATTTTATAAAGCAATGTATGTTTTATTCTTGCAATGTTGTGTTAACATATGCCAAAGCATGGTGTCCCAATTATCCTAAGCATTTTATATTGGTCTCAGGAATGCAATCTTCTTTATTAGCATTCATAATTTTGAAGTTTGGTTTTTTGATTAATTTATGTATTGTAAAGACATGAAAAGGAAAAGAATAGTATCTTATCAATCAGCTTGTAGCAAATATATAGGGATTGGAGTCGATTTATTGAATCGTTGGTAGGACTTTGACAATGTATGCTTGGAAACTCAATAACATATTTCAAAACCCTCAACTTGATTCTGGGATCTTCCTTTGCAACCATGGAAATTGTTTCCTTTGTAAAAGATAACAACGAAACAATTAAGACATAAAAATGAAAGAATTAGTCTTCCTGGAAAATCCATTCCATTTGGTCAAGGATTTAAAAGTCCTGGAAACAATTACGTAAGAAACTTGGTCATTAGTATATGTTTCTTTGGCTCTTGACCAATTAGTGTAATGTGCAAGATATGGTAAAATATATACATATTTTAAGTAATTTGAAATCCTTTCATCTTTGAATTAGAGAATCATGTGAACCTATTCCTTTTTTATTACATTATGTTTTGAATTATTCTTGCTAATATTGTGTAGATTTAGTTCTTTCTATTTAAGGTGCACTTATTGATTAGAATAAATGGTTTTTATTTGGGCTCTTGACAAGCCTTTTGTGTTTATTTTACGATAATGGACAAGAGTAAGGTTTTATAGGAAAATCCCTATTTTATTCTTGCAATGGTGTGTTGACATATGCCAAAGCATGGTGTCCCAATTATCCTAAGCATTTTCTATCAGGCTCAATGGTGCAATTTTCTTTATTAGCATTTATAATTTGGAGGTTTGGTTGTCTAATTAATGTCTACATTGTAAATACATGAATAGGACATGAATGTATCTTATTAATCAAAATCGTTTCAATGAACATTCTAATATGGTCCCCTCATATAGTCAAAAATGACTATATAATACAATGTCATGTAACATCTATTCTTTTTTCATATATGAATGGTTGGAACATACTTGAAATGACGTGTCCAATTGAGCCAAAAATTACATAAATGGTGCATGTGCTCTTTATGATTTTTTAGAAAAAAAGGTGGAGTAGCTTCTATATACCTTCACAAGCATATATAGTTTGTTTTGTAATAGTATTTTATTCTTGTAATGTTTTGTTGACATACACTGAAACATGGTATCCCAAATATCCTAAGGATATTCTATCAATCCAATGAGTGCAATTTTCTTTATTAAAACTCATAATTTGGAAGTTTGGCTCTCTGATTAATGTTTGCATTGTAAAGACATGAATAGTATATTGTAAATCAGTTTGTGGTAGAGGTATAGGGCTTGGAGTTGATTCCTTGGAACCTTGGTAACACTTCTACAAAGAATGCTTGGAATATCGATAACATATTTCAAAACCATGGATTCTTTCCCGGATCTTTCTTCACATCCATGGGGCTTGTTTTTTTGGTAAATGATAGTAATGAAACAATTAAGACATAAAAAATAAAATAGTTAGTCTTCTTGGAAAATCCATTCCCTTTATTGAGGGGTTTGAAAGTCCAAGGAACAATTATGTAAGAGACTTGATCATTAGTGTATGTCTCATTGACTCTTTTCAAACTAGGGTAATGTCTAGGATATGGTGAAATATATACTTCTTTTAAGTATTTTGAAACCCTTTCATCTATGAATTAGAGATTCATGTGAACCTATTGTTTGGTTACATTATGTTTTGAATTATTAATTCTAATATTGTGTGGATTTAGTGCTTTATATTTAAGGTGCACTTATCAATTAGAATCAATGGTTGCAATATGACCTATTGAAAAGACTGTGATGTTTACCTTGAAATAATAGATGAAAGTTGGATTTTGTAAGATAGTCCATATTGTATTGTTGCAATGTGGTGTTGATATATGCCAAAGCATGGTTTCCCAATTATCATAAGTATTTTTTGTTAGTCCCAGGAGTGCAATCTTCTTTATTAGCATTTATAATTTGGAATTTTGGCTCTATGATTGATGTCTTCATTGTAAAGACATGAAAAGGACAATCATAGTATATTATTAATCTATTTGTAACAAAGATATATTGCTTGGAGTCAATTTCTTGAATCCTTAGTAAGACTTCTATAATGTATGCTTGGAATCACAATAACATATTTCAAAACCATGGACTTGTTTCTGGGATCTTCCTTCACAACCATCGAACTTGTTTCCTTGGTAAAAGATAACGATGAAACAATTGAGACATAGACATAAAATAGTTAGTCTTCTTGGAAAATCCATTCTCTTTGTTCAAGTATTTAAAATTCCTAGAAACAATTATGTATGAAACTTGGTCATTAGTATGTCTCTTTCACTCTTGTGTGATTAGGGTAATGTCCAGGATATGGTGAAATTTATAAATCTTTTAAGTAATTCGAAAAAAAATTTATATTTGAATTATATACTCATGTGAACCTGTCATTTGATTACATTATGTTTTGAATTATTCTTTGTACTATTGTGTAGATTTAGTGCTTTATATTCAATGTGCACTTATTGATTAGAATAAATGGTTTCTATTTGACTATATTGTTAATTTTTCTTTCATTTGATCACATGCAAATAATGGAGTCTTTGAATTTTCTTACACCTACTTTTTCGACTTCTTTGTTGCAAACCCAAGTACTCACATTTGTACTATTAACATAAAAAATAAAAATAAAAAATGAAAAAATAACACAAAGGATTGTTGTCTCAACAGGCTCTATGGAAATGAAAAAATATTTTTCCATTGCTTAATTCACCAAGATGACACTACTAAGCATTCATTTCATATTGAGTTGACTCCTAAGTATCTTCAAGACCTTCACCATGTTAATGATGTTGAAACGTATTTGCAAGGATTGTCTACACCTTCTTCTGTGTCAGAAAATTATATATTACAAAGCAATGGAACACATAAAATATATTTCAGAAATATAAACACATAAAACAAGAGAGACACAGATATGCATGGTTCACCCAATTTCGGCTACGTCCACAGAGAAACAGTCAGTCCTTCCTTTTATATTATTCAGCGAACTGAAGAGATACAACCTACAGCAGATCTGCTTTAATTCCCTCTTCACTCTCACAATCTTCTCTCTCTTTCTTACTCAGAATACAAATCTACATAGATGCAATACAATTCCCTTATATATAGCAAGGGGTTGCCTTCTAGGGAAAAAAAACCCTAAATTAAACATAAATTCTACTGTCAGATCTCCGCCTAAGGAACGACCCAAATTGACTACGAAATTACAACATTTTACAAGGCAATTTTACATCTATTTTAGCTTTAGGGGCATTTCCCTCGATCCCCCGCCAGGGGGAGGCTCAAAATAATCGTCGTTAACACCCTCCCGAACCCCCCTTGTGGTGCACATTTTACGGGTGGCATTGCCACCACATTACAAACTAGGGTCCAATGCAATGATACCTTTGAATAAAGAAGATAATCAGGCTCCACAGCCAACAATCTCCCACTTGGAGACTAATTATAGCAACTCCACCACTGCTCCATTTGTTGGAAAATGACTTCACTTTCGACTAGGTTGTTTCTCATCTTCATCATCATACTTGAAGACCAATTGAAACTAAGCATAATCTTAGTTTCTCCCTGGTTACAAATTTTGTTAAACAATCTACAAGATTCTGGCTAGTGTGTATCTTTTCCATCTTCAACTGTCCATCTTCCAACACTGACCATACGTAATGGTACTTGAGTTGTATATGTTTAGTCTTGGAATGAAATGCAGAGTTCTTTGCAAGAAGTATGGCACTCTGGCTTGCACTGTATAACATGCCCAACTCCTGCTTCTTACCCAAATCATCTAGAAACATTTGTAACCAAATCATTTCTTTACTAGCCTCTGTAGCAACAACATACTCTGCTTCCGTTGTTGAGAGTGCACCAACAATTTGCACTTTTGAAACCCAACTGATGGTTGTTCCACCTACAATAAACACATACCCTCTAGCGTTCCTCTTGTTATCTCTATCGCCCACCATATCTGCATGAACATATCCCTGTAGAGAAATGTTTGAACCACCAAAGCTTAATGCTTGATTTGCGGTACCTCTCAAATACCTGAGAATCCACTTCACCACCATCCAATGTTCTTTTCCTGGATTGTTCATATACCTGCTTACAACTCCCATTGCATGTGCAATATCAGGCCTTATGTAGACCATTGCATACATTAAGCTTCCAATTGCTGATGCATATGGAACTTTAGACATATAATCCATTTCTTCATGAGCCTTGGGACACACCTCTTTAGTTTGAAATGGCTGGCCAAAGGTATACTAACTGGTTTTGCATTCTGCATATTAAATCTTTTCAACACCTTTTCTATGTACTCACTCTGAGACAATGTTAATTTTCGATTCTTCCTATCTCTAGTTATTCTCATACCAAGGATTTGTTTTGTAGCACCCAAATCCTTCATTGCAAATGATTTTGCCAATTTTCTTTTGAGCGCATTTATTTCCTGCATGTTAGAACCTACAACAAGCATGTCATCTACATACAATAACAATATAATATATCTTCCATCATTTTTCCTTTTGAGATAAACACAATGATCAAACTGACATCTAGTATAAGCTTGTTCAAACATAAACCAGCCAAATTTTAGATACCACTGCCTTGGAGCCTATTTTAAGCCATACAAGCTCTTCTTCAACCTACACACCAGTTTCTCCTTCCCTTTTACCTCATATCCTTGTGGATGTTGCATATATATATCTTCCTCCAAATCCCCATTGAGAAAGGTTGTCTTTGCATCTAACTGCTCAAGATGCAAATCTTCAACTACTACTAGACTTAAAATAGTTCTGATTGAAGTCATTTTAGCAATAGGAGAAAATATCTCATCAAAGTCTATACCCTTTTTTTGTGCAAACCCCTTCACCACAAGTCTAGCTTTATACCTTTTTTTTGCGTCCATCTTCTTCCTTCAACCTGTAAACCCATTTATTCTGCAATGTTGTTTTACCTACAGGAAGCCTGACTAAGTCCCAAGTCTGGTTATGTGCTAAGGAGTCCATCTCTTCTTTCATTGTTTGCTACCACTTCTTCCTAGTTTCTATCTGCACTGCTTCTTCATAACATTCTGGTTCACCAGAACCAATTAATAATACATAATATAATGAAGGAGAGTATTGTTCAGGGGGTCTACTTATCCTGGTAGATCTTCTAACACCACTTTTAGGCGTTTGAGGTGCTTATTGATGTTGTGGTTTTTGTTGTTGTTCTGGCTGTTGATCATCATGATTTTCAGGCACCTTCACTTTTTCTGTGATCTCATCAAGTACCATGTATTCTCTGTTTTATTTTTCCCATTTCTTTTCCTGCATCTGATCCTTATACAAAACCTTTTCATTGAATATGACATCTCTACTCCCAATGATTTTTTGTTTTTCATAATCATAAAAGAGATAACCAAAATCATTAACACCATATCCAATAAAGGTACATTTCTTTGATTTTGCGTCAAGCTTTGTTGTATTTTCTTTATTAATGTGGACAAATGCTTCACAACCAAAAGTGTTTAAAAATAAGTAGTTTACCTTTTTACCTGTCCATGCCTCCTCTGGAATACCACCATCCAAGGAAATTGAAGGCCCTCTCTTTATTAGATAAATAACAGTATCTACAACATCTATCCAAAATTTTAAAGGCAATCTTGCATGCAATCTCATGCATCTTGCATGCTCCATGATTGTCCTATTCATCCTTTCTGACACAACATTTTCTTGTGGTGTTCCTGGAACTGTCTTCTCTCTGTGAATTCTATTCTATGAACAATACCTATCAAACTCTTTGCTGCAATATTCACCTCCATTGTCTGATCTGAGACACTTCAACCTTTTTCCTGTCTCATTTTCAACCAAAGATTTCCATTTATTGAAAGTATCAAATACATCAGATTTATTTCGAATACAATAAATCTAGGTTTTTTTGGTTGCATCATCAATAAAAGTAACATAATAATGAGAGCCACTGAGAGATGATACCTGAGAAGGTCCCCATACATCTGTATGCAAAAGCTCTAATTTTTCGCTCTTATTTTCTTTCCCAACTCTGAGGAATCTGACTCTCTTTTGTTTTCCATAAACAAAATTCTCACAGAATTTTAAATCAACATGCTTCAAACCTAGCAACAAATTTCTTGAGTGAAGAATCTGCATTCCCTTCTCACTCATGTGCCCAAGCCTATGATGCCACAATATTGTATCTTCTCGTGCATAGGTTAAATCATTAACATAATTAGAAATACCATTGCATAAATACAATGTACAAACATTTTCCCCTTTTTCTATTACTAGGGCTCCTTTAGTGACCTTCCAGGTTTCATCTGTAAAAGTTGTTACACAACCTTCACTTACCGACTTCTCTGTTGAAATCGGATTTTTCTTTAAATATGGAACATGCCTTACCTCTTTCAACATCCATTGATTTCCATTCTGTTGTTTTATGAAAACTGTACCCATTCCAATGATTTTACAGGGTTTATCATCACCCAATCGAACTTGTCCAAAATATCCTTGAACATAATCATGAAAATGTTTCCTATCAGGTGTGGCATGGAATGAGGCCCCTAAATCTACCACCTAGGCATCAATATTATTTTCTATTGAAATAATCAAATCATCTTGCAACACATCACTTGTCACATAGGTTTCATGATTGTTTTCTTGTTGCGTGTCTCCTTCTTTTCCCTTCCGAGACTTGCAGTCCTTCTTCAGGTGTCCTTTCTTCCCGCATTTCTAACACACTATCCCCTATTTGGACTTGGATCTACCTTTCCTTAACTTATTGCGATATCCTGGGCTCTTTCCTCATTCAATTTTTCTTCCCCTAGTCTCTGCAATCAAAGAATTACCTGATGTCTCACCAGAGCTTTTTCGTCGCATTTCTTCGCTAAGGATTGCACCGATAACATCGTCAAACTTTAAAGTACTAGGTCTAGAGATAGAGTTACTAATGTCCATAAGTAAACCATTCCAGCTTTTTGGCAATGAGCATAGAAATGATAGAGCCCTAACTTCATAATCAAAATTTACCTCTATAGAACATAACTAACTAGTAACTCTATTAAATTCATTTAAATGATCAGCAACAGATCTACCTTCTAACATCTTCATATTAAATAAACACTTCATATGAAATACCTTATTTGAGGCTGAGGGTTTTTCATATAGTTTGGCCAATACCAAAATTAAACCCTCTGTTGTTGTTTCCTTTGAAACATTAAAGGCTACCGACGCCGCTAAGAACATCCATATTGTTCCAAGTGCCTTTTTGTCGAGAATATCCCATTTTTTGTCTGTCATACTCGTCGGCTTCTTTCTCTTTCTTCTCAATGGTAGGTACAAATCTTTCTAGTACAAATAATCTTCTATCTGCATCTTTCATAGCTGGTAGTTTTGGCCGTTAAATGTTTCGACCCTAAACCTACCATCTTCCGCCATTGCTCCCACTCGAACCAGGAACCCTTCTCTCCTGCGATTTTACCAACCAAATAGACCTTTAGCTCTGATACTAGTTGTTAGAAAATTATATATTACAAAGCAATGGAACACATAAAATATATTGCCGAAATATAAACACATTAAACACATAAAACACATAAACCAAGAGAGACACAGATATAAATGGTACACCCGATTTCGGTTACATCCACAGAGAAATAGGCAGTCCTTCCTTTTATATTATCTAGCAAACTGAAGAGATACAACCTACAACAGATCCGTTGTAATTCCCTCTTCGCTCTCACACAATCTCCTCTCTCTTTCTTACTCAGAATATAGATCTACATATACGCAATACAATTCCCTCATATATAGCGAGGGGTTGCCTTCTAAGGGAAAAAAACCCTAAATTAAACATAACTTCTACCGTCAGATCTCTGCCTAATGAACGACCCAGATTGACTACAAAATTACAACATTTTATAAGGCAATTTTACATTTATTTTTAGCTTCGAGGGTGCTGCCCTCGATCCCCCGCTGGGGGGGCTCCAAATAATCGCCATCACCCCCCTTGGACCCCCCGGTGGTGCACATTTTATGGGCAACATTGTTGCCACATTACGAAATGGAGTCCAATGCAGTGATACCTCTGAATAAAGAAGATAATCAGGCTCCACACCCAACAATCTCCCACTTGGAGATTGATTATAGCAACTCCACCAATGCTTCCTTTGCTAGAAAATGAATTAACTTTAGACGTGATTGTTTCTCATCTTCATCATCATAGTTGAAGACCAATTGAAACTGAGTAGAATCTCAGTTTCTCCCTAGTTACAACTTTTGTTAGCGTATCTACAGGATTATGGCTAGTGTGTATCTTTTCGAGCTTCAACTATCCATCTTCCAACACTGACCATATGAAATGGTAGTTGAGCTATATATGTTTAGTCTTGGAATGAAATGCAAAGTTATTTGCAAGATGTATGGCACTCTGGCTATCACTGTATAACCTGCCCAACTCCTGCTTCTTACCCAATTCATCTAGAAACATTTGTAGCCAAATCATTTCTTTACTAGCCTCTGTAGCAGCAACATACTCTGCTTCCATTGTTGAGAGTGCAACAACATTTTGCAATTTTGAAACCCAACTGATAGTTGTTCCACCTACAGTAAACACATACCCTGTGGTGCTCCTCCTGTTATCTCTATCACCCACCATATCTGCATCAACATATCCCTATAGAGCAATGTTTGAACCACCAAAGCATAATGCTTGATTTGTGGTACCTCTCAAATACCTGAGAATCCAGTTCATTGCCATCCAATGTTCTTTTCATGGATTGTTCATGTACCTTCTTACAACTCCCATTGCATGTGCAATATCAGGCCTTGTGCATACCATTGCATACATTAAGCTTCCAACTATTGATGCATATGGAAATTTAGACATATAAGCCATTTCTTCCTGAGTCTTAGGACACACCTCCACACTTAGTTTGAAATGACTAGCAAAAGGTATACTAACTAGTTTTGCATTCTGCATATTAAATCTTTTCAACACGTTTTCTATGTACTCACTCTGAGACCCCCTTGGCGGCGCACATTTTACGGGCGGCATTGCTGCCACATTATGAACTGGGGTCCAATGCGGCGATACCTCTGAATAAAGAAGATAGCCAGGCTCCACACCCAACATTTTGTTTGTGCTCCATATGCAATTAGCCTATGGGGAGATGCCTTCCATATCAAATGATTCTCTAAATGGTTGTCGATGCTAGTCAATGTTCAGTTATTCACAAATGGCCAACCATATCTCTAATTAAATCAAGCTACTCATGGCTATAGATATAATATTTTGCTACATAACTAGAATCCTGTGTGCGGCCATTTTGAACCACTGCTACTATATTGCACAAAAGACATTCTAGCTCCATTTTCTAGATCAATTACTCCATGCATTTGTCACGCCAATGCACATTGATACAATTTGACAAGTCAATTCAATAAATTGTATTTCAAGAAGGATTCTTGATCTATGAACAATTTTTTAATGATGGTCATGACTCTTTGTTCAGGTTTATTTGTACACTTGCACAATGGTTTGATATTTTTTCTATGAGAAAAATAATTGGATTTATTTTTTATATAATTGTTTCAATTGCAATGACATTAGATCTATTAATTGATTGCATGAACACTTACATGAGAGAACCATTGAGCAAGAAAAATGTATCAATGATTGACAAAGTTATCTTATTAACTTATCAATGTCATATGCATATGGCCATATACAAGGAAAATATTTTTCAATACAATGGATATGTGAGATACTTGATGTTAATATGCACATTTTGAATACAAAGACAAAAAATATTTCTTCAAGATGCTACTGGCATCCAAATTCATGTACCTTATTCACATACTAGTATCCACATCACAATCACATTTCCATGCACTCTTGCAAATTCATGATTTTGAGAATGTCAGCCATAGTGACAATGTACAAACAATGCTCAAAGAAAAAACCTACAATGCAATGTCGTGTGTGCCTTCTAGCCATCTTGTTGGCACTGAATCTATTCCTATTTTTTCATGTACCCAATTGAACTATCAACCAAATGTCAACATGGCATTAAAAAAAAAAATTGATGGAGTCCCTAAATATTTCACTTTTTCAAAGCATGATGGTAATTCTTTGGCAATGAATGCACAAAACAAAAACTTAGTCTCCATTTCTTTATCCTATGGATCTAATAAGAAACACACCCAGTTGCATCGATTGAAATATGTAATGAGAACATAAGGTGTCTTGCTACGTGAAAAACAAAATAGGCATGTGTAGTCAAAAAAAGAAGTTGAGGCATATTTGCAATCAATAGAAGACACACCTACATATGCACGTTGCATTTGTGACAAATTATTCTTTGGAAAAGATATGCAACCACTTGAAAAAATTACATTATTCACTACTTCTTTTCTCATGGTTGCAACAACGGTCAATGCAATCAACCTAAATTAACATATTTGCAAATCTCGTAATAATGCAATACTCAATGACAAGGAACCTGCATTTGCATCTCCTCTGCATATTCATCGAAACTAGAAATTGGTTTTTGTTGCATAATTGACATATTTAGAGGAAAGGCTAGTGGCATCAGTAATGGATTTTACACAAATAAGACAACTTGGTTACAAATGATCATAAATTTGATTGACATACACAATTATAAATGTTCCTATGAACTTGGAGAGAGTTCAAACACCTTTTCCTATATATCTCGATGAGAATATGATAGTTGCAATTATGCTAAAGAGAAAAATGGAGTATAAGATTATTTGTCTGGTAACATTCGACCCAAGAAAGTGATGACTTCTTTATAGACTTACGTGATACTCCTCTATACAAAAAAGAACAAATAGTAATCAATGATGAATGAAAAAAACACTTTGATCAAAGGAAACACCATCATGAGAGTAATAATCAAGCAATAGATCAACTAGGTTCACCAAATGCAGATGATGATTTAGAGCCAGAAACTAAAACATTTTTTAATGGTTACACAAACGCCCACCTCATCCATTATCTTGATACAAGAATGATACAAATTGCACCATCTAAAGGATTCCATCCCTTGGGAATTTTCCAAGACAAATTCTCTGAATAACTTAACTTTGACATTCTTTTATGGATCAAGCCAACCATTGATGTTATCAATCATTTATCTTCTCAACAAAATTTCACAATGGAACCTATTTCACATGTTTGTTGACTTCTCAACACATTTTATAAATATATATTTTTAAATCAATTCATATATTGATATATTACGATTATACCTCAACTTGGATTTCTATTTGTAAAGGAGAACTAAAGGGATGGAAACTACTTGCCAAAGATGTCGAGAATCAAAACAATCTTCAATGACTATTGTAGTCACCAGTTACATATCAATGTTTGAAGAGAATTTGTACATATCCTGACTACTTTGAACGCATACGTGATTCTTTGTAATGATATGAGAACTTTATCCACGAATTTTTTTTTGTAACATTCACAAGCGTTGAACATCTTTTGGATCCATTGACAAATGCGTTGAAAAACAAGGATCCAATTTTGGAACAAATCAAAATAAAAACTTTGTTGATGAGTACATTGACACATTAATTAGTCATCATCGAGTAGTTTGTAGTATATATTATAGACACAAATTCTCATCACTACATACCGTGATTGCAAAAAACAATGAATTGTTTGGTCATGTTCAAGATAATTTCTTTATCACAAAGTTCCAAAGTAGAGGAACATAACATGAGCATGGATTGATTTAGATTCAAGATGCACCAATATATCAACATTCTACTAATTTTGATGTTATAACTTTCATTGATATGATTATTTGACTTGTGACTCAATGGTGTTTCCAAAATAAATTATTCAAATTCAAACCCATCCTCACACAAAACCTTGCAAAAAACATAAAAATTCTACCTATATGTTTGGCTTCCCTTTTCCACCAATCAATGAGTCCCGTATCTTGCAACCTTTGTCCACTGAAAACAATGACAATCAAGAAATGCAAAAAAAAGCTTTCTTCTCTTCTACAAAACAAAACCTATACATAAAATATAGCATTTGACCATTTTCTTGTTGATCTTGGTATTACAAAGAGGGAATACATAATTCTCCTACGATATTGTGTCACTCATCGTATTGTACTTCTCAAACGAAACCATTGTGATGTGTGGATAAATGGATTTGCAAAAAAATCCCACCATTATGGTAAGCGAACACAAATTCCCAATTCATATTAGATTCCTATGTTGCAGAAATGTATTGTAGCTCTATATGAAAAAGATGGACAAGTCAATGACATTTGATTTCAAAAAAAAATTGAAAAGATTGCATTTGTGATGGAGACAACAAAATTCAAACAATTCGTAAACTTGGAAACACATTACTAAATATGCAACAAATGTCAAGTCGGAAAACAATTCACATTGTTCTCTCGTTTCCCTTTTACTCATCATCTAGAAGGACAATTTTCATTAACACTGCTCTAGTTGAAAAAAAAACATATGTGCTGAAAAGGCATATTCTATTGCAACAAGAACCTGACAATTCTAAAGATATTGTCTGGATGATAATTATTGATAGATATGTCACGCAACCCATTGAACTTGAGAAAATTTAGCTGGCAGAATATATTTCCTCCTACTCAACTAGCAAAAGAATAACAAATAAAATAAAATGCCCATGTGTCATACAATTCATTTGATACAATCACCACAAGGACCACAAAAACCATTGTAGAGAAAAAATGATGCTCTACATCCCATACAAAAAATCTAAATACACATTAAAAAGGGCTAGTGAAACATAGACTGAGGCATACTTGTCACAACGACATATTGTCAATGTCCATGAAAAATGATTTTCCCATTTAATCTGACCATGGGGTGATATTGATGTTGCTTCTACTACAATAGTATCAAAAAATGAGGAGATATTTATGCTTCAGTTCTTGTTGGAGGATGATGCAAATACTTGTTCTATTAAAAAATATGATATTCAACATGACCTGCAAGAAAAGATGCAATTTAGAAACATTCAAATTGGACAAACAAAGACCAGTGAAGTCATTAAACATCCCTTTGTTTTGGACACATTGGCATATCATGAAATTAGGAGACAACTAAATCAAGAATAACATTCAATGTTAAAGCAACTAATATTGTGGGAAAAAAACAATCCAAGAAAGTTGTTCTACTTGTTTATGATTGGAGGTGCAGGCATAGGAAAAAAAGTATTGCACAAGTACTTTAACATGCATTGGTGTTGTTATCACCCTGTAATTACCTCTAGGCCAAAAAAGGATCATAGGAGTAACTACAAACCACTTACTATCTAGAATCTAACCCTTCTAGATTTAGAGAGGGCTCTTTCTATAGAGATTTTCAGTCAATTAATTGGCTGAGTATTTCAGATCTTAGGCTACTTTTTAAGAGCAAAAAGAATAGGTTTTGTTTTAATGTTTTGATGGCAGTTGTGAGGAAAGTCTATTGTACATGGAGTCACTTTCTGTTGATGTTTTCAGTGAATAGGTAAAATAATGAAAACCTCTTGTAGTAGGAGCGAGATAGGTAGTCCTTCTGATGCTTTTGATCAGGTTCATTGTAGGAGAGTGAGTGGCAGAATGGTGGAAAAATGATACATAAAGAATCTAACTAAAGGATGAATTTTTCATGTCATTTAAGAGGAAAAACATTTATTGTTTAGGAAACTAAAACAAGCATTGTAATAGTGATTTCTGAGATAATGCATTGTTTATCTAAACAATAAGATATATATATTCATTGCATAATAATTCTAGCAAGAAAACATACATCACATAGAAACACATTATCATAATGACTAACACAAGAGTTCATGCAACAAGTCACTTTGACCTTCTTCTATTCATTGAAAATCTTTGTAAAATACAAAATACAAGTTGCTTCCTTCACATATAGAAAAAACCCTTTTTCATCTTCTTACATCATTAAATACAAAGAGGAATTCGAAATTAGCACACTAATTGGTCGAATTCACTGAACATGAGTAAAACAAGCTCATTACAATATACTTGTAGAAAAGTAGAACCTACCATGTAGAAGCTATCATTATTTCAGAAACATCATTTTTTGAAAGCTTACAAAAATTTAGAAACAACTTGTCCAAACTTATCAATTAAACTAACTTATATATGCTTATCCACACCTATCCGATCACTAACATACTTCTAGAAGGTCCCGAAATACAAAATGCAAAAATAAGCCTGACTGATATAGTTGCGCAAAAGGGCGAAATAGCCTCCAAGGTTGACATAGTTTCATACTATTCAAGACAAAAATGAGCTATTGGGTATGGTTGAAATTGTGTTGTGCTGGTGTATAACTCGTGAGATACCCCCTTTAACCTTTGTTGACCTCCCAATTGGCTACTCACCATTTGCGCAACAACAAAAAAAATTCCAAAGTTGTATTAGTAACTCCTGCTCCAAACTGATTGTAATGATCATCCAAACATCTCATTCATCCTTATATCACCTAAGAAACTTCCAATCAACCAAAATCTCCACATTTTCAAATCTAATTTCAAAAACATTTCAAAATTCTATGAGCAAGAAATTCTGGAAAATGGGTCTCCAAGTGACACTTGTAATTCCCAAACTGTAACATTTGTGCACAAACTAATATTTTTTTTGTTATTTTTCCTATGCTCGAAAAAGCCTCTTTTAGTTTTTAAATATTCACTTCCTTCTATTAGAAAAACATGCCAAAAAATAATGACTAAAACAGGAGGAAAATGCATAATTTTATTTTTTTGAAAAATAGTTCGTCAAGAGCGTTGCATATATCCAAACCTATATTACCTGTGCATAAACTGAAAGAGGTTTTTGTTATTTTTCCCCTTCATGGGAAAAATCTCTTTCATTTTTTCATAATTCTTTTCCATTCAATCAGAAACCTCTTTTGAAATTATTATCAAAATAGTCAATTTTCGGAGGAAATTGCGTAGAATAGTGTAGCAGACCTCCATGGTTGATATGGTTGCATATGGTTATGTGCAAGGATGAGTGTGTATATGTGCTTGAGATGACCTGGTGATGATGTAGCACCCTCTGAGTGCTTCCCTCCATGCTTGCAGACCTCCGAAATGGTTGTTCTCAACTTTGCGCAACGACTGTGTGGCTTGGAATTTGCACAATTGTTTCTCAACGATCTTCTCCCACTTAAATACCATGCCTTTGAACCTTTGCCAAGCTGCTCTCAGCCTTTTGATCTTTTTTTTGAACATGAAACCTTCAAATAGTGCAGGTTGTGGATGGACGGAGAGAGAATGAGGGCAACATGAACAAAAAATTGAAAATGTGCACCCCATATGTCTTGTCTTGGTCATGAATGTAAATCTTTGGGTAAAGGGGTCATGATACTCATGAATTGTGAATTATGGGTTATAATGATGAATTATGAATTTAGAAGGGGGTGTAAATGGAAATGATGATGAGAGGTGATTTGAGGGTGGCGGGGGGTGGGGGGGTGTATATGAAGGTGAGTTATGAATGGAAGGAGTATATGGAAGGGAATTATGAATTATAAATGGTGAACTATGAATGATGAATTGTGAATGGTGGAATGGGGACATGATGGATACCATTAACATACCCACAAAACTTTAACAAATATAACTTGACTGTCATGGTTTTGACTGTTGGTAAATGAATCCCCATGAAATGACCCTTTGATCCCTCAATTACTCTACATGAAATGTGGCCTTATGACCCTCTCATGGACTTAAACTCTCTCAAATTTTATTTTTTATTTAAGGACCCCTTTATGACATGGAAAACCTACAGTGACCTTAGAAAATGACTCTTTAGACTATGGCAACAACGATTCATAGGCTGAACTGACATACAAAACCCTAAAATGAATAAAAGAGGCAAAGACATTTGATCCCTAAACCATAGGACCCTAACAGGTGTGCCTCTATAATAAAGACTTACATAGTGATCCTTTGAAAAAAAAGGTCTCATAGTTGCATTTACTGGCAAAGTTGCATATATTGTAAATGGTGTCACAGTGCATTCAACTTTTCACTTGCCACTTTCACCACCTAACATGATGCCTTTGACTTCTAACACATTAATATATTGAGAAAAGAATATGGATAACTTAAATTTTTCGTCATAGATGAAGCTTCATTAATTGGCTCTCGATTGTTATATAACATTAACAAGTGACTCAGACCTTTCTCCTTGGCTCTGAGCTCTGAGAAGTGATTAGGGTTCCTGTACTCACCTGCAACGGCAGGTCTGCAGAACAGAGGACTCCAGAATCAGATCGCGACAACGCAGATAACAAAAGACTGGGGGTTTTGACCGGCGGGTACAATGAACCCCCATCCGGGGGAAGGAGGGACGCCTCCTTCAAACGGCAAACAACAAGGGAATCCTGAGGGTCCCGACAGAGAACAGGAACATAATGATGGAAGAACTGGCAAAAGTCAGCAGCAACAGACTGAACAGGCACAGCAAGACAAACCGAAAGTCAGCTCGTCTACATGCAAGCCAGTAGCTGCACACAGACCAAAAGTCGAACTACCCAGCCACCGGATAAATGCCAGAATTCAATACATGAGAGATCATGCTCTCATAGGCAAATTTATCGGAATATGGCCAAACGAGAAAGCATTGAGAGCATGGATAAATGTCAAATGGCATCCAAAGGGACACATAACCCTGCATCTAGGGCCGAAAGGTTTCTTCACTGCAGTTTTTAACTGTTTGGAGGATAGGAACAGAGTTTTTGAAGGAGGACCTTATTTCTTTAACTCTGCTGGGCTATTTCTCAGAGAATGGATTGAGCGGTTCAACCCGGATAAAGAGGACCTAAGTTGGGCGTCGGTGTGGATCCGGCTGTACTCTCTACCATTGGAGTATTGGGAAGAGGAGTCCTTAAAAGCCATTGGCAAGGTTCTGGGCGACTTTGTCAGAATAGCTGAAGACACAAGGACACAGAGATATACCTCATATGCAAGGATCTACGTCTACATGGACCTGAAACAACCCCTGCCAGATACGGTAAGTCTTTTTCATGAAGATGTGGAATGTATTCAGTTAATCGATTATGAACATGTCCCCTTCAGATGTAGAAAATGTCATGACTTAGGTCATCTTTTCAGAGATTGCCCTTTAAATAGAAAACCTACGACTCAAACTGAACAGGAAAACCTAGCGGTAGATGGGTTCACCAAAGTGACAAATCGCAAAAGAGCGAGTAAAAAACCAACTGTTACTATAAAGACACCCCCAGGAAATCAATCCAAGCCATCTACTAGTAATAGCTTTGCAGTTCTAGATAATCAGGATCCGCAAGATCCAGACGACTCAATCCATAATAAAAAAGGGCCTGTTCAGGAAATGGAAAAAATGGATCGATCCCAATCGAAAGAAAAAGAAAAGGAGACAGATCCAAAAGGTAAGCAGCCCAAAACAGCCCCCAAAAACTGGAGCCTTCCAGAAATGGATATAGATGGCATAAATCCCAACATAGAAAATGAGAAGGAAGGCGACAGTCATTCTCAGGAACCACAAATCATGGAGGAGGATTCGGAATCTATAGACATTGGTGAGCTAGATCTCTTGGGGTTAGAACAGGCCTGTAAAACAGGGAACTTCGACAAAATACCTGATAAACAAGTGGACAATCTAGTGGAAGTCCTCAAAAATGCCCGGAAAAAATACTCACTAGGGGTTCAAATTGGCAGCCAATGGGACGGCAAATTTATTACAAAAGACAGCAAAAAAAGGGGAAGGAAAACAACCTTAGAAAGAACCATCAAAATTGGAGAAGTGCTGGTAGATTCGGGCAGATATGCCAAGCTAACCAAGTATTTCAACATCAACCCCAATCCTTCCCAATGAAGTTGATCTCTTGGAACATCAGAGGGCTTAACTGCCCCAGGAAAGGAAAACTCTTAAAAAACATGTTAATGGAAGAAAAACCAGCAGTTCTTTTTCTACAGGAAACAAAATGCAACTCGACAGTTTTGGAAAAAATAGCAGCTAAGGCCTGGCCAGGGGGGACAGTAGCAGCTGTTGATGCTCAGGGCGCTTCCGGAGGACTTGCAGTGCTTTGGGATGCAAGAAAGATTCAAATGACCAACATACATGCAAATAAAAATTTCATCCAAGCAATATTCCATATAATAGGAACCAACATCTATGGGCACATCACTAATGTGTACTTTCCCCAAGAATCCCAGCAGAAGAATGAAATTCTGGAAGCTTTAACAAATCTTAGCACAGATAGGCAATACCCGTTATGGATAGCTGGAGGAGACTATAATATGATCGCTTCGGTGGAGGAAAAAAAAGGAGGCCGATGCAGAACAAACAGGGACGGATCTCTATTAAAGAACTTCATACAGAATAATTGGCTTATAGATGTTCCTACAAATAATGGCCTCTACACCTGGAACAACAAACGGACAGGTCCAACGCAAATAGCATCACGTCTGGATCGCTTTTTAATCTCTGACAATGCAATTCATGTAGGTGGAGAATTCACAGCTTCTATTCTCCCTTACTCTGGTTCAGATCATTGGCCGATAGCCCTCCAATGGAATCGTCCTGGATGCCATATTAGATGTCCCTTTAGATTTGAGGCTTTTTGGTTGTCTCACCCGGACTTCAACGAATTTGTTAAAGCAACCTGGGAAAAATGCAACTTAACAGATGATACAAAAATGGCTTCATTCCAAAGGAAGCTGAAATATCTCAAAGGGGAAATTAAAAAATGGAATCACTCTGTCTTTGGCAACATTTTTAAGGCTAAGGAAATCCTCAATCAAGAAATGAAAGCGATTCAGCAAAGAATGATAACTGAAGGACGCTCGGAAGAACTTAGCAAGAAAGAGCAGTCCTTAGAGAATCAACTCCTCGAATGAGAGTCACAGGAGGAAACTCTCTGGAGACAAAAATCGAGAGTTAGATGGCTGAAGGAGGGTGAGAAGAACACGAAATTCTTCCACAAATCTACAGTGCAAAGAAGAATGATAAATCAAATTTCACGGGTCACCAATGAACAAGGAAGCAAAATCGAAACACATGAAGGGATAGAACAGGTGTTCCTCAACTACTTCAAGAAAATGAATCAAGAGCCGGATACAAACAGAACAGATGCTATTGAGAAAATCATCAGCAATATTCCCAAATTAATTACGGATGAGCATAACACTCTCCTTCTCAAACCCATAAGCCTCCAGGAAGTGGATGAAGCTGTCCATCAACTCAAAGCAGGAAAAGCTCCGGGACCCGATGGCTTTACTTCAAATTTCTTTCATTACTTTTGGGATCTGGTCAAATGGGAGGTGTGGCAAGTGGTGGAAGAATCGCATACCCTCAGATGGATGTATCCAGGACTGAACGCAACATTCATAGCTTTAATCCCTAAAGAAGAGGAATCAACCACTCCGGATAAATTCCGCCCGATTGCTTTATGCAACATCATATATAAGATTGTCTCCAAAGTGATAGCTTCTAGATTGAAGCCCCTACTTCCAATTCTCATCTCTCCAGAACAAACTGGTTATGTTGAAGGAAGGCAGATTACGGATGGGATAATTCTAACACATGAGATAATTCACTCTCTCAAGCTCACAAAAAAACCAGGTATGTTGCTCAAACTAGACTTATCTAAGGCTTTTGATAATATCAGTTGGGAATATCTGCAAAAAGTCCTTCAATCTTTTGGTTTTGCCCCCTCTTGGATAAGATGGATCAGTAGTCTCATTTCCTCTTCGTTCTTCTCTATACTCATCAATGGAATCCCCTCTCCTACTTTTCGTCCTTCCAGAGGCATCTGCCAAGGGGACCCTATATCGCCTTTCCTGTTTGTCATTCTGGCTGAAGGTTTAGGTCGTAGTATCAAGGAAACTCTCCGCTCTCATCATCTTAAAGGTCTAGCCTTCCACCAGGTCCCTGCCTTCTCACACCAGCAATTCATCGATGACAACCTGCTTTTCGACCATCCGTCTGTTCAAGAAGCTCGAGTTCTCAAATCTATTCTGGCAGACTTTTCGGAAGCCTCTGGTGCCCTTATAAACAAAGTCAAATCCCAGATCTTCTTCTTCAACACTACGCCTTCCATCCAAAGAACTATTACCCGTATCTTTGGTTTTTCCATTGCCTCCCTTCCGTCTAAGTACTTGGGGGCTCCCTTATTTGCCACGGCTCTTAAGCATGCCTCTTGGAACAATCTTTTAGAGAAACTGGAAGCCAGATTATCCCTGTGGATGCATAGAGCGCTCAATATGGCAAGTAGACTAGTTCTCATCAAAGCAGTGCTTCAAACAATGCCTCTTTACCTTTTCTCCATATTGGCAGCACCCAAATGGGTCCTTAAAGCTATCAATCAGCTTCAGAGAAACTTCCTTTGGGGTACTTCGGGACCTAATCGAAAATGGGCATTAGTAAAATGGGAGAAAGCTTGTCTTCCCAAGAAGGCAGGGGGTATCGGACTAAGAGACCCAGAACATAGTAACATGGTTATGGGAGCTAAAATCTGGTGGAAATGGCTAACCAATCCCACAACTCCTTGGGCCTACCTTTGGACAGCGAAATATGCAAGCAACAAATCCATGGAGGAGAGACTTAGAATGTCAGAAACTAGTAAAGGATCTGTGATTTGGAACTCAGCCATTCAACACAGGGATATAATTCAGAAACACAGTTTTTGGGAGGTGAAGGATGGTAAAACGGCCAGATTCTGGGAAGATTCTTGGCAGCAGCTCCCTAACCTCAGAGACACAATTCCAGGTATTGCTGATCAAGACATACAACAACATGAGAAGGTGAGTAGATTTTGGGACTCACATAACACTCAAGAACATAGAAGATGGAAAGAAGCCAGGCACATAATACCACACAGCCCAGAGCAAACTCAACTCTCCCTATCCACTGAGCTTCAAAAAAGGAAAATACTCACTTCGGCAGACTGGGACACCCTTAGATGGGGATATGAGGAAAAAGGTACCTTCACTACCAGGGAAGCTTATAAAATAATTATCAAGGAAAAGATAATGAAAGATCAATTATGGGATCGAATATGGAACCCATCCATATGGCCGAAGGTCTCAACTTTTCTATGGCTTCTCTCTCACAACAGAATTCTCACATGGGACAATCTCAGGAAAAGGAATTTTGCAGGACCTTCCATTTGCCCAAATTGTAAACTGGAAGAGGAATCAGCATTACCTCTTATGCAATACTACCCAATGGGAAGGAAAATCTGGGAAAAAATTGCCTTCCGATGTCAGAAGGATGGAAGAGTGAATGGAGACATCAAAGGGACTCTCCGCACCTGGCCCCAAGAGCTGTACAAAAGTAAACTCTTAAACACACTATGGCAGATCATACCAGGACTACTTATGTGGAATATTTGGAAGGAAAGAAATAGAAGGATATTTAAAGATCAAGCACAACCAATTGAACAAATTTGGCAGGGACTGCACCAGAACATTAAAGAAACTCTGTCTATTAAGGTATGGTCTAAAGAGGACTTCCCTTCTATCCCGCAGGAACAAACCATTTGGGATAACTGGCAGATTCAATTACAACATCCGGCAATATCAAAGGATAATTCTTCAAAGCATCTAGAGTCTCCATCAAGTTGGACACCTCCCCCAAATAATGCTTACAAGCTTAACTTCGATGGAGCCTCGAAAGGGAATCCAGGAAAAACAGGATTTGGTGGAAGCATCAGAAACTACCAGGGAGTCCCCCTAATAACCTATGTGGGTTCAATTGGTTGGAATACCAATAATGTGGCAGAATTGGAAGGCCTATGGAGAGGTCTAAATTTAGCACAGGAACGGAGACTCTGGCCTCTTATAGTGGAGGGGGACTCTCAAATCATAATCAACATGGCCTCAAAGCTTATGCAGGGATCTCAGGTATATAAGGTCAGTAGCAGTTGGAGATTGGCAACTAGACTAGAGCTTCTCAAGCAATGGTTTACCAATCACCAAGCAATTTCCTTTAAACACATTAGAAGGGAAGGAAATAAATTGGCTGACTTTCTTGCAAACATAGGGGTGGAAAGAGGACGGGAATTCTTTGAAGGCTCAATATCCAGCATAGTTTCAGAGAATCAACTCTCCATCTTCAAGACTATTGTTACTAGTGATATGAAGCCGCAGGAGAACTCGCACCCGGATGCGGGTGACATTATGAATTGTTAATAGCCATACGAGTGACGCCAGCGTTGGACGCCATCGTAGAGCAAGCAGGCGACTTTTGTCAGAGCATTAAGTCACATTAATGAGGAATTGGGTGAACAGCATGTGTGGTAAGTACTTCAGGATGATGAGATTAAGATCTATATCAATTGCCCAGAGCCCGACACTCTCTCTGGCTCATTCTAGCAGAGATATCCCAGGTCGAATTGGTTCACAGGAGTTAGGTACAGTGCCAAGCATTTGGAGGCCATCAGCGCTCCACCGAAACCTGCAACAGGTCAGCCTCATCTGGTATGGTTATTGTTTTCTCCTTGGGTATATAACTGCAAGTGGTCAGGTCACGGAGTCGGTTGAAGCTGTTTGGGTTGGGTGTTGGATTCATTCAGATAATTCTGGAAGTCATTTCGGGGTTCTGTTTTTTATCTGTGTGGTGCTTTCTCTGGGCATTTTTTACTCTGAGTACTGCTATCCTCGGTTTATTTCAAATTGGGGTGGGTCGTTCTTCTGCCTCATCCATCCCTTTTGTCCTCTCAGTTTATCTCTTATTGCTGGTATGGCTCGACCTCGAGGTGGTTCCCGAAGGGGAAGAAATACAGGCACACGGGGGGGGGTTAGAGGAAGGGGAGGTCCTACTCCTCGACGCATCTCCCCGCTTGTTTCAGTCTCACCGGCCTCTCCACCTTCCGACCACTCTGGTCCATCCCACTCCAGTTCTTTCCACACCTCCCGCTACACTTTTAAAAGCAAGCTTCACAAGCCTACTATCTCTGCCACTATCACGGTCATCTTCTCAGAGGAAGAAGATGACCTCCCTGGCTCTGCTGAACATTCAATTGAACGAAATCTCTCTCAGAATTCCAAGGACCCTCAAGGAGGCAGGGTAGAGGTTAACCCCAATCTTCCAGAGATGCAGCAGGATGACGGACATGAAGAGGATGAAGGTCTTCAGCAAACTTCCTCACATGAGGAGGTCATTTTCTGTGCACCGGCGCAGTTCTCTGGCACTGCTCTGTATCCGGTGATGCCTCCTGGTCGCAGCATTATGGACGTTGAAGACAATGCAATGATTGATTGGGTCAGCTCTCCGTGCAAAGCCAATAGCGAAGATGCAGAGTCACCTCCTCGGGCAGAATCAATCAATGGCGGAGATTGATGGAGAAGATCGGACGGCGGAGGAGGATTTCGGAAGGTCTTTTTTGGCGGAACTTTACGCCTCGAAAAGTCAGACTTGATGACATCAGGCGAAAGCCACGCGTCAATAGGAGGCTTTTTCGGGCTCGCTCTTACGGAAACCGCTCGGTGGTCGACGGCGGTCCAATAAAATGGTGGTTTTCGTTATGCAGTTTTGGGCTGCCGTTGGTGTCCTCGTCAGCCTTTCTTCAATGTAATGCTCCATCGTCTTCTTGTTTGTGCTTTTTGGTGGTAATGTCTAGTGATACAGAGCCATGGGCTCTCGATTTTATTTATCTAAACAATCAGTCAAGAGCCGAGGGCCGGAATCTTTCTGACAGAGGGATGGCTTTAGCCCCCTCAGAAGTTGCTACCTCTTTGTAAATATTTTACTCTTTTCTTTTTACTTAATAGAATAGTCTTTACTCAGAAAAAAAAAAAAAAAAAAAAAAAAAAAAAAAAAAAAAACATTAACAAGTGACTCCGTGAAATCATGCACACTCCATCTACGCTATTTGGAAATATTGATGTAATATTCTATGGTGACTTGTGCCAAGCAAAACCTATACATGATTGTTGGATATTTGAGCATTCACTTCTTAAAGGAACTACTCTTCCTTACAGTTTTTGGAAAGACAATGTCAAAACATATGAACTAAAACAAGTGATGCAGCAAGAGAACAAAGAGTTTGTGTCCATTTTAAACAAAATTAGGACATGTTCACACACTAATGATGATCTTGTATTCTTGAACAAACATTGTTATAGATGAGCACTAGATGATCCAACATTTCCATATCTCTTCTAATTAAACAAGAATGTACAAGAACACAATGAAAGAATATTGTCTCTCATCGATGCAGAAGTAATCACATTAAATGCATATGATAGAAAAATTGAGTCAATAAATATAGATTGCATTAGAAATATCAAAATGAAATTTCCAACTACCATTGCGCTCAAAGAAAATATGCTTGTTGAACTAATTGGTGGCAATTATGATATTCAAGATGGCTTGGTCAATGGTGCTGAAGGTATTTTTAGGGCATCCACAACACTTGAGAATGGTGAAATCTAGATTGAATTTGTTGATTTATCCATTGAAATTGTTTAACAAAAAAAAAGATAGACTTGTTAAAAAATGGAATAATGTTTAATTAGACACCTATTACTAAAATCTGCAGGCATATTCAATCAAATAGAAAAAATAGTTTCACAAGAGAACAATTCCTTGTTCAATTCGTGTGTCCACAAACGATACATCAATCACAAGGCTCGACGATGGATAGATTGGATTTTGACCCAAAGTGGGTTAGGCAATATGGAATTGTCAACATGGTACTTTCCCATGCCAAGGATGTTAAAACCTTTTATTTTCTAAACAAATTGGAACATAGAAACTTTTCTCTTAATGAAAGAGTCATTGTTGAGCTACAAAGACTTAGGGAAAGTGCTTCTTATCAAATTGGATACAACTTACATTCAACTAAAGAAAATGAATGTTTGACAACATGTTCATTGAAAAAGTGTAGCTTCTCATTGCATTTTGAAGATATCATTGCTAACTATGATCTAATGAATGCTAATATCCTTTGTTTGCAAGAAAAAAAGAACAAAATTACCTCCATCAAATCCAATGCATACAAATAAATATCACTACATACATTTATTTCACTTACCTAGAATTATTACGTACTATACAAAAAATATTGTTGTTGACAATCAACTCACCTATACAACAAGAAATATTGAATCAACAATCACAAGTTTGCATCTTCACGAACATGCCATCACACTTCTGAATATATACATTGCACCAAACATAAGCACTGAAGATATAATTTGTAAAAACCCGAGTTGATTTTCCAGGTAAATAAATTAAACCAAGGTCATGGGACACATATTCCAAGCTGAATGAAGGGAAAAACATTAAAGTGGGTAGCAGTTACGGTTTATTAATGGCTATGGAAGTTGGTAAAGACATTGGAAAGAACAGAGAGGCAATACATGGAAATTTAATAAAATTAATAAACGAAAATAGGAGAAAAGGAAGATGAAGAGACAAGAATATGCATGAGAACGAAAATGAAGGAAATTGAATAAAAGAAAAAGGGAAAGAAATAAAAGAGGGGATAAATCATTCTCGCTCTCTTCTTCCACACTCTTACACACTCATATACTCTTACACACTTAAACTCTTGGAGCATTTTAGAATTCACTTGGACATAGAGGCATTCTCACTTGGACTTGGAGAGATAGAGCACTTGGACAGAAGAAAGCAAGCAAAGGAATTAGTGGGCAACGAAGAAGAAGGTTGGAAAAGTAGCTACAACAGTAAAAAATTGTAGGTAGCAGGTTGCATGTGTGATTTCCTTGTCGAGATTTGAATGAACGGTACATGCAGTTGGTTATTTGGTCACTTTGTTGTCATTGGCATGGGATTTTCCTGGATTGATAGTTGTTTTCAACCTTGCCTTTCCATTTCCTGGATAGCCATGATGTAGTGGGTTCTCGATTTTGATTAAGATTTGGATGGCCAGTCGACTTTAGATCCTAGTTGAGGTGGTCTCGCAAAAATTCCCAAGGGTCGAGGGTGGAGATGGTGTTTCTTCTAGAAATCTTGATGGATGGGTGGAGACAGGAAAATTCCTCTAGGTATGGTGAAGAAATTAGGAAGGCATCCAAGATTGTGTTGGTATTAGTGATTTTTGGACCGGTTGAGGTGAAATCATTGTGGTTAAGGGTAGACGTGGTTTAGCCTCTAGATTCCCTAGTTGGTTTGTTTTGGTTTATCCCATGTGATCCCACATTCATGCTTGGAATATGGCACGAGGGTGATTGGCTAAAAGAAAGAATTGGTTCAGCCCAATCTATGTTCGGGTGGTACGTGGAAGTCCTTGACTTGGTTGTTAGTGTGCATATGTTACTATGTGTTGTTTCTTATTGAGATCAATGAGCACATCTTCTGATCTAATGTGTGATTTATGACTAGTTTGTCATGGTTTCATTTTTGGTTAAATGTTGGTTATGTGCATGACATATTTATTATTATATGATGTGCTCATGTTATGGTTATATTCCATTGTTTGATAGACTCTTGGTTATTTATATGAATTCCGTAAGGCCAATATGTGTTGTTGCAACTAGTAAGAGAGGGTAGTAAGCCTTCTTGATGAACCTATAATGATAATAATGAATCAATGAGCATATATGCATTCATTACCTATAGGCACTATGTATACAAAGTGTTTGTATAAATGAATACTTTGGACCTCAACCTTCTTGGGGTCATAACTTTGGTATATGATCTCTGTTTGGCTAGCATAATACCTCGTTTCGAAGATCTCCATGAGGAGGCCCAAACCAAACAACATAAGGCATATTTTGACACTCTTCTCGTCTCTCAGGTTTCCATGAAAATGTCGTTTAGGCCCTTAAAATGGCCTCAAAAGTTTAGGACCCGAAAATTTGACAAAAATAGAAAGTTGTGTTAAATTTAAGGAAACTAAACTGAAAGGTAATAGTGTTGGGTCAATTTATGTTGATAACAGTGTGATCATGTGTGAGTGGGTGTTTGCAATTTGTTTTGGAAATGTGGAACCCATTTTCCATAAGTGCATCTTGGAAATCGGTTCATGCATATTAACTCTCATCTCATGTTTACCTTGGTGAGCAAGTTACTGTGGGTAAATGTTGGTAAATGTGGGGTGGGGTGTTACATAATTGATTTCATTAAGTTCATTTTGGAGCACATGCCCAAAAAGTACCTAGTTGTGCTCGTTGGTGACTTTAACTTGGATATGCTACAAAATAACCATCAACAAAGAAAACTACTTCTATTCGTGTAAGTAACAACTTCAATTTTCATACAAAAAATTCACCAACTGATTATTGTTCTATGCTTGATCACATTTGGAAAAATGTGCCAATTAATAGTGTTTCCTACCATTTCTTCAATTCATAATGGACAAATCATCATACAATTTGTCTTACCATACCTTTGTTGTTGAATTGAACCATTTTTGAAATCTTCATGTTCTACAATGAAGTTACTCAATTCTTAGAGTACTTGTGAGATCTCAACATCGACATTCTGAAAAAATGTTATTATTTTTAAACAAGGAGAAAACAAAGGAGTTGTGCACGGTAATAAACAAGTAAACAACAAGAATGTAGATATCAAATTTGTGTAAGCGTTAAGACCAACGATATAAATTTCTTTAATTTCTCCTTCGTAACTGAATTTTCCATAACATAGCTACTATGCAATTTACCCATGTCTGAATTTTTTGTTTACCACATTTTGTTCTATATACTATATAGCATTTCTTGCTCTATTTCCTAGATCATGTTTCTTGTTCAATTTCCTAGACGAGAAAAAAGGGAAAAAAAGAAAAACAAAATTCTTTCCATACCTATCCTCAATAGATGCAATCCACAATGAAAATTTATGTATCATGGTTAATAAAATCTATAAGGCAAGTTCTCCTATTAGTGGTGATGCAAAATTATTACATAACAACCAAGTATGCTTAATAACAATAGAAAACCAAACCCCAAGGGTGATCTTATTTGGTCGAGTTCTTGTTGCTAAGTACCTTGCCAATTGGGAGTTCACTAGGTCAAATCTCCTCAACGCCCTTGGGGTTAGGCCCTGCTTGTTTGGCCGACGAGTAGACCCCTTCAAGATTTTCCTGTGGATGTAGCAACCACCTAATGTCTATGAACCACCCTTAAAAAATAATCGAAAACCAAAACAAACTATAGATACACACACACACACACACACTATTCTTGACACAAAAGCATGCTCTGCACTCCATTGCCAGTACTTTATTTTTTCTTTTGTTCTATTTGTTGAAATCTATATTTTGTCTTCATATGCATTTGTTTTCCATTTATTCTAATGTGATGAAACAATATGCACACACACACACACACATAGAGACACACTAAAAAATAACTATTTCATGTATGACTATGGAACACAAACAATTTCAAACTTTTTATATACATGTGTTTCAAATTCAACCACTTGCATTTCTCTTCTTTGGGAACAATTGGTCCAAATATTTGCAAGAAAAACATGGAAACAAGTGGTTCTAACAAATAAGTGCCACATAGAGAAATGGAAGAAGATGAAAATTCAAAACAGTCAGAAATTGTGTGCATATTTATATTTGTGCAATCAATATACGCATTTACATTAAACAAGTAATTTGGTTTTTTTGAAACGTGTTTTTCTTGATTTTCATATACACTGAAAAAAAAAATAACACAACTAGCTCCCTCCTCAATCATAGAAATATGCTTAAGAGCACATGCAAGGGTTTTTGAAGGAAATATGTTGGTTGTCTATGGGCCAACACAGAGTAAAAACCCCAACTCTCCTGCAAAATCTTGGTTGGTCCAATGCTAATTTGGTTGATAGCCATGGTCAAATAACAATCACAGTGACATGGGAAACAATCTCATAGATCATTTCCAAAAAATGTTTATAGTTGAAAATAGTGTTCACATTACAAATTTTGTAATAAGATACAAAAGAGTTTATGAACAAGGAGTGTTTGGTCAATTTAAAGTTCTTAAATTGCAAGCATAAATTATTGGCTGGAGTTGGTAAACTTGTGAAGTGCAGGTGCACTATATATTCTAGAAGCCTATTCTTTCGTTTAGTAAGATGATGGTTATGTTTGTTTTGATATTTTCATTAGAGTTAGATTTCTAGAAATTAATACTTGAAAGTTAAGCTATTGTTAGAATGAATGAAAGTTAAGCTATTGTTAGATCAATTTATCAAATCATATCTAATTGATTATCATCCTAAATTTTTTTATGTTATTCATCCTAAAATTATGGAACTATATAAACACTTTGATGCTATGAAAACAGAGTATTGAAATCCAAAATCTTGTTTATGAAATATATGCAATTCTGATTTTAAAGAGAATGAAGGAAATTTCTAATTACAAATTACAAAGTGATATAAATTATAACTCTAAAAAGCATGAAGAGGCTGAATGTAATGAAGCGAAAAATAATTGAAGAACTAGACTATTTGAAAGACTGTAAACATAAACGAAATGTGAAATGATAAAGCAACGAAATGAAAATAAGCTAAAACCTCGACTGTCTGCAGGGGCCCTCCGCAGCTAGTAGGTATGATTCACAATCACATACACATCGAATCAGAAAAGTAACTTCAAATTAATGCAAGAGTGAAGGTCTGGTTCACAATTTCTTCAACAATTAACTTAATACTTCCTCCCTGATATCATTTACAGAGGATACATATTTATATAAAATGTGTGCTCAATCTATTGAGACTTCTATGCCTACAGGTCTGATGTTCAATCCTAATTCAAATATGAAACTTAAATAGGAAAAGCGTTATTTCGTCAATTTTCTATTTGGAAAGCAAATCGAGAAAATGTGTTGTGCCTAGACTCTTGTTGCTATGTGTTGACCAGTATCTTTAACCGCGCCACTATGTGATCCCTTTGGTGAACTGGCTCGAGCGAATAAGAGGAGATCCATGAGGGGATCAATCCTCAACTACCATATGCTTAGTTGCTTCATTAGTGCACTAGAACCCTGCAAACCATGCAGGTAGCTGCGGATTTAGGAAATGGTTGCAGAATCATCTTAATTATGTAGCTAATGCATTCTTTAATATAATAATAAGGAACATTATAGCATATGAAAAATAAGACATGTAATAGTTGTTACCTTATTAAAATTTATGATTTATTGCCTTTATTGGGTTGATAGTGATGATGAAAAAGAGGAAAATGGTGGAAAAAGGGTGTCAAAACAAAATAGTTATGGAACTCTACATTCCCCCACACTGAAGATTTTGTATGTCCTCATACAAACTGAAAAATTGATATCTTGAACTACTGCATTTTCTTGGACACTTCTTCCAATACATCCAACTTCATCTTTTTCACTTTCTTTCTAGTAATTGCCATCCTTGGTTTTCTCATGAGGATCTTGTATTTCAAGTTTATAACCTGTTTCTGTAAAGCCTTGTTTTTCTTCTTCAGTTTCTTGTTCTTATTAAACCACAGACTTATATGTAAGAGGAGATTGTCACTCTTAGCTATTTGAATTTCGTTATGTGCTTTCTAGGCTTGATTTTATTTTTGATATACCTGTTTAATGTCTCCAATTCAAATATTTCTTGTTTCAATATATTGACTACTGGAGGTTATTATGGCTCATTAAACTGATTTTCTTCTTCCTCTTGAATTGGGATTGATGTTATTGTTGCATCCCTTTTCTCCAAGGACTTAATATAATCATAGATCTCCTACTGTACCGAATCAATCTCTGGCATTCTTCGTCTTGGACTCTAAGGAGGTGATGTGATAGTTGGTGATGAAACCATCAGTGGTCAAACCCTTGGAGATGAAACTATTGGAGGAGTTATTGAATCTTCTTCTTTGTCTTCTGAGTTTTCTTCTATTTCTATACTAACATTCTCTGTGCTCTTTGAGGGTAGTCCTTTTGCTGAGTTGAGTTTGGTACTCCTTCTTAACGCTATGACAGGGGTATTTTGAGTTTTCTTCCTTTTTGTTTTAGGATTCTTTGCTTGTGATGAAATCTCTATTTCTTTTCTGGCTTTCTTTGTTCTAACATTTCTTTTATTCATTTTATTTAAAACTTCTGCAAGTGGGATGTCATCTTCTCATAGGTTCTGTGGCTGTTGTGGTTCTTGTTCCTATGTCTTATCAATTTTTATTTTTCTTCCCCTCTTAGGTCTGCTGCTATTTGGCTACCCATGAGTTTCTTCCTGAAAGTGATTTCTTACTAAAAATCTCTCCCAATTATCACCTATGTTTTGGAGATGAAATTCAACAAGTATTTTGACTAGACCATGGTGATACATTGTATTATCTATAAATTGAATTATCCTCTGAACATTTCCTAACATCTTTCTAAGACTATTAAGAAAGAAATATGGAAGGTTTATCTCATTTTCTTCAAGGAAATTCATTAGCAGTCGAATATGATAGAAAAACATACATCCAAACCTTCCTTTGTAGGTAACAAATTTTGGGATTATTAGAAGTAGGTTTCTCCACTTACTTTTCAATGTTGTGCTTGGGATGCCCTTCTTAAAAATGGTGGTGTCCATTCTTGGTTTCTTCAGGAAAACCTTCTAGTCCTCTGTTTCTATACCCTTGTTCTTGAACCATTTCTCTCCAATCCGTGGCAATCCAGTGGCTTCGGCTATGAATGACTATGTCACTGTGAATTTGATGTCCCCTATCTCCAATTCGACTCCATCAAAGGCCCTGGCGAAGGATTTATTCACTTCTCTATGGAAGCCATCGAATTTCTCTACAAATTCGAGCCACTGTGCTTTTTACAATAATTCTTTTGTTTGTGGATACCCCTCTAAAAATTTCTTTCATGTCGGCTCTATTCTGACTATCACACCCATGGCCAAGAAGCTTTGTTTCACAATTATTTTGTTTGACGGGGTAGGATGGCTTGGTAGGGTTTTTAGAGCAGAGAGGACGAAAGTGTAAGTGATGGAACAATGAGAGCATAGGTGGTGAGGATATAATGGAATGAGGCAGAATCTAACCGTTAATATTATTCATGCTTATGTTTTGGGTGGCCGATTCAATGGATCAGGATATGAGCGATGATGACTGTAAGTGAATGGTGATTTATGCAAGATTTGACATGACATGACCAACTCTTTGCAATAATGATTTTGATTTTTCAGTAGTACTATGTCTTACAATTCATATATGTAATGTTTTAATCCCTATTATTAAATTAAAGAAATGCATACCTTTGATTTATTTTCTTGCTAACCTTTGGTTTCCTTTTATGCTATCTTCAGGTACTTTGCAGTGGAGGGAGTCAATCATTCCTTCAATTGCATGATCAGAGATGTCTGTTACATTGGCTGCAGAAAGTCATCAAAGCTACAGAAAATCAATGATTTTGTAGCTATTTATTTTTTTGAAAAGAAAGGGATAAAAGAAAATGGGATTCAAGAAAATGGAATACAAAGAAAATTTAAGATGCCAAGAATTCTTAGTTTTCATTAACTTAGCTGACATCCATTTGGACCATGCAACTGAAGCCATTTTGCAGAAAGGTCTAAATTTCGCCATAATTCCTAATAAAATACCCATAGAGGAGGTCATTAGCAATATTGAAGTAGCAATAAAGGACCTCGATATAGCTAAAAGTGAAGAAATTAGACAAGATATTGCCAAAATTCCCAGAACTTCTAAACTCCCTTCCTCCAACATAACCAAAGAGGAAAAAAGAGCTTTAAACAACCTCAGAACAAACAAAACATAGTCATCCTGAAGTCTAATAAGGTAAATGCAACTGTAATCATGAATAGGATTGATTATGACAATAAAATGGAAGAACACATAAATAATAGTGGTTGTTATAAAATCATTAATAAGGACCCTAGTGATAAAATTCTCCCGAAGTAACCAAGAGAATCAAGGAATCATCTCTTGATGACATTACTAAAAATAAAATCACCCCGAATAGTTCTATAGTTCCTAGAATTTATGGCGTTCCTAAGGTACACAAACCCAACATACCTCTTAGACCTATAGTAAACACCATAGGTTCCCCTACATAACTCCTTGCGAAATACCTTGCCAAAAAACTTAGACCCCTATCTGGAAATACCCCTTCTTACATTAAAGATTCCTCTTCCTTTTTTCAATGGATTAAAAAAATCGAAATGAAAGATGAAGACCTCATGGTTAGCTTTGATATTTTATCTCTTTACACAATGATTCCTATTGATGAGGATATTAAGAACATGAGTGAAATCATTGATAAAGAAATTGTGGACCTTCTAAAGCTTTGCTTAAAATCCTCATACTTCAGTTTCAAAGGAAAAATATATGAACAAACCCATGGAGTAGCTATGGGCTCACCTCTATTTCCCATAATTGCGAACATTTATATGGAGCACTTCAAACAGAAAGCCCTCAATTCCTTTCCCTACACCCCTGAAGAATGGAAAAGGTTTTTAGATGACATTATCGCCAAATGGAGTCATGGGAAAGAAAAGCTAAATCAATTCCTCAATCACATAAACAACATCTCTGATCATATGAAATTCACTATTGAAATCAAAACTGACAATCAACTTCCCTTTCTTGATATCCTTCTTACTAAAAAAGAAGGAAAACTCGGTTTCCAAGTCTTTAGAAAGAAAACTCACTCCGAGAGATATCTGCACGCAAATTCTCATCACCACCCTAAACAGAAAATTGGTATCGTAAGGACCTTAACCACTAGGGCTGCTAGAATATCCAACCCTGACCATATAAATTTTGAACTCAACCATCTTCACAAAATACTTGAACTAAATGGTTACGATAAGAACACCAATAGTAAAGACATGCGCCAATCCCTAAGCAAGAATAACAATATTAATAAAGAACACAATTCTTTAATCACTCATAAAGTCTCCCTTCATTACATAAAAGGTATCACTGACAAAATTACTAAAATTCTTAAGAAACATAACATTAATGTAGCCTTCACCCCCCCAAGACCATCAAAGAATTATTTAACTCAGTTAAAGACTCCATAAACCCTAACCATCAAAAAGGTGTTTATATTATGCCTTGTTCATGTGGTAAAGAATATATGGGTGAAACAGGAAGATCTTTTAACATCAAAATCAAAGAACATACCGTTGACCTTCAAAGAGAGAGGACCTCAAAATCTGCCTTAGCGGAACATGTTCACTCTTCCTCACACTACATTTGCATGGAAGAAGCCAAACTAATTAAAAAAGAGGACCATTACCTTCAAAGGAAAATAAAAGAAGCCATTGAAGTAGAAAAAAGAAAAAACAATTTGAATCGAGATGATGGATTAAAACTAAGTAATACCTGGAAACCATTACTTGAAATCCTAAGAAACAATAATTAACTCTCATTACTTAGGTCTTCTAGAAATAATTTAGGTCCCCTATCATTTTTAGTTCCTATGATTTACCTTCACAATCCTCATTCATATAATAAAGTTAATTTACTAAATCAATCTAACAATTGCCACCAAAATTGCTCATCCTATTAATTTTACATGAAAGCACAATATAGATAAATCAATCACAATTCTTCTAAATTAACAGCTCATCATTAATACTTAAAAAATCCTTTCATTGTAATAGGATTCATAATTCAAACAAATAAAATAAGAAGCAGAAAAAAATCCTAATATCCAATCAACCTTAATTTGATATTAAATCAATATATTAGATTGGTAGTAACATCAAATCTAATAAAATCCCATTTTTAATTAAATCCCTTATAATAATATTCCCTTTTTCAATTAAAAAATTTAAATGAATTAGTTTAATAATCTCCTATATACCTCATTACAATGAAGCTTAATAATAATAAATAAAAAAACATAAAAAAAATAAATTTACATACTAATTGTATATTATTAATTATAATCTTTCAACATATCCATGGATTTAAAACTTAATATCGTAATAAGATCCTCAATTCATATGAAAATCAAACACACTAATTAACCCTAAAATTTATATTAAACCAATATACTATAGTAGGTAGTAATTTTAAAATATTGTTGGAAATAATACTGAGAGGGGGGGTGAATCAGTATTATCATATCAATAATTTAATTTTCAAAACAGATTTGTATATGCTACTTCAGTTAAGTGAACTAGCGTGTATACGTAGCTGTACTTAAGGCAACCGGTGTATACGCAAACATCTTTTGATTTACCCAATTTATCATGTGTTGAACTTTAACCAATATATCAGGAATTCATTAGACAGTGCAGTTAAAGCAGAATAAAGCATCACACATAAGCAACACACATGAACACCAAGATATAAGGTGGAAACCCAATGTGGGTGAAAACCACCTACTGTTTTCGTCTCTGTCTTCTTTTAATAATAAGAAAATCTGGTTACAATTTTTGTACTAGTGCAAACTTATACCAGTATGCAGGCTTCTACCTGCAGAAGGTTACAACCTTCTCTCATTCTCTAGCTTCTCCTGGAAGGGAGCTACAACCCCCTAGCTCTTGTACTAGCCGATATGTTTGCTTAGTACGTAGGCGCCGACCTACAGAAGGCTACGACCTTCTCTTTTCTTCCAGGGACCACATTTCATAAATTTTCAGACTAGATCCATCAACAACATCATTCAATCATCAAATATATCTGCATCAACCAATCACCTTTTGAACCAACCATAGCCGAATCAATCATTCACTTAGACCACCCATCAATCTGATCATTCAGGATACTGTCGCCAAAATACAGTAACCAGAACCCAAACCAGAAACCAGAAGTCTGCTACAGTAAAGAGAAACAAATGAAATATATTTTATAAGCCATACGCTACTTCCATGTGTCGAACCTGCATGTACACGCACTTTTCTCAAATCCAACCAGCGTATACATCTGCAAATATAAATTCAGAGTTTTGCAACTATTCCAGATTTTAGTTATACCCAGATCATATCATTTACAGAATAATATATGCATCAGTATTCAGATCTAGAATATACATGAGCAAAAACACATCATGATAGTTCATTTTATGCCTTAAGTTCCCGATCCATAATTAGATCTGATCTCTCATCATCAGCTAATGTTCATCCTTGGTTCAGATCCAGCAATGCACCATAACCCAATAACCTGCATACTAGATCTCACACTTCATCAGATATTCGATACTTGCACACTATGGTGTAATGATCTTCTCCTCCTTTTATAGTTTTAGGCCTTTCTCAATACCATGGACCAAAACCACTTAGGACCAATACCTTGGACCAATACCTAGGGTCAATACCTCGGACCAGATACCTTGGACCAATACCATGGATCAAAATACCATGGACCAAATACTTCGGACCAAAAATTAGTTTTCCAAGGTATACGCGCTTTTCCTTCTGTGAAAGTGCGTGTGTACATATACGCAACTTGTATACAATGAACTTGCGCGTATACGCAACTTGGTCAATGGTGAACCTGCGTATACCTCTCTTTCTTCATTCTGTGAAGACTGATATGTCTGTTTACGTGCTATACTATGATATTTCATCTGAGTGAGTTGCCTTCTGAACTGATTTCATCACATCTGTAAACATTACTGTCATGCATTTTGTCACATCTTATATCTCTTCTGTAGATTCATCTAGTTACCATATAGAAGTGAGTTGTTCTACTACAAGTGGGTTGCCATCAAGTACAACACATACATCATAATGCCAACAAATATCTCTTATAATATAATCTCCCCCTTTTTTAATTTTATCCCTAATTTTCTAAACCTCAAATCCATTAATATATTAATAAACTATTTAGATTATGTAATTCAAGATAACCAATAAACTTGACTGACTAAATCTCTTATATTAATCCTCTTCATAAACTATATTTATACACTCATGATTAGCTCTATTATATATCATTAATCTCCCCTTAATCTATTGGCATATCCCCCAAGGATGGACTCACTTGGAAGTCCGAAACGTTGGGTTAAATAAACTCTATAAACAGGTTATTCCTCTATTATCTAAGAATTTCTCCTCACCTGTATGGATTCATTATTTAAAAATGCCAACAATTGTTGGTTTTCATGTTTACACATATTTATTTTTCTATTTTTATTTTTATTTTTATTATATGAAAAATAAAATTTTAAGGTGGAGAAGAAGAAGAGTTCTTCTTAACCAACTTCAAATCAGAGTTGTCCTGGAAAATCTTTACAAATTCCTCTGTTTTCATTGGCTTGTGATAGATCCTGAGTCGATGCCCATTCACTAGGAGAGGAACTTTTTCTTCATCAATAGTCCTAATTCTAAATGCTCCATTATCAAAATCATTTTCAATCTCATAAGGCCCAAGTGAGTGAGTTTGAAATTTTCCTTGGAAATTTTTGAACTTTGAATCAAAGAGTAATGCCCAGTCTCCTGGCTGAAATTTTCTTTCTTTGATGTATTTATCATGCCATCTAGATCTTTGTTGCTGGACTAAACTATTCTTCTGGATAGCATCTTGCCTTATTTCATCAAGCTCATTGAGTTGTCCCATTCTTTGCTTTTGTGCTTCTGGTAAGTCAAGTCCCAACATGACTATTATCTTGTAGGTCTGAATCTGGAAGTCAATTGGAAATAGGACCTGCTTCCCATAAACAAGTTCATAGTGAGTATGTCAGGTAGTGTTCCTCCATGTGGTACAGTAGGCCCATAAAGCTTCTGGAAGCTTTTTTTCCTAGTCCCTTCTGTGCAAGTGAATGTCTTAGTGAAGATTGCTTCAATCACTTTTTTGGTAGACACTACTTGTCCATTTTCTTGTGGATGGTATGGAGTAGAATTCCGATGCTTGATTTTGTATTCTTCTACTATATTTTGCACTACTCTGGATATACATTGATTTCCTTGATCTGTTACAATTTATCTTGGGACACCAAAACAAGTAAAACTATCCTCAAAAAGAAATGAAACTACAACATTTTCAGTAGCAAAAGAAAGTGCTTTAGCTTCTACCCATTTAGTAACATAATCAGTGCATATAAGAACATATTTTTTTGTTTTGAAGATGGATTAATTGGTCCAACAAAATCCAAAGCCCATTTTTCAAAATATTCGATGAGTACCTAAGGTTGTAGTGGCATTTCGTCTGAAGGAATATGTTTCCCCATTCTTTGACAAATATCACACCTCTTAACATATTCCTTGGCATCCTTAAAAAGGGAAGGCCAATAATATCCTAAGAGAAAGACTTTATAAGCAGTTCTTTTGTCAGAAAAATGACCCCCACATGGTTCATCATGACATGCTTTAAGTATTTCAGGTATTTCATCTTCTCTTACACACCTTCGAATGATGATATCTGGTCCTGTCTTGTATAATCCTTCATTTATCCATGAATAAGATGAACTTGATTGGATTATTCTTCTCTTTTCTCTAGGAAACAAATAGGAGGGTAACTTTCCTGAAACTAAATAGTTGGCAATATCTACAAACCAAGGTGATTTAGTAGACACTACAAAAATATATTCATCAGGAAACTTATCCTCTACAGGTATATCATTGTTATTATTTTGAATTCTAGATAAAAAGTCAGCAATTGTGTTTTATTTTCCAGGTCGGTCTAGAATGGTGATATTAAATTCTTGCAATAGTAATAGACATATTGTTACTCTACCATTAGTAATTGGTTTATAGAGTAAATATCTATTGGAAGAATGGTCTGTATGAACGAAAGTTTCATAACCAGTAATGTAATGTCTAAATTTATTAATGGCATGAATGAAAGCTAAAAACTCCTTTTCAGTTACGGTGTAATTTAGCTCTGCAGGAGTTCAATTTTTACTGGTATATTAAATTGCATAAGGAGTGAGGTTTTTTTGTCCTAACACAACTCCTAGAGTTGTATCTAAAGCATCAGTTGATATATAAAAAGACAATTTCCAATTAGGTCCTTTTAAGATGGGTGCTTTAGAGATATTCTTTTTCAAAGTTTCAAAAGCTTTCTGACAATCAGAGTTCCAACTAAATTCATAGTATTTGGTGAGTAATCTTAAGAGTGGAGATGCAATCTTTGTGAAGTTTTCTATGAATCTTCTATAATATCCATTAAAACCAAGAAAACTCCTAACATCTCATTGACAACTTGGAATTGATAATTTGGAAATAAATTCTACTTTAGATGAGTCTACCTTAATTCCATTTCCTAAAATATGGTGACCTAAAACAATTCCTTCATTAAACATCATAAAACACTTTTCATGACTTAATGAAAGATTTTCTTCTTTTCATCTTATGAGAACCTTTTCTAAATTTTCAAGTGCTTCTTTAAAAGAATTTCCATAAACTCTGAAATCATCCATATATATTTCCACAAAATCATGAATAAGATCATAGAAAATTCCTAGTAATGCTCTTTGGAATGTGGCTAGAGCATTGAATAATCCAAAAGTAAGTACTCAGTAAGCATAAGTCCCCCATGGAAAGGTGAATGTGGTTTTGTCTTGACCTTCAGGTGCCACCTGAATCTGATTATACCCACTAAAACCATCCAAAAATGAGAAATGTTTCTTCCCTGCTAATGTATCTAAGACTTGATTTATGAAAGGAAGTGGAAAGTGATCTTTCAAAGTTGCTTTATTCAATTCCTTGTAATCAATGCATACTCTCCATTTTCCATTTTTATTAGGAATGATTACTAGGGGTGAAACCCATTGACTGTATGATATTAGATAGATGAAATTTACATTTAACAGTTTCTACAATTCTTCTTTAACAATTTCTTTTAAGTGTGGATTCATTCTTCTTTGTGGTTGTCGAACTGGTCTAGCATTCTCTTGAATATAGATATGATGCAAGCATGTTTTAGGATCAATTCCTTTCATATCAATATATTCCCATGCATATGTAGAAGAGTGTTTTTGTAATATTTCTACCAGTTTCTTTTTCTGTAATTCTTCTAGGTTTTCGTTGATGTTCAAGGTTTTTTCCTGGAAAAAATTCTATTGAAGAATTTCCAAACTTTTCCATAGAATGTAAAGACATTTGTCTAGATGATAGATATTCGATATTACATTGTTCTTGAAAATTTTAACTATCATCACAATATAAAGAGGGTTCATGATTTTCTATTGAATTTAAAATTTGATCCTCCTCATTTATTTGTGCAATAGTGAAAACTAGTTGTATATCATTATCTTCATCCATCCATTATTCATTTTCTACTTCTATCATTGTTTTTGCAGGTGGGTACAATGTGAATTTCTTTGTCGAGCTTCCATCTGAGATAAACATGTCTCCTGATCTACAACTGATAAAGGCATCCGTTGTAGCTAACCATGGTCTTCCTAAAATTAATGGATGTCCTCCTAAATTATTCTTTGAGGTGAGAATCATGAAATCAATAGGATATTCCCACGAATCTAAGGATACATATATATCTTCTAACACACCATCGGGTTTAATTACGGGCCTGTCTGCTAATTGTAACAATGTTGGTGTGTATTGAAGATTAGGAAGCTTCAATTTGTCCATAGTTTGTTTGCTCATTATGTTTATGGCTACTCCTAGATCAATGAGAGTGTTTGGTATTTCAGTTCCATTTATGTGTGTTTTTACAATGGGGCTTCCTAGATCTAAATATTTTTGAATTGTTGTCTTCCCCATCATAATATCTGCAATTTTCTTGACTAATTGAATTATTTTTATTTCTTTTCTTTTTCTTCCTAATCCTTTAGTACTCAATTCCTTAATTGTTTTTGCAAAAATCGGTATTTCTTTTACTGCTTGTAATAAAGGAACTTTTATACAGAAATTTTTCAATTCATCTAACATATCATAATCAATTAATATGATTTGTTTTTCTACTCCTTTATTGATTTTCAACCTTTCAGGAAAAGGTGGTCTTGAGATACTGAAGATTGTTCTATAATATGAGTATTATTAGATTGTGTGAGACTTTTTTCTATTTCAATATTTTCTTTTTGAGGAAGGGAAATTTCTTCTTCAGAGTTATTATTTTCTTTTTGAGAATTCTTTTCTATTTCCTTAATAACAACAAATGGTTTCTTCCTTTCTAATACTCTACCAAACCTTAATTGAACATTATTCAGATCTAATGGAGTTATCATATAAATTTGAGGATTTTGTCCTTCTAAGTTGGAGACAGGTTGTGAAGTTTTATTGTTTGGATTTGGAAGTGATTGAATGGGTAATTGATTTAGTCTTGGTGCAAACGACAAAGAAAATAGTGGATTTGCATTTTGAGCTTGAGCTTGACGTAACTGGTTGGTTTGAGGGAAGTATTGAGGTGGAAAATTTGGATAAGGTGGCAGATATTGTTGATATTTAGAATATCTTCCATAAGGATTTTTTCATCCTTGATTCCAAGATTGTTGTGGTTGAGCCTGTTAGGTTCCTATACTAATAGGAGTCATAATTTTGAATGGCTAAGGTTAAGCCTTGTAATATTTACATAACTTTTCTTTCTGCAAATGTTTTCCTTATTGAAAAAAAAAAAATGAAAAGAGGGTATGTCCTAAAAGAAAAATCAAAGGACAAAAAAGAATAAGAAAAGGTCCAAAAAAGTGAAAAATATGAATGCCAAAAACAAAAGACCATGAAACTATGCAAGTCAAAATGCCACTACTATCTACTTTTATGCATAATAATGATTGTGTGCAACTTGTTATTCATGCCACAATCCATGGTAATCAAACTATTTAATCTTGATTATGCCATGCTTTAAATTTCATGTTGATAGCTAGAGAATAAAATCTGACCAAACGGTTTAATCTTGGCAGATCATTAGATAGTGATGGAGGGGTTGCAGGCGTTAGAGACAATCTCCCTAATCTGCCAGCAAGTTCTTCTATGTCTTGATCAACTTCCCTTTCTGGTCCCTCTTTAATATCAGTCATTAACTGATAGTCTCATTGTCCCTCCAATTCCAAATTGGCAAAACAGTGGCTTTATCTGTATCGGCAGTAATTCTCAAAGAATTATGCCAACACAATATCGGAGGTCTTATAAGAAGGGTTATACCCCCAACACTATCGGCGATCGCTTTGCAAATGGAGGACTTACACAATATAATCTATCGGGCAGTAATTCTAAAGAATTACTTTAACACACACACAGTCACGCTTTTATATTTCCCCTTTTTCCTTATATCGGCGCTCGCTATCCCTTTGGTATATCGGCGGATTATATGGAGCAATGCTCGATATGCCACGGACCCGATGTCCTTATTCTACCGTCTCTATATTGAATTCGGGTCCGATATGTATCGCGATCGCTAAAGCAAAGCTTGCGGACCCGATATTTTATATGCAGTCTTTAATAACTTCGTTGGTTCCAGTTATCGGTGATCGCCACAATTGACAGCCCTTCCACCTCCGAATTGACGGACCTGACAACCCCTTTCTGAGCCGTTCTATAGGAATTTCGGGTCCGGCCTTTTCGGCGATTTCCGTCGGCGGTTGTTAACACAATGGACCTTACGGACCCGCCGAAACCATTTAACTGGGATATAATATATTTCGGCTCCGGATTTCGGAGCTCTCCAACTTAACTGTGCCGAGGGTTCCTTTCGGACCCAAAAAGATTATAAACCAAACTCTATAACAAATCGGCTCCGGGATATCGGAGCTTTCGCAATGTTAAGGCCTCTCTCCCTTCCGACGCAATATTGGGTTCGGACCCGATGGGTTATGAACCAATATAAATAGTTTTTGATGTCCGCTACAGTGCCGCTTAATGTAAGAATCTTTAAAGTAAACTGAAATATTTGCGAAAAATGTAATTAAGGGCCCGCGGACACATAAATGAGAAGGAAAATGACCAAATTCCAGTTTACATAGCAGGTGTATCAAGCGGAAACAGTAAAACAATTTCACACTGTCAATACACAAAGTGATAAATTATGCATACATATTACCAGAACCCATTGGATTAAGAACACCGATAGAAAAGTTTCAATAATAATGTTTGGCACTCACTCCTCTCTTCTATCTCCCTTGAGAGCTTCGCTGCCTCTTTATTTATAACTAAGGATAGGCCTTCTCGGTCCTTATCCGATACAAAGAAAAGCATGCTTTACAGAATGATTTAAAGCTTGAAAAGCTTTGTTACAGCTGAGCATAAATAGCATGTTTTATTGCTAGATTCTATTCTATCTTTTAACTAAAAAAACATAGAAATTGCAGGCTAAAGGACCCCACTCCCTTGCTTGTAGATTTTTTTGGATTTTTTTGAATAATTTGGAAGATTTTCCCCTCTGAGTCACATGCTCCTGCATCAAACTCCTGAGGACAAAATTCTTCATGGGCTCCTGTCCATGAGCTCATCTACAGATTTGCCCAATTTCTGTAGAATGTCTTTTGTAACCCAAGTAGCTTCAGCGATCGACTGTCCCTTCCATTTCACCAGATACTGGAAATACTCTCGTGCCCTTGTCTTCTTATACACTTTCTTATCCAAAATTCTTTCTGGTTGTAAATCCTTGGCTGTGGGTAACTGTTTTACCCAGTCAATCTCTGGAGTCTTTTGATCCTGTGCTGTATCATCTGCAGCTTCATTCTCATATTTGTACAAGTCTGCAACATTAAAAATTGGTGATATTCCCACACCAGGTGGTACTTCAATTTCATAAGCATTTGCAGAGAATTTCCTCAGTATTCTAAATGGTCCAATTTTCTTGGATTTTAACTTATTATACTCTCCCTTTGGAAATCTTTCCTTTCTGAGCTGTGCTAAAACCAAGTCTCCAACTTCAAAGTTCACTTCTCTTATCCTCGTGTCTGCTCTAGTTTTATATTGAATGTTGCTGTCTTGTAGCTGTTGTTTCACCTGTTCATGTATCATCTGCATTCTTGAAGCAAAGTCTTCACCTTCTGCACTTCTCATTTCTTCTTTTCCCAAATTCCTTAATTCAGATATTCCCCTTGGGTGCATTCCATAAACAATATGGAATGGGCTCTGTCTTGTGCTCCTGTTGGGTGAATCATTATATGCATATTCAACTTGTGGTAACACTTGATCCCATTGCTTTGGATGTTCTGCAGTAAAGCTCCTTAAAAGATTGCCTAAACTTCTATTTACAACTTCAGTCTGTCCATCAGTTTGTGGATGATAGGCAGAACTGAAATTTAATTTAGTTCCCAGCTTCTTCCATAGTGTTCTCCAGAAATGTCCAACGAACTTTGAATCCCTGTCTGAAACAATGCTTTTGGGCAATCCATGTAATCTTACAATTTCTTTAAAAAACAAGTTAGCAATGTGAGAAGCATCACTAGTTTTATAACATGGAATAAAGTGTGCCATTTTTGAAAATCTGTCCACTACCACAAAAATTGAATCATAGCCTCTTTGAGTCTTTGGCAATCCTAGCACAAAATCCATACTTACCATATCCCAAGGCCTATCTGGAATTGGCAATGGAATATACAACCCTGTGTTCTGGCTCCTTCCTTTTGCATACTGGCAGACTTTACAATTTCTTACATACTTCTCTACTTCAGATTTCATTTTCGGCCAGAAGTAAAATCTGTTGAGCTGTTCAAAGGTTTTCTCTCTACCAAAATGTCCTGCAAGTCCTCCACTATGCTTCTCTTTGATTAAATTCTCTCTCATTGAACAGTTGGGTATGCACAGCTGATTTTTTTTAAATAACAATCCCTCTTGTATAAAATAATCCAGCCACTTGCTCCTGTCCGCCAAAACAGGATTCTTACAAGCCTCAAATGCCTCTTTAAAATCTGAATCGGTCTCATATAATTCTTTAAGAAAATCAAAACCCAACACTTGGATTTGACTTTCTTGCAGCAATACACTTCTCCTACTTAAGGCATCTGCGACTTTGTTTGATTGTCCAGTTATATGCTTCAACACAAAATGAAAGCCTTGAAGATACTCTACCCATTTAGCATGTCTCTGGCTGAGTTTTGGCTGCTGCATTATAAACTGCAATGCATGGTTATCTGAATAAAGGATAAATTCCTTCGACATTAAATAATGCCTCCACTTCTTTAGTGCGTGCACAACTGCATAAAACTCCTTATCATAAGAAGAATATTTCCTTCTGGCATCATTTAGCTTTTCACTGAAATAAGCTATTCGTCTATCTTCTTGGCTTAAAACCCCTCCAATTGCTTATGCACTGGCATCACACTTAACTTGAAAAGCTTTGTTAAAATCAGGAAGAACCAAAACAGGCTTTTCAGTTATTTTCCTCTTTAACAGCTGAAAATTTCTTTCTGCTTCAATATTCCACTTAAATGGCTGTTTATCCTTCTTTATGGTCTCAATAATAGGTGCATTAATCTTAAATTCTTAATGAATTTTCTGTAAAAACTAGCAAGACCATGAAAACTCCTTACCTCAAAAATACTCTTGGGTGAAGGCCACTCCACAATTGCTTTGATCTTTTCTGGATCCATCTTTAATCCTTCAGCTGAGATAACAAATCCCAAGTACACCAGCTCCTCTTTCATGAATAAACATTTCTTCAGATTCAACAATATTTTTTCTTGTTGTAGCTTCTGTAAGACATAATGTAAATGCCTCAAGTTCTCCTCCTTGGACCTGCTATAGACTAATATATCGTCCAGATATACTATTACAAATTTACCAATGAATTCTTTAAGAACTTCATTCATAAGCCTCATGAATGTACTTGGTGCATTGGACAACCCAAAAGGCATCACTCTCCACTCATATAATCCTTCATTGGTCTTAAAAGCGGTTTTCCATTCATCCCTTCTCTTATCCTTATCTGATGATAGCCACTTTTAAGATCTAACTTTGAAAAATATTTTGCGCCAGACAAGCAATCCATTAAATCTTCAATTCTGGGTAACAGAAATCTATACCTGATTGTAATCTTATTGATGGCTCTTGAATCTGTACACATTCTCCAGCCTCCATCTTTCTTCGGGCTCAGCACTGTTGGCACTGCACAAGGACTCAGGCTTTCTTTGATCAACCCCTTGTCAAGCAATTCTTGCACTTGTTTCTTAACTTCTTCATTTTCTGCAGGAGTCATTCTATATGCTGATTTGTTAGGTAAGCTTGCTCCAGGAATCAAATCTATATGATGACTGATTTTTCGAATTGGCGGTAATTCATTAGGAAAATCATCAACAATAATATCACAATAATTCTCCAACATTTCTTGAATTTCAATGGGTAATTCAGAAATTTTAGTAGAAGTCAATATTACCTTGGGCTTGCAAATTACAGCAAAGTTTACCTCATTTTCTTCAATCTGCTTCAAGTATTCCTTCCCTCCAAGCAACAGAGTTTTTGGACTAGTCTTCTGCCCCGGCGCCTCTTCTTCTTGCAAAGGCAACAATGTATGATTAACACCATCCTTTCCAAACTTGTAGGTGTTTCTCTTCCCATCATGTATGGCTCCTCTGTCATATTGCCAAGGTCTTCCAAGCAATATGTGACACACGTCCATTGGCATCACATCACAAACAATTTTATCTTTGTACTTGCCCACTTGAAATTCCACTTCACACTGTTCACTTACCAACAGTTGATGTCCCTTTTGTAACCATGACACCTTATAAGGTGTTGGATGCTTTATTGTCTTCAGCTTCAATTTCTCCACTACTTCTGTAGAGACCAAATTATCAGTGCTGCCACTATCAATGATCATCTGGCAACATTTCCCTTGGACTTTGCACACTGTCCTGAATAAAGTTTTCGTTTGTGGCAGTTTAGCAGCCACCTCCTTCATCAGCTTAAGTAAGACTTTATTAACCACCAGAGATTCTCCTCTTTCTGGTGTATTTTCTTCTTCTACTACCGCTGTCGCTAGTGCTTCTTCTTCAGCTGGAGCAACAATTGCATTCCTCTGCTTTATGTCTGCATTCTCTGGGCACTCAAAAGCTCTGTGTCCCAGCTTGTTACATCTGTAACATCTTAATTCTTTGCCTCTTCCTCTGCCTCCTCTTCCTTTGGAAAAACTCCCTCTACCTCTTGCATCACCTTCTCTGGGTGCATGCTGGGTTGAACTACTGCTAGCTCCATCTCTAGGTGCTGTAGATCTTCCTCTACCACCTTGACTTCCTTCTCCTCTGAAAGTCCCTCTCCCTTTGGCAGACTGCTTCCTCATGAGTTTTTCCTCAGCTTTCAGCGCTATCTGATAAGCTTCCTCTACTGTTTTAGGAGACAGCAAACTTATCTCATCCTGAATGTCCATCCTGAAGCCATTCATATATCTAGCCACCTTCTCATCTGTGTCTTGAGCTTCTCCAACTCTTATGCTTACTTTATAAAACTCTTTTGTATATTCGTTTAGTGTTAAAGCTCTCTGTCTAAGATTTTACATTTGTCTAAACAATGTTTGCTGATAATTACTTGGCAAGAACTTACCTCTTAACTTTGCTACCATTCGGCTCCAGTTCTTGATTGACTGCTTACCAAGTCTCTTCCTTTCCCCCTGCACACCATCCCACCAGAGTGTTGCATGGCCTTTTAATTTGGTGACAGCAAACTTTACTTTCTTCTCGTCTTCTGTTTCCTCGTAATCGAAGAATTTCTCCATGCTGTTAATCCAGTCGATCAATTCTTCTGGATTCAATCCTCCTTGATATATCGGTACTAATTGGTTCCATGGCCTGGCTGTGGATTTCAATACTGACTGAAAGAACCTCATCTCAGGAGTAACCTGTACAGCTTCCTCCTCTTCAGTAGCTTCAATTTCGGGCTCACTGACATCTCCATCATCTATTATCTAAAGTTAATGCGTCCACTCTAGCTCGCAGCTCTTCTACTGTTTCCATTAGTTCAGCATTTGCAACAGGCCGTCCTCTTCCACCACGTCCTCATCCTCTTCCAACTCTGAAAGCCATCCTTCTTCTGCTCCTGAGATTCAATTCAATGTCAGTTGATTGCTCTGATACCACTAATGATGGAGGGGTTGCAGGCGTTAGAGACAATCTCCCTAATCTGCCAGCAAGTTCTTCTATGTCTTGATCAACTTCCCTTTCCGGTCCCTCTTTAATATCATTCATTAACTAATAGCCTCATTGTCCCTCCAATTCCAAATTCGCAAAACAGTGGCTTTATCTATATCGGTAGTAATTCTCAAAGAATTATGCCAACACAATATCGGAGGTCTTATAAGAAGGGTTATACCCCCAACACTATCAGCGATCGCTTTGCAAATGGAGGACTTACAAAATATAATCTATCGGGCAGTGATTCTAAAGAATTACTTTAACACACACACAGTCGCGCTTTTATATTTCCCCTTTTTCCTTATATCGGCGCTCGCTATCCCTTTGGTATATCGGCGGATTATATGGAGCAATGCTCGATATGCCACGGACCCGATGTCCTTATTCTACCGTCTCTATATTGAATTCGGGTCCGATATGTATCGCGATCGCTAAAGCAAAGCTTGCGGACCCGATATTTTATATGCAGTCTTTAATAACTTCGCTGGTTCCAGTTACCGGCAATCGCCACAATTGACAGCCCTTCCACCTCCAAATTGGCGGACCCGACGACCCCTTTCTGAGCCGTTCTATAGGAATTTCGGGTCCGGCCTTTTCGGCGATTTCCGTCGGCGGTTGTTAACACAATGGACCTTACGGACCCGCCGAAACCATTTAACTGTGATATATTATATTTCGGCTCCGGATTTCGGAGCTCTCCAACTTAACTATGCCGAGGGTTCCTTTCGGACCCGAAAATATTATAAACCAAACTCTATAACAAATCGGCTCCGGGATATCGGAGCTTTCGCAATGTTAAGGCCTCTCTCCCTTCCGACGCGATATTTGGTTCGGACCCGATGGGTTATGAACCAATATAAATAGTTTTTGACGTCCGCTACAGTGCCGCTTAATGTATGAATCTTTAAAGTAAACTGAAATATTTGTGAAAAATGTAATTAAGGGCCTGCAGACACATAAATGAAAAGGAAAACGACCAAATGCCAGTTTACACAGCAGGTGTATCAAGCGGAAACAGTAAAACAATTTCACACTGTCAATACACAAAGTGATAAATTATGCATACATATTACCAGAACCCATTGGATTAAGAACGCCGAGAGAAAAGTTTCAATAATAATGCTTGGCACTCACTCCTCTCTTCTCTCTCCCTTGAGAGCTTCGCTGCCTCTTTATTTATAACTAAGGATAGGCCTTCTCGGTCCTTATCCGATACAAAGAAAAGCATGCTTTATAGAATGATTTAAAGCTTGAAAAGCTTTGTTACAGCTGAGCATAAATAGCATGTTTTATTGCTAGATTCTATTCTATCTTTTAACTAAAAAAACATAGAAATTGCAGGCTAAAGGACCCCACTCCCTTGCCTATAGATTTTTTTGGATTTTTTTGAATAATTTGGAAGATTTTCCCCTCTGAGTCACATGCTCCTGCATCAGATAGGTAGAGTAAATAAAAGGAGCTCATCAGTTTAATCTAAGCCCTTGGATGATATAATGTTAGAATTTGATAGTTTCCTGCTTTAAAAGAAAATGGATAAGGGTTTGCTAGCCTAAATGCACCCAAATAAAATGAAGAAAAAAATGGTAGGATAAGCAGATGGGTAAGTAGAAAAAAGGTTGCAGAATTATGTTGATTGACTAGACAAAAGCACATTTATCATCTTTCAACATATATTTCAAATGTGAATGGGCAATTAAGCATGCGTAAGGTTTGCAAAGTCAATTAATTAACTACCTCCATTCATTTCACCTTTTACTTGACTAATTTCCCATAATAAAGTTCAAAATGCTCAAGTCAAAGAGGCTTAGAGCATTTCTCTGACTTTTGGAGGGACCAGACCCTTGGCTCAATGATTTATGGATATCAAGTACTAAATTCCCCTCATAAAAATTCATCCCCCCTTCAGTTCATTCATTTTCCTAATAATATTCCTTTCCTGAGGTTAAAACACTTTTGCCTAGGAAAAGCATTTCCCCCCTCACATAAAGCATTTTCATATAAAAAACCCACCAAAACACATTACCCTAAGTATTAATGTTAATATGTGAAAAAACATCAAATTCACAAAAAGAGCATTTACTTAGTGATTTTTCCCTTTTCCACTCATCTTTTCATATTAATTACTAATTTTATTATATTAAATCCCGATAATAAAACCCATTTCCCCATATATATATATAGCTCCTATGTGTTAATTAACCCTACACCCTAGTTTAACTATAAACTATTATTCTCACCTAAAAACCCGATCAAACCTACTAACTAATTGATCTGCAATTATGTTAGGCAAAACCCTGATTAAATCCTCCGCTAATCACCCCGATGGCTTAATCCTGCCTTAACCCATCATTAAACCCGATACCGCCGCACTTAAGCGCTCGTCGGCCCCCCACTCGCCTTCGTGCAGCTTCCTCGCCCGATCACCATGCGATCGTCTCCCTCCACATCCGACGGCCCTTATCCATATCGGGCCAACCCATCCGTTGAACGATACCCACCTGAAAAAGTGGTTTTCCACCTAACCCGGATGCTACATGTCATTCAATGAGTGGAATTGGGCGGCCCCTCCCAAATACCACCAAGCCGACAAAAGTGATGTGAAATAAACTATTTACTGCCATCTCGCTAAATGAAAAAACCGTCTACTGTTCACTTTGCACCAAAATTCAAAAAAATCAAACCTTTACCCGTTTAAAAACGAAAACCCCAGTTTTGCTCGTTTTCGGCTGTTTATGCAGTAAAACCCTGTGTAACTCTTCTGTGCCACCTAAAGCCTCTACTAACCAATTCAAGCATGGTTTAACTCCTGAAAGCACTTTGGACTCACTTCATAGGCCTATAAAGCTATTAATGACCCTCCCTGTCAACCCAACGTTTTCCTAACAGTTTGTTTTATATTACATACGATCAAAAGACCGCAGCCTTGGATAAACAGTCTTAATACTAGTCATAAAACCTGTTTACTCTGAGAATGTTATCAAATCTATTCAAACAAAGATACAAAATAAAACATACAGTTAAAAGAAAAGCAGAGGAAACATGAAATTAAATGATTTACTGTTGAAATAGACATTAAAAACCTAAAATATATAGTGAAGGTAAAAGGACACAGTAAAGAATAGTCAAAGTGCATCAGGGTTAAAGAGTATCAAATTGAAGACCAAGTCAAGTAAAGCAGCTAGCATGAAGACAAACAGCAGGGAAGACAGTTACAATGCATACAGATTCATGTCAAAGTGAAGATAGATGAAAAAAGTAAAAAGTAAACAGTAAATAGTAAACAGTAAACATGGAGGTAGTAAGGGTTAAACAGAGATGAAACACTTTCACTAGCAACAATGAAGTTTATCCAAAGTAAGAGTGAAAAACAGTTAAAAGAAATTTAATGTTAAGAGATGAAATCAGAGCACAAATGGTACATTCTTTGAAATTTCTTGTTTAAGCCATAGTTTTTCATAAACTAGTTCGGACAATCCAAGATGAATTTGGAAAACCTGGAGGAGGTTTGTGTTCCTGACTGGCTCATCTACAAAAACCTTTCTCACTTTTTATACAGGTATTACCAAAAGTGAGATAAGTGCATGTCTTCACAACCTATTTTTCGGATTGTGCAAAGTCCTATTTTTGACATCTTTTTGAAGAGAATATTGTGAATAGCTGGAGCTGAATTTTGGGAAACTGAGAGAGGTTTATCTCAAAAACATACTTATCTAGAATAAACTTTTTCAATTTTTACATATCTATCTCGGATTGATATATACAAAGGTATCAATGGACCCTAATTTTGCAGAATTGCTAGGGAGGAATGCACAAAGAAAAGATGCACTTGGATGCCTCATCATCAATTAAGAGTTGCTATCAAATTCAAATTTCTCTTCTTTTTCATCCTCAATCCATAAATATAGTGCCAAATAGATTCATTAGTTTTGAGTGTCCTTTATTTAAGTTCTATTAATGTAAAACAGTTTGAGATATTTGTAAAACCAATCTTGATATTTTTTCAAGATATTTGAGTTTAGAATTTGTATAAATACTTCTTCATTTGAAGTATTTTAGGGTGGATTCCAAGACATTTCTATATAATTTTTCTCTCTAATCAAATTTCTATTGTATTAATGACTAGATTGGCTTGCTGGATCAAGGAATAAAGATCAGATATTTTACAGGATTCTTGTGTAAAGAGAAATACAAATAAGTATTCTCTTATGTTCAATGTTGTTTTTCTTATGTTTCTACCATAATCTTTTGTGTAAATTTCTAAAATCTAAATGTATAACAAGGAATGATATTTCAGAAATTGCTTAAATGCACTCTGTCTTGACTGTTTTACATTATGAATGTTTTCTCCTAAACTATCTCAGCTAGGGAATTCTTATCTACTCCTTAGCTTCCGTAGTTTCTCCTCTGATCTATAGCAAAATATTCTTAATTGCCCTTTGTTCATGATCACCCTATGTTCTTCATTCTGATCTTGGTCCAAGGATTCTTAAGTGCCCTTTCACCCTGGTTAGAATCACTTCACCCATTAGGCCTAAATATTTTCATTTTTCTTTGCTAGCCTGCCCTGTGAACATTCCCTTTAATGATCTGGTCCAGTTATGCTATCCATTTTTTGACTCCATAGCCTAATGTCTTGAAGACCTAGCTCTATCCATCTGCTCCAAGAATTCCACCACCCAATCTTCAACACAAATCAAAACCCCCTTGAACTTTCATAACTAGCCTAATATCCCATCAAACAAAGCTAAATCATATAGAGAGAACCCTCTTTGGACTTAGGTTGGCTAGAGCCTAAGCCTAAAAGGCGGTTTGTGGTTACCTCTGAAATCTCTTTCTTTAGCCTTGAGAAATTTCTGAGTGATAACATAGTGGCGACCATACTGGGAAGAACTAACATTTTCTTCAGAAATATTTTACAGGTTTAGATCTGATCTATGTTGGTGGACAGTGATCAGACACACAAAGGTTAAAATCATCCACCTGGTGACTGCAAATCAATTCTACAATCAAGACTCCACTGGAGGAATGAACCTGAAAGAACAATATGAAAAGACCAGGCTTTTAAGTTGGATTGTTATCCAAGATATTATGTTCTTTCTCATCAATAAAGTTTTTCAAGGTATATTGTATTTTAGAGAAGATTTTAGATTAATTTTAGATTATTTCCCTTTGAAATTTGTAAATATAAAGTCTCCTTACACATTTGAGCAGCAGTCTTCTAACTCTTATGAAGATCATTTTCCAATTTAGGAGCATCAATAAATCAAGACTAATCATACAATCCCTGTGCATATTCCAGTACCTTATAAAGTTCCCCATAGATATAAGCCACTCATCTTACCTCCTACACTCCATGCTTTCCCTAACAATTATTACAAGTATCTCCCTAGGTATGATGGAGAGAATGGTATCACTGCTCAAAAACATATTCAAGGTTTTGAGAATTATCTAGACTTATTTGAAATTGACGAAGATGATATTATTATCAGGGTTTTTGATCTTTCTTTGCAAAGTAGAGTAAAGAGTTGGTTTAAGAATTTACCTAATGCAAGCATCTCAAATTTCCAACAGTTTGTCAAAATTTTCCTTGATAGATGGATAATCAAAGTCAATCTTCTTGTGAACATAGAAGAATATAATCAATTTAGAAGACAGCCGGATGAAACAATACAACAATTTTCAGACAGATTTAATCAAGCCTATTATTCAATGCCATCAAATATAAGACCTCCCCCTGATTCAGCTCTTTTGCATTACCCAAGAGAATTTGATCCAGAGATAGAATTTCAGCTAAGAGAAAGAAACCCCTCAACACTGGAACAGATGCAGAACATTGCAGTAGATGTAGAAGTTAATTTGCAAATTAGAAGAGAAAAGTTGAAAGCAGAAGCAGAGGAAAACAACATTGCAGAGGTAAAACACGACATTTTGGTAAGAAAGATAGAGGAAAGGATACAAAATATCACCATGAAAGATAATTTTTTTGCTCAAAATCACCATGACACATTTATTTCACAAAAAGAAGAGGTTGATAGCCATGAACAAATTCCTGCTAATTCCAACTACCATAGATCAGAAGATAGATTTATAGAGCAATATGTGGAGAAGCAATCTGTTGATCTAATGTGTATGTTTGATGACATTACTTCTTTTAATGATTTGCCTAAATATGATCAGTATGATGATAATTATGTTCTTCAAATCCAAACTAACTTTACAGAGAAATCAGAAACTAGTTTGGGGAATAAGGAAATTCAGTTTCATCAACTTGAAAATAGTGATCATCTTATTCATATTAGCTATGAAAGTGAGGAAGAAAGTGCAGAAAATTTGGAAATAAGTGAAGCTTCTTTGCCTCTTTGTTTTGCTTCATTTCAGTTCATCAGAGAAAACTTTAAAGCAATAAAAAATCAGCAATCTTTAGGTATTGACATTAACAACAAAGAAGACAATAAAATTCTTGATCAAGATCCTTCAGTTTCACAATTACAGTTGTCAAATTCCATTGAAACACCTGATCAAATAATACAAGAAAGTTCTATACCACTATGTTTTGAATCATTTCAATTTTTAAAGGAAATGTGGTATGAAAACTCTAAAGAAAAGGATGAGCAGCTTGTAGAAATTTGTGAAGTCCCATTCAAACCTATGAGTAATAAGTTGCAGCAATCCTTCCAAGTTTTTCATGATCCCATAACTGATGGGTTGGATAGTGAATGTAATCATAATTTTTCTTCATTAACTAACAATCAGATTCAGGATCAAGATGATAAAGGTTTCATCAGTCAAACATTTCAATCAGAAGAAATATCATCACAAAGCTTGTTTGAAAATATGCAGGGTGATAAAGGTGAAAGTAATATTTCAGTTTCATGGCCTGGAGGCCATCCACAATAGATATATAGTTGCCTAAATCAGTTCAAAAATAGTGTGTATATTTTGGAAGATCCTTTTGTACAGTTTCTAGAGTCAACAAAGGAAATCAAGTATTTCCTTATCTTCTCATTTGTTGACAAGGTTATAATTGGCTTTAGAATCTCAGTTTTAATCACAAACAAGCACAAGCACAAAAATTCAACAATGTATATGATTCTTGAATGGCTGCATTGGCTATTTCATTTTACCTAACCAACAGTCAGAAAGATGATTAGAGTAAGTAGGTAGGATTTTCAGTTTGAATAAATTTAGTTTTCAGCAATAAGTTTATGTTAGATGAGATTTCAGTTTGCAGAAAAGGGTGTATTTTCAGTTTAAAAGTTTTAGTCAGAAATATTATACAACAGAGCATATACATGTGTGGGATTGGCCCAATGGATCAGGCTACTAGTCGATGATGTTCTTGATATTTCACAAGGAAATGCCATCCCCAAGTGGAGCCACTGTTAGGTTCCTATACCAATAGGAGTCATAATTTTGAATGGCTAAGGTTAAGCCTTGTAATATGTACATACCCTTGCTTTCTGCAAATGTTTTCCATATTGAAAAATCAAAAAATGAAAAGAGGATATGTCTTAAAAGAAAAAGCAAAGGACAAAAAAGAATAAGAAAAGGTCCAAAAAGGTGAAAAATATGAACCCCAAAAACAAAAGACCATGAAAGTGTGCAAGTCAAAATGCCACTACTATTTACTTTTATGCATAATAATGATTGTGTGCAGCTTGTTATTCATGCCACAATCCATGGTAATCAAACTATTTAATCTTGATTATGCCATGCTTTAAATTTCATGTTGATAGCTAGAGAATAAAATATGACCAAACTGTTTAATCTTGGCAGATCATTAGATAGGTAGAGTAAATAAAAGGAGCTCATCAGTTTAATCTGAGCCCTTGGATGATATAAGGTTAGAATTAGATAGTTTCCTGCTTTAAAAGAAAATGGATAAGGGTTTGCTAGCCTAAATGCACCCAAATAAAATGAAGAAAAAATGGTAGGATGAGTAGATGGGTAAGTAGAAGAAAGGTTGCAGAAGTATGTTGATTGATTAGACAAAAGCACATTTATCATCTTTCAACATATATTTCAAATGTGAATGGGCAATTAAGCATGCATAAGGTTTACAAAGTCAATTAATTAACTACCTCCATTCATTTCACCTTTTACTTGACTAATTTCCCATAATAAAGTTCAAAATGCTCAAAAATCTTAAGTCAAAGAGGCTCAAAGCATTTCTCCGACTTTTGGAAGGACCGGACCCTCGGCTCAATGATTTATGCATATCAAGTACTAAATTCCCCTCATAAAAATTCATCCGCCCGACCCCCGATGCTACGTGTCATTCAATGAGTGGAATCAGGCGGCCCCTCCCAAATACCACCAAGCCCACAAAAGCGGTGCAAAATAAACTGCTTATCGCCCTCTCGCTAAATGAAAAAATCGTCTATTGTTCACTTTGCGCCAAAATTCAAAAAAATCAAACCTTTACCCGTTTAAACACGAAAACCCCAATTTTTCTTGTTTTCACCTGTTTGTGCAATAAAACCCTGTGTAACCCTTCTGCACCACCTAAAGCCTCTGCTAACCAATTCAAGAATGGTTTACCTCCCAAAAGCACTTTGGACTCACTCCATAGACCTATAAAGCTCGATAAAGCCATTAATGACCCTCCCTATCAACCCAACGTTTTCCTAACAGTTTGTTTTATTTTACAGACGATCAAAAGACCGCAGCCTTGGATAAACAGTGTTAATACTAGTCATAAGACCTGTTTACTCGAAGATTGTTAACAAATCTATTCAAACAAAGATAGAAAATAAAATATATAGTTAAAAGATAAGTAGAGGAAACATGAAATTAAATGATTTACTGTTGAAATAGATAATAAAAACCTAAAATATACAGTGAAGGTAAAAGGACAAAGTAAAGAATAGTCAAAGTGTATCAAGATTAAAGAGTATCAGATTGAAGACTGAGTCAAGTAAAGCAGATAGCATGAAGACAAACATCAGGGAAGATAGTTACAAAGCATACAGATTCATGTCAAAGTGAAGATAGATGAAAAAAGTAAACAGTAAAAGTAAACATGGAGGCAGTAAGGGTTAAACAGAGATGAAACACTTTCACCAGCAACAATGAAGTTTATCCAAAGTAAGAGTGAAAAACAGTTAAAATGAATTTAAAGTTAAAAGATGAAATCAAAGCAGAAATGGTACATTCTTTAGAAATTTCCTGTTTAAGCCATAGTCTTTCATAAAATAGTTCGTCCAATCCAAGATGAATTTGGAAAACCTGGAGGATTTTTGTGTTCCTGAAAGGTTCATCTACAAAAACCTATCTCACTTTTTATACTGATATTACCAAAAGTGAGATAAGTGCATGTCTTCACAACCTATTGTTCGGATTGTGCAAAGTCTTGTTTTTGACATCTTTTTGCAGAGAATATTGTGAATAGCTCGAGCTGAATTTTTGGAAACTGAGAGAGATTTATCTCAAAAACATACTTATCTACAATAACCTCTTTCATTTTTTACATATCTATCTCAAATTGAGATATAGAAAGGTATCAATGGACCCTAATTTTACATAATTGCTGGGGCAAAATGCACAAAAAAAGGATGCAGTTAGTGACTTGGATGCCTCATCATCAATTAAGAGTTGCTATCAAATTAGAATTTCTCTTCTTTTTCATCCTAAATCCATAAATATAGTGCCAAATAGATTCATTAGTTTTGAGTGTCCTTTATTTAAGTTCTATTAATGTAAAACAGTTTGAGATAATTGTAAAACCAATCTTGATATTTTTTCAAGATATTTCAGTTTGGAATTTGTATAAATACTTCTTCATTTGAAGTATTTTAGGGTGGGTTCCAAGACATTTATATAGACTTTTTCTCTCAAATCAAATTTCTATTGTATCAATGACTGGATTGGCTTGCTGGATCAAGGAATAAAGATCAAATATTTTACAGGATTCTTATGTAAAGCGAAATACATATAAGCATTCTCTCATGTTCAATATTGTTTTTCTTATGTTTCTTCCATAATCTTTTGTGTAAATTCCTAAAATATAAATGTATAACAAGGAATGATATTTTAGAAATTGCTTAAATGCACTCTGCCTTGACTGTTTTACATTCTAAATGTTTTTTCCTAAACTATCTTAGCTAGGTAATTCTTAACTGCTCCTTACCTTCCGTAGTTTCTCCTCTGATCTATAGCAAAAGATTCTTAATTGCGCTTTGTTCATGATCACCCTCTGTTCTTCATTCTAATCTCGGTCCAAGGATTCTTAAGTGGCCTTTCACCTTGGTTAGAATCACTTCACCCATTATGCCTAAATATTTGCATTTTGCTTTGCTAGCCTGCCCTGTGAACATTCCCTTTAATGATCTGGTCCAGTAATGCTATCCATTTGTTGACTCCATAGCCCAATGTCTTGAAGACCTAGCTCTATCCATCTGCTCTAAGAATTCCACCACCAAATCTTCAACACAAATCAAAACCTCCCTGAACTTTCATAACTAGCCTAATATCCCATCAAACAAAGCTAAATCATATAGAGAGAGCCCTCTATGGACTTATGTTGGCTAGAGCTTAAGCCTAAAAGTTAGTTTGTGGTTACATCGGAAATCTCTTTCTTTAACCTTGAGAAATTTCTGAGTGATAACAGAGCCCAAGGATGCCATGGCATAGGTGGATTCCAATTATTTTGTGAAGTTTGTGAAAATTGTTGAGGATTAAAACCACGAGTTTGATTTGTTTGAGGATTTTTCCATGGTCTTTTGGCAATAAAGTAAAGGGGGTCTACCTGATTTGGCATTCCTTCTTCACTAAACACAGCCTTAAGACCTGTTATAGAGGGACATTCTTTTGTATCATGATTTTCTGCACATATAGCACATGTTTCTATGATTTTTAAATCTAAAGGACATTCTCTTAGAGCATGTTTCTTTCTACACCTAGGACAAAAGATGGATAATGCAGCATTTTCAGCTTTCTACTTGTTTTGTATTTTAAGGGTGTCAATTTTCTCACTGAGGCTCCTTAAAATATTTATTTAAAATTTATCAAGAAAACTTCCTATTTCTTCCCTACTTACTATCCCGACTGCAGATTTATCTACTCTTGACAAAAGAGGATCCCTTGAACATTTTCCCATTCTTGCCTTACCTCTTGAAATATGTACACATAGATCACAGATATCTGCAAAGGGTAACTGAGAAATATCACCTTTTCCCATTAGATTGAGAAGATCTACCCACTCATATTTAATGGATTTGAGTAAGAGAGCTTTCAAAGTTTCCTCATCTAGATTTTACATTTTTTTCGTTTTGATATTATAAACAAATCTCTCGATAAAGTCTTCAAGATTCTCATCTTCTTTTTGTACCATTTTTAAGACTACATCTTTGATGCTATGAGGCATACAATAATCCTTATATTTCTCTAGGAATGCATCTTTCATTTGTTCCCATGTCCTTATAGAATTTGTTTCTAGACTCATAAACCATTTTAATGCTACATCCTTGTGAAAGACATTTATGATTTGATTGGGTTGAACTATTTATGATTGTGGAGAGTTAAAATTTAGTAAAATATGACACAAAGAAAAATGATTCATTTATGTTTTTTAATTCTAGAAACTAATGAGTAGTTTGGCATTTAGGAATTATGTTCATTTTGATGGAAATGAAATCTAGATTTGAACATGTTTCCAAATGTTCCTTTGAATATCTCAATTTTGAAATCAAATGACCATCAACATCATTGACTTAAAAGACAGACAAGAAGTAGCAAGATAGATAATTTATTTATCTATGAAGGGTCTTGTTGTAACCACAACTTTAATGGTGAGCACAATGACTCTAAACTCCATAAATGCTAATGGTTGGTAGCTGAATGTTAGGCCAATTTATGTTGCCAAACAACCTAGATTACAGGTCTCCATGAATCACAATTCATTGAGGAGCAATGAAACTTGTAATACTCTTGTATCATTATATCTCACCAGTTGCAGGTCAGTTGGAGAATCAGAGTCTATGGATGGAATCATTTCACCTAGTGATTCTACAGAATGTTCAAAGGTTGAGTATATGGAAAATGATAATTCCATAGTTGTTGTTTCTCTAGTGAAGAAAATCGTAGAAGTTATGTTCATTTAAAATAATTCAAACTAAAAGTCAAGAAAACATATGGTTTCAAGAGTTAAATTATCAAATTCTACTTTTAAATGATATTTGTTTTCATAATCTTAGTTATTTACCACATTTTTCTAATATCTCCCTTCTCGATATTTTATATGTTGTTCAAATTTCTGATGTTTCCAACTTGGTGAATTAAATTTTTCTCGTTGTTGCTAATATTGTAAGAAACATTTTCAACAAAAAAAAATTGGGTGAAACGACATGTGTCACATGAAAGCTTACTTTATTCATGTCTCTATTTTGTATTTAATCTTCAGTAAAACATGCAAAATTATGTATACTCGACGAAAGTTCTGTTACTTGTTTTTTTTTGTATTTTATGCATCCCTTCAATTTTTTCCTTTTTAATTTGTTTATCACTATACAACTAGTAATTATTACATAAAAAAGTTATGTGCTCTATTTATGTCAATCACTTGCTTGTAAATGTTACCCTAACCCAGGTTGAAGAAGAATTCAAACTTTGGGGCACTTAAGCCAAATGGGATTCAAGTTAGGGGGAAGATTTGGACACATACTTGGTTTTTTATTTAGGAGACATCTGTATTAGTTATTATGGTTTTTAAATCTCAAAGTAATTGACCTTGTTTACAATAGGGACCATTATGTTTTACTTTCATAATTCAAAAGAACAACTTTAGTCCAAATTGCACTTCAAGTATTTTGTCTCTCTAAAAAACAATTAATATCAAATGTATTTGAAATGCATATCGTTGCATTCTATATTGATGTACTCTGAGAATCTCTAGAAATGATTTCCTTCTTGATTGTACATGCATTTTTCTGCTATGCGTTCACTTTTTGTTTCTTAAAGAACAACATTGATCTGAATAAAGTATTCATTTGTTTTCACTATCTCTTGAAATTTTAGTTACCAAATCTTAATGTTCTTTGCTCATTTTTCATATCTCTTTTAACATGATACCAAAATCATTGGTTTGGCAATAATAGAGGTTTTTGGATACTAGATGATTAGTTGGTTGTTATTAAACATTATTAATGTTATAGAGTTCAGGCTTCTATGATCCATATCAAGTTTGTGAGAGAATTTTCAGCGAAAATCACATGGAATATCATTTGTCGACGCGTTTCGAACCAACTAGTGTGGTTCATCGTCAGGACAAGTTGAAGAAACAGATCCAGCCTAGCAAGTTAAATAGTCTGAGCAGAGCCTCCAACGGCTAACTTGACCAACGGCTAGTTTGACTCTAGGACCGGGGTCAAAATTATTTTATTAATTTAATAATTAATCTCTGGGATAAATATATAAAATTCTAATGGGTATTTAGTTAAAAATTATAAAAACTTTTTGTTCAATTATAAAAATTATTAATGTTCAATAACTTTTTGTTTATTGTTATTTCTAATCATTTTACTATCAAAGCATGTCCTACTACAACCCAACTTTAACGCCACTATAAAATTTAAGTCCTAGAACTAAGGAAAACCCCTCCACCTCACAAAAACCCCAACCAAAAAAACACTACCGAGTCCCAAACCACCTAAAAGCCACATACTAACACACACTAGGAAATTTCGAAGGTATTGGCGTAATTTTAATTGTCAAGCAAAGAAAAGGAACCAAAGTAGGATCTAAACTATATCATAGGTCTTGAACAATGTAACCCAAAAATTACCCTCCACCATTGAAACCGAGTGCAAGCACTAAAATAGTTCCCCTCCGCGAGACTGGGTACACAACTAGGACCATGTTATTTACAATTTATACAAGATCCACTTAAATGATAGGTCGTATACGAGACCAGACATACAACTATGGAGCAATATAACAACTTCCTGTTTGCTCCCTACACCAACCCTCTTAGACTGGAATTCAAGCCCTAGAAACAAGCAAGCATTCTATTTTTCTTTTGTTAAACTTGAAAGAATAGATTTAGTCCAAACTACACTTTAAGTACTTTCTCTTTCTAAAAAACACTTTATATCAAGTGTAGTTGAAATATACATCGTTGTATTTTGTATTAATGTACCATGAAAATATATTTAAATGATTTCCCTCTTGATTGTACATGCATTTTTCTACTATGCATTCACTTTTTGTTTGTCAAACAAGTGTATTGATCCAAGAAAATTATGCATTTGTTTTCATTGTTTTGTGAGATTTTAGTCACCAAATCTCAATGTTCTTTGCTGACTTCACATATATCGTTTGGCATGATCCTAGAATCATTAGTTTGGTTATAGTAGAGGTTTATGGATATTGTGTGCTTAGTTGGATGTTATTAAATGTTTAAATGTCATTTATGTTCCATAATTTTTTCTTAATTTTTATTGCTCATCATTTTACTATTAAAACATGTCGTACTATAATTAGTGGACGTCAAGAATTTGTTGACAAGAAAAAAACACAGTTGGCACTAGAGGCACTCAACATAAATAAACATATGTTACGCTTGACACTTTTGATCAGTATTTTTTACTTGTGAAGTATATGTTGCATTGTTCTTGTGTTGTAGTGACTCATGGATGTCCTTTTCCTGCTACAAAAGGATTCAAGAATAACAAAATAAGGATACTTGGAGCCACTTCTCACCAGTGAAGTGGAGGAAATGGTTTTGCAAATGGGGCCTATGATCATCAAGGAAACAAAAGGCATATAGAAAATGTGAATTATCTATGAGTTCATTTGGAAACCCCCAATCCATTGTGATATTTTAGTTACCAAATCTCAATGTTCTTTGGTCACTTTGCATGTCTCCTTTAGCATGATACCACAATCATTAGTTTGGTTATAGTAGAAGTTTTTGGATACTACATGATTACTTGATTGTTATTAAATTTTATTTATCTTCCATATTTTTTTGTTAATTGTTATTGCTCATGATTTTACTCTTAAAGCACCTCCACCATAAAGATCGAGCCCAAGTACTTAAATAATAGACCCTCTGCGACACTGCACATAGTTTATACGAGCTCTGCTAAAATAACCCACAAATTACCGACTATCACAGTGGTCGAGCCCAAGTACTAAAATAATAAGAAGCCCTCTACAAGGTCAGACACACAACTAGGACCAAATGAAATGATAGGCCATATGTGAAACCAAACACACAACTATAGAATGACATTCAAGCCCTATAACCAAGCAAAACCCCCCTTGCCTCACAAAACCCCTAACCAAAAAAATATTGGTGAAACAAAAAAATCCCCAACCAAAAAGACACTAGTGAAACAACAATGTAATCTAGAAAGTACCCTCCGCCACAGAGGTCGAGCCAAAGTACTGAAATAACAATCCATCTGCGGCATCCATTAAGCTTCATACTTTTGATCACTCTGTGTTGCTTTTGAACTATATGTTGCATTGTTCCTATGTTGTAGCCACTCGTGGACACACTTTTCCTACTAGACAGGGCTTCAAAAATAATGGAATAAGGATACATGTGGCCTTTGTTCACTAGCAAAGTGAAATAAATAATTTTTCAAATGGGACCTATGATGATCAAGGAAACATAAGTCATAGAAAATGTGAATTATTTGTGAGTTAGTTTGAAAACCCTGATCCATTATTTCAGATTTGGATCTAGATGATTGAACATTCCGAGCCTTTTTTATCACATCACATTCCAACCACTATTTTTTCTTCTTATGAACTCACTAGTAAAACAACAAGAGATTAATAGAGCTAAGAGAAACCAATGATCTACGCAAAAACTAAAGGAAGGAGACGAAAACAATAGTACAAAAGGGCATGAAAATAATATAGAAGCTTTTTGAGACATGATTGGTAGTAAAGGAACTCCAATGGCACCAAGAGGCTCTCATGTACACTGTCTTGATCCCCATTGCCATACAAAAAAAAAATTGAGCTTTACATCAACTTGTTGTTGAACAACAAATATTTTATTAGAATTATCTTACAAATTTGAACTTTTGGATCCTTCCTGAAAGGATGATGATTTGTGAAGTTGACAATTTTATATAAATTGATACTATCAAGATCTAAATCGTTATTATTAAAAAGTTCCAATGTTTACTTGTTTCTTTTTTGTTGAAAGTACACATCATATCATACCTATTTATGTGGCAAGTTTGCACCTATTCTTAACAATTCTACATGTATGGTAATCATATTTCCTACTTTTGAATTATGTCACTTTGTTTCAATCATGCTTCTTGACTATATTTATAGTTTATCTTTAGAGGCATTGCAATATAGGCTTTTGTAAAGAAATATATTCTTAGTAGTCCACAATAGTATTACAATAATCTTATTATTTTGTATTTAATATTCTATGTTTTCCTTTCACAATAGTTTTATTTCTCGAGGTATATGCAGAAGTTTCGAGAGAATTATTGACAACTACTCAAATTTCATTGGAAAGCTCTTTAACAGGCCTATGTGATAGTTGAATTGTTTTGAATAGATAAATTTTGCAACTCAAAACCTTCCCACAAACCATTGTGATACTAACAAATCATATTATCCTATGGCATGATATCATGAAAGAAACATTATGTTGAATACTTGTATTATAATAACTTCTACATTCTTAAGATTCAGTAATAAGCATTTTATGATTGTTTTATGCACAAAACTATACCCAAAAAATTCACCTGTGTAAAAATGCAGTGACATGCCACCACGTGACTCTTGTTTTATTATTGTTGAGTCACTTTTTAAAGTGATTTGTCATAGAACTTGGTTGTGAATTAAATTACAATATTTATTTTATTTTATTTCGTTAATTATAAATTAAATTATATATATATATATATATATATATATAGATTTTCAAATGATTTTTATATTTTTGTGATGTAAGAATAACTATATCTTTATCTATATATATATATATATATTCTTACATCACAAAAATATAAAAATCATTTGAAAATCTAAATAAATATAATTATCATAATTAGTTAAAAATAATAATAATTTTCAATGAAATTAACTAAAAATATTTATATAATTCAAAAAAAAAAATTAATGTCCATTATACTAATTTTGAACATTACATAAAAGTTCATAACACTTATCTAAAAACAAATGAATTTCTCAAGGATTAACCTATCTTAAAGGTGAAGAGTAATAATACTAATATAGATCTATTTTATCTATGGATTTAGCAAGAGGCAAGAGGGATCAAATCTCTTGAGGTGTAAACCCTTTTGATAGTGCAAAACTTAAAAAAATTGCAGCTCCAAAGATTGTATCCGCATAAGGACCTGATGTATGATAGTTAAAATGAATCTCTCTCTCTCTCTCTCTCTCTCTCTCTCTCTCTCTCTCTCTCTCTATATATATATATATATATATATATATATATATATATATATATATATATATATATATATAATTTTTCATTTTGCAAATTGCATTTTTGAATGCATAAATCAATTCAACCCCTTGAAAATCCCTTGAGTACATGGAATAAATGAGCTTAAACATGCAATTCCAACAAATATTTACTCCATTCAAAATTAACCCTTAATAAAAAAGTTAAAATGTAAAATATTGATACTTGAAATGCTATAACAATAATAATTAAAATTTTCAAACACTTTATATAATATAAAGACATTTTATTATTATTATTATTATTATTATTATGATTATTCTAAAAGTTGATATAAAATTATCTTATTTTATATGGACATGGAAATATTTTATTTATAACTGAGAGTGAGAATGAGAATGAAATATTTTTACCATATCTCCTTTGTATTGGGGCAAGAACAATTAGAGTGAGACTACATTTTATAATACTTTTAAGTCAAACTAACCAAATATGTATATTTGTTTTTACCTTTATAGCTGACATTATTTTTTAATTTAAAAATTATTTTATTTTTATTTCAAAAGGGCCACATGTCAACTCCATGTCAAGCAAGGACATAATTACAAATTGTCTTCATAATGGGTTGTAGAATGAACCTCTCGGCTCAATAAGAAAGTATACAAACATGAACTTAGAAGGGATGGTTTTTTCTGCCCAACCTTTGGATGAGATCAATGATAAGGTTTTTTCTTATCCAATGCATATGCTTGTTTGGATAACATGTCTACACTTTGATTGTGATCTTTGAAAACGTGTGAGATCTTGAGATATTAGAATTTCGTCACTAAAATTATGTATGTGAATCAATGATTTTATTTTTCATAAATTTATTCATCTAATAAATAGTTATTTTAGAACTTTCATACACATCACATTTATGTGGTTTATTTTAGCATTTAAAGTGATTGTCATTAAACTGGAAAATTCCTTCATTTCTCCAAATTGTATTGTCTTATATAGAATTCAAATGATATCCAATGTTAATATGAAGAATAAAGGATACCCCTTGTTCCACTTTCACTAATTTTTTGTTGTGTTGTGTCATAAGAGAAGCCATAGGGTTTTGATTTATTTACATCAACCTCATCTAACACACTTTTTGTATTTTCTTTCAATTTTTGTGCAACAGATTTGTAGGAGCTTCGTATCTTGTAAAAAATCATTGTTCGTCTAAAGATATTCTCCTAGAACAAAGAGGAATTTCTTACCAACTAAATAGCCACAAATACCAACACTTGTAAAAAATGGTGTTTATATATTATGTCATTGTCCCCCAACCAATTTTGTAAAGATTTCTTTGTTGGCTCTATTGAAATTTATCATTTCCCTCAATGATTCTTCTCACCATTATCCCTATTTTTTTAACAAAATTACATGATAAAAAAATGATTTGTTTTCCCCAATATCTCTTCCCATCCTCGCCCTCATATGGGGGTGGGGGGAGATAAAGGGCCAATTATCATATGTTTTCACTAATATCTCCTTCCATCCCCCACATGTTTTCGCCAATATCTCCCCTCACCTTTATATTACATCATATGGTGATGAGGGGAGATATTGAGAATCATTATATTATGTTTTTCCTCAACATATCCCCTCATCCTCATACTATTATGTTTTTCCCAATATCTCTGTCACTCCCCACGCTTATATATAAGGGTGGGGAGGAATAATGGGGAAATCAAAATATAATATTTTTTCCCCAATATCTTCCACACATTGTCATATGAGATCACATGGGTGTGCGGGGGGAGATATTATGGGAAACATATTAGGTGTTCTTAAATATCTCCCTCCATATGTTTTCCTCAATAACTTCCCCCACCCTACATCCTCAAATGAGTATGACAATGGGGGGTGGTCTTGAGGAAAGTAAATGTGGGGATTGGTGGGTAGTGTTAGGATCCTATATTTCATAGGAGTTGTTTTTACTTGATGATTTTATATTTGAAAAATGTAAATAATGTTTCATGTTTGATATTTATTTCCAAAAGAATAATATCTATATATATAGGAAAAAGAAAAAAATGAAAAAAATGTAGGGGACAAAAAAAATAGAATAAAGAAAGAAATGAAAGAAAAGAAAAGACAAGACAAAAGAAAAAAATATATATGAAAAATGTCCCCCTGGGTGAGCATGTCCAAATGCCACCAGAAAAAGTATAAAATACATGAAGACCTTCCTTTAGAAATGTTTGTATATAAGTGTTGTGCAGCTTGTTTAAATGCCACTTAGAACTAAATTGTTCATTTAATCATGTTGGTTAATTATGTTTGCACTTGATCCAATAGGTTAGGTTAGGGAATTAAATCAACCATCTAGCTTAATCTTGGTTGAAATGGTTAGTTATATTAGAAAAAAGTTAGCCAAACTGTCTAAACTTGGCTAAAGTTGGATTGAGTATTTCAATAGAATTTCATATTATTTTGAATAGGAAAAATAAAATAAAAGGCTTGCAAATCAAAATGCACCTTTAGAATAGATTAATCATGCTTAGGATAAAGTAATTAGGTTTAGAGAATTAATCGTGTTATTTAATCACAATTAACAATATGTAATAATATATGTTGGTGCTAATGTTTCAAAGAGCAGTAATCTAATCCCCAGGCCCCACACTACGTTGTGGTCGCTCGTGAATTTGTACCCCCCCCCCTCCACCGCCTAAAACCAAAGACCACTACCCCCCCTCCGCAAACTGTCTTTCTCTCCTCGCTCCCACCAACAATCAACCATGTCAACTCCTGTATCCTACTCTCTGCTCTCATCATCACGCCACCTCTCTCTCCCTCATTCGCCTATTAACCTATCCATTACATCATAAGCTTGTTGCACTCTCCCATTATAATTAACCGTTTGATCATTTATTCCTTAATCCACCCGTTCTGTAACGGATCTGTGCGCAACGACCACCAATCTGATCACTATAAGTAAACCCTGGTAAACTCGTGCAGTCCTCCTTTGCAATGTGGCTTTTTCTAATTTACAAGTATTGATCTCTGAGATCCAATCATGCATCCCCCACCAACGCCTGTCATTTCCTACAATTCAGGGCTAAATTTACCCAGCTCTATAGCGTTCTGATCGTGTCTTTGTCCTCCCTTTTTTCTTTTCATTATTTACAGACATGGCACCCAAGGGAAAGGGGAACTCTTCCAATCCCAAACCAAATGATGAAAATCCTATGTCCTCTGCTCCCCTGGACCTCGACCATTTACCCCTGGCTGACCAATATTACAAAATTGTTGATACTGAGTGCGAATTCAACTTGTTCGAAATACACCACTAGTTGAAACAAACTTATCTGGAGCAGGGGGATGACATCAGCTCTGGGAATCCCTATTTCCCATGTTCATGTTTCCACAAGTCCACCATTTTCCTAATTTCATCATCTAGTGTCAAGCTAAATACAATCTAGTTCAAAGAACCATTATGGCCCAGAATGGAGACATTCTTGTCACTATTTCACCAGAAATTATAAACCAAATGTTATTAATTCTTGAAAATGATTCTCTCAATCAATTTTCTGCAGCTGCCCTAATGGATCTATATCATAAACTCACTTTCCCTCAGAGAGCACAAATATTTGAAATTTTCCTCCCAGAGGATGCTCAACTTCCCAAGAAAAGTCCTCCCTATCTAGCTTCCATGTTCTTAGAAAAAACTAAATAGATCATCTCTTTAGTGTCTTGCCTTTTAGGGTACCAGTCAGACCAATGTGTGGATGAGCCTATTCTAGGATTTCTTTCTATTTTTTCTAAAGAGCATAAGTCAGCTTTCATGTTTAATTTCAATCACTTTTTGGTTGATAATATGCATGAACAATTAATGAAGATCACTAACGAAGGCATGTTCAAATATCCATCTATATTAATTTATATGTTCATTTCTCAGCAAGGTGACAAATTTCCAATAACATTGCAAAAGAAAGATGATCAAGGAGTCAAATAGTTAGTAATAGAGTGGACCTCATTGGTGAGGAGAAATTCAATAGAGTTCAATTTTACAGATTTCATAGATAGGTTTATTCATACAGTTGCAGGGCTTCTCAACATTCAGATTGAGCCAAGGATCAATTGAGAAATTAAGAGGATTTTGCACCTAAGTGAGAAGAACAAAAATGGAGACTGGTATATGTACCAGAGCTATACAGAAATAAGGGTATATGGGTGTGAACTAACCCCATATAAGCTACCCAAATATCTTCCAATGAGGATATTTTCTCTGGAATATATTAGGCAAATGATTAACATGGATGAAATCCACTTTTTTTTAGGTAAAAGAAAATCACAGTTCAAAATTAAGTCACAAGTGTGACCTTTCACATGTAATAACGAAGCAATAGGGAATGAGACAGATTCATTTCTCAAACAAATGAATTCCCACCTGAGTTTTACCTAGTCATATGACCCCTTTAGTATAATTTCTAATTTAAGGGTGGAGTACAAAACCACACCTTATAATCATACCCCCAGACCAGAGATCGAGAAATTCATAAATCAAGACCAGTGGAATGAAAACACACTACAAGAAGCATAGGAACAAACTCTGTCAACAACCACCTCCCAAACTCCGGTGCCTAAAGAGAAGAACAACAAAATACCAAGGGAAGAAATATATTCACTAGTTACAGAAATCAATTCCAAGGAATTCATTATTTATCAAAAAAGGTAGAAGACTGACCCTAAAATAGTCACCATTCAGCATGAAGAAGGGTAGGAAACCATTGTCATGATTGGTACACAGGTCTCAATAGGGTCAGAGGATCTTTTCTCTGCAACTCCATCCTCCTCGACCTCACAAGGTCCTTCAAAATTACTACAATCAATAGAATTGGAAGATAATCAAGATGAGGCAAACATCTTCAATAAATATCTAAAAATCAAGCAGAAGAATGAATCACTCAAGGCCGACACATACGCTCAATTTTGGAAACATATCTCTACTTCCCAGCATAGAATATTAACAACATTTGATAGTGAGTAAGGAAGAATTCAGATGGAATTTTTACAAGCTCAAGTGTCGTTCCCAAAGTCCCCTTCAGATTACAAGAAGACTATTTTTTCATTTGATGCAAAGCAGATACATCCTATAGATCAAATGGACATGCATAGACAGTCTGGAGAAATTCTTTTCTCCACCATGACCAACACTGCTATGACATCTTCAAAGTTAGGGAAATCACTCAACAATGTCCAATCACAGTTAAAGCTGGAGAAAATCTCCTCATTAGCAAAATACAACAAAATAAAATCATTGGAGGACCTAGTGATCAAACTAGGTTATGATCCCAGTGATGTCAAAGCAGTGGAAGAAATCCTGAAGAAAAATAACACAGATATAGTAGCACTTAGAAAGAAGCTTAAATTACCATCTACAAAGGATCCACAAGAAAAAGAGATAGAAGAAAATGAGCAGGATAAAGAAGACATGCTCAAACTCATCATTGAGCAAAATGTACAGATTAAGGAGATGGAAGAGCAAATAGAAAAGTTACTGAAAGAAAAAGAAGATGTTGCACAATTAGCTATGACTACAGTCACATCTATACCGATTTATGTTGTAGGGACAACCGAGGATTCTACATCAACATCAAGTGACCTAAACAAACTCATGCAGGACTTATCTCTTCAGAGACAAGATAATGATAAGCTAAAGAATACATTGAAGAATATGGAAGAACAGAAGTTGAAAATTGAAAACTTCTATGTAGATGAGTTGCAGAAATCTCACCAGCTTGCCCAGAAGATTGAAAGATTGGAAAGTGAGTCACTGATGGCTTAGACTTTGGCACATGCCAAGGAAAATGTTTGGTTGGAAATTAGTCAAGCCATGACTGATATTTTCCCAACCATTCCAATCACTTTTTAGCAAGAAGAGATGATAGAAAGATCTATGACAACAATAGAATAGGTTAGAGATGCCCTAGGACACAAAACAGGTGAGGCCACAACCATGATTAAAGTATTGAATCTAAAGACCAAATCAAAATTAGAACAAATGCAGATCGCAAACATGACAAAGACTATCTTGGATATCAAGAAAATATTGCAAAAAAGAAACTTGGTAACCCAATTGGAGACAAAAAATTTGACTCTGGAAAATGTTGTCTAGAGATTTCACACCAAGTTCAACTTATTGAACCGAAGAGGATTACCAAGATTAGTAGCACCAGATGATAGATTGATTAGCTTGGATGATCTTCAAAAACTCTATATTATTGCTACAGATAAATCCAAATTTGCAGGTGTCAAGGGGGGGCAGCATCCCCCCTCTATGGGGTCCGGGGCAGTGCCACGGGAAAAAAAATTTTGAACCCTATATTAGGTTGGGTGGACCTACCTATGGTTTTGTGCATGGTTTTGGAAGCGATGGTTTTCGGTCCATGGTATTGGATGCTTCGGCGCGTATAAGTATGTATTGTAACATTGAAAGGAACATAATAAAAAAATCAAGCTGGTAATCCTAGTTTTGGGATCCAGGGGAAAATCTCTGTGTATATGTGCTTTATGTGTTATGCTCTCAAATTGTTTATTTTCTGTGTTTTAGAATTCGTATGCAAGTAATTTCTGTAAGGGGTTAAAACCTACACATGAGCCATGGAGTGTGGCTTAAAATGAGTAATATTTTACTCACATCATTTAGATTATGGATTTGTAACTAGACAATGGATATATATATATATATATATATATATATATATATATATATATATATATATATATATATATATATATATATATATATATATATATATATATATATACGGATTTAACATGAGTAGAGAGGGATCCAATTTCTTCACATGCAAATATTTTTATGATAGGGATTCAATTTCTTCACGTGCAAATATTTTTATGAGCCAACATTATTTAAATGTTTTGTATCGTTATTTAAAAAATAAAAAATAAAAAAAATTAGAGTTTTTAAAATTTACATTTTGGTCAACATGAACAAAATTTCAACTTTGATGACGGATGGACAAGGTTACACATCATATTGGGCTGTAGAATAAGCCTCTAGGCTCAATAATTTTTAAATTAAAAAATTATTAAAAATATTTTATTAATTTAAATTTTATATATATATATATATATATATATATATATATATATATATATATATATATATATATATATATATATATATATATATATATATATATATTAGTTAAATATAATAATATTATTATTTTTAATTATATTGTGATTGTATATATATATGAATTTAGATGGAAGGAGGTTTGTTGGATTTTTTTTAATTGAGGGCCTAGATTGATTCTCAAGGGAATATGCTCATCATATGCTTCTCCTTAATGTTTATCAAGGACTATAGCATATTACAGAGTTTGTTAGGTTGCATTTGCTTTTAATAAATTTAAAAAATTATATTCGTGCCACGTGGCTTCCCACCCACCAATTTCCTAAGGATTTGAGATTATTCCAATTCTAATAAGTTCCTCCATGATGATATTATTCTAATTCTAATAAGTTCTTCATTATTATTTATAATATCTATTTATACATAAGCAAATTTTATTTAGCAAAATGGTCCATCACTTTTAATAAATTTAAAAAATTAGATTCGTGTCATGTGGCTCCCCGCCCACCAATTTCCTAGGGATTTGAGATTATTCCAATTCTAATAAGTTCCTCCATGTTGAGATTATTCCAATTCTAATAAGTTCCTCACTATTATTTATAACATTCATTTATATATAAGCAAATTTTATTTAGCAAAATGGTCCATTATTTTTAATAAATTTAAAAAATTATATTTGTGCCACGTGGCTCCCCACCCACCAATTTCCTAGGGATTTGAGATTATTCCAATTCTAATAAGTTCCTCATTATTATTTATAACATTCATTTATATATAAGCAAATTTTATTTAGCAAAATGGTCCATTACTTTTAATAAATTTAAAAAATTATATTTGTGCCACGTGGCTCCCCACCCACCAATTTCCTAGGGTTTTGAGATTATTCCAATTATAATAAGTTCCTCATTATTATTTATAACATTCATTTATATATAAGAAAATTTTATTTAGCAAAATGGGTCATTACTTTTAATAAATTTGAAAAAGTATATTCATGCAACGTGGCTCCACTCACCAATTTCCTAGGGATTTGAGATTATTCCAATTCTAATAAGTTCCTCTATGTTGATATTATTCCAATTCTAATAAGTTGCTCATTATTATTTATAACATTCATTTATATATAAGAAAATTTTATTTAGAAAAATGGTCCATTACTTTAAATAAATTAAAAAAATAGATCGTGCCAAGTGGCTCCCCACCCACCAATTTCCTAAGGATTTGATATTGTTCCAATTCTAATAAATTCCTCCATGTTGAGATTATTCCAATTCTAATAAGTTTCTCATTATTATTTATAACATTCATTTTTTTTTTTTATTTTTTTTTTTCAAAAGGTGGAAAAACCTATCAAACTCAGTTTGTCAAACCAACAGTGAGGACAGCCATCTCTGGCTGCTATCCACAAATGTCAGTTGACACATCACTGTTATCAAGGAAAACCACGCCACCTGAAATAACCCGCTGGTGGTCCGTAAGGGAGCAGGCTTTCACTCCTGCCAGATGCCTCTGGGTCTTGGGCCGTTAACCTGTTTCCTTACGTCCGAGGAAGACGAGCTCTTAGCCAAGCAGAAGCAGTTTTAGGGCATACTCCAGGCCCAATTTATAACATTCATTTATATATAAGAAAATTTTATTTAGGAAAATGATCCATTACTTTTAATAAATTAAAAAAGATAGATTTGTGTCACTTGACTCCCCACCCACCAATTTCCTAGGGATTTGAGATTATTCCAATTCTAATAAGTTCCTCCATGATAAGTTCCTCATTATTATTTATAACATTAATTTATATATAAGAAAATATATAACAAGATATTTTCCTATGTCTTCACTATGGTGCAAATAAATTCCATCTATTATGACATTATGATGTCCCTCAACATGTTCGAAGATCGTATTGTCTACTCCAATCTTCTGCTCACACTAGAAGAATGTGGGCTACAAGTTGTGAATGCTATGACTTCTTCAATTAATAACAAATTTTTCCATACCATATATAACAAGGTATTTTCCTATAATCATGGCAACAACTTACTTCCTTATCTAATTTACCAGTGTCTGAACATACATGTATTTGTACGATGTCACAAGTTTCTGATAGTGGCAAATTTAACGTGGACAACCTCTATGAAAAGTTTGGACATTTGATATTGGATCACAAGGACAACTTACGAGACTTTGACTCTCAAGAGGAATATGTGTTGCCACACAAATGAGGACTACAAGGTTTGACCAGCTTATGCCACGAAACTCCATGAAATCAATTATGTATCCACTATAAATTTAGTAACTGAGTGTCATTTAGATGTTAATGATTTGAAGGAGTGTTCTATGGAAGATTTCTTTACTTTTCAAATACAAATGTATAAAAGTAGCTCAACTATGAATTTGGTCTATCCTAGGTTTTCAGTGTAGGATTAGTGTAGAATTAGGTAAAGTAGCATGAATGAATTTGTGCTCTAAAATTAATTAGCAATCATTTAATAACAAATTTTCAAATTGCAAGTTCATCTTATTAGTTTTTCTTTAAAGATCAGTATTGATCTATTTTAATCACAAATCTAAGAAGTATTTAGAGCGATATAATTTCTTCTTGTGTAATTTTTTTAAATGTAAAAATTGAAAAAAAATGTTTGCATCTCAAAGATAAAATTGACAAAAAAATATAGCCAAATATAAAATAATAACATTACTTGAAATACTTAAAAATGTTTTAACCATGAAAATTTATTTCTTTTCATTGTACATATTAGTTGACATTGAAATATTTTACTTAATATGGGATTGAAATATTTTACTTATGAAGTACATTGTTTATATTAATAAGTTCCATGATAAATTCCTTCGTGATTAATAAATTGTGATTTAGAAATTATGGTTGATGTTTTAAAATGTATTTTTATTTTTAAAATTTGAAATGCATTGTATTGTAAATTGATCATAAGTAAAATAGATGAAGTAAAAATATAAAATTGGGATTTTTTTTATTTAATTATCAATTTTTTTAAAATATATCATACATTAAAAACTGTAAATTTATAGATTTAAAATTTCATCAATAATGTTTCACATGATATATTTTTTAAAAATTTAATATATTCAAATGAGATTATAGTAAATGAATTTATGAATTTACAAATGATTATTTCGTTTCATTTTATTTTGTATGAATTTATTTTTGAAAAAATCATTATCTATTATTCATTTGTTTTTAAGATTTTGCACTATATTTTGAAATTTTTTTCATTAAAAAAGTCTATAAAATAATAATTTATAGGGTTTATTAATCTAAGGCTTCATATTCCTAGGGTATAATATTATTCATAAGGTTTATAATATTAATCTTTAGGTTTAATATAAATCCATTGGGTTTATAATCATGGTCCAACGTCATATTGCGATAAAGATTTTCTCAATATGAAAATCAACCAATGTCGCATTATGAAAAGCATTATCTCAATATGAAAATCAACCATGTTCCAACGCCACATTGTGACAAAGGTTGTCTCAACCATGGTCAATCATGGTCAACCATGGTCACATTGTGACAAAGACCGTCTCTTGGTCCAATGTCACATTGTCACAACCATGGTCATCCATAGTCAACCATGGTACAACATCACATTGTGACGCAAATTGTCTCAATATGGAGATCAACCATGGTCAACGATGGTCAGCTATTGTCCAACGTCGCATTGCAACAAACATTGTCTCAATATGAAAATCAATCATGGTCAACCATATTCCAATGTCACATTGTGACAAATATTTATCTTAGGGTTTATATTCCTTGGGTTTATAATATTTATCCCATGGGTTTAATATTATTCCCTTGGGTTTATAATATTTATCTTAGTGTTTATATACCTTGGGTTTATAATATTAATCTATTGGGTTTAATATTATTCCATTGGGTTTATATTATCAATCCACTAGGTTTTTAATCCCCCGGGTTTTAGTATTAATCCCTTGGGTTTATTATTCCCTTGGGTTTATAATATCAATCCCTTCAGTGTTTATATACCTTGCATTTATAATATTAATCCCTTGGGTTTAATGTTATTCTCTTGGGTTTATAATACCTTTGGGTTCAATCACGTTCAACCATGGTCACATTGTGACAAAGACTATCTTTTGGCCCAACGTCACATTGTCACAACCATGGTCCAACATCGCATTGTGACAATGATTGTCTTAATATGGAGATCAACCGGTTAGCCATTGTCCAATGTCGCATTGTGACAAACATTGTCTCAAAATGAAAATGAATCATGGTCAACCATAGTCCAACGTCGCATTGTGTCAAATATTTATCTTAGGGTTTATATTCCTTAGGTTTATAATATTTATCCCTTGGGTTTAATATCCCTTGGGTTTATTATTACCTTGGGTTTATAATATTTATCATAGGGTTTATATACCTTGGGTTTATAATATTAATCCCTTGGGTTTAATATTATTCCATTGTGTTTATATTATCAATATGTTGGGTTTTTAATCCCTTAGGTTTTTAGTATTAATCCCTTGGGTTTATTATTCCCTTGGGTTTATAATATCAGTCCCTTTAGGGTTTATATACCTTGCATTTATAATATTACTCCCTTGGGTTTATATACCTTTGGGTTTTAGAATTAATCCCTTGGGTTTATTATTCCCTTCAGTTTATAATATAAATCCATTGGGTTTATTTGGTTCATATTCCTAGGGTATAATATTATTCATAGGGTTTATAATATTAATCCTAGGGTTTAATATAAATCCCTTGGGTTTACAATCATGGTCATCCATGGTCAACAATGGTCCAATGTCACAATGTGCCAAAGATTATCTCAATATGAAAATAAACCATGATCAACCATCGTCAACCATGGTCCGACGTTAGATTGTGACCAACATCATCTCAATATGAAAATTAATGATGGTAAAGCATGGTCAACCATGTTTATTTTATGGTTTATTTGTCTCAATATGAAAATCAATCATGGTCAACCATATTCCAACGTCGCATTGTGACTTATATGTATGTTAGGGTTTATATTCCTTGGGTTTAAAATATTTATCCTTTCAGTTTAATATTATTCCTGGGTTTATAATCCCTTGGGTTTATAATATTTATCTTAGGATTTATATACCTTGTGTTTAAAATATTAATCCCTTGGGTTTAATATTATTCCATTGTGCTTATATTATCAATCCCTTGGGTTTTTAATCCCTTGGTTTTATTATTCCCTTGAGTTTATAATATCAATCACCTTAGGGTTTATATACCTTACATTTATAATATTAATCCCCTGGGTTTAATATTATTCCCTTGGGTTTATAATACCTTTGGGTTCAATTATGGTCACATTGTGACAAAGACTGTCTCTTGGTCCAACATCATGTTGTCACAACAATGGTCATCCATGGTCAACCATGGTACAACGTTGCATTGTGACAAATATTGTCTCAATATGGAAATCAACCATGGTCAATGATGGTCAACCATTTTCCAATGTCGCATTGTAACAAACGTTGTCTTAGTATGAAAATCAATCATGGTCAACCATATTCCAAAGTCGTATTGTGACAAATATTTATCTTAGGGTTTATATTCCTTGAGTTTATAATATTTATCCCTTGGGTTTAATATTATTCCATTGGGTTTATAATCCCTTGGGTTTATAATATTAATCCCTTGGGTTTAATATTATTCCCTTGGTTTTATATTATCAATCCATTGGGTTTTTAATCCATTGGGTTTTTAGTATTAATCCCTTGGGTTTATAATATCAATTCCTTTAGGGTTTATATACCTTGCATTATAATATTATTCCCTTGGGTTTATTATTCCCTTTGTTTATAATATCAATCCCTTGAGTTTATTTGGTTAATATTCCTAGGGTATAATATTATTCATAGGGTTTATAATATTAACCCTAGGGTTTAATATAAATCACTTGGGTTTAAAATCATGGTCATCCATGGTCAACGATGGTCCAATATCACAATGTGCCAAAGATTGTCTCAATATGAAAATCAACCATGGTCCAACATCAAATTATGGCAAACATCGTCTCAGTATGAAAATCAATGATGGTAAATCATGGTCAAGAATGTTTAATTTAGGGTTTATAATATTTATCCTAGGGTTTTTATACCTTGGGTTTATAGTATTTATCCCTTGGATTTAATATTATTCCTCTCACATTTATAGCTATATCAAGAGTAAAATCAGTAGATGGTTGCACATTTCACCATATTTTTCTTCTCAATGTTATGCAAAAAATGCAAGACAATGCGAGAAGGGAATGGTTGGAAAGCATGAATGGTTGTGATCATTATCTTGTTGATTTGAATTGGTGTAGCTTTTGTGATCGGCCTCGGTGTGTTTTAGAAGAGGCTAGCGTTTAATAATTATGTTCTAGTGGAGTGTTTATAGTTGAATTTCCTATCAACCACGTTTAAATTGTTGTTTATTTTTTATTAAAGGTTTATTTCATAATTACTTCATTATTATTTATGAAATGATTATTAATATAATTGTTTTTATTATCTTTAGTTATTTTTATATTAATATTATTGAGAATAACATTGATAACATTAATTCTTAATATTATTTATAATTGATATTTGTGTTTGATATAGGCCTATCAGCGTTTATCAAACACATTTATTAATGTGGTTGTGTGAGTATAAAATCATAATGAAAATGGAGAAGAGATAGTGCAAAACAGAGATAGGGTTTATCAATGTGAGAAAAATTTCTTGGGACCGATCACCAAATCCCTTTCGCAGGTAGGCTTGCAAGATGAGCCTGGATCTCCAGGTCGAAGATAGGTCTGGCTGACTGGTAAAGAATTAGAAAATCCCTGCCTTCTTAGGCTCAATATCCAAGAGGCCAGAGAGGTGGGTCTGCAACTGTTGGAGGGGTCGCAGAGGGCTCCCTAGTTCTCTGAACTGCGATCATGGTCAACGTCTTTTTGGTGGGCGTCGGCATCTCATCGTGCTACTCATTATTTCCATGCCACCTATTTTGTTGAGTATTTGAACATGGTGATGATCTCTGCTCGGTTCTCGATTCCGACAGAAATCAAGACTAACCTGAATGATGCTAGGGGTCCTCTCTATTGGTTTGGCGACGCTGGCATGGGAGCCAAAAAACTAGTTCTATACCCATGGTCTCTCGGTTTCTTTGGAAACGAGCTCTTCATTCTATGTTGTTCTCCAAGCCCTCCTTTGGCTCTATCGGCCCAGGTGTCATTTATTATTTTCACTCTAACGAACTTGGCACAGGATATTGCTTCCGCCCGCACCATCCGGCCCCCTGTGGCTCACATATCCCCTTCCGATATGCAGGTTCCAGGCATACAGGGGGAGAATGGCTCCAGGAACCTGGGTTTGCCCTGCTGATTTCAATTTTTTATAAAATCCCCTATAGGGCATTCATTTTTAATTTGGGTAAATTTAGTAGATGATGTGCAGCAATTGAAACTCAGTATCATGCAACAGGCTGGATACCCTGTCCAAACGCAGAATCTGATCTTCGAAGGAAGAGCATTACAGGATAACAGGGGTTTGAAGGATTACCACATCCAACCAGCGTCCTCCATAACTCTCAATCTGAGATTAAGGGGCGGAGCGAGATCAACCAACAAAACTTCAAATGCTGGAAGTGGCTATGGGGGCAGTTCTTCAAAAAACACAGAAGCCACACTGAAGCAAAAGAATGGAGGACCCTCATTCAAGAACATCCTGTAAGGGAAAAGAACAACCACAAAACCAAAAAAATAGGTTGGTACATCCCCTAGCCCATATATTGTGGAGCTCCTGAACTCAATCCCAGAACTTACCATAGATAATTCAGAAACAGATGAGCATTGTTCTTCTTTTGAATCACAAGCAATTATTTGTCATTTTAATTGTTTCTGACCAAAACCTGTGGAGTTATTTCATTGGATCTTGACCAATTGGTCTCTAGAATGTGAAATACACCTCTGTTCAAAGGGGTTTTTCATTGTAAAATTCCCTACAAAAGAGACCAGGGACAGTATTCTACAGGAGGGTCCATGGTTCTGGGGATCGATGGGTCTATTCATCACACCATGGTTCCCTGCTTTTGATGCAAACACCATGGTGGTCACCAGAATGTCGGTGTGGATCTGACTACACAACCTCCCCCTCCATTTCTGGGAGGAGCGAGTACTTTCAGGAATTGGGAACATCATTGGGAAATATATCAAAACTGATACCCAAAGATTAGAAGAAAGGATCTACACACATGCCTGGATATGTGTAGAAGTAGATCTCAGCAAAGGATTACCGGACCGCATTCAACTGATCCATAAGCAGATGAATTGGACTCAGACACTAGACTATGAGAACACAACTTTCAGATGTAGAATCTGCAAACAAACAGGTCATCTACAAAATATGTGCCTTGAAGGCAAGAAAGACACTGACAGAAAGAAGAAGAATGGGAAGCAGCCCAAAGGATGGAACTTCCCTCCACCCCACCAGGTTGAGGAGGAAGATGAAGCAGAGGAGGAACCTATACTCACCAGGAACACCCAGACAACACAGGTCCCAGAAAACCAAGGGGAAATCCCTCAGGACCTCAATGAAATGCAGGAAAACCAGGAACAAACAGCAAATAATCCAGAAGATATGGAAACAAGTGGGTATAAACGTACCCATTCAACAAATAACTCAGACTCAGACAAGGATAATGCAAGACCTGGCTTTCAACTTGCACTTGTCTCAGACACGCCATCCCAAGGGGAATGGCACAGGGTGGAAAAAAAGAAGGGGAGAAAAGCCTAGCTTATCTCCTTATTGTATATTAGTTTTTTTTTTTTGCATATTTCTGCTTATCATCAGTCATAGACTCGATGATGCTTGGTTCTCAGTAAAATGTAACATGTAATTTTGTTTTAACTAATAAAATTACACCTTTTTCCTTGGAAAAAAATAATCATAATGAAAATAAAAATATGATATATAAAGATTTTATATATAATAAAGGTTTTAACATATTGATGATAATAATGATGATGATTAATGTTCACTAAAATTTATGTGGTTTACCAAACTTTAAGAATGTAAGAGGTTAATCAAAGTTCCTTAACATTTTATTTTTATGCTAAAAAGGAAGTGAGAGAAGAATTCGCAAATCACCATAATTTTACTGACTTAAAAGATCACTAACGTTGGTATTGTGACAAATCTTTTGAGAATTAGATGAATGTAAGTATAAGATGGACAACTTAGGAGAAAGTATTTTTCATCTTCAACCTTCTTAGTATCACATAGGTGATAAACTCTTTTATCTTATAATGTTTTGAGAATTGACTAATAACCAATTTTACTGTAAAACTTATAGAAATTAATTCTTATTTAACAATATTCATTTTTCATTAATACTAATTAAAAAAAAAGGAAAAAATTATAAAAATATTGCTTCTTAAATATATCTTATTAAGGAAAAGCTCAACATAAATTTCTTTAAATGTAGTAAAAGGATCTGGCTCCGATTCTATACATCATATTAAGTGAAAGCTTAACATAAATTTCTTTTAAATCTACTAGAAGGATGTGGCTACGATTCTGTATTTTGATATCTTCATTAATGGCATATGTCAAAACCTACTCTAAAATATTTTTAAATTCTTTAGAAGGGCATCGTTTCAATCTTTAATGGTAATGGATGCTACAAAATAATACATATGCTAGAAAGAGGTTTGCAAACCACCACTATGATTTATATTTACAAGTTTTGATGATCGTATTATTAAATAAAAAATTAATGTCGCTATTTAAATAATTTAGAGTAATTTGAAGTATTGTGTCTTTTATATTTTTAAGATTTTTTATGCCATGTTTGTGAATTAAATATAAATAAACTTGTACATGTTTATTGAGCGAATGGCCAAAAAGTTTAAGCACTTATAACCCTGGAACATTTTGATTGTAGAAGCATTTAATGTTATAGAGTTTAAAATAAAAAGAGCAAAAAATTAATATTAAGGTCATGTTTAATGAGATGGAACATGTGTGATCTTCATTAAGGTTTTTTTTTTTCCTTAAATAATAATGTCTAAAAAGTGGTTATATAATGGCAAAAACAATGTTAAATTGATTTACATGTGAAGGTGAAGGTTTTTATTTTTCAACAAAGATGTTTTTTAGTTGGTGTTTTTCAGGACAGAAAAAACATAATTGTATTTATATAAGAAATATAAAAGGGTCAAAATGTACATTCATCCGAAACATAGAAAATATGTCTCATAGATCTGTAGTACATGATCTGAAACTGCTCATAAGCAGAGCCATATTTTGAAAAGAAAACATGATCAGGCCTTTATAAACCTCTGAGATAGGACATAAAAGAAACACGTTGCTCCAAGATGAGACCAAGTCCTTATAAAACCATATACAAAAACAAAATCTTATCAAATATAGTCCGCAACCAGCAGGCGATGGGACCACATATGCCACCCAGGAACACCAAGAGATTCAGAAGAAACATGCACAAACTGATATATTGCATAAGAAGAAAGGTTAAAGAGAGCTATGAAACAGAAAATAAGATCCAAGACAAACCAACTATGCTGCCATAGAGAAAACTATAAGTCAGGAGGGATGAATTCCTGTATGGGAAAGGATTTTCCCCCTGAGGAAACCTGTAGATGCCAGAAGCCCGGAGCTGCCTGGAGCCCCATTTTTGATAAGGAATCCGCCTTTTGATTTTGGTCCCTGCATATGTAATTGACTGAGCCACCTTTTAAAGAGTTCCAAAAGAAGCTGATCCGATCAAGCCACCCCACGAGATGAGGCCTGGAGATGGAGTTTTTCCCAGTGACATAATCCACCAGTACTTTTGAATCTCCGAAAATAGAAACATCTTGGAGATTTAAAAAGAGACAGAAACTCATGAGACCTACAAGAGCCATGGCCTCAACCAACATATTTGTACCCCTCCCCCCATTCCAATGAATGGAGAAAACACTGTCCTCGGATGCTACAATGTGAAAACCGCAGCCACATGAACCCTTCTACTCCGCACCATCAAAAAACGCCCTAGGCAAGGAAGAAGATAACAGAGAGAGATTTTTACCAACCTGTTCCTTCAGCTTTGGAGAGGAATGCGGGATTTCCTCGAAGAGAGCATTAATGATAAAAAATATTTCCATAAAAGGGGGTCTTTTGTCATTGAAGATGTAGTTGTTCCGCCACTTCCAAATGCACCAAAAAGTTATGATGAAAATAGATCTCCATGAAACATTTTGTTTGCTACTCCAAAGGAAAGCTTCATATATCGAGGCATGTGATTTATGCTGAATGCCAAAACTTTTCTCCAATTGCATCCATAATTGACGAGATCCTTTGCAATTTAGAAAAAGGTGGACGTTGTTTTCCCCTGCAGATTTGCAGATGGGACATATACCCGGACCCTGCCATCCACGCTTGTTTAAATTCTCCCACGTAAGATTCTTATTATGAAAAGTCAGCCAAGCAAAAAGGATCATTTTGGATGGACACCCCAATTTCCAAAAGATACACGGGAAGGAGTTATTACTTGAGGGCTGTTTACAACTGATCATATATTGATATATGTCTTTTACCCGAATGGAATCCATCCTGTTTGCATTCCTCCAAATAAGACAATCCTATTGAGATGAACGAAAAATGCCGCAGTTTCGAAGTCTTGTTCTGATATGCTCCCATATCAAAGCCATTTCGGCCGGCATGTGTAAACTCTCGGCTTCACACCAAATGGGAATAGGTCCTTGCCATTTTGAGATTAGACCGTCCCAAAAAAAGATGCCTCTCCTGTGAAGAAAATTCAGAAATGGTTCAGGAACGCTGATTTCCTCTGCTCCACTCAGAAAAACATCAGTTCCAATAAGAATCTTTTTCCCAGATTGAAAGCTCCATATCAAATTTTCCAAGAACAGTCTATCAATTTTACGGAGGCTTAGCCAAATTGAAGATCCATGAGATGTTCCTATCCTTCCTTTTCTGTACCAAAAAGATATATTCTTTCTGCCCAGATACTTTTCCTGTATTGTGCTGCTCCAAATCCCTTTCTCAAATAACCCCCTCCACATAGTCTTGCATAGAAGGGCCTTCCCGAAAGTCCTCAAGTCTAACAGACCCCAACCCCCCATACTTTTTGGCAGAGAAATAGAGGAAAGCTTCGATAGATGATATTTCTTTCTGTCCACCTGGCCACCCCAGATAAAATTTGTTGTAAGCTTGTTCATTGATTGAATAATGGACGCAGGGAGGAAAAACAGGTGTGCCCAGTAAACTGCCAGCTGATTTAAAACCGATTGTGCCAATACGACTCTCCCCGCCAAAGATAGACATCTATACTCCCAAGCTGAAATCTTTTTGAAGTATCTCTCAGGTATCCATTGCCAATCCTTCTTAGAATATCTATTTGCTTTTAACATGAAACCCAAGTACTTGATTCCATTACTGATGGGATGCGCCTCAATACCAAAGAGCTCAGATAACCAGGCCAGCTCATCCTGGCATATATCACTGTGATATATAATAGACTTCGAGCTATTTATCTGCAGACCCGATGCCTTTTGAAAATTTTGTAGGATTTCATAGTAACACAGCCAAGTTATTCTGCATAAAATGCCAAACATTATAACATCATCGACGAACAAATTATGAGAGAGAGAAATATTCCTGCAAATTTTCATCGGGCGACACCTTCTTTCATTTACAGCCTTGTTGATATGAAGGCTGAGGGAATTCATAGCCATGATGAATAAAAGCGGGGATAGGGGGCAGCCTTGACGAAGGCCTCTTGACGCAGGGAAAAAAGCAGATGGGATCCCATTTACAATGACTGAATAATGCACCTCTTCTACGCATGCCATGACCCAGTTGATCATATTAGCTCTTAAACCAACCTTTGCAAGCATACATCTGATGAATGCCCAATCCATGCAATCATATGCTTTGCAGAGATCGATTTTTAGAATGATTGCATCACTTTTTTTTTCATGGATGGCAAAAAGACCTTCTTGAGTTGTAGCAACCGCATCTAAAATGTTTCTCCCTTGTAAAAACGCATGCTGATCCTTCGTTACGAAGGAAGACAATGTTCCTTTTATTCTTTCAGCGATAATTTTTGCTATGATTTTATAAGAAATATTACATAGAGAGATCGGACGGAAATCCGTGAAAGAGCAAGCATCACCTTTTTTTGGGATGAGGGCTATATTAGTAGATGATATTTTCTGATTTATGCTGCCAGACATTCTAGTCCCTTCCACCATTTTTAGCAGGTCCGCTTTTATAATATCAAAAAAGTGACAAAAAAAATCAATTGACCACCCATCCGGGCCAGGGCATTTGTCCCTTTTAAAAGCTTTTAAAGTTTTCAGCAATTCTTCCTCGGTGACAGGTTGAAAAATTTTATTATTTATGTCCTCATCAAACATTCGAGGATAGACTTCAATGCCCCACAGAATATCCAGAAACGACCTGTTTTCCAAGCTCTTGTATTGCTTTTCAAAGAACCTCACTGCCTCTTTTGAGATTTCCTCTTGAGAATATAAAAAACCCCTTGATCCATCACTTATTTTCCAGATAGAATTTTTTTCCCTCCTTGCACTTGCGTATTTATGAAAGAACCTTGTGTTTTTGTCCCCTTCTCTTAACCATAAAGCCCTACTCTTCAGCCTCCAGAACAATTCCTCCTGTTCTAAGATTTTTGCTTTCTTCCTTTGTAACTCCTTAATATGGCATCTCATTTGAAAAGACAAGCGATTAGAAGCCATGGCTTCCGATGCATAATCTAACTCCTTTTGAATTTGCTGAAGGTCGGATCTGTTGGATTGTCTTTTCCTATATTGCCACTCTTTTACCGCCTTTCTTAAATGATCCATTTTGTCTCTGAAAGTCATAAAGATCGTGCAGGGATTTGAAGGTAGCAACTCGCACCAGACTTTTTTGATGAGCTCATTAAAAGCTGGGTCTTCCAGATGCATCCTATTGAATTTGAAGGAATATCCCTTTCTGAAACCTTTTTCTCTCCACCCCAGCAGAATCGGCCTATGATCAGAAATAAACACCTTTTCGATCGATGAGAATGGCATTCCCATCTTGTCAATTAAGCTGGCATGAAGAATGAATCGATCAAGCCTTTTTGTGATGTATGCATTTTCAGTTCTTCCATTTTCCCATGTGGGATGCATCTGAGCTGGGAGAATATCAACAAAATTTCTTTTCAGCAGTTCATTTTTTATTTTTTCAGCCAGCGGGTCCCTTTTCCTGTTAGTGCCCCAAATTTCATCCATATTGAGAGTGGTATTTAAATCCCCTGCAATCAGTAAATTTTCAATGTCAAAAACTTCAGAAACAAAAAGTTTCTCCCAGAACATCGTTCTGTTCCTGTAAGGAGCATAAACATTTAAGATATTAACGGGGAATTTATGACCCCTTATTTGGGCCGAGATCAAAATTCCCGCCAGACATCTATATGTTTTTGCCATTATCCAGTCCGGATCCCACAGGACTGCTAATCCACCCGATAGACCATCTGATTCTACAGCCGATATATACCAGGAAGGAAACATTTTTCGAAAATAAGAAATTGCAATAGAGGAGGCATGCATGGTTTCCTATATTAAGATAATCTTGGGTCTAACTAAGAAGAAAAACTCCTTTAATTCTAAAAAAAAATTCCCTGCGCCCAGCCCCCGAATGTTCATAGATATAATAAAATTCATTTTGAAATCTTCTCGGCCATGCTTGCTCTAAGAGGCCTCTCATCAGTCATATCCACAATAGGAACATCAATAAGTGACAGTTTATGAATTCCTCTTCCCGCACCCTCACCTCTTCCTCTGAAGTGCCTACTCCCCCCTTTAATTTTCCTTCTCACCGTGATATTGCTAGCGGAGTTTGGACTAATGAGGGGAGATTTTTGGGAGCCGGGTTTATGTATGGAGAGAGCTTTGAGTTCCAATGACTTCTTGGAGAGAAGGAAATCTAAATCACTGCCTATCGAATTTGAGGGCGAGGAGGACGGGGAATTTGCGGGAGTGGGGGATATCATGAATTCCTTAACTTTCCCAGGAGAAGAGGCTGTCTTTATGGGAGATGGAGATGACTGAATAATCTGAATATCATTGCACCTGCTTTTGAGAGGATGAGGCATCGGTGAAGGATTGGGGACCTCATGATCAGAGGTCGGCTTGAGGGGGGGCATAAGCGGAGATATGAGCGAAAAAGGGACATCCTGATCGGAAGCAGGTTCTAAAGGCGGCATAGAAGGGGATATAGGCTCCTTGGTGGAGGTGAATTTAGACAGCGATGGAGGGCGGAGAGGCTCATCTGAGAAGGTCTTCTGCGATGGAGGGCGGTGAGGCTCATCTGAAGAGGTCTTCTGCGCTTCCTCTGTTTCTGAGGAGGAGCGGCTCTTTGAGGATAGAAATTTCCCCGAATCCGGGCAGGGAGACATTACCCTAACAAATTTTGCTTTGAATTGATGAGTTCCATGGGATTTTCGACTATTGTGGGGGCGCCGAGAATAGTTCTTTATTAGATGTCCAGTACGATGGCACGCTGAACATCTAAAAGGAACCCCCCAATAGTCCAGTCTTTGCCTAATTTTCAGCTCCTTCCAGTGAATGTCGATATGATCCAGAAAACCTCCCCTGTATGACTTGTCTATCAGCACCCACGCCACTCTTTTATCTTTTTCTCCCAAGCACCAAGGATCAACGTAAACACAGTTTCCAATGGCATTCCCAATCTCGGCTAAGGTTTCTTTAGACCACAATTCTAATGGCAACCCGGGTAGCTTGACCCAAATGAAGTTGTTTGAGGGGATATTTCTTAGGGGATTGAAGCCCATATACCATCTGTACAATACCAGGAAGCTTCGATTATACACCCACTGATGCTTCAGAATGATTTCCAGATCACCTGGTTTAAGAAAATGAAAGCAATACCATTCCTTAAGGAGGCTGGCAATAATAGGAGCATAGCCTATTAGCGGTTTCCACTGGGACACAAGCCAGCTTCTCATCTTAGAGTCATTCATCTCCGGGAAGTGCCAACGCCCGACCAAGGCGTTTCCTTGAAGGCTAGCTATACGATCAGCAAGATGGATACTGTCTATTCTTATGGCAGTGGGAGGGGGAACTGTCTTTACCGGTTTTTGGACTTTCTGATATGATCCTTCCTCCGAATGCTTTCCTATATGATCGTTTTCATTGAAACCGGTAGTTCGAGACAGTCCGCCCTTTGACCGATCCAAACCAGCCAAATCATCCTGTGGGGCCGATGGCCGTATCAGCAAATCCTCCAGGGTGGACTGCCAGTCAGATGACAACTTGGCGTTTTCACGGATCGACTCTGCTTGAATGGCAGCTTGTATCATCTCCTCCGTAGCAGATGTGTCGGATAATAACTCCATTTTGAAAGAGCTACCTAAACTTACCTCAAAGGTACCACAAGTATCCAAATAAGATCTGAATCGGTCAGGAGGTACTACTTGCACCTGAACAAAATACCTGGAGAAAGAAGGATAGAGACACGCTCTTCTGACTGGAGGACTGACAAAAGAATACTCGAGAACTAAAGGACACTTATCCCAAAAAGGGTGAATTTAAGAAAATGCCCTCTGATATTTAAGAATATGCCACCTGTCGTCCTATCTCAAAAGAGGTGACGACATCGTGAGCTGGGCTTCAGACAAGAGGGAAGGAAATTGAAAATATGACGGCTTCCATTTACTCCATCCTATTAGTTTGCAATTCAAGGATCGTTAATATTCAAACTGAGACACAGAATGTCGTCACCATTGATGTACTATGATCAATTTTCGATTGCCGAAGGAAGAAAGCCAACCCGGAGAAAGGAAGAACCTGCCCAGAAAAACCAGGAGGTTCGAAAGGTGGTTACCTAGAGCCGAGGTCTATGAGCGAATTCAAACAAAAACTAGGATAGGGACCATCATGAACCTTCTTCTGGACATACTACGCAGCAGCAGAACAACCCACATATACACCACCAGGGACCTAGTTTAATACGAACATCTTTGCATGGCTTTGAGATAACAAAGAAACTCTGAATCTTTAAAGCTGGTATCCATAACCAGTTTAAGATTGACTCCCCAGACATGGTATATTCACCCCTTAGTCATTAGAGCTTAGTAAATAGAAATCTAATAACATATTCATCTAGCTGCTATTCCAAAACATCCTTCGTTTATACACCATTCCAGAGAATTCTTTCCGAAACAGAGGTTATTTTGATATAATAATCTACTCAAGATAACTGAAAAACTGATAATTTTCCATTTAATAGCATCGAAAGTTTGAAAGATAAACAGATTCCATACCACAACCAGACAGAAAGTGAAAACTAACCTAGAGAGAAGCGCAGAGATGCCGAGAGCGGAGTGCAAAATCCGTGAACAAAGACACGGCCAGAGAGAGAAACAAGTGCCAAGCCGCCCAAAAAGAAAGAGGTCCCAAGTAAGACCAACAGAGCTAAGAGAGTCTGGGATTCTAATAAGGAATGAAACTTGAGATACAGAAGCTCGCGGAAAAGAGAATTGCAGAGAAAGGATTCCGCTTGATAGAGACCCCCCAGTAAAAACAAGCGTAACGACCGAGCAAAGACGCGTTGAACATGCAACGTTCCTGAGCGTCAGGTGTCTTTTTTGGAAAGAATGAGGATTTTCGATGCTGGGCTAACATAAATGGGTTATAGCGAGATGGGTGACATGCATTGGCTGGAAGACTCACCTGCAAAGCGCTGATAGGCTCTTACCAACAGTCTCGCCCTCTAGTTGGATGTTTTTCGCACCCCACATCACGACCGCTCCCGCTTCTCCCGCCAAAAATTTTTTAGTTGGTGTTATATAATGGCAAAAGCAATGTTAAATGGATTTACATGTGAAGGTGAAGGTTTTTATTTTTCAACAAAGATGTTTTTTTAGTTGGTGATGTTCTTGAAATTTTTTTGATATTATTATATATATATATATATATATATATATATAAAATTTTATTTGTGGTAATTTATTGATTAAATAATGTTAAATTTAATTTAATTTTTTTAATTTATTGATTAACAATATTGACGATAGTGATTGGTTACATGCTTCATTTCATTCAAACATAAAATATTTTCATAGAACTATTAACTCATCAAATACATACAAAGTAGTACAATAATAATATGTATTACGAATTAATGATAAGAATCTAAATATACAACGATTTTCAATTATGTAATATTTTAATTATTATTAATTTTTAATAAAGTTAAATATAATATTTTTTTTTTCAATAACAAATTTACATAAAACAATGTTAAATGGATTTACATGTGAAGGCGAAGGTTTTTATTTTTCAACAAAGATGTTTTTTAGTTGGTGATGTTCTTGAAATTTTTTTGATATTATTATATATATATATATATATATATATATATATATTAAATTTTATTTGTGGTAATTTATGGATTAAATAATGTTCAATTTAATTTTATTTATTTTAATTTATTGATTAACAATATTGACGATAGTGATTGGTTACATGCTTCATTTCATTCAAACATAAAATATTTTCTTAGAATTATTAACTCATCAAATACATACAAAGTAGTACAATAATAATATGTATTACGAATTAATGATAAGAATCTAAATATACAATGATTTTCAATTATGTAATATTTTAATTATTATTAATTTTTAATAAAGTTCAATATAATATATTTGTTTTCAATAACAAATTTACATATTATATACAAAGTAGTATAATAATAATATGTATTACGAATTAATGATAAGAATCTGAATATATAATGATTTTCAATTATGTAATATTTTAAATATTACACATTATCAATAAAATTAAATATAATATTTTCTTTCAATAACAAATTTACATATTATATACAAAGTAGTACAATAATAATATGTATTACGAATGAATGATAAAAATCTAAATATATAATGACTTTTAATTATGTAATATTTTAATTATTACAAATTTTCAATAAAATTAAATATAATATTTTCTTTCAATAACAAATTTGTATATTATATACAAAGTAGTACAATAATAATATGTATTATGAATTAATGATAAGAATTTAAATATATAATTATTTTTAATTATACAATATTTTAATTATTACAATTTTTTTTTGCTAAAGCAAGAGTGTTTCCTTCTCATTCATTAATTCAAAAATTATAAATATATGTTACACACCATGGCACTAAGGCCTACAGGATCAACTAAGCCCCTCCAAGATTTGGAAACCAGGCCTAGGGCCCACAAAACTATGCAACCCCCGACGACCATAGGATCTGAATCAAAAGATTACACGGTTGAGGGGCAAAATCGGGAACTCAACTAGCACACCTTTTATCAAACACAACGGACCCGAAAAGGTTTCAAAACCATCTTAAAAGTCCAAACGAGTCCGCCCAGGGAAATAACTTCCGGGCAATTTTACCACCCAAAACCCATGAGAAGCGGGCGAGACCCCACCAAGATCGCGATGAGCTCGGAGGATAACACCGCCAAATAGCTCGATGAACCGTGTCCATAGATCTTCACAAGCAGGATCCGACGGTTGAGGAGAATATCGGGCGGAGAAGAAGCACGAGGAAAACCCGCCCGATGTGGGCGGTTTTCTCTCTCCTCCCGCCGCCACATGTTGATTGATGAGTGGCATCGGGGGCAAACCTTGAAATACCACTTAGGGGATCGGGGACGCCCGAAAACCACTAAACCGCTAAAACTCTGTTTTCCTCGAAAAAGCATACCGCTCTTTCTCCACTTCCTTCCGTCCATCTGGAAGACCCAAACACATCGACTCTGAGGTCTGCTGCTTGTTGAACCCTTATCCTCCATCAACTTAATTTCCAAATTGCTGCTTCTCCTTCATACTGTGATAATGTTCCCTGTCTGCGCTTGCCAGAATGTGGCAGTCCTCACGCAGTTTCCCTGCGGGTGCTAACTCCCACCTGCATTTACTGTTATCTTTTTTACAGAGCACCCCCTCATTCGCCAGCCGATCCGCTAATCTGTTGGCATTTCTGCGAACATGAACAAAACTTAGGGTTCTCAGGATTCTTAGATGTGATTGAATACGATGATAGACCTGCAAAAGTCTCCAGTGGTTTGAGACTTTTTCTGGTGCTGAGCCATTTACTATTTTTTTAACAGAATTAATTGTTAATTCAGAGTCTGCCTCTATGATTGTGTTATGCATATTAAGATCCATCAGTATCTCTAAGCAATGCTCTATGGCCATTAGTTCCGCCATATTGTTGGTAGCATTCCCTAAATGACAATGAAAGATGACTTTTATATTTCCCTTGTCATCTCTTATAACTCCACCATAACCTGCAACCCCCAGGTTTCCTTTTGAGGCTCCATCTATATTGAATTTCAAAAATCCAGGGGGGGTGGTTGCCAGTAAGCCTTCCCCACTAAAGAGTGTGTTGCAATCCTGTTTGTGCCCTGGGGGATAAGCTCCTGGAGGCCTAAAAGCAAAAGAATGCGGGCCTCCTAGTGAGAAGGAGTATTCTCGAGAGGTTGCTTCTAAAGGGTGTTTACAATTTCTTTGAGCTGTCTTAAGAGCTGAGCTATGATGCTTTGGGTTGTGCCAGATTTATCATTGAAAATTTTGTTGTTGCATTCTTTCCAGACATTCCAGATCAAAAAGCCTGGAATCAGAGTCCAGGCTATGTTGATTGTCTCATTTTCAGATAGGTTTTTCCTCCAATTCTTTAAAGTTTTAAAGATGTCATTTTCATCCCTGTTAGTTTGCCTGAAGATTGAGGCAACCCAGTTCCATAAAGTTGAGGTAAATGTGCAGAGGTTGAGAAGGTGATCCATCGTTTCTTCATGAAGACCACATAACTGGCATCTAGATGGTCCAGCAAAACCTTTCTTTCTAAGATTTTCCCAAGTCAGAATCTTTTTGTGTTGTACCATCCACACAAACAGTTTGATTTTCATCCAATGAGGGTTCTGCCATAGGTCCTTCCATATTTTGTCAGGGTTTGGAAAGTTATGTCCAGTGGCAATTCCTTTGGCTTCTTTGAGGTTAAAGTTTCCCTTACTATTTCTTCCCCATCTTAGTTGGTCAGTGGAAGTTGAGATCAAAATTTTTCTCTTTTCCAGGATCGTTGTAAGAGCTTCAGCCTGGGCCTTCAAAGGGGTCTCTTCACTGTAAACTGGTACCTTCCATGTTCTCCATTTACCATTGTTCCTTGTCTGATCCCAATAGTCACTGACCTTTTGTAGCCCTTTGTTGACAGTATCTTCTTTGAGAATGTCCAGTCCTTCTCTGCATAGGTTAGGTTCCTGCTGCCAGTTATCCTCCCAAAACCAGGCTAAGTTCCCATTTCTGATCTCCCAGAAACTATGTTTCTAAACTAAGGCTCTATTCTCCCAAGCATTGTTCCAAATATGGGAGCCCTTGATGTGTCCTGTCATTCGAATATGGTCCCTTTCCTACCAGTCCTTTGCATATTTCTGTTTCTAGAGTTTGGCCCATGGATTTCTCGTTTCCTTTAGCCATCTCCACCAAAGTTTTGCCCCCAAAACTTTACTGAGAGTTTCCAGGTCATGGAGACCCAAACCCCCATGAGTTTTGGGTTTGCAAAGCTTGTCCCAAGCTACCAAAGCCCATTTCTTTTTTTCTTCCCCTTTTCCCCAAAGAAAATCTCTTTGAATATTCTTGATTTGTTGTAAAACTCCTTTTGGGACAGGAAGAGCCGAAAACATGTAGATTGGAATGGTTTGCAGGACCGCCTTAGTGAGAACTAGCCTGCCTGCTAAATTCAAAGATCTACTTGTCCATTTACTGACTTTGTCCTTCAGTTTATTAGTCACTGGCTCCCAAACTTCCTTGCTCAGAGGTTTGTCAGTGAGAGGTATTCCCAGATATTTGGAGGGAAGATGGTCTCTCTGAAAGCTAAGAATTCTGGAGAGATTTCTTTGAATAGCAATATTAGTGTTGAAAAAGAAAACTTTTGATTTTGTGAGGCTTACCTCTGTGCCAGCAGCCATAGCAAAATCATGCAGAATTTGTTTGAAAGCTTTGGCTTCTTTGACCGTGGGTGTGCCCTGCAGCATGGTGTCATCTACAAATTGTTGATGAGTCAAAGAGTCTCCGTCCTGGGTTAGCTTGAGACCCTGGATTCTTCCTTCCACCTTGGCTGAATTGATCGCTTTGCCTAATCCTTCCATCATAAGGATAAAGAGAAAGGGGGAGAGCAGATCTCCTTATCTAAGACCTCTCGAAGGCCGAAAGGATCTGGATGGAGAGCCATTGAGAAGGATGGAAAAGCTAGCAGAGGTAACCAGAGCCATAACCCATCTTATCCAATTATGGTCAAAGCCATACACTTTTAGTACTTCATAATCTTTCGCTAGGTCAAGCTGTATGATCATACCTGCTTGCTTATTATTCTTGAGAGAGTGCACCACTTCGTGAGCTTGAATGATGTTATTGAGAATTTTCCTTCCTTCCACATATCCAGTTTGCTCCTCAGACACGAGAGTTGGAAGAAGGGGCTTGAGTCTGTTTGCAATTACTTTAGAGATGATTTTGTATACTACATTGCATAAAGCTATGGGCCTGAATCGATCTGGTGTCATAGCTTTTTCCTGCTTAGGAATTAGGGCTATGAAGGAGGCATTTAGCGCTTTTAGAATTGTTTTTGAATTTCTCGAATCCTCCACCACCTCAAGGATGTCATGTTTGACTATTTCCCAGCCTGCCTTGAAGAAGTCTACATTGAAACCATCTGGGCCTGGAGCTTTCCCATTGTGCATCTCTTTGATTACTTCATTGACCTCCTCTTCCGTCACTGGCCTGTTGAGATTATAATTATCTTCCCTAGTCACCAGTTTTGGAATGTGCTGAGTGAAGCTTTTAATAAATAGAGATCTGTCTAAGATGGGCTCCTCTGCAATGTTTTGAAAATGTTGTACCAGAATGGATTCCATATCTTTGTGCGTGCTCAGCTCTTTCCCTTGAGGATCTATGAGTTTTGTAATCTGATTATGAGCCCTATGTTCCATGGTAGATTTGTGAAAAAACCTTGTATTTCTTTCTCCTTCTTTAATCCATTGCACTCTTGATTTCTATCTCCAGAAGATTTCTTCCTGCTGACATCTATTGTCCCATTCCTATTGGAGAGAGTCAGCTTGCATTTTCCTATCCTCAGTGAAGCCTTCCATGATGAGAATTTGGTTAATTTTCTGTAATTTTTGTTCCACTTCTCTTTTGGCTTTAAAAATATTGCCAAACTCATTTTTGTTCCATTCTTTAAGTCTGAGCTTGATATGTTTGAGTCTCTGTTGCAGAAGGAACATTTTCGTGCCTTGAATGGGCAAGTCTTCCATCCACCATTTACCAATATTGGTGATGAAGTCAGGGTGAGTAAGCCAAACATTCTCGAACCTGAAAGGTCTGTTCCTCGGAGTGCCAATAAATGAAGCTTCTAGTTGAACAGGCCAGTGGTCCGATCCTCCAAAAGGAAGGATAAAAGCATTCAAGTTAAGGCCAGAGAGAAAGAGGTCATCTGCGATGATGAATTTATCTAGTTTCAAGGAAACTTGGGAAGCTCCTCCTCTCTTATTGTTCCAAGTGAATGTACCATTTACTGTTTCCATGTCCACTAGCCTCATGTTGATTAGGAAGTTCTGGAATGCAATGGAGTCTCTGCCTAGTGTTCTGGTCCCTCCTTTTTTTCTGTGAGAGATCTGATCATGTTGAAGTCTCCTCCCAGAATCCAGGGCATTACCGGGTGTCTCTCTCTCAGTTCCTCCAGTGAAGTGAGAAGCCTGAGCTTGTCTTCAGGTTTTTGAGGACCATAGACATTTGTGATCATATAGATCTCCTTATCACCCAAAGGTTGGATAACCATTGAGAGGTAGTTCCTGGATGCTTCAGCATCCAGAATTCCAAATTTCTGAGGATTCCAAAGAGTGAGAATCCCACCCACTGTATTATTAGCTTTGACTTCTAGGTGCTCATATTTAATAAGCCATTTGTCGTGTATCTCCCATATTTTGTCTATTAAACATTTTTTTTCTTGTATAAACACCATATATGGGTTTTCTTCTTTTATTCTATTGTTGAGATTTCTTTGTTTTCTTTTACTTCCTAGACCCCTAATATTCTAGGTTGTGAGCTTCGTGATGATGGGTTTGTAAATGAGTAACTGGTGAGATCTTTCATCTTGCCTGAGTTGATCATGAGTTTCCCACACTCTGTCAGCAGCTCATTCTGTCTCTTCCTTCCTCTTTTCTTGCCTGGGTTCTTGGTAGAGTGTCCTGATGCTTCCTCCATTGATTTGACCCCTCTGTTCTCCTGGCTATCATGGCTCCTTTTGACTCCAGTAGTCTTTGTTTGAGATCTCTAGAGGAAGAGCTATTGTACTCTGTCAAACTCCTCTTGTGGTAGAGAGTCAATCCCCTTGTTGGTTCCCTGGTAGAGGAACTTTTCTAGATCAAGATTCTCCCTCTCAATAATCTCCTGTAGTTCATGGTCCTCTGTCCCAACTTCACTTGGGGTCATCTCATGGTCCCTGCCAAGTTCCATATTGTTTGGTAGATTCTCCTTTTGTTCGTTGTTTTCATGTATGATTTCCATGTTGTCCTCTTTTTCCTTCTCTATGGGATTGATCTCTGGTGCATTGTCCTTTCCATTGTTCTCTCCTTCTTCTTCTAAAATCTTGAAATTGTTACGACTTGGTAGCTTGTTCTCACTAGGTTTCTTTTGGTACTTTCTTCCCCCTCCTTTCCCTCTGCCTCCCATCTTGGTGAATCCTTTAGAATCTTTGCCTGTGTTGGTTCTTGGATTATTCTCCATTTTGTTTTGTGGGCAATCTCTAAAGAGGTGCCCATGTTCATGACATTTACGGCATCTGAATGGGACATGTTCATAGTCCACCGCCTATACCCATTCCTCATCATAGACTTCTAGAACAACTTCATCCAGAAGTGCTCCTGATAGATCCATTTCCACACATATGCGGGTGAAGGAGGTATATTTACCTCGCAGAGTTGCCTCTGATATTTTTAGAAAATGCCCTAATTTATTGCCTATAGCTTTTAAGGATTCAGGCAGCCAATAATCTAGAGGTAAGGAGTATAGTCTTATCCATACCGGGACTGATGTGAACGTTTCTCGTTCTGGAACAAAGTTCATCACCCAAGGTCACATGTATAGGCCTGCAACAGCATAGAAGTAGGGTCCTCCTTCGAACACTCTATCTTTGTCCTCTAGGTTAGTGAAAACCACTGTGAAGAAACCCTTGGACCCTAGATGTAGATTTATTTCTCCCTTTGGTTTCCAGTTGTTTCTTATCCATGTGTACAGATTCTTCTTTGTAGGCCATATACCCATAAACTTGCATATAACTGCATAAGTCGCCATGTGATCTCTGTGCACCTGTAGTGCAGGATCATTTAGGACCACCCGGGGTTTAATGGTTGACTTGGGTTTACAGGGTCCCATTGCAGATTTGTACTCGTTTCTCTAACTACTGTCTCCTGGTCTCTCCTCCCTCCTGACTGCCCCGTGAGTCTACTCTTGTTCATCGGATTTGCTACTTTCCAGCTTTTTTGTGTTTGCCTTCTTTTTTTCTTCCTCCATAGGTTTCTTGAATCCATTCAAACTCACCTCCTTGCTTCTGCCTGATACTACGTTACTATAGGAGGGAGTGGAACTCCCTCCTCCTTGCCCCTCCATTGTTACTAGCTTGCTCCTGTTGCTCTCTGTTCTTAACCCTAACTTCGCTCCTTCCTCTTTGCAATGATTATTCAAGTGTCCTAATAATTACAAATTTTCAATAAAGTTAAATATAATATTTTTTTTCAATAACAAATTTACATATTATTGGACTTAGAGTATGTCTTAAACTTACTTCTTAGCTAAGAGCTTATATGTTTTAGACTTTAAAAAAATGATTCAAGACCCAAAGGCATTCGACAAGAGTGAAAGTTGACCCTCTTATAGTGACGAGTGAGTAAGTCGCATGGTTTTTCATGAAGAACAATGATGAGTCAACCTGCATTCACAGACTTCAGCCAATAATTATTGTCCCCACTGCTAATTTGACAACTAAATTATGATAGATTTTCCCACTATTAAAAAAAATATATATTAAAAAAATATAATTTTGTTATTCTTTTAAACAAATGTATTAAAAATCTCATAACAAATTTACTCTATTAAAATTATTTATTAAAAAAAATAGTTTAAAAGGATGTGCTTAGTAATGTAACAAGGTTAGACAATTTTTCAACCAAATGATATCTCACGAATGATTTTAAATTTTATTTTTTATTTTTGCACATAGAAGAAAACCCAAATTTCATATGATATGATATTATTGGTTTATGTATAGCAAGCCACCCCATATAAAAATTGTTTTGGGTGATATTGGTAATAAGTAAATTATGGATAGTGTTCCTTAAAGAAATTGTTGTAACGCAAAAGTTGTTTTGGGTGATATTGGTTATAAATGTTAATGTAATGTTAAAACTATTAAATAGAAATGTGGTGCAAGTGGCAAAGAAAGGTAGTCAGGTGCAAGTGGCAAAGAAAAGTAGTCAAGAGGCGGTAAAAAAAAAAGGTGATAACTACAAGCAATATGAAGACTAGTTGTTTCAATCTATATGCAATACTTGTTTTCTCAAGTATTTGTTACTTTAACCATGATTACTGGACATCAAACATCATGCCCTAATTTTAAGGATGAATGAATTGTAGAGATCATTTTTTACACTTAGGTTGAACAATTTTGATTTCTTAAATCATTATCTATTTATTTATTTTTTCCAGGCTTATTTATTTAAAATTTAACTCCAATTTTCATCTTGTAAAATTGGTTTATAAAAATTCTCAATTTACTACATATAGATTCATCTTAACATCTTAGAAAATGAACTCTTGGTAATTAATAATGCATATATATTTACTCACATTGTAGAGTGATTCATATCCTTATGTTTACATCAATTATGTCGATCTTTTATTCGAAATCATATCTTGTACTTCCTAGTGTTAACACTAAAGATATATAATTCATCTTGATAATTTTATTCTCTAGATATAACCTAACTTATTATATTAAAGTTATATACATTGAATTTATATCTTCACATGTATCTATCTTTGTTTTATTTTTTGGTTAATTAATTTTAATTGCGTTGAGAGGTGCTATACAACTTAGTATGGGGGAGATGTTGTAAATGAATATAAACATTTAAATGTTGGCTTAATATGAGAGAAATGTTATAGTGTCCATAAAATAAAACATTAAATAAAAAACAACAATAATAATAAAACATAATTAATAAATTAATAAAAATAGTAAATGGATTCAATTCAATTTGTTATATTATCATTTAATTTTTATTAATAAAATTATAAACAATATTTTCAATAAAAAAATCATAATATTAATATCACATTAAAATAAATTTAAATACTTATTTATATTCATAACCACATGTTTCAAAACACACACACACACACACATATATATATATATATTGAAATTCAATTAATTAAAATAACTTTTCAAATTATATATATATGATGATGATGATGATGGTGGTGGTGGTGGTGGTGGTGGTGGTGGTTAACGTCCGCTGAGACAAAACAATGGTCTATCGAACCTAAAGAAACAAATTATTTATTGATTTAAGATTTTATTCCTATGCTCAAAAAGCTTGGAGAGAAGCCTCTTGAGCTCACTATAATTTTGACATTGTAAAAGGCTAGGAAGGTTAGTATTGTAACAAAGATTGTGAAACTGAGATCTAATGTGGTTGTACGCGGGGCACTCTAAGAGGAAGTGGTTTTCATCCTCAATGTTCCTATTCTCACATATATGGCAGATCCTTTCCATCCATGGCGTTTTAGGAACTGCCCAACGACCTATTTCACTATGGAGCTCATGAGAATTTGTTCTAATCTTTGCTATATTAATTTTCTTCTTTGAGCTAGTTAAAATAGAGAGATACTTTTGATCTTCTAGGGTGGGGTTGATGACCTTCTTATAATAACTTAATTTTCTTTTAGCCGCTAAATCTTTCTCACACCACATTTTTTCTTTGAACTTAGAAGTAACAATATCTTTAATGTTATTTATGTTTTTCAATGCATCATTTTCGTTGATCTCCCAATAGTTTAACCAGGCCCTTGTGTCTTTATGCCACCCTCGATTGAGCCTTAGGTGGTTTTGGCTAGAATTTAAAGCTAGCTTAGGAAGTCTATGATCGTATATATATAGATCACATTAAAAAATTATAATTATATGAAAAGTTTTTATAAAGTTTTTATTAAAATTAAATGTAAGAATATTTTTTATACAAAGATATGAAATTTATATAAATATAAATAATATTATTACTCAATAACATAAATCTATTCCAAATTTATTAAGGGGTGAGAGGAATCAAATATTTTTAGGTGCGGAAATTTTCTCAAATTTTACACTTAAACTTGAGAAATTTAATCTTTTAGACACTTACAAGTTCTAGAGTGAAAATACATCTATACTAATTCTAATTTAATAAGCTTATTATTTTCTTTTAATTGCATTTTTCAACATATTGATGATGGTGGTGGTGGTGGTTAACGTCCACTAAGACCAAATTGATCTATCGGACCTATAATTTTCTTAGTTCTTAATTGTCTAGCTTCTCGTCTTTCTTGGTGAGATTAGTGCTATAACATTCACAACAACCTATTAAAACATGTAAACTTATATACAAATAGTTCAAAAACATTATCATTAATACAACTTAGATTCAAACTTTAATAAATCACACAACCAAAATTAAAGTTTAAATTCAAACCAAAACACCTAACAATAATTAAATTAATAAACATATGCTATTAAAAAAAAAACACACATAAAAAGCACTTAACTTCTCACCACCCCTTTTCTATTAAACTTTTAAATTATAATGCACTTATAATGTCCCAATAAGCTTCTAAACAAAATTGAAATTGCCTATTGATTTGAGTCTTAACTTTTCACCACCCTCTTTTACTAGATTTTTGAATTACAACCCACTTACATATTAGTTGAAAATATCCTCAAAATGTTCTTCTGCCGTTGATTTGCGGTTCTTCTGCGGTGAGTGGTTGGATGCACTTAGGGCCGCATTCGGGTGTGTTGGATGTATATATTCCACGGAATCGTCCTCTAATTACCTGCGCCACCTTCTGTAATATTTTTATGCTTGCAATTTCTGGGTGTTTGTAATTTCTGGGTGAGTGGTTAGTTATTTCTTCTGTGGCTGATCTGTCGCGGCGTGCAACCAAGCTTCGAAGTTTTCTGCCGCTGATCTGCGGTTCTTCTGCGGCTGATCTGCCGCGGCTGGGTTTTGAGGGTTTTCTTCGCTCTGTCGTTAATTCATTCCAATCCTGTTGCTTTCATCGGCAAGTCATTGATTCTTTTTTCTAGATCTGTACATCCACTTTGGCGGTGTCGGGCAGTTTTTCACAGAGTTTGCTTCTGAGGATCTACAAAAATGGCTTTGATTTAGAATTACGGCTCCCACGTTTTGTTCTGCGGCTCTTCTGCCACTGATCTGCGGTTCTTGGCTGGGTTTTGATTGACTATTTTCTTTGCCACGGTAACCTCTTCAGCAGGACTGGAAACAAGTGCTGGTTGAGATTCATAGATCTGTTTATGGGCCATACAATCAAAATATGCTAAGGGTTTCTTGCAGATTAAAAAGCTCACTGAGATTCTGCCGCTGGGTTTTAGATCTAATCTTGTGCGGCTAGATCTAGATCTAGATCTAATTTTCTTTGCGGCTAGGTTCTAGATCTAATCTTCTGCGGCTAGATCTAGATCTAATCTTATCTTTTGCTTCTTCTTTTTTTTTTCTCTGTGGCTGAGTTCTACGGGCAAGAAAAATATGGCTCCCAGCTTCGCGAAAATAGCTGTTGGCTCATTTTCGTCCGCTTCTAGAGGGCAAGCTCCTGCCCATATCGTCAGTGAAGCCCCAGCTCCCACTGTCCAGGTGGTCCAAGCCTCACTCGATGAGGCTTTGAAGTTTTCCGAAAGTGCCCTAATCTGTCGGTTCAATGGTTTTTGGCCGCGGCTGATAGCTCTCCACAATTGGATCTTGGAGGTATGGAAGCCTATCATTTCTGATGAAATTAATATCTACCCCTGTGCTAGGGGTTTCTTTATAGTAGATTTTGAAAATCTTGAAAGCAGACAATGTATTCTAGATTCCGGCCCTTGGTTTTGGGAAAAATCAAGCCTATTCATGAAGCCATGGAATCCATCATTCGATCCGTCAATAGCAGTCATAACCTCAGCACTAGTTTGGGTGAGATTGCCAAGTCTACCCTTGCATCTCTGGAACCTCTCCTCGCTAAAAGCCATTGGAAATGCAATTGGGAAATTTTACTACAGGTGCCCAGAAACAGAGGAATATGCTAGAACCACCTATGCACGCATCTGTGTGGAAATGGACTTCAGCGCCGGATTCCCAGCTGAAATAAACCTAACAAGTAAAGACTATGTGTGGAACCAGAAACTCGATTATGAAAGTGTCCTCTTCAGATGTCGATCTTGCTTTGAGACAGGCCATCTAGCCAAAAATTGCCCAAAAGCCTCCGAGAAAAATTCTGTTAGAAAAAACCACCACAGATCTACATGGTGGGAAGGAGCACAAAAAGAGCACTACACTGTCATCAAAGAAGAATACTCTAGAGAAAACTCTGAATCACAAGAAATCGGGCAAGAAAGAAACAACTCTCAAGACAAGCAGGGAGAAAGCCCCGCCCAACAACAAAAAAGTGAACTCGACAACCCCTCAAGCATCAATAGTGATGAGGATTCGAATACCGCACAAAATAAATCTTCATTTAATAGCAAAGCAGATCTCCTAGACCAAACTTCTTCTCCGACTACCTTCAAAAGGACGAACACAATGGATCGCGAAGCTAAGACACCAATGTCCCAAGAACCAGAAGAGATGAAGGAGATGCAAGATAAAGGAAGTTGGAAGACTGTAGAGGAAAAAAAGAAAGTTACAACACCAATCTCGCCAAGAAAGACAAGGAGCCAGATAATTAAAAACTAAGAAAATTATAGGTCCAATAGACCAATTTGGTCTCAGTGGACGTTAACCATCATCATCATCATCATCATCATCACAATATGTCAATAGGCTGCTAAGAAAAATTGAAATTGCTTATTGGTTTGTGAAGTTTACAAGGTAAAAAATATTATACAAAATAATAATAACTTTAGGTTTAACTATTTTTATATTACAAAATAATAAATGATTATAAATTTAGATATTTTTATATTATATTGTTATTAATTTATATTTTATTTATTAATTTATTTGTAGTTTATTTAGTATTTTAAAAAAAATTGTTAAAAAAATTTATCACAGATAAATAAAAATATTATATTATCACATTTTTCTATTTAGTTTTTTATATTAATTAAAAACATATTAGTTTAAATAAGTTTAATGGTTGAAAACACGTGTTTCTGTTTTAAAAATCGCAATAAAAACCCAAACATGCATGGAATCTATATATATTGAATGAATACTATCAATCCCTCTATATTGAGACACTCATATATTGGAGTGTCTCTAAAACTCTTAATCCTTGCCAAGTTTTTGTTAACATGTATATGTTAGAATAAATAATGTGAGACCTCTCATATGGGGTGTCTCAGAGCCTCCTAACACTTTTCTAGTTTTCTTGCTAAATCCCTGTTAATATTGGCTTGTTGACTATCAATATTGATTATACAATAGTGAAAAAGATTACCATTTTAAAAATGGGAAATTACAAATATTAACTATGTTTAGAAAATTGACTTATCAAAGCATCAATTATGTCATGAAGAAGATACTAGAATGGGATAAAAGACCCAATAAAACATATTTTTAATTCTATCTCAAAGGTCACTTACTCTTCTAGTTTTTTTACAACAACAAGCTAACTTATCTCAAAAATTAAACCAAGATCGAGAAGATTACACAGAGTTCTCCTCAACCCCATTAAACTAAATCTGAGTGACAAATGTTACCCAGTAAATGTGTAGTTACTTAATGACGGAGGAAGCAAGTCTCGTGGGATTCTCCCTAAGAGATTTTTTTGTCCAAAACAACTACACCACGAAGAAATTTGAGCCATTCGTTGCAAACAGATCGAGGGCTAAAATTTAATCAAGAGATGAAACTTGCATTCCATTGATTTGGGGGCCACATATCTGATGTTCGGTGGCGCTTCAGCTACTCAACCACACTGCTGCAGTGAATTTCCGGGGACAGGGAAAGGAATCGCAGGTCCGGACTGTTGCTCCGGCATTAATCTTGCCATGTATGTTGGGCAGTGGACTTTGAATCCAAAAATTTCTAACATTTTAAACTAACTCACTTGGTCCAAAATTACTTTATGAGAATAGAGGTCTTGGGTTCAAGTTTTTCTTTTTGTTGAGTTACTTTTTCAAAAAAACATATGTAACTTATGTTTTAAAGTTACTTTAAGTAAAAGTGTTCTCACCCATTATAAAAAGTGAATCACTTATAATTCTAAAGTCACTTTATCTTTGATTTAAGTTACAATTTAGTGGATAGTTCATAAAATACCATTGTAAAAGTGACTTTCACTTATTTATAAAAGTTGGTCACATAAAGTAATTTTTATTTTTTTTTAAACTGAGCTAATTAGATTAACTTTGGAAAGCGGGGGAATTTTTTTTTATTATAACATTATCAATCACTTCCCAACATTCACATGGTTCATCGGCGTCTTCAACAACTTTTCTTCAGAAAGACATAACTTCTTCATCCATAATTCATCTTCAAAGCCCTTTTTTTTAATCAAACTAATTTTTCGACATCTTTCCATTGGAACACTTAGTTTTAGTATCTACAGCTTCAATTTCTTTTAAAATAGAAAGTACATACCTAATTATTCTTGACAACACCAACTACTTCCAATGGCTATCCTACATGGCGGATTTACTTAGAAGTAAAGGTATTTATAGAATAGTCTCAAGCCAAGAGTCTAAACCTCAAAATGAAGATAAGCAAGACAAATGGGAAAATAAGAAAGATAAAGCACATGGGTTGATAGGGATGTATATTTCTTCAGACCTTAGATTCCATATCGCAGAAATTGAAACCTCAGATGAAGCAATGAAAAATCTCAATAAAGTTTTTGGAATTAAAAATGAAATTAGAGCCCATCAACTCGAAAATTAGTTACTTACATTAGACCCCAATACTTTTTCTTCCATTGAAGATTTTTTGTCCAAGTTCAAGACCCTTAGACTTCTCTTGGAAAGTGTTAAGGTTAAGAAAGAAGATGGTAGCCTTATCTATTCCATTCTTACTAAGTTAGGACCAGCCTACTCTGTGTTTGTTTCCGCCTTCCATTCTACTAGAGAAGCCTTTATTTCTCAAGTACAAAACTACAAGTCCCCCTATTTTCATTCCTGTTGTGATTCTTTAATAAGAGAACAAGAAAAACTCTTACATCTTGGCCTTCTTAATACTAGAAACTCTTCTAAGAAAGCCTTAGCAGCCCAGCAACAACCAAGTTCAAAGAATCCTAAGAAGCAGCATCATAAAAAGAATGGTCCTAAACCAAACAAGGGTCCTAAGCCATTTCACTCCCAAAATGAAAAATCAACTCAATAGAATGATAAGGCAACTAAAAACAAAGGGGCGAAGACTGATAGACATTGCAACTTTTGTGATCATGATGGCCACTTAGAATCCAAATGCTTTAAGAGATGGAAGCCTTGGAAGCAACAATGAAGAAGCATAACATCCATTTGGACCACTCTTCAACTTCAACTTCATCTTCAAGAATAGAACTTTCTACATGTGGTTGTCAAGCATCTCGGTCTGGTTATACACTAAATGTATCTTCTTCTTCTCATTCTCATGAGTGGCTCATTGATTTTGGAGCTTCTTATCACATGGCCATAAACAAAGCCATGTTTTCTTTTTTAAGTGATTGTAACAGCAAAAATATATATGTTGGTTATGATATATCTCTTAGTGTTTTAGGGACTGGAACTATTCATCTAGAAAATGGTCAATTTAATGATGTATTATGTTTTCCCACCTTATCCTACAGCCTTCTATATGTATATCAGATAACTCATTCAGGTGACGGTAAAACTGTTGAATTTTCACCTCATGATGTTGTAATTAAGAACCTAAGACATCTTAGACATATTTTAGCTACTAGCATTGTTGATGATTCTACAAGGTTGTATAAGTTTAACAACATTGGGTCATCAACTCTTCCTTCGGTATTTGTTGCTCATAATGATGAAGCAAGCAAAATTTGGCATGAGCGATTTGGTCACTTAAACTATTGCTCCCTTCAAAATCTATGTAAAGAAAATATGGTGACAGGGCTTCCTATGGTATCTTGTAGAGATGGTGTTTGTTCTGGATGTGTACTCGAAAAACATCATCGAGATAGTTTTGAAAAATGTGCCTCTTAGCATGCCTCAGCCCCTTTATAGCTTGTGCATAGTGATTTATATGGTCCACTTCTAGTTGTTTCATTCTTTGGCTACAAGTATTTCTTAACTTTCATTGATGATTTCTCCAGACACACTTGGGTATAACTCAATAGTGAAGTCTTTAAAATGTTCTTATCCTTTAAGGTCTTTGTTAAGAAACAATATGGACATCAAATTCTTAAGCCAAGATCTGATAATGGTGGAGAATATGTTAACAATAAATTCATCAACTTTTTCACTGAGCATGGAATTCAATTTCAACATATTTTTCCATATACTCCACAGCAAAATGGTGTAGCTGAAAGTAAGAATCACACCTTAAAGGAAATGGCTAATTGGATGCTTAAATCTAAAGGACTTAGTCTTAATTTTTGGGCAGAAGCAATTAACAGTGAAAATTACATAGTAAATCGCACTCCTACTAAGGTTTTAAAGAATGTCACTCTAGAAGAAGCATGGAGCTCAATTAAGCCAAATGTAAGTCACTTTCTTGTTTTTGGAAGTGAAGCATGGGCCCATATTCCAGATGAGAAACATAAAACCTTAGAACCTACGAGTGAAAAATGTAATTTTGTTGGATATTCTGAAGATGTCAAAGGATATGGAATTATTCAACCTAAATCCAAAAATGTTATCATTAGAAGAGATGTAAAGTTTGCTGAAAATATATCGGCCTACGAGCCTAGTTTGGCGGATGTGCCACCTCTCTCTATCCCTTCTACTTCTGAAAATATTCCTTCTTCAAATGATGACAGCGAGGATGAAAATCCTCCCCCACCCTCACGGGATCCTCCTTCAGCTCCTCAACTTCCAAAATGGATTCGCACTACTCGGGATGCAGCAAGTTCTCTTCCAAGTGATCTTACAGATTAGTGTCATACACATTTTCAGTTTGATAGAGCCTCTTTTTTACTAGCTCAAGCTTCAACGAATTATGATCTTGACACCTTTGCAGAAGCTTTAGGCCATCCAGATTGGGACGCAGCTATGAATGAATAATATCATTCATTATTGGTAAATGATACAATGGACCTTGTTCCTCTCCCAAAGGGACGAAAACTTGTTAGATGCAAATGGGTTTACAGAACCAAGTTTGGACCGAATGGAAAAATTAATAAAAATAAAGCTCGTCTTGTTGCTAAGGGTTTTTCACAAGTTGAAGGCATTGACTATACTGAAACATTCTCCCATGTTTCCAAAATGAACTCTATCTGCCTTGTTCTTTCCCTTTTTGCCTCTTTCAAATGGAAGTCCATCATATGGATGTTAAATCTACCTTCTTGCATGGGGACTTACACGAAGAAATCTATATGGAATAACCCCCTGGCTTTATACAAACATACTCCAACCTTGTATGTCGGCTTAATAAATCCCTTTATTGTCTCAAGCAAGCCCCTTGAGCTTGGTATGCCAAAATGGATAGCTTTCTTTTAGATACTAGATTTTGAAGGTGTCATTCTGACAATACTAACTACACCAAGAAAGTGGGTAAGTCTCTTATTATTCTTGTTCTTTATGTTGATGATATTATCCTTACTGGTAATGATCCCAACCTTATAAACCATGAGAAGTCCAACTTTAAAAAACAATTTGAAATGACAGACTTAGGACACTTGCATTATTTCCTTGGACTTCAAGTCTTGCAATCCAAATAAGGTATTTCCCTTTCCCAATCCAATTATGCATGTGATCTTCTACGCCACTTTCACATGGAATACCCTAAGCCAAACCCTTCTTCCTTTTATTCTGGAGCTAAAATTTCAGTCACTTATATTTCCCCTGAATTTGATGCAACCTTATACCATTAGCTTGTTGGAAACTTTTGTATCTGACCCATACTCGTCTTGACCTTTCCTTTGTTGTTGGCCTTGTTAGTCGAGGAAAGCGGCTAAAAGAATACTTCATTATGTTTGAGGTACAATTCAATTTGGGATTCATTACAGTGTAGAAGCATCTCCTCTATTGGTTGGTTTCACTGATTCTGATTGGGTTGGTGACCCTAATGATCGGAAGTCTACTACAGATTATATCTTCACTCTTGGTTTTGGACCTATTACATGGGCTTGCAAGAAACAAAGTGTCATTTCTCTTTCTTCAGCAAAAGCAGAGTATCATGGCACCATTGAAGCTAGTAAGGAAGCCTTGTGGCTTCATCGGATCTTGTCAGAGTTTGGTTTTCAGCAGCAACATCCGACTACACTTTAGTTTGATAATAGAAGTTCCATTCAACTATACAAAGATCCAGTCCAACATCAGCGCAGCAAACACATTGAACTACACATGCACTTCATCATAAAGCTCATTCATGACCATGTTCTTGAAGTGCAATATTGTCCAACCGATGATCAACTTGTAGACATCTTTACAAAGGATCTCACAGAGGCGAAGTTTACTAAACTTCGATTTATGGTTGGAGTTCAAGTAGGTGTCACTAAGGGGGGATAGGCTCTAATGCCTCCTTCCTTCTCCTGTTGTGTCATCTTTTTACATCCTTCAATCCTATCCCAAGTTGTTCTTAAGGGGGGATGTTAGGATATTCCAACACATAGGAAATAATTAAGTACAACTTGGTCTAGTGTATAGTTAGGTAAAGTGTGTTTCTTTAGTATGTACTTTTTGTAACTTACAATCCAACGGTCACGATATGTTCTAGACATGAAGTGATCTGACAGTTCATTCTCTCATCGGTATTACCAAAACTTAATACGTGGCTTAACACTCGATTGCTACATGATCTGTTTGTGAGCGGTGTCCTTTGGTGTTCTATCTAAAGAATTTAGGTTGTAAATTCCTACAAAACCTAACATCAACTGCTAACCTCTTGAAATAACAAGGTTTTTGAATTTATGAAAATACCATTGGTCCACTATAGTCTTAAAATCTCCTAAAAATGGTCTACTGAATCCAGATATATGAGGAAGAAGTTCCCAAATAACACTTACAGAAGGACACAAGAGAAAAATGTGCTCTGCCAACTATTCCTCCTAAAAAAAGGTTGACATAAATATGTTACCTCATATCCCTTTCTATGAAAAGTGAGAAGACACCCCTAAGAAATTAACCACAAAAATGTTGAAAGTTTGGCCACCAACAGCCATCCCAAATTTGGGTCCACACAACTACTTTCTCCATGGAAAAAAAAACCGACAAGTAAGGAGTAAGCTTCTTTAAGATAAAAAGCACTAGATGATTGTTGACCCCAATGTGAAATAACGTTCTTCTAGGAAATCCTAATCTTCCTATATTCAAGTGCTTTTTGAAACTCCTCCCATGGATAGGTGGCTTCAGTCGGAGGCATTCCACTTTTATCTTTCGATCGCCACCATAACTAGTTATATTCCATTGGTTTCTAAAAGTTGGCCACCTTATCAGCATCCAAAGCTTGAGATAAGGTTTTAATAGGTTGAAAACCCTCTTTCTCCACCAAATGAGGAAATGGTTGCCAAGCATACTCCCAGAAAGGCACTACCTTTTCTCCTTTTACATCCCAAAAAACATACTTACTAACTAATTCTTTGTGTTTATGCACACAATTCCAAATACTAGATCCTTGAATGTGACCCTCAAAACACACCCGCTCCTCCTATGTAACTAGAGGTAGATATTTCGTTAGCCAAATGTGCCAAATTTTAAGACCTCCCTTAACCCAAAGCCACCATAGTTTCATACTATAGGCTTTACTAATCAATTATGGATCATGTAGATCCATTTCGCCTATTGATTTTGATCTAATCAATTTGTCCCACCCTACAAGAGACCACTTTCTTTCTTTAACTGATCCCCTCCAAAGGAAGTCACACCAAAGAGAACGAAGGCGGTGAAAGATTATTTTTGGAATGGGCATAACCACCATATAATATTTTGGTAGTGCCTGTAACACTGATTTGGTAATCACAAGTCAACCAACAAAGTTAAGGGCCTAAAATGCCGAATTATTGACCCTCGTTTAGAACCCTTTATACAATATCTTCCCAAATTGACACCCTGTTGTAATATAAAACCATAAGCACTACCAAATATTTGGAAGGAAACTGAGCTCGTTGAAAACCCAATGTCCAAGTAAAGTGTGCCTATATAGGTTTGTGGAAAATAAAAAATAATATATTGGTTTTATCCTTATTTACTAATGTTCCATAAGCCTCCATAAAAGTGTGTAAAATATTTTGTAATCCTTTCACTTCCTTGAAAGTAGGCAACCCAAAGAGAACAACGTCATCAACAAATTGTTGATGCATTATAGGTAGATCTTCACCAAACAAACACATATCAGAGATATGACCCAAAGAACATGATTTCTTATACATTATCCCTAGCCCTTCCATAGCCAAAATGAAAAGAACTAGTGAGAGAGGATCACCTTGCCTCATACCTCTTGAAGAGTTAAAGGTGGATGAAGGTGACCCATTAATCAGTATAGATAAGACGACAGATGAGATTAGAGAGGCTACCCAAGAGATCCACTGTCCAGAAAATCCAAAATCCTCTAAAACCTGTAACAAATAGTCCCAAATAATCTAATAATAGGACTTAAATAAATCCAGTTTGATTAACATAATTGGACATTTCATAACCTGTAAGGAAAGTATAATTTCTTGTGCCGAGATTATTCCATCCATAATTTGGCATCCCTCCACAAAACCAATATGTTTCGACGATATTAAACATGGAAGTAGGGGCTTCAAATGATTCACTATTACCATGGAAAAAATTGTATATATTACATTACAAAAGGAAATAGGGTGAAAGCCACTAGGTTCCTCTTAATGACCTCCTTTCAGAATAAGGGTAAAGAATATTGCATTGAAAGTAGCAGAGATTTACTGATTCTATCTCGATTCTTCCACCAATTCGTGAATCTCCATACCAATGAATCCTCAAAATACATTGAAAAAGTCTGAGGTAAAGTCATAATGACCTGGTGACTTATTCTTGGGTATATTCATAACCACCATTTCCACTTACTAGAATCATATGTGTCTTATCAAGGCCACATCCAGATCCCTACTGATAAATCAAGGGATATGTTGAAGGACTAAATTAATTGTTTATTGTCTTATAAGAGAGTTCTCTATTAGAATACCTTGATAATATCTTACCAATTCATATTCGATTTCTGGATGAAGTATTTTTCTCTCCCCATCAGCACCAATAATAGAAAAGATCATTTTATTATGATGATGTTGCAACATAGAATTGTGGAAAATTTGGAATTCCTTTCTCTCTCGTTAAGCCATTGTACCCTAGATTTTTGTTTCCAAAGGATTTATTCCTGTTTTCATCGTTGCTACAACTTATGGAGAGTCAACCCTTCCTCCACTATGATTTCAGGGAATCTTCCCTCCAATATCATGTGTATTTGTATCCTTCGCATCTAATCTTCTAATATAGCCTTATCTTCAAAGATGTTACCAAAGTCCCACTTATTCCACAATTTTAATCGTTTATTTAAAGCCTTAAGCTTTAGTTAAATGTGTGAATTTGGACTTACCTCGAATGTTAATCTCCAACCACCATGTTCTTCAAATCTCAACAAAACCAGGCACCCACAACCAAAAAATTTCAAACCTGAAGGGAAAATTTCAAGGTGCTTTCTTCAAGTCCATCTCTAGCCTAATCGATTAGTGATTCGACCCAAGGCAGGGCAAGATAACGACTTCAACAAAAATTCCTTTGTGCAAAACCTCTTCAGAAAGGAGAAAGTGATCTAGTTGACTTGTTATATGATGTCTTCCACCCCCGTTAGTTGTTCCAAGTATGTAGAACATTGGGGGTTGGTACATCAACTAATTGAAGTTGTTCTATGTATCTGTCAAAGAAAGTCGACTTTGGATCTAGTCTACGCACTTATTCCTCTTTTTTCTTTCATCGATATAATGAGACTAAAATATTCACCAAAAATCCATAAATAATATATAATAAATTCCTTAGTGGCCAAGATTTTGCTTCAAAAAATGAAGTTTGTCCCCCATCATGGAAGGACAATACACCGAAGTTAAAAATACAAGCTCTTTCGTCCCTATATAGTGAAACCTTCCCATCAATATTCTTGGACTAGTCATCCGGTATTAGAAAGCCACCTCCAAAGGGTTCCACAAAATTTCAAAGCCTCCCGCACTACCCTATGCATCAAGGGACATAGTTTGACAACCTTTCCAACATTTTTCAAAAATTGTGGGGAATTTGTCCCCCATAAGTTTAGTTTACTGCAAAATTACAATCGTGGGTTTCTCCACCCTAATCTTATTTCTGAGATATAATTTCTTCCCCTTGCTATTTAACCCCATATATTCCATGATAAAATTTTCATTATGAAGGTTTTTGATGGGGTAGAAATAACTCTAGTAAGGTAGCAACCTAGTCAAATTTAATTAAGTTCTTTATTTGAATTTAAAAACTTGGAGGTTTCTTAAAAAACGTTTGCAAGTAAGTCTATTTCTTGTGGGAAATGGATCAAGTTACAAAAGCACATAAACTTAATGTTTTTAGCTTAGTTTGAAGAAATAAAATAGAGAATTAAACCATGAACAACATCACACAAACAACAATTTGATGATGGAGTTCACCCCTCTTGGGCTACATCTCTGGGTCCAGCTTCCAATGTTGGGCCTTTAAATTATATGTTCAAATATGAACTTATATCAGTTTACATAGCTCAAATTACAAAAATCACATTTCCATTGTATCCAAAATTCTCAAAAAACCCTATCTAGGCTCTTCTTGAGCTCAAAAAAGTTAAAAAATTAGTAAGATATGCTTCCTAGAACCAAGATTTGCTAGTTGTTCTACAATTTTGAAAAATTGGCTAACCATTCTACATATTATGCCTTTTTGTTGGCTGTCGAGTGACATATTCTCCTGGGACAGGTGGGATTCCAACTGAAAAGGTGCAAAATGTCATCTCTTTAATTCCGCCCATAACTCCCTTAATTGTTGATTTTCAATCCCAAGGGGCAGTCGCATGGCACATGTGGCCAGGGGTTGGGCTAACCACCTACCCTTACCGATTTAGCTCCATTTCTCCAGTCGTTGGTTATGGGATTGGTTGGTGACCAGGGGCTGGAGCTTATCTGCTCGCCCCCTCCACTGTAGCCTCCCACCAGTGGTCCTGTGGGCACCATATAGAACCGTGGTCATGGCCTAGTCCCCACCCCTCTACCTTCCACTCCCCCATGCTGATCGTGTGGTCACATAAAATACCAAGGACTAAGGCTAACCTCCCGACCCCTTCCCCCCAAACGCTCCACCATTCAATTTTAAATAAGCCCGACCACCATTACATATTAAGAAACAATGAAATGGCGTAGTGATAGTGTTGTTGGTTCGCTCAACAGAGATCGACATTCGGAGTGCCATGTGGCACCTTGGGATTGGGTCATGTGTCACTCCATGATTGGCCCATACCATAAGCCTCCAACAAATAAAAATGTGTCACCTAGGCCTGTACAATACGACCACATGGAAGCATGAGATTTCCTCGTACCACCCATTGTGCTTACCTAGTCAAATGATGATGTCATTGTACAAATTTCCCAGTCAGCAGCCCAATCAACCTTGTAAGTTAACTTTTAGTTGTTGGGAAAAAAATTTAGAACATTATAACTTCTTCATACGATGTCGGATTGAGGTGATTCAAGCGGTGTTGGAATCAAGATGACGAACACTACATTTTAGCACTAGTTTTGATCAATTTCGAGCAATTTCAAGCACTTATAATTATGAGCATATTTTTTATCCCCTAGATCACTCCTCCCCACTAGAAGATTTTAGACCACCAAAAGTATGTTTTCAGTCAGCATGTAAGTGAGGGTACAAATCCCTCACTTTTTCGATCTCAATCCACCTAGCTTTACTTGGATTAGTTCCTTTGATCCGCACATGAAGATACCCCATGTTGCCTTTGCATGAAGTCCTTATCCTCCTATCAATAATAATATATTGCTACAATTATTTTGAGTATTTGGGATAAAAAATTCTATGGATGGAATCTGAACATTCGCTCCTTGATCTTCAATCATAGGAGGCTCATATAATCTCAATTTTTCCACATTCACAACAGCATAGAGTTGTTATAAAATTATATATTACAAAGCAATGGAACACATAAAATATTGCAGAAACAAAAATACAGAAAAACATAAAACAAGAGAGACACAAATTTACATGGTTCACCCAATTTGGGTTACGTCCATAGAGAAACATCCAGTCCTTCCTTTTATATTATCCAGCAAAATCAAGAGATACAACCTACAACAGATCCGTTGTAATTTCCTCTTTGCTCTCACATAAGCTCCTCTCTCTCTCTCGAAATAATCATACACAACTGAAATACAATTCCCTAATATAAACCAAGGGTTTCCTTTTAGGGAAAAAAAACTCTAAATTAAGATAACTTCTACTGTCAGATCGTTCTCCAAATGAACAACCCAGATTAACTATGAAATTACAATATTTTACAAGGCAAAATTTCATCTAATTTTAGCTTCGGGGGCATTGCCCCCAAACCCATACCGGGGGGGATATTTAACAGTAGTCATCGGCCCCCCTGGCGGCTATCATATGGGTGAAGTTGCTTCCTCGTTTAGAAACTAGGGTCTAATGCGACTGAGACCTCTAAATCAAGAAGATAATTAGGCTCCACACCCAACAATCTCCTACTTGGAGACTGATTATAGAAACTCCACCATTGCTTCATTTTTTGGACAATGCTTCCACTTTGGACCTCGTTGTTTCTCATATCCATCATCATACTTGAAGACCAAATGAAACTACACAAAATCTTAGTTTCTCCCTAGTTACAACTTTTGTTAACATATCTATAGGATTCTAGCTAGTGTGTATCTTTTCCAGCTTCAACTGTCCATCTTCCAACACTGACCATATGAAATGGTACTTAAGTTATATATGTTTAGTATTGGAATGAAATGATGTGTTTTTTGCAAGATGAATGGCACTCTGGTTGTCATTTTGTAACTTGTCGATCTCCTGCTTCTTACCCAATTAATCCATAAACCATTTTAACCAAATCATTTCTTTACTAGCTTTTGTAGCAACAACATGCTCCACTTCCATTGTTGAAAGTGAAACAACACTTTGCATTTTTGAAACCCAACTAAGTTCCACCTACAGTAAACACATATCTTGTGGTGCTCCTCATGTTATCTCTATCACCTACCATATCTGCATCAACATATCCCTGTAGAGAAATGTTTGAACCACCAAAACATAATTCTTGATTTGTGGTACCTCTCAAATACAAGAGAATCCATTTCACTGCCATCCAATGCTCTTTTCATGGATTGTTCATATCCCTACTTACAACTCCCACTTCATTTGCAATATTAGGTCTTGTGCAGAGCATTGCATACATCAGGCTTCCAACTACTGATGCATATGGAACTTTACACATATAATACATCTCTTCCTGGGTATTGGGACACATCTCCTTACTTATCTTGAAATGGCTAGCCAAAGGTGTAATAACTGGTTTTGCATTCTGCATATTAAATATTTCCAACACCTTTTCTATGTACTCACTCTAAGACAATATTAATTTGCGATTTTTCTTGTCTCTAGTTGTTCTCATACCAAGGATTTGTTTTGCAACACCCAAATCCTTCATTGCAAATGAATTTGTTAATTTTCCTTTGAGCATTGTTAGGGTCCAACCCCTAACCCCTTTATTTATGTAATAAGCCCAATTGGCCAAGTCATAGTCATAGTTAGTTAGAGAGTAAATAAATCCCACATTAATAATTGTAAGTGGTTGAACCGCATTAGAAAAAATAGACCACAGTTAGTTGTAAACAGGACATAGTTAATAAATAAAGTGGTTAACCTATGTTATGCAAGGGACCACTAGTAGTTAGGGTTTTGGATGTCATTTAGCTATAAATAGTCTTATTTAATAAAGGAAATATCATCGAGTCTTATTGTAATTGATCTCTGATCTGTTAGAGGTTGCCCCCTCGAAGAGGCAAGTGAACATTGAATCTATTTCTGAATAATAAAATGCTTATTGTTTTTCTCATTTTATTATGTGTTATGGGCTATATTTCCTTTCATTTCTGGTATTCTAGAATTTCTCGTAGGTTAAGAGCATAAAAAGTGGTATAAGAGAACTTTCCAAGACCAGTTGTACCTCCAATTTTTGCAGAATTTTTTTTAGGCTAGAGACGTGTTATGGCATCTTTAAACCACAAGATCTGTTGTTGAGCACATAAACCTGCATATTTGGGGAGGCATGCACGCAGTAAATACAATAGGTGGTCACGCTTGTTGGACTCCCTTGTAGCCCCTATGGGTACCCCTTCGAGTAGTAGCACATTAGACAGAATGCACGGACTACACTTCCACGTACCCTTAGGTATATCAGAAGCCCCTTGGGGTCACTTGAAACCTAGCCTTAGATAAGTCGTCGGTCGTCTTGTTGCTACAATACACTGAGAACAACACTCGAGGAGATTACTCATGGGTACGATAAGGTAGTCTAGTAGTACGACTAAGGGTATGGTCGATCCTCCTTAGTTAGAGCCCTGAAAGATTGGGTCGAGTACTATTGTTGGACGCCTATGTATATTGTGATCTATAGCACCCGACACTCCTTTGTGACCATAGTTCTCTTTGCTATCTAAATATTGCCCACTACCTTATCTTCTAGATCGGATCCAGTAGTTGGGGTTCTACTGCCGCAGTGAAAATCAAATCCAGCAGTTGGGGTTCTACTGCCGTAGTGAAAATCATACAGCAGTTGGGATTCTATCATCTTCATACAAATCAGATCCAATAGTTGGGGAATTTTTGCCACCGTGAAACTCACATTCAGTAGTTGGGGTTTTCACAATGTCGATCAGACTCTTTGTGCAGTGAGGCTTGTTGCTACTACAATTCAGCTCTATTTTCACAAAACATTGGGCATGATCAAGTTTTCTGGAATTCGGCCACTGCAGTACTGATCAGCGGGGAGTAAAACTCCTTTTCGAGTTAAAAAATTGAGTTAGAGACCATCCCAGGGCACCTGCAAGAGACTTAGCCCATAATATTGAGGACGACAAGCTGGTCACAGTGGTACCATTCACTTGTAAGCCCCAAATTGTTACCTCACATAGTCTCAAGTGATCCATGTCATTAGAATCGCGAGCTTGCCCTCTTTCCAAATAGACTACTCTTAAGTAAGCTCAAAAAATTTGTCCCGAATTGGTATATGCAAGGTACTAGATCTCAAGTTATGGCTTCGGAAAAGGCACTCAAGAGGTTCAACAACCTTGAAGAAAAATTCGACACATTCCAAGGCATAGTTCTTAAATATCTCTCACATATATGATCCCTTCTAAGCCCGCCTCATATGGAGGAGCACATAGAAGGAGAATCCAACCATCACATTCACTTCCATGGAAATCACTGCTCTTCCCACCACCAGACACCCAAGCTGGACATGTACAAATTTGATGGCTCTAACCCTACAGTATGGGTAGCACAAATGGAACAATATTTCTCCCTTAATGACATCTCAGAAGATCAAACTAAACTACATGTGGGAGCCTTTATTTGGACCAAGAGAGATGGAAATGGTGGCAGTGGCATCAGAAATGTTATCCATGGAACTTGACTTGGAACATGTTCTCAAAATCCATATGTGATCGCTTTGACCGTGAATCTAATTTTTTGGGTCGTCTCACTAAACTTGGGCAAATAGTCTCAGTAAAGGACTACATTGCAGCCTTTGAGAAATTGGCCATCAGAACTGACGGTCTAGCAGATGACTGCTACTTGAAGTGTTTCATCAATGGCCTAAAATAAGCCATCCAAGCCCATGTCCAGATGCAACGTCCAGTTACTTGGATGGACACATGTAAAAATTCCTTAGAAGTGGAAATCAACTTAACTTCCAAGTGCAATTGTCCAAATTTTGTCAAACACTTAAGGTTCAAAAGGTGTCACCGAAATAAATGGCCGAAAGAAGAAAACAAGGATTGTGGTACTACTGTGATGACAAGTACTCTCCTGGACATAAATGCAAGGAACCCAAATTCTTTCAAATTGATGCTACTGATAACAGTTCACATGAGGAAGCTCCATCCCTTGAGGTGCCTAAGGAAGAAGTTGGGGAAACCAAAACCGAAAATGATCTCACCACTACACCAGATGAGCCAGTTATCTCACTAAACGCTTTGGTTGGCATTTCTTCGCCTCAAACTCTCAAAATTTGAGCCTTTATTAAACATCGATTGGTCATGGCATTGATTAATAGTGGTGGCACTCATAACTTTATCCATAAGCAAGTCACATAAGATATTCATTGCTTTCTGTGGGTAGTAGCTAATTTCCAAGTCCTTATCGCTAATGGGGGGACCATGAAATGTGAAGGTACTCCTCATATTCATCCTGAGATGCAATAGGTCTTAGACCGCCACCAGCAGGTATTTGAAAAGCCTCAAGAGCTTCCATCCTCTAGGGGTGAACATGATCATAGCATCCCTTTGCTCCCGGGGGCCCAACCGCCTAATGTGCGCCCATACCAATATCCTTTCGCCCAAAAGAATGAAATTGAAAAAATCATTAAGGAACTCCTTGAAGTAGGTGTTATTCATCCCAGCATCAGTCCTTATTCATCACCAATGGTCATGGCGCTAAAGAAAGATGGAGAATGGTGCATGTGTCCGGAATTTCAGGCCCTCAACAAGCTCACTATCAAAGACAAATTTCCTATTCTGGTTGTTTATGATCTTCTTGATGAACTGCATGGTGCTCAATTATTTACCAAGCTAGATCTTCACTCGGGATATCACCAAATACGCATGAAGGAAGTAGACATTCCAAAGATTCCAAACTCATGAAGGCCATTATGAATTGTTGGTCATGCCATTTGGTCTCTGTAATTCTCCATCTACTTTACAAAGCCTCATGAACCACCTGTTGAAACCATATATCTAAAAATTTGTCCTCGTCTTCTTTGATGACATTCTCATCTATAGCTTAACCTGGGACAAACATCTTCAACATGTAGACCTAATCTTGCAACTGTTATGGAATCACAAATTATTTGTCAAATTGTCCAAGTGCTCTTTTTACGTGGAAGAAGTCGAGTATTTGGGACACATTGTGGGTCGTGAAGGATTGAGGGTTGATCTGAAAAGGATACAAGCAATGCAAGATTGGCCATAACCAAAAACCTTGAAGAGTTTGAGGGGATTCTTGGGTCTCATTGGCTACTATCATAATTTTTTTTGCAATTATGGTTGCATTGCAAGACCCCTCACTAATATTCTCAAGAAAAATTCATTTCTTTGGACTAATGCATCTCAACACGCATTCTTGGCTCTCAAATAGGTCATGTGCTCCACTCTGTATTGGCCCTACTAGACTTCACCAAATATTTTGTGATTGAATGTGATGCTTCCAGTACAGGTATTGGTGTTGTATTAATGTAGGAAGGTCAACCATTGGCCTTCACCAGCCAACAAATGAATGGAAAACATCTAGGTCAATCTACCTATGAGAAAGAAATGATGGTCATCTTACATGCAGTAGACACTTGGGGACCATACTTTTTGGGGTGACATTTCCAAATCGGATGAACCATCAAAGCTTAAATTTTTTTTTTTGGAGAAACGTCTATCAACACCACAACAAAATAAATGGCTGGCCAAAATGCTAAGATATGATTATGAGATAATTTACAATAAAGGGCATGATAATGTAGTAGTTGATGCTTTATCGCACCAATTTGAGGATGAAAGCACCCTGTTATCAATCTCTCTTCCCATATCAGATTGGATTCAAGAGGCTTGCAAGGAATGGTTCTCACACCCCTATCTTTCCCAACTTATTAATATCTTGAGAGAAGATCCTAATTCCTCAATCGACTACTCTTGGAAGGACGATATTCTTCACTTCAAGGATCGAGTGGTTATATTGTCAAAATCCACCCTCAAAACCCGCATTTTGGAAGAGTTGCACTCATCTCCAACTACAGAGCATTCAGGATTTTAGAAGACTTATGCTTGTGCTTGTCATTCTTTCTTTTGGAGTGGCATGAAAAATGACATTCTTACTTTTGTAGTTGAATGTGATGTGTTTCAACACAACAAAGGATAAACATTCAAGTTACCAAGAACCTTACAACCATTGCCATTCCCTGCCTCTGTTTGGAAAGATGTTTCCATGGATTTCATCACCGATCTCCCAAAGTTAGGCAAAAAATCCGTCATCATGGTGGTTGTGGACAGACTTTCTAAATATTCTCATTTTTGCACTCTACCCCACCCATTTACCCCCTCTTTGGTGGCTCAAGCTTTCATGGACCAGATCTTCAAACTGCATGGCATGCCAACTTCCATTGTGTATGATTGCAACCCCACTTTTAGCAGCAAATTTTGGCAAGAAATTTTCAAGCTACAAGGCATGCAACTCCAATTAAGTACCGCCTATCATCCCCAAATCAATGGTCAAACAGATGCATTTAAAAAATGTTTGGAGACATATATAAGGTACTTCAATTCAGAAAAGAAACATCAATGAGTACATTGGCTACCTTTAGTTGAATGGTGGTATAATACTAACTATCATGAAGCCACCAAGATGACTCCATACGAGGCAATGTATGGCCAACTCCCACCTTCACCTATTACTTATATCCCTAGATGTTCTAAGGTGCAGGAAGTTGATCAACTCCTACAGAACCGTGCCACCATGATAGCTCATCTCAAAGATAATATACATCAAGCTTAGAATCAAATGAAGCAACAGGTAGACCAACATCATTTCGAGCGCACATTTCAAGAAGGGGATTAGGTATTCCTGCGACTGTAACCATATAATAAAACATCTATCAAAGAAAATGGCTACAAGAAACTAGCACTAAAATTCTATGGACCTTATCAGATACTTTAGCACATTGGAGCAGTGGCCTACAAATTGGCCTTGTCACCAACTTCAAAAATCCATCTGGTCTTCCATGTATCATGCCTCAAGAAAGTGGTGGGGAAAAATTGTAGAATTCAAACCAGACTACCTGAATTGGATGAGGAAGACTCACTCTGGCTCCAACCATAACAGGCCATCGATACCTGTGAAAGACATCTCCACAATCGCACGATCAAGGAAGTCCTTGTCAAGTGGAAAGACACCTCTCCAGAATATGTGACCTGGGAACCAACCATTATTCTTTAGCAGTTTCTACAGCTTCAGCCTTGAGGACAAGGTTTCTTTTGATGGGGGAGGGCATGTTAGGGTCCAACCCTAACCCCTTTATTTATGTAATAATTCCAATGGGTCGAGTCATAGTCATAGCTAGTTAGAGAGTAAATAAAGTCTGCATTAATAATTGTAAGTGGTTGACCCACATTATAGAAAATGGACCATAGTTAGTTGTAAATGGTCCATAGTTAATAAATAAAGTGGCTAACCCGTGTTATGCAAGGGACCACTAGTAGTTAGGGTTTTAGATGTCATTTAGCTATAAATAGTCTTATTTAGTAAAGGAAAGATCATCGAGTCTTATTATAATTGAGATCTTCTATGTTGGAGGTTTCCCCCTCGAAGAGGCAAGTGAATATTGAATCTATTTTTGAATAATAAAATACTTTTTGTTTTTCTCATTTTATTATGTTTTCTAGGCCATATTTCTTCACATTTATGGTATTCTGGAATTTCTGCAGGTCAAGAGCATAACAAGCACATTTATTTCCTGCATGTTAGACCCTGCAACAAGCATGTATTCTACCTAAAATAGAAATATAATATTATTGCCATCATTTTGTTTCTTAAGATAAGCACAGTGATAAGAATTGATCAGAATGACATCTAGTATAACTTTGTTCAGACATAAACTTGTCAAACTTTCTATACAATTTCCTTGGAGCCTATTTTAGGCCATACAAGCTCTTCTTCAACCTACACACTAATTTCTCCTTCCCTTTGACCTCATACCCTTGTGGCTGCTACATATATATTTATTCCTCTAAATCCCAATGCAAAAAGGTTGTCTTTACATCTAACTTTTCAAGATGCAAATTTTCTGATGCCAGTAGACTTAAAATAATTCTGATTGAAGTCATTTTAATAATATTAGAAAACATTTCATCAAAGTCTATACATTCCTTTTGTGCAAACCACTTCACCACAAGTCTAGACTTATACCTATGTTTTCTTCCATCTTCTTCCTTCGACCTATAAACTCGTTTATTCTGCAATGTTGTTTTACCTGCAGGAAACTTGACTAAGTCCCAAGCCTGGTTATGCTTCAAGGAGTCCATCTCTTCTTCCATGGCTTGCTTCCCCTTGTTCATGGTTTCCATTCTACATTGTTTCTTCATATCTTTTTGGTTCACTAGAATTAGTCAACAATACATAATATAATGAAGGAGAATATCGTTTAGGGGGTCTACTTATCCTGGTAGATATTCTAACACCACTTTAAGGTGTTTGAGGTTCATGTTTTTGTTGTGGTTGTTGTTGTTGTGGTGGCTGCTGATCATTATGATTTTCAGGCACCTTTAATTTTTCTGTGATCTCATCAAGCACTGTGTATCCTTTGTTTTCTTTTTCATGTTTCTTTCCCTGCATTTGATCCTTATACAAGACCTTTTCATTGAATATGACACATCTACTCCTAACGATTTTATGATTTTCATAATCATATAAGCGATAACCAAAATAATTTACACCATATCCAATAAAGGTACATTTCTTTGATTTTTCCTCAAGCTTTGTTCTATTTTCTTTATTGATGTGGACAAATGCTTCACAACTGAAAGTCTTTAAAAACAATTAGTTTACCTTTTTACCTGTCCATGCCTCCTCTAAAATACCACCATCCAAGGAACTTGAAGGCCCTCTGTTTATTAGCTAAACAACAATATCCACAACATCTACCCAAAATTGCTAAGGCAATCCTGCATGCAATCTCATGCACCTTGCACGCTCCATGATTGTCTTGTTCATCCTTTCTGAAGCACTATTTTCCTATGGTGTTCCTGGAATTGTCTTCTCTCTATGAATTCCATGCTCTGAAAAGTAGTTATCAAGCTCTTTGCTGCAATATTCACCTCCATTGTCTAATTTGAGACACTTCAACTTCTTTCCTGTCTCATTCTCAACCAAAGCTTTCCGTTTCCTGAAATTATCAAATACATCAAATCCAAGTTTTCCTAGTTGCATCATCAAGAAAAGTAACATAATAACGAGAGCCACTAAGAGATGAAACCTCAGCAGGTCCCCATACATATGTATGCACAAGATTTACTTTTTTTCTCTTCTTTTCCTTCCCAACTTCGATAAATATGACTCTCTTTTTTTCCATAAACACAATTTTCACAGAAATCCAAATCAACACGCTTCAAACCTAGCAAAAAAAATTCTTGAGTGAAGAATTTGCATCCCTTTCTCACTCATGTGTCTAAGCCTATGATGCCACAATGTCATATATGCTCCCGTGGAGGTTAAAGCATTAACAAAATTAGAAATACCATTGAATAAATACAACATACCAAAATTTTCTCCTTTTTCTATTACCAGGGCTCCTTTAGTGACCTTCCAGGTTTTGTCTATGAATGTAGTTAAACGATCTTCACCACTAACTACCCTGTTGAAATTATATTTTTATTTAGATCTAGAAGATGCCTTACCCCCTTCAATAGCCATTGGTTTCCATTCTGTTGCTTTATAAAAACCTTACCCATTCCATCAATTTTACAGGGTTTGTATCACCCAAATGAACGTGTCCAAAATCTGCTTGAATGTAGTCATGAAAATGTTTCCTATTAGGCGTGGCATGGAATGAGGCCCCTAAATCTACCACCCAGGCATCAATAATATTCTCTAATGAAAGAATCAAAGCATCTTGCAACATATTGCCTGTCACATTCGCTTCATAATTGTTCTCTTGTTGTCCATATCCTTCTTTTCCGCTTCCGAGATTTGCAGTCTTTCTTCATGTGCCCTTTCTTCCCACCTTTCCAACACACTATCCGTGATTTGGATTTGGATCTTCCTTTTCTTGACTTATTGTGATTTCCTGGGATCCTTCCTCTTTCCATTTTTCTTCCCCTAGTCTCTACAGTCAAAGTGTTACCTGATGTCTCATAAGAGCTTTTCCATTGCATTTCCTCACTACGGATGGTACCAAAAACATCATCAAACTTTAAAGTAGTAGATCCAGAGACAGAGTTATTGATATCCATAACTAAGCCATTCCAATTTTCTAGCAATGAACACAGAAATAACAAAGCCCTAACTTCGTCATCAAAATTTACCCCTACAGAACTTAACTGACTGGTAACCATGTTAAAGTCATTTAAATGATTAGCAACAGATATACCTTCTATCATCTTCATATTAAATAGACACTTCATAAGAAATACCTTACTTGAGGCTGATGGTTTTTCATATAATTTATCCAATGCCATCATTAAACCTTATGTTGTCGTTTCCTTTGAAATGTTGAATGCCACCAACGATGACACACATAGTTTTATTGTTCCTAGTGCCTTTCTATCGAGAATCTCCCATTCTGCGTCTATTATACTCATCAGCTTATTTGATTTTCCACTCAACAATAGGTACAAATCTTTCTAATACACATAATCTTCGATTTGTATCTTCCACAACTGGTAGTTTTGGTTGTTAAATTTCTTGACCCTAAACCTACCATATTCCACCATTGCTCCCACTTAAACCAGGAACCCTTCTCTCCTGCAAGTTTATCATCTAAATAGACCTTCGACTTTGATACCAGTTGTTAGAAAATTATATATTACAGAGAAATGGAACATATAAAATATTGCAGAAACATAAATACAGAAACACATAAAATGTTGGGTCCCTATAATACTAGTGATTACCCCATTACTATTGTAGTTGTACCCCTTATTAATATTGTTGTGCCCCTATTTTCCCCATATCGTTATTACTGTGCCCCATAGAATCCCTCTATTGTTATTTTTGTGGCTTTATATTATTATTGTTAGGTCGGCTGGGTTATATTGTGACTCCTTAGACTCCTATATAGAGAAAGGAGGTTTTGTCATTTGAATCATCCAAGAATTGTTCATTTATGTAATGTAAAGGAGGTTGCCCCCTCGAAGAGGCTGAATTTTAAGGCGTTGATCTATCTTTTCTATCTTTTTCTCGAGCTGGTTTCATAACATTTGGTATCAGAGCTTTGGATTCTAGGGTTTCATTGCTCCAAACAGGTCATCGTGGCATTTTCGCTATAACTTCTTTTCTGCGATGTTTCAGAAGCGAAAAAAAACCCATTTGAGATGAAATCGTGCTAAACCTTGGGTCCGAATTTCAGAGCTTTTCGCGCTATATTTGCGGAGATATGATCTGAGGAAGTTGGTCTTTTTGCAGACTCCTGAATTACATTCCAAACAAGTGACCTGGGGAAAATCATCATAACTTTCTCTCTGAGCATCGGATTGAAATTTTGTAAGAAGGTATAGAAAGAGGACGGACTGTAGTTTCTTGTATATATTTCTCAGAGCCAAAGGTCAAAACAAGGACACGTGGCACGTCATACAAGTTCGCTCTACTGAATTAGTCTATAGTCAGGTCACTGTGGGAGATTTGGCATAACTCTTCATTGGAGAATCTAATTCGGGTCAGACTGGTGGCATTGGAAAGAGGACACAAAGGGCTACCGCAAGTCACAATTTCAGAACTGGATGATCTGAAATTACAGAGATACATCAGAGGCAATATCGAGCTCCTACAAAGTGAAAAAAGGTGTGTAGATTTTTTAAATTTTTTCTTAAGCTTGGTTTGAACAATTATTTTGAAGGAATTCAAAGGGCATAGTAGAGCATTAGTATCAGTAACTAATGCCCCGAGGAAAGAAAATGCAAACACCTAGTAAGCAATTTAAAAGCTCTAGCATGACTCATGAAGAAGAGGAAGAAATGCTACATGATATATCAAATTACAAGACCAAGTGCAACAAATTTCACTCTCACAAAAGCTAACAGAAGCTAAGATAAATAGCGTGGAATCTAAGATAAAGGGCGTGGAAGCCAATATTGACGATTTGAAGATAGATTTGAAGGCAGATTTGACAAATTTTCTACAAGAAATACTTACTAATGGTGAAAGGGGAGTAAAGGAAACTCATGATGCAAACAAAGGAAATGTTAATCATGATTTCATAGACTCTAATGTTGGATCGAAGACGCACCATATTCAAAAAATCGATATGAGGAAGTTTGATGGCAAGGATCCCACAACATGGATATTACAGATGGAGCAATTTTTCGATCTCAATAATGTGCAAAACACACAAAAGGTACGTATTGCAACTTTATATTTGGAACCAAATCAGTTTGTATGGTATCAATGGCTTTGCTATCATAAACAATTTATCACTTGGGCAATTTTTATGGAAGAATTGATAGCACATTCTGAGGATACAAAAAGCAACACTTTTTTTAACCAATTGATAAGTCTCAAACAAAAGGGTTCAATAATGGAGCACATTGAGGAGTTCCAAAAATTGAACATAAGGGTAAAAAATATTCCAGAGGAGCATAGGATTGATGTGTTCATAGGGTCTTTAAATGATAATATCCAACATGATTTTCGCCTTTGGGAACTTGATTCATTAGAAAAGGCATTCAGGTTAGCAAGAAAAATGGAAAGCAAAATTATGGCAACCAAGAAGCATACCACTCACAACTATAAAGACGGAAGTGTTGTTGCCGCTATTCTTCCACAACCTATAAGATTGACACCACAATAATTGGAAGAAAAAAGAGAAAAAGGGCTTTGTTACAGTTGTGATAGCAAATACACTAAAGGTCATAAGTGTGCTGAGAAGAAATTATTCTACATAGATTGTGAAGAGGAAGAAGAAAAGGAGCAAGAAAGGTCAAAAGAAGAGGATATACTCCAGGAACAAAGCCTAGATGAAGAACAAATGAATCCGACCATATCTTGTAATGCATTGGCGGGAATTACCACTCCTCAAACCATCAAGATAGAAGGAAAAATCAAGAAGAAAAAGGTAATAGTGTTGATTGATTCAGGAAGTACCCACAATTTTATTCATTGTAAGGTAGCAAAAGAATTGAATTGCTTCTTATATCCAGCACCAGAGTGTCAAGTGATGGTTGCAAATGGAGGAACAATAAATTGCTCTGGAAAGTGCCATAATATCAAGCTATCCATGGGAGAATATGTATTGACTAGCCCAATGCTTTCCATTCCAATGGGAGGTGCTGATGTTGTACTAGGAGTCCAATGGCTACAATCCTTGGGTACAATAGCTTTTAATTTTCAAGAACTTTTCATGAAATTTTCTGTGGAAGGAAAGGAATTTGAATTAAGGGGTATTGCAGGGAAACCAGGAAAGATAATTAGCTCTAACGGTATGACAAAGCTTCTAAAAAGGAACGAAAAGGTGTAATTGCAAAATTATGTTCGCTAGATGTTTCCACATTGGAATCATCTATTTCTCTAGATCTCCAAAAAGTCTTGGACAATCATTCCAAGGTATTTGAGACTCCCAAAGGTCTCCCACCTATTCGTGATCATGATCATGCTATTCATCTGATTCTAGGAAGTGTTCCTCCAAACATCAGGCCGTACAGATATCCCTATGCCCAAAAGAGTGAAATTGAACGTATGGTTGCAGAAATGCTAGAGGCTGGTATAATTCAACCAAGTCAAAGTTCTTTCTCTACTCCAGTAGTATTGGTGCACAAGAAGGATGGATCATGGCGCATGTGTCCGAATTATAGGGAGCTCAACAAGCTCACTATTAAAGATAAGTTTCCCATTCCTGTCATTGATGAATTACTGGATGAATTGCATGGATCAATTTACTTCACCAAGTTGGATCTTCGTTCAGGATATCATCAAATTAGAATGAAGACTGAAGACATTCCAAAAATAGCATTTAGAACTCATGAGGGTCATTATGAATTTTTGGTCATGCCTTTTGGCCTTACCAATGCACCCTCAACATTTCAAGGTTTGATGAATTCAATTTTCAAACCATTCCTTAGAAAATTTGTGTTAGTATTTTTTGATGATATACTAATCTACAGCAAGTCTTGGAAGGATCATGTTGAACATGTTGACAGGGTGCTACAACTATTGGAGGAGAAACAATTATATGCAAAAAGATCCAAATGTTTCTTTGGAGTACAAGAAGTGGAATATCTGGGTCATATTGTATCTCATGAAGGAGTTAAGGTAGACCCTAGCAAAATTAAAGCCATTAAGGAATGGAAAATCCCCACATCCATAAAGCATCTGCGAGGATTTCTCGGGTTGACAGGGTATTATCGCAAGTTTGTTAAGAATTATGGGAGAATAGCAGCACCTCTAACAACATTATTGAAGAAAGATGCATTTTCATGGACTCTAGAAGCAACAAAGGCCTTCGAACATCTTAAAGAGGCAATGTGCCAAGCACCTGTCTTAGCTACACCGGACTTCACAAAAACCTTTATTGTGGAATGTGATGCTTCAGGAAATGGAATTGGTGCTGTTTTAATGCAAGATGAAAGACCCATTGCTTTTGAAAGTCGTCCAATCAAGGGAAATTTTTTACACAAAGCTATTTATGAGAAGGAAATGTTGGCAATACTCCATGCACTTAAGAAATGGCGACCCTACCTAATGGGAAGACACTTCAAGGTAAAAACGGATCATGATAGCCTTAAATACTTTTTAGAACAAAGATTATCCTCTGAAGAGCAACAAAAGTGGGTCACAAAGATGTTGGGTTATGACTTTGAAATCATCTACAAAAAAGGGAAGCAAAATGTGGTGGCAGATGCACTCTCAAGAAAGGATGAGGATGTGGAAGCATTGTTGTGTGCCATTTCTATTATCCAACCAGATTGGATAAACGAAGAAAGGGAGGAATGGAAGAATGACGAAGAAGTGTGGGCACTTATTCGAAAGTTACAACAAGATTCCAGTACATCTGATACATTTAGCTGGCAAAATGATTTGTTATGGTACAAAGATCGCTTATACCTCTATAAGAATTCCCAACTAAAACAAAAGATTCTTATGGAATTGCACACTTCTCCCTTAGGAGGGCACTCGGGATTTTTAAAAACTTACCACAGGGTTAAGAAGGAATTTTTTTGGGATGGCCTTAAATCAGATATTCAAAAGTTTGTGGCAGAATGTTTGGTTTGCCAACAAAATAAAGTTGAAACAATTAAGACACTGGGTCTATTACAACCTTTATCCATTCCAAGCCAACGTTGGGAGGAGGTTTCAATGGATTTTATCACAAGTTTACCCAAGTCTGAGGGAAAGAGTGTCATCATGGTGGTAGTTGACAGACTTACCAAGTATGCACACTTTTGTGCATTATCACATCCATTTAAAGCTAGTACAGTTTGTACTGCATTTATGGAAACAATTCAAAAGCTACATGGAAACCCAAAGATTATTGTAAGTGATAGAGATCCCATTTTCACTGGAAATTTTTGGACAGAATTATTTTCTTGTCTTGGTACTCAGTTAGATCATAGCTCATCTTATCATCCTCAATCTGATGGGCAAACTGAGATAGTAAACAAATGTTTGGAAGGATATCTTCGTTGCTTTGTATCTGATAAACAGACACAATGGGTCAAATGGTTGCCTCTAGCTGAATGGTGGTATAACACTTCCTTCCATACAACAACAAAAATGACCCCATTTATGGCACTTTATGGGTATCAACCACCATCCATCATATCACATTTAAGAGAAAATTCTAAGTTTCAAGTAGTGGAACATCACATCGAACATCAAAAACAAGTCCTCCAACTCTTAAAGGATAACCTCGTGTTGGCACATAATAGAATGAAACAACAGGCAGATCAACATCGCAGCGAAAGAAGTTTTGATGTAGGTGATTGGGTATTCCTACAGCTACAACCATATAAGAAAATGTCCCTCAAGAAAACTAAGAAGGATAATAAAATACCACCAAAGTATTATGGTCCGTACAAGGTGTTGCAAAATATTGGTACTATGGCATACAAATTGGAGCTTCCTGCAGCTTCTCGATTGCACCCAGTTTTCCATGTTTCATGTTTAAAGAAGGTTATAGGTGATAAGCTCACAGTTCAAACAATATTGCCAGAACTTGACGAGGAAGGGAAAACTATATTGGAACCAGAAGCAGTCACAGAAACAAGAACTCGACAGCTACGAAATCAATCAATTTCAGAGTATATTATCAAGTGGAAGAACTTATCTGCTGAAGATTCCACATGGGAGGATGATAATTTTATACAGAAGCATCTAGAACTACTCAAGCGTTGAGGACAACACTTTTTTGAAGGAGAGGGGCATGTTCGGTCCCTATAATACTAGTGATTACCCCATTACTATTGTAGTTGTACCCCTTATTAATATTGTTGTGCCCCTATTGTCCCCATATTGTTATTACTGTGCCCCATAGAATCCCTCTATTGTTATTTTTGTGGCTTTATATTATTATTGTTAGGTCGGCTGGGTTATATTGTGACTCCTTAGACTCCTATATAGAGAAAGGAGGTTTTGTCATTTGAATCATCCAAGAATTGTTCATTTATGTAATGTAAAGGAGGTTGCCCCCTTGAAGAGGCTGAATTTTAAGGCGTTGATCTATCTTTTCTATCTTTTCCTTGAGCTGGTTTCATAACATAAAATAAGAGAGATAGATATACATGGTTCACCCAATTTGAGCTACGTCCACGAAGAAACAACCAGTCCTTCCTTTTATATTATCCAACAAAATGAAGAGATACAACCTACAACAGACTCATTGTAATTTCCTCTTCGCCCTCACACAAACTTCTCTCTCTCTCTTAGAATAATCATATACAACTGCAATACGTTTCCCTCATATAAACTGGGGGTTTCCTTCTAGGGATTAGGCATTTTAATTAGTTATTATTATTAACTATTTATGCATATTAATAATTCTTTATTTGTTACAAGTTAAAAAAAAAAAAATTAATTATAAATGCTTGATAATTATTATTAATAAGTAGATTAGTAAATTTATTCCTCTTCTTAATTTCTTGAATTAATATTAGTTATTTATTGCTAATGCTTAATTAGTTAGTTATTAATAATTTATTAATTAATGATTTTTTGTTACCATGTTAATAAATAAATTAATGATAATTATCATTAATGATTAATTATTTATTTATAATAATAATTATTTATTTACTTATCATAATAAATTAATAAATAAATAATTACTTATAAATAAATAAATTATTATTAATAATTAGTAATTATTATTTATTTATTATCATTAGTTTTTGTCATTTTCATTACATGATTTAGGTTTAGTTTTTAATTTAGGATTTAATTCGGCTCTCTTTTCATAATTTTGTTCATTTAGTATTTATTAATCTTCCCTTTTGGCCGTTTGACTCTTCTTTCATTCATTCATTCACTGTCTTGAAGATGGATCCCCTTTGGGATTTGAAACGTCAACAAGGTTCAAACTATACCGTGGAAAATCCAAACCATTCTTCTCAAAACAATGACCATAAGAATTTATAATTTGATGTTGTAATAGTTGTAAATGAATGTAATTATTTAAATGTAAGTTAAATATGAGAGAAATGTTATAGTGTTTATAAAATAAAATATTAAACCAAAAAACAAAAATAATAATAAAATGTTATATTTATTTAGTCAAAAAAGTAATACAAATAATAAATTGTTGCAATTCAATTTGTTATATTAAGTTTTTTTTTTTTTTGTAAGTTGATAATTTTCTATTAATTCATGAAGATATTACATCGTGGTGAGCTTAATTTCCAACAAACTAGGGCCTCACCCCTACCAGATTTGTTGGCCATCAGATATAAACCGATAATAATTGTACAAAACTAAAATACCACATGTCAATGGCCTAATAAGCTCAAAACTGAGCAAAAAACAAAATATATCCAACTCACTTCATTATACATTAGCATTATTGGGATTCTGAGCAACGTTACCATCCTTGCCTCGGTGGTGAAAGCATCATGAACATGTGATTCCATATGAGCCATGCATCCTTCAAAGTTATCCATTTGGTCTCACAGTCTCTTTTGGTTGGGACAAAGAGAGTCTTGATGGTCAAGAATGTGCCATTGATTATGATGAATATCATTGAGAAAATTAATAACTTCATTCTTATTATTGTAGCGGTCTCGAGCCTGTTGCTCAACCGCTACTTGCACAAGGTGAATTTGGGCTTCTATGGAGTCGAAAGGGGGTGGTAAATCTACTCTCCCAGGTGAATTGTCAAGAGGTTGCTCCAACTCTCCTTCATCCACCAGTAGGCCCCCTTGAAGGTGGTCCCCATGGTCCCTTTGGCCCCCACCGTGTCGAGGTTTGCCTATCTTCCTATGTATGGATGCCTCTCAATTGCGGCTTCGCAGGACCACAAGAATGAACCCCCTAATTGCTAAACATGTTGATATTTTCACCCGTCCACACACCAGCGTAGAAACGGGATGGGAAACTGTCACCTCTCTCATGCTTTGTTGAGTAGTAGATAATGTCCCAAAAGCCCCCAAAAGACCCTCATGGATGTCACAATATGCTACAAACTCCTTCAGAAACAACCAAAGATTATAATTTTCACTATCCACCCTTCTAAAAGTGCACATTTAGCATAGAGGTGGACTGCAAGTGCATCCTTCACACAAATATATTGTCGAGCCTTGTCAATAAAATGCACATTCCAGCAAGACCCTCCCTTTGTGCCTTGGCTTTGGGGAGCTGCTACCAACACTACCACCCAACTCACATTCGTGTAGAGAGAAACATAAGACCCCCTCAGAGGAAAAACACCTTGAAAGGGAGAAGCACGTCCACCAAGACCTCTCACACTAAGAACTTATTGTGTATTCAAACAGGCTTAACTGACATATGAACCACACACCAGAGCATTTCACATAGAAGTTCCTATGGAATGTGCTAGAAAATGAATTATCTAAGACAACTCGTCAGTGGCTAGTCCAACACCTCCTCCACCGCATTTCCCGACCAGCCGATGAAGCTCCTCTTTGAGATTTCCTACATCACAGACTAGCCACACTGAGATAATCAAATCTAGGGATCAATTCAATCACAGGTCCCAAATTACCACCTGAGAAGCGATTGAAAGCCACACTTCACCATCCTCACGTCTCTGAAACAAAAATGAGGCCTCGCATCAACTAGTGAATAGGCTAAGCGCTCTAGAGAGGCCACCCGTAAATCTGGTTCAAACAATTCCTTCTGCAAACCCCATTTTCATCTCGTGAAGCCTGAAAATGCTTGTCATTACCAATGTCATGGGTATTATAACATATACACCCTCGAGAATGTTCTTCTGCAAGGTTTTAGGTTCCACTTGCCCAAAATGTCTCATTGCCATAATTGTCGTGTGGTGGCGGGGGGGTGGGGGGGGGAATTATTACCCTTGTCCTAGGTACTATCCATGTTCATCTCCCCAAGAGAGAATTGTGATTTCGTTTTTATTTTTAAAATTATAAACATTTTTTCCAATAAAAAAAATCATAATATTTATATCACATTAAAATAAATTTAAACAAGACTCATTCATATTCATAATCATATATTTCAAAACATATACATTGATAGTAGGGATAAATTATGATCCACTAAATGATAAAAATTAAAATAATGATTCATATTCGTAACCATTATATTTCATAACTTCATATTTAAATTTAATTAATAAACGCACACACACATATATAACCAAAGCTATTCATATCACATTAAAAAATTATAAAACATATGGAAAAGTTTTATTAAAATTAGATATAAGAATATTTTTCATAACTCGTTTTTACCATTAGGAGTAAGTCAAACGTTACCTGTCCTTGTTCATAATATATGAATGCACAATCGCCACAGGATCAAGATAGGATCCCGGTCGTCCGGGAAAGGCAAAATGGAAACAACGGTCTCTTCGAAATACTGAAAAGTTCGGAGAAACAAATCCATTGTTCTCCTGATGTGATGACATTTCGAGAGCTGAAGGTGAAGAGGCCTCTATTTGCTCGACCCGTTACTAGTCACTCGACCCGTTACCAGCTGTTAGAACTATAAGTTCGTTCCCTGGAAGTCAGAAGATGTGAAATTTATATAAATATAAATAATATTACTACTCATTAACATAAATTCATTCCAAATTTATTTGCTAGAAGAATAAAATCATTTTAAGTGCAAACATTTTCTCAAATTTTACACTTAAAAGGGGCTTGCATTTTAAAATATTTAATACATTTTGACACTTAAAAGTTCCAAATTAAAGATAAATCTATACTAATACTAATTTAATAAAATTAATTTATTATTTTTTTAAATTGTCAATATATATAAAATATTCAATAACATTAACATCAACCTATTTAACTATATAAACTTACATATACATTGTTCAAAAAACTTATTATTAATAACATTTAGATTAAAATTTAGATAAATACCACAACCAAAATTGAAATTTATATTCAAACTAAAACACAGTAGGCTTTTGAATTATAACTCGCTTACAATATTCAATACGCTTCTAATAAAAAATGAAATTACTCAAATCATGCTTATTGGTTTGAGATGTTGGGAAGATACAAATTATCTTACAAAATAATAATAACATTTAACTATTATGCTTATTGGTTTGAGATGTTGGGAAGATACAAATTATCTTACAAAATAATAATAACATTTAACTATTTTTGCCCCCAGGGCTTTGTGGTGAATGGGTGCACTTTTAAGGCACTCCTTGCGATAGGTCACTGGTTCAAATCCCCCGTGGGTGCTTAGGTAGTATTATAAATAAATAAATAAAAACATTTAACTATTTTTATATTACAAAATAATAAATAATTTTAAATTTAAATATTTCTATACTGTGTTGTTATATTTTTATAAATTTGGTGGAAGTACATTTTCATCAGGTCTAATATATTATTTTACAGAAATGGGGAATTGAACGGTGACTTAAGACCCTTTGGACTTATATTATGTTGCTATTAACTTATATTCTATTTGAATTTATGACCGGAGAATCCACAGTTGTAGAATTTATACACCAACGTTTCGAATCCCAAATGGGATCCATCATCAGGGAACAGAGAAAGATGATAAAAAGAAGAGCCAGATGAAGGAAATAAATACTCATGAGGGATGAAAGTTAAAGGAACAGCACCGGTCGGCCAGAGAGATTTATACTTAAACCTAATTTTAATTTTAATTTTAATTTAATATCATTCAATTAATATCTATAAAATAAAAACTTTAAACTAAAATCTAAATTAATATTAATATTAAAAACTAATATATATAATAATATTAATATCATAAAATATTAAAAACCTAAAATCTATAATGATAATGATATCTAAAACTAAAATATAAGTTAATATTGATAACATAAACCCTAATATATAACTTTAAAATTTTAATATAACTTTATATTTGTGAAATATGATTAATATATAACTTAATAATTGTATAACCTAAAATCTATATAATCTATATAATCTATATAACTTAAAATATATATAATAGAATTAAAATCAATAAAGCCTCATATCTATATTAGACTCTAAAACTAATATAAATATTAATCATAATACCTTATATATAACATAAAAAATTTTATATTAATATTAATATCTAAAAACTAATATATATATTAGAATTGATATTATAAATCCTAATAACTATATAAAATTAATATAATATTAATATTTATATAATCTAACATCTATATAATATTAATATAATATTAATATTTATATAACTTAAGTCAAAATAACTTAATGCTTTTTATAAAACTTGAGCCCTATATAACTAAAAAATTTTAACCTGAAAACTATATCACTTAATGTATATAATAGTATTAATAAAACCTAATATCTATAACAATAAATTAATATTAAGTTATAATAGTATTAATAAAACCTAATATCTATAACAATAAATTAATATTAATATAACCTAAGATTTAAATTCATTCTATATTAAATTTTAATTAAACTCTATATTTAAATTCTGAACTATATTAAAACATACATTAATGTCTAAAGAATCCATGCTTGTAGTTATTTAATAATTAGAGCTTTTATGGAATATAAATAACTTAATGTCAAACTTAATATTAAAATCAAAACTATGTTAATATCAATACTAATATGTAAACTTATGTTAATATCTATATTAATAACTATCTTACCTGATCGACAACTTACCTGGGGCCGGGCTGACGTTTCTTGATTTCACTGATGAGGGGAAGCCAGCTTCCGCTAATCTCCAAACCGCTGTCTCTGTTCAGATTACAAGGATGCTTCAAGATCTCGAGGGCTTCTCTGATTTTCCGTTTCTGATGCTGCTCTTCTCTCGCGATAATTGATGCGTTTTCTAAGCAGATGTGGTGTTTAGTCTTCGAGGAGTGCTCTGCCAAGGCCGAGGTACGTGATCTTCCATTCCTGATGTCAGCGCCATGTTCTTTCAGTCTTGTCTGGAGGGAGCGACCAGTTTCACCTATGTAGCTTTTCCCACACGAACAGTCTATTTTATAGACTCCTTTAAGTTGCTGCTTGTCAATGTCATCCTTAACAGATTTTAAACTTTGTCTGATGGTACCAGGAGCTGAGAATTGAGTTAGAATGTTTTTCTTTCTTAGGATCTTTGCCATTTTATCTGTGACCCCATGGATGTAAGGTAGAAAAACCTTACCACCATGAGGTTGATCCTCCTCTTTAGGTTTGGGAGATGACAACCTCTTTTCAGCTTTCTTTATGGCATTTTTAATTTCATGATCCTTGTAGCCTATATTCTTGAAAGTTGAAACTAAATGCCTTTTCTCTTCATTTATATGTTCTGAGTCAGAAACTCGGAGGGCTATTAACTTTCAATTCTTCTTAGTCTTTTAAAACTCTTGATGTATTTTTTATGCCCTTTTTTTTTAATTAAAAAAAATTCTTATCACAAAAAAATAAAAAAAATATTATATTGGCCCATTTTTCTTTTAGTTTTTTATATTAATTAAAAACTTATTAATTTAAATAAGTTCAATGATTGAAAACATGTGTTTCCTTCTTAAAAATCACAATAATTCAAACCCTAACATACATGAAATCTATCCACGTTAAATAAATAATATTAATCTATACATGTTGAATAAATAATATTAATCTCTTTATAGTGAGGACCCATATGGGAGTGTCTCTAAAACTCTTAATCCTTGCCAAGTTTTTGTTAACATGTACATGTTAGAATAAATAGTGTGAGACCTCCCATATGGGGTGTCTCAGAACCTCCTAACACTTGTCTAGTTTTCTTGCTAAATCCTTGTTAATATTGGCTTGTCAAAGGTGGAGGGCAAAGGTTCTTATTGCTCAATTAAGAACCAACTCGCGTCAACTTTGGTGTGAAACACAACGATGGAAAAGGCCTAAAGAAGCTTAGGAAGAATGGGTGTGTACATTTTGCACATTTGGGGTAGTGGAATGGGAAAAACATTTCATTTTGGAATGTGATGCATTCAAAGGCATCAAGAGAAAGTTATGGGAATATGCTAGCCTCTGTTTTTTGACATTGTCTTTTCAATGAGGGGATTGTTGGAAAGTTGGGCCAGCTCATCATCAATTTGAACAAGAAAATGATTGAATTGCAAAAGAGGAAAATAGTCCCATAGACTATTTTTAGTCTCGTGGACATTAAAATATCATTTCATTTCATTATCAATATTGATTACATAATAGTGAAAAAATTTACCATTTTAAAAATGTGAAATTAGAAATATCAATTATGTTTGGAAAATTGACTTACGAAAGAAATATTAACTATGTTTGGAAAATTGACTTACGAAAGAAATATTAACTATGTTTGGAAAATTGACTTATCAAACCATCGATTATGTTTAATCAAAATTTACATGAAAAGAAGACACAAGAATGACCCGATGAAACACTGACATATTTTGAACTTTATTTCAAAGTTCACTTACTCTCACAGCGGGGAAGACCTATCATAACTCAGTTGTCAAACCAGCGGAGAACAATCATCTCTCGCTATAATCTGCTAATGCAGGCAGACACATCACCCTTATTCAAGAAAAATGGGGCAGACTTTCACTCCTGCCAAATGCCTCTGAGTTTTCCTTACATCAAAAGAACTCTTAGCCAAGCAAAAACAGCAGTGAAGACAAACATCTTATGTTTCCTTAAACCAACGCTTAGCCAAACAAAAACAACAACCAAGACAACCATCTTCTAACTTTATTACAACAACATACTATCTTATTCCAAAAATTAAACCCAAATAAAAAATTCCAAAAATTAAACTAAGATAAAAAAAATTAAATCCAAAAAAATTAAACCCACGTAGAGAAGATTACAGAGAGTGCTCCTCAACCCACTTATTACCCAGTAAATGTGTAGTTGGTTAATGATGGAGGAGCAGGTCTCGCGGGATTCTCCCGAGAGAATCTTTTGTCCAAAACAACTACCCCGCGGAGAAATTTGAGCCGTTCGCTGCAAACAGATCGAGGGCTAAAATTTAATCTAGGGATGAAACTCTCATTCCGTTGATTTGGGGGCCACAGATCCGATGGCCGGTAGCCCATCGACTGCTTAACCACGCTGCTGCAGTGAATTTCCGGCGACGGGAAAAGGAATGGCAGGTGTGGACTGTTGCCCCGGCATCAATCTTGGTCTGTATGTTGGGCAGTGGACTTTGAATGCTGAATTATATATATATATTCGCATTCTGTAAATGTGTCCAGATTGAATATTCATATAGTCCGGTCCGCATCCATGTTGTCTAAATTCATTAATATATACATTCCATCTTTACCGTCGCAGGATTTCTTGTGAGAACTGATTCCAACTTTACATAGTCTGGGTCGAACATCTGTCCTAAATCTGTTTTGCCTTTGATTGCAGATGGGAAACCGGACAAGGAGAAGACGATGGGAAGTCTGCAGGGGTCAATTTCTACCAGAGGAGTCCTTCATGAGCTGGGAAAATTATTCAAATGCTATGGGGCAGGTAGGGAGTAGATTTCGGGACAGAGTGTTTGCAAGGTCTTCGGCTGAGGTGGAAATGACCGAGGTTCGGGCTCGGAGTGGGCATGACATGAAGAAGAATCTAAATTGGTGGGATTTGATTTGGTTCGGAATGGGCGCTGTAATGGGTGCTGGGATTTTTGTTCTAACAGGCTTTGAAGCCAGATATGAAGCAGGGCCTGCAGTATTATTGTCCTATATCATTTCGGGAATCTCTGCTATGCTTTCTGTGTTCTGCTACACTGAATTTGCTGTGGAAATCCCAATAGCAGGCAAGAAGCTTTTCAAATCTTTTATTTTCTGATTCCTGCAAGTTTTTGTAATTTGAGTCCGAATAACCTTTATTTCGTCACTTATGGCATAATATAAACATATACTTCTATTGATAAGGCAAGAGAATCATACACAGGGAATTGAATTGAAGGAATGGATCCATGTCTAGTAAACTCATTGAAATATACTAACTCACCTAATTCTACTACTAATATTTTTTCAGACTGAAAAAGCATAATAGTATTATATTGAGGCAATATAATGAAGACAAAATTACATAAAAAACTTATTAAAGCTGAAGTGTCTCAGAAACTAAAGAAAAACAAAACTGGATACTATATGCATCCTGTAAGAAAGCATAATAGTATTATATTGAGACAATATAATGAAGACAAAATTACATCAAAAACTTATTAAAGCTAAAGTGTCTCAGAAACTAAAGAAAAACAAAACTGGATACTATATGCATCCTGTAAGAAATCTCTGGAGCTGACACACAATATACCAAACAGAGGAATTCTATTACTAATATATCTATATACTAATACACCTAATCTAATGAGATTCAAATTAAGTACCCACTTGCACAGGGTTATTGAATTCAAATTAAGTACCTACTTGTCCAGCTGCATTGGTAACAACCGACTGAACTTACCCCTCAAGGTGGGTTGTGCCTAGAAGGTCCAGTAGTCATTCACCCTCTGTATTAAATACGATGGAAATCTTTTTTCTTATAATTGAATATCTGACCTTGAAAGAAATATGAAAATGAGTTAAGGTCGTTATTCTTTGAATTTCTTAAACTGCTCAGCCAGCCTGGTTAACGTCATTAAAATTATTCATTTCATAAACATCAAATTTTTTTAAGACTGTTGTTCGTCTTGTGCTTATCATGCTTGACATTTTTTGCTACTCGCCTTGCCGCCCCTTTATTTTTTTCAGGTAGACAAATATGAAATTCTTCCTGTGCTTACAGATTACTATATCTTCATATTCATCATTTTCATAAGATGTTTTAGCGATAATGGATTTTATTAATTTCTTGGGTGCCCCAAAATTTCATCTGACCATACTGTGTTCCTGGTTATATGGCGGAATTATATATATGGAGGAATTATATACATAGCGTTCCTTGCTTTCGATCCCTGTTATGATAATTTTGTTTTTTGTTTTGTTTATTTCCCTCTTTTCATACATGAGGTTTCCAGAGCAGTAATGAGGTGGGTATCTTGTTCTAATGAGGTGGGATCAATTATTCATTTATTTGGATGATATATTAATTTATTTGGATGATATATTAATGAGGTGGGCATCAATTATTCATTTATTTGGATGATATATTAATGAGGTGGGTATTTTGTTGAATGTGCAGGTATAGTAGGTTGGTTAATGACCTATATTCACAGAAAATTGATTTTCAGCTTAATCCTCCCTGACATAGTTCTGGTAGTTGGTTTTGAGTTTGATCTCCATGATATAGGTGCTTTGCCAAATATTTAGTTTGGGATTTTTTTTAAGTTTGGAAAGATTACATTTTTATTATGTTTAATATATCACCCCATCAGAGCAGGGAATTGAATCGGGAACTTCATATCAAGAATGTCTTAACAGCACACCCAATTACCGTCTATTCAAAACCCATAAACTTAATTCGGAGATTTTAATAAATAAAGAACCATATATATATAAACTTAAACTGGTCTTTGAGTAAAAATTATAACATTTTTTTTTTGAATTCACTAAAAGTATCCATCTCACCTACTTTTTTAACATGCCTGCTGATTGACAGAGTTAAACTTGCTGCATATGTTGATGAAGTACATAGTTTGTCGTCTCAACCATATACTCATTATGGCCAAAAAAGTAACCACCCTAATATTATCAGTGTTTTAACATGCCTATGTGGTTGACAGTGTTGACTTGCAACATATGTTGTGAAAGCCTTGTGAAGTACCTAGTGTGTCATTTCACCCAATAATGTTCTACGATGATTGTGAAGAAAGTAACCATCCTAATAAACATTATTGCAAAGAAAGTAACCATGCTAATACTGGTCTAGGATGATTGTACATTCTTGAAGTATTTGTGAAAGAGATCTAATATTGTAATATCTCACGATTAATTTACTCCAAATTTATATATTCATGTTTGTGTGTCCATGAGTCTATCTAATGTAGGACTACCATATGATGTACGTTAGTTTCTTGGCACTGTTGCTTCTGTAGTAGGAAAAGTAATTTATATGTTGCAGTCTGTTTCAACCATATGTGTAATCCTCACTAGTGTAGAAGTATCAGTAAGGATTTTGTTACATATCATCTTAAATATCTAATATTCCTTCAATTATTTACTTATGTTGATTGTGTAGGTGGGTCGTTTGCCTATCTCAGAGTGGAATTGGGAGACTTCGTGGCGTTCGTAGGGGCAGGCAACATCCTATTAGATAACCTCATTGGTGGAGCAGCAGTTGCAAGGTCATGGACATCCTACTTCGCCACACTCTGTAATCGCCAATCTAATGCTTTTCGCATTCATACAAACTTAGCTGAAAATTACAATGAATTAGACCCAATAGCAGTTGCCATCCTCTTCATAACATGCATTCTCGCCATAAGGAGCACGAAAGTTACATCCAGAATAAACTCCATCGCCTCTGTAATTCATGTTGCCGTACTTTTGTTCATCATTATTGCCGGGCTAACGCATGCAAAAACATCAAACTACTCAGATTTTATGCCTTATGGAGTGAATGGCATTTTCACATCAGCAGCAGTTCTCTTTTTTGCATATGCTGGCTTCGATGCAGTTGCAACGATGGCAGAAGAGACTAAAAATCCAGCAAAGGACATTCCTATTGGACTGGTTGCATCCATGGTGATCATCATAATTGTATACTGTCTCATGGCTCTGACATTATGCCTGATGCAAAGCTACAAAACCATTGATCCTGATGCTGCATATAGTGTTGTTTTTGAAAAGGTAGGAATGGATTGGGCTAAGTACATAGTAGCCTTAGGAGCCCTTGAGGGCATGACCACTGTCCTAATGGTGGGTGTTGTAGGGCAAGCTCGGTACCTGACCCACATTGCGAGGACACACATGATCCCACCATGGTTTGCATTGGTGAACGAAAAAACAGGAACTCCAATCAATGCAACTGTCATAATGGTCACAGCCACATCAGTTATAGCATTTTTCACAAGCCTAGATGTCCTCTCCAACCTGCTATCCATCAGCACGTTGTTCATATTCAGTCTAGTAGCCATAGCACTACTTGTGAGGAGATACTACGTTGCGGGCGAAACAAGCACTAAAAATCAGCAAAGGCTGATCATTTTTCTGGCTATAATCATTGGATCCTCGGTTGCCACTGCTGTATACAGGGCTGTGAGTGATGGGTGGATTGGTTATTTAATAACAGTTCCTATACTGTTTCTAGGTACATTAGGATTAAAGCTGTTTGTTCCGCTGGCTAGAACGCCGAAACTCTGGGGGGTGCCATTGGTGCCTTGGACACCAGTTCTATCCATTGCCATAAACATTTTCCTTTTGGGTTCCTTGGATAAGGCTTCCTTCATCAGGTTTGCTGTTTGGACTGCCATAATTCTATTGTATTACATCTTCATGGGACTGCATGCATCATATGACACCGCCAAAGCTGCTGACGCAGAGAGGATGGGATTGATTGATAATATGAATTGAGTCCCTGCAGTGGAAGGAGGCAACTGAGCTCCACAATGTCACAATGGCATCTATGGTAGCTTGTAAACAGATAACTTTCGAGATTTTATTTATATTATAGAAATATATAAAGCTTTTAAATCGAATTTGTTCAGTGAAGTTTACATGTAATGGCCCCTTGAGGCAGATATATATAAGTTTCAGGGCAATGCTCGGGGAGTATATCAATGTTTCTGCCGACACCTTTGAAATTGAGGAATATGTAAATGCCGTTAGTATTGTGAGAAACTAGTAATGCTAAAAATGCTCTGGTGCATTACGCTATGAATACAGTCCTTTCCAAGGATATCTATCACTACTCTAGAGCATACCTCATCCAAGCAGATGCGTTGGGCCCTCTTTAGGTGTGATGTGTTTCTTACCAAAAGTGAAATCTCTCGGTTTTAATTCACCCAGCCTACACCTCACTTGGTTAATGTTTTAATTAAGTTATATTTCTTATGAAAAGTGAAACCTCTCGGACTACACCTCATTTGGGTAATGTATTAATTAAGTTCTAAGTTCTCACTTTGCTAATGTATTAATTAAGTTATATATCACCTGAAACTTTTTTCTTCTTAATCCAAAATCCAATTCACAAATCACAATATGATCACTCATCACATTACAATTATTGTGTAAGTCTTGTCATCAACATATGCACATTCAACAATAAAATCAAACCAAACACAATAATATAGTGCAATCTTTTCCATCAAGGGGTTGCTTGCGGCCTCACACCCCACCAATGTTTTATATATACAAATTGTATACAAAATACAACAATGCGACAACCTCACCTGGTCGGGTCACACCTGCACCTTGGCTACAACAATAATCCCCCTCCTGAGTCTCATGGGTTAACAATCAATCCTCAACACTTCACCAAAAAATTGGGCCACCCATTGGGTTGAAACCCTCAGCGTCTCCCTTTGGCCGAACCATTGGTTTACTCCACAAAACACTCCACCGAACTATTCGAGACTTGGTCCAAACCCCAAATCCAACCTTCGTGGCAGGTTGGGTAACTCTCAGATGATTCTAGATTAATTCTCTACAATTCTGGATCATGGGGCCACTCTCTCTCTCCAAGGGTCTATGTGGATGAGCCAATCTCTTCCTTGGCTTGTATATACCAAGGCACTTCTCCTCCTTGGCCACTCTCTATAGTCTCCTTCGTTGAACAAACAAGCATCCTCGTCCCCTCTACATGTCTCTGCTCTTGGTGTCTCCCCCTGAACTCTATTTGTCTAAGGATGCTAAGATTTGTATATGTTGCAAAATAATAGACTCCACATGATCTATCCTAGAATGTACTGCAACAATTCCATTCGACTAATAATCTACTATGTCCCGTTTAGAAGTGACCTACCTCGTAGATCTTACTCCCAAAAATTGCAACACTCCTACTAACGGTTTCTTTGCCTACTCCAAAGCAGTCAACTTCTACATTAATGGAAATTTCTTTCCCAAATGTTCCTTCAAGCATATCCAACATGAAAGCAACTTCTTCTCTCTCATTGTATCTATTTGGTTTGCCTCACTTTCCTTAGAAGTCTTGGTCTTCTCCTCCTTCTTCTTTCCCTTTTCACCATGCTCTTCGTCATTGTCTTTACTTCCAAACTTTCCCTCACTTCAGAATTCCAAAAGTCTCTCTGTTACAATGATAGTTGCTACGAGAGTCTACACATTTTGTCATCTCAACTCACTCTGTGCCATTGGCTACAATCCATTAATGAAATGATACAATTGATCTTCATCAAACATGTTTGATCTCCAAAATAAGGCCTGGCAACTCTTTGATATATGTTTAAATCCTCCTTGTGCTTAAATACCATTTAAAGGTGATTTCTGGAAATTAATGCTTGGTTGCCCAGACCAAACTACACATACAAATTTTTCCTCATCTCTACCCATGTAGTGATGTTCTTTGTGATGAGCATTGCTATCCAATCTTTTACTTGAGGCCAGGCTCCACCACAACTTGGTTGTCCCTATCAAAAAAATAGTTGCAACATTTACCTTGGCCTCACAGAACTACTGCTCATATGATCTGAGAACTATTCCGCATCCTAAGAGAAGTTCCCAAGCACCTTGACAGTCCTTGCCCCATCAAATGGCTTCAATTCCTTAATCTTCACTTTCATCAATCTCTTGGATGTTCTTTTTCCAACAGATCTGCTCAATACTCAATCTAGTCGACTTGATTATGGGTCAAGTTAACGAGAAACGTCACCTCACTCTCCAAGTGTAACAGCCCTACTGAAAATTCCATGTAATAAAAGTTAATAAAGGCAAAAATAATAACCATGATTGATGGGACACTTATTCCAAGCTGAATGTTGGGCAAGACATCCTAGTGTGGGTGTTCATTGCTTATTAATGGCTAAGGAAATTGGCAAAGGCAATGGCTAAGGCTTTGGAAAGGAAAAATGGCATTTTTGGCACATTTATTTATGAAAATAATGGAAATTAAGAGAAAAGGGAGGTGAAAGGTCACAGGTTGCATGTGAGGAGGAAATTGAAGGAAAATAATGGAAAATAAAGAAAAATTTAGGCCTCATTCATAAAAAGGCTTTTGAGGATCAGTTGGTCCTTTTGTCAATTCAATTTTGGAGCTCTCTTATTATTCTCTCTCTCTCTCATACTCTTGGATACTTAGAGTTTTCTTGGAGCACTCTTGGAGGGTGTAGCATGCTTGGATTTTTGGAGCAAGAAGGCAAAGGAAGAGTAGGAAAGCATAAGAGGACATCAGGATCATCAACTACAATAGGATTTTCTTGCAAGTCCCGATTTTCAGGTATGGTTTCCTCACTAGTTTTGGCATGCATGGCATATGCGTGTGGATTATTTGTCATGATCTGTCACTGGCATGGAGGATTGCCTGGATTGACAGTAGATTGCCTAGCCTTGTCATTTCCTAGATAGCCAAGGAGATTGTGGGTTTATTTTAGTGTTTCATTTTGGTTGCTTCTCATGTTTCCTTAGCTTGGGTTGAGTTATTAGTCTTGGTTGGACAAACGCTCTGGAGCCCTGGAAGGCTTCGATGGAGACCAATCCGATTATGTTTTTGTGATGTCTGACCGTGAGGTGGAATCACTATTTGATGGATTGAGGTGTTGGCCTCTCGAATCTTTGGATGGTTTTAGATTGATGTGTTCTATGAGATCCCACCTTCATGCTTGGAATATGGCATGGCGGTGAATGGATGAAGATACATTCAGCTCAACCATTCTATGGTCCAGTGGAACGTGGAAGTCCCATCACAGGTTTGGATTTGGCATCATCAATATGAGGTTATTTGTCTTTGTATTTCCGTGAGTATTATACTGGTTTATATGTGGATGATATGGCTCTAATTTCATTGGTATTTCTATTGCTATTATGCTGGTTATATATATGTTTTATGACAGTAGCTATGTATAGCTCTCACCATGTTTTTACTTGTAAATGAATGAATAATGTATCTATGACCTAATGGATGAAATGGTAGTTGATGTGTTGAGGCATCAATGTTTCTTAGCGATTATCAACTAAGTATGAGAACCCTATGCTCAGATTTGTTATTTACACCTGTAGATTACATATTTGTGATATGTTTGACGAAATGCCTGTCATGGCTAGTAGGGGTACAATCAAGGTCTTATTCAAGTAATTGCATTTGTACTATCATTTCTCTGGTATTTTACTATTCTGGAGATGCCATTCAATTCTGGGCAGTGACCTGGGCCTGGGCCTAAAAAGGTGGTTCAAATCCCAAGGACGTTGGCACAACACTGTGTAAAATAGTCCCTAGACACTGGCTTGCAATCTTGTGAGAGTGTCGAAAGATCCCTGGACGCTAGCATGAGAGCGTAAAAAGGTCAAGTGGTCCAAAATCTTAGTGGAACCCAAGGGCTGGTTGGCAGCAAGGTTGGATTGGTTCCTGAGGGTCCTAATATTGATGTTGAATTTCTGTATGGTTTGTTTTCATTGGTTCCACTTCCTTAACATAACTTAGGAGGTCGAATCATATCATAGTGGCCTCTCATCGCATGTTTACCCCGACTGGCCGGTTGCTTGGGTAGATGTGGGAGGAGGGTGTTACACCAAATGCTTCAACCTCTCCACCCATGCCTTGTCTCTAAACCACATGATAACATTTGCATCTCCTTGGACATTTTCAATGTCCTGGTTAAAGGTCTCCCTCATAGTCTCCATATCACATCTCAAATCATTTGACTGCGCACCATGTTGTTGCATAGAATTAATCATTTGTCCCATACTCTCCTCAATAATAGTGACCTTGTCCCCTAACTTAGGACCTCTCTAATTAGTAAAACTACCTCCCTGTTGAGAACTTTCCATCTTAAGCAGTCACCAAAAACTAAATAATCTATGTTGCTATCTATTGTACCATGATATCAATGTACCACCTCAGTAGTAACAAATTCCCATACTATCTTTGCTCCAATAAAGAACTTTGATGCACCCTATCACGAGAAGGATAGTGCACTCGAAACTTGCTTGCGATCTTGACTTTAATCTAATCTCAATGACAAAGGCTTATTGGTATCATTTCTATGATACCACCTATCATGACCTTGGAGCTTGGAGCATGCCTCGTCTAGGCAGACACGTTGGGCACTCTTTAAATGTGTAACATAGACATGTTTCTTACTAAAGGCTAGAACACTTGGTTTTACTCCACTTAGGCTGCACCTCACTTGAGTAATGTTTTGATTGATTTATATAACAATGGAAACTTTTTTCTTCTTAATCCAAAATCCAAGTCAAAACGAGATTAGGCTTCACATTACAATTCTTCTTTAAGTCTTATCATCAACATTTTCACATGCAAAAATAAAACCAAACAAAAGAATATCGTGCAATATTTTCCATCAAGGGGAGGCCCGCGACCTAACACCCTACCAATGTTTTGTATATACAAATTGTATACAAACAATATGACAACCTCACCTATGGGGTTGCACTCGCACCTCGGCTACAACAATCATCAACCTTCAACACTTCACCAATTTTTCATTGCACTCATTATGTTGAAACCATCAACTTCTCCTTTCAGTCATACCATTGGTTTACTCCACGGAACACTCAATCAAATTATTTGGGACTCAACTCGAACCCAAAATCCACCCTCTATTGCACATTAGTTCAATCTCAGGTGACTCTACTTTTCAATTAGGTTACATCTTGGGTCACCACCCAACTGATCAACCCTTTCTCTCAACCAAACCTCGACTGTAATGTAGGACATATCACCAATTTACCACTACGTTCGGATCGTAACCTACTCTTGATCCCCTCCTCTACGTGTGTCTAAAGGTCTAGTAGGAAGGTGACCTTTGTCGCATCCCAAGTATAGGTTGAAACACCCTTGGTTCACCACAACACTACTATCTATGTTTGCACTTCTCCATTTGGTTATGTGAGATAGGATGTGTGTTATTTGATCCTTTGTTGCCTTCACTAGAAGAAGCACTTGGTTACATATAATCATCACAAGGATGTGAAGGCTTGTGATCCTTTCGATCACATGAGTAAAGAAATGTCTTTGATGTGATTGATCGACACTTGCAATGCCAATATACATTTTGCACTCATAACCAGCCACATCGTCTCATGTCGTGGGGGTACAACAATAACGTTTTATGCCCATCCTATCTTGTCTCATGGGTCATGCCAATAATCAAACATGTCCATCATCTCATCTCATAAGGTGCATAAATAATTGATAATTCCCATCGTCTCGTCTCACGGGGTATCATGCCCTAAGGCTTGAGCATGCACAAAGGCGTTCCCCATGATAGTCGTGACAATCCATGCCAACTTAAAGTGGCGAGTCAAGTGACCAACCGGGCGCCCATGATAGATTTTAATGATTTGTGGACCATGCACACCCAAGTGCACAGGCGCGACACAACGGACACACGATCCAAGTGCATAAACTTAGATGACATTGGTGGGGTTGCATGATCTATTGTGCAACAATATCTCCAAGTCAGGTGCCTTGTGATGGTGAAGGTGCCTGTGCAATGTCCTTACTTGGACAAGAAGGGAATGCAAGATATGGTTGCCATATCGGTTGGATGTTCCATGGAGAATAGTGGACGAATGGGTCATGCACCTTGGGTGTGCCTGCACAAAGGCAGGGTGCTGTGCGCTCAACACAAGACTGTCATGTCATGCCATGCACATGAGCCAACTGGACGAGTAGTCAGAACGAATGTTCAAGATTTACAAGCATGAACATGGCTTAGGGTGGACGAGATGTTGGACGCTCACACCCTTGGACGCTTGCACCCTTGGGTGCACTCGCATATCAGCTGGGCATCGGGCGTCATATGAGGGCATTGCGTGACGTGCACATAAAGGAGCTTGGCTAAGGGTTGCGCCTGTGCCTATGACAAGTCGGCTTAAAGGGGCATGCCAACACCCCTTGGTGGGTATAAATAAAATGGAAGTGTGATGGGTTATAGGTATCCATATAGCACAGAGGAAATTTTGTGGTGCAGAAGAGGGTGTAATCCAACAAACAAAGGTAGCAGGTGGATGAATAAGAAGGAAGGACCATAAGGCCATGTGCTTGCCCTAGGAAAGCTAGGCTAAATTATGCAACAACATTTCTTTGGTCTGTCTATTTGTAAAGGGCAAAGATTTTGTTGCCCTATGTTTGGTTGTAAGGACTAATCTTTGTACATTATTGTAAATTGGTGGTTTTGGGCAAGGTGTTGGTTTAGCCAATGACTGACCTAGCTATTGTAAAATATTGAACTATGAAGTTAATAAAATAAGGGGAGATTTTTTGTTGGGATTTCCCCCTCTTGTGTATGTTGTTGTACATTTTCATATTTTGTTGAAGGGTATTTTTGTTCTGTTTACAATGTCAAACCATGGTTCGCTATCTTTTCGGAGATATGGTCAAAGGAAGTTAGGGTTTTTGTATGCTCCAGAATTCAATCTCAAACATGTGTCCTAGGGAAAATCATCATAACTTTCTCTTTGAGCATTGAATTTGAATTCCGTAAAAACCGACTAAAAGTGCGTGGACCACATCTTCTCGGGTACAAGTTTCAAGGTTGAATGTTGAATAGAGACATGTGACATATTGTACAAATTCGCTCTACTGAACCAGTCCATAATCAAGTCATTGTGGGATATTTGGCATAAATTTATCTTGAAGAATCCAATCTCGGTATGACTTGTGGCATTAGAAAGAAGACACAAAGAGATGCCTCAAGTTGAAATTTCAAATATTGGGAGGCTGAAATCACAGAGCTCCAATAGTTTCAAGGTCATCCATATCGCTAAGCTCAAAATCAAGCTCTTAAAAGGTGTGTATTTTTAAAATTTGCATAACTTTTGTTTAAAAAATTAGTTTGAAGTGATTCAAAGGGCATAGTGAAACAAAGATATCATTAATTGGTTCAAAATTTCTTCCCAAACAAAAAAATGCTACACCCATTAAGCCCTCAAAAATCTCTACTATGACGCATGGAGAAGAAAAATAAATGCAACTTAATATATCAAAATTAAGAGACCAAGTGCAAAAAAGAGCAACCAAAGATGCACTGAAAGCGATGATGAATGGTTTAAAAGCAAACATAAAAGGGGACATTGAAGGTTTAAAAGAAGACATAAAAGAGAACATAAAATGGGGCATGGAAGGTTTAAAATCATACATGGCAGGTTTGAAGGGAGGTTTGACAAAGTTGCTACAAGAAAGGCGTCTAGTGGTGGCAAGGTATTCCATGAGACTCATGATGATAACAAAAGGATTGTGAATCATGATTTTAGAGACTCTAACTTTTGGTTGAATACCAACCCTACCCAAAGATCAATATGAGGAAGTTTAATGGCAAGGATCCGGTAACATGGATACTATAGATGAAGCAGTTCTTTGATCTACACGATGTGCAACACACAGAAAAGGTATGCATTGCATATTTATATTTAGAACCCAATCAGTTTGTGTGGTATCAATGACTTTGTTCTCGTAAATCACTTTTCACTTGGACAATTTTTACGGGGGAATTGATAACACATTATGAGGATACAAAAAGAAAAACCTTCTTTAGCTAATTGATAAATCTAAAACAAAAGGGTTCAGTTGGGGAGCTCATTATGGAATTCCAAAAATTGAATATCAAGGTAATTGATATTCTAGAGGAGCATCTGACTTATGCCTTCATAAGAACTTTAAAAGATAACATCCAACATGAGGTTTTCCCTTGGGAACCTAAGTCAATTGAGAATGCATTCATGGTGGCAAGAAAAGTTGAAAGCAAAATTATGGCAACACGGATGTCTACCACTCACAACTATAAAGATGGAAGTGTTGTTGCTCTTAGCCTCCCACAACCTACTAGGTTGACACCAAAACAATTGGAAGAAAAAGGAGCAAAAGGGATCTGTTACATCTGTGATAGAAAATACACTAAAGGTCATAAGCGTGTTGAGAAGAAATTATTTTACATAGATTGTGAAGAGGAGGAAGAAAATGAACAAGAAACATAAAGAGAAGAAGATATACACCAGGAACCAATCCCAAGGGTTGAAAAAGAAGAAAGGAATACAACTATATCTTGTAATGCATTGGCAGGAATTACCACTCAAACTCTTAAGATAGAAGGATATGTCAAGAATAAAAACATAATAGTGCTAATTGATTCAAGTAGTACCCACAATTTTATTCATTGTAAGATAGCCAATGATTTGAATTGTTTTCTATATCCAACACCAAAGTGTCAAGTGATGGATGCAAATGGAGGAACTATAAATTTCTTAAGGAAGTGCCATAATATCAATCTAACCATGGGGGAATATGTATTGAATATTCCAATGCTTTCCATTCCAATGGGTGGTGTTGATGTTGTATTAGGAGTCCAATGGTTACAATATTTGGGGATAATAAATTTTATTTTTCAAGAACTTTTCTTGAAATTTTTCTGGGAAAGAAAGAAAATTGAATTAAGGGGTATTGTAGGGAAACCTAGGAAGATAATCATCTCTAATGGCATGAAAATTCTTTTGAAGAAGGAATAACGAGGGGCAATTGCACAATTATGCTCACTAGATGTTCAAACATCTAAGTCATCCATTTCTCAAAATATCCAAAGAGTCCTTGACAATCATTCCAAGGTATTTTAGACTCTCAAAGGTTTCCTAGCTATTCACGATCATGATCATGCTATTCGCTTGATTCCAAGAGGTGTTCCTTCTGTTGGAAATACTGAGAGGGGGGGTGAATCAGTGTTTCTTTTTCAACTATTATTTTACCAATTAAAACATTTATATTCAGAACACAAGATGAACAAAAAGTATCAATGCTTTTATTAATATAATCCTTGCAATAAAATAGATACAATATATAAATGGTTGCAATCAATTTCCAAGCACCAACCTCCAAAGCTCCAACTCTGTTTCGCCAAGGCAATAATCTTGGACTTAGGAGCACCAAATCCCAAGGACTTCAATCCTTCCAGTTCCTGAGACACTAGTCCCAAGGACACCAATTCTTCCTACTTCTGAGGCATCAACCCCAAGGACTCCAATCCTTCTTACTTCTGAGGCACCAACCCCAAGGGTTCCAACCCAGTCTTGTCAAAGCATGTTTGATAGTAATGTTCTGCTCTCATAACTCTTCTTTACTGAGTTTTGTCTGTTTACAGCTTCATTGTAGTTTTCATGCTACGACATCAATGACAACTAATCTTCTTATGAAGGAATCTTTACAACTCTTCATACTATCCACATAGAGTCTCCAATAGCCTTCATGACCTCTGATAATGTCTCCACATAGCTTTAGTGAGTCCACTATTAGCTGCACTAAGCTCTGCATAAGAACCAACTTTCTGTTCAAGCATTTGTTCTCACTGTCATAGTAAATGCTTCAGCATGACTGCTTCTCTGCTGGCTACTTCTCCCCTTTGAATGCCTCCTGTCCTGTTGGTCCTTTAGCCCTTTTCTGTTCTACTGGACCCTACAGTTGCCTCTGTTTCCTCCAGCCTTTTCAACAACATTCAACTTTGCTTGTTCTCTGTTTTTGTATCTTCCTGATGCCTTTGACCATCAATTTCCTCTTTCTGCTGGCTCTTTGGCTTCCTCCTCGGTCGTTGTAGTTTCCTCTGCCTTGCTTGATCCTTTGGCTTCCCTCCTTGGTCGCTGTAGTTTCCTCTGCCTATTCGGATTAGCCACTGCTTCACAGACATGTTAATACAGAAGAGCATACGGTATTACAAAGGAAATGATGCTTATAAACCGATATCAGAGAGAGCCCTTTTTTTTCTTTTAATAACGTTCATACACAGGACTTTACTGTTAACGGAGAGACTATACCAATCAGGACGGCCCCTGCCTGCCATGTCACCATCGCAATCGCAATCGGCATAGTTCAGGCCTCCTGAACTATCGAGAGTGTTTCTTAATTCATTTTTGCCTTCAAACCCTACGCAATGCAAATATTCAAATACACAGGAATATATGAGAAAAATGACTGAAACGCTAAAGGCCGGATTTCAAATTTATTATGCTTGCATTTATAACTTTATCAGGTCTACTACATATATCGCAATTGGTAGTTGCAGCTTCTCGATGGCCAATGGCCGATTCACCTGCGGATGTGATATGATATTAAGCCAAATTGTAATGTTGCATCGGGTCCGCAACATATATCGCAATCGGCGCTTTTAGGGGTGACACCCCTTTGTATTATTGCGATGGGCGAATGCAATATAACATTAAACCATTGCATAATGTTGTCGTTGGGTCCGCACATATATGTCGCTGTCGGGGGTTTCAGGTAGTGGCTCGATGTAGAACCCGCCGATTACAATATCGCTGATATATATATATATATATATGTATATATATATATATATATATATATATATATATATATACATATATATATATGTGTATATATATATACACACACACACACACATATATATATATATCTATATATATATATATATATATATATATATATATATATATATATATATATATATATATATATATGGCTCCTCCTGTAGCTCCAATAGCTCTGTTTTTCCTCCTATGGCTTGTTAACTCCTCTTTTTGATGACTTCTTCCTCTCGGTTCTTCTTGGGCATGTATTACACGCAATGTTCCTCCGATGTGGCTCCTCTTGCTCCAATGCGGTAAGTTGCTCCAATGTGGCTTCTCTTGCTCCAATGTCTTCTTTTGGCTTTGCAATGTCTTTCAATGACCTCCTCTTGATACCTTCATACCTTGATGGCCTCTGCCTTTTCCGATATGCCTCTCTTGCTCTGATATTCTACAATACTCTTAAGCATAAGCGATAGTTTTGATATGCCTCCTTTGTTAACTCCTCCGTTAACAGACTCTTGCTCATAGCTTGGCTATCTTGATGGCCTTGATCCTGTCTCTTCATGGATCTGTTCTGCTTCCCATTCATGGATCATCTAGTATCTAGAATATTGCCATATTGACATCAATGACAACCTAGGTCAACAATCTCCCCCTTTTTTATTGATGGAAATATTCTTCTTCTCTCCCCCTTTGACATTAATGGCAAAGGAGTGCTCTGGGACTCACCCTATCAAATTTCTTTTGTTCTTCATGAATGGTAGGTATTCATGGGTCTGGGACTCCCCCTGTCATAGTGCTCTTCTTTTTACTCAAGATAGAAGGATTGATGCTTTATCATCAATTAGCACATTATTCCCTCTTCATGTCTCAGAACTACTTTATCATGGCTTCAACAATGCTTAAAGATGCTCTACTTCAATGCTTTCAATCAGATTGCAAATAGCCATACACCAAGTGTCCAAGTCCAAGTTTTTATGCTTCAATCCATATTGTTGTCTCCACAGTCAGAATTGAGAGGCCTTCATAGTCTGAATCAAGAGAGAATGCCACTGAAATTTTCTTTCTTGTTATCTTTCTTCAAATCCAAGTTCCTTTGTGTTTCTGTGCTTCTCCTTAAGTCACTGCCATCCAGTGTTCAACATCATTTCATTTGGATGAAATGGTGAGAGGTTGTGCCTCACTATTGCTATATAGCTTAATACTATATCACGTCCAACAGTTTTCCCTTTAATTCTATTATAACCCTCGTATAATGGAAATATACCCAAACACATGGGAACTTGCATTTTTCGCTTTTCCATAGCCTTGGTGCGTTTATCGATGCTTACCTTTTTCTGGATCAATCCTCCACCGTAGATCCTACCATCCCATCTAACAGTTGATATTACACCTGACCAACAAAGCTGCTTGGTGATCCTGCACCATAGATCAAAACCGTATTTGATCCAACGCTCGACAACGATATCGGGTGAGCTATATGCATGAGGATTACCCGCCCGATAAGGCAGTTTCCTCTCTCCTTCTCCTGCCATGTGTCAGTCGATGAATGGTATCGGGTGATCAGCCCTAAATACCACTTACAGCCTTGAGTCCGCCCGAAAACCGCTGCCACTATTACAAACCTGCCAGTTAGTTGTTGAATGCGGATACGATGTCATATTAAGGATTGTTGCTATATTTTCTAAGTGACCAGTATTAGCATAAGTTATATTTGACTGCACAACATTCTCCTTTCTATGAGCCATCTTTTCCTTGTGTTCTTGTACATATCTCTGCAAGTTATTTCCGCTAGCAGATTTAGATATCCAGTCTGTGACTGTCTTTTAAATACATTTGTTGATTTGCATCTTCATGCAATGCTTCAGTTTTTTTCTATGCTTCCAGCTGCTCTTACTTCAAACTCCATTCCAAATCTATCTGTTTGTTTGAAGGTTTCCTCTATTTGTGTCCATAATTTACCTGTTCTCACATTAAATCCTTGAGTCAAGACATCTAACATCTGTAATATCAGCACCATATTTATTGGCCCTATTTCTCTAGTATTAGATGAACTTCTATGTTGCTCCATATACTACTTAGTGATTAAGTGGAAAGCATCTTCAACAACAGTCCAAAGAATGGTTACAGGATCATGTTCTTCCATGGAGTATTCCTGAGAAATGATCGTTATCAAAGAATGATTGTTTTTTTTTATATGTTTAGACTAACCTAAGTACCCACGGGGGATTTGAACTGGTGACCTATCGCAAGGAGTGCCTTAACAGCACACCCATTCACCGTCAATCCAAAGCCCCGTGGGCAAAGAATGATTGTTAATATAGCTCAGCAAGGATTTTATAAGGACCCTTTCACTAATAGCTTTTGCAATAAAGATCAAGAATCATAGGCTCCCCCTAACTGTATGCATCATCTCTTTTGGTAGAGTCTTCCCATCAAATGCTTAGATTGTCAAAATTCAGGCCAACGACATGTGTTGTTGGCTGGAGAGTTAAAGGGACTTTCGGATTGTAATTGCTTCCTTCTCCATACTTGTGCAACTTTCTTCTTTTGACTGGTTCTAGCTTGTGTAAGAGCCCAAGTTAAGTTACAATCACGTGCCATATGACCAATGTTATGACACTTGAAGCATCCTACATTGTTCATGAATAATAATTCATAATTTCTTCCTGCAAAATTGTTTCTTGGAGATTGTTGGGGACCATAACATCTATCTTAATTAGATGGTTGGGGACCATAACATCTATCTTTGTGATATGCTTTACAATCTTTTTCCATGTGACCAAAGTTTGTACAAGAATAACAATAACCAAAAAATGAACTTTGGTACCTGAGAGATGGAGATTTCCTTGATGTACTTCTGAAGCCTTTCTGCCTTAAGATCCTCTGATGATAACCATTGCCTCTCGCATCTTTGACATCATCTACATTTCTTCTTGGAGCAAGATTTCTTCTTGGAGTAGGATTTCTTCCATTGTAGCCTTGATGTTTCTCCTTGCCTTTGTTGGAACTGGGAGCATCACCATTTCTTTCTAGCTTCTTCACATCTCTTTTGTTTGAAGCATTATCATTCTTCTTTGAAGATTCACTAGCATACTCGAGACCTGATTTATCAAATGGACATCTGTGATAGCTGAGCATGTCATCCAAGGCTTGAGAGCTCTTCAAGGTTTTGTTCATCCCTTCAACCTTTTTTCTGAGGCAGACAATCTCTTCTTCCAATCTTTCACACTCATTATTCTTCTTAGCAAGTTGTTTCTCAGTTTCTTCCTTGATATGAGTAGCTTCATCTGCTTCTATTTTAAGCGAGATGATATTTGACTTCATTTTGAAGATTTCTTCATCCTTTGCTTTTAGTTGACATATCATGGTATTTCTTTCCTTTCCTGCTATCATCAATCACTGATTTCCAGATTTCAATGTCTTAAGTCTGTAAGAAATTCCTCATTCTTGCTTTCCATATATTAAAGTTCCCATTGAACCATGGAGCCTCCTCAAATTGATTGTCTTCTATTTTAGTGGTAGAGGGAGACACATCCTTAGGAGGATTGGAGACTTTCTTCCTTGACTTCACTATTTGTGTTCTAAAGATCAACCTTCAAGCTATTAGGCTTTGAATGAAGGTTACTGGCTCTGATACCAATTGTTGGAAATACTGGGGGGGGGGGGCATATCAATATTTCTTTTTCAACTATTATTTTACCAGTTAAAACATTTATATTCATAACATAAGATGAACAACAAGTATCAATGCTTTTATTAATATAATCCTTGCAATAAAATAGATACAATATATAAATGGTTGCAATCAGTTGCCAAGCACCAACTTGGACTTTTGTGAGGCTCCAACCTCTAGAGCTCCAACTCTGTTTCGCCAAGGCAACCATCTTGGACTTAGAAGCACCAACTCCCAAGGACTTCAATCCTTCCAGTTCCCGAGACACCAGTCCCAAGGACACCAATTCTTCCTACTTCTGAGGCATCAACCCCAAGGACTCCAATCCTTCTTACTTCTGAGGCACCAACCCCAAGGGTTCCGACCCAATCTTTTCAAAGCATGTTTGATAGTAATGTTCTGCTCTCAAAACTCTTCTTTACTGAGTTCTGTCTATTTACAACTTCACTATAGTCTTCATGCTACGCCATCAATGACAACCAATCTTCTTATGAAGGAGTCTTTACAACTTTTCATATTGTCCACACAGAGTCTCCAATAGCCTTCATGACCTCTGATAATGTCTCCACACAACTTTAGTGAGTCCACTATTAGCTGCACTAAGCTCTGCATAAGAACCAACTTTCTATTCAAGCATTTGTTCTCACTATCACAGTAAATGCTTCAGCATGACTGCTTCTTTGCTGGCAACTTCTCCCCTTCGAATGCCTCCTGTCTTGTTGGTCCTTTGGCCCTTTTTTTTTCTGTTGGACCCTAAAGCTGCCTCTGTTTCCTCCAACCTTTTCAACAACATTTAACTTTGCTTTTTCTCTATTTTTGTATCTTCCTGTTGCCTCTAACCGTCGGTTTCCTCTTTCTGCTGACTCTTTGGCTTCCTCCTTGATCACTATAGTTTCCTCTACCTCACTCGATCCTTTGGCTTCCCTCCTTGGTCGCTGTAGTTTCCTCTGCCTATTCGGATTAACCACTGCTTCACGGACACGTTAATACAGAAGAGCAGACCATATTACAAAGGAAATGATGCTTATAAACCAATATCAGAGAGAGCCCTTTTTTCTTCTTTTAATAACATTCATACCTAGGGCTTTACAATTAACGGAGAGACTGTACCAATCAAGATGGCCCCTGCCTACCATGTCACCATCACAATCGCAATCGGCATAGTTCAAGCCTCCTGAACTATCGGGAGCGTTTCTTAATGCATTTTTTCCTTCAAACCCCGCACAATGCAAATATTCAAATACACAGGAATATATGAGAAAAATGACTGAAATGCTAAAGGCTGGATTTCAAATTTATTACGCCCGCATTTATAACTTTATCAGGTCTGCTACATATATCGCAATCGACAGCCACAACTTCCCGACGGCCGATGGCCAATTCACCTATGGATGTGATATGATATTAAGCCAAATTGTAATGTTGCATCGGGTCCGCAACATATATCGCAATCGGTGCTTTCAGGGGTGACACCCCTTTGTATTATTACGATGGGCAGATGTGATATAACATTAAACCATTGCATAATGTTGTCGTTGGGTCTGCACATATATGTCACTGTCGGGGGTTTCGGGTAGTGACTCAATGTAGAATCGGCTGATTACAATATCGCCGATATATATCTATATATATATATATATATTTTCCGCCTCTGTACTCCGATACATATATATATATATCTTTTCCACCTTCGATAGTGTATATCGATATACCTATGTTTTCCACCTCCGATAGTGTAAATTGCCTTTATGTATAGGTTTTCGATATAACTATGTCTTCCGCCTCTGATAGTGTAAATTGCCTTTATGTATAGGTTTTCAATATAACTATGTCTTCTGCCTCCGATAGTGTAAATTGCATATATATGTTATATGCTGCTCCGCCTATATTTTCATGCATATATGGCCTCCGATAGTGTATTTGCATGCATATAACTCTTTTGTGGAATATACTTTTCCCGATAGTGTATTCTTTGATATACTTTGCTACGATAGCTCCCGATAGTGTATTCTTTGGCATCCATTGCTCTGATAGTGTATTCTTTGACATACTTTGCTCTGATAGCTCCCGATAGTGTATTCTTTGGCATCCATTTCTCTGATAGTGTATTCTTTGGCATATATATATGACATATATATATGGCTCCTCCTATAGCTCCAATAGCTCTGTTTTGCCTCCTCTGGCATGTTAACTCCTCTTTTTGATGACTTCTTCCTCTCAGTTCTTCTTGGGCATGTATTACATGCAATGCTCCTCTGATGTGGCTCCTCTTGCTCCAATGTGGTAAGTTACTCCAATGTGGATCCTCTTGCTCCAATGTCTTCCTTTGGCTTTGCAATGTCTTTCAATGACCTCCTCTTGATACCTTCATACCTTGATGGCTTCTGCCTTTTCCGATATGCCTCTCTTGCTCTGATATTCTGCAATACTCTTAAGCATAAGCGATAGCTTTGATATGCCTCCTTTGTTAACTCCTCCATTAACAAACTCTTACTCATGGCTTGGCTATCCTGATGGCCTTGCTCCTATCTCTTCATGGATCTAGTCTGCTTCCCCTTCATGGATCATCCAGTATCTAGAATATTTCCATATTGACATCAATGACAACCTAGGTCAACACCTTCAAACATCAGACCTTACAGATATCCCTAGTCATAGAAGAGTGAAATTGAATGTATGCTTGCAAAAATGCTAGAGGCAGATATAGTTCAACCTAGCCAAAGTTCTCTCTTCTCTAGTAGTATTGGATGCACAAGAAGGATGTATCATGGCATATGTGTTTGGATTATAGAAAGCTCAAAAATTTCACTATTAAAGATAAATTTATCATTCATGTTATTGATGAATTATTGGACGAACTACATGGATCAATTTACTTCAAGAATATGGATCTTTGTTTAGGATATCATCAAACTAGAATGAAGAGAGAAGACATTATGAAAATAACATCCAGAACTCATGAAGGTCATTATGAACTTTTGATCATGCCTTTTGGTCTTACTAATGCACCTTTCACATTTCAAGGTTTGATGAATTCCAATTTCAAACCCACCCTTAGAAAATTTGTGTTAGTATTTTTTGATGATATACTAATCTACAACAATTCATGGAAAGATCATGTTCAACACGTTGATGGGGTGCTCAAACTATTGGAGGAGAAATAATTGTATGAAAACCCTCCAAATGTTTCTTTGGGGTATAGGAAGTGGAATATTTGGGTCATATTGTATCTCATGAGGGTTTTAAGGTAGACCCTAACAAAATTAAAGCCATAAAGGAATGGAAAATCCCCACAACCTTAAGGCATCTTTGAGGATTTTTTGGGTTGATAGGGTATTATCACAAGTTTGTTAAGAATTGTGGGAAAATAGTAGCACCAATAACAACATTACTGAAGAAAGATGCATTTTTTTAGACTCTGGAAGAAACTAAGGCCTTTGAACATCTTAAAGAGGCAACGTGTCTATCTCCAATATTAGCTACAACAGACTTCAAAAAAACCTTTATTATGGAATGTGATGCCTCAGGAAATGGCATTGGTGTTGTTTTAATTCAGGAAGGAAGACCCATTGCTTTTGAAAGTCATCCAATCAAGGGAAATTATTTACACAAACCTATTTATGACAAAGAAATGTTGGCATTGCTACATGTCCTGAAGCAATGACTCCCTTACCTAATGTGAAGGCACTTCAAGGTAAAAATGGATCATGATAGTCTTAAATACTTCTTAGAACAAATATTGTATTTAGAAGAGTAGCAAAAATGGATCATAAATATTTTGGGTTATGAATTTGAAATCATCTACAAAAAAAGGGAAGCAAAATGTTTTTGCAGATGCACTCTCAAGAAGGGATGAGGATGTGGAAGCATTGCTTTGTGCCATTTCTATTATCCAACTTGATTGGATAAATGAAGCAAGGCATGAAGGGAAAAAATGAAGAAGAGGTGTGGACACTCATTCAAAAGTTGCAACAAGATACTAGTGCATCTAATACATTTATTTGGAAGGATTATTCACTTTGGTACAAAGATTTCTTATATCTATGTAAGAACTCCCAACTCAAACAAAATGTTCCTTTGGAATTTCACACCACTCTTATAGGAGGGCACTTAGCTTTTTAAAAACTTACCACAGGGTCAAGAAGGAATATTTTTGGGATGACCTTAAATTTGATATTCAAAAGTTTGTGGCAAAATATTTGATTTTCCAACAAAATAAATTTGAGACAATTAATACCTCGGTTCTTTTACAACCATTAGCCATTCCAAGTCAACATTGGGAAGAGGTCCCAATGGATTTTATCATAGGTTTAGCCAAGTCCAAAGGGAAGAGTGTCATCATGGTGGTAGTAGATGGAATTACCAAGTATGCATTCTTTTCTGCACTATCGCATCCTTTCAAAGCTAGTACAGTCGCTACTTCATTTGTGGAAACAATTCAAAAGTTACATGGAAACCCAAAGATTATTGTAAGTGACAAAGATCCTATTTTCACTGGAAATTTTTGGACATAATTATTTTCTTTTCCTCGTACTCAATTAGCTCATAACTCATCTTATCTTCCTCAATCTGATGGGAAAAATGAGATAGTGAACAAATGTTTGGAAGGATACCTTCATTTCTTTGTATCTGATAAACAAACACAATGGGTCAACTGGGTACCTCTGGAAGAATGGTGGTATAACATTTCCTTCCATACCACAACAAAAATGAGCCCATTTATGGTGCTTTATGGATATCATCCATAATCTATCACATCATCTTTAAGAGACAATTCTAAGGTTTAAGTACTGGAAGCATCAACAACAAGTTGTCCAACTCTTAAAGGATAAGCTAACTTTGGCGCAAAACTGAATGAAACAACAAACATATCAACGTCACAATGAATTTTTTTTTGATGTGGGTGATTGGGTATTTTTACAGCTACAACCGTACAAGAAAATGTCCCTTAAGCAAGATAAGAAGGATAATAAATTATCATCCAAGTATTATGGCCCTTACAAGGTGTTGCACAAGATTGGTGTTAGATGTGGAACTTGATTATCTTCCTAATTCAAAGGTCTTGTTTCAACCATGTTTAGATCCCAATCCTCAACACGGGAGTGTGGGGGGGATCCCCCCCCGCAACTATTACTTCCTAGGGGGTCCAGGGGGGCGGTTGCATGTTTGGAGCCCTCCCCCAACAAGGGTTTGAGGGTAGCACCCTCAAAGCTAAAAATAGATTAAAATTTTCCTTGTAAAATATTGTAATTTCGTAGTCATTCTGGGCCATTCATTAGGCGGATGATCTAAAAGTAGAAGTTATGTTTAATTAAGGGTTTCTTTTCCCTAGAAGGAAGCCCCTCGGTTTATATAATAGAATTGTATTGTGACTATGGATTATTATCCTAAGTGAGATAGAGAGAGGAGACTGTGTGAGAGTGAAGAGGAAATTACAACATATTCGTTGTAGGTTGTATCTCTTCATTTTGTTGGATAATATAAAAGGAAGGACTGGTTGTTTCTCCATGGACATAGCCCAAATTAGTGAAACACATATATATCTGTCTCTCTTGTTCTATTCGTTTATGTATTTGTGTTTCTGCAATATTTAATGTATTTCATTGCTTTGTTAATTAATTTCTAACAATTGGTCTCAGAGACAAAGGTTTATTTGGTTGATAAACTCATAGGAGAGAAGGGTTCTTGGTTCGAGTGAGAGAAATGACAAAATATGGTAGGTTTAGGGTTGAGAAATTTAACGGCCAAAACTACCAGTTGTAGAAGATGTAGAGGGAATATTATCTGTATCTAAAATATTTGTAACTAGCATTGAGTGGAGAGACAAAGAATCTAACGAGTATGACAAACGCAGAATGAGAGATTCTCGACAGAAAGGCACTAGGAACAATACGGTTGTGTCTAGCAACGTCAGTGGCATTCAACATTTCAAAGGAAACGACAATAGAAATTTTAATGAAAACATTGGCCAAACTATATGAAAAACCCTCGACCTCAAATAAGGTATTTCTTATGAAGCACTTGTTTAATTCGAAGATGTCAGAAGGTGGATATGTTGTTGATCATTTAAATGAGTTTAATGCAATTACTAGTCAGTTAAGTTCTATAGGGGTAAATTTTGATGATGAAGTTGGGGATCTATTGTTTTTGTGCTCATTACCAAAAAATTGGAATGGTTTAGTTATGGCCATTAGTAACTTTGTCTCTGGATCTAGTACTTTAAAGTTTGATGATGTTGTTGGTGCCATCCTTAATGAGGAAATGTGATAGAAAAGCTCTAGTGAGACATTAGGTAATGCTTTGACTGCAAATACTATGGGAAGAAAATTGGAAAGAGGAAGGAGCCCAGGAAATCATAGTAAGTCAAGAAAAGACAAATCCAAATCCATATCAGGTATAGTGTGTTGGAAATGTGGGAAGAAAGGACACTTGAAGAAATATTGCAAATCTCGGAAGCGAAAAGAAGGAGATGGACAATAAGAGAACAATCATGAAGTGAATGTGACAAGGGATATGTTGCAAGATGCTTTGATTCTCTCATTATAGAATATTATTGATGCCTATGTGGTAGATTCAGGGGCCTCATTCCATGCCATACCTAATAGGAAACATTTTCATGGCTATGTTTAAGGAGATTTTGGACAAGTTCATTTGGATGATGATAAACCTTGTAAAATCATTGGAATGGGTAAGGTTTTTATAAAGCAACAAAATGGAAACCAATGGCTATTGAAAAAGGTAAGGCATGTTTGAGATCTGAATAAAAATATAATTTCAATGGGGAAGTTAGGTGATGAAGGTTGTGTAACTACATTCACAAACAAAACCTGGAAGGTCACTAAAGGAGCCATGGTAATAGAAAAATGAGAAAAGGTTGATAAGCTGTATTTATACAATAGCATTTCTAATTTTGTTAATGCTTTAACCTCCACAAGAGAAGATACAACACTTTGGCATCATAGGCTTGGGCACAAGAGTGAGAAGGGGATGTAGATTCTTCACTCAAGAAATTTGTTGCCAAGTCTAAAGCATGTTGATTGGATTTCTGTGAACATTGTGTTTATGAGATTTATCATAATTGGGAAGGAAAAGAAGAGCGAAAAATTAGAGCTTGTGCATACAGATGTATGGGGACCAACTCAGGTATCATCTCTCGGTGGCTCTCGCTTTTATGTTACTTCTTTTAATTATGCAACTAGGAAAACCTGAATTTATTATATTTGAAATAAATTTGATGTATTTGATAGTTTCAAAAAATGGAAAGCTTTGGTCGGGATGAGGCAGGAAATAGGTTGAAGTGTCTCAAATCAGACAATGGGGGTGAATACTACAACAAAGAGTTTGATAAATATTTTTTATAGCATGGAATTCACAGAGAGAAGATAGTTCCAAGAACACCATGGGAAAATGGTGTGTCATAAAGGATGAACATGACAATCATAGAGTGTGAAAGGTGCATGAGATTGCATGCAAGATTTCCCTTACAATTTTGGGCAGATGTTGTAGATACTATTTTTTATCTAATAAACAGAGAGGCTTCAATTTCCTTAGATGGTGGTATTCTAGAGGAGACATGAAAAGGTAAAAAGGTAAACTACTCATTTTTAAAGACTTTTGGTTGTGAAGCCTTTGTCCACATCAATAAAGAAAATAGAACAAAGCTTGAGGAAAAATCAAAGAAATGTACCTTTATTGGATATGGTGTAAATGATTTTGTTTATCACTTATATGATTATGAAAATCACAAAATCATTAGGAGCATAGATGTCATATTCAATGAAAATGTCTTGTATAAGGATCAGATGCAGGGAAAGAAATAGGAAAAGGAAAACAAAGAATACACAGTGCTTGATGAGATCACAGAAAAAGTAAAGGTGCCTGAAAATCATAATGATCAACAGCCACAACAACAACAGACACCTCAAACACCTGAAACGGGTGTTATAATATCTACCAGGATAAGTAGACCCCTTGAATGATACTCTCCTTTAGTATATTATGTATTGTTGACTGATTCTGGTGAACCGGAATGATATGAAGAAGAAATGCAGGTAGAAACTAGGAAGAAGTGGGAGAAATCCATGGAAGAAGAGATGGACTCCTTGATGCATAACCAGACTTGGGACTTAGTCAAGTTTCCTACTGGTAAAACAACATTGCAGAATAAATGGGTTTACAGGTTGAAGGAAGAAGATGGAGGTAAATAGAGGTATAAGGCTAGACTTGTGGTGAATCAATTTGCACAAAAGAAACATATAGACTTTGATGAATTTTTTTCTCTTCTTGTTAAAATGACTTCAATCAGAACTATTTTAAGTCTAGTAACATCAGAAGATTTGCATCTTGAGCAGTTAGATGTAAAGACAACCTTTCTCCATGGGGATTTTGAGAAAGAAAGATATATACGACAACCACAAGGGTATGAGGTCAAAGGGAAGGATAAATTAGTGTGCAAATTGAAGAAGAGATTGTATGGCTTAAAACAAACTCCAAGGTAGTGGTATCTAAAATTTGATAGGTTTATGTCTGAACAAGGTTATACTAGATGTCACTTTGACCATTATGTTTATTCTAAAAGCCAAAATGATGGAAGCTATATTATATTTTTATTGTATGTAGATGACATGCTTGTTGTAGGGTCTAACATGCAGGAAATAAATGTACTCAAAGGAAAATTGGCAAATTCATTTGCAATGAAGGATTTGGGTGCTGCAAAACAAATACTTGGTATGAGAATAACTAGAGACAAGTAAAATCACAAATTAACATTATCTCAGAGTGAGTACATAGAAAAGGTGTTGGAGATATTTAATATGTAGAATGCAAAACTAGTCAGTTTACCTTTGGCTAGCCATTTCAAACTAAGTAAGGAGATGTGTCCCAAGTCCCAGGAAGATGGGTTATATGTGTAAAGTTCCATACACACCAGTTGTTGGAAGCATAATGTATGCAATGGTCTACACAAGACCTGATATTGCACATGCAGTGGGAGTTGTATGTAGGTATATGAACAATCCTGGAAAAGAGCATTAGATGGTAGTGAAGTGGATTATCAGGTATTTGAGAGGTACAATAGATCAAGCATTATGTTTTGGAAGTCCAAACATTCTCTACAGGGATAAGTTGATGTAGATATGGCAGGTGACAAAGATAACAAGAGGAGCACCACAAGGTAAGTGTTTACTGTAGGTGGAACAACTGTCAATTGGATTTAAAAAATGCAAAAAATTGTTTCACTTGCAACAACAGAAGCATAGTATGTTGTTTCTATAGAGGTTAGTAAAGAAATTATTTGGTTATAAAGGTTTATGAATGAGTTAGGCAAGAAGCGGAAGATGTGAAAGTTATATATTGACATCCAAAGTGCCATTCATCTTGAAAAGAATTCAACCTTTCATTCTAATACTAAACATATACAACTCATATATCATTTCATACAGTAAGTTTTTGATGATAGACAGTTGAAGCTGGAAAAGATACACTAGCTTGAATCCTATAGACATGTTGACAAAGGTTGTAAACAGGGAGAAATTAAGGAGCTGCTCTATTTCAATTGGCCTTCAATAATGATCATGAATATGAGAAACAACCAGGTCCAAAGTGGAAGTAGTGTCCAACAAGTGAAACAACTATGGAGTTGATATAATCAGTCTCCAAGTGGGAGATTGTTGGATGTGGAGCCTAATTATCTTCCTGATTCAGAGGTCTTGTTTTAGTCACGTTTGGATCCCAATCCCCAACAAGGGGTGTGGGGGGGATCCCCACCCCCCCCCCCCCCCCCCCAACTATTGCTGCCTAGGGGGTGGCTACATGTTTGGAGTCCACCCCCTAGTGGGGGTTTGGGGGCAGCACCCATGAAGCTAAAAATAGATGAAATTTTTCCTTATAAAATATTGTAATTTCATAGTTAATCTCGGTCATTCATTAGGCAGATGATCTGACGGTAGACGTTATGTTTAATTTAGGTTTTTTCCCCCAGAAAGAAACCCTTCGGTTTATATGAGGGAATTATATTGCGGATATGGATTATTATTCTAAGTGAGAAAGAGAGAGGAGATTGTGTGTGAGCAAAGAAGAAATTATAACGGATCCATTATAGGTTGTATCTCTTCATTTTGTTGGATAATACAAAAGGAAGGAATCGTTGTTTCTCTGTGGACGTAGCCCAAATTAGGTGAACCAAGTATATATGTTTCTTTCTTGTTCTATGCATTTCTGTATTTGTGTTTCCACAATATTTTGTGCATTTCATTGTTTCGTTAATTAATTTCTAACAATTGGCACTATGGCATACAAATTGAATTTGTCTACATCTTCACAAGTACATCAAGTTTTCCATGTTTCATGCTTAGAGAAGGTTATAGGTGATAAGCTCCCAGTTCAAACTATATTTCTAGAACTTGACAAGGAAGGAAAAATCATATTGGAGCCTGAAACAATCACGGAAACAAGAATTCGACAACTACTAAATCAATCAATTTTAGAGTATCTTATTAAGTGGAAGAAATTACTTGCCAAACATTCCACATGGGAGGATGATTATTTCATACATAAACATCCATAAATACTCAAGTGTTGAGAACAACACCTTTTTTGAAGGAGATGGGCATGTTAGGTACCTATAACACTAGTGTGGCCCCCATATAGTTATTTTCGTGCCCCATATAAGCCCATTATTGTTATTGTTGAGCCTTTATATTATTATTGTTATGTAGGCCTTAATTATATTTTGACCCTTTAGATTCCTATATATGCCAAGGAGGTCTTGTCATTTGAAGCATCCAAGAATTCTTCATTTATGTGATGTAAACGAAGGCCAGACCATTAAAGTGGCTTATTATCTAGTTGTTGATCTATCTTTTCTTATGTGTTTTTGCTATTTTGATATGGATACATAACATTTAATGTGGGTTACAAAAGGCCTTTAATCACTAACCCTCCCACATGCCTACACTTAGTCATTTTACTTGTATGTGGGTTCAATTCCTCCCATGTCGCTTTATCTTCCTTCATTTATCCTCTCGCATGACTCTTTCCTACATACCTAAAAATAGTTAGTTTACTTGTATGCCAATTAATTTTTTGCTACATTACTTTACCTTCCCACATGAATTTCCTTGCATTAGTCCTTCCTGAATGATTCCATACTTAGTCGTTTCTACATTTATTCTCTTTTCACATGCGCATGTGAGAGGCATGCTACGACAATATCCTATATTTGTGTCCCATGCCCCACATATTGCATCTCGTATCCATTATTTTCCACTGTGTTTTCAAGATGCATTAAATCATTAATGGAAGTGTATGCTTCGCATGGCTAAAGATCAAATTAGTATTAAATGAGGCACATTCCTCTCTAAGATATGGATATCTTTCTGAATTGAAGTAGTACTTGTTATTTATGAACCACCTCCCTTGCACATAATCATACAATAAAGATAATAAGACACTTAAAACTATCAAGCCTTTCAAATTAGCCACATCTTAGTTCATCCATCCATTCAATATTGTTAATAAGTAATAAATGAGAATTCCAACTAGAACACAAGAAGCCTTTTTTGGAAACATCCTTAATACACTTGGCAATTAGGTCATGATTTATAGTGGTCTATGACCTACCGACGACATTCTAGGTTTATACCGAAAGAGAAGAACAATAACCAAGCATGGAATTCAAGCATTGTGTTTGTTGGGTGCATTTCTAATTTTTTTGATTTCTAAGAACTGGTTTCTTGGTGTGCTGAATAATTGAACAATAGGAAAATACATATACAACTCTCCAAAGCTTCCAAGATTACCATTCCTCTAATCTCTAGTGTATTAAAAAATATGCTTCAACTTCCAAAAGGAAACCAATTTATTAGGATAGCATATGTCGACACCTTACTCATGAGCCACAATGGAGGGAAGGATTTTCTTAAGAAATTATTAAAGAAATCAACCAAAGAGCTAGTTAATTCTAGAAAATTTAAAGGTATGTGCATTGCATGGCCTATAAAGGGATTTTTATTGGTTATTTGTATGGATTCTTGGTCAAGAATCCACTGAATTTCTCCCTAAGTACTTGCTTTATGTTCTACATTATTTGGTGTATGAAGGAGTTTTTTTTGCAGGGCTTTGTTGTAGCGGTTGCAACACCCTCCAAAATTTTGGCCTACATCCAAATTTCAGAGCCTTCCTTGGTTTTTCCACTGATGGTTGCAAACACTCGAGCTCATTCCATGAGCTCTTGTAGAGTCTTTACACCTTTTTTCTTGTCTGACCAACGATCGTCTTTTGGCATGTTGATTGCTTTGTCATGCTTGCAATCTTGTTATGGCGATTTTGAAGGTCATTATTTATGTGCATGAGTCGTCTTCACTCTATGAACATCGATCACACTCACACACAAAGTTGTAAGCACTGTCGCGCAAGTGTCACCATAGTCGTTTGAAGGTCTATCTCAAGTGTTACACTTGTCGCTCTTAACCTTAAGACAGTCTCACTAAGCACAAGTTTGTCTTGTTGGTTTGTGGTGTCCTGTTGTCAAGTCATGCTAAGTGTCTGATCACAATGTCATGTCTATTCAAGTTCACTTGCTCTCGCACTTAGCCTTTTTGCCTGAAAATTTGTCGACTGGATAAACCCATTCAATCGAGCCCCGACTGAGCTGCACTGCGTAGTCTTAGCTCTCAGTGACCCTGATCAGATGCCCAGAACTACGTGGTTCTTGAGGTTGTCCTCTGGGGCAACTGCACTGTGAAATCCTGGAAGTAAGTAGGTTGTCTGTCTCCCAGAATTGTGCAGAAATTGTCTCCAGGCCCAATCCAATCTGCACTTCCCGCAAGATTAGTTATCAAGCCACCCTCTGGTCTACCGAAAATCTGCACTGCACTATGACCCGAGGCTATACTACTATCCAAAATTGTGCAAACATGCCCAGTTTCCTGCCCTGCACTACCTACAAAAATTGTGCAGTCATGCCGAGTCAGGCCTCCTGTTGGCTTTCTATACTCCTAAAAATTGCGCAGTTTTGACAGGTACACCTTTTGCTGCCCTGCTCTGCACTATTTCCAAAAACTGCGCAGTACCTTCTGTCCTGCACTGTCTCTCAAAAATGTGCAGTTATGACCAGCAACTCCTCATAGCTCAATCATTCCTTGCTCTAGAAAATTACACAGAATTTCTTGCGAGTGCCCTCTGTTGCCCTGCTCTATCTCCCTTCGAGAAATTGTGCAGATCCCCAACTGGTCCTCGAGTGACCCACTTAGTCCCCATCTTGAAAATTTCATAGAACTATCTAGAAGTTCCCCCAGAAACCCTGCCTTGTCTTCCTACGAGGAACTGCATAGTTCTGTTCTACCTTGCATCTGAAACTGTAGTCCCTGATTGTGTAATTTTTCCTCCCAGTGATCTTTGCAAATTTTTTCTTGACAGTACTTCGGAACCCCTCATCCTAGCCTGAGTTGTGCTCTCTACAGTGTCAATGTCTTATCCTCCCTCCTAGTCACCTAGGCCTGAAATAAAAAACAATGCATCATGCTAGACTAGGAGATTTTGGATTGATGTCGTCCCGTCATGAGTGAATTGCAGGAAGAAGTACATTGATGGAACATGGTGCAACAATGAATGGGATGAAGAAGGAGTGCATGCTAGAAGACTTGCTCGCAACTGAATGGACATACAAATCACATCGAGTAGCAAGTGAAAGGGATACATGCACTGAACCATCAAGCAAAGACCAAGACCATCGAAGACCCCGCAACACTTTTCCATGCAGAGGTGAAGACACAACACACTGAGAGCACATCCATCACTATACATCACAGCAGCTTAACATGGACACCACAGTCAACCAATACCTTTCAACAATATCATGTCGAGTTGTGTCATGAGTTGTCTCAACCACATCACTACTATGGGCCATACTTGTTGTAATCAAATGTAATGTAAAGTGAAAGTCCAACAGACACACATATGAAGTTGAAGAGTCACGTCAGTTGAAAAGTCATAGGAAGTTGAATGGTCATGAGGGAAGTCCAAGAGTCACAAGGGTCAAGCATCACCCTTGGCTATATATACCCCCTCATTGTATGAGCAAAGGAATTTTCACCTTGGCTCCTCCCACATAGCCTTGAGAGTCTGTAGTTTGTTCTTTGAGGAGTGAGGAGTGGCTCTAATGTCCCACTATTGGAAATAGTGATGTATGGTGTACAAATGTGTCTTGGAACTTTTTCTTAATTCAAAAACCTGTCTCAGGCTAGCACATTTTCACGCATGTTTTGTATCTGTTTGTAAGACTATTCTTTAAACGTTTGTAATGCATGTTTTCTTAACCTGTACTAAGATAGTTGAACTACTTCGGTTATTTTAGTACTTACATTATTGAAGATGTGTTGTATTATTTATCATTGTTGTATCCTCTGTGTGGACTACTCCACAAGACATTAGACATATCATTCTTTTGTTTCTTGGTTATAACGTCTGTCATCCCCGTGTGGACTACTCCGCTGGACGGTGTAAGTGTTTTCCCTTGCACTTTGGTTTTAACAACTGTTGCATCGGTTGTGGACTATTTCGTTGGATTTGAGACAGACCCTTGTTGTTTTCTCGTGTTTCTCTCTCTGGGTGGTATTACTACCTCTCATCTAGAGGCTCACTTTTATCCTCTCCCTTATAGTAAGAGAATCCAGACACAAAGTTACATTATGCACTCACCAAGCATACTCACATCACTTTCTTGAAGTTACAAGCATAATACTCTCATGTGTTGAACAAAAAGAGTTAAGGCAAATATCTAAGATAATGGAAACTAGGCCATCGTACCAGATGGGACTCCTACACTAAATGATGTGAGGTCTAGTTGGGACTTCATACTGGGGAGATCCATGTTGGTGGGTCCAGCACTGTCAACATTTCTGGTGCTAGAAGGAGGACCGCGAGTAGTTTATGGCCGAATGTAATCTCAACCCCACTTATCTATCATCTGGTCAAGGTAGTAACATGAACTCCCTCTCTCCCATGCACAACTTTGAAATTGGTTACTCCTCACCTCCTAGATCCGAACAAGAAATTTCATATCATCACATCCATGTTGTCTGTTCCATCACCTGTCAGTCTTCTAAATTTTTTGGATTGATTCCAGGAGTACACACTCTTCCCTCTTCGTAGAGGAAGCAAAAGGCTACATCCACAGGAGTGGTAGTCTCATTTGTTGAAGAAGTAATCCTTGCCACTCTTGAAGAGCTGGCAGAAGCTGTTGAGAATGAAGAGGAACCTCTTGTTTTCCTAGAAGGAGAAGAAGATAACATCTTACTCTTGGGCTCAGGTTCCGACGGAGGTAGCAGAGGGGAAGGAAGTGGAGGAGGTGGAGGCGGAGACGAACCAACAAATTCAGAGGTTCAACTGTTAGATTCAGAAGACGAGGAGGATGACGAAGAGGACAACATGGCTAACCAAAAACTGGAATCGATGACATAGGGCCCATTGGCACACCCAGGTGTCTTTCACAAGATGCCAAGACACACAGATAAGTTGTTAACAAAATATGACCCTGACAAATAAGTGAAAGCAAAAGATCACCTAGACACATTCTACCTACATATGCAGACACTTGAGGTACGTTATGACGATGTTGCATGTAGACTGTAACCATGTACCTTTGATGGCAGAGTAGCTGTATGGTACCAAATCCTTCCTGTCAACTCCATTCAGAATTAGGGGGTGTTCAAGAGACTTTTCCTTAAGAATTTTTCTAAAGACAAAACCCCTGCCATGTTGTTAAAAGAGTTGGGTAGTCTCAAGGTGGAGTAGAAAGAAAAAGTGAACTATTTTAACCAGAGGTTTAACCGTATCTTGAACAATTTCACTGTAGACACCAAACCTCATGACTTCATCACAATTTACTACTACATGTCTACACTACCGACTAGAATTGTGCAGTTCGTCAAGCGAGCTGCAAAACCAACACTTTTGGAAAATTGCCAAGAGGTAATTGATGTGGAGAAAGACCTATGCACTATTGGAGTCATTGTAGATGATGAACCAGCTAAGGACTCCAAAGACACGGGCAGGAGGTCTCAAGCTACTATGAGTAAGGCAAAGGAAAAGGAAGCAAGTGAAATCAAAAACCTTACTCGTCTCGTCAAGTCCTTGACAACCGAAGTTTCCGAACTTAAGCAGTAGATGAGCGAGACAATAGTGAATAGTAGGCCTCCCAGATTTGCGCAGAGCTCTAACCTTGTGTTCAACATGGATTCAATTGCGACAGATCATTATTGCAAGTTCCATCGTGAACAACATTCAGAGAGGACTTGCGAAGGATGGAACCAAGGAATGAGCACCCTGGCTACACAATTGACTGACCAATTTATGGTCGGTGAGTAGGCTGAGTCGAAGGTTGAAGATGAAGAGGAAGTTGCTGCATCTGATGAAGCTCCAAGTGTTGGGCATGTAATCAACATGTATCAATGTCTAAATGATGCGCAGAAGACAACCGCTGACAAGGAGCCTCCGAATGACCGTCCGACCCAAAGAAGAACAATCGATACAGTTTGAGGAGTAAAGGGGCCTCCATTGTTTTTGAGATACTGAGAGAAAATGTAAGAGAATATTTTCTCAAAACAATGGACCCACCAGTCATCTCAACACAAAAAACATAAGGCAAGTCCGAGAAGACAGCTACAGCTAAAAGTACGTCCATGAGCAGCAAATACAAAAGCAGCCCATCGGACAACACGAACACAAGTTTAGCCCCGAACAAATCAGTGAGTCCTATCGATATGGATTACAATATTGTTGAAGATATGAAAAGACCCATGTGAACATATCTCTTTATAAGTTATCCAATCTCACAGGTTAGTGGGATATTCTTTTGCACGCACTGGGGAAAACCTCCATAGACAATGTTACCTCTTCCAGCAAGGGACCAAGCAAGTCTCCTGAAACACTCCCATCCATGCTCAACACACTTCAAATGGAGGAAGCGAACTCGCTCTGCCCACCATTTTTGTTATCATTTGAAATATTCAACTTCAACGTCCATAATTGCTTGGTTGATTCTGGCGCATTGGTCAATGTCATGCCACTCTCCATTGCTAAACAAATCAATGTGCAATGGAGCAGTACAACTGCATAGATCATCCAAATTGATCGAACATGTGTACCAACCATTGGCAAACTTCGGGATGTGATCATCCGGTTATCATCTGACGGGCAATTTTACCAATGTATTAACATTGTGATTGTGGACATCTCGGAAGCATATGTTTTATTACTCAGTAGATACTGGTCCAACAAGTTGCATGGATACTTCATTACAGACTGGTCACACTTATGGCATCCTGACAAGGGAGAAAACAACTAGATCTAGGTGTTGTCAGAGTGATATATGAAACATAACGTTACTCCCTTACATGTTCAAAATGAACCATTGGCTTTCGCAGAACTTATGTTCGACAATTGCCTAAATTATGGAAATGTAGATGGGGTGCTAACTTGCACAACCAAGCCCCACCCCACCAGACACACAATTAGGTCTCCTTCCTTACCCAACTGACGAAAATGAAACCTTTACAATACATTGTAACATTAGTAGCAGTATTGTTAGCAGTACTAGCGTGACAAGCGGTCCTTGTACATATGACATGTGGACCTTGTATTTCGGCGGATCCAAAATACAGAATGGCTGTGAGCCGGGTGTGTTTTGATATACCCAAGGAAAAGGAAATGCTTAGTCTCAAGCCGCTTGGAGTTCGAGTGCATGAACAATGTTGTCGAATATTAAGCACTCGTTTTAGGCTTACAGAAAGCCATCAGCCTCAACGTTGCTATGCTGAAAGTGGTAGGTGATTCAGTTATCGTGGTACGTCAGGTACGTAACACCATACATTGTGTTTCACCTCATCTTAAGAGTTACCAACAAGAGGTATGGAAACTTATCTCTAACTTCCAAGCTTTCAATATCATTTCTGTACCAAGAATGTGTAATGCAATTGCAGATGCTCTAGCAAATGTAGCTTCTAGGATGACACCGCTTAGGGATAGATTTTCTGTTGAAATTTTGTATAAGCCATCTATCCCTGACAACATCACTAATTTACATGTTTTTGATGATGATGAATATATACTGCATTTCATGGCCAACACTAATGTCTTCAAGGATATAGTGATAGATGAAGACGAGCACGAGCAGTCTCTGCAAGACACAACTGATGCAAGTAAAGGCAACCTCATCCCCAAGGGTGTGGTTTCACTCGAGAAGCTATATGACTTGTAGAACCGCTTCCAGGGACCCAGGAACACTAAAACCCACAGTTCCACACTGATGCATGAACAGATTAATCTGGGAACAGACAAAGATCTGAAGTTCGTGAATCTCGGTATGTGTTGCACACCGGAAGAGCGACAAGCCTTTGTCTACCTGTTCATACAATACCGTGATGTATTCGTGTGGACGTATGATGACTTGAAAACATATGACACATGAATAATCCAACACATCATCCCAATCAAGGAAGGGGCCAAACCGTTTCAGTAGAAGCTTAGGAAAGTACATCCATCGCTGGAGCCCCTCATTCAGAAAGAGTTGACTAAGTTGTTGGATGCTCAGATCATTTACAAAGTTTGTCATTCTACATGGGTTTCAAACTTAGTTCCTATCAAAAAGAAGTCCCAGGAGATCCACTTGTGTGTTTGTTTCTGAAATCTAAATCGTGCCTTAGACAAAGACAATTATCCTGTGCCGTCTATGGAACACATCTTGCAGATAGTATTTGGAGCAAAAATGTTTTCTTTGCTAGACGGTTTTTCAGGATATAATCAGGTTTTGGTAGCAGAACCTGAAAAACTAAAAATAACTTTCTGTACCAAGTGGGCTACGTTTGCTTATCTAAGAATTCCATTTGGTCTGGTAAACACAGGCACAACTTTTCAGTCTGCAATGGACATCGTCTTCTGGGACTCATCGGACAGAGCGTGGTGGTCTACCTTGATGACATAATTTTGTTTTCCAGAAAATGGTCAGACCACCTGCACCATCTCAAGAAGATCTTTGAGCGATGTCGTAAGTACGAGATATCCTTGAATCCCAAGAAGAGCATCTTTGCAGTGTCTAAGGGGAACCTCCTTGGGCACATCATTGCCAAGAGTGGGATCAAGGTAGATCTGGACCAAGTCCGAACCATCACACAGATTCCTCATCCCCTGAACAAGAAAGCCATGCAGTCCTTCTTGGGGAAGATCAACTTCCTTCGGAAGTTCATCTCAGATTATGCACAGATTGTCAAACCCATATAAGAGATGATCAAGAAGGATGCAATTTATAGCTAGGGGAAGAAGGAAAAGGATGTGTTCGCCCGTATTAAGCAGGAAATAGCAGAAGCACCTACATTGTACAACCCAGATTTCAACAAATAGTTCTTGCTTTACACATTCGCTTCTGACACTTCACTCGCTACAATGCTCACTTAGAAGGATTAGCTGAACAAAGAACACCCCATCTCCTTCATGAGCGTGATCTTGCAGGGACCTGAGCTCAACTATCCCGCCATGGATAAGAAAGCAAATGCAATATACAAGGGGGTGAAACACTTCATACCCTACCTGCTAAACAATCATTGCATAATCATTGTGCCACACGCAGCAGTCAAATTTTTGCTTGTTCAAGAAGAGTTGGGTGAAAGACGTGTGAACTGGATGACAAGATTGCAAGAGTATGATCTTGACATCAAGATAATTCACACCATCAAGGGTCACGATCTCCATATACTGGAAGTGGAAGTAGTGCACATGGAAGAGGAAGAAGAAGAGCTTGCCGGTTGGGAGCAAGAAATTGACATGTACAATGTAGAGTGAGCACCCCCCACTTTGCACGGTAACTCTTGGTACGAAGAAGTGTGCCAGTACCTTGAGCACGGCACCATGCCCTCTCACTTCTCTATGTGGTAGAAGAGGGCACTTCGACTGAAAGCCTTATCTTACCAGTTGGTGCATGGAGTGATTTACAGAAAGCACCACAATGGAATTTTTCTCAGGTGTCTGGAAGCACATGATTCAGAGAGAGTGTTATGTGATCTACATGATGGACTAGCCAGGGGTCACTTCACAGGTAACAAAACAACGCATAAAGTCATGAGAGCTAGGTTTCTACTAGCCCACATTGTTCAAAGATGCACATGCTTATGCTTGCAAGTGCCCGGTCTGTCAACGATGCACCAGCAAAACTCGAAGGTCAGCAACCCTGCTACAACCTATTGTAGTGGACGAACCATTCCAATAGTGGGGCTTGGACATAATTGGGGAAATTTTACCACATTCATCAAAGTATCACCATTACAACCTGATTGCTACAGATTACTTCACGTAGTGGACAGAAGAAGTTCTGCTCAAACAAGTGAATGACCAGGAAGTCATCAGCTTCCTTCATCAGAACATCATTTTGAGGTTTGACGTTCATGTATCATCTTTTTTTGACAATGCAACTAACTTTTCTTCGTTGAAACTTTATGATTTTGCATTGCAATATGGTCTTGTGCTAAAGCATTCAACTAATAACTATCCCTAGGGAAATGGTCTTGCGAATCTACAAACAAAAATCTCATTCACATCATAAAAAATACCATTTAATCTGAACAACGAAATTTGCATTCTGATCTAGTGAATTCTCTTTGGGTTGACCGAGTTACACCCAAACCCTCTCTGAACACATCTCCATACTTCCTCGTATACGGAAAAGAATCCATCCTCCCACCAAATATCTACTTTTTTTTCTCTCCAATTATGCCAAGAATCCCAAGGCAAGCTGTGTCTATTGACTCAACGCAGGATGGACACATTACATAAGTTACAGGAAGAACCGATGAAAGAAAAAGAAAAATTTACACTCCATCATAACTGTATCAAGAGATGGTTCAATAGAAAGTTTGCAAGGAACACCAACTTCATTGTGGGTGACTTAGTCTTGAAGTCGGATAAATCCCACGAACACAAAGGAAAACATACGAAGTTTCAGTCCCTGTGGATTGGTCCTTTCATGTTTTACAAAAAACTTGGCCAACACACATATCGTTTACAATCACTTGATTGGAAGATTGACACTCTCCCTATCAATGGCCAAGATTTAAAATGTTATTTTCAATGATCTGGGGTTGTGCCCCTCATTGTGTACCTAACATGTTTTTTTCTTGTTTTATTGTTTTATTTTTTTGTTTTTGCTTAATTTTGCTTTACTTTGTTTTGATGACTTGCCATTTCATTTTTATGTGTTGTCCTACACTGTTTTTGGGCTTTTAAATAAGTATGTGGCTGAAGTTCAAGAGTCTTATGAGACTGCAACGCTTGGCCAATCTTGTGTTTGTCTTCTCTGTGCTTGGTTGTAGCTTTTGGCCAATGGAGTCTCAACAGAAAATATGATCTGTCTATAAGGAAAGCTCTAGTTAAACCATGAACCTATGTCCAAACTAGGAAACCCCATGCATGTACTCAGTCTTTTGCTTTGTGTGTTCAACCTCATCCAACCAATAGAAACAGAGAAGGGGAAAAATCTAAACGAGAAAACTTAAATTAGAGGTTTTACATGCTTCTCTAAAAGAACAACCTCTCCTGCTCTCAATAAGTCGGGATCCCTCTTCCGCCCCAAAAATAAATAAGGCACAATCCTCTTTAAAAAAAATACAAAGGCAAAAGAAGAGAAAGGCTTCGTGCGCAGAGAGGTGAAGCAGGCAACTCCATCGGGGTACTGACTAGGCTCGCTAGAAGTGGAACAATCCTTGTGTTCCTACTCGATTTCGCTGGGGTACTGTCGAGGCCTGTTGGCAGCGGAGCAACACCAGAGATGAAAACTTATACTCTCAAAATTTTAAGCTCGCGAGCCAATATACCCTTCCCAATTTTGAAACATTGTGATTTGGCTAAATCTTTTGTTGTGTTCGACTGAGTTGCTACAAGGTGAACCATGTTTGACCATTGGGTAAGTGGGGAAGCCGAAGTAACCTACAAAACAAATCAATACTCCCTGAAAGGCCAAGGCCCTGCGCTGAAAATGAACTAAAATAGAGAAGCTGGTATTCAACCAGTGTATTTCTAAGTGTTGTAACAGCTGCAACACCCTCCAAAATTTTAGCCTGCATCCAAATTTTGGATCCTTCCTTGGTTTTTCCACTGATGGATGCAAACACTCGAGCTCATTCCATGAGCTCTTCTAGAGTCTTTACACCTTTTTGCTTGTCCAACCAACGGTCGTCTTTTGGCATGTTGATTACTTTGTCATTATTGTAATATTCTTCAGGAAATTTTGAAGGTTGCTCTTTGCATGTATGAGTTGTCTTCGCTCTATGAATATCGGTCGTAATCACAAAGAAAGTTGTAAGAAATATTGTGCAAGTGTCGTCACAGTCATTCAAAGGTATATCTCAAGTGTCAGACTTATCGCTCTTAATAACCTTAAGATAGTCTCACTAAGCAAAGGTTTGTCTTGTTGGTTTGTGGTGTCCTGTCATCGAGTCATGCTAAGTGTCTGATCACAATATCACATCTAATCAAGTTCACATTCTCTCACACTTAGCCTTTTTTCCTGAAAATATGTCGACCGGAAAAACCCCTACAACTAGACCCAAACTTAGCTACACTACACAGTCTCAACTCTTAGTAACCCTGCTTTACTTCCCAGAATTGGGCAGTGCTTAAGGCTGTCCTCTGGGGCAGATGCACTACACAATCCTGGAAGTAAGCAAGATGTCTGTCTCCCATAATTTCACAGAAATTGTCTCCAACCCCGATTCAATCTATGTTTCCTGCAAGATTAGTTATCAAGCCTCCCTCTGGTCTACTGTAAATCTGCACTGCACTATGACCCGGGGCTGCACTACTCTCTAGAATTCCACAGACATTCCCAGCTGCCTGCCCTGCATTGCTTGCAAAAAATGCGCAGCCATGTTGAGTCAAGCCTGCAAAAACTGTGTAGTCATGTTGAGTTATGCCTGCAAAAACTTGGCAGTCATGCTGAGTTAGGCCTCCTGCTAGTTTGCTCTGCGCTGCTCCTGAAAATTGCGTAGTTCCGACAGGTACACCTTCTGTTGCCTTGCTCTGCACTATTTCCAGAAACTACGCAGTACTGTCTGTCCCACATTGTCTCTCAGAAATGCGTAGTACTACCTGTCCCACATTGTCTCTCAGAAATGTGCAGTTATGACCAGCAGCTCCCCGCAGTCCGATTATGACTTGCTCTAGAAAATTGTGCAGAATTTCCTGTCAATGCCCTCTGCTGCCCCACTCTATCTCCCTTCGAGAAATTTCACAAATCCCCAGCTGGACCCCGAGTGACCCGCTCAGTCCTCATCCTGAAAATTGCATAGAAATGTTCAACAATTCCCCCCAACACCTTGCCTTGTCTTCCTCCTAGGAATTATGCATTTATGCCCAGCTGGGTTCCACCTTACAGCTATCACTGTTGTCCCTGATTACACAATTTTGCCTCCCAGTGACCTCTGCATAGTTTTTACCGACAGTACTCCGGAGCCCCTCATCCCGACTTGAGCTGTGCTTTGCGCAGTTTCAGTGTCTTGTCCTCCCTCCTGGTCACCTGGGCCCGAAACCAAAAACAATGCATCATGCCAGACTAGGAGATTTTGGATTTGATGTCGTCCCGTCATGAGTGAATTACAGGAACATGTACATTGATGGAACATGGCGCGACAATGAATGAGATGAATAAGGAGCGCATGCTAGAAGACTTTCTCACAGCTGAACAAACGTACAAAGCACATCGAGAAGCAAGTGAAAGGGATACATGAACTAAACCATCAAGCAAATACCAAGACCATCAAAGACCCTACAACACTTTGTCATGCAAAGGTGAAGACACAACACACCGAGAGCACATCCATCACTCAACAACATAACAACTTGACATGGACACCACAGTCAGCTAGTACATGTCAGCAGTGTCATGTCGAGTTGTGTCATGAGTTGTCTCGGCCACATCACTACTATGGGCCATACTTGTTGTAATAAAATGTAATGTAAATTGAAAGACTAACAGACACACATATGAATTTCAAGAGTCACGTCAGCTGAAATTTCATAGGAAGTTTCACAGTCATGAGGGAAGTCCAAGAGTCACAAGGGTCAAGCATCACCCTGGCTATATATACCCCCTCATTATATGAGAAAAGGTACTTTCACCTTGGCTCCTCCCACATAGCCTTGAGAGTTTGTAGTTTGTTCTTTGAGGAGTGAGGAGTGGCTCCAATGTCCCACTACTGGGACTAGTGATGTATGGTGTACAAATGTGTCTTGGAACTTTTGCTTAATTCAGAAGCCTGTCTCAGGCTAGCACGTTTTCACGCATGTTTTGTATCCGTTTGTAAGACTATTCTTTAAATGTTTGTAATGCATGTTTGCTTAACCTGTACTAAGATAGTTAAACTACTTTAGTTATTTTAATACTTACATTGTTGAAGATGTGTTGTATTGTTTGTCACTGTCGTCTCGTCCGTGTGGACTACTCTGCAGGACATTAGACAAACCATTCTTTTTTTTTCTTGGTTATAACGACTGTCACCCCCGTGTGGACTACTCCGCTAGACGATGTATGTGTTTTCCCTTTCACTTTGGTTTTAATGACTGTTGCATTCGTTTGTGGACTATTCCGTTGGATGCTGGACAAACCCTTGTTGTTTTTGCGTGTGTCTCTCCCTGGGTGGTACTACTACCTCTCATCTAGAGGCTCACTTTTACATCTCCCTTACAGTAAGAGAACCTGGACACAAAGTTACATTACGCACTCACCTCGCTTTCTTGAAGATACAAGCATAACACTCTCATGTGCTGAACAGCAAGAGCTAAGGCAAAACTTTAAGTTAATGGAAATTGGGCCATCGTACCATATGGGAATCCTACACCAAACAGTGTGAGGTTTAGTTGGGACTTCATATCAGGGAGATCCTTTGAATGTTGGCGAGTCCAACGCCGTCAACATAATTATACAATAAGTGTCTAGAATTCATAGTTTTCGAAAAGTCATAACTAATACGAATATTTATAGTATTGATGAATATACTACTCACTTGGACAATTTTGAATTAAAAGAGATAGAAGAGGTCAAATATTTCGACCCTAAAACTATTCTTCACACACATCTCAATTCTATTAGATATGGTGTTGGTTTTCAAGTAAGGCAAGATGAAGGTGGGGAACATAATCAGGTCTATCTCGATACTCCTCAAGATTTTCATGAATATGTCAATGCTCTACATAACACTAGTAGACCCTACATACAATTCAAACACTTTGCTGCAAATGTTGGATCTACTTTGTAATATTTAGATGAAAACACCTCCACATCGAGTTAATCTCAAGGTAAAGAACTAAGGAAGAATGTTGTTGATGCTGATGGGAAGGTGGTGATGGAAATCATCAAGAATAATGCTAGAGTTATTTCAAATAAAGAAGTAATACATAGGTGAATACCAACGACACACCCAAGGATGTTAATGTTCAAGTAACAAAAATAAACAATCTTGATGAGACACCAGATATAACAACTTGGGCTAAAAAGCATGCAATGGAAAGAAATCGATTGCCAAGGAATTGGCTCAACGATAACCTATTGATTTCGTAAATCAAGTCATTAACATTGCACCACATAATTTATATAAAATCTTGAATAAAATACAATTTGAAAGGGTGAATGTTAAAAATGATTAGGTTATTGATAAGGTGAATTCATAAATAGATATTAAAGGAAAAAAATCCCTCCAAGTTTCTTGATTTACATCAAGAAACTAGGGATGAATTAGCTTATTCAATTTCTAAATAGGAGGAAGATAATGTAGTATTAAAAGCAAGAATAAAGGAATTGGAGATGTATTTTCTACCAAGTCCATTATTTTTTGAAACAATACGCACTATCGGACTAACTCAAGTTTCAGAGGACATCCTAGAAAGCAATTCAAGAATTAGGGAGCAATTAAGCTTGTTAGTTGGAATTGTTAGTATATGTTCGATAATATTAAAAAATAATTGATGCGATCTCTGAAGTATGAGAAGTAGCCATGACTTCAACTAATCTATTTGTCAAAATTAGTCCCTTCATTGAATACTTGCAAAAGGACTTGGAAAACTATGAAATTCTTTCTAAAGAGGTCATAACTACATTTATTACGAAGGTTCCAAACATGAATGAGGCCCAACAAAAGAACAAAATCTTCCAACCCAAGGAATAATTAAGCAATTAAAGGCTTAATGGAAAAAGAGAATTAAGCTACTCTTGAGAATTAATTTCTAATTGGGCAATATTAAGACAAGACATAGTGACCTATTATTTAAGTTAATTAAGATAGCAAATTATTTGGAGGGACCGAGTTTAATCATGGATGTGATGTTGTTGAACCAAGAGAAAAATAGGAGCATTTAGATGTACTAAGGATCACATGGGGAAATGAATTCAACAAATTTGTTGATTTCCCAAAAGAGAAAACTGAAATTTTTTTAATTCATTTCGTCAGAAAAAAAAATGAAGACCAGTTTGATATAGAAACTCAAGTTGGTGATGATTTAAAGGAAATCAAAGATGAGTTATTTGAAGTTTGAGTGACATAAGAAGTCATTGTTTCACTTTTACGAGATGACTTTGAGAAATGGTTCAAAGATACATTTGAAAAGGAAATGAATTCAAGATTACTCATCAACAATTTTAATGGTTAGGTATTCAACTCATATCCAACATTTTAAGCTTGATGAATCTTCAACCGTAGAAAATATATTTTTTCTTTCCAACACTATAAGTAAATTGTCTATTTGGTCCCCCACCCTTCTTTTCACTTACTAATCATTCAATCTTCCTGACTTTGGAGTTTTCCAAGTATCAAGGTTGATTCCTAATTGTTTTTTCTTTTTTCTTCTAGGTCTTTCCATTATTATATGGTTCATGGGAGCCCAATCTCTATCCTTAAATGGATAAATGCATTTTAAATTTCTTAGGTATTACATGATTTTATTTAAACACTTGCATAATTTTTTAAAAGGTTCCTCATAGAACTATCAAGAGTTCATGTATAGTATAATCTTTGGATTTTGAGTTTTACACTTAAAATTACAAAGTGTGTAGCTCTTTTCATCCCAATGATTTTGGATGCATTTATCTTTTAAAGTTCTCTGCAAATGTGTTCCATAATTATTTCCATCTATCCAAATGTGTGATTATTTAATTACACTTATGTTTGAAATTCTCAAGTTCAAACAATTTATTTAGCAATTCCTAGACCTTCAACTCAAGAAAAATACTTCAACACTGAATTCCTTAACCAAAACAAGAAATTCACAATTCCATAGGGGTTGATGTGTCCTATACAAGTTTGTATCACCTTCTATTTAGAGTCATTGTTTCTAACCCTGCGTGTGTCTCTATCTCTTTTCGTAGGAATGTCTCTAGTTGACACTCATGTTATTCTCTATCTCTTACATAGCATTCTCTCACATGAATCTATCTACAACACTCTGCATACAATTACTTCCCAACCACAACTGACAAAGCTACACACTACGTGAGAGTATGGGGTCCATACCAAGATTGTATGATCAATTTAGACATCTCCATATGGGAATGTTTCACATTCTTTTAGAGAAATTCCATAACACTCCCATTCTTTCTCATAACTATTAGCAGTTAATAGTTCAACTACCAACTTGATTTTTGAGGACAAGGGAAGCAAACATTTAATTTAGGATAGACAAGAAAATTCTCAATTCTCCATTAAAGCTTCGTCTTAGGTAGTGAATTTTGTGTAGGTTGCTCTCTTCTTCATCTTTTATCAATATATTAAAATAAAATTCATGTACATCAAATAAAGTTAAGCAATATATCCATGGTAGCTATTTCTAGCAATATAATTACAATTACAAAATAGGGGTTCAAGATAGGGTGTTATTATCCCTCCCCCCTTAAAGGAACACCATCCTCAGTGTTTCACTATCCATGACGAGGAACTATGTATGGAAAAAAAATGGGTATGCCACTTTCATGGAATCGTCTAGCTCCCATGTGGCCTCATCCACTCCAAAGTTCTTCCTCTCAATTTTAACCTACATGATGGCTCAGTTTGGAGCAGGATCTCCTTCCTATCTAGGATACACTAAGGCTCTAGTTATAAATTTCCTTTTGTTCTACATAAATCACAACCCAATCAATGATATGATTAGTATCATGTACATATTTCTTAAGTAAAGACACATGGAAAACATTGTGTGCTTTTATAGTAGGAGTTAAGGCAAGAATGTATGCCATTAGTCACACTCTTTATAGGGTTTTGAATGGCCCACAAGATTTTGGTCCCAACTTGGCATAAGCTCGTATTCTCAGGGAACTTCTATTTTCCTTGATTATGAGATACACATGATCTCATACTTTTAAATCCTTGTGAGTCTTATTTCTATTTGTTTAACATTTCATTTTTCTTGTGCTACTTTTAGTTTTTTCCTAATATTTACCACTTCATGTTCTATGTCCTTTAGCATGTTTGGTCCAAAGTGGTTTGATCTACTGGATTACCCTAGTTGATTAGGATATTTCATAGTGTGCTTCAAAAGGACTCATCTTCAATGAATTATTGTAGATATTATTATAGGAAAACTCTACCAAAGGTAAATAATCTTCCCACTTATTGGGTTGATGCGTAGAAAACATCCTTAACATATCTTCTAGCACCCTATTTACTCGTTTTGTTTATCCATTTGTGTAAGGATGGTAGACTATGTTGAAACTTCCCAATCCCCCCTTATAGCATCCTATTAGGAATTTGGATCCATGTAAGCTACTCTCTTATTTAGTTTTTGGAAATATATTAAAACAAAATTGTATTTACATCGAATAACATTTAGAAAGATATCCACGTTGTCTATTTCTAGCAATATAAGTAATGATTACAATTACAAAATAGGGGGTTGAGATGGCATGTTACAACCACTCATTCAAATATGTAGTCACAAGTTAGGAAATATCAATTCAACCATCATCTAAAATAGGCATGACAAGAAAGGATTTAATGAAGGGGATTGAATTTGATAGGGAGAAGCATGAGGAAAAATGGAAGGACGACAAGCTTTAGAAAGGATGCTTACCCAAACTAAAGAGAATATGAGGTATAAAGTTGCATCCCCTAATATTGGTAACTATATTCAATATATGAAAGGCCACACAATTATAGGTAAATTCATGGACAGATAGCCCTTTGAGAAAGCACTATTGGGCTAGGCAAAATCTTGATGGTAACCTAAATCCTAGATGGATATGTTGGGTGTGGAGCCTGATTATCTTCTATATTCAAAGGTATCGCCACATAGGACCCCAGTTCGAAATGGGGGTGGCAACGTCGCCCGTAAAATATTCGCTGCAGGGGGGGTCCAGGGGGGGCGGCTGCGACCTTTGGGAGCCCCCCCCTGGCGGGGGGTTTCGGGGGCAGCGCCCCCGAAGCTAAAAACAACTGTAAAATTGCCTTGTAAAAGTATAGTAATTTCTAGTCAATCTGGGCCATTCATTAGGCGGATGATCTGACGGTAGAACTTATGTTTAGTTTAGGGTTTTTTTCCCTAGAAGGCAACCCCTCTCTTTGTATGAGGGTATTGTATTTGAGGCTGTGTGATAGATGTGTATTATGTGAGCGAGAAACAGAGAGGTGAGACTGTGAGAGAAAACAGAGGATATTACAGCGGATTTGTTGTAGGTTGTGTCTCTTCATTTTGCTGGATAATAGAAAGGAAGGACTGGCTATTCGGGGTGGACGTAGCCCAAACTGGGTGAACCACGTATATCTGTGTCTCTCTTGTTTTGTGTGTTTTCTGTGTTTATATTTCTGCAGTATTTTATGTGTTCCATTGCTCCGTAATATATAATTTTCTAACAACTGGTATCAGAGCCGAAGGTCTATTTGGCTGATAAACTCGCAGGAAAGAAAGGTTCCTGGTTCGAGTGGGAGCAATGGCGGAAGATGGTAAGTTTAGGGTCGAGAAATTTAACGCCCAAAACTTCTCGCTGTGGAAGATGCAGATGGAAGATTATCTGTATCAGAAAGATCTATACCTACCATTGGGCGGAAAAACAAAGATGCCGACGGGTATGAAAGACGAAGAATGGAACCTTCTCGATAGAAAGGCACTCGGAACAATACGGTTGTGCCTTGCTGCGTCAGTCGCCTTCAACATTTCGAAGGAAACCACGACAGAGGGTTTGATGCAGACGTTGTCGAAACTATATGAAAAACCCTTGGCCTCAAACAAGGTATTTCTTATGAAACGGTTATTTAATATGAATATGTCGGAAGGTGGATCTGTTGCAAACCATTTAAATGATTTTAATACAATTACAAGTCAGTTAAGTTCTGTAGGGGTAAACTTTGATGATGAAGTTAGAGCTCTGTTATTCTTGTGCTCATTACCAGAAAGTTGGAATGGTTTGGTAATGGCCATTAGTAACTCCGTTTCTGGATCTAGTACTTTAAATTTTGATGATGTTGTCGGCGCTATCCTTAGCGAGGAAATGCGACGGAAAAGCTCCGGTGAGACATCGGGAAATGCTTTGAGTGCAGAGTCTAGAGGAAGAAAAATGGAAAGAGGAAAGAGCTCAGGATATCGCAGTAAATCAAGGAAAGGCAGATCCAAGTCCAGATCGGGGATAGTGTGCTGGAAATGTGGAAAGAAAGGACACCTAAAGAAAGACTGTAGATCTCGAAAGGGAAAAGAAGGAGATGCACAGCAAGAAAACAATCATGAAGCAAATGTGACAGGTGAGGTGTTACAAGATGCTTTGATTCTTTCTTTCGAAAATATTATTGATTCCTGGGTGGTAGATTCAGGGGCTTCATTCCATGCCACACCTGATAAGAAATACTTTCATGACTATGTTCAAGGAGATTTTGGACAAGTTCGTCTGGGTGATGATAAACCCTGTAAAATTGTTGGAATGGGTAAGGTTCTTGTAAAACAGTAGAATGGAAACCAATGGCTATTAAAGGAGGTAAGGCATGTTCCAGATCTAAAGAAAATCTGATTTCAACAGGGCAGTTAGGCGGTGAAGGTTGTGTGACAACTTTCACAGATAAAGCTTGGAAGGTCACCAAAGGAGCCTTGGTAATAGCAAAAGGTGAAAAGGTTGGTACATTGTATTTATGCAATGGTATTTCTAACTCTGTTAATGCTTTAACTTCCAAAGGAGCAAATGCAGCATTATGGCATCATAGGCTCGGACACATGAGTGAAAAGGGGATGAAGATTCTTCACTCAAGAAATTTGTTGCCGGGTTTAAAGAATGTTGATTTGGACTTCTGCGAGAATTGCATTTATGGAAAACAGAAGAGAGTCATATTTCTCAGAGTTGGGAAAGAAAAGAAGAATGAAAAATTAGAGCTTGTGCATACAGATGTATGGGGACCTGCTCAGGTATCATCTGTCGGTGGCTCTCGTTATTATGTTACTTTTATTGATGATGCAACTAGAAAAACTTGGATTTATTGTATTAAGAATAAATCTGATGTATTTGATACTTTCAAGAAATGGAAAGCTGTGGTTGAGATTGAGACGGGAAAGAAATTGAAGTGTCTTAGATCAGACAATGGAGGTGAATATTGCAGCAAAGAGTTTGATAGGTACTATTCAGAGCATGGAATTCGCAGAGAGAAGACAGTTCCAAGAACACCACAAGAAAATGGTGTGTCAGAAAGGATGAACAGAACAATCATGGAGCGTGCAAGGTGCATGAGATTGCATGCAGGATTGCCTTTATAGTTTTGGGCAGATGCTGTAGATACTGCTGTTTATCTAATAAACAGAGGGCCTTCAAGTTCCTTGGATGGTGGTGTTCCAGAGGAAGCATGGACAGGTAAAAAGGTAAACTACTCTATTTTAAAGCCTTTTGGTTGTGAGGCTTTTGTCCATATTGATAAAGAAAATAGAACAAAGCTTGAGGCAAAGTCAAAGAAATGTACCTTTATTGGATATGGTGTTAATGATTTTGGTTATCGCTTATATGATTACGAAAATCACAAAATCATTAGGAGCAGAGATGTAATATTCAATGAAAAGGTCTTGTATAAGAATCAGTTGCAGGAAAAGAAACAGGAAAAGGAAAACAAGGAATACGCAGTTCTTGATGAAATCACTGAAAAAGTAAAGGTGCCTGAAAATAATAATAATCAACAACCACAACAACAACAGGCACCCCAAACACCTGAAAGTGGTGTTAGAAGATCTACCAGGATAAGTAGACCCCCTGAACGATACTCTCCTTCATTATATTATTTATTATTGACTAATTCCAGTGAACCCGAATGTTATGAAGAAGCAATGCAGGTTGAAAGTAGGAAGAAGTGGGAGGTAGCCATGGAAGAAGAGATGGACTCCTTAATGCATAACCAGACTTGGGATTTAGTCAGGTTGCCTGTAGGAAAAACTACATTAAAGAATAAATGGGTTTACAGGCTGAAGGAAGAAGATGGAGGAAAACAGAGGTATAAAGCTAGACTTGTGGTGAAGGGGTTTGCACAGAAGAAAGGTATTGATTTTGATGAAATATTTTCTCTTGTTGTTAAAATGACTTCAATCATAACTATTTTAAGTCTTGTAGCAGCTGAAGATTTGCATCTTGAGCAGTTAGATGTAAAGACAACCTTTCTCCATGGGGATTTGGAGGAAGAGATATATATGCAACAGCCACAAGGATATGAAGTGAAAGGGAAGGAGAAACTAGTGTGCAGGTTGAAGAAGAGCTTGTATGGCTTAAAACAGGCTCCAAGGCAGTGGTATCTAAAATTTGACAAGTTTATGTCTGAACAAGGTTATACTAGATGTCACTCTGATCATTGTGTTTATCTGAAAAAGCAAAATGATGGCAGCTATATTATATTGTTATTGTATGTAGATGACATGCTTGTTGCAGGATCTAACATGCAGGAAATAAATGTGCTCAAAAGAAAATTGGCAAATTCATTTGCAATGAAGGATTTGGGAGCTGCAAAACAAATCCTTGGTATGAGAATAACTAGAGACAGGAAAAATCATAAATTAACATTGTCTCAGAATGAGTACATACAAAAGGTGTTGAAAAGATTTAACATGCACAATGCAAAACCAGTTAGTACACATTTTGCTAGCCATTTCAAACTTAGCAAGGAAATGTGCCCAAAGACCCAAGAAGACATGGATTATATGTCTAAAGTTCCATATGCATCAGCAGTTGGAAGCTTAATGTATGCAATGGTCTGCACAAGGCCTGATATTGCACATGTAGTGGGAGTTGTAAGCAGGTACATGAACAATCCAGGAAAGGAACATTGGATGGCAGTGAAATGGATTCTCAGATATTTGAAAGGTACCACAAATCAAGCATTATGCTTTGGTGGTTCAAACATCTCCCTACAAGGATATGTTGATGCAGATATGGCAGGTGACAGAGATAATAGGAGGAGCACTACAGGATATGTATTTACTGTTGGAGGAATAGCTGTCAGTTGGGTTTCATAAATCCAAAGTGTTGTTGCACTTTCAACAACAGAAGCAGAGTATGTTGCTGCTACAGAGGCTAGTAAAGAAATGATTTGTTTACAAAGGTTTATGGGTGAATTGGGTAAGGAGCATGATATGGGCACGTTATACAATGATAGCCAAAGTGCCATTCATCTTGCAAAGAACTCAGCATTTCATTCCAGGACTAAACACATACAACTCAAGTACCATTTCATACGATCAGTGTTGGAAGATGGAGAGTTGAAGCCGGAAAAGATACACACTAGCCAGAATCCTGCAGATATGCTAACAAAAGTTGTAACCAGGGAGAAACTGAGAATATGCTCAGTTTCAGTTGGTCTTCAAGGATGACGATGAAGATGAGAAACATCCATGTCCAAAGAGGAGTCATTGTCCAGCAAATGGAGCAGCGGTGGAGTTGCTACAATCAGCCTCCAAGTGGGAGATTGTTGGGTGTGGAGCCTGATTATCTTCTATATTCAAAGGTATCGCCACATAGGACCCCAGTTCGAAATGGGGGCGGCAACGCCGCCCGTAAAATATTCGCTGCAGGGGGGGTCCAGGGGGGGGGCGGCTGCGACCTTTGGGATCCCCCCCCTAGCGGGGGGTTTCGGGGGCAGCGCCCCCGAAGCTAAAAACAGCTGTAAAATTGCCTTGTAAAAGTATAGTAATTTCTAGTCAATCTGGGCCGTTCATTAGGCGGATGATCTGACGGTAGAACTTATGTTTAGTTTAGGGTTTTTTGCCCTAGAAGGCAACCCCTCTCTTTGTATGAGGGTATTGTATTTGAGGCTGTGTGATAGATGTGTATTATGTGAGCGAGAAACAGAGAGGTGAGACTGTGAGATAAAACAGAGGATATTACAGTGGATTTGCTGTAGGTTGTGTCTCTTCATTTTGTTGGATAATAGAAAGGAAGGACTGGCTGTTCGGGGTGGACGTAGCCCAAACTGGGTGAACCACGTATATCTGTGTCTCTCTTGTTTTGTGTGTTTTCTGTGTTTATATTTCTGCAGTATTTTATGTGTTCCATTGCTCCGTAATATATAATTTTCTAACAGGATATATAATTAGGCTAAGGTATTCTTTATATCCATTTTTTGTTGCATCGATTATGGAGAATGAATATTTTAAGAAATTCCATATTTATGTAACTCAATAGGTCTGCATTTCATGATTTAACATAAATATTTAAGCTCAAAAAGGAGAACTTCTCTCAATATCCTTTCTAGATTTGCATTTAGTCCCTTCCATGTGAATTTTGGGAGAAGGAAACCATGGAGGGAATAGGTGGCACTCTTGGATTATTTTTCAAAATTTTAGAAGTTGAAAAGCATCACAGATATATCTCATATGGACATACATTTGTGTATATGAATGTCTCAAGAGCCCTAATAGAATCAATACGAAAAAAAAAAATAGGACTCTAAGTGGATCTAGAATATTGACTATGAACAAATACCCTTTCGATGTTGCAAGTGCCACAAACATTATAATAAAAGTAGAATACAACTATTGCAAATATTACCATAAATGCAATTTTGGGTGCAAGGGAATAAAATCATGCCTACTACTACTACTATTGAATTACCAAGCAAATAAGAAACTTGTAAAGAAAACATTTTTTTTCTTTTTCAAAGTGTATAAAGGACAATAATGAAGAAAGACAATGCAATGACAGGAAAGACCAACAACTTGGTTCCAAAAAGAAAATGATATGATAAACAATCAAAGAAAGATTTACACAAAATGCGAAAGGTTAAATGAATATAACATAAATCCAACACCACTAGCGAACCAACAAATAGACTTTTATAAGCAATCAAGACCTTATGGGCTCACGAGAGCCAAACCTTATGTTGAAAAAAGGGTCACTTGTTTAAATGATGAAGGAAAACCAAATGAATTTCTTTTCTAAGATCAACAAACCACTTCAATAGGCAAGTAAGAAACCATAAAAGACTTAGCCACTTCTTAACAATTATTTGGACAAACCAAGGGATGAAGAGTATTTCACTCCTAGGAGGTTATACATAATTGTTATCGAAGCAAATCACATGCATATATAACTAGTCTTGAAGAAACTCACATGTATACACAATTATCTTCAAATTGACTCATGTATAGAAAATATATAAAGAAATTAAAAAGAGGAATGATCGAGATCACAAGGATCTCACTATTCAGAAGACTGAAGAGGATTGAAATAGATTGGAAAACCAAAAAAAATAATTGAAAATTGACCCTACTATTGAAAATTAACGCTAAGAGAGAAACTAAAAGAAGCTTCTCACCAGTGGAGTGCTAGTTCTATTATAAAAATTTATTCCTTAAGGCCAAGGTTAAAAGCCTCAATAGATTAGAAAAAAGAAACCCAAAGACATAACCCAAACAATCAAGCAACAATGACAAACTACCATCTAAAAGTTAAAAGGCATACTGAGAGATCTGATGGTTGAATTAGATCCCCTTGTCCCATATCCTTCTCTTGCTCCTCACGTTCGGACTTGTATTTAACACAATAAATGAAAGTAGATAACAAACATATCGAATAAACTTGAATGTAAAATGTTAATGAAATACAAATTCCAATGCAAAAATATAAATCATATCATATAAATGTTAGAATAGAGATAAAAAAATGAGTTTCTATTGATTTAAATAGTAGAAATACAAGAGATGAAGATCACTTGACTATGTTTGTGGGCACCAAATGGAACCATCCTCTGAATCCCTCCTTCCTATGCCATTGAAGGTCTCCTCATACAATTTTCTACTTCAAACAAATGTCAAATATAAAAGGAACTCAACACAAAGTTAATGAGATAGAATGAAGGCAAGGAAACAAGGGTTTCCTACTAAGGAGAGACCTTAAAATCTCAATGAAGTAGACTCAAATCAGGGATAAATTTTCCAACATTATGTTACATAAGTAGACATGTATGAATCCTCAACCCAAGGCATCAATTTATAATCCCAAAAATTGGTTGGGGTCATTGAGGTATTAGCTATATCAAATAGCTTCCAATCTAACCTATAAACCCCGCTTGAGATAGAAATAAAATGCACACATTTAAATTTTTTTGGTGCATTTTCAAGGCATATATGGGTTGCTTTTAGAGGACCCATGTATATGTGCACTTTGTCTTTGAGAAATTTGCATACATACATGCTATGCTAGAACAGAAAGGGTGTATGGAACTCAAAAGTGTTTTTTTTTGGGAAACAAAGTTTGCTATAGGGAAAGAGATATGATATCATGACCAACAACTGCATCTCAAAACAAATGTGTAAAATGATGCTATAATAAACATTCCTTATATTGATTTTGATAGAAGTTGGTCATAACTATAATAAATAAATCCATAGCTCTATCTCTACCTACATCTTTGATTGTTCATAATAAAAGATTTATAGGCATTTTCTTGGAACTTTTTAACCATGATTTCCAAATAAATCCATCTTTAAGTGGATTTACTTTTGATTGGAAACATTTAGGCAAGATTGGTTTTTAATTGTATCAATTATAGGTTGTAGCCCATTTTAGCCATCACCTTACACCAAAAAAAGTTTTCTTCCACCTTTTGCTTAATAAACACTATAGCAAGCCCTTTCCTCTTCTTATGTGTGAGACCATTTAGCCGACAATGTAGTGACATTAATGTAATTTCATATTTTCTCATAGTTTCTACTATTAAGTATCCATTAAATTTAATATTGTTAATTGTCTTCATATCCTCTTTGTCCAACATGTAACAATTTGGATCTTCTTACTTGAACTTGCACCTTGGACTATATTTAATGAAGGAGCAACACCTTCAACATCTACATCATTATGCAATTTGATATTTACAAGCTTATAATTTTCAACATTAACTTTGATTTAGCTCCTCATCTAAAGTAAAATGTTGAAACTACCGCACCCCTTGTTAAAGCCTTTTTACTCTCTTTATATGAGCAACAATATCTCCTATTACTATCACTAAAAAAACCATCAAACATATTAACAATGTGGAACAAATGAAATTAATACAATGTAGAATAATAATAAAATAAAAACATATCTAATAAACAAAATTTGAAAACCAAATAATTTATAACATAGTGCAAATCCCAAACTAAAAATACACCATAAGAAAATATTAAATAATAATTTAAAAATAATAATAATTTATGAATTATAGAAATAATACTTCTATGAAAGAGAAATTATATTATTTATAAATTTATAAATACTAATAGGAAATTTGATTATAAGACAATCATTAACATAAATAACATATTTAAATCACAAAATTTGTGTCTAAGATTTATTTGATTATGATTTAATTACTTTAATTTTTTCAAGGTCTCGCAGAATTGATATGATAAATTCGATGAATTCTAATTCTCTGCATTCACTTAGGGTTGATTTGTTAAACACATTCAAAACTGAATCTTACCATAAGTGTTTGAGTGAATGTGAGGGTGAAAGAACAATGAAATTTATATATTTTAGACCTATCAAAATACCTTTTATGGTAGAAATTCTGTAGCTTTCGACCTATTCGTGAGATATGATATAGAATATATATATCTAATTGAATATTAAATAGGAAATTTACTAACATTTCTTTACTTGTGTTCAATGGTTTTCCTAAGTTCAATTAAAAATAATGAAAGGATTAAGCTGTAACATCACCCATGCTCACTAAAATTCCATTATCGTCGGGAGAAAGTCATGAATTATGTGTATCCATTTATTATTCACCTATAATATATTATTATAGTTTATATATATATATATATATATATATATAATTTTATTTTATTTTTTCAATTTTATATTATTACTAATAAAAATAACTTAATATATGGTTATGTTTATGGATTTTGGATAAATGTGATCGGTATTAGTGCATTATCAAAACCGGTGTAATTTCCTATTTAATATTTTTAAACATATTTATGATGTAGCCTAACCAATATCAAACTTAAAAAAAAAAAAAAAATTAATCAAATGTTATAAAAAATAATCATTAAATAGTATAAAGTGTTAAAAATATTTATATTATTAAATTTGTTGGAATATACAAAATGTATTATAATAAAATTGAAAACTTCTTACCACAAATGAAATGACTTGAACAACTATGCAAATTATTGCATGAGACTATTTAGTAAACTCCATTATAACGTGTATAAACAAGTATAAAATGACATGTATTTAATAAGAGATATGGTGAGATGAAATGTTTATATCTTCTCTTTTATAAGTTATACCAATTTAAATTCATCTTAATTTTAAATCTATCAAGTGTCGAGAGTGATCAAATTTATTTTCAGTCTAAAAAAGTTTTGCATTTCAAGAGATTTGATCCTTCTTAGCGCTTGGTAGATCTAGAGTTAAGATGAATCTAGGTTGGTTTATTATTTATAGCTAGCACAACCACATTAATAAATGTGGTTGATAAAGGCGGATAGGCCCATATCAAGCACATATATCAATTATATTTTTACTTAATCTATTTTACTTATAATCAATTTACAATATAATGCATTTCAAATTTTAAAAATAAAAATACATTTCAAAACATCAACCATAATTTCTAAATTTCATAATTTATTAATCATGGAGGAACTTATCATGGAACTTATTAATATAAACAATGTACTTCATGAGTAAAATATTTCAATATCATATTAAGTAAAATATTTCAATGTCAACTAACATGTACAATGAAGGTAAATAAATTTCCATAGTCAAAACGTTTTTAAGCATTTCAAGTAATGTTATCATCTTATATCTGGGCTATCTTTTTCTGTTAATTTTATCAAACATTTTTTTTCAAATTTTACATTTTAAAAATATTTATACAAGAAGAAAATATATCACTCTAAACACTTCTTAGATTTGTGATTAAAATATATCAATACTGATCTTTAAAGAAAAAACTAATAAGATCAGCTTGCAATTTGAAAATTTGTTATTGAATGATTGCTAATTAATTTTAGAGCAAAAATTCATTCATGCTACTTTACCTAATTCTACATTAATCATACACTGAAAAACCTAGGACAACCCAAATTCATAGTTGAGCTACTTTTATACATATGTATTTGAAAAGTAAAGAAAATTTCCATAGAGCACTCCTTCAAATCATTAACATCTAAACCACACTCAGTTACTAAATTTATAGGGGACACATAATTGATCTCGTGGAGATTCGTGGCATAATTTGGTCAAACCTTGTACTCCTCATACTCCTCATTTGTGCGGCTTGAGAGTCGAGAGACCGTAATTCAGCCTCGTGATCCAATAACAAATGCCCAAGCTTCTCATAGAGGTTGTTCACATTAAATTTTCCACTATCAGACACCTGTGGCAACGTGCAAATATATGTATGTTCATATTCTGGTAAAGCAAATAGTTAAGTAAGTTGTTGCCAAGATTATATGAAAATACCTTGTTATATATGGTATGGAAAACTTTGTTATTAATTGAAGAAGACTAGCATTCACAACTTGTAGCCCACATTCTTCCAGTGTGAGCAGAGGATTGGAGTACACAATCTAATATTCGAAAACATTGAGGGAGATCTTAACACCGGAATGGATAGAATTCATTTGCACGGTAGTGAAGATTGGAGTACACAATCTAATCTTCGAACACATTGAGGGAGATCTTGACACCAGAATGGATGGAATTTATTTTCATGGTAGTGAAGACATAGGAAAATACCTTGTTATATATAAATTAATGTTATAAATAATAATGAGGGACTTATTAGAATTGGAATAATCTCAAATCCCTAGGAAATTAGTGGGTGCAAGCCACTTGACATGAATATAGTTTTTTAAGTCTATTAAAAGTAATGGACCATTCTGCTAAATAATATTTGCTTATATATAAATGAATGTTGTAAATAATAATTAGGAACTTATCATGGAGGAACTTATTAGAATTGGAATAATCTCAAGTCCCTAGGAAATTGGTGGGCAAGAGCCATGTGGCACAAATATAATTTTTTAAATTTATTAAATGCCAATACAACCTAACAAACTCTATAATATACTACAACCATTGATAAGCATTAAGACTAAGCATATGCTGAGCATATTCCCTTGGGAATCAATATAGGCCCTCAATTAAAAAAAAGTCAACAAACCTCCTTCCATCTAAAATTCATGTATATATACCTATTGGCGAATTATTAATTATTAATTATTAATTTTTTATTTTTTTTAACCAAATCAAAATGTTAAACATCACAACATCTTTATCTTCAAAAGGTGGAAAAACCTATCAAACTCAGTTTGTCAAACCAACAGTGAGGACAGCCATTTCTGGCTGCTATCCGCGACTGTCAGTTGACACATCACTGTTATCAAGGAAAACCACGCCACCTGAAATAACCCGTTGGTGGTCCGTAAGGGAGCAGGCTTTCACTCCTGCCAGATGCCTCTGGGTCTTGGGCCGTTAACCTGTTTCCTTACGTCCGAGGAAGACGAGCTCTTAGCCAAGCAGAAGCAGTTTTAGGGCATACTCCAGGCCTCACAACATCTTTATCATATTAAATTAGAGGATACTATATATATATTTGTTTTTATAATATAATATAATTATTATTTAAAAAAAAATAATGGTTATTTTGAATAAAATTTTCTATCAAAAATATTAAAATCAAATTTTATATGGATGTTATTAATATTTTTTCCTTTTAATTATTATATTGTTAACAAAAACTTTTAAATCAATCTTAAATAAAAATTTATTGTTATTAGTCATATTTTTACTAGCCGTATTATTCCTTTTTATTAGTCGTAGTATTATTCCTTTTTATGGTGAAGATTACAATTTGCTTGAAACTATAACCATTGCTACAACTCACCAAAATTTTAAAATCAAAAAACTATACTATTAACTTAAAATTGCAAATTTTTAAAAATCATGATCTAAAAAATTCACATTATCGCCAATTCTTTTTTAATCAAATCGACCTTAAAATATTCACTCCATTAGCAACAAACAATAAACAATAGCACATTGATATCATTATAATTTAATATATCAACATTACTAGCACATTGATATCATTATAATTTAATATATCAACATTACTTACAAATATTTTGTTTGCTTAAATAATGCATTGAATTAAATATAAATTATACTCTATCATAAAATATTGGTGCATTTTCCATATTCAAATAAGTTAAGTGAATAAATATTTTTGTATTATTCATAAACAATCATATAAATTAGTTAAGCTATAATAAGATAAGATAAATTTATTAATATTCAAAAAAATTACAAATAAGTCAATGAAACTATTAAATACATCCATTATAATACAAAGTACGAGCACTAAAACATTTTTCTAGGAAATCATGATATAAGAAAATCCAATCTATGTTAAGAAAAATCCAAAACCTACGTCCTTAACAATATGTTAAGAAGAATCCAAAACCTAAGTCCTTAACAACATGGAGAAGTGAAACAAAAAATAATATAGAGATATGTAAAGAAACATATAATGTTCTATAACTTCATAAGATCATTGGTAAGTTCAAACACTCCTTCAAAGTTACCATAAAAACATTATATTAACAAAAATATATAAAAATGTTTGATATAATTATTAAAACTTATTCAGGGATTTCAGGAGATTATTAAAATCTACATTATTTTTAGATGAATGATTGAATGAAGACATAAATGACTCACATTTTTTTTTATCATTAGTAAGTGCAATATTTAACTCTGCGTGCATACCTAATATTTTAAATATTAGAAACATTCTAGATCTATGACTAGGTTTCACATACTCCCATTTTGTAACTATATTTTATGTCAATAACTTCCTAATTGTCTATGTAGTCCTAGAGTGAATAGTGTCTCTCGTTGTCAAATGGAAGTCATAAGAAATATGTCAACATCCTCTAATTCTAAAAGATCAATGCAACTACAATTTATATTTGACTATTTCTATTTATTTTTATGTTGATCTATCCTCTGACTACTCACTTTGGCTTGTACACACCATTAAATGGGTGCATAACTTCCATTGTTATATTTTCTTCATTTTCTTTACTAACCTTCATAACTTTTGCAATGTAGAATGAATAACCATGTGGATTTTCAGTTGCCAAAACTACAATCATGCAACCCTCCTTGTATCAATCCTATCTAAATGGCTTTCCTGGCTTCATGTTGTGCATGTGGTCTTCTAGATCTAATATAAATTATTTTGGCTCTAGTTGGCAAGAATCAATAACACTTTGAGATATGTGATGTTACAACAATTTTTTTTCACAATGTTCATTTCATATACTTTGTGGCAAACGAAATGAAGTTTTCAAAAATATATCTCCATTTGTTGAGCTTGAAATTATGTCACTTAAATGATTGAAAAAGACACTACCATCAAAATAAAATCAACAATATCAAAGTACCCATATGTATCCTTAATAATTTTGCTGATTTCTTTTAAGCATTCAAAATAATATACAGCTATATTATGTTTTCATACATGATGGATTTTAACAACTAACCACAATAAAATAGCTTCAACGCATACAATTGATTATCTAGATTATGACCCTGATGAAGGCCCACATTTAATACTAGTTGAGTACTGTTGGAATATTCACCAATACCAAGAGGGTGGGTGAATGGGTATTGGGCACCTTTTAACAATTTTAATCATATCAATTAATCATTAAAGATTAACAACACTATTCAACAATGCATAACATCATAGACAATAAACATGAGAATTTTAGGTGGAAACATTTCCGGGAGAAAAACCAGCGAACACTTTTAATATATGTCTTAAATATTACATTAACATGAAACTCCAACTTCCATGATTCTCCAACAATGACTAGAAGGAGGCTCAAACCCCCTGGTTATATCAGCTCCAATTGAAAGGATGTGTCAAAACCCTAATTTTACCATCTCCAACTGGAAGGATGCTCCAACACCCTGCTAGTATCAATCTATTGCCCAAGCACCACCTTGCCACCTTGAAGTGTTCTCAAGATCCAACCTGAAGAAGGCTTCACTCTCCGACTTGTACCACCCTGCCACCTTTAAGATAAGATAAAATAATAAGATAGATCACATTAGTCACACTAATCAACTACTACACTCACTGCTCTAATCACTTACCAACCATTATTGTCAATAACCCTAGTAGCAACATAAAAATATCTATCCTCTATCTCAATAATCAATACTTCTCATTGATAAATCCTAGTAGCATCTCAACAACACTCTGACCAACAACATATTCTTCAACATCACCATAAAATACTCTTGCACATAAACAACACATACAAGATCCATATGTTAAAACCTTGGCTCATCAATTCAACACCAACATCATACTCTCAACATTAGCATGACAATGCTCTTAGCATGTACAATACTCATGCATGAAATCCCTAGCAACATACTTCTGACTCAAACACTCATAATAGCACCATAAATAATCCAATACTATGATAGTACATGGTTGTACATAGACAGTACAACAACATACATGGTCCTTACCAATACAATCACTTGTCCAATGTCATCAAATAGTAAATGGAATCTACATGGACATATAGACTCGACCATCAAGATTCTTCCAATATGTATGTGCATTAGAAACTACAACAATAGCCTGAGAATCCAAAGGCTCATGGGAACAATACAAAATACATAAAACTCTGCTCTTCAACTCTCACTGACAGCCTCTCCTAGCCATATAAGATACTACACTTGAATACTTTGTCCATAAACATATGAATCAATACACTGACATATAAAAGCATAAGCAAGACATCCACAACATTGTTAGCAATATTGGAACTCATATCAAAACCTTAGTCAATTATGTTTTGTATACCAACAATAATTCCTTCATACATACTCTGAGCCTGCAACACAAACCTCTTACACAATACATGATGACTCTAGAGTCTAAATCGCATTGTTTGTTGGCAACTTGTCACACAGGATCATGGGCATATTGAACTCACACCAACACTGATCAATTTACTCAGATTGCACACCAACACAAAAGTAGATCAAATCCCATGCACACATTGCATCTAACATTTGATTATCAACGCACATGTATAATCTCAACCTCCTATTTATGCCACTTGAATAGGTTCAGATTCGATCAATGCATTGTCTATACTCTTCCATATACATTTTTTCATACACATGCACAAAACTATCAATCCAAACTCATTACAACAATTCTGAACCACAATCCTTTGTTTCACTATAGTCCTCTTGTTTCAAATGGGTAGCACCAAATCGCACTATGTCTAATTATGAAATCGATCCATTGTAATTAACACTTCAAACCAATTTCCCAATGTACTACATCTAATCTGGTATGCACAAGAAACAAATCGACTTGCGATCCATCTCAGTGTAGGAAGCCCAAACACACCATACATATCATATAGTTTATCTTCATCCAACACATTGGTATATAATTGTTCAAATAGTCCATGCATATTTAACTACCATATGCTCTTAATCAGACACTACATATGGTTTCTCACTCTATGTGTAGTTTATTATGATGAGCACAAGTTGTCACCACTCTGAAACATTAACTCACAAGATACAACATTTGATATGCTAGATCACTAGTGTATTTATTGGGTTATGATTGTTCTCCTTCTTACCTCTGATAGAACCACAACTTTTCATATTTAATTTTAACTTCCCATCACATCTCCCTTTTTCTTAAAACCACCAATGCACACTTGATTGCACCAACGCAATTGAAACCTATACCAAAACAAAACAAAACAAATCCTTCAATTGCACTAGATTTCTTCACATATGGCTTCAAACCAGACCCAAATGTTGCCTAAAAAAAATCTTATGATGGCCTCAGAAACGCAGAGCAACTTCCACGAATAGTTTATGAGAAATTTATGATGTATGATGGCTCATGTATACCCTATTTATACTTGTGAAGAGGGGGGAGAATAGGAGGGCCGAACTTCCCTAAAAAATTAAAATTTATTTGAAAAATAACCCCTTAATGAGGCCAACCTAAGCATCCATGTTAAGAAAATTTTCAAAAATAGAAATCCACCTTCTAATGGTAGACTTGGTCAATATTTGTAATTTCCAAGACCCACGTCATTTATCCAAGGTTCAATATATTTCTATTTAATTTTTATGCCAAAATATTGGACCAAGGCATAATGTTGTCTCAAACATTTTGGGTTATCTGGACTAGACTTCAGGGCTTCGACTTTAGATGGGAATATCTCCTCAACAATGAGGAGTTATGTGGTGTGCCACTTACCATTGAAAACAACATGAAAATCACAATCAAATGATGATGGTCTTACGAACAAAATATTTGTACTTGCCATTAATTTACGTGAAAAAGTGCGGGGCATCTGAACTTTGGCTTCCTTTCCTTTTCTTCTAGGGATTCTTGTCCATAGGTACTTCCAATCATTCTAATCCAATGATGTATATTAAAAGTGTTCAAATTTAAGCATTCAAGTGTTCATGTCAAGACTTTCCTTATTTCCTTTATTGCTTCCGAAGAAGATGCACCAATGGTTGACATTGACATCAATGAAAACATTATTCAATAAAGTACTACTTGCCCCATATATGCATTTTCCCATCAACGTTTGATGTAAAATTAATGATGGAAGCTATTTTCATTATGTTATTTAATGTACTTTTCTTCACCATGTAATTCTTGAATAAATTTTCACATGTCAACAATTTCTTCCAATGTGTGGAAAATAGGTTCTGGGAATTATGCTTTCTTAATAATTTCAATTAATTATGGAAGGCTTCCAACATTCTTCTTACTCATTGTTATGTAAAAATGATTTAACTACCAATCAATATGTCTATGTGTGTGCCTAAAATAAGGAAACCAATATTTACCTTTTGAAAAATTATAGTTCAACAAACATGCTTAGATATCTCAACAAACATAACTTTTGTTTTCAAAGCTAGCATTGTCCAATTTTAAATATAGAATTTAATGAATATTATTGAACAACATGAGTGGGACTACTTGCAAATCAATTCCAAACGCCAAAAATCCAAAGATCAGAATTGGTAATGGGATTTGCTTTCTTATTTCTTGTATCCTCCTACACTACAGGCATATGGGTGATGCCTCCAGCGATTTTAACACAGGTGGTACACAACAAATTATAGTGGTAGTCAACTTTGCATTATTAGACTATGATCCCTAGAAAATCACAAGTTCTAAGACCACATTGTCATGAGTTTTAATCCTTATCTTTAATGAGGTGTTAATATGATCCACTGATTATTTTTTTAGTGAGAACTAGATCCTCATTACTTTACATCCTTCCAATTCTCTTTACCCAGATTGTTCATATACCTACTCCCAAATTCCACTACATGTGCAATACCTAACCTTGTTCACACCATCACATACATCAAGTTGCCTACTGCTGATGAATATGGAACCTTGGACATGTAGTCTATATTCTCATGTATCTTGGGACAAATATCTTCAGTCAATTTGAAATGGCTAGCCAAAGGTGTGCTAATTAGTTTTGCATCTTTTATTTTTAATATTTCCAACACCTTTTCTCTGTACTCACTCTAAGACAATGTTAATTTACGATTTTTCTTGTCTCTTGTTATTCTCATACCAATGGTTTTCTTTATAGCACCCAAGTCCTTAATAGAAAATGAATTAGCTATTTTTGTTTTGATCATATTTATATCCTACATGTTAGACCCTACAAAAAGCATGTCGTCTACATACAATAACAAAATAATATAGCTTACATTATCTAGTCTCTTAAAATAAACACAATGGTAAGACTAACATATACTATAACCTTGTTCTATCATAAACCTATCAAACTTCAAATACCAATGCCTTAGATCTTTCTTTAAACCATACAAGCTCTTCTTCAGCCTACATATTAAGTTAATCTCCTTCCCTTTGACCTCATATTCATTGCACACTCAATGATTGACCTATTCATCCTTTCTAAGACACCATTTTGTTATGGTATTCCTGAAATTATCTTATCTTTGTGAATCCTATGGTATGGATAGTACCTGTCAAACTCCTTCCCACGATATTTGCCTCCATTATTTCATTTGAGACAATTCAACTTATTTCTAGTCTCATGCTCAACCAAAGAATTCCATTTCTTAAAAGTATCAAAGAGATTCAATTTCTTTTCTAATGCCATAAACCCAAGTTTTCCTAGTTGCATCATAAATAAAAGTAACTATTAATAAGAGCCACCAAGAGATGATACTTGAGTTGCTCCCCATACATACCTATGCATAAGATCTAAATTTTCACTCTTCTTTTCCTTTGCAACTATGATAAATACAACTCTTTTTTGTTTTCTATAAGCATAATGCTCACAAAATTCTAAATCACCCTTCTTCAAATTTGGAAATAATTTCCTTGAGTGGAGAATCTGCATCCCCTTCTCGCTCATGTTACGAAGCCTGTGATGCCATAATGTTGTATCCACTCTTGTAGAAGCTAAATCAATAGGAAATTCATCGTTTCTAGTGCATAAATACAATGTACCTACCTTCTCTCCTTTTACTATTATCATAAATCCTCTAGTGACATTCCATGAATTTCTTACAAAATGTGACTGTACAACCTTCACTTCCCAACTACACTGTTGAAATTAGAATTCTTCTTAAATCAGTAATGTCCCTCTCCTAGACCAACAATTGTTGGTTTCCATTCTATAATTGTATTCATACCTTCCCATTTTCAACAATTTTACATGGTTCACCATCACACGAATAAACCTTTCCAAAATCACCTTGAACATAATCTTTGAAAATATTTCCTATGGTGCATGGCATGAAATCAAGCCCCTAAGTCTATCAACCAAGAATCAATAATATTTTCTAGTATAAGGATTAAATCATATGGTAATGCATCATCTACTACATTTTCTTCCTCGTTATTCTCTTGTTTTCCATCTCCTTTTTTCTTTTAGAGACCAATAGTCTTTTTTCTTGTATCCTTTCTTCCCACAATACCAAAATTCCAACCTCCCTATTGGTTTGGATCCACCACTCTTATATATTCCATGTTGTCCTAGGATGTTTCCTCTCTCTCTCTCTCTGTATTCTTATATTATCTAAAGTCAAAGCATTACTTGACATCTCACATGTGCATTTTTGTTTCATTTCCTCGATAACGCTAACAACATCGTCAAAATTTAAAGTGTTTGAACCAAAGATAGAATTACTCATAGCCATGACCAAAGCTAGATTTTAAATCTAGATGGACAATTCACTAACATATATCATAAATGGTGATCTTCTTGGTATCTCTAAAGAGAAAATTTGGACCTTTCAAGGAGTTTCGTAGCAGTAACTCAAAATATAGCTCTAAAAAAATTATGGAGATAGAAAAGAACTAGAAAAGAAGTGATGGGGTAAAGTTGCATGATTGGACAAATCCGGAATTTTAATTAATTAAACTATCAAAACCACTTTGATAGGGGGAAACTGCATCTTTACATAATTCAGGAATTAAACTTAATTATACTCCTGTTTAATTAACTTATTGGACCCCGACCTCCCTAGCGGAACTCTAAATTAAGCTATTCTGTTCCAATAGCAGAACTAATTAAATTACCCGAAATACGCAAACCTCTACTTTTACCACGGAACCGAAAGGAAATAAAACCGTAGCTCATAACCTTCTCGGGTCCGGAATTGAAATTAAATCACGCGCATCTCTTGATGCGATATCCATTGGATCTTGTTCCTTCATAGTGAATGGTTGTGATCGATCTGGACTTCAATCGGATTAAACCACAGTTCATAACTCATCGTGTCCAAAATTTATATTAAACTCCGTTCATTTTCCAATGCGACTACCTTCAGATCTACCCATTTCAAACCAACGGTCATGATGAACTGAGTTATTAACTCAGTTTTATAAACTATCACGTCCGATTTTAGAATTAACCTCTACGCTTGTGGGCACGCGATATCTGTTAGATTTGTTGATCTGTTCGATTAGACGACTCAAATCTCTCCAAATATATCATCATTGATCCAACCTATGATCAATGATGATTTGTCAAGTTTTCTTCATTCAGCCAAGACTTAGAGCGTCCGCCAAGTTTAGTCCATCTCTAAACTATATTCTCTGAGATTTCAAATACATCCATGCACAGTATTCACGAGATACAGGGAGGTTCAACCTACAATTAAAGAATCAAACCACATAATAAAAGATCACGCATAAACAAATTTGGAACACAACACTCCTTTCATTCATAACAGTAATTACATGTACATTCAGAACATCCCGTGCTCTGATCTAACACTCCTCTAACATTGTACAACACTCTGTTACACCTCTAACACTCTCTAATCTTCTAAAAACTCTTTTTTTCACTCTCCTCGCAGGCTTACATTTATAGATTAATTACATAATTATGGATTATACTAAATCCATGATTTTCTCCATAATTCACTCAACTAATTCCTATTCGAGGATCTCGTATCCCTAAGATCTCTACGAGATCTACACATATTAATTATCCATGATATTCTCACATAGTTGAGAATATTTCACAATAGAACCCTCACACATAGATTTTCACTCAATCTATACAAAATTCATAAAAATAATTAAAAACATCACCCCCTAAATCAACCAAATGTACAATAATATTATGAGTAGGATGCTCCTGCATCAGACTCCCGATGTAGAAAAAAAATTCATAGACTCCTGTCTATGAGGTCTGTCACTTTTCTGTAGTAATGTGACAGCTACAAGTCTGAATGGCTTGCTACCTCTAAGATTCCAAACTCTGTTTTGTTGTTGGTCCTTCAGTCTTTCTTCTTCATACTGTTGTGTTTTTGTTCCTGTCATCTTTCTTTCTCCTGGTCTCCAAATTTTGAACGAGTCTCCAACTGGTTCATTGTCTGCACCTATAGATTTTCCAGGTAACTTTGTCATGCTGGGATTAGTAAGAATTAAATCTGAAAGTTCACCATCATCATCACTAGAACTGTCAACCAAATTCTATATATCTATAAAGAAAATTTTTCCACCATGCTCTAGGAGTAATTCCTCTTTGTTAATCACATCAACACATTTGATGTTCTCTATGGTGTCCTTTCCTCCTTTTGTTACAATTTCTCTGGTTTCAACTTCTTTGGCTTCTGTCTCTTTAGCTTCTAATTGAGCTACAAACTCAACTTCATGGAATGAAAAACAATCATCCCAATTTCCATCAAGTTCACAAAAGACTTCTTGATCATAACAATGGTCATTAGTTGTCTCTATAGCAACAAATTCCTTATTTAGTACCATACCTACATCCACAGACAAACTATCAGTTTTAAAAATATCAGAACTTTTGGTCTCTTTTGATGCTTCAAGCACCAAATTCCCACCATGGAATTTTTGGGTTCCAGCAAATCCTCTTTGTTGTGACTCAATTCCTATGAGTCTCTCCTTCTCCAACAAAGAAATATGTATTTGTTCAAGTTTGTTCATCAGCATAGCATTCCATTTCTGTTACAATAGATTCCACTTGACCCGTTTCCTTATGCTCCATCCATGTCTTTGGTCTTCATTCTCTTTCTCTTAAAACCATTCCTGTAGTATATTCAACTCTGCTCTCATCTCTCCAATACTTATCCTACGCTCTTCATCACTCATATGACATTTATTTGAACCTTTCCTAAGTTTCTCCATGTTAATTTTCTTCAAACTCAAATAAAAGAAAATATTTACCTTAATTAAATTCTAAAACTGACTCTGTTTTTCCCTTTGCTTCTGTTGCACCTATGATTTTCCTTGTCATATGCTTTCTTGTCTCTCTAACAGCTTTAACTTGTGAGCTGCAATCAGCCTCTGTAGTAACAAGTATCCTTCTTGCTACACATGCCTCACTAAGCTTTTCTCCTCTGAGCTTAGTCTTTTGTCATTTCTTTGGTTCTCTCCTTTGGAACCTTATGATCACTCCTTGCTCTAGGCTGCTGTAATTATTCTCACCTTTCTCTGTTGTTACTCTACACAAAATTATTAAGACTAACACTGACAAACAATCATACTTCACGCAGAATCTTCTTATGCTCTGATACCAAAATGATGGGGCAAAGTTGCACGATTGGACAAATACAGAATTTTAATTAATTAAACCCATGTTTAATTAAACTATCAAAACCACTTTGATGGGGGAAACCGCATATTTACACAAATTGGAAATTAAAATTAATTATACTCATGTTTAATTAACTTATCGGACCCCGACCTCCCTAGCGGAACTCTAAATTAAGCTATTCTATTCAAATAGCATAACTATTTAAATTACCCGAAATACTCAAACCTCTACTTTTACCATGGAACTGAAAGGAAATAAAACCGAAACTCATAACCTTCTCGGGTCTGGAATTGAAATTAAATCACGCGCATCTCTTGACGCGATATCCGTCGGATCTCGTTCCGTCATAGCGAACAACTGTGATCGATCTAGACTTCAACCGAATTAAACCGCAGTTCATAACTCATCGCGTCCGAAATTTATATTAAACTCCATTTATTTTCCGACGCGACTACCTTCAGATCTGCCCCTTTCAAACCAATGGTCATGATGAACTGAGCTATTAACTCAGTTTTATAAACTATCACGTCCAATTTTAGAATTAACCTCCGCACTTGTGGGCACACGATATCCGTTAGATTTGTTGATCTATTTGATCAGATGATTCAGATCTCCAAATAGATCATCATTGTTCCAACTTGTGATCAATGATGATTTGTCAAGTTTTCTTCGTTCCACCAAGACTTAGAGCATCCACCAAGTTTAGTCCATCTCTAAACTATATTCTCTGGGATTTCGAATACATCCATGCACAATATTCACGAGATACAGAGAGGTTCAGCCTACAATTAAAGAATCAAACCACATAACAAAAGATCACGCATACACAAATTTGGAACACAACACTCCTTTCATTCATAACAATAATGACATGTACATTCAGAACATCTCATGCTCTGATCTAACACTCCTCTAACACTGTCTAACACTCGGTTACACCTCTAACACTCTCTAATTTCCTAAAAGCTCTCTTTTTCACTCTTCTCGCAGGCTTACATTTATAGATTAATTACATAATTATGGATTATACTAAATCCATGATTTTCTCCATAATTCACTCAACTAATTCCTATTTGAGGATCTTGTATCGCTAATATCTCTACGAGATCTACACATATTAATTATCCATGATATTCTCACATAGTTGAGAATATTTCACAACTGAACCCTCACACATAGATTTTCACTCAATCTATACAAAATTCATAAAAATAATTAAAAACATCGCCCCCTAAATCAACCAAATGTACAATAATATTCTGAGCATGATGCTCATGCATCAAGAAGCTAGAAAGGGAGCCAAAGAAAGTTGAGAGACCAAGTTCTAGCATCACGTTTTCCTTATTTCCATTTAAAATAGAAGTGAAAGTAGACATCAAACCCTATTCAAGGTGAGATCATTTTCAATAATTTGAATTAATGGTTGTATAGTTAGTTAAAAGTATATTTTAGTGTTCATAACATATGAAGAGAAGAAAATATCATTTTCCTAACTAAAATTAGAAGGCCATGCGCAAAATTGGTGGGAAACTCACATGACGATGTTTATGTTAGATGGTGATCCCTCGGTAACTAAGTAAGAGGTGTTTAATACCCTCGTTAAGTCTTCATTTACCCCGTTGAGTACAAAGAGGACCAATGGATTTGTTGACATTACCTTTGAATAAAACATGGAAATCATATTAGTTCATAAAACAAGCCAATATGTTGGGAATATATCCCATGAGCCCATATGTACTTCTCAAATATATTAGTGGTCCCCATAGTGATTTAAGAAATCAAATGATGCTCTTTAAACCTAGGACCATTGATTAAGCCTGTGTAAAACAAAATGTGTGGAGATGGACAAGAAGAAAGGATGGTTACAAGTAGAATGATGACCAAAGCACTTCCAATGAGGGAAATAAAAAGTGAAAAGGAACAAATAAAAAGAAAACAATGACTACACCTCAATGAAAGGATCTAAGCAACCATTGTAATATTGATAGCAAAACTAAAGATAAGTGTTTGAATTTACATCTAAAGATAAATCCAAATAACCATAATGAGAAGGCCTAGCAGAAAAATATGTTAGCTATGGATTCAAGCATCCAAAGAGAGAGAAACTCAGATGCAAACAAAATATTTTTTGTACTACAATGAAAAAAGAGGTGAACTTGAGTAGCCTCCATCCCAAGGAAAAGGAGGATAATATTAAACGCTTCCATATCAACTGAGAGATAATGAGCTACTGAACGATAACAAAAATATGAATAGTGAAGGAGAAGAGTCTTCAAAATCATAGAGTGAAAAGGAGGAGGAGAACAAGGAAATGACTAATGACCAATTAGATTATATTTCCCATGGGCCTCTTTTTCTTTCGAGCAACCTTCATCACTTACCCAAGCACCCGGAAAAGCTGCTTACAAACTATGATCCAGGCAAGAAAGTGAAGGTTGAATATCACATTGATGACTTCTACTTGCATCTAAGGATGTTAGAGGTACATTATGATGACATTGCTTGTAGATTATTTCTGTACACTCTTGAGGGTAAAGCATCCGTATGGTGCCATATCCTTCCACTAAATTCAATCCATAATTGGAGGGAGTTTAAACAGTTGCTCTTAGAAAAGTTTGTTGAAGATAAAACTCCTACCATGTTACTTAAAGAACTCAATAAGATTAAGGTGGGGGATAAAGAAAAGGTTAAGGATTTTAATAAGATATTTACTCATATTTTGAACAATTTCCACACTGATGTGAAGCCTCATGATTCAATCACTAAGGATTATTATACTTCTACATTTCACACTAGAATTTTCATTTTTATGAAAAGAGTTATGAAGGAAAATTTGGCTCTTAACTTTGCAGAAAAAATTGTTGTCGAGAAGGACTTAATATCTATTGGGGTCATTGTTGGTCAGGAAGATTCTAAGGACTCCAAAGACATTGGTAAAAAATTTCAAGCCTCTTCCATTAAAACTAATGATAAGGATCCTTTTGACATGGAAAGCTTGACTAAGTCCTTGAAGTTGTTGACCAATGAAGAATCTGAACTCAAAAGGAAGTTAAGTGAGCCATCTACCAATAATAAGCCTTCTAAGTCGTATTTTAATAACAACACCAATCATCCAGCTAAGTCTTCACAAAGATCTAATGTTCTATTTAATGTGAAGAAATTGGGAATGGACAATTATTGTACTTTTCATCAAGAAGCACATTTTGAAAAAACATGCCCACAATGGAAACATAACATGAATGTGGTGGTTTCCAATGTCATAGAAAGTTTGTCAGTAGAAGAGAATTCATAGAAGACTCAAGAGACTGATGAACCAACCTCGACAGAAGAAAATACAAGTGCTAGTGATTCAATTTTCACATTTGAATTGATTCTGAATAATGATCAACAAGGTGCTAGTGTGCCCCTAATAGGTTACGATCCTCCACAACAACCACTAAGAAATATAATATGAGGAGAAAAGGACCGACGCTTAAGCAAGATGTAAGGAAGAAATTGTTGAGGAAAATTTTACCACCAAGTGATCCTGATTAGAGCACTCAAACCAAATCCGGAAGTGCTCAGCCTTAGAAGAACATTTCCAAGAATGATAAGAACAAGCTTGTCACCCCTGAGGTATCGAACAAAGTTTTAGAACCTACCACTTTAGCACACCCTTCCAAGAATGAAGAAATTGATTATAACATTCTTCAATACATGAAGAAATCACGTGCAAATATTTCCATCTACAAGCTAGCAAAGTTGGCATACCAATGTGAATTGATCATCCAGGCTTTTGCATCTCAACATTCGTTTGGTAAGACAATTTCTACTTCTCAAGCCCCATTTGCTAAGTCTCCCACTATTCTCGAATCCATAGTTAATGTTGCTAATGTAAATTCTAGATCTACTTTCCCCCTTTTCTTTTAATTTTTGAAATTTTCAATTATAATGTCCACAATGTCCTTGTTGATTATGGTGCATCTACTTATGCCTTTATTTGTTGTAAATAAAATCAACGTGAAATGGGAGAAGATTGATGCCGGAATCATACAATTAGATAGAGCACTAGTGCAGGAAATTGGTGAGCTAAAAATGTTATAATTTTCTTATCCTCCGATCATAAAGTTCACCAATGTATTGATATTGTTATCATGGACATTCCAAAAGCTTATCGATTTCTTCTAAGTAGATATTGGTCCAACAAGTCACGAGGATACTTTGCTACCGACTGGTCACATTTGTGGCTTCCTTATAAGGGCAAGAATAATAAAATTCGAGTTGAAAGTGAACCTTTTATGAAGCATATTGTTACGACACTTGAAGCACATAATGATATGATTACCTTCGTGCAAGTAATATTCAAAACCTAGCTTTTAAAAGTTAATCATGGATGTTATATTGTGCAGCCATCCCCCATACCATCAAATACACAATTGGGACTCCTTCCTTGCAATCCAACTGGTGCTAATGACCTTTGTAACATAGGTGTGAATAGTACTAGCGTAGAACCTAACCTAATTTCTACTAATGTTTGGACTTTTTATTTTGATGGTTCGAAAGCATAGGAGGGTTCTGGATTTGGTTGCATTTTGATTAACCCTCATAAGAACAAGTATATGATTTCATGCTAATTGGAGTTCGAGTGTACGATTAACATAACATAATACGAAGCACTCATACTTGGACTAAAGAAAGCCATAGACCTCAAAGTGGAAGCGTTAAAGGTAATGATGCAGCAAAGCTGCATATTTACATTATTTTTCCGACCTGTGGGTTATGGGCCCACGAAATACGTTGATCTCGTCTCTGCAACAATTATACTCAATAATCCTTCAAGATTATACCACCTCTTCGCAAGGATCTGATTTATAGTCGTAATTCAAACTTGCAACACATACTTGTATCCTCTCACACACATATTAATGTATTCACATGAACTGGGCATCGTTCATCATACAACCAATGTTGAAAAACTATTCCTACGATCCACGTTTGATTGCTCAATCTCGTACTATTTCAATGCTGGAACAAACACAACATCATACTCGATTATTAATTAATACAAAAATCCACACCCTCTATTACAAATTTCGCTCATAGTTATGGTGCCATGGCTAGCCCAATTCTCACACAAATGGCCACTTATCAATAGTCATCTCAATTCACACACCGAGAACACCCTTGGCATCTCTACGGGCCTGAATCTCATTTGAATGGCCCCCCTATGACAATGTTGCATATTATAATTTAAATAAAAATTACAATAACGTGTATCATGATAGATCCACGATTTTCTCAACCTAATGCCTTAAATAACCTTGCGGGCCAACAACCAATCACTAAGATTTGTAACGATTTTCCTATTTGTGCCAATAAATAACAAATTACAAACAAACTTAATCAGATTGGAGGAAATCTCGTCCTCACGCGATGCTTTCTCCTTTGGAAGGTTCCAAAATTCAATTTTCACTTTGAGCCGTCGATGCTCCTACATCAGACTCCTGAGGTACAAAATTTTTATGACCTCCTGGTCATATGTCTCCTTCATCCCTTAGCAATTCTACCCACATCCTCTGTGGAATTTCCTTTATGATATTTCCGTGAGCTGCAACAAAACCTCTGCAGTAACAATTCCTCCCTACTACATGATACCTCACCAAGCTTCTCTCCTCTGAGCTTAGTCTTTCGACATCTCTCTGGTTCTCTCTTCTAGAACCAATTGAGCACTCCTAGCTCTAGGTTGTTGCAATCTTCTCACCTTCTTCTGTCGCTACTTGTACGAAAATATGAAGACCACAAACTTTCCAATCTACAACATAACTGTACCTCCTTCTTTTGCACGTAGAATCTTCTTCTGCTCTGATACCACTTTGATGCAACAAAGTTGCATCTTTACACAATTCATTGACCTGTGGGTTATGGGCCCATGAAATACATTGATATCGTCTCTGCAACAATTATACTCAATAATCCTTCAAGATTATACCACCTCCTCGCAAGGATCTAATTTCTACTCATCATTCAAATTCTCAACACATACTTGTATCCTCTCGCACACATATTAATATATTCACATGAACTGGGCATCGTTCATCATAGAACCAATGTTGAAAAAAGTATTCCTACGATCCACATTTGATTGCTCAATCTCGTACTATTTCGATGCTGGAACAAACACAACACCATACTCAATTATTAATTAATACAAAAATCCACACCCTCTATTACAAATTTCACTCATAGATATGGTGCCATGGCTGGCCAATTCTCACACAAATGGCCACTTATCAATAGTCATCTCAATTCACACACTGAGAACACCCTTGGCATCTCTATGGGCCTGAATCTCATTTGAATGGCCCCCCTACGACAATGTTGCATATTATAATTTAAAAAAAAATTACAATAACATGTATCATGACAGATCCACGATTTTCTCAACCTAATGCCTTAAATAACCTTACGGGCCAACAACCAATCACTAAGATTTGTAACGATTTTCCTATTTGTGGAGGAAATCTTGTCCTCACACGATGCTTTCTCCTTTGGAAGGTTCCAAAATTCGATTTTCACTTTGAGCTGTCGATGCTCCTACATCAGGTAATAGGTGACTCAAAGATTGTTACATGTTAGGTGTGAAATAATATTCATTATGTGTCACCTAATCTTAAAAACTACCAACAAGAGGTATGGCATCTTATTTCTTTCTTTCAAGCATTTAATATTAATTATGTTCCTAGGATTCACAATGCAGCCAACGACACAATAGCTAATGCAGTTGCTAGGTTATCACCACTTCAATATGGTTTTTTTATTGATATTATTTATAAGGCATCCATTCCTGGAAATGTTATTAATTTACGTGTATTCAATGATGACCAGTAGATAATGTATTTTATGGCTAACGCTGACGTGTTTAAAGATGTCGCGATCAATGAAGATGAGCACGAAAGGGATTTGCAGGAATAAACTCTGACACATAAAGGGAACCCCATGCCTAAGGGTGTGGAATCTTTATGGAATATTTATGACCTACAAAACCACTTCAGGGGACCAATCAACGCAAAGACCCACAATTCCACATTGTTGCATGAGCATGCTAATTTGGGCACCAAGGAAGATGTTATCACCTAAGAAACAATTTCTAAATGGTTCACATCATTTTAATTGTAAAGGTTTAGTGTTAGTCCGAGTTTAGTTTTCTTTCAAGATTGAGCTTTTGGGCTTATATTTCTCAAGATATGGACAAAATTGGTATTGCTGGGTCAAATGGCACCCCTTACAGATGACAGCTGGCAAATAAAATTGATCACCGCCAAGTATTGTTCAATTTATTATATTTAATGATTTTAAGATAACCTTTTTGGTTTTTTATTAAGGTGGATGCAGAACAGACAGATTTGCGGTTTTGTTTCAGAATAATTTCACCATCAGAACATTATAGGGACTGTGGAGGCAGAGCGGATTTCTGTTGATCATGTTGCACACTTAAAACCCTCAGATGGAGATATAAAGACTGCAGAGTACTGGGAAATGGGTGAACTGTTCTTTTGATGAAGCCTGGAAAACAGAATACAACGTCTCAAGAAAATCAACTGTGCCACCTGGTTTATCTTATTGAGAATGCCATTATGAATTTTCCACCTGGTCAGGAACAGATGGTTCGGCTAATCGACTTCAATGGGTGGTCATTGTCCAATTCTGTGCCCATTAAGACAGCTCGCGAAACTGCAAATGTTTTACAAAAGCACTATCCAGAGCGTTTGGCTGTTGCCTTTCTGTATAACCCTCCAAGAATTATTGAAACCTTTTGGAAGATTGTCAAGTACTTTCTTGATCCAAAGACATTCCAAAAGCAAGATGGCTCAGCTGCTACTCAATTGGCTACACATCTAACCGGAATTCACATGTGCCCTTTTTAATTCAGTTTCCTTTCTAGACAGCTTTGCAATGCAAAGGAGGACCTACTTAATCTAAGAGGTGTTCTTTAACAGTCCATATCAGTATTAGTACAATATAAAGAGTACATGGTTGCCGTTGAAAGAAATGAAGTAGCAGCGGAAAGGATGCCTGGCGCATTACTTTCAGCATTTGATAATCGGTTTTGGGTTCCAGTAACAAACATTCTTCTGCGGTTTTGTAAGGGTTCTAGATTTGGAACATCAAAACACGGAGAATCTTGGTCTAATCTTTTTCAGGATTTACTGTGGAAAAAGTGCTACTTGGATGAAAAGCTGTTTGCGTCTTTCCTTAATCGCTTGTTTAACACCCTGAGTTGGACTATTACTGAGTTTTCTGTTTCACTTAAGGAGATGGGAGAACATTACCAGGTCCCAGATTTGCAATTAAGGAAATGCATCATCATCTTTGAGCTTTCTTGTAATCTTGCAAGGATTCTTGAGTTTTTCACTTGTGAAATGCCACAAGCCTTTCTTTGTGGGCCTGAAACAAATATGATAAGGTTGACTGAATTAATTGTTTTTGTGCTAAATCATACAACGTCAACTGCAGATGCTGAACTTTTTGACAATACACTCAAACAGCAGGGTCAATCTTTAGAAAAAATAAACCGGGGAATGATTTTGGCACCCCTCGTAGGAATGATTTTGAACCTCGCAGACAAAACTGTATCATCATGGTGTACAGAACGATTTGATGCAAGCATTCGTGAATATGGATTGCTCATCAGAAGTTGAATCCAATTTACAGTATTTACTGGACTATAACGAGGTTGGGGTTTTCAAAGGTGATCCTTCTCTGGCAAGGTTAGTTGAACTAAACACTTTTGGAATGAACAAGTCTTGGAAGGCATTGGGAACAGCTTAGGGAAATATATCAAAACGGACCTGGAAAGGATTAATGAAAGGATCTACACATTCGCACGTATTTGTGTGGAAGTAGATTTAAGTAAAGGGCTGCCGGACAATATAAGGCTGATCTACAAACAACAAAACTGGTTGCAAGTACTAGATTATGAAAACACCGCTTTCAGATGCAGGCTCTGTAGGCAGACAGGACACCTGCAAAGTTCATGTCCAGAAGACAAGAAAGTAAACAGTAAAAAGAAGCAGAAGGGGAAGCAGAAGAAAGGATGGAAATTCTCACCCCCAGACTCAGAGGAAGAAGAATCAGAAGCAGAGGTGGAAGAGGCCCCTGCAGAGAAGACTGAGGTATCTCAAGAAATGGAGAATCAGAAGGGAACCACACCGAACAACAAGACAGAGATGACAAGAGTGGATCCAAGCATGGGAGGCATCAAACGGCAGCACCACTCTGATACTTCAGACTCAGACAAAGAAACTGGCCCACAGAATTCAGAAACACAGATAGTCATTGCTTCGATCGAGCCCACTCAAGGAGAGTGGCGTAAGGTCGAAAAGAAAAAGGGGAGAAAAACTTGAAGTGTGAGTTCAGTTTTTTGCCCTTTTCTTCCTTCTCCTCTCTTTTCTCTTTTTCTTTTTCTTTGTGCACGTTAGTCTTCTAACGATGCGGTGGGTGCAAATGCACTCGTGCCCTTGTGGCAGCTTACAGAATGTTTCAGAGCATATGCTAGTGTAACTTTTCATTATCTTTTTAATAAAAAGTTACTGTTTTTTCCTTTGGAAAAAAAAGGTTAGTTGAACTAAATTGCTTTATATAAAATGTCAAATCGAAATCAAAAGCAGATAGACAAATACCAAATTCAAACAGAAAGGACGGAGAAACTTGCTGCATCTGATATGCCTGTGAAATTGACACACTATTTATTCCATGCAACTACAAGTCTTGTATTCAGTGTATTTCACGGCACCTACTGAATAATCAGCGCTGTTCTTTTTGTAACTCCATTGTTTCTGAGTTTTGTTCCATGTCAAGTACCCTTTCAACAGATGATAGTCAGTATAGAGGCTCAGGTGGAACAGATACATTGGTGGTTCTTATGGTGGAATGTTAGCTGCTTGGATGAGGTTGAAATATCCACATATTGCAATAGGTGCCCTAGCTTCATCTGCGCCAATATTGCAGTTTGAAGACATTGTACCATCTGATATATTCTACAATCTTGTTTCAATGATTTCAAACGGGAAAGTGAGAATTGTTTCAAGGTGATACAACAATCATGGAAAGCATTGGAGACATATGGTGAAAGAGATGAAGGGTTACAAAATCTTAGCAAGAAGTTTTGCATGTGCAGGGATCTCAAAAGCACAAAGGAAGTACAAGACTGGTTAAGCTTAGCATACAGTAACCTTGCTACGGTGGACTATCCATATCCAGCTAGTAATTTTAGGGCAGATGAAAAAGACAATTCAAGAAAAGAAAGCTCAAGACAATCAGAGTTTGATATTTAAGCTGTGTTTTGGTGATTGCACAGCAGTTTCGTAGCGCACTATTAAACTAATGAAGATGATGCCTAACGCACAACAGTTTCGTAGCGCACTACGAAACTGCTGTAGCTACATAATCAAAACTCAGTCAACCAATTTTGAGCCGAGGGAAAATTTTTGAAAAGGGAATTTCTTCAAAGGATCATGTAACAGGTGTCAACATTCAACAAGGAAAAGGTCGACAGCACATGAAGGACGTGGCACTCCAATAGATTGTTGACTAATTCAAGAAGATCAACATGGTTAATTATTTCAGAATATCTTTTAGGAAACCAAAAGCATAAAATAGGAGCAATTTCCTATTTCTTAGCAGCAGTGAAGAGATAAGACAGTAAGGGCCAGCAAAGAGCCTTAAACATCCATCAAGGCTAAAGCTGAAGGAAACCACTTGTCAGGGAATGAATCTTGATTTTAATAAATGCTATGTTCAGCATGATGAAGAATTAGAATCCTAATTGTTTTAGGTTTCTAGAGCTGTCAATTAGTAGTAAGTTGCTTTTAATAGTTAGTTTAATATGTCAATAGGTGTCATAATAAAGAGAATTCGAGTTCCCCTCATGCTTGAGGAGGAATCTGAATTAGGTAGAAGAGCTCTATTTATAGGAGAGAGAGCAATGTAATACGGGTTGGAAATTTATGAAAAAAAGCTCTGATATTTGGCTTATGTAAAGACTCTGTTTTTTGGTAATACAGTACTGGCTTATGCTTCTCAAGAATCATAGAGAGTTCAATGTATGAGTTTCTTTTGTTGTCTTTTCATGTTATCTACAGTGTTATGAGTATTTGATTACTTAGAAATCACTTACAGTGTTCTAATTTCCTTCATATACTCATAAATTGCCTTCTATGTGTTTGGTGTGTTCTACATATGTTGAAATCTGAATGCCTTGACTTTTATGCAAAGCCAACCCTACTGTTAATATTGAATCATATATGACTCCATAAGCCCAATGGATACTTGTTAGTTGTGTTTCCACCATTTTCATTTTTCTTTGTTTCACAAGAGTTAGCCATCTTGATCATAATCAAAAACCTTTAATCCTTTGAGAGAGCCCTCTCAGGCTAAGGAGGCTAAGCCTTAGTTAAAAGATTGGTTTGAAACAGTTACTTGAAGTCTTCCTGGTCTGCAGCCTTCCAGGGCCTGATTTTGAGATAACAGAAGATTTGAAGTATCTGAACCTCGGTACATGTTGTCCCCCCAAGAACGACAAGCCTTTATTCATCTTTTCAAATAGTACTAAGATGTGTTCACGTGGACATATGATGATTTGAAAACCTATGATACGTGAATCATCCAACACGTGATACCTATAAAGGAAGGGGTAAATCCATTTCAGCAAAATTTAAGAAAAGTTCATCCTACGCTTGAACACTTGATTTAGAAATAACTAAGGAATTTGTTGGATGCTCGGATCATCTTTAAAGTTCGTCATTCTACCTGGGTTTCTAATTTGGTTCTAGTTAGAAAGAAGTTTGGAGAAATATGCTTATGTGTAGATTTTCGCAACCTAAACTGGGCTTCAGATAAATATAATTATAGTGTTACATCTATGGAGAAGATAACCCAAATGGTATTTGGGTCAGAAATGTTCTCACTATTGGAAAATTTTTATGGATACAACCAAGTTCTAGTAGCGGAACCCAATAAATTAAAATCAACTTTCAGGACTAAATGGGGTACATTTGCATTTCAAAAAATGTCGTTTGGACTCATAAATGTTGGTGCTACCTTTCAGCAAGTTATGGACATCATGTTCCAAGGACTAGTCGACCATAGTGTGGTTGTTTACTTAGATGATTTCACATTGTTTTCAAATAAAAGATCTGATCATTTTCGTCATCTAAGGCAAATCTTTGAGTGGTGTCGGAAACATGGTATATCTTTAAATACAAAGAAGAGCATCTTCAGAGTATCTAAGGGGAACCTCTTGGGACACATTATAGCCAAGGGTGGGATTAAAGTGGACCTGAAGCAGGTCAAGACTATTTCTCAGATTCCCTTTCTCGTGAACAAGAAAGACATGTAATCCTTCTTGGGTAAAATCAACTTTCTTTGGAAGTTTATCTCTATTTATGAACAAATTATTAAACCATTGCAAGAGATGATCAAGAAGAATGTGATATATAAATGGGACTAGAGGGAGAAAGATGATTTTGCCTGGATTAAATAAGTGATTATCGATACCCCAACCTTATATAGTCCGGAAGTTAATATAAAAAAATTCTTGTATACTTTTTCTTTTGATACATCTATTACAGACGTTTTGAGTCAAAAGGACGATCAAGGAAATGAGTGGCCAATATCATTTATGAGTGTTGGCTTGGAAGGATCGAAATTGAATTATCTTGGCATAGATAAACAAGCCTATGTAGTTTATAAGGTGGTGAAGCACTCAAGCCTTACTTCTTGAAAAGTCACTTTATCATCTTTGTGCCTCACCCAGTGGTTCGATCACTCTTTTTGTTGGGTGAGAGGATGGCGAACTAGATGAAAAGATTTCAAGAATATGATCTATAATTCAAGCCAGTTCTTACAATTAAAGGCCATGGTCTCTGTCGACTTGTAGCAAAAGAAATCAATTCACCAAAAGAGGATTCTTCTGGATGGGAACAAGAAATTAAAATGTACAATGTCGATCAAGCTAACCATAAAGCACAACCACATCTTGGTACATTGATGTACGGTAGTATGTAGAGAAAGCCACCTTTTTCCCTCACACTTATCAACAAAATAGAAGAGGGAAATTCATCTTAAAGCTTTATCTTATCAACTTGTTCATGGTGTGCTTTTCCAAAAACACCACAATGGTGTCTTACTCAGATGCTTGGAAGCACAATATTCGAAAAGGGTATTAAAGGGCCAACACGATGGGCCAACTAGTGAGCATTATGCAAGTGATACTACATCTCACAAAGTAAAGCGAATCAATTACTATTGTCCCACACTATTTAAGGATGCACATGCCTACACTCATAAGTGTACTTTATGTCAAAGATGTGTTGGTCACAATAAGAAGTCAACAACCCCATTGCCGCTAATGTGGGTTAGAGGTTATTGGAGAGATTTTTTCTCGTTCATCAAAGCAACATCGATATATCCTAGCTGCCACCGATTAATTCACTCAGTGGGTTGAAGTAGTTTTGTTAAAATAAGTGAATGAGCAAGAATTAATGCACTTCATCAAAAAAAATATCATTATTAGGTTTGTCGTTCCTATGTCACTTTTTTTTGACAATGCAACTTACTTTTCATTGCTAAAATATTTATGGTTTTGCATTGGAAAATGATATTATTTTAAAGCACTCATCTAACTATTACCCTCAAGGAAAAGGTTTAGTTGAATCTACTAATAAGAACTTAATTTGTATCATCAAGAAAACTATTTACTCTAAGAAAAGGAACTAGCATAATGCATTGGTGAATGCTTTATGGGTTGACTGTGTTAGCCCTAAGCCCTATCTGAAGACCTCCCCTTACTTCCTCGTGTATAGAAAAGAGTCTATAATTACTCTGAAATTATACCTCATGGCCTTACAACTTTCTCAAGAATCCAAAGGTAAATTATGTCTTTTTGTTCAAAGTAGGATAAACACCCTTCTAAAGTTAGAGTAAGAAAAGCATAAGACAAAAGAAAAGTTTGTTTTGCACCAAAGTCGTATCAAATGTTGGTTTGATAAGAACTTTGCAGGGAACAAGGAGTTTGGTGTGGGAGACCTAGTATTGAAACGGGATAAGGCCCATGAAGACAAAGGTAAACACACCAAATTTCAATCCCTATGGATCAGACCCTTTACCATCCAAGTGTTAGAAATTAATTAACGAAGCAATGAAACACAAAAAATATTGCATAAACGCATAAAACAAGAGAAACACAAATATATGTGGTTCACCCAATTTTGGCTATGTCCATGGAGAAACACCTAATCCTTCCTTTTATATTCTCCATCAAAACGAAGAGATACAACCTATAGTAGATCCGCTATAATTTCTGTTGGGTGTGGAGCTTGATTATCTTCTGTATTCAAAGGTTTCAACCGGATGTATGCCCCAAGAAGATTGTACACCCCTCCACACGGGGGGGGGTGCGGGGGGGACTTCTCCCCCCTGGCTGGGGGGTCTGGGGGTCAGCGGTCCCCCGGAGAGGGTTCAGGGGCAGCACCCTCAAAGCTAAAAATAGATGTAAAATTTCCTTTTAAAAGTCTAGTAATTTCTAGTCAATCTAGGTTGTTCATTAGGCGGATGATCTGACGGTAGAAGTTATGTTTAATTTAGGGTTTTTTGCCCTATAAGGCAACCCCTCACTATATATGAGGGAATTGTATTGCGTCTATGTATATCTGTATTTTGAGTGAGGAAGAGAGAGGAGATTGAGAGCAAAGAGGTTGTTATAGCAAATCTATTGTAGGTTGTCTCTCTTCAGTTTGCTAGATAATATAAAAGGAAGGACTGATTGTTTCTCCGTGGACGTAGCCCAAACTAGGTGAACCACATATGTCTGTGTCTCTCTTGTTTTATGTGTATTCTGTGTTTATATTTCTACAATATTTTATGTGTTCCATTGCTCCGTAATATATAATTTTCTAACAACTGGTATCAGAGCCGAAGGTCTATTTGGCTGATAAACTCGCAGGAGAGAAGGGTTCCTAGTTCGAGTGGGAGAAATGGCGGAATATGGTAGGTTTAGGGTCGAAAAATTCAACGGCCAAAACTACCAGCTATGGAAGATGCAGATGGAAGATTATCTGTATCAGAGAGATCTGTACCTACCATTGAGCAGAAAGACAAAGAAGCCGATGAGTATGACAGACACAAAATGGGATATTCTAGACAGAAAGGCACTTGGAACAATACGGTTATGCCTAGCGGCATCGGTAGCGTTTAATATTTCAAAGGAAATGACAACACAGGGTTTAATGTCGGCATTGGCCAAACTGTATGAAAAACCCTCAGCCTCAAATAAGGTATTTCTTATGAAGCGTTTATTTAATATGAAGATTTCAGAAGGTGGATCTGTTGCAGATCATTTAAATGATTTTAATACAGTTACAAGTCAGTTAAGTTCTGTAGGGGTAAATTTTGATGATGAAGTTAGGGCTCTGTTATTTCTGTGCTCATTGCTAGAAAGTTGGAATGGTTTAGTTATGGCCGTTAGTAACTCTATCTCTGGATCTAGTACTTTAAAGTTTGATGATGTTGTTGGTGCAATCCTTAGCGAGGAAATGCGACGGAAAAGCTCCGGTGAGACATCAGGTAATGCTTTGACTGCAGAGACTAGGGGAAGAAAAATGGAAAGAGGAAAGAGCCCAGGATATCGCAGTAAGTCAAGAAAAGGCAGATCCAAGTCCAGATCAGGGATAATGTGCTGGAAATGTGGGAAGAAAGGACACCTGAAGAAAGACTGCAAGTCTCGGAAGGGAAAAGAAGGAGATGCGCAGCAAGAAACTAGTCATGAAGCAAATGTAACTGGTGATGTGTTGCAAGATGCTTTCATTCTTTCATTAGAAAATATTATTGATGCCTGGGTGGTAGATTCAGGGGCCTCATTCCATGCCACACCTAATAGGAAACATTTTCATGATTATGTTCAAGGAGATTTTGGACAGGTTTGGTTGGGTGATGATAAACCCTGTAAAATCGTTGGAATGGGTACAGTTTTCATAAAACAGCAAAATTGAAATCAATGGCTATTGAAGAAGGTAAGGCATGTTCCAGATCTGAAGAAAAATCTAATTTCAACAGGGCAGTTGGGAGGTGAAGGTTGCGTAACTACCTTCACATATAAAACCTGGAAGGTCACTAAAGGATCCCTAGTAATAGCGAAAGGAGAAAAGGTTGGTACATTGTATTTATGTAATGGTATTTCTAATTCTGTTAATGCTTTAACCTCTACAGGAGAAGATACGGCATTGTGGCATCATAGGCTCAGGCACATGAGTGAGAAGGGAATGCAGATTCTTCACTCAAGATTTGTTGCCAGGTTTGAAGCATGTTGATTTAAAATTCTGTGAGAATTGTGTTTATGGAAAACAGAAGAGAGTCAGATTCCTTAGAGTTGGGAAAGAAAAGAAGAGCGAAAAATTAGAGCTTGTGCATACAGATGTATGGGGACCTGCTTAGGTATCATCTCTTGGTGGCTCTCGTTATTATGTTACTTTTATTGATGACGCAACCAGAAAAACCTGGATTTATTGTATTCGAAATAAATCTGATGTATTTGATACTTTCAAGAAATGGAAAGCTTTGGTTCAAAATGAGACAGGGAAAAGGTTGAAGTGTCTCAGATCAGATAATGGAGGTGAATATTGCAACAAAGAGTTTGATAGGTACTGTTCAGAGAATGGAATTCGCAGAGAGAAGACAGTTCCAGGAACACCACAAGAAAATGGTGTGTCAGAAATGATGAACAGGACAATCATGGAGCGTGCAAGGTGCATGAGATTGCATGTAGGATTGCCTTTACAATTTTGGGAAGATGTTGTAGATACTGTTATTTATCTAATAAACAGAGGACCTTCAAGTTCCTTAGATGGTGGTATTCCAGAGGAGGCATGGACAGGTAAAAAAGTATACTACTCATTTTTAAAAACTTTTGGTTGTGAAGCCTTTGTCCACATTAACAAAGAAAATAGAACAAAGCTTGAGGCAAAATCAAAGAAATGTATCTTTAATGGATATGGTGTTAATGATTTTGGTTATCGCTTATACGATTATGAAAATCACAAAATCATTAGGAGTAGAGATTTAATATTCAATGAAAAGGTCTTGTATAAGAATCAGTTGCAAGAAAAGAAACAAGAAAAAGAAAACAGAGAATACACAGTGCTTGACGATATCATAGGAAAAGTGATGGTGCCTGAAAATCATAATGATCAATAGCTAGAACAACAACCACAACAACAACAAGCACTTCAAACACCTGAAAGTGGTGTTAGAAGATCTACCAAGATAAGTAGACCCCTTGAACGATACTCTCCTTCATTATATTATGTATTGTTGAATGATTATGGTGAACCAGAATGTTATGAAGAAGTAGTGCAGGTAGAAACTAGGAAGAAGTGGGAGCAAGCCATGAAAGAAGAGATGGACTCCTTAGCACATAATTAGACTTGGGACTTAGTCAGGTTGCCTACAGGTAAAACAACATTGCATAATAAATGGGTTTATAGGCTGAAGGAAGAAGATGGAGGAAAACAAAGGTACAAGCTAGACTTGTGGTGAAGGGGTTTGCACAGAAGAAAGGTATTGATTTTGATGAAATATTTCCTCCTGTTGTTAAAATGACTTCAATTAGAACTATTCTAAGTCTAGTAGCTATTGAAGATTTACATCTTGAGCAGTTAGATGTAAAGACAACCTTTCTCCATGGGGATTTGGAGGAAGAGATATATATGCAGCAGCCACAAGGATATGAGTTAAAAGGAAAGGAGAAAGTAGTATGCAGGTTAAAGAAGAGCTTGTATGGCTTAAATAGGCTCCAAGGCAGTGGTATCTAAAATTTGACAGGTTTATGTCTGAACAAGGTTATACTAGATGTCACTCTGATCATTTTGTTTATCTCGAAAGCCAAAATGATGGTAGCTATATTATATTGTTATTGTATGTAGATGACATGCTTGTTGCAGGTTCTAACATGCAGGAAATAAATGTGCTCAAAAGGAAATTGGCAAACTCATTTGCAATGAAGGATTTGGGTGCTGCAAAACAAATCCTTAGTATGAGAATAACTAGAGACAGGAAGAATCGCAAATTAACATTGTCTCAAAGTGAGTACATAGAAAAGGTGTTGAAAAGGTTTAATATGCAGAATGCAAAACCAATTAGTATACCTTTGGCTAGCCATTTCAAATTAAGTAAGGAGGCGTGTCCCAAGACTCAGGAAGAAATGGCTCATATGTCTAAAGTTCCATATGCATTAGCAGTTGGAAGCTTAACGTATGCAATGTTCTGCACAAGGCCTGATATTGCACATGTAGTGGGAGTTGTAAGAAAGTACATGAACAATCCAGGAAAAGAACATTAGATGGCAGTGAAGTGGATTCTCAAGCATTTGAGAGGTACCACAAATCAAGCATTATGCCTTGGTGGTTCAAACATTTCTTTACAGGGATATGTTGATGCAGATATGGAAGGTGATAGAGATAACATGAGGAGCACAATAGGGTATGTGTTTACTATAGGTGGAACAGCTATTAGTTGGGTTTCAAAAATCCAAAGTGTTGTTGCACTTTCAACAATAGAAGCAGAGTATGTTGCTGCTATAGAGGCTAGTAAAGAAATGATTTGGTTACAAAGATTTATGGATGAATTGGGTAAGAAGCAGGAGTTGGGAAGGTTATACAGTGATAGCCAGAGTGCCATACATCTTGCAAAGAACTCTGCATTTCATTCCAAGACTAAACATATATAGCTCAAGTACCATTTCATACGGTCAGCATTGGAAGATGGACAGTTGAAGCTAGAAAAGATACACACTAGCCAGAATCCTGCAGATATGTTAACAAAAGTTGTAACTAGGGAGAAACTGAGAATCTGCTCAGTTTCAATTGGTCTTCAAGTATGATGAAGAAGATGAGAAACAGCCAGGTCCAAAGTGGAGTTATTGTCTAGCAAATGAAGCAGCGGTGGAGTTGCTATAATCAGTCTCCAAGTGGGAGATTGTTAGGTGTGGAGCTTGATTATCTTCTGTATTCAAAGGTTTCAGCCGGATGTATACCCCAGGAAGACTGTACACCCCTCCATGTGGGGGGGTGCGCGGGGGACTTCTCCCCTCTACGGGGGTCCAGGGGGGCTAATCCCCCCAACTGGGGGGTCTGGGGGCCAACGGTCCCCCGACAGGGGTTCGGGGGTAGCACCCCTAAAGCTAAAAATAGATGTAAAATTGCCTTTTAAAAGTCTAGTAATTTCTAGTCAATCTAGGCCGTTCATTAGGTGGATGATCTGACGGTAGAAGTTATGTTTAATTTAGGGGTTTTTTCCCTAGAAGGCAAACCCTCACTATATATGAGGGAATTGTATTGCGTCTATGTATATCTATATTCTAAGTGAGGAAGAGAGAGGAGATTGAGAGCGAAGAGGGTGTTACAGCGGCTCTGTTGTAGGTTGTATCTCTTCAGTTTGCTGGATAATATAAAAGGAAGGACTGATTGTTTCTCCGTGGACGTAGCCCAAACTGGGTGAACCACGTACATCTGTGTCTCTCTTGTTTTATGTGTTTTCTGTGTTTATATTTCTGCAATATTTTATGTGTTCCATTGCTCCATAATATATAATTTTCTAACAATTTCCTCTTCGCTCTCACATGATCTCCTCTCTCTTTCTCGCTCAAAATGATAATACACAATCACAATACAATTCCCTCATATAAACTTAGGGTTTCCTTATAGGGACAAAAAACCATAAATTAACATAACTTCTACTGTCAAATCATCCGCTTAATGAATGACCCATATTGACTATGGAATTACAATATTTTACAAGGCAATTTTTCATCTATTTTTAGCTTTAGGGATGCTGCCCCCGAACCTCCAGAAGGGGGGGGGCTGATGACGATCATACAGGCAACATTTCCACCCTGTTAGGAATAGAGATCCAATGTGAATGAAACAAAAGGCCTCTAAAAAATTAGGAAGATAATCAAGATCCACACCAACAATCTCCCACTTGGAGACTGATTAAATAAACTCCACCATTGCTTCACTTGTTGGAAAATGACTCCACTTGGACTTGATTGTTTCTTATCTTCACCATCATACTTGAAGACCAACTGAAACTGAGCAGAATCTTAGTTTCTCCTTGGTTACAACTTTTGTTAACATATCTACAGGATTCTGGTTAGTGCGTATCTTTTCTAGCTTCAACAGTCCATCTTTCAACACTGACCATATAAAATGGTACTTTAGTTGTATATGTTTATTCTTGGAATGAAATGATCAGTTCCTTGTAATATGAATGATACTTTGGTTGTCACTGTCTAACCTGCCCATCTCTTGCTTCTTACCCAATTCATCTATAAACCTTTGTAACCAAATCACTTCTTTACTAGCCTTTGTAGCATCAACATACTTTGCTTCCATTGTTGAAAGTGAAACAATGTTTTGCAATGAAACCCAATTGACAATTGTTCCACCTACAGTAAACGCATACCCTGTGTTGCTCCTCCTATTATCTCTATCACCTACCATATCTGCATCGACATATCCTTGTAGAGCAATGTTTGAACCACCAAAGCATAATGCTTGATTTATGGTACCTCTCAAATACCTGAGAATCCACTTCACTGCCATCCAATGCTCTTTTCCTTGATTTCATATACCTGCTTACAAATCCCACTACATGTGCAATATCAAGCCTTTTATAGACCATTGCATACATTAAGCTTCCAATTGTTGATGCATATGGAACTTTACACATATAATACATCTCTTCCTGAGTCTCGGGACCATCTCCTTACTTTTGAAATGGCTAGCCAAAAGTGTACTAACTAGTTTTTCATTCTACATATTAAATATTTCCAACACCTTTTCTATATACTCACTTTGATACAATGTTAATTTGTGATTTTTTCCTGTATCTAGTTATTCTCATACCAAGGATTTGTTTTGCAAGACCCAAATCCTTCATTGCAAATGAATTTTCCAATTTTCCTTTGAGCACATTTATTTCCTGCATGTTAGACCCTACAACAAGCATGTCATCTACATACAATAGAAATATAATATAGCTTCCATCATTTTTCCTTTTAAGATAAACATAATGGTTAGAGTGACATCTAGTATAAACTTGCTCAGACATAAACATGTCAAATTTTAGATATTGCTGCCTTGGAGCCTATTTTAAGTCATACAATATCTTCTTCAATTTGCACACTAACTTCTCCTTCCCATTGACCTCATACCCTTGTGGATGCTGCATATATATTTCTTCCTCCAAATCCCCATGGAGAAAGGTTGTCTTTACATCTAACTGCTTAATATGCAAATCTTTTGTTGCCACTAGACTTAAAATAGTTCTGATTGAAGTCATTTTAACAACATGAGAAAAAAAATCATCAAAGTCTATACCTTTCTTTTTTGCAAACCCTTTCACCAAAAATCTAGCCTTATACCTCTATTTACCTCCATATTCTTCCTTCAACCTATAAAACCATTTTCTTCTGCAATTTTGTTTTACCTACAAGAAACTTGACTAAGTCCCAAGTCAGATTATGCATCAAGGATTCCATCTCTTCTTCCATGGCTTTCTCCCAATTTCTCCTGATTTCTACCTGCATTTCTTCTTTATATCTTGTTGGTTCACCAGAATCAGTCAACAATACATAATATAATGAAGGTGAGTATCATTCAGGGGGTCTACTTATCTTGGTAGATCTTCTAACACCACTTTCACATGTTTGAGGTATTTGTTGTTGTTATGGTTGTTGTTGTTGTTGTTGTGGTTGTTGATCATTATAATTTTCAAGCACCTTTACTTTTTTTGTGATCTCATCAAGCACTGTGTTTTCTTTATTTTCCTTTCCCTGTTTCTTTCCCTGCATCTGATGCTTATACAAGACCTTTTCATTGAATATGACATCTCTACTCCTAATGATTTTGTGATTATTATAATCATATAGCAATAACCAAAATCATTAACACCATATCCAATAAATTAGGTACATATCTTTGATTTTACCTCAACTTTGTTATATTTTCTTTATTAATGTGTACAAAGTCTTTACAACCAAAAGTCTTTAAAAATGAGTACTTTACTTTTTTACCTATCCATGCCTCCTCAGGAATACCACCATCCAATGAACTTGAATTTCCTATGTTTGTTAGATAAATAACATTATCTACAACATCTGCCCAAAAATTTAAGGGAAATAATGCATGCAATCTCATGCACCTTGCACGCTCCATGATTGTCTTGTTCATCCTTTTTAACACACCATTTTCCTGTGGTGTTCCTCAAACTGTATTCTCTCTACAAATTCCATGCACTGAATAGTAGTTATCAAACTCGTTGATGTAGTATTCCCCTTATTTGAGACACTTCAACTTCTTTCCTGTCTCATTCTCAACCAAAACTTTCCATTTATTGAAAGTATCAAATACATCAAATTTATTCTGAATATAATAAATCTAGGTTTTCCTAGTTCCATCATCAATAAAAGTAACATAATAGTGAGAGCCATCGAGAGATGATACCTGAGAAGGTCCCCATACATATGTATGCACAAGCTCTATTTTTTTCGCTCTTCTTTTCCTTACCAAATTTCAGAAATGTGACTCTCTTCTATTTTCCATAAACACAATTTTCACAGAAATCCAAATCAACATGCTTCAAACCTAGCAACAAATTTCTTGAGTGAAGAATCTACATCCCCTTCTCACACATGTGCCTGAGCCTATGATGTCAAAGTGTCATATATGCTCTTGTTGAGGTTACAGCATTAACATAATTAGAAATACCATTGCATAAATACAATGTACCAACTTTTTCTCATTTTGCTATTACTAGGGCTCCTTTAGTGACCTTCTAGGTTCTGTCTATAAAATAGTTACATAACCTTCACCTAACAATTTCCCTATTGAACTCAGATTTTTCTTTAGATCTAGAACATGCCTTACCTCCTTTAATATCCATTGGTTTACATTTTGTTTCTTTTATAAAAACCTTACCCATTTCAACGATTTTATAGGGTTTATCACCACCCATATGAACTTGTCCAAAATCTCCTTGAACATAGTCATGAAAATGTTTCCTATCAAGTGTGGCATCAAATAAGGCCCCTGAATCTACTACCCAGGAATCAATAATAATCTCTCATGAAAGAATGAAAACATCTTGCAACACATCACATGCCACATTTGCTTCATGATTGTTCTTTTGTTGTTCATCTCCTTCTTTTCCCTTCCAAGATTTATAGTCTTTCTTTAGGTGTCCTTTATTCTCACATTTCTAGCACACTATCGTCTATCTAGACTTGGATCTGTCTTTCCTTGAATTGTTGCAATGTCCTAAGCTCTTTCCTCTCTCTATTTTTCTTTCTTTAGTATTTGCAATCAAAGCATTACCTATTGTCTCACCTGATATTTTCCTTCAAATTTCCTTGCTAAGGATAGCACCAACAACATCATCAAACTTTAAAGTACTAGATCTAGAGATAGAGTTACTAATAGCCATCACTAAGCCATTCCAAATTCCTGGCAATGAGCACAGAAACAATAGATTTCTAACTTCATCATCAAAATTCACCCCTACAGAACTTAACTAATTGGTAACCATGTTAAATTCATTTATAAGATCAACAACAGATCCACCTTCTGACATTATCATATTAAATAGATGCTTCATAAGAAATAACTTATTTGAGGTCAAGGTTTTTTCATATAGTTTCGCCAATGCCATAATTAAACCTTCTATTATAGTTTCCTTTGAGATGTTGAATGTCACTAATGCTTCCAGACATAGTCGTATTGTTCCTAGTTCCTTTCTGTTGAGAATAACCCATTCTTTGTCTGTCATACTCATCGACTTCTTTGATTTTATGCTTAATGGTTGGTATAGATATTCCTGATACAAATAATATTCCATCTGCATCTTCCACTATTGGTAGTTTTGGACATTAAATTTATCGACCCTAAACCTACCATCTTCCCCCATTTCTCCCACTCGAACAAGGAACCCTTCTCTCTTGCAAGTTTATCAACCAAATACACCTTCAACTTTAATAATAATTGTTAGAAATTAATTAACAGGGCAATGAAATGCATAAAATATTGCAAAAACACAAATAAAAAAATGCATAAAACAAGAGAGACATAGATATACGTGGTTCACCCAATTTGGGCAATGTTCACGGAGAAACAACCATTCCTTCCTTTTATATTATCTAGCAAAATGAAGAGATACAACCTACATCAGATCCATTGTAATTTCATTTTCGCTCTCTCACTGTCTCCTCTCTCTTTCTCGCTCAGAATAATAATACACAAATGCAATATAATTCCCTCATATAAACCGAGGGTTGCCTTCTAGGGAAAAAAAACCCTAATTAACATAACTTTTACCATCTAATCATCCGACTAATGAACCCAAATTGACTATGAAATTACAATATTTTACAACGAAATTTTTCATCTATTTTTAGCTTCAAGGGCACTTCCCCTGAACACCCACCAGGGGGAGGCCCTAACAATGATCATATGAGTAGCGTTGCTGCCCTGTTAGGAACAGGGATCCAATGTGGATGAAGCAAAAAACCTTTGAACAATCAGCAAGATAATTAGGCTCCACACCCAAAACCATGAAAAGCTTGCCCATCATACTTATTTTCTACAATCCTTAGATGGGAGGATTGACCCTCTTCCTATTAATGGCCAAGATCTCAAATGTTACTTCCAATAGTAGCCTTGGGTTGCATTTTTGTCTATGCGCATTTATCTTTCCTTGTCTATTTTCCTTGTTTCTTTTGTTCATATCATGTCTTGTCTTTTCTTTCTTTGTTTTGTTTTGTTCAATGTATGTAAATAAGACCTTGTGTGGAAGTGTTTTGTTTTGTTTTGAAAAATGTGGTGCAAGTTTGAAAGGGCATTGTGACACTCAACAATTCTTGGTTAACTTTGGTCCCTCTTCTTTTCTTGGGTATAATATCTTTAAGGTCAATGATGTCTGAATGGAAAATATTATATATGCCAAATTAAAAGCTTAAACTAGAACCACGATGTCCGTATCTATTTAAGATCTTCATTCATTGACTTGGCATTGTAATTAAATGGTGTTTTGGCCTTCCAATATAATTGAGTAGAGAAGGGAAAGGAGAAAATTAAAAGCAAGCACATCAATTTTAGAGGTGTGTAGAAGAGTCTCTATAAAATGAATAACCTCTCTTGCTACAAATAAGTCGGGATCCCTCTCCCACCCTTGTGATAAAACACCGATAAAATGTCAATGAGCATATTGAAAGTAAAATAGGGGGTGAAAGAAGAGAAAGGATTCCCGCGTAGAGAGGTGAAGCAAGCAACTTCGTTGGGGTATTGAACATGCTTGATGGAAACAAAGCAATGTGTGTGTTTCCTGAAATTTACTCTGTTGGGGCACTGAACAAGCCTGCTAGCAGTGAAGCAACACCAAATATGGAACTAAAACTTTGTTCATCTTAAACTCATCAATACATACTATCCTTCTCCCCAATCGAAAAAATTGATATATGGCAAGCCTTGTAAATGTGTTTGAATCGAGAAGGGAATATGCAAGACTACACCTATAACTGGGATAAGTGAGGAAGCTGAGGTGATCCACATGGTGAATCAATACTTCTTGAAGGGCTAGACCCTCTGCATAAAACTAGACCTAAACATAGAAGTTGGGGTTCTTCTGGTGAATTTCCAAGTGTTTTTGTTGCTACAAGACCCTCAAAAGTCACATGGGAACTCAAGAGTCATGAAGGAGGTCAAGAGTCATAAGGGAGGTGGAGAGTCACCTCATTTGTTATAAATACACCCTCATAGCTCAAGAAAAGGACCTTTTCACCTTGGATTCTCAAGCTAGGTATAGGAGAGAAGATCATCCTTTTGAGGAGAAAGTGGTGGCTTAACATTCCACTATTGGAGCTAGTGGTGTATCATTGTAATGGTGTATCTTGGGACTTTCACTTAATGATTTTAAGCTCTTGGAGCTAGTGCACTTTCATGCATATATTGTGAATGTTGTAAGACTATTATTTCATTATTTTTGGTGTATGTTTATGTTTATACATACTAATGAAAAAGAACTATTTTGTTGTCTTTAGTAATAATCTTTGAATCATGTGTTTCTTATTTTCACAATCGTTGTTTCTTTGTCAACTATTTTGCAATATAATTAACGATTCATTTAGATATATATATGTTTTCCTTTATTAGGATAGTACTATTAATTTTCTTCTAAAGACTCACTTTCCCTTTCCTTTTCGTGAAAGAACCTTTATACACTTTGCAATTGAATACTTCACAAGGTTAAATTACTTGCTCATCTCGAAAGTATATGTGTACTCTCTTATGTTGTTTATTACAGCCAAGGAAAATAATTAAGAATATGGCGGGTTGGCCCATTTCCTGGATGCAACTCCTACTCCAAATGGTGTGAGGTCTAGTTGGGACTTCATATCAGGGAGACCCCCTGTATGTTGGCAGTTTCCAACACCGTCAACAAGGTGGTCAATGATGTGGCCCTTTAACGCGGTTACACAAATGGCAGCACTGGATTAGATAAGTGGCAACATAGTGACACATGATAACACGAGATTGGATCAAGGATGATGATGTGGACAGACACATCACTGATGATGTGGAAAAATGACAAGATTCCACATGGTATGCTCAATCTACATTTTTTGATGGCCAATAGGACCAAATCTAGGTGACATGTGGCACCACTTATAGAGTGTCATGTCGAATTGATGATATCATGATAGCATTAATATCGAATGAACCATTGAACCCTAAGGACTAGTTCACATGGCACATTCATATGGAAGATTGGGCAAGCCCTAGGGGCTACTATGGCCATGGTCTTGGCACTAAAAATGGTCATATGGAAGGTTCTACATAAACACCAAACTTCGATTTATCTCAGCCCAGGTTTTAAACTTACGTCGGCCCCAACCTGACTCATGGGGCACCCATATGTGTGTGTGTGTGTGTGTGTGTGTGTGTGTGTGTGTGTGTGTGTGTGTGTGTGTGTGTGTGTTTGTGTATTGGTGTGGTGCCAAGAAACAATTTATCAAGCGATTGATCTATCTGGTTAGAAATCAAGTTTTGCAAGTGGTTTGATTAGCATATGGATACATTGGTGGTTTGATTGGCATATGATTCCGCTGGTGGTTTGATTGGCATATGGTTTCATTTTGGATTGATTGGCATATGGTACCACTAGTGGTTGGATTGGCATATGGTTCCATTGGTGATTGATTGGAATATGATTCTATCGCTAGTTTGATTCACATATGGTTCCACTGGTGGTTTTATTGGCATATGATTTCGTTGGTGGTTTGATTAGCATATGGTTTTGTTGGTGGTTTGAATGGGATATGATTCCACTGGTGGTTTGATTTGCGAGAGGTCTCGGTTTCGAGTCCCAACCCCATGGGATTTAGTTGTAACTATGTGAACAAGTTGGAATGAAAAGCCAAATAGTGCAAAGGTTTAAACGATAAACATGTTATAGCTTAGTGGCACCATCGTGGTTTAGTCCATGGGTGGTATTTGGTTCGAGTCCAGTGGCATATTTTTTATGTGAACTAAAACTAAAACACACTCCAAATTAGAGTGGTGGTCGTAATATGTTGAGCAATAATGTGTAGCATAGACGATGGTAGTGGTGTTTAACAAGTTGGTGATCTCAGTTTCGAATCTGATCCTCTAACCAAAATATTTATTTTTTTCAGCCAAAATTGTTTCGCCCTTAGGAATCCATTTTGTCAAACCTTTTGACAGACCGAAGAAGTGCATTTTGTCAAATGCATGCCGAAAAGATGAATTTTGTAGGCAGTGAACCAAAAATGTGAAGTTTGTAGAATGATTAATTTTTATAATGTTTTATGGGTTAATATGAGGACCAACTTGATTTTGAAAAAGGGGAAATGGATAGAATTTTCTTTTGATTTGGAAAGGGGACATGAAAAGTCATGAAAACAGGTTTTTGAGGACAAACAATTGTATTTATTTTATTATTTTCAAAATGTTCTCAGTCCTATGAATAGGTTTAATGTTGATAGAAGAAATGAAGGATGAACTACTATTGATTTTTTGAAGAATTGGTTGAAGTTGTGTTGATTTGATGACATTTGGAAGAGGTGTATTATGTTGAGCTTATGGATCCAATTTGAAATATTGAGAAAAGTAGTCCACTATGTTTGTGTAAAGGAGGTGGGTTCCTCCATCGAAGTTGGTGCCTCAATCAAATTGGAGCCTACAACAATCTAGTGCTTGCATATTTTCGAGGTTGGTGCCTCAATTAGGTTGTAGGCTATAGAAAGTGGGTGCTTTCTCATCTTTGGGGGTTAGTGCCTCTAGCAGGTTGGTTCCTGCAAATCTATTTTTGGGTTTAGTGCCTCAAATAGGTTGGTTCCTACAAATTTATCTTGGGGGTTGATGCCTACAAGATAATGTAATCAAAGATTAAAGAAGATAAAAATGTTTTTGGTTTTCTCTTGCAAGGGTTTTCATGTACATATGGTGTTTTCATGTGTTGATGTGATGATGATGCTTATTGATGCTTTGCCATGTTTTCATTTATGATCAAATTCTAAAATTGTTTAATTTGGTATAATTGGTTGCTACACTAATTCACCGCCCCCCTTTCAGTGTGATCATTATTCTAATAATTGGAATCAAAGAAGGTTCCTTCATGAACAATTAATATTGGAAGGTTGATCTCAGGGGAGATGGCCAATCTTAAATATTTAGGTAAGCCCCCTTGGTTTGATGGAACAAATTATGTTTTATGGAAAATAATAATGGAAACCTACATCATGTATTTGGGTATAGTGTATGCACAACTGTTGAAAATGGTTTCCAAGTACCTGCCACTCCTCCCACTGATGCAACTGATAAATCTCTCTATACATCTAATGCAATGGCAAAAAATGGCATCCTAAGTGGCTTGTCAGATACTGAATTTGTCAAAGTAATACATTGCGATTGCAAGTTAGCCAAAGAACTATGGAACAAGCTCAAATTTTTTTTAAGGGGGGGATGAAAAAGTAAATAAATCCAAGCTATGAACTTACAATGTAAGTTTGAAAGTTTGAGAATAGAAAAAGATGGAAATATTGCTTCATATTTCCTTCGAGCTAAGACAATATTGTCAACTTTATCATAAGTCTTGGTGAAGAAGTCAAGGAAGTTGATATTGTTTGAAAAATATTGAGATCACTTCCTTCAAGATTCAATCCTAAAGTATCAACACTTGAAGAGCTATGTAATGAACAAAGTTCGCATACTCAAAAGTTAAATACTCCAAAAGACTTGGAACATGAAGATCTCCATTGAATATACAAGAATACATATATTAAAATGTATAAATGAGAATGATGATACAAATGAGAGTGAAGGTATACTTATATACCTTAAGCATGTTCCTTTTCATGTATGGTCGTGTCCTTATAGACATGTCTCTTCACTATTAACTAATAGTTAGTTAATTATTATTCATTATTATTATTTATATTTATTGTATATATTTTATTCATAACATTGCCTCCCTCTTTAAAATATTTGTCCTCAAAGTTTTTTTTTGCAAGCTTGGTAGGACTCTCTGATTTTCGAGTTTACATGTCCATTATTCACCCCGCTACGGGGGGAGGGTAGCACAAGATTCGAACCCATATCTCCATTTCGGTGAGACTTCATTCCACGACCATCGCCACTTGAGCTACCCCAGGTGGACTTGTCCTCAAAGATTATTGCTGACAAGGAATATCATCTATTATTTGTCTTTGTAATCTATTCACATGTTTTGGAATTCTTTGATCTGTCATATTCATTGATACAATATGATAAGATCCTTGGAGCGATATATAAAATTGTCATGAAGAGAAGGGATCTTACCATCCTAAATTAATCTTTTGTGGAAATTTGCTATTACTTGATATTTGGGATAACATTTTATCATCAGACTGGACTGTGTTGACATCTTTATTCTTCAGAACATAAGTTTATTGTTTCTATTCTGAGTGATATAGATACACAGACTAGTTGAGATGTATGCTCTTGTGATTCAGGTGTAGATAAGGAGTTATTTTGATTTGCTTTTCCCTTATCATATGCATGTCAATATTCTGACTTACTTCATGTACTGATGTTGTTGAGTTGGTTTCAAAAATTTCACTTGAAATTTTCATCGTCTGAACTGCAACAATTGAGTGTGTTTTTTCTTCAACTGGCTTGTCTTCTTCTTGAGTTGTGATATTGACTGGTTCATTATTTGTTTCTTTTTCTTCAATTTGGATAGTTACATCTGACGACTTTGATACATTTTTTGTGATGATTTTTTCTAATTTATTTTTCAATGATTGCTAATCATTTTTAAGTTTATTAATTTGAGTGAGTAATTTCTCGCTATGGTCCTTAAGTCGAGTAATTTCTTCGTTTTTATTAGTGTTGATTTTTTCAACTTCCCTTTGAATATTTTGTATCATTTTTTTACTTTATTGAAAAATTATTGAGACATCTTTTAGGTCTTCTGGCGTCATTAAATCTGGCTTCAAAGTAATGTCCTGTAGCATTATTTTTTTATTTTTGTGGGAAAATTTCAAAAACTTATTTTTCATATTTAGGATAAAGTACCCTAGTGATTCCATCCAAGGCAAACCTAGAATTATATCACTATTGTCACAAAATAAAGTTTTAACGATTAATTGCAAGGAAAAAATATAGACTCCAATGCATAGTTGTAGATTATTTGTGTTATATTGTTTATTATTCATCGAATCCATAATTTCAATTATGTTTGATTCAAGAATCACTAATTGGTTAGCACATTCAGTACTAACATAATTTGTATCCTGAGTAGGATCGATAGAGATTATAACGTCATTTCTTGCAAGTGATCCTTTGATTTTAATAGTGCATTAACACACATTTTAAAAGCCTTAGGAAATCTTCGATCACTGATCTCCATTTTTTCTTCCTTCATCATTTTCGAATTAGACTCCATTTCCCTCCATTAATAATTTCGTCAAATAATATTTTATTTATGAAACTTTCATATTCTTCAAATTCATATTTCTATATCTTTTCAACTTTAAAAATAGTACCTTATAAATAAATTTCCTTAAATTTACCTTTCAATATTTTAATTAACTTCAAATTTAAAATTTAAAAGATTTCCAATTTTTTTTTTAATCCTTTTACACTTTAATAAGAATTATTAACGTTAATCATAAAAGATATTTTTATATCTGATCACCTTTAATATATATAGATTTATACAAAATCCTATATAACATATATCACCTTTAAATAATACCTCTTACCAATCACCTTTAAATAATATCTCTTACTAAAAAAAATACCCTTTATTAACTTTTCTAATTAGAATGAGATGTGTTTCTAATCCTCGTAAGATCGTATGAGCTTGATATTTCCTCTGTTTTTTTTAATAAATAACTTAATTAACTACTTTTAATTCACTCATTTACTTCTAATATTATTTTTGTTGTATTTTTTTAACTTATCGATATACGTACCAGAGGTTGATATTCTTCAACCAGATGTCACAAATGTTATTGCAACCGACAAGGTTATACAAACCGTGACTCAACCACGAAGGCAGAGGGAAAGGAAGGCAGTGTTTAGAAAACCAGGGAGTTACAGGGACGACGGCTGGGTCAGAGACGTCGTGAAAGTAGGAAACGAAGTAGCACGACAATGTTCAGGGACTGGCGAATAAAACGAATAAAACGATATGTTCTTGTGATTCAGGTGTAGATAAGGAGTTTTTTTTATTTGTCTTTCTCTTATCATATGCGTGGCAATATTCTGAATCCCTTCAGGTATTGATGTTGTTGTTTCATCCCCTGAAATGCAACATTTGTGCGTGTTTTTTCTTCCGCTGGCTTGTCTTTTTCTTGACTTGTGATATTGGCTGGATCGATATTTGTTCATTTTTCTTCAATTTGCACGGCTACATCTGATGACTTCAATACATTTTTCGTGATGAGTTCTTCTAATTTATTTTTCAAAGATTGCTTATCATTTTAAAATTTCTTAATTTGAGTGAGTAATTTCTCGTTGTGGTCCTTAAGTTGAATAATTTATTCGTTTTTGTCAGCAGTGATTTTGTCAACTTCCTTTTGCATATTTTGTATCACCTTTTTAATTTCTTGAAGAATTATTTTTGAGTTATCCTGTATCCCTTTTGGTGTCACTGAATTTGACTTCAAAGTAACATCCTGTAGCACTATTTTTTTCTTTTTGTCAGAAAATGTCAAAAACTTCTTTTTCGTAGTTAGGATAAAGGATCATAATGATTCCATCCAAAGCAAACCCATAATTATATCACTATGGTTACAAAATAAAGTTTTAAAAATGAATTGTGAGGCAAAAATATAGTCTCCAATGCATACTTGTAGATTGTTTATGTTATATTGTTTATTATTCACTGAATCCATCATTTCAATTATGTTCGAGTCAAGTATCACTAATTGATTAGCACATTCAATACTAACATAATTTTTATGCTGAGTAAGATCGATAGAGATTATAACATCTTTTCCTACAAGTAATCATTTAATTTTAAATAGTGTATTAACACACATTCTAAAAGTTTTAGAATATCTTCCATCACTAATCTCAATGTTTACTTCCTTCATCATTTTCTAATTAAACTCCATTCAAGATTTATCATTAATTAGTTGAAAATGACCTTAAAATTCCCCACTTCCCAATAAGATCCTCTTTAGATATAGAATATTCTTTGAAATATAATAATACACCAAAGATGAAAACCCTTCACTTTAATAGTTAATTAAATAGTGATTCAACTTGCCCCTTTTTCTCCTTTATAATATTGTAATATTTGTACTTTATATGGACCTAGATATTGGCAAAATCTTCACTTCTAGAAGGTCCTTAGAATATATATTTTTTTATTTTTTTAATTAATTTTAATAATGCCGTTTGAAAAACTTTGAATTAGACTACTATATCTCCATGTGATTGATTTAGATTAGGTAACTTTGAATTAGACTTCTATCTCTCCATGTGGTTGATTTAGATTAGGTGTTTACCGTCAACGGTTGTGATGTTTGGATAATCATGTCCTTCTTTCTCGTCATGTCTTTCGTTGAAAATAACCTTTTTCCTGGGTTCAGTGAATACAGTGGTGACTAGCATTAACAAATGTGATATTGACAACACAATCTTGTAACTTAATATTTGGTAGTCTTCCCATGAGTACGTTTAGCAATGGAAATTTATTCTCCTTTGATTGGCGTGATATTCGACAGCTTTTTCGACAACCCTGATTTAAATCTTTCACAGTTATGAATAGGTAGAGTAGTATAACCAATTTCCTGTGTGCTCAATGAAATTCCCTGTGTTTAAACGAATGACCTTTTTGTAGTTGTGCTACGTGAGGGGCTGGGACTGGACTGGACAGTGTCTGTTATGGCAATTGTAGATAGTGATGCAGTTTGGGGCACTGTGTCACGAGTGGCGTCGATGGTTATGGCTCATTGGTTTCAACAATGGTGCCTCATTTGCGAAGCGGGGAAATGGACGAGTAGCAGTTCGGTGTCTGTGCACGAGAATTTTGTGTAGCATTCCATGGGAATTTGGCGACGGTGCTCAAGGACGATGGTTGTGGTAGTCGAGGGTTGACCACTGTGATAATCTTCCTTTTTTTTAATTTTAATTTTAAATTTTGACTTTTTTTATGTTTTATTTTTTTATATATACTTATTTATCTATTTATTTTAAAATTTATGTATATACTTTTTTTTGAATTTATCAAGAGTGTGTTTTTCATATATATATACGTTTTTTTTATATGGGTAAATATTGATTTTTTTTTAATTTTTTTTTTTATAATTTTTATTTTTTATTATAAATTTATAATTTTTATTATTATTTTTTAAAAATGGCCAAGGGCCTTTGACGAAATTAGCAAACGGAGAAACTCCAAAATATTCTATAGAGAAACACTTGCAATTTCACGACAAAAAAGTTGATGCAAGGTTGATGGCCAAAGGCTGGATTAGACTGCTTCTGTGTAGTGGTTGAGTGGCGAGAGGATCGAACAACTCTAATAGTGATGTAACAAACAAAGTTTGTATACTCAAAAGTTAAATACTCCAGAAGACTTGGAATATGAAGATCTCCATTGAATATGTATATATATATGAATGAGACTGTTGATACAAATGAGAGTGATGGTATGCTTATATACCCTAGGCAGGTACCTTTTCACGTACGGTCTTGTCCTTATATACATTCATCTTCATTATTAACTACTAGTTAACTAATGAGGGGAGAGATGGCCATCGCTGAGGTTTTTTCCTGCGCTGGTAACGAAACCACAGTGACTGCAGTCATTGGCGGAGGCGGTGCAGGGCTAGCCACAGCCATTACCCAACACTGGACCGGCCCCAAGAGCGTGCGCTCTGATGATTATCGAACTGCCGGCACGGGATTGGCAATGCGCCCTAAAGCCTGGAAAATAACTGAAGCCCCTGACATAGCATATAACCCTCACCCAAATCATCATCTGCTTGATGGGCCAAAGGTATCAGAGGCGGATCTCGAAGCGAAGCTCGCCAAGAGGCATGAGATCAAGAATATGAACACAAAAACGGCTTTTGGGCTCAAAATTCACCTCAGAGGCGGAAAATCGTCAGGGTTTGGCATTATTGCTCACGCCAGCATTGTCCCTCCCCTCGCGAATTTTGCATGCAAGGACGGGGGACTGAGGGTTGTAGATCTGACCCACCACAAAACTGCATGGCTCAAACTCAGCAGATCTAGGACGGATCTACCCGATCTGAGCTCAAATCTATGCAGATCTGGGTCGGATCTAACTGCCCAAGAACCCAGGCGGCAGATCGGAGGATATTTGCATCGATTTAACAAAGGGTTCGCAGACTACGTCGTGCAAATGGGAGATCGCCCCAACAGGAGCCCTGATCTGGAAAACGGCTCATCAGATCGGGCCAAATATTGCAGATCCGGGGTGGATCTATCCGATCTGCCCAGATCCAGACAAAAGATAGATGGAAGTCCGCCAGATCCAGAAATCAAATCCGTAAAACGGGACTTGATCAAGGTAGACTCAGCGGATCTGAAGCAAATCTTTATCAGATCAACAGAAGGCAGACACGTTTGTGTGCAGATCTGGAAACGGATGAGTGTATTGGAGTTAAAAAAAGAGATCCAGGACAAACTGGGAATTCCAGTTGCTTTACAAAATCTATTACTTTCAGGGCTCTGCTTGCAGGATCAACACACACTCCAGCACGACAGGGTTGCAAAGGACTCAACTATCATCCTCAATCTCCGATTGCGAGGAGGATCCAAGGGAGCTTCCTCAAAACCTACAGGTACCTATCGCGATGCAGCCAAAGGGAAAGAACCTCTAAAGGGGAAAGAATCTACAGCTGCTAATGTACCTCTATGGCAGTACATCGTGGATCAATCGCCAGAGAGCCCCTCCATCTCCCTGGATTTACCAGAGGTAAATTACATATTCTCAGATTTACAAAACAATGCTGTTATTTGTAGATTTAACGGCTTTTGGCCGAGAACCGATGCATTACACCAATGGATCCACACGGTTTGGACAAAAAACTGCCAAATACAACTATGCTCTAAGGGCTTCTTCATAGTAACTTTCCACTTAGAAGAAGAAAAGGAAAGAATTCTCAATCAAGGGCCATGGTTCTGGGGCAGTGCGGGACATTTTGTTACCCCATGGTTCCCGGAGTTTGATGCCAACACTATGGTGGTATCAAGGATGCCAGTATGGGTTAGGCTGCATAATCTCCCGGTACATTTTTGGCACTCCAAGGCCTTAATAGTTATTGGGAATGCCCTCGGGAGAATGTTAAAGATCGATACAGAGAGACACATAAAGGGAATCTTTACTTTTGCTAGAATATGTGTCGAGGTAGATCTTAGCCAAGGATTACTTGAAAGCATCATTCTGAACTTCAACAATTCACAGTGGAAACAATCTTTGGACTATGAGAATACAGCTTTCAGATGCAGGGGATGTCAACAAACAGGTCATCTGTACAATGCATGTAAAAGCCTCAACAAGAGCAAGCCACAACAAAGGAAGCCCAAAGGATGGCAGAATATAGATGATGTCGTAAAGAAGAGAGTTTCGGAAAAGAAAGCCCCTCCGATATCAGAAGACGAAGAATCAGAAGCAGAAGAGGATGATACCATCATAGAGGAAGCTGAAACAGGGAATCAGAAGGAAAACATATCAGACAACAAGGCTCCACAGTTTCATCCAAATCAGGCAGAGAAGATAAACGATGACCAGAACATGGGAGGGATAAAACGGCACCACCAATCAGACACATCAGATTCAGACAAGGAATCAGGCTCGCAGAAAGCTGAAACACAGTTAGTCATAGCCTCGATCGAGCCCACCCAAGGAGAGTGGCGCAAGGTCGAAAAGAAAAAAGGAAGAAAAACCTGAAGCGTGAGCCTTACTCACATATGTATATTCAGTTTTTCTTGCTTTCACTACTTTTCCTCTCTCTCTCCCTATTTTCTTCTCATCATTTTTTGCACGTTAGTCATGTAACATTGCGTCGGGTGCCATGGCAATGGAGCCCATTGGGTAGCTTATGGAAATGCATCATGCATCTGCAATTGTAACTTTTCATTTTTTAATAAAAGGTTACAGATTTTTCCACTGGAAAAAAAAAACTACTAGTTAACTAATTATTATTATTTATATTATTTGCATATATTTTATTCATAATAAGCTATCTGACATGCAAACATTAAGCATGGATATTCTTAATCGAACTCTTACTACATATGAACGAAGCACAGAAAAGGACAAGACATGATCGAGAGAAGCCGCATTCAAAGCAACCAAGGAAGGAGGCAAGCATGGGACTCAAGAAGACTCCATTCGTGAATCAGATGAAGAAGAGGCAACATTTGTTAGGAAGCTAAAAAAGGGAACTAGAAATTTCAAAAGTAAGCTTCCATTTAAATGTTTTGAATGTGGAAGAATAGGACACTATTCTTATAAATGTTCTTATTAAACAAGGGATAGTGATGATGAAGTAAAATTCAAATCTAATGATTATAAAAGAAGATGAAATGTCAAAAATGGAAGCTTGTACTCCAAAGAAGATAATGATTATGAGAGCAATGGAAGCATGTATGATGATGAAAGAGGAAAAATATTGTTCATGGTTGAAGAAGAAATCAAAGTAGAAGTAGCTTATGAAGGAGAACTCATTAGTTCTCTAGAAGAACTAAACTATGTAAGAAAGATGGTAGATCAAATAGAACAACAACTACAAGAATATAAAGATAAATATCGTGATGTAGATTCTATCATCTCTCTCAAAATTGAACTAGAAGAAACTAAGAGTATAATTGAAACTTTATTCAACAAGCTAACAGAAGAGGAAGAACATTGTGAAGACTTGGAAGAAGAAGTTATACTTTTGATAGGAAAATTAGAAAATAACTGAGATCAACTCAATCAAAACTTGAAATTACTCAAAGCTTCTGAGTAATTGGATCACATCCTTAGCCTACAGAGATCTCCCCTCATCAAAACATGTCTCGATTATTAGGAAGATCATGAGACATCCAAAGATGAAGCATCCTTAAGGACACCATATGGAGAACCACCTAAGCATATTTTCTTAAGATCCAACAATAATATAATTGAAGACATCAGTAAAGTAAATGACCATCCTAAGCATGTTCGCTTATTAGGTGACACTCAAAATGGAATCAACGATCAACAAGTTGTAACTGGCTTAAGCAAAGAAAGAAACTAATATGTATGTATAAGGACCACTATGACATAAAATTTTCTCAAGGGATCTACAAGAAGTAGTGGAATAGGAGTCAAAGACGAGCAAAGAGATGAATCTCTTCCAAGGAAAAACTTCAGAAGAAATGCTTCATCAAGACAACTCCTTTCAACTAATATTTGGATATAAAGCAAGGGATTGCAGAACCTATTCCATGAATGATTATATCAAATATAGAAGATATTACCATACTTACACGAACAAGTATATGGGCAATCAAATAAGAAGTTATAGCAGCAGGTCATATGGGTTGTTTCCTCCAATATTCAAGCCCAATACAGAATGTTACAAATGCCACAATGAAGGACATATAGCCCGAGATTAAAAGATCAATTTGAGATGGTTCAAGGAAGAAGGTTTCTCTGCTAACCCAATAATAAACACCAAGGCATGGAGAATGAAATAGGAGGAACCAGGATATATTTTATCACTTAGATCTAATCCATTGTTGAAAGCTTCTTTAATAATATAGATTATTGGAGTGAAACTTGAAGAAGCAAGAATATGTAGGATAGATGGTGATTTGATAAGGGAGACCAGGCATATGGGAGAAACTATCAAAAAGAGAAATTGAGCAAGTTATGTTGTATCAAGATTTTGTGTAGGAGGTATCACAAATATAAACTTTTGCAAGGAAAATATAGCCACATGATAGGAAGCATTCACTTTAGAAAATTTATTATCAAGGGGAGAAGCTATGAGAAAGAGAAATTGAGCAGTCTGGGGGAATATGACTACAATGGGAATATTTCATAAGGGGAGAGCCCATTCGCAAGAGGAGCATGTCCACAAGAAGATATAGGAACAATTGTCTAGCATTGGCCTAATATTAATCAATCACTAGATAAGTCGAAATCTTCAGTAGGTCCATTTTCCATTGATGTCAAAGGAGTACAGAAAGTAGACATTGAAAGAAAAACAAATTTGGGACTAGTAGCTTGACAAGGGGAGTTCAATTCATTGAGAAAAGAAAGTATAAAGCAAATTTTGGACAAACAACTTTATAGGGGGAGTTCAATTCATTGAGAAGAGAAAGATGAAAGTAGACTTTGGATTAGCAACTTGATAAGGGGAGTTCAATCTATTACCTTGAATGAACATCAATGTCTAGTGGTGTTTCCATTTATGAAAAAGGGGGAGATCGTTGGACATAGTGTTGTAATTGATGACAACTTGTGTTATTGATGTCAAAGGAAGGATGTTGTTGAGTATGGTGCTATCAATGTCATATCATTAATGTTAAAGGTATGATGCGTTGAAAGATCACATTGGTGATGTCAAAGATATTTTGAAGATTATTGACTTTTTTATTGAAGTTATAATGATAAAATATAAATATAAATGGTATGGTTGGATAGTCCTCTCTGAGACCATTCTAATGATATATTATACTCGGTTAAACCCCTTCAAGATGAGAAGATAAGTAAGTTTGAGAGTGAGATTAGAAAAAAGGATTTAAAAAAACACCAGAATAGTTACAGTTCTGCATGTTCACGGCAGATCCATCCATTGGTGAGCGATCAAAAACAATAGGTGCACAAACATGTGCATTGTTTAATGAGATTAAACATCATTCACCTCAAGACATATTTGATGGTTATGGACATCATGTATGGTGGATTGTGCACATAGTTGCATGTCATTTAACAAAGGCAATGCCTTCCCCCCATGACCTCCACATGGATTTTCTTTGGCTAGTAAAACACCGACATGTGGCAAGTGTCAGGTGATCCATGTATTTGGATGCCACCTTCTGAGTGTAGGTGATCAATGACATGGACCTCTAACATGGACGCATAGGTGGTGAAATTGAATTGGACAAATGGAAACTTAGTGACACATCGTAGCAAGAGATTTGCTCAAGGGTGATGATGTCGATGTACAAATCACTGATGATGTGGCAACATGACAAGGTGCCATTTGGCATGCTCGATCAACATTTCTGGATTGAAAATATAGCCAAATCTAGGTGACACATGGCATTGATGACATCATGTTGGCATCAACATCTAATGGACCATGGACCCCTAAGGACCAAGTCATATGGAAAATTGGAAAGTCATAGGGGCTACTATGGTCATGGTTTTGGTGCTAAACAAGGTCATATGGAAGGTTCTACACAAACACCAAATTTAGATTTACGTTGGCCCAAGTTTCAAATTTACGTTAGATGCAACCTAGCTCGTGGGGCACACACACACATATGTGTGTGTGTACCGGTGCAATGCTAAGAAGCAATTCATCAAACAATTGATCTGTCCAATATGAAATATACATTGTGTATTCGACATATTAATTATGTTTATACGATGACTCTTGGCTAAGGCCCAAAGGCATATTCAACATTGATACATGATAAGCACTCATGGCATGGTGGTTTGATGTGAATTGTTTCAACTCTATGGTAGGGAGGTCGAGTTCCGTGGGTGGTTTGATTGGCACTAGTGGTTTGATTGGCATATGATTCTGTTGGTGATTTGATTGGAATATGGTTTCATTTTGGTTTAATTATCATATGGTTCCACTGGTGATTTGATTGGCATATGGTTTCGCTAGCGGTTTGATTGGCATATGATTCTGCTGGTGGTTTGATTGGCATATGATTCCACTAGTGGTTTGATTGGAATATGGTTATGTTGAACAATGTAAACTTTGAAACGGGAACTGATACGATTACTCGTTTCGTAGAGGTAGCAAAAAAGTGACCCGATTTTGAAAAGGGGCGATGCAGAATACACATATTTTTTTTAGCATAGTTTTTGGCACTTTAATTTTTTTATGTACATTACTTTTTAGAATGTTAGTGATTTGCATGCTGATTTAAAAAAGTGGTGATTCTACATCAGACCCTTTTTTTAAAAGACCTATTTTTTTACTTTAAATTTTCTAATGTATGAAATGTAAATAATTATTTTCTAAATTTAACAATTTTTGAAGTGGTCTTCTTCTTCATTTTTTTAATTTTTTATTTATTTATTTATTTTTGCAGTGAGTTTTTATTGTTTTGCATATTTAAAGAAGAAGGTCGATATTTTAAAGTTTCGATATTCTACATATTTATACATCGTTAATTAAGTTTTCAATGCACATCAAATAATTGTCTCTAAAAAACAATCATTTTTAACAATTGACATAAAAATAACCATTTTCAACATAAATATAACTAAAAAATTACACATTTTGATAATTTTTTTGCTAGAAATGACATGTCAAAATCACAAATTTTATAGGAAAAAAAAACAAAAAATGGTTAAATAATATTTTTTTTATGAATTTCATGTCAAAAAAATAATAATAGTCATTTTTTTTTTCAAAAAATAATGATTAACATAAAAAATTAATGTGAAAATCACATAATACAAATATTGAACACATAACAACATTAATTGAGTGCTTATTCTTCTCATAAAATGTCAAAGTCAAAAACTTACAAGTATAACTAATTAATAGTTCTAAAAAATGAGGTTGATTTCCAAACATAACTTAAATTTAATCAACAATATCACATAATCCAAACTCTTCATCCTCTAGAGTTTCATCATTTTCTTCTTTCACAAATTATATTTTCTGCTTCATTTTGCGCATTTTCCTCTTCTAATGGATCTTTGATTTCTGCGAATCTCCCAATGTATGTCTTTCCAATCATTCCATGTAATGGTGGTTGAGGTTCCTTTGCTTTTTTTGCCACATGTGATTCACTAAAATCCTCTTTCTTCAACCCAATTTCTTGTATTGCATCTGGAAGAAATTGAAGAGCATTAATTCTTTGCTGAATAAAATTGCACTGTACTGGATCTTTTTCAATGGAATGCAATTTCTTCCTTTTTGAAGGCAACATACTAGTGTTGTACCTAATTATCAAGCACAAAAGAAATAATGAAATAAATTAGTATAATGACATATAAATTAAGAAAGAAGATATTGAAATTCAATTCCATATAATAAAACTTACCTCAACCAGAAAATAAATCCAAAACCCAATCTCCTTCATTTGAACATATGTCTATAAGATAGTTAATCAATAACTGTGGTTTTTTATAGATGTTAACTATCTCTCCTTTTGCTTCTTGTCTTCATATGTTAGTTTTCTCACAACAGCATCATAATCCAATACTTGGCTATGACTCTTTCCATCTACCCGATTAAAAATCATAGACATATAGCTATCATCTTTTGTCCAACTATCAATATGGATGAACTCACAATCATTTATGTTGGACACCTAATCCTAAATGGGTTAGTGTGGAAGCCGAATAGACCAAAGCAGTCCAAGAGACCTTGGGATCTGAAACCCAAGAGTCACATAATGTACTATAAATGTAAATCTCTTGTTAATAAAAAATGTACTCACATGATTTATCTTTCTTATTCTATGTTTCCCATGTGTGTTTAGCATGGTATTAGAGAAGTGTGCTAACCAATGGCAAAAAATGGCATCCTAAGTGGTTTGTCAGATCCTGAATTTGTCAAAGTAATACATTGCGATTGCAAGTTAGCCAAAGAACTATGGAACAAGCTCAAATTTTTTTTGGGGGGGATGAAAAAGTAAATAAATCCAAGCTACGAACTTACAAATGTAAGTTTGAAAGTTTGAGAATAGAAGAAGATGGAAATATTGCTTCATATTTCCTTCGAGCTAAGACAATATTGTCAACTTTATCATAAGTCTTGGTGAAGAAGTCAAGGAAGTTGATATTGTTTGAAAAATATTGAGATCACTTCCTTCAAGATTCAATCCTAATGTATCAACACTTGAAGAGCTATGTAATGAACAAAGTTCGTATACTCAAAATTTAAATACTCCAGAAGGACTGGAATATGAAGATCTCCATTGAATATACAAGAATACATATATTAAAATGTATAAATGAGAATGATGATACAAATGAGAGTGAGGGTATGCTTATATACCTTAAGCATGTTCCTTTTCACGTATGGTCATGTCCTTATAGACATGTCTCTTCACTATTAACTAATAGTTAGTTAATTATTATTCATTAGTATTATTTATAATTATTGTATATATTTTATTCATAACATTGCCTCCCTCTTTAAAATATTTGTCCTCAAAGTTTTTTTTTGTAAGCTTGGTAGGACTCTCTGATTTTCAAGTTTACATGTCCATTATTCACCCCGCTACGGGGGGAGGGTAGCACAAGATTCGAACCCAATATCTCCATTTCGGTGAGACTTCATTCCACGACCATCGCCACTTGAGCTACCCCAGGTGGACTTGTCCTCAAATATTATTACTGACAAGGAATATCATCTATTCTTTGTCTTTGTAATCTATTCACATGTTTTGGAATTCTTCGATCTGTCATATTCATTGATACAATATGATAAGATCCTTGGAGCGATATATAAAATTGTCATGCAAAGAAGGGATCTTACCATCCTAAATTAATCTTTTGTGGAAATTTGCTATTACTTGATATTTGGGATAACATTTTATCATCACACTGGACTGTGTTGACATCTTTATTCTTTAGAACATAAGTTTATTGTTTCTATTCTGAGTGATATAGATACACAGAGTAGTTGAGATGTATGCTCTTGTGATTCAAGTGTAGATAAGGAGTTATTTTGATTTGCTTTTCCCTTATCATATGCATGTCAATATTCTGACTTACTTCATGTACTGATGTTGTTGAGTTGGTTTCAAAAATTTCCCTTGAAATTTTCATCGTCTGAACTGCAACAATTGAGTGTGTTTTTTCTTCAATTGGCTTGTCTTCTTCTTGAGTTGTGATATTGATTGGTTCGTTATTTGTTTCTTTTTCTTCAATTTGGATAGTTACATCTGACGACTTTGATACTTTTTTCGTGATGATTTTTTCTAATTTATTTTTCAATGATTGCTAATCATTTTTAAGTTTATTAATTTGAATGAGTAATTTCTCTCTATGGTCCTTGAGTAATTTCTTCATTTTTATTAGTGTTGATTTTTTCAACTTCCCTTTGAATATTTTGTATCATTTTTTTACTTTCTTGAAAAATTACTTTTGAGACATCTTTTAGGTCTTCTGGCGTCATTAAATCTGGCTTCAAAGTAATGTCCTGTAGCATTATTTTTTTTTTTTTTTTTGTCGGAAATTTTCAAAAACTTATTTTTCATATTTAGGATGAAGTACCCTAGTGATTCCATCCAGGGCAAACCTAGAATTATATCACTATTATCACAAAATAAAGTTTTAACGATTAATTGCCAGGCAAAAATATAGACTCCAATGCATAGTTGTAGATTGTTTGTGTTATATTGTTTATTATTCATCGAATCCATAATTTCAATTATGTTTGATTCAAGAATCACTAATTGGTTAGCACATTCAGTACTAACATAATTTTTATCCTGAGTAGGATCGATAGAGATTATAACGTCATTTCCTGCAAGTGATCCTTTGATTTTAATAGTGCATTAACACACATTTTAAAAGCCTTAGGAAATCTTCGATCACTGATCTCTATTTTTTCTTCCTTCATCATTTTCGAATTAGACTCCATTTCCCTCCATTAATAATTTCGTCAAATAATATTTTATTTATGAAACTTTCATATTCTTCAAATTCATATTTCTATATCTTTTTAACTTTAAAAATAGTACCTTATAAATAAATTTCCTTAAATTTACCTTTCAATATTTTAATTAACTTCAAATTTAAAAGTTAAAAGATTTTCAATTTTTTTTTTAATCTTTTTACACTTTAATAAAAATTATTAACGTTAATCATAAAAGATATTTTTATATCTGATCACCTTTAATATATATAGATTTATACAAAATCCTATATAACATATATCACCTTTAAATAATACCTCTTACCAATCACCTTTAAATAATATCTCTTACTAAAAAAAATACCCTTTATTAACTTTTTCTAATTAGAATGAGATGTGTTTCTAATCCTCGTAAGATCGTATGAGCTTGATATTTCCTCTGTTTTTTTTAATAAATAATTTAATTAACTACCTTTAATTCACTCATTTACTTCTAATATTATTTTTGTTGTATTTTTTTAACTTATCGATATGCGTACCAGAGGTTGATATTCTTCAACCAGATGTCACAAATGTTATTGCAACCGACAAGGTTACACAAACCGTGACTCAACCACGAAGGCAGAGGGAAAGGAAGGCAGTGTTTAGAAAACCAGGGAGTTACAGGGACGACGGCTGGGTCAGAGACGTCGTGAAAGTAGGAAACGAAGTAGCACGACAATGTTCAGGGACTGGCGAATAAAACGAAGAGACGTCGTGAAAGTAGGAAACGAAGTAGCACGACAATGTTCAGGGACTGGCGAATAAAACGAATAAAACGATATGTTCTTGTGATTCAGGTGTAGATAAGGAGTTTTTTTTATTTGTCTTTCCCTTAGCATATGCGTGGCAATATTCTGAATCCCTTCAGGTATTGATGTTGTTGTTTCATCCCCTGAAATGCAACATTTGTGCGTGTTTTTTCTTCCGCTGGCTTGTCTTTTTCTTGACTTGTGATATTGGCTGGATCGATATTTGTTCATTTTTCTTCAATTTGCACGGCTACATCTGATGACTTCAATACATTTTTCGTGATGAGTTCTTCTAATTTATTTTTCAAAGATTGCTTATCATTTTAGAATTTCTTAATTTGAGTGAGTAATTTCTCGTTGTGGTCCTTAAGTTGAATAATTTATTCGTTTTTGTCAGCAGTGATTTTGTCAACTTCCTTTTGCATATTTTGTATCACCTTTTTAATTTCTTGAAGAATTATTTTTGAGTTATCCTTTTGGTGTCACTGAATTTGACTTCAAAGTAACATCCTGTAGCACTATTTTTTTCTTTTTGTCGGAAAATGTCAAAAACTTCTTTTTCGTAGTTAGGATAAAGGATCATAATGATTCCATCCAAAGCAAACCCATAATTATATCACTATGGTTACAAAATAAAGTTTTAAAAATGAATTGTGAGGCAAAAATATAGTCTCCAATGCATACTTGTAGATTGTTTATGTTATATTGTTTATTATTCACTGAATCCATCATTTCAATTATGTTCGAGTCAAGTATCACTAATTGATTAGCACATTCAATACTAACATAATTTTTATGCTGAGTAAGATCGATAGAGATTATAACATCTTTTCCTACAAGTAATCATTTAATTTTAAATAGTGTATTAACACACATTCTAAAAGTTTTAGGAAATCTTCCATCACTAATCTCAATGTTTACTTCCTTCATCATTTTCTAATTAAACTCCATTCAAGTTTTATCATTAATTAGTTGAAAATGACCTTAAAATTCCCCACTTCCCAATAAGATCCTCTTTAGATATAGAATATTCTTTGAAATATAATAATACACCAAAGATGAAAACCCTTCACTTTAATAGTTAATTAAATAGTGATTCAACTTGCCCCTTTTTCTCCTTTATAATATTGTAATATTTGTACTTTATATGGACCTAGATATTGGCAAAATCTTCACTTCTAGAAGGTCCTTAGAATATATTTTTTTTTTATTTTTTTAATTAATTTTAATAATACCGTTTGAAAAACTTTGAATTAGACTACTATATCTCCATGTGATTGATTTAGATTAGGTAACTTTGAATTAGACTTCTATCTCTCCATGTGGTTGATCTAGATTAGGTGTTTACCGTCAACGGTTGTGATGTTTGGATAATCATGTCCTTCTTTCTCGTCATGTCTTTCGTTGAAAATAACCTTTTTCCTGGGTTCAGTGAATACAGTGGTGACTAGCATTAACAAATGTGATATTGACAACACAATCTTGTAACTTAATATTTGGTAGTCTTCCCATGAGTACGTTTAGCAATGGAAATTTATTCTCCTTTGATTGGCGTGATATTCGACAGCTTTTTCGACAACCCTGATTTAAATCTTTCACAGTTATGAATAGGTAGAGTAGTATAACCAATTTCCTGTGTGCTCAATGAAATTCCCTGTGTTTAAACGAATGACCTTTTTGTAGTTGTGCTACGTGAGGGGCTGGGACTGGACTGGACAGTGTCTGTTATGGCAATTGTAGATAGTGATGCAGTTTGAGGCACTGTGTCACGAGTGGCGTCGATGGTTATGGCTCATTGGTTTCAACAATGGTGCCTCATTTTCGAAGCGGGGAAATGGACGAGTAGCAGTTCGGTGTCTGTGCACGAGAATTTTGTGTAGCATTCCATGGGAATTTGGCGACGGTGCTCAAGGACGATGGTTGTGGTAGTCGAGGGTTGACCACTGTGATAATCTTCCTTTTTTTTAATTTTAATTTTAAATTTTGACTTTTTTTATTGTTTATTTTTTTATATATACTTATTTATCTATTTATGTTAAAATTTATGTATATACTTTTTTTTGAATTTATCAAGAGTGTGTTTTTCATATATATATACGTTTTTTTTATATGGGTAAATATTGATTTTTTTTAAAAAAAAAAATTTTATAATTTTTATTTTTTATTATAAATTTATAATTTTTATTTTTATTTTATTATTATTATTTTTTAAAAATGGCCAAGGGCCTTTGACGAAATTAGCAAACGGAGAAACTCCAAAATATTCTATAGAGAAACACTTGCAATTTCACGACAAAAAAGTTGATGCAAGGTTGATGGCCAAAGGCTGGATTAGACTGCTTCTGTGTAGTGGTTGAGTGGCGAGAGGATCGAACAACTCTGATAGTGATGTAACAAACAAAGTTTGTATACTCAAAAGTTAAATACTCCAGAAGACTTGGAATATGAAGATCTCCATTGAATATGTATATATATATGAATGAGACTGTTGATACAAATGAGAGTGATGGTATGCTTATATACCCTAGGCAGGTACCTTTTCACGTACGGTCTTGTCCTTATATACATTCATCTTCATTATTAACTACTAGTTAACTAATGAGGGGAGAGATGGCCATCGCTGAGGTTTTTTCTTGCGCTGGTAACGAAACCACAGTCACTGCGGTCATTGGCGGAGGCGGTGCAGGGCTAGCCACAGCCATTACCCAACACTGGACTGGCCCCAAGAGCGTGCGCTCTGATGATTATCGAACTGCCAGCACGGGATTGGCAATGCGCCCTAAAGCCTGGAAAATAACTGAAGCCCCTGACATAGCAGATAACCCTCACCCAAATCATCATTTGCTTGATGGGCCAAAGGTATCGAGGCAGATCTGGAAGCGAAGCTCGCCAAGAGGCATGAGATCAGGAATATGAACACAAAAACGGCTTTTGGGCTCAAAATTCACCTCAGAGGCGGAAAATCGTCAGGGTTTGGCATTATTGCTCACGCCAGCATTGTCCCTCCCCTCACGAATTTTGCATGCAAGAACGAGGGACTGAGGGTTGTAGATCTGACCCACCACAAAACCGCATGGCTCAAACTCAGCAGATCTAGGACGGATCTACCCGATCTGAGCTCAAATCTATGCAGATCTGGGTCGGATCTAACTACCCAAGAACCCAGGCGGCAGATCGGAGGATATTTGCATCGATTTAACAGAGGGTTCGCAGACTACGTCGTGCAAATGGGAGATCGCCCCAACAGGAGCCCTGATCTGGAAAACGGCTCATCAGATCGGGCCAAATATTGCAGATCCGGGGTGGATCTATCCGATCTGCCCAGATCCAGACAAAAGATAGATGGAAGTCCGCCAGATCCAGAAATCAAATCCGTAAAACGGGACTTGATCAAGGTAGACTCAGCGGATCTGAAGCAAATCTTTATCAGATCAACAGAAGGCAGACACGTTTGTGTGCAGATCTGGAAACGGATGAGTGTATTGGAGTTAAAAAAAGAGATCCAGGACAAACTGGGAATTCCAGTTGCTTTACAAAATCTATTACTTTCAGGGCTCTGCTTGCAGGATCAACACACACTCCAGCACGACAGGGTTGCAAAGGACTCAACTATCATCCTCAATCTCCGATTGCGAGGAGGATCCAAGGGAGCTTCCTCAAAACCTACAGGTACCTATCGCGATGCAGCCAAAGGGAAAGAACCTCTAAAGGGGAAAGAATCTACAGCTGCTAATGTACCTCTAGGGCAGTACATCGTGGATCAATCGCCAGAGAGCCCCTCCATCTCCCTGGATTTACCAGAGGTAAATTACATATTCTCAGATTTACAAAACAATGCTGTTATTTGTAGATTTAACGGCTTTTGGCCGAGAACCGATGCATTACACCAATGGATCCACACGGTTTGGACAAAAAACTGCCAAATACAACTATGCTCTAAGGGCTTCTTCATAGTAACTTTCCACTTAGAAGAAGAAAAGGAAAGAATTCTCAATCAAGGGCCATGGTTCTGGGGCAGTGCGGGACTTTTTGTTACCCCATGGTTCCCGGAGTTTGATGCCAACACTATGGTGGTATCAAGGATGCCAGTATGGGTTAGGCTGCATAATCTCCCGATACATTTTTGGCACTCCAAGGCCTTAATAGTTATTGGGAATGCCCTCGGGAGAATGTTAAAGATCGATACAGAGAGACACATAAAGGGAATCTTTACTTTTGCTAGAATATGTGTCGAGGTAGATCTTAGCCAAGGATTACCTGAAAGCATCATTCTGAACTTCAACAATTCACAGTGGAAACAATCTTTGGACTATGAGAATACAGCTTTCAGATGCAGGGGATGTCAACAAACGGGTCATCTGTACAATGCATGTAAAAGCCTCAACAAGAGCAAGCCACAACAAAGGAAGCCCAAAGGATGGCAGAATATAGATGATGTCGTAAAGAAGAGAGCATCGGAAAAGAAAGCCCCTCCGATATCTGAAGACGAAGAATCAGAAGCAGAAGAGGATGATACCATCATAGAGGAAGCTGAAACAGGGAATCAGAAGGAAAACATATCAGACAACAAGGCTCCACAGTTTCATCCAAATCAGGCAGAGAAGATAAACGATGACCAGAACATGGGAGGGATAAAACGGCACCACCAATCAGACACATCAGATTCAGACAAGGAATCAGGCTCGCAGAAATCTGAAACACAGTTAGTCATAGCCTCGATCGAGCCCACCCAAGGAGAGTGGCGCAAGGTCGAAAAGAAAAAAGGAAGAAAAACCTGAAGCGTGAGCCTTACTCACATATGTATATTCAGTTTTTCTTGCTTTCACTACTTTTCCTCTCTCTCTCCCTATTTTCTTCTCATCATTTTTTGCACGTTAGTCATGTAACGTTGCGTCGGGTGCCATGGCAATGGAGCCCATTGGGCAGCTTATGGAAATGCATCATGCATCTGCAATTGTAACTTTTCATTTTTTAATAAAAGGTTACAGATTTTTCCACTGGAAAAAAAAAACTACTAGTTAACTAATTATTATTATTTATATTATTTGTATATATTTTATTCATAATAAGCTATCTGACATGCAAACATTAAGCATGGATATTCTTAATCGAACTCTTACTACATATGAACTGAGGACAAAAAGGACAAGACATGAATGAAAGAAGTCGCATTAAAAGTAGCCAAGGAAAGAAGCAAGCATGGGACTCAACAAGACTCCATTCATGAATCAGATGAAGAAGAAGCCAAATTTGTTAGAAAGCTAAAAAAGGGAACTAGAAATTTCAAAGGTAAGCTTCCATTTAAATGTTTTGAATGTGGAAGAATAGGACACTATGCTTATAAATGTCCTTATTAAACAAGGGATAGTGATGATGAAGTAAAATTCAAATCTAATGATTATAAAAGAAGATGAAATGTCAAAAATAGAAGCTTGTACTCCAAAGAAGATAATGATTATGAAAGCAATGGAAGCATGTATGATGATGAAAGAGGAGAAATATTGTTCATAGTTGAAGAAGAAATTGAAGTAGAAGTAGATTATGAAGGAGAACTCATTAGTTCTCTAGAAGAACTAAACTATCTAAGAAAGATGGTAGATCAACTAGAACAACAACTACAAGAATATAAAGATAAATATCGTGATGTAGATTCTATCATCTCTCTCAAAATTGAACTAGAAGAAACTAAGAGTATAATTGAAACTTTATTCAACAAGCTAACAGAAGAGGAAGAACATTGTGAAGACTTGGAAGAAGAAATTATACTTTTGATAGGAAAATTAGAAAATACCTTAGATCAACTCAATCAAAACTTGAAGTTACTCAAAGCTTCTGAGTTATTGGATCACATCCTTAGCCTACAGAGATCTCCCCTCATCAAAACATGTCTCGATTATTAGGAAGATCATGAGACATCCAAAGATGAAGCACCCTTAAGGACACCATATGGAGAACCACCTAAGAATAATTTCATAAGATCCAACAAAAATACAATTGAAGACATCAGTCAAGTAAAGGACCATCCTAAGCATGTTCGCTTCTTAGGTGACACTCAAAATGGAATCAACGATCAACAAGTTGTAACTGGCTTAAGCAAAGGAAGAAACCAATATGTAGGTATAAGGACCACTATGACATAAAATTTTCTCAAGGGATCTACAAGTAGTAGTGGAATAGGAGTCAAAGATCAGCAAAGAGATGAATCTCTTCCAAGGAACAACTTCAGAAGAAATGCTTCATCAAGACAACTCCTTTCAACTAATATTTGGATATAAAGCAAGGGATTGCAGAACCTATTCCATGAATGATTATATCAAATATAGAAGATATTACCATACTTACACGAACAAGTATATGGGCAATCAAATAAGAAGTTATAGCAGCAGGTCATATGGGTTGTTTCCTCCAATATTCAAGCCCAATACAGAATGTTACAAATGCCACAATGAAGGACATATAGCCCGAGATTAAAAGATCAATTTGAGATGGTTCAAGGAAGAAGGTTTCTCTGCTAACCCAATAATAAACACCAAGGCATGGAGAATGAAATAGGAGGAACCATGGATATATTTTATCACTTAGATCTAATCCATTGTTGAAAGCTTCTTTAATAATATAGATTATTGGAGTGAAACTTGAAGAAGCAAGAATATGTAGGATAGATGGTGATTTGATAAGGGAGACCAGGCATATGGGAGAAACTATCAAAAAGAGAAATTGAGCAAGTTATGTTGTATCAAGATTTTGTGTAGGAGGTATCACAAATATAAACTTTTGCAAGGAAAATATAGCCACATGATAGGAAGCATTCACTTTAGAAAATTTATTATCAAGGGGAGAAGCTATGAGAAAGAGAAATTGAGCAGTCTGGGGGAATATGACTACAATGGGAATATTTCATAAGGGGAGAGCCCATTCGCAAGAGGAGCATGTCCACAAGAAGATATAAGAACAATTGTCTAGCATTGGCCTAATATTAATCAATCACTAGATAAGTCGAAATCTTCAGTAGGTCCATTTTCCATTGATGTCAAAGGAGTACAGAAAGTAGACATTGAAAGAAAAACAAATTTGGGACTAGTAGCTTGACAAGGGGAGTTCAATTCATTGAGAAAAGAAAGTATAAAGCAAATTTTGGACAAACAACTTTATAGGGGGAGTTCAATTCATTGAGAAGAGAAAGATGAAAGTAGACTTTGGATTAGCAACTTGATAAGGGGAGTTCAATCTATTACCTTGAATGAACATCAATGTCTAGTGGTGTTTCCATTTATGAAAAAGGGGGAGATCGTTGGACATAGTGTTGTAATTGATGACAACTTGTGTTATTGATGTCAAAGGAAGGATGTTGTTGAGTATGGTGCTATCAATGTCATATCATTAATGTTAAAGGTATGATGCGTTGAAAGATCACATTGGTGATGTCAAAGATATTTTGAAGATTATTGACTTTTTTATTGAAGTTATAATGATAAAATATAAATATAAATGGTATGGTTGGATAGTCCTCTCTGAGACCATTCTAATGATATATTATACTCGGTTAAACCCCTTCAAGATGAGAAGATAAGTAAGTTTGAGAGTGAGATTAGAAAAAAGGATTTAAAAAAACACCAGAATAGTTACAGTTCTGCATGTTCACGGCAGATCCATCCATTGGTGAGCGATCAAAAACAATAGGTGCACAAACATGTGCATTGTTTAATGAGATTAAACATCATTCACCTCAAGACATATTTGATGGTTATGGACATCATGTATGGTGGATTGTGCACATAGTTGCATGTCATTTAACAAAGGCAATGCCTTCCCCCCATGACCTCCACATGGATTTTCTTTGGCTAGTAAAACACCGACATGTGGCAAGTGTCAGGTGATCCATGTATTTGGATGCCACCTTCTGAGTGTAGGTGATCAATGACATGGACCTCTAACATGGACGCATAGGTGGTGAAATTGAATTGGACAAATGGAAACTTAGTGACACATGGTAGCAAGAGATTTGCTCAAGGGTGATGATGTCGATGTACAAATCACTGATGATGTGGCAACATGACAAGGTGCCATTTGGCATGCTCGATCAACATTTCTGGATTGAAAATATAGCCAAATCTAGGTGACACATGGCATTGATGACATCATGTTGGCATCAACATCTAATGGACCATGGACCCCTAAGGACCAAGTCATATGGAAAATTGGAAAGTCATAGGGGCTACTATGGTCATGGTTTTGGTGCTAAACAAGGTCATATGGAAGGTTCTACACAAACACCAAATTTAGATTTACGTTGGCCCAAGTTTCAAATTTACGTTAGATGCAACCTAGCTCGTGGGGCACACACACACATATGTGTGTGTGTACCGGTGCAATGCTAAGAAGCAATTCATCAAACAATTGATCTGTCCAATATGAAATATACATTGTGTATTCGACATATTAATTATGTTTATACGATGACTCTTGGCTAAGGCCCAAAGGCATATTCAACATTGATACATGATAAGCACTCATGGCATGGTGGTTTGATGTGAATTGTTTCAACTCTATGGTAGGGAGGTCGAGTTCCGTGGGTGGTTTGATTGGCACTAGTGGTTTGATTGGCATATGATTCTGTTGGTGATTTGATTGGAATATGGTTTCATTTTGGTTTAATTATCATATGGTTCCACTGGTGATTTGATTGGCATATGGTTTCGCTAGCGGTTTGATTGGCATATGATTCTGCTGGTGGTTTGATTGGCATATGATTCCACTAGTGGTTTGATTGGAATATGGTTATGTTGAACAATGTAAACTTTGAAACGGGAACTGATACGATTACTCGTTTTGTAGAGGTAGCAAAAAAGTGTCCCGATTTTGAAAAGGGGCGATGCAGAATACACATATTTTTTTTAGCATAGTTTTTGGCACTTTCATTTTTTTATGTACATTACTTTTTAGAATGTTAGTGATTTGCATGCTGATTTAAAAAAGTGGTGATTCTACATCAGACCCTTTTTTTAAAAGACCTATTTTTTTACTTTAAATTTTCTAATGTATGAAATGTAAATAATTATTTTCTAAATTTAACAATTTTTTAAGTAGTCTTCTTCTTCATTTTTTTAATTTTTTATTTATTTATTTATTTTTGCAGTGAGTTTTTATTGTTTTGCATATTTAAAGAAGAAGGTCGATATTTTAAAGTTTCGATATTCTACATATTTATACGTCGTTAATTAAGTTTTCAATGCACATCAAATAATTGTCTCTAAAAAACAATCATTTTTAACAATTGACATAAAAATAACCATTTTCAACATAAATATAACTAAAAAATTACACATTTTGATAATTTTTTTGCTAGAAATGACATGTCAAAATCACAAATTTTATAGGAAAAAAAACAAAAAATGGTTAAATAATATTTTTTTTTATGAATTTCATGTCAAAAAAATAATAATAGTCATTTTTTTTTTCAAAAAATAATGATTAACATAAAAAATTAATGTGAAAATCACATAATACAAATATTGAACACATAACAACATTAATTGAGTGCTTATTCTTCTCATAAAATGTCAAAGTCAAAAACTTACAAGTATAACTAATTAATAGTTCTAAAAAATGAGGTTGATTTCCAAACATAACTTAAATTTAATCAACAATATCACATAATCCAAACTCTTCATCCTCTAGAGTTTCATCATTTTCTTCTTTCACAAATTATATTTTCTGCTTCATTTTGCTCATTTTCCTCTTCTAATGGATCTTTGATGTCTGCGAATCTCCCAATGTATGTCTTTCCAATCATTCCATGTAATGGTGGTTGAGGTTCCTTTGCTTTTTTTGCCACATGTGATTCACTAAAATCCCCTTTCTTCAACCCAATTTCTTGCATTGCATCTGGAAGAAATTGAAGAGCATTAATTCTTTGCTGAATAAAATTGCACTGTACTGGATCTTTTTCAATGGCAATGCAATTTCTTCCTTTTTGAAGGCAACATGCTAGTGTTGTACCTAATTATCAAGCACAAAAGAAATAATGAAGTAAATTAGTATAATGACATATAAATTAAGAAAGAAGATATTGAAATTCAATTCCATATAATAAAACTTACCTGAGCCAGAAAATAAATCCAAAACCCAATCTCCTTCATTTGAACATATGTCTATAAGATAGTTAATCAATAACTGTGGTTTTTTATAAATGTTAACTATCTCTCCTTTTGCTTCTTGTCTTCATATGTTAGTTTTCTCACAACAGCATCATAATCCAATACTTGGCTATGACTCTTTCCATCTACCCGATTAAAAATCATAGACATATAGCTATCATCTTTTGTCCAACTATCAATATGGATGAACTCACAATCATTTATGTTGGACACCTAATCCTAAATGGGTTAGTGTGGAAGCCGAATAGACCAAAGCAGTCCAAGAGACCTTGGGATCTGAAACCCAAGAGTCACATAATGTACTATAAATGTAAATCTCTTGTTAATAAAAAATGTACTCACATGATTTATCTTTCTTATTCTATGTTTCCCATGTGTGTTTAGCATGGTATTAGAGAAGTGTGCTAACCAATGGCAAAAAATGGCATCCTAAGTGGTTTGTCAGATCCTGAATTTGTCAAAGTAATACATTGCGATTGCAAGTTAGCCAAAGAACTATGGAACAAGCTCAAATTTTTTTTGGGGGGATGAAAAAGTAAATAAATCCAAGCTACGAACTTACAAATGTAAGTTTGAAAGTTTGAGAATAGAAGAAGATGGAAATATTGCTTCATATTTCCTTCGAGCTAAGACAATATTGTCAACTTTATCATAAGTCTTGGTGAAGAAGTCAAGGAAGTTGATATTGTTTGAAAAATATTGAGATCACTTCCTTCAAGATTCAATCCTAATGTATCAACACTTGAAGAGCTATGTAATGAACAAAGTTCGTATACTCAAAATTTAAATACTCCAGAAGGACTGGAATATGAAGATCTCCATTGAATATACAAGAATACATATATTAAAATGTATAAATGAGAATGATGATACAAATGAGAGTGAGGGTATGCTTATATACCTTAAGCATGTTCCTTTTCACGTATGGTCATGTCCTTATAGACATGTCTCTTCACTATTAACTAATAGTTAGTTAATTATTATTCATTAGTATTATTTATAATTATTGTATATATTTTATTCATAACATTGCCTCCCTCTTTAAAATATTTGTCCTCAAAGTTTTTTTTTGTAAGCTTGGTAGGACTCTCTGATTTTCAAGTTTACATGTCCATTATTCACCCCGCTACGGGGGGAGGGTAGCACAAGATTCGAACCCAATATCTCCATTTCGGTGAGACTTCATTCCACGACCATCGCCACTTGAGCTACCCCAGGTGGACTTGTCCTCAAATATTATTACTGACAAGGAATATCATCTATTCTTTGTCTTTGTAATCTATTCACATGTTTTGGAATTCTTCGATCTGTCATATTCATTGATACAATATGATAAGATCCTTGGAGCGATATATAAAATTGTCATGCAAAGAAGGGATCTTACCATCCTAAATTAATCTTTTGTGGAAATTTGCTATTACTTGATATTTGGGATAACATTTTATCATCACACTGGACTGTGTTGACATCTTTATTCTTTAGAACATAAGTTTATTGTTTCTATTCTGAGTGATATAGATACACAGAGTAGTTGAGATGTATGCTCTTGTGATTCAAGTGTAGATAAGGAGTTATTTTGATTTGCTTTTCCCTTATCATATGCATGTCAATATTCTGACTTACTTCATGTACTGATGTTGTTGAGTTGGTTTCAAAAATTTCCCTTGAAATTTTCATCGTCTGAACTGCAACAATTGAGTGTGTTTTTTCTTCAATTGGCTTGTCTTCTTCTTGAGTTGTGATATTGATTGGTTCGTTATTTGTTTCTTTTTCTTCAATTTGGATAGTTACATCTGACGACTTTGATACTTTTTTCGTGATGATTTTTTCTAATTTATTTTTCAATGATTGCTAATCATTTTTAAGTTTATTAATTTGAATGAGTAATTTCTCTCTATGGTCCTTGAGTAATTTCTTCATTTTTATTAGTGTTGATTTTTTCAACTTCCCTTTGAATATTTTGTATCATTTTTTTACTTTCTTGAAAAATTACTTTTGAGACATCTTTTAGGTCTTCTGGCGTCATTAAATCTGGCTTCAAAGTAATGTCCTGTAGCATTATTTTTTTTTTTTTTTTGTGGGAAATTTTCAAAAACTTATTTTTCATATTTAGGATGAAGTACCCTAGTGATTCCATCCAGGGCAAACCTAGAATTATATCACTATTATCACAAAATAAAGTTTTAACGATTAATTGCCAGGCAAAAATATAGACTCCAATGCATAGTTGTAGATTGTTTGTGTTATATTGTTTATTATTCATCGAATCCATAATTTCAATTATGTTTGATTCAAGAATCACTAATTGGTTAGCACATTCAGTACTAACATAATTTTTATCCTGAGTAGGATCGATAGAGATTATAACGTCATTTCCTGCAAGTGATCCTTTGATTTTAATAGTGCATTAACACACATTTTAAAAGCCTTAGGAAATCTTCGATCACTGATCTCTATTTTTTCTTCCTTCATCATTTTCGAATTAGACTCCATTTCCCTCCATTAATAATTTCGTCAAATAATATTTTATTTATGAAACTTTCATATTCTTCAAATTCATATTTCTATATCTTTTTAACTTTAAAAATAGTACCTTATAAATAAATTTCCTTAAATTTACCTTTCAATATTTTAATTAACTTCAAATTTAAAAGTTAAAAGATTTTCAATTTTTTTTTTAATCTTTTTACACTTTAATAAAAATTATTAACGTTAATCATAAAAGATATTTTTATATCTGATCACCTTTAATATATATAGATTTATACAAAATCCTATATAACATATATCACCTTTAAATAATACCTCTTACCAATCACCTTTAAATAATATCTCTTACTAAAAAAAATACCCTTTATTAACTTTTTCTAATTAGAATGAGATGTGTTTCTAATCCTCGTAAGATCGTATGAGCTTGATATTTCCTCTGTTTTTTTTAATAAATAATTTAATTAACTACCTTTAATTCACTCATTTACTTCTAATATTATTTTTGTTGTATTTTTTTAACTTATCGATATACGTACCAGAGGTTGATATTCTTCAACCAGATGTCACAAATGTTATTGCAACCGACAAGGTTACACAAACCGTGACTCAACCACGAAGGCAGAGGGAAAGGAAGGCAGTGTTTAGAAAACCAGGGAGTTACAGGGACGACGGCTGGGTCAGAGACGTCGTGAAAGTAGGAAACGAAGTAGCACGACAATGTTCAGGGACTGGCGAATAAAACGAATAAAACGATATGTTCTTGTGATTCAGGTGTAGACAAGGAGTTTTTTTTATTTGTCTTTCCCTTATCATATGCGTGGCAATATTCTGAATCCCTTCAGGTATTGATGTTGTTGTTTCATCCCCTGAAATGCAACATTTGTGCGTGTTTTTTCTTCCGCTGGCTTGTCTTTTTCTTGACTTGTGATATTGGCTGGATCGATATTTGTTCATTTTTCTTCAATTTGCACGGCTACATCTGATGACTTCAATACATTTTTCGTGATGAGTTCTTCTAATTTATTTTTCAAAGATTGCTTATCATTTTAAAATTTCTTAATTTGAGTGAGTAATTTCTCGTTGTGGTCCTTAAGTTGAATAATTTATTCGTTTTTGTCAGCAGTGATTTTGTCAACTTCCTTTTGCATATTTTGTATCACCTTTTTAATTTCTTGAAGAATTATTTTTGAGTTATCCTGTATCCCTTTTGGTGTCACTGAATTTGACTTCAAAGTAACATCCTGTAGCACTATTTTTTTCTTTTTGTCAGAAAATGTCAAAAACTTCTTTTTCGTAGTTAGGATAAAGGATCATAATGATTCCATCCAAAGCAAACCCATAATTATATCACTATGGTTACAAAATAAAGTTTTAAAAATGAATTGTGAGGCAAAAATATAGTCTCCAATGCATACTTGTAGATTGTTTATGTTATATTGTTTATTATTCACTGAATCCATCATTTCAATTATGTTCGAGTCAAGTATCACTAATTGATTAGCACATTCAATACTAACATAATTTTTATGCTGAGTAAGATCGATAGAGATTATAACATCTTTTCCTACAAGTAATCATTTAATTTTAAATAGTGTATTAACACACATTCTAAAAGTTTTAGGAAATCTTCCATCACTAATCTCAATGTTTACTTCCTTCATCATTTTCTAATTAAACTCCATTCAAGTTTTATCATTAATTAGTTGAAAATGACCTTAAAATTCCCCACTTCCCAATAAGATCCTCTTTAGATATAGAATATTCTCCTTTGATTGGCGTGATATTCGACAGCTTTTTCGACAACCCTGATTTAAATCTTTCACAGTTATGAATAGGTAGAGTAGTATAACCAATTTCCTGTGTGCTCAATGAAATTCCCTGTGTTTAAACGAATGACCTTTTTGTAGTTGTGCTACGTGAGGGGCTGGGACTGGACTGGACAGTGTCTGTTATGGCAATTGTAGATAATGATGCAGTTTGGGGCACTGTGTCACGAGTGGCGTCGATTGTTATGGCTCATTGGTTTCAACAATGGTGCCTCATTTGCGAAGCGGGGAAATGGACGAGTAGCAGTTCGGTATCTGTGCACGAGAATTTTGTGTAGCATTCCATGGGAATTTGGCGACGGTGCTCAAGGACGATGGTTGTGGTAGTCGAGGGTTGACCACTGTGATAATCTTCCTTTTTTTTAATTTTAATTTTAAATTTTGACTTTTTTTTATGTTTTATTTTTTTATATATACTTATTTATCTATTTATGTTAAAATTTATGTATATACTTTTTTTTGAATTTATCAAGAGTGTGTTTTTCATATATATATACGTTTTTTTTATATGGGTAAATATTGATTTTTTTTTAATTTTTTTTTTTTATAATTTTTATTTTTTATTATAAATTTATAATTTTTATTTTTATTTTATTATTATTATTTTTTAAATATGGCCAAGGGCCTTTGACGAAATTAGCAAACGGAGAAACTCCAAAATATTCTATAGAGAAACACTTGCAATTTCACGACAAAAAAGTTGATGCAAGGTTGATGGCCAAAGGCTGGATTAGACTGCTTCTGTGTAGTGGTTGAGTGGCGAGAGGATCGAACAACTCTAATAGTGATGTAACAAACAAAGTTTGTATACTCAAAAGTTAAATACTCCAGAAGACTTGGAATATGAAGATCTCCATTGAATATGTATATATATATGAATGAGACTGTTGATACAAATGAGAGTGATGGTATGCTTATATACCCTAGGCAGGTACCTTTTCACGTACGGTCTTGTCCTTATATACATTCATCTTCATTATTAACTACTAGTTAACTAATGAGGGGAGAGATGGCCATCGCTGAGGTTTTTTCCTGCGCTGGTAACGAAACCACAGTCACTGCGGTCATTGGCGGAGGCGGTGCAGGGCTAGCCACAGCCATTACCCAACACTGGACCGGCCCCAAGAGCGTGCGCTCTGATGATTATCGAACTACCGGCACGGGATTGGCAATGCGCCCTAAAGCCTAGAAAATAACTGAAGCCCCTGACATAGCAGATAACCCTCACCCAAATCATCATCTGCTTGATGGGCCAAAGGTATCAGAGGCGGATCTGGAAGCGAAGCTCGCCAAGAGGCATGAGATCAGGAATATGAACACAAAAACGGCTTTTGGGCTCAAAATTCACCTCGGAGGCGGAAAATCGTCAGGGTTTGGCATTATTGCTCACGCCAGCATTGTCCCTCCCCTCGCGAATTCTGCATGCAAGGACGGGGGACTGAGGGTTGTAGATCTAACCCACCACAAAACCGCATGGCTCAAACTCAGCAGATCTAGGACGGATCTACCCGATCTGAGCTCAAATCTATGCAGATCTGGGTCGGATCTAACTGCCCAAGAACCCAGGCGGCAGATCGGAGGATATTTGCATCGATTTAACAGAGGGTTCGCAGACTACGTCGTGCAAATGGGAGATCGCCCCAACAGGAGCCCTGATCTGGAAAACGGCTCATCAGATCGGGCCAAATATTGCAGATCCGGGGTGGATCTATCCGATCTGCCCAGATCCAGACAAAAGATAGATGGAAGTCCGCCAGATCCAGAAATCAAATCCGTAAAACGGGACTTGATCAAGGTAGACTCAGCGGATCTGAAGCAAATCTTTATCAGATCAACAGAAGGCAGACACGTTTGTGTGCAGATCTGGAAACGGATGAGTGTATTGGAGTTAAAAAAAGAGATCCAGGACAAACTGGGAATTCCAGTTGCTTTACAAAATCTATTACTTTCAGGGCTCTGCTTGCAGGATCAACACACACTCCAGCACTACAGGGTTGCAAAGGACTCAACTATCATCCTCAATCTCCGATTGCGAGGAGGATCCAAGGGAGCTTCCTCAAAACCTACAGGTACCTATCGCGATGCAGCCAAAGGGAAAGAACCTCTAAAGGGGAAAGAATCTACAGCTGCTAATGTACCTCTAGGGCAGTACATCGTGGATCAATCGCCAGAGAGCCCCTCCATCTCCCTGGATTTACCAGAGGTAAATTACATATTCTCAGATTTACAAAACAATGCTGTTATTTGTAGATTTAACGGCTTTTGGCCGAGAACCGATGCATTACACCAATGGATCCACACGGTTTGGACAAAAAACTGCCAAATACAACTATGCTCTAAGGGCTTCTTCATAGTAACTTTCCACTTAGAAGAAGAAAAGGAAAGAATTCTCAATCAAGGGCCATGGTTCTGGGGCAGTGCGGGACTTTTTGTTACCCCATGGTTCCCGGAGTTTGATGCCAACACTATGGTGGTATCAAGGATGCCAGTATGGGTTAGGCTGCATAATCTCCCGATACATTTTTGGCACTCCAAGGCCTTAATAGTTATTGGGAATGCCCTCGGGAGAATGTTAAAGATCGATACAGAGAGACACATAAAGGGAATCTTTACTTTTGCTAGAATATGTGTCGAGGTAGATCTTAGCCAAGGATTACCTGAAAGCATCATTCTGAACTTCAACAATTCACAGTGGAAACAATCTTTGGACTATGAGAATACAGCTTTCAGATGCAGGGGATGTCAACAAACAGGTCATCTGTACAATGCATGTAAAAGCCTCAACAAGAGCAAGCCACAACAAAGGAAGCCCAAAGGATGGCAGAATATAGATGATGTCGTAAAGAAGAGAGCTTCGGAAAAGAAAGCCCCTCCGATATCAGAAGACGAAGAATCAGAAGCAGAAGAGGATGATACCATCATAGAGGAAGCTGAAACAGGGAATTAGAAGGAAAACATATCAGACAACAAGGCTCCACAGTTTCATCCAAATCAGGCAGAGAAGATAAACGATGACCAGAACATGGGAGGGATAAAACGGCACCACCAATCAGACACATCAGATTCAGACAAGGAATCAGGCTCGCAGAAAGCTGAAACACAGTTAGTCATAGCCTCGATCGAGCCCACCCAAGGAGAGTGGCGCAAGGTCGAAAAGAAAAAAGGAAGAAAAACCTGAAGCGTGAGCCTTACTCACATATGTATATTCAGTTTTTCTTGCTTTCACTACTTTTCCTCTCTCTCTCTCTATTTTCTTCTCATCATTTTTTGCACGTTAGTCATGTAACGTTGCGTCGGGTGCCATGGCACTGGAGCCCATTGGGCAGCTTATGGAAATGCATCATGCATCTGCAATTGTAACTTTTCATTTTTTAATAAAAGGTTACAGATTTTTCCACTGGAAAAAAAAAACTACTAGTTAACTAATTATTATTATTTATATTATTTGTATATATTTTATTCATAATAAGATGTCTGACATGCAAACATTAAGCATGGATATTCTTAATCGAACTCTTACTACATATGAACGAAGCACAGAAAAGGACAAGACATGATCGAGAGAAGCCGCATTCAAAGCAACCAAGGAAGGAGGCAAGCATGGGACTCAAGAAGACTCCATTCGTGAATCAGATGAAGAAGAGGCAACATTTGTTAGGAAGCTAAAAAAGGGAACTAGAAATTTCAAAAGTAAGCTTCCATTTAAATGTTTTGAATGTGGAAGAATAGGACACTATTCTTATAAATGTTCTTATTAAACAAGGGATAGTGATGATGAAGTAAAATTCAAATCTAATGATTATAAAAGAAGATGAAATGTCAAAAATGGAAGCTTGTACTCCAAAGAAGATAATGATTATGAGAGCAATGGAAGCATGTATGATGATGAAAGAGGAAAAATATTGTTCATGGTTGAAGAAGAAATCAAAGTAGAAGTAGCTTATGAAGGAGAACTCATTAGTTCTCTAGAAGAACTAAACTATGTAAGAAAGATGGTAGATCAAATAGAACAACAACTACAAGAATATAAAGATAAATATCGTGATGTAGATTCTATCATCTCTCTCAAAATTGAACTAGAAGAAACTAAGAGTATAATTGAAACTTTATTCAACAAGCTAACAGAAGAGGAAGAACATTGTGAAGACTTGGAAGAAGAAGTTATACTTTTGATAGGAAAATTAGAAAATAACTGAGATCAACTCAATCAAAACTTGAAATTACTCAAAGCTTCTGAGTAATTGGATCACATCCTTAGCCTACAGAGATCTCCCCTCATCAAAACATGTCTCGATTATTAGGAAGATCATGAGACATCCAAAGATGAAGCATCCTTAAGGACACCATATGGAGAACCACCTAAGCATATTTTCTTAAGATCCAACAATAATATAATTGAAGACATCAGTAAAGTAAATGACCATCCTAAGCATGTTCGCTTATTAGGTGACACTCAAAATGGAATCAACGATCAACAAGTTGTAACTGGCTTAAGCAAAGAAAGAAACTAATATGTATGTATAAGGACCACTATGACATAAAATTTTCTCAAGGGATCTACAAGAAGTAGTGGAATAGGAGTCAAAGACGAGCAAAGAGATGAATCTCTTCCAAGGAAAAACTTCAGAAGAAATGCTTCATCAAGACAACTCCTTTCAACTAATATTTGGATATAAAGCAAGGGATTGCAGAACCTATTCCATGAATGATTATATCAAATATAGAAGATATTACCATACTTACACGAACAAGTATATGGGCAATCAAATAAGAAGTTATAGCAGCATGTCATATGGGTTGTTTCCTCCAATATTCAAGCCCAATATAGAATGTTACAAATGCCACAATGAAGGACATATAGCCCGAGATTAAAAGATCAATTTGAGATGGTTCAAGGAAGAAGGTTTCTCTGCTAACCCAATAATAAACACCAAGGCATGGAGAATGAAATAGGACGAACCAAGGATATATTTTATCACTTAGATCTAATCCATTGTTGAAAGCTTCTTTAATAATATAGATTATTGGAGTGAAACTTGAAGAAGCAAGAATATGTAGGATAGATGGTGATTTGATAAGGGAGACCAGGCATATGGGAGAAACTACCAAAAAGAGAAATTGAGCAAGTTATGTTGTATCAAGATTTTGTGTAGGAGGTATCACAAATATAAACTTTTGCAAGGAAAATATAGCCACATGATAGGAAGCATTCACTTTAGAAAATTTATTATCAAGGGGAGAAGCTATGAGAAAGAGAAATTGAGCAGTCTGGGGGAATATGACTACAATGGGAATATTTCATAAGGGGAGAGCCCATTCGCAAGAGGAGCATGTCCACAAGAAGATATAGGAACAATTGTCTAGCATTGGCCTAATATTAATCAATCACTAGATAAGTCGAAATCTTCAGTAGGTCCATTTTCCATTGATGTCAAAGGAGTACAGAAAGTAGACATTGAAAGAAAAACAAATTTGGGACTAGTAGCTTGACAAGGGGAGTTCAATTCATTGAGAAAAGAAAGTATAAAGCAAATTTTGGACAAACAACTTTACAGGGGGAGTTCAATTCATTGAGAAGAGAAAGATGAAAGTAGACTTTGGATTAGCAACTTGATAAGGGGAGTTCAATCTATTACCTTGAATGAACATCAATGTCTAGTGGTGTTTCCATTTATGAAAAAGGGGGAGATCGTTGGACATAGTGTTGTAATTGATGACAACTTGTGTTATTGATGTCAAAGGAAGGATGTTGTTGAGTATGGTGCTATCAATGTCATATCATTAATGTTAAAGGTATGATGCGTTGAAAGATCACATTGGTGATGTCAAAGATATTTTGAAGATTATTGACTTTTTTATTGAAGTTATAATGATAAAATATAAATATAAATGGTATGGTTGGATAGTCCTCTCTGAGACCATTCTAATGATATATTATACTCGGTTAAACCCCTTCAAGATGAGAAGATAAGTAAGTTTGAGAGTGAGAATAGAAAAAAGGATTTAAAAAAACACCAGAATAGTTACAGTTCTGCATGTTCACGGCAGATCCATCCATTGGTGAGCGATCAAAAACAATAGGTGCACAAACATGTGCATTGTTTAATGAGATTAAACATCATTCACCTCAAGACATATTTGATGGTTATGGACATCATGTATGGTGGATTGTGCACATAGTTGCATGTCATTTAACAAAGGCAATGCCTTCCCCACATGACCTCCACATGGATTTTCTTTGGCTAGTAAAACACCGACATGTGGCAAGTGTCAGGTGATCCATGTATTTGGATGCCACCTTCTGAGTGTAGGTGATCAATGACATGGACCTCTGACATGGATGCATAGGTGGTGAAATTGAATTGGACAAATGGAAACTTAGTGACACATGGTAGCAAGAGATTTGCTCAAGGGTGATGATGTCGATGTACAAATCACTGATGATGTGGCAACATGACAAGGTGCCATTTGGCATGCTCGATCAACATTTTTGGATTGAAAATATAGCCAAATCTAGGTGACACATGGCATTGATGACATCATGTTGGCATCAACATCTAATGGACCATGGACCCCTAAGGACCAAGTCATATGGAAAATTGGAAAGTCATAGGGGCTACTATGGTCATGGTTTTGGTGCTAAACAAGGTCATATGGAAGGTTCTACACAAACACCAAATTTAGATTTACGTTGGCCCAAGTTTCAAATTTACGTTAGATGCAACCTAGCTCGTGGGGCACACACACACATATGTGTGTGTGTACCGGTGCAATGCTAAGAAGCAATTCATCAAACAATTGATCTGTCCAATATGAAATATACATTGTGTATTCGACATATTAATTATGTTTATACGATGACTCTTAGCTAAGGCCCAAAGGCATATTCAACATTGATACATGATAAGCACTCATGGCATGGTGGTTTGATGTGAATTGTTTCAACTCTATGGTAGGGAGGTCGAGTTCCGTGGGTGGTTTGATTGGCACTAGTGGTTTGATTGGCATATGATTCTGTTGGTGATTTGATTGGAATATGGTTTCATTTTGGTTTAATTATCATATGGTTCCACTGGTGATTTGATTGGCATATGGTTTCGCTAGCGGTTTGATTGGCATATGATTCTGCTGGTGGTTTGATTGGCATATGATTCCACTAGTGGTTTGATTGGAATATGGTTATGTTGAACAATGTAAACTTTGAAATGGGAACTGATACGATTACTCGTTTTGTAGAGGTAGCAAAAAAGTGTCCCGATTTTGAAAAGGGGCGATGCAGAATACACATATTTTTTTTAGCATAGTTTTTGGCACTTTCATTTTTTTATGTACATTACTTTTTAGAATGTTAGTGATTTGCATGCTGATTTAAAAAAGTGGTGATTCTACATCAGACCCTTTTTTTAAAAGACCTATTTTTTTACTTTAAATTTTCTAATGTATGAAATGTAAATAATTATTTTCTAAATTTAACAATTTTTTAAGTAGTCTTCTTCTTCATTTTTTTAATTTTTTATTTATTTATTTATTTTTGCAGTGAGTTTTTATTGTTTTGCATATTTAAAGAAGAAGGTCGGTATTTTAAAGTTTCGATATTCTACATATTTATACGTCGTTAATTAAGTTTTCAATGCACATCAAATAATTGTCTCTAAAAAACAATCATTTTTAACAATTGACATAAAAATAACCATTTTCAACATAAATATAACTAAAAAATTACACATTTTGATAATTTTTTTGCTAGAAATGACATGTCAAAATCACAAATTTTATAAGGAAAAAACAAAAAATGGTTAAATAATATTTTTTTTTATGAATTTCATGTCAAAAAAATAATAATAGTCATTGTTTTTTTCAAAAAATAATGATTAACATAAAAAATTAATGTGAAAATCACATAATACAAATATTGAACACATAACAACATTAATTGAGTGCTTATTCTTCTCATAAAATGTCAAAGTCAAAAACTTACAAGTATAACTAATTAATAGTTCTAAAAAATGAGGTTGATTTCCAAACATAACTTAAATTTAATCAACAATATCACATAATCCAAACTCTTCATCCTCTAGAGTTTCATCATTTTCTTCTTTCACAAATTATATTTTCTGCTTCATTTTGCGCATTTTCCTCTTCTAATGGATCTTTGATTTCTGCGAATCTCCCAATGTATGTCTTTCCAATCATTCCATGTAATGGTGGTTGAGGTTCCTTTGCTTTTTTTGCCACATGTGATTCACTAAAATCCTCTTTCTTCAACCCAATTTCTTGTATTGCATCTGGAAGAAATTGAAGAGCATTAATTCTTTGCTGAATAAAATTGCATTGTACTGGATCTTTTTCAATGGAATGCAATTTCTTCCTTTTTGAAGGCAACATACTAGTGTTGTACCTAATTATCAAGCACAAAAGAAATAATGAAGTAAATTAGTATAATGACATATAAATTAAGAAAGAAGATATTGAAATTCAATTCCATATAATAAAACTTACCTGAGCCAGAAAATAAATCCAAAACCCAATCTCCTTCATTTGAACATATGTCTATAAGATAGTTAATCAATAACTGTGGTTTTTTATAGATGTTAACTATCTCTCCTTTTGCTTCTTGTCTTCATATGTTAGTTTTCTCACAACAGCATCATAATCCAATACTTGGCTATGACTCTTTCCATCTACCCGATTAAAAATCATAGACATATAGCTATCATCTTTTGTCCAACTATCAATATGGATGAACTCACAATCATTTATGTTGGACACCTAATCCTAAATGGGTTAGTGTGGAAGCCGAATAGACCAAAGCAGTCCAAGAGACCTTGGGATCTGAAACCCAAGAGTCACATAATGTACTATAAATGTAAATCTCTTGTTAATAAAAAATGTACTCACATGATTTATCTTTCCTATTCTATGTTTCCCATGTGTGTTTAGCATGGTATCAGAGCTGGTACGTTCATAACCTTCTCAATATTGTGTAAGCCACTTGTTTTTGTGGCCTGTGTAAACCAACGCTTCTATGTCTTAATGAGTTTTTTATGGTCCATCTCTGCAAATTAGTTGGAAGTCGTTGAACTCGTATATGTTTGGAAGTTTTTATGGTATATAAAAATCATTAAGTGGCGTATTGTGTTGAGAGTGGAACTGTATACAGTGCATGTTTCCTGTGCATTAAAAACTGAAACTTGAAGGGGTTGTATTCCTTTATTTGGGCCGGCATGCATTATGTCATAAATAATTAGTTCTGAAATTTCTGATCTGTGTCAGAAGCGTTTCAACGCTGATGCGCTACTGTGTTATAACGCCTCTGTTGATTCCTTTGCCTCCCAACGCTCCTTGTAACTGCTCTCTGCCATAAAAATTTTATGCGCCCTCTTCTCTGACCGACCTTTTTTCAGGCTGCGCTGCTCTGCTATAATATCTTCCTTGTATAATACCTTCTGGACGTTGCCAGAGGCGTTGGAGGAATTGTCAGTTGTAATCGTTGGAGGCAAACAAAAGAATCCTAATCCCTGTGCATGCACTGCTCTGTCCTGTCAGATAACAAGTCACGCCTTTGAAACAGTCTATCGGCCAACCCATGATTGACATATACAAATTCCCGCAACAACTCCTTGGTTCATATGCGTTGGTTGAACGCTACTAATATGCTGGTCAAGGCATTCAGGTGGACTGGTTAAGCATTTCTTCTTGCGTCCGGTCGGCTCCCTTTACGGGACTGGTTAAGAAGTTGTTGCATGACAGTTACATCCTCCCTGGGCATATTCAAGTTGCTGTAAACTTACTCTAGACAATGTGCCATTTCAAGACCAAGTATGGGTGATATTGCTGGTGTATAAAGGCTGCATTTATAAAAGGAAGCATTGAAGAACTGGGCTAATCCGCGCCTGATAATCCCTTCTTCATATTGCAGAACAACTTATCCGGTTATTCTACAGTGGACGAAGAAGCCAAAATTTGGTTCCGCCATAAATTATATTGTTCCTCCCAACACAATGAATTCAACGGTTTCATGAAGATGACGACATGGAAACCTTCAGCTCTTGGTCCTTTTCGACTACTCTGACTCCATCGGCAGATCTGAGAACGTCCGCCTGATCAGCCGTTATCTCGACGGCGAAACCGTCGATAATGACCCAAGAGAAGCACTTCTTGTAGGATCCGGGCTCCAGCGTCCTCTGCAATAGCGTGTCGTGCTTATTGCTTACGTATATCTCGAGCTCCCGCGCAGTACGCCTATCAGCCTTGAGGCGCTCATATTCCTCGTCGAATTCCATCAACACCAAGAACACCTCGGTTGCGCGTGCGGTCCTGTTGAGTCCCATGTTCGATCCTTGTAACCTTCAGCTTCTTCAGCAAGCCTGCGGTTTGCCTGTGTTTTGCAATATCGAAATGAAATGCGATGGCCTGCACCCCAGGCTGTTAATGTGAATGAAAGGAAGCATTGAAGAACTAGGCTAATAGACCAGAAGGTCGCGCCATCACTCATTCACCTTGGGCAAGTTCTGTGGCAGTGGAGTTGAGTGTTGACTGAGGGGACGAGATTCTGGTTACACTTGCTGCTTGTTCCTGTAGTTGAAGTTCAAATTTCAAAGAAGGAAGAAGTCATTTAGTTGTGCATCCATACAAAGCGTATCTTGGTATACCTGAGCATTTTAAGGGTGAAACATATCTATTGTATCTGTGTTGGAAGGACTTTGAGCCTCTCATTCCAAAACGTCAGAACGTCTTGTTGAGGTTGTTCCATGCTCGGGACATATTGGGGCGCAAGATCCAGCATTTCCACTGCGTTCTCACTGTAAGCAATGATCCTAAAAGTGGTCTCCTCCACTGCTAGTACACAGCCAAACGGCTGTATTCTTCCCCCTCTTTGAATTCGAGATAAATATGCGGTAATTTGCTGTTCTGGAACAGACTCTGTTGTGGACTTGATGGATCTCGTGTAATCGAAAGACTTACCCGATTCCCCGGACTGTTCGAAGACTTGGAGTAATCTCGCGTCCGCATTGTACTGAGCCATCGCCGTTGCTTTGTTGGTGGTAGTGTTAGTATTAGTGCTGCTTCTCCTGTTGTTGCTTCCTGTTGATTGACTCTGCGTATGCCTGCTATTTGACACAAATCTGTTAGTGATTGGCTAAATTCCTAGCTGGAATCTCTGTATTTTGAGGGCAGAATACATAATAAAGCCCTGCTGAAGTTTTTAACACATTGCTGGTGGTATTTTGGTTTGGTATAAGTCTGAAGAAAACATTTATTTGCGTGATACTAGCACGAGTTGCCCTGCAGAAAATGAAAGAACTATAAAAGGTGAAGACATTAAGGAGGACAGATTCAAAATAAATCTGTAGCAGAATCGAATGGACGGTTGTGGAGACTGTCAACAGAAGAAATTCTAAGGCCTCTGCGTGATTTAAATTGCAAGTCTGACTTGCCAAATTGTTTAACAAGACTTGAGACCTGGGCTCCATCACTCCCAGAACACCGGCCACCATTATAACATCTATGTAATTTCTGGCCACTGTGCCACCGGCGAGAAGGTGAGTAGTTGCTCCCCGCAGTTTTCCATCGCCGGCTCCTGTGTCTGCTCTGGATTCAGCAGATCCACATATACTGAAGTGCATATGGTATTAGTTGAGTGCCTTTTGAATACCTTTGGTGAAGTTTTTTACATCATTGGGGTCATTTCCAATAAAAAAAAGGGGGTTGAGATTCTTGGGTTTATTATTGAAGGAAGAGGTCGAGCTACCCTGTCACACGAAATTTGTCAAGGGTGCGGACACGGCTGACCTTCCTAGAAGTCTAAGACATTCTAATGACAAACAAGACAAAATGGAGTGATCTTTCTCTAAATACACCTTTTACAACATGAAAACTACAAGTGTTTAGGCTTACCTTATTCCAAAACGCTGTTGTTGAGGTCCGTTCTTGACGATCCGGATGAGCTCCTCCTTCAAGTCAATTCCTGCAACCACAAACAATCAAACAATTACCAAGCACTTGCATTTCATATAATAAAACATATATTCAACATGCAGACCAAGGAACACATGAAATAACTCATTAACACAAGCTATTGAGAAAAATAAACCAGTTTGTATTAATAACGAAACAAAGAAACTCTTACAACCTGGCCTTGGTGTTGTGCAAGTTCCTCCCAGGGTCCATCAAGGGTTTTCCTCTACTTTGACAAAGCTCACCCACTTCCAAGTAGAATCAAGTGAAGACAATCTCTCCTCACAAAGGCTCTAATGGAAGACCTAAATCCTGCAGCATTTACCCAAAGAAAATGTATAGCTCCAACCTCTCCTCCTTCTGGCCCAATGCCTGTATTTATAGTGCTCAAGAGGAGGTTAATCAGGTCCACCATCAATGGGATAATCCCCTCTTTGGGTGGGATAGCTCCCTTATTGATGGGATAAGTTCCTCTTTGATAGGAGTGCATGAACCATCTGGAGGCACCCAATACACGTCGAACAACCTTCTAGAATGCTCTAGAAATGACCACAAGTAACTTTTTAAAGATGAAACTTGCGCATTCTAACCTTTACAGGGGGACGCACCTGTCCCTTTACATACAGAGCGTCTTTGGACGCAGCTTTTGTGAACATTGGGAGCGTCCCCGCAGGTAAGGTTGAGAGAACCTGCGTCCCCAGAGATAAATACATTTATACAAGACTTTCTCTCTTTTTTGGAGTTTGACATGGAGAGCAGAGGCATAAGACTTGCCTAAGAGGGTAGCATGACTGTTGATTGAGCCATACTAACTGTAAATAGTCATGGTGACATTTTTTAGTGTAACATACCCTTGTGTATACTCGTGGAGTTTGAGCCGTGTCTCCATTGCTGGTATTCACAGATTTTTTATTCTTTTTGCATTCCTGAGCTTCCAGAAGGGATATAGAGGCAAGTTCTATAAAGTTTAAAGGAATCAGCTACGTAACTTAATTTAAAAAGTCTAGTCAGATGTGAAATTTCTACAGAATTTAAAGAATAGAATCTCTGAAAGTCTGGTATTGGACAATGTATTTTTCAAACTGATACTCTTAATTTTTGAAATCTTCAATAACTGGAGTTTGTCTAGACTTGCTATAGTCTCCACTAGGATTGTTGAGTGTTCATTTCTTTGTTGAGACAATGGCTAGATTTGATGATGTATTAGAGTTACTGAATACACTAATACACTCCACTATTGGTGGGAAGGTAAATGTTAGCAAAGACACTCTTTGTGACATTCAGACCTGCCTGCATGATGCACAAGAAAAGATTGATTTTTTGCAACTAGAATCTCAGTTCCAGCAAGATGAGCTTCAACAGATTTGTCATTCCAAATTGTTTTCTGCTCAAAACAATATGTTGTTCAAGGTTAAACCAGCAAGTGGTGAAATTAGTAAGATTGAGGCTGAATCAGATCCAAAATCCAATAAAGCAGTAGTTGTACATGCAGATGCAGAAACTCACTCTGCACTTCCCAAGCCCATCATCAGACCTTGGGAACAGCTTGTCCACAACAAGCACAGAACTGGTCTTGGATATGACAAGGACTTGTCCTTTCATATTCCAGACTATGCCAAGCCCATTCAGTTTCAGAGTGCTGGATTCATTCATGACAGTTCACCTGCTCTTCATGACAGTTCAGCTTCAGCTGTTCCAGACTCTGCCCCTCTTCCACAGTAACAACAACAACAAAAACAACAGATCGTGAAATGCCAACACTGTGACCGAGTTGGCCATTTGAAAGATCACTGTTTTGATCTTCATCCATGTAAGCACTGTCATAAAACCAGTCATTCTTCACACAGATGCTTCAGAAATAAACGTCCTGCAAGAACAAAGATTCATCTTGGATGGATCGCTTCTTGGCAATGGGCATCAACATCCAAAAAGATATTCCAAACACATGTCAGAACTTGTTCCAGAGTATTGAACAGTCTTGCAGTTGAGTTTTCTCCATCGTCTCACCTTGTATCTGACAGGGGGGGAAATGATGGTCATCTACAAGCTTCAAAGCCACATCAAGCGAGCCTGAGCCACAACCTGCCACACCAGTTTCAGAGTTGTAGCCAGAGACAAAGATGCCTAAACATGCCTTCAGTTGGCAATCTGGGACACTTCCTCTAGCAGAAGACTTCAGCTTCTTGCCAGTTTTGGAAGAGTTCCGGGAACAAAATTGAGAACACTTCCTCTAGCAGAAGACACCAGCTTCTTGCCAGTTTTGGAAGAGTTCCAGGAATTGCATTAAGCATTCCAAAGTTGTTGGTTATCCTTAAACCATCACAGGTTGAGACTTCCCTTTTCAGGTTGAAGTTTTACCTTTTATGCGGGGTGAGACCTCCCTTTTATGGTTGAAGGTTTCCCTCTTTAAAACAATAGGATCACTTCCTCTAGCAGAAAACTTCAGTTTCTTGCCAGTATTGGAAGAGTTCCGGGAACTACACTAAGCGTTCCAGTGTTGGTGGTCATCCTTAAACCACCACCCTTTATACCAACATTTCATAGAGCACATTCAGCCTAGTGCTGCCATGCATTTTTTGCACATTTTGTATTACAGCTCTCTTCTTGGACTCATACATAACCCTTCGGATTAAGGGGGGGAATGTTGGACACCTAATCCTAAATGGGTTAGTGTGGAAGCCGAATAGACCAAAGCAGTCCAAGAGACCTTGGGATCTGAAACCCAAGAGTCACATAATGTACTATAAATGTAAATCTCTTGTTAATAAAAAATGTACTCACATGATTTATCTTTCCTATTCTATGTTTCCCATGTGTGTTTAGCAATTTATAAATGGTTGATCTTCACGGTTAAGAAAATTTGACTTTTGCCTATAACATGAAATTGTAGAAGTTCAATTAACTTGTACATAAATGAATTTTTAACATTAATCAAATATACATTTTCAACGTCTTACCATGTAAGCTGCATCATTGAGTTTGTTTTCCCTTGAAGCTTGACAATAACATTGCCAATTATGTGTCTAAATGAAATGTCACAAATCTCCATAATGGTGATGATGTGACTTCTAGAAATCCGGAAACCACTTTACTAAGATCTTGATAAGTATAAGGGTCACTATCATAGTCAATGTTTGGGATATTGAAACCATGGGTAATATCTGCAATAACTAGGGCATAATCCCTTTTAGGTATGAGTTTAGCAATGTCTTCACAGTCGTCTTGTATTACTTGATATTGAATAGTGTCAAACTCATTCCAAATGAAATGAGTAAGAGTTGGTTCAAGTTCAACATTCGTAAGACGTTACTTCTTCAATCTTTCGATCTTAATTTTTTCAATAAAGGTTCTAAAACTATATGGTGCTCCATTTGCATCCTTCCTCATCTTTAATAAAATAAACAAATATTTGTATAAACTATAAACAAAATAGTATACAGATGAATAAAAATGAATGTATAAATCAACATACATTTTTAAATGCAAGATAAAAAAAATTAGTCTTGATGTAGAACTTGAATCTGGATAGTTGCGTACAACACCATCCCAACTATCTTCATTCAACAATTTAACCATTTGTTATTGTATTTTCATGTAAACTTTGTGACTGCATAGATAAAGTAAAAAAAATTAATATAATAATATGTATAACAAATACTACCAAGAACAATATGTTATATTTAAAACAAAATTATAATCTTGAAATAAGTAAAAATAATTCAACAACCTTACTTTTAAAATTCCTCAGACATTTCCTCCAATGATAATTCCCCTGACCTCACACAAGATAATATTTCTTTGACAAGTTTTTCATCCTTCACTCCTTGCAATGCTCTCCAAGGTGTGATAGTCATATCTTCTGGAAGCTGCTTCATTTCAGGACCTGATTTACTGTTGCTACATATCAATGGTTTAGACCTTTTGGCCTTCTGGTTTTTAATGTCAATGTTCTCCCACATGCTAAAAATATCATTAATCAATTCCCATATCTCTCCAATTCTAAATGCCAACTAGAAAATGTTATCAATACCTCTGAATAAATCAGTATTTACTCTGCCACCTTTTGAATTGATTTTCTCCTCAATTTGATAGCCTATTTCCATACAACATTCCTTTCAGAAATCTACAGTAACATTTATCTTATCCCCACCACATTTTTCTTCAAATTCACTATGAATAAATCTAACCCTTTGGATGAAAGTCATAAACATCAAATATTCATTATCTGATTTATGATCCCATGCCACTAACTTTGCTTCTGTATCTGTTCAACCAGCATAAATGATGCATTTTACTGTTTCAAAACTAGGTTATTAAGATATTCCTCCATCAATTGTCTTTGAGCTTCTACAGAATGGTTCCTCCCAAGTATATAATAATTGTATTCAAAACCTTTTGACTTATCAAATGCTTCTTTGTTGAGAACTTGAACTGGATCAACAAGAAGCATATAATTAACCACATGAGCATATGGATTGTACCTCATCAATGTCATCAAGTTGTGAACATGCAAGTGGTGTGGCTTTCTGATTTGATATTTACATTGTCATTCACTTGCCTTATAGATTTGTCTCACATTAAGATGAAATGTACGACCACCCTCAATTAAGTTTCTCTTTCTTAAGTTCTGTCGAATGACATTTTGTTTTGTTTTAATAATGTCATCCTCTAAATCAGCTCCTGGTGTAATGATTTCTCTGCTTTCTTTTGAAGTTTCAATATGATCTTCACTATTGGTAATGACTACTTGATGTTGGAAATAATACTAAGAGGGGGGGGTGAATCAGTATTATCACATCAATAAAACTTTTTCATTTCCATATTCAGATTCATATATGCAACTTCCACAACTTCTTATGATTCAGTTAGTTGATCCTTAATGAGTGCATTAGAACATTATCAACCATATTAACAGTAAACAGGTGCAGTAAAATAGAACAGATCATCACACATAAGCCACACACATGAACACCATGATATAAGGTGGAAACCCAATGTGGGAGAAAACCACCTGCTGCAAGTCATCTCAATCTTCTTCTTAATAAGAAAATCCTTTTACAATATTTCTGTACTGGTGCAGTCTTATACCAGTACGCAGGCTTCTACCTGCAGAGAGCTACAACCCTCTCTCATTCTCCAGTCTCTCCTGGAAGGGAGCTACAACCCCCATAGTTCTTGTACTAGCCGATCCATTTATTAGTACGCAGCCTGCTACCCGCTACAATGCTCCAAAGTTTTCAACTGCTACTGGAAGGGAGCTACCACCCCCTTAGCTCTTGTACTAGCTAAGATACTAATACGTAGGCACTGGCCTACAATCTTCTCTCCAGCACAACACATAATCTGAAAGGCCACGTTTCATCCAATTTTCATACTGGACCCATTAATATCATTGAAGCACATAATCAATCAATCTTCTGAATCACCCAAACACCATATCAATACATATACAAGGATAATATATGTGTTAGCACCCAGATCTAGTCCATCAGATCACATAAATATGAGTCATTATGATCCTGATCCAATATTAGTTCTCATCCATCAATACTGAAGCTAAACACAATCAACCAAACAGGATATGCAGAATACTGACACCTTTAAACTGTCATCAGAACCCATCAACAACCAGAACCACCTGTGACTTCAAATATCATAGCTCAAATTGTATACGCTACTACAATGAACCAAACCTGCATACATACACGCTTACACCAAAGCCAACCCGCGTACAGATCTATAAATATTCAAACATGACTTGCAGCGATTTCAAACTTAAGTTATACCCAATTCAGATCATTACAAGCGTCAGTATACAGATCTAGAATAAGCATAATCAAATATATAGAGATAGTTCATTTCAAACCATTTGATCCCGATCTATCCTTAGATCTTGTTCTCCATCAACCGATGAGATCCCTCTTTAGCTCAGATCCACCGGTGAGATCCCTCTTTAGCTCAGATCCAGATCTGCACCATAACCCAATCACAGTATTCCAGATCTAGCACTTTATCAGATATTCAATAATTCAGAAGATGCTTTGCTAAATGATCTCCTTCCTCTTTTATAGCCTTAGTCCTTTCTCAATACCACGGTCCAAAACCATAGGATCAAAAAAATTGTTGGACTAATACCATGAACCAACCATTAAAGTGCGTGAGATCAACACTTTTGGATGCAATACCACGGACCAAAACCATAGGATCAAAAACTGTCGAACTAATACCATGAACCAACCATGAAAGTGCGTGAGATCAACACTTTTGGATGCAATACCACGGACCAAAACCATAGGATCAAAAACTGTCGGACTAATACCATGAACCAACCATGAAAGTGTGTGAACTTTTCTCTTGCATGAAGGGAACTTTTCTCTGCATGAAAGTGCGTAAACTTTTCTCTACATGAAATAAACTTTTCTCTGCATAAAAGTGCGTGAACATTTCTCTACATGAAATAAACTCTTCTCTGCATAAAAGTGCGTGAACTTTTCTCTACATGAAATAAACTCTTTTCTGCATAAAAGTGCGTGAACTTTTCTCTACATGGAGTAAACTTTTCTCTGCATAAAAGTGCGTGAACTTTTCTCTACATGGAGTAAACTTTTCTCTGCATAAAAGTGCGTGAACTTTTCTCTACATGGAATAAACTTTTCTCTGCATAAAAGTGCGTGAACTTTTCTCTACATGGAATAAACTTTTCTCTGCATAAAAGTGCGTGAACTTTTCTCTACATGGAATAAACTTTTCTCTGCATAAAAGTGCGTGAACTTTTCTCTACATGAAGGAAACTTTGTTGCACTATAATTTATCAAATAAATTTGTTGCACTATAATTTATCATTTGTGTGATTTTCCATCAAGGACAACACTTGTCTCATAATGCCAACAATCTCCCCCTTTGGATTTGTCATACTGAGAATTGTCATCTGATATCTCTTCCGTAGATTCATCTAGATATAAATAAGAGAGATGTTTGTTACACAGTAATTTGTCACTGTCTCCCTGTCAGTCACCCTACTGTGTCAAGAATTCACAATAATCAAGTTCATGCCTTCTGAACTGGCCCAAAACCCACTTTTCCAAAGTTTTCCTCATCAGCGCGTCTGTTTCTAAAATATCCGCGCTGACTGGCGGCTCTCAGTGTATTCAGTGCGCTGCCAGTGCGGAAGAACATCACTTTTCCGCGCTGGTCGCATTTTATGAGCCAGCGCACCTCTCCTTTGTATTGGATCGCGCTTACATGACTTTCTCAGTTATTGAAGCGCGACGTCAGCGCGTAAGTCTCCTTATAATCCGCGCTGATCCTGTTTGGGCGAATTTGTTCCAACAGCCAGCCTTCCAGATAACTCCAGGTGTGGTTGTTGGCTTTGTGAGTATCGACTCCCTTCTATGGCATGTCTGTTCGACCCTTTGTAACCTTTTCCCTCAAAGATAAGCTCATCCTTCCACCCTTTTAGGAGGCTCCTTCTCCTATATAAACTTCCACCATTACCATGAGCAGCTAGTTTGGAATAGCTTGGATTGTATAGGGCTTATAATGCTCAGATTGCTGCTACTATAGGTATTTGGTGTGTTAGGTGTGGAAGTGATTGATAGCTTAGGGAAGGTTGCTTTGTGTTGCTTGTGTGAGAGAGAGTTTCTTGTCTTGGGAGAATCATTTCCAAAGGTGAATGCTTGAGACGCTTGCTGACTGGCCCCTCCGGAGAAGGTTACCGACGTCAGAACATTTGGTTGTACTCTTCTCTGTTTGATTAATAATAGATGACTGCTATTATTGTTCCATTCTCATTTGTACATGCAATGGTTAAATGTGAATTACATCTTTTCTGACCGATGTATAGTTGCTTTTATCAGATTTTACGCTTGTGTTTGTTCCCTCTTCGTGTGTGCAGGTATCTATTCGCGGGGATCGCGGAGGATTGTGACCAGCCAAAGCGAAGAAGCGAAGACAGCATCTCTTCGTCAAACAACAGCGCTGGAATCCAAGTAGGTGTTCTTTACCTCTTGTTTAATTGTAATTAGGAACATGCATAGCAGCATTGTTTGATTGTTGCTAGACCCTTGCTGGGCTAGTAGGGATCGCCTCTATCCGTAGAGGGGATTTACCTCTCCAACAATTTGGCGACTCCGCTGGGGATCAGCCTTTTTGTCTCTTGAGTCCATCTTTGTGTTTGAATTTGATTGTTCTCTCTTGTCAAGATTTTGGGATTGTTTCTCTGCTTGTAAACTTTCTGGGTGCATCTGGGAAGTGTTTTAACTGTTAAAAGGTCTTTACCTTTGGTTTGGGAAGTTTTCGTTTTGTTTTTACTGGCTTTTTACCCTCAGCGCGCTTTAATTCAAAACAGACGTGCTGACGTCGCGTCCCTTCTTTTGTGTTGTCCTTGTCATCGCGCCTGTACCATCAATAGTCGCGCTGACCTCGTTTTCAGAGACAGCGCGCTTTATCCGTGTTCTTCCGCGCTGACGTCGCACACTTGCTTCTTTGTCCTCCCTGTCATCGCGTCTGTATGATTAATAGTCGCGCTGACCTCGTTTTTCTGAGACAGCGCGCTTTATCCATGTATTTCCGCGCTGACGTCGCAAAGTTGCTACGGGACACACCCTGTCAGCGCCGAGTTGCTGAAGGTCACCCGCGCTGATCCTGTAAAACTTGATTTTGTCCAGATCAGCCTCCTGAACCTGTTACTTTAGCTTTCCCCTCTTCTCTCCACTTGGTTTGTGACTTGTTTTTCACTATCTGAACTCTGAGCTGCTTGCTTGCGAAGTCTTGTTCCACAGGGTTTTGTTTTGCTCATTTTTCGATACCTTCCTCTTTGCTTTCGCTGCTTGGTTTGTGTTTTCGCCATCACTTTCACAGTTGCTGAATTGTGTTGAGTCTCTAATTGACTGGTTGTAACTCTCATCCTTCGGGTGTTTGCTTTTCTCCTTTGATTTCGCACTCTAGCCCTAGGGCATCTAGTGGCCGTGTGTGTGTCAAGCCTTCCTTAGGGATCTTGTTTGCTTGTTTGACCAGCCAACTTCAGATTTGTTTATGCACTTGTTCAGTGATTGTTGAGGTGTTTTGGGTTGTGTTTCCGAGCGGTTTTCGCTTCCTCTTTGCTTGCAATCCTTGCTTGTCTTGCCGAGCTTAGATCACATAGCTCGTGCAGAACTTAGTTTTCCTTTTGATTTGAAAATCTTTGATTGGGTGTTTTGGGAACTTTGCGTGCTTTCATTAAGTGATTTGCTTGGTGTTCCGGTTCCTCCAAATTCACTTAGATGCTTTGTGCCATTGAAAGAAAATCAAACTAGTAGCTTTGCTTTTGAAAATTGAAAAGGAAAAGAACATTTCGTTGATTTGCATTTTCAAAAGAAAAAGTTTCCTTTCCTCGCTTGTAGCTGCATTAGGTTGTTGGTTTGCTTGTACTCGTCTTGTTTGATCAAAATTCTTTGCCTTCTCATAGCTAGAATTCATCGAACAAAATGAAATTCTTTGGCATATAGTTTGCATCTAGGTAATTGTGAGAGAACATACGATAGAGCCTGAAATCGAAACTTAATTTCAAGATCAACTATAAAATCAACCGAATGAATCTACAAACGCATTGGAACTAAACGCAAACATCTAGAGGTCTAGGGTAGAGACGTGTTCCGGCGTCTTTAAACATAGTCACTTTTGTTTCACATTAGGTTGGGTGATTCCTCCTTCTATGACTCGATAGTGGTCTAACACGGACTGCGCTCCCACGTACCGTCGCGTATATAGGGAGACCCCACTAGGCTTTTATCCTTTATCCATAGGAAGCCGAGTCTGCCGCCTTGTGAACCGTAACGCACCGAACATAGCATTCGGGAAGATTGACTGCAGTACGGAAAGTCCTTGGCTCTCATACGATTGCTAAGGTGTATAAGTAGTTTTACGGGTCGCCTGGTAAACCCTATACCTAGAGTCTCCAGAGTAGTCACTTTTGATCCTTTTCGGACTCCCTAAATGAAAAGGTGCCTGTGAGCGTCTTGTCACTTCGTGCTCATTAAACATTCGAAGGATACTGGAGTCATCTTTTCGTCCTTTTCTCGACTCTTGAAACATGAAAAGGTCAGGTTTGGTTCTTGTGTCTTAAAATTAATTCGGCCACGATAACATCACCTGGTTAGATCTTGTGTACGTTAACTTGCGTAGGTTTCGTTTTCGTTTGCTATGGCAACTTTTCCGGGATTCACTAACCCAGGTTCCCCCTCTGATGGGAATCCAGGACAATTCCCTCCTCTTGGGAATGTTGGTGCTCCGTATATGGCAACGTTGTCCCTACCAGGGTTAACTGTTGGGTTGCCTGTTTGGTTGTTTTCAACCTCTTTGGTCCCTACCGTATCGGCTGTTAGTTCATCAGTCCCTCCACCTGAACAACATCATGTTGATGACAAGGTGGATCTCTCCCCTTCGACGCATACTTCTACGTCATCCTCTTATACTTCGCCTGGTGAAAGTCTCGATTCGCATAACCGGGTGGCTAAGAAGAAGAAGAAGAAGACCAAGAAGAAGAAGTCTCCTAAGGGAGAGCTTACACACACAGTCCCCCCTTCAAGTCCAGCTATCCACTCCACTACATCTGAGATAGGGCCACCTTCTACTCCTCCACGGAAGGTTAAGTTTCCTTGTCGATTATGCAAGGAAGACCATCTGCTTCGTGATTGTCCTGGCATCCCCAGGGTATTAGAAGTTTGGTCTCACGATCCGGCCCGCCCTCCATCGTCCACTGATGATCATGGCGATGCTACCTCATCAGTTGGGAATGGTAAGGAGAAAGGGAAGCTTCGAATCCCCTGTCGACTTTGTGAAGGCAAACATCCCCTTCACCTTTGTCCACTCATGGATAAAGCCTCTGCTGTGTTGGAAAGTCTTGTTGCTCCTCCGAATCCATTTCCCGCTGGTTATCAACGTCTTTCTGCGACTGCAGATCGCGTCCCTGCTGACCGAGAGATTGCTTTAGATTCTTCTCTTGTCCAGCCCCCTCTTTCCGAAACCGACTGTTCCCAGCCTATCCCAGACCAGTCATCAGTCAGACAGAGTATTGACTCGAGTTCACCACTCGCTCACTCTATTCAGGAAGAGCAAAATTCTCATGTTCTTCTCGTCTCCTCAGATTCTCCTGAGCTTGATGAAGGTTCTCCTATTGCAACCTCTCCGGAGAATTCCGATTCGGTCCTTCCCGAGCAGGGGGGCAACCATATGGTTCCCCCACCAAGTAGTTCGGTCATCTCCTTTGATTGGAGTCGTTTGACTGCCCCTCCCCTTCCGTCCCATGTGCCTTTCTGGGTCACCGCCTATGCCTCCCATATGGCGCTGCCTGGCACTGTGTTGGATGAAGGCGCATCGGTTAGTCTTATGCCCGTTACTACTTGGCAGGCTTTGGGTTCCCCATCGCTTGTACCTGTCGCACCGAATCTCACCGCTTTTGATGGAGGAACGAGTCAACCATTAGGGATCCTTCCACAGTTTCCTATTACTTTGGGAGGCAAGACTGTCTATATAGACATCTCAGTTACCCAAGGTTCTTTAGACTTTAGTCTTCTCCTTGGTCGTGATTATGTGTATGCCATGGGAGCCCTTGTTTCTTCACTTTTCCGTGTGGTCTGCTTTCCACACGATGGACGAATCGTGACGTTCGATCAGTTATCGTTCGTTCGTCCACAAGCCCCTCCGGCACAATTGTCCTTCCCTCTTGGTTCTCATCCACCAGTTGCATCTGTTTCACCCCAGATCTACTACGTGGCCACCTCTCCCGTGCCTGTATCCAGCAATGCCGCCATCGTGCATAGTGTCCTGGGGGCATTGGGTCCTGACTTCCGAGACATTGACCTCCCACCGGGAGCGCCACTCTTGGAAGCCCCGACTTCCTGTTCATTATGATGAAGTTAGGTCGGAGCATAGTTCACTTTCCTCTGTCAAGCTCCCTAAAAAATGAAATTAGGTCTGGTTGGAGCATAGTTCTTTTCCGGTGTCAAGCTCCTTAAAAAATGAAACTGGGTCTGGTCGGAGCATAGTTCTTTCCTATGTCAAGCTCCTTAAAAAATGAAACTAGGCTTAGTCGGAGCATAGTTCCCTGTCTTGTGTCAAGCTCGTTAAAAAATGAAACAAGGGTTATGAGGATAGTTCTTTTACTGTGTCAACCTCATTAAAAAATGAAACAACCCCCGTTCCAAATCGAGTCTTTTGATTAAGATCTCGTAAGATACAAGTCGAGTCTTTCCTAGATCTCGAGAGTGAACCTTCATTCCATCCACTTTGTTGAATGCAATGAAGCTTGGGGGGCATGTACCTCGATTTGCATTATTATGCTGGGGGCATGCGAACTTATAACAAGCATAGTTTTTCGTTTCAAGCTTGTGTAAACATGAAACCGAATCCAAGCAAAGTTCTCCACGGTTCAAGCTTGTGTAAAAATGAACCCATACCCGATTTACATCTCGTGATTGCCATTTTTATCCGCTGAATTCTGTTAGATGAGCCTTGGTTGTTTTCATTCCATCGCCACCATCTCTTTGGCCAATCATATGCTTTCACTTGGTTGTTTTACCTTTCCTGAGGGACCGCATTTATGAGTGGTTTTGATTAGCCAGCCTCTTGACCATTACATGTTTTGAGCAGTTCCACCATTTCCGGAACCAGTTTCTACCTTTTATACCACTCGTTCCTCTAGGACGAGTCGCCTTTAAGCTCTTTTCTGACTCGTGAAATATGAAAAGATTGCCGAGTATTTTTCCCTTTTTGACTCGTTAAAGAGAATAAAAATGGAGGTCTGCTTTCAGCTCTTTTCTGACCGTTTAAAGATGAAAAGATTGCCGAGTCCCCCTCTCGACTCGTTAAAGAAATGAGAGGCAGTCGCCTTTAAAGCTCTTTTTTCGACCGTTTAAACTAAAAAGATTGTCGGGTTTTTGTCGTTTCGAACTCGTTATTGGCTCTAAAACGACGTGCTTCTGACCGCTTTTTTACTTTTTCGGGTCAAAGTCACTATTTACGAAAAGTACTCCTCGACCATTTTGGTTGGGCAGTTCTTTCGAGTATTGTTTTATACTTTTTCGGGCTCAAGAGACACAACTTTACGAAAAAGGACCCCCTTGGAGTTTTCTTTTCTGTTGTCTTTTCAGACTCTCTAAACAGGAAAAGACGCCGAGTTCTTCCTTTGTCAGACTCGTTAAAATTTAAATGACATCGGGTATCGTCGAAATGACACTTTTTCAAGCATATGCTACCCCCGTCAAGCTTGTCATCCAAAAATAATCGGGGTACCTGCCAGAAATGGTGGGGAAAATGGAACTGTAATCATAGTTGCGTCGGCAGTATGTCGCTCTTGAACATGGCACTCTTCTGCTTCGTGTCTGGGTGGGCCCATCTCATCTTGTTTTTCACTGGCCTCCGTGGGTTTGGGTTATCCTATTTGGCCTCTCGTCTGCTCGTTGCCATCATCACCATACCCTTTGCTCATTCGATGTCAAATACTGCCAAATCCGTTATGGTGCCGCCGATATGTTCAAGAGAAGTTGACCTCTGCAATAGTACAACCTCATCTGCTGTCTCACACAAATCATTTTGTCCTCTGTCTCGTGTCGATGATGTGGGAATCATTATGGCCCACCTTCGATCAAGGTCACTTCCTGTCGACTTCAGCTCATTATCCAGGAAGGTGACTTAGAGACTCCCTTCAGGTGCCTTAGAGCCTGCATGCCCTAATGGCAGGTTCTTCGTGTTCGACGTGAGGTTTACATCATTGGCCTCCGATCGAATGATTCCGTGGGTGTTCGACACCAGCTCATTGATTCACATGCCGCAGATTGTACCTATAGTACCTTGAGGGCCATTGTCATTATTGGTGGTACCTCTCGCGTCTGTTAACAGTTCTCATCATTGACTGGTAATCAGACGATGTTCATGCGTGTTCGACTTCAACTCATGCATTCACATGCTTGAACTTGTACTTTGTTCGGATCGGGACGGAGCGCAAGACCCTGGATCCTTGTCTATTATGGTCCAGGTTGCGATTTTATGGATGATCATTACATGACTCATTGATGGATGGCTGCGCCCATACCTGAGTCTTCATGGATGGCTGCGACCATACCTTATCATTATTTTGGTCTCTTTAGCTGGATGGCTGCGTCCATTCCACAGACCTTTTCGCATGTCTTTTGGATGGCTGCGCCCATGCCTAGACTGCATGTACTTGATTATCAGAGATATTCGGTCCTTCCTGGTGGTGTTCCAGTTCGGCAAAGCGTTGTAAAGCATTTCACCCCTCCCACTCTCTCGGTCTTCATGCTTTAGGGGGCATCTGTTACACAGTAATTTGTCACTGTCTCCCTGTCAGTCACCCTACTGTGTCAAGAATTCACAATAATCAAGTTCATGCCTTCTGAACTGGCCCAAAACCCACTTTTCCAAAGTTTTCCTCATCAGCGCGTCTGTTTCTAAAATATCCGCGCTGACTGGCGGCTCTCAGTGTATTCAGTGCGCTGCCAGCGCGGAAGAACATCACTTTTCCACGCTGGTCGCATTTTATGAGCCAGCGCACCTCTCCTTTGTATTGGATTGCGCTTACATGACTTTCTCAGTTATTGAAGCGCGACGTCAGCGCGTAAGTCTCCTTATAATCCGCGCTGATCCTGTTTGGGCGAATTTGTTCCAACAGCCAGCCTTCCAGATAACTCCAGGTGTGGTTGTTGGCTTTGTGAGTATCGACTCCCTTCTATGGCATGTCTGTTCGACCCTTTGTAACCTTTTCCCTCAAAGATAAGCTCATCCTTCCACCCTTTTAGGAGGCTCCTTCTCCTATATAAACTTCCACCATTACCATGAGCAGCTAGTTTGGAATAGCTTGGATTGTATAGGGCTTATAATGCTCAGATTGCTGCTACTATAGGTATTTGGTGTGTTAGGTGTGGAAGTGATTGATAGCTTAGGGAAGGTTGCTTTGTGTTGCTTGTGTGAGAGAGAGTTTCTTGTCTTGGGAGAATCATTTCCAAAGGTGAATGCTTGAGACGCTTGCTGACTGGCCCCTCCGGAGAAGGTTACCGACGTCAAAACATTTGGTTGTACTCTTCTCTGTTTGATTAATAATAGATGACTGCTATTATTGTTCCATTCTCATTTGTACATGCAATGGTTAAATGTGAATTACATCTTTTCTAACCGATGTATAGTTGCTTTTATCAGATTTTACGCTTGTGTTTGTTCCCTCTTCGTGTGTGCAGGTATCTATTCGCGGGGATCGCGGAGGATTGTGACCAGCCAAAGCGAAGAAGCGAAGACAACATCTCTTCGTCAAACAACAGCGCTGGAATCCAAGTAGGTGCTCTTTACCTCTTGTTTAATTGTAATTAGTAACATGCATAGCAGCATTGTTTGATTGTTGCTAGACCCTTGCTGGGCTAGTAGGGATCGCCTCTATCCGTAGAGGGGATTTACCTCTCCAACAATGTTCTTTTATGAGTGGGTTGCCATCAAGTACAACACATGCATCATAATGCCAACACTTGAGAATGTTCAACTTTACTTTTCTTCCTCATAACATTTTCATCATTAACTAGAATAAATTTATTCTTGGGCATTATTACTTTTGGTCTTTTACAGCTCTTCTCCTTTCTAACATCAGTTCCAATGTCATCCTCAGTAACAACAACATATTTTTTAGTGTCAGTTTCAACTTCCTCATCTTTAAAAGTAACATGTCTACCTTTGCTAGATTTATCCACTAGAGGCATTTTTTCTAATCCCTTGGATGTAGTTTTGTAGCATCATGAATTACTACCTTTTGTTTGTTTGCCATATCTTCTTCTGACATTGAGTAGAAACTGCTAACAACATTCATAATATCATGCTCTATGAAATGAATGCCTAGCAACATAATTGAAACACATTCAACGAAATTCTGTCAAACAAAATATCATGTCAATAAAAACTAATTTATAAAAATATAATAAGACAGTTACAATAACACAAAATACAAATATAAATAACAATACTTATGATATTTTGTGTAATCTTATTTACGATTTGTTTACACAACTTTGTAGATACCTCTCTCGTGTCATACAATGAATATAATAACTAATATTTAATCGTTTCATGCGACTTGGGTGGTTTTGTAAGTATATAAACAACTTCACTATCTGGTATCGAACACATGTGTATGACCTTTCGAGCACCTCATAAATTCCACTATCATTAGGTATATCAACATATAGATATATCTACACACCTTCGCTTTCTTTTTCTTTCACATACCATACATTTTCCGGAAGTTTCACTTCTTTTGATTTCTTCCAGTATGTAATCGTCTTCTGATCGTTTGAGGCACTTGAAAGATTTGTAGCTATCAGCTCAGGTTTGGTTCGTTCAACAGTGCTTTTTGAGGATCCACCTTTAACAGTATTTGGTCTAAAAAGATTCACAAAAATCTTCTTTGATGTCATTTTCCTGCAAAAAAGACACATATATAAATCAGTAAATTACAAAAAAAAGAATAGCTTAAATTAACAAACAAGACAATAAATGATAATTAATTTTGTAAAATATAACAATTTAAAAAAAAATAAAAAATAAAAAAGAAATTTAAAAAATACAGCCCCCTGCCGCCCCACCCCAAAAATCGGCCCGCCAACTAAGCTGGTCGTTGGGCCACCGGAGTGGGGTGGGGAGTCAGGTGTCAGCCCCCCTACCCCACCTAAGTGGCCCAACGACCTCTCCCTCACCCACCCCACCCCACTCCCCCCGTCCCACCCCAGCGGCCCAACGGCCTGCTGTGGCGGCCGACCGTTGGGCTGCCAAGGTAGGGCCGGGGCGTTGGGCCCACTGGGGTAGGGTGGGGGCGCTAGTGCCCAACCTCGTGCGCCACCCCAGCGGCCCACCACCCCAATAGCCCAATGGCCAGCTGAGGCGGTGGGCCATTGGGCAGTCAAGGTGGGGCGGGGGCTGGGCGGCAACGCCCACCCCACCCCGACGACCCAACGGCCCGCTGCCCCAGCCGGTCGTTGGGCCGCCGAGGTGGGGCAGCCGGCCAAGTGTCAGACCCCTCGCCTCACTCCAGTGGTGGGCTGTTGAGCCGCCGAGGTGGGGCGAGGGACTGGATAGCGAGACCCACCACCCCTCCCCCATGGGCCCATTGGGCCGCCGAGAGCATGATCGGGCCCACCACACCCACGACGAATGTAGTGCGTAAATCTGTATCATTGAAATTTTTAATTTCTAAAAAAAATTAAATTTCATTAAACTTATTTAATTTTAAAATTTGCACACAACAAAAAAAAGAAACTAACCTTTCAAATGTGATAATCCTCCGTTGAATATGTTGTTGATAGCAATGTAGCTGCTCCACAAATTTGCTCCAAGTATTTTAACGAACCTCGAAAAACCTTGATGTGATGTGAGGAATAGTGATAATGAAATTTATTATATAACGGAAATTACGGAATTGTTTTACCGTACAGTTAATGTGGGACTAATTTGTTTTTATAAAAACTTTAACATGTAAATTTTGTTATGGGGATATAGGAAACTATGATAAAAGCGAACATTACATAATTGTTTTACAGCACGGTGAATGTGGGATTAATTTGTTTTAAAAGGTATAATAAAAATTAAAAGAAAAACATTCAATTGTCTAGTAAATATTATATAGTTTAAGTAATAAATTAATTAGGGTAAAAGATTTAGTTTACAATTTTAATTTAAAAGATTTATTTCATATGAAAATTTTAGTTAAAATTTTTCAATAAATTGTAGAAGAAAATTAAGGAGGAAAATACATGAAACGAAATTTTTGGAGGGAAACTTTGGAGGGAAATTTTCATTCTTTAAGTTATATATTATCATTAGGAGAGTTTGCATTTGTATCATTCAACCTGTTTTGTTTGAAAGCCATGGATTCTTCTGATAGTGAAGTTTCTCTTTGTGAAGCATTCACTAGTACAAAATGACTAATTAATTATTAAAAAAACAACTAAAATTTGCATATAAACGACTATTTTTCAGTGAGTGACTAATAGTAGTTAATTTATAGTATCTTATAACACGACCAACTTTTAGTCATTTTTAGCTTATTCATTAATTGGTTTCCTCAATTTTACCATCTAGTAGTATACATAGTCATCAATTTGGTCATTAATTTTTCATTGGTTTAATCATTAATTATCGCAATTAATGACCAAATAAATAACAAAATATATTACTATATGGATCCTTGAAAAAACCAGTTAATGATCCAAGAAATATGATCAAAATGTTGGTCATGTTATAAGATACTGTAAATTAGCTACTAATAGTCATATATATGCAAATTTTAGTCATCATTTAAAACCAATTAATGACCAAAGAAATATGACTAAATGTTAGTCATGTTATAAGATACAGTAAATTAGCTACTAATAGTCATATATATGCAAAATTTAGTCATCATTTTAATCAAAAAATTATCAACTACAGTAGTCATTTATCTTTTTTTTTGTATTTTCATATTCATTATATAAATGACAGATTTAGTAGTTTCTATTCATTTAATTCATAATCATTATAAACAACTAATTTAGTAATATATTCATTTTATTCGTGTTCATCATTAATTAATATAAACTACTAATTTAGTAGTTTTAGATTGATTTTATGTGTTCATTCTTAATCAACATAAATTAATTAATATGATTTTGCAACTAAATTTTTAAAAAATGCCATATAATGTGCATGTTTATCTAATATGATAACGCAAAATTACATATGTTAATTACAAGACTAAATAATATCAAGTGAAAATAAAAAAAATTCAACCATATAAATTTTATTATATAAAATATCAAGTATTACAATATGAGTTTCCAACTTAATATTTGTTGGACTACAATTTACACATGAAATATTGTTTCATCATTTCAAAACATTATCATTGTGTCGCCAAAGCATTGCAAGTGACTTCACAAACTTGGAAGGCTTGACCATCAGTCTCTATAAGTGTGTATTATGCAAGGTATTGGCTCTAAATGTATCACTAGAAATATTCTCTTCTCTCTCTCATTTTGCATTTGTCGTTCCAATGTTATTGTTCTCCTCTTTTTTCAATTGTTGCTTCTTACCATCAATATTGAGTTCCTCTCCTGAAAATGAAAGAAGATACAATGCAAAGTATAAGACATGAAAGACGATGAATAATTGAATATAAAATAAAATAGGATATAAAAGATTTATATGACATATATCTCAACATTCGATAGTGGCCACTATGTGGCTAGATGACATGTATAAACGAAGAAAATAAAACGCAACAATAAAAAATAACACCTTAGGAACTTAGTATTCAACCTTAAACAAAACCTTAGGCATAATCATGCCAACTAAGTTACATGTTAAAAATATTAGGCAATTGATAGCTTGAAAAAACAAATGGAAAAAAAAAAAAAAAAAAAAAAAAAAAGATCAGTGTAAAAAATATCCTTATTTCTTGTTCTAAAAGAGTCATGTTCCTTAAATTTGGATATTCTTTTTCCCACTTTAAAAGTTTCCCTCTGTTATGACCTATGTTTTTAGGATCATGAGATTGATCCAACATCATATTGGATTATGGAGACAAAATGATTCAACTTTCTAAGATGAGTACCTCCCTTGGTTGAATGAAGGTGTTAGCTGTGAGTAGTGTCAAAAACCTTAGGGAAGCAGAACACTAAAGCCTAAGAAAATATATCACCACTTGTCCACTGAAAGAAAAAAAATTTCAATCCCAAAATGGCCTCTGGGAGTACATTTCGTTGGATGGATATCACACTCTGAGAAATGATTGTCTAATACAATGAGAAGTGTACCTATATTGTCACAATGCCCCTCACAATCAGACCCTATAGTTGTGTCCTATAATATTAATCATATTATACTATTTAATTATAAACTATGACTATCAGATTATTATTAGTTTGAATAATTAGTCTAAAATTGTGTTTTTAGTATTTTTGTATATATTAAAATATTCGAAAAAAAACAAACAAACAAACAAAAAAATAACTTTTTGTGACTAGTTAATTTTGAGTGAATCTAAATACACATGAAATTATGGTGCCTCGGTGTTTCTTTAGTGGTTATCTGCTCATTGTACCAACTGCTCCCATGTCCTCTACTGCTTTTGGTGAATTCCTCTTTAATGATGTCGAATGCTAATGCAATGGACATTTATCCTTAATGTTTATCTTAGACAAAGGGAAGCTCCACAAGTAACAACCAAAAAGTAGCCTCAAATATATTATTGGGGGCCAAAATGCAATAATTATATGACAAGCCAAGAAACACTGCATGTTAATCATCTTCCCTTTAATATTGATTAATAATTTCTTTGCATGATCATGTAATACTAAAGTGTCAAGTATGGGCATTTAAAGTTAGTAATCCATCAATATCACCTTTGAGGGTTTTTAATAGTTAACACTTCCTATTACACACACAGTGGATCACGAAATTCAAGGATATCAATATAAACACAACAAAAATGAAATTAAAAAAAAAATGCTAAGAAGTCAAATGCAACTAATCTTGAGTCAAGAAAATACCAAGCCCTTCACATTCGCAAGGAATTCTTAGGCACTAAAACAGAAAATCCTTCCATTGCATCATTTTCACTATTTTTTTTTTCTTTTTTTTCTTTTTTTTTAATTTCTTTAATTGAGAGCATAACTTTCAAAAAAAAAAAATCATTGAAAAAGGTTTCAAATTCCTAACCATTGCTCGAGTGATTAGCGTATCAATTAAATAGAAAGGAAATCATTTGATATGATTTTAACTTGAGGAATATATTGAAGAATATGAAGCTTTCTCATCTCTTGCTCCTAATAAAATTGTAATCCATGGGTTCCAATCAAGTAATCAATTTTCCTCCAAGGTATTTAAGAGATCACTTTGGAGAAGGAATTTTGGAAGCATTAGGATAGTAGAAATGGAATTAACTAGGAGGAAAATGAATCACTTTATTGGGTGTTCCAAAATATTTGAACGGAATTGAAAATGATTTTATACTCCTTCCACACATTTTAAAACAGAAACCATTCAACTGCATCTCATTATTTTCCACCTTTCTGTAATATGTAATTCTTTGAGCAAGAATAGAGAATTCATAAATATTGTCATGAAAGAGGACTCTTCATAATCCTAATAAGTTGGGCTCTAAAAAATAAACAATTTCATGTAGTGAATAAATCTTACATGGTATATTTCAATGATTAAAATGACAACTTTATTCTTAATCTCATTACAACAAAAGTAAATTCAACCCTAACTAGTTGGGATCTAACAAATCAAGAATTTCATGTAGTAAAGTAAACTTACATGGTAGATCCCAATTATTTGCAATGAAAACTTTATTCTTGATCTTATTACAACATAGATAAATTCAAGAGTACATACGTATTTCCTTATCTGAGACAAACTTTGAACACATTCCGAGATTTCATAGAAATATAATGATACGATTTACCTGTAGGACATGAGAAAGATATCTACATCTAGCACCCATCACTGGACAATAGTGTTATTGAGACACCATCTCATGGAATTAGAATCATGTAGATAGACAGTGTTATAGATATACCTTGCAACACCTTTTCAACACTACCTTCAAGCTTCAAATTCATCAATTGATTTACTTTAGTAGAAAATTCTACTGGGATTTCATTAAATACAACCCAACAAAATCCATTTATGATAGTTGTCGTTGCATTCTTTGGATCTATCCCCCTCTGGAAATAGAATAACTGATATTCCCCAATTTTTGAGGTACTTGCTTCATGTTCAACATGGGTTATTGGGTTCTTCACGTGGAAAAGGTTGTAAATATTAGATGTATAATGGAAACAAGCATGCAATTCAAGGTTGCTCCTAAAGTCTCTTGGGTGAATTATAAAACACCATCTACTTAAAACATGATATATGGTAGTAACAAAAACCTACCCAAGATCCCACTTAAGAATTCAAAATGTTGCAAATAGGAGATGTCTTAAACAATATCAAATATTTAATTGCATAATCACACTAAAATAGACAAATCTTTAAAATGTTGAAAAGTGTGAAAAAAATGGAGTTGGAATATTATAGTTATGTCACAGTAGATATAGATATGTAAATGTAACTTCTATAGCTACATGAAATGTAACTTCTATATAAAAAAAATGGAGTTGGAATATTAGAGTTACGTCGGGGTAAATATAGCTACGTGAAATATAACTTCTATATAACATTCTAAATATCCTTTTTTTCAGTCATTTAAGAGACTAACATTTTTTTATCTTCAGTTAATAACTTGATATTCCACCAAAAATAGCATTGAATTGGTTCTTCACCAACCAAGGGGAAATTTTAAACTAGTGTGAAAACACTTACTCATTCCCCTGTCATATTTCTCATATTTTATTTGTGTGTGAATTTAAGCTAGTGTAATGTAGCTTCTACATATTTGACAATTTAAAGGTAAAAAATTACCCAAATTGAAGTTATACAATTAACATATGCACAATAAGATAAAATGTGCATGAGTTATAAGAATTATGACGTTTACATGTTATATCAAGGCAAACATTTTCTCATCTCATTAACTTTTATCTTATAGTTGGTGATGGATATAGCCTTTAAAATTATGAGCCATCCTTGTCATATCTTATATTTAATGATGGATATATCTTTCAAAAGTATCATACTTGCTTGTTAATTTATGTATGGTCAATTTAAATGGAAGTGCTCATAATTTTATTCAATATTATCTTGTACAATTGGAAATAAAATGATGTGGGGGTGGTGTTTCTAGTGATTTTCAAACTTGTTTTAATTACCTAAATTTAGCCTATTTAAAGTAAATAGTTGCGCTAACCATCTTATCTTCAAATCAGTAGCTTTGCTTGAGGGCATCTTCATGACATCCACCATCTCAGAAAATTATGAAATATTAGTAGTATCTTGCACTAAATAGACAATGTTGGCATAAAATCTTTTATTGTGCTTTTTACTCCGTGTCACAAATTTATTGATATTTTATGATTCTTGGTTTCAATTTCCATGCTAAGACTGAATTCATAATGCCTGCTAGGATTTTTAGTTGTGCACACATCATATTGCTCACTTCTAATTGTATGAAAAACAAAGAGTATGCAGAATGAAATGTAGTGACATGTGGGTGTCTATTTTACTCAATGATATGCTTGATTTTTTAACCCATTCTAATCCTACCGCAATGAAATTAAGAGAGACAAGGACACAAGAAGGACTATCAATAAATGAAATTAGAGACTTTAGAATGCAACTCAAATTGTACCTAAATGTAACGATAAGTATTTGCAGCTGCCTAGTCACCGATGAGCATCGAATCACACTAAAAAATTCCTTGCATTATGAGAATTTGATTGCACTTGCACTAATCCTCTATAGTAGTTCCTTGACTTTCCTATAGATATAATTTTAGAAGCAATCCTACTCTTGCAATTCTTCCCTATATGAATCATGTTTGTCCCCCCTATTGATAGTTATTTTTCAAGGCAACAGAATAGAACTCTCCAATCGCATCATCGCCTTTCAAAACAATGCTTGAGTATTTCCAAGTGATTGTCAAACTAGTCTCTACTCAGATCCACGAAATCCTTGATTTGTCTCCATCGCAAAAACCTCTTTTCATAATAAAATTATAAATCCCACGTTTGTATTTCTCATCCCCAACAAACCAATTCTTTACAGTGTATACTTTATCGTTGCTCCCTCGGTGCAATAGATATCCACTACTATGGCATGGAGATGATTGGTGTCATAAAATGGTGCAGTGCATCTATATGTCAGAGAACTCCTCTCACCTCATAGAACTCCTCTCATCTACAATAATAAGAGTCCTCTCAAACTGCCTGGTCTCCATCTCATTCATCCTGAAATAAGTGGATATTTCAATGGGTGACAAAGTGTGCTTGGGGATTTAATAGAAGGAGCTATCACTAAAAAAATTACAATGCAGCATAATAGTTATCAGCAGGAGGAACAAACCTGCCAAGCTACTTCCTAACTAGATCAAGATACTCCCGAATTACCTCTTATAACGAAAAAAGATAACCTCAACTACCTAGAGTCTACCTATGCATGGTAGCAATGAAAACAATGTAAAAAAAAACATCTACAACAACATTGGTCAATCTCTTCTTCTAGTCAAGGGCATGCCCAGCTTTTGAAAAGTATCAAGGAGGTCAGGGTCCACCTCATCCAGGCTGCTCTTCTTCTTCTACTCTCTCTGTTTAGGTTTAGAATAATAGAAAAGGTCTTGGAAATTGATGGGTGGGTAAAAGTTATCAGACTATTTGGGTTCTTCCATTTTTAATCATTATCTGTAAGCATTGAGTCTAAATTGCAAAAGCCATTCAGGTTCCTTCTTTTTAGGTGAAATTAACCTAAGCTTTGGAGAGTTGTAAGGTTTAATGGATCTAAGTATATTCTACTTAAAATATAGTAACATGGTTTAAAATAATATGCATTGAGATCAGATCTAAGGATGAAACAGAAAATATTTTATGTTCACGATGACAAGAAATTTTAATTTCATGTAACAATGTTTGAGGAAGGTCTAGTATTTGCATCCTACCAGAAAAATTTTGCTTACATCACTTGAGCCCTTTGAATTTGGGCATGGTAGATTCCATTACACAAACAACTAGCATAGATCCATCTTTACTCTGGATCTACCAAGTGCTGAGAGGGATCAAATCTTTTTCACTCTATTCTAGTTTGCATATCAAGATATTTGATCCCTCTCGACACTTAATAGATCCACAGCGAAGATGGACCTATGCTAGTTTAATTCCCCCTTTAAATAGGCTACATTACACTTGAATACCATGGGTCAATACCATTGGTTCTCTGTTGGAAATAATACTAGGGGGGGGGGGGTGAATCAGTATTATCAAATCAATAAAACCTTTTTATTTCCATACTTAGATACATATACGCTACTTTAGTTAATGGAACCCGCGTGTATATGCAACTGTGTCTAATGCAACTAGCGTATATCCAGAATACTTATGATTCAGTTGATCCATTAAATGTTGATCTTTAGTTAGTGCATCAGAACTTCATTAACCATATGAGCAGTAAGCAGGTGCAGTAAAACAGAACAGATCAACACACACAAGAAGCACACATGAAAACCATGATATAAGGTGGAAACCCAATGTGGGTGAAAACCACCTGCTGCAAGTCATCTCTATCTTCCTTTAATAAGAAACTTCATTTTACAATATTTCTGTACTGATGCAGTCTTATACCAGTACACAGGCTTCTACCTGCAAAAGGCTACAACCTTCTCTCGTTCTCCAGACTCTCCTGGATGGGAGCTACAACCCCCTTAGCTCTTGTACTAGTTGATCCATTTACTAGTACGTAGGTGCCTGCCTACTGAATGCTCCAATATTCACTTGTTCTATAGCTGCTACTGGAAGGGAGCTACTACCCCCTTTGCTCTTGTACTAGCTAATGTACTAGTACGTAGGCGCCGGCCTACAATCTCCTTTCATCCTCCAGGGACCACATTTCATACATTTTCAAACTGGATACTCCGTAAGCACAACACTATAATCTGAAGGCCACGTTTCATCAAATTTTCATATTGGACCCATAAATATCATTGAAGCACAAAACAATCAATACTAGCATCATCAATTTCTGAAACACTGAAACCCTGTCAACAACACAGTCACCAGAACGCAGAGCAGAACACTGAACTCTGCAACAATATTCAGAACCAACTGTATCATCAAAATCATGCATCAGAGTGCATACGCTACTTGGAAGTGTTGAACCAGCATGTATACGCAACTTCACCAAGGTGAACCAACGTATATGTCATCAATTGCTTACTTATAACTTGATGCACTTACTGTCTTCAGACATATCCATATTATTACATATACAAGGATAATATGTGTGTTAGCACCCAGATCTAGTCCATCAGATCACATAAATATGAGTCATTATGATCCTGATCCAATATTAGTTCTCATCCATCAAATACTGAAGCTAAACATAATCAACCAAATAGGATATGCAGAATACTGACACCTTTAAACTGTCATCTGAACTCATCAACAACCAGAACCACCTGTAACTTCAAACATCATAGCTCAAATGGTATACGCTACTACAATGAACCAAACCCGCGTACATACGCGCTTACACCAAATCCAACCCGCGTACAGATCTATAAATATTCAACATGACTTGCAGCGATTTCAAACTTAAGTTATACCTAGTTCAGATCATTACATGTGTCAGTATACATATCTAGAATAAACATAATCAATCATATGGAGATAGTTCATTTCAAAACCATTTGATCCCGATCTATCCTTAGATCTTGTTTTCCATCAGCCGGTGAGATCCCTCCTTAGCTCAGATCAAGCAATGCATCATCAACCCATAACCTGCATACTGGATCTCATACTTCATCAGATATTCAAGATTTTTTCGATACCCTTGCCTAATGATCTTCTTCTCCTTTTATAGTCTTAGGCCTTGCTCAATACCATGGTCCAAAACCATAACAAACCAATACCATGGACCCAATACTTGGGATCAACACATCTGACGAGATACTATGGTCCAAAACCATAGGTTCAAATACCAAGGACTAACTACCATGGACCAAAATTAAGTTCTCCAACATATACGCACTTTTCCTTGCATGAAAGTGCGTGTATATGCATATGCACCTTTGTAACATCTAACCTGCGTGTATACGCGGCTCGGTCATGATGAACCTGCGTATATATATTTTCTCTTCATTCTTGTAGTCTGATCATCAAATCCTTACTGCTGACCTACTGCACTATGATCTGTCATCTGTGTGATTTGCCATCAAGGACAACAATTGTCTCATAATGCCAACAATCTCCCCCTTTGGACTTGATGGCAAAGCTAACTTGTCACACTTAGAACTATCATCTGATTCCTTTGAGCTGTCCTGCATCCCATGCATTCAGTCACATCTGATATCTCTTCTGAAGATTCATCTAGTTATAACTAAGTGAGATGTTCTTCTATGAGTGGGTTGCCATCAAGTACAACACATGCATCATAATGCCAACAATCTCCCCCTTTGGACTTGATGGAAACAACACCAAATCACTCTCCCCCTTTGACATCAAGGGCAAAGGGTGGACCAAGATATTCACTTTCCTTGATAAACATCCCGCTGACCATACTCCCCCTGAGTACCTGCTGAAATTTCTGAATGAGCTCCCCCTTTGTATATGCCAAGGTGTACTAATTTGTCCATGCTCCCTTTGAGTACATGCTGAAGTCTCTGCTCTGCTGAAGTGTGTTGTTCATGCTCCCCCTGACTGTAAGCAAGGTCTGCAAAAAGATGTTCTACAGGAAAGAACATGACTCTATCATAAATGACCTTCCTATCACCAAAGACTCATACATACATCCATCTCCCATCCTAGCGGGGATATACCAATATTAATTCATCCACCTAACCAAGTGGGGTTACATGATAAAACAAGAACATTACATCATCCATCCCAGGCATAGTGGGAAACCAACATAGGTCGTTACATGACCTTGATATGACTGAAATCCTTCTTATGCATAAAGGGGTTACAAATTACATCATGTGACCAGAAGAGATTTCATCAAATGACTATAATAGATAGAGACACACTATTACATCATGAGTCTTGATATGACCTTTGCATGAGACCAAACATCTAGATAAGACCATGATAGTCATCATACACAATGTATGATCTGCTCTATAAGCATCTGTCAACAACATCTAGACCATCAATCATGTTCTCCCTCTGCCTTTGTTCCACCTAAAACCAACAACAGCTGTGAACTAGAACCAAAAGCTTATAAGATAATGCCAACAATGCATCATTGAAGTTTATCCGCTCCCCCTGAACCTACGCCAGATGGTCTCTGTCAGACCCATATCAGACTCTTCTCATTCTCAGTTTGGCCCACTGATTTCCTTCAAATTAACATATACGCATCTATATCCACAGAAACAAGCGTATATACACGAATACTCCTTATGAAACTCATGTACAACCATTTCCAGACAGGGTATGTCTGCATATAGATATCAACTCATCATCATAAAATCATTCACATTATATCATATGTGTAAAACACCATCGCCATCTTATCAACAAGATCATCCATGTGTCATCACGTGGGAATATCTGCATCAATCAACATATGTAAGTATCAACCTATCAACATATAGGTAAGACTTCATCATCATCATGTCTCCAACAATGCAACTTTGAGTAATCATTCATGTATCCAGAGCTATGTATCTTTAGCTCAAGCTCTTTTGTCAATGCTTCTTTATATCATCAACATCATCAATCCTCATCCACATGAGCACCAAGAACTATAGAAATCTTGCTTCATAACTGTATTATAAGATTTTTATGCATAATATGACAGCAGCATATGAGTGACTCATCATCAAGTAATAAAGTTGTGTATTCAAGCTTTGTACTTCTCCTTATCCTCATATATGCACCATCCATGAATCAATCCACAATTATGATCTGAACATCAACTATGTAACCCCAAGAATCATATGAGATTTTATCATGGACAACTCATAACCACATCATAGCAAGATATATCATTTAGCCATATAAGCATCATCACCAAGGACTATTAACCATAATGCCAACAATGCATTATTAAAGGCATATGCTCCCCCTCAACCTGTGCCATCTGTTAGATCTGATCATGCATATATCAGCAATAGGCATCAAGACATCATCATCATCAAGTTAGGATCAAAACACTTCTAAACATCTTACAAGTATCAAGACATTTCCACACATCCTCAGCAGACTGTAACTATTAACCAATAGAGAAAATAATGGATTGAATCATATTAGACCCTTTTTCTGAGCCCGTCCCCACTGCTTTTCCTCAGACTGACATATACGCGACTGTGCATTGGCTAACTCGCGTATATACGCAACTTCCCTTTATGAAACTTGCGTATGAGATTTAGGACACTGAAGTTTTACACTTTCAGCTCCCCCTTGAGTCTGTTATGTTTGTGTTGTGTTGTGTCTGAGTATATTGTGTTGTGCCACATCTTTCTGATTGTACTTCCTTCTTCTTCCATATCTTCAAGCGTGATGATGTTTTCTCCTTTTGGTATGGTCCCCGTACTTTGTTTCTACATTCCTTTGCTCTATGTCTAAGCTTGTTACATGCATAGCATCTTACATGTTTCATATTCCTTCTGTAGCAATCAACAGCTTTGTGACCAAACATATTGCAAGAAAAACAATATTGATCAGGTGCTCATGTCCTAAGTGTCATAAAATGCTCAAAATTTAAAATGCTTAGAACTGGTTCAAAGTTGAATGACTAGAAATTTCTCGTCTTCCCGATTCCGGCGCCGCAAACGGTTCGAAAAACGATCGCCGTATGAGGAAGTTATGGCAAAAAGAAGAATTTGTCCATAACATTAGAAATTTTAATTTTTCAAAAAAAAATAAAAAAGGAATATTCCGCCTGGCACGAAATCCGAGGCAAACACCAAACATTAAATGTAACTGCAGTAGAGTTGGCGGAATTTTGGCAGGAGCGCCAAATTTGGCGGACCCACCATAATTGGCGGAGCTAACTGGAGTTAACTAAAGTTAGCTGGAGTTTTTCTAGGGGCAAACTGGAGAAACTTTAAATGGCCATAACTTTGGCTAGGAAAGTCGGTTTTGGACGATTTTTTTTTTTATTTTGGGTATTTTCGACCTTCTGAAGCCATTGGTGTAGGTATTACAGCCATCTGAGGTCATTTGCAGAGGTTTTGGATCCATGAAAGTTCTAGGAGCCACTAGGGCCCAGTTTTGTGAAGACTGGATAGGGTTGCAGGTATCCATTGGAGATGATCCAATAGTCAATCCTGAAGGATTCAAGTGTTATAAATCCATTTTTACCATATATTTCTCCTGTAGATGCTTCTATTCAGCTGTATTTTCAATTTGAGCATTTAATAAAAACAAGGACAAGCCCGGTTGGGAGCTTTGGACCCAGCAGACGTAGCCCTGGAGGGGGTGAACTGCTTTATCAACTTCTTTTGCATTTGTGGTTGATTTATTTTGCAGAACAAATTCATTTTAATGTGTTAAACAATAAAAGGAAATAACTCTGCTATGCTTAAATGGGTCATAAACAGCTGAAAATTTCATGTGTTTTCTTTCTGCAAGACATGGAAATCTTTTAAACATGTTTAATTCTGAATTGAATACCTTGCAAACAAATTTCAAGTAGTTTCAAATTCAAATCAAGTTGGTATCAGAGCTCAGGGTTTTTGTGCAAAGATCTTCTAACTGTCTTGCAAAGTATTGATGCTTACCAGGTTGAAACTTAAAAGAGGGGAAGGACAGTTGACTAGAGAATGAGAGAATCCTCAGTCAAGGAAGGCCAGAGAGCCATCACCTCCACCTTCAATTTCACCCTCAAGAGTCTCAGCAGAAGCTTCAAGGATGTCTGAACATGAAGGAGAAATTCCTACAGAGACAGATCCAAGAGAAGAAGAAAGAGTCTTCAGAAAGGCTTTCTTGGACCTCACTGAAATGGTGAGGATATTGTACCAAGAAAGAAATGAGAAATTGGCTGGAGAAGGGTCCAAACATCCACATGAAGGAGAGGGCTCTTCAGGAGGTAAGAAGGATGATGATCATTCCAAGAAAGGACATGGAGGAAATGGTGATCCACCACCCCCATCTTCACCTTCTTCCTCTTCATCTTCGTCTTCTTCTGTTCATAAGCATAGATCCTCTGGAAAAAGTCCTTTTTTGAAGCTTGATGTAAAATTCGAATTACCTATGTTTAATGGTGAAGTGAATGCAGAAAAGCTTGACAAATGGATTAGGCAGTTGGAAGTTTACTTGAGGATCCAAAATATGCATGATGATGCCACAAAGATTCAGTTGGCTTCTTTGAGAATGGATGGAGCAGCACTGGTCTAGTGGGAGGCCAAGACTAAAGAGGAGATCAAAAAATTTGGTAAGGTTACCTTAACATGGCCTAAATTTCTGTTAGCCATTAAAAAATAGTTTTATCCTCTTGCTCACATGCAGAAGGCCATTATGAATTGGCAAAATTTCAGACAACTTAAGGGTCAGAGTGTCCAAGACTACACCCAAGAATTCAGGAGAAGAGCTCTCTTGTTAGGGGTAGATTTACAGACCCAAGAAACCTTGCTGAAATACATCGATGGCTTGCATAGCTACCTTAGACATACCATCTTGATGTTTAACCCTACTAGCCTGGACGAGGTTTGTGTCCAAGCTACCCATTTAGAGGCAAGGGGAAAAAACACATTTGAAGAGGGTAGAAACAAGTCCCCCAAGGGAAAAAACAAAGAGAAAACCTCCAAGGGAAAGAGTAAAAAGAATGCATCTGTCAAACAGGAGAGTGAGAAAGTGATCTGTAAACACTGTTCTAAACCAGGTCATGAGGAGAAAAATTGTTGGAAATTATATCCTGAAAAAAGACCTCAATTTAACAAATCCAAAGGGAAACAGAAAACTGCTGCTACTACATCTACACCACAAGATTTAGGGGAAGATTCAGGTGATGAAACCAAAATTGCAGCCATGGGTTTGAAAAACTTGAAGGGAAAAGAAATTGAAACTCAAGCCAGCACCAGTACCTCAAACTGCCATGTACAAGCTCCTAATGAGGAAGAAATAATTGAACTGTTTCATGTGAGGGTGATTTCAAAACATACTAAAATTGACACACTTTTTGATAGTGGGTCACAAGCAAACCTTATATCAGAGGACTTGGTCAAGCAGCTTAAACTTGAGACCGTTCCACATCCGAAGCCATATCCACTTGGATGGATTTGCAAGGATGCAAATTTACAAGTTTCAAGAAAGTGCACATTGCGCTTTGCAATTACTGCACATTTTATTGACACAGTTGAACTTGATGTGGTACCTTTTGATATAGCAGGAATTGTTTTGGGAAGTCCTTACTTGTTTGACAGGAAAGCTATCTTTCATCGCCATGAAAACAAATATCATCTGTTCAAAGATGGCAAGGAGTTCATTGTTAGAGCTCATCGCAAGAAGACAAATATAGCGATGGTGAATGCAGGACAGGTAAAAAGGCTGGTCAATTCAAGTAAGAATTTTGTTCTTCTTATGATTAAGCCCAAGGTTGATGTGAATCATGAGTCATTTGACAATTGTGATCCAAAACTTAAATCAGATCTGTATGATGTAGTTGATGCATATCATGAGATGTTTCAGGAGCCTACAGGTTTGCCTCCTAAGAGGGAGATTCAGCATGAAATCCATTTGCATCCAGATTGTCCTCTTCCAAACATAGGCATGTACCGCATGTCTATTATGGAGAATGCTGAAATAAAGAAGCAAATCAAGGACTTGTTGGACAAGGGTTTCATAAGGCCAAGTACTTCGCCATGTGGGTCACCGATTGTATTGATTCCAAAGAAAGATGGCGCTTGGCGTATGTGTGTTGATTTCAGGGCCTTGAACAAGATAACGGTAAAGAATCGTTACCCACTCCCAAGGATAGATGATTTGCTAGACCAGCTGAAAGATGCTCGATATTTCACTAAGCTAGACTTGCGCAGTGGATATCATCAAGTAAGAATTGAAGAAAGTGACATTTGGAAGACAGCCTTTAAAACCAAACAAGGACTCTTTGAGTGGCTTGTGATTCCGTTTGGTTTGTGCAATGCACCTGCAACTTTCATGCGAGTAATGGATGATGTCTTGCGTCCTTTTCTTGATGATTTCGTTATTGTCTACTTAGATGACATCTTAATTTTCAGTAAGTCTAGAGAAGATCATGTCATGCATGTTAGAAAAGTACTTGATGTTTTGAAGAAGAATCAGTTATTTCTTAAAATGTCAAAGTGTGAATTTGGAAAGACTTCTTTGGTTTATTTGGGACACATAGTAGGAGGAGGTGCTTTGAGAATTGATCCTGCTAAGATTGAGGCTATTGTGAAGTGGCCTACTCCCAAATCCATAACAGAGGTAAGAAGTTTTTTGGGTGCAGCTCAATGTTGGAGGAAGTTTATCTCTAACTTCTCTTCTATAGCAGCTCCTATGCATGCGGTGACAAGTGTGAAGCATGCTTTCCAATGGGGAGGCAAGCAGCAAAAAGCTTTCGAATCTTTGAAAGAGAAGATTAGTTCAGCTCCAATCCTTGCATTACCGGATTTGAGACAGCCATTTGAGATACAAACTGATGCTAGTGATTATGCTATGGGTGCAGTTCTTCTACAGCATGGTAAGCCTATTGCTTTTCATTCTGAAACTTTTAATGGTGCTGTTGTAAATTATCCTACATATGATAAGGAGTTGTATGCGTTGGTACAAAGCGTCAAAAAGTGGAAACACTACTTGATGGGCAAAGAAACTGTTATACATACCGACCATCAGCCCTTACAGTACTTGCAATCACAAAGCAAGTTACAACAGTCACGACAGTTCAGATGGATGGGCTTCTTGCAACAGTTCCATTTGGTAATAAGGTATAAGAAAGGTACTTTGAATAAGGTTTCTAATATGCTTTCAAGGCCTATTATTGGTGCTGTTACTTTACTTAAGAATGATTCCATTGTACATGATAGTTACATAGAACAATATGCATCTAATGATGACTTTAAAGATGTGTATGCTAACTTGAGTAAAGGGAATCATGTAGAGGAAAATGACTATCACATGCATAACAATTTGCTGTTTCATTTGGGCAAGTTGTGTATACCACAGGGGGAGAGGATAAATGTCATAAGAGAAGCTCATTCTTCTCTTATTGCTGGCCATTTTGGTGTGAGCAAAATAGTTGCACATCTACAGAGGTATTGCTATTGGCCTCGCATGGTAGATTCTGTTTCAAGGTTCATAAGAGGTTGTTCATTATGTGCTACAAGCAAGCCTAGCAATAGGAAGCTTGGTTTGTATACTCCTTTGCCGGTACCTTCTAGACCATGGGAGAGCATCTCTATGGATTTTGTAGGAGGTTTGCCAAAATCTAGAAAGCAGCATGATTATTTATATGTAGTAGTTGATCGTTTCAACAAAATGTGTATACTTATGCCTTATAAGAAAACTATAATTGCTGAACAGACTGCTGAATTATTTTTTCATCATGTATGGATTCACTTTGGTTTGCCTACTTCCATTATTAGTGACAGGGATTCCAGATTTGTGGGGAATTTTTGGTCCACCTATGGGAGATGATGGACACAAAGTTGAAGAAAAGTACTGCTTTCCATCCGCAAACAGATGGACAAACCGAAGTTGTGAACAGAACCATTGTGCACCTCTTGAGAGGTTATTGCAGCAAGCATCCCAAGCTTTGGGATGAACATTTGCACTACATACAACATGCTTACAATTGTGCCAAGCACTCTTCCACAAACACCTCACCGTTTGAAGCTTGTTTTGGTTACTTGCCAAAATCACCTCTTGATTTCATTCTTGAGAAAGATGTTGCCATTGAGGGACATAGTGACATTGACAAAGCTTGTTCATTCATTGAAAGAATTCAGCAAATTCAAGAACAGCTTGAGAAGAGTCAAGGCAAGTACAAGGAAAGACACGACAAGCATAGAGTCGATCACAAGTTTCAAGAAGGAGATGAGGTATGGCTGTACATTAGTAAGGAAAGGATGCAAGGAGAAGGTAAAAAGCTGAAGCCTATTCGTTATGGTCCATTCAAAATCCTCAAGAAGGTTGGAAATAATGCTTTTCAATTAGATTTGCCTTCCTACATGCAAATGTATTCTGTTGTCAATGTGGAGAACTTACGTTTGTATGAACCTCCTTTGATTGTTGATCATGAAAATGTTGTTCAGCTGCCATCTATAGAAGATTTCTCGCCAGAATTCTTAGATGAGCTGAAAGAAGATACAATCCTTGACAGAAGGACACACACTTCAAGGAGGGGCAGTGTAGATTATGTTCGGGTTGGTTTCAAAGGCAGCAAACCGAACAAGGCAAAGTGGATGGAGGTGGACAGAGTGAGGGAGTTGTACCCTCACCTCTTTAACAGGTAGTTGAAGGCTTTTGGGGTCCAAAAGCTTCCCAATGGGGAGGCGTGATCAGGTGCTCATGTCCTAAGTGTCATAAAATGCTCAAAATTTAAAGTGCTTAGAACTAGTTCAAAGTTGAATGACTGGAAATTGCTCGTCTTCCCGATTCTGGCACTGCAAACGGTTCGAAAAACGGTCGCCGTATGAGGAAGTTATGGCAAAAAGAAGAATTTGTCCATAACATTAGAAATTTTAATTTTTCAAAAAAAAATTAAAAAATGAATATTCCGCCTGGCACGAAATCCGAGGCAACCACCAAACATTAAATGTAACTACAGTTAATCTGGCGGAATTTTGGCAGGAGCGCCAAATTTGGAGGACCCGCCATAATTGGCGGAGCTAACTGGAGTTAACTAAAGTTAGCTGGAGTTTTTCTAGGGGCAAACTGGAGAAACTTTAAATGGCCATAACTTTGGCTAGGAAAGTCGGTTTTGGACGAATTTTTTTTTGATTTTGGGTATTTTCGACCTTCTGAAGCCATTGGTGTAGGTCTTACAGCCATCTGAGGTCATTTGCAGAGGTTTTGGAGCCGTGAAAGTTCTAGGAGCCACTAGGGCCCAGTTTTGTGAAGACTGGATAGGGTTGCAGGTATCCATTGGAGGTGATCCAATAGTCAATCCTGAAGGATTCAAGTGTTTTGAATCCATTTTTACCATCTATTTCTCCTGTAGATGCTTCTATTCAGCTGTATTTTCAATTTGAGCATTTAATAAAAACAAGGACAAGCCCAGTTGGGAGCTTTGGACCCAGCAGACGTAGCCCTGGAGGGGGTGAACTGCTTTATCAACTTCTTTTGCATTTGTGGTTGATTTATTTTGCAGAATAAATTCGTTTTAATGTGTTAAACAGTAAAAGGAAATAACTCTGCTATGCTTAAATGGGTCATAAACAGCTGAAAATTTCATGTGTTTTCTTTTTGCAAGACATGGAAATCTTTTAAACATGTTTAATTATGAATTGAATACCTTGCAAACAAATTTCAAGTAGTTTCAAATTCAGATCAAATATCCCTGAAAGTACCTGGAATGTGATGATCTTTCTGTGTGATGATCTTGAACCATTCTTCTTCTACATCTAGCTGCAACATGTCCAAGATTCTGACATACATAACATTCAACATTATGCATTGGAGGAGTAAAAGATTTCCTTTGAAGAATTTCTTTCCTTGGCTGTTGATGGGGTTTTCTTCTCATCTCTTTGTTATGCATTTCGGATTTCTCATTAGAGTTTCTTGCTTCTCCTTGTGAGCTAGATTCACTTTCAGTGGATTCATAAAAACCAAGACCAGTTTTGATAGCAGGAGACCTTTGACTACTAAGAATATCATCCAAGATCTTAGTACTATCGTGAAATCGTAAGAGCTTATCCTTTTCTTCTAATTTATCATTTAGAATATTTACCTCAACCTGAAGATGCTCTTCCTTTTCAAGATAGTGCTTCTTCATGTCTTCTTCAGTTTTCCTTCTTTCTTCCAACTGATGCCTCAATTCAAGAACTTCGTTTTCTTGTTTTTGGAGTAGATCTTTATTCTGCTTCTTTGATTCTTCAAGATCTTCCTTTAGTGAGCGGATCATAGCTTCAAGTCCTTCATAATAACTGGATCTATCTCTGAGTTTCTTGATGATTGAGCTCCTTTCATTGACTTCATTTCTTAATGATGTCACTTCATCCTGCAACTTTTGACATTGGTCTTCCTTGTTCTTGAATAACTTCCTTACCTTGTTTCCTTCCTCTAGTTGAGCTTTTAGTTTGGTAGCTTTTTCTTTGAAAGCACATTCCCTTTTGTTCAATAGATCTTGTTAATCTCTAATTTTGTCTGTAAGCCTTTTAAATTCTGCCTCTATTTGATATCTTTCTTGCTCACCCATAAGTGCAAATTCAGTGGTTTCGCTATCACATGCATCATCTTTAAGAGGATAAATAGATGTATCACCAGAGGATAACAAATTCATACCTGATAGATCTTGTTCATCTTCATTCTGAAGTGATTCTGAATCTGATGTGCTCCTTCCACATATTCCCCAATCAATACACCCACTGTCATAGTTCTTTTGAGATGCCTTCTTCCTCTTAAGTGCTTTCTTCTTAAGCTTCTTTCCCATAGATCCACGGATCTCCTTCAAGCGATCAAGCTTCTACCAAAGGACCTGCTCTGATACCAATTGTTGGAAATAATACTGAGAGGGGGGGGTGAATATGTATTATCAAATCAATAAAACTTTTTTATTTCCATACTTAGATACATATACGCTACTTCAGTTAATGGAACCCGCGTGTATACGCAACTGTGTCTAATGAAACTAGCGTATATCCAGAATACTTATGATTCAGTTAATCCATTAAATGTTGATCTTTAGTTAGTGCATCAGAACTTCATTAACCATATGAGCAGTAAGCAGGTGCAGTAAAATAGAACAGATCATCACACACAAGAAGCACACATGAACACCATGATATAAGGTGGAAACCCAATGTGGGTGAAAACCACCTACTGCAAGTCATCTCTATCTTCCTTTAATAAGAAAATTCATTTTACAATATTTCTGTAATGGTGCAGTCTTATACCAGTACACAGGCTTCTACCTGCAGAAGGCTACAACCTTCTCTCGTTCTCCAGACTCTCCTGGATGGGAGCTACAACCCCCTTAGCTCTTGTACTAGCTGATCCATTTACTAGTATGTAGGTGCCTGCCTACTGAATGCTCCAATCTTCACTTGTTCTCTAGCTGCTATTGGAAGGGAGCTACTACCCCCTTTGCTCTTGTACTAGCTGATGTACTAGTACGTAGGCGCAGGCCTACAATCTCCTTTCATCCTCCAGGGACCACATTTCATACATTTTCAGACTGGATACTCTTAAAGCACAACACTATAATCTGAAGGCCACGTTTCATCAAATTTTCGTACTAGACCCATAAATATCATTGAAGCACAAAACAATCAATACTAGCATCATCAATTTCTGAAACACTGAAACCCTGTCAACAACACAGTCACCAGAACACAGAGCAGAACACTGAACTCTGCAACAATATTCATAACCAACTGTATCATCAAAATCATGCATCAGAGTGCATATGCTACTTGGAAGTGCTGAGCCAGCGTGTATACGCAACTTCACCAAGGTGAACCAACGTATATGTCATCAATTGCTTACTTATAACTTGATTCACTTCCTGTCTTCAGACATATCCATATTATTACATATACAAGGATAATATGTGTGTTAGCACCAAGATCTAGTCCATCAGATCACATAAATATGAGTTATTATGATCCTGATCCAATATTAGTTCTCATCCATCAAACACTGAAGCTAAACATAATCAACCAAACAGGATATGCAGAATACTGACACCTTTAAACTGTCATCTGAACTCATCAACAACTAGAACCACCTGTAACTTCAAACATCATAGCTCAAATGGTATACGCTACTACAATGAACCAAGCCCGCATACATACGCGCTTACACCAAAGCCAACCCGTGTACAGATCTATAATTATTCAACATGACTTGCAGCGATTTCAAACTTAAGTTATACCCATTTCAGATCATTACATGTGTCAGCATACAGATCTAGAATAAATATAATCAATCATATGAAGATAGTTCATTTCAAACCATTTGATCTCGATCTATCCTTAGATCTTGTTTTCCATCAACCGGTGAGATCCCTCCTTAGCTTAGATCAAGCAATGCATCATCAACCCATAACCTGCATACTGGATCTCATACTTCATCAGATATTCAAGATTCTTTCAATACCCTTGCCTAATGATCTTCTTCTCCTTTTATAGTCTTAGGCCTTGCTCAATACCATGGTCCAAAACCATAACAAACCAATATTATGGACCCAATACTTGGGATCAACACATCTGATGAGATACTATGGTCCAAAACCATATGTTCAAATACCATGGACCAAAAGTAAGTTCTCCAACATATACGCGCTTTTCCTTGCTTGAAAGTGCGTGTATATGCATACACGCCTTTGTAACATCTAACCTGCGTGTATACGCAGCTCGGTCACGATGAACCTGCGTATATATATTTTCTCTTCATTCTTGTAGTATGATCGTCAAATCCTTGTTGCTGACCTACTGCACTATGATCTGTCATCTGTGTGATTTGCCATCAAGGACAACACTTGTCTCATAATGCCAACAATCTCCCCCTTTGGACTTGATGGCAAAGCTAACTTGTCACACTTAGAACTATCATCTGATTCCTTTGAGTTGTCCTGCATTCCATGTATTTAGTCACATTTGATATCTCTTCTGAAGATTCATCTAGTTATAACTAAGTGAGATGTTCTTCTATGAGTGGGTTGCCATCAAGTACAACACATGCATCGTAATGCCAACATTCTCAATACCATGTGCCATATTTACTTTTATTAATATTAATATTAGGATTAATAATGTTTTTTTGCATGGTATTAATAATATTTTGCCCCATGGTATTTGGCCCATAGGCTTCACCTAACTAAAACCTCATTTTTTAGTGTTCATAAATATAAAGTGAATTATGGAGTAAATATAAAAAAATGTTTTATTTATTTACCATACCTCTAGTTTATTTATATTTTTATTAATTTACCATACCTTTTTTATAAATATGGTATTTGGTGCATGGTATTTAGCCCATGGTATTAAAATGGTATTTGGCCCATAGGTTTCACCTAAATAAAACCTCTTTTTTAGTCTTCTTTAAATATAAAGAGGTTTATGGACTAAATATAAAAAGAGGTTTTATTTATTTACCATACCTCTAATTTATTTATATTTTTATTTATTTAGCATACCTTTAAAGTATAAAAAGAAGTTTTATTTATTTACCATACCTCGAGTTTACTTATATTTTTATTTATTTACCGTACCTATTTTTTTAGTGTTCATAAGTCTCTTTATATTTTAAATTTATATTGTGTTTATACATAATAATAATTAGATTGATTTTTAAATAGGGCCGACATTAAATTAAAAATATTAAATGTTAAACATTACATGTTAAATGTTTATCGCAATCAACCACTAAAAAAAGGTGAAAAAAAAATAAAATTTCATGCATTTTGACCCTAGAAAGTTAGGAATGAGCGAATTGATTTGTATAATAAGGACATGAAAAATGCTTACTTTTCCATTGTCTTTTGATGAATTGTTTGCCACAATCAAGATCTGCATTATCATAATCATTAAACCCTTTGTACAATAAGGACATGCAAAATTCTTACTTGATGAATTGTTGGTAATCAAGATCTGCATTGTCTTTTAATGAATTGTTGGCCGCAATCAAGATCTGCATTGTCTTTTGATGAATTGTTGTCCACAATGAAGATCTACATTATCATGATCATTAAACCCTCAACTCTAGATGAAATTTATGCTTTGATCATATAAACCCTCGAAATTGTTTACCCATAAGAACAAAAATAATCTTTAGTAAAAAGGAAGAACTCTTGAGAGTCGAAATTCATACCCATGTACAAATGGCCAAAATCTCCACACTGAATGACCTTGCCCTTCCTCCATCTAATCGTTGGTACTCTCCTAAGGTGTTTCCCATGCAGACTCCATCTAGGGTTCAAATCCCATGAAATCCATAGTTCACGTTGATGGTCTTCCTTCTTCTAGCATTTCCATGCAGATATTAACAAGGCAGAGAAAAATGCAATGCTACAATGTAATGTTGTAATCTATGACTATTTTATTTGAACCGAACGCTAAACTGGAAATGAAAAAGAAAAGAAATACTTATAATGGAAAAAATAAAAGAAATATTTATAATATAAAATAAAATATATAAATTGCGATTAGGTTAAATGATTTATTTTTAATAAGGATTTTTTATTTTTGCTGTTAAATTAAAAAGAATAAGAAGTTAAAAATAATATTGCCATGAGTGTAAACATTTAAATATGGCCTCAATTAATAATAAAAAATTCAATTAATAAAAATAATAAATTCAATTTGTTATATTTTGATTTTTTTATTAACTTGTGCATAGGCTTTGTTAGAATACCATGGGCCAATACCATGTCTTATCAATACTACAAGTCCAAAACCCATAACTTATTTCACAACCAAAATATTTTATAACAATATGACAAGATTCTTAACCGTGGATATTCACCCCCACATTACAGTAGATATTATTAACTTGTAAAAAATAGTCTTTGTTACAATACCATGGGTTAATACCATGGATTAACAATACCACATGCCCAAAAAACATAAATTATTTCACAATCAAAATATTTTTTAACAATATGACAATATTGTTAACCATGAATATTCACTCTCACTTTACCATGGATATTATATCGACTTTGTTACAATTGTTGAAAATGGAAACAAGAAATTGCTAAAAATAAAAGTGCTAAAAATAGCAGTTTGGGTACCAGTGCTGGATTGGGCAACAGGGAATGAAAAATGGAAGTGCTAAAAATAAAAGTTCTCTTTTTAGCAGTTCAGGATGAATTCCTATTTTTAGTCAGTCCCTAGACTAAAATAGGAAGTAAAATTCAAATTTGATATTAACAACAGTTTGTAAATTAATTAATTAATTCAGTTTGAGTTGATTAGTTAAGGAATTATGAACTTGAAGTCTATGTGAGGACATGCAACAGTTTCTCCTTTGATTGGGGGATTTAACCATTAGTTAAAGGATGAGGATGAATTGTAATTATGAGTTGTAATTAATTGGCTCAATTAACTGAGTCAAGTCCAGTTAGATTAATTTAACAAGTTGTTAAATTAATGAGATTCAGTTTGTTAATGCTTGCATGCATGTAACAACTGGTATTTTTAGATAATTGAAGATTCACTCATGGATAACTCATGCATGTTAGTTCAGACAGAGACCCAGTTGAGATCAGATGGAGGGACAGTGTACTATCAGTTGCTAGGATCCTCCTTGTAAATATTCCTTGCATGCAGAAGGAATATTATTCCTTATGGATTGCGTAGTTGGACCTGAGGTTACAACGGGTATGATGTGGCCAATTCACACATGTTATGACATTCGACCCCAATCAAAACTGCGCAAGGAAATAGGAGCTTGGAGGACTTGTGTAGCCTATATATTCAGACCTAGGTAGTCCATGAGCTTGATCATCAGAGTACAGAGAGAGCAGGATAGCTTTTGAGCTAATTCTTTTTGTATGTTGTTGAGGATTTCCACTTGATTGATAATACAGAGATGGAGTTTTAGGCTGGTGCTTTCCCCAGGTTATATCTTCTGTGTTATGGTTGATTACTTCTCATTCTTAGTTACATATGTTCATGCTTGATGTTGCTCATGTTCAATTAAGCTTCCGCAAAGTTTATGGTGGATGTAGATCTAGTATTATGCTTTAGTACATTACATATATCAGTTTGATTTGCAGGTGAAATTTCTACATGATATCAGTGAGCTAGCTGATTTGTAGAGAAAATTCTATAAGGTATCAAATCACAGGTGATCAAGGAAGAACAATATACTAGAAGGGAGAAGTTGAAGTTTGTGGTTTCTGAATATTTAATTGAGTTCTTATCACATCTATTTCACCGATGGAATTCTATGGTTTGAGACTCGAATATGCCCTTGATGGCAGTTCGAATTATATAGCCTGGAAGGATCGCATGGAGGTAGTATTAGAAGATAATGGCCTTAAAGACTTCATTGATCAAGAAGTCCCAAAGCTGACTGATGCTACTCAACTAGCGGAATGGAAGAAGTGTGTGGCTAGAGCTAGGAGAATCCTCCTAGAGGGAGTTCGAGATCACATTGTCTCGAGCCTCCATGGGAAGGAGACTCCGTTTTCAATGTGGAAAACACTGAAAGATCTTTATCAGAATAGCAGTAACCAGAGGAAGTTGGCACTGAAGGACAAACTTTGAAAGATCAAGTGTGAAAAGGATGACACGATCTCTATGTATCTAAACAAGCTCACCTCATGCAGGGATGAGCTTGGAAGTGTAGGGATCGTGACAGCTGATGATGACATGGTGAGTCTTGCACTCCTCAATCTTCCTAAGAGCTGGCATAGCTACCAGAACTCGGTTAATGGAAGAGAGAAACTGCCAGATTGGGAACAACTTTGGTCGGATTTGATGCAGGAGGAGATAAGAAGAAGCACCAAAGATGGTTCTTCATCCATGGACAATGAAGAAAACTTTGCCTTAGCGAGTAAGGCGAAGAAGGGGAAGGAGAAGGTTTCTCTTTCCGAGTCCAGTTCTTCCCATGGTGGGAAGAAGTTTGACAAATCGAAAGTGCGATGCTTTCGTTGTCATGAGGTGGGCCATTTTGTTACAAATTGTCCACAGAGGAAATCCAAGAAGGGATCCGGGGAAGGATCTGAAGGTGAGGCACTTGCTTCATAGTTCGAGTTGGATTTCACACTCTTCGCATGCATGGTTTCATCCATGGTGGGAAGTGGTTGGTTTCTTGACAATGGAGCTTCTTTCCACATGACCGGCGACAAGAGTTTGTTCAGTACTTTGGAGGAGAAAGATCTCCAGATACTCATAGCGATGGGTAATGATGAAAAGTATAGTGTCTTAGGTGTAGGCACGGTTATTTTTCAGAGAGAGCATGGAGCTCGTCTTACCTTGACTGATGTCAAATATGTACCAGGACTGAAGAGAAACTTAGTGTCGATCGCAAAGCTGGAAGACAGAGGCTATGATGTAGTCTTCAGTAAGGGAAAGGTTTTCCTTAGACACGTCATCACTAGACAAGTGAAGCAGATTGGTTCATGTGTCAAGAACCTGTATGCTCTTGAGGTTCAAGATGCATGCAAAGCCTTAAGCAGCAAGACAACTAATAGAGACTTGGTGGTTGAGAGGGAGAGTATATTACCTCTCAAAATGTAGCACCAGAAGAAGTCTCAGATGATTATGGAGGAGCCACGATTGGTGCAGTAGCTTCAGGAGGTTCTGGAGTAGCCACAACAGGGGAAGCTAAGAGGAGATCGAGTAGAAACATCTACTCATGCAGAGACCTCCAATAGGGGGAACTTCAAGCCAGGTGGGCTGAGGGATCACATGTAGCCCTACCTCCAAGTAGGAGGTGGGGAAATGTGGAGTGATCGTCCCAAGGAGGAGGGGCAGGATCCTTGAGGTACCCAACCTCTTTGATTCCACTTTGCTACAGGAGCCCTGATGAGGAGTAGCAGAACCTACTGATTGGGTAGAGACAGATGCAGATGGAGCGGCAGAGAGAGCTATAGTGTAGGGAATCCCAGGATAGCGCAGAGCTAACAGGCTGCAGCAATGCGAGAGGCACAAGTGTGTTGCACTAGTGCAGGGTAACACAGAGAGGTGTGTAATGGCGCGAGATGCATGGAGATGTTGCAGTAGCGCAGAGGTCAGAGAGGGAGCACTTGACAGCAGTAGGTAGAGATTCAACATCAGAGTATGTTTCTAACCCAACAAAGAGGTCAGTTGGGAGTTTTTTTTTTTGTTCCGAGAGTTGTTGGAGCAACCACACATGGTAGAGGTGTTGCATGAAAAACATTCCGAAGGTACAGACCTGCTCTGATACCAATTGTTGGAAATAATACTGAGAGGGAGTGTTGAAAATGGCAAAAAGAAATTGCTAAAAATAACAGTTTGGGTACCAGTGCTGGATTGGGCAACAGGGAATGAAAAATGGAAGTGCGAAAAATAAAAGTTCTATTTTTAGCAGTTTAGGATGGATTCCTATTTTTAGTCAGTTCCTAGACTAAAATAGGAAGTAAAATTCGAATTTGATATTAACAGCGATTTGTAAATTAATTAAGGAATTATGAAGTCTATGTGAGGACATGCAACAGTTTCTCCTTTGATTAAGGGATTTAACCATCAGTTAAAGGATGAGGATGAGTTGTAATTAGTTGGCTCAGTTAACTGAGTCAAGTCTAGTTAGATTAATTTAACAAGTTGTTAAATTAATGAGATTCAGTTTGTTAATGCTTGCATGCACGTAACAACTGGTATTTTCAAATAACTGAAGATTCACTCATGGATAACTCATGCATGTCAGTTAAGATAGAGACCCAGTTGAGATCAGATGGAGGGACAGTGTACTATCAGTTGCTCGAATATTCCTTGTGAATATTCCTTTCAAGCAGAAGGAATATTATTCCTTATGGATGGCGTAGTTGGACCTGAGGTTACAGCAGGTATGATGTGGTCAATTCACACATGTTATGACATTCAACTCCAATCAAAACTGCGCAAGGAAATAGGAGCTTGGAGGACTTGTGTAGCCTATATATTCAGGCCTAGGTAATCCATGAGCTTGATCATCAGAGTACAGAGAAAGCAAGATAACTTTTGAGCTGATTCTTTTTGTATGTTATTGAGGATTTCCACTTGATTAATAATACATAGATGGGGTTTTAGGTGCTTTCTCCGGGTTATATCTTCTGTGTTATGGTTGATTACTTCTCATTCTCAGTTATATTTGTTCATGCTTGATGTTGCTCATGTTCAATTAAGCTTCTGCAAAGTTTATGGTAGATGTAGATCTAGTATTATGCTTTAGTACATTGCATATATCAGTTTAATCTGCAGATGAAATTTCTACATGATATCATTGAGCTAGCTGATTTGTAGAGAAAATTCTACAACAATACCATGGGCCAATACCATGGCTTAATAATACCACATGCCAAAAAACCATAACTTATTTCATAGTAAAATATTTTAATTTAATTTAATTTAAGTTAAGTTTACAAAAAAAAAAAAAAATGAATCTAAAAGGGAAAATGTTACAATTTGAGATATATCTAAACCCTCTATCCTCACGACTACTAAAAATATTCCTATAGAAATTAAATTAAGGTTTTAATAAAATTAAGCTAAGATGGATATATATAGATATATAGATATATATATATATATATATATAAAGAGCCGGCATAGATCCATTTTAGCTAAGGATCCAAGGGATGAGAGCAAGCAATTTGACTAATTATAATAGAGTAAATATAGTGCATGATTTTTTAAAGTTTTTCATTATTTTATTTTCTTCGATATGATTGATCCAAAATATAGGTTTAATATTTTACAACCAATTAAGTTTTTTAAATGTAGATCATTTCTTAAACACAATACAATGTGATCAAATTTAAGAGAGAGTTGTGGAGGGAGCGGAGAGAGGGAGGGAGATAGTGAAAAAATTGGAGGGCAGAGAGAGAGAAAAAGAGAGTGATGGGGGGGAGAGAGAGTGAGGTGGGAGAGAGGGAGCGAGAGGAAGGAAGAAAGAGAGAGAGATATATATATATGGAGTTGGAGTGGGAGAGAGAGGGAGGAAATAATAAATACATAGAGAGATAGAGGTGGAGAGAGAGAGGAGTGAGAATGGAGAGATGGAGAGAGAGTGAGGAAGAGAGGAGAGGAGGGAAGAGAAATAAGAGGAGGGAAGAGAAATAAGAGGAGAGGATAGATATAAGGAGAGAAGGGGAAGAGAGAGATATGGAGACATAGAGATGGAGAAGGACAGGGAGGGGGTGAGATAGTCATAGAGTTGGACGGAAGAGAGAGGAAGAGTGATTTGGGGGGGAGAGATAGAGGGAGGTAAGAGATAAGGGATAGCGAGGAAGGAAGATAGGGATGAGGGGACAGAGATGGAATTGGAGGGGGCATGAGAGAGAGGGAACAAGAAAAACATAGAGGGAGAAAGGTGAAGAGAGAGTGGGGGTGACAAGGGAGTCTTGGAGAGGGAGTGAGGGAGAGAGGAGAGTAGGAGGGAATAGAGAGAGAGATATAGATAAAGAGGGAGAGAAGGGGAAGAGTGAAATAGACAGAGAAGGGGAAGAGAGGTAGAGAGAGTGAGTGTATGTTTAGGGGTTGAGATAGAGAGAGTAATAATAAAGAGACACAAATACAAATATAGATATTATACAGTATTATATAACCAACCTATATCCATACTAACCCTATAACTATTAAGTGTCGAAAGGGATCCAATCTTTTTAGGTGCAAACATTTACTCAAGTTTTGCACTAGAAAAAAAAGTTTGTACCTCAAGAGATTGGACCCCTCTCGACGCTTGATAGATCTGGGGTTAAGATGGATCTAGGTCGGTTAATATGAAATTAAAGTAGTTTTTATTTGATATTATAGTCTTAAAAATTAAAATTTCTCTTCAAATTAATTTCAAATTGGAACTAGATCCAATTAGATTCAATGAATAGATTTTTTTTAAATACATAAAATAAATTTTTTATTAAAAATATATATTTTTAAAATTACAAATTATTAGAGATAAATAATGCAAAGTTGGCTCACCTATACACCATGTGAGGATGAAGAAGTGTTTAAGGAAGGATAACCTTTCAACCAATCTTTAACAACCTTTCAATCCCCTATCACTTGTAAGTTTATATTGCTTGACACAATTAAGATGACTAACATAAAAAATTGATTCATATAATTGCAGTACTTGTTAGGTAGTTGTATTTTGTTCTTAGACTAAATTAGTCATTTTTAGTTGTATTACTTATTATCTAGTCACATATTTTAACCCACGACTAAATTAGTGATTTATGTCAGTGGTTTTTAGTTCGGTCACTTAAAATTGCTCATTTTTTGTAGTATTTCACTCGGAAACGCTGTGGTGACTAACTTTTTTAGTCACCTAGTCACTAATTTCTCATTTTGTACTAGTGATTAACATCTTCGTCGCATAACAACTCTATTCACATTGATGAATATAATGGAAATTCTTCTACTATGAATAGAGAGTCAAATATTCCACTTAGTCATAATCCTAAGGACTATGATAGCAGCACTGATGAAAGACATGATGAAGAATTTCAAATAAATAAAGAGTCACAGTTTCCACTTAGTCCTAATCCTATGGATTATGAGAGCAACAGTGATGAAGAGCATGATGAATAATTTCAAAAGAATGGAGTGTCATGATGTCCACTTAGTCCTAATCCTATGGATTATGAAAGCAGCAGTGATGAAGAACATGATGAAGGATTTCAAATGAATAGAGTGTCACGGTGTCCACTTAGTCCTAATCCTATGGACTATGAGAGTAGCAATGATTAAGACCATGATGAAGATTTTGAAATAAATAAAGAGTCGCAGTTTCCACTTAGTCCTAATCCTAAGGACTATTAGAGCAATAGTGACGAAGGACAGGATGAAGCACTTAGTCCTAATCCTAAGGACTATGAGAGTAGCAGTGACAAAGTGAAGGATGTAGAATTTTCAGTAAGTAAACAGTCACATTTTCAACGTAGTCCTAATCTTATGGACTATGAGAGTAACACTAACAATGCACATGATGAAGAATATCCAATAAACATCGAGTCAAATTTTCCAGTTAGTCTTAATTCTAAAGACTATGACGGTAGCAATGAAGAAGGGGAAGATGAAGAATATGCTCCAAGTCAGTGTTTCAAAATCACAGATGATCATAGTGAGGATAACATTCCTCATAATGATGATTAAAATGCTTATACAAATGATGATCCAATGATGGAGATGTTGCCAGGAGATATTGTATCGAGGAGTAGGAACAAACCTTTTCGTATCAATCCAAGATGTTCTAGTTATACAAGGGGTAGAGCAGAATATCTGACTAGAAGAAGTTCTATCAGTGTTCTCATTTCAAGTGAATGTTGTCAAAAAGATTTCTTGAAACATAGGGATTTCAAGTTTGCATTAGAGAAAAGGAAGATATATTTGTCAATGAATAAAAGCATGCAAAATTCATATTTAGTGGTGTACATGCAATCTACATTGTCAGGTTATGATTATCATATTGGGTCTTTATTTATCTGTAGAAAGGTTTTCAAAATGTTTCATTGAATGGGTAATTTTCGTCTCTCAAGAATCCAAGAAAATTTGGAAAAGGATCCCACATTTTATTTAGAAGTACATCATAAACGACAGTTTAGGCCATTATCAAATATTGCAATGTCATGGATGAAATATTTATTTTCAAATCATGGAGAGTGTATGCTAAATAGAGAGACAATACATATTCCAGATAATTTCTCAAGACGAGAAATCTACAACTTATACAAAAGATATGCAGAAGGTGCTGAGGGACATGGTCGATTTATTACATATAAATATTTTGTGAAGGTATGGAAGAAAGAATTCAACAATGTCTGTATTCCTAAGATGACAAGGATAGGGATTTGCAGTACATGTGTTTCTCTTAAATAAAAAAGGGATAAATGTGAAGGGTCAGAAAGAGGTAAGCATTCATAACTTTAACTTTTAAAATTGTATAGTCACCAAATATGAAAACGTATTTCTTAATGACTTTCTTTTATGTTGTGTAGATTCCATTGTCAAAGAACTTTAGGAGCATTGTGAACAACAAACAAGTGAAAGGAAAAAGTTGTACAAACATCGAAAGAAGTGTTATGGTAATACGAATAAGTATTTGGGTTTGATAATTGATGGCGTGGACCAGAAGAAAACACTTTTACCACATTTTGTTTGCACACCCAAAAATTTACAGGAGGGAATTTTTATTCAGTGTCGGTTGGTTGTATGGTTTTCAATGGGAAAATTTTGCCAAGGGTGTACTTCACAGCTCCAAATATTCATAATGACGCAAATATGACAATAACCATAATTCATGATGTGCTTTCTCATTGGTTTGGTAATCTTCTTGAAGTTTTGTATCTACAATTGGACAACACTTTCCGTGAAAACAAAAATCAAATTGTTTTTGGATATCTACACATGCTTGTTGAATTGAGAATTTTTCAGAAGGTAAAGGTTGGTTTCCTTCTTGTTGGGCACACTGATGACCATATTGATCAGATATTCAGTCATTTTTCAGTCACATTAAGGAGGAAGGAAGTTGGGAGCTTGCCATCATTAATTGAATGTATTAAGAAATCATACATGCCAGAGCCTACTTTTGATGTGTTGAAAGAAATTGTTGACATGCAAAGGTTTATTGTGGGATCGCATAGTGAGGAGAAATGCATTGAAAAACTTAATGAAATTAGCTTCCAACATCAATTTCGTATCAAAAAATTGATGGAAAAACACTAATATGGGGCAAGAAGTATTCAACCACTGCAGAATGGGCACCATCATCAGGTTTGGAATGTTTGAAGTTCATTCCAGATCATCCAATATTTGCATCAAATATATTGTTATTACAATCAGTTGCTAAAGTTCATAATGCACGCAGACAGAATAGAGATATAAATTATTCTGATTGCTTAGAAGAAATTAAAAAATGTATTAGATATACATGAGTACTTTGATATTGCTGATTCAGTTTGGTGGGAGTCCTTTTACAATTATCAAAGTAATATCATTTCAATAACAACAAATGAATATATATTTTTGAAAAATCCATTTATTTGGCCACAAAATGTGTCAAATGAACATGAGGAAATAAACATTGGTGAGCAACAACAATCTTAAAGTATTATAAATTCTTCACAGCGAGACGAAAGAGATATGTATATTGGTTCCAGAAGGTCTCGTGCAGAACGTGAAGCCATGGAAGACCTTTACAGGGGTTCAATACAGGATATTAAGGAGGGTTGCATGATCGTAGTGCTAGCAGATGGAGATCCCAATGGTTATCCATTCTGGGTTGCTAAGGTTATAAAGGTCATTACAGAAAATGAAGAAGTTACAGGTGTTGAAGTACATTGGTATGCCACAAATACACACCCATTCAATGGTATGTATAAGCTAGAGATGGTAGTTGATAAAAAAAATTGGCAGAAAGAGAAAAAGAAAGGGTACAATTATAAATAGTTGTCGCACAGAGCTCTTAAAATTGGAGGATGTTGACATACTTGTTTATGACTTCAATTTAACAAAGAGAAGAACTCTTTGCTTCAAAACGATAGAGAGTCTAAGAAGGTTGTTACCAGAAGGAACAGTGTTGAGATGGGAATCTGTTGAAACTAGTAATAGATCCAGAAGAATTTTGAAACCTGAAATGGTGGGCATGCATGTGGACTCAAATGGGGCACTAGTTGATAAAAGCGAAGAATATGGAACATCTTCATCTGCATCTAGTCATTCATCTGAAGATGTGGATTCTGATGGTGTGTAAGAAAATATGAGTGATTTTGAATAATTGTTTAAGACAGTTTATATAATTGATGTTTGCATTGTATCTTGAAATAAAAATTTTGATTTCCATATGGTGTTAAATCAGAAGTTATGAGTCATTTTTATGTTGTTGGCTTATATGTTTTAATTATGATGATTTTTATTGTTTAGAATATCTACAATGCAACATAACTTAGAAATATAATGTATGTTTCATTCAATCTACAAATAATGACAGTTTGATTAATTTAGTCATGTAATGTGTTCATAATGTCATGGTTTTTTAATTTTATGGTTGAAAATTTTCCATTTTTTTTTGTATCTTTAATGTTATGGTTGAAAACAATTAGAATTTTAGTGATCTTTAGTGTCATGTTATTATATGTTTAACAACATGGATGAAAACTAATAGAATTTTAATGTGTTTCAAATCCCATTATTTTATCTTTATCGACATTACTAAAACATGTTGAAATTATACTAGGAAAGAAAAATGTTGTTATACCAAAAACATTAGTATGTTTTTTCTTCAAAAACAATTGTTTTTTTGCACATAAAAATTCGGTTTTACTCGCATTTTTTAAAAATGTTGAAAATTGACCCTAAAAAAAACGATCGTTCCAGTATCAACACTTTTCATTTTCAAAGTGTTTTTTGCACAATTTTTGCACAAAAAATTCGTTTTCACTGCCATTTTAAAACATGTTCAAAATTGACCCTAAAAAAGCCATCATTCCAGTATACACACTTTTCATTTTTAGCACTGTTTTTCATGTTTTTTGGCCAGAGTTTTCATTTTGAGTTTATAGTTCCTATTTCAAAGTTTACATTGTTGTTGGTGGTTTGATTAGCATATGATTCCTTTGGTGCTTTGGTTGGCATATGGTTCCAATGGTGCTTTGGTGGAATAAGGTTTCATTGGTGGTTTGATTCATGGGAGATCTTGGTTTCAAGTCTCAACCCAATGGGCTTTCACCGTAACTCTACGAACAAGTTGGAGTGAAAAGCCAAATAGTGCAGAGGTTTAAACAAGCAACATGTTATAATGTAGTGGCACCACCATGGTTTAGTTCGTTGGCGACCTCTGGTTTGAGTCCAACAATGTATTTTTGATATGAAATGAAACTAAAACACACTCCAATAGAGTGGTAGTCATAGTACGTTGAGCAATAGTGTGTATCATAGATGATGGCAGTGGTGCGCAATGAGTTGGTGGTCTCGATTCGAATTTGGTCCTCTAACTGGAAATATTTTTTTTTGCAGCTGGAATTGTTTCACCCTTAGGAGTGGATTATGTCGAACCTTTTGACAAACCGAAGAAGTGAATTTTATCGAATGCATGCAGAAAAGGTGCAATTTGTAGAATAATTAACTTTTATAATGTTTTATGTGTTGATTTGAGGGTCAATTTGATTTTTGAAAAAAGGGAAATGGCTAGAATTTTCTTGTGATTTGGAAAGGGGACATGAAAATTCATGAAGACAGGTTTTTTAGGATAAGCAACTGTATTTATTTTATGATTATCAATATGTTATGGGTCATATGGACATGTTTAGTGTTGATACAAGAAATCAAGGATGAGCTACTATTGGTGTTTTCAAGAATTGGTTGAAGTTGTGTTGATATGATCAGATTGGAAGAGATGTATTGTGTTGAGCTTATGGATACGGTTTGAAAGATTGTGAAAAGTGGTCCACCATATTTTTGTGAAGGAGGTGGGTGTCTCCATTGAGGTTGGTGCCTCAATCAATTTGGAGCATACAAGTCGGTGCTTGCATATTTTCGAGGTTGGTGTCTCAATCAGGTTGTAGCCTACAACAAGTGGGTGATTTCTCATCTTTGGGAATTGGTGCCTACAAATCTATTTTAGGGGTCAGTGCCTCCAGCAGGTTGGTGCTTGCAAATTTATCTTAGAGGCTGATGCGTCTAGTAGGTTGGTGCCTACAAAATAATGTAATCAAAGATGAAAGAAGATTAAAAAAAAATGTGGTTTGGTGTGATGATGATGTTTATTGATGCTCTATCATGTTTTCAGTTATGATCTAATTGTAAAATTGTTTAATTTGGTATAAATGGCTACATTAATTCACCTCCTTCCCCCCTCAGTGTGATCATTATTCTAACATCCACCACCAAGTCCGCTATTGAAACTTACTTTGGATATTTGTCAGTGTCTCCTTAAGATGTTATATATGGACAAGAAGGAGGAGTAAGGGAAGACACCAAAGGGGAAACATTCAACATTAATAGATTCATTTATAAGATCGGTTGAATCCATTTGCAAGTACAAGAAACAATGAAGAAGTTAAGGGAAAACTACAATACTCAAAATGACCAATTCATAATTGAGGAGGCATTCAAGGTAGGAGAAGAGTTTGGTTGGATTTGAACAAACAAAGGCTAGAGGGTCCTAGTAAGAAGATCAAGGCTCTATGGTATGGTCCTTTTAAAGTGTTGGAGCAAATAGATGATACTTCCTATAGACTTAGTCAACATCCATACATGTGCATTTACTTAAAATGAATTTGGAGAACTTGAAACTCTACGAGCCTTGAATATTAGACTAGAAAAATGATGAGAAAGTACTATTTATAATAGAGGACCTAACACCGGAATCTCAAGTAAAGTTAGCAAAGGATACAATTTTACAAAAGAAATCCAAAACAAGCAAGTAGGGCCAACAAGAAATCTAACAAGGATTGAAAGGACATCTTCTAGGAAAGTCCAAATGGTGCCCTAGGGAGAAGGTCGAGGATTAATTTCTTCACCTCCTTTACTAAAAGCTTTTGAGGACCAAAATCCCCCCAAATGAGGAGGTATGCCCTAAAATGGATTGTTATATAATTTATTATATGTTTTTGTGCTTTCAAAGTGAAAAATTGGAGCTATTGACTTGTAGGTTCAATTTTATGGGTACTTCCTATTTTGGTGATTTAGGGTCCTAAAAATTCCCAAGTCAGTGCGAGGCATTAAACAACTATGTTGTGGTTAGAACTTTTTCAAATGAATTTCCTATCACTTTGATGTTGTTCTACATGTTGAGAGATTTCCAATGATGCAAATATCACCTTGACTAGAATTCATATGAGGAAGTTGTGCTTCTTGCTAGATGACCTATGCTTTTGACCATCATGGTACTTACTTGGTGCTATATCAACTCCCATAACTCAGATATGTGGAGTTGGTCATGTGTCACTTTCAAGAAGATTCTAGAGGGTCCATTTTATAACCCTAATTAAAAGTTGAGGCATGCAAAAACCCTAACCCTAACTCTAGATAACTATCAATATATGTTGAACACTTAGAGGAAAGGAAGAGGTTCTATTATTTTTGTATTGATTCATTGTTTCATAGTTGAGCAGAGCAAATGAGTGAAAGTGAACATAACAAATGGAGTAGAAGTATATGACTATAGCATCCATGTAGACGACAGTGCCAATAGCAATTCCCTAATGAATTCATCTTTATTTTGGTATGCATTTCATCTCTTAGAAGAAAAGAGCAACGCATAATCCTCACCTTCTAATTTGGTTTTCCTACTGTATATTTTATTCATTATCTAGATGCTGTGGTATTTATGGTTTTAGCTTCATTTATTGCATTCTCAATTTATTTCCTGTGCTTTTGTTTTCCAATTTGACTTTATCAATCTGTTTGCCTCTTATTATTGAATTTTTTGAAATTTGTCTTCGTTGAATTTCTTGTGCTTTTATTTTCCATTTTGACTTTGTTGATTTTGTTTGTATCCTGTCATTGAATTAAGTTTGTCTTTTACTCATTTCAAATGTAAAAGAATGTTGTTACACGCTTCTGTTACAAAATGATTTTTATTGTTCCATTATGTCACTGCCGAAGTGCGATTAGTCCCATCTTCAGGTATTCACATTACAACCCATTCATCACAATTCAAAGAAAAGAAATTTAGTCGACATTGCCCACCGTGTATTATTGGAAACTGCAATGAATACAACAATTTGAATATTCTTTATCAGCAAGCAGACAACAGCTGCCCCTGCATTTTGGGGTAAATTAATGGAGGGATGCCATGCTTTGCCCCTCTTTACTAAGTGTTTGTCTCAAGCTGTATGATTTATGTCTAGTTACTAAAATTATGAAGTCCTGCCTGAGCAAAGATTCTGTTATTTGCTCAGCTCATTCAGTATCCTGTCAAGGAGGACCAGGATAGGACTTTGGGTACAATTCTGCAACAAAATAAAATTGGAAGGGAAGCGAGTGAGTTATGAATCCGGGACAAAGAATTTGAGATGACTGAAAGCCATGATGGAAGGGAATTGAAGAACACAACTTGACTTTGTTGGGTGGTGATGATAACTCAGAACTTGGCACAGTGTAAAGGCATGCCAGTTCCATGGTCTACCGCCACAATTTCGGTGATATTGCATGGAATTACATCCTGAATAAGCTTCGCTCCTGCTGACTTGAGACCTTTCAGAGTAACGGGCTGATTGAACAGATTGAGCACGGGCAGTTTGGAAGCAGAGGGAAGCTTTTGATTTGGCAAGAAATTCCTGAAATCTTCTTGTAACAGGGGCACCTCAAAGTCCTCTTTCTTGTGGTGGACAACATTTTCAGAAGCATTTATATGAGCACCGGGCTCCATATGGTTGGTAGAGAAACTGGTCTGGTTCGGAAAATTGGGATACAGACTGACATAACCTCTGAGATACATCATGTCAATCAAAAATTTCTTCCAAGATGCTTGCCAACCATTGGTTCTTGACCTTGGAATTTGGACAGGATTCTTCTTGGCATCCTCCGTGTAGCGCATGCCCATGTATGTGTAGAATTCTCTCCAATGCTTGGGAAAGAACAGGGCTCCCCAACTGCAGGGCAATTGATGCAAATATGGTGTGTTGGGATGAATCTCCTTAAAGAAGTCAGTGGCATTCCATCGAGGCCTCTCCTTGACAACTTCTATCAAGCGAGGACTATAAAGGGCAATGGAATTGAGCTCGGGAAGAGAGACTTGAGGATCATAATGGTAGGCTAAAAGAGCATACTTGATCCACAAATAGTAGTATGGAGAGACCTCGATATCATCTTCAAGTAGTAAGCCATAATCATCATCAGAAGAGGGATACCAGCTCTCACTAACTGCTCGAATGAGGCCACCTTGAATGATCCTTCGTCTTAAATGTTTTGGTCCATGAGGCCAATTTAAGCTACTCACAACTTTGAGAGTTTCTGCATCAACTTTGCTGTCCATGTTGAAGCTCAGGGAAATTTCATCGCCAAGGTAATAGGCCTCGGTGAGAGATTTTAGAAGCCTCTGAAGAGATACAGGCCTATTCTGTGTGATGACATTTATTGAAATTCTCATCCGATTCCAATCTGAAAAGAGAACATGAACTCGTTGTTAGGAATAATACAACATTGCAGCTTTTTTAATATATGCAGCCAGAAAGAACATCCAGAGATCTCAAATTCTTCATTAAGAGCAGAGCTCAGTCTCTTCAATCTAGTATTCAAATCATGGATCTCTTTCAGTTCAAAAAAAAAAAAAATCTTTCGATGAGAATTAATTCTATATAATATCGCTCACTCTAGTGATCCCTAAATTTAACATGAACAGACAAGGAGATTTGAAGGGCTCGGTATGAAAAATAGCTAATTCCTCCAACAGACAAGGAGATTTGAAGGGCTCGGTATGAAAAATAGCTAATTCCTCCAACAGACAAGGAGATTTGAAGGGCTCAGTATGAAAAATAGCTAATTCCTCCAAGTGGGTGAGGAGATCTTTTACTTTTTAGAGCTGTGGACCTCAAATCAGCTATCCAGAGCACTTTAGGCACAGTCGATCTTGGCAATTGGATCAATGTAGATGCATTCCGATTACTTGAGGCAGCCAGTATCAACGCATCCCTGACCTTTACATCAATGTCAGCTACAGTAATGATCAGAGAAGGATTATGGATTCTGAGAAGCCCTTTCATGCTTGCATAGGTTGACTGGATGAGAGAAACCTCGGAATGTGATGATTCTGAAATCGAATTAAGCTCCAAATCAAATATTTTGAAGCGTCTCTCATGGCAAACTGCTTTTGGCCATCGTAGAGCCAAAGCAGCCTCTTCACATGGACATAATGAGCCTCCTGATACAACAATGAATGCTTTCTTTCCTACAACAGATCGTAATTTTTCAAGGAGAGGAGCCAAGGCAACAACTTCATTCACAGAATGAGCATAAAACATTGCATCTATATCTTGAGGATACATTGCAGCCCATTGTGTGATGTAGCCACGAGAGAAGACTCTCTACCATTGATCATCACGAATTTGCACTATATCCTTGTGAATTACGGTGGTCTCTGAGACATATGCAAGTCTATGCTCACTATCTCCCCATGTTTCTTTGTCCTGTGGGTCTGTTGGAAGAACAAAAGATCCAGCATTTCTGTACTTCTGGAGTAGGTAGCTGCATCAAAGGTAAATAAAATAGGTCAATAACGAGGAATTTTGATCTTAGCAATAGTTAGGATCAAATGTTGTTTTTAAGACCTAATTCATACAATTTAATCAGAAACTGTAATTTGAAAAATAAATTCTGTGACTTTTGATTCTAACTGAATTTGAAGTATGCCCTAATAACACAAAAACTACCAACATTGACACAAAATTCACTCCAAGCTATACAAAACTCCCACGCTAAAAGGTTTTATCATGAGAGAATTGCACATAATTTTTGCACTTCCATTTAAAATTGAATCCATAATGAAAACTGATCTTAACTGAGTTTTTCTTTTTAAAACGGCATACCTGGATTTGATTGCGGTGAACATTCCCTAGGTGCGAGTTTCTTTATAAAAAACAATAACAAATTGTGCATTTCCACAACAAACAAACGGTGCATTTCAAACTCAAAAGTTTAGTTTCTTAAATTTATTCAATCTAATATGTGCACGTCTAAACCTGTAAATGTCGACACTTTCGATGGATATGATCCAGACTTGGCATTACTATCACCATATGGATTCCAAGCTGTGAATTTCTGGAAAAATGGTATCTGACATGAGCAGGACACACCTTTTAATTTGAAATTCGTTTACAAAGAAACTCTTGAGAAGCTTCTTGGATGACTCTTGGAATGGTGGATTCTTTGAAGTATGTGGACCATAAGATTTTCTCAAATTTTAGAATGCATGATAGTTTAGGGTTCCAGACTACAGGTGGTTGATGAAAACTAAGCACTCTCCTCAGGTTGGACAGACTTCAAATGTAAACATATAGATCTGAGCGGCTGTTTTTTCCTCATAAAGACAACAGGATAACTCGGACAAGAAGGTAACGTATGTGGTGAAAGTGATGAGGCCCCAGGCTACCCGAATACTGGAACGTGTAGGCAATGAGATGTCTTAACTTTTTGCAGACACAATGCGTTTGATAAAAGTGAGCAACATGTGATTCTATGGTTCCTACTCAACTCTAGACACCCTACCCAGATAGGTTACTTCCACATCCAAAATGCACAATTCATAAGTACTGGGGCATCAACAAGTTTGATCAAAGACATGTTTCCAGCATCAAAGCACTATGAGATAACAACAAGACATTTCTATTCATTTTCAATTTCAGTCCTGAGTAATAGATCTAAATCATCTGGAGGGATATTTTTCTTCAAATACGTACCTCAAATGAAGATCTTCCCCTGTCACGAAGGTGATAGGAGATTCAATGAATAAAGTCTTGACAAGTTCTGCAGATAAAAACCAAGAGCTTGACAGAAAGTCCACCTGAACAATCCTTTCTACTGTAATTTCATAAGCAGGATCAGGTAAATACAAGCCTGCCTCCTTGGCTCCATATTTCCTATAACTTGGAAAAGTAAAATCTTTCTGTCTGAAGGGTAATATCCTTCCAATACTACCCAAAACAGTATTTTTATACTTCTCAGTTCCTGCAACATGTCCTAATATTTGTAACATTTTTCTTCCAGGGATCATATCATCATCTAAAATATATACAAAATCAGCTTCATCTACTTGTAATGCCATCTGAAACCTCCCATAATACTTAAAATCATAGCTCGAGCTCACAAAACTGATCCTTGAATCATTGTAAGTCTCCACAATGTTTCTCAAGGAATTTTCATTTGGGCTTCCAAATGCAAGAACCCAAATTCTGTGGAATGGAGTAGTTTGTTGCATAAGAGATTCAAGCTGTGCACAGAGTGTTTTCCTCTTGAAATGGTTCAAAATCACTGTGATTTTCGGAGCTTTTACCGATGAATTCCATGCAGAAGGCAATCTCATTAACTCCTCCAATGTTTCAGCTCCAAATGATCGTCTCTGGAAAGCTAAAACCTCATTATAGAGTTCCCTTTTGACGCTGATCATTCTCGTGTCGTTTGACTTCTTTTGCAAAAAATCAATTGACTCCCGCTGACAGGCCTCAAGTTTTGAAGGGATTCCTACTGTCACAGCAGGAGTTTCCCAATCTTGATAATGGGAACGGGGATTTCTAATGAAGTCTCTCCAGTGCTTGGCAATTTGAGTTGCCCATCTAACATCTGGACCAGTCTTCAAATCTACAGTAGGAATCATGAAGTAGAGCAGAAAAGTTGCATAGATGGCAAATGCAAACTGTAAACATGTCAGCATTGTAACCAAACGCGCAGAAGAGTTCTTATTTGGCCTTACTCTTCCTTTGCCTCCTACATAGTCGGAAATCATGCCCTCCAAATATTCCCCGCTCCTCGAACTTACATTGCTTCCCAACCCCATCTCAATTTAATTTTGTGTGAATTCTGCGCCAGATAACGGATAACCAGCCCTTCTAACTGAGATAAATGATAACCTGACCTGTCTGAGCTAGCAGATGAGTGATAATCTTATCTGAGCAAAGCTAGCTCATGTAAGATTTTTAAGGACCTACTCTTAGAGTCTTCTTGCTTGATTCAATATCAACTTGAAGCCTAGTCAAGAAGATTCTGAACCAAATCAAACACGAACACAGAGCGTCCTGATCTCATCTCAATCACTGCACTTCACAGCTTATTTCGGTCCATAGCTGGACTGATGCTAGCCTGGAGCTTGATTCAAGTCAAATTTCAAACCAAATCAAGAGGATTCAGATCCCTATTAAAAGCAACCTCAGCTTCCCAATTTCATCTCGCTGTTCAATTCGATGCAAATACCAACCCAAGCCAATACAAACCCAGAGCTTGATTTCCTGTAAATTCCAACGCAACACAGAAGACCGTGAGCTCAATGAGATGCCAAAACGAAATCAACTGGTAATGCTAAGTCAAGCCAAACCAATGACAACCTGACAGGATTATTTTCAGAGATAAATTCCATGAAAAAATTGCACTATCTCAATATAAATACAGAGCCCAACTCAGTATAGAATCCAAATCATCTTAATGAGTAAAAACTCAGGATCTGACAATGCAGAAATTAATGCAAAACAGTGCAAATAGAGCACCAAAATCAATAAGAAAATCCAAACTCCATGCCAGAAAAACACAAAATCAAACCAAATGAAGGCCTGACATAGTATAACTTCAGTCCCCAAATCAATACAAAAAGAAAGCCAGATACAGGATAAACGCGGTACCCAAATCAGTGCAAAATGAAGGCCTAATACAGTGCAAATCCAGTGATCAAATCAATCAAAATGAAGGCCTAATACAGTATAAATCCAATACAGAAATCAATGCAAATGCGTAATGCAGCACACATTCAATTTCCAAAACAATGTAAAATGAAGGGATAGTACAGTACGAATCGAATACCGAAATCAATGAAAAAGGAAGACCTAACATAGTAAAAGTTCTATCCCCAAATAAATGCAAAATGGAGGCCTAGTACACTACAAATCCAGTTCTCAATGAATGCAAAGTGAAGGTCCAATACAGTACAAACCTCTCCTCAAATCAATGCAAAATGAAGGCCTTATCCAATCCCCATATCAATGCAAATCCCAAGGCAAAGCAAGAGCAAAGTTCAAAACCTCCATTGATATCCGAACGAGTCCCTGAGAAATTCTGAGCCCAATGCTCATCTTATAATGGATAGCAAATTGCAATGCAGCTGAAACAACCCAACAACCCTAGGCCTCGGAATTCGTCAACCCACATGGAAATTACAGTTAAAAAATAGTTTTTGAAGCCCTGTGAACGCCATTACTCCGTGTAGACATAGACGTTACTTAAGATGCTTGCCACGCTCTCAGCCACCCCTTGCCCTTCATTGAAAGAAACCCTTATCTCCGACAGTGTTAAAAGCCACCCATGAAGGCGTGGAATAAGCCAAGGCCTACGGTCCTGCATGATTTCGCATGAAAAGCTGTGCATTGTCTCCGTTTTCAACTTTGGGATGCTCTTCAAATTGACTGAAAACTAGTAGTCTCTGGGTTCAAAATGGCCACTTTTGTGGTGCCTGGAGAGTGAATTTAGCACTTAGGTATTTCCAGAATTGACCCGAAAAGCCTTCTCGAGAAACCCAAATTAAAAAACCTCCGGTTTCAGTGATTTGGTGGGCAATTGAGATAGTCGCACATAAATTGCCTAGAACGGTTAGAAATGGCTGTTAGCTATAAATGAAATAGATTTTCTGCCAATTGCTGTATTAACAATGGATTTAAAAGGACCTCAAATCCCACTTTCTTGGTTAAGGTTTACCTCAATTGGCTTTGAAATGCACTTTTTTGATTCAAAGTCAGCCAGCTAGCTAAATATGTGGATGGATATTTGGTAGTGAGGCACCTTGAAAGTCCGTGAAAAGTAACCTGAACTTCTATCCTGAAATGGGTCTAAACATCTCTTTTCTTTGATGGGAAATCAGCCCTGAAAAAGGCTAAAAGTTTGGTATCAGCATCTGAAGTTGTGGATAATGTGGCAAGCAACCACGTAATTAAAGTTAGGAAGTGAGGTAAAACGCCTTTCTTCACAGAAGGACACGGTCCAGTCGTCGAGGTTTCTTCATCAAGAATATTTTACTTTAATAAAATCCTAAACCACATGCATATAGAGCTGGGCTCCCATATTTTGCACAAATGTTGATGCATTTCTCATCATACAATCCTAAATCCACTTGCATATAGAGCTGGGCTTCCATATTTTGGCATGCATTTTTTCTTATACAATTTATAAATGTTGATGTATTTAGAATTTTGGTATTTGGAATCGATTTACAAAAATTTTACTCGTATTATTGTATTCACAAAATACCATGTAAAAATTACTGCAAATTTGTCCAACTTAAGATATATTTATCATGTTTTAAAATTGAATCCATTAAATAAAAAACCACGTCTTCTTAATCAGCTTTTTCGTTCATACATGTCCTCCATGTCAGCTTTGCATCCACTGGATTCAAAGCTTCATATCTGCCAACTTGTCGTTTGCTTCCCCTGCAGGAAAACAACATGTCGATAATCTCAGCTTTCGCATCCATTAGCTAAAGCCTACATTTACGCTAAGTCATCTTTTGCATCCATTGGATGAAAATTAAATGGCTGCCCAATCCACTTCCACATCCATTGAATAACAGTTATGAGAAAATAAGGCATTTTTCTTGGTATCCCACCAATCAAGACATTTGGTAGCAAGGTGGCAAGCCTCTGAGATTACTCACTCTATAAAGTGTTATGGAGTCAACTCAAGGATTTGTCACCCATATTAGTATATTCCATGGTGGAATTTTAATAATGAGCTATTACATTAAAACTACTCAAGTCAATTCTCCCCACATCTGAATCTGCTGGAAACAATGTTTATGATTACTCTATTTGCATTTAACCAGTGTTGCGTTTGATGCATAAAATAAGCCAGTGTTAATGTGGAAATGGACATTTCCATAATCATTGTAGTTAAAAAAATATTTTGTAAATAATTTTGATTTTTGTGAGTCTTTTAAATTTAAGATTATTCATTATACATGATGAAAGTATTTTATGAAAACAATTTTTTTTTATTGATTTTTTATTTTATTTCTATTTAGTAATGGTGACTAGAGAAATGGGTAACTAGGTGGGTTTTGTCTATTTTGATAGTTAACTTAATTTTTATAACTAATTTTAGATTGTCACGATTACCATTATAATTTAATATCTAGGTGTTTATATATGCCATATAGGTAAGTTAAGGGATTTGAATTTTGAATCTAGATGTCTATATATGCCACATAGATAAGTCAAGGGATTTTAACCTACAATCTCTTAGTACATAAGATTTCATTTTCACAGCACTTGTAAATTTAGCTACCCATTTTTCCTAATTAATTTAATAAAATCATATTTTGTAAATAGTTTTTATTTAATTATTGTTATATGCGAATCAAATGTATTCTTGAGTTTACTGGAAGGGAAAGTTTTGATCCTTCCATCCAAAATTCCATTCCTTTCTTAAATAATATGTAATTTAACTATCATCGATGACTAAAAATAATACTAGCAAAATGTATGAAATTATTCATAGTACATCATTAAAATGGAAATTATAAAATTTATTTTAAATAAAAGTAATAGTTTAACTCTTTTGGGTTTTGGTTTTTCTATTATATTTTTCTATTGATTTTGCTTAAAATTGAGATCAGTTAGAATGACAATTTTGAAAATTGAAATGTCTTGAAAGTTTTTTTTAAAGTGCTGAATCCATTTTATATATGTTAAAATACATTTTAATTTTAAACAATAAAAAAAAAAAAAAAAAAATTCACTCAAAATTATATAATCAAATTGTGACACAATAAAAAAAAAAATCAAAATAGAGCCTAGAGTATGCTCTAAAACTGTTTTTGCTTGGCTAAGAGCTCGGCTTCCTGGGACCTAATGAAACCAGTTAAAGGCCCAAGACCTAGAGGCATCTAGCAAGAGTCATCTCGCAAGAGTGAAAGTCTGCCCCTTATAGACCACCAACGGGTTATTCCAGGTGGCGTGGTTTTCCTTGAATAATGGTAATGAGTCCCCACAGATGGTTGTCCTCACGACTGATTTGACAGCTGAATTATGATAGATTTTGAGATCGTATAAAAAAAAACACAAAACTTAAATATGTAAATAAAATATGTATGTTTGAATTTTTCCATAGGCCATTCAAATTGAGGGATATTTCTCAAAACATAAAAAAGCCTTAGCAAACTAAAATACCATCCTTAAAACAATTCCTGCTGTAAATTTTGCTGTAAAATTTTAAAACAAGTTACATTTAGCTTTAAGCAAGTTGGTGAAAGCTTATAGAGTTGACTTTTAAACTAATGGAATTCATAGAGTTGACTATTGACTTTTTTACTAATAGAAAAAGGAATTCAGTAATATAGTAAGTGGGGGATGTTGCTCAAAACATAAAAAAGCTTTAGCAAACTAAAATACCATTTTAAAACCAGGTACATTTAGCTTTAAGCAAGTTGGTGAAAGCTTCATAGAGCTGACTTTTAAACTTATTGAAAAAGGAATTCAGTAATACAGTAAGTGGGCATGATATGAGGAAGAGACCAGCCTTTTGCGGACATTATCTAAGGCAGAAATTGAGGGATAATGTTACAAACATAAGAGTTTTACCTTATATCACTACCCTGGAAAATACTCATTGCTCCAGAAATTTAGAAACCAGATATATTTTGAAAGATTCAATTAGTTGACTATTGAGCTTAATGAAAAATGGTCACTATCCTAGAAAAAACTTTCTTGCTCCAAAAAAAACTCAAAAACAAGGTAAGTTCAGTTAGTTGACTATTAAGTTTTAATGAAAAATGAAATTCAGTAATACAGCAAGTGGGTCATGATCTAAGGAAGAGACCAGCCAGTTGCAGACATTCTCTAAGGCAAATCAGGGGCAAGAATATAAGTTGAGGTGTATTCTTCCAGACAAGTGGCTATCCCTGCGTCCTTATCTGTCAGAGGTGGTTAAGTCTCTTGTAGGGATGAGTATCCCTCTGTATTATATCACTTTCTTTTTGTTTTCTGCAAAGTGAAACATTTATTTATTGGTTGACATCACTGGTTATGCGTTATCAAAATAGAATCAAGTAGTTGAGAAATAGCTGATGTAAGCGCTCTGTTGCCACAATCCTAAAGTTGGATTGGCTTGCCTGAATAATCATTCCTGCCATCCTTTTAGATTGTTTTAAAAGCAATATGAACTAAATTGGCCAACTGATCTGCTAAAAGATAGCAGAATTTGTGCAGTGTTTTCTCCACTGACACCTATGAGGGAATATCATACCTAGGGCTGCACGTTTTGCCTGGAATGATAACACTAGAATTTTGACCAGTATACCTATAACCAATGGAATCCAAACAATTGGAGAAGTTAGAGTCTTGCATTGCACGGCTTGTATTGATGACACACTGGAATAAATATATAAAAATACATGTGTGTGTATATTCTGTTGACGTATGGTGGAGTCGCTTCAAGCTACAGCTGCAGTTTCAGTTTTCCGGAGGGAAGTATGCTTAAAATTCTGTGCCCATTTTAACGTTACATACAGAAACATTGTGACCAATTTCACTTTAAAAGGGTTCTAACTTTTATGTGCTTCATCACTGGTTCATGAGTGTGACATACCAGTTCAAAGCTAAATTTGTACTCAACATATTGGCATCACCTTGATTGAAGTGAAATAGAACGTGGAAGAACACTAAAGATAGATTTTTTTTTTTTTACACTCAAGGCCTTGTTTCACTGAAGCATCAATTTTAAATTTCACGGGTATGAATGTTGTTGTTGTTAAAAAGAAATTTGAATCTGTTTTTATGGTGGAAATGGTTTCAGTACTATTAAAAATTTCTGGGTCACTTAAAATTTTGAAGCTTGTAATTGAGATTTCCAAAAATTTGGACCAGATTTTATCAAAATTGTGCCCTAATTTTCATTTCTTTTTGGGCAAAAATGACCCTGGTAAAGTTAAGCTCATTTTATTTATTTATAATGCATTATCTTGGAATATATAATTGTTTTCAATTATTGCTTAACATGTACAACCGCATTAAAAATATTAATGTGGTTGATATAGTAGAAGACTTCATAATTATTGCACACGAAGAATGCGTTACCAATGCACACATTTATCTAATAAACCATCTATAAAGGTTATGGGTCAACTTTAACTTGAGAAAAAAAAAGAATTGCACATCTTATTGTAAAATGGACCATTTTGCTAAATAAAATTTGTTTATTTATAAATGAATGTTATAAATAATAATGAGGAACTTATCAAGGAGGAATTTATTAGAATGAGAATAATATCAAATCCCTTGGAAATTGGTAGGGAGCCATTTGGGACAAATCTAATTTCTTAAATGTATTAAAAGTAATAAACCATTTTATTAAATAAAATTTGCTTATAATGTTATAAATAATAATGAGGAACTTATTAGAATTGAAATAATCTCAAATCCCTAGGAAATGAGTGTGGTGGGCTAGGAGCCACTTGGGACGAATCTAAGTTTTTAAATTTATTAAAAGTAATAGACCGTTTTGCTAAATAAAATTTCCTTACATATAAATTAATGTTATCAATAATAATGAGGAACTTAACAAGGAGGAACTTATTATAATTGGAATAATCTCAAATCCCTAGGAAATTGATGGGGGAATCTAATTTTTTAATAAATATTTTTAAATTTATTAAAAGTAATGGCCCATTTTGCTAAATAAAATTTGTTATATATAAATTAATGTTATAAATAGTAATGACGAACTTATCATGGAGGAACATATTAGAATTGGAATAATCTCAAATCCCTAGGAAATTGATGGGCAGGAATCTAATTTTTTAATAAATATTTTTAAATTTATTAAAAGTAAGGGACCATTTTGCAAATTTTGGACAAGCAGGCTTTGTAGAAGTGAAGTATATGTTTTTCTTATTTCAAATTTGATAAGATTCGGACTATCTGTATCTATTTTGTGCAAAGGTTGATGGGCTTTTTTATGCCTCAATGGACTATCTGTATCTATTTTTTGCAAAGGTTGCTGGGCATTTTTATGCCTCAATCCAAACTTGATATGTATTGAAGATCTTTATATTTTCTTAATATAAATCTATGATGGTTTTTTCTCTGAAAAAAAAGGGACCATTTTGCTAAATAAAATTTTCTTATATATAAATTAATGTTATAAATAATAATCAGGACTTATCATGGAAGAACGTATTAGAATTGGAATAATCTCAAATCCCTAAGAAATTAGTGAGCCTAAATCTAATTTTATAAATTTATTAAAAGTCAATGCAACTTAACAAACTCTATAACACACTACAACCCTTGATAAGCATATGATAAACATATTCCTTTGAAAATCAATCTAGGTCATCAATTAAAAAAATAAAATAAAAAATTAATAGATCTTTGCTTATATATCAATGAATGTTATAAATAATAATGAAGAACTTATCATGGAAGAACTTATTAGAATTGGAATAATCTCAAATCCCTAGGAAATTGGTGAGAGGAAATCTATTTTTTTTAATCTATTAGAAGCCAACGCAACCTAACAAACTTTGTAACACACTACAACCCTTAATAAGTATTCAAACTAAGCATATCCTGAATATATTCCTTTGAGAATCAATCTAAGTCGTCAATTAAAAAATAAAATAAAATAATTCATAGATTTTCATCCATCTTAAATTGAAATAAAAAAAACTTTCCGCAATTATTTATAATTTTATTTGAATAATAATAATTAAAATTATATTTAGAAAAAATAAATATCATAAATAAAATTTATATTTAAAAAAATAAATAATATAAAATTTATGATTTTTTTTAATGTGTTATCTTGAATATTCAATATATAACTGTTTTTAATTATTATTTAACTATTTATGGTTTGATTTGAGTGGTAATGGTTAAAATTATATTTTACAAAAATTGAATATCATAAAATAGTTATATTTATCCTTTTAAGTAATGAGTAAATTTATATTAAAAAGATTAATCTAATTATGGAAGGAATTTAGAGTATGTTTTTTTAAATGTATTATATTTCAATATATACTAATTTTTACTATGGTTTATTTACGGTAAATAAATAATTGTTTATTGTTTTATTTGTGAAGTCTTTATTAAAGATATACATTTTTATGTTAAGGTTTTTTTTTTTTAATTATTGAAAAATTTGTAATATTTAAAGTTTAATTAAAAATAAAATAAAAAACTGAGACTTGTATTTGGAATTTTATACATTTGGTTCATTTGTCTTTTTATAATCTTGTGTAAATGGAAAGGGTGAATAAATTATGCATTTCTAGTGTGCGTGGACTATGTGCAAATTACCTATGACATGGAAAACTCTATTTTGTATTAGTATTTGGAAATCGATGTAGTGGGCTTATCCACAATCTTAGTCTTAGATGACCTTATTTCTTTCCACATATGTGAGATGGATGAATAGAGAGGAAAATACTTGGACACATGAAATAGCGATGAATGTTATATACATGAAGTAGTGATGAAAGTTATATTTCTTACAACAAAATGATTGAAAGTTTCATAGTTATTTTAGGCTTGGATTTGGAAATCCATGCATTAGGCCCATCCACCCTATTTCTATGCTTGTGTTCTTTAATTTCCTTTCATCATCATATAATCTAACTACCCTTCATCGTCCTCATGTCCTCAATAACCAAAGAGGGTAAATAGATTGGGCATTTCAAACTAACTTGAATCATGTGAAAGTGCCATATGTTATACATAACTAAGTCTTGGGTTTGGAAATTTGCACATGTGGCTCTTCTACCTAATTGCTTTCTCCATTTAATCTAAGTGATCGCCATCTTTCTATGTCTTTGTGTAAATTCGAAATCACTTTTTCTTAATTCATTTGCACCTTCTATAATCTTGTATGAGGGAGACATGCAATTTCTTTCATGTTCAATATGAAATTGACAAATGACTTTAAAATATATATTAATAACAAAAAATCAATGTTGACCATAAATAAAATATTCAATATCTACATTAAGTAAAATATTTTTGTATCAATATATAGAGAAAAAAAAAAAATACAAAATTTCTTAAATTACACCAATATGTACCTTATACATCCTTACATCTATATTATATTGAGAGGTGTACTTCTTATTTTTTTATACTCTATATATAAAGAGAGAGAAATTAAAAGTAAAAAAATTATCACTACATCAATAGGTTCTTTGTACATCTTAGCATGTATGTGCAAAGGTGCACCTCTCATGTTTGGGCCAACTATCCTCTTAATCTAATCTAATTAAGTTTAGGGATTTCTAGTTTTTTGTTTGTTCTTTGCGTTATGTAATTGGTCTATATGCCTTTAGTTGTGCACCATTGTATCCAAACTTGTAGATGATTGACGAAAGCATTTTATGGTCCTAAGTTCCTTCTTAATTTTGATCTTAAAGGATAGTAAATTCTCATGCTTTATAAAACTTGGATGCATAATTAGCATTAAAGAGATGTTAGCTTGTTTTGTGACAATAAGAACTAATATGACATTTTTCTTTTCATTCTGTTGTGGTAGGTCTTTCGTGCTTCGCTAGATGTAGCTTTTAACGTTCATTGTTCGAAAGTCTTTTTCTCTTGTTGAATTGAGGCTTCTGTGATCCATATCAAGTTTATGAGAGATTTTTCGGCGTAAATCACAAGATATTTCATTTGTTGACGCATTTCGAACCAACTAGTGTGGTTCATCGTCAGGACAAGTTGAAGAATCAGATCCAGCTTGCATGTTAAATAGTCAAAGCAGAACATCCAACGACTATAATTTTTTACCATGCAACGACTATATTGACTAATGACTAAATTTAACTAGGAAACGGCTCTTTGAACAAGCCCTGGGGCATAACTATATTTAATTAAAAATTCAAATAAGTTAATTTAAATAATTATTAAAATAATAGTTAGTTATACTATTATTAAATTAAAAATTAAAGGGACATATGAATTTACATGAAGGTTTTACCTATTTTATAATTATTTTAATTTTTATTATATATATATATATATTAAAATAAATTAATTTAAATGATTATTAAATTAATAGTTAGTTATAAATAAAAGGTATTAACTATTTTATTTTAATTTTTATTATAAATATAAATATTAAAATAAAATAAATTAAGTATTATATAGAAAGAATAAAATTATAAAATTTTAGATTCATTTAATTGTTTATTTATTAGTTAAATTGCTTAATTATTTTAATTATAAATTAATAAAAACATATTATCATAGATCGATTTCAATATTAAAGTAATTATTTTTCTTTTATTAATTAAGTTAAAATTATTAGTATATAACTAATAGTATAAACTAAATGCTATTAAAATATCTCAAACTATATAAACAACTCATCAAAGAAAGAAGGATACCGGATCACAAGGGGAAACTAACTTATAAGAAAACAAGAACAAGCTATAAAAAGAGGGAGGGGAGGAAGGGAAGAATATGATTAGGAAGAGAGGGCTGGGACCCAGCAACTACTGATCTTCCAGCCGTCCTCTCTATTGAGATTGCTCGGGTTTCAAAGAGAAACATTCTTATTCTTGGATGCACTTTGAACTTGTTTAAGTGACTTGGATGCAATGTTTTGTTATGTGGTAAAGCTAAATGAATTTTTGGTTGTGCCATATTTTATAATGATATTTTTCTCTAAAATTGAAGTATAGCACCAACAACATGATTAGGATTTTTTCACTTGTTATTATCCTTTGTGAACTTAACTTTCTAAGAAATTTGTGTCTTTAAGAGAGCAAATATCAAACATATTAAGCATGTATTGAATTAGTATGATCAATGTATGAATTTGACTAGGAATCGGTGTGATCAATGTATACATGTAAATGGTTATTTTGTTCCATTATCCATCATTGCAACCCAAATTGTATAGTGGTTTATTTGCTAGATGTAAAGATCTACTTTCTATTTAGACTTCTATTTGTCATTATGTCATTATTGTTATTCCTTCCAATGGTTGACATGATAGAATTTCTCATTTATAACAACTATGAATTTTTCCCATGTCATGGCCTGTGTGATGTAGAGGGTTTGTCTCTACCCAAATAAATTCTACATGCAACGAAAATTCCCTTCACATGTGTAGCTATATGAAGTTAAGTTTATCTTCATCTACAAATTGATGTGTTTATCATAAAAGGAATATAGTTATATTTTCCAAACATTAAGTTGCAATGAATCCATCTAAGTATCATAGGGTGAAAATTCTACCTTAGTTTCCACTTTAAAGGAGGAATCCAAATTTAAATAGATGAACCTTCACTTGCAACTGTACTTGACTTTGTATTGGGATTACTCCCATAAGGCTTATTGTGGATCATAGAATGTAATGTTGTGAGAGATTATGTAAATATCTTCAACAAATGTGTAACTTTACTTCATTTTCATCCATATTTATACTTTGATATTGAGGTTATCAATTCCTTTATCAAGTAGTTCAATGTCGTTCTATAATTTATTCTTCATTGCTTTCTTTATCTAAAAGCAAGTCTTTCCACAAATTGTGTATGAACTCTTATAAACACATGGAAAATGATGTTTTTACACTAGACTTGAATAAGCATTCATATTGACACAATTATAACAACAATGGCACTAAATTCAACTTTACATACACAATTACTAGATTATGGTATGAAAGCTATTTAAGAAATTCAAACAAAAATAGTGATAGAAATTATAAATCAATATGCATATTTGATTAACAATATGGATACTAGCTCAATTTTAAATTTTAAATAAAAGAATAAGTTTATACCATTTAATATGAACAACATGAAATTTAACATAATCATCAATCTATTAACTAACTACATTCTTAATAAACTCTTTTACAATCTAAAAATAAAATATATATAATATACTTCCAAGAAAAAACATTATGTTTCTAGTATATTTATATCTAAAAAAAGTGTACTAGTATTAAAAAGATAAAGAAAATGAAAAGGAAAATATATTCTATTATAGGTTTTAGACTTCCACACAACTATTTCACAAAGCTTTGTTTTAAAATACAATATAAAAATTGAGAAACAAAACTATATGTTAAAGTAGCATAACCAAACTTTAGTGTAACACTAAAAACACTTTATCAATACAATTCTAACAAGTGTTGCAGGGCAACATAGTCACTGCTACTTAAATTGGAAATTATGCTTTAGGAAAAATTGCATAAAAAATTATAACTTGTATTGGTCAATGCTAAATTAATAATGTTCAATAGGAAAATCAAATTGCTTTGGCAAGAACAAATAAATTGAGATGTGAAGTGGATAAATTAATTGTTTTATCACACACAAGGAATTGCATAAATTTAGGTGGGTAGTAACCACTAGTAAGTCTAAATTTACAATTTTACTCTTACCTAAGTGTTGAGGAAAACATAAATAATAGTGGGAAGTAACTCCAAGAAAGTATATTTATTTACATCTTATTCCTATCTATTTTTTTTATGTAAAGACTTGTTTTAATTATTGTGGGAAGCAACAAATGATAAATATGTTATTTACCTTAGTATGAACTATTTTCAAAGATTTATTTTAGATGTTTTTCTTGCAAATTTCAATAATACGAAGAATCACTACACAAATATCTAAAATTCATGCATGAATATTGCAACGAGATCCATAAATTATGGAATAAAATATGTGAGACAATTATCCACATGGCACTATATTGTGGAAAGTCTATAATAAGACCTTCAAGTTATGGTCCAGTCAAATGTTTGAAAAATAGTTTGTTAAATAATGTTGAAAATAAACATTTATTTTTCAAAGTTAATCATTAGAAGTTGCATTGGCCAATGCTAAATTGATAGTGGTCAACAAAAAAATTGATTGCTAGAGTCCCTTGATAGGGACTAATAATTCTTTTTCAAAGAAATGGATATGATGGTTTATATTAAAAAAATACCTAGGATCCGACCCAGAACCATTACATTTCTTCATAGATGTCAATATTCCATGTGACTTTGAGATTGAGCACATCAATTCAATCCAAACCCTCAAGTGGGTACTCCATGAGACGACTTTTATTCCCTTTCAAGCTAAAGATTTTCCAAAATACCCCCAAGATCCAATACATTTACATTCCATTTCTTACTTTTTGTCGATATGTCTTTGATTGGCTTCTTGTTTTCCTTGGCAAGATGTTTTTTCCCTTTTTCCCAAATAGGATCTAACACATGTTTTCTATTGACTTCAAGGGGTCATATATGTTGTCTTTGTCACTTTTAGGTTATTCCTCATCTGCCTCATTTGAACATGGGACTTCTTTGTCTCTAAACTTTGAATATGGTGGATCCGCTTTAACATGTTTCTTTGTGACTGTCTTTTCCTTTCTTCTTCTGAGCCATGTCCCTTGGCAAGATCTTCCTCGAACCCCCTATGGCTCTTTCAATATTCTGGGGTGATGTCAGATGTGTTTTTTGGGCTTGTTGAAGGGCTTCCCACTACTTCATGCACTGATGGAATATTGCCTTCTTCATGTGATGGAATAGAGTTTTGGTTGTTCCCATCTAGCTCATATTCTTCTCCCTTTTTTAGCTCTCAAATCTCCCCTAGCCTCCTATTCAATATTTACCACTTCTTCCTGAGGGGATTATTTTATGTTGTCATTATTTGCTACTTCTTTTTCATTTTCCTCCTATGATTGCAGAATCTCAAAAGGATTTGATGAGGTTGAAGTTGCATTCTTACCTTGATTTGATTGAGTTTTACTTTCCACTACTTTTCCTTTATTGGCCCCCTTCCTTTATGTTTTCCATTGTTCCTCTTGTGTTTTTGTTGTTCCCTCACCCTTGCATGGCTGATCCTTCTTGCAATTTCTTGTGAAATGACCATATTCATGGCATATTCAACATTTGAAAGGCAATTGTTCATAGTCCAAAACTTGACGATGGCTCAACCTGCCTTGTGTGAGATTGATCTCTATAGGTAGGCCCTTCTCTAATTCTACTTCCAAGCAAATATTAACACACTGGGAAAACTGAGAACCCTTGGGTTCAACTCTATCCAAATATTTCCCTAGACCATTCCCATTCACTCTTAGACAGTCACCACTTTAGCACAATAGAGGGAGTTTGGCAAGCTTTACCTAGAATAGCATTTCATTTGGAATATCATCATCTGGGTTGAAGTCTAAAGACCATTTATTTAGGTGCATTCCTTCCGCCCTAAAGAAATACAAGTTGTTTTTGAATGTTACATCTTTGTTATTTTTGTATTCGAACAAGAAAGTAAAGAAATCGTTCCCACAGGGAAATAAGCCAATATTCCCTTTCATCAACAACTTCCAAGTTTTTTCTAACCATTGATCCATAAATTTGGGGGACACAGTTCGGTGAATTTTCCTACTCAGGCCCAATCAAAAAAATCCAAAGAAGTTCGATGAAACCCCAGGGGCAGCACCACAGAGGGAATGATTTCTACCTTCTTGACAAATATGGTTTGTGATTTTTTCATCTGAGATTTCCTTGAGAGTGATGCTACAAAGGCCTAAAAAACTAATGCCTCATCTGGTGGAGGGGGAGGAGCCCCCTCCGAACCAGCCATTGGGATTTATTAGTTAGGTTTTTCGGCTCCTTATGCAACACAAATGCGAACAATGGCCATCCCGATTAGCGACGACACAGGTCAAACCACAGGCAGCAAATGACATGGCACTAAATAAGCTCATATTGGTCATGAAGCAAGGCAGTGATAGCCTTTTTTGATCCTATGAAATCAAACTCTAAATGACGTTAAAGCTTCCAACCTATAACCAATCGAACTTTCCCACAGATCACTACGCAAATTCTTCAGATTGGGGGCTCGGTTGTGTAGAGTGACACATGCATCTAAGGAAACCCTAGCCGCAACAGAACATGTCAAAGATCCATTCTTGATTTTCTCTTAACAGGGACTAATAATTATGATACACATTTCATATTAATAATAACTTAACCATGACGTTCTGATAACCCTTGCTTATATTTTTATTTCCACACAACTTTCCACTTCTTCATATGAGTAAATTTACAACTCTAAAATTTTAAGCTTCACCTTATTATTAGTCTCTGTCAAAGGCAAGACCCTAGCAATCGATTTCATGGCGACCAATATTAGTTTAGCATCGAGCAACACAAGTTATAATGTTTAACTTCGAAAAACAAATATTTATTTTTCAATATTGAAAAAAAACATTTTTAAACATTTGATTGGTCCATAAATTGAAAGTCTTATTGCAACTTTTGCACAATATAACGTCATGTGGATAGCTACTTATTTTTCCATAATTTCTGATAGAGTTGCAATATTTATGCCATTATTTTTAGATGTTTGTGCAATATGCAAATAAAAATACTTACCAAGAGTTATTGCCCACCATTATTTATGTGTTCTCCAACATTTTAATAAGTAGGAGTAAAAATGTAAATGTGCATATTTACTAGTAGTTACTACCCACCAAAAATTATGTAATTCCTTGTCTTTTAATGAACAATTAATTTTTCCACTTCATATATCAATTTACGATCTTTACAATTTTTTTGAAAACATAAATTCTACTTTAGTGATAAGGACTAAACTGCCCTACAACACTCATTAAAAATAATATGTATCACAAGAATCTTCATATTTTTACCTACTTTAAATAAATATTTGTAAATTTATTATTCTACCAATAATTAAAATAATTAATTAAAAAAAAAAACTAATTAAAATAATTAATAAAAAAAATTAAAAACTCCAATTGAACACCTATGTCCATGTGATACGTAAGAAACGCCTATATCCATGTGATACGTATTTCTAGTCACCATCTTCATTAAATGAATTCTTTATAAATAAGCAAAACTTACCCTTGCAAATCACTTGTGTAATTTTAATTCACAATCTATGTGATGAGCTGGAAGTTTCCGGTTCCTATCTTCTTACTTCATTTAGTGAATGCTCTATGAGAAACTTATGCTTGCAATCATTTCTCCCTTGAGACGAGAATAACCAATAAAAATCAATGAATGCATATGATGTCATTTATGTTAAAGATCTCTTGAGTGATATTTATGTTTTCTTTTTAAATTTATAGAATTATTTTTATCAAGTATTTTTATAACGTAAAGGTGAAATCGATCCTGTTGAATATGGTGTAATGGATTTTTTTATAAATGGTTGCAAAAATTGAGTTGAATTTAAGTGAATTATAGTATATTTTTATTAAATATAATTATAATATATATATATATATAAAGTTTGGTAGGATTATATTTTTATTATGTCTAATATATCATTTTGATTGGAGTGGGGAATTGAATCGGTGACTTCACATCAAGGAGTGTCTTAATAGAGCACCCAGTCAACTTTTTTGTAAGCTTGGTAGGACTACATCTTCATTATGTCTAACTTCAGACCCTCGATCAGGGGATAGCACAAGATTTGAACCCAATACTTTTGGTTTAGTGAGATTTCATCTCCACGACCATTACCAATTAAGCTACCCCAAACAGACATATAATTGAATCAGTGACTCCACATCAAGGAGTGTCTTAATAGAGCATCTGATCTACTTTTTTGTAAACTTGGTAGGACAACATCTTCATCATGTCCAACTTCACACCCTGATTGGGGGGATAGCACAAGATTTGAACCCAATACTTTTGGTTCGGTGAGACTTCATTTCCACGACCATTACCAATTAAGCTACCCTAAACAAACATATTAAAATTTAATTTTAATAATATATTAATATTTTATTTTATATATCAAATAAAAATGAAGTTAATTATTTTTTAGCTTTAATTTTTATTTTTTTTGATAAGTAAGAGACAAACCTTCTATTACTCTGATCCAATTACATAATATACAAAGTGCCCCAGACAGCAAGAGCAGCAAAAAGCCAGGGACCGAAGCTCAAAGAGGTTCCTACAGACAGCTCAAAGTGGTTCTTACTACATCCACTAGACGGACCCAGAGGCAACAATAAAAAGTCCACGAAACTGAATCCTTGTCATTGAATACATAACCCCGATCCAACGGCCAACAATCAAAGGGACCCACAATCATGCAACAAGCATAACCAATCCCAGCCATTGAAAGCAAAGTCTCGAACCAACGGCCAGTGGGGATATCGCACAGACGAGAAGCATGGAGGTTAACCACGCGATGAGAGCGGTTTTCTCTCACCTCTTGTTGCCACGTGTTACCCCCTGAGTGGAATCGCATGCATCTTCCACAATACCAGATACCAACCATGTCCCACGCGATATACCACATAAGGTTTTGGGGTTTTGTGTTCATGGTTTCGCGGAAAGCCGAGGCCCATATAGGGACCCACAGTGGACCCCACTGCCCCTTGCACACGGACCTGACCGCAACTCTAAACTGGGTCCAATAAACAACATCAATTCCAGAACTCTAAGGCGACAAGCACTACCCATCTCAACCATTGAATACATAATCTCGATCCAACAGTCATTAGGGATATCGCATGAACGAGAAGCGTGGAGGTTAACCACGTGATGAAAGCAGTTTTCTCTCACCTCTCGATGCCACGTGTTACCCACTGAGTGGAATCGCATGCACCTACCAAAATACCAGATACCATCTGAGTCCCGCGCGAAATACCACTTATGGTATTGAGATCGTGGTTTCACGAAAAAGCCAGAACATTCCCGTAGACCTTGCTGAGCCTTCCGCCTGGAGTCGCCAACAGAAACCCACTGAGCCAAATACACCCAGGCAGTCCATTCTGCGTCATTGCCCGACTTGAAACCTTCATCATTCATCCAAAAGTTAACAAAATTGTGGAGAGCAACCATATCCCAAAATCGCGGATAAATTAGATATCATCCTCACTCCTATCTCCTGAATCCCTTCGATCAACATTGTTCATCCATAAATCCCAATCTTTGGTTGCCAAGATGAAATAGTCCTCTCGCAGTTTCCCTTCAGGTAAAAACTCCCATGCATGCCGAGAATCCTGTCCTTATTGGCCAAACCTTCATTGGACAACTGATCTGCAAGCATATTTGCCTTCCTTCTAACATGAACAAATCTAATTGTTTTAAGGGTCTGCAAGTGAGAGTGGATACGGTGAAAAATCTGCAGTAGCTTCCAGTGCTTCGACACTTTATCTGGTGAAGTTCCATTGTGAATCTTCTTGGCTGCTCTGATGATTAAATCTGAATCTGCTTCAATGATAACATTCTGTAAATTTGCCTCCACCAGGATTTCCAAGCATTGATCTAAAGCCAGAAGTTCAGCCATGTTATTGGTACCCTTTTCCAAGTGGCCATGGAAGATGTATTTTGTGTGCCCCTGAGCATCTCTTATAGCACCCCCAAAGCCAGCTTCCCCCGGATTTCCCTTAGAAGCTCCATCAATGTTTACTTTGAAGAAGCCCTGAGGAGGGGGCTGCCATCTACTGGCCCCTGTGCTAATTGTTCTCACTTCCTTCCTTATTCCTTGAGGATTGATGGATTGAAGACCCAAATTAAGAATAATAATCTCCTCGTGAGGCAGAGGAGGATTCATGGGAATTGACCTCAAAAGGCTCTTAATTGTTTCTTTAAGCTATATTAGAATTTGATTGATTATATGCTGGGGTTCGCTAGCTTTATTTGTGAAGATCCGCCTGTTGTGTTCTTTCCAAACATTCCAGATAACAAAGCCTGGTACTAGCATCCAAGCTTTGTTGATGATCTCATTCTCTGAGAAGTTCTTCCTCCAATTTTTCAGAGTGTTGGATATGCTGAGATTGTCCCTGTCAGTTTTTCAGAAGCTTGATGCCACCCAGTCCCATACCTTAGCAGAAAAAGAGCAGAGGTTGAGCAAGTGTTCAATCGTTTCCTCATGTGAGCCACATAGGTGACATTTGGAAGGGCCAATGAAACCTTTCTTTAGGAGGTTTTCCCAAGTTAGGATCTTCCTTTGATGCACAAGCCAGATAAATAACTTTATTTTCATCCAGTGAGGATTTTGCCAAAGTTCCTTCCAGACTTTATCAGCATTTACAAAGTTGAATCATGTGATTGCTTGTTTTGCCTCTTTGAGGTTAAAGTTACCTTCGTTATTCTTCCCCCATATTAATTGGTCGTGTGAGGAGGAAACCAGAATCTGTCTGTGCTTTAAGTCCATGGTGAGATCCTCTGCCATGACCTTCAAAGGATTCTCATCACTGTAACTTAGTTCCTTCCATTTCCTCCATTTTTCATTGTTCCTTCCTTGGTCCCAGAAATCTTTTACCATTAATAGGCGTTTACTATCTGTGTCTCTCTTGAGGGCTGCCAGGTCAATCCTGTTGAGGATGGGTTCCTATTGCCAGCTGTCCTCCCAGAACCGAGCTCAGTCCCTTGCTTGGATTTCCCAAAAATAATGTTGCTGAACAATGCTTTTGTTCTCCCAAGCAAGGTTCTATATGTGTGATCCTCTGATTTGTTTGTCATTCTAATAAGATCCTTTTCTTTCCAGTGCTTGGCGTACTTTTGTTTCCAAGGCTTGGCCCAGGGGGAATTCGGCTCCTTGATCCATTGCCACCAAATCTTAGCTCCCAAACTTTACTAAGAGTTTCCGAATCATGTAGCCACAAGCCACCATGGCTTTTGGGCTTGCAGATCTTGTCCCAGGCAACTAAGGCCTACCTTTTTTTCTCTTCCCCTCTACACCATAGAAAGTCCCTTTGAATGTTCCTTATCTTCTGCTTAATACCTTGAGGAGCGGGGATAGCTGCAAACATGAAAATGGGAATGGCTTGCAAGACCGCCTATGTGAGCACAAGTCGCTCTGCTAAGTTTAAAGATCTGCATGTCCATTTTCTGATTTTGTCCTGAAGTTTATTTAAAATTGGTTCCCATATTTTCTTGTTGGGAGGTTTATCAATAAGAGGAATACCAAGATATTTGGAAGGCAACTGATCCCTTTGAAAACCCGGAATTCTGGTAATGTTTCTTTGTATAACAATATTTGTGTTAAAGAAAAAAGCTTTGAACTTACTTTGGCTTACCTCTGTGCCTGCGGCCATAGCAAAGTCGTTTAAGATATCTTTGATTGCCCTTGCTTCCCTGACTGTGGGTATGCCTTGCAGCATAGTATCATCCACAAATTGTTGATGAGTATTAGCCTCTCCATCTGGGTGAGCTTGATCCCCTGAATTCGACCTTCAACATTTGCCATTCTGATTGCCCTGCCTAGCCCTTCCATCATGAGGAAAAAGAGGAAAGGGGAGAGCGGATTGCCTTATCTGAGCCCTCTGGAAGGTGTGAATGTATTTGAAGGGGCTCCATTAAGCAGAATGGAAAAGCTAGTTGTGGTGACTAGTGCCATAACCCATCTTATCCAATTTTGGTCAAAGCCATATTCTTTCAGAGTAGCTTTGATATAAGACCAGCTGAGTTTGTCATAGGCTTTCGCAATGGCCAACTGAATAATCATGCTTGCTTGCTTGTTGTTTTTGAGAGAGTGTACCACCTCATGTGCTTGGATGATGTTGTTGAGAATTTTTCGTCCTTCCACATAGCCTGTTTGCTCTTCCGAGATGAGGGAAGGTAGTAGGGGCTTGAGTCTATTGGCTACCACCTTGGAGATGATTTTATACACCACATTACATAAGGCTATGGGTCTAAATCCATTCGGAGTCATAACATTTTCCTTTTTGGGGATTAAAGCTATGAAGGAAGCATTCAGTGCTTTCAGAACCTTTTTGTATTTTCTTGAGTCTTCCACAACTTCGATGATATCCTGTTTGACTGTATCCCAGCAGGCTTTGAAGAAATCAACATTGAATCCATCCGGGCCTGGTGCTTTTCCACTTTGCATTTCCTTGATCACCTCACTGACCTCCTCTTCCGAGACTAGCCTATTGAGATTGTGGTTGTCCTCTCTAGTGACCAACTTGGGGATATACTGGGTGAACTAATTAATGAACCTAGATCTATCCTCCATTGGCTCCTTTGTAATATTAGAGAAGTGTTGTACTAGATTTGATTCCATGTCCTTGTGGGAGACAAGCTCAACACCCTGAGAATCCTTAATCTTTGTGATTCTATTATGTGCCCTATGGGCCATATTCGATTTGTGGAAGAACTTAGTATTTCTTTCTCCCCCTTTGATCCATTGAATCCTAGATTTCTGTCTCCAGAAAGTTTTCTCTTGTAAGCATCGATCCTCCCATTCTTCCTGCAAATAATTAGTTAGCTTTTGCCTCTCTTCATTGAAGACCTCTATAATATTGATCTGATTGATTTCCTGGAGTTTCTGTTCAGTCTCAATTCTAGCCTTGAGGATATCGCCAAATTCCTTTTTGTTCCAAGCTTTAAGTTTGGATTTAATATATTTCAATCTCTGCTGGAGCATGTACATTTTAGTGCCCTGAATATTCAGATCCTCTTTCCACCATTTGTCAATGTTACTGGTGAATTTGGGGTGTGAGAGCCAGGAATTCTTGAGTCTGAAGGGCATGTTTCTCGAAGTGCCCATAAAGGTAGCTTCTAGCTGAACTAGCCAATGATCCGAACCTCTAAAGGGTAGAATGGACGTTGTGATGGCTGGTCCTGTGAGGAGGAGATCCTTAGAGACGATAAATCTATCAAGTTTTGAAGCCACTTGAGAAGCCCCTCCCCTTTTGTTGTTCCACATGAAGGTTCCATTTATTGTCTCGGTGTCCACTAGTCCCATGTTCATGATGAAATCTTGGAAGGCTTCAAAATCTCTGCCTAGCTATCTAGTGCCTCCTTTTTTTCTGAAAGAGATCTTATCATATTGAAATCACTTGCAACTATCCAAGGCATATTGGGATATCGTGCTCTTAGATTTTCCAGGGAGGTAAGAAGCTTGAGTTTATCTACTTGCTTCTGAGGTCCATAAACATTTGTTATCATATATGTTTCCTTATCACCTACCGGATTGCACACCAAAGATAGAAGCATCTAGGATTCCAAATTTCTGTGGATCCCACAGCGTAAGAATCCCACCTGCCAAGTTATTTGCCTTGACCTCTAAATACTCATACTTGATTAACCATTTATTATGAATTTCTCTTATTTTCTCCATTGAACATTTGGTCTCTTGAATAAAGACCATGTCTGGTTTTTCTTCTTTAATTCTGTTACTCAGATTCCTTTGTTTCCTTCTACTACCTAAACCTCTAATGTTCCATGTTGTAAGCTTCATTAAGAAAGGTTAGTAAAGGAATAGCTGGTAAGATCTTTCATCTTACCTGAGTTAATCAGTAGTTTTCCACATTCGTTTAGCAGTTCATTCTGTCTTTTCCTTCCTCTTTTCCTTCTTGAGTTCTTTGGAGATTGTGCCTATGAGTTCTCCATAGTTTTGACCCCACTTTGCTCCTGGCTTTCGTGGTTTCTCTTGACACCAGTTCCCTTCGATTGTGCCCTCCATAGAAAGAGTTGTTGAACTCGATCATAGTCTTCTTTTGGCAAGGAGTCCACTCCTTTGTTCCTGCCTTGTTCCAGAAATAGTTCTAGATCCATATTTTCCCTGTCTAGAATCTCCTGTAGTTCATGGTCCTCTGTTCCTGCCTCACTTGGAGTCATCTCATAGTCTTTACTGATCTCCATGTAGCTTGGTATATCCTCCTTCTGCTAGTTATTTACTGTGATATCCTCCATTTCAGCTTCTATTTCCTACTCCTTAGATGTGTTCTCCCTGTCCTGGACTATCTCCATGTTCTCCTCTACTTCCTCTAGGATTTTGAAACTATTGTGTCTTGTATTTTTATCTTCACTGCTTTTCTTGTGTGGCCGTTTACCCCCTTTCCCTTTGGCCCCAACCTTGGTAAAACCTCGTGATCTCTACCCAAAGGTGTTTTCCCATTGCCTTCCATATTGTTTGTTGGGCAGTCTCTAAACAGATGGCTGTGTTCATGACATTTGTGGCACCTGAAAGGTATGTGCTCATAGTCCATCGTTTGCACCCAATCTTCATCATATACATCTAAAATTATTACTTCCGGAAGGGCTCCAAATAGATCCATTTCCACACATATTCGAGCAAAGGAGGTGTATTTACCTTTGAGAGTTGCCTCTGATATTTTCAGAAAATGCCCCAGCTTGTTGCCTATGGTTTTCAAAGATTATGGGAGCCAGTAATTCAGAGGTAGTGAGTCTAGTCTGATCCAAACCGGTACAGATGTAAATGTTTCATGTTCTGGGACAAAGTTCATCATCCATGGCCGGATGTAGAGTGCTGCCGCAGCATAGAAATAAGGCCCCCCTTCAAACACTCTGTCTTTGTCCTCTAGGTTCGTGAACACCACCGTGAAGAATCCCTTAGAACCCAGATGTAAATGTATTTCTCCCTTTGGCTTCCAATGGCTCTTAATCCAGATGTGTAAAGCCTTCTCCGTTGGCCATAACCCCATGAACTTGCAGATGATCGCATGTTCTTTCATATGGTCCCTGTGCGCTTGAATCGCAGGATCACTCAATACGACCTGGGGAATGATGCTCGATTTGGGTTTGCAAACTCCCGTAGTTCTTATGGAAGTCGTTTTTCTATTGCCACCTCCCTTTTCATTTTCTTTACTTGTTTCCTATTGATTCCCTTCCTAATCCTGGGATTTGTTTCTTCCAACTGTCTCCTTGCCTCTTGCTTTTGAAATCTTTCCTGACGGTTTTTTGAAATGCTTCCCTCCTGCTTCCTTGCCTCCTTCTATGACTACCTGACTGTAGGAGGGAGCGGTGCTCCACCTGCGCGTCCCGCCATGGAACCCTAATGCAAAACCCTAGCGTCAACTTCGATCCTCGTTCAAGTTGCAGACCTCCACCTCTGTTTCCTAAATTGCAAATTAATTCAGCTTAAAAAATTTATTACTTTATGGTTTTAAAATGTATAAATTATATAAGTAAAATAATAAAGGGTTTCAATACTAGAGAATATACAATTTCTTGAATTATAATTTTAAATTATACAAATTTTAAGATTGCTAAATTAATTAATATTATCGCCTAAAATACATTATCAAAATAATTATTTTTTTATTTAAATTCTTAAATCATTAATTTATTGTTTTGTTTATATATATATATTTCTTTTTTCTTTCTTTATTTTCTTTGCACATGATTTTTTCAAGGAAGATTGAGTTTTTAAGGTTGTTTTTTTTTTTTTAATGGCAAAAAGGGATCTCATGGAAGGTAGTTAGTTGACTTTAACACAAGGTAACACTAATACAAGTTTCCTTTGTTAAGTATTATTTGTTATTAGTCCCTATCTAAGAAGGACTCTAGCAATCAATTTGCAGTTTAACTGCTACTAGTTTAGCTTTGACTTATGGAAAACCTAATGTTAAACTTTAGAAATAAATAACATATTTTTTATTATAATTTAAAAAATGAATTTGTAAACACTTGATTGGACATAAATTTTGATGTCTTATTTTAGCCTTAACGCCATCTGTCCCAGTCTCACTGACAATCTCTGCTAAATTTGAGAACAATGCCATGTGGATAATTGCTTCCCTAATTTTCTGCAATAATGTGTAGAAACAATTGCAATTAAAATATGCCATTAAACAATGTTGGTACTCCAATTAATATCTATTTACCATTAGACAACCAACAATACTACACCTAATTTGTTACCGACCCATCCATCAGACACATTATCTCCATTAAAAGAGAGAGACCAAATTTTTTCTCATGGTTTCTACCCACCATCCCATAACTATCTCTTTAACTGCATGGGAATTACAACAAATGGTAGGTTCAAGTCCCACGGTTGTTATCCATTAGGTCGAGAATATGCATATCTAAAGTTGCTTCTAATTTTTGTGTTTGTTGCAAGGATGTTCCTTAGCAATGGATAAAGACTCTGTAAGGATCATGCATCCCTTGTAACCCTTTCTTGTTTTCAGCTTTATCCTCTACACTGGGCTTATACTACAATATTTGCATGAGGGTATGGAGTTTATAATAACTTTCTTTCAATTTTGAAATTGCTTCATGCAATCTTCATGTTTTGTTCTCAATATTGTAGTGTCTGATTTAAGGCTCTTAATGTAGTTATAGTTAAAAATGTGGACAATATAGAGAATTCTTATAGAAACTAACTTGGATTCAAGAAACAGCTTATTGTAACACTTTATACATTGTATGCGTGGAACCTAGTCGAGTATGATCGTATTGTCATGCTTGATGCACATAATATTTTCCTATAGAATGTGGATGAGCTTTCTAAGTGTGGGCAGTTGTGCCTCCTTCATTAATCCTTGTATTTTCATTAAATTATTGATATGGGTGACTTACCACTTTGAATTGTACCATATTGTCCTAGATTTTTAATTTGGAAAAACTGACTTACCCATTTTATTTGAATATTTCCATTGCAATTTTGATGTGAATGTAAATGTAAATGATGCAGGTACAACTGATTACAAGAGAGAAGACCACGGTTTATTGGGAAGACAACTCCCAATTCAGTATAGAATGGATTGGAGGCTATGACAGAAGCCCATCTGGGGGCAGAGATGACAGACATGTTGTTTCAAAAAGTCGAGAAAAGAGGAGCTGAAAAGAGTGAGGAATGGATTACAAATATGGAAAGCTTAACATAGTTACTTACGATGCCTAGTTGAAATAAGAAAACATCATAAAAGGTCATTGTCTCCTCAATTTATTGATAATTAAGGTTTTTGTGCAAACCTTGCAAGATTAAAAAAGAATAACCCCATCTTCAACAAGTTCATGTGATTTAGCTCTCAAAAATGTAGAAATGTGTCGAGGTCCTAATTGAATTTATTGAAACAAGCCTTTGTAACTGTATAATATCCTTTTCTCGTAATGAAGGTCTATCACTTATTATATGATTCAAATCTATAGTGTTTAATCACATATGGAATCTGATAACAAACCCAACCCAAATAGATCACTTCAAACCATAGAATAATAAAGGAATATGATAAAAAGTAAATTACCCTAACACCTCACTTTAATCCCAGAGAAATAAAAAGAGAAAATCGGGCACAAAGAAAATGCGCTAAACCTTCATATGCATCTTCAATTGTTCCCTTCATGATCATTGTTGTATTATATTTAGAAATATTCCTACGATTAAATTGAGCAGTAATTATAAAAGGGTCGATGTAATTATAAAATTCATAGCGGTGCTATTGACCAGAAGAAAAAAAAAACAAACAAAAAAACAAAAAAACAAACAAAAAACAAATAAACAAAACAAAACAAACAAACAAACAAAAACAAAACAATCAAACAAACAAAACAAAACAAAACAAAAAACATGATTTAGACAAATTCAAAGGTAATACATGATTCAAACAAATTCGAAACTTTTGAAATGACAATAGATACCCATTTGAAGATCACTTAGGGAACATTGGATATTATTTATTTCATATGTCAATTATAATCAAATATGTAAGTATTCTCTTCCTTTCGTTCACAGAACTAACTTCAATGGTTTTCCAATCACCATTGTAGTGAGGAACACTAGAATGTTACTACTAACTCAATATTGATTCAATAAATACATTTGTATAGAAATTGTGTGCCTCAAATTAGAAGTAATGTCCAGTGGTAGTATAAATCATAGTTACCAAGTTTGAATTCGAATTCGAACTCGGATTCAAATTCGATACGATACAATAAAAGTTCGAACGAAAAAATTTCAATTAAAAAAAAATGATAATAGATATTTTAAAGACTTGTACCTTTTGTTAGTTTTTTCCACGATTTATGTTGAATTTTGAATAACTTTTAGTAACTTTCAATAATAACAATCTTATAAATCAAATTCATCTAAATAAATCTACCGTTCATATTTTACCTCCAAAATTCATCTTTTTCAAAACTTAGATATATTATTCTTTTTTAAATTTTGAAACTTATTTATGTAATAAATACACATTTATAAAATCTATGTTAGAAACTAGTTTATCTATAATCCCTCTATAAATAAATAAAAAATAGTCACTCATTAAATTAAACTACTTTCACACATTCTTTCTTTTAATAGTTTCTAGGTTTCCAATATTGAAAAAAAAATTAGAATTTTCCTAATTTCACTTTTACCTTCTATTTTTTCCTTCTTTTACTCTCATTCCAATTATTTGTTTGTATAACATCTATCTACTTCTATTGAGAAGACATCATATAACATTTAATGAATAATCTTTTTGGATATGAAATATTTTCATATAATATGATCTATTAATTAACCACCTATTGAGGGAATCAATCTACTAAATTAAACCTTTATGTTATGAATCAGATCGAATTGAGGCAAATTGTTCGGTAGTTGAACTGAATCAACGAATTTTTGTATTATTTGCCCCAGTTTAGGTGAATTTGGTATAAATATTTCATATTTAGATAATTGCCTCAAAATCACGCATCTATCATTATTGGTACATTGGTAATTAAAATTCTAAAATGTTTAGAATTATTTTTCTAGTTTTGTTTCTAAATGGTTTGTGTTCTTGTTATGAACCCAGCTCAAGAAAAGATAGAAAAGATAGATCAACACCTTAGAATTCAGCCTCTTCGAGGGGGCAACCTCCTTTACATTACATAAATGAACAATTCTTGGATGATACAAATGACAAAACCTCCTTTCTATATATAGGAGTCTAAGGAGTCACAATATAATCCAGCCGACCTAACAATAATAATATAAAGCCACAAAAATAACAATAGAGGGATTCTATGGGGAACAGAAATAATAATATGGGGGTAATAGGGGCACAACAATATAAATAAGGGGTATAACTACAATAGTAATGGGGTAATCACTAGTATTATAGGGACCCAACATGCCCCTCTCCTTCAAAAAAGTGTTGTCCTCAACGCTTGAGTAGTTCTGGATACTTCTGCATAAAATTCTCATCCTCCCATGTGGAATCTTCAGCGGATAAGTTCTTCCACTTGATAAGATACTCTGAAATTGATCGATTTCGTAGCTGTCGAGTTCTTGTTTCTGTGACTGCTTCCGGTTCCAATATAATTTTTCCTTCCTCGTCAAGTTCTGGCAATATTGTTTGAACTGGGAGCTTGTCGCCTATAACCTTCTTTAAACATGAAACATGGAAAACTGGGTGCAATCGAGAAGCTGCAGGAAGCTCCAATTTGTATGCCATAGTACCAATCTTTTCCAACACCTTGTACGGACCATAATACTTTGGTGATAATTTATTATCCTTCTTAGCTTGCTTTAGGGACATTTGCTTATATGGTTGTAGCCGTAGGAATACCCAATCACCTACATCAAAACTTCTTTCACTGCGATGTTGATCTGCCTGTTGTTTCATTCTATTTTGTGCCAACACGAGGTTATCCTTTAAGAGTTGGAGGACTTGTTGTTGATGTTCGATGTGATGTTCCACTGCTTGAACCTTAGAATTTTCTCTTAAATATGATGTGATTGATGGTGGTTGGTACCCATAAAGTGCCATAAATGGGGTCATTTTTGTTGCTGTATGGAAGGAAGTGTTATACCACCATTCAGCCAGAGGCAACCATTTGACCCATTGTGTCTGTTTATCAGATACAAAGCAACGAAGATATCCTTCCAAACATTTGTTTACTATCTCAGTTTTCCCATCAGATTGAGGATGATAAGATGAGCTATGAGCTAACTGAGTACCCAGACAAGAAAATAATTATGTCCAAAAATTTCCAGTGAAAATGGGATCTCTGTCACTTACAATAATCTTTGGGTTTCCATGTAGCTTTTGAACTGTTTCCATAAATGCAGTAGAAACTGTACTGGCTTTAAATGGATGTGATAATGCACAAAAGTGTGCATACTTGGTAAGTCTGTCAACTACCACCATGATGACACTCTTTCCCTCAGACTTGGGTAAACCTGTGATAAAATCCATTGAAACCTCCTCCCAACGTTGGCTTGGAATGGATAAAGGTTGTAATAGACCCGGTGTCTTAATTGTTTCAACTTTATTTTGTTGGCAAACCAAACATTCCGCCACAAACTTTTGAATATCTGATTTAAGGCCATCCCAAAAAAATTCCTTCTTAACCCTGTGGTAAGTTTTTAAAAATCCTGAGTGCCCTCCTAAGGGAGAAGTGTGCAATTCCATAAGAATCTTTTGTTTTAGCTGGGAATTCTTACAGAGGTATAAGCGATCTTTGTACCATAACGAATCATTTTGCCAGCTAAATGTATCAGAAGTACTGGAATCTTGTTGTAGCTTTCGAATAAGTGCCCACACTTCTTCGTCATTCTTCCATTCCTCCTTTGCTTCGTTTATCCAATCTGGTTGGATAATAGAAATGGCACACAACAATGCTTCCACATCCTCATCCTTTCTTGAGAGTGCATCTGCCACCACATTTTGCTTCCCTTTTTTGTAGATGATTTCAAAGTCATAACCCAACATCTTTGTGACCCACTTTTGTTGCTCTTCAGAGGATAATCTTTGTTCTAAAAAGTATTTAAGGCTATCATGATCCGTTTTTACCTTGAAGTGTCTTCCCATTAGGTAGGGTCGCCATTTCTTAAGTGCATGGAGTATTGCCAACATTTCCTTCTCATAAATAGCTTTGCTTAAAAACTTTCCCTTGATTGGACGACTTTCAAAAGCAATGGGTCTTTCATCTTGCATTAGAACAGCACCAATTCCATTTCCTGAAGCATCACATTCCACAATAAAGGTTTTTGTGAAGTCCGGTGTAGCTAAGACCGGTGCTTGGCACATTGCCTCTTTAAGATGTTTAAAGGCCTTTGTTGCTTCCGGAGTCCATGAAAATGAATCTTTCTTCAATAATGTTGTTAGAGGTGCTGCTATTCTCCCATAATTCTTAACAAACTTGCGATAATACCCTGTCAACCCAAGAAATCCTCGCAGATGCTTTATGGATGTGGGGATTTTCCATTCCTTAATGGCTTTAATTTTGCTAGGGTCTACCTTAACTCCATGAGATACAATATGACCCAAATATTCCACCTCCTGGACTCCAAAGAAACATTTGGATCTTTTTGCATATAATTGTTTCTCCTCCAATAGTTGTAGCACCTTGTCAACATGTTCAACATGATCCTTCCAAGACTTGCTGTAGATTAGTATATCATCAAAAAATACTAACACAAATTTTCTAAGGAATGGTTTGAAAATTGAATTCATCAAACCTTGAAATGTTGAAGGTGCATTGGTAAGGCCAAAAGGCATGACCAAAAATTCATAATGACCCTCATGAGTTCTAAATGCCATTTTCGGAATGTCTTCAATCTTCATTCTGATTTGATGATATCCCGAACGAAGATCCAACTTGGTGAAGTAAATTGATCCATGCAATTCATCCAGTAATTCATCAATGACAGGAATGGGGAACTTATCTTTAATAGTGAGCTTGTTGAGCTCCCTATAATCTGGACACATGCGCCATGATCCATCCTTCTTGTGCACCAATACTACTGGAGCTGAGAAAGAACTTTGACTCGGTTGAATTATACCAGCCTCTAGCATTTCTGCAACCATACGTTCAATTTCACTTTTTTGGACATATGGATATCTGTACGGCCTGATGTTTGGAGGAACACTTCCTGGAATCAGATGAATAGCATGATCATGATCACGCATAGGTGGGAGACCTTTGGGAGTCTCAAATACCTTGGAATGATTGTCCAGGACTTTTTGGAGATCTGGAGAAATAGATGATTCCAATGTGGAAACATCTAGCGAACATAATTGTGCAATTACACCTCTTTGCTCCTTTTTTAGAAGCTTTGTCATGCCATTAGAGCTGATTATCTTTCCTGGTTTCCCTGCAATACCCCTTAATTCAACTTCCTTTCCTTCCACAGAAAATTTCATGAAAAGTTTTTGAAAATTAAAAGCTATTGTACCCAAGGATTGTAGCCATTGGACTCCTAGTACAACATCAGCACCTCCCATTGGAATGGAAAGCATTGGGCTAGTCAATACATATTCTCCCATGGATAGCTTGATATTATGGCACTTTCCAGAACAATTTATTGTTCCTCCATTTGCAATCATCACTTGACACTCTGGTGCTGGATATAGGAAGCAATTCAATTCTTTTGCTACCCTACAATGAATAAAATTGTGGGTGCTTCCTGAATCAATCAACACTATTACCTTTTTCTTCTTGATTTGTCCTTCTATCTTGATGGTTTGAGGAGTGGTAATTCCCGCCAATGCATTACAAGATATGGTCGGATTTATTTGTTCTTCATCTAGGCTTTGTTCCTGGAATATATTCTCTTCTTTTGACCTTTCTTGCTCCTTTTCTTCTTCCTCTTCACAATCTATGTAGAATAATTTCTTCTCAGCACACTTATGACCTTTTGTGTATTTGCTATCACAATTGTAACAAAGCCCTTTTGCTCTTTTTTCTTCCAATTGTTGTGGTGTCAACCTTGTAGGTTGTGGAAGACTATGGGCAACAACACTTCCGTCTTTATAGTTGTGAATGGTATGCTTCCTAGTTGCCATAATTTTGCTTTCCATTTTTCTTGCTAACCTGAATGCCTTCTCTAATGAATCAGGTTCCCAAAGGCGCACATCATGTTGGATATTATCCTTTAAAGACCCTATGAACACATCAATCCTATGCTCCTCTGGAATATCTTTTACCCTTATGTTCAATTTTTGGAACTCCTCAATGTGCTCCATTATTGAACCCTTTTGTTTGAGACTTATCAATTGGCTAAAAAAAGTGTTGCTTTTTGTATCCTCATAATGTGCTATCAATTCTTCCGTAAAAATTGCCCAAGTGATAAATTGTTTACGAGAACAAAGCCATTGATACCATACAAACTGATTTGGTTCCAAATATAAAGTTGCCATACGTACCTTTTGTGTGTTTTGCACATTATTGAGATCGAAGAATTGCTCCATCTGTAATATCCATGTGGCGGGATCCTTGCCATCAAACTTCCTCATATCGATTTTTGGAATGTGGTGATTCTTCGATCCAACATTAGCGTCTATGGAATCATGATTAACATTTCTTTTGTTCTCATCATGAGTTTCCTTTACTACCTTTTCACCATTAGTAAGTATTTCTTGTAGAAAATTAGTCAAATCTGTCTTCAAATCTGCCATGCCTGTCTTCAAATTTGTGTTCAAATCTATCTTCAAATTGTCCATCTTAGCTTCCATGCCATTCATCTTAGCTTCCATGCCATTTATCTTAGCATCTGTTAACTTTTGTGAGCGTGACATTTGTTGCACTTGTTCTTGTAATTTTGATATATCATGTAGCATTTCTTCCTCTTCTTCATGAGTCATGCTAGAGCTTTCAGGTTCCTTACTAGGTGTTTGCATTTTCTTTCCTCGGGGCATCAGTTACCGATAATAATGCTCTACTATTCCCTTTGAATTCCTTCAAAATAAATTTTCAAACCAAGCTTAAGCAAAAATTTAAAAAAATCTACACACCTTTTTTCACTTTGTAGGAGCTCGATATTGCCTCTGATGTATCTCTGTACTTTCCAGTCATCTAGTTCTGAACTTGTGACCTGTAGTATCTCTCTGTGTCCTCTTTCCAATGCCACAAGTCTGACCCAAATTGGATTCTCCAAGGAAGAGTTATGCGAAATCTCCCATAGTGACTTGATTATAGACTAGTTCAGTAGAGCTAACTTGTACGACGTGCCGTGAGTCACTGTTTCGACCTTTGGATCTAAAAGACACCCACAAGAAACTAAAGTTCGTCCTCTTTCTGTACCTTTTTACGAAATTTCAATCCGATCCTCAGAGAGAAAGTTATGACGATTTTCCCCAGGTCACCTGTTTTGAATGTAATTCAAGAGTCTGCAAAAAGACCAACTTCCTTAGATCATATCTTCGAAAATATCGCGCGAAACGCTCTGAAATTCGGACCCAAGGTTCAGCGTCAATTCTTCTCAAATGGGTTTTTCTTGCGACTTCTGAAATGTCACCGAAAAAAAGTTATAGCGAAAATGCCACGATGACATGTTTGGAGCAGCGAAACCCTAGAATCCAAAGCTCTGATACCAAATGTTATGAACCCAGCTCAAGAAAAGATAGAAAAGATAGATCAATGCCTTAGAATTCAACCTCTTCGAGGGGGCAACCTCCTTTACATTACATAAATGAACAATTCTTGGATGATACAAATGACAAAACCTCCTTTCTATATATAGGATTCTAAGGAGTCACAATATAATCCAGCCGACCTAACAATAATAATATAAAGCCACAAAAATAACAATAGAGGGATTCTATGGGGCACAGAAATAATAATATGGGGGTAATAGGGGCACAACAATATAAATAAGGGGTATAACTACAATAGTAATGGGGTAATCACTAGTATTATAGGGACCCAACAGTTCTTTTACACATTTTGAATCAATGAAGAATCCATTATCAACATAAATTGAATTAAGATATCTTATTGGTCAGGTTGACATAAGGAAAATTGTTTCCACCAAAAACTATAATACTTGGGATAATTGTGCTCAAAATTGTAATGATGCAACTATCACTAAGTGAAAAGAAAAGTATTAAAAATATAGATACAATCATGGAATTTCAATGTCAATCATAAAAACAAGCTCATGAAAATGTGTGCATTAATCATCTATGCTTATTTTAAGTGTCTCATAAAAACAACTCATCATGGGATGTCTTGATTGTGTATCCTTGAGAGTGTAATTATTGATAACCTCTACATATATACTCATTTGTTCCATTAGACTTCAATTCTGGCAGACCTATGATAAATTGATTACACATAATGGTCCTTACATTAAATTAGAGGGACACACCATTATTCTCATGTTTTAAATGTTTTTCATTTTATAATAGAGATAAAGTGTACTCCATACTAGAAATTGTCAAAATTTCACTAGATCAATTTTAATATAGGAGCATTTCATCGATATTAAGGGAGAATTGATCTGCCTTAATTTTTTATTTCCTAAAAGACAAGGTTATGTTTGTATTGCAGATTTGAAGCTGAAATGTCACGTGTCATGTGGACCAAATAGTGTAATCACAACATTGTTGGTATATGAAGCGATCCTATTTGATTCATATTATTAAAAATCACTATTTCATAACTTAATTTTTTTTTTTTTGAAAATATATATTGCCAAACTTTGTCATATAAATATGAATACAATTGTGCTTTGCAAAATAATTTCATAGAGTAATAATTTTATGTTAGCTTACACATGAAAAATATATATGAATCTCCTCCATGCTATATTAATATGAGTTTAAATATTTCATAGTGCGCTTTATATGTATCATGTTAGCAGTTGTTATATGCAAATTTTGTACCAACATAATCCTTTGTTCAAGTTTTTGACCCATGTTAGCAAACAAGACCACATAGCTAGCATTCCCTGCCAATTAGTTTAATTCAACTACTAATTTACTTTGTATTGCTATGGTGTAATTGGTTTCGGTTGAATGTAATATTGTTGTTGTCATATTGTTTCTTTTCAAGATGCTATATAACAATTTTACTTTTTGGTCAAAAATATTGTTGTTGTCATATTGTTTCTTTTCCAAGATGCTATATAAAAATTTTACTTTTTCATTTAATGTGCCATCTACCAGTCAATTGGTTGAAGAACTTTCATACTTATGATGGGTGACATTGGAAAATTGTATCTATAATGTGAGCTTTTTGTCTTTTAACAACTTTTAGTATGGTGATGTTTCATGTATTCTTGCAATCTCTATAACAAGATAATTCATGATTGCATTATCTTGACTAAGCAAAAATAATAAGCATTTCTTCTTAGATTTTTTTATATAGACCTACCTTAAATCTTAGTTTCAAAATGTGTTATAATTCTAACTTTTCTATAAAAAAAAATCTCATGAGATTATGATCATCATAGAACGTGATTTTTTAAATATAGAAATATAATTTGAGAAAAAAAAATTTCTTACCAAACAGATAAACTAAATTTAATCTTAAAAAATCTAACCGTTATTATCACCCTCCTTAACATGATATATTATTTACTACTATTAATAAATATTATAATTATTTATTTATTTAAATAATAAAATTAATTATTAATTTTGTATGAAAAAGGTCAATTTTTTTTCAAAATTAAAAATCGGGTTGTACAACAGTCATAACTCCCTAGAAACAGTGTACATAACATTAATTAAAGACCAGGTTGTACAACAGTCATAGCTCCCTAGGAAGAGTAGTACAAAATAAAAATGATTACAAAATAAGAGAAATGAGATGAGAGCCAATCAAATTTGAGAAAATAAAATAAAATATTAAAAAAAATGAATTATTTCACGAATGTTAACTTTAGAGATAGTAATTTAATTTTTAGTCAAATATTAAACTAATTTAAAGTCAATAGCATATGGAGTATCTCTGTCCGTGGTAGATATAGATAATAATGTTTATAGGCATTTTGCTTCTAATTAAATTTACATGTATTATGGTATTTTATTTCCAACATGTAATTAAATTTATTAATAATTTATTTTTTAATTTTATTTTATTTAGGAAAAAAATCATTAATTAATGAAATTAATTATTATTAACGACCTTAATCTATTTTTATTTAAACAACCCATCCACAAAATTTATTATGGGATATAATGTAACAGGCCTTTTAAGAATATGACAGAAACCTATATATAATTTTCATAAAACATTTACAACGGAAGAGAGTATCATGTATTAAGAATTGAAAATCCATGTTCAAAAGGTTGATCTATATTGATGATAAAGCTGAAAGTTTACATACGGATTAAAAGCAGTACTAAGTTTCCATGTAAAAGTTTACATATCTAGAAAATCAACACAAATAAAGGATATCTAAATCAAAGAAATCTATAAGGTAAAACTCAAATATTAAAGGTCGTTAAAACAACATATTATTAATATGCAACAAAATTACTCTTGCTCAAACAATTTTTAAATGCAATAAATAATGACAGAAGGAACCTTCTCAACTATGAAGTGAAATGCATAAATAACATCCATGCAAGGTGCTCAAACTGCATTAAAATATATTCTTAATCTTATGAGATGAGAATTTCCCTTGGTTGTTGATTCATCTAAAAATGGGGAGGATGAAGAGTTCTATTATTTTTTTAAGAAATATAAAATAATAGAAGTTGAAATTGAGTATATATTATGAAATAAAAATCTTGAAATATATTTTGATGGAAAATGTGTAGAATTAGTAATTGCCTTTAAAGATGCAAAGATACACTGAAAGAATTGAATATGCCTATGACGTTACTGTAAGAATGTTGCAGCAAAAGAAAGATAACAACTTAAAAGGCGGAGGATGGAGGGGAGGAAACATGTTCAACTTTGCAATAGTCTCACACTTGTGCCGAAGAGTGTCTGATAGATGTTGCTCGAACCACTTGGCTAAATCACTTTTTTCCAATCAAAATCTTATATACATATTATATTCAAGCTATAACATGTAAGGTAATGAGGAGAAACAATACCATAGGTCCTTGTGGGCACTGACGCACAAAAAATGTAATTGCACAGAGGAAATGATTAAATTCAGTGTGCGTTGATAATGAGATTAAATAAAGGGCATCTTTCACTGGAGTGACCTTCAGATTACAAGAAAAATGGAGAAGCAGACATAGTGCACAGATTGTTCAAAAAACAATTTACATTATTCAATTGAAATCCAAATTACAAGGCACACAAATAGTGCTCATGAGGTCCAACAAATTCCTAAGACATGAGAATACTGTTAAAAAGATCTCTCAATAAACTCTAACCACTGACAAGCAAAATCTGCCTACTTTCTAATGTGAGCATTATTCCAAGTGCACCCCTTTAATACTTACATTTACATTATTACAAAAATTAATACAAAAATGACAAATTACAATTCACATGTCACGTCTGTCTTACTAGTCTTCCTCGACACTTATCCCCACTATGAAGTCTCCCGAACAACGCTCTTTTCACCACCACAATTATATTTGAGCTTCCCATTCAACTCATTTAAGACATAATCGCCTCTGACCATCTTTGATGAACTTTGTATAATTGACACTTCTCAATATTCCGAAGGAAAAACTTGATATTGGGCCAACCTATTGACAAAGTCCCATCTATTAAATTGTAGCGAATTACTTTTTTTTAGTGTAGAGGCGAGTTGTTTGATTACTAGGTATATTCAACAGTCAACTATGCAACTCACATTTCTACATACAAGGATATCATAACATAACTTATAGTTGATGCTCTTGAAACCCAAAGCACAACAAGTGTTAGATAATCCAAAAATACATAAACTTTAGTAAATTAACTATTTAGAATATAATATTCAATTATCTAGAATATTTAATTAGATATTGGAAACGTTTTAATTGTTGTAAAAGATATGACATATAGAAATGTGTCAGTTCTTAAGAACTAACTAAATTAGGGAAATAGTTAGGAGTGTTGCTATGAGGGCATTAAATGTAAATGGACACTTGTAAATAAAATAAGTAATCCATAACAAAATTAGATTAGGACATTAGCTTATTTAAATCTTGTTTATCTTCTTACAAGAATGTTGAGTGATTGTGTGTAAACTCTTGCAAATATTATGCAATTTTTTTTTTCTTATTAATAAAATTTGTGTGTCTTAAAACATTTATACTAGTATTGTGATATCAAAGCTCAACACTATTAGCCATGAAAGTTCTTTTTCACCCATTACTAATTTTCACATTCAGATCAAATCATTACAACAATATTTTATCAAATTAACGCTGGTATCTATCTCATCAACGCTGAGTATTACTAGAAAAAATGTGTTGAAAAAAATGGAGCATACGCCTTGGAGATGGAGTCGGTTTCTAGTGTGGAGTGAAGAGAGCGAGTGTTGAAGAAGAAAGCGTGAAAGAAAAGCAACGCTTGCGAAGAAAAAATGCTTTGAAAATTCAGGTGGGACCATATTAATGAGGGCATGCCAATTGTTTTTGTGTCGAAAATCACCAACGTATTTTTATTTTTTTTATTTTTATTTTTTTTTAATTTTTATTTATTTTTTTATTTTTTTTATGGTGCATGTAGGCCTGGAAATTGACATCCTACAAGACGTATTTTAGGTTTCAGCACATATTTTACGGTTGGTGAAAATTTTTGCACGTCAAATCTGACGTCTAAAATATATTGGGGTCCCGTCACTCTGATGTTTAATTAAAAATCCAAACCGTAAAAATCTATTATACCGGAATTTACTAATCCCCAAAATTATTTATTATAACTAAGGTTGAGTTTACTACAAGGCTATGACAGGGCTATGGCTAGCGTGCTATATTCTTTCAAGATCTGGTTGTTGAGAATTAATGGGACATTATGGGCATTGGGCAATGGGGACTACAGGGCTATGGCACGGGGCATAGCTGGCTAGACATAATTTAATGACCTATTTACTAGCATTGGATTCCACTCTCCTGCGAAACAACTTTAGAATTTACCAGGGTCCAAATAACACTTTCGCCTTTAGAATTTACCAGGGTCCAGTTACCACTTTCGCCTTTAGAATTTACCATGGTCCAGTTACCACTTTGGCCTTTGGCATTTAACCATATGTAGTTTGATGAATTATGTGTTTTATGGTCTTACATTTTCCTCTGTGATTGCTCTTTCTTTCTAATTGGGAAAAACAATAACATCCCTGCAATCGTTTAATTTACCCTACTTCACTATTGAATTTGTTAGCCTGTGAATATGGCATGCTTAAAAATTGCTAGACTGGTGGTATCAACCTATGAGGTATGTACTCTTTATTTACTTATGCCATTAGTTTATTGTAAAACCTGAAAAATACTTACAAGTTATGTAAAATTTGATATGGTATACAGCCTTGGGGAATTTTGAAGTAAATTAAGGCGTGGTTGCTTTTGATTTTGTTTTTATCCTACTGTAGTGTTGAATTTTTTAGCTTCTGAATATGGCATGCTTTCTGGTTCAAAACTGCTAGACTGGTGGTATCAACCTATGAGGTATGTACTGTTTATTTACTTAGTCATTAATTTATAGTAAAACCTGAAAAATACGTACAATTTATGTAAAATTTGATATGGTATACAACCCCTCACCAAATTTTGAAGTAAATTAAGGCATGGTTGCTTTTGAATTAGTTTTTACCCGAAGTAAATTAAGGGGTGGTTGCTTTTGAATTTGTTTTTACTCTACTGCAGTGTTGAATTTGTTAGCCTCTGAATATGGCATGCTTTCTCGTTCAAAACTGCTAGACTGGTGGTATCAGCCTATGAGGTATGTACTCTTTATTTATTGTAAAACCTGAAAAATACTTACAAGTTATGTCAAATTTGATATGGTATACAGTCCTTGAGGAAATTTTGAAGTAAATTAAGGCGTGGTTGCTTTATTTACTTATGTAGTTAGTTATTGTAAAACTTGAAAAATACTTACAAGTTTGAATTTCGATGAAATACACTATAGTTTGGAAAATTCCACTAAATGTTTTATTTATACTACATTTGCATGGTTTTCATTGTTTAAATAGTCTCACTATAAATTTGGACTATAAATATGATAGACTACAATTCCACTATTTTTACCCACGTACAATGATGCATGGTGTCGTTAAATTTCTTTATTTTGTTTGTTGACTTCTATAATGCTAGATTTGTTTGAGTATGGTAGTGAGGTGCACAACAATAAATGACTTCTGCTAAAATCCGCATGATTGATTGAAAACTAACTGTTGTGTTGTATTTTTATTTTTATTTAATTAAGTTTAAAAAATGAAAACCAAATATTTGTTTTCTATTTTTAGTGAGACATATTATTTTTTTGGATCTGGAAATTATAATAAAACTAGTTTGAAAACTAACTAGTGTCAGTTGTATTTTTATTTTTATTTACTTAAGTTAAAAAATGAAAAACAAATATTTTTATTTACTTAAGTTAAAAAAATGAAAAACAAATATTTCTTTTTAATTTTAGTCAAACTGATCCTATTTTTATGTTAAAAATAATGTTTCCTGGTTGACAAATGTATATACTTATAGACCAGAATATATTAAAAATAATGTTTCCGGGTTGACAAATGTTTGAACATTTTGTCCTCTGTACATTGTTGTAGATGTGTTGTTAATGGTAAAACTACATAAAATATTACAAAAGAATTAAAATGTGCCTGATTACATAAAATATTACAGAAGAATGAAAAATGTGTGTGATTTGAATGAATTTTCTGAGCCTTTTTAGAAGAATGAAAAAGGTCTGTGATTAGAATTTTCTGAGCCTTTTTAAAAAATGAAAAAGGTTAGTGATTATAATTTTTCCTTCCTTGTTTTGGAGCTGATGAGGAAAATCGCTTCAATCTGGTTTGTACACGCATGAGAAGAATTTATGAATTGAACCGTTTATGAATTGAACTCTAGTAGATAAATTTATGAGAACGATTTGTAATTGTTCAATCCTCTTGCTTTAATGGTGAAAATTTATAGTTGAATGGTTAACTAAAAGTCCAAATTGTCCATATTTGCTTTCAAGTTTTCTGCTACTTGAAGATTGTCCAGATTGGGGATTACTTTTGTCAGAGATGAATATATCTATGTGAAGTCTGACAGTTTGCAATTATAAGCACAACTTTGGTAATTTGGTTTAAAGAATGTTGTGTTAAGCATGAATAAATGCTAGTAGTTGTTACTTTTAGTAAATTACCATAATTTCACTATATTTTCAACATCATACAGTGTAAGATGATTAGTATTATACTCACATTGGAGGCTTGGATAACCATGCTCACATTGTGGATGTACACTGCTCACTAGCATCTATGTGAAAACTATATGATTCTACTTTGAAGCTTTATGAACAAACATATAATTATTTCTTGATTATTACATAGAAGAGTTCAATGCGGGAAGATCCAATGCTATTAGTTTAGTTTATTAGTATGAAAGGTGGTTTATTGGCGTAAAATGTAAAGTGAAGGACATGTAAAATGTAAAAACGTCATGAAATTTTCATTTGACGGGCAGAGGGAATTTGAAATTCCAGGCCTGGGTGCATGTTTTAAAATCAAAGTGTAAAATTTATACACGCTTCATAAATAATTACTTCACTATTTTTTAAGTGACATCATAAAAAGATTTTAAGGAAAGTTAAAAAAGGTTTGTATGTAAAAGTGTTTTAATATATTTTGGAGAGATAAATGATTTTTAAATAGCTTTTTTGTTGGAGTAAAAGTGTTTTTTTGAATAATTTTTATATAGTGAAGTAATAAGGTGATATTTTTGGTATATGTAATTTTTTGGAGTGACAAGGTGTGATTGTAATTTATAATGATGGAATACTAAGGTGTAACTTTTTATTTTTTAAGAGGAAACAAATTGTAATTTGAAGTATTTTTACTTTGAAGGGGTTACAGTTATAGAAGTCAATTTGTGAGAGTATTGTAAAAAGTCAAATTTCGAAAGTTTTATTGTAAAATTTTAGAGAAGTTGACTAGAGCCAAGCGCAAAGCTAAGTCACTTTTCTCCTCTAACAATATACGAGCGTCAAGGCCAAGCCTCGATAGATCGTTTTTTGTGTGTGGTGTTGCACATGGTGTGTTGCCCATCTTCTTTTTGGTGCGTGATCCATCTTGGTGCATACATTTATTTTTACAATTTCCAAGCTGGTAAACTTATTTTCTGGTTCTAACAAACTTTAAGGCGCAAAGATTTACAAGACATGAAAAATATACATAGAAAACACTTTGATTTACAATGAACTTTGGCGAGATGTTTGTGATGGTGATGTTAAACCTACAAATGCAGCTTTACTAGCTAAATGGGAGATCAAAATGTCAATGCATTAGCATTAATCAAATCTTCAGTTAATGATGAAATGTATGTTCACATTGAAAATGCTTCTGATGCATGGTCTGCCTTGAGAACATTTAAATATTTATTTGATACACAACCTGAATCTAAGAAATTTGATCTTCAATTGAAGTTGCTCGAATAGAAATTGACAGAAGGAGGAGATGTACTTGAATACATTTCCAGTCTTGAGAACATTAAACAGGAAATAGTAAACACTGGATTTCCAACACTAGATGATAGTTTCATGCCTACAATTTTGATTGCTGGTTTGCCTTCTTCATATACACATTTCTTGGAAACTTTACAAGTAACTGAAAAGCTAGAGAAGTTAAAATTTGATGAGCTAAGTGAAATGTTAGCTCAACATGACAAAAATTTTGGGAAGAAGAAACAGATTGGGGAAGATGTCTTCTTCACAGAAGCTAGCACTAGTAAATCTTCAACTGATAGTTCTGGAGGTAGAGGAAGAGGGCACATCAATCAAAATCTAGGAGCACATAGAGGACAAGGTCATGGTAGAAGTCAAGGCAAAGGGAACAACTTCAGTAGAGGCAACAGTTCTGGCAGAGGCAACATTCAAGGCAGATGAAACAATCAAGGTTGAGGCAACAATCAAGGAAGAGGACAAAGTCAAGGCATAGGTAAGAATCAAAGCAGAGGAAAAGATTTCAATCAAATTATTTTTAGAAGGTGTAACAGAGTTGGTCATTATGTTGAAGATTGTCGAACTTCTATTGACAAAATTCCAAAGTTTCACCAACACATGGCACAATTTTCTAATGATCAAGAAGATGATGGCTTAGAATATGTCTTTACTACACATCAAATTTTGGAATCAACAAAATTATAGGTCTCCACATATCTTAAAAGTGATTATGAAGATGCTTGGATCTTAGATACAGGGGCAACACAACACATGACTTTTCGACGTGACTTCTTTTGGAATTTTTAACAATGTCATCTCAATTCAACCTTTCTTGCAAATGATATAAGACAAACTCCTTGTGGAAAAGGTGTAGTAAATTTTTCTCTTCTTAGCATTGGAGAAAATTAATTTCAAATGTTTGGTATGTACCAACTTTCAAGAAGAATTTGTTGTCTTTAGTCACGATTTGAAAACCAAGCCATAAATTGTTATGGAGGACGACTTAATAAAAAGCAACTCCATCAAACAGAATATGAAGACAATCATGACATGATATGAAGATGGAAAACTTCTAAGGATGAAAGGAACAATGATTCCACAAAATTATGATTTTGCAGGTGCAACAAGTACAAATATTTCACCAATAAGGTTGTGGCATGTTAGATATGGACATTTAAACTTTGAAAGTCTCTCTCAACTTCAAAAGAAAGGAATGGTTAAAGGACTTCCAACTTTTAAGAAAGAAAATGCAAAATGTGAAGCTTGCATTTACGAGAAACAAAGTCGAGAGACTTTTCCAACAAGTTCATGGCGTGCAAATAGACGTTTGCAATTGGTTCACAGTGACATTTGTGGACCTCTACAAAATCCTCTAGGAGGTTGCAGAAATCTTTTACTATTCATTGATGATTTTAGTAGAATGACTTGGGTTTATTTTTTAAAGAAAAAGCTAGAAGCATTCGAAAAGTTTAAAAAATTTCGCCAACTTGTTGAGAATGAAATCAAAGAGGAGATTGACACTCTTAGGACAGATAATGGAGGAGAATTCACTTCCAATGAATTCCAAACTTATTGCAGGGACAATGGTATCAAAAGAAAACTTACAAATGTCTACACTCCATAGAAAAATGGAGTAGTAGAGAGAATGAATCACACTTTGTTAGGGATGGCAAGATCCATGCTAACTTTAAAAAATTTAAGTCCTTTATATTGGGCAGAAGCAATACATACAACAATATACTTAAGGAACATGTCTCCTACTGCTTCTTTGGATGGAATTACACCATATGAAGCATGGTTTGGTTTCAAACCTGAGTCAAACATCTTAGAGTTTTTGGTTAGTGTGTTATGCCTTAGTTCCCAAAGAAAAACAAACTAAGCTTGATTCATGAAGTTTGAAGTGTATAATGATTGGGTATTCTGATGAAAAGAAGGGATATCGTCTTCTGTCCAATGGAAAGTTTATTGTCAGCAGGGATGTGATATTTGATGAAACAGAAAGCAAGAGTTCCACAAAGATAGAAAGTCTTCTTCAAAAATTGGAAACTAAGGGAGATAAAAAGAAAGGAAAAATTCAAAATCAACCAAGTACACAACATTGGTATGAAATTGAATTTCCTTCATAAAAAAATGGTTCATCCAACTCATCTACTTCATCTACACCATCTAGATCTTCTGGCAGTTCATCTGAATCTCCTAGCAGCAGTAATTCCTCTGACAGTGACTCTCCACCCCCTGAACCTTCAGTTGATCGAAGAACATCTATTTATATCAATCCACTTTACAATGATGGTGATTATTCAGATCCACAAACAAGTGAACATTAACTGCCAAAATGGGTCGTTCAACTTTTGAAAGATGTCAGGCCAAATGAAAAAAAACAAAACAAGAACACTGAGTTCACACAGGAATGAAGAAAATTTTGCCTCGATAACAAATGATTTTACTGAGCCCTCTGCATACAAAGAGGAATTAAAACATATAGAATGGCAAAAGGCAATAGTTGGAGAATACAAGGCAGTGATGGAGAACAACACTTGGAAACTTGTTGATTGTCCTGAAAATGTGAAACCCATTGGATGCAAATGGGTTTACAGAATTAAGTATAAACTAGATAGAGACATTGATAAATACAAAGCAAGACTTGTTGCTAAGGGTTTTGCACAATAGGAAGGCATAGACTATGAGGAAACATTTTCCCCTACAACAAAATGGAACAACATCAGATTAACACTTGCATTAGCAACTAAAAAAGGATGGAAAGTTCATCAGATGGATGTTAAAAGTGATTTTCTCAAAGGAGATTTACAAGAAGAAGTATATATGACAAAATCTCCAGGTTTTGAGATTGAAAGGCAGGAACATAAAGTCTGCATATTGATCAAGACTTTATATGGATTAAAACAAGCTCCATGAGCTTAGTATGCCAAAATGGATGAGTACCTTCGCAAAGCTGGCTTTAAGCGAAGTGAATCTGATGATACTTTTTATGTATGCCAACGGGGTAAAAATATGATGATTCTTGTTATGTATGTGGATGACTTGATCATTACTGGGAACAATGATGATCATATTTTGACTGATTTGGGATTACTTCACAACTATCTTGGAGTTGATGTATTCCAGCATCCAAAACATATCTTCATTTGCTAAAGAAAATATTCATATGAACTTCTTCAAAGATTTGGAATGCAAGATTGCAAGACGGTTCTCACCCCAATAGAACAAAACTTGAAACTTTCAAAATTTGAAAGGGGGGAATTGGTGAACAGTACTACTTATGGACAGCTGATTGGTAGTTTGATCTATCTAACAACCACTCATCCAGATTTATCTTATGTAGCCAATATTCTTTCGTGGTTTATGCATGAACCAAGGTACAACCATTGGAATGAAGCAAAAAAGGGTCCTTATATATATCCAAGGACGAAAGATTTTGGTCTTATTTACAAAAGGACTAAGAAATTTGTACTTTGTGGATATTCAGATGCAGGTTTTGCTGGAAGTAATGATGATCGAGCATCAACCCAAGGTTATTTGAGTAACATGGGGTCAGCTGCATTTTCTTGGAGTTGCAAGAAGCAAGCTACAGTGGCCACTTCTTCGACATAAGAAAAATATATATTAACATGGGAAGCAACATGTGAAATTGTTTGGCTGCGCAAAGTTTTGCAAGACTTGGACATTCCTCAAGCAGAAGCCACATCTTAATTCATCAAAAACCAATAAGGCTTACCAAAAATCCAATTTTTCATTCCAAAACAAATCATGTGGAAAAAGTATCATTACATCAGAACAATCATTGCAAAGGATGTCATCAAGTCGATATATTGTCGTTCAAAAAATCAGATCTCAGATATTTTCATAAAACCACTTGGTAGGATCAAATAAATACTAAGTTAAGGGATGAACTAGGTATCTGTTGTAATGTACCTTTGGATCAAAGGGGGGAATGTTATATGATCCAAAAATACATAAACTTTAGTTTAATTATTTAGAATATAATATTCAATTATCTAGAATATTTAATTAGATATTGGAGACATTTTAGAATAGCTAATTGTTGTAAAAGACATGACATCTAGAAAGGTGTCGTTTGTTAGGAACAAAATTAAGAAAATAGTTAGGAGTGTTGTTATCAGGGCATTAAATGTGGACCCTTGTAAATGAAATAAGTGATCCATAACAAAATTAGGTTAGGACATTAGCTTATTTAAAGCTTGTTTCTCCTCTTGCAAGAGTGTTGAGTGATTGTGTGTAAACTCTTGTAGATATTATGTAATTTTCTTTCCCTATTAATAAAATTTGTGTGTATGAGGACACTTATGCTATTCAAAATCCATCAGTGTATAACATATTCACACAATTAAATTAGCCATATGTTCTCTTGACACCAAAGAACTTCGAGAAACACTAATTTAATTGTATTCCTCTATTCATCAATTGATTATGCACTTTTTACTATAAAGAAAGTAACGAATCTTATAACAACAAAATTATGAAACAGACTAGCAGCAGAGAGAGAGAATTGAAGCACATGCTCTACAACTAGAGCAAGAGGACAAAAAGTGTCTCAAGCAAGGCTAAGTCGATATGGTAATGGCATACTATATCATACCAACTTTGACAATTGTGAGAATACACAAACCCTTTTTTTTCTCGTCATAAAACAACATCTGGGATTGATATTTCTCATATGAGAGAACAGACCTTGACAAAGCTCTGTAGGGTGTTGGTGGCATTATAAATTTCATACTCCATGGACTATCCCCAAGGAAAATTCAACCAAGATCCAAGGGTGCTTAAATCTGTCACATCCTCCTAATTAAATAAGCCAACTGCAGGCACACGCTCATGAACTCGACACCTCTCTATTTTTTCTTTTGATTTGAAATCAATGTCCAAACTTGCCAAACTCTTCAACAAAGCAGTTGTGTTTGGAAAGCCACGTATGTCTCCGTGGAGAATGTAGAAGTCCTCAACACATATGTTATGCTCTTAACCTGCAAAATGATACCCAAATACAGAATATGCGAAGAAAAGATACCCAGAACACAGAATAGCAATGATTTTATTATTCAGAGAGTAATGTTCACTTGCCTCTTCGAGGGGGCAACCTCCAATAGAGCAGAGCTCGATTACAAAATAAGACACGATGCTCCTTGCGGGGAGTCTCTATCCTTTATATATGACTCATACATGCAATACCACGGACCAATACCGTGGATTTTATTAATACCATCAATCTAATACTACGACCCATTTGCAACTAACTGTGGTTCCGTCATTAATTGCGGATTAACCACTTACAATTATTAATATGGGCTTTATTGACTCTTGACTATGACGTGATCCCATTACATAAATAAGAGGGTTAGGGTGGGACCCTAACATGCCCTCCCCCTTAAGACTAGCCTTGTCCTCAAGGCTGAAGCTGCAGAAACTGCTGAAGAATAGTGGCTGGTTCCCATGTAAGATAGCCATCATTTCCTTCTCGTAGGTAGATTGGCCCAGATTCCTCCCACTTAGTTGTTGGCTTTTGAAGGCCAACGGTCGCCCTTCCTGCATTAAGACCGCCCCAATACCTGTACCCGAAGCATCACATTCAATGACAAAAGATTTGGTGAAGTCAGGTAGTGCTAAGACTGGAGTGGAACACATGGCATTTTTTAGAGCTGTAAAGGCCTGTTGTGCTTCCTCATTCCAGAAGAATGAATTTTTCTTTAGGAGTTGGGTGAGGGGCTTCGCTATGCGACCATAGTTGCGGATAAATTTACGATAATAGCCTGTGAGACCCAAAAATCCTCTCAAGCTCTTCAAGGTCTTAGGTTGAGGCCATTCCTGCATTGCCTGGATCTTTTTCGGGTCCACCTTGACACCATCACGCCCCACAATGTGGCCCAAATACTCTACTTCTGTCATGCCAAACGAACACTTGGACATCTTGACAAATAATTTATGCTTGCGGAGCAGTTGCAAGAGTAGATCTACATGCTGAAGATGTGTGGCCCAAGTGCAACTATAGATGAGGATGTCATCGAAGAACACAAGGACAAATTTCCTGAGATATGGTTTGAGAATGTGGTTCATAAGGCTCTGAAAAGTAGAGGGGGCATTACAAAGACCAAATGGCATGACCAGGAATTCATATTGGCCTTCATGAGTTTTGAAAGCAGTCTTGGGAATGTCGACTTCCTTCATGCGAATTTGGTGGTAGCCTGAGCGAAGATCCAGCTTAGTGAAGAATTGAGCCCCATTGAGTTCATCCAGCAAATCATCAACCACCGGGATGGGAAATTTATCTTTGACTGTCAACTTATTGAGGGCCCTGAAGTCGGGACAATCCGCCACTCCCCATCTTTCTTGAGCACCATGACCACTGGGGATGAATAAGGAATAATGCTAGGACGAATGACACCTGCTTCCAAAAGTTCCTTGATGATTTTTTCTATTTCATTCTTTTGGTTGAATGGATATCTATATGGGCGAACATTTGGGAGTTGGGCCCCTGGAACCAAGGTGATGCTATGATCATGTTCCCCTCGCGAGGGTGGAAGCTCATGAGGCTTGTCAAAGACCGGCAGATGGTTATTTAAAATCTGTTGCATCTCAGGATGAATTGGCAGAGGCTTGGTTTCGACTGCCTGGATGGCATTAAATTGAGCTACAACTCCATGATTGCCCTTTTTTAACAATTTTTCCATCCTATGCGAGCTGATGATAGAGGGGGCTCCCGCCTGGAGTCCACAGAGGGTATGTGTGTAGTTGTTCTGCTTAAAACTCATATATAACTCCTGGAAATCCATTGTGATTGGCCCAAGAGTGCGGAGCCATTCAGCGCCTAGGACAATGTCGCAACCCCCCATGTGTATGGCAAACATGTGGGTTTTCAACTGATAATCCCCCATTTGAAGTTTGACATTTTCACAGCGGCCTTCACATTTCATTGTGCCTCCATCCGCAATTTGAACTTGGAAGTTAGAAACTGCTCGTACAAAATAATGCACTGCTTCTGCGACTTTTTGATGGATGAAATTATGTCTACTTCCACTATCAATCAAGACTACTACTGGGCGATGTTTAATAAAACCTTTGATTTTGAGAGTTTGAGGGGAAGAAATCCCTGCCAAAGCATGCAACGAAATAACTGGTTCGTCAAAGACATTGTCCTTTTGGTTGTCTTCTTCTAGCGGCTCATGTTCCTCAAGTGGTGGATCTTCCACTGTTGAGCTGTAGTCAGTGGCATCAATTTGAAAAAATTTGGGTTCCTTGCATTTATGACCTGGGGAGTATTTTTCATCACAGTAGTAACATAGTCCTTGCTTTCTTCTGTCGGCCATTTCCGCAGGGGACACCTTTTGGACCTTAAGTGTTTGAGTCGTGTTGTGAGCCTGTGGTGGGCGACCTTTAGCAGAGAAATTTGGGCGACTGTATTGGGCTGCTAATGCATGTTCCACGTTACAAGCTACCTTGCAAGCCTCCGTCCATGTGGGAGGGTGGTGCAGTAGGACTTGAGCTTTGATGGCTTCTTTAAGACCGCTGATAAAACATTCCGTGTAGAACACATCTAAGAGACCCCAAGTGCGGAAGGCTAAGGCTTCAAAAGCTGTAATATATTCATCCACTGTACCAGTCTGTCGGAGCTTAGTAAGACGACCCAAAAAAGATGATTCTTGGTCAAAGCGGTCTTGAAGAGCTTTGGTGAATTTGGTCCAAGTCCTAAAAGGTCCAGTGCAACGTTGATGCCATTCCCACCATTGCCACCTTTCATTGTCCAAGTACATGCTCCCCAACATAAGCTGAGTCTCATCATCTAAGATGTGATTCAGTTTGAAATACTGCTCCATTTGTGCTATCCATGCCGACGGGTGAGAACCGTCAAATTTATGCATATCCAACTTGGGAGGTCGCTGACTGGGTTGTTGGTGGGTGTGCCAGACGTGAGGAGAGTGGCTAGACTCACCCCCATTGTGTCCATTGCCATTATACTCCTCCTCGTGGGCTTGCTCCTTGCCCTTTGGGATTATTTTCTCGACCATGCTACATTTTCCGCTAAGTTGAATGTGGAGGGTTTGCACTGATTCTTCAAGTTTGTCCATCCTTTCATTGGCCATCGCTTGAGCTCTAGTTTCTACCATACACCAACCTGATTTTTTTGAAAATTGGGACCGCCTAAAAAAAAATTTCCACAAGAAGTGAATGGTACCACTGTGCTCAGCTTGTCATCCTGATTCTGATGGGCTAGATCACCAATAAGTGCCTCGAAAGATCTCAGACTTTTTTTTTTTTTTTTCTAAAAACTCCTAACGGAGTTTTACTCCTTCCTTATCAATACTGTAGGCGCCAAATCCTCAAAATGTCAATGCGGCCAAAAGTCATGCGAAAATTATACCCCGGTATAGGAACCCTTCACAACGACTCCGATCTAGTGGATCTGAGAGATCTGAATGGCGGATCTGATAGCTCTGGGCGGCGGAACAGACTGCTTCTGCGGATTTGATGGATCTAATAGATCGGAATGGTTGATTTGCAAACTCGAGACTGCGGGACTGATGTCTGCTGCTGCTGCACCCCTTTGCACAAGCGGATCTGGAAGAGATGATGTGTGATCCCCCGATAGAAAAGGGAACTATGGTCTTGAGGAGTGTCAGGTGCTATAGATCGCAATATACATAAGGGTCTGGCAGTAGTACTCGGCCCAATGTTTCAGGGCTCTAACTAAGGAAGATCGACCGTACCCTTAGCCGTACAACCCGACTACCCTATCGTACGGGCGAGTAATCTCTCCGAGTGCTGTTCTCGGGGTACTGTAGTCGCAAGACGGCCGACGGTTTATCTATGGCGAGGTTTCAAGGGAGCCTAGGGGGCTTCCGATATATCCAGAGGGTACATGGAAGACAGTCCGTGTGCGGTTCTGTCTAATGCGCTACTACTCGAAGGGGTACCCACAGGGGTTACAAGGGAGTCCAACAGACGTGACCACCTCTTGTATTTCCTGCGTGCAGGCCTCCCCAAATCCGCAGGTTTATGCGCTCAACGACAGATCCCGTGGTTTAAAGACACCGGAACACGTCTCTAGCCAAAATATTTTTTGCTAAGAAATGGAGATCCCACCGGCCCTAGAAAGTGCTCTGATACCACTTGTTATGCTCTTAACCTGCAAAATGATACCCAAATACAGAATATGCGAAGAAAAGATACCCAGAACACAGAATAGCAATGATTTTATTATTCAGAGAGTAATGTTCACTTGCCTCTTCGAGGGGGCAACCTCCAATAGAGCAGAGCTCGATTACAAAATAAGACACGATGCTCCTCGCAGGGAGTCTCTATCCTTTATATATGACTCATACATGCAATACCACGGACCAATACCGTGGGTTTTATTAATACCATCTATCTAATACTACGGCCCATTTGCAACTAATTGTGGTTCCGTCATTAATTGCGGATTAACCACTTACAATTATTAATATGGGCTTTATTGACTCTTGACTATGACATGATCCCATTACATAAATAAGGGGGTTAGGGTGGGACCCTAACAACATAGTTCGTTGGTAGAAGTCACATCACATTCATTTCTCTTTTCACCAGGCACCATAGAACAAAGTCCAAGCTCATTTTTTGCACGTGTATACCATTCTGGAATGCTAATATCACATCCAGGAATCCTCTATAACTGAAATACTTCAATAATTTCTATAAGCTCTTGTACACGTTCCGTTGGAGATTTTTCACCTTATACAATGCCTAAGGATGCACAACATCTTCTTCCATCTATTCTTCAACTTCTAAGGAAATACACGCCACAACATAAGACTGGAGAGGAGATGAACTTCACATATGTTGAGTGTTTGTTGCTTACATTCTATCAACTTTCTCATAAGACTCCAAACTCGAAAAATAGCCTATGTGGTTACAGATGTCACTGGTGCAAAATTCAAGATGTTTATGGAATTTTTGAAGACTCTGAGCATGGGATGAAGATTTCTCCCTTTAGCCATGTACACACAACACAAGAAATCTGACCCTCCAAAACATAGCCTCTAAGCAGGGATTCAACTTGACAGTGCTGTATTCACTGAACAAAAACTTTTAACACAACAACCAAGTGATGTAGCTTCAACATAGAGGAGATCATTCCACACCTTGAAAACGGAGCACAGTCAACAACGACATCCCATTGGAAAACACTTGATAACACTACACACACATCCACTATCTGCAAGGCGATCAAGTATTCAAACCAAACACACATGAACATAGAGAAATAAACCTCACAAAAAACCCTCCAACTTCGCACAAATGGAAACTAAACACCCCCACACGCTATCCTATTTATCTATAGAGAATAAAACCTTTGTTGAAAATGCAACAAGATGATGGAGCTTAGTGAAAAGAAGTTGCCTTCACTAAGTGGGCCCACAGGCTATTTTTGGCGCAAAGTCTATTTTTAGACTATGTCTATTTTTAGACATATGGATCATGGTCTATGAGTTGCAAGATGCTATTTATGGATGATTGGTCATGTTGGTAAAAATAGATGGAACTCTATTTTTAGACATATGGGCGGAGTCTATTTTTAGACTGCCAGTCTAAAAATAGAACAATCGAATATTATTAGCTCTTAATAATATTTGGACTATAAACATTATCTTATCCTCTTGCAGCACTTCAGTTCGAGCTACGGATGTGGCACATGCAACTGCCAGAAGGAAATACGGTTTTCCTATGGGTTATTTGAGCTATTGCATGATGGACTTCAGTTAGAACTCAAGTGATTGAGTTTGGTGGAGTTGATTGAGGAGTTAATGGAGTTGTATTCAGTTTGACTTAGTTGAACTAGTTGTATTTAGTCTAACTGCCAAATACACTAGTGATGAGTGATGTGAATTAATTATTAATTAATTCACTAATTATTAACTCATAAATCAACTAAAGAATATATCAGTTAACTCAGTGCATGGACAATTCAGTGGAGACAAGTGTTAGAGGTGGGTGAAAGAGTGAGACTGCTATCAGTTGTGACTATAGCTGTGAATGAGATTTGCACAATCATTGATTGAGATTGCCAATGAGGATTGCGCAGTATAAGCCAAGGGAATTCGAACTTGGATCATATCTATTCTCAACTTGGATTGCGTAGTAGAGGCAGGCAAAACAGTGGAGGAGATTTGAACCTGTGACTTGATTCAGATCTGAGCTAGTTTGTGTGTAACAGGTGGAGATAGTACTGAGTACTTGTGAGGAGTAATGTACTATGTATTGTTACATGTTATCTATCATTATAATATACAGATAGTTGGGGGTTTTCAGCTGTATGCTTTCCCCAGTACATACAGTGTTGATATGTGTGATTGATGTTTCAATGTGCACATGCCATTGTTTCTTAATTCCGTAAATTGATGATCAATGGTAGAGGAGGTTATGTATTATGCAAATAGTGTATAATCAGGATAATCTCTGTGAATAAGTGTTATATTATTCAAAATTTCTACATGGTATCAGAGAGAAGTTGATCATCAGATCTATTATTCAGAAAGTGATTACATTTTATTTCTTCAGGCAGAGTCTGTAATTGGGCCAGGTAGCCTCTGGATTCATCCTTCTTTTGGAAGGTGAGATATCTGGTAAATTCCCATACAGTCAATCTTTGTACGAGAAATACTTTGTTCTCACGAATTTTAGATCAGAAGCGGTTGAGTTTTGAGCTGGTGGAATTCGAATTTGCAGCAGTGTTTTCTTGGTGTCGAAGTTGAAATTTCTTTCAATGGATTGCGATTGGAGTATGACCTTGAAGGCAGCTCAAATTATATTACATGGAAAGACAGGATGGAGGCGGTGTTAGATGACAATGGGTTGAAGAAGTTCATAGAGGCTGAGGTCCCAAAGCCTACTGATGTTGCTCACGTTGAGGCTTGGCAAAAGAAGACAACAAAGTGTCGAAGGATTCTGTTGGAGGGCGTGAAGGATCACATTGTATCCAGCCTGCATGGAAAGGCTTCTCCATACTTGATGTGGAAAGCGTTGACAGATTTATTCCAAAGCAAGAGCGACCAGAGGAAGTTAGCGCTCAAGGATAAACTCAGAAACATTAAGTGTGAGAAAGGAGACAGTATGCCCAAGTATCTCACAAAGTTCACCCAATGTGGGGATGAGCTGGGAAGTGTGGGGGTGACTGTCGATGATGAGGACTTGGTGAGCTTGGCTCTCCTTGGTCTTCCAAAGAGTTGGCATTCCTATCAGGACTCTGTCAATAGTCGGGAGAAATTGCCAGGATGGGAGAGAATTTGGTCTGATCTTGTGCAAGAGGAGATCAGGCAGAATACCAGGGACGAATCTTCATCAAAGGCATCTGATGAAGAAAATTGCTCTTTGGCTGCTAAAGCAAAGAAGGAGAAGAACAAGAAAGCTTCTCATTCCGGTGCGAAAGGAAAGAAGCAGGACATGTCCAAGGTGAAGTGCTTTCACTGTCACCAGCACAGACATTATGCCACAAATTGTCCGCAGAAGAAGAAAAATAAGCAAGCTGCTGGATCTGCAGCAGGAGAGGCCTTAGCCTCGTAGTTTGAGCTGGATGTTTTGCTGATTGCATGCTTGGTATTAAGTGTGATGGGATCGGTATGGTTTTTGGACAGTGGTGCATCTTTTCACATGACAGGAGATCAAGATTTGTTTTCTGATCTGGATGAGAAAGATCTTGGAGTGCACATCGAGATGGGCGATGATGGTAGATACAGTGCGACCAATATTGGTACCATTTCCTTTGAGAGGGAGTCTGGTAAACCCTTTGAATTGAAGGAAGTGATGCATGTTCCAGGATTGAAGAAGAATCTTATCTCTGTGGCGATGTTAGAAGACAAGGGATATGATGTTGTCTTCAGCGAGGGAAAGGCTTTCCTGCGCAGTAAGACAACTGGAGAAACCCAGAAGATAGGGGTTCGAGTCAAGAACCTTTATCAATTGCATGTAGATGGCTGCGCAGCAATGGCATGCAAGGCAGAAGGATTGGTGAGCTGGGATGATGGTGAGCTGTGGCATCGGAGATTGGGCCACCTTCACCATGGAGCCTTGAAGATACTGCAGTAGATTTCTACTGGGCTTCCTAAAGGCACTCTTGCGCAGTCAGATCAGTGCAAGGGGTGTACTTTGGGAAAATTTGTGAAATCCACCTTTCACAAGAAGGATAGTCACGCCACGATGATCCTTGAGAGAATTCACATAGACGTGTGTGGACATTTCTCAGTAGCTTCGAAAACAAAGCACAGGTACTATGTGATCTTTGTTGATGATTTCTCTCGAAAGTGTTGGATCTTCTTCATGCAGAAGAAGAGCGAGACATACTCAAAGTTCTATGAGTTCAAAGCACTGGTCGAGAAAGAATCGGGGAAGAAGGTGAACGCTCTTAGGAGCGACAATGGTGGTGAATTCATCTCTGGCGAGTTCAAGGACTTCTGCAGCGCAGAAGGGATTCGAAGATAGCTCATAGATCCCCATAAGCCACAATAGAACGGGGTTGCTGAGAAGAAGAAAAGAATGATCGTGGGTGCTACACGGGTGATGTTGCATGATCAGGGCCTACCCCTTCACTTGTGGATGGAGGCATGCAATACTCCAGTATATGTGCAGAACCGTTGTCCTCACAAGATACTTGGCATGAGTACACCTGAGGAGGCTTATTCTGGTAAGAGGCCTGATATTTCCCATTTGAGGATTTTTGGTTCTCCTGTTTACATGCATGTGACGAAGGATGCCAGGAAGAAGCTGGAGTTGACCGCAGAGGTTGGGATATTTGTGGGGTACACTGATATGCCCCACAACTATCGTGTGTATTTTCCAGACAGTCGCAAGACTGTTGTGCGACAGGATATCAAATTTCAGGAGGAGAAAGCCATGAAGTGTTTGCTTGAGAGGGAGCCACACTTGCATGCAGATGAGGAGCTATTAGTTCCTAAGGATGAGCTTCAGGATGTGGATCAGCCACAAGATGAAGTTCATGGAGTGGAAGAGACCACTCATGCAGCGCCAACCATCAGAGGGTGAAAATGCACTACAGAAGCTGAGCGACTGGCTCAAGATGCAGAGAAGGTTGTAGGACCACCTACAGCACAGCGCAGACAGAGCCAGTCACCTGATCGGTACACTGGATACATGGCTCTTGTGAGCAAATGTGTCGTGACTGAGCCATCCTCTTTCGAGGAAGTTGTGGAGGATCCTGCATGGGTAGATGCCATGGTGGAAGAGTATGATTCGATTGTCAGAAATAGTGCATGGGAGATTGTCCCAAGACCGGAGGGGAAATCAGTGGTGGGTTCGAGATGGATCTACAAAGTGAAGCAGGAAGCTGACGGGAGTGTGGAGCAGTACAAGGAAAGATTTGTTGCCCAAGGCTTCTCACAGATAGAGGGGATCGATTATGAGGAGACCTTTGCACCTGTCGCAAGGTATTCTTCCATACGGACGATTCTTGCTCTCTCAGTGTAGATGGGGTGGCATATCCATCAGATGGATGTGAAGACTGCGTTCCTCAACGGAGTCATTGAGGAGGAGGTGTACATAGAGCAGCCCAAAGGTTTCGAGATCTTCAGTAGCGAGTCACATGTGTGCAGGCTCAAGAGAGTAATGTATGGGTTGAAACAAGCACCTCATGTTTGGTACACATGGATAGACAGTTATTTCATCGAACTTGGATTCTCCAAGAGTGAGGCGGATCCTAACCTATACCAGATTGTGGTGGAGGGTAAGTTGTTGATCATTGTACTTTATGTAGATGATTTGATTTTGACGGGAGATGAGCTGTTGATACTTTCATGCAAGGAGGATCTTGCTAGAGAGTTTGAGATGAAGGACTTAGGCCTCCTTCATTATTTCCTGGGATTGGAAATTTGGCAGCGCAGTGATGGACTATTTGTTTCTCAGGGTAAGTATGCACGGGAGATACTGGAGAAGTTCAACATGCATGGCTGCAAGCCTGTTGATACTCCTCTTCCTGGAGGTTGGAGGAAGGAGGATGCTACTTCAGCGGAGGTAGTGGATGCCACTATTTATTGACAGTTGGTGGGGTCGCTTATGTATCTTGTCAATACACGACCCAATATATGCTATGTTGTTAACCAACTTTCACAAGCTATGGTTAAGCCAACCAAGCGCTTTTGGAAGGCAGGCAAGCATGTATTGCGTTATCTCAGAGGCACATCGGGATATGGATTGTGGTACAGACAGGAGGATGAGGTGAAGCTATGTGGCTTCACGGATGCAGATTAGGCAGGGAGCCCAACGGACGACATCAGGTACCATCATATCAGAGATTGTGTGTAGCGGAGAATCATGTTACTTTCATTGTCATTCCCATGGAGGATTAGGATGCTGATATCTTGACGAAGGCACTCACCAGGAGCAAATTCGAATACCACAGAGGCAGGATAGGGGTTGCAGAAAATCCATATCTTGTTGAGAGGGAGTGTTGAATATGCAACAAGATGATGGAGCTTAGTGAAAAGAAGTCGCCTTCACTAAGTGGGGCTGCGGGCTATTTTTGGCGCAAAGTCTATTTTTAGATAGATGGATCATGATCTATGAGTTGCAGGATTCTATTTATGGATGATTGGTCATGTTGGTAAAAATAGATGGAACTCTATTTTTAGACATATGGGCGGAGTCTATTTTTAGACTGCCAGTCTAAAAATAGAACAGTCGAATATTATTCGCTCTTAATAATATTTGGACTATAAACATTATCTTATCCTCTTGCAACACTTCAGTTCGAGCTACGGATGTGGCACATGCAACTGCCAGAAGGAAATACGCTTTTCCTATGGGTTAGTTGAGCTATTGCATGATGGACTTCAATTAGAACTCAAGTGATTGAGTTTGGTGGAGTTGATTGAGGAGTTGATGGAGTTATGTTCAGTTTGACTTAGTTAAACTAGTTGTATTTAGTCTAACTGCCAAATACACTAGTGATGAGTGATGTGAATTAATTATTAATTAATTCACTAATTATTAACTGATAAATCAACTAAAGAATACATCAGTTAACTCAGTGCATGGACAGTTCAGTGGAGACAAGTCTTAGAGGTGGGTGAAAGAGTGAGACTACTATCAGTTGTGACTATAGCTGTGCATGAGATTTGCACAATCATTGATTGAGATTGCTAATGAGGATTGCGCAGTACAAGCCAAGGGAATTTGAACTTGGATTAGATCTATTCTCAACTTGGATTGTGCAGTAGAGGCAGGCAAAACAGTGGAGGAGATTTGAACCTGTGACTTGATTCAGATCTGAGCTAGTTTATGTGTAACAGGTGGAGATAGTACTGAGTACTTGTGAGGAGTATTGTACTATGTATTGTTACATGTTCTCTATCATTATAATATACAGATAGTTGGGGGTTTTCAGCTGTATGCTTTCCCCAGTACATACTATGTTGATATGTGTGATTGATGTTTCAATGTGTGCATGCGATTGTTTCTTAATTCCGCAAATTGATGATCAATGGTAGAGGAGGTTATGTATTATGCATGCATTCCGCAAAGAGTGCATAATCAGGATAATCTATGTGAATAAGTGTTATATTATTCAAAATTTCTACAACCTTAGATCTCTTCCATCTTCCTGGGCCCTCCCTTGAGGTATTCAGACCCGTAAGGGTTCTAATACCAACAAGAAAAATGGAGTAGCAAACATAGTGTACACATTTCTCAAAAAACAATTCATATTATTCAATTGAAAGCCAAATTACAAGGCACACAAATAGTGCTCATGAGATCCGACAAGTTCCTACAACAAGAGAATATTGTTGAGAAAATCTCTCAACAGACTCTAACCACTAGCAAACAAAATATGCCTACATTCTAATATAAGCATTATTCCAAGTAGAGTCCATGATATTTAGCAATTGACATAAAGAAGGGGGGTTGTTTTAGAATTTTAGCTATCTCATTTTAAAAATTTAAAATTAATTGGAGTCATTTTCCTGGAGCGATTAATTCCATTTTAAATTTAAATTTAAATTTTGTCTAGCAAAGATGAAGATGAATAATTCATTATATTTTGATAAAATAAGAACTCTTTTCTTGTAGAATTTTTTATGACTTCGGTAATTGATCTATTGCATGAGCCTGCTTATTTATATTTTATTTTCAATGACATATTATAGTGATGCATATTTATTTCTTATTTCGTAGTAATTTAAATATGTAATATAATTGTAAAAAATAAAGTTATCAAGTTTTTATTAATATAAAGATTTAAATCTGAATTTTTTTAAAATAATGTTAATAAAAAGTGAATTTGATTAACTAGAAAGTTTTTATAAATAACTTACAAAGTAATTATATTTAAAAAATAAAAAAAATATAATATACCTTTTCTTAAATGGAAATATTTAGTTTAAATGAAAGTGAGCTATTTAATTGATGGGATAATTTTTCCATCACTTGAATGTTAACATTGTTAATAATTTTGTTATTAGGCTTTACTTTTCTTTAATAATGAGTGAGTAAACATTTCCCCCCTTTTTAATTTGAAACAATAAGTAAACACTCCTCACTCTTGATTTGAAGGAGTACTTACTAAGTATATGATATGCATTTATACTTTGGAAAATTTTCACATTATTGAATTGTTTATTTTACATATATTTGTTTTGTATGTGGAATGGAGAAATTATAAATCTTAATTTAATATTAACAAAGTGTAAATATAAATGAGAGAAATTTAATATAAAAATTATATTCTGCCCACCAATTTCCTAGGGATTTATGACTATTCCAATTCTAATAAGTTCTTCATTATTATTTATAACATTCATTTATATATGCATGAAGTTTTCGATCTTCTAATGAGACGCACAATCCTTGAAGGAGGTCAGGATGGGCACTGCAGGTCTCCGTAAGGGTTTTGGTTAACCCTTGTTTATTATGCAACTTGTTACCTTTACTGCTTGTGTACCCGTAACCGACAGTAACTCCTTTACCCGTTTCCTAGCCCATCTGTCGTTTTCAGGATGTCTTCATCTGTAGGTATATTGGGAGAAACAATGGACACGGAGGAGGTGGATTATTCTGAAGACCCACATCCTGAGCGCGTTATTTTCGGGTGCCCTAATTTTTTATCTCCGGATGCCGGCCCTAGTCTCCCGTCGGACCGTTTTCCGTCTAACACATCTCCTGTGGTCACCTTGCCGGAGCACTGTTCGGCCATACCTACAGTTGGGCATATCTCCCAGGTTTCCTCTGCTATGGACATCCCACCTTTGTCCCCTGGTACCCTTCACATTCTGACTGCTATTTCGCCTCAGTCGCCTCCTTTCGACCCTAATCCACCCATTACCTCTATCTTTGCAGTGACGACTGCAGGTCCCCTACCCTCGGTGGCCCCAAACCCTTCTGCTTCTCTACATTCGCCATCAGGGTGCTTGGAGACTCCGACGGTCAGGGTTAGATCGGGTAAATCCACCTCTCTGGATGGCTCTCCGGACCCTTTAGTGGACCACCCATCTACTCCTCGTTCACGGAAGAGAAAATCTAAGTGCGTGAAAGCGACCTCAAAGGACATCTCGATCGGCCATTGGGGAAGCGGCTATCATGGCAAACACTATTCTGGTCGGTCATGTTCATGGAAGGGCGTATTCGGCCACTCGACTTACTCTTTGGGTCAAGGAAATCTGGGGGGGCGTTCTTAAAGAATTACCAGAGGTTCAGGTTTTACCCAGAGGTTGGTTCACTCTCCATTTTGCTAAAGAAAACTATACGGATTTGGTGCTCGCCAGATACTAGCACATTGAGATGGCACCGGTCCTTTTAAAGAGATGGAGTCCTCTCTTTGATCCCGAGAGAGAACAAGTTGGGGCCGGTCCATTATGGGTTCGCCTGCCAGGACTCCCTCTTCAGTACTAGTGTGAGGAGGTTTTCATTTGTATAGGGAATGCACTGGGCACATATCTTGATCATGACCAAACTTTCGTGGAGTCAAGGAATAGAACCCTTGCTCACATTCTAGTTCACTTGGATACCCGCGAGGGTCTGGAGGAGAAAATTTCACTGTATTGGGGAAACTACACCAGGATACAGATTCTGGATTACGAGGGGGTTCCTTTTCGATGTCGACGATGCCACAAGGTAGGGCACTTATTCAAGGAATTCCCCCTCAACAAGAAGCCAGAGGAGACCCCTATAGCATCTTATGTACCCTCCAGGACCGTATCACCGACTACACAACATCCTCCCGCACTGGGTCCTACCCCCTCGGCCAATTTATCTCAACAGGCAGCGGTTGCGGCTTACAGTACTCACTCACCACCAGTCACCAGATCTCGTGCAGCTGCTGATGCCACCATGGTTTCGGTACATCTCTCTCTCCCCCTTGCTCTGGTTTTTCTCTCTGTTCATCCATGCATGTTCCATCCATCTTTGTTGCACACTGCACTTTGTCATCCTCGCCTGTCATTGCACCATCCGCTCCCTCTTTACATTCCTTATCCTCGCCCTCCACTTCTCCATCTTCATCTCGGGGGTCAAAGCCTCATCATTACAATCTATGTCCTCGCATTATCTCCTGAGAATCCCCGATGTATCATGCTGGTTTGGGTTTGGCCATACCTGGTTCAACCCCCATGACATCTCGGGGGAGAAAATCTGACCTATCAAAAGCTATCCGACGTGCTGGAGTTGAAGTCGCCTTTGGCCGTCAATCTACTCTTGACGGGGTTCTTAGAGAAATGAATACCCCTGCCAGCATTCCCCCATGAAATGCCTTTCTTTTAACTGCAGGGGCATGGCTAGTGCCTCCAAGAAACTAGCCCTGTGTAGACTTTTTGAGATTGTTCCTATTGACATTATACTTCTTCAAGAAACCCTCGGCCCGACTGATCTCATATCCGACTCCTTAACCTCTATGTGTCCGGGGTGGAATTTTTCAGCCATAGACTCTACTGGGCGATCAGGTGGCCTTGCGATTGGATACAACCCCAAATCCATCAGAGTACAAGCCTCCTAGGGAGGTCGGGGGTTTATGGGCGTAGATCTCTTTTCGGCAGACCTAGGGCACAACCTGAGGGTTATAAACGTCTATGGCCATTGTCAACAAAGGGAGCAATTCTGGTAATACCTGCTTAGTCTCTCTATTTTCTCTGTTGAGCACATCATCATGGGAGGCAATCTCAATTTCTCCCTTGGCTACGGGGAATCATGGGGATCTATGGCTCAGGTGGATTCGATCACGGGATACATGACTGATCTCTTGGAAAGACACAATCTAATTGATGTCCCTATGAAAAAACTCTCCCCACTTGGCGGAATAGAAGGGTGGGTGAAGTTGCCCTTGCTCGCAGACTGGACAGATATATCATGAAAGGGACCCTTATACAATAGATGCACCACTACAAACAATGGGTTGGAGCTGGAGGCATATCGGATCACTCCCCTGTATACCTGGAGATCTCGGGACCTATCCAAAAGCCAAAAGCCCTGTTCAAGTTTAATCATGTATGGCTTCAGGACCCATCTTATATTCGGATGGTCTCGGATTTTTGGGCAGTGAATCTGATTGATAGATCTGACTCTTTAGCAAAGGGTTTTTGCTCCAATCTATCACAGCTCAAGCACCTAACCATAAACTGGGCCAGAGAAAAGCATCAGAGGGAAAACTCGGCTCTTCTGCATATTGAATCAGAACTCTGCTCCCTACAGGATGAACGGGGTTTGGGGTTTGTCACTGCTGAAGATAAATCCCACCTGGTGGAGCTTGAATGCCAGAAGTCACAAATACTAAAAGATAGAGAGGAATCTATTCGCCTTCGAAGCAGAGCTATTTGGTTAAAAGCAGGGGATGACAACACCTGGTTTTTCCACAATTATGCAAAAGGCAGAAAAGTCACAAATACTATCTGGAGCATGTCGAATCCTAAGGGAGGTGTGGCTGACACTTTTAACAAGCTCTCACACTTAGGATATTCACACTTCAGGAATATCTACAAAAATCCCCCGGGCTCGACTATTGCTGATATTATAAATATTGTTGGTCATTTCCCCACATTTGTACAAGGGGATGAAGCAGAGGCCCTTTTTGATCATGTGACTCCTGGGGAACTTGAGGGCACATTGAAATGGTTCAAAAAGGATAAAATCCTGGGTCCGGATGGTTGGATCATTGAATTCTACCTTGCTTTCTATGAGTTGCTCAGCCATGACCTGCTAAGGGTAGTGGAGGAATTTCGTGTTACAGGGACCTTGTATAATGCCATCAACTCAACTTTTATCGCTCTCATTACGAAATCAGACTCCCCATCCTCCTTCAATGACTACTGACCTATATCCCTGTGCAATTGTCTCTATAAGATCATCTCCAAGATCATTGCAAACTGTCTCTGCCCTATCCTCTCCCGTCATATCGCCCCCCAACAATTTGCCTTCCTTGAACACCGTCAGATTCATGAAGCTATTGGCTCGGCCCAGGAAGCCATCCACTCCATCTGGACCTGACACCAAAAATCCATCACCCTAAAAATCGATTTGGCAAAGGCATTTGATCATGTCAACTGGCTATACATTAAGATGCTCCTTATTCACCTGGGATTCCCTCACAATTTCATTACTTGGATCATGGCCTGCATTACCACTCCTACTTTTAGTGTACTTATAAATGGGTCTGCATCTCATTTTTTCCATTCTAAAATAGGTCTCAGACAGGTTTGTCCCCTGTCTCCTCTTCTGTTCTTAATTGTCACGGATGGTCTCAGCCGGTTGATCGCGTCAGCCAAGAGAGATGGGGAGCTATGTGGTCTCAAGATATCTGATGACTGCTTCCTCACCCACCTATTGTTTGTGGATGATGTCATTATTTTCCTTGATGGCAGTATCAGGGACTCCCGAACTTTCTAAAAGATCCTCTCTCTTTTCTCATCAGCCTCTGGAATGATAGCAAATAATTCAAAATCCACCATCACTTTCACTCGTACTTCCATCCATGAGTCTCATTTTTCTCACCGTTTGTTTCCTTATTGCATCAATCCTCTAGATCGGGGTCTAAAATACCTAGGCTTCTGGATCAAGCCTGTGAGCCAGAAGATAGCTGATTGGACTTAGCTCATCTGAAAATTGGAGAAGAGGCTTAACATTTGGAGTCACCGATATTTGTCCAGGGCAGGCAGACTTGTATTGATGAAATCTGTTCTTGAGGCTAAGCCTTTATATTGGATGGCCCTTGCCTGGATTTTGAGAAGCATATTGGCCAAGTTGCACCAAATATGCAACATATATTTATGGAATGGGAACCAAGATAAGAGGATTTTTGCATGGGTGGGTTGGAACAGGATAGCGTTGCCAAAGAAATGGGGAGGCTGGGGATTAAAAGACTTGCCTTCATTCACACAGGCACTTGCAGCAAAAATGGGGTGGACTTTGCTCACGGAACAGAATCTCTGGACCTGCATCTCATATCATAAATACATTTGGCATATGAATATCATGGAATGGATTCGACTTCTAAACTGGCCAAAAACTGGCATCTCATTTGTTTGGAAGGCATTACTGCATTCTCTGCCTCTCATTAGGGACAATCTGGTTTGGAGAATAAATGATGGACATTTGGCCTGCATTGGTTTAGATCCATGGATCGGGAGCAGTGGCCGGCATTTGTTATCAAGGAACCTCATCCAGCATCTACACTCCCATGAGATTAAGGTCCTTGCTAACATTGCGGATCCTCTCAACTCCACCATATTTGCACAACGATGGAAATCCGCACATCAAATCAATTTACCACAATGCTGGCATCAAGAATGGAATGATCATATTACAACTCTTCTTAAATCGCATATCAGGATCAAAGAGGGATCGGACCAACTCATATGGCACCAATCAGACAGCGGTTTGTATACTTCAAAGGCGGGCTACCAAGCGCTAATATCACACAAAGTTCCAGATCTAATTGCATTCTGGTGGAGGGCTATTTGGAAGCTCACAGCGCCACCTCGGATCAAATTATTTTTTTGGTGTATACTAAGAGATAAAGTCCCCACTGGTGAAAATCTCATGCACCGAGCCATCTACGTACCAACCTGGTGCACAATATGTAAAAACGCAGCTGAATCGACTCCACATCTCTTTTTGAAATGTACAAGCCTGATGGAACTGTGGAAAAACATATCAAATTCCATCAGTTTTACGGGCACATGGGATGGCAACGACCTGAATAGAGCATGGGAAAGTTGACATCACAGGCACAAAGGATCAAAATTACAGAGCTTACCGCCTCTAATCTGCTGGTATCTCTGGCTGGCACGGAACTGGAACATATTCGATGGCAAACCCGTGAGTTGGCCACACACTACTGCGCTAATCATCTCGAACTACAACGATATGCCTGAGTCTCCTCAACCTCGTGCCCGAAGGCCCCATGACCCTCCACACATCGATAAAAATGTCCCTTGGGCATTTTTTGATGGTGCAGCCCAACAACAGGGTTGCGGAGGTGGTTTCATCCTTTATATTAATGATCTACATTACTATAAAGTCAAAATGGGCTTGGGTATTGGCTCAAACAATTTTGCCGAACTCATTACTCTTTGTCATCTCATGCATTTCTCATTGGGTCATTATTGCATGAACATTCATATATATGGAGACTTGAAGATCATTATAGACTGGTTCAATAATATTACTACTTGCCACACTCACACACTCGGCATTATACTGGATGAAATAAATAATATGAAGGCACATTTTAATGATATCACTTGCAATCATATCTACAGGGAACACAACAGCAGTGCCGACGAACTATCCAAGGCGGCCACGTCACTTCCCCGAGGAGAGTGGTTGATCCAGGAGCAGCAAGGGTCAAATGCTTTCCAATATTACCATCGACCCTACATAGACCCTCACTACCACAGGGCGGATAGCCCATGATCTGAATGGCTGACAAAATTTTGATGATGTTATTGTACAGTTTTTTGTATATATTTATGGTCTGAAGTATATAAAAGGCCCTGCGTGGCAAATAGGTACATGAAACAGAAAATACTTGTTCTTGAACATCTTGCGTGATGATTTTGGTAAATATGTTGACATATTTTTGACCGCTTGCTGAGCCCTCAGGCTGACAGACTTACAGCATATGCATTCGTGCATCTACAATATGTTATTTTTCAAAGTATAATGAAAGATTACAATTTTTCCAGGGGAAAAAACATTCATTTATATATAAACAAATTTTATTTAGCAAAATGGTCCATTATTTTTAATAAATTTTAAAAATTAGATTCGTGTCATGTGGCTCCCCACCCACCAATTTCCTACTGATTTGAGATTATTTCAATTCTAATAAGTTCCTCATTATTATTTATAACATTCATTTATATCTAATCAAATTTTATTTAGCAAAATGGTCCATTTTACAATAAGATGTGTACTTTTCTTTCTTTTCTTAAGTTAAATTTGACCTATGTCAAGAGAGCAGACGAACAAATGTCAAAGGGAGATGAAAAAGGTAAACAATGCCTAACCTAACCAATTTCAAAAAAAGACACCATCCTCTAAGAAGTGAAGGAAAATGACTATATTAAAATAATAAAAAAGTTTTACTATACTTAATAGTTTAGTTTTAGGATAGAAATAATATGTAAGTATGAGTTTATATGACAAAATGTTATATCACATGCATAATTAATTCAGAAATTAATTTGAGTAGAGAAGATATTATGGGTTAAATTATACATTACGATAAGGTTTTTAAAAGGAAAAATATATTGTATATTTAGTAAGACATTATTAAAATTAAGGTTGAGTAATTTTTTTTAGATACCATTTTTTGGAATTCAACTGTGTTAAGTAAGTCATTCATCTATGACCATTTCCATGAGAGGTAGTCGTAAGTGACTAATTTCTCATGATTTTTGAATAGTCCATTTAGCACTCATTGCATCGGGTGATGCTCACAGGGGTGAAGAAGTGGGATTGAAACTAAAGAAACATCCATTTTGTTGTTTTTTTTTTTAGTCGTAGGAGGGATATTTATTATATATTTTTTCTTTTTTGTAATGACTTTCAAGGAAAATTTTAGGGACTGAATTTTATAGATGGGCTAATTTTCTGTCTTTTCCTCAAAAAAAGATTCACTGATTTTATTTTATTTTTCTAAAAATGATTCATTTGAGTTCCACAAAATAAAATTATTTTATATTAAACTTCGCCAAAAAACTATAGAAACTATAAAATCATTAGAAATTTGAATATTTTTACAAAATTTTTATTAAAATTTTTATAATTTGCATACTAAAAACTAGTAAGATTCTCGCAGATTTCTACAATTTAAAATATATTTCCATGCTTAAAATTATCCCTTATAACTTTGAATCTTATTTGTATGACTTTTCTTTGAATTCTATGTGTGATTGTTTCTATATTTAACTTGTGTCTAAGAAAAAAATTTGCGAAAAAACACTTCAATCTAAAAAAGGAAAAAAGACGATGAAAAAATGCCATAAAGAAAAACTTGTGCATCCCATTTTCAAGGTTATGTTTCTTATTTTCACATTTATGCCTTTCATTCATGTCACAGTAGTGAATTATGATCCAAACATATGACCGATTAGTTACTAACATAGTGACTTGCTATAAGTAGAATAAAAATTATGACTTTTACCACGATGTAGCTCATCACAAAGAATGCGTGTAAACAATTTGATATACATAATGATATCAGTAATGCTATTTCTGATATATTTAACTTTTAATAAGTCATTGTTGATATTTATTTTTTATTTTACATCATTTAGCTTAAAGATTTATGGTTAAATGTTAAAAGCAAGGCCCCATTTTAATGTGTTGGGAATGGATTCAAACTCATATGAACTCACATAAAGAAACTAAAAATTGTGTTTTCTAGATTTCAGCAAGGTTGATATTTTTTAAACATGTAGGCATTGTATGAAATAAAAGAGTGTCTTGATTTATTCACATAAAAACAAGAAAATAAGTACCAACCTAATGTGAATCTTCCTTCCAAAGTTTTTTTAGGTGATCATATTTACTCATTGATTTTACTTCCATTTCAATAAGTGGTATTGGTTTAACTAGTAGCATTTTTTTTAAGGTTAAAATACAATCTTTTGTAACCATGGCTTGTAATTTATTAAAAAATACTTGTTGACTCATTTTCATGTATCACCTCATTTAGATTTAAATCATCACCATTATTGCCTATCACTTACACTCCTCTCTATCTTGTAAAACACTATACCTAATCTTATCTCCAAAAACTTTGTGCAAAACTTTTGGCCCTAAGAAAGAGTTCTACAATCACATCCCTTCCACACCACACATAGTTTATCCCACACTACTTTCATACTTATCCATTTTGCAAGTGTATGGAACACTCCATACAACTTATCCTCCTGCACACCCCACTCTTCCTCACACCCATCTTTCTGCAAAGCACTTTCCTCTAAACTTCTATTTCTCTGCACACAAAATTTTTCCACACAAAGCATATCATATATTCTATAAGTGTGATCTCTCCACTTATAAGCCATACTAAATAAAAATTATAAAATTATCTATTTTCTCCTTTCAAGGCTAATTGAAATTTCATTAAAGAAATACTAATCTTCAAGGTGGAATGGTGGCAATATCTTGTTATGTGAATCAAGTCCTCCGTTACTTCATTTAAGATGAATAATAGGTTATTAACCCCTCCCTATTGTGTTCACATGTCCTAATGAAGATGGTATATGATGAACGGATGTATTACTAAATATTACCCTTAAACTAAGCTTTTAAATAACTAATAGCTCCGTAAAACCACACTTAACTTGTCACATATATCTAAGTGCATTGGAAGAATATAGAATCATGGTGAACAAAAGGAAGGAGTCTTTTTGTGGAGATACAACTAATTCACTCGCTCGACAAGGAAACAACTTCCATTGTTCGATAGCCTATCAATGGTATTTGAATTTAACACCTGAGGAGAAGCTAAATAATATAATTTAGTTTACAAGCCTTACTAATGTTGGATGTGTTCTAGATGTATCTGATTTGACCCCAAAACGAAAACTACCATAGTCTCTTTGCAAGGGAAGAACCTAGTCCTCTTGACTCCTAAATCTTTTAGAAAGATGCTCAAGCTACAAGACCTAAACAATAAAATCAAATTGCTTAAGGCCAATGCTTTTCTTGATTCTTAAGGTGCTAGAATCAATATTATTCAAGAATTTATGGTTCATTCTGCACATGTGCCAACCAACCTCTACTTCATTGACATATCAATGCTAACAGAGCCATATAGGGATTTTTCCTGGTTGTTTTACTATATTACAAGATGTGAATCAACATCTCATGTACCTAAGTTAGTATTATACACCCAATATTTCTATTTTAATAAGGACACTCCTTTTAACTGGGTCAAAATAACCTCTAATGAAATCCCTTTTTAATTAGCTAATTATTTGAAAACTCATAGGTTTTTCATGACAGCCTATTTAGTGACGGCAACAGTCTATTGCAATCTATTCAATGGCCTACCACATAAAAATAATATTAATCCTGAAGTAGAGCTAGTATAATTCATCCTATTTTATGGAGGTATAAGGAACCACTTCATTTGTGCCTTGTTTAGGATATATTTGTTATGGAATCAGATTCATGTTGACTAAAATTGAACCACATAGGCTTACTCTAGAAGCAAAAGAGTTCCTAAAAGGACAAGGAGTGGAAGATAAACTTATGTTACTCCATGTTTTCATTTCTGATCGATGTTTTGTAGCATAAGTATGTAAGAGGTATTGTTCCTAGTTAATTTTATCAGATGAGAACAAAGAAGAAGCAATTCATTCCACTGTCAGTTAATGTTGGAGAAGTTTGGCAAAGAATTATGCACATTTAGCATAATTGTAAGAAGCATTAAAATATTTTGATTTGAAGAAGATTTAATATCTTAAGGGTTTATTTTCCCAACATCTGGCATTGGTGAGATATGGCAACATGTTCACCAAGATCATAGAAGGAACTGGAGATAATTAAGTACACAGTTCGAAAGAAAAAGAAAAGGAACAAATTGTATAGAATGAATATTTAGTCACACAAGTAAGTACCAATTTAAAATGGAAGACCAAAACCAAGAAAATAAGGAAGAACCCTACAAACGTACAATCCTCATTAGCCCCGCAGACCCATAAGAGTTCCTCTTTGACCTCTAAACAATAAGAGACAATTGTAACATGTGGAAAGAGTAATGAATGCTCCCCTAATGGAGCTAATGGTCAAGAGTGTAGGTTTTAACCCTATACAATTGATCATTACAAACATATTCTTAATAAAACAAGAAGGATACAATGGAAAACAAAAATTTACACAAAATTTTTATCATGGAAACCCAAACTAAGGAAAACTAACAAGCTTCTTTTATTATATTTTATGTACAATATGCAATATATATCACATGGAGTACATGAACCACCAATCCAATTGTAGTTATTTAACCAACAATACAAAAACCATGGGAAAAACTACCATGCGCTACAAAACCATATGATGAAAAATGCTAAAAATGGATGCAAAAAGATACCCAAATTTTTTTCTTAGGGTGTTTCTCAAAACCCCGTGCATGGGGTGTTTCACCGCCTAGATACCCCCAACCAAGGGAGCTAAAAAACCCCCTAGTACACCCATTTTTTTGTGGTGCATAGAAGCCATGCAAAGAATATAACACATACCCAACAAAGAACCACCCCCTCATGGTAGTTTGGACAAATCTCATGTTGTAGTTACTTCATCAAGAAGTAACAAAGCGTTCTAGTAAGAAAGAGTTGTAACCAACAGAAGTACCTACTGACATGGAAATGGATAGTGAAATAATTTTCAATTAGCTAGCACTAAGTCTAGCAAAAAATCAAAAAATGGTATAAGAATTAGCTATAGAGGAACCAATCATTTTCGATTAAAAATCATTGGCTATGCATAATACACATTATGATAAGGCTAGAAAAAAGTTACAAATTAATAAGGTGAAAATTAAGAATAAGAAAGTGACAAATAAATGAAAGTCAAAAGTTGATGAATTTGGAGAAGGACCTACTAGAATTCTCAAATTACATATTGTTGACACATGACAACAAGAATATTCCAATTTAATTTGTCCTTGAATTAAATTGTGAATTAAAAACGAATTTAGTCTTAACAGCTACTTGAAAATAATTAATTAATTTATTTTAAATTAATTAGTTGGAGAAATTCAAGTTAGAAGTCTTTTTGAAGTCATGCAAGAGTTATCCCTTAAATTAAGGAGATAAGATTGAGTTATATTTGAGTTGTAATTAGTTAACTCAGTTTATTGAGTTAAGTCCAGTTAAATTAGTTCCAAACTGTTTGAGGAACTAACAGTGAGTTAACAGTCAGTTGATGCATTAATGCACTCAACTAGAGCTACTCCAGTTAATTGAAGATTCCCTCATCAGAAAATCATGCATGTCTATTCTGAGAAAGACCCAGTTGAGATTAATGTTCAAGGAAAATGTACTATCAGTTGCAAGTGTTTTCTCATGGAGAAAACTCATGCATGTAGTCAAGGATTCATCCTTGAGGATTGCGCAGTTTTGAAGGCTTGGTTTTCCACTTGGTAATAGGAAAATCATCCACAAGGAACAACGCAAGGAAATAGGAGTTTGGAGGGTAGAGAGGAAGGTTGGATAGAAGCCAAGATTTCCTGTGAGCATCTGTGATGATTGTATTGAGAGCTGGCTAGCTGTGAGAGCTAAGGCTTTGTATAATTCCTATGTATTTCCATCATGTATGATAATACAATAGTGCGGGGTTTTTATCTGAGGCTTTCCCTAAAGTATTTTCATGTGTATTGTGCCATTGATTCTTCTTCTTCTGGTTATATTTTTCAGCGCGATCTTTAAGCTTCTGCAAATTGATAGTAGAAGTAGGTTATAGTATTCTTCTTTGATTTATATTGCATTATCGGGTTAACCTATCACAGATTTTCTACATGGTATCGGAGCTATGAACAATATACTAAGAAGAGAATTCGAAGCTTGAAGTTCGGGGTTGCAGGTGCATATCGAATTCATATCATACTTCAAGGTTGGCTAATGGCATTCTATGGCTTGAGACTCGAGTATGCCTTGGAAGGTAGCTCAAATTACATAGCATGGAAAGATAGAATGGAGGTTGTATTAGAAGACAATGGCTTGAAGGAATTCATTGATCAAGAAATCCCAAAGCCAGCTTCAACTAATGCACAAGAGTTGGCTGAGTGGAAGAAGTGTGTGGTGAAGGCGAGACGGATCATCCTTGAGGGAGTTCGAGACCATATTGTCTCGAGTCTCCATGGGAAGGATACTCCATTTTCAATGTGGAAGACATTGAAGGACCTCTACCAGAACAGTAGTGACCAGAGGAAATTGGCGCTCAAGGATAAGCTTCGAAGAATCAAGATGGAGAAGGGCGATACTATTTCCACATATCTAAACAAGCTCACCACCTGCAAAGATGAGCTTGGCAGTGTGGGAATAACTACTGCCGATGATGATATGGTGAGTCTCGATCTCCTTGGCCTTCCAAAGAGTTGGAATAACTGTTGGAAATAATACTGAGAAGGGGGGGTGAATCAGTATTATCAAATCAATAAGACTTTTTCATTTCCATACTCTGAGTCATATATGCTACTTCAGTTAAGAATACCCACGTATATTCAGTAAACTTATGATTCAGTTAATTAATCTTCAATGAGTGCATTAGAACATTATCAACCATATTAACAGTAAACAGGTGCAGTAAAATAGAATAGATCATCACACATAAGCCACACACATGAACACCATGATATAAGGTGGAAACCCAATGTGGGAGAAAACCACCTGCTGCAAGTCATCTCAATCTTCTTCTTAATAAGAAAATCCTTTTACAATATTCCTGTACTGGTGCAGTCTTATACCAGTACGTAGGCTTCTACCTACAGAGAGCTACAACCCTCTCTCGTTCTCCAATCTCTCCTGGAAGGGAGCTACAACCCCCATAGTTCTTGTACTAGCCGATCCATTTACTAGTACGCAGGATGCTACCTGATTCAATGCTCCAAAGTTTTCAACTGCTACTGGAAGGGAGCTACCACCCCCTTAGCTCTTGTACTAGCTAAGATACTAGTACGTAGGTGCCGACCTACAATTTTCTCTCCTCCGGGTACCACGTTTCATACATTTTCAGACTCGATACTCCTGAAGCACAACACATAATCTGAAAGGCCACGTTTCATCAAACTATCATTGAAGCACATAATCAATCAATCTTCTGAATCACCCAATCACCAGATCAAGGATAATATGTGTGTTAGCAACCCGATCTAGTCCATTAGATCACATAAATATGAGTCATTATGATCCTGATCCATTATTAGATCTCATCCATCAACACAATCAATCAAACTGAATATGTAGAATACTGACACCATTAAATAGTCATCAGAACACATCAACAACCTGAACCACCTATAACTTTAAACATCATAGCTCAAATGGTATACGCTATTACAATGAACCAAACCTGCGTACATACGCGCTTTCACCAAAGCCAACCCATGTACAGATCTATAAATATTCAATCATGACTTGCAGCGATTTCAAACTTAAGTTATACCCAGTTCAGATCATTACAAGCGTCAGTATACAGATCTAGAATAAGCATAATCAACTATATAGAGATAGTTCATTTCAAACCATTTGATCCCGATCTATCCTTAGATCTTTTTCTCCATCAACCGGTGAGATCCCTCTTTAGCTCAGATCCATATCTACACCATAACCCAATCACAGTATTCCAGATCTAGCACTTTATCAGATATTCAATAATTCAGATGATGCTTTGCCAAATGATCTCCTTCATCTTTTATAGTCTTAGGCCTTTCACAATACCACGGTCCAAAACCATAATAACACAATACCACGGACCCAATACTTGGGATCAACACTTTTGGATGCAATACCACGGACCAAAACCATAGGATCAAAAACTGTCGGACTGATACCATGAACCAACCATGAAAGTGCGTGAGATCAACACTTTTGGATGCAATACCACGGACCAAAACCATAGGATCAAAAACTGTCGGACTAATACCATGAACCAATCATGAAAGTGCGTGAACTTTTCTCTTGCATGAAGGGAACTTTTCTCTGCATGAAAGTGCGTGAACTTTTCTCTACATGAAAGAAACTTTTCTCAGCATGAAAGCACATGAACTTTTCTCTACATGAAAGAAACTTTTCTCTGCATGAAAGTGCGTGAACTTTTCTCTACATGAAAGAAACTTTTATCTTCATGAAAGTGCGTGAACTTTTCTCTACATGAAAGAAACTTTTATCTTCATGAAAATGCGTGAACTTTTCTCTACATGAAAGAAACTTTTATCTTCATGCAAGTGCGTGAACTTTAAAATGACTTTGTTGCACTATAATTTATCATCTGTGTGATTTTCTATCAAGGACAACACCTGTCTCATAATGCCAACAATCTCCCCCTTTGGACTTGATGGCAAAGCTAACCTGAGAATTGTCATCTGATTCCTTTGAGTTGTCCGACATCCCATGCATTCTGTCACATCTGATATCTCTTCCGTAGATTCATCTAGATATATATAAGTGAGTTGATCTTCTACGAGTTGGTTGCCATCAAGTACAACACATGCATCATAATGTCAACAATCTCCCCCTTTGGACTTGATGGCAACAATACCAAATCACTCTTCCCCTTTGACATCAAGGGCAAAGGGCGGACCAAGATATTCTCTTCCTTTGCTGTCCATACTCCCCCTGAGTACCTGCTGAAATCTCTGAATGAGCTCCCCCTTTGTATATGCCATGGTGCACCAATCTGTCCATGCTCTTTCTGAGAACATGCTGAAATCTTTGCTCTGCTGAAATATGCTTGTTCATGCTCCCCCTGACTGTAAGCAAGGTCTGCAAAAAGATGTTCTACAAGAAGAACATGACTCTATACATCATAAATGACCTTCCTATCACCAAAGACTCATACATACATCTATCTCCCATCACAATGGTGATATACCAAAAGTTTACATATGATAACATAAGAGAATAACATCATTCATCCCAGGCATAGTGGGGAAACCAACATAGGCCGTTACATGACCTGAAGAGATCTCATCAAATGAATACAATAGATAGAGACACACTATTACATCATGAGTCTTGATATGACCTTTACATGACATTTATAACAGAGACCAAACACCTAAATAAGATCATGATAAACATCAGCAACAACATTGTATGATCTGCTCCATAGCATCTGTCAATAGCAACTAGACCAGCCACTTGTATTAGTGCATGAATCATCAAGGTATGTCCGTATCAACTCATCCTTTTGAACAGAATTCTGTATATACAGAATCATTCACATTCTATCATATGTGAGAAACACCATAGCCATCCAGATCTGCATGAACCAAGTATCATCAATTGGGAATATCTGCATCAATCAACATATGTACAAAACAACCTATCATCATATAGGTAAGAACTCATCATCATCATGTCTCCAACAATGCAACTTTGAACAATCATCCATGTATCCAGCCAACAATCCTCATCCATATATGTGCCAAGAACAATAGGAATCCTGCATCATAACTGTAATATATGATCTTTATGCATATGACGACAACATCATATGAGTGACTCATCATCAAGTAAAGAAGATGTGAATTATGTACAACTCCTTATCCTTATGAAGATCACCATGTAAGCACCATTAGAGAATCAACCACAAATCTGATCTAAATATCAACTATGTAACCCCAAGAATCATCTGAACAACTCATAACCATATCATAGCAAGATGAATCATTTATCCATATAAGCATCATCACCAAGGACTATTAACCATAATGCCAACAATGCATTAAAAGCATATGCTCCCCCTAAACCTGTGCCATCTTGTTTACAGTCAGATCTGATCATGCATATCAGCAAGAGTATCAAGTCATCATCATTATCAAGTTAGAAACAAAACACTTCTAACCATCAAGTCATTTCCACACATCATCAGCAAATTGTAACCATTATCAAACAGCGCAAATAATAAACCGAATCATAACTGATCCTTTTTCTGAACCTGTCCCTACTGCCTTTCCTCAAACAATCATATACGCGACTATGCCATAACCAACTCGCGTATATACCTGACTTCTCTTTAAGAAACTTGTGTATGAGATTTAGGACACTGAAGTTTTACACTTCCAGCTCCCTCTGATTCTGTTACGTTTGTATGTTGTGCTGTGCCACCTCTTTCTGACTGCATTTCTTTCTTCTTCCACATCTTCAAGTGTGATGATGATGTTTTCTCCTTTTGGTATGGTTCCCATACTTTGTTCCTGCATTCCTTAGCTATATGTCCAAGCTTGTTACATGTGTAACATCTTACATGTCTCATATTTCTTCTATAGCAATCAACAGCTCTGTGACCAAACATATTGCAAGCAAAGCAATATCCAATAAAGTACCTTGAATGTGATGATCTTTCTGCATGATGGTCTTGAAACCTTCTTCTTCTGCATCTGGCTGCAACATGTCCAAGATTATAACATTCAACATTATTCATAGTAAAAGATTTTCTTTGAAGAATTTCTTTCCTTGGTTGATGATGAGATTGACCTTTCATCTCCTTATTGAGCATTTCAGATTTTTCAATCGAGCCCCTTGTCTTACTTTGTGAACTAGATTCACCTTCAATAGATTCATAAAAACCAAGACCAGTTTTGATAGCAGGAGACCTTTGACTATTAAGAATATCATCCAAGACTTTAGTACTATCTTGAAATCGTAACAGTTTATCCTTTTCTTCTAATTTATCTTTTAGAATATTTACCTCAACTTGATGTTGCTCTTCCTTTTCAAGATACTGCTTCTTCACGTTTTCTTCAGCATTTCTTTCTTCTTCCAACTGACGTCTTAGTTCAAGAACTTCATTTTCATGAGCTTGGAGTAGTTCTTTATTCTGCTTCTTTGATTCTTCAAGATCTTCTTTTAGCGAGCGGATCATGGCTTCAAGACTTTCATAGTAACTGGATCTATCTCTGAGTTTCTTGATGGTTGTGCTTCTTTCATTGACTTCATCTCTTAGTGATGTTACTTCATCCTGCAACTTTTTATATTTGTCCTTGAATAACTTCCTTACCTTGTTTCCTTCCTCTAGTTGAGCTTTTAGTTTGGCAGCTTCTTCTTTGAAGACACATTCCCTTTTGTTCAATAGATCTTGTTGATCTCTAATTTTGTCTGTAAGCCTTTTAAATTCTGCCTCTATTTGATATCTTTCTTGCTCACCCATAAAAGCAAATTCAGTTGTTTCGCTATCACTTTCATCTTTTCCAAATGGATAGATAGCTGGAACATCAGAGGATAACAAATTCATACCTGATAGTTCATATTCATTCTGAAATGATTCTGAATCTGAAGTGCTTCTTCCACATAATCCCCAATTGATTCTCCCACTGCCATAGTTCTTCTAAGATGTCTTCTTCTGCTTAGGTGCTTTCTTCTTAAGCTTCTTTCCCATTGTTCCATGGATCTCCTTCAAGCAATCAAGCTTCTACAAAAGGACCTGCTCTGATACCAATTGTTGGAAATAATACTGAGAGGGGGGGGTGAATCAGTATTATCAAATCAATAAGACTTTTTCATTTCCATACTCTGAGTCATATATGCTACTTCAGTTAAGAATACCCACGTATATTCAGTAAACTTATGATTCAGTTAATTGATCTTCAATGAATGCATTAGAACATTATCAACCATATTAACAGTAAACAGGTGCAGTAAAATAGAACAGATCATCACACATAAGCCACACACATGAACACCATGATATAAGGTGGAAACCCAATGTGGGAGAAAACCACCTGCTGCAAGTCATCTCAATCTTCTTCTTAATAAGAAAATCCTTTTACAATATTCCTGTACTGGTGCAGTCTTATACCAGTACGCAGGCTTCTACCTGCAGAGAGCTACAACCCTCTCTCGTTCTCCAGTCTCTCCTGGAAGGGAGCTACAACCCCCATAGTTCTTGTACTAGCCGATCCATTTACTAGTACGCAGGCTGCTACCTGATTCAATGCTCCAAAGTTTTCAACTGCTACTGGAATGGATCTACCACCCCCTTAGCTCTTGTACTATCTAAGATACTAGTACATAGGTGCTGGCCTACAATTTTCTCTCCTCCGGGTACCACGTTTCATACATTTTCAGACTCGATACTCCTGAAGCACAACACATAATTTGAAAGGCCACGTTTCATCAAAATATCATTGAAGCACATAATCAATCAATCTTCTGAATTACCCAATCACCAGATCAAGGATAATATGTGTGTTAGCAACCCGATCTAGTCCATTAGATCACATAAATATGAGTCATTATGATCCTGATCCATTATTAGATCTCATCCATCAACACAATCAATCAAACTGAATATGTAGAATACTGACACCATTAAACAGTCATCAGAACACATCAACAACCTGAACCACCTGTAACTTTAAACATCATAGCTCAAATGGTATACGCTAATACAGTGAACCAAACCTGCGTACATACGCGCTTTCACCAAAGCCAACCCATGTAAAAATCTATAAATATTCAATCATGACTTGCAGCGATTTCAAACTTAAGTTATACCCAGTTCAGATCATTATAAGCGTCAGTATACAGATCTAGAATAAGCATAATCAACTATATAGAGATAGTTCATTTCAAACCATTTGATCCCAATCTATCCTTAGATCTTGTTCTCCATCAACCGGTGAGATCCATCTTTAGCTCAGATCCAGATCTACACCATAACCCAATCACAGTATTCCAGATCTAGCACTTTATCAGATATTCAATAATTCAGATGATGCTTTGCCAAATGATCTCCTTCATCTTTTATAGTCTTAGGCCTTTCACAATACCATGGTCCAAAACCATAATAACACAATACGACGGACCCAATACTTGGGATCAACACTTTTGGATGCAATACCACGTACCAAAACCATAGGATCAAAAACTATCGAACTAATACCATGAACCAACCATGAAAGTGCGTGAGATCAACACTTTTGGATGCAATACCACGGACCAAAACCATAGGATCAAAAACTGTCGGACTAATACCATGAACCAATCATGAAAGTGCGTGAACTTTTCTCTTGCATGAAGGGAACTTTTCTCTGCATGAAAGTGCATGAACTTTTCTCTACATGAAAGAAAATTTTCTCTGCATGAAAGTGCGTGAACTTTTCTCTACATGAAAGAAACTTTTCTCTGCATGAAAGTGCGTGAACTTTTCTCTACATGAAAGAAACTTTTATCTTCATGAAAGTGTGTGAACTTTTCTCTACATGAAAGAAACTTTTATCTTCATGAAAGTGCATGAACTTTTCTCTACATGAAAGAAACTTTTATCTTCATGAAAGTGCATGAACTTGAAAATAACTTTGCTGCACTATAATTTATCATTTGTGTGATTTGCCATCAAGGACAACACTTGTCTCATAATGCCATTAATAACTACCAAGACTCTATGAATGGAAGGGAGAAATTGCCGGATTGGGAACAATTGTGGTCAAATATTATGCAAGAGGAGATCAGGAGGAGCACACGAGATGGTTCTTCATCCAAGAATGATGATGAAGAAAATTTGGCTTTAGCAAGTAAGGCAAGGAAATGGAAAGGGAAGGTTTCCCATTTCAAATCAAATTCTTCTCATGGAGGGAAGAAGGGTGACATGTCTAAAGTAAGATGCTTTAAATGTCACAAGATGGGACATTATGTGACTAATTGCCCATTGAAGAAGTCCAAGAAGGGATCCTCGGAAGGATCAGAAGGTGAGGCATTAGCCTCTCAGTTCAAAATGGACTTTACCCTCATCGCATGCATGGTGTCATTGATGATGGGTTGTTTCCGGTATCTTGACAGTGGAGCCTCATTCCACATGACCGGTGATAAAAATTTATTCAGTGCCTTGGAGGAGAAAGACCTCAAGATGCGCATAGAGATGGGTGACGACAAAAGGTATAGTGTTTCAGGAGTGGGCACGGTTGCTTTTCAGAGGGAGCATGGAGCTCCTCTCACCTTGACAGATGTGATGTATGTGTCTGGACTGAAGAAGAACTTGGTATCGGTCACGATGTTGGAGGACAAAGGCTACGATGTTGTCTTCAGTAAAGGAAAGGTGTTCCTAAGACACATAGCCACGGGTCAGACCAAGAGGATAGGGATTCAGGTGAAGAATCTCTATAAACTAGAGGTAGATGATTGTGCAACATTGAGTATGAAAGAAGAATTGGTGCAAAGCCAAGACATTGACGAGTTGTGGCACATGTGGTTGGGCCATTTGCATCATGGGTCTTTGAAGATAATGCAACAGATATCTATAGGACTTCCCAAAGGTAAACTTGAGCAAGTTGACACATGCAAAGGTTGTACCTTAGGAAAGTACACCAAGTCTTCCTTTCATGATCGAGATAGTTGAGCAGAGGCTATTTTAGAGTGAGTTCATACTGATTTGTGTGGACCATTCTCGACGACATCCACAATGAAGCAAAGGTATTATGTGATTTTCATTGGTGACTATTCTCGTAAATGTTGGATTTACTTCATGCAGAAGGACCAAACTTTCACAAAGTTTTGTGAGTTCAAAGCTTTGGTCGATAAAGAGTCAGGGAAGAAGATCGAGGCCTTGAGAAGCGACAACGGTGGAGAATATGTCACTCAAGAGTTTAAGGACTTCTATGTAGCGGAACAAATTAAACGAGAGTTGACGGCACCTCATAACCCACAACAGAATGGGGTGGCCGAGAGGAAGAACAAAACTATTGTAGGGGTAAACGGGAAATGCTGCATGACCAAGGCCTACCACTTCACTTGTGGGCTGAGGCATGCAACACAACGGTCTATTTATAGAATAGAAGCCCGCATCACATACTTGAGATGAAGACACCAGAGGAAGCTTTCTCCAGTAAGAGACAAAATGTAGGTCACTTCAGGATCTTTGGCTCATCGGTATATTTCCATGTGAAAAAGGATGCATGGAAGAAGATTGAGTTGACAACAAAGTTGGGGATATTTGTGGGGTACACTGATACACCTCACAACTATCAGGTGTACTTGCCTACCAGTCGAAGGACAGTGGTTCGCAGAGATCTCAAGTTTGATAAGCAGAAGGCCATGCGAGTTTCCCTTGAGAGGGAGCTCCAACTACAGGCTGTGGAGGAACTGTTGGTTCCTAAGGAGGAGAAGCCTCAGACTGATGCGGAGCAGCCGCATGTAGAGGTTCCAGGTGTGGAGACGTCCACTCAAGCAGAGTCTTCCAGAGATGGAAGGAAGCACACAAGAGAAGCTGACAGATTGTTGGAGGATGCGAGAGAGAATGTGGAGCACCATATTCTCAGCACAGACAGAGGAGGTCACCTGAGAGGTATACTAGATACATGGCCCTTGCTGGGGAATATGTTGAGACTGATCCATCTTCCTTTGAGGAAGAAATGCAACAGTCGATTTGGGTTGATGCTATGGTGGAGGAGTATGACTCCATAGTTCGTAACAGTGTTTGGGACGTGGTTCCGAGACTGGAGAACAAGTCAATTGTGAGTTCCTGTTAGCTTTACAAGGTAAAGCAAGCTGCTGATGGTAGTGTGGAGAAGCATAAGGCAAGATTTGTTGCCCGTGGCTTTTCACAGGTCAAGAGGATCATGTTGCTGCAGTATATTTCGACAGAGGAGCAAGATGCTGACATTTTGACAAAGGCATTGTCAAAGTGTAAATTCGAGTTCCATAGAGATAGGATCGGGGTGGCAGATAATCCCTTTCTTGTTGAGAGGGAGTGTTGAAATATGGCAACAAGAATATTCCAATTTAATTTGTCCTTGAATTAAATTGTGAATTAAAATTGAATTTAGTCTTAACAGCTACTTGAAAATAATTAATTTATTTATTTTAAATTAATTAGTTGGAGAAATTCAAGTTAGAAGTCTTTCTGAAGTCATGCAAGAGTTATCCCTTAAATTAAGGAGATAAGATAGAGTTATATTTGAGTTGTAATTAGTTAAATTAGTTTACTGAGTTAAGTCTAGTTAAATTAGTTCCAAATTGCTTGAGGAACGAATAGTGAGTTAACAGTGAGTTGATGCATTAATGCACTCAACTAGTACTACTCCAATTAACTAAAGATTCCCTCATCAGAAACTCATGCATGTCTATTCTGAGAAAGACCCAGTTGAGATTAATGTTCAAGGACAATATACTATCAGTTGCATGTGTTTTTTCATGGAGAAAACTCATGCATGCAATCAAGGATTCATCCTTGAGGATTGTGTAGTTTTGAAGGCTTGGTTTTCCACTTGGTAGTAGGCAAATCATCCACAAGGAACAACACAAGGAAATAGGAGCTTGGAGGGCAGAGATGAAGGCTGGAGAGAAGCCAAGATTTCCCGTGAGCATCTGTGAGGATTATACTGAGCGCTGGCTAGCTGTGAGAGCTAAGGATTTGTATAATTCCTATGTATTTCTGTTAGGATATTCCGACACATAGGATATAGTTAAGTTCAACTTGGTCTAGTTTAGAGTTAGGTATAGAGTTAGGTAAAGTGTGTTTCTTTACCGTTGTACATATTGTAACTTACAATCCGACGGTCACGATATGTAGTGATCCGACGGTTCACTCTCACCTCGGTATTATCGACACTTGATCCGTGGCTTGACACCCGATTGGTCCATGAGTTCTATTTAAAGCGCATGGAGGGTCATTGTTCGGGTAATCCGTGCATGAGAGAAGCTTATGTAAATTTTCATTCTTTGATTAATAAATTGTCTGTACCCACGTTGGGACAGGCCGTGGACTGTTTCCCTCCTTGCACTCTGAGGGTTTTAACCACGTCAAAAATACTGGTGTATTGATTTGAGATCTGGTTGTGAGCGGTGTCCTCTTGGTATTCTTTCTGAGGAACTTACCCTGTAAATTCCTACATGGTATCGGAGCTATTTGAGGGCCGCGTCCGTTGGTGATCCAAATCTGAAGCCGGTAGAACTGCATGCGGCTGTCGTTTCCTAGATCTGCTGTTTCTGACTGCTTTCGGGCCGAGAGGACTGCTCTGTTGCGTTCGGAGCATCTGTTTCAGTGAGGAACCCCTTTCGTTTCATGCGAAAAGGTTTCCGGTAGCCCTAGCTGCGTCATTTTTCAGATCGGGAGGTATACAGTGTTTTTTTTTGCAGTTCACTGTCATTTTCTCTCTGCTTATTTCGGTTTCGGTTTATTTAGCCTTTTTTTTTTTCCAGATCTATACCTTTCATTTCTGCGTATGCTCTTTGCCCTGCGACTCTGTGCGATCTGGGCAAATCAGAAACAGAAAGAAAGGATTTTTCTCATGCGTATGCTCTTTTCCCTGCACCTTAGTGTGATCTCGGAAAATCAGAAACATTGAGAAAAATATTTAGTTTTTCGGCTAAAAGCTAACTTTGAGATTTTTTTTAAATTTCTAGTTTTTTGGCTAAAGCTAACTTCGAGCCGTAAGGTTCGTTTTTCTTTGGATATTCGTGTTGGGTTTTGTGTTTTGTGTTTTGTAGGGGAAAAGAGTCTTCCCAGGCAAGCACGCAAATCGAGGCCCCCCCCCCTCTCTCTCTCTCTCTCTCTCTCTCTCTCTCTCTCAAATATTTTGTATAGATCAATTGGTTCAAAGACCTTTTAAGAGAGTAGAGGTCTTGGGTTCAAGTCTCCATTTTGTGGGGGCGGATTTTTTCATTCCCGCACATTCGCGCACTTTGCCGGCAACGTCAACAATTTTTTTTCAAAAAGCCATAACTTCTTCATCCGGAAGCCTTTTTCAGAGCCGTTTTTTTTAAAACCGCCTATTTTTTCGAGATCTATCCATTGGACCACTTACTTCAGCATCTTCAGCTTCAGTTGTTTTTTCAAAAAATGGAAAGTCCATGCCAAGTCATTCTTGACAGCACTAATTACTTCCAATGGGTAGCCTACATGGGAGATTTACTTAGAAGTAAAGGTCTCTTCAGAATAGCCACAGACCAAGAGAAGAAACCCAAAGATGAAGACAAGGCCGAAAAATGGGAAAATCGACAAGATCAAGCACGTGGTTTGATAGGAATGTCTGTTTCTCCTGATCTTAGATTCCACATTGCAGAAATTGAAACTCCTCATGAAGCATTAGAAAAACTTGCTAAAGTTTTTGGGATTAAAAATGAAATTAGAGCCCATCAACTTGAGAATGAGTTGCTTACTTTGGATCCTAATAATTTTTCTTGCATTGAAGATTTCTTGTCCAAATTCAAGACCCTTAGATATCTCTTGGAAGGTGTTAAAGTTAAGAAAGAAGATGGTAACCTTATTTATTCCATCCTTACTAAGTTGGGACCAGCCTACTCTGTATTTGTTTCCACTTTCCATTCTACCAGGGAAGCTTTCATTTGTCAAGGCAAAGACTACAAGCCCCCTTCCTTTGACTCCTTTTGTGATTCCTTAATAAGAGAACAAGAAAAACTCTTACACCTTGGTCTTCTTAATCTTGGAAACTCTTCCTCGAAAGCGTTAGCCGCCCAGCAGCAACCAAATTCAAAGAATCCTAAGAAGTCTTATCCTCAAAGGAATGGTCCTAAACCAACTCAGCCTCAAGATGAAAGATCATTTCAGCAATATGACAAGACCAATAAAAACAAATGGAAGAAGACTGACAGACATTGTAACTTTTGTAATCGAGATGGCCACTTAGAATCTAAATGCTTTAAGAAGATGGAAGCCTTGGAAGCCGCAATGAAGAAACATAACATCCATCTGGAGCCTACTTCAACTTCAACTTCCGGAACGGCATTTTCTGCATGTCATCGTCAATCATCTCAGTCTGGTTATGCACTAAATGTATCTTCTTCTTCTTCTCATTCTCATGAGTGGCTCATTGATTCTGGAGCCTCTTGTCACATGGCCAAAAACCAAGCCATGTTTTCTTCTTTAAATGATTGTAACACCAAAAATATATATGTTGGTGATGATAGATCTCTTAATGTTGTAGGGACGGGAACTGTTCATCTAGACAATGGTCAGTTCAATGATGTATTATGTGTTCCAAACTTATCCTGCAACCTTCTATCTGTCTATCAGATAACTCATTCAGGTGAAGGTAAAATTGTTGAATTTTCACCTCATGATGTTGTAATCAAGGATCTAAAAGATCCTAAACAGATTCTAGCTACTGGTCTTGCTGATGATTCCAAAAGGTTGTATAAGTTTCACAACTTTGGGTCATCCCATCTTCCCTCAGTATTTGTTGCTCATAATGATGAAGTGAGCAAACTTTGGCATGAGCGGTATGGTCACTTAAACTATCGCTCCCTTCAGCATCTATGTAAAGAAAACATGGTGACAGGTCTTCCTATGGTATCTTGCAAAGATGGTGTTTGTTCCGGATGTGTACTCGGAAAACATCATCGGGACAGTTTTGACAAACGTGCCTCTTGGCACGCCTCAGCCCCTTTACAGCTTGTGCACAGTGATTTATGTGGTCCTCTTCCTGTTGCTTCATTCTCTGGCTGCAAATACTTCTTAACTTTCATTGATGATTTCTCCAGACGCACTTGGGTATACTTCTTAAAACTCAAGAGCGAAGTATTTACCACCTTTTTGGCCTTCAAAGCATTCGTTGAAAAACAATCTGGACATCAAATTCTTAAGCTAAGAACTGATAATGGTGGAGAATATGTTAAAAATGCATTCATCAACTTTTGCACCGAAAATGGAATTCAAATGCAACATACTGTTCCATACACTCCACAACAAAATGGTGTAGCTGAAAGGAAAAATCGCACCTTAAAGGAAATGGCTAATTGTATGCTGCAATCTAAAGGACTCAGTCTTAGTTTTTGGGCCGAAGCAATTAATTGTGCAAATTATATAATCAATCGCACTCCTACTAAGGTTCTAGAGAATATCACTCCAGAAGAAGCCTGGAGTTCCCTTAAACCAGATGTAAGTCACTTTCGTGTGTTTGGAAGTGAAGCATGGGCCCATATTCCAGATGAAAAGCATAAAGCCTTAGAACCTAAGAGTGAGAAATGTACTTTTGTTGGATATTCTGAAGATGTAAAAGGCTATAGACTTATTCCATTTAAGTCCAAAAATGTTATCATTAGAAGAGATGTAAAATTTGATGAAAATAAATCGGCCTGCGAGCCTAGTCCGGCGGATGTGCCACCTATTCCTATCTCTTCTATCTTTGAAAACATTTCTTCTTCTGATGATGAAAGCGAGGATGATAATCCTCCCCCACCTTCTCAGGATCCTCAACTTCCAAGATGGGTCCGTGCTACTCGGGATGCAGCAGGTGATCTTGCCGGTGATCCTACAGATCAGCGACGTACCCGTTCTCAGTTTGAAAGAGCCTCTTCTTTACTGGCTCAAGCTCCAGTAAATCATGATCCTGACACTTTTGCAGAAGCTTCAGGCCATCCACATTGGGAAGCAGCTATGAATGAAGAATATCATTCATTGATGACAAATGATACATGGGATCTTGTTCCTCTACCAAAGGGACGCAAACTTGTTAGATGCAAATGGGTTTACAGAACCAAGTATGGACCAGATGGGAAAGTTGATAAACATAAGGCTCGTCTAGTTGCTAAGGGCTTTTCACAGGTTGAAGGCATTGACTACACTGAAACCTTCGCCCCTGTTGCCAAAATGAACTCTATCCGCCTTGTTCTTTCCCTTGCTGCCTCTTTAAAATGGGAAGTCCATCAGATGGATGTTAAATCTGCCTTCTTGCATGGGGACTTGCAGGAAGAAATCTATATGGAACAACCCATTGGCTTCATACAAACAAACTCCAGCCTTGTGTGTCGACTTAAGAAATCCCTTTATGGTCTCAAGCAAGCTCCTCGGGCTTGGTATGCCAAAATGGATAGCTTTCTTTTAGAATCTGGCTTTTCTAGGTGTCATTCTGACAATACTGTCTACACCAAGAAAGTGGGTGACTCTCTTATCATCCTCGTTCTTTATGTTGATGATCTTATCCTTACTGGCAGTGATCCCAACCTTATAAACCATGTGAAGTCTATCCTTAAAAAGAAATTTGAAATGACAGACTTAGGACACTTACACTATTTTCTCGGTCTTCAAGTCTTGCAATCCAAGGAAGGTATTTCCCTTTCCCAGTCCAAGTATGCTTGTGATATTCTTCGTCATTTTCACATGGAAGACTGTAAGCCAGCCCCTTCTCCCTTTCAGTCTGGAGTCAAACTTTCAGTCTCTTGTACTTCTCCTGAAGTTGATGCTACCTTATACCGTCAACTTGTAGGAAAACTCTTGTACTTAACCCATACTCGTCCTGATCTTTCCTTTGCTGTTGGCCTTGTTGCTCGTTTTATGCAAAACCCCCGTGAAAGTCATTGGAAAGCAGCCAAAAGAATACTTCGTTATGTTCGAGGTACAGTACAGTTTGGGATTCATTACAGTGCCAAAGCAGCTCCTCTGTTAGTTGGTTTCACTGATTTTGATTGGGCTGGTGACCCTGATGATCGGAAGTCTACTGCCAGTTATGTCTTCACTCTTGGTTCAGGACCAATTACATGGGCTTGTAAGAAACAGGCTGCCATTTCTCTTTCGTCAGCAGAAGCAGAGTATCGTGGTGCCGTGGAAGCTAGTAAGGAAGCCTTGTGGCTTCGTCAGATCCTATCAGAGTTTGGCTTTGAGCAGCAGCATCCAACCACACTTTGGTGTGATAATCAAAGTGCCATTCAGCTATGCAAAGATCCAGTTCAGCATCAGCGCAGCAAACACATCGAACTACACATGCACTTCATCAGAAAGCTCATTCATGACCATGTTCTTGAAGTGCAATATTGTCCAACAGATGATCAGGTTGCAGACATCTTCACAAAGGCTCTCACAGAGGCGAAGTTCACTAAACTTCGATATATGCTTGGAGTTCAGGAAGTTGTCGCTAAGGGGGGATAGGCTCTAGTGCCTCCTTCCTTCTCCTATTGTGTCATATTTGTAAATCCTTCAATCCTATCCCAAGTTGTTCTTAAGGGGGGATGTTAGGATATTCCGACACATAGGATATAGTTAAGTTCAACTTGGTCTAGTTTAGAGTTAGGTATAGAGTTAGGTAAAGTGTGTTTCTTTACCGTTGTACATATTGTAACTTACAATCCGACGGTCACGATATGTAGTGATCCGACGGTTCACTCTCACCTCGGTATTATCGACACTTGATCCGTGGCTTGACACCCGATTGGTCCATGAGTTCTATTTAAAGCGCATGGAGGGTCATTGTTCGGGTAATCCGTGCATGAGAGAAGCTTATGTAAATTTTCATTCTTTGATTAATAAATTGTCTGTACCCACGTTGGGACAGGCCGTGGACTGTTTCCCTCCTTGCACTCTGAGGGTTTTAACCACGTCAAAAATACTGGTGTATTGATTTGAGATCTGGTTGTGAGCGGTGTCCTCTTGGTATTCTTTCTGAGGAACTTACCCTGTAAATTCCTACAATTTCCACCATGTATGATAATACAATAGTGTGGGGATTTTAGTTGAGGCTTTCCCAAAAGTATTTTCATGTGTATTGTGCCATTGATTCTTCTTCTTTTAGTTATATTGTTCAGCTCGATCTTTAAGCTTCCATAAATTGATAGTAGAAGTAGGTTATAGTATTATTCTTTGATTTATATTGCATTATCGAGTTAACCTATCACAGATTTTCTACACATATGACTTCATGTGACACACATTCTCATTCTATCACAAAGAAAGAAATTATGAACACATAATTGAAAATAAATATTAGTGAGCTTGAAGAAGCTCTCAATACTAAACCTTTGTTCATGCCCCCTTTGGGTATTATTGTCCCATAACCTACACCTACAGTCACACCCAACACACCAAATACAATTAAGAATGCTTGAAAACTACGGAATCTCATTAGGTCTTATGTAGCCAACAACATCAATAAGGGAGTGAGTGTTATTGAAGATGTCTCGAAGATATGCTCATATTTAAGTAATATTTCTCAAGGGATTTCTTCTTCTACAAATTATTTGTGAAACGGATATGAACATGATCAACACCTTTCTAATAATTCTTTAATGACATTTCTTGCTAAGATTGCTACCCTGAGTGACTTTCATAAAACATATCAAGGGATTCTAACTGGGAAGTGAATAAAACAAATTAAGGCAGGATGGCCCACTAGGATCAAAATATTAAAGGATTTTATTTCTAAGCGTACATATATTAATAATGAAAGGAGCAATAATTTATTAAAATCTACTAAATTTGTTCAAGATCTTCAAGGGCCAAGAATGATTAGAGACTCCATGTTAGTTCCAAAATATGTGTTACAAGAATGTTTGAAAATTATTAAGATATCATGGAGTAATTTCGATGAATTAATAAATTTTTCGAAGGAAGAAATTAAAATATTGTTAGTTACATTTTTTAATGAAAATGAAGACCATTTTTTATTCATTGAGAAATTACAGTTAGATTCAAAGGAAATAAAGGAGGATATGTTTGCATGAAGATTAAAACAAGACATAACCATCCTATTAATGAACGAGCATATTTAAGAATGTCTTGGGAAATATTTAAATGAAACATGAATAATTTCCTAGTAGTTAGATAATAGACTTGCAAATCCCAATATATACTCCAACAATATGATGTTGCAAAAATAAGAGAGAGAGGATTCAATACACTAGTCATCCTTCTACAATTTTGTGAGTGTTCTATATTTTATTTGAAGAAATTTCATTTTCTTTCTCCCCGGTCTTAGATCCCTGACTACATTCCTTTCGTTTTCTTCCAGGTTACTCTATACTACTAATGGTCCAAATGACCCCAATCCTAGTCCCTTAGGGATGAATCCATTAAATTTATGTTTAAGTATCCATAATTTTGTGGAGTGATTTAGGAATTTACTATATTCAAACTTAAAGTCTATAATATTATTTCTAGGCTCTCGTAGAAATCTATTTCTGGGAGTGCAATATAGTTGTGGCTTCATAGAATTTTAATTAAGAATTTAGATCTCATGAATGTTCTCCTATGATTCTTTAGGATTTTTAATGAATGAAATGATTTTAGAACTCTCTAAAATACATGAGCCAATTCTTTATTTTATATCTATGTATTTGCTTCAAATGTGTCTTCCTCATGATATGTGAATGGATATGTATCATGGAATGAATCAATGAGATGAAATTTACTTCTTTAATTTTTCTTTTTGTTCTTTAAAATCGGTCCACTCACAAGTGAATATGTTGCATGTTTAATTTTTTTCATTTTGAGTTAATAAGAAAATATGAGTGTGTGAAAGAGGAGTACCACCTTTATAAAAATGTAAAGGGAACTTAGACAAGTCCTTAGGAGGTTGACTCACGTCCCTGAAAGGAAAAGAGACCAACAAAAACTTAAAATCAATCCCCAAATTAGAAAGTGGTTCTATCAATAACACCATTCTTTTAGGGTTTTAGAAAACAAATTAAATAAATAAAAGCAATTTAAAAAACCCAAAATTAAGAAAACATAAAGAATAATAATAAATATGGGGAGGATTTTCACAATCACCCACTGCCCCAAAGGGGGAAGGGGGATGGTAACTCTAAGAACCACCCTCCGTAGTAGATTGATTTTAAGCCTTTCACCTTAGGGGTGGTAGGTGTTTATGAGAATGATCACATTAACCCCAACCCTCGCTTCCCCAAGCTTGTCTTATAGATAAATGATCACATCGAAGGAATGGATAGGGAGAAAGTTACCTTTTGTAGCAGCTACAACCACCCTCAAAAATTTTGGCATGCACCCAAATTCAGAGCCTCCCTTGAGAGTTTCACTTGATGGTTGCATACACTCGGGTTCACTCCATGAGCTCGTGTGAGCCTTCGCACCCACCTTGCTTGTTCATTCCACCCAAGCTTTTGCATGTTGATGTCAATGTATTTCTTGTGACCATGTTCTGGTCATGCTTAAGGTTTTAGCTTCGTGTGTACATATTATGTTCGCTATGAAATCATCTGTCACACTCACGCACGGAATCACATCCACTATCGCACAAGCGTCGTCACTGTTGATCAACGATCAATCACGAGTGTCGTGCTTGTCTCTTGCACCGTCCGCCAGTCATGTTGAACATGTGTGTCGGGTTGGTTTGAGTTGTCTCATCGTCAAGTCATGTTGGTGTGTGTTTGTAAGATCACATTCGCATCTTTCACTCGTTCACACACTTAGTCATTTTTCTAAAGTTCTGACAACCAAACTCTCCTCTGACAATCAGAACATCACCCTGCCATCGACTCGATCAACTGTCACCCAGAACAACGCAAAAGAACCAAGCAAGTCTTTTCAAGTTGCACTGCTCGCAAGAAATCCAATCAACTTTCAAGTTGCCCACCAGGAGAGTTGGACCCAACAGCCACCTCGGGACTAACTCCCCTAAAAAATTGCACAGATAGGTCAAATGAACACCCAATGCTTGTGCCTGTCTCCCTCAGAAAATTGTGCATTTTTCCCAGTCAATCCTCCCGATAGTCGACTGACTACTCATCCAAAAAATTACAGAGTTTTCACGAGCAAGCCTTCTGCTACCTAGTAGTCCACTCAGCTCAGAAATCGCATAGAGATGATCAGCAGGCCAGCCTCCCAGCCTTAGTGTAGTTTTTCTCACTAGAAGCTCCCAATAACAGACTGACAGTTCCCTCCAGGAATTGCGCAGTTTCTGCTGCCAAGATCTTGGCAGCGAACATCTAGTTCCCCTTGGGAATTGTGCAGTTTCTGCTGCCAGTGACCTAGAAGCCAGCTGCCAGTTCCCTCCAGGAATTGCGTAGTTTTGGCTTCCAGGCTCCCGTCCAATTCCTCCAACAAACTACGCAATTTCTACCTGCTGATCCTCCATGCAGCTCGACTTGTTCCTCCAGAAAATTGCGCAAATTTTGCTGTCAAGACCTTGCTGCTTGCTTGTTTTGGAAAATGCACAGATTCTGTCTACCTTGCCTTCCTGCAGCCAGGAATGTCCCTCCCAAAATTTACCTAGTTTTTCCTTCCAACCGAGCCAAACCTCGCGAACAGTCACTGTCGACTTGGATTGCCCATCTTCATCACCCAGTGACTCTTGCACAGTTTTCATGAGTAGTACCCTACCCGGAGCCATCATCCTGCCTCCCAACCTTGCTGCCTCTCCTGGTCACCTACATCCAAAATGATCATCTGTCATGGTAAACTAGGAGGTTTTTTGATTTGATGTCATCTCGTCATGAGTGATTGTAGGTATAGGTACACCAACAAACATGGCGCGACGACGAATGGGATGAACGAAGGGAGAACATGCAAAAGGACAGGTTCACCAACGGACAAATGAACGATGCATGCAAAGAGATGAGCTCGCGAACGAACGATCATGCAAAGATGTGTTTGCGAACGAACGGACAAGCAAACATGCGAGATGTGTTCACTGATGGACGAGATAACAAACATGCACCTTTCACGAGCAAATGAGCCTATCAAGCCTTCCAACATTCAAGTAAGGAGAAACGTGCCAAAGCAACATCAAGCGAACCAATGACCATCAAAAACTCCATGCACTTTTTCATGTGGAGGTGAAGCTGTGACACACCATGAAGACATCCATCACCTAGCAGCACTGCAGCTCAACATGCACTCCAGCAGTAGCACGAATGTACCAGCACTGTCATGTTGAGTCATGTTGTCCACATGTCCACTATGGGCCATGTTGTCCAATCAATGTAATGTAACGTGGAATTCCAAGAGACCCAAATCAATGTAATGTAATGACTGCTCCTCTGGAAGTTGTGCATGTCCTGTTGTGTTGTGTGTTCCTAGCAGAGTTGGAGCTTCCTCCCAACTGACTTGGGACTCACTCTCACCCTCTCCCTTTACAGTGAAAGAACCATTGACATAAGTAACACTAGCAATCACCAGGCACACAAATATCACTTCTCGAAGACAAAGCAGACCACTCTCCTGTGCTAACAAGCAAGAGTTGAGGCAAATCCTTAAGACAATAGCAACCGTGCCATCATACCGGATGGGACTCCCACAACAAATGGTGTGAGGTCTAGTTAGGACTTCATACTAGGGTGATCCCCTGAATGTTGGCGGGTCCAGCACTATCAAAATTTCTGGTGCTAGAAGGAGGGAAACCATTTGTATATGGTTGAACATCCTCTCACACTCATTCATCAACCATCTGGTCAAGGCAGTAACTCGCACTCCCTCTCACCTACACGTGACTCTGCAATTGGTTACTCCTCACCTCCCAGGGTTAAACATGATATTTCGTATCAACACCTTCACTCCTTGGAGTTGTTGTATCATCAGTGGAAGAAGCAGTCCTTGCCACACTTGAAGGTCTGGCAGAAGCTATTGAAGATGGAGAGGAACCTCTGTCTTCTGGCAAGGCGAACAAGACACTCTTGTGATCTTGGGATCAAACTCTGGTACAAGAGTTGGAGGGGAAGGCAGCGGAGGTGGTGGAGGTAGAGATGAACCAACGGACTCAAAACCGGAACCATAGGATTCTGAAAGAGAAGAGGAGGACGACGAAGAAGAAGAAATGACTGACCCAAATCTTGAATGGATGAATCAGGGACCATTTGTCTCTCCCGGATGTTCTGCATAAGATGCCAGAGCATAGAGAATGAACATCAAATTCAACCCTGACATCACGGTGAAGGCAAAAGACCATTTGGACAACTTCTACCTACAGCTGTAGACCCTTGAGGTACGTTATGACGACGTAGCATGTAGATTGTTCCCATGTACCTTTGACAGTCACGTAGCTGCATGGTATCACAACCTTCCACCAAACTCTATACAGAATTGGGGTGCATTCAAATGCATGTTCCTTGAAAAGTTTGTTGATGACAAGACCCCAGCCATGCTACTCAAAGAATTGGGAAGCCTCAAGATGGAGGGAAAAGAGAAAGTGAAAGATTTCAATCAAAGGTTTACACGCATATTGAACAAGTTTGCAGTGGACACTAAACCTCATGACTCCATCACTGTTGATTACTACACATCCGCACTGCCAACCAGCATTGCACAGTTCGTCAAGCGAGTTGTGAAACCAACACTCTTAGAAAACTGTGAAGAGGCTATTGCTATTGAGAAAGACCTGCGCTCAATTGGAGTCATCAAGGATGACGAATCAGCGAAGACTCCAAGGATGCGAGCAGGAATCCCCAAGGAATGGCAAGCAAGGGTAGAGACAAGGAAGCAACTGATATTGAGACCCTCACTCGCCTTGTCAAGAACTTGACTACATAAGTGTCTGAACTCAAACAAAGGAAAACAGACACATTTGCAAACAACCATCCGCCCAGACAGAGACAGGAAAGCAACTCATCAAGCAGCAACCAGTTCGCTTCAAAAACTACACAGAAACCTGTGTTCCAGCTCGAACAGTGTGCAGATCCTAAGTTCTGTTCTTTCCATGAAGAACATCACCCTGAGAACTCTTGTTTGGACTGGAAGCGAGTCACAAGCGCTTTCTGCAGTCATACACTCGATGTGGAAAGCAATATGCAAGAGCAACTGAAAGACACTGATGATGACGAAGAGGTTGCACCTGATGAGCCATCAAGCTTTGGGCATGTGGTGAACACATATCAGTGCTCGCGAACAATGTCAAAGATGAAGACTGAGAAGCAGCTCCAAAAGCAAACTGATCGTTACAACCTTAGGAGTAAAGGCCCCCCCCCCCACACTTAGGGAAATGCAAGAGAAGGTGAGACTGCTGATGAGGAAGGTCGAACCACTGGCCGACCCAAAGCATAAAACAAAACACAAGTCCGGGAAGATAGCGACGGACAAGGGTACATCCATGAGAAAAAAATTGCAAAACACTCCGTCGGACAACACGAACATCCGTTCTACGTCGGACACCTCGGTAAGTCTACCACCTTTGGACTATAACATTGTTGATGACATGAAGAAAACTTGAGCAAACATCAATTTGTTCGAATTAGCTAAGATCCAGAGTCAGCGAGATATCCTGTTGCGCGTATTGGAACAAACAACAATGGACATTGCAACCTCTACTTGAAAGGGAGAAAGCACACCTCTCGGATCACTTTCCACTGTGCTCAATACACTCCAGATGGAAGAAGCTAACTCAGGTTGCCCTCCATTCTTTCTATCTTTTGAAATTTTCAATTGCAATGTTCACAATTGCTTGGTTTATTCCAGCGCGGCAGCCATCATCATGCCGCTTTCCATTACAAAAAAGATCAATGCACAATGGAGCGAGAAATCTGCGCAGATCATCCAACCATGGTAATTTTAAGGGCGAATTTTATCCCAAGGGCGAAATTTAAGGGGTTTTTCATTTTAGAGGGGCGAAATTTTTATAAAACAACCATTTCATATATTTAGCCCAACTTTTATTTTAAAAAGTAACTTTTTTTCATTTTAGCCCAAAAAAAGGGGCGGATAAACTATGAAAATACTCATTTGACGCGATTCGCCTGGTTTGGGAGGTTATATTCCATTACAATTGCCGATTTTCTGCTTTGCAATGTTAAATTTGTTTGCAATCGCCCATTTTCTGGTTTGGGATGTTGTATTTGATCCCAATAAATAAAAATATAAATAAAGTGGAGGTATGGTAAATAAATAAAACCTCTTTTTATACTTACTCCAAAGTTATGGTAAATAAACTAGAGGTATGGTAAATAAATAAAACATCTTTTTATATTTAGTCCATAACCCTCTTTCTATTTAAGAAGGCTAAAAAAAAACGTTTTATTTAAGTGAATCCTATGGGTCAGATACCATATTTATAAAAGAGTTATGGTCAATTAATACAAATATAAATAAACGAGAGGTATAGTAAATAAATAAAACATTTGTTTATATTTACTCCATAAGTCACCTTATATTTACAAGATGCAAGGGTGTAAATAAATAAAAATATAAATAAAGTGGAGGTATGGTAAATAAATAAAACATAATTTTATACTTACTCCAAAGGTATGGTAAATAAATAAAAATAAAAATAAATTAGAGGTATGGTAAATAAATAAAACCTCTTTTTATATTTAGTCCATAACCCTCTTTCTATTTAAGAAGGCTTAAAAAAGAGGTTTTATTTAAGTGAATCCTATGGGCCAAATACCATATTTATAAAAGAGGTATGGTAAATTAATAAAAATATAAATAAACGAGAGGTATGGTAAATAAATAAAATATTTTTTATATTTACTCCATAAGTCACCTTATATTTAAGAACACTCAAAAAATGTGTTATACTTAGGTGAAGCCTATGGGTCAAATACTATAGGCCAAATACCTTGGGCCAAATTATTATTAATACTATGCAAAAAAACATTATTAACCCTAATATTAGTATTTAAAAAAATAAAGATGGCACATGGTATTGACTCACGGTATTTATGTGGAATGTAGCCTATTTAAAGGGGGAATTAAACAAGCATAGATCCATCTTTACTCTGGATCTACGAAGCGCCAAGAGGGATCAAATATCGTGATATGCAAACTAGCATAGAGTGAAAAAATATTTGATCCTTCTAGGGGCTTGGTAGATCAAGAGTAAAAATGGATCTTGTAATTTAATGTCACTTTAAAAAAAAAAAAAAATCAATTATTAATTTTATTAATTACTAATAGTAATTTTTAAGTTCTAGGTTTATGATAACCCATGGTATTGACCCATGGTAATACCATGGTATTCATGTGAGCATAGACTATTTAAAGGGAAAATTCTATCAGCTTAGATCCATCTTAATTCCGGGGACCCATGGTAATACCATGGTATTCATGTGAGCATAGACTATTTAAAGGGGAAATTCTATCAGCTTAGATCCATCTTAATTCTGGGTCTACCAAGTGCTGAGAGGGATAAATAGATTTCATCCCTCTAAGAGTGGTAGATGTGGAGTTAAGATGGATATATGTTGGTTTTTATGATAATGAAGATATTAAATAGACTTAGGAAAATATATTGTAAAAAACATCTTAACGTGAATGGTTAAAGCTACATTTAGTCACTTAACAAAATTTAGTAAAAAATACCAATATCTCCATTAATATTAGTTTTTCTGATTTAACAAAAAAAATTCAAAACAGTGAAATCTTATCACTCTTTCCGCATCACCCTCCCAGAAGAGAGATACTAGTTGCCCAGATTTCCCACCATTTTTCAAACGTTCTCAATATGATATCTTCATGAAAAAGTTAAGGTACTGATGTTGGATTAGTTGTTTGAAAAATATGCTGGTTTTTACAACCTTTCATTAGTTGTTTGAAAAATATGCTGGTTTGTACAACCTTTCATTAGTTGTTTGAAAAATATGTTGGTTTGTACAACCTTTAATCTTCTCTGTTATTCTTAGTTTGTTGTAATGATCTATAGGGGTTGGGCCATTGCACCATATTGTCCTAAAAGGTGGAGATTGTGCACCAAAAAGGAAATTAATCCACATGCTACAACGTTGTTAAAAAATGCAAGACATATGAAGGTAGTGAATTATGCTAATAAGAAATTTAGATTGGGAGAGACGTAATTAAATTTTATTATTTAATTGGAGATTTCCAATTAAAATAATAATAAATCTACATTTATATATTTATATATTGATTGGAAGGCTTATGACAATGGTCACTTCTTTCCATTAGATCCCCTTCAGGCCTTTGACATACCTACTACTTTCTTATATTATATAGTTGGGGCTTGCTACTTGTTTGCGTGTTGGGGTAAACAAGCTTGATGTGTTTTTTTTATCTCGTAGTTGGAGTCTATGGAATAGGAAATAAATTTGATAGCTTGACAAAAGTGGTTAATCTCTCCTACCTTGACAGAACTGGTGGTCAAGGTCAACACCTACAAGAACTTTTTTATGGAATATTATCAGGACTAATAGAAGGATACAAAAGAGTGTATAGTAAGAACCTTGACAAACACGACCACTGAAACTTGCAGCATTGTTTGTAGGAAGAGAAAATTATGTCTCTTTCTTCCAAACATGTATGTTAGTATATTACAGTTTAATGAATATGTTTTCCTATTATCATATATGGTTTCATACTTTAACAAAACATTCGCCAAGACTTCACAATGTTTTATTATTCAGTGAAAGATTTGCCAAGATCTTACAAGATTTTATAATTCAGTGAAAGATTCGCCATGACTTTACAAGATAATATAATATGGTGAGAGATTCGCCAAAAAAATTATATATACATATTATATTATTGATAAAATCACCTCCCATTTTTCCTATGTATCATGGGGATTCGCCCATTTATTATACATATAAATTTAAGGTGGTTCTTAAAATTTTCCCTTCATCCAAATTGATCGAATGTCAGTACCATCCATTGGTGAACTACGAGACATGATCATCCGAGTATCTCATGAAGGTCGAGTCCACCAATGCATTAACATAGTGGTTATGGACATACTAGACGCATATGGTCTACTACTCAGCAGAGATTGGTCTAGAAAGCTAGATAGATATTTTGCTACATACTGGTCTCACATGTGGCTTCCGTACAAGGGCAAGTGCAACCAAATCCAGATATTACCTGAGAGGTACATGAAGAATAATGTTACTCCCCTTAATGGCGAGAATGAACCGTTGGACTTCACAGATCTCATGTTGATCCGGATTTAAACAGGAACACAACAAATTACAAAGATAACCATAAACACAAAGATGCAGCGGAAATAATACTTCATTTAATTAATGTAAAATACTGAAATATGCTTACAAATAGAAATGGAAATAAACCATCTAGGGCGATGGTAGCTTATCTCTAAGAAGAGATGTGCTGGCTACATGCCTCTGAATTGTGTTACAATGAGGCTCAAAGGCTTATTTATTGTTGAGAAACAATGGAAAACCCTAAACATCCAAAAACATAACCCTAGAAGATGAAACGCCAAACTGTGGGCCCCGATTGGGTAAATTGGTACATCAACTTCCCGGGGTCGTAACTTTGGCATATGATCTCTGTTTGACGCATACAATAGCTCGTTAGAAAGATCTATCTGAGGACTATAACTTTCGAAAAAGAAACATCAATATATAGCCCATGTTGCTCCCAGTTTTCCCAAAAAATGTCTTTTAGGGCCTCAAAACGGCTCCAGAAGTTAAGGACCCCAAAAACTGCTAAAAATAGTAATTTGTGCAACAATTAAGGAAATTGAAAAACTGTAAGAGACAGTTGTGGGGGTCTAAGTGGGATAGGTGGGTGGCCACCAACATCCACCTGGATCATTCCTCCCCACTTAGGAAGCAATGGTCCCCATTGTGTTGAGTTCCTCCATCTACTGAACTTGGTCCCTGGTGAGTTGTTCTGCAATCTCTGATGTGTCCAATAATGTTGGGAAGCATGGCCGAGGGCGTTCCACATTGAACACTTGGTGCAAGCGAAGAATGGAGGAATGATGTGCTCCAAAGCATTGTTTTCCATAACCTTGGAAATGGTGTAAGGACCATGTCGAAGTGGTCTGAGCTTCTGATGGGTTCTTGTAAGGTGTTCATTCTGCAGATGCAACAAGACTTTGTCGCCTAATTGAAACTTGTACGGTAGCTGATAGTGCAACGGTGTCCTTGTGGGTGAGGAAAAGATGTTCGTGTTTGCTTTCATGATCGTATCTATCTGCTGCTGTTGTTGCTGTGTGGAGGAACCCTTCACAGGGGTCATGGATGTGGCGACGATCTTCCCCTTACTTTGCAAGCGAACCAGACAGAAAATGAATTTCCTAGTCTGGGAGATGAGCTTGATGCCTTTCTTAGTAGCAATCAAAGAGGTGGTGGTAGGTGGGGCTACCTCAGGTATCCTGTATAATGAATTACCCAAAGTGATAATAACAGCGGGAGGCCTTGACTCATACACATCATGGTCCACTTTATGTATTGATCTTCATAGCTTCTGACAGGGTAGAACTGCTCCTTGATGGCATCCTGGAATTAATTCCAAGTGGGTGTGGCTGAAAATAGTGAGCTTGTACTTGCATCCTTCTACTCACAGTAGGTTTCCCACTAGTCCTTGATGTGGGGAGTTGCTTTGAGAAGAGCGAAAATAATCTTTTTCTGACTGGAAAAATCATGAACAGAAAAATACCCCTCTAGCAATTTAACCATTTATCTACAGAATTTGCATCTATCTAACCCTTGAAGATGGGGATTTCAAAATTAACTTGTAACTTAAAGGGTGTGGCATTTCCAGAGTAGCTGTTGGAAGCCGATGCGTCGCCTCTGGGTAGCCGCTGAAGGATCTGGGCAAAGTTGTCCATCATTGCGTTCCTTTGTCGCTCGAGGGCATCTTCGAGCAAGATTTTGATAAGATATCTTGCCCCATCATCTTTCTTTTCATCCAGCATGGGAGGCCGTCAAGATTTGTGAGGCTGGTCTTGCAAAGGTTCGACCAGTTCAAGCCCTAACTCCTTATATCCTGACCTCGTTGGGGACATGCAAAGAAAAACATAGAAAAAGCAAACCGCTCTGATACCACTAATCCAGATTTAAACAGGAACGCAAAAAATTATAGAGATAACCATAAACATAGAGATGCAGCGGAAATAATACTTCATTACATTAATGTAAAATATTGAAATATTCTTACAAACAAAAATGGAAATAAACCAGCTAGGGCGATGGTAACTTATCTTTGACAAGAGATGTGGTGGCTACATGCCTCTGAACTGTGTTACAATGGGGCTCGAAGGTCTATTTATTTTTGAGAAACAATGGAAAACCCTAAACATCCAAAAACATAACCCTAGAAGATGAAACGCCAAACTGTGGGCCTCGATTGGGTAAATTGGTACATCAATTTCCTAGGGTCATAACTTTGGCATCCGATCTCTGTTTGACACATACAATAGCTTGTTAGAAATATCTATCTGACGACTATAACTTTGGGAAGAGCAACATGGTATGGATATTTTGTTGCTCCTGATTTTCCAAAAAAACATCGTTTAGGGCCTCAAAATGGCTCCGGAAGTTCAGGACCCGAAAAACTGCTAAAAATAGTAATTTGTGCTACAATTAAGGAAACTGAAAAACTGAAAGAGATAGTTGTGGGGGTCCAAGTGAGATAGGTGGGTGGCCACCAACATCCACCTGGATCATTCCTCCCTCCTTAGGAAGCAATGGTCCCCATTGCGTTTAGTTCCTCCATCTGCTGAACTTGGTCCCTGGTGAGTTGTTTTGCAATCTATGATGTGTCCGGTAATGGTGGGAAGCATGGTCAAGGGCATTCCACATTGAACACTCAATGCAAGCAAAGGAATGGAGGAAAGTTGTGCTCCAAAGCATTGTTTCCCACAGCCTTGGAAATGGTGTAAGGACCATGTCGGAGTGGTTTGAGCTTCTGATGCGTTCTCGTAAGGCATTTTTTCTGCAGATGCAACTAGACTTTGTCGCCCATTTGAAACTTGCGCGGTACTTGATAGTGCAACGGTGTCCCTATGGGTGAGGAGAAGATGTTCCTTTCTGCTTTCATGACCGTATCCATCTACTGCTATTGTTACTGTGTGGAGGAACCCTTCATGGGGGTCATGGATGTGGCAACAATCTTCCCCTTTGGGAGCGAACCAAACAGAAAATGAATTTCCTAGCCTGGGAGATGAGCTTGCTGCCTTTCTTAGCAGCGATCAAAGAGGTTGTGGTAGGTGGGGCTACCTCTGGTATCCTGTATAATGAATTACCCAAAGTGATAATAACAGCGCGAGGCCTTGACTCATACACAACATGTCACCTCCATAAGTATGGTTGGCCTAATAATAAATCACAAACATCCAGAGGTGCAACATCACACAATACCTCGTTTGTGAAGGGTTTGATATAGTAGGGAAGGCGACACTGCTGGAAAACTCAGAGATCTCGTCCTTGGTGAAGCCACCCGATACTGTATGGTTGCGGATGTGGTGTAGTCGGTAGGCCCAATCGCTTCACAACCTCTGCTGAAATGAGGTTCTTTTGGTTCCCACTGTCAACAATTAATTGCAGCGGTGAACCCTTCACCCACATCTGTGAGTGGAAAAGACGCTCTCCCTCCTCTAGAAATTCGGGCTCATTCTTTTGGACCTTGGCGGTGGCAACAGTGGCGCTGGGCTCCACATCAATGATATGCTTCCCTTTGCCATTCCCATTGTCGGGTTCTGACTTAGGGTCAGAAGTAGAACATGCATCTGATTCTGAAGCCTTCAACTTGGCCACCAACAATTGCTTGGTCCGACACTCACTTGTGTTGTGAGTGGGGCTCTTGTGGAACTCACACCACTTTCATGTGTCCTTCTTCGACTTCGTGGTGTTGTTCTTTTCTTGTGGCTTCGATGGGTTGTCTTGGGTTGCCTCATCTTGGATTTGTCCTTGGTTCTACGATTTGGGGAAGCCTTTCCCTTGCTTCGGATTTGCAGATCCAAAGTCTCGCTTCTTCTGTATAAACTTTTGCTTGACCTTAATGGCATATCGGTATGTCATTCCGAGTGAGGAGATGTTCACGAATTCTATTTCTTCCTGAATGTACTTGTGCAGGCAATCATGGTATTTGAGTATCAAATGCTACTCTGAATCCTTGATACCCAACTTTATGCGAAGGGTATGGAAAATATTGGTAAAATTCGGCATGTCTTGGTCCCTTCCCTGCTGCAGCGTGGTCCACTTTATCTATTGATCCTCATAGCTTTCGACAGGGTAGTACTGCTCCTTGATGGCATCCTGAAATGAATTCCAAGTGGGTGTGACTGAAAATAGTTAGCCAGTACTTTCATCCTTCTGCTCGCAGTAGGTTTCCCACCAGTCCTTGAAGTGGGGGGTGCTTTGAGAAGAGAGAAAATAATCTTTTCCCGACTGGAAAAATTATGAACAGAAAAATACCCTTCTAGCGGATTTAACCATTTATCTACGAAATCTACATCTATCTGACCCTCGAAGATGGGGACTTCAAAATTAACTTGTACCTTAAAGGGTGTGGCATTTCCAGAATAGTTGTTGGAAGCTGATGCGTTGCCTCGGGGTAGCCGCTGAAGGATCTAGGAAAAGTTGTCCTTCATCGCGTTCATTTGTCGCTCGAGGGCTTCTTCGAGCAAGATTTTGATAAGATCTCCTGCCCCCTCGTCTTTCTTTTCATCCGCCATGGGAGGCCGTCGGGATTTGCGAGGTTGGTCTTGCAAAGGTTTGACCAGTTCAAGCCCTAACACCTTATATCTTGACCTCGTTGGGGACATGCAAAGAAAAACAGAGAAAAAGCAAACCGCTCTAATACCATTGATCCGGATTCAACAAGAACGCAACAAATTACAGAGATAACCATAAACACAGAGATGCAGCGGAAATAATACTTCATTTCATTAATGTAAAACACTGAAATATGCTTACAAACAAAAATGGAAATAAACCAGCTAGGGCGATGGTAGCTTATCTCTGAGAAGAGATGTGGTGGCTACATGTCTCTGAACTGTGTTACAATGAGCCTCAAAAGCCTATTTATTGTTTAGAAACAATGAAAAACCCTAAACATCCAAAAACATAACCCTAGAAGATGAAACGCCAAACTGTGGGCCCCGATTGGGTAAATGGGTACATCAACTTCACGGGGTCGTAACTTTGGCATCTAATCTTCGTTTGATGCATACAATAGCTCGTTAGAAAGATCTATCCAAGGACTATAACTTTGGGAAGAGAAACATTATTTAGTTACCCATGTTGATTCTGGTTTTCCCAAAAAAACGTCGTTTAGGGCCTCGAAACGACTCCGGAAGTTCAGGACCCAAAAAACTGCTAAAAATAGTAATTTGTGCTACAATTAAGGAAATTGAAAAACTGAAAGAGACAGTTGTGGCAATCCAAGTGGGATAGGTGGGTGGCCACCAACATCCACCTGGATCATTCCTCCCCCCTTAGGAAGAAATGGTCCCCATTGGGTTGAGTTCCTCCATCTGCTGAACTTGGTCCCTAGTGAGTTGTTCTACAATCTCTGATGTGTCCAATAATGGTGGCAAGCATGGTCGAGGGCGTTCCACATTGAACACTCAGTGCAAGCAAAGGAATGGAGGAATGTTGTGTTCCAAAGCATTGTTTCCCACAGCTTTGAAAATGGTGTAAGGACCATGTCGGAGTGGTCTGAGCTTCTAATGGGTTCTTGTAAGGCATTCTTTTTGCAGATGCAATCAGACTTTGTCGCCCACTTGAAATTTGCGCAGTACCTGATAGTGAAACGATGTCCCTATGGGTGAGGAGAAGATGTTCCTATCTACTTTCAAGACTGTATCCGTCTGTTGTTGCTGTTGCTGCGTGGAGGAACCCTTCGCGAGGGTCATGAATGTGGTGACAATATACCTCTTACTTTGGGAGCGAACCAGACAGAAAATGAATTTCATAGTCTAGGAAATGAGCTTGCTGCCTTTCTTAGCAGCGATCAAAAAGGTGGCAGTAGGTGGGGCTACCTCCGGTATCTTGTATAATGAATTACCCAAAGTGATAATAACAATGCGAGGCCTTGAATCATACACAGCATGTCGCGTCCATAAGTATGGTTGGCCTAATAGTACATCACAAACATCCAGAGGTGCAACATCACACAATACCTCGTCTGCGAAGGGTTTGATGCTATAGGTAAGGTGGCGCTGCTGGAGAACTCGGAGATCTCGTCCTTGGTGAAGCCACCCGACACTGTATGACTGCGGGTGTGGTGTAGTCAGTAGGCCCAATCGCTTCACGACCTCAGCTAAAATGAGGTTCTTTTGGCTCCCACTGTCAACAATGAATTGCAGCGGTGAACCCTTCACCCACATCTGAGTGGAAAGGACGCTCTCCCTCCTCTAGATCTTCGGGCTCATTCTTCTGGACCTTGGTGGTGGCAACAATGGCACTAGGCTTTGCGTCAATGATCTGCTTCCCTTTGCCATTCCCCTTGTCGAGTTCTGACTCAGGGTCAGAACATGCATCTGATTCTGAAGCCTTCAACTCGGCCACTAGCAACTGCTTGGTCCGACACTCACTTGTGTTGTGAGTGGGGCTCTTGTGGAACTCACACCACTTTCCTGTGTCCTTCTTCGACTTCGTGGTGTTGTTATTTTCTTGTGGCTTCGACGAGTTGTCTTGGGTTGCCCCATCTTGGATTTGTCCTTGGTTCTGCGATTTGGGGAAGCCTTTCCCTTGCTTCGGATTCGCAGATCCAAAGTCTCGCTTTTTCTGTTTAAACTTTTTCTCGATCTTGACGGCATATCAGTATGCCATGCCAAGTGAGGAGATGTTCAGGAATTCTATTTCATCCTGGATGTACTTGTGTAGGTAGCCACGGTATTGAGTATCAAATGCTGCTCTGTATCCTTGATACCCAAATTTGTGTGAAGGGTATGGAAAATATTGCTAAACTCTGGCACGTCTTGGTCCCTTCCCTGCCGCAGCGTGGTCCACTTTATGTATTGATCCTCATAGCTTCCGACAGGGTAGTACTACTCCTTGATGGCATCCCGGAATGAATTCCAAGTGGCTGCGGCTGAAAATAGTGAGCCTATACTTTCATTCTTCTGCTCGCAATAGGTTTCCCACTAGTCCTTGATGTGGGGGGGCTGCTTTGAGAAGAGCGAAAATAATCTTTTTCCGAATGGAAAAATCATGAACAGAAAAATACCCTTCTAGTAGATTTAACCATTTATCTACGGAATTTGCATCTATCTGACCCTCGAAGATGGGGATTTCAAAATTAACTTGTACCTTAAAGGGTGTGGCATTTCTAGAGTAGCTGTTGGAAGTCGATGCATCGCCTCTGGGTAGTGCTGAAGGATCTAGGCAAAGTTGTCCATCATCGCATTCCTTTGTCGCTCGAGGGCTTCTTCGAGCAAGATTTTGATAAGATCTCCTGCCCCCTCTTCTTTCTTTTCTTCCACCATGGGAGGTCGTCGGGATTTGCGAGGCTGGTCTTGCAAAGGTTCGACCAGTTCAAGCCCTAACTCCTTATAGCCCAACCTCGTTGGGGACATGCAAAGGAAAACAGAGAGAAAGCAAACCGCTCTGATACCACTGATCCAAATTTAAACAGGAATGCAACAAATTACAGAGATAACCATAAACACAGAGATGCAGCGGAAATAATACTTCATTTCATTAATGTAAAATACTGAAATATGCTTACAAACAGAAATGGAAATAAACCAGCTAGGGCGATGGTAGCTTATCTCTGAGAAGAGATGTGGTGGCTACATTCCTCTGAATTGTGTTACAATGAGGCTCGAAGGCCTACTTATTGTTGAGAAACAATGGAAAACCCTAAACATCCAAAAACATAACCCTAGAAGATGAAACACCAAACTATGGGCCTCGATTGGGTAAATTGGTACATCAACTTCCCGGGGTGTTAACTTTGGCATCCAATCTCCATTTGACGCTTACAATAGCTCGTTAGAAAGATCTATCCTAGGACTATAACTTTGGGAAGAGCAACAATAGAACCCATGTTGCTCCCGGTTTTCCCAAAAAAACATCGTTTAGGGCCTCAAAACGGCTCCAGAAGTTCAAGACCTGAAAATTTGCTAAAATTAGTAATTTGTGCTACAATTAAGGAAACTGAAAAACTGAAAGAGACAGTTGTGGGGGTCCAAGTGGGATAGGTGGGTGGCCACCAACATCCATGTGGATCATTCCTACCCCCTTAGGAAGCAATGGTCACCATTTCTCTGAATTCCTCCATCTGCTGAACTTGGTCCCTGGTGAGCTGTTCTGCAATCTCTGATGTGTCTAGTAATGGTGGGAAGCATGGTTGAGGGCATTCCACATTGAACACTCGGTGCAAGCGAAGGAATGGAGGAATGTTGTCCTCCAAATCATTGTTTCCCACAGCCTTGGAAATGGTGTAAGGACCATGTCAGAGTGGTCGGAGATCTCGTCCTTGGTGAAGCCACCAGATACTGTACGGCTGCGGGTGTGGTGTAATCGGTAGGCCCAAACACTTCACAACCTATGCTGAAATGAGGTTCTTTTGGCTCCCATTGTCGGAAATGAATTGTAGTGGCAAACCCTTCATGCACATCTGTGAGTGGAAAAGACACTCTCGCTTGTCTAGATCTTCGGGTATATTCTTCTGCACCTTGGCGGTGGCAACAATAGCGCTGGGCTTTGCGTCAATAATTTGCTTCCCTTTGCCATTCCCCTTGTCAGGTTCTGACTCAGGGTCAGAACATGCATTTGATTCTGAAGCCTTCAACTCGGCCACCAGCAACTGCTTGGTCTGACACTCACTTGTGTTGTGAGTGTGGCTCTTATGGAACTCACACCACCTTCCTGTGTCCTTCTTCGACTTCGTGGTGTTGTTCTTTTCTTGTGGCTTCAACTAGTTGTCTTGGGTTGCTCTGTCTTGGATTTTTCCTCGGTTCTATGATTTGGGGACGCCTTTCCCTTGCTTCGGATTCGTAGATCCAAAGTCTCGCTTCTTCTGTTTAAACTTTTGCTCGACCTTGATGGCATATCGATACGCCTTGCCAAGCGAGGAGATGTTCAGGAATTCTATTTCTTCCTGGATGTACTTGTGCATGCAACTGCGATATTTGAGTATCAAATGCTGCTCTGAACCTTTGATACCCACCTTTGTGTGAAGGGTATGGAAAATATTGGTAAACCCTGGCACGTCTTGAAGGAGAGGGGCATGTTAGGTCCCTATACTACTAGTGTAACCCCTTATTGTTATTAATACAACCCCCTTATTATATTGTTGTGCCCATGTAGTCCCCATATTGTTATTATTGTGCCCTTACATTATTATTGTTATGTCGGATCCGATTATATTATGACCCCTCAGACTCCTATATATAGAAAGGATACCTTGTCATTTGTATCATCCAAGAATTATTCATTTGTGTAATGTAAAGGAGGTTTCCCCCTCGAAGAGGCTTATTTTGAAGGCGTTGATCTCTCTTTTCTATCTTTTTGTGCGTTGGTTTCATAACACCCGTGCCGCCTATGGACCACATTTTGCAAACAGTATCTAGGGCACAGACGTTTTATCTTCTTGATGGTTTCTCAGGATAAAATTAGGTTCTGGTAGCGGAACCTGATAGACTTAAAACTACCTTCGGTACTTCACTGTTGAACTTGTGGCTTCTGCATAAGTCTTAGAAGCCTCGACCATGGTACTTGGATGTCTTCTAACAGTTGATACAATCACCCTTTCCTCTATGTGCGCAGGTGACGTGTGATCATCCAGGAGTTGCTTTCTGCGTACCTACACAATATTGTGTTGTGACTTGTCAAATGACAGATTCACATTCATCTCTAGATCATCATCAAGGAGAGCAACCTCTCCTTTCTCGCTCGGGACCAGTTGTGATTATGGAGGTGGTGGAGACTATGGTGCCACCTCAGATGCTCTTGGAATGAGATTGGTGTCTTGGTCCTGTGGCTCCTGTTTCGTCTCCATGTTCGTTGCCTCAACCATCTCCTCAACCTAATGAGCAAATTCCCAAACTTGCACCTACTCACCCTCTTCTTCATCTATTGCCTTCTTTATTGTCTCAACCTGTATAGGCACAATTTTCTCTGTTAGTGTGCCTTGTCTTTCATCATGTTCTTGTTTCTCCTTTTCTTCCCTTTCTCTCCTCATGAGCTATTGCTCTGATTTCAGCTTATCTTTTGTTTCCTACAAATTCCTCCCTGCATCTTCCAACCTTTGCTTCGCTCTCTTCCTCCATTCTACTCTCCTTTCGCATTGTTGCCTCTTCGCCTCTATCGCCAAAGCTACTTTCTCAACAAGAGGATCTTCTCTAAACTTGTAGCTTTCCTCAACCTTTGTGCTCTCGACAATCTTCCTCTTTCCTTTGTCTTGCATCAGTTTGCTCCTCACTGTTGTTGTTGTTGTTGCTTCCTGTGGTGTTTCTGCCTACACTGGTACTTTCCATTCTACTGTTATGATGACCAGTTCATTGAGCCTAGAGGAGTTGTAGAAATACCTCCAAGGATCTTCCTCTAGCTAATGACATGCCCCATGGATCCATGGGTAATACACCTTTTCACAGTGGTTCTTGCATATGTAGTGGGGATCAGAGAGATTGAAACTCTTTGTGCCGAACCATAACTTCTTCAAGTCCTTGGCCTCGGCATCCACATCCTTCAAGGTACGGATCTCATACAACCCAATCTGCAAAGGAAGAGTAGGCCATGGTGGCTTCTTACTCCTCTGCAGTCTTGCTGATAACCCTATGGAGATGTGATATGAAACCTCTTGCATGACCAAATTATTTGTGGCAAACCTTGGTAGCACATGCAGAGACTTCTTCGCACTAAACATCCTGATGAAGGTTCCAACGAGTGAGGTATATCAATCTGCAATGTTAAGCAATGCCTGCATCGCTTCTTTGGACATGCAAGGTGGATCTTGTTCGAATATCATCCTGTACAACGGGGTGATGAAGTGGTCAAACAACCTCACCATGACTCCAGGGTAGCTGCACTTAGAGAGAAACTTGCAATAGATGGTCACAACATCCTTTGGTGGTGTCCATGTCCAACCCATTCCAGGGAACTACTGTTGGGCACAGATTTCATCAAGCAAGTACGCAACCATAAAGAATATTTCTTGCTCATCCTTAGGCGAACTTTGGGCATTAGACACATGCACTTTCAGCTGCAAAGCCAACATGTCCGAAAAATTGAAAGGCCTTCCTTCATTTGTCAACTGGTCCAACATAACCACCCAACTCTGCGAGAAGGTCTTCATGCTCTCTTGACCATAGAAGTTGCATGCAAGGATGACCAAGAGTTGGTAACCCTTCCTGAGTGACTTCGTCTTGTAGACCTGGTGGGGTGTCGCTCTGAACTTCAATGGCTCTTTTACCCAATGCTTCATGATGTATCTAGTGTTCACATTGCTATTGGGAGTGAAGAACAGTGCATCCATGTGGTTCACCAGTTGCGGAAAGTGATAATCTGATGGTAGTTTTCCGTCTTGAAAATTGCAAGTTGTGTTCCACTAGTACTGTGCAGTGTCATTGTCTCGAGATCGGTATGTCAGACAATCCAGTGAATGATATCAGTGCACAAGAAGGCAGGGTACCTGCATGCAACCTTGTACAAGCCTGACCTATGAATGTTGGCATAGACTTGTCGATCTTCCAGATCTTCCTTGAAACTACCTGCAAATGTGTCCTTTATTTCTTGCCATGTAACCTTCATGTCCTTCTCTACGAACAGTTGCACGTCTGCATAGATAGGCAAGTTCATTGGCACCTATTCAACCACATCTCTAGTGCTACTCTCTATAGCATCCTTTGATCCAACTCTCTTGGAAACCATGTTGCCTGAACTTCTGAGAAGATGCTCAACAATTGATGTACCTGGAGATAGAGCAAACACTCACGGAAAGCAAATGTCAGCTTAAAAACACAAAGTACTTCAAGGATCGATCATGCAACAAACTAGGCAACTATTAGGCAAGATTATGCAGTGGTGACTCTTAGAGGCGTGAGACTTTCAGCTGGATCTATGCATTGTGTAGTCCCAGCTGCCAGTGAGAGGTACTGATGACTGGAACTACGCAAAGCAAAGTCTAGTGTGGCTTGCTTTGGACTGGAATTGCACAATGTGCAGTTCAGTGTGGCTTCATGTTCGCTGGGACCGCGCATTGCGCAATCCCAAGGGGAAAGACTCAGGACTGACTCCTAGAACTGGGCAAAGCACAGCTAAATCTAGTGACTAACAGCCTCCACGCAATTCCTGGAGCCAAGGCAGAGCGTTGAGTTCCATATATGCGCAATGCATGCTGGGAAGAGCTAGATCTAAGCCAAGACAACCCATATCTGCCCCAGGGCAACTTGAAAACGAATAGATATGAATGCAAGAGCAAAGGATGGTGCATATCTGAGTGAATGGCCATGCATGCAATCAAAGCAAGTGTAGAAATCAGTCAAACGGATGAACAAAGAAGTTGGTGGGGAGAGTCATTGCAATGACAGTCGTTAATATAGAAACGGGGTTATGCATGTGACGCTTAAGAAAGGCAATGCAAAACTTGAAACAACACTTCTACAAGTTAAAAAAAACTAAAACGCCAGTGATCATTTAATAAAACATGCAAAACATCACTCACACAAGCCAAAGAAACAAAAGCAACAAAAGACATGAAAAGCAAAAAATTTGTGTCGATCATGCTGAAGGTTCCTAGATGCTTCGGGAATGCCAGAGCTCCAAGATCGAATGTGAAAATGAGCTCTGGTGATGTCCATTAAATAGATTTGATCGATTCAGGGTTTATGACACACATGCCAAAAATCTAGGAAAAAGCGACAAGTGGTGGTCATTTTCTATCCCAGTGCTAAAAATAGATCCCTATTTTTTATGGATCCTTTTAACTTTTTGCTTCTTTTCTTTTTTGGGAAGGGCTTCCATGCATGCATGGAGAGATTGCACAGTTCTGAAGGGAACCAGGCAACTTGCCGGCACATGCATCAGGCAACTGTAGCTGAGGGAATGATTCTGCGCATTTCCTTGGCTGAGTGGCTTTGGGTGCCTCTCATGCTCTGCGCAATTTCCCAGTTGAAGACAAGTTTTCAACTAGGTCTATGCAGTTCTGGAGCTAAAGCTCACTGTTGGGCTCATCTGCACAATTCTTCAGATCAAGGCTCACCATTGGGATGCACTGCAAAATTCCTGAGAGCAAGGTTGGTTACCCTCTAGTACTGTGCAGTTTTCCAAGGCAGTGAAAGAACCGGATGCAACCAAGTCACGAGGGTCAGCTTGTGGTTAGATAGCAAAACAAGTAAGCGACACAAGTTGTAAAGTGAAAGATAAATTCAAATGAAAACAAAAGCACCTGAGCAGTGCAAAACAAGTTGCTAAAATTCTAGGAGGGAGGCTCCAAAACGAAGCAAAGGAAAAATTTTGGAGGGTGGTTGTAGCCACTATAACATTGGCGACACACTGGTAGAACTCCAGCTCTCTATATGGACCTTTTCTCGTGTAAATCAAGTCTAACTCCTCCAAAAGTATTCTTTGATTCTTTGATCATCATGTCTTCCTCACTAGCTTGAGTTAAAGATATAGTCCCTGCCATTCTCTTGATCGGTCAGCACACATACCAAGCCAAGTCAACTAAGCTATTTCGACTGGCGATGAGGGGTATATTGATGCACAAGTAATATATATTGTTAGAGTTTTAGTTTCATCTCTTGTGTTGCTCCGCTGCCAATAGGTCGGGACAGTACCCCAGCAAAGTCATTTCAGGATCACAACCATCGCTCCATTTCCTACAAGCCTAGATAGTACCCTGACATAGTTGCTTGCTTCACCTCTCTATGCATAAATCCTTCCTCTTCTTTCACCTTATTTTATTTTATCTTATTTTTATTTTTATTTTTTTTTCCAGAGACATGTGCATAGGCACTTATTTATTTTCATGAGTTGGAAGAGGGATCCCAACTTATTGAGGGAAGACGAGGGTTTCCTTTCAGAGAAGTGTGTTATATATACCTTTGACATACTTGTTAAGGTTTTCCCCCTCACCTTACTCTACTTTACTAAGTTGACAAGGGTTAACCGAAATAGAAAAACCGATTAGAGTAGGTGGTACTAGTTAAAAGTGCAAGTGTTGTGTTTTCACCAAGACTCACTTTGAACAAAACATATTTTCCATTAGGGTATCATCAACTGAAGAACGAAAGCTCTTCATAAAGAGAGGGGGTCACATATAACCAAGTGTTGATATTTGTACAAGTCCTCTTGTACTTCACCCTGCTTGTCTCAAGAGCCAAACAAGGTTTCATGGGAAGTTAAACCTACGGGGGCAAAACAAACAAACAAAGTAAGCAAAGGACAAAAGTAAAAAACAGAAGAAAAAAAAGTAAGCAAAGAAAACAAGAAAGAAAACACTACTCCTACTCCTAAGCTAAACAGTGGATGGGCCTACTCACATGAAGTCTGATGCATGTGTCGGTGACTTGCCATTTCTCCCCAAAACTGCACAATGTATCCATGCATGCATGGAAGCCTTTCCCAAAAAGAAAAAAGAAAAAAAAAACAGAAAAACATCCCTAAAAATAGGGATATATTTTTAGCAGCCAGAGTTACACTTGACTTATCTTTATAAACTATCGCCATGTTTTGTTTTTTCCTAGATTTTTGGCCTTCATGTCATAAACCCTAAATTGATCAAATCTATTTAATGGGCACTGCCAGAGCTCATTTTCACATTTGATCTTGGCACTCTGGCATTCCTAAGGCATCTAAGAACCTTTAGCACAGTCGGCACAACTTTTCCAGGTAAGTCTTGTTTTTCTTGTCTTTTGCTAGTTTTTCTGTCGCTTTTCTTTCCTTGGCTTGTGAAAGTGTTGTTTTACCCATTTTATTGAACAACCACTGGCATTTTGATTTGTTTTAGCTTGTAGAAGTGTTGTTTTAAGTTTTGTATTGCCTTTCCTAAGTGTCGCATGCATAACCTAAATTTTTCACTAACGATCACCGTTGCGGTGACTCTCTCCATGAGCTTTGTTTTTCTTCTATTTGATAGATTCCTACATTTGTTTTGATTGCATGCATCACCATTCGCTCAAGTCTACACCCACCATCTCTCACACATTTAGGTCTACTCGTTTTTTGTGTTTCCCTTTGTTAAATCTGGGCTTCCTAGGCCCAGATCTAGCTCTTCGCGACATGCACTGCGCATTTCTAGATCTCAACGCTCTTCCTTGGCTCCAGGAATTGCGTAGAGGCTACTAGTGATTGGCTCCAACTATGCACTGCACAGTTCCAGGAGCCAGTCCCAGAGTCTTGCTCTCTAGGATTGTGCAATGCGCAATCCCAACCAGCATCAAAGCTAGACTGAACTGTGCATTGCGCAGTTCCAGTCATCAGCAAGCCACACTGGATTGTTCATTGCACAGTTCCAGTCATCATCACCTCTCACTGGCAGTTGGGATTGCGCAATGCGCAGATCCAGCTGACAGTCCCTCACCTCTGAGAGCCATATTTTTGTAATCTTGCTCAGCAGTTGCCCAGTTTGTTGCATGATCGGTCCTTGAAGTGATTTCTGATTTCAAGCTAACATTTGCATGCCATGAGTGTCCTCTCTGTCTCCAGGTACAACAGTTGTTGAGAATATTTTCAGCAGTACAGGTAACATGGCTTCCAAGAGAGCTGGATCAAAGAATCTTATCGAGAGTAGTATTGGAGATGTAGTTGAATAGGTGTCAATGAACTTCCCAGTTTATGCAAACACACAGTTGTTCATAGAGAAGGACATGAAGATAACATGGCAGGAAATCAAAGATATATTTGCAGGAAGCTTTAAGGAATATCTAGAAGTTCGACAAGTCTATGTTAACATCCACAAGCCAACCTTGTACAAGGCTGCATGCAGGTACCCTGCCTTCCCATGTGTGGACATCATTCACTAGATTATCTCACATACCGATCCCGAGACAATGACATTGAGAAGTGCCAATGTAACACAGCTCGCTACCTTCAGGACAGAAAACTATCATCAAATGTATCACTTACCACAGCCGATGAACTGCATGGATGCACTCTTCTATACCCCCAACAATAGTGTGAACACTAGAGATATCATGAATCATTGGGTAAAAGAGTCATCGAAGTTCAGGTCGACACCCAATCAGGTCTACAAGACTAAGTCACTCAGAAAGGCCTACCAACTCTTGATCACCTTTGCATGCCGCTTTTACGATCAAGAGAGCACGGAGACCTTTCCGCAGAATTGGGTAGTTGTGTTGGATCAATTGGAAAATGAAGGAAGGCCATTCAACTAGTCGGATATGTTGGTTCTTCAGCTGAAGTTGCATGTGATTAATGCTCGGAATCCACCCAAGGGTGAGCAAGCGAGATTCTATATGTCTGCGTACATGCTTGATGTAATATGTGCCCAACATCAGTTTCCTGGAATGGGTTGGACATGAACACCATCAGAGAATGTTGTGAACATTTATTGCAAGTTTCTTTCTGAGTGCAACTACCGAGGAGTCATGGCGAGGCTATCTGACCATTTCATCACCCCAGTTTACAAGATGATATTTGAGCAGGATCCACCTTACATGTCCCAAGAAGAAATGTAGGCATTGCTTAACATTGCAGATTGGTATGCCTCACCCGATGGCACCTTCATCAGGATGTTTGGCGGAGAGAAGCCTCCACATGTGCTACCAAGGTTTTCCATGAATAAGTTGGTCATGCAAGAGGTTGCATATCACATCTCCACAAGGTTATCAACATGACTACATAGGAGGAAGAAGGCACCATGGCCTGCTCTTCCTTTGCGGATTGGATTGTACGAGATCTGAAGCTTGAAGGATGCGGATGTCGAGGTCAAGGACTTAGAGAAGTTTGAGTTTGACACCAAGGATTTCAATCCGTATGATCCCCACTGCATATGAAAGAACCACTGTGTGAAGGTGTATTATCCATGGATCCACGGGGCATGTCATTGGCCAGAGGAAGACCCTTGGAGGTACTATTACAACTCCTCTAAGCTCAATGAATGGATAGCATGGCTAGAGAATGAAAAGAAGCTTTGCAAGCAGTAGCACCATAGGAAGCAGCAACAACAGCAGTAGTCAGCGACAAACCAACGTAGGAAAAAGGCAAGAGGAAGATTTTCAAGAACCCAGAGGCTGAGCAAAGCTACAAGTTCAGATAAGATCCTCTTGTTGAGAGAGTAGCTTTGGAAATAGAGGCGAAGAGACAACATCACGTAAGGGGAGTAGAATGGAGGAAGAGAGAGAAGCAAAGGTTAGAGGATGTAGAGAGGAAGTTGCAGGAAACAAAGAAGAAGCTTAAAGAAGAGCATGAACTAAGAAAGAGAGAAAGGGAAGAGAAGCAGAAACAAGAACAGGAGGAAAGGCAAGGCGCAATGACAAAGAAAACTGCGCCCATACACGTTGAGGAGTTAGAGCAGCCAGTAGATTAATGTTATGTAACCAGCTCACAAAATAGAAGAAAAGATAGATCAATGACTTCAAAATCATCCTCTTTGAGGGGGCAACCTCCTTTACATTAAACAAATGAACAATTCTTGGATGATACAAATGACAAAACCTCCTTTCTATATATAGGAGTCTAAGGGGTCACAATATAATCGAAGCTGACATAACAATAATAATATAAGGGCACAACAATAACAATAGTGGGCTTCTATGGGTCATAATAATAATAATATGGGGACAATAGGGGCATAATAATAAAAATAAGTGCTACAATGACAATAGTAATGAGGGAATCACTAGCATTATAGGGACCTAACATGCCCCTCTCCTTCAAAAAAGTGGTGTCTTCAACGCTTGAGTAGTTCAGGATGCTTCTGTATAGAATTCTCATCCTCCCATGTGGAATCTTCAACATGTAATTTCTTCCACTTCATGAGATACTCTGAAATTGATCGATTTCATAGCTATTGAGTTCTTGTTTCTGTGACTGCTTCAGGTTCCAATATGATTTTTCCTTCCTCATCATGTTTTGGCAATATTGTTTGAACTAGGAGCTTGTCACCTATAACCTTCTTTAAGCATGAAACATGGAAAACTGGGTGCACTCAGGAAGCTGCAGGAAGCTCCAATTTGTATGCCATGGTATCAATCTTTTGCAACACCTTTTACGGACCATAATACTTTGGTGATAATTTAATATCATTCTTAGCTTGCTTGAGGGACATTTTTTTATATCGTTGTAGCTATAGGAATACCCAGTCGCCTACATCAAAACTTATTTCGCTGCTATGTTGATCTGCCTATTGTTTCATTCTATTTTGCGTCAAAGTGAGATTATCCTTTAAGAGTTGGGCAACTTTTTGTTGATGCTCGATGTGATCTTCCACTGCTTGAACCTTGAAATGTTATCTTAAATATGATGTGATGGACGATGGATGATATCCATAAAGTGCCATAAATGGGGTCATTTTTGCTGCAGTATGGAAGGAAGTGTTATACCACCATTCAGCTAAAGGCAACCATTTGACCCATTGTGTATGTTTATCAGATACAAAGCAATGAAGATATCCTTCCAAACATTTGTTTACTATCTCAATTTTCCCATCAGATTGAGGATGATAAGATGAGCTATGAGCTAACTGAGTACCAAGACAAGAAAATAATTCTATCCAAAAATTTCCAATGAAAATGGTATCTTTGTCCCTTGCAATAATCTTTGGGTTTCCATGTAGCTTTTGAATTGTTTTGATAAATGCAGTAGAAACTGTACTAGCTTTAAATGGATGAGATAATGCACAAAAGTGTGGATACTTGGTAAGTCTATCAACTACCACCATGATGACACTCTTTCCTTAGGACTTGGGTGAACCTGTGCTAAAATCCATTGAAACCTCCTCCTAATGTTGGCTTGGAATGGATAAAGGTTGTAATAGACCTGGGGTCTTAATTGTTTCAACTTTATTTTGTTGATAAACCAAACATTCCACCACAAACTTTTGAATATCTGATTTAAGGCCATCCCAAAAAAATCCTTCTTAACCCTGTCGTAAGTTTTTAAAAATCCTAAGTTCCCTCCTAAGGGAGAGGTGTGCAATTCCATAAGAATCTTTTGTTTGAGTTGGGAATTCTTACATAGGTATAAGCCATCTTTGTACCATAACGAATCATTTTTCCAGCTAAATGTATCAGATGCACTGGAATCTTGTTGTAACTTTTGAATGAGTGCCCACACTTCTTCGTCATTCTTCCATTCATCCCTTGCTTCATTTATCCAAAATGGTTGGATAATAGAAATGGCGCAAAGAAATGCTTCCACATCCTCATCCTTTCTTGAGAGTGCATCTGCCACAATGTTTTGCTTCCTTTTTTTGTAGATGATTTCAAACTCATAACCCAACATCTTTGTGACCCATTTTTGCTGCTCTTCTAAAGATAATCTTTGTTCTAAAAAGTATTCAAGACTATCATGATCCGTTTTTACCTTGAAGTGTCTTCCCATTAGGTAGGGTCACCATTTCTTAAGTGCATGTAGTATTGCCAACATTTCCTTCTCATAAATAGCTTTGTGTAAATATTTTCCTTTGATTGGACGACTTTCGAAAGCAATGGGTCTTTCTTCTTGCATTAAAACAACACCAATTCCATTTCTGAGGCATCACATTCCACAATAAAGGTTTTTGTGAAGTCTGATGTAGCTAAGACCAGTGCTTGGCACATTGCCTCTTTAAGATGTTCAAAGGCCTTCGGTGCTTCTGGAGTCCATGAAAATGCATCTTTCTTCAATAATGTTGTTAGAGATGCTGCTATTCTCCCATAATTCTTAACAAACTTGCGATAATACCTTGTCAACCCGAGAAATCCTCGCAGATGCTTTATGGATGTGGGGATTTTCCATTCCTTAATGGCTTTAATTTTTCTAGGGTCTACCTTAACACCTTCATGAGATGCAATATGACCCAGATATTCCACCTCTTGTACTCCAAAGAAACATTTCGAGCTTTTTGCATATAATTGTTTCTCCTACTATAGTTTGAGCACCCTGTTAACACGTTGAACATGATCCTTCCAAGGCTTGTTGTAGATTAGTATATCATCAAAAAATACTAATACAAATTTTCTAAGGAAGGGTTTGAAAATGGAATTCATCAAACCTTGAAATGTAGAAGGTGGATTGGTAAGGCCAAAAGGCATGACCAAAAATCATAATGACCCTCATGAGTTCTAAATGTTGTTTTTGGAATGTCTTCAGTCTTCATTCTGATTTGATGATATCCTGAACGAAGATCCAACTTGGTGAAGTAAATTGATCCATGCAATTCATCCAATAATTCATCAATGACAAAAATGAGAAATTTATCTTTAATAGTGAGCTTGTTGAGCTCCCTATAATCCGAACACATGCACCATGATCCATCCTTCTTGTGCACCAATACTACTGGAGCAGCGAAAGAACTTTGACTAGGTTGAATTATACCAGCCTCTAACATTTCTGCAACCATACATTCAATTTCACTCTTTCTGGCGTAGGGATATTTGTAAGGCTTGATGTTTGGAGGAAAACTTCCTAGAATCAAATGAATAGCATGATCATGATCACAAATAGGTCGGAGGCCTTTGGGAGTCTCAAATAATTTGGAATGATTGTCCAAGATTTTTTGGAGATCTAGAGAAATAGATGATTTCGATGTGGGAACCTCTAGCGAACATAATTGTGCAATTACGCCTCATTTTTCTTTCTTTAGAAGCTTTGTCATTCCATTAGAGCTTATTATGTTTCCCAGTTTCCATGTGATACCCCTTAATTCAACTTCATTTCCTTCTGAAAAAAAATTCATGAAAAGTTCTTGAAAATTAAATGCTATTGTACCCAAGGATTGTAGCCATTGGACTCCTAGTACAACATCAACACCACCCATTGGAATGGAAAGCATTGAGCTATTCAATACATATTCTCCCATGGATAGCTTGATATTATGGCACTTTCCAGAGAAATGTATGGTTCCTCCACTTGAAACCATCACTTGGCACTCTAGTGTTGGATATAGGAAGCAATTCAATTCCTTGGCTATCTTACAATGAATAAAATTATGGGCACTGTCTAAATCAATTAACACTATTACCTTTTTCTTCTTGATATGTCCTTCTATCTTGATAGTTTGAGGAGTGGTAATTCCGGCCAATGCATTACAAGATATGGTCGGATTCATTTCTTTTTTCTCTAACGTTTGTTCCTGGTGTATATCTCTTCTTTTGACGTTTCTTGTTCATTTTCTTCCTCCTCTTCACAATCTCTGTAAAATAATTTCTTCTCATCACACTTATGACCTTCAGTGTATTTTCTATCACAGTTGTAACAAATCCCTTTTGCTATTTTTTCTTCCAATTGTTGTGGTGTCAACCTTGCAAGTTGTTGAAGACTAAGGGCAACAACACTTCCATCTTTATAGTTGTGAGTGGTAGGCTTCCTTGTTGCCATAATTTTGTTTTCCATTTTTCTTGCCAACCTAAATGCATTCTCCAATGAATCAGGTTTCCAAAGGCGAACCTCATGTTGGATGTTATCCTTTAAAGTACCTATGAACACATCAATCCTATGCTCCTCTGGAATATCATTTACCCTTATATTCAATTTTTGGAAGTTTTCAATGTGCTCCATCATTGAACCCTTTTGTTTGAGATTTATCAATTGGCTAAAAAAGGTGTTGCTTTTTGTATCCTCATAGTGTGCTATCATTTCTTCTGTAAAAATTACCCAAGTGATAATTTGTTTATGAGAGAAAAGCCATCGATACCATACAAGCTAATTTGGTTCCAAATATAAAGTTGCAATGTGTACCTTTTGTGTGCTTTGCACATTATGGAGATCGAAATATTGCTCCATCTGTGGTATCCATGTTACAAGATCCTTTCCATCAAACTTCCTCATATCGATCTTTGGAACATGGTGGGTCTTCATTCCAACGTTAGATTCTATGAAATCATGATTAACATCTCTTTTGTTCTCATCATGAGTTTCCTTTACTACCCTTTCATCATTATTAAGCATTTCTTGTAGTAACTTTGTCATATATGTTTTCAAATCTTCCATGTTTCCTTTAATTTTTTCATCTATACCATCCATTTTAGCTTCCACGTCATTCATCTTAGCTTCTACACATTTCTTTAAACCATCCATCTTAGCTTCCACGCCTTTATTCAAACCATCCATCTTAGCTTTTGTTTCTTTTTGTGAGAGTGAATTTTGTTGCACTTGGTCTCGTAATTTTGATATATCATGTTGCATTTCTTCCTATTCTTCATGAGTCATGTTAGAGCTTTCAGGTTGCCTACTAGGTATTTCCATTTTCTTTCTTCAGGGCATCAATTAATGATAGTTATTCTTCACTATGCCCTTTGAATTCCTTCAAATTAATTTTTCAAACCAAACTTATGCAAAATTTTAAAAAAACTACACAACTCTTTTCACTTTTTAGGAGCTCGATATTGAATCTATTGTATCTCTGTAATTTCGGATCTTCAAGGTCTGAAATTGAGTCATGAGGTAGCCCTCTAAGTCCTCTTTCCAACCGTGCACGTTTGATCAAGATTGGATTCTCCAAGGAAGAGTTATGTCAAATCTCGCACGATAACCTAATTATAGATTGGTTCAGTAGAGCAAACTTGTACGAAGTGTCACATGTCACTGTTTCGATTTTAGGACCTGAAACCGATACACATAAACCTAAAGACCATCTTCTTTCTGTAACTTCTTATGAAATTTCAACCTAATTCTTAGAAAGAAAGTTATGATGATGTTCCCCAGGTCACCTGTTTGAGATATAGTTTTGGAGCCTACAAAAACCCTAACTTCCTTGTATCCTATCCCCAAACATATAGAGAGAAAAGACCTGAAATTCGGACCCGAGGTTCATCACGATTTCGGCTCAAATGGGTTTTAATTTCATCTTCTGAAACGTTGTAGAAAAAAAGTTATAGTGAAAATTCCATGATGACCTATTTAGAGCAGTGAAACCCTAGAATCCAAACCTCTGATACCAAATGTTATGTAACCAGCTCACAAAATAGAAGAAAAGATAGATCAACGACTTCAAAATCAACCTCTTTGAGGGGGAAACCTCCTTTCCATTACACAAATGAAAAAATTTTGGATGATACAAATGACAAGACCTCCTTTCTATATATAGGAGTCTAAGGGATCACAATATAATCAAAGCCGACATAACAATAATAATATAAGGGCACAACAATAACAATAGTGTTCTTCTATGGGTCACAATAATAACAATATGGGGACAATAGGGACACAATAATAACAATAAGGGCTACAATAAAAATAGTAATGGGGGGATCACTAGTATTATAGGGACCTAACAATGAAGAAGAGGGTGAGCAGGTGCAGGTTCAGGAACTTGCTTAGTAGATTAAGCAGATGGTTGAAGCAATGGACATGGAGTTGGAGCAGGAGCCACAGGACCAAGATACCAACCTTATACCGAGGACATCTGAGGTCTCCCCTCAGTCTCCACCACCTCCAGAATCAGAACCAATCCCGAGCGAGCAAGGATAACTTGTTCTCCTTGAGCATGATCTGGTGATGGATGTGTACAATATGTCATTTGATGAGTCACAGCAAAGGATTGTACAGGCGCGAAGAAAGAAGCTCCTGGATGATCACGCGTCTCCTGCACATATAGAGGAAAGGGTGATTGTGTCAGATGTTAGAAGACATCCAACTGCCATGGCTGATGATTCTAAGGCTTATGCAGAAGCCATGAATTCAACTGCCCAGTTCTTGTTAGCAGAGAATGATCAGATGGCAAAGGACTTGCAAGAGGTCAGGCAAAGGACAGAATAATCTGCAGGATCCTCTATGGAAGAGATGAGAAAAGTGATATTTCCTGAAGTATTGACTCTTGAGACCACCATGTAGAAACTGTATGACAGATTTGTCACCGTGCACAAGGAAATTGTCCATCTGTATGGTTTTCAGTAGTAGTGCATAGGAGCCCCGATTTACTTGCATAGGAAAATGAAGCCGCAGGCAGAGCTAGACAAAGCATGGATTCAGATGATGATCCAGAACTATGACCAGCTCCCTCTACTCATCACTAGCATTGAGGCTTCCCATCCACGGTTGTTCAAGAGTCTGGATGTCATAGTGAGGACATACAGGATCCCTTCAATCAAATCCCTAACTCAAGCAATAAAGAAGAACCAAGTCCTGCTGGAGGTCGACAGGTACATGGAGCAGTTGATGTGAGAGGCCACTGGCGATGACTTGCAACTGACGCAAAAAACATGCATAAGTACATCGGTGGTCCTGCCACACTCAGGACAATGTTGCGCATGCTTCAAAATGAGTTGGACAAAGGCTCCAGAACCATATACCCGAAAGTCATGGAGGCAAGAGTCTGTTTCCAAAAATACATCACCAAATAGTACGAGGACACAATAATGTAGTACCAAGCTTGTTATCAATTCGTCACCAAATACCATCAAGAGGATGTTGTCGAGTTGGTCCTTCTCCAAGCTTCTGAGTGATGGTGTTTGTCTTGTTAGGCTGACTCAAGCCTATTTTGTCCCACATGGGTATATGTGGAAATTTTATTATTGTTTGTAAATATATTGTAAGTGAAATTCAAAGTGCCATTAGTGGAATGTGAACAGTGACTATGTAATGTGAAGAGTCATGAGGGTAGTCAAAGAGTCAAAGAAGAATGTCAAGGGTCACCCCACCCTCTGTTTTATATAGAACCTCATAACTCATAGTACAGGCTTTTGGGAGCCAAGCTTTTGGCTAGGCATTTCTTAGAGAAGGCTTGGAGAGTATTGTGACGAGCCTTGGCTTCTCCACAGCGCAAAGCGAGTACACTTCTTTGAAGGAGCAGGCGGTGTTGACTGTAATGTTCCACTATTGGGGCTAGTAGTTGTCAATGGTGTATGTATGGATGGAAATTTGACTTAATAATATAACTGAGCTAGCATGTTTTCATGCATATGTTGTTATTATAGTTGGACTATTCTAGTTTCTTTAGCAACGTATGTTAATTAACTTATGCATTTGTGTATGAACTATTTTTTATGCAATTGTATGAATCTTGTTGAAGGCGTGTTGTTGGATTAACCCATCACTTTGGATTACAGACTATTCTACTCCCAGCTTGTGATCTCAAACTGCTTGTGTGTTCCTTTCAGGCTGCATACTATTATAGGCTTCTAAGGGACACACTTCATTTTCCCCTCTGTGTGTTAGAACCCCCCATGCATCTCACTTGATTCACTGCAAGGTCACACACTTGCTTTCAAAAAAGATATCATACTTACCTCTGCGCGCTACTGCGGTCAAGGCACTACTTTACTACCCACTGTTGGGACTCCTACTCCAAATGGTTTGAGGTCTAGTTGGGACTTCTTACCGAGGAGATCTCCTTGACATGTTAGCGGGTCCAGCACTGTCAACAAATCGGTTATCAACATAGTGTGGAATAAGAAAGCAAAGATTCAAAGAGGACATGCAAGCCATAAGCCACGAATTAGTTCGTTAACATATACACAACATGTAAGCATAGATGCATGCACAATAGAAATACCGGAAAGACATTACAACCACCATGAAGGTTCATAGGAATCAATGCCAAAAGTGGAGGACTTCTTATTAATCATGTTGCAAACTCAGGTACATATCCAATAGGCACATCAAAATCCAATAGTGGAATGTAAGCTGCTCAAACCATCTTCTAGACAAAACCTTAGCCTCACCACATCTCACCCTACTATTTGCTCAGAGCAAAGTGCTTCTAGATCCCTAAGCATAAAACATCTATCTAATTCTTAGCCTCGCTCAAGTGCTAAACGTTCCCCATTTGGATGCATGAGGGTACATTTATAGAAATGGGAAGGTGACTTTTCACCTTCCTCATGACCTTTCAATGACCCGCAACTCTTCAAATTCGCTAGGACCTATTTGACTTCCTTTATTCTAACTGACTTTTATGTGACTTTAAATATTTTACATTTCAAGGATATTACAAAATATTGTTTACAATATGATAATAGAGAAATCGTCAAGTTCTCAAATATGTTGTGACCTTAGAGATATAAAGATTATTGTTTGAAATTATGGGCTTGCATGGGTTGTTGAGTATGGATGGTGCAATATGCTCATTTGCTTGTTGCCCTAATTGTTGAGCCAAATTGTAAAGCATTACCATCTGCATCCTGCATCATAGTTGACATATTAAGACTCTTTATGGGTAATTGTGATTCTATGAGCAGCAACCATACGCACCCATCAATATACCTTGAATGTCTTATGTCAAAGCTTGAACTGTCACTTATGGCACACAACCTTCTTTCAAGGCTATGGGCAAAGCAACCTCATTTGAGCTTTCTTAGACTTTCAACCAAGGTCCATGGTTGAAAGTCCATTCATTGTTTTGGTGATCAAACACTCCAATATTAGAAAGGTTTCTCGTTGCACAAAGATGAGAACCACCCTATCTACCACAAGAATACTCTTGGCACCGCCATACACCAAGGTAAATTGAAACCATTATGAACAAGATTTCCATCATTTTAACTCTGACCAACCTTCAACTAAAAACCTACCCTCTTAAATACCATGATTGTTATCGCAGATCCAGTAATCACACCATATTCTTTTGCCAACAAATAAGTTTATGCTTCTATTTTAGCCAAAATGGTTGCTAAACAAGACTTACAAGTGATGTATGTTCTTTGTACACTTCAACAAGCAGAAGAGCCATCTCAAAGTTAGAAACCACGGTTAAAAATAACCCTCTAATAGCTCTGAAATGGATCCATACGGTTGATATTAAGATGGAGGTTGCGTTTTGAGACTAGAGGTCGTGCAATTCCTTGCGACAGTATAGATTAAGGATGTGATTAAGCACAATTGCAATTGATTATCCCAGATTTTGATGTAATTGAGTAGAGTGCGATTGTGATGGAGAGAAGAAATCATAATTTGGTGATGTTGGACATTCGAAACTTGAGGAGAAATGAGGACTATTAAGAATTCCTTGCAATGATGGTATCTTTCACTGAAATTTATTTTGGTTCAAACTTCAATCAGTCCAGTCTGAGAGAATTTACAAAGCGTCATGAGCTCATACCTTGGATAGGCGCAAATAATCTAGATACAACAGGCCAAATCTGCTTTAAATTTCATGAAAACAGTCATGTTCTCCAAGGTGTAAAATTAGTGCTACTTATCTGATGCTATCGAAATGGAGAAATGCTTGCTAAGATAGATAATAATCAATGTCTATCACCCAATTTCCCACGATATTTTATTTTGAACTCACTGGTCAATGGTAGTCGATGAGATGAGCTTTTGATTTGGAGGATTTACATACAGTGTTCTTCAAATATCGACATATTCTTGATCCATGACCTCGGGTTCTGAATTCCCTTCACAACTTGATTCCTTTGAAGAGGTCAACCTTTGGAGCACTTACAAAACGCAAGCCTTCATCACCAACAGTCTCTAATATAGTCATCATCTTAGCACATGCATTTTCGCATTGTCTACATCGCATGCATTCTCATAAATTTCATTTTAGCACATCCCTTTAAGGCAGTCTCTATCATAGTGCTTTATTAAACTCTTCGTCGCATGTATTATTATAATCGTTTCATTGCAGCGCTTTATTATAATCTTTCATCGTAGCTCTTTATCCTAACCTTTCCTCGCAGTATTTAACATAGCCTTCAATGCATTAACATGGTCTTTATCGTATATGCAACCTTTAAGATAGTCTTCATCTCCAACACTTTGATATAGTCTTCTTGTGATTGGCTTGTCTTTATCGTATATGCAACCTTTAAGATAGTTTTCATCTCAACACTTTGATATAGTCTTCTTGTGATTGGCTTGTTTCTTATCGCGTCGTCATAATCTTTATTGCAATGCATTGATATTCGGCCAGGGCTAACCAGCCTGCCAAAGGGCATTAAATGTCCGGGTACATGCATGTTCTATAACAAAATATAACGCGCATGCGGTGGCTACATAAATTAAAAATAAGGGCGGTGTGTTATTTTGTTATAGAGCATGCATGTACATGGGCATTTAATGCCCTATGGCAGGTTGGTTAGCCCTTGCCTTGATATTCTTCATCGCATGTGCAACCTTTAACATAGTATCCGTTGCATACTGCAAGCACTAAAGCTTCATCACATCGCATCATCATAGTCTTCCATCACATCCCACTATTATAGCCCTTCAATGTAGCGCATTATCGCATTCTTATCAAGAGTAAAAACAAGGCGATCCTATCGACGAATGAGGGTTCTAGTCCATGCAGGGGAAAACAAAGTTACACCAGCAAATAGAGAAGAAAAAAACATGGACACATACAGCCCCACAACCACTCTGTTGTTATGGTCATCTAAGCTTTATGTTTGTGAACTCATGAGTATGAAAAAATAATTGAATTTATTGAGCTAAAAGGGTAATTCGATGATCTTAAGTTTAAAGAATTTTCGAAGGCCAATCAGAAACTTGAAAAGGAAAACAAGATCCTCAAAAAGTAGGTAATAAACTTACAAAGCAGGATGGAAAGAGGGCAACAAGAATTGGTCACATTAAAACAAGAATTAGAGCAAGCGAAAATGATATACGATAAAGACACATGGACAAGGAAATGAAAGAAAACAAAATAAGACAACAAATAGAAGAGGCTAAACCTTGGGTTCAAATAGTAAAGGAACCACTGGTTGAGCAAAAAGAAACCATAGAGAAACAAATCAAGAGACAAATAAGAGAAGAAAAAGATAGACAAGACAAGGTCACAAATTTCATAATCAAAGGCTTGAAGGATTATGGAGAGAAATAGAGAACAAATACTTTAACAAGGGATTTTCTCAGGTACGAATTGAAATGGACAGGTTATATCCAACAAGCAAACATGATAGGTAGAAATAAAAAAAAAAAAAGCGGAAGGAATAGACATGTGAGAGTCACTTTAAGAAGCACATAAGACAAAATAGCTATCCTAAAAAATAGGTGTCTGCTTAGAGGCACTCATATTTATCTAGATGACAACTTGACATGGGACCAACAGGAAGATCGAAGGAAGGAATAGGAGAAGGTGAAATCAGCAAGAGAAACAGAAAAGTTGGTGTGGCTTGAAAATGGGAAAGCTCAAGTCAAAGAGAATTTAACAAATCACAAATAGGGATTTGGGGCCCCCCTCCCAGGAGTATCTAAGCATGGTAAGTTGGAACTGTAGAGGCTTTCCATGGAGAAGAGGACCGGGTTTGGGACCCATAGCAGAAGGGAATGACATCATTATCTTTTTAGAAATCCATGAGCATGAGGGTTGTAGGGTTCTAGAATATGAAGGTTTCAATAAGGTTTCAGTGTGGAATGAAGAAACAAGAACAGGCAAAGGGTGTTGAAAAAAGTGTAACTCGGTTTGGTATTTACAAATGTAATTTTCATATTTGTACTTGTCAAGAAAAATAAATATTATTTTTGTAAATTATAAGAATGATTTTCTTGCTCATTTCATAGGTCTAAGAAAGTCAAAGAGTCAAATTCATGTATAAGGAGCTCTTCTTGAGCTTATGTGTAAATGTATATTAGTCTAAAAGGCCCTCCAAGACAAGCACAAAGAAGTCTGCAAAATAAACGATGTACAAACACAGTCATGTCAGCCTGCAAATTAAATATAAGTCATGTCGGCTAATTATGGAGGACGAAATACTATAAATACGAGGCAATGATCTGCGCAAAAAGACGGAGCAGAGGACTCGGATACCTCTGAGATTTCGGTGGTAATTACAATGGTAATTACAGTCACAGTACCTGACAATTTCTGAGATTTCGGAGAAGTATCACAGTCATCATGATCGGGTTATTTCAGTAAAGGATACAGTAATTGGATCTCTATATTGGAGAATATGTTTCAGGGTCATGTTACACTATATAGTTTAGATTTCTCTTCTTAAATTCCGATGATAAGACACGAAGGAAAGCTTAGTAATATCTGTGTTTTGTGTGGAAAGGAGATCAACATTGGAGCAGTGACACAGTAAGAGAGCTCAGATTGATTGGAGAACAATTATGAGCTCAAACCTTTAGCACATTCATTAGGATCCCTAGTTGTGGTATCATTGTAGTAAGAAACTCAGAAGTCTCTATGAGGTCTCGTAAATCCAATAGACATGAAGATTTTGTGGTGCTACCTCTATTATAGTCTCGATAATGGAACAATGAAAAATACCCGTCTTGGTACAGTAAGATAACAATTTGTTGCAATTACAAATTGTAGCATCAATATGGTGAAGAGTTCAGTGTCAAGACAGCAGTAATGATCTCATTGTCATGATGAATATCTCAGTGAAGGTGCAGCAATGATGACCTCGATGAAGCAGCAGTAATGATGATGATCTCAATAGTGACGAAGAAGAGGATTGGTGTCATGGTCTTGGAGTGGCCTAATAGGTCAGGGGTCATGGTCTTGGTATTCGTCAATTGGAATCTCTATAAGAAGAATTTTGTGCGAGTTTTCCTCTCCAAGAGGGAGAGGTTTTAGCCCTAGCAGAAAGCCAACATCATGTGTTCTTGTCTCTTTGTTTTTTGGTAGCTATTTGATGAACTAAGAAGACACACTCTATTAATAACTACAAGCGAAGATTATGCTAAGAAGAAAAATTAAAAATGCCTCAAAAATAGTTATCAAGTGAAGAACGACATTAATCCTACTTGCCCTAGATTCTTCAACAAAGGGCATAGAGGGATCACAGTGCTAAGAAGAGAATAATGGGGCAGAATAGTAAAAATGGAAAAAGAAGATCCAAATAAGCAGTTTTTATGGTTGAGTATAACTAACAACAAAGTAACATTCAGGTTGGTTGCCTATTACTTTGCTCCAAAAAAACTCAGATTTTTACAAGAAGACAAACTTAGATAACAAAGACCCTTTTGGTGCTTTAAAAAGAGATATCTCTGCCTTCAGGATGTTAGGAGATATAGTGTTAATTGGAGACTTTAATGCCAGGACAACAAAAAATCAGTCTATTCAACTGGGAAGTGATGAGAATATGGACAACAACCTTCTTTGGTTAAAATAGATTGAGGATCATGCGTGGACAAGGACATCTCAGGATGGGAATGGGAGTGTGTCCCATGTTGGCAGTGAGTTGTTAGGCTTATGTAGCCTCTATGACATGGTTATTTGAAATGGCATCAAATCTTGGCCAAGATTCGTGGGCATCACATGTAAAACTTACAACGGCCAAAGTGTGGTGGACTATGTGATATGTTCCCATAGCTTGATTTGCAATTTGGCATATTTCAGGATTAGGGCTTGTCCTATTGAGATGAATTCAAACCATCTACCTCTCTTTATTAAGTTGGGCATGCACACAAGTGACCTACAGGAAGTGCAAACCCAACAATCTCAAAAGAAAGTGCATACAAGAGGAAAAATCCTCATGAACCAAGAAAATCAAGAGTTGTTTGTTGTGGCTATGGAACAACAATTTCAGGTGACAAAAAACAACATAAATGTCAAAGAAGATAGTGCAGGAACATAGTGCTTTTATAGCAGTATGTTGATGCCTCTAATCCACAAAGCTTTAGAGTTGTGCAAAAGATCTCGACTTAAGAAGAAGATGTCAAACACTTTTCTAGCTAATCCTTAGTATGATGAATGCAACATTGCTAAAACTTCACTTAGAAAGGAGACAAATAGTGAAACCCCGAAGAAGTATAAAAATATGATTAAAACTAAAAAAGAAAGGTACGTGTCGGCGAGAAGGAATGAATTGATTTCTTTGGGAAAGAACAACCCCTAAGGTTTTTGGCGGGAGCTACAACAAAAGACAAAGGAAACAGAGAATAACATATTAGGGGCACATTGGTTAGAATATGTGAAGCTCCTTTATGAGAGAGATCAAGAGAAAAGTAATCCCCCCATAATCAACTCTACAAATGAATTATTCTTAGTGGAGGAGGTCAAGCGGGGTATAAAAAATTTAGCAAGTGGCAAGGTTCAAGACATTGATGGTCTGCAGGCATAAATTTTGAAGTGGGGTGTTGAGACCTTAGCTCCAATCATTAAAAGGATATTCAACAAGGTCACACAACGAAATTTTCCAGCGGAATGGACTACGAGTGTGGTTATCCCTCTTTACAAAAGTGGAGACATCAATAATCCCACTAATTACCGCACTATTATGGTCAATCCTCTTCTAGGAAAATCTGTTTGGGAGCATGTCGGAGCGTAGAATCAACAACTAGGCAGAAAAGAGGGTTTTAGGCACTTCATTGAAAAAATTTGGGACATCCAAAGCGAGGAGACCTTTTGCTGCATCATTGACTTCAAGAAAGCTTTTGACACTGTCCCTAGAGATAAGCTCTGGAGAAGAATGGAAGAGCTCAGAATTCCAAGGGAGTATAGAGTAGTTGTGCATAAACTTTACGAGAAAGTTAGCGCTAAAATCAGAACTAAGGAAGGCTTTTCTAAATGCTTTGGTAGTGACATAGGGGTTAAGCAGAGGTGCCCTCTTTCCCCCACACTTTTCGGTCTATATATTGATAAACTGGAAGAATGGGTGAACAACACTAGTGGAGAGGGTGTTCAACTAGCAAGATATGTGGTGAAGTTGCTTTTGTATGCATACGATCTTATTCTAATTGCAAAATATGTTCATGGTTTGAGAGAGCATTTGAAGGCATTAGAGTTCTTCTGTCAAGAGGTGGGGATGCAAGTAAATACTAGAAAAACTAAAGTCATGATCTTCTCTTTGAAGCGGAAAAAACAACAAGTTAGCTTTATTTTTGAGGGAAAATCCTTGGAGTTAGTGGAAGAGTACAAGTACTTAGGAATTGCTTTTCACAACAAGCTCAATGGGGAGACATGCAGAACTGAAAGGATTCAAGGGGGATGGAGAGTGCCTTACCTTCTTCAGAATAGATGCAAGAAAGCAAAATTATGGGATTGGAAAACAAAGAAAACTCTTTTTGGATCATTAGTTACTCTGGTTGTCCTCTATGGGTGCGAAGTTTGGGGGAGCAGCATGTCAGACAACAAGTGGAGACAAGTAGAAAGAATTCAAAAACACTTAATCACTAGTAACCTTAAAGTCAAATCAATTGTCCCATATGAGATCTTGCTAGCGAACGCTGGTTTGTTTTTTATGGAAGCTTTAGCACTCATCCGTTTGTTAATGTATTTATAAAAGGTGGATGGCATGGATGAACACCGGTGGTCCAAGTTGATCATGGCAAAAGAGTTAAAGCGTAGGAAGAAAACTTGGAGGAAGCAGAATGACAAGTGGACAGGAAAATGGGGAATGAATCAGTAGGATTTTCCTAATTCTAAAGTGGAAATAAAAAATTGGGTACTCGAAAAAATCAGGACCGCCATGTGGGAAAAACAGTTTGGTCGTAAAAAAATGATATATGTCAATAATTTCAACCGAACATGGTTGCATAATGAAAAGACCTATTTGAGTGTAACAATCAAGGGAAAGGATAAGATTTTAATAACACAGCGAAGGACCGAATCCCATCATCTTAGATGCGAAACAGGTAGATGGGTAGTTCCCAAGGAAAAGTGGGAAGAAAGAACTTGTGTCTTTTGTGAGGAAGGAGCAGTTGAAACCGAATGGCACTTCATCATGGAGTGTCTTGCCTATAAGGACATTCGTAGTCAGTTCGAAAGCAACCTGAAAGTGGACAGTCTGTGTGAACTATTTGGGGAAGGAAAACTTCACAAGACAACAAACTTTTTTATCATGATTCACGCCAAAAGGGTTGTTATGGAGAGAAACTTGATTGTATGAGGTTGTATGGATTGGATATCTGGTCCCTTAGACTGTTTTGGTCATGTGGATGTCATTAAAATTCTTCATTCATTCATTCATATGGCCTTCCATTGTATTGCATTATCATTACATTCTTTGATCGCACTTCTATAGCCTTCATCACATGCATTGATCAAATGTAGTCTTCCATCGCATCACACTCTCATAGTCTTATAGTCTTCCATCCAACCATACACGTGTCTAGGTTTGCCACAGTATCAATATAATCCTTGGATTTGAAACATTATATATCCCTCTAATGCAAGATGTCTGATGAATTGGTATGAAATTCAAGAGCTTCAATTAAACCTTTGACAATCTTGCAGTTTTTTTAAACAACCACAGTTTTGTTGAAATAATGTAATATTTTCTCATCCGCTCTCAAACTAGTAGTGAAGATGTAGAGATGATTAGGCCAAATGCCCGCAAATTGATCCTCTTTGCTAAAAGCTTTCCCGATGAGGGGGGTAATCAAGAGACTATTTTAAGAAGCAACCTGCCAAGACACATTGTGAGAACAATAGTTGTCATCAACACAATATAATTTCATCGCTAAAACAATCACTAGATGTTTTGACGACATGTTCTAAAGAATTACATCTCTTTCAATGCTTTACATAAGAGAGATAGAGATGAGAATGAGAGGCTTGGATGTTAAAGTATTGAATGCACAATAAATGATAGAGATTGCAAACAGAAGATAATTAATCAAGCCAATCTCGACAAAATGTGACTTTGTAAAACTCCAAAATAGGCTTCTAGATGATTTTGCAAATACACATGTTAAGGATGTTTCAAATGGATTTCTTGAGAGAACGATGTGCAATGCAATATGTGGAGCTTTGAGGACTCAATCTTGAATGCATGGATAAACCCTTTCCTCAAACCAATTTAATATCCAAAGTATATAAATGAACTTAATCACTGAGAATGTCGTTGATATGTAATGCAATTTCCAACATGATGAAGCTATTATTATGACAAAAATTGCCGTGAAATATTCAAGAGACTTCAAGCTTAACGATGCAAATTGGGAAATGAGGATCAACATAAAACATGGTTGGGACCTTCAGTAATAACTTGATAGCATAGCGCTTTAAAAGTGCATGAGTAAAGCAGCAACTTTACAAACCTTATTGCATTCAGAAGAAAGCCAACCAAAATGAAGCAAGGTGGGCACTAGCAATGTACCTTGTGCATTGTACAACTCTCTGATATCTGAACTCCATTATCTTGTGTCTACCTTTTGATATGCTTCAATGATATCTTCTTGTTGTGATGGAATAGATGGATATTGCACTTAAATTTCAATCTTTATACCTCGTGCTAGTCTTTTTCTTGCATTCTTGAGAAAACAGCTAATCCACTCAAAGGTGCATATGTTAATGTTTTAATCTTACTTCAAGTTATTTCAGTGTGTTCATAAAGAGGAGTACCACCTCTCTAAAAACATAGAGGAACCTGCACTAAAGTCCTAGGAGGTTCACCCTTTTCCCTAACCAGGGAAAGATCAACAGAAGGTTTTGTAGGTATATTTCACTAAAGAAGCAACAATGTCCATTGCCTACATAGTGCATGATTTCGGCATCACATCTTCATAGTTGACTAAGCATAAATTACATGCTACTAGCAATAGACAATAGATATATCTCTTATTGCATTCGGCTTTCACATGTCTATAACCAATCTATATCAACAAACCAATACACTATCTTAGATTCATCCACCTTGGATCTATTAAGCATTGAGAGGGATAAAACTCTGAGGTGCAAACTTCAAGTTCTCAAAGACTTTAAATACATTGAGGTTTGCACATCAAGGGAAATTTTCCCTCTTGGTTCTTGATATATTCAAGGTTGAGATGAATCTAAGCTTGAATATATCAAGCATCAAGAGGAAAAAATCAACTAGCTTAGATTCATCTTATCCTTGAAAATATCAATCACCAAGAGGGAAAAAATATTTTATTTTGGTTTCTTTGTTACAATTTTAAGATGTTGGCATTCAAATACCTCCCTATTTTTATTAAGTATTATTAAACACCATATTTGGCCAATGTCAGCATCACAGCAACAAAGAATAAACATGTCTTTGATACTAGGTTGTAGAATGCCCCTATCAACACAAAAGGATGGATCTTCATTGAAACAAAGAATAGAGTAAGGTGTTGAAAACTGTTCATAACTGACATTTTTTAACCACAACACCCCACAACTTTCAAGAAGTGACGCATATCTTGAACATGAAAAACCAACGGCAAACCATGTACTAGTATACATCTTTGAGAATTCTTTGAGAATGCATATCCAGATGCCAACCATGTACTAATATACATATTTGAGAATGCCGCAAGAAATTACACCAATACATCATGGGTATGGGATTATTGTTGGTCTCAATAAAGAATCTCGACTGCTGATCGCTAATTTCATGTCTTAATTATTCACACTAGAGATTGTATGTTCCACATCTGTTTGCCATTCTATATTTATCACAGGTCATTATCTGTATTACTGAATTGAACTACCTTTGGAAGTCCTGCACTTCCAACAACTATATAATCAATCAAAATACGAAGATCAAATTATATTTATCCCTTCATGTCTCACTCCCTTGTTCATCAATTTTGGCATAATGTGGAAACAGGCATAGCCATGCACTAAATGAATTCCATGGCACAAACTTTTTATCTCATAGTACCAACGTAATATGTAGGAGTGTAACTCTGGGAACTTACATCATCTCCATCCAGTTATCATCGGAAGATTGGAACATACTGATGAATCACAATGCCCTCCATTAGTTCATCTAATTTAATGAATTCGGCATATGCTATCCTATCTTCTGCCTTGCCAAAATTATACGCACAAACTTTTCTATCTTATGCTATAGAAAGTGAACAATTTCAATTGTCATTTAATGGAGATGAAATGAAATTGTATTAATATCCACTAATAACCAAAGAGATATTTAAGCAAGATAATAGCACATACCCTGAACTTCAAGTTGTCCTATAAAACATTATCAAGAACTTCTTCGTTGTCAACTTTAATTCATTGAGAAAACTCGAAGCAAACAGTTGAAAATAAAATGCGTAAGTAATATTGCAAGGACAGATCATCAAGTTTTGCACTTCTTTCAAGTGAATAGTCATAGTATGACATCATCTTACTAAATTATATGCAGGCAAATGAAGCCAATTTGTATAATAATAATGCATGTCTAAGGCTCTAGGTGAGGACGGATGAAAAAATACAACAGCAGGAATGACATTTTGAGACCTTCAAGATAAATTTCCTGCACCAACGATCAGTTAGTATTGAATATTTATAGATTAAGGTGAATCTGCATCTGCATTTAGAAAGAAATATAGTTGAAGTAACTTTTTGCTACAACAAGCAGCTCTTCCAACAGGAGATGTCTGGGCAGAATGGTTGAAAACTTATAATTGGCAGAGCACGCCATTCGTCCAAAGTCTACACAGAATCTGTCTACTGTGCGTGTTCACAAGGATTGGCCTTGGCTGATATCTTCTTAATGTTGGGAAACTTAAATTTGATGAAAAGAATCTAGCTTGATATTGAATTTTTGCAGTATCACTTTGTTGATAAATGCACGTTTCTTGGCTTCAAAATTCAGCATAGTAGCATTTCTCACCTGGCAGTATACTGAAGATTGAAAATGATTAGTAAGAAACCACTGAATGAATAGTTCCTTTCCTTCCTTCCAGAAACAAGGATTTCTCCATTCTCGGTTTCTCTGTTGGAGGAGTTTAATAAAAGGCTTTGAAATAGTAGGGCTGACTTAGCCGATCAATAGCATGGATCAGCTTTCTTCGAGGCCCAACAGCATATGCTCCCATCTCTTTGAGTGCACCCATGGTTAATTGCAATAAATGGAACTCTTCAACCTTTTCCCTCTGAAAAATGTCCACAAACTGTCCCAGACCTTGTGAAACAAGCCATCTGCTCAATCCTCCAGCTTTCTCCAGCTTTTTACTGAGAATCAATGTCCTTTTAGCTTGATCTCCAAGTCCAACTGTATTAATGTAATTAGTTGGATGGGGATCAAAATATCCAGTTTCTCTATTAGCAGTTTTGCAACCAGAAGTTCCCTCATTGATCTTCAAATGCATGCCAGCAGAGGAGATTTTCTCACTTGCTAGTACTGTTCTGTTGCTGACGGGGCTAACATTTGCACACTGTAAGGGCATCATACTGGCGGGATTGTACCCCAGACATGGTTGTTCAAGGAGTTGCTTGGAAGGATCAATAGATAGGCCCGTCATTGTACCATCATGACCTGTTGACGATCTCTGTTGAATTTTAATATGGTCCAGCAAAGTGTCACTCGGAACCTGTGGGACTGGAGAGAGATGAACAGGCTTTGCTGATGCTTGAGGGCATGCATCACTGCTTCTAACAGCCTCAGCTTCCTCACTATTGTGATGACTACTTTTTACATCAAGTGATGTGTCATCTTCAATTGGAGGTAACGGGACCCCCATTCTTTCATCTTCTGTAGGTTTCTGCTGATTCTCCAACTCCAGGTTGGTTGCACTTTCCATCATAGTCTCTCTCCTCTGGCATTTATGCTGTGCTGAACATTCAGCGGAATTCTGTTTGTTCTGAATTGTTTGTGAAATTTTTGCGTCAGGAACGTGTAGAGTCTCCTGTGGCATTGCTTTGCAATCAGCATCTAGCATTGGAACGGTTTCTCTGTCACCTGATTCTGGTACTTCTCCTTGGTCAACAGTTAGATGGGTTACTGACTTAGATATAGCTCGTGCAACTGCCTTCTGAGAAACTTTAGATTTGTTCTTTTTTCCTACAGCCATTGTTTCCCTCTGCCCTGATTTCATCTTTAATATTGCCTTTCTTATATTTCTACGAGCATTCTTGGTACTAATAGTCGACTCAATTCTGCTTCTTTTGCCTGAAACCCGACCAATGCCATTAGTAGAGGATCTGGGTACAGTTTCCTTTTGTTTTATTCTTTCCACTTCAGTTGGGGCCTGGCTAGCTATAGGAAGGGGGGGGATCAGAATAATGATCCTTTGCTTTCTCACTTCCACCCAAGGATCCCTTTCATCTTGCAATTCTGCCTCTTGCCCAGGCAGTGGAGAAGATTTCTTTCTGTTATTTGGAGGGATCTCATCTTTTTTTGCAGCTATTGCTGCAAGGTGTCTCCGCTTTGTTTTCACCATAGAAACAAGCGATAAGTGTACCAAGTAGATTATTTCAAAAGGTAATTTCTTTGAAGTTCATGCTGCACCAGGAACAAGCGTATTAACAGCTGTCAAATTTAGAAAATGAGAGAATGCAAAACCGACTCAAACAGAAGGTGCACCCATATATTTGGCAGACAAGAAAAGACAGATCATATACATTGTTAAACATATGGATCATCTGCATAAGTTGAATATTCAGGGTCTTACATGCCTTTTCCTCGCCCACAAAGTCTCAACCCCAAACTCAACAAAAGGCAAAGATCTAATGATTTTGTTTGAAAAGCGTAAGATGATATCAGATATCAGGTGGAGAAACAAAAAATGCATAACAGGAAGACAATGGGATGCCACCAGAAATGAACAGCATACAACAAAAAATTAAATAAAAATTATGAAGAGAAATGTAAACAATTATCCAAACTGAAAAAGAAGAGACTAATCAGTTAGCCATAGGAGCGAGACATCACGAACACAAGATCTTCACTTTCCACCTCAAGAATAACAAGATTTAATGCTTTGATAAGACAGAAGAAGATTCACCAACCAAGCCCACCACAGGAATGTAGCAAAGAAATAATCTTTTCTTATGGTTTTTAACACACAATGAAAGGGGCAGGATATATGCACTGCAACTCATCTAGAAAAATTGCTCAAAGAAGACAAAGCAATCCCTAATTAACAATACGCAGGGAAAAGAACTAATTCAGAATTGGTCAAAATGGAAATGATTCCTCTTGTCAGTTTCCAAGTTAAATTGCAGGAAATTTTATATCTGTCATCCCTCACCTTCTAAAGATCAACAAAACTCAACAAGACGGATTTAGCCACCAGACAACCATAAAAGCTACATTTGCAGCACCAATACAAAAGGGGAGCCATGTGTCACTCTGGATTCATGGTAATATGGATCACTGTGCAAGTTTTTATTAAATCCTGCGATGGTCAGAGCAAATAAGTCACCAAATCTTCAACCAGTGATAATCCACAGAGCAGTCAATGTTTATTAACGACCACAAAGTTCATGAAAATAGTATGAATATGCATCAACCATAAGATCCAATGAAGGAATGCATGTTGTCAGAAAGATATTGAAGTATAGATGCAGAAAACATAAGACAAAATCATGTGGAATTTCCTTATAATAACTTCTTTCCTCATAGGAGGCATACCAAAAAACTTGATTAATGAGTAGCACTATGCCTAAAATAAAAGACATCGATACTCAGAAATGGATGCCAAACACTGTTCAGGAAAGTAAAGAAAACGTTTTTGACCCTCTCCAATTACCTAAATACCTGCAACAAACTTTTTAACCAAATTGGAGGATTGGTTCCAACATGTATGGTTGTTAGAAGGAATCCAAATACAACGTAATTGCAAGGCTCTTATTTTCAATGTTCCACCAAGTTTCCGGGACGGGGAAATGCGGGAGCGGGGATACGCACAAGGGGGACGTATATAAGCAACCCCAAATTTTAGGGATTTTTCGGGGAAACAGGGGGACGTCATAGTCATAAAAATTATAAAATTATAAATTATTAAAAATTTAATATATAAAAATAAAAAAATAAAATCCCAAAAATATGTCAATAACTAAATAGAAAATCTTAATAATTATGAAATGTACATCTAAAGACTAAATATGATCATCATTACATATTAGACTATTATCATTTATGAATTATCATTTGACATTTCTGCATTGTAAATCTAAAAGTAAATTACTAAATTGAATCCATCATTTGACATTATGCAATGTTCCTTCTAAATTCATCATTTGGCATGATGCAAGGCACATCTAAATTAAATTAATAAATTCATCATTTGACAATTGAAATTATGCAATGCACATCAAATTTTCAAAAACGATAAAAAGTAAATTCATCATATGACAATGACATTGACATTATGTTGAAGTCTAAAATAGCCATAAAATACTAAACTAAAAGTAAACATAGAAAGCACTGAGCAATGAAATACTAGTAAATTTCTCAAAAAATACTAAATAATATTAATAAATACTAAGTCTTAAGTTTTAATATACTTCAAGCATTTTATTTTTGTTATTGCTTTTATTTTATTTTTTAAGTTTTAAGTTTTAATATAATACAATTTATTCATTTATTTTTAAAAAAATAAGTTTTAACAAGTTTAAAGTTTTAATATGGTTTCATTTTTTTATTTTTATTTTTATTTTTTCATATATTTAAGTTTGTATTTTTTTCAGTGTTGTTAAAAGCGCGATTAAATCGCGCTTTTTTCCCTAAGCCGATTTAATCGCGCTTTTTATGGGAAAAAAGCGCCTAAAAATTTTTTTGCCGCTTTTTTCGTAAAAAAGCTCGGGGGTCCATGGCAGCACGATTTATAATGAAAATTTGGATTTATTAATTATTATTTCATGATCTTTGTACAGGTTGGGGTCCCAGCGACTTAATGACATGGTCTACGTCTACTACAATCTTCGATTGTGGGTGAGGCAACTTGAGAGGACACCTGATGTGGATGCCATCTCATTGGATGGGATTGACACCACTGCTGCATGGAGGGTTGAGGCCGAGAGGCCTCTCATGGATTCTACTGATGATTGGTTAGTGCAGGATGAGGGGGAGGAGGAGGAGGAGGAGGAGGAGCAGGAGGAGGAGGTGACACCGCCTACCCGGGCTACCACTAGGACCAGTAGAGGACGTGGTCTACCTCCTGTAGCTCATACTTCTAGTTCTTCAGCTTCTAGAGCACATCAGACTCCATTGCCATTTCCACCAGCACAGGCACCAGCATCTACATCTAGAGGGAAAGAGAAAGCTGTGACATTTTCTCGCAAGAGGGGCAGAGGAAATCAATACGATTAGACTTTCATTTTATTGTATATGAGTCTATGGCATTATGACATGATGAGATACATTATCATATTTTTTGTTGATATTTTGAGGCTGAGCTGGGACTCAGGAGTCGGGACTTACTATTCAGGACATGATTCAATGTTATGTGTGATTTTAGCACTAGAAATGATATTAAACATCTTATATATTAGTTTTCTTATCATATTTATGTGTCAATGTATTTATTTTATGTTGTAGATGGTTTAGATATTAAAAAAATTGAAAAAAAATGAATATTTTTGTACCAAACGCTTTTTTCCGCTTTTTTCCGCTTTTTTCCCGCTTTTTCCGATTTTTCCCCTTCATTCCCAGCGCCGATTTAATCCCGCTCGCGCTTTTAACAACATTGATTTTTTTTAATTTTTTATTTTTTATAAAAATTATTAGACCAAAAAAAGGAGGGGACGCATATGCATCCCCCCAGCGTCCCCCCATCCCCCTTGCGTCCCCCCTACGTCCCCCTGTCCCCCCTGCAAAGGAGTCGCATTTCGCCGCCAAAAAAACGTCCCCCCAGAGTTTCCCCGAGTTTCCCCAAAAAGGGGACACGGGGGAAACATTTCCCCAGGAGCTTCCCCGTCCCCAAAGCGGGGGGGGGTGCATCCCCCGGGATGGGGAACGCATCCCCGTGGAACACTGCTTATTTTAGAAAGATGCAACAACCCCAAAGAGGAAGAGCAATACAATTCACAAATGTTAATTGAAGCATGCACCGGAGGTAATTACTGCATATACTTCAATAGAAATCAGAAATGATTAACAAAAAAGTTTGCTCCAGCCTTCATCTGAGAAAGGTCCTCTTCAAATATTTTTCTCCAGAAAACAAAAGTTCCACCGAAATGTTCAGTAAAAAAATATAATAAGGGTACATGACAGGTAAATTATATCAAAAACAACCTTTTCCTCCACACACTCTACTAGGAAGAGGAGCTATTAATGTGGAACAAAATCCCATCATAGGAATATGCCACTATGGCAAGATAGCTTGTGATTAAAACATCAAATAAATAACAACGAGCCAAAGAGGGCCCACAGGGCATGACACCAAAAGAGCTGAAGATGTTAGGACTGGAGTTAGGGAGGAAGTTATTGCATAAACCCATGTACTTGCACACCAAACCCAGCATCCGGATTAGCTTTTGGTGCAAGTAATACCACATAAACCACTTGTCTCATAACTATTGTTATCCATGTGAGCTTATTCACAACACACACAATTAGGACTATTAAAGTGGAACTAAATCCTATGGCAAGAATATAACACTATAACGTCATTAGAGTAAGATGGCTTGGAATTACATACATCACATAAATAAAACTACAAACCAAAGAGGCTTGAGATTCGAATCTCAACATTGACACAATTATAACTAGGGTTCAACACACACAAACCCTGACATCGCCAGATATTTGTTGTCAAATGGTTACATATATGCTAACACAAAAAGATTCTACCTAAAGATGTCCTAAAACTAGGAATCTAGGACTTTTCATTCACATGTAATTTTCCTAGTAAGAGTAAACTAATGCTAATGTTGCTATAGTAATAGAACCGATGCATAAACATAATTTGTGTTAAAAGACGTCTAGTTTTGTTCAAAGAATTTGTCCTCAAAGCTTGAATACATGACATGCCCCACTTCAGCATTAGTAAGACTGTCTTTTAGATCATTGAGACACTTTCTGCGTTTCATTGTAATTGTCCCTTTCTACAAGTGCATTGTCCTCCACTTTTCAAAGGATTGCACCCAAGGTGTGTGCAATTGCATTTATGATAGTGCTTTCATTATAAGTACATCATGTCATTCTAAGTGTAACTTGTATATATCTGAGCGACTGATGATCTAAGTCTTAAATAATTCTATAGGGTTGCCACCGTCTTCACTCTCATTGCCAAATATGTAGTCCAAGCAACTATTAGGGAATCCAAATGACAGCTTTATGGCATAAAGAGAACAGACACGCACACACACTTGGTTGTTACATATTCCTAAGTGTAATGAGTATATGCCTAATTGACTAACTAATGATCTAAGGCTTAGATGTGGATTGTCAGCCTATAGACGTTCAATGGCAAGTATGTAGTCCATGTAACCAGCAAAGAACACAAATGGAGGCTTTATGGTAGAGACCCTACTAGTTGCTTCAACTACATACTTGCCAATGAGCATCAATAGGTTGGCAACCCCACAAAGTTAGTTTACAACATTAGTTAGTCAATTGGGCATATCCTAGTTACACCTAGAATTGTATCACACACACACACACACATATAATTTTTCCAAGCAAAACCTCGTATGATACACCCTCTTCCCCGGAATATCTAGATGGAGGGTAGCTCAACTGCCAGCCACAATAGCAGCTAAACTGCATTTTTCTCATGTCTAGGAACCAATAATGGAATGTCACTCAACCCTTTTTAAAATTTCCTGAGCTTTCACAGAACTAGCAAGTGTAAGGGTTGTGCATAATGATATATAGTATAGTCTATTATGATTACAAACAACTCCAAATGTTTATGGTGAATTCTGGAATTTTAATATATCTATCTATCTATATATGCAGACACACATGCACACACATTGTCGTCCCTAGACCATTGTCCCCTAAAAAATTTAGGGGTGTGCTCTAGCCATTCTAGGGACACATCTCCCTGCCCCATTGTTCCCTCATCCCAAAAATCATTGTAACATAAATATGTGTGTGTGAAATTGAGCTAAACAACCCAAGGGGTTAGCTCAATCCATTGTCACTAATGTTTCAAGTAATTTGGTTAGTGACATGCAAACAAGTGCCTACTTCGAATCCCCATGGGTGAGGTGCACTTGTCGATCTGAAAAGCTTACTAGGGATGCCATTCACGAATGCGGGGAAGCATCTTTGGATTTCCCTATGAGATTTGTCTGGAAAAGGACCCAAAGAGTTAGGCTCAATCAATTGACACTAGTGTTGTTGGGAATTTGGCTAGTTCCATGCCAACCAATGCCTAGTTAGAATCCCCCTAGGTTAAGCGTGTTGATGTTTGTAGCTCGACCAGATACTTCTATACGGCACTAGGTGTCTAGGCATGCAAGAAGTCGCTCGCAGATCTCATTAGGACACACGTTCTCAAGTGTGAGCAAGTCGCTTTTGAAACTTAGCCTAAGTTTTGACTCAGGAAAGCACATAATTATTATGTTGGCTAAGTGAGCTAAAATAAACTTAGAAAAAGTGAAAATAATTTCTTTAATGATTATGTTTTAATCTCAGCCCTTGATCTCAAGTGAGGTGAGATATAATCTCGAATGTCAATCACTTTAGAAATTAGGGTTAGGCATTTAGTTCAATGTAAAGTTATAAAAGCAAGACTAAGGAGAGGAGAAGACACACCACACATCAACACAAAACATTGAGGCATCTCAGTGAGGAGTGTGATAGTCTAGTGTGTCAAGTCCGAGGAAATGCAAATGGAGAGCATTGGAGTTCCATATCAGCCAAGGGGATAGAGGACCAATCTAGGGCCTGATCTGTTGGATCAAATCCAAAGCATTGTGTATCTATAATCTTTCTCAGTTGAGCCATTATCCTAGAATGGAAACCCAAGTATTTTCTGAAAATTAATGAAGAACCCTTGATTGGGTAGAATCTATTTGTGTCATTGTGATTGATATTAGTTGTGTAAAATTTTCTTCTGCTAATTAAGTTAAGAATCTAGTTGTGCTTTCATTCAGTAATATGTAATCTACTAGGTCAATGAATTGTCAAGTGCCAAGTTCGCAAGAAAATTAACATGGCATCAAAGTGAGAAACTCTGAAAACTAATCTCTAAATGATGCAGAAGCCAGGGTCGTATAAGATTGTTGAGGCTAGGTTCGGCCACGATCATATGAGGTGCAATTTTTTTTAATGGGGCTGAAGGAAATCAGTCGTACGATACAATGATACGAACACGAAAGAATTGTTATGCAAGTGGGTTGAAGACAATTTTTTTTATAGAGTTTAAAAATATAAAAATATAAATATAAAAAAAGGAGGGCAATGGGGTAGGCCAACAACGATTAGTGGACCGTCAAACCCACCCAACTTGCATACAAACCACCCAGCCATCGAGGTTGCAAAGTAAACATCCGCAAACAAGAGATCAAGGTTGTGGTGGCCGACAAGCCAACCACCAAAGCCATAAACAAGAGTCTGCACGCAAGGAAAACCGTCAATCAGCAACAACATCAACAAAAAGTTGGAGGTGGGGAAGGAGACAACTCAACAACCAGAGGATCAAGCCAAAGTTTTTCAATGGTAGTGTTGCAACTATTTTTACCCATGCAATTTATTTTCATATTGTATATTCCGAAAAAACAAATAAATAAATATTGCACTTTGTAATAAAGCTTGGCATATTTTTATAAATGTTGCTTTAATTAAACTTTCAGAGAAAATCAAATTCTATTTAGTGGATATTTAGAATAAGGCCACCAGTACATATCCTTTGCACAAGTTTCAATGGCACCGATTACCTCCACTTCAATCAACAACCAAAGATAGATTGTGGGACCCTCCGCACCCAAAGTTACGTGTCAGGCGCATGTTCATTGCGGGACCCCCCCTCACAAAAGCAGCTTACCACCGCATCGCAAATCGCCTTCCGCTCAACTATTACCTTCGCTATCAATCCCGCCATTTTATCCCTTTCGCTAAATAACCCCCAAATTAACCATCGTCGTTTTCTCCGATAATTTAAATGATTTAACCATTAAATCATTAAATTAATTCCCGCCAACGTTCCAATAGTTGTTTCTCGACGCGCCAACCATTAATTTCATTAATGGCTATCCAAAATCATTTTCTAAACTAAATTATCCTCCATCAAACTTATCCTTTTCCTTCATTCTAGCAGTATTTGCAGAGGTACCCAGTGACGGAGAACTTCTGAATTTTGCAGTCGACTACATCAAGTGGCCATCAAATCACCAGACATTTGTAATTTTTTCTTCTCCTCTTAATTCAGAATGAGTAGTCAGAAGGGAAAAGCTAAAATATCTATTGAAAACCCAATGCTTCACCCGGTCCCGAATTTAGACAAATTCCCTCAAGTAGATATTGATTTTAAAATCGTAGAAACCAAATGTGAATTTGACTTGTATGAATTGCACAATTGGGCTTTTCAAAAATTTGAAGATGCTAGAGATGGATTCAACTTTTGCGAATTCATGTTACACCAATTCTTTTTCCCTCAAACCCATCAATTTCCCGAATTCGTTTCCTGGTGCGAAAATTGTTATTTGCCTAGCCAGAGAGCAATAGTAGCCCAAAATGGTGAATCCTTGTTCTCCATAACCCCAGAAACTATCTGTCAGGCTTTGCAGATTAATCCTCCAAACTCCCTTCACACTTTTTTAGTTGATTCACTAATGGAAATCTACCAGAAACTTACCTTTCAACAGCGAGCCAGTATCTTTGAGTCTTTTATGCCAGAAGGTTCTGAATTACCTCATCATAATCCACCATATATTATAGCAACATTTCCATAAATGTCCAAACAAGTAATTTCTATGGCTTGTTGTCTTTTAGGCTATCATAGTGATGAATGGGTTGATGAAGTCATCCTAGGGTTCTTGTCAGTGTTCTCATCTGGGAAAAAGCTCTCTGCTCGTTTCTGTTGATTTGTGTAGGTTGGGAGGTACTCCAAGCCCTAGGGTTTAGGATTTGGAGGGAAAAGCACCACAAGGGTCACTTGTGGGCTTGGAACCCAAGTATGAGGTTTTGCACCAAATCACCTTTTGGGCATTTCCGGGAGCACATTTTTTCATGTGATGGCATGAGACGATAGAGGGCGGAAAGGAGAATCCAACGCTTCGGGAATCGTCGAATTCTGAGTTGTAGAAGTGGAGATATGAATTTATGAAGTTATATAATGGGTTTGCCAATGTGTGTCAAGGTCGGCCTAAGGTGTTTTAGGCATGTGACAAATTGGTAGCCCCTTGTGTAACATTTTAGGAAGCCCCTCTATTGGTGTATAAATAGAGGGTGAGGTCAAGTCATTCAAGCATCCATCTTGTGCAATGCATACCTCATTTGAGCAGCTCGTTGAAGGAGGAGAGGTCTGGTTTGAGGCCGCAACAAGGGAGGTTAGGGCAGCGAGGATTGGAGGTTTGTTTCAAGGGTGAACATGGGTCCGAAGTCTACTGTGATGGAGGCCAAGTATGCTAGGTGCTAGGCCGAGGTCTTAAGGGTTGGAAACAAGTCTATTTGGGGCACTATTTAGGGACTAGGAGCTATCATATTGCTGGCCGAAAGCTACAAAACTACTTTGTGCTAGGCCGCAGGCCATAGCACCACACTAAGGTGTGTGTAAGGTGGTTTAAGGGTTGATATATGCCCAAGACAACAGTGTGATAGAGGAGGGGTCTCCTAAGGGTGTGCTGCAGTTTTCTAGAGGGTTGTTCAAGGACTGTTGGAGGAGTTTAGGGATGCAATAGTGTGCCCTAATGCCCTAACCAGAACAGTGAAGAACATCAATATAACAAGCAGATTTGGAGCAACGTTTGGAGGTGCATTGGGTCAAAGAAGTTGACCAGAATTGGATTAGATTTGGAGCAGCTTGTAGGAGCCAATTTGGAGGCATGATTGGGTGATTGTGAGCCTTCATCGGTGCAGATCTTGCAGTGTAGTATTGGGCATCATTGGGTCTGTTGGAAGGTAGTGTGTTGATAGCCCAAAGTAGCCCTAGAAGAGTTATCTTGAAGTGACGAAGACGAGCTGAATGTTGGGTGAAGTTTGGTGCCGAAGTGTAGCACCTTGATGGACAAAGGTGTCCGCTAGCCTAGCAGTTTGGAGCTCGGGAATTAGGGCTAACCAGAAAGCAGATTGGATCAGCTCGTGTACATGCTACAGAAGTGACTTGCAGCAGTGTTAGGTGGCAGCGCTCCTCGAGTCTCGATGTGTTGTCCTTTGAAGGAATAAGGGGCAGCTAGTGAGTAGTACGGGAGCAAATGACCAATAGGACAAGATACGACATAGAAGCTGCAGCGAAGTTTGTCATTGTATCTTGTATACCATAGACTGTTGTATTATTCAGATTGGTTTAATACAACAAAGACTGGGGTTGCACATATTCTACAATTTGTTAAAAAATGTGTATATTTGTGCATGTGTGATTTACTGCTTTATATTTCCGCTGTGCAAAGTAGTTTATGGTTGAGATTCTTGGTTTGGTAGCATCAGTGATTTTAAGACTCTAACCTAGACCCAAGGTCGTGGAAATTCAACATGGTATCAGAGCGTGTCTGAGCTACTTTGGAAGTAAGTAAATTAGAGTTGTGCGCAGCGAAGTACAGCATGAGAGGGAGTTGGTCACATTGTAAGTGAAGGGCTCACTACAATGTCGAAGTTGCAGGCAAGTCTCTGGTATGAGGACAAGTTGGAGGGGTTGTCCAACTATAGTCATTGGATGGAAAGGATCAAATTGGTCTTGCAGGTCAACAGGATCTGGGAGTTTGCCGAGAAAGGGATTAAGAAGCCAACCGACCCTAAGGAGCTAGAAATATATGAATATTTGGATGCGAGGGGGCGAGATTGATCATCCTAGATGGTGTGAATGATGCCCTAATACCTCATTTTTTCGGGAAGAACAATGCACATAAGATGTGAATGGCTCTTCAAAATTTGTTACAGAATAAGAACGAGAATCAGGTATTGGTATTGGAGGATAAGTTGAAGTCCACCAAGATGATAAAGGATGAAAGCGTGACCTCGTATCTGATGAGATTGTCTCAGGTCAAAGATGAGCTTGATGCCATCGGTGTGTCTATCTCAAAAGGAGATATGGTAAGGATCGCCTTGAAAGGGTTCACCGAGGAATGGAAGCCCTTCATCAAAGGGATCATCGCCAGGGAGAAGCTTCCAGACTGGGATAGGTTGTGGGATGACTTCATTTAGGAAGAGTTGCGAGACGAGGATCTTCATTCAAAGAAGAAGCCTTTTGATGATGACGTGGCACTTGCAGCACAAATGAAGGGTAAGCAAAAGGACTTGAATAAAGTCAAGTGTTTCAACTATGGCGAGATGGGTCATTATTCGTCAAGATGTCCAATGAAGAAGGGAGATGATGAGAAGAGGAAAGGAAAGAAAGTGACCGGTGTTGCCACTTCAGCTGAGATAAATGATCTCACCAAGAGATTGGAGGAGGAATTTGCTATGATCTCTCATTTCTCACAAGGTACTGTTGATGAGGATGGATGGTACGTGGACAGTGGTGCGTCGAAGCATATGACTCACAAGAGGTTTTTGAGACTAGTTGAATGGGGCTCGTAGTTGCACATGGTGTTGGGCAACAAGAGTCAGTTGGAGATTTGAGGATCAGGAGTTGTGCCATTCAGGATGGTGGCAGGACATGTGATGCGGGTCTGTGATGTAATGTTTGTACCAGGATTCAAATATAGTGTGATTTCCATCTCGATGATCCAGAGGAAGGGGTTTGAGGTCTTGTTCCAAGATGGGAAGGCAAGACTCAGGCCCAGAGGCTCTAAGTCTGATGGGATTGTACTTGGAGTTAGAGAGCATGGTCTCTACAGGTTGACAGACAAGCTTGTGGATCATGGAAAGAAGTAGGTGGAGCAGGTGCAGGTTCCAAAGAATCAAGAGCAGGTACAGTTGCAGATGCATGCTTCAGAGGAGCATGTATAGGTTCCCGAAAAGAAGGTATATTTTCAAGAGAAGAAATTCTAGGTTCCAGAGACTCAAAGGGAATCGAGTTCGAAAGGGAGCTTGTAGGCTCAGAGGGAGACTTTGCAGCCTAAGAAGAGCACGTGGTCAGTGGGTAGCAAGGGTGCTCCTACAACTACTAAGAAGGAATCATGGAGAGATTGGAAAGCGATACAGGAGAAGAAGAAGAAGCAAGATGCTTCCAATGACAACGACACTTTTGAGAAGGGCATAGTTCACCGTACAGGGACTATTGCAATTGTGAGTGCTAGGAGTTGGGCAAGTGTTGCGAGCAGTGATGATGATGACGAGATACTTCCTAGTCTTGAAAGTACCTCCCTCGCTAAGAGGGAGTGTTGATTTGTGTAGCTTGGGAGGTACTCCAAGCCCTAGGGTTCAGGATTTGGAGGGCAAAGCACCACAAGGGTCACTTGTGGGCTTGGAACCCAAGTATGGGGTTTTGCACCAAATCATGTTTTGGGCATTTCTGGGAGCACATTTCTACATGTGATGGCATGAGACGATAGAGGGCGGAAAGGAGAATCCAACGCTTTGAGAATCATCGAATTCTGAGTTGTAGAAGTGGAGATATGAATTTTTGAAGTTATATAATGGGTTTGCCAATGTGTGTCAAGGTCAACCTAAGGTGTTTTAGGCATGTGACAAGCTGGCAGCCCCTTGTGTGACGTTTTAGGAAGCCCCTCTATTGGTGTATAAATAGAGGGTGAGGTCAAGTCATTGAAGCATCCATGTTGTGCAATGCATACCTCATTTGAGTAGCTTGTTGAAGGAGAAGAGGTTTGATTTGAGGCCATAGCAAGGGAGGCTAGGGCAACGAGGATTGGAGGTATGTTTCAAGTGTGAACAGGGGTCCGAAGTTTTTTGTGACAGAGGTCGAGTATGCTGGGTGCTAGGCCGAGGTCTTAAGGGTTGGAAACAAGTCTGTTTGGGGCACTGTTTAGGGACTAGGAGTTATCATATTGATAGCCGAAAGCTACAAGATTACTGTGTGCTAGGCGTAGGCCATAGCACCACAATAGCACCACAATAAGGTGTGCGTAGGGTGGTTTAAGTGTTGATATATGCCCAAGACATTAGCGTGATAGAGGAGGGGTCTCCTAAGGGTGTGTCACAGTTTTCTAGAGGGTTGTTCAAGGACTGTTGGAGGAGTTTAGGGTTGCAGTAGTGTGCCCTAATGTCCTAACCATAACAGTGAAGAACAACAGTATAACAAGCAAATTTGGAGCAACGTTTGGAGGTGCGTTGGGTCAAAGAAGTTGACCAGAATTGGATCAGATTTGGAGAAGCTTGTGGGAACCAATTTGGCGGCGTGATTATTGGGGCCCAACATAAGCAACTCATTTTCGAGTTGATGGGCTCTAATTTCATTTTTAATTCCAAAAACTTTAGTGAGTTGTTTCATTGCTTCATTAGGGGTATCAAGTTCTGCGATATGAAATCTAAGGTCTGGAGAAATAGACATCCCTATCAACCCACGTGCTTGATCTTGCCTATTTTCCCATTTGGCTGCGTTATCTTCATCTTTAGGTTTAGTTTCTTGGCCTGAGGCTATTCTGTAAAGACCTTTACTTCTTAGTAAATCCACAATGTAGGACCACCATTGGAAGTAGTTGATGCTTTCAAGAATAACTTGGCATGGACTTTCCATTGTAACAGAAATTGAAGCTGTAGATGCCGAAACTAAGTGTTCCAATGGAAAGATCTCAAAAAATTAGGTTGATTAAAAAAAACGGCTCTCAAAACGACTTCTGGATGAAGAAGTTATGGCTTTTTGAAGAAAAATTGTTGAAGATGCCGATGAAGTGCGTGAATGTGCGGAAGTGAATGATAATGTTATATTTAAAAAAATCCCCCCCCCCCTTCCAAACTTAATCTAATTAGCTCACTTTAAAAAAGATTTTATTTGACCCAATTTTATAAATAAGTGAAAGTCACTTTTACAATGGTACTTTATAAGCTACTCACTAAATTGTAACTTAAATAAAAGATAAAGAGACTTTAGAATTATAAGTGACTCACTTTTTATAATGGGTGAACACTTTTATATAAAGTAACTTTAAAACATAAGTTACATGTTCTTTTTGAAAAAGTAACTCAACAAAAAAAAAGACTTGAACCCAAGACCTCTATTCTCCTAAAGTAACTTTGGACCAAGTGAACTAGTTTAAAAGTTTAGTAATTTTTGGAAAAGAGGAAGGGTTTTTTTTTTTTAGTCGCTGAAGCTTTGGGATGCGTGCTTACTTGAAAAATCTCTTTCTCCCTACAAAACAATAAAACCACAACCCAACACGGACATGCAAAAAAAACCAAACCTTATGACTTGAAGTTAGCTTTCACCAAAATCTAAATATTTTCCTCAATGTTTCTGATTTTCGGAGATCACACTTAGGCACGCGGAAAAGAGCATATGCATGAGAAAAATCCTTCCTTTTTGTTTCTGATTTGCCCAGATCGCACAGAGTCGCAGGGCAAAGAGCATACACAGAAATGAAAGGTATAGATCCGGTAATAAAAAACAGAGAGCTAAATAAACCGAAATAAACAGAGAGATGAATAACTAAAACTGCAAATAAAGACTGTATACCTCCAAATCTTAAAAATGACGTAGCTAGGGCTACCGAAAACCTTTTCGCGTCAAAAGAAAGGTGTTCCTCACTAGAACAGATGCTCCTAACACAATAAGGCAGTCCTCTCGGCCCGAAAGTGGTCAGAAACAGAAGATCTAAGAAACAATAGTCAGATGCAGTTGTATCGACTTCCGATTTGGATCACCAACAGATGCGGCCCTCAAATAGCTCTGATACCATGTAGGAATTTACAGGTTAAGTTCCTCAGATAGAACACCAAAGGGCACACCTCACAAACAGATCACAGATCAATACACCAGTATTCTTGACGTAGTTAAAACCCTCAAAGAGGGAAACAGTCCACGGCCTAAGCCAACATGGCCACTTCAGGCAATTTATTAATAGAAGAAAGAAAATTTACATAAGCTTCTCTCATGAACGGTCACCCTGTAAATGACCCTCCATTCTCTTTAAATAGAGATCATGGACCAATCGGGTGTTAAACCACGGATCAAGTGTCGGTAATACCAAAGAGAGAATGAACCGTCGGATCATTTCATGTCTAGAACATATTGTGATCGTCGGATTGTAAGTTACAAAAGTACATAGTAAAGAAACACACTTTACCTAACTCTACACTAGACCAAGTTATACTTAGCTATTTCCTATGTGTCAAAATATCCTAACATCTCAAGAAATTATTAAAAACAGAAATGCAAACATTCAAGCATTATGCAAACAATTAAAATTTCCAACAACGGAGCATCCTCAAGCTCTGGAATTTGGGTAGTTAGAAAAGGAAAAAGAAAATGTGTTGAGTATGATTGTTGAGCAAAATATTCAGATCCAGAAAATGGAGTCAGACATGGAAAAACCTCTGAAAGAGAAAGAACAGCAAATCAGTGCAGGAACTTCAACAGTGGAGCCAAGATCAACCAGCCAGGATTCAACAAAACAATTATCTTAAGTAATGGCTAACTTGTCATTAAGAAATGTGGAGATTGAAAAGTTAAAGGCATCGCTGCAGAAAGCAGAAGAAAACTAAATAAAGTCAGATAATGCATAAATTTCTGAATTGCAGAAAAATTCGAAGCTTATGAAGTAGATTGAAAAGTTTCAAGATGAATCAATTAGTGCCCAGAATTTATCAGAAGCCAAGGAACAAATCTGGATAGATATTAATTTTGTTGTTTCAGATTTTTGGACCTCTATTGAAATTATTTTTGAACAGGAATAGCTAGTGAATAAAGCAAAGGCAACCATTGAAGAAATCAAAGAGGAACTGGATCACAGGCCTGGTGAAGCAACCAAAATTATTAAAGTTTTAAACTCAAAAACCAGAGAAGAATTAGAAGGGATGGAAATTGAAGATAGAATAGATGCAGTTCTTGAGGTGAGAAAGGTGCTAACCAAAAGAAATTTGATGCTGCAACTAGAAAACAAATGTGAAAACCTAAATAGTCAAATCAGAAAGTTTCAAAAGAAGTTTTTTGTTCTTCAACAGAAAGGGCTCCCATCATTAAGGGATTCTCACAGTCAACTAATGGAGCAAGAGAACTATCAAAAAATGTTATATGATATAGTAGCCGATAAATCAATGTTTGCTGAAGTAAAAGGAATTCTCAGCGATCCAAGTTTGTTACAATACTTAGCAAATGATTTATTTATTTTACATGAAATTCATCACCTTATTGTTACCAAGCCAACTTTCAAAAAGTATACCGAGGTAGATGAGGCTTATAGGATGGTAACAAATTTTTCATGTCCAGATGATAATCAATGGGATAAGTTCCTTAAACTTATCGAGTAATCAAAAAGCATATTTGGAGGCAGGATTTGGGCAAAGAACAGGAGCAGAATCAGCTGAGCCAGATTTAAAGCCAGCAGTTGGAAATAAGATTCTTGAATAGTGTGAAAAATCCATTAAATCAGTTTCATAATTTCTATTTTTGAGTTGCATTAATTAGAGTTATCCTAATCATTTTGGATAAAACTTTATTTTTCATGTCAAAATTGTAATTGATTAAATATTTTGAGAAAGCTGTATATATACTTTGTAATCCAAAGCAAGAAGGGTTGATACTTTGATAGAACCAACAGATTCTATTGTAATTTTGGAATTTTTGAAGATAATCAAAGGCTTTTGGCTTTAGTTTTTAGCAACATTTGTGTTCATGTGAGTTTTACTTGTGTAATCATTTATGTTATTCTTCATGTGTTTGAGGTAATCATTTATGTTATTCTTCATTTTCCTTCGAGTTTTGATCTCCCTAATAGCTCCTGCAAAGTTATTATCATTACTAAGATTAGCTAATTATTCTTCATGTGTTTGAGGTAATCATTTATGTTATTCTTCATTTTCCTTCAAGTTTTGATCTCCCTAATAGCTCCTGCAAAGTTATTATCATTACTGAGATTAGCTAATTAAACAGTTTGTTTAAATTAGTACCTCTGCATCATAAAACTATTGCCTTTTGTCATCTCTCAAATATATAAATGTTAACTATAGAAATATTTCTATACGCCTCTGCTTTATTTGATAATACAAATATTCAAGAAGGATATTACTTATCAGATATATTCCTTTTCATCTATCACAAGCATTTAAAGATTGTATGTTGTTATCATTGGAATCAGCACTTTGAGAAATCTTTGGAATCTCTGGATAACATACATGTAAATGGTTTGAGTCATCAATCATCCATTTAAAATAAATCCTCATTTAGATGCTTTGGCACAGTTCTCGAACCTAGAACTATCTACATAGTACAAAGAAACAATAGGGAACGCAGGCTCAACCCACAGACAGGTAAAGGAAGTGTCGACGAGTGTAAGCAACAAGCCAATAGGGTCGAGCAAGAAAGTTTGCAAGCACGGGGGTTGTTGGGCCGTAGCGTCACTAGGGGCTAAAGTGGCCACAGCGGAGGTGGCTAGCAGGTGGCCTAAGATAGGTGTTGGAAATTGTAACTAGTTTCAGTCTTCATAATTGTCATATGTTTTATGTCATAACTCTTATGTATTGATCAAAAGAAGAAAGAAAAATTGACTTATTAAAGCATGAGTTTCATGCTTTGGTCATTGGTCAATAGGTCAAAGCACCCATTGTGTGCTCTAGGATTTTTGTATTGAGTCAAAGTCAAAGTCATGATGTAATAGACCCATTGGGGCTCATGTAACAAGAAAAAAAAATTATTTTATGTAAAGAAGTGTCTAGAATCCACCAAAGATTAGGTCGGCTAGCCCTTCAAGTCGGCCTAGAGGAGACCCTTCCAGCCCACAAGAAGCCTATATAAAGGAAGGAATTTGACCTCCATTAGACATACATTGGAGTACATTCATCTGATCTAATCTGAGGCAAGAAAGAAGGTGCGAGGGTCTTATAAGCAGCCATCGAAGAAGGAAGAAAGAAGATCTCATGTTTTTCTGAAGTGATATGTGAAGTTCTGTGGAGACTAGGGTTTCCACAGGTTCGAATCTTGTAGAAGCTAGCAGCAGACCTTGTTGGAGGAGCAGATCTCTTGGTTGGGTGGCTGGCTTGGTCTTGGTGTGTTGGTCTTGGGTCAATGGTCTTAGAAGTCTCATTTGAAGTTGATAAGAAGAGAATTTCTTGCGGGTTTTCCCCTATTGGAGGGGTTTTGCCCTGGCATGATGCCTACATCTTGTGTTCTTGTGATCTCTGTTTGTTTGGAATTTATTTGATGATAAAATAATACACACATAATAAAAAGAGCATAATCACAAATAATTGTCATGTATGGAAAACATAAATTAATAAGCTACCCTAACCAGTTTTCCAACATGGTATCAGAGCTTAGGGCATTGGCATAAGGGCAGTTGGGAGGTCACAATAGTGGTAGAGGACTTCAAAATAAGTGAAAGAAGGTGAAGCTAGTTCCATAGGATCGAGCTCCTAGAAGAAACTCTAAATATATTTTTGGGTCTATTTCCTTGTGACTAGGCCGCGGGCCTGAGCAAGGAGGAAAGAGGGCCTTGAAGCACTACTTTGAAGGAGTGAGAGGCTAGGTAAGTAGACTATACAAGGCCAAGATCATTAGAAGGAAGAGCAAAGTTCTACACTCAAAATTTAAGGTCTGAAAATTGTCCTTAAGACCTGAACATTCAACGTTTTGTGCATGAACTCTGTGTCACCTCAGAGAGCCGAAATTCAGAGTTCTGAGCACCATTACAGAGTGACCAAACCTAGGTTTGTAATGTCTCTTTTGTGGACTTGAAACAGTCCTAAAATCCAGCAAGGAAGTTCAATAGTATAAGAACCAAGTCTGGGTTGTTTGAAAGTGTTTTAGGTCTATTTTGGAAGGCTTGTTATCAAGACTACAATCACCATACTTGAAGGAGTTGAGACTCCTATGGAAGGATGAAGAACCTGAGCATATACATATATGTTGTCCAAGCCTTATCAGTGAAATATAAGCCGACCTTTGAGAGGACTATTCAAGTAATTATCCAATAGAAATATGTATCAGCTATTGACAAAGCCTAGAGCAATCGGACTAGTCTGCAAACAAAAGCTACAATTGTCCTATTAAAGACAGTCAAGAAGATCCCTGTAGGAAAGGGACCAACCCTATTAGTGAAGAAAGAAGATAGTGTAAGCCTATCATAATGAGAGGAAAAGTCTATTTGAGTCTTGTAGCGGCTCCTACATTGTGCCCTAACCTGAAATTGAGAAGGACCAGTGGAATAATCTTCTTGTATGACCTTTTGAAGATCCATTGAGATTGACAACATAAGAAGATCTTTGTACATAGCCTATCGTTGAGATAGATTATTATCTCTCTCAAGGAAAGAAGCAGTCTACAACAGTAAGAAGAGTGTGTCGACCTAGCATATTGAAAGCTTCTTACATCAACTTGTGGAAGAAGCCTAGAAAATCTTATCAAGTCAATGATTCGCGATGAAAATGGGAAGCCCTAACCAGTGGGCAAGATACCTATAATAGCACTTATTCAAGAGTGGTAAAAGAGCAGAAAAACAGTCTCTTGGAAGGATAATCTTGCTTGGTATTATAAAAGATCATTGGAAGTCAAAATTTTGGCTTTGGCATCTTCAAACCAATAGGAAAATTGTAGTAGCTATGGAAGTGAAACTACCTTGGACAATGTAATCAAGGAGAAGGCCTTGCAACAGCTTCAAGCAATCTTGATATGTAGTCATGAGGTATGTGCATTTGCATAGTTGAATAAAAGGTTTGTTTTTTATTGTGTTGGGATTTTCTATGTATGTCTTGATCATAGGGTTTGTAGACTTCATCATTGAAATCTAGGGATTACAAAACCCTAGATGATGCTTGAAGTAGAAAACCCTTGTCAAGTGAGAAAACCCTAACCCTAATTTGATAGAAACCCTAGCTCTTGACTTCTAGGGTTTGTAGTCTTCATCTTGATGAAGGTCATTAATTTTTGTAAAAACCCTTGTTGGTACTTAGAAACCCTAGTCAAGAGAGAAACCCTAACTGTAATATGTTTGTTCCCTCATAGAAACCCTAACATTTGGTTTTTAGGGTTTGTAGGTAGTCTAGGGCAAATGGTAAATCCTAGTAAGGGTAGAATTGGATTTGAGACTCAAACCCTAGGATTGATGTTTCAAAAGGAAATATCAAGAGATTTAGGGTTTGGATCTAAAAACCCTAGGAATTCTCCCTCTAAGATTTCATGGAAACCCTAGAGTGATAAATATGTCCTCATGCACTTGTACTTGTATATTTTGCTTGGTTGTACTTGCTATTAAAGATTGCAGGTAAAGGCAAGATGAGGAGGAGGAAGAAGCAAAGCAACTATTGTGCTTGATGATGCCTCAGAAATAATGAGCATGATGAATGGAGGGAATGGTAACTTGGTAATCAAGTTGAATCCTTGGGCACTCTGATAAAGATAGACTCATATGAAGTTGAGCCATGAGAATGTTGATGTTTTGTTGAAGACTCTCATGGTGAGGGAAGTCTAATATCTATTATTGGTTATCTTGTTAACAGGTTCTTTGTGCTACCTAGAATGTTGCAAGTATACATAATGACAATATGGAAAAAGTCAAAGTCGGGATTAATTCGGCAAGGGTCCAAAAGTTGAAAAACTCGTTAAAGTCGGGAGTTTTTTGAAAAAATTGGCAAAATTAAAAAAAAAAAACACAAAAGTATTCATTTTATTTTTATTTTTTTTAACATCTAGAGTCGAAGTCATAGTTTAGAGGTGTTTTCAGTGTTTTACTACAATGGCATTCTTTACATGTGAATTCGATCACTAAAAGCATGTTACACTCTTGCAGTCTGCATTCTAAGTGCATTTTATCACCAATGTTTTTCAACATTATCCACAAAAAATATGATCATAACAGTGTTGATTCTTGGGAATGTTCTTCAGCTATTTACACTTCCTTGCTTGCTAGTTTGAATACTCCTTGTCCTCTTGCTCTTATGTCTCACAATCATGCTCGTCGAGGTAGGTATGCACTTCTTTTTCATAGTCTTCTTAGTTTCCTATAGCAGCCTTCTAACAACTTAGCCTCTGGCTAATGTCTCTTCTCTAGTTTTTTTTGCACATCTTATATAGATCCCTATTGTTTTGCAGACATAACATCTTGCAAGAGCAAACCAATAATAGTCGTATATGTTTCAACATTCAACAGAATATAGCAACTAAGCAATTAATTTTCTCAGTAACACCAACCAACTATAATGCTCGAAATTAAGATTCAACAACAAAACAAATTGCACACCACAACATTATCATCAAATTTCTAGGGCTATGTTTGAAAGATTCCACTCTCTTCCTTAAGATTAAACAGCAGAAAATTATATCATTTTCGCCTTTGCAGCCTCTTTCTCTACAGCCTGGGAGGGAGGCCGACTTTTTGGGTCGATCTCGATTTATAACGATTAAATCGCGATTTTTTCCTTTCTGAAAAAGTTGCCAAAAAGTCGGGGATTAAATCGTTTAGTTTAAAAAATCGCATTTTTAGGATTAAATCGCGATTTTTTGCAGACTTTTTCCACACTGCATAATGATAGTTGAGGCAACTTCAATTGTGCAGATGATGAGGGAAATCTCAACATCTGGTAACCAACATCTATGAAAATCAAGATGTGTTCATCTTGGGATTTGGAAGGTAGCAATATGAAGATAACCTGAAGGTCTAGAAGGGAGATCACTTTCGTGAGGAAGCTATGAGCAGCTTGAAGATTGGGAAGGTTCAATAGAAAGCCTTCATTGATAAAGACGAGATGAAAGTGATGTGGAAGATAGATGACCTGGAATCTATCGTGAGAAGATGGCTCCATGATCCGTGATACCAGAAGAATGCTTCGAGATGTGGAGGAAAGAGGGAGCCATGCAAGCTATGAAAGACAAGTAAGAGGACTTGTGGTTGTGACTTCTCTAAGGAAGTTGGAATCTCCTCTAGGTTTGAGAGGGAGTAAAAGGAGTCTCTTTGAATAGGAGTAGGATCTATTCTCTGATTTCAAAGCGAATAGGGTTGTCTTCCCTGATTGAGAGGGAGTATGGTTGGACACAGGTTCTCCCTGTGTCATGTACGAGACCAAGACTAACAGCCGTAAGTCTAGTGCATGCATCATGGATAGGGAGAATGATGACATGTTTGGTTGTCCTTGTGTCAGGTACTTTGATAGATTAAGACTGATGTCCTAGGTCAAGTACATGGACATGGATAAGGAGAATGTTGGATGGGATAAGCATCTTGGACAGACATTCTTGAAGTCATGTAATGTGATGGATTAGGATGGAAATCCTAAGTCACATGGACTTGGATAAGAATGGTTGGATGGTAAGATTACTCTGATATCCTAGGTGGAGTATGTACCAGTGTTGCGAACATCTCGATAACATCCCAATTTTATCTTGAAATCATGATTTTTTGGCCTAGCCGATGTTTGCCAATTTTTACCAATATTTTGATGGTATCTTGATTTTGTCGATGTTTTGCCGATTTTTACCGATATTTTTCTGATTTTTATGATTTTTTGGTTTTCTGGGCCCTTGCCGATTTTATCCCGATGCCGATGTTAGCAACATTGGTATGTACCATGATGAGGCGGTATGGTATCCCATGTAATGCCTCCCAACATTTTGCTATGATCTTGTGAGAGATAGTGTTGAAAACTGTAACTAGGTTCAATCTTCATAATGAAATGTAATTGTGATTTTATGTAAAGAGATGTAAAGAAGAAAAATAAAACTATTGTACTGCATCATGGATTTCATGAGCAAGAGATTTTATTTTAGTAAAGGCTCTCATTGAGAGCCCTTAGGGATATCGTCATCTAGTCATAAAAGTCTAAAAGAGTCATTATCATGTAATGAATACATATACACATTGTAAAGAGTCATACTCGTCTATGTAAAGTCATCCTCCAAGACCTTGTCACTAGCCCTCATCAAGTCGGCCTACAATGAAGGGAGAATCCTAGAAGATGAAGTCGACCTACAACGAAGGGAGAATCCTAGAAGATGAAGTCGGCCTATTCCAGAGATCATGTCGACCTAAAGGACATGGACAAACAAGTATATATAACAGTGCTCGACCTCATTTGAAGGCAAGATATTCGATGAACCAAGTCTTCAATAAGAAGTGTGCAATACATCTTAGAAGAAGCCTTCTATCCAACGAAGAATGAAGGAAAGGTTAGTGAAGGAGAGAAGCATCATTAAGGATTGTTTTGGGCATAGTACATTCTCCCACGTGCGAAGGTTGCAGGTTCGAAGTTGGCAAGAAGAGGCCGAAGATTGCAGTCATACTTAGGTACACTTGTTTGGGTGGAGAACTTCGTTGAAGAAGCTGAGTAAGATAGAGAAAGAGTCTCTCTCTTTTGAAGATACTATTCAAGGAACAAACCTGATCTAGGGTTTCTGCTATCAAGAAAAGAGTTGCAAAACAACGAGGAGAGGCCGAAATTCTGAAAGAAGCCTAGATGAGTAAGAGGAAGAGCAGCGTTGAAGAGGAGGCTAGTGACTTGGTCTTGGGAGGTGTTGACCAATGGAGTGGTACCTGATGATTAAATGAAAGACTCCATGCCCAAGGATGACCCAGAGGACACTTGTACCATCAGATATCATCAGTCAACAGAGTTTTTTAACTCTACTTCTATCTTCTCATCATCTTTCTTCTACCCAGATTCCACACCCTACATGGAATTGTAATAAGTGATACTAGTAATGATGAGTTTTTTAGTCTGTAACAGGCCTAGGATGTTAGGACTCGATCAGCAAATGACTACACCTTGGAGTGTTTTTATTATCTGGTTAATTATCCCTTCTTTTTCAGAGGCGGATAATTTCCTAGGTTTTTTCACTCACGTTTTACCCCAAAGCCGGGGTGACGGTTTGAAGGTCGAGCCCCTAACACATATTAGTGCCTAGAATCGATGTATATTACCATACTAGATCACACAAAAAATTTCATGGAATTTGGTTAGGTCTAGGTAGTCATTTTTTAATTTTTTAGATTTTCCGCACTGCAAAAATTGCTAATAAAATTGTATTTGTAATGTAATAAGTGATGTCTAGATAAGTTGTATAGGTATGAGTAATGAAATTTGCACCTCTCACCCTCAACTTTCTACTATGACACACTTTGATGGGTTAAAAATGTGTTTTGAACCCTCAAAACCCACTTTTCCTAGATTTAGTGGGAAATCTGACATTTAATTAAGCCAAAAATTATATAAATAAAGAAAAATAAATATCAACACATGCTAAAAGTTGTGAAAATAAGGTGGAAATTATGGGAGAGTTAAAGTGAAGTCCTAAGGTGATGTGGACTCCTAAAATCAAGGGAAGGACATGTGCTCAAATAAAACCGAATTTCTGGCATTAAAGGAGAAAGCTGCTTACTTGGAAATTCGAATTTGTTAAGTTAATGAACATTTGGGAGGATTTGGGAAAATATTTGGAGATTTTTGTGGGAAATTGTCCCCACGTGGGTTACCACCCATATACACTTGTCATTCTATCATAAAATTCGAATTTGGCAAATAAGGGAAGAAGAAAATGATGTCCACTTGCCAGAATTCGTTTTTTACACTTGGCATTGGAGCTCCATTCAACAAATTCGAATTTCTCTTTGGGATTGTCACCTCATGCCACTTGTTTAATCACTTCTACATTGGGATTGGCTCAAATACCATTTGTCATTGTCATTCTTCATTGGGATTCGCTCCCAACTCTATATAATAGAGCCATGGGCTCTCATACTGTATCATGTAATAAGCTATTGGGCTTGAGGAAACTCTGTCATTTTGTACTTGCATATTTTCTTAATATAATCAAGACTTTGGAGCTATCTGGTTGGTGTTCTTTTGGCGTTATGAAGTGATGACCTTTCATACTATTGCTATTGTGTTTAATTTCTTTCGCATGTTGAATTAATATTAGTTTATGCTTATCATCTTACTTGGATTGATGTGTGCAAGCTATCTTGCACATATCATTGATTTAGAGTAGTATTCTAGGGATAAGTTTGCCAATTCATTTTAGGAGGAATGTTTGATTTATCTTGTTCATTATATTGCTCTAATCTTGTGCAAACTAATACGAGTTCTAATGTGTAGGAAAGAATTTTTGTATTGTGTGTAGGAATCCATCTGGAAGTGGGATAAATCTCAATTACATCAACTCACTCTTAGAGTCACAGCGATCCAAGACTCAACCATTTTTTCAGCCATTTTTTCGCTCTAAGTTTCCATCCGACAAAGAGCAAAAGGGAGTTTTCTTAGTCTATAGCTACTTGATCATCCATTTAAAATTCAAAATACTTCTTTGGTTCTAGTTCTTTCAAAGTTATATCTCCTATTCAAGAGTCATTTCTAAAGCTAGGCAAGTATGGGGGTTCACTCTCATTACTTGAGCTAGTACTTTGTAAATTAAATTCTAAGTTTAGTTTTGGTTTCTTTTTCCTAATTTCACACTAACAATTGGTATTTTTTTTTGTTTTGCAGCCCATAGGCTTGAGCATTGGGCAACAAGGAGCTTCAGGAGAAGCTTTGGAAAACTACTCACTCATGTGTATGCAGGACCCCCTCACGCTATCCAAACACTGATTTCTAGGGATGCCATACGCACTTGGGAGAGATTTGCAAACTCATCTAGGTCATGGGCCTTTGAGCCTTGTAAATCTCTTTTGGAGAGTTTTTTCCATCTTCAAGTTTGTTGTTGTTATATTTTTGAAGAGAGTCTATTGTTAGAGTCCCATCCTTGTAAAGATCTCTCTCGTATTGTGGGTTGCCCTCTTAGAGGCATTTTTACCCGCTTTAAGCACTAATAAAAGATAAAAAAAAATTGTTGGAGGGAGCTTGGGATTTTTCCCATGGCATCGCCCTTCCTCATTTAGAGGAGGGATTCTTGTGGGTGTCCTAATCTTGCTTTTAGTTTTTTCTTAGCTTTCTAGCTTTTAAATTTCATATTGTGCATGCTTAAAATCAACACATTTCACTCCACATGCAAATTTTACTAATCTTGTATTTAAATTCCCACATGCATACGCTTTCAAGTTTTGCAAACTATTTCTCTTTGAAGCATTGAATTTGGGGAATTAACACGATTTGCACTTCATCTAGGCATTTTAGCATAGGAAGGCCCCAAGCCTCATTAAAACTTACCTCCAAATTAAGTTGGTTGAATAGACTTTTAGGGGCCCTCTACCTCTATTGACTCCTCATTGTGAGATTCAAACATTTGGGCGAGGATGAGGTCTGAGGACTAGAGTTCAATTGTAACTTTGCCTTAGCACTAATTAATAAAATAAACCAAGAACTCATTCCATCATATTTGTTTTGTTTGCAAAGTTCTTAAATTTCTTGCTATCTTGATGGTTTAAAGTCTCACATGCAAATCTTATTTCAAAAGGCACTTTGAATGCAAGCATTGTAATTCCTTTTAATTTTGCACCAAGTTTATTTTTTCTTGTACTTGGAAATTGACCCATCTTGTGGTTTAATTATTGTCATAAATTGTTGATTTTACTTTCAAGTACTATTATTTTGGGTTGCAAACTTAATTGCATGTTGTCATGTTGCAAACATTTGAGTTATTTTTTTATCCTTTTGAGCAAGATAGTTTTCATGCTTTGATTTATAGAATTATTCATCTTGAAAGCATTTATAATATCTTGTGCTAACAATTTATTGTTTCACTTTTCAGGATTATTTTGGCTTTCCATTTGAAAACATTTAACTTCATTCTAAGCAAATACAATTTCATTTCTTAAAGAGCAATACTTTGAAGGCACTAGTTGTTTATGTATTTCATGCTTATCTTATGTATTTATGGTTATTGCTCATATCAGTTTCGTTTATAAATCTTAAAGAGATAATCTATTTAACTCTAACAATTCTCCTAGAAACTCACACTTTTTTTAACTTAACTTTTCATTAGGGACCACCCCCCTTAGCTAACCTAGGAGATAGTTCAGACGGAGAGAGTCGGGATTAATGTGACAGCCCGTTCTCTGAGTTCCCTACCACCAACCACACCTTGTGGGGTCGAAGGCTTTTCTCACTGACTTGTAGGTAGGTGCAGGTGGCATGGTCAACAGGAGGGCTCTAGTGTCAAGTGTCTTTGTCATGGTCTTGGTATTCGTCAATTGAAGGTTCTATAAGAAGAATTTCGTTTGGTATTTTCCTCTTAAAGAGTGAGAGGTTTTGGCCCTGGCTGACAAGCCTATATACTATGTCCCTTGTCTCCTTATTATTCATGATTTGATAATTGTCTTGAAGAAAAGAACACAATAATAACTCAAGAAGAGAAGATCGTAATCAAGAAGTAAAAAGACTATCACAAGCAATTATCATAAGTAGAGAAATCACCTAACTATTGATGCCCTAGATTTCTCAACATGGTATCGGAGCTAAGGTGCTAAATTCAAGAAGGGGCATCTAATCAAGGAGACTCACAAGGATCGAGTTTCAAGAAAAGGATCAAAGCGAGACAAAGAATACCAAGCGAGAGATCAAGATCTTCATGATACTGAGACCCTAGATCGAAGAGTCTTGTAATCGTCATTAAGGAGGAAGCAGAAAGAAAGATCAGCTAGAAGCATTTCTGAAGATCATCACTCACCTAAGGAGTAGAATCTTTTCAAAGACTAAGGAAGGCTAGATCGAAGAACATTGTCATCATTTTCAAAAGGGTTTGTAAAGCAAACTCTCTCTCATCAAGGAATCTTTCAAGGAGTAGTCTTCTACTTTCTATATCTCTATCAAGATTAAGAAGAAAGCAAGTGGAGAAAAGCAACATCTAATCAAGTAAGTATATGACTTCATCTGAATCTATCAAAATGTCTTTTTTCAAGGAAAGCAACAAATTAGTTGGAGCTTCAAACTTTCTTGCATGGAATAAAAGAATTGACCTAAACCTTATTGAGAATGAAGTCATGGATCACATCAAGGGGTCAATAACCAAACCTCCCAAAGAAGATACTCAAGCACTTGCTAAATTCATGAAAGGGGAAGTGAGGGCCCAAAGAATTCTCATAGAATCCATCAAAGACTCTCTCATCCCATATGTATCAAAATTAAACACTTCAAAAGAAATATATGACAAGTTGGTAGAGTTGTTTTCCGTGAGTAATGCAAGAGAATTTATCTTTCTAAGACAAGAACTCTACAAATTGAAGATCTCAAAGGAAGAAGGAATAGCCTCATATTTTATGAGGATTTCAGAAATAAGAGATCAACTTCAAGATCTGGGCGAAATAATGTCTGACAAAGAAATGACCACTGTAGTATTAAATGCACTACCAGAGGAATGGGGCAACTTCACTTCAAGTATCTATGGGAAGAAAGAAGCCACTCCTTTCCAAGATCTATGGTCATTATGCAAGATCGAAGAAACCAAACTAAAGGAAAAAACTGATGTGGGATCAAATGAGCAGAATCAAGCATATGCAATTATGACAAAAAGAAAGGGAAAGTTTGGTAAATTTGATCCTCAAAAGAAAAAGAAGAACATGGCTAAGGTACAGTGCTATGGATGTCAAGAATATGGGCACTATAGAAGAAATTGTCCTAAACTTAAAAGGGACAATAGCAAAAGAAATAAGGAAGAAGCCCATATTACCGAAGAAGTGGAAGAACCTGAAACAAAGAAGCCTAAGAAGGAGGAAGTGAGAGATCTCTACTATGACTGAGATAATCTCCTTCACTATAAGGTGTTCTTCTGTTGTGTAAATTATAGATAGGAAGCTTTGCAAATAAGATAGGATGCATCATATTAGAATGGCATCATGGTAGAAGCATAGGTAACATGAAGGATGTCTAGGACAAAATCTAAAGCTATGTAGGGTATAGCTCTTGAAAACCTCATTGAAAGCTCAAAAGATACTTATGAAGAAAGAAGTCATCTAGGACAAGGCTCATCATACATTAGTCAATAAAGATAACATCTGCAGGATAGGATATGCAAGAACCACCAGATTCTCTCATGGAATCTTCACTATAAGGTTCACCGATCATGAGGAGAAGCTAGTGTTTCATCAAGAATTCCAAACTTGTGGAATTCTTGGGATGATGGTATGATGATCAAAAGAATTACTTCATTCAAAGAAAGTTTCTACAAGAAGTCCGGATGACCCAAAGGAAAGATAAGGTATGCCTGGTTACATTTGATATTATGAAAGTCATGTCATATGGTTACAGGCAATATGGATCAATAAGAAGCATGATCAAAGAAGGGATCTCCTCCCTCAAAATATGTAGGAACACATGGGTCACATATTTAATAGATGAAATCAACATAATATGTCCTCATATGGAGTATGAGGTGATTGACTATAATTGAGGAACTCTAATTGGAAGTTCCTGAAGAAAGAAAGAAAAAGATCATGGAATATACAATAATGAAAAAAGCAAACAACATCCGAAAGGCCAAGAAGATTTGACTATGTTATCTCCCAGAAAGATATGAAGACACTGATAGAAGTCTAGAAAAGATGGAGACCCTTGACAATACATATTTCTTTGGAGATGTGTCAACATGTATGTTGGATACTGATGCCTACAAGAAGATGTCATGGTGAAAGACCCTCACAAAGGTAATTATGACTTAAGTGTTCATTTCTTATTTTTGAACTAGTATCTGGATGGGCTTATGTAAGGCTACCAAAGGGAAGAACTGTGGACGTCTTCCAAAATAACCATGTAGAAGGATGTAAGATCCTTCCAAAAAAGAAAGCATGATAAAGGCAACATAACATGAAGCAAGGCCAGATGTAAATTAATGGATCACTTTCTGATGAAAGGAATGATGACATGACTAACTCATGAATGAAAGCGATGAATGGTCTATGCCCTGAGAAGAAGTCCCAAAAGATGAAGACTTCGAGACAAAGAAATTCATGACATCAAAGGAAGGAGTTCTTCAAACAGATGGTTGTGAAGAGCTGTTATAGGTCCCTAATTAAGAGGGAGCCTAGAAATAAGTTTCTTACTTGGAAGAAACTTGGAAATTCCTAAGCCAAGAGGGAGCTTAGGTACATTCCTTCTGTAGGAATGAGTACATTCCTTTATTGGAATAGATATGTCCTCCCTAATTGAGAGGGAGAGATAGACACATCATTCTTGTCTTCACCTGGGAAGACAAAATAGAGGATTGGGTAATCATTTGGCATCCAATACTCTTTGAGGATGAGATAGGGCATCCAAGATAAGAGGAGTCGTGGAGGACTGATATTCTTTGAGGACTGGGGAGTCCAAGATAAGAATAGTCCTGATGGAACACACCCTAAGAACCCGGGTGGGGTATGTTCCAAGAGAGACAATGATTAGGGTGTCTATAAATCATTGGTCTCACCAGCATTGAGCTCATATCTTGTGGAGAGATAGAGCTGTTAGTCAAGGCCTTGCTATGTAACAATGTTGGTTGATATGATGCTATACAAATGGGTTACCAATCCAATTCTTCTTATGAGAAATTCTTCAGATTGAGAATGACCAAGTACCATTATGAATACCTCCCTAGTTAAGAGGGAGTGTTGAAAAGTGTAACTAGATTCGGTCTTCATAATGACATGTAATTGTGATTTTATCTAAAGAGATGTAAAGAAGAAAAATTAAATTACTGTAATGTTTGCATCATGGGTTTCATGAGCAAGAGATTTTATTTTAGTAAAGGCTCCCATTGAGAGTCCTTAGGGATATCGTCATCTAGTCATAAAAGTCTAAAAAAGTCATTATCATGTAATGAAGACATATTACACATTGTAAAGAGTCATACTCGTCTATGTAAAGTCATCCTCCAAGACCTTATCACTAGCCCTCATCAAGTCGGCCTACAACGAAGGGAGAATCCTAGAAGATGAAGTTAGCCTACTCCAGAGATCATGTCGACCTAAAGGACATGGACAAACAAGTATATATAATAGTGCTCGGCCTCTTTTGAAGGCAAGAAATTCGGTGAACCAAGTCTTCAATAAGAAGTGCGCATCTTAGAAGAAGCCTTCTATCCAACGAAGAACGAAGGAAAAGTTAGCGAAGGAGAGAAGCATCATTAAGCACTGTTTTGGGCATAGTACATTCTCCCACGTTCGAAGGTTGCAGGTCTGAAGTTGGCAAGAAGAGGCCAAAGATTGCAGTCATACATAGGTACACTTGTTTGGGTGGAGAACTTCGTTGAAGGAAACCGAGTAAGATAGAGAAAGAGTCTCTCTCTTTTGAAGAGATTGTTCAAGGAACAAACCTGATCTAGGGTTTCTGCTATCAAGAAAAGAGTTGTAGAATGACGAGGAGAGGCTGAAATTCTGAAAGAAGCCTAGATGAGGAAGAGGAAGAGCAGCTTTGAAGAGGAGGCTAGTGACTTGGTCTTGGGAGGACTCTAGTGTCAAGGGTCTTTGTCATGGTCTTGGTATTCGTCAATTGAAGGTTCTATAAGAAGAATTTCGTTTGGGGTTTTCCTCTCAAAGAGTGAGAGGTTTTGGCCCTGGCTGACAAGCCTATACACTGTGTCCCTTGTCTCCTTATTATTCATGATTTGATAATTGTCTTGAAGAAAAGAACACAATAATAACTCAAGAAGAGAAGATCATAATCAAGAAGTAAAAGGACTCTCACAAGAAAATATCATATGAAGAGAAATCACCTAAATATTGATGCCCTAGATTTCTCAACAGATAGAGTGTACCTGTCAAGGCCTTGGGTAATGTGACAATGCTAGTTATGATGAGTGATACTTATCAATCTGGTTCTGTTCCTATAAGAACTTTTCAAATGGAGTACTGTTATTGTACCAGTTGGAAAATTATGAATACCTCCCTAGTTAAGAGGGAGTGTTGGAAATTGTAACTAGTTTCGTTGTTCATAATTGTCATATGTCTTATGTCATAACTCTTATGTATTGACCAAAAGAAGAAATAAAAATTGACTTATTAAAGCATGGGTTTCATGCTTGGGTAATTGGTCAATAGGTCAAAGCACTCATTGTGTGCTTTAGGATTATTGTATTGAGTCAAAGTCAAAGTCATGATGTAATAGACCTGTTGACCACTACATGTCAACGACCCATAGTAGTACACCCCCTTTTTTCGAAAAGGGATCGTGCCTGATTGATGTGTCTATGTCGTCCAGTTATCATTATCAGCCTGATCATCATGTTATAATGTAAACCCATTCTGCATGTATATGATGTAAATAATCTCAGCAGATTTGTGTCATGTATGTAACAACCTAGGTAAACCTACTTTTCTGATGACGATTTACATTCCAGGAGGTTTTTTGTCTGACCGATCCATTCTCGGATGGTTGGCAGAGTTTTCCTTCAGTCTTACCCCAAAGTCGGGCAGGATTTTGTCACTGGGATCTTAGGCAAGTCATGTGTTCTAGATCAAGTCTATGTAAAAGCGATTTGGGAATAATCCTAACTATTTAGTTAGGTTATTTTATTACAAATTGCTTGGTTTGTTGGATTATATTTGTGTTGCAGAAATGGGTACTCTGTGAGGGTCTATTACAAATGGGTTTTCCCCCTTATGATGTAAACAAATATGAAAATTATGATGTAAAGTGTCTTGAGAGTTGGAAAAATAATTTATCCCCTCAAAGGTTAATTAATTAAATTTTCTGGCCAAAAATTAATTAAAATCCTAAGCCAGAGATTTAATTAATTCTAGGTCCTACGTAAATTCAAATTCTCCAAAGGCAAAATTCGTCGGTCCTCAAAAAAATAAATTTTAAGAGGCCTAATTATTTTGATAAATTTTAAACCGTTGATCCCTAAGGTTAAGTCAAAGTCAAATTTTTTGGGAAATTAACTCAAAAAAATTATTTTTGAGTTAATTAAAATGCATTCAATTGAAAAAATTGAACTTCCTCAAGAATTTAATTTTTCGACGGATAAGATTAAAAGAAATTTTAATCCTCATCAACAATCGATAATGCTTTGACAAGGATCACTCAAACTAGCCGTTGGAGAATTTATCTTTAAATAGGAAGTCATTTGTCAGTTTCATGATCTGACCTTTGAGTCGTGTGCATAGCAAAAAGCTCTTATGTAATATTTTTCATGGATAATAAAGAAAGACTTTGGGGTTAAGTTTGCCGGTGTTACTCTTCATGGGAATACTGTAAGATGTGTTGTTTTCATTTTTTTTTAGCCATTGATGATAGCTTTTGAAGAGTGATTTGAGTACAGGTATCTTGCTCAGTCATTGGGGTTTAAGTGATAATTTAAATTTTGAATGTAATAGCAAATATCTCTATTTGTCTGAGTTTTATTATTATTTTCTCGCTCTATTTTTAATGGTTGATTGAATTTTGTAGGAAAATCTTGAATTTAGATCCTCGAGCGTTGGGGGAAGTTTTTAGTTGGACCAACCAACTCCCGGTCCATGTTTTCTGAGGAGCGCAGTAAAATTAATCCTGGGCTTATCATAAGATATTTTTTTGGTGATGCATGAAAAGTTTCGAGTTAGCACCTCCTTAAAATTTAAAAAATTTAATTTTTATGCGGTAAATTGGTAGATCTGACTGTTGAGAGCCTTAGATTATCAAATCTAGGAGCGGAGTTGGACTCATACTCCTCATATCTGATAGATCTACCATTCTTGTGCATAGATCTGTAATTTATTTTTTGTTTTCTGACTTGGTTTTTTCTGGGTTTTAGCTTTTTTTTATCATTGTATATATATTGTTTGGGTGTTTCTTTTTGTCTTGCAACTACAGATCTGAGGAGGAAACTTGTGTAGAGTCCAAATCTAGGCCCTGGAGGGTAAGATATGAAGCTTAAAGAGTTTATCAACATAATTTTCTAGGGATATTATTCAGACATTTTGCAGTCCAAGGGTTTAAATTAATTTTTTCTTTTTAGATCATGAAATTTCGTGAGGGTTTCAAGGTTAAATCTAAAGCAAGTGGATTCAACATTTTACTTAAGATTTCTAGGAATTTTTAAAAGAGTTTATGGGCTACCATTTTTGCTGATTGGTCTCTTCAATTTGTTGCTTACTGCAAAATTCGAAAAAAAAAATAGGAAAAGCCCACAATCCTTTGTTGTTGCTTGCTCCATTAAGCCTGCAAAGATCCCTCATCTCATTGATCCGCAGCTCCTTATACACCTGCGTTTTTATCTCTGCGTGTTGCCCTTAAAACCCTTGCTGCCATCTCTCTCTGCCTGTGTTTTCCTCACTCATCCCTTCGCTGCCTTGCAAGCTTTCTCTCTGTACCTCCAGCATTGCCCATCCTCGCATCCCTGCAACCCACAATCTTCTTCTCCCATCCACGCAGTCTCCATTCCCATCTGCAGCCACGCCAAACTTGTTTCTCTCCTCCGCATTGCTTCCCTCATTCTCCAACGTTTCCCCTCGCTTCTCCCATACGTTGTTGTCCCCGCATCCTCATTTGCCTGCATTCTCCTTTCCTGCTCTTCCCGCAGTCCTCAAACCTACTTGCAGCTCCATCGACCCTCCTTCCTTCGCTCTTTGCCGTCGTTCCTACCTCCCGTACGCACAACAAACAAACTCGCATTCGAATTTTTTTTTATTTTTTTTATTTGCATTGTATATACATTAGGTTAGTTTAATTTTTCTTTTATTATTTGTATGTGTTAGGGGTTAGGGTTAGTTTAGGTATTTTTTTATTTTTTATTTGAAATTTGATTTGGTCTCGAATTTTTTTATTTTTCATTTCGATTTTTGCCTTGGTTGACCTCTAATTTGGTTTTATTGATTTTGATTTGTTTTTCTAATTTCTGATTTTTATTTTTGATTTCATTTATTTTTGATTGTTCGATTTTGATTTTTTTATTTCCCTTCTCTTTATTTTCGATTTGATTTTTGTTTTACATTTTATCATTTTTATTTTATTTAATTTCATTTTAAATTCATAAAAATTTAAAAAATCAAAGAGATAAAATCTAAAGTTTAAAAATCTTCATTTTTGTGACTTGAGATTACTAAAGAATTAAATTAAAAAAGGATTTGTGCTAATACATTAAAAATTTTAATGTGGCCCATGGCCCATTAAAATTTCGATTTATTAACCCTTTAAAATTTACTTTTGTCACATTAAAAATTTGATCTCTTCATTTACCACATTAAATTAATTTCTAAGGAATAATTAGATTGTTCATCTAAAGTTCCTTGGTGTCCTTTCGTGGTAAGTAATCTCTCTATTGGCAAGTGCGATTAATGTTTTTTAAAAAATTATATTGCCTATTGGAAAATTGTTCTGGATCTGAATTCTTGAAGAAAATCAATTTTAATCTAGAATCATTGTTTGGCATTTAATTTTCATAAGTTTTCATGGGATTTAATTGCTAGATTTATTGCAGTTTTAAGCATTCGCATTTGATCATTCATGATTATCATTATTCGTCACATTTGTAAACTACTCTAAATAACTTGTTTTTACTTAATCTATGGTTAATACTAAGGCACTGGTCTATAATCATTTTTATCCTGTGGTTGTGTTTTGTGTTTAATCTATTCCTCTCAGTTGACCAAGATTTGTTCTAAATTCATCAAGTTGTCCATTTTTAGGTCTCTTAGAGCTTGTGTTTCACATGTTATTCTCGTTCCTTCACGTTAGGGACTACCCCCCTTGACTTGTCTAGCACGGAGTCTAAACGGAGTAAGGATTAGAGTGACAGCCCTTACTCTGGGTGTTGTCGCTCGCGGTGCCTCAACACTTTGTGCGACAACAAGACCCATTGGAGCTCATGTAACAAGGAAAAGAAAATTTATTTTATGTAAAGAAGTGTTTAAAGTCCACCAAAGATTAGGGCGGCCAACCCTTCAAGTCGGCCCAGAGGAAACACTTCAAGCCCACAAGAAGCCTATATAAAGGAAGGAATTTGACCTCTATTAGATGTACATTGGAGGACATTCATCTAATCTGATCTGAGGCAAGAAAGAAGTTGTGAGGGTCTGTTGAAGGAAATCTAACTAGGTTCGGTCTTCATAAATGTACTTTTGATATTTGTATTTATTGAAGAAAAGAAATATTATTTTTATTATATTTGTCAATGAGTTTGTTTCTCATTGAAATAGGTCTACCACATGTTAAAGTGCTATAGGTGAGTCAAAGAGTCAAAAGAAATGTTGAAAACCTTAAGGGCATGTTAGACTATGTATACTTATGTATTAGAATCAAAGAATATACCTCCAAGCAAAGTCAAGTCTCCTCCGTGCAATGGCACCATCAAAAGAAGCAATTTGAAATAAATAGATCAAGTCGGCCTGCAGTCTTCAAGTCGGCCTAAATGAGGGGCAAACCTCTATATATTGAGGCTGTCCACTCCTCCAATGAAAAGCTTACTCACCTCTGAAATCAGTGAAGGTAGAAGACCGAAAAAGAGAGAAGAAAACGCAAGTTTAAGGAGCCTCTAGTGCAGCGAGGAAGGAGCCGAGGATTAAGAACTGTTTCTAGGGTAAAATGCAGCCACACGTTCGAGAAAGGAAGGGTCTTCCTGCGGTCATAACAGCAGCAACTCACAGTCAACATATCTCATCATTTGGGCTAGAAACATAGGCCTAAAAGGCCTCCCACTCAAGCGAAGAAACAAGGAAGAAAAGCGAAGTTAATAGGACTGTCCTAAAGCCTATTACAGTCACACATGCGAAGAGAAGGAGGCTGTCTCTGCTGTCATAACAGCCCTCCCATTACAGTCATACAAGTTCGTTGGTTGGTGAAGAAAAGGAAGACATCATCCCATGTGAAAGGGTCTCATCAAAGATCAAGGATAAGTGTCTCTTCTAGAGCAAGTGCAACAAGATCTATCAACAGTTGAAAGAAGAACGAAGTGCCAGAAGAAGGAGGACGAAATGTCGTGGAACGAAGTGCCAGAAGGAGAAGGACAAAGTGTCGGGGAGACAAAGTGCAAAAAGGAGGAAGGACTTGACTTGTACTTGGAGGATACTTTGGTCAAGGGTCTAGGGTTTAACATTGATCAATAAGAAGCTTCAATAAGAGAAATTTACCTAAGGGTTTTCCTCTCAAGAGAAGAGAGATTTTGGCCTTGGCAGAGAGCCAACATCTTGTGTTCTTGTTCTTATGTTTTTGGTAACAGTGTGATGAAGTACACACACATCCATTAATAAGTAGAAAAAGAAGATTAAGCTAACAAGACAAATTGTAAAACACTTCACAAATTGTTATCAAGTGAAGAAGAATCACACTCCACCTAATTGCCCTAGATTCTGCAACAGGGTCTTATAAGCAACCAGCAAAGAAGGAAGAAAGAAGATCTCATATTTTTCTGAAGTGATAAGTGAAGTTCTATGGAGACTAGGGTTTCCACAGGTCAGAATCTTGCAGAAGCTAGCAGTAGACCTTGTTGGAGGAGCAGTTCTCTTGGTTTGGTGGCTGGCCTGGTCTTGGTGTCTTGGTCTTGGGTCAATCGTCTTGGAAGTCTCATTCGAAGTTGATACGAAGAGAAGTTCTTGTGGGTTTTCACCTGTTAGAGGGGTTTTATCGTGGCATGATGTCTACGTCTTGTGTTCTTGTGATATTTGTTTGTTTGGCATTTATTTAATGATAAAAGAATACACACATAATAAAAAGATCATACACAAATCACTGTCATGTATGGAAAACATAAATTAATAAGCTGCCCTAACCATTTTTCCAACACTAGGTAACCACTAAAAGAATGTGCGACAGGCGATTGTTGCAACTAACAGTCAGCACAGCGACCAACCAATCGAGAAAAGGCAGAAGGATCGCCGATGAGAGTTAGGGCCACCATCCAACGCAAGCAGGCATGACAAGACGTGGGTCGAGTAGCAAATCGACCGTTGAGGGTCGAAAGGTTCAAGTAGACGTGGGCAGGACAAGGAATTAACAGTTGCAAAGGAAACATCGATGGGACAAGTCAAGCGGTTGGTCAAGCAACTAGCAAGCTAGCCACGCAACAAGTCAAGAAGGCTAGAAAAGGTAGATGGGAAGTAGGCCAAAGGTGTAGTCGATGCCTGCGAGAATGTGATCAAGAACCAGAGTGATTGCGGTAGGTTGGCCCTCAGAGGGAGAGAGGGAGACCGTACCAATCAAGGTGTGACGACAAGACTTTTTCAGTTGATTTTCAATTTGGAGATGGAAGCAACTAGTTTGAGGTTCAAAGACAAGTTGGAGGGCGCTTACAATTTCATTTCATGGAAGGAGAGAATAGCATTGGTTTTCATGGAGAACAACCTAGGGATTTTGTAAAGACGCAAGTTACACCTACAGATGCTACAGATCTAGCAGCCCATAATTTAAAAGATGTGAAAGCCAGGTGTATCATCATGGATGGTGTGAAGGATCATGTGATCCCTCACATATCAAGAAAGAAAAGTGTCCATGAGATGTCGACCACTCTGATAAATCTATATCAGAGTGATAATCAAAATCAGAAAATGGTGTTGAGGGAAAAGCTCAGGACTATCAAGATGACTAAACAAACACAGTGACATCATACCTCACTAGGATATAGCAAATTCAAGATGAGCTTGGAGCTATTGGGGTAGTCGTGTTAGATGAAGAACTTGTGAGGATAGCCCTGAATGAGTTCATAAAACCATGTGCTACCTTTGTGATAGGTGTTCTAGCGCGAGAGAAACTACCAAATTGGAGCGGAGTAATGACTTCACTCAAAAGGAAATCTAGGAGAAATGTTTGTCTAGAGGACAGTGGAAGAGCGGGGATGATGAGAATCTTGCTCCTGCCAATCAAGCAAAGAGGAGCAAAGGTTCAAGTAGCAGGAGCGAGGAATCAACCTTGCAATACAAGAAGAAGAAGGACTTTGACTAAGGTCAAGTGTTTTGTCTATCATAAGACACGAAATTATGCTTCACAATGTCCAAAGTGGAAAAGGGTAGAAAAGGCATGTAGTCAGCTATAGTTGTGTCAACAAAAGCTTAGGAGGAGTTTTCCAGGAAATTTGAAACTGAGTTCAAACTTGTTTTCTACCTTTCCTTAGCCATATTATTAGTGGGTGTGTGGATACCAGACAGTGGAGCCACACGGCATATGACAAGGGCACGCAAGTTGTTTGACAACTTGACCTAGCGGGACTTAGAACTACATGTAGATTTTGGCATTGATTCCAAACATGCAGTGAAGGGGGTTGGAACAATGACATTCTAGATTGAGTCAGGAGGCAGGCTAGAAATAAAGGGCGTGCTATGGGTACTAGAACTCAAATGGACTTTTCTCTCGATCTCTATGATAGAGAAGAAGAGATTTTGTGTAGTGTTCCAAGACATGCATGCACTGATCAAACTCAGGGAATCTGGCTCTGCTGAGGGACATGCCATAGGAGTTACAAAGAGCAACCTGTATATTCTAAAGGGCCAACTTATTTGAGCGATGGCAAAAAGTGGAGCATTGACAAAAAATAAGGAGCAGGTAGCTTCAAAGGTTGAATAGCTCAAAGGGATTCAACCTTCAAGTTTAGGTGGGGAGGAGCAGTCAATAGATTCCTTGAAGTCTGTCAAGAAGGTCTCTTAGTATGAGATGACCTTACAAGAAGTTTAGGAGAAGGAAGTTTCTAGGAACCAGACCAAGGGAGCATGACTTCGAGGATGTTTCCAAACCAGGTGGCAGGGAAGGCTTCCAATTCAGTGTGAGCAACAAAGGCAATGGATGCAGTTTTAGGATCGAAGTCAATCTAGGGGGGGCAAAAGTACCTACCTCACAAAAGCGATTGTTGGTGTTTGTAGCTCGAGCGAGTACTTCTACGCAAGCCTAAGTGTCTAGGTGTGCAAGAAGTTGCCCACAGATCACCTTAGGACACTTGCTCATGTGTGAGCAAGTTGCTTTTGTAACTTAGCCTAAGATTTAACTTAGGAAATCACATAATTATTATGTTGGTTAATTGAGCTAACGTAAACTTAGGAAAAGTAAAATAATTACTTTAATGATTATGTTTTAATCTTAGCCCTTGATCTCAAGCGAGGGAGATCTAATCTTGACCATCAATCACTTTGGAGATTAGGGTTAGGGGCTTACCTCAATGTAAAGTTATAAAAGCAAGGATAAGGAAAGGAGAAGACACACCATACAGTAGCACAAGACATTGAGAGAGGCATATCAGTGAGGAGTTTGATACTCTAGTGTCCTGGGTCCAAGGAAGTGCAAAATATTAATTTTATAGCTTTGGAAGGTATTCTACATAGGCTAATGTCTTGCATGCAGGAGAAGAAGTCCCCTTTAAGTGGTTGGTTGAGAGGAGAAACTAATATGATCTCCTTCCTAAGTTTTAACTTAGGAAAAGTACATTGATTAATTATTTAATTAATGTTGACTTTGGGTTAATGTTTTTCTAAGGATAGATAATTAATTATTTAAGTGACTTAGATCTAATCTCTATCGTTGATTAAAGAAATCTAGCATATAATACTAGCCCTCAATCACTTTCGAGATTAGGAATTTGGCCCATGGAGAAATTATAAAGAGAACCTATGGGAGAGGATGAAGACACATTACAGTGTTATTGTTGAGAGAGCAATTTTTTTAAGGCACTGAGAGACTCCAAGACTGAAGAGAAGGGAAAGGAATTACAGCAAGGGAATTTCTAGAGAAATTTTCAAGGAGGCCAAGTCTAGGAGAGAGAGGCCAAATTATTGAAAATGAGGGCCCAGTTCTGGAGGGAGGTCGAATTGTCCAGGGGCCTATTTTTCTCTAGTGTGCAAGGGTTGTACGAACGGTGAAAGAGGGGTCAAGTTAGAACGTAGAGGAGGTTGACTTTCTAGGGCTGACATCTTTATGAGGGACGAGTTCCAAGAGGGTTGAATTTCTTAAGGTCAATTTTCCAAAGGGGTTGATTTCCAGTTTCCAATAGTAGTAATTTTTCTATGTATTCTCTGTGGGTCTAGGCTCTAATTTTCTTAAGTACTATAAAGTGAAGGAAGATTGTTTTGGTCAGAATTCTCTGTTGTAACGTGACTGATTTCCCTATTTTATTTGTTGTTGTGGTACATACAATACTTCCTTTACTGAAGGTGATGTATTAGAGTGGAATTCCTCAACAAGCTTAACCTTTTCATCTTTATGCCTCCACAACTTGTATTCATCCAAGTTAGTTACTACATGAACCATAGCTACTAGAGTCAATATAGAAGGTGTTTGTTCCACTATTTGTAGTTGTCCTATCACCTCTTCCAATGAATGAAGAAGGACATCTTTGGACGGAGAGGAGAGTAGATCTCCTACTCTAAAAAGTTCTCCTTCCATCATTCTTCCTATCATCAATATTGTTATTCTTATTTACAAGAGTGTTGGTCCCTCACCCAAATAGTCTAGATTCCATTGTTAATCCTCACGCTAGCACAATTCCAACTCTGATACCACAATAGTATGCTAGGGCAATTTTGTACTAGTGTTTTTTCGGATAATTAGGGTTTTTTCAAAAAATTCTTTGTTCATGTAGTATTTAATCAAATAACGCATTCAACAATACAATATAACATAATCCATAAAAACATTACTATTTTTTACAATAACAGTACCACTGATTTGTCAACCCAAAATCATTGTTCTGAGAACTAGTGTAGTGCAATAATTTACAGTAAAAATTCAACCAACCAAATACAATTCCAATAGCATGTATCTAATGCGCAGTTGAACTCTATCTATAAATGACCTGGCTGCCTATAAAAATCTATAGATTGATGATGGTATATAGCCTGGACGCCTTTGTAAGACTAGACCAGAGAATCTTTCGGAGTGACCCCAGGTTAGATCTGCTAAAGGAGGAAACCCAACGAACTATGGAGGATCTATCTCAGACCCAAAATGACCTCAGGGAGGACTCGACTCTGCTAGATTTGCCCTCAGATTTGCTACAATATTAATATAGGGCTTCGTATATGTTCAGGAAATCATCGCCTACTCTTCCGCACTTATCTTTAGGATAATTCGAGGTCTACTACAGATCAGGATCAATCTTCCGCATGATCTCAGGATGAACAGAAAGAATTTTATGTGGACATCCAACCTTAGGAAACTCAACCTATTCTACCTCAGCAGACCTATGGCAGCCTCAAAAGGTTCAATCTATTGGCCTCAAGGGTTGTGGCTGCCTTAGGAATGATGTCCCTTGCTCAAAAAATTTCAGCCTACTATAGAATCAACCTTCTACTTGCCTCAAATGAACTTTCTAGACTCATAAGTGAATGTGGAATTCCCCGTTTTAGCCTTCTTCTCACTAGCAAACCCTTGATAGTCTCAAATAGAAGTTTTCCTTGCTTGCCATAACAAAATTAGCAAAATAAAAGAAAAAAAATAATATCAACTAGGGTGGAATCTTTCACGACTGAAATTGATAGGAAAAAAGGGGTCTTAAATCCCTCAAAGCCTCGGGCTCAAAGACAAATAGAGATAACTGATCCAATTTAATGATGATTCAAATGATTATAATTCCCTTGTACTTATAGATTCACTTGAGGGGATTTTCTCCTTAATTAATTGAGTAATATTCACATCAAACCCCAACTTTGGGCTTTTTTTCCCCAGTTGCTCCAGACTTGCCCAAACATTGGGTAATTTGGGGGTTTTCCCCCTTTATTAAGGACTATCACCTAGGGGGATCAATATGCTACTTCGTCCCTATTAGCCCATCAATTTTTAGGGAAAATTTCAGGTGAGGTCGCTGGCAAGTCGAAAGGAGTTGATCCTAGCATGAGACAAGTGATAGGCAGCAGAGAGAGCAACTTGTATCTATTGAGAGGATAGCCAATCAAGGCCTTTAAACATGACAGTAACAGCTAGAGTGAGCTTTGGCATAGGAGCATGGGACATCTACACTACAAGGCTCTACTATTGTTACGGGATATGGTCACTGGTTTTCTAGAGTTCAGTGTGGAGCAAGATGGTGTGTGCAAAGGATGTGCACTTGGCAAACATGTCAAAGCAACATTTCCTACCAATGAGACTAGGTCCAAGGGGGTGTTGGATTTGTTACATTCGGATATTTGTGGTCCTGACTCCTATGTTAATGGAGTCTATCTCGGAGTGTAGTTATTTTGTGACCTTCATATGTGACTATTCCAAGAAGATATGGATTAACTTCCTCAAGGCCAAGGATGAGGTCTTTAGTCGGTTCCAAGAGATTAAAGCTCTTGTAGAGAACTAGACAGAGAAGAAGATCAAAGTCCTAAGATCAAAAAATGGGGGTGAGTATACCTCCAATAAGTTCAAAGGTTTCTGTAGGGGGGCAAGAATAAAGAAGGAATTGGCAGTGCCCTACAATTTGCTGCAAAATGGAGTGCCAAAGAGGAAGAACAAGAAAATAGTCCGAGCGGCAAAGGCAATGATCCATGATCAAGACTTGCCCTTGTTCTTGTGGGCAAAGGCTTGTAACACAACAATGTGCCCACAGAATAAGAGTCCCCGTAGGGCAGTGCAGGACAAGACTCTTAAGGAGAAATTTATAGGAGTGAGACCAGAGGTGAGACATTTTTGCATCTTCAGTAGACCAATGTATGTCCGCATTACATAAGAGAAGAGGACTAAGTTGGAGCCCTCATCTGAGAGAGAGGTTTATGTTGGATACAGTGAGATCTCAAAGGCCTACAAGGCCTACATTCTGAGGCAAAGGAAGATAGTAGTTAGTTGAGATGCCATATTTGAGGAGGGTAAGACCTTTAGGAGGTCATATGAGACAAGTCCAGCAATGGCAAAGGATCGGGATCAAGAGGCTCTGAAGGTTGAGCAAGGACACAGCCTTCTAATCAGGAGGAGGAGAGAGATGTTCCTTCGAGCTCTACCAAGAGGTCGAGATCAGTGACGCACGGCTCTTATAAGACTCGCGAGTCTTCACGAGTCAATAGTCGAATCGAGTCTAGAGGCCAAGACTTGTCCAAACTCGCTAAGACTTGTGGACTCTCATAAGACTTGTGGTAGATCTAGCGCGGACTTCCTTGACCAAATTTGATTTTTTTAATTTTTCTTTGTTTTTTATAAGCACCTCCCTCCATCTGATTTCTCATTCACTTGTCATTTGACTCATTTCTCATTGACTGAGTGTTGATTGAAGGAGTTGAGTGACTCCATTGCACGGTGAAGGAGCTATTGCATGAGGCTAAAGGAGGTTGAAGGAGGCTAAAGAAGGCTTCATCAAACCCAGCTTCATCACAACTAGGTAGACTTCATTAAGTTTGATTATGTGTTTCAATTTTTTTTCCTTTCTCTGATTTGTTTTAAGCCTTCTGGTTGAGTTTCTTAGCCACACACAAGCCTTGTGCGACTGAGAAACTCAACCATAGGACCTACAGGCTGAGCTTCCCAATCCGCAAGTCCTGTGGCTGCGTTTCTCAACCACGCACAAGCCCTGTGGCCATGTGGTTGAGTTTCTCAGCGACACACAAACCCTGTGGTTGAGTTTCTCAATCGCATAGGGCTTGTGTGTGGCTGAGAAACTCAGCCACATGGCCTATGGGCTGAGTTTCCCAACCCACAGGCCCTATGGCTGAGTTTCTCAACCACACACAAGGTCAAAAAATAAGCCAACAATTAAAAATTTAAAAATTTAAAATTTAAATTTAGAGCTAAATTTAATATTATAATTTTGCATTTTTTTCTCTTCCAGGTTCCATGCCACCGAAGGGTAGTAGAAAGCCTCATGATTTGGCATGGGCACATTGTGTCTGAGTCATTCCCAGTGATGACCACCAAGTCAAGTGCAATTATTGCAATGCCACAATGTATGCAAGCATAAACAGGTTGAAATACCACCTAGCTAGAATTCCTAGGAATGGTGTTGAACCTTGTGATCATTGTCATCTAGAAGTCACTATTGAAATGGCAGCTTCTTTGGATGCCATTAGAGAACAAAATTCTAAGAGGGCAAGAATGAAGGTTGAGGTTTCTGGGATAGGTAGATCTCAAATAGCACCACCAGATCAAAGTGCAGGTAACTCCTCTTCAACTGTTGTGGCAAACAAGAGTATAACCTCTCCTTTCTTCCTTCCTCGTACAACTCTAGGATCTCAGCCAACCTTGGAGAGTTTTAATGAAATAAAAGGAAGGAGGCAGATATCGCAGTGAGGAGGTTTTGGTACCATAATAGTCTTGCATTCAACTATGCAAAGTCTTATTTTTATCAGCCCATGGTGGTTTCCATTGCAAGTGTTGGCCCTAGATACAAAGCATTATCTTATAATACACTTAGGGGGAAAGACCTAGATGAGGAGCTTGAGTGTGTTAAGGCACAATTGGAGAGCATTAAAAGCTCATAGAAGTTTACAGGTTGCACATTTATGTCTGATGGGTGGACAAATCAAAGGGTCAGGACTCATAACAATAATAAATTTTGTTGTAGCTTGCCCTAAAGCAACCATGTTCCTAAGATCTATTGATGCATTTGCACATTTGATTTTTACATTGTTGGTAGAGGTTGTGGAGGAAGTTGGGGTTGCAAATGTTGTCCAAGTAATCACAGACAACGCAGCAAGTTATGTGGCAGCTGCCAAATATCCCACCATTTTTTGGACTTTGTGCACTTCTCATTGAATAAACTTGATACTGGAGGACACTGGGAAGTTGGAGTGGGTGCAAGATGTTTTGCAAGAGTGCAAACAAATTACCATGAGGGAATTCACAGAGGGTGAGCTTAGTCGCCCAACTATCACACGGTTTGCTACAAACTTTCTTTCCCTCCAAAGCCTTTTGTATGAGTACCAAGCTTTGAGAAGAATGTTTTGTAGCCAGTAATGGCTATATTGGAAAGATAGCACAAAACTAGAAGCATAAGTTGAGAAAGCATCTCTCCTAGGTGATAGTTTGTGGGAGAAAGTCACTAAGATTGTCAGCTTCACTGAGCCCCTTGTGAAAGTCTCGAGATTGATGGATGGGGAGAAACCTACAATGGGATATATTTATGAGGTTATCGATAGGGAAAGAGACCATCGAGACTTTCTACAAGGGAGATGAATATAAATATCTCCCTTTATGGAAAATTATTGATTCCAGGTGGGACACGAAACTACATTCACCATTGCATGTAGTGGGAGCATATCTCAATTTGAGCTTATTCTATAATGAGGGGTCTAACATTCAAAAATATCCCGAGGTGTTGAGAGGTGTCATGATATACATTGAGAAGATGTTCCCAGATCAATATATTCAGGACAAAATCAATATGCAACGAGATATGTACAACGAAGCATCTGGCATGTTTGGATTCAGCTCAAGCCAACGTCTCAAGGACAAGAAAATGCCTTGTAAGTGCGAATTGTTAGAACTTAGATTGTAATTTTGCTAGTTCTCTTTTATATGTTATTTTTTTACAGCGCATTGGTGGATAGAATGTAGCTCTGAGGCACCACAATTAAAAGAATCCACCATCAAATTTCTGAGTCAACCTTGCAATGCTTTTGGTTGTGAGCGAAATTGGTCGATATTTGAGCACATCCACAGCAAAAAGAGAAACAAGTTGGAGCATGTGGCGTTGGAGAACTTGGTTTTCATCTACTACAACCTTCAAATGCTCACAAAATAACTCTAGCCAAAGGATCTAGATCCAATTTTATTGGATAGTATTGATTAGAGTCTAATTGGGTTGTCAAGGAGTCCCTTGATTTGGTTTGGCTTGAGGAAGAGACTGAGGATCTCTCTAGCTTGCCATCTCAAATGGAAACTCCAAATACACCTGCTTCACAGTTGATTCAGCCTTCCAATGTTGGCACTAGCTGCTTGAGGGCTTATTCTAGGCGTAGTCGTGCATGAGACTCAGGAATGTTATGAGACTATGACTTATCATTTATGACATATGTATTTGAATTTTGAACATATTGCCATTTTTTAATTTGATTATGGAATCATGATTCCTTGTCCCATTCACTATATAAAATTTTTGCTTATAAAATTTCAATATGATATGTTGTACTATCATAGCTATGAGATGATGTTATGAATTATTGCATATATTGTGGTTTTATAATTTATAAGGACTAGAAACGTCATTAGTTTATTTTTTGTGCTTAAAATTTACCATGTTTTAAGTCTTATATGAGTCGTTCTCAATCCTTATACAAGTCACTGAGTCAATAGCTAGATGATTCTTATACGAGTCTGACTCGTGCAACATTGGCCAATGCGCTGAGCAAATTTTGAGGGTTGTTGAGGAGCATGTAGAGGGTCCTAGCAACACCTTCACAGAGAGTAGACCACCAACCAGATTTTCTAGTTATGTGGCCTTGATGAATAGCATCAGTGAGTCCAAGCCTTCTACCTTTGAGAAGCTAGCAAACCAGTCGGTTTGGAGGGATGTGTGGGAGATAGTACCAAGGCCTGAGAGGAAGTCAATGGTCACTTCTCAATGGATCTACAAGATCAAGCATGCAGCAGATGGCGGTATCAAGAAGTGCAAAGCAAGATTCATGACAAGAGGGTTCTTCCAAAAGGAGGGAGTGGATTACGAAGAGACATTTGCACCCGTTTCCAAATATGCATCTATCAGCGCAATTATATCTATTGCCTTAGAGATGAGATGGGCGACTCATCGAATGGATGTGACTATTGCCTTCCTTAATGGGGTAATTGGAAAGAGTGGTATATTACACAACCTCAGGGATTTGAGGTGCATGGAAGGGAGTCCCATGTACACAGACTGAAGAAGGTCTTATACGGACTTAAGCAGACACTTTGTGCATGGTACTCTAGGATTGATGAGTACCTACTTGTATTGGGCTTCACCAACAATGAGGCAGACTCCAACTTCTACCATGTACTTGTTGATGAGGAGCCACTTATTTTAGTATTGTATGTTGATGATCTCTTTCTGACAGGATCAAAGAAGCTCATAGGATGTGCAAGTAGGACTTTGCTTTGGAGTTCATGGTGAAGAATATTGGACCGATGCACTATTTTTTGGGACTAGAGGTGTGGCAGCAGCCAGGATAGATTTTCCTAGGGCAAGGCAAATATGCAGTTGATATCCTGAAAAGATCCAAGATGGAGGATTGCAAGACGATGTCTACAACCATGATTACCAACTTGAGGAAACTTAATGCTTCTAAGAGTAAGTTGGTGGATCCCAAACTGTACAGGAAATTGATCGGGCGTTGATGTATCTAGTTAATACTAGACCAGATATATGCTTTGCAGTAAATACACTCAGCTAGTTTATGGTGGAGCCAAGGATGGTTCGTTGGGTGGTAATGAAGCATGTATTGAGGAATCTTCATGGTACAGTGGACTATGGACTAAGATATGTCATAGATGGAGTGCAGTTGCAGGGCTATATAGATTCAGACTAGGCAGGGAGTGTAGTGGATAGGAAGAGTACATTTAGGTGTTTTTTTAGCTTGGGGTCAATAGTGATTGCCTGGTTCAACAAGAAGTAGCACTCAATGGCACTTGGCTCAATAGTGGTTGAGTACATGGCGGCGAATCTGGCGAGTTGTGAGGCCTTATGGATTCGAAAAATGCTCTCAGGGTTGTTTGGTCTTTAGATGGAGCCTATGGTGATTCACTGCAATGATCAAAACTACATCAAGCTTTCGGAGAATCCAGCGTTCATGACAGGTTCAAACACATAGTGATCAGATAACACTTCATCAGAGACAGGGTTCACAGATGTGTTGTGAGATTGCAAAACATTTCCACACAAGAGCAAGTAGCATATATTCTCACTAAGCCCCTAGTGAAGGGGAAGTTTGTGTTCTACAAGGACAAAGTTGGGGGTGGTGGAGAATCCCTTCCTTGCCAGGAGGGACTGTTAATTTTGTGCTTCAGAAGGTCTTCTGCATAGGTTGGTGTCTTGCATGCAGGAGAATAAGTCCTCTTTAGGTGGTTGTTCGAGAGGAGAAACTGATATGATCTACTTCCTAAGTTTTAACTAAGGAAAAGGTACACTGAATAATTATTTAATTAATGTTAACTTTGGGCTAATGTTTTCTAAGGATAAACAATTAATTATTTAAGTGACTTAGATCTTATCTCCAACGTTGATCAAAGAAAGTTAGGATTTAATCCTGGCCCTCAATCACTTTGGAGATAACGGAGTGAGAGACTCCAAGGCTCAAGAGAAGGGTAAGGAATTGCAACAGGGGAATTTCGGGAGAAATTTTGAGGGAAGCCAAGTCCGTGAGAGAGGTTGAATTGTCGAAGAGGAAGGTAATTTTTGGAGGGAGATTGAATTATCTAAGGTCCAATTTTTCTTTATTGCACAGGGGTTATATGAAGGGAGAAAGATAGGCAGACTTAGTTGGTATAACAGGTTGATTTTCCAGGGCTAAAATCTACAAGAGGGCCAAGTTCTAGGAGGGTTGAATTCCTTGAGGCCAATTTTCCGAGGGGTTGATGTCCAGGTTCTAGCAGTTGTAATTCTTCTCTGTATTCTCGGTGAGTCTAGGCCCTAATTTTCCTGAGTAATATAAAGTGAAGAAAGACTGTTTTAGGAATATTTTCTGTTGTAGTGTGATTAATTTCCCTATTTTATTCCGCTACATTTTAATTTCTAAAAGTTAAAATACCAATGATTTTATTTTCCAGCAGTTTCCAAATTTGATTGAATAAATAATTTCTAGGTATAAAAGAATTGTTGGGTTATAAATAAATCAGATCTGGTATTAGAGATTTAACACATAAGGAGAGCATTGGAGATCCAGATAAGCCAAGGGGATCAAGGACCGATCTAGGGCCTGATCTGTTGGATCATATCCAAAGCATTGTGTATCTATAATCTTTCTCAGATGGGCCATTATCACAAGACAAGAGCCCAAGTAAGTTATGAATATTAATGAACCATTGATTGGGCAAAATCTATTTGTGTCATTGTGATTGACATTGGCAGTGTAAAATTTGTTTCTGCTAATTAAGTTATGAATCTAGTTTGCTTTCATTCAGTAGATCTGTAATCTGCTAGGCCCTTGAATTGTCAGGTGCTAGGTCCACAGGAAAATTAACAAAGTGCACTAGTCTACGTCAACAAGTTTACTAGGGATGCCATCCACAAATGTCAGGAAGCATCCATTTAGTTTCTGCAAGATGCTTTCCTTCAAATTAAAAATATCACTAAGCTAAACACAATAACAAAGGAAAATGGTTGAGAGAATCAGAGAAATTGATACATAATGGCTGAAGAAAAATACTACAAAGAATGTGCCAAACTAATTAACATTGTTGGGTTATCTAGGGACATAATAAGGAAGGTAATGATGCTAATAAACATGATACTAATAAATGATCTCAATGACTTGTTGAGTATGTTGTCATTGATGTCCAAGCGGGTGCAAGATGTCAAAGTAGGTGCAGGATGCCAAAGCAGATGCAGGATATTGTCATTGATGTCCTTGGTATGCAGGTTGGCACAGATGAAATGATATGTTGATGAAACCCTAGCTCTAGGGTTTGATTTCCTTGGAGGATGAGCACACCCTGCACTTATTGACAATTTTGATGATGGAGCTCACCGAATTTGCCTTGGAGACACTTTCCAGTGGATTCTACTCGTCATGCTGATTTTGGTGATATGTGGAGCGTCTCGTGGGCTCTCACAGTTTGAGAGATATGCCCAGTCAAACTGCAAGTCCCATATTGTGGTCAAAAACACCAAAGCATGAATGATGTGACAGCCAAGTTAATGATGTGGCAGATTCTCTTTCGCTTCAAAGTTGATAATGTGATAGTGTATAATAGGCTTACACCTAGAGCAAAAAGGATCTCCATTCAAGGGCTTAATAAACTAATTTAAAGGGATATTAAGTGATTAAAGGTTAATTTTTGATGAGGATAAATTTAAAGTTATTATGATCCAAATTTTTGAGGCAACATTTGGGTTCATAATAAATTTAAATTCAAATTCTAGAATAATCTTTTCCTTTCTAAAGTTTTTCTAGTCGGCCCTTCTAAAGGCCTAATCATTACTATAAAAAGAGGGCACTCGGCTAATCACATTATGTGAATTAAAAACGCCTCTGTAATTTCATTCTGTGGCCCTGTCCCATGACGCTGAACAAACGCAGGAATAAGTTTGGGTTAATTTTCTTTGGGTATTGACTTGGCTTTTGTTTCTCTGCACAAGGGTTTCGTAGGGTCTTGTGATCAATTTTTGCAGGTGGCATACTCCTCAACACATACAAGTATTTGGACACCTGTCTGACGAGATACACTGTGGTCAATGGTTTAGGAGCATCTTCTGATTAGTGCGGACTTTTGTTGATGTATCAAGACTGAAAGAAAATTTTGGCCCTACATACACTATGAACTATAATTCCGTCTCTATATTCAGAGAAATTCAGGTCTGAAAATTGGCTCTGATTTGGTCCACTATACACAGAATTGTCTCAGGATTTGGCCCACCATTCGTTGTAACCTGGCTTAAGTCCTCGGCCCTCAAAATATAGTTGCTTACCCTTTGTCTTTGTTCTTAAAATCATAGACATCTAGTTTAAGTGTTATATTACTTGCATCATTTATATTATGACGTTGTTCCTGTGGAATTATGATGTCCCTAACTATTGTGCCCCAGTCTATGAGACTATAACAATTTTTTGAGATTTGAAGCATGATAAATCACAATTGACGAGTCCTAATGTTCTTGAAGATTTGTAGGTCCTTCATGAAACAAAATAAAATATAACCATATGATTGTTATTAACCATTGTAGCTCGCAATTATATACACAGTGAAGCAGTGAGGCAGCATTCATATACATATACACAATGAGGCAGTGTTCATATACGTATACACAGTGAGGCAGCATTTATATGAACAATGAAGCAGCATTTATCTCACATTCCTGCAGCTCGTTCTATGGTCAGGAGGTTTGTACATATACTCTCTGTGTGACATCACATTTATAACAGAGGAATCACTTATACATAGTGGCATCATTGGCATCACATATATATATATATATATATATATATTCAGTGGCTCACAATAATACCTCAGTAATATTTGATATGGACAGTAATCTTTGAGTAATCTTTGCGACTTATGTTTGGCTTATCTGTGGACCCTAATAAATGACTTAGCAGTGACTACAGACTACAGTGATGTGAAAGTATGACACTGACATTCTGAGCTTATGACCGTAACATATAGCAGTGATACTTGTGAAAATGATATATGGCATGTCAGCAATATGGATGTTTATAATCTTGTATGGTTGTTGCAGTAAGAGAGACTCTATGATAGTGAGTTAAAACAATACCCTTGGCATGACAGTAACCTACAGGACTAGTGAATGTGCAGAGTGCCCTTTGCTCAGAGTTTTGAGTATGTGTTGCAGTAGCTAAGATTTTGACAGAGAGACAATAGGTGGTGGAGCTAGGATATGATTACCTGAAGGTTGATGTCGTGAAATGACTATGACAATAACCCTGTTGATAGATAGTAAACTTGACAGTGACCTTTGTATAGGCGTTTTTGACAGTATCCCCTTGACAGTGTTGCTATATCTCTTTGACAGTGATGTTGTGAACCGATGATTGTGCTATGATAGACAATGAGACAGTAAGCTTGCATGACTGAGACTTATATATTTGTGACCTTGATGTAAGGACAGTACAACACTAACTTGGAGGCACGAATGTGTTCATAAAACCTTGACCAATAATATATGGCAGTGAACTTGATGTGGGCACTCTAATTGATAGTGATAGTGTCTTGGACAGTGATCTACTTGACTGTGACAATGACTTTGAGATGTTTCACAGGTAGAGAGATGGCAGTGATATACTTGACATCACAGTGACCTTGTTGCATGACAATGACCTTACATGGCAGTGATAACTGTTAGAAATCGAGGGTAGATTGTAGATATGATTTTATTAATTGATTTCTCTATTACCTTGACACTTTCTTATGATATTAGATTAATTCATCATTATCATTATTATGTTACGTTCATCATAAAGTTAAGTGCCAAACAAGAAGATCACAATGCAAACAATAAGACACCAGATATAAGCTCCACGCTAGGGAAAAACCCCTCAACAGGGGAAAACCCAGAGAACTCTTTTCTTATAGAATCAACTCAAGGAGACTTCCAAGACCTTAGACCTAAAGACAACTCACCAGGAAAGCCACTCAAACAAGGTCTGCAGCTCCTTCCTGCACCAATTCAGACCTGCGAAAACACTATCCTTCCACAGAAACTCGCATATATGGCTTGTCAAGAGAGAAATATTCATCCAAAACAAGAGAGAGAGAGAGAGTGACCTTTCTTCGTTGTCTTCTTGCCTTCCTTCGCACTTCCTTTATTGCCTCAGACTTTATCCAAGAGATTCGATGCTCTAGTTGTGTCTAAAGGAGGTCGAATCCTCTTCTTTATATAGGCTTTCCCGTGGGTGCATGGGCCTCTGTAATGACCCATCTCGAGTATCAAGGGAGCATAGAAATATTAGCATGCATACGAGGCATGCATATGATAGCTACATATGCATGCATACGAGGCATGCATATGACAGCTACATATGCATTCATATATATATTGGAGTACTTGATATGTATACCATCATCATAATATATAACTAAAACATACAATGAATGATGCACATTAAAAGGAAATTGAAATATATATATATATATATATATATATATGTTCAAATGGGCAAATAACATAAACAACTTAATAATTTAAATCCAAACAAATTCATTTATTAATCATATAAATTTATTAAATGTTTAAATTTAATAAAAGTAGTATCTTATATTACTACAAGAACTTAAAGGTAGTAATGTATGTGCTTGATGTAAAGTATTAAGTACAAATATTAAATAGTGAATATTAATAGGATTAAAATGCCCCTTAAATAAAATAGATTTTATATTCACCATCAATCTCCTAACCGCCTCTAAATTTTTCATAAAGAACACCCTGGACGCGAGAGTTCACTCCACCGGTGACCAACTAGACCAGAAAACCCTTTTTAAATCGAGATATTGAGACGGTGGAAGAGGAGGCGGTGAAAGAATTATTGATATAAGGAAATCGAAGATGACAAAAGGAGGGGGGATTTTTTACAGAAGAGGAATTTCTTACAAAGTCAATACAAAGGGAATTGGGCTTTCATTGTTCTTGAAATTTTGGGCATGGGGGCCAGAGTACCTCGAATTTGAAGTACTTTGGAGCTCGGTACTGAGATTGTGCCTAGTTTGGCAGGGAGGTTTTGATCATTTGGTAACAGAAGTGGGAGTGGAAGCGAGAGCCACGACAGATCAGAAGCATCTTCAACCACAAAAACCCCAGGTAGGTACTCAATAATCAAATTGATAAATTCTGATATTTTGAGCATTAATTCTAGTTATACCCTATTAAATTCCTAATTTAGGGCCTCACGACCTCTTTTAGGCCGACTTCTAGGGCTAGTCGACCTAATCTTTAGTAGTTTCTAGGCTTATTTTTATACATAAAATATTTTTCTCTTTCTTGATACATGAGCCCTCAAAGGGTCTTTACATCATGTCTTTGACTTGACTCAATGCTAAACCCCTAGAGAACTCAATGGGTGCTTGACCTAGGACATATGACCATGGGCAAGAAACCCATTTATAATAAATAATTTTCTTTTATAAAATATATTTCTTTCCCCTTTTTCTTTTGAGTACAATAATTACACCAAGTCATGATACAAATACAAATATGAAGACCAAAACTAGTTACAACTTTCAACACTCCCTCTTAACTAGGGAGGTATTCATAATTGACTACAGATACAAGGAAAATACTTCCATTGAAAAGTTCTCATAAGAAGAGTCGGATCGGTAACCCATCCGTTTAGCATCATACCAACCAGCAGTGTCACATAGCAAGGCCTTGACTAACAACTCTGTCTCTTCACAAGATCAAAGCACAATGTTAGCGAGAACAAGGATTTATAGACACTCTCATCATTGTCTCTTGGAACATACTCCACCCGAGTTCTCTCAGAGTATGTCCCACCAGGACTATTCTTATCTTGGATTCCAGTCCTCAAAGAATATCGGTCCTCTACGACTACTCTTATCTTGGATGCCCTACCACATCCTCAAAGAGTACCGATGTTAGATGCTTACCCAATCCTCCATTCTTTCTTCCCAAGTGAAGACAAGAATGATGTGTCTATCTATCCCTCTCAACTAGGAAGGATATACCCATTCCTAAAAAAGGAATGTACCCCAGCTCCCTCTTAGCCAGGGACTTGACCAAGCTTCCTCTTAACCAGGGACTTGTTTCCAACAGCTCTTTAGGTGGAGATCATGTAACAACCCGTTGTCCCTCTGGCTCCCTCTTTCTATGTCATGAATTTCATCTTCTTTGTTATGGAGCCTTCAGTTTTGGGACCTCTTCGTAGGGCATAGACTATCCATCACTTTCATGAATCATGTCATTCATGTCATCTTTTCTTTCATCAGAAATTGATCCATTAGTCCATATCTGGCCTTTCTTCATACCTTGCTACCTTCTTCACTACATGTTTTCCTTCAAGATCTTCCATCCCTCCACATGAGTATTAGTTGTAGATGACATCTATGACTCTTCCTTTGGTAAGCCCTGCATTAGCCCATCCAAATATTGTTCAAAAATCAAGAATGAACATTAAATCAAACTTTCCTTTGTGATGGTCTTTTCATCATGCCATATGCTTGTTGTCACATCAACATCCTGCATGCATATTGACACATCTCCAAGAGGATATTATATGTCATGGACCATCTTTCTTTTCAAATTTCATTGGAGTATTCATACCTTTTCCTTGGAGATGTCACAGTCAATCCTTCTAGTTATCAGATGTTGACTTCTTTTTCTATGTGACAAAAGTTGCATCTTCCACAATCTCTCCTCACTTTCTTCACATATTGCTTCTCAGGAGCTCCCATTCATAGTTCCTTCATTTTTATCAACCACCTCATATTCCATATGAGGACTTATTATGTTGATTTCATCTAGTCAATATGTGAAACATGCCTTTATGCATCCTTTCAAAGGAGGGGATCCATTTCTCTTGATCATGCTCATGAGGTGGAGCATTTATCCATGTTATCTACAACTATATGACATGACTCAGAATACAAGCATACATATATCATATTTTTCCTTTTGGTCATCTAGACTTCCTTCAGCAGCTTCCTTGATTGAAAGAGCTTCAACCACCTAGACCTGCTTCAGTTCTTTTGACATCATACCATCATTCCATGAATCCATACAAGGTGGAATTCTCGGCAAGACACTTGCTTCCTCCAGTAGGTGAACCTTCCAAAAAAGATTCCACCGAAGGATTTTGATCATCCACATCCTGCAAATGCTCCTTTTGAATGATGTATGATGATCTCCATACTAGATGACTTTCTTTTTCCCATAAGTACTACCTATGCTTCTAATGAGGTTAGTAAGAGCTACATCCTTCTATAGGTGACAGCCATAGACCTCTATTTCGGCTATGTTTCAAGCTTTTATAAGGATGTTATGAGTTCTTGCTTCATTCGCATGCTTCTAATGTGTTGTCTTTTTTTTTTTTGTGAATTAGGCATCCAATCTTCTCATGAATCTTACTTTACGAATCAAAGTGCCCAAGGATCTAACTTGATTACCAAGTTACCATTTTTAGGGTCCTTATAGTTCCCTCCTTTCATCATGCTTACCAAAACATAGGATCTGCGTTACTTACCCATCTTCCTTTGCTCCCTTCACAATGCACCTGCAATATTTATTAACAAGTACAACCAAGCAAAATATGCAATACTAAAGACATGATGACAAATTGACAATCTATGGTTTAGAGGATGGATTTCTTAGGGTTTACAACTCATCATCCTTATCTATTCACACAAACCCTAGAGATCAAGGGTTAGAGTTTCTATGAGGGAATCAAGCAAATCAAAGTTAGGGTTTTTAAATGACTAGGGTTTTTCATGCACTAACTAGGGTTTACAATCCCATAAATCAACAATCTTCAATAAACACTACAAACCCTAGAACCATATATAAGTAGCTAACCCTAAAATATCTTCTGCTAGACCCTTAACAAACAAATATGCTATATGTACCTTAATATTGCTTACCTTTGTACTTCATGATTATAGAGGCTGCCACAATACCTGTTGTTGGATGCCATGCTTTCTTCAAGAATGAAGACTTCAAAGGGTACTGTAACCTTTGTCTATGATGTCGAAGACATAAATGCTGCAATTTCTTTTACTGTAGGTACTATTGCTCTTCTAATCGATTTCAAGAGTGAGAACTTTTTCCTATAGTTCTTCAGGATAGCTTTAAGAGATGATGCCACTATTCTAATATGTGTTTCAGGTATGTTAAATTAAGGTATGTTTTATGCTTAAAGCAGTTTACTTCTTTTTCTTATTATTATCCACGGATTAGCAATCACATGTACATTAAGTAAAGTGCAGATAGAACATTAAACGATCAACAGAAAACAAGCCAAGACAAGAGACACCAGATGTGGCGGCTAGCCATGGACAAACCCCAATATGGGGAAACCCTTTGATCAAATCTTCTCTTATCTTCAATAATTCAGCAGAGAGAAATAGTACAAGGATCTTATTTATATCAACAGCAGCAAACCCCTGATCAGCCCTAAACTAGGGCAGCAAACCCCAGATCGAACTTGTCAAGTCTCCACCGGTGAGTCGTTCACCGTGAACCAGTCCAACATATCGCCACGCACCAGTACAAGATTATCGCTGCACACCAGTGCAAGATTTCACCGCGCGCGAGTGCAAGTTTCCGCCGCGTACCAGAGAGAGAGAGATGTGATGATCAGTGTGTGTCCAAATGAGGAAAAAGACCTCCTATATTTATATACAAATGTTGATGATGAATAGATGCGTCTGTTGGGCTTCTGAGTCTACATGAGTTGCTGGTCAGCTTGATAATTATTCCATAATCAAAATAAATTCATATCTCCATAAATACTTATCAGAATCGAATGATCTTTAGATCAATCCTACACCTCTCAACGAGAGGAATCTAGGAAAAATATTATCAGCCATGAATAAGATGAACCACATGGAGTTTGGCCCTAGTTGCCAATTTTAACACTCCCTCTCAACTAGGGAGAACTCCATTGCAATTTGTCTGTAGGTCGCTACTATTCATCCATCAAATGCACTGCCTTGTACAGCTTGACCCCTGCTCTGCTCTGCTCTATTCTGCCTGCACTGCTCTATTCTGTTCTGCCCTGTTCTGATCTGCTCTGCTTTGCTTTGTTCGAATTATGAAGAAGAAGAAATTATCGAGGATGTATCATACTGACTCAAAGTCAGTCTCAGAGTGTGTACCACTAGTCCCAGACCAGTCCTCAACTGACCTGAAGTCAGTGTCATAGTGGGTACAACTCCTACCACTAGTCCCAGACCAGTATCATCCTCCACTGACTCAAAGTCAGTCTTAGAGTGTGTACCACTGGTGCCAGACCAATCTCAACCGACCTGAAGTCAGCGTCATAGTAGGTACCACTCCTACTACTGGTCCCAAACCAGTCCTTCACTGACTCGAAGTCAGTCTCAGAATATGTACCATTGGTCCTAGAATAGTCTCAACCGACCTAAAGTCAGTGTCATAGTGGGTACAACTCCTACCACTGGTCCCAGACCAGTCTCAACCGACCCGAAGTCAGCGTCATAGTAGGTACAACTCCTACCACTGGTCCCAGACCAGTCTCAACCGACCCGAAGTCAACGTCATAGTAGGTACCACTCCTACTACTAGTCCCAGACCAGTCCTTCACTGACCCGAAGTCAATCTCAGAGTATGTACCATTGGTCCTAGAGCAGTCTCAACCGACCCGAAGTCAGCGTCATAGTAGATACAACTCCTACAACTGGTCCCAAACCAGCATCATTGATCCCAGATCAATGAAAGTCATCCTAGCATAGGGAGTACAGTAGATACAGCAACGCGTCCATTGGTACTACTATGGTCCCTATCCTCATTTCCCTGCTCATTGATGAGATGAGAGGTACTTCCCATGAGTCCCACACTGCATGGGTAGGATGCCTCGACAACAAAAATAATCAATCCTTTCCTCACAGGAGAACTAATCATCCTGCTACACAATCGCCATGGAGAACACATCATCTAGGCCTCACAGGAGAACTAATCATCTTGCTACATCATCGTCATGGAGAACACATCATCCAGACCTCACAAGAAAACTAATCATCCTGCTACATAATCGTCATGGAGAACACATCATCTAGACCTCACAGGAGAACTAATCATCCTGCTACATAGTCGCCACGGGGTGTCACAGGGAAAGTTTTGATTCTTTTACCCTGTACATGTACACCACCAGGGGATGATGAATCACCCTGAGGTCATATGTCGCTCCAAGAAGTACCTCGCGCCCCCCAGAGCTCCCAGAGCTCAATACATCATACAGGACCCTCATCAAAGGGTTTCTGAACGACACCAAGTTGTTCTCGGAAAGTCAAAAATTTGACCTTTCCTAGGGGCTTTGTCAGAATGTCAGCGACCTGTTCATCTATACCGATATGTTGGAGCCTTATAGCTCCCTGCTGCACCACATCTCGAATATAGTGGTACCTAATATCGATATGCTTGGAGCGATCATGAAATACGGGATTCTCTGACAAACGAATCCCACTCTGGTTGTCACATAGGATCACGGTGGTATCCAATGTAAATCCAAACAGCTCACTGAAGAGCTTCCGCAACCAGACTGCCTCACAGGAGGCCATGCTAGCAGCAATATACTCTGCCTCGGCGGTGCTCAAAGCCACCGACTTCTGCTTCCTGCTCATCCAAGATATCGAAGCAGATCCCAAGGAGAAACAGCACCCAGAAGTGCTCTTACGATCCATCACACTACCTGCCCAATCAGCATCTATGTATCCAAGTAGTCTCACATCTCCAGCAGTGTATCTTAGCCCATATGTAATTGTGCCACGAAGATATCTTAACAGATTCTTGGCACCAATCCAATGTATGTGATGAGGTTCAACCATATGTTGACTTAATGTGTTGACTACAAAGCATATATCTGGACGGGAGTTCACTAAGAACATTAATGCTCCAACGAGTTGCCGATACTCGATAGCATTTCGTAAAATAGGTCCAGCAGCACTACCGCTTAACTTCTTGAAGTCAAGCTCCATCGAGGTAGTAACAGGCTTGCAGTCCACCATACCGAATCTTTCCAATATCTTCACCACATATTTTCTTGAGATAGGAAAATTTCCCTTGGCTTCTGCCAGAGTTCAAGTCCTAGGAAATAGTGCATCAGTCCTAGGTCCTTCATTTCAAATTCAGAAGCCAACTCCCTCTTACATTTGTGAATGAGAGGATCTGCACCTGTTAGGAAGAGGTCATCCACATACAGCACCAGTATGAGAGGTTTGTCATCTTCAACCTTAAAGTAGAGGTTAGGGTCGGCTTTACTCCTAGTGAATCCCAGCTTCATCAAGTAGCTGTCGATCCTCTCATACCATGCTCAGGGTGCTTGCTTCAGCCCATAGAGAGCCTTCTTCAACCTGCATACATGAGATTTTCGATCATAAATCTCAAATCCTTCAGGTTGCTCCACGTAGACCTCATAGACCTCTTCTTTGATCGAACCATGCGAGAATGCAGTCTTGACATCCATCTGATGTAGGTTCCATCCTTGTGAAGCCGCAAGGGTTATGATCAAGCAGATGGTGGTATATCTGGTAACAGGTGCAAATATCTCGTCATACTCTTTTTCTTTCAGTTCCTTGGTGTCAGCTTCTTGAGAGCTCCTCACTATAGGAAGATTGTTCACCTTGCTGAGAGCCATATCTTCGTCAAAGGTGACATCATGACTAATCACGACTTCCCTTTGATCAGCTACATAGATTCTATAGCCCTTAGTATTTTCACCATAGCCCACGAAGATTCCTTTCTTTCCAGATGCACCCAATTTATTCCTTTTCTCTTTCGACACATGAAAATATACAGGGCTTCCAAAAATTCTAAAATGAGATATGTCAGGTTTCTTACCGGTGAACATTTCTTCAAGAGTCTTGGAACCCAATGCTTGATGAGGGCATCAGTTTTGTACATATACAACGGTTCTTGCAGCTTCGGCCCAAAGAAACTTCAGAAGTCTTTGATCATGGAGCTTGGCACGGTCAGCTTCCACAATCATACGGTTCTTCCTTTCCGCCACACCATTCTGTTCAGGAGTATATGGTGTAGTAGTCTCCCTCTTGATGCCAGCCTCTTTACAAAAGTCATGAAACTCGTTAGATTCATATTCAGTCCCATTATCAGTCCTTAAGATCTTGATCTTTTTTTTGGTTTGATTCTCGATCAAGGCTTTGAAGTGTCAAAACCAAGAGAACACTTCATCCTTCTTTTTCAAGAAGTATATCCAAGTCTTTCGAGAATAGTCATCTGTAAAGTAAGGTAATATTCAGAGGCATCATACCAGATATGTCTGAGTGAACCAGTTGTAATATATCGGAGGTCTTGCTTTGGCTTGAGGGGAATGTTCCCCTTTTTAGCTTTCCTTCAGCACATCCCGGACATACACCTTCTTTCTCTACTTGGAATTCGGGCATCCCTGTTACCATCTGTCTTACATCGGGTAGAGCTTTATAATGAAGGTGGGCAAACCTTCGATGCCAAAGTTCGGACTGAAGAGATGTGTCACAAGACATGACACCTAGCGGACTTCCACCGACCTGATATAATGAATCAACTCGAAACCCAAGAGTGAAGGCATCTTTAACATATTTTTTTCATATACGTACCTTGCCATCACTGAAGGTCACCTTATAGCCTTTGTCTTCCATTGCCGAGATGGACACCAGGTTCTTTTTGAGGTCAAGTACATATCATACATCCTGTAAGTGGATCATATTACCTTGATTCAATTTAAGAGAGACATTGCCTACACCTTTCACAGGATATTTCATTTATCTACAAGGACAGTTTCCAGGTTAGTTTCTTTCTCTAGATTATGGAGAACTTCTTTGTAACTAGTGAAGTGCCTTGAGGCACCACTATCAATGAGCCAAATTCCCACTGAGTCCGAAGGAGCAGAGGTAGATAAAGCAGCTGGTAGATAATATTCATCCTGCTTATTTTCAACAATGAGGGATTCATACCTGGAATTTCTAGCCTTCTTGAATGGTTGTCCTCTTCCTTGATTTCCAGCACTCCTTTTTCCTCTACTATTAGATTTTCCATTCCTTTGATTGCCATGAGAGGGATTTTGATCATTGTCACAGTGTGAGTCCCTTCTATCAGGGCACTCCCTTGCATAGTGACCTGCTTTATCGCAAATGTAACATCGTCCTTTTCTTCCACCCTTAGGTCCATTTGTTCCTAGCAGTAGTAGATGCATTTGATGGAGGCTTAACAATTTTGCCTTTCACATGGTCCAACACTCCTTGATCTTCTAAGGTTAGATCGAGAGACATCTTCCATCCGTGATAGTCAGTGTTCTCACGGAGCTTATCTTCAGCAGGGAAGAGTGTTGAGGACCCCATAGTTCTTTTAGGATAGCCTTGCCAATCTTCTCTTCGGTGATTGCTCTTGCTCTTGCTCGGGCTTTGTCTTCACCTCAGCTCTGATACCATGTTAAATTAAGGTATGTTCTATGCTTAGAGCAATTTACTTCTTTTTCTTATTATTATTCACAGATTAGCAATCACATGTACATTAAGTAAAGTGCAGATAGAACATTAAACGATCGACAGAAAACAAGCCAAGACAAGAGACACTAGATGTGGCGGCTAGCCAGGGACAAACCCCAATATGGGTAAACCCTTTGATCAAATCTTCTCTTAGCTTCAACAATTCAGCAGAGAGAAATAGTACAAGGATCTGATTTATATCAACAGCAGCAAACCCCTGATCAACCCTAAACCAGGGCAGCAAACCCTAGATCGAACTTGTCAAGTCTCCATCGGTGAGTCGTTCACCGTGCACCAGTCCAAGATATCGCCGCGCACCAGTACAAGATTATCGTCGTGCACCGTTGCAAGATTTCGCCGCACACCAGTGCAAGATTTTGCCGCGCACCAGTGCAAGTTTTCGCCGCGTACCAGAGAGAGAGAGATGTGATGATCAGTGTGTGTCCAAATGAGGAAAAGACCTCCTGTATTTATATACAAATGTTGATGATGAATAGATGTGTCTGTTGGGCTTCTGATCCTACATGAGTTGCTGGTCAGCTTGATAATTATTCCATAATCAAAATAAATTCATATCTCCATAAATACTTATCGGAATCGGATCATCTTTAGATCAATCCTACACCTCTCAATGAGAGGAATCTAGGAAAAATATTATCAGCCATGAATAAGATGACCCACATGGAGTTTGGCCCTAGTTGCCAATTTTAACAAGGTAGAAGACTTGCTTTAAAGTAAACAGGATCTTCTTCTACTCATTTGTAGCTTTCTCAGACCCTTGGTCGTGATCAGTTGAATTCAAACGATGTCAAGAAATATTTGAATGTTGCTATGATATTGCTACAGGGCTTTATAATAAATCTTGAAACTTCTTCACACTTGATTTTGAAATCTAGTCCTTCATGTGTAACTGCACAAATTCAAATGTATACCCTTGTTCCCAAGTAATGAATTTTTAAGAAGGGAAACCAATTGTTATGAGTTCCTTGTTATACTATGAGTACTATAAGTAGACAATCTTCGAAAATTTGTTTTCTCTTGAGCAGCAAAATATATATTCCACAGGTCTGCGATATTTTCTTGATGTAAGGTAACTATTGCTATGAATATAGGTCAGCTCCTTGACTTACTTCTCAAACTCACATAGCATATATATAGGCCTCAGAATTGTGCATGTACATATTATACAAGACTGTTGCCTTTTTACACACATTCTCGTCCTCTATATTATAGTAGATTTGTATGAACAAGACAACCACAAACTTGTTATAAATCTGTGTTTATCTTTCAAACAAGGTGTCTTGCTCGAATTCCTTTTGAATTCCTTTTATGCATAGGTAAGTGGAAAGGGTCACGACCTTCTTTCAAGGTGGCAACAATCTTATGATGAGGCCTAACGCTTTCAACAAACTTGGTCTTGGATATCTAGATTTGTTGTTGGCCAAAGGAACTGTCCTCCACCAAAAGAATATACTCATAAAATTTCGGATCTCTAAGGTGTCTCCGAGAATTCAGATCACCTTGACAGTGATTTCAGACCATGAAGCATATCTTCAGGACTTCGATCTTTTGCTTGTTGAACTCAGCCTAGAGATGGCTATCTCCTTAGCTCTACGGTCCTTAAAGACATAGCTTCTAGACACTTCAAGAATTCTCGCTTTATTTGGACACGACTGAGACTTAGTCACAAAGACTAGGGTTTTATATAAGTGCCCAAAATTCAGATTTACTACCTTTAGGAGTTCGATCCTTGATGAGTGAATTTCCTTGCTTGTCTTGTAGCCTTCGAGATCCTACCCTTGTACAGATGAACCAATCTCTGATACCATGTTAGAAATCGAGGGCAGATTGTAGATTCGATTTTATTAATTGATTTTTCTGTTACCTTGACACTTTCTTATGATATTAGATTAATTCATCATTATCATTATTATGTTTTGTTCATCATAAAGATAAGTGCCAAACAAGAAGATTACAAAGCGAACAATAAAAGACACCAGATATAGGCTCCACGCCATATTAGAGTAATTCATCATTATCATTATTATGTTTTGTTCATCATAAAGATAACTGCCAAACAAGAATATCACAATGCGAACAATAAAAGACACCAGATATAGGCTCTACGCCAGGGCAAAACCCCTCAATAGGGGAAAACCCAGAGAGCTCTTTTCTTATAGAATCAATTCAAGGAGACTTCCAAGACCTTAGACCCAAGACAACTCACCAAGATCAGGCCAGCCACCCAAACAAATCTTATGTTGTACGAACAAGGTCTGTTGCTCCTTCCTGCACCAATTTAGACCAGTGGAAACCCTACCCTTCCACAGAAACTCGCATATATGGCTTGCTAAGAGAGAAATATTTATCCAAAACAAAACAAAGAGAGAGATCTTTCTCGCTGTCTTCTTGCCTTCCTTCGCACTTCCTTTATTTCTTTAGACTTTATCCAAGAGATTCGATGCTCTAGTTGTATCTAAAGGAGGTCGAATCCTCTTCTTTATATAGCTTTCCAGTGGGTGGATGGGCCTCTTCTAGATCGACTTCTAGGGCTGGCCGACCTGATCTTTGGTAGTTTCTAGGCTTATTTTTATACATAAAATATTTTTCTCTTTCTTGATACATGATCCCTCAAAGGGTCTTTACATCATGGCTTTGACTTGACTCAATGCTAAACCCCTAGAGCACTCAATGGGTGCTTGACCTAGGACAAATGACCATGGCCAAGAAACCCATTTATAATAAATAATTTTCTTTTATAAAATATTTATTTCCCCTTTTTCTTTTGAGTGCAATAATTACACCAAGTCATGATACAAATACAATTATGAAGGCCGAAACTAGTTACAACTTTCAACAATAACATAATTCTAATGACAGTAATAACAGTATGTCTTAGCAGTAAGATGTGACAGTGCTTGTGCTTTTGGTATCTAACAGTGGCCTTTGAATATGACAAGTGACTTGGTGAATAGTGACTTTGATGTGTGACAGTATGTGTGGCAGTAGTCTGAATTGTGCAAGAAATGAATGGAGCAGTAGACAAAGGCAACAGTGAGTAGCAATAGTAATAGCAGTGGCAGCAGATGGAGAGATGGAGCAACAGCAGCAGTGATAGTGAACAATTGGAGTAGTGCCAGTAGAAGAGACAGTAGCAAATTGTAGATGGGTCATTGTCCCTGGTACAAGAGCCCAAATTCTTTCAGGGAGCATTTGCTTCCTTCCAACATTGTTGGTAAAACCCATGGGGAGTCTTGTAATTCCTTCCAGTTCAACTAGTAAATTTGTATGTAAAACCATACATAATCAAAGCTTTTTGAGCAAAATATATTGTATAATGATGTGGTGATGTTTTCATGTTTTGTTTGATGCTTTGAATGTTTATGGGAACTAACCAATTTGTGAAAAATGAAGGAAATATTGATTCAGCCCCCGCTCAATGTTTCCAACAATTGGTAATTTGGTATCAAAGTTGGTCCTTCTTGGAAGCTTAACCGATTGAACACAAATTTGTAGCATTCAGAATTGATTGGTGGAGACTACAGTTGAAAATACGATGGTTGTTGATCCCGAAGAAGATGTTAATTCCCTCAAAGACAAATTTCAAAAGGTAGAATGGAACAGGGATTTGACCACATATATGTATAATAAGCTTAGTTCAGAACATGAAGAGTTGAAGAAGGAGAATATGAAGCATTACGATAACTGGGGATGGTGCATAGTTGAAAACACCCAGCGTGAAAATCAAATTAAGAAACAACTAACGCCAGAAAAGGATTGTGAACTTGATGAAGCAAAGAAGGAATTGGATCACCTCAAAAGCATGTTGCAAGAGGCAAACAATAGGGAAAGCACCTTGACAAACCAACTCAAGGAAAAGGAAAAGTCAAATAAGTGGAATAAGCAGGATAAAGAACTTGGCAAGCAAATCACTTCCTTGAAGAGGGAACTTGAAGAAGCCAAAAGGACTGAGAAAGTCTTAAGAAGTCAAATGAAGCAGAAGGAAGAGGATTGCATAAAACATGAACAGGAAATTGTCACCTTGAGAGCAAAAGTGGACAAGCTAAATCAAAAATTGAGGAGCTCACAGGTCTTGGATGACATTCTCAATTGCCAAAGATCACCACTTATCAAGATAGGTCTTGGATATGTTGGTGAGTCCTCATGCTGCAAGGATGAAGATGTCAAAGAGGAAGAGATGTCACATGATGAAGAGAAGCCTCATGCCAAAGATGAAGAGAAGCCACATGTCAAAGAAGAAAAGAAGCCTCATGAAAGGAAGCCTCATGCCAAAAATGAAGAGAATCCCAAAGTCAAAGTTTTGCACAAATCAACCAACACTGAAAGTTGGACGACCAATGCCTCAAGAAGTCAAGATGATGCATTCAAGACATCAAATCATAGAAGAGCATTCAAAAGTGGAGAGCAACAAAGCCTTGGATATTCTCAAGGAAGATCATCACCCTATACATCCAAGTATGCAGGTACATTTCATGGTTATTGCTATGCATGTTCTAACTATGGACATAGAGTTGGAGAGTGCAGGGAATTTAGCAAGAGTAATGATAGAGGGTTTTATCAAAGCCCTAAAAGCAGATTTATTAGAAGACAAGACAGAGTCCCATATGCCTATGACAATAGAAGCTACAACACCTTTGCTCCATTGTTCAGACCAAATGTTGAGTGCTTCCTATGTCACAACTTTGGCCATTTTGCACAAGATTGTAGACGCAACTTGACGTGGACCTCGCAGAACCAAAAAGGAAAGGCATTTACTAGGCAAGGAGACAAGACCACAGGGGTTTAGCAAAAAAAATAAGTTTCACAACTAATTCTTATGCAATTGGAAGACATGATGCAGCAGGAAGGCACACTATCAAGGGGAGCCTGTGTAATAAGAGAAATGATGCACCAGGAAAGCGCATTTTCAGGGGGAGCATATGTAATGGAAGAGATAATGTAGCAAGAAAGCACATTGTCAAGGGAAGCTTGTAGAGATGATGAAGCAAATAAGCATATTGTTAGGGGGGATCATATCACATGGATATATCGTCAAGGACGCGTCAACCACCCTTTGCCATTAATGTCAATGGGGGAGAGAATCTTGGAAAGAAACAAAAGAAGAAGCATGAAGTCAAGGGAAGCTTATGCAACATGCCAGGAGATAATCAGTGTGTTGACATCAATGACAAAGGGGAAGATTGTTAACTATGTTATCATTGTTGTCCAAGCGGGTGCGGGATGTCAAAGTAGGTGCAGGATGCCAAAGAAGATGCAGGATATCGGCATTGATGTCCTTGGTATGCAGTTAGCTATGAGATGATGTGTTGATGAATCCCTAGCTCTAGGGTTTGGTTACTTGGAGGATGAACACATCCCGCACTCATTGACGATTTTGATGATGCAAATCAACGAATTTGCGTTGGAGACCCTCGCTAGTGGATTCTATTCGTCATGCCGATTTTGTTGATATGTGGAGCATCTCGTGGGCTCTCACGGTTTGAGAGGTATGCTCAGTCAAAGTGCAAGTCCCATCTCGTGGTCAAAACCCCAAAGCATGAATGATGTGGCAGATTCTCTTTGGCTCCAAAGTTGATAATGTGGCAGTGTATAATTGGCTTACACCTAGAGAAAAAAGCATCTTCATTCAAGGGCTTAATAAAATAATTTAAAGGGATATTAAGTGATTGAACTTAATTTTTTATGAGAATAAATTTAAATTTATTACAGTCCAAATTTTTGAGGCAAAATTTGGGTTCATAATAAATTTAAAATTCAAATTCTAGAATAATTTTTTCCTTTCTAAAGTCCATCTAGTCGGCCCTTCTAAAGGCCTAATTATCACCGTAAAAAGAGGGCACTCGGCTAATCAGATTATGTGAATTAAAAACATCTTTGTAATTTCGTTCTGTGGCCCTGTCCAGTGAAGCTGATCAAACACAGGCATAAGTTTGGGTTATTTTTCTTTGGGTATTGGCTTGGTTTTTGTTTCTCTGCACAAGGGTTTCGTTGGGTCTTTTGATCAATTTTTGTAGGTGGCATACTCCTCAACACATACAAGTATTTGGACGCCTATCTGATGAGATACCCTGTGGTCAATGGTTTAGGGGCATCTTCTAAATAGTGCGGACTTCTGTTGATGTATCAAGACTGAAAGAAAATTTCGACCCTCCATACACTGTGAACTAACTATAATTCTGGCTCTATATTCAGAGAAATTCAGGTCTGAAAATTGGCTCTGATTTGGTCCAATATACACAGAATTGTCTCAGGATTTGGCCCTCTATTCGTTGTAACCCAGCTCAAGCCCTCGACCCTCAAAGTACAGTTGCTTACCCTTGGTCTTTGTTCATAAAATTGTGGACATCTGGTTTCATGTTATATTACTTGCATCATTCATATTATGACGTTGTTCCTGTGGATGTATGACGTCCCTAACTATTGTGCCCTAGTCTATGAGACTCTATAACAAATTTATGAGGTTAGAAGCATGATAAATCACAACTAACGAGTCCTAATGTTCTTAAAGATTTGTAGGTCCTTCATGAAACAAAACGCAATATAACCCTATGACTATTATTAACCATTGTAGCTCGTAATTATATACACAGTGAAGCAGTGAGGCAGCGTTCATATGCACAGTGAAGCAGCGTTTATCTCACATTTCTGTAGCTCATTCTACATTCTGAAGGCTCGCACATATACGCTTTGTGTGACATCACATTTATAACAGAGGAATCACTTATACACAGTGGCATCATTGGCATCACATATATATGTTCAGTGGGTCACAATAAAACCTCGATAATATTTGATATGATCAGTAATCTCTGTGACTTATGTTTGGCGTATCTGTGGACCCTGATAAATGACCTAGCAGTGACTATAGTGATGTGAAAGCATGACAGTGACATTCTAAGCTTATGACTGTAACAAATAGCAGTGATACTTATGAGAATGATATATGGCATGTCATTAATATGGATGTTTATAGTCTCGTATGGTTGTTGCAAAAAGACAAACTCTATGATAGTGAGTTAAAACAATACCCTTGGCATGACAGTAACCTACAGGACTAGTGAATGTGCAGAGTGCCCTTTTCTCAGAGTTCTGTGTATGTGTTGCAGTAGCTAAGATTTTGACAAAGAGACAATAGGTCGTGGAGCTAGGGTATGATTACCTGAAGGTTGTTGTTGTAAAATGAAAATGACAATAATCCTGTTGATATACAGTAAACTTGACAGTGACCCTTGTATTGGTGCTTTTGACAGTATCCCCTTAACAGTGTTGCCATATCTCTTGGATAAGCATCAGGGACGTACATTCTTGAGTCATGTATTGTGGTTGACTAAGATTAACATCCTAAGTTGGATACATGGACTTGGTAAAGAATGGTCCAGAGGACGTACTTTTCCTTGGATTAGGAAATGGTCTTGTAAGGTCATACCATGGAAACACCCAGGTGGGGTATGTGCCTTGAGAGTTGGTGGTGTCCAAATCTATGCCTCCTAGCATTGTGCTCTGATCTAGTGGAGATATAGAGTGTACTTGTCAAGGCCTTGGTAGTTTGACAACGCTGTTTATGATGATGTAATCATCATTGATGCTTGTCGATTTGGATCCTTTCTTATGTGAATATTTCAACTTGAGAATATCATGTTGAGTCATTATGAATTCCTCACTGCTTAAGAGGGAGTCTTGAAATTGTAGCTAGTGTCGGTCTTCATAATGTAATATAATTTTATCATTTATGTTTTTATCATATTCATTATTATTATTATTATTATTTTATTTTGGTCAAAGCATGTTCTTCGTGCTCAAAGAGTCAAAAAGAGAGAAGAATTTATTACGAGTCAAAAGAAATTGTACCTGATTCATGTCCTGTTTGGACATTTGAAAGAAAAGAAATTAAATTTTATTTTTGAGTCAAAGAGTCAACACAAAGACCAAGTCGGCCCTCCTTGGACAAGTCAGCCCACTGGCACCTATTTGACCCTCCTGGACAGCAATATATAAGAAGCAAGTTCAACCTCTTGGATTCATTCATTTATTCATCACATCTTCTATCTATTTCTGCACCTAAACAAGAAGGTCAAAGTCAAAGAAGAGAGAAAGATTGAAGGTTTTCTACCCTAATCCAACTCACACATTTGAATTTTCTGAGGCAATTTTAGTGGTATTGCAGGGCCAGAAATTCAGCCTCTATTACAGGGCCGAAATCTGAAGTTTGACCAGATTTGGAGAAGGTTGACCAGCGTTGACTTTAACTATTGGAGGGGACTTGGAGGAGGGTTTGACTTGGAATCTTTGTGGCTGTTTTGGTCTTGGTCTTGGGTCTTGGATATCTCATTTTGATCTAATTCTACAAGAGAAGGATTCTTGGGTTTCCCCCCTTGTGGGGTTTTGCCCTGGCTTGGAGTCTAATTTATGGTGTTCTTTTTCTCTTTGTGATCTTTATGCTTTGAACATTTGTATAATTGCTTGATAGAGAGAACATAAAAATAATAAGAAGATAGTCAATATTCACAAGTAATTATCAAGAAAGAGGAATCAAGCATTAAACTACCTAGCACTTGGTTTCTCAACACTTTGTAGGTCAAATTCCTTCTAAGTTTATGATAAAGGGTTCCATTAAGGAGGTATGGGAGATACATGGTTGGCTTTCCATAGCCACCTATTGCTGGAAAAAAGGATTTTTGTTTTCTTTCAAAGAAGTACATTGTAATGCCACTATTGCTTTTGACCTCACATTGTGGCAATAGTATGCAATACCCTACTAGTATCGTCTCCCCTTGAGGAAGACTTCTCTAATGACCAAGTTGTTCAACTTTGTTGCCCTATTTGGGTTGAGTTTCAAGGTTGCTCCTACAATATTGAGAGTTCATAGAGCAAATATCCACACCAATTGGTGGTTTCATATGCCATGAACTACCCAAGATTTTTAACCATAACGCATAAAAGTAAGTTTGCCATAGGATTAACTTTTCAAAGGTCTTGAACAAGTTTACATACATCAGGGATGGGGGTAGAGTGTTATGTCAAACTATGAGGTACGTCAATCTTTTGAATACCTATTTCAGGTACAAAATCCCTAACCATACGACTAGCGAATGTCACCTTGTGGTCAAACCTAACACTCTATCACCTTCAAATACCCTTGCTCCATAAGTTCAAACACGAAATTCCTTAACCAATGCCAAAAATGATAGGCGTCTTTGAATTGTATGAAATATGTCACAAAATCCAAAGAACTAGATCACCACCACCATTGTTGCACTTGTTACCACTAATAATGCAGGAAGACTTGTATTAGTATTGAAGACCTTTTTTAGCGAGTTGTTTATGGACGATTCGGTTTGGAGGACTTTATATGCAACTTTTGATGTCTATTTCTTCGTTAAGGATCACCTTTCGAGGCTTTGCTACATATTTTGAGGTGTGGTGGCACATATGAAGTAATTTTTTTTTCCTTTTAAAGCCCCTATTGGCATATTTTATGCATGTTTGCTTATTAAGGGTGCATCTTGCACATATCAAGGCACAACTACATATTTGGAGGCATGACACATCATCTATAGAGGCACTAGGTGTTGGAGGATGCCACATCATCTAGAGAGGTATTGGGTGTTGAAGGATGCCACATCATCTAGAGAGGCATTGGGTGTTGGAATATGCCACACGTGGTGGTTACATTGGATACTCTAGCACTCTCACACTTGACACTTTCTCCTGGGAAGAGGAGTGCTCTTTTTGTTGATCATCTACTGCATGTTGTATATCAGAGAAGCCTTGGTCAAAAGGTTATTGATGGAGGATTTGTTGTATTCATTTTGATGGAATTCCACCTGCTACACACATTTGTAGGGCACACTATTCGTGTAACCATTTTTTATGATGAGTGGGTCATAAATGCACTTGAATCAAGGCCAAAGCACACTTTTGGGAAGTGATCTAGCTTTATGGGGGACATTTGGCATTATTTCAACATCTGAAGAAGGAATACCTATATTCCTTGGAGAGCACTCCCTTTGACATGGCATTTATTATTATCTTATTGGAGATGCTTTTCTTGATGCGCACTTCAAAGTAACTAGTGGTTAATGGAACGTGGATCCACACTTAAGGCACATGTTTTGAGGTCATCCCATCCTTTAGGAGGTTGTTATAACAACCAATGGAATTTTATTGCACATTTACCTAAAAGATCAACTTTTTTAGGATGTTTTTAAGTCGGTTTAAGGAGCACCCTAGCTCATCTTGAAGACACTTGCCATCACTTTTGTTATCCTAATGAAATATGGAACCACATCTTAAGGAGCACTCCATTGAATGAATCTTTTATTGTTCTTTTAATGGATATCACTAGAAAGTGAGAGCTTCTTGAAGAGTGCTCCAAGAAGAAGAAATGGATATTGCACAACAAACCTAGCACATAGTCAAAGAAGGGTCTCACATGGAAGCACTTTACATGAGAGGACAAGTGTCACAGTGAATCATGGTCAAAGGGGCTTATTTCATGAAGGAATTGTGCTTTTGATGATGCCAAGTCACATCTTTGACATAGTCAAACCCATGCTCATGCATTCCCTATTATTGTTACGAATCAATTTCCTTTGACAAGCATTTATGATGTATCATTCTATTGTTTATATAGAAAAAGAAAGTGGAGCTAGAAACCACTTAATAATATTTTATTGTAAGGGAAGTTGAACTCAACACTATATAAATAGAAACTCTATCCATTGTTTAGTATGGTCAGATTTATGAGGATATCCCCTCCAAACCTAATTGAACATCTTTCAATAGGAAGAAGCCAAGGGGAAAGAGCATATGTGAGGTTTTCATCCTCCTCTTTTTCATGGATGATTAGTGTTTAATATTTATACAAGTGTATCCATTCTATTCCTTGCCAGAAACAATTTCTATTAGAGAGAAGTTCTTCATAATGAAAAGAGATTAGGGTAGAGGTGGTAAACCCTCTGTAGTGCTTGATGTAACCTTAAATGTTAAAGATTTTTTTGTTGTAATTTCAGATTGGTTGTGGCACATGTGAATACATTACTTGATCTTATGATATTGTAATTGAAGAGGTGATGTGTTGTTTGGTTGTTCATTCTTTATAAGGCTATCTCATTCTGTCCTCTTTACTTACAACTTCATGTTATAGTTGTTCCTCCATTATTTATGGTTGCACATTATTTTCTTGGTTGTAAACCCATGGTTGTGATGCTACATTTGATAAGGGCTCTCAATTATCCTTGCATAACCTGAAAATCTATTGGGACTAGTCATGGCACATTAGTATCAGCTTGACTATGTCTTCCCCATTGCATTCAAATACCCTTGTTCGCAAATACTTGACTGCATACGCTTTGGATTAGCACTATTCTTAGTCCACCATCTCATTTACTTCTAAATTTCAACTTACACTTACTTAGAGATACCCCCTTGTACCAGAGGAGTATTGGCCTAAAGTGCGAGGAAGGGTTGTTGTCGTGATAGTGGGTAGCCTTCATGAGTTCCCCTCTAGTTGCATATGTGTTTCGAGATTCATCACTTGATTGTAATTCTACGAGGTAACATTTTGGCGTTGTTCAGAGGGACTAATACCAACTTCCATTATTCAAATAATTGGCTACAATGATGTGATCAAGGTTTTACTTTGAAGATCATATTTTCATCTAAAGACTCCACAAAGGAATGAATCCTCATTCCTTAAAGATTGTTGAAGAACGTGTTGCTCTTAGTGGTCAGCACATCCAACACAGATTTGAAGGCATTTGAAAGACTCACCTTGGTATTCCATATCTTTTAAATGAGGTATGATTGTTATACAGTTATCAAAATTCATATTAGTTTTCCATATTGAAGATTTGAAGCAAAGGAATATGGCACTATAGACAAATGGTTGTATTCTATAATCAATTTCTTGGGTATCCCAAGATATCCAAACAAGTTCACTTATATAGATTTGGATGAGCATGACATGAGTTTTCATGCACTTATTGATTCATCTACATTACATGTCATAGCATTAGTAACTTATGTTAAATCTCAGTGTTTTCCAAGAGGATGCCATGATGAAGATTTTTGTGGCTACCTTGGAAAATGAGGCAATGGATTGATTTAAAAAACTTGGTAGAAAAAAAATATCTTCATTTGCAAGGTTTATACAAGCATTTCACAATTATTGGGATTGTTAACCACCAAAAGTGGGTAACCCCTAGGAGAATTTTCTTCTTCCCATTGGTCAACCAACCATCCAAATACCCTATGATGATCCACAGATAGCTTTACTTTAGAGATATCCACCTATGATCCAATGAGTGCTTTCTCCCATCTAGCATACTTCTTAAATGAAGGTGGGTCATCAATCAAAAGTTACACTAACCATTTCTGTAATCATGTGCTTTTATTTAATCTTTGGCGCATACTAATATGTATCACAAGCCAAGTTGAATGATTGACTGTCCTTGATTGTACCCCCATTCCCATACTTCACCTAGGAGATCATCCTTTGCCCATAGTCCAATGTGACCTCCCCCTGGGCCCTTTTCTTACATTGTTTAGGAAAGACACTAATGGGAGGCATTGATTGATATAGCATGCCCAAGGTAATCCATACTAACCATCTTCCATCTCTCCCTTATATTAACTGCCACTCTTTGGGTTGATTGTCATTGGTCATTGAGAGTCTGAAGAGGAAAAGTACAGAATTTGAGTATTTTATTGCAGATCAGCAAGTTATATTGCAAGCTTGAGGTGTTGATTTCCCGCAAGAATTCAACGTTGATGCCTCAAATCATCAAGGGAGAACCCCTCGAATTGGCATGCACCATTTCAGAAAAGAGAAAAGTTTAATCAGTGATATGGACTTACTTCTCAGTAGTTATCCAAAAACCTTTGGGTTCTTTGGTTCAAAGGTATTTTCCAAGTGATAACACCCAATATTGTGTTTCAATTACAAACCATTGGATCAAACAGCCTCATTTGTTGTGAAACACTTGTTCAAGCATGGCATCAAAAAGATCTTTGATTTATTTGACTGCCAAGCCAAAAATTGGAAGGCCTAACCAAATCTAAAAGAAAAATTCAAGCTACAAATTAATTCTGGAAAGAGTCAACAACCATGTCCCTGAAATTATTTTCATTAATATTGGCCTACAGACACTAGCAACTTGGAGGGATTGGCAATAGAATCTCCAAGGCTTTAAAGACGTATAAGTTTGTCAATGGTTGTTGTCGGTTGTGCATAAAGCCCATTCTGGACAATGAGCTCAACAAGCTTTGGAGGCTCAAATCCAAGTAGAAAATTTGGTTGTTCCACATTCAAGCCATATGGAAACCCTTTATCAAACCCAAAAAGGTGATCTTGGCCTAGTATCTAATGTTACAAGGACTAGACTTGTGTTGAAGGCTACAACGCCCGAGAGATCTGTGAAAATTCTATTGCAATCACTCGTTATTAATCTTCTACCTTTGCAAATTATTTGTCTTCTGGAAATTAATTCACTACAAATACTAAATTAAACACAATTATAACTTCACAAATAAATAATCACGGGAATTGAGAAAATAGCGCACACATAAAAATTTGACACCAATATTTTTGGACAAATTGTCCCTAGAAAAAATCCTGAAGGGAAAACCAGTTCTACAGATGAGGGTTTTATTATTCTTTAACAAATCCGTAATTGAAATTTACATATATTGTTTGTTGTAAACTAACAAACCTCTAGCAAATTAATTTCTTTACTTCTGCAAGTTGACTCAAACTCCTGGAAGCAACTTAGCCCCTCTAAATCAAATGGGCCTCTCTCTGACTCTAAATCGATCCAACTAGTGTGTTTCGAATAAACAACTCGACCTCTCTGGAAACTCGCACCAACTGGGAAAATAACTCGGCCTCCACAGGAATTTTGACCTTCACTAGCAAACTCGGCTTCTCCTATGCAAATCAAACCTTCTGACAAATTCGCACTTGCTCCAACAACTCAGCCTCCCTAAAACGATTCGCACTAGCTGGAGAAACTCGGCCTCTGTAGATAAATCAAACTCCCTTTGTCACTAAGAATCTAGAAATCATTGTGAAGAATCCCTCTCTAGCAAATGATCTCAATCACTATTGATCCCTACTGTTGGTGTCTCCCACGCTATCACTAGACCCTTGTTGTCACTGCAACTATGGTTGTTTGAATGATCTCCAAAAGTCCCATGAAGCACATCAACATCAGATACCACTTCATCAAGGATTGTGTATAGCATGGATCAGTTCGACTACAGTATGTTTCCACAGATCAGTAGGTTGCAGATATTCTGACAAAGGCCTTAGGTAAAGCAAAGTTTGTTTTCTTCTGGGATAAGTTGGGAGTAGTGGAGAACACCTTCCTCGCTAGGAGTGTTAGTTTGTGTAGCTCGGACGAGTGTTCTAGTCTCAGATGGTGTCTATGAGGCCAAGAGCATAGGAGGATTAATTATCTCTAATACCTAGAAAAAGTTTCTAGGTTAAATGTCTTAATTAGATATAATCTCTCGTTGACAAATCAACCACCACAATCTAACTCCAATCGATGGCGAAGATTATATCGACTTCTAAAAATCACTTTTCTATAAGAAGTCTCTAAAGCAAATTGATTTGTCTCAATTAATCCCGATTAATTAACCTGTTTCCTTAAGTTAGACTTAGGAAAATAATTAAAACTAGTTAATTAAATCTAATTAAGACATTTCACTTGGAAACTTTTTCTGGGTATTGGAGATGGTTAATTTACGTATGCTCCTAGCCTCATAGGCACCATCTGAGACTAGAATACCTGTCTGAGCTACAAAAACTAACGCTCCCTCTTATCAAGGAAGGTGTTCTCCACTACTCCCAATTTATCCCTAAAGAAAACAAACTTTGCATTACTTAAGACCTTCATCCGAATATCTACAACCTATTGATCTGTGGAAATATACTATAGTTGAATTGATCCACACTATACACAATCCCTAATGAAGTGGTATTTGATGTCGATGTGCTTCAAACCATCACGAAACACTGCATTCTCAAAGAGCTTGATGAAACTCATCACAGTAGATACTAGTCGATTCCAACCTCTGACCAAATAGTGCCATTAGCCAATCCACTGCACTACCTACCCAGTCTGCATCTCTATACCCCATTAACCTAACACCATCACCTCGAGTAAACCTCAAGTGATACTCGACTATACCTCATAGATATTGCAGCACATGCTACATTGTTGTCCAATGTACCCTCTTAGGTTCAACCATGAATTAACTGAGAGCGTTGACCGCAAAGCAAATGTTTGGCCTTGTGTTGACCAAATACATCAAAGAGCCAATAAGTTGTCAATACAAGGTGGGGTCTATTGTTGCTTGCTCTGACGCATCTATCTTCCTCTAATTGGTAATCATAGAAGTAGATATGGATCTAAAGTCCAGCATCCTGAATTTCTTTAGAATCTCCATAGCATATCTCCCTTGACCAAGGAAGATCTCCCCATTTGTCTGCCATACCTCCAAACCTAGAAAATAATGCATCAACTTCAAATCTTGCATCTTGAACTCTGCTACCAAGTCCCTCTTGCAATCCTCTATGAACTCGGGTGACCCTATCAGAAATAAATCAGCCACATATAACACGAGAATGAGAGGCTCACCTCCTACCATCAAATAGTAAAGGTTCAAGTCTGCCTCGCTCTTCATGAAACCCATCTGCTGCAAGTAACTACCAATCCGACCATACCATGCTCTGGGAGCTTGCTTGAGTCTGTATAGCGCTCTCTTCAACCTACATACATGAATATCCCTCCCATTCATCTCAAAACCTTATGGTTGTTTGATGTACACTTCCTCTTCTATTACTCCATTTAGAAAAGTCGTATTAACATCCATCTGGTGACTGCCATCCCATTTGAGCTGGTAGAGAGATCACTTCTCTGATGGAAGTGTATCTGGCCACTAGAGCGAAAGTCTCCTCATAGTTTATGCCCTCCTTCTGAGCAAAACCCTTGGCCACAAACCTAGCCTTGTACTTCTCCACACTGCCATCTGCAACGTGTTTGATCTTGTAGATCCAACAAGAACCAACCAATGCCCTATACAACGGTCTAGGTACAACCTCCCACACATCATTGGAGTTGTACTCCACCATCGCATTCTGCCACACCTGATGCTGTGCAACCTCCTAATAACTGGAAGGCTCACTGTCAATGAGCTCGCTCATCAATGCCTTATACCCTAAATACCTTTTTGGTGATCTCCTATCCCAGGTGCTCAATTTAAGAGCTCCCACAAACTCTTGCGCATCTCTCAACGTCTGAAGCACCTCTTTGTTTCTTCTCCCACTAGTGGTGGGTGGAGCCTCATGCTCCTCATCCAGTTTTTGTTGCTCCACCTGTTGTGAACTCTCCTCTACACCCGTACCTGCGCATGTACTAATCATTTTACTCATACTGGTGCTATAATCCTGAGACCCCTGTTCATCCCTTAGATCAACTGTTGGCAATTCGCAAGATCTCTAAGGCTTTCTCCTCCTAGAACTTCACATCCAGTCTCACAATAATCTTCCTGCTACCTAGAATGTAGATCCTATATGCCTTGCACATTTCCTTGTAGCCACCGAAATAGCCCTTCTCTATGGTCGAATCCAAATGGGTGTGTTTTTCATCTGGAACGTGACAATAAAATATGCTACCAAAAATCTTGAAGTGTCTGACTTTTGGCTTCTTTCCTCTAAACGCCTCCTTGGTGTCATCTTCCCCAATGCCTTGTAAGGAACCCTGTTTTGAATGTATACTGTTGTACTACATGCCTCTGCCCAGAGATATCTAGGCATGTCCTAGTCATATAGCATCGCCCTCACTACTCCAACTATTGTCCTATTCTTCCTCTCAATGACTCAATTTTGTTGTGGGTTATATGGAGTTGTCCACTCTCTCTTGATTACCTCCTTCGCACAGAACTTCTTGAAGGACTTCTTGATGTACGTGCTTCCATTATCTGTCTGAAGTACCTTTATCTTCCTCCCTGTCATTTTCTCCACAAGAGCCTTAAACTCTTGGAAGCAACTGAAGACTTCATCTCGAGTCTTCAAGAAGTATATCTAGGTCTTCCTAGAGTAGTCATCAATGAAGGTCACGAAATACTCATAACCCTTAAGAGATTTTGTAGACAATGGGCCACATATATCAAAAATGTATCAGGTCCAACACACCATTGGCTCTACTATCACTCCATGGAAACGTTGCTTTCACAAACTTCCCAAGCAGGTACCCTTTGCACACATCATCATGTTCCATGCTAATTTCTGGAACTCCCATCATAATCTCCCTGAGCAATCTGAGTGCTCCATGATGCATACGTCCCATTCTCCTATGCCATAACTCTCCCATGTCTTTGCTACTGTTGTTGCTCACTAATGCCTTTGGAGCATTCAACTGCAACCTATAGAAGTTGTTGCTCCTCACCCCAATTTGTTTCACTGACTCCAATCCTGATGTTTTATGTACACATTCGGCCCTCGAAGTAGACATCATATCCCTTGTCCTAAAGAGCTAAAACTAAAATCAAGTTCATGCCTAAGCCTAGAGGCTAGCACATGCAGCACTTCTGTAATATTTGTGCTCCTACCTAACTCCCTCTGAAAGGTAATTATCCCTCTCCCAATTGGAGTGCACTTGGACTTATTGCCCATCTAAATCTGGAAGCCAACCTCCTCTTCCTTCTAACTAGAAAAGTATTCTCTAACCCCCATCATATGGCATGACACTCCACTGTCAACATAGCAGACACCTGTGGATGTATAGCTAAAGAGACAAGCTATGAGAATGAACTCATCCTCTAACCTCGTAGGTAGCTTGTCAATATCCGTTGAAGTTGTTGTCTACTACTTCCCTTTCTTCTTGTCACCTTTCTTCCTATTCAAACATTGACTGACATAGTGACCATTCTAACCACAACCAAAACACTTGATTTTACTCAAGTCCTTTTTCTTCTCTCCTCCCTTGGACCCTTTGCTAGAGCCCTTCTTAGTCTTGCCCTTTCCTACTAGGGCCACGTTCTCGTCATCGTCGCACTTCTAAGTTTTACTTCTACTGCCGCCACTAATGAGACTCAGTCTACGCTCCTCCTAAGTGAAATCACTCCACAATTGATCCCAACTCGGTAGTGTATCTCGTCCATTGATCACCTGAACGAACACATCCCATTGCTTTGAGAACCCATTTAAGGTCGTTCTCACAAGCTCATCATTAGTTAACTAATCTTCGGCAACTGCCAACTCGTCCTTGACAAGTCAAACTATGGTGAGGTAACTAACAACATTTTCGCCCTTATTCATCCAGGTATTTCTCAGCTTCTCTTTGAGAATCAACTTCCTATTCACGGTAGCATCCTGGAATAGCTTTAGAATGGCATCCCACATCTTCTTTGTTGTATGCAAATCTGTGAAATGTAGTACAATATGATCCTTGACCCCATCAAGGATTATTCTTCTCGCCTTGGCATCCTCCTTGTACGCTATGGGTTGTGTTGGATCTATTGGTATAGCTACAACACTAGTTGAATATTCTTTGAGACCATTCTCTTCCAGCAATAAAGAAATTATGGCTTTCCAAACACCAAAGTTTGAAGCTTCATCCAATTTGTCCTGATCTATCAATCCAGTTGAAGCCATTTCTGAAAAACCTTGAAAAATAGACAAAACCCAAATAAATCTGGAGAAGTTTGAACTAGGTTTTATAAACCCTCAATTTCTCTTCCTGTGTCCTGTGTTGAGCCTTTCCTGCCCTAAAATCTGCACTTCACTAAGTTTCTCTGATACCATGTAAAAATTCTATTGCAATTACTGGTTATTAATCTTCTATCTTTGCAGATTATTTTATCTTCCAGAAATTAATTCACAACAAATACTAGATTAAAACACAACTACAATTTCACAAATAAATAATCACAGGGACTGTGAAAATAGCACACACATAAAAATTTGACACTGATATTTTTGGAGAAATTGTCCCTAAAAAAAACTAATGGAAAACCAATTATGCAAATGAGGGTTTTATTATTCCTCAACAAATCTATAATTGAAATTTACATATATTGTTTGTCGTAAATTAGCAAACCTCTGGCAAATTAATTTCTTCACTTTTGCAAGTTTACTCGAACTCTCGAAAGCAACTTGACTCCTCTAAATCAAGTTGGCCTCCCTCTATGACCCTGAACTGATCCAACTAGTGCTTTTCCGGCAAACAACTCAGCCTCTCTGGAAACTCACACCCACTAGGAAAATAACTCGGTCTCCACTCGAATTTCGACCTTCACTGGCAAACTCGACTTCTCCTATGCAAATAGAACCTTTTAACAAATTTTCACTTGCTTCGGCACCTGGACCTCCCTAAAACAATTCACACTAGCTGGAGAAACTCCGCCTCTACAAATAAATCGATCTCCCTCTGTCACTAAGAATTGGAAATCACTGTGAAGAATCTCTCTCTGACAAAGCGATGTCAATCACATTTGATCCCTACTGTTGGTGCCTCCCATGCTATCACTACTCCCTTGTTGTCACTGTGAATGTGCTTGTTCGAATGATCTCCAAAACTCCCATCGATCTCCTCTTATAATCTCTCGTTGACGAATCAATGGCCACAATCTAACTCCAATTGATGGTTAAGATCATATCAACTTCTAAAAATCACTTTTCTAGAAGTCTCTAGAGAAAAATCGACGCTTCAATTAATCCCAATTAATTCACCCATTTCCCTAAGTTAGACAGGAAAATAATTAAAATTGGTTAATTAAATCTATTTAAGATATTTCACTTAGAAACTTTTTATGGGTATTGGATATAATTAATCCACCTATGTTCCTAGCCTCTTAGACACCATCTGAGACTAGAACACCTATCTGAGCTACAAAATCTAATAAGATCTACAAACTAAGTAACCAATCTATGGAAGGGAAGAGATGGTGAAACATGTCTATTGATTTTGTTACCATGCTCAGTCAGCCTAGGAATTGGTGTATAAATTTTGTGGTCAAATATTCCTACCCATCTTACTTGGAAGGTTGTCCTCCTTAGGGAGAAACCTCCTTCGGAAATTTTCTTTTGAGCAACATGATTGATTATTAGAATATTCAATAGAAGTCGTTCTTCATTTGGAAAAAAATAGTGTATGCTCAACAATATTAAGCTAGATAGAAAGTTTAGTTGGTTTGATGGAGCACTAATCTATGCCAATATGCAGTTGCAAATTTCTTTCCAATTGACAAAGTTGAAATGGGAATGGTGCACTTGAGCTAATTGCTTACATATTGGGGAGGAGCTCCATGCACAATGTGCAGGGAACTCCTTGCAAACACTCCTACCTAATCTCCCCAATCCTACATATCTGTTGGTTTGGGGCACCGTGTTAGAAAAATTGTCTTGAAGAATTGAAAGAAGTACCACATCTGACCTCCTCTAAACATTCTTTAAATGACAAGTTCTCAACATTGATTCTCACCATTCTAAGGGAGAAAATCTTCTTGAGCCCAAACAGGGAAATGATGGTGGGGAACCCATCATATCTAACTCGGAGATAATTAGATGGTTGTGCATGGATGGGGATCACCCCACAAGGATAACGATAACCCACCACCAGAACCCTGCTACTACATAACTCCCAATTCTCTAAGTGTGGGACAGTTGGCCTTTTTCTTAATGTCTTATATATATGACAATTGCTACTTGCCATATCCCAAATTTTGTCTTTAGCCTTAATGCAATTTTGTAATTATTCCATTAGCTTCTTAGACTACTCCCAAGACATTTAGACATCAAGTTAGTGGTAGTTAATTAATGCAACCCACTTTTTTTGTATAAAAGGCCTTGTACATATTTGATCACATTGATAAATAAAGGAAGCATTTTATTCAAAAAAAGTTCAAATCAAAATGATATACAGTGATAATTTATATAACTACATCCACTGTCATCTAAATAATAAGGAATCAAGACTTGTCATAACAAAAGACGATTAAGAAATGGAACAAAGTTCAAGCCACTAGTGCTCAATCAACCTCTATCGGGTCCTCTGCATCCATGTGCCACAAGCAACTCTCATCATCTACTACAATGCGAACACAGTGAGCCCCTGGTTCAAATCTAACTATTGGCATAATTTTTCTAACCAATAAAATGAAAAAGGATTGATGCTCCTTTAAGCTTTCACTGAAAGAATGCTTGTTTGGCCTCAAATGTACTTAGAATATGGTAGAAAATCCATGTTCTTCACATTTTTCCTCCAAATTGCATGAAACTTGGAAAGAGGTATTGTTTCCTAAACAGGCATAGTGTGGAAATTTGACCCACCAAAACCTTAGGAAACTACGAAACCACAAATTTTAAAACAAGAATAACATAAAAATATGACTTTAAAATAGATATTTTTTTTAAATAGCAAATATAGAGAAATATTAAAATGATAAACATAGCCAACAGATTAATAAAAATATTATTTACATATTAAATCCAATAAAGCATTAAATTATCGAATGTCCAAAATTAGCTTTATAAAATTGGTTATATATATATATATATATATATATATATATATATATATAACATATTCTATAAATATATATATAGAACCTATTATGTGATAAAGATGTGGATGGGATAGTGGAGGATGGCTCTGCGGGATATCAAACTACAACTAGGGTTTTCAACCATCTACAACAACACCTTCACAAGTCGTCCCACTAGTTTCCTCTATTTCTCTATCCATGAATTTACTCACAAGAAAAATAAGCAGATGGATTGGATCGAGTATCTGGTGGACTACACACCCCCTAGAAGGTGTTGATATTTGGAAAGACCCTGTCCCCGTGCAAATCCCTAACCCTACCCTACCTCTATCACATTGGCCCATGCTCAGAGGTACAGCCTATCTCTTCACGTAGTCTCTCAATGCAGCCGAGGGGGTTATTCCCAATGTTGTCAGACAGTGGGCTACCCTCCCTCTCTCCTAGGCGCCTATCTCCCACTCCTCAATCTAGTGGAACTTGCCTATTCCTTTCTACACCATGTTCCCTCCCCTTTTTCAAGCACTCCTCTCCGCAATCCCTACTAGATTACCCGTCACGGCCTTCACAGACTATTAAAGCATGGATCCCCCCAAACTGCTTATTGAAAAACCGCTTACTCTCCCCACCCTCCGGTTTTCTCAACGGCATTCTCACTTCGAATATGCTCAACAATGGTGATTATCCTTAGAAGAAGGTTGACTCCTTCCCTCCTCCAGCTGGCCCGACAAAGAAACCTTCTCGAAAATGTATAAAACGTTGGCCTAAAGAACCCTATTTGGGTTTAGTGAAAGAAGTTTAGTTGAACAACATCCAGGATATGGAGTACAAAGTGGTTAGTCGCTTCGTCAATCGAAGAATGGCAATGGTTGTTTTGCACAAACGGACCAAAATTCACCTAAAACCCTTGCTAAGGTACTCACCCCGTTGCATGTTGTTTGCAAAGGGCTCGAAGCCTAGGCCCCTAGCAGACCTTGAACACTGAGGATGTTGGGAAAATCTTGGCTAAAAAATGGTCTTGGGGCATGTTGACCACTGGAGTGGCACCTGATGATTATATGAAGACTCCATACCCAACGATGTACCAAAGGACACTTGTATCATCGATATCATCAGATCACCAGAGTTTTTAAACTACTTCTACTTCTCATCATTTTCTCTTGTACACAGATTCCACGCCCTATGGGGAATTGGAATAAGTGATGCTAGTAATGATGAGTTTTTAGTCTATAACAGGCCTAGGTAGCTTGGGACCTTGCCAACAAGTGAGTATTACTCTGGAAGGTTTTTTTCACTTGGTTAACTATCATCTCCCTACCAGGAGTTAATAATTAATTGAGTTTTTTCCTCCAAATTTACCCCAAAGCCGAAGTACAACTTGATGGTGAGGTATTGGGCGAGTCCTAGTGTCTAGAGTCGATGTATATTATCATACTAGATCACACAAAAAAATTTGTGGAATTTGGTTAGGTCTAGGCAGTGAATTTTTAATTTTTTAGATTTCCCGCAAGTCAAAAATTGAAATAAAAATTGTATGTGTATTGTAATAAGTGTTGTCTAGAGAAGTTGTATGGGGTATGAGTAATAAAAATTACATCTTTCGCCCTCAAATTTCAACTATGACATACTTTGAGGGGTTAATAATGTGTTCTAAACTCTCAAAACCCACATTTCCTAAGTTTAGTGGAAATTGTGGCATTTAATTAGGCTTGAATTAAATAAAACAGAGAGAAATAAATTATTCCATGTTATAGAATGACTTGGAAATTATCCTAAGTCAAAGAGTTGAGTCAAGGGACATGTGGAGGATCATTGAGCACACTACATCATAAATACACCATTATTTCATAAAATCGAATTTCCCAAAGATAAATCAACAGTTGCACATGTAGAAAATCAAATTAATTAGAGGAGATCAGTGTCACAGGGTTTGGCGAACTTAAACCTTCAGGTTCAAAATTCGGCGAACCTCAAAAAAAATTGAAATTCTTTCAGGTCCGCCGAACCTGAAAGTCAAACCTGTTCAAACTCAAACCCCATTCGAACTTGAACCTGAAAGCGAACCTTAAGCCGAATTTAATCGAATTCAAAAAAATTTTGTTAAGGTTTGAATTAGGTTTGGCAGTTATCTGGCGGGATATGCGAGTTTGTCTGTGATGCCACTAAATTCAGCTGGATTTGCGGCTTACCACTGCTGGATATGTGACCACCTAATATGCGAGTTATTAAACTGGAAATGCAAGTTATCATGGTTACGCGGATTATAACGGCATAATATGCGGATAATTAAATTGGAAATGCGAGTTATCGTGGTTATGTGACCACTCGATACGCAAGTTATCAACTGATAGGCGAGTTATTAAACTGGAAATATGAATTATCATGGTTACGCGGATTCTAACGGTAGAATATGCGGATAATTACCCTCGTAAGCAAGTTATCAACTGTTTCTATGCGTACTATTCCAGGATATGCGGATTATCACCTCAAGATAATCAAATAATTACGCTGATATGCATGTTTTCTGTCAGTTTATGCGAGTGATATATCTTTGTAATCTCCGCACAACATGCGGATTATCAACCCTAGATATGCGAGTTATCAGATACACGAATTATCAACCCTAGATATGCGAGTTATCAGATGTTACGCGATTTATCACCAGAATACGCGAATTATCATCTAATAAACGAGTTATCAGTGGATACGCGGATTATCATAGCAAGATAAGCAATTCAATACGCTGATAAACACGTTATCTCGGTTATTTATGTGAGTATTTTCAGCCTGAAATGCTATTAATCACCGCATATCTCCCGAATATGGAGATTATCTAGCAAGTGTGCAAGTGACCAGTGTCCGTTTTGCTGGTTTTTCCATTGTGCCAATTCTCCGTGCAATTTATGCGAGCAATCTACAATGAGTTCTTAATATAGTTGTATTGTAATGTGTATGTTTAAATTTTGATTATGTTTTAATTATGTGATTTTTTAAAAGATTACTAGTATTTGACATTCATTTAAATTTTGAACACTGAAAATTATGTCATTTCCTTTTGCAAACTACTATTGTGTATGTTTACATTTAACTAGATGTTAGAATGATTACATTATTCATGTATGTTTACTAATAAGAATTTGTATTCATGTGTTTATGGATCGATTTTTGAATTTTTTATTATTTTGTCATATATATATATTGAAAAATATGTATAGTCGAACCTAATGTCGAACGTCATTCGAACCTGATCGAAAAATTCGAATTCGAATCGAACTTAATCGTTGTCGAACTCAATTCGAACTCAAACCGTGTGACATTGGAGGAGATCATGCACTGAAGGAATATTCTATGGAATACTTGGACTGAAGATTATGTGGGGCCTCCTCTTACAGTTATCTCAGGTGCTTCTACTCTTAGCACTCCACTCTTGAAGATTACAAGTTTCACATAAAGGAATCACACAGTTCCTGGGGACCTACATAGAGCTACCTTGGGATCATCTACAGATGTGGCATCACTTAGTTTGAGTTTGCAATGGTTGACTGGAATTATCATGGTACTTGGATTCGCTCATGGATGAGTTTACTATGCCATGTATGGAATTCAATTTTCCTAGAGGTGCACATATGGAATTTGATTTTCCTCTGATGTCTCTATTTTCTCCACATCAAACTTGACTTATCTTTCCTTGGGATTTGCTCCAAGTTCAGTTCTCACATGGATTCTTCCTTGGGATTTTCTCCCAACTCTCTATATAATAGAGCCATGGGCTCTCATATTGTATCATGTTATGAGCTAGTGGGCTTGAGGAAACTTTCTCATTTTGTACTTGCATACTTGCTAATATAGTCAAGACTTCGGAGCTATTTGGTTGGTGTTCTCTTGGCGTTATGGGGTAATGTCCTTCCATGATCTTGCTATTATGTTTAAATTATTTTTCATATTTGATTGATATTAGTTTATATTTGCCATTTAGCTTGGATTGATGTGTGCAAGCTACTTTGCACATATCATTGATTTAAAGTAGTATTCTAGAAATAAACTTGTCAATTCATTTTCGGATGAATGTTTGGTTTATCTTATTTATTATGTTGTTCTAATCCTTTTGCAAACCAATACTTGTTCAAGTGTGTAGAGAAGTTCTATTTGTATTTGTGTGCAAGAATCTAACTGGGCATGAGAAAAGTCTCACATAGATCAACTCACTCCTAGATTCAAAGCGACTCAAGACTCAGCGATTTTTCACCCCAAGTCTTTCATCCAAAGAAGAGCAAGAGGGAGTTTTCTTACTCACTAGCTACTTGATCATCTATTTCATTTCAAATTTAAATACTTCTTTGATTTTAGAGTTTTCAAAGTTATATAAGTTATTCAAGAGCAATTTCTAAGCTAGGCAAGTATGGGGGTTCACTCTCATTACTTGAGCTAGCGTTTTGTATATTAATTTGTAATATAGTTTTGTTTACTTTTGCTCTCTTCTTACACTAATACCTTGATTTGTTTTGCAGCCCATAGATTCTAGCATTGGACAACAAGGATCTTGAAGAAGAGGTGCCAGAAAACTACTAATCATTGTGCATGCAGGACCTTCCACACACTTGAGGACTGATTTTCTAAGGGAGGTCGTAAGCACTAAGGGACAACAGCAACTTACCTAGGCCGTGAGCCTTTTGGGGCTTGCAAATTTATGTTTTAGAGAGTTTTCCATTTGCTTTTGTTGTCATATTTGAGAGGGAGACTCTAGCTTTGCTAAGCTCTTATCTTTGTAAAAATCTCCTTCATTTCTTGGGCAGCCCTCTTAGAGGTTTTTCTACTCATTGTAACCATTAATAAAAGATAAAATTTTGCTTGTGGGAGCTTGAGATTTTTCCCATGGCATCCCTCTTCCTCATTTAAAGGAAAGACCTTTGTGAGTGGATTGACTTTGTTTCTAGTTTTTCTAGCTTTCTCATATTAAATTTCATTTTTGCATGCTTAAAATTAACACAACTTCACTCCACATTCCATTTTGTTGAATTCTGTATCTAATTTCTAACATGCATAAGTTTCAACATTGACAAACTTGAGCAATTTCATTTCATGTGTAAACACTTTATCTTGTTGGCAAGTTTTTAATTGTTTCATAACTATTTGGACACATGTTTCACTATTTGGTCAATTTATGTTATATGTTTTGGTAACTATTAGAGCATTATATTTCACTTGAAACAATTGTATCTTAAAGCAATTTATTCCATTTAACTTGCCTACTTTCCATTAATTGGTGCAACACATGAGTTCATTTTCACTTCTGGTTCTCAAGTTTAAATCGTTATTGCAATGAATATTATTCCATTCATTTTTAGTTTGAAGCATTGCACGTAGTATTTAATTGAGAAATTAACACAACTTGCATCTCATTTAGGCATGTTAGCATAGAAGGCCCCAAGCCTCACTAAAATTTCACCTCCAACATACGTTGGTTGAATAAACATTTTAGAAACCCTATACTCCTCTATTGACTCCTCACTATGAGATCCATATCTTTGGGCGAGAGTGAAATTTGAAAAGTTCAATTGCAATCTTGTTGTAGAGGTAACTAATAAAATTAGCCAAGAGCATTATTCCATTACATTTACTTTACTTGTCTCTTGATAGTTTGAGTTTTTGTTAAAATTAACAACTAAGGCCAAACTTCATGTGGGTCATCTTATTCATGGATGATGATATTTTTATTAGATTTCTCTCGTCGAGAGGTGTAGGATTGATCTAAAGATCATCCGATTCCAATAAGTATTTATGGAGATATGAATTTATTTTGATTATGGAATAATTGTCAAAGTCGGCCAGCAACTTATGTAGGCTCAGAAGCCAAACAGTCGCATCTATTCAACCCCAACGTTTTGCTTATAAATACAAGGAGTATTCTCCTCATTTACACACTTCACTTTCATCACATCTCTCTCTCTCTCCTACACAGAAAAGAGTCTCTTCTCTCTCTTGCGCAGAAAAGACTCTTCTCTCACACATGTGGAAGGAAGGACGCAGATTTTAGGGCTGCAACTGCAGATCAAAAGTTTGACCAACATTGACCATCATTCTCTCTCTCTGGACTGCGCAGTAGGTGAACCTGACTCTCTTTGGAAGGCCGCATTTTTTGGTGAAGGAATCAAGGGGATCCGATGGTCGGTTTGCAAGATATTGACGGCCCTAGTTTAGGGCTGATCCAGGGTTTGCTGTTGTTAATGTAAATCATATTTTTGTACTATTTCCCTCTGTTGAATTATTGAATATAAAACAAGATTTGATCAAAGGGTTTCCCCATATTGGGGTTTGTCCCTGGCTAGTCGCCACATCTTGTGTCTCTTGTCTTGGCTTGTTTTCTGTCGATCGTTTAACATTCTATCTGCACTTTACTTAATGTACATGTAATTACTAATCTGTGGATAATAATAAGAAAGAAAAGTAAACTGCTTTAAGCATAGAACATACCATAACTTAACATGGTATCAGAGCTAAGGTGAAGACAAAGCCCGAGCAAAAGCAAGAGCAATCACCAAAAAGAAGATTGGCAAGGCTATCCTAAAAGAACTATGGGGTCCTCAACGCTCTTCCCCGTCGAAGACAAGCTCCGTGAGAAGTCTGACTATCACAAATGGAAGATGTCTCTCGATCTGACTTTAGAAGATCAGGGAGTGTTGGACCATGTGAGAGGCAATATTGTTGAGCCTCCATCAAATGCACCTGCTGCTGCTAGGAACAAATGGAAATCCGGAGAAGTCAAAGCAAAGAAGATCATCCGGGACTCTATCGACAAGCGCTTGGTGGCCTATGTTTCTGAGCTGAACACCTCCACAGAAATTTACGATAGACTGGTGAGTTTATTTAAAGTTAATGATTCAAATCAAGTTCTGTTTCTTAGAAATAAGCTGAAGGAAATTAAGAAGGGCAAAGATGAAAATATGCAAGCATATTTCTTAAGAATCACCGAGATCAAGAACAATCTCCTATCTATTGGAGAAGTAATTCCTGACAAGGAAATGTCACTCACAACTCTTCGAGGACTATCATCTAAATGGTATGTATTCAAGACTACTCTCCTTAACAATAATGTAATTCCTGGATTTGAGGAATTAATGGCAAGATGCATTCAAGAAGAAGCAAGGATGGAAGAACAGGAAATGCCCGCACTTAAAGGTCATCCCGCTGCCTTTTCTTCTCATGCTAAAAGAAGAAACCATTCCAAAAGGAAGACTGGACCAAAGGGTGGAAAAGGACGATGTTATCATTGCAATAAACCAAGTCATTATGCAAGGGAGTGTCCTGATAAAAGGAACTCACACTGGGATGATGATCAAAATCCCTCTCAAAGCAATCAAAGAAATGGCAGGTCAAATGGCCGAGGTAAAAGGAGTGCTGGAAATCAAGGAAGAGGACAACCATTCAAGAAAGCAAAAAATTCTAGGTATGAATCTAACACTGTTGACAATAAGCAGGATGAATATTATCTACCAACTGCTCTATCTACCTTTGCTCCTCCAGACTCGCTGGGAAATTGGCTTATTGATAGTGGTGCCTCAAGGCGCTTCACTGGTTACAAAGACGTTCTCCATAATATGATAGAGAAAGAAACCAACCTGGAAATTGTCCTTGGAGATAATATGAAATATCTCGTGAAAGGTGTAGGCAATGTCTCTCTTAAATTGAATGAAGGTAATACAATCCACCTACAGGATGTATTATATGTACCTGATCTCAAAAAGGACCTGGTGTCCATTTCGGCAATGGAAGACAAAGGCTACAAGGTGGCTTTCAGCGATGGCAAGGTACGTGCATGGAAAAACAATATTAAAAATGCCTTCACTCTTGGGTTTCGAGTTGATTCATTATATCAGGTCGGAGGAAGTCCGCTAGGTGTCATGTCTTGTGACACATCTCTTTAGTCCGAACTATGGCATCAGAGGTTTGCTCACCTTCATTATAAAGCTCTACTTGATGTAAGAAAAATGGTGACCGGGATGCCCGAGTTCAGATTAGAGCAGGAAGGTGTATGTCCCGGATGTGCTGAAGGAAAGCTAAAAAGGGGACCATTCCCCTCAAGCCAAAGCAAGACCTCCGATATATTGCAGTTAGTTCACTCAGACATATCTGGTATGATGCCTGTGAACTCCTTGGGAGGATATTCATATTACCTCACTTTTACAAATGACTATTCTGGCAAGACTTGGATATACTTCTTGAAAAAGAAGGATGAAGTGTTCTCCTGGTTTCGACACTTTAAAACCTTGATCGAGAATCAAACCGAAAAGAAGATCAAGATCTTAAACACTAATAATGGGACTGAATATGAATCTAATGAGTTTCATGACTTTTGTAAAGACGCTGGCATTAAGATGGAGACTACTACACCTTACACTCCTGAAAAGAATGGTGTGGCAGAAAGGAAGAACCATACGATTGTGGAAGCTATCCGTGCTATGCTCCATGATCAAAGACTTCCGAAGTTTCTATGGGCCGAAGCTGCAAACACCGTCGTATATGTACAAAACCGATGCCCCCATCAAGCATTGGGTTCCAAGACTCCCGAAGAAATGTTCACCGGTAAGAAACCTGATGTATCTCATTTTAGAATTTTTGGAAGCCCTGTATATTTTCATGTGCCGAAAGAGAAAAGGAACAAATTGGGTGCATCTGGAAAGAAAGGAATCTTCGTGGGCTATAGTGAAAATACTAAGGGCTATAGAATCTATGTAGCCAGTCAAAGGGAAGTCGTGATTAGTCATGATGTCACCTTTGATGAAGATATGGCTCTCAGCAAGGTGAACAATCTTCCTACAGTGAGGAGCTCTCAAGAAGCTAACATCAGGGAACCGAAAGAAAAAGATGATGAAACAATGCCCGATGTGGAAAGAACCCATGGATGTTATTGATCCTCCTCCACCTAAGCCTTCCTCCTCTAGGAAGAGGCCTTCATGGCTTAGGGGGATACTTGACGATGCTGAAGGACATGTTGCACCCCGAGAAACCTTCCGTGAAAGTAAGAAACCAAACAGGTATCAGGGATACCTGACCATCATGAGCACAATCATTCAAAATGAGCCTTCATCATTCTCAGATGCTGTCAAGCATCAAGTATGGAAGGATGCTATGACTGAAGAATATGAGTCTATTATGAAGAATGATGTCTGGGAAGTGGTTCCCAGACCCCTGGACAAGACAATTGTCACTTCTAAATGGCTTTACAAGATAAAGCATGCAGCTGATGGAAGTACGGAAAAGTATAAGGCTCGTTTTGTTGCTCGTGGCTTCTCCCAGAAGGAAGGTATAGACTATGACGAGATATTTGCACCTGTTGCCAGATATACCACCATCTGCTTGAAAACTACATCAGATGGATGTTAAGACTGCGTTCTTGCATGGTTCAATCAAAGAAGAGGTCTACATGGAGCAACCCGAAGGATTTGAGATTTATGATCGAAAATCTCATGTGTGCAGGTTGAAGAAGGCCCTCTATGGGCTGAAACAAGCACCCCGAGCATGGTATGAGAGGATCGATAGCTACTTGATGAAGTTGGGATTCACTAAGAGTGAAGTTGATCCCAACCTTTACTCCAAGGTTGAAGATGACAAACCTCTCATACTAGTGCTATATGTTGACGACCTCTTTCTAACAGGTGCAGACCCTCTCATTCACAAATGTAAGAGGGAGTTGGCTTCTGAATTTGAAATGAAGGACCTAGGACTGATGCACTATTTCCTAGGACTCGAAGTTTGGCAGAAGCCAGGGGAAATTTTCCTATCTCAAGGAAAATATGTGGTCAAGATATTGGAAAGATTCGGTATGGTGGACTGCAAGCCCGTAACTACCCCGATGGAGCTTGACTTCAAAAAGTTAAGCGATAGTGCTGTTGGACCTGTTTTACGAAATGCCACTGAGTATCGTCAACTCATCGGAGCATTAATGTTCTTAGTGAACTCTCGTCTAGACATATGCTTTGCAGTCAACACGTTGAGTCAACATATGGTTGAACCTCACCACATACATTGGATTGGTGCCAAGAATCTGTTGAGATATCTTCGTGGCACAATTACTTATGGGTTAAGATACACTGTCGGAGATGTGAGACTACTTGGATATACTGATGTTGATTGGGCAGGCAATGTGGTGGACCATAAGAACACTTCCGGGTGCTATTTCTCCTTGGGATCTGCTTCGATATCCTGGATGAGTAGGAAGCAGAAGTCGGTGGCTTTGAGCATCGCTGAGGCAGAGTATATTGCTGCTAGCATGGCCTCCTGTGAGGCAGTCTAGTTGTGAAAGCTCTTCAATGAGCTATTTGGATTTACATTAGATACCACCGTGATTCTATGTGACAACCAAAGCGGGATCCGTTTATCAAGAAATCCCGTATTTCATGATCGCTCCAAGCATATCGATATCAGGTACCACTATATTCGAGATATGGTGTAGCGAGGAGCAATAAGGCTCCAACATATCGGTACAGATGAACAGGTCGCCGACATTCTGACAAAGCCCCTAGGAAAGGTCAAATTCCTGACTTTTCGAGAACGACTTGGTGTCGTTCAGACACCCTCTGATGAGGTCAAGTATGATGTACTGAGCTCTGGGAGCTCCAGGGGGACGCGGGGTACTTCTTGGAGCGACATATGACCACAGGGTGACTCACCATCCCCTGTTGGTGCACTTGGTACAGGGTAAAAGGTTCAACCTTCCCCTGTGACACCCCGTGGCGACTATGGAACAGGATGATTAGTTCTCCTATGGGCCTGGATGATGTGTTCTCCATGGCGATTGTGGACAGGATGATTCGCTCTCCTGTGGACAGGATGATTCGCTCTCTTGTGGGACAGGATGATTCGCTCTCCTGTGGACAGGATGATTCGCTCTCCTGTGGACAAGATGATTCGCTCTCTTGTGGGACAGGATGATTCGCTCTCCTGTGGACAGGATGATTAGTTCTCCTGTCGAGGCATCCTACCCATGCAGTCTGGGACTCATGGGAAGTACCTCTCATCTGATCAATGAGCAGGGAAATGAGGATAGGGACCATAGTAGTACCGATGGACGCATCGTTATATCTACCGTACTCCCGATGCTAAGATGGCCTTCATTGATCTGGGATCAATGAGACTAGTTTGGGACCAGTGAGACTGGTACACACTCTGAGACTGACTTCGGGTCAGTGGAGGATGGTATGATACATCCTCGATCATTCTTCTTCATAATTCGAGCAAAGCAGAGCAGAACCGAGCAAAGCAAAGTAGAACAGAGCAGAGCAAGAAGGGTCAAGCCATACAGGTCAGTGCATTTGATGGATGGACAGCAGTGATGGTCCGACAGAATGCAGATGAAGTTCTCCCTAGTTGAGAGGGAGTGTTAAAATTGGCAAATAGGGCCAAACTTCATGTGCGTCATCTTATTCATGGATGATATTATTTTTATTAGATTCCTCTCGTCAAGAGGTGTAGGATTGATTTAAAGATCATCCGATTCCGATAAGTATTTGTGGAGATATAAATTTATTTTGATTATGGACTAATTATCAAAGTCGGCCAGCAACTTATGTAGGCTCAGAAGCCAAACAATCGCATCTATTCAACCCCGACGTTTTGCATATAAATACAAGGAGTATTCTCATCATTTACACACTTCACTTTCATCACATCTCTCTCTCTCCTACGCAAAAAAGAGTCTCTTCTCTCTCCTGCGCAAAAAAGACTCTTCTCTCACACATGTGGAAGGAAGGACGCAGATTTTAGGGCTGCGACTGCAAATCGGAATTTTGACCAGTGTTGACCATCACTCTCTCTCTGGACTGCGCAGTAGGTGACCCTGACTCTCTTTGGAAGGCCACATTTTTTGGTGAAGGAATCAAGGCGATCCGACAGTTGGTTTGCAAGATATTGACTGCCCTAGTTTAGGGCTAATCTAGCGTTTGTTGCTGCTGATGTAAATCAGATTTTTGTACTATTTCTCTCTACTGAATTATTGAAGATAAAAGAAGATTTTATCAAAGGGTTTCTCCATATTGGGGTTTGTCCCTGGCTAGCCGCCACATCTTGTGTCTCTTGTCTTGGCTTGTTTTTTGTCGATCATTTAATGTTCTATCTGCACTTTACTTAATGTACATGTGATTGCTAATCTGTGGATAATAATAAGAAAGAAAAGTAAAGTACTCTAAGCATAGAACATACCATAACTTAACAGTTTTCATATGCAAAGTCTATTCCAAAAAAGAGTATTGTAATTCTTTCAATTTTGCAACAAGTGCTTTATTTTCATGCTTCAAATCTAATTTCATATTGATGTCTTAGTTTAGCATTTAGCATTTTCTTTTTTCACATTTCCAAGCTAATTACTAATTGTTGGGTTTTGTCAAGATATGTTTCACATGTTTTGATTCATAAAATTGATTATCTCAAAAGCATTTTTGTATCTTGCAATATCTTGTGCTAACAATTTTTTGTTTACATTTTAGAGTTACTTTGTTTTCTATTTTGAGAGCATTGCATTTTACTTTGAGCAAATATATCTTTAAATTGTTGAGCAAATTCCTTATAAAACATTGGTTTTATGGTTTTCTCATGTTAATGATTGTCATTGTTATTTCAAGTTGTTCACATCATATTTGCTTAAAAATCCTTAAAAGTAATCCATTTTCATTATAATACTCTCCTAGAACCTCACATCTTAATTTAGTTTTCCTTTAGGGACCACCCCCCATAGCTAACCTAGGAGATAGCTTAAAAGGAGAGAGTTGGGATCAGTGTGACAACTCCTCCTCTTAGTTCCTTGCCACCAACCACACCTTGTGGGGTTAAAGGCTTTTCTTACTCAGTTGTAGGTAGGTGTAGGCGGCAAGCAATTATAAGGGAACTCAGGCCCTCCTGTTGAAGAAATGGACAATCAATTTCAGCGCGAGGGTAGAAAAAATAGATCTAGTGCCTATTTGGGTTCAGCGACCAACCCTTCCCCCAACTTTTTTGGTCATAAAGCATTTTTCAAAAGGTCGGATGTTGAAAATGTAGCGAGTGAAGGTCTTGTGGCTTATGCCTTAGCCAGTGAAGACAACGGATTTGTCTTTCTCTAGCATGAGTGAGAGCTCATGAGATAGACTTCAGTTACGATGATTTTTTTCTAGTTTGTTGGAATAATCATCAAGATTGCATGCGTACAATTGGAGCTTCAGTGATGTGGAGTGTTCTTCAGTTTGACTACAGGATGAGGTGGCAGTTACAAGTTCAATTAGAACAAGCTTAGTCTTCAGTGTTGATTAGAGAAAGAATGAGTTAAGAATCTAGTGTTGATTGGAGAAAGAACAAGTTTAACTCTCACTTAACTCATAATCATAACTCAAACTTCTAAATTGAGCTAGGCCTACTTGCATGCTCGAATTGGGTCTATAAAGAGAAGGACAAAAGCACAGGATCAATCAATTCTTGTGAGATCATTCTTTGTGTGTGAGGTGCACAGAATTGAGGAGCTTGTGCACAAGGAAATAGGAGATTTGCGCTAGGAAATAGGAGTTCCATTATGCGCTAGGAAATAGGAGAAGTGTGCAAGGAAATAGGGCCTCCAATGTGCAAAGAAATCGAAGCAGGGATGAGGGGATTCTCAAGGCAAGTCTAGGCTATTCAGCAAGAGAACAATTGTGTTCTCATAGACATATTGTTGGCTACAAAAAACAACATGAATGTAATAGATCCAATTGCTCAAGAACAAACAATTAAATACCACAACAAAGAAAGCAGGTTTTCCCTTTCGGGTTTCCTGGGTAAACAAGAGTGTCAATTTGTGTGCATGTATTTTTATCTCTCAATTATTTTTCGTTGCTTATAGATGTTAAGAAACTTTGTATCTTGATGAAAGTAAATCTGGTTTCAGTTTTCAGTAATTCATCTTAGTTGTAGAGTTTCAAGAAAATTAACATGGTATCAGAGCAGAGTTCAACATAAAGACCAGCACCAAATTGATCAGTCAATGAAGAGCGGTTCAGGTTGAAGGCTTGCGCTAGAGTTTTCAAGATAAGTTTTTGGATAGCAGGATGTCATTCCAAGGACTAAGGGAAAATCATTGTTTAGAGGGAGCTTCTAACTTTTGCTCATGGTGGGAGCGGATCTCAGTGGTGTTGGAGGATAATGGGGTGCTAAAATTAGCAAAGAATCAAATAGTACTACCTCAAGCTTCCCAACAGTTAATCCAACATAACAAGAATGACACCAAGGCTCAGAGGATCATTCTTGAGGGGGTCAAAGACCATATTATCCCTCATCTCCATGGGAAGAAGACAACATATGAGATGTGGAAAGTCATCTTAGATTTGTATCAAGGTTCCAGTAATGTCAGGAAGCTTTCTCTAAAGGACAAGATAAGAAATATTTGGATGAGCAAAGGACAGCCCATCATTACGTACCTTTCCAAGTTCACCCATGTTCGAGATGAGCTAGCTGGAGTGGGCGATACTATAGCAGACAATGACCTTGTGAGTCTTGCACTACTGGGACTTCATAAGTCTTGGGAGAATTTCCAGGATGCAGTCAATGGCACAGAGAATATTCCCATATGGGAAAGATTGTGGTTAGACTGTATCCAAGTAGAAATCCGAAGGGAGAAAAGAATTCAAAGATCAGTGATGACAAAGGACAAGGAGAACTTTTCCTTGGCAGGCAAAGGTAGCAAAGCTAAGGGCAAGAAGAGCCAAGGCAAGGCAAAGTCCAGTCAGAAGGGCGAGAAGAAGAAGAAAGATCTAAGCAAGATCAAAAGCTTCCACTACCACCAGTTCAGGCATTGTGCCATTAAGTGTCCTAATAGGAAGAAGGGGTCCAGTAAGGACCATGTGGCTACATCAGCTAAAGTAGATGTGTTTTCTTCTCAGTTCAAGAAAGACTTGTCATTGATAGCTTACATGGCAAGCTCAGTAGGAAACAGCATATGGTATATTCATTCTGGAGCATCCTTCCACATGACCAGGAAAAAGGAATACTTGAGCCAATTAAAGGATAAGGACATGCAGTTTCACAATGAGCTAGGAGATGATAGCAAGTACTTGACTAGGGGAGTTGGTACTGTTAGCTTTGAGAGGGAGTCTGGTAGCTCTCTCCATCTCAGGGATGTCCTCTATGTTCCAGACCTTAAGAAGAATATTGTTACTATTGCCACCCTAGAGAACAAGGGCTATGCTGTCATCTTCAATAGAGGTAAGGCTTACCTCAAGCACTTAGTATCTGGAGCAGTGAAGCAGATTGGTATGAGGATGAAGAATCTCTATAGTTTGCAAGTTAAGACATGAGCAGCGTTAAGCAGCAAGGCAAGAAGTTCACAACGCAGAGACGTGGGAGAGCTTTGGCACAGACACATGGAGTATTTACATCATGGGGCGCTGAAGATCCTTCAACAGATAGCCATAGGACTACCACAATGTGCATTCAATCAGCATGATGTGTGCAAGGGGTGCACACTTGGCAAGTATGCCAAGTTATCTTTTTAGGGCCAAGACAGCAGAGCCAAAGGGATTTTGGAGCTTGGTACATTCAGACGTATGTGAGCCCTTCTCTTCTCCATCACTCATGAGACATAGGTACTATGTCACAGTCATAGATGATTATTCTCGAAGACATAGATCTTTATGAAGGAGGAGGTCTTCTCCAAGTTCATGAAGTTTAAGGCCTTGGTAGAAAACCAGGCTGAGAAGAAGATCAAAGCATTGAGGAGTGACAATGGCAGGGAATATGTCTCCAATGCCTTCAGGGACATGTGTGCCAAGGAGGGCATTAGAAGAGAACTACAACACCCCACAACTCTCGGCAGAATGGGGTGGTTGACAGGAAGAATCGTAGCATAGTTGGAGCAGCCAAGACCATGTTGCATGACCACGGGCTACCCATGTTCTTGCAGGCATAGGCATGCAACACTGCAGTGTTTCGGTAGAACAGGAGTCCATGCAAAGATCTTGGACAAGTTACATTGGAGGAGGCTTTCACAGGCAAGAAGCCTGATGTTTCTCACTTATGCATCTTTGGCACAAAAGTTTATTGTCAGGTGTCCAAAGAGAGCAGGAAGAAGCCAGAGCCCACAGTTGAAAAGGGAATTTTCATGGGTTACAATAAGACATCTCAGGGATACAGGGTGTATATACCATCACTCAAGAAGACAGCTATCAAGCGGGACGTGAGGTTTGAGGAGGACAGAGCTCTTAGTGCATCCTTGGAGCGAGAGCAAGTTGGATAACCTAAGAAGGAGCTACTCGCACCCAAGCAAGAGCCTTAGCCAATATCACAAATTGAGTCTTAGCCAAGTAGCAAGCAAACCGCACAGCAAGATGACCAAGAGTCATTACAGGATGAGGAGAAGAGACTAGGATGAGTGGAGACAGCCACTCAGTCAGTGACTTCCATCACAAGGAGGAAGAGAGCCAAGTGGGCCGAAAGGTTGATTCAGGAGGACCGGGACCGAGTTGAGACTCCTAGCTCTATGTGTAGGCAGAGCAAGCAACCATAGAGGTACACAAGATATATGGTGTCGATGAATAAGTTGTTCGACACAAAGCCTTCATGTTATGAGGAGGCAGCCTCTCAACAAGTTTGGCAGGATGCCATGGTGGAGGAATATTCCTCCATCATGAAGAACGATGTCTAGGAAAATGTGCCACGCCTAGAGGGAAAATCAGTAGTAGGCTCATGTTGGGCGTACAAGGTGAAGCATGGAGCAAATGAGAGTGTGGAGAAGTACAAGGCCAGGTTTGTGGCCAAGAGGGCATTGACTATGAAGAGACATTCGCTCTAGTGGCACATTATTCATCCATCAGGACGACTCTAGCACTTGCAATATAGATGGGGTGGAAGATCCACCAGATGGACGTGAAGACAACATTCCTCAATGAGGTGGTTGAGGAGGAGATTTATATGGGGCAGTCAGAGGGGCTTGAAACTTTCAGCAAAGACACTCATATTTGTTTGTTGAAGAGAGCTCTATATGGGCTCAAGTAGGCACCGAGAGCATGGTCCACTCGCATTGATAGCTACATTCAGGGATTGGGCTTCACTAAGAGTGAGGCAGATGCCAACCTGTACTACATCACGGTTGGAGGTCTTCCACTCATTCTAGTGCTCCATGTTGACGATCTTATATTGACTAGAGCAGAGAGCTTGATTCAGGATTGCAAGGTAGACCTTGCAAGGGAGTTTGAGATGAAGGATATAGAGTTTATGCACTATATCCTCGAGATAGAGGTATGATAGGGTGATAGGGAAATCTTCTTGGAATAGGGAAGTACACTATAGAGATCCTCAAGAGGTTTCATATGCAAGATTGCAGTCCCATGACCACACCTCTAGTTACAAAGTTGAGGAAGGTGGACCCTAGCAGAGAAGAGCAAGCAGATGCTACATTGTACAGGCAGCTCATCAGGTCATTGATGTACTTAGTCAACACACGACCTGACATATGTTTTGTAGTGAACCAGTTGAGCCAGTTTATGATGGATCCTACCAAAGTTCACTAGGTCATTGCGAAGCATGTTATGAGATATCTCAAAGGCATGGCAGATTATGGATTATGGTATGGACAAGTTGATAGAATGAGGCTTAAGGGCTTCATAGATGCAGATTGGGCAGGGATCTCAATAGATAGGAAGAGTACTTTAGGTTATGTCTTCAACATTGGGTCAGTAGTTGTTTCCTAGTTCAGTAGGAAGCAGACATCAATTGCACTCAGTTCAGCATAGGCTTAATACATGGCTGCCAGTTTGGCAATGTGTGAAGTTATCTGGATGAGGAAGTTGCTTGTGGAAATTTTCAATCAAGGGATGGAGTCCACTGCGATACACTTTGAAAATCATAGTTGCATTAAGCTCTCTGAGAATCCAATGTTTCATGATTTCTCCAAGCATATCGAGATTAGGTATCATCATCACAGGGATTGTGTGTAGAAAGGGATAGTGAAGCTATTGTACATTCCAATAGAGGAGCAGACCGCAAATATCTTGACCAAGGCATTGACAAGAGGCAGTTTCGTCTATTTCAAAGATAAGTTGGGAGTTGTACAGAATCCCTTCCTCGCTAGTGAGGCAGTTTCGTCTATTTCAAAGATAAGTTGGGAGTTGTAGCGAGTGAAGGTCTTCTGGCTTATGCCTTAGACGATGAAGACCACGGATTTGTCTTTCTCTAGCATGAGTGCGAGCTCATGAGATAGAATTCAGTTACGATGAGTTAATTTCTAGTTTACTAGAATGATCATCAAGTTTGCATGCGTAGAGTTGGAGCCTCAGTTACATGGAGGTTTCTTCAATTTGACTACATGGCGAGGTGGCAGTCACAAGTTCAGTTAGAACGAGTTTAGTTTTCAGTGTTGATTGGAGAAAGAATGAGTTAAGACTCCAGTGTTGATTGGAGAGAGAAAGAGTAAAATTCTCAATTAACTCGCAATCATAACTCGAACTTCAAAATTGAACTAGGCCTCCTTGCATGCTCGAATTGGGTCTATAAAGAGAAGGACGAAGCCACAAGATCGATCAATTCTTGTGAGATCGTTCTTTGTGTGTGAGGTGTGTAGAACTGAGGAGCTTGTGTGCTAGGATCTCCCCCTCAATACAACCTACGATCTATAGGTTGCCCATCGTTCCCTCCCCCCCTGCATTTGCTCCTCCCATTTCTAATCCCAGTGATGGAATGGGGATTATCGAAGATCTTTCTACGTCCTCCTCATCCAAGGGTCGTAAATCTTTTCTCTCAAAAGCCATGCGTAAGGCTCGTTATGAGATACAAGCTAGGAAACAAACCTCGATTCAAAGGACACTTAGAGCTACAAGCCCTACAAATAGTTCATCATGAAAGTTCTTTCCCTAAACTGCAAGGGTCTAGTTAGCCCCTCCAAAAAAATGGCTTTGAAAAGACACTTTGATCGCTACTCTCCTTAGGTCATCTTCCTCCAAGAAACCTTGTTGGAGGGAGAAAAGGCCTCCAAGGTTATGCACTCTATCCTTTCAAATTGGAACTTTTTTACTATTGATGCAGTGGACAGAATCGGTGGCCTAATCATAGGTTTGAACCCCAAACCTATGCGACTAAATTCAGCTTGGTCCTCGAAATCTTTGCTTGCAGCGGACCTCTCTTCTACTGATCTGAACTCAACTTGTCATTTATAAATTTTTATGAACCGTATCATGATAGACAGGAATTCTAGTCCTCTGTTGCTAGTCTTCTTCTCTTCAATTCTGATCGTGTTATTCTAGGTAGGGATCTAAATTTTACTTTGGGGAACTGTGAATTCTAGCAGTCCTCTACCAAACCAAACCCTCTATCAGACTTTACGGTTCTCCTCCCGAAAATCTCAACCTCTGTGACATCCTTCTAGCAAATCTCATGCCTACTTGGTCAAATAATCGAAGTGGTTCAACCAGAATTGCTAAACGATTAGACAAATTTCTTATTTCAAAGAGACTGCTAGATTCCAATCTTAAAATAAAGCAATGGTCCTCTATTAGGGGAAGCTCGGATCACATGCCATATTCTTGGACCTAGATTCATTTCTTGATAAATCGCCCAACAGTTTCAAATTAAACCCCAACTAGTTAGATGATCCCTCTTTGTTATCCCTTCTCAAATCAGACTAGTCCCATCTCTCCCCTGACTCCCTAGAATCCCCTTCCCTACAATTCCAAAGGAATCTCAAAAGAACCAAGGAAATCATTTGCGATTGGGCCAAAAAAAGAAGGAAGAATCTAACAAAACCTTAACAGATATAGAATCCAATATACAATCACTTTGGAATCAACTCTCCTCTCCTGATGCTCTAGTCGACCTCCATGACCAAATATCTACACTCAAGAAATTTAGGAAGGTGATTCTTCTTGGCCGTGAGAAGGAATGGTGTTTAAAGAACCAAGCCCTTTGGCTCTCTACAAGGGATGACAATACCAAATACTTCCACAGAGTGGCAAACCACAGAAAAACTATAAACACCATATGGGGTATTATGGGGTACTCTAGTGCTTTTGCCACCTCTTTCTAATATTGCCAGTGAGGGTTGTGTTGAATAATGTAGCTATGGTTGGTCTTCATAATCATTGATGTATTTATAATACTATGGAAAAAAAACATGAAAGAAAAATTAAATTTTGAATTAGAAGAAAGGAAATCGACAAAACCACCTATAATCAAGATCCTTGAAAATAGTTCATACTCACATAAATAACATATTTACCATAAGTTACTACCCACCATAGTTTAAGCAAGTATTTGCATAAAATATAGGATAAGGAACAAGATGTAAATAAATATACTTACCAGGAGTTACTGCCCACCATTATTTATGTGTTCTTCAACACTTCAACAAATATGAGTAAAAATGTAAATGTGCAAACTTACTAGAATTTAATTTACAAAGGGACGTGATATAATTTACAAAGAGGCATGTCTCTTGGGTATCTTGAGTATAAAATACACTTGAAACTCTTCATTTTATACATTCACTTATCACACACATATCTCTCTCACACACATTGTGATCTCTACTTTCCTTTCATGGTTATTGGTTGAATTTCTAAAGTGTGATTACTTGATGAAGATAAAACAACTATGATATATATTCACAAGTAATTACCATAGTTTAGAAATAGTGTTTACATTCATTGCACTCTATTTTTTAACATGGTATAAGAGCTTTGGTGAAGCAAGGAAGTCAAAGATCACATCTAAGGCTACGCAAGAAACTGAGTTGATCTCTGTCTACTAGCGAAGCTAAAGATCAAGGGCACAAGTTCACAAGAAGGATATTACAAGTAGACATGCTAGGCTTGGTTGATCTCATGCAATTTGTCTCTGACAAACGCTGAAGGACTTGTGTCAAAGGGAGTAGTTGTGGCAAAAAGAATTGCCTTTGGGAGAAGTCAAAGAGCCTCGTACTAGCTTCAGAGAGAGTAGATCTCTGAGTGTGAAATTATGGACTGTCATTGACATTGTCAAGCTAGATAGTTAACATGCTGAAAGGCTACAATGGCCGAGGGAGCAGCCCAAATTACCACAGCTAGATATGTTTCAGTGTGAGAGAAAGCACCTAATCAAGATAACAGGGAAGCAGTTGTGGTGATAGACCCAGTAAAAGGGTTGGTGTACCAACATGGTATAGTTGGTCTAGGCAAAGTCAGTGATATTTTGAGATTTGTCTCAAATAGTGAAGCACAACTACAGATTCAGATTAGATAGAAAGTGTTGAAGACAGAAAGAGTTCATCATGATATTGTTTCAGTCTAGGCTCTGTTATGAATATGAGCCTGTTGCAGACATCTGTTGCACGCCATATTGTAGTGGCCAAGTATATTGCAGTTGGATTGGCAAGTTGAGAAGTAGTATGGCTTCAGAGGCTACTTGTAGGATTGTCTTGATCAGGTGCAGGTGATGACCATGATGATAGGTCGAAGCACCGTGATATTTAGTACCGAGACATGGTACAGGAAGAAGCAAAGTGGGTTCAGTATTACTCTACAGTATAGCAGATTGTTGGCAAAGCCTTTGTCCCTATGTGAAGTCTGTATATATACTTCATGGACAAGTTTTAGACTTGTTGAGAATGTCTCTCTCATTGAAAAGGAATGTTGATGAGATAGCATTGTGGACAGACATTCTTCTTATGTCAATTATATTGACCAGAATTAGGAAGAATGGTCCTAGAAACCCAAAATTACTCAGATAGTGTGTGGCCTTCTAGCATCAAGTTCATTAGCATCAGGCCCAGAATTACTCAAATAGAGTGTGACCTTTGGGGATTCACCATGTGTTAAGTACCAAACAGAATGATGGTGAACCAAGACTAGTTTATATCCCATGGATTAGATAGATCATCATTATGTTGACTAGTTTATGCTAATAACGTGCCATGTGTTAGGAAAACCGATCAAAATTATGCTGAGAATGCACCATGTGTCAGAGGTACTGACCAGAATTATGGTAGCCTGTTGATGATGTTGATTTACCATGTGTCAAAGATGTTTTGACCAGATTATGGTAATTGGTTGATGTTATCGATGTATCATGTGTCACAATTGTTGACCCAATTATGGTACTTAGATTTGTTATAACCTTTTCTTAGAAGAAATCTCTGTCAACAAATAATTTTTCTTCGATCTCAGAATTATGGCAAATTTGGAAGTATTTGTGAGCACACTACAACAATAATAAAAGTTTGAAGTCTGAAGAACTACTATAGATGTCAAGTAACTCAGATCAAACCTTAGCCTCAAAGCGAATCTCAGTCTATCTGAAGGTCGAGAGTCTTCTAAAATAACCTTAGAATACTATTTGTTTTGGTGACTAATATTGTTGTGTTATGATTAATGTCTCTAGAAGGTTAAGTCATTGGAGTAGATTGTTCTCGGTCCTAAGTATAAAGATTTCTCTATTCAAGGTCAAGGATCTTGAAGTGACCATGAGAAGATCATAACATGGAAGAATTTTTAACATCATTGAAGTTGTTTATAAAGGTCTTGGAGATGCCTAGATACTTGTAATCAAAAGCCTAGATGAATTTACAATGAAAGTCAAGCTTGATAAAAGTTTCCATGCATAGAATACTATAATGGGAGAACTAAGTTTAAAGATTGATGACTTTTTGAATCGTTGGAATGAGTGTTATGCATCATCATTGCAATCTCTTATCATCATAAGATAAGCTCAATCAAAACTCTGAAGAATTGCATCATAAGATTCTAATATACCAAAGGTACATGGATCTAGCAATAGAGGGAGAAGAAATGGAAGAACAATGCAAAGCCTATAACAAAAGGATCTATTCTAGAATCAAGATTTGAAGATCTGAGCTTAAGAGGGAGCAGGCAGATAAGCAAATTGGAAATATGCATGTCTGTGACTAGAGATGAGAGAATAAAAGAATCTTCGAGTAAGAGGGAGATCATGTTTTTCTCCAGTTGTCAAGACTTTGAAGAAGCCTCAAATATTTTGAAGGCCCTTAAGGATTCATGTGGAGTAACTATGATATTTTGTACCAAAGAAGGGGCAGATAATTTATGTTAGCTTCAAAGGGAGCTCGAAATGATCACAGTAGAATGTCTCAGATTGAGAGGGAGTTGACCACTAAATGTGAAATTGAATTGATGAAACTTGATGAAATTTTCTTTGAAAAATTTTGACGATGATAGGCATTTGATGGTTCTTTAATGAACTTGACAATGAGCTTAGGCTGCTGAAATACTCTGACTCTGATTGGGCTAAAAGTGACATCGATGGAAAGAGTACATCTAGCGGGATGTTTTTGATGGGGCATCTAGCAGGATGTTTTTGATGGGGCATAGCAATGGTTTTTTGGTGAGCAGGAAACAGTCTTCCATGGCACTTAGTACTGTTGGTGTTGAATATATGGCAGCCTGTGCAATTTGTTGTGAAGTAGTTTGGCCTCCAAAATTTCTTGCTGGAATGTTTGAGCAAGTGTTGGAATCGGCCATGATATTTTGTGACAATCAAAGTTGCATGGCAAGTCAAAGCATATTGAGATCAAGTACCACTATATTTGTGATATGGTACAGAAGGGAGCAGTGAGGCTCCTGTATATCTCCACTGATGAGCAGACGACTAACATTTCTCACAAAACCTCTGTCTCGAGAGAAGTTTGTATACTTCAGAGACAAGCTTGGATTAGTGGAGAAATCATCTATCAGTGAGAGGGGGCATTGATGTGACATCAACAGGGGCATGGCTCAGATTGTTGGTGACAACATGAGCTTGGCCCGAACTATTCATGGATAGACAATAGGGGTATGGCTCAGACTGTTGGTGACAACAAGAGCTTGGCCCGGACTGTTGATGGATGGACAACAGGGGTGTGGCTCAGACTGTTGGTGGCAACAGAAGCTTGGCCCCGATTGTTGATGGATGGACAACAAGGGTATGGCTCAGACTGTTAGTGACAACAACAGCTTGGCTCGAACTCTTGATGGATGGACAACAGGAGCATGGCTTAGACTGTTGGTGACAGCAGGAGGTTAGCCCAGACTATTGATGGATTGACAACAGGGGTATGGCTCAGACTGTTGGTGACAACAGAAGCATGACCTGGACTATTGGTGAGATAGCATGAAGGATGAACATTCTTGAAAGGAATGGTCTTTGAGGCCCCGACACTCTAGGAGTGGGTGCCTATTCAGCATCATGGCCTAGAGAAAGGCCTTTGGATTTGGGACATAGTTTTCCCTAGGGTTTGACCATGGCGAATGGCAACCATGAACTAGTCAAAGTACCATGAGGTGAGGTGCATGTTACCACACAATCTAGAAAAACCTAAGGAGGGAAAACCTATAGGTCTAGACTAGGTAATAGTAATGGGACAATGGCTCACTATCACCTAAGCCAATGTCCCTTGCTCTTTACGGCCTTTCACCAATGGTAGGAGTCCTGGTAGAATGACAATCACCTTTGATAAATGTACTAAGGTTAATAGTGTTAGGTGATGAGGTCGGACCTCTTAAGGGAAGCTCTATGTGACAACATGGCACTTCAAAAAGTACTTTGCTCCCTCTAAGAGACCTAGAGAGAACTTGCACGATATCTAGGGTTTCGTGAATTATCATGAACAATGATGCTCTCAAGACCAAGACAAGGAGAAGAAAGGGCTTCTTATGATTTACTCCATCGAGTACTAGGCCCATACAACCCTCAAATATGTCCCCAATGTCAAGGAATTGCAAGCTAGGGTTTCCCTTTTAGGGCACCCCTTGGGCACAAGATTTTATGGATGACAACCAAAGAGATGCGCACCAAACTTTGAGGTATTGTAGATAAGACCCTAAGTTTGAAGCCTATGCTCTCGAAATCCACCAATTCACTCTCTAAGGAATTTCACTCTATGCCCTAGCCTAGCCGTCCAAGAAAAGGGGACCAAAATTTTAGAAGAAGAAATTATGGAGAGAGAAGAGCTTTGATCACCAAAGGCTTGGACCAGTGCCTTGTCCTTTAGGCATATGTAGCCTTAGATCCTTAAGATTAGCCAAATTTGTCATTAAGGAGGTCAAGAATTGATTCCCTAGGTACTGTTGAAAAGTGTAACTAAGTTCGGTCTTCATAATGACATGTAGATGTGATTTTATGTAATTGATGTCAAGAAAAATAAAATTATTTTTGTAATGCTTGTCTCATGGGTTTCATGAGCAAGGAATTTTATTTTTAGTGATGGCTCCCATTGTGAGCCTTTAGGATTGGTCATAAAGTCAAAGAGAGTCAATGTCATGTATGAAGGACCCTTCTTGGGCATGTTGCATTTTGTATGAGTCATTAGATAAATATAAATAGCCCTCCAAGACCAAGCAAAGTCTCCTCCTACAAGTAGGCTTCAAAGGATCATAATATCTTCATTAAAGGACACGTTGGTTCACCACATGTCATGTCGGCTAATTAGCATGGGCAACAACTATAAATAGGGCAGCTCAGCCCTATTTCAGAGACAATTCGGTCAAGGTCTAAAGCCACAATGAAAGTGCGACATTCATCAAGAAGGCAACCTATAATCAAGTGAAGGAAGGAAGAACATAACCGAAGTTATTTCTGATCTGTTTTTGGTGGATACTCTTCATATGTGCAAGGTATAGGGACTGCAAAAGAAGACGAGTTATTACAGGTCAGCCACAGAGAAAGTTAGGGTGATACTCAAGTTGTATTACCATAATAGAAGCCTCCATATAGAGTGAAGGAATTCTATATATATAACCGAGTTAAGAGTTGAAGCTAAGTCTAAAATATTACAGACCTATTTCAAGAAGCCGAGAAATGAATCTGAGACCTGAAGGGAAGCCAAGAAAGGAATCTGAGTTCTGAAGGAAGCCGAAAATTGCAGGAAGCCGAAGTCTAAGGCGCAGCCAAGAAGGAAAGAAGAATCAACAGTTTGACCATCGTTGACTCAAGAAAGGAAAGGGTCAAGCTTAGAAGTTGTGTCTTGGTCTTGGAGAGACAAATAGGTCAAGGGTCTTGGTCTTGGTATTCGTCAATTGGAAGAATTTGTTCAGGTTTTTCTCTCAAAGAGTGAGAGGTTTTAGCCCTCGCTGATAGCCTATATTCTGTGTCCCTTATCTCTTTATAGTTTATGCATTTGTAGTTGTTTGATGAAGAAGAACACTAATAACCTAAGTAAAAGAAGATCATAATCTGAAGAAGTAAAAAGCACTCACAAGCAGTTACTAAAAGAAGAGAAATCACTTAATTGTTATGCCCTAGATTTCTCAACATGGTAGCAGAGCTAAGGTGACTAGGTCAGGGAAGGGCATCTCATCAAGAGACACACAAGGATCAAATCTCAAGGAAGGCATCAAAGCAAAGATCATCTTGAAGTCAAAGGAAGCATCATAACCCTAGATCAAAGAAGTCTACAAAGTAGTATTGGGATCATCATCAAGAGGGAGAAGGCCAAAACCCTACATCTACTCAAGTTAAAGTGTTTTGAAAACTATTCATCCAAAGGAAGCTAGATCAAAAGGCAATGTCATCTCACTCTCTGTGGGATCAAGAATCATTCTTGAAGAAAACTACCTTCATCAAGGAGAAGTTTTCTATTCTCTATATCATCATCAACATCAAGGAAGCAACAAGAAGAAGGAGCATCCTATCAAGTAAGTATATTTATGTCCACATTTGAATCTGTCAAAATGTCTTTTTGCAAGGAAAGCAACAAATTGGTTGGGGCTTCAAACTATCTTGCATGGAAGAAAAGGACAGATCTGAATCTCATTGAAAATGAGGTTATGGAACATGTCAAAGGTTCTATCACTAAACCAAGAAAGGAAGATGCTCAAGCTCTTGCCAAGTATATGAAAGGGGAAGTTAGGGCTCAAAGGATTCTCATAGAATCCATCAAGGATCCCCTCATCCCATATGTATCTAAACTCGAAACTTCAAAAGAAATCTATGACAAATTGGTAGAGTTGTATTCCGTAAGCACTGCTGGAGAAGTCATCTCATTAAGGAAAGAACTCTACAAGATGAAGATGTCAAGGGAAGATGGAATAGCCTCATACTTTATGAGGATATTTCAAATCCAGGATCAGCTACAAGATCTGGGAGAAGTCATGTCTGATAGAGAAATGACTACAGTTGTATTATATGCACTACCGGAGGGGTGGGGTAACTTTACTTCAAGTATTTATGGGAAGAAAGAAACTACTCCATTCCAGGATCTATGGTCACTGAGAAAAATTGAAGAATCTAGATTAAAGGCCAACTCTGATGTGGGAGCAGGTGGGCAAAATCAAGCTTATGCTGCAATGACAAAAACAAAGGGACAATTTGGAAAGTTTGGTCCTCATAAAAAGAAGAAGAACATGGCTAAAATACAATGCTATGGGTGTTAAGAATATGGACACTATAGAGAGATTCTCCTAAGCTCAAGAAGGACAATAAGAAAAGAAGAAGAGAAGAAGCCCACATCACCAAGGAAGTGGAGGAAGCTGAAAAGAAGAAATCCAAGAAGGAGGAAATAATAGATCTCCACTATTCAGATAGTCTTCCTCACATTAGTTCTTTTCAAGTCCCTAAGTCTTCTAAGATATGGCTATCATGATTCACTAAGAAAAATAATGGGATACATCAAGGCATCATAGAAGCATTGAAAGCAAGAGCTCGGGACATCATCATAGAAAAGCATGAAAGACGGTTAGAATCTATGGAAGTCAAGTATATAGCTCTTGGGAATCTCATTGAAAACACAAGTGGCAAGGTCATCTAGTACAAGGTTCATCATACATCTGTCAAATGGAAACATCTGTTGATGGGGATACTTTAGATCCTCAAGATTCTATGATGGAATCTTCATTGAAAGGTTCACCAATCATGAGGGGAAGCAAGTGTTTCATCAAGAATTCCAAACTTGTGGAATTCATGGGATGATGGTATGATAACATAAAAGTGAAGCAGATCAAGGGATTGAAGCTCTTTCAATCAAGGAAGTTGTTGCAGGAAGTCTGGATGACCCAAAGGAAAATGAGGTATGTATGCTTATATTTAATATTAAAGAGTCATATGGTTGCAGGTAACATGGATCAATGCTCTATCTTGAGAGCATAATCAAAAAGAAGGATCTCCACCCTCGAAGGAATGCAGGAATGCATGGGTCACACATTCACTAGATGAAATCAACATAATATGTCATCATATGAAGTATGAGGTGGTTGACAACAATTGAGGAACTCTGATTGGAAGCTCTTGGGAATGAAATGTGTGAAGAAAGGAAGGAAGAGATCATGGAATATGCAACCATGGTAAAGGCAATGCACATCCGAAAGACCAAGAAGATTTGACTAGAATATCTCCATGAAAGATATGAAGACTCTGATAAAGTCTGAAAAAGAAAGAGACCCTTGACAATATATGTATATTTGGGAGATATGTCGATATGTATGTAAGATGTTGATGCAAACTAGTAGATGTCATGATGAAAGACCATCACAAAGGTAATGTTGATTTTTAATGTTCATTCCTTTATTTTTTATCTGGATAGGTTTATGCAGGGCTGCCAAGGGAAGATTTATGGATGTCTTCCACCACAGATGCACATGTAGTAGGATGAAAGATCCTTCAGTAAACATGGATGAAGAAAGCAGCATGGCATGAAGAAAGGCCAGATATGGACTGATGGATCACTTTCCGATGATGACATGGCTGACTCATGGATGAAAGTGATGGATGGTCAGTGCCCTATGTAGAATTCTATGACATGAAGACTCCTAGATAATGAAAAGAAGTTCATGACATTGTGAAGAGGGGTTCTCTAAGAAGCTAGTTGTCCCATCATCTCCACCTGAGGAGTTGTTGTAGGTCCCTAATTAAGAGGAAGCCTGGAAACAAGTTTCTTACTTGGAAGAAACTTGGAATTCCTAAGCCAAGAGGGAGCTTAGGTACATTCCTTCCGTAGGAATGAGTACATTCCTTTATTGGAATAGATATGTCCTCCCTAATTAAGAGGGAGAGATAGACACATCATTCTTGTCTTCACTTGGGAAGACAGAATGGAGGATTGGGTAAACATCTGGGATCTTATGCTCTTTGAGGATGTATTAGGACATCCAAGATAAGAGTAGTCATTGAGGACCGATATTCTTTGAGGACTGGGAATCCAGGACAAGTATAGTCCTAGTGGAACACACCCTGAGAACCCGAGTGGGAGTTGTTCCAAGAGAGACAATTATGAGGGTTTCTATATATCATTGGTCTCGCCAGCATTGTGCTCAAATCTCGTGGAGAGATAGAGTTGTTAGTCAAGGCCTTGTTATGTGAAAATGTTGGTTGATATGATGCTAAATAGATGGGTTACCAATCTAACTCTTCTTATGAGAAATTCTTCAGATTGAGAATGACCAAGTACCAGTATGAATACCTCCATAGTTAAGAGGGAGTGTTGAAAAATGTAACTAGGTTCGGTCTTCATAATGACATATGTAAATGTGATTTTATGTAATTGATGTAAAGAAAAATAAAATTATTTTTGTAATGCTTGTCTCATGGGTTTCATCAGCAAGGAATTTTATTTTTAGTGACAGCTCCCATTGTGAGCCTTTAGGATTGGTCATAAAGTCAAAGAGAGACAATGTCATGTATGAAGGACCCTTCTTGGGCATGTCGCATTTTGTATAAGTCATTAGATAAATATAAATAGCCCTCCAAGACGAAGCAAAGTCTCCTCCTACAAGTCGGCTTCAAAGGATAATAATATCTTCATAAAAGGACACGTCGGTTCACCACATGTTATGTCGGCCAATTAGCATGGGCAACAACTATAAATAGTGCAGTTCAACCCTATTTCAAAGATAGAATTTCAGAGACAATTCAATCAAGGTCTGAAGCCACAAAGAAAGTGAGAGGTTCATCAAGAAGGTAGCCTATCACCAAGCGAAGGAAGGGCGAACATAACCGAAGTTATTTCTGATTTGTTTTGGGTGGAGACTCTTCACAAGTGCAAGTTATAGGGACTACAGAAGAAGACGAGTTATTATAGGACAGCCACAAAGAAAGTTAGGGTGATACTCAAGCTATATTACCATAACAGAAGCCTCCATCTAGAGTGAAGGAATTCAAAACATATAACCGAGTTAAGAGCTTAAGCTAAGTCTGAAATATTACAGGCCTGTTTCAAGAAGTCGAGAACGGAATTTGTGATCTGAAGGGCGTCGAGAAAGGAATCTGAGTTCTAAAGGAAGCTGAGAATTGCAGGAAGCAGAAGTCTAAGGAGTAGCCAAGAAGGAAAGAAGAATCAGCAGTTTGACCATCGTTGACTCAAGGAAGGAAACGGTCAAGCTTAGAAGCTTTATGTCTTGGTCTTGGAGAGCAAATAGGTCAAGGGTCTTGGTTTTGGTATTCGTCAATTGGAATCTTTATAAGAAGAACAATTTGTTCATGTTTTCCTCCCAAAGAGAGAGGTTTTGGCCCTCGCTAATAGCCTATATTATGTCTCTTTATCTCTTTATAGTTTATGCATTAGTAGTTGTTTGATGAAGAACACTAATAACCTAAGTAAAAGAAGATCCTAATCTAAAGAAGTAAAAAGCACTTATAAGCAGTTACTAAAAGAAGAGAAACCACTTAATTGTTATTACCTAGATTTATCAACAGGTACCAACCCTCAACATTTACCCACTCAAAAATTATGGAGTTTTATAGAGGAAAAACAAAATTTCATCCACTAGGAATATTCATCATTTGTCATACAATGAATAACATATGCAATTGTCAACCAAATAGCCTTCAAAATGATCTTCAATAAATTAGGGCACAATAACATTAACCTAGTTGCAGCAATTCCATACATTAGACATATTTCAAGAACAAAACTTCAATATAAAGCACTTACAAGATGACAATATGATATATCCATCCACAATCCAAGAGATAACTCCAAAGAAGATCAAGATTTCAGCTCCAAATATCGAAATGCATCCAAGAACATCCAATAGCTAACCAAAGAAAAAGTGTGAATTTACCAAAAAGGACGAAATTCCAAGTGTGATGATGATCCAATACAAATGAAGTTGAGTTCTATTTATATGAGACCTAGTAGGTCGAATTATTAGCCTAAGAGCCCCCTAACATTATAAAAATGTGCAAAATACATGCCTTGGTCACAAGTCGACCAAGTAGCTTTTACAAATTATGAATTAGCCATCCAAATGTTAGCCGAATTGATGATGTCATGCTGATGTAGGGCCATTGGAGGGCCACATTGAGTCCTCTTGGTGCCAAAATGTGTGAGAGGGCTCCATAAATCATGAACTAGGGGATAGCCCCTAACTCTCCATGCAAGTCATCATGTGGGGCCCCAAAGTGAGTTTGGGGCACAGAAACTAGTCTCATGGGTCTCCTAATGATAGAATAGCCTGTGATGCTCCAATACTGAGGGCTTTGATGATGGTGCTTGCCCTCCCATGTCTCAAGGGGTGAGACAAACCTCCTTTGGGCCTCACATCAGCTACCAAACCATGTGATCACTGCTAAGTTGACTGGGGCACACTGGTCCAAGTGCATCATCTCATGAATAGAGTGGAACAATGAGCACACTGCTAAGGGTGTTGAAGGTGCCCATGGCATGAAATGAAGCGCTACACATGATGGGAGTCCCATGTCTCTCAACACTTCCCCTGAGGGTGTCAATATGATCCTCTAGTAGACTTGGGCCCCAATTAAGTTGCCTAGCCCATGATGAAACCGCCTGCCAATTACTTATAATGTCCAATGCGCATCCTCACAATCAGGTACAATAATTTCTTAATGCATCTAAGTGAACCAAGCTTGTTTATCAAGGGCACATTGAGACTTCACAGTGGGCTTCCCTTCCAAATTTGGGGCTTGAGCTCGTAACAATGTTACCTCCCTAGATAGGAGTGGCTAATAAACAACTCTATTAGGTGTTCCCAACCCCTAAGGGGAAAGGCAATTCCTTCCTTGGTACATCCTTCATTTGATAAGTGTCATGCATGATGATCAATGGATGGGAACACGAGGGTCTCAAGGCCAACTACCATGGGTTGAAGGATGGCAATGATGAGGGATGTCCACAAATTAGGTGTATAGATGTAGGAGGGAGCAATCATGTATACATGAGTTACCCCGGCCTTTGTTTTTCCACCCTTCTTTATTTGCCTTTTGCCTTTTCTTGATTTTTCATTGTATTGTTGCTTGGAGTTCGAGAAAATAGAGCATGCTGTGAATGATATTTAGTAGTTATTTCCCCCTTAAGGTGGGGAAGTCCATCACCCACCAAGGGTTGGGACATGCATGGGTTCCTTAATGATGTGGGGTCACTCATGGAGCCCTAGGAACTATGGTGATAACCATAATAAGGGGTAGAGCTCAAGCTTGCCTTTTGCTCACGTGCTATATTAATGTCCCAACCATTTTTTGCATTTTATAATATATTTTTCTTTTGTTTCATTTTTGTGGCCATGATATGCTTTTAATGTTCTTTTAGTTGCATCAACATCCAAGGAAACATTTACAAGCTCGACCCAGACATGTGGACAAGGGGAGGGTGGGTGCCAGTGCCTTGTGGACCCAGAGAAGGAAAATGATGAAATAGGGCTTGTAATGTGCTAAGGGAGTGAAACATGTGGATCGAGAAAACGGGACCATGCTACCAAAATTGGGGTTTCCCAAATAGTGCCCTTCCTAAAGCCATAGGCCAATAGGGGAGATCCCATGGGGCTAGGATTGAGGATAAGCCCCTATCAAAATTGGGGTTTCCCAAATAGTGCCCTTCCTAAAGCCATAGGCCAATAGGGGAGATCCCATGGGGCTAGGATTGAGGATAAGCCCCTATTTAAGGTGAGGGAACAAAACTACGATCAAAGCCCTTCCTTCTTCCAAGTCACCAAATAATCCATTCCCAAGATGCCCAAGGACAACCAAGCATAAGCACTTGATTACACAATGACAAAACATACATTTTGGGTTGGATTTCCCACCTTCAAGCATACGCTCTTGACAGATGGGTGAGGAGACATATGACTAATGCAAGGAGCAAAGATCAAAAGGCACAATGTATCGGCTACACTGGTGGTTGTCAAGGGCTACTGGCTGAAGAGAGATCTAGGAGAAAAAAGTTCTCCTATGAAGTCACCCACTTTTGGTGGGTAACAATGCCCACCAGATCATGGTGACTAGTTGAGTAAGTACCATCGGTTAGGAGAGATAATCTGGGTTGTGGTACATATTGATGATGATGTTGATGTAGGTCAAGGGTATTGACCTACATAAATATGTTATTGATGAGATTTACCTTTTTCTTAGAGAGATCATGTATACAGAAAACATTTGGATAGACATCCTTCATGTGTCATGTACTCTGATCAGAATTAGGGATGTTATCCCTATATCAAGTACTTTGACTAGAATTAGGAAGAATTATCCAGTGGACAGATATTCTCCCTGTGTCAAGTACTGTGACCAGAATTAGGAAAGGTATCCTTGTGTCAAGAACTGTGACCGGAATTAGGGAGAATGGTTTGGTAGAGGCTAGTTGGTGCCTTCCAGCATCTTGCTCAAATCTCTGAGAGAGTTGCTTGGATGTTTGAGAAAGTTGCTCGGATCTCTGAGAGAACTGCTCGGATCTCTATCTAGAGAGAGCATGTTTTGGTATTCAAGCCTGGGTTGAGGTTGTTTGGAGTTTCACCTAGACTATGTACACTAGTCATGTGATGGTGAACAAGGACTAGTCTGGATAGCATGAGGTTGAGGTACTGACCGGGCCATGGTGACTAGTTGATATTAATGTTGTACCATAGGTACTAGGTGGATGCCATGATTATTATACGTCAAGAGGGTTGACCTAGATGATTGTGATGCAGGTAATGTTGATATTGATTTGATAATGATGCTAATTTAGTCTTTCCTTAGAAAACTTTCAATTTGTTGACATCTTGTTAGACATTATGAATACCCTCCCTAGCTAAGAGGGAGTGTTGAAGAATGTAGCTATGGTCATTCCTCATAATCCTTGATGTATCTATAATACTATGTAAAAAAAACGAAAGAAAAAATAAATTATAAATTAGATGAAAGAAAATTAAAAGAAAGGAAATCAACAAAACTACCTAAAAGTAAGATCCTTGAAATTAGCTCATACTCACATAAATAACAAATTTATCATCCTACCTACCATAATTTAAACAAGTATTTGCATAAAAGATGCGATAAGGAACAAGATGTAAATAAATATATTTACCAGGAGTTATTGCCCACCATTATTTTGTTCAACACTTTAACAATATGAGTAAAAATGTAAATGGGCAGACTTACTTGAATTTAACTTACAAAGAGGTGATATAACTTATAAAAAGACATGTCTCTTGAGTATCTTGAGTATAAAATACACTCGAAACTTTTCATTTTATACATTCACTTATCACACACATTGTGATCTCTGCTTTCCTTTCATGGTTATTGCTTGAATTTTTGAAGTGTGATTGTTTGATGAAGATAAAAGAACTATAATATATATTCACAAGTAATTACCATAGTTCAAAAATAGTGCTTATATTCATTGCACTATATTTTTCAACAGGCTATTCTTATTTCAGAGATATTTTCCATCAGGAAAATAGTCACAATCGAGCAGGTTCTTCAAGTGGCCAGATACTTCCCTCATTTTGTCAAGCAAGAGGATAATGATATGCTTATGGAAGAGGTAACCAAGAAGGAGTTGGAGAATGTCCTCCACAGTTTCCAAAAGGACAAAAGTCCTAGACCAGATGAACTTCCAATTGAGTTCTATATCAAATGTTGGGACTGTTGACCAATGGAGTGGCACCTGAATATTATATGAAGACTCCATGCCCAAGGATGTACCAAAGGTTGCTTGTACCATCAGAGATCATCATATTACCAAAGTTTTTCAACTCTACTTCTTCTTATCATTTTCTATTGTACCCAGATTCCACAAGCCCTACAGGGATGATGTAAAGTGATGCTAGTATGATGAGTATGAGTCATGTAACAGGCCTAGGTATCTTGCGACCTTATCATCAAGTGAGTATTACTCTGGGAGGTTTTTTTCACTTGGTTAATTATCATATCCTTATGAAGACTTAATAATTAATTGAAGTTTTTCCTCTAAGCATAACCCCAAAGTCGGAGTACGACTTGATGGTGAGTCCTAGTGTGTAGAGTCATTGTATATTACCATACTAGATCACTCGTAAACTTTCATGGAATTTGGTTAGGTCTAGGGCGGTGATTTTTTAAATTTCCCACAGGGCAGAAATTGGAATAAAATTTGTATCTGAAATGTAATAAATGATGTCTAGAGAAGTTGTATGGGGTATGAGTAATAAAAATTGCACCTCTCACCCTCAACTTTCTAGTAAGACACACTTTGAGGGGTTAAAAATGCGTTATTGACCAGGATTGCGGGGGAGAGCCCCCCCCCCTCAACGAACCCGTTCCCAATTCGCGGTCCGCTCAAGAGCTACTCGGGAGCTAGTAGGGAGCACGCTCCCGAAATCGCTCCCGAAGGGGAAGCGATTTCAGGAGCACGCTCCCTTTAAAAAAACGCTCCCTGGCTTTTAGGGAGTGATTAGGGGAGCTCCCTAGTCTTTTTTGCAAAAAAAAATTGCAGTAACATTCCAAATGCATTTTTTTTCAAAGAAACAAATATTTTTTAGTGGGGCAACTTAATGATAGAGCATATGGCCCTAGTATTGATATGTGATTCATGGTAATGTTAAATTCTTAAAGTAAAAGTGACATTCTCCTTAATCTTCATTTTCATCATTTTACTTAAATTTTTAACATTACCATGAAATGACTCGAGATGTTTGAAAGTGGTTCCGACGTCCTTGGATTTCATATGGAGAAAGTAGAATTTTAGATCTCATTCAAAATCCAGCAGACTTATCAGTTTTTCAGGATTTCAGGATTGGGGGGATTGCAATGTTTCCATTGGATTTTGTCATGTATTAGGGTATGGAACTCGTATTTAATCAAGAGCACCAATCCCCCTATGTACCTTGATGTTAGTGACATTGGTTTTCAAACTCCTCTATCATGACCCTATTAAAAATGTACCCATCACTCAAACAAAATCTTGACTTAACATGCTATGTTTTTTCTATCTTATGTTAATGCTTAGAGGTTGATATTAATGACAAAGATCCCTATACAAATCCAGAGGTAATGACAAAGATACCTCTGGATATTAATGCTTAGAGGGTGATATTAATGACAAAGATCATGATTTTCCAACAAGACTAAAAAATTAGACATTTCTCGTGGCAGCAAGAGGCCCAAACATGAGCAATAGATAATAGATTTACTTTTCTTTTCTAGTTTCTAGTAGTTTTTATCAATGTTGACTCTTTCATATTTACTATGATATTTTTTGTAAACAATATATGACAATTTAAGTTTGAAGTTTGAAGTTGGCAATTATAACTCATTGGTAATGAATTATGAATATGATGCTTCATGAAAGTTTAAAGTTGTTTCATTTCATTTCATTTTATAACATTTCATTTCATGTTAGATATTATTTGTCGTAATGGATATTATTTGTTGTAATGGTTACACTTAGCTTACAAGTACAACTTTGGTGATCAATGATGATAAATGTTATATATTGAATTTTGAAAATTTGAAACTTAAAGATTGATGAATCATGAGACTCAATATGTTGTATGTTACTATGTTACTAACTTGTGGACGTGGTTGATGAAGATTCTAACTTCTAGATGATTGTTGTTATATGGTTCAATCTATGTTTTTTATACTTTTTATATCTCATTCATCATTCTACATGCTTTTGTTGACATATATGCATCAATATATATATCTATATATATATATATATATATATAAAATCACTCCCAAGTAACCTTGTTCTTGACTCTCAAAACTCAATTTTCCTAAGTTTAATGGAAAATGTGGCAATAAATTAAGCCAGCAATTAAATAAATGGAGAAAAATAAATATCCACACATGCCAAATGATGTGGAAATGAGGTGGAAGATCATGCAGGAGTTAAGGTGATGTGGACTACTAAAATCAAGGAAAAGAAATGTGCTCCAAGCAAATCGAATTTTTGGAGGGGACCACGAATTTCCCAAGGAAAAATGCATTTATTATGGAGGGGAATTCGAATTGCCTTGATGAATCATCTTTTTGGTGGGCTTTGACTTGGAGTTTCACTAGAGATGAGTGGAGACTAGTATACACTTGTCCCTCCTCAACAATGAGTAAGCTCCTCTCAAGGATTGCGTGGGCCTCTCTGGGGAATTCGAATTGCATGAGAGAGCTTTAGGATTGTCATCATCACACTTGGCATTTGGTTCTTCATTGGGATCTCCACCCATTCTCCTATATAATTGAGCCTTGGGCTCTCATATTGTATATTGCAACAAGCTATTGTGCTTGGGGAAGCTTTGTTTCTATGTACTCTTGTTCTTCATTTGAATAAAAAGACTTTGGGGTTCATTCATGATTGTTATTCCATTGGAGCATGTGCTTGGTTCATTGATGGTATAATCCTCTCTACTTGTGCCTTTGAATTGTATTTCATTTGTTCATATGCTTTTATAGAATTGTAGATATATAGCTATCTTACATTTACAATTGGTTTATGAATATGCTCTAGGTTTAGACTAACTCTAGTTGTTTTCATATAAATTTTTGGAGTTATCTCACCATTGTTTATTGATTTAATCCATATAAGTTAATGTGTGTAGGAAGTTTTGTAGAGGATCATTGTTGAATCAACTAGCAAGTGTGAGGGGAAGTCTTCAAGAGACCATCCCACTCTTGGCATTGGTTTCAAGGATCTCTCATCGTTATTTGAATTTCATAAGTCTAATCTTTAGAAGTACTTGTTCTTGCAGGGTTCTCTTTTACATAGTTTATGCATAAGTCAAAATATCAAAAATCCTTCATATCTTTTGATCTTGTATTTTCATCTCTTTACCTAGCTGATCAAGAGCTTCTTATAAGCTAGACAAGTGATAGGGTATTTCCCATCACTTGATTTAGTTTTTGTATATTATTTTGTAGCATTATCACCCACTTACATGATATCTTTTTCACACTAACTTTTGTTTTAGTTTTTCAACCCTAATATTCTTTCTTGTAGGTCCTCTCAAGCTTCAAGACTCATTCCAAGGAGGTCGTGGGCATTAGGAGAGTTTGTGAAAGAGGCTAGGTCGTGTATCATTTTGGAGATTGTATTCTCTAATTGTAGAACCTCTTCATCTCTTTCGAGACTCCCATACTTGAAGGGATTTCCTTCTTGTTTCAAGATCTCACATTGTATTTTCCATCAATCCCTTGGGCAACCCTCTAATAGGCTCTAACCATCATTGTAAACCATAATAATAAAATTTCTCTTTTGTGGGAGTGTGGGTCCTACCTATTACCGCTCAAACTAGCAAGGGGCATAAAAGGGACTCCTAAAGGGACAACTGCTAGATCAAAGGGCAATAGTGGAAGCTTAGCCCACTGTCACCTCAACTAAGACTCCCTACTCTTTACGAACTTTCACCGATGGGAGGATACCCGTTATATAGAAGGTCACTTGTGAAGGATGAATCAACCAATGGATGTGAAGTGACCCTAATAATCCTTTTCCTAGAAGGGTTTTAAGAATAGAGCTTACTTGCTTGTTAAGCAAGGTACAAAGATTTCTAGGATGAGGAGGTGAGGATTTGAGGGTTAGGTTAGAGGAATATGCCTTATGAAGGGTTTCCCAATCCTAAAATCCTTATTGGACTTGACTTCCCGAATGGTTCTTGAAGATTTGACTTTTCAAAAGTGTGGGACCACATGGGACCAAGTGGACCTAACCTAGGTTAAGGGGGAAGAATCTAGCAACCAATGATGTTCTTAACCCAGACAAGGAGGGGGAAAGGATCAAAGCAAGAATTTTCACTTGAAGGTGTCAAATTGATCCTATGAGGCACTAGCCTTGGGAGCACCAGGGCAAAGTTTGATCTTGGAGCTAGGGCTTGGGCTATCTCATAATTCCACCGTCAGAATAGCTCAAAATTGGAGGAGGCCTTAAAGACACACCAGCGCAGGAGAGGCTAGGAGATCGAACTTTTTCTTGGGCTATTTTGTCAGGAAAATGATGCCCTAGGTGACCCAACTTGGCTAGACCTAGAAGAGAGAGGGAAAGGTGAAGAAAAGTATTCGTTGAGTGACCACCTATTGGAGGATCAATGCCTTAATCCTTGGGGAGAATGGAGTCTAGGATAATGATGAGAAAAGACCTTGTATTTCGGTCAAGGAGGCCTTAAGGACTTCTTTGCTCAACCTTTAGGGCAAGAGGAAGAGACCTCAAAACTTTTATACTTCGCTTGGCAAAGGAGATGGCTTATCAAGATAAATTCCTCAGTGGAATTATCCCTAGGAGATTTCATTCACATACATGGCCCAAACATTGGGAGATGCTATATAGAAACAATAATTCCACAAATTTGCAATTATGCAATGCAGCAATTAGCCCTATTATAGCGAAAATCCCATTCAATGCATATGACAAAAGTAAAACAATAATAGCATTAAAAGTGTGTACTTACATGTAATAGAACACATCCAACCATCAACAATTTGACAATAAAGAAGCTCAAAGGTAAAAATACTCCAATCCAACCATCAAAATTCATCCATGCTCCAATTCTTCATCCCGGAAAAAGTGCGAAATTCTCTAAAGAGAAGAGAGATACAATCCAAAGTGGTGATGCGAAAATGAACTCATCTCACTTATATTTATATACTAATGAGGAGTTCGAATTAGTCTCTTAGGCCTACATAAGCCCCAAAAATAAAATAATGTGTTAATAACCTAACTTTTGGTGACAAGCCCACGAAACTAGCTCACACATGAAATAATAAGTCTCCTAAGAAGTCAAATGATAAATAATACATGTCGTAGGGCCCTCCAAGAGGCCTAATGAGGTCCATAGGTGCCATAACGAAGAATAGGACCCTCAAAAGTGATTGACAAGGGATTGGCCCCTTGTTCTCCAAACAATAAACATATGGTGCTCCCAATGGGCATGGGGAGACAATATTAACCTCATGGGTCTCCAAATAAGTCGAAGATGCCTATAAATCAACTATAAGAGCTTTGATGATGGTGTAGGTGATGCCACATCATCCTACAAGTCCTGGGTCAGCTGCCAAGTGCATGGTGCATTTGTGGGGCTGGCTGGAAAAAGGTGAACCAGGTGCATCTTCCTCGTCCCATAGGTGAATCTCGAGCAATCTCTGAACATCCTCGGGGATCCATGGAGTGTTGTCTACTACTGTGGAGGTCCTTGGCTCTCAACACACACCCTACATGTGCCAATGTAGCCCTCTGAAGGGTTAGTACCCCATATAAGGAGACCAAACCCAAGAGGGAGACCATCTGCAATCTTGCATAAGATCCAATGCATCCCCTACCCTTCCAGTACAACAAGTCATCAAAGAAATCAAGTAAAAGAGTTTACAAACCATGGACCACAAGTGTGGACTTCATAATGGCCTGCCCTTCCATAATGGGCTTTAAGATGTGCCAATATCTCCAAACTCCAAGTGGGGTTAACCAAGTATCCTATTAGGTGGTTTCTACTTCCAAAGGAAATAATGTGTCCAAGGTACATTCTTCAAAAGGTGGAGGTATGTGATAAATAGGTGAATGGAGTAGGGATGAGAAGGGGCAGCCCTAGGCCACATGCTGCGATACAAGAGTAGCTAATAAAATGGAAGCCCACACTTGGGTATATAGTGTATAGGAGGGAGCAATTGTGGTACATGAAGTACCCTGGCCTTGATTTTTCCACCCTTCTTTATATGTCTTTTGCCTTTTATGATTTTTCTTTAGTTAACTGCTCGGGGCTCAAGGGGTAGGAGCATGATGTGTGAGATGTAACAGTGGATACCCCCTTTTAAGGTAGGGCGGTTCATTGCCCACCAAGAGTTGGGACAATCATGGGTTCCTATATGATGAAGGAGGCTCATAGAACCTGTAGGAGCCAAGGTGATGGCCCTGATGATGGGGTAGAGTTCATGTATTGGCTTTTGCCCATGTGCTAAATGTTTTTGTCTCGGCCATCTTTCGCATTTTGTGGTACATTTTCCAATTCAATGCGGCCAATTATGCTTTTAACTTTCTTTTTAGCTGCATCAACCTCTAGGGCATCATTCCAGGCCTGACCCAAGGTGTGGGCAAGGGGAAGGGTAGAGCTAACCTTATGTGGACCCAGTGGAGGAATGTGGACCTAGGTGGGAGAAATGATAAATGGGGTAATACATGCGAATGAGGGAGCGGGACCATGCACTCAAAATCAGGGTTTCCCGTGAAATACCATCCCTAAAGCCAAATGGTCAGTAAAAGAGATCTCAAGGGACTAGAATCCAAGGTTAACATCCCAAAGGGGGCTAAGGGACAAGAGAACAAACTTAGCCCACTCTTTCTACTGAATCCCTCCCTTAGTCCATGCCTAGAAGTGTCCATGATAAGCAAACTACAATACTCAACTATCCAATGACAAGGCATACCTTTGGGTTCGGGAAGCCCACCTTCAAACATATGATCATGGCAAATGGGTGAGGAACCACATGCCTGGCTCAGGTGGTGGAGAAATGGCACAATGAGCTAGTTGGTGGTTGCAAGGGGTTGCTGGATGCCGGCTAAGAACCATCTTGCAAAAAAAAATATATATCCTAGGGATATCAACGACAAAATGGTGGGTAACGCTACCCATCGGCGTCCCTATCTCTCCATTTTAGGGAGAGAATTTATGGTTGGATTGACTTGTTGGCTTTGACATTTCCATTTGCTTTCACATCATACGCATGCTCTAATTGGGAAGTAACATAAATCGCATTTTCTTTTCTTCAAGTTTGTTACATGCTTTAAGCTTGCACCACTTATCATTGTTGCTACAAGTTTCAAGTTTACATTTCCATTTGCAAAGCAATTTACTCTTACTTTATGCTAGCATCTGTATTATTACTTTATGCTAGCATCTGTATTATTTTTAGCAAACTTTGATACATTTAGCTTGGCACTTGTCTAAATAATTCGTGCTTTATGCCACATTTCCATTTTGAGCATATTGAAACATTGTGTATTAGAAAAGTTTATTTTCCAAAGAAACTATTTACTTTCATGTCAAGCTAATCTTCTTTTCTCAAGTTTAAAGTTCTTTTTTGCAAAGCAATTGTGGGCATCAATCTTATCTCAATTCATTTTCGGCATTGCAATTTACATTAAGAAATTGTACATGCGTTTTATTTGCTCATTTTGCAAGCACATGCATTTCAAGCTTCATTTCTTTAATTTGTTATTGGTTCATCATTTATCATTAGCAACTCACAATTTTAGTTGTTCATGAAGTTTATGCATCTTGTGTTTACTTGAGCAACTATACAAGTGATCTTGTGGAGCATTTTTATTTGAAGCAATCCTATCTTTTACATAGCACTTGCAAACTCGCTTGCATATCATGTTAGGCATTCTAATTTAGTTGCATTTTAAACAAATTGACCTCCAAGCATAAGCTTGGTTGATAGAAATCATAGGAAAAAGCTTTCTTGGAAAGTTCTTCCAATTGGCACGAAGTAAGGTAAAGGCGTGTGACCCTACGGTTATGAAGGTGGTTTGTCCCCTTGTAAGAACGAAGGCACACATTGGCTAGTAAGACTCAAGGGAAAGGTATTGTTAATGATACCATCGTGTCCTCGGCCCCTCTTTCTTACAGTCACCCCAATTTTTACCCTTTGGTAAAAGCTCAAGAGGAAGATCTCTCACCTAGATTAAGCATTTAGATTAAAAGTAACCAAGATAATTGCATCCAATTTTAGTTTAGGTGCATTTCATATTAACACATCTTATTGTTTTACTTACAAATAATCATTACACTTGTCATTTATGAATATATATTTTGGACAAATATTATCTCATTGTGCAAGTTGAACACTAATTGGTTTCCTTTGCAAGATATTCTTTCCTTGTATGCTTTGGATTAATAAGTGATCATATATCTTGAAAGCATTTTAATATCTTGCATTGATTTTGCTAACATCTTTTGTTTCATTTTCAAGATTACTTGTGTTTCAGTCTGAAGCACCTTATTTTATTTTGAGCAAGTATCATTCATTTTGAGCAATATTTTGAAGGCACTGGTTTTACATATGCTTATTATTATCTCATGTGTTGATGGTTATTGAAGTTGATTTTAGCTCATATTGCTCATATTATATTTGCTTGTAATCTCAAAAAAGTAATCCATTTCACTCTAACATCTCCTAGAAACCTCACATCTTTTAACTTAGTTTTCCATTTAGGGACCACCCCCCTTAGCTAACCTAGGAGATAGCTTAAACGGAGAGAGTTGAGAATAGGTGACAGCCCCTTCTCTTACTTGTGCCACCAACCACACCTTGTGGGGTTAAAGGCTTTTCTCACTAACTAGTAGGTGTGTGTGACAGGCGGGTCAACAGAGACTTCTTAAATGATGACCTCTCTATCATCAAATATTCTCATTCTTCTGGCCAGATGTTGGGTCCTTTTAATTCCACCTTTCTTGCTCTTACCCCCAAATTTGACAACCCTGTATCATTTGATCAATTTCGGCCTATCTCTCTTTGTAACTCTATTTACGAGATCATCACAAACATTATTGCTTTGCCTCTGAAACATATTCTCTCCCACCATATCTCCTTTGAACAGTTTGGCTTTCTTTTGGACAACCAGATCCATGAGGTCATTGGTCTGGCCGAGGAACCTCTACACTCCATCCATACTTTTAGACAAAAGCCCTTGTTCTCAAAGTTGATCTTTCAAAAGCTTTTGATAGAGTAAATTGGCTCTATATTCGCCTTCTCTTACTGCACTTGTGCTTTTCCTTCTCTTTTGTTGCCTGGGTCCTAAACTACATCTCTACCCCCTCCTTTGCAATTCTAATCAACGGGGTTGCTTCCCCCTTTTTCAATGTTGAGTGAGGCCTCCGACAAGGGTGCCCCTTCTCTTTCTCCTTGTCTCAAAGGGCCTCAACAAGATGATCTCCCTCCGTTGTTCAATCTAGTAACTTCAAAGGTATCTCCATCTCTCAAAACTATTTTCTGACTCATCTCCTTTTTGTTGATGACATTCTCATCTTCTCAAATGGGGACCTTCATCATGTTATTCACCTTCAATCCCTCCTGGAGCTATTCAGCGAGGCTACTAGTATGAGAATTAACATATTGAAGTCCTCCCTCTAATGTTGGGCTATTCCGAAAAATGATCTATCCTCAATTGAAAATATCCTCTCTGTTCCTAAAAAGGACATTGTACAAGGGGTAGAATATCTCGACTTCATTCTCAAACCATGCAATTATTAGATTCATGATTGGGCATGGCTATTAGAGAAAATTGAAAATCGAATCAGAATCTGGACTAACCGTTGGCTATCTCATGTTAGTCATCTAGTTCTTCACAAATCTATCATTGAAGCAATTCCTATTTTTTGGGCTTCCCTAGCGTGGATTACTAGGGGGTCTTAAGCAAGATACAACAACTCTCTGGCAGCAAAAGAGGTATGGCGCCTCATTCAAAAGTTGGCTTATGGGCGCATATAATAGCTCAGAAATACATTTGAACCTTATCCATTCTGGACTGGATTCGCACCCCCATCAAAACTTGTCACAATGCCTCCATTGCCTATAAAGCAATTATCAAAGCATTTGTCACCATAGGAAATCATCTACGCTGGAAGGTGGGAAACGATCATAACATTCTAATTGGAAAGGATCCTTGGATAGGCAGCCTCCACTGGTATCATCTTCTTGATCCCTTAATTCAGACACTGGCAAGCAAAAATCTGTTCACTCTAAATCAGGCTTCAACAAGTCTTTCTCAGTTGTCTGTCACTAATCTTTAATTAGAGGGCGAGGCTGCAACAGCCTGGGAACATTATGTCAGGGCCCTACAATTCTCTAATACTCACTTGTCAAACAATGATGATCAACTCATTTGGAGAAAAATCCCGCATGGAAGATACGCAATCGCACCAAAATTTGGTTATGTATCCCAAATTCTAGACATGGAAAATCCTCCATGGTGGGGGGGAATTCTTTGCAAACTCAATTGTCCCCCCAAATCAATTATCATCATGTGGCTCATGCTAAAGGGAAAGGTCCCAACCTGGGACACTCTTCAAAGACACTCCTTTCAAGGCTCCAACATTTGCATGCTTTGCAAATCGGAAGTGGAAATCATCTTTTTATCAATTGTACTTTCTCAAAACAAATCTAGATGGAATTTAAACACTCTTTCCAACAAGCAAAGGACTGGAAAGAAGATAGTATATCAAGTTGCCTAAAACCAAGGATCTTTAGTTCTTTGCTTGAAAATTTAAAGGGCCTACCTTTGTGTGTTAGTTGGGGAATTTGGCTTGAACGTAACTCTGTTATCTTTGAACATAAACCCCCTATTCCCTTCAAAGTCTCCACCCAAAGCCTTGCTATCTCTAGATGTTCCCCTCCGCATCATCCTCTAGCTCCCCTTCCCCCCCAACCCATGATGAAATCCAAACAAACTGTCCATGGGCTTTTTTTATGGTGCCGCCCAAGGCTCCCACATCTATTGGTGGAGTTGGGGGAGTATTACATCTCTCTCATTGCCATTCTCTCTCCTTTTCTTCCAACATTGATCCTGCCTCAAACAATACGACTAAACTCTTTGCTCTTTACACAATAATCCTTTTAGCCATCTCAAAAAATATTTGTCCCCTCCATATCTATGGAGAATCTCAAGTGGTCATTTAATAGATGAACAAAAAAGCAAAGCTCCAAACCTTTACATTGCAGCCACTCATGGACAAAGTACAAAGTAGAGTTACTCATTTCTCACTTATATCTTATGATCATATTTACAGGCACCGGAATGAGGAAGTAGATAGACTCTACAAAAACGGCATGGATCTAGACCAAGGCACATGCAAAGTCTTTGAAGATCAAGAAGGCCGCAAAACAAAATTTGTTTTTGACCCTTGGATCTGATCCTCTAATGAGGCAAGCGGCACATCCTATTGATACTCTACATCAAGACTCTACAACTATCCACCTTTATTTTGCACACTTCTTTCCACCTATTGGGAAGGGATTTTGTTGCTCTTTTCCTACAGCCTTGTTACCGCCCGGATTGTACAAGCACCACGACAACGGTCAAGTCAAGCGTTGTCACCCTGATCCCTGACCTCTCTGTTCTAGCTATCTCCAAACAGCAAGCTATGGGGGGTAGTCCATATGGAAATGAGATGAAGGAAAACAAGTTGGGAACCAACTTGCCCGTGAGACACAGTTGAGTGGCCTAACCACTTGGTAAAAATTTAGCAAGATTAATGATTTGATTTGATTTAGAGTTTGAGACTAGTGTCTTATGTAGTCAAGAGTTCTTGTTTATTATAAATTATGACCAAGTAATCGAATGGACAAACGTTGCTTGTATGATTCGCTAACCTATATGCTTATGCAAATCCTAGGATCCAGGTGTGATGCAAGCATCTTGGTTAATTTTAATTATATGCCTAATCTAGTTGTAACCTTCCCTTAATTGTTTTGAAGTTAGGCTCCAAGGTAGGTTGTGGGACGGAGACCAACAGGAATCAGGCAAAGGCCTGATTAACGATACCTTCTGTTAGGCTCCTATCGCTCGATGCCTTCAGCGTTGCAAAGACTGTGGCTCTGACACCTGCAAAGTCAACTTGTTAACCACCAAAGAGTTGTTAAGCCCCTCAAGCTAGATGAGAAGGGTGGCCCTATGTTTTTATCAACCAAGCTTATGCTTGGAGGCAAGTTTTAATGCAACTAGTTCCTAGAATGTTTGTGCGATGATGATGAGTGAAATTATCTTGAGTTAAGATTTGTTTGGGTTCTTTAAGTACTTTATGTAAATTATCTTATAGCAAGAGTACTTAACAATAATGATATGACAATCTTAAACAAAATAAATGTTTAAAGATACAAGTGCAAGTTTTCAACTATAGATTAATCCACAAGATGCTTCACCAATTTGTAATAAGAACTTAAAGCAATTTATCCAATTATCAGTTAACCAATGGTTACAAGATGTCAACCGCAACTACCAAAAGTGATTCTCAACAAGATATTTTGTGATCTTATTATTCAATGCTAACTATCAAGAGATGTTCAACTGGATTCAATCAATGCTTATAATAACCGCAATGTCTTAAATGTCAAAACCACTATAAACAAGATTAGAAGATTTAGGGCTTGAGTGACTAAGTGCCAAGTTAACAAATTCTCAAATTCAACTCAAGACAAGCCAATGTTAGATCAGCTGTAATACTTCAAAAATTCAGCACTTATTAGTCCTATCTCAGCAGTAGGAAAATCTCTTTAAATCATTAAATTTGCCAAGCATATGAAACAAAAAATTTCTCAATGATTAACCAATGTAAATTTATGATTTTCAGACCTCTTAAGATGTAACAAATGACTATTATGATAACAGTAAGAAAGTTATAACAGCAATAAGGAAAACACCTTAGATCCAAGAGACATTAAGCTAATGATGACTAGATATGATCAGTGAGATGCTCAACAATTTGCCAAAGTAAATATGAGTTTTAAACCACTTTAAGATGTATAAACCACTTTAAGATGTAGTGTTCAGAAATAAATTAGATCTGATATAACTTATCACAGCAGCAAGTAAATCAGTAAATCAATAAGTTATTGATACTACAACAAGTGCCCAAAATGCCCAAAACAAGAAAAAAAAATTGTCAAAACTGAAAAATTTAGTTTTTGAGCTTTTTAAGGTAAATTATTCAAAAAATTACAGATCTGATTCAGTTATTTACGTAGAAAATTACAGCAAGCAAAATTTTAGATCTAAGCTAGATCTTTGATGCCCAAGTGGCCAAATTTCTAAAAAAAAAAAAATGCAAATTTAGAGTATTTTGACCAATTAAATGTGATTTTAGGGCTTATGTATCACTATTATGAAACAAAAATTACAGCAGTAGAAAAACAGTGAGAAAACTAGGATTTAGAGAGCAAACCCTAGGCCCAAGGCCTTGTAGATTACTTTTTCAAATTTGTCAAAATTTCTCCAATGTACTTGGCACCTGAAAACATAATATTTGAGCCAAAATCACTGCAAAACAAATTGTTAGAGATAAAATATCAATCTTTTGAAGAAACCCTTGTTTGCAATGAGATCTAGCCCTTGTAAGGATTATAGTCTTCTTAATGCTTGCAAAATAGATCCCAAACACTGGCCTTTTAAGTTGGGTAAGAGTTGGGCCTTCAGAAAATGGGTTTTTCCCCGATTTGAAAATAAGCAACCTGCAAAAATAGTCGGAAAGCCCTAGATGTCTAAGGTTTCTGAGGTCTCCAATGTCAATTTCTTCCTCAATCTTGAAACAAATTTAGAATAGAAACCCAAATACCCAATATAAAAAATTTAAATTTCAAAACCCCAAATATATACAAAAATACTAAAAACCCCAAAACCCATGTTAGAAGAAATAATTTACAAATTAGATCTACAAAATTATTTACAAGATCTACAAGTATACAAGGGTTTTGAAAATTTAAAATTTTGAGAAAATATTTTTATGTAATATGGAGTATTTCCTTTGAAGAATGACTAAAAATACTTTAGAAACCCCAATGTATACTATAGCCTTAGTGAAGATTTAATCCACCATATAAATATTTGGAATCCAAACAACAGTGATTATTGCCCAAGTTTATGAACTTGGAGGCCAAGGACTGAAGTACTTGCAAGCACTATGAATTTATCTCAAAATAATTTGTTAGATCACATGGGGAATCAAACCACCTAAGATTAGCCCAAAACTATCAATAGTATGGTTTTATCTCCATCTAATGAAAAAACAAATCTTACCAATATTCAGCACAACATAGAAATGTCTATAATCAACACATACCACAAATCAATAAGCAAAAACACCTTGAATTGCACCCAAAGTTTTTATTATGATTGAAAAAATAGTTCCCAACGGGACAATAGTTACAAAGCTACTTCAGCAGAAATTTTCTAGTTAGAAATCAAAATGCTAGAGAATCAAATGACTCTCTAATTTATAGATTTATCCTCCAAATGGATAAATAACGGCTAGTTTCTTTGATCCTTGTCAAAATAATCTAGGTCGTTGATAAACACTTCAAGATCTTTTAATCCTGACCGTTGATTTTTTATTTTTGAAGAATTTTCGAATTTATCATTTAATTCCATTTTCATTAGCTCAAAATTAATTTTTTTGAGCTAATTTCCTCAAAATTTTGACTTTGACTTAACCACCAAAGTTCAAGGGTCCAAATTTTCTTGAAATATACAATATTTCCTTGGTGGAGAATGCTTAAAAATTGATTCCTTTACGACACACGAATTTTTCCACTTGGAGAATTATTTTTTCTAAAACAATTTAATTTTGACTCTAGTTAATTAATTTTTTGGCTTAGGATTTAAATTTATTTTGCTAGAAAAATTAATTATTTTACACATGAAAAAATTCAATTATTTTCCACCCTCTAATATATAATATTTTACATTTACAACCCCTCAAAGGGGGAATACACATTTGGCTTAGACCCTCAAGACACAACCCATTTGCGACACAATATGATCTAGTAAAACAAATGATTTGTAATAAAATAATTAAGCCAACTAGCTTAAATTATTCCCAAATCATTTTTACATCAGACTCTACTAAAAACATTAGGACTCACCTAAGATTTCGACAATAAATTTCACCCTAGCTTTGGGGTTTAAGCTGAAGGGAAAAACTCTTCTAATTAGTGTGTTTAGAAACAAAGGTAATCAGCGACGTTAATAAACCTCTTAGGATGAAATTCGTCATTAAAATCATAGGCTTACCTAGGTTGTTACATATATTCAAGGTCTTACTAGGATCATTTACATTAGATAACTTGCAGAATGGGTTTGCAATGACATATAAACTGCTGACAAATGATCTGATCTTGTTGAAAAAGTTTGGCACTTCCAATTCCTTAGAACTTTCACAAATCTGGTGCAACAAGCCTAATCATACAATTGGACTATTTTTTTTTTTTGTTGAATACTTCACAACAACATTGTATAGGCAGAAGATAAAGCTCCATAGAGGGCTGAAAAAAAAAATTGGGGGCTCACTTCTACGCGGGCAGCTTTTTTGTTAACTGTTTCGAGGTGTCCGTAAAAAACCCTTTTTGTGATATAGGTGCTGCTTACAAATAGCACTGATAGCTTTTGCAAAACGCTAAATTGTTATATGATTGGGCAAAAGGCCACAGGAATGTCTCGGTATATACAGATGTAACCTCGTTATTGCACATAATGGAAGTTACAAACATTTTTCTTGGGAGGAAAAAAAAATATATATATATATATATATATTGAGCTATAAACAATTCACTGAGCTATAAAAAAATAAAGACAATAAACTTAAAGGTTATAATCATCAGGAGTTTCCTACAGTTTACTATTAACATCTCTACTGAATATCAATATTGAATAACCCCAAAAATTGATTATAGTCCAAGCCACTTGCCTTATTATGAAGGTTGCTACACTTCAGGGTTGATTTTTGCCAAAAGATGCAGGACCTTGTCCTTATATGCAGGGCATAGCGGTAGTTATGTAGCTTGTAGAGCTTGTACTGTTCAAAAAAGAATAGAATATGCCAAAACTGTAGGAAAATAACTAACGTGTAGGGTTTCTTTTGTTTTCTTTCTTTCATTAAATTATTGGAATTTCTTTTTTCCTTGTTACTATTCTCTTTTATAGGCTTAGTACTTTTTTAGAAAACTTGTAGGGCCCTTTGCAACCCACACTGCTCCAATTAGGTGTTAGGGGGGCAGAAATGCCCCCTGCATGCCCAAACTGGAAGTGTGTTGATTCCCTATTTTGTAGTTTTGTATATCACAAGGATAAATGGCCAAACTGGTCAGCATGCCCTCTTGAGTCAATGCACTGGACCTATCGGCACTAAATCCTGTGCCCTATTGATAATTAGTTGTAACTACCAAAACAAAATCTAACTTCCTTTTACATATAAAAATATGTATATTCTTGGAAAAATAAAGTTGGAACTCTTGAGCAATGTTATTAATCGTTATTGAGATAATATCGGCGCGAGGCAAAAAATCGGAAAAAATCGGAATTATCGGGAAATAATCGTTTGGTACAAAAAAATTCATTTTTTTTCAATTTTTTTAATATCTAAACCATCTACAACATAAAATAATACATTGACACATAAATATGATAAAATAACTAATATATAAGATGTTTAATATCATTTCTAGTGCTAAAATCACGCATAGCATTGAAACATGTCCTGAATAGTAAGTCTTGACTCATGAGTCCCAACTCAGCCTCAAAATATCAACAAAAAATATGATAATGTATCTCATCATGTCATAATGTCATATACAATAAAATGAAAAAAATAACTAAAGTCTAATCCTATTGATTTCCTCTGTCCCTCTTGCGAGAAAATGCCACAGCTTTCCCTTTCCCTCTAGATGTAGATGCTGGTGCTGGTGGAGTTGGCAATGGAGTCTACTATGCTCTAGAAGCTAAAGAACTAGAAGTAGGAGCTATAAGAGGTAGACCACGTCCTCTACTGGTGGCAAGGGTAGCCCGGGTAGGTGGTGTCACCTGGAAACATTACAATCTCCCAATCCTGAAAAACTGATAAGTCTGCTAGATTTTGAATGAAATCTAAAATTCTACTTTCTCCATATGAAATCCAATGAGGCTGGAACCACTCTCAAACATCCTGAGTCATTTCATGGTAATGTTAAAAATTTAAACATTACCATGAATAGAATATCAATACTAAGGCCTAGACTTGATCATTAAGCTGCCCCACTCAAAAATTATTTGTTTCTTTCAAAAAAATTGCATTTCAAACATTTAGCATCCCTTAAAAAACCAAAAAAAACATTATAAAACCTCGCTGCCGGAGACCCCCATGATAATTTCGATTATTATCACGATAAATTCGAATTTATCGCGGTAATTTCATAAAAATCGGCTAAAAAAAATTCCGGCGATAATTTCGTATAGTTATCGCGATTTTATCGGGGCAGCGAAAAAATCGCGATTATTTCATTTTATCGCGATATTATCGCGATTTTCACAACACTGCTCCTAAGGATGGTTATAGAAAAGTTGAACTAGAGGAATTGACCTTCTAAGGATTTTTGCAGGAGTCATAAGAAGAACTTAAATACACTATGTTGTATTTCAGATAGCAAATGCGATGATTATGGTTTGGTTGCCCTTTCAAAATATTTGTACTTCATACGTTCATGGTTACAAAAGATATGATATTGCTCTTTGTTATTCATGTTTATCTCTGTGATTGATCTTGCATATCTCGGGTGAGACCTTGCCTTCCTTAGGTATTAAAAATGCCAATATGTCAGGGTTTTTTATTGCTCTGAGAGCCAGAACCTAGGGTCTAATTTAGTGCCACAAGGCATTTGCATTTACTGACAGCAAGTGACTCAGAAACATTTCTATGAGCTTTTGGGCCATTTCTAAGGCATTTCGGTTTTTCAAATGTTTATGATACAAAAACAGGGGAGGTGGGAGGAGTTTCCTGCAACTAACCATTCGTCCATCGAAAGTTTATTGTTCACAAAAACCCAACTTTAACCTCTTTAATGTGCTCAAGCTAGTATCTTGTGGGTGAGAAATAAAATTGGGTTTGAGAGGGTTATATAGAGAATGAAGTTCAAGGTGAGGGAAGAAGGGCCTTCACTTTGCTTTAAAGAAAAAAATTTGAGTGACTTGCTCTATTTTGGTGAGTACCCCCAAGTACCATAGGTGTCTATAACAAACAGAACCTGTTTGTATTTGAAGACAGAATATATTTTGTAATTGTATAAATGTATTGATAGATCAATAACTGATAGGATGATCAATATTACAATCAGGGCGCTCATTACAAATACCTAGGCAGGGTGCCTTTTCAGTGTTCACTAATGGATGTGTATTTTTTATAAGACACATCTGTCACTAACTAATTAACTACCATTTATTATGTTTTATTGTGTTTATAACATTGTTGCCCTTTCAAGGAATGCTTTGTCCTCAAAGCATAGGAAATATGATTTTCTCTAGTTGGGCACGTCGTTGCAGTGAAATGTAATTTAACTGTTTTTATGGGTTTGACTTTGTTCACGCTTTGAGTGTTGATGTCGTTCCTGTGTGTTGTTTGCATCATCTTGAGAGTGGAAGCTTCAACACCATATAATTTGTAGCATTGTCCTTACCAATTAAACTCCATAAATTGTTCTTCAAGGTTTGTAGTATAACTTCCCAACTGCATCAACCAATCTGCACCTAGTGCTACATCCATCTCTTCAAGCAATAGAGCATAGAGTTCTATTTGTAGTTCCAGCTCTTGTATCTGAATTGAAACCTTATGACATTTTGCTACTTCCTTGAATTTTTGTACATTAGCGACCATCACGATGAGGTACACACAAAGGTTTAGTTGTTTAGCAACAGCAATGTCTATACAATTGTGAATACCGTCATAATCTAAAACTATTGTGACATTTGTATACTTTCTGACTCCTTCAAGCTTCAAGGTCTAAGGTTGTGGTTGCCCTATCATGGTTGTTGGCATAACTATAGAGTTGCTTTCTTTTTTTGTTAAAGAGTGGATTCTTTCCTTTCGAAGATGTGGTGGAACGTATTTTGTAATAGTTGGTTGTAATTGTTCTTTTGGAGTAATTATCTTTCCTTGAATTTTGTTGTCTTTATTTCTATTTGGCTGAGCACATGACACTGAAGCTAGTGATGCTTTATGTGGTGTATCGTCATGGTCTGAATCTAAATTGTATGCTATTGTGATTTCATCATCTAGCTTTTGTACTTCTACTTGCCTTCCATCCACAATTTTATACTAAAGGACATATCTTCACATCTATGTCCTGGTGTCCAATTTTTTAAACACTTACGACAATTGTTTTTCTTATTTTTCCCTCTCTCTAATTCACTGCTAGATGTGTCTAAATCCTTTTCTGCTTCGTAAATATATGGTTTCTTATCTATGCCCCAGAGACCATTTCTCTCCACGCTGTCTACATTTGTTTATTCCCTTCTTATCTGAATCTTGTTTTTGGTTTTCATCTTCCCTAGTGAATGATGGCTTGTTGAACTTGTTCCTTTGTTCAATTAATTTCATTGCATATCTAGCATCCTCAACTACTTTAGGGTTCCATAGTTTTATTTCACTATGGATGTAATCCTTCAATCCACAAAAGTATATTTTTAGTAATTGTTCATCTATGAATCCCTTTTGTCTTGTGGCCAGAACTTCCCATTTGTGCATGTAAGTCATTCATGTTTCCCTCCTATTTAAGATGAACAAATTTATTGTACAGATCATCATCAACAAATTTATTGTACAGATCATCATCTTCCTCGTCATGGAACCTTTTTAATAGGGAAGTTGTACAATTTTGACAATGGAAAGAACGAGCATCACATTATCTAGTCCAACATAGAAACTGATTGTAAGCTTCCTCTTCTAAATTATTGGGGGCCATCATTATTTTTTCTCTTTCACCCAATGGGGATTTCAATTCCAAGATTCCTTCCATTTTGTTGACCTAGATGCTTGCTCCCCTATGGTGTTTACCATCATATTTCGGTAATTTCTTTTCAATTTGTTGATAATCTATATCTAGAACTCTTTTCTGATACTTACTACCTGAAAAAAATTGCTTCAGGTGCTTCTTTATGTCCCTGTTCACCTGTATTTTGTGATTCTTGACTTGATGTTGTTTTCTAGTAGGTTAAGGGTTCTGCAATTAATGTGTCTACCCTTTCAAAGCTAGTCAATTTTTTCAACCTGGAAGTTAAGTATCCTAGCCATTTCATCCTTGTTCCCTGTTACCCACCATTTTGTGGGTGATATCCCTAGGAAAAAATTTCCTCCAAGATGGTCCTCAATCGATAGCCAGCAACGCCTTGCAACCACCAACTAGCTCGTTGTGCCATTTCTCCGCCACCTGAGCCAGCCATGTGGTCCCTCACCCATCTGTCATGATCGTATGTTTGAAGGTGGGCCTCCCGAACCTAAAGGTATGCCTTGTCATTTGGTAATTGAGTATTGTAGTTTGCTTATCATGGACACTTTTGGGCATGGATTAATGGGGGGATTCAGTGGAAAGAGTGGGCTAGGTTTGTGCTTTTGTCCCCTAGACCTCTTTTGGATGTTACCCTTGGATCTTAGTCCCGTGGGATCTCTTTTACTGACCTTTGGGTTTAGGGTGGTACTACATGGGAAACCCCGATTTTGGTTGTGTGGTCCCGCTCCCTCATCCACATACATTACTCCCCTTCCATTCATTATAGCTCCATTCATTATTCTTCCCACCTGGGTCCACATTTCCCCACTCGGTCTGTTGGAAAACATAATTAGGTTCGGTCTTTATTAATGTATTTGAGTCATCATGTAATGTACTTGTCAAAAGAATAAAGAAAAGAATTTTTATTATTGTATCAATGACTTATTAAAGCATGGGTTTCATGCTTGGGTCATCATTATATTAGTCAAAGTCCCCATTGTGGACTCCTAGGATTAATATTGAGTTTATAGAGTCATTGTACATTCAAAGAGACCCTTCTTGGGCTTTTGAATCATGTAAAAAGGTTTACTATTGAGTCAAATATAATTTATGTAACCTCCACATCAAGTCGGCCTAGAAGAGATCAAGTCGGCCTAAGGACACCAATTCGACCTCACTTGGAGCCTATAAATAGAAGCAAGTCGAATTCATTTGGAGCATCTCATCTCAAGCTAGTTCGATATCTCTAAGGAAGCTGGAGAAGTGCGAAGTGGGTCTAAGGAAGCAAAGGAAGTGCGAGTTGGGTCAAGTCTAAGGAGAAGAAGAAAATCAAACTTTTGGTGCTCTCTCTCTGTTTCATGCCCTAGTTTGGGAGATCGAAGTCTTCCAAGTTTTGTTGTTGCCTGATGCTGGAAGCTGCTGCATAGTCGAAGTTGCTGGGAAGGAAGTGCTACTGGAAAGAGGTCAAAGATCTAGGAGGCTAACTTGGTGTGGAGGGAAGGTTTGGTCTTTGTCTAGGGTGAAGAGTCTCAAAGAATACTATTGAAAGGAAGAGAATTTTTCACTGGGTTTTCCCCTGGCATAGTGCCTACATCTTGTGTCTCTTGTTTTGTGATCTTCATACACACATAATATGGTAATTGCTTGATGAAATATAAGATAATAAAGAAGTAAAAGAAGCCAACATAACTCACAAGTAATTATCAAGTAAGGAGAATCAAACCCTAATCTATTTGCATTGATTTTCCAACATGGTATCAGAGCTAAGGTCAAGAAAAGTTGAAGATCACTTTGTTGGCATGGATTCTCCCTCTTTGATGAACTACATAAGAATGGGTATCAACATTGCTGGAAGTTGGATCAAGAAGGTCATCCATTACTTATTCAACAAGGTCAAAAGTCAAGGATTCTTGGCTGCTCTTACAGGTTCTCTTAATGATGACAATGCATGGATCATTGATAGTGGAGCATCAAGACACATGACAGGAGAAAGTAAACAACTTCATACACTATCAAAGGAGCCATCTTCTCATGCAGTGGAATTAGGTGACAACAAAATCTATGATGTTAGAGACCTAGGATCAACATCATTGAAGCTAGAAAATGGATCGAAGCTGCACCTGAACAACATTCTATATGTTCCAAGTCTGAAAAAGAATTTGATTTCTATTTCTTGTTTAGAAGATAAAGGGGAAAAAGTTACTTTTGTTGATGGAAAGGTATTGGTGGGTTATTGGAGTTCGTGAAGGAAGCCTTTATAGAGTCATTACACCACCTCCTCAAGCTTTGGTTCATATGGAAATAAGTCCCATTGAGCTATGGCATAGGAGGTATGGTCATCTACATTATAAGGTCATCCCTACTCTTAGTCAATTGGTTCATGGTATCCCCAATATGAAGTTAGATCATGAAGGTGTGTGCAAGGGATGCTCTTTGGGAAAACATACAAGAAAGCCATTTCCGAATAGTGAAACTAGGTCTAAAGAGATATTAGACCTCATCCATTCTGATGTGTGTGGGCCCATGTCTGACAAATCACTTGGAGGTCATCTCTACTATGTAACATTCATTGATGACCATTCTAAAAAGACATGGCTCTACCTTCTCAAAACAAAAGATAAAGTATTTGATAAGTTAAAGGAGTTTATGTCCGAAGTGGAAACCCTAACCGAAAGAAAGATAAAAACTCTAAGGTCTGACAAAGGTGGGGAATACACTTCTAAGCAATTGATTGCATATTGTAAGGAAGCAAGTATTAAGAGGGAGCTCATTGTTCCCTATTATCCCAAACAAAATGGATTGGTCAAAGAAAGAAAGGTCAATTGAAGAAGGCATTCGAACTATGCTCCTTGATCAAGACCTACCAAAATTCTTATGGGGAGAAGCAATAATGACAGACGTGTACATTCAAAATAGATGTCCTCATAAAAGTCTTGATAATACAACACTGGAAGAAGTATTCACTGGAAAGAAGTCAAGTGTGGATCACCATTGAATCTTTGGAAGTCCAGCATACATCCATGTTCCAAAGGACAAGCAAAAGAAGTTGGACTCTACAAGTATCAAGGGAATATTCGTTGGATATAGTCTCTCCTCAAAAGCATATAGAATCTACATTAAGGAAAGAAGACATATTGAAGTAAGCAGGGATGTCATATTTGATGAAAATCAAGCATACAAGAAATCAAAGGATATTTCTATTGATTATGATAACGAAGAAGTTCCCATATTTGAAGAAGAAGAAGTTTTTCATGAAAACCCTACTACAAATCAAGAAGAAGAAGAAGGACCAAGTGAACCTATTCAATCGGTAGTCATCCCAACCACAAGGAAAAAGCCAAATTGGTTAAAAGCTACATTAGAAGATGTTGAAGGAAATGAAGCTGCGAAAGGAACCTTTAGGGAAAGTAAGAAACCAAAAAGATATTCTAGTTATGCTGCATACATGACAAAGTTAATTGAAGCCAAACCATCTACATTCAAGGAAGTTGCTCATCAAGAGGTTTGGAAGAAAGCAATGCAAGAAGAATATCTATCCATCATGAAGAATGGGGTTTGGGAAATTGTTCCTAGACCTGATGACAAATCAGTTGTCACCTCCAAATGGATCTATAAGATCAAACATGTTGATGGAAGTATAGACAAGTACAAAGCGAGATTCGTTGCAAGGGGTTTCTCTCAAAAGGAAGGCATTGATTATGAAGAAACCTTTGCTCCCACAGCAAGGTACACTACCATTAGATCTTTGGTTTCATTCGCTGCTACAATGGGTTGGAATATCCATCAAATGGATGTGAAGACCACATTTCTGAATGGGACCATTGATGAGGAAGTGTATATCAAACAACCTGAAGGCTTTGAAGTTAATAGCAGGGACTCTCATGTTTGCAGACTTAAGAAAACCCTATATGGTTTGAAGCAAGCACCTAGGGCATGGTATGCAAGGATGGATGCATATCTACTTAGAATTGGGTTCGTGAAGAGTTTTGTTGATCCGAATCTCTACATCAAGGTCATGAATGATGAGCCTATCATTATTCTACTATATGTGGATGATCTATTCATCACAGGTGTGGAGCAAAGAATTCAAGAATGCAAGAAGATGTTGGCAGCTGAATTTGAAATGAAGGATCTAAGACTGATGCACTATTACTTGGGTCTAGAAGTATGGCATAAACCTGGGGAGATATATTTGGGGCAAGGAAAGTACATCATCAAGTTGTTGTAAAAATTTGAGATGATGGATTCCAAGCCGATGACTACTCCTATGATCACCAATCTCAAGAAATTGAGGAACTCTAACTCTAGTCTCGTGGATTCTACCTCTTATCGACAGTTGGTGGGTTCTCTAATGTATCCGGTAAATACTAGGCCAGATATATGTTTTGCAGTAAACATTCTTAGTCAGTTTATGTTGGAGCCTCATCATTATCACTGGATAGTTTTCAAACATAGATTGAGGTATCTTTGTGGCACCATATATCACTGTCTAAAGTATGATAGTAAGGAAGTCAAGCTAATTGGCTTGACAGATTCTGATTGGGGTGGCAGTGAGACCGATGGAAGGAGCACTACCGAAGGATGTTTTAGTCTGGGAGCTGCTATGATCTCGTGGATGAGTAGGAAGCAAGATCTCGTTGCTTTAAGTAGTGACAAGGCAAAATATGTGGTTGCATGTGAAGTACGAAAGGAGGTTGTTTAGTTAAGGAAGCTTCTAACAGATTTGTTCCAGAAGTCTCTGGGTCCCACTGTGATTAATTGTGATAATCAAAGTTGTATCAAGATGTCTAGAGATCTCGTGTTTCATGCTAGAACGAAACATATCAACAATAAGTTCCACTTTATTAAGAACCTGGTGCAGGATGGGCTCATGAAGTTGGAGTATGTCTTGACAGATGAACAGGTAGCAAACATACTAACAAAGGCTCTTCCTGATAAGAAGTTTGAATATCTAAGGAACCTGCTTGATTTAGTAGATATTGTTGGTTGTATTGATGATAAGAAATTGGAAGAGATTTGTTGAGACTTTGTGAGTGAAGCATTGCCTGGGAGGACATCTGGCCAACACTTTGTGTTGATGTCTAGGTCCCAAAGTAGTGAAGGTGGTGTAGGTCGTAGGGCTCTGACCATGGATACACACCTAGGTCCCTAGGTTGGTGGTTAGCAAGTAAGCCTGATGGTACCTAGAGAAGTTCAAAGCTTGAGTCCACTTTATTCCCACTTGGATAGATTGCCCTGGTTAGGAATCTAGTCCGTGGCATTGCAGTGCCTAAATTGATGAGAGACCAATGGATAGATTGCCCTGGTCAGGAATCTAGTCCATGGCATTGCGGTGCCTAAAGTTCTTCATTGTTCATATAGTTTGAGATCTTCCATTGTATTTGTATATTATGAATACCTCCCTAGTTAAGAGGAAGTGTTGGAAAATGTAACTACATTCAGTGTTCATTAATGTATTTGAGTCATCATGTAATGTACTTGCCAAAAGAATAAAGAAAAGAATTTTTATTATTGTGTCAATGACTTATTAAAGCATGGGTTTCATGCTTGGGTCATCATTATTAGTCAAAGTCCCCATTGTGGACTCCTAGGATTAATATTGAGTTTATAGAATCATTGTACATTCAAAGAGGCCCTTCTTGTGCTTTTGAATCATGTGAAAAGGTTTACTATTGAGTCAAATATAATTTATGTAACCTCCACATCAAGTCGGCCTAGAAGAGATCAAGTCAGCCTAAGGACACCAATTCGACCTCACTTAGAGCCTATAAATAGAAGCAAGTTGAATTCATTTGGAGCATTTCATCTCAAGCTAGTTCGATATCTCTTAGGAAGTTGGAGAAGTGTGAAGTGGGTCTAAGGAAGCAAAGGAAGTGTGAGTTGGGTCAAGTCTAAGGAGAAGAAGAAAATTGAACTTTTGGTGCCTCTCTCTCTCTGTTTCATGCCCTAGTTTGGGAGATCGAAGTCTTCCAAGTTTTGTTGTTGCCTGATGCCGGAAGTTGTTGCATAGTCGAAGTTGTTGGGAAGGAAGTGCTGCTGGAAAGAGGTCGAAGATCTGGGAGGCTGACTTGGTGTGGAGGGAAGGTTTGGTCTTTGTCTAGGGTGAAGAGTCTCAAAGAATACTATTGAAAGGAAGAGAATTTTTTACTGGGTTTTCCCCTCGAGGGGGGTTTTTCCCTAGCATAGTGCCTACATCTTGTGTCTCTTGTTTTGTGATCTTCATACACACATAATATGGTAATTGCTTGATGAAAGATAAGATAATAAAGAAGTAAAAGAAGCCAACATAACTCACAAGTAATTATAAAATAAGGATAATCAAACCCTAATTTATTTGCATTGATTTTCCAACAGGGTCCACATAGGGTTGGCCTCCCCTTCCCCTTGCCCACACCTTGGGTCGGGCTTGAAACAATGCCCCGGAGGTTGATGCAGCTGAAAAGAAAATTAAAAGCATAATTGGCCACATTCAACAAGAAAATGTACCACGAAATACAAAAGATGGTCGAGAGAGACCAGTGTTTTAAAAACCAGTCGGTTTGAACCAGTAACCGATCAAACCAGTAGGTTAGCAAGCCCACCAGGTCAAACCAGCTTAAAAAACTCGGTTTACCTCCTCATTTCGCCTTTTTTTTGCCCTAACCAGTCGGTTTAGGACAAAACCGACCGGTTTGTGGTCAAACTAACCGGTTTTGTCCTAAACCGGTCGATTTATTGCTAGGGCAACTATAACCCCCACAAAATGCATTTTTGTGAGTTTTGAAGCTGTTTTGAGGGAAATTTGGGGTTGTTTTCCTCCAAAAATAGTCCCTCCCAGAAAAACATGCCTACCCTCTCATTTTCCTGACACATCTCCACCCGAACAATGTTGGCAATTAATGGTAATGTTGAATTTTTAAAGTAAAAGTGATATTTCCTTTAATTTTCATTTTCATCCTTTTACTTAAATTTTTAACATTGCCATGAAATGACTGAGGATGTTTGAGAGTGGTTTCGACCTCATTGGATTTCATATCGAGAAACTAGAATTTTAGATTTCACTTAAAATTCAGCAGACTTAATGGTTTTCAGGATTTCATGGTTTGGGGGTTTGCAATGTTTCCATTTGATTCTATCATGCGTGAGGGTATGAGATTGGCATTTGATTAAGAGCATGAAGCCCTTTAAGAACCTTGATCGTGGTGGCAATTATTGTTGAACTTTGTTGATGTTGGTGGTACTGATGGTTGAACTCCTCTACCATGGCCTTAACAAGAATGCACCCTTCACTCAAAGGAAAACAACTAGTTAGGAATGCTAATCTTTTTCTACCATTTTATAAGGTTGAGGAGATGAACCCTTCACTCAAACCAAAATCATTGGTTAGGCATGTTAAACCTTTTCAATTTCTATCATGTTATAAGGTTGAGCAATCCAAGTCTAAAGACTTTGAGCTAGATGATGTTGATTTATCTCTTGTTGATCATGTTTATGTATTTCTAGTAGCGTTGAATCAATGATGAGTTTCATGAGTGACCGTGTTGATTAGTGATTTGTAGTTTTGATGTCTATTTTTGCTACTACTACTAAAGTTGTAGAGGAGTTTTAGGAGTCCTCAAACTTGGAGGCATATTATTTATGTAGCTCATGTTGATGATCTCTTGTCTAGTAGTGGTGATGAATTTGATCATGATGAGGAGTGATCATGTTGTTGATCACTGATATGTAGACTTGTAGTAGTTCAGTGACCCCATAGCTTAGAGCATTGTTTTCGGACTCTAGAGGCCATTTAGAGCCTCATTGATTATGTATTTTGTTGCGGATATGTATTGAACTCGATGCCATTTTGATATATTCACCTTTACATGGTATATAGATGAGCAAACCTTGCATATTTTGTTTCTATTGGCTTGGAATCATGGTTTTAAATCTTAAAAATAGTTTTTTCATTAAAAAATAATTATTTAATGTATTTTTTAAAACCAATGCGTTTAGACCTGACCAGTCCCAGTTCGACCGGTTCCAGTTCAAAACCCGGTTCATTAGGTGGACCGGTCCGATCACCAATTCTAGTTTTTAAAACATTGGGAGAGACACACTTAACTCGTGGGCAAAAGCCAAATGCATGAGCTCTACCCCATACCCTTGGCCATCACCCTAGTTCCTATAGGCCCTAAAGGAGCCTCCTTTATCATTCTGGAACCCATGATTGTCCCAACCCCTGGTGGGCAATGAACCGCCCTACCTTAAAAGGGGTATCCACTATTATACCTTACACATCATGCTCTTATCCTTTGAGCCCCGAGCAGTTAATCAAAGAAAAATCATAAAAGGAAAAAGGCATATAAAGAAGGGTGGAAAAATCAAGCCAGGGTATCTCGTGCACCACGATTGCTCCCTCCTATACATTATATACCCAAGTGTGGGATTCCCTTTATTAGCTACCCTTGTACCTCGACATGTGGCCCAGGATTGCCCCTCTCATTCCCTATTCCATTCATCTCTTTATCACATGCCACCACCATTTGAAGGATGTACCTTGGACATATTATCCCCTCTAAAGGTAGAAACCACCTAATAGGATACTTGGTTAACCCCCTTTGGAGCTTGGAGACATTAGCACATGCCAAAGCCCACTATGGAAGGGCATGTCATTATGAAGTGCCCACCTGTTGTCCATGGTTTGTAAGCTCTTTAACTCGATTCCTTTAAATAACTGGTTGTACTGGAAGGCTAGGGGACACATTAGATCTTATGCAGGATTGCAAATGGTCTCCATTTTGGGTTTGGTCTCGCTATACACGGTCCTAACTCTCCAGAGGGCTACATTGCCACATGTAGGGTGTGTGTAGAGAGCCATGGGCCTCCACAATAGTAGACAACATTCCATGGATCCCTAGAGATGTTCAGAGATTGCTTGAGATTCACCTATTGGACGAGGAAGATGCACCTGGTTCACCATGCCCAGTCGGCCCCACAGTTGTACCATGCACTTGGCAGATGACCCAGGACTTGTATGCTGATGTGGCATCACTTACACCATCATCTGAGCCCTTGCAGATGGTCTACAGGCATCTTCGATCTATTTGGAGACCCATGAGGTTACTTGTGTGCCCCCACACCCATTAGGAGCACCACAGGTTTATTATTTGGAGAACAAGGGGCCAACCCCTTGTCCACTACTTTTGGGAGTCCTATTCATCATTATGGCACTTATGGACTTCATCAAGCTTCTTAGAAGGCCCAACGACATGTATTATTGATCATTCAACCTCTTGAGAGGCTTATTCTTTTGTTTATGAGCTAGTTTGGTGGGCTTGTCACCAAAAGTTAGTTATTTTGCACATTATTTTATTCTAGGGGCTAATGTAGGCCTAATTAGCTAAATCGAACTCATTAGAAGTGTATAAATACAAGTGATGTGAATTCATTTTAGCATCATCACTTGGATTGGACTTGTATCTCTTTAGAGAACTTCGCTATCCTTCTTAGAGGATGAATTTTTGGAGCATGGAATGAATTTTGATGTTTGAATCATTTTCTCTTGTCTTGGAGCTTTTGATTGGCAAAGTTTTGATGGCTGGATATACTCTTGATACATGTAAGTGAAAGTTAATGTTATTCTTTCTTTCTATTTCATGATATACATTGTTGTTGGGATTTCGCTATACTAGGGCTAATTTACTGCATCCATTTATGTGAAGTTGTGGAAATTTTGTTTCTAGATAGTGATGCTTCATGCATGGGCCATGTATTATGAGCAAATGTTCCTAGAGATGCTTCATCATTGCAAAACGAAGTATAAAACTCTTTAAGTTGTTTTTGTTGTTGCACTAACGATAAGCGAAGTTGTCTTCGAGGCCTCCTTGACATAGAAAATCCAAAGTCCATAGTCATTATTCTACTTGACTCCAATCTCCCCAAAAGGATTAGGCACTAGTCCTCCATAGGTGATCACCTCAAAGTTTATTTCTTTCACCTTCCCCTCTTTTTTCTAGGCCTAGCCTACATAGGTCACATAGGGCATCAATTATCTCACAATCTAGCCATCCAAACATTTCGATTTGTGGTCCACAACTGTGCTTTTGTGTCCTCAAGAAGCCCTCCAAATTTCATGAGATTTCAACGATGGGATCTTGGGATATCACAAGCCCTAGCTTGAAGACCGATTCTTGCCCCTGGTTTTCTTAAGCTAGAAACCTCACTGGGATCATTGCATTATCTTTCATTGAAAATTCCTTCCTTGATCCCCTTCTTCCCCTTGATTAGGTCAAGTATATCATTGGTTGCTAAACCCTACCCCCTTGACCTAACTCCGGTCCACTTGGTCCTATGTGGTCCCACAACTTATTGAAGCCAATTTCACAAAGACCACTTGGAAGCCAAGTTTCCACAAGGACTTTAGGAGTTAAGAATCTTCTTGACAAGTCATATACTCAAACCCTAGCTCTTATAATTTCCCTAAGGCCTTCCTAGAGAGCCTTCCATTTTGCTTTCAAGGTAAGCAGGCCATATATTTGAGCCTCTCTTGTGAATAGGCTTTTAGGATCACCTCTCATCCTATCATTGATCCATTCAATTTTCTGATCCTTATTTTAATGGGTCTCCTTCCATTGGTGAAAGGTCGTAAAGAGTAGGGAGCCTTAGCCGAGGTGACATTGGGCTATTGCTCCATTGTTGCCCTTGAGCTAGTGGTAGCCCTTCAAGGATCCCCTTTTAGGACCCCTGCTAGTTTGAGTAGTAACATTGTCATTTCTCATTCTTAATGTGATTTGCCATCGGTTCTTAACATCCTCTATCAACTTGTCAATTTTGTCTCCTTTTTCAAATTTATTGATTTTATCAATTCACTCTTTTTGTCCTTCCCCCAACTCTACCTGTGCTTTTTCAACATTGCCAAGACAAAATCTTACGATATTAACCTCATCTCTATATCGGTTGAATTCGACATGTAATTCATCATTGCTAACTATCTTGCCATTAGCATTTTTCTTTGCAGACCCCACTTCTATTTTATTTTTATTTTTTCATATAGATATTTTTTAAAGTAGTTAATTATTATTTTATAAAGTGACTTTATAAACTAGATTGGATCTAATACCACTGAGAGAGATGGTGATCTCATGTGCTACATTTTCCTAAGCGAAGCTCTACAAAGTGTCCTTGCTACTCACAGGCAGATTTCAGGTATTGATGGAGAGTTTTGGTGTGGGGTTGTGTGGATCTGCTCTATTCATGGAGGAAATTGTTGAATGTATTTGGTTTTGCAGGCTACAAACAATCCAATCCGTAGCACTGCGCATTGGGATCTTGAGTGCAGTGGATCTGCTTTACTAGAGTGGTTATGGTGGGATCATAACCACAAGCAGCTGACAAAACTCTTTGTGCCATCAGATCTAGAACTCTAGATGATGGCAATCACCAAGGAGGAGTCACAAGCTTCATGGGTCGAGAGGGCTTCATGGCACATAAATTCGTGGTGGCTCAATCCCTTCTCTCTCGCAGATTTGGACAAGGTTAGGGTCGTGAGGTCGTGGCGGATCGATAAGGCTGAGAGGGTATCAAGGCTAGCGAAGGGATGGATGGAGATGTTTAAAGTCACGACGGGTCCACGCTTTGTGTTTATAAGTATGCAGATTTCCGCTCTTCTGGACATGAAATCGTCGAAAGAACAGTCACATGAGGCAAATTTGAATCTTATAGGGACACCATTCTCTTGCGGGATACCTCTATGTCTTTTACCCTTAGATCCAGATCTGGACAAAAACCAGAAAGAAAGAGAAAAATACCAAATCTTTGTCAAGAATTTAAATGGGAAGGCCACAATCTGTTGGATCCGAGGCACGGATCTGGTGGAACAACTTCAGCAAAGCATCCAAAATGATTGGGGATTACCAGTAACACGTCAAGTTTTGATATACAAAGGAAAAGTGCTTCGGGACTCTCTCCTGCTAAAAGATTATGGCCCGAGGAAAATATTCCAAATACAAAAGCACAGACACAACCTGACAGTGGATCAAATGGCGGAGTGGAGGATCAGTCGGGAACAGTGACTCGTAGCCAAAAGGGTATTGAATCAACAGAGATCATAGTATCAAAGCGAGGGCATAAAGAGAACCCATATATCTGAGAGCTCGATCTCAGAAAAAGAAATCCCCCTTAAGGCAAATGGCAATCAATTGGCAATAGTAACAGTCGCTCCCAATAAAGGAGTCTGACAAAAGGTGGAGGAAAAGAAAAGAAAAAAGGGGAAGCTAAGTTATTTTTATCACTTAGCCCCGGAAAATTTATGTAAATAAATTTTATAGTTTCTTCTTCTTTTTGTGCATCAGTGGAAAGGTTGACATGATTGAATGCTTTCGAGCATCTGCGGAATGTAATTTTTTTTTTTCAGGTTGAATTAAATTACAATTTTTCTTCGGAAAAGAAAGTAACTTTATTTATGAAGTAAATTTATGATAAGTAAATCATTACATATTAAAGAGATCTTTTCTTTTTTAATTATAAAATTATTTTTTTGAAAAGGTATATATATATATATATATATATATGTCCACAGGGTCTTGGATAGACAGTGATCGGGTGATCTGTTAAGGCACTCCTTGATGTGAATTCACTGGTTCAATTCCCCGCCCCAATAGGGGTGATATATTATTGCATATGATGATGTAGTCCTACCAAGCTTATAATTTATTTTATTTTGACTTTTTATGATTAAGTAAATAATTATAAAGTTACTTTTATGATCAACATACAAACTCATACTCCCAAGATAGGGTGCACACGACGCGAGAAGGTGGGGGCGTGTTGCCACCAACCCACACGCCAATGGGACATGGAAACACACCCCCATAGAGTTTCCCCACATGCCATGCAGCACACACAAGACGACACATTGGTTCACCACCTAGCGAGTTGGTTTGGCATCCAAGCATTCATTGCAACATTCAGTTGATTGATGGGAGGGAAGTTAACACAAGTCCTCGACAAAGTTTCATGGTAGGTTTTACCATTCTCATGGGCAAGCCAGCCCAGTGCTGTCTCTTCACCCATTCGCCATTTAATATGCAGTGTTCAATGGATTTAGTTCATGGATATTGGCCTTGAGGAGAAGACCCCATTATTGGGCTTGGTTTACAGTTTGGAACAACTTTATCATTCCACGCACGAGAAGCTTTAGGCACTTAGCCCCCTCATTCAGCCCGGTCTGATGGAGACTTAATTGGAAAAATTGGAGTGCTTCCCAGGTGCATAAGCGGGAAAATATGGTTATTTCCTTTTGTGTTTCCTCACAGCACTTCCACACCCTCTCAGTTGCATGCTCCAGGCCCCAGAGGAAGTTGTCTTCTCCATTTAACCAACAAAAGTCTTCAGTCATCTTTGTCCTCCTAGGCAAGCCGCCTCTATGGCCTAGTCGCTCAAGTCGGCTTAGGTACGCAATGGTTTTCTTCTTTCTAGGATGCAATTATAACGCTTTTCTTGTGCCGAAATCTGCAATCATCACTTTCTTAGGCAACTCCGAAGCTCTCGCTTCACTAAGAGTGAACAGACTCCCTCGTCTAAGACAAAGCTCCACCATTGTTAGAGAGTGTCCCGCTCAGCACTCTTCTTACTTTATTCAAGCCTTCAGTCGCAGCACTCTGACTCATTATTGATTGCAAGGGTCCCTCTGTCCAAAAATCTAGGGCATCGAAATTAGGAGATTTCTCTATCAATGATAACTGCTTGTGAATCCTTTTTACTTCTTAAGATTTGGATCTTTTCTTTACTTAGATTATTATAGTGTTCTTCTTCATCAAACAACTATCATAGCATAAACAATAAAGAGACAAGAGACACAAAATGTAGGCGATCAGCCAGGGCCAAAACCTCTCCAACTTGAGAGGAAAACCCAAACGAATTCTTCTTCTTATAGAGACTCCAATTGACGAATACCAAGACCAAGACCCTTGACACAACAACCTCTCCAAGACCAAGTCACAAGCCTTCTTAGTTTGATTTCTTCCTTGAGTCAACGATGGTCAAACTTCCTTCTTCTCCCACTATCTCAGCTATCCTTCAGATTTCGGTCACTTGTTTCAGATCTGCAACCCTCGGCCCTATTTCAGAAACCCTAAATGTGGCATGTGAGGGAGAATGACACCTTGATTCCCTTCGCTTTAGATGGAGACTCTTTCTCCTTCAACTCGGCTTGAGAATCACCTTGATTTTCTCCTCAATCTACCCTCTAAATATGACTGTGGTATTTCGGTCCTTCCTACAATAGACAGCCCTAGATCCTCGCACGTGTGGAGTATAACAACCCAAAACAGATCAGAAAACAACCTTGGTGATGATCCTTCTTTCTTCGCTTGGTGATAGAGCTTCTTCTTGTGATCTTCGCACTTCTATCTCTTTCTTTCTTGCTTGACCGAATTGTGTTCTTGAGTGAGGCCGAGCTGCCCTATATATAGTGATTTCTCCATCAAAATGAGTCGACTTCTGCTTGCATATGGGCCGACATGCTTGTCTAGAAACATCTTCATCTTCTTAGAAGGGCCGACATGAGAAGTAGCTTGTGACAAGGTCTTGGAGGGTTATTTACACAATCAAAATTACCTTTTACAATATATAACATGTCTTCAATACATGACATTGACTTCCTAGACTCTATGACTTGATGACCAACCCTAAAGGCTCACAATGGGAGCCTTAACTATAAAATAAAATTCCTTCATCATGAAACCCCTGATTCAAGCATTACAAAAATAACTTTATTTTCTTCGTTACATCAATTACATAAAATCATGATTACACGTCATTATGAAGACCGAACCTAGTTACATTTTTCAACACCTTCACCCACCTTGAAGCCCAACTTGACTTTTGATTTTTCATCGTGCCTTGGTAGAGAGCCAGAGTGCACAAGGGCATAGCCTACTACCAAGGACGAGGTTGCTCAAGAGCTCAGATGCAAGCTGAAAGCTCGGCCACCATATTCAGAGAACTTACTCCCCAAGCAGTTTAGGAGGAAATTACATAGGTGGAGAGGGAATTGGCAAGTGAGAGGCGCACCCTCATAGACACAAAGGTATTAGTGGAGGTGGATGATTAGGTTCCTGATGCAAGTCACACCAAAGGTTGTTGTAACCAGTATATGTACACCGTAGCGTCATAGACATCTATTGGCATCTCAAGTTTCTCCTATGCACAGTACTTGTGGAAAGAAATGAAATTAAGGAAGATATTCTCTTTACACTAAATCAAATGTTAAGACACATGATTGCAATGGATCGCAGGCTCAAGAGGCTGGAGAAGCATATGGGCATTCCTCCTGATCACAATTGTTCCCCAAGCAACAACAAAAAGCCCATCCTGTTGAAGCCGTTGAATCAGATAAATCTGCCTGAATATCTTTCTATTTATTTGTCTTTTTTAAATGGCCCTAGTGGCCCAGTAGTTAAAATATTGTCTTTTGATTTCTAGAACTTTGAACATCTTTTATCTTTTGATATTTTGAAGCAATTGAAGTTTTGTATCTAATCTACTTTCCCCCAGTGGCAGACCAAAACGGGCTTCAACAGCCATGGATGTAAATCTCTAATTTCAAGAAATGAAAATTTACTTCACACAAAAGAAAAACATACGGACTCGTACAGTTGTGTCCACCCAATTGCCACCCACGATTTATTTGACAGCACCAGGGTTACTTGGGAGCGGGAGTGAAAATGGGGAGCGGAAGCAAAAACCGGAGCGGGAGCGACATTTTCAGAAGCTCCCGGGGTTTGGGAGAATCCCAGAGCGTTTTTTATATAATATATAATTTTTTTATATTTTTTATATTTTGATGCATATATGTCAACAAAAACATGTAGAATGATGAATTAGATACAAAAACATTAAAAACATAGATTGAACCATATAAAAACAATCATCTAGAAGTTATAATCTTCATCAACCACGTCCACAAGTTAGTAACATAGTAACATACAACATATTGAGTCTCATGATTCATCAATCTTAAAGTTTCAAGCTTTCAATATTCAATATATAACATTTATCATCATTGATCACCAAAGTTGTACTTGTAAGCTAAGTGTAACCATTGCAATAAATAATATCTAACATGAAATGAAATGAAATGAAACAACTTTCAATTTTCATGAAGCATCATATTCATAATTCATTACTAATGAGTTATAATTGCCAACTTCAAACTTCAAACTTAAATTGTCATATATTGTTTAAAAAAAAATCATAATAAATATGAAAGAGTCAATAGTTATAAAAACTACTACAAACTAGAAAAGACAAGTAAATCTATTGTCTATTGCTTATGCTTGGGCCTCTTACCACCACGAGAAATGTCTAATTTTTTAGTCTTGTAGGAAAATCAGGATCTTTGTCATTAATATCACCTCTAAGCATTAATATCCAGAGGTATCTTTGTCATTACCTCTGGATCTATATAGGGATCTTTGTCATTAATATCACCCTATAAGCATTAACATAAGATAGAAAAAGCATAGCATGTCAAGTCAAGATTTTGTTTGAGTGATGCGAACATTTTTAGGAGGGTCATGATAAAGGAGTTCGACAACCAATGTCACTAACATCAAGGTACGTAGAGGGATTGGTGCTCTTGATTAAATACGAGTTCCATACCCTAATACATGACAAAATTCAATGGAAACATTGCAATCCCCCAATCCTGATATCCTGAAAACTGATAAGTCTGCTGGATTTTGAATGAAATCTAAAATTCTACTTTCTCCATATGAAATCCAATGAGGTCAGAACCACTCTCAAACATCCTGAGTCATTTCATGGTAATGTTAAAAATTTAAGTAAAAAGATGAAAATAAAGATCTTCATTTTCATCTTTTTACTTTAAGAATTTAACATTACCATGAATCGCATATCAATACTAGGGCCATAGGCTTGATCATTAAGTTGCCCCACTCAAAACTTATTTTTTTCTTTGAAAAAAATTGCATTTGGAACATTACAGCAAAAAAAGTTAAACGCTCCCAAAAAGGCAGGGAGCGTTTTTTTTTAGGGAGTGCACTCCCGAGGCGCTCCGGAGCCGCTCCCGCTCGGAGCGCGAATTGGGAGCGGGAGCAAGAGGGGGGGGGGGGGGCACTCCCCCGCAACCCTGGACAGCACAGTGGTAGGAATTGTGTGGATTGCAACATTATATGGATGTCAGGGAACAATATACAGTGGTAGGAATTGTGTGGATTGCAACATTATACGGATGTCAGGGAACAATATAATGGGAGACAGTGACGGCAAACAATGCGACAGCGGACAAAGGACCGACAGCAAAACAGATCGGTGGATTGTACCCACAGTGATCTGTTTGGTGATCTGAGCTAACTAGTATGGCGGCTGACAGTGGCTGGTACAATCGTCATATGGCGATAAATGGTGGTTGGTATGGTGGGAGTACAGCTATTGGTAGCTGAAGTGAACAATCCAACAGTAGATATTAATATAGTTGCTGGTTCACTCATATGACAAAGAAGTGTACGAAAAGTGTGGACAGTGTTGTACAGGTGGACTAAACTCACTCTAATACCAATGTAACAAACAGTTCTTGTTTGTATTTGAAGACAGAATATATTTGAAATTGTATAAATGTATCGATAGGTAAATAATTGATAGAATGATGAATATTAAAATGAGGGCCCCCATTATAAATACTTAGGCGAGGTGTCTTTTCACTAAGGATGTGTCTTTCAATAAGACATGTCTGTCACTAAATAATTAACTAGCATTTATTGTGTTTTATTATGTTTATAACAACATCCCATTTCTATGGGTGACATCCTCTGTGATGTCTCTGCATACTAGGGATAATCGGGTAAATCCCCAACAAAGTCCCCAAGTTTAGGGAGCATGGGAAGCATAGGGGATGCATCGCTGGGGATGTGTCCCCATGGAACATTGGCTACAACTACAACACATCCTAAAGTTCTCAATCATATTGACATCGTAATGACAGAATTTTGGAATTAAGAACTCTATATATGGCCACCCACCATGTTTATGAGTGTATAAGAGGAGAGGAACATCTAGCACAATGTGGGTCTTGAAATTCAATAATTCTCCCATTACAAAGGAACTTCTCCAGCGTTAGATGAGCACAATGTATCTGTCCATGAATGGCTAATTTCATATCCCAACATGTCAGTCCTAAGTATAGATACTTCTACAGCTTGTGGATCTAGTTCTTTGAGACAGCTAACCAAAGAAAATCTGTCCTCCTGGTTTACATTTTGAAATATTTTGGGTTTTTATAATCCCTCTTCTATCATTTGAAGCTATAGGCCTTCATCAATGGGCTTCTTACCCATATACCTGGCACCTTCAGTAGTTGTTCTCCTATCCAATAGGTTTTCTTTCCAACATTGGTTCGCTATATCATCTTCTTGATTGACATCCAACTTTATGTTCCAGTCATCTAGCTCCTTTACTCGTGTTTTTTCCTTTATATTAGTCTTCTACAGAGACCTTAAAATAGATTCCGTGAAAGTTGAAACAAGCCCTTATAACCTCTCACTTTCTTTCTCAAGACCCTAATCCTCATTCCCATTCTCCAAGGTTTGATTCCCATCAAACTATTATATCCATTCAAAACTTCTTACTTTGGAGCATTCTCCTTCTCCAGTCTAATCTTCCTCTGCTAAATTCTCAAACCCGTCGGTATTAGCCATTAGTACTTTCTTCATTTCTTTCTCATGAACTAGTTTCTTCTTCCTGCCTCCATCGGAAGATTTCTTGGATCCCTGAAATTCCTCTATCATTCTGCAATAATACTTTCTCATTGAACTTGTTTATCAGTCATGAATGTTGCATTTTTAGCTGCAGTATCTTGGAAAATAGCATGCTCCTTACAGCAAAAAAATTACTCTTTCTTCTTCAGAGTACAACTTGGAATGTCATTTCCTCCTACAGAGTGAAGTACCACACCACATTACTTTCCTCATGTGGTAAATCAACGGAGTGAAGTAAATCAACACTAATAATACCAGATGTCTTGCCCATGGTACAAATGACTCTTGATATTTGCAGAATTTTTTGTTTTCAAGTCCCAGAAATGAGAAAATCCCATGTTGAGTATACTGATTTTAGGGATCATCAAAAGGTGACCCTTTTTGCCAATTCCAAAGTTTTTGCTCAGGTATCTACCAAGCTATGTTGCACGGAAAACCATCCCTCCTCCCCCCCCACCACCGGAAAAAACCTATGTACTTTCCTCCGTTCCCACCCTTCGGAGAATTATGGAAACTTCGGAAACATCCCCAGACTTTTGGGACTTCACTAGGGACTTGGGGACTTGTTGACCATCCCTAAGACATTCCGGGCAGATTCAGGGACATTTCAAATAGATTTCACGGATTTTTTGGGCAGATTTAGGAAAATTTCTGGGCATATATCTTCAGTTTTGGCAATCTTGGACATTGATGATTGGACAATATGATCATTTTTCCCATCCACTATTTTTGTATTGCACTGAATCTAAATTTGTTGCACAAGTTGCAACTCAAAACATGGGTTTTGTATGATGGGTTTCGATTTGGGTTTTTGGTGATTTAAATATTGTATTTTCAACAACATTACAACAAGAAAAGCCTCCATGTCAAAAAAAAAAAGAGGAAATGTGACATTCCAAAGGGATGATCCTTGTGGTTATTGCTCTAGTCCTTTTCATTTTTCAGGTCATCTCAGCTTTTATAAATTGTACCTGGGTTTACAGGAGCCATTCAAGTCCAGTGTTTCCACCATCCCAACCTCAAGCATTGTGAAAACAATAAGATAGAGTGACTTGGATTAGGTACTGAATGTTTGAATAATCTTATTCAATCAGCTTCTTAATCTGAAATATGAATCTAATCTCTCTATAAAACTAAAGTGTTTTATAGTGGTTTTCAACGCAGCTGTTAAAATATGCAAAACTTATTGAGAAGGGAATGCTTTCCATTGTTTAATATAATCATCATTAAGAAGAAATATAAGGAAGAAAAGTTGCTATAGAGATAGTCCTCCGTCTCATGGACCCTTCATGGACCTTAGTGCAAATTGCAAATAGTTACACTTAAGTTTTCTACAGCTAAACCACATTTTGCTCACATCTACTGGTCAATAATGGAATGCCACTGGACCCTTTTTTAAGTTGCTCAATCTTTTTCAGAATTGGCAAGTGTAAAGGTTCTGCATAATACTATATAATATAGCTTGTTATGCTTACAAGCTTGAAACAACTACAAATGTTTATGGTGAATTGTAAATTTTATAGTAGTTTTTATTGTTGTTGTTATTGTTATTATTATTATATAATTGTCATCCCTAACCCGCCATCTCCTGAAAAAATTGGAGGTGTGCTCTAACCATCCCAGGGACGCGTCACGCCATCCCCTAAAAATTTTGGGGTGCCGTCCCGGGGACGTGTCCCCCCTCCCTGTCATTTCCTCGTCCCGAAAACCAGTGAAACATAGCTAATGAACCTTGGTTCCCAAACATGAAATACAAAAATGCCAAGGCACTTGTCAGAATCTGATCTTGAATAGCATCAAAATGGAAACTTAAGCTGAGATAATATCGATGTTTGTAAGGTACTTGAGATCAGGACATTTGACCTCTGACTATAGATATAAAACAAAATTAGAGACAAAAGGTGTATGCCTTAACAGTTCATAGGGAGAACTTGCAAAACGGTGGATCTGAGATCAATCCCAATTCCCAACAGAATCATTAGTGTAGATTCTAGACCTTTGCAACAGGATAGATGATACCCAAGTCAGGTTACTGGAGCCTCTGACAAATCAGGATAACTGCATTTGCCCCAGAATTACGCCAATAGCATGAATTCTTTAGTTGAGTGAGCTCTGGGATAACCCTTTTTCACACTATTAATCCTACATGGGCATAAAAATTCATGACAACTTTGAAAGGGTGATTTGGAGAGTGCCGCATGTCACTGGGACCGCTATGAGCAAAATTGTAAATAGATAGACTGCGTAGATCGAATAACATGGGTACCTAATAAGCACAGAGTTATGTTTGAGCCCTGAGCTTTACCAGCTCAAATTAAAAATATCTGTGCAAGGGTTTGGCCTATTTGTTAGCACATGATCATAGTTAACAACCTGTCAGAATAACAAATCAATCTGCAGATTCTGCACACAACACAGGCAGTAAAGCCAAGGATAGTTGCACTCACACTCGAAAATATCAGAATTTCTCCAACCTTGACATGGCCGTTCACCGTTTAGTATTTTACACGATGTGAGTACGATAGCATCCTGAGGCTCTTAGAATTAAGAACTCATCAAGCCTCATAGTGGTATCATCCGAGACTACTTGGCCATTTGTTTAAATTGGGGGAATGGTTTCTGGAAACACTTACTATCTCAAAGACCAATCCGTGCCTTCCTTTTAATAGACCGCACTGTAAAAATGTCATATGCTCTAAATATGAATTTGGGATCTAATTACAAAGTACGGATTGGCTGCAGCATGCATCCATGAGGGCACCCCTTCTCACAGAGTCACATGAGGAGCCAGCTCCACTGAAAAAACAAATGCCCCTTTCAAGTAGTCATGCCCTATATCACCTAAACAAACTATTCCTTCCACACAAAAGACCAAGAAAAAGCACAATCTGCTCGCTCTAGATTTCAACAGATTCCTATAAATTGATCACGCACTGACTTCTTTAGTATAGTTGGGTATTGCAGAAAACAGTACCTATCAGTTCCTTATATTTAGAATTCATGTAAATTAGGACTGGTAAAAGAATAGCGATATGAAACATAAGAATGAAAATAGCAATGCTGGAATTAAAGCAGGCATTGACCCAATTATTACTTAAAATCAATTATCCTCCATTAATGAACCCTACTGGATAGTTCCCGGTTCTCGGTAACAATTGAGGAATAATAAGTAGACCCAGATAGGATTTCGGCTAAATTGGCTGTAGCCATCATACATACCTTTGTTCGAAGCTGCCAGGAGGTACAGATGCATCAAATCCTGCTCAATACAGTGACCCACATGCTATTCTGCTCACTGGAAGCCTTGAAGATTCAATGGTGCTCGATTAAGGCCTGGTATGCAACTGACTTTCTCATGTTTTGAAAATGTAAGGTATGTAGCTAAAATGTACTTGGCAGGCCTACTGTGAGAAGCCCATGTGGGAAATGGCAGTACTGTGAAATGGTGTTTGGCACTTTTAGTAAGTCAAATAGTATGGACATTAGGGCCATCAAAAGGACAGATGGGTATTAGGAAGGCTATAGACCAATGAGAACGCTGGAAATTTGGGCTAGTATTGGGCAGTAGCCCTTCAAAGAGGATATGCATAGGCATTACGTGAAAGCATGTTACTTTTAGGGGCGATTGAGTTTGTCTTCCTGGAGAACGATGGTTTAGTAATAGGTACATGGTGCTCTGCGCATTGGGATCACTTTGCCTTGTTTGAAAGGGAGCTACGTTTCTATAATGGTGGAGGAGAAGAAAGACATATCCTTGTGTGTCATTTTTATGAATGAAGTTTTGGAGTCTTTATTGAAGGCAGTGTCCTTTGTTATAATGAATTTCTAGGGTGGAATTGGATTCACAGTGAGTTAAGAGGTGTTTTTAATTTTTAATTGATTTTAAAAAATATATAGTAAGCCTTATTTATTCTAAATTAATAATAATAATAATAAAAAATTTATAATAATAATGATAATTTAAAATTTATTATAATAATAATTTAATTTTAATGTTACAATTAAATTAAATTAAATTAGACAATAAATTGGTATATTAGATTTTCTTGTTTATAGGATATGGTTTTGTTGTTAAAATTTAGAAACTTACATAAATAATAATTAAATTATTATTGTGATTATTTTATAATTTATATATATTTTGTTAAAGTTTAGAAACGTACATAAATAATAATTAAATTATTATTGTGATTATTTTATCACTTATACATATTTAATGTGCATTTTATAAAGTATAATTATGTTTGTAAATCAAATTATTAAGTGATATTTTTTATTATTTCCCCACAAATATTAATTAAATAATTGATATAACTCAAAAAATAATTAGAAATATTTTTAAGGTAATTTATTTTTAGTGGTAAATCTCCAAATGTAAGAAGCATGCCTCCTTACCGTGCTCAAGTCATTTGGATGTCTCCTTACAGTGCTCAAGTCCTTAAGGATAGGGAAACATATAGTAAGTGTCCCCCAAGGTGTGGGGATAGTTCTTATGCTTCAATGGTAATTTTTATTTCTCTTTGAACAACATATCTAACATGACACCAATAGTTCTATCAGGTTGTGGTATTTTACTTTAAGATCTATTGGGCGTGCTACTTAGGATAATGCAATAACTACATTTGTTCAACTAATATGGAGGTGGTGTTTTTAATAACTTAGGAACGAATTGTCATGGGTATATTACATGAGTTTTAAAATTTATTTTCTAATGGACAATAAACAAATTAATACAACATTTTTTTTCAACTAATAACAACAAAAGAACATTAAAATACATGATACAAATGTAATGGCAACGTAAACAACGCATTATAGTGCTAACATATCTCCAAGATGCCATGAGAAGTTCGTAGGGAAAATATAGTTGATATACATTGTTAGGCAATATCAATGTCGAATTAGATCCATTTTAACTCTGGATCTATTATGTGCTAAGAGCGATTAAATCCTTTAAGGTCTAAACCATTCTTCCCATTTTCAATTGCCTTATATATATATAAATAGATAAATATAATTGATATTGAAAAATATATATATATATATAACACTTAGGGTGGATATTGGAATATTTTATTTATGGCCAACATTGATATTTTTTTTTGCTACTGATATTTTTTAAATGTCACGTGTCAATTCCATATGCATATGTGTTAGTTGGGTTTATCTCAGGTCATTGAGAGGAATGATTGTTCTCCTCCCCGCCCAAGATCAATTCCCTAAAGTGAAATGATGAACTCATATCAAGTTTATTGTTATAATGGCTTCAAGTCTTGTTGTCGAATGACCTTGATCCTTGAAGAATTATTACCCTCGCCTATGGGCAAAGGGTGGGGTGCTTTGTTTCATGGATATATATATATATATATATATATATATATATAGAGAGAGAGCGGGGGGGGGGTTGCGAGGGAGTTTATCTCAAGTGATTAGGAGGAATGATTGTTATCCTCCCCCTGTGTTCAATACACTAAAGTGACATGATGAGCTCATATCAAGTATATTGTTGTAAGTCTTGTTGTCAAATGACCTTGGACCATAAGGAATTCTTACTCTATCCCAAGGGTGGGGTGATATATATATATATATATATATATATATATATACTTATGTTGGACATTGAAATATTTTTTTTGCTATTAATATTTTTTAATGCTACATGTCAACTCCATGTTGACCATGAAAGGAATTACATGTGTCTCTCATACTAGGTTGTAGAAAATGCCTTTTGGTGTAATGAACTTGCAAGTGTTATTCCTCCCAGCCAATCTGTAGCCAAGGATGTTAGCAATATCCCATGTGCTAAGATCTAAAGCTCAAGACCTGAAAAAATAAGGTTCCTCCCAATCCTCAATGGTAATAAGATTAATGTCCAAACATAATAGGTGTAAGCATATTGTTTCTATTAGTTGATGAAGCTTTTGGTGAAAGGGTTAACACATACACGCAATGTCATAGTGTGACAAAGGACTACAACTTCCTTTGGCTATGGTATGCACACCTTTAGTGGCCTTACAATTCTCCCACGACAGGCAAGACTAGAATGAATACATCGTGTATGCTACAATGTTTCCAAATATCATCTACCCACCAATGGATATGATAAGTCACTCTCTCAATCAAGGTTCCAAAGGGTCATTAATCCTAAGGAAAAACTCAACTCAATAAAAAAATCTAATACCAACTCAAGAATCCTGTGTTCCTCACATAAAGGTCAAACCCCCTAAAACGAGCTATCCCCCTCCTAAAAATAGTGTAACATCCCCATCTTGACCCCTAGGTTAAATTGTAATTAGTAGAAATTAATTATGTTTATGGTCTTGTTATCACTAGCATCAACACTATATTATTTTTGTTGTGACAAACCAAACTAAACAATTAAAAATGATGTGCATGTAAATATTCCTTTGATAATTAAAAATGTTGAGCAACCAACTAGAACATATGAACATTGATATGACATATGATACCACGAGTGGGGAAACAATGAGGGCATTATAGGAATTGTCTTTCCAAAGCCTTATTAAGAAATTTGAATTTAAATCTAATCCTTTTCCCTCTTACCCAAGAACCAATTAATTGTGAATCATTGGTTAGTTGGAACAATCATCTTTAAATATATGGAAGTTGGGTGGCAACTGTAATGGTGTTTTGAAATTTAATGGAAAGAATAAGAAAAGTAAATTCATTGTATTTTGAAGTTGACCCATGGATTGCCTTGGAAACTGAGGTAAATGTGGAACTATAGAGCCACAACCTACATTGAACATGGAAAAATTTAAAAGGGGGCAAAGACCCACAAAAATTTAAAAAAAACAAAACAAAACAAAACAAAAAAACCGAGGTGTGAAATAATCATTCATGCATGGAAAAAGAGACTCATAGAGAGAGTAGAGGCACATGGGTGCCCATGGACAACAAATTCATAAGTATAATGCTACCATTCCTAAAAAGAAAGTTTGTTATTACATTCTTAGTGATTATACTAAGTTTCAGGTACCCAAATACAACCAAAAAAGTGTGAATTGCACTTGCAGAAGAGCTCTGAACTCTAGTTGGGTAGAGTAGGTTGTGATTTGATGTGATTTGGTTGCGCATGATGAGCAAGAGGTGGGGGAATAACCAAGGGATTATAGAGCAATGAAGGTATTCCCTTATTTTCTTTGCAAACTAGTTGAGAGGCATCTTGAGATTATGAAAGCCTAGGCTCAGTTGGGAAAGGAGATCCATGACTATATCATATGTGTGAAGAAGAGTTGTTTCCTAGCCCAATTACCAATGAATTATCGATTTTCCCCTTGTGGTATCATCACCTAGCTAGGGGGAGTTGATGTACAGTAGAGCCTATGGCCAAGTGGAAAGGGCTCCTTCCCAAATTGGTTGTGAGCTCGAATAGATAAGTGCCTCCTCTAATCATTTGATTATTTTTCATTTTCTTCTTAAGTGATGTTGGTAAAATAGAGATGAAAAAAAAAATGGGCCTTTTGTCATATGGGATTTGGAAAGTGGCACATATGTTAAAATGTCATATATGTTATGAGATGGATTGTTAGTGCTTAATAGGATTATTATCTTTAATATCTTTGTCTCTATATATTGAGGTCCATTTGTGTATGTTTGTTAAAAGGATATGTGTTATGTCCCAAGTACATAAAAACTCAAAGTACACACCATGCACACAAATGTGAGAGTGGAGCACAACTCCAGTATAGATAAGAGAGATAAGTTATACAATAACTCCTTAAAACATAGGAGAAAGTCCTTCAAATACCCAAATACATTCATACATCCAAATCCGCGTCCTCAATAATGACTACATGATCTCTATATATACATATTCACACATGCACATGTAGTCCTTTCTTCACTAGGTCGACCCCATTACATATACATTTACACATTACATGTCAAGTATAACCCCATATATGTTGCACGCTGGGGTCATAACATATACATTTAACCCAATATATGCCCCCTTTGGGTCATAACATAGTACCCTCCTTCAAAAAACTTTGAAATCAAACAAAAAAAACTAGAGTACAAACAATGTACACCAATTTGAGCATGGATCACAACTCTAATATAAATCAAATATTATGGGCCACATACATATAATAGAAAATAAAAAATAAAAAAACAAACAAACAAACTAGAGTACACACAATGTACACCAATTTGAGCATGGATCACAACTAAAATATAAATCAAATATTATGGGCCAAATACATTAAAAAAAAAAATAGAGTGCACACAATGTACACCAATTTGAGCATGGATCACAACTCCAATATAGATAAGTAAGATAAGTTATACAATAGCTCCTTAAAGGACAGGAGAAACTCCTCCAAGTACCCAAATACATTCATACATCCAAATCCATGTCCTTCATAATGAGTACAATATCTATTCATATATTGCATGTGTGGCATTTTCTTCAATATGCCAACCCTATTACATATACATTTACATATTACATGTATATTTAACCCCCTATATGCTCACCCTTGGGTTCATACCATATACATTTAACCTGATATATAACCCCCCTGAGGTCATGCCATATACATTTAACCCAATATATGCTCCCCTTGGGGTCATAACAATTTGTTTGTGGGTATGAGGTTCCATAATTAATATTCACGTTAAGTGCCATGTTATCTCAGGACCATTGCAATTGTGACTTATGTGGTTGCATGCAATTCTCTTAACTGAGAGCAAGCTTAAGGTTCCTTTTCCCTAAATCATAGTTCTTGCCCCAATTGAATCCTTGGATTTATGATGAAGATGAAGTGTTTTAATTCTTCATAAAGCATCATAAACAAGAATTTATAATCTTCATTAATGAATGGTTGCTCCTTAAACATTAAATTGCACAAGTCAACTTTGGACCCTTAACTAATATGATTGTTAGGTAATATTTTGAGACCTTCATGGATGTAAATGTAGAGATGTTGTGTACTAATATAATCAAAGTCAATTGATCTCAAAATATTGTTGTAGTTTGAAGGCCTTCCAAGTCTATCTCTTGAAAACAAATGGGCCAAGACTTGGCCTTTTAGGTCAAATTTGTGATGGGCTTTCAAGAGGCCTTATCTTATTTGAGCTAGAGTAATGAATCACATTTATAATGTATTAACTAAGGGTAAAACTAACCTTATACCTTAACTAAATTCACCCATTACAAATGTGGTATATTGATTTGAAGGTGTACAAGTATGTCACCTAATGGCTCCTTTATTTCCATAGTTATAGGGGTAACATCTAGGCCTAGCATAATGAACCATTGAGCTTGTAAGTACATATTTAGAGTAAATATATATTAATATGTGACCCAAATATCTACTTATATAACAAGAATTAGTATAATTAATGGAGGCATGGTGAGTTTAGTAAAAAAAAAAATAGATATTACTAGGGAAGAGTGAAAGATTGTGGTGTGTGATTTTTCTGATAATGACAATTTGGTTATATGATTATTGCATGTATAAATATTCATGAAAAGATATAAACTCATGTTTGAGTCAGCAAAAATGTATATTAATAACATAATCCTATTTCCTATTCGTGCGCAAAGACTTGTATAAACTTTGGTGGGTAGTAATCTCAAGTAAATCTACATATTTACATCTACTTAAATTTGTGTAAAGAACTACATAAATTATGGTTATAGTGGGCATGATTCTTAGTTAAATATGTATATTTACAGGAGTACAAAGAATATCCTAAGTTTCCTTATTCCCTGGAATTGAATTGAAGCTTCAAGGATATAAGTTCATATGTATATTAAGCAAGGCTTACATAAATTTTAGGGTTAGTCAATTTTGATTACTTAATTAAATGTGATAAATTCTATTAATAATCCATTCCATGAGTGAAATTTTCCTCAATACATTATGTACATGAGAATATTTATATACAAATAATTACTTACAGAATGCTCTTTATAATTTAATTAATTCCCTCACTAGATATAATCTTATGTAATGTTTAATGCAAATTCTCTAAGTTTGATGTATCATGTGTGAAATCTTTACTATCGGAAATTCGATGAAATGTCCAAAGTTTTGAAAGGCAACTGACCATCTACTATTGGTAAGATTTATGGTATTCACCGAGTATAAGCCAATGGCTTAAGGGTTTCAAACGTAAAAGTATCAAAATTTACCAATGGGCAATAAGAACATGGCACCTTGGAAATTTGCAAATGGTTTTCTCTCGCGTGTAGGAAATTCTTTGGAATTCATCAACCACAAACTTTTTGGAGTTTACCAACCATGAGTTATTATATTAGATAAACTTGACCTGGTGTTTTCAGGTCAACAATGTGGTGTTGGAGACCTATATTATTAATTATATGGCATTTCACGTAGTTAAATACTTTAAAAGGATTAGGGATTCTCCATTGTAATGTGTTAGATGTTCAACTAAAGAAATAATGTATCTTTCATAGTCTGTTACTTTAGTTTTCTGCCTATCTTTCATAGAAACCCTCACAACCTACTTGTTTTTGCATCATCCTATTATCTTTCCATGAATAATAATCCATCTGAGCTATAGAAGGTGTAAAGAGGTAAAATTCCAATATCTTTCTAGTTCTACGTGTTTTACTTTATAAAATTGGGTAATTTTGCAAAGATTACGAAAATTGACATATTTTGTAGCTTTGATGACACTATGTAGTTATATCACAGGTTCAAACAGTTTCTGAAGTGAACAGGTCAACTAAAGCACATAGGCAAGTGTTAAATAGCTCCCACATGGAGTTTCATTTGTTTGCCACAAGGAAAATCTCGTCGATTGACCACAATAGCCCGATCAAACACAGTTAACCATCGCGTGGCATAGAGAACAGAGGAAGAATGTATCAAGACTACTACTTGGAAGTATATTGACTTCAAGTGAGCGTGAATAATCATCTTCAAGAAGCTAAAGGTTATAAAAGCAAATGATGATGTGTCTAAGAAATCTTCGTATGATTCATTGACTTGTTAGCGAATTGTAGGAATTAGATCTTCAATGAAATAGGAACCTTAGTCATTGCTTATATGTTCATATTTATAGCAATGGTTCTCTCAATTAGTTATTATAAAAAAACATTAAAAATAGGACTTGTTGAAAGGTGAGAATCATATTTTGTATCTCTTGTCAATGCAGAACAATATTATGATGTGCAGATTGTTTTAATTCAAATATTGTCTCTTGTTATCATTGTGCTTTGATGAGAAGATTACATTTGTGATAATAAATTTTCCTCAGTGTTTTTATATGTCTTGTACTAATGGGAGGGCCCCTTGTGGCATACGAGACTCCATTATAATATTTTTCGCTTACTTTGTCTTTCCTTTGTTCTTCTCATGTTATGTTTTCTTTCATAGTTAGCTCTCACTTTCGCTTATTGTGTTATTTTCTTTTGCGGGTTTGTTAAGTGCTTGGATTAAATATAAAAATACCAAAGAAACATTTATTAGTCATTCATTCACTTAACTTTTACTCTTATTCATTTTTCAAACTTAGATTCATATGTATATCAGAGTTTCTTGCATAAGAATTCATAGGCATATCATAATGTTAATTTGTGAATGAATTCTAAACCTGAAACACAAGCTTTCTAAGGATTTTCGATTCAAGTTTCATAGTTACTATTTTAAGATTGTTTCCCTGTTTCAATAATAGGTTTCCTTTGCTTTCATAGATAAATGTATTATTTTCATAAATAGTTGCCATTTCTTTCATTTCTAGATAGTTGTCATTTCTTTTCATAGAATAAAATTGTCTTTACTTTTGTTAGATCATAATTTGAATGTTATTTTAGAATAAATTTATTGCTCCATTAGTATATATTGTTATTGTTGATTCCATTAGATTAGATTTATTGTTTTAATTAGTATAAGAAGCTAGATTAAGAGTTCATTACTTTCATAGAATAATTGTCTTTGCTTTCACCATATTGGAATTTAGATAATTGCCTTTACTTTCATGATTTTTCTCACTTTCATTGGAAACAAGAATGTGTGCTCTATCTAGATTTCATCTCATAAATAGAATTCTATTGCATTCTTAGACCCTTATATTTAATTGCTTTCTAAACTAAGACTCCGTTATCACTTTTTAGATTGATATTACTTACTTAATCATTTAGTTCTTGATAGATTAGAATAATTTCTTTTAGAACTTGAAAATTGATTTCCTAGCACATATAGTGTAGTGTACTTTATAAGTATACCAACGTGGATTGACATTTTAATGCAAATAATTTAACGCACAATTAAATTACCCAACCTTTTTTTGTGTCGTCGTCACGGAAGTACACATAGGAATTAATATTTAATTTAGAATGTCATTGAATTTACGCAGTTATGGCTAGGGGGAATGGTAAAACGAGAGGTAAGAACTTACGCATCACATTATGAGGCTCCTCCTAACCATAGTTGTAGAATTGCATCTCATTCTTAGATGCATAAAACTTAAAATTCATTCATTTTATAAAGCATGTATAGGAAAAGAGAATCTACAGGTAGATTTGTTAGAGGACGAACTTCAATTCCATCATCACCAACCACCCCCACTAGACCGCATGATGCAATAAGAGCCACATTACCGTCCATATCATGAATTCCAACTTTTTCATGTAGAGGAAGACTCCTTGCTATACAAAGATAAAAAAAATTACAACCAAAGAAGAGCCAACTTCTTCCACATAAGCATTAATAGATGAAGATGCATCTTCAACCAAGGTATTCTTCTTTCTTTCTTCAATATGATAACAACTTGTTGGATAAGAACTATAAGTACCTAACAAGGAAGAAGAAGAAGAGGAAGGAAATTTATTTAGAGGGCCATTAATAGAAGAACTAGAAGATGAAAATCTAGTTGAAGAACCTTATTACCTTAGTTATAAAGGATCAATGGAAAAAGGTGAAGGGGGAATATTTCCTCCTCCCAATGGACATGAAACAATAATAAGAGGAGGGGGAGGAGGAGAAATACCATTACTTGGAGTTGGAAGACGAAGAAGAAGACCTCCTAGTGGTGGAAGAGGTGGTAGAGGAGGTATAGGAAGAGGCGATGATGGAGGTGGTGACAATGAAGAAGATCCTTATGAATTTCTCATTCAAGATACTGATAATAATATTAGTATGAAGAAAATCTCTCCGTCTGTACTTCCTAAATTCTACGGTATGAGAACAGAAGACCTGAAAACTTTTCTCTTTGAATTTGAAGTATTATGTAGATCTTATGATTACTTACTTGAAGCTCAAAAGTTAAAGTTGTTTCTAGTCGCATTGAAAGATGGAGCCCTTAAATGGTTTATGGATCTAGGTACTAACTCTATAAGGTCATGGGATGATATGAGAAGATTATTTTAAAAAAAATGTAAAGAATAATGTATACATCATGATATTAAAAAGGAAATCTTTAAAATGACTCAAAAAGAGGATGAGAGTCTTGAGGATCTTGTAGAGAGATTTACATATAATGTTAAGAGGGAAAAATTACATAACGTAGGATATGATACACTAAAAGACCTCTTACTTAGAGCAACCAAAGATGAGTGGATTGATCTTCTTAACCTAACAAGTAAAGGAGATGTGTCTCAACTATCAATTGAAGAGATTTGTGAGTTATACAAGCATGTATCAAGAGGAAGAACAAAGTATGGCATAAGTCCTAGAGATCCAACCATTGCAAGAGTAAGTAAATCAACATCAGGATTGGTAAGTCGAGTTGAACTTGGCAATTTTCTTGATAATTTTAAAATAGACATTCTTGGTAATCTTAGTGAACAAATTGATATGTTAATAATGCAAAACAAGAAAAAACTTGAGAATGTTGCTTTGTTTATATTCTGCCCTAGATGTAGAAAAAAACATTCATTAAGGAAATGTCCACTTGATAATATTGAAATTTGTGTCATCTATGCAGAATCACATGCTACAAAAGATTTCCCATCACTAACTAGGTTGAAATTTATTTACCAAGAAGATAATGGAGCAAGTCAAACACCATAACAACTTTGCTTTGTTGCTCCTAAGAGACCTTGGCAACCTTATCAACCAAGTATAATGCAAGATCCCAACTTGCAATTTCAATCTTATGCACAACAATCTCAAAATAGTTGGAACACACACTTACCTTGACAACCCTGGCCACCACATCGTCAAAACCCATCTTGGCCACATGTTTGGCAAGGATATTATGGTAGAAATCCTCAATATCCTCAATCTTTCCCTCAATATCCTCAATACTAGTCTCAATATTATTCCCCACTACCATAACCTCTAGAACCTCAATTGACTACAAGTCAACCTTTCCCATTACCACCTACTCAATTACCATAAAGGCTTAATCAAATACTTTCACAATTGCTCCCAAACCCTAATAAAAAAAAAAACCTTAGCAACCCGCTTACAATGTTGAAGTACAAAATTGCCAAACTTACATGACAACTCCCCTAGATTTAAATGATATTCATCTTAGATCAGGGAGAGTTTTACAAAAAAATAATTCACCTGCTGTCATTAAAGAACATAAAGAGGATGGAACTCTTGAAAAGGAGGAGACTCCTCAAAAGGAAGAAATTATTGACAAGATAAATGACAATGAAATAAGACCAACTCATACTACTCCTTTAGCAAAACAACCACATATATCCTTACAAAACCTCATTACAAATAGATAAAGGTGTAGAGAAACAATTATTTTTTCCAAATTCTGACATGCTGGATAAGTTAAAGAATACTTGCATTAAAATTCCTTTACTTAAAGCAATAGAGGATATTTAATTTTTTGAAAAAAACAATAAAGTAGTTATGTATTAGAAAACTTGGTAGAAAAAGAAAAGAAATACAAAAGGTTCAACTCATTGGAAAAATTGCAGAACTCATGATGGGAAAAACTACAATTGAAAAATATTTAGATCCAGGGAGGCCCATGTGTAAATCCATATTAATAATGTTGAAATCCCAAACATATTAATCGATTTAGGTGCAACAATAAATGTTATGGAAAAAAGGACTATGGATGAATTATAATTGGCTAATCTTCAGTATAATCCTACTATATTACAATTAGTCGACAATCTACTATCAAACCCGAGGGTATATTAGAAGATGTACTTATATCCGTAGATTCGTGGGAATATCCAATTGATTTTATGATATTAACACCAAAAACCAATCTAGGAGGTCATCCATTGATATTAGGTAGGCCTTGGTTAGCCACAACTAATGCATTTATTAGTTGTAGATCTGGTGATATTGTAATTTCTAATGGAAATTCAACAAAAAATCTTACATTATATCCTCTAGCAAGAGCAATAACTAAATTGGGAAATGAAGAATGTAGTGATGATGATGAAGAAAAATAATATGAAGGCATTCAACCAATTTTGACTATCTCACAAGCAATGACAACTAAACAAAACGATGAGGGAAATCAATTAATGAATCTTATGAATAATTGTGATTTTTCTCAATATTTAAGAAAAAATATTGCTTGCATATGTTGGAACAAAATTTTCAAGAAAATTGTAGTATTGAAGATTTTTCATTACAACAATCTAAGCTATCATTAAATTCAATGGAAAAAATTGGAAATACTCTTGTAGAAATTAGTCCAAGAAAAACATTAAATATCAATAATAACTTGGAAGAGTTCCAAAAAGAACAATTAATTAAGATTTTGCAAAAACATTCCTTTGCATTTGCATAGGAATACACAAACATGAAAGGAATCAATCCAAACACTTGCAAGCATCATGTGTGTGTGTGTGTGTATGTATATATATATATATATATATATATATATATATATATATATATATATATATATATAGAACATGTCAAACCTGTAAGACAACATCAAAGAATGATGAATCCTAAATTGAGGGAGATTGTTAAAGACGAATTACAAAAATTGCTCAATGTAAACTTTATTTATCCAATTTTAGATAGCCAGTGGGTTTGACCATTGGTTATTATGCCAAAGAGAAATTGAAGTGGAAAGTTTGTATAGATTATAGGGAAATGAATAAAGAAACTTTAAAAGATCATTTTCCAGTACCATTCATTAATCAAGTTTTAGATACCTTAGCAGGAAAAAAATATTTTTCTTTCCTTGATGGCTTCAATGGTTATAATCAAATCCAGATAGCACTAGAAGATCAAGATAAGACAACACTCACATGTCCTTGTGGTACACATGTTTATAGAGTACTTCCTCTTGGATAGTGTTATGCACCTGCTACATTTCAAAAGGTAGTATTGGGTAATTTTCTGACTTGATCCAGGATTTATAGAAGTATATATGGATGATATTACTATTTATGTAAATAATTTTGAAGAAGAGTTAGAAAGATTAGAAAAACTCCTTATCATATGTCAATAAACTAACCTTTCATTGAGTAATGAAAAATGCTTCATAATGTTTAACAAAGGTATTATTTTGGGACATCATATTTTTAGGTCTTGGAATCAAGGTGGACTTGACAAAAGTTGAAGTCATCTCCAAAATTTTGATACTTAAATGTCAAAAGGACGTAAGAATTTTTCTTGGATTTACAAGTTATTATAAAATATTTATAGAAAATTTCACAAAACGTGCTTCACCACTTTTTAAATTACTCACCAAAGATTGTGAATTTCATTGGGATTTTGCATGTCAAGGAGCTTTTGATTTATTAAAACAAAGTATTTTTGAAGCACCCATTAGGGCCAAATTGGACCTCCCCATTTCATATTTCCATGGATGCACAAAAATATCTAACTCCTTATGCAATTTATTATACAAGCAAAAAATTAACTCATGTGGAGTTGGATTACATAGTTACTGAAAAGGAGTTCTTAGTAGTTGTTCATGTTGTCAACAAGTTTATACATTATATTATGTGATATGATACTTTTATTCACACTGATCATTTTATTAATAGATATCTTATGAATAAACAAAAAATTAATGGTAGAATCACTTGATGGCTTAAATTACTACATGAATTTAATGTTACCATTTTACATGTCTATAAGCAAAACAAAGTTGTTGATTTCCTTTCGAAGATGCAAAAACATAATATTGCAATCCATGTAGAAGATAATTTTCTTGATGAACATCTTTTTGCAATGTCTACTAAATCTCCTTGGTTTGTAAATATCGCTAATTATTTGTCTACAGGAAATTTTCCTCCTCAACTATTAGCCAAAGAAAAACAAAGAATTATCATATCCAATGTACCTTACTCTTGGATAAAAGGAAAATTTTATCGAACAAGAGAATATTTAATCATTAGAAGATGTGTTCAAGAAGATGAAGTACTTGAGATACTTAAATCATACCATGATGAACCTTGTGGAGGACATTTCGCTAATAGACGAACTACTTATAAAGTCCTCTTGGGTTATTATCGACCTTATCTTTTTAAGGATGCTAAAGAATATGTCAAGACATGTGATATTTGTCAAAGGATGGGGAAACTTGTCCAATCATATGAAATGCCTCTGTAACCATAATTGCTAATAGAGCCTTTTGAGAAATGGACTCTAGATTTTGTTAGTCTAGTTAATCCTCCACCCAAGCAAAATAGGTGCATTCTTGTTTGCATTGATTATGTTATTAAATGGGTAGAGGCTAAGCCATTAAATTTAGCTAATGAAAATGTTGTTGTTACATTTCTTTTTGAGGATATTTTCACTCGTTTTTGTGTCTCGAGAGAAATTGTAATAGATTAGGGTGAGCAATTCACATCCAAGATTGTTCAAAATATCATGGAATAGTACAAAATTAGACATCTCAAATCTATTCCATATCATCCACAATCCAATGGACAAGTGGAATCTACAAATAAAGTTCTTGAAGCCATACTAACGAAGACTGTGGATCTACATAAAAAAGATTGGGTATAAATACTTCCAGAAGCACTTTGGGTATGTTAGACCACATGGAGAAATACCATTGGATACACTCCTTATGAACTTGTCTATGGAAAACAAGTTCTACTTCCTATTGAGTTTCAAGACTTGGAGACATACATGAGAACAAAAAAATTGGGGCTACATCTCTTTGAAGCCCAAAAGCAAAGATTGGCATAGCTCAATGAGTTAGATGAAATAATATAGGATGCGATTCAAAGGACAAGCATAATCCAACAACAAAAGATGACACGACAAATTTACCAAGTTCAAAATGTTCAAACCAGGTGATTGGGCCCTTCTCTTTGATTCAAAATTTAAAGATTTTCAAGGGAAATTCCAAACACATTGGTTATGCCCTTATGAGATAGACGTTATTTTCTACAATGACATAGCAAGAATCAAGACTATTGATGAGGAAATAATAACTTTTATTGTTAATGGGCATAGATTAAAACTCTATCAAAATCCCTTAACAAGAGAAGAATTTGTTCAAAATTTGCATAAATTTACTACATTGAAGTTGTTGGAAAAAGGACACCATTTTCCTTCACCACCCAATGCCATTTAATTTCTTTTCTATTGAAAAAAAGAGAGAAAAAATAATAATAATAATAGATGTATAGTTATGAAAGCCAACATTGTTGGCATAATTATACAAGAAATCAAGTTGAAAACCAATATTCTTGGCAACTTGGATATCTCCTCTCCACTTCCTAGATTTGAAGATTTTTCTTTTTATTCAAACTAATTAGTTTGAAGACTTTGTTTCTCTTTTAATAAAGAAAATCATTGCCAACAACAACATCAACAAATTATTTGGAGAAGAAGTTTGCAACTTATTTTTCAATACTTTCATATTGATACATTCTGTAGCCAAAACAATATTTAATAGATGATTAGCTATATTAAGCTGTAGTAGCCATGTCTTCAGTCCAACAAGCAATCCAGAATTCCAAAAGGTACCAAGTCTAAGGCAACTTGAAAAGTAACATAAGTAATGCTTGTTACTCGATTTTATTAAAGCTAAAGTTATAGATATAGAATATATGGACTTACCTATTATTTTCAATAAAGAGGCCTCTGTAAATAAGCCTCACATTAAATTAATGATGGCACAATACATTCATGCCCCTTATTGCACTACTCTTTGAATCCTAATATTTCCATCCATCAATGAAAATACCTTATAAATTCTATGATATTCTATCAACCATTTATATAATTATTGCATGAATGGACAATCCTATTATTATAAGTCGTTGCCATACAATCCTATCATTAGCCACCCTTCTTTACCAATCCTCCCAAAGCCATTTTTAATATCCCACTATCGTTTATAACCTTCCCTATAACAGTCGTCTTGAGGTGTGTTATGAGGTCTTAAACTTCCAACATTTGCAATGGGTGTTGTCATTTGCCATGAGGCTAAAGGAGAACAATTTTAAGAAACTTACCTTAGATTCATGAAGTAATTAAGAAAGGAAAGATGGTTAAATTTCTTTGAAATTTTTGAAGGGAATTATGTTGAAGTTACTAGGGCATTCATAAGAGCATTTGACGAAGTGGAAGCTAAGATAGGAGACATGAGGTTGAAAATAATGTAGTCAATTTTGGCCAAAGAAACATGGCTTCCAAGAATTGGAGAAAATTGGTTCAAAATCCAAAAGCTCAAAGATGAATCATGGAGATCTCTACTGAAAAATCCTAACATGGACATAACAACATGGAAGAAATGTATCCATGTATCAACATTTAGAAGGAAATGGAGGTATTTTTTGTTCATTCTTCAAAAGTTTGTCACATGCGAAGGCAAGTGTGGGATCATTCTTTTCTATCACATTCGACTTTTGATGCATTTTCCAAAAGGAAAGGAGATAAATTTTCCTTATTATTTTCCCAATACTCTTAGAACCATGGCATTTAATAATCACAGGAATTCTAGAAATATTGATAGAGTCCTCTACCATTTTGGGTCAATCAAAATCCTTGTTGAGGCAGAATTGAAATCAATAAATGATAATTGGGAAAAAATCGTAGCCAAAAATCATTTCATTGAGTTATTAGAGGAAGAATATACTCATCCATCAAACCCTAACCCTCACAAAGAGAATATAGGAGAAGAAGAAACACTAGTATAGGAGCCTATTGAGGGCCAAAAATGTCTACCTCAACATTGGGGATAACCATCCGGTCCGAACCTTAAAGCAACTCTTTTTCCGTTTGGATTAGTGGCTCCGACTGGTTTAACTAGGTCCAGTTACCTTCTCCCTATCGCTATTGGTTTATGATGTATCTTTAACTACCAATAGACAAAGATATTAGATCACTTCTTCTTGTTGATCAGGCAAGAGAATGACCCTTAAGCTGATTTGGGTTCAGCCAAGCCACAACTAAAATTTTGCCTCTTTGAGAAGAGGACTTAAAAGAATGCAGATTAATCTAAATGCAAGCTTATTCTATAATGCAAGCAAAAGGAAACTAATTCTAATCCTATCTCAATTAGGCAGATATAGATCTAACCCAACTAAGAGCAAGATGATTAAATGATAAGGATTTAAATATGTCTGGCTTTTGGTTAATGTCAAGCTAACGAATTAGTTCAATTAATTGACATTTGTGAATATCGAAACACATCCTATTGAGACTTTTTAACTGAAATAATAAATCAACAGCACTCAGGAAAGTAATTCACAAAAATGATATTGATTATCAAATCAGTAAATCCAATAATTAAACAATAATATGCAGAAATAGTTCACAACACATTACTATTTAATAAATCAGTTTTATAAGACAGATTTCTAAGTAAATAGTTACTCAGAAATTAGAATTTAATCCATAAGAGCAGAGATACATAATAACAATATTGAGACAAATTACCCATATTGACAAAAGTGCACAAACATGAACAAAATGACACATTCCTGTTATCATAAAAATGAAACTAGTATTTGAAACAGTGGTATTAGAAATACCAATTTATTGAATCCATTTCTCTGACCCTCGTCTCCAACAGTCCTTTACATTGCTTGAACTTCTGCTTTCAAAGCTAGAGCCACAATAGTGCAAACTCTGCCCATCATACATAATTCAAGATACAAAGGAAAAATCCTCAATAATCTTTAGATATGAGATTTTCTCTCCTCTCTCCTACAACTCTAAATTTCTATTGCAGAAGTGCTTTTAGAAGTCCAAAATTGCAGAGGAGAGTAGCCCCTTCTTACATTCTGCAATCTATTATTTATAATATTTGCAAATGAATTCTTGAGAGGAAAGTTTGTTGAAAAAAAATCTGCCCAATCCATTTTATTTGCTTAAAATTCCAATATTTAATTGCTGGAGTATTCTCATTGATTGAAATTATTTTCTCCATATTTCTTCTACTGTTTTCCTGCAAAAGAAATCAAAATAAATTAAGATGCAACAATAAAATTAAAATGTCATTTCTAGCATTTAAAATAAATCCAATCAAAAGTAATTAATTAAATAATTGAAAATAAAATATAAGCTTTCTATTGATGCTTAGGATGTTTTAATTGGCCAAGGATATTATTGACGAATGGATTTGCAATCAGAAGAGGCTTAGGCAAATGAAAATGAAGAAAATAAAACTCAAAAAATTGATTTTGTTTAGAAATTCAAAGCTTGATCTTCTACCTATTTTTAGATCCAATAAATGACTAAATGTGTTAGTGAAACTTCCTCAGAAATGTTCTCTTCGATTTTATCTTTCCAATGAGCCGTCCTGGGCCTCATTTGGCCAAGTATAACTCAACCTATGAGCTTCCAAAGTTGATAGGTCAAATCTAGCATAAATCTAGAAATTCTGTTATTGGGCTAAAAATCAGAATTTTAATTAAAAATCTAATCCTAAATTAGACTCTAATTATCTAATAATTAATTCTAATTTAATGGTTAATTATGAACTAAATTAATTATTTAATAAACTGTTATTAATTAATCTAACTAACTAACTAATATATAATTAATTATTTATAAACTATTTAATATTAATCTAAATAATAATTAGATTTCAATTTAATTAAATTATTTATATGTTTTTTTTTTTTTCAGAGAGAAAATCAACATATGGCCGAGGCCAGCAGATATTACAACATATGGCCGAAGCCAGCAGATTTAGATAAATTAATTATATGTTACATATTAATTAGTTGAAAATTAATTATTTAATATTTATTTTAGTATTAATTATAACTATCCTACCTCTTTACTCATACGTATGAATTTGAGTGATGCTTTAAACTTAAAAACAAATCGAATTACATACCTTTTATTATGAGGAATTTTCACAATCGGTAAATCGCGGGAATGGAGGTCATCGGGATTTCATTTGAGATTTCCCGATGCGATCCTCCGATCGTATAATTTTTTATTATTATTATTTAACTCCATTATCCTACCACTTCACTATGGTTGACATGAAACTTCAGTTTTATATTGTTTTGTCTTAACGTCTTATGCCTTTTTGACTTTTGTTTAATTGGGAGATTAGTGGTCGGGAGTTGTCGAGGATTGTTAAACTTGTCACGTTTAAAAACTTCGATGCGATCTCCCGATAATGAATTTTATTATTTATATATTTTATTTTTTATTTTTTTGGTTTTATTTTAATGATGTTAAGTTATGAAATTATCTAAGGTATAATTTGCCTATTTAAACTACAACCATTTTAATAAAAATAAAGAAATAAACTACAACCATTTAGATATTTTGATTTTTCGATATTAGTAACTTATTTGAAATATTTGAGTAAATTACTAAAATCTCGTTGCTGCAACATTTTTTTTTTTTTAACTGTAACGGTTATGATTTTTATTTATTGAAAAAGGATGGTGGGTCTTTGCTGAGGCGACTCCTATTACATGGCAGATTTCCTTTTTTACAGCCTTTCAGCTATTACAATTTCACTCTTTTTGGAAGAGTCTTTCCCCATTTGCAGTTAAGCTCCCTTTCCTGAGAGTGCATCCAATGTTCGCCATCCGGTCCGCTTCGCTGTTGGAGTTTCTGAGTATGTGATAGAGCTTGTATGAGTTGAAGTCTTGTAACACTCTCTTCAACCTGTCCATAATTTTATTGAGGCCAACATTGTTGAAGAGTTCCCCTTTGATTAAATTTTTAATTATGATTTCTGAGTCTCCGAAAACTTGGAGATCTTTGATTCCTTTCTCCCTTGCTATCAGACAAGCGTTGAGTAACCCAAGGATCTCAACTTGATTATTGGTTTTCAGGCCTAGTCCCCATGCAAATGAATCTCTTTCTGTCCCATCCGCTGAGTAGATGACCCCTCCAGCACCGGCTACTCTGGGGTTCCCTTTGGACGCCCCGTCGAAGAATATGGAAGTTAAATTTTGGGACCTCCACCATTTCTGGAAGATGTCATCTGGTTCTCTTATTTGCCAATCTGATTTAGCTTTCAAGGGATGCAGAAGATATTTTCGAGGGTGAGGTTCAAGAGCCAACCACCTCTTTTCTTCCAGCGTGAGCAGAGGATCATCTTTGTGGTAATGCTGTTGGGCCGTTTCCAAGAGGAGAGACTTTTCTTTGGCTGCAACTTGAAGCGGGGATTGCTGTATGTCTTTGAATATCTGCTGGTTACGGGCCAACCAAAGCTGCCAGCAAACGTATTTTGGTATCGCTATCCATACCTTGCGCCAGAAGGACTTGAGAGGGATGCGCTGAGGGTAGAAGGCATTCCATGTGGCTATGAAATCCGGGATAGAAATCTGAGGTGGTATGGAGATCTGGAAATCTTGCAGGATGAGTCCCCAAACCTCTTTGGCGAAGAGACATTCCAGAAAAAGGTGCTGGGCAGTTTCACTGTTTCTTTTGCATAGATCACATCTATGAGGCCCTTCGATCTTCCTCTTTACGAGATTATCTCCAGTTAAAAGCTTGTTGTGCGCTAAAGTCCAGTAGAAAAAATTGATTTTTGGGAGTGCCAGCGGCTCCCAAACCTGCTTCCAAAAAGTGGGCGGATGCTTACTGTTCTTCGAACCTTGGAGCGCTCTATAGCCTTCAGCTGATGTGTATTTGCCTGTCCGCCCCCATCCCCAGCTGTCCCTCGTGGTTCTGTTGATCGGCGTAGCCTCTTCGAGGAGCTCCTCCAGAAGGTTTTGTTGGTCAATTAAATGCGCAGGTGCTCCGTGGAAGTTCCAGCCTGCCCATTCATCGCGTCTGTCCCAGTTTGACAAGTCGAAAACGCTGTTTATGTCTGCTCTTTCTAACCATGCCCTGAGCTCTGCGATTTCCTCATTCTCAGCTAAAGGTTCATGCCCCATTATGCGGTCTTTCCACAAGTGTGTGCGCTTGCCATTTCCGATGATTCTGTACAAGTGTTGCTTGAAAAAATTGCTGCTTTTGCAGCAGAGTCTCCAGACCTGTGTACATGGAATTGAGCTGTCAAGATGCATTATCCTGAGAGCGGCGTTGTCTGTGTATTTTGACCGCAAAGTGATGCTAACGGGGTGAGAAGGGTCGTGGATCAATTTCCACAGAATCTTGCCTCCCAGTGCTGTGTTGACGAGGGAGGGATCGCGGATTTGCAATCCGCCCTCAGTGATCGGTCTCTTGACCAGGTCCCAGTTTACAAGGTGAATTTTTTTTTCGTTTCCTTTCCCTCCTTGCCATAAAAAATCCCTGAGAAGTAAAGCGGTCTGTTCCATTACATGTTTAGGAGCCAAGAGGAAAGCTGCTTGGTAAATCGGAAGAGCAGACAGCTGGGATTTGATGAGAATGGTTTTTCCACCTTTTGTTAACCAGTATCCTCCCAAAGCTTTGATTTTGGATTTGATTTTGTTGATGATATCAGTCCAGAGAGACCTCTTGTTCATGCCTGAGATTATTGGAAGTCCAAGATACTTGAACCTGTCCCATTGTGCATGCCCTTTGAATCCTAAGATCTTCGCGATACTATTGATCTCCTGCTGATCTGTATTCCAACTGAAGATTTCACTTTTGTTCTCATTGACTAGAGCACCAGATACCCTGCAATAACTTCGCAGGACATTGTCAAAGGCTTTCGCTATAATGGAGGAGGCGCCTCCCAGGAATAGGGAGTCATCCGCAAAGAGAGCATGATTCAGGGGGGCTGATCCATGGGAAGGCTTGAGGCCGGGGAGGGAGCCAGCATTTCTTTCAGATGATAGTCTTCTGCTAAGAGAGTCCGCCATGAGGATGTACAGAAAGGGAGAGAGGGGGCATCCTTGCCGGATGCCTCTTCGAGCTTGGAAAAAATTGGTAGGGCGTCCGTTGATAAGGGGGGCAATCCATGGGGAATCAATACAAGCTTTTATGAGCTGAATAAAATGCTGCGAGAAGCCAAAAGACTGCAATACTTTGTAAAGGAACAAACGATTAACTCTATCAAATGCGTTTGCCATATCAAGTTTGATCAACATACCTTTCTCCCCACGCTGCTTGCTTGAGTGGATGGTCTCCTGTACCTGTATGACATTGTCCAAGATGTTTCTGCCTTCCACAAATCCTCCTTGAGAGCTGGAGATCAATCTTTTAAGCATAGGCTTGATTCGATTGGCTAAGATCTTGGTTATTATTTTATAAGAAGCATTGCACAGCGAAATAGGCCTAAATCTTGCAAAAGAGTCAGGGTTGGATTCTTTAGGAATTAGGGCTAAATAGGTGGAGTTGGTTCCTCCTCCTATCTTAGCTTTTTTCATGAAGCCTCTTATCATTTTAAGGAGGTCCACTTTTATGACTTCCCAGCAAGCTTTATAAAAATGGATTGTGAATCCATTTGGCCCAGGGGCCTTATCAGCTTCCATGGACCAGATAACCTTGATGATCTCCTCCTCTGAGATGGGTCTGCAGAGCGCTATATTGTCTTCAGCGTTGACTAGGAGAGGAATTTTGGTGAGGAAGTCTGCAGTTTCCTCATCATTGCCTTGGGTTCCATCATTGTATAAGTTCCTGAAGTGATTTTCGGCAGCGTCTTTGACCTGATTGAATCCTTTGCTAACTTGGCCCTCTGTAGTTTTGATTTCAGCTATATAGTTGCGAGACAGCCTAGCTCTGTATTGTCGATGGAAGAATGAGGTGTTATGGTCCCCCGCCTTCAACCAAAGACTTCTTGATTTTAGCCTCCAATGTTCTTCTTCAGCACGAAAGGATTGGTATGTGGAACGTTGTGCTTTTACTTCCTTGTCTAGTAGTTCTGCTGTAATGTCAGTATTTTCCATATTTATCTGCAGGGAGTGCAGCGTCTAGACTGCCTCTTTTCTTTGATTGGTTGGAGTGGGGTCTGGCTTTTTGATCCACTCCTTCAATGCTAGTTTTGTGGCCTTCAGCTTTTGTTCCCATATATAGCTGGTGGATCCTGTAACAGGTTTAGCCCAGGCAGCTTTCACTGTATCCATGAATCCCTTTTTTTCGAACCAAAGCGGACTGAAACGGAAGGGGATGGGCCCCAGATCTTCTTCATCCTCCAGAAGAAGCTGAATTGGCTTGTGGTCTGAGGTTAGTTTAGGCAAAAATTTTGATATGATGATTTTTTTGTTCATCATGAGGGTGCTTTGGACTAGGAATCTGTCCAGGCGGGCAGCTATGTGTTTCGACCCAGTTCGATTATTTGACCAAGTGTATCTCCCACGAATTGGGTTGAAGTCAAGGAGGTCCCAGTTCTGGAGGAGCTCCTCCACAAGTGCCAGCATGGGATCTCTGCTGCCTGATCCGCCCCTTTTCTCTTTTGGATTCAGCACTATGTTAAGGTCTCCTGCTAAAATAATATTGCTTGGGGAATGTTGCTCTAGGAAAGTTGAAAGAGAGTTCCAGCAATCTCTTTTCTCAGAATAGTTAACAGGGACATACATATTGAATAGAGAGATGTTCAACTTACTAGCTTTATGCTTGAGTTCTGTATAGATCCAGTGCTGAGTTTCTTTGGAGTTTTGTAGCTGGAAAACGCTGTCTGACCAAAGAGTAGCAAGGCCTCCAGAGGTACCCCTGGCACTGATTGCCTTGCCTGTATTTTTATTCCACTTTGACTTACTGATGCCTAGAAGGGCTTGCCCTTCAATCTTGGTCTCTTGGAGCATGAGGATTTCTGAGGGTTCTGTTTTGAGTAGATCCTTGACTGCTTCTAGTTCTCGTTGCTTCATCATTTGGCTGTATAAGTAAAAAATAAAAAATGTTAGTAATAACTAATTAGGGGTTAATATTTAAAACAAATGCATTATTGAACTAATTTTATGCATTTTTAACCCAGGTGACATAAATGATTAGACTTCAAAGGAGTGCCATTTACAAACCAGTTGACCAAATGAAACGAAACAAGTATCAATGGGAAGTTTATAAAAAATCGATTTTAACAAAGCAATCAAAAACGAAAATCTAAAAAATGAAAAATTAACAAAAGCGTAGGATAATCAACTTAATAAAAATCCTAAAAGGTGTTTAGCCAAAAAATTTATAGAAAAGGTCCCCATTATTTGAAGTGAACAAATCAATAATGGGGAGGTTGTGTTTTTACCACAACAATGGCGACACACGGGAGAAGAACCAATTATCTCTGTTTGATATGAATGAGATTTTCCTAAAATTAAAGTAAAAATAATTAAAGAAGAGAAAATTATTTTTTGGAATGCTTGACTAGGTTCATTAATCTGAATAAAAACAAGAATCATCTAACTGTAATTTTTCTTAAAATTCCTCATAAATTAAAATATTTCAAAATTCTATATCAATCCTTAATTAGTTGTAGAGATAAAGCAGGGGTCACTTTACAACTTAGCTTTTTAAAAATATATTCATTTGTCATAGGTAGAGCCACTTCTGCCAGCAAACATCTATAGTCTCGATAGGGTTACCTTTTAATCATCAATGATTCAGAATCTTATCTCTTTAAGAATTATTGACCTAGAGATAAATCCATTTATATATGTTTATTTTTTTTGTATTTGTTTTTCATTTTTTTAATTCTTAAAAGCCATTGCCCTGGTTTGATAGCCAGATAGTTGACAATGCCATTCACTGGTTATAATTGGACTGTACAAGCTGACTTGTGATGAGACCCCTTGTCTTATAATTGTTTGCAATCATAAGCCATTACCCTAGTTTGTTTAGCAGTGTTGGTAATGTCAGTCTATTTTCCCCCTATGATCATGGTAAGCATGCTCATGATGAGATCTCTTATCTTTTAAGTTTAATATATTTATGGATTACACTCTAAAAAAATAAGACTCTTTGGGACAGGGAGAATCATTGACTCCTTAAGAGTTAATAATGACAATTTCAGAGTTAAAGGTGCTTTGCTGTAAAGTGTTTTTACTTGGTTAAAAATAACTTTTCTTGACTGATAATAAAACTTTGAAAGATCTTAATAAAATATTGAAATCTCAAAAAGATTACAATTTTGATGAAAAATAAATTTATCAGATTTTATGATACTTTGTCAACTTCTTTTGTTTTGTAATCTCTTCCTTAAGTATGTCTACCTTTATAATAAGAAAATCAAACTTTACTAAGATATTTTAAGAAAAAACTAATAGGTGACTATTAACAATCTTTCCTTTTGTATGCCGACCATTGTTAGGTAACAAGAAGGTCTTCCATATAAATCATGGCAAAGTCACCAAAATCAAAACTGAAAACCAAAGGAAATGAATTCTTAAGCCAAAGTGAGAAAAGAAATCAGCAAACAAAAATAAAAATGAAGAAATTTGAAAAGTGAAAGGAAAATCCAAGTTTTGAAATACAAACTCTAACAAGAATGTTTATACCAATGTCTCAACAACATGAAGTAAAAGAAAATAATCATGTAATCATTATTTCTTATGTCGAGATTCAGAAAAATTATACCTTGCAGGGTTGTAAATGTTTCAGGCTTTAGATAGCATTGATGATAAAATTCAGCCATAATAAAAAAAAATTGTCTGCTGTCAATCTTCTTGTTTCAAAGCATCACCTTAATCATTTTCTAAAAAATGAATGCTTAAAGAAACAGATTAAAGGTTCAAAACTTTCTAGTGTAGCTGTTTCAATGAAGATTATCGTTGCTTCTTGAAATAAAACCAGGAGAAGAGTATAGGACTTCGAAAATATATGATCTGGTGGAGGATTGGAAGTTTTCATAAAACTCTGCAAAACAAATTTATATATCAGAAAATCAAAACTGAAACTAAAGTAACAAAATGGAAATTAATGAAAGTGGGTACATGAATCTTACCATTGGATAATTGCATTTGATCTTTACCTGAAAGGTATCAGTTTCTCCAATACTAGCTGACTTCTTATTTTAGTTAACATTAAAAAATGAAGAAATCAAATTAACCAAAATCCTATGACCCAAAATCATTATTTATTTTATTTAAACTAAAACAAGCAGTAAAAAAAAAAAAAATGGAATGCTTTGTGTTCAAGGGAATTAAAACGAATGCATCAGAATGAGAAAGAGAATTTGCAGTGATAAATGTTCTCAAATATTATAAGTTTCATATAAACTCCATAATTTTTATAAATTTTCCAGAATTAAGACCAAATCCAAAATAATGATGTTTAAATGTGAAGATAGAGAGGTTTTGAATTTAATATTTAATTATGGAATTATATATTTAAAACTGAAATATATGAGAAATCGAAATGAATTAAATATATTGCAAATTTATTATCAATCGCTTTAGTACTATAACGGTTACCCAAGATCGCTTTTAAAATAACACAACGCTGTATCGGATGATTCACATTGCATGTTTCTTCACCATGCTTAAAGTTCAATATGCAAAATTTCACCTTTGTTAATATGCCATATATTGATTAAATGTTAATGGCATAGAGGCATGCGTTGGAGTCTATCGCATCGGAGGTTGCAATGGCAAATTGCCGATATGAGAACATGTGATGAGAATATGTGCGATGAGATGGAGCGATCACAATATTGAATAATTGTTATATCAAGGATCAGGGAATAGTCACATCGTGCTTTATACTTCACACATCGCACATCGTACATCACACATCGCAGATTCGGAATAGTGATATGACTATGAATAAAAATGCGATGAAGCGATTGCGATATCAACATATCGGAATATTGGAAAATAGTCATGCCAATATGATTCTTGTGATAGCGGAGATGCGATGGATGACGTGGCTCTTGGCGATCGACAAACTTTGAGTACAATATGTAATGCAATATGATTCTTGCGATGTCGATATGCGATGAAGAATGGACACAATGGATTTATTATGACCATTTAATATCATATCGGATCGGAGACATCAGTACTTTTAAAATTATGCCCCTACCATTATTGCAATTGACCGGACGCGATATTTCTTATGAACTTGATTTTTTTTTTTTTGCTGAAGCAAGAGTAGGACCTTCTTTAACATTAATAAAATATAGAATTTACAAAATGCCACTCAGAAAAGTGGCGAAGGAGAACTGCCTCCCAAAGGAACCGAGAACTGGCCAAGGCAAAGGACTCGGCCCAAAAACCTTACCTATCAAAACCTCCAAGCTGAACAGGAATAAATCCAAAATGAAACTAGGAAGTGGACAGACCAGAGCCAAGGAAAAAGGCCCCACCGGACCTGCAGAGAACCGAGCCCCAAAGAAACCATACCACAAGGAGGGGCCCGCGCCAAACTCGCCGAGAAGCGAAACTCTCACCAGAATCAACAGGGAAGAACCAACGGGCTCTATCCAATGGCTCTGAACAAAAAACCCCGAGGCAAGATGCACATCCCTTAATGGGCCCCGCCTCCAACCTGCTCGACTCATCTCCGTCGTTGCTTAACTAAAATGGATCTAACGGTTAAGGGTCAAAACTCACCCACCAAGAAATCCGGAAAATAGCGTGCGATGAGGGCCCCACCAAATAGCACGTTCGATCTTGAGCGTTGATTTTCCTCGCTCCATCGGATGGCTGAGCCAAATATCGCGCGTCCAAAGTAATCGGCCTTTAGGTAGCGGGGAAAGTGGTATTATGAACGGGCCCATCTCCACGTGTCACTCTCTCAGTGGCATCACTGCCAAAAACTAAAAACAACTTTTGACTTAAAAGCAGTGCGACATAATGAACCCACTCCCAAGGCGGTTTTAACTGTAGCAAATGGAAAAAGTGCGTGATGCGTAAAAAATCAACGGTCAGGAAACTCTGACGATGGTCGCGGAGCATAATCCTGATTGTGGTCAACTTTTCCGCATACCTTGTTATACCTCTCATCGTGAACTTATCTATCCAACCTAAAGAAGCCCTCTAACCGCGGTCCATTACTAGTTTGATTATGTTCTTTTGCTTCTAAACTCTACTTTGTCCTCCTCTGCCTGGTTATGACAGAGTTTTTTCAAATTTCTCTGCTCCATAGTGCTCCACTTCCTTAAAATTGCTCTGTCCTTGCAACTGACACCTTGATTTGCAAGAATGTCTGCCAATTTGTTGGCTTTTCTCCTCACATGAATAAATCTGAGAGTGCGAAGTTCCCGTAGATGTTCTTGGATCCTGTGTAGAACCTGAGTTAACCTCCAGTGTTTAGTGACCTTTTCCGGCCCTGTACCATTACTGATTCTCTTGGCAGCGTTTATGACCAACTCTGAATCCGCTTCTATTATGACATTTTGACAGTTGTTCTAAATCAAAAATTCTAAGCATTGTTCCAAGGCCATTAGTTCAGCCATATTGTTAGTGGCTTTTCCTAAGTGTCCATGGAAGAGGGAGATTATGCTGCCTGAATCATCCCTTAGAACTCCCCCAAAGCCAGCCACCCCCGGGTTGCCTTTGGAAGCTCCATCAATGTTGAACTTTAGAAAACCTTCAGGGGGAGGATGCCAGTATTCCTCCCCCTTATTGCTCATACTTGCTTCTCTATCTAGATCTTGAGGAAAAAGCCCCTGCAAGTCTAACAGCTGGAGGATTCTCAACTCTTCAACTGAGGGAGGATTTTTGGGGAGATTCCTAACTGTGGTGCCCACTGTCTCTTTAAGTTGTTTTGCTATCAGCTTCACCAGGCTAAGAGGGGCAGTCTTTACCTCTTTGAATATTCTTTTGTTCCTTTCTTTCCACACATTCCATATAATGAAACTCGGCAAGAGATCCCAGGCTGAATTAAGAATTTCATTAGTAGAAAAATTGTTCCTCCAGTTTATGAGAGTGTTAGCAATACTTTCTTTGTCTCTGTCAGACTGCTTGAAAATATTGGTAAAAAAATCCCAAATCCTGTCGGTGTAGATACAGCTGTTGAGAAGATGCTCAATATTCTCCTCATGGGTCTCACAGAGATGACATCTGGAGGGTCCCAGCATGCCCCTCTTTTTAAGGTTGTCCTAGGTTAATATCTTCCTGTGGTGAACTAACCACATGAAGAGTTTGATTTTCATCTAACCTTTGTGTCTCCAAAGCTTCTACCAAGTTTTATTTGGAGCTTGGGGTTTCTGATCAAGGAGAAAACCTTTAGCTTCCTTAATATTAAAGTTTCCCTCTTTGCTGTTACCCCATCTCAGTTGGTCCTGCCCTTCCGCTACTAAAATTATTCCCTGATCCAGCATTCTTTTAAGGGACTCTGCTTGACTGTTTTGGGTCCTATTCTCTTTTCCCTTAATTTTTTTCCAAATTCTCCATTTACCAACATTATGTGGATTCTCCCAAAAGTCTTTCACTTTTACTAAACCTTGACTGTCAGTCTCATGATTGAGGCTTAGAAATTCTTCCTTCAGTAGATTCGGTTCTTGTTGCCATTTGTCCTCCCAGAAAAGTGCTAGATCTCCCTCTCTGATTTCCCAGAAACTATTTTTTTGAACCACTTCTCTATTCTCCCAAGCCTTGTTCCATATGGGTGAGCCTTTCCTAGTTCCTGTCATATGAATGATTTTAGAAGCTGACCAGTCATTGGCATATTTTTCCTTCCAGATGCTTGCCCATTGAGCTTTAGGATCCTTAACCCACCTCCACCAGAGCTTGGCTCCAAGAGCCTTGTTGAGAATCTCAAGATCGTCCAAACCTAGGCCTCCTTGGTTCTTGGGTTTGTAGATCTTTTCCCATGAGACTAAGGCCCATTTTTTCCTTGTTTCCTCTTTGCCCCAGAGAAAATCTCGTTGAATATTCTGAAATTGTTGTAAGACTCCTATTGGAGCTGGGAGGGTTGATAGCATAAAGATTGGGATCGCTTGGAGAATTGCTTTAGTAAGAACCAATCTACCAGCTAAATTTAGAGATCTGTTTGTCCATTTCCTGACCCTGTCTTGCATTTTAGTTACTAGAGGATCCCATATACTCTTGTGACGGGGTTTAGCTGTAAGAGGAACTCCCAAATACTTAGAGGGAAGGGATTCTCTTTGAAAGCCTAAAATTCTGGAGACATTTCTCTGTATGGCAATATGAGTGTTAAAGAAAAAGACTTTTGATTTGGAAAGGTTTACTTCCATACCTGTGGCCTTCGCAAAGTCATTTAAAATTTGTTTGTAAGCAAGTGCTTCTTTAACTGTGGGAATTCCCTGTAGCATGGTATCATCTACAAACTGTTGATGAGTCAAAACTTGCCCATTCTCCGAAAGTTGGAGTCCCTGAATTTTTCCCATTACTCTTGCATGCTTGATGGACTGCCCTAGCCCTTCCATCATGAGGATGAAGAGAAAAGGCGAAAGCGGATCTCCCTATCTAAGACCCCTGGAAGGGAGAAAAAGTTCAGAAGGAGAGCCATTCACTAAAATTGAAAAGCTGGAAGAAGTCACAAGGGCCATGACCCATCTGACCTAATTATGATCAAAACCAAACACTGTGAGCACTTTTTTGATGTAAATCCAGTTTACTTTGTCGTATGCTTTCGCTATGTCCAGTTGCATGATCATGCCCGCTCTCTTGTTGCAATTTAACGAGTGCACCACCTCATGAGCTTGAATTATGTTGTCCAGAATTTGTCTTCCTTCTACATACCCTGTTTGTTCCCCAGAGATGAGCATGGGCAGCAAGGGTTTAAGTCTGTTAGCCACAACCTTGGAAATTATTTTGTAGACCACATTACATAAGGCAATGGGCCTGTAGCTCTTGGGTGCTTGAGCATTATCCTGTTTTGGAATAAGCACAATGAAGGAGCTTTCAAAATGGTCTTGTTCCGCCTGGAGTCTTCGACAATCTCAACAATATCCCTTTTAACAATATGCCAGCAGGCTTTGAAGAAATCCACATTAAATCCGTCCAGACCTGGTGCCTTGCCATTTTGCATTTCCTTGAGGACCTCACTGATCTCCTTTTTAGTTACAGGTTTGTTGAGATTACAATTGTCCTCTCTGGATACCAGTTTAGGAATATGTTCTATTAAGTTCTTAATGAAAGGTTCTCTTCCTGAAAAGTTTTCCTTGGCAATGCCCCGAAAATGCTTTACTAACACTGCATCTATCTCCTCATGGGATTGGAGAATCTGGCCATTCTCGTTCTTGATCGAAGAGATTTTGTTGTGATTTCTGTTCGCAATGGTAGATCTGTGGAAAAATTTAGTATTTCGTTCTCCTTCTTTTAGCCAGAGAACCCTAGATTTTTGTTTCCAAAAAATTTCTTCTTGATTACACAGCATTTCCCATTCTTGGTGATATTTCTCTGCTTGTTCATTTTTGTCTTTATCAAAGCCATTCTTGATCAGAGCTTGGTTGAGCTCTAGGATTTTGATTTCTACAATTTTTTTACTTGTGAAAATATTGCCAAATTCCTTCTGGTTCCATTCCTTTAGCTTCTGCTTGATGTGTTTTAATATCTTGTGTAACAGGTACATGGATGATCCCTGAATCTGTAGGTCTTCAGCCCACCATTTTTCATTGTTGCTGATGAAATCCGGGTGTGAAAGCCAAATTATTTCAAACCTAAATGGTTTGTTTCTTGGGGTACCAATGCCCTTGATCTCCATTTGAATCGGCCAGTGATCTGAGCCTCCAAAAGGAAGGATATCTGTTGTAATTTCCTTGTCTAGAAGCATGAGCTCTTCCGAGATCATGAATCTGTCTAGCTTTGAAGCTACCTGGGAATCCCCTCCTCTTTTATTGTTCCAAGTGCAAAGACCATTATTTGTCTCAATGTCCACCAGCTTCATGTTTTCAGAAAAACTTTGGAAAGCTGAGGAATCTTTGTTTAGTGCTCTTGTGCCCCCTTTTTTCTCCGAGAGAGATCTAATCATATTGAAATCTCCTCCTATAACCCACGGTATCCCTGCAAATCTGTTTCGAAGGTCCACTAAGGACTCAATAAACTTGATTTTGTCATCTAACCTTTGTGGGCCGTAAACATTCGTTACAAGATAAGTCTCCCTGTCTCCTACAGGCTGAATGACAACTGATAAATAATTCCTCGTTGCTTCCGCATCAATAATACCTATTTTTTGGGGATTCCATAGGATGAGGATACCCCCTGTTGTATTTTCTTCTTTGACTTCTATAAACTCATATCTGCTGAGCCACTTACTATGGATTTGTCTTATATTTTGGACAGAGCTTTTCGTTTCTTGGACAAAAATTATATCTGGAGCTACCTGTTTCATTCTATTGTTTAGCATTCTCTGTTTTCTTTTACTTCCTAGACCTCTGATGTTCCAAGTTGTAAACTTCATAATTACAGATTGGTAAAGGAGTAGCTGGTTAGGTCTTTCATCTTACCTGAGTCTATCATGAACTTCCCACATTCCATTAATAGCTCGTTCTGATTTTTTCTGCCCCTTTTTTTCCCCGGGTTTCTTGGAGCTAATAATGGAGTTGATTTTACCACTTTCACTCCCTGCTTACCCTGTCTTTCATTGTTGTGATCTTCTCCCAAGCCCTTTGTCTGAGTTTTCCATAAGAATAGCTGCTTTATTCGATTGCATTCTTCTTGTGGTAGAGATTCTACTCCATTAGTTGTACCCTTACTCAAGAACCCTTCTAGATCTAGGTTTTCTCTATCGAGAATATCTTGTAACTCATTGTCTTCCATTTCCATCTCGCTTTGGGTCATCTCCTGATCCATATCCATCTCTGGTTCACTCATCATTATCTCTTTCTGTTTTTCCTTTACCTGCTCCTGAACTTGTTCTTCTTCATTTTCCTATTTATCATCTTCATCCTTCCCAACTTGATTTTCAACTACTGCGTCTTCCTCCTCTTCAAGAACCTGGAATTGATTTTGCCTCACTTTTTGTTCTCCACTTTGGTGCTGTTTTGGCCCCTTTTTGTTGTTTTTACCTTTGTGAGTTACTTTGTGAAAGCCATCTGTTTCTTTCATTGTGTTAGGTTTGCTTTTGTTCTCTGCCTTACTGAGAGGACAGTCTCTCAGAAGGTGCCCGTGTTCATGACATTTTTGACATCTAAATGGAATATGCTCGTAGTCAACCGTCTGCACCCATTCCTCATCATAAACCTCCAGTATGACCTCGTCCGGAAGAGCTCCAGATAGGTCCATTTCTACACAAATCCTAGCAAAGGAGGTATATTTTCCCCTTCTTGTTGCTTCAGAAGTTTTAACAAACCTCCCTAATTTATTTCCTATGGATGTTAGTGATTCTATTTGCCAATAATCCAGAGGTAGCGAATAGAGTCTTACCCAAACTGGCACTGAAGTAAAGGTTTCCTGCTCCAGCACAAAGTTCATCATCCACGACCGCATGTAGAGCCCTGTTGTTGCATAGAAGTAGGGCCCGCCTTGAAACACTCTGTCTTTATCCTCAATGTTTTCAAACACCACAGTGAAAAAACCCTTGGATCCTAAATGAAGATCAATGCTTCCTTTAGGCTTCTGGTGGTATCTGATCCATGCTTGTAAAGCCTTTTCGGTGGGCCATAGTCCTATGAATTTGCATATGATTGCATAAGTCTGCATGTGCTCCCTGTGGGCCTGCAGCTCAGGGTAATTTAAGATAACTCTGGGAGTGACTTCAGCTTTGGGCTTGCATGGTCCCTTTTGTTTCCTGTCTTTTGTTCCCTGTTTTTTGTCATTTTCCTCTTTGTCTTTTGTGCCAACATTCTCCTTCTCCTTGTTACTTTCTATTTCCTGTTCCCTATTTTTTCCTCCTTCCATTGTTTTGCCTCTGTCTGATTCTGGAGGGGCCTTGCTCTCGTTAACCACAACCTCTCTGAAGGAGGGAGTGGAGCTCCCTCCTCTGCCCCTGTCCATGGCGAAAATCCCACGCATAAACCCTTCGTTTTGGTTTTCCGCTCTTTCGCTCTCTACTTCTTGTAGACATGTAGAAACGCTGTTATCTTATGAACTTGATTTAACTTTCATATCGGGTCCAGAATTATGCGTAAATCACAATATTGGTAAAGTCGATTATCAGAGATCGGTGATTCAAGATAATGAAAGTATATTGGACTGAAAAACTCCGAGATGCGAAATGCAATATGGAATTTTATGAGAAACTGAATGAGGTAACACATCGGAGGTCTTGTATTAGCAATATGAAAATCAAGTTGAAACGTTTCAGACATGAATCTTGCGATACTGTTTTAAATTTCAATTGGGTGTTCTAATGAATGAAAGCAAAGTTAAAAAATTCTCAAATTCTAATGAATCACAAATAAAATTTCCTTGAACTTGTTGCAAATTTGAAATGGGTTTGTTGCTTACTTCAAGTTTTGAAAACAAATAAAAACCTGCAAATAAAATAGAACAAGAATAAAAAATAAACTAAGGAAAAGAAAAACTAATAATAGATGAAAATGAACTTGTAAATGCGTACCTGGAAGGAAATTCTCTGTAGATTTTACCTCATGAATCTTCAAATTCTTCCTTCGATTTATCAAAATTCTGACTTTATTTAAAATCATCTCATTATTTATTCTAAATTAGAGTGGGAAATCAAGCTATAGGAAATCAATTATTCATGTTCAACAAATTTGAAATTCTTAGAATCCATCAGAAACGTAAATGAGAATATGCTCCCTTTTGAATTGCAACTGCAATTTATTACCTCTGCGCATTCCAAATTAACTTGAGAAAAATTTGTATTGTTATAGTCACTGTTCAATAATGCCTTTAGTAAATAAACATGATGCGTATTGCAGCATCAGATAATAAACTAAAAATCAGAATGGGATAAAGCCACACATTGTGAAAAAATATCAACACAGATTTGAATGTGCGCACACAGCAAAATGGACACTCTTAAATTCATTTTAACCAATTTTGAGGAAAATAACATAAACTTCATGTGATTATAGTGAAAAGTTAGACCGACTAATAATGATTGAATTGGCATTAAGTTTGTAATAGACAATCATATTTTCCACAGGATAATGATGTCAAGAAGCTTTGTATCATCAAAACCTTCAATAAATAAATTTAGTCAAGTGCGAACTTAATTGAATTTAGTCAAGACATTATTCAAAATAGGCAGAGTAGAGGTATTGCTGCAATAGATTTTGATTTAAAAATGGGAAGCAAGAATTAAAAAGTTTCTGATGACAAGAAAATATTTCCCTGAACATGTATATGATATGAGAAGGGTTGATTGCTTGCTTTATTTATATCTGCAGAACTGTTAAGAATAAATTAGCTACATAAAATAAACTAATTAAATTAATTCTACTTCTATTCTAACCATATGCAGGAAAATGGCTAGGTATAGTCATATTTCCAATGTAACCATTCTCTAATTTTAATTGTTGTATATATACACAGTTCAAATGTTAGTAATAAAAATACAAATCTAATTAAGCTAAGAAAAATAAATCTGTAAGTAGAATTTACAGTTATTGTTAGCAACTTATTTACAATCACCTTCTTTTGAAATGTCATTTCCAACTGAATTTCAATTGGATCATAAAAATCTGGATGGGTTTCCATTAAGGATTGTGAAATGTTCAAAAGAGGAGATCACAGGTTAGATTGTGGATATGAGCTTTTAAATTCAAAGGCCTGGCAAAAATTGTTAGTGTCATGTACAAATGTTAAGCTATTAACAATCTTTCTTGAAGGAAAAATTTCCAAACAGTTTTCAAATAGGCTAATGAAAAATGGAAGGAAATCTGTCAAATAAAATGGAAAATTATTAATTGAATTGGATTGCTAGCTAAATTGTAAATATACATTCTCTTGTTGACATTGCCTTTGAGAAGATAGAAGCTTTTGATAAGAGATGAACATTGATTGAAATTGACATATTAATAGCTTTTGATGTTCATGGTTATAATATGAAATTTTAATTTCCTAATAGAGCAATGCATCAATTGAGTGTTTGATAATAAAATGCTCAATATGCCAGCGTAAAGTATCAAAAATAAAATCTGAAAATAAATCTGATTTTAAACAAAATAAGTGTAAAAGAAAAAATAAAATGAAATCATTATTGGTACAACTAATGTTACAACACAATTGGGATTGTTTTGAAATAATTTTTTTTTCACAAGGATGGGCCAGAATAATGGAATTTGAATAATTGCCAATTCCAACTTGTGAATTAGAAAGAGAATTATGATTATGAGTAGGAATGAGAGCTTGATATGAATCATAAATTGGAATGTTTTATCGAATAGTGAAATCATGAAGATAATTTGTTGTTCTAGAATGAGGTTTGGTTGGAATAATTTCTAAATTGAAACGTTCCTCATTCTCAAATGTTATTTTAATTTTCTCAGGAGGATAGAAATCAATATCCTCAATGTCAGAGTAATTATCATAAATGACTTCACAATATTCTCTGGAATTTCCTTCGATCTTGTCCAATATATCAAAACAAGAAGGAACAAAAATTTCATGTTCAGTAATGGCAAAAGAATGAATAATAATTGTTTTTCTATCTTGATAAAATCTTATTGGTAATTCATTTAGATCAACCTCTTTATTTTCTGAAATATCATTAATACCAAGAGGGGAAAAAATACCATCATTAAAAATATCATGATAAAGGGAAAAATGTGAATTTGAAACAATGCATTTAAAATTGTCTCTGTTTGAGAACTCTTGTGCGTTCTGTTCACTATAAATTTCAGATTCTAGATCACTCCTGTTTTCTTGAAGAAGGTTGCTTTGCTGCCCTGATTTCGACATTTGCTAATGATGGAAAAATTTAGGATTTTGTACATCAGTTTGCATGCTATTATTTACTTTGATTGCTGCTTGTACTTGATGATTTGCAATCTGATTTTCTGAATTCACTGCAAAGTAGCTTTCAGATTTCAAGGCGACTCTTTCTCCAAAATTGCTGCTATTGCCTTCTTGCATTTGATTAGAAATGTTTTCTAAGCTTTGTAAAACCACTTCATCATAATTTATCTTCACTTCCATATTGGAATTCTCATTTATGTTGGAAGGGGATGAAACAGAGCTTAAACTAATTTCATGTGAATTGGGAATTGGAGGAAGAGAGCAAATATGTTCAAACCAATCTAGTGATTCTTTTTTCGTAGGTCTATCTTCGAATTTAAATTTTAAACAATTCAAATGAAATCGAATATTAAAATCTCTAACATACTCATTTTCAAATCTTCGTAGATATTCAATTTCATCACATACCTGTTCATAATCATAGCGTCAAATTTACAAATGAAAATTGTAACAAATTGATCCTAGCTGTGAATTGAGGCAACTGGAAGAGTTCTACACCAGTTTTTGGCTTTTGTCGCAAATGTGAGAGTAAAAATTCTGCATAAAATGCCTTCATCAATTCCTTGAAAATCATAATTTGAAACTTTTTGAATAAATTGAAAGACATGATTAAAAGCAGAAGAATTTCTCTTACCATTAAACTTTACCTGAGACAAGAGTCTTACCACTTCGGGTGGAGTATTGGAAGATGCACGTCCATGGATACAACTCCAAATTGGAAGTTTAAGAGGAGCCATCGTGATTTAAATAAAATGTTAAAATTGAAAAGACTCTAATAGACAACAAGTTTCAGGCCCTCCTTCTAGCGCCAAAAATGTTGAGGGCCAAAAATGTCTACCTCAACATTGGGGGATAACCACCCGGTCCAGACCTTAAAGCAACTCCTTTTCCATTTGGATTAGTGGCTCTGACTGGTTTAACTAGGTCCAGTTACATTCTCCCTATTGCTATTGGTCTATGATGTATCTTTAACTACCAATAGACAGGGATATTAGATCACTTCTTCTTGCTGATCAGGCAAGAGAATGACCTTTAAGCTGATTTGGGTTCAGCCAAGCCACAATTAAAATCTTGTCTCTTTGAGAAGAGGACTTAAAAGAATGAAGATTAGTTTAAATGCAAGCTTATTCTATAATGCAAGCAAAAAGAAACTAATCATAATCCTATCTCAATTAGGCAGACATAGATCTAACCCAACTAAGAGCAAAATGATTAAATGATAAGGATTTAAATATGTCTGGCTTTTGGTTAATGTCAAGCTAACGAATTAGTTCAATTAACTGACATTTGTGAATACCGAAACACATCCTATTGAGACCTTTTAACTGAAATAATAAATCAACGACACTCAGGAAAGTAATTCACAAAAATGATATTGATTATGAAATCATTAAATCCAATAATTAAACAATAATATGCAGAAAAAGTTCACAACACATTACTATTTATAAATTAGTTTTATAAGATAGATTCCTAAGTAAATAGTTACTCAGAAATCGGAATTTAATCCATAAGAGCAGAGATACATAATAACAATATTGAGACAAATTACCCATATTGACAAAAGTGCACAAACATGAATAAAATGACACATTCCTGTTATCATAAAAATGAAACTAGTATTTGAAACAGTAGTATTAGAAATACCAATTTATTGAATCCATTTCTCTGACCCTCGTCTCCAACAGTCCTTTACATTGCTTGAACTTCTGCTTTCAAAGCTAGAGCTACAATAGTGCAAACTCTGCCTATCATACATAATTCAAGATACAAAGGAAAAAACCTCAATAATTCTCAGATCTAAGATTTTCTCTCCTCTCTCCTACATATCTAAATTTTTATTGCAAAAGTGCTTTTAGAAGTCCAAAATTGCAGAGGAGAGCAGCCCCTTCTTACATTCTGCAATTTATTATTTATAATATTTGCAAAGGAATTCTTGAGAGGAAAGTTTGTTGAAGAAAAATCTGCCAAATCCATTTTATTTGCTTAAAATTCCAATCTTTAATTGTTGGAGCATTCTCATTGATTGAGATCCTTTTCTCCATATTTCTTTTACTGTTTTCCTGCAAAAGAAATCAAAATAAATTAAGATGCAACAATAAAATTAAAATACCATTTCTGGCATTTAAAATAAATCCAATCAAAAGTAATTAATTAAATAATTGAAAATAAAATATAAGCTTTCTATTTATGCCTATGATGTTTTAATTGGCCAAGGATATCATTGACGAATGGATTTGCAATCAGAAGAGGCTTGGGCAAATAAAAATGAAGAAAATAAAACTCAGAAAATTGATTTTGTTTAGCAATTTGGAGCTTGATCTTCTGCCTGTTTTTAGATCCAATAAATAACTAGATTTGTTAGTGAAATCTCCTCAGAAATGTTCTCCTTGATTTTATCTTTCTAATGAGCTGTCATGGGCCTCATTTGGCCAAGTATAACTCAATCTATGAGCTTCCAAAGTTGATGGGTCAAATCTGGCATAAATCTGGAAATTCTGTTGCTGGGCTAAAAATCAGAATTTTAATTAAAAATCTAATCCTAAATTAAACTCTAATTATCTAATAATTAATTCTAATTTAATTGTTAATTATGAACTAAACTAATTATTTAATAAATGTTATTAAGTAATCTTAATCTAACATTTAATATTAATCTAAATAATAATTAGATTTCAATTTAATTAAATTAATTATATGGTTTTTTTTTTTTTTTTTTTCACAGAAAAAACTTGAACCATCCATCTATTAATAAAAATGGTTAGTTACAAAGCATATGCATAGCATTACAGGAAGACTCATTCTTTGCCTTGAAGAAGGTGAAAGCAAGTAGTCTCAGCTAGTTGATACAAAAAACTAGCGCAAACCCCTTTCCCGGATGGCAAAGAGCCAACACGTCAGTCCCAAATGGATGACAGGAAGAAGGACTGCAGTTTGTGAAAACCGCTCACCGAAAAAAAACACCAGAGGTCAGGCAGACGTCCCGACCAGCAAACGCACACCTCCTAGGGATGCAGAGTCACAGGGTCCGCGAATAAAAGGGAGCAAACAACGTCCAAGAGAGAATCCTACGTAGACACGATAAGGATTCTAGAAAACAGGTCAAAACGAGCATCCTTTTACAAGGAAAGCAGCCCGAAAGACCTGAGAAAGATCAGCGGATAGGAAAAAGAAATACAAATGAATCAAAACAAATATATACATAACACAGGAAACATATTTAAGTATTAGGGGTTTACGCAGTGCATTATATTAGATATCGTTTTTTTGGGATTCAACTACGTTAAGTAAGTCATTAACGTATGACCATTTCCATGAGAGGTAGTTGTAATTGACTAATTTCTCATGATTTTTGAATTGTTCACTTAGCACTCATTGCATCGGGTGATGCTCACAGGGGTGAGGAAGTGGGATTGAAACTAGTGAAATGAATCACATAGCATCAATCGTCACTTCCGGGGCTTGCACCCGGTAACCAGGACTTCCTGGGAGGTCACCCATCCTAGATCTCCTCTGGCTCAAGCGCGCTTAACTGTGGAGTTTTCCCCACAATCAAGCCCACTTAACTTGCTACCCCATTTGCAAAACCTTAGTAAGTATTGTGCCTCATGAACCATTCAAGTAGAGATCCCTTCACTCTTTTCGAATTTAAGTATTAGGGGTTTACGCAATGCATTATATTAGATATCATTTTTTTGGGATTCAACTGCATTAAGTAAGTCATTAACGTATGACCATTTCCATGAGAGGTAGTCGTAACTGACTAATTTCTCATGATTTTTGAATTGTTCACTTAGCACTTATTGCATCGGGTGATGCTCACAGGGGTGAAGAAGTGGGATTGAAACTAGTGAAATGAATCACATAGCATCAATCGTCACTTCTGGGGATTGCACCCGGTAACCAGGACTTCCCGGGAGGTCACCCATCCCAAATCTCCTCTGGCTCAAGCGCGCTTAACTGTGGAGTTTTCCCCACAATCAAACTTAACTTGCTACCCCATTTGCAAAACCTTAGCAAGTATTGTGCCTCATGAACCATTCAAGTAGAGATCCCTTCACTCTTTTCGAATTTAAGTATTAGGGGTTTACGCAGTGCATTATATTAGATATCGTTTTTTTTGGGATTCAACTGCGTTAAGTAAGTCATTAACGTATGACCATTTCCATGAGAGGTAGTCGTAACTGACTAATTTCTCATGATTTTTGAATTGTTCACTTAGCACTCATTGCATCGGGTGATGCTCATAGGGGTGAAGAAGTGGGATTGAAACTAGTGAAATGAATCACATAGCATCAATCGTCACTTCCGGGGCTTGCACCCGGTAACCAGGACTTCCCAGGAGGTCACCAATCCCAGATCTCCTCTGGATCAAGCGCGCTTAACTGTGGAGTTTTCCCCACAATCAAGCCCACTTAACTTGCTATCCCATTTGCAAAACCTTAGCAAGTATTGTGCCTCATGAACCATTCAAGTAGAGATCCCTTCACTCTTTTCGAATTTAAGTATTAGGGGTTTACGCAGTGCATTATATTAGATATCATTTTTTTGGGATTCAACTGCGTTAAGTAAGTCATTAACGTATAACCATTTCCATGAGCGGTAGTCGTAACTGACTAATTTCTCATGATTTTTGAATTGTTCACTTAGCACTCATTGCATCGGGTGATGCTCACAGGGGTGAAGAAGTGGGATTGAAACTAGTGAAATGAATCACATAGCATCAATCGTCACTTCCGGGGCTTGCACCCGGTAACCAGGACTTCCCGGGAGGTCACCCATCCCAGATCTCCTCTGGCTCAAACGCGCTTGACTGTGGAGTTTTCCCCACAATCAAGCCCACTTAACTTGCTACCCCATTTGCAAAACCTTAGCAAGTATTGTGCCTCATGAATCATTCAAGTAGAGATCCCTTCACTCTTTTCGAATTTAATTATTAGGGGTTTACGCAGTGCATTATATTAGATATCGTTTTTTTGGGATTCAACTGCGTTAAGTAAGTCATTAATGTATGACCATTTCCATGAGAGGTAGTCGTAACTGACTAATTTCTCATGATTTTTGAATTGTTCACTTAGCACTCATTGCATCGGGTGATGCTCACAGGGGTGAAGAAGTGGGATTGAAACTAGTGAAATGAATCACATAGCATCAATCGTCACTTCCGGGGCTTGCACCCGGTAACCAGGACTTCCCGGGAGGTCACCCATCCCAGAGCTCCTCTGGCTCAAGCGCGCTTAACTGTGGAGTTTTCCCCACAATCAAGCTCACTTAAATTGCTACCCCATTTGCAAAACCTTAGCAAGTATTGGGCCTCATGAACCATTCAAGTAGAGATCCCTTCACTCTTTTCGAATTTAAGTATTAGGGGTTTACGCAGTGCATTATATTAGATATCGTTTTTTTGGGATTCAACTGCGTTAAGTAAGTCATTAACGTATGACCATTTCCATGAGAGGTAGTCGTAACTGACTAATTTCTCATGATTTTTGAATTGTTCACTTAGCACTCATTGCATCGGGTGATGCTCACAGGGGTGAAGAAGTGGGATTGAAACTAGTGAAATGAATCACATAGCATCAGTCGTCACTTCCGGGGCTTGCACCCTGTAACCAAGACTTCCCGGGAGGTCACCCATCCCAGATCTCCTCTGGCTCAAGCACGCTTGACTGTGGAGTTTTCCCCACAATCAAGCCCACTTAACTTGCTACCCCATTTGCAAAACCTTAGCAAGTATTGTGCCTCATGAACCATTCAAGTAGAGATCCCTTCACTCTTTTCGAATTTAAGTATTAGGGGTTTACGCAGTGCATTATATTAGATATCGTTTTTTTGGGATTCAACTGCGTTAAGTAAGTCGTTTACATATGACCATTTCCATGAGAGGTAGTTGTAACTGACTAATTTCTCATGATTTTTGAATTGTTCACTTAGCACTCATTGCATCGGGTGATGCTCATAGGGGTGAAGAAGTGGGATTGAAACTAGTGAAATGAATCACATAGCATCAATCGTCACTTCCGGGGCTTGCACCCGGTAACCAGGACTTCCCGGGAGGTCACCCATCCCAGATCTCCTCTGGCTCAAGCGCGCTTAACTGTGGAGTTTTCCCCACAATCAAGCCCACTTAACTTGCTACCCCATTTGCAAAACCTTAGCAAGTATTGTGCCTCATGAACCATTCAAGTAGAGATCCCTTCACTCTTTTCGAATTTAACAGGAAACATATTTATGAGAAATGATAGCTAATCGAAAATGGGTTGATCGAGAGGACGAACCACCCCATTCTCCTCCTCCAAAAGAGTCCACGAGCCCATATCTTGATCAACACCTTCTTTGGAGAGGCGACTAGCTTCAGAATTTCTTTCCCTAAAGATGTGGCTAAGGGAAATCTCTGTGAAAAGGTTTTTTAGACGTGTAGCTTCTCTGAGCAGGGGAAACAAAATGAAATTTCTGCATAATTGTGTCCCATTGAACCATCTCACTGTATTCATAAAATCCCCGAAAATCTAAACTTCTTGCACGTTCCTCAGGACAAGCCAGCAAAGAAGAAGGTGGAGGGCTTTCAACTCAGCAAAATTATTGGAGCCTTGGCCTAGGCCGACTGAAGCCTTAACAATCTTTTCCTTTGAAAAATGAATTATTAAACCAGCCCCACATCGACCATTTATGTCTGAGGCCCCGTCATAATAAGCCCACGGGATTGAATATCTTATCGTTTCTTGCCTGACCGACCTAGGAGAAGGAGTAGCCTGCGGGACAGGGATACTATCGTAGATAGCAGCGCCTTCTGCAGCCAATCTTTCAATCGGGAAGACAAAGTCCTTGAAGATGACCTGATTCCTGGCGAGCCACGTTCCCCAAGTTATGAGAAGCGGAATGGATCTTTCTCTGTCATTTGAAGCTTCTTTCCACCACTTTTGCCAAGCTTCCAAAATCCCCTGCCCTTCCCACCTATAAGGGATTTTAAGTAACCTTAACGTTTCGGTCCACAGACTAGAATTGAAAGGGCAGAATAGGAACAGGTGATGAACTAATTCGATGCTATCTTTACAGAGAGGACACCATCCAGGACCAATCCTACCTCGTCTTTGGAGAAAATCCCAAGAAGGGACTTTCTAGAGCAGGACATACCAAAAGAAGAGTCTGGTTTTCGCAGGACCTTTTAACTTCCATAGAGGTTTAGCCCACCAAGCTGGATTTTCCCACCCTTTTTGGTCCATCATCCATTTGTACCCCATCTTTGGAGAGTAGAGGCCATTCTGAGCAAAGACCCACCGAAGTTCATCTGGAGCGTCTGAGAGCCTGACTGAAGAGTTGAGGAGGTCTTTCCTATACGAATCCCATTCCTCCAGCCATTCTTCATCCAATTGTAAATCTATTCCTTGCATCCACCCTTGGCTCCATATGGAGGAAGCCCGGGGATCGGCCACCTGATTTAATGTGTATCGACCCTTCTCTTTTAAAACCGCAACCAACCCCTGAGATAGAGTGAAACTCTCTGAACAACCAATCCAGGGGTCTCTACCCAACCTTATTTGAGAGCCATCTACCACACTCCAAGCCAAACCCTTCTCAATTATATTGACAGAGGCTACCACAGCTTTCCAAACCACCGAGGAGTGTTTGCAGGTCTTTATTGGCAATCTGATCCAATCTATCGTTGATAGTGGGTCAACGTATTTTCTTTTTGAAATAGAAGTCCATAGGTTGTCAAAGGAAATGAGCCTCCAGGCGAGTTTTGCTGCTAAAGATTGGTAGAAGATTTTTTATCCCCCAACCTCCCCACTCTTTGGGACGAGCCACTTTATCCCAGGCGATCCACATGGTGACCTTCTCTGTCTTGGACCCCACCCACAGAAACCTGCTGCAAAGTTTGTCAATTGAGGATAAGATTCCTTTGGGAACCCAAGTCAGGCTAGCCCAATAGACTAGAACTGCCATAAGCACAGATTTTATTAACACAAGCCTTCCTGCCCTGGAAAGCCATCTGAAACTCCAGTGTTTCAGCTTGGATTCGATTTTTGCAAGGATCCAGTTCCAATCTTTGTTCCTGTAGTTATCAGGTTTGAGAAGAAAGCCCAAGTATTTGAAGGTATCCTCTAGCGCTTTGACATCAAAGTTTAGGACCATCTTCACGCTGCGCGTCATTTCTCTGGACATACCTGTGCATGTAAGATAGTATTTTTCTCATTAATACAAAGTCCAGTAGCCTTCAAGAAAAGGTCCATGATCCTTTTGAGCGTCTTGCAATCCTCTAGGCTACCATTACTGAAAAGTATTATGTCATCCACAAATAGGAGATGGGTAACCTAGAAATTTTCAGTTGCTTCGATGCCTTTGAGAGACCCTTGTCTCTTTGCGTCGTGAATCATAAGGCTGATGCCCTCAGCTGCTAGCAGAAACAGAAGGAGAGAGAGCGGGCAGCCTTAACGCAGGCCACGTTCCGGACTAAAGAAACTGGAGGCTGCTCCATTAATCAGAACAACTATGGAGGAGGTAGAAATACAGCTCGTAATCCATTTCACAAAGTAATACATGAAGCCCAGATGAGTTAGTAAAAGCCTGAGGTACAACCAGCTGATTCTGTCAAAAGCCTTTGACAAATCGATCTTCACTACTGCTCCTTTTTTTTTCCCAATTTTTAGACTATGAAGAGTTTCTTGAGCAACTCCAACCGCTTCATGAATTTGTCTGCCATCGAGGAAGCCAAATTTCTCAGGTGAAATGTTTATGGAGAGAAAAGGTTTTAATCTGGAGGCAATAACTTTTGCTATGATTTTATAAACACAGGTGCACAGGGATATGGGCCTGAATTCTTCAAAAGAGCCCGGGAGGTCAGTTTTGGGAATAAGGGCTAGAAATGTGGAGTTGAAGGGATGGAGTATTGATCCTGTGCGCCTGGATTCTTCCACAACTGCCACTAGCTCGTCACCAATGAATTCGAAGAAATGTTGGAAGAATTCGACAGTCCAACTGTCCGGGCCGGGGCTTTTGTCCTTCTACATAGATTTGAGAATATCTTCTACCTCCTCCTTAGAAACGGGTGCCATGCTAGATTCATTTCCTTTCTCCTCTATGAACCTAGGAAAGAACTAGGCAACTCTTATAACTTCAGCAATAGAAGCTTCCTCTGGCGCTTTGAAGAGGTTCTTGAAATGATTGATCCCTAGAGAGGCTAACTCTTCAAAAGATCGAGCCATATCACCATTGGCTTTCTTCATTTCCTAGATAGTATTAGAATTTTCCTTCCTTTTGCGTAGTTCTGGAAAAACTTGGTGTTGTCGTCCCCCACCTGCAACTAGATCGCTCTACTTTTTAAACGCCAACTCTCCTCCCTGCTCTTGAGAATTCTCTTCCTTTCCATCTCCAGTTCTAGAATTCTGGCCCGAGACTCTTTTGTTCTATAGCCAATACCGCCTGGGTCTTCAAGAAGGGCTATCTCCGAGTTGACATTTTCCAGGGTTTTTCTTCATTCAGTTTCTTCTGGAGGGCCCATTGCTTAGAGGCTGCCTTCATCCTTGTTAGATTTTCTATGAAAGCCTTGCTGCAACTCTCATCTTCGCTGAGATTAGCATTCTTCCAAGTGCTGTGGAAAAGGCTAATAAAGGATGCATCCAAAAGCCAGGAGGCATTAAATTTAAAGGGAGTGCCCAGTTTAGAGAAAGCACCCTTCACTTCGAGAAAAACAGGGAGGTGGTCCGAGAGACCGCCTTCCCAACCCAATGTTTGAAAGCCTGTAGCTTATCGGTCAGCGAATCGCCTAGAAGGAATCTATCAAGCTTCTTCCCTACCCAGTCTTCTCCTATTCTTCGATTCCTCCACGACGGGCGCATCTTGAGCGAAATGACATCCACCAGAAGAGAGGAGGCCAATTTATTTAGAAAGAAGTCAGTAAGGGGATCTGCTCTTACTCTGACCCCCCAAGATTCTGTCATCCCCAGAGAAAAATTAAGGTCTTCGCCGATTATAAGATTGGGTGCGCCATAAACGATTTAGCAAAGAAAGGGTTCCAGAACCTTTCTTGTTCCAAAATAGGACCATAAACATTGATAATGAGAAAGGGGATGCATAGTTCGATGGAGTATAGTTCCACAACCAGTACATTTTCCCATCCCCAAGAGGAGATCTCTCGAAGAACCTTTGTGTTGAAACCCAGAGCCACCCCTCCCAAATGACCATTGACGTCTATGACATGAAAGCTCCAACCCAGAAGGAGCTTAACGAGGCAGCCTGTAACTTCTTCCCCCTTCCCCAGAGTTTCTTGGAGTAAAATAATATTTGGTTTATTGGACCTGACCATTTCCTTCAGAGCTAGCTTTTTGGGTAGGCTAGCTAGACCCTTGCATTTGTAGGATAAGATGATCATCGTAAACACGCAGAGGGTGTCCACTTTGCTCTAAGCACCCCTGGTGGAGACATCTGCTTCCCGTCAGCAATGTCGATGACGGCCTTCAACTGTGCCTTCGACAGATTAGTTTTCCTTCCTCTTTGCTTCCTCTGGCCTGTTGACTCCATATCCAACTCCAATCCGCTCACAACAAGCCCTTTTCCCTTTCTGTTGGCCAAAGGTATAAGATTATAAGGGGGATCAGGACTCTGGATAGGGGGATGGGTAGAATAGGCAGCATCGATGGGAATAGAGGTCAGCAATGGTGAGGACAGAATGGTCATAATAACACTATCTATGGAGGCTTGACCCTTCCTCAAATCCGGCATTTCATTCAAGAGTTGTCTAGAAGTACCAGACTCATCACAGCAAGACAGAGATAGAGCATTAGTAAAGCATAAGGAGGAGGGGGGGAAGAAACAAACTCGCCTGAGCCTCCCCTGCCTTTTCAGAGACTGTTGAGGGTCCCAGGGAAATCGTCAGGTTAGAGATGTACTCATTTGCTGTAGTCCCCGATTGTTCCTGATAAACCACCTTCTTTTGCTCCGGGACCAAACCCTGTGCAGATGCCATAGGGTCGCTTTCCTTGATCAGAGCCTCTGTTTCGTACATGTTCACCTTCTGGTTTGCCTTCTGAATATTTCTTCTTCTCCTTTGTCCTCGGCGTCGACGGTGTCCAAGAGGACATTCCTGGGCCAGATGACCATATTGATGACATCGATGGCATCTGAAAGGGAGGTTTTCATAGTCCAGGGTCTGAATAAACTCAAGACCTTAGTACTTTAGGTTCATAGCGTCCGCCAAGCCCTCTCTGGGGTTTAGACTTACCAGAATATGGGCGGCTCCCCAGTCATGAGATCGAAGGTATGATCTATCAAAATCGAGAAACTTCCCCAGAGTATTACCAATAGAGGTGAAGGCCGAGTCGGTCCAGAATTGCATAGGGAGACCTGAAAGTTTGACCCAGACTGGGGACTCCACCTCTTTTTCTTTCTGGGCATCGAACAGGGGCGTCCATCTTCTAGAAAGGATTGGCCTCTTCCCGAAACTCCAGTTCTTTTCCATCACCCAGTCGACATGCTCCTTATATCCAAACCGAATACAAAACCATCCTCTGTCCAAATTTTTGATTTGTTCTGGCTGACCCGGTGCTTCTTTCCATTCTGACCGAGCCCAATCCTTGATGTAGTCTACCGAGAACTTTCTTCCTCGGACTCTGCCAAATAATAATGTTTTTGAGGCTTCCATAGCCTGATCTATACAGATATCCACTCCAAACACACAGCTAGGTCGCTCCTCCTTTATTCTGATAGGTTTGATCTTCTTCTGCTTTCCACCCCCTCCATCCTTCCTGGCTTCTCCCTTTCCTGAATTCTTTTTAGCAGGATCAACTGTCGTTTCTGCCCCATATAGCTCAGTTTTTTTATCGTCATTGTCTCTGTTATCTTCTTCCACCTCCACAGCTGACCTTTTTATCCCAGCCCCAGGGGTAAGAGCCAATCTTCTCGCTTGTTCCTCTTTTCCGGAACCTTTCGGCTCCCTTCCTTCCTCTTCATTGGTCGGATTCTTTGTCAAGATGGTAGTCAACCCTTCCAATATCGGTTTTGTAACAGAGACCCGTTCCTGAGCTCCTGTCTTCATGCTCCCTTCTCCCACCGCCTTGTCAGGAGACCGAGGGTACACTACATTATTCGGGAAGAAGTATTTTAGGTTTTTCTCTGAAACGTCTTGACCCCAGCAAGTGAGAAGGTCTTCTGGCACTGGGTCAATGTCGACTGACTCACATTCAAAAGTCATCTCCCGTTGTGCATCACGACCCGGGTCCACCATTTATTATTCGATACAGATATCTGACTTGGCAGCCTCCATACTGCAAACCCACTTGCTTACTTGCTACAACCCCAGCACTCAGCCTCCCATTGTGCACTGTGTTCTTCCTCCAAACTGCCAAATTAATTATATGTTACATGTTAATTAATTTAAAGTTAATTACTTAAATATTTAATATTTATTTTAATATTAGTTATAACTATCCTACCTCTTTACTCATATATATGAGTTTGAGTGATGCTTTAAACTAAAAAACAAATCGAATTACATACCTTTTATTATGAGGCCTTTTCACAATTGACAAATTGGGGTAATGAAGATCATCGAGATATTTAAAAATATTTCATTTGAGATTTCCCGATGCGATTCTCTGATCGTATATATATTTTTTTATTATTTAACTACATTGTCCTACCACTTCACTATGCTTGACATGAAACTTTAGTTTTATATTGTTTTGCCTTAATGTCTTATGCCCCTTTGACTTTTGTTTAATCAGGAGATCGACAGTGGGGAGTTGTCGAGGATTGTTAAAATTGTCACGTTTAAAAATGAAGAAGTGCCTAAAGTAAACAAAACCCTAATCTCACAACCAATTGACAATGGAGATTCGCCAAAAAGAAAATACAAAAAAAGCACAATAAAAAGGCAAATGGATATAAGAAGAAAATTGTACCAAAAAGAAAGGTGACAAAAGTAGTTAAGAAGAATCCAAAGGAGAAGAAGCAAAATGCTACTATTATATCTAAACCTAAGAAAAGGAGTATCAAAAAGAATAATTCTTAAGAGACAAAGGAACTAGAAGATGAAATAAATGCATGAGAATCACTAGAAGCATAACAAAAGGGAATAACTTTGTTTCATTTGAGAATTCGAATATTACAAAACTCAAAGAATCAAAACGATCACTGATAGAACTTAAAGAGAAGAAACTTGGAGGTTGATAAAATTCAAAAAAATAAATTCAACAAGTATATGATTATTTTGATACTTTGGAGAAAGAGGCACACAAAGAAAATGTAAAGGAACCTTCTTCTATTCTTGAGCATACTTTCAATAGTGACACTTCAATACCTATTATTCACAGTCCTTCACGTAATGATGATTCACCTTTCTCTATGGAACAAGATATTATTAGAGCATTTAAGGAGGCAATAATTGAATTATAAGTCCTAGAATAGCATGTGCAAAAGGAAAATGAAATTCTCAAATCAAAAAACCATAAGATGCTTAAGAGAATGTACTATGGGTGTTGTAGCTTATATTGGGTTTAAGCTTATTATTAATTTTTATCACAATGTGTGGCCTAAAATCATTACGGGGGTTCAACCTCAATGAAGCCATTTATATTCTCTACCTCGCAAAGTCTAAAAGTAAAAGTATTTTACTTATGGTAGTTATATATCGAAAATATATGAAAACACCTTTGAATATATATATATATATATATATATATATATATATATATATATATACCGCAAAGCATAAATATATCGGATTTACAAAGGAAACAAGTGTTAAAGTTAAAGGCCCGGACCTGAAATATATATATTATGCTTTATAAAGTTCGTCGGGTCTGCTTATCGCAGAGTTTATGTACATTGGTTCCGCCGATTGCGATGAGTGATGGCGGACTGGACCCGAAATATTATATGTTGCATTTTATAAGCCCGTCGGGTCCGCGATCATCACATAGCGTTTATGACTTATGCCGATTGCGATTTGCGATTGCGGGCTGGACCCGAAAGTATATATATTATGTTTTATAATTGTGGCGGGTCCGCGATATCGCATAACTCTTAATATATATATGTGTGTGTGTGTCGATTGCGATATGGGTGGGCCGGACCCGAAATGATATATAATGTGTTTAATAACTCCGACGGGTCCGTAAGACATCTTATGTATATGTTCACAGCGTCGATTGCGATTTGCGATTGGGTTCTGGACCCGATAGATTTATTAAATTGGGTTAATTCCTTTTCAGTTCCGCTTTACGTGTTTTGCGTTGCTTTTGTTGTGCAAACGAAGAAGTTAGTGTTAAAGCCGAATCCGAAGAAAAGGTGGATTTAAAGTTATAAGGCAGGTTTTTAGGAAGAGCAAAAACGGTAAATGGTTTTATTTGGAACTCACCCGATTCCACTTGTTGTTCAACACGTAGCAGCTGGGTGGAGAGAGAAAACCACCCATTTCAGGTAAGTATTCTCCGGGCTTATGTCCCATCCAAAATTTTTGTGGACCATTTGATTTGTTAAACGCAAATCTACGGTGGGGATCCATCGCGGGAAAGGAATGGTTCAATAGCTGTGCGGAGACCGTATTAAAAGCAAAAAGACATGTTTATGGCATATTTTCATTATAAAAGGTATATAATGAAAAAGCGCAAATATGAAGGAATTACGCATAAGTTCAACATTACCATAGTTATGCGGCCTAAGGGTGCATAAGTTAAGTTTTACAGAGATTATCGGGCCGATTGCGATTTGCGATGAAAGTCAACGGAGCGCTGAACGAGCGGATTTGACAGGTTTATAAAGTAGGATTTACTCTTTTAAGTTCTGGATTAATCAGAAGTTCGCGTTAATTTCGCTGTGTAAAATGGATAATCAGGGTTAGATTTGAAGCTGAAGAGGAAGACAATCTGGTATGTTTCTTTGCATTTTGGCCAATCAGAATGCCCATATAAACCCAGGATTATACAAAATAAACGTGTTTCATTACGACTAAAACAAAATAAGCATCATTAGTGCACTTACAGAGGAATTTGGCAATGGATCAACAGAGCAAACCAACAGTTATCATCCCCTTCTGAATTCAATTATGTTATTGTTATTTCATGTTCTTTGAGGTGTCTTTTACCCTCTGTAAAATTTTGTAATAGTTTTTACTTCATATAGTTAGAAAAGCAGTTAGATAGTTTGGGTAGTTTCAAAAATCAACAACTGTTCCACAATGTATAAAAATATGAAAGTTTAATAAGAAAGGGTTGGAATTTTGGAGAACTCGAAGACTAGGCCACTGTATTCCTGATATCATCTTTGATTAATGAAAGAATTAGAAGTTTCCATGAGTTGTTGCATATAATTTTGTAAGCTTCTCTGTCATATGTCATGCTATGTTTTTTTCTTTTCAAGTATAGTAATGAAGCTACAGGTCTTTATTTGCTTATGTAGATAAAGTTAAACTTCCTTAAAAGAGCGCTCCTATACTTGAAGTCCTCACTTCCCTTTCTAAGTTATAGATAATAGTTTCTATGAAAGACCAGCATATTGTCTATGATTCAGTTCTCATCATCATAGTTCCTTTAAGTTACAAATAGTAGTTTCTATGAAAGATTAGCATATTATCTTTAACTTCTCCTTTAAACTTTATTCATTCATCATTTATATCTAGCAACAAATGGCATTCTGAGATGTTCTGGTCATACATGTATTAAGAGTTAAAGACCAAGTTTTCCAGGTCCTTCATTTGAAGACACAACAAACAATAAGTGACAGTAAATAATATTTATTAATGTCTTAAGCACAATTTCCCCACAGCCAAGAAATTGGTTTCTTAAGGAATAACATTAATTGGTGCCGCTGCCGGGGAGAGAAGACAAGAACACTTTTCCCCGGGTTTTTCATGTTTTCCTCTTGTTGTTTAGTGAGGAGGAAATATTTGGCTGTTTTGAATAAAAGCAATAAAAGGCGACTCCATTGTAATAAAAGACCACAGACTGCAGAGCAATAGAAGTAAGAACACTTTTTCTTGAATTCATTAAGTTTGAAGTTGATTCTTGAGAGTGACAAGTTTCAGCAGTTGATTGTACATCCACACTTGTGGTTTTCACTTACAATATTGATTGGCGACTCCACTGTACTTTGAAGTTTTCTTTTCTGGGTTTTAATGGCTCTCCCTGCATTTTTACTCCATAAATTTGATCCATTTGATTTTACTAGGATCATTGGTTATCCTCATGATATGCCTGCATATTATGTCCGGGATGAGTATCTTCCAAAATTCAGTAGAAAGGAATATGAAGATCCAGCTCAGCATCTCCAAGAGTTTCATGAATGCATGGAGCAACAGGGCATCATTCATGAAGATGTTAAGATGAAGTTGTTCATGTTTTCTTTGGACCAAGAAGCTAGGGATTGGTTCAGGTCTCTGCCTCGTTCAAGCATTTCATCTTTGAAAGATTTCCATTCAGTATTCAATTCTTCTTGTAGAATTTATTATCCACACAAGTTTCTTTTTGAAGGTTGTTGTGAATATTATGATTATAAAGAAACTTTAAAAGCTCATGATAATCCTGTTGAAGAAACTAATGATCTTGTTGATAATATATCAAGCATTCAGAGAGATTATAGCCAGATTAACTATGAGCAAGTCTCTGAAAGCGAGGAACTATCATTTTCTCAAAATGATGCAGAGAAGTTTATAAAGCATTCTTCTTCAATAATCTCCCAAGCAGAGAATTGGTTGACTATGGTCCAAGCAAATCGAGCATCATTTTCTCAAAATGATGTGGAAAAGTTTATAAAACATTTCTCTCCAATGATCTCCCAAGCAGATAATTGGTTAACTCTGTTCCAAGCAAATCAAGAGAGTATTCAGATGGAGGAAAGTTCAAACATGCATCAAGAGTCTCTGCTCAACAGTCAAGAAGAGGAAGAAATGATTGAGTTGCAAATAAATCCCCAGAGTTCCTATTTTGTTAAATTTGATGATCCTCCTATCTATAATGAAAATGGTTTAAATGGGGAATAGGACGAAGTTCTTCAAGTTCCTCAGTTGGATTTTGAACATACAGGAAGAAACCAGCAAGAGGGATATGTTGGACAACAATATATTGAGCCATCTATTATAGCAAAAGAGGCTATCTTATATGAAAAGAAAGATGACAAAGAGATTGTATATCATTGCATTGAAGAACATAAGGATGCCCATGGATCAGAGGTAAACGATCTCTTTGAAGTTTATCATATGTCATATACTAATGTGAAAAAATCTCCTTTTCTTCATGAGGTTAGAATTACAAATTATTTTCAATCAAAGCTTAGAGATGAAAAGTGGAGACATGAAAGTGACATGTTGTTGATTGTTCTGTTGAACATATTATCCCAATAGAAGGTCTACTTGAGCAGGAACCCTCATACACAGAGAATTTATTTTTTGGAGCTAATAAAGAACATATTTTTTCTTATACTTTTGAAGATCCTGTGGCAGATTAAATGGAATAATTTATCAGCAGTCTACACATATCATTTTGTGGATATACTCCTAATTTTTTTTTGTGCTGCTTTTATGCATAATCTATTTTTTGTTGTTTAGGATGAATTGCTTTTTAAAGATTCACTGGCAAAATGGTTCTAAATTAAGCACTCAAATGCTAACCTGGTACCATTAGAAGATCGACTTCACATGATGGAGATCAATCATGTACATATGTAGGGACTTGTACATAAATAAGCTCAGGTGTTGAGCATTTGGTTTCCAATTGTAGTTCTTTAGTTTAATCATTATTTGATGAATAAGGGTGACTTTCCCAGTTGGAAACTGGTTTGCAGAGGTGTCAGACTTTAAGACCGTCAAGTTTCAGTTGTCAGATTTTAGGGTTTTCACAGTTTTGGACTCCATGCCCAACTAAGGCTATTGATCTATGATTCTTAATATTTTGTTATCAAAGCGCAAGCATCTTATCACTGCAGATATTGGTGTGGGTTCACTGTACAAAATTTTCACACAGTTAAGTTTGGTGAAGCAATATATGACTCCATGCCCAATGGATAAGGCACTGATCTGCGGTTCTTAGTGCTTCTGTGGCAAAAGCACTATCCCCAGTTGGAGCCAGATGTTGTAGCTTATATTGGGTTTAAGCTTATTATTCATTTTTATCACAATGTGTGGCCTAAAATCATTAAGGGGGTTCAACCTCAATGAAGCCCTTTATATTCTCTACCCCGCAAAGTCTAAAAGTAAAAGTATTTTACTTATGGTAGTTATATATCGAAAATATATGAAAACACCTTTGAATATATATATATATACCGCAAAGCATAAATATATCAGATTTACAAAGGAAACAAGTGTTAAAGTTAAAGGCCCAGACCTAAAATATATATATTATGCTTTATAAAGTTCGTTGGGTCTGCTTATTGCTGAGTTTTTGTACGTTGGTTCCGCCGATTGCGATGAGCGATGGCGGACCGGACCCGAAATATTATATATTATGTTTTATAATTGCGGCGGATCCGCGATATCACATAACTCTTAATATATATATATCTGTGTGTGTGTGTGTGTGTGGCTATGCCGATTGCGATATGGGTGGGCTAGACCCAAAATGATATATAATGTGTTTAATAGTTCCGGCGGGTCCGTAAGGCGTCTTATGTGTATGTTCACAGCGCCGATTGTGATTTGCGATTGGGTTCCGGACCCGATAGATTTATTAAATTCGGTTAATTCCTTTTAAGTTCCGCTTTACGTGTTTTGCGTCGATTTTGTTGTGTAAACGAAGAAGTTAGTGTCAAAGCCGAATCCGAAGAAAAGGTGGATTTAAAGTTATAAGGTAGGTTTTCGGGTGGAGCAAAAACGGTAAATGGTTTTCTTTGGAACTCACCCGATTCCACTGGTTGTTCAACACGTAGCAGCTGGGTGGAGAGAGAAAACCGCACATTTCGGGTGGGTATTCTCCGGGCTTATGTCCCATCTGAAATTTTTGTGGACTGTTTGATCTGCTAAATGCAAATCTACGGCGGGGATCCATCGCGGGAAAGGAATGCTTCGATAGTTGTGCGGAGACCATATTAAAAGCAAAAAGGCATGTTTATGGCATATTTTCATTATAAAAGGTATATAATGAAAATGCGCAAATATGAAGGAATTATGCATAAGTTCAACATTACCATAGTTATGCGGCCTAAGGGTGCATAAGTTAAGTTTTACAGGGATTATCGGGCCGATTACGATTTGAGATGAAAGTCAACGGAGCGCGAAATGAGCGGATTTGACAGGTTTATAAAGCAGGATTTACTCTTTTAAGTTTCAGATTAATCAGAAGTTCGCGTTAATTTCGTTGTGTAAAGTGGATAATCAGGGTTAGAGCCGACGCTGAAGAGGAAGACAATCCGGTATGTTTCATTGCATTTTGGCCAATCAGGATGCCCATGTAAGCCTAGGATTATACAAACTAAACGCGTTTCATTATGGCTAAAACAAATTAAGCATCATTAGGGCATTTACAGAGGAATTCGGCAGCGGATCAGCAGAGCAAACCAACAATTATCATCCCTTTCTGAATTCAGTTATGTTCTTGTTATTTGATGTTCTTTGAGGTGTCTTTTACCCTTTGTAAAATTTTGTAATAGTTTTTACTTCATATAGTTAGAAAAGTAGTTAGATAGTTTGGGCGGTTTCAAAAATCAACAACTGTTCCACAATGTATAAAAGAGGAAAATTTACTAAGAAAGGGTTGGAATTTTGGAGAACCCAAAGACTAGGCCACTGTATTCTTGATATCATCTTTGATTAATGAAAGAATCAAAAGTTTCCATGAGTTGTTGCATATAATTTTGTAAGCTTCTCTATCATGTGTCATGCTATGTTTTCTTCTTTTCAAGTATAGTAATGAAGCTGCAGGTATTTATTTGTTTATGTAGATAAAGTTAAACTTCCTTAAAAGAGCGCTCCTATACTTGAAGTCCTTACATCCCTTTCTAAGTTATAGATAATAGTTTCTGTGAAAGACGAGCATATTGTATATGATTCAGTTCTCATCATCATAGTTCCTCTAAGTTACAGATAGTAGTTTCTGTGAAAGATCAACATATTATCTTTAACTTCTCCTTTAAACTTTCTTCATTCATCATTTATATCTAGCAACAAATGGCATTCTGAGATGTTCTGGTCATACATGTATTAAGAGTTAAAGACCAAGTTTTCTAGGTCCTTCATTTGAAGACACAACAAACAATAAGTGACAGTAAATAATATTTATTAATGTCTTAAGCACAATTTCCCAGAGCCAGGAAAATGGTTTCTTAAGGAACAACAATTGGCATCATAAAAACTCAAAGCTCAAGAAGATCAACCAGGCACCTCAACAAAAAATCAAGGGATTAAAAGCAAATATGTTAATGAGGAAGCACAGGTGGTTTGTTGCCATGAAGAAGAAAGTAGTCAAAACTAACTTGGATATTTTGATCCAAACTTATGGAATTATCCTCTAAGTTACAATATTTTGTCAAAATTTTGTAAATTTTTCCAACATGCAACACCCTATGCATTGGGGAATGTTACGGCGAAGAAATAGTATCTTTTTATATCCTATTATTTTAATTTTATGTTTATCTTCTATATAACCCTCATAACCTACTCGTTTTTGCATCATCCTACTATCTTTCCATGAATAATAAGCCATTTGAGCTATAAAAGACATAAAGATGTAAAAGTCCAATATCTTTATAGTTATATATGTTTTACTTTATAAAATTGGGTTAATTTGCAAAGATTACAAAAACTAACATATTTTGTAGCTCTGATGACACTTTGTAGCTACATCCAAGGTTCAAATGGTTTCCAAAGTGAACATGTGAACTCAAGCACATAGGCAGGTGTCAAATAGCTCTAGTGTGGGGTTCCATTTGTTTGGCGCAAGGAAAATCTCACTAGTTGACCACAATAGCCCGGTCAAACACTTAGTCAGCAATCGTGTGGCATATTGTATAGAGGAAGAATGTATCGAGAGTACTATTTGGTAGCAAATCAACTTCAAGCGAGTGTGAATAATCATCTTCAAGAAGCTAAAGATCAACAAATCAAATTATGATGTGTGTGAGACATATTCATATGATTATTTGACTCATCAACGAATTGTAGGAATTAGATCTTCAAATGAAATAGGACACTTAGTCATCGTTCATTTATTCATATTTATAGCAATGGTTCTTTCAGCTAGTTATTGTAAAAAAAACATTATAAATAGGACTCGCTGAGAGGTGAGAATCATCTTTTGTATCTCTTATCAATGCAAAACAATATTATGATGTACACATTGTTTTAATTCAAATATTGTCTCTTGTTATCATAGTGCTTTGATGATAATATTACATTTGTGATTGTAAAGTTTCGTGAGTATTTTTAAATCTTGTGCACTAATAGGAGGCCCCCATATGGCATACGATACTGTAGTATAAACTTTTCACTTACTTTGCCTTTACTATGTTTTTCTCATGCTCGTTTTATTTCATAGTTATCTCTCCCTTTTGCTTATTGTGTTATTTTCTTTTACAGGTTTGTCAAGTGCTTGGATTAAATTTAAAAATACCAAAAAACATTTATCAATCATCCATTCACTGGTATTTTTCTCTTATTCATTTTTTAGTCTCAAAATTCATAGATATATTATAGTTTCTTGCAGAAGCATTCATACGCATATTAATGTTAATTTATGAATGAATTATAAACCTGAAACACACGCCTTATGAGGATTTTTGATTCAAGTTTCATAGTTGCTCTTTTAAGATTGTTTCATGGTTTCAAAAATAGGTTTCCTTTGCTTTCATACATAGTTGCATTACTTTCATGATGAATGTAGTATTTTCATAGATAGTTGTCATTTCGTTTTATAGAATAAAATTGTCTTTGCTTTTCTTAGATCAAAATTTGAATGCTCTTTTAGAATAAATTTATTGCTCCATTAGTATAGATTGCTATTGTTAATTTCATTAGATTAGATTTACTATTTTAATTAGTATAAGAAGCTAGATTATTATTTCATTGCTTTTGTAGAATAATTGTCTTTGCTTTCACCAGCTTGGAATTTAGATAGTTGTCTTTACTTTCATGCTTTGATAGTCATTTTCTCACTTTCATTGGAAAGAAGTATGTGTGCTTTGTCTAGATTTCATCTCATAAAAATAATTCTATTGCATTCTTAGACTCTTAGATTTAATTGATTTCTAGACTACAACTCCATTGTCACTTTTTAGATTGATATTACTTACTTAACCATTCAGTTATTGATAGACTAGAATCCTTTCTTTAAGAACTTGAAAGTTGATTTCCTAGCACATATAGTGCAGTGTACTTTATAAGCCTACCAACCTGGATTGGCATTTTAATGTAAGTAGTTTAACGCACAATTAAATTACCCAAAAACAGAGGTTAGTAAGGAGAACGCTCACTTGATCAAGGCTAGGGTGTTCATCAGGTTGGTTGCATTTACACCAAAATATAATAGATCTATTATTAGATTGGTTTTCCCAGTTGGGCTTTCCAGAGTAAATCATGGTGGGCATAGTTTATGTTTTTCGTTGTTATGTGTGATTTGTTTCTCTCTCTTTTTTTAAACAATAATTGGTAAATGACTGTATTAAGAAAAAATATGCAGCAAGAGTACACATCAAGTGGTATTACAAAAATCATTGGCCTTGTGTTTCAAGAAAAATAAACTTCATCCCTATATTTATGACATAAGTAAATTCCAACAAATTGTTAACACATTAAAGAACAAAGTTGGATTACAAGCTTGAGTTCTTATCACCATTGTTTGTGCCATTGAAGGGGACTTTCTATTCTTCACCATTGTTGTCCAAAGTTCCTTTGTCTTTCATGAAGTCCTTGTTGTTCCGGCCTTACCCAATTCATTTGGATCTGGGGGTTCTAATTTCTCATGTATCTCTTCTTCTTTAGCATGTTTTTCCCAACTTGTCTTAAGAGGCTCTGCATTCTCAAATTCAAACTAAGCCTTGTTGTGTTGATTATTGTTGAGATATAGGGATTTGATTTGAGGGAATATCCTTAACTGTTTGATCTCCACTAAGGTATCCCTAATTTCATCTAAATATAATTTTGTTTCTTCTATAAGAGGGCCTTTAGGTGGATCTTCCTTTAAAATAAGTTGATGTTCTTCCTTGGATCCAATCCACTAGGTTGGTTTTTGTTGTTGCTTCTTAGTTGTCTTTGGTCCTTTTGGAAAATTTGCTATTAGATGCCCTTGCAAAATCAATTTTGTTGGAAAGGATTTGTTGAAGTCCATATCAATAGATATGCAGGCATATGTAGTGGTGCTTCATCTCTTTGTTTCAGTACTTTTCTGATAATATCTTCTAAGATCTTTGCTAGTGGCTCAAAGAGAGATGAAATCCTAGAATTGCAAAGGTATATTTGGAATTCTAACCCACAATAAGTTGAGGAGAGAGAGTATGTTAGAGTATTGAAGGAAGTACTCCAACATTTCATGCAAAAACCATAATTTCCCCAAAACCATAGATCAAAATTTAAAATCAAATCCTTATCTTTATTAAGATCAAACTCAAGAATGAAGTAACCCTTTGCACAATTATAAATACATGCCTCTTATTTTAAGTGAGGCTTCCAAGAGACTAAAATCCATTTATGCAAATCAACTAAACAAGGCCAAAGACCATTGAAAGGAAAAATAAGCCCATTGAATGATAGAAGGCATTCTGAAAAACAACATCTTCTAATATGGGAAAGTGATTGTGGAAGCTTCGTGAATGAGGAGATGGCAAGAATGAGGAACATTCTTCATAATATCATTGAAAGAAGCTTTACTCATATTACCAATAGGAGGAAAAGAACTGTATTTGCAATCGTTGACCATATTAGCAACCAAAGAACAATATTTGTGTAAATTTTCACCCCTAGACTTCCCAAAGTCAACAAGATGAGTTTATGGGTGAGAATCGAGTGAACTAGAGGAGGGGGTGTTAAGGAAATGGAGATAGTCATTGTCACACTTGGAAAAAAAACATTAAGGAGGAAAGAACCTCAGTGAACTGATTCCCCAAAAGAAAAGTAGGGAAAAATAGCCACAAAGAAGAGAGAGAAGCCATACAAGGCCATATGTATTATTTCTCATTATTTATTTCTCTCATATTTTTATCTCTAACAATTCCTATCAATAGTTCACAATTGTAGGTCCTTTCAATATGATCGCGCAAGTCTGCCTAAGAGCTGGGCAAACCTAGCCGCCTCCCTATTTTCGCTGGCCTCTCTCGGTAACATCCTGCTGTTAAGCTTTCTCTGACCATGCACTCCTCTGAGGAGGGTGACCTCCTCTCATCCATGCATCAAGGAAATGAAGAAAACGAAGAAGCATTCGCGTCACTGATTGCTACGAATGGAGCTCCAAGGAACAAGCCAACAATCAACAAATTTGTAAATAAGCTTGAGGATATACCAGATATCTCTCTCCCACCTACTCTCCCTCGAAGAGTAGCTCTTTGTTTGGCAGAACGCAGACTAGTTGGACAGTTTACAGGGATATGGCCGTCTCCCAAATTAGTACAAAAATGGGTTGAAAGAAACTGGAATGCAACCATTCAGGGGAAAATAGCAATACGATTTTGCGGAAGGGGATACTACACCTTTCTTTTCGAATCAAAGGAAGACAGAGACCTGATCTTTAGAAACGGCCCATATTTCATGGATTCCAGAGGATTATATCTAAATCGGTGGACGCCAGATTTCGATCCAGAAATGGACGTGCCAAGCACAGTCCCAGTCTGGGTTAGACTTCCTCATCTTCCTCTACATTGCTGGGGAGACGAATCGGTCAAAGCTATAGGAAATGCAGTGGGCAAGTATATAGACAGATGCAAACCAAAGGATAACATGCATGCATGTGCTAGAATATGTGTGGAAGTAGATCTTGGAAAAGGACTTCCAGAGGCAATAAAGATCAAGGTAGATCAATGGACGCATATACAGCAGCTGGACTACGAGCAGATACCATTCAAATGCAAGGTATGTCATGAGTATGGTCATTTTGCTAATAGATGTCCTAAAAAAAAAGAGAATGAAAATGTAGAAGAACAAGAAAACACTTGGGAACAAGTAAAAAGGAAAAAATCCACCAATAAGCAGCCAATATCAATTGCCTCCCAGCCTCAAGAACCAAATGAGACCACCTCCTAGCCATCACTGAAGGTTATCTCCCCACTTCACACATCTACGAATCCCTTTGGGCCCTTAGAAGATCCAAATGATCCTCCTTCTCCCAGGTCTCCAATATCTAACCTTAACTCTCTTGCCCCCATACCCTCTTCCTCTATTCCTATTTCCCCACTACCCCCTCCCTCAGTGGACCACATATTAACTAGAAATCAAGCTAAAGAAAATCCCCAAATTCTGGATCAGCAAAAAAAAAGTGGGAAGAAAATCCAATAAGGAAATAAGAGACGAGGTAGCGGCTAAAGAAATGGCATTAGGAACTCAACAATCAATGGAATCTTTCCTTGGAAAAAATACAGGAAACAATGAAAAAAGTTAGCAAAGAGGAAAGGGAGGTGCCCACCAGCACAATAATAAATAATGATAATGGCCTCTTGGAATTGTCGCGGCCTTGGCACCCCTTTCAAAGCCAATGCAGCTAGAGATATCCTAATCAAAGAAAATCTAGACTTCTACATGATCTAGGAGACCAAAACAAGCAGTCAAGAAAATAGAAAATTAATTCAAAAATTAAGAAATTATGATGGAACAGTGTTAGAGGCAACAGAAGCATCAGGAGGAATATGTACTTTATGGGAAAAAAAGAAAATGGGAACTAATAAACAAAAAAATCAGCAAATACTGGATCAGAACAGATTTGAGAGATATCAACAGAAAGAAATTGTATAGCTTCATGAATGTATACTCTCCAAATCACTACAGAGAAAAAAATCACTCCTAGATTTCGATAAAAGAAGAATTTACAGAAAGAAAAAATGGGAAATTAATACTTGGAGGGGATTTAAATTTGACAAGGAACACTGAAGAAAAATTTGGAGGGAACTATCACACAGATCCGTCAAGAGAAGCCCTTGAAGAAATAATGGAGCAACACAAACCTCCAAGCAATGGGAAATACACATGGAGTAATAAAAGAATAGGCAAGAGTAACATCAAAGAAAGGTTGGATAGAATCTTAGTACAAGAAAACATAGCAGCTGATTTCACTTCTGTGAAAAGCAAGATCGTTCACACATCAGCTTCAGATCACAAGCCGGTAGTATTGAGCATGGGTAAGTTGGAGAATCAAGGCCCGCTCCCTTTCAAATACAATTCGAGTTGGGACAACAATGGAGAATTTGGAAACCAAATCAAAGAGAGCTGGACAAAAAGTATCACTGGGTGTCCTCAATACGTTTGGGAAACAAAGCTAAAGAATTTAAGGTTGCATCTAAAAATTTGGGCAAGAGAAAATGATATTCGAGACAAAGCAAGGAAAATAGAATTACAAAAAAAATGGACAACATTCACAAAGAAAAAGAAAAGAAAGAGGAAAGCAAATAGGACTATCTGCAAGAAAAGGAAATCTTCTGGGAAATTTACAAGCAAAACAGAAAGGAAGAAGAAGAAAGTAGAATGAAGTCCAGATGTCTCTGGCTGAAATCAGGAGATAAAAACACAACCTTTTTTCATAATTCAATGAAAATCAGACGAGAAAGAAATCAGATTGAACAAATTCAAGTAGATGGGCAAGAGATAAAGGGAGCTGAAGACTTAAAAATTGCAGCTCACAATTATTTTAAAGATCTACTTACAACAAACGAACAACAAGCAGATAATGAAGACTTTTTGCAGCACATAAATAAAAAAATAAGTGACCAGCAAAACGCAGAAATAAATAAAGAGATCACTGAGGATGAAGTGAGGGAAGCGGTTTGGAGTCTTCATCCTGACAAGGCTCCGGGGCCAGACGGGTTTACGATGACTTTTTACAGACAGTACTGGAATATTGTTAAAAAATATTTCATGAGAATGATAAAAAATGCTTTTCAAAAAAAAAAAATTGGTGGAAACACAAAATCTTCCTATTTGGCACTCATACCCAAAGAGTCTAATCCAACGACTTTCAATAGATACAGACCAATATCTCTCTGCAATTCTTCTTATAAAATAATCACCAAAATTCTAGCAAATAGAATCAAGAAAATTCTTTTGGAAATCATATCGGAAAATCAGGGCGGCTTTGTACCCAAGCGGCAAATCACAGACAATGTGATCATTGTTCAAGAAGCTATTCGTAGTAGTATTCAAAGGAAAGAGAAAAGAATGATAGTAAAGCTGGATATGGCAAATGCTTTTGACAGAGTTAACCATAATTATCTAGCATTAGTACTAAAAAAATTTGGCTTCTAATAAGATATAATAGAGACTATTCAGGCTTGCATTTCAACTCCTTTGATAGCCCCTCTAATAAATGGCAGGCCCATCAAATTCTTTTAGAGCACAAGAGGGCTAAGACAAGGCTATCATTTATCTCCATTCCTCTATATCATCATGGCAGAAACTTTAAGTGCAACGTTGGAAAATCAGAAGGGGAAAAAAATAACAGGAATACAAATAGCAAGAGGGGTCAAAAATATAAATCATTCATTATTTGCTGATGATACCCTTCTTATGGGGGGGGAATCAAGCATAATAGCTAGAAGATTTTAAAAAGTGTTGGATGATTTTCTTCAAGCCTCTGGAGGAATGCTAAACAATGCTAAATGCATAATATATAGCTGGAACACTTCCCCAAGAATTATGCAACACATTTCACAAATATTGGAAATTCCAATACAAACAAGATGGACTCACTTTACATACCTTGGGCTGCCTCTAGCTAAGGAAAATGTAAAAGTGGAAATATGGAGCAAACAAGTGGAAAAAATGAAGGATAAAATTCAGAATTGGGGAGTGATGTGGCTTAATTTGGCAGGAAGAGTGATCATGATTAAGGCACTCCTCTCAACCCTACCTATTTATCAATATGTGATTATTCTGGCCCCGACAAGTGCCCATAAGCAAATGGAAATAATTATAAGAAGTTTCCTATGGCAAGGAGGAAAGCAAGAGAATAAAAAATTCAGTCTAGTAAGATGGGATCAAGTCACCCTTCCTTATGAAAAGGGAGGTCTAGCAATCCGCTTACCAAGCCAAATGAAGATTGCTTTAGGGATAAAAATAATATGGAGAATGATAAGTGGAAAGGAACACTGGTGGGAAAAACTACTAGCCATGAAATATCTAAACCATCATAGAACAAAACTGATAACAGAACCTATTCCAGCCAGGCCACGCACACAAGTTTGGAAACTTGTAAAGGAAATAATTCCCCTCATTAGAAACCACATTTCTAAAAATCCAGGGAATGGCAAAAAAATTGTGATTTGGGAGGATCGAATAATGGGAAGAGAACCTCTAAATCTCCAATGGGATTTAAGAGGACTTTATGGAAGAAAGAAGGATAAATACTTTATATTCAATCTCTGAGTGGGATCACGATAACTGGCTCGAATGGAAAATACCAACAATTCCAAAAAAATTAAAAGGCCAATGGGAGAAACTAAAATCTCACCTTACAGGGGCAGCTCCCATAAATAGAGAGGAAGAGGATGACTATGTGTGGGATCCAAATGGAGGGGAATACTTGGTGAAATCAATGTATAACGTCTTCCAAGAACAACACAACCAACAAGATTGGAGTCTATGGAAGGTAACTTGGAAAACAAAATGTCTTCCTAAAATCAAAGCTTTCATTTGGACTCTTCTCAAAGGGAAAATTCTAACCTTTGAAAATTAAAAAAAAAAAAAGGAATACAAGGACCATCTAGGTGTGTCATCTGTCAAATGGAGGAAGAAAGAATTCAAAACCTCTTCATGGATTGTAGGGTGGCTAGAGAATGATGGACCTAGATAACAAGTCTGCTGGAAATAAATATAAATTTTTCAAATCAGCTGTCAGCACATCATAAAACTTGGGAGAAGAGCTACCCGTATCCAAAGAAAAAACAAGGCCACAATAAGTAGGATCTGGAAATGCCTCCCCTCAATTCTGTGTTGGCAGATTTGGCTAGCCAGAAACAAATGTATATTCAAAGAACAAAATCCAAGAATAGGCAAGATCCTTTCAAAAACATGGAGCCTAGTATTAGAAATAACAGACTCCAATGGAATGACAAATGTGGACCAGAATAACCTACAACAAGAAGAGAAATATTGGTACAACAAAGCAATATTAGAAAAAAAAGATAGAAGCTTCAACAACAAAAAAAAATCTCCTACAACCAAGAATTGGAAGCTAAGGCTGGATGATAAAGACTTTTAAGAATGGAGGAAAAAAGGAAAAAGATACAGTGTGTTTTTTTTTACGGGGCATCCAAAAATAACCCAGGAAACGCAAGTGCATGTGGAATAATTAAAGATCCGAAAGGGAAAACAATTACTACATATGAATGGAGTCTCGGAAATTACAAACAACAAGGCAGAAGCGTACAACCTTCTCATAGGCACAAGATTGTTAAAAAAACTAGCGATCAAAGATCCTATAATTACAGAAGACTCAACAATCATTATAGCAGCAACGGTAAATGATAAGAATTTCAATAGTATTGCCATTAATAGAATTTGTCAGAGGATTAGATCAAACATAAAAAGTCTGGGAAAAATCACTCTCAAACATGTGTTGAGAAATAAAAAAAAAGAAGTTGATAACCACGCTAATAAAGCAATTGAAAGACTAGTTGGGACTATCAAGGAAAACAACGAAGTCTACTGTTTAAACATAGCATGATTTCCACACCTATGATGAAGACTGAGAAAGGAGAAAGAGGAAAGAGGCATAACAAAATGAAAGAAAAAGATGAACCAATCTTCATTCCTAGAACAAGACTGTCTACAAAATACAAAGAATATTTGCTATCAGTGGCTCTCAAGTGCAATCTGCAAGACTCAGAGCGCAAAATCAACTCAATCCCCAAAAAGCTCTATAGCATGTTTGACAAGGTTCACAGGCGTCCTTTTCCTCTGAGCAAAGACGAAAATAGTCATATCAATCACAAGCTTCAGGACTGAAAATGTCATACAAGAGAAAGGTGTTCTATCAGGGGCAGTTGTACAAGCACAAAGGTGATCTACATCATGACATTCATCCACAATAGCAGTTTAATCTTCCACTCTGAGGTCAATAAATTGGTCGAAGAGCTCAACCATATTCGTCATTTAGAAAGCACAACCTCTTTACATTCAGGTTATCTCTCAAGTGATCAACTATCATTGTATCCCCTCGCCCGCAGTCCTCTTGATGATCTCATTACCAGCTTGAAGCTTCCAACAACCCGTCCACTTCATTCTTCCGATCCATCTACCTCACAGTTCATTCATATACCCAGGCTCAATCACCCTCAGTGTGATATAATCTTGTTGTCATCAGTCGCTCTTCAGTGCTCTTCCCCAACTAAATGCACTTTCTGTATACTCCACGCTCACATCTCAAGCACTCAGAAGCTCTTAACAACCTCTTCTCACCTCTTCGCTGCCCCACCCTGTTCAATACACAGGTTATGGTTTTTAAGACATACCCCCATCTTGAGAGCAGCTTCCTCTTCCCAGCGTCCTCAGTCCTCTGTTTTTTGGGAGTCAAATTTTCAATCTACTCTTTACCTCTCGCATAAGCAGCATCTCTCAACCAGTTCCCCATCTCAAGACAACTCCTTGGATCGTTTTTGGAACACAAAGCAAGATCAATGCTATTTTGGTTCTCCCAGATCTTTGGGGATCATTCATCAAGTGGACTCCACCAGTCATAATTTCGCCATCAAGAATAGAGGAACAAATAGAACGCACCAAAGTAAGAGGGTGTTATGAAACCAACTCACAAAAAGATAGAAAAGATAGTTGAACGCCTTAGAATTCAGCCTCTTCGAGGGGGAAACCTCCTTTACATTACACAAATGAACGATTCTTGGATGATTCAAATGGCAAAACCTCCTTTCTATATATAAGAGTCTAAGGAGTCACAATATAACCCAACCGACCTAACAATAATAATATAAAGGCACAAAAATAACAATAGAGGGATTCTATGGGGCACAGTAATAACAATATGGGGACAATAGGGGCACAACAATATTAATAAGGGATATAACTACAATAGTAATGGGGTAATCACTAGTATTATAGGGACCTAACATGCCCCTCTCCTTCAAAAAAGTGTTGTCCTCAATGCTTGAGTAGTTCTGGATGCTTCTATATAAAATTCTCATCCTCCCATGTGGAATCTTCAGCAGATAAGTTCTTCCACTTGATGAGATACTCCAAAATTGATCGATTGCGTAGCTGTCGAGTTCTTGTTTCTGTGACTGCTTCCGGTTCCAATATAAATTTTCCTTCCTCGTCAAGTTCTGGCAATATTGTTTGAACTGGGAGCTTGTCGCCTATAACCTTCTTTAAACATGAAACATGGAAAATTGGGTGCACTCGAGAAGCTGCAGGAAGCTCCAATTTGTATGCCATAGTACCAATCTTTTGCAACACCTTGTACGGACCGTAATACTTTGGTGATAATTTATTATCCTTCTTAGCTTGCTTAAGGGACATTTGTTTATATGGTTGTAGCCGTAGGAATACCCAATCACCTACATCAAAACTTCTTTCGCTGCGATGTTGATCTGCCTGTTGTTTCATTCTATTCTGCGCCAACACGAGGTTATCCTTTAAGAGTTGGAGGACTTGTTGTTGATGCTCGATGTGATGTTCCATTACTTGAACCTTAGAATTTTCTCTTAAATATGATGTGATGGATGGTGGTTGATATCCATAAAGTGCCATAAATGGGGTCATTTTTGTTGCTGTATGGAAGGAAGTGTTATACCATCATTCAGCCAAAGGCAACCATTTGACCCATTGTGTCTGTTTATCAGATACAAAGCAACGAAGATATCCTTCCAAACATTTGTTTACTATCTCAGTTTGCCCATTAGATTGAGGATGATAAGATGAGCTATGAGCTAACTGAGTACCGAGACAAGAAAATAATTCTGTCCAAAAATTTCTAGTGAAAATGGAATCTCTGTCACTTACAATAATCTTTGGGTTTCCATGTAGCTTTTGAATTGTTTCCATAAATGCAGTAGAAACTGTACTGGCTTTAAATGGATGTGATAATGCACAAAAGTGTGCATACTTGGTAAGTCTGTCAACTACCACCATGAATACACTCTTTCCCTCAGACTTGGGTAAACCTGTGATAAAATCCATTGAAACCTCCTCCCAACGTTGGCTTGGAATGGATAAAGGTTGTAATAGACCCAGGGTCTTAAGTTTCAACTTTATTTTGTTGGCAAACCAAACATTCTGCCACAAACTTTTGAATATCCGATTTAAGGCCATCCCAAAAAAATTCCTTCTTAACCCTGTGGTAAGTTTTAAAAAATCCTGAGTGCCCTACTTAGGGAGAAGTGTGCAATTCCATAAGAATCTTTTGTTTGAGTTGGGAATTCTTACAGAGGTATAAGCAATCTTTGTACCATAACGAATCATTTTTCCAGCTAAATGTATCAGATGTACTGGAATCTTGTTGTAACTTTTGAATAAGTGCCCACACTTCTTCATCATTCTTCCATTCCTCCCTTGCTTCGTTTATCCAATCTGGTTGGGTAATAGAAATGGCGCACAAATGCTTCCAGATCCTCATCCTTTCTTGAGAGTGCATCTGCCACCACATTTTGCTTCCATTTTTTGTAGACGATTTCAAAGTCATAACCCAACATCTTTGTGACCCACTTTTGTTGCTCTTCAGAGGATAATATTTGTTCTAAAAAGTATTTAAGGCTACCATGATCTGTTTTTACCTTGAAGTGTCTTCCCATTAGGTAGGGTCGCCATTTCTTAAGTGCATGTAGTATTGCCAACATTTCCTTCTCATAAATGGCTTTGTGTAAAAACTTTCCCTTGATTGGACGACTTTCAAAAGTAATGGGTCTTTCATCTTGCATTAAAACAACATCAATTCCATTTCCTGAAGCATCACATTCCACAATAAAGGTTTTTGTGAAGTCCGGTGTAGCTAAGACCGGTGCTTGGCACATTGCCTCTTTAAGATGTTAGAAGGCCTTTATTGCTTCTGGAGTCCATGAAAATGCATCTTTCTTCAATAATGTTGTGAGAGGTGCTGCTATTCTCCCATAATTTTTAACAAACTTGCGATAATACCCTGTCAACCCGAGAAATCCTCACAGATGCTTTATGGATGTGGGGATTTTCCACTCCTTAATGGGTTTAATTTTGCTAGGGTCTACCTTAACTCCTTCATGAGATACAATATGACCTAGATATTCCACCTCTTGTACTCCAAAGAAACATTTGGATCTTTTTGCATATAATTGTTTCTCCTACAATAGTTGTAGCACCCTGTCAACATGTTCAACATGATCCTTCCAAGACTTGCTGTAGATTAGTATATCATCAAAAAATACTAACACAAATTTTCTAAGGAAAGGTTTGAAAATGGAATTCATCAAACCTTGAAATGTAGAAGGTGCATTGGTAAGGCCAAAAGGCATGACCAAAAATTCATAATGACCCTCATGAGTTCTAAATGTTGTTTTCAGAATGTCTTCAGTCTTCATTCTGATTTGATGATATCCTAAATGAAGATCTAACTTGGTGAAGTAAATTGATACATGTAATTCATCCAGTAATTCATCAATGACAGGAATGGGAAACTTATCTTTAATAGTGAGCTTGTTGAGCTCCCTATAATCTGGACACATGCGCCATGATCCATCCTTCTTGTGCACCAATACTACTGGAGCAGAGAAAGAACTTTGACTAGGTTGAATTATACCAGCCTCTAGCATTTCTGCAACCATATGTTCAATTTCACTCTTTTGGGCATAGGGATATCTGTACGGCCTGATGTTTGGAGGAACACTTCCTGGAATCAGATGAATAGCATGATCATGATCACGAATAGGTGGGAGACCTTTGGGAGTCTCAAATACCTTGGAATGATTGTCCAAGACTTTTTGGAGATCTAGAGAAATAGATGATTTCGATGTGGAAACATCTAGCGAACATAATTGTGCAATTACACCTCTTTGTTCCTTTTTTAGAAGCTTTGCCATACCGTTAGAGCTGATTATCTTTCCTGGTTTCCCTGCAATACCCCTTAATTCAACTTCCTTTCCTTGCGCATAAAATTTCATGAAAATTTCTTGAAAATTAAAAGCTATTGTACCCGAAGATTGTAGCCATTGGACTCCTAGTACAACATCAACACCTCCCATTGGAATGGAAAGAATTGGGCTAGTCAATACATATTATCCCATGGATAGCTTGATATTATGGCACTTTCCAGAGCAATTTATTGTTCCTCCATTTGCAACCATCACTTGACACTTTGGTGCTGGATATAGGAAGCAATTCAATTCTTTTGCTACCTTACAATGAATAAAATTGTGGGTACTTCCTAAATCAATCAACAATATTACCTTTTTCTTCTTGATTTGTCCTTCTATCTTGATGGTTTGAGGAGTGGTAATTCCCGCCAATGCATTACAAGATATGGTCAGATTAATTTCTTCTTTATCTAGGCTTTGTTCCTGGAGTATATCCTCTTCTTTTGACCTTTCTTGCTCCTTTTCTTTTTCCTCTTCACAATCTATGTAGAATAATTTCTTCTCAGCACACTTATGACCTTTAGTGTATTTGCTATCACAAAGGTAACAAAGCCCTTTTGCTCTTTTTTCTTCCAATTGTTGTGGTGTCAACCTTATAGGTTGTGGAAGACTAGGGGCAACAACACTTCCATCTTTATAGTTGTGAGTGGTATGCTTCCTAGTTGCCATAATTTTTCTTTCCATTTTTCTTGCTAACCTGAATGCCTTCTCTAATGAATCAGGTTCCCAAAGGTGAACATCATGTTGGATATTATCATTTAAAGTCCCTATGAACACATCAATCCTATGCTCCTCTGGAATATTTTTTACCCTTATGTTCAATTTTTGGAACTCTTCAATGTGCTCCATTATTGAACCCTTTTGTTTGAGACTTATCAATTGGCTAAAAAAAGTGTTGCCTTTTGTATCCTCATAATGTGCTGTCAATTCTTCCGTAAAAATTGCCCAAGTGATAATTTGTTTACAAGAGCAAAGCCATTGATACCATACAAACTGATTTGGTTCCAAATATAAAATTGCAATATGTACCTTTTGCGTGTTTTGCACATTATTGAAATTGAAAAATTGCTCCATCTGTAATATCCATGTTGCGGGAGCCATGCCATCAAACTTCCTCATATCGATTTTTGGAATATGGTGGTTCTTTGATCCAACATTAGAGTCTATGAAATCATGATTAACATTTCTTTTGTTCGCATCATGAGTTTTCTTTACTACCCTTTCACCATTTGTAAGTATTTCTTGTAGAAAATTTGTCAAATCTGTTTTCAAATCTGCCATGTTTGTCTTCAAATCTGCCATGTCTCTCTTCAAATATGCCTTCAAATTTATCTTCAAATCGTCCATATTAGCTTCCACATCCTTTATCTTAGATTCCACGCCATTTATCTTAGCTTCTGTTAGCTTTTGTGAGAGTGACATTTGTTGCACTTGGTCTTGTAATTTTGATATATCATGTAGCATTTCTTCCTCTTCTTCATGAGTCATGCTAGAGCTTTCAGGTTGCTTACTAGGTGTTTGCATTTTCTTTCCTCAGGGCATCAGTTACCGATAATAATGCTCTACTATGCCCTTTGAATTCCTTCAAAATAATTTTTCAAACCAAGCTTAAGCAAAAATTTAAAAAAATCTACACACCTTTTTTCACTTTATAGGAGCTCGATATTGCCTCTGATGTATCTCTGTAATTTCAGATCATCCAGTTCTAAAATTGCGACCTGCAGTAGCCCTCTGTGTCCTCTTTCCAATGCCACTAGTCTGATCCAAATTGGATTCTCCAAGGAAGAGTTATGCCAAATCTCCCACAGTGACCTGATTATAGACTAGTTCAGTAGAGCGAACTTGTACGACATGCCACGTGTCCCTGTTTCGACCTTTGGCTCTAAAAAATATATACAAGAAACTACAGTCCGTCCTCTTTCTATACCTTCTTACGAAACTTCAATCCGATGCTCAGAGAGAAATTTATGATGATTTTCCCTAGGTCACCTGTTTGGAATGTAATTCAAGAGTCTGAAAAAAGACCAACTTCCTTAGATCATATCTCCGCAAATATAGCGCAAAAAGCTCTGAAATTTGGACCCAAGGTTCAGTGCGATTTCCTCTCAAATGGGTTTTTTTTTTTCTCTCCTGAAACGTCGCAGAAAAAATGTTATAACGAAAATGCCACGATGACCTATTTGGAGCAGCGAAACCCTAGAATCCAAAGCTCTGATACCAAATGTTATGAAACCAGCTCACAAAAAGATAGAAAAGATAGTTGAACGCCTTAGAATTCAGCCTCTTCGAGGGGGAAACCTCCTTTACATTACACAAATGAACAATTCTTGGATGATTCAAATGACAAAACCTCCTTTCTATATATAGGAGTCTAAGGAGTCACAATATAACCCAGCCGACCTAACAATAATAATATAAAGGCACAAAAATAACAATAGAGGGATTTTATGGGGCACAGTAATAACAATATGGGACAACAGGGGCACAACAATATTAATAAGGGATATAACTACAATAGTAATGGGGTAATCACTAGTATTATAGGGACCTAACAGAGGGCCAACACTGGGATAAAAAAAGACACAACCTCCATAGCAACTCAAAGCAATATAATGGCTTGCAACCCATTAGAAAGAGCTGAAAAGAATGACAAATTCCCAACTTATAGGGCCAATAGGTTCATGATTGGAAGGTTTAATCAATCCTTAAAGGATCTCAGGGCAGAAATGAAGACAACCACTGTGTGAATATTTAAAAGATAAATGCAAGCATATGGAAGAAATAGTAGAGTACATTAAGACCCTCAATCAAATTCAGCAAGGGGAAACCTCCACCAAGAACAACAAGAAGCGCCATCCTTAACAAGAGGAATTAGTAAATCAATTCTAGTGATATTGTCTTTTTAATGCAGTGTAAATATAGTTTTTTCCTAGGACAGTTTGTAAGGCAATATGCCATGTCAGTCTTCGAATTTCATAGAATTATGGCTGCAAGTGCGGATGCTGGGACTGCGCTCTCATTTTTTGCACTACACATGAATCAATCTCCCTCTGAATGTACAAGGAGCTTGCTCCCTTTTCCTTTTGCAATAAAAAAAATAGCCGACAGTGTAAAAATAAAAATAAATAAATAAATAAATAAAAATTATATCAAAACATAGGGATCATGGACCGAAGAAGCAAGCGATGGTTGTAATTGTTAGCACATTGTATATTGAGGTTGGAGCCAATATAGAGAAGCCAAATTAGGATTTGAAACCATGCATGGATCCATTGTGAGTTCCCTATGGAAGAGAGAGTATGGGTGGAGATTTCTTGAGAGGAAATAGAGGTCCACAAGGTGAGATGCAACCACAAAATCCAGATCTGGAGAGGAGACCATTGGGTATTCCAAAGCAAAAAAATAAGTGTTGATATATATATATATATATATATATATATATACTACATGTAAATGGGAATATGACTACAAGACCTAGTTAGGCACGTGTAACCCTTCTAGCAAAGTCTAGAAGTAGACCTAGGTGATAGGGTGAATAGCAGTGGGTTTTTGGAATTGGATTTGAAGAATTTCCCCAATCAAGTTTAAATGGCATATTATTAGGGCATATTATTAGGTAAACTTTACCTAGTGAAAGGGTCAAGGTTGTTAGGTCAACAATGGTGGTTTTGAGCACTTTGTATTGAAGATATGTGGTATTAATCCTGTGGTATTACATCTAGTTAAATCCTTTCAAAGGCTTCGGGATTCTCCATTGTAATGTGCCAATGTTAAGTAAGTGAAAGGCTCACTTAGGCGAGGCCAAGGTATTGGCCAAGTTGGCTACATTTAAGCCGAAAGACAATAGATCTATTATTAGGTTGGTTTCCCCCAATTAGGGTTTTCCAAAGTGAATCATGATGTGCATGGTTTATATTTGGTGTTGTTATGTGTAATAAGAATACTTGAAAGCATGATAACTTGAATAGTAATTATTATTGAATGAATGAAATAAAAATGAGATGATAACAATGCCACTTCGATGGAGTGTTATATAGCATTGACTTGCCATGACTGAGGGGGTATACACCCTTTACTAACTAGTTATTATTATTATTACACACACACAATTTATAACATTGCCATCTCCTTAAAATTGCTTTGTCCTAAAAGTAGGGGCACTGAAGGATTTTTTTGGTGAAAATTTTATGTTTCCCATAATGAATCTTCTTCTAAAAGTTTTTTCCATTTGATAAGCCATTCTTTGATGGTTTTGGAATGTAGCATCTTTTCCTTGCTGGCCAAAATACCTTCTGGTTGTAAAATAATTATTCCTTCTTCATTGAACTCTGGGATTTATGTTTGAATAGGTTGGGCTTGTCAGTGATGTAACCAGATTACAGAAAATAAGAAAATTTATATCAACGATTTGAAAATAAGCCTCTTTGAGGGGGCAACCTCCTTTTACATCACATAAATGAACAATTCTTGGATGATTCAAACGACAAGACTTCCTTGGTATATATAGGAGTCTAAGGGGTCACAATATAATTAGGGCCATATAATAATAATAATGTAAGGACACAACAATAATAATAATGGGCTTCTATGGGACACAACAATAAAAATATGGGGGCTCAACTAATATTAGGGACCCAACATGCCCTATCCTTCAAAAAAGTGTTGTCCTCAATGCTTGAGTAGTTATGGATACTTCTAAATAAAATACTCATCCTCCCACATGGAGTCTTTAGTAGGTAAGTTATTCCACTTAATGAGATACTCTGAAATTGATCTGTTCCATAGTTGTTGGATTCTTGTTTATGTGATTGCTTTAGTCTCTAATATGATTTTTCCTTCCTCGTCAAGTTCTAGCAATATAGTTTGAATTGGAATCTTGTCACCTATAACCTTCTTTAAGCATGAAACTGAGAAAACTAGGTGTACTCACAAAGATGCAGGAAACTCTAATTTGTATGCCATAGTACTAATCTTTTGCAATGCCTTGTAAGGGCCATAGTACTTGGGTGATAATTTATTATACTTCTTAGCTTGCTTGACGGACATTTGTTTGTATGGTTGTATTTGTAAAAATACTCAATCACCCACATCAATACTTCTTTCATTGTGATGTTGATCTTCTTCTTGTTGTATTCGATTTTATGTCAAAGTCAGGTTATCCTTTACGAGTTGGAGAACTTGTTGTTGATGGTCGATGTGATATTCCATTGCTTGAACCTTGGAATTTTCTCTTAAATATGATGTGATGGATGGTGGATGATATCCATAAAGCGCCATAAATGGGGTCATTCTTGATGCGGTATGGAAGGAAGTGTTATACCACCATTCTTCCTGGGGTAACCACTTGATCCATTGTGTTTGCTTATCACATACAAAGCAACAAATATATCCTTCCAAACATGTGTTCAGTATCTCAATTACAGGTGCACTCTCAAGAAGGGATGAGGATGTGGAAGCATTGCTCTGATACCAAATGTTATGTAACCAGATCACAAAACAAAAGAAAATAAAGATCAATGACTTGAAAATAAGCATCTTCGAGGGGGAAATCTCCTTTTACATCACATAAATGAACAATTCTTAGATGATTCAAATGACAAGACCTCCTTGGTATATATAGGAGTCTGAGGGGTCACAATATAATTAGGGCCTACATAACAATAATAATGTGAGGGCACAACAATAACAATATGGGGGGCTACACTAGTATTGTAGGGACATAACATTGTCCGAACACCTTCTTGAGGCATGTCACATGGAAGACATTATGGATGTGATAGTTGTCTAGTAACTTCAAACCATACACTACTTTCCTAATTTTTTAATTGAATTGAAAAGGACAATATAAGTTTGGAGCCAATTTGTTCTTTCCTAGTTGTTTAAGGGATAATTGTTTGTAAGTTTTGAGTCTTACAAACACCCAATCACCTTCTTCGAATTTTATTTCTGGTCTATATCGGTATACTCGTCTCATTCTATTACGAGTCGTTACTAAATTTTATTTTAATATTTTGACGGTCTTTTGATCTTAGACTACTTTATTCTTTACTCCTTGGACCTTTGTGTCAATTAGAACAAATACTTCCATTTTAGTGGTTCATAACAACATAAGGCTCAGAAGGGATTTATTTAGCTATTGCGCGGTTGGTAGAATTATACCATCATTTGGCTAAATGCAAACATTGGGACCACTTATTTTGCTTATTGGTCACAAAAAAATGGAGGTAAGTTTCTAAGAATTTATTTACAATTTTTTCACCATCTCTTTATGGATGGTAGGCTAAACTCATATTAATGGATATTCCAGTTTTTTTGCAAAATTCTCTCGAAAGTTTCCTTTAAATTTTGCATCCCTATCACTGATAATGACCTTCCAAAAACCATGCAATTTATAAACGTTCTTACATAAGATATCAACAATATATTTTGTTGAATACATCCTTCTTATTGCCTTAACATGTGCATATTTAGTTAATTTATCAAGAACAACAAAAATCTTATCTTTTCCATCACACATGGGTAATCATTCAATGAAGACCATCAATATCTCTTCTTGTTTTTTGTTAGGAATGTGTAAGGGATGAAATAGCCTCGACATCATAATATTTTCATTTTATTTCTTTGACATGTATCACATTCAATAACAAATTCTTTGAATATATTTACTCATCCCTTTCCAATAAAACGATTCTCATGCATTATAGTAGGTTTTAAAAAACCTAACATGTCTTGTTCTTGGGGAACTATGTGACTCATTTAAGATTGTCCTTTTAAACTTTGAATATGGAATTAGATAGATATTAGATAGATATTATTATTTTTGTGTTTTGGTCCAAATTGTTGTGATCCTTAAACTGCCATGAATATTCCACTAAACAATTTATGACAAAAAAACTTACTAAAATATATTTGAAAATCTAAAATCTACACGAGTGTTAATTTTTCTTTAGATTTTTTGATTCGTTAATCACCATGTTATGATTATGCATGCATAGATAAGATATGGTTACTAAATGATAGAGAATAGTGAAATAAAAATCACAAACTACAATGAACACAATATATGATCTGGGAAACCCTTATGGCAAAAACACTCAGCTAAAAGGTGAGTTTACTTTGCTCTTTCTTTCTCTGAATGGAAATGGATACAAGTATAAATGAGTGATAACTTTGTGGCCTACTATAGTACAGAAAGCCTCTATGTTTTCTCTTCTCTCTATCTATTCTCCTTTACTCTGCTCATATATGGAACAAAATGCACTTGAGTAGAATGAAACCCCTTTTCCTCCCAGTGCCTCAGTTATAACATAGTCTGATAGCCTACTAGTGGTTAATTTTGACTCCTTAAACTCGTATCTAGAGTTAAAATCTTGACTCTTCTAGAGTCTTATTCATCATGATCACGTGGCTATCCCATTTTCCACGTGGAGTTCAACTTCCAAGTGGCATAAATTTTGCATAAGGACTATGTTTGGGGTCTTTCTTGGATCATTGGAAAGGTATTCAAGTGTAGGATAGTGCTAGGGGGTGGTACACTTAAGAAGAAAAAAAATAACCCCCAAAAATACCATTTAATGCCTCAAACTACTTTCAAAAGGGTTTAGATCCTAATTCACGAAAGTAGGACTCGTCGATAAAAATGGTCTCGTGAGTTGATTCCAAAATTTTTCCACTTTCAAAGCATCTAGATGGATGAGAAATAATTTAATTATCCAATATAAATCATGCTAATAATGGAATAATATTTAGGATCTTTGGCATATTTATTTTGAACTTCATCTAAGTGATTGAAAATCACCAATGTTGTCGCAGACATCGTTACTTCATCATCTTTTGTGATAGTGGATAAAAAACTACATTATCCTTCCCCATGTTGTGTAATATTTCCATATCAAAGGTGGAAATATTTTACACCCACTTTTGTTGTTCGACGGACAATGTTTTTTGTTGTAATAGTAATTGAAAACTGTTATGATCTATACAAATTGAGAATCTATTTCTTATCATATATTGTCACCAAATGCATGGATAATGGTGAACATCTCTTTATTATATGCATATTTTAACCTTTCCCTTTTCTTGATTTTTCATATCTTAAAATCTATCGGATGGTTATTTTGCATTAACAATGTGCCTATACTAAACCTTAAAGCGTCACATTCTACCACAAGAGGTTTTGTGAAATATGGTGTTGCTAACATTGGTGTGAATGACATAACCTTTTTCAATGTCTTAAAACATTATTTCACCTAGTTATTCTATTGAAAGGGATTTTTCTTCAACAAGTTTGATAATGATGTTATTAAATGGGAAAAATTCCTTGAGGAAATTTTTATAATAACTTATTTTTATTAACAGTGATGAGTAGAAATTTTTATATTTGTGCCCAAAACGCAACCAAAACTGGTAGAGTTACATCATATCGGAGACCATATTCTATGACAACAAAAAAATATTTTGAGAGGTTCTACCTCCTCTTCAGAGAGAAAAATTACTACAAAATTCCTATTGTAAACATTTTTGAGAGATTCTACATCCTTTTCACAGAGAAAAATTACTACAAACTTCCTATTGACATGTTTACAACTGTAGGTCCTGTAAAATTGGCCATGGAGAAAAACAATTTTATAATACTTGGTCATTCACAATGAGAGGAGTCCATTGACATTATGTCTGCCATTTATACATTTTCATTTCCTTTGGTAGGTTGTGGTCTTGTTGCTGGGCCTGCAGGAGGGAGATTCTTCAATTTTTACTGAGTGCATCGATTTCGTCATTTTGACGATCAATCTGTTGTTGCATCAATTTTGTCATTTTGGCGATCAATTTGTTGTTGAAAGGATAACATCTTTGTCTTATTGTTTCACTATATTGAGGGAGAGTTGCATGCTGAGATGCAAGAGAAAATAACAATTGATGTTATTGTTGATGGGGGATGAGGGAAAGCGGGCACTCAGGGGGCCTGATGCCCCTGGTGATCCATTAGGTCCTTACGAGTGGTCTTTCTCCAATTCCAAACTCTATCTCCTTGCAATAATATCCTACTTTCCTTAAAAGTGTGACCCAAATGACACAGAAGGTGTACACTAGGCGTTGTCAATGAGTTTTCGAAAAGAATTGGAAACTTATACCAAGAATGGAAAAAGTGGATTACCAATTTCTGCTCTGATTGCAGAGGGAAATCTTGCGGGCCAATCACATTGATGATTTCCGAGCTCTTTGTCTGCTTGGTGCTTGAAGCGTCCTTGCCTTTGTCAATTTTTGCCTGAATATTCTTCAAATTTAATTTGCATTGGATATAGTTCCTGAGGATGCCAAGACTTAGAGGGTAGAGCTCGACTATAAGACGAATGCTCAAGAAACCAGCCCTTTCTGAACCAAGGTTGGACCCTGATTTCTCATCCAAAGGTCACAGACTCAATTGAGATTCCTAGGGATGGAGAAGGAAAAACCTAAATTTTTCACATTTCAAATGGCTATCCATCTCCCTCAAATAGATAGAAAGCAATTTGATCCAAGTTCTCTCTTCCATGAATGCTCGAAGTGATCTATGTTCCTCCCACACGAGTGTAGTCCTTCCCTCCAGTGCGGATAATGAAATATTAGAGACATGGTGATTGTAATACACACAATTGAGATATAATAACATGTTCCAGGTTTGCAAACTCACCGTGATCAGAGTACAGAAGGCTGTTTGGCCTGCATGCTAGCCCAACGCCACCTCCCAAAATAGATTGTTGTTGATTAGAGCCTTTGCTTCACTTGTCATTGAATGCACCAAGGCTGCATTTATTCCCATAGATTTGATAATTAATTCATGCTTCCCCATAATGATTCTAATGTTTTTATGACATGAATACATAGGGAGATTTTTCATATTCATTTGCAAAGTCACGGAATGGTTTTCCAACCCTTTTTTCCATTGATCTTTCTTTGGCCCTTCTTCAGACAACATGCTTGATTGGCTTGTTGGCCTGTTGTTGAATTTTGGCTGCTAAGGATATGATAATAGCTTTTCTGCTGAAAGGATTCCAAAATATTCATAATTATTTACAAAGGAATATTTAACTTGTTTGCTTGAAGTTACACCCTTTTGCGGGAAATGAATGGTTATGAGAGAATCCCCCACAGTAGCGATCCTGAAGATTCTGCGCTCCTTGGCTAAGTACAATCCTAGAAGTTCATACATTTTTTCCATGTTGTTGGTTTCATTACCAAGACCCAACACATACTTAATTATTGTTTCTCAACGGGATCCCAAAGGATCCATCCCGCTCTTGTCACTCATTCTATAATAACTTGTTAATCCTAAGAATCCTCTTAATTTTGATATGTTATTTTCCCTTGGCCATTCCATGATTGCTTTGATTTTACAGGGATCCACCTTAACTCCTTCCTTGCATATGATATGGACAAGGAATATCATATCCAATCAAATGAGAATTATTTCCTCAAAACGACAACTCTAGCCGAAAAACCCTTAAAAAAAAAAAAACCTGAAAATGAAAGGTGCTAGTGTTATTTTTTTGTAGCATCAGAGGTGTTTTAGTCTCGAAACTTTGTGGAGAGACTAAAACACAAAATTTCTCCATAACCCATAAGTCGTTTCTGGAAATTCCACCTAGAAGTGTCTCAATTAGATTATTAGTCTATTTTTAAATATTTCCTAAGTCTAAACTTAGGAAAAGAGATTTAGTAATCATAATTGATTGAGATAAGTGTGAACCATCTAAAACTCACATAGAAAAACACCAATATGATCTTATCCCTTGATTAAGTTTTAATCTTGGTCATTGGAGTCCCAACAGAAGATTATAAGAAGAAGTCGATGGGTAGATGGAGAACACACAAACTAGAGATCGATTTCCTTGGAGAGTTTGATTTTTCCAGAGAGCAGTTGTTGTCGGAAGAGTTCGAGCTTCAGGAAGGAAGCAGAGACAGAGGGGGGCAAGGACAGTGAATCTAGAGGAATATTTCTCCAGATCTGGTGATTACATTCCAAAGAGACCGACATTTCTTCAGGAGGTTGCATAGAAGCTTTAGAGGGCAGTTTGATTTTTTTGGGGTGAACCTGGTTATCAGTTCCAGAGGCCAGAAGACATTTCCAGAGTATCGAAGAGATAGTTCCCTAGTCAACAACAAGCAGGATGACTCGATTTGCAGAAGTTTTGAGCTTAAGCATTTGAGGGACTGTGCAGAGGTGGTGCAGGGCCTATGCTGGGCTAGGTGGATGACTTGCTTTTTAGAGGTCACACAATGCCGAAATTGCTCGGAGTGAGGGTAATTACCCTTAGATAATGTTTTCCAGTATTTTCTCTACAGGATTGCCAATTTTCTACATCTAGATTATACTCAGATTATTTCACTACTGCTTAATAATAAAAACCCTCAGTTGTTGCATCGATTTTCCCACGTTGGGTTTTTCTGGGGACTTTTGTCCAAAAACAACTATGTCATATATTTATGTGTGTGTGCTGGAATATTTCTTAGTTTCAAATGCTATTATTTTCCGAGAAAAGAGAAAGAGGGAGAATTTCTACCATATTTAGAGATAGCGACAATGGGGCTTAGAGATTAGGATAGGTTGGAGGGAGCCTCCAACTATCTCATCTAGAAGGTTAGTATGTCCTTCATTCTAGATGAATATGGCCTAAAAGCCTATGTAGAGAATGTGGTGGCAGTACCCTAGGACCCTGATGAGCTCAAGGAGTATAGGAAATATATGGCAAAGGTGAAGCAGATGATCTTGGATGGCGTCCAATATCATTTAGTATCACCTGTGGTAAACAAAGGTATGACAAAGGAAATGTGGGATGCTCTCTTTGAGCTATATTAGAGTACTTACGAGCAGAGGAAGATGTTCCTACAGGAGAATCTAAGGAGAATAAGGATGCAAAAGTGCGAAAGCATAAACGCCTTCCTTACTAGGATTCAGGAAGTTCGAGATCAACTTGCAACTGTTGGGGAGGCACCCCAACCTACAGAGCTTGTACATTTGGCATTGAATAGTGTTTCAAAGGAATTACAAGTGGTTTTCCAAAGTATCTTAGGCAGAGACACATTTCCTAAATGGGACAGGATGTGGTTTGATCTACAACAAGACCAGTTGAGGCAGGCTCTAGTAAATAACATCATCATCGGCAACAACAACAAAGGTGTGAAGGGTGAGAATGAAGAGGAGAATGTGGACCTAGCATCAAAGGGTCCTAGTTAGGGACAGGGGGAAAATAAGAAGAAAAGAGACCTATCTAAGGTCAAGTTCTTCGGGTGATCTCAGGCACTACAGTACGCAATGTCTTCTCAAGAAGAAGGACAGGCAGGAGAAGCAGGACCAGGGAGCAACATCTGCAGAGATAGATAGGTTGTCCTCTAGGCTAGAGGAATATTTCACAATGTTTACAGCTATATCTCCATGAGAGAGGTGGGACGATCTAAAGCTATAGTCCTAGAGCAGCACACACATGGGCAGAATCCTTGAGGTGTCCTCCTCATGGATCATTACCTTGCTACGGGGGCCCACAATATTCAATAGCAAGATGGATTAATGTTAGTGATGCAGTAAGATTCTGGAGTGACAATTGCAAACTAGTAGCAATCAAGCACTGAGTAGCACAGTGCATTGTTGGCAGTAGTGCAGACTCAGCAACAACACAGATTCTTCAGTAGACAGTGCAGTCACTAGTAGCAGTAAGGACTCAGGAGATAGATGCAGCAGACACAGTTGATTCAATATTTGGGATGCTTTTGAGTTGTAGTTGTTGTAGTTGTAGCAACAATAGATGAGAAGGAGTTGCAGTGCAGATGAAAAGTCGACAGCAGAATAGCAGTGTTAGTAGCAACACGGATGCAGCATCAGAGTTGCACAGTGGTTGGTGGGAAGTGGCAGGTAGTCATAGTGGCCAGACATCAATAGTGTGATAGAGGGTGATACATAGACAAGGTGTTGTAACAGTGTTGCAGCACTAGAACACCTTCCTCGCTATGAGGGAGTGTTAGTTTTTTGTAACATCAGAGGTGTTCTAGTATCGAAACTTTGTGGAGGGCTAAAACACAAGAGTTATCCGTAACCCATAAATCGTTTCTAGAAATTCCACCTAGAAGTGTCTCAATTATATTATTAGCCTATTTTTAAATATTTTCCAAGTATAAACTTAGGAAAAGGGGTTAATTAATCATAATTAATTGAGATAAGGTGTGAACCATTTAGAAACACACACGGATCGACTCTGATATGATCTCATCCCTTGATTAAGTTTTAATATTGGTTGTTGCAGTCCCAACATAATATTATAAGAAGAAGTCAATGTGTAGATGGAGAACACACACACTAGAGATCGATTTCCTCGGAGAGTTTTATTTTTCCATAGACAAGTTATTGTTGGAAGAGTTTGAGCTTCAGGAAGGAAGCAGAGACAGAGAGGAGTAGGGACAATGAAGTCAAAGGAATATTTTTCTAGATCTAATGATACATTCCAGAGAGGCAAAAATTTCTCCAGGAGGTTGCACAAAACCTTTAGAGGGCAGTTTGATTTTGCTGGGGTGAAGTTGGTTATCAGTTCCAGAGGTCGAAAGACATTTCCAAAGTGCCAGAGAGACAGTTTCCCAGTCAGTAGCAGACAAGACGACTTGATTTGCATAATTTCTGAGGTTATACATTTGGGGGACTACAAAGAGGTGACATAGGGCCTGCGCAGGGCTAGGTGGACAACTTGCTTTTCAGAGGTCATACAATGCCGAAATTTCTCGAAGTGAGGGTAATTTCCCTTAGATAATTGTTTCCAATATTTTCTCTACAGGATTGCTAGTTTTCGACATCTAAATTGTACTCAGATTATTTCACTATTGCTTAATAATAAAAACCCTAAGTTGTTGCATTGGTTTTCCCAAGTTGGGTTTTTCTAGGGACTTTTGTCCAAAAACAACCGTGTCATATTTTTATGTGTGTGTGCTAGAATATTTCTCAGTTACAGTGCTATTATTTTGTACAGATTCATTTGTGACGGTTGTAGTGTGATTTATTCAATATTTGTCGGAGAAAATAAATTGTTAAATTAGTTAACAATTAGAAGAATTAATTATAGTTGTTGCATTAGGATTTTAGACTTGAAAAGTTCACAAAGTTTTGTTGGAATACTTTCATCAACTAGTATGAATTTTTTTATCAAAAGTAAATGTATCATTAGTGATGGTTTTAATACCATTATTCAACCCTAGGAAAAAAAGTGGGGGAGCCCTATTAAGGACCCTTTTCGAGAAAAAATCGAAGACCTTCTATCCTCTCATGAGCTCATATATGTGTTTCCAACCCATGGAAAGTCTACATGGATCAACAAACAATTAAAAATTGGTCATTTGCGACTAGGTTGGAACGATTCCTAATAAATAGTGACTATCTTGATCAAATATTTTCTTTTTCGTCAAACATTTTGGCTTGGGGTGGGTTAGATTATAGGTCACTCTTTCTCTCCCTTAACCCTAAAAAATATTATGGACCCCTCCCTTTCTACTTCAACTCTAAATGGTTAAGTTCCCAAACATTTTCTTAAGTGGTATCTAAAGTCTAGTGTGACAAGGTTTCAAGTTCCCCTATCTTCATCTGGAAGCAAAAATTAAAAACAATAAACTTGCATTAAAAATATGGGTTAAGGAAAGTTATCAAGATAGAAGTAAGAGTGTCTATCCCCACCAAGAAAGGCTTGAAGACATCCACAAAAGAATGGAGGAAGAGCGGATCATTGAGGACATCTTGGATGAGAAGCTTGAGAGTTCAATATGTTGCATAACGCCTTGACGGAGGAGGAATAGATATGGTGTCTAAAGTCTAGAAGTATCTGCTTGAGGGTTGGGGATCAGAACATGAAATTTTTCCACCACCAACCAAAGATGAGGCAATGGAAAAATAACATAGATTATATCAAGGTAGATGGAGTCGTCTTAGATTCTTATGGAAAAATTAAGGAGGTAGCTTTTGATAATTTTTCCAATCTGTATAAGGACCCATAACTGGTAAATAAAGGAGAAATGGAATATATGTTCATTTACATTCCTTCATTGCTAACAAAAAAGGATAATGATCTCATACTTTTTCCAATTTCAAAAGAGTGAGTTTGGAAATCCCTCAACTCAATGGATTCAGAAAAACAACCTATGCTTGATGGTTTCTAAACACATTTCTACAAATCTTGTTGGCAAACAATAATGTTTGATTTGTACAAAATGGTGGATTTCATATTTAAGCATCAAAAGATGGGGGGTGGGATTAATTCCGCCTTAATAGTCATCATCCCCAAAGAGATTAGTCCTTCATCTTTTGCAAGATTCAAACCTATCTCTCTTTGTAGCGTTTCATATAAGATCATTTCAAAAATTATAACATGCAGACTTAAACCTCTTCTCTCTAAGATCATCTTGGAGAACAAAGGAGGATGTGTTGGCAATCGCCAAATTATTGATAATATCATCCTAGTTCATGAGGCTATTTACTCTTGTAAAACAAAGGGGAGAAAGGGATGAATATAACACTAGACACGGCTAATTCCTTTGATCGGTTCATTCACCAGTTACTCTTTGAAGTGGTGGGAATATTTGTGTTTAACAAAATCTTTGTCAATTAGATAGCAGGGTGCATTTTAGGCCCATGCATCACTCCCCTAAAAAAAATAGGATTTTATATTTTTCAAAGCCTCTAGGGGCCTAATACAAGGCTATGATTTATCATTGTATTTATATATATTAATAGAAAAAATTGTTAAGCAAGAGATTGGATTCTAAAATAAGTATGGAGGCTTTAATAGGAATTTAATTTTTTGAGGGAGTTAAAAGTATTAACCATTATCAATTTGTAAATGACAACTTAATATTAAGGTGATCATTAGTAATAAGTGCAACATGATCTAAGGTGGTGTTGGATAAATTTGTGGCAACCTCGAGAGGTTTGATAAACAAAAGTAAAAGTCATATATACACTTGGAACATTAGTAAATTAGTTCAAAGTCATCTTCTCAGAGTCCTAGGATTCCCAGCTACTTATTCTTGGAGAGAATTTAAATATTTGGGAATTTTTATTTCTCTCAAGCCCTTTTCTCATCCGTCTTGGGAACCTCTACTCTCAAAATTCAAGACCAAATTTTCAAAATGGAGAGCACCATGGCTCAACTCAACAAGGTGGGTAGTTTTGATTAATGATGTACTCTCTTCCCTTCCCTATATTAATTCTCATCCCTCTTATCCCTTGCAGAGTTTCAAGTCCAAATGGCTTAGGAAATCAGGAAGTTCTTGTAGCAAGCAGGGAAGTTGAACACGAAAAAGTTCCATCTATTAAAATGGATAATTGTTTAATCCCCAAAATATTTAAAGGGGCTTGGAATCAAGGATCTTCTCCTTTTGAACGTTGCATTGGGATCCAAGTTGCTTTAGAGGATAATTACTAGCAACGAAGAGAGGTGGAAGTAAGTAATTTCGAAAAATCATTTTGGTGGAGGCAGAAGAGATTGTCTGCATAAGGTAAGGTATTTTAGAGGAGGTTTTTCCATTTTCCAGCTTTGTTCCCCACCCTTCCTCTTATCATATCCTCATTAACTTGGATATTAGGAAATTGTAATTGTATTAATATTTGGTAATATGGTATTATGGGGCACTAACCTCTCTCTTCTCCCCTCCATGCACCCTAGACGATTTTGGATGGTTGATCAAGATAAGCTTCTTCTAGTTGACGTTTTGGTGTGATTTGAAGAAAAACTTTGGAAGAAATGGGACTTTGGAGATGTCCTTGGTCATTTCCAAGCATTAGTAAAGCAAGTGAAATCCCATCTCTTAGGTTTTGGTCCCAAAAGGAAATCAGATGAGTGTTCTAGAGGTTGGGGAGCCTTGGCCTACACAATAAAAAAGGATATTTTCCCCTCCTTTTTCCCAATGGATCTGCTCCGAGAAGCCAATTTTTGGGAAATATATGGAATACAGATGCCCCCTAGTCCATAAAAAAAAATTAACAATAGAAAATCATAGGAAAAGATGAATTTGCTGGTCATCTAGATGCCCTTTATGTCTTTCTTAAAATGAATCTTCCCCCCATATTTTTCTCGAATGCAATTTTTCTAGAGAAGAATGGGAATATGCCTTGCTTGGTTTATCTCCTAGAATGATCTAACATTCCCACCTTTCTAATTTCTTTGCATCCTTGGAAAAAAAACAATTTGGGTGGATCAAAGAAAAAGTGGCCTTCCTAAGGGTTTCGAAGGCTTTACCAAAGTATATATGCTGGAAACTTTCCCTAGAAAAAAAATCAATCAATCTTTCAAGAGGAGAAACATCTTCCTAATATTGTAGTTACTCAAGCACTCTCTTTTGTTTTGGATCACTTAAGCACTTAGAATATGTCACTGGACTCTCTAAAGCAGTTGGATCCTCAGGGAGAAACATGGTAGAAGCATCTGTGAATTACAATCTCTCCTTCTAAGGAATCCCCTCATCAAGAAATTTTTTATCTTCACCTTCCCCTCGATGATATTAGGAAATTGATAGCTTCACAACCAGGAAATACTTTGTGTTTTGATGGTGCTTCTAAAAAGAACTAAGGGATGGCAGGTGTGGGGGGCAAAGGTGGCACTACTTTTTGCCTTGGATTACAAATAGATTTTGTTATCCCTTGGAGTTTGGGGTAGGCCTCTAATAACCAAGAAAAAGCATATGGTCTCTTGGAAGGCATTTCTTTGGCTTAGGCCAAATGGATTACAAAGATAACAATTATTGGTGATTAAAAATTATTATAGGACATTTTTATTTTCAAATCAGGTTTCTTCTTGCCCATTTTACAGAATTTAATTGTTTTCACATCCTTTGGCACAATAATCTCACTACAAATCAAATAGGAAACAATACAATTAAAATGGAGGGGGGATTGTTGTTTATCAACTATCAGATCAGTTATCACCCTATCTTGTGAATAGGACAATCACAAAAAGGGTATTTTGTAGGCTTTTTAGTGAGGTACAAGGACAATTTGGATGTAAAATACAATTTTGGGAAGTCTTCACCCCTAGTGTCCTTGTACTACCTCATGTAGTGAGGCAAGGGACAACTAGTCATTCCGTCCATTATATTGATGTGGTTTCCCGAGTATGAGTGCACTACATTCCATAGAAGGTGGAATGGTTGGGATACTGAAGTTGCAATGAATGTGTGTGCATGGGAGTGCAAGGCTCCTATGTGTGGTTGTTGTAGCGACTACAACCACCCTCCAAAATTTTTATTATGCTTCGATTTTGGAGCCTCCCTTCTTATCCACAGGAGTTCATCTTACACTGATCCAGGTATTCATGATTTGACTAAGACTTATCTTTTCAATTTTGCTTGTGCTTGTTTGCTTTCACAATTATCTGATCCTTCTAAGTCACAAGATGATCATTCAACTTAGTCTCATAGTCATTCTGGGCTTGCCTCCAAAAACTGTGCAATCCTTGAGGGCAAGCAACCTTGATGATGGGAATTGTGCAGTTCTGACTGGAAGTCATCCTTGAGCTTAGAAACTATGCATTCAAGGAAGGCATCCCATAATTGAGCCCAAAAACTGTGCAAACCCTCACTAAGATTAGAAATTGCGCAGTGCACTGAGCCGGAAAGTTTCCCAGTTCCCCGAAATTGCGTAGTCTTTCCCAGCAGTGTGCATGGTTAGTTTCACTGGAAAAAGAAAAAATTCTAAAAAGAAAAAAAAATCATCCCTAAAAAATAGGGATCTAATTATAGTATCCCCAAGGGGGCACTTTCATTATTTTTAGAAACTTCCGCCAAGTGTCGCTTTTTCATTGATTTTAGGCATGCACATCATAAACCCAAATTCACTCAAATCAATTTAATCGATGCTTCTAGAGCCCATTTGCACATTTGATCTTGGAGCTCTAGAATTCCTGAGGAGATCAAGGAACCTTCGGTGCCTTTGTCATCGCTTTTCCGGGTGAGTTTTGCTTTTGTTGTCTTTTGCCGCTTTTTCTGTCACTTTTTGTTGTTTCTCTTGTGTCATTGTTGTTTTACTTATTTCTCTTCATAGTTGCTAGCGTTTCAACTTTTTTTAACTTATGGAAGTGTTGTTTTAAGTTTTAGTTTTCCTTTCAGAAGTGTCGTGTTGGTTTTCCTTTTTTTGCACCAATGTTCGTTGTTGTGGTGACTCCCCTCACATACTTGATTTTCCTTATGTTTGATTAATTGTTGCACTTGATATACATGGATTTACTCATACTTAGTCATATTTTCACTCAAGCTCACACTATCTCTTAGATATGCTCTTCTTTCACACTCCCCTTGGGAAGATCTGCACTTTCCTTAGCCGGTTTTCACTTTTCCTAGCTGGGCACTGCGTAATCCTAAGACTCAAGCAACAATCTTGGCCTCTGAATTGCGCAGTGCGTAGTACAGGATGGCTCCAACTGCACACTGTGCAGTTCCAAGAGTCAGCTCGTCATATTGGCCACTGAGACTTTGCAATGCATAGTCTCTCCAAGACCACTGCCCAGACTGAATTGCACATTATGAAGTTTTAAGCCACAAGCTTCAACTCTAACTATTGGGTATGTGCAGTGTGTAGTTCCCACAAGCAGCCAGTCCCTCTTGTCAATGAGAATTGTGTAATCCTCCCCATCAGATGCCTAATTTTTTGCTTGGACATGCCTTGAAAGTATATTTGCTAAAGACTGGTGTTTACTTGCCACAAGTGTCTTTTTTGTCCAACAGGTACAAAAAATGTTGATCACCTCTCTAGCAGTGACTGTTACCATAGCACCTAAGAGAGCTACTTCAAAAGAAACCAATGAAAGTAGTATTAGAGAATCATTTGAGGAAGCTCGAGTAGACTTGCCAATATATGTAGACACTTAATTATTTATAGAAAAGGGATCATCACTGACATGACAACAGATTAAATATGCTTTTGCAAAGGACTTTGAGGCAGACTTAAAGGACAAGCAGATGTATCTCAGCATCTGACGGGACTCTACAAGGTTTCATGTAGATATCCAACCTTCCCATGTGTAGATGTCATCAGCTGGATTGTCTCGCACATTGATGAGAAGACCATGACATTGAGCAGTGTCAACAGATAGAAGCTTGTTACCTTTCAGGTAGAAGATTATCAACACATGTATCACTTGCCCGAGCCAGTGAAGCTCATGGACTTACTTTCCTATGTCACCTAAAACTATGTGAACATAAGAAACATTGTTAAAGGTTGGTTGAAAGAGCCATCGAAGTTTCGATAGACACCCACCCATGTATACAAGACAAAGTCCCTTAGGAAGGACTACGAGCTCTTGCTTATCTTAGCTTGCAGGATCCATGGTCAGCAAAGCACGAAAACCTTTCCTCAAGGGTGGGAAATCTTATTGGACCAGGTGGTGAACGAGGGTAAGTCGTTCAACTGGTAAAATTTGTTGGCTTTACAGTTGAGGGCCCATGTAGGACAGGCTCGGAGTCCTCCCGATGGTGATCGAGAAAGGTTTTAGATGTTTGCATATTTACTAGATGTAATCTGTGCACAATAACAGTTCCCTGGCATGAACTGGACATGGACACCACAAGAACTTGTCGTACACATCTATTGAAAGTTGACTTCGGATTGCAGTTATCAAGGAGTAATGGCACAACTAACTGACCACTTCATCATCCCATTGTACAATCTCATCTTTGAAGAAGATCCACCTTGCATGTCACGAGGAGAAATGGAGATGATACCAGACATCATAGATTAGTATGCCTCACCAGATGGCACCTTCCTTAGAGTGTTTGGCAGAAAGAGGCCTCTGTATATTTTACCAAGGTATGTCATCAACAAGCTTGTCATGCAAGAAGTGTCATATCATCTTGCCACAGGGTTGTTAGCAGCGTTTCATAGGAAGAAGAAATCACCATGGCCCATTCTTCCTTTAAAAATTAGATTATACGAGATAAAGAACTTGAATGTCACGGATGCCGAGGGAAAGTAGATAGTGAAGTTTTCATTCGGTACACAGGATTTTAATTCGTATGATTGATGTGGTATTTGTAAAGACCATTGTGTAAGAGTTTGCTTCCGTGGATCTGCAGGGCATTCCATTGGCTATAGGAGGAAACATGGAGGTATTGCTACAATGCCTCTGGACTCCGTGAGCCAGTCAGTTTAGCAAGGACTTCATAGGCTGCTCCATAGATGACAACAATTCCAGAAGAAACAACAGAAGAAGGAAAAAGGAAGATTACTGACAGTCCAGAGGGAGAAAAAAGATGCAAGATGAAAGAAAATCCTATTATCATGAAAGAAACTTTGGCAGCAGAAGCAAAGAGGAAGCATGGGATAGAGAGAGCATAGCGAAGGAAGAGAGAAAAGTAAAGGTTGCAGGAAGAAGAATTGAAGCTACAAGAGACAGAGTAGAAACTGAAGGAAAAACAGGAGTTGAGGATAAGAGAAAAAGAAGAGAAGTGGAAGCAGGAAGAAGAACAAAGGCAAGGGGCAATGACAGGAAACAATGTTGATACAGGTTGAAGAGCAGGAAAAAAACCAACCAGTAGTTGAGGACGAAGGTGAACAGATGCAGGATCGGCAACTTGCTCAACAGATTGAGTACTTGATTGAAGTGAAAGACATGGAGATGGAATAAGATCCGCAGAATGAAGATGTTGATCGGATGCCAAGTGCACCACAGGTCATCCCTCAGTCTCCACCACCTCTAGCAACAGAGCCATCCCCAAGCAAGGAAGGGGGTTTTGTTCCCCTTAATGATGATCTGGTAATGGTGTTATGCGTCATTTTGTAGCATTAGGCAAATGACCATTAGTTTGGATCTTTCGCTATCCACAAATGCATCCCAAGAACATTCCACTGCAAAGTTAGAATTTAAATCGTCCCGAAGAAAGTGGAATTTCTGGATCCCATGGTACAAAAACCTTCTTTTTGGCTACCTTCATAGCTTCCTAGTTAAATTCTGCGCATACGCAGAGAAAATCATTAAAAGTTGTGCACAAGTACGCATTGTCTTACACTATGACCTATGAACGTGACTCAATGAATGTAAAAATAAAAAGTAAAGTCTAGAAGCATTATTGGTAGCATCTATCCCAATCAACAAGCTTAGAATGTGTGCTTGTTCATCCCTCCCATCATGGAGCAACTCCCCTTCCTTTGTGGAACCCCTATCCCACTAATAGTGGATATCGTCCCTTGGATAATGGATCCATAACTTCCCATTCTTGGCCTATAAAGCTACTACAGGTCTGAGGATTGGGAGAGGATTGTTGGAAGTAGGTTTATGCTATTGATATTAGGTTGGAAGGTTCTTCTTGCAAGGGAAAGGGTTGGAGATTGTAGAAGGGACTCGCAACATCAAGGCTATATGGTTATAAGGATTTTATCCAGTTTATTAATATAAAAGCAATTGTCCTTTCTCAATTACATTTGTGTTGATCTAATTTGTAGGATTCCTTTATCATCTACATAGATTGTGATTGCATATTGTTTAGTTTATGGTATATAATTGGTTAATTAGTCCATTTATCTATTTGATTATATCCTGGATGCTTTGATCTCTTGTTTGTATTTGTCTATGCAGATCTCTTTTAGGATGTTATGGAGAAGTTGTGGGGAGCGATGAGAGAAACTCTAAAGAATCAAGAAGCGAATGGACAGAAGCTTTGAAAGGGAATTCATCAATCATTTCATTTAATCGATAAGAGGCCTCTATCATTGTATTTTATTTCAGCCAATTAGAGTCTAGAGAAAGGTAGTAGTTCCTGATTGTTTGTTACTAGGGTTCTTTGAAGTCTAGGGAGATCAATCTTGTCCGCAAGAGTGATAAGTACACATAAAAAATGGATGTATACAATCTCTCATTCGATGGGTTCCAAAAGAGGATTGTACAAGCATGGAGAGAGCATTTTCTGGATGATCACACATCACCTACATTCATTCGAGAAAGGGTGATAGTGTCGGACACCAGGACGCATCCAAATTTCATTGCCAAAGCCAACTTGGTCTATGCAGGAGAAACAAGATCAAACATTTAGTATTTGATGGTCGAGAATGAGCAATTGACACAGAACTTGCAACATGCCAGGTAAGAGGCAGAACAACTCCGTGGAGCAACACAAAATGTAGTTTATTCACAGGTTTAGTTAGAAGAGATGAGAGCAACGATACTCGCTAAAGTATCAATACTTGGAGAAACCATGCAGAAGCTCTATGAGGGGTTTGTGATCATACATAAAGTAGTTTTCTATTTCCATGGCTTATAGTAGCAAAGCAAAGAGTTTGTCAAAATTCTCAAGAAGATACAAGCTACCATTACTTATGTGCAAGAGCGGACAATGCGATACAAAGGGGCATCACTTGACTTAGTGAAGAAAATGAAGCCACATGAAGAGCTAGAGAAAGCGAAAGTCTGGATGTTGATTTAGAACAACAAATAACTAGTCTCATTTATTGGTAGCATTCAGGCATCATATCTACAGTTGTTCAGTAGTTTGAATGTCTTGGTGAAAACACACCAGATCCTATCAGTCGTTTCACTCACCAAATCCAAGCCCATGAACCAATTTCGATAAGAGATCGATGAGTACTTGGACCAACTGAGACGGATTTCCACCAAGGAGGATTTCGAGCTAAACAAACAGAACATGCAAAATTACATCAGAGGTCCTATCCAAATCATAACAATGTTTCTCATGCTTCGGAATGAACTTGAAACATGTTCCAAGACATTGTACCCGGATTCCATGGAGGCTAGAGTCCGCTTCCACCCAAACACCATCACGTTGTTTAGGGACATCATCACATAGTATCAAGATTGGCACCAATATGTGACCGCAAAGAAGCAAGTGGAGGTTGCTGAGCTAGAGTTCTACAAACTCAAGCATCATAGTGTTGTGTCTTATTAGGCTGTCATGTTGTCTCTACCCTCTTTTGTCTTATAGGGGTACACATGTAAAATGTAATATTATTTGTAATTATGTTGTAAGTGAAATTCCAAGTGTCAATATTGGAATATGAAGAGTCATGATGTGATGTAGTGAGTCATTTTGTAAAGAAGTTGAAGAGTCATGAGCGTAGTCCAAAGGTCACAAAGGGGAGTTGAAGAGTCACCTCCTCTTGTTATAAATAGAACCTCATAACTCATGTAACATGGTTTTGAGAGCCAGTATTTTGGCTAGGCTTAGGCTTAGAAAGAGCTTGGGAGCATTGTGAAGAGCCTTGACTTGTCCGTAGCGTAGAGCGAGTATACTTCTGTTAGGTCCCTATACTACTAGTGTAACCCCTTATTATTATTATTGCAACCCCCTTATTATATTTTTGTGCCCATTTAGTCTCCATATTGTTATTATTGTGCCCCATAGAAACCCACTATTGTTATTTTTGTGCCCTTACATTATTATTGTTATGTCGACTCTGATTATATTATGACCCCGTACACTGCTATATATAGAAAGAAGGTATTGCCATTTGTATCATCCAAGAATTGTTCATTTGTGTAATGTAAAGGAGGTTTCCCCCTCGAAGAGGCTTATTTTGAAGTCGTTGGTCTATCTTTACTATCTTTTTGTGAGTTGGTTTCATAACATTTGGTATCAGAGCTTTGGATTCTAGGGTTTTGCTGCTCCAAACAAGTCATCGTGGAATTTTTGCTATAACTTTTTCTCTACGAAGTTTCAAAAGCTAAAAAAAAACCCATTTGAGCCAAACTCTTTCTGAACCTCAGGTTTGAATTTCCGATCTTGTCTCGCTACATTTTCGAAGATATGATCTGAGGAAGTTAGGGTTTTTACAAGCTCCAGAATCCCATCTCAAACAGGTCATCGTGGAATTTTCGCTATAATTTTGTTTCTATGAAGGTTCAGACTCTGAAGTTAAAACCCATTTGAACCAAAATCGTAGTGAAGCTCAGGCCCAAATTTCAGATCTTGTTTCACTATATTTTTGGAGATACTGTCCAAGACATTTACAGTGTCTACAAGCTCCCAAATTACATCCCAAATAGGTGACCTTGGGAAAATCGTCGTAACATTCTCTCTAAGCATAAGATGAAATTTCATAAGAAGTTACTGAAAGAGGATGGAATTTACTTTTCTGTGTATTTTTTCAGGTCCTAAGGATGAAACAGTGACACGTGGCAGGTCGTACAAGTTTTCTCTACTGAACTAGTCTATAATCAGGTCATCATAGGAGATTTGGCATAACTCTTTATTGAAGAATCCAATATTGATCAGACTGGTGGGGTTAGAAAGAGGACTCAGAGGGCTACCACAGGACAAAATTTCAAAACTTGAAGATCTGAAATTATAGAGTTACAGTCGTTTAAATATCGATCTCCTAAAAGCAAGAAAAATAATGACTCGAATCAAGAAAATAGAAACACCTAGTAAGAAAAATTGGATGGATGATTTGAAGAATGTGATTGAAGCTAAGATAAATAGTTTTATATGTGTCATGGAAGCTAATATCAATGGTATGGAAGTAGATTTGAAGAAAGGCATGGAAGATTTGAAGAAAGACATGGAAGGTTTGAAGGAAGGTGGGACAAAGATGCTACAAGAAAGGCCTCCTAATGACGAAAAGGTAGTAGAGGAAACTCATGATGAGAAAAAAATAAATGTTAATCATGATTTCATAGAATCTAACATTGGATTGAAGACCCACCATATTCCAAAGATCGATATGAGGAAGTTTGATGGCAAGGATCCCATAACATGGATACTACAGATGGAGAAATATTTTGATCTACATGATGTGCAACTGTTACAAAATGTATGTATTGCATCTTTATATTTAGAACCGAATCAATTTTTATGGTATAAAGGGATTTGTTCTCGTAAACCACTTGTCACTTGGTCAATTTTCACGGAGGAAATGATAGCACATTAAGGGGATACAAAGAGCAACACCTTCTTTAGCCAATTCATAAATATTAAACAAAAGGGTTCAATGGCAGAGCACATTGAGGACTTCCAAAAATTGAATATAAGGGTAAATGATATTCCAGAGAAGCAGAGGATTGATGCCTTCATAGGGACTTTAGAGGATAACATTCAACATGACATTCATCTTTGGGAACCTGATTCATTGGAAAAGGCATTCAGGTTGGATAGAAAAATTGAAAGAAAAATTATGGCAACAAGAAATCCTACCACTCACAATTATAAAGATGGAAGTGTTGTTGCTCATAGCCTTCCACAACCTACAAGGTTGACACCACAACAATTGGAAGAAAAAGGAGAAAACGACCTTTATTACAATTGTGATAGCAAATACACTAAAGGTCATAAGTGTCCTAAGAAGAAATTATTTTACATTGATTGTGAAGAGGAGGAAGAAAAGGATCAAGAAATGTCAAAAGAAGAGGTTACACACCAGGAACCAACCCTAGAGAAAGAAGAAATGAATCCCACCATATCTTGTAATGCATTGGCAGGAATTACCACTCCTCAAAATCTCAATATAGAAGGACATATCAAGAAGAAAAAGGATAACCTCACTTTCGCGAAGAATCGAATGAAACAACAAGCATATCAACATCGCAACAAAAGAAGTTTTGATATAGGCGACTCGGTATTTTTACGAATACAACCATACAAACAAATTACCCTCAAGCAAGCTAAGAAGGATAATAAATTATCACCAAAGTACTATGGTCCTTACAAGGTACTGCAAAATATTAGTATTATGGCATACAAATTGGAGCTTCATGCATCTTCTTGAGTGCCCCCAGTTTTCCATGTTTCATGCTTAAATAAGGTTATAGGTGACAAGCTCCCAGTTCAAACAATATTGTCAGAACTTGACGAGGAACAAAAAATCATATTGGAACCTGAGGCAGTCACGGAAACAAGAACCTGACAACTACGAAATAGATCAATTTCAGTGTATCTCATCAAGTGGAAGAACTTACCCGCTAAATATTCCACATGGGATGATGAGAATTTTATACAGAAGCATCCAAAACAACTCAACTGTTGAGGACAACACTTTTTGAAGGAGAGGGGAATGTTAGGTCCCTATACTACTAGTGTAACCCCTTATTATTATTAGTGCAACCCCCTTATTATATTGTTGTGCCCATGTAGTCCCCATATTGTTATTATTGTGCCCCATAGAAGCCCACTATTTTTATTGTTGTGCTCTTACATTATTATTGTTATGTCAGTTCTGATTATATTATGACCCCGTAGACTCCTATTTATAGAAATGAGGTATTGTCATTTGTATCATCCAAGAATTGTTCATTTGTGTAATGTAAAGGAGGTTGCCCCCTCAAAGAGGCTTATTTTGAAGTCGTTGATCTATCTTTTCTATCTTTCTGTTAGTTGGTTTCATAACAACTTCTTTGGAGGAGTAGGTGTTCTTGACTTTAATGTTCACTATTGGGGCTAGTTGTACATCAATGGTGTATGTATGAATGGAACTTTCACTTAGAATAATAAAATCATATCTGGCACACTTTCATGCATATGTTGTGAATATAGTAGGAATATTCTTGTTGTATTTGTAATGTATGTTATTTAACTTACCCTTATTCTTATGAACTATTTCATTTTCATTTATATGAATCTTGTTTAAAACGTGTTGTTGTATTAATCATCACTTTAACTTGTGGACTACTCTACATCTTAGCTTGTGATGTCATTACGCACGTGTGTTCCTTTCAAGCTATGTACTATTACAGGCTTCCAAGGGGCACACTTCCTTTTCCCTTCATGTGTTGGAACCTTCATGCATCGTACTTGACTCTTCGCAGGGTCACACACTTGCTCTCACCCAAAGTTACCATACTTCACTCTGCACATTTTCGTAGTCAGGGCATAACATTACCACCCACTGGCGGGACTCCTAATCTAAATAGTGTGAGGTCTAGTTGAGACTTCATATCAGGAAGATCCCTTAAATGTTGGTGGGTCCAGCACCATCAACATTTCTGGCGCTAAAAGGAGGGATAGATGACAAGATGAGCCCTTGAAGGCTATTTTGAATTTTTGCACTCACTTAATGACTTATTCCACAATCATAACCCGACATGTTTTTCCAGAAACAAAAGACTACAAGTGTCAATTGGTATCATAAATGAATTTTCCACTCTCAAATTCGATGGCGAGGGTGAGACAACCTTATTCGAGCATACCACACATTTTCTTGATTTTTTCACAGAGCATAACATCCACTATGAGCATGTTGGTTGTAGATTTTTCATTCTCATGTTCAAAGGGTGCATAAAGGAATGGTGTCGCACATTGCCTGATGTCTCCATAAACTCTTTCGAACATCTTGTCACAAAACTGTTTTGCGCTTTTGATATGTATGATCATAAATGTATATGCAAGAAAATTATGGAATTGCGAAAGACGAATCACAACATCAATGTCACAATCGTTTCATGCATTTGTGTTTTGAATTTCCAAAAGATGAAGTTGATTGGAAGTTCTTAACAGGAAGATTTCAATATCTTGTTCACATTTCAGAAAATCCACACCAACTTGAATCTTTTGAACCGCTCCCAACATACTTCAGTTTTAGAGCTTCTAAACTTGCAACGGATGAGGTTTTTTTTCCAAGTGACCCTTCGTCCCCTTCCTATCAAATAACTCTAGTTCTGCAGGTTGAGGAGGGAGAAGTTGAAAATTAATTCGTTGATATACCACCATCTTTTCCCACCTCACATGCTTAGAATCTCAGTGCAGGTTTGGAATTTCAGTCTGATGGTTGTGATGAAGTGTTATCTCCTCATCCTTCATCCTTAGGCCACTCTAATCCTCCAGATTGTGATATGTTTTGTTCACCGCTTTCGAACCTCCCTTTTGATGTTCACGAGGATCAAGTTTTGGATGGATTTGGTGTTGAACAACCAACCTGCAGTATCATTTTCGATGAGTATGTTTGGGAGTATGAACAAGGATCCGCGGTGGAGGATGACATCCTTCTGTCTACACCTCTTTCGCGTTATCCCGACATCTTCCACGATTTTTTCATTCCTGTTGAATTCTACGAAAGTTTAGTTTCTGTGGATGTTATTACTTTCAATCATTATCAGAACATGTGGAATGTCAATTTTACATATGAGTGCGGAGAGGGAAAATATTTTATGTTTGAACCTCCCAATCTCTCATCTTATCTTTCTGGGAATATAGAGGGTGAAATTTCTCGTTTTTCATCATCCCCTCTTTATGATTCGTCAGATCATGAGGATGCCTTTGTTTGTAATCTTGAACTTTTTGATCATGGTTGTCGTGATCTTTTCATTGATTCATTTGATCACGATTCTGATTTTTCCACTGTTGATCTTTCTAAGCCACTGATATTTAATGATCCATCTTTTGATGAATTGGAACTTCCCCAAGCTATCGAGGCACTTCAGCCTGAGTTGATGGTTATGTCAGGTTCTCGTAGTCTTGAAGTCAGCTCCACTTCTGATCAGAAATCTGTTGAATATTTCCAGGATCCTCATCACTCTCACGTACACATTGAAAATTAATCTATTTTACAATTTTCACATCCTCCATTTGTATCACACGATCCTATCACTCAGTCATTGGAGGAGTCATACATGGCGAGCATGGTCACAAAGCGAAAATTTGCTTCTTCCTTCATTTTCGATCGTCTTTTAAGTTCGAAAGTTTGTGTCTGCATGTCTTTGACTCGCAATGTGTTTAAGCTCCATGGCACATCCACATAGTGTCTTTCATGCGCTTTTCGTTTTTACTTTTTTGTTTGTTCATCCAAACTTCGAACATTTTGGTTTGTATTGTCTTATCTTTCTTGTTTGTTGTTATGCTTGTATATATTTCTTGACATGCATTCCCTCGCCTACATAGGTCAGCCAATGTGTCGGTGGTTGCATTGGAAGTATCACTTTACATAAGTTTGGCCTATGATCTGTTTAGGTTAGGGATAGAAGTAGTTTTGTTTCCTTTGATTTCCTTTAATTTGTTTTTCTTTCACTCTGCTTCTTTCTGTTTGTTTGTTTTCCTTTCATTTATAGGTTAGCTTTCGCATGAGACCGTGTTTGGCTACTCAGACAAGCTCGGTGAAATACAAGAGGAAGTTGTATTGCTATCAACACTTGGTTATTTGTCTATTTCCTCTCTTTATGTGAATCTTTCATTTCTTTAGTCGATGATACTTAGATGGAAAATATGTTCCTTTCGGAGAGAGTCATAGTGAAATCACGATCCTTTCACTTTTAACTAGAATTGCCTACTCTAATCGATCTTCTATTTTTGTTTAATCCTTGTCAACTAAGTCAATTAGAGTAAGGATGGGAGGAAAACCTTAACAAGTATGTCAGAGGTGTATATAAACATCCTTCTCTGAAGGGACAACCTTTTCTGCTCTCAATAAGTCGGGGTCCCTCTTCCACCCCATGAAATAAATAAGTGCTTATGCACAGTTCTTTGAAAAAATAAAAATGAAATATGAAAAATAAAATAAAGGGAGAAAGAAGAGAAAGGCTTCCTACACAGAGAGGTGAAGCAAGCAACTCTGTCGGGGTATTGTCTAAGCTCGCTGACAGGGGAGCAATGCTTGTGTTCCTGAAGTGACTCTGTCGGGGTATTGTCCAGGCCTGCTAGCAGCAGAGCAAAACCAAAGATGAAAACTAAGACTCTAACAACCTCTTTTACCTGTGCATATATATACTCCTCATCCCTAATCGAAAAAACTCAGTCTAACTTGGCTTGGTATGTGTGATTTCGATGAAGAGAATGGTAGGGACTATATCTTTAATTCAAGCTAAGTGAAGAAGTTTTGATAATCAATGAACTGAACAATGCCTCTAGAAGAGATAGAATTGTTTTGCATGAGACAAGATCCATACGAAGAGCTGGAGTTCTACCAGTGTGTTGCCATTGTTGTAGCAGTTATAACCACCCTCCAAAATTTTTCCTATGCTTCAATCTTGGAGCCTCCCTTCTTATCCATGGGAGCTCATCTTACACTGATCTAAGTATTCATGCTTTTACTGAGACTTATATTTTCATTTGTGCTTGTACTTGCTTGCTTTCACACTTAGTTGATCCTTCTAAGTCACAAGATGATCTCCCAACTTGGTCTCGTAACAGTTCTGGGGTTGCCTCCAGAAACTGCACAATCCTTGAGGGCAAGCAGCCTTGATGATGGGAATTACGCAGTTCTGACTAGCGGTCAACCTTGAGCTCAGAAATTACACAGTCAAGGAAGGCAACCCAGAAATTGTGCAATCCCATTAGAAACTGTGTAGTCTATTGGTCCAGAAAGTTGTCGAGTTCCCTGGAACTACGCAGTCTTTCCTGACAGTGCATGGCTAGTTTCCCTAGAAAAAGAAAAAAAAGCTAAAAAGAAAAAAAAACATCCCTAAAAAATAGGGATCTATTTTTAGTATCCTGAAGGAGGCAATTTTGCTATTTTTAGAAACTTCCGCCAAGTGTCACTTTTTCCTTGATTTTAGGCATGCATGTCATAAACCCTAATTCGCTCAAATCTATTTAATCGATGCTTCTAGAGCTCATTTTCACATTCGATCTTGGAGCTCTAGCATTCCCGAGGAGATCAAGGAACCTTCGATGCAATCATCGTCGCTTTTCCGGGTGAGTTTCACTTTTGTCGTATTTTATCCCTTTTTCTGTCGCTTTTTTTTGTTTCACGTGTGTGAGTGTTGTTTTATTTATTTCTCTTCATATTTGATGGCGTTTCAACTTGTTTTAACTTGTAGAAGTGTTTTTTTAAGTTTTAGTTTTCCTTTCACAAGTGTCACGTTTTTTTCATGTTTTTGCACTAATGGTCGTCTTTGTGGCGACTCCCCTCACATACTTGATTTTGCTTTTGTTTGATTAATTATCGCACTTTATCTACATGGGTTTACTCAAGCTTACACTATCTCTTATATTTTCTCCTTTTTCACACTACCCTTGGGTAGATCTTCACTTTCCTTAGCCGATTTTCAGTTTGCCCAGTTGGGCACTACGTAATCCTAAGGCTCAAGCCACAAGCTGGGCCTCTGAAATTGCATAATGCACTGTACGAGCTGGCTCCAACTACGCACTGCGCAGTTCCAGGAGCCAGTTTTTCATCTCTGCCACTGACTTTGTGAAATGCGCAATCTCTCCCAAAGCATTGCCCAGGCTGAATTGTGCATTACGCAGTTTCAAGCCACAAGCTTCAACTCTAGATGTTGGGACTGCGTAATGCATAGTTACCACAGGTAGCCAGTCCCTCTAGTCAATGATAATTGCACAATCCTCACCATCAAATGCCCATTTTGTTGCTTGAACATGCCTTGAAATTATATTTGTTAAATATTGATGTTTGCTTTCCATGAGTGTCTTTTCTATCCCACAGGTACAACAGTTGTTGAGCATCTCTCCAACAGTCACTGTTACCATGGCACCTAAGAGAGCTACTTCAAAAGAAACCACTGAACACAGTACTGGGGAAGCAGTTGAGCAAGCGTCAGTAGACTTTCCAGTGTATGCAAACACTCAGTTGTTTATAGAAAAGGGATCATCACTGACATGGCAACAAGTTAAAGATGTGTTTGCAGAGGACTTTGAGGCATAATTAGAGGATCAATACGTGTATCTCAGTATCCAACAGTTAGGACTATATAATGTTACATGCAGATATCTAGCCTTCTTATGTGCATATGTCATCAATTGGATTGCCTCACACATTGACGAGAAGACCATGACATTGAGCAGTTTTAGCGGACAAAATCTTGCTACCTTTTGGGCAAAATATTATTAGCACATGTATCACTTGCTCAAGCCAGTGAAACGCATGGAATCACTTTTCTATGCCACCCACACCTATGTGAACACAAGGGACATTGTTAAAGGCGAGGTGAAAGATCCATCTAAGTTTCAACAAACACCCACCCATGTATACAAGACAAAGTCCCTCAGGAGGCCTACCATCTCTTGGTTATCTTAGCTTGCAAGATCCATGATCAACAGAGAACGGAAACCTTTCATGAAGGGTAGGCAATATTATTAGACCAGGTGGTTAACGAGGGGAAGTCCTTCAACTGGTCAAATATGTTGCCTTGATAGTTGAGGGTCCATGTGGCATAGGATCAAAGTCCTCCCGATGGTGAGCAAGCAAGGTTTTATATGTCTACATATTTACTGATGCAATCTGTGCACAAAAGGAGTTCCCTAGCATGAACTGGACATGGACACCACTAGAACCTGTCGTACACATATATTGCAAGTTTCTTTCAGATTGCATTTATTGAGGAGTAATGGCACATCTAACTGACCACTTCATCATCTTGATGTACAAGCTCATCTTTGAATAAGATCCTCCTTACATGTCACGAGGAGAAATGGAGATGATAACAGAGATCGAAGATTGGTATGCCTCGCCAGGTGGCACCTTCCTTAGAGTGTTTGGCAGAGAGAAGACTCTGCATGTTTTACCAAGGTATGACACCGACAAGATTTTCATGCAATAAGTGTCATATCATCTCGCCACAGGGTTATCAGCAGTGTTGCACAGGAAGAAGAAAGAACAATGGCCCACTCTTCCTTTTTCAAATTGGATTATACGAGATAAAGAACTTGAAAGTTGCGGATGCACAGGGAAAGGAGATAGTGAATTTTGCATTCGATACACGGGACTTTAATCCATATGATCTGCTTGGTATTTGTAAAGACAATTGTGTAAGAGTTTACTTTCCATGGATCGACGGGGCATTCTATTGGCCAGAGGAGCATCCATGGAGGTATTTCTACAATGCCTCCATACTTCGTGAGCCGGTCAGTTTAGCAGGGACTTCACAGGATGCTCCACAGATGACAGCAATTCCAGAAGAAACAACAACAAAATACATCATTCCCATGAAGGATAAGAGAAAGTGGAAGATTGTCGATAGTCCATAGGGAGAATAAAGTTGAAATATGAAAGCAGATCCTATTATCCTGAAAGCAGCTTTGGCAGCAAAAGAAAAGAGGAAACAGAGGATACAGAGAGCAGAGAGAAGGAAGAGAGAAACACAAAGGTTTCAGGAAGCAGAATTGAAGTTGTAGGAGACAGATCAAAAACTAAAGGAAGAACAAGAGTTGAGGAGGAGAGAATAAGAAGAGAAGAAGAAGCGGGAAGAAGAACAAAGGCAAGGCACAATGACAGAGGAAACAACATTGATACAAGTTAAAGAGTAGGAACAAAACCAACCAGCAGTTGAGGACAAAGGTGAACAAATGCAGGATCGGGAACTTGCTCAATAGATTGAACACTTGATTGAAGTGACATACATGGAGATGGAGCAGGAGCCGCAAAATAAATATGTTGATCTGATGCCAAGAACACCACAGGTCATCCCTCAGTCTCCATCACCTCAAGCAGCAGATCCAGCCCCAAGAGAGGAAGGTGGTGTTGTTCCCCTTGATGATGGTCGGGTAATGGATGTGTACAATTTGTCATTCGATGAGTTCCAAATAGGATTGTATAAGCACAAAGAAAGCATTTTCTAAATGATCTCGCATCACCTGCAATCTTTAGAGAAAGGGTGATAGTGTCAGACACCAAGAAGCATCCAAATACCATTGTCGATGCCAACTTGGCCTATGCAAGAGAAACAAGATTAAACATTCAATATTTGATGGTCGAGAATGAGCAATTGGCACAGAACTTGAAGGCTGCCAGGCAAGAGGCAGAACAATTCCACACAACAACACAAAATGCAATTTCTGCACAGGTTTACTTAGAAGAGATGGGAGTAGTGATACTTGCTGAAGTATCAACACTCGGAGAAACCATGCAGAAGCTTTATGAGGGGTTTGTGACTGTACATAAAGCAATTGTTCGTTTACATGGCTTACAGTAGCAGAACAAAGAGTTCGTCAAAATTCTCAAGAACATACAAGTTGTCATTACTTATGTGCAAGAGTGGACAATGTGATACAAAGGGACATTGCTTGACTTAGTGAAGAAAATGAAGCCACAGGTAGAGCTGGAGAAAGCAAAAGTCTCGATGTTGATTCAGAACAATAAGAAACTCGCCTCATTTATTGGTAGAATTTAGACCTCATATGTATAGTTGTTTAATAGTTTGGATGTCTTGGTGAAAACACACCATATCCCATCATTCGGTTCACTCACCAAAGCCAAACCAAAGAACCAAGTCTGGCAGGAGATCAATGATTACTTGGACCAAGTGAGATAGATTTCCACCAAGGAGGATTTAGAGTTGAACAAACAGAACATGCAAAATTACATCGGTGGTCCTGTCCAAATCAAAACAATGTTTCTCATGCTTCAGAACGAACTTGAAACTGGTTCCAAGACATTGTACCCGGATGCCATGGAGGCTAGAGTCTGCTTCCATCCAGACACCATCACGCAGTTTGGGGACATCATCACACAGTATCAAGCTTGGCACCAATATGTAACCAAGAAGAAGCAAGTGGAGGTTGTTGAGCTAGAGTTCTCCCAAACTCAAGCATCATAGTGTTGTGTCTTGTTAGGTTGTCATGTTGTCTCTACCCTATTTTGTCTTATATGGGTACAAGTGTAAAATGTAATATTATTTGTAATTATGTTGTAAGTGAAATTCCAAGTGTCAATATTGGAATATGAAGAGTCATGATGTAATGTAATGAGTCATTTTGTAAAGAAGTTGAAGAGTCATGAGGGTAGTCCAAAGGTCACAAAGGGGAGTTGAAGAGTCACCCCGTCTTGTTATAAATAGAACCTCATAACTCATGTAACAGGCTTTTGGGATATTCTAATTTAAACTTCTGTGATCCATAATTTGAGTATTATAGAAATATTTTCGAAAAAATCACATTTTAAAAAATTTGTCGACGCGTTTTGAACCAACAAGTGTGGTTCATCATTGTTAAACACACATGGGAGCAAGAATAATCTAAATGATAAATCATGAGAGTACAATTTTATTAACAAATGATTTACATTTATAGTACAACTTGTGACCGTTGGGTTTCACATCCCAAGGTCTCTTGGACTACTTTGTCTATTCAGCTTCCACACTAACCCATTGAGGATTAGGTGTCCAACATTCCCCTGCTTAATCCGAAGGATTATGTATGAGTCCAAGAAGAGAGCTGTAATACAAAATGTGCAAATATGCATGGCAGCACTAGGCTGAATATGCTCTCTGAAATGTTGGTATAAATGGTGGTGGTTTAAGGATGACCACCAACACTGGAATGCTTAGTGTAGTTCCCGAAACTCTTCCAAAACTGGCAAGAAGCTGAAGTCTTCTGCTAGAGGAAGTGCTCCTATTGTTTTGAAGAGGGAAACCTTCAACCAATAAAGGGAGGTCTCACCCCACATAAAAGGGAGAACTTCAACCTGAAAATGGAAGTCTAAACCTGTGATGGTTTAAGGATGACCAACAACTCTGGAATGCTTAATGCAATTCATGGAACTCTTCCAAAACTGGCAAGAAGCTGGAGTCTTTTGCTAGAGGAAGTGTTCTCAATTTTGTTCCTGGAATTCTTCCGAAACTGGCAAGAAGCTAAAGTCTTCTGCTAGAGGAAGTGTCCCAAATTGCCAACTAAAGGCATGTTCACGGGCATCTTTGTCTCTGGCTACAACTCTGAAACTGGTGTGGCAGGTTGTGGCTCAGGCTCGCTTGATGTGACTTTGAAGCTTGTAGATGACCATCATTTCCCCCCCTGTCAGATACAAGGTGAGAAGATGGAGAAAACTCAACTGCGAGACTGTTCAATACTCTGGAACAAGTTCTGACATGTGATTGGAATATCTTCTTGGCTGTTGATGCCCATTGCCAAGAAGTGATCCATCCGAGATGAATCTTTGTTCTTGCAGGACGTTTGTTTCTGAAGCATCTGTGTGAAGAATGGGTGGTTTTATGACATTGCTTGCATGGATGAAGATCAAAACAGTGGTCTTTCAAATGGCCAACCCAGTCACAGTGTTGTCATTTTACAATCTGTTGTTGTTGTTGTTGCTGTGGAAGAGAGGCAGAGTCTGGAGCAGCTGGAGTTGAACTGTCATGAATCAATCCAGCACTCTGAAAATGAATAGGCTTTGAGTAGTTTGGAATATGAAAGGATAAGTCCTTGTCATATCCAAGACCAGTTCTGTGCTTGTTGTGGACAAGCTATTCCCAAGGTCTGATGATGGGCTTGGGAAGTGCAGACTGAACCTCTGCATCTGCATGTAACCTTGCTGCTTTATCTGAATGAACTGTAACATTATTGACTTGCTACTGATGGGTGGTTGTCTCAATGTTCTGAACAAAAACAAGTTCAGAATGATGTCTATTTTGATGTAGCTCTTCTTGCTGTAGTTGTGATTCAAGCTACAAAAAATCGATATTTTCCTGTGCATTTTGTAGACATGTCTGAATTTCTGAGAGAGATCCTTTGCTGATTTGTAATGTGTCATCAACAGTAGATTGTATAAGAGTTTTCAAGAACTCTAATACTTCACTGATTCTGGCCATTTATGCCTTAAAAACTGATCAGAACTACTGCTTAATGCAGAAAAGTAATACCCACTAACAATACACAGCAATATCCTTATAAATGTGCAGCAAATGATCAGTGTGCAACAAGAAGCAACAGGTAGAATTCGAAGATGCTAAAACCGGATCAACTTGAATTGCTTTACAGTAGGCCAAGAAATTCTTGAAGCATACCAAAAAGCAACTTAAGTATTCATTCAACACTATAATTCTTTCTTTCTCAAAATTTGCAAGGAGTCAAAAAACTAGATAATGCAGATTGGTTCTTATTGAAAACTTTTATATCTCAACACCTGATATAGTCATATAATCTCAGTAATAGCATCTATAATAGACGAAGTTCTGGCACCCAATTTCGTTAGCTCATCAAAACTGTCTCTTGAATATAAGTCTTATAGAGTATCAAAAATTGCAGCAATGTCTCTCAAGCAGTTCCTTCGAAAGCTGAAGTGATCCGGATTTAAACAGGAACGCAATAAAATATAGAGATAACCATAAAGACAGATATGCAGCGGAAATAATACCTCAATTCATTACTGTAAAATACTGAAATATGCTTACAAACAGAAATGGAAATAAACCAGCTAGGGCGATGGTAGCTTATCTTTGAGAAGAGATGTGGTGGCTACATGCCTCTGAACTGTCTTACAATGAGGCTCGAAGGCCTATTTATTGTTGAGAAACAATGGAAAACCCTTCACATTCCAAAACCTAACCCTAGAAGATGAAACGCCAAATTGTGGGCCCCGTTTTTGGGTAAGTTGGTACATCAACTTCCCGGGGTCGCGAATTGGTCGTACTATCTCCGTTTGACGTGCATGATAGCCCGTTGGAAAGATCTCTCCGAGGACTACGACGGAAAAGACGATTTTTATCAGAAAAATCGCTGGCTAAAAATCAGAAAAAACTGCTAAAAATAGTAAACTGTGCTATAATTAAGGAAACTGAAAAAAACTGTAAGAAGCATTAGAGGGGATCCAAGTGGAATTAGCGGGTGGCCACCAATATCCACCTGGATCATGAAGTAGGTCTTCCACCTCCAGCTATTGCAAGTACAGTTAAAAAACCACTGGTAGCAAAGAGAATTGTTGGAAATAAAACTGGTGAGCTTGATGTCAAAAAAAGCTTACAACTAAGTCAAAAGGAGGATCTTTATGATCAACAAACCAGAAGAACTTGCATCTACTACAGCAGTAAGGATGCCTCTTGCCCTTGACACCTTGAGATTTCAGAGCACAATTAAGTCTGAAAACACAACTCAATCCTCAGGTAATGTAACAAATAATGCATCCCTTATTGTCTGATCATACACCCTGTGATATGTAATTCAAACTTCAGATATAGCTTCTTCAATCATAAAAGGTTGTCTTTGACTTGGATGTACGCAATCAATTTCCAAGCATGCCACTGACACGGTGATGCACACATCGCTTCATTCGCTCCAACGTTTTAGTGTTCATCGTTCCAATGTGACATTATGTTCCAGTGTTTAGCCTTCAACGCAAAGCAGAATTAACACATTTAAATATTTTACCGTGCTTGTAGAGGTAGTGTTTCTCTGCGCTACCTCGGGCTTCCTTATCGTAATTGTTTTGCAGATACCAGGTTTTCTAGGAGTACAAGCACACCAACAAAAGCAACAGTTGCAGCTTCGTCACACTTCTTATCTCTCATGCAAGCACACTTTACAAAACACAATATCTTTGAGGAAAAATCGACAGCAAAATCGCGCCAATGTCATCAGGCTATTTCACTACATTTAGCCATATTTCTTTCACCGCACTTTACCATGGCTTGCCAAAACCGCACTTGCCAGAATGAGCCACACGTTTCACTGTGATTTAAACTCAAATCGTAACACTTAGTAATCGATGCAATATGTTTCTCCTCGCATTAAATTTAACACGTGGAATACAACGCTCCAACGTTGCAGAATGGAATACGCAGAATGAATGCTCATGTCAGTGGAGTTTAGGCCTCAGTCTAGAAATTCTCACTTACAACGACGTTCCAAGGTTAAAGGAAGATATTGTTTAAAAAATCTCACTTACAACGATGTTCCAAGGTTAAAGGAAGACTCAGTTCCTGATATTGTTTAAAAGATAAAAAGGACGATCTAGGCAAATATAGAGCTAATGTGCGTTCAACGAGCTCAGCTCTTTGTCGCTCGTGGTTCTCCATCAATCAGCACGCTCCCACTGCATCTTTTACCTGGCTGTCACGCAAATTTCTAGTTAATTATTATGTGCTCCTCTTTATCTTCGTTCCCCGCGGAGTCGCCAGCAATACGCCGAAAACGTTTAACGCGTTCTTCTGTTCCACAAAACGCAGAGGCATTCTTCTGGTCATTCAAATGTTACGCTTCCGCTGTGCTCTGCTACCATTCACCAACATTATACTCGTTCAATCGAAAATCTCTTCTTGAGGGGAGGACTATTCCGAATGAAACAATAGGTGGCGCGTATCATGAATATGCACCCACCCAATAAGAAGCTATAAGCACTAACAAAACTTTGATACGGAAATAGATATTTATAAATATACATACGGCGCCATACCATTCAACACACCATACCATTCAACACTCCATACCATCGTATTGGTATCAAATAAGCTTCAAAGACGGAGTAACATCAATAGAAAACGAGTTTATTATTTCCTTTCTTTACTTATGAATCACATGAACAAGTACGAGGGAGCTTTCCGTGACCAATCCGGAAATTCAAGCCGCCAACAGTACCGCCCTCGGTGGTAAGGCCTACTCCATGGACGCCGGCCTCCAGGTACACGGGAAATGTGCAGTTCAACACTGGTCCGAACTTATTTGAAACAGCAGCGAACGTATTTGTTTGAAATAGCATTCAAAATGTTCATAACCAGCGTTCAAAACTTTCATAACCAGCGTATGTCAATTCAACAGCGTAACACCGCAACACGCCATTGATCCCAACACGATTTCCATTTCAATCCAGCGCAGTTAAACGCATCATCATAGAGGACAGTATGCTCAGTGGACAGTGCTCAGACCAGCAGCGTTACTATGCCACAAACGCAGACTTTACAGGATTCCTCGGATCAGAGCAACGCAGCGTTACTATACCAAAAACGCAGTTGGGTCAGTCCAAACATTCGAGAGATATTTCAGAGGACAGAGGCGTTGAGGCAAGTAGGACAGCGTTCAGGGGAACATTTTATTGTTTTATGACAGCGCTCAGTCAGGACAGTGCTTAGGAATAGGAATGCATATGACAGACCAGCGTTCAATGTCAGGCCAGCGCTCAACTATTTTCAATATGACAGCGCAAACGTTTCAAATCAGGTCAGGATGACAGCGCAACAGAAGAGCAGGGCGCAGGTTTTATAAATGGTATATGGCAAACAGACAAACATTCATGGACAGACACCTTCTAGCTGACAGAGAGCCAGGTAAAAGGAATATGGCAGACAGAGGTCAGGTAACGCAAAACTGACATATATATAGAGACCACAAAACAAGTGGCTCAAATTGGAGCAGAACCAGCAATCGCCCGCTCTGATACCATGTTAAACACACATGGGAGCAAGAATAATCTGAATGATAAATCATGAGAGTACAATTTTATTAACAAATGATTTATATTTATAGTACAACTTGTGACCGTTGGGTTTCACATCCCAAGGTCTCTTGGACTACTTTGTCTATTCAGCTTCCACACTAACCATTGAGGATTAGGTGTCCAACAATCGTCAAGACAAGTTGAAGAATCACATCATGGCTATATGTTAAATAGGGATGGAAGATCTTCCAACAGCTAGGTTTGACTGGAAAATGGCTATAGTAGACTAGAGTTGACAAATGGCTATAATTGACTAAGAAACGGCTAGATTTGACTAGTCAAATTATTTAATTATAATAATATTATTAGATAAATAGTTATTCAATGTATTAGTGTTTAATATCAATATATTTTATAATGTCATTTAGTACTTCTTGTTTGGTATTTTAAGTAAAATATTAACCATATTTGAGTTAAAAATAATAAATATGGGGACTATAATAATGAGTCATATGTTAACATATATTAATAGCTCTAGGGATTATAACTATTAGTAATAGTATGGATTTAATATTATCCTTAATAACTAAAATAATAATATTAAATATTATTAAATTATTATTATTATTATTATATTATAATAATAGTAATATTTTTATCATTAATGGTTTTGGGAAACTTCTTAATATAAATTTATTAGTTAAGCTATCTAAAGAGAACTTAAACTTACTACTTAATTCTAAATAATTATCTTATTATGGGTAATATTACCCCATTCAATTTGTCATGACAAGGACAATCTTATAAAAATAAGGAAAAGAAAAAGAGGGAGATTTCCAAAGAGGACCAAAAACTTAAATAAGAAATAAGGAGAAAGAAAACAGGTTAGTTAGAAGTTTCACTGCAGGTTAATTGGGGGAAAAATTAGTTCAAGTCATTCATAGAGGATGGGGGGAAGTAGGGGGAGAGACAACTAGGAAGATAGGGTAGGGATCCAACAACCACTGATCTTCCAACCGTCATCTCTATTGAGATTGCTTAGCCTTTTTTCAATCTCAATGGCTTCCCTAAATTTCTGGTGATGAAACTGCACAACTTTATCAATAACTCGGGCCTCCTCAATACAAACATGATGTTTAATCTTCTCTGCATGCTCCGCCAGTGCAGAAGACTTGGTTCTCCCATGTTTTAGGTTTGCTGCGTGCTCATTAATCCTTTGATTAATAGAGTGTCCAGTCTCACCAATGTAGGGGGTCCCGCAGGAACAAGGAATAATATAGACACCCTTCATGTCCTTAAGGTTGACGGGATCTTTCACTGATCGGAGGGAATTACGAATGGTGTTAAGGGGTCTAAAGGTCGAGGGAACATTATGCTTCTTAAGAATCCTAGCAATCTTATCAGTGGTCCCTTGGATAAAAGGTAGATGGACCCTTGGGATTCGATCTTTAGGTTCTTTTTTAACCACCGAATTCTTGTAGGCTTTAAGGAAAGCTTTCTGACCGAGGTGTCTACTATAACCATTTTCAACAAAGACATTAAGGAGATGGGATTTCTCTTTATTGAAGCTATTTTCATCAGAGATTCTCAGGGCACGAGTAGCGAGGGTGTTGATAACACCCAACTTTTGAGCAGGGAAATGATGGGAACTGACATGAAGATACTGCTTAGTATGAGTTTTCTTCCGAAACGCCTGGTGGGAGAGGAAACCGTCAATATTCTTCGAAATAAGAATATCAAGGAAAGGGAGGCAACCATCGACTTCTTGTTCCATGGTGAACTTAATGGCGGAGGATTGACTGTTGAGATGCTTGAAGAAGAGATCCAACTCCTCCTGGCCATGAGACCAGATGACATTAGTGTCATCTACAAATCTTTTCCAGAGTTTGGGTAGGAGACAGGCTAAGGCTAAAGCTTTGGATTCAAAATCTTCCATAAAAAGATTAGCAACAACAGGGGACAGGGGTGAGCCCATGGAAACACCATAGATCTGCTCAAAGAACTCACCCTCGAAACTGAAAAAAGTGGAAGTGAGACAGATCTCAACTAATCGAGTGATATCAGGATCCATGAGACGGTTGATAACCTCCATGGCCTCCTTTATAGGGATGCAAGTGTAAAGGGAGACTACATCAAAACTCACAAGAATGTCCCCAGGTTCAAGCTTTATGCCTTTGAGCTCTTCAACAAAGGACGCAGAGTCTTTGACGAAGGACTCCGTAAGGCCAACTAAGGATTTAAGCTTTAAGGCAAGGTATTTAGACAGAAGGTAGGTAGGACCACTAATGGGGTTAACAATGGGCCTTAGGGGAGCCCCCTCCTTATGAATCTTTGGAAGCCCATAGATCGTTGGAGTAATGGGACTACTCTCAATGAGTTTATGGCAAAGGGAACTCATGGAGTTACTGGACTTGATGGCAAGAGCCACAATCCTAGATATCTTCTTAAGAGGGTTCTTGGGAAGATTTTTATAGCTTCCACTATTATACAGATGATATAACATCTTCTTGGGGTAATCCTCTTTGTCGAAAAATGACAACAACCCCTCTTTTGTTGGCTTTCAGAACTACGACATCATTGTTCTGGTTTAAGGATTTGAGGGCAACAAATTCCTCTTTGTTGAGGTTGCTTCTAGGGGGTTTTGCCTTCCTAAGGACAACAACAATCTTGTCTAATAGTGTCCTTAATATTATCAGGTAAACCTCTAATCCCAAACTCCACGTCACAGATGATGTCATCTACCAGGATCTTCTTAGGGGTCAGGGCAAAATTTAAACCTTTACCCAAAAGCTTAAAAACAGAAGGGGGAAAGGAGAAACTAGAAAGATTGATAACTTTATTATTTCGAGAGGGAGGGGGAAGACTAATATTATTATCATTACAATTCTTATTATAATTAATCATAAAATCATTGTTTTTATCAAATTTGTCATTATATTTTAAATTATTACAACTATTAATAATCTATAAATTATTATTATTATTATTATTCTTACTGTTACAATCAAGTGATAAATTATTAATATTATTATTAATAAGAAATAAATTATTATTATTATTAATTGATATATATTATTATTATTATTATTATTAAAAACCTATTTCTCGTTTAGTAAGATCACGATTATGGAATTCCTTACAGGAATTATTATTTCTATCTACTTCTACATAATTAATCCTATTACTATTATCAATCCTATTATAATTAATCAAAACAATGTTCTTATTACTGTTATCAGATTTAATTGTATTAATAATACTACCATCAGCAGAAAGCGAGAACTGCTTATGAGGGATAGAGGGCGAGATAGAAGAGTCATTTAAGGATGGAACTGTAATCGGAAGCGGAGTTCGAGATAATTTTTTAACCGAACAGGGAGATAAGGAAGGAACGTTCTCAGGTTCTGGGTTGTCCAGATCATGGGGAGCGGGTGGGTATGAATGCTGGACGGAAGGAGCGGAGGGGTTGGAGAGATCCACACAAGGAATCAGCGGAGGCATCGACGAGGTGCATGGAGGGCTGAGGACGGAGCTGGGTGAGGGGCCTTTAATGCGGGAAGAGAGATCGAGGGGGTGGGAATGGGTGTTGGATACAACGCTCGAGGAAAGGGGAATAACATCAGCGGAGTTCTAGGGAACGGAATCAAGCTGACACCGATGAATAGGAGGGGAATTGGGGTTCGAATGCGTTGGGGAGGAGCTATCAAGAGTAACCGGTAAACCAAGAGAAGAATTCGATATGACCATATTATGAGGAGCGCAATCGTCAACGGGACAAGAGTCGGAAAAATGGAGCAAACCTGAGCTATAATCGCTGATGATTTCTGGAGCCACTGACCCTTGTTATTGAGATGAAATGTTGTTAATCCATCAGATCATGGCTACATGTTAAATAGGGATGGCAAATCTTCCAATGGCTAGGTTTGACTGAAAACGGCTATATTAGACTAGACTGGACAAATGACTATAATTGACTAAGAAACGGCTAGATTTGACTGGTCAAATTATTTAATTATAATAATATTATTAGATAAATAGTTATTCAATGTATTAATGTTTAATATCAATATATTTTATAATGTCATTTAATACTTTTTGGTTGGTATTGAGTGTTATTTTAAGTAACATATTAACCATATTTGAATTTAAAAAAATAAATCTGGGGACTATAATAATGAGTCATATGTTAACATATATTAATAGCTCTAGGGATTATAACTATTAGTAATAGTATGGATTTAATATTATCCTTAATAACTAAAATAATAATATTAAATATTATTAAATTATTATTATTATTATTATTATATTATAATAATAGTAATATTTTTATCATTAATGGTTTTGGGAAACTTCTTAATATAAATTTATTAGTTAAGCTATCTAAAGAGAACTTAAACTTACTACTTAAATCTAAATAATTATCTTATATTGGGTAATATTACCCCATTCAGTTTGTCATGACAAGGACAATCTTATAAAAATAAGGAAAAGAAAAAGAGGGAGATTTCCAAAAGGACCGAAAACTTAAATAAGAAATAAGGAGAAAGAAAACAGGTTAGTTAGAAGTTTCACTGCAGGTTAAAATATTTTAGCTAGGCTTAGGCTTAGAAGGAGCTTGGGAGTATTATGAAGAGCCTTGGCTTCTCTGTAGCGTAGAGTGAGTATACTTCTTTGGAGGAGCATGTGTTATTGACTTTAATGTTCCACTATTGGGGCTAATTGTCCGTCAATGGTGTATGTATGAACGAAACTTTCACTTATAATAATAAAATCAAATCCAGCACGCTTTCATGCATATGTTGTGAATATAGTAGGATTATTTTTGTTGTAGTTTCAATGTATGTTATTTAACTTACGCTTATGCTTATGAACTATTTCGTTTGCATTTGTATGAATCTTGTTTAATGCATGTTGTTGTATTAATTCATCACTTTAACTTGTGGATTATTTTGCATCTTAGCTTGTGATGTCATTATACTCGTGTGTTCCTTTCAAACTACGTACTATTACAGGCTTCCAAGGGATACACTTCCTTTTTCCTTTGTGTGTTGGAACCTTCATGCATCGCACTTGACTCTCTGCAAGGTCACACACTTTCTCTCACCCAAAGTTACCATACTTCACTCTGCGTGTTTTTGCAGTCAAGGCATAACATTACCACCCACTACTGGGACTCCTACTCAAAACGGTGTGAGGTTTAGTTGGGACTTCATATCAGGGAGATCCTCTGAATGTTGGCGGGTCCAGCACCGTCAACAGTGGCCTAATCAAGATGAATTCAATTGACTCTTGACACAACCTAGTTGATCTGGAACTATGGGGAGCTAGGATCTCGGCAATCAAGGTAGTGTTCAATTATAATGAGAAGTGGTGGGGAGGAAAATTCTTAGTATTGCAAGGGAGAAATGGGTAGATTTGTCCTTGATCTCCTAATGGGAATGTAGAAGTTTTATTGTTCTTTTTCCTTCTATCCCTTGCATGATTGCGCCAATTAATGGTTTTACCTTAGTCCTTGGTGGCATGCAAAATAGTATAAATCGTCATCCGCCTATTTGGTAAATGATAGTAGATGTGTTGGAGTTGTTGCACTGGTATGCCCGATCTCCTCTTTCATGGCAGAGTTTTAAGGGTCTCTTTGTTCTCCCTTTATTATTCATGTTTCCTAATCATGGTGTTTCAATTACAGGTTGTTTCTCTCAAGTTATTTGTTTAGGTTTCAGTTCTATGTTATTCCTCTCTAATTATTTGTCTTTGTTGTAGGAGCCAAGTTTTTTCACTAGTTATCTGAAGCATTGGTTTCCCTCCCTTCTTGTTGTGAACGTTAGTTTGGGTCTCCTTGCCCTTATCAAAGAATACTATCATTATTGGTTGGGTATATGTTCCACGAATTCGTACAATTTTATGCATATTGATTGGATTACTTGTGCTCTCATTGGGCCTCTAGGTATTTGGTTCTCACTTTTTATTTTTTAGAAACCTCGGCAGCCTAATGTGGTCACATTGAAGCTAGTAATTGGAATCACAATTTGGTTGGGAGTACAAGAAATTTGGGTACATGCTCTCAAGCATGTTCTCAATGGGAATTTCTAGGATTGTTCTTGGATTGAAATCCCCTCTATCTATTTCAATGTTTTGGATATGGATAAGGACACAAGGTAGGTAATTCAACTAGTGTGGGCTAAGGAAATAGGTAGATTGCAACATGAGCTTTTTCAGCTTCAAATTCATGATTGTCGGATAATCTCCACCTTAACCATGGCAATGGAGCTTCTTATGGAGCATAGGCTTAAATTGCACAATATTGAAGATGAACGTGTTCTCTCTATCAGTAGCTCAATGATCTCTAATTTTCTGTTAGTTTGCTTCAATTAGGTCGCTCCTCTCAAGGGGCTTCGAAAAATTCTACTATTATTTCCCTTCCAGACTTAAATTTCACTGTCTCTTATGGAGGACAGTAATTTGGGAAAAGATAAACACCTTCACTCCTAGAAATAGTGTCAATATATTATAAAGTATTAAGATTTTAGATGTCTCCTAGAGGATCTAGGTAGCCATGCATGTTAGTTTTACAATTATTGTTAGAAAGATCTACTTTTTGTAAGCCAATAGGCCATACTTATTTGTACTCTAAGTGGAATTAACTACAATTTTTGTACTCTTTATTGTATAGCCATGTATCCATGCATGGATTTTGAATATATATAAAAATTTGTTCCTATAAAAAAGAAGAAAAAAAACACACATATTTGAAAGGTATATTGTATGCACTAATGAAAACAAATTAATTGGGAAAAAATGAGAAATGATAAGTAATAATTGAGTACAAAATCACAATCATTTTCTAATAATCCTCCCTTGGCCTTCTCTACAATTCCTTTCACAACTCACAATGCATTTAGAATCTCCATAAGAGGGAAATTCTAAAACAAAATTTGCATAGGCCAAGCATCTTCAGCATAATTTTACTATGAATGCTAAGCCTTGATTTTTTCCATTGGCTACATCATTCGTACATGACAAAAATAGATCACTACAATTTTCAGTAGCTTCATAAATGAAAGAAGTGTGTGAGATATGGAAAGTGAAATAATGGATGAATGGAGCATAAATAAGTTGTAGATTCCTTTGATTTTGAGAGGTGAAATAAGGATTATTTCTAACCCAATAACCTTATGTATGTCAACATGGAGTACACCAAAATTCTCAGTGAATTATCATATAAGTTATGCATGTAATAACATGTACAAAAGGAAAACTCGTACATGGTCCTTTTATCTTCATCATTATTTCATTTAGAAACCCATCACAAAATGCCAACAAATATAGCATACTGAGTGAGTCTTTTAAAAAGGAGAAGTGAACATAATGGAAAATGAAAATATGAATGCATGAAAATCAAATAACAAGCTAATATAGTACCAAAGAAGAGCTTCTTTCAATAGCCCAAAACTTCATTCATTTTTTTTTTAAGTTATAATTTTCCTTTATATCGTAACATCACTATGAAAATGAATGAATACACAAAGTGAGGAGCGGACTAAGGCTAACTTCAACTTCAAAAAAACAGTCGAATGAAATTTAGACAAAGCACTATATAGAAAATTAATTTGGGTTTTGATAACAAGGGATTTTTATAATTCTATATATAGAAAACCAACTGAAAGCACCCATCACAAAAACTAAGGCCAAGCTAAACCATTTAAAAAAAAAAAGCTACAGTGGTACTTAACTACATAGAGTAAAATCATTCATTGTTAATATGAGCTTCATTTTTGTTGAAAAGCTACATTATAAAGTTTATAACCTTCCACAAGTTCATTACTCAATGGCCAGAACTAAAGAGCTATTCCTTTTGCATAGTCGAGTTTTCCCAAATAGGGAAAATGAAACAGTAATCCAAGCCCTAACCTCCTCACGACTAAATCAGCAATTTGTGCCATAATGTGTCACCAACTTAGTTTGTGCCACAATGTGTCACCAACTTCCATACACTGATTGTCTCCAACGTAAACTATATCGAATTACCAACTTTCCCATACACCATAGTTTATGAAGCTTTGAGGCATGCTTAAACCCATCATCTATACCATATGACTTGCATATTCATACCACACTATTAATCAAATTTCATATTCCGAACACAAGGTTTAACTATATACATTTCCTTATATGATGTTATAACCATATTGTATATGCCATGTGGCTAACCATTACACCATATAATCAAATGCCACTTTGCTATGTGAACAGAGAGTCATGTATCATATTTCATACATAATGTTATATTAAACATATATTTTGTATTATAAACCTTTTCCAAACCTTTCATATATGTCAAAATTTTATTTATATGCACATTACTTCTATATTATATGCCCAAATTTGTGACATGTGGCATACATTTAAAATTTTACCCTTATTAGAACTCACATGGTATAACCATAATCTCATGCATGCTAATTCAAATCCTTCAATAAAGTATGCTTGAAACATTGTTGGGATATTTTTATGCCAATTTTTTTGTTTACTTGCTTATGTTGTATAGTTGTAGAAGCCCAAAAATCATGTTAACCATTCATAGCACTTTGACTAATCGGAATCCACCTACTTTAGATAAGAAAACATATAGATATCAAGATTTTCAACAACCTGCAAGCTTTAAAAACAAATGAATCATATATAAGGGTCAACAGGTGATAAGAGGCACTCTGAGCCAATTAATTACTCAAACAGGAAATTAATTCAATGCAAAAATTACCAATGAAAAATCGATCTCTATCACTTACAATAATCTTGGGGATTCCATGCAGGTTCTAAATTGTTTCATGAATGTCATTGCTACTATACTTGCAAAGAATGAGAAAGAGAGCAAAAATGAGCATATTTTGTGAGTTGATCCACCACTACCATGATGACATTCTTTTCTTCAGACTTGGATAGACCTATAATAAAATCCATTGAGACATATTCCCCATGTTGACTTGGAATGGCTAATGGTTGTAGGATACCTAGGGTCTTGATTGTCTCTCCCTTATTTTGTTCGGAAGACAAACATTTAGCCACAAACATTTGAACATTAGTTTGAAGACCTTCATTGCAAAAATCTTGCTCGATCTTGTGTTAAGTTTTCAAGAACCCTTGATATCCTTCGATAGAAAAAGTGTGCAATTCGAAAGCTTGACCTTACGTTTGAGTTGGAAAATATTTCATAAATATAAAGATCTTGATACCACAATGAATCATTCTTACATACAAATTTATCTAATGCACTTAGTTCCTCTTGTAGTTGTTAAATGATCTTGCTTATGTCATATCTTTTGTTTCTTCCACCCAATCAAATCATGGAATGGAAAGACGATGAAGTAAGCCCTTTGTGTCTTCTTCTTTCCTTGAAATTTCATATACCACCACATTTTGCTTTCCCTTTCTATAAATAATTACAAAGTCATAACCTAGCATCTTTGTAATCCATTTTTGTTGCTCTTCTAAAAATATTCATGTTTGCAAGAAGCATTTCAAACTATCATGATCTGTTTTTACCTTAAAGTGTTTTCCCATTAGGTAGGGACACCATTTCTTAATTGCATGCAATATAGCCAACATTTAGTTTTCATAAATGGGTTTAAGTTCTTTCTTTGAAGTTGGTGACATTAAAAGGCAAGGGGCCTTCCTGGCATAGAAAATATAACAATTTCATGCCTTGGAGCATCACACTCCACAATAAAGGTTCTATTAGATTCGAGCATAGAAAACACTCTAGTTTTACAAATAGCCTCCTTAAGTTCATTAAAGGATTTGGTTTCTTCTAGAGTCCAAGCAAATGTTTTTTTTAACACTATTAGAGTGCTATTATTTACCACAACTCTTGGCAAACTTGTGGTAATTAGCCATTCCATCATAGCTTTAATGTTGTTAGGGTCCACTTTGACAACTTCACGAGATACAATATGACCCAAATAGTCACTTCCTAAAACCCAAAGCTACACTTGGAAGGCACTTCATATGGTTGTTCTTCCATTACTTTTAAACCCATGTCAACATGTACAAATTCATCTCAAAAAATTTCGTAGAAGATTGTATCATAAAAAAATATTAATACAATTTTTTTAAGGGTGGGTTTGAATATAGAATTCATCAAGATTTGAAATGTGTGAGGTGCATTAGTGAGGCCAACCAACATTACCAAAAATTGATAAAGGCATTCATGTGTTTTAAAGGTTGTTTTGGGAATGGATTCTTGCCCCATTTTGATTTGACAATATCCAAAATGAAGATCCAACTTGGTAAAGAGCATTGCTCCTAGCAATTCATCAATGACTAAAATAGGGGACTTATATTTAATACTCATTTGATTGAGCTCTCTAAAATTTGGACACACGTGCCATGAACCTTCATTTTGGAAATTATCACTATTGGTGAAGACAAAACACTTTGTCTAGGTTGAATGATGCTAGCCTCTAACAGTTATTAAGCCATATGCTCAATTTCTTTTTTTTGTGCATATTAGTACATGTAAGGCTTAAATTTAGGTGCTACACTCCCAAATTTCAAATGAATTGCATAGTTATGATCTCACGCAAGTGGAAGATATTTTGGGATCTCTCCAACTACCTTGGAATTATTCTTAATAGCGTTTTGGAGGTCCACGAGAGCAAAGGATCTATATGCTTGAAAATATAGTGAGCACAAATGTGCAATCACATTATGGAGTCCCTTTTTTAGCATTTTTTCCATGCTATTACAGCTTCTCACTTTAGAGGGTTTCCCTTAGATACCTCTAAGTTCAACTCCTTTGCTTTCCGAGAAAAATCTCATGAAAAGTTCCTAAACATTATGAACCATTATTTCCAATTATTGTAATAATTGAAGCACTAACACAACATCAATACCACCCATTTGGGTTTCAGTCATTGGACTATCCAATGAATACTCCCCCATAGCAAGCTTAACATTCTTTCACTTCCTTAAACAATTGATGGGGACTCCATTTGCAATCATTACTTGAAACTTTAGTGCCAAATATATAAAGCAATTGAGAAGTTTAGTTAATTTTCAATTAATGACGTTATGGGTACTACAAAATCAACCAACATTACAGTTATCCTATTATTTTTTATATATCCTTTAATATTGAGAGCGTGAGGAGTGCTACTACCAGCGAATGCATAACCATATATTGTTGTAATCTCTTCCAGGTCTAGACTTGTGATTATTCTAGTTTTCAATTTGTTTTATCTTCACATTATATGTACAATAATTATTTCTCACGACATTTATGCATGGTATCTGTTGGAAACATTGAGAGGGGGGGGTGAATCAATATTTCTTTTCAATTGTTATTTTTACCAGTTAGATCACTTATAATTAGAACACAAAATGAACAATAAGAATAAATACTTTTATTAATCTCTTCTTTAAAATAAATTCAATACAATAATGTGTAGGGCTCCAACCCTAGATGAAGACACCAATCTTCAATCTCCCAGGCTCCAACTTGTATTTTTCCAAGCACCGACTTGGACTTCCCAAGGCTCCAACCTTGTCACTTTGAGGCACCAACCTCTAGGGCTCCAACCCTATCTCTAGTACAAGCTCCAACTTGGTCTCTTGAGGACTCCTATCCTCTAGGGCTCCAACCTTATCTTCCAAGGCACCAACCTTGTCTTTATGAGGCTCCAACCCTTAGCTTCAATTTATCAAGATAAGTTTGATGATTGTTCACGGCTACCAATATGTTCTTCAACGAGCCCTTTCTATCTTCAACAATGCCTCCTCCAAATCACTTCATCAATGAAAATATTGTCTTATTAGAAGGTGTCACCACTTCTCTTCATATTACCAAAACAAATATCTCTAATGTTACTTCATGATGACATCAGTGATGCATCATGATCTCCAAGGATGCCTCCAAGAATCATCAATATGGTGCTTCAAGATGCTCACAAATTGCTCCAATATTTATTTTGGCAAATGATTCTTCAAATGCTTCACTACTTACAGATTTTTACTTCACTGTTTAGAGTTATAAGTTCATCATTGTCTCAACATCCAATCTTCACATTCATCACACAAGTCCGACACTGCAACAAGTAGAGGCCTAAATGTGTATACACTCCACAAGTCAAATCTCCATTAAAACTGTAATACCCAAGCTCCACCGAGGTTCAATCAAACTATTGTAACTTCTGCACCAAGTCTTAACTCCCAGTGTAAAGCAAGGTCTGAATGTTGAGTACAAGATCTTGTGCTTTATCCAAGAGACCGTGTGCGAATATGAGATTATGTGGAAGAGTTTGAGGTTCTGGGAAGGAGTCTGAGGTTCTATGGAGGATTCTGAGCTGTAGCTTATCAAATGTTTCCCCACAGTCTTCAAGCAAACAATTTGCTTGCCTTTTTATCACAAGTCTGAAGTTACTATGGTTGCATGGTCGTGTCTGAGTTAAGTTTGGATGCTTGTATCTTAATCCTTCTAGCTTCCTATGGTGTCTGAGGTTTTGTAGCTACCTGTGGTTAAGTCAAAGCCTCCATTGTAGCTTCTTTTGTCAAATAATTCCAATATGATTTGTTGTAGGTGGACACGAGTTTTAGTCTGCAACAGAAGTTCGAGATTCCTTCAAATAACTCTGTAGAAAGTTCTATACCTTGTCACGAGAGTGTTTCACAGGTCCGAGAGACTTGTCTCATCAAGATTTTTAACCCAATCAAATTTTTCAGAATTCTCCTTAAGATTTCTCTCCTTGACCTTAAGCTTCCTCTCCTCGGTGCTTCTAAGTTCACGAATTGTGAACTGTGTATTTATCTTTGTGATGGATGGTCGAGATAGATGATTTGTGAAATGAAGATCTGAGTTCATATATATATGGATTCCACTTGAAGTGAAGAGACATGACCTATGGAGGAAGCCGACTTGAGACAGGGTATAGGTCGGCTAGACTATAAAAATAAGACATATGACCTTCAAAATTCAATTTCTCTTAGAGTGTCGATGCAGCGGACATGACATTATATTAAACGTTATGATAAGACCAATCAGATCTGCAACCATATCGGCAATCAGAGATTAGGTCTTATCGGATGTGCCACTTCAAAAGTTCTAATAAAGTGGTGGATGTGATTTGATAATTAAATTGTTTACTTAAATCAAGTCGGGTCCGTATATCGGAAATCAGAACTTAGGTCTTATTGGAGGTATTATTTCAAAAGTTTTGATAAAGTAGCAAATGCGATTAGATAATTAAATTGTAACTTAAATCAACTCAGGTCTGCATATTGGAAATCAGAGCAAATCGGAAACCATAGATCGGAGTCGGGTCGCATATATGATATCACATATCGGAGATAGGAGGTTTTGAGTGGTGACACACAATAAAAGCGTCGATATGATATTTCTTCGATTTAACTTTGGTTTAATATGCACTCTATTATATATGATCTCCACTGTCATGTCTTCAACTATGTCATCATATCATCTCCATGTCATCATATGGTCCTCCATATCATCATGTGGTCTCCATCCATGTATAAGTCATCAACTTATTAAATTTTTAGGTTAAGGCTTCTTCATGTGAGCAAGGATATCATCATGGTTTTAGGGCCTCTTTATCAAGAGCAAGGATATCATATTCCCACAAGAAGGATAGTTCTAGTCTTGTATTATTGGACACATAATTGACACTCAAAGACTAGATCACTATGAACATCAATCTTCATGTTTTAGAGCATCATGGGCATCTTACACTAGACTTGTTCATTAGTGTCTTGACATCTTCATAATGTAAGAGCAACCTTTGCACCTAGGGATTGCATGAGGTTCATTGACATTCACAAGAATATTTCCCATCTCCAATAATGCTATATTGACATCAATGACAACCTTGACTAACAGTATCCCCCTTTGTCATTGATGGAAATATCATTGTCCTTCTAACATTCTCTCCCCCTTTGACATCAATGGAAAATGGGGTGCCCAAGTACCCCCCGATCAAGATGCTTCTTGATATGTTGCTCCCATTGTATTTTCTTCAATGATAGTTCTCTGTGATAGATATGTTGCTCCCCCTATCAAGGTGCTCTTCCTTCTGGAAATGTGGTCCATGATAGATGTGTTTGCATTTCTTCAAGTGATGAACCAACTCCACCTACCTGCATAGTCTCCTCTATCTCTTCTTTTTTCTCAAGAAAAAAATTGCTTGCCTTGTGATCAAGTGGAAGACATCTTCAACAATGGTTCATCAGATGAGTAAAGGATTATGTTCTTCAATGGAGTTACTCCTGAGAGATGATCTATCAAAAAATGATTGTCCATCTGTGACTCGTCAAGGATTTCATAGGGCCCTTTCACGGATAATGATCACAAGCTCCCCCTAACTGTATGCATGGTCTTATTTTTGGCAGAGTCTCATCATCAAACACTTGGAATATTACATCTGCCAAGGATGTCTTCATCAAATCAACAACATGTGTTTTTGGCTTGAGTGTTCAAGAGACTTCGGATCCAATTTTCTTCCTTCTCCATACTTGAGTAACTTTATTTTCTTGCTTGGTGGTCACAGTTTTAGCTTTCTTAGGGACCCAAGTTAAGTTACAACTACTTGCCATATGTCCAATTTTATGGCAATTGAAGCACTCCATCTTATTCACGAATGAGGAATCATGACTTCTTCTTGCAAAGTTGATTCTAGGGAATTGATGGGGCCCATTATATTTGTCCTTGTGGTATGCCCTACAATCCTTTGCCATGTGCCCAAAATTTGCACAAGAATAGCAATAACCAAAAAATATACTTTGATACCTAGAGGATGGAGATTGCCTTGATGTACTTTTGAAGTCATTATGTCTTGGGATCCTTTGATCATATCCATTGCCTCTTGCATTCTTGACACCATCTGCGAGTCTTCTTGGAGTAGGATTTCTTCCAATGTCATCTTGTCTCTTCTTCTTTCTTTTGCTAGAAATGGGGGCATCAATATTTCTTCCAGGATTATTCACATCCTTGTTGTTTGAAGCATTAGGTTTTGCATCATTCTCGTTTGAGAGTTCACCTACATAACTAAGACCTGATTTATCAAGAGGAGATATTTGATGACTTAGGATGTCATCTAGGATTTGGGAGATCTTCATAATTTTATTCAGATGATCAACTTCCTTTTTTTAGGATATAAATTTCTTCTTTCATTTTCTTGCATTCATCATCCTTCTTTGCTAGACTAATCTTCGTTTCTTCCTTCAACCTAGTTGCTTCACATGTTTCAATCTTGAGAGAGGTGATATCTGATTTTAATTTGAAGATTTCTTCATCCTTTTCTTCTAGTTGACATATCATGGTATTTGTTTCCTTTTCTACTTCATCAACTTGTCCTTCTATAAGTGCCAAAGCTTCCATCACTTTCTCATATCCTTGTGCTTGTTTCTTTGATTCTTCTACTTGAGATCTAAGGGAGGAGAACTCTTCCTTGTAGTGACCAATTTCTGCTTCAAGTTTGTTCAAGATCTTGTGTCTTTGTTCAAGTTGGCTTGACAAAGCGTCTTCCTTTTTCTTTGCTTTATCCAATTGATTTGTCATGTATATGACTTCTTCATGATGCTTTCTCTTGTTTAGATGAAATTCCTCCTTAATCTTGGTGAGATCCTCATCTCTTTCTTGATATTTGAAGCTTGAATATGTTAAATTCCTTCCTTGTCTTGTCAGGGTCATGGTCACCATCTTCTGATTGCTTCTTGAGCTCCTCATTCTCCTTTTTCAAACTGCTTATCTCTTCTAGGGCAACTACAAGCTTCGCCATGAGATCTTCTTCGAAGTCATCTTTAATCTCTTCATCGTCTAGGTCTTCCTTGGCCTTGATGTCTTCACTCATGTTTTCAACTTCCTTAATGGATTCAAGATTTCTTTCTTTCTTTCCATCATCTTCTTGTATAACAGTCATGGTCAATGCTTCTCTTGAGTGAAGATCTTGAAGTTTGTCCCACATACCTTTTGCTGATTAACATTTCTCCACTTTGGTCTTTGTAGCATCTGGTAACCCACTCAAGATTGCTTTCATCACTCTTGCATTATATTCCTTGGATTCTTCTTCCATCGAATTTCCAGTAATCACTGATTCCCAAACTTCAAAACCTTGAAAAAATCTTCATTCTCATCTTCCATATATCAAAGTTTCAATTGAACGATGGAACTTTCCCATTTTGATTATCTTCAATTTTCATGGTTGAGGAAGCGACATATTTAGAAGGATTGGAGGCTTTCTTCCTTGGATTTTCCATTTGTGTTCTAAAGATCAACCTTCAAGATGTTAGGCTTATGAGCGAAGGTACTAGCTCTAATACCAAGTGTTGGAAATATTGAGAGGGGGGTGAATCAATATTTCTTTTCAATTGTTGTTTTTACTAGTTAGATCACTTATAATTAGAACACAAAATGAACAACAAGAATAAATACCTTTATTAATCTCTTCTTTATAATAAATCCAATACAATAATGTGTAGGGCTCCAACCTTAGATGAAGACACCAATCTTCAATCTGCCAGGCTCCAACCTGTGTTTTTCCAAGCACCAACTTGGACTTCCCAAGGCTCCAACCTTGTCACTTTGAGGCACTAACCTCTAGGGCTCCAACCCTATCTCTAGTAAAGGCTCCAACCTGGTCTCTTGAGGACTCCTATCCTCTAGGGTTCCACCCCTATCTTCCAAGGCACTAACCTTGTCTCTATGAGGCTCCAACCTTTAGGGCTCCAACCCTTAGCTTCAATTAGTCAAGATAAGTTTGATGATTGTTCGCAGCTCCCAATATCTTCTTCAATGATCCATGTCTATCTTCAGCAATGCCTCCTCCAAATCACTTCATCAATGACAATCTTGTCTTCTTAGAATGTGTCACCACTACTTTTCATATTACCCAAAACAAAGATCTCCAATGTTACTTCATGATGACATCAGTGATGCATCATGATCTCCAACGATGCCTCCAAGAATCTTCAATGTGCTTCTTCAAGATGCTCACAAATTGCTCCAAGATTTATTTTGGAAAAGGCTTCACTACTTACAAATTTTTACTTCATTGTTCAGAGTTACAAGTTCATCACTGTCTCAACATCTAATCTACACATTCATCACACGTCTGAGGTTGCAACATGTAGAAGCCTAAATGTGTATACACTCCACAGGTCAAATCTCCACTGAAACTACAATACCCAAGCTCCACTGAGGTTCAATCAAACTATTGCAACTTTTGCACCAGGTCTTAATTCCAAGTGTAAAACAAGGTCTGAATGTTGAGTACAAGATCATGTGCTTTATCCAAGAGATAGTGTGGGAATCCTTGCTTCTGTGGAAGAGTCTGAGGTTCTGTGAATGAGTTTTAGGTTCCGTGGAGGAGTCTGAGTTGTGGCTTATCAAATGCTGCTCCATAGTCTTCCAACAAACAATTTGCTTGCATTTTTATCACAAGTCTGAAGTTATTGTGGCTACCTGGTGGTATCTGAGTTAAGTTTGGTTTCATGTATCTTAATCCTTCTAGATGCCTATGGTGTCCAAGGTTCAATAGTTTCCTATGGTTAAGTCCAAGCCTCCACTGCAGCTACTTCAGTTGTCAAATAATTCCAATATGATTTGTTGTAGGTGGACACGAGTTCTAGTCTACAACAGAAGTATGAGATTCCTTCAAATAGCTCTGTAGAAAGTTGTATACCTTGTCACGAGAATGTTTCACGGATTTGAGAGACTTGTCTCATCAAGATTTTTAACCCAATCAAAATTTTTAGAATTATCCTTAAGCTTTCTCTCCTCAACCTTAATCTTCTTCTCCTCGGTGCTTCTAAGTTCATGAGTTGTGAACTATGTATTTATCTCTGTGATGGATGACGGAGATAAATGATTTGTGAAATGAAGATCCAAGTTCATATATATATGGATTTCACATTGAAGTGAAGAGACGTGACCTATGGAGGAAGCCGATTGAGAGACAAGGTATATGTTGGCTAGACTGTAAAAATAAGACATATGACCTTCAAAAATCAATTTCTCTTAGAGTGTCGATGCAGCAGACACGACATTATATTAAAACGTTATGATAAAACTAGCTAGATCCGCAACCATATCGACAATCAAAGATTAGGTCTTAACAGAGGTGCTACTTCAAAAGCTCTGATAAAGTGGCGGATGTGATTTGATAATTATATCGTTTACTTAAATCAAGTCGGGTCCGCATATCGGAAATCAAAGCTTAGGTCTTATCGGAGGTTCCATTTCAAAAGTTCCAATAAAGTGGCAGATGTGATTAGATAATTAAATTGTAACTTAAATCAAGTTGGGTTCGCATATCGGAAATTGGAGATTAGAGATCGGAGTCGGGTCGCATATATGATATCGTATATCGGAGATCGGAGGTTTTGAGTGGTGACACATAATAAAAATGTTGATATGATATTTCTCTGATTTAACTTTGGTTTAATATGCATTGTGTTATATATGATCTCCAACGTCATGTCTTCAACTATGTCATCATATCATCTCCATGTCATCACATGGTCCTCCATATCATCATTTTGTCTCCATCCATGTCTAAGTCATCAACTTATTAAATGTTTAGGTTAAGGCTTCTTCACATGAGCAAGGACGTCATCATGGTTTTAGGGCCTCTTCATTAAGAGCAAGGATATCATATTCCCACAAGGAGGATAGTTCTAGGGCTTGTATATTGGACACATAATTGACACTCAAGGACTAGATCACTATGAACATCAATCTTCATGTTTTAGAGCATCATGGGCATCTTAGACGAGACTTCTTCATTAGTGTCTTGACATCTTCATACTGTAAGAGCAACCTTCGCACCTGGGGATTGCATGAGGTTCATTGACATCACAAGAATATTTTACATCTCCAATAACGCTATATTGACATCAACGACAACCTTGACTAACAGTATCATGAAAATACAACAATTTACTACAATTACTCTCCAACTATCAAAGGGAATATAATGGACTAAATTTTTTTTATTGGTAATGACACCCTTTCTGGTTTTCGCATGTGGTAATGTCCTTATCAACAACACCAATTTGGAGAAAATCTCCATGTTCTAAGATTAGGACAAAAAATACTCTCTATGTATTGTATCACTCACCAAAATAAGGTGTAGTTTTGGCCAAATCAATAGATATCAAGAACATGAATGATAGATTTAAATTTGGTTGCTTCTAGCAATTGTGATGAATCTAATCATACAACTTCAAAACAAAGTGGATGTATTGCATTGGTGTTAATGCCAACGAGACCAACAAACTATGGCATCAACACTTGGGCCATACCAACTTCAGGATTGTGTCATAAGGGTTGTCTAAGGATGGTAGATGACCTCCCACAAATTAAACCATCCATTGGTGTCCATGAATGATGTAAGCTACGAGAACACCAACATGAGTCATTTCCATGGGATTTAGCAAGGTAGGTCTCTTATCTTATTGCACTAATTCATAGTGATACTTGCATATACCTATGACCACTCCACTTGGAGGGGTTAATATCTCCCAACTTTCATTGATGGTTTCCTCTACTTTCTTTGGATATATACCACCCAATCCAAAGGTGGAGTAGAAATTCAAGGAATTTAAATCCTTGGTGGAAAATAATAGAAATCACAAGATCAAATCTATCAAGACGAATCATGGAGATGGACACTTTGATGATGACTTTCATCTATTTGTCACATCTCATGGCATTGTTTGGCATAACTTAGTCTGTCAACGAGATGAAGTAGCTCATAAGAGTAGAGCTAATATAGAAAAGTTTCACTATGTTACTTTATGAAAAGATGGAGCTCCAATTATGGGGGAAAGCAATATTTTGTACAACTCATATCACCAAATGAATTCCTACTCAAAATGTTCTTCATATGACTCCTTTTGAGAAATGGTATCATATGACTCCTTTTAAGAAATATCATAGTTAGAAATATTCAATATTACGTTTCAAAATATTTGGATGACACAAATGGGCCCATATTCCCAATTAAAAGCAAAACAAGTTGCAACCTACAAGTCAACATTTCCCTATGGTGAGCTACAATGGAACATCCAAGGCATATCCCCGATATGATCCCTCTACCAATGAGGTGACTGATCAAAAGAATGTTGTCTTGATGAGATTTTTTCCCATGGTCTACCAATATCATTCCCACATTTATTGCATGAGATATGTCTCCAATTGTCTATGTGGATCCCACACCTAATGTTGATCCTCCTTTTGGTGCTTCTTTCAGCACCTTCTCTATGATGACTTAGTCAACTACCCATGATGAGGCTTGCATTTATGATTTGTCTAGTACTACATACATTGAAGTCGCTTCTACTCCAATTGCTCCAACTGATCTCTTACCAATTTAGCAACCTCATAATAGTTTATTATAGAGCCCATCACCTTTTCCCTTCTTGAAACTAAGTCACAAACAATGCCTAACAATATCTACTCTTCAAAATGTGTTTTTTCTACTTCCTCTACAAGGAGAATTAGGACAACAAAAAAATCCCCTTGTTTCACAGACCATTGTCTCCAACGCTAACACAGATCCTACTACGTACATGTTATCCGTAAATTGTCATGGATATTTCACTAGACAATTTGTCATAATAGATATGATAAATTACAATTAAAAATACAAAATTTACACTATGAAAGTTTATTTCTCTTTAGATTTATGCATCCGTAAATCATTGGTTATTGTTTATCCATGCAAATTATACTTGTGTAGAAAATAGAGAACATTGAAATAAAAACTCACAACCCATGATTGACACAATGTATGTAATAGGAAACCGTTTCTCATCAAAAAAAAAAATGGAAGGTGAGGTCACTTTGCTCTCTTTTTTTCTGAATAGAAAATGGTTGAGTAAAAATAAATAAGGCTTGTGTCCCATGGGCTACTACAATGCACAAATATTCTCTAAGTGATCTTTCCCTATTCCTCTCAGCTACTCTATTCGTCTGTGGAACAAATGCACTTGAAAGTAATGAAGCCTCTTTTCCTCCTGGTGGCCTAGTTATAACACAACCCGATAGTTTTACTAGTGGTTATCTTTGACTCCTTCAACTCTTAACTAGAGTTACAATATGTACTTTTCTAGAGTCTTCTTCATCATGATCACATGGCCAGCCCCTTTTCCTTGAGTAATGGGGTTTGGGGTGGCATCCTCTCGAATTATGGTGGAAAAAATAGGTAGGTCAACTTTCGAGTGGAATAACTTTGGCATATGGACTTTGATTGAGGCGAGTTTTTCTTCATTGGAGAGGTCTCAGTGTAGAATAGGAAAAAAAGGTGTGGCGCAAAAATGAAAAAATAACATCGTTTGATGCTTTAAAATGCTCTTGGAAGGTTTCAGGCCCCAATTCATCAAGTTGGATCTTACCGATAAAAATGGTCTCTTGAGTTTATTCCTTCATTTTTTCCACTCTGAAAGTATCGAGATAGATGAAAAACAATATAATGATCTAATATGAATCACACATCCTCATTTTGGGACGCTTTTGGTCCCCAAAAGCTTCTACTGAATGAGGTGAGCAAAAAAATCGTTCACCTTCTCTTGGGTGCCATTTAACTTTGCCTAGAAGTTGTCATTTCAACCCAATCTGCCAAAGGTCATGCTACTCTTGTCTCGTAATTCTGAACCTGTTTTGCAAAACTATATTTTTGCCAACTCTGCTTGAGGATCTGCTACCAAACCCTCTACAAAATGCAAGGTTCTTTCTTCTTGACCTAACATGGAAGGCCCATAGAATTTCAGATTCTCTACATTCACAACTGAGTACATGCGCGTGTATGGGGGTAAACTGAGTCTATTGGCGTTATCTCCCACCTTTTCCAGTATCTCAAAGATACCATATCGCAGAGCCTTGATTTTCTTACTAAGACCCTCTAGCCTCTCCTTGTTCAAGTGTAACCATATTCTATCACCCACCTTAAAAGACTTCTCTATTTTGTATTGATCATGTCTGGCCTTGTATTTTTCTTGTGACTTTTGCAGTGTCTCCTATACCTATATATTGATTTGTCTAATCTTTTCTACAAATATTTCAGCCCTCAAGGCATCCCTTGTAATATCCTCCCTTACTCCTTGTTTCCCATATGCAATATCCAAAGGTGAAGGTGGAAAATATCCAAAACAAGTTGCAATTGGGGATTTACCAGTAGAAGTGTGGACTATTATGTTATAAGAATGTTGCATATATACCATATTTTCATCCCAGGCCTTTGGATGCTTCTAATTGTAACCCCTCAAAAGTTGCACCAAAGTCGTGTTGACTAGTTTTGTGCATCTATTTGGAGATGGAATGTTGTAGACCTCTTCAACTTCATGTCCATCTTCTCCCACAATGTAGTCCAAAATGCACTGAAAAATTTCATGTCCCTATCTGAAACAATGCTCCTTGGCATCCCAAGAGCATCAAGGCTTGTCCAAAGAAGAAGTTTGATGTTTCTTCCCTATTGATGGTCTTTTTACAAGGCATCAGAACAAGCATCTTGTTGAACTTGTCAACTACCATGAACAAGTAGTCATGTCCCTTCTTGGTTGTTGGTAAACCTCCCACAAAGTCCATGGAAATGTTTTCCCATGGACGAGTGGGTACAGGTAAGGGATAATATAGACCATGTTTCATGTTACTAGACTTGTTGGAACAACAAAGCATACATCATCTTATGAACCTAGCTACATGCTCTTGCATCTTAGGCCAATACACATACCTCTACAAGTTGGCCACTATCTTTCCTACACTAAAGTGCCATGCAACCTTGGAGGTTTGAGTCTCTCTGATTAACTGCAAGCGCTCACCTTTAAGAACACATAACTTATCCAGACTATATAGTAGCTCCTCTTGGAGATGGTATTCAACAAAGTTGTCACCATCAAGCAAATGACTTTGGCTCTGCCATTGTTGAAACACCTCCTTGAAGTCCCCATCCTCTTGAATATGCCTCTTTGTATACATCACGGGTGAATGGTTCCATGTATATCGAAGTTCCCAAAGTTGTGATCTTTGATGTGGTTAGCCTTGAAAGCATGTCAACCAACTTATTTGTGTTGTCTTTCTTATACTTGATCACTAAATGAAACTGTTATAAAAAACCCATCCACTTGTAATGTCTGGTCTGTCGTCACTTACTCTAGGCCTACAAGGACTGTAGTGCCCAATGATTTGTGTGGATTATTGTCTCCTACCCCATCAAATAGTGTTTCCACTTCTTCACAACTTGCACCAGGGCAGAGAGCTCCTTGTCATATGTAGGCTAGTTAATCAACGCCCCACGAAATCCTTTAGAATGGTAGCATACATGCCTTCCTCCATGCATCAAAACCACTCCCATAAGATATCCACTTCGATCTGACTCCACTTCGAAGCGTTGTTGCAAGTTCGTCTGCAAAAGCTGGTGCTTGACTGATCTCCTTTAGCTCCTCAAAGACCCTTCATTGACCCTTTCCTCACTATAAACTCTTTCCACTTGCTATTATGGCATGGAGTGGTGTTGCTATCACTGAAAATGAGGGTATGAATTTCCTCAAGTACTATGTTTCCCCAATGAAACTCCTAAAATTAGAAACATTAGTAGGCACTGACTATTTCATGATGGCCTCCATCTTGGCAAGATCTATTTTCTGTTATCCTCCACCTATCACATATCGCAGATACACCAAAGGCCATCATGTAAACTCACACTTCTTGAGATTTGCTAGCAATTGGTGCTTTTTTAATGTCTCCAACACCTGCAGAAAATGTGAGATGTGCTCCTCCCATGTAGCATTGTATAATCGTATATCATCCAAATAGACAATAAAAAATGAATCCATAACATGACACAATATATCATTTGTTAACCTCATAAACGTAGTTGACGCATTGCATAGGCCAAATTGCATGAATAACCACTCATACAAATCTTCCTTGGTTTTGAAGACAGTCTTCCAGGTATCTTTTTCTCTGACTCAAACCTGGTGATATCCAGACTTTAGGTCCATCTTGGTGAAGTATTTTGTTTGTTGCAACTTATCCAAGAGATCATCAATTATGGGCAAGGGGTACTTATTCTTGAGCATGATTTTGTTCAATGCCTTGTAATCAATACACATCTACCAAGTCCCATCTTTTTTGGCACTATGATGATGGGTGACCCACATGGTGATGTACTTGGTCAAATGACACCATGTTCCAGTATTTGTTGCAATTGTTTCTTCACTTCACTTGCTTCTATAACACACAGCTTGTACAACCTAATGTTTGGCAATGGAGAGTCCAACAATAATTGAATCTCGTGCTCCACTTCCCTATTGGGCAGTATCCATTTAGGCTCCCAAAACACATCCATGAATGCCTATAGCAACTCTTCCAGTGGTTTATGTTTCTGGGTACACACATCCAAAGATGTCTTTGCTCTTATTGGCTCTTCTACAAACCAATTCTCACCTAAAAACAATGTAACAAACTTCTTGCTATAACCAATCAGTTGTTTGGCTTCGTTGGCACTTACTAGTGAAATTTTCAACTAGCCTTTGTGTGCATTGAAGGTAAATGATTTTACATCCTTGACGAGCCAGTACAGGTTGGCTCTCTACATGAAGATTGCATCCCACATGTACACGTAGGGACTTCCAAACACCACTCCACATAAGTCAAGGGGAACTACATTTAGTTATACTTCATCAATAAAATTAGCACTTAGCAAATGTAATTTTGCATTGTTTTATTACCTTTTACTATGCATCCTTATTTACCCATCCCAATGGATATGGGCTTGGATGATCACGAACTTCCAATCCCAATTTTTCGACCAACTCTGTTGCAATGAGATTCTCTTACGATCCTAAGTCAAACAAAGCATCAATCTTTGTCTTCTTGACTTGTATCTTTATGTGAAAGAGTTTGGTCATTTCTCTCTTCATGTTGTTGAAGGCTACTCAGGTTCACTTACTTCTACACTAACGTAACAACGATCTTCTCATCCACATCTACGTTGCTTTCAACTTGGTTGCTCGAATTAGTGGCCATGATATTCTTCTTCTTATTATCCTTTTTTTCTTCTTCGAGTTAAACATTGGATGCAACTTCCAACACTTTTCCTCCATGTCACCATCAATATTACAATTGTTGCAGTGGTTGTTTGGATCCTTGCATTGGCGTGTTGTGGTTGTCATCTTTTTATTTTTTCTCCCTTTCCACTTCTTCTTCCCCTCAAAATCATCTTGGTGCTCCTTCTACTTCGATCCATTTGATTTCCCTTTCTTCTAGCCTATGTTTTCGAGGTATTGTGCCTATACATAAGCCTCATCCATCGATTTGGGCTTAAATAACATGACTCGCTTTTGCAAATGGCTATGTAGACCCCCCAAATACTTGAGTACATTTGGGTTCTTTTGGGAGATACTCTATAAGGTCTCTAAGTACAAAAATTTATGAAATTACTTTTAGTTTCGCAGAAAATGAAATTTAGGAAAATACCTGTCTTTTTCTTTGAATTTGATGTCGATCCCAGGCTGTCCTCGTTCCCAATTTTGCTCTTGTTACCAAATGACCAATCCTCCCAGCCAAGCTAAGCACAACCTTGGTACTCAGCTCCAAAATACTTCCCAGTTGGAGTATTTTCGTCCCTCGTGCCCAAAAGCTTCAAGAATAATTGCTCAATTCTCAAGTTTTGATTTGAATATACAGCGCTGATTCAGTTCTCTCGTTCTCCTTCCAGTGTTTTCTTCCCAAAAGCCACCTCCTCCTTTGGTGTCTCTGCGTACTCGGGATAAATACCATCCCTAGGCAGTCACTGCCTTCTTCCACCTCCCTCATTAGATTTTATTTGACAGATATAGTTTTACGTGCAATGGGAGATGAGGATACATGTTTATACCTTGATATGTTTGACTTAACTTTAATAACTTTAACTTTTATAAAATTTAATTATAATAATAAAATTCAATAGTTATACATATATATTAATTTAGAAACTTTAACACACACACACACACACATATATATATATATATTAACAATACTTAACTTGTAACTTTAACTCTATAATGATCAATATTTACATTAGAAGGATTGGAATTGTAAATTTTATTTAACCTTATAAGTACAAAGTATTTAATATGTATATTTTGAGTGTCGGATTTTAGGTAATATCTCTCTTTTTAATAATTTAGGTATTCAATGTATTTTCATTCATTTAAACATTTCTTAATTATTTAATAAGTATATTAGTGCAAGGCATGTGATGTGTGCATATGTAGCTATCATATGCATGCTAATACTCTTTTTCTTATAGATTGAAATAGGTCATTACATACTTGATAGTATGGTCATCTTTTTGAACTCTATGGTCTACTCATGTACACTATGCCCCTGCTTCTGCCGAAGGTAGTGTCCTTGAATCCACTGGTCCTCTACATACCTAATAGGATAAAATTGTGAGTTTTATGAGGGTTTTAAAGTCCTCTCACTTAGTCACTGGAGGATCTCCCTCCAACCTCAAGGTCTCTATGTGGCTTTCCCACCAGGTTAGGGCATGACCCTCCAATTTCAACCACGCAAATGAAATCTTATGTTCTTCCTATGTATGATGAACACTGAAATAAACTTCTAATTGCTACAACCAATGATTTAGCTTTAGACTATCGATTTCACCTTTGTATGGCTTGATAAAGACTGTGAATGGTTCACATCGTTCAAACTAGGTTGATCTTTTTCGGGTCCTTTCTTTGACTTGTTCTTTGTTTATTCCCAATCTCCTTATGTCCCCTCTAATCAGAGCTCTGCATTACGCTCTGCATTACGAACCCCCATCTTCTCCACATAATTCAAGCTTATTGGTTAGGGTCGCCACGAAGAGATTCACATTACAACTTCTATTTGTAGCTTATGCTTTCAGCTGCAAAGCCCTATCCTCTGCAAGACCACGACAATGATTCACAGATTCATCGACCATGACTAGGGTTTTATAACTTTTAGCTTAAGAGATCTAAATTCCTCGCAAATCTCCAAAATTTACCCGGAGAAACCTACTATGATACCAATATGATCTGTAAATTGTCGTGGATATTCCACTAGACAACTTGTCACAACAAATTTGATAAATTATACTTAAAAATCCAAAACATACACTATGAGAGTTTATTTCTCTTCAGATTTCTAGATCTCTAAATTACTATTTATTGTGTATGCTTGCAATTATAATTATGCGTAAAAAATCACGAACTAGGACTGACATAAGGTATATCCCAGGAAACCCTTTCAAAAAAATAAAAAGAAAAAGACGCAACTAGAAGGTGAAGTCACTCTGCGCTCTTTCTCTTAATAGAAAATGTTTGCAAATAAAAAGAGTAAGGCATGTGGTCAATGGGCTATTACAATGCACAAATCTTCTCTGTGTGCTCTCTCCCTATTCCTTTCGGCTATTTTTCTTGTCTGTGGAACAAATGTAATTGAAAAGAATGGAACCCCTTTTCCTCCTAGTGGTCTAGTTATAATGTAATCTGATAGCGTACTAGTGGTTAGGTTTGACTCCCTCAACTCTTAACCAAAGTTACAATATGGACTCTTCTAGCATCTTCTTCATCATGATCATATAGCTAGCCCCTTTTCCTTGAGTAATGGACAAAGATGTGGCATCATTTCAAATTATGGTGGACAAAATAGAAAAGTCAACTTCTAAGTACAATAACTTTTGTATACTAACTCTAATTGATGTGATTATTGCATTGTTGGAAAGCTTTGTATAGAACAGGAAAAAAAAGTGTGATGCTAAGGCGGCAAAGTTTTACCCCCAAAAAAACATTGTTTTATGCCTCAAAATGCTCCCAAAAGTTTTCAAAACCAAATTTGCCAAATTGTGTCCCACTGATAAAAATGGTCATGTGGGCTTATTCCTCCAATCTAATCCAATGATCTAATGATCCAATCTGAATCAACACTCGTGCAAAAAGACTTTAAAATATAACAATGTTATGGTTGTTAAAATTGATGCGCTAATGAAAAACCAAACTTTGAACGAGATACCCTTAAATAAGGGTAAGAATTTAGTTAGTTGTGAATGGGTTTATAAAGCCAAGTAAAATACAACTAGAAAACTCGAGAAGCATAAAGCTCATCTTCTTGTTATAGGTTTCTCCTAGAGAGAAGATGTAAACTATTCAAAGATGTTTGCTCCAGTTGCTTATTTGGAATATATTCATCCAGTTATATCTAAAGCCACTTCATTGAATTGGGAAGTTCATCAAATGGATGTCAAGGGTACTTTTGTCCACGAAGAACTCTAAGAAGAGTTATTTATGTATCAAGATATTTGCTTTGTAGTTGGCATGCTATCCCACTACATGCAAGATCCTCATGAGAGTCTTTGGAAAACCACTATGCATAAATTGTGTTATCTTAAGCACACCTCCCACATGGGCATTCTCTATTCAGCGAACACTAACATTCAACTCGGTTTTTCTAAATGCCCACTAGGTTATGATCTTGACAAGACGCACTCTACCTCAAGATACTTGTTTTCTCTTGGTTTTGGGCTAGTTTGTTAGTGTTCCAACAAGCAATAGGGTGTGGGTCTCTCTTCCACTAATGATGGATATGTGAGTGCAATGAATAAGGACAACACTTAATAGTTAGGTCCCACTCAACAACCCCCTTCCAACTAATTTTGTGAAAATTAGAGTACCATTGAGCTCAATTGCAATCTAGCGAATCATTAGAAGTCCAAACACATTGAGATTTTGGTGCATTAAATTTAACATCTCCATGCTCAAGGACAACTTGGGTCAATGTATGTTCCTTTTGTAGAGTAGTTTGTTAATATCTTCACCGAATCTCCTTTCGACCCACCTTCACACACATATAAAATATAAGCAAGCTACCATTACAAGCGAGAACATGTTGTATTTTAATGTCCTCTCTCAATGGCTCTCGATTTAGTCTATGGTGAGGGGGGATTGGGTGTTGAGATCATGTGGTTAATCTTCACTTTGGGTCTTGTGTTTATCCATTATATCGATTAAATAGTTTTAAGAGATTAGACACGGGTGTCTAATTAACTCCTTTTTATTGTATTTTTTTACTATATCAGCCAAGTCACCCTCCTTTTATTGTATTTTTCTATATTTTACTAGATCAGCCAAGTCACCCTTCTTTTATTGTATTTTTCTATATTTTACAAAATCAGCCAAGTCACCCTCCTTTTATTGTATTTTTCTATATTTGACTAGATCAGCCAAGTCACCCTCCTAGAGTTTATGCCATGCTCCTAAAAAGATGTATATAAATGTAAGGTTTCACTCCTCATTTGTAATTATCTTATGGAAGTGAATTCATTAATTATTTTCCTATATTTGACTAGATCAGCCAAGTCACCCTCCTAGAGTTGATGCCCTGCTCCTAAAAAGATGTATATAAGCCAAGTCACCCTCCTAGAGTTGATGCCCTGCTCCTAAAAAGATGTATATAAGCCAAGTCACCCTCCTAGAGTTGATGCCCTGCTCCTAAAAAGATGTATATAAATGTAAGGTTATGTATATAAATGTAAGGTTTCACTCCACATTTGTAATTATCTTATCGAAGTGAATTCATTAATTCTTTGCGTTGGGGAAATTCCAAAGAATTCACTCTACTTGTGATATTTTCACTTTAGTTGTGTGGTTGATTATTCTTGATTAAACTAAACGCTCTTCGACAAGGATGTCGTATGCGAACATTTTTCTGGTGATCTATATTAAATGTCGTTATAAATCTGCTGGTTTCGTGACTGGATTAGGGTTTGTCGAAGAGATCATCATCAACCTGCTGTTTTATGATTTTGACAATCTGCTGAGAAGGACAACACACAAATCTGGAACACTCCACTTGACATAATCCTATATCAAAGAAAACACTCCAACTCTCGTTGCAAAAGAATGCCATAAATGAATGAGACAAGGGGAGTGCGGACCCCTCATAATGAGCACCTTATCGGCATGGAAGGCCATTTATTAAAATCTGCAATAAAGAGTAGCTAATCCAATCTCAAAGTTATGCGCTCTCCAATGTCTAGTGTGAAACCCCCAAAAAAGAGTATTCCAACTGATGACGCATGAAAATCAGTGAGAAACCTCCAGGACTCAAAGATCATGACAAATCTCCAAGAATAAGTGCACTGTTTGGTCTGGGAAGAGCAGAGAAAAAGGCATAATAAAAATATTGAAGAGGACGCTGAGATCTGCCAGAAAAATCACATCATATCTAAGATTCCGACAAAGGTTCTTTCAGATAGGCCGAAAATATCACATTGAAGCATGATGAACAAGTCGCCATAAGAATGCCCAAATCTACTCAATTCAGCAAAAGACTTCAACCATAGCACAAACTCTAAAATAGTAAGCATAAAATACTCTCCCAAAGAAAAGCACAACCACCAAAGAAAGAGCGCTTCGTCATCTCATAACATTTAACATGCAGGTAAAATCCTTCAAAGACGACGTTGATCTCGGCCTCAAATAATCATGAGAGAATCTTCCTGAAACCAATCATCTTCACAAATCAAACTTGGAACAGCAGAAAGTAATGTACCTAAACTTCATCCAAAATCTCACTGAGAATTGTGCCCTTATCCTGCTAAGAATAAACACAAATATAGTTCCTCTAATTGAGCCCCTGGGTCTGTCATAAATAACTCACCATGAGACATGACAAGACCCTCATACTAGGCACCTTAAACCAACATGGAAAAGCACATACCAAAGCACTCTTAATGTACCAGAGATGGCATCCAAATAAAAGTGAAAAGCATGCCAAAGATCCCTCTAAAATAGGCTCTCAGTTTAGATTCACAATAAGCAGAATTAACCACATAGCAAGGCGCACTTGTTTTGATGACACCAGCTAAAAAAGGTCTCAAACAAAGCACCCAAGTAACATGCAGGTAAAATCCTTCAAAGAAGACGTTGATGTCAGCCCCAAATAATCATGAGGGAATCTTCCTGAAACCATTCATCTTCACAAGTCAAACTTAGAACAGCAAAAAGTAAGGTACCTAAACTGCATCGAAAATCTTACTGAGAAGTGCACCCTTATCCTGCTAAGAATAAACACAAATATACTTCCTCTAATTGAGCCCCTGGGTCTGCCATAAATAACTCACCATGAGACATAACAAGACCCTTGTCCTAGGCACCTAAAACCAATATGGAAAAGCACATACCAAAGCACTCTTAATCTACCAGAGATGGCATCCAAATACATGAAAAGCGTGCCAAAGATCTCTCTAATATAGGCTCTCAGGTTAGGTTCACAATAAGCAGAATTAACCACATAGCAAGGCGCACTTGTCTTGATCACACCAGCTAAAAAAGGCCTCAAACAAAGCACCCAAGCTGATGTGAAAAGCACAGCACAAGGATCTCAGACTAGGGTTCAAAAGAGAGCAATGTAGAGCTAGTCAATCTAGCACAAAAACCTCAATCAAACAACCCAAGGAAAGAAGCCCTAACAGCAGTTGATACCAATTACACAAATCTGCTATTCAACACATGCAAACTTGATCTTTTACCAACTAAGAACATGCTTCACACTCCTCCAAATCTGCATCAGGAACATCTGTTATGAGACCAGGAAAAGATTGATCAGTTCTGATCTGAAACTTAAGATACTTGCTGATAAAGCAACCAACAAATCATCATTAGAAATGCCCAAAACAGACGTCTCTTTGCATGCAAATCAAACCAACTTGTGAAAGTCATTCTGATGATTGTAAAACAACCTCTTCCTGACCTCTAACCTCATGTTAAGTGAAGCTTGCAGCTGCACCAAACATAGGCATTGGCAAGGTTATTTTCTGTCTCAAGGTTTTTAGCAGCCAGTTACATTTTATGCTAATATTGCTAAGTACGAACTTGTAAATAAGGGAGTATAATGTTTGATTGGAATTTGTACTGTGTTTATATTAATGAAAATATTGAAGTTTCACCTAAATTTAACAGAAGAATTTATTTTGACATTACTCCAATAATATTGTGAATTAGAAATAAAAATGTCTTTACTGTTAGGATATTCCGACACATAGGATATAGTTAAGTTCAACTTGGTCTAGTATAGAGTTAGGTATAGAGTTAGGTAAAGTGTCTTTCTTTACCGTTGTACATTTTGTAACTTACAATCCGACGGTCACGATATGTAGTGATCCGATGGTTCACTCTCACCTCGGTATTACCGACACTTGATCCGTGGCTTGACACCCGATTGGTCCATGAGTTCTATTTAAAGCGCATGGAGGGTCATTGTTCGGGTAATCCGTGCATGAGATAAGCTTATGTAAATTTTCATTCTTTGATTAATAAATTGCCTGTAGTACCCACGTTGGGACAGGCCGTGGACTGTTTCCCTCTTTGAGGGTTTTAACCACGTCAAAAATACTGGTGTATTGATCTGTGATCTGGTTGTGAGCGGTGTCCTTTTGGTATTCTTTCTGAGGAACTTACCCTGTAAATTCCTACATGGTATCAGAGCTATTTGAGGGCCGCGTCCGTTGGTGATCCAAATCTGAAGCCGGTAGAACTGCATGCGGCTGTCGTTTCCTAGATCTGCTGTTTCTGACTGCTTTCGGGCCGAGAGGACTGCTCTGTTGCGTTCGGAGCATCTGTTCCAGTGAGGAACCCCTTTCGTTTCACGCGAAAAGGTTTTCGGTAGCCCTAGCTGCGTCATTTTTCATATCGGGAGGTATACAGTGTTTTTGCAGTTTACTGTTATTTTCTCTCTGCTTATTTCGGTTTCGGTTTATTTAGCCTTTTTTTAATCGGATCTATACCTTTCATTTCTGCGTATGCTCTTTGCCCTGCGACTCTGTGCGATCTGGGCAAATCAGAAACAGAAAGGAAGGATTTTTCTCATGCATATGCTCTTTTCCCTGCACCTTAGTGTGATCTCGGAAAATCAGAAACATTGAGAAAAATATTTAGTTTTTCGGCTAAAGCTAACTTTGAGATTTTTTTAAAAATTTCTAGTTTTTTGGCTAAAGCTAACTTCGAGCCGCAAGGTTCGTTTTTCTTTGCATATTCGTGTTGGGTTTTGTGTTTTGTGTTTTGTAGGGAAAAATAGCTTTCTCAAGGCAAGCACGCAAACCAAGGCCCCCCCCCCCCCCTCTCTCTCAAATTTTTTGTATAGATCAATTGGTTCAAAGCTATTTTAAGAGAGTAGAGGTCTTGGGTTCAAGTCTCCATTTTGTGGGGGCGGATTTTTTCATTCCCGCACATTCGCGCACTTTGCCGGCAACATCAACAATTTTTTTTCAAAAAGCCATAACTTCTTCATCCGGAAGCCTTTTTCAGAGCCGTTTTTTTTAAAACCGCCTATTTTTTCGAGATCTATCCATTGGAACACTTACTTTCAGCATCTTCAGCTTCAGTTTTTTTTAAAAAATGGAAAGTCCATGCCAAGTCATTCTTGACAGCACTAACTACTTCCAATGGGTAGCCTACATGGAAGATTTACTTAGAAGTAAAGGTCTCTTCAAAATAGCCACAGACCAAGAGAAGAAACCAAAAGATGAAGACAAGGCTGCAAAATGGGAAAATAGACAAGATCAAGCACGTGGTTTGATAGGGATGTCTATTTCTCCTGATCTTAGATTCCACATTGCAGAACTTGAGACTCCTCATGAAGCATTAGAAAAACTCGCTAAAGTTTTTGGGATTAAAAATGAAATTAGAGCCCATCAACTTGAAAATGAGTTGCTTACTTTGGATCCTAATAATTTTTCTTGCATTGAAGATTTCTTGTCCAAATTCAAGACCCTTAGATATCTCTTGGAAGGTGTTAAAGTTAAGAAAGAAGATGGTAACCTTATTTATTCCATCCTTACTAAGTTGGGACCAGCCTACTCTGTATTTGTTTCCACTTTCCATTCTACAAGGGAAGCTTTCATTTGTCAAGGAAAAGACTACAAGGCCCCTTCCTTTGACTCCTTTTGTGATTCCTTAATAAGAGAACAAGAAAAACTCTTACACCTTGGTCTTCTTAATCTTGGAAACTCTTCCACAAAAGCGTTAGCCGCCCAGCAGCAACCAAATTCAAAGAATCCTAAGAAGTCATATCCTCAAAAGAATGGTCCTAAACCAACTCAGCCTCAAAATGAAAGATCATTTCAGCAAAATGATAAGACCAATAAAAACAAATGGAAGAAGACTGATAGACATTGTAACTTTTGTAATCGAGATGGCCACTTAGAATCTAAATGCTTTAAGAAGATGGAAGCCTTGGAAGCCGCAATGAAGAAACATAACATCCATGTGGAGCCTACTTCAACTTCAACTTCCGGAATGGCACTTTCTGCATGTCGTTGTCAATCATCTCAGTCTGGTTATGCATTAAATGTATCTTCTTCTTCTTCTCATTCTCATGAGTGGCTCATTGATTCTGGAGCCTCTTATCACATGGCCAAAAACCAAGCCATGTTTTCTTTTTTAAATGATTGTAACACCAAAAATATATATGTTGGTGATGATAGATCTCTTAATGTTGTAGGGACTGGAACTGTTCATCTAGACAATGGTCAGTTTAATGATGTATTATGTGTTCCAACCTTATCCTGCAACCTTCTATCTGTCTATCAGATAACTCATTCAGGTGAAGGTAAAATTGTTGAATTTTCACCTCATGATGTTGTAATCAAGGATCTAAAAGATCCCAAACAGATTCTAGCTATTGGTCTTGCTGATGATTCCACAAGGTTGTATAAGTTTCACAACTTTGGGTCATCCAATCTTCCCTCAGTATTTGTTGCTCATAATGATGAAGTGAGCAAACTTTGGCATGAGCGATTTGGTCACTTAAACTATCGCTCCCTTCAGCATCTATGTAAAGAAAATATGGTGACAGGTCTTCCTATGGTATCTTGCAGAGATGGTGTTTGTTCCGGATGTGTACTCGGAAAACATCATCGGGACAGTTTTGACAAACGTGCCTCTTGGCACGCCTCAGCCCCTTTACAGCTTGTGCACAGTGATTTATGTGGTCCTCTTCCTGTTGCTTCATTCTCTGGCTGCAAATACTTCTTAACTTTCATTGATGATTTCTCCAGACGCACTTGGGTATACTTCTTAAAACTCGAGAGCGAAGTATTTAACACATTTTTGGCCTTCAAAGCCTTTGTTGAAAAACAATCTGGACATCAAATTCTTAAGCTAAGAACTGATAATGGTGGAGAATATGTTAAAAACACATTCATCAACTTTTGCACCGAAAATGGAATTCAAATGCAACATACTGTTCCATACACTCCACAACAAAATGGTGTAGCTGAAAGGAAAAATCGCACCTTAAAGGAAATGGCTAATTGTATGCTGCAATCTAAAGGACTCAGTCTTAGTTTTTGGGCCAAAGCAATTAATTGTGCAAATTATATAATCAATCGCACTCCTACTAACGTTCTAGAGAATATCACTCCAGAAGAAGCTTGGAGTTCCATTAAACCAGATGTAAGTCACTTTCGTGTTTTTGGAAGTGAAGCATGGGCCCATATTCCAGATGAAAAGCATAAAGCTTTAGAACCTAAGAGTGAGAAATGTAATTTTGTTGGATATTCTGAAGATGTAAAAGGTTATAGACTTATTCCATTTAAGTCCAAAAATGTTATCATTAGAAGAGATGTAAAATTTGATGAAAATAAATCGGCCTGCGAGCCTAGTCCGGTGGATGTGCCACCTCTTCCTATCTCTTCTACTTTTGACAACATTTCTTCTTCAGATGATGAAAGTGAGGATGATAATCCTCCCCCACCTTCTCAGGATCCTCAACTTCCAAGATGGGTCCGTGCTACTCGGGATGCAGCAGGTGATCTTGCCGGTGATCCTACAGATCAGCGACGTACACGTTCCCAGTTTGAAAGAGCCTCTTCTTTACTGGCTCAAGCTCCAGTAAATCATGATCCTGACACTTTTGCAGAAGCTTCAGGCCATCCACATTGGGAAGCAGCTATGAATGAAGAATATCATTCATTATTGACAAATGATACATGGGATCTTGTTCCTCTACCAAAGGGACGCAAACTTGTAAGATGTAAATGGGTTTACAGAACCAAGTATGGACCAGATGGGAAAATTGATAAACATAAAGCTCGTCTTGTTGCTAAGGGCTTTTCACAGGTTGAAGGCATTGACTACACTGAAACCTTCTCCCCTGTTGCCAAAATGAACTCTATCCGCCTTGTTCTTTCCCTTGCTGCCTCTTTAAAATGGGAAGCCCATCAGATGGATGTTAAATCTGCCTTCTTGCATGGGGACTTGAAGGAAGAAATCTATATGGAACAACCCATTGGCTTCATACAAACAAACTCCAGCCTTGTTTGTCGACTCAAGAAATCCCTTTATGGTCTCAAGCAAGCTCCTCGGGCTTGGTATGCCAAAATGGATAGCTTTCTTTTAGAATCTGGCTTTTCTAGGTGTCATTCTGACAATACTGTCTACACCAAGAAAGTGGGCAACTCTCTTATCATCCTTGTTCTTTATGTTGATGATCTTATCCTTACTGGTAGTGATCCCAACCTTATAAACCATGTGAAGTCTAGCCTCAAAAAGAAATTTGAAATGACAGACTTAGGACACTTACACTATTTTCTCGGTCTTCAAGTCTTGCAATCCAAGGAGGGTATTTCCCTTTCCCAGTCCAAGTATGCTTGTGATATTCTTCGTCATTTTCACATGGAAGACTGTAAGCCAGCCCCTTCTCCCTTTCAGTCTGGAGTCAAACTTTCAGTCTCTTGTACTTCTCCTGAAGTTGATGCTACCTTATACCGTCAACTTGTAGGAAAACTCTTGTACTTAACCCATACTCGTCCTGATCTTTCCTTTGCTGTTGGCCTTGTTGCTCGTTTTATGCAAAACCCCCGTGAAAGTCATTGGAAAGCAGCTAAAAGAATACTTCGTTATGTTCGAGGTACAGTACAGTTTGGGATTCATTACAGTGCCAAAGCAGCTCCTCTATTAGTTGGTTTCACTGATTCTGATTGGGCTGGTGACCCTGATGATCGGAAGTCCACTGCCGGTTATGTCTTCACTCTTGGTTCAGGACCTATTACATGGGCTTGTAAGAAACAGGCTGCCATTTCTCTTTCGTCAGCAGAAGCAGAGTATCGTGGTGCCGTGGAAGCTAGTAAGGAAGCCTTGTGGCTTCGTCAGATCCTATCAGAGTTTGGCTTTGAGCAGCAGCATCCAACCACACTTTGGTGTGATAATCAAAGTGCCATTCAGCTATGCAAAGATCCAGTCCAGCATCAGCGCAGCAAACACATTGAACTACACATGCACTTCATCAGAAAGCTCATTCATGACCATGTTCTTGAAGTGCAATATTGTTCAACAGATGATCAGGTTGCAGACATCTTCACAAAAGCTCTCACAGAGGCGAAGTTCACTAAACTTCGATATATGCTTGGAGTTCAGGAAGTTGTCACTAAGGGGGGATAGGCTCTAGTGCCTCCTTCCTTCTCCTATTGTGTCATATTTGTAAATCCTTCAATCCTATCCCAAGTTGTTCTTAAGGGGGGATGTTAGGATATTCCGACACATAGGATATAGTTAAGTTCAACTTGGTCTAGTATAGAGTTAGGTAAAGTGTCTTTCTTTACCGTTGTACATTTTGTAACTTACAATCCGACGGTCACGATATGTAGTGATCTGACGGTTCACTCTCACCTCGGTATTACCGACACTTGATCCGTGGCTTGACACCCGATTGGTCCATGAGTTCTATTTAAAGCGCATGGAGGGTCATTGTTCGGGTAATCCGTGCATGAGAGAAGCTTATGTAAATTTTCATTCTTTGATTAATAAATTCCCTGTAGTACCCACGTTGGGACAGGCCGTGGACTGTTTCCCTCTTTGAGGGTTTTAACCACGTCAAAAACACTGGTGTATTGATCTGTGATCTGGTTGTGAGCGGTGTCCTTTTGGTATTCTTTCTGAGGAACTTACCCTGTAAATTCCTACATTTACAATGTTAGTAATTTATTATATAATATAAACATAACATCAAAAAGTCGTTGAAATATAGTCATCAGAGCCTTAAACTATAACTAATTAATTTTAACAGAATTAATAGCTAACTGTGAATGAATCGGAATAAATAGTTATCTTTTAACTAAGCCCAGCTAGTGAGTTTCATTGAATGATATGAAAAAGGTACACTGAAAACAAGCTAAACTCATCAGTTGCTTGAAAATACGAAATATTCATGGTGTACGAACTGTACAGGGAAGTCAATAAGAAGTGCTTCCATCCTTAACCACCCAAGAGAATGTTTACCATGCAGGAAAAAGGGAATTTTTATAATACACCTCCTGCTGAGAAAAGCTAATGAACATAATTACAAGATCAAATGAAAATTTATTCTACAACAGGACCTCACATCTGTTCAGAAGTACCACTGCCCAAAAGAAAACAATAAGATAATGGAACTACTGTCTAACTTGTGCTATCAAGAGCTATCCAATAGCAAATGTTCACCAGCACCATAAAACTGGCACAACAAAATCCCTCATCATTTGAAGATGACTACTAACAACTTCTAGAGTTCACCAGTGCCATCATCGCTGCTTCTGCAAAAGCCTCTGCAGCTTCAGCCTCAGCCTCTGCAGCCGCTGCTTCACATGCTGCTTGTTCTGCTGCTGCAATAGCTGCCTCTGCTTCAGCAACAGCAACAGCTGCTGCTTTAGCAGCCTCTTCGGCATTCATCCTTCTCATCTTAGAAACTTCTACATCAACCTCAGATTTAACTGCGATACCAACTTCCCCTACCACCTTTTTTGAAGAGTTCTTACTAAGGGTTGTGACATGCTTTTCCACTTTCTCATTTTTGGGGACTTTCTCATCATCTGGACGAAAACTACCATTTATCACGTAGTTTTGTCTTATCTGCAGTTGACAAATTTCAAATATAGAGAAAACAAGGTCAAAGTTTATCTCAAGTAAATTGGCTGGTAAATGTCACAATTGATTATTTTAAGAAATTACCTTGACCAGTTTCCCACATATTACTAGTGATTTCAACTTTGATGACAACATTCTCCTGAAGTTTGGAGGTGGATATTGATTCTCCTGCATGTATACACATGGATATTAAATCAATGTTCTATATGCTTTAACAAATACAGTGTATGCATCACTGACAGCCAGTCCAGAAAGGTTGCCTCAATAAAGCCTCCGACTTGGATTGGACAAGACTCTCTTATGAAACAGATGAAGCAAGTTTAGAGACTGGGAAGGAAATCTAGATAATTAAACAGGGGAAGGAGTGATTAGAGCTGCCACAGTAGATGTGATTTTAATTCTTAACCTATAACATAGATTTCAGCAAAGCATTATAAAATGAAGGTGATTTTGAGTTTCATCGTTGGTTTGAAATTAAGCTGAAGTATGACAATCCAGAAGATAAAAGTGGAAGCTCTCTTTAATTATTAATTTGAGCAAGAGCAAGTGAAAGAATTAACACAAATAATTCAAACACTCTGTAAAGAGAATAATCGAAATTCTACTCTATCTAGCTGAAAAAGACATAAAACATGTAACTAACAAATAAAATAGTATTAGGCAAGGAGATCTAGGGCTTGGTTTAAGTTATTGCCCTAGCTGTCGCAATTATTGTTTTGGAGTTTAGCGGATCTTCCTTGCACAAGCCAGAAGCTGCAACCTTTTCATGCCTGTCATAAGCAAGCAGGAAAGCACTTAATGGCCACCCAGACATCTAATGCTGCCAATTTAGCAATCATGCAGGGTATCTTCCCATGGCTCTGTGGAAGCTCATTCCAAGAGGGTACATGAGGTAATGAAATGCCCTCTAATTAATCCCCTGTTGACATTCTTGACTCAATATAATTCAATTTGTGACATATTGAAAAAGCACACAGTACTGGAGTATCTCTCCTCTGAATCCCACCGAAAGCTGTGATTAAGGCCTGGGCCAAAGAATCTTAGGGATACCCACAGATGGATCTGCACTTCCATCTAAAGCCTCACCAAGGGATTTTTCCAATTCTCCTTGAAGGAGGTAAAGCGCAATTTGACATTTTCTCCTGCAGCCTCTGGATGTGTCATAAAACCCTAGTTCTTTTTATCAAATGGCATGAAGAATTCTCCATTGACAAAACCTCCAACCTATAGTCCCCGGTATGGGTAGAATTCCCAAGCAAGCCTTTGCAATTTCAGGCTTTCCTGGAAAGAATTTCAGCCCCAATTGGCAGCATTATATGCAACAAACCAGCACAGTTCCTCAACCTATGGGCTCAGAAAAAGACTTGTCTAGGGGTTGATATCTCCAAAGATGAGAAAGAATTAGTTTACATTAGGGTGGGAGGTCATGTTATCTGACAGCCAATGTGATATATCAATCTCCCCACTATCAGGTGGCAAAGTCCCAGCCATAGAACAAAAAATTGCCCCATACTAGCAAAAGAATCTTGGGGATACCCACAGATGGATCTGCACTTCCATCGAAAGCCTCACTAAGGGATTTTTCCAATTCTCGTTCAAGGAGGTAAAGCGCAATTTGACATTTTCTCCTGCAGCCTCTGGATGTGTCATAATACCCTAGTTGTTTTTAATATTTATCAAATGGCATGAAGAATTCTCCATTGACAAAACCTCCAACCTATAGTCCCCGGTACGGGTAGAATTCCCAAGCAAGCCTTTGCAATTTCAGGCTTTCCTGGAAAGAATTTCAGCCCCAATTGGCGGCATTATATGCAACAAACCAGCACAGTTCCTCAACCTATGGGCTCAGAAAAAGGCTTGTCCAGGGGTTGATATCTCCAAAGATGAGAAAGAATTCGTTTACATTAGGGTGGGAGGTCATGTTATCTGATAGCCAATGTGATATATCAATCTCCCCACTATCAGGTGGCAATGTCGAAGCCATAGAACAAAAAATTGCCCCATACTAGCAAAAATTCAATCTCCCACACTCCTAGCCTCTAGCCTCTCTAGTTGAACCTGTTGAAAAGTGTAACTATGTTCGGTCTTCATAATGACATATGTAATTGTGATTTTAAGTATTGATGAAAAGAAGAAAAATAAAATTATTATTGTAATGCTTGTCTCATGGATTTTATGAGCAAGGAATTTTATTTTTAGTAATGGCTCCCATTGTGAGCCTTTAGGTTTTGTCATCTAGTCATAAAAGTCAAATTGAGTCAATGCCATGTATGAAAGACCCTTCAGGTCAGCTCAAGATGAAAGAAAGATAATCTCCAAAAGGCATGGCGGCCTTGTCTCCAAGTCATGTTGGCTAATTAGCGTGGGCAAACTACTATTTATAGGCAGCTCGACTTTCATTCTTGGCATAGATTTCGGTCATACATCTGAAGTACAACAGAAAGTGCGAAAAACAGAACTAGAAGCCTCTCATACAGCGCAAGAAGTAGGAGAAGAATCCAAGTTATTCAGGCATTGTTTTGGTTATCTTTTCCTTGTTGAAGGAAATGTAACTAGGTTCGGTCTTCATAAATGTACTTTTGATATTTGTACTTATTCAAGAAAAGAAATATTATTTTTATAATATATGTCAATGAGTTTCTTGCTCATTGAAATAGGTCTAGCACTAGTTAAAGTGCTATAGGTGAGTCAAATAGTCAAAAGGAAATGTTGAAGGCCTTAAGGGCATGTTACACCTTGTATGTGTATGTATTATGGTCAAGAGAATACCTCCAAGCAAAGTCACAAGCATCCTCCAAGCAACGACATCCTAAAAAGAAGAAATCCGAAGCATAAAAGTCAAGTCGGCCTAAAAGAAGGAGCAGACACCTATATATTAGGGTCATTACACCACTCAAATAGAACGCATTCATAGCTCTGAAATTAGCGCAGAAAACGAGGAAGAAAAAGGGTGATCAAGTGACAAGAAAGGGAGCCTCTAGTGCAGCGTACAAGGAGGAGTCTAGGCCGAAGTTGAGAGGACTGTTTTCTAGGGTAGAAAACAGTCACACGTGCGAGAAACAGAGCCTCTTCCTTCGGTCATTGCAGCACTATCATCATTGGTTGGGCAATCTAAGCAGGCCTATAAGGCCCCTCACTCAAGCGTAGAAGGAGCCCTCTCAAGCGAAGAAGGAAGAGGTCTAAATCACAAAGAAAACAGTCACACGTGCGAAGGTAAAGAGGCTGTCCCTGCTGTCATAACAGCCCTTCCATTACAGTCATACAAGTTCATTGATTGGTGAAGACAAGAAAGGAATCATCATAGGAAAAGGGTCTCATCAAAGGTATCTCCTCTAGAGCAAGTGCAACAAGGTTTACTAACAAGTTGAAAGAAGAACGAAGTGCCAGAAGGAGGAGGACGAAGTGCCGCGGAACAAAGTGCCAGAAGAAGGAAGCATATGTGCCAGGAAACAAAGTGCAGAAAGGAGAAAGGTCTTGACTTGTGCTTAGAGGATATTCTAGTCAAGGGTCTAGGGTTTGGCATTGATCAATAGAAGCTTCAATAAGAGAAATTCACTAAAAGGTTTTCCTCTCAAGAGAAGAGAGATTTTGGCCCTGGCAGAGAGCCAACATCTTGTGTTCTTGTTTTTATGTTTTGGTAGCAGTTGCACTAATAATAAGAAGAAGAAGAATAAGCTAATAAGGAAAAGTAAAAATACTCCACAAATTGTTATCAAGTAACGCAGAATCATACTACACTATTTTGCCCTAGATTCTTCAACATGGTATCAGAGCTAAGGTGACACATCAAGGAAAGGGCATCTCAAGAACACTCATCAAGGGAGAAGCATCTACAAAGTTGAAGCATCAAGCCTAGAAGTCTCAATCACTTCAACAACAAGAAGAGCATACAATCCATCATTCATCAAAGAGGTCTACAAAGCTAGAAGAAGAGCCTTACATAAAGGCACCTACAAAGAAGAGCAGATTGAAGCAGGACCTACATCAAGCTACAAGTCTTCAAGCAAATCTCATCATCAAGCAAGTCCACTTGGAGAAGGCAACTTGAAGAACATCAAAATCCAAGGAAGGCAAGCCATCAAGTCTTCAAGGAGGAAGCAAATCCATCACATCTCAAAAATCTATCAAGTAAGTACATGTCCCCTTCTGAATATACATCAATGTCTTTTTGCAAGGAAAGCAATAAATTGGTAGGTACCAATAACTTTCTTGCATGGAAGAAGAGGACTGATCTACTTCTCAAGGAGAATGAACTCCTAGAACATGTCAAAGGGAATATCACTATCCCTGCTAAGGAACAAACTCAAGCCTTAGCCAAGTACAATAAGGATGAGACAAGAGCTCAAAGGATTCTGATAGAATCAATCAAAGACTCTCTTATCCCCTATGTCTCCAAATTTGAAACATCAAAAGAAATTTATGATAAGCTAGTAGAGTTATTCTTGGTATCCACAACCGAAAAAGTAATATCTCTGAGAAATGAATTATACAAGATGAAGATAACAAAGGAAGGAATAGCTCCCTACTTCATGAAAATATCTGAAATGAGAGATCAACTTCAAGAGCTTGGGAAAGTCATGTCTGACAAAGAGATGACAACTATAGTACTCAATGCTCTACCTGAGGATTGGGGCAACTTCACATCAAGCATATATGCCAAGAAGGAAGTAACCACTCTCAGTGAAATGTGGTCTCTATGCAAGACAGAGGAAAACAGACTTAAAGCAAAAGAAGATGTGGGATCAAAGGAGCAAGCATTTGCTGCCATGGCCAAGAGAAAGGGAAAATTTGGCAAATTTGGTCCATGAAGAACAAACAACAAAGACATGTCCAAAATCCAATGCTTTGGATGCCAAGAATATGGACACTACAAAAGGAATTGTCCTAACCTTAAGCAGGACAACAACAACAAAATAAAGAGGGAAGAAGCTCACATGACTCAAGAGGTGGAAGAAGAAGAAAAGAAGCAAAAGAAGGAAGATCCTCCGGATCTCTACTATGACTAGGTCAAACTCTTTACTTCAAGTATTCTTCCAAGGTTTTGAGTAAGATAGGAGCATGTAGGAATAAAATAAAATTGCATGACTAGAAACATCTTCTAGAATCTAGAAGCATGAAGTACATAGAGTTCTAGATACTCATGAAGATGTAGCATTTATAATGAGAATAAAATGCATGGGTAGAAATATCTTCTAGAATATAGGAGCATGGTAGATATAGCTCAAGATATTCATATAGAAGGAGCATACCTAGTATAGGACCTCATCCATGATAAAAGAAGATTGATCCTGATTAAGAATCTTAGAAGACCTCCATCATCAAAAGAAATAAAACATTTGCAAGGCAAGGGTCTTTACGATCATATAATGGAATCTTCAAAAGAAGGTTTATGAACCAAAGCAAAGGTCTCATCATGAATCCCATTCATGGGATTCAAGAAAAGGGTGATATGCAGGCAAGCTAAGATGAAGCAAGAAGGGCCACACCAAGGACAACCAAATGAAGCTAAGATAATCAAAGGAGAACCAAGATGAGGTATGTATGCATCAAAGTTTAGTCATGTTATCATTTGTATATTATTGAATCATGGGAATAGTTCTATAACATGATCAAGTATGAAAGAATCTCTTTCACCAAGGACATGCTCGAAGGCATGTACTACGTTGCAATGAAGGTCAACAAAAGTATTTGTTCACATAAGGATTATAAGATTGTTGACTAAGAAGCAAGAAGAAATGTTGACTAGTCCAAGAAGCAAGCAATGAAGAAATGCTCTCACAAGAAGCATAAGATGGTTGACACATCTATCTAAGAAGAAGCAAATGAAGAAAGAGATCAAGCATGTGAAGAACACCATGATCACCGAGAATCACTATTTGACAAAAATACTTTGAAGATATCTCCCGAAAGAAGGCAGGACAAATCTGACAAAGGAAGGAAGGACCCTTGACACCGATGAAGGCCTTGGAGATATAAAAATACAGATAATTGATTCTACTCTACGAAGATGTCGTGATGAAGAAGCCATCCAGCAAAAGAAAAAGTAATGTTGAAGCAATATCAGGATGAAGTGATGATGGGCTACTAGATCAAAGCATGTAAACAAGCAAGTACAACGAAGCATCCATGAGAAGAGTATTATGAAGCATGGACAAGATGACAAAAGAGTAGCTAGATGACAAGAAAACCTGATGTATGACATGAAAGCCACTTTCCACGAAGGAAGCAATGACATGACAAACCAGGAAGGAAAGTGATCAATGGATGGTGCCCTACCTAGAAGAAGTTCGAACAAAGACTTCATGACATCAAGAAAGGAAGGAGATCAAGCAGCTGAAGAACCCACGAAGAAGTTGTTGATGAATGGAGTACCTAGTTAAGAGGGAGCCTTGACAAATCCCTAATCAAGAGGGAGTTTTTGAATCACCCTTGATTACAAAGGAGTGACATTTGTGTTTTTCCATCTCATGGGTCATGCACTAAATCAAGACTAACAGCCATAAGTCTAGATGAAGGCCATGAATAGAAATGTAGACACAAGATAGACACAACACTCATGTCTTCACTTGGGAAGAAAGAATGGGAGGATTGGGTAATCATCTGGCATCTGATACTCTTTGAGGATGTGTAGGGCATCCAAGACAAGAGTAGGCAAGAGGAACGATATTCTTCAACGGTTGGGAAACCCAAGATAAGAATAGTCCTAGAAGGTCATACTCAGTGAACACCCGGGTGGGTATGTACCTTGAGAGACAATGATGAAGGTGTTTATAAATCATTGGTCTCGACAACATTGTAGCTCATGGTCTCGTAGAGAGATGGAGTTGTTAGTCAAGGCCTTGCACTATGACAATGCTGATGGATATGATGCTATAACAGATGGATTGCAAATCCAGTTTCTCTTATGTGAATTCTTCAAAGATTGATAATAGCCAAACACCTTGTAATGTTGTATGAATACCTCCCTAGTTAAGAGGGAGTGTTGAAGGAAATGTAACTAGGTTCGGTCTTCATAAATGTACTTTTGATATTTGTACTTATTCAAGAAAAGAAATATTATTTTTATAATATATGTCAATGAGTTTCTTGCTCATTGAAATAGGTCTAACACTAGTTAAAGTGCTATAGGTGAGTCAAATAGTCAAAAGGAAATGTTGAAGGCCTTAAGGGCATGTTACACCTTGTATGTGTATGTATTATGGTCAAGAGAATACCTCCAAGCAAAGTCACAAGCATCCTCCAAGCAACAACATCCTAAAAAGAAGAAATCCGAAGCATAAAAGTCAAGTCGGCCTAAAAGGAGCAGACACCTATATATTAGGTTCATTACACCACTCAAATAGAACGCATTCATAGCTTTGAAATTAGCGTAGAAAACGAGGAAGACAAATGGTGATCAAGTGACAAGAAAGGGAGCCTCTAGTGCAGCGTACAAGGAGTCTAGGCTGAAGTTGAGAGGACTGATTTCTAGTGTAGAAAACAGTCATACGTGCGAGAAACAAAGCCTCTTCCTGCAGTCATTGCAGCACTATCATCACAGTCACATAACATCATTGGTTGGGCAATCTAAGCAGGCCTATAAGGCCCCTCACTCAAGCGTAGAAGGAGCCCTCTCAAGCGAAGAAGGAAGAGGTCTAAATCACAAAGAAAACAGTCACACCTGCGAAGGTAAAGAGGTTGTCCATGTTGTCATAACAACTCTTCCATTACAGTCATACAAGTTCATTGATTGGTGAAGACAAAAAAGGAATCATCATAGGAAATGGGTATCATCAAAGGTATCTCCTCTAGAGCAAGTGCAACGAGGTTTACTAACAAGTTGAAAGAAGATCGAAGTGTCAAAAGGAGGAGAATGAAGTGTCATGGAACAAAGTGTCGGAAGAAGGAAGCCTATGTGCCACGAAACAAAGCACAGAAAGGAGAAAGGGCTTGACTTGTGCTTGGAGGATATTCTAGTCAAGGGTCTAGGGTTTGGCATTGATCAATAGAAGCTTCAATAAGAGAAATTCACTAAAGGGTTTTCCTCTCAAAAGAAGAGAGGTTTTGGCCCTGGCAGAGAGCCAATATCTTGTGTTCTTGTTTTTATGTTTTGGTAGCAGTTTGATGAAGTACACACATATGCACTAATAAGAAGAAGAAGAAGAAGAAGCTAATAAGGAAAAGTAAAAATACTCCACAAATTGTTATCAAGTAACGAAGAATCACACTACACTACTTTGCCCTAGATTCTTCAACATTCCTCACACGTGTAGCATATATTAAAGGTTTTGCAGTAGGGTTTCCTCAGTCAGCGAAGAAGCCCAGAAAATGATCTTTATATCAGCATATATCACAGTTGATGTTATAAGAGTGAGTCTCCTAGTAAAGCGAAGAAGGAAGATACCTCCAACTGCTCACACGTGAGAATTGCAAGGGTATAAGATAAGTCGAGGTTGCAGATCTGTGGATAAAACAGAAATTGTAGTAGTGCAAACAGTTTGACTTGTGTCGACCATAGGAGAAGGAAAGAGCAACAAGTTTGTTTCAAGAAGGATTTCATCAAGGAAGGTTTGTGTCTTGGTCTTGGAGTGGCACAAAGGTCTGGGGTCTTGGTCTTGGTATTTGTGAATTGGAATCTCTATAAGAAGAAGAATTTTTTCAGGATTATCTCTCAAGAAGGAGAGGTTTTGGCCCTAGCTAATAACCTATATTATGTGTCTCTTGTCTCTTTATGGTTTATGCATTGATAGTTGTTTGATGAAAAAGAACACTAATAATCTAAGTAAAGGAAGATCCTAATCTAAGAAAGTAAAAAGCATTCACAAGCAGTTATCTAAAGAAGAGAAATCGCCTAATATCGATGCCCTAGATTTCTCAACATGGTATCGGAGCTAAGGTAACAAAGTCAAAAAAGGGCATCTTATCAAGGGGCACTCAAGGATCAAATCTCAAAGAAGGCATGAAAGCGAAGATCATCTTGAAGTCAAGATCTACAAAGAAAGCATCAAAACCCTAGATCAAAGAAGTCTACAAAGAAGTATTGGGATCATCATCAAGAAAAGAAGGCCAAAACCCTACATCTACTCAAGTTGAAAAGATCTACGAATCAAGTTGAAGTGTTTTGAAGACTATTCATCCAAAGGAAGCTAAATCAAAAGGTGTTGTCATCAAGACTCAAAGACGATCTCTCTTTGAAACAAGATTCCTACCATTGAAGACATCATCTAGAAGTCATCATTGATCTTCATCAACAAGACTTCACCATCAAAAAGGATCTCCCTCTCTGTGAGATCAAGGATCATTATTGAAGAAACCTATCTTCATCAAGGAGAATTTTTATATTCTCTATATCATCATCAACATCAAGGAAGCAGAAAGGAGAAGGCGCATCCTATCAATTATATTTAATGTCCACATCTAAATCAGTCAAAATGTCTTTTTGCAAGGAAAGTAGCAAATTGGTTGGGGATTCAAACTATCTTGCATGGAAGAAAAGGATAGATTTGAATCTCATTGAAAATAACATTATGGAACATGTCAAAGGATCTATCACTAAACCAAGAAAGGAAGATGCTCAAGCTCTTGCCAAGTATATGAAAGGGGAAGTTAGGGCTCAAAGGATTCTCATAGAATCAATCAAGGATCCCCTCATCCCATATGTATCTAAACTCGAAACTTCAAAAGAAATCTATGACAAACTGGTATAGTTGTATTCTATAAGCACTGCTGGAGAAGTCATCTCATTAAGGCAAGAACTCTACAAGCTGAAGATATCTGGGGAAGATGGAATAGCCTCAAACTTTATGAGGATATCTGAGATCCAAGATCAACTTCAAGATCTAAGAGAAGTCATGCCTGATAGAGAAATGACTACAGTTGTCTAAATGCACTACCGGAGGAGTAGGGTAACTTTACTTCAAGTATTTATGGGAAGAAAGAAGCCGCTCCATTCCAGGATCTATGGTCCCTGTGCAATATTGAAGAATCTAGACTAAAGGCCAAATTTGATGTGGGAGCAGGTGAGCAAAATCAAGCTTATGCTACAATGACAAGAAGAAAAGGAAAATTTGGGAAGTCTAGTTCTCGGAAAAAGGACATGACTAAGATTCAATGTTATGGGTGTCCAGAATATGGGCACTACAAAAGAGATTGTCCTAAGACCAAGAAAAACAATAACAAAAGAGGAAGAGAAGAAGCCCATATCACCAAAGAAGTACAGGAAGCCGAAAAGAAGAAGTCCAAGAAAGAGGAAGTAAGAGATCTCCATAACTAAGATAGCCTTCCTCACATAAGTTATTTTCAAGTTCCTAGGTCTTCTATTGTAAGATATGGCTATCATGACTAAGTAAAATAATGGGATGCATCAAGGAATCATAGAAGCATTGAAAGCAAGAGCTCGGGACATCATCATAGAGAAGCATGAAAGATGGTTAGGATCTATCGAAGTCAAGGATATAGCTCTTGGGAACCTCATTGGGAACATAAGTGGCAAGGTCATCTAGTGCAAGGTTCATCATACATCTGTCAAAAGGAAACATCTACTGATGGCGATACTCTAGATCCTCAAGATTCTTTGATGAGATCTTCATCAGAAGGTTCATCGATCAAGAGAGAAAGCAAGTGTTTCATCAAGAATTCCAAACTTGTGGAATTCATGGGATGATGGTATGATGTCATAAAAGAAGCAGAACAAGGGATTGAAGCTTTTTCAATCAAGGGAGCTGCTACAAGAAGTCTGAATGACCCAAAGGAAAAATGAGGTATATATGCTTACATTCGATATTGTAGATTCATGTCAATGGTTGCAGGTAACATGGATCAATTCTCTATCTTGAGAGCATAATCAAAAGGAAGAATCTCCTCCCTTGAAGGGATGCGTGAATGCATGGGTCACACATTCACTAGATGAAATCAACATAATATGTCCTCATATGAAGTATGAGGTGGTTGACATTAATTGGAGGAACTCTAATTGGAAGTACCTGGGAATGAAATATGTAAAGAAAGGAAGGAAGAGATCGAGGAATATGCAACCATGGTAAAGACAATCAACATTTGAAAGACCAAGAAAATTCGACTAGGATATCTCCATGAAAGATATGAATACTCTGATGGAGTCTGAAAAAGAAAGAGACCCTTGAAAATATATATCTTTGGGAGATGTGTCGATATGTATGCAGGATGCTAATGCAAACTAGAAGATGTCATGATGAAAGACCATCACAAAGGTAACTATGATTTAAGTGTCTGGATGGGCTTATGCAGGGCTACCGAGGGAAGATCTATGGATATATTCCACCATTGATGCCCATGTAGTAGGATGAAAAATCCTTATGGAAACATGGCATGAAGAAGGCAACATGGAAGGAAGGCCAGATATGAACAGATGGATCACTTTCCGATGATGACAGGACTAGCTCACGGATGAAAGTGATAGATGGTTTGTGCCCTATGAAGAAGTCCCAAACATGAAGACTCCTAGATAATGAAAAGAAATTCATGACATCGTGAGGAGGAGTTCTTCAAGCAGTTGGTTGTCCCATCATCTCCACCTAAGGAGTTGTTGTAGGTCCCTAATTAAGAAGGAGCCTAGAAAGAAGTTTCTTACTTGGTAGAAATTTGGAAGCAAAATTCCCAAGTCAAGAGGCAGCTTAGGTACATTCCTTTTGTAAGAATGAGTACATTCCTATATTGGAATAGATATGTCCTCCCTAATTAAGAGGGAGAAATAGACACATCATTCTTGTTTTCACTTGGGAAGACAAAATGGAGGATTGGGTAAACATTTGGCATCTGATGCTCTTTGAGGATGTGTTAGGGCATCCAAGATAAGAGTAGTCGTAGAGGACCGATATTCTTTGAGGACTGGGAATCCAAGATAAGAATAGTCCTAGTGGAACACACCCTAAGAACTCGGGTGGGGTATGTTCCAAGAGAGACAATGATGAGGGTGTCTATACATCATTGGTCTCACCAGCGTTGTGCTCAAATCTCGTGGAGAGATAGAGTTGTTAGTCAGGGCCTTGCTATATGACAATGCTGGTTTATATAATACTATACAGATAGGTTACCAATCCAACTCTTCTTATGAGAAATTCTTCAAATTGAGAATGACCAAGTACCATTATGAATACCTCCCTAGTTAAGAGGGAGTGTTGAAAAGTGTAACTAGGTTTGGTCTTCATAATGACACGTAATTGTGATTTTATGTAATTGATGAAAAGAAATTCATGACATCGTGAGGAGGAGTTCTTCAAGCAGTTGGTTATCCCATCATCTCCACCTGAGGAGTTGTTGTAGGTCCCGAATTAAGAGGGAGCCTGGAAACAAGTTTCTTACTTGGTAGAAACTTGGAACCAAAACTCCTAAGTCAAGAGGGAGCTTAGGTACATTCCTTCCGTAGGGATGAGTACACATTCCTATATTGGAATAGATATGTCCTCCCTAATTGAGAGAGCTAACACATCATTCTTGTTTTCACTTGGTAAGACAGAATGGAGGATTGGGTAAACATCTCGCATATGATGCTCTTTGAGGATGTGTTCGGGCATCCAAGATAAGAGTAGTCGTAGAGGACCGATATTCTTTGAGGAATGGGAATCCATGATAAGAATAGTCTTGGTGGAACGCACCCTGAGAACCCAGGTGGGGTATGTTCCGAGAGAGACAAAGATGAGGGTGTCTATACATCAATGGTCTCACCAGCGTTGTGCTCAAATCTCGTGGAGAGATAGAGTTGTTAGTTAAGGCCTTGCTATATGACAATGTTGGTTGATATGATACTTTACAAATGGGTTACCAATCCAACTCTTCTTATGAGAAATTCTTCAAATTGAGAATGACCACGTACCATTATGAATACCTCCCTTGTTAAGAGGGAGTGTTGAAAGTGTAACTAGGTTCGGTCTTCATAATGACATATGCAAATGTGATTTTATGTAATTGATGAAAAGAAGAAAAATAAAATTATATTGTGATGCTTGTCTCATGGGTTTTATGAGCAAGGAATTTTATTTTTTGTAATGGCTCCCATTGTGAGCCTTTAGGTTTTGTCATCTAGTCATAAAAATCAAATTGAGTCAATGCCATGTATGAAGGACCCTTCTTGGGAATATTACATTTTGTATGAGTCATTAAAATAAGCATGAAAGCCCTCCAAGACAAGCACAAGGCCTCTTCTTCAAGTCGGCTTAAGATGAAAGAAAGATAATCTCCAAAAGGCATGTCGGCCTTGTCTCCAAGTCATGTCGGCTAATTAGCATGGGAAAACCACTATTTATAGGCAGCTCAACTTTCATTCTTGGCACAGATTTCGGTCATACATCTGAAGTACAACAGAAAGTGCGAAAAATAGAAGTAGAAGCCTCTAATCCAGCGAAAGTAGGAGAAGAATCCAAGTTATTCAAGCATTGTTTTGGTTACCTTTTCCTCACGCGTGTGGCATATATTAAAGGTTTTGCAATAGGTTTTCCTCAATCAGCAAAGAAGCCCAAAAAAATATCTTTACATCAACATAAATCATAGTCGAGGTCATAAGAGTGAGTCTCCTAGTTAAGCGAAGAAGGAAGATACCTCCAATAGCTCACACGTGAGAATTGCAAGGGTATAAAATAAGTCGAGGTTACAGATTTGTGGACAAAACCGAAATTGCAGTAGCGCGAACAATTTGACTTGTGTCAACCATAGGAGAAGGAAAGAGCAACAAGTTTGTTTTGAGAAGCATTTCATCAAGGAAGGTGTGTGTCTTGGTCTTGGAGTGGCACAAAGGTCTAGGGTCTTGGTCTTGGTATTCGTCAATTGGAATCTCTATAAGAAGAAGAATTTGTTCAGATTTTCCTCTCAAGAAGGAGATGTTTTGGCCCTGGATGATAGCCTATATTTTGTGTCTCTTATCTCTTTATGGTTTATGCATTGGTAGTTGTTTAATGAAAAAGAACACTAATAATCTAAGTAAAGGAACATCCTAATCTAAGAAAGTAAAAAGCATTCACAAGCAGTTATCTAAAGAAGAGAAATCACCTAATATCGATGCCCTAGAATTCTCAACAGAACCTCCTAAGTTGAACCACATGCAGAGGAACATGGATGACCTAAAGTTGCAAAAAAAGGGAAGGCACTCAAACCCAATAGTCTCAACCAATTATTTAAGCTGAAAATAATGACATAAGCTTCACACAACCCATGTTGGATCTAGCCCAAAAGAAGCTTTATAGCTCCATGGTGGCAAAGACCCTACTCGCAACTCCCAACACTCTACCCAAAAGAGGGGGGCTCCTATTGAGCCAGGTATTGACCCCATAAGCTAGATGCCTTCCAACCAATGGAGATTGATGATACCCACAAAAAACCAATGTGGATCGAAGTCGGGATTAATTCGGCAAGGGTCCAAAAGTTGAAAAACTCGGCAAAGTCGGGAGTTTTTCGAAAAAGTCGGCAAAAAGTCGGCAAAATTAAAAAAATACAAAAATATTCATTTTTAAAAAAATCCGGACTTTTTCAATAAAATCCCGACTTTTTCAATAAAATCCCGATTTTTTCAATAAAATCCCGATTTTTTCAAAGAAAAAAAAATCATTAAAGAAACTACCACGATTTTTTGGAAAAAGTCCCGATTTAATCCCGACTTTTTCGATTTAATCCCGATTTTTTCGTTTCTTAAAAAGTCGGCAAAAAATCGGCCAATTTAATCCTTTTCTTGAAAAAATCGCGTTTTGGGAATAAATCCCGATTTTATCGGGACTTTTTCCACACTGCAAAAAACAAAGCAACAAAAGTTTGAAATAATATTTCCTACTTCGGATGTAGAATGTGAATTGTTTGAAACCCTTTGATGCCTGTTGCTTCAAAATTTAGTAGGCCTTGTAAGGGGGTAACCTACAAGGCAAAAGCTAGACTAAGGGGCAACAGTGAGGTGTACCTCCTACTCATTATGGACTTTCACCAATGGGAGGCATCCCTTTAGATAAGTCATCTATGAGAGGTATGCTAGGTTCAAGGATCAAGGTGACCAGAGAATCTAAAAGAGGATGGATCTTCTCAAGTCCAAGGCTCAATCAAGTGAATAAAGGCAACTCCATCCTCTAATAGGGCCTATTTAGAGCACAATTGACCTAGGGATTGAGAAATAGCAAGCGAAAGGAATTACCCTAGAATCAATATTCCAAGAAAAGGTTCCCCACCAATGAGTATCAACAGACCAATGGAGCAAGAAACCTTCAATAAGCCCCCAAGTTGAAACCTAGGGTTTCCTAGGGCAAGGTCAACCTAGCGAAAGAGAAATCAGCCTTAAGATGGATAGACTAGCCACCAAAGGGAATTGATTTTGAGGTAATCAAGTCTCCCCTTGATGTTGAATCTTTCCACAAGCCAACACCCCACCTCTAGGTCAACTCACACCCTAGCCCTAGCTAGCAATTTGACCTTAAGAGGGCTGAAATCATAAATAGGGGAGCGAAATTGAGTTTGGGGATGAAATTATGGGTGGCCATCAAATTAGCAAGGCCAGCACCTAGTCCTTGGGATGATGGAGTTTATGGAGGTGATAAATTTGCTAAAAATTGGAAAGGGTAAGGATATTTTGATGCCCTAGCACAAAACCCTAATTATTATCTTTGTGAGGGATCAAGGTCCCTTAGGAGAGCTATTATAAAGGTTCACCAAGGGGATTCCCATTCACACTTCATACATGAGTAATGCATACAGTCATGTTATCTAGATTCTCTCCAACTGATCTTCAGTAATAAATGGCACATCAGAAAAACCCTAGATAATCAATTCATTCCATACATTAGACATAAGATCAAAAATTTATCAAATTCAAGGCTTACTTACAAGACAAAATGCATGAACAATCCTTTATTGATCCAAGATAACTTCTCCATTGCTAAGAAATAACTCCAATATGCAATACGCCATAGAATCACATCTCCGCAAGAATCCAAGACGTTGAAATCTCCAAGATGTCAAATTCAAGTCACAAGTGATGATCATTTGAAACAATGATCCTCTCGTCTATTTATACGAGGAGGATGACATCTAATTAGCTTATAAAGCTCCTAAAAACAAGTTTGATGGCAACATAACCTTAGTTACAAGCCAACTCACTAGCCTTTCACAAATATGCCCTAATTAGCCCACACATGTGATCCATAAGCTCTCTAGGGCTAACGACGTGCAATAACTGTGTTCCATATGGCATGTCCAAGGTTGATGAGGTTCCAAGGTGGTGTAGAAGCATGTCATGTCCATGATTTGGGGGTTGGCCCTCAAATCCACCTCATTTCCTCCTATGGTGTCCCAAGATCCAGTTGGGGCACCACAAAGTGGTCTCCATGGGTCTCCAACTGCTCAAAGTGGCCTCCTCTACTCCAACATTGAGGGCTTTTCTAGGAGCAACAAGCCCTCCCTAATCTCTCATGGTGACACCATCCTCATCTGGGCTTTGAATCAACTTCCATCCATCAATTGGTGTCAAGGTTGGCCTGGGGGCAAGTTGGGTCCAGCTGTGTCATCCTAAAGAATCATCAAATCTGGTACAAAGTGATCCAACATCCTCAATGCATGAGATATCCGGGAACATGTGTCATCTAATCCTATCGCTAAGAGGCCCAAGAGTCTCAGTGCTTCACTTGTTTGTGCCAATATACTTCTCAAAGGGACCTGGGTACAAGGTGAACAAGCTACCCAAGACCTGGGATGCTAAACCTCCTGACAAGAAACAACGTGAAGGCTAGTGAAAGCAACTAGTCATCAAGGACAAAGATCATTAATGCAACTAAGTGAACCAAACTTGAATGTTATGGGCAATTTAATACTTCAAATAAGGATCCCCTTCCAAAATCAGGACCTTTATCTGGCAATGGTGTTTTCTCCCTAGGTAGGGATGGCTAAAGATCAACCCTATTAGGTTCTTCCAGCCCCTAAGGGCTGTTAAATTATGCAACTAGGGTTAACTCCACTTTGGACAGCTCATTTGATGAAGATAATTGTTGCATTAATTTCCTCTCTTCGAGAGGACCAAAATCGACCTAAAGATCACCCTTTTGGGTAAGCAGAAGTTGAAATTTTAATTTATTCTCTCTCATGTAAAATTTTTAAGTTCGGCCTCACATTTATGTAGGCTCAAGATGCCCATTCGACTTGTCTTTTCACCCACTCGAATTGGTATAAATACAAGAGACATCACACCTCATTTGGAGCATCAATCAACTCAACATATCTTCTCTCTCTTCTCTCATTATTGGTTCGTACAGCTCAAAATTGGAAGGACTCCTCTCACACGTGCAAAGCACAAAAGACACCTTTCACTGGGCCGAATTGCAAGGTTGTTTCAAGGCATTGACCTGTGTTTACTTGGGCACATTTGACATGCTTTGATTGTGTTTTCTTTGGGATTGTTTCTGTTTCAAGAGGTCGCATGACTTTGACCGATGACTTATCTCAGACATTTGACTGCAGACTCCACCTTTATGTTGACCAAGTTTGACTTTTCAAATTCACACTGTTTTGATATATTTTTGACCTACTATGGAGGCCGAATTGAAAGCCCTTTGACCAAGCTACTGGAGGACAGTTTTGACCGTTGACCATTAACTAGTTAGGGTTGACTCTAATGTTGTTGAATGTTGTTGACCGAATCAAATTACAGAAGGTTCAAATTTGACCATTGTTGGCTACATCTCTTTACTTTGTCTCTGCTTTGGATAATAATTTGGTATTGAATATTGACATTGGATGTTGGCTAAGTCAAAGTTTGACTTTGACTCTTGGATGATGTACTCTTTCTGCTGAACATTTGAAGACAATCTAATAAGAAGATTTGCAAGGGTTTACCCCACAGTGGGTTTTGCCCTACTCTGTCTTTGACCAAATTTGTGTCTCGTCTCTTGGTTGTCTTTCTATGCGCATTTGTTTATTTGTTCTATCTACTATTGCTCTACTGTCATTGGAAAATTGAAGAAGTGAAATTGAGAAATTGAATGCTATTAAACATTGTTTAAGTAATAGATGCAGCATAGAGAAAGAGATGAAAAATTAACATGGTATCGGAGCTGAGGTGAAGACAAGCCCAAGAGACATAGAGCAAGAGCATCCATCTCTCAAGAAGTTGATTGAAAAGGGAAAATCTTTTGGTAAAAATGTCTTCCTCTTTCTTCAAGGAGCATGAAAAGTTGGGTGATTCATCCAACTTTGTTGCATGGAAAGTCAGGTTGGAGATCATAGCTAACAACAATGATGTGTTAGACTCCATTCAAGGAAGAATCCCTGAGCCTCTAGAACATGCTTCCGCTGCTATCAAAAACAAGCATAAGAAAGGTGAGTTAAAGGCAAAGCAAATTATAGCTGATGGTTTACAAGATAATCTACTTGCTTATGTTGGAAATTTGAGAAGGTCCAAGGACATGTATGACAAGATTGGTGGCATGTATAAAGTCAACAACTTGAATGAAATCATCTCATTGAAAGATCAACTCAAAGACACGAAAATGAACAAAAGAGAATCCGTGCAATCATACATAATGAGGATATCTCGTATTAGAGATCAATTGCTAAGAGTTGGGGAAATCACACGTGACAAAGAATTGGTGATTGTAACTCTTTGAGGCCTCCCTTCCATTTGGGAAACTTCCATTATTACTATAAGCAACAACAACAGCATCTCAAAATTCGATGACCTTGTTGGAAAACTCACACAAGAAGAATCAAGGATGATATCTAGAGGAAGAATTCAAGGATCAAACAAAGGGGAGCCCTCTACCTACGTTGCTCAAGGAAAGAAGAAGAATGCAAGGAAAGGGAGGGGAAAGCCATCCAAATCAAGAAATCCTCCTCAATTCAATCAAGATTCCAAGGAATCAAGAAGACGAAATAGAGATGTTGAGTGCTACAATTGTCATCGAAAGGGTTACTATGCTCGAGATTGTCCCGAAAAGAGAGATACTCCAAGAAGGAACTCTTCAAGGTCTTATAACAATAATTGTGGCTTCAACAATAACAGATCATATGAAAGAAGAGATGATAGAAGAAGGAATGAAAGAAGAAGAGGCTCCCCCGATGATCGTGACGATAGCTATCATCCTCCCAAAAGGCCAAGAAACTCTAGGTATGGAGGCAATGTTACTAAACAATCTAAATATATTCTTATTTCTGCATTAGCTAGTTCATCTCTTCCAGGCTCTTGGGATAGTTGGTTGGTTGATAGTGGGGCTCCTCATCACTTTTTTGGATACAAGGAGGTTCTCTCTGATCTGGTAGAGAGGGAGACAAATCTAAACATTATCCTTGGTGACAATACCACTCATCCCGTGAAGGGCTTTGGTTCTATCAAATTTCACTTGAACTATGGGGAATATGTTTTGTTTCATGATGTATTAAATGTGTCGGGATTGAATAAGAATTTGGTTTCAATATCTGCCTTGGAAGATAAAGGAATTAGGGTTGCATTTATTAAAGGAAAAGTACTTACTTGGCCTGTTGAATCCTACATGAGAAATGCCTTCACTTTGGGAACTAGGTTTGAAGGACTCTATAGAGTCACCAGAACACTCCTTCTAACCATGGTCCATAATACAAATCTTCAAAGCGAGTTGTGGCACCGAAGGCTAGCCCATCTACACTATGATGCACTTCCTAAGTTGAAGACACTGGTCTCTGGGCTCTCCAATGTTCAAGCTCAACATGATGGAGTATGCCCTGGATGTGCAAGTGGAAAGAAGACAAGGGGACCATTCCCCTCTAGCGAAAACAAGACGGAAGAAATCCTTCATCTCATTCATTCTGATATATGTGGTCCAATGCCCGTGCATTCACTTGGGGGTCATCTTTATTACATCACCTTCATTGACGATTTCTCAAGGAAGACATGGATCTACTATTTGAAGCACAAGGATGAGACATTCGAAATATTCAAGGAATTCAAGGCTTTGATGGAAAATCATACAGGGAAGAAAATAACGATCTTTAGGTCTGACAACGGTGGGGAATACATCTTAAATGAATTCATAGACTTTTGTAAGAAGGAAGAAATCAAGAAGGAGACCATTGTGCCTTACACTCCCTAACAAAATGGAGTGGTTGAGAAAAAGAACAGGTCCATTGTGGAAGTTGCCAAAGTTCTTCTGAGCTGAAGCAACAAACACAGCAGTATATGTTCAAAATAGGTTGCCTCATTGACCTTTGGCCAACAAGACTCCCGAGAAAGTATTCACAGGTGTCAAGCCCAATATTGGTCATCTCCAAATTTCTGGATGCCCCGTGTACTTCCATGTGCCAAAGGACAAAAGAAACAAGCTAGAAGCTAGAAGAAGGAAAGATACATTTGTTGGATATAATGAAGATTCTAAAGCATTTAGAATATATATTTCTAGTCAAATGAAGGTTGAAGTTGACAGGGATGTGACATTTGATGAAGAAGTTGCACTTAGAAAAGCAAGGGACTTCCCTCCACCTACTCCTCCTGAAGACAATAGTGATGAGATGGATATCCTAGAAGTCCTTCTGTGCCTGAATCCGAGAAGGAGATCGTTGATGATCCCATGGAGCCTATGGACCCTCCTCCATGCTATCCCCCAACAAGGAAAAGACCACTGTGGCTCAAGGACACATTACAAGATGCTGAGAAACATGGTGTTGCTCAGGGAACTTTCAGGGAAAGCAAGAAGCCATGCAAGTACCAAGTCTATGTGTAGCCATGAGCAGGATGATTCAAGTCGGACCTAGTACCTTTGAAGAAGTTGTGAAGGAACAACTCTGGAAGGATGCAATGGCCAAAGAATATGAGACCATTATGAAAAATGATGTATGGGATATTGTGCCAAGACCAAAAGAAAAATATGTGGTAACCTCCAAATGGCTCTACAAGATCAAGCATGGGGCTGATGGAAGCATCCAAAAATACAAGGCAAGGTTTGTAGCCCATGGTTTCACTCAAAAAGAGGGAGAAGATTATGACGATATATTTGCTTTTGTGGCCCAATACACTACCATTCTTTCGATAGTATCCCTTGTTGCAAGTCAGGAATGGACTCTCCACCAAATGGATGTGAAGACCGGCTTTTTACATGGTTTGCTACAAGAAGAAGTGTACATTGAACAACCTCCAAGATTTGAAGTTCATGACAGGAAGACCCATGTATGCCGATTAAAGAAAGCTCTCTATGGATTGAAGCAAGACCCCGTGCTTGGTATGCTCGTATCGACAGTTACTTGATAAAGTTGGGATTCACAAAGAACAATGTTGATCCAAACTTGTACTTCAAAACAGTCCAAGGTATGCCTCTCATTTCGGTATTATATGTTGATGACTTATTCATGACAGGTTCAAACCCGAATGTAAGAGGAAGTTGTCTTCCAAATTTGAAATGAAAGACCTTGCTCCGATACACTATTTCCTGGGATTAGAAGTATGGCAAAATTCGGACGAGATTTTCGTTTCACAAAGAAAACATGTTGTGAAACTCCTAGAGAGATATGGCACGGTTGAATGCAAGTCCTTGCCTACTCCTATGGAAATGAATTTCAAGAAGTTGAGTGGAGAAGCTGCCAGACCAGACCTAGCAAACCCTTCTGAGTATAGACAATTGGTTGGTGCTTTGATGTTTCTTGTGAATACTCACCCCGGCATATGCTTCGCAGTTAACACTTTGAGTCAGTTTATGACCGAGCCTCACCGTGTACATTGGGTCATTGCCAAGCATGTTCTAAGATATCTACATGGGACTATTAACCTTGGACTAAGATATATCGCTGGAAATGTTAGACTACATGGATATACAAGATGCAGATTAGGTCGGTAATGTTGTCAACGGGAAGAGTACCTCCAAATGTTGTTTTAGTTTGGGATTTGCCATGATATCATGGATGAGCAGGTTGCAGAAATCCGTAGCCCTTAGAATCGTTGAGGCCGAGTTATATTGCAGCTAACCTTGCGAGTTGTGAAGCAATTTCGTTGAAGAAGCTCTTTGGAGAGCTATTTGCGCAGGTTTTGGACACGACAATCATCTATTGCGACAACAAAAGTGGGATTCGTTTGTCCGAGAATCATGTGTTTCACGACAAGTCCAAGCATATTGAGATCAAATATCATTACATCCGTGACATGGTGCAGAGAGGAGTTGTGAGACTCCATCACATTTCAACAAATGAGCAAATAGCCAACATCCTCACCAAGCCTTTGCCAAAAGGGAAGTTCTTGGTCTTCAGAGAGCAGCTTGGACTGGTTGAGATGACCCTTTCGAATAAGGGTCTGGGCTGATCAAGAACACTAAGCAGTGCTCTTCCCCCTTGGTTGAGCTCCCAAGGTGTGGAATGGAGCTATAGGGCTCTTGGGGATGAGAGACCTCTGACCGATAGGATGTTGAGACCTGAGATCTCCCCTAGTCAAAGTATGCCCCAATTAGCATCCTACCCACTTTGTGGGATAACCTCTCCCATTTGGCCAATGGGTTGAGGGACTTGGGATAGAGTGTGATCCCTACCCCTTGCAATAGGTGGATCTCGCCCAAGTTGGTGGATGCATGTGTTCTACCATCTGACTCTTTAGGGTTAAGATGGATGATCAGGGACAATAGGGTAGAGTGTGATCCTCATGTTGATCTCACCTATTGTCAAGGACTTTGGGATAGAGTGTGATCCCTACGCTTGGGGTAGGTTGGCCTCGCCCATTGTCTTTGGATTGGGGTGGCAGCGATGGCTCCCAGATGATGATGATTCTGGGTGGTAGTTATGGCTCCCCGATGATGATGGTGACGATGATGATGATTCTGGGTGGTAGCAGAATCTCCCCGATGATGATGATGATATTGGGCGGTAGCTATGGCTCCCCAATGATGATGATGACGATTCTGGGCGGTAGCAGAATCTCCCCGATGGTGATAGAGGCAGGGTGGTAGCGGGAGCTCCCCTATAACATTTCTTCTTCTTTAGATTCGAGAATGTTCAGTGTGAGATAAGTAGAGATTATTCATGATGACAGAAGGATATGATGATTGATGGACATATATTGACAGAAGGAATTCTCCCTAGTTGAGAGGGAGTGTTAAATAATGAAATTAGGGTTAATTCCACTTTGGAAAGCTCATTTGTTGAAGATAATTGTTGCATTAAATTCATCTCTTCAAGAGGACAAAAATCAAACTAAAGATCACCCACTCTGGACAAGAAAAAGTTGGAATTTTAATTTATTCTCTCTCATGTAAAATTGTTAAGGTCGGCCTCACATTTATGTAGGCTCAAGATGTCCATTCGACTAGTCTTTTCAACCACTCGGATTGGTATAAATACAAGAGACATAACACCTCATTTGGAGCATCAATCAACTCAACATATATTCTCTCTCTCCTCTTATTATTGGTTCGTACAACTCAAAATTGGAAGGACTCCTCTCACAAGTGTGAAGGACAGAAGACACCTTTGACTGGGCCGAATCATGGGATTGTTTCAGGGCATTGACCTGCATTGACTTGGGCACATTTGACATGCTTTGACTGTGTTTTCTTAAGGACTGTTTTTGTTTCAAGAGGCCATATGAGAATCTGGGCACTTTGACCGCTGACTTATCTCAGACATTTGACCGCAGACTTCACCTCTGCGTTGACCAAGTTTGACTATTCATATTAGCAATGTTTTGACATAACTTTGACCTGCTAAGCAGGCCAAATAGAAAGCCCTTTGACCAAGTTGTTGGAGGACAGTTTTGACCCTTAACCATTAACTAGTTAGGGTTGACTCTAATGTCGTTGACTGTTGTTAATCGAATCGTATTACAGAAGGTTCAGATTTGACCATTGCTGGCTACATCTCTTTACTTTGTCTCTGCTTTGGATAATAATTTGATATTGAATATTAACATTGGATGTTGGCTAAGTCACAGTTTGACTTTGACTCTTGGATGATGTACTCTTTCTGTTGAACATTCGAAAACAATCTAATAAGAAGAAGATTTGCAAGGATTTTCCCCACAGTCGGTTTTTCCGTGGTCTTTGACCAAATTTGTGTCTCTTGTCTCTTGGTTGTCTTTCTATATGCATTTGTTTATTTGTTCTATCTACTATTGCTCTACTGTCATTGGAAAATTGAAGAGTGAAACTGAGAAATTGAATGCTATTAAATCTTGTTGAAGTAATAGTTGCAGCATAGAACAAGTGATGAAAAATTAACAAGGGGAATTGACATTTCCCTGGTCCACCCTTCAAATGAGAGGTGTTAATGAAAGCAATGATGGTAATGGAGGGGATAAGACTTCATGTCCAAGTGTCAAGGTCAAACAGACCAGCTAATGGGGGTGTCTACATCCTATGTGTATAGTTGGAAGGAGGGAGCACTCATGGATGAATGAGTTACCAGCTCAACCTTTGTTCTTCCACCCCTCTTGTGCACCTTTTCCTTCTTATTTATTTTTTTCTTTGTATTACTGATTATAGCTCAAGGGTTAGAGATTGTTTTGTATGATGTAGCAATTGTATTAACCCTTTAAGATGAGTCAATGTATTTCTTATAGGGGTTGGGACATGCAAGGGTTCTTTTTCTTTGATGTACTGGAGCAATAACTGCTCAGGAACAGAGTGATGGCCATATGAGTGAGGTATAGCTCATTTTAGGCTTTTGCCCACGTGTTAATCTTTATGTCCCTAGCCATATTTTGCATTTTGACTTTTCTTTCATTTCATTCTCATTAAGGGAGTTTTGAGGTTTAAAATGCGCCTCCTAAGGAAATTATAAAATAATAGTGAAAATAATAAAAAAATATTAGATTACATCATCAAATTTTAGAGGGAAAAAGAAAAAACTATTTTTTCAACTCATATTTTCAACTTATCTCCCTATGGGTTTACTCAAATTTGAGCAACAACACTTGTTGGATGCAGAATTTGATTCATCATCCAAGGAGTACCCATGTTGCATACTTTCGGTGGACCCTTCTACACGGAAAATGAGAAATACATGAAAAACATGATTGCATCCAAGGAGTACCCATGTTGCATATACTTTCGATGGACCCTTCTACACGGAAAATGAGAAATACACGAAAAACGTGATTGCATCCAAGGAATACCCATGTTGGATACTTTCGATGGACCCTTCTACACGAAAAATGAGAAATACATGAAAAACGTGATTGCAATCACCTTTTTCATGTATTTCTCATTTTCCGTGTAGAAGGGTCCATCGAAAGTATGCAACATGGGTACTCCTTAGATGGGGAATTAAATTTTGCATCCAACGAGTACTCTCGCTCAAAATTTGAGTAAACCCTTGGGAAGATAAGTTGAAGAGTTGAAAAAATAGTTTTATTATTTTATTAATTTTTAATATTTTTACTTTTTTACTCAAAAAAGGGTGAGTCATCCCCCACGGTTGACATCATCATCTTGAATCCTATTGGTTCTTATAAATTTTATTTTGGTTGTACATTTTTCTTACGAGACCCATTTTAGACCTCAAAATTCCCCTAATGGGCCATGATTTTCTCTTTTTGTTTCTTTTAGCTGCATCAACCTCCCTGGTCAAAGTTTTCAGGCCCTACCAAAGTATGTGGACGTATGAGTGCCAAATCCTAAAGAACCAATGACAAGTTGTACTCTAATAATGGAGGTGAGATATGGGCTTGTAATGTAAGATGGAAGGTGTTGAGTATGATATATGGGTAGATGGAACTATGTGATCTCAATCAGGGCTTCCCAAGTAGTTCCCCTGCTATACCCAAAGGGCCTTAAGGGAGGTCCCATTGGACTAGGATCAAGATTAACCCCCCATGTGAGGTTAGAGAACAAGATCACTGTCAAAATCTATCAATATTCCCAATCACCCCATAATCCATGCTAAATGCCCAAAACAAACAAGTATAAGCATTCGATTGCAAAATTATCAAAGTACCTTTTGAGTGGCAGCCCACCTTCATCCATGTGCTCATACTAAATGGGTGAGAAGCAAATGGTTGATGCAAGTAAAAGAAGCATATGGCATATCATCAGCTAGTTGCAGTGGCTAAGGGTTGTTGGTTGTCTAGCTGGTTGTCATGTATAGGAGAAAAGTTTTCTCATATGGGGTTACCCATTTTGGTGGATAACAATGCCCTAGTAGGGAAAGAGGGTAAGAGTAAGATTCTCTCCTTGATGGTTCCTAATGAAGACAGTGTCCTTGAATGTAGGGGCTCACTGGCCCCTATCCCAAATCTATGGTTTGGACAATGGGCAGTGAAATTTCTTAGTTTGATATTGTGTTTGCAAGAGGTTAAAGTTACCAGGATTGTGCTTAAATCAGCCCTTTGGATAATATAGTCATATTTTATAGATATAGATTTTAACTAACTACAATGTAGGCAAAGATAGATCAACATCCCTAATTTTGTTGAAGAATGTAACTAATGACGGTCTTCATAATTGTACTTGAGTCCATGATGTAATATATTTGTCAAAAGAAAATTTTATTATTAAATAAATTGACTTATTAAAGCATGAGTTTTATACCTGGGTCAATGTTCAATAGGTCAAAGCACACATTGAGTGCTCTAGGATTTTGTTGAGTCAAGTCAAAATTAATTATGTAAACCCCTCTTGGGATCATTATATTAAAGAAATAAAATGTTTGAGTCATGTTAACTCCTCCACCATCAAGTCGGCGATTTTAACAGTCTACTAGTCAGCCTCTAACAAATTGACAAGTTGGCTACTCCTTTTATTCACGCCAGCTCGATTACAGGTAGAAACAACTATATATACCTAGGTGAACTCAAACTGAAGCAGAGAAGATTTCGGTGGTGCAAAACTACAGATAGTGAAATGTGTTACAGATAGAAAGGGTCGAAGTTCTCCACAATTACAAGGACCGAAGTTTCTTTCTATAGCTGCAGGAGCCGAAGTTGTTTTATGGTTGAAGAAGGGATGAAACTCTTATTCTTAAAGATCAATTTTGGAAGAAGACTACTTCACTGAAGGGTTGACTTGATGGATGGAGGGAGGTTTAGGTCAAAAGTCTTGGTTATGTCACTGTGATTTGAATCTACTGAAGGAAGAGTTCTTGATTGGGTTTTCCCCTACCTAGAGATTTTGCCCTGGTCATGTGCCTACATCCTGTGTCCCTTGTGATTTTATTGTTTGGCATTTATCTTGATGAAAGAAGAATATAAATCAAAAAAGAAGAACTAATAAGTATATAAGAATATTCACAAGTAAATGTCAAAGTCTAAGAGAAATCTACCTAAGGAATCTAATCTATGTAATGCCCTTGATTCTCAGAGCTTGGTTTGACGGCATAAGGGCAGTTAGAAGGTCACATTTGTGCTAAAGGACTTCAAGACAAGTAAATGAAAGCTAGTTTCTTAGGACCGAGCTCCTAGAAGGATGGTATGAGGTATGTTTTTGGGCCTCTCTCTAATTAGACTGCAAACCTAAAATAAGGAAAGAAAAGATGTCTAGAGGCATCATTCTTAAGGACCGAAGGGCTAGATAAATAGCCTAGTCAAGGTTGAGAATCTTGAAAGGAAAAGTGAAGTTTTGTGCAAGAAATTGAGGATCTGAAATCACCTTAGAAAGTCTAAATTGTATAAGGTTTTGTATCACAGAAGTGACCGAATGATATATCTTGGGAATAATAGTATCCCTTCCAGCCAAGCAAATAGCTCACTTATTAAAGAGACCAAGGGCCAAACTATATGGAGTCTTTTTGTAAACCTCTTTGAAACTACTATCATCATAAAATAAACCGAAATTTCTATAAAAGAGAACGCATAGTTGGGCACTCTTATATAGAGCCCTTCAGTGACATAAAGACCAACCTTGAAGGACTAGAGGAATCTCTATTTTCTGTAAGACATAATGTGGTTCTACTTCAGTAATTTGATGAAGCACTAATCAAAGGATCACCCTCATAATTTGACAAGAACAGTAAAAGCCTCTCATGGTATCACTCGAATTGTAACACAATTGAAGAAGATCAAAATCGCATTTTTGAAGAGTTCTAAAAACCTTTACAAAGTCAGATTTTGTGATTGAAGATGACTTATTCTAATGATCAACTCTAAGCTACAGTTAGAAGAAAAATCCTACTAAGGACCTGTAGCAGCGTTTGGAATCATCTACAACCTTCAAGAAGATGACATCCAACACTTTTAACCAGATCAAAGTCTTCATTTAAATTAGGTAAGTAATGTTGTTGCTCTTCATGTTTTAGTCATCTAACAATGTGTATGCAGTTTGCAAAAGGCAATCAAGCTCAATATCAATTGTTCAAGAATGAAAAACAAAAGTATATATAACTTGTTCATTTATTAAAGAATTTGGTACGTTTAAGGATAATTGATTGTATGATTAACTAGGAATTATAGTTAGAACATTATCTTGCTCTCTCTTATGATAGCAAGTGTTTGACAACTTTTTGTAAAGAATGAAATTAAAGCATGTCTAGTTTTTGTATTCAAAACCCTATGAATTTTTTTTCTAAAGCTTAATGGAAAAACTAGTCTTGTATTTGATGATTCTTGTCAAGAAAGTGTTAAAGATATATTCTAAAAGGGTTGTGACAAGATCCAGACGGAGCCCTTTAAAAGGTAACCCTACAAGGTTTATAAAGGAGTAACTCAAGGTATGATTTATAATAATTATTCTTCATATTACAAGGTACGATCATTTTAAAAGTTTGTTCTACATTACTAACTCTTTCATGTTCAGGGTTTTGAATCTTAAAGATTCTTGTTAGGCTGATTAATCATTGGATTGAATGTACCCTGATTATACTATCATTTTGATCATTCTTGTGAAACCCGAACCTTTAAGGTTCACTGTAAAACCCTAGCCTTTTGGCGTATAGGGTGTGTTACCAATAATATGAAACCCTAGTCCTCTTAGGGTTGTTAATGAAATCTAGAACCTATGATGAAAACTCTATTCTTTTGATGTTTAGGGTTTTGATATTGTTTTAGCAAAAACCCTAGTCTTTTAGGGATTGTTGTTATTAACTGAAACCCTAGATCTTTAAGATTTTGATAAGTTAGGGTTTGTTGTTAATAAGCCTTAGGGTTTGATGAATTAGGGTTTATGAGAAAGACCCTTGTCCTAGCTAAAAAGATCCTAGGAATGAAACCCTAGGTGTGTATTCTTCCAAATAATTGAAACCCTAGCTTGATTGAAATCGTAGCATATCTAACTTTGATATATTGATGTTTGTATCTAGGGCTTACCCAGGTATTGATACAAGTCTCTAGTATATGATAATGCATCCTAGATATGTATATACAAGTATGCTAACTTAAATGTTGATGCTCATCTAAAAATCTAGGGTTTGTAACAAACCCATAGTAGAAATTGATATTTTAGGACTTGATGATATTATTGATATGTTCTGACAAAGAAAATCTAGGGTTTGGAACAAACCCTAGTAGAGTTTGTCATAAAGTATATTGTTAAATTTTTATATGTATAGTATTGTGATTGGATTATTATTTGATTTGTTATCTAAGGCTTTGTGCCTCGAAAAATGGAGTCTAGGGTTTGTGACAAACCCTAGCATGTAACCTTTGTTGATTATGAACCTAACTAGGTTTAGGTATTTGATGTCTAAAGTTTGAATGATTTGATGCTTCCATTATAATGATATGATTTTGATATAGTTAATTTCATGCTTCTATATTTGTATTTGGTTGTACTTGTTATTAAAGTTTTGCAGGTACATAATCTTCAAGATGTTGAAGATGTTCGTAATTGAAGATAATGATAATAAGCATGACGAAGGAAGCTATAAGAATGACGATGATCAAAGATGACCTTGACACTGTAAGAAAGAATGAAGTCGTGAAAGGTTGAAGTTTCTCCGATATTATAGAAGAAAATTGTTGATCTCCCTAAGTTAAGAGGGAGCATGACAAGAGTGCATCTCCTCTCCCCAATTAAGAGGGAGGGCATATTATGATAGTCATGATGGATAACATGAAAAATGCTTGGAAAAATAAATATATCTGATTTAGTTTCTTAGGAGAGATGAAGCATCTAATGGGGGATGCTTGGGAGGACATCTGGTCGACCTATGTGTTGATATCTAGATCCCAAAGTCGGAGGGTGGCATTGGTCATGGAGCTCCAAATTTGGATACACACCTAGATCCCTGAGTTGATGGTTAGCAAGTAAGCATGATGGTACCTAGAGTGGTTGAAAGCTTGAGTCCATCTTAGTCCCGCCCAGATAGATTACCCTAGTCAGGTATCTAGTCCGTAGCTCTTAGTGTGTTGGAACTCTTCATAGTTCATTTCATTTTGAGATCTTTCATGTACCTTCATATGTACGTAATTATGAATACCTACCGAGTTAAGAGGGAGTGTTGAAGAATGTAACTAGTGTCAATCTTCATAATTGTACTTGAGTCATGATGTACTATATTTGTCAAAAGAAAATTTTATTATTAAATAAATTGACTTTAGCATGTGTTTCATGCTTGGGTCAATGTTCAATAGGTCAAAATTGTTGAAAAATGTAACTAGGTTTGGTCTTAATAAAAATGTATTTGAGTCACAATGAAATGTATTTATCAAATGAATGAAAAAAGAAATTTTCATTATTATTATTATGACTTATTAAAGCATGAGTTTCATGCTTGGGTCATCATCTTTTAGGTCAAAGTCCCCATTGAGGCCTTCTAGGAATTATTCTAAGTCATTAGAGTCATTGTCCATTTAAAGAGACCCTTCTTGGACTTTTGAATCATGTAAAAAGAATTAATATTGAGTCAAATAGGCTATTTGTCACCTCCACACCAAGTCAGCCTCAAGGAGATCAAGTCGGCCTCAAACTGGGTAATTTGACCTCACCAAAAGCCTATATATTGAAGTTTTTTTAATTGATTTGGACCACTCACTCACTCAAGTTCGATATCCAAGAAGAAGAGCTAGAAAAGTGCAAAGTTGGAAAAGGAGGCTAAAAGGAGTGTGAAGTTGGGGAAGAAGGAAGAAAAGGTCAAGATCAAAGTTTTGGGCTATCTCACTCTCTCTCTCTCTTGTGTGGAGTCCTCTAGGAGATCAAAGTCTCACTTGTCAAGTCGAAGTTGTTGTTGTTGTTGTTGTTGCGAGTTGCTAGGTTGAAATTGCTGCTGCAAGGTCAAAGTTGTTGCTGAAGGGTTATCATCTGCAAGAAGGAAGAAAGGGATGACTTGGTGTGGAGGAAGTTTGTGTCTAGGTCAAGAGCCTTAGATTATCTCAGGAAGTTATTAAGGAAGAGTTGTTGATTGGGTTTTCCCCTAGATAAGGGTTTTGCCCTAGTTATCTGCCTATATCTGGTGTTTGTGATCTTTGTGCTATTGTTTTGGTAATTGCTTGATGAACTAAAAGATAAAAGAAAAACATAAAGATAAGAAAGTCACAAGTAATTATCTATATAAAGAAAATCTTTCTACCTTTCTGATTTTCTAACATGGAAGGAAAATGGTAGCTCAAAGATCTATTGAAAGTAAGGAGTTCTAAGACGCTTTGAATAAGGGTCATCAAAAGGAACATATAAGAAGGCAAGTATATCATCTTCAAGGACAATGTCTAACTCAATGAAGGGAGAAAACAAGCTAGAAGGAGCATCTAACTATAGGGCATGGAAGAAGAGGATATACCTCATCCTTGAAATGAATAAAGTTTTGGATCTAGTCAAGGAAACAATAAAGAAGCCTACTAATGAGTCAAGTGATGCAGAAAAGGCAAAATTTAGAGAGACAGAAATATTGGCCATGACCCTAATGGTGGATGGAATAAAAGATAACCCCATCCCCTAGCATAGACGACTCTGCTCAAGAGATATATGAGACTTTATCAAAATTATTCACTATCAAAAATCTTGGTCAAATAGAAAGCCTTAAAAATGAACAAAGATCTATAAAAATGACAAAGGAAAACATTGTGGCATCTTTCTTTGTGAGAATAGTCAGATTAAGAGATGAACTTCAAATGATTGATGAGATAGTACCAAAGAAGGAACTTGTAATTACTGCACTTCTAGGTTTACCAACTCATGGAGTGCCTTCTCATCAGGTCTCAACAATTGGAAGGAGACTCCTACAATTTGAACAACTATGGAATGCTTGCAGTCAGGAGGAAGTCAAGATTTCTCTAGTAAGCAACAAAGAGAATGAAGGAGAAAAGGTTTCAAATGCCTACTTCGCTCATCACAAGAACAAAGGATCATTCAAGAAGACTAAAGGGCCTAGAAGGAAGATAGACATATCCAAGATCGAATGCTACAACTATCACAAGATGGGTCACTACAAAAGTGATTGTCCTGAAAATCCGAGAAATAGAAAGAGAAATAGAGATCATGCAAATGTTGCCGAAGAAGGATCTCCAAAGAAGCACAAGACCGAAGAATCAGAAATAAAGGACTTATACTACTAAGCCCTTCTACTTTGAATTTTTTATTTGTTTTGTACTTTGATTTCTAGAACTTATAGGTTTAACATTCTTTGGAAAAACATTGTTGAATTGTTTTGTTAAAGTTTTAGGTATCCCTCAAGATTGGATTAAGAGGGAGCCCTCACCATTTTCCAAAGATAAGTATCTTACTCCATGTATTATCTTTTATATTTGGTTTTCCTTTTCTTATCTAGATGTGTTTGCACTAGATACTAATCATATTTCTTTTATCTATTTTCCTTGTTTAGGAAAGGCTTGCTACTATGATCAAGGGCTATGGAGAAGACCTCACAAGATAAAGCATAATAGAAGTTCTATTGGAATTGATGTCCTATAAGGTTTGTCTAAACTCAAAGGTATGTCTTAGAATATAAGTTTTGTTTCTCCTCATAATAAAGGTATATTCATTCTAAGAAATTTGCTTTACGTTACTAGCAAGTGTTATGTCTAGAACTGTTGAATCATAGAGATTCTTGTTTGGGAGATTAATCATTAGATTGAATCTACCCTCATTAATCATTATGTCTATAGAACCCTAATAAGTTCCATGTAAAACCTTAACCTAAGGGTAAGCCAATGTTAAGGTGATAAACCCTAGTCTACTTAGGGTTACTGATGAAATCTAGAAAATACTATTCTTTTGATGTTTGGGGCTTTGATGGTAATGTTATGTTTGAGTTTTAGTCTGGAAACCCTAGTCCTTTAGGGTTGGATGGTAATGTGTTCCTACGCCTTGATGTCTTGGTAAATTAGGGTTTATGAGTAAAACCCTTATGTATCAAAAGTAAGCTCCTAGGAATGAAACCCTAGGTGTATGTTTCACTGCATTATCAAAACCCTAGTTTGATCTAGATTGTTATATGCCTGACTTTAAATGTATTAATATTTGTGTCTTGAGGTTGTCCTATATATGTTATGATATGCTTGTGCATGATTATCCTAGATATGTATTTGTGCTAACTTATTTGTTGATAAGTTCTAGGGTTTGTAACTAATCCCTAGTAGAAGTTTGATATTCTAGGATATGATGTGGTGATGTTGTTTCCAAAATGATGATAAAATCTAGGGTTTACAACAAACCCTAGTAGAAGTTAATCATATCATTGAAACCTTAGATTGTGTTGTAATTGTTTATGATTGTTGTCTCATGTATGAAATCTAGGGTTTGCATTAAATCCTAGTAAAAGTCTAACATATGAATTCTAAAGTCATTAAATACATTACAAGTATACTTGTTTGAATTGCTTCTAGGGTTTACAATATATTAGAGTATGCCATATCTTTGGAAGATATATTGAGGCCCAAGATATAATGAGACTGATATCTTTACTGATGTGATCTAGGGGTTATAACCTAACCCATGCAAGAAGTTGAAATATAAAAGTATGTGTCTCTTGTTTTTTGTGAACCTAACTAAGTTTAAGTATTTGATGTTTAAAGTCTAATGCTTCCATTAATATATGATTTTGGTATAGTTAACTTCATGCTTCTATATGTATTTGGTTGTAATTGCTATCTAAGTTGTGCATGTACATAATCTTCAGGATGATGAAGATATTCAATTGATTGATAAGCATGATAAAGGAAGGTATGCGAACGATGATGATCAAGATAAGAAGGATGGAAGCCGTGAAATATTCTCTGATGTCATAGAAAAGAAGTTGATCTCCCTAAATTAAGAGGGAGTCTAGATAAAGAATGGAGTATATCTCTTGAATTGAGATGGAGGGTATATTATAGTCATTATGGATACCTTGAAGAAGAAATTGGAGAATGCATATTGAGGTGTTGTTGAAAGAAGGAAAGTTGGATTTGGTTGTTGCATGTGAAGTAGGAAAGGAAGTTGAATGATTGAAGAAACCTTTGTCAAGATTTGTTTGGGAAGCCTTGAAGTCCTACTATGATGAATTGTGAGGCAACATCATGGAAGTCAAAAGACCCCAGAGGATTTTGTTTACTCACGAGTCTATGAAAGGTTGTTACTAATTAAGGGGTTGCAACTTGCAATTGTTTAGGTAAATCTCTCAAGGTTTTTGAAAAAGCATGCTTGAGGTTAGAGAGATTTGATGTGTTGAGGCATTATGTATGGAATGCCTAGGAGGACATCTGGTTGGCATATGTATTGATGTCTAGATCTCGAAGAGGGAGGGTGGCATTGGTCATGGAGCTCTGACCTTGGATACGCACCTAGATCCCTAAGTTGATGGTTAGCAAGTAAGCTTGATGGTACCTAGACTAGGTGAAAGCTTTAGTCCATCTTAGTCCCACCTGGATAGATTGCCCTAGTTAGGAATCTATTTCGTGGCACCGTAAATGCCTAAACTCTTCATGTGTTTTAAGATCTTCCATGTACTTGTATATGTAAGTATGAATAGCTCCCTAGTTCAGAGGGAGTGTTGAAGAATGTAACTAGGTTCGGTCTTCATAAAAGTGTATTTGAGTCACAATGAAATGTATTTATCAAAAGAATGAAAAGGAAATTATTACTATTATTATATGACTTATTAAAACATGGGTTTCATGCTTGGCCATCATGTTTTGGGTCAAAGTCCCCAATGAGGACTTCTAAGATTTATTCGGAGTCAGTAGAGTCATTTTCCATTTAAAGAGACCCTTCTTAGGCTTTTGAATCATGTAAAAAGAATTAATATTGAGTCAAATAGGCTATTTGTCACCTCCACACCAAGTCAGCCTCAAGGAGATCAAGTCAGCCTCAAACTGGGTAATTCGACCTCACCAGAAGCCTATGTATTGAATTTGTTCGAATTCATTTGGAACACTCACTCACTGAAGTTCAATATCTAAGAAGAAGCTCTGAAACGTGCGAAGTTGGGGAAAAATGAATAAAAGGTCAAGATCGAAGTTCTGGGCTATCTCTCTCTCTCGTGTGGATTCCTCTAAGAGATCGAAGTCTCTCTTGGCAAGTCGAAGTTGCTGCTGATGTTGCTGTCAATTGCTCAGTCGAAATTGCTGCTGCAAGTTGTTGCTACAAGGTCGAAGTTGTTGTTGAAGGGTTACCATCTGCAAGAAGGAAGAAAAGGCTGACTTAGTGTGGAGGAAGTATGTGTCTAGGTCAAAAGTCTTCGATTATCTCAGGAAGTTTTTAAGGAAGAGTTGTTGACTGGGTTTTTCCTTGGATAGGCATTTTGCCCTGGTTGTCCACCTATATCTGGTGTCTGTGATCTTTGTGCTATTGTTTTGGTAATTGCTTGATGAACTAAAAGATAAAAGAAGAACATAAAGATAAGAAAGTCACAAGTAATTATCTATATAAAGAAAATCTTTTTGCCTTTCTGATTTTCTAACAAAAGCACCCATTGAGAGCTCTAGGATTTTGTTGAGTCAAGTCAAATTTAATTATGTCAACTCTTCTTGGGATCATTGTATTAAAGAAGAAATATTTGAGTCATGTTAACTCCTCCACCTTCAAGTCAGCCTCTTTAACAGTCTACTAGTCAGCCTCCAACAAATTGACAAGTTAGCTACTTCTTTTATTCATGTCGGCTCAATTACAGGTAAAATAACTATATATACCTAGGTGAACTCGACCTAAAGCAGAGAAGATTCGGTGGTGCAAAACTACAGACAGAGAAATGTATTACAGACAGAAAGGGCCGAAGTTCTCGACAATTATAGGGACCGAAGTTTTTCTATCATTACAGGACCAATGTTATGAATAATTGCAGGACCGAAGTTTCTTTCTATAGTTGCAGGAGTCGAAGTTGTTTTATGGTTGACGATGGGACGAAACTCTTATTCTTAAAGATCAGTTTTGGAAGAAGCCTACTTCAGTGAAGCACTGACTTGATGGATGGCGAGAGGTTTAGGTCAAAAGTCTTGGTTGTGCCACTGTGATTTGAATCTACTGAAGGAAGAGTTCTTAATTGGGCTTTCCCCTACCTAGGGGTTTTTCCTTGTCTATGTGCCTACATTCTGTGTCCCTCATGAATTTATTGTTTGGCTTTATCTTGAAGAAAGAAGAATATAAATCAAAAAAGAAAAACTAACAAGTATATAAGAATATTCACAAGTAAATGTCAAAGTCTAAGAGAAATCTACCTAAGGAATCCAATCTATGTAATGCCCTTAATTTCTCAACAAATTTCACCAAGGTAAGGAAAGGCCATTATTCAACATGGGTCAAACTTGACCAACCATGTTGTATTGGTTTTGTTTCATTTCGAAGACCATGTTTTACGCCTAACAAATGTTTATGTGCCGAAAGACATTAAAGAAGGGGTGGCTTTGAAGGAATGCTCACTAAAGAACTCTCAAAGCCCTGTTATTGTTTTGCAGTGATTTCAACAACATAGAAACTTAGGAAGATAAAGAAAGACTTCTCCTTCACTAGAATGCCCTGAAGAAAATACATGGCAAGGAACAACCTGAAAGCAAGATCGAACCTTCTAAAAGCACTAGATAACATAGTTTTAAAAACCGAAATTGGGTTTTGAATAGAGCCACCTATTAAACCAGGGTTCAAACCGCATTCAATGAATCAGAAATTGAAAACAATACATAAAATAATTAATTTTTAATGAAAAAAAATATTTTTAAAATTTCAAGTTGTTCAAATTCTAACTAGGTTTGGGCTTCATAATGTATATTTATCATTGATGTATTTATTATATTTTATCAAGCATGTTCTTCATGCTAGAGTAAAAAGAATTTATTTTTGAGTCAAAAAGAAAATTTATTTATGTCATGTCCCAGTTGGACATTTAAAAGAAAGAGAAATTACATTTTTATTACGAGTCATAAGTCCACAAGATGACCAAGTCAGCCCTCCTTGGACAAGTAGGCCTAGCCCTCCAAGTGGCACCTATTTGACCCTATTGGATAGCTATATATAAATGACCAGTTTGACCTCTTTGGAGTTCATTCATTCATCATTACAGGAAGTATTTTCTGAAACAAGCAAAAAAGAGAAAAGGCTGAGTCAAATGAGAGAGAAGGCAAGTCAAAAAAAAGAAGAACATTCCCCTCGTTGACCAAATATGTGACTGTTACAGCTCGCACATGTGGAGGACTGCTTTTTCTATGGAAGAGGCCGAAATTCAGCCCTAATTGCAATTCCGAAATTCTGAAGTTTGACCAGATTTGAAGCAGTTTGACCAACATTGACTTTGACTTTGGAGGTGACTTGGAGGAGGGTTTGACTTGGTATCTTGGTGGCAGTTTGGTATTGGTTCTTGACTTGGATATCTTTCATTTTGATCTGACTTTATAAGGAAAGGATTTTCGGGTTCCACCTTGTGGGTTTTGCCCTGGCCACTGGCCTAATAGTAATTTTTGGTGTCTCTTGTCTCATTGTAATCTCTATTTCCTTGAATGATTGAACAAATGTATAATTGCTTGATGAAGAAGACATAAGAAGTAATAAAAAGACATTTAATTTTCATAAGTAATTATCAAGAAGAGGAATTAAGTGTTAGACTACATTGCACTTGGTTTCTCAACATGGTATTAGAGCTAAGGTGAAGGAAGGAAGCTTGAAGATCACAATTTATTGGCACTCTTAACTGAAGACATCCTTGTAGCAACTCTCTCTCACTTTCAAGTAAGTACTCTTCTATTCTCTATGTCTAATACTTATGATCAAATGGCATCTATCTGCAAAGAAGGCAACAAGCTTGAAGGTGCATCTAATTTCAAAGCTTGGAAGAAAAAATTGATCTAGTCCTTATAGAAAATGAAGTCATGCAAATTTTTGAATGCAAAGTTCCACCGCCAGATAAAAACAATGCTCAAGAAGTGGCCAAGTATAATAAAGGAGAAATCAGAGCTCAAAGGATTCTCTTTGAATCCATCAAAGACCACCTCATTACTTTTGTTTCAGAATTGTCTACATCCAAGGAAGTTTATGATACTTTGGTGAGCTTGTACTCCATCAACACAACAGGTCATAAGATATCTTTGAGGAATCAACTCTATGGAACAAGGATGACAAAGGAGGACAATGTGGCTTCATATTTTATGAAGATATCAAAAATTAGAGATCAACTTCAAGGGGTTGGTGAAACTATATCTGATTCTGAATTGATCACCACTATAATCAATGCTTTACTTGAAACTTGGGATGGTTTTGTTGGAGGCATTTATGCTAGAAAGGAAACTCCTACTTTTGAAGAGTTATTGGCTACTTGCACTTAAGAGGAATCAAGATTGATGGCTAAAAGCAATACTCAACCTCATAATGAAGATTCTCAAGCTTTTGCAGCAAAATCAAGGAGGAAGCTTGGAAAGAAGGAAATTGGACCTCATAACAAAAATATTGGTAACAAATCTCGAGGAAATAAAGATATGTCCAAAGCCCAATGCTATGGTTGTCGTGAATATGGGCATTACAAGAGAGATTGTCCTAAGAACAATAAGAGGAAGGAAAGACATGAAGCATCAATAGTTGAAGATGCAGAAGCTCTAAAGAAACCCAAAGATGAAAATCACAAGGATCTCTACTATTAAAGTTAATGAAGAACATGGCAGGTGTACATAGTAATAATCCCACATCCACTCTTGTACCAGGTTTGAAGTAAAAGCTTACTTTTCATTTCATGTTTAGAAGATTATAGTCAGAATAGAACTTATTAATGGCAAGATAATTACATGACCTATGAACGCTAGTGTATTTGGAATTTGCAAAAGAAGTTTGTCTGGAATAGTTCAAGGAATTGAAATTAAGAGGGAGCTCTTGGTCATCTATTGGAAAAATCGATCCTTTGAAGTATATATTCTTATAAGAATAAGCCTCGTTGAATGTTGTCTACATAAAAAGCCTTAGTAGAAATACTTATTGATTGAAGTAAGCAGTTGCATGGTAGAAACTCTTAGGAAAGTAGACAATCTCTTCATGAAGATCCAAAGGAAGCTAATATATCTTGCAAAGAAGCAAGGATTACAGGTTTATAATAAAGGCAGCCAAGACTTTGGTAGATAGAAGAAGAGAAAAGCAAAGAACTTGTGGTCTATTTGTTTTGAAATATGTCTAAGAAAAGTTAAGATCTAGCTTGCAACAATATAGAAATTCAAGACAGATTTTTCCAAACAGAAGGAGTTGATTTTTTATGAAGACACTCACTCCAAATTCCAATGAAGCTGATCCGAACTTATATCCTACTATAATATATAGACGTTGACTAGTGCAGAGCATTTCAGTTTAAAAGGAAGCAGACTTTTCTCAAAAGATAATGAGGATTGCAAGTCAATGGCAATGTTTGCCTAGACTTTGACAACAGATGAAAGAATTGGAAGGACATAGCAAACCAAGATTTGAGAGAATTCTCCCAGTAAAAGGAAGAAGTTCATGATAAGGCATTTGCCTCAGATTTTTTAAGGACATGAAAAGGGAGCCACATGATTAGAGAAAACCTCGTACTCTGGGATTGATTGAATGATTTGTTTGTGATGAAAGGACTCATAAGTTAGAGGAGAAGGTGTTGCCGTCATTGGGAGCTGGAAGCAGAATTTGACATGAAGGATCTTGGATTGATACACTACTACTTGGGACCTGAGGTTTGGCAGAAAACTGATGAAATCTTCCTTGATCAAAGGAAGCATGTAATCAAGATCCTCTGGAAGTTTGGAATGATAACAAATCAATTTGAAGAAGCTAAGAAGTTTCGATCCATCATTGTACCGGTCGTTGATTGGTTCCCTGATACATTTGATTAAAGGCTACATTGATTGGCTAGCAATGTTGATGATAAGAAAAAGGTATTACTAGTGGTTGTTTCTACTTGGGATCTGGTATGGTTTCTTGGAAGAGCATGAAGCAGGATTTTGTTGTGTTGAGAAATTAATATGCTAGTAGATTAGGGTTAATTCCTCTTACTTGATAATTACTTGTGAATGTTTATTGGCTTTTATTACTTTTATTATGTCTTCTTCATCAATCAATTACCAAAATATAAAGTGCATGAAGATCACAAAAGACAAAGAACACAAGATGTAGGCTCCAAGCCAGAGCAAAACCCCACAAGGGGGGAAAACCCAAACAACTTCTCTTCTTATAGAATCACATCAAAGTGAGATATCCAAGACCTAAGACCAAGACCTCCACAAAGAACCAAGTCAGCCCTCCTTCAAATCTCCTCCAACCAAATCAAAGTCAACAAAATTCAACGCTGGTCAAACCTCATCAAATCTGATCAAGCACAAAATTTCGGACATGCAACTTTGCAAAGTTGCCCCAGCACCTTCGCACATGTGAATAGAAACAAGAATTTCGGCCCTATAATTCACAGAGTTGCCCCAACACCTTTGCACGTGTGAACGAAAACAAGCAAAAGTTCATTTTTTCTCTCCTTTATTCTTCTTCTCTTTCCTTGGCCTTTGCTCTCTTTCTTCTTCTTTCTTGCACAGAAATCGATGAGCGAGTGAGTGATCAAATGAGGTTGAATTCTCTTCTATTTATAGTTGGCCAAGATATCGAAAAGGTGCCTCTTCTTGGCCTTGTCCACCAAGGCCGACTTGGTCTTGTGGTGACAAAATGACTCTTTTTGACTCAAAATAAAAATTTTATTTTTCTTACAAATAGTCCAAATGGGACTTTGACACATGACAACTTTTCTTTTCGACTCAATAAACCATAGAAGCATGAAGAACGTGCTTTGACTAGAAAATAATAATAAAATATATTTTTCTTCTTTTTGTTTTTACATGAAATACATATTGATACAAGTACAATGATAATTATGAAGACCAAACCTAGTTACATTTTTCAACACTCCCTTTTAACTAGGGAGGCATTCAAAATGTCGTAGTTGAACCAGACTGCTTTTTTGCCCTGAAAATCATGGAAATTCCAACTATATTTTGATAAAATCCAGCAGGAATTTTTCTAAATCCAAGTTATCGTTGTTAAACTTCAATATTTTGGGTTCCCAAGAGGTTTTTGATGGTGATGAATCCATTTCCACCATCAAAAACATGATTCAAAAACTGCCACTGCAAGATTTTTTGAAATTGTTTTGCTCGGATTCTGGCCACTTTTAGCCGTCCGGGCAATTCCTCCGCCTCCGTAGATGACTCCTATTCATAATTAAATAACAAGATACAAGGATACTCTCAATTTGAAATATTCTCATAAGAAGAGTTCAAATTGATAAGCATCATCATAACCAGCATTGTCAATTACAAAATAGCAAGGCCTTGACTAACAAGCTCTAACTATCCACTAGATTAGAGCACAAAGTTGGGAGGCATACATTTGGACACCACCATCGCCTCTCAAGGCACATACCCCATCCGGATGTTCACCAGGTATGTCCTTACAAGACTATTCTTATCTTGGATATCACCCCATCCTCAAAGAATATCAGTCCTCGAGACTACTCTTATCTTGGATTCCCAATCCTCAAAGAGTATCGGTCCTCGGGACTACTCCTATCTTGGATACCATTCCTTAAGGAGTATCAGTTCCAGATGCTTATCCAATCCTCCATTTTCCCTACTAGTGCCTTCACTAGGCTTATAGTTGTTAGTCCTGGCCATAATGCATGAAACATGGAGAATACAGTGTTCCTCCTCACTCCCTCTCAACCAGGGAGGAAATATCCACAAGCCCAAGCTTGTCTCTCAAATACTCAAGCTTCCTATTCGGAAGAGACTTTGTCAATATGTCAGCTACATGTTCGTCTGTGGAGATGTATTGTAGCTTCACAACCCCATCCTGTACCAAGCTTCAAATATAGTGGTACTTATTATTGATATGCTTTGTCCTAACATGAAAAACTGGGTCCTCTATCAACCTTATGCAGCTCTAGTTGTCACAATATATGATAGTAGGATCCAAAGGTCCTTCAAACAAATCTGCAAGTAACTTTTGAAGCCAAACAACTTCTCTACCAACTTCATTGGCTATTATATATTCAGCTTTAGCACTACTCAATGCAATTGAATCTTGTTTCCTGCTCATCCATGAAAACATAGAAGATCCCAAACTAAAACATCCACCAGTAGTGCTCTTTCCATCTGTGTCACTGCCTACCCAATCTGAATTTGTGTAGCCCAATAATTGTATCTCATTACCAGCATATCTTAGACAGTGATGTATAGTCCCACGAAGATATCTCAAAATATGTTTAGCTGCTATCCAATGATCATGCCTTAGCTCCATCTGAAATTGACTAAGAATGTTCACTCCGAAACATATGTTGGGTCGGGTGTTCACAAGATACAAGAAGGAGCCAATTAATTGTTGGTAGGACGTAGGATCAACAAGGCTTGAATCTGAATTTCTTAACTTCTTCAAAATAGTTATCATCGGAGTTGTCATAGGTTTACTATCCATCATACCAAATTTCTACAAGATCTTTGATCACATATTTCCCTTCACCAACATAGATCTCACCAAGTTTCTACCATACTTCTTGCCCCAACTAGTAATGCATTAGTCCAAGGTCCTTCATATCAAATTTCGCTGCAATTTGCTTCTTGCATTCTTGAATATGACGCTCCACACTTGTTATTAGTAGGTCACCCACGTAGAGTAACATGATCGCGAATTCATTCTTTACCACCTTGATGTAGAGATTAGGATCTACAGAACTTTTGACGAAACCAAGTCTTAGTAAATATGCATCCATCTTGGCATACCATGCTCTAGGGGCTTGCTTCAAGCCATATAGAGCCTTCTTCAATCTGCAAACACGTGTTTCCTTACCATGAACTTTAAATCCCTGGGGTTGCTCAATGTAGACTTCTTCATCAATCGTTCCATTCAGAAAGGATGTTTTTACGTCCATTTGATGAATGTTCCATCTCATAGTAGCTGCAATAGAAATGAGTGATTTAATGGTTGTTGGAGCCAAAGTTTCTTCATAATCAATTCCTTCTTGTTGAGAGAATCCTCTTACCACAAACCTTGCCTTATACTTGTCAATACTTCCATCAACTAATTTGTCTTTAGGTCTAGGAACAATTTCCCAAACATCGTTCTTCATTATCGACTAGTATTCTTCTTGCCTTGCATTTTTCCATTCTTGATGCTTGGTTGCCTTATCATAAGAGGTAGGTTCTGCTTCAATAAGTTTAGTCATCTAAGCTACATAACTTGAATATCTCTTAGGCTTCTTGTTTTCTCTGAACGTCCCTTTCGTTGTTGCATGTCCTTTGGCTTCTTGTAGAGTTGAACTTAACCAAGCTGGCCTTTTTCGAGTTTATGGAATGATGACTGGCTGCACAGGTTCACGTGGTCCTCAAATTTCTTCATGATTAGTTGGAGGTTCTGGAATATTATCTTGCCTTGAAACTTTTTCATTTGTAAAGATAGGTTCTTCTTCTTCATCAGAATCAATGGGATGTCCTTGGACTTCTTGTATGCAACGCTTTCATCAAAAATGACATCCTTGCTTACTTCAATACGACATTCTTCCTTGATGTTTTGATGAGGTGTTATATCCAACAAAGATGCCTTTTATACAAGACCGGTAGACAGGTCCAACTTCTTCCTTTTATCCTTGGGAATGTGAATGTAAACGAGACATCCAAAAATTCGGAGATGATCAACATTTGGCTTCTTTCTTGTGAATGCTTCTTCCTTGTGAATGCTTCTTCAAGGGTCATATCATCAATAATTCTATGAGGACTTTGATTTTGTATACAGACTATTGTTATAGAAGCTTCTCCCCATAAGAACTTGCGAAGGTCTTGGTCATGTAGCATGGCTCTAACACATTTTTTAATGGATCGATTCTTCCTTTCAGCGACACCATTCAATTAAGAATTGTATAGAACTATCAGCTCCCTCTTAATTCCTACTTCTTTGCAAAAAAACACAAGTTCTCTAGAAGTATATTCTCCACCATTATCTTATCTCAGTGTTTTGATCTTCTTTTATGTCAAATTTTCTACCTCTGCCTTAAACTCTTGGAATTTCTCGAATACTTCATCCTTAGACTTTAGGAGGTATATCCAAGTTTCTCTAGACTGGTCATCAATAAAGGTTACATAGTATTGATGACCACCAAGTGACTTCTCTGCCATAGGTCCACAAACATCGAAGTGTATGAGATCTAAAATTTCCTTGGATCTTGTGTTACTGCTAGTAAAAGGTTTCTTCACATTCTTGCCAGGGGCAGATCCCTTACAGACTCCATGATTTTCTTTCAATTGAGCTATACCAGTAACCATTTGATTCAATGATGGCAATATCTTGTAACAAGAGTTGATGTCTAAATGTACTAGAGCTTGAGGAGGAGGAATTAGAAGTCTATAAAACCTCCCCTCATGAATCCCAATAGTCCTTGCATTTTCAATACTAGATCCCTTAGCCCAAACAATAACTTTGCCATCAACAAATGCCACCCTATCACCTTTATCTTCTAAGCAAGAAATAGAAAGCAAGTTCTTTTTCAAACCTGCAACATAGAGGATATTGTTGAGATGAATATTTCCACTGGATTCCAGCTCTGAGGTAGATCCAATCCCTTTAACTGAGTAGCTATTCTTGTCTCCAAGTTCCACTGAGTGAGAAGAGTTTCCTTTTGATAGAGTTTTGAGTTGACCACATTCCCCTGTCATGTGCCTTGAAGCTCCACTATCAATTACCCATGTATTATCATCTTCAAATGAACCTGTAAGAGCAAAATAAAAACTTCCATCCATGACTTCTTTAGATAGCTTGGAGATGAACTTGATGATGCAACCTTTGATAGATTCAAGGAGACTCCTAAGAGTCTTGAGACCTTCCTTCATGTATCTTGCCATTGGAGAGGGAGAGAGAAGATAGTTGCTTCAAGAATGTCTTCAAACAAGAATGCCAACAAAATGTGATCTTCAAGTTGTCCTTCCTTCACCTTAGCTCTGATACCATGTTGAGAAATCAATATGCTAGTAGATTAGGGTTGATTCCTCTTACTTGATAATTACTTGTGAATGTTTGTTGGCTTTTATTACTTTTATTATGTCTTCTTCATCAAGCAATTACCAAAATATAAAGTACATGAAGATCACAAAAGACAAAGCACAAGATGTAGGCTCCAAGCCAAGGCAAAACCCCACAAGGGGGAAAACCCAAAACAACTTCTCTTCTTATAAAATCATATCAAAGTGAGATATCCAAGACCCAAGACCAAGACCTCAAGAAAGAACCAAGTCAACCCTCCTTCAAATCTCCTCCAACCAAATCAAAGTCAACAAAAGTCAAAGTTGGTCAAACCTCGTCAAATCTAATCAAGCACAAAATTTTGGATCTACAACTTCACAGAGTTGCCCCAACACCTTTGCACGTGTGAACAGAAACAAGAATTTCATCCCAGTAATTCGTAGAGTTGCCCGAGCACCTTCGCACATGTGACAGAAACAAGAAAAACTTCGATTTCTCTCTATTTATTTTTCTTCTCTTTCCTTTTCTTGCATAGAAATTGATGAGTTAGTGAGGGATCAAATGAGGTTGAAGTCTCTTCTAATTATAGTTGTCCAGGAGGTCGAATAGGTGCCACTTCTAGGCCGACTTGTCCAGGCAGGGCCGACTTGGTCTTGTGGTGACAAAATGACTCTTCTTTACTCAAAATATTTTTTTCCTTTTCTTACAAATAGTCCAAATGGGACTTGACACATGACACTTTTCTTTTTGACTCAATAAACCTTAGAAGCATGAAGAACATGCTTTGACAAGAAAATAATAATAAAATTTATTTTCCTTCTTTTTTTTATTACATGAAATGCATATTGACACAAGTACAATGATAATTATGAAGATCGAACTTAGTTACATTTTTCAACATGTTGCACTAAGCATTGTGGAGGCAGAAGGAATGGCAATTTATGTAGTTAGCTTTGAAGCAATTTGGCTCCGTAAAATATTTGATGGACTATCTAATAGCGTGTTGGATTCAACCATGATACTTTGTAATGATCAAAGTTGTATAAATATTGTCAGAGAACCTGGTTTTTCATGGAAGGTTGAAGCACATTATGATTCGAGATACTGTAGAGATGTGAGTAGAGAAACTACAACAGATCTACACAGATGAACAGGGAGTTGACATAAGGGAAGCATGAGTACTTCTGAAACAGGCTTGGACTTGTGAAAAATTCCTCCCAAATTGAAAGGGAGTGAGGATGGACACCTATTTTTTTCTCCCTGTGTCATGTACTGTGACTGATTAGGATTAACACCCTAAGTCAAGTACATGGACCCAGATAGGGAGAATGGTAGATTGGATAAGCATCATGGACTGACATTCTTGTGTCATGTACTGTGACCGATTAGGATTAACACCCTAAGTCAAGTACATTGACTCGGTTTAAGAATGGTTCGGTGGACCGACATTTCCTTGTGTCAAGTACTATGACATCAAATTAGGAAATGGTGTTGTGGAAGACATACTCTAAGGAACATAGGTGGAGTATGTGCCTCATAGAGGCAAATGTGTGGTGTCCTGTTGAATGCCTCCCAGCATTGTGCTATGATCTAGTGGAGAGATAGAGCTTACTTGTCAAAGCCTTGGTAATTTGACAAAGTTGGCCATGATGATGTTTATAGCAATGCTTATCAATCTGGATCCTTTCTTATAGAAGTCTTCAACTTGAGAATATCCCAATGAGTCATTACGAATACCTCAAGAGGGAGTGTTGAAATTGTAAATAGGTTCGGTCTTCATAATATATATTTATCATTGATGTATTTGTTATATTTTTTCAAGCATGTTCTTCATGCTAGAGCCAAAAGAATTTATTTTTGAGTCAAAAGAAAAATCATTTAAGTCGTCCCATTTGGAAATTTAAAAGAAAGAGAATTTGAACTTTTATTATGAGTCATAAGTCCACAGGATGACCAAGTCGAGCCTCATTGGACAAGTCGACTTAGCCCTCCAAGTGGCACCTATTCAATCCTCTTGGACAGCTATATAAGAGACAAGTTCGACCTCTTTGGAACTCATTCATTCATCATCACAAGAAGTATTTTCTAAACCAAAACTCCTCTGAGAGCCAACCTTTTGTCCGACCAAAAGAAGGATCTATAGGTAGACCTTCGAAGAAGTAAAGTACAAGATAGGGATAACTTTCTCTCCCAATGGCAAAATCTTTAAAACATCAAACTCTATGGAGGAAAGAAACCAAACGAAAAAAGACCTCAAGGCGAAAGGGATGGACTCTGAACTCTGCCTAAATGATGAGTTGCAAAATCATCCGTTTACATTGAATGATATGCCTAAGAAGCAAGGTCTATATGCTCTCCAACTTAGTCCAGTCTGCCTACGACAAGCTCAGCCCCCAAATCTCAAAGCCATAAAGAAATATGGGTCTGATAATCACCTCTGTGAGATAGAGTTTGGTCAAGATGTCTAAAATTGTACCTGGCAACATTGCCTCTCGATGAGGGCCAAGGAACCATACCCTTTATTGAGTTGAGGATAGAGGGCCTACCGCAAACGAAAATGAGGCCTTATGAACTAGGCTCCTAAGTCAAATGGTGATCTCAATCTCTACCCCTCCATAGTAGAAATGTAAGTCTATAAGAGACCTCTTTGATGCAATGAAGATCAAGACCATAGTTTTACCCAAGTTGACTATGTCAAAGATCACAAAATGTAGCCAATGCATGAAGTCATCTTTGTATGCCCTCGGGAGTAGAGACCAACAAGAACAAGTCATCGGTAAATAGGAGCAAGAAGATCCACATCCAATGTAGAAGACAGCCATGCCCCTCCTGTATATGCTCATGAAGGACTCTATCTCATCAATATAGATCCCAAAGATGTTTGGCAAGAGGGGGCACCCCTGTTTTACCCAGATAGTACTCTGGATGAGGTCTTAGAGGCCACGTGCGGTCCTGAGGCATCCCAAAACTGACTCATATAGTCTCATGATGGTTGCCAATACGATATCTAATATGCCAATGTCGTGGAGTCGCTGGAATAATGCCTCTCTCGAGACTATGTCAAATGATTTCTAGAAGTCTACAAAACAATTATAGACCTTCAAAGAGCAATGACAAGTCTCCTCAATAAGGGCACGGAGTGTGAAGATGTGATAAATCCTCTAATAGTTGGGGCAGAAGCCTGCTTGTCCTCCAGCCCCGAGATGGCAACTCCCTAGCTCCTCAGAAAACCATTCGTGTAAGATTGTGGCATAGAGTTTGGAGAATGTATGGCCCACCATAATAGTCTAGTAGTTGTTTGGATCAGTGATGCTCCCTGATTTGTGGATCGCATGAATAATATGTCTGGTCCAAGAGAGGGGAAAGCCTAAAAATACCACTTGATTGAATAAATTGGCGATATGGGAATCAAGGGACTAGATGCCTTGCTTGAGGAATTCAACCTAAAGTACTTCCTTATTAGTTGCTTTGATGGTACACATAGCTCTAAGTGCTCTCCTAATGTCCCACTCAGAGACAAGGTAGCAAGTGAAGGGGGGGAGACATGAGTGGGAGGTTGTCCAGGAATACCGCACATAAAGGTAATGTGGGAGAACATTTGGGGTCAAGGTAGGATGAAATAGTATGTGATCGTGGAAAAAGGGCAAGCCAAAATTCTTCCAGGGAGTGGTGGAGGGCATCACAAATATCTGTCATCTCCGAAGAGATATTTGTTTTTACAGCATATGAAATTGTAATATGCTTTGCTGAGGTCAGAGGAGGAATATGTGTCATGAGCGAGAGTGAGTCAGAGTTGTTTGTCGAGGGATTTGCATTCATCATCAAACCAGCAGTTCATGGGGCAAGAGCCAGGGATAGATTTATAGATGTGACGACGAGTAGAGTGAGGGTAGGAGTCAAGGGTTGCTTCCACAAGGGCCGAGGAAAGTATCTGATATTTGGTTGTGGTGGTGTCTAGTGACCTGAAGTGGGAAATGGAAGGGAGCAACTCCTTAAGGCAGGTGGTATAAGATGCAGCATAATTTCTATTAAAGAGAAAGGTGGTGCAGGGGGATGGCGAGATGGGCTGGGGAGGTGCAGGAAGGGGGAGGAAAGTAGAGAGAGATGAAAGAGTAGATGGTAAGATGAAGGCAATGTTCTAGAATACCAAGGCTATAATAGATAACTCCAATCTAATGCGTGGCTAAGAGAGTCATTAAAACGGAGAAAGACATCTTGACAACATCAATTGTGCTGTTAAGATGGTGAGGAAGGCATAAGGTCCAGTCTTTCGACATGTTTTCTAGTTTAACCATCTAGGATAGTTTGATTTAGTCAAAGTCAGTGAAATTAATAGTTATATTAGACTTTGGATGCCAAATTATAAAGCTTTAGCATGTTTCTCTGACATGTATCTGCCTGCACCTAGGAAGCTATCAGTCTATCATGTAATGATAAATCCACAGAGGAAAACTGGTTGTTCTGTGATGGTTGGCCTTATTAGCAACTTCGCATATTTTTCCAATAATGGAATGTATTTGCTTGAAAAAAGACAATTGCAATGATAAAATTAGAATTAAAACAGACGATGAAGGCAAGATCCTCGGATCCCATAATCTTTTAACTGAACTATATACCTGGCATAAGCACAATAATGCTACATTGCTACCTGCCCATCAAATTCTCTTCCTGGTACAAGCACATGCCTAGGTAAGGTTCAAATGAAATAACCTCAATATATGTTGCAATTGCAGATTTGTTAGATCCATTTGGCTCCTTCAATGTGAAGACTGCATCCAAAATCAGCTTATCTAACCTGGACAAGCAAATAGGCATGATATTGCATAATCTGTAGAATAAATAAATTACCGCTCTTATATAAGAAAAATTAATATTTTTCCCTTCACAAGTCGCATTACTATTATTTGCATCAAGCAAAACAAAAAGAGATTTAAGACTAAAATTAACAGAACATATTATAGAAAGATATGTGAAGGGATGGAAGAGCTGCTCATGTCTGTTGAAGTGCTGTCAAAAAAATTGGAAATTAGTAGCTATTCTTTATCTTCTTCGAAGCAGATATTGTTTCCCCACTGCGACATTAAAATGCAATGCAGGGCACTTTTTTCACCAGGTATTGCCATTTAATGCTTTTGAGCTTTGACACAATACTCACATATGAAGCCTTTCTATTGAAGCATTGTTTTAATATCATATCACCAGCTAGTATTTATAGCAGATTATCCTTTCATCTAGTTAAAGTAGTTGCATTATTTGGTGCATTCTTAATAAATATCGCATGTGCAGAATTAGGTACATTCTTAACCAATTTATCTTTAAAATAATGAGGTGAAACCCCTGGCCCTATATGGATTATAATATAGCTCCCTTCTCTTTCAGGCTTTAAGTTATTTATGACTGTTACACCAAGAGCAATGACAGCAATACCTAAACAGATCCCTATTTAATGAACTTGATTTCAAAACAATGATGTGCTGCAAATATGATTTGGACAAGACCACTAAATCTAATACTGCAAAAATAGAACGCTACACACAAAAGGAAAGAACTTTGTCATGTGTTCAATGGTCTGTTTTAATCCAAAATATAACAGGAAGAGGAAAAGACCCGACCAGCCCAATCATAAATTTCTAACCTTGAAATAGATCTTTTGGTATTTGAGCTTGGAAAATATGGATTGACAGTTGACAAGGGCTTAGTAACCACAACATCCATATTTCCATTGCTTAACGCACTAAGCGCAAGTTGCCTGCCAGATTGCTTTGCAATGTATTTGCTTCTTTTGAGTGCCAGTCTTGCCTTTTCCCTTGAACCCCAACCATTTGCAGTAACACTCATATTCCGCCATTTATCCTGTGCAATGACAAAAGAAAACAAAAGATACAACCATTAGTGGAAAATGGGCATCAATTACTATTCAACAATGCATTGCCGGCACAAAGTAGAACAAAAGATAAAACCCTTTGAAGAGACAGCTTTAGATATGTCCCCAAAGTAGGGGTGGCTGTATACAACTGAATGAAAGCATACTAGAAAACACAAGAGAGAGGGATATAGTCCATGGTTCAATGTGGTTTCACAAAGGGCTCATTATTGATTCAATAGCATTTATCTTAACACTCGCATACAATACGAAATAACTGCACTGAGAGAAGGTGCATTCAACAATCCAGTATGAGGGAGATGTGTAATGTCCATGTTTAATGCTGATGTGACACATCATACGTCACCCGAATATAATATTTAAAGAAGCCAAAAAAAACTGCCAAAAGTAGACAAGATGACAAATGAAAATATTATAATAATTCATAATGTTAAAGGAAATTTAAGAAAAGAATACCAAGCATCTGTGTGTGTGTGTAGCCGAGAAGGTTAACTCAATCAGTTAGATGAAATGACAAACCAAAATAGTATAATAATAAATAAATAAATCCATATTGTTATGTAAGAAAAGAAAACAAAAGAATACCAAGCATGTTAGCTCAATGAATTCGAACAAACTATTTCAATGCAGAGGTCATCATCAGGTCTGCGGTTCTAGTCTAGCTAAGGTTCGAGTTTGGTCGAGTCCAATAGGTTACCAACTGCTATTGTGGTTGGTATTCAAATCACCATCCACCTGGATATTCTGCGGAAGGGGGAGGGGGAAGGTGGTGGGATCCCATGAGGGTTTCCTTGGAGAAAAGAAAAGAAAATACACACACATAGCGCAAGGGGTTAGCCCAACTAGTTGTCACCAATGTTGCTAAGCATTTGGCTAGTTCATGCCAATGGAATCTAGTGTGAATCGCCTTGGGTGAGGAGCAGTAGTCTATGCCGATTGGACAAAGGAAAAACACACACACACACACATAGCCCAACTAGTTGCCACCAATGTTGCTAAACATTTGGCTAGTTTATGCCAACGGAGTCTACTGTGGCTCACCTTGGGTGAGGAGCACTAGTCTAGGCCAATGGGTTTACTAGGGATGCCACGCACAAACATGGGGAATCATCCCTTGGGTTAAAATAATATATATTATAATAATAATCATCTAAGTTTAAGGTCATGGCCAAGCCAACCACCAAATTGATGTATTAGACCCCCTTATTTGTGGGACAATGGGTAGCAATTTGACTGCAAGTCTAGAAAGCTGTACATACTCTTCCCCCCACCAGATTTGAACCTGTGACCTATGTGTGTGTGTGTGTGTGTGTGTGTGTAAATCGATAAATATATAGATAGAGAGATGCTAGCATAGATAAATCTAACTAAATATCTTTTAGGCACCAATAGATTTGCATCTCAATTTGTCTTTATCCCTCTTGTTGCTTAATAGATACAGAGTTAGAATGGACCTGCACTAGTGGGATGTCAAAAATCCTATACCTCACAAGCAAGATAATATGGGTTGGCTCTAAGAGTCAGGCAATTTGATCATTTTCTGGAAAACATGAAAATGGAAAGTTATGGAGATACCCCACATAATAACCATCGTTCTTGCTTCTAACCCTAAATGAGCTTAATCTTTAAGAGGATAGACAATTATAGGTGATTGTTTATGAGAGGTTGTGCTAAAATTTTGGAGCTGGCATGATGCATCCGGCTTAGTGCTTAACTTGACCTATGTGCTTTTCTTTCCTATCCAAATTAGTCTTGAAAGAGGTAATATGGAAAGCAAGACACCTTGGAACTAGAGAAGCAGATGTAGTTAATGCAACAAAGCACAGACAAGCCTTTCCCCAGGAAGAGTCAGTAGAATTATCTAACGGTTACTAGGTTTTCAATTTTGCGAATGGACTTCCTAGGATCATGTCTTGGATGTGTAAAATATAAGAACCTCTGTAATGCAATTGATGTCATAACTGTCAAGAGGTGAGAAAGTTGTGGAGATATATTTGTGTACTTACATAAATATTTTAGTAACAACTAAAGCATCACTCTCATATTTTATCTCTGCACTACTCACATTTTATAGGTTATGCTTTCATTAACCCTATTCATAAGATTATTACCTATGTGGTATTTACATAATTAATGATATTGTCGCTTTTTCTAGCACCTATAGCACAAGTGCTTCAGGAGATATAGAAAGCTTCCTAGAGACAGCCTTTGGGTTGATTGTAGACCAGTACCTAGGACATCTTAAAGAGAGGAGTGCTTTGGAAGATTATCAATGGGGCTTTCTGTTGCACTCCAATTGTCACGTAGTTTGAAAAGATAATAAAGGGGCTTGGTTCAATAGGCCTTCATCAAGGTAAACTCAAGCCAATACATGGATCCAAATGCTCAGGGGGTAAAATGGACCAATCTCAAAGAGAAATGTCTGGTTCTGGTGGCCAACACACAATAATAGGCAGCTTAATATTGGAGTTTTAGTAAAATGAAGAGGAGGAGAGAAAGGAAGGAATCTGATGCATAGGGTTGGGAATAATACAGAATCCTAAGCAACAATATTCTGGTAGAAGTATGGAAGACTAAAGAGGTGGAATGGCAGAAACAGTGGAGCGCTAATTAAGGTCCCAAGATCTATACATCATGAATACATTTGTTACTAATTAGCATATGTAAATCTGTGCTCATACAAGTACTATAGGCTATCGAATAACACAAGTAAATATGTAATTACCACAGGTATTGTTACTACTTAGCAACAAAATATACAACCATGAATAAGAGTGAAACCGGCAACTTCATTACACTATTTCAGAGGGAGAAAAACATACATGAAGTGATAAACAAAGGGGAAACATACTGCACATTGCTCTAATTGGAATCACCAAAGAGTTTCATTCATCCTTCAAAATGAGTCCAATTCACCAGTCCATTTACATTTAGCAATACATAGCTCAAGTCCCTCCTGAACAAGCAAATAGAACCAAAAGTGGAATCACAGAATTTGGACCCCTCAGGTGCAGAATTCCGAAACCCCTTCTAAGTGTTTCTTCCCCCTATTTATAAGAAGAGGGGGAGCTTTGAATTAACAGTTACAAAATATCTCAACCAAGGGCCAGCTGTCCGATTTGACTAGTTGTCTTGGCGTGCGATAGCTCTGCTGCCCACAATGATTCTAATCAGGATTTGATTCCTTCTTTAAAGTGCAAGACATACAGAATAAACAGAAATTACAGAAATAATAAGAAAAGGAAAACTAGATGATGATGGAGGAAGTATCCCTATGCCATTTCTGAGATTGCCCCTGATCAAGCCACGTCTCTGCCATGATGTGCCTTTCCTGCTGCTCAGTCGGTTCTTGTGGTTTTTGCCTCAACTGTCTAGCTTCACCACTCTTTGGAGTTGGTAGCGATCAACTGTGTTGGCTTGTCACAGAGCAAAAGCGAAGATTGACCTAGTAGTCCTGCATTGTATGACTGAGTGGAGCTCCACGCTGAGGCATTAAGTCTTCCTAAGCCCCCATACTGATTTACCGTTGCTCCATGCCTTCATTTAATACTGCAACTATAGACCCATATGCATTCAAAGTTTTGTACCATACTACCGAGACTTTACTACATCGGGACTTTTACTCTTAAAGGAGTTACAGAACAGCGAGTCCCAATCTCCTTTGGCCCCCTTTGGTTTAGCCCCTTTCTGCATTTCTTCTCATATGACCGGGGGTTGTGACCTGGGGCTTAGCCCTAAGGCGCTAGAGCCTTTGGACTCATGTCCGAGAACCCTTTTCCTTTGTTAAATATTTTGGCTCCTTTTCTTTTATTTTCCTCTATAGACCGCACGCTTGGCCAAATATCGGAGGTCAGCAAATCAACAATTTCCTATCCATGTCCTTGGTGCATCCTCTTGAAACTTGCGATCGTCAATCACCCTTTGTGCTTAGCCCTTGGTTCCTCGGCTCTTTATGTGACCGCGAGCCAACCCTTGTATCGGAGACCCTTAATCGGCGGAACGCAATCAGGGTTTTAACTTTGATGTAACAACATGCCTCACCCTGTGAACGTCGATCTCCGATATGTCTGGACCTTACCCTTAGTCATTTTCTCTTTGTTTTTTTGGCTTTCAAAGGGCAACTTCAATCTGTTCCAACTTTTGATTCCAGAGTGGGGAGTTCCATATACGTTGTAAAGCTAATTTCGAGCACTATTCAATGGAGAGGGTACAATTTAGCTTTGAGTGATTTTGTGGCTTGAAAGATGGTTGCAAACCTCTCTGCTCTTTTGCCCTCTTTTAGCAGTTGAAAACACATTTTGCAGAGGGTGACAACATATTGCAATTAGGATTTCTAGTAATGCACAATTCATGGTTGACGGGCATTCAAGACAAAGGAATAACCATGTTGTGTGCCTTGTTGTTCGAGAACTCTAGGGGATCTACAAGGCAATCATGCAAACTGAAGAGATGAAGTAATAAAACTATTTGACTAGTGTTTCAATTTTTATTACTAAAGAGGGGAAAATGCCCATAATTTTAAACTTGACAAATGGGTTGGCATATAGTAGTCCCAAAAAAAATTCCATTTGGTAGACACAAATGATTGCAATTGGTTGTTAGATGGTTGTTAGGTTGCAACTTGTCACTCCTCGTAATTTACAACTCTACATAAACTTCAACATTGTATATCATTGTTACCCACAGACATAGTACTAGAACGGCCATATAAATTAAATGGTTGACAAACGCCAATAGCCATCAAAAAGCTTATGTGCTATTTAATTTACCAATCGCTTGAAACTTCATTTATGTAGTGCTCAGAATTTGTAACCCCGGGACAAAGTGGAAGTTCCAAACACACTTAAACACAGTTTGGAAACCCTTGATTTCATCTGTTAGATTGTGTATACAACAAAGAATATTCTTAGATTATTAAATCTAGACCATGCATACATTTTTATTTTTTAAAGAATGGAAATTTTGGAAACACTACTATGAAATAGACCATGCCTATCGACCTAACAAGGTTGGTTTCCCCCTCCCTGTCACATGCAAAAGTAATCTATGAGATCCCATCGGAAAGGAAAAGAATACCAAAAGTTAATGTGGAAGAGCTAGTTTTCACAAAGGAGGATGTAGAAGATGAAATTGGAAGATTGGATTCGAGGAACGTGCGAGATATCAAAGCACTACAAGTAGAGTATTTGAATTGCAGCAAGGATCTACTCAACCAACACATTGTGTCACTTTTTATTCGGATAACTACAAAATGTTTCCAAGACTATTGGACAAAAGTCTCATTCAAAGGACATGAGCAAAATGATTAAGTATAAGACCATCACTAATTTGTGACTTGATTCCACTTATCACAATGTAAAGAGCACACGTTAGCCCATCTAGAGAGAGTGCAACCAAAAACCATTAAATTGGATTCCTTCAGCTAAGAGACTATGAGTGGCAGGTATCTATTCCATCAAAGATGCCCAGGACTTGCACTTAACTCCAACTATTGTACAATGGCACATCCATAAGCCAACATGACATTATTGAGACTTGAACCTTGATGGAGGGCATATCAACGCCCACTTTCACAAATGCAGCAAGCCACCATTGACACTACAGGACCATCATGATCAACCCAATGTTTGATATATTATTTAGAGGAATTATTGAAAGGAAAATTAGCAAATGGGAAAAGAAAGAGGGAAAGATAATTGACAATCAAGTGAGATTTCAACCACAGCACTCTACCATAGATCATTGCCTCACCTTAAGATACTTCATAGAGAAAACATGGGAGAAAAGAACAAGGAGTTACAATGTTGTTCAATAGATTCAAAAAGGCATTCAATGAAGCGTTAAGGGAGAAACTATAAGAAAGGCTAGTAGAGATAGGAACCCTTAATGAGTGGAGTGCAAAAATCCATTACCTAGACAAGCAAGTAAAAGAAAAAAAAATAAGAACGAAGGAAGGCTTATTCAAATGTTTCAATGGTGAAATGGGAATGAAACAAGGATGCCCACTCTCCTCCACACTGTTCGTATGCTATATCAACAAACCATAGGGTTGTATATCTCAAAAATGGATGGGAAGTGAATATTGCATGAACAGGTTAGAATTTCAAGCCCTACGTGACTAATGTCCTTATGATCTCAATCAAACAAGTAGATTGATGAATTTAATTAATGCTGGTATTAAATTTCAGACCATAGCATCAATGGCACAGCTCGAAATTAAACAGCAGAAGCATGGAAATTAATTTCACATACACATAGGTAATTACTCCTTCAAATCAGCTTTTCATTCCTTTGCAAAAAATTACAAGGAAATCTTCACATACTACTCAAGAAAAAAGTATGCACAGATACCAAAAAACACCCTCAACTGAGCTTTTACAGCTTGCTGAAAAACCCAAAAACAGCAGAAAACTGCTGTACAACCTGCAGGACAGTTTGTATGACAGTACAGACTTCCGTGTGACCGTATAGAAATGTACAGACTGCTGTCTCGAACTGCATGCTGCCCTGGAAAGCCTCTTCCCTCTCCATTGCTGCTCTCTCTGCCACTCAACTGCTCAAGTGTGTGTAAAAGCCTCTACCTTGCCGTATCTTTATAGTTTTAGAGAAGAATCTATTTTTAAGACTACTCCTAGTCTGAGTACAATATGAGGCTCAACTGCTAAAAATAAGACTTTCACATTTTTACTAATGCGGATTACAAAATACATTGACTTTTCCAAAATTAGAGTTACTTCCCAAAAGTATCTTTTTTGAAAATATCTTCAACTACTCCTCGCATGTTCACACTGCACATGTGCAGAAGTTCCTATCCGAACTATAATTCTCAATAGGAACCCTTCAGCAATTCTGACTAGGTTCTCACAGACTCTGGACCAAGACCAAACACCACATCACATGATCTGACAAATCTGCGAGTTATGTCACCTACAAGAGACAAGGATAGGGGAGCATTTCATTTTCCAGCACCCCACCTAGTACCTACAATAAGATATGCAGGAGATTTCACTGCTTATTGAAAGCCTTTATGGACTCACTTTCCACTTTCTTCCACTACACTGATCAGCAGTGCCTTGCCCTCTATGTGAGAGAAGTACTCAGACAGAGGTCTCAAGGTCTCCATACCATGTCCCTATTTGAGCTTTCAGGTGGGTGGATCACTGCTAACTTCTGGGTTGTCCTGTCAAACAAAGGTAACAAGCAGCAAGCAAAGACTCAAGGACCTTAAGACAGACTCTCTGACAACCCTTCATACTCCAAGTCCATGAGACCTTGGCTTGTCTAGATGACCACCCATTGAAGGTCTACTAATCTCCACAAGACCCTTATGGAGTTGCTGCTCTAGGGCACACTACCAAATTAATAGACGGTCTAGTAAATTGCTCAGTTCTAGACAATATCGAGGAAGCCCTCCACACCAACCCCCCCCCCAAAAAAACCGAAACTACAAAGAAAAGAAAAATAAACCAATTAGTCCTAGGGCCCACTTCATCTAGCACAGCCAAGTTTCCATCCAGACTTTCTTCTCAATGGCCTTAGGCAATAGGAGAGCAAGGCCCCCTCATCACTATGCTCACCTCAAGATCATACATTCAAGCACCCTCAGCCCTAGTCATATCCGAATTATCTACCTGTGCATCTGTGATTTCACTGTTATTGGCATCTCTGAGGTTGAGACTCTAACTTTGTTCTCATCCTCGTCAGCCAACTCCAACACTTTGTGACACCATCTACTCTCCAGCAGTGCCAATTTCAGTATTGTATGCCCTCTTATTTCAACACTCTCGCTTCTTTACATCCTTTTATGTACCTGTACTCCATCTCTTATGCTATTCTTTTGCATTATTAGCTTGAATAGCCAGATATTTAGTTGATAATCATGAGCTTAGATTTTACAATTTCGCAATATTTCAAGAAGTTGCTTTTGCACTCCAACATCATACTTTTTGTTACAGGATGTATCTTTTAGTCATTCACCTACTTCTGTGGCCGCCATTTGTCAAACATTAACAAAATTATGTTGTCTTATCTTATCTGCAACCTACATGGCCATCACGGTCTTTAGAAAGCTTCTAAGAGGTGGTGATGAAGGTGAATACAGGTTGGACCATGGTGGTACTGTTCTCACTCAAAAGAAAGCCAAAGTAAATATTGGTAACTTTGAAGGATAACAGCTAGATGTCACCCAAAATCACAAATATCTAGAGATAGAATTCAGCAAAAGGCTAAGTTGGGACATGTGCATGAGAAATAGGCTTCAAGGAGGTTGGAAAGTGCTCTATTCACTGCATAACAGCTAAAGCATGGACAGGGGAATGTTATGTTCTCTATTCCAGGCACTCATCAACCACCTAATCCTTTATGGTTCCGAGGTTTGTGGACCTATTACAACCAAGAATCTGCTGGAAAGGGTAAAGAAGCACCTAACAACAAGCATCTTGTGGGCAAAAATCACCATTCCCAACAAGATTTTACTTGTTGAAAGTTACTTGAAACAGGGCTTTACCCCATATGGATGGAAGCGCTCAGAAGACCCATTTTGTACAGGCAGAGAGTGGCAGCCATGAACACCAAACCAATATAAACAAAAATCAGCCAGGAATAACTGACAAGAAAAAAGAATGAAACGAATCAGCAATTGTATGAAATTGCTGGGGAAGTGGGATGTGGTAGATAAGATAAGTTTATTAATATTTGATAAATGACCACAATAAGTAGGGCAATGGGACTGAGAAATTCCATACAGTGTGGATACATAGTGGATGTGCAAAAGCAGCTCCTATAGTGATCCTATCGAAAGCAAATAAAAATCTAAGTAGTTAGCTAAAAGAAGAGGTTCTGAGTACATGAAAAATGCTTAAAAACCAAAAGCAATGCTCAGGACAAGAGACAGGAAAGTTGTCCAGCAGATAGGAAGGAGCTGAAAATAAACTTTAAAGAATGTTACAGGACAGGGTTCAAGACTACTTGAACCTCAACCTCCCTTAGTGGGAAAGGCAGCTAACAGCCAAGCTACAGACTAGCTCTCACAGGCTAAGGTGTGAGACAGTGAGATGGATACAGTGGCCAGTCAAAGAAAGTATGGGAGGACAGAATATGCCAGACATACAAAAAGGATGAGGTAGAAACAGTTGAGCATTCCTCATTCACTGTGAAACCTATGCACGCATCAGAGAAATGTCAAAAACCAATATCCATCTAGGAAGCAACTTTTAAGGAAGAAACAGTAGGTATTTACTATTACATCAAATATGGTAACAAGAGCAATGCAGCCAAAGACAGGATCTGGAGATCAGCAAAGGAGAAATAAGAAATGGTCAGAGCATAGCATAGGAAGTGGTGTCCATATGAGCCCTATACTGTAAAAATTTCTGTTTTCCCACCCCGGTTTTCAGTTTCTCCTTATTTCTCCCATATAGTTAAATGCCCTTTCCCATAACCATACATTTAACAAGCTGAAAAAAATAAATTTGCTGAAAACAACAAATTCTGGAAATTTTACAGAATGCTGGAAATTGCAGAAATAAAAATCAGAAGTAATAAACAGCCATTAAAACACATTTAAACACTGAGATTTTTGGTCAATGTGACTCTGGAAAAACCCCCTACAACTCTTGGGGAAAACCAGTTTGAGAGCTCTTCTTTATTTCTGAACATTGCCTTTTACAGTGAGAAATTTTCAGCAAAAAATCAGCAAGCAAATTTACAACTTATCTCTTTTCCCATGCTTCACAGCAAACTGGGAATTACAGCAAACAGGACAGCAATAAATGTTGTACGGTCTCTTCGATTTTCGTGCCCACTTTCAGCATTAAATGCTTCTGTATGGCCCTCGTTTTGCGTGCAGAAAAACCAGCAAACTGCTCCTCGATTTTTGTGCAAACCTCTCCTCGAAAATTGTGCCAAAATCTGCCTTTCACTGTGTGCTGAATCAGCTGTACAAATTTGCTCAACTGCTGCCTTGGAATGTGTGCCAAGCTGCTGTCTCCTTCTCCTCCCTGCTCAAAAATCTCTCTTGCTCTCTTTCTCCCAATCTGCTCATGAAAGAATTAAATCGAATGTGATATTTTCCTCCTTTTCCTCCCTTAATATAACTCCAAATGACTTTTGGGTGATCTCTAAATCCAATGGCTGAAATAGATTTAGATCAATGGCTGAGATTAAATGCTCATTTAAATCTCACTTTTTTTATTTTTTAATTCACCCCACTTTAATAAGGACCCACTTAGTCATTTATTTCCAAAGTCACTTTTCATTTCTAATTTTTCATTGACTTTATAAAAGTCATTTTAAAATTAGACTTAGTAACTTTATCACTTAAAGTCACTTTTAAATTAGATTTAACTTTATAAAATTATAAAGTCACTTTAGGAGAAAAATTAAATTCTTTTGGACACTTTTCCCTAGGCCAAAGATCAAAGCCTAAGGGAACCACCCGTCCTCCGGTACCAAATTTCAACACTCCCTCTTACCGAGGAAGGTGTTCCTCACCACACCCATCTTGTCTCTGAAGTAGACATGCTTGCCCCGTGGTAAGGCTTTGGTAAGGATATCTACAACCTGCTCATCAGTGGAAATATACTCAAGCTTCACAACTCCCTTCTGAACATAGTCTCTGATGAAATGATATCTGATCCCGATATGCTTTGACCTGTCATGAAATACTGGATTCTCCGTGAGTTTAATGCAACTTTGATTATCACAGTAAATCACTGAAGGTCTCAACGGCTGACCAAATAAGCCAAACAACATCTTGCGAAGCCAGATAGCCTCACAACTAGCTAGACTGGCTGCCATATACTCTGCTTCCGCTGAACTCAGTGCTACTGACTGCTGCTTCCGGCTGAACCATGACACTACTGCTGAACCCAACCCAAAACAGCACCCTGAAGTGCTCTTCCTATCAGAAGCACAACCTGCCCAATCAGAATCAATGTATCCTGCCAATCTCACTCCATCTCCCTGCCTGTAGTCCAGACCATAATCCACTGTCCCCTGCAAGTACCGCAAAATGTGTTTTGCAGCCACCCAGTGAACCTTCCTAGGCTCACAAATAAACTGACTCATCGTGTTGACTGCAAAACAGATATCTAGTCTAGTGTTGACCAAATACATCAAGGAACCGATCAACTGCTTGTACAATGTGGGATCCACCAACTCGGAATCTGAAGCATGAAGCTTCTTCCAGTTGGTGATCATCGGTGTCGACATGGGTCTACAATCCTCCATGTGGAATCTGCTAAGGATGTCCACAATATACTTCCCCTGCCCCAGGAAGAAATGCCCCTCCTCCTGCCACACCTCCAAACCCAAAAACTAATGCATCAAGCCGATGTCCTTCATCTCAAACTCCGTCGCAAGATCTCTCTTGCAGTGCTCTATGAGTCTCTCTGCACCTGTAATGATCAAGTCATCCACATACAGCACCAAAATGAGAGGCTCCTCACCAATCACAATAAAGTAAAGGTTCGGATCTGCCTCACTCTTTGTGAAACCCATCCCCTGCAAATATGTATCTATCCTGGAGTACCAAGCTCTGGGAGCTTGCTTCAGGCCATAAAGGGCCTTCTTCAGTCTGCACACATGGGACTCCTTCCCATGCACCTCAAAGCCCTGTGGCTACTCAATGTACACCTCCTCCTGTATGAAGCCATTGAGAAATGCGGTCTTCACATCCATCTGGTGGATCTTCCAACCCATCTCTGCTGCTATCGATATAATGGAGCGGATCGAAGTATATCGAGCCACGGGAGCGAAGGTCTCCTCATAATCAACTCCCTCTACCTGGGAGAACCCTCTAGCCACAAACCTCGCTTTGAATTTCTCAATGTTGCCGTCTACAGCATGCTTTACCTTGTAAAGCCATCTGGAAGTAACCACGGATTTGCCCTCAGGCCTCGGCACCACCTCCCAAACATCATTTTTCATGATAGAAGAATACTCCTCCTGCATGGCCTCTCTCCAGACCTGCTGGCTAGCTGCCTCCTCATAGCTAGAAGGCTCAGAGTCAAGGATGCTGGTAACCATCGCCATATAGCTACAAAACCTCTCAGGTGGTCTACTCTCTCTGACCGGCCTCTTCGGCTCAGCAACAAATGTGGCATCTCTCAAGGTGTCCTGAAGCCACTTGGGCTTCCTCTTCCCTGAGCATGCTTCTCCCACCGGGGAATGAAACTCCTCCTCCTCATCATCATTAGGAGCCTGAAATCCTGACTGTCTGTCTGTTGTCCTCCTGCCTGCACCTGAACTTGTAGAAGCTGAGGTACCGTGTGAACTGTCCATCAATGGACTCCCTAGTGAACTGCTCTGTGAACTGCTCTGCATGCTGCCCGGAGCACCACCCCTCTGGCTCAGCGAGCCACTGCTCACTGACGGACCTGACATCCTCATAGATGTACCTCCGGATCCTCCTGATCCCTGCCCACTGGATCCCTGCGACTGACTCAACTGCTGCTGAGGGTCTGGCTGATCCAGATACTCTAACTCCCGTGACCTCCTAAAGGCCCTGTCCTCCTCGAACTTCACATCCCGTCTGACAACAACTCTCCTCTGTGCAGGAATGTAAATCCGAAAGGCCTTTGAGGTCTCATTGTAGCCCACAAAGATACCCTTCTCTGCGGTGGGCTCTAGTTTGGTCCTCTTCTCCTTGGGTATATAGGAGTATGTAATGCATCCAAAGATATGAAGATGACCAATATCATGCTTCTTCCCAGAGAAAGCCTCCTCCGGAGTCATGTGCCCCAAGGCACGATGCAGACTCCTGTTCTGCAAGTAAACAGTTGTGTTGCAGGCCTCTGCCCACAAGAACAATGGCAACCCCTGATCATGTAACATGGCTTTGGCAGCCCCTATGATGGATCTGTTCTTCCTCTCCAAAACCCCGTTCTGCTGGGGGTTGTAAGGAACAGTGAACTCTCTCCTAATGCCTGCCTCCGCACAATAGTCAACAAACTCTCCAAGGGTGTACTCTCCTCCATTGTCCGACCTCAAGGACTTGATCTTTCGACCTGTCTGAGTCTCCACAAGAGCTCTAAACTCCTGAAACCGCTTGAAGACCTCACTCTTGGTCTTCAAAAAATAAATCCAGGTCCTCCTGGAGTGATCATCAATGAATAAAACATAGTACTCATATCCACTCAAGGAAACATGAGACATCCGACCGCTCACATCGGAATGAATCAAATCAAGTATCCCCGTCGCTCTGCTGTCACTGCTGGGAAAAGGGGATTTGGCAAATTTGCCCATCGCACAACCTCTGCAAGTATCAAAGTGATCAGTACTGAAATCTGGCACACCTGTAGTGATCTCCCGCAATGTCCTCAAGGCTCCATGATACATATGTCCCATCCTGTGGTGCCAAATCTCACACAGCCCAGAACTGCTAACTCTGCTGTCGGTACTACTGCTCAATGCCAAAAGGGGCTGGAATGCAAACTTGTACACCTTTGCATGGCGTACACCTATCACTCTAGCTGAATCAGCTGGAGTGCCCCTAAGATACATCAACACCTGTCCTCCCCTGAACAGTACCTCATATCCTCTGTCCTCCAAAGCTGAGACGGATATGAGGTTCTTCCTCATCCCTGGCACATAAAGAACCTCTGACACCTTCAAGGGAGGTTTGGACTCCCTCCGAAATGTCACTGTCCCCACCCCGACTGCTCTAACAACTCTGTCATCACCGAGTACTACCTCAATATCAGTGCCACTCTCTGAAAGCTCTGAGAAGTACTCACGGACTCCTGTCATATGACGTGAAGCCCCACTGTCCACATACCAAATACCTGAAGATGCTCCGCTAATCGAGGGAAAAGCATGCTCCCTCTGAACCTATGTGGCAGGTGATCCTGCACTAGAGGACTCACACGTAGTGAACGCAAACTCTCGGTCAAAACGACCAGCAAAGTCCTCAATCTCTGCTGAAGCTGCCACGTCCTGGTTCTTCCCCTTCTTCTTCTTCTTCTCCGGACACACAACTGCATAGTGTCCCATCTTTTGACAATTCCAACACTTCACCTTGGAATAGTCCTTCTGTGTGTTCCCCTGTTTACCTTTTACCTTTGTCTTTGCCCCCACCACTACTTGTGGAAACCTGCTTCTTCCCTTTGCCTTTCTTGCCTCCTGCCACCAGTGCTACATCCTCATCCTGCTCAACTGGTTTGGCTGCCCCAAGCTGACCTTTCCTGATCTCTGTCTGAATGCAATCATCCCAAAACCTCTCCCATGTGGGAAGGGTCTCACGTGCACAAACCCTATCAGCAAAGTTCAACCATGAACGGGGGAGGCCATTCACTGCAATCCGCACCAACTCAGTGGGTGGAATGGCCTCTCCAATCGCTGCCAACTCATCTCTCACATTAGTAATCTTTGTGAGATATCCAACTGCACTATTATTACCCATCTTAATGTTCTTCAGCTTCTCCTTCAGGACCATCTTCCGGTTCTCATTGGTACTCTGGTAGAGATTGGACAATGGTGTCCATATCTCATGGGCATTGCTCTTTCCTCTCACATGAGGAATGCAATGGTCTTTGATTCCGTTTAGAATCAGCCTCTTACCCTTGTTGTTCTTTTTATTATAAGTTGTCAACTGAGTAGCATTAGTAGGCACAACAACAGGGTTCTGTGTGGTATGCACCATGATATCCCAGACTTCTGCCTCCTCAAAGATACTCTGCATTCTCTCCTTCCAAACGCTGTAATTTATATGCCCATCCAGCCTATCCTCCACCCTCAATCCCAATGACATCCTGCTGTCCTAAAACTGAAAAATAGCACTGCTGTAGTAAAGATAAAACCGCTGTTTATGAAAAAATCAGCTTGCTGGAATTTTCTGAGTGAAAAATCAGCAACTGTAATTTTTCCTTTTGCTGTCCCAAACTGCCCTTTAGCACTCAAGCTCTGATACCATGTAGAAATTTCTGTTTTCCCACCCCGGTTTTCAGTTTCTCCTTATTTCTCCCATATAGTTAAATGCCCTTTCCCATAACCATACATTTAACAAGCTGAAAAAAATAAATTTGCTGAAAACACAAATTCTGGAAATTTTACAGAATGCTGGAAATTGCAGAAATAAAAATCAGCAGTAATAAACAGCCATTAAAACACATTTAAACACTGAGATTTTTTGTCAATGTGACCCTGGAAAAACCCCCTACAACTCTTGGGGAAAACCAGTTTGAGAGCTCTTCTTTATTTCTGAAAATTGCCTTTTACAGTGAGAAATTTTCAGCAAACAAATTTACAACTTATCTCTTTTTCCATGCTTTACAGCAAATTGGAAATTACAGCAAACAGGACAGCAATAAATGTTGTACGGTCTCCTCGATTTTCGTGCCCACTTTCAGCATTAAATGCTGCTGTATGGCCCTCGTTTTGTGTGCAGAAAAACCAGCAAACTGCTCATCGATTTTTGTGCAAACCTCTCCTCGAAAATCGTGCCAAAATCTGCCTTTCACTGTGTGCTGAATCAGCTGGACAAATCTGCTCAACTGCTGCCTTGGAATGTGTGCCAAGCTACTATCTCCTTCTCCTCCCTGCTCAAAAATCTCTCTTGCTCTCTTGCTCTCCTTCTCCCAATCTGCTCATGAAAGAATTGAATCGAATGTGATCTTTTCTTCATTTTCCTCCCTTAATATAACTCCAAATGACTTTTGGGTGACCCAAGTGACTTTTGGGTGATCTCTAAATCCAATCGCTGAAATAGATTTAGATCAATGGCTGAGATTAAATGCTCATTTAAATCTCATTTTTTTTATTTTTTAATTCACCCCACTTTAATAAGGACCCATTTAGTCATTTATTTCCAAAGTCACTTTTCCTTTCTAATTTTTCATTGACTTTATAAAAGTCACTTTAAAATTAGACTTAGTAACTTTATCACTTAAAGTCACTTTTAAATTAGATTTAACTTTATAAAATTATAAAGTCACTTTAGGAGAAAAAATAAATTCTTTTGGACACTTTTCCCTAGGCCAAAGATCAAAGCCTAAGGGAACCACCTGTCCTCCGGTACCAAATTTCAACATATACTTCCTTGTACCAGAATCTTGGACCAAACATATGCTTTGTCAGCTCTTTCTTTTCTTTGCCGTAATTTTATGATTTATCTGCAGTCTTTTAGCATAGATTAACATATTAAGGAAATACCTACTCAGTCTTTTTCCCACGGGCCAGTCGGTCTCATAGAACGTTTAGTAAAATCCCTACTCTATTGTATTTCACAGTAGACTTTTGGCAGGTTGGTCTCATAGAACGTTTAGTAAAATCCCTACTCTATTGTATTTCACAGTAGACTTTTGGCAAGTTGGTCTCATAGAACGTTTAGTAAAATCCCTACTCTATTGTATTTCACAGTAGACATTTGGCAAGTTGGTCTAATAGAATGTTTAGTAAAATCCCTACTCTATTGTATTTCACAGTAGACTTTTGGCATTCACTGATCGTAGGCCTTGACCTTGCACCTCACCCACTAAAGATGATTTGTACATGTTTAGGAAATTTCTTGCCTTTCCAACACTTTTATTTTGGAACTACTTAGTACTGATATTTCTTTAAGAAGAGAAATGGAAAATTTCCCTTCCATGCCTTGATTTTCCATCAGAGGAAGATGATTATTTTGGTTACTCTCAAGGCTCCAAGACACCTGCTCTTATAGATGACCATGTTCTAGCCTGACCTGGGTGATACACACTGGCCATCAAGGCAACAAAGCTAGATCCTCCCAATACCAGTGACAAGAAGCTAACTATGCTCAGCCGATGCCCTCTCTGTCAGTACCTCACAAACAGTAAAAGCTAATTACTCAAACCTCCCTGTGACTTGATAGGATGAGAGCCCTTACAAGCAACAGCTCCATCAATGAAAAGGCTCTTGTGCCTTAATAATTGTCAAAAAACTAAACCGTTTCAAGATAACATGCTACGGTACATACAAAGAAGATGAAAGTGATCACTTTAAAACGTAAATAGAAGCAACTGATTTTAAAAAGCACTTACACATTTACACTCTGACATAACCATTCCATATGCCTCAGCAATAAGAATCCGAAACTCAATTACAAGAAGCTTAGCTTACCATCAATGCCAAACCCACTAGACCTGGCTCCAAGAATGACTTAGCAAGGCCAGAGAGTGAGCATTAAGTTGAGGTTCGGTCAAAATTAAAAGCCGAGGAAATTAAATATATGTTAAATTTCCATGGGGAAAAAGAAGTGTACAATGTCCAAAAACTCGTTTTCAATTACATAGATGATACTACATACCACAAAACAACATGGATTCCAGACAGCTGAGTTTGCTGGTTGTCTGCTAGTAAATTGGGTCAAGTGTTTTTTTTATCTTTACTATCGCTTATTAACAGACAACTAAATATGGATCACAAGTGTTGCAAGACAAACTTGCCAAGTAAATCTGCCTCACATTTGACTTGGGAGTGCGAATTATACTTGCAAAAATCAAATCACGAGTCAAACTCATGGCCAAGACAGTCTCAGAGAAGCTCACTCGACTCGGTTTCCTCAAAGAGCAGATATAAAATTAGAAGTCAACACAGACTCACAAAAGCCTGCTAACACTGACCATTGTCATATATGTCTGATTCAAATAGTCCACAAATTTCACAAAAAGCAATGCAATAGCAAAAACCCTACATACCTTCAGATCAACATTAGACCGTGATGACAAGCACGAGCTTAATATGGGATCTCTCAGAATAGCACGCCATTTACCAGGTCCGTATTTCTCCACCCCAGCCCTAAGAGCAGCCTCCTCTTCATGTGTCCATTTCTGCTTTGGAGCCCCCATCTACTGAAGCCGTGAAATTATTTTCACTGCCACGACAGAATTCCTGCTGCCAAAACCAAAACGCCCACTTCTACTTGCATACCATCCCTGTGCAAATAAGGTACCCAAATTATTTAACTATACCAGGGACTTATAGACTCCATTTCACGCAAAAAAATGAAAAGTAAAACAAAAAATTCCACTAAAATGAAAATAATTGAATTTGACCACACTTGGATATATAGTTCAAATTTCATGGGAAATGGCTGAAAGAAGTGGTAGAATTGGCTAAACCGCCATTACCAAACCCAATAATTACTAATATTTAACCACACTAGAGTCTTATAGTTCAAATTCAATGGGATGTGCAGAAAACGAGTGGTAGAATTGGCTAAACCCCGTTAATAAACCCTAAAATTACCTAAATTCAACCACACAAGGGTTTTATGGTTCAAATTTCATGGGAAAAAAAAAAGTGAATTAGGTAAAATTGGATAGACCCAAGTAACTAAACCAGAAAATCTACACAGCGTCGCACTAAAAACCTCACAGCATCTCCCTAAAAGCATCATAGTACGTACACAGCCTCTCTCTGGCTAATGTAAAGCCCAAAGTTTAAGTATATCAGAGGATTATATTTTCAAATCCATGCAGAAAATGGCAAAAACTCCACAATCGGAGAAGCCTGTGCTATAAAACTCCAGAAAATGGAAATTGTGCCAAAACAATAAAGAATAATAGGTTTAGTTTTTCTGGTAGAATATCAGAAAACATGAAAAAATTCAGCGCCAATGAGATAGAACTAGCCCGTAAATTTAAGGCAGCAGAAGGAGAAATGCAATCAAAAAACGTTAACTACGGAGGAATTAAACTGTGGAAATGATCTGAAATACATACCTTAATGTGCCCCAAATAGGGGTTTTAAGAGACTGTGTAACTGATGGATAGAGAGATGCAGATGGATATACACATGCAATTCGTGCTGTTTTCTTTGCTATTTTCTGTTCTCTCGTACTCCATTTCTATGACTGTAATTTTCGTGTTTTCAACTCATTTGTATTTGCATCGACATTAGTTTCCTTTAATCATTGTGTCTTGCAAAATTGGTCCAATGGACATGTGATCTTAGGATCCTTAGTGTGTATATATATATATCAGAAGGTGTTTTGTCTTTATTTATATATCAATAAAAAAATCAGAAGGTGTTTTGTCTTATTTGTGTAGAAATATGTCTTATTGTGTGGAGAGGTGTCGTTCTATAAAATTAAGTTGCTTGACATTCCTCGTCATAAAGATTGAAGCATGCTTGGAGCTGCTCAGCATGTGGAAACGTTGAGGGAGGCAATTCACCGAGACAACTGAGTTACAGATTGGCTTCAAGAATTATGATCCTCCAAACGATAAATGGGTCTTTTAATTAAATTGATATAGATTATTTAAAGATAGTAGTTGTTTTTAAGTGAGAATATTTAGATTTTTTTTTTGTGGATTTACGGTTGGATCTTGTAGAAAAAAATTGTGATAAAATCTTGATTGTGTTGTTTAAATTGGTTTTTTCACTACATAAATGCATTCAACATCGGTGGGCACTTCGATTGTGTAGATTTCAATGAATCCTTGTAAGATTCTAGACAAATTAGACCAAAAAAAAATTTCAAAAAGTAGCATTTAAAAGACAACTCTACCAAGCTCGGAGAGGGATCAAATCTTTTGAGATGCAAATCTTCTAAGTTACAAAAAATATTTGATCCCTTCGTGCTTGATAGATCTGGTGTTAAAGTGAATTTATGTTGGGTTCTCGTAAACCTAGAGCTCAAAACCCACAGGTGACTTGATTAAGTCAAATTCACCTTAAATACCCAAAAAAAATTAATAATAAAATAAAATTATTTTTATTTTTATTTCAAATTTACATTAACTATCCAACAAAAATTGATTAAAAAAAATTAATGTAAATTTGTATTTTAATATATAGTTATTTTTAATTTATTTTGTTTTGACAAACTAAAATGTTTACGAGATATGACATTATAATATTTTTTAAATAATGGACAATAAAAAAATTATTATTTTTGTTTTGATAATAAAATATTAATATTTTTGTTTTGATAAAATATTTGTAGAGGAAAAATGTGTAATTATTATTAGAATTTATATGATTTTAATAAATTGTAATTATTTATTTGTAAAATTATATTTTTAAATTTTCAAAATTTTAAACATTTTTATTAATTGTGTATTTTGTATTTTTAACCATTGAAAATTGAAGTTTATAATTTTTTTTTAATAAAATTGGATTGGAGTAAAATATGCCCCAAAAAAAAAAGTTTCGAGATTATAATATGTTCAAATTATGCTCTTCTCTCACACACTAAAGACTTATTTAGTTGATAAATGATTTCTAGAGACAATATATGGAGTTCATTTAACATTAAACGTGAAATTAAATATATATAAAATTTAAATGTATATTTTAAATCAAAAAAAATCAATAAATGATTTATATATTTGTCAGGCCAGGCAGTGACTCCTCAACTAAAAATTGATTCATGTTTATTCCTTCAGGTAGGTCTTCATTAAATACATGAGGGAGAGACTGTTCAGTTCATCTCCCGATGACTGTTCATATTATTTATTTATCTATTTACATTATATTCACCCAATCATGAGGATTAGATGTCAACATTCCCCCCCTTAATCTAAAGGGACGTTGGTGAGTCCAAGCATCATTCTGAATCGTTCAAGCTTTTCTCTTCCAAGCGCTTTGGTGAAGATGTCTGCAATTTGCTCATTTGTGGAACAATGACGGAGATGGATTGTTTTGGCCTCAACATGATGTCGAATCAGATGATATTTAGTATTGAAGTGCTTCGTTCGATCATGGAACTTTGGGTTCTTGGCCAATTTTATTGCAGAGGTATTGTCAATCATGAGTGGAGTTGATTGTACTTGTTTTATCTGCAAATCTTTAAGAATTTTCATAAGCCACACAATTTCTTTTGTTGCTTCAGCTGCTACCACGTATTTTGCTTCTGTTGTGGAATCTGCTGGAACTGATTGTTTGCGTGATCTCCAGGAGACAGCTCCTGATCCAAGACTCATAGCATATCCTAAAGTAGATACCCCAGTTTCTTTGTCTCCATCGAAGTCTGAATCAGAGTATCCAATCAAGCTGAAGTCGTCCACCTGTGTATACTTGATTCCAAAGTCTTGAGTTGCCTTCAAGTACCTTAGAACTCTTTTTGCAGCAGACCAATGTCCCTCACAAGGCTTTTGCATAAACCTGGAGAGGATTCCAACAGCAAACGAAATGTCTGGTCTGGTAGTAGTTAGGTAGTTGAGACTTCCTACAAGCTGTCTATACTTTGTTGCATCCTCAAATTATTTTCCTTCAATAGATGTGAGCTTTAAGTTTTGTTCCATTGGAGTAGTAAGAGGATTGCATTCTGGCATGCCAAACCTATTCAACAGATCTCCAATGTATTTCTTTTGAGAAAGAAATATGGACTTCGGATGTTGGGTTACTTCAATGCCAAGATAGTAATGTACATAGCCCAAATCAGTCATTTCAAAACTTTTCCTCAATTCCTTCTTTATGGATGCAATGTAGCTTTCATTGTTCCCTGTCATCAAAAGATCATCTACATATACCACAAGATATACAACTGTTTTGCCAACTTTCTTGACAAATAAAGTTACATCATCAAGATCATAATGTTTGAAATTGAGTTTCAGAAGATGCTCAGTTAGTTTTTCATACCAGGCTCGCGGTGCTTGTTTGAGGCCATACAAGGACTTCACAAGTTTGCATATTTTATGTTCATGTCCTTTCACAGCAAATCCTTCAGGATGAGACATAAAAACATTATCTTTTAGATCTCCATTTAAGAAAGCAATTTTTACATCCATTTGATGGACTTTCCAACCGTTCTAAGCTGCTAGTGCAAATAGTGTCCAGATGGTAGCCCATTTTGTTGTGGGGGCAAAAGTTTCCTCATAATTGACCCCTTCCTTCTGTGCAAAACCTTTTGCCACAAGCCTAGCTTTGTGCTTTTCAAGTGAGCGATCATCTTTATACTTGTTCTTGTAGACCCACTTGCAGCCAATTGGTTTGGTTCCGAATGAAGGATCAACCAGCTTCCAAGTGCCGTTCTTTATGAAGGTATCATACTCCCTTTGCACTGCGTCTTTCCATTCATCATGAGAAGCAGCTTCTTTGAAGGAAGTTGGTTCAAAATCTGTAGACAAGTTCAATTCACAATCATAAGAAACATCCATATCAATAGGTGAATTAGAGTCATCCACATCACCTCCATTTTGCCGGTTTGAATTTCTAGTTCCTGTCTTTCCAACCTCATCAGAATGAACACTTTCAAGTGTCTTTGTCAGCCACTTTGGGGGACCTTTTTCAGATGGTCCAGGCTACTCCGTTGATTGAGTTGGGACTGAATCAAGATTGAGTCTCCCAATTCTATCAATCACATCACTTAAAGCATCATCCGTTGTTGGAGTTTCATGCGAGGGAGAGTGTTCTTTAGAAGAAGATTCCACATGTTGATCTAGTATAGGAATCCCCCCTTCAAGATGTGGAATCTGATTATCAAATTCTTGAAATGATTTTGCTTTTGCGAATCTATCCAAGCGATCAAGTTGCCGCTCAACAACATTATCAGTTTTGGATGATTCAAGAAAAATTACATCTCTAGATACAACAAACTTCTTATTTACTTCATCATAGAGATGGTATGCTTTGGAGGTGTTTGAATACCCCAGAAAGATACACTTACGACTTCTAGCACCAAGTTTGTTTCTATGTACCTTTGGTATCAAGGCATAACAGGTGGAACCAAAGACCCTGAGATGCTTTACCGAAGGAACATGTCCATACCACATTTCATATGGAGTCTTCTTTCTTATAGCATTAGATGGACATCTATTCTTTATATATGCAGCACATAGAACAGCATCAGCCCAAAACATTATCTTTGAAGAAGAGCATGGATCGTACCATATTTAAAATTGTCCTATTCATTCTTTCAGCTACACCATTCTGTTGGGGATTATAAGGTACAGTTGTTTGATGTTTGATCCCATGTTGGCGAAGATAGGTTTCAAATTCATTTGATGTGTACTCTTTTCCATTATCAATGTGAATAGACCCAATATGAGATTGTGCATCATTTTCAATCCATTTATGAAAATTCTTGAATGTTTGAAAAGCATGAGATTTGTTCTTCAATAAATAAACCCAACACATTCTGGTGTGGTCATCAATAAATGTCATCATATATTTATTTCCATTTGCAGAAGGAACAGGCATTGGACCACATAAATCTGAATGAATGAGTTCAAGTTTTCTATGTGCTCTTGAATGTGAATCATGAAAAGACTGTTTGTTATGCTTTCCTAGAATGCAACCATCACATTGCTTAAGTTTCGTAGGAATTGTAGGCAAACCAGCAACACCATTTTTATTCAACAAGGGGAGATTGTCATAGTTCAAATGTCCAAATCTAGCATGCCATAATAAACTTAATGGAAGTGTACCTTCTTCATGATGAGAATTGTATGAGAAATGTTGTGCACGAGCAGAGGTTCCTTGCAGCTTGAGAAGCCTTTCTTCTTCTATTCCCCTCATGACAAGTAAGTGGTCAGATGCTTTTCTTACCTCAAGCTTGCCATCAAACATATGAATGGAGTGACCTTGCTGGCGGATGTGGACCAAGGACAACAAGTTTCTCTTGAGCTATGGGAGATATAGAACATGATGCAGAAGAAAGTCTGGAAGACCAGACAGTTTAAGCCTGATTGCGCCAAGCCCTGATGGCTTGATTTTTTATTGGTCTGCAAAGTATACTGCTCCATCAACATTGTCAATGAAATATTCAAAAAAAACTTTTCTATGAGTCATGTGGCAGGTTGCTCCTGAAGCAAGCAACCAATCATTTTTCCAAGAATCAAGTGAAGCTTTAAATAAATCTTCATTTACTCTAATGTTACATTGTGCCACAACATAGTGAGCGGATTCAGGTGCTTTACCTTTGTCTGTATCATCAGTTTTACCTTTCTGTTGGTTTCTTTTCTGCTCAATTTTGTCCCATGGTAGCTTGCATGTAGAGGCATCATGTGATCCATTTCTTTTGCAGCGAATGCAGTGCAAAACTGCCTTTTCTCCTTGAGATGTCTGCCCCCCTACCTCTGAAATATCTTCCTCTTCCTCTTCGACCACCTCTTCCTCTTGTAGAATCTTGAGCAGGATGCTTTTCTTTATGAGCAAGGCACACAACCTCTTCAGAAGATTCAGGGGTTGTCTTCTTTCCAAAAGCTTTCTCTCTTTCAGCAAACTTATCACGAGAGAGTCAAAGGTGATATCTTTGAGATTTCCATTTGCTTGCAATGATTCAAGATAATTGGAGTAAGTAGGATAAAGTGCCTTGAGAAAAGCGATAAGAGGAATATCCAATTCAACCTTAGTGGATTTGATATCATGCATTATAGACTTTACTTCAGATGCAAGAGCAAGAGGATCATTATTTTGCAGTTCACGAGTGAATAGTTTAATCACGAGTTGAACAACTTCAAGTACAGAATGTGAGTCATAGAGTTCTTTCAGCTTTTGTAACGCTTCAAAGGCAGTTGAATATGACGAAATATGGCAACTCACCTCTTCATTTACAGATGTTGCGATTAATGCATAAGCTTTGCTGTTCTTGTTTTCCCAAATGACGAGCTCTTTGTCTGAGGTAGGCTGTACTGGTTCATTGTCTTCGTCTCCGACACACACTCCTTTCCACAACTCATTGAAAATGAGGGTGTGTTTAATCATCTGGGACCATTCAGGATAGTTCTCCTTGCCAGTGAGAACTATTCCCACCATGGATATGATTGAGTGCATTCTTTAAAAAAAAACTTCTGTTGATAGAAAAATGCTTCTGCCAATATACAGTAAAATTGTACTTCTGGTGGTAATTTTTTTTACATTTCAAAAGGGCATTCTCTCCATGTACTGTCTTTGTCTTTAATGAAAATATAAAACACAAATCAGCTAGGCATTCTCAAAAGATTTTTAAATCTCTTCCTCATATACCAATATTGATGCCAATACCTCATGCTACACCTTTATGCAACATATTTCCCTCACCTCATTGTTTATGCGAGAACTAAATGAAAGGCTCCAACATAAATCTTCCATATACCCCAATGGTAATTTTATATAATGTAATATATTCCCATTAAAAGCATCACATACCATGTCAGTAACTTCAACGTGTATGCCAAAACTTACACATCAACCCTTTCACATACAGATGCTTTGATTCTCACACGCAGGTTATCAAGCTATGAAGCACGCTATCACACAATGAAGCATGCAGGTGTGCTTTGATTCTCGCACGCAGGTTATCAAGCACATAGGATTACGGTTCCATCTCGAGTAGTTCCCTTGTACACAGCGCCAAATCTTCCCTCACCTCGCTTGTTCTTACCATGAAAATTTTCTGTTGCAGCTACCAATGTTTTCAAACACTGTGAAAACATTGGACAGCTAGGAATCAGTTGCGGACATGGTTTTTTGAATAACAGAAATGCAACGACAAGCTCATTCGGATGGTGGAGGTGGAGAGTTGCAGCCTAAGACGCAGATGATTTTGAAGGCGGAGACAAGGAGGAATACAGGATGGAGATGTCTGCAAAGAAGCTTTTGCTATCATAGTTGGTTCCAAAGAGAAAGCTATGGAGTTATCAGAAGAGTACATTGATAATTCTAATGGAGCTTCATCAGACTTTTCTAGAAGTTATTTTGGACAGCCAGTTGAAAGTACCGAGTTGGAATCCACGCGAGCAGATACTGTTAAAGCGAAGCTCATTAGGAAGCTTAGTGAAGCTAATCAACACAATCGACACCTGAAACGCCAGCTTCATGATAAGGAAAAATCTTTGAACAAATACAAGAATGAACTTGCGGTTATGGAATTGGAACTCCAGGTTCTTGTAGTCTTCTCAGGCAAAAAGAAACGATAGCAAGTCATTGCGTGGAGCAGCGTTCTGGCTACACAAATAGCAATTGGGACAGACATTAAACAGGGAAAATGGCAGTATGGACAACACTTTTGAATGGAGCAGCGCATTGTATGAACAACGCTTTTAAATGGAGAGCAGAGGAGCAGAATAGGGAGTTACAAAGGACATAAAAGCTAAAAAAGTAGCTAGGTTTGATACCATGTCAAGCCAGGCAGTAACTCCTCAACCAAAAATTGATTCATGTTTATTCCTTCAGGTAGGTCTTCATTAAATACATGAGGGAGAGACTGTTCAGTTCATCTCCCGATGACTGTTCATATTATTTATTTATCAATTTACATTATATTCACCCAATCATGAGGATTAGGTATCAATAATATTTATTTAAAATTATATATATATATTAGAGGAAATCAGGTTATTGGAAATTTTCTAAAGTAACTTCGAACCTTTTTGATGTTGAAAGTTGGCTCTTCAACTTGGAGAGGGATCTTTCCCTAAAACTGAGCTACTCTAGGTCATTGTAGTAGTAGGTTTTGCAATTGAGTTATGTGGCGAGACTTATCAAAAATGAAGTTTGGTTGGGATATGTGAAAAATACTACCATTAGGCATGGAGTCTCTGATACAAAGACACTAGCTACAGGCCATACAAATTAGTCTAATAGAGGCAAGATAGTCGCAGGTTTCTTAGACAAATCATTAAAGAGAGATGGTAGGAGAAAGTAGAAGTAAACATCAAAGACAGAGCAACCATATGAATTTTGCAATTGACATTTAAGTTGAAAAACATATAGAAAACTTGAATAACCTGAAACAAAGCATTTACAAACAATTCTATTTCAGAACCTTTATTCATATCACTAAAGATCAATGGGTTCAAGTTTGACTAAGAAAGAGGAAAAATACCATAAGAAACTGACTGGAAACCTTCAATACATGAATCCCTGAAATGCTGTAATAGTGCTTGCAGCAAGTTCTATTAATATCAAAATAATATACACAAGATCTTTCAATCTTTCTTCATTACATAGTGTTTCTTTTTATAGAAAAGACAAACTAACTAAAAACCATTTTCTAGCAAAACTTTAATTACAAAGTCTAAATAATCACAGCGTACATCTCAAATACATGCATATAAAACTTTCCAATCCTATCTGCATCTAAATATCATGTTGTTGTTGGAGTCATGGCTAGAGATAAGGATTAGCAAGTTGAATTTGGTGAGGTGGTGTCCAAGTCAACAAATGTCCATGAGTGTATTCCTCATGGAATCATGAAAAATAGGGTCTAGTGATCCCTTTGAAAATCCAAAACTGTGATCGTTGTTAGAAAACTGAGTAAGGTTTTTCTAAATGGGTCTGTTGCGGACAAAAACCTTTTTCAGTTTTGAAAAGTTCATTCTCATTTGTGTGGAAAGAGTGCCTGAAATTACTGTGTTTTACAAGAAACCATTTTTACATAGATGTGTTGTTACTCTCGTTGTCAGCGCATTTTCCTTTTCTAATTTTAATAATGATTATTTTGTTGCTGACGTAAAATGTGCCAGCGCATTTCAAAAATTGAAATTGAAATTGAAATTTTTGGCGCTGATATTCCCACTATCAGTCAATACCTGATAACACTGATAGTCCCATTGTTAGCGTATTCCTGTTATTCATTTGTCTACAACTGATAAACGTTGATAACCCCATTATCGGCATTCTCCAATTTATTATAAATTGGCGTTGAAACTCCTGTTGTGAGCGCTTTAACACTATTTTACTTACAAATTGGCACTAACATTGAAACTGTCAGGGCTTTTTAAAAATTAACATCTAAAATTGTGATGATATATATATATATATATATATATATATATATATATATATATATATATATATATATATATATATATATATATATATATATATATCAATTGAAAGCTTTTTAAAAATTTTGAGTTTAGACTTCTGCGATCCATATTAATAATAACAAAATCTTTCGGAAAAAAATCATATAGGAGTAATATCGTCGATGCATTTCGAACCAACCAGTGTGGTTCATCTTCAAGACAAGATGATGAATTAGATCAAGCAATGAAATAAATAGATGAAGAGAGCAGCTAACTAGCCATTAGAAAAAACAACTAGTTTGACTAAAAATAATTATTTATTTATTTATTTTCATTTTTATTTTTATTTTTAAGCTTTTACCGAGATTAAAAAGAATTTTAATTAATATTTTTTGAATTAGGTTATATTTTTATTTATATAATAAATCACTTTAGGTTATAATGCTATAATAATAATTAGAATACAAAAAAAAATATATATATATATATATATATATATATATATATATATTTTTTTGGAAAGTTTGAATTTTAAATAACATCAAATTAAATAATATTTATATTATAATCAAAATTGATATTACTATGGAGGTATTATTAGGGATTCATATTTTTAATAACTAAATAAACTGAGTGGTTAAGATGTGAAAAAATTAATGAAAAAAATATAAAAAAATAAAAACTTTAGGAATTCACGGCAGGGATCCAACACTTGTTGATGCTCCAACCATCGTCTATGTTTAGATTAATGGGTCTTTTTTCAACTTCTAAGGCCTCTCTAAATTTACGATGATGAAAATGGTCAACCCTCGCTATGACTCTAGCCTCTTCTATACACATGTGATGATTGATCCTTTCTGCATGTTCTGCCAAAGCGGAGGAGCAAGACCTCCCATGCTTGATGTCCGCAGCATGTTCACAGATCCTCTGATTTATTGATCGACCAATCTCACCAATATAAGGAGTCTCACAAGAACAAGGAACAATATAAACCCCCTTCACATCCTTGGGGTTAACCGGGTCCTTGACCGAACGAAGAGAACTTCGAATAGTGCGAAGGGGTCTAAAGGAAGAAGGAACTAAAATTAACAACTAAAATTGTGATCATATATATATATATATATATATATATATATATATATATATATATATATATATATATATATATATATAACATGGAGCTGATATTAAGAATGAAAGATCTCGTACTTCCGCCCTGGCAGAACACTCATTAAAAACTAAGCACCATGTCTGCTTGCAAAGCGCCTCTATTATCGCTAAGGAAGAGCAACACCACAAGTGAAAGATCAGAGAAGCTCTTGAAATTATCAAACACCTGCATAATCTCAACAAAGACAGTGGTTTGGAAATTAGTGGAAGCTGGCTTCCCCTAATCAGGAAAATTAACCCCCTTCCGGTATAATAATAATAATAATAATTAACTCACTATTAAGCATCTCTGATTCCTCAAGCTCGGAAGATGAGGAGAGCGATGCAGAACCGGACCAGGCACCTCAGACGATGGATCCGTCCACTGATACTCTTGCGCACACCACTGTCACAGCAGTCGCCCAGAAACGCGTCCATGAGACCTCCTCTTCTGAATCAGAAAAGGAGATCCCCCTGTTGGAGAACTCTAGTCTTCAAGTTGTTTTAGCTCATACTCCGCAGGATGGTTGGATAAAAGTCAATAAAAAAAAAGGGAAAAAACATTGTGTTGAGAATTCTGCCCCTGTGGGGTAATTGTCAGTTTCTGCTCTCAAGTTAATTGATGTAGCTCCGTGAATGGTTCACCCCTTCTCCGGGACCGAGGTTGATAGTTCCATTGTTTCCGGTCGCCCGGTTTCTTGTCACTCTGGATTGTACTATATTTTACTCAATAGAAATAGTTTAATTTTACTGAGAAAAAAAAAACTCACTATTAAGCATTTCAAGATTAATTATCATTAATTAATTAATCTATTTATTAACAATATTAATTATCATTAATTTAATTATTCTATTTATTAATTACCCTTATTAATTACTTCGTCTCTTAAATATTAAAATTTCTATTTTAACATAACAATAATAATTATTATTATATTTTCCCAAATTTGATAATTTTTCTAAATAAAAATAAAAATATAAATATAAATATAAATACTAACATATTTATTATTTATAATTAATAAATATTAATTATTAAATTCTAAATGCAATGTGCTAGGATTAATAGTTTCAATTTTATTCTAAATACAATATTCTTGAATTAATTTAATCAATTCTTATTAGGTTCATTTTTAATATTATTAATTCTAATTTTTATTATTAACCATTAGATTAATAAATAATAATTGTTAATAATAATAATATTTTCAATTAGCAATTATTTATTAATTTCCTTATTAAGCTAAAACCTATTCTAAAATTTAATAAATAAATAAATAAAATTGTACCAAACATAAATATAAAAATTAATACAATATTCCTAGATTAATTTTTTTTTAATTATGATGATTATAATTATTACTACTAATTATTATATTAATTTATGATAAATAATAATAATTATTTCAATTAATATCAATATTAATTAATATTATTGATCAAATATTAAATATTAATTCAATTTTCTAAAAAAAATTAACATCAACTTCAATCAATTTAATTTCATTATTCTAATTATCTTTAATTATTATGAGACTAATTATTAAAAAATAATAATAATAATAATAATAAATAAATAAATAAATAAATAATTGATTAATTAAATTAATGAGAGTCAGCCGACTTCTCATCAAAAATTGAGAGCCGACATTCATCTTTTCTCTCCTCATTACTATTTAAACCCTAAAATAAGCTCTTCTTCTATCAAGCATTCAAGTTGTCCTGATGATGGATCCCGGTTGGGATTTGAAACGTTGGTAGAAAATGGTTCTTACTGTGGATTCTCCGGTGACTAAGTCGAAAATATATATATATGGTCAAAACATTTCAAAAATGTGTTGTTTGATATAAGCCTAGGTCCATTTTAATTTTGTATCTACCAAGCACCACAAAGAACCATCAAATTGCTTTTTTTATCTAAAACTACTTTGTATCTCAAAGAGTTTGATCCCTCTCAACACTTAGTGGATCCCAAGTTAAGATAGATCAAGACTAGTTTTATTAGTAATCATAATTAATCATAGTTATAATTATAATTATAATTATAATTATTAATTTTATGTTTTATTATATATATATATTACCAAGTCAAAATGTTTATCAAACATCAAGACATCTCCCCATATTTTTTGTTTTTAGATTTAATTTTAAAAATGTTTTAAAATAAAATATTTTGATTTTGAAATGAGTTATGGTTTTTGGACATGTGGTATTTATAAATCATGGTATTGTAAGAAAGTCTATTTACAAGAGAGTAATGTCCATGGTAAAATGGGGTGAATATTCATAGTTAAGAATCTTGTTATATTGTAAGTTTTTATGTGCTTATTATTTAAATTTAAATATGGTTATGGAATCATTATTTTACACTCCATACCTTTTTGTTTTTATATTTAATTTAAAAAATGTTATAAAATTAAATTAAATTAAAATATTTTAAAAATATTGACATACAATCTTTCTTACATTACATCTAATGCCTACACATCTCCCCCATATTGAGTTGTAGAGCGCCTCTTGATGCAATGAGGGAGAAGTTTAATTATTTTCATAGTCAACAAGGAGTTGACATTACCAATGACATGGGTATTCCCCCTGCACTCACCTAGGTGGTAACTAGGAAAGGCAACTAAGTTGTCATCTCATAATTAGAAGCCAAGTGGGATAGTTGTGGGTAAGTGTTTATACAAGTTGGAGAGGGGGTTTCTCTCTTACCTTATCTTCACGTGACCTAGTGCTTAACTTTTGTGTCAGAGGATCTTTCTCAACAACCTATACGATATTGAACTCTACACTCGTTCATCAACTTCTATGTTTAGTCGAGTAGCCTTGGAGAGTTAACTCTTCACACCTTTTCCAAGGCCCTAAATTAACCTAGATTAATTGGTTTGCTACAACAAAGAAAAAAAATCTAGTATATTTTAGATTAAACATTGCGTTTACTTGGTTGTTACTACTCAAAGTTGGCATAAGAGCCACTTGTGATGTTTTAGACTCAATAGAAGGAATTAAAGTTAAAAAATTCTAACTATGTCCATGCACAAGCTCTCTTTGTTCAAATGAAAAGATTGTTTTTCTTTAATAATGCAGCGTAATGTAACCTTTTTTTTTCCTTCTCAATGTAAAATAGAGACAAAATTTCAGAATCGATAAACTTACAATATAATTCAAAAAACAACACAATGTAACTTTCCCTAAATGCAACTAAGAAGAAACAAAATGCAAATAATACAACAAGATGCAACATATGGAATAGGAGGCAACAAGTGCAACCAAGATGCAACAATTGCAAATTAGATTCAGATTAAGCAAAAGCCAGCCACAAATACAAGATAAATGTCAAAATGCACACAATCAAACACAAGCAACCTAAATGCACAAGCCAACCATAAATACAAGATAAATGTCAAAATGCACACAATCAAACACAAGCAACCCAAATGCACGTAAAGAAGAACAAAAAGTACTAATACACTTTTAAATGCAATGGAATGCAAATTGCTTACTAAGTTTATCCTTTTCTTTTCAATTCTTATTCAATGAACTAAATGCAAAAAAAAACTACAATCAACAAGCAAGAAATATTTTTCTCTCTTCAAGTTGTAAACAAAACAACAACAAAAAAAAACTCAAAAAGACAAGTTATAACTTAGATTAAAAATATATATATTAACAAAAATCAAGTATTAATTTATAAAAATCATTATAAATAAGATAGAAACTTACAAATAAAATTTATTAATTATATGACATAATAATAATAAATGAAAAAAATTATGTTTTAATAAAATAAGTAATTCACCTTGAGCTGGTCGGCTCCCCACTTTGACAACATTCCTTATTATATTTATAATGCCCATTTATCTTCTTTGTAGATTCAGTCCTGAAGAAGAGTCTTGTTCTAGCTCGAAACGTAAGCAACATAAAAATGCACACTGTGGAATATCTGAGCCCAAAATCTCAAAAGACAAGTTATGCCAACAACTAGGTAAACAAAGGATAGGAGATAAGACCTCGCCACCAGATCAATCAACAATAACCAAAGTAGAAAATGACTAACAGTGGAGCCAAAGCTACCTAAAGTTAACAAATAAACTTGAAGAAGGAATCAAAACCCTAAGGGCTGACAAAGGCCCAAAACCTAGGTTGTTATAAAAGCAACTTGTATAAACAAAAGCAAAAACAAAAGAAGTTCCCTTTATAGAATAACAAGCTATAAACTCACATGGAAAGAGGCCAAATTAGACATAATACTTTTCCAAAAAAACCCTTGAAAAAACTAGAAAGTGAATCATTTTTTCACCTTCAGGAGGGATACGTGATTGTTGTCGAAGAAAAGCACATGCATATGTGACTGTATCTTAACCAACTTGTGTATATAGTGTTCAAATAAGGTTTTGGATACCTACTGAACAAGAAAACAAAACAAAACAAAAAAGATTAGGCTGTACCAAAGATCAAAGCAAAAAAAGCAAATGACTCATGAATAAAAAAGAGAACAACAAAAATACCCTAAGATTGCCTAACAACCTTAGGAGAGAAAGTATATGGAGTTTCTTTTGAGTGAAGTCGCCACTTTATTGAGGGAAAATTTCCCCTAAGGTTAGGATTGGAAAACATAGCAAAAACATGCCCAAGAATAATGCAATCAAGGCAATTAAAGATCCACTAGTTGGATGACTTACTTGGTAGTTTGTTGATTGAAGTCAGTCTCACTTCCTTGTCCTCTTTCACTCCTCCTAATCTTCAAACCTATAATCAACACAAATGGAAAGTACAAATACGCAAAGAAATCAAAGCATACATGTATATATAACATTAGAACAATCGAATTTCGAAGCATAAAATGGAAACAATTCACGTATAACACTGAAATAGAAACAGGAAGATGAGTTTATTTATTTATTTAGAAATAACAATGTAACAAACATAGATACCTGATTCTCACCACATGGACTGCATGGAACCATCCTCCAAATTCCTCCTACCTGAGCCACTAAAGGTCTCCACCTCTAGTCTTATGCTCCAAAAGTGATGAAGAATCAACACATTATAAGGGAGATACAAGGAAGACAATGAAACTAGGGTTTCCTTGTAAGAAGAAAAGGCTTAAAAGCATTGGGAAATTGACTTGGATCTTAAGGAATTTCTCCAAACTTGGGCTCCTATAATGCGCAATAGTTTTTTTCATACCAAAGGCATCATTTTATACCATCAAAAGTTGGTTGGGGTAGTGTTGACGGTGTTGGAAATCCGTCAACCAAGGGGGTCTCCCTGATATGAAATCTCAATTAGACCTCAGACCGGTTAGAGTAGGAGCCCTAACCAGAAATACTTCCTTGGTTGCAATTATTAACATAAGATATTATACAAACAATCTTTGAAACAAGCAAGTTGTCATTGTAAGGCATAGAATCACAATGCATGTATAGTACCTTCACGGTAAGGAAAGAAAGAGTGAGTCTCTAGAAGAAAATTAATACTACTATCCTAAAAGAGACACACAAGAGCATGAAAAGAGATCATTAGTTAACTTGCAAAGTATTTATGAAGACAACAACGATCATAAAATCAAGTAACAATGCACATTCAACAAGATGCATACTAAAGCTAATGAGATAGTTCATTTTCATTGGTAGGTGTTAACATAAACAAACATCATAAACAATGAAAGGATAATCTCACAATCATTCACGACATATGCATGAAAATGTGTTGGCTCAAAGAGATTCATATATTAAGTGAAAGTCCCAAGATATACAACTATAATACTGCCACACTAGTCCCAATAGTGGAACATTAAGCCACCACTTGCTCCTCCAAAGAAAGATTTCTCTTCTATGCCAAGCTAGAGAAGCCAAGGTGAAGTTCCAATCCCAAAAGTCCTTTTTATTGAGTTATGAGGATGTATTTATAACAAATGAGGTGACTCTCCACCTCCCATGTGACTCTTGACCTCCCTCATGACTCTTAAGCTTCTACTATGACTTTTCATATTCATTTATGACCTTTTAACTTCTGCATGACTTTAGAGCTCTTTAGTGACTCTTCATATTCCTTGTGGGACCCTTGGTCTTCCACTCATTTACGTTTTCTTATTTTGAACATTACATTATTACATCCAAAAATAATATGGCAAGACACTTTGGAACATATGACATTGTGATGACACTTGTACAAGTTTATTGACATTGCTAGACCTCCCAACATTCAAAGGGGTGTCCCCAATATGCAGTCCCAACTAGACCTCACATTGTTTGGTGTAGGAGCCCCATCCAGAATATGACTTGGTTGCCATATACTTAAATATTTTCCTTGGATTTAACTATCAGTGAGAGAGAGAATCACATATGTGCCTTTGAAAAACAAGTAAGTGTGCCTGGTGAATGTTTGGTTGCAAGTACATCAAGGTTCTTCTACTGCGAAGGGAAGAGGAAGTGAGCCTCTAAGAGAGAGGTAATAGTACCACCCTAGAAGAGACACACACAAACATGAAAGATTCGTCTAACATCCAACATAATAGTCCACAAAGATGCGACGATCATTACAACCACTACAACACATTCTCAATATGATAAGCACTAAAATAACTGAAATAGTTCAACTACTTTAATACAGACGAAAAGAAACATGAATCATAAGCATTTATAGAACAATCTTACAAATATTCATAATCCATGCATGAAAAACATGTTGGCCATCAGGCTTCAAATATTAAGTAAAAGTCCCAAGATGCATGTATACAACGAACATCACTTACTTTAATAGTGGAGCATTGGAGCCACTACTTGATCCCCAAAAGTACTAACTATGTCTCTATGATGCCTTATGGGAGAAGCCATGGTGAAAATTCCTTTGCTTCTACAATGAGGGTGTATATATAACAAATGGGGTGATCCTTCACCTCCATTATGGATTGTTGGACTACCCTCATGACCGTTTGACTTCCCTATGACTTTTCAACTCTTACATGACTCTTTACATTATGTACATGTCCTTTGGACATCCACTTCACAATACATTTTTGAATAAGAATTTACATAATCCACAAAATGATGTGGCCCATAATGACTCGTGACATGAAACTGATGACATGGATTGCATGATAACAAGGCAATGTTAATCCATTATTTGTTGTTGCTTTAGTGTGTCTTCTTGAAGATAGAACATGATCTCTTCTTCCACCTCCGTATGGCTTAAATATGACAAGTCTTCAGTGTTATCTAGATCTTAAGTTGTTGTCACAATATGATGTCCCTTTGCTTCCTCTTGATTGATCAACTTGTACTTGCAACTAAATAGGTGTCCTTTAGCATGGCCTCCTTTTCCATCTCCTTCATCAGCATCCTGTCATAGCGTGATAGAATACCTACGACTCTAATTCACTCATGACAAGAGGACATCATTCGAATAAACCCCCAGTCTAAAATGCAACATGATGATCCATTGACTGAGCTGAAACTGGGTGGCAGGATGAGAGAGAGGCTTAGGAACTGCGTAATTGCGCAACTCAGGCAATCAAGGGTCAGGACTAAGCCTTGAGACTGTGCAATGCATAGTTCAAGCTAGATTGGGCTTGACAACCACACAGTTGAGGGGTTCAAGGGGCTAGGTTGAGGGCTTGGGCACTGAGTTTTCCCACTGCGCAGTTCTGGAAGGACATGAGGCCAAGTGATTGTGCAATTGTACAATTTAGGAGCTCAAGGCTAAGGCTTGAGGACTGAGACTGTGCAATGCACAGTTCAGGGGTAGCTGGAGGGAAAGATTGTGCAGTTCTGTAGCTAAGGGGCTGAGCTTGAGTACTGAGATTGCATAGTGTGCAATTTTGGGATGCAGACATTGCGCGTTACGTAATGCCAAGAGACAAGGTTGTTGCTTAAGGGTTGATACTATGCAATGCACAGTCCAAGAGGGTTGAATGAGGTTGAGTGGCCCGGTCGTGGAGTTTTCCAGTTTTTGACTAAGTGTTGGATCAGTGAGATGAGGCTGAACAAAAGTAAGACTTGAACATGATCACACACTTATATTACTTGACGAAACAATGAGGAACACTCAGAACACATGAATAACACACTTTCCTCAATATGACAACTTTGTGATGGTTGACGCCAAGTGCGACACCAAAGATACACTTTGTGACGATCGTGACGATTCTTGTGTGATAATGCTTGAAACTTTGGAAATGAGTGCGATACATGTTTACATGGTAAGTACAACTCATTAACACAAAGATCATCCCTCGAAACGCACCAAAACCACACTTGTATGATGTGTGACACATGCCTTAGCTAAAATATGATACTTTGATTTTCTCACAAACGGGATCGAAACACTTAAAGAATACACATGTGATGCCTCTTAATACTTGCGACGACAACATGCAAAGTCAAAGTAGGCTCCGAAATTTGGATGTCGGCTAAAATTTTGGAGGGTGTTGTGGTAGTGACAAGACTTGGTGACACACTGGTAGAATTATAGCTTCTCTGCCTCGGTTAGCTCTTTTGTGTAGGGTCTAGTTCTTCAGGAAGTATTGATTCATTGTGCAAATCACTTTGGTTTCCCCACTTACCTTGTGCATAAACATAGCCCCTTCTGTCCTTTTTGGTTGAACACAAACATAAGACCAACAATATCACAATGTTTCGAATAAGGAAAGGGTAGTATAGTTCGTGGGCTTTAGATTTTCAAAGTATAGTTTTTCATGTCTGGTGTTTCTTCACTGCCAGCAGGCCTGGACATTACCCTGATGGAGTCACTACAGGAGCACAAACATTTCTCTACTACCAGCGAGCTTGGACAATACCCTAACAAAGTTGCTTGCTTCACCTCCCTACATAGGAAGCCTTTCTCTTCTTTCGTCCTTTATTTATGCATTTATATATAGGTTTGTGCATAGACACTTATTCATTTAACGGGTGGAAGAGGGATACCCGATTATTGAGAGCATAAGAGGTTGTTCCTTCAGAGAAGCATATGTAAGACCTCTGATTTCAGTTTGCTTGTTTAGATTTTCCCGTTATCCTCCTCTAGTAGACTGGATAAGCATGGGAAACACAATAACATAAAGAATCGAGTGAAGGCGTAATGTTTCCATAATAGACACGGGTATCATGGCTCAGCACAAAGCTTTCCTTACGCAAGGATCACATTTTCCATCAGAACATCACTGACCAAAGGGTGTAACCAAAACAAAGAAGAAGGACTGAAGGTTAGCCAAATTTTGTAGCGTCACAAGACTCTTTTCAATTCAACCACATGTGATGAAGCCAAGGAGCATGTTACACACGACACTTGTTTGGAACGGGATCCCCCAAAGGGCAGTTTTGGGGCTAAAAGCCCATATTTTGGTCAAATTTTGTAAGAAACTTGGAAAGACTCCACATTTTGTGGTCGCGGAGCGTGTAGGTGTTATAAGTCATAAAGGGTTGTCCGCCCTTAGTTTTGTAAAGTAAAGTCGGCTATAAGAGATTTACCCATGGTCTGCGGACCATGGGATTGTATAAAAAGAGCTAAGATCTAAGTAGTTTTGGAGACACAAAAGTTAAGAGAGTGATAGCTCTGAAGTAAGAAGTCTAAGTTTCAGGTCGTAGCGTAGGTAGAGGCTCTGCAGCTAAGTGCGCAGAGGCCTAGGGTGGAAGTCCGTAGCTGAGTGCACAGACCCCTGCAACTGTGTGCGCAGGGTGGATAGAGTCTGTAATCACTTGGAAGATATCAATAAAGAGAAGTATTATACAATTTCTTTGTCTTTGTTCCGATTGATGCATCTTGTCATTTTATGTATGAACGCATATAAGAATATATGTTACACGGTGCTCACTGTGAGTATCTAATAAGACAAGTAAGATTCTTAAGATAACTTGACAATCTGTGTAATATGTTGCCGCAGCAGCACGAAAGAGTCTAGATCGAGGGTTAGGGCTGCGCAAAGGTCAGTCGTACCCTTTCATGGAGGTATTGAAGGACGGAATAGAGGGCTCGTTTGGTAAGCCCTCGATCGAAGTGACCTGCGCGAAGGCAGGAATAAAGGGAATAAAACAACATCATAACTATCTCAGGGTGCGGAAACTTGGTTTTAGCATCCTCCCATACTACTTCGGGTGAGACTTCGGTCCACGCTCCATGAGCTGATGCCGAAAGGGCCAGTAGTGTAGGGATTTGTTTGGCTAATTAATGCTAAACCTGGATCAGGCCCCCTCAAGCCAACAAATGGTTCCATTGTCGGGACCCGAATTTGCATAAGAGATGTGTGATATCGTATCACTGGAATTCGACTAAGAAAGAGATTGGAGACTGGTTGGATAGGAAGATCCACGAATTCGCAGCACAGGGGAACAAAAACCCGCGACTGACAAAGGAACAGTGGCTGGATAGGTACTTGTATACAGAGATCCACGATATCTTTTTCTGCTCCTTTCTGATTGAGCTATACAAGTGGATCGCGAAACTAGCAAATAGCTAAGGAAGGTGGAAACTTGATGGTCCTATTGTGTGGACCCCGGAGCTAGTGCAAAGGTTGGAAGCATCGAAGGATAAGATCACCCGCGCTGTCGATCATTGGCTCGATCGCATCATAGGAGGATTTGTAACTGAATTTGCGGTTGACACCTCAGTCAGCTACAGCGAGGCAGAGCGACATTTTTTCAAAGGACTGCGAGGTAAGTACGTGAAATCTTTGAATACCTAGATTAAAATGTTATTGTGTGAAAAACGGGTTATGCAACTACCTTGATGTTCGGGGCTACGCGAAGCAGAAAAACTTACAGAAACGAAGGAAAAAAGGGTCCTGAATATAGTCCGTTGATTTCACCTCCGCGAGGTGACGAAGAGGGAATAGCGCAGGTTTCTCTGCAAAGTGTTATTGAGTTAATAAGGCAAGGATTCTTGCGAATAACACCTCCACCCACACCACCGTCAGTATGGCAAATTCAGTGAAGTTTCCCTTCTTCAAAGGCTTAGGGAATGAAGACCCGACCCAATTCTGGTTTGTTGTAAAATCTGTATGGGAAGCTCAGGGCATTACAAATGACAACATGAAGAAGGCGACATTGGTTAGTGCTCTTTAGGATCGCGCGCTAACCTGGTATATCAAGTACTCTAATGATAACCCGAATGTTGGAGTAGCAAACATCCAGACAACACTGAATAGAGAATTCAGTAGGTCTAAATCTGAAGCACAGTCGATTGTAGGGTTCAAAGAAATTGCGATGCAACTAGACGAGACACCTTGAGAACTAGATCATAGGTTGAAGTGTATAATCTGTGAAGCTAACATGAACCTAACAAACGGACGGCATCACAAGTGGTTTGTGGCTTCGCTCCTGCCACACTTAAGGGTTGCGCTGTCGCAACAGAAGATAACAACTTAGGCAGAGGCCTTGGAGATCGCAATGAGGCTGCATGAAACACCGATGTAGGATCCAAATCTGGGGGTTCAGCAGATCCATGCGCAGTTGAAAAATCTTTGCCTTGAGATGCAAAGCTTGAAGCAGGATAGGACAGTCCGACTAGAGGTACGTAAAGAGGTATGGTGTTTGAAATGCAAGAGTCAAGGGAATGACAAAGACCATTGTCCGGTCTTTGTGAACTACCTTACAGGAGGAGGACCAATGCTTTTGAGGCCAGAAGCACAAGCAGGACCAAGCACGAGGCCTGCATTATGGGGCGCTATATGTCAGGTAACAGGAAAACATGCCATGAATAACTGTCATTTGTTGTAGAAGTTTGTACAAACACCGCAACAATTGTTCTGCAATTTTTGTAGATCGGTAGGGCATGATGAGCACAACTGCAGAAGCTATGAGTTGATGATGGATAGAACTCCTGCCTATAGGGTTCAGGCCGAAACGTGACCCCCTGACCAGAGCACAGAGATGGCGCGGACACGATTTCAAGAGCGTGGACGAAGCCAAGGCGAAGGAGGACCTGGCAGAGGTCGGGGATAGTTGATTTGCTACAATTGCAGAGGACCATGACACTATGTCCGCGATTGCACTAACCCAACACCTCCGTCATGCAAGTATTGCACTCTGTTTGATCATGAAACAGAAGATTGTCCTACGCTGATAGCTATGATACATGACAAAGGGGCACTACCACCTCCGCCAACTCAGAACCTGCAGATGATGAGGTCTGTGTCACGTGAAGAGGATCCAAATGTGAATATAGTGCTCCGGAGCGGAATCACAACAGGAGATGACAAGGGGAAATAGCTAGAAGATAGTACATGGGTTCACAAAGCTCCAACAAAGGAAACTGAGATTGATTTGGAGCGCGCACGTGAAACCTTCATGGAAGCAAAGAAGAGCTTCGCTGAGGCCTCCACCTCTAGAAGCAAGGATAAGCTTGATCAGGAGATGGACCTTTCTATGCTTACAACTTTATTGGATACTTGCATGAAGCTACTGCGCGATAGAAAGGCTGTGAAGGGGCTGTAGGAGCTCATAAATAGATGCGCTGGAAACACTCTTGCTGAGCCGCACATAGTACAAAAGCTTGGTAAGCATAAAACAAGGACGGGACGGGAGATGAGACTGACTACGCAGATAGGAGAGTATGAAATGGATCAAGTTATCTTGGACCTGGGGTCAGATGCGAACGTCCTACCTAAACAAACCTAGGAACGGATGGGGAGACTCGCATTACAATGGGGCAGAAGATCATCCCCGTGGGCAGCTGCAGGGGGTGAATGTGGATATTGAAGGTGCGAGCACATTGGCTGATTTTGAAGTAATAGAAATCGTGGATGACAGCAACCCCTATCCTGCGCTCCTTGGAATTGATTGGGCTACTGATATGAACGGGGTAATCAACCTAAAGAAGCGAAAGATGATATTTGAGAAGAAATCGCTCTGCATAATAGTACCCCTAGATCCCGTGGAAGGTTCTCGTTATACTGAACCAGTTTGCGATTATGAGAGTGATGACGATCTGGACTGTATCTATAAGATAACAACGTGAGACAAAGATTGGGTGAATCCAAATGCGGATGGACGAATCACATGGGATCGTGAGAGTTCATGCACCTCGGACTCTGGTGAAGAACTAGACCGCTGGCATAATTGGTTACATGAAGTAACTACGCTAAGCTGTAACATGATGACGCGGTCGCTGTGCTGTGTGTCATTAGAGGTAAGAAATCTGCCTACTTATGATGGCCTGAATGATGTAGATATTTTTCTGGATGCATTTGGGAGGGAGGTACTAGAAAAGCAGCACTTCCAGACAATGGACTGGGCACTGCGTTCTATGCCCGCAAGGTGGTGGTGTATGCACAAGGGAAGCTTTAATGATTGGCGCAAATGTAGGAGAATGATGAGAACTCGGTTTGGGAAGCCGAAGATACGAATGACAGACAAGTATGATGGGTAGGATGATCTGCGCACGCACTTGGCCAAATGGGCCCAGGATTATGGAGAGAGGCCCCAACCTAAATGGGTGCACTTGTTTTGTCACACACTAGATATTGTCCCAATGAACTGGTATGTAGAAATAGAGCTCCACCATGGGACTGGTGAATGGGATATTTTGCGCGAAGGATTCGTGATGACATTCAGTTTTGAATACGGGTTTGGCAGTATTAATGAAGCACTACAAGAGGTGAAAGCAACAATCTTTAGGATACCACAGGATCCTTTAGACCTGATTCAGCCTGAATGGGCTAATCAACTGAGTCACGTGCAAGAATGCTATAATGTAATCGCTGAAGAAGAGGACGTGGATCCACGAAAGATTAACATCCCTGAAATAGAAGGTCACCGCGAGGTTGAAGGACTGCAGGTTGAGAATCTAGATATAACCGCGCGGCTGAAAATGAAACAAATGAACATTGGTACGGAGGCAGAGACCAAATTCACGAAGATTGGAGATTACTGGGATGACTCGACTGTGGATAAGGTCGTTGAATTGCTCTGTGAATACCAAGATTTATTCCCTACCAAGTTCACGGATCTGAAGGGGATAATCGGGACCTAGGTATCATGAAGATCACGTTGAAACTCGACGCAAAGCTAGTTAAGCAAAGACCTTACCGTCTCAATCCGAAGTACAAGGAAAAGGTCCGCTTAGAGTTAGATAAGGTGCTCGCAGCAGGCATTATTGAGCCTGTGGAGGAATCTGACTGGGTAAGCCCAATGGTGGTACAAGAAAAGAAGCAGAAGGATGAAATAAGGATATGTGTGAATCTCAGAAAGTTGAATGATGCTTGCGTACATGATCCTTTCCCAACTCCATTCACTGATGAAGTGTTGGACAATGTAGGTGGCCATGAAGCATATTCCTTCACTAATGGGTTCTCGGGGTACCACCAGATCAAAATCGCGTTGGAGGATAGGAGCAAGACAACCTTCGAAGATACCAGATCGCGCTCAATCTGAAGAAATGTCTGTTTTTTGTTCCCTTTGGGACCCTGCTAGGTCACATGGTTTGTAAACAGGGATTGATGGTAGATCCCGCGAAGATCACGGTGATACTGAACTCGGAAACGCCGAGGAGTGTGAAACAGTTGTGCACTACCCTGAGACATACAGGATATTACAGAAAGTTTATTAAAGGCTATGCCCAAATCACCGCGCCTATGGTGAAATTGTTGAAGAAGGATGTCACGTTCTACTGGAATGAGGATTGTAAGAAGAGCCTGGATGTATTGAAAGAAAAGATGGTCACTACACCGATCCTAGTCTTCCCGGATTGGAAGAAGGAGTTTTATGTACATGTCGACGCATCATGTATAGCGCTGGGAAAAGTATTGACACAGGTTGGTGGAGAAGACCTAGACCACCCTATCGCGTTTGAAAGCAGAAGGTTATCTAAAGCAAAGAAGAACTATTCCACTACCAAGCGTGAAGGGTTAGCTATGGTATATGCGCTCCAGAAGTTTAGGCACTACTTTCTGGGAGGCCATTTTAAGATGTACATAGATCATTCCGCGCTGAAGTACCTAGTCAATAAGCCTGTGTTGGGGGGGAGAATCTGCAGATGGTTGTTATTGTTCCAGGAGTATGATTTTGAAGTTATTGTGAAGCCTGGATGACTGAACGCGGGACCAGACCATCTGTCGCGCATCAAAACAGGGGAAGAGCCCACTAATTTGGAGGAAGGATTGCTTGATGCGCAGCTATTTGCAGTGCGTGTCATGGATGGTCATTTTGAAGATATAATACACTTCCTAATGACAGGAACTGCCCCGGAAGGATACATTGTCTAGTAGAAGAAGGAATTAGTGGTGCGCACGATAGATTTCTTTGTCATTGCTGGGCATCTATACAAAATGGGGTCTGATGAGATATTCTGACGATATGTACCTGAGTTTGAAAGAAGCATCATCCTCGTAGACGCTCATGGGGGTGCCACGGGAGGACATTATGCAAGGAGAGCAACTGCGCAGAAGATTCTACGCGCAGGGTTGTGGTGGTCAACCCTCCATTAGGACTCAAAAGCGTATTGCAAGGTGTGCGATGTATGTCAAAGGACTGATAGGCCATCGCGGAGGGATGAGCTACCTTTGAATCCTCAAATGACGTTGCAACCCTTTGAGAAATGGGCAATAGATTTTGCGGGACCCGTTAAGCCTCAAGGAAAGACGGGAGCGAGGTACATTATCATTGCGACAGAGTATTTGACTCGTTGGGTGGAGGCACAGCCTGTGAAGGATTGCACAAGCGCGACTTTTGCGAAGTTCCTCTTTGAACATGTACTAACATGATTTGGCTATCCAAAAATCTTGATGAGTGATCGTGGTACGCACTTTCTAAATGAGACGATCGAAGTGCTAACAGAGGAATTTCAGGTATATCACCAGAAGATAACGCCTTATCACTTGCAGGCTAATGAGATGGTGGAAGCATTCAATAAAGTGCTGGAGAACGTGCTGACCAAGGTTTACAATGCTCAGCGAAGTGATTGGGACCTACGCATACCTACAGTACTATGGGCTTATCGAATGACATGCAAGAAGTTGACTGGACAAACCCCTTTTAGGCTTGTCTATGGTGTTGAAGTTGCAATGCCTATGGAATATATTGTGCCTTGTCTGTGCATAACAGAGCTCACAAGTATGATGGATCGCGGAGCCCTGGAGGAAAGGCTCGCACAACTGGATGAATTTGAGGAAGAGAGATTTCCAGCTGGATTTCACCAACAGGTCCAAAAGCAGCGCAAAAAGGCATGTCATGATCGACATTTTAAGTTGTGCACCTTAAGGTAAATGACATGGTTTTGTTATATGATGGTAAGTTTGATAAATTTGTAGGGAAATTCAGAATGCATTAATTAGGGCCCTATGTCATTAAGGAATTACCGACGGAGGGGTGGTACATCTGGTCAAATTGAATGAAGATCCCTTCCTAGGAAAGGTGAATGGCAGTTGCTTGAAGCCATACACTGGTGGTCCAACCATGTGACTAGATGAAGGTAGCATAGTCTTAGCGCTTTAGGCAGCTGAAAGGAGGTGCAGGATTATAAACTACACTACCCGGGTTGGGGAGCTGCGCGATTGGAGGATTGTGCAAAGCAAGGAAGTGTCACAGGGTTCGCGACAGTGCAGAGGGAGCTACTCTACCTAGGGAAAAATTGCGCAGGTCGGTCGGTTAACGGTCACTATTCATGATTTGGCGGTTGAAATGCGGCCAAATGGAGTGGGCGGTTGGCATTTAAGACGAAATTTATGGCTCAGATCCTTGAAAATCTTCCTCCATTCTGGCATTAATGAACCAAATTTGGGGGGAACGGTTGGATTTGAATTCAAAATGCCCTATAAATTACAAGTGTATGTCCAACGAAAAACACTTGGCATTTTGAGAATTGATTTGTTGGGATCTCAGGCACACATGAATCGCGAGCACTGCGAGCTTCTGATCGCTATTAAAATATTTGAGACTTTGCTGACAGAAACACAGGAGTTCTTGCATAAAATCATGTCTGCACCCGTAGAACTTAGATACCGAAGGAGAGGAATTGGTGTCGGACGTTGAGATGGAGGCAAGAATGGCTGCTCTAGAGGTCGCTGAGGTCCCTAAATCATCGAGAACACCGAGACCAAAGCTGACCCCCACCAAGGAAACCGTGAAAGATAAGAAGGGCAAGAAGCCTGCTATACCGATGCGCGCATCGCCAAGGAGAAACCCACAAAATCCCACTGCACAGGAGAAAGGCAAGACCATAAACTTAGAACCAGAGGAGGAAGATATTGAAGACATCCTGATGGATGATGAGGATGTGGGAGCTGAAGTGGAGGAGGTTGAAGCTAAGGGTACAGACCCTATTACTCGGTTACTGGACTATGTCCCTCTGCGCAAGCCTAAGTCCAAGGTGCTTGAGGACATTGATCAGAGAAAGACTGCCCTACAAACCCCCTGCTACCAGACAAAATTATTTTCGACGGTCCGTGCTTGGCACGGATGCCATTGCTGAAATTTGAAGACTAGGACTTAGCAGACCATGAAAAGTTCCCACATCTGGCAACCAAGCAGCTAATGTGCCGCATCATTGATACGAATTCGGGAATGACCGCATTGGAGCGGTGGAGGTGGCTCAAGGGAGTAGAAAAGGTAGGGTTGGTCAACTTGCTCTCAGTGCCGCATTACAACCGCACCCTGGTAACAATTTTGGCCATCAAGTAGCTATTGTGCTTGGTGTATGATGGGTGTCTGTGGTTGGAGGAGCCGATACCCATCACAGATAGGTTGATTCACTGGATAATGTGATTGCCATATACATGAGAGAATCTGGCCATGATCTTTGGCGGAAAAGGTGGCGAGCAGGCTCTCACAGAATCAATGAAAGAAAAATTTAAACTGGTGAAGAAGCCATGCGAATACGCTATATCTAATATGTGTGACTTCGTTGTGAAGGTAGCCACACAGATCTTAGTGGGGAAGGTGATGAGGAAGTGTCACGTCGATGAGGTGCTGGCGCCTGTCTTCGCACTCGCAGTGCAGTGTGCTGAAGGAGTCCAGTTCAACTGGTCGGACTACCTTCGCGGAGAGTTCCTGACGACCTCCCGCGAAGCACAAGAGCTCAACAAGATGTTCCACTACGCGTGGCTCTTGTTGTCAATTATGCTGGTAGTGTGGGAGCTACCAGAGGACAGCCAGTTCCCTTCAGTCGCACCAGACCTCGCTAAAGCAGTGAAGTACGCCTCGCTGTGGGCGACCAAGGATGCACAGCGAGTCAGGGACAGTAAGATCTTTTGGATCTTGATGGAAATGAACATTCTAATGGCCATTAATCGCAAGCCACGATTGTCGCCTACGGTGTACACCAACTTGTAGGGCTACGCTGAGTTTAAAGCAGACTTCCATCGAGTATCCATCAGGGCGTGGAAGGACCCTGCGCAGAAATGGTATGACTTGCCGTATTTGGCAACGGATGATTCATTGATGTGGTGCTTGATCAATGGCCAACAGAGTGGCGCTCTACAACAGATTTGGTGGTTGGTGGAAGCAAGTTCGTCGCACAGAAGAAAAAGGAGGAGGCCATGCTTAAGATGACACAACTAGCTGAAAAGAGGAATAAGGAGGCTGTTGATAAGTCTTAGGTGGAGCGCGAGGCTGCGCAACAGATAAGGATGCAGATAGGTGGGACAGAGCGAGGCTCTGATAAAGGCGTGAGGTCGCCTTCACCTGAGACCAAGGAGGAGACAGATGAACAGCACGGTGTGGACCCTGAGGAGACTTTCGCCCGCATCAAGCGCCCAAGGGAGCTGGAGAAAGGAGGGTCCAGGAAGAAATCAAAGGCGACCAAGACCTCGTTGGACCCCATCACATTAACAGAGGGCGATTTCCATGATATCGGTGACACAGTCAAGGATGTCACCACGGAGGCCCTACAACAATTTGAACAGCAGTAGCAAATCATCCTAGGGCTATCCAAATAGGGTTGCAGGAGTTGCAAACCCGCGCATCGAAGGCTGGCATGGTGTCTACTAGCCTGTCTATCAGCACTTCAGAGGCTATCGTTATGCTATAGATGAAGACTTCCAGTGCGATAGTGCTGTCAGATGGAGTACTGACCACAGAGAATGAGGTTGACAGGCCCACTATCAGCGCCTTAAAGGGAGTTGAGTTGAACCTAGCAGCGTTCCCGCATGAAGCACTCCACCTCTTACAGGATGGAGTAATTGCATAACTGAGGGCCCGCGAGCACCGTGCCCTCCAAGTGATTAGTGAATAGTGGATCGATAACGAGCAGATGGCCCTACAGAGAAATGTTGCCATCGTTGTTGAGACCGAGGCGACCAATCAGAGAAAGCACATTTTGCAGGTCGTTGAGGAGGCATGCAAAATGGTCCTAGAGTTGGCCATTCTAGAGGAGGAGCCAGTCGAGGTACGCATCCACAAGATGGCCACAGGGGTGTGCGACACTCAGACTGAGATGGCGCAGGTTCAGTTGGAGTTGAACCTGCAAATTATAGAGTTACAGTTGAGGGCCCAACCTTCAACTCTACCAAAAGTGAAGGAACAGCGAGCGACCGCTATCACAGAAGCAGTAGCGTCAGTGGACAGTGCAGTAGCAGACTGCACGTAGCTGTTTGAGCAGTCATTTAAGGTCCTGACAAGTTTGCAGGAGGACCCCAATGTATAGAGGCTAGAGATCGAAGCATGCGAGTTACAACAATGCTATGATGAAGTTAAGGGCACAACGCGAACCATCGCGCTGACATAGAGGCTAGCCAAGCTGCAGGAAGTCAAGTAGTTGAAGGAACAGGTGGACGCAGTGCTGCACAAGGAAGAAGTGCTGAAGGTGCGACTAAAGCCCTGACTGGAGGAAGCTTACGCGGTCATAAGAAATATTGAAATCAAGCTTGCAACTCTACAAGCAACGCAACAAAAACTTCAAGCTGACAGTGCAAAAGAAGTGACTGAGAAGACAGTGGAAGACACAAAGCAGGCGACAGCTTAGTGCACGGCCGAGGTAGTTGTCATACGGGTCGAGTTGGACAGGCTTCATGCAAAGATCTCCACACCTACCGAGTGACTTGAGGGCGAGTCACGATGTGTTTGTTGGGGGCTTGTTGGGAGCGGGATCCCCTAAGGGCAGTTTTGGGGCTAAAAGCCCATGTTTTAGTCAAATTTTGTAATAAAATTATAAAGACTCCACATTTTGTGATCGCGAAGCACGAAGGTGTCATGTGTTGTAAAGGGTAGTCCACCCTTAGTTTTGTAAAAGTAAAGTCGGTTGTAAGAGATCTAGCCATGGTTTGCGAACCATGGGATTGTATAAAAAGAGCTAAGCTCTAAGTAGTTTTAGACATAGACAATGATGAATTACGTAAGAGAGTGATAGCTCTGAAGTAAGAAGTCTAAGTCTTGGGTCGTAGCGTAAGTAGAGGCTGTGCAGCTGAGTGCGCAGAGCCCTAGGGTAGAAGTCCACAGCTAAGTGCACAGACACGTGCAGCTATGTGCGTAGGGCGACAGAGTTTGTAAACACTTAGAAGATATCAGTAAAGAGAAATATTCGGCAATTCTTGTGTCTTTGTTCTATTATTCCATCTTGATATGTTATGTATGAATTTCCTTTATTATGCTTATGTGATGCGTGAATGAATGCAATTATGTTGAATAATTGAACGCAATTACGATTGTCTGTTTATGCGGTGTTAACTATAATTATTTGATAAGATAAGCAAGTCACTTAAATTAATTGGGGAATCTGCATGGCACACTGCCATAGTAGCGCGAAAGTACCTGAGCAGTAGGCTAGGGTTATGAAGGTTGATCGTGGAGATATTGAAGAACGGAATAAAGGGCTCGTCTTGCAAGCCCTAGAGTGAAGTGACTTGCACAAAGGTAGGGATAGAGGGAATCAAACGACATCACAACCATCTCAGGGTGCGGAAACTTGGTTCCAGCATCCCCCCATACTGCTTCGGGTGAGACTTCAGTCCGCGCTCCGCAAGCTGATGTCGAAAGGTCCAGTAGTGTAGGGATTTGTTTGGCTAATTAACGTTGAACCTGGCTCAGGCCCCTTCTTGCCAACAGTTCGGTCTATAAAAAATGTGACTGCTGAGAAAAGAAGTCAGCCACCCCATTGCATCCTATCGTTGTGGAAGAACCATTTCAATAATGGGGCCTATATATTATCGGTGAGATCTTTTTCACTCATTGAAATAACACTGCTACATTCTTACTGCCAAAGATTACTTCATGTAGTGGGCAAAAGCAATTCCACTCAAGCAAGCGAATCATCAGGGACTCTTTAAATTCCTTAAACAAAATATCATTACCAGGTTCGGCATTTCGACTTCACTTGTTTTTGACAATGCAACGTTTTATAATCATTCTCCTAATTACTACCAGCAGGGAAATGGTCTTGCTGAGTCTACCAATATGAACCTGTTTCGTATTATCAAAAATATTGTTTTCTCTAAATAGAGGAACTGGCACTCTGTTTTGGTGAATGCCCTATGGGTTAACCGATTCATGCCCGAACCTTCTTTGAATTCGTCTCATTAGTTCCTGGTGTACGGAAAATAAGTCGCCCTACCCCCTAACATCTATTTTCCTGCCCTCCAAATTTCACAAGAATCTCTGGGTAACCCATGCGTATTGGTTCAGAGTAGGATAAGCATTCTTCTCAAGCTACAAAAATAAAGAAATAAAGATAAAGAAAAAATTCTTCTCCATCAGAGTCGTATCAAGTGATGATTCAACAAGAAGTTTGCAGGGAAAAAAGAATTCAATGTGGGTGACTTGGTCTTGAAGTGGGATAAATCCCACGAAGACAAAGGTAAACATAAAATGTTCCAATACATGTGGATCAGATCGTATACCATGCACGAGAAACTTGGCCATCACATATATCATCTCCAATATTTAGAGAGGAAGATTGACTCTGTTATTGTTAATGGCCAAGATTTAAAGCAATATTTTTAATGATGGTCTAGGGTTGTTCCCTATTCTATGTACATAGTCTGTTCTTTTGTTGTTTGTTTTGTTTAGTATTGTGTTGTTGTTTCATTTCGTTTATGTATATAAGTGTTGTTGGCTTGAGGGGGCCTGACCCAGATTTAGCGTTAATTAGCCAAACAAATCCCTACACTACTGGCCCTTTGGGCATCAGCCCGCGGAGCGTGGGCCGAAGTCTCACTCGAAGTAGTATGGGGGAATGCTGAGATGGTCGTGGTATCGTTTTATTCCCTTTATTCCTGCCTTCGCGCAGGTCACTTCGCTCTAGGGCTTGCCAGACGAGTCCTCTATTCCATCCTTCAATACCTTCGTGAAAGGGTACGACTAACCTTCATGCAGCCCCAACCCTCGATCTAGACTCTTTCGTGCTACTGCGCAGCGTATTACACAGATTGTCAAGTTATCTTAAGAATCTTACTTGTCTTATTAGATACTCATAGTTAGCACCATGTAACAGATATTATTATATGCGTTCAGTTATCCAACATAATTATACACGTTCGTGCATCATATAAGCATTATAAAGGAAATTCGGAAATTCATACACAAAATGACAAGATGCATCAATCGGAACAAAGACACAGAAATTGCATAATACTTCTCTTTATTGATATCTTCCAAGTGATTACAGACTCTATCCACCCTGCGCACACAGTTGCAGGGGTCCGCGCACTCAGCTGCGGAATTCCACCCAGGCCTCTGCGCACTCAGCTACAGAGCCTCTACTTACGCTACGACCTGAAACTGAGACTTCTTACTTCAGAGCTATCACTCTCTTATCTTCTGTGTCTCCAAAACTACTTAGAGATTAGATCTTTTTATACAATCCCATGGTCTGCGGACCATGGGTAGATCTCTTACAGCCGAATTTACTTTATAAAACTAAGGGCAGACAACCCTTTATGACTTATAACACCTACGTGCTCTGCGACCACAAAATGCAGAGTCTTTACAAGTTTCTTATAAAATTTGACCCAAATATGGGCTTTTAGCCCCAAAACTACCCTTTGGGGGATTCCTTTCCCAACAGGCCCCCAACACAAACATCGTGATTCGCCCTCGAGTCACTTAGTAGGCGCAAAGATATTTGCACGAAGTCCTTCCAGCTCGACCCGTATGACCACAACCTCGGTCGTGCACTGAGCTGCCGCCTGCTTCACATCTTCCACTGTCTTCTCGGTCACTGCTCCTGCGCTGTCAGCCTAAAGCTTTTCTTGCGTTGCCTGCAGAGTCACAAGCTTTCCTTTGATATTTCCTGTCACTGCGTGCCTCATCCAGCCAAGGCTTTAGTCTCACCTTGAGCATTTCTTCCTTGTGGAACATTGCGTCCACCTGTTCCTTCAGCTACTTGGCTTCCTCAGCTTGGCTAGCCTCTATGTCAGCACGACGATTTGTGTTGTGCCCTTAACCTCATCGTAGTGTTGTTGTAGCTCACGCACTTCTGTCTCTAGCCTCTGTACATTAGAGTCCTCCTGCAAGCTTGTCAAGATCTCAAATGACTGCTCAAATAGCTACGTGCAGTCTGCTACTGCATTGTCCACCACCACTACTGCTTCTGTGACAGCGATCGCTCGTTGTTCCTTCACTTTTGGCGGAGTTGAAGGCTGGGTCCTCAACTGTAGCTCTGTAATTTGCAGGTTCAACTCCAACCGAACCCGCGCCATCTCAGTCTGAGTGTCGTGCAGCCCTGTGGCTAACTTGTGGATGGAGACCTCGACTGGCTCTTCCTCTGGAATGGCCAACTCTGGGACCATTTTTCTTACCTCCTCAACGACTTGCATAATCTTCTTGCTCTAATTGGTCGCCTCGGTCTCAGCGATATTAACAACATTTCTTTGTAGGGCCATCTGTTCATTGTTGATCTGTTGTTTGCTAATTACTTGGAGGGCACAATGCTCACGAGCCCTCAATTCTGTAATTACTCCATCCTGCAAGAGGTGGAGTGCTTCACACGGAAGAGTTGTCAGGTTCAACCCAACTCCCATCAACGCATTGATAGTGGGCCTGTCGGCCTCATTTTCTGTGGTCAGTGTTTTATCCGACAACACTATCGCACTGGAAGTCTTCGTGCACAACATATCGACAGCTTCTGAAGTGTCGATAGCCAAGCTGTTAGACACCGTACCAGCCTACGATGCGCGAGTCTGCAACTCCTGCAACCCGGTTTGGATGGCCCCTAGGATTATCTGTTGTTGTTGTTTAAATTGCGGCAGGGCCTCCATGGTGACATCTCTGACTGTGTCACTGATATAATGTAGATCACCCTTTGTTAATGTGATGGGGTCTAGTGAGGTCTTAGTCACCTTTGACTTCTTCCTAGGCCCTCCCTTCTCCATCTCTCACGGGCGCTTGATGCGAGAGGATGTCTCTGAGGGTCTGCGTCATGTTGTTCATCTGTTTCCTCCTCAGTCTCAGGCGAAGGCGACTGCGTGCCTTTATCACAGCCTCGCTCTGTCCCACTTGTCTGCTTCACTACCTGCTTTCCTACCTATTCCACCTGGGCCTTCTCAGTGGCCTCCTTTTTCCTCTTCTCGACTAGTTGCACCATCTTCAGCTTCGCCTCCTCCTTCTTCTTCTTCACAGGAACTTACTTCCACCCACCGCCAAATTTGTGGTAGTGCGCCACTCCGTCAGCCATTGATCAAGCACCACATCAATGGCATCATCCATGGCCAGATACGGTAAGTCATACCACTTCTGCGCAAGGCCCTTCCGCGCCTTGATGGAGACTCGATGGAAATTGGCTTGAACTTGGCATAACTCTGCAGGTTAGCATACACTATGGGTGACAATCATGGCTTGCAATTGATGGCCATCTTGATATTCATCTCCATCACAATCCAGAAGATCTGGTTGTCCTGAACTTGATGCACGTCCTTGGTTGCCCACAGCGAAGCATACTTCGCTGCTCCAGGGAGGTCTGATGCAATCGAAGGGAACTAGTTGTCCTCTGGTAGCTCCCATGCTACCAGCATAATCGACGGCAAGAGCCACGCATAGTGGAACGTCTTGCTAAGTTCTTGTGCTTCGCGGTAGTTCGCTAGTAACTCTCCGCGAAGGTAGTCCAACTAGTTAAACTGGACTCCTTCAGCGCACTGCTGTGTGAGCATGACGATAGGTGCCGACACCTCATCGGCGTGGCACTTCTGCATCACCTTCCCTGCAAGGATCTGCGTTGCTACCTTCACAGCGAGGTTGCAGATGCTGGAGATAGCATACCGACGTAACTTCTTCACCAGCTTATACTTCTCCTTCATTGACTCTGCAAGAGCCTGCTTGCCACCCTTGCCGCCAAATATCATTGATGAATTCTCACCTGTATACGGCAAGCGCGTTATTCAGTTAATCAACCTGTCTGTGATGGTTATCATCTCCTCTAGCCATAGAAAACCATCATGCACTAAGCATAGCAGCTGCTTGATGACCAAAATTGTCACCGGGGTACCGTTATAGTGCGGCACCCAGAGTAGGTTGAGAAATCCTGCCTTCTCTACTCCCTTGAGCCACCTCCATGGATCTAGTGTGGTCATTCCCATATTTGTATCTATGATGCGGTGCATTAGTTGCTCAGTTGCTAGGTGTGGAAACTTTTCGTGGTCTGCCAAGTGCCAGTCTTCTAGCTTCAGTATTGACACTCGTGCCAAACATGGACCTTCGAAAGCAATTTCATCTGGTATCAGAGGGGTTTGCAGGGGAGTCTTACTTTCATCAATGTCCTTTGGGACCTTGGACTTAGGCTTGCATGGAGGGACATACTCTGGCAACCGTGTAATAAGGTCCGCACCCTGGGCTTCAACCTCCTCCACTTCCACTCCCACATCCTCATCGTCCATCGGGATGTCTTCAATGTCCTCCTCTTCTGGTCCTAAGTTGATGGCCTTGCCTTTCTCCTGTGTAGTGGGATTTGGCGGGTTTCTCCTTGGCGATGCACGCACCGGTATGGAAAGCTGCTTGCCCTTCTTGTCCTTTATGCTCTCCTTAGTTGGGGTTGGCTTCGACCTTGGTGTTCTTGGTGATTTAGGGACCTCCACTAATACTTCGACACTTCTGGAGCAACTACTTTTGCCTCTCCCTCCATTTCCTGTGCCGGCTCCTCTACTACTTGTTCGGTATGTATAATTTATGGAGGTGTTGACATAACACTTTCTAACAGTGCTTGCGTTGCCTTTGGCAAGTTCACAAATTCAGGAGTCTCCTTGAAAGTATTGAAGAATTCTCAGTTCATGGGTGCCTGAGAGCTCAACAACTCAATTATCAAAATGCCATGTGTTTCTTGCTGGACAACCACTTGTAATTTATAGGGAATTTTGAATTCAAATCCGACCGTTCCCCCCAAAATCGGTTCATTAATGCGGGATTGGCAGCAGATTTTCAAGGATCTAAGCCATAATTTTGTCTTAAATGTCGGTCGCTTGCTCGATTTGGCCTCACTTCTGCTGTCTTTTCATGAACAGTGACTTTAATGGTCACTTTCTAGCCAACTTGAGCGATTTCTCCCTGGGTAGCACTGCTGCAGACCCAGTGGCACTTCCTTGCTTCACACCATCCTCCAATTGCGCAACTCCCCAACTCGGGCAGTGTAGTTTATAGTCCTGCGTCTCCTTTCAGCTTCTTGAAGTGCTAAGACTGTGCTACTTTCATTTAGTCAAATGATTGGACTACCATTGTATGGCTTCAATCGACTGCCATTCACCTTTCCTAGGAAGGGTTCTCCATTCAGTTTGACCAGCTGTACCGCTCCTCCATCGGTAATTTTCTCAATGAAATAAGGCCCTAACTAGTGCATTCTGAACTTCCCTGGAAATTGATCAAACTTACTATCATATAGAAAAACTAGGTCATTTACCTTAAATGTGCGCAGCTTAATGTGTCGATCATGCCATGCCTTTTCGTGGTGCTTTTGGACCTGTTGGTGAAATCCCACTAAAAATCTCTCTTCCTCGAGCTCATCCAGCTGTGCGAGCCTCTCTTCTATGGCTTTGCGATTTGTCGTACCTGTGAGCGTTGCTATGTGCATACTAGGCATGATATATTCCATGGGCATCACTGCTTTAACACCATACACAAGCCTAAAAGGGGTTTGTCCAGTCAACTTCTTGCATGTTGTTCGATAAGCCCATAGTATTGTAGGTATGCGTAGGTCACAATCACTTTGTTGAGCATTACAGACCTTGGTCAGCGCGTTTTTGAGCACTTTGTTGAACGCTTCCACCATCCCATTAGCCTACGGGTGATAAGGCATGCTCTTCTGGTGATATACCTGAAATTCCTTCGTTAGTGTGCTGATCGTCTCATTCAGGAAGTGCATACCATGATCACTTATCAAGATCTTTGGACATCCAAATCGCGTCAGTACATGCTCAAAGAGGAACTTTACAACAGTCGTGCTTGTGCAATCCCTCACAGGTTGTTCCTCTGCCCAATGAGTCAAATACTCCGTCGCGGTGATAATGTACCTTGCTCCTGTCTTTCCTTGGGGCTGAGTGGGTCCCACAAAATTGATCGTCCACTTCTCAAAGGGTTGCAACATCATATATGGATTCAAAGGCATCTCATCCCTCTGTGATGGCTTGCGAGTCCTTTGACACACATCACACACCTTGCAATATGCTTTTGAGTCCTGATGGAGGGTTGGCCACCACAACCCTGCACGTAGAATCTTCTGTGCGGTTGCTCTTCTTGCATAATGTCCTCCTGCGATGCCCCCATGAGCGTCCATGAGGATGCTGCTTCTTTCGAACTTAGGTACATACCGTCACAATATCTCATCATTGCCCATCTTGTACAGATGCCCAGTAATGAGAGAGGAATCTGTCGCGCGCACCATTAATTCCTTCTTCTATTGGACAGTGTATCGTTCTGGGGCAATTCCTATTGTTAGGATGTGTATTATATCCTCGAAATGACCATCTGTGACGTGCACTGCAAATAGTTGCGCGTCAGGCTATCCTTCTCCAAATTAGTGGGCTCTTCCCCTGTTTTGATGCGTGACAGATTGTCTGGTCACGCATTCAGTCATCCAGGCTTCACAATAACTTCAAAATCATACTCCTGAAATAATAAGAGCCACGTGTAGATTCTCCCCCCTAACACAGGCTTATTGACTAGGTACTTCAGCTCGGAGTGATCCGTATACATCTTAAAATGGCCTCCCAGCATGTTGTGCCTATACTTTTGGAGCGCATACACCATAGATAGCCCTTCGCGGTTCGTGGTGGAGTAGTTCTTCTCTGCTTTGGATAACCTTAGGCTTGCAAACACGATAGGGTGGTCCAAACCTCCTCTGCCAGCCTGTGTCAGTACTGCTCCCAACGCTATACATGACGCGTCGACATGCACATGAAACTCTTTCTTCCAGTCCGGGAAGACTAGAGTTAGCACGATGACCATTTTTTCTTTTAATATATCCAAGATCTTCTTACAGTCATCGTTCCAGCAGAATGTGACATCCTTCTTCAACAACTTCTCCATAGGCACGGCGATCTGTGCATAGCCTTTGATAAACTTTCTGTAGTATCATGTATGTCCCAGGGTAGCACGCAACTACTTCACACTCCTCAGTGCTTCCAAGTTCAATATTACCGCTATCTTTGCAGTATCTACCATCAGTCTCTGTCTGTAAACAACATGCCCCAACAGGTTCCCAAAAGGAACACAAAACATACACTTCATGAGATTAAGCGCGATCTGGTATCTTCGACAGGTATCCAGCATCAGGCGCAAGCTTGCTACATGGCGTTTTACCCTCCCAAACATGGTCTAGTCATCAAAATATACCTCCAGGAACTTATAAATAAATTCCTTGAACGCAACCACAACTACGCGCGAGAAGATCGCAGGTGCATTCTTCAATCCAAACGACATTATAGTAAACTGAAAAGAACCCCACTTAGTCGTAAAGGTTGTCTTGCTCTTGTCCTCCTGTGTGATTTTGATATGGTGGTATCCCGAGAACCCATCAGTGAAGGAATATGCTTCCTGGCCACCTACATTGTCCAACACTTCATTAGTGAACGGAGTCGGGAAAGGATCATGTACGCAAGCGTCATTCATCTTTCTGAGATCCACACATATCCTTATTTCATCCTTTTGCTTCTTTTCTTGTACCACCATTGGGCTTACCCAGTCAGATTCTTCCACAGGCTCAATGATACCTGCCGCGAGCATCTTCTCCAGCTCTAAGTGGACCTTCTCCTGATATTTCAGATTGAGATGGTAAGGCCTTTTCTTAACCCGCTTCGCGTCGGGTTTCAACGTGATCTTCATCATACCTAGGTCCCCAATTATCCCTTTCAAGTCCGTAAACTTGGTAGGGAATAAATCCTGGTATTCACGAAGCAATTCAAAGACCTTATCCACAATTGCGTCGTCCCAGTAGTCTCCAATCTTTGCGAATTTGGGTTCTGCCCTTGTACCAATGTTTACTTGTTTCATTTTCAATGGCGTAGTTATATCGGAGTTCTCAATCTGTGGTCTTTTAACCTCGCGGTGACCTATTGTTTCCGGAATGTTAATCTTCTGCGAATCCTCATCCTCTTCTTCAACAGTTACATTATAACATTCTAGTGCGTGACTTAGCTGAGTAGCCCATTCAAGTTAAATCAAGTGTAAAGGATCCTGCGGTATCCTAAAGATTGTTGCTTTCACCTCTTGTAGCGCTTCATTAATACTGTCAAACCCGTCCTCAAAACTGAATGTCATCATGAATCCCTCGCGCAAGACATCCCATTCACCTGTCCCATGGTGAAGCTCGGTTTCTACATGCTAGTTCGTTGGGACGATATCCAGGGTGTGACAGAACAAGTGCACCCATTCAAGTTGGGGCTTTTCTCCATAAGCCTGGGTCCATTTGTCCAAATGGGCGCGCGGATCATCCCGCCCATCAAACTTGTCTGTCATTTGCATCTTAGGCTTCCTGAATCACGTTCTCATCATCCTCCTACGTTCGCGCAAATCGTCAAAGCTTCCCTTATGCGTACCCCACCATCTTGCGGGCATAGCGCGCAGTGCCCAGTCCAATGCCTAGAAGCGCTATTTTTTCGGTACCTCCCTTTGAAACTCATCCAAAAAGATATCTACCTCATTCAAACTATCATAAGTAGGTAGATTTCCTACCTCTGAGGACACACAGCGCAACGATCAGGTCATCATGTTGCAGTTTAGCGTAGTCACTTCATGTAGTTGGTTCTGTCAACGCTCTAACTCTTCATCGGAGTTCGAAGCGCAGGAACTCTCGCGATCCCATGTAATTCATCCATCCGCGGTTGGATTCACCCAATCTTGGTCTCGCACTTTTATCTTATAGATATAGTTCATATCGTCATCACTCTCATAATCGTGGATTGGTTCAGTGTAGCGTGATCCCTCAGCAAGATCTAGAGGTACTGTTACGCGTAGCGATTTCTTCTCAAGGATCATCTTCCGCTTCTTTAGATTGATTACCCCATTCATATCTGTAGCCCAGTCAATTCCCAGGAGTGCGGGATAGGGATTGTTTTCATCCACTATCTCTATTACTTCAAAGTCAGCCAACGCACTCGCACCTTCCATATCCACAATCACCCTCTGCAGTTGTTCCATGGGGATGATCTTCTGCTCATTTGCCATTGTTAGCTGAATCGGATACCATTGCAGTGGGTCTCCCGATCAATTCCCAAGTCTGCTTTGGTAGGATGTTCACATACGATCCTAGGTCAAAAATAACTTGGTCCATTTCATACTCTCCTATCTGTGCGGTCAGTCTCATCTCCCGTCCCATCCTTGTTTTATGCTTGCCAATCTTTCGTACTACGCGCGGCTCACCCGGCGCATTCCAGCACATTTATTGATGAGCTCTTGTAACCCTTTCACAACCTTACTATCGCACAATGACTTCATACAGGTCTCCAGGAAAGTCATGAGCATAGAGGGGTACATCTCCTGCTCAAGCTTATTCTTGCTTCCTGAGGTGGAGGCCTCAACGAAGCTCTTCTTAGCTTCCATGAAGGTTTCACGTGCGCGCTCCAAATTGAACTCAGCCTCCTTCGCCGGAGCTTTGCGAACCCATGTACTATCTTCTGGTTGTTTCCCCTTATCATCTCCTATTGCGATTCCACTTCTGAGCACTATATTTACATTTGGATCCTCTTCGCGCAGCTCAAACCTCATCATTTGTAGGTTATGAGTCGGCGAAGGTGGTAGCGCCCCTTTGTCACGTATCCTTGCTATCAGTGTAGGACAGTCTTCCGTTTCATGATTAAACAACATGCAATACTTGCACAACGGACGCGTTGGATTAGTCAAATTGCGGGCATAGTGTCCTGGTCCTCCGTAATTGTAGCAAATCAACTGTCCCCGACCTCTACTAGATCCTCCCCCACCTCAGCTTCCTCTACGCCCCTGAAATCTTGTCTGCGGCATCCCTGTGCTCTGGTCAGGGGGCCGCGTTTCAGCCTGAACCCTGTAGGCGGGTGTTCTATCCATCATTAATTCATAACTCCTGCAATTACGCTCATCATGTCCTACTGACATACAAAAAATGCAGAACAATTGTTGTGGTGCCTGTACAAACTTCTGCATCAAATGACAGTTATCCGTGGCATGTTTTCCTGCTACCTGAAAAATAGCGCACCATAATGCAGGCCCCGCGCTAGGTCCTGCTTGAGCTTCTGGCCTTAAAGGCATCGGTCCCCCTCTTGCAATATAGTTCGTAAAGACCGGGCAATGGTCCTTTTCATGCCTATGCCTCTTTCATTTCAAGCACCATACCTCCTTGTGCACCTCTGGTCAAACCATCCTGTCCTATTTCAGACTTTGCATCTCAAGTCATAGATTTTCCAATTGTGCATGGATCTGTTGGACCCCCAAGTTTGGAACTTGCATCAGCGTTTCATGCAATCTCATTGAAATCTCCAAGGCCTATGCCTGAGTTGTTATTTTCTGATGTGACAACGCGACCCATAAGTGTGGCAGTAGCAAAGCCACAAACCACTCGCGATGTTGTCCATATGTCAAATTCATGTTGGCTTCATGGATTGTACACTTCAACCTCTGATCTAGTTCCCAAGGCATCTCACCTAGTTGCATCGTGATTTCTTTGAACCCCACAATCGACTGTGGCTCAGATTTAGGCCTACTGAATTCTCTATTCATTGTTGTCTGGATGTCTGCTACTCCAGCATTCGGGTTATGATTAGAGTACTTAATATACCAGGTTAGCGCGCGATCTCGCAAACCAGTAACCAGTGTTGCCTTCTTTATATGATCATATGTAACACCTTGAGCTTGCCATACAACCCTTACAACGAACCAGAATTGATCTAGGTCCTCATTTCCCAAGCCTTTGAACAAAGACAACTTCAGTGTATTTGCGATACTGAACTGTGGTGGAGGTGTGGGTGAAGTTGGAGGCGATGGTGGTGAGGTTGGAGGTGGTATTCATGGGAATCCTTGTCTTATTAACTGAATAACACTTCGCGAAGAAACCTTCGCTATCTCTTCCTTGTCACCTCGCAAAGGTGAAATCAAGGGACTATACTCCGGACCCTTTTTACATTCGTTCCTGTAAGTTTTTCCGCTTCGCGTAGTTCCGAACATCAAGGTAGCTGCATAACCCGTTTTTCGCACAATAGCATTTTAATCCAAGTATTCAAATATTTTACGTACTTACCTCGCGGTCCTTTGAAAAAGCGTCACTCCGCCTCGTTGTAGCTGACTAAGGTGTCGATCACAAATTTAGTCACAAATCCTCCTATGACGTGATCGAGCCAATGATCAATAGAGCGGGTGATCTTATCCTCAGATGCTTCCAATTTCTATATTAGATTCGGGGTCCAAACTATAGGATTGTCAAGTTTCCACCTTCCTTGGTTATCTTCTAGCTTCACGATCCAGTCATATAGATCAATAGGGAAAGAGAAGAAAAAGATCTCGTGGACCTCTGTATACAGGTATCTGTCCAACCACTATTCCTTTGTCAGTCGTGGGTTTCTATTCTCCTGCGCTGCGAATTCGTGGATCTTTCTATCCAACCAGTCTCCAATCTCCTTCTTAGTTGGATTCCAGTGATACGACATTGCACATCTCTTATGCAGATTCCGGTCCCGACAATGGAACCATTTGTTGGCTTGAGGGGGCCTGACCGAGGTTCAAGTTTAATTAGCCAAACAAATCCCTACACTCTATCCCTTTCGGCATCAGGCCGCAGAGCGCAGACTGAAGTCTCACCCAAAGCAGTATAGGGGGATGCTGGAACCAAGTTTCCGCACCCTGAGATGGTTGTGATGTTGTTTGATTCCCTCTATCCCTGCCTTCGTGCAGGTTGCTTCGCTCTAGGGCTTGCAAGACGAGCCCTTTATTCTGTTCTTCAATACCACCATGAAAGGGTATGATCAACCTTCGCGCAACCCCAGCCTGCTGCTCAGGTACTTTCGCGCTGCTATGGCAGTGGGCCGTGCAGATTCCCTAATTAATCTAAGTGACTTGCTTATCTTATCAAATAATTATAGTTAACACTGTGTAAACAAACAACCATAATTGCGTTCAATTATTCAATGTAATTACATTCATTCGCGCATCACTTAAGCATAATAAAGGAAATTCATACATAACATATCAAGATGCAATAACAGAACAAAGACACAGGAATTTCCTAATATTTATCTTTATTGATATCTTCCAATTGTTTACAAACTCTATCGCCCTGTGCACATAGCTACAGGGGTCCGCGCACTTAGCTGCAGGGGTTCGCGCACTTAGCTGCAGGGGTCTGCGCACTCAGCAGTGGACTTCTACTATAGGCCTCTGCGCACTTAGCTGCAGAGCCTCTACCTATGCTACGACCCAAGACTTAGACTTCTTACTTCAGAGCTACGACTCTCTTACATAATTCATCATTGTCTATGTCTAAAACTACTTAGAGCTTAGCTCTTTTTATACAATCCCATGATTCGCGGACCATGGGTAGATCTCTTACAACCGAATTTAGTTTTACAAAACTAAGGGCAGACTACCCTTTATGACACATGACACCTTCACGCTTCGCGATCACAAAATGCAGAGTCTTTATAATTTTATTTCAAAATGTTAGAAGTCATAAAGGGTTGTCTGCCCTTAGTTTTGTAAAGTAAAGTCGGCTGTAAGAGATCTACCCATGGTCCGCAGACCATGGGATTGTATAAAAAGAGCTAAGCTCTAAGTAGTTTTAGAGACACAGAAGATAAGAGAGTGATAGCTCTGAAGTAAGAAGTCTAAGTTTCGGGTCGTAGCATAGGCAAAGGCTCTGCAACTGAGTGCTCAGAGGCCTAGGGTGGAAGTCCGCAACTGAGTGCGTAGAGACTTAGGGTGGAATTTCGCAGCTGAGTGCGCAGACCCCTACAGCTGTGTGCGCAGGGTGGATAGAGTCTATAATCACTTGGAAGATATCAATAAAGAGAAGTATTATGCAATTTCTTTGTCTTTGTTCCGATTGATGCATTTTCTCACTTTATGTATGAATTTTCTTTATAATGCTTATATGATGTGTGAACGTGTATAACTATGTTGGATAACTGAACACATATAATAATGTCTATTACACGGTGCTAATTGTGAGTATCTAATAAGACAAGTAAGATTCTTGAGGTAACTTGACAATCTATGTAATACGCTGCCGCAACAGCGCGAAAGAGTCTAGATCGAGGGTTAGGGCTGCACGAAGGTCAGTCGTACCCTTTCGTAGAGGTATTGAAGGACGGAATAGAGGGCTCGTCTGGCAAGCCCTAGAGCGAAGTGCCCTACGCGAACGTAGGAATAAAGGGAATAAAATGACATCACGACCATCTCAGGGTGCGGAAACTTAGTTCCAGCATCCCCCCATACTGCTTCAAGTGAGACTTTGGTCCACGCTCCGTGAGCTGATGCCGAAAGGGCCAGTAGTGTAGGGATTTGTTTCGCCAATTAATGATGAACCTGGGTCAGGCCCCCTCAAGCCAACAAATGGTTCCGTTGTCGAGACCAAAATCTGCATAAGAGATGTGTGATGTCGTATCACTAGAATTCGACTAAGAAAGAGATTGGAGATTGGTTGGATAGGAAGATCCACGAATTCGTAGCACAGGAGAACAAAAACCCACGACTGACAAAGGAACAGTGGCTAGACAGGTACCTGTATATAGAGATCCACGAGATCTTTTTCTGCTCCTTTCTAATTGAGCTATACGAGTGGATCGCGAAGCTAGCAGATAGCTAAGGAAGGTGGAAACTTGACGGTCCTATTGTGTGGACCCCAGAGCTAGTGCGAAGGTTGGAAGCATCAGAGGATAAGATCACTCGCGCTGTCGATCATTGGCTTGATCGTGTCATAGGAGGATTTGTAACTAAATTTGCGGTCGACACCTCAGTCAGCTACAGCGAGGCAGAGCGACGCTTTTTCAAAGGACCGCGAGGTAAGTACGTGGAATCTTTGAAAACTTGGATTAAAATTCTCTTGTGCGAAAAAAAGGGTTATGCAACTACGTTGATGTTCGGGGCTATGCGAAACGGAAAAACTTACAGAAACGAAGGGAAAAATGGTCCTGAATATAGTCCGTTGATTTCAGCTCCGCGAGGCGACGAAGAGGGAAGAGTATAGGTTTCTTCGCAAAGTGTTATTGAGTTAATAAGGCAAGGATTCCTACGAATGCCACCTCCACCCACACCACCTCCAACTTCACCACCGTTAATATGGAAAATTCAGTGAAGCTGCCCTTATTCAAAGGCTTGGGAATGAAGACCCGGACCAATTCTGGTTTGTTGTAAAAGCTATATGGGAAGCTTAGGGCGTTACAGATGACAACATGAAGAAGGCGACATTGGTTAGGGCTCTGCAGGATCGCATAGAGAAGAGCTTCGTTGAGGCCTCCACCTCAGGAAGCAAGGATAAGCTTGATCAGGAGATGGACCCTTCTATGCTTACAACTTTCCTGGAGACCTGCATGAAGCTACTGTGTGATAGCAAGGCTATGAAGGGGCTGCAGGAGCTCATAAATAGATGTCCTGGAAACACTCCTGCTGAGCTGCGCGTAGTACGAAAGCTTGTTAAGCATAAAACAAGGACGAGACAAGAGATGAGACTGACCGCGCAGATAGGAGAGTATGAAATGGATCAGGTTATCTTGGACCTGGGGTCAGATGCGAACGTCCTACCTAAATAGACTTGGGAATAGATGGGGAGACCCACGTTACAATGGTCTCCGATTCAGCTAAGGATGGAAAATTAGTAGAAGATCATTCCCATGGGGTGGCTACAGGGGGTGACTATGGATATTGAAGGTGCGAGCGCACTGGCTGATTTTGAAGTAATAGAAATTGTGGATGACAGCAACCCCTATCCTGCGCTCATTGGAATTGATTGGGCTACTGATATGAATGGGGTAATCAACCTAAAGAAGCGAAAGACGATATTTGAGAAGAAATCGCTTCGCGCAATAGTACCCCTAGATCCTGCTGAAGGTTCCCGTTATATTGAACTAGTCTGCCATTATGAGGGTGATGACGATCTGGACTGTATCTATAAGATAACAGCGCGAGACCAAGATAGGGTGAATCAAACAGGGGATGGATGAATCACATGGGATTGTGAGAGTTCATGCACCTTGGACTCTGATGAAGAACTACAACGCTAGGAGAATCGGTTACACGAAGTAACTACGCTAAGCTGTAACATGATGACCTGTTTGCTGCGTTGTGTGTCGTCAGAGGTAAGAAATTTTCCAACTTATGATGGCTTGAATGATGTAGGCAAGGTAACTCCAGGCAAGTATATATAAAGGAAGGATGGCTTACCTGAAGTATGAAGGTAAGGAAGGTCCCGGAGGGGCTTGCGCTTCCTAGTGCAAGGACCCGACAGGGGGCTCGACTGATAAGGAGAGGAGTTTTTGTCCGGTAAAAGCGTGTGTACTCCGGAGGCCGGGGATGCATTTGAGAGGGATGTACCAGAAAAGCAACGCTTCCAGGCAATGGACGAGCACTGCCTGCTACACCCACAAGGTGGTGGGGTACGCACAAGGGAAGCTTTGATGATTGGCATGAATGTAGGAGAATGATGAGAACTCACTTTGGGAAGCCGAAGATGTGAATGACAGACAAGTATGATGGGTAGGATGATCCGCGCGCGCACTTGGCCAAATGGGCCTAGGCTTATGGAGAGAAGCCCCAACCTGAATGGGTGCACTTGTTCTGTCACACACTGGATATTGTCCCAATGAACTGGTATGTAGAAACAGAGCTTCGCCATGGGACTAGTGAATGGGATATTCTACGTGAAGAATTCGTGATGATATTCAGTTTTGAATATGGGTTTTGTAGTATTAATGAAGTGTTACAAGAGGTGAAAGCAACAATATTTAGGATACTGCAGGATCCTTTAGACCTGATTCAGCCTGAATGGGCTACTCAATTGAGTCACGTGCTAGAATGCTATAATGCAACCGCTGAAGAAGAGGATGAGGATCTGCGAAAGATTAACATACTAGAAACAAAAGGTCACCACGAGGTTGAAGGACCACATGTTGAGAATCTAGATATAACCGTGCCGCTGAAAACGAAACAAGTGAACATTGCTATAAAGGCAGAGCCCAAATTCACGAACATTGAAGATTACTGGGACGATGCGACGGTGGATAAGGTCGCTGAATTGCTTTGCGAATACCAAGATTTATTCCCTACCAAGTTCACGGATTTGAAGGGGATAATCGGGGACCTAAGTATGATGAAGATCACGTTGAAACCTGACGCGAAGCCAGTTAAGAAAAGACCTTACCGTCTTAGTCCGAAGTACAAGGAAAAGGTCTGTTTAGAGCTAGATAAGATGCTCGCGGCAGGCATTATTGAGCCTGTGGAGGAATCTGACTGGGTAAGCCCAATGGAGGAGAAGAAGTAGAAGGATGAAATAAGGATATGTGTGAATCTCAGAAAGTTGAATGACGCTTACGTACATGATCCTTTCCTGACTCCATTCACTAATGAAGTTTTGGACAATGTAGGTGGCCAGGAAGCATATTCCTTCACTGATGGGTTCTCGGGGTACCACCAGATCAAAATCACGCTAGAGGATAGGAGCAAGAAAACCTTCACGAATGAGTGGGGTTGTTTTTAGTACACTGTAATGCCATTTGGATTGAAGAATGCACCTGCGATATTCTCGCGTGTAGTCATTGCGGCGTTCAAGGAATTTATTCATAAGTTCTTGTAAGTGTACTTTGATGACTGGACTGTGTTCAGGCTAGTGAAATGCCATGTAGCGAGCGCTTGATGCTGGATACCTGTCGAAGATACCGTATCGCGCTCAATCTGAAGAAATGTCTGTTTTGTGTTCCCTTTGGGACCCTGCTGGGTCACGTGGTTTACAGACAGGGATTGATGGTAGATCCCTCAAAGATCGCAGTGATACTGAACTTGGAAGCCCTGAGGAGTGTGAAACAGTTGCGCGCTACCCTGGGACATACGAGATATTACAGAAAGTTTATTAAAAGCTATGCCCAGATCACCACGCCTATTGAGAAATTGTTGAAGAAGGATGTCACATTCTGCTGGAACGAATATTGTAAGAAGATCCTTGATGTATTGAAAGAAAAGATGGTCACTGTGCCAATCCTAGTCTTCCCGGATTGGAAGAAGGAGTTTTATGTACATGTCAACGCATCATGTATAGCGCTGGGAGAAGTACTAACACAGGCTAGTGGAGAAGACCTGGACCACCCTATCGCGTTTGAAAGCAGAAGGTTATGTAAAGCGAAGAAGAACTATTCCGCTACCGAGCACGAAGGGTTGGCTATGGTATATGCGCTCCAAAAGTTTAGGCACTACTTGCTGGGAGACCATTTTAAGATGTACACAGATTATTCTGCGCTGAATTACCTGGTCAATAAGCCTGTGTTGGGCGGGAGAATCTGTAGATGGTTGTTATTGTTCTAGGTGTATGATTTTGAAGTTATTGTGAACCCTGGATGACTGAATGTGGGACCAGACCATCTGTCGCGCATCGAAACAGGGGAAGAGCCCACTTATTTAGAGACTCGCATCTATTTGCAGTGCATGTCGCAGATGGTCATTTTGAAGATATAATACACTTCCAAACGACAGGAATTGCCCTGGAAGGATACACTGTCCAGCAGAAGAAGGAATTAGTGGTGCGCGCAACAGATTTTTCTGTCATTTTTGGGCATCTATACAAAATGGGGTCCGATGAGATATTGCGATGATATGTACCTAAGTTTGAAAGAAGCATCATCCTCGTAGATGCTCATGGGGGTGCTGCGGGAGGACATTATGCAGGGAGAGCAACTGCGCAAAAGATTCTATGCGTAGGGTTGTGGTGGCCAACTGTCCATCAGGACTCAAAAGCATATTGCAAGGCGTGTGATGTATGTCAAAGGACTGGTAGGCCATTGCAGAGGGATGATATGCCTTTGAATCCTCAAATGATGTTTCAACCCTTTGAGAAATGGGCAATAGATTTTGTGGGACCCGTTCAGCCTCAAGGAAAGACGGGAGTGAGGTACATTATCACTGTGACAGAGTATTTGACTCGTTGGGTGGAGGCACAGCCTGTGAAGGATTGCACAGGCACGACTGCTGTGAAGTTCCTCTTTGAACATGTACTAATGTGATTTGGCTGTCCAAAAATCTTGATGAGTGATCACAGTACGCACTTTCTGAATGAGATGATCGACATGCTAACGGATGAATTTCAGGTATATCACCAAAAGAGAACACCTTATCACTCATAGGCTAACGGGACGATGGAAGAATTCAATAAAGTGTTGGAGAACGCGCTGACCAAGGTTTGCAATACTCAGCGAAGTGATTGGGACCTACGCATACCTGCAGTACTATGGGCTTATTGAACGACATGCAAGAAGTTGATTGGACAAACCCCTTTTAGGCTTGTCTATGGTGAAGTTGTAATGCCTATGGAATATATTGTGCCTAGTCTGTGCATAGCGGCGCTCACAGGTATGACGGATCGTAGAGCCCTCGAGGAAAGGCTTGCACAGCTGGATGAACTCGAGGAAGAGATATTTCTAGCTAGATTTCACCAACAGGTCCAAAAGCAGTGCGAAAAGGCATGGCATGATAGACATATTAAGCTGCGCACCTTTAAGGTAAATGACCTGGTTTTGTTATATGACAGTAAGTTTGATAAATTTCTAGGGAAATTCAGAATGCATTAATTAGGGCCCTATGTCATTAAGGAAATTACCGATGGAGGGGCGGTACAACTAGTCAAATTGAATGAAGATCCCTTCCTAGGAAAGGTGAATGGTAGTCACTTGAAGCCATACACTGAAGGTCTAGCCATGTGACTAGATGAAGGTAGCACAGTCTTAACACTCCAGGTAACTAAAAGGAGGTGTAGAACTATAAACTACACTACCCGAGTTGGGGAGCTGCACGATTGGAGGATTGTGCGAAGCAAGTAAGTGTCACAAGGTTCGTGACAACGCGAAGGGAGCTGTGCTACCCAGGGAAAAATTGCGCAGGTCGGTTGGAAAGTGATCGTTAAGGTCACTATTCATGATTTGACAGTTGAAATGTGGCCAAATGGAGCGGGCGGCTGGCATTTAAGATGAAATTTATGGCTCAGATCCTTGAAAATATTTCCCCAATCTGGAATTAATGAACCGAATTTGGGGGGAACAGTTGGATTTGAATTCAAAATGCCTTATAAATTACAAGTGGATGTCCAACGAAAAACACTTAGCATTTTGAGAATTGAGTTGTTGAGATCTTAGGTGCACATGAATCACAAGCACTACGAGCTTCTGATCGCTACTAAAATATTTGAGACTTTGCCAATGGAAACATAGGAGTTCTTACATAAAATCATGTCGGCACCCGTAGAAGTTAGAGATACCGAAGGAGAGGAATCGGTGCCGGACGTTGAGATGGAGGCAAAAGTGGATGCTCCAGAGGTCGCTGAGGTCCCTAAATCACCGAGAACTCCGATACCAGAGCCGACCCCCACCAAGGAAATCGTGAAAGATAAGAAGGGCAAGCAACCTACTATACTGATGCGCGCATCGCCAAGGAGAACCCACCAAAGCCCACTGAATATGAGAAAGGAAAGACCATAAACTTAGAACCAGAGGAGGAAGATATTGAAGACATCCTCATGGATGATGAGGATGTGGGAGCTAAAGTGGAGGAGGTTGAAGCTAAGGGCGCGGACCCTATTACTTGGTTGTTGGAGTATGTCCCTCCGTGCAAGCCTAAGTCCAAGGTGCCAAAGGACATTAATGAGAGAAAGACTCCCCTGCAAACCCCCCTACTACCACGTGAAATTATTTTCGACGGTTCGCACTTGACATGAGTGCCGTTGTTGAAACTTGAAGACTGGGACTTCACAGACCATGAAAAGTTCCCACATCTGGTGAACGAGCAGTTGATGTGCCGCATCATTGATACAAATTCGGGAATGACTACATTGGAGCCGTGGAGGTGGCTGAAGGGAGTAGAAAAGGCAGGGTTGGTCAACCTGCTCTGGGTGCTGCACTACAACCACACCCAATAACAATTTTGGTCATTAAGCAGCTGCTGTGCTTGGTGCATGATGGGTATTTGTGGTTGGAGGAGCCGATACCCATCACAGATAGGTTGATTCATTGGATAATGTGACTGCCATATATAGGAGAGAATCCGGCCATGATCTTTGGCAGAAAAGGTGGCAAGCAGGCCCTCACAGAATCAATGAAAGAAAAATTTAAACTGGTGAAGGAGCAGCGCAGATACGCTATATCAAGTATCTGTGACCCCGTTGTGAAGGTAGCCACACAGATCTTAGCAGGGAAGGTGATGAGGAAGTGTCGCATCGATGAGGTTTCGGTGCCTGTCGTCTCGCTCGCAGCACAATGCATTGAAGGAGTCTAGTTCAACTAGTCGGACTACCTCCACGGAGAGTTCTTGACGACCTCTAGCAAAGCGCAAGAGCTCAACAAGGCATTCCACCACGTGTGGCTCTTGCTGTCAATTGTGCTGGTAGCATGGGAATTACTAAAGGATAGCTAGTTCCCTTCAGTCATGCCAGAACTCCTTGAAGCAGCGAAGTACGCTTCACTGTGGGCGACCAATGACGCACAACGAGTCAGGGACAACAAGATATTTTGGATCTTTATGGAAATGAACATTCAGATGGCCATCAATCGCAAGCCGCGATTGTCGCCTACGGTGTACGCCAACTTGCAGGGCTACGTCGAGTATCCATTGGGGCGCGGAAGGACACTACGCATAAATGGTACGACTTGTTGTATCTAGCAACGTATGATGCCATTGATGTGGTTCTTGATTAATGGCCAGCAGAGTGGCGCTCTACAATAGATTTGGCGGTGGGTGGAAGCAAGTCCACCGCACAAAAGAAAAAGGAGGAGGCCATGCTTAAGATGACACATCTGGCTGAAAAGAGGAAGAAAGAGGTTGCTGATAAAGCTCAGGCGGAGCACCAGGCCGCACAGCAGATAGGTGGGACAGAGTGAGGCTCTGATAAAGGCGCGAGGTCGCCTTCACTTAAGACCGAGGAGGATACAGATGAACAACATGGCGTAGACCCTTAGGAGACATTCACTCGCATCAAGCGCCCAAGGCAGCTGGAGAAAGGAGGGTCCAGGAAGAAATCAAATGCAACCAAGACCTCGTTGGACCCCATCACATTAACAGAGGGTGATTTCCATGATATTGGTGACACAGTCAAGGATGTCATCGCGGAGGCCCTGCAACAATTTGAACAGCAACAACAGATCATCCTGGGGCTATCCAGATAGGGTTGTAGGAGTTGCAAACCCGCACGTCGCAGGTTGGCATGGTGTCTACCAGCCTGGCTATTAGCACTTCAGAGGCTGCCCATATGCTACGGACGAACACTTCCAGTGCGATAGTGCTGCCGGATGGAGTACTGACCATAGAGAATGGGGTTGACAGGCCCACTGTCAGTGCCTTAAAGGGAGTTGGGTTGAACGTGGCAACGCTCCCGCATGAAGCACTCCACCACTTGCAGGATGGAGTAATTACAAAACTGAGGGCCCGTGAGCACCGCACCCTCCAAGTGATCAGTGAACAACAGATCGATAACGAGCAGATGGTCCTACAGAGAAATGTTTCCATCATCGCTGAAATTGAGGCGACCAATCAAAGAAAGCACATATTGCAGGTCATTGAGGAGGCATGCAGAATGGTGCCAGAGGTTGCCATTCTAGAGGAGGAGCTAGTTGAGGTACGCATCCACAAGTTGGCCACAGGGGTGCGCGACACTCAGACTAAGATGGTGCAGGTTCAGTTGGAGTTGAACCTACAAATTACAGAGTTACAGTTGAGGGCCTGTTGAAGCCTCGAAAATCGGGTCGACAACAAGGGGGATACCCGCCCGGTCCGGACCTTGGTTGGCAGCTCCTTATCCGTTTGGTATAGCGGGTCCGACTGGGGATAATGGGACCGGTTTCCCAATCTAAGGGTGTGTGTGTGTGCAGAGTTGGATGATGCTGATCTAAGAGTTCTAATCTAAGCTACTTTAATCTAATTCTATGCTATTGTAATCTAATGAAAACAACACATCTAATCTATGCTAACCCGGGATGTATTTCTTCTATTATGCGATCTAAAGAGATTTCAAATAATAACTGGTAATAAAGATCATTCAGCTATCATAAGAATGGAAATCAATTAAGATGAACCACTTTGCATAAAAAGTTAGGCAAAACAATTGTGAACAGCATATCGCATAATAAGTTATTCATATATCAAACATAAATAAATGGCTCCACCGTACAAAAGTGCCAAATGGTAACTCAAACATTCATGCAATAACATATAAACAACTAAAAACTGTATATCACTTTAAGAATATAAGCAGAAATGGCCAAGAGATAAAAGTACCATTTATGACTGGTCCTACTCATAAGCTTCAAGCAACAATGATTTATCTCTCCTTGTTCTAATATCTACTAAGAGTACAGAAGTGCAACATCAGTAGCAGATATCAAATGCAAACATTAATAAACCTTGATCCATTCATTCATCAAAACCTCCACTGAGGGTGCAAAAGTGCATGTTCCGAGGACAAGTTTTTGACAAATTTCTGGACCCTTCTCTAAATGCATGAGAAGGGTTTAAATACTGCTAACTAAATAACTTAATTACATAAATTTAGGATACGGTTTAAATGACCGCCCTTTATCTAAGCAAACTTATTTCTAAAAATTGAATCTAATTCCTAACTATTTCTGCATTTGCTCCTCAATGTTGCGAGCATTCAACATTCGCCTGGGAAGAGTCGGCTGGTTGTTTTCTGCTTTTGCTTGAGCTACGAAAATAGAAATGGCAAGCGCTGGCACCACTTTTTAGTAAACTAGAAGATGTTTTTGGGAATCATCCTCTGGCTGGGTGAATTTACTACGTATATACTTGGTAACAACCCAAATTTCTCTCAAATTGCTTCTGCTTTTGCTATCTCGGTTTCCGGACTTGTGGATGACTAAGCAAGTTAGGGACTTTGCTTTCTGAACAATTTTCTTAGCGATGCGCGATTAGCGCTAGGCGCTAATCGCGCATCAAAAACTGCCTCCGTTCTTTGATCCGGGCCTTTCTGGTGCGTTTTCCGCCTTTAGCGCTTTTTCCTTTACTGGGCATAAGCTTCAGAATTTTGTAAACATGCTGCTTTTGTGAGCTTTTGACCTTGAGTGTCGAATCGCCTATTGATATCAACATCTGTTCAGTAATACTCTGAAATCCGCGTTTCTGTTGCATGCGGTATTTGTTTATGAGGACATCTCTTCTCTGTTCTCTGAGCATTGACGCTTTCCCCTTTTCCTTAGATGTTTCCTGTACATTGCTTCATGTTGTTTCCTGTTTTTCATCCCTGCAGTCCACGCAAAGGAAAAGAGTAATGATAATAAATTTTGACACGAAAACTCTAAGCTCTACAAATGTATAAAATCATGACACCCATAGTGAACTGACTCTTCGAAAAACACAAAACTGTCCTTCAGTGGCACTTTGGCGTACATTCATTAATTTTCTTTAAGGCGCGCACCCAATTTTTGGTTTAGGGACAGCTTTTCTTGAATGCTGAGCCGAGGAAAATTTGTGATGGGTGATTTTTGCGACTCGCATCGCAACATCGCGGATCGCATTATCAAGATGTGTCATCGCAGAGTTTCCTGATCAGTTTAGCGCAGAATCGCGTTATCGCGTTGTTGCAAGATCGCAGATCGCAGATCGTTGCAATTTGTTAAGTTATTGTGTGCTGTTTATGTGATGTTGCAATATGCGATGTCGCATATCGGCCATCGGAGATTTCTTTGGATCTTCATTTATGGGCGCTTCTTAATGTATGCGATGCGATGAATTTCGCGTCGCTTCTTCGCAGATTTTTTTTTATTGCGCTCACAAAGAAATGTTTTACTCTTCTCCGCGCGATGTATTTTTAAGGAGTATAATACAAAAAATTTTTATAAATTTTTTTGAATTTTTCACTAAGGGTCCCCCCTTCTTCAGTGTTATTGCTAACACTAAAGAAGGAGGGGGGTTGTTGGTGGCCACAACAATGGCGATTCACTTGGAAGAACCAGTTATCTCTTCTTTTCTATTGAATTTTTTAAACTTCCAAAACGGAAAATTTTTCATAAATGTAAACTTTGTTATGGACAGATAGAGTAAATTATGCCTTATTCTATTAATGATATTTTGTTTCAACCTCTTTCTATTCTAATTGTTTGCTTCCTCAGGCTTGTCTTTGTATTTATATCAGCCATTACTTGGTCTTGTAAAGATAAAATAAAGTCTTCTCTGTGTGCTAGCTTTAAAATATGCTCATTTGTCATAGGTAGAGCCTCTGCTGCCAGCAGGCGTCCATAGCCTCGACAGGGTTACCTGTTACCCAGCAATGATCCTTTATCCTGCTTAAGGTTATCTACAACCTTCAAAGAAAAATCCACATTGACACTTTTTCCTTTTTTATTCTTAAAGAACAATGTCTTGGTTTGGTAGCCAAATCATGACACAGTCATTCACTTGATTTATACTTTTGTTGAACAAGCTGGCTCGTGATGAGACCCCTTGTCTTTTAATTTCAACAATCTTGAGTCATTGCCCTGTTTTGATGGACAGTGTTTGGCAAAGTCAGGAAAGTTATAATATCTGTGATCATGATAAGCCGGCTCGTGATGAGACCTCTTATTCTTTGAGATATAGTGTTTCTTGGATTGTCCCTCTGAATGCTGCGATTTTCTTTAACAAGGAGGAAATCATTGTTTTCCTTAAGAAAGCTCTGGATGAAAATAATCGAGTTTGAAAACAGCAGTTTTACAGAGATTCTTTATTTTGTTATTGATACCTTTCATTGTGCTGATATAAAACAATTTCTTCGCTAGATGTTGCTTTCATCAAATTTTTTGAAGTTGAAACTAGTATCATATCTAGGCTAGAGTTTTTTTAACTGTATCTGTCAATAATAAAGATCAGATTTTCAAAAATTTTCTATTTATACAAGCGAAAAGCTCAAAATCTGAAAGAGAATTGGTGTCTTTTCGTGAATACCAGTAGTAACCATTTACAACTGGTCTTATTATGAAAAAGAAAAGAAAAATAAAGCTATTCTACAAAATAGAAGAATAATCTTCTATGGAAAATATATTTTAAGGATTTGTCCATTAACAGGCAAAGAATCCCTTCTACCTGCTAAATCCTGTAAGACAAACGTTGATGGACCTATGACTTCAACAATCTGAAAAGGACCAAGCCACATCTTTTGAAATTTTGTATGTTTGCCCTTTTCTTCACGAGCTTTATCCCATTTTAAAACTAAATCTCCCATCTGAAATTTTTTTCTGGTCATTATGTTTGAATCAAAAGAGGATTTTATTAGCGCTTGATGATGAGCGTGGGTTTTCTTAGCTTGTTCTCGTTGCTCTTCTAATTTAATTATTTCCATTTGTCTTAGTTGTATGGAGGAAGTAGGTACTTCATCAATGTATTGTATTAAAGACAAAGAGGGAATGACTAAGTGAGTTGGAAGAACCACTTCTTTCCCATAAACTAAATTAAAGGGGGAAGTACCGATCGAAGCTTTTTTCGTTATTCTATCTGCCCATAAAGCATTTACCAAAGCTTTATGCCAATTCTTTTGGTTCTGGTCAACTGTTCTTTTAATAATCCTGATTAGGTTTTTATTTGTTGACTCAGCTAACCCATTACCTTGCGGATAGTAATTGGCCGAATATTTTAGTTTGAACCCTCTTTTAAGTGCAAACTCAGTCATTGCATTTCCAGAAAAGTATGATGCCTTATCAAACATTAAAGCCGTTGGCAATCCAAACCTAGTGATTATAAATTGATCTATGAATTCGATAATATTTTCAGAATTAGCTATCTTGAGAGGAACTGCTTCTACCCATTTAGTAAAATAATCTGTTGCCGTGAGGATGTATCTATGCTGCTTAGAAGAGTGAGGAACGATCTCACCTATTATGTCCAAGCCCCACTGACTGAATGGTTGCTCGATGTTTACCGGTTGTAGTGGCAGGGACGGCTTCTTTTATCTTGCAACAGTAGTTTGGCAGACTTGACATTTCCTCACGTAACTGTGTGAATCTTTGAACAGCGTAGGGCAGTAATATCCTGCACGTAAAATTTTATGTGCAGTAGCATCTCCAGCATAGTGTCCACCTGCTGGTCCATCGTGGAGTTCCTGCAAAACCTTTTCAGCTTCAGTTTTTTCAAGACATCTAAGAAAAACAGAATCATAATTCTTTCTAAAAAGAATATCATTTATGAGCTGATATTGTTTAGCTTTCAATCTCAGAGCTTTTTTCTTAGTGTGATCCAGGTGTGATGGAACATACCCATTCTTAAGATAATAAATGATATCAGCATACAATGATTCTGCATCGTTTAGGCTTACCTCATACATTTGTATCTCTTTGGATGAAATTTCAGAGATTTGCGATGCTCCAGCCAACATTTTGCAGAAGCCTTGACCTCTTACAATGTTTGCTGGTTTGATCTCAAGGTCGTATTCCTGTAAAGCAGTGATCCAATTTGTTCTTTTCTCGCCCATATATTTCTGTACTAGAAGGTTTCTTACCGCTGGAAACGATACTATGATCTTAGTATGGGTTTTAAGTAAGAAAGGTCTGAAATATTTGACCGCTTTGAAAAGAGCATAGGCCTGTTTTTCCACGTCTGAATAATTGAGTTCAACACCTTGTAAATTTGAGCTAAAAAACGCAATTGGAGCTTTCGCTTTTTCTTGATTCGCTTGAGTTAGAATCGCAACATATGATTTCTCTGAGGCAAATGTGTATAAAACAAAAGATTCTGAAAAATTCGGGGTTGCTAAAGATGGAGCATTAATAATAGCTTGTTTGATCAGGTTGAATGCTTCATGTTCATCTTGACCCCATTTGAAATTTGAATTCTTTTTAATCATGGTTTGCAAAGGAGACACAATTCGTGAAAAATCTGGGACAAATCTCTTTACAAAATTGATTTGACCAAGGAAAGATTGCATGTTTTTTTTATTATGAGGTAGAGATATTTCAGATATTTCTTTGATTATGTCAGGATCAATGTGAATACCGGATTTTGACACTATGAATCCTAGAAGTTTTCCTTCACTTAATGCGAAAAAATATTTCTTTGGGTTAAGTGAAATCCCATACCTTAAACATCGTTGAAAAATTTGTTTTAAATCTTTGAGATGGTCGCTTCGCTTCTTGGAGTACACTGTTATATCATCCAAATAAATTACTACAGATTTATTGACTAAACCCTTAAATGCGATGTCCATGGCTCTTTGAAATGTAGCGCCGGCATTAATCAAACCAAATGGCATCTTCCGATATGCATATGTGCCCCATTTAGTTCTGAATGTGGTTTTCAACTGATCGTCGGGATGCACCAGCACTTGATTATATCCTGAAAATCCGTCCAAGAAAGACATCAGTTCTGAGCCTGCTACTGCCTGTAGTATCTGTTCCATAGGTGGAAGAGGAAAATTGTCTTTTTGACAGGCTTTGTTAAGATTCCGAAAATCGATACAGATTCTAATATCTCCGTTTTTCTTTCTAACGGGTACCATATTGGAGACCCATTTGGAATGTCTGACGGGGAAAATTATTCTGGCTTTTAATAACTTATTTAGCTCAGTTTTCATCTGATTTTCTAAATTGGGGTGGATCTTTCTCAGTTTTTGTTGGACAGGTTTTTCGTTGTCAATCATAGGGATAGTATGCTGAATGATAGAAGTGTCGTACGTCTTCAGCTCATCGTAATTCCAGGCAAAAACATTTTTATATTGTCTCAAAAGACGAATATACGCTAGTTTTTCTTCAGGGACTAGGCCGATGCCTAGATTAACGTTTTGTGGTTTATCATCGGTTCCTAGGTTTACTAATTTGTAGTTCAGAGTTGGACTGTAGAGCTTTGAATTGGTAGACCTTTTAAACCGATTTTTCAAATCGTATAAGTCTTCTAACTTAACCACCGATTTAGGTATAGCATTATCATTGCTATTTTGTTGTATCTGTCGATCGTGATGGTCTTCGTCAATTATCTGATTGGAGTAGGATCCTTCAGAACTGAGGAAATTTACAATATCAGGATCATCATTGAATACTCTCCAATTTGTAATGTTGTCAGGGATGGATAGTCTAAAGATTAATTCTGTTGAGAATCTATCTGGACTAAAATCTTCAGAGGGAATAAGCCTAGAGGCTACGTTAGCCAAAAGGTCTGCGCTTGCATTTTGGAGTCTCGGGATTGAAGAGACATTAAATGCTATGAAATGCTCAGTCAGATCTTGTACTAAAGATTGATAGTGTTTTAAATGACCTGATAGGCAATGTATAGTGTTATGTACCTGTTTGACGATAATCTTAGAGTCTCCGAAGACTTGAAGATACTTGACGTTTAACCCGATTGCTTTGTATAGGCCTTGCACCAAGGCCTCATATTCTGTTGTATTGTTTGTGCAATTGAATTCGAGTCTGCACGTAAGCATGGTCTTGTTTCCTTCTGGACTAATCAGAACGCATCCTGCTCCTGCTCCTTCATTAGATTTAGAGCCATCGAAATATACTTTCCAAAACAAAGATGTATTTACAGGTTCATCTATAAAATTAACACACTTTGAACTATTAGTTTGGGAAAAATTTTCGACTTGGGACAAAAATGAATTTTCTAAGTAAGGTGATGTGTGAGCATTGAAATTACCGAGAAAAGAATCTACCGAGTAATTGCCTATGATACTGCTGTTATACGATATTGCTTCATTTTCTCCCTCTAATTCCGTTACTATGTACTTCTGGTGTAACTCTCGTTCAACCTTTATTTGATTTGGTTTACCGTTGTAGGGTAACCACATGTGCGACCAGTCGGTTGCAAAGTATCCATGGAGTTTCTCGGACCAATCCCTGCTAAGAATTAAGCCATAGAATTCTGGGATATCAGCCACTAGAATGTCAATAACCTGACATACCTTTGGTTAGATGACAATCTTATGGTTACTTGATTAATTTCACTAATCACTTCGACTTGAGATCGATCAAGCTGAACTATGCGCACTGCGGATTTTTGTGGTTGGACATTTAACTTAGCACATATTGATCTGGTTAAAATATTTGATGAAGCACCGGAATCTACCAAACAATTGTGCACATTTTTATTGAAAATTTCATAAGTGAGAAGAAACGGGGGAGTGTGAGATCTTGATCTTCCTCCAATCAAGGCAATATCATTTGGATCAATCTTATTGATCGCGTTAGTTGGAGGTCTTCCCATGTTGTGGGAAGCTTGAGAGAGTACAGCGGTAGGCAAAGGTACAATAGGCACGGCATGTAATTCTTTCATCATTATCTTCTGTTGATGCTTCAATTTGCTCAATTCATAAAGGGTAATATTAGCCCTAATCTTTTTCATGTCATCAATAATATTGTACTCCATTTCGTCCGACACTATCAGTGTTTTTGATGGAGTTGTTTGATCTGCTCGGACTGGGCTAGATTGAGTCGCTTTAGTGGTTTTTTTCTTTGTTGCGACTTTATCTTTTGTTGTAGGGCTTGCACTCTTCTGCTTAGGGGTAGTTTGGGGAGGATCAAGCTGATTTTTGCTTCGTGTGCTAACCGGAAATACTTCTTGATCTTCTTCTTGTGGGAGGATGAAATCCCACATTCCTTGTAATTCCACAACTTCTTCATCATCGGTCTGCCCTTCAGTGGCACTTTCTTCTTCTTCCTCTTCCTTAGTTTCAACATTGGAGATGGCATTGGGTGGTTTTGCATCCGTTGAAGGACCTCTTTTAAAAGCTCTGTAGGGCTTTTTTAAAGAAGTTTCTGCTACTTGTTTTTTTATGTCAACCATCTCATTAGACATGGTCTTTAATACTTTCTGCAATCCTTCCAAATCGAAAGGGTCTTTTGTTTGTTTCTTCTTGGAGTCTTCCTTGAAAGTGACTTTTTTAGACTTGCGTTCCTCTATCGCGGATCTCTTTTCCAGGGCTATTACGCGTTTCTCTACTGCTATCGCCTCTGTCATGTTTTCAACTAAGGTTGTTTTATTTGCTCTATCCACGAAGATTGCTATGTTTGATGGTAAAGCAGTAATATACCATTCACATCATACTTCTTCGCTGGGTTGGGAAGCAGTGGGAATTTTGTTGAGAATTTTATTGAACCGTAAATCGAAATCTTTGATAGGTTCTTTAGCTTGGGCCTTAAGATTGGATAGGTCATTGATTAATGTTGCCGTTGATCTGTCATCACCAAACTTGATAAGGAATTTATTCTGGAAGATATCCCAACTTGTGATAGACCCGGAGGGTAATGAAAAATACCATGACCTGGCTGTCCTTTGTAGCGTATAGGGAAAAAGCCGAACAACAACATCTTCGTTAGTAACTCCGTTGAGATTGATAGAAAGCATGAAATTGTTTATGTGTTCTTCTGCTAGCATGCCTGCTTCTGGATTGAATTTGGGCAGCCATTTCTCAGGATGGGCTGGTATTTGACTCAAGGGCGCGGGCATTAAAACTGCCCTAGGGTTGTTCCATGGAGACTGGGCCATCGTTGAGCTGCTAGTAGAGAAAAGTGCAGAAGATGATCTCTGTGGCTGGGAAGATGAGGATACTATGATCGTAGATGATTGAAGAGGGGTTGTGGGGGTTCCGGTAGACGGATGGATGATGGTTTAGAATGGAGGTGTGGGTGGTTGACTTCGCGGTGAGGTAGTTGAAATGGGCGATGTAGACGAAAGAGTCTCACTGTCAGACTCTTGTGGTGATTTCCTCACTCTTTTCCTGGTGGGAAGAGGCAACTCAGTTGGTTGGATGCCAAATTTTTCACTCTTTAACCTAGTTAGGGGATGAGCAGGATTGTACTGCGAAGTCACACTGCTTTGAGATTTATCAGACCTCTGAGGAGAAATGGAAAATCCCTGAAGTTTGTGAATCAGAGATTCAACTCCAAGAGGTTTAATGGTAGATTGGTCTGAAATATCAGGGCGTGTAGCAGCGATTGATACTCGAGCGACTTCTGACTCTGAATTTAAATATACTGGAGAAGTCAGGGGAGATGATGAGGGCGATTTACTCTCAGAATGGTATTTAGATTTTGATTTAAGTGCCATTCATAGTTCAACCCCTTCTTCTAGCGCCAGATATGTTGAAGCCCCGAAAATCGGGTCGACAACAAGGGGGATACCCGCCCGGTCCGGACCTTGGTTGGCAGCTCCTTATCCGTTTGGTATAGTGGGTCCAACTGGGATAATGGGACTAGTTTCCCAATCTAAGGGTGTGTGTGTGTGCAGAGTTGGATGATGCTAATCTAAGAGTTCTAATCTAAGCTACTTTAATCTAATTCTATGCTATTGTAATCTAATGAAAACAACACATCTAATCTATGCTAACCCGGGATGTATTTCTTCTATTATGCGATCTAAAGAGATTTCAAATAATAACTAGTAATATAGATCATTCAGCTATCATAAGAATGGAAATCAATTAAGATGAACCACTTTGCATAAAAAGTTAGGCAAAACAGTTGTGAACAGCATATCGCATAATAAGTTATTCATATATCAAACATAAATAAATGGATCCACCGTACAAAAGTGCCAAATGGTAACTCAAACATTCATGCAATAACATATAAACAACTAAAAACTGTATATCACTTTAAGAATATAAGCAGAAATGGCCAAGAGATAAAAGTACCATTTATGACTGGTCCTACTCATAAGCTTCAAGCAACAATGATTTATCTCTCCTTGTTCTAATATCTACTAAGAGTACAGAAGTGCAACATCAGTAGCAGATATCAAATGCAAACATTAATAAACCTTGATCCATTCATTCATCAAAACCTCCTCTGAGGGTGCAAAAGTGCATGTTCCGAGGACAAGTTTTTGACAAATTTCTGGACCCTTCTCTAAATGCATGAGAAGGGTTTAAATACTGCTAACTAAATAACTTAATTACATAAATTTAGGATACGATTTAAATGTCTGCCCTTTATCTAAGCAAACTTATTTCTAAAAATTGAATCTAATTCCTAACTATTTCTGCATTTGCTCCTCAATGTTGCGAGCATTCAACATTCGCCTGGGAAGAGTCGACTGGTTGTTTTCTGCTTTTGCTTGAGCTACGAAAATAGAAATGGCAAGCGCTGGCACCACTTTTTAGTAAACTAGAAGATGTTTTTGGGAATCATCCTCTGGCTGGGTGAATTTACTGCGTATATACTTGGTAACAACCCAAATTTCTCTCAAATTGCTTCTGCTTTTGCTATCTCGGTTTCCGGACTTGTGGATGACTAAGCAAGTTAGGGACTTTGCTTTCTGAACAATTTTCTTAGCGATGCGCGATTAGCGCTAGGCGCTAATCGCGCATCAAAAACTGCCTCCGTTCTTTGATCCGGGCCTTTCTGGTGCGTTTTCCGCCTTTAGCGCTTTTTCCTTTACTGGGCATAAGCTTCAGAATTTTGTAAACATGCTGCTTTTGTGAGCTTTTGACCTTGAGTGTCGAATCGCCTATTGATATCAGCATCTGTTCAGTAATACTCTGAAATCCGCGTTTCTGTTGCATGCGATATCCGTTTATGAGGACATCTCTTCTCTGTTCTCCGAGCATTGACACTTTCCCCTTTTCCTTAGATGTTTCCTGTACATTGCTTCATGTTGTTTCCTGTTTTTCATTCCTGTAGTTCACACAAAGGAAAAGACTAATGATAATAAATTTTGACACGAAAACTCTAAGCTCTACGAATGTATAAAATCATGACACCCATAGTGAACTGACTCTTCGAAAAACACAAAACTGTCCTTCAGTGGCACTTTGGCGTACATTCATTAATTTTCTTTAAGGCTCGCGCCCAATTTTTGGTTTAGGGACAACTTTTCTTGAATGCTGAGCCGAGGAAAATTTGCGATGGGTGATTTCTGCGACTCGCATCGCAACATCGCGGATCGCATTATCATGATGTGTCATCGCAGTGTTTCCTGATCAGTTTAGCGCAGAATCGTGTTATCGCGTTGTCGCAAGATCACAGATCGCAGATCGTTGCAATTTGTTAAGTTATTGTGTGCTGTTTATGCGATGTTGCGATATGCGATGTCGTATATCGGCCATCGGGTATTTCTTTGGATCTTCATTTATGGGCTCTTCTTAATCTATGCAATGCGATGAATTTCGCGTCGCTTCTTCGCAGATTTTTTTTTATTGCGCTCATAAAGAAATGTTTTACTCTTCTCCGTGCGATGTATTTTTAAGGAGTATAATACAAATTTTTTTTATAAATTTTTTTGAATTTTTCACTAAGGGTCCCCCCTTCTTAAGTGTTATTGCTAACACTAAAGAAGGAGGGGGGTTGTTGGTGGCCACAACAGGGCCCAACCTTCAACTCTGGTAGAAGTGAAGGAACAGCGGGCGACCATTGTCACAGAAGCAGTAGTGGTGGTGGACAGTGTAGTAGTAGACTGCAAGCAGCTGTTTGAGCAGTCATTTGAGGTCCTGACAAGCTTGCAAGAGGACTCCAATGTACAGAGGCTAGAGACGGAAGTGCGTGAGCTACAATAATCCTACGATGAGGTTAAGGGCACAACGCGAATCGTCGCGCTGAACAGAGGCCAGCCAAGCTGCAGGAGGCCAAGCAGTTGAAGGAATAGGTGGACGCAATACTGCACAAGGAAGCAATGCTCAAGGCGAGATTAAAGCGCTGGCTGGATGAGGCACACTGTGACAGGAAATATCGAAGGAAAGCTTGTGACTCTATAGGCAATACAACAAAAGCTTTAGGCTGACAGTGCAAGAGCAGTGACCGAGAAGAAAGTGGAAGACGCGAAGTAGGCGGCAGCTTAGTGCAAGACTGAGGTTGTGGTCATACGGGTTGAGCTGGAAGGACTTTGCGCAAAGATCTTTGCGCCTACCGAGTGACTCAAGGGCGAGTCATGATGTTTGTGTTGGGGGCCTGTTGGGAACGAGATCCCCCAAAGGGAAGTTTTGGGGCTAAAAGCCCATATTTTGGTCAAATTTTATAAGAAACTTGTAAAGACTCCGCATTTTGTGGTCGCAAAGTGCGTAGGTGTTATAAGTCATAAAGGGTTGCCTGCCCTTAGTTTTGTAAAGTCAAGTCGGTTGTAAGAGATTTACCCATGGTCTGCGGACCATGGGATTGTATAAAGAGAGCTAATCTCTAAGTAGTTTTGGAGACACAAAAGATAAGAGAGTGATAGCTCTGAAGTAATAAGTCTAAGTTTCTGGTCATAGCATAGGTAGAGGCTCTGCAGCTGAGTGCGCAGAGGCCTAGGGTGGAAGTCCGCAGCTGAGTGTGCAGACCCCTGCCGCTGTGTGCGCAGGGTGGATAGAGTCTGTAATCATTTAGAAGATATCAATAAAGAGAAGTACTATGCAATTTCTATGTCTTTGTTCCGATTGATGCATCTTGTCATTTTATGTATGAATTTCCTTTATAATGCCTATATAATGCGCGAACGTGTATAATTATGTTGGATAACCGAACGCATATAAGAATATCTGTTACGCGGTGCTAACTGTGAGTATCTAATAAGACAAGTAAGATTCTTAAGATAACTTGAAAATCTGTGTAATACACTGCCGCAACAACACGAAAGAGTCTAGATCAAGGGTTAGGGTTGCGCGAAAGGTTAGCCGTACTCTTTCACGGAGGTATTGAAGGACAGAATAGAGGACTCGTCTGGCAAGCCCTAGAGTGAAGTGACCACTGTGAAGGCCGGAATAAAGGGAATAAAACAACACCACGACCATCTCAGGGTGCAGAAACTTGGTTCTAGCATCCCCCCATACTACTTCGGGTGAGACTTCGGTCTGCGCTCTGCGGGCTGATGCTGAAAGTGCCAGTAGTGTAGGTATTTGTTTGGCTAATTAACGCTGAACTTGGGTTAGGCCCCCTCAAGCCAACAACACTTATATACATAAACGAAATGAAACAAAAACACAATACTAAACAAAACAAACAATAAAAGAACAAGCTATATACATAGAGTAGGGAACAACCCTAGACCATCATTAAAAATATTGCTTTAAATCTTGGCCATTAACAGGAAGAGAGTCAATCTTCCTCTCTAAATATTGGAGATGATATATGTGATGGCCAAGTTTCTCGTGCATGGTATATGGTCTGATCCACATGGATTAGAACTTTTTATGTTTACCTTTGTCTTCGTGGGATTTATCCCACTTCAAGACCAAGTCACCCACATTGAATTCATTTTTCCCTGCAGACTTCTTGTCAAACCATCACTTGATACGACTCTGATGGAGAAGAATTTTTTCTTTATCTTTATTTCTTTATTCTTGTAACTTGACAAGAGTGTTTATCCTACTCTGAACCAATAGGCATGGGTTACCCAGAGATTCTTATGAAAGTTGAAGGGCAGGAAAATAGATGTTAGGGGGTAGGGCAACTTGTTTTCCACACACCAGGAGGTAACGAGACGAATTCAAAGAAGGTTCAGGTTTGAATTGGTTAACCCATAGGGAATTCACCAAAGCAAAGTCCCAGTTACTCTATTTAGAGAAAACGATATTTTTGATAATACGAATCATGTTCTTATTGGTAGACTCAACAAGACCATTTCCCTGCTGGTAGTAATTAGGAGAATGTTTCAATACGATGTCATTTTACAATGCAAAATCATATACTTTTAATGAATATAAATATGTTGTATTGTTAAAAACAAGTGAAGTTGGAATGCCAAACCTGGTAATGATATTTTGTTTAAGGAATTTGAAGAGTTCCTTATGATTCGCTTGCTTGAGTGGAACTGCTTTTGCCCACCGCATGAAGTAATCTTTGGCAGTAAGAATGTAGCTGTGTTATTTCGATGAGTGAAAAATATCTCACCGATAATAGATAGGCCCCATTATTGAAATGGTTCTTCCACAACGATAGGATGCAATGGGGTGGCTGACTTCTTTTCTTAGCAGTCACGTTTTTTACAGACCGAATTATTGGCTTGAAGGGGCCTGACCCAAGTTCAATGTTAATTAGCCAAACAAATCCCTACACTAATTGCCCTTTCGGAATCAGCCCACGGAGCGTGGACTGAAGTCTCACCCGAAGCCGTATGGGGAGATGATGGAACCAAGTTTCCGCACCCTGAGATGGTTGTGATTTCGTTTGATTCCCTCTATCCCTACCTTCGTGCAGGTTGCTTCGCTCTAGGGCTTGCAATACGAGCCCTTTATTCCATTCTTCAATGCCTCCGTGAAAGGGTATGATCGACCTTCACAGCCCTAGCCTACTGCTCAGGTACTATCGCGCTGCCATGGCAGTGTGCTGTGCAGATTCCCCAATTAATCTAAGTGACTTGCTTATCTTATCAAATAATTATAGTTAACACTGCCTAAACATACAATCGTAATTGTGTTCAATTATTCAACGTAATTGCATTCATTCACACATCACATAAGCATAATAAAGGAAATTCATACATAACATATCAAGATGTAATAACAGAACAAAGACATAAGAATTGCTGAATATTTCTCTTTATTGATATCTTCTAAGTGTTTACAAACTCTGTCGCCCTGCACACATAGCTGCAGGGGTCTGTGCACTCATCTGCGAACTTTTACCCTAGGCCTCTGCGCACTCAGCTGCAGAGCCTCTACTTACGCTACGACCCAAGACTTAGACTTCTTACTTCAGAGCTACGACTCTCTTACATAATTCATCATTGTCTATGTCTAAAACTACTTAGAGCTTAGCTCTTTTTATACAATCCCATGGTCCGCATACCATGGGTAGATCTCTTACAACCGACTTTACTTTTCCAAAAATAATGGCTGACTACCCTTTACGACACATGACACCTTCACGCTCCACGATCACAAAATGTGGAGTCTTTTTAATTTTATTACAAAATTTGACTAAAACATGGGCTTTCAGCCCCAAAACTGCCCTTAGGGGATCCCGCTCCCAACAGGCCCCCAACACAAACATTGTGACTCGCCCTCGAGTCACTCGGTAGGTGCAGAGATCTTTGTATGAAGCCCGTCTAGCTCGACCCGTATGACCGCTACCTCAGCCGTGCACTAAGTTGTTGCCTGCTTTGCGTCTTTCACTGTCTTCTCGGTCACTTCTTTTGCGTTGTCAGCTTGAAATTTTTGTAGCGTTGCTTGCAGAGTCGCAAGCTTGATTTCAATGTTTCATGTGACCGCGTAAGATTCCTCCAGCCAGGGCTTTAGTCGCGCCTTCAGCACTGCTTCCTTGTGCAGTGTTGTGTCCACCTATTCCTTCAGTTGCTTGGCTTCCTGCAGCTTGGCTAGCCTCTTTGTTAGCGCGATGGTTCGCATTGTGCCCTTAACTTCATTGTAGCATTGTTGTAGCTTGCACGCTTCGGTCTCTAGCCTATGTATATTTGGGTCCTCCTGCAAGCTTGTCAGGACCTGAAATGATCGTTCGAACAACTGCGTGCAGTCTGCTACTGCACTCTCCACCGTTGTTACTTCCTCTGTGACAGTGGCTGCTCGTTGTTCCTTTACTTCTGGCGATGTTGAAGGCTGGGCCCTCAACTATAGCTCTGAAATTTTTAGGTTCAACTCCAACTAAACCCGCACCATTTCAGTCCGAGTGTTGCGCATCCCTGTGACCAAATTGCGGATGGAGACCTCGACTGGCTCTTCCTCTGGAAAGGCCAACTCTGGGACCATTCTGCATGCCTCCTCAATGATCTGCATAATGTTCTTGCACTAATTGGTCGCCTCGGTCTCAGCGACGGTAACAACATTTCTCTGTAGGGCCATCTGTTCATTGTTGATCCACTGTTCGCTAATTACCTAGAGTGCACGGTGGTCACGGGCCCTTAGTTCTATAATTACTCCACCCTGCAAGAGGTGGAGTGCTTCACGCGAACGCGTTGCTAGGTTTAACCCAACTCCCTTCAACGCGCTGATAGTGGGCCTGTCAGCCTCATTTTCTATGGTCAGTGCTTTGTCCGGCAACACTATCGCACTGGAAGTCTTCATGCGCAGCATATCGACAACATCTGAAGTGCCGATAGCCAACCTGTTAGACACCGTACCAGCCTATGACGTGCGATTCTGCAACTCCTGCAACCGAATTTGGATGGCCCATAGGATTATCTGCTGCTGTTGTTTAAATAGCGGCAGGGCCTCCATGGTGACATCTCTGACTATGTCACTAATATAATGTAGATCGCCCTCTGTTAATGTGATGGGGTCGAGTGAGGTCTTAGTCGCCTTTGAATTCTTCCTGGGCCCTCCCTTCTCCAGCTCTCGTGGGTGCTTGATGTGAGCGGACGTCTCCTGAGGGTCCGCGTCGTGCTGTTCGTCTATTTCCTCCTTGGTCTCAGGTGAGGCGACTACGCGCCTTTATCAGAGCCTCACTTTCTCCCACCTGTCTGCTTCCCTCCCTACTTTCATACCTATTCCGCCTGGGCCTTCACAGTGGCCTCCTTTTTCCTCTTCTCGACCAACTGCACCATCTTCAGCTTGGCCTCCTCCTCCTTCTTCTATGCAGCGGACTTACTTCCACCCACCGCCAAATTCGTGGTAGTGCGCCACTCCGCCAGCCATTGATCAAACACCACATAGATGGCATCATTTGTGGCCAGATACAGTAAGTCATACTGCTTCTGTGCAGGGTCCTTCTGCGCCCTGATGGAGACTCGATGGAAATCAGCTTGAACTCAACATAACTCTGTAGGTTAGCGTACACTGTGAGCGATAATCGCGGCTTGTAATTGATGGCCATCTTGATATTCATCTCCATCACGATCCAAAAGATCTGGCTATCCTGAACTCGCTGCGCATCCTTGGTCGCCCACAATGAAGCGTACTTCACTACTTCAGGGAGGTCTGATGCGACCGAAGGGAACTGGCTGTCCTCTGGTAGCTCCCACGGTACCAACACAATCGAAAGCAAGAGCCACACATAGTGGAATGTCTTGCTGAGTTCTTGTGCTTCGTGGTAGTTCGCCAGTAACTCTCCGCGAAGGTAGTTCGACCAGTTAAACTGGACTCCTTCAGCGCACTACTGTGCGAGTGCGATGATAGGCGCTGACACCTCATCGGCGCGGCACTTCCGCATCACCTTCCCTGCAAGGATTTGTGTTGCTACCTTCACAGCAGGGTCGCAGATGCTGGAGATAGCGTACCCGCGCGGCTTCTTCACCAGCTTATACTTCTCATTCATTGACTCTGCAAGAGCCTGCTCGCCACCCTTTTCGCCAAAGATCATTGCTGGATTCTCACCTGTATACAGCAGACGTGTTATTCGGTTAATCAACCTATTTGTGATGGGTATCAGCTCCTCCAGCCATAGACATCCATCATGCACTAAGCGTAATAGCTGCTTGATGACCAAAATTATCACCGGGGTGCGGTTATAGTGCTGCACCCAGAGCAGGTTGAGCAATCCTGCCTTCTCTACTCCCTTAAGCCACCTCCGCAGCTCTAGTGTGGTCATTCCCATATTTGTATCTATGACGTGGTGCATCAGTTGCTCGGTCGCCAGGTGTGGGAACTTCTCGTGGTCCGCCAAGTCCCAGTCTTCAAGCTTCAGTATTGGCACTCGTGCCAAACACAAACCTTCGAAAGTAATTTCATTCAGTAGTAGAGGGGTTTGCAGGGGAGTCTTACTTTCATCAATGTCCTTTGGGACCTTGGACTTAGGCTTGCTTGGAGCGACATACTCCGGCAACTGCGTAATAGGGTCCGCACCCTGGGCTTCAACCTCCTCCACTTCCACACCCACATCCTCATCGTCCATCGGGATGTCTTCAATGTCCTCCTCTTCTGGTCCTAAGTTGATGGCCTTGCTTTTCTCCTGTGAAGTGGGATTTGGCAGGTTTCTCCTTGGCGACGCGCACACCGGTATGGCAGGCTGCTTGCCCTTCTTGTCCTTTACGCTCTCCTTAGTTGGGGTTGGCTTCGGCCTCAATGTTCTTGGTGATTTAGGGACCTCCACCAATACTTCAGCACTTCTGGAGTAGCTACTTTTGCCTTTCCCTCCATTTCCTGTGCCGACTCCTCTACTACTTGTTCGATATGTATAATTTCTGGAGGTGTTGACATTAGACTTTCTAATAGTGCTCGCCTTGCCTCTGGCAAGTTCACAAATTGAGGAGTCTCCTTGAAAGTCTCGAAGAATTCTCAGTTCATGGGTGCCTAAGAGCTCAACAACTCAATTATCAAAATGCCATGTGTTTCTTGTTGGACAACCACTTGTAATTTATAGGGCATTTTGAATTCAAATCGGACTGTTCCCCCAAAATCGGTTCATTAATGCCGGATTGGTGGCAGATTTTCAAGGATCTGAGCCATAAATTTCATCTTAAATGCCAATCACCCACTCTATTTGGCCTCACTTCTGTCGTCTTTTCATGAACAGTGACTTTAACGGTCACTTTCCAGCCAACTTGCGCGATTTCTCCCTAGGTAGCGCAACTCCCTCCGTGCTGTCGCGGACCCAGTGGCACTTCCTTGCTTCGCACCATCCTCCAATCGTGCAACTCCCCAACTCAGGCAGTGTAGTTTATAGTCGCACACCTCCTTTCAGCTGCCTGGAGCGCTAAGACTGTGCTACTTTCATTTAGTCACATGGTCGGACTACTGGTGTATGGCTTCAATCGACTGTCATTTACCTTTCCTGGGAAGGGTTCTCCATTCAGTTTGACTAGTTGTACCACTCCTCCATCGGTAATTTTCTTAATGACATAAGGCCCTAACCAGTGCATTCTAAACTTCCCTAGAAATTTATCAAACTTACTGTCATATAGAAAAACCAGGTTATTTACCATAAATGTGTGCAGCTTAATGTGTCCACGCCATGCCTTTTCGCGTTGCTTTTGGACCTGTTGGTGAAATCCATCTAAAAATATCTCTTCCTCGAGCTCATCCAGCTGTGTGAGCCTCTCTTCTAGGGCTCTGCGATTCGTCATACCTGTGAGTGCTGCTATGCACAGACTAGGCGTGATATATTCGATGGGCATCACTGCTTCAACACCATAGACAAGCCTAAAAGGGGTTTGTCCAGTCAACTTCTTGCATGTTGTTCGATAAGCCCACAGTACTATAGGTATGCGTAGGTCACAATCACTTTGCTGAGCATTACAAACCTTGGTCAACGCGCTTTCGAGCACTTTTTTGAACACTTCCACCGTCCTATTAGCCTGTGGGTGATAAGGCATGCTCTTCTGGTGATATACCTGAAATTCCTTCGTTAGCACGCTGGTCGTCTCATTCAGGAAGTGCGTACCATGATCACTCATCAAGATATTTGGACATCCAAATCACGTCAGTACGTGCGTAGTGATTTCTTCTCAAAGATCATCTTCTGCTTCTTTAGATTGATTACCCCGTTCATATCAGTAGCCCAGTCAATTCCCAGGATCGCGGATAGGGATTGTTTTCATCCACTATCTCTATTACTTCAAAGTCAGCCAGCGTGCTCGCACCTTCAATATCCACGGTCACCCTCTACAGCCATCCCATGGGGATGATCTTCTGCTAATTTTCCATCCTCAGCTGAATCGGAGACCATTGCAGCGTGGGTGTCCCCATCCGTTCCCAAGTCTGTTTCGGTAGGATGTTCGCATATGACCCTAGGTCCAAAATAACTTGATCCATTTCATACTCTCCTATCTGTGCGGTCAGTCTCATCTCCCGTCCCGTCCTTGTTTTATGCTTGCCAATCTTTCGTACTACACGCGGCTCACCCGGCGCATTCTAGCGCATCTATTGATGAGCTCTTGTAACCCTTTCACAACCTTACTATCACATAGTAACTTCATACAGGTCTCCAGGAGAGTCGTGAGCATAGAGGGGTACATCTCCTGCTCAGGCTTATTCTTCCTTCTTGAGGTGGAAGCCTCAATGAAGCTCTTCTTAGCTTCCATGAAGGTTTCACGTGCACGCTCCAAATCAAACTCAACCTCCTTGCCGGAGCTTTGCGAACCCATATTTTGTCTTCTCGCTGTTTCCCCTTGTTATCTCCTTTCACAATTCCACTTCTGATCACTATATTTACATTTGGATCCTCTTCGCGCGACTCAAACCTCATCATCTGCAGGTTCTGAGTTGGCAGAGGTGGTAGCACCCCTTTGTCACGTATCCTTGCTATTAGCGTAGGAAAGTCTTCCGTTTCATGATTAAACAGCGTGCAATACTTGCACGATGGACGTGTTGGATTAGTGAAATGGTGGGCATAGTGTCCTGGTCCTCCGTAATTGTAGCAAATCAATTGTCTCCGACCTCTAACAGGTCCTCCCCCGCCTCAGCCTCGTTCGTGCCCCTAGAATCCTATTTGCGGCATCCCTGCGCTCTGGTCAGGGGGTCGCGTTTCGACCTGAACCCTATAGGCGGGTGTTCTATCCATCATCAATACATAACTCCTACAATTACGCTCATCATGTCCTACCGACATACAAAAATTGTAGAATAGTTGTTGTGGTGCCTGTACAAACTTCTGCAGCAAATGACAGTTATCTGTGGCATGTTTTCCTGCTACCTGGCAAATAGCGCACCATAATGCAGGCCTCGCGCTAGGTCCTGCTTGAGCTTCTGGCCTTAAAGGCATCGGTCCCCCTCCTGAAATATAGTTCACAAAGACCGGGCAATGGTCCTTTTCATGCCCCTGGCTCTTTCATTTCAAGCACCATACCTACTCGCGCACCTCTGGTCGAACCGTCTTGTCCTATTTCAGACTTTGCATCTCAAGGCATAGATTTTTCAACTGCGCATGGATCTGTTGGACCCACAAGTTTGGATCTTGCATCGCCGTTTCATGCAGTCTCATTGCAATCTCCAATTCCTATGTCTGAGTTTTTTTTTTCTGATGTGACAACACGACTCTTAAGTGTGGAAGTAGCAAAGCCACAAATGACTCGCTATGTTGTCCATATGTCAAATTCATGTTAGCTTCGCGGATTGTACACTTCAACCTCTGATCTAGTTCCCAAGGCTTTTTTCTTAGTTGCATCGTGATTTATTTGAATCCCACAATCGACTGCGCCTCAGGTTTAGGCCTACTGAATTCTCTATTTAGTGTTGTCTGGATGTCTGCTACTCCAACATTTGGGTTATCATTAGAGTACTTAATATACCAGGTTAGTACGCGATCTTGCAGACCACTAACCATTGTCGCTTTCTTTACATGATCATTTGTAACACCTTGAGCTTGCCATACAACCCTTACAACGAACCAGAATTGGTCCGGGTCCTCATTTCCCAAGCCTTTGAAAAAAGACAGCTTCAGTGTATTTGCCATACTGAACTGTGGTGGAGGTGGAGGTGGTATGGGTGAAGTTGGAGGTGATGGTGGTGAGGTTGGAGGTGGTATTCGCGAGAATCCTTGTCTTATTAACTGAATAGCACTTCATGGAGAAACCTTCGCTATCTCTTCCTCGTCACCTCGCAGAGGTGAAATCAAGGGACTATACTCCAGACCCTATTTACATTCGTTCCTGTAAGTTTTTCCGCTGAGCGTAGTTCCGAACATCAAGGTAGATGCATAACCTGTTTTTTGCACAATAGCATTTTAATCCAAGTATTCAAATATTTTACGTACTTACCTCACGGTCCTTTGAAAAACCATCGCTACGCCTCGCTATAGCTAACTGAGGTGTCGATCGCGAATTTAGTCACAAATCCTCCTATGACGTGATTGAGCCAATGATCAATAGAGCAGGCGATCTTATCCTCAGATGCTTCCAATTTCTGTATTAGATCCGGGGTCCACACTATAGGACCGTCAAGTTTCCACCTTCCTTGGTTGTTTTCTAGCTTCACGATCTACTCATATAGCTCAATAGGGAAGGAGAAGAAAAAGATCTCGTGAATCTCTATATACAGGTATCTATCTAACCACTGTTCCTTTGTCAGTCGCGGGTTTCTATTCTCCTGCACCGTGAATTCGTGGATCTTTCTATCCAACCAGTCTCTAATCTGCTTCTTAGTTGGATTCTAGTGATACGACATCACACACCTCTTATGCAGATTCCAGTCCCAGCAATGAAACCATTTGTTGGCTTGAAGGGGCCTGACCCAGGTTCAACTTTAATTAGCTAAACAAATCCCTACACTACTAGCCCTTTCGGCATCAAGTCGCGGAGCATGGACTGAAGACTCACCCGAAGCAGTATGGGGGGATGCTGGAACCAAGTTTCCGCACCCTAAGATGGTTGTGATGTCGTTTGATTCCCTCTATCCCTGCCTTCGTGCAGGTTGCTTCACTCTAGGGCTTGTAAGACAAGCCCTTTATTTCGTTCTTCAATACCTCCACGAAAGGGTATGATCGACCTTCACGCAGCCCTAGCCTGCTACTTATTTACTTTCGCATTGCTATGGTAGTGTGCCATGTAGATTCCCCAATTAATCTAAGTGACTTGCTTATCTTATCAAATAATTATAGTTAACACCATGTAAACAAACAATCGTAATTGTGTTCAATTATTCAACTTAATTGCATTCATTCGCACATCACATAAGCATAATAAAGGAAATTCATACATAACATATCAAGATGCAATAACAGAACAAAGACACAGGAATTTCTGAATATTTCTCTTTATTGATATCTTCCAAGTGTTTACAAACTCTGTCGCCCTGCGCACACAGCTGCAGGGGTCCGCGCACTCAGTTGCAGGGGTCCGTGCACTCAGCTGTGGACTTCTACTGTAGGCCTCTGTGCACTCAGTTGTAGAGCCTCTACCTACGCTATGACCCAAGACTTAGAATTCTTACTTCAGAGCTACGACTCTCTTACATAATTCATCATTGTCTATGTCTAAAACTACTTAGAGCTTAGCTCTTTTTATACAATCCCATGGTCCACAGACCATGGGTAGATCTCTTACAACCAACTTTACTTTTACAAAACTAAGGGCAAACTACCCTTTATGACACATGACACCTTCGCGCTTTGTGATCACAAAATGTAGAGTCTTTATAATTTTATTTCAAAATTTGACTCAAACATGGGCTTTTAGCCCCAGAAGTCCCGTTGGGGATCCCGCTCCCAACACGAACATTTGCCGCATAAGCATGAGCATCTTTAAAAAGTGTCGGCAAGTAAAAACCAGCCCGCATGACTATGCATCGTAGTGCGACCCTTGAAGTGTCCTCTGGGTGGTCCATCGTGAAGGTCACACAACACTTTTTCTAAATCTGGTGTTTTTAAGCATTTGAGCAAGACTCTGTTATGGTTCTTTTTAAAAAGCACTCCATGTACCAACTAATAAGATAGATTTTTCAATATGGATGCCCTCTCTTATCGTGTGGATAAATAAGAGGAAATAGTATCATGCTCAAGATATCGTCACACGTTCACGTACCAAGAGGTTGGAATGTTAGTGGGGGAAGCTCGCTCCACATTGTACAACTTGATCTCTTTCTCCCATCCAGATGAATCATATTCATGTGAATTCATTGCATTTGATGCTAGGTGGCATAGACCATGACCCATGATCATGTGAACTGGTTTTAATTTTAGATCATATTCCTGCAAACCAGTCATCCAATTCGCTCTTCTTTCACCTAGCTCTTGTTGAACAAACAATGATCTGACTGTTGGGTGTGGGACAAAGATAATACAATGATTCTTCAAAAGATAGGGTCATAAGTGTTTCACCTCCTTGTAGACCATATAAGCTTGTTTATCAATGGCAAAATAGTTAAGCATAGGTCCTTGCAAGTTGGCACTCATGAAGGATATGGGTCGCTCATTACTCTGATCATATTTCTGCGTAATTACGACGACCAAGGAAGTATCAAAAGCAAAGGTGTAGAGCAGGAAATCCTTATTGAAGTTGGGTTTTACAGGGCTGGTACTTCTGTGATTGCTTATGTTGAGACGTGATCACAGGGATAGGGTGAACAACTGTATTTAGTGTAAGTAAATAATAGAGAAAATGAAGAGTCATCAGGAGATGAACTAAACAGTCACTCCCTTTATATATAATAATGAACAACCTGAAGGAATAATACGATTACATTTGAGGAGTTACCTCCTGGTCTTACATGGTATCAGAACCAGTGCCATTTTTGGCTTCCCTCTCTGCTTTGTAACTCCTCTCTTGTCACTGCTGCCCCTCTCTGGCAACTGCTGCAGACATTCGGTTGGTTATGTGAGGCAACTGTTCCACAAGCGCAGTTGAGGTATCACTCTCGTGGTTTCATAATGTTAAACACAGGTGCGATGAATGAAATTCTCTTATGACTGTGTATCGGCGTTCTATCGGGTATTTTTCTCTGTTCATACATTTTATTTATAAATCACAGTCAATTAGTGTTAAGCGTTAATACTGAGTTTAAGCGCTAAACCTTCTCTTAAGCATCTTTATTAAAATATGAATTAAGCACGTGGGTAGTATTCGGCAAGTGGTAAGCGGTATCTCGTGCACCCTAAAGACTGGAAGTGGTATTCCTAAATTTCACGTGATTAACCTTAGCGGGCGACACGTAGCACGAGAAAACCACTTTTCTCATGCGCTCTCTACTTGTTATGCATCATGAAAGATTTCACGCAAGATTACGCGATAATTGTTGGATCAAGCGGGATTGATCGACGATGGAGATTGGCCAAGCTAGTTGGCAAGCGGGTGACGCGATAACCGTTCAATTAGACGGGTCAGATTTGACGGAGATCACGTCAGAAGATGCATGTGAGTTAATTTAAATTTCGGACGTGATGTGGTTATTAAAAGGAGTTTAAGGTTCAGAGTGATCGGACTGTCCGTTACATGGGTGATCAGATGCATATTGCTTCCGAAAGTGCACGCAGGTTAATGTTAGAAATGGATGAGATAAGGTTATGAACTGGGGTTTTTATTCCTTTTGGTTATGTTATGAGATTACGTAATAGCCGTTCGATTGCACGAGTCACATCGACAGTGGAGATTGTCCAGGTTAGTTGGTGAGCGGACGACGCAATATCTGTTGGATCTAGAGAAGTGAGATCAATGGTGTAGATTGAAGCGCTTGATAAAAGGAGAAGTCAACAAGGGACCGACAATGATTGGTCAGATAAGTGGGACCCTCAGGGGGAAAATCCACGTACAAAACCGGATTTAAATGCGTGTTGGAGATGGAGACAAAGAGCTAGACCAGCCTACCTCAGACAAGGAATTCGCCATTTGGGAAAATAAGAACAGCGAGGCTTATGTATTGATTGCAGCATCAGTAAATGAAGAGGTGAGTCGCCATATTTCGTCATTTTCAAATGCTTTCGAAGCCTTACAAAAATAGAAGGAACTCTATGACTCACACTCTGCACTTGAAGTTGTTCAACTCATGATTAAATTGTTCACCCTTGAATTACAAAATGATGATCCTCTTGCTCTTGCATCAGAAATAAAATCTATTATGCATGATATCAAAGTCACTAATGTTGAACTGGACATTCCTCTGATAGCTTTTCTCAAGGCACTTTATCCCACTTACTCAAATTATATTGAGTCATTGCAAGCAAATGGAAACCACAAAGATATTTCCTTTGACTCCCTTGTGAAAAAAATTGTTGAAAGAGAGAAAGCTTTTGGGAAGAAAACAACTCCTCAGTATTCTGAAGAGGCTGTGTGCCTTGCACATAGAGAGAAGAATCTTGCTCAAGATTCTTCGAGAGGAAGAGGTGGTCGAAGAGGAAGGGGAAGATATTTCAAAGGTAGGGGGGCAGACACTCTCAAGGAGAAAAGTTAGATTTGCACTGCATATGCTGCAAAAGAGGTGGATCACATGATGCATCCACATGCAAGTTGCCTTGGGACAAAATTGAGCATGAAAGAAACCAACCCAAAGGTAAAACTAATGACAAAGAGAAAGGTAAAGCACTTGAATCCGCTCACTATGTTGTGGCACACTGTAATATTGGAGTAAATGAAGACTTATTTAATGCTTCACTTGCTTCTTGGAAAAATGATTGGTTGCTTGATTCAGGAGCAACTTGCTACATGAATTTTAGAAGAAATTTTTTTGAAGAATTTTCTGACAATGTTGATGGAGCAGTATACTTTGCAGACAAATCAAAACTCAAGCCATCAACGCTTGGTACAATCAGGCTTAAATTTCCTAGTCATTCGGACTTTCTTTTGCATCATGTTTTACTCCCACAGCTGAGGAGAAACTTGTTGTCCTTGGTCCACATCCGCCAGCAAGGACACTCCATTCATATGTTTGATGGCAAGCTTGAGGTGAGAAAAGCACCAGACCACTCACTTGTCATGATAGGGATAGAAGAAGAAAGTCTTCTCAAGCTACAGGGTACACTGCTCATGCACAAAATTTCTCATACAATTCTCATTATGAAGAAGGTACATTTCCATCAAGTTTATTATGACATGCTAGATTTGGACACTTGAACTATGACAGCCTCCACTTGTTGAAGAAAAATGGTGTTACTGGTTTGCCTACAATTCCTAGGAAACTTAAGAAATGTGATGCTTGCATTCTAGGAAAGCATAGCAAACAACCTTTTCATGATTCACATTCCAGAGCACATAGAAAACTTGAACTCATTCATTCAGATTTATGTGGTCCAATGGCTGTTCCTTCTGCAAATGGAAATAAATATATGATGACATTTATCGATGAATACACCAGAATGCGTTGGGTTTATTTGTTGAAGAACAAATATGATGCTTTTCAAACATTCAAGAACTTTCAAACATGGATTGAAAATGATGCACAATCTCATATTGGCTCTATTCGCACTGATAATGAAAAAGAATACACTTCAAATGAATTTGAAAATTATCTTCGCCAACATGGGATCAAACATCAAACAATTGTGCCTTATAATCCCCAACATAACAGAGTAGCTGAAAGAATGAATAGGACAATCTTAAATATGGTGCGCTCCATGATGTTTTTCAAAAATGTAAAAATGATGTTTTGGGCTGATGCAGTTCTATGTGCTGTATATATAAAGAATAGATTTCCATCTAATGCTACTAGAAACAAGACACCTTATGAAATGTGATATGGGCACATTCCTTCGGTAAAGCATCGTAGGGTCTTTGGTTCCACATGTTATGCCTTGATACCAAAGGTATATAGAAACAAACTTGGTGCAAGAAGTCATAAGTGTATCTTCCTGGGGTATTCAAACACCTCCAAAGCATACTGTCTCTATGATGAAGTCAATAAAAAGTTTGTTGTATCTAGAGATGTAATCTTTCTTGAATCATCCAAAACTGACAATGTTGTTGAGTGGCAACTTGATCGCTTGGATAGATTCACAAATGCAAAATCATTTCAAGAATTTGATAATCAGATTCCACATCTTGAAGGGGGGATTCCTATACTAGATCAACTTGTGGAATCTTCTTTTGAAGCACTCTCTCCCCCGCATGAAACTCCAACAACGGATGATACTTTGAGTGATGTGATTGATAGAATTGAGAGACTCAATCTTGATTCAGTCCCAACTCAATCAATGGAGCAGCCTAGACCATCTCAGAAAGGTCCCCCAAAGTGGCTGACAAAAATGCTTGAAAGTGTTCATCTTGACGAGGTTGGAAAGACAACTATAAATTCAACCCGGCAAAATGGAGATGATGTAGATGAATTTGATTCACCAGTTGATATGGATGTTTCTTATGATTGTGAATTGAATTTGTCTACAGATTTTGAACCAACTTCCTATGAATGGAAAGAAGCAATGCAAAAGGAGTATGATTCCTTGATAAAGAATGGGACTTGGAAGTTGGTTGATCCTCCATTGGGAAACAAACCAATTGGCTGCAAGTGGGTCTACAAGAACAAGTATAAAGTTGATGGCTCACTTGACAAGCAAGAAAGCCAGGCTTGTGGCAAAAGGTTTTGCATAGAAGGAAGGGGTCGATTATGAGGATACTTTCCCCCACAACAAAATGGGCTACCATCCGGACACTCTTTGCCCTAGCATCTCAGAACGGTTGGAGAGTCCATCAAATGGATGTAAAAACTGCTTTCTTAAATGGAGATCTAAAAGAGAATGTTTTCATGTCCCAGGTTGAAGGATTTGTTGTAAAAGGACATGAACATAAAGTATGCAAACTTGTGAAATCCTTGTATGGCCTCAAACAAGCACCGCAAGCCTGGTATGAAAAGTTCACTGAGCATCTTCTGAAACTCAATTTCAAACATTATGATCTTGATGATGCAACTTTGTTTGTCAAGAAGGTTGGCAAAACAGTTATATATCTTATGGTATATGTTAATGATCTTTTGATGACAGGGAACAATGAGAGCTACATTGCATCCATAAAGAAGGAATTGAGAAAAGGTTTTGAAATGAATGATTTGGGCTATGTTCATTACTATCTTGGTATTGAAGTAACTCAACATCCGAAGTCCATATTCCTTGCTCAAAAGAAATACATTGGAGATCTGTTGAATAGGTTTGGCATGACTGAATGCAATCCTCTGACTACTCCAATGGAACAAAACTTAAAGCTCACATCCATTGAAGGAAAAGAATTTGAGGATGCAACAAAGTATAGACAGCTTGTAGGAAGTCTCAATTGCCTAACTACTACCAGACCATACATTTTGTTTGCTGTTGGAATCCTCTCCAGGTTTATGCAAAATCCTTGTGAGGGACATTGATCTGCTGCAAAAAGAGTTCTAAAGTACTTGAAGGGAACTCAAGACTTTGGAATCAAGTATACATAGGTGGGTGACTTTAGCTTGATTGGATACTCTGATTCAAACTTCGATGGAGAAAAAGAAACTAGGCTATCTACTTCGGGTTATGCTATGAGTCTTGGATTAGGAGCTGTCTCCTGGAGATCACGCAAACAATCAGTTCCAATAGATTCCATAACAAAGGTAAAATATGTGGCAGCAGTTGAGGCAAAAAAAGAAATTGTGTGGCTCAGGAAAATTCTGCAAGATTTGCAAGTAAAACAAGTGCAATCAACTCCACTCATGATTGACAATACCTCGGCAATAAAGTTTGCCAAGAACCCAAAGTTCCATGATCGAACGAAGCACATCAATAAAAAATATCATCTCATTCACATCATGTTGCGGAAAAAACAATCCATCTTCGCCATTGTTCCACTAATGAGTAGATTACAGACATCTTCACCAAAGTGCTTGGAAGAGAAAAGCTTGAAAGATTCAGAACGATGCTTGGACTCACCAACATCCCTTCAGATTAAGGGAGGGAATGTTGACACCTAATCAGAGGGATTGGGTGAACAACTGTAATTAGTGTAAATAAATAATAGAGAAAATGAAGAGTAATCGGGAGATGAACTAAACAGTCACTCCCTCTTGTATATAATAATGAACAACCTGAATGAATAATACAATTACATTTGAGGAGTTACCTCCTAGTCTGACAGCTTGCTTTGTACGAGAAAATGCATCCTTTTCCCTTTTATACCACTTGTATACTACATCCTTCTTCACCATATCATACATAGGTTTCATTATTTGGGCGTAGTCGAAGATGAATTTAAGGAGAAAATTTTGTTGAAAATAACAACAAGAAATGTTAAAAATAACATCTAGAAATTCCAATTTAATTTGTCCTTGAATTAAATTATAATTATTTTCTCATAGCAACTTGTAATAGTTAACTAAGTAAAGTTGACTTAGTTAACGTAGGAATTTCAAGTAGGAATTCTATCTAAAGTCATGTAAGTGTGATCCCTAAGTTTTAGGGGTCTAGATTGAGTTTATTTTATAGTTAAACAGTTCTAATTGTTTGTGGAACTAGTAAAGGATTAGTAGTGTGTTGGTGCATTGGTGCATCCTTAGGTGCTACTCCAGCTAACTGAATATTCACTCATAAGAAACTAATGCATGTCAATTCATAGGAAGATGCAGTTGAGACTAGAGTGGAGGGATAGTGTACTACCAGTTATATGATTTTTTGAGTTGTACAGATCATGCATGCAATCAAGAAGAGGACCTAAGTTTGGATTGCGCAGTTTTGGAGGAAAGATTTCTAATTAAATATGGGTTGATCCTCATAGGAATTTTGCAAGGAAATAGGGGCTTGGAGAGCTATAGAATATGCTAAGGATTTTGCTTGAGCTAGCATGTGAGCTGAGAGTTGATTATACTTGTGCAAAGATTGTTCTTGTGAGAACAAGCATTTTATTCTCATATTGGATTTCCGATTAATGCAATAAAAATAGTAGGGGTTTTGAGTTGTGGCTTTCCCTGGATACATATTGTGTTATGTGCCATTGATGTTCTTCCTCTTGCTTATTATTGTTTTCATCAATCATTGGTTTTTGATGTTTGAAAGTAGAGTAGATTCTTGTATTGTGTTTTAGGAAATTACTTGAGCTGTGAATCTACAGGAAAATCTACATAGTATCAGAGCTAGATTTGTAGAAATTATCTACATGGTATCGGAGATAGATTTGTAGAAATTATCTACATGGTATCGAAGTTGAAGACAATATAGATGTTGGGTCCCTATAATACTAGTGATTACCCCATTACTATTGTAGTTGTATCCCTTATTAATATTGCTGTGCCCCTATTGTCCCCATATTGTTATTACTGTGCCCCATAGAATCCCTCTATTGTTATTTTTGTGGCTTTATATTATTATTGTTAGGTCGGCTGGGTTATATTGTGACTCCTTAGACTCCTATATATAGAAAGGAGGTTTTGTCATTTGAAACATCCAAGAATTGTTCATTTATGTAATGTAAAGGAGGTTGCCCCCTCGAAGAGGCTGAATTCTAAGGCGTGGATCTATCTTTTCTATCTTTTTCTTGAGCTGGTTCATAACATTTGGTATCAGAGCTTTGGATTCTAGGGTTTCGCTACTCCAAATAGGTCATCGTGGCATTTTCGCTATTTTTTATTTTTATTTTTTATTTTTTATTTTTCATTTTTTATTTTTTATTATTTTTTATTATTTTATTATTTTTATTATTATTATTATTATTTATTTATTTATTAATTTTTTTTTTTTATTTTTATTTTTTTTTTTAATTTTTTTAATTTTTATTTATTTATTTATTTATTTTTTTCTGCGACGTTTCAGAAGCTAAAAAAAAAACCCATTTGAGAATACATCGCACTGAATCTCGGGTCCGAATTTCAGATCTTTTTGCATTATATTTGCGGAGATATGATTTGAGGAAGTTGATCTTTTTGAAGACTCCTGAATTACATTCCAAACAGGTGACCTGGGGAAAATCATCATAACTTTCTCTCTGAGCATCGGATTGAAATTTCGTAAGAAGGTACAGAAAGAGGACAGACTGTAGTTTCTTGTATATCTTTTTCAGAGCCAAAGGTCGAAACAAGGACACGTGGCACGTCGTACAAGTTCGCTCTACTGAACTAGTCTATAATCAGGTCACTGTGGGAGATTTGACATAACTCTTCCTTGGAGAATCCAATTGGGATCAGACTAGTGGCATTGGAAAGAGGAGACAGAGGGCTACTACAGGTTGCAATTTCAGAACTGGATGATCTGAAATTACAGAGAGACATCAGAGGCAATATCGAGCTCCTACAAAGTGAAAAAAGGTGTGTAGATTTTTTAAATTTTTGCTTAAGTTTGGTTTGAAAAATTATTTTGAAGGAATTCAAAGGGCATAGTAGAGCATTGTTATCGGTAACTGATGCCTCGAGGAAAGAAAATGCAAACACCTAGTAAGCAACTTGAAAGCCCTAACATGACTCATGAAGAAGAGGAAGAAATGCTACATGATATATCAAAATTACAAGACTAAGTGCAACAAATTTCATTCTCACAAAAGCTAACAGAAGCTAAGATAAATGGTGTGGAATCTAAGATAAAGGGTGTGGAAGCTAAGATTGATGATTTGAAGACAAATTTGAAGAGAGACATGGCAGATTTGAAGACATATTTGACAAATTTTCTACAAGAAATACTTACTAATGGTGAAAAGGTAGTAAAGGAAACTCATGATGCTAACAAAAGAAATGTTAATCATGATTTCATAGACTCTAATGTGGGATCCAAGACCCACCATATTCCAAAAATTGATATGAGGAAGTTTGATGGCAAGGATCCCGCAACATGGATATTACAGATGGAGCAATTTTTCGATCTCAATAATGTGCAAAACACACAAAAGGTACGTATTGCAACTTTATATTTGGAACCAAATCAATTTGTAAGGTATCAATGGCTTTGCTCTCATAAACAAATTATCACTTGGGCAATTTTTACGGAAGAATTGACAGCACATTATGAGGATACAAAAAGCAACACTTTTTTTAGCCAATTGATAAGTCTCAAACAAAAGGGTTCAATAATGGAGCACATTGAGGAGTTCCAAAAATTGAACATAAGGGTAAAAAATATTCCAGAGGAGCATAGGATTGATGTGTTCATAGGGACTTTAAAGGATAATATCCAACATGATGTTCACCTTTGGGAACCTGATTCATTAGAGAAGGCATTCAGGTTAGCAAGAAAAATGGAAAGCAAAATTATGGCAACCGGGAAGCATACCACTCACAACTATAAAGATGGAAGTGTTGTTGCCCCTAGTCTTCCACAACCTATAAGGTTGAAACCACAAAAATTGGAAGAAAAAAGAGCAAAAGGGCTTTGTTACAGTTGTGATAACAAATACACTAAAGGTCATAAGTGTGCTGAGAAGAAATTATTCTACATAGATTGTGAAGAGGAATAAGAAAAGGAGCAAGAAAGGTCAAAAGAAGAGGATATACTCCAGGAACAAAGCCTAGATAAGGAAGAAATGAATCCAACCATATCTTGTAATGCGTTGGCGGGAATTACCACTCCTCAAACCATCAAGATAGAAGGAAAAATCAAGAAGAAAAAGGTAATAGTGTTGATTGATTCAGGAAGTACCCATAATTTTATTCATTGTAAGGTAGAAAAAGAATTGAATTGCTATATCCAACACCAGAGTGTCAAGTGATGGTTGCAAATGGAGGAACAATAATTTGCTCAGGAAAGTGCCATAATATCAAGCTATCCATGGGAGAATATGTCTTGACTAGCCCAATGCTTTCCATTCCAATGGGAGGTGCTGATGTTGTACTAGGAGTCCAATGGCTACAATCCTTGGGTACAATAAATTTTAATTTTCAAGAACTTTTCATGAAATTTTCTGTGGAAGGAAAGGAAGTTGAATTAAGGGGTATTGCAGGAAAACCAGGAAAGATAATCAAATCTAACGGTATGACAAAGCTTCTAAAAAAGGAACAAAAAGGTGTAATTGCACAATTATGTTCTCTAGATGTTTCCACATTGGAATCATCTATTTCTCCAGATCTCCATAAAGTCTTGGACAATCATTCCAAGGTATTTGAGACTCCCAACGGTCTCCCACCTATTCGTGATCATGATCATGCTATTCATCTGATTCCAGGAAGTGTTCCTCCAAACATCAGGCCGTACAGATATCCCTATGCCCAAAAGAGTGAAATTGAACGTATGGTTGCAGAAATGCTAGAGGCTCGTATAATTCAATCGAGTCAAAGTTCTTTCTCTGCTCCAGTAGTATTGGTGCATAAGAAGGATGGATCATGGCGCATGTGTCCGGATTATAGGGAGCTCAACAAGCTCACTATTAAAGATAAGTTTCCCATTCCTGTCATTGATGAATCACTGGATGAATTGCATGGATCAATTTACTTCACCAAGTTGGATCTTCGTTCAGGATATCATCAAATTAGAATGAAGATTGAAGACATTCCGAAAACAGCATTTAGAACTCATGAGGGTCATTATGAATTTTTGGTCATGCGTTTTGGCCTTACCAATGCACCTTCAACATTTCAAGGTTTGATGAATTCCATTTTCAAACCATTCCTTAGAAAATTTGTGTTAGTATTTTTTGATGATATACTAATCTACAACAAGTCTTGGAAGGATCATGTTGAACATGTTGACAGGGTGCTACAACTATTGGAAGAGAAACAATTATATGCAAAAAGATCCAAATGTTTCTTTGGAGTACAAGAGGTGGAATATCTGGGTCATATTGTATCTCATGAAAGAGTTAAGGTAGACCCTAGCAAAATTAAAGCCATTAAGGAATGGAAAATCCCCACATCCATAAAGCATCTGCCAGGATTTCTCTGGTTGACAGGGTATTATCACAAGTTTGTTAAGAATTATGGGAGAATAGCAACACCTCTAACAACATTATTGAAGAAAGATGCATTTTCATGGACTCCAGCAGCAACAAAGGCCTTCGAACATCTTAAAGAGGCAATGTGCCAAGCACCGGTCATAGCTACACTAGACTTCACAAAAACCTTTATTGTGGAATGTGATGCTTCAGGAAATGTAATTGGTTCTGTTTTAATGCAAGATGAAAGACCCATTGCTTTTGAAAGTCGTCCAATCAAGGGAAAGTTTTTACACAAAGCTATTTATGAGAAGGAAATGTTGGCAATACTCCATGCACTTAAGAAATGGCGACCCTACCTAATGGGAAGACACTTCAAGGTAAAAACGGATCATGATAGCCTTAAATACTTTTTAGAACAAAGATTATCCTCTGAAGGGCAACAAAAGTGGGTCACAAAGATGTTGGGTTATGACTTTGAAATCATCTACAAAAAAGGGAAGCAAAATGTGGTGGCAGATGCACTCTCAAGAAAGGATGAGGATGTGGAAGCATTGTTGTGCGCCATTTCTATTATCCAACCAGATTTCATAAACGAAGCAAGGGAGGAATGGAAGAATGATGAAGAAGTGTGGGCACTTATTCGAAAGTTACAACAAGATTCTAGTACGTCTAATACATTTAGTTGGCAAAATGATTCGTTATGGTACAAAGATCGCTTATACCTCTGTAAGAATTCCCAGCTAAAACAAAAGATTCTTATGGAATTGCACACTTCTCCGTTAGGAGGGCACTCAGGATTCTTAAAAACTTACCACAGGGTTAGGAAGGAATTTTTTTGGGATGGCCTTAAATCAGATATTCAAAAGTTCGTGGCGGAATGTTTGGTTTGCCAACAAAATAAAGTTGAAACAATTAAGACACCGGGTCTATTACAACCTTTATCCATTCCAAGCCAACGTTGGGAGGAGGTTTCAATGGATTTTATCATAGGTTTACCCAAGTCCAAGGGAAATAGTGTCATCATGGTGGTAGTTGACATACTTACCAAGTATGCACACTTCTGTGCATTATCACATCCATTTAAAGCCAATACATTTTCTTCTGCATTTATGGAAACAATTCAAAAGCTACATGGAAACCCAAAGATTATTGTAAGTGACAGAGATCCCATTTTCACTGGAAATTTTTGGACAGAATTATTTTCTTGTCTTGGTACTCAGTTAGCTCATAGCTCATCTTATCATCCTCAATCTGATGGGCAAACTGAGATAGTAAACAAATGTTTGGAAGGATATCTTCATTGCTTTGTATCTGATAAACAGACACAATGGGTCAAATGGTTTCCTTTGGCTGAATGGTGGTATAACACTTCCTTCCATAGAGCAACAAAAATGACCCCATTTATGGCACTTTATGGATATCAACCACCATCCATCACATCATATTTAAGAGAAAATTCTAAGGTTCAAGTAGTGGAACATCACGTTGAACATCAACAACAAGTCCTCCAACTCTTAAAGGATAACCTCGTGTTGGCACAGAATAGAATGAAACAACAGGCAGATCAACATCGCAGTGAAAGAAGTTTTGATGTAGGTGATTGGGTATTCCTACGGCTACAACCATATAAGAAAATGTCCCTCAAGCAAGCTAAGAAGGATAATAAATTATCACCAAAGTATTATTGGCCGTACAAGGTGTTGCAAAAGATTGGTACTATGGCATACAAATTGGAGCTTCCTGCAGCTTCTCGATTGCACCCAGTTTTCCATGTTTCATGTTTAAAGAAGGTTATAGGCGAAAAGCTCCCAGTTCAAACAATATTGCCAGAACTTGACGAGGAAGGAAAAATTATATTGGAACGAGAAGTAGTCACAGAAACAAGAACTCGATAGCTACGAAATCGATCAATTTCAGAGTATCTTATCAAGTGGAAGAACTTATCCGCTGAAGATTCCACATGGGAGGATGAGAATTTTATACAGAAGCATCCAGAACTACTCAAGCGTTGAGGAAAACACTTTTTTGAAGGAGAGGGGCATGTTGGGTCCCTATAATACTAGTGATTACCCCATTACTATTGTAGTTGTGTCCCTTATTAATATTGTTGTGCCGCTATTGTCCCCATATTGTTATTACTGTGCCCCATAGAATCCCTCTATTGTTATTTTTATGGCTTTATATTATTATTGTTAGGTCGGTTGGGTTATATTGTGACTCCTTAGACTCCTATATATAGAAAGGAGGTTTTGTCATTTGAATCATCCAAGAATTGTTCATTTATGTAATGTAAAGGAGGTTGCCCCCTCAAAGAGGCTGAATTCTAAGGCGTGGATCTATCTTTTCTATCTTTTTCTTGAGCTGGTTCATAACAATAGAAGAGAAGAATTTGAATTTTTCCTTGCAGATTGATGGAGCTCTAGTTCAGGGCAGATCCAAAAGACCCTATGTGCATACTTTTTAATGGAGCTAGAAGGCTTCTAGTGGACAGATTGAGGAGCAAGATTTTTTTTTGGGCGACGAGTTTGTAGAGAAGATCTGATATTTTTTTTGAATCTTTTCAAAAACAAATAGCAGATCTGATATTTGTTTTTGAATTTTTTCAAAAAAAAATAGCAGATCTAGATTCTTTGCGAAAAAAATACCCAAATTCAAAAAAAGCATCATCTGAATCAGAGTTTGAATGAGGGAGATATTACCAATTTAAAATCTGTTATTTTTTCTGAAAATTTCATGACGATGGGACAAGTGAAACAAATTGGTGTGCAAATCAAGAACCTGTATTCTCTTGAGGTTCAATATGCATGCAAATACTTGAGGATCAATGCAAAGATTAGAGACTTGGTGGTTGAGAGGGAGAGTGAATTACCTATCAACATGAAACACCAGAAGAAGCAACCTTAGAAGCGGTCTCAAACAATTGTGGAGAAGCAACAATTGGTGAAGCGGAGAGGAGACCGAGTGGAGACATTCACTCATGTAGAGACCTCTAGTAGGGGAAATTTCGAGCCAAGTGAGGAGAGGGAGCACATGCAACCATACCTCCAGTTGTGGGATGGGGTGATGTGAATTTATGTTCCAAGAGGGTTGAAATTGGGCAGGGTCCATTGAGAAGTTTTGTCTCATGGATCATACCTTGCTATGGGAGCCCAAAGTACATGGTAGTAGGAGGAATTAGTGGCGGTTGATGCAGTCAGAGATCAAAGTGACATAGGCTAGAGCAGTAAGATATTGAAGAGCGCATAGAATATTTGACAACAGTGCATAAAGGTAGAGTCAGCAGAAGCGCAATGTTTTCAATCGACATAGGCAGTAGCAGTCAGAGACCTTGGTGACAGATGCATCATATTGATTCAGTTGGATTTTTTTTTTTGGTTTCAAGAGTTGTTGTAGCAACAACACTACAGAGAAGTGTTGCATGAAGAACATTACAAAGGTTCAGGATCGTGATAGAGTTGAATTCCTTTCTTGTTGAGAGGGAATGTTGAAAATAACAACAAGAAATGTTAAAAATAACATCTAGAAAATTCCAATTTAATTTGTCCTTGAATTAAATTGTAATTCTTTTCTCATAGCAACTTGTAATAGTTAACTAAGTTAAGTTGACTTAGTTAACTTAGGAATTTCGAGTTGGAAGTCTATCTGAAGTCATGTAAGTGTGATCCCTAAGTTTTAGGGGTCCATATTGAGATTATTTGAGTTGTAATTAGATAACTTAGTTTGACTGAGTTATAGACAATTAAACTAGTTCTAACTGTTTGTGGAATTAGTAGAGGATTAGTAGTGAGTTGGTGCACTAGTGCATCCTTAGGTGCTGTTGGCTTAGTGGGGCTTGACCTAGGTTCAAAGGTGATTTAGCCAAGAAAATCCCGGTACTACTGGCCCTTTCGGCAACAATCTACGGAGTGCGGACTGAGGTCTCACCCAAAGTAGTATGGGTGGGTGCTAGAACCAGGTTTCCGCACCCTTCGGATGTCTGATGGGCTTTCTGGAGGTCCGCAGTCTGACTTGTCACTACGCGCACTTGTGTTCCATTCGCGACCTGCGATGGGACTTCCGCGCAGCCTTACTTAGGGCGCGACTCGTATAATACCCAAGTTCTTTGCTATTTAAACGGTTACGTAACTGGTGTGTGTGAGATTTATGGTTATTACAACATATATCAATGCGCGCAATACATAAAGAATATAAACGTAAAGAAGATAATGCACAACAATTACACAGAATTAGGATAAAATTCTCTTTATTAGCTTTCTGTTCCCAGTTACAAACTCGACTCTGCCCTGAGCACTCAGCTGCAGGGGTCCACGCACTCAGTTCTACTAGGCCTATGCGCACTCAGATGCAGAGCCTCTTACTACTACTACAACTCAAGACACTTAGAAATATACTCTAAGCTCGAACCTTTCCTTTGCTACTCTCTTTGTTCGTCCACCATTAACTCTCTTTACAACTTAGAGCCTTGCTCTATTTATACAATCCAATGGTCCGTGGACCACGGGTAGGTCGACTTTACACTAATTTATACTACAATGTTTAGGGTGCACAACCCTATGACTCAATTGTACACTTCGTGCTCCGCGCCTGCAATTCGTGGAGTTTACAACATCTTTGACCAAAACTTGGGCTTTGAGCCCCAAAACCTGTTGTGGGGGACCCGATGCCCAACAGGCCCCCAACACAATCATCGTGACTCGTCCCGAGTCAATCTGCTGGTGCGGCGATCTTGGCACATAGCCCTTCCAACCGATCCTTCGCTTCCTGGAAGTTCGTGGCACACTAATCTGTAGTCTGCTAGATCTGCTACATTCGTGCTTCTAAATCATCCGCATATGACTCGTGTGTCTTCTTCGGTACCAGCTTCTGGTGCTTGTGTTTATAGTCCTGCGCCTTTGTCTGGCTCCTTGGGCTGTGAAGATTGTGCTTCGGCCAGTTAGTTAGAGAGTTGGCTCACCCGTGTAGGGTTTCAAGTGGCTACCATTGACTTTTCCTGGGAAGGGTTCTCCATTGAGTTTGACTAGCTAGACATCCAAATTGTGTCAACACATTTTTGAACAAAAACTTTGCAGTCGTAGCAGCCGTGTAGTCCTTAACCGGTTGTGCTTCTGCCCATCATGTCAGGTAATTCGTCGCGGTGATGATGTAGCGCGCACCCGTCTTTCCCTGAGGTTTGATTGGGCCAACAAAGTTGATTTCCCATTTCTCAAATTGCTGTAGTGTCATTTGGGGATTTAGTGGCATCTCGTCCCTTCATGATGGTTTTCCCATCCTTTGACATATATTGCAAGCCTTACAGTGCGCTTTCAAATCCTGGTGTAGGGTAGGCCACCATAGCCCTGCACGAAGAATCTTTTGTGTGGTCGCGCGTCTTGCATAGTGTCGTCGCACAACGCCCCCATGTTCTTCCATGAGGATCTAACCTCGTTCAAATTTAGGTACGTATATTCGCAATATCTCATCGTTTCCCATCTTGTAGAGGTGCCCCGCGATGATAGAAAAGTCCGCCGCACGCACCATCAATTCCTTCTTTTGTTGGATTGGGTACTCCTTCAGCATAGTTCTTATTGTTAGAAAGTGGATTATATCTTCGAAATGTCCATTTGCGACGCGCACTACGAAGAGATGTGCATCAAGTAGTCCCTCCTCCAAATTTGTTGGTTCTTCGCCCGTCTCAATTCGTGACAAGTGGTCTGGTCCTGCATTTAAGCATCCCGGTTTGACTATGACCTCAAAATCATATTCTTGGAACAGTAAAAGCCATCTGCATATGAGTCCCCCTGACACAGGCTTGTTCACCAGGTATTTCAACGTGGAATGGTCGGTATACATCTTGAAATGTCCTCCCAGTAAATAGTGTTGGTATTTTTGGAGTGCGTACACCATTGCTAACCCCTCGCGTTTGGTGGTAGAGTAGTTCTTTTCTGCTTTGGACAATCTTCGACTCGCAAACTTGATCGGGTGATCCACACCCTCCGCGCCTTCCTATGTGAGTATGGCTCCCAACGCAATACACGACACATCAACATGTACATGAAATTCCACATCCCATTTCAAGAAGACCAAGATTGGCGCGAAGGCCAGTTTCCCCTTTAGGACATCCAAACTCTTCATGCAATCATCATTCCAGCAATATGTAACATCTTTTTTCAATAGCTTTTCCATCGACGTGGTTATTTGGGCGTAACTTTTGATGAGGTTCCTATAGTATCCAGTGTGTCCCAAGGTAGCGCACAGTTGTTTAACACTTCGTGATGCTTCCAAATTGAGGATAACGATGATCTTCGCAAGGTCCACCATCAGTCCTTGTTTGCAGACCACATGTCCCAGCAGGTTTCCAAAGGGAATGAGGAATGTGCACTTCTTCAGGTTCAATGCAATCTGGTGTCGGCGGCAAGTATCCAACATCAAACGTAAGCTCGCTACATGGTGCTTAACTAATCCAAAAATAGTCCAATCATCCAGATAGACCTCCAAAAATTTGTGGATGTATTCTTTGAACGCGGCTACCACGATGTGCGAAAATATAGCTGGTGCATTCTTTATTCCGAACGGCATCACAGTGTATTGAAAGCACCCCCATTCTGTTGCGAAGGTCATCTTTCTCCTATCTTTTGGCGCGATCTTGATCTGATGGTACCCTAAGAACCCATCCGTGAACGAGTATGCTTCCTGGCCGCCAACATTCTCTAGTACTTCATCTGTGAATGGTGTTGGGAATGGATCGTGTACACAGGCATCGTTCAACTTCCTGAGGTCTACGCATATTCTTATTTCACCCTTCTGTTTTTTCTCTTGTACCACCATAGGACTCACCCAGTCAGATTCTTTGACTGGTTCAATAATTCTGGCTGCGGGCATTTTGTCTAATTCATCGCGGACCTTTTCTTTATACTTTGGATTCAGGTGGTAAAGCCGCTGCTTAATTAGATTCGCGTCGGGTTTCAGAGTGATCTTCATCGTCCCTAAATCGCCCACGATCCCTTTTAAATCTGTAATTTTGGTTGGGAACAAGCCTTGGTTTTCGCGTAGTAACTCAGCAACCTTAACAACCGTGGTGTCGTCCCAATAGTCCCCAAGCATTATGTATTTTGGTTTTGCCTCCGTTCCAATGTTGACATGCTTCGTCTTTAGCGGCACAGTGATGTCGGGGTCTTCAAGTGATGGTCCGCGAATGTCACGAGAGCCTTCTGTTTTTGAAATGTTAATGTTCCATGGGTCCTCATCATGATCCTCAACTTTCACGTTATAACACTCCAGTGTGCTACTTAACTACATCACCCATTCTGGCTAAAGTACATCCATTGACACTTGTGGTATTTTAAAGATAATGAATTTCACTGCTTGTAGCGCATCGTCCACAGTATCTGACCAATGATCTTCAAATGTGAATGTTAACAAGAATCCCTCGCTTATGACATCCCATTCACTCGTATCATGGCGTAGCTCCGTCTCTGTATACCAATTCATGGGTATGACGTCCAGGGTATGGTAGAAAAGGTGCACCCATTCAGGTTGTGGCTCTTCCTCGTAGACCTTGGTCCATTTCGCAAGGTGCGTGCGTGGATCATCTCGTCCATCATATTTGTCTGCTAGTCATACCTGGGGCTTTCCAAACCGCAGGCGCATCATCCTTTTTCATTCGTGCCAGTCTTCAAAAGTTCCTTGGTGTGTACCCCACCATCGTGCAGGTGTTGCGCACAGTGCCTAATTCAACGCATCGAACCGCTGCTATTCTAGTACTGCATTTTCGAATTTTCTCATAAATTCATCCACCACTGACAATCCATCATATGTCAGTAGCTCCCTTGCCTCTGTTTTTACGCAACATAAGGACCTAATCATCATGTTGCAGTTCAGCGTTGTTACTTCGTGCAGCCGAATCTGCCATCGCTCTATCTCTTCATCTGAATCCGAAATGCAGGAGTTTTCGTGCTCCCATGAAATCCTTCCATCCGCAGTCAGATACACCCAATTCTCACATTTTGCAGTTATCTTGTAGATATAAATGAGATCGTCATCATTATCGTCATCGTGCATCGGTTCAGTGTATCGCGCTCCTTCGGCTGGGTCCAGTGGTACTACTACGCATAGTGAATTTTTCTCAAAGGTCATTTTGCGCTTCTTCAGGTTTATAACTCTATTAATATTGGTAGCCCAGTCTATTCCCAGTAGTGCGGGATAGGGATTGCTGTCATTGACAATCTCTATCACTTCAAAATCTGCTTGCGTGCTCACGCTTTCAATGTCGACTGTCACCCCTTGCAACCTTCCCATGGGAAAAATCTTCTATTGGTTCACCATTCGTAATTAAATAGGGGACCATTACAACACGGGTTTGCCCATGCATTCCCATGTTTTCTTTGGTAGTACATTCACGTCCGAACCCAGATCGAGGATTACCTGATCCATTTCGTACTTGCCTATTTGCGCAGTCAACCTCATCTCCCTTCTTGTGCGCAATGCATGCTTTCCTAGTTTTTGGACCACGCGTGGTTCTCCTGACCCCGTGCACTTAGTGATCAGTTCCTGTAGCCCTTTGACTGCCTTGCTGTCGCGCAACAGTTTCATGCATGTCTCTAGAAAGGTAGTGAGCATGGAAGGATCCATCCCTGGTTCTAGTTGACTCTTACTACCTGAAGTGGAGGCATCTGTGAAGCTCTTCTTAGATTCCATGAATGTCTCCTTCACGCGTTCTAAATCAAACTTGGGTTCCTTTGTAGGAGCCTTACAAACCCACGTGCTTTCTTCTAGCTACTTCCCTTTATCGTCTCCCGTTGTCATACCGCTCCGAAGCATCATGTTTACACTTGGGTCTTCTTCACGTGGTTTAGACCTCATGATTTGTAAATTTTGGGTCCGAGGGGATTGGAGTACCCCCTTTTCGCGTATCTTCGCTATCAGTAAAGGGCAATCTTCCACCTCATGATCAAACTGATTACAATACCAACATGATATCTTAGTCGGGTTCGTACAATCGTGGGCATAATGCCCTGGCCCTCCGCAATTGTAACAAATAATATGTCCGCGACCCCTTCCTGGTCCCATTCAACCTTGACCCCGACCGTGCCCCCGAAACCCAACGCGCACCATCCCTACATTTGGGTCGAGGGCTCATGTTTCAGTCTGCACCCTGTAGGCAGGAGTCTGATCCATCATTAGTTCATAGCTTCGGTAGGTGCATTTGTCATGGCCTACTGACCTGCAGAAATTACAAAACAACTGCTCGGATGTCTACGTATACTTCTACAACAGATGACAATTATCGTGGTATGTTTTCCTCCTATCTGGAAAATCGCGCACCATAACGCAGACAACGCACTTGGCCCCGCCTATGCCTCCGTCTTAGTGGCATTAGCCCTCCTCCTGCCAAGTAGTTCGCGAACACTGGATAGTGATCTTTTTCGTGGCCCTGGCCTTTGCATTTTATGCACCATACTTCCTCGCACGCCTCTGGCTGAGGTGCCCTATCCTGTTTCAAACTCTGCATTTCCAGACACAGATTCTGTAGCTACGCATGGATTTGTTGGACTCCCAATCTAGGGTCTTGTGTAGGGGTCTCATGCAACCTCATTGCTATTTCCAACTCTTCGACTTGGGTGGAAAATTTTTGCTGTGATAGTGCCATCCTTAAGTGTGGCGTAAGTGAGGCCACAAACCATGTGCGATTCTGTGCATCTGTTAACGTCATATTGGTTGCACGGATCGTACTCTTCAACCTTTGGTCCAGATCCCAAGGGGTATTTAAACCCGATGATTGACTGCGTCTTTGATTTTGGCCTGCTAAATTCCTTGTTCAATGCATTCTGGATCTTTGCAATTCCTGCGTTCAGGTGGTCATTAGAATGCTTGATATACCACTTTAATGTGCGATCCTACAGCGCGCTCACAAGCATAACCTTTTTGATATTATCATCCACGACGCTCTGTGCTTCCCATACTGCTCTTACTACAAACCAGAATTGGTCTGGATCTTCATTCCCTACTCCTATGAATACTGGTAGTTTGATCGCACTCGCCATACTGAACTATGGAGGTGGTGAAGGTGGAGTGGGTGGAGATGGAGGTGAGGGGGGTGAAGTGGGTGGCAGTGTGGGTGGAGGTGGTAAACATGGAACCCGCTGCCTTATCAAATTGATCGTGCTTCTCAGAGAAACCTTCGCGAGCTCGTCCTCGCTCTCCCGCGAGGGTGAAATTAAGAGACTGCTTTCTAACTCTTTACTACTTCCACTTCTGTAGGTCTTTTCACTCTGCGTAGTCCCAAACATTAATTTATTCGCATAACCTACTTTTCACACAATAACATCTTAATCCAAGTATTTAAAGATTTAACATACTTACCTCGCGGTCCCTTGAGAAAACGTCACTCTGCCTCACTGTAGCTGACGGTCGTGTCTACCACGAACTCAGTGATAAATCCTCCTATTATTTGGTCGACCTAGTGGTTCATAGCTTGCGCTATCTTCTCTTCCGAGGCTTCTAGTCTGCGCACTAGGTGATTTAGCCAAGCAAATCCTCGTAATACTGGCCCTTTCGGCAACAGTCTGTGGAGCGCGGACTGAGGTCTCACCCAAAGTAGTATGGGAGGGTACTAAAACCAGGTTTTCGTACCCTTGGGATGTCTGATGGGCTTTCTGGAGGTTCGCGGTCTGACCTTTCGTTGCGCGCACTTGCGTTCCCTTTGTGACCTACGGTGTGGCTTTCGCGCATACCTACTTTGAGCGCGACCCTATAATACCCAAGTTCCTTGCTATTTAAACGATTACGTAACTGGTGTGTGTGAGATTTATGGTTATTACAACATATATCAGTGCGTGCAATACATAACGCATATAAACGTAAAGAAGATAATGCACAACAATTACACAGAATTAGGATAAACTTTTCTTTATTAGCTTTCTATTCCCGGTTACAAACTCGACTCTGCCTTGCGCACTCAGCTGTAGGGGTTCGCACACTTAGCTGTGGACTCTACTAGGCGTCTGCGCACTCAGCTGCAGAGCCTCTTCCTACTACTACAACCCAAGACACTTAGAAATCTTCTCTAAGCTCGAACCATTCCTTTGCTACTCTTTCTGTCCATCCACCATTAACTCTCTTTACAACTTAGAGCCTCGCTCTATTTATAAAATCCCATGGTCCGCAGACCATGTGTAGGCCAACTTTACACTAATTTACAATACAATGTTTAGGGCGGACAACCCTATAACTCAATTGTACACTTCGTGCTCCTCGCTCGCAATTCGCAGAGCTTTACAACATCTTTAACCAAAACTTGGGCTTTGAGCCCCAAAACATGCTGTGGGGGACCTGATGCCCTATAGGTGCTACTCCAACTAACCCAAGATTCACTCATGAGAAGCTCATGCATGTCAGTTCAGAGGTAGACCCAGTTGAGACTAGAGTGCAGGGGCAGCGTACTATCAATTGTATGATTTCCTGAGTTTTATAGATCATGCGTGTAATCAAGAAGAGGACCTAAGTTTGGATTGCACATTTTTAGAGGAAGGATTTACCAATTAAATATGGGTTGATCCTCATAGGAATTGCGCAAGGAAATAGGGTCCTCGGGAGCTGCACAATAGGTTAAGGATTTGGCTTGAGCTAGCTTTTGAATGAAGAGTTGATTATACTTGAGCAGGGATTGTTCTTGTGAGAACAAGCATTGTATTCTCATATTGGATTTCTGATTAATACAATATAGATAGTAGGGGTTTTGAGTTGTGGCTTTCCCTGGATACATATTGTGTTATGTGCCATTGATTATCTTCCTCTTGTCGATTACTATTTTTCATTGATCTTTATGGGCTTTCGCTGTAAAGAGTAGAGTAGATTCTTGTCTTGTATTTTAGGAAATTACATGACCTGTGAATCTACAGGAAAATCTACAAAATTATCTTCCCCAAGAAGGACTGCATAGATTTCTTGTTCACTGGGAAGGGAATCTGTGTGATAGCCTTGACCCTCCCAGGGTCCACTTTAATCCCACTTTTTGCAATGATATGGCCCAAGAGATTCCCCTCAGAGACTGTGAAAATGCTCTTCTTGGGATTTAGGGATATCTCGTATTTTCGACATCGCCCAAAAGTTTTCTTAAGATGGCACAAGTGATCGTACCTCTTTTTCGAAAACACTGTCACATCATTAAGATATACCACTACACACTTACCAATCAAAACACAAAATGTGATGTCCATAACACGTTGGAAGGTCACACCGACATTAACCAGCCCAAATGGCATTCGTTTGAAAGCAAATGTGCCCCACTTCATTCGAAAGGTTGGTTTTAGTCTGTGAGCCTCTGACACTAGAACCTAGTTGTAGCCTGAAAATCCATCAAGCAAAGAAAATATTTCTAACCCTGATATTGTATCTAAAATATATTCCATTGACAACATCGGGTAATTGTCTTTGTCTGAGGCACGATTAAGGTTTCGAAAATCCATGCACATGCGTATTTCCCTGTCTTTTTCCTTACTAGTACCATGTTGGAAACCCACATTGAATGTCACACTTTATAGATGATTTGAGCATCCAACAACTTCCTTAGCTCTTTTTGAATCAAAGGCTCAAGTGTTGGATGAACTTTCCGCAACTTCTGTTGGAAAGGGTTGGCCCCTTATTTAATGGGAATAACGTGTTGGATTATTTGTGTGTCATAAGTTTTAAGATCATCGTATGTGCATGCGAAAACATCTAGGTACTACTTGAAAATGAGGATAAAAGCTTGCCTCTCTTGAGGCGTACACCAAGTACTGAGATTAACAAACTTCAAATCATTTTCTGTGTCAAGATTGATTTGTTGCTGCGACAAAGTTGAACTGTGAGTTTTTGTGCTTACCGGTCTGTGGAAACGATTCTACAAGTCATACAAATTTTCTAGTGACACCATCTCCTTAGGCATGAGGTTCTCCTCGCTCACTCGAGCCGCATCTCACAACACTTTGTTGTGCTCGTCTTCATTAATGGCTACATCCTTGAACACATCAACATTCGCCATGAAATGTAGCATCTCTTGGTCATCATTGAAAACGCACAAATTAGTGATATTATCAAGGACAGATGAATTGTAAAGAAGTTGAATAGAAAAACCATCCCTAAGCAGTGACAACCTAGCAACAACATTTGCTAATGCATCAGTAATCACATTGCATATTTTAGGAACAAAAAAAAATATTGAAAGCTTGGAATTGTGAAATCAAGTGTCATACCTGCTATTGATAACCTTTGATATTAGGTGACACACAATGTATAGTATTATGTACCTGTCGTACGATAATTTCAGAGTCACTTAGTGCTTTGAGAATCCCAACTTTGAGGTCAATGGCTTTCTGGAGGCCCATGATGAGTGCTTCATATTCTGCGGTGTTATTGGTGCACTCAAATTCCAAGCACCAAGAGATTAGGTTTTTTCTCTTTTGCAGGTCTACTAAAACAAAACTAGCTCCAGAGCCCTCCTATGTCTTAAAACCATCAAAATACAAAATCCAAAAATTAGAAATACTAGAGCTATATCCTACACTAGGACTACAAATATCTATTGTACATAAGTCATTTCCACCAATTGGACTAGGAAGGAGTTCCAATTGTGTATCTGGTGGGACCGGGGAAGGTTGAGCAAGATAACATCTGAGGTCAGTTTCCAAAAAAAAAATCCTAAAAATTACATCTATGAAAGAAACCGACTCGTTTTTCCCTTCGAAGGTTGTGACAGTGTTTGATGTAAGGCTCTCATTCTACCTAGATTTGGTTATTCCTACCCTTGCAAAGAAGCCATAGATGTGACCAATCGGTAGCAAAAATACCCTGTAACTTGCTTAACCAGTATCTGCTTGGTAATATGTTGTAGTCTTTAGGGATGTCCATAATCACTATGTTTATACACTGGTGAACTTGGTGATCAGATGATAAGTGAATAAGAACATTCTTGAGTTCACCGATGGCTTAGATAAGAGACTTGTCCAGTTGAATAATATGTGCATTAGTTTTATCCCATGTGGAATTGTTTTTCTTAGCGACAGACAATGGCATTACGTTCACAGATGCACCAGAATCGACTAAACAATTGTGGACATTGTAATTGAAAATTTCAAAAGTCAATAAAAACAGAGGGTAGAGAGTATTGGCTTCTAATGTTACAACATTAACAACTAATTCCAGGGGACCAGAAGACTTACCAGATACCTTCTACGAAGAAGAATCATTATCACCTAATGAAGTTTGGGCAATGGCTCGAACAAGAATTTCCTTCTGGCTCGCTATCCTTGTAAGCTCGAAGATTGAAATATTTGCGAGAGCTTTCTTCATGTCTTCCACTATATTGTACTCCACTATTTCACATGCAACAGACATTGTCGAAGTGTTTGGAGGAGTGACTTTTCTCGACACTTCCAGAATGGTAGACTTTCTTTTACCACTAGCGAAAGTGTTCTTTGTTGTAGCAACACTTCTAGACTTGTTCTGAGTGTTCTGATCCGAGTTGCCAGGTGGTGTGATTTTCCTTAACAAGTGTTCCATCAATTTTTGGCTTGTCAACTCTTGTTCAGAGACAGGCCCCTGACTTTTTAACTTGTATCGACTATTTTTCTTTTGCGTTGGGGTCTCATTCAGTGGTGGTTCTTTGACATTTTTCTTCTTAGTAGTAAAAACACAACTAAAAGTATTCACTGTGTGTCCAATACCAACAATCTCTTCAGTTGCAACAAATTCTTCCTTTTCTTCCATTTTCTCAGTATGCTCATCTGAAAGTACTGTGTCAATAATGTGTGCAACCAAAGCATTCATGTTGTGGTTCCATTGTGGGTACGTCTTTTCTGAGTGATATTCTTGATGAAAAGAATAGTATTGATCCATGCCCATGCTTTCGACATTCAACATAACATCCAAGCTCTGCGTAGACTTAACTGGCTAATTACTATTATTGTTGTTTTTATTCTTTCTCAGGAAGTTGAACTCGGGGGGCTTGCTGTTGACAGTGGTCTCGCTTGTCCTCTATTTCAACTTTTCCAACTCATTGGAAAGAGACTTGATGGTCCACATCAAGCTTTCAAGATCAGTAGCTTCTTTACTCTTAGCCTTATTTGAAGAGGCCTAGAACCTTTTACCTATCTCCTTGGAGTCTTTAGATGATCATCGTCGATAATGACTCTGATCACACACAAGTCCTTTTCAACTGAGATGGTTTCTTCAAAATTTTGAGCCAAAGTTTCTTTCACAACCATCTTTACAAATTGTGAAATGCTTGATGGCAAGAAATAAGTGTAGTAATCAATCATGATCAAGTCATGAGGCTTTGTATCTGGGGGGGATTTTGTTCAATATCTGATTGAACCTCTGGTTGAAATCCTTAACTTTCTCTTTTTCCCCCATCTTCAAATTCCCTAACTCCTTTAATAGCTTGGCTGCGCTTTTAGTCTCAACAAACTTTTCAAGGAAAACCTTTTAAACCCCCTCAAATTTTGAATTGAATTTACCTGAAGACTATGATACCGAACAACTACTCTACCATCTAAGGTACAAGGAAAGAGTCTACATGCAATATCATCATAACATACCTCAAGCATCTACAAGTGTAGGTAAAAGTTATTCAAATGGTCTTCCACTTTGATCGACTTGTTAGGGTCATATTTAATTAACGACTTTTCTAGGTGTCTTGGCATCTTGTGTAAAATACCTGAAAGAGTGAGTGGGCCCTGAGTCATCTAATCCAGATCTTTGTCTTCCTTGTTCTCGTCTTTGTGCTCCTCCCCCTCTTTAAAATCATAGGAATCCTCTTTGTGACCACCTATACTGTGGAAAATGTCGTCTGAAAGCGCAACATTATCCTCATACCCTTCTCTATAAGGTGGAAGTTGTTTGGGTTTTCTGTGTCATCCACAGATTCTAATAACTCTTCAAGAGTGGAAAAAACCAGATCTTCTACTCTAGATAACACTATGCTAGTAGGAGTTATTTCTTTTCTCTTTGGAAAATGACGAAGATTTTGTGTTTAAGGAATTAGTCCAATAACCTTTGCAAACCGACGGGTTACAGGTCGAATTGCCCAGATCTACTCATAAGTAACTTCACAAGTGGATTCAGGGCCCGACTGGGAAGATGGTCCCATTTCAGGAATATGATTCAAAGAGATGCTGGGAATTTTGTTGCCTTGTCTGGAAGAAGAATGATGTGGATATGTGGATTTATCAACGATTAAAATTTGGTTGCCCTCCTTCTAGCACCAGAAATGTTGACAGTGTTGGACTTGCTAACATTCAAACGAGTATCCCTGATATGAGGTCCCAACTAGAACTCACATTGTTTGGTGTAGGAGCTCCATCCAGAATACGAGTCGGTTGTCGTCTACTTAAATATTTCCCTTGGCTTTAGTTGTCAGCAAGAGAGAGAATCACATATGTGCCTTCGAAAAGCAAGTAAGTGTGTCTGGTGAATGTTCGGTTTCAAGTACATCAAGGTTCTTCTACTGTGGAGGGAAGAGGAAGTGAGCCTCTATGAGAAAGGTAATAATAACACCCTAGCATAGAGACACATAAACATGAAAGATTTTTCTAACATCTAGCATAATAGTCCACAAAGATGTGATGATCATCACAACCATTACAATGTAGGTTTTAACCCCATACACAAATTACCTGCATACGAATTCTAAAACACAGAAAATAAACAATGCGAGAGCATAACACATAAAACACATATACACAGAGATTTCCCTTGGATCCCAAAACCGAGACTACCAGCTTGATTTTTCATTATGTTCCTTTCGATGTTATAATACATATTTATACATGCTGAAGCATCCAATACCATGGACCGAAAACCATCGCGTCCCAAAAACATGTGGGAAAATTATGCACAAAACCATATGTGGGTCCGCCCAACCTAACATAGGGTCCAAAACCAAAATTTTCCGGGGCTCTGCCTCGGACCCCATAAAGTGGGGTTACGGGTACACCTCAAACCCCTTGTGACCCCCTCCCGCTACACAATCGGCGCAACGAAGGGGGGCTCCGCCCCCCCTCTAACCCCCCGGTTAACTACGTGGGCTAGTCGTGGAAAGAATATAACACAACCCAACATTCTCCCACTTGTTGTTTTCTTTCCACAGAGGGCCACAAGAGAGCTTAGTCATTTTTCTAGCCCTGAAATGCCCATTGTCTCTCTACACCAAGAGAACTTCTCAGAGCTCACAAATTTTGTCAATGCATCTGTAATATTCTTCAAAGTGTCCACCTTTACCAAAAACACCTTTTTTTCTTCTATCATATCCCTCACAAAGTGATACTGAACATCAATGTGCTTTATCTTTGAATGATATGCGGGGTTCTTTTCCAAGAAAATTGCACTTTGGCTGTCACAGTCTATCCTTATAGCTCCCTGTACTAACCCCATACTTGAACACAATCTCTGTAACCAAACTACTTCCTTGCTTGCATGAGTGGCTACCATGTATTCTGCCTCTGTAGTTGATAGTGCCACTACAGATTGTTTCTTACTCATCCAACTGACTGCACCTCCAAATAGGTTAATTAAACACATACCCACTTGTAGATCTTCTCTGATCCAGATCTCTAGCCCAGTCTGCATCAACAAAGTCACAAATATCCAACATTCTGTCTAATCCTGATTTTCCTTGGTAGCACAAACCATAATCACTAGTGCCACGTAAATACCTGAAAACCCGCTTCATTGCTGTCTAGTGCTCCTTCCCTGGTTTTGACATAAACCTGCTCAATACTGCCACTGCATGTGCAATAGTACAGATCATTGCATACATCAAGCTACTGACTGCACTTGCATATGGAACATGGGACATGTCCTCTTCCTCTTCTTGTGTCTTGGGACACTGTTCAGCAGATAACCTCACACCTATAGGAATAGGAACCTTCACTAGTTTACTATCCTGCATATTAAACCTCTGCAGTATTGTCTCGACATACTTCCTCTAGTTTAACCAGAGCTTCCTCTTTGCCCGATCTCTTTTAATTTCCATGCCCAAAATATAGTTTGCATCACCAAGATCTTTCATGTCGAATTTGGAGGACAATTGTGTCTTCAAATCCTGGATAATTTCTTTGTCATTTCCAACCAGCAACATATCATCCACATACAAGACTAGATAAATAACACGGTCAACAATTAATTTAAAATACACACAGTGATCTGCTTTGCTTCTAGTGAAGCCAAGTCCCCGTATAAATGTATCAAATTTCTGATACCACATCCTTGGTGACTGTTTTAACCCATACAAAGACTTCTTTAACTTGCATACCAGTTCTTTCTTACCCTTCACCGCAAAGCCTTCAGGTTGCTTCATGTATATTTCCTCTTCTAGATCCCCGTGAAGAAATGCTATCTTCACATCCATCTGTTCTACCTCAAAATCAAAAGTAGCAACAACAGATAAAAGTAATCTAATAGAAGTAACCTTGGCAAGAGGAGAAAAAATATCACCAAAATCAATTCCCGGCACCTGGGAATAACCTTTTGCTACCAACCGAGCTTTGTATTTCTCCACCTTTTCTTCTGCATTTGTCTTCTTCTTGAACACCCATTTGCTGCCAATGGGTTTCCTTCTAGCTGGCAACTGCACCAGATCCCAAGCCTCATTTTTGTGCAAAGATGCCATTTCATCAACCATGGCCTCTTTCTAGAGTTTGCCATCCTCTGAATCTACTGCTTCCTTCACAATTCTGGGATCATCGTCAATAATAGATAAAGCAAAATTTGAACAGAAAGCAGATGGACTATACCTTTTTGGCTGCCTTCTTTCTCGAACTGATCTTCTCACACCCGGAGTTTGTGGCTCTTCATCTTTTGATTCCTCCTCTGCTGTAGAGTTTGATTCTTCCTCCTTAAGCTCAAACTCTATCTTCTCAGGTTCCTTTGGTTGGACTTCATGTTTAATAACATCTTTTACCTCGCTGAACACCACATCTCGACTGTACACAACCTTCCGTGTGACTGGGTTCTAAAGCTTATAACCCTTTAAACCATCCTTATACCCAATGAAGATGCACTTTTCAGATTTACTATCCAACTTGGTTCGTTTCTCCTTTGGAACATGTACATATGCATCACATCCAAATACCCTTAGATGTGAAAGAGAGGGTTTCTTATCAGTCCATACCTCTTGTGGAGTCTTATCCTCCAACGCTGATGAAGGTGACCTATTGACCAGGTAACATGTAGTATCCACCGCCTCTACCCAGAATTCCTGTCCTTACCCGACACCACTGAGCATGCTTCTTGCCCTTTCCATCAACGTCTTATTCATTCTTTCTGCAACTCCATTTTGCTGAGGTGTATATGGAGTAGTCTTCTATCATGATATACCAAACTTCTTACAGAATTCTTCAAATTCCTTCTTGCAAAACTCTCCACCATTATCTATCCTCAACACCTTTATCTTCTTCTCTGTCTGATTTTCCATGAGAGCCTTAAATTCTTTAAACCTGTCAAAGGCTTCAGATTTCTTCTTAAGGAAATATATCCATGTATTCCTTGAGAAGTCATCTATAAATGATACATAGTACACAAACTTACCCAGTGATGGAACCTTCACAGGTCCAAACACATCACTGTGCACAAGTTCTAATATCTGTTTCACCCTCTTACTACCAGAGGGGAAACTCACCCGATTCTGCTTCCCATATACACAATTTTCACAGAAATCAAAATCCAGAGAGCTATTACTCATACCTTCTACCATACCTTTACCACGAAGTGTTCAAAGGCTCTTCTCTCCAATATGTCCAAGCCTTTGATGCCACAACATGGTCTTCTCTCCAGAGACCACTAGATTTTCTGCTCCACTTTCAGGAACCACAGAAATGTTGCACCCATCAACAATAATGCTACCTTGCAGCCTGTACAGAGTTCCAATTCAAACTCCCTGCATCAATACCAGTGCTCCCCGAACCATTTTGCAGGTATCCTTCTCGAACACTTTTTTACACCTGCAGAACCACTCTCTATGGGGAATGAAGTGAAAGGATGCACTTGAGTCAATCAACCATGCCTCATGATCTACATATGTACTTGAAGAAGCCAAGTACACATCCCCACCTTCATCTGAGGTGGTTTTCGCCTCTGCAGAAGTAGCATCATCAGATCCCTTTCCTTTATTAGCAGCTTTAGATTTATAGTCCCTTTTGTAGTGCCCTTCCTTTTCGTATTTCTAGCACACTAGCTTTACAGGTTTTCCTGGAGATTTAGATCTCCCACTCGATGACTTATTTTTGTTTATGTTCTGGGACCATCCATGTACAGACAAGGCATCACCATTCTGGCTCTCCATATTTTTCCGTCTCATCTCCTCAGTCAGCAAGGATGAGACTATTTCATCAAACTGCAAGGCAGTTGCATTGCTACCTATTGCAATAACCAGACTATCCCAAGAATCTGGTAGAGAACACAATAAACTGATGCACTTATCTTCATCTGAAATTTTAATATCAACAGATGCTAACTGACTTACCACAGTATTAAATGCGTTCAAATGCTCTGTCACCGAGTCTCCATCTTTCATCCTCAGGTTATACATCTTTTTTCGCAGGAATAGTTTATTCACCAGAGACTTAGATTGGTATAAAGCCCCTAACTTGTCCCACAAAGCCTTCGCTGTAGCTTCCCCTGACACATTCAACAATACTGAATCTGAGACACACAATCGTATTTTGCTCTTTGCCTTCTGATCCAACTTCTTCCATTCTTCATCGGACACTCCCGTTGGTTTAGTACCCAGATCTACTGCGATCCACTGATCTTTATCCACCAACAGCCCCTCCATCTTGAGTCTCCACAACTCAAAACTCTGACCATTAAATTTCTCGATCTCTATATTTCCACTGCTCGCCATCTTCTTTCACCACTCGAATCGATCTCGCAGATCTCCCACTGAACAGGGTCTACCACAGGCCTGAGCGAAACCCCTCAGCAATAAAGGCGTCCCCTTGAAGCCAAAACTGCTCTGATACCAAATGTAGGTTTTAACCTCGTACAAAAATTACCTGCATACGAATTTTAAAACACAGAAAATAAACAATGCGAGAGCATAACACATGAAACACATATACACAGAGATTTCCCCTGGATCCCAAAACCGGGACTACCAGCTTGATTTTTCATTATGTTCCTTTCAATGTTATAATACATATTTATACATGCCGAAGCATCCAATACCATGGACCGAAAACCATCGCGTCCAAAAAACATGTGTAAAAATCATGCACAAAACCATATGTGGGTCCGCCCAACCTAACATAGGGTCCAAAACCAAAATTTTCTGGGGCGCTGCCTCGGACCCCATAAAGTGGGGTTAGAGGTACACCTCAAACCCCCTGTGACCCCCCTTGCTACACAATCGGTGCAACGAAGGGGGGCTCCGCCCCCCCCCTCTAACCCCCCAGTTAACTACGTGGGCTAGTCGTGGAAAGAATATAACACAACCCAACATGCAACACATTCCCAATGTGATAAGCACAAAAATAACTGAAATAGTTCAACTAATTTAGTATAAGTGAAAGCAAACATGAATCATAAACATTTACAAGACAATCTTACAAATATTCATAATCCATGCATGAAAATCGTGTTGGCCATCAGTCTTCTAATATTAAGTAAAAGTCCCAAGATGCACGTATACAACGAACATCACTTTCTCCAATAGTGGAACTTGCTCCCCAAAATTACTAACTTTGTCTCTCTGATGCCTTATGGGAGAAGCCAAGGTGAAAAATCCTTTGCTTGTACAATGAAGGTGTATATATAACAAATGGCATGATCCTTCACCTCCCTTATGACTCTTGGACTACCCTCATGGTTGTTTGAATTCCCTATGACTTTTCAAGTCTTCCATGACTCTTTACATTCTGTACGTGTCCTTTGGGCTTCCACATCACAATACATTTTCGAATAAGAATTTACATAATCCAAAAAATGATGTGGCACATAATGACTCATGATAGGACAAGACATGACACTGATGACATGGACTGCATGATGACATGGCAATGTCAAGCCATTCTTTGTTGTTGCTTGCTTTGTGTCTTCTTGAATATAGAACATGATCTCTCCTTCCACCTCTATATGGCTTAGAGATGAGGAGCCTTCAGTGCTATCTAGATCTTAAGTTGTTGTCGCAATCTGATGTCCCTTTGCTTCCTCTTGATTGTTCAACTTATACTTGTAGTTAGAGAGGTGTCCGTTAGCATGGCCTCCTTCTCCATCTCTTTCATTACCATCCTGCCATAGCATGATAGAATACCTGCAACTACAATTCACTCATGACAAGATGACATTAGTTAGATAAACCCCTAGTCTAATATGTAACGTGATGATCCCCTAACTGAGATGAAACTGGGTGGTAGGGTGAGAGAGAGGCTCACGAACTACACAATTGTGTAGCTCAGGAAGTCAAGGGTCAGGACTGAGCCTTAAGACTATGTAATGCACTGTTCAGACTAGACTGGGCTTGACAAGTGTGCAGTTGAGGGGTTCAAGGAGTTAGGTTGAGAGCTTGAGCACTGAGTTTTCCCACTCTGTAGTTCTAGAAGGACATGAGGCCAGGTGATTGTGCAATTGTGCAGTTCAGGAGCCCAAGGCTAAGACTGCGCAATGCATAGTTCGAGGCTAGTTGGAGGGAAAGATTGTGTAGTTCTGGAGCTTAGGGTTGGGATTAAGCACTAAGACTGCACAATGCATAGTTCTGGGAGGCATAGATTACGCATTGCACAATTCCAAGATACAAGGTTGCTACTTGAGGGATGAGACTGCACAGTACACAATCCAAGAGGGTTGAATGTGGTTGAGTGCCCTGATTGGGGAGTTTTCCAGTTTTTTACTAAGTGTTGGATCAGTCAGATGAGGTTGAACAAAAGCAAGACTTGAACATGATCACACACTTAGATTACTTGACGACACAATGAGAAACACCCAGAACACATGAATAACATACTTTCCTCAATGCGACAACTTTACGATGGTTGACACCAAGTGTGACACCAAAGATACACTTTGGGTTGATCGTGATGATATTTGTGCGACAATGTGTGAAACTTTGGAGATCGGTGTGATACATGTTTACATGGTAAGTACAACTCAATAACACAAAGATCATCCCTTGAAACACACCAAAACCACTCTTGTATGATGTGCAAGACCTACCTTAGCTAAAAGATGACACTTTGATTTTCTCACAAATGGGACCAAAACACTTAAAGAATACACATGCAATGCCTCTTAATACTTGCAACGACAACATGTAAAGTCAAAATAAGCTCCAAAATTTGGATGTAGGCCAAAATTTTGGAGGGTGTTGTAGCAACAATAACAAAGCCATGACTTGGATCTTCATGATGATGTATCAAGGCCAAGCCACTCTTCTTGCTGCTTCCTTGATATCTTTGTGATAGACCTTTGCTTGTTCTTCCTCTTCACCCTCTAAAGGGTCTAAGTGAATGTTGGGACCTTCTAAGTTAGCTTCTTTGTCTAGATCCAAGATTCCTTTGTGTTCTTGATGATGGTTCTTCCTTTGCTCATTCTTCACAAGTTCTCTCCTGTAGCCACTCCTTGATGGCCTCTCTTCAGCATTACCCTGTCATGTTGTAATGATGAAACCGACATATGGAGACCACTCATGCCAAGCCAACATCAGTCAAGAAACCATCCATTCTACCTCTTATTACTCATGGAAGATGTTGGTTGAGATAAGGCAACATGCAATGGTTTTGAGAGCAGGAGGCTGGATATTGTGCAGTGGAGGGGTTTAGGAAATCAGGGAGGCCTCACTACTAATTAGAACTGTGCAATGCGCACTATAGGAGGGCTTGACAAATCTTCTTGCATAGTGAGGGAGTCTAGGAGGCAAGGTAATAAGCTCACTGACTAATGATATGCAGTAAGGAGTTCCAAAGAAGAAGGAGATAAGGATTGCACAGTTAGAAATCATAAGGACAGAGGAAGGCCTCGTTGTTGAGTGGAACTGCACAATGCGTAGTAGGGAGCAAACTAGGGCAAGGGATTGCACAGTGATGGATCTCAGTAAGTAGGACTAGTCACTGTAACTGCGCAATGCACAATGATTGGGGATAGGCTCATTGAATTACACTTTTCATGAGCTTAGTGACTCAACAATGATTCCTTTCTCACTAGAACTGAACAATGCACAATAGGAGGCTCTCATGATGAAGGGAACTGTGCAATTGGGCAAGACAGAGAGACAATGAGGTAGGGTTTCTCACTTGAACTATGTAATGTGTAGTCACTGAGGAGAAGGCTTAGGAAACTATGCAGTTGTGAAAGTTAGTTACACAGACAGTCTGGACTACTGACTATAACTGCGCAATGCGCAGTACAAGGTAGGAGGGAAGGAGGATTACGCAGTCAACAATTCCAGATAACTGAATTGATGGCTTAAGTTCCAAGGCTGCTCAGTGTACAGATGGAGGAGGGAGACTGTCTTCTAGGACTGTGCAGTTTCAAGAGATAGAGGGGCTTCACTGTGGCTTGGGAATGCAGTGCACAGTTCCAAGAGAGATAAAGGTTGTGTGAAGATTGAGCAAGTTGCGAAGATAGTGAAGGCTACTAAATGGCTAAGTGTGGGATTAGTGAGTAAAGAGAGAACAAGACATGGAATAAAGTCATGAAATGGTGATCTCACACTCAGGTAACATCAACACACATCATAGAACTCAAAATTCACATGCATACCCTTAAACGAAAATAATGACACTTATTTCTAAGTGCAACAGTGGTAACGTCACTTTACACCACTTAGAATGCAAGTAACGAAAGGAGTGTTAAATGCAACTAAATAGTGCACTAAGCCATGGGGAAGTCTCTAATGCATATTATTATGACATATAGGATCAACTAATGCAAAAGAATGTGCAAGGGCGACCTCTATTAGTGCACTAAGATGTGACACATGCAAGAGTGAAAACAATAAAAAACGATAACTGCGATAATAAGAAAACATGAAAATGACACTTGCAAAAGCTAAAGAATGTGAAAGTGACACATGCTATAGTGAAGAGAACACAAAAACACCACTTATGAAAGTGAAAGCAATCAAGAACGACATTCACAAATGTGAAAGCGACACTGATGAAAACTTAAACACACAAAAGCGATTGTTGAGAAAACTCAGTGAAGTGATGGTACAATTGCAACTAGGAATGAGAAAATTTTCCAATTAAATATTTTGCATTGATTGTCTACATGGACCACACAGTCTCTATCCTTAAACATTGTGCAGTCATTTACCTCAGCATCTGCGCAGTCACTATCAACAAGGATTGCGTAGTGCTTAACTTTCTAAGTTGTACATTGACTGTTAGGGTTGCTTGTAAGAAGATCACGTGTAAATGCATGAAAGGATAAGAATGTGTGAGCAAGTGACTCTAACAATTAGAAACTCAGAGGAAGACTTAATGACTTAGAAAATCATCAACCAATCATGAAGCAACTGAGAGCAACCAAGGAACGATGGATCATAGGATCACAAGCAGGCTCCAAAATTCAAATGTAGGCAAAATTTTGAAGGGTGTTTATCGCAGCGACAATATGTGGTTATGACATAGGATGTAGTAAATGGCTTCCAATCCAACCCATAAACATTGCCGAAAAAAAACACACACACACACACACAATTGTATATTTTTTTAGTGCATTTGTAGGCATACATGTGTTTTGTTTTGGTAACTTGCACACATACACGAGTTGTATTTACGAAACTTTCAAACATACGTGACTTGCATTAATGGTAGTCACAGACATATTATGGATTCCATAATAAGAAGAACGTATGTTTTTTTTTTTTTTTTCTAATTAATAACTTTTTAGGAAACATTGAATCCACAATACGGAAAAGAAGAAAGTATGGTTTTTTTTTTAATTAATAACTTTTTAGGAAACATTGAATCCATAATACGGAAAAGGGATGATAAGTAATCCAATGCTACATCTCAATACAGGATGTGACAAAAGATTCTATAACATATGGAACAAAATGTAAGAAAATAAAATTGAACCCCTTTTCCTCCTAGTTTCCCAGTTATAACATAGTTTGATAGCCAACTAGGGGTTAGATTTGACCATTCAACCTTCAATATGAGTTACAACTTGAGTGCAACTTAAACCTTCTAGAGTCTTCTTGGTAGCCTCTATATCACTAGCCCCTTTTCCATGAATACATGGCATCCTCTCGAATCATGGTGGACAAAAAAAGAAGGTGAAATTTTAGATGGCATAAATTTTGCATACAAAACTCTATTTAACATCTTTCTTGCACCATTGGAAAGGTCTGTAAGTATAGAACAACACCAAGGGATTTGGAATTTGTAAGAGTTTTTGGACCCTAAAAATATTTGTTTAATGCCTCAAGCTATCTTTGAAAGGTTTCAAAACCCAATTCACCGAATTTAGACTCACTAGTAAAAATGGCCCTATAAGATGATTCCTCCAATTTTCCACTTTGAAAGCATCGAGACGGATGAAAAATGATACAATGAACAAATATGGATCACACCTCCCTCCCCATAATATTTTACCAATGAGACAAGGAAAAATTTTCTCTACCTTCTCCCTAGTGTTTCATTTAGCCTTGCCTGGAAGTTGACCTTTCAACCCAATTTGCTAAAGGTTGTGTTGCTTGTATATTGTAGTCATGGACCTCTTATACAATATTGTATATTTTGTGAACTATACCTGAGTATTTGGTGATAAATTCTATATGAAAGGTAGGATCTTCTCCTCTTCCCAATCCAACATGGAAGGCTCATAGAGTTTCAAGTTTCCCACATTCACCATCGCTTAAATACATATGTGTGGGGTTATACTAAGTTTGTAGGCATTATCTCCTGCCTTCTCTAGTACCTCGAAAGGACCATATTGTAGAGCCTTGGTTTTATTACCAAGACCCTATATCCTTTCCTTATTCAACTATAACCATGTTCTATCTCCCACTCTAAATGATCTCTCTATCCTATGATGATCATGCATAAACTTATATTTTTACTATGACTTCTTTAGTGCTTCCTAAACATGTAAATGGATCTGCCTAATCTTAACAACAATTTTTTATGCTCTTAAAGCATACCTTATAAGATCCCGACTCACTCGTCCTTGTTATCTATATGCATCTAAAGTTCAAGGTGGAAAATATCTAAAAAGAGTCTTAAATGATGACTTATCGAATCGAAGTGTGGTCTACTCTATTGTAGGAGTTTTGTATGTAGACCATATTTTCATCCTAGGTCTTTGGATGCTTCTAGTTGTAACCCTCAAAAGGTGTAACAAAGTCAAGTTGACTACCTCTATTTACCCATATATCTATGGATGGAATGTTGTAAGCCTCTTCAATTTTGTGTCCATATTCTCCCACAATGTATTCCAAAATGTATTGACAAATATAGTGTCCATGACTAAAATGATGATTCTAGTTATCTCAAAATGCACCCTGACCTATTCAATGAACAAGTTTGTTGTTTATTTCCCCTTGTTGTCTTTTTATAGGGGATAAGAATGCACATATTTCTAAACTTACCAACTACCGTGAATAGGTAGCCATGTCCTTTCCTGGTTGTTGGTAAATATGTCACAGAGTCCAGGGAAATGGTTTCCCTTAGACGAGTGGGTACAAGTAAGGGACTGTATATACCCTATTTCTTGTTATTGGGTTTTCTATTACAACAAACTATACATCCTACAATGAACCTAGCTCTAATAAACTCTATTCCTAACACTTGGATGTGTGAACATCTCTAATCATTTACAGTCACTCACCTTCAGGGACACATAGCTTCTCCAACCTATAGAGTAACTCAATCTGGATATGATAGTCAATTGTGTTTTCACCACTATCCACATGACTTTGGACCTATAACTTTTGATACACCTCCCTGAAGTCCTCATCCTTTATATATGTATATCTATATACATCATGGGTGAAAGGCTCCATCTCCATTGGAGTTCCCAAAGCTATGATTTTTAATGTGGGTGGCCTTGAAGGGATGTTGTCCAAATTATTTGCATTTCCCTTCATGTACTTGATCACTAAATGGAACTTTTATAAAAGAACCTATTCACGTGTAATCTCTAGTCTATTGCAACTTACTGTGGCCCTGCAAGTACTATAGTAGTTGGTTATTGGTGTGGATGACAATCTCCTCTCCCATCAGATTGTGTTTCCACTTCTTGACAACTTGCATTGGGACATAAAGCTCCTTGTCATAAGTAGGGTAGTTGAAAATTGCCCCATGAAATGCTTCGGATTGGTAGCATATAAGCCTTCTTCCCTACATCAAGACCACTCCCACAGCATGCCCACTCACATCAATCTCCACTTGGAAGGGATGCTACAAGTTTGATAATGCAAGAACCAATTTTTAATTGATTCTCATCTTGAACTCATCAAATGCCTTTTGGTGACTCTTTGCCCACTAGAAACTCTTACCAGTGACTATTATGGCATGGAGTGGTCAGGCTATTGTTGAAACTATGAATATTTTAGGTACTATGTTGCCATAACAAATCTCTTAACCTTTGAAACATTCGTAGGCACTGGCCACTTGATGATGGCCTTTGTCTTTGTAATATCTATCTTAAGCCGCCCTCCATAAATCACATAGCCTAGATATGCCAAAGGCTATTGTGTAAACTCAAATATATTCTAGAAATTGGTGCTTCTTCAATGTCTTTAGCACCTGTATCAAATGTGAGATGTGCTCCTCCCCGGTAGCATTGTATACCAATATATAATCCAAATAAGCAATAGCCAATGAATCTAGATATGAGTTTATTACATCATTCATTAATATCATGAACATAGTTTTTGCATTGCATAGACCAAATAGCATGACTAATCACTCATACAAACCTTGTCTGATTTTGAAGGCGATCTTCTTAGTATCTTCTTCTCTGACTCAAACCCAATGATACCCTAATTTTAAAACAAGTTTGGTGAAGTAATTTTCTTACTACAACTGGTCCAAAAGATCGTTTATCCTGAGCAAGAGGTAACTATTCTTGGGCGTAATTTGGTTTAATGGCTTGTAGTCAATGCACATTCGCCAAGTCCCATCCCTCTTACGCCTAAGAATAGTCACCCATTGCTATGGCACAATTATGATGAGTGTCGCACATGGTGAGGTAATTGGTTGAATAACACCCTACTCCAACAATTATGGCAATTGCTTCTTCACTTCGTTTGCTTCTAGAATGGACTTCCTATAGACCCTGATATTTGTCAATGGGGAGTCCAACAATAGTTGGATCTCTTGCTCCACTTCCCTCCTGGGTGGTACCTATTTAGGCTCCTAGAACACTCCCTTGTATGGTTGCAACAACTCTTCAAATTGTTGTCTCTATTCCTTAGTGCACCCCTCCATGAATTCATTTGATCTCATTAACTCTTCTACAGATTGATTTTCTCTTAAGAACAACAAAACATACTTCTTACTATAACTAATCAATTTCTTAGCTTGGTTGGCACTTGCCAGTGAAATATTTGACTTTCCTTTGTGCACTCTGATGATGAAGCATTTTCTTCCTAGATGAGGTGGTATTGGTTAGCTATTTACATGAATACCGCATCATGCATGTACATATATGGAATTCAAAATTGAAATCTGCATACATCAAGTGGAAGTGCATCTAATTCTACTTATCAATAAAATCAACATCAATAACAAATTTAGTTTTACACTATTTAATTTCCTTTATCTCTACCTTCTTGTTGACCCATCCAAATGAATATGGGCTAGGATGGTCATGAAACTCCAACCCAAGTTTTTTGACTAGATCCATAGCTATGAGATTTCCTTGTGATACTAAGTCGAACAAAACATCAATATCTGTCTTTATGACTTGTATCTTTATATGGAAGAGTTTGGTTATCTCCTTATCTTCTTGTTCACGAAGGCTACTAAGATTCACCTCTTTTTGCGCCAATGTGTAGGCAATATTCTATCCATGTCCGAGCTAATTTCCTCTTGATTGCACAAATATATGTTTGTAATATTTTTCTTCTTTATGTCCTTCTTTTGATTCTTTGAGCTAAGTTGTGGATGTAATTTCCAACGCTTCTCCTTTGTGTGACCATCAATATTGCATTAGTTTTTAGGATTCTTATATTGGTATGTTTTGGTTATTGTCTTCTTTTCATTTCCCCCTTTCCACTTATTCTTCCCCTGCTTAGAAGATTCACGGTGTTCCTTCTACTTTGAACCACTTGACTACCCTTTCTTTTGGCTCGTGTTTTCCCCATATTATGTCTACACACAAGCCTTGTCCACTATTATAGGTTTGAACATCATCATTTTCTTTCATATATGAATGTATAGATCCCCTGTATACTCAAGGAGTACATCTAGGTTCCTAGGAGAGACACCCAACATTATTCCCATATTCCTAAATTCTATGGTGTACTCATATATACTCTTCCCTTCTCTCTGCCTGAAGTAATGTCGTCAGATCTACTAGTCCTCTACATACTCGATAAGGTAGAATTGAGACTTTATGAAAGTTTTAAAACCCCCCCACTTAGTGGAGGATCCCCCTCTTTCCCAATGATTTCTGTGTGGATTTCCCACTAGGGCAGGGCATGACCCTCTAATTTCAAAAGAGCAAATGGAATTTTCTATTTCTCCTCTATATGATGAATGCTAAAATAAACCTCCAAATATTGCAACCAAGGATTTAATTTAAAATAATATATCACACCTTGATATGGTTTGATATCCACCTTTTCTTCCATCTTGAAGAATCATTGTGAATGGTTCATGATGCTCGAACTCGATTGCTCTTTTTCGAGTTCCCTAGACACCTTTTGTGGTTCTTCACGATCGCCTAATTTTCCTTCCATTATGACCTTTGACTTGGAACCTCCATCTTCTCAGGTTAGCCTAATATTATTGGTTAGATCCATTATGAGGAGGTTCACATTATGTTTTATATCTACAACTCACACTTCCATATGAAAAAACCTCTCCTCTGTTAAATCTCAAGGGTTATCATAAACTAATTCGTCAGCCATGGCTAAGGTTTTATAAATTTCTGCTTAAACTGATCCAATCCCCTACAACTTCCCACCAAATACCTAAAGAAACTTTCTTTGATACCAATATGATATGTAAATTGCCAAAGATATTCCACTCGACAGTTTACCTCGATACATCTATCAAAATAAACCAAAATATATATTATGAAAAGTTAATTCCCTTTATATTTCTGATATGTTATTTTTTTTTTTGTTTTGTTTATGCATACAATAGATAATATATGGAAAATATAGAACAAGAAAATACAATCACTCACAGACCATAATGAACACCAAGATATTCTTTAAGAAATCGTTAAGTGAGAAAACCCGGCTAGAAGGTGAGGTTGCTCTACTCTCTTTGTATGGAATGTGTTAGTGTCAGTGTCTTCACATTGCCATCAGTGATCAAAATTCACTCTTTTGCATTCATATTAGGCGTCCCATTCTAAATGAGTTGCATTCCATTAGGTCATGGATCAACTGATGGTAGGCACACGTTAGTTTTTTTCTCATGACACATATCTGCTGACCTCATTTCATGTGTGCTTCAGTCAACGGTTCAGGTTCAGGTTCATTTTCAGTTTATTTCATCAAATAGGTCTTAGGTCTTAGGGTTTCAGATTCATTAGGTAATAGGGTTTCATCATGTCAAATTTTCAGTAACCATTGACTAATAATGGTCAGCAAACACATGAGGATGAAAATAATCATCAGGAAACTTTTAATTTCATAATTTGTAAACTTAATAATTTTTTCACCTCAAAACCAGTTTGAGGTGAAAACAGAGCATTGGTATTTATTTGTAAATTTCATGTAATTTCATCATTTCTCATAAGTACTTAATAAGTCTCATGCTGCTCCTGGTCACCTACTGATATTTTCAAGTACATGCCACTGCAAAAAGCAAAAGACTATCAAGCATCAATTCACCTAATTCAAACAAAAAGTCAAGCATCCAAAAAACAGAGTATTTGAAAAAAAAGCCAAAAGACATTATAAAGTGGGTTTTGAAAAATGAAAAATCAAAAGTGCCCAAGCCATATAAAGGTCATTTCTCTCTCAAGTTATTTCATTGTTTGAGTTGAATTTTATGAACAAAATCGTGATTTTAAGGTGTTATTGAGCAAAGGGAGGGAAATTGCTGTGTTTTTGGAGAAAACTGCCTGGCGCTACACACCTGGGTAATTTATGCAGTGTAAAAATGAACGGGCGCTACGCACCTGGGTGAGTGCGCTACGCACCTGGTAGTTAAGCTCCAGATCGTTCCAAATTGCCTCAATTCACCTCAAAACTTCCAAATTTCCTTTTTGCAAGTAAGTAACACAATCATTCTCGTTGGAAAGAGGTTGTTGCATCAGTGTTTGGTGATTTTTTATTTCAAGAAGTCAAACCCTAGTTTTCACCAAACTTTCTCATAAATTTAACAACTCACTCATCTATTGCTGTCGTTTCTCATCTATATGTTTTCCCCTAAACCCCATTCCCTCATATAAGATTCCCTAAACATCATTCCCTCATATATGTTCCCCACTTCATACACTATTCCCAAACTCTACACTATTCCCAACCCCTACTCACTCACTAAATCCCATTCACACTCTTATTCACTCTCACCTATTTACCTATAAAATCTCTTCATACTCATCTTACATTAATTTACCCTATCTCTTCATTCACCACAAGAGAAACAACTATAAAACAATGGAGAAGGTCAGTGAGTATGAATTGGAAGATGAAACCCTTAGTGATAGTTCCAAGGAGAGAGACACACGGGGTAGGAAGCCTCATAAGGGAGGAAAAAATATTAGAGAGGAGCCCACCAGTTTGAGGGAGCTGCAAGCCTGCCCTTTTGCCATTTCTTGTTTTAGACATCAGTCATGTTTCAGTTTCTGTGAAATGGTGGAAAGGGTTAAAACTCATCATGAATTAGCAAGGTTGTTTGTGACACATTTGGACAACAATGAAGTAGACCTTGCTGGAGTTACATTCACTTTGTCACCAGCTGTTATTTCAGAGGCTACAGGTATTCCAAATGTGGGTGAAAAGTGGAACAAAGGTCATGAAATTGACAGGGAGTACTATGAGCCTTACATCAAGGCTAAATATCATAACAAACTCAAGAGAGTATTCCCCTTTAAATTCTTGGAGGACAGGTTTACTCCATTGATGAAGATCATCATCAAGTACTTTACTTGTGAAGGTAGGTTCTCTCGACTGTATGCTTACCACATTAGACTGCTGATGCATTTCACTAGGGTGAGAATGATGAATATCCCCTACTTCATATTTAGAAACATTGAGAAGATGGCACTCATTGTAAAGAAGAAATCATACCCCCAGCAGTTAACCAACATCTACCACTTCTCTGTGATTAAAATCATTGTTTTACATCAATTGAACCTACTCAACATACCATGGGAGACCTTCATTTCTCATGAAATGTTCAAAATTCCTCGAGTCTTTTAATCAATGCCTCAAGAAGAAGGTGGACCTTCAGGACAGGAAAAGGTCCAAGAGACTGAAATTGTGGGAGTGCCAATGTTTGTGACATATGAGAGAGGCACTAGGAAACTTTTTTAAGCTGCCAGGCAAGTATTATCTCCACAAGGTGTGGAAGGGGTCTCGCCTTCATCTACAGGCTACAGGAAAATGTTATCTCCACAAGGAGTGGAAGGGGCTTTGCATTCATCTTTAGCTAAACAGGTACAGGTTGGGCAACACAGCAAGGGCAAAGGTAAAGGAAAGAAAAGGATGCATGAGAAAGATCTTAGTGATGAGCAAGAGAGATATTTGACGTTGTTGATCATGAGGAGACACAAGGAGTTGATGTCATTGATTTGGAAACTCAAGGTAAAAAGATTACTAAAGACATGATCATCAAGGAGCAAGAGGCTGAGATAAAAGCATTTTCAGACAATTTAGAGAGGGAAAAGTAGATCATCAATTATCTAGAGCAAGAAAACAAACAATTTACCGACAAGCAAGTCCTCATGGAGCTACAAATGATAAAAGAAGGCAGGCAAAAGATCAAGGAGGCCAATGTTCCATTAACCTCCATTGAACAAGAGATCGAGAATAACTGGGAAAATTGGCTTGAAAGGGTCAATATACACCTTGATGGGCTGCTTGAGAAGGCCAATAGAGACAAGAAGATGCTTTGTCACATGGCCTACCACTACATGACCCGGAATAAAATATGCAATATAAGGATGAGGAAGCTTAGGGCTAGGTTGAGGAAAGCCTTAAGGAGCAAAAAGGAGCATGACAAGCTAAAAATATTGGCTGAGGCCTCACTAGCCCATCAAAGCAAATAATGAGGGTGCCTTGTGCCAAATCTGGGCAAGTTTTGGAGAGTTTTTTTCATTTTGAAATTTTGAAAATTTCCAACACAGAAAATTGCATTAGGTGCGTAGCGCCACAGGCGCTATGCTTTTGACTGGAGGACTTTTTGGAGAAATGGTTTGCATATTTGGATTTAGCATGATGAGAACATCAATCCCTAAAAGTTTCAACAATTTTGGAGCAACACTTGGTCACCTAATGGTAAAAAAACAATCAAAAAATGACCTCTCTGCCTCTTTTTGGACACACAGGAAGCAGCCTTGGGAGATTCCACTTTTGAGGAGGAAAATGACATCCAAATAAAAAAATTCAAGATGTTCTAGAAACTAGACAGGAATAAATTTCCAACAAGCTATCTTGGGCTCAATTTTTCTAAGGGGAAGGCCTTGAAAAGTGGCTGTGAAGTGGCGCTACACACCTGGCCAGTGGCACTACGCATAGAGCCAGTTTGCCCAAAAATCCAGTTTTCGCCTAGTTTCTCCACAAGTTGACTTTTTCTCTCTTCATGGGTGAATTTATGATTGTAATTAATGCCATGGTGTGTAAATGTAATTGTGAAATGAACTTAGAGGGTAGATTTGTCATTTTGAGGTGGTTTGGGGGTCAATGAATCAGTTTCCATGGTTTTAGAGGCAAGCTGTTCCACTGCCTATATTCCTGTTCCTTGTTTGGAAATGGTTGTAACAGTTCCTTATCTCTCATATTCGACCCCTGATGGCTAGCATAGGTGGTTTGATGTCTATATTATGTATTTTTCAGTCATTAGCAAAGGTTGGACTCTCTTGGATAATCTGAGATACATTGTACATCTCTACAACAGTTGGGAAAGGAAATAAACCAGGATTTGCAGCTATTTTTGTGGGATTCTTGTGGTAATGTGTTTTTGCATTGTTTCTCCTTTTTTCATTAGTTTTTCTCATGTGTTATGTGTGCCAAAATATAATTCATTCTTCTAAACTAAATGAATCAAGATAGATAGGTAGAATACATTGGTTACAGTGCTCTACCTTGGGAATACATTTAGTTTTTGATGTTTTCAGCTGTTTGAAGAGGACTCATGATCTTTGCATGCCCTCCTCAACTCCTCACCAGTCTTAGACCTACCATCGCACTCAATTTCAAGTGCTAAAACACCTACCTACCTCACCCCATAGAACACCCTGCATTCCTGACTTGATTTCTCGGACCTAAAGCTGCCTGCTCCATTTGATCCAGCAACAAAACCAACAAAATCAACCAAAAAAGCTTAGAGCTACTATACATAGCCTAAAATCCCTATTTGCAGTCATCTCGACTAAGATTGACAAGGAGAGAGCCCTCTCCTGACCTGGTAGGGCTAGCTACCAGGTTAAGCTTGGTTTGTGGTTACCCTAGAATTGCCTCCCTTAAGCCTGAGGTCAATCTAGGCTCTAACATAGTGGTGACCATACTGGGGAATGTAGTTTTATGTTCCTCAGCAAAATGTATCATGTTTAGATCTGATTGTTGATGGTGGACAACGATCAGACACCGGAAGGCTGAAATCATTCACCTGGCGACTCCAGTGTCGAAAAATCCCAAGCTTCAAAATTTTTAATGCAACTCTACTCTTCAAGAACCAATAGCCTGAAGAATTTCTTGGTGAATTCATTGTTATCAAAATGGATTTGTTTGCTCTAAGGTATGCTCCCATGAGCCAAGATCACATTCCAGGTTTCCCAAATAAAATTCCTAAGGTAGATTGGTAAAGGAATTTGCCTATGTTTAAAGATACTGATAGGAATGATGTTTCTTTACATCTGGTTAGATTTCACATGCATATTCACAAGTTGAAGGTTGATTTTCCTGAAGACTGCTTGATGAAGATATTCATGGCCACGATGGAAGGTGAAGCCCGATCTTGGTATGAGAGTTTGCCGCCTGCTAGTATTTACTGTTTGAAGGATTTTCATACCATGTTCTTTGAAAGGTATAAAGAATCTTGTCCATCATTAATATTAGTTCAGAACTGTTGTAGATATGCTTATAGTTTTATTGAAAATATTGAGAAAGTTTATGAAGATGATGATTTCATGGACGATGAGATCATGGAAGCCCTATATGAAAATCCATTTCAGCAGTGTAAAGAAAGCTTAGAGGATACTTGTCAATATGCTCAGGAAAATTTGCAGCAGGTTCAAGATCTTAGTACAATTGAAAATGATGGAGGATAAGGTCTTATTTCAGATCTGATCAGAACAGAAGAAAGTATGTAGGGAATTCAAGTTTCAATTTCAGATTGTGATAAAGTCAAGTTGGCTAATTCAGATCTAGATTCAGATCGTGATGATGAAGAGTACCTTGTTCTGAATCCCATGAAGGAGAGCTCTGTTGTTGAGATCGTCTAGAAAGAGGAAGATAAATTTATTGACCCAAGTGTTCTCATTTCATTAGAACAAAGTCTTCATGAGGAGGTAATCCAATCCTTTTATGACAAACAAGATGAGATCTTTGTTCATGTAAGTGAAAAATCTTCTTTGGATAACTCAGTGGTAAATGATAGAACTGTTAGTTTTGAGTTTCAAGAACTATCTAAAGTTTTCCCTCGTATGACTGATGAGTGCGATAAGAAACATGACAATTTGATTGCCATGTCATATGAAGATGATCAACAATGTTTTCAAATTTCAGAAGACCAGAGAATTGAGGACTGTCATTCGGGTTTTTCATGTTTTTCATGTTATTTCAAGAAGACAATAATTGTTTGAGCAAAAGAAAACAAAAAGTATTATCTCCTCTGTTTGAAGATGAGATATATCAACTCCTGAAAGGTCAGGTTACAGCCCAAGCTAATGCAGGTTTGCAGTGTTCACATCATCAAGGTGTAGGTGAAGCTTCTTCCACTTTTGAAAATGAGGACAGTCTTGAAATTAGATTTATAGATCAATGAACAGATATTGTTTTCCTTCATGAAAATGATAAGGCTGTCATGTTTGATAATCTTGAAGATTGTTTTCTGTTTCAGAAAGGCTTAGACTATGAAATTGAGGAGTATGAGCCTGAGAGAGACAATATTGTTTTCCTTCATGAAAATGATAAGGCTGTCATGTTTGATAATCTTGAAGATTGTTTTCTGTTTCAGAAAGGCTTAGACTATGAAATTGAGGAGTATGAGCCTGAGAGAGACAATATTGTTTTCCTTCATGAAAATGATAAGGTTGTCATGTTTGATAATATTGAAGATTGTTTTCTGTTTAAGAAAGGCTTAGACTATGAAATTGAAGAGTATGAGCCTGAAAGAGAAAATATGCCAGAAATCGAGTCAGAATTTCTCATGCTCGAGGAATTTATAGACAACACTCATATAGCAAAAACTTATACTTCTCTATGCCTTCCTATCAATCAGCAACTAACTGTTCTTTCAGATCAGAATGAAGGTACTTGTATTTTTGCTGCTGGATCTCAAGACAAGCTAGTGGTTCAGGATTTTCAAGATCTATTCAACATTCTTTTGCAAGCATTAGAGAAGATGAATGTTGCCTGGTTCATTAGCATAAGCCTTGGTTTCAGTTGTTATTGTGAGTTGCCTACATCTACATCGTTCTACTTGCTCAGGGAAAGTGAGAGCAGGATTTTAGTAAGTAGCCATCTGCTGGATTGGTTACATTGTAAGGCTCACTTCACATGATTGTACATATTTCATCAGTAGGTAGGTGGTTGTCATCATGATTTGAAGCCCTCAAATCTCGATGGTCTGCTGCCATTAAAAATCTTAGTAAGTACTTGTTTCAGTTAAGTAAGTCTTGAGTCAATTTTAAGTTAGTTCCAATAATTTCAAGTTAGTTTCAGAGTCAGTTTGTGTCATCAATTCGTCAGTTTTGAGTCATGCATTTCAGTTTGAGTTTTTGACTCCATGCCCAATGGATAAGGCTACCTGGTCTACCATGTTCTTGGCACATCCAAGGAGCTACCATCCCCATTGGAGCCAACGTTAGTGTCAGTGTCTTCACACTGCCATCAGTGATCAAAATTCACTCTTTTGCATTCATATTAGGAGTCCCATTCTAAATGAGTTGCATTCCATTAGGTCATGGATCAACTGATGGTAGGCACATGTTAGTTTTTCCCTCATGACACATATCTGTTGACCTCTTTTCATGTGTGCTTCAGTCAATGGTTCAGGTTCAGGTTCATTTTCAGTTTATTTCATCAAATAGGTCTTAGGTCTTAGGGTTTCAGTTTCATTAGGTAATAGGGTTTCATCATGTCAAATTTTTAGTAACCATTGACTAATAATGGTCAACAGACACATGAGGATGAAAATAATCACCAGGAAACTTTTAATTTCATAATTTGTAAACTTAATAATTTTTTCACCTCAAAACCAGTTTGAGGTGAAAAGAGAGCATTGGTATTTATTTGTAAATTTCATGTAATTTCATCATTTCTCATATGTAATTAATAAGTCTCATGCTGCTCCTGGTCACCTGCTGATATTTCCAAGTACATGCCACTGCAAAAGCAAAAGATTATCAAGCATCAGTTCACCTAATTCAAACAAAAAGTCAAGCATCCAAAAAATAGAGTATTTGAAAAAAAAGCCAAAAGACATTATAAAGTGGGTTTTGAAAAATGAAAAATCAAAAGTGCCCAAGCCATATAAAGGTCATTTCTCTCTCAAGTTATTTCATTGTTTGAGTTGAAGTTTATGAAAAAAATCGTGATTTTAAGGTGTTATTGAGCAAAGGGAGGGAAACTGCTGTGTTTTTGGAGAAAACTGCTTGGCGCTACGCACCTTGGTAATTTATGCAGTGTAAAAACGAACGGGCGCTACGCACGTGGGTGAGTGCGCTACACACCTGGTAGTTAAGCTCCAGATCATTCCCAATTGCCTCAATTCACCTCAAAACTTCCAAATTTCCTTTTTGCAAGTAAGTAACACAACCATTCTTGTTGGAAAGAGGTTGTTGCATCAGTCTTTGGTGATTTTGTCTTTCAAGAAGTCAAACCCTAGTTTTCACCAAACTATATCATAAATTTAACAACTCACTCATCTATTGATGTCCTTTCTCATCTATATGCTATTCCCTAAACCCTATTCCATCATATAAGATTCCCTAAACATCATTCCCTCATATATGTTCCCCACTTCATACGCTATTCCCAAACCCTACACTATTCCCAACCCCTACTCACTCACTAAATCCCATTCACACTCTTATTCACTCTCATCTATTTACCTATAAAATCTCTTCATAGTCATCTTACATTCATTTACCCTATCTCTTCATTCACCACAATAGAAACAACTATACATCAATGGAGAGGGATAATGAGTATGAATTGGAAGATGAAACCCTTAGTGACAGTTCCAGGGAGAGAGACACATAGGGCGGAAGCCTCATAAGGGAGGAAAACATATTAGAGAGGAGCCCACTAGTTTGAGGGAGCTGCAAGCCTGCCCTTTTTCCATTTCTTGTTTTAGACATCAGTCATGTTTCAGTTTCTGTGAAATGATGGAAAGGGTTAAATCTCATCATGAATTAGCAAGGTTGTTTGTGACACATTTGGACAACAATGAAGCAAACCTTGCTGGAGTTACATTCACTTTGTCACCCGCTGTTATTTCAGAGGCTACAAGTATTCCAAATGTGGGTGAAAAGTGGAACAAAGGTCAGGACATCGACATGGAGTACTATGAGCCTTGCATTAAGGCTAAATATCATAACAAACTCAAGAGAGTATTCCCTTTTAAATTCTTGGAGGACAGGTTTACTCCATTGATGAATATCATCATCAAGTACTTTACTTGTGAAAGTAGGTTCTCCCGACTGTATGCTTACCACATTAGACTACTGATGCATTTCACTAGGGTGAGAATGATGAATATCCCCTACTTCATATTTAGAAACATTGAGAAGATGGCACTCATTGTAAAGAAGAAATCATACCCCCAACAGTTAACCAGCATCTACCACTTCTCTGTGATTAAAATCATTGTTTTACATTAGTTGAACCTACTCAACATGCCATGGGAGACCTTCATTTCTCATGAAATGTTCAAAAGCCCTCGAGTCTTTTCATCAGTGCCTCAAGAAGAAGGTGGACCTTTAGGATAGGAAAAGGTCCAAGAGACTGAAACTGTGGGAGTGCCAGTGTTTGTGACATATGAGAGAGGCACTAGGAAACTTTTTGCAGCTGCCAGGCGAGTATTATCTCCACAATGTGTGGAAGGGGTCTCGCCTTCATCTACATTCTATAGGCAAATGCTATCTCCACAAGGAGTGGAAGGGGCTTTACCTTCATCTTCAGCTAAATAGGTACAGGTTGGGCAGCACAACAAGGGCAAAGGTAAAGGCAAGAAAAAGATGCATGAGAAAGATCTTAGTGATGAGCAAGAGAGAGATTTTGACCTTGTTGATCATGAGGAGACACAAGTTGTTGATGTCATTGATTTGGAAACTCAAGGTACAAAGATTACTAAAGACATGATCATCAAGGAGCAAGAGGCTAAGATACAAGCCTTTTCAGGCAATTTAGAGAGGGAAAAGTGGATCATCAATTATCTAGAGCAAGAAAACAAACAATTTACCAACAAGCAAGTCCTCATGGAGCTACAAATGATAAAAGAAGGCAGGCAAAAGATCAAGGAGGCCAATGTTCCATTAACCTCCATTGAACAAGAGATCGAGAATGACTGGGAAACTTGGCTTGAAAGGGTTAATATACACCTTGATGGGCTGCTTGAGAAGGTCAATAGGGACAAGAAGATGCTTTGTCACATGGCCTACCACTACATGACGTGGAATAAAATATGCAATATAAGGATGAGGAAGCCTAAGGCTAGGTTGAGGAAAGCCTTAAGGAGAAAAAAGGAGCATGACAAGCTAAAAATCTTGGTTGAGGCCTCACTAGCCCATCAAAGAAATTAATGGGGGTGCCTTGTGCCAAATCTAGGCAAGTTTTGGTGAGTTTTTGTCATTTTGAAAGTTTGAAATTTTCCAACACAGAAAATTGCATTAGGTGCGTAGCGCCACCGGTGGCACTACGCTTTTGACTGGAGGAATTTTGGATAAATGGTTTGCATATCTGGATTCAGCATGATGAGAACATCAATCCCTGAAAGTTTCAGCAATTTTGGAGCAAAACTTGGTCACCTAAAGGTCCAAAAACCATCAAAAAATGACCTCTCTGCCTCTTTTTGGACACAAAGGAAGCAACCTTGGGAGATTCCACTTTTGAGGGGGCAAATGACATCCAAATGAAATAATTCAAGATGTTCCAGAAAGTAGACAGGAATACCTTTCCTACAAGCTATCCGGGGCTCAATTTGTCTAAGGGGAAGGTCTCCAAAAGTGGTTGTGAAGTGGCGCTATGCACCTGGCCAGTGGTGCTACACATAGAGCCATTTTGCCCAAGAATCCAGTTTCGCCTAGTTTCTCTGCAAGTTGACTTTTTCTCTCTTCATGGATGAATTTATGATTGTAATTAATGCCATGGTGTGTAAATGTAATTGTGAAATGACCTTAGAGGGTAGATTCGTCATTTTGAGGTGGTTTGGGGGTCAATGAATCAGTTTCCATGGTTTTAGAGGTAAGTTGTTCCATTGCCTATATTCCTGTTCCTTGTTTGGAAATGGTTGTAACAGTTCCTTATCTCTTGTATTCAACCCCTGATGGCTAGCATAGGTGGTTTTATTTCTATATTATGTATTTTTTCAGTCATTAGCAAAGGTTTGACTCTCTTGGATGCTCTGAGCTACATTGTACATCTCTACAGCAGTTTGGCAAGGAAATAAACCAGGATTTGCAGTTATTTTTGTGGGATTCTTGTGGTAATGTGTTTTTGCATTGTTTCCCCTCATGTCATTAGTTTTTCTCATGTGTTATGTGTGCCAAAATCTAATTCATTCCTCTAAACTAAATGAATCAAGATAGATAGGTAGAATACATTGGTTACAATGCTCTGCCTTGGGTATACATTTAGTTTTTGACGTTTTCAGCTGTTTGAAGAGGACTCATGATCTTTGTATGCCCTCCTCAACTCCTCACCAGTCTTAGACCTACCATCTCACTCAATTTCAAGTGCTAAAACACCTACCTACCTCGCCCCATAGAACACCCTGCATTCCTGACTTGATTTCACGGACCCAAAGCTGCCTGCTCCATTTGATCCAACAACAAAACCAACAAAATCAACCAAAAAACCTTAGAGCTACTATACCTAGCCTAAAATCCCTATTTTCAGTCATCTCGACTGAGATTGAAAAGGAGAGAGCCCTCTCCCGACCTGGTAGGGCTAGCTACCAGGTTAAGCTTGGTTTGTGGTTACCCTAGAATTGCCTCCCTTCAGCCTGAGATCAATCTAGGCTCTAACAGAATGGAGATGACACATTTACAAATGAGACGGCACTCTCTATGGAGTTTCCTAAGACTTGTGGCCCTTGGGATTCTATAGAACACAAATCACTTATGTTTTTCTTTCTCTCTATCCCCACTTTCCTACTCCACTCTACTATGTAACAAAATTCAAATAAAGAGAACAATATCCCTTTTCCTCCTAGTGGTTCGGTTATAACATAGCTCGATATACAACTAGGGGTTAGATTTTACCCATTCAACCCAAGACATGATTCATAAATTGACCCTTCTAGAGTTTCTTCATAATATCCACATGGCTAGCTCAATTTCCATGAATAATGGGGTTGATGTGGCATCCTCTGGAATCACGGTGGACAATACAAGAAGGTCAACTTATGGATGGCATAACTTTTGCATATGGACTCCATTTGACATATTTCTTACATTGTTAGAAAGTTACCTGAGTATAGAATAATGTGAGTGGATATAGAAAAAATAAATAGTTTTTAGACCCCAAAAAACTTCTTTTAATGCCTTAAACTTCCTTTGAAAGGTTCGAAACCCCAATTCACCAAACTAGGACATGTCACTAAAAATGGTCCTATAAGTTGGTTCCTCCATTTTTTTCCACTCTAAAAGCATCACGAAGGATGAAAAATAATATAATGATCCAATCCATATCACTTCAAACCATTTCAGAGAGTGTCTCACTGTGATCGGCCATAAGATGTCCATGAAAGACGAGGATCACATTAACAACAACATTTGATGCATTTGTCTCAATATAAAATTATTGTTGTATGTATGGTAGAGTAAGGACTAGTGCTAAGCATGAGTGGTGTTTAATATCTTGAAATGATTCTTTTTGTGACTTGTTCCAAACAAACTTAACTTTGGCTCCACCCTTCATTACTTGGCTTAGGGGACAACTAATATGAGGTAAATTGAACATGAACTTGTAGTAGAAGTTGGAAAGGCCTAAGAAGCTGTAAAAAAATTTCAATGCCTTTTGGGTAGATCAATCATGAATGAATTTTATCTTTGCTAAATCCACATGCATGGCATGCTAATCCACAATGTATTCTAGATATTGAATTCTTTGCATGCCAAGTAAGCACTTCTCTAGATTGGCATACAACTTGTATTATCACATGGTTTTTAGCTTTTACTGAATGTGCTTTAGATATTCCTAATGGGATTTACTAAAGTCGAGGATCTCATCCAAATATACAACCATTAAGGAATTGGTGAATGGTTTTAAGATATCATTCATCATCTTCATGAACATTGTTGGGGCATAAGCTAAGCTAAAAGGCATGACCAACCACTTGAAAGAGCCCTTATTTACAATTGTAGGTTGTCTTCCATGTATGAGTTTTCTTGATTGGCACTTGATGACAGATTGACTTCATATAAATCTTTATTAAACACATGGAACTCTTGAGTTGATCAAGAATATCAATGATCTAAGATTTTTTGTCTACTATTAAGCATTACATATAACAAATATCAACGTAAATATATTAGATGTAGCCACTTTGACATTTGTCTGGGCTTACAACTTTTAGTGTGACAATGATTATAACTATTTCTACATTAGTGCAAAAATAAATGGACAAAACAACAAAAATCATAGAGATATCCCAAAACGTATAACACTAATTACAATTCATACTTAGGAAAACAACTACTAAGTATAAAGCAATGATATGATCAATATTATGTATCACATATCTATTAAGTTAGCAATAAGGTATAGTTTCACTTTCATAAAGAATGACTCAAAAGTTCACATAAGAAATTATGCCATGTCGAATATGGACCCTATAACATCACTAAACAAGTATGAGATAATGCCTTCAAGTAAGAAATATCACCATACCTTGTATTACATACAATTTTCAATGTGGAACTACTTCAACCTTATATTCCCCATTATTTGAACATTTCTAATGATGCAACTTAAAATTCAAGTAGATATTGACTCAAAGTATAACTTCTCTATAAAATTCAACCAAATTGTTTATACAAATATGAAGCATATGTTGGAATTGTAACTAGGGTCGGTCTTCATAATTGTCATTGTACTTATATCAATATGTATTTATGTAAAAACAAAAGAAGAAAAAAATATTATTATTATTTATCAAAGCATGTTCTCCATGATTTGTGCAAATCAAAAGAAAATTTAGAAGGGCATGTTCTTCATGACCCTTGCAGAAGAAATAAGAATTGAAATCTATCAAGTGCCATTTGTCCCACCAAGATGCCAAGTCGACCCTCCTACCCCTCAAGTCGGCTTAGCTAGTATGAATTGACTATAAATAAGAGTTATTTGTCCTCCTCCAAGAGAAAATCATCTGAGTACACATATAAAAATGTCTTGAGGTGAGAACAAACTTACTCTGAGAAGCGATGGCGAACGGGAAGGAAACCTTGGTTTACCCTGGTGAAAATATGGGGTTTTTAACCTAACAACCAGATGCAGAACTGGTAGTAGGGAGCTTTATGGATGTTAACAACTGCGGGGTTAGAACTATCAGGTCTTTTACCTACAACGGCTTTTGAAAATTAACAGACCTGCGGGGCATCAGGGTCAACTGTTTGGGAATCAAACGGTGGAGGAAGGCGGAATAGTTGAGCTGGGTCAACGTTTGTCGGAGGGTGCTGAGCACAACAACATAGGGACAGTAAAATGGTGCGTTAACGAACATCGTTTTCATGGATGAGGAGCTAGTGGATTATTCATCTGATTCCATGGAGCCCTCCAAGATATGGGTAGAAGAGCCACACAAGCAGCAAACGGGGATATCACTGGAATCACACCTTTCACCAAAGATCTAGGTTGTAACTTATAGCTCAAAGATGGAGGAGGTGGAGGCTACCCTAAATGGCTTAGGATTTACTCAAATAGGATCGTCGGTAAATGAGGGTTTTCTTAATTTACGGGAGGACTAGGTTCAACCGATATTGAATATCCCTTCGCCAATATAATTATAGTACTAGGCACATGAACAACATGGTTTTGTGACGTGTGTATAGGGGGTATCATTTGTGGCAGTCGGAGGCTCGAGCAGTCTGGTGAATGACACTTATGGCGAGGTAAATCTGGTGTATAGTGTACTAGGTACATCCGGAACTGATCCCCAAGGTTCAAGACCAACTCTTACAACTCACACTTCCGATTGCTTCGATGGAATCACTCATCAAGAACTGGGTTTTGAGGACAATAGGACTTTGGATTCAGATGATGACCAACAGGTGGAGGATGAGCAACAACCGGTAGATCAAGCACAAAGGTTAGGGGGGAAGAAAAAAAAAGTGTTCCAAGATGCGTGAATGGGGTGACTGTTGGTTTTTGGCGAGTGTATCAGCATGGCCCAAGCTACTTTTATGGAGAGCACTGTGAATTTTGGAAGAGTTCGGGGCTGAAACTATACCCCTGCGTGTTTAAAGAGGTGGCATGCAGAAATTTGGGGACATTTATTGGACAAGGTACCATTGGTTTTAACCATGACTAGGGGATGGTTCACACTTATCTTCCTGCAGCCGGAACTAGCAAGATGGGTTTTGTCAAGATATTGGAATATCGAGATGAAACCAATGCTACTCAAGAGACGGTCGCCACTCTTCAACCCTGAGAAGGAAAAATTGGGGGCGGGGCCGATTTGGGTTAGACTTCCAAGGCTGTTGTTACAATTCTAGTAAGAGAAAATATTTAGATGCATGGGGGATGACCTTGGTATATCTTGATCACGACAGAACCTATATTGAATTTGGTTGTCTAGCCATCGCCATGATACTGGTACACTTGGATACGAGAGAAGGATAGGTGGAGAGTTACTGACTCCAACTTGGGGATATTATTCGATGACAGATCCTGTACTATGAGGGGATCCCATTTTGGTGCAGGCGGTGTCATGATGTGGGACACGTGTATAAAGATTGCCCGCTTATCACCAGGATTCATTCTGAGCCCCCGAAAAGATTTGTCCTTGCGAGTACCCAGACTACTTCAGATGTTGAATCAACCCCCGAACAAAACATCACTGAGGAACATCAGACGAGGTGAAGGGTGGATGTGGAGACATCTCATCAAGCAGGAAAATGGACACCTGATACTCCGGTCACTCGCTCACATTCAAGGGATCCTAATTTATTTCCAGGTACTCTTAATTCCTCTCACCCCTCTACTCATATTTTTATGAATTCTAGCAATGCATTGATATCTTTAGTTGCTTCGGGAATGGGTTTGGATGCATGTCAAATGCGTTCTATTAACTGCCGTGTTGTATCGGCGCCCCCAACTGATCTAGACTTTGTACCGACTATTATCATGGACCCTCTCTCTATTCCTACTAGGGAGGAATCGATTTCTTGTGGCTCCCATAGGTACAACCTGCGATCTTAGCCCCATCCCTCAATCCTCACCTTCAGATTGGGTGAGGACCCCATCCCCACAAGAGCTCAAAAATTGCCCAGGGGCAGACAATCATATATGTCAAAAGCCATCCTAAGAGCAAGCATAGATGTGGCGACTTTTATCCAGATTCTTATTGACCAAGTTCTTAGAGAAAAAATAAACCCTGATCTGGTTATCCCATGAAGTGCCTATCTTTAAACTACAGGGGTTTGGCCAACCCGGACAAGAAACTGGCGCTCAGAAGGCTATTAGGATCAGTTAGGATTGATGTATTATTACTACAAGAGACTTAGGGAGATGGGGACTCCATCAACAAGATTGAACATGCTTCTAGAATGGATTTTCCATTCATTGGATGTGAGAGGGAGTTCCAGGGGATGTGCTTTGGGTTTCAATAAAAAGACTATAAAGATTAACAATATATGGGGTGTTGAAGGGTATTTGTGGGTTGATTTCACAACCACTAATATTGATACGCCTCTCATACTGATAAATATATATGGTCCCTACCATAATAGGGATTGTTTTTGGGACAAGTTAATGAATTCAGCATTCATGAAGATTGACAACTTAATCATAGGAGGAGACCTAAACTTCTCCTTGGGTGATGCTGAATCTTGGGGAAATAGGGCACAAACTGATCCTTTGACGACATATTTTGAATATTTGATGGACTCCAATAACCTCATGAACATTGATTCGGCCAAGATTTTGCCGACCTGGAGGAATTAGATAATAGGAGATGATGCTCTGGCCAAAAGACTGGATCATTTCATTATAAAAGCACATATGTTGGCTAAACTAGACAGAATTTGACAATGGGTGGGATCGGGGGGGAATATCTGACCACTCCCCGATTTATTTGGAAATTATGAATTCCAATCACAAGCCAAATTTCCCATTCAAATTTAACACCACTTGGCTTGCAGAAGTTGAATTTCATAAATTAGTCATGGAATCCTAGTCTGACTATGGTCATGACACCATCTCTTCTCCGGCTGAACTGATTGCCTGCAATTTAGCCTGTGTTGATTTGAGGTAGCATCGGATGTGCTCTAGCCACGAAATTTGGTGGAGAGGTTGGGGCACATGAGATATCGAATACACGGAAAGGGTTTGGGCAGATTCTAAATAGTTTAGGAGATATTAAAATAATTAACATTTTTAATGGAGTCCCTAAGTCTAAACTTAGGGAAAATAAAATATTAATGTGGATTAATATGAAACTGTGTTACAAGGGTCCAAAAGACATGGATCAAGCTAGATCTAATCTTAGCCATTGATTAGGGACTTAATCTCGACCGTTGATATGTCAACATGAAAAGTATAAGAGGAGGCTTGAGGGTCAGTTGGAGAATACACCAGAGTGATTAGCCATTCTATTCTCTAGAGCGGGGTTTGCTAAGAGAGATAGAATTATTGATAAGGAGATGCAACTGAGGGGCATTTGAGTACAGAGAGACAGAGAGGCAGATATAGTGCCGGGAGAGCAGTGTAGTAGTCGGGGAGAGTGACGCAGAGTCAGCCAGGGCTCACGTAGGGCCACGTAGAGGCAGTCGGGAGCTGCGCAGAGCCTCGGAGAGGCCAGCGTTGCTGACGCAGAAGGCCAGAGGGCTAATGTAGGGTCTCCTAAGGCTGACGTAAACCCATCTGGGGTGATGTAGGGCCAATGCTGGGCAGAGAGGGGTTGACACAGTCTAGAGAGAGGCTGACGCTGGGCTTTATGAGGTAGATTTGTGTTGAGTAGTTGCCGGAAGATTTATCTAGGGTTTCAGCCAGGAGATTTGTCAGAAACTGAGAAGTATTACTGCTAAGGAAATTCTCTATTGGGTAGGTCAGTTTCGGTACCTAGATTGTACTTTGATATTGATTAATAAGAAAACTCTTAGATAGCTGCACCAGTTTTCCCACATTGGGTTTTTCCGGGGACATTAGTCCAAAAATAATGGTGTCATATGGTGTGTATGTTTCTGTTTCCTTTAGTTGCCGATCTGTAATATGTTGAGCATGCACTAGTGTTTATTTTCAGTATTTACATTGTAAATAACTTGTTAACTAAACTAACAAGTACGTAGGAATAAATCAGATAAAGTGCATGGAGGGTTCCAACTAAGTAACCTTAGAAACTTCAACATGGTACCAGAGCATGATTTTAGATCACAGGAGGACTAAAAACATCGGTCGAGCGGAGCGATAGCAGCAGAAAACAACTGTCCTGAGGTGACAAAAGTTGTTTCTAGCAGAGCAGTAACAAGGGAAGGGTGACGCAGTGCCTGCATAATCAAAGGTGAGCTGGGAAGAGGCAACGGAAAGGCTAAGGAAGGAAAAGGGAGCCTCACACAGAGCCACGTAGTAGCTAGGAGGGCTGACGCAGTTGGCTAAGGAGGTCGGGTTGCTGGAGCCGGGATTGCGCAGAGCTTAGGAGCTCTCACCTTTAGGTTGCTGGGGTTTAGAAGGCTATGGGAATATTGCAGAGTGGAGCTAGTGAGGTATTGTAGTCAGAACAATACCTGATAGAGCAAGGTTAAGCGGAGCTGCTACCAAGGGTTTCTAGCCGAGGAACCTAGATCAATGGTGCAGTTACATAAGAAGATCAGAGTAGGGGTCATCTCGATAGCGACAGAAGGATTTACAGGAGGGAAATTAGGACTAAGAGGGAGTCCATAAGAGAACTTCCAGACGGGAAGTAGAGACTTAGAGGATTCGAACAGAGAAATTCTAGGAGGAAAGTAGAGGAGCACCATGGCACTACACGAGTAAGAGACCAAGATAAACTAGACAGAGCATCGAACTTCGCAGTCTAGAAGGCCAAAATCTTATCCGTACTTGACAGAAATCGTGTCAAGAACTTCGCCTTGAAGGTAACAGCTATCCTAGTCGACCCCAATGATAACGACAAGTACGAGGAGGCAATGACGAGGGCCAATAGCATTATCCTTGATGGGGTCAAGGATCATGTAGTACCACACATAACTGAGAAGGAAATGACATTTGATATGTGGGAGGCTCTCAAGAAATTGTACCAGCATACTTCTGTGCAGAGAAGAATGCTACTTAAAAATCAGCTGAGGTCATATCAGATGAAGAAGGGAGAGCCTATTGACACCTTCCTCGGAGGACTGAATGAGATCCAAGATCATTTGACTACTATTGAAGTGACACCAGATCAGGAGTTGATGGTGAGGACAACCCTGAATGTTGTCTCAGAAGACTGGGAAGTATTTGTTCAGAGTATACTGGGCAGAGGGACTCTCCCACCTTGGGATGAGATGTGGGTAGCTCTTCGCCAGGAAGAGATCAGATGGTAGTCGAAGACAGGTAGTAGCAGCAAGGGGATCAAAGTCAAGCAAGAGGAGGAAAATATTGCCCTAGCATTTGAGGGAAAGCCGGAAAAGCGGAAGAAGAAAGATCTCTCCAAGATCAAGTGCTTCCACTATGGGGAGCTCGGTCATTAGGCGACCCAGTGTCCAAGGAAGAAGAGTAAGAGAGAGTATTCAGAGACTAAGGCAGCACCAATAAGGGCAGAGAAGGAAGTTTTGACAGACGATGACTGTGCCATGAGTACATATGCGCCACTTGAGTGGAAGTGGGAAGACATCGAGCTGTAATCAGGTGGACTACAGGCGATGAGGGGCAGGATCCTGAAGGTACCCAACCTCTTGGATTAGACCTTGCTATGGGAGCTTCGAAGAGGAGTAACAAGACTGGATGATGTGGGTAGAGATGGATGTGGATGGAGTGACAAAGAGAGCTACAGTGCATGAATCCCAAGATAGTGCGAGGCTAGCAGGCTGCAGCAGTGCGAGAGGCACAAGAGTGTTGCACTAGTGTAGGATGGCACAGAGAGGTGTGAAACAATGCAAGATGCAGGGAGTAGTTGCAGCAGTGCATAGGTTAGAGAGGCAACACTTGTCAGTGGCAGAGGGAGCTTCAGCATCAGTGGGTGTCTCTAGCCCAACAGGGAGGTCAAATTGGGAGATCAGTTACTTACTTATAAGTAACTGAGTTGCAGTGCAACAGTGGGCAGCACGATGCTAACATGATGAGAGGAGGTGCAGTGCGGATGTAGTACTGGGAGAAAGGACCAACAACAACACGAATGCAGAGGGAGCTTTCGTACAGATGCAATAGTCGCAATGGCAGAACCATGGGCAGCAGTACAGGATACGACAATGTATAGGATGGTGGGCAGCAGGCCTAGCATCAACACAGAGACCGATGCCGGATGATCAAAGTAATACTCAGTGAGGAGTATTGCTAGAGCACAGTCTTCGCTAAGAGGGAATGTTGATTTGGGGTAGCATTGGATGTGCTCTAGCCACAAAATTTGGTGGAGAGGTTGGGGCACATGAGATCTCCAATACCCAAAAAGGGTTTGGGCAGATTCTAAACAGTTCAGGAGATATTAAAATAATTAATATTTTTAATGGAGTCCCTAAGTTTAAACTTAGGGAAAATAAAATATTAATGTGGTAGAAGGGTCCAAAAGACATGGATCAAGCCAGATCTAATCTTAGCCATTGATTAGGGACTTAATCTCGGCCGTTGATATGTGAACAAGAAAAGTATAAGAGGAGGCTTGAGGGTCAGTTGGAGAATACACAGAGTGATCAGTCATTCTATTCTCTAGAGTGGGGTTTGCTAAGAGAGATAGAATTAGTGATTGGGAGATGCAGCTGAGGGGCATTTGAGTACAGAGAGACAGAGAGGTAGAGATAGTGCCGGGAGAGTAGCGCAGTAGCCAGGGAGACTGACGCAGAGCTAGCCATGGCTCACGCAGGGCCACGTAGAGGCAGCCGGGAGTTGCGCAGAGCCTCAGAGAGGCCAACGTTGCTGACACAAAGGGCCAGAGGGATGACGCAGGGCCTCCTAAGGTTCATGCAGACCCATCCGGGGTGATGCAGGGCTAGCGTTGGGTAGAGAGGGGCTGACGCAGGGCCAACGCTGGGTAGAGAGGGGCTGACATAGGGTCAACGTTGGGTAGAGAGGGGCAGACCAAGTCTAAAGAGAGGTTGACGCTGGGGTTTCTGTGGCAGATTTGTACTGAGTAGCTGCCGAAAGATTTATCTGGGGTTTCAACAAGGAGATTTGTCAGAAACTGAGAAGTATTACTGCCAAGGAAATTCTTTGTTGGGTAGGCCAGTTTTGGCACCTAGATTATACTCTGATATTGCTTAATAAGAAAACCCTCAGATAGCTACATCAGTTTTCCCACGTTGGGTTTTTCTGGGGACATTAGTAAAAAAATAATGGTGTCATATGGTGTGATTGTTTATGTTTCCTTTAGTTTCTGATCTGTAATATGTTGAGCATGCACTAATGTTTATTTTCAGTATTTACATTGTAAATAACTTAAGTAAAATAACAAGTAGGTAAGAATAAATCAGATAAAGTGCATGGAGGGTTTCTAACTAAGTAAACTTAGAAACTTCAACAGCACGTATCAAACACAAAACCATAACATGGGCCAAAGAAAAAAAGAAAAAGGATGAGGCTACGATAGAGAAAATTTAATCTGACATTTCAGAGTTGGAGAGCAAGGGTATTGCTAGTTATACATCCTATGAATCTAAGGAACATTTAATAAGATTGGAAACATAAAAGATTCGTCTCTTGAGACAGCAAGAGGACACATGGAGATTGAAGAGAAGAGTGATTTGGCTAAAGGTTGGGGACGAAAACTCAAAGTTCTTTCAACGATGTGCTAGAGGGAGGAAAATAAGTAACACAATTTAGACTCTAAGGGATCAGATTGGTAGGGACGCCAACGCTTTCAACCAGCTTGCAGATATGGGTATCAAACACTTCTCACAAATGTTCAAAGTGCCCAGGGATGCTACCATTGCTGAGATACTCCGCATTGTTGGCATTATACCTAGATTTGTTGAGGCAGGCGATATCGAGACTCTAAATCAACCAGTGACGTTGGGGGAAATTGAAGTTGTTCTGAAGTGGTTCAAAAGAGATAAAAGCCGAGGACCTGATGGATGGCCTATGGAATTATACCTTACCTTCTTTGAACATATTAGGGTTGATCTCCTTATGGCTATTGAGGATTGTAGACTTTCTGGACAGATGCAGGAGGGATTTAACTCAACCTTTATTGCTCTCATTCCCAAAGTTGATCACCCTCAAATATTTGATGATTATCATCCTATATTCTTATGAAATTGCATATACAAAATAATATAAAAGATTATTGCAATTCACATTAAGCCTATTTTATCCAAGATGATTTCCAAGGAACAATTTTCTTTCTTAAATCAGCACTAGATTCATGAAGCCATTGGGACAACACAAGAAGGGATCCATTCGATCAATTTTAAGAATACTAAGAGTATCATTCTAAATATTGACCTATCAAAAGCTTTTTTACAGAGCTAGTTGGACATATCTCCAGCTTATTCTTACCCATATTGGTTTCCCTCACTCTTTCATAAAATGGATCATGTGTTGTTTTACATCTGCATCATATAGCATACTCATCAATGGGGCTGCATCTGATTTTTTCCATGTTGAACGTGGTCTACAATAGGGGTGTCCTTTATCACCTTTGTTATTTATTTTGATCATGGAAGGTGTTATCTCAAAACCAGACCCTGACAGGCTGCTGATCAGGTAGACTTCAAGTAACTATTTCAAACCTACTTTAGGCTGAGGCTTAGCCTCCCCAACCTGAGAGGGCTCTCTCAAAGGATTAATGATTTTTGATTATGATTAAGATGTCTAACTCTTGTGAAACAAAGATAGAAAAATGAGAGTGGTGGAAACACAATTAGAAAGTATCCATTGGGCTTATGGAGTCAGATATGCTTCAATATTAACAATAAGGTTAGCTTTGCATAGAAGTCAAGGCATTCAGAATCCAACATATGTAGAACACACCAAACACATAGAAGGCCAATACAATTTACGGATATATGAAGGAAATTAGAGCACTGTTAGTTATTTCTAAGTAATCACATATTCATAACACTGTAGATAATAGGAAAAAACAACACAAGACATTCATCACATTGAATTTTTTATGATTCTTGAGAAGCAAAGCCAGTACCGTATTACTAAAAACAGAGTCTTTTACATAAAGCCAAATATCAGAGCTTTTCTCGATAAATTTCCCACCCTTGGTACATTGCTCTTTCTCCTATATATAGAATTCTTTACAAAGCTGAGATTCCTCCTCCAGCATGAGGGGAACTCGAATTCTGCTTGCTATGACACCTATTCAAACTTTAACTAACTATTAAATACAACAACTGCTAACTGGAAGTTTTAGAAACCTAAGACAATTAGGAGTCTAACTCCACATCATGCTGATGATAGCATTTATTACAATAAAAACTTGTTCTCTGAAAAGTGGTTCCCTTCAGTTTAACTTTGATGGATGTTTAAAGCTGCTTGTTGGCCCTTAATGTCACATTTCTCAACTGCTGCTGGAAAGTAGGAAATTTCCCCTGTTTTTCTGCTTTTGGTTTCCTCAAGGATATTCGAAACCAATTAATCATGTTGTTCTTCTTTGATTACACAAAAATGTGTTGGAGTGCCACGTTCTTTATGTGCTGTAGACTGTTCCCATGTGTGAAGACAAAACCTCTTCAAAGCTGTTTGAAATATCATGAACCATAGTAACTGTGATCATTTTATAACAAATGGTTTAGAGTTCATATATATGTTTTTCCCACTTGTTTTGCTCTTGCTGAATGTTGACACCCTTTAAATGATCCTTTGAAGAGATTCCTTTTCAAAAATATTTCCCCTTGATTACCCAAAATTGGTCAACTGAATTATAACGTGCAGCTACAGCAGTTTCGTAGCGCGCTACGAAACTGCTGTGTAATTTCAAAAACACAGCTTAGGATCAAAATTTCACTTTCTTGAGTCTTTCTTTTTTCTGCAATGGATTTTTCAACTGTTATGAAGCTGTCCAAAATGAATATATGGACACCATTCTTCAAAGGTAAACTTCAAGAGGTAATTCATCAGCCTTACTTGCTTATGTGATATCTTTTAGCTACAGATGTTCTTCATGCTGGCTTGGTTACTCTTCTTTGGACTACTTCTCCTGTGGATTGTTCCTGTATTCCTTCTTTGACCTGACCTTTCCCTTTCTTTTGGTATACCCCTCCATGGAATTCCTGCAACGTGACTATTAAAGAAGTCTGCACCGTCTCAATCTCTGTCACTGCCTCGCTTGCAATGGATGAGTAAACTATATGGCTAAGAGTCAGCAAATGAAGTATCTGAGAATCCAATTTTGCTGGACAAATTTACCTGATAAGATGTTTATGAGATTTAGCACTTATTTAAGTAAAGGTAGTCTAAATAACTGCTCACGTGGACCACTTTGAGTTACGTCATTCAGGAGCAGTTGGGACAACGAGTTGAACAAGCTATATCCACATTCTCAGTCTAAAACAAAAGCAATAAGCATCCCAACTGTGTGACCAACGAAAAGTAACAGAAGAAGAAACAGAGCTTCACTATTGCTACCTTTTGCCAAGATGGCAAAAATTTGCATTCCCATACCAAGCGCTCTTGAGAATATGTGTATGCAGAATGGAACACGATACAGGATACTCGTGAAAATGCACTGGATCAAGACCACTGGAAAACTAAGATGAAATCCATTCGGATAGAAAAATTCCTGTCAAACATGTTTTGCAATATACACCAGTTTAGGGTCCATTCCAGAGTCTTTGTCAACATCAGGCGATTCTCAGTGCCATTGGCTTTATGAACCACAGGACCTGCACCAGGAACCTACCGGGGAATAGGCATGGAAAGCACACCCTTGTTCAACATCCTGATTAAGAAATTGTCTTTGCGCATGATACACATTACAACATCATGAGCTGAAAGATCTTTGACAACACAAAGTCGCTGAATGCTTTGAAATTGAACAGTCTTTTCCAACACAGATGACCAGGAGATAGTTTGCATTTCCCAATCTGTAATTTTGAGGCTGTTCTTATAAAAATCGCGGATCTCAAGTGTGTCTTTCAGCTGGGTGAAAAATCTCAGAAAACAGAATATCCAGTATAATGAAAATATCCCTAAAAACTGAGCTTAAGATTGTTTACAAGGAATAGTTTCAGACTGCCCCAAATCCAAAGAACAGATGCAAAAATCAGAAGGACATTTCCCCGATTGCTCTGATACCATTTTGAAAAGCCTAGCTGAACGACCAAAACCGCAGAGCAAAGTACAACTGCAAACATGTGCCAGTACCAAGACACTTAACGACCTCCTAATGAGGATAAGCGGTTGGATATGATAGACAAAGTGTATAAACTGACAACTGTTGATGTAAACACAACGGATTTTGATAAATATGACAGCTGGGTGAGATTTTCTACGGATCCGAACGAATCCCCGATTTTGTAGCGTAACTAGTGTAAATTCTGGGTTTTGTGCTACGAAAACACCTAAATAGAGTTTATGCGCTACGAAAACTCCTAAACAGTTTCGTAACACATAAGAACCTTCGAACAAAGCTGATACATGGAAACTATGTGAGTTATGAGACCAGTGATGAATGAGAATGGATAGTTGACCTTTATTTAACCATCCCACCAAGACTCCTAGGACTTAAACACTAAAGCAAACAAAAAATTAAACCTAGACTAGCACCTAACCTTTACAATCAAACTGATGTGAACAATTTGGAAATTGTTTCTTAAGTGATAACAGAAGGACTAAGTAGAATTTAAAAAAAAAACTGTGCATATGGGTCTTTAGGTGGTGTAAATATGTCAGAAGTCTCCTATCTTTCACATCTATTGTTTGTAGATGATGTACTTATTTTTTTAGATGGTTCTATCCATGATACCACTTGCTTCAAGAATATTTTATCCCTGTTTTGTAAAGCTATAGGTATGGAGCCCAACTTCAACAAATCCACCATCTTGCAAGAAATAGAGACGAGACTCAAATACCTTGGATTCAGGCTCAAGCCAAATGGTTATCGTATTGCAGACTGGACATGGCTTGTAGCAAAAATTGAAGGGCGCATCAATATATGGAAATAGAGATGGATTTCGAGAGCGGGAAGACTAACTCTTATAAAATATGTCCTGGAGGCCATCCCAGTATATTAGATGGCCCTTGCCTAGATCCTGAAAGGCGTAATCAATATAGTACAAAAAATTTGTAGTTGATTCTTATGGCAGGGGAAAAATGTTGGGAGGAATTTTTCCTGGGTTAGATAGGACAGAATTGGAAAACCAAAAAAATGGGGAGGATGGGGTATAAAGGAACTGCACTTATTTGCAAAGGCACTCGCTACGAAGATGGGGTGGTAGATTATCACATCTGATAGTATTTGGAAAGAGGTGGTTTATTAAAAATACATTCACCCTCTATGAGTTATGGACTGGATTCACAGGCCAACCCATGGCAATACTGATGCATCTATCATATGGAAGGCTATTACTCAGTCCATCAATGTCATTAAAGAAGGTCTGGCTTGGTGTGTTGGAAATGGTGAGTTGGTGCGTCTGGGTATAGATGCTTGGTATGGATGTGGTAATGCACACATTCTACCATTGGAGCTCAGACAAATTCTTGCAACAGATGGCATCACTCAACTCTCTCATATTGCAGACAGTAGAAAATCAACCTGGATCTCACAGAAATGGTTTAATGCACAGGATCTCAGGATTCTGGGAAGATGGAGCAGGGTGTGACATCATTTCATTGGTGCATTGGAAGAAGCTCACATTAGGATTACTTTACAGGAAGATGAAATAATATGGGCTACTACACCACATGGTAAATACACCCCCAGGGATGGATACTCAACACTGATAACTACACAAGATCCGGTGGAGGTGATTTGGTGGTGGTGCATGCTATGGAAGCTTAAATCACCTTATAAAGCCTGCCTCTTCAGGTGGTGTATACTATCAGATAAAGTGCCCACGGAGGACAACCTAAAGCATCGTGCCTTTCATGGTCCTTCTAGATGTTTCCTTTGAAAAGAGAATGCTGAAGATATTGATCACCTATTCCTACATTGCCCAATGGTTTGTCAAGTGTGGATACAGATTACTAGCTCCCTCAACATTGTGCTCATATGGGATGGGTCTCATCTATCCAATGCCTGGAAAAATTGGTGGAATGATGCAACAACACAAAAAATTAGTATCCTCCCTCTGCTTATTTGTTGGGGCATTTGGCTGACCAGGAATTGTACTATTTTTCAGGATGCACCCATTCTATGGCCGGTGTTACAGATCCATTTGGGCACATCAACCCCAACTTGCAGATCGATTCTATTAGGGCTCATCAACCCCTAGTATAGTTGTTACATGCCCTAAAGAAGTTAGTCATCAGAATGCCTCACTTCCCAAGAAGTTCCATCACTAAAAAAATCCAAAAACTACCTCTAAGAAGATCAGCGCAGGTATGCCTTCATTAGGGTGTGCTGCAATGCAAACCATACACTGAAAGGGTGCTATGCAGCGCACTTGGTCCCTCTTTGGCCTGTGCTGGGCGAATTTGAGCGAATTTCCATGAGGGTTTGAAGATTCCTTATCCATTGGAATCCTCTATAAGTTTCTCAAATGCCACCTACACCTTTGAGTTCACATTTGGATGAGGAAGGGAATTAGGAAACATCAATCCCCTATCCCTTCTTCCATGGAACTGATTTCTAAATTTAGAAAGGCATTCATTATCACCATTGATGGCATAACCTCCTTCACTCACCTATAAAAAGATCATTCATCTAAGAGATCATGGGCTGGAAATTATTGAATTGTAGGTAGATGCTGGTGATATGAGATTAGAATTGAGTGCAAGTATTTTTATAGTGTTGAAGTGTCTTGCTTGTCATGAGGTGAAGAGGATGGGATTGAATTGGAAGAGTGTTGCTGGATCGAGCACATATGGGTTGTAATTCTTCCTCTTATCAATAAAGTCTTCAAAACTTTTTCCCTTATGCTTGTGTTATATGTTGACGCCTTCATATGTATATAGCAATAGATCATTATCATTTGCTTTGATGGGTTCTTGTTTCTGTCTGTGTGCAAGCACTTCTCAAGCGATTTAAGTACGTGAAGGAGCAACGGAATCGGTCAAGGGAGATAAGGAACAAGTGGAAGCTACAAGTAGGTTCTCTGTTCTCTTATTTTATCTATTATTTATAGGAAAGGTAGAGATTACTTTGTCTGTTGTTTCTAGACCTGCTACTAAGTCTAGAGGGTTAGGCGTTTGTTCAATAACACTAAATTTTCCCTAAACGGTTGGCCACTTGTAACTATATTGCTGCTATATATCATTTAATCCTTGAGGAAACATAAAATCAACCCGCCGAGGTCATCATCCTTGAAGTTATCGATAAGAATATCCCCTGGGCATATTTCGATGGGTCGACACAAAACATTGGACGTGGGGGTGGGACGGTACTACACATTAATGAATCTCATTATTTCAAGCTGAAATTGGAATTAGGGAGAGGCACCAACAATTATGCTAAACTAAATTGTCTCAGATACCTGTTCGTTTTTGCTCTGGAAAAAAACTGCCACAGAATACAAATTTATGGGGACTCAAAGCTTGTTATTAACTGGATCAACTCTACATATCATTGTCATGTGCACACACTCAGGGGTTTACTAGATGAAGTCATCACTTTAAAATCACAATTTGAGTTTATTGTATTCTCTCATATATACAGGGAAAGGAATTCAGTCGCTGAATCCCTTTCCAAGGAGGCCACACAACAACAAAGGGGGCAATGGTTGATTCAAGAATTCCGAGACCAGGAGTTCTATCAGTTTTTCCACTAGCCATTCATTGATCTAGATGGGTTTATATCTGAATGATTTTCCATGATCATTCAGGCAGCATGCAACTTTTTTGATTAAAATTATAATGCACTATATGGACAACTATGTTTTTTATATGTAAATATTATGTCTTTTATTGTAAATATTGAACTATATGTCACTGATCTGGATATAATGGTTTAGTCCATTACTTGTGATTTTGCATTCTCACATGCTGATGATTTTTTTCCAAGGAAAAAATCGAACTTTTTATTAAGGCAATAAAAAGTTACAAAGTATATGCATTTAAGCATTCAGTAAACAGTATGGCTTTTGAAAAAAACATAGAGTTGTTTTGAAATGGTAAGTTGAGTGTCCTCTTACTCTACCATCTCATTTTGAAAAATAGAAGAGTTGAAACCATTATCTCGGGCCTCCTCATTGAGGAAAAGCGCCCAAACAGGATAGTGATAAGCTTTTAGTATCTCAAAAAACCAAAAAATTAGTAGGAGCTGATGATTGGATTAACTGTATACCATAAAGAAAAACTGATCCAATTCCCGAGCCTCCTCATAGAGGAAAACAACCCAAACATGAATATGGTCAGTTTTCAGTTAAACAAGTGTATATTCGCCCAAGTACATTATCTATTCCACAATCCATTTTTAGCATCAAGTTAAGTTTGAGTTGCTGTAAATAAAAAGAAAAACATAATAACAGTAAAGAGAAACATAACAGCCCGAGGCTGTGAAACTACTGCCAGAATTCTCAAAATTGTGGATGATCCGACACACGGATCTCATCAAGCATGGTTTCCTCTATCCTGCAACAGTCGAGATCCTGTTGTAGATCCTCTTTAGAAAACTGATCTGTTTCACTATTGCGTTCCCTGTAAATATGACATATTGTAATATCATTAAAAAATTGTTTTAAAATTTCTTCTTCTTCTAACAATGGAGATAGAATATAATTATGACATCTTCTCTCGCCATTGGACCATTTAATAATATTAACCGAATCCCCGAAGATCTGAACCGAATGAATGCCCAGGTGGGTGAGCCAACAAAGTATTAATTTTAAGGCAAGAAGTTCTGCATAATTGTTGGATCCATTCCCCAACCCTACAAAGGCTTTAATGCTTTTGTGATCATTTAGGTGTATTAACAACCTTGCCCCACATTTATTATTTTGGTCTGAGGCCCCATCAAAATATGCCCAAGGAGTTCCTTCTCTAATATGTTCCTCTCTTACTATCCTTGGGTTTATATCCCGTATTGGCTTTGGAATACTTGAATAAATAGCTGCGCATTCTACAAAAATGTGGCTTGTTGAGGGATTCTTATCTTTGAAAATAATGTTGTTACAGACCATCCCGATACCCCAGGCTATGAATAGAGGGAGATTTCACAAATTTCCTTCTGGAGAGTCCTTCCACCATTGATTCCATACTTCTGATAGAGTTTCCCCTTCCCAAGTCATCCTGTTCTGTAGCAACCTCCCTGCTTCCATCCATACCTCCTTTGTGAATTGGCATTTTAGGAAGAGATGGTGGATCAATTCTATATCATTTTTACATAAAGCACACTTGACAGGGCCCAACTTGTATCTCTTCTACAAAATGTCCTAGGTTGGAACTTTATTTCTTAATATGCACCAGGAGAACATTCTTGCTTTTTCTGGACATTTCAGCTTCCAAATGTGATTCACCCACCATTCCTGGTTCCCCCATCCATTTCTTGACATAAGGAAATTATTGCCATATTTAGGAGAATAAGTACCCGAGGGGGTATGTGCCCAGACTAGCTGATCTGGCCCATCTCTAAGCTGGACATTTGACCTGGTTAGTTCCTTAGTGAAGTTTTGCCACTCCTCCCTCCATTGCTGGTCGAGGTTTAGGTCTATCCTGGATAACCATGCTTGGCCTCATCTCGTGGAATGTTCATTTTTTTCAATTTGACTTATATGATGTATGCCTCTTGAGTCTATTTGATTTATAAGGCCTGAGGATAGTGTGTATCGTTCGTTGCATCCCACCAAGGGATCCTTCCCTATTCCTGACTTGTTCTCCATTTCCAATCTTCCAGGAGAGGCCTTGTTCTATGATATTAAAAACCTCTATAGTATCTTTCCACACCATTGATGCATTCCAATTATTCTTATTTGGCATCCTGATCCATTCGTCCAAAGGAATGGGATCGATGTACTTTCATTTGACCACTATGGTCCACAGGTTTTCCATCTTTATTATTCTCCATCCTAGTTTTGCAGCTAGAGATGGTCCAAAGGCTAACAAATCTTTTATTCCCCATCCTCCCCATTCCTTAGGTATTTCCACCTTATCCTAGGCCACCCAGGGAAACACCGAATCCTCCTTCAAGCTAGCCTAGAGGAAACGACTGCATACTCGCCTAATCCTTTCTAGGATTCCTTTCGGAACCCATGTAAGCATTGCCCAGTACACTGGGATGGCAATTAGTACTGATTTTATGAGTACCAGTCTTCCTGCTCTGGACAACCATTTGAAACTCCAATGGTTAATCCTGGATTCTAATTTTTCCACTAGCCAGAACCAATCCTATTTCCTGTATGAGTGTGGCTTTAAGAAGAATCCCAGGTATTTGAAACTATCCTCCATCTTTTTATCTTCGAAGGGTAGATCTTCTGCTATATTTATGGATTCAATTCTACTAAAGCATTCTAGGATTAATGAGGAATTTTCCTTATTAATAAGCATGCCCGTCGCCTTGAGGAAGAGTTCCAAAATATTTTTTACATTCTTTGTTTCACTCCTTCTCTCATTGTTGAAAAGAAGAATGTCATACACAAATAGTAAGTGAGTTATATAGAGATTGAATGCCACTTCTGCTCCCTGAATATCTCCTTTTCTTCTCGCTTCCGGTAGCAACTGACTTAGACCTTCTTCTGCTAGGAGAAAGAGGAGGGGGGATAAAGGGAACCCTTATCTCAGCCCTCTTTGACTTTGGAAAAACGAGGATGTCGCTCCGTTGATTAAAACCTCAAAACTAACATTGATCAAGCACCCCACAACCTAGTTTATGAAGCCCACTTGAAACCCTAGGTGAGTTAGGATCATTCAGAGGTACATCCAACTGATTCTATCATAGGCTTTGGAGAGATCAATGTTCACTACCGCCCCTTTGTTTTTGTTTTTATTTATGCTGTGGATGGTTTCCCGAGCCACTCCAATCACTTCATGAATATGTGTTCCATCCAGGAATCCAAATTGTTCTTTTGAAATATGCCTTGAGAGAATCGACTTCAATCTAATAGCTATCACTTTTGCTATTATTTTGTAAATGCAATTGCACATAGAGATCGGTCTAAAATTCTCAAAAGAGGAGGGGTCCTCCTTCTTGGGGATGAGGGCTATAAAGGTGGCATTGAAGGGTTCATAAATTTCTCCTTTCCTCCTGGATTCTTCAACTACTTCAGTTAATTCACTGCTTATTGTCTCAAAGAAGTGTTGGAACAACTCCAACATCCAATTGTCTGGACCTGGGCTCTTTTCCTTTGGCATTGATTTTATGATTCCTTCGACCTCCCCTCTTGTGACTTCCCCCATGAGCTCTTAAGGGTCCTCCTCATCCACATCTCGAGGGAAAGTCATATCGAGGGAAAGTCTGAGCTGTTTGGATCACCTCAGCTAACTACACCTTTGAAGGTGCTTTAAAAAGATTTTTGAAGTGGCTTCTTCCCATTGAAGACAGTTCCTCAAAGGAGTTTGCCTGTATTCCATCTTCTGTTTCAAGGGACCAAATGGTATTTGAGTTTTTCCTTCCTTTAGCATAATTTTGGAATAATTTTTTGTTTTCATCCCCAGCCCTTAGCTAGATAGCCCTACTTTTCAATCGCCATTGTTCTTCTCTTACTAATAGGATTTTCCTCCTTTGGGTTTCCAACATCTTGATCCGTTCTCTTTTTCCTACTGTCTCATATCCATCAGCTTTTGGGCATTAAAGCTCATCAAGTTCCATCCCAATCTGCTTTAGGTTTTATTATTCTTTTAATTTTTTTGGCTATGGCCCATTCAATCATAGCCTTCTTAATATGTTTTAAGTTTTCCATGAAAAAGAATGCTTATTTCCACTCTCACTTGGATCCACAGATCTCCAGGTTTTTTTAAAGAGGGTGTTATAAGAATCCTCCAATAGCCAAGACAGATTGAATTTGAAAGCTGTTATCAACTTCCTGTGAGGATATTTTAATTTGAGAAAAATAGTTAAGTGATCTGAATCACCTCCCTCTCCTACTCAATGTCAAAACACTGGAATCTTTGTCGCTACCTCCTCTCTCAAAAGAAACCTATCCAGTCTCTTGGTCACCCGATCTTCCCCTATTCTCCTATTCCTCCAGGTTGGTCCAGGTTTCAATAGATTAATATCTAAAAGCTTTTTCTCTCTAATGATATTAGAGAAGAAATCAAAGAGCGGGTCTGCATGGGCAGAAGGGCCCTAGGTTTCAGATATGCCCAGAGAAAAGTTCAAGTTTCCCCCGATCACCAGTTTCGGGTTATCCATAAGGGACTTGGAACAAAGGTTATTCCAAAAATGGATTCTATCTTGGCACGGTCCATAAATATTGAGAATCAATAGGTTTGTGCAAAGCTCTAGGGAATATACTTCTATTCCGATCACCTGGTCCAGCCCCCAAGCATTTAGCACTTTTAATATCCCTTCCTTAACACCTAAAGATAGCCCCCTGATTAGCCCTTGGCATCCAGAGCCTGGATGTGCTATCTAGAGCTGGATGTGCCATCCATGCATAAATTTTGACAGGGCTTTTATTACCTTTGATCCAGCTCGCAATGTTTCTTGCAACAACAGAATGTTCGGATTGTAGTTGTGGATCACCTCCTTTAGAGCCAGTTTTTTAGGACCACTGGCTAAACCCCTATAGTTCACGAACAACATAATCATTGGAAAACCACAATGAGGTTTTGCACTGCTCTAAGCACCCAAGATATGGATAGTTGCTTCCCATCCGCAATGTCTAATTTAGCTCTCAATTGAGCCTTTGAAAATTTTGATTTCCTCCCTCTAACCTCCTGATATCCTTCTTGGATAGTTTGCATTTCGAGGACTCCCACGGCCTCCCAAGGGGGGGGGTTTGTCTCGCGGGGCATGAGATTGTAGAAGGGGGTTACTGCTTGTGTTTCATCTTTGTTCTTAGCTTCCTCACCCTTCCCAGGCCTTCGATTTGGATCTAAATCAGGGATTGAAGTAATAATACTATCTAGTTGTTCATTAGCGAAATTTGAGAGAGGAATTACATAGTTCTTTGGTCTGCAGGGACTAGGCTCTCATGCAGAAATAATAAAAGAATGAACATGAGAAATATAAGGAAGGATAGGATCTGGAACCGTACCCTCTATTGGATGACTAAGGCTCCTATCATCCACTGCTACTGGTGCTAATTTGATCTCCTTCTCCTGCTGAGGTTGCGGAACTGTAGGACGATCTTCTTCTTGCACTTCCATATTCTCCACATTGTCCTCCCAAGGTTTGTCAACTTCAATCTAGTCATCCCCCATTCCCGGATTCAATTTTTCACCCTGACTCTCCTCCTCTGCTGCTTTCCCTCCCCCTTCCTTCTTCTCCTGAAACCCAACGGACATTCTTTTGCCAGGTGTCCATATTTATGACACTTGTGACATCTAAAAGGCAAATGTTCATAATCCAACATTTGTGTATAGTTGAAATCCTTGTATTGCATGTTTATTTATTCTGCCAAACCATCTCTGGGGTTTAGGCTTACCAGTATACGGGACATCCCTTGATATCTTGTTTGGAGAAACGACATATCAACTTCTATAAATTTTCCCAAATGGTTGCTAATAACCCTAAATACTAAGTCTACCCAAAGGAACGATGGTAGTCCAGACATACGAACCCACACAGGTGATTCATCCACTTTTTCTTATTGTGCATCAAACATGGGGTTCCACATTTTGAAGTTGTTGACATGGCGAATGTTCGCTATACCAACAAGGGGAACTAACTCGATCACAGATCCCAATTAGATCTGCTTTCGTTTGGGATGGCTAGCTCCAACGGGTTTTAGAGGATCCCGTAAACTACTATATGTGTAGAAAGATTGCTTCTTGGAGGAAGACTTCAATTAAATAAACAAACAAAACATCTAACCTATATGTATCAAATCCTATCTATACTACTGTTAACTACCCTAACCTAGTCCTAACTATCCTAATCTATCCTGCAGGAGCATAACAAAAGAGAGTTTAAACATCATAAAAATATTCCAAGTCCAAATGAATCAATTACTGGTTCACATAAGAACAAGGCTGTATTAAATCCTAATTTCAATACAGTTACTTATACATGAATACACATTCCTTTCCATACAAATAACACTTGCAACTGATGTTTAACAAAGTCTCGAATCAACAACCTTTCATGAATTAACAATGCTATTGAATTATATTCAAATAACTAGGAATAACCATGAACTACTTGTTATCAATATGCACAAAGCAAATCACATTTATCTTTGTGCTAGCAACAACACACTGATTCTAAACATATGAGAGAAAAGGAAAATAAATCTGACACAACAGGCTCCTTCTTGAACCAAACAGACTTCTTTATTCACAATAAATCAAAGTTGTTCTCTCCAAACAAAAAGCCCTGCTCTCCTATCCGGAGGTAATACTTATGCCCCTGGAAATGACTCTCGGTCTTCTTTTAACTTTTCGCTTCCCCTGTTATTTTCAATATACAAATCAAAATACACAGACATAGAACAGTTGGTGTTATTGCTAACACGTAGAGGGCATATCTGCTGCGATGCTTTCCTTTTCTGGGGAAATCAATGGATGTTGATTGAAAGAGAATGACTGCGTGTCATCCCCTAGCACCTGTATCAAGCGGACGTTAATCCCTATCATTTCTTGAAGGAAACTGAAGACACTGTGCTCATCATTCCTACATTTGGCATGCTTTGAGGTGTATCTAGAGGAAATGACATCTAGATGGATTAGCGCTGCCATGAGTGCTTTAATGTCGCCTCTCATCTCTTGCACCTCGCCTGCGGAGATATTTAACATTAGCTCTGAATATAAAAAATATAACAGACGAAACACAAACACTTCCTTCATTAAACTTTTATAAAATCACAAGGAACAAGTGTGAAAGAATTAGCCTCCTGGTCTAGCTAAGGGTGCAATGCAATCAAGTCGCAATCGCATATCACAGCGGACAATCCCATGCGAAATCACCCCTATCAGATTTTATTTTAAAAACCCAGAATACAACATTTACCAGAACACATAGGAATACACGGGAAAATCCGCATCCGGCCATAAGGTCGGACTTGAAAAACTATATACCTGGCTTCATAGCTATCGACGAGTCTGCTTTATCGCATCAGGCCTTATGTTTTAAACGATGAACTCCGCCGATTGCGATAAGCGATTGGGGAGGCGGACCCGAAATATATATGTGCCGCGTTTTATAATCCTTTCGGATCCGCCATATAAGACCTTCCTTTGAAAACATGGATTGGAATGCTTTATCGCAATACAAGGGAATATACGGGAAAGCCCGCGACCGACCATAAGGCTGGACTTGAAAAATTATGCGCCCGAATTCATATTGATCAGCGGGTCCAGTATATCGCATCGTGCTATATGCGCAGGCCTAGGGCTTCACCGATATGCGATATGCGATGGGGCTCCGGACCTGAAATATATATAATATGATTAATAATGCCATCAGATCTAGCAGATCGCGGTGTGCATTGTGTACGAGGCCTGGGCTCTGCCGATATGCGATATGCGATTGGGGAAGCAGACCTGATAAAGTATATATTTTACTTTATAGTCCTGTCGGGTCCGCCATATCGCATTGGCCTTATGTATAGGCTTTGACTTCCGCTAATTGCGATATGCGATGGGCTCCAGACCCAAAATATATGTATTATGGTTAATAAATCTGTTGGGTCCGATGCCTTATGGTATGCATTGAGTTGATTGCGATAGGCGGAAAAAGGGTGATTTATGCATGCATGTGAAGCATTTCCATTGTAAAGAGTTATAATGGGAATAAGGAAGCGATGGAAGGTTTCATGGGTTGAATTCAAATACAACCATGATAAAGAGTGGGGGTTAGTTATGTGCATAGGCATAGAGCACCATGAAGGTTTATTGGGATTGAAAAGTCCCGATGAAGGAAATGGATGAAGGGTTAGAGAGGGTTATGGATGAATCATACGACAGAGAGCTAAAATCCCTGGGATAAAACAGACCATTCGGAGAGGTGAAAGATCAACTTTTTTAGGGGACCCATTCAAAATTGTTATCAAGGCAGGTTTTAACAGGGTGGTGGTTGTGACCACAACAAATGGCGAATTGTTGGGCGAACCAGTTATCTCTATTTCCAAATAAACCTTGGATCAATAGAATATCATGGTGTTAAGATAAAATTAAAATGCAAACTGTACAGATGGACAAGCATGGGTTCCACTTCAACTTTAATTGCTTCAGGTGGGATAAAGACAAATAACTTCTACTTACTGATAGGGTTTTGACAGGCATTCTCCAATGGTAATATTATGGAATTTATTGACCTTCCTTTACCTGTTTCCTACTTTCAAAAATCCTTCTGAGGCCATCACTGGTCTATCAATACCTATTTAGGTGTGTACCTCAGCTCTATATTGCTCATCGAACTTGATGTAGATATGTTTATCTGTACTTTATATGAGAATTTCAGTGCGATGTTTTCATATGATTGAATGGGGCATAGTCATGGATCATGCCATATTTTTAAACCGCTTAAGCAAGGTTGGGCTTGCTGTGTCAACCAGTACTCTGAGCCCAGCAACAGTCCTTACTCTAACCGGCTTCCCAAACAACTTATCCTTCCAGATTGGCAGAAGGAATTGATATGTCATTTTCTTTTAAATAAGTCCTTCCAGTTTCAGGCATAAGGACTAGAGCACAATTGGATTTGCCACATGGTATATGATAGTGAGTTTAGCCCATGAAATGAGATTTACTTGTAGATAACAGGTATTGGAAAATTTAGTGTGGTGGATGGGACCAATGGAGAATAATTGCAAACCTTACAGGGAAGTATAAGCTAGGTCTAAGTGGGATTTATTTAAAATGCAGCATTCCTCCATGCCAGTCCAGCTATAGTTACACATTTTTTGTTTTCTAAATATGCCCTTATATGCTCCAAGTATCCAAGTTATCAACAGATCTCGCCTAGTTCCCAACAGATGCTAATGAGTGGCTTCGGTTTGAATTCCACCTCTAATTTTCCAGTTCTCATGGGCTCATTAAAAATTTGTTTGATTTGCAAGGTAATGATGGATTTAGGATTAGCAGACTCGTCAAAAGGTTAATGAAGGAGGAAAAAGCTGCAAGAGGTGAATAGGGGCAATTTGAAAAAGGTAAAAATGAGACTGGGGGACTGAAATTAGTTGGCTGAAAAGTACTGCAATTCAAAACAGAAGGAAAATAAACTTTGCAGAAAAACAAGAAAGGAAAAGACGGAAATGTAACTAAACTAACAGTAAAAATAAAATGAATTCTAACCTACTCATGAAGTAACCACTGTGTGGTGGCTACTAGAAGTGTCTCTTAAGAGGTTGGTCATTAACAGGGAGTTTCTCAGTGTCTCCCTGTAAGGTTTTCAATCTGTAAGTTCCCTGACCAATTTTTTCCTCAACTTGGAATGGGCCCAGCCATAAGTGTTGAAGTTTCACGTGCTTACCCTTTGGGGTGACCCTATCAGCCCAGAGAGCATTTGTTAGAGCGTTGTGCCACTTCCTCTGGTTGTTGGTGATAGATGCATGGATTACGTGGATGAGGTTTTTATTTGAGGACTCTACAACTCCATTTCCCTGGGGGTAATAGCTTGATGCATGCCTTATGCGAATTGATTTATCGATAGCAAATTCGGTCAACTTTAGTGATGAAAAATAAGAAGTATTATCAAACATGAGAACGTCAGGGATGCCAAACCTGTTGACGATAAATTTCTCCATGAAAGATATTACCTCGTCTTCACTCTCATTCACAAGCCTGTCATGCTCTTTTTCATCAATGAGTGCATTTTTGAATGTCCTCTCGCAATGCAGGAGCTCAAGGATTTTCTTGTCACCTTCGAATGCCTGCCAATTTGAGATGTTATCATGTACTAAAGGTCTGAAAATCAATTCAACATAGCATTTATTCTTCTTTAATCTAAAATTAGGCAAAAGTTTTGCAGCCACAGCAGCCATCAGGTTCGCATCTTGGTTTTGCTCTCGAGGTATGTATGTGATATTAAAGGAATCAAAACTGTCAATTAAGCTTCATACCTCATGCTGGTACCTTACCAGGTGCGGCGCATTGCAATGTATCCTTTTCCTTACCTGGTCCATGTAGAATTTTCTCTACAAATCAGCTAGCTCACTGATATCATGTAGAAATTTCACCTGCAGATCAAACTGATATATGCAATGTACTAAAGCATAATACTAGATCTACATCTACCATAAACTTTGTGGAAGCTTAATTGAACATGAGCAACATCAAACATGAACACATATAACTGATAAGAAGGAATCAATCACACATAACACAGAAGGATTTATCCGGGAAAAGAACCAGCCTGAAACCCCATCTCTGTATTATCAATCAAGTGGAAATCCTCAACAACATACAAAAAGAATCAGCTCAAAAGCTATCCTGCTCTCTCTGTACTCTGATGATGTAGCTCATGGACTATCTAGGCCTGTATATATAGGCTCCACAAGTCCTCCAAGCCCCTATTTCCTTGTGCAGTTTTGATTGGGGTCTAATTACATAACATGTGTGAATTGGCCAAATCATACTTGCTGTCACCTTAGGTCCAACTACACAGTACTAGAAGGAATAATATTCCTTCCTCATGCAAGGAATATTCACTAGGAATATCCTAGCAACTGATAGTACACTGTCCCTCATCTGATCTCAACTAGGTCTCTGTCTGAACTGCCATGCATCAGTTATCCATGAGTGAATACTTAGTTATCTGAAAATACTAGTTGTCACATGCATGCAAGCATCAACAAACTGAATCTCATTAATTTAACAACTTGTTAAATTAATCTAACTGAACTTGACTAAGTTAAACTAAGTCAATTGATCCTCTCAATATAGAACTTATCCTTAATTCCACAATCAGTGGAGCAAATCAAGGACACATTCCCCAATCAGTGGAGAAATTATTGCATGTTCTCACAAAGACTTCAAGTTTTATTTTCCTTAACTAATTAACTCATGGAGAATTAATTAATTAATATTCAAATTGCTGGTAAGACCAAATTCGAATTTTACTTCTTATTTTAGACCAGGGATTGACTAAAATAGGAATCCACACTGCACTGCTAAAAATAGAACTTATATTTTTAACACTTCAATTTTTCATTCCCTGTTGCCCAATCCAGCACTGATGCCCAAACTGCTATTTTTAGCACTTCTATTTTTATCAATTTCTTGTTGCCAATTTGCAACACTCCCTATCAACAAGAAAGGCTTCCTCTCGAACCCGATCCTATACCTCTGGAATGTTCTGCATGCAACACTTCTACCAAGTGTGGTTGCTCCAACAACTCTTGGAACAAAAAAAACTCCCAACTGACCTCTCTGTTGGGCTAGAAACATACTCTAATGCTGAAGCGCTACCTGCTATTGACAAGTGCTCCCTCTCTGACCTCTGCGCTACTGCAACGTCTCCATACATCTCGCACCATTGCACCCTTCTCTGTGCTACCCTGCACTATGCAACACACTTGTGCCTCTCGCATTGCTGCAACTTGCATGCTTTGCGCTGTCCTGGGATTCCTTTCACTGTAGCTCTCTCTGCCGCTCCATCCACATCTGTCTCTACCCATTTAGTCAGTTCCTGCTACTCCACATCGGGGCTCCCGTAGCAAGGTCTCATCCAAGAGGTTGGGTACCTCAAGGATCCTACCCCTCATCCTTGGGACAATCACTCTACATCACCCCACCTCCTATGGCTGCATGTGATCCCTCTGCCCACCTGGCTTGAAGTTTCCCCCTACTAGAGGTCTCTGCATGAGTAGATGTCTCTACTCTATCTCCACTCAGCTTCCCCTGTTGTGGCTGCTCTACAACCTCCTGAAGCTGCTGCACCATTCGTGGCTCCTCCACAATCGTCTGAGACTTCTTCTAGCGCTGCATGTTGAGAGGTAATATACCCTCCCTCTCAACCACCAAGTCTCCATCAATTTCCTTGCTGCTCAAGGCTTTGCATGCATCTTGAACCTCAAGAGGATACAGGTTCTTGACCTGTGAACCAATCTGCTTCACCTGTCTAGCGATGATGTGTCTAAGGAAAACCTTTCCCTTACTAAAGACTACATCATAGCCTCTGTCTTCCAGCATCACGATTGACACCAAGTTTCTCTTCAGTCTTGGTACATACTTGACATTGGTTAAAGTAAGGCGAGCTCCATGCTCCCTCTGAAAAATAACCATGCCTACACCTGAGACACTATACTTTTCATCATTACCTATAGCTATGAGTATCTGGAAATCTTTCTCCTCTAAAGTACTGAACAAACTCTTGTCACTGGTCAGGTGGAAAGAAGCTCCATGGTCAAGAAACCAACCACTTCCCACCACGGATGAAACCATGCATGTGAAGAGTGTGAAATCCAACTCGAACTGTGAAGCAAGTGCCTCACCTTGAGATCCTTCCCCAGATCCCTTCTTGGATTTCCTCAGTGGACAATTTGTAACAAAATGGCCCACCTCATGACAATGAAAGCATCGCACTTTCGATTTGTCAAACTTCTTCCCACCATGGGAAGAACTGGATTCGGGAAGAGAAACCTTCTCCTTCCCCTTCTTCGCCTTACTTGCTAAGGCACAGTTCTCTTCATCCTCCATGGATGAAGAACCGTCTCTAGTGCTCTGTTTGATCTCCTCCTGCATCAAATCCGACCATAGTTGTTCCCAATCTGGAAGTTTCTCTCTTCCATTAACCGATTCCTGGTAGCTATGATAGCTCTTAAGAAGTCTGAGGAGTGCAAGACTCACCATGTCATCATCAGCTGTCACGACCCCTACACTTGCAAGCTCATCCCTGCATGTGGTGAGCTTGGTCAGATACATAGAGATCATGTCACCCTTTTCACACTTGATCTTTTGAAGTTTGTCCTTCAATTCCAGCTTCCTCTGATCACTGCTATTCTGATAAATATCTTTCAATGTTTTCCACATCAAAAACGAAGTCTCCTTCCCATGGAGGCTCGAGACTATGTGATCTTGAACTCCCTCCAGGATGATTCTCCTAGCTTTAGCCACACACTTTCTCCATTCTGCCAACTCTTGGGCATTAGATCCTAAGGGCTTGGTGACTTCTTGATCAATGAAGTCCTTCACCTCGTTATCCTCTAATACTGCCTCCATGAGATCCTTCCAGGCTATATAGTTTGAGCTGCCATCCAGTGCATACTCAAGCCTCAAACCATAGAATGCCATTGATGAAATTTGAAATGTGATAAGAACTATAGAAACCACAAACTTCTTCCTTCTTGTATACTGTTCTTCCTTGATCACCTGTGCTCTGATACGATGTAGAATTTTCTCTACAAATCAGCTAGCTCACTGATATCATGTAGAAATTTCACCTGCAAATCAAACTGATATATGTAATGTACTAAAGCATAATACTAGATCTACATCTACCATAAACTTTGTGGAAGCTTAATTGAACATGAGCAACATCAAGCATGAACACATATAACTGATAAGAAGGAATCAATCACACATAACACAGAAGAATTTATCCAGGAAAAGCACCAGCCTAAAACCCCATCTTTGTATTATCAATCAAGTGGAAATCCTCAACAACATACAAAAAGAATCAGCTCAAAAGCTATCCTGCTCTCTCTATACTCTAATGATGTAGCTCATGGACTATCTAGGCCTGTATATATAGGCTCCACAAGTCCTCCAAGCCCCTATTTCCTTGCGCAGTTTTGATTGGGGTCCAATTACATAACATGTGTGAATTGGCCAAATCATACCTGCTGTCACCTCAGGTCCAACTACGTAGTACTAGAAGGAATAATATTCCTTCCTCATGCAAGGAATATTCACTAGGAATATCCTAGCAACTGATAGTACACTGTCCCTCATTTGATCTCAACTGGGTCTCTATCTGAACTGCCATGCATCAGTTATCCATGAGTGAATACTCAGTTATCTGAAAATACCAGTTGTCACATGCATGCAAGCATCAACAAACTGAATCTCATTAATTTAACAACTTGGTAAATTAATCTAACTGAACTTGACTAAGTTAAACTAAGTCAACTGATCCTCTCAATATAGAACTCGTCCTTAATTCCTCAATCAGTGGAGAAATTATTGCATGTTCTCACAAAGACTTCAAGTTTGATTTTCCTTAACTAATTAACTCATGGAGAATTAATTAATTAATATTCAAACTGCTGGTAAGACCAAATTTGAATTTTACTTCCTATTTTAGACCAGGGACTGCCTAAAATAGGAATCCACACTGCACTGCTAAAAATAGAACTTCTATTTTTAGCACTTCCATTTTTCATTCCATGTTGCCCAATCCAGCACTAATGCCCAAACTGCTATTTTTAGCACTTCTATTTTGAGCAATTTCTTGTTGCTAATTTTCAACAGTCCACAATTATCTGTGAATCACCAAAAACTTTAAGATTTTTTACCTTCAGATCAATGGCTTTTTTCAAGCCCTGCAACAAGCCTTCGTATTCTACCGTGTTGTTGGTGCACGTGAGCTCCAATCGGCTGGCCATCGGATGTTGGTTCCCTTGTGGGTTAATAATAATGCTCCCAACACCTGCACCTTCAAGGTAGTTAGAGCCATCAAAATAGAGTGTCCAAAATATAGAGTCTAATGTTACATCAATTGAATTGCTTCCTACAAACTAGTTCTATCATATACTATATTACAGGGTGGTTCGTCAGTTGGACTATGGGGGAGAGCTTCCAACCATGTGTTTATTGCAGTTTCTTCAATTGTTTCTGCATGGGATTCTCTAAAACAGGTTTCCATGGCACAAACATTGAAACTATAATTCCCAAGGATAGAGTTGGTAAACATTACAAGTTCATTGGGGCCGTTTAATTCTGTCATCACATACTTCATGTATCTTTCACGATCAACTCTCAGCATATTACCCTTTGCCTTCTGAGGCAGCAAGAGATGGGATTAATCAGTTGAGAAATATCCATTGAGTTTTGCTGACCAGTCCCTACTAAGCAGCATTCCATAAGCCTCGGGTATATCGACTACCATTATATCAATGACTTGTGTGTATTGTGGTTTAGCAGCTATCCGAATCAACACATCTTTCAATTCCCTAATTACTTTCACATTTGTCCTGTCTAATTGCATAATTCGAGTCCTAGTTTTCTCGAGTATCGCATGTAGTCTTTTAGCAACAGCATAAGGCATCACAGTGTACAAGGCACTAGAATATACTAAGAAATTGTGTACGTTCATGTTGAGGATTTCAAATGTGATAAGGAAAGGTGGAGTCATGGATTTTGATTTTTTCCCTATCATGGCTGCATTGACATCTTGGGGGTTTCGATTCATTTTGGACAGAGTGCCTTCCATAGCTGATGGCATTTGGGCTATAATGGAGGTGTTGACAGGTCTGGACACTGAATTCTTGGTTTGGCTGCTTGGGATGGTGGGAACTTTGCAGTTCCGCTCATTCATAGCTTTCAGGAGCAGATCTCTTTGCTACGTTAATTTTAGCAAATCAAAGTATGTGATATTAGCCCTAGATTTCTTAAGATCATCCACAATATTGTAATCAATGTTATAAACAGGATAGGGCAGAGTAAACATACCAGTTTTGTTGTTCTTAGGTGGGAGTTTACCATTTTGAGTCGCCTTCATTGCAGTGGGGGATGTATTATCTTTCTCTGGATGGTTTGCAACTTGGGCATTCTTGGGCTGACCACTAGGCCTACCCTTCTCAACAGGAACTTTGGGAGCAGGTGCCTTTAAAGGTTGAACATCTTTCTTTGTATGGTCTACAGGCTTCATCACACTTGCAAGTGGCCCCTTACTTCGTGTATGGATTTCATTAGTGTGGATTTCTGCCATACTATCTCCTTCGTCATCATCATTCTCATTTGTATAGAAATCCCACAGTACATTGATTTGAGATTCTTCGTCCAAGGGATTTTCTACTTGATATTCTTCCTCATTTTCTTATTCTGGCTCTAGCTCCACTATAGGTTCTTCTTTTATAAGGAGCGATCCGATAAGAGCCATCTCTTCCATATTTAAATTCCCTTCGTTGGGTGGAGTAGGTAATGCAAGTTGACCTTAACCACCTTTTGTCTTCTTATGATAGAAAGGTTTGAAGGGTTTTCTATTGTAATACTCTCCTCCATTCCCACTAGTACTCTCTCCAGAATTCCTTTTCATATCGATGACTGTGTTTGTCAATTTCTTAATGATCCGATGCAAACCTTCCACATCTGTGGTGTCCCTTTCTTTTCCCTCAGCCACTTTGTTATCACTCCCATTATTCTTCTTGGATGACTGAGAGGCTTTCTTCCCTTCGGTTGTATGATGACATGTTGTGAGACTGATCATTTCATTCTCAACTTTTATTGCTTCATCGATAGCACCTTGTAAGGTTTGTGCATTACTTCTCTTGACCCACATCGCAATAGGGACAGGGAGAGCGGTGATGTAGAATTCCATGAGCACCTCATCAGTAGGTCTAGCGTTATTAAGGATTCTATTGAACAAAGTGTTGAACCGAATGTTGAAATCCTTGACCTTTTATTTGGCTTCCATCTTTAAATGGGATAGTTCTAAAACTAAATCCGCAGGTGTTTTGTCATCGCCAAACTTGTCTAAGAAGGCCTGCTGAAAAGCAACCCATGAGGTGATCAATCCTATTCTCAAGCTAAAGTACCATGTGGAGGCTTCACCAATCAGAGTGAAAGGGAATAAGCGACATACCACATCCTCATCGGCTACCCCTAACATGTGCATAACTAGGAAGAAATATTGAATATGGTTATTAGCAGTGTCTCCCCGCTCAGGGTCGAATTTAGGCAATACTCTTTCTGCATTCATGGGTAAGGCATGCTATTGCCCAGATACCGCTACGACATCCTGTGTAAGCTAGGGAGGGAGTGCTCCTGGAGGAGGTGGGGGTTGATTCCCATCTAGAGGAGGTGGTGGAGGCTGATTCCCACCTGGAGGGGGAAGTAGAGGTTGATTCCCACATGGAGGAGGAATGTTAGCCATGTTATGGATATGGAGGTTCTGGTTGAAGGTTTCTTCGAGGCGTTCTTTACTAGGATTTCCAAAATCGAACCAAGGATTACCTTTAGAGGGGGAATCCTCAGGAATTTCTTCCCAAGGAGTGTCGATACTTTGTAAAGAGTCTAGCACAATATCTTCAAGAGAAGAGGTTGCAGATGTCTCTTCAGTTATGGGAGGGATCCTTGGCTTTCTTTTAGCTGTCAGAGGTAAGGAATGGAAGATGGGAAGTTGAGATAGGGAGAGAGCGTAGGCACGAGTAAGCATTATGACTGTTTGTTCTTGAGTGACAGGATACTCCCACACTCTATCTTCTTTGGGTGACCCAGACACGGGACTAATATTTCCTTCCTCTGCTTCTTCGAAATGAGGTTTTTACAAATGGGAGGAGGGATCTTTTAGACCTTTATGACCCATGCATTAATATTTTTGAATCCATGCGTGGCATTTATAGATGAAATCTTGAAAGCTGTGGACGGCGGTTCAGGCCCTCCTTCTAGCGCCAATTTGTTGACATGGCGAATGTTCGCTATAACAAAAAGGGGAACTAACCTGATCACAGATCCCAATTAGATCTGCTTTCATTTGGGATGGCTTACTCCAATGGGTTTTAGAGGATCCCATAAACTGCTATATGTGTAGAAATATTGCTTCTTGGAGGAAGACTTCAATTAAATCAACAAACAAAACAGCTAACCTATATGTATCAAATCCTATCTATACTACTGTTAACTACCCTAACCTAGTCCTAACTATCCTAATCTATTCTGCAGGAGCATAACAAAAGAGAGGTTAAACATCATATATATATTCCAAGTCCAAATGAATCAATTATTGGTTCACATAAGAACAAAGTTGTATTAAATCCTATTTGCAATATAGTTACTTATACAGGAATACACATTTCTTTCCATACAAATAACACTTGCAACTGATGTTTAACAAAGTCTCGAATCAATAACCTTTCATGAATTAACAATGCTATTGAATTATATTCAAATAACCAAGAATAACCATGAACTTCTTGTTATCAACATGCACAAAGCAAATCACATTTATCTTTGTGCCAGCAACAACACACTGATTCTAAACATATGAGAGAAAAGGAAAATAAATCTGACACAACAGGCTCCTTCTTGAACCAAACAGACTTCTTTATTCACAATAAATCAAAGCTGTTCTCTCCAAACAAAAATTCCTGCTCTCCTATCTGGAGGTAATACTTATGCCCCTAGAAATGACTCTCGGTCTTCTTTTAACTTTTCGCCTCCCCTATTCTTTTCAATATACAAATCAAAATACATAGACGTAGAACAATTGGCATCATTGCTGACACATAGAGGGCATATCTGCTGCGATGCTTTCCTTTTCTGGGGAAACGAATGTATGTTGATCGAAAGAGAATGACTACGTGTCATACCCTAGCACCTATATTGAGCGGATGTTATTCCCTATCATTTCTTGAAGGAAACTGAAGATACTGTGCTCATCATTCCTACATCTGGCATGCTTTTAGGTGTATCTGGAGGAAATGACATCTATATGGATCAGCGCTGCCATGAGTGCTTCAATTTCGCCTCTCATCTCTTGCTCCTCACCTGCGAAGATATTTAACATTAGCTCTGAGTATAAAAAATATAACAGAAATGCTTAAACAAAACACAAACGTTGCCTTCATCAAACTTTTATAAAATCACAAGGAACAAGTGTGAAAGAATTAGCCCCCTGGTCCAGCCAAGGGTGCGATGAAATCGAGTCGCAATCACATATCGCAGCGGGCAATACCATGCAAAATCACCCCTATTGGATTTTCTTTTAAAAACCCAGAATACAACATTTACTGGAACACATAGGAATACACGGGAAAATTCGCATCCGGCCATAAGGATGGACTTGAAAAACTATATACCCGGCTTCATAGCTATCGGCGAGTCTGCTTTATCGCATCGAGCCTTATGTTTTAAACGATGAACTCTGCCGATTGTGATAAGCGATTGGGGAGGTGGACCCGAAATATATATGTGTTGCGTTTTATAATCCTTTTGGATCCACCATATAAGACCTTCCTTTGAAAACATAGACCAGAACGCTTTATTACAATACAAGGGAATACATGGGAAAACCCGCAGCCGACCATAAGACCAGACTTGAAAAGTTATGTCCCTGAACTCATAGTGATCGGCGGGTCCGGTATATCGCATTGCGCTATATGCGTAGGCTTAGGGCTCTACCGATATGCGATATGCGATGGGGTTCCGGACCCGAAATATATATAATATGATTAATAATGCCGTCGGATCCAGCAGATCACGGTGCGCATTGTGTATGCAACTCGGGCTCCGCCAATATGCGATATGCGATTGGGGAAGCGGACCCGATAATGTATATATTTTACTTTATAGTCCTGTCGGGTTCACCATATCACATCGGCCTTATGTATAGGCTTCGACTTCCACCGATTGCGATATTCGATGGGTTCCGAACCTGAAATATATGTATTCTGGTTAATAAAGCCGTCGGGTCCGGTGCCTTATGGTATGCGTTGAGTTGATTGCAATATGCGGAAAAAGGGTGATTTATGCATGTATGTGAAGCATTTCCATTGTAAAGAGTTATAATGGGAATAAGGAAGTGATGGAAGGTTTCATGGGTTGAATTCAAATACAACCATGGTAAATATTGGGGGTTGGTTATGTACATGGGCGTAGAGCACCATGAAGGTTTATGGGGATTGAAAGGTCCTGATGAAGGAAATTGATGAAGGGTTAGAGAGGGTTATGGATGAATCATACGGTAGAGAGCTAAAATCCCTACGATAAAACAGACCATTCAAGGCCTCTTCAATCTGGACATCCATTCCTAGTACCAAGTTTGCGACTGTATCTATTTTCTTGATTATTTTGTGCTTTTTCATTTTTTACCCCACCTTCCGCTATCAAACCCCTCCCTCCCTATTCTATGTGTTTGCTTCCGCATTGACTACTGCTACCAGGAGCATTCTAGAATGCCCCTCCTTCTTGTATATTGTGAGCTTCATCTGCTTGGTTCATATCCTCAACCCCTGGGAAGATTTCCTTGCCGCCCAATTGCCCTTCCCCTTCAAGTAAAGCTTTCTTTCCGGCCTCAGTCTGCTTGGATCCTCCTCTCTTCCCAAACTCCTCCTTCCTAGCTTCGACCGTCTTCCAGCCTCCTGACAAATCCTCTACTTGCTTTAGCAAGCCAGAAATGCCCACCCCTACATTTAGGTTATGCCTGGTGACATCCTTGCTTCCCCTATTTTGCAGGCTTCTACATGCAAGGGTGTTGTTTAGGCACAAACCTCTCCCATCTTTCTCCAAACCTAAACCTTCCACCAGACAGGAACGTAGACCTTCTTGACCCTTAAATCCATAGCTTATAACTATTAAAACCCATTGAGTAAAATTGTTTTAGCGAGAGAGGAGGATCATTACTTGTAAACCCTTGATTTCTACCACTCTGTACTCTGAAAATGACTGCCTCCCTTGCAGTTGCTGTCCCTCCCAGTTCTCCAGATACGACAACCCTAAGCTTTCCTCCAGGATTCCTAGGGATTTTCTCTGATTCCAACCCGCTCCCGAGCCGACTTTCTTCCTCTCTATATTTTGGTATGTTACCCCCAGACCCCAGACCGACCAAATGTCCCCAGGTTCAGGGTCTAGATCAAAAACTTTGCTCTGTTTGACCATCTTCCGCCTTCCTGTTTTCTGTTAACAACTTAGTGATAGGAACGATACTCTGTGCTACGACTGCGGGTGCGTGCTGAGGAGAGGAAGCGACAACACAACTTATATTAAAACTAAAAAACGTTTTGTCATTTGCCATTCTCTGCTTAAACCAAAATCTTGATGGCATGGTTCCCAAGGCGTTAATGGTTCTGCATGTCTACTTCCATATATCCTCCTATACCTGACAACCACGAGCCTTCCTATGCTAGTTGTTTCCATCCCGTATCTCCTCCTTGTCGCTGTCTCAGCCCTGCAGGCTGCCCGCCTGCAGTCAGGATTCACTAGTTCTCACGTGCTGATGATACAACATGTAATTTTCTTATTTAATATAAAAAATTACGCTTTTTCTTGGGAAAAAAAAGGTTTTAAGGCTCCTAATATCTGAAATATATGAAGTATCTAAGGCTACTTATCTCTGAGATGATGTGAATTTCTGAAGGATATAATTCTCTATGATGATGCGAGTTTTAGAGGGACATTCTCCAATAATGATGCAAGTTTCAAAAGTACTTGATGATGCGAATTTTAGAGGTGCATGATGATGCGAGTTTCAGATATACATTCTCATATGATGATGCAAGTTTTCAGAGGCATCTAAGAACAAGCATATTGCAGATTGGTTGACTATCTTATGGACAAAACATTGCATAATTTGGAGGGTGTTATGAGTAAAATATAAATATAATAATAATAAGGAATAATTAATTAATTGGTAATAACTTAATCAAGAGGCATGTCCCTAAGGACATGCCCATTCATGAAAGGGTACCTACCTAGGTATATAAAGCATACCCTCATTTGTAACTCAATTATCTCACTTGCATTAAAATATTCTTCTATAATATATTATTTTCCTATCATGGATGTTTATATATTTCAAATCTTCTTAAGTAATCTGCTGCGTAGATGAACATTTTTCATTACATTGGTATCAAAGTTGTTCGAGCCTTGTTCTCTAATCCAGGTCTTTGGCCATCGAAATTCGTCAACTTTCTTGTCGTTGAAGCGTTTCGCTACAAGCTTTTGGAGGTTCTCCAATTTCTCCATTAGGCCTTTCTCCATATATATATATATATATATATATATATATATATCATTAGAAACAGATATATATTTAGAAGAGAGAAAATAAGAAAAAAAATTCTATATATTGGGAAAAATATAGGTAAAAAAAAAAAATTCAAAAAAAAATATTAAAAAAAAGAGAGTCAAATATATATATATATATATATATATAAAAGAAAGTTATAGGAAAAAAAGATTTATTGATAAAAAAAGTTATATTACAAAAAAATTATTATGAGGAGACTGTTGCAAATCAAGCCTCCGACTACCGCTGCATCTATTGCTGCTACTGACATTCCACACCAAAACCTTTTCATCCAACTCTTGAGTCACCATGTTGTTTGGTGCTTGACACCTCCTGCCTGTCAAATTCCATTGTCCCAACATCGTGTTAAACCTTTGTCCACTATTGACAGACTCGTCATGCACAAACCCACAAGATTCCACTATTACCATCAAACCTTTTGTTAATTGCTCCACCAACCAAAACCTTCAATGCCACTCGTGACGTAGTGCCCAAACATTGTCGTATGAAACCACCACAATAGACATCGTCCAATCCAGTCCCAACCCCTCACACAACACAACAAACACTGAGTCACTGCACAACCACCCAGCCGATTCCGCCTGCAACCACCTCTTTACATACCTTGCTTGTATGATTCAAGTGACCACCATATTATACCATCTTCACTACTCGCTATTGACATATTTATGTTGACTATCTCAATAACCACCACTGCTGCAATGTTATCCCTTGCTACCAGCGGCATCAAAATGTCGCGATACAACATCTAGCCAATCGTTGTAAGGGTTGTTGCAGTACTGTACCATCTTCGTTGCTCATTCTTGGCATAATTATGCTCCAATTAACCATCCTTTTGATTAGTACAACCAATTTGTGGCATATCACCATTATGCATACCACTCATCTTTATTTGTATTGCTGCACTCGATACATGTCACTAATAACCATCAAGCAATTGCAGGGTTGATATAATTTTGGGTAAAAAAGAGGTTGCGGTTTGAAATTGCTAGGGAGAAAAACCATTATTAGTTTGTAAAGTTATTCTGCTGCAAATAACCAACGCGACCCTTCAATGATAAAAAAAGTAGTGAATTAAGGGGAATTATGGGTACAAGTATACAAGTGTTTCTTTGGCAAATCACCAAAGCTCATGCTCGACATTTAAAAAATAAACCTATATTATAAAGAGGACAGTAATTAATAAGCAAGGAAAAATAATTATAATAAAAGATGAGCCTTTTTTGAAATATGAGGAAATGTTCCACTAAAAGAGATAAGAGTATTGAGCTTATTTATAAAGGCTTTGAGTAATTTAATATTAGGAAATACAAGCGCAAGTATTGTTAAAAATAAAAGGTGAAAAGTAAATTGAAGTTTTTTAAAGGAGAAGGAATTGTTATAGATTTATTATTAAAGTTTTGAAGGGTTATTATTAGGGTGATTAAAAATTCATGTGGCCAAATACTCATTAGAAGACAAAAGTGAAGAAAAAACAAAAAGATGGCATCCACAAGAAGTTGTGTTTTTTTTTTTTTCAAAATCTCTTTTTGTGTTCAAAGGGATATTCTAATTGTCAAGAGTCATTCTGAAATCAAAATGTGGTTCGCAGAAAATGTTACAATTTTTTTCCCTTAGTCGAATCTCTAAGTGATGCACAAAAACAATCACTCGCAAGAGATATAGAACAATTAATGGCAATATTTAAGTGACAACATGCAGATTTTAATAAGGAAACAAAGAAAATGGAATCCAAATTGCAAGTGGAATGCTCATCATCACTCCTACAAAACAATGTAATTCGGTTTATCAAGAATGTGCAATTTCAAGATTAAGAGAAAGACAAAATAACCAAACTTTTGCAAAACAATAAAGCGTTCCAACAGGAATATGAAGATCTTGCGGATATGCATTACAAAGAAGTAATGGAAAAGGACGAAAAAATTTCTCACCTCAAGGACCATATTGAAAAATTAATTGCACAAGTCAAGAAGACTAAGGTCACAAAGAAGGAACTCAAGAAACACCTATCTGAACAAGAAGAGGAAAATTTACGTTTAAAGAACCTTAATAAAAATTTATTAGAACAAATCAAAAGTTTAAAAGATGAAGAGAAGGATATTAAGGCTAAAGTCAACAATTCAGAAAACGAAGAACTTTCATGTCTAAGGAATCATAATCAAAACCTTCTTACGCAAATAAAGAAGCTTAAAAGTGACAAAAAGTCGCTAAAAGACAAGTTAGAACAACTTACTCAAGAAGAAGTATCGAAATCCCCAGTCGTAACAGTCCAAGTTGAAGATAAGGGAACGAATACTGATCCAGTCAATATCACAATTCAAGAAGAGAATAAAATAATTGAAGTGAAGATGTACTCATAAGTTGTAGTTCAAGCAATGGAAATTTCAAGTGAATATTTCACAATTAATCAAGTGACTTTTGTACCTGAAAGAAATCAGATTCGTTCAATAAACCTTGAAATTACCACAAATAAATTGAGAGATCGCATCGTAAGAACTCCTTATCATCACAAAAATTGTAAAAGCAGATATCTCAACCAAAAACAAGTGACTTATGTTCCCAAGAACTTCGATGTCACCATAATTCATTCTTGTGACAAAAATCCATCTCAAGTTTTTAGTAACCGCAAGTTTCCATAGAAGATTGATTTAGGATGGTCAAATATCTTCTTAGTGCTACAATATTGTTTATCTCTTACAATATCCTATCATCTTTTATCAACAAAGATGACAACTCCAAGAATTCGAAGAGTTTTGAAAGATGCGAAAAGATTAGCATAAAAAGAAACATATGATATGCCTTGTTAACAATAAGCTTTGAGGATAAAACTTTTTGAAGAGGAAGGAAATGTTATGAATAAAATATAAATATAATAATAATAAGGAATAATTAATTAAATAGTAATAATTTAATCAAGAGGCATGTCCCTAAGGACATGACCATTCATGAAAGGGTACCTGCCTACGTATATGTTGATGGTGCTGGACCGCCAACATTTAGGGGATCTCCTCGATATGAAGTCCCAATCAGACCTCACACCATTTGTTGTAGGAGTCTCGTCTGGTATAAAAGCCCGGTTTCCAAATCCTTAAATATTTTCCTTGGATCCAACTATCAGCACAAAAGAGTGATGCAATGGTATCTTTGAAAAACAAGGGAAGTGTGCTTGGTGAGTGTGCAATGCAACTATGTCGAGGTTCTTCTACTGCAAATGGAGGAGAGAAAAGTGAGCCTCTAAGTGAAAAGTAATAGTGCCACCCAGGAAGAGACACACATGAACTAAAAGGACCTATCTAACATCCAATGGGATAGTCCAAAATGGATGCGACAATCGTTACAAACAACAAACAAGGGAAGATTTGTCTAACATCCAACATAATAGTCCACAGTGGATGCGACGATCGTTATAACCAATAAACAAGGAAAGATCTATCTACTATCCTACAAAATACTCTGCAAGGATGGGAAAATGATAATAACCATTTCATCACATTCTCAATAAGATAAGCACCAAAAAACCAAAATAGTTCAATTATCTTAGTACATGTGAAAGCAAAAATGAAATACACACGTCCAAAAAATAGTCTTACAAACATTCATAGTTCGTGCATGAAGAACGTGCTAGCCTTAAAAGGCTTATGTCATTAAACAAAAGTTCCAAGACACATATTTACATTGTACATCACTAGCCCTAGCAGTGGGACATTGGAGCCACTCCTTGCTTCTCAAAGAACTAGTTGATCTCTCTAATGCCTTGCGGGAGGAGCCAAGGTGAAAATTCCTTTGCTCATACTATGAGGGGGGTTTATATAACCAAGGGGTGAAGCTTCCCCCTTGTGACTCTTTCTCTACCCTCAAGACTATTCAACTTCCTATGACTTTTCAACTTACATGACTCTTCATATTCATGTGTGTCCTTTGGACTTCCACTTTGCAATATAATGATTACAATATACATGGTCCACCATAGTGATGTGGCATATGACAACTCATGACACGACTTGACATGACACTGTTGACATGGAGTGGCTTGATGATGTGGTAATGTTAAGTCATTGTTGCTGCTGAGTGTTGGATGTGTTCTTGGATATACTTTCTCTTCTTCTTCGCATAGCTTGGTGATGCGGGGTCTTCAATGATCTTCGATCATGGAAGGTGGTTGCAAACTTGTGTCCCTTTGCTTTCTCTTGTTAAGTCCACTTGTAAGTTGAGCTACAAGTAAGTCTTTAGGCATTATTCCCTCCTTCTTCTCCTTCTTCACCATGTCGCCATGACTTGATAGTGTACATGTTCTCGTAATTCACTCATGACGGGACGACATCAATATGAAAACTCCCTAGTCTAAGATGACGCATTGTTACCCATGAACCGAGCTCGGGACAAGTCACAGAATCGGTGGAAGGGCTCAGTGACTACGCATTGCGCAATTCCAATTGTCAGGGGGAGAGCTTGATTACTAAGACTGCATAGAGTGCAACTTAGGCTTGACTGAGGTAATTTTATGCACAATCCTAACTAAGGGGAAACATTGCGTAGTGCACACTGAGGGACAAAATTGCGCAGTTCAAACAAGCAGTGGTTGCTATGGGATGAGGTCCTGGGAGGATAGATTGTGTAGTTCCAAGAGGCAAGGGGAGGAATGGGTAGCAGAGAGGTCTGAAGGGAAAATCTCCACAATTTCTAGAGGTAGTGAGTTTCGGCTAAGGGAAGGGAACTAGAGGAAGCATCCACTCAGTTTTGGAGGCCAAGGGAGGCTAAAAGCTTGAGGGTTGAAGGTGCGAAGTGCGTAGTTCACGACAGACTCAGAGGCGCAACTGCATAATTCTGGAGGTTAAGGGAGGTTGTCGGACTCTGGAATTGCGCATAACCACATCCATGGAGGACAGTGACTACACATTGCACAGTTCTAGGTAGCTGGGTAACATCAATGAGGGCTGAGACTGTGCAACTCATTCAGGGTCTGGTGAAGCTACATTGTCTGTTAGGGAATATTTTCCGAAAATGGTTGTGTAGAAAGGGAAATGGACTCATGATGAAATTGAACTGTGATCAAACACTTATCATACATTTGACGACACGAAAATATAGATCATCAGAACAAACAAACCAAACATTCCCCCTGTGTGTGACTACCTCATGACAAGATGTGACAAGTGCGACATTTAAGATAAACTTTGGGACGACCATGATGACACTTGTGCGACAACTCTCAAGACTTTATGTATGAGTGTGATAGATGTTTACATGGTTAGGAAAACTCATTTACAGAAAGGCCGACCTTCGAAACCACAATGAAATGAGCTTGAGTGTTTGCAACAATCAAGGAAAGACCAAGGAAGGCACCAGAATTTGAGTGCAAGCCAAAATTTTGGAGGGTGCTGTAGCAACTACAACACTTGGTGACACATTGGTTGAATTCCATCTTCTCTGTCTTGGTTGGTTTCTTTTGTGTAGGGCCTTGGTTCCTAATGGAGTATTGGTTCATCATGGAGATCATTTTGGCCTTCCCACTTACCCGATAAGAAGACATGGTCCCCTCTATACCTTCTCAGGTTAATACAACATAAGATTCAGCGTAATCACAATGTTTTGAGTCGGGAAGGGTAGTTTGGCTCGCAAGCTTAAGATTTTCCAAGTATAATTTTTCGTCTCTGGTGTTTCTTCGCTACCAGCAGGCCTGGACAGTACCCCCGACGGAGTCACGCAGGAACACAAACATTGCTTCACTACCAGAAATCCTGGATAGTACCCCGGTGGAGTTTCTTGTTTCACCTCTCTGCGTAGGAAACCTTTCTCTTCTTTTGCCTTTATTTATTTATTTAGAGAGAATTGTGCATCAACACTTATTTATTTTGGGGTGGAAGAGGGATCTCAACTTATTGAGAGTAGAAGAGGTTGTTACTTCAAAGAAGCATATAAGTCCTTTGATTTAGGTTTTCTCATTTTGATTTTTCCCCTTCTCGATTCTACTAATTGGATAAGCTTGAGAACACTAGCAGAAAAACCGAGTATAGGCATGAGGTTTCTCGACTAGCCATGGGTTCATGTTTGGACCAAAAATCTCCTAACAGACGGATCTTATTTTCCATCGGAACTTCATTGGCTAAAAGATGTAACCAACACAAGGAAGACAGGCAGAAGGCTAGCCAAGTGCTGCAGTGTCACAAGACTCTTTCGACTTCAGCCACACATATACTTAGAAGCCATAACGCAATCAAGCACAACACTTATTCACATGACAAAGAACACAAAATTTAAGCAAAGAAACAAATGAAAAACAACAAAAGACTGTGTACACAGTGTGGGGCGCAACCCCATATCTTCACTGAAAATATTGTTTTAAGTTTTGGCCATTGATAGGAAGAGAGTGAATCTTCCTGTCAAGTGATTGAAGATTATATGTGTGTTGGCCATGATTTTCGTGTACTGTGTATGGTCCAATCCGCAGGGATTGAAACTTAGTGTGTTTTCCTTTGTCCTCATGGGTTTTATCCCACTTTAAGACTAAGTCACCTACACTAAATCTATTTTTTCCTGCAGAATTTCCATCAAACCACCTCTTGATATGACTCTCGTGAAGTAAGAAAATTTCTTTAGCTTTCAACCTTTCTTCCTGTAGCTTGTGCAAAGTGTCCATCCTACGCTGAACTAAAAGACATCGCTTGCCTTGGACTCTTGGGACAGTTGGACAACAAGTAAGTAGATGTTCAGCGAGAGGATGGATTCTTTTCTGTACACCAAGATGTAAGGGGAGGTGTTCAGAAAAGGCTTAGGCGTGACTCGGTCAGCCCAGAAGGAATTCACCAAAGCAGAGTGCTAGTTTCGCTGTTCAGAGGATATGGTATTTTTTATGATACGAATGAGGTTCTTATTCATGGATTCAATAAAACCATTCCCCTACGGATAGTAATTAGCTGAGTGTTTCAATATAATACCATTTTCCAATGCAAAATAATAAAGTATTAATGATGAAAAATATGTTGCATTGTAAAAAACAAGTGATGTAGGAATGTCGAACCTGGAAATGATTTTCTGTACAGTAGATGACTTCTTGATCGTTCCCTTGTTTCAGTAGAACTGCCTCTATCCACCGCATGAAATAGTTGGTAGCAGTTAGAATGTAGCGGTGTTTCTCTGATGAGTACGAGAAAATTTCCCCAATGATATCCAAGCCCCATTGTTTAAAAGGTTCTTCCACTGCAACGGGTTGCAACGAGGCTGCTAACTTCTAATTATTTTTGGCACACCTTTGACAGATTAGACACTTGCAGGCATAGGCATGAGCATCTTTCAATAATGTAGGCTAGTAAAAGTCAGCTTGCATAGCCTTATGTGTTGTGGTGTTTCCTATAAAGTGTCCCTCGGTTGTTCCATTGTGGAGATCATGCAATACCTTTTTTGAATCGCGCGCCTCCAAACACCTGAGCAATACTCCATTCTGGTGCTTTCTTAGAATCACCCCATGCACCAACTGGTATGATAATGCTTTAAGTCAGAGTTCCCTCTTCTGTTGTGTAGAGAAGTGAGAGGGCACTATTCCCGGATCGAGGTATTGGTGCACATCCGTGTACCAAGAGTTTATGTCTGTAGTGGGGGAGGCTCGCTCAGCGCTGTATGTTTCAATCCCTTGCTCCCATCCTGTGATCTCTTCTTCTTCCTATTTTGCATTTACCGCCTCTGCTACTAATTAGAAAAGACCAAGACCCTTGATTGTGTGAACTGGCTTGATGTCTAGATCATACTCTTGTAACCCGACCATCCCTCTTTTCACCCAACTCTTGCTAAACAAGCAGTGATCTGACTGTTGGGTGTGGAACAAAGATAACACAACGGTTCTTTAATAGATAGGGTCTGAAGTGCTTTACTACCTTGTATACAACATAAGACTATTTGTCAACGACGGGGTAGTTGATTTTTGGTCCTTGCATACTTGCGCTCATGAAGGAGATAGGTCGTTGATTGCTCAACTCTTCCTTCTGGGTAAGTACAACAACTAGAGATGTGTCAGAAACAAAATTATAGAGCAATAAATCTTTACCAAAGTCTGGGTTGTATAATGCGGGTGCTTATGCTATAGCTTGTTTATATAGCTATAGATATAGCTTGTTCATTTATAATCAGAGATGAACTTACAGAGGAAGTTGATCTTCCCCAAGAAGGACTGCATGGCTTTCTTGTTCACTAGGTGGGGAATTTGCGTGATAGCCCTCACCTTGTCTAGGTCTACCTTGTTCCCACTTTTAGCAATGATGTGTCCCAGGAGGTTACATTCAGACATTACGAAGATACTCTTCTTGGGATTCAAGGATATCCCGTATTATTCTTCAAATGGCGCAGGTGGTCTGACCTCTGTTTGGAGAAAACTATCACATCATCAAGATAGACCACTAAGCTTTGTCCAATAAGCCCGTGGAAGGCGATTTCCATCGCACGTTGGAGTGTTGCACTATAATTGACTAGCCCAAACAACATTTGTCGAAACGCAAACGTGACCCACTTAGTTCTGAAAGTAGTTTTTAGTTTGTCAGGATTTGCCACCAGAACTTGGTTGTATCCTAAAAATTCATCAAGCAAAGAAAACATTTAGGGCCCCGATATTGTTTGTAGTATTTGTTCCATGGACAACATAGGGTAGTTATCCTTGTCTGAGGCACAATTGAGATTCTAGAAATCTACACACGGGTGGATCTCCCCGAAATTATTTCTCATTAGAACCAAGTTTGACACCCACGTTGAATGTCGCACCTTGTAGATGATCCTAGCATCCAAAAGTTTTCTCAACTTCTTTTGTATGAGGGGCTTAAGGGTTGGATGAAATTTCCTCATTTTCTGTTGAAATGAATTGGCAACTTCCTTGATTGGTATTACATGCTCGATGATTCATGTGTCATGTCTTGATTTCATCGTACGTCCACGTGATGACATCACGGTACTTCTTGAATAAGCAGATGAAGGCTTGTCACTCTTCTGGTGTGTAACAAGTACCGAGATTGACATATTTCAGTTTTTTCTCAGTTCCCAACTTGATTTGGTCATGCGAATACTTGGAACTGTGGGTCTTGGCATTAACGGGTCCCCAAAAGTGATTTTGTAGATCATACAACTTCTCTAATGATACCACACCCTTGGGGATGAGGTTCCCTTTACTTGCATTGGCTGCATCTTGCAGTGCCTTTTCATGCTTGTCCTTGTCGATCGTTGCATCTTTGAACATGTCAGTGTTCACCATAAAATACAGTATCTGTTGGTCGTCATAAAAAACATGTAAGTTAGTGATATTATCTGAGATATAAGGTTTATACAAAATTTCAATAGAAAAGTCATCCCTTAAAGGTGACATCCTAGCAGCAGTGTTTTCCAAGGCATCCGCAGCTGCATTACACATTCTTGGAACTTAAATAATATTAAAAGCTTGGAAGTGAGAGATGATTCACCATACCTCTTGTTGATAACTTTTAAGAAAAGGTTACACATAATGTATAGTGTTACGTACCTGACGCACCACGATTTCTGAATCACCTACCACTTTTAGAACAACAACCTTGAGGTCGATGGCCTTCTGTAAGCCCAAGATGAGTGCTTCAAAATTTGCAGTGTTATTCGTGCATTCAAATTCCAAGAGGCTAGAGATCAAATGTGTTGGGCGTGGGATCCCCCCAAGGCAAGTTTTGGGCCTTAAAGCCCAAGTTTTGACTAAGTCCGATGTAAAGACTCTGCGATTTATGGGCGTAGAGCGCGAAGATGGTAAATGAGTCAAAGGGTTGTCTGCCCTCATTTTTTTAATGTAATGTTAGTTTGAGAGGTCTACCGGACCATGGGATTGTGTTATGAAACCAGCTCACAAAAAGATAGAAAAGAGAGATCCACGCCTTAGAATTCAGCCTCTTCGAGGGGGCAACCTCCTTTACATTACATAAATGAACAATTCTTGGATGATGCAAATGAAAAAACCTCCTTTCTATATATAGGAGTCTAAGGAGTCACAATATAATCCAGCCGACCTAACAATAATAATATAAAGCCACAAAAATAACAATAGAGGGATTCTATGGGGCACAAAAATAACAATATGGGGGTAATAGGGGCACAACAATATAAATAGGGGGTATAACTACAATAGTAATGGGGTAATCACTAGTATTATAGGGACCCAACATGCCCCTCTCCTTCAAAAAAGTGTTGTCCTCAACGCTTGAGCAGTTCTGGATACTTCTGCATAAAATTCTCATCCTCCCATGTGGAATCTTCAGCGGATAAGTTCTTCCACTTGATAAGATACTCTGAAATTGATCGATTTCGTAGCTGTCGAGTTCTTGTTTCTGTGACTGCTTCCGGTTCCAATATAATTTTTCCTTCCTCGTCAAGTTCTGGCAATATTGTTTGAATTGGGAGCTTGTCACCTATAACCTTCTTTAAACATGAAACATGGAAAACTGGGTGCAATCGAGAAGCTGCAGGAAGCTCCAATTTGTATGCCATAGTACCAATCTTTTCCAACACCTTGTACGGACCATAATACTTTGGTGATAATTTATTATCCTTCTTAGCTTGCTTTAGGGACATTTGCTTATATGGTTGTAGCCGTAGGAATACCCAATCACCTACATCAAAACTTCTTTCACTGCGATGTTGATCTGCCTGTTGTTTCATTCTATTTTGTGCCAACACGAGGTTATCCTTTAAGAGTTGGAGGACTTGTTGTTGATGTTCGATGTGATGTTCCACTGCCTGAACCTTAGAATTTTCTCTTAAATATGATGTGATGGATGGTGGTTGATACCCATAAAGTGCCATAAATGGGGTCATTTTTGTTGCTGTATGGAAGGAAGTGTTATACCACCATTCAGCCAGAGGCAACCATTTGACCCATTGTGTCTGTTTATCAGATACAAAGCAACGAAGATATCCTTCCAAACATTTGTTTACTATCTCAGTTTGCCCATCAGATTGAGGATGATAAGATGAGCTATGAGCTAACTGAGTACCAAGACAAGAAAATAATTCTGTCCAAAAATTTCCAGTGAAAATGGGATCTCTGTCACTTACAATAATCTTTGGGTTTCCATGTAGCTTTTGAACTGTTTCCATAAATGCAGTAGAAACTGTACTGGCTTTAAATGGATGTGATAATGCACAAAAGTGTGCATACTTGGTAAGTCTGTCAACTACCACCATGATGACACTCTTTCCCTCAGACTTGGGTAAACCTGTGATAAAATCCATTGAAACCTCCTCCCAACGTTGGCTTGGAATGGATAAAGGTTGTAATAGACCTGGTGTCTTAATTGTTTCAACTTTATTTTGCTGGCAAACCAAACATTCTGCCACAAACTTTTGAATATCTGATTTAAGGCCATCCCAAAAAAATTCCTTCTTAACCCTGTGGTAAGTTTTTAAAAATCCTGAGTGCCCTCCTAAGGGAGAAGTGTGCAATTCCATAAGAATCTTTTGTTTTAGCTGGGAATTCTTACAGAGGTATAAGCGATCTTTGTACCATAACGAATCATTTTGCCAGCTAAATGTATCAGAAGTACTGGAATCTTGTTGTAGCTTTCGAATAAGTGCCCACACTTCTTCGTCATTCTTCCATTCCTCCCTTGCTTCGTTTATCCAATCTGGTTGGATAATAGAAATGGCACACAACAATGCTTCCACATCCTCATCCTTTCTTGAGAGTGCATCTGCCACCACATTTTGCTTCCCTTTTTTGTAGATGATTTCAAAGTCATAACCCAACATCTTTGTGACCCACTTTTGTTGCTCTTCAGAGGATAATCTTTGTTCTAAAAAGTATTTAAGGCTATCATGATCCGTTTTTACCTTGAAGTGTCTTCCCATTAGGTAGGGTCGCCATTTCTTAAGTGCATGGAGTATTGCCAACATTTCCTTCTCATAAATAGCTTTGCTTAAAAACTTTCCCTTGATTGGACGACTTTCAAAAGCAATGGGTCTTTCATCTTGCATTAGAACAACACCAATTCCATTTCCTGAAGCATCACATTCCACAATAAAGGTTTTTGTGAAGTCCGGTGTAGCTAAGACCGGTGCTTGGCACATTGCCTCTTTAAGATGTTCAAAGGCCTTTGTTGCTTCCGAGTCCATGAAAATGAATCTTTCTTCAATAATGTTGTTAGAGGTGCTGCTATTCTCCCATAATTCTTAACAAACTTGCGATAATACCCTGTCAACCCAAGAAATCCTCGCAGATGCTTTATGGATGTGGGGATTTTCCATTCCTTAATGGCTTTAATTTTGCTAGGGTCTACCTTAACTCCTTCATGAGATACAATATGACCCAAATATTCCACCTCCTGGACTCCAAAGAAACATTTGGATCTTTTTGCATATAATTGTTTCTCCTCCAATAGTTGTAGCACCCTGTCAACATGTTCAACATGATCCTTCCAAGACTTGCTGTAGATTAGTATATCATCAAAAAATACTAACACAAATTTTCTAAGGAATGGTTTGAAAATTGAATTCATCAAACCTTGAAATGTTGAAGGTGCATTGGTAAGGCCAAAAGGCATGACCAAAAATTCATAATGACCCTCATGAGTTCTAAATGCTGTTTTCGGAATGTCTTCAATCTTCATTCTGATTTGATGATATCCCGAACGAAGATCCAACTTGGTGAAGTAAATTGATCCATGCAATTCATCCAGTAATTCATCAATAACAGGAATGGGGAACTTATCTTTAATAGTGAGCTTGTTGAGCTCCCTATAATCTGGACACATGCGCCATGATCCATCCTTCTTGTGCACCAATACTACTGGAGCTGAGAAAGAACTTTGACTCGGTTGAATTATACCAGCCTCTAGCATTTCTGCAACCATACGTTCAATTTCACTTTTTTGGACATAGGGATATCTGTACGGCCTGATGTTTGGAGGAACACTTCCTGGAATCAGATGAATAGCATGATCATGATCACGCATAGGTGGGAGACCTTTGGGAGTCTCAAATACCTTGGAATGATTGTCCAAGACTTTTTGGAGATCTGGAGAAATAGATGATTCCAATGTGGAAACATCTAGCGAACATAATTGTGCAATTACACCTCTTTGCTCCTTTTTTAGAAGCTTTGTCATGCCATTAGAGCTGATTATCTTTCCTGGTTTCCCTGCAATACCCCTTAATTCAACTTCCTTTCCTTCCACAGAAAATTTCATGAAAAGTTCTTGAAAATTAAAAGCTATTGTACCCAAGGATTGTAGCCATTGGACTCCTAGTACAACATCAGCACCTCCCATTGGAATGGAAAGCATTGGGCTAGTCAATACATATTCTCCCATGGATAGCTTGATATTATGGCACTTTCCAGAACAATTTATTGTTCCTCCATTTGCAATCATCACTTGACACTCTGGTGCTGGATATAGGAAGCAATTCAATTCTTTTGCTACCCTACAATGAATAAAATTGTGGGTGCTTCCTGAATCAATCAACACTATTACCTTTTTCTTCTTGATTTGTCCTTCTATCTTGATGGTTTGAGGAGTGGTAATTCCCGCCAATGCATTACAAGATATGGTCGGATTTATTTGTTCTTCATCTAGGCTTTGTTCCTGGAATATATCCTCTTCTTTTGACCTTTCTTGCTCCTTTTCTTCTTCCTCTTCACAATCTATGTAGAATAATTTCTTCTCAGCACACTTATGACCTTTTGTGTATTTGCTATCACAATTGTAACAAAGCCCTTTTGCTCTTTTTTCTTCCAATTGTTGTGGTGTCAACCTTGTAGGTTGTGGAAGACTATGGGCAACAACACTTCCGTCTTTATAGTTGTGAACGGTATGCTTCCTAGTTGCCATAATTTTGCTTTCCATTTTTCTTGCTAACCTGAATGCCTTCTCTAATGAATCAGGTTCCCAAAGGCGCACATCATGTTGGATATTATCCTTTAAAGACCCTATGAACACATCAATCCTATGCTCCTCTGGAATATCTTTTACCCTTATGTTCAATTTTTGGAACTCCTCAATGTGCTCCATTATTGAACCCTTTTGTTTGAGACTTATCAATTGGCTAAAAAAAGTGTTGCTTTTTGTATCCTCATAATGTGCTATCAATTCTTCCGTAAAAATTGCCCAAGTGATAAATTGTTTACGAGAACAAAGCCATTGATACCATACAAACTGATTTGGTTCCAAATATAAAGTTGCCATACGTACCTTTTGTGTGTTTTGCACATTATTGAGATCGAAGAATTGCTCCATCTGTAATATCCATGTGGCGGGATCCTTGCCATCAAACTTCCTCATATCGATTTTTGGAACATGGTGAGTCTTCGATCCAACATTAGAGTCTATGGAATCATGATTAACATTTCTTTTGTTCTCATCATGAGTTTCCTTTACTACCTTTTCACCATTAGTGACCCTTTCTTGTAGCAACTTCTTCAATTCATCCATCTTATCATCCATGCCATCAATTTTAGCGTCCATGCCATTCACCTTAGCTTCCATGCCATCCATATTAGCTTCCATGCCCTTTATCTTAGATTCCACGCCATTTACCTTAGATTCCACGCCACTTATCTTAGCTTCTGTTAGCTTTTGTGAGCGTGACATTTGTTGCACTTGTTCTTGTAATTTTGATATATCATGTAGCATTTCTTCCTCTTCTTCATGAGTCATGCTAGAGCTTTCAGGTTCCTTACTAGGTGTTTGCATTTTCTTTCCTCGGGGCATCAGTTACCGATAATAATATTTTACTATGCCCTTTGAATTCCGTTAAACCAAGCTTACACAAAAAAAAAAAAAAAACTACACACCTTTTTTCACTTTATAGAAGCCTGATATTGAATCTGATGTATCTCTGTAATTTCGGATCATCCAATTCTGAAATTGCTACCTGTAGTAGCCTTCTGCGTCCTCTTTCCAATGCCACAAGTCTGAGCCAAATTGGATTCTCCAAGGAAGAGTTATGTGAAATCTCCCACAGTGACTTGCTTTTAGACTGGTTCAGTAGAGCGAACTTGTACGACGTGCCACGAGTCACTGTTTCAACCTTTGAATCTGAAACACACACACAAGAAACTACAGTCCGTCCTCTTTCTGTACCTTTTTACGAAATTTCAATCCGATCCTCAGAGAGAGAGTTATGACGATTTTCCCCAGGTCACCTGTTTTGAATGTAATTCAGGAGTCTGCAAAAAGGCCAACTTCCTCAGATCATATCTCCGAAAATATCGTGCGAAAAGCTCTGAAATTCAGACCCAAGGTTCAGCGCCAATTCTTCTCAAATGGGTTTTTTTTTACGACTTCTGAAACGTCACAGAAAAAAAGTTATAGCGAAAATTCCACGATGACCTGTTTGGAGCAGCGAAACCCTAGAATCCAAAGCTCTGATACCAAATGTTATGAAACCAGCTCACAAAAAGATAGAAAAGAGAGATCCACGCCTTAGAATTCAGCCTCTTCGAGGGGGCAACCTCCTTTACATTACATAAATGAACAATTCTTGGATGATACAAATGACAAAACCTCCTTTCTATATATAGGAGTCTAAGGAGTCACAATATAATCCAGCCGACCTAACAATAATAATATAAAGCCACAAAAATAACAATAGAGGGATTCTATGGGGCACATAAATAACAATATGGGGGTAATACGGGCACAACAATATAAATAGTGGGTATAACTACAATAGTAATGGGGTAATCACTAGTATTATAGGGACCCAACAGATTGTATAAATAGAGCGAGGCTCTAACTGTAAAGAACAATCAGAGAGGAATGAATTAATGGAAGATCTAATGAGGAAGCATTGAGTCTAAGAGTAGAGTCATGTCTTTGGGTCGTAGAGTAGGAGAAGGCTATGCCGCTGAGTGCGCAAAGGCCTAGTAGTTTGCAGTTGAGTGCGCAGACCCTTGTAGCTGAGTGCGCAGGGCGGGTTGAGTCTGTAACCGATCAAAGCATTACTAAAGAGAAGTTTTACAATATTTCTGTGTATATTTTCCTGTTTTATGCATTGAAGTATATTGGGTATGAATTGCAAGTTTACTATTTATTTTCTATGCAAACTTATATGAATGTGTTGAATAAGTGAATATAATATAAGGTATCTTCCTACGCGAAGATAACTAACTGGTATAAGAAGATAAGTAATATCCGCGGTGTTACTTGGGGAAATAGCGCAGAGCATGGCTCTAGCAATGTGGAAGCTCCAGAGCCCCTGGTTAGGGCTACGCGAAGACGAATATAACAGGGGCGTAAAGGCCTCGTAGGTCAGGAAAGTGCGCGAAGTAACCCGCGCGAAGGTATTCATAGTTGGACTAAATCAACTCCTCAGACATCTCAAGGGTCTGGAAACCTGGTTCCAACACACCCCTATACTATTTCGGGTGAAACCTCAGTCCACGCTCCACAGACTGTTGCCGAAAGGGCCAATAGTACAAGGATTTGTTTAGCTAATTAACTCCAAACCTGGGTCAGGCCCCAACAAGCCAACAAATGGTTCCATTTCCGGGACTGGAATCTGCATAGAGATGTCTGATGTCGTATCATTAGAATCCAACTAAGAAAGAAATTAAAGGTTGGTTGGACAGGAGAATTCACAAGTTCGCGGTGTAGGAGAACAAGAATTTGCGACTATCAAAGAAGAGTGGTTAGACTGCTACCTGTACACAGAGATCCATGAAATTTTCTTCGCTTCTTTCCTTACTGAGTTGTACGAGTGGATCGCGAAGCTAGCAGATAGCCAAGGAAGGTGCAAGCTTGACAGCCCTATTGTGTGGACCCCAGAATTGATGCGTAGATTGGAAGCATTGGAGGATAAGATCATGTGTGTTGTTGATCACTGGCTTGATCGGATTATAGGAGGATTCATTACTGAGTTCGCAATAGACACTACGGTAAGCTACAACGAGGCTAAGCGACGCTTTCTCAAAGGACCGCGAGGTAAGTACATTAAGTCTCTAAACACTTGGATTGAAATTCTACTATTTGAAAAGTGGGTTATGTGAATAAATTGATGTTCGGGGCTACGCGAAGTGGGAGAATTTACAGAAATGAAGGTAGTGCAGAACTAGAAACTAGCCCCTTGATTTCACCTCCGTGAGGGGATGAGGAAGAGCTCACGAAGGTCTCACCAAGAAGTGCGATCAATTTGATAAGGCAGAGGATTTTGCGCATACCACCCCTACCCACACCACCACCAACATCACTGCCTTCACTCCCATATTTGCCCGTACCACCTTCGACACCACCACGAGTCAATATGGAAAGCGCGATAAAGTTGTCGGTGTTAAAGGGAGTAGGAAATGAAGATCCAAACTAGTTTTGGTTCGTGATAAGGGCTGTATGTGAAGGGCAGGGAGTTACAGATGATAACATAAAGAAATCAACATTGGTCAGCGCTCTGCAGGAGTGCACGTTGACCTGATATATTAAGAATTCTAATGATAAGCCGAATGTGGGGATAGTGGATATCCAAATTGAGTTGAACAGAGAATTTAACAGGACAAATTCAGAGGCGCAGTCGATCATTGGGTTCAAGGAGATCATAATGCTACCAGGCGAGACTCCTTAGGAGTTGGATCAGAGACTGAAGTGCACAATTAGAGAAGCTAATATGACTTTGACGGATGGACAACACCGCGAATGGTTTGTAGCATCGCTAACGCCACATTTAAGGAACACACTATCACAATAGAGGTTAACGACTCAGGCAGAGGCCTTGGAGATTGTGATGAGCCTTCATGAGACCCTGATATAGGATCCTAACTTGGGAGTTTAGCAGATCCACGCGCAATTGAAAACTTATGCCTCGAGATGCAAAGTCTGAAATAGGACAGGATAGCTCACCCGGAAGTGCATGAAGAAGTATGGTGCGTAAAATGCAAGGGTCAGGGACATGACAAGGACCACTGCCCAGTGTTCATGAATTACCTTGTGAGAGGAGGACCGATGCCATTAAGACTAGAGGCACAAGCAGAACCTAGCGCGGAACTTGCTTTGTGGTGTGCGATTTGTCAAATAGGAGGAAAGCATGCTATAGACAACTGCCATTTGTTGTAGAAGTACACACAAAATTTGCAATAGTTGTTATGTAATTTCTGTAGATCAGTGGGACATGATGAGCATACCTGTAGAAGTTATGAGCTGATGATGGATAGGAATCCCACCTACAGAGTTCAGGCCGAAACACAATCCCTTGCCCAGAACGCAGGAGTGGCGCGGACAAGATTTCTGGGGCGTAGATGAGGCCGAGGTGGAGGAGGACCTGGAAGAGGTCGCAGACAGTTGATATGTTACAATTGCAGGGGGCCAGGACATTATGCCTGTGATTGTACGAATCGAACGCGTCCATCATATCTGTATTGTACCTTGTTTGATCATGAGACAGAGGATTGTCCCACACTGATAATGAGGTTTCACGACAAGGGAGCGCTCCAACCTCCCCCGACTCAGAACTTGTAGATGATGAGGTCTGAGTTGCTTGAGGAAGACCCTAATGTGAACATTTTGCTCTGAAGTGGAATTACGATAGGAGATGATAAAGGCAAACAGCCTGAAGATAGTACTTGGGTTTGCAAGGCTCTGACGAAAGAACTAGAGTTTGATTTGGAGCGCGCTAAGGAAACCTTCATGGAAGCCAGGAAGAGATTTGATGATGCCTCCACTTCAGGAAGAAAATACAGATCGGAGCCAGAAATGGACCCATCAATGCTCACGATGTTGCTCGAAACATGCATGAAGCTATTGCGCGATAGTAAGGTTGTAAAGGGATTGCAGGAACTCATTAATAGATGCGCTGGGACCACGCCAGGAGAACCACGCATAGTCCAAAAGATTGGAAAGCATGCGATGAGGATGGGAAGGGAAACGAGGTTGACTGCATAGATTGGAGAATATGAGATGGACCAAGTAATTCTTGACCTAGGGTCGGACATGAACATTTTGCTGAAAGCAGACATGGGAGCAAATGGGAAGGCCTATGCTGCAATGGTCTCCTATCCAGCTGTGAATGGCGAACCAGCAAAAGATCATACCTATGGGGAGATTGCAGGGAATCACTGTGGATATTGAAGGGGCAAGCACACTAGCAGACTTTGAAGTGATAGAGATTATTGATGACTACAATCTCTACCCTGCGCTATTAGGAATTGATTGGGCCACTAACATGAACGGGGTGATAAATCTGAAGAAGTGCAAGATGATTTTTGAGAAAAATTATCTGCGCGTATTCGTACCTTTTGGACCCTACTGAGGAATCACGCTACATTGAGCTAGTGCGCGACTATGAAAGGGATGACGACTTAGACTGCATCTACAAGATAACCGCATGAGAAGAAAGATTGGGTAAATCCCACCATGGATGGATGAATCTCATGGGAGCGCGAAAGCTTCTATACATCGGATTCAGATGAAGAGATAGAGAGATGGAAGAATCGGTTACACGAGGTAACCATGCTGAACTGCAACATGATGACAAGATCGATGCGCTGCGTATCGACGGAAGTAAGGGATCTGCCTACTTATGATGGGTTAAGTGAGGTAGATGCTTTCCTGAATAGATTTGAAAAAGAGGTGCCGGAACATCAACCTTTCGAGGATTTGAAATGCGTACTATGCGCTACGCCCGTGAGGTGGTGGGGTACGCACCAAGGAAGCTTTGAGGAATGGTGCACATGTAGGAGGATGATGCACATGCATTTTGGGAAGCCTCAGATGCATCTAAAAGACAAATATAGTGTATGGGATGGTCCGTGTGCGCATCTGTCTAGGTGGGTATAGGCATATGGTAAACAACCTGCACAGATGCACAGGGACTTCACGTTTGGGAACACGGTCAATAAGCATGTGTTGGCGATGAAATTGCGTGAACGATCCCTCCAGTCTGGATGATGAAGGGTGGAAAGAACGAGTGTGCAGAAGGTTATCCACGTAGAAGCCTTTAACGAAGTGTGCGAAGCACTGAACAGGGTATATAATGCATAGCAGAGTGATTGGGACTTGCGCGTACCAGCAGTTCTGTGGGATTATAAGACAAAGTGCAAGTAACTAACGGGACAAACACCTTTCCAGCTAGCCTATGGAGCAAACACTATAGTCCCAATAGAGTATAATATGCCTAGTCCGTGCATAGTAGCACCGGTAGATATGACGGTTCGTGGAGCCTTGGAAGAAGGGATAGCGCAGCTGAACGAAGAAGAACGTTTGGGACCTGAGGAAGAAATTCGATAGGGTGATCTTAGGCTCCAAGAAATCATGAAAGAAAGAGTGCGGTTAAGGGAGAAAAGTGCTCTGGTGGAAGCGGAAGTCAAGAAGCTTGAGGAAGAAATAAAGAAGGATTTTCTTGATAAGAAAACTAGGGTGATAAAACAGGGTGCGCACGATTACGTTGACAAATTTGGGGACTACCGTCGAGATTTGATCAGCTTGATGCCTTGGATTGGACCTTATATTACTAGCGGGATCACCCTTGGTGGCACGACATAGATGGTAAAGTGCGCGACGTAGACATTAAAAATAAAAGGTGGATTTTTTCAGGGAAAAGTGATGAATGACCGGTTGAAACCTTATACGGATGGTGCGGCCACCTGACTATCCATGGGAAATATAGTCTTAGCGCTCTAGGTAGTTGAAATGAGGCGCGGGACTATAAACTACTCTGCCTGAGAGCTTCACGATGTCAGGGTTGCGCGTAGGAGCAAAGTGTCACAAGGTCCACGACCGCGCAAGGGTAGCTGCGGTGTCGCGCGGGTTGGCTGGAAAGTGACCATTGTAGTCGCTATTCACGATGTGATGCTTGACTTGAGACCAAATGGAGTGGGTGGTAGGCATTTAAGACAAGCTTTAGGGGCAATATTTGGGAAAATTTTCTGCCAAGGGAGCATTAATGGATCGGATTTGGGGGGAACGGTCGAATTCAAATTCAAAAGGCTCTATAAATTGCAAAGGGTTGCCCAACAAACAACACTTGGCAATTTGCGAATTGAGCTGTCATGTGCCCCACGTATTCCGAGCCAAGACCTATTTGTCCTATGGAGAGCATTGTTTGAGTACTTGATTGAATGGTTGAGAGACTTCTGGACAAACAAGATGGCAGCATTTGAAGAAGTTAGGGAAATCGTAGAAATGACTGCCGAAGAAGCCGCATAGGCCATGACCATAGAAGATGCCCCTAAGAGCGCCGAGAATGTTGCGGAAATCCCTAAATCACCGTGCATGCCAAGAGTGAAAAAAGATAAACAATCCATGATTCCGATGCGTGTGTCCCCTCGAAACTCGCTGCGAACTAGATTAACAATGGAGGAAAAAGGGAAAGAGGTTACTGGAAACTGATGAGGAGGAAGAACACCTTGAGTATATCATAATTGAAGAGGACGAGGACGAGTGCATGGAGGAAGAAGCCGAGGGCATGGTCCCTCTAACCAAGTTTCCCTCGTATGTTCCTTCGTGGAAGGGGAAGGCAAAGGTGCCCAAGGACCTCGATGAGAGCAAGAGCTCTCTGCAGACTCCGCTCCTCCCGGACGATATCATCTTTGAAGGAACGCACTTGGGAAGGGTGCCGAGCTTAAAATTTGAAGACTGGGATCTTGCTGAACACAAGAAATTCCCTCACTTGGTGACTGCGCACCTCATGAAGCCAAAGAAACACACCACGGTGGGAGTTATAGAATTGGAGCCGCGCAAATGGTTGCGAGGGGTTGAAAAGGTAGGGTTGTTGAACCTGCTCTGGGTGCCGCATTACCATTGTGTCCCAATGACTATCTTCGTCATCAGGCAGTTGCTCTTCCTGGTGCACGGTGGGTGTTTATGGCTAGAGGAGCCCATCCCCATCACAAACCATCTAATCCGTCTAATTACTCGACTCCCATGTAAAGGAGAAGACCCAACAAACATTTCGGAGGGGAAGAGCAGTGATTTGGCCATCGTGGAGGCCATGAAAAAGAAATACAAGCTGGAGAAGAAAAAGAGGGGCTACGTGATATCCAGTATCAACAACAAGACAGTCAGAGTTGCGACTCAGATACTGGCGGGTAAGGTCATGCGAAAGTGTCATGCAGATGAGCTGCCCACACCGGTGGTTGCACTTGCCGAACAATGCACAGAAGGGGTCCAGTTTAACTGGTTTGAATTCTTGTGCAAGGATTTCCTGGAGAATTTCTGCGAGGCACAGGAACAAGGGAAAACCTTCCACTATGCATGGCTTCTGCTGTCCATAGTGCTGGTGGTTGGGGAATTGCCTGAGGACAACTAGTTCCCCACAATTGCAAGGGATCTCCTGGAGGCCGCGAAGTACGCTTCGTTGTGGGCCACTAAAGATGTGCACTGGATTCGAGACAGTAAAATATTCTGGGTGTTCATGGAGATGAACATTAGAATGGGGATTAACTGCAAGCCGTAGTTATCACCCACTGTCTACAATAGCCTACAAAGTTTTGCCGAGTTTAAAGCAGAATTTCATCACATCTACCTCAGGGCGTGCAAGGAATTTCTCTTCGATGTAATTGAGACGTGGTCGCCGGAATGGCGCACTCCAGACATCTCTGTGGTGGAAAAGTCTGCTACACAGAAAAAGAAAGAGGAGGCAAAACTGCGGAAAAGAGAAGAAAAGAAGCAGCAACAGCAAAGGTGCAGGAGGTGCGGGACACTGCGCAGACAACAACAGAACAATAGAAGGTAGCAGCAACAAAGCGCGAGGGATGAAAGTTGCCTTCGCTTGAGTAGGAAAAAGAGATCGAAATAGAGATAGAGGAGGGCGGCGTGGACCCACAAACAACGTCAACACAATTGAAGCACCAACGCCCGAGAGAGCAGATGGGGTCGCACAAGAAGGTAAAAGCATCTAAGCTGTCTATTGACCCGATCAACCTTACTGAGGGGGATCTATATGATATAGGAGAGACGGTGTGCGGCGTCACCACGGAGGCCCTCCAGAACTTTGTGGAGGAGAATCAAATTATGTTGGGGGCCCTCTGAGCACAGATTCAGGAGTTGCAGGTGCGCACTCCTTAGGTTGGTACTCTCTCGACCAGCCTAGCAGTAGGAATAGCCGTAGCAGAGGAAATCCTGTGCGCTCATATGACCAACACAATAGTGTTGCTAGAAGGGGCACTGGTTACAGCAAATGAGGCCGACAGGCCTACGGTCAGTGCCTTGAAAGGAATAGGGATCAACATGGCTGCACTCCCTCGGGATACACTCTATGTTATGCAGGATGGGATTACTGCAGAACTGCGGGCTAGGGAGAGCTGCATGCTGCAAGTGTTGAGTGAATAGAGGATCAACATGGAGCAGTTGAGCTTGCAGCGCGACGAGGTTGTGTCTCAGAATAGGTAGATGGTACAGGTAATTGAAGAAGCCTTCTAAGTGGCTAAGTGTGTCTTGGGTTGTAGAGTAGGAGAAGGCTATGCAGCTGAGTGTGCAGAGGCCTAGTAGTCCGCAGCTAAGTGCACGGACCCCTGCAGCTGGCTACATAGAGTGGAGTCGAGTTTGTAACTGAAGAAGAAAGTAATAAAGAGAAGTTTTATCATAATTTTGTACATCTGTTCTTGGATTAATGCATGCTTGTTATAAATTGCAAATACACTGTTTATTTACTGCGCGCACCTGTTGAAGGATTTATATTGCTAAGTGTAACTTAACACATACAAATAGGCTAAGATAATCAATGAACAGTGGAATACTAGTAAGGACTTGGGTAATAACAGCGTTCAGACTCCCGAGTAGGGCTGCGCAAAGACAACATCGCAGGCTTCGAAGTAAGGGAAAGCGCACGTAGCGATAGGTGCGTAGGGTTGAACCGCGGACCTCTTGAACTCATCAGACATCTCCAGGGTGCGGAAACCTGGTTCTAGCACCCTCCCATACTACTTTGGGTGAGACCTCAGTCCGCGCTCCACCGACTATTGTCGAAAGGGCCAGTGGTATCGGGATTTGTTTGGCTAACTTAACTCTGAACCTAGGTCAGGCCCCAATAAGCTAACAAATCCTGTTGGGCATGGAATCCCCCCAAGGCATGTTTTGGGGATCAAAGCCCAAGTTTTGACCCAATATTGTTGTAAAGACTCCACGAATTGCGGGTGTGGAGTGTGAAATGTATGATAGAGTCACAAGGTTGTCTGCCATAGTTTTGTAATGTAGAGCGAGGTGCTAAGTGTAAAGGAAAAACAAAGGAAGAAGGAAGCAAGAAGATAGAGTCTAAGTGACTAAGTGTGTCTTGGGTCGTAGAGTAGGAGAAGGCTCTGCAGCTCAGTGCATAGAGGCCTAGTAGTCCGCAGCTAAGTGCGTGGACCCCTGCAGCTGTGTGCATAGGGCAAAATCGAGTCTGTAACCGAAGAATAAAGTAATAAAGAGAAGTTTTGTCATAATTTTGTACATCTGTTCATGGATTAATGCATGCTTGTTATAAATTGCAAATACACTATTTATTTACTGTGCGCACCTGTATGAAGAATTTATATTGCTAAGTATAAATTAACGCATACAAATAGGCTAAGATAATCAACGAACAATGGAATACTAGTAAGGACTTGGGTAATAATAGCATTCGGGCCCCAAGTAGGGCTACGTGAAGGCAACATCGTAGGCTGCGGGGTAAGGGAAAGCGCACGTAGCGATGGGCGCGCAGGGTCGAACCACGGACCTCTTGAACTCATCAGACATCTCCAGTGTGTGGAAACCTGGTTCTAGCACCCTCCCATACTACTTCGGGTGAGACCTCAGTCCGCGCTCCGCGGACTGTTGCCGAAAGGGCCAGTAGTACTGAGATTTGTTTGGCTAACTTAACTATGAACCTGGGTCAGGCCCCAATAAGCCAACAAATGGTTCCGTTGCCGGGACTGGTATCTACATAAGAGATGTTTGATGTCGTGTCACTAGAATCCGACAAAGAAAGAAATTGAAGGGTTGTTGGACAGAAAGATTCACGAGTTCGCGGCGCAGGAAAATAGGAATATGTGAGTATTGAAGGAACAGTGGTTAGAGCGCTACTTATATACAAAAATCCACGATATTTCCTTTGCATCCTTCCCCTCTGAGTTGTACGAGTGGTTTGCGAAGCTAGTAGACAGTCAAGGAAGGTATAGGCTCGACAAACCTATTGAGTGGACCCTAGAGTTGGTGTACAGACTAGAAGCATCAGGAGATAAGATCGCGTGCGCTGTGGACCATTGGCTTGATGGAATTATAGGAGGGCTTATCACCGAATTTGCGATATACACGCCATTCATCTACAGCGAGGCGGAACGACGCTTCCTCAAAGGACTGCGAGGTATGTACATTAAATCTTTGAAAACTTGGATTAAAATGCTACTGTGTGAAAAGCGGGTTATGTGAATAAATTAATGTTTGGGGCTATGCGAAGTGGTAGGATATACAAAAACGAAAGTGGCGAAGAATTAGAGACTAGTCCCTTGATTTCACCTCCATGAGAAAGCGAGGAAGAACTTGCGAAAGTTTCACCGAGAAGTGTGATCAGGCTGATAAGGCAGCGAATTCTGCGCATACCAGCCACACCTACACCACCATCAGTTTCGCCATCTTCACCCCCATCTTCGCCCACACCACCTCCGCCACCATCATAGTTCAATATGGCGAGCAAAATAAAGTTTCTGGTATTCAAAGGAGTAGGGAATGAAGATCCGGACCAATTTTGGTTCGTAGTAAAGGCTGTATGGGAAGCGCAAGGAGTCACGAATGATAATATCAAGAAGACAACACTAGTTAGTGCCTTGTAGGATCGCGCACTTATGTGGTACATTAATCACTCCAATGACAATCCAAACGTAGGGATCACAAATATCCAAGTTGCGCTAAACAGGGAATTTAACAGGACAAAATCAGAGACACAGTCGTTTATCGGATTTAAGGAAATCGCCATGCTTCCAGGTGAGACCCCCTGGGAGTTAGATCAGAGACTGAAGTGTATGATTCGTGAAGCCAACATGACCTTGACGGATGGGAAACGCCGTGCATGGTTTTTAGCATCGCTAACACCGCATCTAAGAAACACGTTGTCACAACAAAAGATGTCAACTTAGGCCGAGGCTTTGGAGATTGATATGAGATTACATAAGAATTTGATACAAGATCCTAATTTAGGAGTCCAACAGATCCACGCGCAGTTGAAAAACTTGTGTCTCGAGATGCAGAGTTTGAACAAGATAGGATAGCTCACCCAAAAGCGCGCGAGGAGGTATGATGCATAAAGTTCAAAGGCCAGGGGCATGACAAGGACCATTGTCCAGTCTTCGTGAACTACCTAGCGGGAGGAGGCCAATGCCATTGAGACCAGAGGCACAAGCCGGGCCAAGTGCGGTGCCTGCATTATGGTGCGCGATTTGTCATATAGGAGGGAAGCATGCTATAGATAACTGTCATCTATTACAGAAGTATACATAGACGTCCCAAAAATTATTTTGTAATTTCTGCAGATCAGTAGGCCATGATGAGCGTACTTGTAGAAGTTATGAACTGATGATGGATCAGACTCATACCTACAGGGTTCAAACCAAAATGCGAGCCCTAAATCAAAATGCAGGGATGGTGTGCACTGGGTTTCAGGGGCGTAGACAAGGTTGAGGTGGAATGGGACTAGGAAGGGGTTGCAGACAGATGATCTGTTACAATTGTGGAGGACCAGGGCATTATTCCCACGATTTTACAAATCCGACAGGGGCATCATGTTTATATTGTACCCAGTTTGATCATGAGACGGAGGACTGCCCCACACTGATAGCGAGGTTGTGCGATAAAGGAACGCTCCAACCTCCCCCGACTCAGAACCTGCAAATGATGAGGTTTGAGCAGCGTGAGGAGGATCCAAATGTAAACATTATGCTCCGAAGTGATATCACAATAGGAGATGACAAGGGCAAGAAGCCTGAGGAGAGTTCTTGGGTTTGCAAGGCTCCAACAAAGGAGCCAAAGTTCAATTTTGAGCGCGCGAAGGAGATTCATGGAAGCTATGAAGAGCTTCATGGAGGCCTCCACTTCAGGTAGTAAAGACAAACTAAACCCAAATATGGACCCATTAATGCTCACTACGTTTCTGGAGACATGCATGAAGATGCTGCGCAACATTAAAGTAGTGAAGGGGCTGCAAGAACTCATCACTAGATGCGCTGGACCCAGAGAATTGCACGTAGTCCGGAAGCTCGGGAAGCACGCGACGCGAACAGGGAGGGAGATGAGATTGACTACGAAAATTAGGGAAAATGGAATGGATCAAGTCATTTTGGATCTAGGATCGGATGCGAACGTTTTGCCATAGTAGACATGGGAGCACATGGGCAGGCCTGCGTTGCAATGGTCTCCTATTCAATTGAGAACGACGAACCAACAAAAGATCCTACCGATGGGAAGATTGCAGGGAATAACCGTAGATATCGAAGGTGCGAGCGCGCTTGAAGATTTCGAGGTGATAGAGATTGTTGGACAACAATCCCTATCCTGCACTACTAGGAATAGATTGGGCTACTGACATGAATGGAGTGATAAATCTAAAGAAGCGCAAGATGATTTTTGAGAAAAAGTCACTACGCATAGTGGTACCTTTAGACCCTGCGGAAGGATCGCGCTACACATAGCTAGTGCGCGATGATGAGAGCTACGACGATCTAGACTGTATCTACAAGATAACCACTCGAGAACAGGATTGGGTGAATCCTATAGTGGATGGCAGGATTTCGTGGGAGCACGAAAGCTCTTGCACATTAGATTCAGACGAAGAGATAGAACGATGGCAGAACTGGTTACACGAAGTAACCACACTCCATTGCAACATGATGGTAAGATCACTGCTCTGCGTGACAACAGAGGTAAGTGATCTGCCTATGTATGATGGGTTGACAGCGGTGGATGAATTCTTGAACAAATTTGAAAGCAAGGTGCCAGAACAACAGCAGTTCGATGCTCTAAAATGGGTACTGCGCTACGCCCGCAAGGTGGTGGGGTACGCACCAACGAAGTTTTGAGGACTGGCGCGAATGCAGAAGGGTGATTCTTATACGGTTTGGAAAGCCTCAGATGTGGATGGAATCTAGGTATGATGGACGAAACAGCCTGCGCGCCCACCTCTCTAGATGGGTACAATTGTATGGTACGTAACCTACACAAATGCACACCGTCTTCACGATAGGAAATAAGACCAACGAGCAGGAGCGGGCGAGACGAGGGCACAAACGATGAATTATGATAAGAACAAACACACCAAATATTATTTGCGTGGAAGCCTTTGAAAAAGTGTGCAAAGTAATGAACGTGGTCTAATAGGTGGGATGCACTGATTGGGACCTGCGCATACCAACAGTTCTATGGGCTTATAGGACCATGTGCAAAACCCTGACCACACGAGCACTTCCAACGCCGAAGTATGAAGCAGAGGCTGTAATCCCTATGGAGCGTGCAAAGCCTAGTCCATGCATAACAACACCCATAGATACGACGGTTCACGAAGCTCGAAAAGAAGGAATCACATAGCCACGAGAAACATAACACATAGGACTTGAGGAAGAAATCCTATAGGGAAATTTTAGACTTCGTGAACTTGAAAAAGAATGGGTACGATTAAGGAAGAAAAGTGATTTGATGGACACAAAGTTCAAGAAGCTGGAGGACGAGATAAAGGAAGTGGTTCTCATTGAAAAACCTACGATGGTAAGGCAAGGTGCATACGATCATACTGACAAGTTTGAGAACTATCGCCATGAATTGGTTAGTCTGTTGCCTTGGCTTGGACCGCATATCACCAAGCGTAGTGACTAGGGTAGCACATTGCAAGTGGTGAAGTGTGTGATGCCGGCCACAACAATAGAAGGTGGGTATTCTCTGCGAACCACGATGGAGGACGGGATGGAACCCCACACAGGTGGTGCGACCACCTGACTAGCTGTGGAAAGGATAGTCTTAGCGCTCCAGGCAGTTGGAAGGGAGCGCGAGACTCTAAACTATTATGCCTGGGAGATGTGCGATATGGGGAGTGTGCGCAGAAGCACAGAGTCACAAGGTCCGCGACCGTGCACACAGGGCTGCGCTGTAGCGCGGGTTGGCTGGGAAGTGACCGTTAAAGTCACTATTCATTATGGGATGCTCGACTTGAGGCCAAATGGAGTGGGTGACGGGCATTCAAGACATGATTTATGGGCAAGATTTGGGAAAATATGCTACCAAGAAAGCATTAATGGACTGGAATTGGGGGGAACGGTCGAATTTGAATACAAAAGGCACTATAAAACACAAAAAGGGCTGCCCAACAAACAACACTTGGACATTTGAGAATTTGGCAATTGAGCAGAGCACTGAGCATTGAGAGCCAAGCGATAATTGAGCCCCGGAGTTTGCGACTGATAGAATACAGCCTAGATACAATGACAGCAACTAAGGATGGTTTGGGAATTGAAGAGGTAACCGCCGGCGAGGCTGCGCAGACCCCAATGGTGGAGGATGTTCCAGAAGGTGCCGGGGTTGTGGCAAAGATCCCCAAATCACCACGTATGCCAAGACCCAAGAAGGATAAACAGGCAATGGCTCTAGTATGTGTGTCCCCGAGGAACCCACTGCGTAACAAACTATCAATGGAAGAGAAGGGGAAAGTTGTCACGATAGAAACAGATGAGGAGGAAGAAGATTTATAGGCCCTTATCATCACAGAGGAAGAAGACAAAGGCATGGAGGAGGATATTCAACCTACACGCTTTGCGACAAAACTGCCCGCATATGTTCCCCCGCGAAAGGGTAAGGCCAAAGTGCCCAAGGACCTGGACAAAGCTAAGAGTTCACTCCAGACCCCGCTCCTCCTAGATGACATTGTGTTTGAAGGCATGCACCTGGGCCACGTGCCAACCATGAAGTTTGAAGATTGGGACCTCACTGACTACGAGAAGTTCCCTCACCTGGAGACTGGGAATCTCATGAAGCAGAACAACACGGGGGTGGTGACAATGTTAGAGCTGCTGCAGCTAGAGGAGCCTATCCCCATCACAACAGATCTAATCCATCACATTTCCTGGCTACCATACAAAGGAAAGGACCCTGCGACCATATTAGAAGGGAAGGGTAGTGATTTGGCCCTCGCGAAGGCCATGAAGGAAAACTACAAGTTGGAGAAGAAGAAGAGGGGCTACGCTATCTCCAACATCAAGGAAAAAGTGGTACGCGTAGCTACCCAAATCCTGGCTAGCAAAGTCATGCAAAAGTGTCGTGCAGACAAGGTACCTGCACCGGTGATTGCACTGGCCTAGCAGTGTGCGGAGGGGGTCCAGTTTAACTAGGCTAAATTCCTCTGCACAAAATTATTGAAGAACTATCACGAAGCCCAGAATTAGGGTAAAACCTTCCACTATGCGTGGCTATTGCTATCCATAGTGCTCGTAGTGGGGGAACTGCCAGAGGACAGTCATATCCCCCCAATTGACAGAGATTTACCAGAGACTGTGAAGTACGCTTCACTCTGGGCCACGAAGGACATGAAAAGTATATGCGACAACAAGATCTTCTGGGTGCTCATAGAGATGGACATCTGGATGTGGATCAACCGGAGGCCATGCCTGTCACCCACGGTGTACAACAATCTGCAGAGTTTTGCAGAATTCAAAGCCGACATGCATAATATATACATTAAGGTGAACAAGGACATAACGAAGTAGTGGACGAAGTTACCTTTTATAGCCATTGACAACATCATTTTCACTGTCTTGGAGGCATGGCATTTGGAATGGTGTGCCCCAGATCTTGTAGAACTCAAGAGGGTGGCAACACAGAGGAAGAAGGAAAATGCCAAGCTAACGTCACACAGTTGGATGAGAAAAGGCGAAAGGAAACAATAACAACAACAGCTGAGGCACAGGCAGCGTAGAAAGCCATCAAGCAGAAAAAGGCCGCAGAAGCAGCAGCAACAACAACACAGGAGGTAGAGGAAGCAACCAAGAAGGTGGACGAGGGCCAAGCAATGCCATCGCAGGGGCAGGAGGTAGAGGAAGCAGACACAACAGAAGGGAGCACGAACCCAGGGACTGCATCTACACAGTTAAAGCGACCACACACAACAGAGAGAGCAGGACCAAGGAAGAAGGTCAAGGCCTCGAAGTTGGCCATTGATCCGATCACCTTAATCGAAGGTGACCTCCATGACATCAGCAAGACGGTTCGCGATGTCACAAATGAGGATCTTCAAGATTTTATGCAGGAGTACCAGACTGTGTTGGGGGCCCTCAGAGCGTAGCTGCAGGAGTTATAGGTGCGTCCCCCTCAGGTGGGTACCCTTTCCACCCACCTCACATCAGGATTCTCGGCATCAGAGAAGATGCTACGTGCACGGATGGAAACCACAATAGTGTTGCCGGAAGGGGCCCTAGTAGCGGCGAATGAGGCCGATAGATTTTTGGTTAACATGATGAAAGGCCTTGGCCGTAATTTGGCTGCCCTTCCGCATGAGACACTGTATCTGCTACAGGATGGGATAACGGTAGAACTGTGCGCCAGGGAGAGCGCATGATCCAAGTTCTCAGTGAACAAAAGATAAACATGGAACAACTCAATTTGCAGCGTGATGAATTGGTGTTGTAGAATCAACAGTTGTTGTAGGTGGTAGACGATGCTTGCCGACATGTCCCGGAGTTGGCCATCCCAGTAGATCGATCAGTAGAGGTGGGGATCCACAGGTTAGCAACTGGAGTCTGCGAGGCTAGGGAAGAAACGACCAAGGTTCAGTTGGAGTCGAATGTTCAGATCGCCAAGCTGCGGTTAAAGGCGTAGATATCCACTCCCCCAGAAGTCAGAGAACAACGCTAGTGCTATCACAACAGGATTGGAGGAAATGGGAAGTGCAATACGAGATTTCACCAACATGCTGGAGGACGTGCTCGAGGTTCTCATGACTCCGCAGGAGGACCCCAACATCCAGCACCTGGAAATAGAAGCGCGAGAACTCCAGTAGCAATATGACAGTGTCCAAGGAACTGCAAAGACAGTGGTCCTTACCCAACGGCTTGCCAGGATGCGGCAGGCTAAGGCATTAAAGGAACAGGTGGACGCAACGTGACACAAGGAGGCAGTTCTCAAAGCGCGTATTTAGCCTTGGATTGATGAGGCCTTCACTATCACGAAAAATATCGAGGGAAAGCTCGAGCACATACAGGGGATGCACGCGCAGATGCAAATATGTACGCTGGATACAGAGGTCTTGAACAACGGATGCAATAGATTCAGCAAGCAGCAACTCAATGCGCTTCTGACCTCAGCGTAGTTCGAGATCGGTTGGAGGGACTCTGCACCAAGATCACCGTGCCAACAGAGTGACTCAAGGGCGAGTCACAATGTTTGTGTTGGGGGCCTGTTGGGCATGGAATCCCCCCAAGGCATGTTTTGGGGATCAAAGCCCAAGTTTTGACCCAATATTGTTGTAAAGACTCCACGAATTGCGGGCGTGGAGCACAAAATGTATGATAGAGTCACAGGGTTTTCCGCCCTAGTTTTGTAATGTAATGTCGGCCTACCCATGGTCTGTGGACCATGGGATTGTATAAATAGAGTGAGGCTCCAAGTGTAAAGGAAAAACAAAGGAAGAAGGAAGCAAGAAGATAGAGTCTAAGTGGCTAAGTGTGTCTTGGGTCGTAGAGTAGGAGAAGGCTCTACCGCTGAGTGTGCAGAGGCCTAGTAGGCCGTAGCTAAGTGCACAGACCACTGCAATTGAGTGCGCAGGGCAGAGTCGAGTTTGTAACCGAAGAAGAAAGTAATAAAGATAAGTTTTATCATAATTTTGTACATTTGTTCTTGGATTAATGCATGCTTGTTATAAATTGTAAATACACTATTTATTTACTGCGTGCACTTGTATGAAGGATTTATATTGCTAAGTATAACTTAATGCATACAAATAGGCTAAGATAACCAAAGAACAGTGGAATACTAGTAAGGACTTGGGTAATAACAGCATTTGGGCCCCGAGTAGGGCTGCGCGAAGGCAACATAATAGGCTGTGAGGTAAGGGAAAGCACACGTAGCGACGGGCGCACAGGGTTGAACTGCAAACCTCTGGAACTCATCAGACATCTCCAGGGTGTGGAAACCTGGTTCTAGCACCCGCCCATACTACTTCAGGTGAGACCTCAGTCCGTGCTCCGCGGACTGTTGCCAAAAGGGCCAGTAGTACTGGGATTTGTTTGGCTAACTTAGCTCTAAACCTGGGTCATGCTCCAATAAGCCAACAATGGCCCTCACACAGAGGCTTGCACGTATGCAATAGGCCAAAGCGCTCAAGGAGCAAGTAGATGCAACGCGACACAGAGAAGCAGTTTTGAAGGTGCGTGTTCAAACTTAGATCAATGAGGCCTTCGTAATCACCGCAACAATTGAAGGCAAGCTCACGCAGATGCATGGGATGCAGGAACAGATACATGGGAGCTGTTCCAACACCACAATCTCAGAAAAACGTGTATAGGAGATACAACAGGCAGCCTCTCAGTGCGTTGCTGACCTTGCTGCAGTCTGAGCAGAGTTGGGAGGTATCCACGTGAAGATATCCGTACCGACAGAGTGACTCGAGAGCGAGTCACGATGTTTGTGTTGGGGGCTTGTTGGGCATGGGATCCCCCCAAGGCAAGTTTTGGGTCTTAAAGCCCAAGTTTTGACTAATTCCGATGTAAAGACTCCACAAATTATGGACGCAGAGCGCGAAGATGGTAAATGAGTCAGAGGGTTGTCTGCCCTCATTTTTGTAATGTAATGTCGGTTTGAGAGATCTACCCATGGTCTGCGGACCATGGGATTGTATAAATAGAGCGAGGCTCTAAGTGTAAAGAACAATCAGAGAGGAATGAATTAATGGAAGATCTAATAAGGAAGCATTGAGTCTAAGAGTAGAGTTGTGTCTTTGGGTCGTAGAGTAGGAGAAGGCTCTGCAGCTGAGTGCACAGACACCTAGTAGTTCGCAGCTGAGTGCGCGGACCCCTGCAACTGAGTGCGCAGGGCGGGTTGAGTCTGTAACTGATCGAAGCATTAATAAAGAGAAGTTTTACAATATTTCTATGTATCTTTTCCTGTTTTATGCATTGAAGTATATTGGGTATGAATTTCAAGTTTACTGTTTATTTGCTGCGTGAACTTATATGAATGTGCTGAATAAGTGAATATAATATAAGGTATTTGTCTACGCAAAGATAACTAACTGGTATAAGAAGATAAGTAAGATCCACGATGTGACTTGGGAAAATAGCGCAGAGCGTGGCTCTAGCAATGTGAAAGCTCCACAACCCCTAGTTAGGGCTGCATGAAGACGAATATAACAGGGGCGCGAAGGCCTCGCAGGCCAGGAAAGTGCGCGATGTAACCTGCGCGAAGGTATTCATAGTTGGACTAAATCAACCCCTCAGACATCTCAAGGGTGCGGAAACCTGGTTCCAGCATCTCCCCATACTGCTTCGGGTGAGACCTCAGTTCACGCTCCTCTGACTATTGCCAAAAGGGCCAGTAGTACAAGGATTTGTTTGGCTAATTAACTTCGAACCTGGGTTAGGCCCCAATAAGCCAACAAATTTTTTTCTCTGCAACGAGTCTATTAAAACATAACCAATTCCTCCCTCCTTTGTCTTGCATTCGTCGAAATACATAGTCCACATATCATATGTACAGGGATTTTTGACTACACTAGTAGTAGTAGTGCTACTACTCCTAACTGTACAAAGTTCATTATCACCAGTTGGACATGGAAGGAGATCTAACTGTGTGTCTGGTGGGACTGGGGATGGCTCTGTAAGATAGCACTCCAACTGTGTCTTCGTAAAATAATTTCCAAATAATAGTTTTGCGAAATCCATTGGCTCGTTATGTCCGTTCAAGGGTGTCACTGTATGCTTCATGTATCTCTCTGATTCTACCCATATCTGATTATTCCTACCTCTGTACGGACATAGGTGTGACCAGTATGTGGTAAAGTATCCTTGAATCTTGCTTGACTAGTCTCTGTTCAGTAACACTCCGTATGCTTCTAGAATGTCCACAATCACTATGTTGATACATTGGTGAACTTGTCCGTCAGATGATAAACGAATGATGACATCTCTGATTTCACCAATTGTCTGGACATGAGTTCTGTCTAGCTAAATAGTCTATGAAATTTTCCTTTCCCATTTAGCATTGATCTTCTTAGCATCAGATAGTGGCATGACATTCACAGATGCACCTGAATCAACCAAGCAATTGTGTACATTAAAATTGAATATTTTGAATGTTAACAAGAATGGTGGGCAACATGTGTTTGCATCCATAGTGAGTGCATTAAGTACATATGCGAGAGTGTCAAGAGACTTACTACATCCCTTGTCTGAAGAGGTGGCATTACCTGTAGAGGTTTTCCCAAGTGCTCGTAGAAGGATGTCTCACTGGATCATGATCTTGTGAGTTCAAACATGGAGATGTTTGCACGAACCTTCTTCATATTGTCTACATTGTTATAATCCACAACAGGAAGAATGACCAAGTTGTCCGAGGGTGGAGCTTGGTTTTTGGTTTATGGAGGGATGGTTTTGTCCTTACTATTGTTGGAAACATTTTTCATCGAGACTGATTTCCCGGACTTTCTTTTAGTATTTTGTGCTAAGTTAGCTGATGGATTGAGTTACCTTAATAGATTTTCTTTGAATTTTTGTTTCGGCACCTCAATCATGGTGGTAAGCCCTTGGCTTCTTAAGTTGTATCAGTTTCTCTGCTTCTGGGCCGGACCATCACTCAGAGGCTGCATATCGACATTACTCTTTTGGGATGTGAGAACGCAATGATACATGTTCACTGCATGCCGAATGCTTGGAGCTTCATCAGCTGCATCAACTTCTTCCTTCTCTTCATCAAGATCAGCCTGCTCCTCAACCATGACTGAGTCAACAAAATGTGCAACCATTCTTCTCATGAGTTGGTTCCACTGTGTAACAACCCTAGTGAAAATTCCATGTAATAAAAGTTAATAAAGGAAACTATAAAAACCATGGTTGATGGGACATTTATTACAAGCTGAATGTTGGGAAAAACATCCTAGTGTGGGTGTTCATCGATTTAGTATGGCTAAAGGAAATTGACAAACGCAATAGATAAGGATTTGGAAAGGCAAAATGGCATTTTTGGCACATTTATTTATGAAAATAATGGAAATTAGGAGAAAAGGAAGGTGAATGGTCATAGGTTGCATGTGAGGAGGAAAATGAAGGAAAATTAATAAAATAGAGGTCTAATTGATAAAAAGGCTTCTGAGGATCATTTTGTAACCTTTTGTCAGTTCAGCTTTGGAGCTCTCTCATTATTCTCTCTCTCTCTCACTCTTGGACACTTAGAGTTTTCTTGAAGCATTTTGGCATTGTATCAAGAAAGGCAAAGAAGGCAAGAGGAAGCAGAGATTAAGCAAGGAAGAGCAGGATCAAGTAGCTACAATAATATTCTTTGTAGGTATCAATTTGCATGTTTATTTTCCTTGCTAGATTTGGCATGCATGTGATTATTTTTCTATTATGGCATGGGTTTTTCGAGGTGTGACAGTGTTTTCAGCCTAGCCTTGCCATCTTCGAATAACCATGGTGTGATGGGGTTCTCATGTTTTGGTTGAGCTATATTGTTAGATGGATTTGAAGCTGAGTGAGGTGGATCTCCGAGTGATAGAGCACATGGCCTAGTGGTCTTTGAACCAGACTATGGATCACAGTAAAACCATTGGCCTAGTAACCCCTGAGCCAGACTGTGGGTTGCGATAAAGCTAGGATTGTGGTTCCTTGGTGGGCGTAGGAATCCTTACCAGTGAATGACAAGATATATGGTAAAACCAAGAGGTGGATTGCTCTCTGTTGGGCCTAGTAATCCTAGGTTGGGATATGCGGTAAATCTTGGAGAGTTCTCGGTTTAGGGCCTAGTGATCTGGTGTGGATTGTGGTAAAGCCTGAGAGACTAGGAGATAACAAAATTTCCCACAGCGTAGGTGGAGAAATATGGTGGTATCCATGCTTGTTTGGCCTAGTGATCGGGTGGAGATCATGGTAAAGCATGTTATTTCATGTTCATTGTGTTGGCCTAGTGATTGGGTGGAGATCATGGTAAAGCATGTTATTTCATGTTCATTGTGTTGGCCTAGTGATCTGGGATGGATTACGGTAAAGCCTAGTTTCTATTGATGAGGGTGAGGTGGTTTAGCCTCAGGATGCCCTAGTTGGTTCTTTTGGTTTGAGTCCCACATTCATGCTTGGAATATGGCATAGGGGTGAATGGCTGAAGAGAGATTTGGCTCAACCATTCTATGGTCGGGTGGAATGTGGTAGTCCCATCCCGATTTTGGATTTTGCATCATTAATATGAGGTCATTTATCCTTGTATTTATATGAGTATTATATCAGTTTATATGTGGATGATATGGTTGTGATTTCCTTGGTATTTATGTTACTATTATGCTAGTTATATATGTGTTTTATGGTAGTGGCTATGTATGGTTCTCATCATGTTTTTACTTGTAAATGAATGAACAATGTATCTATGACCTAATAGATGATAATGCAACAAATGATATAAGGGAACAATGCTTCATATCGATTCTCAGATAAGTATGAGATCCTTATGCTTAAATATGTTGTTTACACCTATAGATTACATATTTGTGATATGTTTGACGAAATGCCTATCATGGCTAGTAGGGGTACGATTAAGGGCTTGTTTAAGTATTTACTTTTGCATCATTGTTTCCTTGTTATCTCTTTGTTATGAAGGAGTCATTAAATTTTGGGTAGTGACCCGGGCTCTGAGCCTAAAAGAGTGGCTCAAATCTAGAGGAAGCTGGCACATCACTGGGAAAAATAGTCCCTAGACACTGGCATGAGAGCATCCAAAGCCTCTTGGACACTGTCAGGCTCATAGCATGGGAGTGTCCAAAGGTCAAGAGGTATAAAACCTCAGTGGGACCAAGGGATTGGTTACCAGAAATGTTGGGATGGTTTTGAGGGGTCCTGTAGCTGATGTGGAAGGTTTGTATGATGTGTTTTCATCGATTACATTTCCTTAAGTTCAACTAGGAGGTTGAATCATATCATAGTAGCCTCTCGTCACATGTTTACCCTGTTGGTCAGTTACTTGGGTATATGTGGGAGGAGGGTGTTACAGAGTGGTATCAGAGCATGGTTCACGCCTCAGACTAGATGGGCAGTGTGTTGGTCATGCATTCATGTCGTTTGCACGTGTGTTAATCATTATTTTGGTCTATGTTCTTGTTGCATATGCATGGTGTTAGTCATGGTTGTAGTGATGTCGCCATGTGAAAGAGGATGTTGTTGTTATGAAGTATGTCGTCATGAGTGTATGATTGGTTACATGTTGTTTATGCTTGCATATTGTCGGTATACGTTGGTATGGTTGTTGTTTTCATGCATAAGGTCATGGTATGTGTAGTTGATATGGTCATGCATTGATGCTTGAACTCTAGCTAGATTGATGGTTACATGGTTATATGCTTATGTATTATATGTCTATATGCTGTTATGATTATGTTATACATGTATCGCACTGATTCAATGATCTTGCAGATGAGTTATCCTCCCGAAATTATGCTAAGGTGCATTGGTTTTTTTTGTAATTTGGTTTAGCTGACATAGTATGCATTGCAGGAAAGAGATCAAAATTACTAGCAATATGGTAGACCATAAAGAATCTTCCTATGAATCAGATGAACAACGTGGTGTTGGGCACTCTTCTGATTTGGCAGACACATTGAGAATCTTGAAGGAAGAAATAAGGAGTTGTAAGGCATACAATGGCAAAATCATACATGCACAGGAGAAACAAGCATAGGTTAATGTTATACTTCTTCAAAGTTTGTCATAAGTGCAGCAACAAGGGCCACTTCGAATCAGCCATGGATAGGAGGATAAAACTAACGAGGCATATGGTAGTAGGTCTCATGGTGGTTATGGGTTGGATAGAGATTACACAGTTAGAGATGGAATATTGTTAGATACTTCGGATAGGAGAGGTGATGGATACAAGTATTATTCTAGTTCTGGTTCTGATAGGCATCATGATCATCATCGTTATCATCCTTATAGGAGGAGTGATAGGGGATACTTTCCATATGAGTTTAAGAAAGAAAATCCACCTACTTTTTATGGAGATGTGAAGAATACATAAGATGCAGAGGCTTGGATACTTGGGATGAAGAAATTCTTTGAGTTTAATGAGTACACAGACAATACGAAGGCCAGAATAGCTATCTTTATGGTGGGAATATGTGAAGTGGGTTAAAGACATTAGGATAGATGACTTGACTTGGCACGACTTCCAGAGGATTTTAAGGAAGAAATACTTGTCAGAAAGGTACTACAAAAGTAAGGATAAAGAATTCTGTGAGCTAAAGATGGGATCAATGACAAATGAATAATACACAACTAATTTCTTGGAGCTATTGAGGTATGTACCATATCTTAAAGATGAGAAGGATAAAGTTCAACAATTTGTCAGTGGATTGCCATTAGCATTTAGAGGTCGGATTAAGTATGATGAACCTCGTTCACTTGAGGAAGTTATTGGTAAATTGAAGAATTGCTATGAACAATCAAAGTGTAAGAATGAATCCTAGTAAGGATGTAAAGGAAAAGAAAAAGGTAAAGGTAAATGGCAACCGAAAAGAGCAAGGCCTCAAAATGCAGACGAGAAAGAAAATGTGGCACCACAAAAGAGGTTCAATGTAGCTAGACAGGGACATGGGTCACATCAATAGCATAGAGGTGAGGGTATTGGTTGGTTAGAGTGTTGGACATGTGGTAAGGAGCACCTTAAAAGAGATTGTCCACAAAATAAGGGTGCTAGGCCTCAAATATATAGTGCGCAGGAGGCATAGACTGTTGGGGATGCTGGTCAGAGCGTTCCTCGTATTTATGCATCATTGGATAACAAACATGCAGACCATCAAGAATCTATCATTGATATGGATGGTAAGATTTGTGATCAAGTTATTTATATTTTGATTGACCCTGGATATAATTATAGTTATGTTAGTTCTGATTTGGTGGATAAGTGTGGTTTGAGTAAGGAATTGCATGCAAAATATTGGTTAGTGTAGTTGGCTACAGGTACAAAAAAGCGTGTTCATCATTGCGTAAGATCTTGTGCATTTGATTTGAATAGTATGCCTACCACAACACATTCAGATGTATTATCATTGGGATCATACAATATGTTGTTGGGCATGGATTGGTTGTATCTTCATAGAACCAAGGTGGATAGTTATGAAAAAGCAATTGAGTGTGTGGATGACAATGGGGAGCCAAGAGTCTTGCAAGGAAAGAAGAAATCCACGTCAGTTAGGATGGTGACAGTTATGCAAGCAAAGCGCAGTTGTAGGAAAGGGTGTGTGTTATTTGCCGTACATATTTCTAGTGACAAAGGTAAGGAAGTTGAGGATGCAGATGTTTTGAGCAGGTATCCAGTTCTACAACAGTTTCAAGATGTGTTTCCCAAGGAGATTTCAAAGTTTCCACCTCATAGGGAAGTAGAATTTTCTATTGAGTTAGTGACAGGGGAAACTCCAGCATCACAAGCACCTTGCACACTTGAGTTGAAGTTGCAGTTGAAGGAAATGTTGGACAAGGGATACATTAGGCCAAGTGTATCACCTTGGGGTGCACCAATATTGTTTGTGAAGAAGAAATATGGTACTCTCAAATTGTGCATTGATTACAGGCAGTTGAAAAAAGTGACCATCAAGAACAGGTACCCATTACCGAGGATTGATGATTTGTTTGATTAGCTGAAGGGAGAAAAATGTTCTAAAATATCTACTTGAGACCCTGATACCATGAGGTACACTTCAAAGACGAGGACATCTACAAGACTGATTTCAGAACTAGGTATGGGAATTATGAGTTTGTCGTAGTTCCATTCGGTTTGACTAATTCTCCAGCTACATTTATGTGCTTGATGAATAGTGTGTTATGTCCATATTTGGATAAGTTTGTTATTGTGTTCATTGATGACATATTGATATATTCTAAAAATGAGGAAGAGCATGTCGAGCATTTAGAAATAATGTTGAGGCTGTTGAGAGAGAATCAGTTGTATCCTAAGCTCAACAAATGCAGTTTCTTTCAGACTAAGGTACATTACTTGGCACATATTGTCTCCAAGGAGGGAATTGAAATAGATCCAAAAAAGATAAGGGCCACCATGGAGTGCGTAGCTCCTATAAATGTGGACGAGGTGAGATATTTCATGGGGTTGGCATGATATTACAAGAGGTTCATAAGGAATTTCTCTCAGATTGCTTATCCTATTACATCATTGCAGAGGAAAGGTAAGAAGTTTGATTGGACCAAGGAGTGTGAGGCTAGTTTTGAGCAGCTTAAGTAGTTGTTGACACATGCTCTAGTGTTAAAGAATGTAGATCCGGGCAAGGAGTTTGTAGTATGTACAGATGCTTACAAGAGAGTACTTGGTGGAGTCCTTATGCAGGATGGATAGGTGGTATGCTATGAGTCACGAAAACTAAACAAGCATGAGCAAAACTACCCAAAACATTATCTTGAGTTAGCAACGATCATACATGCATTAAAGATGTGGATGCACTATCTTCTTGGCAGGAGATTTGTGCTGAGGAGTGATCACATTGGGTTGAGATATTTGTTTGACCAACCACATTTGAACACTTGACAGGCTAGATGGTTGGCCACGATCAGTGAGTTTGACTTCGAGATTAGGTACATCAAAGGAAAGGAGAACATGGTGGCAGATGCTATTAGCAGGCATGTACCTGTAAATCACTTAGCAGCTATGAGCTGCTATGGGACATATTTACATGATAGAATATTGTAGGTAGGTCAATAGGATGTCAAGTATATGGTGATTATGCATAGGTTGCAACAGAGTACATGTACATGTAGTATTATATGTACAGGTACAAGTGAAAGTGCAGAGGATGTGGACTATTGTCTTATAACAGACATATTGGCTAGATTCAAAGACAGGATATACGTACCAGACAATAGTGAGCTCAAGAAGGCGATCTTGAGGGAGTTTCATGCAAAACCATATTCAGGTCATCCAAGATACCAAAAGATGTTGACCGCAGTGAATAAATTTTATTATTGGCCGAATCTGAAGAAGGATGTAGCAGATTTTGTGGCTAGGTGTTTCTATTGTCAGCGTGTGAAGGAAAAGTGTAAGCATCCAAGTGGACTACTACAACCGATTGCGATTCCATAATGGGAATGGGAGGTAATTTCCATGGACATTATCATAGGGTTGCCGAGGACAGTGAGACAACATGATTCCATCATGGTTTTTGTGAACAGGTTGACAAAGGTTGCACACTTCATTCCAGTGAAGTCTACATTCTCAGCTAGCGATGTAGCACAAGTATTCATAAGAGACATGGTAAAATTGCACGGTGTTCCAAAGAATATTGTGTTAGGCAGGGATGCAAAGTTCACTTCCAAGTTTTGGAAGGAGTTTTTTGCAGGTTTGGGCACAGAGTTTGCCTTTAGTACAACTTATCATCTGCAAACAGATGGACATACTGAGAGGGTCAAAAAGTTATTGGAGGACATGTTGAGGATGTACGTGATGCATCAACAACGAAAATGGGAAGAGCATCTTCCACTGGTAGAGTTTTCTTACAACAATGGGTATCAGGAATATTTGAGGATGACTCTGTTTGAGGCATTGTATGGGCGGAGTTGCAATACTCCCATTAGTTGGAGCGATACAGTTAATAGGGTGTTGATTGGACCGGACATGTTGGCAGACATGGAACAAGAAATGCAGATTATAAAGAAGAATCTAAAGGCAACATAGGATAGGCAGAAGAGCTATGCAAATTGGAATAGGTTGTTCAAGGAGTTCCAGGTTGGGGAATAAGTGCATTTGCGCATCAAACTAAAGAAGAAATCCTTACAGATTGGATCATGTGCCAAGCTGGCACCACGGTTTTGTGGACCCTTCAGTATTGTTGAGAGGATTGGACCGGTAGCCTATCGACTTGCACTACCTCCAACAGTGAAAATACATGATGTTTTCCATGTGTCATTTATTAAGAAGTATGTTAAAGATGTTGATCATGTGATTGACTGGTTTGTATTGCAGGTGGAACCAAATGCAGAATTCTAGCTGGAACCTCAATGTATATTGCAGAAAAAAGGTGTTCATGCTCCGGAACCGAGCAATCGAGTAGGTTAAAGTGCAATGGAAGCACTTTGGGCTTGATGAAGCTACATGGGAGATGGTGGATTAGATGTGGGCTATGTATCCTTCATTATGTGGCAGTTGAGGCAAAGCAGTTTTGGTATATGTTTTGGTACATGTTTGGTGATGTTTTGGTATATGTACATATGTACGTGGATGTAAATACTTCCATGAGCTATGCTATAAATATCCAATAAGCGGTATGGGTGTTATGTCATTACAATTTTATGCTTGTTATGTTGTCATGTTGGTTTGCTTCTCAGTAGGTTAATCATTGTAAATATTGCATCGAGCTAAGTTATAAAGCTCCTTGGGTAGTATGTTTTTCTTTCAACGGTTTTGTTGAGGTATTGGTGTGGTTGAACACCGAGGATGGTGTCCCCCAAGGGGGAGGGTTCTCTACCAAACCTGGTGAAAATTCCATGTAATGAAAGTTAATAAAGGAAAAAATAATAAACACGGTTAATGGAACACTTAATCCAAGCTAAATGTTGGTCAAAGCATCCTAGTGTGGGTGTTCATTGGTTTAGTATGGCTAAAGGAAATTGGAAAAGGAAATGGCTAAGGCTTTGGAAAGGAAAAATGGAAATTTTGGCACATTTATTTATGAAAATAATTGAAATTAGGAGAAAAGGAAGGTGAAAGGTCAGAGGTTGCATGTGAGGAGGAAAATGAAGGAAAATAATGGAAAATGGAGAAAATAGAGACCTAATTGATAAAAATGGTTATGAGGATCAGTTTTTAACCTTTTGTTAGTTCATTTTTGGATCTCTCTCTCTATATCTCGTGGACACTTAGAGTTTTCTTGGAGAATTTTGGCATTAGATCAAGAAAGGCAAAGAAGGCAAGAGGAACTAGAGATTAAGCAAGGAAGAGAAAGATCAAGCAACTACAATAGTATTCTTTGCAGGTATTGATTTACATGTGTATTTTCCTTGCTAGATTTGGCATGCATGGTATTACATGTGGTTCTTTTGCTGTTACGGCATGGGTTTTTCCAGGTGTGACAATTTTTTCAGCCTAGCCTTTCCATTTTCAGATAGCCATGGTGTGATGGGGTTCTCATGTTTTGGTTGAGCTGGATTGCCTGATGGATTTGAAGTTGAGTGAGGTTGATCTCTGAATGATAGAGCACATGGCCTAGTGGTCCTTGAAGTGGAATGTGGATCATGGTAAAGTTACTGGCCTAGTAACCTCTAAGCCAGACTGTGTGATGCAATAAAGCCATGATTGTTTTGCCTCAATGGGCCTAGGAATCCTTGCTGGTGAATGGTAGGATATATGGTAAAGCCAAGAGGTATATTGCTCTCCATTGGGCCTAGTAATCTCAGGTTGGGATATGCAGTAAATCCTGGAGAGTGGGTCTCAGTTTAGGGCCTAGTGATTCGGTGTGGATTGCGGTAAAGCCTGAGAGACTAGGAGACAGGAAAATTCCTCATGGTGTAGGTGGAGAAATCCAGTGGTATCCATGCTTGTTTGGCCTAGTGATTGGGTGGAGATCATGGTAAAGCCTATTATTACATGTTCATTGTGTTGGCCTAGTGATCTGGGATGGATTACGGTAAAGCCTGGTTTCTATTGATGAGGGTGAGGTGGTTTAGCCTCGGGATGCCTTGGTTAGTTCTTTTTGTTTGAGTCCGGCATTCACGCTTGGAATATGACATGGCGGTGAATGGATGAAGAGAGATTTGGCTCATCCATTCTATGGTCGGGTGGAACGTGGTGGTCCCATCCCAAGTTTGGATTTTGCATCATCAATATGAGGTCGTTTCTCCTTGTTTTTCTATGAGTATTATACCAGTTTATATTTGAATCATATGGTTGTGATTTCCTTGGTATTTCCATTGCTATTATGCTAGTTATGTATGTGTTTTATGATAGTGGCTATGTATGGATCTCATCATGTTTTTACTTGTAATGACTAAACAATGTATCTATGACCTAATAGATGATAATGCAACAGATGATATAAGGTAACAATGCTTCATAGCGTTCTAATATAAGTATGAGATCCTTATGCTTAAATCTGTTGTTTACACCTATAGATTACATATTTGTGATATGTTTGATGAAATGCTTGTCATGGCTAGTAGGGGTCTAGTTAAGGGCTTGTTCAATTGTTTACATTTGCATCATTGTTTCCTTGTTATCTCTCTGTTATGAAGGTGTCATTCAATTCTGGGCAGTGACCTGGGCTCTGGGCCTGAAAAAGTGGCTCAAATCTCGAGGACGCTGGCATATCACTGGGAAAAATAGTCCCTAGACCCTGGCATGAGAGCGACCAGAGCCTCCTGGAAGTTGTCAAGCCCATAACATGGGAGCGTCTAGAGGTCAAGAGGTCTAAAGCCTCAGTGGACCCAGGGGTTGTTTAACAGAAGTGTTGGGATGGTTCTTAGCGGTTTTGTAGCTGATGCGGAAGGCCTGTATGATGTGTTTCCATCGATTTCATTTCCTTAAGGTCACTTAGGAGGTTGAATCATATCATAGTAGCCTCTCGTCACATGTTTACCTCGGTTGGCTGGTTACTTGGGTAGATGTGGGAGGAGGGTGTTACACACTATGGACACATCTTTTCTGAATGATTCTAATTACGAAACGTGCAATATGAATCCATGCCAATTTTTTTAATATTTAGGACAACATTGGAACTCTGCGCAAACTTTGTTGGCTGATTGTTGCTGCTATCAGAAGTTGAATTCCTTTTGAACAAGACCTTGGGGGGATTACTACTCACGATAGTCTCGCTTGTCCTTTGTTTGAGTTTATCCATTTTAGTGGTCAGCGACTTAATGAGACGAGTCAGGATTTCAAGATCATTAGGTTCTTTCTCCTTAGCCTTTCTCACGGAGGTTCGAGATATCTTACTCATGTCCTTGGAGTCTTTTATTGATTCATCATATGAGATGACTCCAATAGCATGCAAGTCCTTCTCAACGACAATAGCCTCTTCATAGTTTTCTGTCAATGTATGTATTACATTTCACTTTACAAACTGTTGGCAAGGTAGAAGTGTAGCTATTGTGATGGCGTCATGAGGTTTTGTGTCATCCAAAAATTTGTTCAAGATACGATTGAGCCTCTGATTGAAATCTTTAACTTTTTCCTTTTTCTCCATCTTAATATTACTCATCTCCTTTACTAACATGGTAGGGGTCTTATCTTCAACAAAATTTCAAGTAAGATCTTTTTCAATCCCCTCCAATTCTAGATGGAGTTTGGAGGAAGACTATGATACCATACACATGCTCTACCATCCAAAGTACATGGAAAAAGTCTACATGCAACATCATTGTAACGTACCTCAAGTGCTTGTAGATGTAGGTAAAAGTTGTCCAAGTTATCTTCAACCTTCACTCTCTTGTTAGGGTCATACTTTGTGAAGAGCTTCTTTGCATGCCTCGACATTTTGTGTAAGACACCCAGAAATACCATGGGCACTGAGTCATCGAGTCCAAATGTTGCTTCGCCATGTATTCCTCTTCCTTTTCCGAATTTGATGGTTCCTCTTCCTCTTCTTCTTCTTCTTCTTTGCCTGTCCTGCCAAAAGTTGAACCCGAGAGTAAGGGGTTGCCTCCGTTACCTCCGTGAAAGAGTGGAGGCTCTTCTTCCCTTTCCACAATGTCTGCTAATTCTTCAAGAGTGGTGAGGACCACTTCTTCAACAAATGAGACTACTATCCCTGTGGGGGTGGTCTTGTTCTTCTTTTGAGAATATGGAAGACTAATCACTCTTGGAATCAATCCAAAAACTTTTGCGAACTGACAGGTGATGGGGCAGACAACCTGAAGCTAATCACATGGAATTTCACATTTAGGCATGGGCTAGGAAGAGTTACCAACTTCAGAAGGACGAGTAGGGGAGGTGGAGTGAACATTGATGCCTTAACTAGAAGATGGATTAGTGGGGTCAGTGGGTCTATCAGCCATAAAATACTGACTGCCCTCCTTGTGCCAGAAATGTTGACGGTGCTGGACTCGCGAACATTCAGGGGATCTCCCCGATATGATATCCTAATTAGACCTCACAATTTGGTGTAGGATTCCCATCTAGTATAAAGTCCTGGATGCAAAATCCTTTAAGATTTTCCTTGGGTATAACTATCAACACAAGAGAGTGATGCAATGGTATCTTCGAAAAGCAAGGGAAGTGTGCCTGGTGAGTGTGCAGTGCAACTATGTCGAGGTTCTTCTACTGCAAAGGGGGAGAGAAAAGTGAGCCTCTAAGTGAGAGGTAATAGTACCACCCAGGAAGAGACACACATGAACCAGAAGGACCTATCTAACATAAAGTGGAATAGTTCACAGCGGATGCGACCATCGTTACAACCAACAAACAAGGGAAGATCTATCTAACATCTAGTGGAATAGTAACAACGGATGCGACGATCGTTATAGCCAATAAACAAGGAAATATATGTCTAGTATCCCGTGGAATAGTCCACAAGGATGGGACAACAATAACAACCATTACAACACATTCTCAATAAGATAAGCACTAAAATAACCGAAATAGTTCAACTATCTTAGCACATGTGAAAGAAAACATGAAATACAAACATCCACATAATAGTCTTACAAACATTCATAGTCCATGCATGAAGAACGTGCTGGTCTTAAAAGGATTTTGTTATTAAGAAAAAGTTCCAAGACACATATTTACATTGTACATCACTAGCCCCAGTAGTGGTACATTGGAGCCACTTCTTGCTCCTCAAAGAACTAGCTGATCTTTCTAATGCCTTGAGGGAGGAGCCAAGGTGAAAAGTCCTTCGCTCATACAATGAGGGGGGTATATATAACCAAGGGGTGAAGCTTCCCCCTTGTGACTCTTTGACTACCCTCATGATTGTTCAAATTCCTATGACTTTTCAACTTACATGACTCTTCATATTCATGTGTGTCATTTGGACTTCCACTTTACAATACACTGATTACAATATACATGATCCACCATAGTGATGTGGCATATGACATCTCATGACACGACTTGACATGACACTACTGACATGGAGTGGCTTGATGATGTGGCAATGTCAAGTCATTGTTGTTATTGAGTGCTGGATGTGTTCTTGGATATGCTTTCTCTTCGTCTTTTCATAGCTTGGTGGTATGGGATCTTCAATGATCTTTGGTCTTGGAAGGTGGTTGCAAAATTGTGTCCCTTTGCTTTCTCTTGATATGTTCATTTGTAAGTTCAGTTACAAGTGAGTATTTAGGCATGCTTCCATCCTTCTTATCCTTATTCATCATATCACCATTACTTGGTACTGTACCTATTCCTGTAATTCACTCATGACGAGATGACATCAATCCAAAAAAATCCCTAGTTTAAGATGATGCATTATTATCCATGAACCGAGCCCGGGACAATTCATAGATTGAGAAGAAGGGGTCAGTGACTACACATTGCGCAGTTCCATCTTCCAGGGAGAGAGCTTGATCACTAAGACTGCACAGAGCACTGCTCGGGCTTGACCAAGGAACTTTTCTGCATAGTCCTCACTAAGGGGAAAAATTGCGCAGTGCCCACTGAGGGACAAAATTTCATAGTTCAAACAAGCAGTGGTTGCTATGGTATGAACCATGGGAGGATAAATTGTGAATTTCCAAGAGGCAAGGGGAGGAATGGGTAGCAAAGAGGCTTGAAGGGAAAATCTGCATAGTTTCTGGAGGCAATGAGTTCCGACTGAGGGAAGGGCACTAAAGGAAGCATCTAGGCAGTTTTGGAGGCCAAGGGAGGCTGGGCTATCTACACATTGTGTATTTCCAGTAGGCAAGGGAAAATATTGAGGGTTGAAGGTGTGAAGTGTGCAGTTCAAGGCAAATTGGGAGGCACAACTGTGTAATTATGGAGGTCAAAGTAGGTTGCTGGACTCTGGAGCTGCGCAAAACCACAACCCTGGAGGAAAATGAATTCACACTACGCAGTTCCAGGCAACAAGGTCAAATCAATGAGTGTTGAGATTGCACAATGTGTAGCTCAATTAGGGCCAGGTGAAGATAAGTTGCCTGGTTGGGAAGATTTTCTGAAAGTGGCTAAGTGTGGGAAGGGAGATGGACTCGTGATGAACTTGAACTGTGGTCAGAAACTTATCATACATTTGATGACATGAAAACATAGATCATCAGAACAAACAAACAAAACATTCCCCTATGTGTGACTTCCTTATGACAAGATACAACAAGTACGACACTTAAGATAGGCTTTGAGACGACTGTGATAACACTTGTGCGACAATGCTCAAGACTTTGTGTATGAGTGCAACATATGTTTACATGGTTAGCACTACTCATTTACACAAATACTGACCTTCGAAACCACTAGAAAAGGCTCCCAAACATTACATAACAGTCAAACATGCCCAAAGACGACAGTTAATCCAATAAGCAAAAGGGGTCAAAGAACTTCAAGAAATCTCATGAAATGTGCTTGAGTGTTTGCAAAAATCAAGGAAAGACCATGGAAGGCTCTGAAATTTTAGTGCAAGCCAAAATTTTGGAGGGTCTTGCAGTAGCTACAACAATATATAAAGCAGACCCTCCTTTGTAACTCAATGGTCTCACTTGTATTCAAATATTCTTCTATAATATATTATTGTGTTATCATGGATGTTTATATATTTAGATATTCTGAAGTATTCTACTACATATATGAACTTTGTTCATTATAGAGGCTCGACTTGGGACTTGGATCACTAGTTAGTTTGACTTGGATTTCTCTTGTTGACGAAGAATTTATAAAGAAAGGATTGATGGGTTTTCCCCTAGCGTCTGGCCTAACTTCTGTTGTCTATTGTATTTTTTTGCACTGTGATCTCCATAATTAAATGTATAATTGATTGATGACATAATTTAAGTAAGAGAATGCTAAGGAAAACATATATAAACAATCACAAGTAATTATCATGTTTAAAACTTCTATCTTTCAAATTAATTTGAACATGGCTTCAAATCTAGGATTGAAGAGCAGTATTGGATCTTTGAATTTGATCACTCAAAAGATATGGAATGCTGAATTGAAGACACATTCACCAACTTCAAAGGCAAGTATCTTTGTGCTGCTTATCCTTGTGGAAAATTGTGAACCTTAGGGCATATATAATTATGTAATTATGAGAATTATCATTATGATTTAAAGCAAATCTGTGTGGTATCCAAGCTTCCTCTATGATATGTGATTTGTGCATTATACAAACTCATATCCATGGAGCCTTATGCAAACCCTGTGGCACCTCTTATGGAATTCCTATGGTATCATTTATATACAATATCAGTAATCTGAGTTTTGTGTTGGTATATTGGTGATTTGAGTTTAGAATTGTGGTGACATCCGAGTTATATATCTGAAGTATGATCTGAGTTCCCTGTGGTGATCAAGGTAAGACTATTACATCTACAATGTTCAATTTGAAAGAAGCTCTAAATTACATCATCCCTCAGTAGCATCTACATGATTATGATCTCTATGTGTCAATCTAAGTGCGTGTAGTAGATCAAAGGTCTATAGCTATTATATGAAGTAGCATTATTTCATCTTGGTATTGTTCAAAGCACAAGTCTCATCCCTCCTAAACAGGTCTAAGCTCTCTCATAAAATGGTAAAGTATGAGAAAACTATTTGAATTATGTAGAACACTGACAAGTCCTATAACATGACACCCTTGGGATCGAAATTATGACACAAGATATGTTATGTGCAAATAACCATAGAAGTATTTTCTTCTCACAAAATTGAAAGAATAAGACCTAAAGTCCAAAGTTTGTATCTTTGAAGAGAAGTATGGTTGAAGGACTAGAGATATTCGTTGTAGATAATTCTAAGGTCAATGTTTTGACCTCTTGGAGACCATACAAAGGCCTAGTTGCACACCTCTTATGGAAAAAATTGGAAGGAATTAATATGGATTGAATTGAATAATTGATTTTAGCTACCATGATGAGAAGTTTGAGTTTACTATGAGCACATCTCTTTGAAACATGCTAAAGAAGTTATAATATGATACCATACTCGAAGGAAATAATGGAGAACAAGTAAGGTTGTATAGATAAGGTTGAAGAGGTACACATAATATCTTGTTATGATAGATCTAGATTGTAAGTTCATTTTAACTTCTCTTGCAACTAACAACTCCTAAGTTCATTTAAAGCACGATCTTAGAATTTTATAATCTTTTAAGTCTATCATATTGCATGGATTTGTGCTACAATGTACGTGCCTCTTGTCATGAGGACAAAGGCATAATCAATATGATTAGTTCTTTATTCTCTCCTTGCATATGTAGGTCAAAATTTTGTAATATCATTATAATATAGAAGGCATATAAATGGCATTTCTAGGGTTTTCAACTAACACATTAGTATACTTGTAGAATTTGCAATTTTGAAGGATGGCAGGCCTTGAAGACTTTGGATATTGAAGCATCTAAGGTTTTTAAACCATAGTAAAGGTTTGAATTAGAAAACCATAGGTACAAATCCTATGACTGATTGTTTCCACTGATAAAATAAGCCCTAGCTCTTGGAAAAGACAAAAATGACATCATTAAGATAATACAAGAAGTCCAAGATTAAGAGGGAGTTGACTATTTTCAAAAGATAAGTATTGTATACATTTTCTCTTTGATTAAGACTATTGTTATTGTATTTAAGTTTTGGTTAGTCTCTTATCCATGTATCCTATTCTTGGCTATGATTGTTCTCCCATATCCTCCTAGTGAGGATTGCAGGAAAATAACTAGGATGACCTAGGGTTTGGTAGTAGAAGAATGAATGAAGCACAACTAAGAGGAATTTCTATAAGAAGAACCTCAGAGCTAGAAACTTATAGTATGCCTTGATTATAGAATGAAACAAATGACAACATTAAGGCAAGGAGGTTCTTCCATTAAGAGGGAGAGGATCATATTAAGATGATTGCGTTAGTTAGAAGAGTTACACTAGGATTTTTAAAAGAAGCTTCATGATTAAAGAAGACCTCGTACTTTGGGAAAGATTAAATCATGAGTCAAAGGAAGAAATATTGAATTTAGAGGGTGCTGGAAAAATAATTTGTTCTTACACTTCAACTTGGGAATTGAGGATGCATCGATTGAGTTGGAAGTATTGATGATGAGTAGAGATACCATTGATGGTTGGAATTTGGTATGATTTCTTGGAAGAGAATGAAGAAATATTCTATTACATAGTGGAGGCATAAGATATGGAAGTTTTTACAATTTGCTATGAAGTAGTTTGGCTCCGTAAAATTTTTAATGGACTATTTGACGACATGATACTCTATAAACATTGTCAAAGAACCTAGTTTTTCATGGAAGGTTGAAGTGCTTTATTATTCAAGAGTATGGTGTTGAAAGGAGATTATAAACTACAACAGATATCCATGGATGAACAAGTACTTGATGTAAAGGAAGTATGAGTACTTCCAAGACAAGCTTGGGAGTGAGGATGGACACCCTTGTTCTCCATGTGTCATGTACTATGGCCAATACTAACAACTGTAATTCTAGTACATGAACACAGATAGGGAGAATGGTGGATTAGATAAGCAACATGGACTGACATTCTTGAGACATGTACTGTGACTGAGACTAATTGCCGTAAGTCAACTACATTGATTTGGTATAAAAATGGTCTGGGGGACTAGTAATTCCTTGTGTTAAGTATTGTGACAATGGATTAAGAAATGGTCATGTGAGGAAATACTTTGGTGAACCTAGGTGGAGTATGTTCCTCAGAGAGGTGGTGGTGTCCTATTGAATGCCTCCCAACATTGTGCTCTGATCTAGTGGAGAGACAAAGCTTACTTGTCAAGGCCTTGGTATTTTGACAATGCTGGTTATGATGATGTTATCATTGATGATGCTTATCAATATGGATCCTTTCTTATAGAAGTCTTGAACCTGAGAAGATCCTGATGAGACGTTATGAATACCTCCCTAGTTAAGAGGGAGTGTTGGAATTGTAACTAGGGTCGGTCTTTATGATTGCCATTGTATTTATATCAATATGTATTTTATGTAAAAACAAAATAAGAAAAATTATTATTATTCTAATTTTATTAAAGCATGTTCTTCATGCTTTGTATTGGTCAAAAGAAAATTTAGAAGGGCATGTTATTATGAGCCTTGCAAAAGAAATAAAAATTGAGAGCTATCAAGTGTCATTTGTCTCACCAAAATTCCAAGTCAACCCTCTACCCTAAAGTCAACTCAACTAATATTCACACCTATTCAACTTCATGAATTGACTATAAATAAGAATTATTTGTCCTCCAAGAGCAGATCGTTTAAGTACACATATAAAAAGGTTTTGAGGCTCCTAATATCTGAAATATACGAAGGATCTAAGGCTACTTATCTCTGAGATGATGCAAATTTCCTACGGATATAATTCTCTACAATGATTTGTGTTTCAAAGGGATATTCTCCTACAATGATGCGAGTTTCAAAAGTACATGATGATGTGAGTCTCAAAGATACTTTATCCTATAATGATGTGAGTTTCAAAGACACATTATCCTATAGTGATGTGAGTTTCAAAGGTACATGATGATGCGAGTTTGAAAGATACATTCTCCTATGATGATGAAAGTTTTCAGAGGCATCTAAGAGCAAGAATATGGTAGATTTGTAGACTATCTTATGGAAAAAACATTCAGAGTTTGGAGGGTTGACTTAGAACTTGGATCACGGGTTAGTTTGACTTGGAATTCTCTTTTTTTACAAAGAATATATAAGTAAATGATTGATGGGTTTTCCCCTAGCCTTTGACCTAACTTCTGGTGTATATTTTCTCTTTGTGCACTGTGATCTTCATAATTAAATGTATAATTTCTTGATGACATAATTGAAGTAAGAGAATGCTAAATAAAACATATATAAACAATCACAATTAGCTATCATGTTCAGAAATTATATCTTTCAAATCAATTTCAACAACATAGAATGACTAGAAGTTGAATTTGTTGTCACACTTTGTTAAGGTCAATCAATTCCTTGAGGAATTTTAATGGTTCACCTTGGGACAAGTGTGATAAAATTTTCATCATATTTAGATAGGTGCAATGGATGGTTATTAACAAAGTGGAAGTGATTTGTCTAAATATCTCCCAAGATTGTGTGTTGATCATAAGCTAATTTTATGCCAACCTCACTCAAGGAAGCCTTTGTTAGGCAAAACTTGACTGGGTGATTGAGCTAAAGTTTCTCAGTCAAATAATGGTGGTTTTGGGCACATGGTTTTGATTTCCCATGGATTGCATGTAATGAAGCCTTTAAAAGTCTTGGGAATACTTCATTGTAGTGTGTCAAGGATGTGAGAAATGAAGGCTCACTTGGGAAACTTGACTGAGTTTTGGCCAATTTACTAATATAATATTTCGTTAGCAGGTATTTTTCTCGGATTAGGGTTTTTGCAGGATAAACATTATGTTAATGATTTTTGATTTGTTTCTGGTTGTTTTTAATCTTCTCTCGGTATATTTATATTTCTCTTTGGTAATTTTAGAAAGCTTCACATACACCTTATGCTAAGAACATGTGCCTACAATTTGCATTCAAATTATGCACCAGTTGACAAGGATAAATGACTCATTAGAAATCAAGGGGTTTTCTCTGATACGAGGTCCCAATTAGACCTTACATCGTTTGGGGTAAAAGACCCATCTAGACTCTGGCCCAATAGCCATTCTTTGTTTTCAAGAATGTTGAGAGATATGGGTGATCATCACAATAGTGAGGTGCACATATTGAGCTAACAACTATTCTAAATCAAATAATGCAACTATTCTAATCTATATAAAGGGAAAGATAGATAAGAAAATGAAATCGATGAGCAAAAAACAATACATATGCATAGTCAAGGAAACATTTAGATGATATCTTAGAAAAATTATATAATTAACTATTAGAGCTAAGTATAGAGTAGTCATATTTTAAACCAATAATTACTCAATATACAAAGCAACAAAATTGAAACCATATGAAAGAAATTACAAACCAATTCACATATTAGTCTAAGAACTAGCAGTAATACATCTCAAAGGTACATGCATAAATGAATTGATCAAAACTATTTAGAAACAAAGTCATCATGTATGTCGAATTATGCTTTAGCAGCGACCTTCAAGGCTTATCTACGTTAGTTGGCCAAAAAATCCAAAGTTACCGACTCCCAATCTCTGGTCTGCAATTTATATAATTAAAAATTTAAAAAATTACAACCCCTCTTAATGAGAGTTTTACAACATTTATAGGATGATTTAGTCACTGCCTCTTGTGACTATTGGACTTCTTTTATGTCAGTAACAATTTTTCAACTTCCCAAGTTTTACAAGTATGATAAATGGAAATATTTAAAACTATAAAAAATTAATTGGAATTTGCCTCAATCTGATTGAGTCCTTAATTAGGAGTTTCTCAATCTCCTAAATATAGGCCACTAGGTCTTTACAATATGATATAATCATCATAACTTTGCTGAGTAGTAGGATCTTGATGATGACATGGCTTTCTATGTGTCCTAGGAGGTGACTAGGATATTCATCTATAGCATGATCAAGTACGGATTCAACATTGTTTGGTTCTTGGTGAGGTCCACAAACATTGCTTCAAATTATTCTGAATGAGCTAAGAGACGCTGAAAGACAACTATTTCACATGCAACAGTGCCTGTAATTTCATGTTTTTTCTTTCTTGGCATAATATTTCCCTATGTTTTTGGGCTTGTTCAATATTGCCTAAAAAAATACTTTTGGGAGGCTCACCCAACTAAAGATTCATCCTTTGATTTATATATGCTGTCAGGTCTATATATCACTAAGTCTTATCCATATGCATGAAAATTCTCTTTCTAAATAATCGATATGTTACTAACCTTGTGTGTGCCAAAATTCTTGATTAACTAATTTATCTAGTTTTATTTTGTCTAGGGACTCAAGCACCAAATCTTAGAATTATTGACTTTTGGACACACCTATGATTCTTCTGTAAAAGGGTGAAACAACACGCACCCATTATGTAGATCACTTTACAATGCTATCTGCAAAGAACTTAGAGGTTTAGTTCCAAGATGGATTTTTCTTGTGTTCATGCATTTAGATTTGGAAGTGAGGAGAAATGCAAGTTATGGCGAGACTAAACTCTAGGGAGCCAAAGAAACATAAACTAAGGGTTACTCAATCATGATAAGAGTTTTTGAGCTTTTGTGCATCAATCAATTCAATGACTTTGCTCTATATTTCCATTTACCTTTAGTAAAATCATGTGTTACACAAGGGAAACCTAAAATAAGCCATCTTGAAAGAGAAAGAGGCTTGAAAAAGTGAATTGCGACTCTGACTTGAGGGTTAAGGAGCATTGCAGTGATTGGAAGAGAGCCAATGATGCACCATAGTGCTTAGGAGAGGCTTAATGCTACACTATAGGGAGGCTAGAAGATGGGCTCAAGAGAGAGGGAAGGTCATTGTAACACTTTGTTGAGGGTTATTTGGGTGTTACAATGCAAGCTAAAGGGTCAAGGATGCACTATGGAGGCTCAAAAAGGAAGAAATATGGCTTGAAAATCAAGTTTGCAGGTTAAATTTGAGAGTGTAGCATTGGACTAAGAAGCAATAGGGTGCTATGTCACCACAAAGAAGCTAAAGGGAATGATACAAGTGTTAAGGAAGTGAGGAAGATCATGTTAAGAAGTAAAAATAAAGGTTGGGGTGTTGCACAAAGGCCCAAGTGAGTGTTATAACATTAGCTAGAGGCCTAAGAGGGTGCTACATAAATATGGAAAACCTCAAAATTGCAAGAAAATTCCAATAGAAAGCTCACTCTAAGAGTCACGACTTGGTGATGAAGGGATTTGAATCCTTTCTCTACTATAGGGCCAGGGTTAGGACTCCTTAAAGCTTTTAGATCAATCGTCATAGATCAAGTAGGTTCATAAGTCTTCTTTCATTACCTCAAGTTAAGAGGGTTGATCATAACTTACAAGTATTATATAGGCTCGATAAGAATATCTCTGCATTGATGTAAACAAATGGGCCCCTCAATTCTTTCCAAGCACAAGGTTCTAAGAGGTGTTGAGGAGGGTTCTTGTTGTTGCTACAACAATTGGAAAAACATTGGGAGGGCCCTTTGAATCTTTGAGTATACTCGAGAATTTATTATGAATCACATCTATTTGATGTGCCTATAAGATGCATTGTTCCTTTCGTGAGGGAACCACTACTGAGAATATAGAATCTCAAGCTACACGACTTCCCTATTCTCTATTTTTAGTTGCAACCTATCTCATGACCAGAAGGGAAACTTGTAACATAGGCTTGTTTCTTTACTTTGGAATTAGATGCTTGAAAGATACTAATTCTTCAAAACATTTAAAATCTCAAACATTTAAGAATGAGTTTCTGGTGTTTACCCATTATTAGTGAGCATCCATAGATCTGATGGAGTCACTAAAATTCACAAGCATTGCTTCACTGCCAATAAGTGTATATAACCACAGTGAAGTTGCTTAAATGTCCTAGCTAATCTATAACCTATTCGTAAGCCTTTACATATTATTCTTTGATTTATTCATATGCTATATTTTTTTTAATATAAAGCTAAGTTGGCTACAAGGCAGATGAGTGGATCCTGAATAGGAGTTGTGATGATTCTCTTAGAAGCTATTCATATTACTTTCTATTGACATGTTTCATTAGCATCAATGCTTGAGCCTAAGCCTTTAGATCAAGATGAGGCCATGGTTGAGATATTCTAGGATATTTGAGGCTTTTCACCGATCATAGTCTACTCAACATTAACATTATTCACATAGTGTTCCCCCTGTAGCAATGATCCTGTTATCTATTAGTGGAATTAGTGGCCCTGATATTCATGAATTTATCCTGGTATTGCACATAGATTCATCGTATAATTAATGTAGTTCATGAATGAGGTAGTTTGGGCAGAGGATATCTTATGAAAGCAACTGCATGAAGGACACTGCCAAGTTTATTTATGCACAAAAAACAATATATGGCTGAATGAGATGCATAAAGCAATAGAAAATAAAATGTTTCTACGTACAGGTAATGGCAGTTGATGTTGTTGTGTAAAGTATCTTTGAAGAATTTGGTCATTGATTGGGAGAAGATTTACTTATCCCTCCAAGTTTTTAAGACGATCTGTTCCTAGGCTAATTTTCCTAGTAATTATGCAGGAATCAAGCCATAAGGGTTGGAACTTGAAGTGTTTACCTTTTATTCATAAGGATTGTACCATTTAAGCACCAACTCTCCTACTTGGAAATCATTCTCACGAGCAAATATGTCATCAAACAATTTCTTTATCGTTTGTTTATGAATGGAAAACTTTAGTCGAGCCTTGATTCTTTCTTCTTCAAGTTTAAGAAAGGTATTTATTTTCTTTTATATGACTGGACATGATTGACCCCAAGTGTTTTTGGCTAACGGTAGGGAAGTTAAGAAAATATCGGGTGGTAGTATAACCTCCTTTCCATATACTAGAATGTAAGGGGAAGTTCCTAGAGTTCCCTTAGGCATGACTCAGTTTTCCCATAGTGAATTGGGTAGGGAATTATGCTAGTTTCTCTACCAATCAACTATGGTTTGATTTAGGATACAAATCAATTATTTGTTGCTAGAATCAAATAATCCATTTCCTTGTAGGTAATAGTTGGAAAAGTGTCTAAGGATAATGCCTTATCTAATGCAAATTCAATTAGTTTTAAAGATAATTAATATGTGGCAATATAAAAAAATAAAGAAATAAGAATGCCAAGCTTGGTTATATTTTTTTGTTCCAAGAATTAGATGAACACTTGATCGCTATTGTTTATATGAATGAGGGAAAAAATCACCAATCATGTTGTCACCTACTGCAAAATGTGTTTTCAACTTCCCAAAGTACAAAAGAGTAGAAACGTTTGAAATCACCTTCCAAACCATAGAAGGACTCAAAGTCTAAATCAGACCACCTCCATTGGATAGTGCTCGGAATAAGATTTCCAATGGTATGTGGAAGTCCAAAAATGGACTTCTGGATTAGAAGATATGGCCTGTTGAAGTTTAAGGGTTTTGTTGCCTTTGAAATGAAGGAGAAGAGCATATCAGAGGTCCTGTAAATCAGAGGTCCCACAGATCATAGGTCTTGCAATATCGACAGTTGGTGTACCCATGCCATATCGCATATCAACGATCAACATTTTCAAAATTTCAACCTTAACAAAGTTGCGATCGATGAACGCCGATAGTGTTAAATCGTCGGGATTGTGCCTTCAGTGTTGAAGCACTGGGAAAGATCGAAGATGAATTAACAAAGGATTTTAGTGAAAAACCAGAGCAGGTTCGGGCCTTTTCTCTCTCCTCTAATGGGATGCATGGCAACGTAAGATTGGTTCCGATAAGGGACACATGGTGTGTTATCCCCTACAGTATCCTAGGTTGAGGAGGAGATCAAAAGGGGTAACTTCAAACCACTTGTAGTTTAGCAGCTAGCCCTACTAAACCAGAGAGGGATCTCTCTAAGGATTTCTCAGTCAATGACTAGAAAATAAATGGATTTTAGGTTAGATGTATAGGTTTTGTTTGAGTGTTTGGAAATTTAGGGTTTTTAGGTTGTTGGACCAGGGAATGAGAGCAAGATAACAAATTTTTGTGGTGAACTTAAGATTTGGTCAATGTAGTATAGGTCTGAAAGCTTAAGAAATCATAATGAGCATGTATTAGCATGAATTCATTAATCTAGAAGAAGAGATACATAAACATGATTTTCCACATAAACAGAGCTTTGAATCTAAAGAATTATGCCTATATGGCTATAAGGAAAACAAAATGAGGAAAGAAAATCATGTTAAGAGAGATGAATTCATCAATAATAAACTAATATGAAAGGAAAACAACACCACAAACTCACTGAACAAGTATTCCTGAAAAATAGCTGCAACTGCTCCTTGATTAACTGTATGAAAGCATAAGGTACAAGTCTCTCCTTTGAAGTCCAACCCTTCTCTCTGAATGAGAAATGATACATATAGAATCAATCAAATAGATTCCCCACCTTCAAGAGTCGAATCCTTAAGTGGTGGAACTATTTCCAAGATTCTCTCAACCAACAAGTGAGAGTGAGAAGGTCAAAAACAAATTATTCTCTTAGACTTTGATTTGAGTTTTGCTTCCTTTATGAGGCCTAATTAACCATAAAAAAAACCTATCATGCCTATTTATTTATGATTACATCATCTAAACTTTGAACTACTGAAGTTACATCATGAGTTTAACTTTGACCAAGTCAAACTAAAAACTTGAGAAATTACACAGTGAAATTTTTAAATAAAAACTCAGAAATTTGCAGAAGCGCAACACCAACTTTGAGGCCACTTTTAGGTGCCTTCATGAGGTCAAATTTGAAATCTGAGAGAATGGTCAGCTATCATTTCCTGTCTAGTTTACATAACATCTTAAATTTTTGAAAATGACCTATGGGAAGGCCTTAAACAATTGATTCTCCCAAGGTGTCTCCAAAAGCACAGAGTCTATCAAAAAGAGTGGCAGAATGATGAATTTTGACCCCTTTTTCACCTTTTTCTCAAAATATTTGCCTTGTCTAAGAAATATGATTAAATGGGTTTTGAGAGGAGGCCATCATATTTCCAAAAATGTAAGCCACTTGTCATTTGGAGCCCTGAGGAAAAAGCGCAGTGCCAAGGCACTACGTTTCTATGACTAGTCCAATTTCTGTGTTTTGCACCAAAACTCACAAAAAACCCAAAATGCTCATAAAACTCCCAAAATTGGTCATCAAGTGCAAAACGAGGTGTGTCATTCTCTCATGGATGCTTCAACAAGCATCTCCAAGTTATCTCTCTCATTTTTTTCTTTTAGGGTTTCCTTTAGCTTGTTTTTCATTTGCTTGAGCTTGATGTTGCAAATCATGTTTCTGGTCTGATAGTGGTGAGCCATGTGCCTCAATAGTTGATTGTCCCTGTTGGCCTTGCCAAGAAGCTTATCTAGGTGGCCATTTACCTTACTTAGCCAATAATCTCTATCTTCATTGATCTCCAATGCAATTCTGTCTTTAGTGTCTAAGTCTTCATCTATTAGGTTATGTTCTTTTTCTTTCTTCAATGCCCTTTTGAGTCCCTTGGTCCTTGGCTTCTTCTTTCCAACTTTTTTTTCCTATTCATCATGTTCACTAGGCTCCAACATTGCTTTACCTTTGCCTCCTTGCTGCAACACCTTGCATTTCTCTTTCTCCATGATTAACTGTTTGGCTGAAGTTGGCTGTTTTCTTGCTCAAGGAAGGAAATGATGAATCTTTCCCTTGCCATATTGTCCATGATCTCTCTGATTTGAGAATCCTTCTCTTTGATAATTTTTTTCAAGTTTGAAGGTTCATCTACTGCCTCCAAGTCAACTAATTCAAAATCATGTTCAATTATCTCCTCATCCTGTACATGTGATCCCTATTGTGTTGATGTAGAAGGCTTGGCCCTTTTCTCAACTTGAGAAGTAAACACAAGCCTTTTTCCTCTCTGATATATTCTGGTCACCTCAGGTTTAGGTGCCTTGGGAACCTCCACTAACTTTCTTGATGATCCTACCTCCACTTGCTGTTTTGATGTGTCTTGGTGATGACTTGATGAAGTAGTTTCATGCCACTGCAAAGCTGTTTCTATGAAGGTATCTCATGCAGGAGAATTCTTCAAAACTTATAAGACCCATGAGTCTTAGTTAACATTTACGAAAGGGAGTGGGTTCCCTTAATCATTTTATTTATTTTCCTAAGTTTAGTTGAGTTGAGGGGATTTTAATTGTAAATTTATTTATGGAGAATATTTCGTGAATGTAGAGATCTTAGAGACAGTTGAGTAATCCTACGAAGAGTGAGTATTTGAGGGATTTAAATGATTAATTTGGGATTCTGTTTGAGAAAAGAGTGGAGCTGGAGAGATACTTTGGGAGAGAGTGAGAGATTGTTGGATCTGAACTAAATTGGTTCATGAATCCGTTTTTGTATAAATTGTGATCTTTTGAATAATTCGAGAGGTTAGCTAGAGGTTAGCTAAGGGCTAGCTAGGGGTTAGAAAGCAAGAAGATAGTAAGAGCAAGAGTGAGGAGTTAGGAAGAGCAGTAGATGGATTTTATGGAAAAGAACTGAACCAATCGAATGTGATTGTTTTCCTTGTAAATATTTTATAAAAATACCAAAACAACGTGGATTTGTATATATCATGTGTGGGAATTTGTGTCTGTATGTGTCTTAATAACCTTATGGTGTGTTGACTGTGAATCTGAGAAATACTGTGGAATTTTTGTGTTGAATAGCATGAATGACTGACGAAATTTCCTTTACGGGATTAGCATTAATTGTCTCATAAAACCTATGTATAGGCATGTAGAGATCGAGATTTCCTTTTGAATTGACGGAAATCGCGGGGAAGCGGTGATCATCCAATCAGAGGAGATCGACGCATATCATGTCAGAACATGCAAGCAGGTTAACATAAAAAATGGACGCGATGTGGTTATTAAAAAGAGTTTAAGGCTCAGATTAAAATGGTAAGTGGTATCTCGCGTGGGTAAGAAAATGGTAAATGGTATTTGTATGAAGCACGCGATGAACCATGGTGATGCCACGTAGCACAAGGACGAGGAACCAAAACTGCTTATCTCGCGTGATTACAAAACAATAACTATCGGGCTAGTTGAAGCGCGATGGCGCGATAGTCGTTGGATCGGTATTGAACCAATGATGGGGATCATGGCGCCGGAATCAACTTCACAATTCGCAAGGTGTATGAGGAAAGTGTCAAGTCATCACAAAGTAAACAAATTTGTTTGTAATGTTAAAAGAGGAGGACACGTGTTGGCTCAACGCTTAAGTTATGGTGTAAAGTTCTATTATGGGTATTCACGCTGGGAGGTCCCACAAGCCACGTAGAAAAGGGTTGCAGAATATTTCATTTAATAAGATTAATTAGTTGAAAAGCCTCCACTTATAGAATTGATTGATGAGAATCAGGAGTAAGGTTGGAGAGGTTTTTTTTTAACCCATAGTAATATATAAATGATTAATCACCTAGAAGTAGAGCATTAACCTGGGTTATACAACAGAGTTTAGTGTTAAACTTACATGATAGTTGGGTTAAAGTGTTACCTCTGCATCAGTATCCTATGCCATATTCCTTTCTGCCAACTGATGGAGGACTACAATCTTTATTAAGCTGTGATGGAAAAGGCTAGGGTGATGCTCTTTGCCTTTCATTTGTACCTTCTCAAACATTTTGATAAGGCTTCTACATAAATAATTACACATGTTGAGAGGTTTTAGAGCTGTGAAATGCATTAGCAGCCTGATGTGGTACCCATATAATCTGGAAAATATTCCCTCATAGGTGAAAAACTTCATTACAACCTTCATCAATGGCACATACTTTTCCAATAGGTACCTGAATGGGATGATGTGTGAATGAGCCTCTCTGTAGGGTGATTTTAAGAAAGGTCGGTATTGTTCAAGGTCTAAGCTCATGCCTTTGAACCAATACTCCCCATGATCAGGTATCCCTGTGGCAAGAGAGATGGAAGCTACTGAGAATGTAAATTCAATCCCTGCTATGATGGCCTTTTCCCCTTTCAGATTGGTGGCAATCCAATCAGTGAGCTGCTCATGGAAACCTACTTCACCCACCCTTTGACAAAACCCTAGGCAACTGACATCTTCAAAGAACTATTTAATGAATGGTGAGGAGTTGATTTCATTTCAGTTTGTAGGCTCATACCTCAGGATCCTCCCTCCTTTATGATGTTTTCTCTTTTTTGATGGTGAAGAATCTCCCTCCATTTTGATAAAAACCCTAGATAATAGGAAAATGGAAAAAAAGTGAGGAATGAGTGAAATGATGAAATGAGGGAGTTAGGGAAGGGAGATGATGATAGGGGAATTTTGGGAGATGGATAGAGGTTGTAGAAAACTTAGGAAGTTTGAAAGGAGTGAAATGAGAGAGAGAGATGAGTCAGAGAATTTAAAAAACAGTCCTGCTAGGAAAATTGTCCAAAATGATAGGTATGAGCTAGGGTTTGTGAAAAGGTGAGGTAAACTGAAAGTAAATGAGTTGATTAGTGGATGAGATGGTGATTTATATATATACAGAGGTATGAGATGGAAAATTTTAAAGTTTGAAATGTCATATATAACAAAACCCATTATTTGCACTAGCTTTGAAGCATGAAATTTCACATAAACCCTAGATGAACAAAACTCACCATTTGCACTTGCTTTGCGAAAGGAAAAGAGCAAGTAAGGTGATAGTACTTACTTGTTAAACAGTTTAGAAGAACAAAGAATCAGAATGCAAGCTTAAATTTGAAGTTTGGGTGAGTTTTGGCTAGTTTCAGGCCACTGTGTCGCAAGCGCAACATCGTTGGCAGAAGCACAACGCAGTTCACAGAAGCGTAGCTGTTATGAAACCAACTCACAAAAAGATAGGAAATATAGATCAATGCCTTATAAATCAGCCTCTTCGATGGGGCAACCTCCTTTACATTACACACATGAACAATTCTTGGATGATACAAATGACAAGACCTCCTTTCTATATATAGGAGTCTAAGGGGTCATAATATAATCAGAGCTGACATAACAATAATAATGTAAGGGCACAATAATAACAATGGTGGGCTTCTATGGGGCACAATAATAAAAATATTGGGACTACATGGGCACAAAAATACAATAAGGGGGTTGCACTAATAATAATAAGGGGTTACACAAGTAGTATAGGGACCTAACATGCCCCTCTCCTTGAAAAAGTGTTGTCCTCAATGCTTGAGTAGTTCTTGATGCTTTTGTATAAAATTCTTGTCCTCCCATGTGGAATCTTCAGTGGGTATGTTCTTCCACTTGATGATTTAATCTGAAATTGATCGATTTCGTAGCTGTCGGGTTCTTGTTTCTGTGACTGCTCCAGGTTCCAATATGATTTTTCCTTCCTCGTCAAGCTCTGGCAATATTGTTTGAACTGACATCTTCTCATTATGTAAGGTGCCATTTCTTAAGTGCATGTAGTCTTGCCAACATTTCCTTCTCATAAATAGCTTTGTGTAAATACTTTACTTTGATTGGACGAATTTCGAAAGAAATGGCTCTTTCTTCTTGCATTAAAACATCACCAATTCCATTTCCTGATGCATCATATTCCACAATAAAGGTTTTTGTGAAGTCTAACGTAGCTAAGACCGGTGATTGGCACATTGCCTCGCAAAAATGTTCAAAGGCCTTCGTTGCTTTTGGAGTCCATGAAAATGTATCTTTCTTCAATAATGTTGTTTTCAGAATGTCTTCAGTCTTCATTCTTATTTGATGATATCCTGAACGAAGATCCAACTTGGTGAAGAAAATTAGTCCATGCAGTTCATCCAATAATTCATCAATGATAGGAATGGGAAATTTATCTTTAATAGTGAGTTTGTTGAGCTCTCTATAATCTGGACACATGTGCCATGATCCATCCTTCTTGTGCATCAATACTACTAGAGCAGAGAAAGAACTTTGACTAGGTTGAATTATACCAGCCTCTAGCATTTCTGCAACCATACGTTAAATTTCACTCTTTTGGGCATAGGGATATCTGTAAGGCCTGATGTTTGGAGGAACACTTCCTGGAATCAAATGAATAGAATGATCATGATCATGAATAGGTGGGAGGCCTTTGGGAGTCTCAAATACCTTGGAATGATTGTCCAAGACTTTTTGGAGATCTAGAGAATTAGATGATTTCGATGTGGGAACCTCTAGCAAACACAATTGTGCAATTACACCTTTTTTTTCTTTCTTTAGGAGCTTTGTCATTCCATTAGAGATGACTATCTTTACCAATTTTCATGTGATATCCCTTAATTCAACTTCCTTTCATTCCAAAGAAAATTTCATGAAAAGTTCTTGAAAATTAAAAGCTATTGTACAACGTCAACACCACCCATTGGAATGGAAAGCATTGGGCTATTCAATACATATTATCCCACTGACAGCTTGATATTATGGCACTTTCCAGAGCAATTTATGGTTCCTCCACTTGCAACCTTCACTTGACACTTTGGTGCCGAATATAGGAAGCAATTCAATTCCTTGGCTATCTTACAATGAATAAAATTATGAGTACTGCCTAAATCAATCAACACTATTACCTTTTTCTTCTTGATATGTCCTTCTATCTTGATAGTTTGAGGAGTGGTAATTACGGCCAATGCATTACAATATATGGTCAGATTTATTTCTTCTTTCTCAATTTGATATTTCACTTCTTGAACCTTTCTCTTCTTGATATGTCCTTCTATCTTGAGAGTTTGAGGAGTGGTAATTCTTGCCAATGCTTTACAATATATGGTCGGATTCATTTATTCTTTCTCTGGGGTTGGTTCTTGGTGTATATCCTCTTCTTTTGATGTTTCTTGATCCTTCCTCCTCTTCACAATCTATGTAAAATAATTTCTTCTCAGCACACTTATGACCTTTAGTGTATTTGCTATCACAAATGTAACAAAGCCCTTTTTCTCTTTTTTCTTCCAATTGTTGTGGTGTAAACCTTGTTGGTTGTGGAAGGCTAGGAGCAAAAACAATTCCATATTTATAGTTTTGAGTAGTGGGATTCCTTGTTTCCATAATTCCGCTTTCAATTTTTCTTGCCAACTTGAATGCCTTCTCCAATGAATCAGGTTCCCAAAGACGAACCTCATGTTTAATGTTATCCTTTAAAGTCCCTGTGAAGACATCAATCCTTTGCTTCTCTAGAATATCATTTACCCTTATATTCAATTTTTGAAAGTCCTCAATGTGCTCTTCCATTGAACCCTTTTGTTTCAGATTTATCAATTGGCTAAAGAAGTTGTTTCTCTTTGTATCCTCATAATGTGTTATCACTTCCTCCGCGAAAATTGACCACATGACAAGTGGTTTATGAGAACAAAGCCCTTGATACCATAAAAATTGATTCGGTTGTAAATATAAAGATGCAATATGTACCTTTTGTAATAGTTGCACCTCATGTAGATCAAAATATTGCTCCATCTGTAGTATCCAATTTACCGGATCCTTGTCATCAAACTTCCTCATATCGATTTTTCTTGTTTTTAGGAGCTCGATCTTGAAACAATTGTAACTTTGTAACTTCAGATCTTTAAGTTCTGAAATTGTAGTCTATGATAGCCCTCTGAGTCCTCTTTCTAACCCCGTAAGTCTGATCGTAATTGGATTCCCGAAGAAAGAGTTATGTCCAATCTCCCGTGATGACCTAATTATAGACTGGTTCAGTAAAGCGAATTTCTACGACATTCCATGTGTCACTGTTTTGACCTTAGGTTCTGAAAATGATACCCAACAAACTACAATCCATCTGCTTTCTGTCATTGTTTATGAAATTTGAATGATATGCTCAGAGAGAGAGGTATGACGATTTTCCAAAGCTCACTTGTTTGGGGTGTAATTCGGGAGCATGCGAAAACCCTAAATTTCTAGGACCATATCTATGAAAATATAGAGAAAAAAGATCTAAAATTCGGGCCCGAGCGTCACCCAAATTTCAGCTCAAATGGGTTTTAATTTCATAATCTAAAACTTCGTAGAAACAAAATTAGAGTGAAAATTCTATGATGACCTGTATGAGATGGAATTCTGGAGTTCGCAAAAAACCTAACTTCCTCAGATCATATCTCCGAAAATATAACGAGATAAGATCTGAAATTTGGACCCACGGTTTAGTGAGATTTCAGCTCAAATTATTTTTTTTAGCTTCTGAAATGTCGCAGAAATTTTTTTATAGTGAATATTCCACGATGACTTGTTTGGAGCAGCAAAACCCTTGAATCCAAATCTCTAATACCAAATGTTATGAAACCATCTCACAAAAAGATAGAAAAGATAGATCAATGCCTTATAAATTAGCCTCTTTGAAGGGGAAACCTCCTTTACATTACACAAATGAACAATTCTTGGATGATACAAATGACAGGACCTCATTTCTAAATATAGGAGTGTAAGGGGTCATAATATAATCAGAGCCGACATAACAATAATAATGTAAGGGCATAATAATAACAATAGTGCACTTCTATGGGGCACAATAATAACAATATGGGGACTACATGGGCACAACAATATAATAAGGGGGTTGCAATAATAACAATAAGGGGTTACACTAGTAGTATAGGGACCTAACAGCAACACTGAGAGATTTTTGTCAATTTTAGCTAGAAAACCCATGTTTTTTCACCAAAGGAGGAGAGAGCTCAATGAACAAAGGAGGTGAGGGTGCAAATGAAATATGTTTGGGAATTTTTGGGCTTTTATAGGCATAGTATGATCTTCTTTTGAGTGAAAATGGGCCCCACATACCTTTTCAAAACATGAATTTCACCCTTTTAAACTTGGCCACTTTGGAGACTTGAAATTTGAATTTCTCTTACCTTTTTGAATAGTGAAACTTCTTCCTTTTGGAACCTTGAGATTGTAACCATGAAGCACCTATGAAACCTCATAAAAATTTATTGAAAAGAGCTGCTTATCACAACTCATCCTATGCCATATTTTATGCATGAAATGAAGATGGACCTTGAAACCCTAATGACCTAATGAAGACATTAGACTGAGTGAAATGGTGATGATGATGACTGATATGATGAAGACATTCTCTTTATTATGATACACTCATCTGAGTGATGTAAGCGACCGACATGTGATATTTTTTAAGAGAATAGAGACATTCCTAGACAAACTAACCAGTGACCAAATTTTACTCTGAAAACCTAGTGACATGATAAAATTTGACCTTGAGACCCCTAACAAACTTGGTAAAAGCATATTTGATCACTGATGACAGGCATAAAAGACTAACACTAACATGGTGAACAAAGATTGGTTCCAATAAGGGACACGTGGTGAAAATAGATTGGTTCCGATAAGCCACATGGCAGATGACGTCATCATGATGTGATAGTATGGTGGACATATGGTAGGAAGATCCAACATTTTCACGGGTGATAGGAGGCCAAAAAAGGGTGACACATATCACCACTCACAAGGTGCCACATAGGAAAGGATGACATCAGATCACAAATCAACATTTGTAGGTTGAGGCATGTTGTTACATCAAAGTAAAACCTCCGATTGAAATCCTCTGATTGAGGGGCTCTAGTATAAGGGCTAGCCCATGGTTAAGAGGAACTTAAAGGACCAGGGGCGTAAAGCAAGTTACTAAGGAAATGTAACCCCTGGGCAGGAACAAAAGGCTCTAGCACCTGAAGGCTAAGCACCTGGTCACCGCCCTTGGTCTTATGAAGAAAAATGCGAGAAGGGCTAAGCAGAAGGGTCTTGTCATCTCGGAGGTTGGCAATCGGCAGATTTGAATGCCGCAACACTATGAAGTTTGCGACACGGGACTTCTCTGATACTGCACTATGGCGACACTAAAATGCATATTGGGCTCCGATATCATGATACAAGAAGTTAAGGGGATGGATGCTTCAACAACTATGATTACACGACACCACCAAGGTCACCACAGTTGATCGCTCCCGGCTCTAGAGAGTGGGGAATTCATGTGGTTAAAGAGGAAAGTGACAAACGAACTAGCCAAATCATCGTGGTAGAGGTGTGGCTTGATCAGAGTTGATTACAGGAACGGTCAAGAGATATTTTCCTAACCATCATTCAAATTTCCTTATTTTTGTTTATTTTGCATTTCTTGCATTTTAAAGAAAGGAATCAAATGCTGATTTTAATCATTTGGGCAGTAGAGCTATTGCATGTCAAGACAGTTAGTCGATTAGATAGCTGGAGCTCGGGCTGAGATATTTTGTAATTGTTAATTCAAATCTCACCCTCTCCTTATAAATAGAGGGAAGAAACACTTAATAGGGGTTCCAGAATTCTGCACTCAAGGGATCCAAATTCTGTGATTCCACTTTTGGTTCTATTTGCCTCTTCATGAGGGACTTGAGCGATTCCTTGTTGAATGTAAATGGACAGGTGAATTGGACTCATTTTGAAGGATGAATGACACTCTTTGGTGATTCCAATCAGAGAAATATACATTATGTTTCCCTTTTTTTTATCACTTCATATATGTTTTTCTCCCTCTAAAATAGTGTAATGAAGTTGTCGGTTTCACTCTTATTCATGGTTGTATATTTTGCTGCTAAGTGGTAACAATACTTGTGGTAATTACAGATTTACTTATGTTATTCGATAGCCTATGATACCTGTATGAGTAGAGATTTACATATGCTAATTAGTAACAAATGTATTCAAGATGTATAGATCTTGAGACCTTAATTAACGCTCCACTATTTGTATTGTACTATTTGTACAAGAAGGCTATATATAGAAGGAAGTAGAAGTCGTTTGAAGCATTCAATCTCTCAAGAAATTTGATATCTTGTGGGAAGTGTTGGGGATGCAAAGTCTGCTGTCGGAAGCAGGAAATAAGTGTGAGTTTGGGGGAGTCTCTAGAGAAGAGGAAAATCGAACTTTTGGTGCCTCTCTCTCTCTTTTTCGTGGTCTGGTTTATGAGATCGAAGTCTCCTAGGGTTTTGCTCTTGTCGAAAGCTACATGTTGCTGGGATATGTTGCATAGTCAAAGTTGCTGGAAAGGGTAGAATATCTTGGAGGTTGACATGGTGTGGAGGGAAAGTATGGTCTTGGTCTAGGGAGAAGAGTCTCAAATAATACTATTGAAAGGAAGAATTACTTTGACTGGGTTTTCCCCTCGAGGGGGGTTTTTCCCTGGCATGTGCCTATATCATGTGTCTCTTGTTTTTTGATCTTCATGTATGTATAATTTCTCGATGAAAGATAAGATAATAAAGAAGTAAAATAAGCGAACACTATCACAAGTAATTAACAAGAAAGGAGATTCAAACCCTAATATAATATCTTTGATTTTCCAACATGGATTTAGAGCTAAGGTCAAGAGAAGTCGAAGATCAATTTGTTGGCATGGATTCTCCCTATATGGCGAACTACATAATATCGGGTTTCAACTTTGTTGATGGATCAAGAAGATCATCTATTATGTATTCAACAAAGTCAAGAGTCATGGATTCTCGGCTTCCCTTACAGGATCTCTTACTGATGATAATGCATGGATCATTGATAGTGGAGCATTGAGACATATGAGAGGTGTGTTATCACTCAGATTTTCCCAGAAGTTGTAAGAAGAGGGAAAGGGGTTCGAGGTAACCACAAACCAACTTTTAGGTACAGAGTCTAGCCAATTTGTATCCAGAGAGGGCTCTCTCTTTAAGGTTTAGCTTTGTTTTATAAGATATTAGGCTAGTTATGATAGCTTGGGGGTTTTGATTGTATTTGCTGGTGAAATTCAGTTGCAGAGGGGTAGGACTGAATAGTTTAGGCCATTGGGCTAATAGAGTCAAAGAAGATGGCTCAACTGGATTTGGCTTCTCAACAAAGGATGGCTTCACAGGGCAAGATAGCTGAACAGGGAGCAAATAGAGACTTAAAAATATGGAATGGACTTAAAAGGGATGAAGGGAAATTAAGAATCCTTCACCATGTTTTAAGAGGAGGGAACTTGGATGACCACCAATAAAGAGCAATTAAGAATTCTTTACTAAATGATCAAAATGAGTAAACTAGGAAACAAGAGCAATTAAGAATTCACTGCTTATGCTAGTTTAGAAGAAAACATTTAGAATATAAACGATTGAAGACAGATTGCACTTAATCACTTTCTGAATTATTCTTTTTCGTTTTAATATTCAGATATGAAACACAATTGATATAATAAACAAGAAAACAATACCACATGAGATATAAGATACTTATTTGTCTGGTGTTTGACACATGAATCCTGTGAAAAGTCCTTTGCATTAATTCTTCATCCAGCCAGCCATGCAAGATTTGTCCAACAACACTTTATTCCAAAGTAATCAGTTTTACAGCAATGTCTAAGAATCCACCCTCAATACTCCGAATGAGGGAGTATTTATACAAAAAACTTACAAAAAATATCTCATAACAAAGTGAGATATATTCTAGGATGACTATCAATAAGTTACATGAAAAATAGAGACAGATGGTCTCGTAGATAGAAGAAAAGGCAAAATGATGGCTTGTTGTTCCTATTCTTGTGAATGTGCTGGAGGCAGGCCCTATGATTGGGCATGCTGCTGTCTTCTTTGTAATTCTGTGCTGGCTGCCCTGCTTTTGATCTTCTTACTGATACTCTTTACCTGCTCTGATACTCTTTGACCTGTTTAATCCTTGTTTACCTTCAGTTACCATCATTGACTCTGGTAAAAAATGGAAATTTACCTTTTTACCAAAGGTAAATTACAAAATTTCTATCATCTCTGCCCACCAGTTTTCCTGCGGTATTCTGGTCCTTTGAAGTTTTCTAAGGATTTCATCAGCCTCGGTATATCTGAAAAAATCAGGCTGAACTTGGAACAGGTGTTTTATCTCGTGCTCCACATAGAATAGGTTCTCAAGATTATCAAAAAGAACTCTGCCTGTAGGTATTGCTTTAGCTGCACTGGAAGATGAGCTGGCCTGGTTGTCTGCATATTTAGCCAACTTGTTAACATAGTCTAACTGTGTCATTAGCTTGTCATTGATAACTAAAGGACTGGGAAGTCCTTTACTCTGTAATACACCAAATTTCTTCATAAAGTCATCAATTTCTTCCTGCATGTTTAGGCATCTCCTTTCCAAATTCTGCATCAAGGACTTTTTAGTCAAAACTTTCTTAATTTCCAAAATAGTCCCTGTTCTGTCTCTAATGCCTAGTTCTTCAGGTTGGTATTTATTCTCAGTATTCAAAAAATTAATTAGTCTGGTAGCCTATTTAGGCATCCTTCCTAATTATTCCTTTGTTCTCTTGACTTCCTCAAGGGCTAGTTTTATCAACTCCATCTGCTCAAAGATTATTTGTATAGATGGCCAAACATCATTTATAGACTGAGTGATGTTGGTCCAAAGGATCTTCCTAATCTCTGCCAAGGGTCTATCAAATGTGAGGTCCTTTTCTAATGATTTCACCTTTTGTTCTAACCCTTTGTTTTCCCTCACTTTCTCTGCAAAATTGATCTTTGAAAGATCATACTTTTGTTCTAAGGTAACAAATTGTTCTTTTACCTTTTGAAGCTCTGTAATTTGGAGCTTCAATTCCTCCATTGATTTTATTAATTCATCTAGGCTAAGACCTGAAATCCCTGCTTGTGTTGTACCTGCTGTTGTTGTTCCTGCCACTGCCTCTGTTGTGACCACTAGAACGTTAGGTGCCAGAGCTGTTCCAAGGGTTGAAGGTACTACAGTGGAAACTACTGGAATCAAATTGGGAGGCTGAGAGGTCGACTCTCCCTACTTGTCCTTCAATGATTTCTCTAATTCTTGTACAGTCTCCTTTAGCTGCTCATTAAGCTTTAGGACTAAATCCATAAGCTCTTCTTCAGACCTTTGTTGTATGACTTCAGCTGTCTGTGGGTGCCGTGAAGGTGGCAATTTTAGCTGCTTTCTTAAGGCAACTATGTCTTCATCTTTATTTTTAATTTAGGCTTCTGCAACCTTCACATCTTTAGGATCATGACCCAACCCAATGATCAATTCTTTGAATGATTTAATCCTTTTGTCTTTAGCCTGTGAAGAGGCTTTCTCCAGCTGTAGTTGAGCAGTTGTATTGTTTAGAGAATTTTCCAGCCTTTGGGCCATCATGGCCTTGCTCGTCAGTGTAGAGTAGACCATCTCCCCTGTCTATTTATGCAAGTCAATCTGGTCCAGGGGATGGATGTCCTTTTCCATGACCTCAAAATTAGTTTTGAGGTAATCTGCAGCTGATTGAGGTTGTTGCACCTTGGGCTTGAAAAAAATCATTATCATTTTACCTTCTTTGATGTCATAGGCTGACATCAATCTGTTCTGATTAGTGGGAGCCATTTTCAAATACTGATTGTAAACTTGGATCCTCAATGGCTCATTTCTGACTTTTATTTCTTTGAACTTTTTCTATATGTATGGATTTTATTTTCCTAGAGGCCTAAAGGATGATACTTCTGCACTTTGTTGTCTTTCTAATTCATGTCTTTGTGAGCTGGAAGGTGTCCCTCCTACCGGGAAAGTTTGATGACAAGAACTCTAGATCTGACCATGCAAGAGCATCCACAAAAATGCCAACCTGCATATATATATATGAAATACATCATAAGATATATAAGAAAGCCTTTTTGACACATTGATTCAAATGGGATCCTGTTCATAACTTATTTTTCTCTTATATTACCTTCTTCTTGCAGTTAGTTTATTGTTAGGTTGCATGACAAATGATTCAATGTTGCACCGTTTTCATTCATTTTGATATCATTATCATGTCTGCCTCTACTCACATATTTGTATGCTTTTAGTATTGAATTTTCCCAAAAGATCATTTGGGTTTCTACATTCTTGTCATTTGATCCGTTTTCATTCCTTTTGATATCATTATCATGTCTTCCTCTACTCACATATTTGCATGCTTTTAGTATTGAATTTTCCCAAAAGATCATTTGGGTTTCTACATTCTTGTCATATGAGCAGACCCATCTATTTATTGTTGATTGTAATGCTTCATAAACTTATACATTGCTTGTTTTCCCTAGGCTTCCACCTTCTTCTGGTACTATGAGCATACCCCTCTACTTATTGTTGAATGTAATGCTTCATAAACTTCTGCATTGCTTGTTTTCTTTGGGGCTATCATTGAATTCTCATTTGGGTTCTTTGGCAACTTACATACCTAATGTCAATACCATTGTTATTCCTATAGCTAACACTCTTCAGACATGAAGGAAGCTCTAGGAGGAATTTCAACCATAAAAAGTGTCACATGGTTCCTTTTCGGGTTAAGATGTTGATCTGGATTGTCTATCACAGGTTGATTTTTGGAATTATTTTGCTCAAGGAAAAAGTTTAATGAAATATTTATTTTCAATAAAAGAAGAAATGAATGACTGTGGTTTGAGAATTAGAATATGTAGTTGTCAGTTCAATTTAAAGTTTATCTCCATGAGTTACATTCTTTTTCATTCTGTAGCTAGCCATACTAGCCAACCATACTAGCCAGTACTCTTCATTATGGTTGTGTCATATTTTCCAATCAACTTGAAAATGATTAAGAATATAGAAAAATAGAAAAAATATTTTCATGAAAACAAAACTATAAGAAAACTGAAATAAAAACTGTGAGAAATGAAAATAAAATGGTAAGAAAAATGTGTTGTAATTGAAATAACTAACCTAAATATACTGTCAAATGTTTTTGTGATGGTTTGTCTCTCGGGCTAGGTTTTTGTGAATATGCAACTTCAACAGTGGTTGAACTTCTTTTATAGTTTTTTGCACTTGAATTTAATTGGTGGAAATGATGGACATGGATTGCAATGAATTCATTTTGAATGTGTGATCTCGATTGATTTGGATGTGATCTAGTGGACGAGAATTTGTTTTTTGTTGATCCATGTGCTTTGATCATAATGGGTTGGGTGTCATTTATTGGAGTCATTAGGTTGGGTGTCATTTATTGAACACAATGGGTTTAAATGTTAAACAACACAACAATTATGGTTGGAATACATCAATTTTATTATGTGCACGTATGGATATTAATTTTGGATACATAGCTTCAGGTGGGATGAGTGGGGGTTGAAGTGACTGCTACTTTGTACTTTTGGAATAAACTATTTTGGAAAGATTTATGGTTTTCTCTATTTTCTAGTTGGGTCAATATGATTTGTACTCTTAAGTATTAAGATACTATTTATGGACATTTATGAGCCCATTGAATGTTTTAGGAAATTTTGGACATAAATTAAAACATATTTGCACTTAATGTTATTTATTTTTGTTTAAATATTGGTTGTACATCTCTTAATTTTTGGTGGTTTGATGGGATCAGTACTATATTAATTATTGGTCCCTACATAACATTAGACTTCTCTCCTATATTCACTATTTACATATCAAACCTAACAAGGAAAATAATAGAAAATTTCCATATACAAATTAACTTAATAAAAGCATAATACAAACTCAAAAATAGTATATGCAAATCAACTAATGGAAGCAAAATAAAGACAGAAAAATAGCATATGTAGAACAAACTTGTGATACTTCATTATTAGAATCCAGAATCACCAATTACAAATTAATTGAGCATAAACGTAACACCTTCTAGATATTGACCTGAATGGACAGTTTATCCCAACATGAATATTCGCAGGAAGTTCTGAAACATAATGATCTGAATCGTTCTTTATGCCGATCTTTATAGACACCATGATTTAGTAGGTCCATATATATGATATTTATATGATAATCAAATAATTTTCAAGTTTGCAGGATGATTTAGTAGGTGCATATATATGATACGCAAAATTTATTTACACTGAGAACAAAATATTGCTGCAAATCACATGCTAAAAACAAAATGCATGTATATTCTACAAATCGGAAAATCCCAACCTGTAACACAATGAAATAAAATTTTCAGTTTCCTGATGTAATTGCGTAACTGACTGAGAACTCAAATTAATCCAAAATTTTAATTTGGTTTAGTGAAAAAATCATTCTTATATTAAAAAGGAACGAGAAAATCAACTATTTATTTATTTAAGAAAATTGGAGGTTGAAAATTAAATGTCATTTTGAATAAGATATACCATTAACAATTAAGGTGAGGTAATTTCAAAACTTACTTGGAGGAGAGCCCGCCGTCACCGCCTGCACAACTACCAGCACCACCACCAAATCCAGATCTTCCCCTATACCAAGTCCACCACCAAAACATTAGTAATATAGGGACGTAACAAAAACCACTTCCAAACCCACCTCCGCCTCCAAATCCAACGCCGACACCCGCACCAGCGCCTCCTCCAAATCCACCACTGGCTCCGCTTTCGAGCCCTCCACCACCAGCACCTCCTTTGAATCCTCCTCCTACGCCACCACCGGCTCCTCCGCCAAACCCTCCTCCAGCTCCTCCACCGAGACCTGCACCCGCTCCACCGCCAGCTCCTTCACCAACATCTCCACCACCAGCTCCTTCTCCAACACCTGCACCTGCTCCACCGCCAGCACCTCCACCAACACCTGCGCCAGCTCTACTGCCAGTACATCAGAATAATTGGGTCCAAGATAGTCGTAGAAACTTATTTCGTTTTCATATTTAAAATGTCCAGGCAGGAAACTGCCACATCTCTAATTTTAAATTTTCAACTGACGTCTTCTTCTCCCTGCCTGAATCCCACCTGCGCATGAAACAGTCGTGGAGCTTACCTACCTGCCTGAGTCTGAAAGGTGAAGATATCGGAAAAAAGGATGGTAATGTATGCCCATACAGACCATGCACTAAGCCCTCAAATCCATGGGTTATGTATACACCCTTCCACACGAAAATAAACGAACCAATTAAACGATTGATCACAAGTCACAGGTGGGTTTGGTTATGATGTGGACGGGTCTCGCGACCTCTAGACCAGTTCATATTTTTGCAATGTGTTAGAATCAGGTTTATTATGGAGTAACATGATCTGATTATTTACAGTATTATGTTTTTTATATTGAATTTCGAACCCTAGAGGGGTCCAGTGACCAAATTTGATAGAACATGAATGACAATTATTTTGAGAGAAAAAACTTCCGATCAAGGCTGCAATTTTTCTTTCAATCTTTATCCTATTATACCACCATGAAAACTAGAGTGCAAAATTCGTGATTAAGGTTGAAATTAAGAGAACACGGTCTTGGTTCACACTTGACCACGTGGACGCCACTTTGGCGCTCTGTTGGGATCGTCCCAACATTTTAGACCAGTGGATTGGCATGGAAAACCATGGTGGAGGCCTTTGTAGTGGGAGTCTGAGATTGGTGGTTCTTAGGGGTTTGGCTAACCAGTTTTAGTAAATACCCAAACCACCCGCCAAAGATGTGGGAGTGACATATGCGCTCAAGGTGGTATGTGGTTATCGGAACTTCGTTGGTAGGTGGTTGATACATTTGCACTTGAATGCATGATTGATATTGTATCTCGAAAGCTTATGGTGAAGGTAGAGAACTGCGAACACAAAGATTTAGCGCATGGACGAAGTTGTCATAATGAACTTACGAGATAAAAATTATATTTGATAATGCATTGAGAAAATGCATAAATCTGTGGAAATGGATGAGTTAGATGCAATTATTGCATTGTGTGCATGAAGCCATGATTACCACCCGAAAGGTCTTCAAATCTGAAAAATGCATTTTGTAATGTGAGTGTGTTGATAAGGCATGTGCAAATAATTTTTTTGCTTCCCTCGGTTGAAATGATTAGTCATGGAATTGTTGATATTTCATTCCTTGCTTGTCATTAATACTGGCTGGGGTCATTAATACTGGCTGGGGTGTGACAGAGACAAGAAGCCTTCATTTTGAAAAAGAATTCTAAAATCTTTGTGATGCATATGTTAGACGTATTGAGGGGATGGATGCTAGCATAACATTTATATGACTAAATGCCATGAAAGGAAATGACTATCAATGCTTCCACAATAATTGAATACTTGTTCAGTATGGAGGTGAATGGTGTGGATTCTTTATTCTACAAAACAAAGTCGAAAAGTGAGTTGAATTCTGAGGTATGTATTTTAAAGGACATAGTAAATATGTAACTTTCAGTCTTGATTTATTTTTGGTTTGTTAAAATAAAAGTTGATTGCATTATGGATTTTTTTCAAGGGATGATAATGTATGTATACATAATGTAATGATGGTTTTTTTTTTAATTTATGGGATATACAACTGAAAATGATTGAATTGTTGAGTATATGACAATTCTAAAATCATTTTAGGGATTGTTGTAAATGCTATATTGGAATGGTTGCACACATGAATACAACTATTATTTGGTTAAATGAAAGTTCATATTGCAAGCAGGATGCCATTAAATATGGTAGCGAGCATAAGCCTATAAACAAGATTAACAATGCCATATGTAAGGAGCTAAATATTATGAGAATAATCTTATTGTAAGATAATCTTCGGCAAAATCACATAACGAATCTTTTGTCGACGCGTTTCGAACCAACCAGTGTGGTTCATCGTCAGAAACTTGTCCTGACGATGAACCACACTGGTTGGTTTGAAACGCGTCGACAAAAGATTCGTTATGTGATTTTGCCGAAGATTATCTTACAATATTATGGATCACAGAAGTCTAAATTCCTCAGAATAATCTTATATTTGTGAAATTTGGCTTATGTGTGAAGTAGGTCTGTTTAAAAGGAAATTTGATGTAACTAAAAAAATTGGACTGCAATTTCTATTGGCTTAAATGAACTCAAACAAATTCTATCAATCGATTTTTTTGTGTATACATTTTAGTAATCCTCCTTTCTCCTTGGCATAATCACATAGTGATGGCCTTCCTTCTGCCCTAGCCATCCTCATCCTCTGACCTCTCCTTTCTCCATCGCCCTTTACAATGAAAAATAAACACTTTTTATCTACAATAAAAAATCACCCTTTTGTAGAAATTAATGTGTATATTCAAAACTGCTCATGAAATTTACTAAATCACAAGACTTGATGCTACTTTACTGATTTTGGAAGTTAATTCACAATCTAAAACACAAATCATAGACATGCAAAAGAAAACATCACACATGCAGAAAGATTTATTTAGTGGAAATCAACTGCTCAAAACCCCTTCTTATCTGATTACAATAATCAAAGAATAGAGATGAAATACATATGCTTGCTCAAGCCTGAGCACACCCTGCAAGTGTATAGTCTATCCCTCTGCATGACTGACTGAATCTGGCCAACACTTAGCCAATTTTCAAGCCCTCCAAGTTCATATTTCTTACGCTATTGCTCCAGGAAATTAGCCCCTATTATTTAAGAATTTCCCACTATTGAATTTCACAATTCCTCTAGGTCCTTCCTCTAACTACATGCACCACCTGTACACATAGGAATATGCTACAACTGATAGTACACTCCACTGGAATCTCCATCTCAACTGGGTAACCCGAATTCTTTGTATGCAACAATTATTTTGGTTTGATTGATCAGTTAACTAGTTGATTACTGAGTGTGGTTGAAGTTCCACTTCCACAACTTGACCTCCACTAGTTCTTCTGATAGTTAGAACTAGTTTAATTGACAATAAGTCAAATTAACTGAAATAGATTGCTACAAATTAGCAATCAATCATACTAAATTGAACTCAAGCTTCCCCAAATCGAATTAACTGAATTAACCGAGTGACAAGTGCCATGCCATCTCAGTTAACTACCTCCAAGATTTTTGCTGAAATAGAAATTTGAATTTTCTCTAGTTTGACCAAGGAAACGTCAAACTGAGATTTTCTTGTTGCATTTTCAACACTCCCTCTCAGCAATAAAGGGATTATCAACCACCCCTATCCTACACCTGTGGAACTTGAATTTCCCTCTTGACATGGCCTTTGTCAAAATGCCATCATTGTGTTCCTTTGTCGGAATGTATTGCAGCAAATAATCCACTTATGCACACAATCTCGTAAATGGTGATACCAGATATCAATATGCTTGGATTGATTGTGAAAAATAGGATTTTCATAGAATTTGATGCAACAAATTTTTTTTTTCTCTAAATAATTCTAAATTCTATTACTGAAACATAGTGATACACTAAGGCTTTGGCCTCTACAGGTCAGTGCCATGGTTCAAGGCATATAACAACAAAACAAGATTGAGACTGCCCAGAATGGGAAACCAGTCCAGTCCAAAAATGAAATTGCAAAAATGAACTTGCTGCCCGCGTAGGGGAAACCAACAAACAAGAACAATAGCTAACATGATTCTCAAAAATGCACAAAAAAAAACCTATTGATGTAATTCCGGAAACCTGAGACTCGATGACGCGTGGCGAGTCATGTGGCATGCTGTGCTGGCGAGTCAAGTGTTATGCGGTGGTGATGGGTGTTCCTCAATGACGAAACACCTGTATGCATCAATGTCGTCCTCTTCCTGCTGCAGCGCACCCGTGTCATCTTTCTCCTGAGGGTCGTGGTTCTTCTCCTCCGTAGTGTTCTTGTCCTGAGGATTGTCCTTCTTCTCCCTTGCACAGTGTAGTCGTCCATCATCCCTGGCTGGCTCCTCGCAGGTTGGGCATCCATCTTCGTTGGCTGGCTCCTCGTGGAAGGTAATTGATATGGTGGCTTTTATGAGTGGTTGGTTCAGGGAGCAGCGATACATGAACTGGGCTAAGCGAAGGGGTTGTTGTGAGCTAGAGGGGATGTCAATGGTTGGAGAGGCAGATTGCGATGGTTGGGAGCGGAGGGCTCATGAGCGGCCTCTGCCACTGCGAGTGTTTGGATGGCGGCCAGATACATATTGAGCCAAGGGGGAGGAGGAGTCTGAGGCAGGAGATGGTGGAGAGTGAGGCAGTCTGCCTCTGCTACTCCCTCTTCTGCTTTGCAATCTGTGGCGAAGCCTAGGCATGCTAACGCGGGGACGGAGAGAATGTCCGCGAGGAGGTGACACTGAGAATTGAGAAGGCGCAGCGGGTTCAAAGGTCGGCTCAGAGGTAGAAAGATCAGTAGACGCAGAATGGAGAATAAGGTTGTAGATAAAGCTCTGCGAATAATGATTGCTCGGACCAAATTCAATGCAACATAGAATGCTGCAGCGCCTGCCCGTAGCAGTGCGTGAGCTTGGTTCCGCTGCAACCAGTGGACAATGGCAGTGCAAAGGCGTAGGATTAGAGACAAAGGAGGTGGAATTGAAATTACCAGAGGGCACCATTATGCAGAGCCGAGGCGGGTAGATGTGGCCAAGTTGAATAGAGTGCCAACTTAAATGCCATTTACTGTTGTTGTTTATTCGTTTTATGGCTTTGTGTGTGGGATTACAGAGGGCCATGTGGCAAGGCCACTTACCATCCCGTTCCTCTGCCAGCATATCAATTCCGACGTACACCCGCATCCGGGAGTTGTTCTTCCTTGTGCACTAGGTCAATACATTCGTATAATTGGGTTTTATCATTTAGGATGTTGATGGATCCTGATTGGAGTACCTGATCATTTTCGACTCCTGTATTTGCCAAAAGATCAGCAACCTTGTTTCCCTCTTTCTTGACATGAATGAAAGTGATAGCTCTTCTGTTTTTTAGCCATTGCTCTATTAGTTCTAGACGAGCTTCCAGTCTCCAACTGGTAGCTACTTTCGAAGCTGTGGTACCCATTTGTATTTGGGTAGCCATGTTGATGAGGATTTGGGAGTCCCCTTCTATTATAACAGGGTGAAAGTTATGTTGATGAGCTAGGCACATTCCTTGCCATAATCCTTCCAGTTCTGTTGAGTTATTTGTGTCCCAGCCAATTGATTCGAAGTATAGTAATAGAGGTTTGCCTTCGTGATTTCTGAATATGCCTCCATGTCCTGCTTTGCCTGGGTTTCCTTTTGAGGCCCCATCGAAGTTTAGTTTGATCATATTTGTTGGAGGGGGGTTCCATTGGGTGGGCAGTTTAGTAGTGATTGTGGATTCGTTGTGATCATCCTGAACCTATGAAATTCGTATATTCCAATTTTCCCAAATATTCTGCTCCTGTGCCTGAGTAGGGAGGTCCTCTTCTTTCCATTTCTGGAGAGCCAAGGTTTCTTGAATGTTCTTGCATAGATTGTTCCAAATGATTTCCAATGGAGTGCTTTGGTTTTTGAAGATTCTCTTGTTTCTTTCCTTCCAAATTTTCCATAGAAGTAGAATCAGTAGGATTGTCCATAGATAATTTAGAAGCTTGCTATTATAGGGAGTAGGGGCCCAATTGTGAATGGTACTTGTGATATCCCCCGAAATTTTGCAAGTTCTTTGACACCTAAAGGTGAGTTTTTCCCATAATTGATTTGCCAGGTTGCAAGAATCTATGAGGTGTTGAATGGTTTCACTTTGTTGCTTGCAATTAGGACAATATGAGGGTCCTTGGAATCCTCTTTTGATGAGATTGTCCCATGTAAGAATTCTTTTATGATATAGCAGCCAGGTGAAGATAGATACTTTGGGCCATATTCCAGTGGTCCATAAGCGTGTCTAGACGGGTTCTACAGGTTCTTGTGTTTGAAGCATCAGCATATGTGCCTCCTTTGTTGTGAATATCCCCCTCGGGGTGTAGCCCCATCTTAAAACGCCTTTCTTGTTTTTGTATCTAATTTTCCTATTGGTGAGCTCCTTGTGCAGTTTTTTGTAGTAGTCTTCCATTTCTTGATGAATTATCTATTCAGTTTGCTTCCATTTCCTGAATCCTTGATTGATGTGTTGAGTCCAGTGCTGAGAGACTTTGTCATTTTGGTTGATGTTATTTCCTTCAAGACTTTGAGGAGGGATGACTTCTAAAATTTTGGGTCGCCGTTGCCATGAGTCAGCCCAAAATCTAGTAGTTCTACCATCTCATATCTCCTAGAAACTGTGCTATTGTATTAGCACTCTATGCTATTTTGCTGCGTTCCAAATTAGAGAGCCTGCACCCATATTGGTGATTCTGATTAGCTCTTCTGGCGGTCTATTATTCGCGTATTTTGCAGTCCAAAGTTTGGCCCATGGCATGTGTGGGCTTGATACCCATTGCCACCATAATCCTGCTCCCATCAATGCATTACTATGTTGAGGATTGTGCAGTCGAAGACCTCCCTACTTTTTGGTGTGCAGACTGTCGACCATTTTTCTAATGCCCATTTGCAGTTTTGCCCTTAGGAGCCCTAGAGAAAGTTGCACTGCATGTCTTTGATCTTTTTGAGCACCCATTTTGGCACTGCTAGTACTAAGAAAAGGTAAAGAGGCATAGATTGCAGTACAACTTTGATCAGAATAATCCTGCTTGCCATATTGAGAGCTTTGTAAGTCCATAGTGATAGTCGGCCTTCAATTTTCTCAAGGAGGAACTACCAGGATGTGTGCTTTATTGCTGAGTCTATCAGTGGTGCACCCAAATATTTGGAGGGTAGTTTGGCCATTGAAAAGCCTATGATTGGGGCAATGACTCTTTGGGTTGCAGGGGGAGTGTGGAAGAAGAAAATTTGAGATTTAACGGTGTTTATTGTGGTTCCTGAAGCTAGAGAGAAAGTGTCTAGCAAGGCTTTGAAGGAATGAGCTTTGTGGACTGAGGGGTGTCCAAACAACATATTATCATCCACGAATTGTTGATGAGTGATGGTAGAGGTTCCATGGACAGAGATGCCTCTGAGGTCATGGGAGTGAACAATATGATTTATAAGGCGACCCAAGCCTTCTGCCATGAGGACAAAAAGAAAGGGAGATAAGGGATCTCCTTGACGAATTCCTCTAGAGGGGGAGAAGGGGCTTGAGGGGACACCATTAACTAAGATGGAGAAGAAAGTGGAGGATATTAAATTCATAACCCATCTGATCTAGGTCGGGCTAAAATGAAGGCAATGAGCATTTGTTTTATGTAAGTCCAGCTCAATTTATCAAATGCTTTAGATAAATCAAATTTGAGAAGCATACCTGCCTATTTGTTGTTCTTTAAGGAATGAATGATCTCATGAGTCAGGATTATGCCATCCAGGATTTGATGGCCCTCTACGTATCCTGATTGTTCCTGCGAGATGAGTAATGGGAGTAGCGGTTTGAGACGGTTGGTGATGACCTTCGAAATGATTTTGTATATGACATTGCAGAGAGTGTGTTAGAAAATTATATATTATGGAGCAATGGAACACATAAAATATTTCAGAAATATAAACATAGAAAACGCATAAAACAAGAGAGACATAGATATAAGTGGTTCACCCAGTTTGGGCTACATCCATGGAGAAACAACCAGTCCTTCTTTTATTATATTATCCAGCAAACTGAAGAGATACAACCTACAACAGATCTGCTGTAACACCCTCTTCGCTCTCAATCTCCTCTCTCTTCCTCACTCAGAATACAGATCTACATAGACGCAATAAAATTCCCTCATATATAGTAAGGGGTTTCCTTCTAGGGCAAAAAACTCTAAATTAAACATAACTTCTACCGTCAGGATCATCTGCCTAATGAACGGCCCAGATTAACTAGAAATTACTAGACTTTTACAAGGCAATTTTACATCTATTTTTAACTTCGGGGGCGTTGCCCTCGAACCCCCGTTAGGGGAATGCTAGCCCTTGGACCCTTGCGAGGGGGACAAGTCCCCCCCGCACCCCCCCCGGTGTGGAGGGGTGTACAACCTTCCTAGGGTAGACATCTGGTTGAAACCTTTGAATACAGAAGATAATCAGGCTCCACACCCAACAGAGCGATGGGTCTGAACTTCTCCGGAGTGCTCAGCTGATCTTCTTTGGGGATAAGAGCTATGAATGTAGCATTTAGAGAAGGAAGAAGCCAATGCATAGTTCTAGATTCCTCTACAACCTTCAAGACCTCCGTTTTGTTCAGTTCCCAGAGGTGATGGAAGAAGTTGGAGGTGAAGCCATCAGGTCCAGGGGCTTTCACATCTTTCAGTTGAGATGATGCTGATTCTACTTCCAACATAGTGACTGGTCAAAGTAATAGCTGGTTGTGCTCTTCAGTGATGATTTTTGGAATATGTTGGAGAATTTTGTTTATAGCAGGTTGTCTATCTATTGGCGGTTCTTGATGTGTCATCTTAAAATGGTTAAGGAGATATCTCTTAATGTCTTCATGTTTCTCCAATCGTTCTCCCTGTTGATTCTGAAGATGTGTAATGGTGTTATGCATTCTTCTCTGGATAGTCGTGTGATGAAAGAATTTAGTATTTCTTTCCACTTCATTTAACCATCTGATTCTTGATTTTTGTTTCCAAAGCATCTCCTCTTGCTTCCTTCTTTCATCTAGTTGTGTGAGGAGATCTTGTTCTTGATTTACCAGTGTTTCGTTTCTGCCGCCTTCAATGATTTTCTGCTGGAGTTCAATCATGCTTTGCTCAAGCAGTTTTTTACCTTGAAAAATGTTGTCGAAGGTAGAGTTATTCCATTGCTTGATTTTCTTTTTAAGGTGCTTTAGCTGTTGTTGGAATTGATACATAATTTACCCTTAAGGAGGAGTGAAGTTTTCCCAAGCTGAGTTGACTATATTCTTGAAATATGGATGTGTGAGCCAGAAAGTTTCAAATTGAAAAGGTTTCCTGATTGAGTCTCCGGGTCTAGTCCATTGAAGTGAAATGGGCCAGTGATCTGAGCCTAATAGGGGTAGTATTGAAGCAGTGATTTCGTCCCCCAAATGTACTGAGTTATCTGAAATTAGAAATCTGTCCAGCCGAGCGGCAATTTGTTGAGAACCTGATCTTTTGTTATTCCAGGTGTAGAGACCATTATTGAATGGAATATTCTATCAGCCAGCTGTTTTGTCTGTAATCTCTGAAGCATCTGCTTTCATTGTCCAATTTTACTCTGCCGCCTGTTTTCTCCTCCAGTTTAGTGATCATATTGAAGTCCCCACCTATGATCCATAGTGGGTGTATTCTTGTGGAATTGAGAGCTTCCAACATGTTTAGCAGTGCATTCTTTTGCATTGAGTCCTGAGGGAAGTATACATTTGTCAGATGACCATGTATATTTGTTCCTGTGATGTGAAAAGTAGCCTGTATAAGATGATGGGAGGCGTGAAAGTCTGTGAGTGAAATATTTTGCGTATTCCAAGCTATAGCAAGCCCTCTCGATGCACCATATGAATCTACCGTAACGGTTTGACATCCCGACCAAGCTTTGGATAGAATAGAACCCAATGTGCTATTGTTACATTTGTTTCCTGCATGAAGAAAATATGGGGTTTTTCATGGTGTATCATGCTTTTGATAATTCTGTATTTTCCAGGACTGTTGAGTCCTCTTAAATTCCATGAGACTTCATGGTTGACTAGTTGGTAACGATCTGTAATACTTGGTCAGCTTGGAGCATCTGTTGGACTCCACTAGCATTTCCCCATTGAGGATGGTGCGTTGTAGATCTGTTTTTCTGCCCCTTTTCTTTCCATCTTTGTTTGTGTGTTTCCCATCCCATCTGCTTCCTGGTTGTATGCCCAAGGTTCTTTGCTGGTGAACTCTTGAAAGTACTACTTCCAAATTTTTGAGCTGCCTATCCAGTATTTTGTCGAACTCCTTCTTTTTGCAAGCTTGTTCAAGACTGAAGATGTCTAGGTCTCCTAGATCAAAGCTATCTGGTTCTTCTTCCATGTGACTTTTTTGGCTACTCTTAGCCATAAGATGGGATGTTTTGATTGGGTCTGACAGAAAATTGTCAATATCCATTCCTTTCGCTGACCATAGGGCCGTATCTTCCTCTTGGAAGGGGGTGGGTTGAGGAGTTGCTGGCTTCTGAGCTAATTTTTTTGACTATGGAGGTAGACTGGATTCATTGGGTTTAGGTGAGGTGGAAGGCTTGGTGGCTGGCATGGTGGATGGGTCAACCATTTTGGACATATCGGATTTTGGCATGTTTTGGTGTGATAGAAGATCAAAGCTGTTACTGGTGGATGGTACAAAGGAGGTGCATAAGGGGTTTTTGGGACCATGAGGAGGTTTTTTGGTGTGCTTCTTTTGATTTGCGACTTTGGTGAACCCTTCAGAGTCAGATTTTTCCAAGTGGTCAGTGGGTTTGGGGGATGCATTTAAAGGACAATCACGAAATAGATGGCCATGAGCATGGCATTTTCTACATCTAAAGGGTACATGTTCATAATCTATGGGTTGTATCCATTCAAAGTCATCATGAAGAAGGGTTACCGAGTCCGTGATAGCATTGTTCCAGAGGTAAGGAGTACATTCGTATCCATACTAGTGCCCAACTGAAGTCTTCTTTGTCTGGGTTAAATCTTTCTATCCAATCTCTTAGATATAGACCCGCAACATTGAAGAAGTAGGGGCCTCCATGGAGGATGTGGTTCCTGTCTTCAATGCAGTTGAAAATGGCTGTAAAAAATCCTTTTGGGCCTAGCTGAAGGATAACATGCCCTTTTGGCTTCCATTTTGAGGCAATCCATCCTTGCAGGGCTTTCTTAGTTGGCCAGTAGCCAATGAATTTGCCGATAAGCACATGATCCTTCATATATTGTATTTGGGCATTGATTCTATGGTTTGGTAGATCAATCTTGGGGTGGTCCACTGCTATAGGATTGCACGTGGATGGCGTTTCCTTCTTTGGTTCTTCAGGTCCTGTGGAGGTATTCTCCTTTCCTTTGTTCAGATCTTCCGCTTCCTACTGCTGAGCAGGTTGATTTAGCAGCTGTGCCATGTTCCCAGATGAGGACTGATCAGTTTCATTCCTGTTTGGACTGCGACCTTCGTTGCTTCCTATATCTGAATGTTCATTATTTGGACTCTGTCAGCTCAACTAAGTTGTGCTTGAAGTATTACCACTTTTCTCTAAAGCTCTGACGCACCTGTCTTTGTGCCATGTAAGGGTTTGTCAAAAACCCTCGACTACCATTTTTTCTCTAGCACGACTCAATTTGATGCAACTTTTATTATCATAGTAAAAATAAGATTTTATCATTCAAATCGCCTCACATGCTACTTGACTTGTAGCGATGTATTCTGCTTCTACCGAGCTGAGTGCCACATATCTTTGCTTCCTGTTGTACCAAGAAACCATCGTGGAGCCAACACTGGAATTCCACCTCATGTACTCTTCACCTTTGATGGACTTCTCGCCCAATCTACATCTGTGAAGCCACACAACTTTACTCCCTTTTTCCGTCTATACAATATTCCAAACTAGATAGTGCCTTTGAGGTACCATAGAACATGCTTAGCTACCCTCCAAAACAGTTTGGTTGGCCTAACCATAGCTTGGCTAACCTAGTTGACTGCAAATCACATATCTGGTCGTGTGTTCACAAGATACATGAGTGAACACACCAACTGCCGATAAAAAGTTGCATCCACTTCCTCACCTAAAGTGGCATCCTCTTTCCTCCGGTTGCTTGCTGGAGGAGTCCCCATGGGTTTGCACTTGCCCATGCAGAACTTTTTAAGTATCTCGTTGTCATACTTTCCCTGAGAGACAAATAGTTCCCCATCACCTTGTTATACTTCCAATTCAAGGAAGTAGTGCACAAGGTCCATGTCCTTCATTTCAAACTCTCTTTCAAGGTCCTCCTTGCAAGATCTGATCAACTGCTCGTCACCAGTCAAAATCAAGTCATCAACATATAAAACAGTAATAAAAAAATTAACTTCTATCATAATATGATAGAGGTTTGCATCCGCTTCACTTTTTGTGAAGCCCAAACCAGTGAGATAACTATTGATCCTAGTGTACCAAGCACAGGGTGCTTTCTTGAGACCATACAATGCTCGCTTGAGTCTGCACACACGAGACTTTCAATTAAAAGTCTCAAAGTTTTCTGGTTTGTTCGATGTACATCTCCTCAATAAATCCATTGAAGAATGTTGTTTTCACATCCATCTGGTGGATCTTCCACCCCATCTGTGCAACCAGAGAAAGTATTGATATGATGGATGAGTACCTTGCTACCGGAGAAAAGGTCTCCTCATAGTCAATATCCTTAACCTGAGAGTACCCCTTGGCCACAAATCTGGCCTCGTACTTTTCTATGATTTCATTTCTGCATGATTCACCTTAAAGATCCATCTCTAACCCACAACTGATTTGTATGCTAGTCTTGGGACCAATTCCCAAACACTATTGTTTACAATGGATTCATACTCCTCCACCATTGCATTTACCCAGACCGGTTGCTCTACTGCTTCCTCGAAAGAGGATGGCTCAGTCTCTACTAGCTTAGTCACTAGAGCCATGTAGCCAGTGTACCGATCTAGTGACCTTCTGTACCTGTGGTTATTTGAAGGACCACCCACATTCTCCCTTGCATCTTGGAAAAGTCTCTTAGCTTCCTTGGTTCTCTTCCTTCCTTCTCTGGATAGTTATGATTGAGTGGCTATCTCCATTCTCTGCTTCTCAACTTGTGGCTTCTCCACAACATTCTAAGGTTCCTCCATTGGAGCTAAAATGTCCTCATATGGTGGGATACTAAGCTCCCTCTCAAGAGAGCACCACATGGCTTTATCTTCATCAAATTTTACATCCCTTCACACAACTGTAATTTTGAGGGATGGAACGCACACATGGTAGTTGTGGGGAGTTTCTGTGTAAGCCACAAATACCCCAACTCTGCTGTCAGCTCTAGCTCTTCCTTGATTCTTTGGAGACATGGTAGAAAACAGAGGCTCCAAAAATTCTAAAGTGTGACACATATGGCTTCCTCCTCGAGAAATCATCCTCTAGTGTAATCTTGCCAAGAATCCAATGATGACTTCTGTTCTGCAAATAAACCATTGTGTTGCATGCTTCAACCCACAAGTGCATAGGTAGCACTTGGTCATGCAACATCACCCTTGCTACTCCCATAATGCTGCAATTCTTCCTCTTAGCCACCCCATTTTACTGCGGGTTCTAGGGTTCTGCCAACTCTTTTTAAATGCCTTCTTTTGCACATATATTTTTAAAATCATTTGAGACGTACTCACCTCCATTATGTCTCCTAAGAGCCTTCACCTTCTTGCTCGTTATTTTCTTGACTAATGCTTTGAATTCTACGAACTTGGAGAAAGTCTCATCCTTCTTCTGCATGAAGAATATCCAACACTTCCGCGAGAAGTCATCAATAAAAATGACAAAATATTTGTGCCTGGAAGTGGAGGCTTTCGAGAAAGTTCTACAGACATTAGAGTGGATCCTTTCAAGGACTGCATGTGTTATGTTGTCTCGATCATGGAAAGTGGATTTTTTGTACTTCCCTAAGGTACACCCTTTGCATGTATCTTGTTTCTCTAGTGCTCCTTTGGGGAGGCCTATCATTATCCGTTGCATGATATTCAAAGCATCATGATGCAAATGGCCAGGTCTTTTATGCCAAAGTTCACCTACATCACAGCTATGCACCTTCTCTTCCTTTGTGCTCAATACAACACAATCCTCCACATCTAGCTTATAGAGGTTCTTTACACGAACCGCAATCTACTTCACCTGTCTTATGGCTATGTGTTTGAGGAATTCCTTTCCTTTGCTGAAGATCACATCATAACCACGATCTTCCAAAACTGCAATGGAGACAAGATTCTTCTTTAGACCCAGAACAAACATCACATCCTTGAGTCTAAGAGGGGAGCTTGTCTCCCTTTAAAGGTGATTGTACCGATTCTGGTCATGCTATATCTTCCATCATCTCCCATCTTGATGTGAATCTAGAGATCTTTCTTCTCCAAATCACTAAAAAAATCTCTTTTCCCTGTCATATGGAACGAGGCACCACTGTCCAGGTACCACACGCTTCCCGTCACTGCGCTGGCCATGCATGCATTGAGAGAAATGTGAAGCTAAATCTTCACATGTTGTCCTCTTGAGGTCTTCTTGCTTTATTTATTATGTGGACACTTCGTGGCATAGTCCCCGAATTCATGACAGTGAAAGCACTTGATTCTGGACAAGTCTTTCTTCTTGCCCTCTTGAATGAATTTTGCTTTGGTTTGGGATTTCTTCCCTTTTCCCTTCTTTTCCTTTCCAACCAAGGAACATTTTTATTCACCCTTGCCCTTGGATGAGGTCCTGTCTCTGGTATTCTGCCTTATTTCCTCTTGTACCAAATCATACCATAGGAATTCCCAATTTGGTAGTTTCTCCCTCCCATTCATCGAATCTTGGTAACTGTGCCAACTCTTGGGAAGGCCTAGAAGGGATAGGATTACCAAATCATCATTTGCTACAATAACACCAACTTGACGAAGTTCATCACGACATTGCGTGAACCTTCTCAAGTATTGTGGAATGGTCTCATTCTTTTGCGTCTTGATATTTCGAAGTTTTTCCTTGAGCGCCAACTTCCTATGGTCACTATTATTCTTGGATAGATTCATTAATTCTTGCCACATTGCATACAAAGTTTCTTTCCCATGGAGATTTGAGAAAATGTGGTATTTTACTCCCTCCAATATGATTCTCCTCGCCTTGGCTACACACTTCTTCCATTTTGCTAGATCCCGAGCATCAAATGTTGTTGGTTTCAGGATATCATTATCAATGAATTCATTAAACCCATTATCTTCCAACATTGCCTCCATGCGGTCCTTCGAAGAAACATAATTCGATCTTCCCTCAAGGGCATACTCAAGCCTTTGTCCATAAAAAGCCATTCTTATAGCTCTAAAGAATTGATCCTGCAAATCCGATCCTCCTACAATAACAACTTCGAAGTATCTTCTCTATAGTGAATCCAACTTTTATACCATGCAGAAATTAATGTGTAAATTCAAAATTGCTCATCAAATTTACTAAATCACAAGACTTGAAACTACTCTACTGATCTACAAAACGAAGTTAATTCACCATCTAGAACACAAAGCATAGACATGAAAAATGAAACATCACACATGCACATAGATTTATCTAGGGGAAAGCAACTACTCAAAATCCATTCCTATCTGTATTTCATTAATCAAAGAATAGAGATGAAATAGATATGCTTGCTCAAGCCTGAGAACACCCTACAAGTGTATAGTCTATCCCTTTGTCTGACTCACTGACTCTGGCCAACACTTAAGAAATTTCAAGCCCTCCAAGCTCCTATTTCCTTGCGTTGTTCTTCTAGGAACTTAGCCCCTATTATTTAGGAATTTTCCACTATTGAATTGCACAATTCCTCTAGGTCCTTCCTCTGACTGCATGCACCACCTGTACACATGGGAATATGCTACAATTGATAGTACACTTCCTTGGAATCTCCATCTCAACTGGGTAACTCGAATTCTCTGCATGCAAAAATTATTTTGGGTTGATTGATCAGTTAACTGGTTGATCACTGAGTGTGGTTGAAGTTCCACTTCCACAACTTGACCTCCACTAATTCTTCTGACCGTTAGAACTAGTTTAAATAACAATAAGTCAAATTAACTAAAATAGATTGCTACAAATTAGCAATCAATCATACTGAACTGAACTCAGGATTCCCCAACTCGAATTAACTGAGTGACAAGTTCCATGTCACCTCAGTCAACTACCTCTAAGATTTCCGTTGAAATAGAAATTCAAATTTTCTCTAGTTTGACCAAGGTAAAGTCAAACTGAGATTTTCTTATTGCATTTTCAACACCTTTTTGGGCAACCTTTTCCAAAAAGTCTTAAGCTAACTCGAAAAATCTAAAACTAATTAAAATTTTGGGAAAACCTCAATAAAAACAAAAAATATTGGAAAAACACTAAAATCCCAATTTGATGCCTCATATGAAGGAATTTTAGCCCCAAAAAAGTGCTAATATGCTAATTACATGCATCAAAATCTGATTGAAAATTATAGGATTATTCTCATAGGAGTTGTACACATGTGATATAGGTGAGATGATGTGTCTATTCAATTAGGTTAGATGATGGTCGTGAAGCTAAAAGGTCCAAGAATAGGGCCATTGTGGTGACACTGAAACTGTATGACATGCATTCTTTACCATGAATTATGTTTTTTTTTTTTTACTTGGAATGAAAGCATGAGCCATAGTACTTACCCACATTTTATAGATGGTAAAACAGGTAAAAATTCGGCCCTAATTATGGGGCTTCGCCCTAAGGGAATCGAAGAGAGTCAAAACCGTGATCAACAATAGCTAGTAACAATGTCAAATAACTTCACGTTTCGCTCTGGACCACTTGAGCTAACCCTTGGGGCTTAAATTTTGAAATTACTATCTTTTTCATGTCTTTTTTCGTTGTTGGTTTGATCCGGAAGGGATTTATCACCATGAATTATGTTATGTGAGATGTATTGTGCTATTTAAAAAATCCAAATGGATTCCTTGATTGTAATAATCTCTGTCTTTTTGAGATTCTTATACAAGAAAGTCGTAGCAAGATGGATCGCTCGAGGAACTATTTAACATAGAAGGGGATGCTTGAGACCAGAGGGTAAGTGACTGCAAGGGAGAAGATACTTGCATGAATATGTTGTGGAATATTAATGTCACATGTTGATTGGTCCTATCATGAGTGCATTTGGGTGTGTCTTAGTAAATAATGAGTTAAACTGGTTACCCGTGGAAGCATTATGAAGAAAGGGATAATCAATAAGATAAAAATTGAATATTTTGATTTACTTGTTTACCTTGTGGAGTCGAAAACTCTTATTGGTGAGATAATGGATATATAATATGGTTACAACATATAAGTTTAATTCATGTCTGATGTTATGTCTAATGTAGGCATGTGCTAGAATGCTATAAATCTGGAGGTAACCGGATAATGAAATATAAGCGTCACTTCTAAAGCAGTGGAAGAAAGAAGACATGAAAGCGTCATTGCTAAAGTAGTGGAGGAAAGAAGACATGAAACTGTCAATGAAATAAAAAGGGCCATTATGTTGGTGCAACTGGAAAGGGTAGTGAGTGTATTTTTGTAGTGCACTGGAGCACTTGGGATGTTGTAATACTACAAGAAAAGGGCCTTGAAGTGATGTGGAAACCAAGAATGGTGTTCATTTAAGGGGGAGGGTAGGACCCTATTTTGATTCCTTGTTGACATTGTAATTAGTATCTACTTATAAGTATTTGAATACCCAATAAATTTGTTTGAATTTGTCTTTACATATGAAAGTTTTCATAAAAAAATGAAATGTTGTGTTTGAGCTAGCCTCTTCAAGAGTTAAAAATCTTAATAATACATAATATACCTACAAAGTGAACTTGAAATGCATGTGACATCCATAATGAATAACATGGCATATGTTTCTCTTTATGTATCATGTGGGTGAGAATAGTATTATTCAAGATTACAAGCTTGGGAAGCCATTAGGTGAGGTAAGGTGTTATTATTAGCATGATATTGCATTCAGGCCCCAATTGTTTTTTTGGTTGAGCCTTAAATGGGATGAGAGGCCACGAGGATTAGAAATTTACCTCCCCTATGTAATGGAATCAATGAACTTATAAATTGCATGCTAAGATACACTATCGAGTCATTTTATTTTCCTTACTCATTAAGCATTAAGCATGGAATGTAGTTGGGAGATTAATGGCACACCATAAAACTTATATTGCATTACATTAAAATAATATAAATACATTAATTATTGGTTTAAGATAGAAATACTATCTTAATCATACAATCAAGTTAGTTGAGAGAATATCTCAACCAAGCACCTAAATAGAACTTAAAATCTCATAGATCTAACAAACTCCTAAAGAAAGCTAATTAGTCCATCACAAGACAAGTAGGAGTTAGTTACTCCAACACCCTCCCTTAACGAGTACTTATCTTAATCTTTGTCAAGTAAGGTATTATTCAACATACTCTAATCATTTTGAAACTTTCTAGGGTATTAACTCCATCAAGTTGTCTCATAACCCTCGTAAGGGTGTAGTCGGTAAAATGGATTCTCGAGTTCCACTCTCGAACTCCCGAATCACGGATCTCCCGAATTCAATTACTAAAAAAATTTCCAAGATGTTGCATAACCTCATGAGAAGACCACTCCCATGTCTTCAACAAATGAGGGATCCCTCCCTACACAACTGCAAAACTAACTCAACAAACATCCATATTGAGCTTTTACCTACTCTTGATTCCTTCTATAAATCCCTTCAGACCATTAAACCAATTTTCTGACCTCTTTCACATTGTAGAGTATGAAACAAAGTAATATTTAACATAATTTAAAGCTAATCTAATATATATATATATATATATATATATATATATATATATCGATCGAGAGAGAGAGAGAGAGAGAGAGAGAGAGAGAGAGAGAGAGAGAGATACAGCTAGATATATAATATGCTAATAATTTAACTACTATGCCACCCAGATTAACATTCACATGATGATCTAGGTTGCCATTATAAAACAATCCCTACATTGTGATAGAATTCACGGGCCTGCAATGACCCTATAAAACAAGTAAAATTCAATTCTGTATCTCCCTTACAAATGTTGTGTGATGGTAATGCGAATTCCCTTATAAAATCATGCTCACAGATGGTAGATTCAAATACAAAATACAAATACAAAATAAAAATGATAGCAAGCTGCTTGGGAGACAAGATTTTCTCATAATAACATAACACTCAACAAATTAAATCAACCATGGATTTATCACTTTGGCTCAACACAGAATGTATACCCCACAATGCACATCCAACACGAATCATGCTCGACCAAAATGGCTAATGTTGGGCTAACATGGTGCTCGGTTCAACGTTTTCATGCCTTCACACATCTCCACACAACTTAAACTCATGGGGAACAATTCTTATGACCAAGGAGATCCTGAACATGATGGTCACATGATCAAGTGTGGTCAGTCCAAATCAGAGCGATGCTTCTGTTGTGCTTTAACTTAGCAAAGTGACACAAAACTGCCTACATTGTTGGTCTTCATAGTGTCGCAACCAAGACATGCAGTAACTACACCAACATGCCATCGTTCATAGCAAGAGCTACACATACCAAAATTCCACGTTGTATAGGCTCACTTGCGCACCACATCGAACTGCAGACATAAATGGAGGGCACACGAATTGGTTGAAAAACATATTACACGAATAAGTAGCATGGAACATCACAAGCTTCACATTCCAATGATTTTTCTATTTACTGTAGTCATCCACAACCAACACAAATTCAATACTATTTAGTAGTCTTACATCTCAAAGGTAGCTCCACAGTGCTGATACACCTTGGCAACATACAACACGATAAAACTTATCGACTTCCTTCGCCACAAGAAATACCTCACACAATGTTCATAACTCTTACTAGTCATCTAGCTCACTCGTCCATGTAGCCACATAATATCTCGAACTAGGCGCTCAACAAAAATGCCAAAACAACATGATGCACACAGGGCGCCACACTAGTGAGGTCTTTCCTCGAAAGAGCTGGACAACGCACACAACACTCCCTAAACACACAACTCACACCAATTCAATCTACATCTACAATAGATTATGTTGTTCCTCTGAGATGATAATGGTCATTGATCATGCCAGAGCATCTAAGATATTTGTTTTGGGGGTTTTGGTTTTGGTTTTTTATGGAGGACCAATACATAGAAAAAATGTAAGAATGATGTATTAACTCTTTTAGATAGTACTAATAGATAATAAAAGGGCTTCTTTTTAACTTCACACAGTGATTTGAATTTGTAACGTGTCTAGAAAGAATTGTAAGGATATATGATTAATTTAGATTTCTGACAGAAAGATAAATTATCATAAGTGGAAAACCTTTTTCCAATGTTCAAAAGTTAAACAAACTATGCTTAAGATTACATAAGATGCTGACAATTTTATGATTTAGAGGGAGCCTTTCAGGCAGACAGTCCAATATCTCAGTCTCTTTATGATAATAAATTCAGAAAGGAATTTTAAGAATAACTGTAACACATTTATTCTCACCTGATATGTCTGTAAAATTTAAACACATGAATAATAAACAAAATGAATGAAACACATGAAAAACTTACAGAAGAAAACGAAACTGTATGAGACCAAATTCAAAATCCTTTGCTTTATTACTAGTGATTTAGAAATAGCTTGTACATCAATGTTTTTACAAAATTGCTTATGCAAGGTACCCCCTTGATAACTCATAGAAGAGAGTTATTTATACAAGTTGAGTGTTAAGAAAATATCTTAAACAAATTTAAAAAAATAGCTTAGTACAAAATCAGGAAAAATGAACTGATAGTCCATCTGTTACTATTTTACTGTTGAACTATTGATGACTATTCCTCAAAATTCTGAATGTTGTTGACTTGTTGATGACTGTTCCCCAAAATGATGAATGTTGTTGATCTTTCTTTCAGTCAAGTAAATCAGTTAATTGTTCCCAGTGTTTATTATATGGGATAGATAACTAAGTTACCATTCGATAAACCTCATCCATTTTTTTGTATTTAGTAAAAGTAGGGTTTACTAAGAATATATGTTTTATTTCATTAAGGATGAAAAAGGTATCTCAGAGGTCACTCAGCACAAGCCTTGGTGTTGTTGTACCCTTTATATTTGAAACTGTAGCTGCACTGGTCTTGACCTCTGTGAGCTTGCGGACATAGTCTTCAATAGGCATTAACTTATCATTTATCACAAATATGGAGGGAAAACCCTTATTGGTTAAGGGTTCCAGCTTGCTGAAAAAATGTTGAGCTATGACATTAACACTGCTGCACTTTTCCTCCAACTGAAGAATGAGATTTTTATTTGTAATAACTTTCTTCAATTCCAGTATGGTTGTTGTCATGTCATCAATACCCAATTATTGAAGCTCACAGATCTCTTTAAAATTCAGAAACTTGATTATATCAGTGGCTATTTCTGGCTTGTCCTCAAGTTCATTTGAGATAGTTTCAATAGCTTCTTGAGCTTTTTCCAAGAAGTCTTTTTGATAAAAAATTATTCTGACATAAGGCCATATATCTTTGATTGATTCAATAATCTCTTCCCATATAATCTCCTTTACTAAACCCAGTGTATTTCCGAGGTAAGAGTCTTTGACTTCTTTCTGCAATACCTCAATTTGACCTCTTTCCCTCTGCAAATCAACTGATGTGAGTTGTCTGCAACTACTTTCATGTGTTGTAGTCTCTTCAACTGATCATGAAATTTCTTGATTTCCTCTTTCTGAATAGAAAGGTTCTGAACAGCTTCAACAAGCTGTTCAACTCCTTCTGCTGTACCCGTGGTTGATGTTGTGCCTGAGGTAGAAACTGTTAGGACTCTGGACACCACATATCTCCACAATGGTATGATATTGTCCACTTTGGGCCTAAGTCCTCATGGATTTGATTTTGGGCTTTACCCCAAAAGGCCTCATACCAATGGAGATATTTGTCCATCCGTATATACCCATGATCCTCCCCACTTCTAGTCAATGTGGGACTTTGGTCGTATACCCAACAATCCTCCCCTCGAACAAAGGAACATCGAGCCTCCCCTCAAACTATTATCCATCCATCCACTCTATACAAACCAGGGTTCTCCGCTCCAATGCGTTGGAAGCACACGCCTTACATGGAAGCATCACCTGCCTCGAGAGATTGCTCTATCCTAGGTCAACTCCTCTTCACCATGTTGGGACCAAGACACGTCCATGAAGAATCCAGAGCACACCGCCTGTCTAATCGAGCTCATCCACGGATCCCATCATGATATTACCGAGGCCCACCACCTTCGTTCGGCATTCCGAGGATTCATCCACTTGGCTAACTTCAGGGCATGGCTCTGATACCACTTGTTAGGACTCTGGACACCACATATCTCCACAATGGTATGATATTGTCCACTTTGTGCCTAAGCCCTCATGGATTTGTTTTTGGGCTTTACCCCAAAAGGCCTCATACCAATGGAGATATTTGTCCATCCTTATATACCCATGATCCTCCCCACTTCTAGTCAATGTGGGACTTTGGTCGTATACCCAACAAAAACTTTAGTTATATGGACTACTACAAGAGGAACTAGATCCATTTGAATATTGGCTTTTTTCACAGCTTCCTCTTTCTCTTTGAAAAGTTTTTCCATTTGTTACTCCATCTGTTTTATTTGCAGATTTTGTTCCATAATGAATTTCATCACGTCTGATTTCTGAGCCTCAGTTTCTTCAATTTATTTAGTCATTGGGTCCTTTGGAGTTAGCAATTTGAGTTGCTTCCTTAATGCTAAAAGCTTAACATTTTTCTTCTTGACAATTTCTTTTGCAACATTTATATTGGAGAGATCATATCCCATCTTCAGCACCAGATCTTCCAAAGATTTGATCTTGGTGTCTTTTGCCAATGAGGAAACTTTCTCAATCTTGATCTGTGACTGTGTATTAGCCAAGGTGACCTGCAACTTTGATAGACTCATGACAGTGTTAGTTAAAGTAGAAGAAATCATTTGGCCAATCTGTTTGTGCATCTCAATTTGGTCAATTGGATGTACATCTTTAACATTAAATTCAAAGGAGGTTTGCTTCTGGTAATGTGCAACAATTCTGGGTTGTGGAATTTGAGCTTGTAAGAAAGCCATCTGCATCTTACCCTTTTCAGAGTCAAAGACTGAAAGAAGTCTGGCTTGAGAACTAGAAGAATGTTTCCAGAATTGAGTATAAGTGTTTAACTTTAATTCCTCATTCTTCTTCTTAATTTCACTGAAAACATGAAAAATATCATCTTCTTTATCCTTCTGACTACCTTCACTGGTCTGAATCACCTGTTATTCATGAGATGTGGTGGAATGAGTGGGAGACTGAGTAGACTGTCCACCAGACTGTGTGAAAAGAGATGTCTCTCCAAGTCCATCAAATGTTGTTTTCTGTGACTCATTAGTTGCACTGACCTTCAAAGAGATCTTAGGCCTCTTCTTCCGGTGTACAATTCTAAAGCCTTTACTTGATGCTTCTTCTATAGGGGATGACTGTTCTTCCCTTCCTCGTTTGGCTGTCTTTTCCTGTGTAAGTGGAGTTTGTATATTTGAAGTAGAGATTGCCTGCTCTTCAGCTTCTTGAAGGGTGTTTTCCTTCCATTCTAGCAGATTTTTGTATTGCTCAATCTTAGGCCTGGCTGTGTGATGATATGGAGTAAATTTATTTTCTACTCTAAGTTTTGAAATCACTCCCATTGGGTCATAAGACCAAGTAAAGCTGAGGCCAAACTTCATCTCTTTCAATAACCTATCTGCTTCTTCTCCTACTGCTCTAGTGTTACAGATGAATGGACCAGCCTGATCTTTTATCTTAAACTGTGATTTCTTCTTTGCATCCACAAAATGCATTTCATCTACATTGAGCCTCTACCTAATATATTCTAATGCAAAAATTCTCATAGGGAAGTACTTAGGTAGCTTGTAAGGTGGAAGCTCACAGCCAAAGACTATGATCTTTGTATAATTTTGGTAAAGATACCAATCTCCTATTGTGGCTTGATCAACTAGCTGCAAAAATTTTACAATTTCATCACTAATCCTTGGTTCTAGAGTACTTCTCAAAAGATTAATGGCTGGTGAACAAATAATTCTATAAACTGTTTATATTAATATTCTTCTTTCTCATTCATTCCCATAGAAGTCCAAAAGATAACTGATTGATGGTTCCCTTCTTCATCTAGCTTTTGCAAAGTGAATGGAAACTTGTCTCCCTGAAAATAGATAAAATGATATACAAGTACTGAAGCATACTTGAATACTTCTTCAGTATTGAACAAGACAAACTGTTCATGAATGGCCTCAGCTAGAAATTGACTAAAGTTAAAAGAACAGTGGGTTTGGAACCAAAAGAAAATATAAACAAGAAACCAATGATGGCTTCATCTCCATATTGATTATAATAGTAACCAAGGAGATAAGAGAGAATGGTGGTAATTTGCTTCGTTCTGTCTGGGACTATAGATGAATCATAGGGAGGGTTTCTTTTAGGTAGAGGGCTATCTACAACTAGTAAAAGTTCTAGGGTTTGAGCTCTTTTAGTGAAATCCAGCTTCTGATAGGCTTCTATTAGGCTTTCATGAGAAAAAGGAGTGGTTAGCACAATAGTTGGGGCCTGCAACATCTGGTCAATGGACTGAGCATTGATGGACCACAGGATTTATCCTGTAGGTGAGATAATAGCTCTTTGACTGGGGTCATAGGATGCATGACATTTTCTGACAAATTCAGGTGCTCTGTGGATTTGAGGGAAGATGTAATGAGGAAGATGGGAATCCAAAAGTCTAATTTCGTCAGTTTGATCGATGAATTGGTCCTCCATCCAGCAATATATCTCAAACAAGTCAAATTCGGATAAGGACTCATGGATTTTAAAGTCTTTGTCAACCAAGGGAGTATGATGGAAATCAGATTGAGGATGAATGAGAGGATTTTGGGTTTCTACAACTTCCTTTCCCTTAGGAGGCATTCTGTTGATTGGATTACAAACTGAAAGTGACAAAAATGGGAAGGATTTGGCTGAAACACAATAATAACAAAAAAGCAATGTAATTGAAAAAGATTGAGTGAACCTGGATGCTGGCTTGCTTGGAACAGAACAGAAAATTGGTTTGAATGGTGAGATTGTGGTTTTGATCGTAAGCTACAAGTATCCAGTGATCAATTGAGTTACGGGAATGCACTGTGTAACAGTTTTTATGAAATAACAGGGTTTATAAGGAATAAAATGGAGCGAGTCTATTAATCAACGACTAAATTCGTATTAATTCTCCAACGGGACTGAGAAATGGATTGATGGAATATTCATTTGCAGGTGTGGCGAATTAAATGGATAACGAGAAAATAGGCGGAAGATTGGTCCATGTATGATGATGGGACAGAGGAAGTGATGGGGTGTTGTTGTAGACGATGGCGTGGGAGTGGCGGTGATGGGGGAGGCCGAAAAATGCATTTAGGAGTGAGTTTAGGCAGAAAGTAGTTTGGGATTTTAAGTCCTAAATAACTAGGAGTGGGGGTTGGCAGTTTCAGAGGGCAGTTTCTAAAACTGTCGACTTTGGGACCCCCCCCCCCTTTGCTGATAACGTTCGAACAGCAAGGGAGGGCCGAGGAGCAATGTTGGCTATCAGATCAGAGAGAGATGCGAGGGATGAAAGGAAAATGGGGGGAGTTTAATTAAGTGAGGCGCAAGGTGTTGGTGGGGTCAAAAAGATATGATGGATGTGACAGGTGTGGGCTCCGAAGGGAATCAATGGATAAAGCTGAATAACATTGAGGTTTAGAAAATAATGGTTAATTAAAACCATTCGTTATATGCACATATATCCAATGATTTGACTTAGGATAAAAATCCTATCATGATTCAATTTTATTTCATTTCTCTACCTACTCTTAACTCTCCTAATAGTTTTCTACAATCTTAGTCACCTGAGTGCATTTAGACTAGCAAATCAACATTTTCCTTTTAATGATTAATCTACTTTTGTCCCTTATTACTTCCATTGGCTCAAATTAAACTATTGAGCCAATTTTATTTTCTACCTATTAGCAAACAATTTAAATCTAATCCAATCATGATTAAACTTTACGATTGGATTGTATGAACTAGTGTGGAATTTAAACAATATGCACACAACTTTATTTGCAAAAATAAATTGACTAAGACTAGTGGCATTTGGATGTGCAACACTTTTAGAATTTATTAATTTTTCTTTTATTTCTAACCTAACATTTTATTTTTTGCCTTCCTGTTTTAGGGCATCTATTCTAACATTTTATTTGATATGGACTTATTCATCAAAATATTCCTAACATTTTGTTTCTTTATTCTTTTTGTCCATATCCTAACTTAACGTTTTATTAGAATATATTTTCATTTTTTGCTAACTTACCAAAATAAATAAATGATACAACATATTATATCTTGGGTCCTCCCTTAAGGGAGTTACCCACAGAGCCAACAGCTCTAATACCAAGTTGTGAAACTAATTACACACCATAAAACTTATGTTGCATTACGTTAAACACATATAAATGCATTAATTATTCGTTTAAGATAGAAATATTATCTTAACTATACAATCAAGTTTGTTGAGAGAATATCTCAACCACACACCTAAATAGAACCTAAAATCTTGTAGATCTAACAAACTAATAAATAAAGCTAATCACTCCATCATAGGACAAGTAGGAGTTAATTGCTCCAACAAGAGGCCATGAGGATTAGAACTTTACCTCCCCTATGTAATGGACTCAATGAACTTAGAAGTTTCATGTTAAGATATGCCCATCCATCCATTTTATTTTCCTTACTCATTAAGCATGGAATGGGACGGCCCACACTACCTCGTAAATGCCTCTTAGAGTTCGAAATGACAGAGACAAAGATAGAAAAGTATACATGATATTTATGTGTAAAAATATATATTAATGAATGAGATTTTAACATCTACACGGCGAAACAAAATTTATGGGACCAACATTTTCTATGTTTTTCACTTTTCACAATTCAACCTTTTTCTTATTCAAATTGATGATGAGCTGGACCATTCTTCTAACAATCCCCTCGCTGAAAAGACAATGTGAAAAAACCATTGCTAACATATTTCCATAACTGTTTTTGATGTCCCTAAAAGTATCACATTCTAAAATGAAATGTTTTTCCAATTCCATTTCCTTGGAAGTAAAAACAATTCAAACTCATTCTTCCCAATCTTCTTTAGGTATTTTTCATCATCGTGTTTCACATCGAAGTTGATACGAGTTAGTTCTTAATTGAACAATAATATTCTTTTTTCTCCATTGAATGTTAGCTCCAATACTCTTTTTGTTGGAGATCACAAGTAAGGTTGAATTCCTCAACATAATACTTCTTTCTACCCAACTATTTTCCCCATATACGCTTGCAAAATTCTCCATAACAAAATTCTTTAACTCCTTGCTGTTTGTAGGACAGGCATTGAGGGAGATATTGCATTTATGCATTCTAGATATGTAGTACATTCAAAGCCATATGTGGGTTTTATATATTTATTAAAACCACAGTGAACTAGTAACTCGTTGGAGTAATCTGGGCAAGGCCTAAGGTCAAACCTTTTGGATCCCACTATAACACCAATAATGTATCCAATAGACCCCATGCAAAATATATCACAAATATATGACTTAACAAGAATTGAGATGTCTCGTATTGACAACAACTGATCAGGTGCTCATGTCCTAAGTGTCGTAAAATGCTCAAAATTTAAGGTGCTTAGAACTGGTTCAAAGTTGAATGACTAGAAAGTGCTCGTCTTCCTGATTCCGGCGCTGCAAACGGTTCGAAAAACGGTCGCCGTATGAGGAAGTTATGGCAAAAAGAAGAATTTGTCCATAACATTAGAAATTTTAATTTTTCAAAAAAAATTAAAAAAGGAATATTCTGCCTGGCATAAAATCCGAGGCAACCACCAAACATTAAATGTAACTGCAGTTAAGTTGGCGGAATTTTGGCAGGAGCGCTAAATTTGGCGGACCCGCCATAATTGGCGGAGCTATCTGGAGTTAACTAAAGTTAGCTGGAGTTTTTCTAGGGGCAAACTGGAGAAACTTTAAATGGCCATAACTTTGGCTAGGAAAGTCGGTTTTGGAGGATTTTTTTTTTGATTTTGGGTATTTTCGACCTTCTGAAGCCATTGGTTTAGGTCTTATAGCCATCTGAGGTCATTTGTAGAAGTTTTGGAGCCGTAAAAGTTCTAGGAGCCACTAGGGCCCAGTTTTTTGAAGACTGTATAGGGTTGCAGGTATCCATTGGAGGTGATCCAATAGTCAATCCTAAAGGATTCAAGTGTTCTGAATCAATTTTTACCATCTATTTCTCCTGTAGATGCTTCTATTCAGCTGTATTTTCAATTTGAGCATTTAATAAAAACAAGGACAAGCCCGGTTGGGAGCTTTGGACGCAGCAGACGTAGCCCTGGAGAGGGTGAATTGCTTTATCAACTTATTTTGCATTTGTGGTTGATTTATTTTGCAGAAAATTTTTGTTTTAATGTGTTCAAAAGTAAAAGGAAATAACTCTGCTATGCTTAAATGGGTCATGAACAGCTAAAAATTTCATGTGTTTTCTTTCTGCAAGACATGGAAATCTTTTAAACATGTTTAATTCTGAATTGAATACCTTGCAAACAAATTTCAAGTAGTTTCAAATTCAGATCAAGTTGGTATCAGAGCTCAGGTTTTTGTGCAAAGATCTTCTAACTGTCTTGCAAAGTATTGATGCTTACCAGGTTGAAACTTAAAAGAGGGGAAGGACAGTTGACTAGAGAACGAGAAAATCCTCAGTCAAGGAAGGCCAGAGAGCCATCACCTCCACCTTCAATTTCACCCTCAAGAGTCTCAGCAGAAGCTTCAACGATGTCTGAACATGAAGGAGAAATTCCTACAGAGACAGATCCAAGAGAAGAAGAAAGAGTCTTCAGAAAGGCTTTCTTAGACCTCATTGAAATGGTGAGGATATTGTACCAAGAAAGAAATGAGAAATTGGCTGGAGAAGGGTCCAAACATCCACATGAAGGAGAGGGCTCTTCAAGAGGTAAGAAGGATGATGATCATTCCAAGAAAGGACATGGAGGAAATGGTGATCCACCACCCCCATCTTCACCTTCTTCCTCTTCATCCTCGTCTTCTTCTGTTCATAAGCATAGATCCTCTGGAAAAAGTCCTTTTTTGAAGCTTGATGTAAAATTCAAATTACCTATGTTTAATGGTGAAGTGAATGCAGAAAAGCTTGACAACTGGATTAGGCAGTTGGAAGTTTACTTGAGGATCCAAAATATGCATGATATGGCACAAAGATTCAGTTGGCTTCTTTGAGAATGGATGGAGCAGCAATGGTCTGGTGGGAGGCCAAGACTAAAGAGGAGATCAAGAAATTTGGTAAGGTTACCTTAACATGGCCTGAATTTCTGTTAGCCATTAAAAAACAGTTTTATCCTCTTGCTCACATGCAGAAGGCCATTATGAATTGGAAAAATTTCAGACAACTTAAGGGTCAGAGTGTCCAAGACTACACCCAAGAATTCAGGAGAAGAGCTCTCTTGTTAGGGGTAGATTTACAGACCCAAGAAACCTTGCTGAAATACATCGGTGGCTTGCATAGCTACCTTAGACACACCATCTTGATGTTTAACCCTACTAGCCTGGATGAGGTTTGTGTCCAAGCTACCCATTTAGAGGCAAGGGGAAAAAACACATTTGAAGAGGGTAGAAACAAGCCCCCCAAGGGGAAAAACAAAGAGAAAACCTCCAAGGGAAAGAGCAAAAAGAATGCATCTGTCAAACAGGAGAGTGAGAAAGTGATCTGTAAACACTGTTCTAAACCAGGCCATGAGGAGAAAAACTGTTGGAAATTATATCCTGAAAAAAGACCTCAATTTAACAAATCCAAAGGGAAACAGAAAACTGCTGCTACTACATCTACACCATAAGATTTAGGGGAAGATTCAGGTGATGAAACCAAAATTGCAGCCATGGGTTTGAAAAACTTGAAGGGAAAAGAAATTGAAACTCAAGTCAGCACTAGTACCTCAAACTGCCATGTACAAGCTCCTAATGAGGAAGAAAGAATTGAACTGTTTCATGTGGGGGTGATTTCAAAACATACTAAAATTGACACACTTTTTGATAGTGGGTCACAAGCAAACCTTATATCAGAGGACTTGGTCAAGCAGCTTAAACTTGAGACCGTTCCACATCCGAAGCCATATCCACTTGGATGGATTTGCAAGGATGCAAATTTACAAGTTTCAAGAAAGTGCACATTGCGCTTTGCAATTACTGCACATTTTATTGACACAGTTGAACTTGATGTGGTACCTTTTGATATAGCAGGAATTGTTTTGGGAAGTCCTTACTTGTTTGACAGGAAAGCTATCTTTCATCGCCATGAAAACAAATATCATATGTTCAAAGATGGCAAGGAGTTCATTGTTAGAGCTCATCGCAAGAAGACAAATATAACGATGGTGAATGCAGGACAGGTAAAAAGGCTGGTCAATTCAAGTAAGAATTTTGTTCTTCTTATGATTAAGCCCAAGGTTGATGTGAATCATGAGTCATTTGACAATTGTGATCCAAAACTTAAATCAGATCTATATGATGTAGTTGATGCATATCATGAGATGTTTCAGGAGCCAACAGGTTTGCCTCCGAAGAGGGAGATTCAGCATGAAATCCATTTGCATCCAGATTGTCCTCTTCCAAACATAGGCATGTACCGCATGTCTATTATGGAGAATGCTGAAATAAAGAAGCAAATCAAGGACTTGTTGGACAAGGGTTTAATAAGGCCAAGTACTTCGCCATGTGGGTCAGCGATTGTATTGATTCCAAAGAAAGATGGCACTTGGCATATGTGTGTTGATTTCAGGACCTTGAACAAGATAACGGTAAAGAATCGTTACCCACTCCCAAGGATAGATGATTTGCTAGATCAGCTGAAAGATGCTCAATATTTCACTAAGCTAGACTTGCGCAGTGGATATCATCAAGTAAGAATTGAAGAAAGTGACATATGGAACACAGCCTTTAAAACCAAACAAGGACTCTTTGAGTGGCTTGTGATGCCGTTTGGTTTGTGCAATGCACCTACAACTTTCATGCGGGTAATGCATGATGTCTTGCGTCCTTTTCTTGATGATTTCATTATTGTCTACTTAGATGACATCTTAATTTTCAGCAAGTCTAGAGAAGATCATGTCATGCATGTTAGAAAAGTACTTGATGTTTTGAAGAAGAATCAGTTATTTCTTAAAATGTCAAAGTGTGAATTTGGAATGACTTCTTTGGTTTATTTGGGACACATAGTAGGAGGAGGTGCTTTGAGAATTGATCCTGCTAAGATTGAGGCTATTGTGAAGTGGCCTACTCCCAAATCCATAACTGAGGTAAGAAGTTTTTTGGGTGGAGCTCAATATTGGAGGACTTTTATCTCTAACTTCTCTTCTATAGCAGCTCCTATGCATGCAGTGACAAGTGTGAAACATGCTTTCCAATGGGGAGGCAAGTAGCAAAAAGCTTTTGAGTCTTTGAAAGAGAAGATTAGTTCAGCTCCAGTCCTTGCATTACTGGATTTGAGACATCCATTTGAGATACAAACTGATGCTAGTGATTATGCTATGGGTGCAGTTCTTCTACAACATGTTAAGCCTATTACTTTTCATTCTGAAACTTTTAATGGTGCTGTTGTAAATTATCCTACATATGATAAGGAGTTGTATGCGTTGGTACAAAGCGTCAAAAAGTGGAAACACTACTTGATGGGCAAAGAAATTGTTATACATACCGACCATCAGCCCTTACAGTACTTGCAATCACAAAGCAAGTTACAACAGTCACGACACTTCAGATGGATGGGCTTCTTGCAACAGTTCCATTTGGTAATAAGGTATAAGAAAGGTACTTTGAATAAGGTTGCTGATGTGCTTTCAAGGCCTATTATTGGTGCTGTTACTTTACTTAAGAATGATTCCATTGTACATGATAGTTACATAGAACAATATGCATCTGATGATGACTTTAAAGATGTGTATGCTAACTTGAGTAAAGGAAATCATGTAGAGGAAAATGACTATCACATGCATAACAATTTGCTGTTTCATTTGGGCAAGTTGTGTATACCACAGGGGGAGAGGATAAATGTCATAAGAGAAGCTCATTCTTCTCTTATTGTTGGCCATTTTGGTGTGAGCAAAACAGTTGCACATCTACAGAGGTATTGCTATTGGCCTCGCATGGTAGATTCTGTTTCAAGGTTCATAAGAGGTTGTTCATTATGTGCTACAAGCAAGCCTAGCAACAGGAAGCTTGGTTTGTATACTCCTTTGCCAGTACCTTCTAGACCATGGGAGAGCGTCTCTATGGATTTTGTAGGAGGTTTTCCAAAATCTCGAAAGCAGCGTGATTATTTATATGTAGTAGTTGATCGTTTCAGCAAAATGTGTATACTTATGCCTTGTAAGAAAACTATAACTGCTGAACAAACTGCTGAATTATTTTTTCATCATGTATGGATTCACTTTGGTTTGCCTACTTCCATTATTAGTGACAGGGATTCCAGATTTGTGGGGAATTTTTGGTCCAACCTATGGGAGATGATGGACACAAAGTTGAAGAAAAGTACTGCTTTCCATCCGCAAATAGATGGACAAACCGAAGTTGTGAACAGAACCATTGTGCACCTCTTGAGAGGTTATTGCAGCAAGCATCCCAAGCTTTGGGATGAACATTTACACTACATACAACATGCTTACAATCGTGCCAAGCACTTCTCCACAAACACCTCACCGTTTGAAGCTTGTTTTGGTTACTTGCCAAAATCACCTCTTGATTTCATTCTTGAGAAAGATGTTGCCATTGAGGGACATAGTGACATTGACAAAGCTCATTCATTCATTGAAAGAATTCAGCAAATACATCAGCAAATTCAAGAACAGCTTAAGAAGAGTCAAGGCAAGTACAAGGAAAGACACGACAAGCATAGAGTCAATCACAAGTTTCAAGAAGGAGATGAGGTATGGCTGTACATTAGTAAGGAAATGATGCAAGGAGAAGGTAAAAAGCTGAAGCCTATTCGTTATGGTCCATTCAAAATCCTCAAGAAGGTTGGAAATAATGCTTTTCAATTAGATTTGCCTTCCTACATGCAAATGTATTCTGTTGTCAATGTGGAGAACTTACGTTTGTATGAACCTCCTTTGATTGCTGATCATGAAAGTGCTGTTCAGCTGCCATCTATAGAAGATTTCTTGCCAGAATTCTTAGATGAGCTAAAAGAAGATACAATCCTTGACAGAAGGACACGCACTTCAAGAAGGGGCAGTGTAGATTATGTTCGGGTTGGTTTCAAAGGCAGCAAACCGAACAAGGCAAAGTAGATGGAGGTGGACAGAGTGAGGGAGCTGTACCCTCACCTCTTTAATAGGTAATTGAAGGCTTTTGGGGTCCAAAAGCTTCCCAATGGGGAGGCGTGATTAGGTGCTCATGTCCTAAGTGTCGTAAAATGCTCAAAATTTAAAGTGCTTAGAACTAGTTCAAAGTTGAATGACTGGAAAGTGCTCGTCTTCCCGATTCCAGTGCTACAAACGGTTCGAAAAACGGTCGCCGTATGAGGAAGTTATGGCAAAAAGAAGAATTTGTCCATAACATTAGAAATTTTAATTTTTCAAAAAAAATTAAAAAAGGAATATTCCGCCTGGCACGAAATCCGAGGCAACCACCAAACATTAAATGTAACTGCAGTTAAGTTGGCAGAATTTTGGCAAGAGCGCCAAATTTGGCGGGCCCGCCATAATTGGCGGAGCTATCTGGAGTTAACTAAAGTTAGCTGGAGTTTTTCTAGGGGCAAACTGGAGAAATTTTAAATGGCCATAACTTTGGCTAGGAAAGTTGGTTTTGGACGATTTTTTTTTGATTTTGGGTATTTTCGACCTTCTAAAGCCATTGGTGTAGGCCTTACAGCCATCTGAGGTCATTTGCAGAGGTTTTGGAGCCGTGAAAGTTCTAGGAGCCACCAGGGCCCAGTTTTGTGAAGACTGTATAGGGTTGCAGGTATCCATTGGAGGTGATCCAATAGTCAATCCTGAAGGATTCAAGTGTTTTGAATCTATTTTTACCATCTATTTCTCCTATAGATGCTTCTATTCAGCTGTATTTTTAATTTGAGCATTTAATAAAAACAAGGACAAGCCCGGTTGGGAGCTTTGGACCCAGCAGACGTAGCCCTGGAGGGGGTGAAATGATTTATCAACTTCTTTTGCATTTGTGGTTGATTTATTTTGCAGAACAAATTCGTTTTAATGTGTTCAACAGTAAAAGGAAATAACTCTGCTATGCTTAAATGGGTCATGAACAGCTGAAAATTTCATGTGTTTTCTTTCTGCAAGACATGTAAATCTTTTAAACATGTTTAATTCTGAATTGAATACCTTGCAAACAAATTTCAAGTAGTTTCAAATTCAGATCAACAACTAGAGTGATTCCCTGGGGCCACCTATTCCTCTAGTCTCATTACAACATGCTTAACATGTCATTTTGGGGAATCAAATTCAAATGGAGAGGAAATTAATATTTGGTCTTAACCACTCAACCTACCCTTACTTGACTCATACTCATATGATACGTGGATTTTAACAAAGACACATATGCCTTATTTATGGCAACATCTAGGTGCAGGTTGTTGTGACAAGGTGTGGCTGTTTGAGTGTTGCTACGACAATTCACATACAAGAAAGCATCCCCAACTAACCATTGACCACCATACATATAAGCCATTGCCCCCAAATCTATGGATTATGTATACACCCTTCTGCAGGAAAATAAACGAACCAATTAAACGATTGATCAAAAGTCAAACATGGGTTTGGTTATAATGTGGATGGGTCTCACAACCTCCATGCTAGTTCATACTTTTGTGATGTGTTAGGATCATGCCTATGAAAAGTAGAGTTTCTAAAGTCATGATTTGGTTTGAAACTAGGAGAATGCGGTCTTGGTTCACACTTGACCACGTGCATGCCACTTTGGCACTATGTTGAGGTCATACCAACATTTTAGCAAAAGAGTCCTTTGTAGTGGGAGTCTGAGATTGGCGGTTCTCGGGGGTTCCAATTTTTTTAAGAAAAATCAAGAAAAGTTTCCAAATGTTTCTAACCGTAAGAGATAAATGAAAAACCATCGTACTACTATGTTTCTTTCTTCTCTTATTTTTTGTCAAATATCTGTTACATAGTTTAGTTTGCCACTACTAGAAAAGAGTGGCCACCTCTACAATAGTTTGCTTGCCACTACCATCTACGAATCCCCAAATCCATATCAATTGTTTGCTAGACACAACCAGCATGGAGCCAATACTCTTATCTTTACAATCCACCACTTTCCTAAGTCCCAACCTCCTCATGCTCTATTGACCACCCTTTCATACATTTTCATATTGGATCCCAATATAAGAAAACAGTCTTTGTAACAAATCAACAAATCAAACAACAACTATGTCATGAACCTCACACAAACTTCCATACTCATCCATGTAGCACATCAACATAAACCCTGTAACATTCTCCACCCACCACATATCATACAAACATCATCAATGCAATGATCATGTAACAATACATGAGATCAAGTATCAATTAATAACAGTAACATATGATCAATATAATTCTATAACATTGACAACAAAATACTTATGAAAATACATACAAATATACTAACTCACTGCAATATATTCACTGGCAAACCGTCTCTCTGTAGATAACAATGTTGTATAAACATTCACCGTCACTCTTTCCTTCACATAAGCTTCTAGGAAACAATACATACACGCATCTCTATTCAATTATTGGAACACATACAACTCTATTCACTAGCAACATCTTTATAGAATATAGACATTGGCATACAAGTGTTTTGCAATAATTAGCTCAATGCATCTACAATAAAGGAGTGAATAAAACACAAAGTAGTCCATACATTTTCCTTACAATAGATCACAAATGCATAGATGATCTATTCCTCAAACCATCAACTTTGTTCCATAGCAAGAAGCCATACACATTCACCAACATGACCAAATGAAACTTATCACATTTAATATGCTAGTCCATACAAACATCTCACCAATTGTTACACTAGAGCACATACACTGTATGCATTCAGAAAAATAAACACATAGCATATTCACCATATGTAGGAAACAATTTAAAACTTATTTTCAAGTGTATTACGAGTAGTCATTAATTGGCCAAATAACACAACATCACTTCATTTCTAGCTTTTTTATGCATCCACTAACATTGCCATGAATCTCTCACTTGTTGTCAACACAATCTCTTTTCATGCTCACAAGATATTCTCCACAACATATTGCACATGCTCAACTATAGGGATATCCTAGTCAATCTAGGTCATATTCACTTGGTCCAAGCATGTTATCTATCCAAGAAAACTATATGTTACTTCTGCAAATTCATCATACCCTCTAAAAAAAACTCAATCCATCAGATGTATTTTTAAACTAGTGCTTCTAGTGCACTAAATGGACAAAATTGAAGCATTTTTTATAATCAACGTGTTCCACTTATTTTTAGACTAGGTTTATCACCTATGCTTTGATGATTACACACATCAATTTGCAGCCAATTTTATGCTACAATGATTGAAATAATCCATGTTATTCAACCCAATTTTCCAAAGGTCATGCTGTTCCTATCCTGTATTTCTAGATCTCTTCTACAAAATTGTATTGTTTGTAAACTCTTCCTAGTAATCCATCGTAAAGTCCTCCACAAAAGCTAGAACATGTAAATCTTCCTAATCTAGCTTGTAAGACCCATATAGTTTCAAATTCTCTACATTCACGACTGAGTAAATGTGAGAATATAGGGATAGATTTAGAGGACCTATGCTAATACAAATGTTCCTTTACATCAATGAAGACCAAAGACAAAAAAACATTTAGGAAAACACTGCAATTCCTAGAAATATCAAATCCAAACAAGTAAGAGGAATCATAAATATCTTTTCCAGACTACTTGGGTGTAAGAGAAGATGGAAAATTTTCTACCTTCAAAGAAATATGTGACTGTTGTTGAAGAAAAATGCATACACATGCAACTTCCACTATAAAAAAATGAATATGTATGCAATTCTTCTTAGGATAATGAGCATATGTGTGTAGAAATAAGCAAAGGTAAAAAAACAAATTCAGATTTGAAAGATCAAGCTAGAAAGTTAGACCCAATAAGAGACTAAGAGACCTAGGAACAAAAAAAGAAATTCATAAAACACAAAGACCGTGCACACAACCCTTAGGAAAGAAATCAAACAATTCCTCCCTATTGTGGTTTTGAATTCTATTACAGGATATAACCTTTAAGGCTAGGGTTGATAACCCTAACATAGGGGAAGTAATAAAAAGAAAAGAAAACCCAAACAATTATACAATATAACTTGAATTAAAAAAGGGAGGTTTATACCTATATAAGTGGGTCCTATGTTTGATGTATATCTAAAGGATCCAAACACTCACTCTCACTCCTGATGTACAAATTTGTAACACAAGCATCAAGGAAATGAGTAGAATAACAATATCAAAGCATACAAAGACATATGATATGTTAGTTTAACAATAATCTAATTTCATAATTAGAACATGCCGTATGAACAATTGAATAAGAACAAAACATGAGTTTATTTATTATCATATACAACAAAAAGGTAGTTACATAGTTACTCATCCCTTATTGCATGCATTGAATGGAACCGTCCTCCCGATCCTTTCCTCCTAGGCCACTAAAGGCCTCCTCCTATAACAAAATATCTAATAAGGGATTCTTTTTCTAACATTATGATACAAAGGAAAATCATATGCATGGTCCACCTCCCAAGGTGTGTATAAATACCACCAGAAATTGGTTTTCGTGGTTATCACACGCACTACAATAGGTGGATTGCCATCTAAGCCATAGACCTCACCAAAAAATGCACATATTTTCATATATATTTTTAATGTATTTTAAGACGTACACATATTTATTTGGGTGGACCCGCATTTATACATGTTTTTTATGTCTGTAGTTGACGTATTGAATTTGAAAAAGTTTTTTTTAAGTAAAATTCAGGTTTGTAGAATGATAAGGGGATGTTTCCTTCGTGAACAACTGCATCTAAAAAATAATGTGGAAAAAGATTCAATAACACTTGTGCTATTACAACTTCTTGGGTGATATCTTCTTCTTTTGTTGGGAATGATAAGTATTTTTCATCTTATTTACTCTTCACTTTCCACACTCTTCTCTTCACTGTGTAGCTTCTAAGATGAAGCACTAGATGAAGTCACCAACACTCTGCTTCATAATGGCCACACAACTTAAAATGGTGAAAATATTTTTTTTGTTGCTACAAATATTTCCAATCATAATCCTTGTATACATGTGTATGTAAGTTTGTTGTTGCACTGGAGAAGTCTTCTTTTCATTCCTCCTCTCAAAGAAATTTGACCTATGGCATGTATCTTTCTTCTCCTAGAAATATGCCACTTGATTTCCTTTCTTCCCACAAAATGAACATACCTTTGAGTGCCAACAAACCATACCAATATGGCCTCTCTTTTTGTGGAAGTGACAAACCAAGGATGATTTATTTCACAAAGACCTCTTGTTCGTGTTCTTATTCTTTCCTGAATTGATTGATTTGTTGCTTCCTTTGAGTGATGGTGCAAGATAAGTCTTTGTTGCAGTATCTTATGTCATGTTGAGTAATGGTACTACATCCCATTTTTAAGGCCATGCAAGGACCTAACACAAGGTTTCCCACTCTATCCTTACCTATTCTGGTCACTTGTTCAGGATTTTAGTAAATCCATTCAATAATCTATAAGAACAATAAGTATTCAAGTGATTAGGGTGTGGGGAATGAATTCCTTGCACACATACTTTTTTTCAGCGATGTTCTTTTGCTCTATAATGGTTTATAAACTAAGGTGAGGAAAATTTATGAGATATTGTAGTTGTATTGTAAAGCTATTGGTGTGGTGGATAATGTTCTCAAGTTTGTTAATTATTTTAATGAGTTAAGATAGTATAAGATCCAATATTTGAGTAAGTTATTTCCCTTTAGGGATCAAAGGATGAAAGAGGGTTTAAAGTACTTGGGTTTCATTCTCAAAACAAATTATTATGTCATGAGAGATTAGGTTGGCTTTTGGATAAGATTTAAAAAAAAAATCTATTGTTGTTGTAATGGGCAGTTTTCTAAAGGGGGAGAATAACTCTTATTAAGTCTATATTAGAAGTAATTCTTATATATAGAAATTATCTATCCCACATTCCTAAAGCAGTTTTGGAAAGTGTACCCTGTTTTAAATTGTTGTGGAGATGAGAGAAGCATAACGTGGGTACTTTTATCTTAAGATGGTAGTCCTTAGCTAAGCCAAAACGATTAAGGAGATTGAGGACTACAACATATTCATGATTTTGGCACTTCTTTGGCTATAAAATATCTTTGGAGTTTGATCTCAAATGATAGTCTATGGAAAAGGGATTATCATTCAAAGGTATATTTGTCCATGCACCTTTATGGGTTGGATTAGAAATGAAATAAAAAGTATAAAAAATGTTTTAAATTAATGGAGTTGGCAATGGCACATGAGTAAGGCTTGGAGAGATTCGATTCTATATTGCTACAATGTGGTTTTCTTTCATGATAATTTGATTCTAAAACTATAATAAATAGGTATTTTCTCTGTGTCAAGCTGGAAACCATGTCTCCTCAAACATTCAACACAAAAGTTGGAAGTCTACCCAAATGTTAGGGCCAATAGGTAATCATAAAATGTTATGGCATGGATATTTTTTCATGCTAGATACTAAACATGAAATGTTATGGAATGAATATTTGGTTGAAATAAATAGAGCTCACATAAAAGGAGAGGACGGAAATGCCATACTCTAAATAAGAAAACCCATCAATCCTCCATGAATGTCTATCAACCCTTTTATGATTGACATGTTATTTAAATAGATAATAATTAATAATTTGTTGACATGTTTAATAATAACTATTTTCGTCTTTGGAAACTATATTCTCACGAAAAAACTAATGAAACACACACACACACATAACACAACCTTAAATCAAGGTTCTTACACACAGAAGTTCTGGATCTGTAAATTAGTATTTATTGTGTACACATGCAATTATAATTATGCAAAAAATAGAGAAAAATGAAACAAAAACTCACAAACCATGATTTGACACGAGATATAACTTTGGAAACCCTTTAAGAGAAAACCCAACTGGAAGGTGAGCTTATTATCCACTCTTTCTCTGAATAGAAAATGGTTGCAAGTACAAAGAAGTAACGTTTGTGGCTCATGAGCTACTAAAATGCTCAAATCCTATTTGTGTTATCTCTCCCTATCCCTCTTGAATGCTTTTCTCATCTATGGAACAAATGCACTAAGAAAGGATGGCACCCATTTTCATCCTAGTGGTCTATTTATCACACAACTTGATAGCCTACTAGTGGTTAGCTTTGACTCCCTCAACTCTTAACCAAAGTTACAATATAGACTCTTCTAGAGTATTTTTCATCACGATCACATGGCTAGGAAACATTCATTGAGTAAGGGGGTGCGGCATGGCATCCTCTCGAATTATGGTCGACAAAATAGGAAAGTCAAATTACAAGTGGCATAACATTTTCATATAGACTTCAATTATGGTGATTCTTGAGCCATTGGAAAGGTATCTAGGTGTAGAATAGGAACAAAAGGCGTGGCACTAAGATGAAATTTTTTTACCCCAAAAAGCATCATTTGATGCCTTAATATGATCCCGAAATATTTCACAACTGAATTCACCAAATTTGGTGGTCCTGCGAGCTTTTTCCTCCACTTTTTCCACTTTGAAAGCATCAATATGAAATAAAAACAATACTGTGATCCAATTTGGATAACCTAATAGGTAAACTATCAGGAGTAGGGATTTTCATCTTTTGGAAAATGTACAAGACTTATCCAAGTTCAATCTTTGTAACTTCTTCTATTAGGTCATCATTCCCTACCTCTTCTATAAATTTCAGAGAAAAATTTCAATTTGTAGGATTTTGTCAATGTTTTTTCTCAAGACATTTTTGAAGATGGATTAGAAATAGTTACAACATTAATTAACAATGTTTGAGAAGGTGGTTTTGTTGGAACCACAAGATCTGGAAATTTCTTAGATAGTGTTTATGGTTGGAAATTCTATGGAATTAGTTAATGTTCTCATCACTTTCTTGTAACCATAGGTCCCTACATTTTAGTCACCATCCTCTTTCTTTATCTAGAAGTAGGTTCCTTATTTTTCCCTCCAGGGATTTAAAGGTCAACTTATAATCATTAGAGAGGGACGAGTGATTTGGATTCTAGTATCTCTTGAAGATTTGATTCAATTTTCAATATGAACCTTTCATCTTGAAGCTTATTTTCTCAAGCCTATAGGGATATTCTCCTTTGATTTTTTCAAGTTTATTTGAAATTGTATTGGAAGAGATTTTGTGAGGGAGGAGCTATATGGACTCCATGCCTCCTTTAATATTTCCTTAAGAGATGGATGCTTCAACTAATGTAGGTTTAATTTAAATGACCCCATAGGATTTGGAACTATAGATTTAGACTTGTGATCACAATCACCCCTTGAGGATATCCATTTCCATATTTGATTATTATTTTCCAAAAAATCCTCAAAAAAAGGAAATAATCCAATCTTTTAGAGATTTTTGAATCCCTTGTTCTTCTATTTTTCCATGTGGGTAGGATCTTTGGGGGAATAACACCAACGAGACTTATAAAATCTATATTGTCAAGAAATAAAACTACCAGAGGGTCTTGTTGACGCGACGAATTTCCGCTATGCCAACAAGGGGAACTAACCCGATGGCAAGCCCTGATTAGTTCTACTTTCGTTTGGAGTGGCTAGTTCCAATGGGTTTTAAAGGATCCCATAAACTGTTATAGGTGTTGAAAGATTGCTCCCCGGAGGAAGACTTCAGTTAAATCAACAAAAGAAACAACTAACCTATATGTATTAAGTCCTATCTATACTAATTCTACCTACTTATATTAATCTTAACTGTTCTAATATATCTTGCAGGAGCATAATAAAAGAGATTAAACATCATATATAGATTCCAAGTCCAAATGAATCAATTACTGAATTCACAGATGAACAAGGTTGTATTAAGGCTTAATTGCAATCTAATTATTCATACAAGAATGCACATTCCTGTTCCTACAAATAAACTTGCAACTGATGTTTAATATAGTTTCAAATCGGCACTGCTCATGAGTTAACCATGATAAAGAATTACATTCAAATAACCAAGACTAGTCATAAGTTATATTGTTATCAATCTGCACAAAACAAAACACATTTATATTTATGCCAACAACAACACCCTGATTTTAAACACATGAAAGAAGTGGAAAATAAATATGAAAAAGGGCTTCTTCTTGACTGACACAGTCTTATTTATTAGCATAATAAAATCGACCCCTCTTCTGCCAGAAAAAAGTCCTCCTCCCATCTCTGGAGGTAATATTTATGCAAAAAAAGACTGACCCTCTGTCTTCCCTTGAATTTGCCCCTTCCTCTCTTTTCAATATACAAATTAAAATATACAAACGTAGAACGATCGATGAAACTATTGACACGTTGAGGCCACATTTGCTAGAGTGTTTTATTTCGTGGGAAAATGAATGGATGTTGATGGGAAGGAGAATGACTACATGTCATCTCTTCATGATAAACCCCGGGACAACATAACTTTTGAAATACACAGGCGACACATGGAAACCCGATTGTGAATGCCTAAGGCCGGATCTTAAATAGAATACACCCACATATATAAACTTTTCGGATCTGCTCATGCATCCTTTACCCACAACCATTCCTGATGTTTATGAGTCTTCTCTTCGATCTCGGTTTTCTTCTCTTGATCATCGCCTGCAGAAATAATTAACATTAGCTATAATTATGAAAATTATGAAAGAAAAGCCCAAAAAACACAAATCTTGCCCTTAATAAAACTTTTATAAAATCAAAAGGAACAAGTGTGAAAGAATCGGCCCCTGGTTTAGCCAAGGTTGTGATGCGATCAAGTCACAATCACACATCATAGCGGGCAGTCACATGCAACATCACCCATGGTCCCGCCAATTGTGATTTGCGATTGGCTGGACCTAAAAATATATGTGTTGCGTTTAATAATCCCAGCAGGTCTACCATATCGCATCGTGCTTTCTGTATAAATGTTGGGTTTCATTGATTACGATTTGAAATTGGGGAGCGGACCCAAAATCATATGTGTCATGTTTGATAGTCCCGTCGGGTCCATTGTATCGCATCGCGCTTTATGTATAAGCTTTGGGCTCCACCGAATGTGATTTGCGATAGGCCGGACCCGAAAAATATATGCGCTATGGTTATTATTTCCAGCAGGTTTGCCATATCGCGTAGCACTTTATGTATAAACACTGAACTTTGCCAATTGCGATTTGCGATTGGAGAAGCGGACCCAAAAAATATATGTGTTTTGTTTAATAATCCTGGCGGGTCTAATGTATCACGGTGTGCCTTACATATTAGCGTTGAAAGTGCCGATTGCGATATCCGATGTGATCAGATACTTGATAGCATCGCAATAACTCATGGGAGATAGACCCTAGCCCTTTACTAATGTGAAAAGCGATATGCGATGGAGGAGTGGTCAAGCGATTGTAATAAGCGATGAAGGCATGCATCAAGAGATGTGTAAAGACTGAGGAAGCACGAAAATGGTAAGTTATGCATATTTGTATAATATTTCTATTATCAAAGAATTGATATAGAAATAAGGACACGATAGAAGGTTTTGAGGGTTGAGTCCATATATACCCATAGTAAAGAGTGGGGGTTGGTTATATGTGTGGGCATAGAGCACCATGAAGGTTTATGAGGATTGAAAAAGTCTCGATGAAGGATATGAATGAAGGGCTAGACTGGGTTATAAATGAGTCATGTTGCAGAGATTTATTCATGGGGGTTTTAACCATTAAGAATTGAAGATTTGACTCGACAGAGAGTTAAAATCCTAGGATAAAAATAGATCATTTGGAGAGTTATTATTCGGAGAAATGAAAGATCAAAATTCTAGGGGACCCATTCAAATTTGCTACCAGAGCAGGTTTTAATAGGGTGGTGGTTGTGGCCACAACAAATGGCGAACCGTTGGGCGAACCAGTTATCTCTGTTACCAAATAAAATTTGGATCAGTAGAACATCATGGTGTTAAGATAAACTCGAAATGCAAACTGCATAGATGGATAGGCATGGGTTCCACTTCAGCATTAATAGCTTTAGGTGGAATAAAGACAAATAGCTTCTACTTACTGATAGGGTTTTGACAGGAATTCTCCAATGGTCGTATTATGGGATTTATTGACCTTCCTTTACCTATTTTCTACTTTCAAAATCCTTTCGGGGCCATCACCAGTCTGTCAATACCTGTTTAGGTGTGTACCTCAGCTCTTTATCGCTCATAAAACTTGATGTAGATATGTTTATCTTCACTTTATGTAATAATTTTAGTGCTATACTTTCGTATGATTGAATGGGGCGCAGTCATGGATCATGCCATATTTTTAAACTACTTAAGCAAGGTTGGGCTTGCTGTGTCAACCAGTACTCTGACTCCAGTAATAGTTCCTACTCCAACCGGCTTCCCAAATAACCTGTCCTTCCAGATTGGCACAAGGACTCAACATTTCATTTTCTTTTACATAAGTCCTTCTAGTTTCAGGCACAAGGACTAGAGCATAATTAAATTTTCCACAGGATATATGACAGCGAGCTTAGCCCATGAGAGGAGGTTTAATTGTAGATGACAAATATTGGAAATTTTAGTGTGGTGGACAGAACCAATGGAAAATCATTGCAAACTACATAGGCAAGTATAGGCTAGGTCTAAGTGGGATTTTGAAAATTCAGCGTTCCGCCATGCCAATCCAATTCGTAGTTACACACTTTTCATTTTATAAATATGTCCCTACATGCTTCGGGTATCCAGGTTATCAACAGAGCCTTCCTAGTTCCCAACATGTGCCAATGAGTGGCTTTGACTTGACTTTAACTGATGATTTTGTAAGTTCTCATAGGCTCATCAGCAGGTTACTGAGGGAAGCAAAAAACTGAAGGTAGTGAATGAGGGCAATCAGAAGAGGGTTATAAAAAGGTGAAAATGATACTTGAAAGACCAAAATCAATTGACTAAAAAGGACTGAAATTCAAAACAACAGGAAGATAAACTTTGTGTAAAACAAAAACAGACAGGATGAAAATAGAACTAAGCTAACAGAAAAGAATAAAATGAATCCTAACCTACTCAAGAGTTATCCACCATGTGATGGCTATTTGAAGTACCTCTTAAGATGTTGGCCATTAATAGGGAGTTTTTCAGTTTCTCCCTGTAAAGTTTTCAATCTGTAGGTTCCCTGACCAATTTTTTCCTCAACTTGGAATGGGCCTAGCCATAAGCGTTGGAATTTCGTGTGCTTACCTTTTGGCTCACTCAAATTGTCCCATTTCAGGAAAAGCTCTACGACTTAGTAATCTTTATCTCCTGCCAGATGGTGATCAAATCGTCTCTTCATGATCATTTGGTGATTCTTGAACTTGTTTATGGCATTATCTCTCAATTCCTCCAACCTCACCAGTTGGCTGATCCTTCTTTGAAGTAAGGCTGAAGGGGTCCTTCTTGAGGCTTGGGAGAGCTGTAACAAGGGAAGGGTAACGTTGGGAGGCAAGATGGCTTCTTGTCCATAGACGAGGAAGTATGGGGAGTTTCCCAATGCTACTTTTGGGGTGACCCTGTCGGCCCAAAGGGAATTTGTTAGAGCGTTGTGCCAATTCTTTTGGTTGTTGGCGACATATTTACGGATTATGCGGATGAGGTTTTTATTTGATGACTTTGCAACTCCATTTCCCTGGGGGTAATAGTTTGATGCATACCTTATGCGAATTGATTTATCGATAGCAAATTCAGTCAAATTTAGTGATGAAAAATAAGAAGCATTATCAAATATGAGAGCGTCAGGGATGCAAAAGCTGTTGATAATAAATTTCTCAATTAAAGATATTACCTTGCCTTCACTCTCATTCATAAGCATGTCATGCTCTTTTTCATCAATGAGTGCATTTTTGAATGTCTTCTTGCAATGCAGGTACTCAAGGATTTTCTCGTCACCTTCGAATACCTGCCAATTTGAGATGTTATCAGGTACGGATGGTTTGAAAATCAATTCAACATAATATTTATTCTTGTTTAATCTAAGATTAGGAAAAAGTTTTGCAGCCATACCAGCCATCAGATCGGCATCTTGGTTTTGCCATCGAGGTATGTGTATGATATTAAAAGAATCAAAACTGTCAATTAAGCTCCATACCTCATGCTGGTATCTTACCAGGTGTGGTGGATTGCAACGTATCCTTTTCCTTACCTGGTCCACAATTATCTGTGAGTCACAAAAAGCTTTAAAATTTCTCACCTTCATATCAATGCCTTTTTTCAAGCCTTGTAGCAAGCCTTTGTATTCTGCTGTGTTGTTGATGCACGTGAACTCCAACCGACTAGCCATCAAATGTTGTTTCCCTTGCAGGTCAATGAGAATGCTCCCAGCACCTACACCTTCTAGGCAGTTAGAGCCATCAAAATACTGTCCAAAACATAGAATCTGATGTTATATCAAATGAATTTCCTTTTACAAAATTGGCCCTATCATCTACCATATTACAGGGTAGCTCATCAGTCGGACTACGGGGGAGAGCTTCCAACCGTGTGTTTATTGTAGTTTCTTCAACTATCTCTGCATGGAATTATCCGTAACAAGTTTTCATGGCACAAACGTTGAAAATATAATTCCCAAGGATAGATTTGGTAAACATTATAGGTTCATTAGGGTCATTTAGTTCTGTCACTACATACTTCATGTATCTTTCTCGATCAACTCTCAACATATCACCTTTTTCCTTCTGAGGCAACAAGATATGGGACCAATCAATTGAGAAATACCCATTCAGATTTGCTGACCAATCCCTACTAAGCAGCATTCCATATGCCTCGGGTATGTCAACTACCACTATGTCAATGACTTGTGTGTACTGTGGTTTGGCAGCCATCCGAATCAGCACATCTTTCAATTCTCCAATTACTTTCACATTCATTCTGTCTAGTTACATAATTCGAGTTCCAGTTTTCTCGGGCATTGCCTCGTAGATTCTGGTGCCTCGTCCACTATTATTCCTTACACTGTTGCTAATGGATTTTGATTTCCTTCCTATCATGGCTGCATTGACATCTTGAGGCATTCAATTCATTTTTGATAGAGTGGCTTCCATGGCTATGGCGTTTGGTCTGTACTGGGGGTACTAATAGGTCTGGATGCCAACTTCTTGGTTTGGCTACTTGGATTGGTGGGAGATTTGTAATTCCGTTCATTCATAGCTTTCAAAAGCAGATCTATTTGCTACGTTAACTTTAACAAATCGAAGTATGTGATATTAGCTCTAGATTTCTTAAGATCATCCACAATGTTGTAATCAATGTTATAAATAGGGTAGGGCAGAGTAAACATACCTGTTTTGCTATTCTTAGGTGGGAGTTTACCATTTTGAGTCGCCTTCGTTGCATTTGGAGATGTATTATCTATCTATGGACAGTTCACAACTGGAGTACTCTTGGAATCACCACTAGGTCTACCCTTCTCAACAAGAACTTTGGGAGCAGATGCCTTCAAAGGGTGAACAACATTCTTTGCCTGGTCTACAGGCTTCATCAGGCCCACAAGTAGCCCTTTACTTCGTGTGTGGATTTCATTAGTGTGGATTTCTGCCGTACTATCTCCTTCATCGTCATCATTCTCATTTGTATAGAAATCCCACAATACATTGATTTGAGATTCCTCGTCCACGGGCTCTTCTACTTGGTATTCTTCCTCATTTTCTTGTTCTAGCTCCAAATCCACTCTAGGTTCTTCTTTGGTAAGGAGCGATCCGATAAGAACCAGCTCTTCCATATTTAAATTCCCTTTGTTGGGTGGAGCAGGCAACGAAAGTTGGCCATGACCACCTTCTACCTTCTTACGACAGAAAGGTTTGAAGGATTTTTTGTTGTTATAATCTCCTCCATTCCCATTTGTACTCTCTCTAGATTTCCTTTTCATATCGATGACCGTGTTCATCAATTTCTTAATGATCCGATGCAAACCTTCCACATATGTGGTATCCTTTTCTTTGATCTCAACCACTTTGTTATCACTCCCATTATTCTTCTTGGATGACTAAGAGGCTTTCTTTTCTTCGGTTGTATGATGACATGTTGTGAGACTGATCATTTCATTCTCGACTTTTACTGCTTCATTGATAGCACCTTGTAAGTTTTGTGCATTACTCCTCTTGACCCACATTGCAGTAAGGACAAGGAGAGCAATGATGTAGGATTCCATGAGCACCTCATCAGTAGGTCTAGCATTAGCTGGGATTCTATTGAACAAAGTGTTGAACCAGATGTTAAAATCCTTGAAATTCTCTAAGTTTGGTTTCCATTTTCAAACGGGATAGTTCTAAAACTAAGGCCGCAGGGGTTTTGTCATCACCAAACTTGTCTAGAAAGGCCTATTGAAAGGCACCCCATGAGGTGATTGATCCTATTCCCAAGCTAAAGTACCATGTGGAGGCAACACCAATCAGAGTAAAAGGGAATAAGTGACATACTACATCTTCATCGGCTACCCCCAACATGTGCATGGTTAGGAAGAAAGAGTGAATATGGTTATCAATAGTGTCTCCCCGCTCAGGGTCGAATTTAGGCAATACTCTTTCTGTGTTCTTGGGTAGGTATGCTACTGCCCAGGTACTGCTACAGCATCTTGTGCAAGCCAGGGAGGGAGTGCTCTCGGAAGAGGTGGGGGTTGATTTCCACCTGGAGGGGGTTGTAGAGGTGGATTCCCACTTAGAGGGGGAACGTTAGCCATATTATGGATAGGGAGGTTCTGGTTGAAGGTTTCTTTGTTAGGATTTCCCAAATCGGGCCAGGAATTACCTTCAGAGAGTGGATCCTTAGGAATTTCTTCCCAAGGAGTGTTGATACTTTGTAGGGACTCTAGCACAATATCTTCAAGAGAAGGGGTTGTAGATGTCTCTTCACTTATGGTAAATATCCTTGGCTTTCTTTTAGTTGTCAGAGGTAAATAGTGAAGTATGGGGAGCTGAGAGAGGGAACGAGCATAAGCTCGAGTAAGTACTCTGACTGGCTGTTCTTGAGTGATAGGATACTCCCACAGTAACTCTTCTTTGGGTGACCCAAACACAGTACTTAGAGGGATCTCTGCTTCTTTGGAATGAAGTTCTTCCAAATGGGCGAAATGATCTTTTCAACCTTTACGATCCATACATTAATCTTTTTGAATCCATGCGTGACATTTATAGATAAAATCATCAAAAGCTGTGGATGGCAGTTCAGGCCCTCCTTCTAGCACCAATTTGTTGACGCAACGAATTTTCACTATGCCAACAAGGGGAACTAACTTGATTGCCGACCCTGATTAGATTTGCTTTCATTTGGAGTGGTTAGTTCCAATGGGTTTTAAAGGATCCCGTAAACTATTATAGGTGTTGAAAGATTGCTCCCCAGAGGATGACTTTAGTTAAATCAACAAGAGAAACAACGAACCTATATGTATTAAGTTCTATCTATACTAATTCTACCTACTTATACTAATCTTAATTGTTCTAATCTATCCTGCAGGAGCATAATAAAAGAGATTAAACATCATATATAGATTCCAAGTCCAAATGAATCAATTATTGAATTCACAGATGAACAAGGATGTATTAAAGCTTAATTGCAATCTAATTATTCATACGAGAATGCACATTCCCGTTCCTACAAATAAACTTGCAACTGATGTTTAATATAGTTTCGAATCGGGGACCGCTCATGAGTTAACCATGATAAAGAATTACATTCAAATAACCAAGACTAGTCATAAGTTGTATCGTTATCAATCTGCACAAAACAAAACACATTTACATTTATGCCAACAACAACACCCTGATTCTAAACACATGAAAGAAGCAGAAAATAAATCTGAAAAAGGGCTTCTTCTTGACCGAAACAGTCTTCTTTATTAGCATAATAAAATCGACCCCTCTTCTGCCAAAAAAAAAGTCCTCCTCCCATCTCTGGAGGTAATATTTATGCAGAAAAATATTGACCCTTCATCTTCCCCTGACTTTTCCCCTACCTCTCTTTTCAATATACAAATTAAAATATACAGACGTAGAACGGTCAGTGAAACTGCTGACACGTCAAGGCCACATTTGCTGGAGCGTTTTATTTCCTGGGGAAATGAATGGATGTCAATGGGAAGGAGAATGACTGCGTGTCATCTCTTCATGATAAACCCCTGGGACAACATAACTTTCAGAATACACAGGCGACACATGGAAACCTGACTGTGAACGCCTAAGGCCGGATCTTAAATAGAATACACCTGCATATATAAACTTTTCGGATCTGCTCATGCATCCTTTGCCCACAGCCATTCCTAATGTTTATGCATCTGCTCTTCAATCTTGCTTTTCTTCTCTTGATCATCGCTTGCAGAAATAATTAACATTAGCTATGATTATGAAAAATATGAAAGAAACGCCAAAAAAACACAAATCTTGCCCTCAATAAAACTTTTATAAAATCAAAAGGAACAAGTGTGAAAGAATTGGCCCCTGGTTTAGCGAAGGTTGCGATGCGATCAAGTCGCAATCACACATTACAGTGGGCAGTCACATGCAACATCACCGATGGTCCCTTCGATTGCAATTTGCGATTGGCCAGACCCAAAAATATATGTGTTGCGTTTAATAATCCCAACAGGTCCGCCATATCGCATCGTACTTTATGTATAAACGTTGGGTTTCACCAATTGCGATTGGGGAGCAGACTTGAAATCATATGTGTTATGCTTGATAGTCCCGTCGGGTCCGTTGTATCGCATCGCGCCTTATGTATAAGCTTTAGGCTCGGTCGATTGCGATTTGCGATAGGCTAGACCCGAAAAAATATGCGCTGCGGTTAATAATTCCGGTGAGTCCGCCATATCGCATCGCGCTTTATGTATAAACACTGAACTTTTCCAATTGCAATTTGCGATTGGAGAAGCGGACCCGAAAAATATATGTGTTATGTTTAATAATCCTGGTGGGTCTGGTGTATCACGGTGCGCCTTCTGTATCAGCATTGAAAGTTCTGATTGCGATATCTGATGCGATCGAAGACTTGATAACATCGCAGTAACTCATGGGAGATAGACCCTAGCCCTTTACCAATGCGAAAAGCGATATGAGATGGAGGAGTGGTTAAGCGATTGCGATAAGTGATGAAGGCATGCATTGAGAGATGTGTAAAGACCGAGGAAGCACGAAAAGAGTAAGTTATGCATATTTGTATAGTATTTCTATTATCAAAGCATTGATATAGAAATAAGGACGCGATAGAAGGTTTTGAGGGTTGAGTCCATATATACCCATAGTAAAGAGTGGAGGTTGGTTATATGTGTGGGCATAGAGCACCATGAAGGTTTATGAGGATTGAAAAAGTCCCGATGAAGGATATGAATGAAGGGCTAGACTGGGTTATAAATGAATCATGTCGCAGAGATTTATTCAGGGGGGTCTTAACCATTAAGAATTGAATATTTGACTCGGCAGAGAGTTAAAATCCCTGGGATAAAAACAGATCATTCGGAGAGTTATTATTTGGAGAAATGAAAGATCAAACTTCTAGGGGACCCATTCAAATTTGCTACTAGAGCAGGTTTTAATAGGGTGGTGGTTGTGGCCACAACAAGTCTATATATGCTACAGGGCCCCAAATTTCAAAGAGGTTGACTATGAAATTTAAATCTCCTGCCATAATGAATTTCCTAGAGGAGAAGCATGGGAGATTAAAGGTTCTTTGTCAAAAAAAATCTTTCATAATAGAGACTATATGTAATTCAACTTGTGAAGGATATAAAATGATCTTGGAGAGGTATAAGAGAAAAAACAAGAACAAGAGGACCATGCAGATGTGCAATTACACATAATATATTTTCTTCCTATAATGAGGCAACCTGACCACCCTAAATCATTCAAGTAGTGAAAATACCAAGCAAGAAGAAGCATGGATAAGATAGAAACTTCCTTTTTCCCTTTGACAATAGTATCCTGTATAAAAATGATATGTAGAGAATGGATATAGATAATTCTTTTCCGAGACAAGGATAATTCTTTTATGAGACAAGTTATTTGTGGGGTTGGCTAGACCTTGAATGTTAATAAAGAGGATTCTCATTATAAAACCTTTGTGGGGATGATTGATCTAAGGGCCCCAATAATCAATTTTTTTTTCTTATCAAATTTCATAGAAACCTTTATTCATGGCTATAGAGATATAATATTTTCTACCCATGTGAGGGCTAGAGAGGCCCAAATCTTTAGATTCTCATATTCCCTCACTAGGCTTGAGGAAAAATTGTTCTTCAGGAGTTGAAGAAGATTCGAAGGAAGGGTGGGATAGTGAACAAAGATTGTAATTTGAAGGGGGAGGAGTTGAAAGGGAGTGTGGAAGTGTTCATCTTAGAGGAAGGAAATAAAAGAGAGGGGAGTAAATGGATTCACATGTGGGGAAAGAGAGAAAAAAACTAAGAAAGAGGGACGAGGACAAGGCATAGAAGTATGGGAGTGCAAAAAGTAAATTTGTGCCAAAGGATGTAGGAAGTGGGGTAGATCCAAAGTTGTTTACAAAAATAAGAAATCATTTAAAGGTGAAGAGGAAGGGGAGGAAACTATATTCATACCCACCAAGGAGACATCTGTTATCGACTGAGTATATTGAAGAGATTATGGTGTGATAGGAAATGACAGTACCTCTTGATTCTGTTATATATCTAGGGGGGATAATATGGGGTACCAAGGGAGGTACCCAAGGTAATAATGAAATAATGGGATGGGCCATAGTAATAAATAAGGTGGTTAACGCATATCATGTAAGGGACCACAAGTAGTTAGTAATAATGTAATGGGCCCATGTTATTAGTTGATGGTATGAGAGAACCATGGTAATGACCCATGGTATTGTATGTATGAGGCCTATATAGAGGCTAGAGACTCAATGTCAAGGAATATTGTCAAGGATTATTGTATGAGCATACATATGGCTTGTGGAGTGTTCTCCTTCTTTAAGGAGTGAATGTATGGTGTTGCCCTACCTTAAGGGTTTGATAAATAAAGAATCATTTCATATTATTTATGGGTTTATTTGCATTGTCTTATATTTTCATATCAGATCTATAATATTCTTGGGTTAGATCTATAACAAGTGGGATCAGAGCTATAAAAAATGGTATTAGAGCACTTTCTTGGGAAAAAGTGGAGAAATTTTATTTTTTTTATTATTTTTGCAAGATTTTGGGGGCGGCGAGTTTACAGATCAGATCTGTAAATTTTGGTACAAGATCTGAAAAATATAATTACAGATCTGGATTCTATGTGAAAAAATACCCGATTTCAAAAAAAAAATCGGTTGAATCAGAGTTCGGATGAAAGAGATATCATTGATCTAAAAATCAGTGGTGTTGGAGACAATTTTTCGGGGCAGCGACTTTGCGGCGCATATATGGACATCCTGGCACAAGATCTGCAAAATCTAATTGTAGATCTAGAATTTTTGTAAAAAAATACCCAATTTCAAAAAAAAAATCAGTCGAATCGGAGTCCGAATGAGGGAGATATCGTTGATTTAAATTCGTTGCCCAGAAAAATTGTCTGCAACACCACTGATTTTTAGATCAGTGATATCTCCTTCATCCGGACTCCGATTCAGCTGATTTTTTTTTGAAATAGGGTATTTTTTCACATAGAATCTATATCTATAATTATATTTTGCAGATCTTGTACCAAAACGTAAAGATCTGATCTGTAAACTTGCCGCCCCCGAAATCCTGCAAAAATAATAATAAAAAAAATTCTCCACTTTTCTTTGCCCAAGAAAGTGCTTTGATACCACTTGTTATAGCTCTGATTCCACTTTTTATAGATCTGATAGCTCTGATACCACTTGTTATAGCTCTGATTCCACTTGTTATAGATCTGATAGCTCTGATACCACTTGTTATAGATTTGATCTAAAAATATAAGATAGTGCAAATAAACCCAAGAAATAATAAGATCTGAATAGATAGAAATGATTTATTAATATTAGAGCTATAAAAAGTGGTATCAGAGCACTTTCTTGGGAAAAAGTGGAGAAATTTTACTTTTTTTATTTATTTTTGCAGGATTTCGGGGGCGGCGAGTTTACAGATCAGATCTGTACATTTTGGTACAATATTTGCAAAATATAATTACAGATCTGGATTCTATGTGAAAAAATACCTGATTTCAAAAAAAAAATCGGCTGAATCGGAGTCCGGATGAAGTAGATATCACTGATCTAAAAATCAGTGGTGTTGCAGACAATTTTTCGGGGCAGCGAATTTGCGACGCAGATTTGGATGTCCTGGCACAAGATCTACAAAATCTAATTGCAGATCTGGATTCTTTGTGAAAAAATACCCAATTTCACAAAAAAAACAGTCGAATCGGAGTCCGGATGAGGGAGATATCGCTGATTTAAATTCGCTGCCCCGAAAAATTGTCTGCAACACCACTGATTTTTAGATCAGTGATATCTCCTTCATCCGGACTCCGATTCAGCGGATTTTTTTTTTGAAATCGGGTATTTTTTCACATAGAATCTAGATCTATAATTAAATTTTGCATATCTTGTACCAAAACATATAGATCTGATCTGTAAACTCGCAGCCCCCGAAATCCTGCAAAAATAATAAAAAAAATTCTCCACTTTTTTTTGCCCAAGAAAGTGCTCTGATACCACTTGTTATAGCTTTGATTCCACTTCTTATAGATCTGGTAACTCTGATACCACTTGTTATAGCTCTAATTCTACTTGTTATAGATCTGGTAGCTTTGATACCACTTGTTATAAATCTGATCTAAAAATATAAGACAGTGCAAATAAACCCAAGAAATAATAAGATCTAAATAGATAGAAATGATTTATTAATATCAGAGCTATAACAAGTGGTATCAGAGCACTTTCTTGGGCAAAAGTGGAGAAATTTTATTTTTTTTATTATTTTTGCAGGATTTCGGGGGCGGCGAGTTTACAGATCAGATCTGTACTTTTTGATACAAGATCTGCAAAATCTAATTACAAATCTGGATTCTATGTGAAAATAACCTAATTTCAAAAAAAAATCGGCTGAATCAGAGTCTGGATGAAGTAGATATCACTGATCTAAAAATCAGTGGTGTTGCAGACAATTTTTTGGGGCAGCGAATTTGCGGCGCAGATCTGGACGTCCTGGCACAAGATTTGAAAAATCTAATTGCAGATCTGGATTCTTTGTGAAAAATACTCAATTTCAAAAAAAAATCAGTCGAATCGGAGTCCGGATGAGGGAGATATCGCTAATTTAAAATCAGCTCTTTTTTGCAGAAATTGTGGTGACGGCGGGAGAGTAGCAATGCAAATCTAAAATTCCAGTGTCTGGATCAGGATTTCTATCACATGGGCAGATGCGAAATGGTTGTTCCATTTCCGAAAACAGGTCATAATACGAATTCTGAGCAGTATTGATGGAATTGTGACCATTTCAAAATTTCGCCATTTTTTTTGGTGATGGCGGCCCTAGGTCATAATTTCAGGGACTTGTATAAATTTGATGGCTTTCATCCAGCCAAATGGCTAGCACAAATGGAGAAATATTTTAGATTGAATTACATCATGGATGATGAGACTCAGTAGAGTGAAGGAATATTGTCAAGGATTATTGTATGAACAGGCATATGGCTTGTGGAGTGCTCTCCTTCCTTAAGGAGTGAATGTATGGTGTTGCCCTACCTTAAGGGTTTGATCAATAAAGAATCATTTCTATCTATGTCTATCTTATTGTTTCTCGGTATATTTGCATTATCTTATATTTTCATATCAGATCTATAGTATTTTCGGGTTAGATCTATAACAAGGAGGTACCCCATATTATCCCCCCTAGATATATAACAGATTCCCTCTGAATGAGTAACCAAACCTAGTCCATCAAAGGATGATGTGGAGGCATCCTCTTTGGGGTGTGTTTTCTGGTTAGGAGCAAAAGTCTAAAATGGGAGAGCTATGGACTTCCACCTCCTATTGAGATTTTCTACCACATTTCTAGTTTCTTTTCCCCAATGATCAATCCTCTCCCAAGTGTCCATATGAGTGACAAAGATCACATTTGAAGGGAATACCTTCATAATCTATGGTTTACCTATGAATTAGTTTCCCATAATGAATAGTTATAGTGTTCAGGAGACTGGGGCTATATTTATCCCAACTAGGATCTTGGCCATAACCATATATCCTAAGCTTTGATAGGAATTTCCTTTTCCATAGTAAAAACCTAGAATATTCCTAGTCTCCTTGCATCAAAATCAATCTCCCATTGTTTAAGGTATAAATCTTGAGATCCCCACTGCAAGCGATGTTGAAGAACATTTTTGTCATTGTCCCTAAATGCAATGATCCATCCCATCCAACCCTACATGAGAATTAAAAAATGAGGGGCATAACCAAGTTTAGGAAAAGAAAAATTGGTTATCCAAAGCCTCATGACTTTCATCATCATGTGTTTCCTGGAAAAACAACCAACATCTATTGTATATTCTATTTTTGAAATATTGTTTATCTTAATGTTCACACCAAGAATGAGACTAGACTTCTTAACATTCCTCTTGACATATTTCTTACTATGTTGGAGGGGTGACAACTAGCTAGGAGAGTTTCTACCATCACTAAGCATGTTGAGGGTAATGATATTGCTAAGGAAACCACTTTGGGAGCATTTGGGAGGAGGGTTGGTAAGAGATATGATATGGTGCAAAAAGGGGAAAAGTAGTTAGGTCCTCAATCACAACAACATCTAGAGGGGACCTCGGAGATGGAGAGAGAGAATAAATGGATTTCAAAGAAGAGCCTCAAAGCATATATAGAAGTGATGAGTAGGTGGAGGGGAAGAACCCCCATCAAAAGGCGAGTCTAGAGGGATGAAAAGGACAACAACATAGGGGAGGGAAAGTGGGATACACACAACCTCATCATTCTCTGTTGTTGAAGTGCTAAGAGGTGCAGGTATAGTGGTGCAGGTATAGTCAGGTCCAGTGAAAAAGAGATCGATGTAACAGGAGCTAAAGACATGGAGGGTTGGGAACAAATTTAGTAATCCTTGTATAAATCTTACAAAAAAATCCACCAATTCCCCATCCATTTAAACATTCTAGACCTAACTCTAGCATTCCATTTATTTCATCAATTGTTTTTTTAACTTTATTATTATTATTTAATTTAACACATCATTTTATTAACCCATAATAATCTCCCCCTTTAAACAAAATAATATATAATCCCTAATCAATTATATATATATATATATACTTCTCTGCAATTACCAAATTACTTTTAAAATATCTACCAGGTAAAATGCCCATCAATCCTCTCTGTCCACAATCTCCAAACCATTTTTAAAATAATAAAACCCATGAATCGTTAATTTGTGGGCATGTTTAACAACCATTGTCGGCTTTGGAAACTGGTTGCTCACGACGACATTAAAAAACTTATATATAACACAACTTTAAATCAAAATTACTACACACAAGTTACATGCCGAGGAGGCCCAGGAGGTGGTGGTGGTTGCAGGACTGAGTTCAATAGCTATATTGTTCTTGAGTACGGGTTATTCTTGATTTCGGTAATCTGGAATCGAAATAATGGAAATAGTAACTGAAACGATAATCAATGCCTTTGCTAATAACAGAGGCTTAAGTGACAGAGACTTAGTTCTCAATATTATGAGGAATGTGGAAGCTGAGGTAAACATAGGTATTATTTCTGATGCTTCACAAAACTTGGCAGAGGCTCTCACAACCCAAACGAACGGAATTGCAGATGAAACTGATGGACAACTTTTTGTGTCGAGCGTGACTTTTAGTAATGTGTGGGTATTACAGAATCTAACACAGAATGTTACTCTGAGCGAATTAGAAGATCCATGGCAAGGATTCATGTCACAGCGTCGCAGGATAATTCTCAGTCGCGGAAATTTGAACGAAGACTATCTCACAACGTTTAGATTGCCTGAAGATATCATCGTAATTCGATACATATTAGACTTCCTGTCCATAGATGAGGAAGTATGGGGAGTTTCCCAATGCTACTTTTGGGGTGACCCTATCGGCCCAAAGGGCATTTGTTAGAGCATTGTGCCAATTCCTCTGGTTGTCGGTGACATATTTAAGGATTATGCGGATGAGGTTTTTATTTGATGACTCTACAACTCCATTTCCCTGGAGGTAATAGTTTGAGGCATACCTTATGCGAATTGATTTATCGATAGCAAATTCAGTCAATTTTAGTGATGAAAAATAAGAAGCATTATCAAATATGAGAGCGTCAGGGATGCCAAACCTGTCGATAATAAATTTCTCAATAAAAGATATTACCTCGCCTTCACTCTCATTCATAAGCATGTCATGCTCTTTTTCATCAATGAGTGCATTTTTGAATGTCTTCTCATAATGCAGGAACTCTAGGATTTTCTCGTCACCTTCGAATACCTGTCAATTTGAGATGTTATCAGGTACGGATGGTATGACCAATGAATTCAACATAATATTTATTCTTGTTTAATCTAATATTAGGAAAAAATTTGCAACCATACCAGCCATCAGATCATCATCTTGGTTTTGCCATCGAGGTATGTGTATGATATTAAAAGAATCAAAACTGTCAATTAAGCTCCATACCTCATGTTGGTATCTTACCAAGTGTGGTGAATTTCAATGTATCCTTTTCCTTACCTGGTCCACAATTATCTGTGAGTCACCAAAAGCTTTAAAATTTCTCACCTTCATATCAATGGCTTTTTTCAAGCCCTATACCAAGCCTTTGTATGTTGTCGTGTTGTTGATGCATGTGAACTCCAACTGACTGGCCATCAAATGTTGTTTCCCTTGCGGGTCAATGAGAATGCTCCTAACACCTGCACCTTCTAGGCAGTTAGAGCCATCAAAATAGTGTCCAAAACATAGAATCTGATGTTATATCAAATGAACTACCTTTTACAAAATTGTCCCTATCATCTACCATATTACAGGGTAGCTCATCAGTCGGACTACGGGGGAGAGCTTCCAACTGTGTGTTTATTGTAGTTTCTTCAATTGTCTCTGCATTGAATTATCCAAAAGAAGTTTCTGTGGCACAAACGTCGAAAATATAATTCGCAAGGAAAGAGTTGGTAAACATTGCAGGTTCATTGGGGTCATTTATTTTTGTCACTACATACTTCATGTATCTTTCTCAATCAACTCTCAACATATCACCTTTTCCCTTCAGAGGCAACAAGAGATGGGACCAATTAGTTGAGAAATACCCATTCAGGTTTGCTGACCAATCCCTACTAAGCAGCATTCCATATGCCTCGGGTATGTCGACTACCACTATGTCAATGACTTGTGTGTACTGTGGTTTGGCAGCCATCCGAATCAGCACATCTTTCAATTCTCCAATTACTTTCACATTTGTTTTGTCTAGTTGCATAATTCGAGTTCCAATTTTCTCGGGCATTGCATGAAGTCTTTTAGCAACAGCGTAAGGCATAATAGTGGACGAGGCACCAGAATCTACCAGGCAATTGTATACGTTCATCTTGAAGATTTCAAATGTTATAAGGAAAGGTGGAGTCATGGATATTGATTTCCTTCCTATCATGGCTGCACTGACATCTTGAGGTGTTCGATTCATTTTTGATAGAGTGGCTTCCATGGATGATGGCGTTTGGGCTGTACTAGGGGTAATAACAAGTCTGGGTGCCGACTTCTTGGTTTGGCTACTCGAATTGGTGGGAGATTTGCAATTCCGTTCATTCATAGCTTTCAAAAGTAGATCTCTTTGCTACATTAACTTTAACAAATCGAAGTATGTGATATTAGCTCGATATTTCTTAACATCATCCACAATGTTGTAATCAATGTTATAAACAGGGTAGGGCAGAGTAAACATACCTGTTTTTCCATTCTTAGGTGGGAGTTTACCATTTTGAGTCACCTTCATTGCATTTGGAGATGTATTATCTTTCTGTGGACAGTTCACAACTGGAGTACTCTTGGAATCACCACTAGGTCTACCCTTCTCAATAGGAACTTTGGGAGCGGATGCCTTCAAAGGGCAAACATCTTTCTTTTCCTAGTCTACAGGCTTCATCACGCCTGCAAGTGACCATTTACTTCGTGTGTGGATTTCATTAGTGTGGATTTCTGTCGTACTATCTCCTTCACAATCATCGTTCTCATTTGTATAGAAATCCCACAATACATTGATTTGAGATTCCTCGTCGACAGACTCTTCTACTTGGTATTCTTCCTCATTTTCGTGTTTTGGCTCCAACTCCACTATAGGTTCTTCTTTGGTAAGGAGCGATCCGATAAGAGCCAGCTCTTCCATATTTAAATTCCCTTCGTTGGGTGGAGCAGGCAACGTAAGTTGGCCATGACCACCTTCTATCTTCTTACGATAGAAAGGTTTGAAGGATTTTCTGTTGTTATAATCTCCTCCATTCCCATTTGTACTCTCTCTAGAATTCCTTTTCATATTGATGACCGTGTTCGTCAATTTCTTAATGATCCGATGCAAACCTTCCACATCTGTGGTATCCTTTTCTTTGATCTCAGCCACTTTGTTATCACTCCCATTATTCTTCTTGGATGACTGAGAGGCTTTCTTTTCTTCGGTTGTATGATGAAATGTTGTGAGACTGATCATTTCATTCTCAAATTTTACTGCTTCATCGATAGCACCTTGTAAGGTTTGTGCGTTACTCCACTTGACCAACATCGTAGTAGGGACAGGGAGAGTAGTGATGTAGAATTCCATGAGCACCTCATGAGTAGGTCTAGCATTAGCCAGGATTCTATTGAACAAAGTGTTGAACCGGATGTTAAAATCCTTGAACTTCTCTTTGGTTTCCATTTTCAAGTGGGATAGTTCTAAAACTAAGGCCGCAGGTGTTTTATCATTGCCAAACTTGTCTAAAAAGGCCTGTTGAAAGGCACCCCATGAGGTGATCGATCCTATTCCCAAGCTAAAGTACCATGTGGAGGTCGCACCAATCAGAGTAAAAGGGAATAAGTGACATACTACACCTTCATCGGCTACCCCCAACATGCACACAGCTAGGAAGAAAGAGTGAATATGGTTATCAGCAATGTCTCCCCACTCAGGGTCGAATTTAGGCAATACTCTTTCCGCTTTCTTGGGTAAGGCATGCTGCTGCCCAAGTACTACTACGACATCTTGTGCAAGTCAAGGAGGGAGTGCTCCCGGAGGAGGTGGGGGTTGATTCCCACCTGGAGGGGGCGGTAGAGGTGGATTCCCACCTAGAGGGGGAACGTTAGCCATATTATGGATAGGGAGGTTCTGGTTGAAGGTTTCTTTGTTAGGATTTCCCAAATCAGGCTAGGAATTACCTTTAGAGAGTGGATCCTCAGGAATTTCTTCCCAAGGAGTTTCGATACTTTTTAGGGACTCTAGCACAATATCTTCAAGAGAAGGGGCTACATATGTCTCTTCGCTTATGGTAAAGATCCTTGGCTTTCTTTTAGTTGTCAGAGGTAAAGAGTGAAAGATGGGGAGCTAAGAGAGGGAACGAGTGTAAGCCCGAGTAAGTACTCTAACTGGTTGTTCTTAAGTGACAGGATACTCCCACAGTCTTTCTTCTTTGGGTGACCCAAACATGGGACTTAGAGGGATCTCTACTTCTTCGGAATGAGGTTCTTCCAAATGGGCAGAATGATCTTTTTGACCTTTACGATCTATACATTAATCTTTTTGAATCCATGCGTGACATTTATAGATGAAATCATCAAAAGCTATGGATGGAAGTTTAGGCCCTCCTTCTAGCGCCAATTCGTTGACGCGGTGAATTTTCGCTATGCCAACAAGGGGAACTAACCCGATCGCAGGCCCCAATTAGATCTACTTTCATTTGGAGTGGCTAGTTCCAACGAGTTTTAAAGGATCGTGTAAACTATTATAGGCGTTGAAAGATTTCTCCCCAGAGGAAGACTTCAGTTAAATCAACAAAATAAACAGCTAACCTATATGTATTAAGTCCTATCTATACTAATTCTACCTACTTATACTAATCTTAGTTGTTCTAATATATACTGTAGGAGCATAATAAAAGAGATTAAACATCATATATAGATTCCAAGTCCAAATGAATCAATTATTGAATTCATAGATGAACAAGGCTGTATTAAAGCTTAATTGCAATCTAATTATTCATACGAGAATGCACATTCCTGTTCCTACAAATAAACTTGCAACTGCTGTCTAATATAGTTTCGAATCGGGGACCACTCATGAGTTAACCATGATAAAGAATTACATTCAAATAACCGAGACTAGTCATAAGCTGTATCATTATCAATCTGCACAAAACAAAACACATTTATATTTATGCCAGCAACAACACCCTAATTCTAAACACATGAAAGAAGTGGAAAATAAATCTGAAAAAGGGCTTCTTCTTGACCGAAATGGTATTCTTTATTAGCATAATAAAATCAACCCCTCTTCTGCCAAAAAAACTCCTCCTCCCATCTCTGGAGGTAATATTTATGTAGAAAAAGCCTGACCCTCCATCTTCCCCTGACTTTTCCCCTTCCTCTCTTTTCAATATACAAATTAAAATATACAGACGTAGAACAATAGGTGAAACCGCTGACACGTTGAGGCCACATTTGCTGGAACATTTTATTTCCTGGGGAAATGAATGGATGCCGATGGGAAGGAAAATGATTGCGTGTCATCTCTTCATGATAAACCCTCGGGACAACATAACTTTCAGAATACACAGGCGACACATGGAAACCTGATCGTGAACTCCTAAGGCCGGATCTTAAATAGAATACACCCGCATATATAAACTTTTTGGATCTGCTCATGAATCCTTTACCTGTAGCCATTCCTAATGTTTATGCATCTACTCTTCAATCTCGCTTTTCTTCTCTTGATCATCACCTGCAGAAATAATTAACATTAGCTATGATTATGAAATATATGAAAGAAACGCCCAAAAAACACAAATCTTGCCCTTAATAAAACTTTTATAAAATCAAAAGGAACAAGCGTGAAAGAATCAACCCCTAGTTCAGCCAAGGTTGCGATGCGATCAAGTCGCAATTGCACATCACAGTGGGCAGACACATGCAACATCACCCATGGTCCCGCCAATTGCGATTTGAGATTGGCCGGACTTGAAAATATATGTGTTGTGTTTAATAATCCCAACGGGTCTGCCATATCGCATCACACTTTATGTATAAATGTTGGGTTTCACCGATTGCGATTTGTGATTGGGGAGCGGAACCGAAATCATATGTGTTATGCTTGATAGTCCTGTCGGGTCCGTTGTATTGCATCGCATCTTATGTTTAAGATTTGGGCTCCGCCGATTGCGATTTGCGATAAGCCAGACACGAAAAATATATGCGCTGCAGTTAATAATTCCAGCAAGTCTGCCATATCGCATCGCGCTTTATGTATAAACACAGTACTCTGCCGATTGCGATTTGCGATTGGAGAAGCGGACCCAAAAAATATATGTGTTATGTTTAATAATCCTGGTGGGTCCGGTGTATCACAGTGCGCCTTATGTATCAGTGTTGAAAGTGCCGATTGCGATATCTGATGTGATCAAAGACTTGATAACATCACAGTAACTCATGGGAGATAGACCCTAGCACTTTACTAATGCAAAAAGAGATATGCGATGGAGGAGTGGTCAAGCGATTGCAATAAGTGATTAAGGCATGCATCGAGAGATGTGTAAAGACCGAGGAAGCGCGAAAAGGGTAAGTTATGCATTATTGTATAAAATTTCTATTGTCAAAGCATTGATATAGAAATAAGGACGCAATAGAAGGTTTTGAGGGTTGAGTCCAAATATACCCATAGTAAAGAGTGGGGGTTGGTTATATGTGTGGGCATAGAGCACCATGAAGGCTTATGAGGATTGAGAAAGTCTCGATGAAGGATATGAATGAAGGGCTAGACTGGGTTAAAATGAATCATGCTGCAGAGATTTATTCAGGGGGGTCTTAACCATTAAGAATTGAAGATTTGACTTAGAAGAGAGTTAAAATCCCTAGGATAAAAACATATCATTGGGAGAGTTATTATTTGGAGAAATGAAAGATCAAACTTCTAGGGGACCCATTCAAATTTGCTACCAGAGCAGGTTTTAATAGGGTGGTGGTTGTGGCCACAACAAGTCTATATATGCTACAGGGCCCCAAATTTCAAAGAGGTTGACTGTGAAATTTAAATCTCCTGCCATAATGAATTTCCTAGAGGAGAAGCGTGGGAGATTAAAGGTTCTTTGTCAAAAAAAATCTTTCATAATAGAGACTATATGTAATTCAACTTGTGAAGGATATAAAATGATCTTGGAGAGGTATAAGAGAAAAAACAAGAACAAGAGGACCATGCAGATGTGCAATTAAACATAATATATTTTCTTCCTATAATGAGGCAACCCGACCACCCTAAATCATTCAAGTAGTGAAAATACCAAGCAAGAAGAAGCATGGATAAGATGGAAACTTCCTTTGTCCCTTCGACAATAGTATCCTGTATAAAAATGATATGTAGAGAATGGATATCGATAATTCTTTTCAGAGACAAGGATAATTCTTTTATGAGACAAGTTATTTGTGGGGTTGGCTAGACCTTGAATGTTAATAAAGAGGATTCTCATTATAAAACCTTTGTGGGGATGATTGATCTAAGGGCCCCAATAATCATTTTTTTTTCTTATCAAATTTCATAGAAACCTTTATTCATGGCTATAGAGATATAATATTTTCTACCCTTGTGAGGGCTAGAGAGGCCCAAATCTTTAGATTCTCATATTCCCTCACTAGGCTTGAGGAAAAATTGTTCTTCAGGAGTTGAAGAAGAGTCGAAGGAAGGGTGGGATAGTGAGCAAAGATTATAATTTGAAGGGGGAGGAGTTGAAAGGGGAGTGGAAGTGTTCGTCTTAGAGGAAGGGTATAAAAGAGAGGGGAGTAGATGGATTCACATGTGGGGGAAGAGAGAAAAACCTAAGAAAGAGGGACGGGGACAAGGCATAGAAGTATGGGAGTGAAAAAATTAAATTTATGCCAAAGGATGTAGGAAGTGGGGTAGATCCAAAGTTGTTTACAAAATTAAGAAATCATTTAAAGGTGAAGAGGAAGGGGAGGAAACTATATTCATACCCACCAAGGAGACATCTGTTATCGACCGAGTATATTGAAGCGATTATGGTGTGATAGGAAATGATAGTACCTCCTGATTCCCTCTAAATGAGTAACCAAACCTAGTCCATCAAAGGATGATGTGGAGGCATCCTCTTTGGGGTGTCTTTTCTAGTTAGGAGCAAAAGTCTAAAATGGGAGAGCTATGGTCTTCCACCTCCTATTGAGATTTTCTAGCACATTTCTAGTTTCTTTTCCCCAATGACCAATCCTCTCCCAAGTTTCCATATGAGTGACAAAGATCACATTTGAAGGGAATACCTTCATAATATATGGTTTACCTATGAATTAGTTTCCCATAATGAATATTTATAGTGTTCAGGAGACATGGGGCTATATTTATCCCAACTAGGATCTTGGCCATAACCATATATCCTAAGATTTGATAGGAATTTCCTTTTCCATAGTAAAAACCTAGAATATTCCTAGTCTCCTTGCATCAAAATCAATCTCCCATTGTTTAAGGTATAAATCTTGAGATCCCCACTGCAAGCGATGTTGAAGAACATTTTTGTCATTGTCCCTAAATGCAATGATCCATCCCATCCAACCCTACATGAGAATCAAAAAATGAGGGGCATAACCAAGTTTAGGAAAAGAAAAATTGGTTATCCAAAGCCTCATGACTTTCATCGTCATGTGTTTCCTGGAAAAATAACCAACATCTATTGTATATTCTATTTTTGAAATATTGTTTAGCTTAATGTTCACACCAAGAATGAGACTAGACTTCTTAACATTCCTCTTGACATATTTCTTACTATGTTGGAGGGGTGGCAACTAGCTAGGAGAGTTTCTACCATCACTAAGCATGTTGAGGGTAATGAAATTGCTAAGGAAACCACTTTGGGAGCATTTGGGAGGAGGGTTGGTAAGAGGCATGATATGGCGCAAAAAGGGGAAAAGTAGTTAGGTCCTCAATCGTAAAAACATCTAGAGGGGACCTTGGAGATGGAGAGAGAGAATAAATGGATTTCAAAGAAGAGCCTCAAAGCATATATAGAAGTGATGAGTAGGTGGGAGGGGAAGAACCCTCATCAGAAGGTGAGTCTAGAGGGATGAAAAGGACAACAACATAGGGGAGGGAAAGTGGGATACACACAACCTCATCATTCTCTGTTGTTGAAGTGCTAAGAGGTGCAGGTATAGTCAGGTCCAGTGAAAAAGAGATCGATGTAATAGGAGCTAAAGACATGGAGGGTTGGGAACAAATTTAGTAATCCTTGTATAGATCTTACCAAATATCCACCAATTCCCCATCCATTTAAACATTCTAGACCAAACTCTAGCATTCCATTTATTTCATCAATTGTTCTTTTCACTTTATTATTATTATTATTCAATTTAACACATCATTTTATTAACCCATAATAATCTCCCCTTTAAACAAAATAATCTATAATCCCTAATAAATTATATATATATATAACTTCTCTGCAATTACCAAATTACTTTTAAAATATCTACCAGGTAAAATGCCCATCAATCCTCCACATACAAAATCATAGATTTTGCTACATTCAACAATTTCTCATTAAGCAATATTCAAATTTTAAGAAAAAACTAGCTTATGTAAATACCCATCAATCCTCTCTGTCCACAATCTCCAAACCATTTTTAAAATAATAAAACCCATGAATCGTTAATGTGTGGGCATGTTTAACAACCATTGTCGGCTTTGGAAACTGGTTGCTCACGACGACATTAAAAAACTTATATATAACACAACTTTAAATCAAAATTACTACACACAAGTTACATGCCGAGGAGGCCCAGGAGGTGGTGGTGGTTGCGGGACTGAGTTCAATCGTTATATTATTCTTGAGTACGGGTTATTCTTGATTTCGGTAATCTGGAATCGAAATAATGGAAATAGTAACTGAAACGATAATCAATGCCTTTGCAAATAACAGAGACTTAAGTGACAGAGACTTAGTTCTCAATATTATGAGGAATGTGGAAGCTGAGGTAAACGTAGGTATTATTTCTGATGCTTCACAAAACTTGGCGGAGGCTCTCACAACCCAAACGAACGGAATTGCAGATGAAACTGATGGACAACTTTTTGTGTCGAGCGTGAGTTTTAATAATGTGTGGGTATTACAGAATCTAACACAGAATGTTACTCTGAGCGAATTAGAAGATCCATGGCAAGGAGTCATATCACAGCGTCGCAGGATAATTCTCAGCCGCGGAAATTTGAACGAAGACTATCTCACAACGTTTAGATTGCCTGAAGATATCATCGTAATTCGATACATATTAGACTTCCGCCAACTCGAGAATGGAGTCCAGCACTCCACCCAAATTATTTGGAATTCCAGATTCAGTTGGCGAGAGATCATGCAACATTTACAGGAGAATACACATAACTTCAATTTCAAACCTGAAATTATGACTATAGCGCTGAATTACTTTGCAGAGAGAGTTGAAAGAAGTAGTCCTGCACAAGTAGTGGATGGGTTGCCTGACGTTATAAATCGCGTGGAGGACAATGCAGAAGGTGATGAAGTGATCTGCGCAATTTGTTACGAGAAGTTTAGAAATGGGGAGACTGCAAAACAACTGCAATGCAACCATCTTTACCATTCCCACTGCATCCTCTCATGGTTTAGTCACAACATCTCCTGTCCCACATGCAGACATGAGCCACTTTCTCCACAACGATGAGCGGCCCTGTGGCGTTACTCAATTTCTTTATTTCTAGGAATAATTTGCATTGGTTCTTTAATTCGCACAGTAAGTTGGATTCTATCCAACATTGTAGCTTTAGTTTGACAGGCTTCCTTTTTACATTGCTCCTAAAAATAAATTAATTAAAACAGGAAGTATCTAAAAACATAGCTAATGTAATGAAAGATTTTGCAAAGTCATGATCATATATAGTTGTTTTAATATTGAATAAATAAAAATGTTCATTGACACACCAAAATAAATAAATTTGACGACACAAAATACATTGTACAATCATAAAAATCCAAATTACAATGACAATCATGAAATTGGATCATTATTTTTAGGTTCATTTAAAGACAGAAGTTAGTTCTAGAAGGTGTTAGAAGTTTAATATATGTTATTTTGTAAAAAAAGTTTAATAAGATTTAAACCACTGTCTCGTGGGCTTTACCTAACAAAACCGTCAAACCACACACCACTATCTGACATGTTTTGTGATTGTTACTGTGTAGAATTCTAAATTATGTTATGACACTTTTCTTGATTTTGCTTAAAACATTTGGAAACATTTATCTCTTACATGCAAATAGCCAAAGCACCAGCCAGAGATGACTCCCACGTGCACACAAGGTGGTAGGTGGTTATCGGGAAATATCTTGATGATACGTTTGCACTTAATGCATGATTGATATTGAGAAAATCCATAAATCCCTGGAAATGGATGAAGTAGATGCAAGAATTGCATTGTGCGAATGAAGCCATGATTACCACCAAGAAAGTCTTCAAATCTGAAAAATGCATTTTGTAATGTGAATGTGTTGACAAGGCATGTGCAAATATTTTTTTTCCTTTTCTTTGTTGAAATGATTAGTCACAATGATTAGTCACAGAATGGTTGATATTTTACTCATTGCTTGTCATTAATACTATGGGGTGTGACAAAGAGGAGAAGCATTCATTTTGAAAAAGAATTCTAAAATTTTTGTGATGCATAGGTTAGATGTGTTGAGGGGATGGATGCTAGTATGGTGAATATGTTATATGTGGTTAGGGGATGTATGTTAGCAAGATATTTGTACGATTAATGTTACGAAAGGAAATGATTATCAATGTTTTCAAAATAATTGTTGAGTATGGAAATCTCTAAATTAAGTTATGATACAAAGTTTCTTTTTTGTGCGTTTATTGGGAAAAACATAGAAGTATTGAGAGGGAGGTTGATGAGGAACTATTGGCTCAATGAAGGGAATCTCTTGTGCTTTGAAATATAGCTAAAAGACCACCCATAACTTGTGCAAACTCATGGCTTTGAGGGGTTGAAGGGAAAATTCTTGGTTTTTTGGGTATAAAGGATAGTGGCCTTCATTATTTCACTTTCTATTGACTAAGAGAGTTCCCCTAATGGGTCAATTAAACAAACAATTGGGTCTATGGTTGGGTGGAAAACGGGTCACCCTTCAATAGTTGAAAGCAACTATAAATTGAACAAGATAAGCTTTTTTTATGATTAATTTGGAACATAATTGATATTGCATGATTGTGAATTCCTATTGTGTTTATATGTAATCTTCAACAATTACGTGTTGAAAACTATAATTGGAAACTTGTGATGCATATTTATGATTGCGTGCATATATTTGATGGTTAATATGAGCATATGACTCATAGAAATTCCTAATCTTTGGTTATCTTTGATTCTTATGGATGTAGCAGGTCTTTTGAAAGAATGCTTATAGCTAAAAGGGTAGAGGAAGTCTTCTTATCAACGTCTTGGACAATCTTGATGGCAAGCTTGTAGAGAAATTCCCTCATAGGCCCTTAATGAAGAGAGATGGGCTTGCACCAACCATGTAAAAGGAGCCCTTGAAATGTTGCCCAAGGGTAGGTCAGCCAAGTGAATTTAATGGGTGTGGTTATAAGAAGTAAAGTTAGTGTTCCATGGTGAACACTATATGAGGAAAGTACTGAGAGAACCTCTAAAATGATTTACTGAAAAGTTCACTAATGAATTCATGGATTTGTAAAATTTGTTGGAGGATTTAATTGGGATTTTCTAAGCCTTCTCAAATAACACCTATGTTTAGTATCCCTATTGGAACAATAATATTGTTTGAACAACTAAAGTTTATTCTTGATTGTGGATAAGAAGACATAAATACATTCCTTATAATTATATCCTTAAAAAGGATGGGAAATACACCCAATGTTGATGTTGATATGAAGAAAAACTCTTAACTATTAAAAAAACACAATAACTTCTTTAGATTGTCATAAATCTTTGGAAATAAGTATGAGAATTTTTTTCCTTAGTTGATAAGAAGTTTTATAAAGCACATGTTTTACAAATATAAACCTTAAATATAATCTCTTTAATTGATGTATAAAAAAGCACAAAACCTTAATTTTAACAAAATTAAACTATCCATAAAATAAATGTTTTTGATTTCAAATTAAAGTCTTTTAAAGAATCTTAACTACTATTATGTTTGTAAAGTAAACTTGAAATATATCACATATTTGTAAAGTAAACTTGAAATAGGTGTTACATGCACAATGAAAATCATGGCACATTGAAAAATATCATTCAATATTATAGGTTTCGGAAGCCATTAGATAACGCAAGGTGTTATTGGCATAGTATTTGACTTAGGTTGAAAAACTGAGGAGAGCATTATGCTCAAAAGTAGAGCCTTTGTGCTAAAAAATGGGATGCGAGGCAACGAGACTTGGAATAACTGTGCCTGGTTTTGAAGAAAACCAAAAGATGCAAAACAGGATGACTATCTACATAACTGTAGCTCTTTCCTAGAGGAATTGCATCAAGGAAGGCAGGTCTGGAGTGTTTTCATTCAATTGAATTCAATGCACGAGCTAGCCTATTCATGATAGCATTTAACGTTACCTGTGGTGTTCTAGTCACTTGCATTAGGGGGGTTGTAGTCTTGTTGAGCAATCTCCGTGTAGCAAGGGCGGCTCCTTATTACCTCCCCAATGTAAGGGATTTTTAGAGATTGCATGTCGAGAAAGGCCCATTTTTTCAATTTGTTTTTATTGTGATTTTTCGGAAGTTTTTTGGTCGGTTTTTCTAATCTAATTTCTCTAAAATCTGGCAGGAATTTATTGAAATCACAATTTTGATAGGTAATTCCTGTGTAATCCAAATTCCCTAAGAGTTTTTCAGAGTGTTGAACCTATATATACAGTCAAAAACCAATTTAAATAATGCAAATCAAGATTTGAACTCAAATTTATCTTGCACCAAAAAATCCAAAAAATAACACTAAAAACAATGATCCCATGTCGGTCCCAGTTTTCCCTAAAAATGTCGTTTAGGGCCTCAAAATGGCTTCGGAAGTTCAGGACCCGAAAAACTGCCAAAAATGGTAATTTGTGCTACAATTAAGGAAACTTAAAAAAGAAAGAAAGAAACAATGGTGGGGGTCCAAGTTGAATAGCAGGGTGGCCACCAATATCCACCTAGATCATTCCTCCCCCCTTAGGAAGCAATGGCTCCCAAAGTGTTGAGTTCCTCCATGAGATGAGGAAACTTTTGTTGAACTTGGTCCCTCATGAGCCACTTTCCCTCATGAAGGATTTGGCCTGCCTTGACAACTCGATATAGTTGTATCCTTTACTGTCGGGTGTTCTTGATCTGTGTGCCCATGATCCGATTAGTTGTGGCTTGTTCCATGCAATTTGGATTTAACTATGTATGTGTGAGATGTTCTGCAATGTTTGATGTGCCCAGTAATGGTGGGAAGTATGGTCGAGGGCGGTCCACAATGAAAATTGGGTGCAGGCCAAGGAATGGAGGAATGTTGAGCTCAAATGCATTGTCTCTTGTAGCTTTGGTAATGGTGTAAGGGCCATATCAGAGTGGTTTGAGTTTCTTATAGGCTCCGACAAGGTGTTTCTTCTACAAATGAAACCAAACTTTGTCGCCCACCTGAAACTTGTGTGGCACCCGATGTTGATCATGTCACTGCTTGTACTTGGAATTTGATTTCTCCAGAATGTCATGGACCTGCTAGCAGATATGTCAAATGTGTTCAATTAAGTTTTTTGCCTTATCGACTTTCGATTCCACATAATCCGAATCTTCCTAAGTAGCTACAAATGGTATGGCCACATCAATGGGACATAGTGGCTGGAATCCCAAGCCCACCTAAAAAGGGTTGTGGCCAGTCGAGCTGTGGAGAGCCCAGTTATGGTTGTGCTATACATAGGGGAGGCTCTCATCCCATGTGCGAGGATGCTTTGAGTTGTACATGTGCAAAATGTGTACGATCATATTGTTGATGACCTCTGTTTGGCGATCAGTTTGGGAATGGAAAGCTGTGAATTAGTGAGCTTGGTGTCTAGCATCTACTAGAGATTAGACCAAAATGTACTGAGGAACTCGTTGTCCCGATATGAGATGATAGACTAAGGGATCCAAAAGTGTACCCACACTCATTCAAAGAAGAGTTTAGCAGTGGCTTCTACTGTGATATTCTTCTTATCGACCGCCATAATGGCCATATTCGAGAATTTGTCGACGGCCACAAAAACATAATCGTTTCCATGATTAGTAGAAGGAAGGCCTGACATGTAATCCATGGAGATGGATTCCTAAGGTCGACCAGGGGTAGGAAGTGAATTATAGAGGCCTTGCTTCTTGATGGTCGATTTGTCAATGGCACAGGCAGTGCAGGATCTGATGTACTTCCCAACATCCTATTGAAGATTCAACCAATAGAAATACCTCTGCAGTATTGGCACTATTTTCTCAACCCCGAAATGCCTAACGACCCCATTGTAGTGCACTTCCCAAATCATCTTGGATTGCTCACTTGAAGGAAGACAAAGGTGTCCCAGGTGGAATAACAGGGTATTCTGGAGGTGAAAATTTGGAGCTTACTGACCCTCCAAGGGCATCCGGTATGTGTGGTCGAATTCTGGGTCACTTTTGTAGAGAAGTGCCCAATCAGAAGTCTCGTTCCCACAAGAGTTGAGAATAATGGTTAATGTCATGATCGATGGTCGGTTGAGGCAGTCTTCCACATTATTGGTGTTTCCCTTCTTATACTTCAAATGGAATTGTTATAGACATGTGGACCACTTCTGATGTTGATCATTTTGCAACTTCCCTTGCATCTATGTGAACTGCAGGGGTCGGTGGTCTGTGTGGATGACCATTTCCTTCCTTAAAATGTAATGCTTCCATTGTTGGGAAGCCTACGCAATGGAATATATCTCTTTGTCATAAGTGGGATACTTTCGGACTGTTTTTGAAAGTGTCCTACTGTGATATGCCACTGGATGCCCCTGTTGAGTAAGGACTGCCCCAATAGCATTTTCAGAGGCATTTGTATTGATCTCAAATGGTTGTTGCAAGTCTGGTAAACTGAGAACTGGTGCAAAGTAGAGTCGATGTTTTAACTCTGCGAATGCCTTCTATTGAGATTCAGACGAAAAGAATTTTTCTTTTGCTCCTCCCTTGGTGACTTGACTTAAGGGCCAAGTGATATGAGAGAATACCAACACGAACCCGCAATAGAAATTGGAAAGACCCAGAATGCTATGGAGCTCTGTTAGAGTGGTTGGGGTTGGCCAATCCCGAATGACTTGGATCTTGACTGGATCCACATGCACTCCCTGTTCATCAATAATGTATCCCAAATACTAAACTTGGGTCATTCCAAAAGTTCATTTCTCAAAATTTTCACACAACTTGTGTTGCCGCAGTGTTTGGAGAACCTGTCGAGTGTGGTGGAGATGCTCTTCCCAACTCTGGCTAAAGATCACAATGTCGTCCAAGTATACCACTAAAAATGAGTTGGTGAATGGTCGTAAGATGTCATTCATCAGCCTCATGAAGGTTGTAGGAGCATTCATCAACCCAAAAGGCATAACCAACCATTCGAAAAGGCCCTCCTTGGCTTCGAAGGCAGTCTTCCACACATCGAAGGATTTGTTTGGTACCGAGTGATATCCGGACTTCAAGTCGATCTTGCTGAAATATTTTTCCCCCTTGAGTTGGTCCAAAAGGTCATAAATCCGTGGGATCAACTACCTATTCTAGACAATGATCTTGTTCAGCACCTGATAGTCAATACAAAGTCTCCAAGTCCCATCCTTCTTCTATACCAACACGATCGGGCTCCCATAGGGCAATGAACTTGGCCGGATGTGACCTTTATGCAAGAGCTCTTGAATCTGCCTTTTGATTTCGTTTTTCTCCAAAACGAATCGACGATACATTGGTCCATTGGGCAACGTTGCACCTAGGGTCAGATTAATGGAGTGCTTGACCTGACAGTGCAGAGGCACCCCTACGAGGGAGGTGAAGATGTCCATGTAATCCTCCACGACCTTGTCCATCTATTGTTGTCATGTGGAGGGGCCTTGCCTGGATGTCGTGGCCATCATCTTATTCTTTCCTTGAGGGAATATCATCAGGGAAACAAATTTCCTAGTTTTGGAAATGAGCTTATTGCACTGTTTTGCAGTAACCACATAGATGGCAGTAGTCGGTTTTATCTCTCGTATCATGTACAAGCTATTTCCCAAAGTAACAATAAAAGCCTGAGGCCTTGACTCATAGTGGGGGTTGGTTATATGTGTGGGCATAGAGCACCATGAAGGTTTATGAGGATTGGAAAAGTCTCGATGAAGGATATGAATGAAGGGCTAGACTGGGTTATAAATGAATCATGTCATAGAGATTTATTCATGGGCGTCTTAACCATTAAGAATTGAAGATTTGACTTGGCAGAGAGTTAAAATCCCTGGGATAAAAATAGATCATTCGGAGAGTTATTATTCGGAGAAATGAAAGATCAAAATTCTAGGGGACCCATTCAAATTTTCTACCAGAGCAGGTTTTAATAGGGCGGTGATTGTGGCCACAACAAATGGCGAACCATTGGGCGAACTAGTTATCTTTGTTACCAAATAAAATTTGGATCAGTAGAACATCAGGGTGTTAAGATAAACTTGAAATGCAAACTGTATAGATGGATAGGCATGGGTTCCACTTTAGCATTAATAACTTTATGCAGGATAAAGACAAATAGCTTCTACTTACTAATAGGTTTTGACAGGCATTCTCCAATGGTCGAATTATGGGATTTATTTACCTTCCCTTACCTATTTTCTACTTGCAAAATCCTTTCGGGGCCATCACTGGTATGTCAATACCTATTTAGGTGTGTACCTCAGCTCTTTATCGCTCATCAAACTTGATGTAGATATGTTTATCTTCACTTTATGTAAGAATTTTAGTGTTACTTTCGTATGATTGAATGGGGTGCAGTCATGGATCATGCCATATTTTTAAACTGCTTAAGCAAGGTTGGGCTTGCTATGTCAACCAGTACTCTGACTCCAACAACAGTCCGTACTCCAACCGGCTTCCCAAACAACCTGTCCTTCCAGTTTCAGGCACAAGGACTAGAGCACAATTAAATTTTCCATAGGATATATGACAGTGAGCTTAGCCCATGAGAGGAGGTTTACTTGTAGATGACATATATTGGAAATTTTAGTGTGGTGGACGGAACCAATGGAAAATAATTGCAAACCTCATAGGAAAGTATAGGCTAGGTCTAGGTGGGATTTTGAAAATGCAGCGTTCTGCCATGCCAATCCAATCCGTAGTTACACACTTTTCGTTCTATAAAGATGTCCCTACATGCTTCGGGTATCTAGGTTATCAATAGAGCCTTCCTAATTCCCAACATGTGCCAATGAGTGGCTTTGACTTGAATTTCACTGTTGATTTTGCAAATTCTCATAGGCTCATTGAAGGCTTGCTTGATTTGCAAGGTAACGATGAATTTAGGATTGGCAAACTCATCAGCAGGTTACTAAGGGAAGCAAAAAGCTGAAGGTAGTGAATGAGGGAAATCAGAAGAGGGTTATAAAAAGGTGAAAATGGTACTTGAAAGACCAAAATCAATTGACTGAAAAGGACTGAAATTCAAAACAGCAGGAAGATAAACTTTGTGTAAAACAAAAACAGACAGGATGAAAATATAACTAAGCTAACAGCAAAAAATAAAATGAATCCTAACCTACTCAAGAGGTAACCACCATGTGGTGGCTACTGGAAGTACCTCTTAAGATGTTGGCCATTAACAGGGAGTTTTTCAGTTTCTCCCTGTAAAGTTTTCAATTTGTAGGTTCCCTGACCAATTTTTTCCTCAACTTGGAATGGGCCTAGCCATAAGTGTTGGAATTTCGTGTGCTTACCTTTTGGCTCACTCAACTTGTCCCATTTCAGGACAAGCTCTTTGACTTGGTAATCTTTATCTCCTGCCAGATGGCGATCAAACCATCTCTTCACGATCATTTGGTGATTCTTGAACTTGTTTCTGGCATTATCTCTCAATTCCTCCAACCTCACCAGTTGGTTGATCCTTCTTTGAAGTAAGGCTGAAGGGGTCCCTCTCGAGGCTTGGGAGAGCTGTAACGAGGGAAGGGTAACATTGTGGGGCAAGATGGCTTCCTGTCCATAGACAAGGATGTATGGGGAGTTTCCCATTGCTACTTTTGGGGTGACCCTATCGGCCCAACGGGCATTTGTTAGAGCGTTGTGCCAATTCCTCTAGTTGTCGGCGACATATTTACAGATTATGCAGATGAGGTTTTTATTTGATGACTCTGCAACTCCATTTCCCTGGGGGTAATAGTTTGATGCATACCTTATGCGAATGGATTTATCGATAGCAAATTCAGTAAATTTTAGTGATGAAAAATAAGAAGCATTATCAAATATGAGAGTGTCAGGGATGCCAAACCTGTTGATAATAAATTTCTCAATAAAAGATATTACCTCGTCTTCACTCTCATTCATAAGCCTGTCATGTTATTTTTCATCAATGAGTGCATTTTTGAATGTCTTCTCGCAATGCAGGAACTCAAGGATTTTCTCGTCACCTTCGAATACCTGCCAATTTGAGATGTTATCAGGTACGGATGGTCTGAAAATCAATTCAACATAATATTTATTCTTGTTTAATCTAAGATCAGGCAAAAGTTTTGCAGCCATACTAGCCATCAGATCGGCATCTTGGTTTTGCCATCGAGGTATGTTTATGATATTAAAAGAATCAAAACTGTCAATTAAGCTCCATACCTCATGTTGGTATCTTACCAGGTGTGGTGAATTACAATGCATCCTTTTCCTTACCTGGTCCAAAATTATCTGTGAGTCACCAAAAGCTTTAAAATTTCTCACCTTCATATTAATGGCTTTTTTCAAGCCCTGTAGCAAGCCTTCATATTCTGTCGTGTTGTTGATGCACGTGAACTCCAACTGACTGGCCATCAAATGTTTTCTCCCTTGTGGGTCAATGAGAATGCTCCCAGCACCTACACCTTCTAGGTAGTTAGAGCCATCAAAATAGTGTCCAAAACATAGATTCTGATGTTATATCAAATGAACTGCCTTTCACAAAATTGGCCTTATCATCTACCATATTACAGGGTAGCTCATTAGTCGAACTACGGGGGAGAGCTCCCAACCGTGTGTTTATTGCAGTTTCTTAGACTATCTCTGCATGGAATTATCCAAAACAAGTTTCCGTGGCACAACCGTCGAAACTATAATTCCCAAGGATAGAGCTGGTAAACATTACAGGTTCATTGCAGTCATTTAGTTCTGTCACTACATACTTCATGTATCTTTCTCGATCAACTCTCAACATATCACCTTTTCCCTTTTGAGGCAACAAGAGATGGGACCAATCAGTTGAGAAATACCCATTCAGATTTGCTGACCAATCCCTACTAAGTAGCATTCCTTATGCCTCGGGTATGTCAACTACCACTATGTCAATGACTTCTGTATACCGTGGTTTGGCAGCCATCCGAATCAACACATCTTTCAATTCTCCAATTACTTTCACATTTGTTCTATCTAGTTGCATAGTTTGAGTTCCAGTTTTCTTGGGCATTGCATGAAGTCTTTTAGCAACAGCGTAAGGCATAACAGTCGATGAGGCACTAGAATCTACCAAGTAATTATATATGTTCATGTTGAAGATTTCAAATGTGATAAGGAAAGGTGGAGTCATGGATTTTGATTTCCTTCCTATCATGGTTGCACTGACATCTTGAGGCATTCGATTCATTTTTGATAGAGTGGCTTCCATCGCTGAGGGTGTTTGGGCTATAATAGGGGTACTAACAGGTCTAGATGTCGACTTCTTAGTTTAGCTACTCGGATTGGTTGGAGATTTGCAATTCTGTTTATTCACAACTTTCAAAAGAAGATCTCTTTGCTACGTTAACATTAACAAATTGAAGTATGTTATATTAGCTCAAGATTTCTTAAGATCATCCAAAATGTTGTAATCAATGTTATAAACAGGGTAGGGTAGAGTAAACATACCTGTTTTTCCATTCTTAGGTGGGAGTTTACCATTTTGAGTCGCCTTTGTTGCATTTGGAGATGTATTATCTTTCTGTGGACAGTTCAGAACTGGAGTACTCTTGGAATCACCACTAGGTCTACCCTTCTCAACAGGAACTTTGGGAGTGGATGCCTTCAAAGGGTGAACATCTTTCTTTGCATGGTCTATAGGCTTCATCACGCCCACAAGTGGTCCTTTACTTCATGTGTGGATTTCATTAGTGTGGATTTCTGCCATATTATCTCCTTCATCGTCATCGTTCTCATTTGTATAAAATCCCACAATACATTGATTTGAGATTCATCGTCCACGGGCTCTTCTACTTGGTATTATCCCTCATTTTCTTGTTCTGGCTCGAACTCCACTATAGGTTCTTCTTTGGTAAGGAGCGATCCGATAAGAGCCAACTCTTCCATATTTAAATTCCTTCGTTGGGTGGAGCAGGAAACACAAGTTGGCCATGACCACCTTCTATCTTCTTACAATAGAAAGGTTTGAAGGATTTTCTGTTGTTATAATCTCCTCCATTCCCATTTGTACTCTCTCTATAATTCCTTTTCATATCGATGACCGTGTTCGTCAATTTCTTAATGATCCGATGCAAACCTTCCACATCTACGGTATCCTTTTCTTTGATCTCAGCCACTTTGTTATCCTTTTCTTTCTTTGATCTATGGTATTCTTCTTGGATGACTGAGAGGCTTTCTTTTCTTCGGTTGTATGATGACATGCTATGATACTGATCATTTCATTCTCGACTTTTACTACTTCATCGATAGCACCTTTTAAGGTTTGTTCATTACTCCTCTTGACCCACATCGCAGTAGGGACAGGGAGAGCAGTGATGTAGAATTACATGAGCATCTCATCAGTAGGTCTAGCATTAGCTGGGATTCTGTTGAACAAAGTGTTGAACCAGATGTTAAAATCCTTGAACTTCTCTTTGGTTTCCATTTTCAAAAGGGATAGTTCTAAAACTAAGGCCGCAGGTGTTTTGTCATCACCAAACTTGTCTAAAAAGGAAATGCACCCCATGAGGTGATTGATCCTATTCCCAACCTAAAGTACCATGTGGAGGCCGCACCAATCAGAGTAAAAGAGAATAAGCGACATACTACATCTTCATCAGCTACCCCCAACATGTGCACGACTAGGAAGAAATAGTGAATATGGTTATCAATAGTGTCTCCCTGCTCAGGGTCGAATTTAGGCAATACTCTTTCTGCGTTCTTGGGTAATGCATGTTGTTGCCCAGGTACTGCTACGGCATCTTGTGCAAGCTAGGGAGGGAGTGCTCCTGGAGGAGGTGGGGGTTGATTCCCACTTGTAGGGGGCAGTAGAGGCAGATTCCCACCTAGAGGGGGAACGTTAGCCATATTATGGATAGGGAGGTTCTAGTTGAAGGTTTCTTTGTTAGGATTTCCCAAATTGGGCTAGGAATTACCTTCAGAGAGTGGATCCTCAAAATTTCTTCCCAAGGAGTATCGATAATTTGCAGGGACTCTAGCACAATATCTTCAAGAGAAGGGGTTGTAGATGTCTCTTCGCTTATGGTAAAGATCCTTGGATTTCTTTTAGTTGTGAGAGGTAAAGAGTGAAATATGGGGAGCTGAGAGAGGGAATGAGCATAAGCACGAGTAAGTACTCTGACTGGTTGTTCTTGAGTGACAGGATACTCCTGTAGTCTCTCTTCTTTGGGTGCCCAAACACGGGACTTAGAGGGATCTCTGTTTCTTCGAAATGAGGTTCTTCCAAATTGGCAGAATGATCTTTTCAACCTTTATGATCCATACATTAATCTTTTTGAATCCATGCGTGACATTTATAGATGAAATCATCAAAATCTGTGGATGGAAGTTCAGGCCCTCCTTCTAGCACCAATTTGTTGATGCGAAGAATTTCCGCTATGCCAACAAGGGGAACTAACCCGATGGAAAGCCCCGATTAGATCTGCTTTCGTTTGGAGTGGCTAGTTCCAACGGGTTTTAAAGGATCCCATAAACTGTTATAGGTGTTGAAAGATTGCTCCTTGGAGTAAGACTTCAGTTAAATCAACAAAAGAAATAGCTAACCTATATGTATTAAGTCCTATCTATGCTAATTCTACCTACTTATACTAATCTTAACTGTTCTAATATATCCTTTAGTAGCATAATAAAAGAGATTAAACATCATATATAGATTCCAAGTCCAAATGAATCAATTACTGAATTCACAAATGAACAAGGTTGTATTAAAGCTTAATTGCAATCTGATTATTCATACAAGAATGCACATTCCTGTTCCTACAAATAAACTTGCAGCTGATGTTTAATATAGTTTTGAATTGGGGACCGCTCATGAGTTAACCATGATAAAGAATTACATTCAAATAACCAAGACTAGTCATAAGATGTATCGTTATCAATCTGCACAAAACAAAACACATTTATATTTATGCCAGCAAAAACGCCCTGATTCTAAACACATGAAAGACGTGGAAAATAAATCTGAAAAAGGGCTTCTTCTTGACCGAAACAATATTCTTTATTAGCATAATAAAATCGACCCCTCTTCTGCCAAAAAAAAAGTCCTCCTCCCATCTCTGGAGGTAATATTTATGCAGAAAAAGATTGACCCTCCGTCTTCCCCTGATTTTTCCCCTTCCTCTCTTTTCAATATACAAATTAAAATATAAAAATGTAGAACGATTGGTGAAACCGCTGACATGTCAAGGCCACATTTGCTGGAGCATTTTATTTCTTGGGCAAATGAATGGATGCCGATGGGAAGGAGAATGACTGCATGTCATATCTTCATGATAAACTCGTGGGACAACATAACTTTCGGAATACACAGGTGACACATGGAAACCCAACTATGAACGCCTAAGGCCGGATCTTAAATAGAATACACCCACATATATAAACTTTTCGGATCTCCTCATGCATCTTTTACCCGCAGCCATTCCTGATGTTTATGCATCTGCTCTTCAATCTCGCTTTTCTTCTCTTGATCATCACCTACAGAAACAATTAATATTAGCTATGATTATGAAAAATATGAAAGAAATGCCCAAAAAACACAAATCTTGCCCTCAATAAAACTTTTATAAAACCAAAAGGAACAAGTGTGAAAGAATCGGCCCCTGGTTCAGCCAAGGTTGCGATGTGATCAAGTCACAATTGCACATCGCATTGGGAAGTCACATGAAACATCACCCATGGTCCCGCCGATTGCGATTTGCGATTGGCCGAACCCGAAAATATATGTGTTGCGTTTAATAATCCCGGCGGGTCTGCCATATCGCATTGCGCTTTATGTATAAACGTTGGGTTTCACCGATTGCGATTTGTGATTGGGGAGCAGACCCAAAATCATATGTGTTATGCTTGATAGTCTCGTCGGGTCCATTGTATCGCATCACACCTTATGTATAAGCTTTGGGCTTCGCCGATTGCAATTTGCAATAGGCCAGACCCAAAAAATATATGCGCTGCGGTTAATAATTCCGACAAGTCCACCATATCGCATCGCGCTTTATGTATAAACACTAAACTCTACCGATTGCGATTTGTGATTGGAGAAGCGGACCCGAAAAATATATGTGTTATGTTTAATAATCCCGATGGGTCCGGTGTATCGCGGTGTGCCTTATGTATCAGTGTTGAAAGTGTCGATTGCGATATATGATGCGATCGGAGACTTGATAACATTGCAGTAACTCATGGGAGATAGACCCTAGCCCTTTACCAATGCGAAAAGCGATATGCGATGGAGTGGTCAAGCGATTACGATAAGCGATGAAGGCATGCATCGAGAGATGTGTAAAGACCGAGGAAGCGCGAAAAGGGTAAGTTATGCATATTTGTATAGTATTTCTATTATCAAAGCATTGATATAGAAATAAGGACGCGATAGAAGGTTTTGAGGGTTGAGTCCATATACACCCATAGTAAAGAGTGGGGGTTGGTTATATGTGTGGGCATAGAGCACCATGAAGGTTTATGAGGATTGAAAAAGTCTCGATGAAGGATATGAATGAAGGGCTAGATTGGGTTATAAATGAATCATGCCGCAGAGATTTATTCAGGGGGGTCTTAACCATTAAGAATTGAAGATTTGACTCGGCAGAGAGTTAAAATCCCTGGGATAAAAACAGATCATTCAGAGAGTTATCATTTGGAGAAATGAAAGATCAAACTTCTAGGGGACCCATTCAAATTTGCTACCAGAGTAGGTTTTAATAGGGTGGTGGTTGTGGCCACAACAGGTCTATATATGCTATAGGGCCCAAAATTTCAAAGAAGTTGACTGTGAAATTTAAATCTCCTGCCACAATGAATTTCCTATAGGAGAAGCATGGGAGATTAAAGGTTCTCTGTCAAAAAAAATCTTTCAGAATAGAGACTATATGTAATTCAACTTGTGAAGGATATAAAATGATCTTGGAGAGGTATAAGAGAAAAACCAAGAACAAGAGGACTATGCAGATGTGCAATTAAACATAATATATTTTCTTCCTATAATGAGGCAACCTGACCACCCTAAATCATTCAAGTAGTGAAAATACCAAGCAAGAAGAAGCATGGATAAGATAGAAACTTCCTTTGTCCCTTCGACAATAGTATCCTGTATAAAAATGATATGTAGAGAATGGATATAGATAATTCTTTTAAGAGACAAGGATAATTCTTTTATGAGACAAGTTATTTGTGGGGTTGGCTAGACCTTGAATGTTAATAAAGAGGATTCTCATTATAAAACCTTTGTGGGGATGATTGATCTAAGGGCCCCAATAATCAATCTTTTTTTCTTATCAAATTTCATAGAAACCTTTATTCATGGCTATAGAGAAATAATATTTTCTACCCTTGTGAGGGCTAGAGAGGCACAAATCTTTAGATTCTCATATTCCCTCACTAGGCTTGAGGAAAAAATGTTCTTCAGGAGTTAAAGAAGAGTCAAAGGAAGGGTGGGATAGTGAGCAAAGATTGTAATCTGAAGGGGGAGGAGTTGAAAGGGGAGTGCGGAAGTGTTCATATTAGAGGAAGGAAATAAAAGAGAGGGGAGTAGATGGATTCACATGTGGGGGAAGAGAGAAAAAACTAAGAAAGAGGGATGGGGACAAGGCATAGAAGTATGGGAGTGAAAAAAGTAAATTTGTGCCAAAGGATGTAGGAAGTGGGGTAGATCCAAAGTTGTTTACAAAATTAAGAAATCATTTAAAGGTGAAGAGGAAGGGGAGGAAACTATATTCATACCCACCAAGGAGACATTTGTCATTGACCGAGTATATTGAAGCGATTATGGTGTGATAGGAAATGACATTACCTCCTGATTCCCTCTGAATGAGTAACCAAACCTAGTCCATCAAAGCATGATGTGGAGGCATCCTCTTTGGGGTGTGTTTCTTGGTTAGGAGAAAAATTCTAAAATGGGAGAGCTATGGACTTCCACCCCCTATTGAGATTTTCTAGCACATTTCTAGTTTCTTTTCCCCAATGACCAATCCTCTCCCAAGTGTCCATATGAGTAACAAAGATCACATTTGAAGGGAATACCTTCATAATCTATGGTTTACCTATGAATTAGTTTCCCATAATGAATAGTTATAGTGTTAAGGAGACATGGGCTATATTCATCCCAACTAGGATCTTGGCCATAACCATATATCCTAAGCTTTGATAGGAATTTCCTTTTCCATAGTAAAATCCTAGAATATTCCTTGTCTCCTTGCATCAAAATCAATCTCCCATTGTTTAAGGTATAAATCTTGAGATCCCCAATACAAGTGATGTTGAAGAACATTTTTGTCATTGTCCCTAAATGCAATGATCCATCCCATCCAACCCTACTTGAGAATCAAAAAATGAGGGGCATAACCAAGTTTAGGAAAAGAAAAATTGGTTATCCAAAGCCTCATGACTTTCATCGTCATGTGTTTCCTGGAAAAACAACCAACATCTATTGTATATTCTATTTTTGAAATATTGTTTAGGTTAATGTTCACACCAAGAATGAGACTAGACTTCTTAACATTCATCTTGACACATTTCTTACTATGTTGGAGGGGTGGAAACTAGCTAGGAGAGTTTCTACCATCACTAAGCATGTTGAGGGTAATGAAATTGCTAAGGAAACCACGTTGGGAGCATTTGGGAGGAGGGTTGGTAAGAGGCATGATATGGCGCAAAAAGGGGAAAAGTAGTTAGGTCCTCAATCGCAACAACATCTAGAGGGGACCTCGGAGATGGAGAGAGAGAATAAATGGATTTCAAAGAAGAGCCTTAAAGCATATATAGAAGTGATGAGTAGGTGGGAGGGGAAGAACGCTCATCAGAAGGTGAGTCTAGAGGGATGAAAAGGACAACAACGTAGGGGAGGGAAAGTGGGATACACACCACCTCATCATTCTTTGTTGTTGAAGTGCTAAGAGGTGCAAGTATAGTCAGGTCCAGTGAAAAAGAGATCGACGTAACAGGAGCTAAAGACATGGAGGGTTGGGAACAAATTTAGTAATCCTTGTGAAGATCTTACCAAAAATCCATCAGTTCCCCATCCATTTAAACATTCTAGACCAAACTCTAGAATTCCATTTATTTCATCAATTATTTTTTTAACTTTATTATTACTATTTAATTTAACACATCATTTTATTAACCCATAATAATCTCCCCTTTAAACAAAATAATATATAATCCCTAATAAACTATATATATAGATATATAACTTCTTTGCAATTACCAAATTACTTTTAAAATATCTACCAGGTAAAATGCCCATCAATCCTCCACATACAAAATCATAGATTTTGCTACATAACAATTTCTCACTAAGCAATATTCAAAATTTAAGAAAAAACTAGCTTAGGTAAATACCCATCAATCCTCTCTGTCCACAATCTCCAAACCATTTTTAAAATAATAAAACCCATGAATCGTTAATGTGTGGGCATGTTTAACAACCACTGTCGGCTTTGAAAACTGTTTGCTCACGACGACATTAAAAAACTTATATATAACACCTTTAAATCAAAATTACTACACACAAGTTACATGCCGAGGAGGCCCAGGAGGTGGTGGTGGTTGCGGAGCTGATTTCAATCGTTATATTATTCGGTAATCTGGAATCGAAATAATGGAAATAGTAACTGAAACGATAATCAATGCCTTTGCTAATAACAGAGACTTAAGTGACAGAGACTTAGTTCTCAATATTATGATGAATGTGGAAGCTGAAGTAAACGTAGGTATTATTTCTGAACGTTTAGATTGCCTGAAGATATCATCGTAATTCGATACACTCCACCAACTCGAGAATGGAGTCCAGCACTCCACCCAAATTATTTGGAATTCCAGATTCAGTTGGCGAGAGATCATGCAACATTTACAGGAGAATACACATCACTTCAATTTCAAACCTGAAATTATGACTATAGCGCTGAATTACTTTGCAGAGAGAGTTGAAAGAAGTAGTCCTGCACAAGTAGTGGATGGGTTGCCTGACGTTATAAATCGCGTGGAGGACAATGCAGAAGGTGATGAAGTGATCTGCGCAATTTGTTACGAGAAGTTTAGAAATGGGGAGACTGCAAAACAACTGCAATGCAACCATCTTTACCATTCCCACTGCATCCTCTCATGGTTTAGTCACAACATCTCCTGTCCCACATGCAGACGTGAGCCACTTTCTCCACAACGATGAGCGGCCCTGTGGCGTTACTCAATTTCTTTATTTCTAGGAACAATTTGCATTGGTTCTATCCAACATTGTAGCTTTAGTTTGTCAGGCTTCCTCTTTACATTGCTCCTAAAAATAAATAAATTAAAACAGGAAGTATCTAAAAACATAGCTAATGTAATGAAAGATTTTGCAAAGTCATGATCATATATTGAATAAATAAAAGTGTTCATTGACACACCAAAATAAATAAATTTGATGACACAAAATACATTGTACAATCATAAAATCCAAATTACAATGGCAATCATGAAATTGGATCATTATTTTTAGTTCATTTAAAGATAGAAGTTAGTTCTAGAAGGTGTTAAAGTTTAATATATGTTATTTTGTAAAAAAAGTTTAATAAGATTTAAACCACTGTCTCGTGAGCTTTACCTAACAAAACCGTTAAACCACACGCACTGTTTTGTGATTGTTACTATATAGAATTCTAAATTATGTTATGACACTTTTCTTGATTGTGCTTAAAACATTTGGAAACATTTATCTCTTACATGCAAATAGCCAAAGAACCAGCCAGAGATGACTCCCACGGGCGCACAAGGTGGTAGGTGGTTATCGGGAAATATTTTGATGATCCGTGGAAATGGATGAAGTAGATGCAAGAATTGCATTGTGCGCATGAAGCCATGATTACCACCAAGAAAGTCTTCAAATCTGAAAAATGCATTTTGTAATGTGAATGTGTTGACAAGGCATGTGCAAATATTTTTTTTTCCTTTCCTTCGTTGAAGTGATTAGTCATGGAATGGTTGATATTTCACTCATTGCTGGTCATTAATACTCGGTGGGGTGTGACAAAGAGGAGAAGCATTCATTTTGAAAAAGAATTCCAAAATTTTTGTGATGCATATGTTAGATATGTTAGATGTGTTGAGGGGATGGATGCTAGTATGGTGAGTATGTTATATGTGGTTAAGGGATGTATGTTAGCAAGATATTTGTATGTTATCAATGTTTTCAAAATAATTGTTGAGTTTGGTGTGTTTATTGGGAAAAACATAGAAGTATTGAGAGGGGAGGTTGATGAGGAACTATTAGCTCAATGAAGGGAATCTCTTGTGCTCTGAAAGATAGCTAAAAGACCACCCATAACTTGTGCAAACTCATGGCTCCAAGGGGTTGAAGGGAAAATTCTTGGTTTTTTGGGTATAAAGGATAGTGGCCTTCATTATTTCACTTTCTATTGACTAAGAGAGTTCCCTTAATGGCATCATGTTTTGACTAAGGGGTGGAAAATTACAAAAGAAATTAAACAAACAATTGGGTCTATGGTTGGGTGGAAAATGGGTCACCCTTCAATAGTTGCAATCAACTGTAAATTGAACAAGATAAGCATTTTATGATTAATTTGGAACATAATTGATATTGCGTGATTGTGAATTCCTATTGTGTTTATATATAATCTTCAACAATTACCTATTGAAAACTATAATTGGAAACTTGTGATGCATATTTATGACTGCGTGCATATATTTGATGATTAATATGAGCATATGACTCATAGAAATTCATAATACTTGGTTATCTTTGATTCTTATGGATGTAGTAGGCCTTTTGAAAGAATGTTTATAGCTAAAAGGGTAGAGGAAGTCTTCTTATCAATGTCTTGGACAATCTTGATGGCAAGCTTGTAGAGAAATTCCCTCATAGGCCCTTAATGAAGAGAGATGGGTTTGCACCAACCATGTAAAAGGAGCCCTTGAAATGTTGCCCAAGGGTAGGTCAGCCAAGTGAATTTAATGGGTGTGGTTATAAGAAGTAAAGTTAGTGTTCCATGGTGAACACTATATGAGGAAAGTACTAAGAGAACCTCTAAAATGATTTACTGAAAGGTTCTCTAATGAATTCATGGATTTTTAAAATTTGTTGGAGGATTTAATTGGGATTTTCTGAGCCTTCTCAAATAACACCTATTGTTTAATATCCGTATTGGAACAATAATATTGTTTGAACAACTAAAGTTTATTCTTGATTGTGGATAATAAGACATAAATACATTCCTTATAATTATATCCTTAAAAGGTATGGGAAATACACCCAATGTTGATGTTGATATAAAGAAAAACTCATAACTATTAAAAAAACACTAACTTCTTTAGATTGTCATAAATCTTTGGAAATAAGTATGAGAATTTTTTTCCTTAGTTGATAAGAATTTTTATAAAGCACATGTTTTACAAATATAAACCTTAAATATAATCTCTTTAATTGATGTATAAAAAAGCACAAAACCTTAATTTAAAAAAAATTAAACTATCCATAAAATAAATGTTTGTGATTTCAAATTAAAGTCTTTTAAGAATCTTAACTACTATTATGTTTGTAAAGTAAACTTGAAATAGGTGTTACATGCACAATGAAAATCATGGCACATTGAAAAATATCATTCAAGATTACAGGTTTCGAAAGCCATTAGATAATGCAAGGTGTTATTGGCATAGTATTTGACTTAGGTTGAAAAACTGAGGAGAGCATTATGCTCAAAAGTAGAGCCTTCGTGCTCAAAAATGGGATGCGAGGCAACGAGACTTGGACCTTTTTGTTTATTTGTTTGTAAGTAAGCATTTAATTCATTAGAACAAGTTTACATAATGTACATCCTTGGAATAACTGTGCCTGGTTTTGACAAAATCCAAAAGATGCAAAACATGATGACTATCTACATAATTGTAGCTCTTTCCTAGAGGAATTGCATCAGGGAAGGCAGGTGTAGAGTGTTTTCGTTCACTTGAATTCAATGCACGAGCAATCTCCATGTAGCAAAGGCAGCTCCTTGTTACCTCCCCTATGTAAGGGATTTTCAGAGATTGCATGTCGAGAAAGGCCCATTTTTCAATTTGTTTTTATTGTGATTTTTTGGAAGTTTTCTGGTGGGTTTTTCTAATCTAGTTTCTCTAAAATCTGGCAGGAATTTATTGAAATCACAATTTTGATAGGTAATTCTCGCACAATCCAAATTCCCTAAGAGTTTTTCAGAGTGTTGAATCTATATATACAGTCAAAAACCAATTTAAATAACGCAAATCAAGATTTGAACTCAAATTTATCCAGCACCAAAAAATCCAAAAAATAACACTAAAAACAATGATCCCATGTCGGTACCAGTTTTCCCAAAAAATTGTCTTTTAGGGCCTCAAAACGGCTTCGGAAGTTCAGGACCCGAAAAACTGCCAAAAATAGTAAATTGTGCTACAAATAAGGAAACTGAAAAAATAAGAAAGAAATAATGGTGGGGGTCCAAGTTGAATAGGAGGGTGGCCACCAATATCCACCTGGATCATTCCTCCCCCCTTAGGAAGCAATGGTTCCCAAAGTGTTGAGTTCCTCCATGAGATGAGGAAACTTCTGCTGAACTTGGTCCCTGATGAGCCACTTTCCCTCATGAAGGAGTTGGCCTGCCTTGACAACTCGATATAGTTGTATCCTTTACTGTCGGGTGTTCTTGATCTGCGTGTCCATGATCTGATCAGTTATGGCTTGTTCCATGCAATCTAGATTTAACTATGTATGTTTGAGCTGTTCTGCAATGTTTGATGTGCCCAGTAATGGTGGGAAGTATGGTCGAGGGCGGTCCACAATGAAAATTGGGTGCAGGCCAAGGAATGGAGGAATGTTGAGCTCAAATGCATTATCTCCCGCAGCTTTGGTAATTGTGTAATGACCATATCGGAGTGGTTTGAGTTTCTTATAGGCTCCGGCAAGGTGTTTCTTCTACAAATGAAACCAGACTTTGTCGCCCACCTGAAACTGGTGTGGCACCTGATGTTGATCATGTCACTGCTTGTACTTGGCATTTGATTTCTCTAGAATGTCATGGACCTGCTGGCAGATATGTCAAATGTGTTCAATTAAGTTGTTTGCCTTATCGACTTTCGATTGGACATAAGTCGAATCTTCCTAAGTAGCTGCAAATGGTATGGCCACATCAATGGGACATAATGGCTGGAATCCCAAGCCCACTTGAAAAGGCTTGTGGATAGTCGAGCTGTGGAGAGACCAGTTATGGTTGTGCTAGACATAGGGGAGGCTCTCATCCCATGTGTGAGGATGCTTTGAGTTGTACATGTGCAGAATGTGTAGGATCATACTGTTGATGACCTCTGTTTGGCGATCAGTTTGTGGATGGAAAGCTGTGAATTAGTGAGCTTGGTGTCTAGCATCGACTAGAGATTAGACCAAAATGTACTGAGGAACTTGTTGTCCCAATCTGAGATGATAGACTATAGGATCCAAAAGTGTACCCACACTCGTTCAAAGAAGAGTTTAGCAGTGGCTTCTACTATGATATTCTTCTTGTCGACCGCCATAATGGCCATATTTCAGAATCTGTCAATGACCACAAAAACATATTCGTTGCCATGATTAGTAGAAGGAAGGCCTAACATGTAATCCATGGGGATGGATTCCTAAGGTCGACCAGGGGTAGGCAGTGAACTATAGAGGCCTTTCTTCTTGATGGTCGGTTTGGCAATGGCGTAGGCAGTGCAGGATCTGATGTACTTCCCAACATCCTATTGAAGATTCAACCAATAGAAATACTTATGCAGTATTGGCACTATTTTCTTGACCACGAAATGCCTAACGGCCCCACTGTAGTGCGCTTCCCAAATCATATTGGATCGCTCGCTTGAAGGAACGCAAAGGTGTCCTAAGTGGCATAACAGGGTATCCTGGAGGTGAAAATTTGGAACTTACTGACTCTCCAAGGGCATCCAGTATGTGTGGTCGAATTCTAGGTCACTTTTGTAGAGAAGTGGCCAATCAGAAGTCTCGTTCCCACAAGAGTTGAGAATAATGGTTAATTTCATGATCGATGGTTGGTTGAGGCAGTCTTCAACATTATTGGTGTTTCCCTTCTTATACTAGATATTCAAATGGAACTGTTACAAGTATGTGGACCACTTTTGATGTTGGTTAGTGGTCTGTGTGGATGACCATTTCCTTCCCTAAAATGTAATGCTTCCATTGTTGGGAAGCCTACGCAATGGAATATATCTCTTTGTCATAAGTGGGATTCTTTCGAACTGTTTTTGAAAGTGTCTCACTGTGATATGCCACTGGATGCCCCTGTTGAGTAAGGACTGCCCCAATAGCATTGTCAGAGGCATCTGTCTCGATCTCAAATGGTTGTTGTAAGTCTGGTAAACTGATAACTAGTGCAAAGTAGAGTCAATGTTTTAACTCTGCAAATGCCTTCTATTGAGATTCAGACGAAAATAATTTTGTTTTCGCTCCTCCCTTGGTGACTTGACTCAAGGGCCAAGTGATATGAGAGAATCCCAACACGAACCTGCGATAGAAATTAGCAAGACCCAGAACGCTACGGAGATCTGTTAGAGTGGTTGGGGTTGGCCAATCCCGAATGACTTGGATCTTGACTGGATCCACATGCACTCCCTGTTCATCAATAATGTATCCCAAATACTGAACTTGGGTCATTCCAAAAGTACATTTCTCCAAATTTTCACACAACTTATGTTGCAGCAGTGTTTGGAGAACCTGTCGGGTGTAGTGGAGATGCTCTTCCCAACTCTGGCTAAAGATCACAATGTCGTCCAAGTATACCACTAAAAATGAGTTGGTGAATGGTCATAAGATGTCATTCATCAGCCTCATGATGGTTGCAGGAGCATTCATCCACCCAAAAGGCATAACCAACCATTCGAAAAGGCCCTCCTTGGCTTTGAAGGCAGTCTTCCACACATCAGAGGATTCGTTTGGTACCTAGTGATATCTGGACTTCAAGTCGATCTTGCTGAAAAAATTTTCCCCCTTGAGTTGGTCTAGAAGGTCATAAATCCATGGGATCAAGTACCTATTCTGGACAGTGATCTTGTTCAGCACCCGATAGTCAATACAAAGTCTCCAAGTCCCATCCTTCTTCTGTACCAACACGATCGAGCTCCCATAGGGCAATGAACTTCGCCGGATGTGACCTTTACGCAAGAGCTCTTGAATCTGCCTCTTGATTTCGTTGTTCTCCAAAACGAATTGACAATACATTGGTCCATTGGGAAACATTGCACCTAGGGTCAGATTGATGGAGTGCTTGACCTGATAGTGCAAAGGCACCCCTGCGGGGGAGGTGAAGATGTCCATGTAATCCTCCATGACCTTGTCCATCTATTGTTGTCGTGTCGAGGGGCCTTGCCTGGATGTCGTGGCCATCATCTTATTCTTTCCCTGAGGGAATATCATCAAGGAAACAAATTTCCTAGTTTTGGAAATGAGCTTATTGCACTGTTTTGCAATAACCATAGAGATGGCAGTAAGCGGTTTTATGTCCCATTTCATGTACAAATTATTTCCCAAAGTAACAATAAAAGCATGAGGCCTTGACTCATACATAGCATGTTGCTTCCACAGGTATGTTTGGCCTAATAATACATCACAAACATCAAGGAGAGAAACATCACATAATACCTCATCCGTGAAGGGCTTGATGCTATATTGAAGGCGACACTACTGGCTCACGTGGAGATCCCATCATTGGTGAAGCCACTCGATAGTGTACGAATGTGGTGTGTTGTGGTCAGTAAGCCCAACCACTGCACGATCTCTACTGAAATGAGGTTCTTTTGGCTTCCGCTGTCGACATTGAACTGTAGCGGGGAACCCTTTACCCACATCTCAAAGTGGAAGAGGCGTTCCTCCTCCTCTGGATCTTTGAGTTCCTCCTTTTGGATCTTCATGGTGGCAACACTAGCATTGGGCTCTGCATCGATAATATGCTTCCCTTTGTCATTCCCCTTGTCAAGTTCTGAATCAGAGTTAGAACATGCATCTGATTCTGAGGCCTTCATCTTGGCCACCAGTGACTGCTTGGCGCGACACTCACTTGTGTTGCGAGTGGAGCTCTTGTGGAACTGACACCACTTTCACATGTCCTTCTTCAACTTTGAGATGTTTTTCTTTTCTTGCGGCTTTTGTGGCACCTTTCCCTTGCTTCGGATTCTAAGATCCAAAGTCTCGCTTCTTTTGCTTAAACTTTTGCTCGATCTTGATGGCATATCGGTACGTCGTGCCGAGAGAGGAGATGTCTAGGAACTCCATCTCGTCCTGGATGTACCTGTGTAGGTAGCCATACTACTTGAGTGCTGAATGTTTCATAGTATCCTTGATACCCAACTTCGTGCGAAGGGTATGAAAAGCACTGGTAAACTCCAACACATCTTGGTTCCTTCCCTGCCACAACATTGTCCACATTATGTATTTATCCCCATAGCTCCCAACAGGGTAGTACTTCTCCTTGATGGCATCTCGGAATGAATTCCATGTGGGTGCAGCTGAAAAAAATGAGGTCGTACTTTCATCCCTCTTCTCACAGTAGGTTTCCCATCAATCCTTCACATGGGGGGCGACTTTGAGAAGAGAAAAAGTAATTTTTTCTCGACTGGAAAAGTCATGAACAGAAAAATATCCTTCTAGTAGATTTAGCTATTTATCTACGACATTTGCATCTATTTGGCCCTCCAATATGCGAATGTCAAAGTTTACTTGTACCTTAAAATGAGTGGAGCCTCTAGAGTGGTTGCTAGATGTGGATGCCATTGGTGGGTAATCGTTGAAGGACCTCTGAAAAGTAATCCATCATCATGTTCCTTTGTTTCTCGAGGGCTTCCTTGAGCAATATTTTGATAGGATCTCCTACCCCCTCATCTTTCTATTCTTCCCCAGTGGGCGACCGTCGAGTTTTGCCAGGCTGATCTTGTGAAGGTTCAACCAGATCGAGCCCTAACTCCTTATATCCCGACCTCGTTGGGGACATGTAAAGAAAAATAGAGAAAGAGCAGACCACTCTGATACCACTAATCTAGATTTAAATAGGAACACAACAAATTACTGATATAACCATAAATACAAAGATGTAGTAGAAATAACACTTCATTTCATTAATATCAAATACTGAAATATGTTTACAAACAGAATGGAAATAAGACTAGCTCTAGCAATGGTAGCTTATCTTTGAGAAGGGATGTGGTGGCTACATGCCTCTGAACTATGTTACAATGAGGCTGAAAGACCTATTTATTATTAAGAAACAATGGAAAACCATAAACATCCAAAAACCTAACCCTAGGAGATGAAGCGCCAAACTATGGAACTTGTTTGGGTAAATTGGTACATCAACTTCCCGGGGTCTTAACTTGGCATATGATCTTTGTTTGATGCGCACAATACTCCATTAGAAAGATATATCTGAGGATTACAACTATTGAATGACTAATAGAGCTCCACAAGCCATGTTGGTCCTTTTTTTCCCAAAAAAATGTCATTTAGGGCCTCAAAACGGCTCTAGAAGTCCAAGACCCAAAAAGCTGCCACAAATAGTAAATTGTGCTACAAATAAGGAAACTAAAAACTAAAAGAAACAATGGTGGGGTTCCAAGTGGAATAGGAGGGTGGCCACCAATATCCACCTAGATCAGTTTGGAGGGCTCATATTGTCCAGAGGTGTGTCATGATCATGACCATCATACCTCAATGAAAACCAGAGTTGTTAAACCCAGAATTTGGATTGGAATTGGGTGCCATGTTGAGGTTGTAGTATAATTTTAGAGCAATGGATTGGCATGGAAAACCATGGTGGAGTTTGTTCCAATGGAAGACCAAGATTGTCGGATTTCATGGGTTTGGCTATGTGATTTTGTCCTATGCACAAAGCACCAGAGAGAAACATGGAAGTTCCATGTGCACTCAAGATGGCATGTAGTTTTCGAGCCCCATAGGGGCTTCACTCAATGAACCTCTAAAATATCACATGCATTCATGGCATACTAAACAATACCCCTAATTGGACTACATATTGGAAAATACTTCTGAAAATCACATTACTTAACCCCTACCAATATGAACCCAATACACCTTCCTAATTTAAAGAACCCCTACTTCCATTAGATATTTGTAGGTATCCATTTTTTCATTAACTTTTTTTATACCCCTTTATATTTTTTCATTAACTTTCAGCTCCATTTTCTATAGTTGCCAATATAAAAACCCTTTACCCCCTATTATATGTTCAATATATTATGTCAAATTTTCCTCAATATACATCCCCCAATAGAATTCACGTGGTATGGTATTGCTCTCCCAGTCAAGCCCTCATGTTGGGACCTTGGGGAAAACTGTATATTCCCCATCAAAAATTTTCAAACATCCTTTGATCAAACCTCAATGGGTTATCACCATCACATATTGTGTAAGACACGAGGAATATTCTTATGGATATGTATGGTGATGAAGTATGACGTAGATACAAAGCCCCAATCACATAAACTTCTACCATGTGGAGTGTGGGTAGGGGATTTGGTCTTAATGAATGTTAATTATCATCATATATAGGTGGCCGTGTGTTAATTGATTTATACAAGAATAAATTTGCTTTTCAATTGCATAAATAAAATAAAATTCGAATTCTATAAAATATTGGGAGATGATGACACAACCATCATGTGACACATGGACTCATGATGACAAGTTATTTAAGTCATTTACCATGTGTTGGTTGCATGGAAAAATGATATAGAAAAATTGCAGAGATTTTCAGAGGGATATATCGTTGTGTCGAGCAATCAAAATTTAATGAAGTTTATATCATTGAAAAACTCTTAACAAGAAAAATACAATGACGACCCTAAAAATAGAGATTGAATTGAGTAAAGGAAGAACTTTTTGTGACCCCCACTTCTTTAGGGTGACCTAAGGTGTTGGTTGTGTCACAAAACACTTGCAATGGGTAAATTTTAAATAATATTTTCTAGTTTTTATAAGCAACTCTTACTATATGCTAGGATAGTTTGCTTATATTTATAATACTAATAATGGTAATTTTATGAGGAATAATGGAAAAGAAAGGAGGGATTTAAACAACCCCCTTTCATATTTTTTTTTTTGAAGTTGCAAATAGGACTGCCATATTTTTAAATCTATTAATTTGATATATAACGTGGACAAAACTTCCCTTTAATACAATTCATATTTATTTGTGTTTAAAAATAAAATTATGCCATCGATATTGATAAATGGTTGACAAATTATTGATATTTATTTGGAATCATCAATAGTCTACACACACACACACACATACATGTGTGTGTGTGTGTGCATGTGAGCGCGCGCACACACATTATTAGGTTGGGAATTGAAAGAGGACTTCCTAATTGTTAATTGAAGTTGGGCATTTTTTTTTCGAGGAAATATCCAAACAGATCCATTCGAATGGATCACATCCCTTCGACTTATTATTAGAGCCTAACCCCAAAGGTGTCAAGGAGAATTGGCCCCGTGACTTCCCATTAGCGAGGTGCTTTAGCAATGAGAACTCGACCAATTAAGTTAACCCTCAGGGCTAATTGAAGTGTGCATAACATAACTAAGTAGAAAAATATACTTTCCATATCAATCCAAAATTGATAGTAATTACACAAATTTCCATCATACATGAGTTTATGAAGTCACAAATTTTCTTTCTTATTGAATAAAGATCATAAATCCTTCAATGATGCAACATCAATGTAATATATAATACATTTTTTGAGATAAAATTTGCATATTAGAATTAGCCTTGGCCAGATCATCCTCTTTGATAACTCTCCACACATTCCCTCCTTTTGTATTAGTACTTTTCATTACTACAGCCATGTAGATCATAATGTTGTGGGAGGATTCTTACCTCTATGTGTCACCCCTCACTCCACTCCCCCACATCCAATTTCATCAAACCTAATGTCCTCTTTTCACACTTATACTATGAATATTTTATACCTATATGTTTCCCTTTCTTTCACATCTCATTTTTTTTGTTATCATGTTCCACACCTCCACATCATGCTTTGGTGTGGAATGCAAAGACTCATCTTTTCCATTGCATCCTCCCTCCCCCTCCACCTGTATAGACTATGGTTTATTTATGCCTCTTCAAATAATGTAATTCCTTGGTCATTAAACTTATCCAAATGAAATCAATGACAATAAATGGTTTAATTTACCACCAACATCTTTTTCATAGTCCTTCAAATTTGGTGCTATTCTTTGATGTGTTGAAGGGTGTAAAAGCCCATTGCAAAATTGAAAATAGCTATTAGTTTACAAACAACTTGATTAAGAAATTCGCTCTAGGAGTAAAAACCACACATTTATGGGTTATACTTTCAATTCCTTGGAATATAAAGAAGAATCCTTTCATTGCATAGCAACGAATAAGTTGTACTTGGAACTATTAGAGGAAAAACAAAGAAAAATGTGATTTAGGCTTTGGATTTAGTGAATGTTGGGTATATGATAGAGGTATGTGATTTGTAAGAACTTGTTGGATGGTGTGCAAAAATGTTTGATCCTTAATATAGGGTGGTGAGTTGAGTTTAGAGTATAATACATAGATAATGTTTACTCTTTCCACCTTTAAGAAATTGTTACAACTTCTAGATCCCACTTAGATGTCTAAGACGTTTATGATGACGCTGTTATGAAAGCACATAGTGCATTCATATTTGGTGTGAAGTGAAAGGAACCATCGTTTCCATTACATCCCCCTTCTCCTCCAATTGCATGGTTCATGATTTATTTATGTCTCCTCAAAAAATGCTATCCCTTTGTCATTAAATGTATATAAATGTAAACAAATGACAACATTCACCACCACCACTTTCATTAACCATAGAAAGTTGGTGATATTGTTCTAATATGTTGAAGGGTGTAAGAACCATTTAAAAGAAGAGAATAGTACTTGATTTACAAAAAACACATTTGAGAAATGTCTCCTAAAAGGGAAACCCTACCATTTTTGGGTGATACTTTCAATTCCCTACCTCAAAAAGACAAATCCTTCCATTGGCCAACACCATATAAATGGTACTTGGAACAATTAGAGGAAGAAAAAATACAAAATTATTTGTGCTTTGAGTTTAGTGAATATTGGGTGTGTAAGAGAAGTATGTATTTTTTAAGGAATTTATTATATGGTGTGCCAAAAGTTTGATCCTTAATATAGTTTGGTGAAATTGGACAGAGAAGATAAAATGTAGATATCATATACTCCCTCCACCTTTAAGAAAATTATATAGCTTATAGAGCCCACCATGATGTTTATAATGCTCAATATTGATGCTTTTGTGTGTGTGGTGCATTATTGTTTGGTGTGCGGTGAAAGGGCATATACTTCCCATTACATCCTCCCTTTGCCTCTACTTGCATGGTCCACGATTTATTTATGTCTCATTAGACAATGCAATCCCTTGGTCATTATGTGTATAGAACCAAAATCAATGGCAATAAATGGTTCATTTAATCATCACCACCTTTTTCATTAACCCTTAAAAGTCCATTTCAAAAAAATAAAATAGTATTTGGTTTACAAACAAAACCACTGAGAATTGCCTCATGAAAGGAAAAACCAACCATTTATGGGTGATACTTTCAGTTCTCTAGCTTAGAAAGACAAATCCTTCCATTGGTTATCAACGTATAAGAGGTATATGAAATCATGAGAGGAAGAATGAAGAAAATGCATGGTTTGGGCTACAAGTTTAGTGAATGTTGGGTTTTGAACAAAGGTATGTGATTTGTAGATGTTATTGGATGTTGTGCTAAAAGGTTTGATCCTTAATGTAGGGTGGTAAACTTGGATAGAGAAGAGAAGATGAAAATATCACTCCCTCCCTCCACTTTTAAGGAAATATTAAAATTCCACCCACCAAGATGTTTAACATGCCTAATGTTGATGCTTTTATGAAAGCATGTGGTGCATATTTGCCATGGAGTGTAGTGACATATCCTTTCCATAACATCCTTCATTCCCCTCCTCTTTCTTGGTCATGATTGATTTTTGTCTCCTAAGACAATGCAACATATTGGTTGTTAAACTTATACAATTCAAATCAATGACAATAAATGGTTCAACTCACCACTATCGCCTTTTCCATTAACCCTTTGAAGTTGGTGTCATTGTGTTGACATGTTGAAGAGTGTAATAACCATTTTTAGAAAAAATAGAATAGTATTTGGTTTACAGACAACATAATTGATAAATTCCCATTGAGTCATGAAAATCACCATATTTTCACATTATTTTACCATCTTTTCACAACCTTTCTCTTGATTTTAATATTTTTTCGTTTTCTTATATCCTTGTATTAATTCCATTTTAAGGCTTGATGTGGGATTAGTTTCAGGAGATTCTTTTAACATTTAAAGTGAATTTCTAAATAAATATTAGAAAAATAACATAGTTTCACTTATCTTTGGTAATTTGATTAGTTTGTTGATGATTACAGGGACATTTAGGGCTTGCAATAATGAAATTTTTAATCACTTATCTCCAAATTTCAAATTTTATATTCAAACATTGTAGATATTCCATAGATTTAATTTTGGAGCTCTTGGTGAGATTGGTTATGAGTTGATAGCAAATATCTTGGAGATTTTTGTTGGCTTGCTAATTATTGGAAATTTGTGATAACCACATGAGATATTTGTGGATCTAAATTTATTATTTCTTATCTTAGTTTCAAAGCAAGTCTATGCATAAATAAGAGTACCTTATTTATTTAAAAGGAGGACTCTTGGAGCACATGTCCAACTTATGATGGAATAGAATTAAAATTCTTAATATTTCCTTTCACATAGAATGTTAATTCTTTAGTTTTAGATGCAGTATGTTTTGGTTTGGTTTATGATGTTATAGTGTAATTTTATCTTGGGAGATTTAGCTCACTCCAAATAGATCATGGTGTTTATTTAATTTGATATGTCTATTTAATTATGCAATTTGATTTCATGAATGTTTTTCCATTTGAAAGTTAGATTAGTTTTTTTTTAAATAATGATTCATGGAAATGATAAGTTCCTAACCGATAACTTAGTGACAGTAGGGTCCTAGTAACATGGTTTTTGTTCAAGTATAATTTTTTTCTAGTGAAAATAAACCCATATCTTCATTCATAGATAAGGAAAATACATTCTGTATATACACAATTTTCATGTGTATTCTTCAAGGATCTACCCCGATCCTTGTTTGGTGTTGTATCTTTGTACACAGTTCTAGGTTGGGGAACTATGCCAAAACATCTTAGTAAGGTTTTGATTTAATTGGATGACCAATGTATTAAACCATTAACAATTGTAAATTCTAAGTATTTCTGAGAAGATTAAAGGGATGATTTTCATTCACAACATGATTAATATTTAAATTGATTTGAAAAAGAAGAAATTAAGAAGGTATATAATTCTTTAAACATTCATAATGAATATCTAGTTAATCATATACAGTTGATGGCTGCAGAAACTTTCTACAATCAAACAATACATGTTCAAGAGTTTTTGTTTTTGTTTTTGTTTTGTTTTGTTTGTTTTTGTTTTTTGTTTTTTGTTTTTTTTGTTTGTTTTTTTGTTTCTTTTTTTTGTTTTTTTTCTGAATTTGTCTACTCCTATATTGATACAAAAATATGTTTACAAAGAGGCAGTGGCCTTGAGAAGTCTAGCCCAGAGATGTGGCATTCTCACATTACATAGCTGAACACTAACCAAAAAGACTTGTTGAAGACTGGCCAGAAGAGCTTCTAGGACCATGACCATGACTAGTTCATAGAAACATAATACGCCAATATCGAAGCTGAAGACTGACTAGAGGTAATTCAAAGACCAAAACAAGTTGACTAGGCCCATACAAATAAACAGGGAAGTGCTGCCCAATTCAAAACTGAAATCTGACCCATTAAACAACTGTAACCGTAACTGAGACCCAAAGACACAGTCAAAGAATACCTCCCATGTAGGGGAAACTAGCAATTTAACTTTAGAAAAAAGGTCCGAGCATGAGAACTGTAGAGCATATAATGACTATAAAATAGGAGGGAATTGAGCACCTTCAAGCAACAAAGAATTAAAAACCATTGAACGCAGACCTGATTAAGCTTCATGAGAGGTGGAAGGCGACTCTTCAACGATGTGACACCCATATTTGTAGGGATCTTCATCCTCAGAGGGATGGCCCTCTTTTCCTGAAGAACCGCCACTAGTAGGGACGCTCGGACCAGCTTGAATGTTCATGTCCTGGGTTGCAGTGCCACCAGGATCCTTACTCTACTTGTTGTCAATTTGAGAAGTGCCATGCTTATCTCCCACCCTCGTCTCCAGAGTCACCCCTGGTGTCACAGGAACCAGACCAAAAGTATCCTCTCGAAGCTCAATGGTGACTGAAGCTATGAAGGATAAATTACTGAGTGTACAGGGGAACTAAAAACGAGCGGTGTGAGATTGAGAATTATGAGAGCCTGCTGCTGAATTATGCTACCCTCAACCCCATCGACAACCACTCCTAGTAATGGGATAGCGGTCAGAGAAGAAGTCCGAGGAATAAGACGAGAAGTCCAAAGTAGAGGAGGAGGGCTGGCGGATAACTCACTCGCAGGAACTTCCCCTCCTGCAGCACATTCTTTGGCGCAGTCTAGACATAATGAAAAGAGCAGGAGGAGCTGAACAGGAAGCAGTACTGTGAAGGCAGGGGGGGACTGAAAGGGGCCTAGCTTCAGCTCGCAGAGGAGCACTGGGAAAGATTGAGGATGAGTGACAACTGAATTTGTAGAATGGGCTTTGTGAAACATGAAATTCTGGCGATAAATCAACACAGCATTCCAGAGCACAACATTTCCCTGGGCTGGTCTGAGAGCGAGTCTCTGCAGCAGCAAGGGAACAACACGAGCGCAAGGGAGGAGCATGATTGAATTCTTGGAGGGGCTCCATGACAGATGAACTTGCAGGCTGGCGTGGAGGGACGAGCTGCATTAACGCAACATTGAAGATGTTAACAGAAGACTTAAAGACTGGGATAGATAACTGAGTTACCATTCAATAAACCTCATCCATTTCTATGTATTTAGTAAAAGTAGGTTTTACTAAGAATATATGTTTTATTTCGTTAAGGATGAAAAAGGTATCTCAGAGGGCACTCAACACAAGCCTTGGTCTTGTTGTACCCTTTTGATCTAGGTGGATCTTGGTGGCCACCTGGACCCCTACCATTGTCTTTCTCAGCATTTTCAGTTTCCTTAATTGTAGCACAACTTACTATTTTTAGCAGTTTTTCGGGTCCTGAACTTTCGGAGCCGTTTTGAGGCCCTAAACGACGTTTTTTGGGGAATCTAGGGGCAACATGGGTCCATGGAATGGACTGATGTTGCCCGTTCCAACAATGATAGTGCTCAGATAGATCTTTCTAATGAGCTATTGTATGCGTCAAAGGGAGATCATATGCCAAAGTTACGACCCCGGGAAGTTGATGTACCAATTTACCCCCAAATGGGGCCCACAGTTTGCATTTCATCTCCTAAGGTTAGGTTTTGGAATGTTAAGGGTTTTCCATTGTTTCTCAACAATAAATAGGCCTTCGAGCCTCATTGTAACACAGTTTAGAGGCATGTAGCCACCACATCTCTTCTCAGAGATAAGCTACCATCGCCCTAGCTGGTTTATTTCCATTTCTGGTTGTAAGCATATTTAAGTATTTTCCATTAATGAAATGAAGTATTATTTCCACTGCATCTTTGTGTATATGGTTATCTCTGTAATTTGTTGCGTTCCTGTTTAAATCCGGATAAGTGGTATCAGAGCGGTCTGCTTTTTCTCTGTTTTTCTTTGCATGTCCCCAACAAGGTCGGGATATAAGGAGTTAGGGCTTGAACTGGTTGAACCTTTGCAAGACCAGCCTCGCAAATCCCGACGGCCTCCCATGGCGGACGAGAAGAAAGACGAGGGGGCAGGAGATCCCATCAAAATCTTGCTCGAAGAAGCTCTCGAGCGACAACGGAACGCGATGATGGACAGCTTTGCCCAGATCCTTTAGCGGCTACCCAGAGGCAACGCATCGGCTTCCAGCAGCTACTCTGGAAACGCCACACCCTTTAAGGTACAAGTTAATTTCGAAATCCCCATATTCGAGGGTCAGATAGACGCAGATGCCGTAGATAAATGGTTAAATCTGCTAGAGGGTTATTTTTCTGTTCATGAATTTTCGAGTCGGGAAAAGATTGTTTTTGCTCTTCTCAAAGCAGCCCCCCACGTCAAGTACTGGTGGGAAACCTACTGCGAGCAGAAGGATGAAAGTAATGGCTCACTATTTTCAGCCGCACCCACCTGGGATTCGTTCCGGGATGCCATCAAGGAGCAGTACTACCCTGTCGGAAGCTATGAGGATGAATACATAAAGTGGACCACGCTGCGGCAGGGAAGGGACCAAGACGTGCCGGAGTTCACCAGTCTTTTCCATACCCTTCGCACAAAGTTGGGTATCAAGGATTCGGAGCAACATTTGATACTCAAATACCGTGGCTGCCTGCACAAGTACATCCAGGAAGAAATACAATTCCTAAACATCCCCTCGCTCGGCGCCGCATACCGATATGCCGTCAAGGTCGAGCAGAAGTTTAAACAAAAGAAGCGAGACTTTGGATCTGCAAATCCAAAGCAGGGGAAAGGTGCCCCTAAACCACAGAACAAAGGACAAAGCCAAGGCGGGACAACCCAAGACAACCAGTCGAAGCCGCAAGCAAAGAACAACGCCGCGAAGCCGAGAAAGGACACTGGAAAATGGTGCGAGTTCCATAAGAGCTCCACTCACAACACAAGTGAGTGTCGGGCCAAGCAGTCACTGGTGGCTGAGCTAAAGGTTTCAGAATCAGATGCATGTTCCGACTCTGAGTCAGAACCCGATAAGGGGTATGAAAAAGGGAAGCAGATCATTGATGCGGATCCCAGCGCCACTGTTGCTACCGCGAAGATCCAGAAAAATGAACCTGAAGATCCAGAGGAGGAGGAGCGTCTCTTCCACTCCCAGATGTGGGTAAAGGGCTCCCCGATACAGTTCATTGTTGATAGCGGGAGTCAAAAGAACCTCATTTCGGCAGAGGTCGTGAAGCGGTTGGGCTTACCAACCACAGCACATCCACAACCATACACCATTGGGTGGCTTCACCAAGGACGAGATCTTCGCATGAGCCAGCAGTGTCGCCTTCCATACAACATCAAGCCCTTCACGGATGAGGTATTGTGTGACATTGCTCCCCTTGAAGTTTGTGATGTATTACTAGGACAACCATACTTGTGGAAGCGACATGCTGTGTATGAATCAAGGCCCTGTGCTGTTATTATTACATTGGGAAATAAGTTGTTCAGGATACCAGAGGTAGCACCACCTGCCGCCATCTCTTTGATTACTGCAAAACAATGCAGTAAGATCATTTCCAAAACCAGGAAATTTGTTTTCCTGATGATACGCCCTCAAGGAAAGAAGAAGACAGTGGCCGCGGCCTCCAAACGGGGTCCCTCTGCACGACAACTACATATGGACAAGGTTGTGGAGGAGTACGAGGACATCTTCACCTCCCCGGCAGGGGTTCCTCTGCACTGTCAAGTCAAGCACTCCATCAATCTGACCCCAGGTGCGCCGCTACCCAATGGACCAATTTATCGGCGCTCCATTCTGGAGAACGATGAAATCAAGAGGCAGATTCAGGAGCTCCTGCAGAAAGGTCACATCCGTCCGAGTTCATCGCCCTGTGGGAGCCCGATCATGTTGGTACAGAAGAAGGATGGGACGTGGAGACTCTGTATTGACTATCGGGCACTGAACAAGATCACTGTCCGTAATAGGTACCCGATCCCGCGGATTGATGACCTCCTAGACCAACTAAAGGGGGTGAAATATTTCAGCAAGATCGATCTGAAGTCAGGATATCACCAGGTACCAATCGAACCCTCCGATGTGTGGAAGACTGCCTTCAAATCCAAGGAGGGCCTCTTCGAATGGTTGGTCATGCCTTTCGGATTGACGAATGCTCCTGCAACCTTTATGAGGCTAATGGATGACATCTTGCGGCCATTCACCAACTCCTTTGTAGTAGTATACTTGGATGACATTCTGATCTTCAGCCAGAGTTGGGAAGAGCACCTCCACCACATCCGACAGGTTCTCCAAACACTGCGACAACACAAGCTATGTGCCAATTTGGAGAAATGCACTTTTGGCATGACCTAGGTTCAGTATCTGGGATACATCATTGATGAACAGGGGGTGCATGTCGATCCGGCCAAGATCCAAGTCATTCGGGATTGGCCCTCTCCAACCACTCTAACAGAGCTCCGCAGCTTTCTAGGTCTTGCCAACTTCTACCGCAGGTTTGTGTTGGGGTTTTCTCATATTTCTTGGCCCTTGAGTCAAGTCACCAAGGGCGGGGCGAAAGCAAAATTCTTTTGGTCTGAATCTCAACAGAAGGCATTCAGGGAATTGAAGGATCGCCTCTGCACAACACCAGTGCTCGCGTTACCAGATTTACAACAACCATTTGAGGTCGAGACAGATGCCTCTGACTATGCTATTGGGGCAGTCCTTACTCAACATGGACATCCAGTGGCATATCACAGTGAAGCACTTTCAGACACAGTCTGGAAGTACCCCACTTATGATAAAGAGATGTATTCCATTGTACAGGCCTGCTGACAATGGAAGCATTACATTTTGGGGAAGGAAACGGTCATCCACACAGACCACCGACCTCTGTAGTTCATACAGACCCAAGGGAAATCGCAGAATGATCGCCATCAGAAGTGGTCTACATACCTGCAACAGTTTCACTTGAATATCAAGTACAAAAAGGGCAGCACCAATAATGTTGCAGATTGCCTCAGTCGGCCACCGATCATGGCGCTAACCACCGTGCTCAACTCTTGTGGGCACGAGACTGCTGATTGGCCACTTCTCTACAAAAGCGACCCAGAATTTGGCCATACATACCAGACACTCTTGGAGGGTCGGCATGTTGCAGATTTTCACCTCCAAGACGCCCTATTATGCCACCTCGGTCACCTTTGTGTTCCTTCAAGCGAGCGTGCCAAGATGATTTGGGAAGCACACTACAGTCGAGCTGCTGGGCATTTCGGGGTCGAGAAAACAGTGGCAGTACTGCAAAATTATTTCTATTGGCCGAATCTTCGACAGGATGTTGGGAAGTACATCCGATCATGTACTGCCTGTGCCATTGCCAAACCGACCATTAAGAAGCATGGCCTCTATACCCCGTTGCCTACCCCTAGTCGACCTTGGGAATCCATCTCCATGGATTACATGTCAGGCCTTCCTTCCACTAAGCATGGAAATGACTGTGTTTTTGTGGTCGTCGAAAGGTTCTCGAAGATGGCCATTATGATGGCCTGCAAGAAGAATATCACAGTAGAAGCCACTGCTAAACTCTTCTTTGAACGAGTGTGGGTGCACTTTGGGATCCCACAGTCTATCATCTCAGATTGGGACAGTCGGTTTCTCAGCACATTTTGGTCCAGTCTCTGGTCAATGCTGGACACCAAACTCACGAAGTCCACAGCCTTCCATCCTCAAACTGATGGCCAGACAGAGGTTGTCAACAGGATGATTGTGCACATTCTGCGCATGTATAACTCAAAGCATCCATGCACATGGGATGAGAGCCTCTCCTATGTTCAGCATAGCTACAACCGAGCGCTTCACAGCTCCACTGGCCATAGCCCTTTTCAGGTGGGTTTGGGATTCCAGCCACTATGCCCCATTGATGTGGCCATGCCCCTTGCAGCTACTCACATGAATTCAGCTCATGTCCAGTCCGAAACAGATAAGGCCACCAGCTTCATTGAGCGCATCCAACATATTCGCCAACAGGTCCATGACATTCTTGAGAAATCAAATGCCAAGTACAAGCAGCGACATGATCAACACCGGGTGCCACACAAGTTTCAGGTGGGCGACAAAGTCTGGTTGCATTTGCAAAAGGAACGCCTTACTGGAGCCTATCGGAAATTGAGACCACTCCGATATGGTCCTTACACCATTACTAAGGCTATGGGAGACAATGCATTTGAGCTCAGCATTCCCCCATTCCTTGGCCTGCACCCAGTGTTCAATGTGGACCACCTTCGGCCATACTTTCCACCATTGCTAGACACATCCGACATTGCAGAACAGCTCAAACCCACAGAATTAAATCCAGATTGCATGGAACAAGCTGCAACTGATCGGATCATGGACACACAGATCAAGAACACTCGCCAACATAATGTCCAACTGTATCGAGTTGTCAAAGCAGGCCAACTCCTTCAGCAGGGCAAATGGCTCACCAGGGAACAAGTTCAGCAGAAGTTTCCTCATCTCATGGAGGAGCTCAACGCAACGGGGACCATTGCTTCCTAAGGGGGGAGGAATGATCCAGGTGGATCTTGGTGGCCACCTGCCAAGTCCACCTAGACCCCTACCATTGTCTTTCTCAGCATTTTCAGTTTCCTTAATTGTAGCACAACTTACTATTTTTAGCAGTTTTTCGGGTCCTGAACTTCCGAAGCCGTTTTGAGGCCCTAAAAGACGTTTTTTGGGGAATCCAGGGGCAACATGGGTCCATGGAATGGACTAATGTTGCCCGTTCCAACAATGATAGTGCTCGGATAGATCTTTCTAATGAGCTATTGTACGCGTCAAATGGAGATCATATGCCAAAGTTACGACCCTGGGAAGTTGATGTACCAATTTACCCCCAAACGGGGCCCACAGTTTGGCGTTTCATCTCCTAGGGTTAGGTTTTGGAATGTTAAGGGTTTTCCATTGTTTCTCAACAATAAATAGGCCTTCGAGCCTCATTGTAACACAGTTCAGAGGCATGTAGCCACCACATCTCTTCTCAGAGATAAGCTACCATCGCCCTAGCTGGTTTATTTCCATTTCTGGTTGTAAGCATATTTCAGTATTTTCCATTAATGAAATGAAGTATTATTTCCGCTGCATCTTTGTGTATATGGTTATCTCTGTAATTTGTTGCGTTCCTGTTTAAATCCGGATCACCTTTATATTTGAAACTGTAGCTACACTGGTCTTGACCTCTGTGAGCTTGCGGACATAGTCTTCAATAGGCATTAACTTATCATTTATCACAAATATGGAGGGAAAACCCTTATTGGTTAATGGTTCCAGCGTGCTGAAAAAATGTTGAGCTATGACATTAACACTGCTGCACTTTTCTTCCAACTGAAGAATGAGATATTTCTTTGTAATAACTTTCTTCAATTCTAGTATGGTTGTTGTCGTGTATAATTACCCAATTATTGAAGCTCATAGATCTCTTTAGAATTCAGAAACTTGATTATAGCAGTGGCTATTTCAGGCTTGTCCTCAAGTTCATTTGAGATAGTTTCAATAGTTTCTTGAGCTTTTTCCAAGAAGCCTTTTTGATAAAAAATTATTCTGATATAAGTCCATACATCTTTGATTGATTCAATGATCTCTTCCCATATTCTCCTTTACTAAACCCAGTGTATTTTCGAGGTAAGAGTATTTAACTTCTTTCTACAATACCTTAATTTGACCTCTTGCCCTCTACAAATCAATTGTATGTGAGCTGTCTGCAACTGCTTTCATGTGTTGTAGTCTCTTCAACTGATCATGAAATTTCTCGATTTCCTCTTTTTGAATAGACAGGTTCTGAATAGTTTCAACAAGCTGTTCAACTCCTTCTGCTGTACCCGTGGTTGATGTTGTGCCTGAGGTAGAAACTTTAGTTATAGGGACTGCTGCAAGAGGAACTAGATCCATTTGAATATTGGCTTTTTTCACAGCTTCCTCTTTCTCTTTGAGAAGTTTTTCCATTTGTTCCTCCATCTATTTTATTTGCAAATTTTGTTCCATAATGAGTTTCATCATGTCTGATTTCTGAGCCTCATTTTCTTCAATTTATTTAGTCATTGGGTCCTTTGAAGTTAGCAATTTGAGTTGCTTCGTTAATTCTAAAAGCTCAACATTTTTCTTCTTGACAATTTCTTCTACAAAATTTATATTGGAGGGATCATATCCCATCTTCAGCACCAAATCTGCCAAAGATTTGATCTTGGTGTCTTTGTCCAATGAGGAAACTTTCTCAATCTTGAGCTGTGACTGTGTATTAGCCAAGGTGACCTACAACTTTGATAGACTCATGGTAATGTTAGTTAAAGTAGAAGAAATCATTTTTCCAGTCTGTTTGTGCATCTCAATTTGGTCAATTGGAAGTACATCTTTAACATTAAATTCAAAGGATGTTTGCTTCTAGCAATGTGCAACAGTTCTGGGTTGTGGAATTTGAGCTTGTAAGAAAGCCATCTGCATCTTACCCTTTTCAGAGTCAAAGACTGAAAGAAGTCTGGCTTGAGAACTGGAAGACTGTTTCCAGAATTGAGTATAAGTGTTTAACTTTAACTCCTCATTCTTCTTCTTAATTTCAATGAAAACATGAAAAATATCATCTTCTTTATCCTTCTAACTACCTTCACTGGTCTGAATCACTTGCTGTTCATGAGATGTGGTGGAATGAGTGGGAGACTGAGTAGACTGTCCACCAGACCGTTTGAAAAGAGATGTCTCTCCATGTCCATCAAATGTTGTTTTCTGTGACTCATTAGTTTCACTAACCTTCAAAGAGATCTTAGGCCTCTTCTTCCTGTTTACAATTCTAAAGCCTTTACTTGATTCTTCTTATGTAGGGGATGACTATTCTTCCCTTCCTCATTTGGCTGTCTTTTCCTATGTAAGTGGAGTTTGTATATTTGAACTAGAGACTGTCTACTCTTTAGCTTCTTGAAGGGTGTTTTCCTTCCATTGTAGTATATTTTTGTATTGCTCAATCCTAGACCTGCCTATGTGATGATATGAAGTAAATTTATTTTCTACTCTAAGTTTTCAAATCACTCCCATTGGGTCATAATACCAAGTAAAGCTGAGGCAAAACTTCATCTCTTTCCATAACTTATCTACTTATTCTCCTACTGCTCTAGTGTTAAAGATGAATGGACTAACCTGAGCTTTTAGTTTAAACTGTGATTTCTTCTTTTCAGCCACAAAATGCACTTCATCTGCACTGAGTCTCTACCTAATATATTCTAATGCAAAAATTCTCATAGGGAGGTACTTAGGTAGCTTGTAAGGTGGAAGCTCACAGCCAAAGACTCTGATCTCTATATAATTTTGGTAAAGATACCAATCTCTTGTTGTGGCTTGATCAACTAGCTGCAAAACTTTTACAATTTCATCACTAATCCTTGGTTCTGGAGTACTGCTTAGAAGATTAATGGCTGGATGAACAAACAATTCTATGAACTGTTTATATGAAAATTCTTCTTTCTCCTTCATTCCCATAGAAGTCCAAAAGATAACTGATTGTTGGTTCCCTTCTTCATCTAGCTTCTGCAAAGTGAATGGAAACTTGTCTCCCTAAAAATAGATAAAAAGATATACAAGTATTGAAGCATACTTGAATACTTCTTCAGTATTGAACAATACAAATTGTTCATGAATGGCCTCAGCTAGAAATTGACTAAAGTTAAAATAACAGTGGGTTTGGAACCAACAGAAAAGATAAACAAGAAACCAATGATGACCTCTTTTACATATTGATCAGAATAGTAACCAAGGAGATAAGAGAGAATGGTGGTAATTTGCTTGGTTCTGTCTGGGAATATAAATGAATCATAGGGAGGGTTTCTTTTAGGCAGAGGGCTATCTACAACTAGGAAAAGTTCTAGGGTTTGAGCTCTTTTAGTGAAAACTTCTAATAGGCTTCTATTAGGCTTTCATGAGAAAAAGGAGTGGTTGGCACAATAGTTGGGGCCTGCAACATTTGGTCAATGGACTGGGCATTGATGGAGCATAGGATTTCTCCTATAGGTGAGATAATAGCTCTTTGATTGGGGTCATAGGATGCATGACATTTTCTGACAAATTCAGGTGCTCTATGGATCTGAGGGAAGATGTAATGAGGAAGATGGGAATCCCAAAGTCTAATTTTGTCAGTTTGATCGATGAATTGGTCCTCCATCCAATAATAGATCTCAAACAAGTCAAATTCGGACAAGGACTCGTGGATTTTAAAGTATTTGTCAACCAAGGGAGTATGATGGAAATCAGCTTGAGGATGAATGAGAGGATTTTGGGTTTCTGCAACTTCCTTTCACTTATGAGGCATTCTGTTGGTTAGATTACAAACTGAAAGTGACAAAAATGGGAAGGATTTGGCTGAAATACAATGATAACAAAAAAACAATGTAATTGAAAAAGATTGAGTGAACCTGGATGCTGCCTTGCTTGGAACAGGACCGAAAATCGGTTTGAATGGTGAACTTGTGGTTTTTACCATAAGCTGCAAGTATCCAGTGATCAATTGAGTTACGGGAATGCACTGTGTAACAATTTTTATGAAAGAATAGGGTTTATAAGGCATAAAATGGAGTGGGTCTGTTAATCAACGACTAAATTCATATTAATTCTCCAATGACACTGAGAAATGGATCGATGGAATATTCATTTGCAGGTGTGGCAAATTAAATGGATAATGGGCAGATAGGCGGAAGATTGGTCCATGTATGATGATGGGACACAGGAAGTGATGGGGTGTTGTTGTAGACGATGGCATGGGAGTGGCGGTGATGGGGGAGGCCGAAAACTGCATTCGGGAGTGAGTTTAGGCAGTAAGTAGTTTGGGATTTTATGTCCTGAATAACTAGGAGTGGGGGTTGGCAGTTTCAGAGGGAAGTTTCTAAAACTGCCAACTTTGGACCCCCCCCCCCCCTCCGCTGATAACGTTCGGATAGCAAGGGAGGGCCGAGGAGCAATGTTGGTTGTCAGATTGGAGGGAGATGCGAGGGATGAAAGGAAAATGGGGGGAGTTTAATTAAGCGAGGCACAAGGTGTTGGTGGGGTTGAAAAGATATGATGGATGTGACAGGTGTGGGGTCCAAAGGGAATCAATGGATAAAGCTGAATAACATTAAGGTTTATAAAATAATGGTTAATTAAAACCATTCGTTATATGCACATATATCCAAGGATTTGACTTAGGATAAAAATCCTATCAAGCTTCAATTTTATTTCATTTCTCTACCTACTCTTAACTCTCCTAACAGTTTTCTGCAATCTTAGTCACCTGAGTGAATTTAGACTAGCAACTCAACATTTTCCTTTTAATGATAAATCTACTTCTATCCCTTATTACTTCCATTGGCTCAGATTAAACTGTTGAGTCACTTTTATTTACTACCTATTAACAAACAATTTAAATCTAATCCAATCATGATTAAAATTTACGCTTGGATTGTATGATCTAGTGTGGCATTTAAACAATCTACACCCAACTTTATTTGCAAAAATAAAATTGACTAAGACTAGTGGCATTTGGATGTGCAACACTTTTAGAATTTATTAATTTTTCTTTTATTTCTAACCTAACATTTTATTTTTTGCGTTCCTGTTTTAGGGCATCTATTCTAACATTTTATTTGCTATGGACTTATTCATCAAAATATTCCTAACATTTTGTTTCTTTATTCATTTTGTCCATATCCTAACTTAACATTTTCTTAAAACATATTTTCCTTTTTTGCTAACTTACCAAAATAAAAAAATGCTACAACATATTATATCTTGGGTCCTCCCTTAAGGGAGTTACCCACAGAGCCAATGGCTCTAATACCAAGTTGTGAAATTAATTACACACCATAAAACTTATCTTACGTTACGTTAAACACATATAAATACATTAATTATTCGTTTAAGATAGAAATATTATCTTAACTATACAATCAAGTTTGCTGAGAGAATATCTCAACCACACACCTAAATAGAACCTAAAATCTTATAGATCTAACAAACTCCTAAATAAAGCTAATCACTCCATCACAGGACCAGTAGGAGTTAATTGCTCCAACAAGAGGCCACGAGGATTAGAACTTTACCTCCCCTATGTAATGGACTCAATGAACTTAGAAGTTTCATGTTAAGATATGCCCATCCATCCATTTTATTTTCCTTATTCATTAAGCATGGAATGGGACGGCCCAAGTACCTCGTAAATGCCTCTTAGAGTTCGAAGTGACAGAGATAGAGATAGAAAAGTATACATAATAGTTTTGTGTAAAAATATATATTAATGAATGAGATTGTACCATCTATACGGCTAAACAAAATTTATGGGACCAACATTTTCTATGTTTTTCGCTTTTTGCAATTCAAGATTTTTCTTATTCAAATTGATGATGAGCTAGACCATTCTTCTAACAATCCCCTCGCTGAAAAGACAATGAGAAAAAACCATTGCTAACATATTTTCCATAACTGTTTTTGATTTCCCTAAAAGCATCACATTCTAAAATGAAATGTTTTTCCAATTCCATTTCCTTGGAAGTGCAAACAATTCAAACTCATTCTTCCGAAGCTTCTTTCAGTATTTTTCATCATCATGTTTCACATCGAAGTTGATGCGATTTAGTTCTTAATTGAACAATAATATTCTTTTCACTCCATTGAATGTTAGCTCCAATACTCTCTTTGTTGGAGATCACAAGTAAGGTTGAATTCCTCAACATAATACTTCTTTCTACCCAACTATTTTCCCTATATATGATTGCAAAATTCTCCATAACAAAATTCTTTAACTCCTTGCTATTTGTGGGACAGGCATTGAGGTAGATATTGCATTTATGCATTCTAGATATGTACTACATTCAAAGCCATATGTGGGTTTTATATATTTATTAAAACCACAGTGAACTAGTAACTCGTTGGAGTAATCTCGGCAAGGCCTAGGGTCAAACCTTTTGGATCCCACTATAACACCAATAATGTATCGAATAGACCCCATGCCAAATATACCACAAATATATGACTTAGAAAGAATTGAGACGTCTCGTATTGACAACAACTAGAGTGATTCCCTGGGGCCACCTATTCCTCTGGCCTCATTACAACATGCTTAACATGTCATTTTGGGGAATCAAATTCAAATGGAGAGGAAATTAATATTTGGTCTTAACCACTCAACCTACCCTTACTTGACTCATACTCATATGATACGTGGATTTTAACAAAGACGTATATGCCGTATTTATGGCAACATCTGGGTGCAGGTTGTTGTGACAAGGTGTGGCTATTGAGCGTTGCTATGACAATTCACATACAAGAAAGCATCCCCAACTAACCATTGACCACCATACATATAAGCCATTGCCCCCAAATCTATGGATTATGTATACACCCTTCCGTAGGAAAATAAAAGAACCAATTAAACGATCGATCAAAAGTCAAACGTGGGTTTGGTTATAATGTGGACGGGTCTCACGACCTCCACACTAGTTCATACTTTTTTGATGTGTTAGGATCATGCCTATGACAACTAAAGTTTCTAAACTCATGATTTGGTTTGAAACTAGGAGAATGTGGTCTTGGTTCACACTTGACCACATGCATGCCACTTTGGCACTATGTTGAGGTCGTACCAACATTTTAGTAAAAGAGTCCTTTGTAGTGGGAGTCTGAGATTAGCGATTCTCTGGGGTTCCAAATTTTTTAAGAAAAATCAAGAAAAGTTTCCAAATGTTTCCAACTATAAGAGATAAATGAAAAACCATCGTACTACTATGTTTCTTTCTTCTCTTATTTTTTGTCAAACATCTGTTACATAGTTTAGTTTGCCACTACTAGAAAGGAGTGGCAACCTCTACAATAGTTTTCTTTCCACTACCATCTAGTAATCCCCAAATCCATATCAATTGTTTGCTGGACACAACCAGCAAGGAGCCAATACTATTATCTTTACAAGCCACCACTTTCCTAAGTCCCAACCTCCTCATGCTCTATCGACCACCCTTTCATACATTTTCATATTGGATCCCAATACAAGCAAACAGTCTTTGTAACAAATCAAAAAATCAAGCAACAACTATGTCATGAACCTCACACAAACTTCCATACTCATCCATATAGCACATCAACATAAACCTTGTAACATTCTCCACCCACCACATATCATACAAACATCATCAATGCAATGATCATGTAACAATACATGAGATCAAGTATCAATTAATAGTAGCAACATATGATCAATATAATTCTATAACATTGACAACAAAATACTTATGAAAATACATACAAATATACTAACTCACTGCAATATATTCACTCGCAAACTATCTCTTTGTAGATAACAATGTTGTAGAAACATTCACCGTCACTCTTTCCTTCACATAAGCCTCTAGGAAACAATGCATACACACAATCTCTATTCAATAATTGGAACACATACAAATCTATTCACTAGAAACATCTTTATAGAATATAGACATTGGCATACAAGTGTTTTGCAATAATTATCTCAATGCATCTACAATAAAGGAGTGAACAAAACACAATGTAGTCCATACATTTTCCTTACAATAGATCACAAATGCATAGATGATCTATTCCTCAAACCATCAACTTTGTTCCATAGCAAGAAGCCATACACATTCACCAACATAACCAAATGAAACTTATCACATTTAATATGTTGGTCCATACAAACATCTCACCAATTGTTACACCAGAGCACATACACTGTATGCATTCAAAAAAATAAACACGCAGCATATTCTCCATATGTAGGAAACAATTTAAAACTTATTTTCAAGTGTATTACAGGTAGTCATTATTTGTCCAAATCACACAACATCACTTCATTTCTAGCTTTTTTATGCATCCACTAACATTGCCATGAATCTCTCACTTGTTGTCAACACAATCTCTTTTCTTGCGCACAAGATATTCTCCACAACATATTGCACATGCTCAACTATAAGGATATCCTAGTCAATCTAGGTTATATTCACTTGGTCCAAGCATGTCATCTATCCAAGCAAAATGTATGTTACTTATGCAAATTCATCATACCCTCTAAACAAAGCTCAATCCATCAGATGTATTTTTAAACTAGTGCTTCTAGTGCACTAAATGGAAAAATTAAAGCATTTTTTATAATCAATGTGTTCTACTTATTTTTAGACTAGGTTTATCACCTATGCTTTGATGATTACACACATCACTTTGCAGCCAATTTTATGCTACAATGATTGAAATAATCCATGTTATTCAACCCAATTTTCCAAAGGTCATGTTGTGCCTATCCTGTAGTTCTGGATCTCTTCTACAAAATTGTATTGTTTGTAAACTTTTCCTAATAATCCATCGTAAAGTCCTCTACAAAAGGTAGAACATGTAAATCTTCCTAATCTAGCATGTAAGACCTATATAGTTTCAAATTCTCTACATTCACAACTAAGTAAATGTGAGAATATGGGGATAGATTTAGAGGATCTAAGCTAATACAAATGTTCCTTTACATCAATGAAGACCAAAGACAAAAAAACATTTAGGAAAACACTGCAATTCCTAGAAATATCAAATCCAAATAAGTAAGAGGAATCATAAAGATCTTTTCCAAACTACTTGGGTGCAAGAGAAGATGGAAAATTTTCGACCTTCAAAGAAATATGTGACTATTGTTGAATAAAAATGCATACATATGCAACTTCCACTATAAAAAAATGAATATGTATGCAATTCTTCTTAGGATAATGAGCATATGTGTGTAGAAATAAGCAAAGGTAAAAAGACAAATTCATATTTGAAAGATCAAGTTGGAAAGTTAGACCCTATAAGAGACTAAGAGACCCAGGAACAAAAAAAGAAATTCATAAAACATAGAGACCGTGCACAAAACCCTTAGGAAATAACTCAAACAATTCCTCCCTATTATGGTTTTGAATTCTATTACAGGATATAACCTTTAAGGCTAGGGTTTATAACCCTAACATAAGGGAAGTAATAAAAAAATAAAGAAAACCCAAACAATTATACAATATAATTTGAATTAAAAAAGGTAGGTTTATACCTATATAAGTGGGTCCTATGTTTGATGTATATCCAGAGGATCCAAACACTCACTCTCACTCCTGATGTACAAATTTGTAACGCAAGCATCAAGGAAATGAGTAGAATAACAATATCAAAGCATACAAAGACATATGATATGTTAGTTCAACAATAATCTAATTTCATAATTAGAACATGCCATATGAACAATTGAATAAGAATGAAACATGAGTTTATTTATTATCATAAACAACAAAAAGGTAGTTATGTAGTTATTTGTCCCTTATTGCATGCATTGAATGGAACCGTCCTCCTAATCCTTTCCTCCTAGGCCACTAAAAGCTTCCTCCTATAACAAAATATTTAATAAGGGATACTTTTTCTAACATTATGATACAAAGGAAAATCATATGCATGGTCCACCTCCCAAGGTGTGTATAAATACCACTAGAAATTGGTTTCAGTGGTTATCACATGCACTACAATAGGTGGATTGCCATCTAAGCCATAGACCTCACCAAAAAATGCACATATTTTCATATATATTCTTAATGTATTTTAATACATACACATATTTATTTGGGTGGACCCACATTTATACATGTTTTTTATGTGGGTAGTTCACGTATTGAATTTGAAAAAGTTTTTTTAAGTAAAATTCAGGTTTGTAGAGTGATAAGGGGATGTTTCCTTCGTGAACAACTGCATATAAAAAATAATGTGGAAAAAGATTCGATAACACTTGTGGTATTACAACTTCTTGGGTGATATCTTCTTCTTTGGTTGGGAATGATAAGTATTTTTCACCTTATTTACTCTTCACTTTTCACACTCTTCTCTTCATTGTGTAGCTTCTAAGATGAAGCTCTAGATGAAGTCACCAACACTCTGCTTCATAATGGCCACACAACTTAAAATGGTGAAAATAATTTTTTTGTTGCTACAAATATTTCCAATCATAATCCTCATATACATGTGCATGTAAGTTTGTTGTTGCACTGGAGAAGTCTTCTTTTTATTCCTCCTCTTAAAGAAATTTGACCTATGGCATGTATCTTTCTTCTCCTAGAAATATGCCACTTGATTTCCTTTCTTCCCACAAAATGAACATACCTTTGAGTGCCAACAAACCCTACCAATATGGCCTCTCTTTTTGTGGAAGTGACAAACCAAGGATGATTTATTTCACAAATACCTCTTGTTCTTCTTCTTATTCTTTCTTGAATTGATTGATTTGTTGCTTCCTTTGAGTGATGGTGCAAGCTAAGTATTTGTTTCAGTATCTTATGTCATGTTGAGTAATGGTACTACATCCTATTTTAAGGCCATGCAAGGACCTAACACAAGGTTTCCCACTCTATCCTTACTTATTCTGGTCACTTGTTCAGGATTTTGGTAAATCCATTCAATAATCTAGAAGAACAATAAGTATTCAAGTGATTAGGGTGTGGGGAATGAATTCCTTGCACACATACTTTTTTTCAGCGATGTTCTTTTGTTCTACAATGGTTTATAAACTAAGGTGAGGAAAATTATGAGATATTGTAGTTGTATTGTAAAGCTATTGGTGTGGTGGATAATGTTCTCAAGTTTGTTCCCTTTAGGGATCAAAGGATGAAAGAGGGTTTAAATTACTTGGGTTTGATTCTCAAAACAAATTATTATGTCATGAGAGATTAGGTTGGCTTTTGGATAAGATTTAAAAAAAAATCTATTGTTTTTGTAATGGGCGGTTTTCTAAAGGGGGAGAATAACTCTTATTAAGTCTATATTAGAAGTAATTCTTATATGTAGAAATTATCTATCCCACATTCCTAAAGGATTTTTGGAAAGTGTACCCTATTTTAAATTTTTGTGGAGATGGGAGAAGCATAACGTGGGTACATTTATCTTAAGATGGTAGTCCTTAGCTAAGCCAAAATGATTAGGGAGATTGAGGATTACAACATATTCATGATTTTGGCACTTCTTTGGCTATAAAATATCTTTGGAGTTTGATCTCAAATGATAGTCTATGGAAAAAGGATTATCATTCAAAGGTATATTTGTCCATGCACCTTTATGGGTTGGATTAGAAATGAAATAAAAAGTATAAAAAATGTTTTAAATTAATGGAGTTGGCAATGGCACATGAGTAAGGCTTGGAGAGATGCAATTCTATATTGCTACAATGTGGTTTTCTTTAATCATAACTTGATTCTAAAACTATAATAAATAGGTATTTTCTTTGTGTCAAGCAGGAAACCATGTCTCCTCAAACATTCAACACAAAAGTTGTAAGTCTACCCAAATGTTAGGGCCAATAGGTAATCATAAAATGTTATGGCATGGATATTTTTTCATGCTAGATGCTAAACATGAAATGTTATGGAATGAATATTTGGTTGAAATAAATAGAGCTCACATAAAAGGAGAGGAAGGAAATGTCATCTTCTAAAATAAGAAAACCCATCAATCCTCCATGAATGTCTATCAACCCTTTTATGATTGACATGTTATTTAAATAGATAATAATTAATAATTTGTTGACATGTTTAATAATAACTACTTTCGTCTTTGGAAACTATATGCTCACGAAAAAACTAATGAAACACACACACACACACACACATAACACAACCTTAAATCAAGGTTCTTACACACAAAAGTTATGGATCTATAAATTAGTATTTATTGTGTACACATGCAATTATAATTGTGAAAAAATAGATAAAAATGAAATAAAAACTCACAAACCATGATTTTTCACAAGCTATAACTTGGGAAACCCTTTCGGAGAAAACCCAACTGGAAGGTGAGCTTATTCTCCACTCTTTCTCTGAATAGAAAATGGTTGCAAGTACAAAGAAGTAAGGTTTGTGGTTCGTGATCTACTAAAATGCTCAAATCCTATTTGTGTTATCTCTCCCTATCCCTCTTGAATGCTCTTCTCATCTATAGAACAAATGCACTAAGAAAGGATGGCACCCATTTTCATCCTAGTGGTCTATTTATTACACAACTCGATAGCCTACTAGTGGTTATCTTTGACTCCCTCAACTCTTAACCAAAGTTACAATATAGAATCTTGTAGAATATTCTTCATCATGATCACATGGCTAGGAAACATTCATTGAGTAAGGGGGTGTGGCATGGAATCCTCTCGAATTATTGTTGACAAAATAGGAAAGTCAAATTACAACTGGCATATCATTTGCATATAGACTTCAATTATGGTGATTCTTGAGCCATTGGAAAGGTATCTAGGTGTAGAATAGGAACAAAAGATGTGGCACTAAGATGAAATTTTTTTACCCCAAAAAGCATCATTTGAGGCCTTAATATGATCCCGAAACATTTCACAACTGAATTCACCAAATTTGGTGGTCCTGTGAGATTTTTCCTCCACTTTTTCCACTTTGAAAGCATCAATATGAAAGGAAAACAATATTGTGTTCCAATTTGGGTAACCTGATAGGTAAACCATTAGGAGTAGGACTTTTCATCTTTTGGAAAATGTCCAAGACTTATCCAAGTTCAACCTTTGTAACTTCTTCTATTAGGTCATCATTCCCTTCCTCTTCTATAAATCTCAGAGAAAAATTTCAATTTGTAGGATTTTGTCAATGTTTTTCCTCAAGACATGTTTGAAGATGGATTAGAAATAGTTACAACATTCCTTAACAATGTTTGAGAAGGTGGTTTTGCTAGAACCATAATATCTGGAAATTTCTTAGATAGTGTTTATGGTTGGAAATTCTATGGAATTAGTTAGTGTTCTCATCACTTTCTTGTAACCATACGTCCCTACATTTTAGTCACCATCCTCTTTCTTTATCTAGAAGTGGGTTCCTTATTTTTTTCTCCAGGGATTGAAAGGTCAACTTATAATCATTAGAAAGGGACGAGTGATTTGGATTCTAGTAGCTCTTGAAGATTTGATTCAATTTTCACATATGAGCCTTTCATCTTGAAGCTTATTTTCTCAAGCCTATAGGGATATTCTCCTTTCATTTTTTCAAGTTTATTTGAAATTGTATTGGAAGAGATTCTGTGAGGGAGGGGCTGTATGGACTCCATGCCTCCTTTAATTTTTCCTTAAGAGATGGATGCTTCAACTAATGTAGGTTTAATTTAAATGAACCCATAGGATTTGGAACTATAGATTTAGACTTGTGATCAGAATCACCCCTTGAGGATACCCATTTCCATATTTGATTATTATTTTCCAAAAAATCCTCAAGAAAAGGAAATAATCCAATCTTTTAGAGATTTTTGAATCCCTTGTTCTTCTATTTTTCCACGTGGGTAGGATCTTTGGGGGAATAACACCAACGAGACTTATAAACTCTATATTGTCAAGAAATAAAACTACCAGAGGGTCTTGTTGACGCGATGAATTTCCGCTATGCCAACAAGGGGAACTAGCCCGATGGCAGACCCTGATGAGATCTGCCTTCATTTGGAGTGGCTAGTTCCAACGAGTTTTAAAGGATCCCGTAAACTGTTATAGGTGTTAAAATATTTCTCCCCGGAGGAAGACTTCAGTTAAATCAACAAAAGAAACAGCTAACCTATATGTATTAAGTCCTATCTATACTAATTCTACCTACTTATACTAATCTTAACTGTTCTAATATATCTTGCAGGAGCATAATAAAAGAGATTAAACATGATATATAGATTCCAAGTCCAAATGAATCAATTACTGAATTCACAGATGAACAAGGTTGTATTAAAGCTTAATTGCAATCTAATTATTCATACAAGAATGCACATTCCTGTTCCTACAAATAAACTTGCAACTGATGTTTAATATAGTTTCGAATCGGGGACCGCTCATGAGTTAACCATGATAAAGAATTACATTCAAATAACCAAGACTAGTCATAAGTTGTATTGTTATCAATCTGCACAAAACAAAACACATTTATATTTATGCCAGCAACAACACCCTAATTCTAAACACATGAAAGAAGCAGAAAATAAATCTGAAAAAGGGCTTCTTCTTGACTGACACAATATTATTTATTAGCATAATAAAATCGACCCCTATTCTACCAAAAAAAAGTCCTCCTCCCATCTCTAGAGGTAATATTTATGCAGAAAAAGACTGACCCTCCGTCTTCCCCTGAATTTCCCCTTCCTCTCTTTTCAATATACAAATTAAAATATACAGACATAGAATGATCAGTGAAACCGCTAACACGTCGAGGCCACATTTTTTGGAGTGTTTTATTTCCTGGGGAAATGAATTGATGTCGATGTGAAGGAGAATGACTGCGTGTCATCTCTTCATGATAAACCCCAGGACAACATAACTTTTGAAATACACAGGCGACACATGGAAACCCGACCGTGAATGCCTAAGGCTGGATCTTAAATAGAATACACCCACATATATAAACTTTTCAAATCTGCTCATGCATCCTTTACCCGCAACCATTCCTGATGTTTACGCGTCTTCTCTTCGATCTCGCTTTTCTTCTCTTGATCATCGCCTGCAGAAATAATTAACATTAGCTATGATTATGAAAATTATGAAAGAAATGCCCAAAAAACACAAATCTTGCCCTCAATAAAACTTTTATAAAATCAAAAGGAACAAGTGTGAAAGAATCGGCCCCTGGTTCAGCCAAGGTTGCGATGCGATCAAGTCGCAATCACACATCACAGCGGGCAGTCACATGCAACATCACCCATGGTCCTGCCGATTGCGATTTGCGATTGGCCGGACCCGAAAATATATGTGTTGCGTTTAATAATCCCGGTGGGTCCGCCATATCACATTGTGCTTTATGTATAAACGTTGGGTTTCGTCGATTGCGATTTGTGATTGGGGAGTGGACCCGAAATCATATGTGTTATGCTTGATAGTCCTGTCGGGTCCGTTGTATCCCATTGCGCCTTATGTATAAGCTTTGGGCTCCATCGATTATGATTTGCGATAGGCCGGACCCGAAAAATATATGCACTATGGTTATTAATTATGGCGGGTCCACCATATCACATCACACTTTATGTATAAACACTAAACTTTTCCGATTGCGATTTGCGATTGGAGAAGCGGACCCAAAAAATATATGTGTTATGTTTAATAATCCCGGCAGGTCGGGTGTATCACGGTGCGCCTTACGTATCAGCATTGAAAGTGCCTATTGTGATATCCGATGCGATTAGAGACTTGATAGCATCACAGTAACTCATGGGAGATAGACCCTAGCCCTTTAATAATGTGAAAAGTGATATGCGATGGAGGAGTGGTCAAGCGATTGTGATAAGCGATGAAGGCATGCATCGAGAGATGTGTAAAGACCGAGGAAGTGCGAAAAGGGTAAGTTATGCATATTTGTATAGTATTTCTATTATCAAAGCATTGATATAGAAATAAGGACACGATAGAAGGTTTTGAGGGTTGAGTCCATATACACCCATAGTAAAGAGTGGGGGTTGGTTATATGTGTGGGCATAGAGCACCATGAAGGTTTATGAGGATTGAAAAGGTCCTGATGAAGGATATGAATGAAGGGCTAGATTGGGTTATAAATGAATCATGCCACAGAGATTTATTCAGGGGGGTCTTAACCATTAAGAATTGAAGATTTGACTCGGCAGAGAGTTAAAATCCCTAGGATAAAAACAGATCATTCAGAGAGTTATCATTCGGAGAAATGAAAGATCAAAATTCTAGGGGACCCATTCAAATTTTCTACCAGAGCAGGTTTTAGTAGGGTGGTGGTTGTGGCCACAACAAATGGCGAACCGCTGGGCGAACCAGTTATCTCTGTTACCAAATAAAATTTGGATCAATATAACATCAGGGTGTTAAGATAAACTCGAAATGCAAACTATATAGACGGATAGGCATGGGTTCCACTTCAACATTAATAGCTTTAGGTGGGATAAAGAAAAATAGCTTCTACTTATTGATAGGGTTTTGATAGGCATTCTCCAATGGTCGTATTATGGGATTTATTGAACTTCCTTTAACTGTTTTCTACTTTCAAAATCCTTTCGGGGACATCACCGGTCTGTCAATACTTGTTTAGGTGTGCACCTCAGCTCTTTATCGCTCATCAAACTTGATGTAGATATGTTTATCTTCACTTTATGTAAGAATTTTAGTGCTATACTTTTGTATGATTGAATGGGGCGTAGTCATGGATCATGCCATATTTTTAAACTGCTTAAGCAAGGTTGGGCTTGTTGTGTCAACCGGTACTCTGACTCCAGCAACAGTCCCTACTCCAACCGGCTTCCCAAACAACCTATCCTTCCAGATTGGCACAAGGACTCAACATTTCATTTTCTTTTACATAAGTCCTTCAAGTTTTAGGCACAAGGACTAGAGCACAATTAAATTTTCCACAGGATATACGACAGTGAGCTTAGCCCATGAGAGGAGGTTTACTTGTAGATGACAGATATTGGAAATTTTAGTGTGGTGGAAGAAACCAATGGAAAATAATTGCAAACCTCATAGGCAAGTATAGGCTAGGTCTAGGTGGGATTTTGAAAATGCAGCGTTCCGCCATGCCAATCCAATCCATAGTTAAACACTTTTCATTTTATAAAGATGTCCCTACATGCTTCAGGTATCCAAGTTATCAATAGAGCCTTCCTAGTTCCCAACATGTGCCAATGAGTGGCTTTGACTTGAATTTCATTGCTGATTTTACAAGTTCTCATAGGCTCATCGAAGGTTTGCTTGATTTTCAAGGTAACGATGAATTTAGGATTGGCAGACTCATCAACAGGTTACTAAGGGAAGAAAAAAGCTGAAGGTAGTGAATGAGGGCAATCAGAAGAGGGTTATAAAAAGGTGAAAATGATACTTGAAAGACCAAAATCAATTGACTAAAAAGGACTGAAATTCAAAACAACAGGAAGATAAACTTTGTGTAAAACAAAAACAGACAGGATGAAAATATAACTAAGCTAACAGCTGAAGATAAAATGAATCCTAACCTACTCAAGATGTATCCACCATGTGGTGGCTACTGGAAGTACCTCTTAAGATGTTGACCATTAACAGGGAATTTTTCAGTTTCTCCCTGTAAAGTTTTCAATCTATAGGTTCCCTGACCAATTTTTTCCTCAACTTGGAATGGGCCTAGCCATAAGTGTTGGAATTTCGTGTGCTTACCTTTTGGCTCACTCAACTTGTCCCATTTCAAGACAAACTCTCCAACTTGGTAATCTTTATCTCCTACCAGATGGCGATCAAATCATCTCTTCATGATCATTTGGTGATTCTTGAACTTGTTTCTAGCATTATCTCTCAATTCTTCCAACCTCACCATTTGGTTGATCCTTCTTTCAAGTAAGGCTGAAGGGGTCCCTCTCGAGGCTTGGGAGAGTTGTAACGAGGGAAGGTTAACGTTGGGAGGCAAGATGGCTTCCTGTCCATAGACGAGGAAGTATGGGGAGTTTCCCAATGCTACTTTTGGGGTGACCCTATCGGCCCAAAGGGCATTTGTTAAAGCATTGTGCCAATTCCTCTGGTTGTCGGCGACATATTTACGGATTATGTGGATGAGGTTTTTATTTGATGACTTTGGAACTCCATTTCCCTGGAGGTAATAGTTTGATGCATACCTTATGCAAATTGATTTAGCGATAGCAAATTCAGTCAATTTTAGTGATGAAAAATAAGAAGCATTATCAAATATGAGAGCGTCAGGGATGCCAAACCTGTTGATAATAAATTTCTCAATAAAAGATATTACCTGGCCTTCACTCTCATTCATAAACATGTCATGCTCTTTTTCATCAATGACTACATTTTTGAATGTCTTCTCGCAATGCAGGAACTCTAGGATTTTCTCGTCAGCTTCGAATACCTGTCAATTTGAGATGTTATCACGTACGGATGGCCTGAAAATGAATTCAACATAATATTTATTCTTGTTTAATCTAAGATTAGGAAAAAGTTTTGCAACCATACCAACCATTAGATCAACATCTTAGTTTTGCCATCGAGGTATGTGTATGATATTAAAAGAATCAAAACTGTCAATTAAGCTCCATATCTCATGTTGGTATCTTACCAGGTGTGGTGAATTGCAATGTATCCTTTTCCTTACCTGGTCCACAATTATCTGTTAGTCACCAAAAGATTTAAAATTTCTCACCTTCATATCAATGGCTTTTTTAAAGCCCTGTAGCAAGCCTTCATATTCTACTGTGTTGTTGATGCACGCAAATTCCAACTGACTGGCCATCAAATGTTGTTTCCCTTGCGGTTCAATGAGAATGCTCCCAACACCTGCACCTTCTAGGCAGTTAGAAACATCAAAATAGTGTCCAAAGCATAGAATCTGATGTTATATCAAATGAAATGCCTTTTACAAAATTAGCCCTATCATCTACCATATTACAGGGTAGCTCATCAGTTAGACTACGGGGGAGAGCTTCCAACCGTGTGTTTATTGCAGTTTCTTCAACTATCTCTGCATGGAATTATCCAAAACAAGTTTCCGTGGCACAAACGTAGAAACTATAATTCGCAAGGAAAGAGTTGGTAAACATTACAGGTTCATTGGGGTCATTTAGTTTTTTCACTACATACTTCATGTATCTTTCTCAATCAACTCTCAACATATCACCTTTTCCCTTCTGAGGCAACAAGAGATGGGACCAATCAGTTGAGAAATACCCATTCAGATTTGCTGACCAATCCCTACTAAGCAACATTCCATATGCCTCGAGTATGTTGACTACCACTATGTCAATGACTTGTGTGTACTATGGTTTGGCAGCCATCCGAATCAGCACATCTTTCAATTCTCCAATTACTTTCACATTCGTTCTGTCTAGTTGCATAATTCGAGTTCCAGTTTTCTCGGGCATTGCATGAAGTCTTTTAGCAACAACGTAAGGCATAACAGTGGATGAGGCACCAGAATCTACCAGGCAATTGTATACGTTCATGTTGAAGATTTCAAATGTGATAAGGAAAGGTGGAGTCATGGATATTGATTTCCTTCCTATCATGGTTGTACTGACATCTTGAGGTATTCGATTCATTTTTGATAGAGTGGCTTCCATGGATGATGGCGTTTGGGCTATACTAGGGGTACTAATAGGTCTGGATGCTGACTTCTTGGTTTGGCTACTCGGATTGGTGGGAGATTTGTAATTCTGTTCATTCATAGCCTTCAAAAGCAGATCTCTTTGCTACGTTAACTTTAACAAATCGAAGTATGTGATATTAGCTCGATATTTCTTAATATCATCCACAATGTTGTAATCAATGTTATAAACAGGGTAGGGCAGAGTAAACATACCTGTTTTTCCATTCTTAGGTGGGAGTTTACCATTTTGAGTCGCCTTCGTTGCATTTGGAAATGTATTATCTTTCTATGGACAGTTCACAACTGGAGTACTCTTGGAATCACCATTAGGTCTACCCTTCTCAATAGGAACTTTGGGAGTGGATGCCTTCAAAGGTTGGACATCTTTCTTTGCCTGGTCTACAGGCTTCATCACGCCCGCAAGTGACCCTTTACTTCGTGTGTGGATTTCATTAGTGTGGATTTATGTTGTACTATCTCCTTCATCGTCGTCGTTCTCATTTGTATAGAAATCCCACAATACATTGATTTGAGATTCCTCGTCCATGGACTCTTCTACTTGGTATTCTTTCTCATTTTCTTATTCTGGATCCAACTCCACTATAGGTTCTTCTTTGGTAAGGAGCGATCCGATAAGAGCCAGCCCTTCCATATTTAAATTCCCTTCGTTGGGTGGAGCAGGCAATGCAAGTTGGCCATGGCCACCTTCTATCTTCTTACAATAGAAAGGTTTGAAGGATTTTCTGTTGTTATAATCTCCTCCATTCCCATTTGTACTCTCTCTAGAATTCATTTTCATATCGATGACCGTGTTCATCAATTTCTTAATGATCCTACGCAAACCTTCCACATCTGTGGTATCCTTTTCTTTGATCTCAGCCACTTTGTTATCACTCCCATTATTCTTCTTGGATGAATGAGAGGCTTTCTTTTCTTCGGTTGTATGATGACATGTTGTGAGACTAATCATTTCATTCTCAAATTTTACTGCTTCATCGATAGCACCTTGTAAGGTTTGTGCGTTACTCCTCTTGACTGACATCGCAGTAGGGACAGGGAGAGAAGTGATGTAGAATTCCATGAGCACCTCATCAGTAGGTCTAGCATTAGTCGGGATTCTATTGAACAAAGTGTTGAACCAGATGTTAAAATCCTTGAACTTCTCTTTGGTTTCCATTTTCAAATGGGATAGTTCTAAAACTAAGGCCGCGGGTGTTTTATCATCGCCAAACTTGTCTAAAAAGGCCTGTTGAAAGGCACCCCATGAGGTGATCGATCCTATTCCCAAGCTAAAGTACCATGTGGAGGCCGCACCAATCATAGTAAAAGGGAATAAGTGACATACTACATCTTCATCGACTACCCCCAACATGCTCACAACTAGGAAGAAAGAGTGAATATGGTTATCAGCAATGTCTCCCCACTCAGGGTTGAATTTAGGCAATACTCTTTCCGCGTTCTTGGGTAAGGCATGCTGCTGCCCAGGTACTGCTATGACGTCTTGTGCAAGTCAGGGAAGGAGTGCTCCCAGAGGAGGTGGGGGTTGATTCCCACCTGGAGGGGGCAGTAGAGGCAGATTCCCACCTAGAGGGGGAACGTTAGCCATATTATGGATAGGGAGGTTCTGGTTGAAGGTTTCTTTGTTAGGATTTCCCAAATCAAGCTAGGAATTACCTTTAGAGAGTGGCTCCTTAGGAATTTCTTCCCAAGGAGTGTCGATACTTTTTAGGGACTCAAGCACAATATCTTCAAGAGAAGGGGCTGCAGATGTCTCTTCGCTTATGGTAAACATCCTTGACTTTCTTTTAGTTGTTAGAGGTAAAGAGTGAAATATGGGGAGTTGAGAAAGGGAACGAGCATAAGCCTGAGTAAGTACTCTGACTGGTTGTTCTTGAGTGACAGGATACTCCCACAGTCTTTCTTCTTTGGGTGATCCAAACATGGGACTTAGAGGGATCTCTGCTTCTTCGGAATGAGTTTCTTCCAAATGGGCGATATGATCTTTTTGACCTTTACGATTTATACATTAATTTTTTTGAATCCATGCATGACATTTATAGATGAAATCATCAAAAGCTGTGGATGGCAGTTTAGGCCCTCCTTCTATCGCCAATTTGTTGACGCGACGAAATTTCGTTATGCCAACAAGGGGAACTAACCCGATCGCAGGCCCCGATTAGATCTACTTTCATTTGAAGTGGCTAGTTCCAACGGGTTTTAAAGGATCGTGTAAACTGTTATAGGTGTTGAAAGATTGCTCCCCGGAGGAAGACTTCAATTAAATCAACAAAATAAACAACTAACCTATATGTATTAAGTCCTATCTATACTAATTTTACCTACTTATACTAATCGTAATTGTTCTATTCTATATTGTAGGAGCATAATAAAAGAGATTAAACATCATATATAGATTCCAAGTCCAAATGAATCAATTATTGAATTCACAGATGAACAAGGCTGTATTAAAGCTTAATTGCAATCTAATTATTCATACGAGAATGCACATTCATGTTCCTACAAATAAACTTGCAACTGATGTTTAATATAGTTTTGAATCGGGGACCGCTCATGAGTTAACCATGATAAAGAATTACATTCAAATAACCAAGACTAGTCATAAGCTGTATCATTATCAATTTGTACAAAACAAAACACATTTATATTTATGCCAGCAACAACGCCCTAATTCTAAACACATGAAATAAGTGGAAAATAAATCTGAAAAAGGGCTTCTTCTTGACCGAAATAGTTTTCTTTATAGCATAATAAAATCGACACCTCTTCTGCCAAAAAAAACTCCTCCTCCCATCTCTGGAGGTAATATTTATGTAGAAATAGACTGACTCTCTGTCTTCCCCTGACTTTTCCCCTTCCTCTATTTTCAATATACAAATTAAAATATACAGACATAGAAAGATAGATGAAACCGCTGACACGTTGAGGCCACATTTGCTGGAGCGTTTTATTTCCTGGCAAAATGAATGGATGCCGATGGGAAGGAGAACGACTGCGTGTCATCTCTTCATGATAAACCCCTGGGACAACATAACTTTCAAAATACACAGGTGACACATGGAAACCCGATCGTGAATGCCTAAGGCCGGATCTTAAATAGAATACACCTGCATATATAAACTTTTTGGATCTGCTCATGCATCCTTTACCCGTAGCCATTCCTGATGTTTATGTGTCTACTCTTCAATCTCGATTTTCTTCTCTTGATCATTGCTTACAGAAATAATTAACATTAGCTATGATTATGAAGAATATGAAAGAAACACCCAAAAAACACAAATCTTTCCCTTAATAAAACTTTTGTAAAATCAAAAGGAACAAGTGTGAAAGAATCGACCCCTAGTTCAGCCAAGGTTGCAATGAGAATCTCAAGGAAAATTTTAAGGATGGAAAATTTTCTTGAAGTTTAAAACATTGGCGAATCTCACTAATCCCTAATATGCAAATTATAAATGTTTATTGATATATTTGTAAAATTAATCAAATTTATAATTATTTTATATATAGTCTCTACATAATGTTGGCGATTTTTAAGGTAAAATAATTTTATATTCTAAAATTTGGGCGAATCGTCTTTAATAAAATTGGAAATTGGCGAATCTTTTTTGTGGAAAAATTATGGAAAATTAGCCCACTGGGCGAACATTAGCCCCTAAAATTTTCCATGAATGAGATCAAGTCGCAATCGCACATCACAGTGGGCAGACACATGCAACATCACCCATGGTCCCGCTGATTGTGATTTGCGATTGGCCAGACCAGAAAATATATGTGTTGCGTTTAATAATCCCAACGGGTCTGCCATATCGCATCGCACTTTATGCATAAATGTTGGGTTTCACCGATTGCGATTTGTGATTGGGGAGCGGACCCGAAATCATATGTGTTATGCTTGATAGTCCTGTCGGGTCCGTTGTATCACATCACACCTTATGTATAAGCTTTGGGCTCCGCCGATTGCAATTTACGATAGGTCGGACACGAAAAATATATGCGCTGTAGTTAATAATTCTAGTGAGTCTGCCATATCGCATCGCGCTTTATGTATAAACACTGTACTCTGCCGATTGCAATTTGCGATTGGATAAGTGGACCCAAAAAATATATGTGTTATGTTTAATAATCCTGTTGGGTCCGGTGTATCGCAGTGCGCCTTATGTATCAGTGTTGAAAGCGCCAATTACGATATCTGATGCAATCAGAGACTTGATAACATCGCAGTAACTCATGGGAGATAGACCCTAGCCCTTTACCGATGCAAAAAGAGATATGCGATGGAGGAGTGGTCAAGAGATTGTGATAAGTGATGAAGGCATTCATCGAGAGATGTGTAAAGACCGAGGAAGCGCGAAAACTGTAAGTTATGCATATTTGTATAGTATTTCTATTATCAAAGCATTGATATAGAAATAAGGACGTGATAGAAGGTTTTGAGGGTTGAGTCCATATATACCCATAGTAAAGAGTGGGGGTTGGTTATATGTGTGGGCATAGAGCACCATGAAGGCTTATGAGGATTGAGAAAGTCCCGATGAAGGATATGAATGAAGGGCTAGACAGGGTTACAATGAATCATGTCGCAGAGATTTTTTCACGGGGGCCTTAACCATTAAGAATTGAAGATTTGAATCAGAAGAGAGTTAAAATCCCTGGGATAAAAATAGATCATTCAAAGAGTTATTATTTGGAGAAATGAAAGATCAAACTTCTAGGGGACCCATTCAAATTTGCTACCAGAGCAGGTTTTAATAGGGTGGTGGTTGTGGCCACAACAGGTCTATATATGCTACAGGGCCCCAAATTTCAGTGAGGTTGACTGTGAAATTTAAATCTCCTGCCATAATGAATTTCCTAGAGGAGAAGCATGGGAGATTAAAGGTTCTCTGTCAAAAAAAAATCTTTCAAAATAGAGACTATATGTAATTCAACTTGTGAAGGATATAAAATGATCTTGGAGAGGTATAAGAGAAAAAACAAGAACAAGAGGACCATGCAGATGTGCAATTAAACATAATATATTTTCTTCCTATAATGAGGCAACCCGACCACCCTAAATCATTCAAGTAGTGAAAATACCAAGCAAGAAGAAGCATGGATAAGATAGAAACATCCTTTGTCCCTTCGACAATAGTATCTTGTATAAAAATGATATGTAGAGAATGGATATAGATAATTCTTTTCAGAGGCAAGGATAATTCTTTTATGAGACAAGTTATTTGTGGGGTTGGCTAGACCTTGAATGTTAATAAAGAGGATTCTCATTATAAAACCTTTGTGGGGACGATTGATTTAAGGGCCCCAATAATCAATTTTTTTTCTTATCAAATTTCATAGAAACCTTTATTCATGGCTATAGAGATATAATATTTTCTACCCTTGTGAGGGCTAGAGAGGCCCAAATCTTTAGATTCTCATATTCCCTCACTAGGCTTGAGGAAAAATTGTTCTTCAGGAGTTGAAGAAGAGTCGAAGGAAGGGTGGGATAGTGAGCAAAGATTGTAATTTGAAGGGGGAGGAGTTGAGAGGGGAGTGCGGAAGTGTTCATCTTAGAGGAAGGAAATAAAAGAGAGGGGAGTAGATGGATTCACATGTGGGGGAAGAGAGAAAAAACTAAGAAAGAGGGACAGGGACAAGGCATAGAAGTATAGGAGTGAAAAAAGTAAATTAGTGCCAAAGGATGTAGGAAGTGGGGTGGATCCAAAGTTGTTTACAAAATTAAGAAATCATTTAAAGGTGAAGAGGAAGGGGAGGAAGCTATATTCATACCCACCAAGGAGACATCTGTTATCGACCGAGTATATTGAAGCGATTATGGTGTGATAGGAAATAACAGTACCTCCTAATTCCCTCTAAATGACTAACCAAACCTAGTCCATCAAAGGATGATGTGGAGGCATCCTCTTTGGGGTGTGTTTTCTGGTTAGGAGCAAAAGTCTAAAATGGGAGAGCTATGGACTTCCACCCCCTATTGATATTTTCTAACACATTTCTAGTTTCTTTTCCTAATGACCAATCCTCTCCCAAGTGTCCATATGAGTGACAAAGATCACATTTGAAGGGAATACCTTCATAATCTATGGTTTACCTATGAATTAGTTTCCCATAATGAATAGCTATAGTGTTCATGAGACATGGGGCTATATTTATCTTCATAATCTTAAATAGAATACACCTGCATATATAAACTTTTTGGACGTAGGTATTATTTCTGATGCTTCACAAAACTTGGCGGAAGCTCTCACAACCCAAACGAACGGAATTGCAGATGAAACTGATGGACAACTCTCTGTGTCGAGCGTGATTTTTAATAATGTGTGGGTATTACAGAATCTAACACAGAATGTTACTCTGAGCGAATTAGAAGATCCATGGCAAGGAGTCATGTCACAGCGTCGCAGGATAATTCTCAGCCGCGGAAATTTGAACGAAGACTATCTCACAACGTTTAGATTGCCTGAAGATATCATCGTAATTCGATACATATTAGACTTCCGCCAACTCGAGAATGGAGTCCAGCACTCCACCCAGATTATTTGGAATTCCAGATTCAGTTGGCGAGAGATCATGCAACATTTACAGGAGAATACACATAACTTCAATTTCAAACCTGAAATTATGACTATAGCGCTGAATTACTTTGCAGAGAGAGTTGAAAGAAGTAGTCCTGCACAAGTAGTGGATGGGTTGCCTGACGTTATAAATCGCGTGGAGGACAATGCAGAAGGTGATGAAGTGATCTGCGCAATTTGTTACGAGAAGTTTAGAAATGGGGAGACTGCAAAACAACTGCAATGCAACCATCTTTACCATTCCCACTGCATCCTCTCATGGTTTAGTCACAACATCTCCTGTCCCACATGCAGACGTGAGCCACTTTCTCCACAACGATGAGCGGCCCTGTGGCGTTACTCAATTTCTTTATTTCTAGGAACAATTTGCATTGGTTCTTTAATTCGCACAGTAAGTTGGTTCATTCTATCCAACGTTGTAGATTTAGTTTGACAGGCTTCCTCTTTACACGCTCCTAAAAAAACCACCCATAACTTTTGCAAACTCATGGCTCTGAGGGGTTGAAGGGAAATTTCTTGGTTTTTTGGGTATAAAGGATAGTGGCCTTCATTATTTCACTTTCTATTGACTAAGAGAGTTCCCCTAATGCAATCATGTTTTGACTAAGGGGTGGAAAATTACAAAAGAAATTAAACAAACAATTGGGTCTATGGTTGGGTTGAAAACGGGTCACCCTTCAATAGTTGCAAGCAGCTGTAAAGTGAACAAGATAAGCATTTTATGATTAATTTGGAACATAATTGATATTGCATTATTGTGAATTCCTATTGTGTTTATATATAATCTTCAACAATTACCTGTTGAAAACTATAATTGGAAACTTGTGATGCATATTTATGACTGCGTGCATATATTTGATGATTAATATGAGCATATGACTCATAGAAATTCATAATACTTGGTTATCTTTGATTCTTATGGATGTAGCAGGCCTTTTGAAAGAATGTTTATAGCTAAAAGGGTAGAGGAAGTCTTCTTATCAATGTCTTGGACAATCTTGATGGAAAGCTTGTAGAGAAATTCCCTCATAGGCCCTTAATGAAGAGAGATGGGCTTGCACCAACCATGTAAAAGGAGCCCTTGAAATGTTGCCCAAGGGTAGGTCAGCCAAGTGAATTTAATGGGTGTGGTTATAAGAAGTAAAGTTAGTGTTCCATGGTGAACACTATATGAGGAAAGTACTGAGAGAACCTCTAAAATGATTTACTGAAAAGTTCTCTAATGAATTCATGGATTTGTAAAATTTGTTGGAGGATTTAATTGGGATTTTCCGAGCCTTCTCAAATAACACCTATTGTTTAGTATCCCTATTGGAACAATAATATTCTTTGAACAATTAAAGTTTATTCTTGATTGTGGATAATAAGACATAAATAAATTCCTTATAATTATATCCTTAAAAGGGATGGGAAATACACCTAATGTTGATGTTGATATAAAGAAAAACTCATAACTATTAAAAAAACACAATAACTTCTTTAGATTGTCATAAATCTTTGGAAATAAGTATGAGAATTTTTTTCCTTAGTTGATAAGAAGTTTTATAAAGCACATGTTTTACAAATATAAACCTTAAATACAATCTCTTTAATTGATGTATAAAAAAGCACAAAACCTTAATTTTAACAAAATTAAACTATCCATAAAATAAATGTTTGTGATTTCAAATTAAAGTCTTTTAAGAATATTAACTACTATTATGTTTGCAAAGTAAACTTGAAATAGGTGTTACATGCACAATGAAAATCATGGCACATTGAAAAATATCATTCAAGATTACAGGTTTCAGAAGCCATTAGATAATGCAAGGTGTTATTGGCATAGTATTTGAATTAGGTTGAAAAACTGAGGAGAGCATTATGCTCAAAAGTAGAGCCTTCGTGCTCAAAAATGGGATGCGAGGCAACGAGACTTGGACCTTTTTGTTTATTTGTTTGTAAGTAAGCATTTAATTCATTAGAACAAGTTTACATAATGTACATCCTTGGAATAACTGTGTCTGGTTTTGACAAAATCCAAAAGATGCAAAACAGGATGACTATATACATAACTGTAGCTCTTTCCTAGAGGAATTGCATCAGGGAAGGCAGGTCTAGAGTGTTTTCGTTCACTTGAATTCAATGCACGAGCAATCTCCATGTAGCAAGGGCAGCTCTTTGTTACCTCCCTTATGTAAGGGATTTTTAGAGATTGCATGTCGAGAAAGGCCCATTTTTCAATTTGTTTTTATTTTGATTTTTTCGAAGTTTTATGGTGGGCTTTTCTAATCTAGTTTCTCTAAAATCTGGCAGAAATTTATTGAAATCACAATTTTGATAGGTAATTCCTGCACAATCCAAATTCCCTAAGAGTTTTTCAGAGTGTTGAATCTATATATCTAGCACCAAAATATCCAAAAAATAACACTAAAAACAATGATCCCATGTCAGTACCAGTTTTCCCAAAAAATTGTCTTTTAGGGCCTCAAAACGGCTCCGGAAGTTCAAGACCTGAAAAACTGCCAAAAATAGTAAATTGTGCTACAAATAAGGAAACTGAAAAAATAAGAAAGAAACAATGGTGGGGGTCCAAGTTGAATAGGAGGGTGGCCACCAATATCCACCTGGATCATTCCTCCCCCCTTAGGAAGCAATGGTTCCCAAAGTGTTGAGTTCCTCCATGAGATGAGGAAACTTCTGCTAAACTTGGTCCCTGATGAGCCACTTTCCCTCATGAAGGAGTTGGCCTGCCTTGACAACTTGATATAGTTGTATCCTTTACTGTCAGATGTTCTTGATCTGCGTGTCCATGATCCGATCAGTTGTGGCTTGTTCCATGTAATCTAGATTTAACTATGTATGTTTGAGCTGTTTTGCAATGTTTGATGTGCCCAGTAATGGTGGGAAGTATGGTTGAGGGCGGTCCACATTGAAAATTGGGTGCAGGCCAAGGAATGGAGGAATGTTGAGCTCAAATGCATTGTCTCCCGCAGCTTTGGTAATTGTGTAAGGACCATATCAGAGTGGTTTGAGTTTCTTATAGGCTCCGGCAAGGTGTTTCTTCTACAAATGAAACCAGACTTTGTCGCCCACCTGAAACTTGTGTGGCACTTGATGTTGATCATGTCACTGCTTGTACTTGGCATTTGATTTCTCTAGAATGTCATGGACCTGTTGGTAGATATGTAAAATGTGTTCAATTAAGTTGTTTGCTTTATCGGCTTTTGATTGGACATAAGTCGAATATTCCTAAGTAGTTGCAAATGGTATGGCCACATCAATGGGACATAGTGGCTGGAATCCCAAGCCCACTTGAAGAGGCTTGTGGCCAGTCGAGCTGTGGAGAGCCCAGTTATGGTTGTGCTAGACATAGGGGAGGCTCTCATCCCATGTGTGAGGATGCTTTGAGTTGTACATGTGCAGAATGTGTATGATCATACTGTTGACGACCTCTGTCTGGCGATCAGTTTGTGGATGGAAAGCTGTGAATTAGTGAGCTTGGTGTCTAACATCGACTAGTGATTAGACCAAAATGTATTGAGGAACTTGTTGTCCCAATCTGAGATGATAGACTATGGGATCCAAAAGTGTACCCACACTCGTTCAAAGAAGAGTTTAGCAGTGGCTTCTACTATGATATTCTTCTTGTCGGCCGCCATAATGGCCATATTTGAGAATCTGTCAATGACCACAAAAGCATAGTCGTTGCCATGATTAGTAGAAGGAAGGCCTAACATGTAATCCATGGGGATGGATTCCTAAGGTCGACCAGGGGTAGGTAGTGAACTATAGAGGCCTTGCTTCTTGATGGTCGGTTCGGCAATGGCGTAGGAAGTGCAGGATCTGATGTACTTCCCAACATCCTATTGAAGATTCAACCAATAGAAATACTTATGCAGTATTGACACTATTTTCTCAACCCCGAAATGCCTAACGGCCCCACTGTAGTGCGCTTCCCAAATCATCTTGGATCGCTCGCTTGAAGGAACACAAAGGTGTCCCAAGTGGCATAACAGGGTATCCTGGAGGTGAAAATTTGGAACTTACTGACTCTCCAAGGGCATCCGATATGTGTGGTCGAATTATGGGTCGCTTTTGTAGAGAAGTGGCCAATCAGAAGTCTCGTTCCCACAAGAGTTGAGAATAATGGTTAATGTCATGATCGATGGTCGGTTGAGGCAGTCTTCAACATTATTGGTGTTTCCCTTCTTATACTAGATATTCAAATGGAACTGTTACAAGTATGTGGACCACTTCTGATGTTGGTCAATGGTCTGTGTGGATGACCATTTCCTTCCCTAAAATGTAATGCTTCCATTGTTGGGAAGCCTACGCATTGGAATATATCTCTTTGTCATAAGTGGGATTCTTTCGGCCTGTTTTTGAAAGTGTCTCACCGTGATATGCCACTGGATGCCCCTGTTGAGTAAGGACTGCCCCAATAGCATTGTCAGAGGCATCTGTCTCGATCTCAAATGGTTGTTGTAAGTCTAGTAAACTGAGAACTAGTGCAAAGTAGAGTCGATGCTTTAACTCTGCAAATGCCTTCTATTGAGATTCAGACGAAAAGAATTTTGTTTTCGCTCCTCCCTTGGTGACTTGACTCAAGGGCCAAGTGATATGAGAGAATCCCAACACGAACCTGCGATAGAAATTGGCTTTGAAGGCAGTCTTCCACACATCAGAGGATTCGTTTGGTACCTAGTGATATCTGGACTTCAAGTCGATCTTATTGAAACAATTTTCCCCCTTGAGTTGGTCCAGAAGGTCATAAATCCATGGGATCAAGTACCTATTCTGGACAGTGATCTTGTTTAGCACCCGATAGTCAATACAAAGTCTCCAAGTCCCATCCTTCTTCTGTACCAACATGATCGGGCTCCCATAGGGCAATGAACTTGGTTGGATGTGACCTTTATGCAAGATCTCTTGAATCTGCCCCTTGATTTCATTGTTCTCCAAAACGAATTGACAATACATTGGTCCATTGGGAAACATTGCACCTAGGGTCATATTGATGGAGTGCTTGACCTGACAATGCAGAGGCACCCCTGCGGGGGAGGTGAAGATGTCCATGTAATCCTCCACGACCTTGTCCATCTATTGTTGTCGTGTCGAGGGGCCTTGCCTGGATGTCGTGGCCATCATCTTATTCTTTCCCTGAGGGAATATCATCAAGGAAACAAATTTCCTAGTTTTGGAAATGAGCTTATTGCATTGTTTTGCAGTAACCATAGAGATGGCAGTAGGCGGTTTTATCTCTCGTGTCTTGTACAAATTATTTCCCAAAGTAACAATAAAAGCATGAGGCCTTGACTCATACATAACATGTCGCTTCCACAAGTATGGTTGGCCTAATAATACATCACAAACATCAAGGGGAGCAACATCACATAATACCTCATCCGTGAATGGCTTGATGCTATATGGAAGGCGACACTACTGGTTCACATGGAGATCCCGTCATTGGTGAAGCCACTCGATAGTGTACGACTATGGTGTTTTGTGGTCAGTAAGCCCAACCGCTGCACGATCTCTACCGAAATGAGGTTCTTTTGGCTCCCGCTGTCAACATTGAATTGTAGCGGGGAAACCTTTACCCACATCTCGGAGTGGAAGAGGCGTTCCTCCTCCTCTAGATCTTTGAGTTCCTCCTTTTGGATCTTCATGGTGGCAACACTAGCATTGGGCTCTGCATCGATAATATGCTTCCCTTTGTCATTCCCCTTGTCAAGTTCTGACTCAGAGTTAGAACATGCATCTGATTCTGAGGCCTTCATCTTGGCCACCAGTGACTGCTTGGCACGACACTCACTTGTGTTGCGAGTGGAGCTCTTGTGGAACTCACACCACTTTCACATGTCCTTCTTCAACTTTGAGATGCTTTTCTTTTCTTGCGGCTTTTGGGGCACCTTTCCCTTGCTTCGGATTCTAAGATCCAAAGTCTCACTTCTTTTGTTTAAACTTTTTCTTGATCTTGATGGCGTATTGGTACGTTGTGCCGAGAGAGGAGATGTCTAGGAACTCCATCTCGTCCTGGATGTACCTGTGTAGGTAGCCACAGTACTTGAGTGCTGAATGTTTCTCAGTATCCTTGATACCCAACTTCGTGCAAAGGGTATGAAAAGCATTGGTAAACTCCAACACATCTTGGTCCCTTCCCTACCACAACGTTGTCCACATTATGTATTTATCCTCATAGCTCCCGACAGGGTAGTACTTCTCCTTGATGGCATCTCGGAATGAATTCCATGTGGGTGCAGCTGAAAAAAATGAGGTCGTACTTTCATCCTTCTTCTCACAGTAGGTTTCCCACCAGTCCTTGACATGGGGGGCGACTTTGAGAAGAGAAAAAGTATTTTTTTCTCGACTGGAAAAGTCATGAACAGAAAAATATCCTTCTAGTAGATTTAACTATTTATCTACGACATTTGCATCTATTTGGCCCTCCAATATGCGAATGTCAAAGTTTAATTGTACCTTAAAATGAGTGGAGCCTCCGGAGTGGTTGCTAGATGTGGATGAAGGACCTGGGAAAAGTAATCCATCATCACGTTCCTTTGTTTCTCGAGGGCTTCCTCGAGCAATATTTTGATAGGATCTCCTGCCCCCTCATCTTTCTATTCTTCCCCCGTGGGCAACCGTCGAGTTTTGCCAGGCTGATCTTGTGAAGGTTCAACCAGATCGAGCACCTCCTTATATCCCGACCTCGTTGGGGACATGTAAAGAAAAACAGAGAAAGAGCAGACCACTCTGATACCACTAATCCAGATTTATACAGGAACACAACAAATTACTGATATAACCATAAATACAAAGATGCAGTAGAAATAACACTTCATTTCATTAATATCAAATACTGAAATATGTTTACAAACAGAATGGAAATAAGACTAGCTCGAGCGATGGTAGCTTATCTTTGAGAAGGGATGTGGTGGCTACATGCCTCTGAACTGTGTTACAATGAGGCTAAAAGACCTATTTATTATTAAGAAACAATGGAAAACCATAAACATCCAAAAACCTAACCCTAGGAGATGAAGCGCCAAACTATGGACCTTGTTTGGGTAAATTGGTACAATACCCAATACCCCGTTAGAAAGATATATCTGAGGACTACAACTATTGAATGACTAATATAGCTCCACAAGCCATGTTGGTCCTTTTTTCCCAAAAAACGTCATTTAAGGCCTCAAACGGCTCTAGAAGTCCAGGACCCGAAAAACTGCCACAAATAGTAAATTGTGCTACAAATAAGGAAACTAAAAACTAAAAGAAACAATGGTGGGGGTCCAAGTGGAATAGGAGGGTGGCCACCAATATCCACCTGGATCAGTTTGGAGGGCTCATATTGTCTAGAGGTGTGTCATGATCATGACCATCATACCTCAATGAAAACCAGAGTTGTTAAACCCAGAATTTGGATTGGAATTGGGTGCCATGTCGAGGTTGTAGTATAATTTTAGAGCAATGGATGGGCATGGAAAACCATGGTGGAGTTTGTTCCAATGGAAGACCAAGATTGTCGGATTTCATGGGTTTCGCTATGTGATTTTGTCCTATGCACAAAGCACCAGAGGGAAACATGGAATTTCCATGTGCACTCAAGATGGCATGTAGTTTTCGAGCCCCATAGGGGCTTCACTCAATGAACCTCTAACATATCACATGCATTCATGGCATACTAAACAATACCCCTAATTGGACTACATACTTCTGAAAATCACATTATTTAACCCCTACCAATATGAACCCAATACACCTTCCTAATTTAAAGAACCCCTACTTTCATTAGATATTTGTAGGTATCCATTTTTTCATTAACTTTTTTTATACCCCTTTATATTTTTTCATTAACTTTCAGCTCCATTTTCTATAGTTGCCAATATAAAAACCCTTTACCCCCTATTATATGTTCAATATATTATGTCAAATTTTCCTCAATATACATCCCCCAATAGAATTCACGTGGTATGGTATTGCTCTCCCAGTCAAGCCCTCATGTTGGGACCTTGGGGAAAACTGTATATTCCCCATCAAAAATTTTCAAACATCCTTTGATCAAACCTCAATGGGTTACCACCATCACATATTGTGTAAGACACGAGGAATATTCTTATGGATATGTATGGTGATGAAGTATGACGTAGGTGCAAAACCCCAATCACATAAACTTCTACCATGTGGAGTGTGGGTAGGGGATTTGGTCTTAATGAATGTTAATTATCATCATATATAGGTGGTCGTGTGTTAATTGATTTATACAAGAATAAATTTGCTTTTCAATTGCATAAATAAAATTAAATTTGAATTCTATAAAATATTGGGAGATGATGACACAACCATCATGTGACACATGGACTCATGATGACAAGTTATTTAAGTCATTTACCATGTGTTGGTTGCATGGAAAAATGATATAGAAAAATTGCAGAGATTTTTAGAGGGATGTATCATTGTGCCGAGCAATCGAAATTTAATGAAGTTTATACCATTGAAAAACTCTTAACAAGAAAAATACAATGACGAACCTAAAAATAGGGATTGAATTGAGTAAAGGAAGAACCTTTTGTGACCCCCACTTCTTTAAGGTGACCTAAGGTGTTGGTTGTGTTACAAAACACTTGCAATGGGTAAATTTTAAATAATATTTTCTAGTTTTTATAGGCAACTCTTACTATATGCTAGGATAGTTTGCTTATATTTATAATACCAATAATGGTAATTTTATGAGGAAGAATGGAAAAGAAAGGAGGGATTTAAACAACCCCCTTTCATATTTTTTGTTTTTTGAAGTTGCAAATAGGACTGCCATCTTTTTAAATCTATTAATTTGATATATAACGTGGACAAAACTTCCCTTTAATACAATTCATATTTATTTCTATTTAAAAAGAAAATTATGCCATCGATATTGATAAATGGTTGACAAATTATTGATATTTATTTGGAATCATCAATAGTCTACACACACACACACACATACATGTGTGTGTGTGTGTGCATGTGAGCGCGCACACACACATTATTGGGTTGGGAATTGAAAGAGGACTTCCTAATTGTTAATTGAAGTCGGGCATTTTTTTTTCGGGGAAATATCCAAACAGATCCATTCGAATGGATCACATCCCTTCGACTTATTATTAGAGCCTAACCCCAAAGGTGTCAAGGAGAATTGGCCCCGTGACTTCCCATTAGCGAGGTGCTTTAGCAATGAGAACTCGACCAATTAAGTTAACCCTCGGGGCTAATTGAAGTGTGCATAACATAACTAAGTAGAAAAATATACTTTCCATATCAATCCAAAATTGATAGTAATCACACAAATTTCCATCATACATGAGTTTATGAAGTCACAAATTTTCTTTCTTATTGAATAAAGATCATAAATCCTTCAATGATGCAACATCAATGTAATATATAATACATTTTTTGAGATAAAATTTGCATATTAGAATTAGCCTTGGCCAGATCATCCTCTTTGATAACTCTCCACACATTCCCTCCTTTTGTATTAGTACTTTTCATTACTACAGCCATGCAGATCATAATGTTGTGGGAGGATTCTTACCTCTATGTGTCACCCCTCACTCCACTCCCCCACATCCAATTTCATCAAACCTAATGTCCTCTTTTCACACTTATACTATGAATATTTTATACCTATATGTTTCCCTTTCTTTCACATCTCATTTTGTTTGTTATCATTTTCCACACCTCCACATCACGCTTTGGTGTGGAACGCAAAGACTCATCTTTTCCATTGCATCCTCCCTCCCCCTCCACCTGTATGGACTATGGTTTATTTATGCCTCTTCAAATAATGTAATTCCTTGGTCATTAAACTTATCCAAATGAAATCAATCACAATAAATGGTTTAATTTACCACCAACATCTTTTTCATAGTCCTTCAAATTTGATGCTATTCTTTGATGTGTTGAAGGGTGTAAAAGCCCATTCCAAAATTGAAAATAGTTATTAGTTTACAAACAACGTGATTAAGAAATTCCTGCTAGGAGTAAAAACCACACATTTATGGGTTATACTTTCAATTCCTTGGATTATAAAGAAAAATCATTTCATTGGTTAGCAACGAATAAGTTGTACTTGGAACTATTAGAGGAAAAACAAAGAAAAATGTGATTTAGGCTTTGGATTTAGTGAATGTTGGGTATATGATAGAGGTATGTGATTTGTAAGAACTTGTTGGATGGTGTGCAAAAATGTTTGATCCTTAATAAAGGGTGGTGAGTTGAGTTTAGAGTATAATACATAGATAATGGTTACTCTTTCCACCTTTAAGAAATTGTTACAACTTCTAGATTCCACTTAGATGTCTAAGACGTTTATGATGACGCTGTTATGAAACCACATAGTGCATTCATATTTGGTGTGAAGTGCAAGGAACCATCGTTTCCATTGCATCCCCCTTCTCCTCCAATTGCATGGTTCATGATTTATTTATGTCTCCTCAAACAATGCTATCCCTTTGTCATTAAATGTATATAAATGTAAACAAAGTTATTCATCCTCATTCTTATTACCAATGAAATGGATCCAATAGTTCCGATTGTACCAATAATTGGATTATTTGCTACAGAAAAATTCTGTGACATATCAGGGCGGCCAATTAGTAAATTGTCTTGGACCAGTCTAACAGATGATGATGTCCTCGATCGATTCGTGCTCTAATAGCTCCAAATCGATTAGATAGATCGATCAATATTCGAATGCTTGTTATCCCACAACGACAATGGGAATTTCCTATTCTTTTATGCAGTAAAGGATTATACTCGGGAAAATTTCCCGATGAATTTGGATCTATAACCATAGATTATGTTGCACGAGATCTAGCAGCACTGGCCGATGAAGCCTTAATACTTAGTATGACAACATTCACCACCACCATTTTCATTAACCATACAAAGTTGGTGATATTGTTCTAACATGTTGAAGGGTGTAAGAACCGTTTAAAAGAAGAGAAATGTACTTGATTTACAAAAAACACATTTGAGAAATGTCTCCTAAAAGGGAAACCCTACCATTTTTGGGTGATACTTTCAATTCCCTACCTCAAAAAGACAAATCCTTCCATTAGCCAACACCATATAAATGGTACTTCGAACAATTAGAGGAAGAACAAATAAAAAATTAGTTGTGCTTTGAGTTTAGTGAATATTGGGTGTGTAAGAGAAGTATGTATTTTTTAAGGAATTTATTATATGGTGTGCCAAAAGTTTGATCCTTAATATAGTTTGGTGAACTTGGACAGAGAAGATAAAATGCAGATATCATTTACTCCCTCCACCTTTAAGAAAATTCTATAGCTTATAGAGCCCACCATGATGTTTATAATGCTCAATATTGATGCTTTTGTGTGTGTGGTGCATTATTGTTTGGTGTGGGGTGAAAGGGTATATACTTCCCATTACATCCTCCCTTTGCCTCTACTTGCATGGTCCACGATTTATTTATGTCTCATTAGACAATGCAATCCCTTGGTCATTATGTGTATAGAACCAAAATCAATGGCAATAAATGGTTCATTTAATCTTCACCACCTTTTTCATTAACCCTTAAAAGTCCATTTCAAAAAAATAAAATAGTATTTGGTTTACAAACAAAACCACTGAGAATTGCCTCATGAAAGGAAAAACCAACCATTTATGGGTGATACTTTCAGTTCTCTAGCTTAGAAAGACAAATCCTTCCATTGGTTATCAACGTATAAGAGGTATATGAAATCATGAGAGGAAGAATGAAGAAAATGCATGGTTTAGGCTACAAGTTTAGTGAATGTTGGGTTTTGAACAAAGGTATGTGATTTGTAGATGTTATTGGATGTTGTGCTAAAAGGTTTGATCCTTAATGTAGGGTGGTAAACTTGAGAGAAGAGAATATGAGAATATCACTCCCTCCCTCCACTTTTAAGGAAATATTAAAATTCCACCCACCAAGATGTTTAACATGCCTAATGTTGATGCTTTTATGAAAGCATGTGGTGCATATTTGCCGTGGAGTGTAGTGACATATGCTTTCCATAACATCCTTCATTCCCCTCCTCTTTCTTGGTCATGATTGATTTTTGTCTCCTAAGATAATGCAACATATTGGTTGTTAAACTTATACAATTGAAATCAATGACAATAAATGGTTCAACTCACCACTATCGCCTTTTCCATTAACCCTTTGAAGTTGGTGTCATTGTGTTGACATGTTGAAGAGTGTAGTGACCATTTTTAGAAAAAATAGAATAGTATTTGGTTTACAGACAACATAATTGATAAATTCCCATTGAGTCATGAAAATCACCATATTTTCACATTATTTTACCATCTTCTCACAACCTTTCTCTTGATTTTAATATTTTTTCATTTTCTTATATCCTTGTATTAATTCCATTTTAAGGCTTAATGTGAGATTAGTTTCAGGAGATTCTTTTAACATTTAAAGTGAATTTCTAAATAAATATTAGAAAAATAACACAGTTTCACTTATCTTTGGTAATTTGATTAGTTTGTTGATGATTACAGGGACATTTAGAGCTTGCAATAATGAAATTTTTAATCACTTATCTCCAAATTTCAAATTTTATATTCAAACATTGAAGATATTCCATAGATTTAATTTTGGAGCTCTTGGTGAGATTGGTTATGAGTTGGTAGCAAATATCTTGGAGATTTTTGTTGGCTTGCTAATTATTGGAAATTTGTGATAACCACATGAGATATTTGTGGATCTGAATTTATTATTTCTTATCTTAGTTTCAAAGCAAGTCTATGCATAAATAAGAGTACCTTATTTATTTAAAAGGAGGACCCTTGGAGCACATGTCCAACTTATGATGGAATAGAATTAAAATTCTTAATATTTCCTTTCACATAGAATGTTAATTCTTCAGTTTTAGATGCAATATGTTTTGGTTTGGTTTATGATGTTATAGTGTAATTTTATCTTTGGAGATTTAGCTTACTCCAAATAGATCATGGTGTTTATTTAATTTGATATGTCTATTTAATTATGCAATTTGATTTCATGAATGTTTTTCCATTTGAAAGTTAGATTAGTTTTTTTTTTAAATAATGATTCATGGAAATGATAAGTTCCTACCAATAACTTAGTGACAGTAGAGTCCTAGTAACATGGTTTTTGTTCAAGTATAATTTTTTCTAGTGAAAATAAACCCATATCTTCATTCATAGATAAGGAAAATACATTCTGTATATACACAATTTTCATGTGTATTCTTCAAGGATCTACCCCAATCCTTGTTTGGTGTTGTATCTTTGTACATAGATCTAGGTTGGGGAACTGTGCCAAAACATCTTAGTAAGGTTTTGATTTAATTGGATGACCAATGTATTAAACCATTAAACAATTGTAAATTCTAAGTATTTCTGAGAAGATTAAAGGGATGATTTTCATTCATAACATGATTAATATTTAAATTGATTTGAAAAAGAAGAAATTAAGAAGGTATATAATTCTTTAAACATTCATAATGAATATCTAGTTAATCATATACAGTTGATGGCTGCAGAAACTTTCTACAATCAAACAATACATGTTCAAGAGTTTTTGTTTTTGTTTTGTTTTGTTTTTTTTTGTTTTGTTTTGTTTTGTTTTGTTTTGTTTTTTTGTTTTGTTTTTTGTTTTGTTTTGTTTGTTTTTGTTTTGTTTGTTTTTGTTTTGTTTGTTTGTTTTGTTTGTTTGTTTTTTTTTTTTTTTTTTTGTTTCTGAATTTGTCTGCTCCTGTATTGATACAAAAATATGTTTACAAAGAGGTAGTGGCCTCGAGAAGTCTAGCCCAGAGATGTGGCATTCTCACATTACATAGCTGAACACTGACCAAAAAGACTTGCTGAAGACTGGCCAGAAGAGCTTCTAGGACCATGACCATGACTAGTTCATAGAAACAGAATACGCCAATATCGAAGCTGAAGACTGACCAGAGGTAATTCAAAGAACAAAACAGGTTGACAAGGCCCATACAAATAAACAGGGAAGCGCTGCCCAATTCAAAACTGAAATCTGACCCATTAAACAACTATAACCGTAACTGAGACCCAAAGACATAGTCAGAAGAATACCACCCATGCAGGGGAAACTAGCAATTTAACTTTAGAAAAAAGGTCTGAGCATGAGAACTGTAGAGCATATAACGACTATAAAACAGGAGGGAATTGAGCACCTTCAAGCAAAAAAGAATCAAAAACCATTGAACGCAGACCTGATTAAGCTTCATGAGAGGTGGAAGGCGACTCTTCAATGATGTGACACCCATATTTGTAGGGATCTTCATCCTCAGAGGGATGGCCCTCTTTGCCTGAAGAACTGCCACTAGTAGGGACGCTCGGACCAGCTTGAATGTTCATGTCCTGGGTTGCAGTGCCACCAGGATCCTTACTCTACCTGTTGTCAATTTGAGAAGTGCCATGCTTATCTTTCGCCCTCGTCTCCAGAGTCACCCCTGGTGTCACAGCAACCAGACCAGAAGTATCCTCTCGAAGCTCAATGGTGACTGAATTTATGAAGGATAAATTACTGAGTGTACAGGGGAACTGAAAACTAGCGGTGTGAGATTGAGAATTATGAGAGCGCGCTGCTGAATTATGCTACCATCAACCCCATCCACAACCATTCCTGGTAACGGGATAGCGGTCAGAGCAGAAGTCCGAGGAATAAGATGAGGAGTCCAAAGTAGAGGAGGAGGGTTGGCGGATAACTCACTCGCAGGAACTTCCCCTCCTGCAGCGCATTCTTTGGCGCAGTCTAGGCATACTGAAAAGAGCAGGAGGAGCTGAACAGACAGCAGTACTGTGAAGGCAGGGGGGACTGAAAGGGGCCTAGCTTCAGCTCGCAGAGGAGCACTGGGAAAGATTGAGGACGAGCGACAACTGAATTTGTAGAATGGGCTTTGTGAAACATGAAATTCTGGCGATAAATAAACACAGCATTCGAGAGCACAACATTTCCCTGGGCTGGTCCGAGAGCGAGTCTATGCGGCAACAAGGGAACAACATGAGCGCAGGGGAGGAGCATGAATGAATTCTTGGAGGGGCTCCATGACAGATGAACTGGCAGGCTGGTGTGGAGGGACGAGCTGCATTAACGCAGCATTGAAGATGTTAGCAGAAGACTTAAAGACTGGGATAGATAACTGAGTTACCATTCAATAAACCTCATCCATTTCTATGTATTTAGTTAAAGTAGGTTTTACTAAGAATATATGTTTTATTTCATTAAGGATGAAAAAGGTATCTCAGAGGGCACTCAGCACAAGCCTTGGTGTCGTTGTACCCTTTATATTTGAAACTGTAGCTACACTGGTCTTGACCTCTGTGAGCTTGCAGACATAGTCTTCAATAGGCATTAACTTATCATTTATCACAAATATGGAGGGAAAACCCTTATTGGTTAAGGGTTCTAGCCTGCTAAGAAAATGTTGAGCTATGACATTAACACTACTGCACTTTCCCTCCAACTGAAGAATGAGATTTTTCTTTGTAATAACTTTCTTCAATTCCAGTATGGTTGTTGTCGTGTCATCAATACCCAATTATTCAATCTCATAGCTCTCTTTAGAATTCAGAAACTTGATTATAGCAGTGGTTATTTCAGGCTTGTCCTCAAGTTCATTTGAGATAGTTTCAATAGCTTCTTGAGCTTTTTCCAAGAAGCCTTTAAAAAATTATTCGGATATAAGTCTATACATCTTTGATTGATTCAATGATCTCTTCCCATATTCTCCTTTACTAAACCCAGTGTATTTTCGAGGTAAGAGTATTTAACTTCTTTCTACAATACCTCAATTTGACCTCTTGCCCTCTACAAATATATTGCATGTGAGCTGTCTGCAACTGCTTTCATGTGTTGTAGTCTCTTCAATTGATCATGAAATTTCTCGATTTCCTCTTTTTGAATAGACAGGTTCTGAATAGTTTCAACAAGCTGTTCAACTCCTTCTGCTGTACCCGTGGTTGATGTTGTGCATGAGGTAGAAACTTTAGTTATAGGGACTGTTGCAAGAGGAACTAGATCCATTTGAATATTGGCTTTTCTCACAACTTCCTCTTTCTCTTTGAGAAGTTTTTTCCATTTGTTCCTCCATCTGTTTTATTTGTAAATTTTGTTCCATAATGAGTTTCATCATGTCTGATTTCTGAGCCTCATTTTCTTCAATTTATTTAGTCATTGGGTCCTTTGAAGTTAGCAATTTGAGTTGTTTCCTTAATGCTAAAAGCTCAACATTTTTCTTCTTGAAAATTTCTTCTACAACATTTATATTGGAGGGATCATATCCCATCTTCAGCACCAAATCTTCCAAAGATTTGATCTTGGTGTCTTTTTCCAATGAGGAAACTTTCTCAATCTTGAGTTGTGACTGTGTATTAGCCAAGGTGACCTACAACTTTGATAGACTCATGGCAATGTTAGTTAAAGTAGAAGAAATCATTTGGCCAGTCTATTTGTGCATCTCAATTTGGTCAATTGGATGTACATCTTTAACATTAAATTCAAAGGAGGTTTGCTTCTAGTAATGTGCAACAATTCTGGGTTGTGGAATTTGAGCTTGTAAGAAAGCCATCTACATCTTACCCTTTTCAGAGTCAAAGACTGAAAGAAGTCTAGCTTGAGAACTGGAAGACTGTTTCCAGAATTGAGTATAAGTGTTTAACTTTAACTCCTCATTCTTCTTCTTAATTTCACTGAAAACATGAAAAATATCATCTTCTTTATCCTTCTAACTACCTTCACTGGTCTGAATCACCTGTTGTTCATGAGATGTGGTGGAATGAGTGGGAGACTGAGTAGACTGTCCACAGACTGTTTGAAAAGAGATGTCTCTCCAAGTCCATCAAATGTTGTTTTCTGTGACTCATTAGTTTCACTAACCTTCAAAGAGATCTTAGGCCTCTTCTTCTTGTGTACAATTCTAAAGCCTTTACTTGATTCTTCTTATGTAGGGGATGACTATTCTTCCCTTCCTCATTTGGCTGTCTTTTCCTGTGTAAGTGGAGGTTGTATATTTGAACTAGAGACTGTCTACTCTTTAGCTTCTTGAAGGTTGTTTTCCTTCCATTCTAGTATATTTTTGTATTGCTCAATCCCAGACCTGGCTGTGTGATGATATGGAGTAAATTTATTTTCTACTCTAAGTTTTCAAATCACTCCCATTGGGTCATAAGACAAAGTAAAGCTGAGGCCAAACTTCATCTCTTTCCATAACCTATCTACTTCTTCTCCTACTGCTCTAGTGTTACAGATGGATGGACTAGCCTGAGCTTTTAGTTTAAACTATGATTTCTTCTTTGCAGCCACAAAATGCACTTCATCTGCATTGAGCCTCTACCTAATATATTCTAATGCAAAAATTCTCATAGGGAAGTACTTAGGCAGCTTGTAAGGTGGAAGCTCACAGCCAAAGACTATGATCTCTATATAATTTTGGTAAAGATACCAATCTCTTGTTGTGGCTTGATCAACTAGCTGCAAAACTTTTACAATTTCATCACTAATCCTTGGTTCTGGAGTACTGCTTAGAAGATTAATGGCTGGATGAACAAACAATTCTATGAACTGTTTATATGAAAATTCTTCTTTCTCCTTCATTCCCATAGAAGTAAAAAAGATAACTGATAGCTGGTTCCCTTCTTCATCTAGCTTCTGCAAAGTGAATGGAAACTTGTCTCCCTAAAAATAGATAAAAAGATATACAAGTATTGAAGCATACTTTAATACTTCTTCAGTATTGAACAATACAAATTGTTCATGAATGGCCTCAGCTAGAAATTGACTAAAGTTAAAAGAACAGTGGGTTTGGAACCAACAGAAAAGATAAACAAGAAACCAATGATGACTTCTTTTACATATTGATCAGAATAGTAACCAAGGAGATAAGAGAGAATGGTGGTAATTTGCTTGGTTCTGTCTGGGAATATAGATGAACCATAGGGAGGGTTTCTTTTAGGTAGAGGGCTATCTACAACTAGGAAAAGTTATAGGGTTTGAACTCTTTTAGTGAAATCCAACTTCTAATAGGCTTCTATTAGGCTTTCATGAGAAAAAGGAGTGGTTGGCACAATAGTTGGGGCCTGCAACATTTGGTCAATGGACTGGGCATTGATGGAGCATAGGATTTATCTTGTAGGTGAGATAATAGCTCTTTGATTGGGGTCATAGGATGCATGACATTTTCTGACAAATTCAGGTGCTCTGTGGATCTGAGGGAAGATGTAATGAGGAAGATGGGAATCCCAAAGTCTAATTTTTTCAGTTTGATCGATGAATTGGTCCTCCATCCAGTAATAGATCTCAAACAAGTCAAATTTGGACAAGGACTCATGGATTTTAAAGTATTTGTCAACCAAGGGAGTATGATGGAAATCAGCTTGAGGATGAATGAGAGGATTTTGGGTTTCTACAACTTCCTTTCACTTATGAGGCATTCTGTTGATTAGATTACAAACTGAAAGTGACAGAAATGGGAAGGATTTGGCTAAAACATAATGATAACAAAAAAACAATGTAATTGAAAAATATTGAGTGAACCTGGATGCTGCCTTGTTTGGAACAGGACAAAAAATCGGTTTGAATGGTGAACTTGTGGTTTTGACCATAAGCTGCAAGTATCCAGTGATCAATTGAGTTACGGGAATGCATTGTGTAACAATTTTTATGAAAGAACAAGGTTTATAAGGCATAAAATGGAGTGGGTCTGTTAATCAACGACTAAATTCATATTAATTCTCCAACGGGACTGAGAAATGGATCGATGGAATATTCATTTGCAGGTGTGGCGAATTAAATGGATAATGGGCAGATAGGCGGAAGATTGGTCCATGTATGATGATGGGACACAGGAAGTGATGGGGTGTTGTTGTAGACGATGGCATGGGAGTGGCGGTGATGGGGGAGGCCGAAAACTGCATTCGGGAGTGAGTTTAGGCGGTAAGTAGTTTGGGATTTTAAGTCCTGAATAACTAGGAGTGGGGGTTGGCAATTTCAGAGGGCAGTTTCTAAAACTGCCGACTTTGGACCCCCCCTCTGCTGATAACGTTCGGATAGCAAGGGAGGGCCGAGGAGCAATGTTGGTTGTCAGATTGGAGGGAGATGCGAGGGATGAAAGGAAAATGGGGGGAGTTTAATTAAGTGAGGCACAAGGTGTTGGTGGGGTTGAAAAGATATGATGGTTGTGACAGGTGTGGGGTCCAACGGGAATCAATGGATAAAGCTGAATAACATTAAGGTTTATAAAATAATGGTTAATTAAAACCATTCGTTATATGCACATATATCCAAGGATTTGACTTAGGATAAAAATACTATCAAGCTTCAATTTTATTTCATTTCTCTACCTATTCTTAACTCTCCTAACAGTTTTCTGCAATCTTAGTCACCCGAGTGCATTTAGACTAGCAACTCAACATTTTCCTTTTAATGATAAATATACTTCTATCCCTTATTACTTCCATTGGCTCAAATTAAACTGTTGAGCCAATTTTATTTACTACCTATTAACAAACAATTTAAATCTAATCCAATCATGATTAAACTTTACGATTGGATTGTATGAACTAGTGTGGCATTTAAACAATCTGCACACAACTTTATTTGCAAAAATAAAATTGACTAAGACTAGTGGCATTTGGATGTGCAACACTTTTAGAATTTATTAATTTTTCTTTTATTTCTAACCTAACATTTTATTTTTTGCCTTCCTGTTTTAGGGCATCTATTCTAACATTTTATTTTCTATGGACTTATTCATCAAAATATTCCTAACATTTTGTTTCTTTATTCATTTTTTCCATATCCTAACTTAACATTTTGTTAAAACATATTTTCATTTTTTGCTAACTTACCAAAATAAAAAAAAAATGCTACAACATTTATATCTTAGGTCCTCCCTTAAGGGAGTTACCCACAGAGCCAATGGCTCTAATACCAAGTTGTGAAATTAATTACACACCATAAAATTTATCTTGCATTATGTTAAACACATATAAATACATTAATTATTCGTTTAAGATAGAAATATTATCTTAACAATACAATCAAGTTTGCTGAGAGAATATCTCAACCACACACCTAAATAGAACCTAAAATCTTATAGATCTAACAAACTCCTAAATAAAGTTAATCACTCCATCACAGGACCAGTAGGAGTTAATTGCTCCAACAAGGGGCCACGAGGATTAGAACTTTACCTCCCCTATGTAATGGACTCAATGAACTTAGAAGTTTCATGTTAAGATATGCCCATCCATCCATTTTATTTTCCTTACTCATTAAGCATGGAATGGGACGGCCCACACTACCTCGTAAATGCCTCTTAGAGTTCGAAGTGACAGAGACAGAGATAGAAAAGTATACATAATAGTTATGTGTAAAAATATATATTAATGAATGAGATTGTAACATCTACACGGCTAAACAAAATTTATGGGACCAACATTTTCTATGTTTTTCGCTTTTTGCAATTCAAGCTTTTTCTTATTCAAATTGATGATGATCTAGACCATTCTTCTAACAATCCCCTCGCTGAAAAGAAAATGAGAAAAAACCATTGCTAACATATTTCCATAACTGTTTTTGATGTCCCTAAAAGCATCACATTCTAAAATGAAATGTTTTTCCAATTCCATTTCCTTGGAAGTGCAAACAATTCAAACTCATTCTTCCCAAGCTTCTTTAGGTATTTTTCATCATCCTGTTTCACATCGAAGTTGATGCGATTTAGTTCTTAATTGAACAATAATATTCTTTTCACTCCATTGAATGTTAGCTCCAATACTCTCTTTGTTGGAGATCACAAGTAAGGTTGAATTCCTCAACATAATACTTCTTTCTACCCAACTATTTTCCCCATATATGCTTGCAAAATTATCCATAACAAAATTCTTTAACTCCTTACTATTTGTGGGACAGGCATTGAGGTAGATATTGCATTTATACATTCTAGATATGTACTACATTCAAATCCATATGTGGGTTTTATATATTTATTAAAACCACAGTGAACTAGTAACTCGTTGGAGTAATCTGGGCAAGGCCTAGGGTTAAACCTTTTGGATCCCACTATAACACCAATAATGTATCGAATAGACCCCATGCCAAATATACCACAAATATATGACTTAGAAATAATTGAGACGTCTCGTATTGACAACAACTAGAGTGATTCCCTGGGGCCACCTATTCCTCTAGCCTCATTACAACATGCTTAACATGTCATTTTGGGGAATCAAATTCAAATGGAGAGGAAATTAATATTTGGTCTTAACCACTCAACCTACCCTTACTTGACTCATACTCATATGATACGTGGATTTTAACAAAGATGTATATGCCTTATTTATGGCAACATCTGTGTGCAGGGTGTTGTGACAAGGTGTGGCTGTTGAGCGTTGCTATGACAATTCACATACAAGAAAGCATCCCCAACTAACCATTGACCACCATACATATAAGCCATTGCCCCCAAATCTATGGCTTATGTATACACCCTTCCGTAGGAAGATAAATGAACCAATTAAACGATTGATCAAAAGTCAAACGTGAGTTTGGTTATAATGTGGACGGGTCTCACGACCTCCACGCTAGTTCATATTTTTTTGATGTGTTAGGATCATGCCTATGAAAACTAAAGTTTCTAAACTCATGATTTGGTTTGAAACTAGGAGAATGCGGTCTTGGTTCACACTTGACCACATGCATGCCACTTTGGCACTATGTTGAGGTCGTACCAACATTTTAGCAAAAGAGTCCTTTGTAGTGGGAGTCTGAGATTAGCGATTCTGTGGGGTTCCAAATTTTTTAAGAAAAATCAAGAAAAGTTTCCAAATGTTTCCAACTATAAGAGATAAATGAAAAACCATCATACTACTATGTTTCTTTCTTCTCTTAATTTTTGTCAAACATCTGTTACATAATTTAGTTTGCCACTACTAGAAAGGAGTGGCCACCCCTACAATAGTTTTCTTTCCACTACCATCTAGGAATCCCCAAATCCATATCAATTGTTTGCTGGACACAACCAACAAGGAGCCAATACTCTTATCTTTACAAGCCACCACTTTCCTAAGTCCCAACCTCCTCATGCTCTATCGACCACCCTTTCATACATTTTCATATTGGATCCCAATACAAGCAAACAATCTTTGTAACAAATCAACAAATCAAGCAACAACTATGTCATGAACCTCACACAAACTTCCATACTCATCCATATAGCACATCAACATAAACCTTGTAACATTCTCCACCCACCACATATCATACAAACATCATCAATGCAATGATCATGTAACAATACATGAGATCAAGTATCAATTAATAGCAGCAACATATGATCAATATAATTCTATAACATTGAAAACAAAATACTTATGAAAATACATACAAATATACTAACTCACTGCAATATATTCACTCACAAACCATCTCTTTGTAGATAACAATGTTGTAGAAACATTCATCGTCACTCTTTCCTTCACATAAGCCTCTAGGAAACAATACATACACGCAATCTCTATTCAATAATTGGAACACATACAACTCTTTTCACTAGCAACATTTTTATAGAATATAGACATTGGCATACAAGTGTTTTGCAATAATTATCTCAATGCATCTACAATAAAGGAGTGAACAAAACACAATGTAGTCCATACATTTTCCTTACAACAGATCACAAATGCATAGATGATCTATTCCTCAAACCATCAACTTTGTTCCATAGCAAGAAGCCATACACATTCACCAACATAACCAAATGAAACTTATCACATTTAATATGTTGGTCCATACAAACATCTCACCAATTGTTACACCAGAGCACATACACTGTATGCATTCAAAAAAATAAACACGCAGCATATTCACCATATGTAGGAAACAATTTAAAACTTAGTTTCAAGTGTATTACAGGTAGTCATTAATTGTCCAAATCACACAACATCACTTCATTTCTAGCTTTTTATGCATCCACTAACATTGCCATGAATCTCTCACTTGTTGTCAACACAATCTCTTTTCATGCGCACAAGATATTCTCCACAACATATTGCACATGCTCAACTATAGGGATATCCTAGTCAATCTAGGTTATATTCACTTGGTCCAAGCATGTCATCTATCCAAGCAAACCGTATGTTACTTCTGCAAATTCATCATACCCTCTAAAAAAAACTCAATCCATCAGATGTATTTTTAAACTAGTGCTTCTAGTGCACTAAATGGAAAAAATTAAAGCATTTTTTATAATCAATGTGTTCCACTTATTTTTAGACTAGGTTTATCACCTATGCTTCGATGATTACACACATCACTTTGCAGCCAATTTTATGCTACAATGATTGAAATAATCCATGTTATTCAACCCAATTTTCCAAAGGTCATGCTGTGCCTATCCTGTAGTTCTGGATCTCTTCTACAAAATTGTATTGTTTGTAAGCTTTTCCTAATAATCCATCATAAAGTCCTCCACAAAAGGTACAACATGTAAATCTTCCTAATCTAGCATGTAAGACCTATATAGTTTCAAATTCTCTACATTCACAACTGAGTAAATGTGAGAATATGGGGATAGATTTAGAGGATTTAAGCTAATACAAATGTTCCTTTACATCAATGAAGACCAAAGACAAAAAAACATTTAGGAAAACACTGCAATTCCTAGAAATATCAAATCCAAACAAGTAAGAGGAATCATAAAGATCTTTTCCAAACTACTTGGGTGCAAGAGAAGATGGAAAATTTTCTACCTTCAAAGAAATATGTGACTATTGTTGAATAAAAATGCATACATATGCAACTTCCACTATAAAAAAATGAATATGTATGCATTTCTTCTTAGTACAATGAGCATATTTGTGTAGAAATAAGAAAAGGTAAAAAGACAAATTCATATTTGAAAGATCAAGTTGGAAAGTTAGACCCAATAAGAGACTAAGAGACCCAGGAACAAAAAAAGAAATTCATAAAACACAGAGACCGTGCATAAAACCCTTAGGAAAGAACTCAAACAATTCCTCCCTATTATGGTTTTGAATTCTATTACAGGATATAACCTTTAAGGCTAGGGTTGATAACCCTAACATAAGGGAAGTAATAAAAAAATAAAGAAAACCCAAACAATTATACAATATAATTTGAATTAAAAAAGGTAGGTTTATACCTATATAAGTGGGTCCTATGTTTGATGTATATCTAGAGGATCCAAACACTCACTCTCACTCCTGATGTACAAATTTGTAACGCAAGCATCAAGGAAATGAGTAGAATAACAATATCAAAGCATACAAAGACATATGATATGTTAGTTCAACAATAATCTAATTTCATAATTAGAACATGCCATATGAACAATTGAATAAGAATGAAACATGAGTTTATTTATTATCATAAACAACAAAAAGGTAGTTATGTAGTTACTCGTCCCTTATAGCATGCATTGAATGGAATCATCCTCCTGATCCTTTCCTCCTAGGCCACTAAAAGCTTCCTCCTATAACAAAATATCTAATAAGGGATACTTTTTCTAACATTATGATACAAAGGAAAATCATATGCATGGTCCACCTCCCAAGGTGCGTATAAATACCACTAGAAATTGGTTTCGGTGGTTATCACATGCACTACAATAGGTGGATTGCCATCTAAGCCATAGACCTCACCAAAAAATGCACATATTTTCATATATATTCTTAATGTATTTTAAGACATACACATATTTATTTGGGTGGACCCACATTTATACATGTTTTGTATGTGGGTAGTTCACGTATTGAATTTGAAAAAGTTTTTTTAAGTAAAATTCAGGTTTGTAGAGTGATAAGGGGATGTTTCCTTCGTGAACAACTGCATATAAAAAATAATGTGGAAAAAGATTCGATAACGCTTGTGCTATTAAAACTTCTTGGGTGATATCTTGGGTGATATCTTCTTCTTTGGTTGGGAATGATAAGTATTTTTCACCTTATTTACTCTTCACTTTTCACACTCTTCTCTTCATTGTGTAGCTTCTAAGATGAAGCTCTAGATGAAGTCACCAACACTCTTCTTCATAATGGCCATACAACTTAAAATGGTGAAAATAATTTTTTTGTTGCTACAAATATTTCCAATCATAATCCTCGTATACATGTGCATGTAAGTTTGTTGTTGCACTGGAGAAGTCTTCTTTTTATTCATCCTCTTAAAGAAATTTGACCTATGGCATGTATCTTTCTTCTCCTAGAAATATGCCACTTGATTTCCTTTCTTCCCACAAAATGAACATACCTTTGAGTGCCAACAAACCCTACCAATATGGCCTCTCTTTTTGTGGAAGTGACAAACCAAGGATGATTTATTTCACAAATACCTCTTGTTCTTCTTCTTATTCTTTCTTGAATTGATTGATTTGTTGCTTCCTTTGAGTGATGGTGCAAGCTAAGTCTTTGTTGCAGTATCTTATGTCATGTTGAGTAATGGTACTACATCCTATTTTTAAGGCCATGCAAGGACCTAACACAAGGTTTCCCACTCTATCCTTACTTATTCTGGTCACTTGTTCAGGATTTTAGTAAATCCATTCAATAATCTAGAAGAACAATAAGTATTCAAGTGATTAGGGTGTGGGGAATGAATTCCTTGCACACATACTTTTTTTCAGCGATGTTCTTTTGTTCTACAATGGTTTATAAACTAAGGTGAGGAAAATTATGAGATATTGTAGTTGTATTGTAAAGCTATTGGTGTGGTGGATAATGTTCTCAAGTTTGTTCCCTTTAGGGATCAAAGGATGAAAGAGGGTTTAAAGTACTTGGGTTTGATTCTCAAAACAAATTATTATGTGATGAGAGATTAGGTTGGCTTTTGGATAAGATTTAAAAAAAAATCTATTGTTGTTGTAATGGGCAGTTTTCTAAAGGGGGAGAATAACTCTTATTAAGTCTACATTAGAAGTAATTCTTATATGTAGAAATTATCTATCCCACATTCCTAAAGGAGTTTTGGAAAGTGTACCCTATTTTAAATTTTTGTGGAGATGAGAGAAGCATAACGTGGGTACATTTATCTTAAGATGGTAGTCCTTAGCTAAGCCAAAACAATTAGGGAGATTGAGGATTACAACATATTCATGATTTTGGCACTTCTTTGGCTATAAAATATCTTTGGAGTTTGATCTCAAATGATAGTCTGTGGAAAAAGGATTATCATTCAAAGGTATATTTGTCCATGCACCTTTATGGGTTGGATTAGAAATGAAATAAAAAGTATAAAAAATGTATTAAATTAATGGAGTTGGCAATGGCACATGAGTAAGGCTTGGAGAGATGCAATTCTATATTGCTACAATGTGGTTTTCTTTAATCATAATTTGAATCTAAAACTATAATAAATAGGTATTTTCTTTGTGTCAAGCAGGAAACCATGTCTCCTCAAACATTCAACACAAAAGTTGTAAGTCTACCCAAATGGTAGGGCCAATAGGTAATCATAAAATGTTATGGCATGGATATTTTTTCATGCTAGATGCTAAACATGAAATGTTATGGAATGAATATTTGGTTGAAATAAATAGAGCTCACATAAAAGGACAGGAAGGAAATGCCATCTTCTAAAATAAGAAAACCCATCAATCCTCCATGAATGTCTATCAACCCTTTTATGATTGACATGTTATTTAAATAGATAATAATTAATAATTTTTTGACATGTTTAATAATAACTACTTTCGTCTTTGGAAACTATATGCTCATGAAAAAACTAATGAAACACACACACACACACACACATAACACAACCTTAAATCAAGGTTCTGTTGTGGTAAAAACACAACCCCTCCCATTATTGATGTGTTCACTTCAAATAATGGGGACCCTTTCTATTAAAATTTTGGCTAAACACCATTTTGGATTTTTATTTAGTTGATTGCCCTACGCTTTTGTTAATTTTTCCTTTTCTTTGGATTCTTGTTTTGATTGCTTTGTTAGAATCGATTTTTTATAAGCTTCCCATTGACGCTTGTTTCGCTTCATTTGGTCAATTGGTTTGAAAATGACACTCCTTTGAAGTCTCATCATTTATCTAGCCTGAGTTAAAAATGCATAAAATGTACAATATTGCATTTTGTAAATAAATTAGTTCAATAATACATTCATTTTAAATATTAACCCATAGCACGCTTTTACTAATATTTTTCCATTTTTAGTTATGCAGCCAAATCATTTTAAGTGGTTGTAGTTTTATTTTTATTTTCATTAAACTGGCTGTAGTTTAGAAACTTAAATTCATAAAAATAAAACCAAAATAAAAATTTACGTTTAAATTTTAAATTAATTAAATTAATTAATATATTAAATATAATTAATTTAATTAAATTAAAATTTAAAACAAAAAAAACATATAATAAAATTGTTCTGATCGCGTCGGGGCTTTTAATCGGGTCGGAAATTTTATTGAACATATTTTAAAAACCCCGACACCACACCATACCCCGATGCCGATATCGGATCGGGGATTTTGCATTGTGCCAAAGTTTAAAAACCCCGATATCCCTCGTTCCCCCGATCCGATTTCCCAATTGCAAAAAGTCAAAAGGCATGGGGTCATTACCTTAGTTTAGTGTTTTTTTTAAGCTTTGTTTTAAAGTTTTAACACTCATACGTATGAGTGAAAAAGGGAGTGGTTAGTTAGTGTTAATATTAAAATAGTTTAAAATATTTAATAATAAATTTTAAATTAATTTAATTAATTAATATATAAAATTTAATTAATTAAATTAAATTAAAATTTAATTATTAATTAGATTAATTTATTTATAAATAGATTATATTAATTAGTTAGATGAAGAATAATTAATAATAGTTTATTAATTAATTAGTTTAGTTCATAATTAAGAATTAAATTAGAATTAATTATTAGATAATTAGAATTCTAATTTAGGATTAGATTTTTAATTAAAATTCTAATTTTAGCCCAGCAATAGAATTTCCAGATTTATGCCAGATTTCATCCATCAACTGTGGAGGCTCATAAATTGAGTTATACTTGGCCAAATGAGGCCCAGGACGGCTCATTGGAAAGAGAAAATCAAGGAGAACATTTTTGAGGAGGTTTCACTAACAGATTTAATCATTTATTGGGTCAAAAATCAGGCAGAAGATCAAGCTCCGAATTTTAAAAACAAAATCAATTTTCTGAGTTATTTTTTTCATTTTCATTTGTCCAAAGCCTCTTCTAATTGCAGATCCATTGGTTAATAATATCTTTGGCCAATTAAACCACCCCAAACATCAATAGGGAGCTTATATTTTATTTTCAATTATTTATTTAAATAGAATTTGATTGGATTTGATTTAAATGCCAGCAATGCCATTTTGATTTTATTGTTGCATTTTAATTTATTTTGATTTCTTCTTGCAGGAAAACAGTAGAAGAGATATGGAGAAAATGATTTCAATCAATGAAAATGCTCCAACAATTAAAAATTAGAATTTTGAGCAAATAAAATTCTATTTGGTAGATTTCTCTTCAACAAACTCTCCTCTCCAAAATTCCTTTGCAAATAGTATAAATAATAGATTGCAGAATGTAATGAGGGGCTGCTCTCCTCTGCAATTTTAGATTTCTAAAAGCACTATTGTAATTGGAACTTAAAGTTGTATGTGGGGAGGAGTGGAATCTCAGATCTGGGGATTATTGAGGATTTTCCCTTTGTATCTTGAATTATGCATGAAGGGCAAAGTTTGCACTATTGTGGCTTTAGCTTTGAAAGTAGAAGTTCAAGCAATGTAAAGGGCTGTTGGAGACCAAGGATAGAGAAATGGATGCAATAAATTGGTATTTCTAATACTACTCTTTCAAATATCAGTTTTACTTTTATGGTAACGAGAATGTGTCATTTTATTCATATTTGTGCACTATTGTCAATATGGGGAATTTGTCTCAATGTTGTTATTATGTATCTCTGTTTCTATGGATTAATTTCTCATTTTTGAATAACTACTTACTCAGAAATCTGTCTTATAAAACTGATTTATTGAATGGTAATGTGTTGTGAACTATTTCCACATGTCATTATTCAATTATTGGATTTACTGATATGATAATCAATATCATTTTTGTGAACTACTTCCTGAATGTTGTTGGTTTATTATTTCAGTTAAGAGGTCTCAATATAATGTGTTTTGGTAACCATAATATTAGTTAATTGAACTACTTCATTGACTTGATATTCATTATAAACAAGAAATATTTAAATCCCAATACTTTAATTATCTTGCTCTTAGTTGGGTTAAATCTATATCTGCCTAATTAAAATAGGATTTAGATTAGTTTCTTTTGCTTGCATCATAGAATAAGCTTGCATTTAGAGTAATTTCTACATTCTTTTAAGTCCTCTCCTCAAAGAGGCAAAAATTTAGTTGTGGCTTGGCTGAACTCAAATCAGCTTAAGGGTCATTCTCTTTCCTGATCAGCAAGAAGAAGTGATCTGATATCCCTGTCCATTGGTAGTTAAAGATACATCATAAACTAATAGCGATAGGGAGAAGGTAACTGGACCTAGTTAAACCAGTCAGAGCCACCACACCAAACAGAAAAGGAGCTGCTTTAAGGTCCGGACCGAGTGGTTATCCCCCAATGTTGTTGCAACGATTTTCGAGGAATCAACATTTTTGGCACTAGAAGGAGGGCCTGAGACTTTTTGTCTATTGGAGTCTTTTCAATTTTAACATTTTATTTAATCACGATGCCTCCTCTTAAGCTTCCAATTTGGAGTTGTATCCATGGACGTGCATCTTCCAATATTCCACCCGAAGTGGTAAGACTCTCGTCTCAGGTAAAATTCAATGGTAAGAGAAATTCTTCTGCTTTTAACCATGTCTTTCAATTTATTCAAAATGTTTCAAATTATGATTTTCAAGGGATTGATGAAGGCATTTTATGTAGAATTTTTACTCTCACATTTACGGCAAAAGCCAGACGCTGGTGTAGAACTCTTCCAGTTGCTTCAATCCACAGCTGGGATCAATATGTTACAATTTTCATTTGTAAATTTGACAGCTATGATTATGAACAGGTAAGTGAAGAAATTGAATATCTACGAAGGTTTGAAAATGAGTCTGTTAGTGATTTTAATATTTGATTTCATTTGAATTGCTTAATATTTAAAGACGAAGATAAACCTACGGAAGAAGAATCATTAGATTGGTTTGAATATATTTGTTCTCTTCCAACCATTCCCAATCCATATGAAATTAATTCAAGCTTTGTTCCATCCCCTTCCAATATAAATAAGAATCCCAATTTGGATGTGCAAATAAATTGTGATGAAGTGGTTTCAAAAAGCTTAGAAGATATTTCTAATCAAATGCAAGAAGACAACATCAGCAATTTTGGAGAAAGAGCTGCATTGGAATCTGAAAATTACTCTGCGGTCAATTTAGAAAATCAGATCGTAAATCAGCAAGTACAAGCAGCAATCAAAGTAAATAATAAAATGCAAACTGCTGTATAAATTTCTGAATTTTTCCATGATGAACAACAAAGCAGCTTTCTTCAAGAAAGCATGAGTACACAAAGGAATGATTTAGAATCTGAAATTTACAATGAGCATAATGCACAAGAGTTCTCAAACAGAGACAATTTTAGATGCATTGTTTCAGGTTCGCATTTTTCCCTTTATCCTGATATTTTTAATGATGGTAATTTTTCCCCTCTTAGTATTAATGATATTTCAGAAAATACAGAGGCTGATCTAAATGAATTACCATTAAGTTTTTATCAAGATAGAGAAGCAATTATTGATCATTCTTTTGCCACTAATGAACATGAAATTCTTGTTCCGCCTTGTTTGGATATATTGGATGAGATAGAAGGGAATTGTAGAGAATATTGTGAAGTCATTTATGATAATTACTCTGACATTGAGGATGTTGATTTCTATTCCTCTCAAGAGAATCCTCATGAGAAAATTCAAATAACATTTTAGAATTAGGAACGCTTCAATTTAGGAATTATCCCAACTAATCCTCATTTTAGAGCAGCAAATTATCTTCATGATTTCACCATTCAAGAAAACATTCCAATTTATGATTCATATCAGGATCAAACTCCCATTCCTATTCATAATCATAATTTGTTTTCTATTTCACAAGTTGAATTTCGAAATTACCCAAATTTCATAATTCTAGCCAATCCTTGTGAAAGAGAAATTATTTCAAAACAATCCCAATTGTGTTGTAACATTAGTTGTACAAATAGTGATTTCATTTTAGTTTTTCTTTCACAGTTATTTAGTTTAAATTTAGATTTATTTTCTGATTTTATTTTGCAAAATTTTCACACTTTTTGTTGGCATATTGAACACCTTACTATCAAACACTCAATTGATGCATTGCCCGATTGGGAAATTGAAGTTTCATATTATAATCATGAGCATCAAAAGACATTAATATTTCAATTTCAATCAATACTAATGTTTCATCAAAAGCTTCTATTTTTTCAAAGGCAATGTCAACAAGAGAATGTATTTTTGCAATATGGTCAACAATTCAATTCAATTAATAATTTTTCATTTCATTTGAAATATTTCCATCCATTTTTCATTAATTCATTTGAAAAATATTTGGAAATTTTTCCCTCAAGGAAAATTGTCAATGATTTAACCTTTGTACATAATACTAACAATTATTTTCAGTCATTTGAATTTAAAAGCTCATCTTCACAATCTGGCCTGTTATCTCTTCCTTTGAACATTTCTCAATCCTTAAGAGAAATCCATCCAGATTTTTATGATCCAATTGGTAGTCAATTGGAAAGGAAATTTCAAGAGAAAGAGATTTTAATTAAGTTCCTAACAATAACTGTACATTCTGATTTCATATTTATTTTCCTTAGTTTATTTAGATTTGTATTTTTATTACTAACATTTTAACTGTACATAAACGCGGGAATAAAAATGAGAAAATGGCTACACTGGAAATATGACTATACCTAGTCATTTTCATGTATATGGTTAGAATAGGAGTAGAATTAATTTAGTTAGTTTGTTTTGTATAGTTAATTTGTTTTAATAGTTTTGTAGATTAAAAAATAAAACAAAGCAATCAACCTTCTCATGCATGTTCAGTGAAAACATTTTTTCCTTATCAGAAAATTTTAATTCTTGCTTTCTTTTTTAAAATTTCTTACAGCAATATCTCTACTCTGCCTAGTTTGAATAATGTCTTGATTAAATTCAATTAAGATTGCACTTGGCATCGATCGCCTCAAAGCCACTTTTCTTCATTTTGAGATTTTTTTCTAAGATTTTCTTTTGGAATTTATATGATAAAGGTTGAGGATATAAGAGCTTCATGATCTCATTATCCCATGAAATGTATGACTGTCTATGATAAGCTTAATTCTGACTCAATCATTAATAGTCAGTCTAATATTTTGCAAAATCATATGAAATTCATATTCCTCGAAATTTGTTAAGGATGTCCATTCTGCTATGTGCACACCTTCAAATTTGTTTTGATATTTTTCCACAATTAGTGGTTTTATCCCATTCTGATCTTTAGTTTATTATTTGATGCTACAAAACGCATCATATTCATTTACTAAAGGTATTATTGAATAGTCGCTATAACAATACGGATTCTTCTCAAGTTATTCAAAATAAGCAGAGATAATAAATTGTTGTTTCAATTCAAAAGGGGAGCCTATTTTTATATTTATTTCTAGTAAATTTTATATTTCCTGAACATGAATAAACAGATTTTATTTAGGCTGATTGCACACTTAGATTTAGAATAAATAATGAGATGATTTTAAACGAAGGAAAAATTTTGATAAATCAAAGGAAGAATTTGAAGATTTATGAGGTAAAATCTGCAGACAATTTCCTTCCAGGTACGCATTTACAAGTTCATCCTCATCTCTTATTAGTTTCTCTTTTCCTTAGTTTATTTTTTATTCGTGTTCTATTTTATTTACAAGTTTTCATTTGTTTTCAAAAACTTGAAGTAAGCAGTAAACCCATTTCAAATTTGCAACAGGTTCAGGGAAATTTTACTTTTGATTCATTAGAATTTGAACATTCTTTAACTTTGCTTTTATTTACTTAGAAAACCCAATTGAAATTTCCAGGAATATCATAAGACCATGCACATCATAAGATTTCATCGGAAGTAGTTCTTAGCATTTCTTTTGATAATAAATTGTTCATAAAAGACTTCCGATGTATTATCTTACTCATATGCCATATTGCATTTCGCATATCAGAGCTTTGTAGTTGAAATATACTTTCATTATCATGAATTGCCGATCTCTGATAATCGACTTTACCGATATTGCGATGACCACATAATTCCGGACCCGATATGAAATTCAAATCAAATTCATAAAAAAAATATCACGTCCGTTTAATCGCAATAATGGTAGGAGCACAACTTTAAAAGGGTCGATGTCTTGGATCCGATATGTTATTAAAATCCCATCATAAATTTATCGGGTTCACTCTTCATCGCATATCGGCGTATTGAGAATTGTTACATTGTGCGCTTAAGATTGCCGATCGCGATCGCCGATTAGCCACGACATTCATCGCACATCGGCATCGCAGGAATCATATTGTGTTACATCGGGTGCTTAAGATTTCCAATCGCCGATTAGTTATGTCATCCATCGCATCACCGATATCGCAATCGCTTCCTTGCATTTTTATTTATGGCCATATCATTATTCTGAATCTGCGATGCACGATGTCCAAAATACAAATCACAAGATACGGTGTGCGATGTGCAATTTGTGACATAACTGTCCCCGATCCCTGATTTAACATTTCTTAATGATGCGATCGCTTCATTTCATCGCACATATTTTCTTCGCATGTTCTCATATCTGCAATCTGATATTTCAACCACCGATGCGATAGCTTCTAATGCATGCCTTTGAGCCATTAACATTTAATCGATATATGGCATAGCAACAAAGGGGAAGTCTTGCAAATTAAACTTGAAGCATGGTGAAGAAACATGTTATGTGAATCATCCAATACGGCGATGTGTAATTTTAAAAGCGAGCTTGGGAAACCACTATGGGAAAAAAGCAATTGTTGACAAATTTGCAGCATACAAAAATCATTTCAATTTCTCATCCATTTCAGTTTTAAATATATAATTCCATAAGTAAAAATGGAATTCAAGACCTCTCTATTTTCATATTTAAATTTTATTATCTTGGACTTGGTCTTGATTCTGGACAATTTATAAAATCATGGAATTTATATGAAACTTATAATATTTTGAGAAACAGTCATTACTGCAAATTCTCATTCTCATTTTTGATGCATTTGTTTTAATTTGAAATCCCTTGAGCACTAAGCATTCCATTTTTACATTTTACTGCTTGTTTTAGTGTAAATAAAATAAATAATGATTTTTGGTTATAGGATTTTGGTTAGTTTGACTTCTTCATGTTTTTAATGATAATTAAAATAAGAAGTCAGCTAGTTTGGAGAAACTGATACATTTCAGGTAAAATCAAAAGCAATTATCCAATGGTAAGATTCATATACCCACTTTCATTAATTTGTTACTTTAGTTTCAGTTTTGTTTTTCTGATATAAAAAATCTGTTTTGCAGTTCTCCATTTGAAGCTTCCAATCCTCCGTCAGATCATATTTTCGAAGTCCATACTCTTCTCCTGGCTTAATTTCAAGAAGCAGCGATAGTCTTCATCGAAATAGCTACACCAGGGAATTTCTGAACCTTTAGTTTGTTTCTTTTAGCATTCCTGTTATTAAAAATGATCAAGACAATGCTTTGAAACAAGAAAATTGATATCATATAGAAAATTTTCACTGTGGCTAAATTTTATCGTCACTACTATCCAAAAAGCCGAAAACACTTACAACCCTGCAAGGTATGATTTTTCTAAATCTCAACATAAGAATGAATGATTACATGCTTATTTTCTTTTTCTTCATATTGTTGAAGAGATTGGTATAAACATTCTTGTTTGAGTTTATCTTTCAAACTTGGATTTTCCTTTCCATTTTTTTAAATTTCTTCATTTTTGTTTCGTTTGCTGATTTCTTTTCTCACTTTAGCATAAGACTTCTTTTCTTACGGTTTTCAGTTTTTATTTTGGTGACTTTGCCGTGATTTATATGGAAGGCCTTCTTATTACCTAACTATGGTCAGCATCCATGGAGAAAAAGTGTTAATAGTTACCTATTAGCGTTTTCTTAAATCTCTTAGTAAAGTTTGAATTTCTTATTATAAAAGTAGACATATTTAAGGAAGAGATTACCAATCAAGAGAAGTTGGCAAAGTATCATAAAATCTAAAAATTTCTTTTTCATCAAATTGTAATCATTTTGAGATTTCAAAATTTTATTAAGATCTTTCAAAGTTTTATTATCAGTTAAGAAAAGTTATTTATAACCAAGTAAAGACACTTTACAGCAAAGCACCTTTAACTCTGAAATTGTCATTCTTAACTCTTAAGGAGTCAATGATTCTCCTTGTCCCAAAACGTCTTATTTTTCTAGAGTATAATCCAGAAATATATTTAAACTTAAAAGATAAGAGGTCTCATCATGAGCCTGTTTACCATGATCATAGGGGAAAAATAGGCTGACATTACCAACGCTGCTAAACAAACCAGGGTAATGGCTTATGATTGCAAACAATTATAAGACAAGAGGTCTCATCACGAGCCAGCTTGTTCAGACCGATTATAACCAGTGAATGGCATTGTCAACTATCTGTTATAGACATTTTTGTGCCTTACAGCATGAAGCATGAAATGTCAATAATCTAAGGGATCCAAAGTCCCTAAACATGTTGTTCCTACCCCTAGAGGAACAAGGTCAGCAAACCACAGCACTGAAAATCAGTTCTCCACCTGAAAACACTCAAAAACAAGCTAATTCTGGATCATGTCAACTGCTCCACTGAGCATCTGCGCTGAATGTCAACTGCTCCACTCTGTACCTGCGCTGAATGTCAAATCTAATGAAGGCTACCTGCGCTGGGCGAGATTGGCCAAGTGGCACAGTCATTCTGCAAGGTGTCAAATGCCCAGGAAACTTCCAAAATGACACTTGGATCAGGGAATTCGCCTTGTGATGAGTAAGAGGATCTAGATCTCCAAGTGGAAGCAAGAAACTCCAAGTGGACTCAAGAACTGAAGAATAACTGAAGTGGGAGAGGACACTAGTCAGCTTCATGCCAGCCTCAAGCTGACTCATCCTTTCTCCAAAACTCCTATATATAGAGCTCTCTCATGAGGTCTAAGGAGGCTGGAATCTGGTGAATGTAAGGAAGTGTTGTTGGTTTGAGTATAGAACTATTGGGTGATTGCTTTGAAGGAGGTGAAGAGGAGATTTCTTTCTGCTGGGAGGTGTTGCTGGATTGGGCCTCTTATGGTTGTAACACTCTCAGAACTTTACTTCTTCCATTAATAAAGCATTTGAGGTTCTTCTATATGCATGTGTCTCTGTGGCGTATTGATGCTTGTATATTTGATTTATTCTAATCCTTGAATCAATTATGGATGTATGCTTCTTGTAGTTTCCCTTTCTTGTGCTTTTGCAGGATCTTTGTGTAGCTGGGCCAGTGAAAGAGCAAGGAGTTGGGAGCAAGCAGCAAAGAGGGAAGATTGGATCAATCATTAGCGGAAGATAACGGTTAGTGGATCTCTTTCTCCTCTCTCTTACATCTCATAAAGAAGTAATCTTGAATAGCTTTGCTTTGATTGTTTTTGAGGTACTATCACCCTTAGAGTGGGATAGGGTCATTCCGTATTGGATACTTTTCCCAACAACAAATTGGCGACTCCGTCAAAGGATCGTATCTTGTTGGTTGTTTGTGTTTTTTGCTATTCATTTCATAAACACAGGGAGTACCGAATCGAACTGCATTTGGATCTTTCAAATGCAAAGTAGAGGGCAGCTACTCTAGCTCAGTTTCTGGGCAAGTTTATGATTTGAAGAGCTGATCCACAAGGACTCTAATAAGCTCTTAGTGATAGCTTTTCATCCTCCTTGTCATCCCTTAGTGTGTACTTGACTGATAAGTTTTTGATTTGGCCAAAAACTGTGAATTTTTGAGCAATCTGTGACCCAGAAACCAAGAGAAACGAAAGTTTCGTTCTTTAGTGCAGGCTGTGTGAAGGTTGTCTGCATTTCAGCGCAGTTCCCGAAGGGGCTACCTGCGCTGAAGGTCAAACTGCCTATGTACCACCTACGCTGGGCCAGTCTTGCCTTGTGCTACTGGGGTTTCCTGCTGTTTCTTGCCCTGTTTTCACTCTTGTTTTTGCTGCCTGTTACCAGTCTATGTACCTATCTGAAACCAACTTTCCTTGCCACTATTCCGCCTCGGTTGTATAAAGAAACTGTATTTGTTCTTTGTGTATTTCTTACATCATTTGCAGTTTCCCATAACGAAAGTGAACTAGTCTTGCTGTGGCCTCTTAGATCTAGACCTGTGATTAAGTGTCGTTTTGATCTTAAGAGTTAGTTTGTTTGCTGTTCATAGCTGATTGAGCATTTGCTTTCGTCATAAGGTTTGAGTTTATATATTTCTAGTGTCGAAACAAGTAAATCTTAAGGTGTCTTTTGATTTTGGACAAGCTTGTTTGCTTTCACTTTAAATTGAATTCAAAATTATACAACAGCTTTCTTTTTGCATTGCGCCAACATTAAGAAAGAGAAAAGAAATACTTGCATTGTGCATGTGCATTATGACAGTTTGCATGTTGATTTAGGAAAAAGTGCATTAGTGTGTGCTCTATGATCTGTGTGAAAAGATGTTGTCTTTCTTTTCCCTCAGTAGTTAAGATTTTCAAAGTTGAAATATTGAAAAGCTTGCTTATCATCTTAGACTGCATTTAGGAGTGTTATCATACATCTCGTGGTGATCCATAAAGGCAAACTGCTAAACAAGATCAATCTTAAAATAAATTGAATTTACATAACAACGCATTGAAACATAACGCAAACACATAGAGGTATAAGCTAGAGACGTGTTTCGGCATCGTTAAACGTGATATCTTAGCGTTGAGTGGTTGGGTGATTCCTCCACGGTGAAGCGATAAGTATCAATACGGACTTGTGCTCCCACGTACCGTCGCGTATATATTGGGAGACCCCTATAGGAACAAAGCCTTTATCCATAGGAAGCCGTGTCGGCCGCCCTACTGATCGCAATGCAGTGAACACAGCATTCACGAAGATCGACCACTCGTACCGTAAAACGTATTCTGTGGTTTTGCGAAAAGTTTGGCACACCCTCTGCCTAGAACTCCAGAGCAGTTTCTTTTGGCCTTTTTCAAACTCTATAACTGAAAAAGTCCATCCGAGCATTTGTCACTTCGGGCTCGTTAAAACATCGAAGGAGACTAGAGTCATCTTTAGCTTTTTCTCGACTCTTAAAAAGGGAAAAAGCAAGTTGTGTCTAAAGCGTCGTTATAAAATTTATTTTAAACGGAACATAATCACCTCCTATTCCCGCGTTGATCTTAGGTTGAGAACATGGAACGCCCCAACCAAGGAATTCCACATGATGGAAATCCTAGTCCATTCTCCTCTTGGGGAGAAGTTGGTGCGCCCCACATGGCCACATTGTCGCTTCCAGGACTGACAATTGGCCTGCCTATTTGGCTATTCTCAACCAATGTAGTTCAGACCACCATGGTTCCTGAACAGTCGAGTCAATAGTTAGATGAGTCCAGAGCTACCCACCAGCCTTCTACTTCCTATAACTCTTCCTCTAATCCTTCATCTTCGCAAAGTAGAGCTGGAAAAAGCCAAGCTCCCATGGAGAAGAAGGAGAAGAAGAAGAAGGAGCCTAAGGTGACTGGGGGCAAGCAAAAGACATCTGACAAAAATCCACACACAGCACAGACCGGGCCTAAATCGCCATGTGTCATATGTAGAGGAGACCACTTCCATAGAGATTATCCCTGTATTCCCCGGATACTAAGGGACTGGTCACCTCGTTTGCACAATTCGGGAGCATCAACCTCTGATAGCCATGTTGAATGCTTACCGTCAACCAGCGAAAGTGAAGGTTCAAGACAAAGAGGGGGAGCAAGATCCCCCTGTAAACTGTGTAAAGGCGATCACGCCATCCACCGTTGTCCCTTCTTAGACGAAGCGAAGAGAGTTTTGGAAGATCGTCCGGTTTCACCGGTAATGCTTCCTCCTGGATACAAAAAACTCGTGCCAAGTCCTTCGTTGGTTGAAAATACAGCTGGCCCGCTCAAGTGGTCAGCTGAAACGTCATTCATTGAAAATGAACCTACTGAATCCAGACCAGACGAAAGTCTAAAGGTCGATACGACAGTTGACCCGGTTCTTCCTTCAAAGGTTTCATCCTCAAATGACACCGTCACTGAAGATTCATCTTCAAGTGACACCCTCACTGAAGAGAATAAGGATGACACCATCCAGATTCCTTTCATCAACACAGACTCTGATGAGCATCAGGGCAATGCGCCCATTCCTTTATCGCAGGAAGGAACATCGTCAGGGTCATATCCGGCCGTATATTCGGTCCCACCACCAAGCAACCTGGTTGTGTCCTTTGATTGGAACCAACTAGGCAGACCCCAGTTACCAGCCAGTATACCATTCAGAATCATAGTCCAAATCTACAGAATGGTAATGGCTGGAACTATCATTGATGAAGGGGCATCTGTGAGTATCCTTTCCTCTATTGCTTGGAAAGCACTGGGTTCCCCAAAGCTTTTGCCTGAGATAAGAAATATCTCGGGTTTTGATAAAGGAACCAGTCGACCATTAGGGATCCTCCCCAATGTACCTGTTACATTGAAAGGGAAGACCGTTCAGATGAACGTGATGGTTGTTCAAGGACCCTTGGATTATAACCTACTCCTTGGACGAGACTATATATATTGCATGGGAGCTATAGTCTCCTCACTCTTTAGAGTAATGTGTTTTCCACACGAAGGAAGAGTGGTCAAGCTCGTAGACCAACTTTCATTTCCGGGATCACGCATCGCAAATAGTCAAATACCAACCCTCAATGGTCTATTCACCCAAGAAATTTCTCCACCCCCAGTCCTCCTTCCCGATGAGTGCGAGTGATTCGGAAAGATGGGACTGGAACCCAGGGGGCATGCATCCTGGTCTGCTTTGGGCAGAAGAAACCTTGGGTATAGGGTAGAATTTCCGCGAAAGAGTATGACTAGTCCGTACCCCGTCCGTGGATGGAAGAGGGGTTGTTCTAGAACAGGATTCTTTTGTTAAGGTTACTTGTTTGACAACAGTCATTCACCATTGTCTACTTCGGTAGATAGTGCCGAGGAAATGTTTTCGTTTGATGGTGTTAACAAAACAATCTTTGGGTAACCAGAAAGAGGCAAGTCTCACCCTTTAAAACAAATGTTTTATCGGATAAGTAGGGGCAGCCTTGAAATTGTACTTTATACCTGGGGGCATGCAAACCTTTTGGAGTGCAAGCTAGGAGCGGTTATTTATCTGTTTTTGGGATGAACCATTTCCGAACTTGCATAAAGAAAGGATGAGAGGGAGCAAAGCTTAGTGAAGATGAAGCTCTATAAAAAATAGAGATCTCACAGGAGACATTTCTTATCTTATGATTGGTATATCGAGCAGTTTTAGCATAAAGTTCATGCTCGTTAAAAAATAAACGCGAGATCCGAGCAGTTTTAACGCGGTCTTCATGCTCGTTAAAAAATAAATAAAAGCAGTGAGCAATGTTTCCTCCAGAGTTTAAGCTCATTTTTAAATAAAAAATGAACCTATTCCGGTAAATAACCATTGTGATCGTAAATTTGTTACCCATAAAAGCCTTGGTCATGTTTGCACCTGCCACCTCCATTCCATTTGGCCGATCGTTCACCCCCATATGATTGTTTACCCATTTTTGAGGAACAGCTGCGAAGAGTGATTTCACTTAGCCATCCTTATGACACTGCCGTGATTGGAAAATTCCAACCTGTACCTGGAATCTGCTGCTATCCCTGTTTATCACTCGTTCCTCAAAAGACGAGTCTTCTTTGAGCTCTTTTCATCTGACTCGTAAAATATGAAAAGTTTGCCGAGTTTTGGCCTTCCAGCTCGTTAAAGTGACTGGAAGAGCTATCCCTCCTCTAGATTTTAATCTTTTTGGACCTGAGGGATTATTGCACAAAAAGGTCGAGCGCTTGTTTTATTCGGCTCGTTAAAGTTATCGAAAACTCATCCCTTCTGTATTGTTTTATACTTTTTCGGGCTTAAGGGATTAGATGACGAAAAAGGAATTTTGGAGTTAACTTTCTGTACCTTTTTAGACTCTCTAAAAATGAAAAGGACCGAGTTTTCCTTGTCGTTAGACTCGTTAAAATGATTAAATAGCGACAAACTTGTCTTTAGATGAGAACGAGTTTCCCTATCGCTAGGCTCGTTAAAACATAGCGATGGGCTTGCCCGAAGGGCAGGTTATAGAACAAGCATATGTTATCCTCCTCAAGCTTGACAAAAATAAAGAGGTACTGGTCAGAAATGACTGGGGAAAAATTGGGAGAACCTCAAAGCTTTAATGGTAGCAAGTCGCTCTTGAACATGACACTTTGTCCTCCGTATCACATTGAGTTGGGTTGTTTCATTCACCGGTCTCATCACCATGGTCTTCGCCAAACCATCCACATTTGGGGTAATGTTACCGATCCATCACATCAGTGTCGTTATATGTTCAAGAGATGTTGTTCAGAAAGAGTCAACCATGTCCCATCCACTGCCATACATTATCCTTCATCCACCCATGATCGCCACCCTGAATCATATTTCACAGATTGTTTTCACCTCCACTAAAATCATTAGCTCCGTTCCGTGTCACTGATGTGGGATTCATTAAAGCCCTCCTTTGACGGATCGCTTCTTGTCGACTTCAGCTCATTATCCAAGAAGTTGATCTAGGAACACCCCCCCAGTACTTTGAAGCTTGCATGCCTCAATGGCAAGTTTCTCACTTCCGGCGACAGGTATACATCAATGACCTTCGACCAGAAGATTTTGCGTGGTGTTCGACGCCAAGTCCTTTATTCACACCACGTGAATTGTACTACAGTACCTTGAGGGTCATTGTCATTATTGGTGATTCCTCTCGCGCTTGTTAACGGTTTACATTATTGACCGGTAATCAAGCGATGTCTTTCCATGTTCGACTTCAGCGCAATTCTCACATGGATCGACTTGTACTTAGAGTGAAGATCGAACGAGTTTTGAAGACCCCGGATCTAGTTTCATCCATCCGGGCTGCGATATATATTCAGGAAATATAAAGACATTTGATATGTACATCATTGCAACAGATGATCATCCTACTCAAAGGATGATAATTTCAGCAGAGAATTATCAGTCTACCATCAGACGATCGTCTGTTCTATGTACCAAAATGAATTTATAAAGCTGAGCATGGGAATGCCCGCCTCAGCTAGATCATGAAAGCAGAATGAATCATAATGTATTGTATTGTATTTTATTACAGGTCACCTCTCAGCGATTGAATGAACTTCGGATCCTCCTGATAAAGCATTTCACCCGATAAACGACCTCATACTTTAGGGGGCAACTGTTATAGACATTTTTGTGCCTTACAGCATGAAGCATGAAATGTCAATAATCTAAGGGATCCAAAGTCCCTAAACATGTTGTTCCTACCCCTAGAGGAACAAGGTCAGCAAACCACAGCACTGAAAACCAGTTCTCCACCTGAAAACACTCAAAAACAAGCTAATTCTGGATCATGTCAACTGCTCCACTGAGCATCTATGCTGAATGTCAACTGCTCCACTCTATACCTACGCTGAATGTCAAATCTAATGAAGGCTACCTGCGCTGGGCGAGATTGGCCAAGTGGCACAGTCATTCTGCAAGGTGTCAAATGCCCAGGAAGCTTCCAAAATGACACTTGGATCAGGGAATTCGCCTTGTGATGAGTAAGAGGATCTAGATCTCCAAGTGGAAGCAAGAAACTCCAAGTGGACTCAAGAACTGAAGAATAACTGAAGTGGGAGAGGACACTAGTTAGCTTCATGCCAGCCTCAAGCTGACTCATCCTTTCTCCAAAACTCCTATATATAGAGCTCTCTCATGAGGTCTAAGGAGGCTGGAATCTGGTGAATGTAAGGAAGTGCTGTTGGTTTGAGTATAGAACTATTGGGTGATTGCTTTGAAGGAGGTGAAGAGGAGATTTCTTTCTGCTGGGAGGTGTTGCTGGATTGGGCCTCTTATGGTTGTAACACTCTCAGAACTTTACTTCTTCCATTAATAAAGCATTTGAGGTTCTTCTATATGCATGTGTCTCTGTGGCGTATTGATGCTTGTATATTTGATTTATTCTAATCCTTGAATCAATTATGGATGTATGCTTCTTGTAGTTTCCCTTTCTTGTGCTTTTGCAGGATCTTTGTGTAGCTGGGCCAGTGAAAGAGCAAGGAGCTGGGAGCAAGCAGCAAAGAGGGAAGATTGGATCAATCATTAGCGGAAGATAACGGTTAGTGGATCTCTTTCTCCTCTCTCTTACATCTCATAAAGAAGTAATCTTGAATAGCTTTGCTTTGATTGTTGCTGAGGTACTATCACCCTTAGAGTGGGATAGGGTCATTCCGTATTGGATACTTTTCCCAACAACACTATCTGGCCACCAAACCAGGACAATGGCATTTAAAGATTTATAACAAAAATAAAAAAATAAAAATAAACATATATATATGAATTTATTTCTAGATCAATAATTTTTAAAGAGATGGGATTCTGAATCATTGATGATTAAAAGGTAACCCTGTCAAGACTATAGATGTTTGCTGGCAGCAGTGGCTCTACCTGTGACAAATGAGTATATTCTAAAAGCTAAGCTGTAAAGTGACCCCTACTTTATCTCTACAACTAATTAAGGACTGATATAGAATTTTGTAATATTTTAATTTATGAGAAATTTTGAGAAAAATTACAGTTAGATGATTCTTATTTTTATTAAGATTAATGAACCTAGTCAAGCATTCAAAAAAAAAAAAAAAATTCTCTCTTCTTTAATTATTTTTACTTTAATTTTATGAAAATCTCATTCATATCAAAGAGAGATAACTGGTTCTTCTCCCGTGTGTCGACATTGTTGTGGTAAAAACACAACCCCTCCATTATTGATGTGTTCACTTCAAATAATGGGGACCCTTTCTATTAAAATTTTGGCTAAACACTTTTTTGGATTTTTATTTAATTGATTGCCCTACGCTTTTGTTAATTTTTCGTTTTCTTTGGATTCTTGTTTTGATTGCTTAGTTAGAATCGATTTTTTATAAGCTTCCCATTGACGCTTGTTTCGCTTCATTTGGTCAATTGGTTTGAAAATGGCACTCCTTTGAAGTCTCATCATTTATCTAGCCTGGGTTAAAAATGCATAAAATGTATAATATTGCATTTTGTAAATAAATTAGTTCAATAACACATTCATTTTAAATATTAACCCATAGCAAGCTTTTATTAACATTTTTCCATTTTTAGTTATGCAGCCAAATCATTAATTATCGGGATTTTAAGAAATTCACTCTAATTTCCAAATCAAATCTTAATCTCGAAAACCCAAACATTTAAGTGGCTGTAGTTTTATTTTTATTTTCATTAAAGTGGCTGTAGTTTAAAAACTTAAATTCGTAAAAATAAAACCAAAATAAAAATTTATGTTTAAATTTTAAATTAATTAAATTAATTAATATATTAAATATAATTAATTTAATTAAATTAAAATTTAAAACAAAAAAAACATATAATAAAATTGTTCTGATCGCGTCGAGGCTTTTAATCAAGTTGGAAATTTTATTGAACATATTTTAAAAGCCCCGACACCACACCATACCCCAATGCCAATATCGAATCGGGGATTTTGCATTGTGCCAAAGTTTAAAAACCCCAATATCCCTCGTTCCCTCGTTCCCTGATCCGATTTCCCAATTGCAAAAAGTCAAAAGGCATGGGGTCATTACCTTAGTTTAGTGTTTTTTTTAAGCTTTGTTTTAAAGTTTTAACACTCATATGTATGAGTGAAAAAGGGAGTCGTTAGTTAGTGTTAATATTAAAATAGTTTAAAATATTTAATAATAAATTTTAAATTAATTTAATTAATTAATATATAAAATTTAATTAATTAAATTAAATTAAAATTTAATTATTAATTAGATTAATTTATTTATAAATAGATTATATTAATTAGTTAGATGAAGAATAAGTAATAATAGTTTATTAATTAATTAGTTTAATTCATAATTAAGAATTAAATTAGAATTAATTATTAGATAATTAGAATTCTAATTTAGGATTAGATTTTTAATTAAAATTCTAATTTTAGCTCAACAATAGAATTTCCAGATTTATGCCAGATTTCATCCATCAACTGTGGAGGCTCATAAATTGAGTTATACTTGGCCAAATGAGGCCCAGGACAGCTCATTGGAAAGAGAAAATCAAAGAGAACATTTTTGAGGAGGTTTTACTAACAGATTTAATCATTTGTTGGGTAAAAAATCAGGCAGAATATCAAGCTCCGAATTTTGATAACAAAATCAATTTTCTAAGTTATTATTCTCATTTTCATTTGTCCAAAGCCTCTTCTAATTGTAGATCCATTGGTTAATAATATCTTTGGCCAATTAAACCACCCCAAACATCAATAGGGAGCTTATATTTTATTTTCAATTATTTATTTAAATAGAATTTGATTGGATTTGATTTAAATGCCAACAATGCCATTTTGATTTTATGGTTGCATTTTAATTTATTTTGATTTCTTCTTGCAGGAAAACAGTAAAAAAGATATGGAGAAAATGATTTCAATCAATGAAAATGCTCCAACAATTAAAAATTAGAATTTTGAGCAAATAAAATTCTATTTGGTAGATTTCTCTTCAACAAACTCTCCTCTCCAAAATTCCTTTGCAAATAGTATAAATAATAGATTGCGAAATGTAATGAGGGGCTGCTCTCCTCTGCAATTTTAGACTTCTAAAAGCACTATTGTAATTGGAACTTAAAGTTGTATGTGGGGAGGAGTGGAATCTCAGATCTGGGGATTATTGAAGATTTTCCCTTTGTATCTTGAATTATGCATGAAGGGAAAGTTTGCACTATTGTGGCTTTAGCTTTGAAAGTAGAAGTTCAAGCAATGTAAAGGGCTGTTGGAGACCAAGAATAGAGAAATGGATGCAATAAATTGGTATTTCTAATACTACTGTTTCAAATATCAGTTTTATTTTTATGGTAATGAGAATGTGTCATTTTATTCATATTTGTGCACTATTGTCAATATGGGTAATTTATCTCAATGTTGTTATTATGTATCTCTGTTTCTATGGATTAATTTCTCATTTTTGAATAACTACTTACTCATAAATCTATCTTATAAAACTGATTTATTGAATGGTAATGTGTTGTGAACTATTTCCACATGTCATTATTCAATTATTGGATTTATTGATATGATAATCAATATCATTTTTGTGAACTACTTCCTGAATGTTGTTGGTTTATTATTTCAGTTAAGAGGTCTCAATAGAATGTGTTTTGGTAACCATAATATCAGTTAATTGAACTACTACGTTGACTTGATATTCATTATAAACAAGACATATTTAAATCCTAATACTTTAATTATCTTGCTCTTAATTGGGTTAGATCTATATCTGCCTAATTAAGATAGGATTTAGATTAGTTTCTTTTGCTTGCATCATAGAATAAGCTTGCATTTAGAGTAATTTCTACATTCTTTTAAGTCCTCTCCTCAAAGAGGCAAAACTTTAGTTGTGGCTTGGCTGAACCCAAATCAGCTTAAGGGTCATTCTCTTGCCTGATCAGCAAGAAGAAGTGATCTGATATCCCTGTCTATTGGTAGTTAAAGATACATCATAAACCAATAGTGATAGGGAGAAGGTAACTGGACCTAGTTAAACAAGTCGGAGCCACCACACCAAACGGAAAAGGAGCTGCTTTAAGGTCCGGACCTGGTGGTTATCCCCCAATGTTGTTGCAGCGATTTTCAACGCATCAACAGGTTCTTACACACAAAAGTTATGGATCTATAAATAAGTATTTATTGTGTACACATGCAATTATAATTGTGAAAAAATAGATAAAAATGAACTAAAAACTCACAAACCATGATTTTTCACAAGATATAACTTGGGAAACCCTTTCGAAGAAAACCCAACTAGAAGGTGAGCTTATTCTCCACTCTTTCTCTGAATAGAAAATGGTTGCAAGTACAAAGAAGTGAGGTTTGTGGCTCGTGAGCTACTAAAATTCTCAAATCCTATTTGTGTTATCTCTCCCTATCCCTCTTGAATGCTCTTCTCATCTATGGAACAAATGCACTAAGAAAGAATGGCACCCATTTTCATCCTAGTGGCCTATTTATTACACAACTCGATAGCCTACTAGTGGTTAGCTTTGACTCCCTCAACTCTTAACCAAAGTTACAATATAGACTCTTCTAGAGTATTTTTCATCATGATCACATGGCTAGGAAACATTCATTGAGTAAGGGGGTGTGACATGGAATCCTCTCGAATTATTGTCTACAAAATAGGAAAGTCAAATTACAAGTGGCATATCATTTGCATATAGACTTCAATTATGGTGATTCTTGAGCCATTGGAAAGGTATCTAGGTGTAGAATAGGAACAAAAGGTGTGGCACTAAGATGAAATTTTTTTACCCCAAAAAGCATCATTTGATGCCTTAATATGATCCCGAAACATTTCACAACTGAATTCACCAAATTTGGTGGTCCTGTGAGCTTTTTCCTCCACTTTTTCCACTTTGAAAGCATCAATATGAAAGAAAAACAATATTGTGATCAAATTTGGATAACCTGATAGGTAAACCATTAGGAGTAGGACTTTTCATCTTTTGGAAAATGTACAAGACTTATCCAAGTTCAACCTTTGTGACTTCTTCTGTTAGGTCATCATTCCCTCCCTCTTCTATAAATCTCAGAGAAAAATTTCAATTTGTAGGATTTTGTCAATGTTTTTTCTCAAGACATTTTTGAAGATGGATTAGAAATAGTTACAACATTCCTTAACAATGTTTGAGAAGGTGGTTTTTCTAGAAACATAAGATCTGGAAATTTCTTAGATAGTGTTTATGGTTGGAAATTCTATGGAATTAGTTAGTGTTATCATCACTTTCTTGTAACCATAGGTCCCTACATTTTAGTCACCGTCCTCTTTCTTTATCTAGAAGTAGGTTCCTTATTTTTTTCTCCAGGGATTTAAAGGTCAACTTATAATCATTAGAGAGGGACGAGTGATTTGGATTCTAGTAGCTCTTGAAGATTTGATTCAATTTTCACATATGAGACTTTCATCTTGAAGCTTATTTTCTCAAGCCTATAGGGATATTCTCCTTTGATTTTTTCAAGTTTATTTGAAATTGTATTGGAAGAGATTCTGTAAGGAGGGGCTGTATGGACTCCATGCCTCCTTTAATTTTTCCTTAAGAGATGGATGCTTCAACTAATGTAGGTTTAATTTAAATGACCCCATAGGATTTGGAACTATAGATTTAGACTTGTGATCAGAATCACCCCTTGAGGATACCCATTTCCATATTTGATTATTATTTTCCAAAAAATCCTCAAGAAAAGGAAATAATCCAATCTTTTAGAGATTTTTGAATCCCTTGTTCTTCTATTTTTCCACGTGGGTAGGATCTTTGGGGGAATAACACCAACGAGACTTATAAACTCTATATTGTCAAGAAATAAAACTACTAGAGGGTCTTGTTGACGTGATGAATTTCTGCTATGCCAACAAGGGGAACTAGCCCGATGGTAGGCCCTGATTAGATCTGCTTTCATTTGGAGTGGCTAGTTCCAACGAGTTTTAAAGGATCCCGTAAACTGTTATAGGTGTTAAAAGATTGCTCCCCGGAGGAAGACTTCAGTTAAATCAACAAAAGAAACAACTAACCTATATTTATTAAGTCCTATCTATACTAATTCTACCTACTTATACTAATCTTAACTGTTCTAATATATCCTGTAGGAGCATAATAAAAGAGATTAAACATGATATATAGATTCCAAGTCCAAATGAATCAATTACTGAATTCACAGATGAACAAGGTTGTATTAAAGCTTAATTGCAATCTAATTATTCATACAAGAATGCACATTCTTGTTCCTAAAAATAAACTTGCAACTGATGTTTAATATAGTTTCGAATTGGGGACCGCTCATGAGTTAACCATGATAAAGAATTACATTCAAATAACCAAGACTAGTCACAAGTTGTAGTGTTATCAATCTGCACAGAACAAAACACATTTATATTTATGCCAGCAACAACACCCTGATTCTAAACACATGAAAGAAGCAGAAAATAAATCTGAAAAAGGGCTTCTTCTTGACTGACACAATATTATTTATTATCATAATAAAATCGACCCCTCTTCTGCCAAAAAAAAGTCCCCCTCCCATCTCTAGAGGTAATATTTATGCAGAAAAAGACTGACCCTCCGTCTTCCCCTAAATTTTCCCCTTCCTCTCTTTTCAATATACAAATTAAAATATACAGACATAGAATGATCAGTGAAACCGCTAACACGTCGAGGCCACATTTGCTGGAGCGTTTTATTTCCTGGGGAAATGAATGGATGTCGATGGGAAGGAGAATGACTGCATGTCATCTCTTCATGATAAACCCCAGGACAACATAACTTTCAAAATACACAGGCGACACATGGAAACCCGATCGTGAATGCCTAAGGCTGGATCTTAAATAGAATACACCCACATATATAAACTTTTCAGATCTGCTCATGCATCCTTTACCCGCAGCCATTCCTGATGTTTACGCGTCTTCTCTTCGATCTCGCTTTTCTTCTCTTGATCATCGCCTGCAGAAATAATTAACATTAGCTATGATTATGAGAATTATGAAAGAAATGCCCAAAAAACACAAATCTTGCCCTCAATAAAACTTTTATAAAATCAAAAGGAACAAGTGTGAAAGAATCGGCCCCTGGTTCATCCAAGGTTGCGATGCGATCAAGTCGCAATCACACATCGCAGCGGGCAGTCACATGCAACATCACCCATGGTCCCGCCGATTGCGATTTGTGATTGGCCGGGCCCGAAAATATATGTGTTGTGTTTAATAATCCCGGTGGGTCCGCCATATCACATTGCACTTTACGTATAAACGTTGGGTTTCGTCGATTGCGATTTGCAATTGGGGAGTGGACCTGAAATCATATGTGTTATGCTTGATAGTCATGTCGGGTCCGTTGTATCCTATTGCGCCTTATGTATAAGCTTTGGGCTCCACCGATTGTGATTTGTGATAGGTCGGGCCCCAAAAATATATGCACTATGGTTATTAATTCTGGCGGGTCCACCATATCGCATCGCGCTTTATGTATAAACACTAAACTTTGCCGATTGCGATTTGCGATTGGAGAAGCGGACCCAAAAAATATATGTGTTATGTTTAATAATCCTGGCGGGTCCGGTGTATCACGGTGCGCCTTACGTATCAGCATTGAAAGTGCCTATTGTGATATCTGATGCGATCAGAGACTTGATAGCATCACAGTAACTCATGGGAGATAGACCCTAGCCCTTTACTAATGTGAAAAGTGATATGCGATGGAGGAGTGGTCAAGCGATTGCGATAAGCGATGAAGGCATGCATCGAGAGATGTGTAAAGACCGAGGAAGTGGGAAAAGGGTAAGTTATGCATATTTGTATAATATTTCTATTATCAAAGCATTGATATAGAAATAAGGACGCAATAGAAGGTTTTGAGGGTTGATTCCATATATACCCATAGTAAAGAGTGGGGGTTGGTTATATGTGTGGGCATAGAGCACCATGAAGGTTTATGAGGATTGAAAAAGTCTTGATGAAGGATATGAATGAAGGGCTAGATTGGGTTATAAATGAATCATGCCACAGAGATTTATTCAGGGGGGTCTTAACCATTAAGAATTGAAGATTTGACTTGGCAGAGAGTTAAAATCCCTAGGATAAAAATAGATCATTCAGAGAGTTATTATTCAGCGAAATGAAAGATCAAAATTCTAGGGGACCCATTCAAATTTGCTACCAGAGCAGGTTTTAATAGGGTGGTGGTTGTGGCCACAACAAATGGTGAACCGCTGGGCGAACCAATTATCTCTGTTACCAAATAAAATTTGGATCAATAGAACATCAGGGTGTTAAGATAAACTCGAAATGCAAACTATATAGACGGATAGGCATGGGTTCCACTTCAACATTAATAGGTTTAGGTGGGATAAAGACAAATATCTTCTACTTACTGATAGGGTTTTGATAGGCATTCTCCAATGGTCGTATTATGGGATTTATTGACCTTCCTTTACCTGTTTTCTACTTTCAAAATCCTTTCGGGGACATCACCGGTCTATCAATACTTGTTTAGGTGTGCACCTCAGCTCTTTATCGCTCATCAAACTTGATGTAGATATGTTTATCTTCACTTTATGTAAGAATTTTAGTGCTATACTTTTGTATGATTGAATGGGTCTTAGTCATGGATCATGCCATATTTTTAAACTTCTTAAGCAAGGTTGGGCTTGCTGTGTCAACTGGTACTCTGACTCCAGCAACAGTCCCTACTCCAACCGGCTTCCCAAACAACCTATCCTTCCAGATTGGCACAAGGACTCAACATTTCATTTTCTTTTACATAAGTCCCTCCAGTTTTAGGCACAAGGACTAGAGCACAATTAAATTTTCCACAAGATATACGACAGTGAGCTTAGCCCATGAGAGGAAGTTTACTTGTAGATGACAGATATTGGAAATTTTATGTGGTGGAAGAAATTGCAAACCTCATAGGCAAGTATAGGCTAGGTCTAGGTGGTATTTTGAAAATGCAGCGTTCCGCCATGCCAATCCAATCCATAGTTACACACTTTTCATTTTATAAAGATGTCCCTACATGCTTCAGGTATCCAAGTTATCAATAGAGCCTTCCTAGTTCCCAACATGTGCCAATGAGTGGCTTTGACTTGAATTTCATTGCTGATTTTGCAAGTTCCCATAGGCTCATCGAAGGTTTGCTTGATTTGCAAGGTAATGATGAATTTAGGATTGGCAAACTCATCAGCAGGTTACTAAGGGAAGAAAAAAGCTGAAGGTAGTGAATAAGGGCAATCAAAAGAGGGTTATAAAAAGGTGAAAATGATACTTGAAAGACCAAAATCAATTGACTGAAAAGGACTGAAATTCAAAACAGCAGGAAGATAAACTTTGTGTAAAACAAAAACAGACAGGATGAAAATATAACTAAGTTAACAACAAAAGATAAAATGAATCCTAACCTACTCAAGATGTATCCACCATGTGGTGGTTACTGGAAGTACCTCTTAAGATGTTGGCCATTAACAGGGACTTTTTCAGTTTCTCCCTGTAAAGTTTTCAATCTATAGGTTCCCTGACCAATTTTTTCCTCAACTTGGAATGGGCCTAGCCATAAGTATTGGAATTTCGTGTGCTTACCTTTTGGCTCACTCAACTTGTCCCATTTCAAGACAAGCTCTCCAACTTGGTAATATTTATCTCCTGCTAGATGGCGATCAAACCATCTCTTCATGATCATTTGGTGATTCTTGAACTTGTTTCTAGCATTATCTCCCAATTCTTCCAACCTCACCAGTTGGTTGATCCTTCCTTGAAGTAAGGCTGAAGGGGTCCCTCTCGAGGCTTTGGAGAGTTGTAACGAGGGAAGGATAACATTGGGAGGCAAGATGGCTTCCTGTCCATAGACGAGGAAGTATGGGGAGTTTCCTAATGCTACTTTTGGGGTGACCCTATCAGCCCAAAGGGCATTTGTTAGAGCATTGTGCCAATTCCTCTGGTTGTCGGCGACATATTTACGGATTATGTGGATGAGGTTTTTATTTAATGACTTTGGAACTCCATTTCCCTGGAGGTAATAGTTTGATGCATACCTTATGCGAATTGATTTATCGATAGCAAATTCAGTCAATTTTAGTGATGAAAAATAAGAAGCATTATCAAATATGAGAGCGTCAGGGATGCCAAACCTGTTGATAATAAATTTCTCAATAAAAGATATTACCTGGCCTTCACTCTCATTCATAAACATGTCATGCTCTTTTCCATCAATGACTACATTTTTGAATGTCTTCTTGCAATGCAGGAACTCTAGGATTTTCTCGTCACCTTCGAATACCTGTCAATTTGAGATGTTATCACGTACGGATGGTCTGAAAATGAATTCAACATAATATTTATTCTTGTTTAATCTAAGATTAGGAAGAGGTTTTGCAACCATGCCAGCCATTAGATTAACATCTTGGTTTTGCCATCGAGGTATGTGTATGATATTAAAAGAATCAAAACTTTCAATTAAGCTCCATACCTCATGTTGGTATCTTACCAGGTGTGGTGAATTGCAATGTATCCTTTTCCTTACCTGGTCCAAAATTATCTGTGAGTCACCAAAAGATTTAAAATTTCTCACCTTCATATCAATGGCTTTTTTCAAGCCCTGTAGCAAGCCTTCATATTCTACTGTGTTGTTGATGCACACGAACTCCAACTAACTGGCCATCAAATGTTGTTTCCCTTGCGGGTCAATGAGAATTCTCCCAACACCTGCACCTTCTAAGCAGTTAGAGCCATCAAAATAGTGTCCAAAACATAGAATTTGATGTTATATCAAATAAACTGCCTTTTACAAAATTAGCCCTATCATCTACCATATTACAGGGTAGCTCATCAGCCAGACTACAGGGGAGAGCTTCCAACTGTGTGTTTGTTGCAGTTTCTTCAACTGTCTCTGCATGGAATTATCCAAAACAAGTTTCCATGGCACAAACGTCGAAACTATAATTCGCAAGGAAAGAGTTGGTAAACATTTCAAGTTCATTGGGGTCATTTAGCTTTGTCACTACATACTTCATGTATCTTTCTCAATCAACTCTCAACATATCACCTTTTCCCTTCTGAGGCAACAAGAGATGGGACCAATCAGTTGAGAAATACCCATTCAGATTTGTTGACCAATCCCTACTAAGCAACATTCCATATGCCTCGAGTATGTCGACTACCACTATGTCAATGACTTGTGTGTATTGTGGTTTGGCAGCCATCTGAATCAACACATCTTTCAATTCTCCAATTACTTTCACATTCGTTCTGTCTAGTTGCATAATTCGAGTTCCAGTTTTCTCGGGCATTGCATGAAGTCTTTTAGCAACAACGTAAGGCATAACAGTGGACGAGGCACCAGAATCTACCAGGCAATTGTATACGTTCATGTTGAAGATTTCAAATGTGATAAGGAAAGGTGGAGTCATGGATATTGATTTCCTTCCTATCATGGTTTACTGACATCTTGAGGCATTCGATTCATTTTTGATAGAGTGACTTCCATGTATGATGGCATTTGGGATATACTGGGGGTACTAACAGGTCTGGATGCCGGCTTCTTGGTTTGGATACTCGTATTGGTGGGAGATTTGCAATTCCGTTCATTCATAGCTTTCAAAAGCAGATATTTTTGCTACGTTAACTTTAACAAATCGAAGTATGTGATATTAGCTCGATATTTCTTAATATCATCCACAATGTTGTAATCAATGTTATAAACAGGGTAGGGCAGAGTAAACATACATGTTTTTCCATTCTTAGGTGGGAGTTTACCATTTTGAGTCGCCTTTGTTGCATTTGGAGATGTATTATATTTCTATGGACAGTTCAAAACTGGAGTACTCTTGGAATCACCATTAGGTCTACCCTTCTCAATAGGAGCTTTGGGAGCGGATGCCTTCAAAGGGTGGACATCTTTCTTTGCCTGGTCTACAGGCTTCATCACGCCCACAAGTGACCCTTTACTTCGTGTGTGGATTTCATTAGTGTGGATTTCTATCGTACTATCTCCTTCATCGTCATTGTTCTCATTTGTATAGAAATCCCACAATACATTGATTTGAGATTCCTCGTCCATGGGCTCTTCTACTTGGTATTCTTTCTCATTTTCTTGTTCTGGTTCCAACTCCACTATAGGTTCTTCTTTGGTAAGGAGCGATCCGATAAGAGCCAGCTCTTCCATATTTAAATTCCCTTCGTTGGGTGGAGCAGGCAATGCAAGTTGGCCATGGCCACCTTCTATCTTCTTACAATAGAAAGGTTTGAAGGATTTTCTGTTGTTATAATCTCCTCCATTCCCATTTGTACTCTCTCTAGAATTCCTTTTCATATTGATGACCATGTTCGTCAATTTCTTAATGATCCTATGCAAACCTTCCACATCTGTGGTATCCTTTTCTTTGATCTCAGCCACTTTGTTATCACTCCCATTATTCTTCTTGGATGAATGAGAGGCTTTCTTTTCTTCGGTTGTATGATGACATGTTGTGAGACTAAACATTTCATTCTCAAATTTTACTGCTTCATCGATAGCACCTTGTAAGGTTTGTGTGTTACTCCTCTTGACCGACATCACAGTAGGGACAGGGAGACAAGTGATGTAGAATTCCATGAGCACCTCATCAGTAAGTCTAGCATTAGTCGGGATTCTGTTTAACAAAGTGTTGAACTGGATGTTAAAATCCTTGAACTTCTCTTTGGTTTCCATTTTCAAATAGGATAGTTCTAAAACTAAGGCCGCAGGTGTTTTATCATCGCCAAACTTGTCTAAAAAGGCCTGTTGAAAGGCACCCCATGAGGTGATCGATCCTATTCCCAAGCAAAAGTACCATGTGGAGGCCGCACCAATCATAGTAAAAGGGAATAAGTGACATACTACATCTTCATCGACTACCCCCAACATGCTCACAGCTAGGAAGAAAGAGTGAATATGGTTATCAGCAATGTCTCCCCACTCAGGGTTGAATTTAGGCAATACTCTTTCCGCGTTCTTGGGTAAGGCATGCTGCTATCCAGGTACTGCTACGACATCTTGTGCAAGTCAGGGAAGGAGTGCTCCCAGACGAGGTGGGGGTTGATTCCCACCTAGAGGGGGCGGTAGAGGCAGATTCCCACCTAGAGGGGGAACGTTAGCCATATTATGGATAGGGAGGTTCTGGTTGAAGGTTTCTTTGTTAGGATTTCCCAAATCAAGCTAGGAATTACCTTTAGAGAGTGGATCCTCAGGAATTTCTTCCCAAGGAGTGTCGATACTTTTTAGGGACTCTAGCACAATATCTTCAAGAGAAGGGGCTGCAGATGTCTCTTCGCTTATGGTAAAGATCCTTGGCTTTCTTTTAATTGTTAGAGGTAAAGAGTGAAATATGGGGAGTTGAGAAAGGGAACGAGCATAAGCCTGAGGAAGTACTCTGACTGGTTTTTCTTGAGTGACAGGATACTCCCACAGTCTTTCTTCTTTGGGTGATCCAAACACGGGACTTAGAAGGATCTCTGCTTCTTCGGAATGAGTTTCTTCCAAATGGGCGATATGATCTTTTCGACCTTTATGATCTATACATTAATTTTTTTGAATCCATGCGTGACATTTATAGATGAAATCATCAAAAGATGTGGATGGAAGTTTAGGCCCTCCTTCTAGCGCCAATTTGTTGACGCGACGAAATTTCGCTATGCCAACAAGGGGAACTAACTCGATCGCAGGCCCCGATTAGATCTACTTTCATTTGAAGTGGCTAGTTCCAACAGGTTTTAAAGGATCGTGTAAACTGTTATAGGTGTTGAAAGATTGCTCCCGGGAGGAAGACTTCACTTAAATCAACAAAATAAACAACTAACCTATATGTATTAAGTCCTATCTATACTAATTTTACCTACTTACACTAATCATAAATTGTTCTAATCTATACTATAGGAGCATAATAAAAGAGATTAAACATCATATATAGATTCCAAGTCCAAATGAATCACTTATTGAATTCACAGATGAACAACGTTGTATTAAAGCTTAATTGTAATCTAATTATTCATACGAGAATGCACATTCATGTTCCTACAAATAAACTTGCAACTAATGTTTAATATAGTTTCGAATCGGGGACCGCTCATGAGTTAACCATGATAAATAATTACATTCAAATAACCGAGACTAGTCATAAGTTGTATCATTATCAATCTGTACAAAACAAAACACATTTATATTTATGCTAGCAACAACACCCTAATTCTAAACACATGAAAGATGTGGAAAATAAATCTGAGAAAGGGCTTCTTCTTGACTGAAATAGTTTTCTTTATTAGCATAATAAAATCGACCCCTCTTCTGCCAAAAATAACTCCTCCTCCCATCTCTGGAGGTAATATTTATGTAGAAAAAGACTGACCCTCTGTCCTCCCCTGACTTTTCCCCTTCCTCTCTTTTCAATATACAAATTAAAATATACAGATGTAGAAAGATAGATGAAATTGCTGACACGTTGAGGCCACATTTGCTGGAGCATTTTATTTCCTGGCGAAATGAATGGATGCCGATGGGAAGGAGAATGACTCTGTGTCATCTCTTCATGATAAACCCCTGGGACAACATAACTTTCAAAATACATAGGTGACACATGGAAACCCGATCGTGAATGCCTAAGGCCGGATCTTAAATAGAATACACCTGCATACATAAACTTTTTGGATCTGCTCTTGCATCCTTTACCCGTAGCCATTCCTGATGTTTATGTGTCTACTCTTCAATCTCGCTTTTCTTCTCTTGATCATCGCTTGCAGAAATAATTAACATTAGCTATGATTATGAAGAATATGAAAGAAACGCCCAAAAAACACAAATCTTGCCCTTAATAAAACTTTTATAAAATCAAAAGGAACAAGTGTGAAAGAATCGACCCGTAGTTCAGCCAAGGTTGCAATGCGATCAAGTCGCAATCGCACATCACAGTGGGCAGACACATGCAACATCACCCATGGTCCCGCTGATTGTGATTTGCGATTGGCCAGACCAGAAAATATATGTGTTGCGTTTAATAATCCCGACGGATCTGCCATATCGCATCGCACTTTATGTATAAATGTTGGGTTTCACCGATTGCGATTTGTGATTGGGGAGCGAACCCGAAATCATATGTCTTATGCTTGATAGTCCCGTCGGGTCCGTTGTATCACATCGCACCTTATGTATAAGCTTTGGGCTCCTCCGATTGCAATTTACGATAGGCCGGACACGAAAAATATATGCGTTGTAGTTAATAATTCTAGTGAGTCTGCCATATCGCATCGCGCTTTATGTATAAACATTGTACTCTGCCGATTGTGATTTGCGATTGGATAAGTGGACCCAAAAAATATATGTGTTATGTTTAATAATCCTGGTGGGTCCGGTGTATCGCGGTGCACCTTATGTATCAGTGTTGAAAGTGCCAATTACGATATCCGATGCAATCAGAGACTTGATAACATCGCAATAAATCATGGGAGATAGACCCTAGCCCTTTACCGATGCAAAAAGCGATATGCGATGGAGGAGTGGTCAAGCGATTGTGATAAGTGATGAAGGCATTCATCGAGAGATGTGTAAAGACCGAGGAAGCGCGAAAAGTTTAAGCTATGCATATTTGTATAGTATTTCTATTATCAAAGCATTGATATAGAAATAAGGATGTGATAGAAGGTTTTGAGGGTTGAGTCCATATATACCCATAGTAAAGAGTGGGGGTTGGTTATATGTGTGGGCATAGAGCACCATGAAGGCTTATGAGGATTGAGAAAGTCTCGATGAAGGATATGAATGAAGGGCTAGACTAGGTTAACATCATGCCGCAGAGATTTATTCACGGGGGTCTTAACCATTAAGAATTGAAGATTTGACTAAGAAGAGAGTTAAAATCCTTGGGATAAAAATAGATCATTCAGAGAGTTATTATTTGGAGAAATGAAAGATCAAACTTCTAGGGGACCGATTCAAATTTGCTACCAGAGCAGGTTTTAATAGGGTGGTGGTTGTGGCCACAATAGGTCTATATATGCTACAGGGCCCCAAATTTCAAAGAGTTTGACTGTGAAATTTAAATCTCCTGCCATAATGAATTTCCTAGAGGAGAAGCATGGGAGATTAAAGGTTCTCTGTCAAAAACAAATCTTTCAAAATAGAGACTATATGTAATTCAACTTGTGAAGGATATAAAATGATCTTGGAGAGGTATAAGAGAAAAAACAAGAACAAGAGGACCATGCAGATGTGCAATTAAACATAATATATTTTCTTCCTATAATGAGGCAACCCGACCACCCTAAAGCATTCAAGTAGTGAAAATACCAAGCAAGAAGAAGCATGGATAAGATAGAAACTTCCTTTGTCCCTTCGACAATAGTATCCTGTATAAAAATGATATGTAGAGAATGGATATAGATAATTCTTTTCAGAGGCAAGGATAATTCTTTTATGAGACAAGTTATTTGTGGGGTTGGCTAGACCTTGAATGTTAATAAAGAGGATTCTCATTATAAAACCTTTGTGGGGATGATTGATCTAAGGGCCCCAATAATCAATTTTTTTTTCTTATCAAATTTCATAGAAACCTTTATTCATGGCTATAGAGATATAATATTTTCTACCCTTGTGAGGGCTAGAGAGGCCCAAATCTTTAGATTCTCATATTCCCTCACTAGGCTTGAGGAAAAATTGTTCTTCAGGAGTTGAAGAAGAGTCGAAGGAAGGGTGGGATAGTGAGCAAAGATTGTAATTTGAAGGGGGAGGAGTTGAGAGGGGAGTGCGGAAGTGTTCATCTTAGAGGAAGGAAATAAAAGAGAGGGGAGTAGATGGATTCACATGTGGGGGAAGAGAGAAAAAACTAAGAAAGAGGGACAGGGACAAGGCATAGAAGTATAGGAGTGAAAAAAGTAAATTTGTGCCAAAGGATGTAGGAAGTGGGGTAGATCCAAAGTTGTTTACAAAATTAAGAAATCATTTAAAGGTGAAGAGGAAGGGGAGGAAACTATATTCATACCCACCAAGGAGACATCTGTTATCGACCGAGTATATTGAAGCGATTATGGTGTGATAGGAAATGACAGTACCTCCTAATTCCCTCTCAATGACTAACCAAACCTAGTCCATCAAAGGATGATGTGGAGGCATCCTCTTTGGGGTGTGTTTTCTGGTTAGGAGAAAAAGTCTAAAATGGGAGAGCTATGGACTTCCACCCCCTATTGATATTTTCTAACACATTTCTAGTTTCTTTTCCCTAATGACCAATCCTCTCCCAAGTGTCCATATGAGTGACAAAGATCACATTTGAAGGGAATATCTTCATAATCTATGGTTTAGCTATGAATTAGTTTCCCATAATGAATAGTTATAGTGCTCAGGAGACATGGGGCTATATTTATCCCAACTAGGATCTTGGTCATAACCATATATCCTAAGCTTTGATAGGAATTTCCTTTTCCATAGTAAAAACCTAGAATATTCCTAGTCTCCTTGCATCAAAATCAATCTCCCATTGTTTAAGGTATAAATCTTGAGATCCCCACTTCAAGCGATGTTGAAGAACATTTTTGTCATTGTCCCTAAATGCAATGATCCATCCCATCCAACCCTACATGAGAATCAAAAAATGAGGGGCATAACCAAGTTTAGGAAAAGAAAAATTGGTTATCCAAAGCCTCATGACTTTCATCATCATGTGTTTCCTGGAAAAACAACCAACATCTATTGTATATTCTATTTTTGAAATATTGTTTAGCTTAATGTTCACACCCAGAATGAGACTAGACTTCTTAACATTCCTCTTGACATATTTTTTACTATGTTCGAGGGGTGACAACTAGCTAGGAGAGTCTCTACCATCACTAAGCATGTTGAGGGTAATGAAATTGCTAAGGAAACCACTTTGGGAGCATTTGGGAGGAGGGTTGGTAAGAGATATTATATGGTGCAAAAAGGGGAAAAGTAGTTAGGTCCTCAATCACAACAACATCTAGAGCACACCTCGGAGATGGAGAGAGAGAATAAATGGATTTCAAAGAAGAGCCTCAAAGCATATATAGAAGTGATGAGTAGGTGGAGGGGAAGAACCCTTATCAAAAGGCGAGTCTAGAGGGATGAAAAGGACAACAACATAGGGGAGGGAAAGTGGGATACACACAACCTCATCATTCTCTGTTGTTGAAGTGCTAGGAGGTGCAGGTATAGTCAGGTCTAGTGAAAAAGAGATCGATGTAAGAGGAGCTAAAGACATGGAGGGTTGGGAACAAATTTAGTAATCCTTGTATAGATCTTACCAAAAATCTACCAATTCCTCATCCATTTAAACATTCTAGACCAAAATCTAGCATTCCATTTATTTCATCAATTGTTTTTTTAACTTTATTATTATTATTTAATTTAACACATCATTTTATTAACCCATAATAATCTCCCCCTTTAAACAAAATAATATATAATCCCTAATTATATATATATATAACTTCTCTGCAATTACCAAATTACTTTTAAAATATCTACCAGGTAAAATGCCCATCAATCCTCCACATACAAAATCATAGATTTTGCTACATTCAACAATTTCTCATTAAGCAATATTCAAATTTTAAGAAAAAACTAGCTTAGGTAAATACTCATCAATCCTCTCTGTCCACAATCTCCAAACCATTTTTAAAATAATAAAACCCATGAATCGTTAATGTGTGGGCATGTTTAAAAACCATTGTCGGCTTTGGAAACTGGTTGCTCACGACGACATTAAAAAACTTATATATAACACAACTTTAAATCAAAATTACTACACACAAGTTACATGCCGAGGAGGCCCAGGAGGTGGTGGTTCAATCGTTATATTATTCTTGAGTACGGGTTATTCTTGATTTCGGTAATCTGGAATCGAAATAATGGACATAGTAACTGAAACGATAATCAATGCCTTTGCCAATAACAGAGACTTAAGTGACAGAGACTTAGTTCTCAATATTATGAGGAATGTGGAAGCTGAGGTAAACGTAGGTATTATTTCTGATGCTTCACAAAACTTGGCGGAGGCTCTCACAACCCAAACGAACGGAATTGCAGATGAAACTGATGGACAACTTTTTGTGTCGAGCGTGACTTTTAATAATGTGTGGGTATTACAGAATCTAACACAGAATGTTACTCTGAGCGAATTAGAAGATCCATGGCAAGGAGTCATGTCACAGCGTCGCAGGATAATTCTAAGCCGCGGAAATTTGAACGAAGACTATCTCACAACGTTTAGATTGCCTGAAGATATCATCGTAATTCGATACATATTAGACTTCCGCCAACTCGAGAATGGAGTCCAGCACTCCACCCAAATTATTTGGAATTCCAGATTCAGTTGGCGAGAGATCATGCAACATTTACAGGAGAATACATATAACTTCAATTTCAAACCTGAAATTATGACTATAGCGCTGAATTACTTTGCAGAGAGAGTTGAAAGAAGTAGTCCTGCACAAGTAGTGGATGGGTTGCCTGACGTTATAAATCGCGTGGAGGACAATGCAGAAGGTGATGAAGTGATCTGCGCAATTTGTTACGAGAAGTTTAGAAATGGGGAGACTGCAAAACAACTGCAATGCAACCATCTTTACCATTCCCACTGCATCCTCTCATGGTTTCGTCACAACATCTCCTGTCCCACATGCAGACATGAGCCACTTTCTCCACAACGATGAGCGGCCCTGTGGCCTTACTCAATTTCTTTATTTCTAGGAACAATTTGCATTGGTTCTTTAATTCGCACAGTAAGTTGGTTCATTCTATCCAACATTGTAGCTTTAGTTTGACAGGCTTCCTCTTTACATTGCTCCAAAAAATAAATAAATTAAAACAGGAAGTATCTAAAAACATAGCTAATGTAATGAAAGATTTTGCAAAGTCATGACCCTATATAGCTGTTTTAATATTGAATAAATAAAAATGTTCATTGACACACCAAAATAAATAAATTTGATGACACAAAATACATTGTGCAATCATGAAATTGGATCATTATTTTTAGATTCATTTAAAGATAGAAGTTAGTTCTAAAAGGTGTTAGAAGTTTAATATATGTTATTTTGTAAAAGAACTTTAATAAGATTTAAACCACTGTCTCATGAGCTTTATCTAACAAAACTGTTAAACCACAAACCACTATATCACATGTTTTGTGATTGCTTTTTTTTTTAAATCTAGGATAATCGGTAACTGGTGAGAGTTATCCTGAACAGACCCAGGATCAAATTTAATTGGCTGCCACTATAAATCTATGCTACATGCAACAGCCTGCAAGCCACACAATCGCAGGAAACTTATCCCTCAACAAGAGCCGAGACGTCCGCTATGGGGTCGCCTACTCTTCTAGCCAAGACACAACAGGTCATATATATACTCAATAAGATTTGAACCCTCATTGTTACTATGTAAAATTCTAAATTATGTTATAACACTTTTCTTGATTTTGCTTAAAACATTTGGAAACATTTATCATTCAAATGGCCAAATCACCAGCCATAGATGACTCCCACGTGCACACAAGGTGGTAGGTGGTTATCGGGAAATATTTTGATGATACGTTTGCACATGAATGCATGATTGATATTGTATCTCGAAAGCTTATGGTCAAGGTTGAGAACTCCCCGCACAAAGATTTAGTGCATGCATGGGTTGTCATAATGGACTTATGACCTATAAAAATTATATGGGGTAATGCATTGAGAAAATCCATAAATCCGTGGAAATGGATGAAGTAGATGCAAGAATTGCATTGTGCGCATGAAGCCATGATTACCAACAAGAAAGTCTTCAAATCTGAAAAATGCATTTTGTAATGTGAATGTGTTGATAAGGCATGTGCAAATATTTTTTTTCCTTCCCTTCGTTGAAATGATTAGTCATGGAATGGTTGATATTTCACTCATTGCTTGTCATTAATACTCGGTGGGGTGTGAGAAAGAGGCGAAGCATTCATTTTGAAAAAGAATTCTAAAATCTTTGTGATGCATATGTTAGATATGTTAGATGTGTTGAGGGGATGGATGCTAGTATGAAAAAGAATTCTAAAATCTTTGTGATGCATATGTTAGATATGTTAGATGTGTTGAGGGGATGGATGCTAGTATGGTGAATATGTGGTTAGGGATATTCTATATGTGGTTAGGGGATGTATGTTAGTAAGATATTTGTACAATTAATGTTATGAAAGGAAATGATTATCAATGTTTTCAAAATAACTGTTGAATATGGGAATCTCTAAATTAAGCTATGATACAAAGTTTCTTTTTTGTGTGTTTATTGGGAAGAAGATAGAAGTATTGAGAGGGGAGGTTGATGAGGAACTATTGGCTCAATGAAGGGAATCTCTTGTGCTATGAAAGATAGCTAAAAGACCACCCATAATTTGTGCAAACTCATGGCTCTGAGGGGTTGAAGGGAAACTTTCATATTTCACTTTCTATTGACTAAGAGAGTTCCCTAATGGCATTATGTTTTGACTAAGGGGTGGAAAATTACAAAAGAAATTAAACAAACAATTGGGTCTATGGTTGGGTGGAAAACGGGTCACCCTTCAGCAGTTGCAAGCAACTGTAAATTGAACAAGATAAGCATTTTATGATTAATTTGGAACATAATTGATATTGCATGATTGTGAATTCCTATTGTGTTTATATATAATCTTCAACAATTACCTGTTGAAAACTATAATTGGAAACTTGTGCTGCATATTTATGACGTGCATAGATTTGATGGTTGATATGAGCATATGACTCATAGAAATTCCTAATATTTGGTTATCTTTGATTCTTATGGATGTAGCAGGGCTTTTGAAAGAATGTTTATAGCTAGAAGGGCATAGGAAGTCTTCTTATCAATGTCTTGGACAATCTTGATGGCAAGCTTGTAGAGAAATTCCCTCATAGGCCCTTAATGAAGAGAGATGGGCTTGCACCAACCATGTAAAAGGAGCCCTTGAAATGTTGCCCAAGGGTAGGTCAACCAAGTGAATTTAATGGGTGTGGTTATAAGAAGTAAAGTTAGTGTTTCATGGTGAACACTATATGAGGAAAGTACTGAGAGAACCTCTAAAATGATTTACTGAAAAGTTCACTAATGAATTCATGGATTTGTAAAATTTGTTAGAGGATTTAATTGGGATTTTCTGAGCCTTCTCAAATAACACCTATTGTTTAGTATCCCTATTGGAACAATAATATTGTTTTAACAACTAGAGTCTATTCTTGATTGTGGATAAGAATACATAAATACATTCCTTATAATTATATCCTTAAAAGGGATGGGAAATACACCCAATGTTGATGTTGATATGAAGAAAAACTCTTAACTAATTAAAAAAACACAATAACTTCTTTAGATTGTCATAAATCTTTGGAAATAAGTATGAGAATTTTTTTTCTTAGTTGATGAGAAGTTTTATAAAGAACATGTTTGACAAATATAAACCTTAAATATAATCTCTTTAATTGATGTATAAAAAAGAAAAAAACCTTAATTTTAACAAAATTAAACTATCCATAAAATAAATGTGATTTTGTGATTTCAAATTAAAGTCTTTTAAGGAATCTTAACTACTATTATGTTTGTAAAGTAAACTTGAAATATATCACAAATTTGTAAAGTAAACTTGAAATAGGTGTTACACGCACAATGAAAATCACGGCACAGTGAAAAATATCATTCAAGATTACAGGTTTCAGGAGCCATTAGATAATGCAAGGTGTTATTGGCATAGTATTCGACTTAGGTTGAAAAATTGAGGAGAGCATTATGCTCAAAAGTAGAGCCTTTGTGCTCGGAAATGGGATGCGAGGTAACGAGACTTGGACCTTTTTGTTTATTGTGTTGAGTTCCTCCATGAGATGAGGAAACTTCTGCTAAACTTGGTCCCTAATGAGCCACTTTCCCTCGTGAAGGAGTTGGCCTGCCTTGACAACTCGATATAGTTGTATCTTTTACTGTCAGGTGTTCTTGATCTACGTGTCCATGATCTGATCAGTTGTGGCTTGTTCCATGCAATCTAGATTTAACTATGTAGGTGTGAGTTGTTCTGCAATGTCTGATGTACCTAGTAATGGTGGGAAGTATGGTCGAGGGTAGTCCACAATGAAAATTGGGTGCAGGCCAAGGAATGGGGGAATGTTGAGATCAAATGCATTGTCTCCCATAACTTTGGTGATGGTGTAAGGACCATATCAGAGTGGTTTCAGTTTCTTATAGGCTCCGGCAAGGCGTTTCTTCTGCAAATGAAACCAAACTTTGTCGCCCACTTGAAACTTGTATGGCACCCGATGTTGATCATGTCACTGCTTGTACTTGGCATTTGATTTCTCTAGAATGTCATGGACCTGCTGGCAGATATGTCAAATGTGCTCAATTAATTTGTGTGCCTTATCGACTTCCGATTGGACATAAGACGAATCTTCCTGAGTAGCTGCAAATGGTATGGCCACATCAATGGGACATAGTGGCTGGAATCCCAAGCCCACCTAAAAATGGTTGTGTCCAGTCGAGCTGTGCAGAGCCCAGTTATGGTTGTGCTAGACATAGGGGAGGCTCTCATCCCATGTGCGAGGATGCTTTGAGTTGTACATGCGTAGAATGTGTATGATCATACTATTGACGACCTCTGTCTGGGGATCAGTTTGGGGATTGAAAGCTATGAATTAGTGAGCTTGGTGTCTAGCATCGACTAGAGATTAGAACAAAATGTACTGAGGAACTTGCTATCCCGATCTGAGATGATAGATTGTGGGATCCAAAAGTGTACCCACACTCATTGAAAGAAGAGTTTAGCAGTGGCTTCTACTGTGATATTCTTCTTGCCGACTTCCATAATGGCCATATTCGAGAATCTGTCGACGACCACAAAAACATATTCATTTCCATGATTAGTAGAAGGAAGGCCTGACATGTAATCCATGGAAATGGATTCCCAAGGTCAACCAGGGGTAGGTAGTGAAGTATAGAGGCCTTGCTTCTTGATAGTCGGTTTGGCAATGGCATAGGCAGTGCAGGATTTGATGTACTTCCCAACATCCTATTGAAGATTCAGCCAATAGAAATAATTTTGCAGTACTGTCACTATTTTCTCGACCCCGAAATGCCTAATGGCCCCACTATAGTGCACTTCCCAAATCATCTTGGCTCGCTCACTTGAAGGAACACAAAAGTGTCCCAGGTGGCATAAAGGTGAAAATTTGGAACTTACTAACCCTCCAAGGGCATTCGGCATGTGTGATCGAATTCTGGGTCGCTTTTGTAGAGAAGTGGCCAATCAAAAGTCTTGTTCCCACAAGAGTTGAGAACAATGGTTAATGTCATGATTGATGGTCGGTTGAGGCAGTCTGCAACATTATTGGTGTTTCGCTTCTTATACTAGATATTCAAATGGAACTGTTACAAGTATGTGGACCACTTCTGATGTTGATCATTTTGCAACTTCCCTTGCGTCTATGTGAACTGTAGGAGTTGGTGGTTTGTGTGGATGACCATTTCCTTCCCTAAAATTTAATGCTTCCTTTGTTGGGAAGCCTACACAATGGAATATATATCTTTTTCATAAGTGGGATACTTCCAGACTGTTTCTAAAAGTGTCTCACTGTGATATGCCACTTGATGCCCCTGTTGAGTAAGAATTGCCCCAATAGCATTGTCAGAGGCATTTGTCTCGATCTCAAATGGTTGTTGCAAGTCTGGTAAACCGAGAACTGGTGCAAAGCAGAGTCGATGTTTTAACTCTGTGAATGCCTTCTGTTGAGATTCAGACGAAAAGAATTTTTCTTTTGCTCCTCCCTTGGTGACTTGACTCAAGGGCCAAGTGATATGAGAGATTCCCAACACGAACCTACGATAGAAATTGGAAAGACCTAGAACGCTATGGAGCTCTGTTAGAGTGGTTGGGCTTGGCCAATCCCGAATGACTTGGATCTTGACTGGATCCACATGCACTCCGTGTTCATCAATAATGTATCCTAGATATTGAACTTGGGCCATTCCAAAAGTGCATTTTTCCAAATTTCCACACAAGTTGTGTTGCCACAGTGTTTGGAGAACCTATCGGCTATGGTGGAGATGCTCTTCCCAACTCTGGCTAAAGATCACAATGTTGTCCAAGTATACCACTGAAAATGAGTTGGTGAATGGTCGTAAGATGTCATTCATCAACCTCATGAAGGTTGCAAGAGCATTCATCAACCCTAAAGGCATAACCAACCATTCGAAAAGGCCCTCCTTGGCTTTGAAGGCAGTCTTCCACACATCAAAGGATTCATTTGGTACCTGGTGATATCTGGACTTCAAGTCGATCTTGCTGAAATATTTTTCCCCCTTGAGTTGGTCCAAAAGGTCATAAATCCGTGGGATCAGGTACCTATTCTAGATAGTGATCTTGTTCAGCACCCGATAGTCAATACAAAGTCTCCAAGTCCCATCCTTCTTCTGTACCAACACGATCGGGCTCCCATAGGGTGATGAACTTGGTTTGATGTGACCTTTCTGCAAGAGCTCTTAAATCTACCTCTTGATTTCGTTGTTCTCCAAAATGAATCGCCGATAGATTGGTCCATTAGGCAACATTGCACCTAGGGTCAGATTGATGGAGTGCTTGACCTGATAGCGCAGAGACACCCCTGCGGGGGAGGTGAAGATGTCCATGTAATCCTCCACGACCTTGTCCATATATTGTTGTCGTGCGGAGGGGCCCTGCCTGGATGTCGTGGCCATCGTCTTCTTCTTTCCCTGAGGGAATATCATCAGGGAAACAAATTTCCTGGTTTTGGATATGAGCTCATTGAATTGTTTTGCAGTAACCATAGAGATGGTGGTAGGCAGTTTTATCTCCCGTATCATGTACAAGTTATTTCCCAAAGTAACAATAAAAGTGTGAGGCCTTGACTCATACACAACATGTCGCTTCCACAAGTATGGTTGGCCTAATAATACATCACAAACATTAAGGGGAGCAACATCACATAATACCTCATCCGTGAAGGGCTTGATGTTGTATGGAAGGCAACACTACTGGCTCATGCGGAGATCTCGTTGTTGGTGAAGCCACCCAATAGTGTACGGTTGTGGGTGTGTTGTGGTCGATAAGCCCAACCGCTTCACAACCTCTGCCAAAATGAGGTTCTTTTGGCTCTTGCTATCGACAATGAACTGTAGTGGGGAACCCTTTACCCACATCTCGGAGTGGAAGGGGCGTTCCTCCTCCTCTGGATCTTTGAGTTCCTCTTTTTGGGTGAGTGGAGCTCTTGTGGAACTCACACCACTTTCCAATGTCCTTCTTCAGCTTCGAGATGTTTTTCTTTTCTTGCAGCTTTTGGGGCACCGTTCCCTCGCTTCGGATTCTAAGATCCAAAGTCTTGCTTCTTCTATTTAAAATTTTGCTCGATCTTGAAGGCATATCAGTACGTCGTGCTGAGAGAGGAGATGTCTAGGAACTCCATCTCGTCATGGATGTACCTGTCTAGGTACGGTACTTGAGTACTGAATGTTTCTCAGTATCCTTGATACCCAACTTCATGCGAAGGGTATGAAAAGCATTGGTAAACTCCAACACATCTTGGTCCCTTCCCTGCCACAACGTTGTCGACATTATGTATTTATCCTCATAGCTCCCAACATGGTAGTACTTCTCCTTTATGGCATCTCTGAACGAATTCCATGTGGGTGTAGCTGAAAAAAGTGAGGTCGCACTTTCATCCTTCTTCTCATAGTAGGCTTCCAACCAATCCTTGACGTGGGGGGCGAATTTGAGAAGAGAAAAAGTAATTTTTTCTCGATTGGAAAAGTCATGAACAGAAAAATATCCTTCTAGTAGATTTAACTATTTATCTACAACATTTGCATCTATTTGGCCCTCCAATATGCAAATGTCAAAGTTTACTTGTATCTTAAAATGAGTGAAGCCTCTAGAGTGGTTGCTAGATGTGGATGCACCATTGGTGGGTAATCGATGAAGGACCTGGGAAAAGTTATCCATCATCACGTTCCTTTGTTTCTCGAGGGCCTCCTCGAGAAATATTTTGATAAGATCTCCTACCCCCTCGTCTTTCTATTCCTCCCCCGTGGGCCATTGTTGGGTTTTGCAAGGTTGATCTTGCGAAGGTTCAACCAGATCGAGCCCTAACTCCTTATATCTCTACCTCGTTGGGGACATGTAAAGAAAAACAGAGAAAGAGCAGACCACTCTGATACCACTGATCCAGATTTAAATAGGAACGCAACAAATTACTGATATAACCATAAATACAAAGATGCAGTAGAAATAACACTTCATTTCATTAATATCAAATACTGAAATATGTTTACAAATAGAATGGAAATAAGACTAGCTCGAGCGATGGTAGCTTATCTCTGAGAAGAGATGTGGCGGCTACATGCCTCTGAACTGTGTTACAATGAGGCTGAAAGACCTATTTATTATTAAGAAACAATGGAAAACCATAAACATCCAAAAACCTAACCCTAGGAGATGAAGCGCTAAACTATGGACCCTATTTGGGTAAATTGGTACATCAACTTCTTGGGGTCTTAACTTTGGCATACGATCTCTGTTTGATGTGCACACTACCTTGTTAGAAAGATATATCCGAGGAATGCAACTATTAAGTGACTAATAGTTCTCCACAAGCCATGTTGGTCCTATTTTTCCCAAAAAACGTCGTTTAGGGCCTCAAAACGGCTCCAGAAGTTCAGGACCCGAAAAACTGCCAAAAATAGTAAATTGTGCTACAAATAAGGAATCTAAAAACTGAAAGAAACAATGGTGGGGGTCCAAGTGGAATAGGAGGGTAGCCACCAATATCCACTTGGATCAGTTTGGAGGGCTCATATTGTCCAGAGGTGTGTCATGATTTTGACCATCATACCTCAACGAAAACCAGAGTTGTTAAACCCACAATTTGGATTGGAATTGGGTGCCATGTTGAGGTTGTAGTAGAATTTTAGAGCAATGGATTGGCATGGAAAACCATGGTGGAGTTTGTTCCAATGGAAGACCAAGATTGTCGGATTTCATGGGTTTGGCTATGTGATGTTGTCTTATTCACAAAGCACCAGAGAGAAACATGGAAGTTCCACGTGCACTCAAGATGGCATGTGATTTTCGAGCCCCACAGGGGCTTCACTCAATGAACCTCTAACATATCACATGCATTCATGGCATACTAAACAATACCCCTAATTTGATTACATATTGGAAAGTACTTCTGAAAATCACATTATTTAACCCCTACCAATACGAACCCAATACACCTTCCCAATTTAAAGAACCCCTACTTTCATTAGATATTTGTAGGTATCCATTTCTTCATTAACTTTTTTTATACCCCTTTATATTTTTTCATTAACTTTGAGCTCCATTTTTTATAGTTTCCAATATAAAAACCCTTTACCCCCTATTATATGCTTAATATATTATGTCAAATTTTCCTCAATATACATCCCCAATATGAATTCACGTGGTATGGTATTGCTCTCCCAGTCAAGCCCTCATGTTGGGACCTTGGGGAAAACTGTATATTCCCCATCAAAAATGTTCAAACACCCTTTGATCAAACATCAATGGGTTGTCACCATCACATATTGTGTAATACACAAGGAATATTCTTATGAATATGTATGGTGATGAAGTATGACGTGGGTGCAAAACTCCAATCACATAAAATTATACCATGTGGAGTGTGTGTAGAAATTTTGAATAATAAACACATATTCAACAGAGATTATCCCGATTATACGCTATTGCAGAATACATGCATAATAGCATGCACACAGTAACACAGTATGTAACCCGGGGAAAGCTTACAGCTGAAAACCCCACACAATATGTATATTATAATGATTGAGAACATGTAAAAAAACATAGTACAATACTCCTCACAAGTATCCAACACTATCTCCACCTGTTATACACAAACTAGCTCAGATCTGATGCCTCAAATATCCTCCACGTTTTGCCTACCTCCACTGCAGAACCCTGCAAGAGAATAAATGATGAATGGCTGATCCAAACTCCTATTTACCTTGTAAAAATCACTCACACTGGAAATCACTCTAGCGCAGACTATTCTACTGAGCATACTCAATACATTGCTTGTGCAATATCTCATGCACAACTATACTCACAACTGATAGCAATCTCAACCTCTAATACCTGTCTCCACTGAGCTGTACATGCACTGAGTTAACTGATGCATTCTTCAGTTGCATTATGAGTTAATAATTAGTGAATTAATTTAATCAATTAATTCACATCACTCATCACTAGTCTATTTGCAGTTAGACTAATTACAACTAGTTTAACCAAGTCAAACTGAACACAACTCCATCAACCCCACATCCAACTCCACAGAACTCACATGCATGAGTTCTAATTGATGTCATGCATGCAATAGCTCAACTGACTCACAAGAAAAGCGTATTTCCTTCTGACAACTGCATGTGCCACATCTGTAGCTCAAACTGAAGTGCTCCAAGAGGATAAGATAAATTTTATAGTCTAAATATTATTATGAGACAATAATATTTGACTTTTCTATTTTTGACTAACAGTCTAAAAATAGACTCTGATCACTCTTGCTGTGATCCAAAAATAGAAGTCCATCCATTTTTCCCAACATGACCAATCATCCATAAACAACATACTGCAACTCATAGACCATGATCCAGATGTCTAAAAATAGACATAGTCTAAAAATAGACTTTGCACCATAATTTGCCTGCGGGCCCACTTAGTGAAGGCGACTCCTTTCCACTAAGCTCCATCATCTTGTTGCATTCTCAACAAGTAGGGGATTTGGTCTTAATGAATGTTAATTATCATCATATATAGGTGGCCGTGTGTTAATTGATTTATACAAGAATAAATTTGCTTTTCAATTGCATAAATAAAATAAAATTCAAATTCTATAAAAGATTGGGAGATGATGACACAACTAGCATGTGACACATGGACTCATGATGACAAGTTATTTAAGTCATTTACCATGTGTTGGTTGCATGGAAAAATGACATAGAAAAATTGAAGAGATTTTCAGAGGGATGTATCGTTGTGCTTAGCGATCGAAATTTAATGAAGTTTATATCATTGAAAAACTCTTAACAAGAAAAATACAATGACGACCCTAAAAATAGGGATTGAATTGAGTAAAGGAAGAACCTTTTGTGACCCCCACTTCTTTAAGGTGATCTAAGGTGTTGTTGGTTGTGTTACAAAACACTTCCAATGGGTAAATTTTAAATAATATTCTCTAGTTTTTATAGGCAACTCTTACTATATGCTAGGATAATTTTCTTATATTTATAATACCAGTAATGGTAATTTTATGAGAAATAATGGAAAAGAAAGGAGGGATTTAAACAACCCCCTTCCATATTTTTTGTTTTTTGAAGTTGCAAATAGGAATACCATCTTTTTAATTCTATTAATTTGATATATAACGTGGACAAAACTTCCCTTTAATACAATTCATATTTATTTCAATTTAAAAAGAAAACTTTGCCATCGATATTGATAAATGGTTGAAAAATTATTGATATTTATTTGGAATCATCAATAGTCTATACACACACACACATACATGTGTGTGTGTGTGCATGTGAGCGTGTGTGCACACACACATGTGCGTTTACATGTGCACACACATTATTGGGTTGGGAATTGAAAGAGGACTTCCTAATTGTTAATTGAAGTCAGTCATTTTTTTTCGAGAAAATATCCAAATAGATCCATTCGAATGGATCACATCCCTTCGACTTATTAGTAGAGCCTAACCCTAAAGGTGTCAAGGAGAATTGGCCCCATGACTTCCCATTAGCGAGGTGCTTTAGCAACAAGAACTCGACCAATTGAGTTAACCCTCGGGGCTAATTGAAGTGTGCATAACATAACTAAGTAGAAAAATATACTTTCCATATCAATCCAAAATTGATACTAATCACACAAATTTCCATCATACATGAGTTTATGAAGTCACACATTTTTTTTCTTATTGAATAAAGATCATAAATCCTTCAATGATGCAACATTAATGTAATCTACAATACATTTTTTGAGATAAAATTTGGATATAGGAATTAGCCTTGGCCAGATCATCCTCTTTGATAACTCTTCACACATTCCCTCCTTTTGTATTACTACTTTTCATTACTACAACCACACAGATCATAATGTTGTGGGAGTATTCTTACCTCTATGTGTCACCCCTCGCTCCACTCCCCCACATCCAATTTCATCAAACCTAACGTCCTCTTTTCACACTTATACTATGAATATTTTATACCTATATGTTTCCCTTTCTTTCACATCTCATTTTGTTTGTTATCATGTTCCACACCTCCACATCATGCTTTGGTGTGGAATGCAAAGACTCATCTTTTCCATTGCATCCTCCCTCCCCCTCCACCTGTATAGACTATGGTTTATTTATGCCTCTTCAAATAATGTAATTCCTTGGTCATTAAACTTATCCAAATGAAATCAATGACAATAAATGGTTTAATTTAGCACCAACATCTTTTTCATAATCCTTCAAATTTGGTGCTATTCTTTGATGTGTTGAAGGGTGTAAAAGCCCATTCCAAAATTGAAAATAGTTATTAGTTTACAAACAACATGCTTAAGAAATTCCCAGTAGGAGTAAAAACCACACATTTATGGGTCATACTTTCAATTCCTTGGATTATAAAGAAAAATCCTTCCTTTGGTTAGCAACGTATAAGTTGTACTTGGAACTATTAGAGGAAAAACAAAGAAAAATTTGATTTAGGCTTTGGATTTAGTGAATGTTGGGTATATGATAGAGGTATGTGATTTGTAAGAACTTGTTGGATGGTGTGCAAAAATGTTTGATCCTTAATATAGGGTGGTGATTTGAGTCTAGAGTATAATATATAGATAATGGTTACTCTTTCCACCTTTAAGAAAATGTTACAACTCCTAGGTCCCACTTCAATGTCTAAGATGGTTATGATGATGTTGTTATGAAAGCACATAGTGCATTCATATTTGGTGTGGAGTGCAAGGAACCATCATTTCCATTACATCCCCCTTTGCCTCCAATTGCATGGTTCATGATTTATTTATGTCTCCTCAAACAATGCTATCCCTTTGTCATTAAATTTATATAAACGTAAACAAATGAAAACATTCACCACCACCGTTTTCATTAACCATACAAAGTTGGTGATATTGTTCTAACATGTTGAAGGGTGTAAGAACCATTTAAAAGAAGAGAATAGTACTTGATTTACAAAAAACAAAATTGAGAAATGTCTCCTAAAAGGGAAACCCTACCATTTTTCGATGATACTTTCAATTCCCTGCCTCAAAAAGACAAATCCTTCCATTGGCCAACACCATATAAATGGTACTTGGAACAATTAGAGGAAGAACAAATACAAAATTAGCTGTGCTTTGAGTTTAGTGAATATTGGCTGTGTAAGAGAAGTATGTATTTTTTAAGGAATTTATTATATGGTGTGCCAAAAGTTTGATCCTTAATATAGTTTGGTGAAATTGGACAGAGAAGATAAAATGCAGATATCATTTACTCCCTCCACCTTTAAGAAAATTCTATAGCTTATAGAGCCCACCATGATGTTTATAATGCTCAATATTGATGCTTTTGTGTGTGTGGTGCATTATTGTTTGGTGTGGGGTGAAAGGGCATATACTTCCCATTACATGCTCCCTTTGCCTCTACTTGCATGGTCCATGATTTATTTATGTCTCATTAGACAATGCAATCCCTTGGTCATTATGTGTATAGAACCAAAATCAATGGAAATAAATGATTCATTTAATCATCACTGCCTTTTTCATTAACCCTTAAAAGTTGGTGCCCTTGTTCTAATGTATTGAAGAGCATAAAAGTCCATTTCAAAAAAATAAAATAGTATTTGGTTTACAAACAAAACCACTGAGAATTTCCTCATGAAAGGAAAAACCAACCATTTATGGGTGATCCTTTCAGTTCTCTAACTTAGAAAGACAAATCCTTCCAATGGTTATCAACGTATAAGAGGTATATGAAATCATGAGAGGAGGAATGAAGAAAATGCATGGTTTGGGATACAAGTTTATGTTGGCATTATGATTCAAGTGTTGTCCTTGATGGCAACTCACTCAGAGGATGGTACAGGTGCTCAGAGGTTGGTACAGGTGATGGCAACTTAATCAGAAGACAGATCTTAGTACAGCATGCCAAGGAAGTTCATATACGCATGTTCGTTAAGCCCAAGTCGCGTGTACACGCTAGTTGGATTCAGAAAAAGCGCGTGTATGTGGAAAAGTATCTTTGGTCCATGGTGGTTAGTCCTTGGAAGTTGTGCCTATGATTTCGGATCATTGTGTCTCAACGGGCGTGTCGATCCCTAGTTTTGAAGTTGATGGTATTGTGTTACTATGGTTTTGGCTCTTGGTATTGAGCTAGGCCTAAGACTATATAAGGAGAAGAAGAGCATTAGGCAAAATTATCTTTTGACAAGGCTTGAATATCTAAGAGAGAAAGAGATCTGATATGCAGGTTCTGGGTTGCTTGATCTAAGCCAAGGAGAGATCACATCGGTTGATGGAAGACTAGATCTAAGGATAGATCGGGATCTAATGGTTTGAAATGCACTATCATGATATGGTTGATTATGCGTATTTCTAGATCTGCATATTGTCGCAATGTTATGTTCTGGGTCTAACTAATGTCTGGTACAGCTGCAAATTGAGAAAGTTTATTTTTAGATCTGTACGCAGGTTGGCTTCGGTAAAAGCGCGTGTATACGCGGGTTTTGCTCATTGAAGTAGCGTATATCTTTTGAAGCTTGATTTTGGGTTTTACAGTGGGGTCTGACTGTTATTGCAGAGTTCTGTAGTCTGCTCTGTGTTCTGGTAACTTGTGATTGACAGGGTTCAGTGGTTCAGTGATTCAAAGTTTGGTTGTTTTATGCTTCAATGATCTATTGTGGAAATTGAATGAATTGTGGTCTTCAGATTGTAATGTTGTGCTTCAGAAATATCCAAGTCTGAAAATGTATGAAAAGTGATACCTGAAAGAAAGAAGATTGTAGGTCAGCACCTACGTACTAGTATCTTGGCTAGTACAAGAGCAAAGGGGGTTGGAGCTCCCTTCCAAGGAAGTTTGGAGAACGAGAGAAGGTTGTAGCCTTCTGCAGGTTGTAGCCTGCGTACTGGTATAAGGCTGCACCAGTACAAAAGATTGTAAACTGAAGTTTCATATTAAAGAAAGATAGAGACAACTTGCAGCAGGTGGTTTTCACCCACATTGGGTTTCCACCTTATATCTTGGTGTTCATGTGTGTGGCTTTTGATCTGTTCTGTTATACTGCACATGTTTACTGTTAATGTGGTGAATAATGTCCTGATGCACTTAACTGAAGAATAAGCTAACTAAATTGTGAGTTTTCTTCTTATACGCTGTTTTACTTAGTCACAGTAGCGTGTACACGCTGGTTCACTTAACTGAAGTAGCGTATATGTTTCTGAGCATTGAAAAAGTTTGATTGATCTGATAATACTGATTCACCCCCCCCCCCTCTTAGTATTATTTCCAACAATTGGTATCAGAGCAGGTCCTTCAGAGAAGCTTGATCGCTTGAAGGTAGATCATTCATCATGAGCAACTACGAGAAAGAAGCATCAATCAGGCCACCGGTTTTTGATGGAACAAATTTCAATTATTGGAAGGTAAGAGTTACTGCATATCTTCAATCTCTTGGTACAGAAGTTTGGAACATTGTAGAAACAGGCTATGCTTTTCCTTCAGCTACTCCTACAGATCCAGCTGAGAAAAAGGCATATGAAACAAATGCAAAAGCAGTCAGTACTCTATTAGGAAGTATATCCCAAACAGAATTCATGAAGGTCATGCACTTCAAATCAGCAAAAGAGATATGGGACAAAATGATCACTAGCTATGAAGGAGATGAACAGGTAAAGCAAGCTAAACTTCAAACTCTCAGGATTCAATATGAGACTCTCAAGATGTATAATGATGAAAGTGTGGCTAATTATTTTCTTCGGGTAGATGAGATTGTTAATTGTATGAAAAATTTGGGTGAAGAAATAAAAGAGACTATAGTAGTTCAAAAGATTCTAAGATCATTATCCCCCAAGTTTGAATCTAAAGTATCTGCAATAGAAGAAAAGGAAAATCTCAAAGTTCTCACTATGTCTCAGCTACATGGAATTCTAACTGCTTATGAAATGAGAAAGGGAGGTCCATCAGACAGAAGGGAAGCTGCTTTTAAGGCATCAGGAAAAGAAGATTACTATGAAGCAAGCCATGTTCCAGAAGAAGAGGAAGAAGAATCAAATTTTGTCAGAAATCTTCAAAGGGGTGCTGGAAGGTTCAGAGGTAAGCTACCTTTCAAATGCTTTGCTTGTGGAAGAGTAGGTCATTATGCTGCAAAATGTCCTTATAAGGATAAAGGAAAAGAACCTGCTAGATGGAACAAGAAACAAAGTGCAAATAAGAAAAGCTACTACACCCATGAAGATAGTGATGGCTTATCAAACAGTGATGAAGATGAACAAGGTAATAAATATAAGCTGTTAATGGCATTTGAAGATGATGATTATGAGGATGCTGTAGATGTGGATAATCTCTATAATGAAATTACTAGACTCAAGAGATGCATAGAAGAAAAGAGTGTGATCATTGATACTTTGCAATTTCAAATTGATGAAAAAGAAAAACATCTTGAAAAACTAGAAGGTGAAATTGTTGGTCTCAGAAAAGAAATTGAGAAAACAAAAGCTATTAATCTTAAGTTTGTCAAAGGATCTGAAACTTTGGATGAGATTATCAATGTGCAGCGGTCTCCTCTAAACAAGACAGGTTTGGGCTATAATGGAGAAACCTCTCAAGCATCCACCTCAAAAAGTTATCTTGATGCAGCAAGAAGAAATGAGCAGAAGAACAATGAAGATAATCAGGTAAAGCAGGGACGAATTACAAACAGAAACTATCAGGGACAATCCTTCTTAAGGGTGAACAAAAGCTACAACCAACCACAGGTAAAATCTTCTCAGTTTGGCACAAGAATAGATGAAAATAGAAATTACAATCAGTTGGCTGGTAGATTCAATAACCGCAGAAGCTTCTTCAATGGACAATGCTTTTCTTGCCATAACTTTGGTCACAAAGCAGCTCAATGTGTTGCATATAAAACAATCATGACTAGGGAAGCTCAAAAACAAAGAAGTATGACAGGGATTACAAAGAGGACCTATAACAACTTTTCGGTTCTTGAAAATGAAGTTGAATGTTCTATTTGCAATAATTTTGGTCATAAAGAATCTGAATGCAGGAGCAGGTTTCAGGAGAAAAAGGAACAAGCCACGAGCACCAAAAAATGGAGAATAAAGGAACCTCAGACAGAAAGATGTGGGATAGCTTTTTATGCAGAAGGACAGGAAAATCTATGGTACATTGACAGTGGATGTTCGAAACATATGACAGGTGATAAAGAAAAACTTGAATCTTATTCTACTTTAGAAAAGGGAAAGAAAGTTTCTTTTGGAAATGATACTCCTGCAACTATAAAAGGAAAAGGTATTGCTCCTTTGAAAGAAAAGGTCAAGGCTGGAAATGTTTTGTATGTTGATGGATTGAAGCATAATCTACTAAGTGTCAGCCAGATGTGTGATCAAAAAACCGAGGTTATTTTCAGATCGAATGGATGTCTTGTTCGTGATCTTGATACAGGTAAAACAGTTCTCAAAGGCAAAAGAACTCCAAATAATCTGTACATATTTGAAGAAGGACAACAACAATGCTATCTTAGCAAGGATGAAGAGCACTGGTTATGGCATCGAAGGTTGGGACATCTAAGCTTCTCACAAATAAGAAAAGCATGCAAATATCAGGCAGTTCGCGATCTTCCAGATATCAAAATTCCAGACAACACCATATGCAAATCTTGTCAGTTTGGAAAGCAAACCAGAACTAACTTTCCAGAGAAGGAAGGATCAGCTAGCTTGCCTCTTGAGCTAGTCCATACAGATGTATGTGGTCCATTTAGGAAAAGGACACCTCGAGGAGAAGAATATCTGATATTATTCATTGATGATTTCTCAAGGTTTGTTTGGTTAGGGCTTATGAAGCACAAAGATGAAGCATTCGAAAAATTCAAATCCTTCAAAGCATTGGCTGAAAATGAATCAGGACACAAAATTAAGTGCCTCAGATCTGACAGAGGTGGGGAGTTCACATCAAATGAATTTTTCGATTTCTGCGATGAACATGGGATAAGAAGAGAATTCTCTACAGCTAGAACTCCTCAGCAAAATGGGGTTGTGGAAAGAATGAACAGAACTATCCAACAAATGGCTCGTGCTATGCTCGATGAATCAGGTACTCCTGCAACCTTCTGGGGTGAAGCTGCACATGCTGCTGTTATCATTCTTAACAAAACAAATGTCCGAGTAAACAGCACTCAAACACCTCATGAGCTTTGGAGTGGTAAAACTCCTTCCGTGAAGCATTTCAAAATCTTTGGGAGCAAATGTTATATTAAGAATACTGATGAGCAACTTGGCAAACTTGAACCTAGAGCAGATGAGGGCATTCTTCTTGGTTATTCTCCACATAGCAAAGCATACAAGTGCTACAATAAAAGACTTGGCAGAATTGTTGACAGTATTGATATAGTGGTTGATGAGAAGGGATATATTCCTAGGCAAGTTCATCATGAAGACATTGAAGAAGATGAAGGTTACTCTCAAAGGCAAAATGATGAAGAAGAAGAACCTCAAGAAGAAGAAGAATCTCAAGAAGAACCAGAGGAGCAGACAAGAATAGAAGAGAAGACTCCATCCAGATATGTCCAAAAGAATCATCCAGAAACTCAGATTGTGGGGCAGAAAGAAGCAGGAGTACAAACAAGAAGGACACTTGCAGAAGCTTCAAGCTACTTGGCACTACTCTCCTCCATTGAACCACAAAATGTGAAAGAGGCATGCAAAGATGAATGTTGGGTCAAAGCAATGGATGAAGAACTTGAGCAAATCGAAAAGAACAACACTTGGGAATTAGTTCCTAGACCAAAAGATAAGAATGTAATAGGAACAAAATGGGTCTTCAAGAATAAATTAAATGAAAATGGAGAAGTAATTAGAAACAAGGCCAGACTTGTTTGTAAAGGGTATGCACAGCAAGAAGGAATAGATTTTGAAGAGACCTTTGCTCCTGTGGCAAGACTAGAGGCCATCCGAATGTTCCTTGCTCTCTCAAGCTTTCAAAACTTCAAGGTATTTCAAATGGACGTGAAATCAGCCTTCCTGAATGGAGACTTAGAAGAAGAAGTATATATTGAGCAGCCAGATGGTTTCATTCTTGGGAATGATCCAAACCTTGTATGCAGATTGAAAAAGGCACTCTATGGACTCAAACAAGCTCCAAGGGCTTGGTACTATCGGTTGGACAAATATCTTCACCAACAAGGCTTTTCAAAAGGATCAGCAGATAGCAATCTCTATATAAAAGTTGAAAATAACAAATTGCTAATTCTTGTTGTTTATGTAGATGATATTATTTTTGGCAGCAATGAAGAGACTATGAGTCAAAACTTTGCCTTGGTTATGCAGAAAGAATTCGAAATGTCACTTCTTGGAGAATTGACATATTTTCTTGGATTGCAAATCCAACAAAATGAAGGAGGTATCTTCTTGTCTCAAACCAAATACCTCAAGCAGATCTTGAAGAAGTATGGCATGGAAGAGTCAAAGCCAGTATGTACACCCATGGTTACAGGATGCAGCCTCAGTGCAAATGATGAATCAGCAGCAGTTCACCAACCCACTTATAGATCCATGATTGGGAGTTTGCTTTATTTGACAGGTACTCGACCAGATATTACACATGCAGTAGGAATGGTTGGAAGATTTCAAGCCAACCCAAAGGAAACTCATCTTCAGGCAGTCAAAAGAATCTTCAAATATCTTCAAGGGACCCAAAACTATGGCTTATGGTATCCTAGAAATACAGATCTCACTCTTCATGCTTACACAGATGCAGATTGGGCTGGAAGTGTGGATGATAGGAAAAGCACAAGTGGAGGTGCTTTCTTCATGGGTTCCAGATTAGTATCTTGGTTCAGCAAGAAACAAAGTTCGATTGCCTTATCTACAGCTGAAGCAGAATATGTGGCTGCAGCATCTTGTTGCACACAACTTCTTTGGATGATGCAGACCTTGCAGGACTTTCAAATCACTTGCACTCCACCTGTCTCTATCTTATGTGATAATACAAGTGCAATCAGCATTTCAAAGAATCCAGTCATGCACTCAAAGACCAAGCACATACCAATCAAGTACCATTTTCTTCGGGAACAAGTGCTTGAGCAGAAGGTCAAGTTGGAGTATGTTCCTTCTAAGGAGCAAGTTGCTGATATTCTCACAAAACCACTGCCCAGGGAAACTTTTGAATATCTCAGACAAAAGCTGGGAGTAGTTGATGCTTCATCCTGTTGTTAAAGTTTGTTTGTTCTACAGAAAAGTTGGTATACGCAGGTTACGGAAGGGATATGCGCGTATATACGCGGATTCATGATGGGTAAGTCGCGTGTATGTTGGACGCTTGTTGCAGAAAGTATATCCGCGTACATACGCTGTTTTATACAGGAAAAATCGCGTATATGAAGTTCTGAACAGCAAGGGAAAACTCTGGAGTTCTGAACAGCAATGGGAGTGTCAGAATTCTTCAGGCACAGTTTCAGGGAGTGCAACAGGCACAGGTTCAGGGGGAGCAGCTTAAAAGTCTCATAAAGCATTGTTGGCATTCAGATGTTTTGGTTGTTGGTTTCAGGAGAAGGAGCTCAGAAAGAAATCCTGGTTGCTGAACTAACAAGATGTTTATCAGATGCTGCTGGTGCCTTTCCTAAGTCTTGGTCTAGATCTGTTGTCTCTATGTCATGTATCTCTCTTGTCATATCTCTTTTATGGTGTCAAGGTCATGTAACGGCCTATGTTGGTTTCCCCACTATGCCTGGGATGAATGCTGTAATATAATTGGTTGTTTCTGATATGTCCCCTCTTGGTAGGGAGTATGGATGTATGTATTGAGTCTTTTGGTGATAGGACGGTCCCTTATGGTGTATAAGTCTTGGTTCTTGTTGAAGAACATCTTTTGCAGATCTGGCCTACTGTCAGGGGGAGCACGAGTCAGCATAGCCAAGCAGAGGTATCAGCATGTCCTCAGGGGGAGCACAGCCCTTTGCCCTTGATGTCAAAGGGGGAGAGTGACTTGTGTGGTGGTTGCCATCAAGTCCAAAGGGGGAGATTGTTGGCATTATGATTCAAGTGTTGTCCTTGATGGCAACTCACTCAGAGGATGGTACAGGTGCTCAGAGGTTGGTACAGGTGATGGCAACTTAATCAGAAGACAGATCTTAGTACAGCATGCCAAGGAAGTTCATATACGCATGTTCGTTAAGCCCAAGTCGCGTGTACACGCTAGTTGGATTCAGAAAAAGCGCGTGTATGTGGAAAAGTATCTTTGGTCCATGGTGGTTAGTCCTTGGAAGTTGTGCCTATGATTTCGGATCATTGTGTCTCGACGGGCGTGTCGATCCCTAGTTTTGAAGTTGATGGTATTGTGTTACTATGGTTTTGGCTCTTGGTATTGAGCTAGGCCTAAGACTATATAAGGAGAAGAAGATCATTAGGCAAAATTATCTTTTGACAAGGCTTGAATATCTAAGAGAGAAAGAGATCTGATATGCAGGTTCTGGGTTGCTTGATCTAAGCCAAGGAGAGATCACATCGGTTGATGGAAGACTAGATCTAAGGATAGATCGGGATCTAATGGTTTGAAATGCACTATCATGATATGGTTGATTATGCGTATTTCTAGATCTGCATATTGTCGCAATGTTATGTTCTGGGTCTAACTAATGTCTGGTACAGCTGCAAATTGAGAAAGTTTATTTTTAGATCTGTACGCAGGTTGGCTTCGGTAAAAGCGCGTGTATACGCGGGTTTTGCTCATTGAAGTAGCGTATATCTTTTGAAGCTTGATTTTGGGTTTTACAGTGGGGTCTGACTGTTATTGCAGAGTTCTGTAGTCTGCTCTGTGTTCTGGTAACTTGTGATTGACAGGGTTCAGTGGTTCAGTGATTCAAAGTTTGGTTGTTTTATGCTTCAATGATCTATTGTGGAAATTGAATGAATTGTGGTCTTCAGATTGTAATGTTGTGCTTCAGAAATATCCAAGTCTGAAAATGTATGAAAAGTGATACCTGAAAGAAAGAAGATTGTAGGTCAGCACCTACGTACTAGTATCTTGGCTAGTACAAGAGCAAAGGGGGTTGGAGCTCCCTTCCAAGGATGTTTGGAGAACGAGAGAAGGTTGTAGCCTTCTGCAGGTTGTATCCTGCGTACTGGTATAAGGCTGCACCAGTACAAAAGATTGTAAACTGAAGTTTCATATTAAAGAAAGATAGAGACAACTTGCAGCAGGTGGTTTTCACCCACATTGGGTTTCCACCTTATATCTTGGTGTTCATGTGTGTGGCTTTTGATCTGTTCTGTTATACTGCACATGTTTACTGTTAATGTGGTGAATAATGTCCTGATGCACTTAACTGAAGAATAAGCTAACTAAATTGTGAGTTTTCTTCTTATACGCTGTTTTACTTAGTCACAGTAGCGTGTACACGCTGGTTCACTTAACTGAAGTAGCGTATATGTTTCTGAGCATTGAAAAAGTTTGATTGATCTGATAATACTGATTCACCCCCCCCCCTCTCAGTATTATTTCCAACAGTTTAGTGAATGTTGGGTTTTGAACAAAGGTATGTGATTTGTAGATGTTATTGGATGTTATGCTAAAAGGTTTGATCCTTAATGTAGGGTGGTAAACTTGGATAGAGAAGAGAAGATGAAAATATCACTCCCTACCTCCACTTTTAAGGAAATATTAAAATTCCACCCACCAAGATGTTTAACATGCCTAATGTTTATGCTTTTATGAAAGCATATGGTGCATATTTGTTGTGGAGTGTAGTGACATATCCTTTCCATAACATCCTTCATTCCCCTCCTCTTTCTTGGTCCACGATTGATTTTTGTCTCCTAAGACAATGCAACACATCGGTTGTTAAACTTATACAACTAAAATCAATGACAATAAATGGTTCAACTTACCACTATCGCCTTTTCCATTAACCCTTTGAAGTTGGTGTCATTGTGTTGACATGTTGAAGAGTGTAATAACCATTTTTAGAAAAAATAGAATAGTATTTGGTTTATAGACAACATAATTGATAAATTCCCATTGGGTCATGAAAATCACGATATTTTCACATTATTTTACCATCTTTTCACAACCTTTCTCTTGATCTTAATATTTTTTTCATTTTCTTATAACCTTGATGTGGGATTAGTTTCAGGAGATTCTTTTAAGCTTCTTGAAATTTGATCGACTTATTTATTCCCTTCCTGCATGGAGAGGAACAGAACATCGATGGAATGAATAATAAAAAAGGGTCTAATATGCTTCCCTTCCCCCTTTCGCACGTATTGACTGATACGGGGGAAACGAAAGAAAAAATAGCATTTCAACTTATTTTCATTGACCAATTAGAGTTAGAAAAATGACACAGTTTCACTTATCTTTGGTAATTTGATTAGTTTGTTGATGGTTACAGGGACATTTAGAGCTTGCAATAATGCAACTTTTAATCACTTATCTCCAAATTTCAAATTTTATATTCAAACATTGAAGATATTCCATGGATTTAATTTTGGAGCTCTTGGTGAGATTGGTTATGAGTTGGTAGCAAATATCTTGGAGATTTTTGTTGGCTTGCTAATTATTGGAATTTTGTGATAACCACATGAGATATTTGTGGATCTGAATTTATTATTTCTTATCTTACTTTCAAAGCAAGTCTATGCATAAATAAGAGTACCTTATTCATTTGAAGGGAGGACTCTTGGAGCACATGTCCAACTTATGATGGAATAGAATTAAACTTCTTAATATTTCCTTTCACATAGAATGTTAATTCTTTAGTTTTAGATGCAGTATGTTTTGGTTTGGTTTATTATGTTATAGTGTAATTTTATCTTTGGATATTTAGCTCACTCCAAATAGATCATGGTGTTTATTTAATTTGATATGTCTATTTAATTATGCAATTTGATTTCATGAATGTTTTTCCGTTTGAAAGTTAGATTAGTTTTCTTTTAAATAATGATTCATGGAAATGATAAGTTCCTAGCCAATAACTTAGTGACAGTAGGGTCCTAGTAACATGATTGGTGTTCAAGTATAATTTTTTTCTAGTGAAAATAAACCCATATCTCCATTCATAGATAAGGAAAATACATTATGTATATACACAATTTTCATGTGTATTCTTCAAGGATCTGCCTCGATCCTTGTCTGGTGTTGTATCTTTGTACACAGTTCTAGGCTAGGGAACTGCGCCAAAACATCTTAGTAAGGTTTTGATTTAATTGGATGACCAATGTATTAAACCATTAACAATTGTAAATTCTAAGTATTTCTGAGAAGATTAAAGGGATGATTTTCATTCATAACATGATTAATCTTTAAATTGATTTGAAAAAGCAGAAACTAAGAAGTTATGTAATTCTTTAAACATTCATAATGAATATCTAATTAATCATATACAGTTGATGCATGCAGAAACTTTCTACAACCAAACAATACATGTTCAAGAGATGACAGGAAGCAATAATTAAAATATTTAGAGGAATTAACTAAGACAAATTGTTTAATTAATTAATCTCTTTTAATGATTATAACTTTGCAAGGGGCTATCAGGGAGATTTATATTCAATCTAGCCTTGCCCAAAATCCTATGTTACCTTGAACATGTGTAGAAATAAATATGAAAATAACATAAATGAATAACAGGACAAACTCACATGAATACACAAGATGTTAAGAATGAAGCCAAAATCCTTCAATTATCTTGAGAAATATCTTAAGATGTTACAATCATGTCCAGGATGATTACAAGGGTTCAACCCTGACTTCTTCGAATTACAAAATACTTATAGAGTATAATTTTGAAATATATAGATCTGAAAATAAAATTTATTACAAATTGAAATATTATCTAAAATTGTTTTGGATTTACAAAAATAGAATAGAAAAGTAGAAATTCTAAACTAATTTGAATAATCAACACACATTTTGAGGCTGTTGTTTGATGACTGCTGTTGGAAATTGATTTTTCTGTTTGTTTGCCCTGCTATCTTGCTTTCTTCTCTTGTTTTTCTACCTTTTGAATATTGAAATTTTGCATTCTATTCTATTCAATGAGTTTAAGTAAATATCCCACTTTTTATCATTTGCGATAGAAATTTTTGTTACCTTCCTATATGTCACATCAACTTCTATGTACTTTTCAAAAGTTGGCCTGGTTAAAAATAAATGTTCAACTTCATGTTGAATAAAAAAATCATACTCTATGCCTTCCATGAAAGCTTTACCAGTGATTATCCCTTTGACTTTGGAAAACTTGGTCTTATCTATTACTATTTCATGTAACCCGTGCTGATAATTCTCTAGTGTAATAAATTGGCCACTAGGGAGTCATTTTTGGTGCAAAGCATTGAACCTTTTATGAAATTTGTTGATTTGTACTTCTAGGTTTTGGCACTTGTTTTCTAACAATAACGTTAGATTTCTCATTGTCAAAACTTTCCTTGTTTGTAGGACTACATCAATCCTGTCTTCAATTCCAAATTATTCAAGTTCTTCTTTTGTTTTGGAATTTAGGACTTTGATTATTATGGTAGCTTCCCCTGGCATGTGATCTAAATCTTATTTAATCTCAACCATTGTTGCCTTTGACTTATATAATAATTCCTCCTGCTAAAAAATGATTTCAATTAATGGCCATAATTCAGTTAAGGATGAATTATTATCAATCCAAATTTCTCTTTGACTTGGGATAATGTCGGTACAATTAAAGATTCATTCTCATATATCTCTAATTGCTTAGTCAATTCGTAATCTTTTTGTATTTCAGCCAAATATGCATTATCAATTTTTATCTTGTTGTTTTGGATATTTTCTAGCTGAACTTTGAGTTTTTCAATTTCCTTAACTTTTAGAGATAAATATCCCATGGCTCTAGATAATTGTTCTGTTATGTTTTGATCAGTGGACTCTGTTTCTGTTGTGGACACTTCTGCTGTAGATGTTCCTACTCCAGTGTTGATTTGGAGCTCTCTTTCTTTAATCAAATTTTCCATTTATGTCTCCATTTTCTGAGTCTATATATTCTGCTCAATAATCATTCAAAGCATGTTCTCCTTTTCTTTTTCTAGCTGACTCACTTCTTGTGCTTGTGGATGTTCAGTTGTTGGCAGTTTTAACTGTTTCCTCAAAGCTTGGATATTTGCATTTCTGATTTTGATTATTTCTTCTGCCACCTTTACATCTTTAAGATCCAATCCTAATTTCAAAATCAAGTCTTCAAGTCCCTTAATCCCTTAATCTTTGTATCTTTTCTAGCTTCAATTGATACTGGATATTGTTCAATGATGCTTGTAGTTTAGAAGCTCCTGTGACTGAACTTGTCAAAGATGTATAAATCATCTCCCTTTCTTGCTTGTGAAGATCAATCTGATGTATGGGATGAATCTGTTTAGTATCAAAAGAAAACAAATAAGTTTTATAATCTTCAACAATTTTAGAACAAGGAACTTTGGTTCCAAAAATGCTAATTGGAACTATCCCTTTTCACTATCCAAGGCAAAAAGTAATCTATTATGTGTTGTAGAAGATTATTTCCAAAATTATGCATATGTTGAAGTTTTTAGTACTTCATTCTTCTTTTTCATCTCTAAAAATCTTGAAAATATACTTTGTTGCCTTGAAGAAGCAGAAGGAGGAGAATATACTCTAATATCTTCAATTTTCTGCAATGAAAATGGAGATTCTCCTATAAGAATAATTGTAGAAGGTCCTTGAGAAGTTTGAGCTTCTGAGGATTCTTCTTCATCATTTTGTGTTATGTTTCTTGTTTTCATCACTTTGAATGGTGTTTGCTATAAATCTAATTTCGATGGAGACTGACTTTCCCTTAGCCTCTTTAATTCTTTTTCTGTGGTTTTTGGAGTCTCTAGTACTGTCTGACTGGATATTACTTCTTCAACTTCCTGCAAAGTATTTTCCTCACATTCTTATTTATTGGCATATTGTTCAATTTCTGGTTTTGCTACATGAACATAGGGTGTTGAATTTTGTGCAACTCTAATTGATGATATAATTCCTAGTGGATCATAAGACCAACTAAAACTCAATTTGAACTTCATCTGTTTCAATAAATTATTTGCCTCTCTCTCTGCAACTCTTGTGTTGGCTATAAATGGGCCAACCTGTGCCTTTAGTTTGAACTGGGATTTTTGTTTTCTAGAAACAAAATGAACATCATATACATTCATCATTTGCATGATATATTCAAGTGAAACAACTCTCATAGGGAGAAAAATTGGCAATTTGTATGGTTGAATATCACATCCATAAATTCTAATTTCTATAAAATTATGGTATAAATACCAGTCTCCAACCTTGGACTATTCACTTAGATGTAGAATTATTTTAATCTCAGTTGAAATCTCAAAAATTGCATCATTGTTTAATAAACAATTTTATATATGCAAGAACTGATTGAAAAAATCACAAAAGGAGAATTATTTAGAAGTTTTCCTCACTAATGAGGTTCGGTGAATAAATGATTGTGGCCTGCCTATAATATCCAACTTATGTAACGTAAACTTGAGTCTTTTTTATTTATGATATAAGAAAAAATATACCAAAACCGACTGGTGCTTGAAAGAGCCTTTAGCGCTGAACTTTAAAAAATGACCTTGAATTATGTCTGAGAGGAACTAGCTGTAATTGAACATAATTGAAGGCTTTTTACTAGAGGAAAAGACTAATAAAAATCATAAAATAACTTCATCTGCCCATTGATCATTGAGATATCCTAACATACATAAAACTAGGGAAATAACCTATCTAGACATCTCAGGGAACATTGCAGTAGAATAGGGAGGGTTGGTCCTTGGCAATCCAGAGTTCTCTGGCATAAAAGATTTGAAAACATGGGATCTTTCTAAAAAGGAAAGCTTCTGGTAAATCTCCATTAATACATCAGTGGAAAAAAGGTGTAGGGAGTTTTGAGAATTCAACTAAAGGGCTTGGAAAATTGACTCAGGAGTTTCATTGTTTTGAGCAATGACAACTCTCTAGCTTGGGAGATAATGGGCTTCACACCAAGTAACAAAATTTGGAAAATGACAGTTCTGAGAGAAATAAACTGAGGTAGTAGGGATTCCTAGAATGAAAACTCATCACTAGCGTCCTGATATTTTTGAAAAACCCAATTGGGAAGTTCGTATAGGTTGAACTCACAATTGGTCTCCACAACTTTGAAATGGGTATCAACCAAATATAATTCATCCAAATTAATTATAGAGGGTAATAAAGCAATGTCTACAACTATCCTTGATTTTCCTTTATGGGAAGCCATTAGGGAAAAACATAATTGATGAGGATAATAGAACAATTACCTGAAAATGAGATGATTGTGTGCTGAAAATTGTTGGCATTTACTTGCAGGTTCGAGCTGGAAGCTTTGGTTGTAGGCAGAGAACAACAAAGAATGCGTTTTGGATAAGGGATATGCTTTTTTAGCAAAATGTTGATAAAGGGAAAAAATTGAGGTAACAGTTAATGGTGCAAGAGAATTAAATTATTAACAGCAATCTTTTAATTTTATTGGAGAAATGGTGATGGCTAAGTATAGGGGAGACTTAACAATGATTGGCAGATAAAATGGCAGGAGGAGTGAGCAGAGGAAGGAGCAGTTTGCGGGTGGGTGGGGCGGCGTATGGAGGTGGTTTTAGGGAGAGAGGTACCACAATGTCTACGAGGTTGCCAAGTATCCAAAAGCAGGATTGAGCAATCCACTTTTTGGACCCCCCCCCCCCCCCCCCCCCCACAACCACCCCCCGCCAAATAACTCTCAAAAACGTAGGGGGGGGGGGTCTCGTAATGCATCGGGGGTTGTTGATCTAGGCGGACCGGATGTCGTCCATTGAAAAGTGAACAAGATTTAACCCTTGGCAGATCAATCAAATCAATTATTACAATAAAATAATATATTTGACTATGTTGCGGATTATATAAAAAATAAATAAAAATGCGGTATTTAAATGTGCTCACAATTACTAGGGATATTACATTTTTTAATTCTTTTATCCCTTTTTATTTCTTTCTTGTTTTTTAATTTTTTCTTTATTTCTCTTTTCTTTTCATTCTTTTTCTTTATTTTTATTTTTATTTTTCTCTATTTTTTATTTTTATTTTTATTTTGAAAATGCAAGAAAAATATACAAAATATTACATGGGTGAAAATAAATTACACCATCGGCTCCATCTCGGGACTGCTTCCCCTTACAGGATGCAGGGAACATGCATATTCATGTGCTTCTCCTTGGGCTATGGAGTCTTTTATGTGAAAATCACACTTGATGCTGAAATTTAAAGAAAACTAGAAATTTACAATGATGATGAGTGCAAACATTTAATATTGAATATAATGCTTGGGTTATTTCCCATTGATTGGAAATGAGAAATATTGTCCTTCTAGATTGCATAGAATAAATGTATTATTTCCTTTAACTTCTGTAGTGCTGAAAGGTCCCAACCATAAGTTATCAAACTTCCCATGTTTTTCGCATTCTCCTCTTCTTGCATCCCATCTAAGAACTAAATCTCCTTGTCTGAAATCTCTTTCTCTAGCCTTTTTATCAAACAAACTCTTCATCTTGTCTTAAAAATGTCGAATTTTAAGCTGAACCTCATCTTTGTCCTGATTTAGATCAATGATCTGATTAATCCTTCTTGAAAAATCATCTGCTTCTTTATATGATTATGCAAAAACTTCATGACTAGAAATGCTAACCATGTGGGAAAAATTGCTTCAATTCCATATACAAGTTGGAAAGGAGATTTACTAGTAGACCTTTTGGGTGAAACTTTGTTTTCCCATACTGCATACTTGAGACGACTGTCGTAACTAATTTTATGATCTTCTAATACTTACTTGATAGCTTTAATTAGAATTTTATTTGATGATTCTGCCAACCTATTACCCTATGGATAATAAGGTGTAGAATGATGTAATGTAATATGATATTACAGATAGAATTATATCATCTTTATGCTACTGAAAGCTTGGGAATTATCTATAAAAATTTGTCTAAGACAACCAAATATGGAAAAAATGTTTTCTTTAATGAATTGTATCACCATTGTATCACTAGAATTGTTAACATGGACTGCTTCCACCCACTTTTTGAAATAATCAGTGGATGTTAATATCCATCTGTGTTGATTTCTGGAGGCTGGAACTATCTCACCAATGAAATCCAATCCCCACTACAAGAAAGGGGCTTCTACTGAAACTGGGACAAGGGGAAGTGTTGATAATCTTTGTTTCCCTACAAATATCTGACATGGGATACAACTCCTCACCTTTGCTCCAACTTGTGTGAACAATTTTGGCCAATAGAAACCTGCTCTCAATATTTTATATGCAGTAGCCTTCCAAGCATAATGTCCTCCACAAATTCCTTCATGAAACTACTCAATTACTCCATCTATTTCACTCTCGGTCAAACATAGTAAGAGAATATTTAGAGGATCATTCCAATACAAATTTGCATTTACTATACAATATTTCATGGCCTTGAGTTTGAGGGATCTACATTGATTCTTTGTGAAGTCAAGAGGGTATTCAAAATCACATAGAAAATGCACTATGTCTTTGTACCAATATGAAAGTAAAAACTTTTCATCAATGTGTAAAGGAAGAGGAATAGGAACTGCACTGGAAGAAGGTTCTTATGGATTCTTATCACCTAAAACCTGAGAAGGTTCTTGTGGATTCTTCTCACCTGAAATTTGCATGATAGTATTAATACCAAGTATTTTGCAATTTGATTCAGCTAAAAGTTTAGCTAAACCCTGTCCTTTCACCAACTTTGTAGGTTTGATATCTAAATCAAACTCAAGTATCTTAGCAATCCATATTCCCCTCTTTCCATCTGTATCAGGCTGAGTCAACACTGTTTTTACTACATTGTTAGGAACATAAGCAATTATAGGAGAATGTAAAACATAAATCCTAAATTCTTTCAAAGCTTGTACTAAGGCATAAGCTTGTTTCTCTATGATATCATATCTCAGTTCAACATCTATCATAACCTTGTTGAAGAAGTAAATTGGTTGTTATTGTTGATCATCATTTCTCTGCAATAATATAACCGCTAGAGTGGTATATGAGGAAAAGGAGCAAATATTGAACAATTTTGTGTAATTCGGGCTGGTTAACACTCGGGCTTCTAAAATTGCCTTTTTCATTTGTGAGAATGAGTATCTAGCTTGGGCAATCCATTTAATTTCCTTGAGAATGTTAGTAATATCTTTCACAATTTTAGCATAATTAGGTATAAACCTCCTTAAAAAAATTATTTTCCCTAAGAATGATTGAATCTATTTTTTATTTCTAGGAAAAATGATTACCTGAATTGCTAAAACTCTCCTAGAATCAATTATAACTCCTTTTAAAATTATGTGTCCCAACAATCTTCCTTCCCTCATTACAAAAGTGACTTCTTAGGATTAAGATAAATCCCAAATTTTCTGCAGCTTTCAAAATGTTTTTTTAAGTGTTTAATGTGTTTAACATCAGAATCAGAAAACACTATCAAATCATCAATTTAAATAACTATGAATTTATTTAACTTACCCACAAATGCCAAATCCATAACCCTTTGAAATGTTGCTCCAATATTGATTAAATCAAATGGAATTTTGGCATAATGAAAGTGCCCCAAGGAGTTGTGAATGTAGCCTTCTCTTTGTCTTCTTGACTAACCAGAATCTGGTTGTATCTAGAACAATCATCTAGCATTGAGATCCTATTAGAACACGATACTCTAAATTGAAGCAATTGATGCATTTTGGTAATGGATAGTTATCTTTTAGGGATAAATTGTTCAAGTTCCTAAAGTCGACACATAGTCTGATTTCCCCATTTTTCTTCCTAATAGGTACTAGATTAGCTATCCATTCAAAATATCTTAAGGCAACAATTATTTTAGCATCCAAAAAGTTTATCACTTCTTTCTCAATAATAGGAAGTAATAATAAGTTAATTCTTTTTAATTTTTGGTAGAATGACTTAGCTTCTGGTTTAAGAGCAATTTTGTGCTCAATAATAATTGTGTCATATGTTCTCAATTATTCATATGACCATGCAAACACATCTTTGTATTGTTTAAACAAACTGATATATTTTTCTTTTATGTCCTAAGGAAAAGAAGATGAAATTTTGACATTTCTAGTTTCTTCTGTAGTGCCAATATTACAATCATGTACATCTTCATATTGTGAACTTAACAAGGAAGTTTTTGATACATCATTCTGATCAAAAATATTTTCAAGGGGAACCAATCCCTTTGGAATATAATTATTTGATAATTGAATGATATCATGATCAACAATTTTCTATTTCAAATTTGGATCAAAATCACCATCATTTGATTTCATTTCACCATTGTTTTCTTCCTCAACATGTAAACCAAAAAATTCATCGATTGCCTGTAAATTTTTTTTTAACTTCTCATCATCTTCAAAAACTTGCCAATGCTTCAAATTATTTGGGATGGAAGGTTTGTACTTTACTTCAATATGGTAATGTAATTGCAAAGGGTCATGTGTTTTAAAAGACTTGCAGAGACTGCAAAAGAATCTGCATGAATATTATCTTCTCTTGGAATTGATGAGATGTTGAATGCATGTAAATAGATTTCGACACACTCCCATACTTCATTCCTATAAGCTTTGAGTCTGGGATGCTTGTTTTGACAGATATTTCTGATATGTTTTACAATTAATTCTGAATCACCATATACTGCCAGGTTTTGTACTTTCAATCTTTTAGCTAATTCCAATCCTAAAATCAAGGCTTCATATTTTTCCACATTATTTGTGACTTCAAAGTTTATTTTGAAGCATAGGGTTGTATTTTTATTGTCAAAAGAAATGAGTACAATTCCTGCACCAACTCCATCCTTAGAAAATGGGCCATCAAAATACATTTTCCAAATATTACTATCCGAAAATTGAGGTATATTGACATTATCTTCAATTCTGGGTTGAGGATTAGAGAGATCATTTTTAGCCAAAGTAAAGCATCCAAAATCTTAACCAATAGCATAAATTGGATGATTTATTGCTTGATCAACTTTATAGACATTATTAATGAATCTTACTTCTCTGTACAATCTTAAATGTTCTCCTCCATAACCTGGGATTGTAGCATAGGACATGTCCATCTGCAAGCTTGGCACAACAAGACCTTGAAAACAACGTGCCAAATTTTGGTGGAATGTATGTAAAACTATATCCAATACTATACTTTTCATAGGGATTTGAGCAAGTGTGACAACTAAGTCTTTGATTAATCCCAGGAAAGGAATTATTTTTGAATCAAAAGAATATAGATCATGATATGGCTTGGTGATTTGCAACTAAAGTTGGCCCATGATAACTTTAGGCATTAGATTATGGGAGGCACCAAAATATAACATACAATTGTATAAAAGGAAATCATGAACTTTCAATGTAACATATAAAGGTGGCACACTTTCATCAATCATATCTGAACTAGGTCCAAAGACAACTGAAGGTTTCTCATCTTGAAGACTAATAACATCGCCTTCAGCGTCCACACTGGAAGATTGTATCCATTTGGAAACTTGTTGTTTGTACACTGGATTTCTTGATAGTTCGAATAAAGGAACAAGGAATTTAACCCTCTCTAATTCTTTTTCAACATTAAAAACAATTGGAACAGGTTTTTAAGTAGTGAGTTGTTCTTGTAACTGATTTGGTGGTTGAACATGTGATATAGTAGATTTTACTTGAGGTTCATCAAAGGTATCCTTTTTTATAGGTCTACCAACACCTTATCTAGGTCTTAGGCCATACTTCCTATTCAATTCAACAATGAGAAACTGAGAAAAATCTTGATATTTGGAAACATGGGATGACTCTTGATTTTGAGCAATAGGTCAATCCTGATTGATTGGGACAGTAACATTTTGATATGATGGGTCTTCAAAATAATTATTATCATTTGTAACAATAAAAACAACTTCATTAGGGTCTTGGTCAGCAATCATTTATGGAGGTGGAATTTGTTGATCAATATTTGATCTTTGCAAAACCTAAGGCTGGAAAGGTCTTCTATATTGAACTGGAGGTCTATTTGCAACCTTTTGGGTTACTCTAGGTTGAGTTTCCATTCTTGAAATTCTATTAGATATATTTCTTAACAAAGAGGTTATTTCATCAATTTATGTTCTTCATATTTAGTCTTTGATGAAGAAGTACTTTCCTCTCTAGATTTTATTTTCCTTTCATCTTTTTCTTCCTTTTCTTTCAATTTACTGGATGCTGACCTATTTTCTTCCACTTCAATTGCATTAGTTTGCATATCTGCTAAGGTTTTAAATTTTATCTCTTTAATCATTACAACAAAATCATCATCAAATGCTTTAGAGAATCTAACTTTAGCTGCAGCGACTAGGGGTTTACAATTTGGTGGAATTTTGTTGTAAATATTATTGAATCTTTTAATAAAGTTTGCAACAGGTTATCGGAGGCTTCTTCTCAAATATTCAAATTTTGTTAAGTATTAAACAAGATCCTTTTTAATTCCCCATTGATTCTTGAAGATGTTGGTTAATTCAACCCATGAGTTTATAGAATTTGCTTGTAGTTGTCTAAACCATATCCTGACATTTCCTTCTAATGATTGAACAAAAAGTATGGTGTAAACATCTTCATGTTCAATGTTCATGTTATCAGCAAAATCCAGAAATGCAACCAAGTGGTCTTCTACAGATGGTCTAGTTTCTCCATTGAATCTAGGAAAATGTTTCAAATACCCCTCAAGAAAATCATGAAGTTGGGCAGCTGGTGGAAGCACTAATGTTGCATATCTAGCTATTACAATTGGCCTAAATCCAACCATTTGATACTGTAATGGAACTATCTGTTTTGGAGAGACAACTTTTCTTGAAGATGACTATGATGGAGGTTTAGGATTCTAGAAAAAGAAAGGATGGAGAACTATTTTCTGAACTTCAAGTATTATTTTCTCTTGATATTCAAAGGCTAAAGGGTTGGTATAAATGCTAATTTCCTCTTTATACTTGGGATAAAATAAAGGATGATTTTGTGTGAGGGAAGAAATCAAATTAGTTGGTTTTAATCCTGGTGTTTGAAGATCTGGATCTACTTCAATATCAGAAGGTTCAGAATGGGGGGCAGGAAACTCAAAGGTTTGAAACTAATGAACAAGTAATGTTGATTGAAGATGTATGCATTTAGAAAGGAGTTCTGATACTTTAGGTGGAAAATTTGGTAACTCAGAAAGTATTGGAATTGATTGAAAAGGCTCAATTTGTGAGGATATTTCAAGTGGAAGAGAAGCAGGAACAAAAGTGGATGCTTCTAATCTATGTCTGATAGATGCAATTCTCACAAGTCTCTCTGGATTTGATAAAGGAGAGAAAATATCAGGATCTGAATGAGATCTGGTATGCCTGCATGAAGCTAGATTTAACCAGTGGAGTCACCAGGTGAAAGATTTTAGCCTGTTGACCTCTTATTCACCATTAAGAGGCAAGTTTGATCGTTGTCCCAGGGAAAAACTTCAATCTTCATTCCCTAACAATGACACCAATCTGATGTTGTATCTTTGTAGACATTTCTAGGCTAGGGAACTGGGCAAAGAATCTAAGTATGGTTTTGATTTAATTGTATGACCAATGTATTAAACCATTAAACATTTGTAAATTCTAAGTATTTATTACAAGATTAAAGAGATGATTTTCATGATTAATCTTTAAATTGATTTGAAAAAATAGAAATTAAGAAGGTATATAATTCTTTAAGCCTTCATAATGAATATCTAAATAATCATATATAGTTGAAGCGTGAAAAAAATTTCTACAGCCAAACAATACATGTTCAAGAGATGAAAAGAGGCAATAATTAAAAGATTTAGAGGAATTAACTAAGACAAATTGTTTAATTAATTAATATCTTTTAATGATTATAATGTTGTAGGGGGTTTTCTGGGAGAATGACATTCAATCTAGCCTTTCCCAAATTCCTATGTTATCTTGAACATGTGTAGAAATAAATATGAAAAAAACATAAATGAATAACATGACAAACACACATGAATACACAAGATGTTAGGAATGAAGCCATAATCCTTCAATTATCTTCAAAAATAGCTCAGGATGTTACAATCATGTCTAGGATCATTACAAGGGTTCAACCTTGACTTCTTTGAATTACAAAATACTTATAGAGTCTAATTTCAAAATATGTAGATCTGAAAATAAATTTTATTACAAAAATAAATATTATCTAAAATTGTTTTCGATTAACAAAAAAAGAATAGAAAAGTAGATATTCTAAAATGATTTGTATAATTAGCACACATTTCAAGGCTGATGTTTGAAGACTGCTACTGGAAATTGAATTTTTTGTTTGCTAACCCAGCTATCTTGCTTTCTTCGCTTGTTTTTCTACCTTCTAATCACTAAAATTTTGCATTTTGTTCTATTCGATGAGTTCAAGTAACCTATCCCACTTTTTATCATCTAGGATAGAAAATTTTGTTACCTTCCTATATGCCTCATCAACTTCTGTGTACCTTTCAAAAGTTGACCTAGTTAAAAATAAATGTTGAACTTTATGTTGAATAAACATACCATACTCTAGGCCTTCCACGAAAGCTTTACGAGTGATTATCCCTCTGATTTTTGAAAACTTAGTCTTATATACTATTATTTCATGTAACCTATGTTGATAATTCTCTAGTGGAATAAATTGGCCACTAGAGTCTCGCATATTTGGGAGTCCTTTTTGGTGCAAGGCATTAAATTTTTTATGAAATTTTATAATTTGTACTTCTAATTTTTGGCACTTGTTTTCTAACTGTAACATTAGATTTCTCTTTGTCAAAACTTTCCTTGTTTCTAGGTTTGCATCAGTCGTGTCTTCAATTCCAAATTCTCCAAGTTCTTCTTATGTTTTGGAATTCAATACTTTGATTATTGTGGTAGCTTCCTGTAGCATGTGATGTAAATCTTCTTTAATCTTTTCCATTGTTGCCTTTGACTTCTATAATAATTCCTCCTGCTCAAATAATGATTTCAATTGATGGCCATAATTTAGTTAAGGATGCATTAATATCAATCCAAATTTTCTCATTAGCTTGGGATAATGTCTGTGCAATTAAAGATTCATTATCATATATCTCTGATTTCTTAGTCAAATGGTAATTTTTCTATATTTCAACCAAATATGCATTATCAACTTTTATCTTGTTGTTTTGGATATTTTCGAACTGAACTTTGAGATTTTCAATTTCTTTATCTTTTAGAGATAAATCTCCCATGGCTCTAGATAATTTTTTTGTTGATTTTTTCCCAATGGACTCTACTTTTTTTGTGGACATTGTTGTTGTATATGTTCATGTTGTAGATGTTCCTACTCCATTATTGATTTGGAACTCTCTTTCTTTAATCAATTTTTCCATTTTTGTCTCCATTTTATGAATCTATATATTCTGCTCAACATTCATTCGAAGCATGTTCTCCTTCTCTTTTTCTAGCTGACTCACTTTTCGTGCCTATGGATGTTTAGTTGTTGGAAGTTTTAACTATTTCCTCAAAGCTTGGATATCTGCATTTCTACTTTTGATTATTTCTTTTGTTGCCTTTACATCTTTAGGATCCAATCCTAATTTTAAAATCAGGTGTTCAAGTCCCTTAATCTTGGTATCTTTAGCTAGATAAGACATATTTTTTGGATTCAATTGAAAATGTAGCTTATAAGCTGCCATGGAAAAAATTGTCAAAGATGTATAAATCATCTCCCCTGCTTTCTTGTGAAGATCAATCTAATCTATGGGATGAATCTGTTTAGTATCAAAAGAAAACAAAGAAGTTTTATAATCTTCAGCAGTTTTAGGCACAGGGACCTTTGGTTCCAAAAATGCTAATTGGAATTGTCCCTTTTCACTATCCAGGGTATAAAGTAATCTAGTCTGTGTTGTAGAAGTCTGTTTCCAAAATTATGCATATGTTGAAGTTTTTAGTACTTCATTCTTCTTTTTCATCTCTAAAAATCTTGAAAATATACTTTGTTGCCTTAAAGAAGGAGAAGAAGGAGAAGGATAATCTATTCTAATATCTTCAATTTGTTGCAATGAAAATGGAGATTCTCCTGTAAGAATAATTGTAGAAGGTCCTTTAGAAGTTTGAGCTTCTGAGGATTCTTCTTCATCATTATTTGTTGTCTTTCTTCTCTTCATCACTTTGAATGTTGTTTGATGTAAATCTGATTCCGATGGAGACTAAATTTCCCTTGGCCTCTTTAATTATTTTTCTATTTTTTTTGGAGTCTATCGTACTATCTGACTGGACATTACTTCTTCAACTTCCTACAAAATATTTTCCTCCCATTTTACTTTATTGGAATATTGTTGAATTTTTGGTTTTTCTATATGAACATAAGGTGTTGACTTTTGTGCAACTCTAATTGATGATATAGTTCATAGGGGATCATAAGACCAACTAAAACTCATTTTGAAATTCATCTGTTTTAGTAAATTATTTACCTCTCTCTACAACTCTTGTGTTGGCTATAAATGGGTCAACATGTGCCTTTAGTTTGAATTGGGATTTTTGTTTTCTAGAAACAAAATGAGCATCATCTACATGCATCATTTACATGATATATTCAAGTGCAAAAACTCTCATAGGGAGAAAAATTGGCAATTTGTATGGTTGAATCTCACATCCATAAATTCTAATTTCTTTAAAATTATGGTATAAATACCAGTCTCCAACCTTGGACTATTCACTTAGATGTAGAATTATTTTAATCTCAGTCGAAATCCTAGAAACTGCATCATTGTTTAACAAACAATTTTCTATATACAAGAATTGATTGACAAAATCACTAAAGGAGAATTATTCAGAAGTTTTCCTCACTAATGAGGTCTAGTGAATAACTAATTGTGGCCTGCCTGTAATATCCAACTTCTGTAAAGGAAACTTGAATCTCTTTGATTGATGATATAAGAACAAATAGACCAAAACTGAATGGTGCTTGAAAGAGCCTTCAACACTGAACTTTAAAAACTGATCATGAAATATGTCTAAAAGGAATTGGTTGTAAATGAACACAATTGAAGACTTTTTACCAGAGGAAAAGACTGATAAAAATCCTAAAATAACTCCATCGACCCATTAATCATTGGGATATCCTAACAGACAAGAAACTAGGGAATGATCTGTCTATACATATTAGGGAACATTGCAGCAGAATAGGGAGAGTTGGTCCTTGGAAATTCAGAGTTCTCTGGCATAAAAGATTAAAAAAGATGGGCTCTTTCTGAAAAGGAAAGTTTCTGGTAAATCTCCATTAATACATCAGTGGAAAAAGGGTGTAGGGATTTTTGAGAATTCAACTGAAGGGCTTGGAAAATTGACTCAAGAGTTATATAAAACAAGGTTTCATTATTTTGAGAAATGAAAACTCTTTGGCTTGGGAGATAAAAAACTTCACACCAAGTAAAAAAATCTAGAAAATGATAGGTCCAAAGGAAAATAAACTGAGGTTGTAGGGACTCCCATAATGAAAACTCATCGCTAGCATCTTGGTATTTCTGAAAAGCTCAATTGTGAAATTCATATAGGTAAAACTCACCATTGGTCTCTACAACTTTCAAATGGGTATCAACCAAAGGTAATTCGTCCAGATTAATTACAGAGGGTAATGCAGGACTCTTGATTTGGTGCACAAAAATATGCTAAAAAATGAAAGTTGTTGGAATAGCTAGAAAATGGAACCAATCGATAGATCTCATCATTCTGAATCTGAAGCAACTTTCTTTGCGGAAAACAGATGTCGTATGCTCCAAAAAACGAGTTATGATCGATTTTGGAAACAACTAAATCTTAAAAAAAGGTATTGCATAGGCTGCCTAGTCAGCAATCCGTATAGCTGACTGGGCCTGCCAACTTGGCAGGGTGGCTGGGTTCCATGGGCCAATGGCAGTGCAACACTTGGAAAGTTCTTATTGGTAATGAGTTGGCAAATTTTTATTGGAGGATGACTTGTTTGAGGTGGACCAACCACAAGTTGCCACGTGGCACCTTGGATGCCACCAAATTTTTTCTTTAAGGTTGAATTGCAACTCTAGGGATTTGAACACATGACCTCGTTCGAGCAAACCGCAGGCCTCACTAACAAGTCACCACATGTTTCTTTTTAATAATGGTAGGCAACATATATTTAAATTGACCCTTGGGTGCATTTGGGGAGGGGGTCGGGCTAGGACCTAGCCCCTAGCCACTCCAACACCATGAGACCGAGGGTGGGGGGCCAAGGGCTAGGCCCTAACCCAGCCCATGCAGCCTAACGACCTAACAAATCCTCCATGTAACAGGTCTGAATACTATTAGCAGAAACCGTGAACGGAGGGATAAGGGGTCAGCCACGAGGGCCAGCCCTAGGTCCTATGGGGACACACACAACCACATGTGCGAAGAACAAGGACAACCAAATGGGAGCCAACCATGAGGGCCATCCCCAGGTCCCATGGCAACCCACACAACCGAGGGTGCATGACAACCAACAAAGCCCCAAAAACGTGGCCCCTAGCCAAGTCTTATGCAGCCACGTGACTGAAATTTTCGAGACTAGAGGCTTAATGGCTATTGGTGTCCAGGTATGAACAAATTCATCAACCCTTTCCAACTTTAATTCATCAATTCGGGTGTGTACTCTTTCCAAGGTAATGTGCAAGGCATATGCAGGAGCAAGATTACATTCTACATCAACCAAGGGTTCATGGTTAAGAAATGAAAATATCAGTGTAACAATAACATAAATGGATTGCAGAACTTAAAAAGGCATTCACAACAATCTATGTAATATGAAACAGCAATAAAGAAATAAATGTAACAAGAAAAAAACACACGAAAAGGACACACACAACATCTGATCAGAAGAGCAAGCCTAGCTCTCTGATTAGGGTTGTGATTACTCACAATCGAAGATCAAACAACAAAGTGTTATATTTTATTAATCTAAAGAAAATTGTTACAATACATCTCCTGGTTAGGCTAACCCTCCACACAGGAATGACCCTTCTTTTAGACAATACAGGGGGTGATAACATCTTCGCCCAAAACCCGACAACTACATGCCCAGAAATATACATCAGTTCAAAACAATGTTGGTGCCGAGGAAGCGAGAACAGAAATGATCCAAAACGGATTGGAAATAATTGCAAGTTGGTTATGTTGTTTTAGCACTGCTGAATGGATGTTGTGAATCCCAGAACTACCGCTATATGTTGGAAGATCAACACCTATTCTCTGGAATCTGCAGACATAACACATTTTAGTGGCTCGCATAGGTAAAACCCTCGTGACTTTACTTCATTAATTAAATATTCCAAGAGATAAAGAAAGGAGGGTCACCTCATAGATTTAGCATAATAGATACATGTTAATGGGTGTGAAAAGGATGAAAAGATGAGTCGAAATGTAAGGAAAAGGTAAGCAGATTTAGCGCCCAACATCTCCCCCCAACTAGCCTTCTGCATGCCCTCATGTAGCTCGCCGCCTTCATAAGTCTATATTGGATAGATTGTGGGCTTCGTGAAGCCGGGCGAGATCATATTCCTTTGCCATGTATGTTCCTGGAACCTTATACCCTTATAAAAGAAGAACTTCCTTCCACCAATTGTTTGGTACATTATATGCTGGGGTATAGTGTTCTACCAGAAACCAAATGACATGGAACTGGAACCGGATTCCCTTCCACCAGACCCCACATGTTTGGATACATGCCACGTATCTTGGCACCCTACTTAATGCTCGTGCAAAATTTGGTGCTCCAAATGGTTCACTATTTCGAATAGCCGTGGGTGACATCATCCACCTTTTTTGGCAACTGTTAAGGGCCTCATCTTGAAATGTGACTATTTGTTTGACACAAAGATCAATGCACCACTTTTGTGTCCTCAACATCCATTCTCTATTTCCCCCAATTTCTAAAAAGGTCTTGTGCTTATTTTACATAGTCACTGACCGCTTGTGCTCTCCTCTCATCATAAGAGGCTTCGTGGTTTGATTTGACTCAAATGTATTAGAAGCCTTCTGCCAGCTTATCTGATTGAGAGTATAAGAGGTGAGAGCCCTTAAAGGAATGTCTCTCACATATGGTATCGGATTAAACTCTTTGTCTACCCACAGAAGGTATCCATGCATATAAAGCTCACACATCAAATGTTGAGTTGCCAAATCATGAGATTTCAATATCCGAAGGAATTGTACACCGTCCTTGGTCTTGTGACTAATTTCCTTCTTAATGCTCTCCAAACAGAAGAAAAGAAATCACTCATGCAAGAACAAAGCATAGCTAGAAGCAAGAGGGTGGCATGCCATTACCTCTTATGCTAGGTTGCACATCTATTCTTTGTTAGCCTTCAATTCTGTCACTTGTCCCTCTAGATGTTCCACCTTGAGCTGCTAATTTGTGTGCCTCAATCGCAATATGTCTATGCACTCCACATATTCAAAGATAACCTTGGATGCTTGTTCTTGGGTTCTCTTTACTTCATTCTAATATCGATTCATGGTGGATTTCCAGGTTTAAACTTTGATTTTCAAGGAAAAATCACGGCCTTCGAATAAATACTTGATAGGGTCTGTCTGGGTGGCAACAGAGGTTGTCGCCACATCATCCACCTGTGTTTCTGCTTCGGCCACTGTGGCTTTGGGCTTCTTAGCCTGCCGCCTATATTTCTTCACCTGTTTCTTTAGCTGATGCACCTATCTTCTTAGCCTCCTAACCTATGTTTTTAGTCGCATTGCATCCTTGAATTGTAGTTAATATTTATGCTTAATAGGCAGCCTTTGTTGTTCACACAAATCTATGCATTTCTGCTTGACCATCACCTCATCTGGTACCACAGCCGGTTCTGCAGGTGGTGGATTACTTGAGGGAGTATCCACAGGTTCAATTGATGGGGCTGCTCTGCTTGGTCCCTCTTCCTCGGGAGCAGCTGCTTCCTTCTTGACCACTACCTCGACCCGCTGTGAAGCTGTCTCGGTAGGTGGTGGACTCACTGGATGGGTATCCATCGGTGTTTCAGCCAACATCTCCCCTCCTGGTTCCCTTGTCTTAGAAACACATGTCTCTTCCTCTCTTCTAGGTTCCTGGGGAAGGTCTCTCTGGGAGTCTGCAGCCAACATACTTGCGGCAACTGGTCCCTTGACTGACCCATCAAACTTCAAAATAGGAGGAACGACAACGTCCTCCTCTGCGCATCGGGGAGAGTGAGACACCCTCGCCCCTCTCGAAATGGAGAAATAAGAGGGGAATTGAAAGAAGTTTTCTGCCTGGTCTATCCTGGCCCTAGCTGTGACCTCAAGCTCTTTTCCTTGATCTGCAATAGCTCCACTCTGGTTCTTCATGTATAGTGTCCTATCCCGCGGTTTTTTCAGCTTCTAGCTCCTCTTATCCTGGTCCATTTTCCTCCATTGGCTCTACGGTCGAGGCTTGTTCTTGTGGGATAGCCTCGGCCGTAATTTTGAAAATTTCTTCTACCTCAGCCTGTCGCGATACCTCTTCTCCCATTATGGTGCTGCGATTTGCTCCCTTGGCTCCACAATCGAGGTTGGTTCTTGTGGGACAACCTCAGTTGTGATGCTAATGACTTCTTCTATATCAGCCCTCTCTTATTGCAACCCTTCCCCTTCCATTGGTTCCACAGTTGAGGCTGGTTCTTGTGTAATAGCCCTGACTGTCCTTTCCGCTTCAAGTTCTATATTTTGTTCTGACTCCTCGGTTTCCATCTCCATTTCTTCTAGTTCTTCTTAATCTATCTAGTCATCTTTTGCTACTAGCCATTCCTCCATTGCTTCTGGCTCTTCCTCTCTAGCGGCTATAATAGCTGCTATTTCTTCCTCTGTAGATTCCCGGAATATTTCCCATGGGATTTGAAACTGGGCAATTGCATGCATGACCAATAGCCGAACCAACCCGTGGTTAGTGATAATTGCTGCAACATGTCGTGAATGCCGAGCGGATTGTGCCATTAGCTGGAGGCTTTTTAGCATGAAGAACGACATGTTTAATGAAAAGGATATTGACAACGGAAACCGGAGGTGAGCCAACACTCAGAAATGGTATTTGAATACAGTGGTATACCTCCCTTCGCAGGTTATGTACCTCATTACAAAACCTGCTACATCACCCCATGGGTGTGGTAATGAATTCTGGTCATATCCTCACCCTTTTTGGATGACATTCTCACCAGGTTGCAAAAATGATTCGGGGAACTTCGGGATGGAGGTTCTTCCTGAAACCATCTCTGTCCTTGCTGTGGCAGCCCGCTGACCTCTGCAGTGGCTTCCTCTATGACAAGGATTTCTATTCCTCAAACCCAAGAGCTCTCCTCTCCTAAATTGAGTGCAAATTCAATTGCAACTACTTCGTTGAACCCCCGCAACCTGTCAAGGTAAACATCCCAACCTGCATTTACAAAATTCTGTCATACTTCTATGTTATTTCGGGTGTTGGAAATAATACTGAGAGGGGGGGGGGGTGAATCAATATTATCTAATTCTTTTCAATATATCTTCCAGATATATACTTTGATTTATTCTTCAGATATTGATCATTAGATTGTATGTCAGTACCATATAATAATGAGAAAGAACAAGAAAAACAGATAATCACACCAAAGAACACCAGATATAAGGTGGAAACCCAATCTGGGTGAAAACCACCGGCTGCAATATGTCTCTATCTTCTTTCAATTAGAAACTTCTTTTACAATGATTTTGTACTGGTGCAGTCCTTTACCAGTACGCAGGCTGCAACCTGCGAGAGCTACAACCATCTCTCATTTTCCAGTCTCTCCTGGAAGGGAGCTACAACCCCCTTAGCTCTTGTACTAGCTAATCTACTAGTACGTAGGTGCTGACCTACTTCTTTTCTTCCAAGGACCACTTTTCATAAATTTTCAAACTGGATCCATGAACATCAAATAATCATCAAGTACATGTGAATCAACCAATCTCCTTTTCAATGAATCAACCAATAACTTCTCAGCATGCAGTAACCAGATCAGCAATACCAGTAATCTAAACCCAGAACTCTTCAGAAATAGATAAAAGACAGCCAACAAATATTTCAAGAAAATTCTGCAACTTCACCAATAGAAACCTGCGACTATCCGTAGCTCTTCTGTGTCTAAACTGTGCAGATCTGCACCTAGTCCTTCTTCTACTCTACGTACCTCCGCACCTACTCCTTCTACTGCACTGCGTACCTCTGCTCAGATCCGTAACTGCACTGTCTACCTGTCAGCTTACCTCCGCACCTGGTCCTTTTGTTATGTGTACCTCTGCACTATGCCTTCTGCTGCGCTGTGTACCTTGCACCAGCGCCTTCTGCTTCACTGCAGACCCCCGCACCTGCGCCTTCTGCTGCGCTGCGGACCCCCGCACCTGTGCCTTCTGCTGCACTGCGGACCTCTGAATAGAGCCAAATTAAGAGTCCTCCAATGTGCCACAGACAGTCAGATCCACATATCTAATCATGCGCCCGAGAGATCATGACCTATCAATAGGTTCGCCTTAAATTTCACCTTGATTTAGATCTAGCCTTTAAAACCGATCACCCAAAATTTCAGATCTTAAGATATTCAAATTTCACAAGTGACTAGCCAAGTGATCTCCTTTCCTTTTTATAGGCAAGTCCTTATTCACACCATGGGACAAAACCATCGAAAACCAATACAAGGGATCCAAATCAGGGTTCAATAATTTAGATCCTATACCATGGGCCAAAACCATAGGATCATGAACGTCGAGCTAAATACCATGGGCCAGACATAAGAATTCCCACGTGTGCGTGCTATCTCTGCATTGGAGTGAGTGGACTGGGGTCCACACCTTCTGTTTGGATAACCTGCAGAAATGACCACACTTGGTGAACGGCGTGCCTGCAGGTCCGCACTTTTTGAACGGTGTACCTGCGAACCCCTTATTTTTCATCATTTTGAGAGCCAAAATAGGGTTTTTCCACTTGAGTGAGTTTCCATCAAGTACAACACCTGTGCCATAGCGCCAAACCTGAATCATAATACCAACAATCTCCCCCTTTGGACTTGATGGCAACCCCAAGATCCTCAAAGTCATTCTCCCCATTTGACATCAAGGGCAAAGGGCAGACCAAGATATTCTCTTCCTTTGCTGTCCGTACTCCCCCTGAGTACCTGCTGAAATTTCTGAATGAGCTCCCCCTGACTATAGACCAGATCTACAAAAGAAAAATTCTTTAAGAAGAACCATAATCTACTATACACCATACATGACCTTGACAAGAGAGATAGAGACATATTAGCAGCAATATTCAGATCAGCATCCATGTTCTCCTTCTGTACTTTCTCCTCCAAGATCTTCTACCATAATGCCAACAATGCATTATTAGAAGAATATATGCTCCTCCTGAACCTGTGCCATTCGATCTTCGACCAATCCATAACCCAACAAATGTATGCGTATACCCCATATGAAACTCGTGTACAACCAACAATCTCTGAAACAGATGAGATTCAATAACAAGATGATGCATCAACTACCCCCAACTTTTGCCTGAGGTATTCAAAGGTCTCCATGGGCAATGGTTTGGTGAGTATATCAGCAACTTGTTCCCTAGAAGGAACATACTCCAACTTGACCTTTTTTTCAATCACTTGTTCCCGAAGAAAATTATATTTTATAGGTATATGCTTGGTCTTTCAATGCATGACTGGGTTCTTTGAAATGCTGATAGCACTTGTATTATCACATAGGATGGAGATAGGTGGTGTGCAAGTGATTTGAAAATCCTGCAAGGTGTGCATCATCCAAAGGAGTTGAGTGCAACAAGATGTAGCAGCTACATATTCCGCTTCAGTTGTAGATAAAGCAATCGAACTCTGTTTCTTGCTGAACCAAGATACTAATCTGGAACCCATAAAGAATGCACCACCACTTGTGCTCTTCCTGTCATCCACGCTTCCAGCCCAATCTGCATCTGTATAAGCATGAAGTGTGGGATATGTATCTCTAGGATACCATAAGCCATAGTTTTGAGTTCCTTGAAGGTACTTGAAGATTCTCTTAACTGCCTGAAGATGAGTTTCCTTGGGATTTGCTTGAAATATTCCAACTATTCCCACTTCATGCATGATGTTTGGTTGGGTACCTGTCAAATAAAGTAGACTTCCAATCATGGATATATAGGTTGGTTGATGAACTGCTGCTGATTCATCATTTTCACTGAGGCTGCATCTTGTAACCATAGGGGTACATACTGGTTTTGAATCTTCCATGCCATACTTCTTCAAGATCTACTTGAGGTATTTAGTTTGAGACAAAAAGATACCACCTTCATTTTGTTGAATTTGTAGACCAAGAAAATATGTCAGCTCTCCAAGTAATGACATTTCGAATTCTTTCTGCATCACCAAGGCAAAGCTTTGACTCATAGTTTCTTCATTGCTGCCAAAGATAATATCATCTACATACACAACAAGTATTAGCAATTTGTCATTTTCAATTTTTATATAAATATTGCTATCTGTTGATCCCTTTGAAAAGCCTTGTTGATGAAGATATTTGTCCAAATGGTAGTACCAAGTCCTTGGAGCCTGTTTAAGACCATAAAGAGACTTTTTTAGTCTGCATAAAAGATTGGGATCATTCCCAAGAATGAAACCATCTAGTTGCTCAATGTACACCTCTTCTTCTAAGTCTCCATTCAGAAAGGCTGATTTCACGTCCATTTGAAATACTTTGAACTTCTGAAAGCTTTAGAGAGCAAGGAACATTCCGATGGCCTCAAGTCTAGCAATGGGAGCAAAAGTTTCTTCAAAGTATATTCCTTCTTGTTGAGCATACCCTTTACAAACAAGTCTGGCCTTGTTTCTGATTACTCCCCCATTTTCATTCAACTTATTTTTGAAGATCCATTTTGTCCCTATGACATTCTTATCTTTTGGTCTAGGAACCAACTCCCAAGTGTTGTTCTTTTTGATCTTCTCAAGTTCTTCATCCATTGCCTTGACCCAGCATTCATCTTTGCATGCCTCTCTTACATTTTGTGGTTCAGTGGAGGAGAGTAATGCCAAATAGCTTGAAGCTTCTGCAGTTGTTCTTCTTGTTTGTACGCCTGCCTCCTTTTGCCCCAAGATTTGAGATTATGGATGATTCTTTTGAACATACCTGGATGGAGTCTTCTCTTCTATCCTTATCTTTTCCTCTCGTGCCTCTTGAGGTTCTTCTTCATCATTAGTCTGATTTGAAGGATGATCTTCATCCTCCTCGATATTTTCATAATTTACTTTTCTAGGAATGTTTCCTTCTTCATCAACCACTACAACAATGTTGTCAACTATTCTTCCAAGTCTTTTGTTGTAACACTTATATGCTTTGCTGTGAGGAGAGTAACCAAGGAGAATCCCTTCATTTGCTCTAGGTTCAAACTTGCCAAGATGTTCATCATTATTCTTAATATAACATTTGCTTCCAAAGATTTTGAAATGTTTTACCGAAGGAGTCTCACCATACCAAAGCTCATGAGGATTTTGAGTGCTGTTCACCCAGACATTTGTTTTGTTGAGAATAACGACCACAGCAAATGCAACTTCACCCCAGAAGGTTGCGGGAGTTCCAGATTCGTCAAGCATTACACGAGCCATTTGTTGAACTGTTCTATTCATCCTTTCCACTACTCCATTTTGCTGAGGAGTCCTAGTTGTAGAGAATTCCCTTCTTATTCCATGTTCTTCACAAAAATTGAAAAATTCATTTGAGGTAAACTCCCCACCTCTATCAGACCTGAGGCACTTAATTTTGTGATCTGATTCGTTTTCAACCAAGGCTTTGAAAGATTTGAATTTTTCGAAGGCTTCGTCTTTGTGCTTCATAAGTCCTATCCAAACCATCCTGGAGAAGTCATCAATGAATAATATAAAGTATTCTTCTCCTCGAGGTGACCTTTTCCTAGATGATCCACATACATTTGTATGGACTAGTTCAAGAGGCCTGCTAGCTGATCCTTCCTTCTCAGGGAAGTTAGTTCTGGTTTGCTTACTAAACTGACATGATTTGCATATTGTATTGTCTGGAATTCTGATGTCTGGAAGACCATGAACTGCCTGATATTTTCATGCTTTCCTTATCTGTGAAAAGATTAGATGCCCCAACCTCCGGTGCCATAACCAGTGTTCATCATTCTTGCTCAAATAGCATTGTTGTTGTCCTTCTTCAAATATGTATAAATTATTTGGAGTTCTTATGCCTTTGATCACTGTTTTTCCTGTATCAAGATCACGAACACTACATCCATTTGATCGAAATATTACCTCAGTTCCTTGATCGCACATCTGACTGATACTCAGTAGATTATGCTTCAAGCCATCAACATACAAAACATTTCTAGCCTTGACTTTCTCTTTCAACTGAACAGTGCCTTTTCCTTTTATGACTGCAGGGGTATCATTTCCAAAAGAAACTACCTTTCCTTTTTCTAAAGCACTATATGATTGAAGTTTTTATTTATCACCTATCATATGCTTCGAACATCCACTGTCGATGTACCATTGATTTTCCCGTCCTTCTGCATATAAAGCTATCCCACATATTTCTGGTTGCGGTTCCTTCATTCTCCATGTTCTGGCATTTGAGGTTTGTTCCTTCTGAGTTTTTTTCCGAAACCTGCTCCTGCATTCAGACTCTTCATGACCGAAGTTATTACAAATAGAACATTCAATTTCACTTTCAAGGGCGGAAAAGTTGTTATAGGTCCTTTTCGTGATTCCAATCATACTTCTTTGTTTTTGAGCTTCTCTAGCCATGATTGTCTTATAGGCAACACATTCAGCTGCTTTGTGACCAAAGTTATGGCAAGAGAAACATTGGCCATTGAAAAAACTCCTGCGATTATCAAATCTATCACCCAACCGATTGTAGTTTCTACTTGTTAGACACCTAATCCTAAAGGGTTAGTGTGGAAGCCGAAAAGACTAAGCAGTCCAAGAGACCTTGGGATCTGAAACCCAAGAGTCACAACATTGTATTATAAATGTACATCTCCTGTTAATAAAAAAATGAACTCACATGATTTATCTTTCCCATTCTTTTCTGTCCATGTGTGTTTAACATGGTATCAGAGCCACTTGTTTTTCTGTGGCCTGTTATGTGCATGTCAGTCCTGCACTTCTGCCCATTACCCATAAAGCTCCATTAATTCATTGTTTGCCAGAAATCTGCTGACTCTGGCTATTTTTAGCCTCTCTGTCTGACCCTGGAAATCATACCTGCGCTCTCTCTCTTCTGCGTTACTTGCGCCCTCTGTCCTTTAAATTATGCCTGCGCTCTTTACTGTTTTTAAAAGTTCTGTAAAAAAAAAAAAAAAAAGCGTTGTCCTGACAATTTAAATTTCTTTAGCTGTCACTGTCATCTGACTGTTCGCAGAATACGCAGAACCGTTGCATCAACGTCAAACAAATCTTGCCCGGCAATGATGGTTCAAACATAGAGCGTTACAACAATGGCGATGGCCCTGAGCATCAGGAAATGCAGGGATTTAGCGGATTTTATTATAACAGAGACTATTTTTTCGCTGCGGAAAGGAAAGAAATATTAATACACAGCCAGAACGGGAAGGAATGGAGGTGCATTAAAGTCGGAGGCGACCTCCCTACAAGAATGGTATGCCGATATTTAATGGTTGTCTATGTTATGAATATGCTGGAGTGTTGGTGTGACTGTGTCGTATGGTCTGCGTTCTAAACAACGTTTTACATAAGATGTATTGAAATTTGGTATTTTTATATATAATGTGTTCCGACTTCGCTGTGGTATCTACTGTAAAGTACCACCTTTGATTTTCATGATGCTGGGTTGAAGTTTGAATAAGCATTTGTAAGGGTTAAAAATTCCATGACTCCAAGCTAGAGGCGACCCCTGAACGTTGAACACGTTGCTGGAACCACCCATCGTCTTTCTCTTCACACCGGGTTATTCCATACATTCCATGTATTTCAACGTTGTCCATACGATACGTTGAATCTGCCGCTCCTACCACCGGTTCTCAAACATATATCTGACCCCGGCGAGGTGGTTGTTTGAATCTGCACATATCACAGTGGAACAACTATTGTATCATATACCTGAAAGCAACACAGGCAGTAATGTCGCACGCGGCTTGGTAATCTACCGTTTCACATCCGGTATTACCTCTGCTGGGTCTAATTACAATCTGTTGCCTCTACTGTCACTGGCTGGACGACGAATAGCAACAGATCCCTAGTCAACAGTTTTTTCTTCAGTGTTGTATGAGTTTTGAGGTTGATATCGCAGATCAAGGTTCTGTTCGGAGTAGAGATTATACTGCACGGGAGACTACGGAAGATCGTATGTTCGAATCTCAGCAACGTCAACGATCTGAGGCCGACCCACAAGTATCTCTGGAAGCCTACCACGCTCTGATACCAGTGTAACTGTTCATATATATGCGTGTGAAAAGTTGTCCAGACGTGCGTTATTCAATCCTGTAGCTTTAATTGCAAAGGCTTTGTACAAACTCTCTTTTGTTATTCCTCCGACAATTAGATTTGGAAGTTGATATTCAAGCCTTGAGAACAGGCGTAGAATCTCACTATGTAATCTAGATGTTGAATATGCATATACCCTGAAATTTGTCTCCACAACCACAAATCCCTCAGCTGCTTTCCGGGATGATGAATCTGAGAGGTTCGATGCTAGACTTGTAGCCAACTTTGTAGGTATAAACCATTTCTCTTTCATACCCTGCTGAAATCGCACTAAGCCAAGTACAACAAGTTCCTCCACAGCCTTCAGTTGCGTCTTTGTGAGTGTATTGACATTGTAAGCTTGACCAGTGGCATGGAAACTAAGCTCAAATAGAAAAGAAATTAAGTCTGCGGCATCAACTCCTCTATCCTCAGCTGTTGAGATGTACTCTCTAATGATCTGCCAGAGTTGAGAACTTGTTTCCATCAGCAGAAACTGGAAACCATTCTCCATTAACCTCGGTGCTTCCTTTTCCCTCAAACTCAAGAGGCCAGCCCGTTGGCAAATTTTCAACATAGAAGGGCTAAAAGGTTCAGAAGTGCTTTCTTCAAAGCCAAAGCTTTAATTGCAAAATTTTTAATAGATCTTTTGGAGTTGGGGCTATCGTGCAGCGCTCCTCCTTTTTTTGAGATAATGGTGCTGACAAAGACCTGAATGTTGTATGCGTTGTTCCTTGTTATTTGAGATAGCGGTGTTTCAGAACGAGGCTATCGTGCAGTGCTCCTTTTGCTGTGGCTTGTATTAATGCGTGGTTTATATGTGCGCTAAATCTGTATATGTGCGCTGTGGTTACATTGACTAGCATATGTTTTGAATGCGCTGTCCCATTGAACTATGGCTTGAATGATGCTGATGATTGACCAGCATATATATATATATATATATATATTGACCATCTTGTTTGAATAAATTCTTTGCACGTGCCAATGAGGAGGCTTTCATACACTTGCTGGAGAGTATTCTTGTACACAGGATTTAGTTTGAGAGCACTGGGAGTAGTGTGGGCATAGATATTTCTTAAGAGTGATTTTTGTCAGAACTTGAAAGTAAGAACAACATTCAGTTCAAATTTATGGTGGTAATTGTACAGTTGGGAATCTTATAATTATTAAAACATTCAGCTAGACTGCCTGTCCTTGAACAGCTGTACCTTGTAACAAAATACTTGAGAGGCAGGAACTAGTGATGATGCGTTTTGTGAATGTAGCTGGATCCTGCTGAAGAGTGGAGCATGCTTTGTTGGAAGTTAAATTCTCAGGTGAATTGAAGAAAATTCATTTTTTGAATGAGGAGTCTGTTTTCTGGATATCACCATTCTCTGTATGTTGAATCTATTGCAAGCTGATTTGAAGTTGTTGCCATAAGTTTATTTGGTGTCCATCTTTTCCTCATTGTTTTATTATTTTGAGGTTAGAAATGGCTCCAATCGGTGCAATATTAGAGTTAGTGAACAATCTAATACTCTCTACTATGGATAATACAGTCAAAATCAGCAAGGATTTTCTCACCGATATTCATAGTTGTTTACAAGATGTACATGAAAAGATTGACTTTTTACAACTTGAATCTCAGCTTCAGCAAGAAGAATTAAAACAGAGGAGTCATCATTCTAAACATGTTTCTGTTCAGAACATTGAGGTTGCATCCCATAAACAGCAAGTCAATAATATTACAGCTGGTTTAGATTTAGAATCCAATAAAGCAGCAGTTGTACATGCAGATGCAGAAACTCAGTCTGCACTTCCCAAGCCCATCATCAGACCTTGGGAACAACTTTTCCACAACAAGCACAGAACTGGTCTTGGATATGACAAGGACTTGTCCTTTCATATTCCAGACTATGCCAAGCCCATTCAGTTTCAGAGTGCTGGATTCATTTATGACAGTTCACCTGCTCCTTATGACAGTTCAGCTTCAGTTGTTCCAGATTCTGCCCCCCTTCCACAGCAACAACAACAACAAAAACAACAGATTGTGAAATGCCAACACTGTGATCAAGTTGGCCATTTGAAAGATCACTGTTTTGATCTTCATCCATGTGACCACTGTCATAAAACTAGCCATTCTTCAAACAGATGCTTCAGAAACAAACGTCCTGTAAGAACAAAGATTCATCTTGGATGGATCGCTTCTTGGCAATGGGCATCAACAGCCAAGAAGATATTCCAAACACATGTCAGAACTTGTTCCAGAATATTGAACAGTCTTGCAGTTGAGTTTTCTCCATCTTCTCACCTTGTATCTGACAAGGGGGGAAATGATGGTCATCTACAAGCTTCAAAGCCACATCAAGCGAGCCTGAGCCACAACCTGCCACACCAGTTTCACAGTTGTAGCCAGAGACAAAGATGCCGGAGCATGCCTTTAGTTGGCAATCTGGGACACTTCCTCTAGCAGAAGACTTCAGCTTCTTGCTAGTTTTGGAAGAGTTCCAGGAACACAATTGAGAACACTTCCTCTAGCAGAAGACTCCAGCTTCTTGCCAGTTTTGGAAGAGTTCAGGAATTGCATTAAGCATTCCAGAGTTGTTGGTTATCCTTAAACCATCACAGGTTGAGACTTCCCTTTTCAGGTTGAAGTTTTACCTTTTATGCGAGGTGAGGCCTCCCTTTTATGGTTGAAGGTTTCCCTCTTTAAAACAATAGGATCACTTCCTCTAGCAGAAGACTCCAGCTTCTTGCCAGTTTTGGAAGAGTTCCGGGAACTGCACTAAGCGTTCCAGTGTTGGTGGTCACCCTTAAACCACTGCCCTTTATACCAACATTTCATAGAGCACATTCAGCCTAGTGCTGCCATGCATTTTTTGCACATTTTGTATTACAGCTCTCTTCTTGGACTCATACATAACCCTTCGGATTAAGGGGGGGAATGTTGGACACCTAATCCTAAAGGGTTAGTGTGGAAGCCGAAAAGACTAAGCAGTCCAAGAGACCTTGGGATCTGAAACCCAAGAGTCACAACATTGTATTATAAATGTACATCTCCTGTTAATAAAAAAATGAACTCACATGATTTATCTTTCCCATTCTTTGCTGTCCATGTGTGTTTAACACTACTGACATCCATTCTTGAGGCAAATTGGGAATATTTTACCTGTGGCTGGTTGTAGCTTCTGTTTGTCCTTAAGGTAGCTTGCCCCTGATTTTCTTGATAGTCTTTGTTCGTTCTTGAGGTAAACTATCCCTGATTTACCTGATGATTTCTATTAGGCCTTTGCTCGCTCCTCCTTGCTACATCAAGATAACTTTTGGATGTGGATGCTTGAGATGCTTCTCCATTATATCCCAGATCTATCTTGATTAGTGGAGAACGCTGCACATTGATAATATCATCCAAAGTTTCAGACCCTTTAACAAATTTAAGATTAAGAGCTTTTGTTTTCTCAATCTCTTTTCTAAGACTAACAATTTCACATTCCAATTTTTCGTGATGTTTTTCCCTTTCAGCCAATTGACATTGCAGAGAATCAATAATCACATTTTTCTCTTCTAAAAAAATTTTGAGATTAGAAATCTCTTCATAAAGACCTTCTTCATCTACAACATCCATATAATCATCATCTTCAAAAGCCATTAAAAGTTTATAATTATTACCTCATTCATCTTCGTCACTATTTGAAAGTCCATCACTATCTTCATGAGTGTAATAGCTTTTCTTATTTGCATTTTGTTTCTTGTTCCATCTAACAGGTTCCTTCCCCTTGTCAATCTTATCCTTATGAGGACATTTGGCAGCATAGTAACCGACTCTTCCACAAGCAAAGCATTTGAGAGGTAACTTACCTCAAAATCGTCCAACACCCCGTTGAAGGTTTTTGACAAAATTTGATTCTTCTTCTTCTTCTGACACGTGTCCTGACTCATAGTAATCTCCTTTGCCAAATGCCTTGAAGGCAGCTTCTCTCCTATCTGATGGTCCTCCTTTCCTCATTTCATAAGCATTTAGAATTCCGTGCAGCTATGACATGGTAAGGTTTCGTAGATTCTCCTTTTCTTCTATTGCAGAAACTTTAGATTCAAACCTAGGGGACAAAGATCTTAGAACCTTTTCAACCACAACAGCCTCTTTTATTTCTTCACCCAAATTTTTCATACAATTAACAATCTCATCTACACGAAGGAAATAGTTAGCCACACTTTCATCGTTGTGCATTCTGAGATTTTCATACTGAATTATAAGGGTTTGAAGTTTTGCTCATTTTACCTGATCATCTCCTTCATAGCTCAGAACAATGTTGTCCCGTATTTCTTTTTCGGATTTATACTACATAACCTTCACGAATTCTGATTGAGATAGACATCCTTAGGAGTTGCTGATGGAAAAGTCTACCCTATATCTATGATATCCCAGACTTCTGTACCAAGAGATTGAGGATAGGCAGTAACTCTTACCTTCCAATATACGAAGTTTGTCCCGTCAAAAATCGGTGGCCTGATAGATGCTTCTCTCTCGTAGTTGCTCATGATGATGGATCTTCCTTCAAGCGATAAAGCTTCTTCAGAAGGACCTGGCTCTGATACCAATTGTTGGAAATAATACTGAGAGGGGGGGGGTGAATCAGTATTATCTAATTCTTTTCAATATATCTTCCAGATTTATACTTTGATTTATTCTTCAGATATTGATCATTATATTGTATGTCAGTACCATATAATAATGAGAAAGAATAAGAAAAATAGATAATCACACCAAAGAACACCAGATATAATGTGGAAACCCAATGTGGGTGAAAACCACCTGCTGCAATATGTCTCTATCTTCTTTCAATTAGAAACTTCTTTTACAATGATTTTGTACTGGTGCAGTCCTTTACCAGTACGCATGATGCAACCTACTGAGCGCTACAACCCTCTCTCGTTTTCCAGTCTCTCCTGGAAGGGAGCTACAACCCCCTTAGCTCTTGTACTAGCTAATCTACTAGTACGTAGGTGCTGACCTACTTTTCTTCCAAGGACCACTTTTCATAAATTTTCAAACTGGATCCATGAACATCAAATAATCATAAAGTACATGTGAATCAACCAATCTCCTTTTCAATGAATCAACCAATAACTTCTCAGAATGCAGTAACCAGATCAGCAATACTAGTAATCTAAACCTAGAACTCTTCAGCAATAGATAAAAGACAGCCAACAAATATTTCAAGAAAAGTCTGCAACTTCACCAATAGAAACCTGCGACTATCTGCAGCTCTTCTATGTCTAAACTGTGCAGATCCGCACCTGGTCCTTCTTCTGCTCTGCGTACCTCCGCACCTACTCCTTCTGCTACACTGCGTACCTCTTCTCAGATCTGCAACTGCACTGTCTACCTGTCAGCTTACCTCCGCACCTGGTCCTTCTGTTCCTTTGCGTATCTCCACACTGTGCCATCTGCTGCGCTGCGTACCTCACACCAGCGCCTTCTGCTTCATTATGAACCCCCGCACCTGCGCCTTCTACTGCGCTGCGGACCACCGCACCTGCACTGTGTATCACCTGCGGACCTCTGAATAGAGCCAAATTAAGAGTCCTCCAATGTGCCACAGACAGTCAGATCCACAGATCTGATCATGCGACCGAGAGATCACGACCTGTCAATAGATTCACCTTAAATTTCACCTTGATTTAGATCTAGCTTTTAAAACCGATCACCAAAAATTTTAGATCTTAAGATATTCAAATTTCACAAGTGACTAGCCAAGTGATCTCCTTTCCTATTTATAGGCAAGCCCTTATTCACACCATGGGACAAAACCATCGAAAACCAATACAAGGGATCGAAACCGGGGTTCAATAATTTAGATCCTATACCGCAGGCCAAAACCATAGGATCATGAACGTCGGGCTAAATACCATGGGCCAGACATAAGAATTCCCACGTGTGCGCGCTATCTTTGCATTAGAGTGAGTAGACTGGGGTCCGCACCTTCTGTTTGGATAACCTGCGGACATGACCGCACTTGGCAAACGGCGTGCCTACGGTTCGCACTTTTTGAATGGTGTACCTGCGAACCCCTTATTTTTCATCATTTTGAGAGCCAGAACAGGGTTTTGCCACTTGAGTGAGTTGCCATCAAGTACAACACCTGTTCCATAGCGCCAAACCTGAATCTTAATGCCAACATCGGGCCACTGTTGTATCCTTTGGTTCATGGCGCACAGCCAACCCACCCATCATTGTAGAATAGTAACAGCACAGTGGACATAGTTGGCAGGTAGGGGAAGAGTGGTCGCAATCCGCACTACAATGGTGATGATAACAGCACATGGTCGCGAGATACAAAGGTAGTAAAATTAACAGGTGAATTCTTGGAAAGCACAACAATGATGGCGAGTTATGACAGTGTAATTAAATGATTACAATAATTAAATGCATTGTACTGGAGAAAGGACCAATGAGGTTTTCGTCGTACTAATTCAAATCCCAATGCGTCAGAATCATAATTTGACTCCTGTTCACCTTGGATTTGGTAATGATGTGGTACAAATATAATTAATAAGACGTCATCGTTTTCTTATGATGGGACCCCCCCAACTTAAATGCGGTCGTCCACGGTACGTAATAATCTCTTTAATGGAATATTTTAATTAAATATGTAAGAGTCAGCGTGGCATACCTAGCGACCTACTTGACGGTGGAGTAACAACAATGGTGGAGTAACAACACTGACGGAGTAACAGCACCCGCGGAGTAACAACATGAAATATTCCTCGGAAAGTTTTCTTTTAGCTCCTTCTTGTCATAATTCGATCATTATCAACATATATATATATATATATATATATATATATATATATATATATATATATATATATATATATATATATATATATATATATATATATATATATATATATATATTTATATATATATATATATATATATATATATGTTAAATTTTACTTTTTTCTTAATAGGAAAAGAGAGCATTCTCTGCACCAACAACCATCAAACCAGAGTTATCAGAGAGATGTTTGATGAAGTCATCCTTAGAAGATGGACGATGGTATAATTTCAGACGATGTCCATTCACTAGGAAAGAAGTACGAGTTCCATCTATTGTAATTAGTCTGACTGTTCCATTGTCGAATGCAGCATCCACTTCATAGGGTCCCATCCAACGAGTGCAAAGCTTCCCTTTAAAATCTTTGAATCGGGAGTCATAGAGCAATGCCCAATCTCCTGTATGAAACACCTTGTTCTTGATGAATTTATCATGCCACTTCATTCTCTGCTGCTGAATAGCAGTAGTTTTCTGGACAACCATTGAACGGATCTCATCTAATTCATTGAGTTGTTCCAACCAGTGTTTCTAGGCTTCTAATAAGTCTAATCCCACTTCCAAAGTTGTTATGAGTGTGCTGATATCAAATTCTACTGGGAACAAGGGGGATTTCCCATAGACTAACTCAAATGGTGAAAGCCTGATTATATTCTTCCATGTCGTCCTATATGCCCAAAGAGCTTTCAGAAGTTTCTGAGACCAATCCCGGCGATGACTCTCTACAGATTTTGTCAAGATATTTTCCAACACCTTGTTTGTACTCTCTGCTTGCCCATTCGCCTAAGGATGGTAGGGAGTTGTCACTCTGTGTTTAACCCTGTATTTCTGCATAAGCCTTCCTATCATGTGGGATGTGAATTGTGCTCCTCCATCTGAAACAATCTCCCTTGGAGTACCATATCGAGCATAAATCTCTTCAAAAAGAAAATCTGCAACCACCTGTTCTGTTGCTTTCACTACAGCTCTGGCTTCCACCCACTTAGTTACATAATCGGTGCAGACTAGAATGTAAACCTTTTGGTGAGACAACGCGTTGAAAGGTCCAACGAAGTCAATGGCCCATTTTTCAAATGGTTCGAGGACTATCTGGGGTTGTAGAATCCCAGGCTGTCCCATCCGTTGACAGCTGTCACATCTTTGGATGTAATCTCGGGCATCGTGAAAGATAGAAGGCCAGTAGTATCCCATTTGTAGCACCTTATGGCCTATTCTTTTATCTGCGAAATGTCCTCCACAAGGGCCATCATGGGAAGCCTTCAGTATTTCATAGATGTCATCCTTTGATACGCAACACCAAATTTTTTTATCAACCCCTGTATGAAAGAGGTACCTTGCCATCCACGAATATCGGGTACTTTGATGAATAATTTTCTGTTGATCCCAGTTTGACAAATGACGAGGTATCTTCCCTGTAGCAAGATAGTTAGCAATATTGGCATACCACGGAGTGTTAGCAGAAATTGTAAAAAGATGTTCATCTGGAAAACTATCTTCGATGGGTGTACCTTCAGCATTATTTTCTAGCCTAGACAGAAAATCAACATTGACATTATCCTTACTTGGTTTATCTACTATGGTAATGTAAAACTCTTGAAGTAATAAAAGCCATCTTGTAATACGACTAGGAGTAATGGATTTATTCATCAGATACCTAATTACTACATGATCAGTATGTACAAAGGTGGGGTACCTAGTAATATAATTCCAGAACTTGTTGATGGCATAGCAATGAGGAATTATTTTTCAGTCACTGTGTAGTTCAACTTAGCTGGAGCCAATTTCTTACTAACATAATAGACTGCATATGGTACCTTATCCACTTGTTGCCACAAAACTGCCCCAATTGTTGTCTGAGAAGCATCCGCATGGATATGGAATGGTAATGTCCAATTTGGCCCTCGAAGGATTAGAACGCTACAGATAAGTTCCTTGATCTTCACAAAGGCTACATCACAGTCATCTGTCCACACAAAATCTACATCTTTTGTCAACAATTGAAAAAGTGGATGGGCTACTTTAGCAAATTTTTCTATAAAGCACCTGTAATAACCAGCACAACCAATAAATTTACGTACCTGTGTGGGTGTTTTAGGTATCGGGAAGTGAAATATTACCTTTATCTTAGCTGGATCCATTAGAATTCTAGTAGCTGAAAGTAAATTTCCCAAAACTATTCCTTCCTCCATCATCATGTGGCATTTTATCGTACTCAAGGAGACACGTGCCTGTTTACATCTTTCAAGTACTTTTTTTAGATTTTCCAACCCCTCCTTGAATGAATCCCCATATGGAGTGAAATCATCCATATAAATCTCAACACTTTCATCTACTAGATTAGAGAAATCCCCAAAATTGCCCTTTGGAATGTTGCAGGTGCATTACAGAGACCAAATGGGAGGACCTGGTATGTGAAAGTTCCCCAAGGACATGTGAAAGTGGTTTTATCCTAATCTTTAGGGGCTATCTGGATCTGGTTATACCTGCTAAATCCATCTAGGAAGGAGAAGAACTTCTTCCTGGCTAGAGTATCCAAGACTTGGTCAATGAATGGTAACGAAAAATGGTCTTTCTGCGTTGCCTTATTTAATTCTCTGTAATCCATGCATATCCGCCATTTACCATTTTTCTTAGGAACCATCACTAATGGGGAAACCCATTGACTGTCCGAAATGGGGTAGATAAATCCCACATCCAGTAGCTTTTGAAGTTCTTCCTTGACAATGTTTTTCAGAGCAGGGTTCATCCTTCTCTAAGGTTGTCTCATAGGATGATAGTCCTCTTTGATGTATATATGATGGGTGCATAAATTGGCAGGAATCCCTTTCATGTCTGTATAGTCCCAGGCAAACGCTTCCTTGTGTTCTCGAAGAATGTCCAAGAGTTGTTTCGTCTGGGATTCTGACAGATCTGGATTGATATTCAGGGTCTTCCGTGGCTCTATTTCCACCGAAATGTTGTAATGGGACGCAGTTGTAAGTAGCTCATCAAATCTATCAGCTATTCCAGTACTTTCCTGCATTTAACAGCTTAAGAAGAACTCTAGAATTCGCTGATTTGAGTCTGAAACAGAATAGGGATCACTAATAAAAGTGGTAATTTTATCATCTTCTATTTCTGTTTTCAACTAAAGGGCCTATCCAATAGTAAGGACTAGCCTTAATTCCTCATTTTCAGATTCAAATTCTTCCTTTGGTAAAGGTTTCTTGCAGGCCGATGGTTTTGCTAATGGACTAGGTTCTGCAGGAGGATATAACATTAAATTCTTAGTACTCTGTCCATTCGAGATAACCATATGTCCAGATCGACACCCAATATAAGCATCTGCAGTTGCTAGCCATGGTCTTCCCAGAATGAGGGGATGGCCACCAACTGGAGATTGTGTTTGCAACACTAGTAAATCCACAGGGTAGTATCATGAATCAACTGAGATCCCCATATTTCACAGGCATGATTTTCCCCATCATAAAATCAGATAGCTTTCCCACCACATGAATGGTGAGTGGGTCCCTTGATTTCTTTTTAGGCTTCTTAGCACAATATTCCCTGAGAGTTTTTGCATATATAGGTACGTCCCTCATAGCTTACAGCAACAGAATTTTAACAAACAAATTTTTTAGCTCCTGTAACAAATCGAACTCAGGTTGAGGGATTTGTTTACTCAAAGCCAACCTTTCTGGATAGGATGGTTCAACTTGGTGTTTTTGAGTAACTAGCGGCTGAGGAGGTGTATGATTTTTGTTGACTTGGTTTGGTTCCTCTTCAACCATTTCTTGTTCCTTTACCTCATTGCCAACTTGTTTAGTGATATCAAGTGAGGGCTAAGCATCTACTACCCGCCCAGATCTTAAATTCATCTCATACAATTCTGCGGTGGAGATGTTGTATGAAGGTAGGTTGAGGGTGTCAGCTTGTTGAGCCCCTTTATTGTTAGGATTTGGATTGGGTTGGATGGGAAGTTGAGGACGAACAGGCTGATTACCAGGGAGTACATTAGAGGGCAATTGGAGTTGTTTTTGTGGCATTGACCAAGGAAACTTCCCATGAGGATAAGGTCCTCGCCAATTGGAAGCCCACGAGGAACTCGAACTAGCTTGAGGAGCCCATTTCTGGCAAGGTGGAAACTAGTACTGGGGCCACATAGGTGGATAAGTCATGGACTGGGGACCCATATTAAAATTACTAAAATATTGGGATGGATCTGAAAACATACCTTGATTTCCCATTGATGGTCGAGGTTGCCATGGCTTTTTAGGTCCCATAAAGTACAACTTTTCCATATCTTCGCTTATCCCTTGAAAAACTGCTTTCAATCATGGCAAGGATGGGCATGAACTTGTTGAATGATTCAACTCACAAGTTGCACACTCCTCTACAGAGTTTAATGGGCATTCCCTCTGTGGGTGTTTCTTCCCGCACTTTGGGAAAAATATAGCCATAGTTCTTTCCAATTCTAGCTGTTTCTGTTTTACCTGCATCGTGTCTATTTATTCAAACAAGGTATTCAAGATATTAGTCCTCAAGTTGTCTAGCAGATTTCCAATTTCTGCTTTTGTGACACCTCCACCAGATACTTTTGTTGACCGAATCCCTTGTTTATTCCTTACAGCTCTCCTTGAGCACTGGATGCACAACTCATAGATGGTGTCAAAGTTCTCCTTTGATATATCTCCCTTTCTGACTATATTTAACAATTGCAAAGAGTCCTCTCAAAAGGCCAGGAGAAGGATAATTTTCAAAATGTCCTTATCCAGGTCAGAGTGACAACCATCGTAGGGTTGTCCCTTTTAGCGTAGCAGGGAATATTTTCAATTTCTGAGCATTTGTTATATAATCATACCCTCGACACACAATATCAAATTTAAACAAAAACTTGTCAGGATCTTCTGAAGTAAGCCCATGAAAGCTAGGTAAAGTTGTTAAAGGAATGGGCTTTGTTGGTGCGCCAGTCCCAAGATCCCCAATTGGGAAGTCAATAGTGGAGGTTGTAGGTGCCATGAATATCCTCCAATACTCACTGGGGATTTCAGCAGGCTCTATAGAAAATGATGGAAGGGCTCTTATCACATGGATTTGAGTTGCCTTAACAACACTCCCTCTATCCTTTGGTGATAGAAAAATCCTTATGATTTATTCCCTTCTGTCACAGTGGCTTGACCCTTTAGACCTCCTCTCTGCAACCTCTTCTTCCCTATTAGAATGGGCTAGTTCCTCGGATTTTCTACTTGCAACTTCTTCTTCTTCTGCTACGAGCAACGGTACCGCTTTACCAAGTGTACTGTTGCTTCTCTCTTCAGCTGCTGGAAGGGTCTACTATATTTAACCAGTAGGGGGTGTTGTGGACAGCACTGGTTTATCTACAGTTTGTCCTTCTGATCTTGTTTGTATACCCGGCCTTATAGTAGCACGAGAAGATGCCTTTGATTCAAATTTCACAATGATTTTTTGGATATAAGTGTTCCTTCCCAAATCTTGTCCTCCCTTCTTTGGGGCTCTTCCTTTGCCCCTTTTATTCGAATCTCTGTTCATACAAGTTGATGTGATGAAAATGTCAATATCATCACAGTGCTCAGGGCCTGGAGCAGGGCATCAAAAGACCATTCCCTCCATAGGATGAGAGATTAAGCAAAAAGGAAAACAACGTAAAGGAGAAGAAACTAGGGTTCAGGGCCTGGAGCAGGGCGTCAAAGGACACTTCCCTCCCTAGGACAAGAAACCAAACAAAAGAAAAGAATACACACAAGGGAATTCGACACTTGGAACTTGAAGTAGGGCATCAAATAACCCCTCCCTCCCTAGGACAAGTGATTGGGTTTTCCCAAAATCAAAACAAACAAGAATGAAAAAATAATTTTAATTCAAGACCCGGAGCAGGGCGTCAAAAGACCACTCCCTCCCCTGGATAAGAGATCGGGTCTAAAAATGGGTATAGAAAAACAAAAACAACAAAACAAAGAAATAACTATGCTCAGGACCTGGAGCAGAGTGAGAAAACTCGTTCTCTCCCCAAGACGAGAGATTGACCCTCTGGTCGATACAGATCATGTCTTGCACCTTGTTAGCCTTCCCCAGCAACGACGCCAAAATGTTGGTGTCTAGGTATGAAAAAATTTGTCAACCCTTTCCTACATTAATTCATCAATCCAGGTGCGTACTCTTTCCAAGGTAACGTGTAAGGTATATGCAGGAGCAAGATTACATTCTACATCAACCAAGGGTTCATGGTTAAGAAATAAAAACATCGTTGTAACAATAACATAAATGGATTGCAGAACTTAAAAAGGCATTCACAACAATCTATGTAATATGCAACAACAATAAAGAAATAAATGTAACAAGTAAAACAACACATGAAAAGGACACACGCAGCACCTGATCAGAAGAGTGGGCCCAGCTCTCTAATTAGGGCTGCGTTTACTCACAACCAAAGATCGAACAACAAAGCATTATATTTTATTAATCTGAAGAAAAATGTTACAATACATCTCCTTGTATGGCTAACCCTCCACACAGGAATGACCCATCTTTTATACAATACAGGGGTGATAACATCTTCCCCTGAAACCCGACAGCTACATGCCCAGAAATATACATCAATTTAAATCAACACTGGTGCCGAGGAAGTGAGAACAGAAATGATCCAAAACGGATTGGAAACAGCTGCAAGTTGGTTATGTTGTTTTAGCACTGCTGAACGGCTGCTGTGAATCACAGAACTGCCGCTATATGCTGGAAGATCAACACCTATTCTCTAGAATCTGCGGACATAACATATTTTAGTGGCCCGCATAGGTAAAAACCTCATGACTTTACTTCATTATTTAAATATTCCAAGAGACAAAGAAAGGAGGGTCGCCTCATAGATTTAGCATAATAGATACATGTTAATAGGTGTGAAAAGGATGAAAAGATGAGTGGAAATGTAAGGAAAAGGTAAGCATATTTAGCACCCAACAAAGGCACGCTTATCTGTCCTACAATTTCACCCAACGAGCGGGAATCATGCAAGGTTTAGTGGGAAGTTTCTGTGGTCGGGGCACACAAGCCAGGTTTTGGTCGAATTGTGGGGAGATTAGCTGCAAATTTTGGGAAAAGAGAGAAAGAGGCATAACTTTCTCAGTTTTTTGTCTTTTTGGGAGAAAAAAGAGGCTAGACATGGGATTTTGATAGCTCTGAAGTCATTGGAGTTATTATTGAAGCCATTTGATCATTGTAACTTGATGTAATCACTATTTTTATGAGCATAATTATATAGGCCCAAGCATTGGAAGCTGGACTAGGAGACGTAGCCCAAGAGGGGTGAACTCCTTCATCACTTGTTGTTTTGTGTTTACTGTTATGGTGGTATTTTCTGCATTATTCTATAAATTCTGAAGTTTAATTTCATGTTTTATGTGTTTATGAATTTAACATAAGAGCCTCAAAACTCAAATTTAATCACTTGCAATTTACATAAACCTCAAGCAGTTTAATTTATAGATCGACCGTCTACAACTATCCTTAATTTTACTTTATGGGAAGCCATCAGGAAAAAAACAAAATTGATGAGGATAATAGAAAAATTACTAGAAAATGAGATGATTGTGTGCTAAAACTTGTTGACATTTACTTGCAGGTTCGAGCTAGAGGCTTTGGTTGTAGGAAGAGAACAATAAAGAATGCGTTTTGGATAAGGGATAGGCTTTTTTAGCAAAATGTTGATAACATGAAAAATTAAGGTAACGATTAATGACGTGGGAGAATTAAATGATTAATGGTAATTTTTAAAGTTTATCGGAGAAATGGTGGTGGCTAAGGATAGGGGAGACTTAACAATGAATGAAATTGGTGGAGAAAATGACGAGAGGAGTGAGCGGTTTGCGAGGGGGTATGTAGGTGGCTTGTGGTTTTTGGGAGAGGGGTACCGCAATGTCTGCAGGGCTTCCATGTATCCAAAAATGGGATGGAGCCATCTTCTTTGCAGACCCTCTCCCCCATTAACTCTCAACAATGCGGGGGGGGGGTCCCGCAATGCATCAGGGGCCATTGATCTAGGTAGACCCAATGTTGTTCATTTGAAAAGTGAACAAGATTTAACCCTTGGCGGAAAATCAATCAAATCAATTATTACAATAACATAATATAGTTGACTATGTTTTAGATTATATAAAAAAAATAAAAATGTTCCATTTAAATGTGTTCGCAATTACTAGGGATATTAAATTTTTTAATTCTTTTATCCCTTTTTATTTCTTTCTTGTTTTTTAGTTTTTCTTTATTTCTATTTTCTTTTCAATTTTTCTCTATTTTATTTTTATTTTTATTTTCAAAATGTAGGAAAAATATACAAAATATTACAGGGGTAAAAATAAGTTACAATATGTGGCGAAAAAACTATCAAAAAATATATCAAGTATTTATATACTAGAAGCACACTATCTAAGAAAAAAATATCAAAGGCCTACATGAAAACAAATTCATGTTTGTATAGTATCTAAGTCATGATATGTTCATATAAATTCTGTTATGCAAACATAAAAAATGGCAACGAAGCAATAATAAATAGCTAGTATATAAATTATGCAATAATATAAAAAATATGCCCATCCATATAGGGTCGGCGGAAGAACTGATAATGATCATCACCCCGAAACTCTGTCACTGTCCATAATCCTAGATCCAAGAGCAGGCCTCCTTAGAAAGTCTGCTAGCGACCCCATTCCTTTCATTGAAAACATGGAAACATATGAAAGATGTGAAAAGGTGTTTAATACGTTGAATGTACTCCACACTATCAACAGGCAAAATATTCATGTAACACTATGTTATGTTAACCCAGTTGAAAACAATAAAGTAATCACTAAAGCACTACAGGTGAGAAACTCCTTCCTCAACAATAGACGAAATAATAGTTCGACATGCATTAACCTCTGCATAATTATTTTTCCCCCTAACCAACCCCATTTTAACATGAAAAGAGTGATTTTCAACAAGATGAAGAACAAATACACCAACTCACATAGACACTTCTCCCCTGGAATACACCATCAAACTAGCCCCATCACTTTGTGATATCCAGAATTTAAATGGACATTGAGTTTCCATTTAGCGATACCCTAGGCTGAGCTAAATGAGTAAGAATTACCAACCCATCAACAACAATTTTTTCAGGGTAAGACGATGAATCCAAAAAAGTTGCTTTGTTGCTGGAAATCCAAATGCCCCAACATAGGATAATAGGAAGTAGACAAAAAGCAAAATTACCCCTGTTTTTGACCTAGAGTTGTCAAGTATATGCAAAGGATAAACTGACACAAAGGAAAGCTAAGCCCAATAAAGGATGAAAAGTTTCCCAAACACACATAGCAAATAGACAATGAAAAAAATTTGATTTGATGCTTCCACATCATTTTTACATAAGGCACGCCACCCCAGCCCTTTCCTACATTAATTCATCAATCTAGGTGCGTACTCTTTCTAAGGTAACGTGTAAGGTATATGCAGGAGCAAGATTACATTCTACATCGACCAAGGGTTCATGGTTAAGAAATAAAAACATCGTTGTAACAATAACATAAATGGATTGCAGAACTTCAAAAGGCATTCACAACAATCTATGTAATATGCAACAACAATAAAGAAATAAATGTAACAAGTAAAACAACACACGAAAAAGACACACGCAGCACCTGATCAGAAGAGTGGGCCCAACTCTCTGATTAGGGCTACATTTACTCACAACCAAAGATCGAACAACAAAGCATTATATTTTATTAATCTAAAGAAAAATGTTACAATACATCTCCTGGTATGGCTAACCCTCCACACAGGAATGACCCATCTTTTATACAATACAGGGGGTGATAACATCTTCCCCTGAAACCCGACAACTACATGCCCAGAAATATACATCAGTTCAAAACAACACTAGTGCCGAGGAAGTGAGAACAGAAATGATCCAAAACGGATTGGAAATAGCTGCAAGTTGGTTATGTTGTTTTAGCACTGCTGAACGACTGATGTGAATCACAGAACTACTGCTATATGCTGGAAGATCAACACCTATTCTCCAGAATCTATGGACATAACACATTTGTTGGAAATAATACTGAGAGGGGGGGGTGAATCAGTATTATCAAGTCAAATATTTCCTTTTTCAATTCCAGATGATATACGCTACTTTTGTTAATAAAAATTGCGTATATATGCAACTACAGATAAAGAAACCCGTGTATACAAAGCAGACTTATAATTTGATTTATCTTTCAGATGTCAGTTATTAATCTATGTATCAGAAGAAAATAAACAGTACCAGAAACAGAGCAGAAGAATGTCACACACAAGAACACAAGATATAAGGAGGAAACCCAATGTGGGTGAAAACCCCCTGCTGCAATTCGTCTCTATCTTCTTTTTAATTAGAAACTTCTCTTTACAATATTTTGTACTGGTGCAGTCTTTACCAGTACACAGGCTGCAACCTGCAGAGAGCTACAACTCTCTCTCGTTCTCCAACTTTCCTGGAAGGGAGCTCCAACCCCCTAAGTTCTTGTACTAGCTTGAGATACTAGTACGCAGGCTCCTACCTGCAGAAGGTTGCAACCTTCTCTTTGCTTTCAGGGACCTTTTTTCATTAATTTTCAGACTGGATCCACAAGTAACATCAATCAAACATTAGGAATTTCTGCATAACCCAAACTCCTTTTCACCAATCAAAAGCTGAACCAAATAAACACTTCTATGATCACTGTACCTAGAACACAGTAACTGTAATCAAACACCAATTCTGAACCCAGAACACTGCAGTAATAAAACAGAAGCAGCTAGAACATAAATCAAGATATATACGCTACTTCACTGTTCAGCAACCTGTGAGTATACGCCTCTGTACCACAACCAACCTGTGTATACGCTTCTTTCACTCACAGAAAAAGCGTGTATATGCACTTGCAATTCACTGAACCTGCGTACAGATCTATAAAGGATAATTTATTCTTTTAAGCATTCAGACATCAGTTAACCCAGATTTATAGATCAAGAGTGCACCACATATAACATATCAAAATCATACAGAGATACCAATGTTCAAGCCTTGAGATTTTGATCCATCAATAGTCCTTATCCTTCTTGCGCTCAGGTTCCTCCTTCATTCAGATCTAGATCTGCACCATAACCCAATCACTAGTATTCCAGATCTCATACATTATCAAATATTCAATAATAATTCATATGATCCCTTGTCACCTGATCTCCTTACTCTTTTATAGTTTTAGGCCTTCCACAATACCACGGTCCAAAACCATAATAAACCAATACCAAGGACCCAAAACCTGGGGTCAACACTTCTGACGAGATACCATGGTCCAAAACCATAGGTTCAAATTCCAAGGACTAACAACCATGGACCAAAAATAAGTTTCCCACCATGTACGCGCTTTTCTGTGCATAAAAGTGTGTGTATACACATACGTGACTTCTGAACGTATAACCCGCGTGTATACGCGTGTTTGGCAAGGTGAACCTGCGTATAAAAGATTTCCTTCATTCTGAGCGCCTGAACTGAGACCTGTCACCAAAGAGAGTTGCCATCAAGGACAACACCTATACCATAGAACCACTCCTGTGCCAAAATGCCAACAATCTCCCCCTTTGGACTTGATGGCAACCCCAAGATCCTCAAAGTCATTCTCCCCCTTTGTCATCAAGGGCAAAGGGCTATGCTCCCCCTGAGTACATGTAGATATCTCTGCTCTGCTGTGCTAAACATGCTCCCCCTGACTGTAGGCAAGATCTGCAAAGGATGTTCTTCAAGAAGAACCAAGACATATACATTATGAAAGACCTTCCTATCACCAAAAGACTCAATACATACATCCATCACCCAACCAAGTGGGGATACATCAGAAATTTACATATGACAACCAATCACATTGCATCAATCATCCCAGGCATAGTGGGGAAACCAAAATAGGCCATTACATGACCTTGATAAAAAAGATATACATGACATAGAAACGAAATATCAAGACTATGCAAATCACCAATAACTACTATCAGCAACATCTGACAATCACTGTATATATCAGCAACCATGTTGTTCTTCTGTTCTCCTTTCTGCAGCTGATCCACCTGAAACAAAAATAGCTTGAGTACTAGAACCAAGAGCTTCTAAGGTAATGCCAACAATGCATTGTTAGAAGATTATCTGCTCCCCCTGAACCTGTGCCTGATGGTCTCTGACAGACCCATATCAGACTCTCTTCAACCAGAGTCTGTTCTTGCTGATTTTCTTCAGAATTCCATATACGCGACTGCACCTGCATAAATCTGCGTATGTACGCGGATTCCCCTCATCCAACTCACGTACACCAACTTTTCTTTGAAATAGACAAGCTTCAACAGCAGGATGAAGCATCAACTACTCCCAGCTTCTGTCTGAGATATTCAAAAGTTTCCCTGGGCAGTGGTTTGGTAAGGATATCAGCAATTTGTTCCTTGGAAGGAACATACTCCAACTTGACTTTTTGCTCAAGCACTTGTTCCCGAAGAAAGTGATATTTGATAGGTATGTGCTTGGTCTTTGAATGCATGATAGGATTCTTTGAAATGCTTATTGCACTTGTATTATCACATAAGATAGAGACAGGTGGAGTACAAGTGATTTGAAAATCCTGCAAGGTTTGCATCATCCAAAGAAGTTGAGTGCAACAAGATGTAGCAGCCACATATTCCGCTAAAGCTGTAGATAAAGCAATCGAACTCTGTTTCTTGTTGAACCAAGATACTAATCTGGAACCCATAAAGAATGCACCACCACTTGTGCTCTTCCTGTCATCCACGCTTCCGGCCCAATCTTCATCTGTGTAAGCATGAAGTGTGAGATCTGTATCTCTAGGGTACCATAAGCCATCGTTTTTAGTTCCTTGAAGGTACTTGAAGATTCTCTTGACTGCCTGAAGATGAGTTTCCTTTGGATTTGCCTGAAATCTTCCAACTATTCCCACTGCATGCATGATGTCTGGTCGGGTACCTGTCAAATAAAGTAGACTTCCAATCATGGATCTATAGGTTGGTTGATGCACTGCTGCCGATTCATCATTTGCACTGAGGTTGCATCCTGTAACCATGGGGGTACATACTGGTTTTGAATCTTCCATGCCATACTTCTTCAGAATCTTCTTGAGGTACTTGGTTTGAGACAAGAAGATACCGCCTTCATTTTGTTGGATTTGCAATCCAAGAAAGTATGTCAGTTCTCCAAGCAAAGACATTTCGAATTCTTTATGCATCACCAAGGCAAAGCTTTGACTCATACCTTCTTCGTTGCGGCCAAAGATAATATCATCTACATACACAAAAAGTATTAGCAATTTGTCATTTTCAATTTTTATATAAAGATTGCTATCTGCTAATCCTTTTGAAAAACCTTGTTGATGAAGGTATTTGTCCAAGCGGTAGTACCAAGCCCTTAGAGATTGTTTAAGGCCATAGAGAGCCTTTTTAAGTCTGCATAAAAGATTTGGATCATTCCCAAGGATAAAGCCATCTGGTTGCTCTATGTACACTTCTTCTTCTAAGTCTCCATTCAGAAAGGCTGATTTTACGTCCATTTGAAATACTTTGAACTTCTGGAAGCTAGAGAGAGCAAGGAACATTCTGATGGCCTCAATTCTAGCAACAGGAGCAAAAGTTTCTTCAAAGTCTATTCCTTCCTGTTGAGCATACCCTTTACAAACAAGTCTAGCCTTGTTTCTAATCACTTCCCCATTTTCATTCAACTTATTTTTGAAGATCCATTTTGTTCCTATGACATTTTTGTCTTTTGGTCTAGGAACCAACTCCCAAGTATTATTCTTTTCGATCTGTTCAAGCTCTTCATCCATTGCCTTAACCCAACACTCATCTTTGCATGTTTCTTTTACATTTTGCGGTTCAGTGGAAGAGAGCAATGCCAAATAGCTTGAAGCTTCTGCTATTGTTCTTCTTGTTTGTATACCTGCTTCTTTCTACCCCAAAATTTGAGATTTTGGATGATTCTTCTGAACGTACCTGGATGGAGTCTTCTATTCTATCCTTATATGTTCCTCTGGTGCCTCTTGGGGTTCTTCTTCATCATCTGCCTGATTTGGAGAGTAGTCTTCATCCTCATTGATATTTTCATGATTCACTTCCCTAGGGATGTATCCTTTTTCATCAACCACTACATCAATGCTGTCAACAATTCTTCCAAGTCTTTTATTGTAACACTTATATGCTTTGCTGTAGGAGAATAACCAAGGAGAATGCCTTCATCTGCTCTAGGTTCAAGTTTGCCAAGCTGCTCATCAGTATTCTTAATATAGCATTTGCTCCCAAAAATTTTGAAATGCTTTACCGAAGGAGTCTCACCATACCAGAGCTCATGAGGAGTTTGTGTGTTGTTCACTCGGAAATTTGTTTTGTTGAGAATAAAAACCACAGCATATGCAACTTCACCCCGGAAGGTTGCGGGAGTTCCAGACTCATCAAGCATAGCACTAGCCATTTGTTGGACTATTCTGTTCATCCTTTCCCCCACTCCATTTTGCTGAGGAGTCCTAGCTGTAGAGAATTCCCTTCTTATTCCATGTTCTTCACAGAAATCAAAAAATTCATTTGAGGTAAATTCCCCACCTCTATCGGACTTGAGGCACTTAATTTTGTAATCTGATTCATTTTCAGCCAAGGCTTTGAAGGATTTGAATTTTTCGAATGCTTCGTCTTTGTGCTTCATAAGTCCTAACCAAACAAACCTGGAGAAGTCGTCAATGAATAATATAAGGTATTCTTCTCCTCGAGGTGACCTTGTCCTAAATGGACCACATACATCTGTATGGACTAGCTCAAGAGGCCTGCTAGCTGATCCTTCCTTCTCAGGAAAGTTAGTTCTGGTTTGCTTACCAAACTGACATGATTTGCATATGGTGTTGTCTGGAATTTTGATATCTGGAAGAACACGAACTGCCTGGTATTTGCATGCTTTCCTTATTTGTGAAAAGATTAGATGCCCCAACCTCTGGTGCCATAACCAGTGTTCATCATCCTTGCTTAAATAGCATTGTTGTCGTCCTTCTTCAAATATGTATAGATTATTTGGAGTTCTTCTGCCTTTGATCACTGTTTCTCCTGTATCAAGATCATGAACACTACATCCATTTGATCGAAATATTACTTCGGTTCCTTGATCGCACATCTGACTAACACTCAGAAGATTATGCTTCAAGCCATCAACATAAAAAACATTTCCAGCTTTGACATGTTCTTTCAACTGAGCAGTGCCTTTTCCTTTTATGGCTGCAGGGGTATCATTTCCAAAAGACACCTTCTTTTCCTTTTCTATTGCAGTATATGATTCAAGTTTTTCTTTATCCCCTGTCATATACTTCGAACATCTACTGTCGATATACCATATTTTCCTATCCTTCTGCATAGAAGGCTATCCCACATCTTTCTGGTTGTGGTTCCTTCATTCTCCATGTTCTGGCACTTGAGGTATGTTCCTTCTAAGTTGTCTTCCAAAACGTGCTCCTGCATTCAGAATCTTCATGACCAAAGTTATTACAAATAGAACATTCAACTTCATTTTCAAGGGCCGAAAAGTTGTTATAAGTCCTTTTCGTGATTCCAATCATATTCCTTTGTTTTTGAGCTTCTCTAGTCATGATTGTCTTATAGGCAACACATTGAGCTGCTTTGTGACCAAAATTATGGCAAGAGAAACATTGGCCATTGAAGAAACTCCTGCGATTATCAAATCTATCATCCAACCAATTGTAGTTTCTACTGACATCCATTCTTGAGGAAAATTGGGAAGATTTTACCTGTGGCTGATTGTAGCTTATGTTTGTCCTTAAGGTAGCTTGTCCCCGATTTTCTTGATAGTCTTTATTCGTTCTTGAGGTAAACTGTCCTTGATTTACCTGATGATTTCTATTAGGCCTTTGCTCGCTCTTCTTTGCTGCATTAAGATAACTTTTGGAGGTAGAAGCTTGAGATGTTTCTCCATTATATCCCAGACCTGTTTTGATTAGTGGAGAACGCTGCACATTGATAATATTATCCAGAGTTTCAGATCCTTTAACAAATTTAATATTAATAGCTTTTGTTTTCTCAATCTCCTTTCTACGAAAAACAATTTCACATTCCAATTTTTCAAGATGTTTTTCCCTTTCAACCAATTGACATTGTAGAGAATCAATAATTGCACTTTTCTCTTCTAAGCAGATTTTGAGATTAGTCATCTCTTCACAAAAGCCTTCTACATCTATAGCATCCATGTAGTCATCATCTTCAAAAGCCATTAAAATTTTATACTTATTACCTCGTTCATCTTCATCACTATTTGAAAGTCCATCACTATCTTCATGAGTGTAATAGATTTTCTTATTTGCATTTTGTTTCTTGTTCCATCTAACAGGTTCCTTCCCTTTGTCAATCTTATCCTTGTGAGGACATTTGGCAACATAGTGACCGACTCTTCCACAAGCAAAGCATTTGAAAGGTAACTTACCTCGGAACCGTCCAGTAGCTCGTTGAAGATTTCTGACAAAATTTGATTCTTCTTCTTCTTCTGACACGTGTCCTGACTCATAGTACTCGCCTTTGCCTGAAGCCTTGAAGGCAGCTTCTCTCCTGTCTGATGGTCCTCCTTTCCTCATTTCATAAGCAGTTAGAATTCCGTGCAACTGTGACATTTTAAGGCTTTGTAGATTCTCTTTTTCTTCTATTACAAAAACTTTAGATTCAAGCCTAGGGGACAAAGATCTTAGAACTTTTTCAACCACAACGGCCTCTTTTATTTCTTCACCCAAATTTTTCATACAATTAACAATCTCATGTACATGAAGAAAATAGTTAGCCACGTTTTCATCATTATACATCTTGATATTTTCATACTGAATCCTGAGGGTTTGAAGTTTTGCTCGTTTTACCTGATCATCTCCTTCATAGCTTAGGACAATCTTGTCCCATATTTCTTTTGCTGATTTTAACTGCATAACTTTCACGAATTCTGATTGAGATAGACATCCCAATAGAGTATTGACCACCTTTGCATTTGTTTCATATTTCTTCTTCTCAGCCGGATCTATAGGAGTTGCTGCTGGAAAAGTATATCCTGTATCTATGATATCCCAGACTTCTATACCCAAAGATTGAAGATAGGCAGTAACTCTTACCTTCCAATATACGAAGTTTGTCCCATCAAAAACCGGTGGACGAATTGATGCTTCCCTCTCGTAGTTGCTCATGATGAAAGATCTTCCTTCAAGTGATCAAGCTTCTTCAGAAGGACCTGCTCTGATACCAATTGTTGGAAATAATACTGAGGGGGGGGGGGGGGGTGAATCAGTATTATCAAGTCAAATATTTCCTTTTTCAATTCTAGATGATATACGCTACTTCTGTTAATAAAAACCGCGTATATACGCAACTACAGATAAAGAAACCCGCGTATACAAAGAAGACTTATAATTTGATTTATCTTTCAGATGTCAGTTATTAATATGTGTATCAGAAGCAAATAAACAGTACCAGAAACAGAGCAGAAGACAGTCACACACAAGAACACAAGATATAAGGAGGAAACCCAATGTGGGTGAAAACCCCCTGCTGCAATTCATCTCTATCTTCTTTTTAATTAGAAACTTCCCTTTACAATGTTTTGTACTGGTGCAGTCTTTACCAGTACGTAGGCTGCAACCTGTAGAGAGCTACAACTCTCTCTTGTTCTCCAGCTTTCCTGGAAGGGAGCTCCAACCCCCTAAGTTCTTGTACTAGCTTGAGATACTAGTACGCAGGCTCCTACCTGCAGAAGGTTGCAACCTTCTCTTTGCTTTCAGGGACCCCATTTCATTAATTTTCAGACTGGATCCACAAGTAACATCAATCAAACATTAGGAATTTCTGCATAACCCAAACTCCTTTTCACCAATCAAAAGCTGAACCAAATAAACACTTCTATGATCACTGTACCTAGAACACAGTAACTGTAATCAAACACCAATTCTGAACCCAGAACACTGCAGTAATGAAACAGAAGTAGCTAGAACATAAATCAAGATATATACGCTACTTCATTGTTCAGCAACCTGTGAGTATACGCCTCTGTACCACAACCAACCTGTGTATACGCTTCTTTCACTCACAGAAAAAGCGTGTATATGCACTTGCAATTCACTGAACCTGCGTACAGATCTATAAAGGATAATTTATTCTTTTAAGCATTCAGACATCAGTTAACCCAGATTTATAGATCAAGAGTGCACCACATATAACATATCAAAATCATACAGAGATACCAATGTTCAAGCCTTGAGATTTTGATCCATCAATAGTCCTTATCCTTCTTGTGCTCAGGTTCCTCCTTCATTCAGATCTAGATCTGCACCATAACCCAATCACCAGTATTCCAGATCTCATACATTATCAGATATTCAATAATAATTCAGATGATCCCTTGTCACATGATCTCCTTCCTCTTTTATAGTTTTAGGCCTTCCACAATACCACGGTCCAAAACCATAATAAACCAATACCAAGGGCCCAAAACATGGGGTCAACACTTCTGACGAGATACCATGGTCCAAAACCATAGGTTCAAATTCCAAGGACTAACAACCATGGACCAAAAATAATTTTCCCACCATGTACGCGCTTTTCTGTGCATAAAAGTGTGTGTATACGCATATGCGACTTCTGAACGTATAACTCGCGTGTATACGCGTGTTTGGCAAGGTGAACCTGCGTATACAAGATTTCCTTCATACTGAGCGCCTTAACTGAGATCTGTCACCAAAGAGAGTTTCCATCAAGGACAACACCTGTACCATAGCACCACTCCTGTGCCAAAATGCCAACAACATTTTAGTGGCTCGCATAGGTAAAATCCTCATGACTTTACTTCATTATTTAAATATTCCAAGAGACAAAGAAAGGAGGGTCACCTCATAGATTTAGCATAATAGATACATGTTAATAAGTGTGAAAAGGATGAAAAGATGAGTGGAAATGTAAGGAAAAGGTAAGCAGATTTAGCACCCAACAAAGGCACGCTTATCTGTCCTACAATTTCACCCAACGAGCGGGAATCATGTAAGGTTTAGTGGGAAGTTTCCGTGTTCGGGGCACACAAGCCAGGTTTTGGTCGAATTGTGGGGAGATTAGTTGCAAATTTTGGGAAAAGAGAGAAAGAGGCATAACTTTCTCAATTTTTTGTCTTTTAAGGAGAAAAATGATGCTAGACAGGGGATTTTGATAGATCTGAAGCCATTGGAGTTATTATTGAAGCCATTTGATCATTGTAACTTGATGTAATCACTATTTTTATGAGAATAATTATAGGCCCAAGCATTGGAAGCTGGACTAGGAGACGTAGCCCAAGAGGGGTAAACTCCTTCATCCCTTATTGTTTTGTGTTTACTGTTATGGTGGTATTTTCTGCATTATTCTATAAATTCTGAAGTTTAATTTTATGTTTTTTGTGTTTATGAATTTAACATAAGAACCTCAAAACTCAAATTTAATCACTTGCAATTTACATAAACCTCAAGCAGTTTAATTTATAGATCGACCGTCTATAACTATCCTTGATTTTACTTTATGGGAAGCCATTAGGAAAAAAAAAAATTGATGAGGATAATAGAAAAATTACTAGAAAATGAGATGATTGTGTGCTAAAACTTGTTGAAATTTACTTGCAGGTTCGAGCTAGAGGCTTTGGTTGTAGGAAGAGAACAATAAAGAATGCGTTTTGGATAAGGGATAGGCTTTTCTAGCAAAATGTTGATAACATGAAAAAATTAAGGTAACGATTAGTGACGTGGGAGAATTAAATGATTAATGGTAATTTTTAAAGTTTATCGGAGAAATGGTGGTGGCTAAGGATAGGGGAGACTTAACAATGAATGAAATTGGTGGAGAAAATGACGGGAGGAGTGAGCGGTTTGCAAGGGGGTATGTAGGTGGCTTGTGGTTTTTGGGAGAGGGGTACGGCAATGTCTGTAGGGCTTCCATGTATCCAAAAATGGGATCAGGCCATCTGCTTTGCAGACCCTCTCCCCCATTAACTCTCAACAATGCGGGGGGGTCCCACAATGCATCGAGGGCCATTGATCTAGGTAGACCCAATGTTGTTCATTTGAAAAGTGAACAAGATTAACCCTTGGCGGAAAATCAATCAAATCAATTATTACAATTACATAATATAGTTGACTATGTTCCAGATTATATAAAAAAAATAAAAATGTGCCATTTAAATGTGTTCGCAATTACTAGGGATATTAAATTTTTTAATTCTTTTATCCCTTTTTATTTCTTTCTTGTTTTTTAGTTTTTCTTTATTTCTATTTTCTTTTCAATTTTTTCTCTATTTTTTATTTTTATTTTTATTTTCAAAATGTAGGAAAAATATACAAAATATTACAGGGGTAAAAATAAGTTACAATATGTGGCGAAAAAACTATCAAAAAATATATCAAGTATTTATATACTAGAAGCACACTATCTAAGAAAAAAATATCAAAGGCCTACATGAAAACAAGTTCATGTTTGTATAGTATCTAAGTCATGATATGTTCATATAAATCTATTATGCAAACATAAAAAATGGCAACGAAGCAATAATAAATAGCTAGTATATAAATTATGCAATAATATAAAAAAGATGCCCATCCATATAGGGTCGGCGGAAGAACTGATAATGATCATCACCCCGAAACTCTGTCACTGTCCATAATCCTAGATCCAAGAGCAGGCCTTCCTTAGAAAGTCTGCTAGCGACCCCATTCCTTTCATTGAAAACATGGAAACATATGAAAGATGTGAAAAGGTGTTTAATACGTTGAATGTACTCCACACTATCAACAAGCAAAATATTCATGTAACACTATGTTATGTTAACCCAGTTGAAAAAAATCAAGTAATCACCAAAGCACTACAGGTGAGAAACTCCTTCCTCAATAATAGACGAAATAATAGTTCGACATGCATTAACCTCTGCATAATTATTTGTCCCCCTGACCAACCCAATTTTAACATGAAAAGAGTGATTATCAACAAGATGAAGAACAAATCCACCACCTCACATAGACACTTCCCCCCTAGAATACACCATCAAAATAGCCCCATCACTTTGTGATATCTAGAATTTCAATGGACATTGAGTTTCCATTTAGCGATACCCTGGACTGAGGTAAATGAGTAAGAATGACCAACCCATCAACAATAATTTTTTCAGGGTAAGACGATGAATCCAAAAAAATTTCTTTGTTGTTGGAAATCCAAATGCCCCAACATAGGATAATAGGAAGTAGACAAAAAGCAAAAGTACCCCTGTTTTTTACCTAGAGTTGTCAAGTATATGAAAAGGATAAACTGACACAAAGCAAACCTAAGCCCAATAAAGGATGAAAAGTTTCCCAAACACGCATAGCAAACAGACAATGAAAAAAATTTGATTTGATGCTTCCACATCATTTTTACATAAGACACGCCACCCCAGCACAATTTTATACATGTGCCACATAATGCTCCAAGTGGGCAACTTATCAACCATAATACACCAAACCAACAATTTTAATTTTGAAAGACACTTTGTTTTCCATAGAACCCGCCACCACCAAGCCAAAGAAAAATTATGATCATTAGAACTAAAGCACAAATATCCCAGTTTCAGGGTGTAAATACCATGTGGCACATAGGTAAAAGCTACCTCTTCCTCCTGGTCACAAAGATAGATGTGATCATATCACAAAGAATCAATAAAACGAGTTCATTCTACCATGAAAACGTTAGGTAAATGGATATCAGTGGCATACAACCAACCTCACTTCCAAATATTTGAGTGAGTAGGAGCATCTAAGTTGTCCAAACGATTAATGCCCAAGTGACGTAGGTGATCAAAGAGAGGCTGAGAAAGTCTATGGACATTCCCATAAGCCAACCATTGATGATATCCAAGAGGCAAGATGGAACCATTTCCGATCCGCCAAGCCAAAACTAAAACCACCAACTCTAACGAATTGAGAACTTCCCTCCAGACCATAGAAATATTATGTCAAGGTTCGTAATGAATCCACACCCGATCATCCAAAGATAAGGGAGTGATTTATTTTTTCATAATAACCTTCATCCATATATTGTGAGTGGATAAAATATGCCTGACACACTTAATAAGAAGTGATTTTGAGAAAATATAGATTTTTTTGAGACCCCACCCCCTAAGGAGTTTTGGGATAGCCAATCTACTCCAATGAACCCAAGGCAAAACAAATTATTCCTTTGAACCGTCCCATATAAATTTAAAGAAAAGCCTCTGAACTTTCTCCAAAATGCACTTCGGGACCCAAGAGAATGACATCCAATACATAGGAATTACTTCCAGAACCAATTTTACCAGAACCAATATGCCCGCACAAGATAACCACCTAAAGTACCAACAAGTGAGTCTTTTCTCCATCTTGGAAAATAACCACTTCTAGTCATATTTGATATAACAATTTGGTTTTAAGTTGAACGCTGAATATTTCAAAACTTATATCCAACTCTGAAATAGCAAAGGGGAAGATAGAGAGAATATGATCGATATCCTGCTCCTCAAAATTATGAACAATAATGGAGGACTTCCTGTCATGGATCACCATACCCATCATAGAATCAAATAGACCCAGAATCACTTCCAATTTACCCAAATCCCAAGCCGAGCAATTACAAAAAATAAGTATGTCATCCACAAATAATAAGTGAGATATCAATCGTAGTTGGGCAATAACCACACCCTGAAATTCCCTTCTTCTTACAACATCCTTTAACATAAGACTTATCCCTTCAACAACAAGTAGCAATAGAAGATGGGATAAAGGGTAGCCCTGACAAAGACCACACTAATCATGAAAGAAGTGACTGGCATATCCATTTATGAATAAAACAAAATATATATATATATATATATATATATATATATATATATATATATATATGTTATAAAACCCATGATCCAATTGATAAATTGTATATCAAAACCCACATGAGTAAGAAGTAGTCTAATAAAAGACCAATTAACAATATCATATGCCTTGAGAGGTCAATTTGAAAAAAAACGTCGTTCGAATTTAATAAATTGATGCTATGTAAACCCTCCTAAGCTACCACAATGGCCTCATGGATTTGACTCCCAACAAGAAACCCAAATTGTTCTTGTGAAATAACCTTAGAAAGAATAGGCTTGATTCTATGGGAAATCACCTTAGATATAACTTTAAATACATAATTTCACAAGGAGATAGGGAAAAAATTCTTGAAAGAGGAAGTATTGTCAGACTTTGGAATGAGGGCAATGAAATTAAAGTTAAAAGTTGGGAGGACCTGACCTTCACAATGAGAATCATTCACCACATAAAGGAAATATGAACCAATAAACTCGAGAAAAGTTGAGAAAAATTTTGCATCTCATTCATCTGATCCTTGACTCATCTTTTTGGAAAATAGATAGTTCTAATTTTAATTCCCCTTATGTTACATCCCCAATAGCTCCATATTCTCATCATCATCCAAAAAAGGGGGAAAAAATTGAGCCACCCAAATGATCTCAACAAAATTAACCCGTGAGGTTCCTGGAAGATATTCCGGAAATGTTAGATACCCATGTTTGCACGGCCTTCAAAGCTATAAACCTCTCACCCCTCCTCATTCAACATCCACCAAATATTGTTATGGATTTTCCTACCTTTAACATATGCATGGAAGAATTTAGTTTTTTCATCACCACTATCCAACCATATTGCCCTACTATTGAGGCACCAAGTCTCTTCTTTTTTCACCAGGACCTCTTTCCTCCTGGACACAAGTCTGTGATATACCTCACGAAACTCCTATGATTGAAAACTATCGAGCCCCATATCAGAGAAAGCCTCGATATATTATTCAATAAGTAGAAATTCCTCCTCCTCTTGCCTAAAATCAAAACCCACCCAATCCTTGACTAGATATTTAAGATGTTAAGATTTCTTTCAAATTGAATGGAAGCAAAAGCACAATTACAACCATCATAAGGGAAAAAAATTGTTTAACCAAAACATGAAATCCTCATATTTTAGCAAAATGGCATTCATTTTAAAAGGGCTTGTAGATTTATGAGAATTCTCATTTGTTAGCACTCTATAATTTCCCTAGGCTGAGGAGAGAAATTTCAGAGGTAACTACAAAACCATTTTTAGGCTAGAATCTAGCTCTTCTAACCTTGGAGAGGGATCTCTCACTTAGGTTGTTCAACTAATCTGATATTAGGCTAGGTATAATGCTCAATAAGGTTTTATTTTCAAAGGTTTTCTGGTAAGAAAGGAGACGTATCCATTGGGCATGGAGTCATGTCAAATTTATTATTGTCTAGTGATAAGATGAAGACAGAAAGGGTTTTTCCACAAGGGTAAGGTAGGAAATCTTGGTGATGGAATTAATTTGTTGTAGGAGGGTGAGTGTGAGAAAAAAAATGGAAACAACACCAAGAGTATCAAACTTTAGATTATATTTTGAATGTTATTTTAAGAAGAAAACATAGATAACTTGGTAAAACTAAATCAAAGCACCTTTTAGATGAATTATGAGTTAAACATATGGTTCTTCCAAGCATGAATACATACATTCAAGAGATGTAAGAACATAAGACAAACTTACAACATTAAAGAATCACAATGCCACCAAGATCTAACACATGAATCCTTGCAAATCACCTCTTGTCTTCCATTCATTAGCAAAACATTTCAGTGAATACAATGCACACAAAGTATCTTTCTCTCTAATCTAACCAACATAGCCCTCTTCTTAGTTTTCAACATATTATATATATATATATATATATATATATATATATATATATATATATATATATATATATATATATATATATATATATATATATATATATATATATATATATATATATATTCCATTCCCATCTAGCGAGGTCAAATTTTTCAAAAGGAATCTAGTCAATCAGCTAGATACATCGAACTGTTCACCTACTTTGCAGAAAAATAGGAACTAATTACCTAATGCAGTTTTCAGCTTAATACATCATTAAAATTAGAAATATTCATAAAAAATCACTAACCATACCATCCTAAGGAGTAATTCCACCTAAAAACATGATTAAACAACCTTTGGAACCCAAAAAATTCGAATTTACAAGGCAAAATCAAGACTGTGTAAAAAACGCAACATCTGCTGCAAATCTCCCAGTTTTATAGCAACTTTCGTAGCATCTCAAGTTTTGCATATTTGCAGCCTTCCTCTGACAAAATGGAGCAATTGGGTAGTCTCAAAATATACCTGTGATGGTAATGAAATCCTGAAACATTATTTAAAATGGTTGCATACTTCCTAATTTCCTGATCTCGTTGGTTGGCAATGTAGCAAACTTTTGCAAAAAAATTTCATTTTCGCAACTTCAAAATTCTAAGCATATGATGATTTATTCTAATGTAAAGTGTTGGAGGAAACATTTAAGTGTTGTGAAATCCTTATAACACCCTACATGAAAAATAAAACCTCAAAATTGGACCATCTCATTAGCATAAACGACCGTATAAAATGTTTTGCATGTCCTTGCTGTGTTTTTGCAAACTCTACCAAAACTGACCTATGTTGACTTCTTGAGCAAAAAGACAAAATTTAGAGCTTAGTGGCATCCACCTGATGAATATTTACCTTTGTGCTTCTTCTGCTAGTATATCTAACTTTCCCCTCTTCCTCTTTCTTCTAGATTGCTTGGCCTCAGTCAACTGTTGTTTTACTAATCTGAGTCTCCTTTTTAAGACCAAATTATGTGTATACAAATTTCTCACTTGCCTATGTAGAGGCAAGGTCCACTTTAACTTATGTTTGGCCTTGTCAAGGATAGGTTCAAAAAATTGTAATTGATTAAATAAACTCAGCTTATCCCTTTGATCTTTTTCTGCAAGCCAATCTACTTGCTATTGAACTCCTTCAAGTTGTTCCAACAATCTTTCAAACTCTTTCTGCTCATCAAAAACCACCTTTTGTTCTGGCTGAATAGTCTCCTTCATTTTCATTTCCATCTTGGCAGCAGACCTAGTTCTAGGTCTCCTTGAATGCTCAAATTTCACCTTCACATCTTCAACATCTATGATTTGCTTTCTTTTGTCTTTAAAAACATGTATCAATGCTCTCCTTGATGATTCTCCTTCACTAGGCCAGGCAACTTCATGTGATATTTTCGGCCTAAGTTCTCTATTTTCTTGCTACAAGTATGCTACCATAAGATGAGCCTTGTCCAACTGATATTGCAGGTCCTTAATTCTCTGATCCCTTTCATCAACTTCCACTTCTTCATGTGCACTTTCTGATATCTCAATAGCTTGAACAGGTGTAGGGTCTATAGGCAATCTCTTGGCTGAAGCTCTTGTTCTCAGTCCCCTAGCCACTTGTTCTACCTCAGGTGAGAAGTGAAGTTTCTTGGCACTTCTTTTGTCAACTGATTTGTCCTTAATCAAAGGTTTTTTGACCGAGCCAACTGCTATAGATGAGGCCTCTTTGATTGCAATTGATGGGGTATCTCTCTTAGTCCTTTGGTTGTCAAAGGACTATGTCATCCAGCCTGAAGAAATCAAAAAATATTGCCATGAATGTTCCCTCTTGTCAAGTTATTTTATCACCAGCAGTTTAATCAATGAAAAATGAAATAAAATAGGTTCAATTTGACTCCCCTTTGCTTGAACTTTGTCATCCATTTTGCTGAGACTCCTAAGTAAATAGTAAGGAAGATTCAAAGGTTTCCTGCTTGTAAAATGCATTATAAGTCTAATATGATACTGATAAACTTTATTGAACCTCCCTTCACATGTAAAATACATTTGAATCACCTTCAACAATTTACTATGGTGGTCTTGCAAATAACTCCTCAGGATAGCAGATCCATATCCCTCCTGGTATTGTGGCTTCAAAAAGTATTTGAAATGAGCTAAATCTAACTCCATACCCTTAAACCATTCTTCACCATGTAAAGGGATCTCAGTGGAAACAACTATTGATTGCTCTGTGACAACAAACTTCAAATTCCCAACTTTTACTTCCTTCCCTTTGAAATTTAGTGCAAATTGTTTAGTAAGCTGCAAGTGGTGACCCTGGACCTGAATCTTCTCACAAAATGTGATACAACCAGCTTGTTCAAATGATACCCTAATGGCAGGGTCAGAGTTTACTAAGCTAAGGTCTTGGGGTTCATATCACACAATATCTCCTCCTTTTACTTTCTTCTTTCCTTCTGGGGTCTCCATCATAAAAATATAGGTATTACAGTCTCCTCAGAACAAGATATGATGCTGTTGAAAAGTGGAATATGCAGTAGATTGGAGGCAGGGTACTTTTGCAGCAAACAAGGGAGTTTCACAATAGATAAGGAAAATACACAACAATAATTGACTAGGGTTTGGGAAGCAACAAACAAATATATGATTGGTGTCACTCAAATGAAGTTCAAAGGAAGAGTATGTATAGTTCATAGGAATACCGAATGCAGTGGGAAAACAAAATATATGCACAACGAGAGGTGGAAAACGCTTTTCGTAGCAATTTGTGTAGCGAAACCCCTGACATCTATAGCTTAATGTGGTTGGAGAAGTTATACTTTTATTTTCTTAGTTTGACACGATAAAGTGTGGCACATACAATGTAAAAAACCTTAGAGGAGCGAGAGGAACCCTTACTCATGACCGGTCTGACAATTCTTTGAAATGTGCAACAATTTCTTAGTTTCGCTTCATCTTGAGTTTCGTAGCATCCTCAGTTTCGGATAATCCTCTGTTTCACAAAGTCCTCTAGCTTGTGCAACAGTTTGAACTTGCAGACATGCAACACTCCTTCCTTCGACCTTCAAAGTGTTTTTAAAGCATGTGCTTTGAATGAGAGATGAGAGTAAGGAAGCACCTTTAGGATCTCCACATCTTACAAATATTTTCTTTAGGCTAATGATTATCCACTTTCTTGATATGGGAAATGATAAGTGATTTTTTATAATGATGACACCATGACATCATGACATGACTGACCATAGATTCCCATAACTGACAGGACTAATCTAACTAACTCATGATGACTAAAATATTTCATGACATGACCTTCAAATACCCTTTCATGGTGACCAATGACCCCTTATGATTACCCTTTTAATGATGATCCTTCATGACATTACACCAAGAAACGTTCTAGTCTCTTTGCCACATAATCCTGCCCCTCCATTTAATTACTCCAAGTGGGTTTCAATCGAACAAGGGGGAAATCAATCAAACACATATGGAGCCCAAAATTTAATGAATCATTGCAAGAACCAATATGTAAATTTTTAAAAGATAGGAACTAATTTACCAAGACCAAATGAGAAGGCATGTGATAGATCAATCCCTATCATAGGAGTTGATGATGAATCCAAAGAAAACAACCCTAAGTGAGACACAATCATCGACCTAGGAATGGCTGAAACAAATTCCATAATATCCTACACCCAACCAGTATCATCTAAGGCTTCCATAGGGACAACGCCCAAAGCCTCCCTTCCATTCTTATGCTTCTTTGATGTATTACCCTCATTGGAAAAAACATTGAAATGAATGTTGCAATTATTCACCAAGTGACCAAATTTGTGGCACCTCCTGCAACAGAATGGTAACCCTTCGTAATCCAAATCCTAAAACCACACCTATTTGTTCCCAATGTTCATAGTGGCATGGAGTTATTTACGTAAATCCAGACATACCAACACCCTTGCCATCGACTTATCATGGGTCTCATAAAAGGAATAATCCACATCTAAAAAAGAAACCAAACTCTTCCCCAAAATTTAAATCTTTAGGGATTCCACATGTTAGAAGGGAGGCCTGGAAAATGACCCCACACAAGAATTTCATCCATACACTCCTTGCGGTCATCAAATAATGGCGTCCAAACTTTAAAAATTACTAGCATGGAATCAATATCCCACACATCATTTTCAATTTAAACCACGTCCTCCTTAGACGTAAAATAAAGTTGGATCCACCCCTTAGCCAATAGAAAGACCTTTATAGTGTCAGAAATAACAACAGAAATAAATCAGTCATGCCAAGCCAAAATAGTAGCCAACACAAATTTTCTCCCCTATCTCTACGTACCAGATATTTCTTAGCCAAAAAAATTGCATCAACCATCTCCACATCATCCCCCAAACATAAACTATAAGGCACAGGAGTGACTTCACATTTCAGAGCTTGAAACTTCTTTTTTGTTTTAGCAGGAGGATGCGACACCCCCTCCTCCTGAATCTCATGATTAGAAGCTACATGAGCATAACCCTCCAGAATTGTGCTTGATTAAGGATGCAAAACAGGCTCTGCCTGGTTAATAGGGACTTGTGGATCTGAACCCGCCACTAGAAAGTCCATAGAGGAAATGGAAGCAACAAGAAAAGGCCCTAACGCACAAGCCAAGCTGCTCAAACACAGATGAGAAATTAAATAGGAAGATACTCCACTCAAAGCTGGAAGTGTCAAATCACCACATTAAATACCCCCAGAGAAAGGCGTAGTAATGTCGAAAAAACCCTACATTTGAGAAAGATGGAAAAAAGCGAGAAAACCCACCTACCGACATCAACTAAGAAAAATCCACTGAGGATGGAATGAAACATGGTTAAGTAGTTATTGGAAAGAATCCCTAACATGTGTTTTAATATTAGATATTCCCCAGAACCATGCAGTAAGGGTTCCATGTAAACCCATCAGTCAGGTTTGAACTTGCACCCGAAAAACCAGATGTCTATGCGAAAAAACTACCAGAGGAAACCATTTCTCCATTTGTAAAAAATATGGAACCCTTGTTGGGACTCACCGAGTCATAATCAACCTCATTTACATATTCCATGTTGGGCCACTCCACACAAACTAACTCAACAACCCACCAATAAATGCGACTTGAGGAACCTAGAATAATCTCGAAACACAAATATAAAACCCTATAAAATTCCTCATCCAGGTGAAAAACTCTACCGAACACATGATGTTGGAACTGCAGACACAGAAAACAAAATACCCTTTTGAATACTAAGGAGAATAAAGCATAGAAACATGTCAGCCAAAGTGATGAGCATGACCACCCATTGTTAACAAGACAAGAAGCAACCTTCACCATGAAACCCTAATGGAGAACACTACCCAAAAACCTCCATCCTCCTCACACAACTTTGCATTCATAATAATCAAGTGTTCAAGTACATGATCATTGCAATAAATTATTTAAGTTTTCCTTTGATTGATGAAGTGTGATGTGTTTAATTTCCATAGTTTCGTTGAATTGTATTATGAAATATACCAAATGAAGTATCATTGTAGAAAGTTCATATCTTTAAGATTGAATACCTAACTACAACCTAATTTACAATACTCATGGATATAGTAAAGTATAATTCAATGATTAATTTATCTTTCATTCCATTTCATTAGTAGAATAAGAAATAATCATAATAGATCTATCATACTATAAATAATCTAATTATGTACATATTGTGTTTGCATTTCACAATTTTATATACTCTATATTGATAATTATTACACAATTTATGCAAATAAATTACCTTAAAATGCCTCCTAAAAGGAAAACCTAACCATTTATGGGTGATACTTGTAATTCCTTAGCTTAGAAAGGTAAATCCTCCCTTTGGTCAACAATGTATAAGTGGTTATCAAAACTATTAGAGGAAGAATGAGAAAAAATATGGTTTTGTCACATGTTTAGTGAATGTTAGATGTGTAATAAAGGTATGTGATTTGTAGGAATTTGTTAGATTGTGTGCCCAAAGTTTTGGTCATTAATATTTGGTTTCATTTCCATAGGTCCTTAAATGTGGTGTGTTTCATTTCTGTAGTTAGTTTCATGGAATTGTACTATGAAATATACCAGATGAAGTATCATTGTAGAAATTTCAAATCTTGAAGATTGAAAACTTAACTACAACATGATTTACAACACTCATGTATATTGATAGTTGTAATTCAATAATTAATTTATTTTTCATTCCATTTATCTCATGTAATTGATTAAAAATTAAGCATTTTAGATAGATTGTATAAAAATAATCTAATTCTGCACATACCTTGTTTTCATTTTACAAGTTTACATACTCCAGATTGATAATAAAATATTACACAATTTATGCAAATAAATTACTTGACATTGCCTCCTAAAATGAAAACCAAACCATTTAGGGGTCATACTTTGAATTTCTTATCTTAGAAACATAAATCCTTATGTTGGTCAACAATGTATGTGTGGAATTCAAAACTATCAAAGGAATAATGAGAAAAAAGTGTGGTTTGGGCTACATGTTTAATGAATGCTGGATGTGTAATTAAAGGTATGTGATTTTTAGGAAGTTGTTTGATTGTGTTGCCAAAGGCTTATTCCTTACTACAGGGTGTTGAGATTGGATAAAGAAGATAATATGTAGATATTGCTTACTCCTTCCACCTTTAATAAAACATTACAACTTCAAAGGCCAACTAAAATGTTTAATATGCTCCATGTTGACGCTTTTATGGAAATATGTAGTGTTCGTTAGTTATCATGAATAAATGACTTGTAAAATCAAAAGTGAAGGTTGCAAAGATGTACTAGTTTCATATATTCAAATTTTTTGACTCTTACAAAGAAATGGTATTTATTTTTTGCTTGTCTAGTTGGATACTAGTCCATGACTTACATGTACAAGTACCAGTGGTTTAGGTGATATACTACAACTTGAATAAGAAAGAGATATTTGATAGGGAAAAAATGGTCTCTAATAAGATTTCACACCAATTGTTGGAATTCCAAAATATCAAAATATTTTACATCATATTTTCTTTTTGTTGTGCTTTTTACTAAGACTATCAAAAATTTTAATAGCTTAATGTTTTATTAACTAGAAGACCAAGATAATGTATTTATGGTACTTTTGTAGTGGCTGCAACACCCTCCAAAATTTAGCCTACACTCAAATTTTGGAGCCTACTATGGATCTCATGATCATTCATTCCTTATTCACTCATTGGTTAGCTGATGATTTCAATCTCCCTTCTTGGATCTCAAGAGTTGTTTACACTTTTACCTTTATATAGCAAGTGTCATCTTCGGGCATGGGAATTATCACTTGTCATGCAAAGAGGAGTTTTGGTTTGCTTCAAGGGGAAATATTTGTGAAAATGAGTTGTTCTCATCATATAGACATGTTTCACACTCATTTCCAAAGTTTCATGCACTATTACACAAGTGTTGTCATTATCCTCACAAAGTCTATCGTCAGAGCCACACTTGTTGTAAGTTGCTAGAAAGGTTGTTGCATTAAGTGAAGTATGTTTTCATATGTTTTAGATGATCTATGTTGTATCACTAAGTGTCCAAGTGTGTGGTCACAGTCAAGTTCTATCACTATTCACATCGGTTCCACTAATCCCACACTTAGCCAAATTCCAGAGGATTCCTAGCAACCTAGCCTCATCTAGCCTTCCTAAACTGTGCACTTTGCATTTGCAACCCTCAATATTTTTCCTTGCCTACTGGAACTGTGCAATGTGTAGAAATCCCAACCTCCCTTGGCATCCAAAACTATGCAAATTATTCCTCCAGTGTCCTTCCCTCAACCGAAACTCACTGCCTCCAAAAACTATGCAGTTCTGTCCCTTAAGCCTCTCAGCTTCCCAGTCACCCTTGCCTCCTAAAACTTCGTAGTTTTTCCTCCAAGAGCCCCATCCTGCAGTAGCCACTGCTTGCTTGAATTGCACAATTTTGTCCCTTAGTGAGGGTTGTGCAAAAATTTCCCTCAGTTTAGCCTAAGTTGTGCAATGCACAGTCTTAGTGATCAAGCTTAACCCTTGGCTTATTGAAATGCGCAATCACATATTCAATGGGCCTTATCCCCTGACTTGTCACTCAGTCTCAACCTAATTCATGAATCTAAGTGCTCTATCTTAGGCTAGGGGTTTCAGATTGATGTCGTCTCGTCATGAGTGAGTTGCAGACGCAGGTACTCTCTTACACTATGGAAAGATGATAAAGAAGGATATGAAGAAGGAGGACATACTAGATGACACTCAAGGAGCTAAGGAGAAAAGATAATCATCAGATAAGAAGACCAAGGAACTTGGGGGTATGATAGAAGATCGGGACCACATGAAGACTCCATTTGATTCACAACCCTTTGGAGGGTAGGTACAAAAAACAAAGCACATATTTCATGAAATGCACCTCTTAGAGTAGTATGAAGGAACCCTTACCATTTTCATATCATTATGTCTTTAATGACATGTATGGTCACAAACACTGAAAGTCATTCCATGTGTTTTTTCTAAGTGTTTCGTTGTAGGTTTTAACCCTGTACATAAATTACCTGCATACGAATTCTAAAACACAGAAGATAAACAATGCGAGAGCATAACACATAAAACACATATACACAAAGATTTTCCCCTGGATCCCAAAACCGGGACTACCTGCTTGATTTTTTAATTATGTTCCTTTCAATGTTACAATACATATTTATACATGCCGAAGCATCCAATACCATGGACCAAAAACCATAGGTAGGTTCACCTAACCTAATATAGGGTCCAAAAAATAATTTTCCCGGGGCGCTGCCCTGGAACCCGTAGAGGGGGGCTACCCGCCCCCCTCAAACCCCCCGGACAGGGGGGGCTATCGCACCCCCACTGCGCAATCGGCGCAACGAAGGGGGGGCTCTGTCCCCCCTCTAACCCCCCGGTTCACTACGTGGGTTAGTCGTGGAAAGAATATATCACAACCCAACAATCTCCCACTTGTTGTTTTCTTTCCACAGGGAGCCACAGGAGAGCTTAGTCATTTTTCCAGCCCTGAAATGCCCATTGTTTCTCTACACCAAGAGAACTTCTCAGAGCTCACAGATTTTGTCAATGCATCTGCAGTATTCTTCAAAGTGTCCACCTTTACCAGCAACACCTTTTTGTATTCTATCATATCCCTCACAAAGTGATACTGAACATCAATGTGCTTTGTCTTTGAATGATAAGCAGGGTTCTTTGCCAAGAAAATTGCACTTTGGCTGTCACAGTCTATTCTTATAGCTCCCTGTACTAACCCCATACTTGAACACAATATCTGCAACCAAACTGCTTCCTTACTTGCATGAGTGGCTGCCATGTATTCTGCCTCTGTAGCTGATAGTGCCACTACAGATTGTTTCTTACTCATCCAACTGACTGCACCTCCAAATAGGTTAAACACATAACCACTTGTAGATATTCTCTGATCCAGATCTCCAGCCCAGTCTGCATCAACAAAGCCACGAATATCCAACACTCTATCCAATCCTGATCTTCCTTGGTAGCACAAACCATAATCACTAGTGCCACGCAAATACCTGAAAACCCGCTTCACTGTTGTCCAGTGCTCCTTCCCTGGTTTTGACATAAAACTGCTCAATACTCCCACTGCATGTGCAATGTCTGGTCTAGTACAGACCATTTCATACATCAGGCTACCGACTGCACTTGCATATGGAACACGAGACATGCCCTCTTCCTCTTCTTGTGTCTTGGGACACTGTTCAACAGATAACCTCACACCTACAGGAATAGGAACCTTCACCAGTTTACTATCCTGCATATTAAACCTCTGCAATATTGTCTCGACATACTTCCTTTGGTTTAACCAGAGCTTCCTCTTTTCCTGATCTCTTTTAATTTCCATGCCCAAAATATAGTTTGCAGCACCAAGATCTTTCATGTCGAATTTGGAGGACAATTGGGTCTTCAAATCCTGGATAATTTCTTTGTTATTTCCAACCAACAACATATCATCCACATACAAGACCAGATAAATAACATGGTCACCAATTAATTTAAAATACACACAGTGATCTGCTTTGCTTCTGGTGAGGCCAAGTACCCGTATAAATGTATCAAATTTCTGATACCACATCCTTGGTGACTGTTTTAACCCATACATAGACTTATTTAACTTGCATACTAGTTCTTTCTTACCCTTCACCGCAAAGCCTTCAGGTTGCTTCATGTAGATTTCCTCTTCCAAATCCCCGTGAAGAAATGTTGTCTTCACATCCATCTGTTCTACCTCAAAATCAAAAGCAACAACAACAGATAAAAGTAATCTAATAGAAGTTACCTTGGCAACAGGAGAAAAAATATCACCAAAATCAATTCCCGGCACTTGGGAATATCCTTTTGCTACCAACCGAGCTTTGTATTTCTCCACCTTCCCTTCTGCATTTGTCTTCTTTTTAAACACCCATTTGCTGCCAATGGGTTTCCTTCCAGCCGGCAACTCCACCAGATCCCAAGCCTCATTTTTGTGCAAAGATGCCATTTCATCAACCATGGCCTCTTTCCAGAGTTTTCCATCCTCTGAATCCACTGCTTCCTTCACAGTTCTGGGATCATCATTAGTAACAGACAAAGAAAAATTTGAACAGAAAGCAGATGGACTATACCTTTCTGGTTGCCTTCTTTCTCGAATTGAACTTCTTAGAGCCGGATTTTGTGGCTCTTCATCTTCTGATTCCTCCTCTGTTGTAGATTCTGATTCTTCCTCCTTTAGCTCAAACTCTATCTTCTCAGGTTCCTTTGGTTGGACTTCATGTTTAATAACATCTTTCACCTCTTTGAACACCACATCTCGGATGTACACAACCTTCCTTGTTACTGGGTTCCAAAGCTTATAACCCTTTAAACCATCCTTATACCCAATAAAGATGCACTTTTCAAATTTACTATCCAACTTGGTTCGTTTCTCCTTTGGAACATGTACATATGCTTCACATCCAAATACCCTCGGATGTGAAAGAGAGGCAAGGATAATTTTAGGGGCGAATGTTCGCCCTTTGGCGAAATTAAGGGGTTTTAAATTTTTAGTGGGCGAATATTTTGTATCATAGTACATTTTTACAAATCACCTCAAATAGCCCACCTTAGTTTAAGGGAGAGGGTAAAAAAGGTAAATTTAGCCCTTGAAATTAGGACTTACAACCTTCCATTCGTCCATTTTCAAGAATAGGTTTTATTTAAGTGAATCCATTCGCCCATTTTTAAGAATAGGTTTTATCTAAGTGAATCCTATGGGCCAAATACCATATTTATAAAAGAGATATGATAAATTAATAAAAATATAAATAAATGAGAGGTATGGTAAATAAATAAAACATTTTTTATATTTACTCCATAAGTCACCTTATATACATGTAAGGGTGTAAACAAATAAAAATATAAGTAAAGTGGAGGTATGGTAAATAAATAAAATGTCCTTTATACTTACTCAAAAGGTATGGTAAATAAATAAAAATATAAATAAACTAGACGTATCGTAAATAAATAAAACCTCTTTTTATATTTAGTCCATAACCCTCGTTCTATTTATGAAGGCTCAAGAAAGAGGTTTTATTTAAGTGAATCCTATGGGCCAAATACCATATTTGTAAAAGAGGTATGGTAAATTAATAAAAATATAAATAAACGAGAGGTATGGTAAACAAATAATTTTTTTTTTTTATATTTACTTCATAAGTCACCTTATATTTACGAACACTCAAAAAATGGGTTATATTTAGGTGAAACCTATGACCAAAATACTATGGGACAAATACCATGGACTAGATTGTTATTAATACCATGCAAAAAACCATTATTAACCCTAATATTAGAATTAATAAAAATAAAAATGGCACATGGTATTGACCCATGGTATTCACCTGGAATGTAGCCTATTTAAATGGGGGAATTAAACCAGCATGTAGCCTATGCTAAGATTCACTAGGACTTTACAAAGTTTTATTATTTAGTGAAAGACTCGCCAAGATCTTACAAGATTTTATAATTGAGTAAAATATTCGCCATGCCTGGTGAGAGATTCGCCAAAAAATTATATATGCATATTATATTATTGATAAAATCGCCTTCCATTTTTCCTATATACCATGGAGATTCGCCCATTTATTATATTTATAAATTTAGGGGGGGTTCTTAAAATTTTCCCTGAAGAGAGGGTTTCTTACTAGTCCATAATTCTTGTGGAGTCTTATCCTCCAACGCTGATGAAGGTGACCTGTTGACCAGGTAACATGCAGTATCCACCGCCTCTGCCCAGAATTCCTGTCCTAACCCGGCACCACTGAGCATGCTTCTTGCCCTTTCCATCAATGTCTTGTTCATTCTTTCTGCAACTCCATTTTGCTGAGGTGTATATGGAGTAGTCTTCCACCGTGCTATACCACACTTCTTACAGAATTCTTCAAATTCCTCACTGCAAAACTCTCCACCATTATCTGTCCTCAACACCTTTATCTTCTTCTCTGTCTGATTTTCCACCAGAGCCTTAAATTCTTTAAACCTGTCAAAGACTTCAGATTTATTCTTAAGGAAATATATCCATGTATTCCTTGATAAGTCATATAAAACTGATACATAGTACACAGACTTACCCAGTGATGGAACCTTCACAGGTCCAAACACATCACTGTGCACAAGCTCTAATATCTGTTTCCCCCTCTTAGCACCAGAGGGAAAACTCACCGATTTTGCTTCCCATATACACAATTTTCACATAAATCAAAATCCAAAGAGTTATTGCTCATACCTTCTACCATACCTTTACCATGAAGTATTCGAAGCCCTTCTCTCCAATATGTCCAAGCCTTTGATGCCACAACATGGTCTTCTCTCCAAAGACCACTATATTTCCAACTCCACTTTCAGGAACCACAGAACTGTTGCACCCATCAACAACAGTGCCACCTTGCAGCTTGTACAGAGTTCCAGTCCGAACTCCCCGCATCAATACCAGTGCTCCCCGAACCATCTTGCAGGTATCCTTCTCGAACACTATTTTTACACCTGCATCATCCAACTTGCTTACAGAAATCAGATTTCTAGCCAATGCAGGAATATGCAGAACACCCGGAAGTGTTCTAACCCTTCCACCTTGCAACTTCAACTTTACTTTTCCACGACCAATGATTCTAGCCTTCCTATCATCTCCTAAGAAGACATCACCACCATCGTATTTCTCATACTCACAGAACCACTCTCTATGGGGAGTGAAGTGAAAGGATGCACCTGAGTCAATCAACCATGCCTCATGATCTACATGTGTACTTGAAGAAGCCAAGTACACATCCCCACCTTCATCTAAGGTGGTTTTCGCCTCTACAGAAGGAGCATCATCAGATCCCTTTCCTTTATCAGGAGCTTTAGATTTACAGTCCCTTTTGAAGTGCCCTTCCTTTCTGCATTTCTAGCACACCACCTTTACAAGTTTTCCTAGAGATTTAGATCCCCCTCTAGATTTAGATCTCCCACTCGATGACTTATTTTTGTTTCTATTCTGGGACCATCCTTGTATAGACAAGGCATCACCATTCTGGCTCTCCATATTTTTCTGTCTCATCTCCTCCGTCATCAAGGCTGAGACTATTTCATCAAACTTCAAAGCAGTTGCATTGCTACCTATTGCAATAACCAGACTATCCCACGAATCTGGTAGAGAACACAACAAACTGATGCACTTATCTTCATATGAAATTTTAATATCAACAGATGCTCACTGACTTACCACAGTATTAAATGCGTTTAGATGCTCTGTCACTGAGTCTCCATCTTTCATCCTTAGGTTATACAGCTTTTTCTGCAGGAACAATTTATTCACCAGAGACTTAGATTGGTACAAAGTCCCTAACTTGTCCCACAAAGCCTTCGCCGTAGCTTCCCCTGATACATTCAGCAATACTGAATCTGAGACACACAATCGTATTGTTCTCTTTTCCTTCTGATCCAACTTCTTCCATTCTTCATCGGTCACTCCCGTTGGTTTAGTACCTGGATCTACCGCGATCCACTGATCTTTATCCACCAACGAATCCTCCATCTTGAGTTTCCACAACTCAAAACTCTGACCATTGAACTTCTCGATCTCTATCTTTCCACTAATCGCCATCTTCTTTCACCAGAATTGATCCCGCAGATCTCCCACCGAACAGGGTCTACCACAGGCCCGAGCGAAACCCCTCAGCAACAAAGGCGTCCCCTTGAAGCCAAAACAGCTCTGATACCAAATGTAGGTTTAAACCCTGTACAGAAATTACCTGCATACGAATTCTAAAACACATAAAATAAACAATGCGAGAGCATAACACATAAAACACATATACACAGAGATTTTCCCCTGGATCCCAAAACTGGGACTACCAACTTGATTTTTTCATTATGTTCCTTTCAATGTTACAATACATATTTATACATGCCGAAGCATCCAATACCATGGACCGAAAACCATAGGTAGGTTTGCCTAACCTAATATAGGGTCCAAAAAAAAAATTTCCCGGGGCGCTGCCACAGACCCCGTAGAGGGGGGCTACCCGCCCCCCTCAAACCCCCCGAATAGGGGGGGCTGCTGCCCCCCCGCTGCGCAATCGACGCAATGAAAGGGGGGCTTTGTCCCCCCTCTAACCCCCCGGTTCACTACGTGGGTTAGTTGTGGAAAGAATATAACACAACCCAACATTCGTTCCCTTTTGTATGTTGGGATCACTATTTTCTTTTGGCATGTTTGACTAATATGTAATGTTGCGATCCTTTTCTAGTGTTTTTGAAGGTTGGTATTTATATATATGAGTTTTCCTAGCCATGTAAACACCTGCAACACTCATACACAAATTCTTGAGCGTTGTTGCACAAGAGACATCATGGTTGTCCTAAAGCCTATCCCAAGTGTCACGCTTGTTGCTTCTTGTGATGAGATAGTCACACAGAGGGTAATTCTTTGTTGTTGCTCTAGTGGTATATGTTGTTGTGTCATCAAAGTGTGTTAAGTGTGTGATCACAAGTTCAAGTTCATCATAATTCTATCTTCCTCTAACACTTGGCCATCTTCGAAAAATATTCTTGACCATGAAATTCAACTTCATCGGGCCCCGATTGAACTGTGCACTATGTAGTATCAACCCTTATTAATGTGACATTTATTTCTGGAACTGTGGAGTGTGTAGTCACTGTCCTCTAGGGCAATTGTATTGTACAATTCCACAACCTTTCTTCACCCCCAGAATTGTGCAGTTGTTCCTCCCAGTCTGAATTGAACTACGCACTTTGCACTTTTAGTCCTTAAGATTTTCCCTTTCATGCTAGAACCCCGTAATACATAAAGAGCCCAACCTCCCTTGGCCTCCAGAACCACGTAGATGTGTCCCCTAGTGTCCTTCCCTGAGTCGGAGCTCACTTTTCCTAAGAACTGCCAAAATTTGTCCTCCAAGCCTCTTTGCTGCTCAATCCACCTTGCCTCTAAAAAGAGTGCAAAACTGACCTCTAAGGGCCTCATCCCACATTGGCCATTGTAGGCTTGAACTATGCAATTTTGACTCTCATTGGCCACTGTGCAATTTCTCTCCCCAGTGGAGGCTATGTTGAAAATTTCCTAGGTCAAGCTTGAGCTACACTCTGTGCAGTATCAGTAATAAATCTCTCTCCCTGTCACCTGGAACTGTGAAATGCGTAGTTACTGGGCCCTCTCTCCCAACCTATCACTTGTCTCAGGCTCAGCTCATGGATAAAAATGCATCATCTTAGACTAGGGAGTTTTCAGATTGATGTCGTCCTGTCATGAGTGAGTTGTAGGAACATGTACACTATCAAGTCATGGCGAGATGATGAATAGGAGAAGAAGGAGGGAAGCATGTCTAAAGACTCACTTGTAGGTGAATAGACAAGGGGACCTACCAAGAGCAAGTGAAGGAACACAAGTGTGCAACCACCTTTGAAGACCAAAGATCATTGAAGACCATGCATTACCAAGCTATGTGGAGGAGAAGAGAAAGCATATCCAAGAACAAATCTAGCACCCAACAACAACAACGACTTGACATTACCACATCATCAATTTAGGGCATGTCAGCAGTGTCATGTCAAGCCATGTCATGATTTTTCATACACCATATCACTATTGTCAGCCATGAATATTGTAAATCAAATGTATTGTAAAGTGGAAGTCCAATGGACACAAATGAATATGAAGTCATGTAAGTTGAAAAGTCATAGGAATTTGAATAGTCATGAGGGTAGTCAAAGAGTCACAAGGGGTAAGAATCACCCCTTGGTTATGTATACCCCGTCATTGCATTGGCAAATCACTTTCACCTTGGCTCCTCCCACAAGGCATTAGAGAGATGAGCTATTTCTTTCAGGAGTAAGGAGTGGCTCTAATGTCCCACTATTTGGGCTAGTGATGTACAATGTAAATATGTGTCTTGGAACTTTTGCTTACTAACAGAAGGCTTTGAAGGCCAACATGTTCTTCATGCATGACTTATGAATGTTTGTAAGACTATTCTGTGGACATTTGTATTTCATGTTTTCTTTCACATGTACTAAGATAGTTGAAGTATTTCAGTTATTTTAGTGCTTATATTGTTGAGAATGTGTTGTAATGGTTGTTATTGTTGTCCAATCCTTATGGACTATTCCACAAGATAATAGAAAAATATGTCTTTGCTTATTGGTTATAACGACCGTCACATCTGTCGTGGACTATTCCGCTAGATGTTAGATGGACCTTCCCTTGTTTGTTGGTTGTAACGATTGTTGTGTCCACTATGGACTATTCTACTGGATGCTAGACAAGTCCTTCTAGTTCATATGTGTCTCTTCTTGGGTGGTACTATTACCTCTCACCTAGAGGCTCACTTTTCTCCCCCCTTTTGCAGTAAGAGAACCTAGACACAATTGCGCTGCAAACTCACCAGGCACACTCACCTTGCTTTTCGAAGATACCATTGCATCACTCTCTTGTGCTGACATCTAGAGCCAAGGAAAATATTTAAGGATTCAACAACCAGGCCTTTATACCAGATGGGACTCCTACACCAAACTGTGTGAGGTCTGACTGGGACTTCATATCAGGGATATCCCTTTGGTTAACGAATTTCCAGCACCGTCAACAAGTACTTGATACTCTGGAGGCACAAAGCCCATTTCCATTAGTTTGGAATTCTACATTTCTCTTTGAGAATAGTTTGATAAATAATTCTAGGAAGGGAGCTTGAGTGTTTTTTTTTTCTTTTTATGTGGTTTACAGTCCTTGGAGATCAGTGACCACTACATCCACAAAATATTTGTACTAGGCATATCCACCCAAAGGGATCACTTCCTTCCAGCTCAACCATAGATATTGACCTTGAGGGTGTTGAGAGAATTGAACTCTTTACCCCTCAATAAAAAAAGTTGCTTTAACAATGGGGACTCAACCATTTGAGCTAACTCTTGGGGTTGGGGAGCTTGAGTGCTTGGCTTTTGAATGAACACATTTTCTCATAGGAAAGAGATTATTTTTAAATGAGTAAGGTTACGCTTATGTCATATTTTATAGTCTTGAGGGAAGCCTCTCTATCTGCCCAAATTTTTATGTGACTAATTCTTGTTGGAAAAAATTAGCGAACAATATTACAAATGGGCCAATTTCATTTGCCTTAAGAAGATATTTGAAAGATAACTTAAATTAATATGCTCATTTAAAGTTTTTCTCCTTTCCCTTCTTTACTCAAATGAGTCAACATGTCAAAACACCATTCAATTCAAGGTTGAGTCAGGAATGAAGATCCTAATAGAGATATTAGCATCGTAGTTCGACCAAAGGCTTTATGTCTGGAACAAATCATATTTTCCACTGAGGCATCATAGGCTTTAAATATATGTAACCTAAAATTGAGAAGAGGGTAACATATTAGCAAAGCATTTTCCATCATCAAAATTTCCCTTTTCAAGCTTTACCACATTGTATTTTGATCCAAACAAGAGTATCGTTCATGCAAAGTACTATTGAGAAAAACACAAAACAAAAGACAAGACAAACAAGGAAATAAGACCAAAAGCACAAAGCAAATGGAGGACTGGACTAAAATGTAACATGCAAGACAGGAATGAGAAAACAAAGGGAATATTAAAGAAAGAAAATGCAGGATGAATGTACAAAGGAAACTAAAATGTAGCTATACCTACTCCTAACCTAACTAGCTATAAGGCCAGGGCTAAGTGTAATGAAATTTCCAATGTAGCCACCATGGTTCCCGACCTTGTTGATTGAAATGTTCATAATACAAACATTGAAGGTTGTTTGTAAATGTATGCTCATCTGTGTACTCTAACCATTTAGCAATTGGATCTTGATATTCAAAACAAAGAATTTGAAAACCTAGAGACTCATGAGAAAATTATTTTCAGTTAACACATACGAGTCACAAGGAGAATCTTTGATATTATGATTGGATTGGTTGATTAACATAAAACGTTATCAATTCTCTATTAGTTCCCTCTATATCCAATTACATGCAAAAAAAACAATATGAAAGCATAGGACATTGAAAACAATTGTTGACATTGTAAATCCATGAAATAAATTAGGATAATGAGTTGAGAAAAGATTAGAAACATGCGCCAAATCAAACCCATTATTTATGTCAACAGAAGGGTTTTGGTCTGCTGAATGACTTAAGCATTTTCTAGCATTCAAGAAGAGATAATGTTCTAGAAAGATAATTAACTTTATGACATACACAAAGGGGATAAGAAGATGATTGATATTGGAAGAGTTTTACAAGGAGAAATGTTCCAACCCAAGATGAATTTTATCTTGATAATCAGAATGCAATGCTTTGAAATTGTAAGGATTTGTGTAATATATGTTCTCAAACCCTTGGTCTAATACAAGGGATTCACATGAAAGGAGGCTAACTGTTATACAACAAACAGACCTCCTCATCAACTCAAAGGGGAAAGACACGATAGCTGAAGCAAAGACCAAGATCACATGCCTTGTTTCCACACGAAAGCTGGTTATGCACTAACGGCTTGCTTCATAAAGCTTCTCTGCAAGCCTAAGGGTGCGTTAGTGACCCAACTAACTCAAGTTGCTAGATCGGGAATAGTGTTAGTGGATCCTAGTGAAGTTCTAAGGATCAAAGGAATGAATTGACTCATAAATATCTAGATATTTGTTCCTAAAAACACTCAAGAAAAGAAAGGAAACATCCAGATTCGACCTATTTGGAGGATTTCTAATCCTAATGAAGGAGGGAAATGGGAAAGAGCTGAAAAGAATGGAAACTTCATTGCTTTTACCCTAGGGAACTCAAGGAGGAACTTGGCAACCCTAACTCAATTGCTACATAAGAAAAGCTAGGGCTATGGTGATAGGGGTCAGAGAATTTGAAAGGATGGCATACTTGATTGTTGAGCATTGTCTCAAATCATAAGAAGTTGGTAAGAATGGAGAGAGAGAGAGAGAAGTTGGAGGGGTAAGGGAAGGTTGATGCAACATATGGTTGTAATCACTCTTCCAACATTAATATAGAACTGCAGTTGTACTGTCTACTCCGTGGTGTTGGTACTATCATTCATTCATTTGTTTGTCCAATACCTTTTAGCATGAGTAGCTTAGTTATGTGTAACTAGATGTTCTTTTATGTATTCATGTATTAGTTATTAGAGTTGTATGCTGTGATTATGCTTGTCTCTTCTATGTGTAGGACTTGATCTGGAGCCAGCTCAAGGGACTTCCACCTAGCTGCATTGTGCTCTCCAGCAAATCTACACGGAGGCTTGAGGTAATCTACTTCTCCTACTTTGATAGTTAGTTATTGTTTATGAACATGCATGTAACTTTGTGATGGTTGCAGATAATCTTACAGTCTGTCAAAGGTCCCGGGAAGACCTTTGAGGGTATCTTCATTCTCCATACACCGTGCATTTTATCCTATAGTAGAATTGGTGACTCCGCTAGGGACTATACATCTAGTTCCCGATTTACCCAGATAGTTCTCATTTTTCTCCTCCTTCCAATACCTCCCTATACTTCTACATTCCCTTTCTGACGCACCAAAAACCTTGCTGCATCTTGCTTACATGTATTCATCACTGAACCTAATCTATGAAGCCCTATTTTTCATTGTTTTCCCACACTAATGTAGGTTAGTAGACTACACAATGCTTTATAAAGCACTGTGTTTGCTCACAGGGAGTGTTAGTGGACCTATTAACTCTCTATGGCCACTGCTATAGAGCGTTAGTCTCCTAAAACCTTGATTTCCAACTATGTTTGCAAACCAAAAGGGATAGGAAGCATCCTCATGGACTGAAAGAGGATCTGTTACTGCATTTTGTTAGCAAAATAGGTGTCCTAAAAGTTTTTTTTTTTGGAAAAAAGTTTTGTTTTTCTTTCTTAAAAGCATTTTTTATGAAAGAAAGATCCACATTTTTTATTCGTTCTTCTATTTAGCTGGTTAAAAGCTGCTTTATTATTGCTTTCAAGTAGTTGTTAAGAAATCATTGGAAAGATTTTCGTTGGTTATGCATGTGTTAAATGACTAAGATGCATGGAAAGAATATGAATATGTGAAAGACTCTCACCTGTATAATACAATGTGTTTTCATTGAATTGATTTTTTTTTAAATCATTGTCTTGTGCATGATTTTTGAGTCGAAGTCTCATCACATTTCATACATTAACAACCCTACCGAAGACAATAAAAAATTACACATAGAATTTACCTAAAATCAATCAGTAACTCTTTATTGAGCAAACAAACATTAGTTCAGGCTAGGATCTTGGGATACGCAGTGTGAGTAAACTGTCCAAGATCAAAAACCAAACTAGTGTCATTAAAAGAGATAAAATTCCTTATGCACTCATACTACTGGAACCACTCCAGTAAAAGCAGAGCTAAATACGAGACAACATCGGACTGTAAGTGAAGGTAGCCCAACTTCTCTTACAACTCCTTTGGGTATTCTCTGTATTGGGGATCCCTTCGGGGATTTCAGAGCTGATTCGGGGACTCAAGTATCTTGCCCACACAGTGTACTATCTGCGACTATGTCCCCCATGGTAATGTCTGTGATTTGAGGTATCCTTAGTGGCCAAACTTTTAGGGACTTACACAAGGTGACTGGGGCGGGCTGCCCTGGTACCTAACACAGACGGACCTACTCTGTCTTCAGTTTTTGGGAGGGTGCTCGTCTTCACGAGAGTACTTGGCCCCTCAATCTGAGGTTCAGGCGAAGCTCTAGAGTAACCATAACTATACATTTGGCCAGCCCTCTCTATTATTCATTGTGATACTGGGTTTCATCTCCAGTGATTGGTTCTTATCAGACAAGGTCATTTCCCTCTATTTGTTGATTAATCAACTTACTATATTTTTTACATTTTTTAGGCACCCGCATGTTATCATTTGAGACTTTAACAAATATCACGATACAATTTATTGATAAAAATTAACAGTCATCGTGGCTACATCCGGCCCTCATCGTCAATCTAGATAATTGCTAGGACTTCCTCCACTCATTGTGGAAGATCTGCTGAGCTCCAGTGAATCAGATTCCCCATCTTTGGGGAATTAGTCTCCCAGATCTCACACGGAATCTGTTTGGACAACCAACAATTCAAGTTTGCTAGAGAATTTCTTTACCAAAGGATTTCTTCCTCACTTTAACCCTCTGCTCACGAATCCGTTGGACCCACTCTTGATTCCAGCGACACTTGTACTCCCTATTTCTGTAGGTGGAACATTTCCATCCATCCCATCGACGACTAACGGGTCGTGGAACTTTGTGGACACTTTTGGTCCTCCACCACTTCCCCAGTCAACAGTCACCACCACACCATTGATGGCGAACCCTGCTATCCCATTTGTCCCAGGTACAAACACTCACATGACACCCTCCATGAGTGGAACCTAGCTGATGCTAGGTTCTACCCCTTTAGTGTCAAACTGTATACATTCGAAAAGTACTACATACATCGCTCCTTATAACGCTCAATATAGCACTATTAGCTCGGTTCTCGTCAACCAACAATATGGTTGGAAACCATTGTACAGTTCCATACCCTAGATTCAAGTATCTGGGGGCATTCCCAATATGCACATACCGGTCAAGAATGTAACAATTCCCCCTCCATTCTCAGGCATGCATGGCTAGTCATTGATAGACATGAACATTCCTTATGTCAATCAAGGACATATGGTTAGTTTTGTGGCAGGCGGGAATCCTCAAGGAGGTCCCAACCAATCCATGGGGGCACCCTACTCACAAATTCAAATGAGTCAAGGGGGCACTTCTTATCCTGGGGGAAATTCTATACCCTAACATTAGATTCCCCATGGAACTCCATACTACAACACCATACCCCAAGGCAACTACTATACCACGCAACCTGTGTATAATATTGGGACTCAAATGATGGGAGGACCGCAAGGTTCCTCAAGTCATATGTCATCACCTTGGTTCGAGTCGGGGGCACCACACACTTTCCCTTTACTGGCAACGTTGGATATCTCTGACTTGTACAAACTTACAAATGACCCCATCTACCATAACTTACTTTGGTCGCCGATCCCGCATAAAATACCAACAGACATCCCCAAGTTCGATGGAAAACAAGGGGAGGATCCAGGCACCCATATCACCACCTATCATCTTTGGTGTGTTTCTAACTCCATGGTGGATGATAGTGTCTGGTTACATCTTTTTCCCCGCACCCTCACTGGCAACGTAGCTAAGTGGTACATTGAGTTACCACACGTGTTAGTAAATACCTTCGACGCTCTAGCGATGGAATTCCTAAAGCACTTCCAGCTACCCATCTGATATGAGACTGGAAAAAATCTCCTCACTTCATTACGTCAGGATACCGCCACCCACATCTCTGATAATATACATGAATGGAGACGTAGGCAAAGGTTAGTCAAAGCACCCCTCCCAGACTATCTCTTAGCGAACTGGTTCTGCAAATCCCTACTCCCTCAAATCACTAAGGATGTCGCCTTAGGTGGTGTGGTCACAGAATACCAATCCATACATCGTGCCCATCACTTATATATGATATATTCATAGTATGGCACTTTTTACGATGTAATATCCAATGCCCCTCGCAACTCCAAAGCTTCCGCTACTCAGCACCCCGGAGCGCACACCGATGGGATTGTCAGCGCAACTTCTAGGGCCGCTGTAAAAACAACTTAGCGGTCACATTGCTTAGATGTCAATGGACCCCTCTACCAAATCAACTACTCTTCCTACCACCACGATAAACTCTGTGTAGTCTACACAAAATCCCGATGGTAAGAACAAGAAGAATAAGAAAAAGACCACTCCTTTTGAAGAGCAGTCAACAAAGCAGTACAACCAATGCAGAAGGCTGCTAAGCCCTTTGACGATGGAAAGGATAAACTCGTCTGATTCCCTTGCAAAATATGTGTTGAATACCACATGACATATATGTGTCTGCGTCTTCAAGAATGCACAGATTTCATTGCTAACAAGGATACTGGTAGGACCCCCGTTGTCCTAAATAATCTTTTCCCCACTTAGCAGCATCAAAACCTTACACAAACCAACCCCAACCCCCGTGTTGGCTAATAAAAGGTTCCTTTTAAAACTCCTAATTATCCCACATTAATCGTCAACCCGGGCAAGTCCTCTTATTTCAAGAGTGTACACAGTATGTGGCTGCTATTAATTCAGAGAGTAATGTTTCCTAAATTGTAGTATAGATCTTTGACACAAGAATAAATGGATGCATCTAATAAACTCCAATTGCATTTGTTAAAGGAAATATCAAAACTCAATCCTCTACTAAAATCAAATCTTACAGCGATTCAAGTAACAACAACATCAACCGAGAGCATAGTAACAATAACTCACCTCTTCTTAGCTAATTCAATCTAAACTATACTCAATCTCTATAAAGAAATCAAAATAGAAATGATATCAATTCTGAGAGTCTAATAAAGATAATCAAACTCTTACAGATGATTAAGTCAATGTGATGCACTATCTAAATGATTTACTCTGTAATGAACATAACTCAAATCAAATGACAACGTTGTAGATTATAAACAGAACATACACTACTTCAATACAAGGAACGATAAACAACGAATAAGGTAAACTCACAGAAATAGGAAATTATCAAACCAACTAAACTTTATGAGAATCAGAAATATAACACAAGAATGTAGTTAAATCAACCAGAGGTCGGGCCCTTAGCTGCCAGCGAACACTGTTGAGCTACTTCAGATAATGCGAGGGAATAGCAACTTCAATTATATATTAATCATCGAACTTAAGTAGCATTACAATACAATCATGTTTTGCAACAACGCAAGTCTGTAATTAAATTTACAACTTTGAAAAATAACAGAGATTCCTCCCCCTTCTTCCTATAATCGCTTTCTTTTTATAATCAAAAAGGGGTAAAGGGTAAATCGTAAATGCGATCCCTCAAGATCTCCCGATCCTGAGGGATTCACAACTGATTGCTAACTTCAAACACCTTTCCTATTTCACGCTGATCCCTCTAGTTCGCTCTCAGCCTTGTCCGCAACCGATGCGTTCCTTCCTTTGTTTGTCGGATTTTGTTGTTCCAACGTTAGGGAACAAAAATCATTCCTTTTGTCGCTTTCCTGAATAAAGAAGGGTAAAAGTTAGTTAAATAATAGCTACAAATAATTCCTTCATTTCTTACCATAGTTCCTCAATATATTAGTGCATTAATATATGAAAAAGATAAGAATCAAGGAAAACAATGATGAAATTAATAGTAAATACATACCCATTTCATAACTCAACATACTCCCCTGCTTACCTTGTTTCATGTCCTCATGAAAAGTAAGTAATTCTAATGGAGTGTAGTTAAAGAGTATGCTAGAGAAGGAGCATCAAAAATTAGTTTGAAACCATGATGTTGAGTGAGGAGTGCAAAAGCGGGCCCTTCCTTTCCTTCAGGAAATTCATAGATGGCCCTGTAACCTTCAGGAGGATACCAAATGATGGGGCTACGAAACTAACATCCTAAACAATAAGGTCCCTCTCTCAAAATAAGGTTTCTGTAGGTAATAAAATGGGCTGCAGATGCTTTAAGATTTCTGTAATTAAATGGCTCCCTATCTTGCACACTACTGGTGGAGACCGTCCACCTGAGCTTGGATGCAGCCAAAGAGCTTTCTTGAATGGATTGAAAATATGATACTCCATTCTATACAATCTCCTTATGAATAGGCCCTAAAATTTTAATCACCCCTTTCCTTGTAATCAAACTCTTATGGTTGGCAAGCATTTACAAAGGGTGCTTGGGTTCACTTCTTACCCAAAGATCCAATCCATGCTCTTATCTTTGGAATGCGTTATGAGCTTTGAACCATTTAAGTTGATTAACTGCACACGAGATAAAGGCCTGGAATTTAACATCTCACACAAAAGGGTTAGGGTTCTTTTCTGCCTTGTCCTCTAATACAAAATTATGCAGGTAAAATTCACAAAGCAACCTTTGAACCTTTACACCATGCTGTTTGTAGCAATTTATAAAATCTTCAACTATTTTTAATTCAATTTGTTTTCCAGCTCTCACGGCTTTAATTTTCAACAGCAAGTATCGTTCTAACAAAAACAAGGTATAATTAGTGGCGGGAGCCCTACATGCCAAGACATCTATATATAATGAGCAAATGGTGTCTGTCCAAGCTATGACCCTATCTAGCCTGAGCTTGATTCTCTCTATTTTCTCTTTTGCTTTTCTGTATCTGTCGAAGGTCTCACTCTCTATTGCATCCATTTCCCAAAACTGTCTCTTCAACTCTTGATATCTCTGCTGGGAAACAGTTTCTTGTTCAATTCATTCTAATGCGAGCCGAGCCTGTGCTAATTCTTCCTGAAGATTCAATATAATGGGGTCATTGTGTGTCATGACATCTTTAGCTTGTATGCTTTTCTGAGTGCTTATGCTATGAGAAAGGATGTTTTCTGTCTTAATCTCTTTATCATGGGAGGTCCAAGCCTCCATCTGAGTAGCCATGCTATAAGAGGGTACATCCTCTGTTTGAGTAGCTATATCTACAGAAATTGCATGCTATTCTTCTTGAATGATGACTGGTTGAGTGGGTATGGGCTCATTTTGAGTCCCTGTAGCCCTGCCTTCATATCATTCTGTCTGTACAGCCACGTTTACTGTCTCCAAGATTTTGTCTGAGACTTTCCCCACTGTGATTTCCTTTATTTTTCTTCTGAGCCTTTTTACTATTTTGCAAAGCTTTTGTTGTTCTTTCCTAATCTTTTTCAATTTGGCTCTATACTTTTTCGAAGGAGCAACTGCTCTGCTGACAGTCTCATTAATAGTTTCTGCTTCTAAAGAGCCTGGTTGTTCACCCTAGCTCTGATCTAAAAAGACCATGTCTCCTAATTGATTATCGGCTTCTCAAAGCATCTATGTCTCTACTTCTTATTATTGGCCTATGTTTTCTATGCATAGGCCTACCTGGTTGTTTCCTACTAGGAGCGTGTCACCGGATTGGTTCTCTACTTCCTAAATGCCCTCTGCATCCGTTTCTACTTCAGGGCTTGCATCTTTTGAGGGAGATAGAATTCTGGTATCGCCAGATTTCTCAGGAGATTGGGTTGATCCTAAATCAAGATTGAGCAGGCTTTCAAGCTGCATGTAAACATTCATGTTGGCCATGACCTGGGCTAATTCAAAATCGTGCAACAAATTGCCTTGGGGACTCATGTTTGGTGTTGAGGGAAGTTCCGATTCGTTTCTTCGTTCATCTCCAGAATGCCCTGTTCCTTCCTCATGGTCTGATTCAGGGTTATCCTATCCTTCTAACTCTAGCTACAAGTATTGTTCACTTACTAGGCTAGACAATTCTATGGGTTGATTGATGCTACCTTGAGGATTTTTAGGCGCTCCCAGTTTTGAACTCAACCTTGTGGATCATCTGCACTTTTGAGGTATGTTCCTTAAAAGAGCTGTCCTCTTCCTTTTTGGAACAAGGTTAGGTGCTGGCAGGGCTAAACCTCCTTCGAGAGCTAACATTAGATCATCCCAACTTGATTGTTGATGGGCGAGGTTATAGCTAACTATTAGCCTGATCAGACAATGGTGGATTACTACAGTTTCTATGTGTTGGGACTGTCTTAGCCTCTCGGCAGTGTCATGCAGTAAAGAATTCAACAATGCAAGTAAATTAATAGAGAACTTTCATTTTAGAACTCCTAATAGCTTGAGTTGACGTGGCCTTGCCACGTCTTTGTGCCTGTCGCATGTAATGTAGTTCTAGACGATTCATGCTAGTTATCCCCATGGTTCTCCAAGAGAATATGGTCGAACGCCTTTTCCCTTCTTGATCAGCTCATGTCCCTCATCTCTAAAAGCCTCGATAGCGTCATGCAGCTTCAACTGCTTACTAGCCCACACTCATCCTTTTGCCAGTAACCCGGATACTTCTACTATCATAGCATCTAATACTGTGATTTGTGTGCCTATTACCACCGATTGACCATTCCGTAGATTTCATAAGAATTCGATGGCAATTTCCTCGTTGGGTGGTTGAAATATCGTAAAGTATGTTATCCATCCGGCTCGAGCTAAAATTTCCCTGGCTTCATTGGAAACAGCCAGTACTAGAGGTTCTTTGCACACTATTCTTCCTCCCATAATGTTTGAATTCTACAAACGATAAATGTAGCGGGGAAAGCATAGTGACGAACAGAGCTGAGTGATGGAACAAAAAATGGTTGTGATATCTTTATCAGGGGATACTTTATAACCATAAACACCGTTATTGAGGGTTGTTATAATACCACATGCTCTGTGATCATGGAATGTCGTATCATTCTGCAAAATCCAATGAAAATATAACAGTTCATGCATAAGTGCACTGGAGGTCCCTGCCCCCCTTCAAAATAATAGGTCGCCTACGACCGAATGAATGAAAGGGTAACGTGGTGGCGGTGAAGTATAGGGGTGATGGATTGGCAAGGTACGCATATTAACGAAAGGATCATAAAGGATATTGGAGTGGTGAAATCAAGGCGTGTACCGAGAAGTATGAATAAATGATAGGCTACCGTGATGTGATATGATAGAGAAAAAGGGACAGCATATCCATGAAATAATACTTTAGTACCATTATTCCACTTAAATTGTTGTGGTTGATTTAAACAATATTACTCATGCATAAAGGTTCAAGGTACGTTAGGGACATAATCTCTCCAAAGAAAAGATAAAAACATAAGAAGAGGGTATTATAATGATTATTGATGTAAAATAAAGCTTCAATACCATCATCCGAGCTTTTGTTGCCTGCAGGCGTCCATAGCCTCGACAGAGTTGATTTCTAACATTTGGGAACCATGGTCCTCTATGTATAATTGGGGAAGTGTCTTTTGATGTCCATAGTAGAGACCAATGTGTTGGCTTGGTAACCAGGTGAACACATTTCCATTCATTGGGAAGTAGCGAAAGTGGTGAGGCCGGCTCGTGATGAGACCTCTTGTTTCCAAGGACTTTGTTTGTTTATGCATCCATTGGATCATATCCCTGGTGTGGTGGCTGTTATCACTCAGATTTTCCCAGAAGTTGTAAGAAGGGGAAAGAAGTTTGAGGTAACCACAAACCAATCTTTTAGACACAGAATCTAGCCAATCTATGTCCAGAGAGGGCTCTCTCTTTAAGTTTTAGCTTTGTTTTGAAAGATATTAGGCTAGTTGTGAAGTTTAGGAGTTTTGTTTGAGTTTGGGTGGTGAGATTCAATAGCAGAGGGGTAGGACTGACTAGTTTAGGCCATTGGGCTAATGGAGTCAAAGAAAATGGCTTAACTGGATTAGGTTTCTTAACAAAGGATGGTTTCACAGGGCAAGATGGTCAAACAGGGAACAAATAAAGACTTAGAATAAATGGAATGGTTTCAAAATGGGTGAAGGGCAGTTAAGAATCCTTCAACCTATTTGAAAAAGGGAACTTGAATGATTACTAATAAAGAGCAATTAAGTATTCTTTAATAAATAATCAAAATGAATGAACTAGAAAACAGGAGCAATTAAGATTTCACTGTTTATCCTAATTCAGAAGAAAACATAGAGAATAATAACGATTGAAAACAGAGTGCAATCAAGCATATTCTGAATTACTCTTTTTCATTTATCATTCAGATATGAAACATAGATGATATAAGAAACAAGGAAAACTTTAAAACACAAGGTATAGAGGACTTATTGATCCGGTGTTTGATTCAAGAAATCTGTGGAAAGTCCTTTGCATCAATTCTTTATCCAGCAAGCCATACAAAAGTTGGTCCAACAGCACTTTATTCCAAATAATCAATATTACAGCAATGTCTAAGAATCCACCCAAAATACTTCAAATGAAGAAGTATTTATACTAATTGTAAACTAAAATATCTTGAAAAAATATCAAGATTAGTTTCACAAATATCTCCAACTGTTTACATTAATAGAACTTAAATAAAGGACATTTAAAACTAATGAATCTATTTGGCACTATTTCTATGGATTTATGGTGACAAACAAGAGAAAGTCAAATTTGATAGCAACTCTTAGTTGATGATGAGGCATCCCAGTCACTAACTGCATCCTTACTTTGTGCATTCTTCCCCAGAAATTATGCAAACTTAGGGTCCAATGATACACTTGTATATCTCAATCCATGATAGATATATAAAAATTGAAAAAAAAAAATGTAGATAAGAATGCTTTTGAAATAAACCTTTCTCAGTTTCCCAAAATTCATCTCCACCTGTTCACAATATTCTCTCAAAAATATGTCAAAAATAGGACTTTGCACAAACTGAAAAATAGGCTGTGAAGTAATGTACTTATCTCCCTCTTGGTAATACCTGTGTAAAAAGTGAGATAGGTTTTTGTAGATTGGCCTGTTAGGAACAAAATCCTCTTCCATTTTATCGAAATACTTCTTGTATTAGCCACAATAGTTTCTGAAAAACTATGACTTAAACAGGAAATTTCTGAAGAATGTACCATTTTTGCTCTAATTTCATCTTTTAACCTTAAACTTCTTTTGACTTTTTTTCACTTTTACTTTGGATAAACTTCATTGTAGCTGGTGAAAGTTTTTTCATCTTTGTTTAACCCTCAATGTCTTCATGTTTACTTTTACTGTTTACTATTTACTTTTTACTTTTTACTTTTTACTTTTACCACTCTGTCTTTCATCTATCTTCACTTTGACATGAATTTGTATGATATGCTTTGTAATTGTCTTCTTTTCTGTTTATCTTCATCCTAGTTGATTTACTTGACTTGGTCTTCAATCTGATACTCTTTAACCCTGATACACTTTGACTGTTCTTTACTGTGTCCTTTTACCTTCCATCTCTATTTGAATAGACCTGATAACAATCTTGGAGTAAATAGGTCTTATGACTAGTATTAAGACTGTTTATCCAAGGCTGTGGTCTTCTGATCATCTGTAAAACAAAACAAACTATTAAGAAAGCATTGGCTTGCAGGAGAGGTCGAAAAGGTTTCCTTTGAGCTTGAAAGGTCTGTGGAGTGAGTCCAGAATTCTTTTCGGGAGGTAAACCATGCTTGAATTGGTTAACAGAGGCTTCAGGTGGCGCAGATGGGTTACATAAGTTTACATTGTAGAATGGGTGAAGGAAAAGAAAACCTGGGTTCTTGGAGTTTTAACTTTAAAGTGCAAACTTTCAAAATATGGCACGAACTGAACAGTGGATGGTTTGTCGCATAGCAGGCAGGTGGTAAGCGGGATCTATCGCATCGCTTTTGGAGAAGGCTGGTAATGGACCTCGAACTAGTGATTCCATTGGTCGCTTGACGCATGGTGGTGGTACGGTGTAAAAACAGCTTGGTGATCACGTGTTAACGCGTGGTCACCAAGGGTCGTGCGATATCAATAATAACCATCGGATGATAGGGGTGCGATCGGATGGCTGACGGGAGACGTGGTGCGGCGGAGTTTAACTGTGGTGGGCCAGACATAATTAGGAGTCAATTAATCATATCGGGGTTGTTATGATTGGATGAGGGGTTCTTAATTAACTGTGGGGGTTAATTAATCCCGATTGATGCAGCAGGGGGATTAGGTTGTTAACTAGTTACGGGTTAACTAGTTAATACTATTTAAGTATGATTTACGGTTATAATTAACCAAAGGGGTGGGATATATAGTAATTTGGGGGTTTTTTAATATATTTAAATAATACAGGAAAAGGTTAATATTGTGCGGGAGTTATATATTAAATAGGTTAATAGTTAATATGACTATGAAGTGTAAAAGCGCCAAGTAAAAGACATTAAAGTTGTGCATTTAACTTAGGCTTAAGTGGAAAAAAGGGCTTTTATGTGATATTATGTATTTTTCCTAAGTAAAATAGGATTTTACTTAGGAAAATACTTATGAGAGTGAATGAATGATTCTTTTAAGTACTTAGGCTTTTGAAATTATTGGGTCGAGGGTCTGGTCCCTCTAGAAGTCAGAGAAATGCTCTGAGCCCCTCCAATTTAGCCAAGACCTTAGTACTTAGGGGAAATTAATGAAGAATTAGGGAAAATGAGAAAGGCAGTTAATTATCGTGACTTTGCTTTGCTTGAGATGCTTTCAATGTACTGTTTGCCTTAGCCTTGTGATGAAAGTGAAATATTAACACCTTTAGAGACATTAATCATCACATATAATTCTGCAACAATCATCTACCTACCCTACCTACTTTAACCTGGCATTTTTACTTCTTTATTTGGGTGCACTTAAACTAGCAAACCCTTATCAAATTTTCTTTTCTTTTACATGGAAATGCCTATCTAAGTCTACACTTAGTACATCCAAGGGCTCAGATTAAACTGTTGAGCTCCTTTTATTCACTCTACCTATCTACTAATCTACCAAGATTAAACTGTTTGGTCAGATATTTTATTCTCTATTTCTACAACATGAAATTGAAAAATGAATGAACCAAGTTTAAAGAGTTTGACTATTCATAAATTGTGGCATAAGTAACAAGTTTCACACAATTGTTTATTACACAAAAGTAAAAAGCAATGGCATTTAAACTTGCACACTTTCCTGGTCTTTCTTTTTGTTGGGGTTCATTTTCTTTCATTTTTTGACTATTTTTTATTCTTTTTACCCTTTGATTTTTCTTTTAGGGTATACCCTCTTTACATTTAAAATATATATATATATATATATATATATATATATATATATATATATATATTTGAAAATATGGAAAACCTTTTCAACAAGAATAGGTATGAACATATTACATAGCTCATCAAGTCAATCATGATATATGACACCTATTGGTATAGGGGCCTAACAGTGGCTCCACTTGGGCATGGATTTCCTTGGTGGAAAGTCAAGAATAGTAGATCAGATGGCCTCTGAGTGACTTTGACTGTGCTCTGCAATTTTCTTCTTCCTGCTGCTTTATTGTATGTATGACAGTAATACTTTTGAAGCTTAGGGCCTTCTCTTCGGGCTTCAACTCCAAAATTACCATCCAATCAACACCAAACCTTTATTCTCCCTTCTTGAATCCCACTTGAGCACCTTGTCACTTAGGTAGGAATCTTCAGCCTTGGTCTTTTTATTAAAAATCTTTTTAACCTTTTCCTACACAACTTGAGATCTGACCTGAAACTAAAAGGTGTTGCAACCTTCAAACCAAATTAGTAAATCATCAAGATCTTAGGGCCTTTTGATTGGATTCAAATCTTTAAGGATTTATTTCATAATCTACTGAAAAATGAATTAAATCAAACTGAAATCCTACCTACTTACTCTAATCAGCTTTCTAACTGTTGGTTAGGTAAAATGAAACAACCAATGCAACCACTCAAGCAGTATATATGTTGATGGATTTTGCTGCTTGGGCTTGTTTGTGATTGAAATTGAGATCCTAAAGTCAAATATAACCTTGTCAACCAAAGATAAGATAAGTAAATACTGGCTTTCCTTTGTAGGCTCCAAAAACTGTACAAAAGGATCCTCCAAAATGTGCACACTATTTTTAAACTGATTCAAACAACTATATAATTGTTCTGGATAGCCTTCATGCCATGAAACTGAAATGTCACTTTCATCTTTACCACCCTGCAGACTTTCAGATGAGCATTGTGATGATACTCCTATTGATTGAAATGTCTGGCTGGTGAAACCATTATCATCTTGATTTTGACTCTTACAGTATGTTAACGGAGAAAAATTCTGATTTCATTCATCATTCAACCTATCAGCTATTGGATCATAAAGAACTTGGAAGGATTGTTGCAACTTATTACATATAGGTTCAAATGGAACTTCATAGATTTCTACAAGTTGCTCCTCCTTTTCTTTAAAAAATTTATACCACATTTCCTTAAAAATTGAAATGATTCAAAACAAAGAGGCAGGGAATCATCTTGGACCATTTGATCATATGTTCCAACTTCCAAGTCTTCTTCTGCAACCTGACATTCAATGGCATTTTGGGGCTGCAAATCTAGATATGAGAAGTCTTGAACAAAGATTTTATTGCCCTCTAGATAGTTAATATCAAGACTTGTTGACATTTGATTTCTAATTGCATGATAGTTATCTCTGATAAACTGAAACGAAGCAAAACAAAATGGTAAAGTTCCTTCATTGATTTCAAAATTTTCTACACTTTCCTCCTCATTCTCATAGCTAAAATGAACAAGCTGATCACTATTTTCAAGCTGCTGAACCTCAACTTCCTTATTCCTCAAATTAGCTTCTGATTGCTCTGTAAAGTTAGTTTGGATTTGAAGAACATAATTATCATCATACTGATCATATTTGGGCAAATCATCAAAAGAAGTAATGTCATCAAACATACACATTAGATCAGGAGATTGCTCCTCCACATATTGCTCTATGAATCTATCTTCTGATCTATGGTAGTTGGAATTAACAGGGATTTGTTCATGGATGTCAACATCTTCTTTCTGTGAAACAAATGTGTCAAAAAATTCAACTTTCATTGTGATCTTATGTATCATTTCCTTTGTTTTCTTTATCAAAATGTCAAGTTTTTCCTCTTTTTCTACTCTCAGATTTTCTCTTCTAATTTTCAAATTAACTTCTACATCTACTGCCATGTTCTGCATCCGTTCCATTGTTGAGGGGTTTCTTTCTCTTAGATGAAATTCTATCTCTGAATCAAATTCTCTTGGGTAATGCAAAAGAGCTGAATCAGGGTGAGATCTTATATTTAATGGTATTGAATAATAGGCTTGATTAAATATGTTTGAAAATTGTTGTATTGTTTCATCTAGATGTCTTTTTAACTGATTATATTCTTCTATGATTATGAGAAAATTGAATTTTATTATCCATTTATCAAGGAAGAGTTTGAGAACCTGTTCGAGATTTGAGATGCTTGCCTCGGGCAGGGTTTTGAACAAACTCTTGACTTTGTCTTGCAAAGAAAGAGAAAAAAGCCTAATACTGACATCCTCTTCATCTACTTCAAATAAGTTAAGATAATCTTCAAAAGCTTGAATATGTTTTTGGGAAGTGATACCATTCTCTCTATCAAACCTAGGGAGATACTTGGGATAATCATTAGGGAAAGCATGGAGTGTAGGAGGAAAAATGAGTGGTTTATATCTATCAGGAACTTTATGAGGTATTGGAATATGTACAGGGATTGTATGATCAGTCTTAATTTTTTGATTCTCCTTAATTGGAAAATGATCTTCATAAGAATTAGATGATTGCTTCTCAAATGTGTAAGGAGATTTTATATCTACATTTTTCAAAGGAAAATAATAAAAATTTAATCTACAATCATCTCTAAAATACAATATACATTGAAAAACTTTATCAATGAGAAAGAACATAATGTCTTGAATAACAATCCAAGTTAAAAGCCTGATCTTTTCACACAGTTCTTTCAGGTTCATTTCTCCAGTGGAGTCTTGATTGTGAAATTGATTTTGGAGTCACCAGGTGGATTATTTTAACTTTTGTGCATCTGAGCACTGTCCACCATCATAGATCAGATCTAAGCCTATAAAACAATTCTGAAGAAAAAGTTAGTTCTCTAGGAAGCCAAATTTTGAATCTTTTATGATTATTTTGCTTTTTTATGAATTTTCAAAACAACTTCTATGATTTCTTTAAGAGGCTTTAGATATGAGAATTTAACTTTCTTAAAGATTTATTTGACATGAGGAACTGGTCAAATGTTTGGAAATTAGATGTTCAATTCCTAAACTAAACCGGAGATAGACTGGAGCAGCATTTATCTAATATGCACTTGCAAAGCAAGAGCAGTTCAAAGGCTACCTGGCTAACTTCAAGCTTTGTCTGTAGTTTATAAAGCAAAAAATAATAAAAAAACAAACAAACTATTCATTCCCTAGTGGAGTCGCCACTATATTATCACCCTGCATGTTTTAAACTGAAATATCTTGAAAAAATATCAAGATTAGTTTCACAAATATCTCCAACTGTTTACACTAATAGAACTCAAATAAAGGACATTCAAAACTAATGAATCTATTTGGCACTATTTCTATGGATTTATGGTGACAAACAATAGAAAGTCGAATTTGATAGCAACTCTTAGTTGATGATGAGGCATCCCAGTCACTAACTCCATCCTTCCTTTGTGCATTCTGCCCAAGAAATTATGTAAACTTAGGGTCCAATGACACACTTTTATATCTCAATCCGTGATATATATGTAAAAAGTGAAAGAGGTTTTTGTAGATAAGAATTTTTTTGAAATAAACCTCTCTCAGTTTCCCAAAATTCATCTCCCGTTGTTCACAATATTCTCTACAAAAAGATGTCAAAAACAGGACTTTACACAAACTGAAAAATAGGCTGTGAAGACATGTACTTATCTCCCTATTGGTAATACCTGTGTAAAAAGTGAGATACGGTTTTGTAGCTTTACCTGTTAGGAACAAAAACCTCTTCCCTTTATCGAAATACTTCTTGGATTAGCCACAATAGTTTCTGCAAAAATATGACTTAAACAAGAAATTTCTTAAGAATGTACCATTTTTGCTCTAATTTCATCTTTTAACCTTAAACTTCTTTTGACTGTTTTTCACTTTTACTTTGGATAAAATTCATTGTAGCTGGTGAAAGTGTTTTCATATTTGTTTAACCCTCAATGTCTTCATGTTTACTTTTACTGTTTACTATTTACTATTTACTTTTTACTTTTACCACTCTGTTTTTCATCTATCTTCACTTCGACATGAATTTGTATGATATGATTTGTAATTGTCTTCTTTTTTGTTTATCTTCATCCTAGTTGATTTACTTGACTTGGTCTTCAATCTAATACTCTTTAACCCTGATACACTTTGACTGTTCTTTATTGTGTCCTTTTACCTTCCATGTCTATTTGAATAGACCTGATAACAATCTTGGAGTAAATAGGTCTTATGACTAGTATTAAGACTGTTTATCCAAGGCTGTGGTATTTTGATAATCTGTAAAACAAAACAAACTGTTAAGAAAGAATTGGCTTGCAGGAGAGGTCGAAAAGGTTTCCTTTGAGCTTTGAAAGGTCTGTGGAGTGAGTCCAGAATGATTTTCGGGAGGTAAACCATGGTCGAATCGGTACAAAGGCTTTAGGTGGTGCAGATGGGTTACATAAGTTTACATAGTAGAAAGGGTGCAGGACAAGAAAACCTGGGTTCTTGGGGTTTGAACTTTAATAGGAAAACTTTCAAAATATGGTGCGAACTGAACAGTGGATGGTTTGTCGCGTAGCAGGTAGGCGGTAAGCGGGATCTATCGCACCGCTTTTAGAGAAGGGCGATAATGGACCTCGGATGAGCGAATCCATTGGTTGCTTGATGCGTGGCGGTGGTATGGTGTAAAAACCTCTTGGTGATCGCGCGTTAACACGTGGTCACCAAGGGTCGCGTGATATCAATAACAACTATCGGATGATAGGGGCGCAATCGGATGGCTGACTGGAGACGTGGTGAAGCAAAGTTTAACTGTGGCGGGCCCAACATAATTAGGAGTTAATTAATCATATCGGGGGTGTTATGATTGGATGAGGGGTTCTTAATTAACCGTGGGGGTTAATTAATCCCAATTGATGCAGTGGGGGATTAGGTTGTTAACTAGTTACGGGTTAACTAGTTAATCCTATTTAAGTGTGATTTATGGTTATAATTAACCAAAGGGGCAGGATATATAGTAATTTGGGGGTTTTTTAATATATTTAAATAATACGGGAAAAGGGTAATATTGTGCGGGAGTTATACATTACATAGGTTAATAGTTAATATGACTATGAAGCGTAAAACCGCCAAATAAAAGACATTAAAGTTGTGCATTTAACTTAGGCTTAAGTGGAAGAAAGGGCTTTTATGTGATATTGTGTATTTTTCCTAAGTAAAATAGGATTTTACTTAGGAAAATACTTATGAGAGTGAATGAATGATGGTTTTAAGTACTTAGGCTTTTGAAATTATTGGGCCAAGGGTCCGGTCCCTCTAGAAGTCAGAGAAATGCTCTGAGCCCCTCCCATTTAGCCAAGACCTTAGTACTTAGGAGAAATTAGTGAAGAATTAGGGAAAATGAGAAAAGGAGTTAATTATTGTGACTTTGATTTTCTTGAAATGCTTTCAATGTATTTTTTGCCTTGGCCTTGTGATGAAAGTGAAAGATTAACACCTTTAGAGACATTAATCATCACATATAATTCTGCAACAATCATCTACCTACCCTACCTACTTTAACCTAGCATTTTTACTTCTTTATTTGGGTGCACTTAAAATGGCAAACCCTTATCAAATTTTCTTTTCTTTTACATGGAAATGCCTATCTAAGTCTACACTTATTACATCCAAGGGCTCAAATTAAACTTTTGAGCTCCTTTTATTCACTCTACCTATCTATTAATCTGCCAAGATTAAACTGTTTGGTCAGATATTTTATTCTATATTTCTACAACATGAAATTGAAAAATGAATGAGCCAAGTTTAAACAGTTTGACTATTCATAAATTGTGGCATAAGTAACAAGCTGCACACAATTGTTTATTACACAAAAGTAAAAAGCAGTGGCATTTAAACTTGCACACTTTCCTGGTCTTTCTTTTTGTTGGGGTTCATTTTCTTTCATTTTTTGACCATCTTTTATTCTTTTTACCCTTTGATTTTTATTTTAGGGTATACCCTCTTTACATTTTTAAATTTTTTTTATTTTTTTGAAAATATTGAACATATTACATAGCTCATCAAGTCAATCATGATATATGACACCTATTGGTATAAGGGCCTAACAGTGGCCACAGTGGGAATGCCACTTCGCTCCTTCCTTATGATCATGGTAGGTTGGCTCATGATGAGACCCCCTATCCTCCATCTGTGGAAAAAAAATCATAAAATTGTTAATGAGTATATATATTTATTTTATTATTATTATTATTATTTTTATTTTTTTATAGTCCCCATTTTATACATAGAGGGTGGCTCATCACTCCTTAAGAGTAGGGATGGTGGAAGAAGTTTGAACATATCAATATTAAAAAAATATACCCATAATCTTATTGATAATACACAGAGAGAGTTATACAAGAAAGGGGGAACTAGCATGGTACAGATAATCAATCAGTTTGGTTTATAGTGGAAATGAGGACAGTGAAGTGATATAGATAACTGTGTCCTTTTCTTTTTCGATCATCACAAAGCAATCTTGTTAAAGATGATAGTATTCAAGATATTTGCCTGTTCCACTAGACTCCATACTTGTTGTCCTTAAATATGTATTGTACCTTTCATGCCATTAAGAGGATCATAAAGAGTGAAACTGGGATGGTCTAGGGATGATTATGCAAGGAAGAGAAAGAGGATGTTCTCAAAAATATTCACAAAGTGTTGTTCCTTGAAGGGAATAGCAAAAGAAAAACCCACACAAAAAATGTTGTTCCTTATAGGGAACAACAGCTGTTCCCTGTAAGGAACAACAAAGAAAAATTGCAAAAAAATGTGTTGTTCCTTATAGGGAACAACAGTTGTTCCCTGTAGGGAACAACAGTTGTTCCCTGTAGGGAACAACAAAGAAAACAGACGCAAAATGATGTTGTTCCCTATAGGGAACAACAAGGGGAATACATACGAAAATTGTTGTTCCCTATAGGGAACAACAGTTATTCCTTGTAGGGAACAGCAGTTGTTCCCTGTAGGGAACAAAAAAGGAAATACACAAGAAAAATTGTTGTTCCCTGTAGGGAACGGCAAGAGAAAACGTACACAAAAATTGTTATTCCTTATAGGTAATAGCAGTTGTTCCCTATAGGGAACAACAAAGAAAAATGCACACAAAAATCATTGTTCCTTGTAAGGAGCAGCATCTGTTCCCTATAGGGAACAACAAGAAAAAAATACATGCCAAAATTGTTGTTCCTTAGAGGGAACAACAATTGTTCCTAGTAGAGAACAGCAAAGCAAAATTCACACGAAAATTGATGTTCCCTGTAGGGAACAGAAAAGCGAAATACACAAAAAAATTGTTGTTTCCTATAGTGAACAGTAGTTGTTTCCTATAGGGAACAACAAGGGAAAATACGCACGAAAATTGTTGTTCCCTATAGGGAATAGTAGATGTTCCCTAGAGGGAACAACAAAGGAAAAATAGAAAAAAAAATAATATACAATCTACTATACAAGCAAATCCAATCAAATAGAAAGAAAACAGAAAGGCAAATTTATGTACAGGTTTCAACAAATAGATTCTTCACTGAACTGGTGCTGTGGAAGGGTTACCCTCCTCAACAAGAATTTGTATTGTGGAATCTTCCCGTAACTGTTGGAAAAAGGATTCCCTCATAAGCGATTTGTGATAGAGGCATACTCGATGTCCATTCACTTTAAAAGAGGAGCCAAACCCATCAATGGTGGCTAATGTAAAGGTGCCACTATCGTGCACCTCTTGTATCTCATAGGGGCCTAACCATCTGGTCTGGAATTTGTCCGGGAAATCCTAGAACCTAGAATCATACAGAAGTGCCCAATCACCTTCATGGAAGATATTTTTCTTGATGAGGGAATCATGCCATTTCACTCTTTGTTTTTGGATCAGTGCAATATGCTGAAGAGATGATAGCCGGATTTCATCCAATTCATTGATTTAATGTAGCCTATTAATCTGTGCTTCATTCAGGTCCAGGCATACTTCTTGAGCTATCCTCAATGTCTAAATTTCAAATTCTATTGGAAAGATAGGTTCTTTGCCAAACATTAGCTAATATGGGGAGCATCCTATGGTATTTCTCCATGTTGTGTGATATTCCCACAGGGCTTCTGGCAATCGGGTAGCCCAGTCACGTCTATGTGAGGTGACTGTCTTTGTTAGTATAGCCTCAATTACTTTGTTGGTACTTTCTGCCTGGTCGTTTGCCTGCGGGTGGTATGGAGATGTGATTATGTGCATAATATGATTATTTTTTAATGTAACACCAATCTTATGGCCTACAAATTGTGGCCCTCCGTCCGTGATTATTTCTCTAGGCAAGCCATTCTGCACAAAAATTTGGAAAAGAAAGTGGATTACTAAGTCCTCCGTTGCCCTTGGTAATGCTTCTACCTCCACTCATTTAGTCACATATTATATTGCAACCAGTATATATGTATTTTGATTAGATGATGGGTTTATTGGGCCAATGAAATATAATGCCTAGCATTCAAAAGTTTCAATGACTAACTGTGGATGTAGGGGCATCTCGTCAGACTATCCAGGGTGGCCCATTCTTTGGCAGCTATTGCATGCCTGGACAAACTTCGTCGCGTCCTTAAAAATGGTGGGCCAATAATAGCCCATCTGTAAGACTATTTGCCTAGTCTTGCTGTCTACAAAATGTCCACCACAAGGTCCATCATGGCAAGATTTTAGGATGTCGAAGATTTTGTCTTCCCTAACACACCTTCGAAAATGCATATCAGCTCCCGTGTGAAAGAGGTATCCTCTGATCCAGGAGAACCAAGTGCTACGTTGTACTATTAGTTTTATTTCACTGGGTGTCAGGTGCTTGGGTAATTTTCGTACTGCTAGGTAGTTCACAACATCTGTGTACCATGGTGTTTCCATGGTTACAGCAAATAGGTGCTCATCAGGGAACTAGTCTTCTACTGTTGTCGAGTCATCTGTCTTTGGCACATGTGAGAGGAAGTCTACCACCGGATTTTCCTTTCTTAGTCGATCCTTGATTGTTATGTTGAATTCCTACAAAAGGATTAACCATCGTGTCACTCTTCCATTCGTAATAGTTTTATTAGCTAAATATTTAATAGCAGAGTGATCAATATACAAAACCACATGGTATCCTGTTATATAGTGTCTGAATTTGTTAATATCATAGATTACAGCTAGAAACTCTTTCTCGGTCACGATGTAATTCAACTCAGTAGGAGTTAAATTTTTGTTGATGTAGTATATCACATAATGTTTCTTATCTTCCTCCTAGCCGAGAACTACTCCGATGGCCTATCTGATGCATCGGATGAAATCTAAAATGGCAAATCCCAGTTTAGGCCCCATAATACTGGGGTTGTTGATACTAGCCGTTTTAACTCTTCGAAAGCAATGTCACATTTTTCAATCCATAAAAAGTCGATATTTCCTGTCAAAGCATATAATGGTGCAGCAATTTGGGATAAATTATTTATAAATCTTCTATAATATCCAGAAAATCCCAAAAAACTACGTACCTTAGTTTGTGTGCATGGGGTAGGTATTAAGACGATTATTAGAATTTTTGTTGGATCTACCTAAATTCCAGCTGCTGATATGTAGTGACCTAGGATGAGGCCCTCAGTCATGATCATGTGGCATTTCTCATGGCTTAACCAAAGCTTGGTAGCAATGCATCTTTATAGGAATTTCTCTAGCATTTGTAAGGTCGGCTTGAAGTCATCTCCATAGGGTCTAAAATCATCCATGTACACCTCGAGTCCTTCATTTATCAAGTCTGAAAAAAAGTTGAGTATGGCTCTTTGGAATGTGGCAGGTGCATTGCACAGTCCAAAAGTTAGTACTGTAAAAAAATGTCCTCCAAGGGCAAGTGAAGGTAGTCTTATCCTGGTCTTTAGGGGCAGTTTGGATTTGGTTGTAGCCGCTAAAGCCATATAGGAAATAGAAGAATTTTTTACCTGCTAATGTGTCCAAAACCTGGTCGATGAACGGGAGGGGGAAATGATCTTTTTGGGTTGCTTTATTAAGCTCTCTATAATTGACACATATATGCCACTTCCCATTCTTTTTCGGCACCACAACTAATGGAGAAACCCATTTGCTATCAGATATAGGATAGATGAAATTTACATCTAATATTTTTTGTAGTTCATCTTTAACAACATCTTTAAGGTGAGGGTTTAACCTTCGTTGAGGTTTTTGAATGGGTCTCGCATCTTTCTTAGTATAGATTTGGTGCATGCACAATTAGGGATCAATCCATTTCATATCTGGGTAATACCAAGCGAAAGCCTCTTTGTATTTTCTAAGGAGTTGAACAAGCCTCTGCTGCTGGTCACTGGTTAGGTTTTTATTAATGTTTAGGACTTTCCCTAGCTCAATTTCAATGGTTTTGTTGTTATAAACAATTATTGTTGGTATTTTTTGGTCATTAATATCTTTTAAGGGATCTTCTTCAATTTCGTTATCTAGGGTTGCTTCAATAATGTGACATTTTAGATTAGATACGACATCTGGGTGTTTAATGTAAGTGTTAATAATGTCATCTTCTATTTGATTCTTAAATTCAAGAGCATCTTCTACAGTTAGTGGTGATCGAATGCTTTCAGTTAAATATGATACAAGTTGTTTCCTAGTTTTTATTATTGTTAGTCTTGGCTGAGATAAAGGATATAAAGCTAGATTCTTCACATTACTTTCTCTTGCTATAGTCATACTGCCTATTCGACAGCTTATGTAAGCATCTGCAGTCGCTAGCCAAGGTCTTTATAGAATTATGGGATGCCCATCTAGCCGGTTTCTAGGATTAATAATCAAAAAATCTATTGGGTATTCCCAAGAATCTACAGACACCATTACATCCTATAATGTCCCTTCTGGTTTGACAATCAATCGGTCAGCAAGTTCTAGCAAGGTTGTAGTTGGATCTAAGGCTATAATGCTAAGCTTTTGACAGGTTGTTGTTATGAGAATATTAATGGCTGCTCCTAGATCAACTAATGCATTGGGGAAGGAACATCCATTTATTTGTACTGTGACTATAGGGTTTCCTAGGTCCTCATATTTCACTAGTGTTTCTCTGCCTGATAATAAATCAGACAAAGTTCTGACTACGTGGACAGTTGGTGTTGTTTTTATTTTCCTCTTAGGATTTTTAGTACACAATTCCTTAATAGTTTTTGCATAAATTGGAATGTCCTGAATAGCTTGGAGGAGGGGTATTTTTACACAAATATTTTTTAATTCTCCCAGAAGATTGAAATCAGGATATTCTATTGAGTGAGGTATAATCAACCTTTCTGGGAATGGTGGAGAAGAGGTAATAGTTTGATCATGGCTTTTCTGTTTAACTGTATTCCTCGTTTGAGGTATTTGTTCTATAGGTAACAGTTCTTCTAATTGCATAATTTTATCCCCCTCTGACTCAATTATCCATCAAGACCTTAATTTTAGTTCATTACACTCCCTCTACTCAGTCTAGCTCCAGTCCTTCAATAATGTGTACAGATTAGACTGGTCTATTGTTGGGATTTGGGTTGGGCTGGGTTGGGAGCTATGGTCGTAGATTGGGTTGAGGGTTCTACTACAATGTGTAAGGTGTTGGTAGTGTAGGTTGAGGCAAGGGGATTGTTCCTACTGGCTGGTTTGTAGGTCTTTGCCAACTTGACTGCAAGTTCTGGTTTTGTGAAATGAAGGGTGGCCATTGGGATGGATATGTATTGTTCTGCCAGAATGGTGGAAAGTAAGAGGAATTTGGCCAACTATTGTTTTGATTTGATTGATTGGACCAAGCTGGCATAGAGAATGGTTGTTGTGACCAATTAGGAAAATTTCGCTGGTTCTGCCACGTAGCTCCTATGTATTGTTGAGAATTATATTGCGAGGGCTGAAAGAAAGAAGATGGGTCAGTAGGCATAACTGTTTGTCGAGTTTGCCATTGGCGACGTTGATTCAATAGGTAGACTGGTTCTGTTTCTTCCTCTGCCTCCTTGAAGACTGCTTTTAACCCTGGGAGCGATGGGCAATTCTCTGTAGCATTATCTTTAGTGCATATGGCATAGGTTTGTACCATATCCAATGGGCATTCTTTATGACTAGCTTCTTCCTGCATCGAGGGAAAAATATCCCAGGTTCTGTTCTGCTTCGGCCTGCTTCTGTTCTGCTTCGGCCTGCTTCTGCTTGCCTTGCATAATATCTAATTTTGTCGTCAAAGTTCCCAAGATATCTGTTTTGAAATCCTCTAGCAGGTTACCGATTTCTGCACGAGTAATGCTTCCGCCAAACATTTTGCTGTCCCTGGTGGTCATATCACGTTCTACTGGTTTCAATCTCGTACTGCCTCTTGAACACCTGATACACAAATTAATAATGTTAGCATAGTCTTCTTGATATATATCACCTTTTCCCATAATATTTAATGTCTCTATCCATTGTTCTTTTATTCCTTTAATCAGTGTAGTTTTTATCACATTATCAGGCAAAGGCAGAGTTGCATAGGGAGACCTTTGGAGGTTATATTGAAAACACTCCACATACTCTTCCAACATTTCACTAGGTCTTGCTACCATTTGGAATATTTTGTCTTTTAGTTCCCTAGATCTACAATAATTCTGATATTTTTTAAGGAAAGCTATTTTCATTTGATCCCAATCATTTATGGTGCCCCCACCTAGTCCCATAAAACAACGCAGGGCTACTCCCTTTAACATAGAGGGGAATAGCTTTAGTTTCTGGGGATCGGTGGTGTAATCATAACCCTGACATAATACATCAAATTCAAACAGAAATGCATCTAGATCTTCTGATGTGAGTCCATGAAAGGTGGGAATATTTTGTAGAGGGATTGCTTTCATGGGTGCGTTGATAGCTGTGTCAATGATCAAATATTGTAATGTAGAGGTCTGGGGTGCTTGTGGATTATTGTCCATTTGATCAAATATATACCAGTACCCTCCCGAGATCTCTAGAACTAGAGAGTTATCCCTAAGATGTCTAGAAGGGGTGGGAATGATATTAACAACACTCCCTTGATCTGGGATACTGGGTGTCCTTTTCTCAATTACTACCTGAGGGGATCTTGGTTCCTCTGTTTCCCCTGTTTCTCCTCCTCCTTCACGAATATTACAAGAATGCACGAATATTACAAGAATTCCCTTCTTGCGAGGAAATTGCGTGTGAATTTTCAATATCTTGTAAACTCTGCTCAGTTCCTTCCATTTTACTGTGGACCTCTGTGTAAGCTACAGATGTTGAGTCTGTGGCCCGAAGGGAGACAATAGGTTGTCTAGAAGCAATGGTTCGGGGACCTACTGATGGCTGAGATTTAGCTTTCTTTAATATGTCATTGATGAAAGTTGATCATCCAAGGGTCACTAGTCCCTTATATTTTTCAGGTTTGGGATGTGAAATTGGATTGTTTTTTGGTCTTTTCTTCTTAGTCATTCATGCAAAAAATTCAAATGTTTATTTCTACCTTAAGTTCCTAGAAATTCTGCTGGAAAGCAGGTGGGGAGCAGGCATTTTACTTGCTCCGTATGTAGGTTCTTACCTTTTGTTTTTAATACCTAATTCTCTCTCAACAAATAAGCATCAAACACCTACTTCACTTTTCTGTAATTGTGCTGAAAAGCAGGCAGAGGAGAAAGCACATTACTTGCTCGTTACATAGGTTCTTACCTTCCGTTTTCAATACCCAATTCTTCCTCAACAGCAATTATCAGATATACATCACTCTTTGTAAAATGGCTACACTCTCCCCGACAATGGCGCCAAAATGTTGGCTGATAAAAGGTGCCTTTTAAAACTCCTAATTATCCCACATTAATCATCAACCCGGGCAAGTCCTCTTATTTCAAGAGTGTATACAGTATGTTGCTACTATTAATTTAGAGAGGAATGTTTCCTAAATTATAGTATAGATCTTTGACACAAGAATAAATGGATGCATCTAATAAACTCCAATTGCATTTGTTAAAGGAAATATTAAAACTCAATCCTCTACTGAAATCAAATATTACATTCATTCAAGTAACAACAGCATCAACCGAGAACATAGTAACAATAACTCACCTCTTCTTAGCTGATTCAATCTAAACTATACTCAATCTCTATAAAGAAATTGAAATAGAAATGATATCAATTCTAAGAGTTTAATAGCAATAATCAAACTCTTACAGATGATTAAGTCAATGTGATGCACTATCTAAATGATTTACTCTGTAATGAACATAACTCAAATCGAATGACAACGTTGTAGATTATAAACAAAACATACACTACTTCAATACAAGGAACGATAAACAACGAATAAAGTAAACTCATAGAAATAGGAAATTATCAAACCAACAAACTTTATGAGAATCAGAAATATAACACAAGAAAGCAGTTAAATCCACTAGAGATCGGTCCCTTAGCCGCCAGCGAACGCTGCTAAGCTACTTCAGATAATGCGAGGGAACAACAACTTCAATTATATATTAATCATCGAACTTAAGTAGCATTACAGTACAATCGCGTTCTCCAATAGCGCAAGTCTGTAATTAAATTTACAACTTTGAAAAATAATAGAGATTCCTCCCCCTTCTTCCTACAATCACTTTCTTTTTATAATCAGAAAGGGGTAAAGGGTAAATGGTAAATGTGATACCTCAGGACATCCCTATCTTGAGGGATTCACAACTGATTGCTAACTTCAGACACCTTTCCTATTTCGTGTTGATCCCTCTTATTTCCTCTCGGCCTTGTCCGCAACTGACGCATTCCTTCCTTTGTTTGTCGGATTTTGTTGTTCCAACGTCAGGGAACAACAATCGTTCCTTTTGTCACTTTCCTACATAAAGAAGGGTAAAAGTTAGCTAAATCGTAACTGCAAATAATTCCTTCACTTCTTACCATAATTCCTCAATATATTAGCGCATTAAGATATGAAAAAGATAAGAATCAAGGAAAACATTGATGAAATTAATATTAAATACATACCCATTTCGTAACTCAACACCCCGCAAGGGGGAAATGGTGGTTCGCAACATCCTTCAGCTAGTGAAGGATATTCTACCGTTTACACCTTTGAAACGATAGATATACAAACCAGAGCCAAATCTTATGGAGCTCCTATCGCTTATGCAAAGGAACCTTCCTCAAGTCAAAACCCACTGCCACCTAACGATTTGCATATCGAAAGGCCACTTGCTGACCTTGTAATTCGCCCCCCCAAAGGGGTACTTCGACACATAACGCACAATACATCTGGACGTGCCACCCAAAACTACAGCATTGTAGAAGACTTGGCGCAAGTTTCGTCAGCTATGTCAGCACTCAAAGTATTACAAACATGCCCAACACAAAGGAAATCTTTAATTTTGGCTATTAATGGTATTGACCCACAAGATTCCATGCTTGCAATTTTCGACATGGAAAAGTGTAAACCTCCCCTTTCCCACCAGCTTGCATTTCAAGTGAAATTTTTTTCGAAAGGTAAAGGTATACCCCGAACTGTCAACGATGAAGGTGCTTCTACCTGTGTCATGTCAGCTTCATGTTGGCTCGCTCTGGGTTCTCCAACCCTATCCCGACCTTCGAATTCCCTTAAAGCTCGACGACCACACTTTCATCCCAAAACGTTACCTAGCTAGCTATCCCATCACCTTGAGTGGGAAAGCAGTAATGGTAGATATTGAAGTCGTGGATCATAAACTTGACTATAATCTGCTTTTGGGCCACACTTGGACTTATGCCATGAAGGCTGTTGTGTCTTTGGTCTTCTGTATCATCCTCTTTCTCTTGAATGGAAAGATAGTCACAGTGGACCAACTGTCCTTTTGTACTCCAGATTACTCTCTGTTATCTAGCAGCTCTATACCCTTAGTGGCTAGTGTACCTGGCTCTTATGTCAGTATCAGTACCGATCTACTGAAGGCTTCTTCCTTGATGGCTTGTTTCCCTCTTCAGCCGCCCAAGGTTTCACAGATGATCAACTTGCTTTCATCCATTCCTCATGAGAAAACTAATACATGGATCCTACCGGCTCCTTTAGACATTGAAACTTACGAAGAACAAATGTCACTGTCACCAGCTGAATTGGCTTACAAAACCATTCAATCTTCATCCGAATCTCCAGTCACTTTGGTTTCAGCCGATGGTACCACTGCCCCTTCCATAACCGGTCCTTCTTTCGATCCACTCAATTAAGTCCTACCTATGGACGAAGCTATTATATAGATCACGAGTTTATAAGAGCAACCATGGGAGGACTCACACCATCGTGTTTTGATATCTGAATTGGACATGATGCCTCTTCAAATCCTGTCATCTAACACACCTAAAATCATTTCCTCACCATATATGACTATCCAAATTTGGAATCGAAGGAAAACATGGGGGATCTTTCAAAGACATTGCTCATCAATATTTCAGTCAAGACAGGCATTGTGGAAAACATACAGATTGAAGCCAATCACAATCCTGAGGAAATTGCGAGCTTCACCTACCCCTTTAAGGACTTTCGCGATGTTCTCCCTTGGTCTTATGAGGAAATTCATGGCATAGACCCTTCTATTGTCAAGCATGAGATCAAGGAAGATCGAGCATTCTTTTTATGGTATTTTTCTTGCTCGTTAATCTGAAAAATCCTCGAGTCTCCTTCTTAAGACTAGTTAAATTACCACAAAGAAGATCGAGCATTCTTTTTATGGTATTTTTCTTACTCGTTAATCCGAAAAATCCTTGAGTCCCCTTCTTCAGGCTCGTTAAACTACCATGAACAAGAGCAAGCGTTCTTTTTATGGTATTTTTCTTGCTCGTTAATCAGAAAAACCTCGAGTCTCCTTCTTTGGGCTTGTTAAACTACTACAAAGAAGATATGAGCATGTTCTTTTTTGGGACTTTTTCTTGCTCTTGAATTGAAAAATCCTTGATTTTTTCATCGTTGGGCTCGTTAAACATATACGAAGATGGTCTGAGCAACTCTTTTTTCGCTCTTTTTCTAGCTCATTAAACTGAAAAAGACCATTAAAGAATTATTTTTAGGCACTTTTTCTCGCTCATTAAACTGAAAAAATCTCGAGTTTTGCCTTTAGGCTCGTTAAAAATTTATAAAGATGACCAGAGCATTCTTTTAGGTACTTTTCTCGCTCGTTAAACTGAAAAATCCCGAGTTTTGTCTTTAGGCTCGTTAAACATTTATAAAGATGACCCAAGCATTCTTTTAGGTACTTTTCTTGCTCGTTAAACTGAAAAATCCCAAGTTTTTGTCACCAGGCTCGTTAAAAATCTATGGCAGCAACAAGAGCACTTGCTTTTTTGGGACCATTTCTCACTCTTAAATAAAAAAATCCCCAAGTTTTTCCCCTTCTTCAGGCTCGTTAAATCTATGAAGAAGGAATGAGCAGTTATTTTACCTCTTTTTCCTTGCTCAATAAACTGAAAAAGATACCTTGAGTTTTCTTCATTTGACTCATTAAAATTTGATGAAGGTATTGAGTTTGTCGTCGCATGACTCATTAAAAATTCATGACGAAAAACGAGTTTAGTCTGTCTCCTCGTACTCGTAACAAAATGAGGTCGACATCTATTGAACATAGGTTTCTCTTTATCTGGATTCAATAGACTAACTCACGGAAATGTTAGAAAATTATATATTACAGAGCAATGGAACACATAAAACATTACATGAATATAAACACAGAAAACACATAAAACAAGAGAGACACAGATATACGTGGTTCACCCAGTTTGGGCTACATCCACAGAGAAACAGCCAGTCCTCCTTTATTATATTATCCAGCAAACTAAAGAGATAGAACCTACAGCAGATCCACTGTAACACCCTCTTCACTCTCAATCTCCTCTCTCTTCCTCACTCAGAATATAGATGTGCATAGACGCAATACAATTCCCTGATATATAGTGAGGGGTTTCCTTCTAGGGAAAAAAAACCCTAAATTAAACATAACTTCTACCATCAGATCATCTGCCTAATGAACAGCCCAGATTGACTAGAAATTACTAGACTTTTACAAGGCAATTTTACATCTATTTTTAGCTTTGAGGGCGTTGCCCCTGAACCCCTGTCGGGGGACCCCTGGCCCCCGGACCCCCCAGCCGAGGGGGATTAGCCCCCTCGAACCCCGGTGGGGGGGAAGGTCCCCCCCATGCCCCCCCGCGTGGAGGGGTGTACAGTCTTCCTGGGGTATACATCCAGTTGAAATCTTTGAATACAGAAGATAATCAGGCTCCACACTCACTAATCTCTCACTTGGAGACTGATTATAGAAACTCCACCGCTGCTTCATTTGCTAGACAATGACTCCACTTTGGACCTGGCTGTTTCTCATTTTCTTCACATCTTCTTCATCATACTTTCTCATCTTCTTCACATCTTCTTCATCATACTTTCTCATCTTCTTCATCATAGTTGAAGACCAATTGAAACTAAGCAGATTCTCAGTTTCTCCCTGGTTACAACTTTTGTTAACATATCTGCAGGATTCTAGCTAGTGTATATCTTTTCCAGCTTCAACTGTCCATCTTCCAATGCTGACCATATGAAATGGTACTTGAGCTTTATATTTTTAGTCTTGGAATGAAATGAAAAGTTCTTTGCAAGATGTATGGCACTCTGGCTGTCACTATATAACCTGTCCAACTCCTGTTCTTACCCAATTCATCCAGAAACCTTTGTAACCAAATCATTTCTTTACTAGCCTCTGTAGCAGCAACATACTTTGCTTCTGTTGTTGAAAGTGCAAAAACACTTTGGATTTTTGAAACCCAACTGACAGCTATTCCACCTGTTAGTGTCAGTCTTTCCAGCCTTCCTCCAGTGATCAAATATGCTCTTTCAAAGTGATTTTAAAGTGTCAAGGTCAAATTTTGTCATTTCAAAGAGTTTTCAAGCAAAATTTGGTCACTAGGCATTAGGTCTAGGTTTGCTCTCACTGTTTTCAAAGTTGTCCAAATGGTGGTCCATGTCATTATTCAGCTGAGTCTATCATCATTCATAGGGTTTTCATTATCATCTCAGTGTCTAATGAGTCATTTCACACCTTGTCCATGCTTCAGTTGCCGCCCAGGCAAGGTCATTTCCCTCTCCTAGGGTTTTGAAGGCAATTTCTCTTGGATGGTCAAATCACCGGCAAAACTTGTTTCCTGATGTTCATACACCTTCCCCTATCCTTAAAGTACCTTATCAAACACTTCCCATCCCTTAGATCCGCCAAATTCCTCATTTTTGCACAAACCCTAGTTTCTAGCTACAATCTGGCAATTTTCTAGGTTTGGCCTGTGTTTTGCCCTTTTCGACCCCTTCCCCTCACTCAATCACTGAGATTCCACTTTCCCCTGTTTCCTAACATCCTTCCCCACTCCCAAAAATTTCCCCAAGAATTTAGAAGCCCCCTATCCCCTTCATCTCGCTCCATTTCGACAAAATTCCTTGCTTCACACATCGGGACAAGTCGCACTCAAATGATGTTCCAGAGCAATCAAAGATGAATTTTGCAAAACTGAGAGAGGTTTTTGTCCAAAACATGCCAAGGAAGAAAAGCCTCTTTCACTTTTTACACAGGTGTCATGGTTTGAGAGAAATGTCAAAACTACCGGCGAGAACAAAGGTGCTCCAAGGACGGTTGGCCAAAGCACAAAAACGAAGGAAAACGCCCGATCCACTCCAAACTTTGGCCAAAGCCTCTTTGACTCATCATGGTACTTGATTGGGGACTCCCAGCCCAAATTTCAAGAAATTTGGAGAAAATTTTGTCATTTGTGAATTTTTTGTGCAATTTACAGGTTTTGCCCACGATTTGGTCTCACCCCGGGTGAGACCATTTTGGAGGACTGCTCGGAATTTTGAAAACTTGGCATTTTTGGAAAGGGCATGCAAAAAGAAAAATTACCAATGCTTGGGAGAAGCCTGGTTTTGAGTTTTGAGCCTCCAAAAGCTCAAAATACATCAAAAAAATGACTTTCTGCCCACTTTTTGAGTTGCAGAAAGTGACCTTGGGAGAAATGGTTTTTGAGGGGTAAAATCAACACCAAATTCAGAAATTCCACTTGGGATGGAAAGTAGACAGGCCAAGCTTTCCAATGAGCCATCTTGCACCTGATTTGGACCAGTGGAACCCACTCAAAAACAGCTGTGAAGGGGCGCGACCAGAACTTCCAGGGGCGCGACCAGAACTTCCAGATTTGCCAGAATTCACATTTTTGGTCAAAAAACACTGTTTTGACTATGGTTGACTATTTTTACTTGTAGATGATGGATAAATGTAATATTTCCATGGCACTTTGGTAGATTTTATCTTTCTTTACCCTTCTAGAAGCTTCCATGATGTAAAAAGTGAAAAATTAATGCATGGATGAGTTAGCTAAGTAATAGAGGCAAGTTGTTTGGCTGCCTATTTTCTAGTTCTTAGTTTAGAATTTGTTCAAACTGCTCCTAGAAAGCTGAGCTCGACCCCTAGAGGTGGGGAAAGGAGTTAGATGGTCTAGATGGTCTATATTATTCTCTCTCCTTCTCATTTTGATGGTTGGACTCTTGTGTAAGGAAGCTTTATTGTATATTGTGCATCTATTTATGCAATTGAAGGCAAGGAAAGCCAGGGTTTTACAGACATCTTTGAGGATTCTTGTGGATCTGATTGTTGATGGTGTGTTCTCTACATGTTCTTGTAAGTTTGTTTATGTGTTTCACATCTCTCTTATGCTTCTAAATTGGACATATGAAGTGGTAAAGTTTGAACTCATGTTTTGACATGCTCAGCTTTTTAGTTTGTTCAATTTTAATGTTTTCTACTGTCTAGAGAGGATTCGAATTGTGTGTTTGCCCTCTTTAGCTTCTCCTCTATCATCTCTGATCATTCATCTCAGATTAAGGCATCAGCACTCATTCCTACCTTGCCCCTTAGATCCCCCTGTGAAAACTGTGCTCAATCCCCGCACCTTGAATTGCACTTCCACCAATTCCCACCAAAAACCCCAAAAATCATTAAATCAACCCCCTTATCAATTTACTAGCCTAAAATCTTTATTATTAATTGGTCAGCCTAATCATATTGAAAGATCTATCGAATCTGACCCGAGAGAGCCTTCTCATACCTCGTAGGGCTAGCTACGAGGTGAAATGGTTTGATGTAGCCTTGAGAGTTTGTCTATCTCAGCCTAGGTGAATTCCAAGCGCTAACATATTGGCGACCATACTGGGGAGAACAAACTGATCTTTTGCTCATTGATGTGTTATTTCATAAGTCTTAGACGGAGCCTGAAGTTACGCCAGGAGCCTTCGAAAACGCTCTTGTTTTACATCAGCGTTAGTAGATAAACGCTGCTTCAGTCAATCTCCGTGAGCTTTTGAAACCCTCACTTCATTGACACTTTACCCCAGTACATGTATCAAGTTTAGATCTGATTGTTGATGGTGAACAACGATCAGACACTGACAAGGCTGAGATCATTCACCCGGCGACTCTATTCACTGAGCAATCCAGAGATCAATGCTTCATGGTGACTTCACTGCAGGAAGATCAGTAGCTTTGAGCTTTTCAAGATGGATCGGATCGCAAGAAGATATGCTCCCTTGAGCCGAGATCACATCCCCGGTTTTCCAAATAAAATTCCGAAGGTAGATTGGTCAAGGAATCTGCCTATCTTTAATGATGATGGTAAGAAGGACGCTGCTCTACATCTGGTCAGATTTCACATGCATATTCGCAAATTCAAGATCAATTTTCCTGAAGATTGCTTGATGAAGATATTTTTGGCCACTCTGGAAGGTGAAGCCCAATCATGGTATGAAGGTTTGCCGCCTGCTTGTATTTATTGTTTAAAGGATTTTCATGCTATGTTCATTGAAAGATATAAGGACTCTTATCCATCATTGAATTTAGTTCAAGACTGTTGCAAGCATGCTTATAGTTTTATTGAAAGCCTTGAGAAGTTTTATGAAGATGATAATTTTATGGATGTTGAGATCATGGAGGCTTTGTATGAGAATCCATTTCAGCAACATGAAGAGAACCTAGAGGATTCCCATAGAGACGATCATGAAAATTTGCAGCAGGACCAAGATCTTAGTATGGTGGAAAATGAAAAAATTTCGCCTCTTGACAATCAACAGAAATTGCATGAAATGGATCAGTAGTATGAGGAAAATCTGTATACTCCTTCACTTGAAATCAATGAAGACAATCACTGTTTGAGCAGAAGAAAACAAAAGGCATTATCTCCTTTGTCCGAAGAGGAGATAGATCAGCTCTTGAGAGGTCTTGCTCCAGCTCAAGTTAATGCAGATTTGCAGTGCACACATGGTCAAGAAGATGATGGTGGACCTTCTTCCTCTTCTGAAAAGGATGACAGTCTTGTAAGAAGCTTTATAGATCAGCAGGTTGAAATTTGTTATATGGCTGAAGATGGTGAAAGAGAAGAGCTCATTTCAGATCTGCCCACAGAAGAAGACAGCATGCAAAGCCTACATGAGGAGGTAATTCAGTCAGTTCATGAAAAGCAAGATGACATCTTCATTCAAGTAAGTGAAACAGTTCCTTTGGATGAATTTATGGTAGATGATAGAACTGTCATTTTTGCACCTCAAGAATCAGCTGAAGTTTCTTTCCTTATGATTGAAGAATGTAATGAGAATCCGGCTGTCATATCATATGAAGATCATCTACCATATTGTCTGACCACCGAAGGTTATAGCATACAGGATTACCTTTCAGATTCTTCATATGTTTCATGTGCTGAAATGTTTTTCCAAGAAGAGATCTGCTCATCTACTTGTTTAGAATTTTTTGAAGCCCATGAGCATACTTTTATCGAAGCACATGATGAAGGAAGATCAGAGTTTGAAGCAAAGGACATCTTGATCTTTCAGCAGGAGGTGGCAGTGGCAAATCTTCATGTTTTTCACGATCCTCTAGCAAGTTTGTTGCAGCCAGCAGTGATAGTGTTTATTGCAGTGTTCAGTGATGAAGGAGATCACGGTCAGCTATGTTTTTGGATGCCCAGTTACCTGTTTCTATTGTTGATCATGAGATCTAATCAGGAGAATCAATCAAGAAGGCATCTGCTTGATTGGTTGCATTGGCATTTTGATATAGTTTGATGTATATTGTCTTGAAAGAAACACAGGTGGTTGTCATCATGATTTCAAATCTTGATGGACTGCTGCCCTTCTCTTGTTTTAGTTAAGTCGGTCATGAGTCATTTGTGTTTGGTCTGTTGAGTGAGTTTTTTCAAGTTATTTCAGTTTGCCATCGAGTCGGTTTGAGTCAAGCTTCAGTTAAGTTTCAGTCAGTTTTCAGTCAAGTTCTCATTCAATAAATGTGTCAAAGTTTTGTGTCAAAGGTGTGAATAAGTTGACTCCATTGCCCAATGAAAAAAGCACTGGTCTGCTCTCCCAAGAGGTCTGAGGTTCTTGGCACCTCCAAGGAGCTGCCATCCCCATTGGAGCCAATGTTAGTGTCAGTCTTTCCAGCCTTCCTCCAGTGATCAAATATGCTCTTTCAAAGTGATTTTAAAGTGTCAAGGTCAAATTTTGTCATTTCAAAGAGTTTTCAAGCAAAATTTGGTCACTAGGCATTAGGTCTAGGTTTGCTCTCACTGTTTTCAAAGTTGTCCAAATGGTGGTCCATGTCATTATTCAGCTGAGTCTATCATCATTCATAGGGTTTTCATTATCATCTCAGTGTCTAATGAGTCATTTCACACCTTGTCCATGCTTCAGTTGCCGCCCAGGCAAGGTCATTTCCCTCTCCTAGGGTTTTGAAGGCAATTTCTCTTGGATGGTCAAATCACCGGCAAAACTTGTTTCCTGATGTTCATACACCTTCCCCTATCCTTAAAGTACCTTATCAAACACTTCCCATCCCTTAGATCCGCCAAATTCCTCATTTTTGCACAAACCCTAGTTTCTAGCTACAATCTGGCAATTTTCTAGGTTTGGCCTGTGTTTTGCCCTTTTCGACCCCTTCCCCTCACTCAATCACTGAGATTCCACTTTCCCCTGTTTCCTAACATCCTTCCCCACTCCCAAAAATTTCCCCAAGAATTTAGAAGCCCCTATCCCCTTCATCTCGCTCCATTTCGACAAAATTCCTTGCTTCACACATCGGGACAAGTCGCACTCAAATGATGTTCCAGAGCAATCAAAGATGAATTTTGCAAAACTGAGAGAGGTTTTTTTCCACAACATGCCAAGGAAGAAACGCCTCTTTCACTTTTTACACAGGTGTCATGGTTTGAGAGAAATGTCAAAAATACCGGCGAGAACAAAGGTGCTCCAAGGACGGTTGGCCAAAGCACAAAAACGAAGGAAAACGCCCGATCCACTCCAAACTTTGGCCAAAGCCTCTTTGACTGAGCATGGTACTTGATTGGGGACTCCCAGCCCAAATTTCAAGAAATTTGGAGAAAATTTTGTCATTTGTGAATTTTTTGTGCAATTTACAGGTTTTGCCCACGGTTTGGTCTCACCCCGGGTGAGACCATTTTGGAGGACTGCTCGGAATTTTGAAAACTTGGCATTTTTGGAAAGGGCATGCAAAAAGAAAAATTACCAATGCTTGGGAGAAGCCTGGTTTTGAGTTTTGAGCCTCCAAAAGCTCAAAATACATCAAAAAAATGACTTTCTGCCCACTTTTTGAGTTGCAGAAAGTGACCTTGGGAGAAATGGTTTTTGAGGGGTCAAATCAACACCAAATTCAGAAATTCCACTTGGGATGGAAAGTAGACAGGCCAAGCTTTCCAATGAGCCATCTTGCACCTGATTTGGACCAGTGGAACCCACTCAAAAACAGCTGTGAAGGGGCGCGACCAGAACTTCCAGGGGCGCGACCAGAACTTCCAGATTTGCCAGAATTCACATTTTTGGTCAAAAAACACTGTTTTGACTATGGTTGACTATTTTTACTTGTAGATGATGGATAAATGTAATATTTTCATGGCACTTTGGTAGATTTTATCTTTCTTTACCCTTCTAGAAGCTTCCATGATGTAAAAAGTGAAAAATTAATGCATGGATGAGTTAGCTAAGTAATAGAGGCAAGTTGTTTGGCTGCCTATTTTCTAGTTCTTAGTTTAGAATTTGTTCAAACTGCTCCTAGAAAGCTGAGCTCGACCCCTAGAGGTGGGGAAAGGAGTTAGATGGTCTAGATGGTCTATATTATTCTCTCTCCTTCTCATTTTGATGGTTGGACTCTTGTGTAAGGAAGCTTTATTGTATATTGTGCATCTATTTCTGCAATTGAAGGCAAGGAAAGCCAGGGTTTTACAGACATCTTTGAGGATTCTTGTGGATCTGATTGTTGATGGTGTGTTCTCTACATGTTCTTGTAAGTTTGTTTATGTGTTTCACATCTCTCTTATGCTTCTAAATTGGAAAGATGAAGTGGTAAAGTTTGAACTCATGTTTTGACATGCTCAGCTTTTTAGTTTGTTCAATTTTAATGTTTTCTACTGTCTAGAGAGGATTCGAATTGTGTGTTTGCCCTCTTTAGCTTCTCCTCTATCATCTCTGATCATTCATCTCAGATTAAGGCATCAGCACTCATTCCTACCTTGCCCCTTAGATCCCCCTGTGAAAACTGTGCTCAATCCCCGCACCTTGAATTGCACTTCCACCAATTCCCACCAAAAACCCCAAAAATCATTAAATCAACCCCCTTATCAATTTACTAGCCTAAAATCTTTATTATTAATTGGTCAGCCTAATCATATTGAAAGATCTATCGAATCTGACCCGAGAGAGCCTTCTCATACCTCGTAGGGCTAGCTACGAGGTGAAATGGTTTGATGTAGCCTTGAGAGTTTGTCTATCTCAGCCTAGGTGAATTCCAAGCGCTAACACCACCTATAGTAAATACATATCCTGTAGTGCTCCTCCTGTTATCTCTGTCACCTCCCATATTTGCATCAACATATCCCTGTAGAGCAATGTTTGAACCACCAAAACATAATGCTTGATTTGTGGTACCTCTCAAATACCTGAGAATCCACTTGACTGACATCCAATGTTCTTTTCCTAGATTGTTCATGTACGTGCTTACAACTCCCATTACATGTGCAATATCAGGCCTTGTGCAGACCATTGCATACATTAAGCTTCCAACTGCTGATGCATATGGAACTTTAGACATATGAGCCATTTCTTCCTCAGTATTGGGACATGCATCCTTACTTAATTTGAAATGGCTAGCCAAAGGTATACTAACTAGTTTTTCATTCTGCATATTAAACCTTTTCAACACCTTTTCTATGTACTCACTTTGAGACAATGTTAATTTGTGATTCTTCTTATCTCTAGTTATTCTCATACCAAGGATTTGTTTTGCAGCACCCAAATCCTTCATTGCAAATGAGTTTGCCAATTTCCTTTTGAGCACATTTATTTCTTGCATCTTAGAACCTGCAACAAGCATATCATCTACATACAATAACAATATAATGTAGCTGCCATCATTTTTCCTTTTGAGATAAACACAATGATCAGAGTGACATCTAGTATAACCTTGTTCAGACATAAACCCGTCAAATTTTAGATACCACTACCTTGGAGCCTGTTAAGCCATACAAGCTCTTCTTCAACTTTCACACTAGTTTCTCCTTCCCTTTTACCTCATATCCTTGTGGCTGCTGCATATATATCTCTTCCTCCAAATCCCCATGGAGAAAGGTTGTCTTTACATCTAACTACTCAAGATGCAAATCTTCAACTACTACTAGACTTAAAATAGTTTTGATTCAAGTTATTTTAACAACAGGAGAAAATATTTCATCAAAATCAATACCTTTCTTCTGTGCAAACCCCTTCACCACAAGTCTAGCTTTATACCTCCGTTTTCCTCCATCTTCTTCCTTCAGCCTATAAACCCATTTATTCTACAATGTTGTTTTACCTGCAGGTAACTTGACTAAGTCCGAAGTCTGGTTATGTGCTAAGGAGTCCATCTCTTCTTTCATGGCTTGCTCCCACTTCTTCCTAGTATCTACCTGCACTGCTTCTTCATAACATTCGGGTTCACCAGAATCAGTCAAAAATACATAATATAATGAAGGAGAGTATCATTCAGGTGGTCTACTTATCCTGGTGGATCTTCTAACACCACTTTCCGGTGTTTTAGGTGCTTGTTGTTGTTGTGGTTGTTGTTCTAGCTATTGATCATTATTATTTTCAGGCACCATCACTTTTCCTGTGATATCATCAAGCACTATGTACTCCCTGTTTTCTTTTTCTTGTTTCTTTTCATGCAACTGATTCTTATACAAGACCTTTTCGTTGAATATTACATCTCTTCTCCTAATGATTTTGTGATTTTCATAATCATATAAGCGATAACCAAAATAATTAACACCATATCCAATAAAGGTACATTTCTTTGATTTTGCCTCAAGCTTTGTTCTATTTTCTTTATTAATGTGGACAAAGGCTTCACAACCAAAATTCTTTAAAAATGAGTAGTTTACCTTTTTACCTATCCATGCCTCCTCTGGAATACCACCATCCAAGGAACTTGAAGGCCCTCTGTTTATTAGATAAACAACAGTATCTATAGCATCTACCCAAAATTGTAAAGGCAATCCTGCATGCAATCTCATGCACCTTGCACGCTCCATGATTGTCCTGTTCATCATTTCTAACACACCATTTTCTTGTGGTGTTCTTGGAACTGTCTTCTCTCTGCGAAATCCATTCTCTGAACAATACCTATCAAACTCTCTGCTGCAATATTCACGTCCATTATCTGATCTGAGACACTTCAACCTTTTCCCTGTCTCATTTTCAACCAAAGCTTTCCATTTCTTAAAAGTATCAAATACATCAGATTTATTTTGAATACAATAAATCCAGGTTTTTCTGGTTGCATCATCAATAAAAGTAACATAATAATGAGAGCCACCAAGAGATGATACCTGAGCAGGTCCCCATACATCAGTATGCACAAGCTCTAATTTTTCACTCTTCTTTTCTTTCCCAACTCTAAGGAATCTAACTCTCTTCTGTTTTCCATAAACACAATTCTCATAGAATTTTAAATCAACATGCTTCAAACCTGGCAACAAATTTCTTGAGTGAAGAATCTGCATCCCCTTCTCACTCATGTGCTCGATTCTCTGATGCCACAATGCCGTATCTTCTCCTATAGAGGTTAAAGCATTAACAAAATTAGAAATACCATTGCATAAATACAATGTACCAACCTTTCCTCCTTTCGCTATTACCAAGGATCCTTTAGTGACCTTCCAGGTTTTATCTGTTAAAGTACTTACGCAACCTTCACCTCCCAACTACCCTGTTGAAATAAAAATTTTCTTTAGATTTGGAACATGCCTTACCTCCTTCAATAGCCATTGATTTCCATTCGGTTGTTTTATGAAAACTATACCCATTCCAACGATTTTACAGGGTTTATCATCACCCAATCGAACCTGTCCAAAATCTCCTTGAACATAATCATGAAAATGTTTCCTATCAGGTGTGGCATGGAATGAGGCCCCTGAATCTACCACCTAGGCATCAATAATATTTTCTAATGAAAGAATCAAAGCATCTTGCAACACATCACCTATCACATTCACTTCATGATTAGTTTCTTGTTGTGCATCTCCTTCTTTTCCCTTCCGAGATCTACAATCTTTCTTTAGGTGTCCTTTCTTCCCGCATTTCCAGCACACTATCCCCAATATGGACTTGGATCTGCCTTTTCTTGACTTACTGCGATATCTTGGGCTCTTTCCTCTTTCCATTTTTCTTCCCCTAGTCTCTGCAATCAAATCATTACCTAATGTCTCACCGAAGCTTTTCCGTCGCATTTCCTCACTAAGGATTGCACCAACAACATCATCAAACTTTAAAGTACTAGATCTAAAGACAGAGTTACTAACAGCCATAACTAAACCATTCCAACTTTCTGGCAATGAGCACAGAAATAACAGAGCCCTAACTTCATCATCAAAATTTACCCCTACAGAACTTCACTGACTTGTAACTGTATTAAAATCATTTAAATGATCTGCAACAGATCCACCTTCTGACATCTTCATATTAAATAAATGCTTCATAAGAAATACCTTATTTGAGGCCGATGGTTTTCATATAGTTTGGCCAATGCCGACATTAAACCTTGTGTTGTCGTTTCCTTTGAAATATTAAATGCTATCGACGCTGCTAGGCACAGCCATATTGTTCCAAGTGCCTTTATGTCCAGAATATCCCATTCTATGTCTGTCATACTTGTTGGCTTCTTTGTCTTTCCACTCAATGGTAGGTACATATCTCTCTGATACAGATAATCTTCCATCTACATCTTCCACGGCTGGTAGTTTTGGCTGTTGAATTTTTTCGACCCTAAACCTACCATCTTCCACCATTGCTCCCACTCGAACCAGGAACCCTTCTCTCCTGTGAGTTTATCAGCCAAATAGACCTTCGGCTATGATACCAGTTGTTAGAAAATTATATATTACAGAGCAATGGAACACATAAAATATTGCATAAATATAAAAACAGAAAACACATAAAACAAGAGAGACACAGGTATACATGGTTCACCCAGTTTGGGCTACATCCACAGAGAAACAACCAGTCCTTCTTTATTATATTATCTAGCAAACTGAAGAGATACAACCTACAACAAATCCGTTGTAACACCCTCTTTGCTCTTAATCTCCTCTCTCTTCCTCACTCAAAATATAGATGTGAATAGACGCAATACAATTCCCTCATATATAGTGAGGGGTTGCCTTCTAGGGCAAAAAAACCAAAATTAAACATAACTTCTACCGTCAGATGATTCGCCTAATGAATGGCCCAGATTGACTAGAAATTACTAGACTTTTACAAGGAAATTTTACATCTATTTTTAGCTTTGGGGGCGCTGCCCCCGAACCCTCGCTGGGGGACTGCTGGGCCCTGAACCCCCCAGTTGGGGGGGATTAGCCCCCTCGAACCCCCACGGGGGGGACAAGTCCCCCATGCACCCCCCCGCATGGAGGGGTGTACAGTATTCTTGGGGTATACATCCAGTTGAAACCTTTGAATACAAAAGATAATCGGGCTCCACATCCAACAGGAAAAGTAACTCATCCGGGTATACTATTAACCTTTTGTCGCACCAAGTCAACAACGATGACAAAGGGACTACCATGGATTCGTTCTTTATGATCTTTTCAGACTCCCTAAATATGAAAAGGCCACCGAGTTGTTTAGTCTAGACTCTTTAAATTACACAGACAAGATATAAAGTTGCTCTTTTTACGATCCTTTTCAGACTCTTAAAACATCAAAATGACGAGTTTGCCTGTCTGGACTCATTAAACTAATCAAATAGGGCACAGAGTCGCTCTTTTTGCAGTCCTTTTCAGACTCTTAAAATATGAAAATATCGACGAGTTTACCCGTCTGGACTCGCTAAGCTAATCAGACGGGGAAAGTGGACAATAAAACTGCATTCAGTATTAGAAAGCATGGTTTGGTAGCAATTGTTCCCTTGAACATGGCACTCCCTCAAATAAACCTTCCTTGTTATGGCCTCTCAATATGAATCCTACCATCCTATGAGTTTAGCCTAAATACCCCGATTTTCTTGCATCTTTGTATCCTAACACTCTTTGGTGTTCATGAGTCTAGTGTTGCATGGTTAAAACCATTGTCGTGCCTTCTATTGTTCAAGGGTTAACCTTTTGTTTCCTCCATCAACCCATCAAGCATATCCTTTCATCATGCCCTCTGTTGTTTAGATCCAATGCTTAAAGATTCCTCAAAAAACAAAATGATTCTTGTCCCGTTTCATGTCAATTTATGTAGGACACATTATTGCCTACCTTTCGACAGGTATCTTCCTATCGACTTCAACACTCTATCTAGGAAGACAACCCAGAAACACATTCAGTGCCTTGGTACTTGCAGACATTAGTGGTAGGTTGCCTTGTGTTTGATCAGGGGTTCTCATTATTGGCTCCTGGTTAAGTGATTCTACGGGTGTTCGATGACAAAACATCTTTCACACTCATTAGATTGTACTGTGCATCTTGGAGACCATCACCATTATTGGTGGCCTTCCTCGCGTCTGTTAATAGTCTCCATTATTAATTGGTAATCAGATGATTTCGTGCATGTTCGACATCAATGCATACATTCACATGTATCAATGTATGTTGTTCAATGAAGCGGAAATCAGACCTTGGGTAGAGGCTTGCATCACTCAGCCTTGTTTCCTCTCCCAAGTTGTGTATATTGTTTTTTGGAGACAACTTATCAGGATGATTCTATTATGACACCAAATCCGCATTGTGCTTATCGGCGGCCAGCATCGTCATATCTCTTTGGAGAAAATCACTCTGACATAACTACTGAGCATGGGAATGCCCGACTCAGGACATGATTTTAGTAGCTTTATATATATGTGTTGTATCAGGTTTCCTGTACCACCCGAAGCTCCAATCCTCTCTCTCTTTTTTGAAGGAAAATTACAGTTAAGTAAAGTATTTCAGCCATTGTTGCAGCCTCTAATATCATACTTTAGGGGGCATCTGTTATACAAAAAATTGACCTCCTCATCAACTCAGAGGGGAAAGACATGATAGCTAAAGCAAAGACCAAGATCACATGCCTTGTTTCCACACTAACGCTAGCTATGCACTAACAACCTACTTTATAAAGCTTCTCTGCAAGCCTAAGGGTGCGTTAGTGACCCAACTAACTCAAGTTGCTAGTTCGGTAACAGTGTTAGTGGATCCTAGTGAAGTTCTAAGGGTAAAAGGAATGAATTGACTCATAAATATCTAGATATTTGTTCCTAAAAACACTCAAGAAAAGCAAGGAAACATCCAGATTCGACCTATTTTGACGATTTCTAATCCTAATGAAGGAGGCAAATGGGAAAGAGCTAAAAAGCATGGCAACTTCATTGCTTTTACCCTAGGGAACTCAAGGAGGAACTTGGTAACCCTAACTTAATTGCTACATAAGAAAAGCTAGGGCTATGGTGATAGGGGTCAGAGCATTTGAAAGGATAGCATACTTGATTGTTGAGCATTGTATCAAATCATAAGAAGTTGGTAAGAAGGGAGAGAGAGAGAGAGAAGCTGGAGGGGTAAGGGAAGGTTGATGCAACAGATGGTTGTAATCACTCTTCCAACATTAATATAGAACTGCAGTTGTACTATCTACTCCGTGGTGTTGGTACTATCATTCATTCATTTGTTTGTCCAATACCTTTTAGCATGAGTAGCTTAGTTATGTGTAACTAGATGTTCTTTTATGTATTCATGTATTAGTTATCAGAGTTGTATGTTGTGATTATGCTTGTCTCTTCTATGTGTAGGACTTGATCTAGAGCCGGCTCAGGGGACTTCCACCTAGCTGCATTGTGCTCTCCAGCAAATCTACACTGATGGTTGAGGTAATCTACTTCTCCTACTTTGATAGTTAGTTATTTTTTATGAACATGCGTGTAACTTTGTGACGGTTGCAAATAATATTACAGCCTGCCGAAGGTCCCAGGAAGACCTTTGAGGGTATCTTCATTCTCCATACATCGTGCATTTTATCCTATAGCACTAACCAACAATAATGCTTTATATGATCAGAAAATCTATCTTGAGGATTAGGAAGTTAACTTGGAAACACTAAAACTCCTTTAAGAATGAACTCACACCTAATGGATGAATGTCGAGCAAAGAATTATGCATGAAAATATGGATGCAAGTTAGTTCGGAGATCTCAACAGGATTGCGAGAACCTGGCATAACCATCAATAGGAGTTGAAGTGCCTTGACTTCCTGAAAGGCCTTTGAACTTTCTAAGGGTGGATTGTGGAATTTGGGTGTATTAGAAAAATTGATAGGTATACATGCACCACTATCATCATATGTATCAATGAGAACATTGTTAGTGCCACAGGTTTGATCAAATTCATATTAGGTATATTCGACTCTTGATGGATAGAGAATTTAAATGCATCAAACAAAAAACTCCCTTGAGCACATGGGGTTGGAACATCTTCCTCCTGATTTATGAAGGATTTATGGTTGAACAGATCATGAATAATATATTTGTAGAAATTTCACAGTAGATCACCTGATAATGCAATATACTAAAGCAAAATACTTGATCTACTTCTACAAAAAAGAAATTGCGGAAGCTTAATTGATTTTGAGAAAGATCAAATAGAACACATATAACAGATGAAAAAGAAATCAATCACACATGAGCACAGAAGGATACGCTGGGGAAAGCCTTAGCTAAAAACCCCATTTGTATTATCATACAAGTGGAAATATCTCAAGATTACACAAAGCTTTAGCTCTCAAGCTATCCAGCTCTCAGTACAATCCCTCACTATTGCTCATAGACAGAATAGACAACACATATGCCTTCCTTCAATCCTACAAACCTCCTATTTCCTTGTACAATTTCTCCTGGGTTCTCAAGCTGCCACCTGTGTGTAATTACCTCACACACTACTCACTAACCTATGAAATAATTGCGCAATCCTCAAGGAAATAAATCCTTATGCATGCAAGAAATATCCTCATGGGAATATTCCTGCAACTGATAGTACATTGTCCCATCCTTTGATCTCAACTGGGTCTCTGTCTAAACTGACATGCATGAGTTATTTATGAGAGAATATTTAGTTATTTGAAGTACACTAGTTGCATGCATGCATGCATTGACTAACTAAACTCACAATCAGTTCCACAAACTGTTGGAACCAATCTAACTAGACCTAACTCAGTTAACTGAGCTAACTAATTACAACTCAAAGTACAACTCATTTTGATCTCCTTAATTAAGGGATAACTTCCTCAATCAAGGGGATAATTGTTGCATGTCTTCACATAGACTTCATGTTTGATTTTCTCTAACTAATTAAATCAAGATGAATGAATTAATTATTTTACAAATAGCTACTGAGCTCAAATTCAAATTTTAATTCACAATTTTAATTTAGGGACTAATTAAAATTGGAATGTATCCTGAAATGCTATCTATAGGAATGCTATTTTTAGCATTTCTTGTTGCTATTTTCAACACTCCCTCTCAACAAGAAATGAATTATATGTTACCCCAATCCTGTCTCTGTGGAACTTGAAATTGCATTGTGACAATGCCTTAGTCAAAATGTCTGCATCCTGCTCCTCGGTCGAAACATACTACAACAACATGATCCTCTTCACCACATAGTTTCTAAGATGATGATACCGGATATCGATGTGCTTGGACCTATCATGAAATACTATATTCTCATAGAGTTTGATACAACTCAGGTTATCGCAATAGATACAATTGGATCCATCCTCTGATCAAACAATCCAACTAGATTTTCCGCATCCAAATGGCCTCACATGTTGCCTGGCTTGTAGCCATGTATTCAGCCTCTACTGAGCTAAGTGCAACTGACCTCTGTTTCCTGCTGTACCAAGAAACTGCAGTTGAACCAAGGTTGAAAATTCCTCCTAAAGTGCTCTTCTGATTTGATGGAATCCCTGCCCAATTTGCATCTGTGAAGCCCTAAAGCTTCACTCCCTCTGTTCGTTTGTACCATAATCCATGCTAAGATGTTCCTCTAAGGTATCTTAGCACATGCTTAGCTGCCTTCCAAAACATCTCGGTAGGCTAAACCATAGCTTGACTCAGCTAGTTCACCACAAAGCACAAATCTAGTCGTGTGTTCACTAAATACATCAATGAACCCACAAGCTGCCGATACATAGTAGTAGCTACTACCTCACCTGAACTAGCATCCTCCTTCCTCCAGTTACATGCTAGAGGATTCTACATGGGCTTGCACTTCTCCATGTGGAATCTCCTTAGTATCTCATTGGCATAATTGCCTTGAGACACAAACACTTCCCCATCCTTCTGCCACACTTCCATGCCTAGAAAGTAGTGCATGAGACCCATGGCTTTCATCTCGAACTCTCTTGCAAGGTCCTCCTTGAAAGACTTGATCAACTGATCATCACCTATTAATATTAGATCATCAACATAAAGAACAATGATCAATGGCTTACCTTCTACCATGATGTGGTATAGGTTCGCATCCGCTTCGCTCTTTGTGAAGCCCAACCTAGTGAAATAGTTGTAGATCCTGGTGTACCAAGCATGAGGTGCTTGCTTCAGCTGTATAAAGCTCTCATGAGTTAGCACACATGTGACTCACGATCGAAGGTCTCAAATCCTTCCGGCTTCTCTATGTACACGTCTTCCTCAATCTTGCCATTGAGGAATGCAATCTTCAAATCCATTTGATGGATCTTCCAACCCATCTGTGTTGATAGTGCCAACATCGATCTGATAGATGATTACCTTGCTACAGGAGAAAAAGTCTCATCATAGTCGATCCCCTCGACCTGTGAGAAACCACGGGCAACAAAGCTTCCCTTATGTTTCTCCACACTACCATCAGCTGCTTGCTTTACCTTGTAAAGCCATCGGGAACTCACCACTGACTTGTTCTCTGATCTAAGAACAACATCCCAAACACTTTTCCAAACTATGGAGTCATACTCCTCCACCATAGCATCAACCCAAACTAGCTACTACACTACTTCCTTGAAGGAATATGGTTTGGTCTCTATACATTCCTCAACAAGGGCCATGTAACTAGTGTACCGCTTAGGTGACCTCCTCTATCTGCACTGAGAAGATGGATCTCCCACATTCTCTCTCGCATCCATCAACAATCTGTCATCTTCCCTTGAGCGTTTCCGCCCATCTCTAGAAGAATCTGCATGAGTGGATGTCTCCACTCCTGGATCCTCTACATGTGGCTGCTCCGCATCAGTCTGAGGCTCCTCCTCCTTAGGAACCAAAAGTTCCTCCTCTGCATGCAACTTGAGCTCCCTCTCAAGGGATACTTGCATGGCCTTCTGCTCGTTGAACTTTAGATCTCTGCGTACTACTATCATCTGACTAGTAGGCAAGAACACCCGATAGTTATGGGGTGTATCAATGTACCCCACAAGTATCCCCAACTCAGTTGTTGGCTCAAGTTTCTTCCAGGCATCTTTGGTCACATGGAAAAATACCGATGAGCCAAAGATCCTTAAGTGACTCACATCTGGTCTCTTCCCAGAGAAAGCCTCCTATGGTGTCTTCATCCCCAGTATGCAATGCGGACTTCTATTCTGCAATTATACCATTGTATTACATGTCTCAGCCCACAAATGAAGTGGTAGGCCTTGGTCATGCAAAATCGCCCGAGCTAATCCCACAATAATTATGTTCTTCCTTTCTGCCACCCCATTCTGCTATGGGTTATGGGGTGTCGTCAACTCCCATTTAATTCCTTCTATTGCACAAAAGTCCTTAAACTCTTGAGAGACATACTCTCCACCATTTTCGCTTCGCAAGGCCCTTATCTTCTTTCCTAATTCTTTCTCAACCAAGGCTTTGAACTCACAAAACCTTGAGAAGGTTTGATCCTTCTTTTGCATGAAATAGATCCAGCATCTACGAGAAAAATCATCAATGAAAATAACATAGTACCTTTGTTTAGTGGTGGAGGATGTCGAGAATGGTCCACACACATCTGTATGAACTTGCTCTAAGATTTCTTCAGCTTGACTGTCTTGATCCTGAAAGGAAGATTTTGCATACTTACCCAAGGTACAACCTTTGCATGTATCCAATTTCTCAAGTTTACCCTTGGGAAGTACAGTAGAAATATGTTGCATGATCTTCAAGGCCCCATGGTTCAAGTGGCCCAATATTCTATGCCATAGCTTGCCAATATCTTGGCTTTGCACCAACTCTGCTTTGGAACTCAATGTAGCATAGTCATCTACCTTCAACTTGTAGAGATTCTTCACTCGAATCCCAATCCTCTTGGTCTGTCCCATGGCGATGTGTCTCAAGAACACCTTTCCTTTGCTGAAGACTACATCATAGCCTTTGTCTTCCAACATTGTGATGGATACTAGGTTCTTCTTCAGTCCATGCACATACTTTACATCAGTCAGGGTGAGAGGAGCTCCACGCTCCCTCTGAAACATAACCGTGCCTTCACCTGAAACACGGTACTTTCCATCATTGCCCATCTCTATGCGCATCTGGAGGTCCTTCTCCTACAAGGTACTTAATAAACTCTTGTCGTCAGTCATGTGGAATGAAACCATGCATGCGATGAGGGTAAAATCCAATTCGAACTGTGAGGCCAGTGCCTCACCATTTGATCCTTTCGAGGATCCCTTCTTGTATTTCTTCTGTGGACAATTTGTTGCATAATGGCCCACCTCATGGAAATTAAAGCATCACACTTTAGATTTTTCAATCTTCTTCCCACCATGGGAAGAACTCGATTTGGAATGGGAAGCTTTCCCTTTCCCTTTCCTAGCCTTACTTTCTAAGGCTAGATTTTCTTCATCATCATGCTTTGATGAAGAACCATCTCTGGTGCTCCTCCTAATCTCCTCCTGCATCAGATCCGACCACAGTCGTTCCCAATCTAGCAGTTTCTCTCTTCCATTCACTAATTCTTGGTAGCTATGCCATCTCTTAGGAAGACTGAGGAGAGCAAGACTCACCATGTCATCATCGACTATCATGATTTCTACACTTCCAAGCTCATTCCTACAGATGGTGAGCTTATTCAGATATGTAGAGATCGTGTCGACCTTTTCACACTTGATTTTCCAAAGCTTGTCTTTCAGCACCAGCTTCCTCTGATCATTGATGTTCTGATAAAGATCCTTCAATGTCTTCCACATTGAAAACGGTGTCTCCTTCCCATGGAGACTCGAGACAATATGGTCTCTAACTCCCTCCAAAAGAATCCTCTCGCTCTAGCCACACATTTCTTTCATTCCGCCAATTATTGGGCATTAGCTACTACTCGCTTGGGGACTTCTTGATCAATGAATTCCTTCAAATCGTTGTCCTCTAATACCGCTTCCATGCGATCCTTATAGGCTATATAATTCGAGCTGCCATCCAGGGCATACTCAAGTCTCAAATCGTTGAATGCCATTGGTGAACTTTGAGATATGATAAGAATTTGATTTCTACAATAAAGAACTTCAAACTTCGAACTTCTCCCTTCTTTGTATATTGTTCTTTGCTTTGATCATCTTTGCTTTGATACCATGTAGAAATTTCACCATATATCACCTGATAATGCAATATACTAAAGAAAAATACTTAATCTACTTCTACAAACAAACTTGCGAAAGATTAATCGATTTTGAGCAAGATCAAATAGAACACATATAACAAATGAAGAAGAAATCAATCACACATGAACACAGAAGAATACTTTGGGGGAAGCCTCAACTAAAAACCCCGCTATCTGTATTATCATACAAGTGGAAATATCTCAAGATTACATAAAGCTTTATCTCTCAAGCTATCTAGCTCTAAGTACAATCCCTCACTACTGCTCATAGATAGAATAGACAACACATATTCCTTCCTTCAGTCCTCCAAGCCTCCTATTTCCTTGCACAGTTTCTCCTGGGTTCTCAAGATGCCACCTATGTGTAATTACCTCACACACTGCTCACTAACCTCTGAAATAAGTGCGCAATCCTCAGGGAAATAATTCCTTCTGCATGCAAGAGATATCCTCATGGAAATATTCCTGCAACTGATAGTACATTATCTGATCCTTTGATCTCAACTGGGTCTTTATCTGAACTGACATGCATGAGTTATTTATGAGAGAATATTTAGTTATCTGAAGTACACTAGTTGCATGCATGCATGCATTTACTAATTGAACTCACAATCAGTTCCATAAACTATTTGAACTAATCTAACTGGACTTAACTCAGTTAACTGAGCTAACTAATTACAACTCAAAGTACAACTCATCCTGATCTCCTTAATTAAGGGATAACTTCCTCAATCAAAGGGATAACTATTGCATGTCTTCACATAGACTTCATGTTTGATTTTCTCTAACTAATTAACTCAAGATGAATTAATTAATTATTTTACAAACAGCTGCTGAGATCAAATTCGAATTGTAATTCACAATTTTAATTTAGGGACTAATTAAAATTGGAATGTATCCCGAAATGATATCTATAGGAATGTTATTTTTAGCATTTCTTGTTGCTATTTTCAACAATATTTAAGCTTTTCATCCTTTGGTTGTAGGATCACACCGTCCTATGCCTGATTGCGACCGAGACCAGATGGATAAACATCTAAAGGATTTAGAGGAACTGATGGTATAACACACTTATCAAACATATGTAGGTACAATGAATAGTGTGCTAGAGGCAGGGGATGATATATCAATGTGACATTCATATTGAACAATATATACCAAAGATTGAAAAACCTGACAACTTACTCCTTCAAACTTGTCATATGAAGATGTATGAATTAGAGGAGTTTCAATATTATTTGAATTGAAAGAGTATCACAACTCATAAATGGATATTGTGCACTATGAGAAGCAAGTTATGAATCGATACCGTGCAAACATAAGTCCTTTTTAGAAAGAAAGATATCATATGATGTACTTGGACACTCAGCACCATATGTATTAGTGGAAAAAAAGATGTCAAGGTGATGGTTGTCCAAAGTATCAACTTGAATGCATGGTTTAGAATCATTTGACAAGTTATCAAAGCTACAATATGATTGATTAGCTAGAGATGCAAAATTAACATCTTGGAAGAGGGGAGAAATATAGGACACATCTTCAACACTTTTATGGTCAACATGAAAAATACAACTGCCTCATTATTGATTATGGCTTGAAACAACAGACTAGGCATCATTAAGAGTTGAAGTAGGTTGATAAAGAAGACTAAGGAACAAGGAATCAGGAAAGATTGATGATAGAGGTTTAAGGGTACCCCTTGAGAAAACCATACTTTCGATCAAAGCAGATTCAAGATTGAAACTACGGGTGTTAATATCATCTTGAAAAGTCAATGGATTAGTCTTACCCTTAGACTTCATGAACCACTCCAAACTTTCCTCCATTGAACCTGAATCAAGGGAAGTGGATGAAGGTGGAGAAGGTAGATCAACAATTTGATTTATTGATTTCAAAACATCAACATCATCTCTAGAAGGCACCCAAATTAGTACTGAAAAAGGAGGGGGGCAAGGAACAAAAGGAATGGTAGGTTCCTCTTTGAAATATTTAGGTACCTCATGGTTTGAAAAATTTGTGGAAGGAGAATCATCTAGGGGTTTGGATTCAAAATATCTCAAGGTGAGTAGAATCAAATTCTGAAAAGTTTCCATAATGAAATCTAAGTCAACCACTCCCTTGGGATACTCATAGCAAAGGTGAAGAAATTGATGAAGAAAATTCTCTGCAGACTCACTTGACTTCATTCTAAGTTGATCGATTTTATCACATACATCTTGATAATCATACTTGTCAAAGGCTTCATGAATCTCCTTAACAAGTTGCTCAAATGAATGGATAGAAGCAATAGGTAATGTATGACATGATTTCTTGACTCAACCTTCAAATTTGAGGGTGAATAGGCTTTTTATGACATCCTTACAATGTATTCCATTAAAAAGACAAAAATTAGCAAATTGAAGCACATGTTCAAGAATAATTAGTTCACCCTCACCATCAAACTTAAATTGAGACAAGTTATGAACAATTTTTGTGGGGATGGTAAGATCAAGCTCCTTGGAAAAACATCCTAGGATTATGATTTGGGAATGAGCCATTTGAGATAAGAGATTCAAAATAAATTCAACGGGCACAACCTTTCATCTGGCCCTCCTTCTAGCACCAAAATTTTGATGGTGCTTGATCTTGCAAACATATAGGGGGTCCCCTCGATATGAAGTCCTAATTAGACCCCACACCATTTGGAGTAGGAGCCCCCTCCAGAGTATTGTCCCGACCACCATAACTTAAGGTTTTCCTTGGTTTCAATGGATAACATAAGATATTGTACACATAAACTTTGAATAAACAAGTAAGTTGACATTGTGAAACACTAATTACAATGTGTAGAAGGGGGATTTCATGAGCAGGAGACAAGAGTGAGTCTCTAGAAGGAAAGTAATCATACTATCCTAAGAGAGGCACATGAGAGAAAGACAATATTCGTTAGTTATATAGAAAAATAGTTCACATAGACATGATGATCATTAAAATAAATAAAACACACATTCAACAAGGTAAGTACTAAAGCCAATGAATTAGTTCAATTTCCTTAGCACATATGATCATAACATATACTACAAACATCCAAAGAATGGTCTTAAAATATTCATGATACATGCATGAAAATGTGTTGGCTCAATGTTCTTCAATTATTAGGTGAAAGATCTAGGTACATAGTTGCAATTTTGAGCCACTAGCTCCAACAATGGAACATTAAGTCACTTCTTGCTTCTCCAAAGAATAGTGTTCTCTTCTATGCCAAGTTAGAGAAGCCAATGCTATCTCTCCAAAGTCTAAGCCACCAAAAGCCTCTTTCTTGAGTTATGAGGTTTCTTTTATAATAGGAGGAGTGACCTTTTATATCTCCTATGACTCTTGAGCTACCCTTGTGACCCTTGGACTCCTAAATGACATTTGAACTTCTATTGACTCTTTTTTCCACATGTGACTTTTCATATTCCATATGTGACTCTTGGACTACCAAACATTTACATTTTGTCCTTTTCTTGAAAATACATCATTACAATGCACATGATGATGTGGCAAGACACATGGACATATATGAAATTATGATGATACTTTTACAAGCCATAACTTCACAATGATGACATGGAAATTCATGATGATGTGGCAATGCCAAACTACTCCCTTTTCTTCTTGGTCTTCAATCTTCATGAAATATTTGATTTATTCTTCATATTCACCCTCCAAAGGGTATTAAATAATCATTGGAACCTACTGAGTTATCAAGCAATGTATTCATTTTGTCTTGGTCTAGGATATGCTTTATGTCTTCATGGTGGTTCTTATTTGTGCTTCTTGTCTGCAAGAGCTTATTTGTTCTTTATCCCTGACATATTCCTTGAGCATCACCTTATCATGCTAAGATGGTACACCTACCAATCAATATCACTCATGACAAGGTAAGATCAGTCTTGAAATCATATATCCCATCTCTACCTTGCTCATGGAAGAAGCTTCTTTTGATAGGCCCATGAAAGGACTGAGTAGGAAAGGATTGACGAGGAGGGCACAATTGAGCTCAACAATGGCTTAGGAAATCACCATTGTTCATCAGAATTACGTCATGCACTATGAGGAGGGGCTCTTCAAGGTCCAACATAGTGGTCAAGTTCAAGGAAGAACGTGATGAGCTTGATGACTAAGACTGCACCATGTACTGGGCTCAAAGGAGTATGGGATAGTGAGAGTCTAGTTTGACTTGAAAATGACTGAGAAGAGGCCTGATTGAGCTCTAGGACTACGTCATCCTCTGAGGAAGAAAGGCAGGACAAGTATTGGGCACAGAGAGGGATGACAGTGAATAGTGGGAGGAAGAATAAGCACTGTTACCGCACCATGAACTGGGCTTAAGGGCATGCATCTATGCCAAGATAGTTTAGGTCAACAATGGATGAATGTTTGTTAGGAATGCACCCTTCACCCTATGCTAGGAAAATTTGAATTGACAGTGCCTGATAGGAGGCCTCATTGTGCACTAAGACTGCACAATATGGTGAGAGAGAGGAGGAGGTCTAAGGCTAGTGAAATTTTCCTCAAAAGTGGCAAGCTATCTAATAAAAATGCATGATGTTCCCTATTTTAGCTCAATTTAATTTTGTATGGGTTGTTTGTAAGAGGAGATTCTGCAGTTCACTGATGTAGGCAACATGAGGCAAGTCACTTTTCCTAGGGGATGTTTCCTACACTATGAGAGGGAGGAGAGCTTGTATGGTATAGTTTTCTTTTGCAAAGGGCCAATAGAAATTATCCATGCACTATACGAGGAATAATTTCTCAAAACTTAGTGCAATGATTCAGTACAAGAAATAAGGGTTAGGTGACTATGATTTGAAAGTGCTGAATTTGCAACCATAGGAGATGGCCTTGAGGAGGGCTTAGTGCACAAGTCTGGGAGGAATAAATATGATCAATGAGGCTCATGAATATGCTATTATCATCACCTGATAAAAGGGTTCATGTATTCACAACTTGCACTGGGTAGGAGGACCAAGAAGAGATCTAAAATGGCTAACTGTGGGACCAATAGTGTAAGAGAGGGAAATGCATCCAAACGAGACTCAAACATGGATCATACACATGAATGCCATTGACACAAGCTTAGAAAATGAACATGATTCATGAACAAAAATCACACCTGGAAACGACAGCAAAGAAACACTTGTTTCTAAGTGCGACAGTTAAAGTGCCACATTGCGACACTAAGAATACAAGTTGCGACAAAAGTATCGACTACGATCAAGAAGTGTGCTAAGTTTTAGGAATGTGACTAATGCATATTTTAATGATATATTAGACTATCTAATGAAGAATCGTGGGATAGAATTGCCTCTAGTGATGTACAAAGGTGGCACACGTACAAAAGTGAACATAGTTAAGAGTGACACTAGCGACACTAATAAAATGTTAAAGCAACATTTGGAAAAGCTAAATAAGTTGAAAACGACACATTGCAGAGTGAATATAACATGAAAATTCCACTTGCTAAAGTGAAAGCAAGAAAAAATGATAGTTGCGAACATGAAAGCGACACCTATGAAAGCAAAGGAAAAAGCAATAGTAAAGAAAACTCACTAGAAAAATAACATAATTGCAACCGAAGTGAGGGAGACTGCCAATGGAGAGGGTGCATTGAATATCGACATATGTTTCATAGTGCATCATACTGTTGTAGTGGCTACAACACCCTCCAAAATTTTGGTCTGCATCCAAATTTCGGAGCTTTCCTTGGTTTTTACCTTGATGGTTGCAAACACCTGGGCTCATCCCATGAGATCATGTTGAGTTTTCACACCCTCTTCGCTTGATCGATCAATCTTCTTTTGGCATGTTGATCGCTATGTCATTCTTGCGAGTTTGTTCTAGAATTTTGATGGTTTTTATTTGTGTGTATGAGTTGTTTTCTCTATGTTAACATCGGTTGCACTCACCCACAAAGTTGTAAACACTAGAAAGTGTCGTCACGAATGTTCGAAGACACTGATCACATGTTGTCTTGTTGGTTTGAGGTGTCTTGTCATCAAGTCATACTAAGTGTGATCACATTGTCATGTATGCACAAGTACACTTGATTTCACACTTAGTCAATTTTTCTTAAAATATGTCAACTGGACAACCCTCCATCAATCAGACCTGAACTCGGTAACCTTGCACTGTTTCCCAAAACTGTGCAGAGCTTGAGGTTGTCCTCTAGGCAGCCTTCTCTATGCATTTCTAGAAATGAGCAAGCTGACTAACTCCCAAAACTACGTAGAAGTTGTCCCAGAATCCTATCCAGTCTACGCTTCCCGCGAGACCTCCCATCAAGCCTCCCATTGGTGAACCGAAGAGAGAATTTGAGCTATTACCCTAAGTTGTATTGAGCTCAAGAATTTCACAGAGATATCATGCCCTGCTCTTCTTCCCTTCTCTACAACCAACATAGGAATTACATAGAGTTTTCCTATCCTTTCAACCCTTCTTACCCACTTTGCAACCAGCTCAGGAATTGCACAGAGTTGTTCTACCCTGCCCTTCTTCCCCGCTCTACAACTAGCCCAGGAATTGTGCAGAGCTACCCTATCCTGCTAGCCCTTCTTCCCAACTCTATAACCAACTCAAGAATTGCACAGAGTTGTCCTATCCAACACTTCTTCCCTGCTTGGCAACCAACTAAGAAACTATGTTGAACTTTCTAGGCTCGGGTTGTCTCTTAGGATTGCGCAGTTTTGACCAGCAGTGCCTGCAACCCGACTTTGTGCTCCTTTGGAAAGCTGCATAGATTTTTTTGCGAGTGCCTTCTACTGCCTGCACTGTCTTCCCCAAAGAAATTATGCAGACCCCAACTTGATGAATTTCCCAGTGCTCCCCTAGAAAATTGTGTAGATTATCCCAACAGCTCCCTGACACCCTGCCTAGCCTTCCTCTCGGAAATTGCACAATTTTTCTTCCCATCTTTGTTTTCCCCCACAGCTGTCACTGCTATCTCAGATTGCGAAAATATGTCTCCGACTAACATATGTATAGTTTTTCTCAACAATGCTTCAGAGCCTCACCTTCTGGGCAATGTTGTGCTCCCACAACCTCAGTGCCTTGTCCCTCTCCCGGTCACCTACACCAAAACGGAAGAAAATGCATCATGATAGACTAGAATTTTTTTGGATTTGATTTCATCTCATCATGATTGATTGCAAGAATAGGTACATCGATGAAATATTGCATGATGATGAACGAGATGGAGAAGAGTCACATGCTAGAATACTTGCTCGCATCAAATGAACACATGAAGCACACCGAGCAGGTGAGTGAAAGAGACACATTCACATGCACCATCAAGCAAAGACCAAGACCATTGAAGACCCCACACACTTTTCCATGCAGAGGTGAAGACATGTTACACCGAGATCATATCATCGCTCAATAGCATAACAACTCGACACAGACACCACAGTCAGTCAGTACATGTTAGTAGTGTCATGTCGAGTTGTGTCATGAGTTGTCCTGGCCACATCACTACTATGGGCCATACTTATTGTAATCAATGTAATGTAAAGTGCAATTCCAACAGACCCACATATGAAGTTGAAGTGTCATGTAAAGTCAAAAAGTCATAAGAATTCAAAAATCCATGAGGGAAGTCGAAGAGTCACAAGGGTCAGTTATAACCCGTTGGCTATATATACCCCCTCATTGTATAAGACAATGACTTTTCACCTTGCTCTACCCACACAGACTTGAGAGTCTGTAGTCTGTTCTTTGAGGAGTGAGGAGTGGCTCTAATGTCCCACTACTAGGACTAGTGATGTATGGTGTACAGATGTGTCTTGGATCTTTCGCTTAATTCAGAAGCCTATCTCAGGCACACCTTTTCGCACATGTTTTGTATCCGTTTCTAAGACTATTCTTTAAACATTTGTAATGCATGTTTGGTTAATCTGTACTAATATAGTTGAACTAATTTGGTTATTTTAGTACTCATATTTTTGAAAATGTGTTGTATTGCTTATCCTTGTTGTCCCATCCATGTGGACTACTCCGCCAGACATTGGACATACCATCTTTGTGTTTTTATTGGTTTTAGCGACCCTCACCCATGTGTGGACTATTTCGCTAGACAGTGTACATGTTTTCCCTTGAACTTTGGTTTCCACAATTGTCGCATCCACTATGGACTATTCCAGTGGATGTTGCACAGACCCTTGTTGTTTTTCACGTGTGTTTCTTCCTAGGTTGGGACTATTCCCTCTCATCAAGAAGCTCACTTTACCTCTCCCCTTTTGACAGTAAGAGAACCCGAACACTAAGTTACATTAAGCACTCCCTAGGCACACTCACCTCGCTTTCTTGAAGTTACAAGCATAACATTCTCATGTGTTGAACAACAAGTGCTAAGGAAAATCCCTAGGATAATGGCAATTGGGCCATCGTACTGGATGCGACTCCTACATCAAACGATGTGAGGTCTAGTTGGGAGTTCATATCAAGGAGATCCCTTGAATGTTTGCAGGTCCAACACCATCAACATTTATGGCACTAGAAGGAGGGCCACCAATTGTTTATGGCTGAATTTTCTCTCAACCCCATGTGTCTGTCATCTGGTCAATGCAGTAACCCAAACTCCCTCTCTCCCGCATGCAACTATGAATTTGGTTACTCCTCACCTCCCAAACCCAAAAAATAAATCTCGTATCATCATCTTCACTCAATCCCTCACATCACCCGTTAGTTTGCTAACACTGTTGGATTGATCCTAGGAGTCGACAACCTTCCCTCTTCAGAGAGGAATCAAACATCTACACCCACAAGAGTGGTAGTCTCATCTGTTGAAGAAGTAATACTCACCACTCTTGAAGAGGTAGTTGAAGCTGTTGAGAATGAAGAGGAACCTCCTATTTTCTTACAAGGAGAAGAAGTTAACAACACACTCTTGGGCTTAGGCTTCAGCAGAGGTGGCGGAGGGGAAGGCAACAGCAGAGGCGGAGGCGAAGACGAACCAAAAAATTTGGAGGTTGAACCATATGATTCAGAAGAAGAGGAGGAGTACGAAGAAGAAGAAGACATGACTGATAAAAATTTGGAATTGATGACACAGGGCCCATTGGCAATATACCATGCCTTGCACAAGATTCCAAGGCACGTAGAAAAACTATAAAAAAATATGACTCTGACAGAGCAGTGAAGGCAGAAGACTGTCTATACACGTTCTACCTACATCTACAGACACTCAAGCTATGTTATGATGATATTACATGTAGAATATTTCCATGTACCTTGGATGGAAGAGAAGTTGTATGGTACCACAACCTTCTGGTCAACTCTATTCAGAACTGGGGGATGTTCAAAAGGAATTTCCTTGAAAATTTTGTTGATGATAAAACCCCTGCCATGTTGTTGAAAGAGTTGGGTAGTCTTAATATGGAGCCAAAAGAGAAAGTTAAAGACTTCAACTAGAGGTTTAACCGTATCCTAAACAAGTTCACTGTAGACACTAAACCTCATGACTCCCTCATAGCTGACTACTACACATTTACATTGCCGACAAGCATTGCGTAGTTTGTCAAGCGAGCTGTGAAACCAATGCTATCCAAAAATTTCCAAGAAGAAATTGATGTGGAGAAGGACCTACACATGATTTGACTCCTTATAGATTATGAATCAACGAATGACTCCAAAGATGTGGGCATGAGGTCCCAAGGTGTTGTGAGTAAGATGAAGGAAAAATAAACAAGTGAAATTGAGACCCTTACTCATCTCCTTAAGTCCTTGACAACTGAAGTAGAAAAACTCAAGCAATGAACAAACGAGACAATAGTGAGCAACAGACCTTCTGGTTTTGTGCGCAGAAAGAATGGGACATCAGGTAGTAGCAGTAGTCACCCGACTAAATCTGTGCAGAGTTCAAATGTTGTGTTCCAAACAAACCTGCTTGGTAAGGATAACTTTTGTGATTTCCACCAAGCACGACACTCAGAGAAGACCTGTATAGATTGGAACCGAGTTGTGGGCTCCGTGGCTTCAAGAATGAATGATCATCTTAATGCCAGTGAGCAGGTTCAACCAGAAGATGAAGATGATGAAGAGGATGTTGCATCTGATGAAGCTCCAAGTTCTGGGCACGTGGTTAACATGTATCAGTGTCTAAACACTGCCCAAAAGAAAACAACCACCAAGAAGGAGGCCCTAAAACAGAACGGTTAATACAACTTAAGAAATCAAGGGGCTCCTACTATGATTGAGGTACCGAAAGAGAAATTCAAGCAACTGTTCAAAAAAGTTGTACCATCAGTACTCTCAACACAAGAAACACATAACAAGTCTGGGAAGATAGCTCCAACGAAAGATACATCCATGAGAATTTCACTTCAAAACACTCCGTCGTACAATACAAACACAAGTCTTCCCCCAAACAACTCGGTGAGTCTTCCTACTTTGGACTATAACATTGGTGAAGACATGAAGAAGACCCGTGTGAACATCTCTCGGTATGAACTCGCCAAACTCACAAGTCAGAGGGTTTCGTTGCATGAAATGGGGCAAACCTCGACAAAAAATGTTGTCTCTTCTAGCAAGGTATCAAGTAAGTCTCTTGTATCACTCGCACTTGTACTCAACGCACTTCACAGACAAGAAGTGAACTCGCTCTACCCACCATTTTTGTTATCTTTCAAAATATTCAACTTCAATGTTCACAATTGTTTGGTTGACTCTCGCGCATCTGTCAATGTTATGCCACTCTCCATTGCTAAACAGATTAATGCGTAATGGAGCAATACAACTATGCAGATCATCCAACTTGATTGAACATGTGTACCAGCCATTTGTGAACTCCGAGATGTGATCATCTAGTTATAGTCCGATGGATGAGTTCACTAGTGCATCAACATTGTGATAATGGACATCTCGGAAGCATTTGGATTACTTCTCAGTAGATACTATTCCAACAAGTTGTAAGGATATTTTTTTATTGAATGGTCAAACTTATCGCTTCCATATCAGGGTAGAAGCAACTAGATTTGAGTGTTATCCAAGAGGTATATGAAGCACAATGTTACTCCCTTCGATCGTCAGAATGATCCGTTGGATTTCGTAGAACTTTTGTTTGGTAATTTCTTTCTGGAAACGCAGTTGGGGTGCTATCTTGCATAACTTAGCCCCACCCCACCAAATATATAGTTGGGTCTCCTTCCTTGCCCAACCGGTGAAAATGAAACTTGTACAATACTTTGTAACCGTAGTAGCAATAGTGTTACCAATACTAGTGTGGCAAGCAGTCCTTATACAGATGACTTTTGGACCTTGTATTTTGATGGATCAAAAACGCAGGATGGATCTAGAGTTGGGTGTGTTTTGATCAACCCAAGGAAAAGAAAGCATTTAGTCTCAAGACGCTTGGAGTTCAAGTGCACAAACAACACTAATGAATGTGAAGCACGCATCTTGGGTTCGCAAAAAGCCCTCAACCTCAATGTCACTATGCTTAAAGTGGTAGGTGATTCAGAAATCATGGTATGACAGGTATGTAACACACTACACTGTGTCTCACCTCATCTTAAAGGTTACCAACAAGAGGTATGGCTGCTTATTTCTAATTTCCAATCTTTTAATATTATATATGTACCAAGAATGCGCAATGTAGTTGCAAATGCTTCGATAATTGCAGTTGTTAGGATGACACCACTTAGGGATAGATTTATTGTTGAGATTTTGTATAAGCCGTCTATCCCTGAAAACATAACTAATTTTCATGTTTTTTATGATGATGAACATATACTTCACTTTATGGCCAATGCTGATGTTTTAAAAGACATAGCCATAGATGAAGACGTGCACAAGCATTCTCTTCAAGACACACCTGATGATAGTAAAGGAAATCCCATCCCCAAGGGTGTGGTTTCACTTGAGAAAATCTATGACTTGCAGAACTGCTTCAAAGTGCCTAGGAACACCAAAACCCACAGTTCCACACTAATGCACAAGCATATCAACTTGGGAACATAAAGAGATCTAAAATTTGTAAATCTCAGTACATGTTGCACACTAAAGGAGCGACAAGCCTTTTTCCCCCTATTCAGATTGTACCGAGATGTATTCATGTCGACATATGATGATTTCAAAACACATGCCACGTGAATAATCCAACACGTCATTCAAATAAAAGAAGGGGTCAAGCTGTTTCAGCAAAAACTCAGAAAATTCCATTTGTCACTTGAACCCCTCATACAGAAAGAATTGACTAAGTTGTTGGATGCTCGGATCATATACAAGGTTCATCATTCTACTTGGGTTTCAAATTTAGTTCTTGTAAGGAATAAGTTCGAGGAGATACGCTTGTGCGTATATTTCCAAAATCTTAATAGGGCCTCAGAAAAAGACAACTACCATGTGTCGTCTATGGAGCACATCTTGTAGACAGTATCTGGAGCTGAAATGTTTTCTCTCCTTGACAAATTTTCTAGATATAACGAGGTTCTAGTAGCAAAACCTGATAGACTCAAAACTATTTTTCGTACCAAGTGGGGTACGTTCACTTACAGAAGAATGCCATTTGGGCTTGTAAATGCAGGCGTAACCTTTCAAAGTGTTATGGACATCGCCTTCCATGGGCTCATCAAACATAGTATTGTGGTCTACCTTGATGATATGATAGTCTTTTCAAGAAAGCAATGAGACCACCTGCACCACCTCTATTATGAAACCAGCTCAAGAAAAGATAGAAAAGATATATCAACGCCTTAGAATTCAGCCTCTTCGAGGGGGCAACCTCCTTTACATTACATAAATGAACAATTCTTGGATGATACAAATGAAAAGACCTCCTTTCTATATATAGGAGTCTAAGGGGTCATAACATAATCAGAGCCGACATAACAATAATAATATAAGGGCACAATAATAACCATAGTGAGCTTCTATTGGGCACAATAGTAACAATATGGGCACTACATGGGTACATTGTTGGGTCCCTATAATACTAGTGATTACCCCATTACTATTGTAGGTATACCCCTTATTTATATTGTTGTGCCCCTATTACCCCTATATTGTTATTTCTGTGCCCCATAGAATCCCTCTATTGTTATTTTTGTGGCTTTATATTATTATTGTTAGGTCGGCTGGATTATATTGTGACTCCTTAGACTCCTATATATAGAAAGGAGGTTTTTTCATTTGTATCATCCAAGAATTGTTCATTTATGTAATGTAAAGGAGGTTGCCCCCTCGAAGAGGCTAAATTCTAAGGCGTTGATCTTTCTTTTCTATCTTTTCTTGAGCTGGTTTCATAACATTTGGTATCAGAGCTTTGGATTCTAGGGTTTCACTGCTCCAAACAGGTCATCGTGGCATTTTCGCTATAACTTTTTTCTGTGACGTTTCATAAGTCGCAAAAAAAAACCCAATTGAGAAGAATTGGCGCTGAACCTTGGGTCCAAATTTCAGAGCTTTTTGCGCGATATTTTCGGAGATATGATATGAGGAAGTTGGCCTTTTTGCAGACTCCTGAATTACATTCAAAACAGGTGACCTGGGAAAAAACATCATAACTCTCTCTCTAAGGATCGGATTGAAATTTCGTAAAAAGGTACAGAAAGAGGTGTAATTACACAATTATGTTCACTAGATGTTTCCACATTTGAATCATCTATTTCTCCAGAACTCCAAAAAGTCCTGGACAATCATTCCAAGGTATTTGAGACTCCCAAAGGTCTCCCACCTATGCGTGATCATGATCATGCTATTCATCTGATTCTAGGAAGTGTTCCTCCAAACATTAGGCCGTACAGATATCCATATGTCCAAAAAAGTGAAATTGAACGTATGGTTGCAGAAATGCTAGAAGCTGGTATAATTCAACCGAGTCAAAGTTCTTTCTCAGCTCCAGTAGTATTGGTGCACAAGAAGGATGGATCATGGCGAATGTGTCTAGATTATAGGGAGCTCAACAAGCTCACTATTAAAGATAAGTTCCCCATTCCTGTCATTGATGAATTATTGGATGAATTGCATGGATCAATTTACTTCACCAAGTTGGATCTTTGTTCGAGATATCATCAAATCATAATGAAGATTGAAGACATTCCGAAAACGGCATTTAGAACTCATGAGGGTCATTATGAATTTTTGGTCATGCCTTTTGGCCTTACCAATGCACCTTCAACATTTCAAGGTTTGATGAATTCAATTTTCAAACCATTCCTTAGAAAATTTGTGTTGGTATTTTTTGATGATATACTAATCTACAGCAAGTCTTGGAAGGATCATGTCGAACATGTTGACAAGGTGCTACAACTATTGGAGGAGAAACAATTATATGCAAAAGGATCCAAATGTTTCTTTGGAGTCCAGGAGGTGGAATATTTGGGTCATATTGTATCTCATGAAGGAGTTAAGGTAGACCCTAGCAAAATTAAAGCCATTAAGGAATGGAAAATCCCCACATCCATAAAGCATCTGCGAGGATTTCTTGGGTTGACAGGGTATTATCGCAAGTTCGTTAAGAATTATGGGAGAATAGTAGCACCTCTAACAACATTATTGAAGAAAGATTCATTTTCATGGACTCCGGAAGAAACAAAGGCCTTTAAACATCTTAAAGAGGCAATGTGCCAAGCACCGGTCTTAGCTACACCGGACTTCACAAAAACCTTTATTGTGGAATGTGATGCTTCAGGAAATGGAATTGGTGTTGTTCTAATGCAAGATGAAAGACCCATTGCTTTTGAAATTCGTCCAATCAAGGGAAAGTTTTTAAGCAAAGCTATTTATGAGAAGGAAATGTTGGCAATACTCCATGCACTTAAGAAATGGCGACCCTACCTAATGGGAAGACACTTCAAGGTAAAAACAGATCATGATAGCCTTAAATACTTTTTAGAACAAAGATTATCCTCTGAAGAGCAACAAAAGTGGGTCACAAAGATGTTGGGTTATGACTTTGAAATCATCTACAAAAAAGGGAAGCAAAATGTGGTGGCAGATGCACTCTCAAGAAAGGATGAGGATATGGAAGCATTGTTGTGTGCCATTTCTATTATTCAACCAGATTGGATAAACGAAGCAAAGGAGGAATGGAAGAATGACGAAGAAGTGTGGGCACTTATTCGAAAGCTACAACAAGATTCCAGTACTTCTGATACATTTAGCTGGAAAAATGATTCGTTATGGTACAAAGATCGCTTATACCTCTGTAATAATTCCCAGCTAAAACAAAAGATTCTTATGGAATTGCACACTTCTCCCTTAGGGGGGCACTCAGGATTTTTAAAAACTTACCACAGGGTTAAGAAGGAATTTTTTTGGGATGGCCTTAAATCAGATATTCAAAAGTTTGTGGTGGAATGTTTGGTTTGCCAACAAAATAAAGTTGAAACAATTAAGACACCGGGTCTATTACAACCTTTATCCATTCCAAGCCAACGTTGGGAGGAGGTTTCAATGGATTTTATCACAGGTTTACCCAAGTCTGAGTTTTTGCTGAAACAGCTTGACCCCTTCTTTTATTTGAATGGGTACATCAATATAATAAGTGGATTATACTAATAACAATAAGGGGTTACACTAGTAGTATAGGGGCCTAACATGCCCCTCTCCTTCAAAAAGCGTTGTCCTCAACGCTTGAGTAGTTCTTGATGCTTCTGTATAAAATTCTTGTCCTCCCATGTGGAATCTTCAGCGAGTAAGTTCTTCCACTTGATGAGATACTCTGAAATTGATCGATTTCGTAGCTGTCGGGTTCTTGTTTCTGTGACTGCTCCAGGTTCCAATATGATTTTTCCTTCCTTCTCAATATCTAGCAATATTGTTTGAATTGGGATATTTTGCAACTTTTGAATAAGTGGCCATACTTCTTTGTCCTTCTTCCATTCATCCCTTGCTTCGTTTATCCAATCTGGTTGGATAATAGAAATAGCACAAAACAATGCTTCCACATCCTCATCCGTGAAGAGTCTTCCCATTCAGTAAGGTCGCCATTTTTTAAGTGCATGTAGTATTGCCAACATTTCCTTCTCATAGATAGCTTGCTTTAGATGTAGCAGTAAAAATACCCAATCACCTACATCAAAACATTTTTCACTATGATGTTGATCTACCTGTTGTTTCATTTGATTTTGCACCGAAGTGGCGTTATCCTTTAAAAGTTGGAGAGCTTTTTGTTGATGCTCGATGTGATCTTTCACTGCTTGAACCTTTTTCTTCTTGATATGTCCTTCTATCTTTAGAGTTTTAGGAGTGGTAATTTCTTCCAATCCTTTACAAGTTATCGTTGGATTCATTTCTTGACGCTCGATGTGATCTTTCACTTCTTGAACATTTTTCTTCTTGATATGTCCTTCTATCTTGATAGTTTGAGGAGTGGTAATTCCGACCAGTGAATTACAAGATATGGTTGGATTCATTTCTTCTTTATCGATGTGATCTTTCACTTCTTGCACCTTTTTCTTCTTGATATGTCCTTCTATCTTGAGAGTTTGAGGAGTGGTCATTCTTGCCAATAGTTTACAAGATATGTTCTGATTCATTTCTTCTTTCTCTAGGGTGGGGTCCTGGCGTATGTCTTCTTCTTTTGTTGTTTCTTGATCCTTTTCTTCCTCCTCTTCATATTCTATGTAAAATAATTTCTTCTCAGCACACTTATGACCTTTAGCGCATTTGCTATCACAATTGTAACAAAGCCCTTTTTCTCTTTTTTCTTCCAATTGTTGTGGTGTAACCCTTGTAGGTTGTGGAAGGCTAGGAGAAACAACACTTCCATCTTTATAGTTTCGAGGGGTACGCTTCCTGGTTTCCATAATTTTTCTTTCCACTATGTCACAAATCCCTTTTACTCTTTCCAATTGTTGTGGTGTTGCTCTAAAGAAGGTGTTGCTCTTTGTATCCTCATAATGTGTTATCATTTCCTCCGTGAAAATTGACCACGTAACAAGTTGTTTACGAGAACAAAGCCCTTTGTACCATAAAAATTGATCTGGTTCTAAATATGAAGATGCAATACATACCTTTTGTAATAGTTGTACACCATGTAGATCAAAATATTGCTCCATCTGAAGTATCCAATTTACCGGATCCTTGCCATCAAACTTCCTCATCTTGCTTTTTCTTGATTTTAGGAGCTTGACCTTGAAACGACTGTACCTCTATACTTTCAGATCCTTAAGTTCTGAAATTGATACCTGTAGTAGCCCTCTGTGTCCTCTTTCCAATGCCACCAGTCTGATCCAAATTGGATTCTCCAAAAAAGATTTATGCACAATCTCCCAAGATGACCTGATTATAGACCTTTCCAGAAGAGCGAACTTGTATGAAGTGCCACGTGTCAATTTTTCGACCTTTGAATCTGAAACACACATACAAGAAATTACAGTCTATCCTCTTTCTGTACCTTCTTATGAAATTTCAATCCGATCCCCAGAGAGAAAGTTATGACGATTTTCCCAAGGTCACCTGTTTTGAATGTAATTCAGGAGTCTGAAAAAAGACCAACTTCCTCAGATCATATCTCCGCAAATATAGCACGAAAAGCTCTAAAATTCGGACCCAAGGTTCAGCGCGATTTCTTCTCAAGTGGGTTTTTTTTTCGACTTCTGAAACATCACAAAAAAAAAAAGTTATAGTGAAAATACCACGATGACCTGTTTGGAGCAGCGAAACCCTAGAATCCAAAGCTCTGATACCAAATGTTATGAAACCAGCTCAAGAAAAGATAGAAAAGATATATCAACGCCTTAGAATTCAGCCTCTTCGAGGGGGAAACCTCCTTTACATTACATAAATGAACAATTCTTGGATGATACAAATGAAAAGACCTCCTTTCTATATATAGGAGTCTAAGGGGTCATAACATAATCAGAGCCGACATAACAATAATAATATAAGGGCACAATAATAACCATAGTGGGCTTCTATGGGGCACAATAGTAACAATATGGGCACTACATGGGTACATCAATATAATAAGTGGGTTATACTAATAACAATAAGGGGTTACACTAGTAGTATAGGGGCCTAACAACCTCAAGAATATTTTCGAGCAGTGTAGAAAGTACGGGATATCCTTGAATCCCAAGAAGAGTGTATTTGCAGTGTTTGAGAGGAATCTCCTTAGGCATATCATCACCAAAAGTGGGATCAAGGTTGATCCAAACCAATTTCGGAATATCATGCAAATTCTTCACCCAGTCAATAAGAAAGCTATGCAGTCCTTCTTAGGAAAGATAAACTTCCTCTGGAAGTTCATCTCAGATTATGCGCAGATTGTCAAACCTATCCAAGATATGATCAAGAAGGATGCAATCTATAGCTGGGGAAAGAAGGAAAAGGATGTGTTTTCCCACAATCAGGCAATAGAAGATGTACCTATTCTGTACAACCGAGATTTTAGCGAATATTTCTTGTTGTATACATTTGCTTCCGACAATCCACTTGTTGCAGTGCTCACATAGAAGGATGAGTTGAACAACAGACGTCCCATATCCTTCATGAGTGCGAGCATGTAGGGACTCGAGATCAACTATCCCACCATAGATTAACAAACATATGTTGTATACAAGGCGGTGAAACATTTCAGACACTACTTGCTAAAAAATCACTGCATAGTATTTGTGCCACACCCAACAGTCAGAGCGTTACTTGTTCAACAAGATTTGGGCTAAAGACGTGTGAACTAGATGACAAGACTACAAGAGTATGATCTTGATATCAAGCTAGTTCACACTGTCAAGGGTCATGGTCTCTATAGACTTGCAACAGAAGTAGTACACACCCAAGAGGAAGAAGAAGAGCTTGCAAGTTGGGAACAAGAAATCAATGTGTATAATATAGAGCAAGCACCACCCACTTCACACGACAAATCTTGGTATGAAGAAGTGCGCTAGTACCTTGAGAACGATACCATTCCATCTCACTTTTCCATGCGACAGAAGAGTTCACCTTGCCTCAAAGCCTTATCTTACTTGTTGGTGCATAGAGCGCTTTACAGAGAGCACAACAATAGAATTTTTCTCAGGTGCCTGGAGACACAAGATTTAGAGAGAGTGTTACATGACATGCATGACGAACCTGTCAGAGGTCACTTCGTGGGTAACAAAAATGCGCATAAAATCATGAGATCTAGTTTCTATTATCCCACATTGTTTAGGGATGCACATGCTTATGCCCGCAAGTGCCCGGTCTGTCAGCAATGTGTTGACAGAGCTCGAAGATTAGTAGGCCTGTTGTAGCTTGTTGCAATGGATGAACCATTCTAACAGTGGGGCTTAGAAATCATTGGGAAAATATTCCTCCATTCATCAAGGCATCACTGCTACATTCTAACTACTATATATTACTTCACGTGGTGGACGGAATCAGTTCTGCTCAAATAAGTGAATGACCAGGAAGTCATCAACTTCCTTCAGCAGAACATCATCTTGAGGTTTGGTGTTCCTGTATCACTTGTTTTTGACAATGCAACTTACTTTTCTTTGTTGAAATTGTATGATTTTGCATTGCAATATGGTATTGTGCTTAAGCATTCATCTAACTACTACCCACATGGAAATGGTCTTGTTGAATCAACAAACAAGAATCTTATCTGCATCATCAAAAAGACCATTTAATCTGAGCAGAAAAACTAGCATTCCACCCTGGTGAATGCACTTTGGGTTGACCGAGTTACACCCAAGCCCTCTCTGAACACATCTCCATACTTCCTTGTATACGGTAAAGAAGCCATCCTGCCACCCAATATCTACTTTCATGCTATTCAATTATCCCAAGAATCCTGAGGAAAGTTGTGTCTATTTATTTATCATAGGATGGACACATTATACAAGTTACAGGAAGAACAGATTAAAGCAAAAGAAAAATTTACACTCCACAAAAACCATATCAAGAGATGGTTCGATCATAAGTCTACAGGTAATGCTTGCTTCACTATGGATGACTTAGTCTTGAAATGGAATAAACCCCATGAAGACAAAGGAAACACATGAAGTTCCAGTCTATGTGGATTGGTTCGTACACGGTTCACAAAAAAATTGTCCAACACACATATCGCTTGCAATCACTTGACAGGAGGATTAACAACCTTCGTGTCAATGAACAATTCAGTTTCAGACCTGCTGCTCAATAATCTTCATACTAAATTCGAAGTAAGTCTTACTCTGCTTGAGTTTCCCTATTTTGGTATCAGAGCCCCATTCAGGTCCTAAGTTTATAAACTACAGACAGAGCCTAAAGCCAGCCAGGAAGCCTTCGAAAAGCTCTTGTTATACAATTGCTGAGTAGATAAAAGCTGCTTTAGTCAATCTCTGGTCTAGTTTATAATCATGGCTAACTTCTTAAGATCATTTTCAAATATTGATAGACGCACTGTTACTGAGGTAGATTCTCGTTCTGTTGAAAATGATTTAAATGAACATGAAATAGTTGAAGATCCTGAGAATTGGAACCCCCCTGTGTTAAGTTCAAAAGAAATATATCAAGTTCCATCTCTGTTCAGTTTATCAAAGAAGAGTTATTTGAAAGAAGTTGAGCTAAAACTTAAGATTTCTGGCCCTTTTGTCCAGATTGTTGGTTTAAGTCTGTTTTCTGAGGATGAAATTAAAAAATTCAAAAAATATGTAGCTGAAAAACGGTTTGCTTATTTGCATTTTGGAGGGATAAGGATAGGACTAGCCCCATTGTTTCGTCATGGCCTTAACACTCCATGTATATCTGAGGTATTTGACACCCGACATCAGATCTATGATCATGCTCGTATCGGAACAATATTAGGAAATCTATCTTCTGGTTGTCAACATGGCACCATTTTCCCCGATTATTCTATCAGTCTGTCTGATCCTCATCTAAAAGACTGTTGGAAATTATTAGTTGGTGTCCAAGGTCTTGAAATGGTAGAAGATAGTGAATTCCTTTCTGTGTTAGTCCAAGCATCTTTCCAGCTTACAAATACTGTCCATCCCAAGTTAAAGCAACCAGTGCTAAAAGATTGTGTCACCGTTGGAGTCAGTAATGCTCAAGTAGAAGGAGTTCCTTATGATAAAGAATCTCTTCCCAATGACTGGTATATTCAATACAAATCTTTGGCATCAATAGACACTCCAAGAAACAAAATAAGAAGAATGTATGTAAGCAATGGTCATGTCCGAATCTTACCTAATAGATCATCAGTACCTCAACCTATTTTTATGCCAAAAAAACAATTGTTACCAGCCATCTCTAAAACCGAGCAACCAGTAACTAGCGGGCATAAATCTGTTTCAAAAAATGTATATAGCCATCCATCTATAGTGTCCATTGTATCCACTTTATCAGATCAGTTGTATATTCTAGAAGAAAAGCCATTCCTTGCCATTAATAAGATGTTTAGAACATATGTATCTAAGTTCTCTCCTGTCGAAGAATTTCAATATGCAAATCATAGATATGTCAAAGGTGGAAAATGGCCACCGAAAACAAAGTTCTGTACTTCTTCTTCTCAGTCTAGATAGCCACCAACCCGAGCTGAAGGTGCATCACTCCTTGAACATAACTCCCAAAGCCCCACTGATCTTGACGAAGTCCACCAGATAGGAAACTATCTTACCACCTGGTGTGCACATGCAGAAGATGTTCTTGATGGTTTGGGCAGACAATCAAAATTAATTAATGCAAATCTTAGACTACTATATGAAGAACAACAGTTTGAGAAATCTGCAAAGGAGGAAAGAAGAAGAAGAAGACAAAAGAAAAAAGCACAAGAAGTTCCAAAGTTTACTTTTGATATGAGCACTCCCAATTATTGGGATAGAGAAGAAGAGGATGAAGATACCGAAGGAGCCTTTATAGCCGCTAGTGCAGAGGGGTCAACTTCAAAACCTTCAAGTAAGTTGGCTAGTGTAAAAGGGGAAGCCTATAAAGCTGATAAACAATTTTCTTCAAAGAAAGAAATCATGACTCTAGATCAGGCAGCCTCTAAGTTACCCTCTTTTATTCTCCCTTCGATAAACAATCAAAATAAAGCTCATGTCCTGAAAGAAATTCCAAAATACCCACATATTGAAGAATATTTATATGCTACAAACACTAGTGGGTATATTCTTGATTTAGATAACTCTTCAAATCCTAAAGAATCAATCAGGATATGGATTGGTGCTCTATATCAGATGCAGGTCACCACCAAATTAGATAATGTTTCTATCATGGTCCTAGCAGAGAAAAGAATGGCCGGCATTGTATATGATTGGTGGATAGGACCATCTGATGAAGAACGGAGAGCTGTCATGGAAGCAGGACTGGCCACTCTAGAGCTTTTACTAAAGACACAATTTGTCCCTGAGCCAGTAGATGAGAAAAAACAATTGCTTACAGACTTAAGCCATATGGAATTAAAAGATTTGAAATATCTTGATCAATTTGGTAAAGATTTTATGGAAAAAGTCTTTAAAGCAAATCTTTCCAATGACATAGCTCAAAAAATTGCATTTTTGTCCAAGCTTCCCAGAAATTTAGGAGATCTAATTATGAAAGATCTTGATGTTCAGAATAAAAGAATAGATCAAATCTATTGGGTTGATCTTCTCTTTAGATGTACCGAAAAGGTTAAATATTTGTGCTGGCAGAAGAAAGCACATGATATCACACCTAGTTCATAGTTCTGCAAAACAATGCTACCCTGGACACCATTTAGAAAGAAGAAGAAATCAAAGAGATATGGAAAATTTAGACCCAAAAGAGTCTCCAATCCCCGGAAGCCTTTCCGAAAATATAAATTTTTGAAAAAGAGAAAGAACACAAGAAACAACAATTGTTGTTTCATTTGCAAGAAGGAAGGCCACTTTGCTAGAAAATGTCCTAACAATTCTTCCTCCAAGCTAAAAGCCTGTGTTGATATAGAGGAATTTCAAGATGATTGGTCTTTAGTTGTGTCAGATGATGAAGTTTCTAATGTATATATCTTAATAGAAGCTTCAGATGAAGAAGACAATAGTTCGCCTATTGTACAGAAAATGAATATTTTCCCTTCTTGTACAGATAGTGATTTTTCTGAAGAACTACACTACAGTGATCAGACTAACAGCAGTGAAACTGAAGAAACAGAAGAAACTACAGATGTTTCTAAAGACAACTCTCAGGATACAACTGTTGATGAAAAGCCAATAGGTAAGCAGCCAATTCGGAAATTTCCTGAACTTAATTCTTTTTGTACATATAAAAAGAGTACTGCTGCTTCTACCAGTTGTCTAGTCCCAATGTTTAATAGAGTCGAAGAAAATGCTCTATTAAAAAAGATCATCAAAACCAATAGTCTGATCTACATTCCAGTCCAAGTCCAAGTTCGCCATGAATGGATAAATGTAGATGCTTTTATTGATACTGGTGGATCTAATAATTTGGCTCGACCCTCGCTATTTAAATCTCTTTGGAAGCCACTACAAAACATTCTAGTCTCTGAAACCATTGGAGGATCTGTTCAGTTAACACACTATGTGGATAATATTCCTTTAAAAGTTGGGGGGAGTATTGTTAAAATTTCTGCTATTCAACATTTTGATCCATCTGCAAGTTTAATGCTTGGCATGCCTTTTATCAATTCTGTATTACCAGTTACTATCAGTGAAGATAAACTGATAATTAATTTAAAAAATAAGGTTGTTGTTGTGCCCAGACTATCCATAGCAAATTCTGAGGCAAGAAATGAGAATAGTCAAAAGAAATTAGGCACACGCAAACCCATTAAAGACTCCAACAATTGGCAAGAGGTTATGCAATTATATGAGAAACGAGTAGAGTCAAAACAAAAGGCTTGCATTGACCCAAAATGGTCCGAAGAGCGGATTGATATACATAAAAGACTGATGGAAAGTTGTTCGAATAATCCTCAGTAGTTTTGGACAGTTGAAATTCCAAAACAAGAAATAGTGAATCTACATGATAATGGAGTCAAAGGAAAATTGATCCCATGCACCCTTGTAGATGAACAAGAAATCAGAAAACAAATAAGTGAGCTGCTTAGTATGAACCTTATTGAACCTAGTATGTCTCACTATTCTTGTTCAACATTTCTGGTTAGAAATCACTCAGAAATAGTCAGAGGTAAACCAAGAATGGTAATTAATTATAAACCTCTGAATGCTATAACTCAAGGTTTTCATTACCCTCTACCAAGACCAGAAACAATCATGCAGAAAATTCAGCATAGCAGAGTATTCAGTAAATTCGACATGAAATTAGGATACTATCAAATGCAGATCCAGGAAGAGGATAGACACAAAACTACATTTACATGTCCTACAGGTTTTTATCAGTGGAAGGTGGTTCCCTTTGGTCTAAAAAATGCTCCTGCATTCTTTCAGAGACGAATGGATTTTATTTTTGGGAAATATGATTTTATTGTAACATATATTGATGATATTCTTGTACATAGTCCAGATTTAGAGACTCATGTAAAGAATTTAGAAATTTTTATCACTGAAGTTCAAAAGCATGGTATAGTCCTGTCTGAGAAAAAGATGGTTTTATTCCAAGACAGTATAGATTTCTTGGGGATTAATGTGGTTAATGGACAAATTCAGATGCAGCCCCATATTCTTACAAAACTGTCTCAGTTTCCAAATGAATTAAAAGACACTAAAACTATTCAAAGATTCTTAGGTGTCTTGAATTATGTACACAGATATATTCCCAAATTGTCAAAAAAAACCCCAATTCGAAAGCATCCTCGAGAAGGATGCTCAACCGAAGCCACTACAACAGTTAAGGAACTCAAATCAGAATGTTAAAATCTTCCCAAGCTTCAACCACCAGGTAATGGCCTTTTGATTCTACAAACAGATGCTTCTGATGAATTCTAGGCAGCTGTTCTTTTTTAGCAAAGGAAGAATGAAGATGGAAAGGAAGAAGAAATACTTTGTGCATATGCATCAAGTGAATTCTCTCATAGCCAAAAGAATTAAGGAAAATCCATAAGATAATGGAAATTGGGCCATCGTACCGGATGGGACTCCTACACCAAACAGTGTGAGGTCTAGTTGGGACTTCATACCAAGGAGATCCCCTAAATGTTGGTGGGTCGAACACCATCAACATGTACTTAAAACCTTAATTTCAAGGGTTGCACAATTCCTAGCTAAGCTTGCAAAATAAAGATGTGCTCATGCATTATCAAGGACTCAACATGTGTGAGAAAGTGACTTTGACACTTAGAATCTGAGAAGAAGACTTAAACATTTAGTAGAACATCAATTGACCATGTAGTGACTATGGAACGACAAATCATAAGATCCTCAATACGCTTTAAAATTAAAGTGTGGGCAAAATTTTAGAGGGTGTTGATCGCAACAACAACATGATCTTAGTAACAAGTTCATGCACACACAAAGGTTAGGGAAATGTGTGGAAGAGTCATTGAGTATAAATAATGATATAAATTTGATAATGGAACATGCTTACAAAATAGTCAAATAAGGAAACTCTTATCTTGTTCTAGAGGAAGGGTTCCGACAATTTCCCCAAGTAATATTTCCTCATTGACCAAGAAGTATTTTCTACTTCAATTTGAACTTGGTGAGGATCATGATAATGAAGGAGATCCTAAAAAATAAAAAAGGACGAAAGAACATACTATCCCATGGAACCATAAGAGGAAAATTTTGTTGAAAAAAAAGCAAGAGGTGTCATCTAAGGAAAATAATGAAGGGTTGAGTTTAAAGGAGAAAATATAGTAAAGAAGTATAATTTTAATTTTGATGCTAAAGTTATAAAATCTCTTGGTATGTTTATAATGCACAGGTCCATAGATAAATTGTTCAACATGTTTTCAATGAATAAGAAAAAGAACTAAACGGGCTGATATATAGAGTGGTTGGATAAACTTAAAGTAACTTAAGAGTTGTTATTTGGGATGGAAAAATGTGTCAAGCAATGTAGAGGAGAGAATTGCTTTGTCACTCAACCTATGGGAACACATAAATAATGTCTATATTATGGAAAATATACTTATGCTTAAAGAGACATTGGAGGTTGAGCCTAAGTGGGATGAATATTTTTGTGAAACTTATGTTTACTCTTTCATCAAGAAAGTGTACAATATAAATTTTCATAGGAGACAAAAAATAAAACCTCCCCTCCAATGAGAAACTTAAAAAAATATAGCAAGGGTAGGATATGAGAATTGACACTTGGAAACAGTTGATTATAGTTTATGATGGCCTTGAGCATAAAATATCTCTTTTTTTCTTAATATATTTGAAGTCATGAAAAATATATAAGGTAAAACCCTTAGCTAGAAGATTAGGATATTTGCAAAAGAGTATAAACCTAAATTGGTTGAGACTAAAACTTCTTCAATGTAGATTTTGATAACCTTACTTGATTTTCCAGTATAAGGATAGAAAAAGGTTGACAAATTTTTTTTTGGATAATATGGAGAATTAATTTTTTTTAAATTATCATTCCATCATCCTATATGTGCTTAAGGATGAGTTTATTTTGCTAAAAGTTAAATAAGAAATCATGGTATCCCCGCTTCAAGAATACATTAAAAGCTAGGTATATCAAACCATTGATTCTACTACTAAGTCATCATGAGATTAAAAAGTTTGTAGGTAACTATGTTATTTTAGGGATTCTTTATTTAATGCATGGGCACAATTTAGGGAGTTGTTCTTAGAAAATAAAAAGGGGGATCATAGATATTTTTTGTCAACAAATTTTGTTAGTAATTCGTTCAATTTCCCTTTTCCTCCATTTCATTTTGTTAGTATTTTTCCATCATATTATTGCATGTATGGTGAGTATGAGAACAATGCAATAACTAAACTTTCCTTCCTTTTTGTTTCCAAGATTTCCTTAATATTCTAGGTGTACGAGAGCTTCATCATAGTTTATAAGATTGAATACTTTCCTTTCTTTTTCAGTTCATATTATAGGAATTTGTAGGCCCTTTTTCCTTACTATTTATGATATACAAACCATCCATATTGGTGATTTATTGTGTAAAAGCTCCTCTAATAACTAACACAGTATCATATTGTTGGTATAATAACTTTTGCCTTGAATACATTTTGAGTGGAACTTTTAGCAAATGGGCTTTTTCAAATTCTTTTGACTTACAATATTATAGTCTTTCAAACGTTTTCACATAACTTGCTTCATATTTTGTGTATCTTCTTCCAAAATATATTAATTGTTTCTCTTACTTGCATCAACTATAATATGGGAAATATGTCTATGGTACAACAATTTATTTAAGTATAAATGTTTCTTTCACAATCCTATAAATGTTTGAACTTGCTTGGTCCTTTCCTAAGCTTCAAATGAATGCTTAAAGTACTATTTGGTTGTATTGAGAACCTTGTTTTATTGATTGAATTTAAGGATTATGTGGAAGTTCATTGCTTATTATCTTTCCATTTCATTTAATAAGCATAAATGGAAGTCATTGTTCACAAAGAGTAGTAGTGCAACCTCTATAAAAATGGAGGAGTTCATTATTTGATTTCTACAAGGGTTCTCCTCAATGTTGAACCTTTTTCCATGTGTGGATGTGATCAATAATGTTATCCCATATTGGTTGCAAAGGTTGGTCTATTACAATATATGAATTCCATCATACCATGATCCTTAGCATAATGGGGGTATCCATAGAGGATTGGAGTCACCTACTAACATAATGGTTGATTAATTTTAGATAAGTCCCAAGATACATAATCATCAGTCTAGTAGGGGCATCCACAAGGGAGCATTGTCTCATACTAACATTATGATTATGTTGACGGTGCTGAAAATTTGTCAACCAGAGGGATATCCTCGGTAGGAAACCCCAACTATACCTCACACCATTTGGAATAGTATCACCAATTGAAAATACGACTTATGGCCATGAGTGTGATCTAAAAAATGTGCCTTGGTTACAATAAACACACAAGAAGATATACACATATCCTTGGTAACTACGGGGTTGTTTAACACAAAGGGAAAAGAGTGAACCTCTAGAATAAAAGTAATAGTACTATCCTAAAAAAGTTGCACAGGTGAATGAAAGCATCATTAGTTAGCCTGCAAACTAGTTCACAAGACAACAAGGATCATGATAGCATATAATACACACATCCAAAGAAATATGTGCTAAAGTTAATGAAATATTTCATTGACATTAGCATAAATGAAATAACATACACCGCAAACATATTAAGAGTGGTCTTATAAAATCCATGATATATGCATGAAATTGTGTCATCTCCAAGAGCTTTTGATCATTAAGTGAAAGTTCCAAGTATACAATTACAATGACATAACATTAGCCCCAATAGTGGAACATGAAGCCACCACTTGCTTCTCCAAAGAATGATATTGACCCCTATGCTAGACTAGAGAAGCCAAGGCTACCGATCCAAAGTGCCAAACCCTATGCTTGAGCTATGAGGGCTTATTCATAAGAAATGGGGTGACCTTTTATCTCCCTTTGTGACCTTTGAGTTCCCCTCATGACTCTTGGCCTTCTTTTGTCTCTATTCTAACTAATGACTCCTCATATTACACATTTGACTCTTGGACTTCCACTTACATTTAAACTTTATTATTTTATAAATACAATAATATAAAACTCCCAATATAAGACAAAAATCCGATAGAGCCTAATAAGACAAAACTTTATACATCATGCTTGAGCTTGAGGAAACTCTAGCTCGACAACTTCCACTTGTAACTCTATTTTAACATGTTAGTGACAAAGCTTTATATTGTGTTGCTATGTCCTCAAACTTGGATGGAATATCTTACTTATTTTAGACTTTTGCCTCCATAACATCTAGGTAGATAGCTTTGGAACCAGATTGAGATTATTTTCATAATAAGAATAACTTCATGTTTACTTTAGAATGTCCAACTACATACAATTGCATATTTTTCCTTCTAATCTCCAGGTCATCTTTGGTAATAACCTACTTCAATTTGTTCAAGTATTCTTGGATTTCCTACCTAATAAAATTTCCAATGTTGGGTTGTGTTATATTCTTTCCACGTAGTTAATAGGGGGTTTGAGGGGCACCCGTAACCCCACTTTATGGGGTCCGGGGCAGTGCCCCAGAAAATTTTAGTTTTGGACCCTATGTTAGGTTGGGCGGACCCACCTATGGTTTTGTGCATGATTTTCGCACATGTTTTTTGGATGTGATGGTTTTCGGTCCATGGTATTGGATGCTTCGGCATGTATAAATATGTATTATAACGTTGAAAGGAACATAATGAAAAATCAAGCTGGTAATCCCAGTTTTGGGATCCAAGGGAAAATCTCTGTGTATATGTGTTTTATGTTTTCTGCTCTCGCATTATTTATTTTCTTTGTTTTAGAATTCGTATGCAGGTAATTTCAGTATGGGGTTAAAACCTACATTTGGTATCAGAGTTGTTTTGGCTTCAAGTGGATGCCTTTGTTGCCGAGGGGTTTCTCTCAAGCCTATGATAGACCCTATTCAGTGGGAGATCTGCGAGATCGATTCTAGTAGTGAAACAAGATGGTGAGCAATGGAAAGATAGAGATCAAGAAATTTAATGGTCAGAGTTTTGAGTTGTGGAAACTCAAGATGGAGGATCTGTTGGTGGATAAAGATCAGTGGATCACGGTAGATCTGGGTACTAAACCAACGGGAGTGTCAGATGAAGAATGGAAGAAGTTGGATCAGAAGGAAAAGAGCACAATACAATTGTGTGTCTCAGATTCAGTGTTGCTGAATGTATCAGGGGAAGCAACAGCAAAGGCTTTGTGGGACAAGTTAGGGACTTTGTACCGATCTAAGTCTCTGGTGAATAAACTGTTCCTGCGGAAAAATCTGTATAACCTGAGGATGAAAGATGGAGACTCGGTGACAGAGAATATGAACGCATTTAATACTGTGGTAGGTCAGTTAGCATCTGTTGATATTAAAATTTCAGATGAAGATAAGTGCATCAGTTGGTTGTGTTCTCTACCAAATTCGTGGGATAGTCTGGTTATTGCAATAGGTAGCAATGCAACTGCCTTGCAGTTTGATGAAATAGTCTCAGCCTTGCTGACGGAGGAGATGAGACAAAAAAATATGGAGAGCCAAAATGGTGATGCCTTGTCTGTACAAGGACGGTCCCAGAATAGAAACAAAAATAAGTCATTGAGTGGGAGATCTAAATCTATAGGGAGATCTAAATCTCCAAGAAAACCTGTAAAGGTGGTGTGCTGGATATGCGGAAAGGAAGGCCACTTCAAAAGGGACTATAAATCTAGAGCTCCTAACAAAGGAAAGGGATCTGATGAGGCTCCTTCTGTAGAGGAAAAAACCACCTTAGATGAAGGTGGGGATGTGTACTTGGCTTCTTCAAGTACACATGTAGATCATGAGGCATTGTTGATTGACTCAAGTGCATCCTTTCACTTCACTACCCATAGAGAGTGGTTCTGTGAGTATGAGAAATATGATGGTGGTGATGTCTTCTTGGGGGATGACAGGAAGGCTAGAATCATTGGTCGTGGAAAAGTAAAGTTGAAGCTGTAAGGTGGATGGGTTAGAACACTTCCGGGTGTTCTGCATATTCCAGCATTAGCTAGAAATCTAATTTCTATTAGTAAGTTGGATGATGCAGGTGTAAAAATAGTGTTCGAGAAGGATACCTACAAGATGGTTCCAGGAGCACTGGTATTGATGCAGGGAGTTCGGATTGGAACTCTGTACAAGCTACAAGGTAGCACTGTTGTTGATGGGTGCAATAGTTTCGTGGTTTTTGAAAGTGGAGCAGAAAATCTAGTGGTCTCTAGAGAAAATACCATGCTGTGGCATCAAAGGCTTGGACATATTGGAGAGAACGGCCTTCGAATACTTCATGGTAAAGGTATGGTAGAAGGTATGAGTAATAGCTCTCTGGATTTTGATTTTTGTGAAAATTATGTATACGGGAAGCAGAAACGGGTGAGTTTCCCCTCTGGTGGTAAGAGGGCGAAACATATATTAGAGCTTGTGCACAGTGATGTGTTTGGACCTGTGAAGGTTCCATCACTGGGTAAGTCTATGTACTATGTATCATTTATAGATGACTTCTCAAGGAATACATGGATATATTTCCTTAAGAAGAAATCTGAAGTCTTTGATAGGTTTAAAGAATTTAAGGCTCTAGTGGAAAACCAGACAAAGAAGAAGATAAAGGTGTTGAGGACAAATAATGGTGGAGAGTTTTGAAGTAAAGAATTTGAATAATTCTATAAGAAGTGTGGTATAGCACGGCAGAAGACTACTCCATATACACCTAAGAAAAATGGAGTTGCAGAAAGAATGAATAAGACGTTGATGGAAAGGGCAAGAAGCATGCTCAATGGTGTTGGGTTAGGACAGGAATTCTGGGCAGAGGTAGTGGATACTGCATGTTACCTGGTCAATAGGTCACCTTCATCAGCGTTGGAGGATAAGACTCCACAAGACGTATGGACTGGTAAGAAACCCTCTCTTTCACATCTGAGGGTATTTGGATGTGATGCATATGTACATGTTCTAAAGGAGAAACGAACCAAGTTGGATAGTAAATCTGAAATTTGCACCTTTATTGGGTATCAGGATGGTTTAAAGGGTTATAAGCTTTGGAACCCAGTCATACGGAATGTTGTGTACAGCCAAGATGTGGTGTTTAGAGAGGTGAAAGATGTTATTAAACATGAAGTCCAACGAAAGGAACCTGAGAAGATAAAGTTTGAGCCAAAGGAGGAAGGATCAGACTCTACAGTAGAGGAGGAATCAGAAGATGAAGAGCCACAAACTCTGGCTGTGAGAAGATCAGTTCGAGAAAGAAGGCAGCCAGAAAGGTATAGTCCATCTACTTTCTGTTCAAATTTTTCTTTGTCTATTACTAATAATGATCCCAAAACTGTGAAGGAAGTAGTAGATTCAGAGGATGGAAAACTCTAGAAAGAGGCCATGGTTGATAAAATGGCATCTTTGCACAAAAATGAGGTTGGGGATCTGGTGGAGTTTTCGACTAGAAGGAAACCCATTGGCAACAAATGGGTGTTCAAAAATAAGACAAATGCAGAAGGAAAAGTGGAGAAATACAAATCTAGGTTGGTAGCAAAAGGTTATTCCCAGGTGTCGGGAATTGATTTTGGTGATATTTTTTCTCATGTTTCCAAGGTAACTTCTATTAGATTACTTTTATCTGTTGCTGCTGCTTTTGATTTTGAGGTAGAATAGATGGATGTGAAGACAACATTTCTTCACGGGGATCTGGAAGAGGAAATCTACATGAAGCAACCTAAAGGCTTTGTAGTGAAGGGTAAGAAAGAACTGGTATGCAAGTTAAAGAAGTCTCTGTATGGGTTAAAACAATCACCAAGGATGTGGTATCAGAAATTTGATACATTTATATGGGGACTTGTCTTCACTAGAAGCAAGGCAGATCACTATGTGTATTTTAAATTAATTGGTGACCTTATTATTTATCTGGTCTTATATGTGGATGATATGTTGTTGGTTGGAAATGACAAAGAAATTATCCAGGATTTGAAGACCCAATTGTCCTCCAAATTCGACATGAAAGATCTTGGTGTTGCAAACTATATTTTGGGCATGGAAATTAAAAGAGATTAGGCAAAGAGGAAGCTCTGGTTAAACCAAAGGAAGAATGTTGAGACAATACTGCAGAGGTTTAATATGCAGGATAGTAAATTGGTGAAGGTTCCCATTCCTGTAGGTGTGGGGTTATCTGTTGAATAATGTCCCAAGACACAAGAAGAGGAAGAGGACATGTCCCATGTTCCATATGCAAGTGCAGTTGGTAGCTTGATGTATGCAATGGTCTGTACTAGACCAGACATTGCACATGTAGTGGCAGTATTGAGCAGGTTTATGTCAAAACCAGGGAAGGAGCACTGGACAACAGTGAAGTGGGTTTTCAGGTATTTGCGTGGCACCAGTGATTATGGTTTGTGCTACCAAGGAATACCAGGATTGGATAGAGTGTTGGATATTCATGGCTTTGTTGATGCAGACTGGGCTGGAGATCTGGATCAGAGAAGATCTACAAGTGGGTATGTGTTTAACCTATTTGGAGGTGCAGTCAATTGGATGAGTAAGAAACAATCTGTAGTGGCACTATCAACTACAGAGGCAGAATACATGGCAACCACTCATGCAAGTAAGGAAGTTGTTTGGTTGCAGAGATTTTGTTCAAGTATGGGGTTAGTACAGGAAGTTATAAAGATAGACTGTGACAGCCAAAGTGAAATTTTCTTGGCAAAGAACCCCACATATCATTCAAAGACAAAGCACATTGATGTTCAGTATCACTTTGTGAGGGATATGATAGAAGACAAAAAGGTGTTGCTGGTAAAGGTGGGCACTTTGAAGAATACTGCAGATGCATTAACAAAATCCGTGAGCTCTGAAAAGTTCTGTTGGTGTAGAGAGATAATGGGCATTTCAGGGCTAGAAAAATGACTAAGCTCTCTTGTGGCTCCTTGTGGAAAGAAAACAACAAGTGGGAGAATTTTGGGTTGTGTTATATTCTTTCCACATAGTTAACAGGGGGTTTGAGGGGCACCCATAACCCCACTTTATGGGGTCCGGGGCAGCGCCCCGGAAAATTTTGGTTTTGGACCCTATGTTAGGTTGGGCGGACCCACCTATGGTTTTGTGCATGATTTTTGCACATGTTTTTTGAACGTGATGGTTTTCGGTCCATGATATTGGATGCTTCAGCATGTATAAATATGTATTATAACATTGAAAGGAACATAGTGAGAAATCAAGCTGGTAATCCTGGTTTTGGGATCTAGGGGAAAATATCTGTGTATATGTGTTTTATGTGTTCTGCTTTCGCATTATTTATTTTATGTGTTTTAGAATTCATATGCAAGTAATTTCTGTACAAGGCTAAAACCTACATCTTCCCTTTGTCTCTGCAAATGCTCCAACAAAAGGAATCTTATGCGCTCTGACCAAGGAGTCCAAAATGTGATGCAACCTTATGTAGGTGGTTATAATGTTGGCCACATTTGTACCAAGCTATTTGTTACTCTGTAAAAATGTTCTAACCTCAACTTTTTCCAATTTCTCTTCTTGTGTTTTTTTCCTAGCCAACTCTGATGGTGCATTCCTATGTGTGGCGCTCCATTCCTAGATCACACTTATAGCTGCATGAATCACCTTCAAAACCTTCACATTCTCCTACGATCTGTTTTGCATGTCATGCAAAGGCACCACCGCCTTATGAAAAGTGATCATATCTTCATAAAATTGTCTCATAGTGTCTCCCAATGATCATATTTCATCATATATCACTGCTTGTATCTCCTTCAAGTGAGAATCAACGTAATACAATCTTTGTTTTTCAGCTTGGATATGATCAATCTGTTATTTCATAACAACTAGATACTTTGCTAGTTTCTTATTCTCCTTCTTAAGAAAGTTGTATTCACTTTTTTAATTGATGCAAAGGCCAAATTTGTTACTGTAACTATCTTTAGATTTCTCTTGGTGTTAGTCATAATCACCCTTTCTGTGTGAATGGAAGCAGGATGAACCAATTCATTAGGAAAATACTTTCACCTTTCCTGTATGATTATTCTCTTTAGCTGATCAAAGGTTAGGTTAGAGATATCCATGACCATATCTTCATTTAGAGGAGATAATCCCATTTCACTGGATGGGATGTGGCCACCTATAAGAGGTGGTGAAGGCTAAACACTGACTTTTTTTGTAATGGGCACAATGCAGGACTCTTAATTTTCCTCTTCCTTCTCAATCTCCATGTATTAGGCATGAATCTACACCCAATCTCTCATGCAAATTCTTCATCCCGTTTTTGCCTTCTTTCTTCATATTCCAACTATTTATGTTGGTCCTCTTCAAGATATTTCTATCTTTCTTCTTCTTCTTCCTTCTTTCTCCTTTCTTCCTATGCCACCATATCTTCTCTTTCTTTCCTTTCTTGATATTCCTTCTACATTGGTTCCTTCTCCTAATTTTGTTCTTCTTTTTGCATTTTCTTCTACCTACTGTTTTCTTTTCAGTTCTTTTGATTTTTTTTCTCCTTGTTTCCACTGCAATGGCTACTCTCATGATAATGGGATCTTATTTGAACTTTCATCTCTGCTCTATTTTTTATTATGCACAACACTCCTCTTATATTTTATACTAACTGGGGTGGGCACTTCCTATTGCTTTCCTTCTTGGTTAACACTATGTTCAGGTACTACACTGGAAGGGCCTGCCTCTTTGCCTGGTGCACACGGTTTGGAAGAATTATAGTAATTCTTTATCTTATCTTCCTTTGATCTATAATAAGACTGATAGGCCCAAGAAAAATGCAACTCAGCATAGTGAATTTTTCACACTCCTTTGGGATCGTACATGTGGAAGCTCATCTTACCAAAATTAAGGCTTTCAAGTTGTTATAGTTCTACTTTTTTGGCCTTTTAGCTCTTGAGAACATAGGATCCCACCTACAGAGGGAAGGAAGGCCAAGGTGCCTTCTTCTTATTTTGCAGCAACTGAGAAAGACATGTGCTAAGGTGGTAGGAAACCTCTTGCATGACCACCTTATCTATCACATATCTCGGCAAAAGATGTGGAGGTCTTTGTGAACCGAAAACTCTAAGGTATATGTTATAGGGTGAGGAAAACCAATTTTCTAATTATGCCATTGTCTTCAATGCCTCATGGGACATGGGACATGCAAATGAGATTCTTACTCAAATATCATCTGATACAACACCTTGAACAAATGCTAAACAAGTTTTTCATACATTCCCTATAACTCTATTATGACAACAATTTGGTCTCTTGGGGTCCAATGGGGTCCAATTCGATTTAATACCAGGGAGTTCATTGCAATCACATAATCCATTGAGTAGATAGGAAAACACGTAAATTTGTGGTTGCTTGCATTTAGGTGTCTTTTTTGCCTTATTCAAATTGATTTGTAGTTGCTGAGACACTAGATGCAACCAATTGAATATCTTCCCTTCTATGACAATCAGGTACAACATGTACATATATTCTTTGGAGAAGGATTCAATATTCCTGTGTCCATAGACTCGACAACACATAGCCATCAAGTACTAATACATCATTTTGAGAGACTTGGTTTCATAAGTACTGCTTGGCTTCTGGTGAAATTTGGTTGGTTCTTTCCACCATGACTTGATCACTTCTTTAGTATTCAGATAACTCCAAGCAACATAGAATTGAGAATCTAAGTGTTTCTTAGGCTTGGGCAAGTTGTAAATCAAGTGAATGTCATGTGGTTGATAGGAGGCAAGCTGTTTCCCACTGATGTTGTTCAATGCCATGCTCTTGGTGTCTAGACCCTGTAATATCCACTTGATAACATTTGCACATGGGAGAACTAGATATCTACAAGCCACCTTATGGAACCCTAATCATTGTATGTTCATACAGACTTACCTATCCTTAAATTTTCCTTAAACTCTAAGGCGGTGAATGCATATTTGATGGTGATCCAAGTGATAACAAAATCCTTCTCAATATAGAAATGGGATCTGATAGGATAGGGAATCCTATCATGCTATTGTCAATGACCTCTTAGGTATTTCTCTCTGTGAGCTCCTTTGATGGTTCTTTATTGGGAGGCATGATGCTACCTGATGATGAAAGAGTGATGTGCTTAAGATCTGCAGTACTTGTTACAAGAGATGCACTCATGGCGATATTAAGCTAGTTCAAAAGAGATTAGATAGAAAATAAACTTTCAAGCAAAAAAACAATCACTGAGGGAAAGGATTGTGCAATGTTAGGCATAAAGGAGGCAGATTGAGCACTGGAAATTTGCACTGCATGGTTGCAAAGGAAGATTGCACAGCTATGGGTTGATTGTGCATTGGATCTATGCAATGCACAATTTCTACTAGGGAAGGAGGCTTGGATTGCACAGTGCATAGTTTCATTTGAAATACAAGGGTCACTACTACCTTTGATTATGAAACACACAATTGAGGAAGGCCAGTGAATGTGCACCATGCAATTACAAATAGTAAGGGATGGCCTTTGTGGAGAAAGATTGCACAATGTGTAGTTGGAGAAGCCAGTGAGGCTCAAGGATTTTGCAGTTTCTTCCGGCAGAGGAGAAGGTTCCATATATGTGACTGAAGAGTGGAAGGGAGTGGATCAACCTGAGAATCAATTAGATCAGCCAGTAACATCAAGAAAAAACATAGTGAAAGCAGAGGAACATGCATGCATAAATACACCCAGCAATAATAATCATTGGTAGGTGACAAGACAAGAAACATGATGTGACACATGTAAATAAACTCAAAATATTGAAATGGAACTTGTAGAAGTTAATAATAACATAAATGACACTTGTTACAAGAAAAATCAGGCAAAATGACACTTGCAAACACAAAGGCAACAAAAGCGATAGAAAAAGCAGCAAAAAGTGACACTTGAGAAACTTACCTAGAAAAGCAGTGCAAATGGGATCCAAAGCTCTTTCAACTCATGAGGAAGGCTAGATCTCTAATGGAAAACACGACAATGAGCTCTATGAGCCTTTATTATAAATATTAGCGCTCACGAGATTAGGGTTATGGTTTATGCCATGAATGCCTAAAATAAAGGAGGGACCAACACTTGTGATCTTTAGGTCAAACTTGGAAACTTCTGCCACACTACTAGAAAGATATGCGCAAGTATTATTTTCTAGGAGTGCATAGTTGACTGGTCCTGGGGACTACGAAGTTCACTATCTGAAGAGATTTTGTAGTTCCTAGTGACAAGGGATTTCACAGTTCTATTGCGTAATGAGTTGTGCAGTTTCATCTCATAGTGATGATTTCGCAGTTTCTTTTCATATTAGCTACATGCCTCCATGATTGCATGGTTTAGTTTCACAAAGAGTTGTGTATTTCTCTGTGACATAGTATTTCATAGTTTCTCAAGGCAAAGACTGTAACTGGTGTTAAATCGAGACATGAATTAGCTTGTGTTTGAGAAGTGTTTGATTATCCTCATAATCTATGCAACTATTGTTGACAAGAACTAGTTGTCATCATGAAAACAGATTTATGTCATCACAAGTATAATCATGAAAGAATAAGTCATTTTGACATTCAATAAATGAGAAGAACACTTAATGCTAGTTAAAACAACAATTCTTATGATCAAAGGTAGGTTCCAAAATCAAAGCGTAGGAAAATTTTTACAGGGGGGTTGTAGCAGCTACAACACTTTATGACACACTGGTAGAAACCCAAATTCAATGTATGGGTCTAACCTTACATATTGAGTCTATATTTTCAAGAAGTATTGTTTCATTCTATCAATCATCAAAGCTTCCTTACTTAGCTCGAGCAAAGATATGGTTTCCTCTATTCCTTTCATTGACCTAACACTTTCAAGAGCAAGTCAGATCTTAGTTTCTTTGACGAGGGGTTAGGAGTATATAAAACACGAGTGAAATATGTACAAGTAATAACATCATCTTCGGTGTTGTTCCGCTACCAGCAAGCATGTTCAGTACCCTGGTAAAGTCACTACAAGAACAAAAACATTGCTTCGCTACTAGTGAGCTTGTTCAGTACCCCAACAAAGTTGTTTACTTCACCTCTCTATGTAGGAAGCCTTTCTCTTTCTTCACTCATTACTTATTTTATAACATTATGCTCATTGGCACTTTATCAGTGTTTATATCTCCATGGGTGAAAGAGGGATCTTGACATTTTTAGAAAAAGAGAGATTGTTCCTTTAGAGACGGTTATATATACCTACGAAATAAAGTTTGATCGATTCAGTTTCCTCCTTTCTCTTCTTTACTTAACCGAGTTGACAAGTTAAAACCAACAAAATATAAGAATCCAACTCAAGAAAGAGGACCCTATTAGAGATACGAGCATCATAGATATGCTAAGGTTTTCTCAAAGAAAGAAACATATTTCTTGTCTAAGCATCATGGACTAAAATATACAAGTCCCTGTTGGGCCTTGAAATTGTCATTCACTTCCATTACATTTTCACTTATATTTCCATATTGTCACCTTCACTACACCTCTATTTCATTACATTTACCTCCATTTCATTACATTTACCTTACCATTATCATTATTGGCTCACATTTATGTTTTTCTAAACTTTATTAATTCTTAGCATTCTTAAATAAATTTATGGTTAAAAATTAGAAAATAATGTGCATATGCTTATACCTAAAAGTGGGATGAGATTGTTGACATGTGTAGGTCAAAATGAATCTTCTAAAAGACCTTTATGTGGCCTCCTAAAACCAAATTCGAATTTGAGTGGAGAAGATCATGGGATCATAAGGTTATGTGTCTCATTTCCTATTTGTATTGAAACTCTAAGAAGACATGTGTCTTATCATTTCATATTTTGATTGTAACTCTAGAGATATAGGGAGAGATTCATGGACTCTCATTAATGAGATAGATTCTCATCTTTTTGTATAAATAGGGGAAGTTTTCTCCTATCATGGGGGGGGCCCAAAGGAGAAAAAGAAGCGAAAGAATTATAAAATGTTTTGTAACAAGGCTTGATATGGAATGGGATGTAAAGTGAAGATCTATGATGTAATGAGATTAGGAGTGTAGAGTTCCATAGTGTAAAGTTGTGAGTTTATCAATAAAGAAGGTTATTTTCTATTATTGAATTTTAGAATGTGAGTTTTTCAAGTTGGAATGCTATTGAACAATGGAAGGGCCCCCATCAACCATGTGCATCCCTTTGTAAATTTGTAAGATTAATTAGTTTGTTTTACTTTGATTCATGCAAATAATTTAGCTTTCCATTGCAAATGTATTTTTATTTTTCAAATGTAGATTTACCTCACTGTTTAATTTTATGATTCCTAAGAGCATCTCAAGAAAGTAGTGTTTTATCTATTTTCTAAAATTAGATTGCTTGAAGAATTAGAGCATACAATGACTTAATTTTCTTTCACATGTCTTTAAATTACTTTCTTAGATTTATCTTTACATTCATTGTTTAACCCTATGTTTTCCACAGAGATTCTCAAGAAGGTAGCATTCAGCGATTTTCCAATATTGGTTGCTTGAGGCATTAAGAATAAACAGTGATTTAGTTTCTTTCCTTATGCTTTTGTCATGCTTTTTAGATTAAGCTTTCATCTATTGTGTAATCTCATGATCAACAAGTCCAAGAAGGTAGTTCTTCCAATTTGGGTTGCCTAAGAGGCATTAGATCACATAGTAGCTGAAAATTTTCCTTTCCATGCTTGTATGAAGCTTTCTTATATCACATCTAATGTATACGCAATTGCTTAAGTCATTTCAAGAAGATGATTTTGACATCTTCCTATATTGAATGTTCACAATAGTATTTGAGCATGCAGTAGATCATAGTTGTTTTTATATTGCTTGCTTTCATTTCATAGAATAGGATTAGTTTTATTTTTGATCAAGAGTTTTCAAGGATAGGATAAGAAGTGATTTAATTTTCATCTTATCAATGAATACAATTGTATCTAGAATAATGCTATGCTTTTCATAGACACAGTGTCGGCCTAGATTAGACTAATCATTCAAGTTTTTTATTTGATTTTATGCAAATTAAGTTAGTTGAAGTACATCTCCTTTTCTTCCTTCATAGAAATTAGTTTTTATATTAAACATCCATTAGATTTAGTTGACCATTGACACTTAACATCCATTAAATAATTAGGCATAAAAGACAAAACCCTAAAAACAATACAAAAACATACTCAACGAAGTAAGAAACAAGGTTAACTAAGCACATATTGTGCACCACACTTTATCAGTTTACTAACACTGGTCGATAATTCATGTTAGCAATTTAAGACATTAAATTGATTGAACAATCCCATGCAAGGAAAGGGATATATAGTTAACCAAGTGATAATAGTTACACAATTTCCTCTTCAAAAATTTTCCATGCTTCTACAAAATAAAAACACACAACTCTCATACAAGGATTATTACAAACGAGCGTGAGAGAAAAATGCGAAAGGAAAGACAAAAAATAAAAAACAAGCAAAAGACTATACTAAACCTACTCCTAAACTAAGTGAAGGAAAGGTTAGGCTTACATAAAATGAAATTTCCAATGCAACCATCAAAGCATCTCATGGGATGTATAGGCAAGGGATGGAGTGATAATAAATATCATCAAACAAAGTACACAAAAATAAATATGAATCAAAATAAAATTCTCCAAAACCTGAAGGCCTAAACCATTAGTAGAAAGGTATGATAAGGAAGCTCATACTAAACAACCTGTCGTTGTATCTTGATGGTCACACACACTTTGACAAATTCTTACAGAAGGACATTCATTAGAACTTCTAATCTTGGCGAACATCGAGAAATATTGAAGCTTCTTTCTAGCAACAAGGTTTGTTAAGTAAGACTCTTCTAACCATTCGACAATGTGATCATGATAACAAGGTGAAGAATATTGTGATTGAAAAGGTGATTCATTTTCATTATGTTTTGTCTACTTGTGAAGATTTTTCCATCATGAAATATCAACCTGATCATGTTCAAAACATTCACCAAGATTGCGAGATCCTGACATAACCATCAACAAAGGCTGAAGTGCCTCGACTTCTTGGTAAGTTTCCAAGCTATCCAATGGTGAATCATTAAACAACAATGGCTTGGAAAAATTAACATATGAAGATACGAAATTATCAGTAGATGTATTGATGAACACATTAAGAAATCTAGTAACTGAATCAGTTTTAAGATTCAAATCCAAGGGCTCTTCATGATCAAATGAATCAAAAGAATGCTTTGCTTGAATACAAGGAGTTTGAAACTCCGTTTCTTTGAACGCTAAAGGTGAGTAATAGGATAGATGATGAGTGTGGGTTTAATCGTTTCTTCTTTCAAATGAAAATAAACATCCCACCATTCATGTCTGCAATGAATATTAGTAATATTGAGATCAATATTATTAGGAGAAGTAACTGATGTAACAAATTCCTTGTACGTGTCAGGAAAGTGAGACAATGAAGAAGAAGAACAAGAGGAAGATCAATTGAGAAATCATCTACTACAATTGATTCTTGTTAACAATCTGAGTCCCACACATATTCATCATAAAAGTCATCACGAATATCTTGTTCTTCCATAACATCATTTTGAACTTGATCCTCATGAGATTCAAAAGAGGTTGATAAAATAGGTTGATCTGGTGAATAAAAATAAAGAGGATCAAAGGGAATAACTGATGGAAAGTAGGGGATATATCTTGAAGAAACAACATCATTAATTAGATCAAATTCAATATTTAAGCACAAATACAAATTTTAATTATGATGGGAAACTGAACATGGGATTGGTTTAACAATCTGGTCTTCGAGTTTTCCAACCTCAACATTGGTACATGGAGTTGCTTCATTTGATGAACACATTAGAGAAGATGAGGAGTCACAAGAAAGATCATATCCTTCCTTTGAAACTTTAAGAGCCACATGACCAATAAAAATTTGGAGACTTGCAAGAGATTCGGACTCAAGAGGATTCAAAGAAATCTGTACAAGATATTGAAACTTCTCTTTCATAAAATACTAATCTATGTCTTCCTCAAAAAATTCATAACAAAAGTGAAGAAATCGATCAGGAAATGATTCCACATATTCATTACATTTCTAAGGCGAATAATCTTCTTATATACATTTTGATAGTCATGCTTGTCAAAGGCTTGGTGAAGTTCCATGACAAGTTGTTCAAAAGAGTGAATGGAAGTCATTGGTAATGTATAACACCACTACTTAACATGGCCATCAAGAGTTAGAATGAACAACCTGCAAGCAACATCCTCACAATTAACCTCAAAAGAATCACAAAATTCAAGAAATCAGAGGGTGTGCTTAAGAATGGTTGTTTCACGCTTACCATTAAATTTTAGATTTGATAAGTTATGAATTATCTACGTGGGAAATTTCATATTTGCAACTCTAGAAAAACATCCTAGGGTTATGATTTGGGAGGAAGCCATTCAAGATGAAAATTAACCAGACTTCATGGGCTCATCTTGTCAACTAGCTCTCTTTCTAGCACCAACTATTGACGATGTTGGAAGTCCGTCAATGAGGGGGATCTCCCAGATATGAAGTCCTAATTATACCTCACACTGTTTGGAATAGGAGCTCCAATCGGAAATACGAACAGTTTCCATGAGTGTGATCTCAAATATGTTCCTTGGTTGCAATAAACACATAGGAAGATAGACACATATCGTTGGTAACAAAAAGTATGCAAACTTTGTGTGATATCATTTGTAATTCATAAGAGGTTCTTTTATGCAAAGGGAAAAGAGTGAGCCTCTAGAAGAAAATTAATAGTACTATCCTAAAAGAGATGCACGAGCAAATTAAAGAATTGTTAGTTATCTTTCAAAGTAGTTCACAAGACAACAACTATCATGATTATATCATATACGACACACATCCAACAAGATACATACTAAAGTTAATGAAATAGTTCATTGACATTAATGTAAATGAAATAACATACACCACAAACATATAAAGAGTAGTCTTACAACATCCACGATATATGCATGAAAGTGTGTCGGATCCAAGAGCTTTTGATCATTAAGTGAAAATTCCAATTATACAATTACAATGATATAATACTAGCCCCAATAGTGGAACATGAAGCCACCACTTACTTCTCCAAAGAATGATACTCACTCCTATGCTAGACTAGAGAAGCCAAGGCTACCAATCTCAAGTGCCAAGCCCTTTGTTGAGTTATGAGGGCTTATTTATAACAAATGGGATGACCTTTCATCTCCCTTTGTGACCTTTGAGTTTCCCTCATGACTCTTGGACTTCTTTTATCTTTATTCTAACTAATGACTCTTCATATTCCACATTTGACTCTTGGACTTCCACTTACATTTACACTTTATTATTTTCTAAATACAATAAGACAAAACTCCCCATATAAGACAAAAATGGGCTAGAGCCTAATAAGACAAAACTTTATACATCATGCTTGAGTTTGAGGAAACTCTAGCTCGAAAACTTCCACTTGTAACTCTGTTGTAACATATTGGTATCAAGCTTTATATTGTGTTTCTATATCCTCAAAATTGGATGGAAGATATGGCTTATATTGGATTCTTGCCTCCATAACATATGGGTAGATAGTTTTGGAGCCAAATTGAACTTCATTCCATAATAAGAATAAATTTTTGTTTACTTTAGCAGTTCCATCTACATACAACTACATATTTTACCTTGTAATCTCAAAGTCATATTGGTAATAACCTCCTTCAAGTTGTTCAAGTATTCTTGGATTTCCTGCGTGATAACATTTCTGCCTTTTGTCTTTGCAAATGCTCCAGTAGAAGGAATCTTGTGTGCTCTAACCAAAGAGTCCAAACTATGATGCAACCTTGCATAGGTGGTTATAATGTTGGCCACACATGTACCAAGGTCGTTGTTACTTTGTAAAAACATTATAACCTCAACTTTTTCCAATTATGTTTCTTGTCTTGTTTTCCTGGCTTGTTTTCCTGGCCAATTCTGATGGTGCATTCTTGTACTTGGTGCCCCATTTCTAGATCGCGCTGATAGTTGCATGAATCATGTTCAAAACCTTCACATTCTCCTGCTATCTCTTTTGCATGTCATGTAAAGGCACCACCACCTTATGTAAAGTGATCATCTCTTCATACAATTTTCTAATAGTGTCTCCCAATGGTTAGATTACATCATATACCATTGCCCGTAGTTCCTTCAAGTGAGAATAAATGAAAGATAGTCTTTTTCTTTCAACTTGGAGATGATCAACCTGTTGTTTCATAGCAACTAGATCCTTTGCTAATTTCTTATTCTTCTCCATCAAGAAATCTATATTCACTTTTGTATTTGATGGAAAGGCCAAATTTTATGCTATAACTGTCTTTATATTTCTCTTGGTGTTATTCACAATCACCCTTTCTGTGTGAATGGAAGCAAGATGAACCATATCGATAGGAAAATACTGCTACCTTTCCTGTATGATTATGCTCTTTATCTGATCAAAGGTAAGATTGGAGATATCCATGACCATATATTCATCTGGATGAGATATTACCATTTTGTTGAATGGGATGTGGCCACCTGTAAGAGGAGGTGAAGTTTGACCACTGACTTGTTCTAGAATGGTCACAATGCTAACCTCTTGATTTTCCTCTTCCTACTGAATATCCATGTCTTGGGCCTGAATCTAATCCTCAATCTCTCATGCAAATTCTTCATCCAACTTTTGCCTACTTTCTTCATCTTCCAACTATTTATGTGTTCCTCTTCAAGCTATTTTTGTCTTTCTTCTTCTTCCTCCTCATTTCTCCTTTCTTCCTGTTCCATCATATCTTCTCTTTATTTCTTTCCTTGTGCTTCCTTTTGCATCCATTCCTTCTCCTACTTTTCTTCTTCCTCCTGAATTTTCTCTTATTCCTACTACTTTCTTTTCAGTTCTTCTGATTGTTTTCTCCTCTTTTCCACTATAATGGCCATACTCAGGATAATGGGATCTACTTTGAACTTGATTCTATGCTCTTCTTGTGTATGCACAACCTTCCTCTTATATTTGATACTAACTAGGGTGGGCACTTATATTGCTTTCCTTGTTTGGTAACACTCTGTTAAGGTATTCCAATCGAAGGGCTTGCCTATTCGCCTAGTGCACACAGTTGGGAAGAATTATAGAAATACTTTATCTTATATTCCTATGATGTAGAATAATATTAACAGGCCTAGGCAAAATTCAACTTAGAAAAATGATTTTTTCACACTCCTTTGGGATTGTACATGTGGAAGCTCATCTTACTGAACTTTAATGCTTTCGAGTTGTTCTACTTTTTCTTCTATGGCCTTTAAGCTCTTGAGCACATAGGATCCTACCCACAAAGGGAAGGAAGGATGAGGTGTCTTCTTCTTCTTTTGAAGAAACTAAGAAAGTCCCATGCTAAGGTGGTAGGCAATCTCCTGCATGATCACCTTATCTATAAAATATCTTAGGAAAATATGTGGAGGTCTTTGCGAACCAAAAACTCAGATGTATGTGACATCGGGTGAGGAAATCCAATCTTCTACTTCTTCCACTATCTTCTTTAACTCATAAGACATGTAAGGAGCTTCTTCCTCAAAGATCATCTGATACAACACCTTATAGAAATGCTCAACAAGTTTGTCATACATTCCCCTACAAATGTACTCTGACAACTATTTGCAATATAAATGGATAGGAAGGTCTATTGGGGTCTAATTCCATTTAAGACTAGAGAATTCATGGTGAGCACATGTTCCATCAAGTAGATAACAATACATGTAAAAATGTGGTTTCTTGCCTTTAGGTGGATTTTTCTCCTTATTCAAATTGATTTGCATCTAATGAGACACTAGATGTTATCAATTGAATATATTCCCTTCTTCAATGATTGGGTACAAAATGGAGATCCATCGTTTGGGGAAGGATTCAATATTCATGTGTCCATAGACTCGGTAACACATAACCATCAAGTATTGATACACCGTTTTGTGAGACTTTGTTTTGTAAGTAGTGCTTGGCTTCTAGAAAAATTTGGTTGGTTCTTTACACCATGACTTGATCACTTCTTTAGTATTCAGATAAATCCAAGCTACATATAATTGAGAATCTAAGTGTTGCTCGGGCTTGGGCAAGTTGTAAATCAAGTGAATTTCATGTGGTTGATAGGAGGCAAGTTGCTTCCCACTGATGTTATTCAATGCCATGCTCTTGGAGTCTAGACCCTACAATATCCACTTGATAACATCTACACATGGGAGAATTAGATATCTATAGGCCACCTTATGGAACCCTAATCGTTGTATGTTCATATATATTTCCCTATCCTCTAACTCTTCCTTGAACTCTGAGGCATTGAATGCATCTTTGATGGTGATCCAAGTGACAACAAAATCTTTCTCAATATAGAAATGTGTGTCTAATAGAATAGGGACTCCTATCAATGGCCTCTTCAGTACTACTCTTTGTGACCTCCTTTGATGGTACTTTCTTGGGAGGCATGGTGCTACCTGATGATGAAAGAGTGATGTGTCAAAGATATGTAGTACATGTTACAAGAGATGCACTGATTGTGATATTAAGTTAGTTCAAAAGAGATTCGTTGGACACTCAACTTTCAAGCATAAAAACAACCACTGAGGGAAAGTATTGCGTAATGCTAGAAATCACGGAGGCATATTGAGCACTGGAAATGCACACTGTACAGTTATGGAGGAAGACTACGTATTTCTTGGTTTATTGTGCACTGGATCTATGTAATGCACAATTTTTGGTGGGGAAGGAGCCTTGGATTGCATAGTGTGTAGTTTCAGTTGGTAGACAAGGGTTGTTGTTGCCTTTGATTTTGTAGTGCGAAGTTTTAGCTAGCAGACAGGGGTCAATGTTGCCTTCGATTGCACAGTGCATAGTTGAGGAAGGTCAGTGGTTGTGCACTGCACAATTGTAGGTGACAAGGGAAGCCCTCTAATGAGAAAGATTGTGCAATGCATAGTTGGAGAGGCTAATGAGGCTCAAGGATTGCATAGTTTCTTTTGATATAAGAGAATGTTCCATATCTATGACTAAAGAGGGGAAGGGTGTGGATCATCCTGAGAATCAATCAAATCATCCAGTAACATCCATAAAACAAGATAGTGAAAGTAGAGGAACATCCATGAATAAATAAACCCAATAACAATAACTGCTAGTAGGTGAAAAGACAAGAAACACAATGTAAGAAATGTAAATAAACTCGAAAGACTGAAATGACACTTGTAGAAGTTAATAATAACATAAACGCCACTTGTTACAAGAAGAATCAGGCAAAACAACACTTGTAAGCACAAGTGATGGAAAAAGAACTAAAAAGTGACACTTGAGAAAATTACCTGGAAAAGCAGTGCAAATGGGATCCAAAGCTCCTTGAACTTGTGAGGAAGGCTAGAGCCCCAATGGAGAATGTGAGAATGAGCTCTATGAGCCTTTCTTATATAGATTAACACTCACAAGGTTAGGGTTAGGGTTTCTACCATGCATGCCTAAAATCAAGGAGGGGTTGACACTTGTGTTTAGGTCAAACTTGGAAACTTGTGCCACACCGCTGGATGGATATGCACAACTCCTATTTTTTGGGAGTGCACAATTCACTGATCCCGGGCACTATGCAATTCCTAGTGACAAGGAATTGCATATTTCTGTTGTATAGTGAGTTGCGTTGTTTCATCTCATATTGATGATTGCACAATTTCTCTTCACAACAGTTGCATGCCTCCATGATTACGTAGTTCAGTTTCATGAAGACTTGCACAATTCCGAGTTACATAAGATTGCACAGTTTCTCAAGACAAGGCATGCAACTGGTGCTAGATCAGGACAAGACTTAGCTTGTGTTTAAGAAGTGTTTGCTTGTCTTCATAATTTGTACAACTATTGTTGGCAAGACCTAATTGTTGTCACGAAAACATAGTTAAGACATCACAAGCCTAATCATGAAATAATAAGTCATTGCGACACTTAATAAACAAGAAGAACATTTGACGCCAGTTAAAACAACAATTCTTATGATCAAAAGTAGGCTCCAGAATTAAAGCATAGAAAAAATTTTATGAGCCTTCCCTCCTCCTTTATGAAATATTTTATGTGAAACAACAATTAAATATGCCTATCTCATAACATTTTGGAATTGTGTCTACAATTATAAAATCTTTTCATTAAAAATATTATCATAAATAGAAAAGTTAAATGACCAATATAACATGCAAAAATATCATATTAATTAAAAAAAAAATTTACCAAAATATGAAAAACAAACAATTTAATAGAATAACCTAATGAAAAATCTAATATGGAACAAAATCCCATCATATGTCACTCTAGCTAGGCTAAAAGGAATAACGATGAAGCCATCACTGCTATTAGAAAAGGAGTTCTAAAAATGGTCTCACATTAACATGACACCAATACACTAAAAACAAACCTTTAAAGTTGTAAAGTATTTAGTTCATGACACCAATACACGAAAAACAAACCTTTAAAGTTGTAAAGTATTTAGTTCATGACACCAATACACTAAAAACAAACCTTTAAAGTTGTAAAGTATTTAGTTCAGGTAATGTTTTATAAAACATATTCATGTTATGATTGAAATCACTAACAACTCACATATCAAATGATGATTCCTATACACATGATTTAAAAACAAATGATGCCAATACACATGATTTTAATGTAGTGCAAACACTTAACAAAATAACATAAAGAATCCAATAAATTACAACAATCTCACTACCGACATCATATATCATTTTAACATAAAAAGTTAAGGAATAATGGATAGACACTTGTTGATTGCACGCGAAATTCTCATGGGAGAGGTCCATAGGAGCAAAATGCCAATCCACTATCTTACAATCAAATATCATTCTATTCTATTTATTTTTTTGTAATATTCAAACGTGTGGGGCTTCATAGTTTGTAAAAGCCTCGTCGTTGATAACGCTAGGAGCGAATAACATACATTTTAATAAAAGTTTGGATCGTGATTCTCTTAAATAGTGAAACGAAAAGCTTGATAGGACAATAATGGGATCGAGATCGGCGACCTAATTTGGAATCTAAAGTAGACAACATCATAGTGGTGATAGTTTTTTTAAATTTCAAAATTATTTAAAGAATATTATTTTTTTGAGATAGGTTTTTGGTGATAATTACATTAAAAATTCCGAAAAGTTTTGAATCAGTTAATGTGGATCTTATCATGACAATGAATTACACTGACTGATCTGATTCAAAACGTATCAGTAAATAAATTCTGACATAATTATCACCAAAAACCTATCTTAAAAATTTTGATATACATCACAAAAACTTTAATTTCAATATTTTTTTTCATTTAATTTAAATTTATAAAAACAGAAATTTCTATTACTTTTATCTTACTTTTATTTCTCTATAATGTTGATAGAAATTCCCTTAGTAATATTTTTTTTTAATCTAGGATAATCGGTAATTGGTGAGAGTTATCCTGAACAAACCGATGATCAAATCTAACTGGCTGCCACTAGAAATTCCCTTCATAATGTTAGCATAATGTCAGGATATGCTTTTAGGGTTGTCGCTAATGTAAATTTGAAGGGAATGGACAACTATAAAACAAACTTGTAAGTATAATTGGATCCCTTTTCTTTACGGCATAGAAAGACAAATGAATGAAGCTTTCACATATACACATCTCCCTTCGGATTTTTGTAAAGATTTTGTTCTATCTGTTTGAAAGGAAGGTGATTTGCAGATATTTTAATTTGGAAGTTTCTCATTTACAATTAACTTTTTACAACCAAATGCATCAATATATGAGAAGAGAATTGGATAAAAACATATATTTTCTAAGATTATCTTTTGGAAGTTTCTCATTCACAATTAACTTTTATATAATATAAGATTATTTTTGGGAAGTTTCTCCTTCACAATTAAATTTTTACAACCAAATACATCAATATAAAAAGTGAATTGGATAAAAATATATATAATATAAGATTATCCAGTGAATTGGATAAAAATATATATAATATAAAATTATTTTTTTAATTAGTGAAAATAAAAAATAAATAAAATTATTTTGTTTTGAATGATGAAATATATTAATTGGCTCTAAATATTAATAATAAAAAAATTCAATATGATGAATCGAAAGAAAATTTTCTAAACAACCATACATAATAATAATAAAATTTTACATTAAAACAAAATATTAAACATAATGTAATGATTTTAAAATCTTCTTAAATTTAATAATAATAATAATAATACTTTACATTAAAACAAAATATTAAACATAATATAATGATTTTAAAATCTTCTTAATATAATTTTTCTTTGCTGGAAATGCTTTTTGTATATAGTTTTAATAGTGTTATATATGTTAACGTTTTTTATTTAAAAATATTTGAATGATACTTTTTTCAAAAAAAAAAAATTATAAGGAAAATAAAATTAAATTCACAAATGTTTGAGCATCACTTTGGCTTGACAATGTTAAAAAGTAATATCAAAGTTTATAATCATTATGACAATATTATCTCATGGTAAGAGAATTAATAGGTTAAATTTCCTAATCCAATGGCTTTCAAAATAGTCACTTTTAGTTTAAAAAAAAAAAAACTGCTAGATGAACCTAATTTTCTACCAATAAGCAAGAACATAGACCTTTTATGCATCTAAGTGTATCTTGTATTATACACATTGGTACATAATCCATATCTTTGGCAAAAAATACATGATACATATGTCCAACAAAGAGAATATGTAAACCAAGGTGAGCATATTAAAATACAAGTGGCACTAGTCACTCCTAATTGTCAAGGTAAACTTTTGAACGTTCACATTCTTTGTGTTCTGTGATTTTCCATAAGCCTTTGTCCATTTCCAGTCCAAATTTTGATAAGGCATCAAGTTCTTGGTTTTTTGTCCATGTAGTTATTTGTCACCTTGCTAATATTGCAAGATAATGAGAAGTAATGTGACATTTCAAGTATAATAGTCCTCCTACCATACACACCCCCTACAATTGAGGGAGAAGTTGATTTGCACCGTAAAAAAGGCCCATTATTTATTCTTTTGTATTTCAGTTTCTATTATGGAAACAAAGGGGGTCAATTGTGAGATGGGTGGCATGAAGGTATGCAAAGCCAAAATGTGGATGACGGCTTCTAAGGAGTGCCCTCGGTTTTCAAAAAATGTCTCATTTCTTTTAACCCATACCCCCCCCCCCCCATGCTACCACCAAGGGAAGGGATTTTACCTAAGCCTTATGTTTTGTTGCAAACCAAGATTTAAGGCAGTCCTCAATAGTGGAGCCTTTCCATACATAAATAGGACCTTCCTTATCTAAATTTACTTCCAAACAACTTGAAAAAAAAGGACAATGGGTGAATATGCAAGGGATAGATTCAAAGTTCTTCAATGTAGAGAGGACATGTATTAATGCCACATAAAAATATTTTTTGAAGGATGTCCCATTTTAGGGCCTTATTCCTAATAAGAAATCACATGAAAAGCTTTTCTTTGGGTGGACAATTTAATTTCCAAATTTTTTTCCCTGTCATGGTGGCTCTTTAGGACCTATACTTTGAGCTAAGAAAAGATAGCCAAAATTTGGGGGATATTCTCCAAAGGGTCTAGGAAACCAAATCACAAGATCTTCACTTCGGGATATATGAAACAAATACTGGTTAAAGGCATTAGAGTGTAACTCCCACTCCACTACTAGCTATCCTTCCATGTTAAGCACAATAGAAGAGAGCCATTCATGTTGAGCTCTGATGTAATCTCTTGTAGAAACTTGGTTCAAGTCATAATATCCACCCTCATTAAGTTTTTGAATTAAAGGATCTGATAATATATTATTGTTCTAGCTTAAAATCCAAGGATCTTTCCCTATGAGGATGTTAGAACCATCCCCACTTTCCACCCTAGGCTACTTCCTATGAGTGAGAAGGCATGAACAATAGCTTTCTAGATAACAAAACCATTGTTTGAATATTTGACTGGAGATCTAATCTGGTTAAGAGTAGAGGAGGGAGAGATATACTTTTAGATCATGATGTGTGCCCAAGGCTCTGACCCTTGGAGAAGCTTCCATACTCCCTTTGTTTCTAATGCTTTTAAAAACCATGAAAGGTCTTTTAGGCCCAAACCCCTAAGAGATTTTTGGGTTGCTATAGATAACCATGCCATCAAAGAAAATAGTTTTTTCATACTTCCCTACACATAAAAACATAGAGAGATATGTTTGAGTTTAGTGACGGGTTCCTAAAGGGATTCAAGATAGAGAGGCTTAGTAGACTTTAATCGCTTTGAGGACAAATCTATAAAGGACTAGGCTGGCCACTCTAGAGAGCCACTTATTGCACTAAGATTTGATTCATTTTTCAATTTTCACTAGCAACCAATTCCAATAAGCTTTGATTAATTGTTGGGTTTTAAATTTATGCCTAAGTATTTCATGATTAACCCTAATTTTGTAGGGTAAATCATGGGATTTTTATGTCTACTATCTTTTGTCTCCTACAACAACCCATTATCATATAGAGAGGATTTTTTTGGGTTGATAACCATACCCATTATCAAAGAGAAAAGTTGTACGGCGTCTTTTGGAATGTGATTTTTTTCCAAGTCATCATCCAAGAAGATTAGAATGTCATCAACAAAAAGGAGGTGTGCTAGGAAGCAATTTTGAGTATTTTTCATGCTTGTAAGTAAGTTTTGATGTTTAGTGTATGTGATAATCTTCCTGAGACCTTCAACCGCCAAGAGAAAGTGAACGGGGGAGAGTGGACATCCCTGTTGAAGTCCTCTTTTTGGTTTGAAAAAGGGAGATGCAACTCCATTGATTATAATGGCCATAGTGGAGGATCTCATACAACTAAAAATCAAGGAGGAAAAAGAGTGGTAAACCCCAATATGAAGAAGAAGTAGTATTATATGCAACCAACAAACACAGTCAAAGATTTTAGACAAGTCAAATCTGTAAATATTAGATTTTTGCATTTGAAAACGAATGGAATGAAGGCCTTCCTGAGCAATTCTTATGGCTTCATGAATCTGTCGGTTGCTGAGGAAGCCAAACTGCTCAAGAGAAATATGTTTAGAGAGGATGGGTTTTAGGTGTAAAGCAATGATTTTGGAAATTGTCTCATAGATTGAGTTAGAAAGGAAAATCAGTCTAAACAAATTGAAAGAGGATGGGTTGTCATATTTCAGAATGAGGGATAAAAGCATTGTATTGGAAGGGGCAAATTTTTTACCAATAGTCTTGGAAGATTCAATTACTTGAAGTAAATCTTACCCAATAAAATTATAGCAGTCCAAATAAAATTCTATAGGGAAGCTACCTAACCTATGGCTCTTTCATTTTTAGAAATTGAGCAACACTCTTTCAAGTTCTCTCTTAGAGACTTCAACCATTAGAGCTTCATTACCCTCCTGAATTATGAAGCCTAGGAGTAAGCTCAAAACCTTAATGATCTTGTCAACAATGGTTTTGTTATCCTGGTGATAAATTCTTATAAATTAGTTATGTCCTTCCTTTGCCATATCATCGAACGAAGAAACATTTGAACCATCCTCTTTTGAGATTTCCCAAACAATTTTTATTGCATTCCTATGGTTTGCCATTCAATGAAAATATTTTGTGTTATCATCTTAAACTCATAAATAATGGGATATACTCTTTAGCCTCCAATCTTTCTCTTTGTGGAGAAGAATACTTGTTCTTTTTTCCTCCAGTTTTTTAATAGTCTATTTTATGTTTTTATAAAAGAGCTAGTATCAATGTTTTCTAGGAGTGCCTAAAATGAAGATTCCACTTGAACTAGAATGATGTCATCTCGCTCTTTTCTTTTTGGCCCAACAGGAGATAACTTCCTTGGTTCACTTAATATTTTTCTGGAATTAAATAGGGGGATTCTTTTGAGCTAAAGTTACAAGGGCACCAAGAATTTTTAATCTCTTCTTGAAGATACATGTCTTCTAACCAAAGCGGATTTAACTTGAAATATCCCATCAGTTTGGAGGAGGATATATACAAATCTAGGAAAATAATCTCGTGGTTAGAGTCTCCCCCCTACGATACCCTTTTTCAAATCCTATATTTTTAGTCAAATATATCTTCAGAGATGAGAAAATAATCCAACCATTTTGAAACTCTAGTCTCTCCTAATCAATTATTACTCCAAGTATGATTCCATTTTGGAGGGAGAAAATCAACAAATCCAAAAACATCAAGGCTATCAATGAGGAAGTATGAAAATTAATATTGGTGCGTAGAGATTTTAGAGACTCCTAATGTGAAATTGAGATTTCCTCCTAAAATTACATTGCCCAAAGATAAATAGGGGACCTATAGAGTATGCTACCAAAAAGGTTTTTGATCTGAGTAAGGGCCATGGATATTGAGACAAGTGAAGCGAAAGTCCGAGTCTCTTGAGAAAACTTTGATCACAAACCAAATGTAGAAATACCACTTAGAAATGCATTGAAACATGTTTTCCTTCCATCCAGTTAAACCCCCCCTGATTTTCCTTATCCATCCATATAATTAAAAATCCAAGAGGGAAGGAATTTTTTAAGAGTCTAAGCAACCTTAATACCCTCCAACATAGTTTCTCGGAAAAGAATAAATTGCAACGAATGTACATCAAACAGACATTTTGTAGTTAATTTCTTGGATGGGATGGAAAAACCTCAATGGTTTAGGTAGAGAATTCTCATCTTGAAACTCTCAAAGGGGCATATGGTCTAAGGGCCCTGATGACAAGTTTCTACTTACCTTGTTGAATCTCATAATTTTTTTGTTTTTTGGTGATGGAAAGAAAAAAATGTAGCCCTTAAAGAGAAAACTTTGGTCCTTATTCATTATAATACCTCAATCCCTTGCTAACATCAATTATTAGTTTGTCATTGGGATCGAGTGTTGTCTGCGAGGGAGGGTTAGATAGGGACTTGAGATTTTAGTTGTAAGGGGTTGGGACAAGGGGTGGATTGAAAAAATGTGAGTTTGGAATAAAATTGAGATATGAGGGGGGGAGGGAGTAGGGGACATAGGGAGTCGAAGGGTATAAAGGGAGAATGGGATAGGACAAAGGGAGGGAAAGCCAAATAGGTGATGCTAAATAATCTTCATAATTTGAATTTTGAGAGGAAGACATTACTCGTAATATATTTAAGGGAGATGAAGATTTTTTTAAGTCTAAAAAAGAGTGTGTTTTTGGCATACATGTAGAGGGAGGCCCTTTTGAGACATCGCGAAGAGGAAAAGCTCCAAATTTAGGGTAGGAGACAAGGCATTCATTGTAACCAAAGGAGCCTTATGAACCACCACTTTTGTAACTGGAGGAGAGGCCTTTGGTGGCTATATCACTGTCTGAACCTTCTTAACCAACTTCTTCCTTTAATTTCCCATGGGAAATTCCTTCTCGAGGTGGCCGTAAGCATGGCATCTACTGCACTTAAAATGGATACCTTCATAGTCCAAAGCCCGTTGATGAGTAATCTTGCCTAATTTTATAAATATAACATTAGAAGTTCTAGACAAGAGATTTAGCCCCACTAAAATTCTTACCATTCCCATATAACTTTATTGAAGGAAAGAGAGGTATGCTTCATAGAAGAACCTTAAGATGCTCCCAATCTCTTGAAAAACCTCCTTAAAATCAAGATCAAAAAGAGATTCTTCATCCTCACACCAAAGTCTATTTTTACATTTCTTAAAATAATGGGCTTGGGAACCCTAATGCCATTGGTGCTGAGAATTTCTATAGCATATTCCTTAGAAGATACCATCAACCCCATCTAGCCCTTGGCTAGAATCATGCATCTCAGGGAATAGCCTAGTAACGATGAGAAGTTTGGCTTTTTCCAAGCTTGCAACACTGCCATGGACATCCTTCTACTCATAAACCTCCCAACAATAATTAATTCGTATGCGTTTGAGATATCGATCAATTTTATGTCCTTTTCGAGAACAAGACTATGCTCCTCCATCATATGCTTAATGTATTTCCTATTTTTCTTAGAAATATCTTGTTTAGGAGGTGGGTGAGAAAATGACTATTGGGAGGGGGTACTACATCCACTCAACATTTCTATGGTTAGGGTGTAACTTAGGAAACCAGTTTGAGAGGAAGGCAGGTCTAGAGAGGGAAAAGGAACCAATGAGGAAAATGAGACTGAAATAGATTTACCTCCATATCCAAAGTGGAATGAAGGGAGGGTAAAAAATCAGGGGACATGTGTTCGCAATAGTTAAAAGTAGAGGGAGAGGAATGATATTGGGGATATTTGGGCCCATCCATGGAAGGGGATATTTTTATAGAGGCTCTAATGATGGTAAGTTGCGGGTTTGGGGGAGATAATGACCGGGTCTAGCATTCCACCAATAGAAGTGCACCTTAATGTGACCACAAAGGGCTAAGGGGGATTGTGAGGAGAAAACATTAGCATTTTCAATGGGATAATTAGACCAAATTCTGACCCCTTCTAATGGGTACTTCGAGTAATTAACATGCTCCTCCTCCATTTCTCATATGCATAAGAAAAACTCCCAGGAGACTGATTACGGTGATGGCAAAGGAAAGAATTAGTACCAACATGAAATCGATGTTTGTGGTTGGTTCCAGAGCCAAAACTCTCTCTCTCTCTCTCTCTCTCTCTCTCAAAACTTAATCAATGTAGTAGTATGGATCTCTCTCTCTCTCTCCAAAACTTAATCAATGTAGTAGTACGAATATCTCTCTCTCTCTCTCCAAAACTTAATCAATGTAGTAGTACGGGTCTTTCTTTCTCTCTCTCCCTCTCTCTCTCTATCTCTCTCTCTCTCTCACTCTCTCTCTCTCTCTCTCCCCCTCCGCTCTCTCTCTCTCTCTCTCCAAAACTTAATCAATGTAGTAGTACGGATCTCTCTCTCTCTCTCTCTCTCTCTCTCTCTCTCTCTCTCTCTCTCTCTCTCTCGCCTAGGTTGAGTTAATTTTAGTTCTAGAAATTTAATTCAGTTAAATTGAGTTATGGTCAGTTAAACTAGTTCTAACTATTGGAGGAATTAATGGAAGGTCAAATTGTGGAAATGGAACTTTAACCACACTGAGTGATCATCCAGATAAATAATAAATACACCTAAATTAGCCCATTCATGTAGAGATTCGAGTTACCCAGTTGAGATGGAGATTTCAAGGCAGTGTACTATCATTTGTAGAATATTCCAATGTGTACAGATGGTGCATTGTTAGCTTAGGGGGTCCTAACCCATGTTTAGAGTTAATTGCGCCAACCAACAAATCCTTACACTATTGGCCCTTTCGACAACAACCCGCGTAATGTAGGTTGCAGTCTCACCCGAAGCAATATAGGGGGATGAAAGCACCAAGTTTCTACATCTAGAGATTAGTTTGATGTCTTCGAGCACCTCATATCTGCCTTCATGCAAATCGATACACTCCTAGGGCTCACTACTAAAACTCTGTCAAAATGGTCTTTAGACCTTCGCGAAGGTCTACGATCAGTCTTTGCGGACCTCTAACAGTCGATCTATCTACTTACGCGCATCAGAGAGCAGTCATAAATTAGGCTTCACGTAGATTTACTTAAGTTATTAGTAAACATCAGAGTCTACACGAAATTACTTAAACATACATTGCGTACATCATTAACAGTTATTCAACAGAATCACACAACATTCAATCAATATTCCATAAAATAGATTATTCATAGAGAGCATATAGAATTTAATGGAAACAGAGATAAAATAGATATACACAAGAATTATTCGGTAACTGAATTTATTGATCTTCAATTTGGGATTATAGACTCAAAACTACCATGAGCACTCAGCTGCAGGGGTCCACGCACTCAGCTACGGACTCTACCTAGGCCTCTGGGCACTCAACTACAAATCCTTTCTTCTCCTATTTGACCCAATTCTCTTCGCTATCGCTTCTCGGCCATCATCAATCATTATCAAAAAAATATCTTAGACTCTCTAAGACAAACCTATTTATAACCTTTTTCATACAATGCCATGGTCCGTGGGCCATGGGTGGATCTCAAAACCAACTCAAACTTTACAAAAACAAGGGGCTAAACCCCTTTGACTCCTAATCATTTACGCGCTCCGCATCCACAAATCGCAGATACTTTACATTAATTACAAAAATGTACCAAAACTTGGGTTATCTTAACCCCAAAACTGACCCAGGGGACCCAATCCCAACAGGCACCCAATAAAAAGATCGTGACTCACCCTCGAGTCACTTGGCTGGTGCTACGATCTTACTGCAAAGATCCCCCAACTCCACCTAGATTACTGCAACTTCGGCAGCACTCTGCGTTGTTTCCTGCTTGACTTCCTCAACCAATTTTTTATATCTGGTCCTTCGACTACCAGCCTCATTGTCTGTTGTTTCTGCTGCAACCCTTTAAGCTTATCCTGGATGGTAGTTGTGACTTGATAAGCCTCCTCCAACCATGGCTGCAACCTAGCCTTTAGCAAGGCATCCTTTTTCTGTGCTTCCTCTACCTGTGCTAGGAGCTGCTTTCCCTCCTGTAATTTGGTTAGGCACTGCACTGGTGCTATGGAGCACGCGGTTTCCTTAACTTCATCATATTGTCATTGCATCTCCCTGACCTCTGTCTTCAGTGTCTGCAGGTTCAGATGCTTCTGCAGATTAGTCGCTATCTCCATAGCTTTCTCAAACAATGTTGTAGAATCAACGACTGTGGCATCCAAGGTGGCCATTCCTTCCTTTATCGCAGCTTTGCTCTGCTCCCAGACCTCAAGTGGAGTCGTGGTCTACAACCTTAACTACAACTCTGTAATCTTCATGCTGAGCTCAAACACGACTTGCCCAACCTCTACTTTAGCCTCGCGCACACCGGCGGCTAGTTTTCTGATCTTTTCTTCTACCTGTGCATCATTTGGGATGTGAAGTTCAAGCATTGAATTGCACGCCTCCTCTACTGCTGACTCTATCCATGAAATTGTTGAAGCCTCGAAAATTGCTACGACAACATGGGGGAAACCACCTAGTCTAGACCTTGAAAGCAACTCATTTTCCATTTGATATAGTGGCTCCGATTGGGGATAATGGGACCAGTTTCCCAGAAAAGATTTTATAGTGATGGTGGGATGATATATGATGTAACAAGAAATGATTAAGCTAAGTGTAATCTAATCTAACTTCTAAACACATGCATATATCCTATTTTAACACTATTTAACTATAAGTATACCTGGGAATCAAATACAATATGCGATCTACAAAGATGTCTTACAACAATTGGTAATAAAGATCATTCAATTGCAACAAGAAATTAAATCATTTAACAATAATCATTTTGGATGAATAGTTAGAAAAAACGATTGAGAAAAATATATCGCATATAAAATCATTCATGTATTCACAACGGAATCAAAGCTAACATCATACAGAAGTGCAATAATTCTAAAAATATAATTCAGACTTTCATACATAAAACAATTGAAAGAATAAGTATTGCATGATACATAAATAAAACATGATCATAAGATAAAAGTACCATATATGATAAGTCCTACTCATGTGCTTCAACAATATTGACCCAATTTCAATCAATCCAACACATTTTAAGAGTAAAAAAGTGCATTTTAGTAGAGCATGCTAGATATTTAAATAAAATAGATCTTGTTCCATTCATTTCATCAAAACCTCCTCAAAAGTATAGAAGTTCAATGTTTTGAAAAGTGTTTTTGATCAAATTTCTAGACCCCTCTATAAATGCATGAGAGGGGTTTAAATACTAAATTATATGTCTTGAAATAGATTATTACAAAAATAGTTGAGGAGGTTTCAAACAACCTTCCTCAGAATATGCAAAAATAAAACTAAAAGAAAAATAAATTAATGACTAGCTACTTTGAACTTGATCTCTAAGGTCGCAAATATCAGTCATTGGCTTGAGCTGAGGTGGTTGGCCGATTCCAGATTTTAACTGCCCAGCAAATAAGGCATCTATTAGTGCTAGCACCATATTTTGTGTAGATGTTTGTAAACATCTCAAAGTCATCCATTGGTTGTGTGGTTTCACTAAAAACTGCCAGTATGCCTCCCAAATCAACCTATTTAATTGTTTGATTGTCTCTTCCTTTTCCTGTGTTGCCTATTTCCACTGCTACTCTAGCTGTTTGGCATTAGGAAGAAATCCTGGTACACATTCCTTTACCAAATTGACATCATGAATATTTTCGTTAATGGATTCTATTATGTTGTTTGTCATTGTTATTGATATCGTTGTTTCCCTTTCCCCTTGTTTCAACTGAGAATCCCAATCTGTGAACATAATATCTTTATGATACTATTCCAGCTTTGGCAGGTCAACCTTCCTCCAATCCTCTGACTCTTTCCAGGTGATAAACTCAGAAATCCTTGTGGATTTCGTCATACTAAAGCCTCATATCAACAACTTGGTTTTTTAATTTATCACTGGTCTTGCAATAAGGATTTATCTGCGATATTTTCTGGCAAAATACTTCCTTTTCCTACATTAGTAAGGAATTGAGGTTGAGTGCTTCCTTGATGAGTTCGTAGATTTGTGGATTGTCACTAAGCTTATCTATCATGGCTTGTATCTATGAATCCTTTTCTACTAAGCTAGCTTGATGTTGCATTCTCATCTATTCAAATTCCTTTTGGAGCTGGGCTACTTGTAATTCTGCTTGTTGATTAGATTTTTCTTGGGCTAATTGTTGTTCTAGCAGCAGAATTCTCTATTCCTTTTCCTTGAGCAGCACTTATACCTCTGTCACCTTTTCAATAGTTGATGTGGCATAGGTTCCCATGAATTGTGACAGCTTTGTGAGATTCCCATATGGGTCGATTGGCGAGTCCTTCCATACGATGTCCATTGGCTCATTTTCCGGAGTCACAATAGCCACAACATCTAGTTTTCTTTTCTTCCTTTGTATCTTCAATATAGTTTTGTGGGTAGGACTATAAAATACATCAAGAGGAGGTATTTCTTCAATTCTTAAAAAAAAATTATGAAGTAGGAGTAGCAATAATGATCTCAACGTTCTGAGTGCCTATAGCTCTTTCCTCTGTTGTTTCTGGATTTGACTTATGCTAGGATTGCTTGGGAGTTTGCATTCTAGATGTTTTCTCAGGGTTCTTATTTGTGTGGAGCTTTTTTTTGAACTGTTCCCATTCTTTTTCGAGGTCAATGACTGGAGCTTTACCTGACTGAGTTGAAGTAGAAACAACTTTTTCTTGTTTCTTTGCTTTGGCTTACTCGGTCGTCTCCTTTGTACTTTGAGTTGTGTCTTTTTCAAATTCTTTATTGGTGTTTCCTCCCCCATTTTAAGACTTCCGCTCTGAGTGCTCTGACTCATGCACAAATCTCTCTTGAGTTTCTTCTTCAGAGTTTTCTTTGGAGCTTCCCTCCAAGCTTACACTGGGAGTTGGCTCCCTTATTGGTTCAATCTACAGTAGGTCCAATGGGACCTTTAATAATCTCTTTTTCTTGTACACATGGAAAGCCTCAACATCTTCTGAGGTCAAAAGTAGTGATGCCATATGCAAAACTTTTGAAAATGTTTCTTCCTATAGGAAGAGGTCATCGAAGGCGTCCTCTTCGTGGGTGAACTATTTTACTTTTACCATAGAAGTAAAATCCTTAACAGTGCCATTTGGGTCATACTGCCTTCCTGGAACTGTAGTTAACTTCAGAGACTTAATAATCTCTGCTTTGTTCTATGCATGTCCATAATCATGTAGTGCAAAAGCACCATATTGTAATGGGAATGTAGGCCAAATGGCCTTCTTCTATGCTTTCAGTCCTCTACTTAATCTGCCTTCCCCTTCCGCTTGGTACACTATTTCTCTAGCCATTAGTTTGTCAGGTACATAATATGGGAGGACATGAGGTGAAGAAATGCTCCCAAAGACTCTAATGTAGGTGAATGTTTCTTCCCCAAACCATCTGGCTACTGGCAAGATATCTACTTCGGCTTCTTTAGAAGCCTAGGGGCAGTCCTATTATATACTTCTCTATGAATGGGTAGCATAACCCCTTGACAAGTTTTATAAAAATGGGGGTGGAATTGAGATTCCCACAAAATATTATGGTATATATGCATGGGAGGTGGGTTCTATACAATCCACATCCATCCCATATTGGGAAATTGAGAACAAAAACAGATTGCATCCATAACAAAATCACTCATGAAAAATGGGGTATAAACCCTTAAAGAGGCACTTCTTTTCCTTCTATATTCTATAATGGCCTTTACCAAATTATCTAATAAAATTTGAGCCTAGTTCATTATTTTTTCATTCACTACTGCATCTATCAATGAGAGCTAGTCCATGGAAAACTTGGTGTTATCGGGTCTACTAAATAACCTACATATCATTGTTGTTGCGAAACTATGAGGGGGAGAAATGGATGTTATGGAGTACATACCAGTTTTGTCCTACTTGAGCTTGCCCTCACTTGATTTCCAGGTCTGGGTGAGGTCTCACAAGTCCTCATTTTCCTTGATTAATTGCTCAAGGAACTGTTCATTGTAGAACTTTTGCGGATTTGGTAACTGGTACATTAGTCGTAGGCTGTTTGCTGAGAAATACCCCATGACCTCTTGCCTGTGATTCTTAAAGGTTCGTTCTGTGATGTCTACCTCGTCAATTACCGATTTGACCATGTTCGTGTATGAGATTATTTTTGGTCTTGTAGCTATGCGGTGTAGGAAATAACATGTTGTTTCGAAATAAGAGGCATCAGATGACTCCTGAGCATATGTCGTGGACTTTGTTACCAGTGGCCGAGGCCTCTTTTCTTCTAACAAATTATACATGGCCTCCCATGTCATAGTTCCTCCGTCTCTGCTACATGTGGTATCAGAGATGCAGTTCCCTTCCCCTTCTTCCCCATTGTTTCTAACGATGTTTTTCTATGGATTTTCCCTGAAATGGAGCAAGACGAAAGTTATCGGATAACACGAGCAGAATCATAGTGAGAATAAATGATACAGTTAATCCCAAAAAGGTGACAAGATAGGATTTATTATTTAGAACATAGAAGAAAATATATTGTGTCACGTCGAGCCTCTCTTTAACATAAATGCCATTAAACTCATTAAATAGACACTAAGGCTCCTTATCATTGCTTTTATTAATCATTAAATTACCGCATCACAAACAGGAAGGAAAAACTTTTAAGGTGGTGGGTTCTAACTGTGATAACGTTGATTTTGCGATTGCAATTGCGATGCAATATCACAAATCGCATTATCACATATTAGATTGTGCGCTTTCTCAAAGTTCTTTAGAATTCTGCAGGATGCGAGATAAGTGAGGTATCCTTTACCATTTGGAGTGTAGTTTTCTTGAAGGAGTAATTACTTCATAAAGTGTTTTTCACTACGTGGCAGACTTAACTTACAATTTATATCATTTTCTTTTATTGGGTCCGGACTTTTGTTGGAAATAATACTTGGGGGGGGGGGGGGGGTGAATTAGTATTATCAGATCAATAATTTAATTTTCAAGACTGATTTGTATACACTACTTTAGCTTAGTGAACTAGCGTGTATACACAACTATACTTAATGCAACCAGTGTATATGCAGAGATATGCAAAGATTTTTTGATTTACCCAAATTATTATGCATTCAACTTTAACCAGTATATCAGGAATTCAATAGACAGAGCAGTAAAAGCAGAATAAAGCATCACACATGAGCAACACACATCAACACCAAGATATAAGGTGGAAACACAATGTGGGTGAAAACCACCTTCTGCTGTCGTCTCTTCACCAATAAGGAGGAAGGTGGTAGCTATAATTACCCAATATGGAGGCAAGCGGTCTCTTTCTTTTTTGTTATTATTAGAAAATATTCTGGCAGGTGGTAAGGTTGATAGCAGCAGTTAGGTTGACTGGTTGTGAAGATGACTAACTGGATTATAGACCAGGTTGAATAGTGACCCATGACCAGTAGGTAAATGAATTTGGGAACAGGTGAAATAGAGTCCCGTGGGCAATTTGTGCCCTCTACATTAAGCCGTTATAGTCGTACGCGACAGTCTCCAAAGATAAGTAACTACAAGTCCTCCGGGTTCACCGGAGCTCTGCCTTATTACATCTATGTAAGTGCTGCTCCTTTTGCGAGAAGCCTTTTGATAGTTAACGCTCAGTTGGCAGTGTGGGCTAGGAGGTTTAGTTCATATTAGGCAAACCGTACGCCTCAGGGGAGCGGTGCCCAAGGGGAAGCACACCGGGCCAGGAAGGATGGCGAACCTTACTTAGGAAGCTTAGGAGGGAAACACCAACCATCGGGGCCTGCAGATCCACCGTGAGGCTAGGTCGAGTAGACGTTTGTAAGGCCATACACAAATGACCTAGTCTCAGTTTACATCTCACCCAATAACCACCTATTGGAGGTGCCATCCCAACAATACCTTCCTTCCTTAGGCTATTCACCCTCCTAGCCTAGGCCTTCAATCAGTGTCTCCCCTCCTAGTAGTCCTTATAGCGGGCCCTCCCTATTAGAACCTAGTAGGTGCAATAAACCTTATGAAGTTTGGGCTATGAGCCCGAAAATTGATAAAGTAGATTAGCCCTTCCCCTCCTATGTCGGGAAAGCGAGTCCCTTCCTTTGGAAAAGCTATCTTTGACTTTTCTCTTCTGGGTTAGCGCTCTATTCTAAGGGGAGGTAGGCCTTTCTCTTTATATAGGGCTCTTATATAGAGGTTATTTTCAGGGAGGTAGGTGGTAAGCTTACCGAGAACCTTATTGCTCTTGATATTGACTGTATGCATTAAGGAAAGATAGCTATAGAGCCATTTCATGCTTAGTTCTACTTGGTGTTGAACGCTTCTTGGTCTCTGTGGCTTAACGCTCCCTGATCTCTACGCTTAATGCTTTCTGGTCTTCGCGGCTTAACGCTCCCTGATCTCTATGCTCCTTGTCTTCACGCTTAATGCTGGCTGGTCTCTATGCTTACCACTTCATGCTTACCATTTTCTATTACTTCATTGATAAGGCCTTTTCATTAAGGCTTTTCATTCATGTTTATTACATATATAAGAGCCTAATGGAATGAGCATAGAAGATTGTTTAAGCAGGCATCAAAGATGGAACCATTATAACATAAATAAGGATCTGAATTATAAGCTCCTCATTAGAGATGGTTTTCTATCTGGGCGGAGGGCTAATTCCCCCTCCCTATGGGGATTCGGGGAAATTGATTTGCCCTTTCCCGCCGGAGCTCTAACTGGGCTATAAACCTGTCTCGCCAGAACTAACCGAGCCAATATAGGCCTAAGGGTCTTAATCCAAACCAGTAGATCCATCCCCTACCCATAAGGCCCCTATTCATAAGGCAAGTAATGGGGAGGTGAGTAATGGGGCAGTTACCCTAATCAATGATGATATGCACGAAATTAACAAGTCTCCGTAACACAAACTCTTTTCGGAGCAATTTCCTCTCCTTATCAGTCGAGCCCCCTGTCGGGTCCTTCATAAAGAACTCCGTAAGCTTGGAGCTATTTCTCTTTATCAAACCTCCGTAACTTCTCCGTAATTCTCCAAGTAGAATGGTAGAATGTTTCAAATATAGTGATGAGGGGGTTCATGGATGAATGGTAAACCGCCTGAAAGGCCATTTTAGCGCGTATTAAAGCCACTTTCTTATTTCTGTACCACTCTGTTATAATTGTTATTCTACGCGGTATATAAAGGTTTTATTCTGATTTAATGCATTCTACATCTTCCGATTCTATGTGTCCTATAAGGTTAGCTGGTCTATGTTCGCTTCTGAGTGAAGCCTATACCAATTCGTTGTTTCGGGTTTGAAACCTATACTTTGAAGCCTATACTTTGAAGCCTATACTACCATGGGGATCTCTTGAAGCCTATGCTATTATGTTGGAGATTTCATAGTATATTGCCTATACTGTGTAGATTGCCTATACTACGGGACTTCTTGAAGCCTATACTATGTGATCTCTTTAAGCCTACTCATTGTGCAGGTATAAAGTGTGCACTATGGGGACTTCTTTTAAGGGGACTTCTTTTCCGATTGTGTATATAAAGCCTATACTATGGGGGATTTATCCTATACCATGGGGACTTTATAGATCCATTCATTATTTGAGGTTTTAAAGCGTGTACTGTGAGATCTCCTAAACCATGGGACAATGCTCTGCCTTTTAGTTGTTAGTAGAAGACTGTAAGCTGTTAGTAGGATAGGCGTGATAACCCTATTAAAGGTATGGTAAGTAGGTGTACAGTAATTCTACTGGCTGGTAAAGAGGTATAGTCACTTTATAAAGATGACACAGTAGCTTTATTTATTAATTCTTTCTCTATCTATCTATCTATCTTCCTAGCTATAGGGGGCTGAGTATATAATAGAAAAGGATGCCCTTTCAAGGCCCTTTCTGTGATGTCATTTCTGTGATGTCATTTCAAGGCTTCGTTAAAGGATTCAAAGGTCCTTGCCTTTGGTTGAGCTAGGTCGTCGACGGGGGGCCTCGGGTGAGCCATCCTTCCTTCTAGCTAATGAGAGGGTTTATCAGGACTGGGTTGACTAGTTACCGCCTGCCTTTCAGGACCTTACCTGAGCGATCTCCTTGAGGGGAACATATATAGGAATAACCTTACTAAATTGAACCAGTAGTATTTACTATATATTCGTCCGCGGAAAATGCAAGAAACAGCTCCGAAAGGTACGTCATGTCATGTCCGGTTGTCACTTCATACGGATGATTAGAATCTCTATCACGAAACTCAAAAACTTTCACTCTCTATATGTAATGTATAAAAGTGGATATTTTATATAACCGATCTGCTGGAGTAAATGCGACTGGATATGGAACAGAGCGAAGGAAAGCTGAGGAGCCATAGCTATATTCCACTCGTTGGGATTGCCCTAGGAGTTGAGTAACCGTGTCTGCTGGTCCTGCTACGAGCGGAGATTCATGGGAGTTTATCCTTTTCCATGTGCTTTATGAGGGCATAAGAGTGGCCCCGGTCCATACATGAAGGACCTATAGGTGGTTCCCTCGGTAAGGTACGGATTCAGGGTGAAGTACGGGACGTGGCGGGCAGCGTATAGTCCAGTCCCGGGTATTGCAGCGTGAAGTCCAGGTTGGTCCCCCGACCTAAGGTGCACGCACTATGAAGGCAATTCGGCCCTGGTGTGACTCCAGGTGTTTTTGTCGTCGGACTGGACTAAGCTTATTGTAGCATCTCAGCCAGCAGTGGAGGTGGGAGCCACACCCGTAGCAGATTGGGATTTAGAATTCAACGTCAGGTCCAGATTATCCAGCTTATTATTAGGAGGCTCCGGATTATCATTCTGATTTCTTGGATCTAGATGGAGCGGCTCGTGTGTACGCGACCGACCGTACGTGGCATGGACTGAACCAGAACGGATCAGAAAATGCAAGATCGATCACGAAAGTGAATCATATATATAGAGCAACGAAGTGAAGAGCGGAGTGAAGCGCAGCGTGCCTCACTTTTCTTTTCTTTTCTTGCTGGAATACAGTCTTGGTCAGCCTCCTACAGGACTACCTTTCTTTTGGACAGCAACCGTCTTTAATAATTTCATCGAACTTACCTCTTGAATTGAGGAACTACCTACCTACAGCCAGCGGATATTGGATGGAATAGGAGCGGCTTGCTTGCTTGCTTGGGTGCGTGGGCTATTGATTGTTTTCCTTTCTGAAGACTCTTGGACTTTACTTATGTGCATGCTATACACCTGTTCTGTTTACCGGACTTTACCGCTTCACCTTACTTAGAATATGGATGGAGGAGGGATTGAGGGAGTGCTGCCAACCAATTGATTCAGCCAGGAATACTTTGTAGGTACGGCACTATTCGATTTCACTTTACCCAACCTTCACTTTTTGACACTCTTCTTACCCACCCCCAACTTACAGCCTAGGAAGGGAAGGGTTTCCATAGATATAGAGAGAGGGAGGAGGACCTTTTCAACGGACTTCCAGACGCCATTGCACAGGCTCACACTTGCTATTATTTTGTCTGAAGTTGGGTCTATTTTCCACCGTACCATACCCTTTACCTTGACAATATACCATTTAAAGGGACCCTTTTCTACCAGACCCTTGACTTACTGTCTTCACCCAACGAACGGAGTGCTGCCTTACCCAACAACAAACACTTGCCTTCAGCCAGGAAGAGGAGGGATACCCCCTACCTTGTTTACACACAACCACCCAACAGAATAACTAGACCTGCCCTATACCACTTGCTTCATGAATCACTTAGTGGGGACTGACTGCTAGAGACTTCTCTTTCCAGCCGGGATAAACCAACTTACCCTTACTTTTTCTATTACTGCCCACCACACAGACAGAACCACCATCACTAGATACACTGCGGAACCCTTCCTTAGATTAGCTTCGATGCAGCAGCATTGCACAGGTGTTAAATCAAATAGAAAGAAGAGCATTGGTGCATGGGCTTCAGATACAGCATGAACAGGACTTCGAGAAACTTCCTGCTTCAAGATTCCTACTTGGGGGTACCACTAGTACTACCGCTACGCCCCTGCCTACCGATACCTTTACTTAAGTGCATGCTATCCGCCTACCTTACTTTCTTACTACCTTCACCCTAGTCAATGGAGTGATGCCCTACCCATGACCTTCTCTTCTCAGGAACGGATGGATCAACCAACCTTAACCTTTCTTTCTTACTGCCCGCAATACCTCCTGACTCACCATAATACCTAGACCTTTCTCCATATACCACTTGCTCAATGAAAATTGCTTAGTCGGGAGGAGGGACTGCCCTTCTAACGATAACGAAGGACGAATCCCATGTTTCATATGGCCGAATCCCCTGTTTTCATCGCGGATTGAAAGTCATTTTGACTGTGCCAGGAGGTTTGCCCCATAGCTGCCATAACTATCGAAACTATACCCTCGAACTTCAACTACTACACCTCGACCCTTGACCCCTTAATATAATAAAGCCTCGATAAAGATAGGGATTGATTGCTTGTCCGCTTAGGGCAAGGGGGCAAGGGGGCAAGGTAATAGCATCCATCCCGTCTTCTCCCAACAAGTAGCGACCCGCTGAACCTAAAAGATGATTTAATCCCGGCAATCATATAGATAATTTTTTAAAAGTCAATCTTCATTAAGAAACAATATATTTGAGTACCCCGAATGACCGCTGATATCAGGTTTTCCACCCTGGTCTTTTTCTAGGAAAGATAGGGCGAACGTTGGTTGGTGGGGACAGAATGCAGTAATGCGAACTGAATGGGGAATATGTGGTAATGCGCGAATGGGTAATAGAGAATCAGGGGAATGATATTGAATACATCCTGGGCCTTGGGTGTTGCGGCTGGGCAGGTGTGGTTGGTGGTAAGGAGCTATTCAGCGAATGAAGGGGACGACAGCTGTTAATGAAGGGGGCTTGATACAAGATCAGGCAATAGAGCTTCTTATTCTGGATGGCCTATCTCGGTCGATGTTGCTAGTGTCCAGTGTTCCACCTATCTCGTAAGATGGGTCAAGTTGGTAACGGTTCTATCGGAAGATGATATCAGGTGAATCAATCAATTCAATCCGAAAAGCCCTCTCCACGCATCCACCCGTAAGACTGTCCAAAATCAATCCCGAAAGAAAATGAAGAGAATGTCCCGTGGCGTTAGAGGCTATAGTTTCAAGGTATAGTTAGTTTTGGTTATAGGTGAGTTTCTGGGTCAAGATCGAAGTAATAAAAGTAAGAGTTCAAGTTCGAGGTCGAGTTTGAGGGTCAAGGATCTATTTTGAGGGCTGAGGTTCTTCCGTATCAGGAAGATTTATATTAATAGTTTGAGGTCGAGTTCCTTCATCGAGGGTCGAGGTCGAGAGGTTAGAGGGCAGAGTTCAAGGTATGATTTTCTATGTATGGGAATGCCCTTCTGTCTTTCTGTCAATGATCGTCTATGTGAAGTGCTCAATGTGACTTCTCAATGAGTGTCTCCAGCCTGAGTATCCGAGTATGCCAGCCCAGCTATGACTGTAATCGAACCTGCCTCGTGTAACCATTGTACCTCATGCATCGTGTAACCTCTATGTGTATTAAGTAAGTACTCTAGTGTAGCTGTGGTAGGAGTAGCCCAATTGAGTATCCCCTTCTCTGTTGATCAGTCCCCTTTGATTAGTCCTCTTCAATTAGTCCCCATTGATTGAGTATGCCCTGCGGATTAGGTCCCCTCTCTGTGTATTAGATTCCTGTGAGTAGCCGTAGGACTAAAAGGAATCCTCTACGTTGTAGCTCTATGTGTAGCCCCATTACTAGTATCCTTCCCTGCGATTAGTGGCCCTGTGTAGTAACCTCTGTGGCTTAGGCCCCTTTGATTAGCTCTATGTGTTGCTGTAACTATGTTTCCGTCTCGTTCAGTAATGGTTTAACTGAATTGATAAGGTTTGATAGGCCACTAAGGTGAAAGCTGTCATTTGTCCGTGACCTCACAGACTACATCATCCGGACCCTCTGGCCGCTGATACCGGCCAGCAGCGTCAGATTCCTCCTCTCTCTATTGGTGCACCTCAAACTAACTACTACGTTGGCTGCAGTTGCCGTATCCGCTAATATCCGTTGTAGCCGTCGTATCCGCAGCCATATCTGCCATTGTATCTGCCGTATACGTAGCCGTATTCATTGTTGCCCTTGCCAAGGCAATATCCTCCTTTCGTCCTACCCTGTATCCTGACTCCCAGGAAAGTCTAAGAAAGCAAGCGCAAGAAACTGTTATTCCTTCTTCTAAATCCCGTGGGTCTCAAACTCGTTGACAACCTGTTGTTCTTTCCAGTTAACGTCGAGCTGGTAACACGACACTTAGAATCCCAACATCATTCCAGGGATGGGGGGATGATAAACAGTTCCCGCGCATAGAATGACCACCACCACCTAATTACAGGGCACGTGGTATTGAGAACAGGTCACGTATAAGAACTCCATCCTGTTCGGTCTATCGGGAAAGCCCCTAACCTCACAAACCTAACTAACGTACTCACTCACTGACTGTGTACGTGGGAAAGAGAACAGGTTACGTTCAACTGGGCATGAATGGCTCCTGGCAATCATAGTGGTATATGCGGAATGTGTATAGCTGTACGTGTAGCTGTAGTATCCTTAGTAGCACCTATGTAGTAGGCCCCTGCGGATTAGTGCTCACCTTTAGGTTCCTCCTATTGTTGGGTTATAACTTATATAATGCAAACTGAACAAACTGATCTATCGGGATAGGCATTGATTCGATTTCTAAACTTAGGAGTGGGGAGGCAAGTTACCACTTATACATCTTACGGGAGAGGCGTTACCACACTGGCACATCTTACGGGTTTTTACGTACGGAACATAGGTTACTACCTGCATAATACTTAACGAGACGGAAACATAGTTCCTACATCACTTAACGCTACCGAACCATAGTTCCTACCTGGGCTGCTGGATGGAAGGAATGAAGAGGCTTACATACGTTAATTCACAAGAATGAGGTTCATATGCCAGTCAGACATAGTCGATCTTAGCCAGAAGGAAGGGCATAGCCAGTCATAGTAGATACATATGCTTGCCTGGAAATCTTTTTATGGCCAGTCTTCTGTGAGAGGGATGGTCCGGAGGACGACTACTGCCAACCGATAGATAGACCGAGGGTGGGAAAAAAAGGGGTGAATAAAATGGACTATGTGCTTTTGTCAACTATGTGCCCGGTTGTCTTCTTTTAATAATAAGAAAATTCAGTTTACAATTTGTGTACTGGTGTAGTCTTATACCATTACACAGGCTTCTACCTACAAAAGGCTACAACCTTCTCTCGTTCTCCAGCTTCTACTGGAAGGATCTACAACCCCATAGCTCTTGTACTAGCTAATATGTTTACTAGTACGTAGGTGCTGGCCTACCGAGGGCTACAACCTTCTCTTTTCTTCTAGGGACCACGTTTCATAAATTTTCAGACTGGATCCATCAACAACATCATTCAATCATCAAATATATCTGCATCAACCAATATCCTCTTGAACCAACCACAACCAAATCAATCAATTACTTTGACAACCCATCAATCTAATCATTTAGAATGTTGTCACCAAAATACAATAACTAGAACCCAAGCCAGAACCCATAACATTGCAACAACAAACAAAAGCAACTAAAACATATTTTGTAAGGCATATGCTACTTCCATGTGTCGAACCTGCATGTATGTGTGCTTTTCTCAAAGGCAACCAGTGTATACATCTGCAAATATAAATTTAGAGTTCTATAGCTATACCAGACTATAGTTATACCCAGATCATATCATTTACAGAATAATATATGCGTCAGTATTCAGATCTATAATATACATGAGAAAAAACACATAATGATAGTTCATTTTATGCCTTAAGATCCCGATCCATCATTAGATCTGATTCCTCATCATCAGCTAAGGTTCTTCCTTGGTTCAGATCCAGCAATGTACCATAACCCAATAACCTGCATACTAGATCTCACACTTCATCAGATATTCGATACTCACACACCTTGGCCTAATGATCTTCTCCTCCTTTTATAGTTTTAGGCCTTTCTCAATACCATGGACCAAAACCACTTAGGATCAATACCTTGGACCAAATACCTAGGGTCGATACCTCGGACCAGATACCTTGGACCAATACCATGGATCAAAATACCATGGACCAAATACTTCGGACCAAAAATTTAGTTTTCCAAGGTATACACGCTTTTCCTTTTGTGAAAGTGCGTGTGTACATATACGTGACTTGTATACAGTGAACCCGTGTGTATACGCGGCTTGGCCAATGGTGAACCTATGTATACCTCTCTTTCTTCATTTTGTGAAGTCTGATCTATAAGTCTATGTTGTTACCTTGATGTACTGTGATCTGTCATCTGAGTGAGTTTCCATCAAGGACAACACATGTGTCATAATGCCAACAATCTCCCCCTTTGCACTTGATGGCAACAACCACACCAAGTCACTCTCCCCCTTTGACATCAAGGGCAAAGGGTCATGATCCCCCTGAGTGCATGTTGAATTCTCTGATATGCTGAAGTGTGCTGATTGAGCTCCCATGATCAAGTCCATGCTCCCCCTGAGCATAAGCAAAGTTTGCAAAAGATGTTCTAAAAGAACATGACTCTATACATACATCACAAATGAACTTCCTATCACCAATGACTCATACATACATCCATCTCCCAACCAAGTGGGGATATACCAAATTTGACTCATCCACCCAACCAAGTGGGGATATATCAATTGTTTATACATGTCAAAAACAAGAAACATTACATCATCCATCCCATGGATATCGGGGTTACAAATTAGGTCTTTTCATGACTGTTACATTAAAATATATACATGACATATATAATAGAGACCAAATATCTTAAACAAGACTATGATAGTCATCAGCAACTATCATCAGCAACATCTGTTAATCAGCATCCAAACCAGCAACCATGATCTCCCCCTGAACCTGTTCCACTTGAATAAAAAACAACTATGTGAAACTGTATCGAGATCTTCTAAGATAATGCCAACAATGCATAATTAGAATCAGATGCTCCCCCTGAACCTATATCAGATTTTCACTGTTAGATCTGATCATTTCATATATCAGAAGAGTTATCAAGGCATCATCATCAATCAGATATACATCAAGTTATCAACATCTTATGAGAGCCAACATATTTCCATATGTCATCAACAGATTGTAGCCATCATCAAGCAGAGCAGATAATTCATTGAACCATATCAGACACCTTTCTCCTGAGTCTGACCCACTGTTTTTCCTCAAACCAACATATACGTGACTATACCCACAGAAACTAGCTTATATATGTGACTACGCTTCATGAAACTCGCGTATAACCACCTTTCTCTGAAGAAGATAGGATTTAACAACAGGATGATGCAGCAACTACTCTCAGCTTTTGTCTAAGATATTCAAATGTCTCTCTGGGCAGTGGTTTAGTGAATTTATCAACAACCTGTTATTTGGAGGGAACATACTCCAATTTGACCTTTTGTTCAAGCACTTGTTCACATAGAAAATGATATTTGATGGGTATGTGCTTGGTCTTGGAGTGCATGACTGGATTCTTTGAAATATTGATGGCACTTGTATTATCACATAGAATGGAGAAGGGTGGAGTACATGTGATCTGAATGTCTTGCAAGTTTGCATCATCCAAAGTAGTTGTGTGCAGCAAGATGCAGCAGCCACGTATTCTGCTTCAGCTGTAGATAATGTAATTGAACTTTGTTTCTTGCTAAAGAAAGACACTAACCTGGAACCCATATAGAATGCAACACCACTAGTGCTTTTTCTGTCATCAACACTTCCTGCCCAATCTGCATCTGTATATGTATGAAGTGTAAGATTTGTATCTCTAGGATACCATAAACCAAAGTTCTGTGTTCCTTGAAGATATTTGAAAATCCTTTTAACTGCCTGAAGGTGTGATTCCTTCGGATTTGCTTAGAATCTTCCAACTATTCCCACTGCATGCATGATGTCCGATCGGGTACCTCTAAGATAAAGAAGACCGCCAATCATGGATCTGTAAGTTGGTTGATTTACTGCTGGTGATTCATCATTTGTGCTAAGACTGCATCCTATTACCATTGGGGTACATAGTGGTTTAGAATCTTCCATGTCATACTTTTTCAGGATCTGTTTGAGATATTTGGTTTGTGAGAGAAAAATACCATCTTTATTTTGTTGAACTTGTAGACATAGAAAATAGGTAAGCTCACCAAGCAAGGACATTTCAAATTCTTACTGCATTACTGAAGCAAAATTCTGACTCATGGATTCTTCATTGCTACCAAAAATGATATCATCAACATACACAAAAGTTAGTAGCAATTTATCGGTGTCCATCTTTGTATATAGATTGCTATCTGCTGACCCCTTTGAAAAACCTTGTTGGTGGAGATATTTGTCAAGATGGTAATACCAAGCCCTTGAAGCCTGTTTTAGACCATAGAGAGCCTTTCTGAGTTTGCATACAAGTTTTGCATCATTTCCAAGAATTAATCCTTTTGGTTGTTCAATATAGACTTCTTCTTCTAAGTCTCCATTAAGAAAGGCAGATTTTACATCCATTTGATATACTTTGAATTTCTGAAAACTAGAAAGAGAAAGAAACATTCTTATGGCTTCAAGTCTAGCAACAGGTGCAAAAGTTTCTTCAAAATTTATACCTTCTTGTTGAGCATATCCTATGCAGACAAGTCTGGCCTTGTTTCTGATAATTTCTCCATTTTCATTCAGCTTGTTTTTTAATATCCATTTGGTTCCCATGATATTCTTATCATGAGGTCTAGGAACTAATTCCAAAGTATTATTCTTTTCAATTTGCTCAAGTTCTTCATTCATGGCCTTGACCCAACATTCATCTCTGCATGCTTCATTTACATTTTGAGGTTCAGTGGAAGATAGTAATGCTAGATAGCTTGAGGCTTCGGCAATAGTTATTCTTGTATGCACACCTGCCCCCTTTTTCCCCAAAATTTGAGTTTATGGATGATTTTTCTGAACATACGTGGATGGAGTTTTTTCTTCTATTTTTATCTCTTCTTCTGGTGCTTCATTGGTTTCCTCTTCAGAATCAGTGTGATTTGATGTAGGAAAATGATCCTCATTTTCTTCATTGTCATAATCTTCAGTTTTTATCTGTTTTGGATTTTTGCATGCTTCATCAACCACAACATCAATACTTTCAATAATATTCCCAATTCTTTTATTATAACATTTATATCCTTTACTTCGGGAAGAGTAGCCAAGAAGAATACCTTCATCTGCTCTGGGTTCAAACTTACCAAGTTTTTCATCAGTCCTTTTGATGTAACATTTGCTTCCAAAAACTTTGAAGTATTTTACAGTAGGAGTCTTACCATACCAAAGCTCATGTGGAGTTTGAGTGATGTTTACCTGAACATTTGCTTGGTTGAGGATAATGATGGCGGCGAATGTAGCTTCACCCCAGAAGGTTGCAGGAGTTCTAGATTCATCTAGCATAGCACAAGCCATTTGTTGAACAGTTCTATTCATTCTTTCTACTACTCCATTTTGCTGAGGAGTCCTTGCGGTGGAGAACTGCCTTTTTATTCCGTGTTGTTCACAAAAGTCAATGAATTCATCCGAGGTAAATTCCCTCCTCGGTCAGATCTGAGTTATTTGATTTTTCGATCTAATTCATTTTCAACCAAAGCTTTGAAGGCTTTGAACTTTTCAAATGCTTCATCTTTATGCTTTAGAATACCTATCCAACACATTCTAGAAAAATCATCAATGTACAATATAAATTATTCTTCTCCACAAGGTGACTTTTTCCTTGATGGTCCACATAAATCAGTATGAACAAGTTCAAGAGGCTTACCAGCTGACCCTTCCTTTTCGATGAATTAAGATCTGGTTTTCTTACCAAATTGACATGATTTGTATATAGTATTTTTAGGAATGTTGATATCTGGAAGATCATGAACAACCTGGAATCTGCATGTTTTTCTTATTTGAGATAAGCTTAGATGTCCCAATCTTCTATGCCATAGCTAGTTTTCACTATTTTTTCTTAGATAGCACTGTTGTTGTCCTCTCTTGAGTATGTATAGGTTGTTTGGAGTTCTTGTGCCTTTAATCACGGTTTCTCCTGTATCAAGCTCACGAACAACACATCCATTTGATCGAAACACTACTTCATTTCCTTGATCACACATTTGAATCACACTCAACAGGTTATGCTTTAAGCCATCAACATACATAACATTCCCAGCTTTAACCTTTTCTTTCAAGAAAACAAAGCCTTTACCTTTTATGACAGCAAGAGTGTCGTTTCCAAATGAGACACTCTTTTCCTTTTCTAAGGCATTATATGAGTGTAGTTTTTCTCTGTCACCTGTCATGTGTTTTGAGCATCCACTGTCGATGTACCACTAGTTTTCTTGTCCTTCTGCATACAAGGCTATACCACATATTTTTGTTTGCAGTTCTTTCTTTCTCCATATTTTGGGATTTAATGGAGTTTGCTCCTTTTGAGATATTTGCTGAAATTTACTCCTGCATTCAGATTCTTCATGGCCAAAGTTGTTACAGATTGAGCACTCTATTTCATTTTCAAGAAGACAAAAGTTATTATAGGAAATTTTATTGATCCCTGTCACATTCCTTTGATTCCGTGCTTCTCTAGTCATGATGGTTTCGTAAGCAACACATTGAGCAGCTTTGTGTCCAAAATTATGACATGAGAAACATTGACCATTAAATAAGTTCCTATGATTATCGAATCTACTGACCTGGTGATTGTAGTTTCTATTCATTTTTGAAGCAAATTGAGTACGATTTACCTGAGGTTAGTTGTGGCTTCTATTCATCCTTGAAGTAAATTGAGCTTGATTTACCTAGTGGTCTGCTTTATGCCTTTGCTGATGATTGTCAACTTGTTCACTACTCTTTGCTGCATCAAGATAGCTTTTAGTGGAGGTTGACGGCTTCTGTGCTTGAGATGCTTCTTCAGTATATCCAAGACCTGTCTTTATCAGAGGAGAACACTACACTTTGATAATTTCATTTAAGGTTTCTGATCCTTTATCAAATCTAAGTTTGAGAGCTTTTGCTTTCTCAAGATCCTTTCTTAGGCCCACAATTTCACATTCTAGTTTTCATTGTGTTTTTCTCTTTCAGCAAGTTGGAATGTCAGGGTATCTATAATCATATTCTTTTCTTATAGACCGATTTTGAGTTTATAGATTTCTTCATAAAGGCCATCTTCATCTAAAGCATCCAAAAAATCATCATCTTCATAAGCCATCAGAAGTCTGTAGTCATTATTGTTTTCATCTTCATCACTATTTGATAAACCATCGCTATCTTCATGAGTATAATAGCTCTTTTTACTTACACTTTGTTTTCTATTCCATTTTTCAGATTCCTTCCCTTTATCATATTTATCTTTATGGGGACATTTGGCAGCATAATGACCTACTCTACCACAAGCAAAACATTTGAAAGGTAGTTTACCTCTGAATCTTCTGGAACCCCGTTGAAGCTTCTTGACAAAGTTAACTTCCTCTTCTTCTTCTGAAAGATGTCCCGATTCATTGAGTTCTTCTTTTCCTTTTGCTAAAGCTTTAAATGCGGCTTCTCTCATATCTGATGGAACTCCTTTTCTCATCTCAAAGGAAATTAAGATTTTGTGCAGCTATGTCATAGTAATAGTCTGTAGATCCTACTTTTCTTCTATGGCAGATGATTTTGATTCAAACTTAGCAGACAAGGATCTTAAAACTTTTTCAACTAATTCCTTTATCTCTTCACCCAAATTCTTCATGCAATTAACAATATCGTCTATACATAAGAAGTAACTAGCAATACTTTCATCAGTGTGCATCTTGAGAGTTTCATATTGAATTCTGAGGGTTTGCAATTTAGCACGTTTTACTTGAGAATCTCCTTCGTAGCTTAGAACGATTTTGTCCCATATTTCTTTGGCGGATTTGAGTTACATAACTTTGACAAACTCTGATTGTGACATACTTCCCAAAAATGTATTGACAACCTTGGCATTGGTTTCATATTACTTTTTACCTGCCGTATCTATAGGAATTTCTCATGGAAATGTATATCCTCCTTCCATGATTTCCCAGACATCTGTTCCAAGAGATTGAAGATAGGATGTGGTTCTTACCTTCCAATAAACAAAGTTGCTTCCATCAAAGATTGGTGTTCTCATGGATCCCCCGCTTTCCTGATTATTCATGATGATGGATCTTCCTTCAAGTGATCAAGCTTCTTCTAAAGGACCTACTCTGATACCAATTGTTGGAAATAATACTAAGGGTGGGGGGGGGGGGGGGGGGGGGAGAATCAGTATTATCAGATCAATAATTTAATTTATACGCTACTTCATCTTAGTGAACTAGCATGTATACGCAACTATACTTAATGCAACCAGCGTATATGCAGAGATCTTTTGATTTACCCAAATTATTACGCATTTAACTTTAACCAGTATATCAGGAATTCATTAGACAGGGCAGTAAAAGCATAATAAAGCATCACACATGAGCAACACACACGAACACCAAGATATAAGGTGGAAACCCAATGTGGGTGAAAACCACCTGCTGTTGTGGTGAGCACCAATATTGCAGCAATAATGCTGCAACTCCTGGGCTTCCTACTTTACTCTTATCAACTCGGTAGTTCGTAACAAACTTGGAAGCGTCAGTGCTGTATGCACAAGTACTAGTTCTCACTGCAAGTTGTCACTTGGTCAGCCAATGCAAGATCACTAGGAGCTAGAGCCAAGTTCTATGGATTCCAGAAGAAACTCTATATGTGATGAAAGGAAAGAAAGATAGATGCTATTCTAACTGCAAAAAGGAGAAATACTAAAATGTAAAGCAAACCTAGTGAACCCTAATTAACAAACTAATTATACTTTTGCAGAAAGTGTTACGAAAACCATGAAAGGAGCGCCATTACCTATTCAGGGAAGTAAACAACATCTAACTATGATATTTCTGGAAGTAAATAAGCAAAAAAACATATTTTTTTTTATTTTTATGTGTTTTTATGTGAATTTGACATGCATGTAATTTATTGTGTGTGAGTGTGGCAGTGAATAGGTGGTGTTGAAGGGCGGTTTTGGGACTTGAGAGGATGTAGGATGGTGTGGATGGGTCCTAGGAGGTCTCAAGTCACCTTCTAGAGGTTTTCCCACACTCGGCCTTCAAAAGAAAGCCTACAGGAAAATTTACAGGAGGACATAGGAAATCTACAGGAGGAAAATAGGGAACTGCAGGAGGCCTACAAGAGGAGGCCGAGAGAATTTTTCACTGTTTTGAGGGTGTGAGAGTGGGTGAAAAAGGTGGATGAAGGTTGGAATGAGGTTTTAGGGTGCCTAAGGTCTACCATGAACCACCAGGAGAGAAAGATGATTGGATTTGTTCAAGGAGAGAGGAAGAAGTTCTAGGAAAAATGCAAGAAACTAAGGCAGAATTGAGGTGAGGTTTGGGAGACCTATAGGGCATGGATCAAATGGAGGGTGTGATTGTTGATAAGCTAGCCTACTGCTGGAACAGATCTATTGCTTAGAAACTGATAGTCAACCAAGGAAATCAAGCAACAAGTGAAATGAATGCATTTAGGAAAAACAGAGTTTTGCATAAAAATGATCTACACTATGATCTATGAAAGGAAATGCTAAGAAATGCTACAGGAAAGGAAAGCATGAAAGAAGAATATTTCAAATTAGGAAGTGAGCATGATGAAGAAGATCTAAAGCAAAGCAAAGCTAGACTATTAACCTACTAAAAAGTTGCAAACACTAGAAGTCCTATGAAGGAGGAAAATCTATGTTTTTGGGGCAGCAAGAGGGTCTTTGCCTCAAATCATGGTCCCAAAGGGAGGAAGAGAGGCCAAGGAACTATTGCTAGCCTTTTGAATCTTTGTTGATCACTGTTTAACCTGCTATAGAAAGCACAAATGGAAGCAAACTACTGAATCATCAAAAGCAACCTATTCTTAACCATAAAAGAAATACATCTAACAGTAACCTAATCTATAAACTGAAATAAAACATACAAATACAAGTAAAGAGGAGCTTGGTTGCTTGGATTGGGCCCTAACCCAAGAACTTCAGCCCTCTGAGGTAACTCAGTGCTAGCTCAAAAAGGATCACATCTTTATTATCAAAACAATAGCAAGATTACATGAAACTGTCACAAAATAATAAGCTTGAAGTTGGAGCAGAGTATACATAAGCAAAAATCCAACCCTAGTGAGGCCCTAGGCCTCTCTACTTATACAAATGAAGCTACCAACAACTTCCTTAAAATCAGGGAGGCTTGGCTCCCAAAACTTGAGATAATCATCAGTCATCCTCCACTTGCTCGATTGCCTTCTAGTGCATGATTTGGCTGCTTGTACTCCAAGCTAAATGAAGGGGAATTCAAAGTGAGGAGTAATAAATGAGGGGGATTCCATCCTATAAGTCCTCTCCTCTATCCACTTTGAGTTATTGTTGCCATTTTTCCATTGGATCCTTGACTTTGACCTCAAAATCCATCAATAATCTGCATTAAATACATGTTAGACCAGATGGCACAATAACTAACTCAACTCACTCTATAAGCATAAATATAATCAGAAAATCATACAATAAACTAAGAGAATGGTTGATTTGACTAGGTTAGGAGGTAAAATGAGCCCATATAATTACCCATTTATGAGGCTCATCATGATGTCATCTTTGTCTTCTTTTAATAATAAGATAATTCAGTTTACAATTTTTGTACTGGTGTAGTCTTATACCAGTACGCAGGCTTCTACCTGCAGAAGGCTACAACCTTCCCTCGTTCTCCAGCTTCTAATGGAAGGGAGCTACAACCCCCTAGCTCTTGTACTAGCTAATATGTTTACTAGTATGTAGGTGCTAGCCTACCGAAGGCTACAACCTTCTCTTTTCTTCTAGGGACACGTTTCATAAATTTTTAGACTAGATCCATCAACAACATCATTCAATCATCAAATGTATCTGCATCAACCAATCTCCTCTTGAACCAACCACAACCAAACCAATCAATTACTTTGACAACCCATCAATCTGATCATTCAGAATGCTGTCACCAGAATACAGTAACCAGAACCCAAGCCAGAACCCAGAACACTGCAACAGCAAACAGAAGTAACTAAAACATATTTTGTAAGGCATACGCTACTTCCATGTGTCAAATCTCGTGTACACGCACTTTTCTCAAAGGCAACCAGCGTATACATCTGCAAATATAAATTCAAAGTTCTACAACTATACCAAACTATAGTTATACCCGGATCATATCATTTACAGAATAATATATGCGTCAGTATTCAGATCTAGAATATACATGAGCAAAAACACATAATGATAGTTCATTTTACGCCTCAAGATCCTAATCCATCATTAGATCTGATTCCTCATCATCAGCTAAGGTTCTTCTGGTTCAGATCCAGCAATGCACCATAACCCAATAACCTGCATACTAGATCTCACACTTCATCAGATATTCGATACTTGCACACCTTAGCCTAATGATCTTCTCCTCCTTTTATAGTTTTAGGCCTTTCTCAATACCATGGACCAAAACCACTTAGGATCAATACCTTGGACCAAATACCTAGGGTCGATACCTCGGACCAGATACCTTGGACCAATACCATGGACCAAATATTTAGTTTTCCAAGGTATACGCGCTTTTCATTTTGTGAAAATCTGTGTGTACGTATATGCAACTTGTATACAGTGAACCCACATGTATACGCGGCTTGGCCAATGGTGAACCTGCGTATACCTCTCTTTCTTCATTTTGTGAACTTTGATCTGTAACTTTGTGTTGTTAGCCTGCTGTACAGTGATCTGTCATCTAAGTGAGTTGCCATCAAGGACAAGACCTGTGTCATAATGCTAACAACTTTATCGCATTTCGGAAGCTCGCGTAGTTCATAAGATTGGACTTTTAAGTAAATTGACGCGATGTGATGAGTTTGACTCGTTTTATCGCAATATTGCATCTCCCATGTTACGATGTGCTTTGTGAGTTGCATCCCTTTGTACGTCGATATGCAATTGCGATAAGTGCTTTATTTATAGGAAATGCTTTAAATCTTAGATTTTGAATAAAAATTCTAATGATGTCTAAGTTAAAAGCGATGATTCATTCTATCGCAGCTTGCGGACTTTGTTTTTTATTTAACCCTTCAATGCACTTCGTCTAGCAGTATGCGAAAAGGCGAGAATTTCTAGTCTTAGAGGGTTTTGACTCGATATCTTGATTTATTTCTAAAAGTTCAAAGGACAGTGCCTAAATGTTAAAATTTTCTTGGAGGGTTTTTTATAAAGGGTTCCCATTTATTAATTAACATGTTAACCATTAGAATAATAAACATATTAACCATTAGACTAATAAATGGGGGGTTGTTGAGTAGCACAACAAAACTATGAGCCTGTAGCATCTCCTTTCCCTTCAGAACCTGCGTCTTTTTAGTGAACAGTTGTTTATTATTGACTTTAATTTCATTGACAGCATTGAGTGCTCATTGTTCCCTGATCCGAAGCTCTTCCACAACTCCCTATAGTAATGCATGCAGTGACTCAAGTGATATCGCAGCAAGGTTCAGTCCCATTTTTGTGACTTTTTCAAGGAGTGCGCATTGTTCATCAGTTTTGGCATGGACTGAGCCTTCAGGCAAGGGGAAGACTCTCACATCCTATGGCCAGGCCATCTCCGCAACTATACTTTTTCCCCGTGCCAAACTGCCTTATGCACTGCTCGCTTTCCCAACATCTTCTTGGATCTTGGTTGCTATGAGCTGCAACTTTCGAAGATCATTACAAACGCCTCCCAATGTCTGCATGTACTGCTGCTCAAACCGCTGTAGCACTTCTGTTGTGATATCCCTGAGTTTATCATTGATCTCATCAAGATCGCTTTCTATTAACACCATGGGATCAACCTGTGTTTTCTGAGCTTTCTGCTTTTTCTACGTTCCACCTTGCTGCTCCAAGTCACACCTTTTCAAAATGAAGGGGGTGTGTTGCCCTTCCTCTCCTCTGCCACCTTGTCTTGCAAGCTGTTTTGTCTCTGTCTCCGATGAAGGTGACTTGTCACCTTTCTGGGACTCACACTGGTCTTTTTCCGTCTGCTCCTTATCAGTGTATTCCTGCTCAACACAAGCCTTCTTTGTGGCTTCCTTCCTTTTCTGCGTAGCCAGGTTATACGCATCCTTCTTAGCTACCTCCTTCCTTTTCTGTGCGGAAGAAATTCCTACACCCATGCTTGGTCCAGTAGCTAAGTCTGACGAGGCGCACCACTCTACAAGCCATCTCTCTACCACCTCCTGCACATATGTTTATGTCACCAAATATGGCATGTTGTGCCATTTCTTCTCTAGATCCTTCCGTGCTTGGATGTGTACTCAGTGGAAGTCAGCCTTGAATGTCACGTAGATTGATAGTTGCGTGAACAAGGTTGGGGACAACCTCGTATGCTGATTGATGGCCATGCAGAGACTCATTTCCATAAGGACCCAAAATATATTTGTTTATGTAATTCGCGCATGATTCTTTGTAGCCCATAAGGAAGCGAATTGCGCTACCTCCGGCAATCCTTCCTCAAGAAAAGGAAATTGGCTGTCCTCCAGAAATTCCCACACAACAAGCACAATCAACAACAATAACCAAGCATAGTGAAACAACTTGGTTTCATCCTGGGCCTCTCAGTAGTTCGCTAGGAACTCCTGACAGAGGTATCTTGACCAATTAAACTATATGCCCTTCATGTGTTGTGCAGCCAGGGAAACTATTGGTGCCAGAACTTCATCCGTGCGGCACTTCCTCATCAATTTCCCTGCTAAAATTTTGGGCAGCCAATTGAACTGTCAGGTATGTTATAGATAGAATTGAATACCCTCGCGACTTCTTCACAAGGCCATAATTGCTCTTCATTTTTCTGCGAGCTCTTTCTCCCCAATATTTCCTCCAAACTGCTCATCCAGGTTCAGGCCTTCATATGGCAGGCGCATGATTCCATGAATTAGCATGTCTGTAATCGATATAGGCCCTCCTAGCAATAGACATCCATCATGCACCAATGTGAGAAGCTAGCACACACAAATTATGTTAATGGGGGTGTGGTGATAATGTGGCAACCATATCAAATTGGGAAACCCCAATTGCTCGACACCGCAGACCCATTCCTCCATTTCCAACATTGTGACACTTATTTCTTCATAATAAAGCCTCCTCATATATTTGTTTGTCACTAAGTGTGGGAACTTAGCGTGATCTGTGAGGTCCCAATCCTCTATTTTTAACAACGGGACCCTTGCGAGGCGAGGGCCTTCAAAAGTGACCTTCTTAGGTAGTAGGGGTGTGGATATTGTAAATTTCTAGCATCCTGGTCCTTTGTGACCTTTGTTTTTCCCTTCCGTAGAGGGATGTACTTGGGTAGCCTTTTTATAGGTTCCGCATCCTCAGCATCAACATTCTCTGTCCCATGGGCTCCTTCTACCTCCAGGTCCACAACTTTCATTGTCTGCTTATATTTCTTTTGTGTCTATGTCATGGTATGCTTCCTTGGGGATGCGCGTACCTGCACCGGCTTTTTCTGATTTTCCTTTGCTAAAGGTTGCTTCTCTTTCATGGCTAGTTGTTTGTCTTTTGCCATGGTCTGTTTCAGCCTGGGTGACCACGGCGCCGTGGGCACTGTTAGCGCTTGAAATTTCACCTCAGGCTGAGAAAGGCAAACTCCAAGGCAACATCAAACCACTTAGCCTCGTAGCTAGCCCTACGGGGCAGGAGAGGGCTCTCTCCGGTATATCTCAGCAAAGATCTTCAAAGGGCGGAGATAACCAATAAAGAACACTAATTTTAGGCTAGTAAACTGATAAAAGGTTTGATTTGAGATTTTTGGGATTTTGGTGGAAAATCGGGGAAAGGCAATTTTGGGTGCGGGGATTGGACACAGTTTTTGCAGGGGGTTCTTTGGGGCAAGGTAGGAGACTGTATTGATGCCTTTGAAAGAGTCAGATGGGCAAGAATTACTGGTGAGGAGCTAAGGAGAGCAAGTAAACACCTTGAGTTCTCCTTAAACAGATGAAAACATTGATATTAAGCAAACTTAAAAGCAAAGCATGGCAATCATGAATTCTACTTTAACACTTCATTTGCCTAATTTGCAGAAGGAAAAGTAAGAGGATGATTCACATAACAAACTTACAAGTACAAAGAGAAACACACCATCAATACATGTAACCACAGGAATCCCAAAAAGGACTGCAAAACCCTGGTCTTTCTTCCTTTGCCAAAATTGCAGAGATACAATGAGTAATACAATAGAAGCTTTCTCCCTCAAGAGTCCAACCATGAAAATGACCAAGAAAGTACATAATATAGGCAATCTAACATCTTTCCTTGCCTCTAGGGGTCGAGCTCACTATCCTAGGAGCTGTTTCAACCAATTCCAAACTGAGCACTAAAATCTAGGCAGTCAAAACAACTTGCCTCTATAAGCTAGGAAACCAATTCATTCATTAAATTTTTGCCTATTTCATGAATGAATCTTCTAGAAGAGATAAATAAGTGTCAAAGTATCATAAAATTACATCATTTACATCAAGGAGGATCAAAATCCACTCCAAAAAGTCAAACCTAGTCAAAACTGCGTTTTGCTGAGCTGTAGGTGCATTTCTGGAAAAATAGCCTGATGCGTAACGCCTTGATTCTCAACGCGTAGCGCGCTTTGGGCTTGCTTTTGAGGCGCTTCTCGGAGTCCAAATGAGGCAAAAGTAGGCTTGTTGGAAAGTTCTGGATGTCTACTTTCCAACCCAAGTGGAATTTCTTAATTTGGTGACCATTTTCCCCTCCAAAATTTCAATCTCCCAAGACTGCTTCTTGTGTGTCAAAAAGGTGGCAGAAAGTCATTTTTTGCTTGTTTTTTGACCTTCTAGAGGCTCAAAACTTGGTGAAATTTCTTGGCAATTGTTGAGCAAGTGTATTTTTGCATGAAAAATCCAAAAATGCTGAGTTTTCATGAAAAGGAGTTGCCCATCTTTAGGGTAGCGCGTGGCGCGCTACGCGTTGGGGAGGAAAACATGTTTTTTGCCCAAAAATTCACAAATGACCAAAAATGCTCAAAATTTTTTGAAATTTGTGCAGAAGGTAAGTCATTTAGCACCATGCTCCTTCAAGGAAGCCTCAGCCAAGATGTGGAGGGGATCGGGCCCTTTTCTTCGTTTTAGTGCCTTGGCCAACCGTCCTTTGAGCACCTTCATTTTTTCCTTACATACGTGCATTCGAGCCCAATAATGGTTTTTCATGTTCCGGAGCATGTCCTTATCTTTGTTAGCCTTGGCCAGCAACCTCTCCAAATGAGCATTGACCCGGAGAAGCATAGCCTCTCGCTCAATGGGTACCAAATCACCGGGTCTCTTACGAGCCAAGTTGCGGTCTTCATGGATCCTCCGCAACTCATCAAGAGTGTGTTCATCTTCTAGTTGCTTGTTGCGCTGCTCTAAGTAGGTGATTGTCCAATTTGCCATTTCCAACCTTTGCTGCAACGAGTCATTTTCAGCCCTCAGTTGCTGGATGATCTCCTTTGGCTCTAGGCTAGGAGAACTGATATCGAGGTCAACAACATCTATGCCTGGATCACCTGATGGCCCCTCATCAATCTTGGGCTGCTTGCCTCTCTCTTGTACCTGTGCTGCTGTTGGAAACGAGGCCCCTTCCACCTGGTGTGGAGATAACACTCGCGGTGCTGATGAAGAAGGTGAGACCCCTTCCACCTGATGTGGAGAAAATACTCGCCGAGCTGATGCAAATAAGGCCCTGTGGCCTCTCTGATATGTGACCAATGGAGGGGAGCTGACATGTCTGGGCTCAGGGATGTCATACTACTGTGAAGGTCCTCCCTCCTCATGAACAACCTTAGGGGGTGGTGGCGCTGTGAATAAATCTCGAGAGATGAAATCCTCCCATGGAATACCCTACTGGGCCAACTGATGCATGACCACAATCTTGATCAAAGCATAATGGTAGATGCTCCTGTGTTGCTTTGCTGGGCTCTTTCTCTGCACCAAGGGCACCATCCTCTCAATATTCCGGCACATGAAGAAAGGAATGTTCATCATCCGTACCCGTGTGAAATGCATCAACAAGCGGATATGGTACGAATACAAACCTGAAAATCTGCCTTCACAGGTGAAATAGCGAATGATGAGCCTCATCAAGGGTGCATACTCATCCCTCAAGAATATGAAAGGAAATACACCAGTCAGGTGCCTCATATATACAGGTTTAATGTAGGGCTCAAACTAGAATCTGTCCAACAGCTGGCGCTTGTTCCACTCTTCTCCAACATTGGGTATCCCTATTGCTTGAGCAACAACCTCAGGTGACAATGTAAAATCCACCCCTGCAAGATTCACATGCCCGTTGTGCAAATGCAAAACAAACAAGCGGACCAATTCCCTGTGGTGCTGAATTTGGGAAATTCTCTCGCAATATTCATAGCATGATTGATGACGGAAACATGTGACTGCAAGTGGACAAGCTTGCAAATAGGCCAAAGAGGTGGGCTCCTCTCTCACATGCTGACCACCTTTACCACCCCTGTGAGGCCTCCTTGGCACCTCAACCTCCGGTGTTGACTCACGGTCATCACTTTGCTCATAGTCTGTTTCAGTTTCTGACATGGTTTCAAGAACAAAATGGCTGAAATGTACTGCTGCTTCTGCTCAAATGACCTGTTGTTTTGACTGTTTGAATGCTACTTCAAGGGGACAAAAACACAAGGGAGATGTTAGGGAGGGGGACTTTTGAGGGTATTTAGGGAAAATATATATAAAAGGGAATTTAGGGAAGGAATTATGACACATACATCATCACACAATCATAATTTGTAGGGGTTTGATAGGAGGTAGGATTTAGGGAGATTTTATTGAATTTTAGGGATAGGTAGGGTTATAGGGCTTTGGATATCTTTGTTAGGGAAATTGTGTGAAAGTGACAAGGGAAGTGATAATGGGAATGTGGGGAAATGAGGGATTGAAAAAGAATGACCTTGGGCAACAAACTCAAAACCCTAGCTTCACTTGCAATTTGAAATTTTTAAACATAATATATATGAATTTCATGCTTCACACTTGATGGCATTTGACACATTCTCCATGCTCATTTTTCTTTAGCAAGCAAAAAACATTGATGATTGGAGGCCTACCTGTAAAACTTAGGAGATTTGAGGTCGTTTTGAAGCTTCACTGGCGGTTTCTGTAGGTGAAAACCCAACGCGTAGCGCGCGGGTCCTGACGCGTAGCGCGTGCCCAACGCGTAGCGCCCAACCAAATCTTCCACTGCAGAGTGTGCCCTGACACGTAGCGCGCGCCCAACGCGTAGCGCGTAGGCCCTGATGCGTAGCGCGCAGGTGCTGTCGCTCAATTCGCCCAGTTTCACACTAAATCGCCTTTCACACTTGCTCTTGGAGTCTTGGAGGCAAATGAATTGCAAAATGAGGAGAGAGGGGCTTTTATAAGCTTGATTTAAATTAATTTCCCTTCAAACCCACTTTATAATGTTTATGCAATGACACTTTTTAAAACTAATTACTGTTGACTTGTGGTTTCCTTTTTGTCATGAAATTGGTTGAAATGATGCTTTTTCTTGAAAAATTTTGCAGGGATAGCTTCTGAGGATTCTTGGCAAAGGAGACCAAGGCCGCATGCCGACTTCTGGAGAATTTGAATTTTTTACAAATTTTTACAAAAATGAGAAAATGACCTTGCCTTCAAAAACAGGGTTTTTGAACTCAAGGTAAAAATTAGCTATACAATATGAAATCATCTGAAGTGATGCTTTTATGGACATCCCTCTGGCCTGCTGGGCACTTATTGACCTTAAAAGACATGACCTTAAAAGACAAAATTGGACTAAACCCTAGACATAGTACTTTGACTTCAAGACAAGACCAATGACCCTGTAAAGAATTTATTGACTGAAACAAACTTAATCCAGCAGTGCCAAGATGGGAATAAAAGACACAAGCTCCTCCATTAGGGTTATGGCATGCCTAATGGAATGCAATAAGATGACACTGATGAGACACCTACTTATGCAAATGCAAAGAGCTTTGATCGCTGATGGAGGGCTACTAGACCGACTCTAACAGGCACTGCAAGTGTAGCTTCTACACTTGATACTTCTGTTCTTAGAGAGTCGGACACGGCTGCTTCCGAAGTCACGGCTTCGGCGGGGTTGGTGGTAATCATTCTCTTCATATACAATTCACAAGCTTCAGGAGAAATGTTTGTGTGTGACAAGAATTCTTCCCAAAATGCTCGGCTCATAGGCGACAAACAGCAAAATTCAGCAACAATTCTAACACCGAAAAGTGTTCTCTGTTGGACTAGCATGCGTAATTTATAGGGAGATTTGAATTCAAATCTGACCATTCTGCCTAATTTCTAATAATAAATGTTGTTTTGGCAGCAGATCTTCAAATATTTTTTCCTAAAATGTCGCCATCCCGCTCCCCTTAACCATCTTTTGGCCGTCAAGTCCTAAACAGTGACTCCAATGGTCACTTTCTTGTTGTGTTGCATGGTACCTTCCTCCATGGTGCAGCTTCCTAGTTTTCCCTTTTTTCACGTTTCACGCAGTCTACTCACTGCGTGGTCCTCCATACTGGGCAATGTAGTTTATAGTCCCACGCTCCCTTGCAACTACCTGGAGCACTAAGACTATCTTGCTGCCATATAGTCATTGTGTGAGATCTCCTATATACAACTCCAACCTGCTCCCATTCACTCTTCCTAGAAAGGATTCCCCATTCAGCTTCGCGAGCTAAACTACGCCTCCATTTGTAATTTCTTTAACAATATATGGCCCTAGCCAATGCATCTAGAATTTACCCGGAAATTTAGTGAATTTACTATCAAATAACAAGACAAGATCATTTACCTTGAATGTGCAAAGCTTGATGTGGCGATCGTGCCATGCTTTTTCGCGTTCCTTCTATACTTTTTGATGGAATCCTGCCAAAAATCTATCTTCTTCGAGCTCCATCAGTTGTGCGAGCCATTCCTCCAAGGCCTCGCGATCCGCCATACCCGTCAGCGCTGCTATGCGCAAACTAGGTACAATGTACTCCACAAACATTACAGCTTTGACCCCATTTACTAATCTGAATGATGTTTTCCCTATCAGCTTCTTACAAGTAGTCCTGTAAGCCCATAGTATGGAAGGTACATGTACATCTCAGTCATTTCGCTGCACGTCGTAGATCTTCGTCAGTGTGTTTTCCAAAATATTATTGAAGGCTTCAATAGTTCCATTGCCCTGAGGGGGATATGGTGTACTCTTCTGGTGGTAGACCTGGAATTCTTCAGTCAACGCGTTGATCGTTTCATTCAGAAAGTGCATACCTATGTCACTCATCAACACTTTCGGGTAGCCAAATCGGGTTAATACATACTCAAACAATAACTTTGTTGTCATAGCCCCTGTACAATCCTTAACTGATTGTGCTTCCACCCATCTGGTTAGATACTTTGTCGCGGTGATAATATAGCGAGCACTTGTTTTCTTTCCTGGGGGCTGAATTGGCCCAACAAAATCAATTGCCCACTTCTCAAATGTATGTAAAGATACTTGAGGATGTAATGGAAATTCATCCCTTCGCGATGATCTGCCTGTTCCCTGACATGCATTGCATGCCCTACAATACGCCTTGGAATCCTTATGCAAGGTAGGTGACCATAGACCTGCACGTAAAATATTTTGCGCATTTTCCTTGCCTGCATAATGACCTCCCGTAGCTCCTCCATGAGCTTCAGCCAGAATGCTATCTCGCTCAAAGTCCGGCACATATCTTCACAATATTTTGTTTGCACCCATCTTATACAAATGTCCCGCAATAACTAAAAAATATGCGGCGTGCACTACTAATTCCTTCCTTTGCTGACATGTATATCCTTTTGGTGCCACTATCGTAGTTAAGAAGTGAATAATTTCTGTAAAATGATTATCTACTACACGTACCACAAAGATATGCGCATCGGGCAACCCTTCCTCCAGGTTATTAAGCTCCTCGCCTATTTCGATCTGCGACAGATGGTCAGGTCCTGCATTTAACCACCCTGGCTTCACAATGACTTCAAAGTCATACTCTTGGAATAATAGCAACCATATGCATAGCTTCCCCCCCAACATAGTTTTATTGACCAGGTATTTCAAGGCAGAATGATCTGTGTACATCTTAAAATGCCCTCCTAATATATAATGCCTAAACTTCTGCAGCGCATACACCATGGTCAATCCTTCGCACTTAGTCATTGAATAATTCTTTTTGATCTTTGATAATTTTCTTCTTGTGAAGTCTATATGATGGTCCATTTCTCCTTCACCAGCCTATGTTAGCACTACACCCAATGCAATGCAAGAGGCATCCACATGTACATGAAATCCTTTTTCCAATCAAGGAATACCAAGATCAGCGCGGTGACCATCTTTTCTTTCAATACATCTAAGCTACACTGACATTTTTCATCCCAATAGAATGTTGCGTACTTCTTCAGTAGTTTCTCCATGGGCGCACTAATCTAAGCATATGCTTTGATAAATTTTCTATAATATCCCATATGTCCCAGTGTTGTGTGCAACTGCTTAACATTCTTCGAGGCCTTCGGATTCACTATCACTACAATCTTTTCAGGGTCCACGATCAACCCTTGCTTGCACACCATGTGACCTAGCAAGATTCCAAAGGGAACACAGAATATATATTTCTTCAAGTTTAGCGTGATCTGGTATATGCGACACGTATCCAACATCAGGCGTAGACTTTCTACATGGAATTTTACTAATCCGAACATCTTCCAGTCATCAAAGTACACTTCAAGGAACCTATGAATGGACTCCTTGAACGTTGTGATGACTACGCGAGAAAATATTGCAGGCGCATTCTTAAGTCCAAACTGCATCACAGTGTACTGAAAACAACCCCACTTCATCACAAAGGTTGTTTTTCTCCTATCCTCGGGCGCGATCTTAATCTGATGATACCCAAAGAACCCATCAGTGAAGGAATATGCCTCTTTCCCTCCAACATTGTCTAGTACTTCATCTGTAAATGGTGTTGGGAATGGGTCATGGACACACGCATTATTAAGCTTCCGTAGGTCTATGCAAATCCTTATCTCACCCTTTTGTTTGTTCTCCTGAACCACCATCGGCCTCACCCAATCAGATTCTTCCACTAGTTCTATGATTCCTACTTCCATAATCTTATCCAACTCCAGGCAAACCTTTTCCTTGTATTTAGGATTAAGACAATATGGCCTCTGTTTAATAGGCTTCGTGCCCAGCTTTAGAGTGATCTTCATAATGCCCAAATTGCCAATTATGCCCTTCAAATTCAAAAACTTGGTAGGGAAGAGATCTTGGTATTCACAGAGTAACTCATGAACTTTATCCATGGTAGTGTCATCCCAATAGTCTCTAATCTTTGCAAACTCCGGTCCTATTTCAGTGCCAATATTTACTTTCTTTGTCTTCAACGGCGCGGTGATGTTCGAGTTGTCTATTTGTGGGCCCTCGACTTTGCGATGCCCTTCTTCCTCTGGAATGTTAATGTTTCACGGATCTTCATCCTCCTCTTCAGTGGTTACATTATAGCATTCCAATGCATGGCATAGCTGGGTGCTCTAGTCTGGTTGGACCCATTCCATATGTTCTTGCGGTGTTCTGAATATAACTTTCTTAATCTCCTGTAGAGCTTCATGGATGCTGGAAAAGTCAGCTTCAAAGTTGAAGGTCAATAAGAACCATTCCCTCAAGATATCCCACTATGTGGTGCCATGGCGGAGCTTTGTTTCTAAATACCAGTTCATGGGAATTGTATCCAAAGTATGGAAAAATATATGCACCCACTCTGGCTGCAGTTTTGTCCCCCATGCTTTAGTCCATTTCACTACGTGATCGCGCGAATCATCCCTTCCGTTAGATTTCTCATTCAATCTAATGTTAGGCCACCCAAATCGTAACCTCATCATTCTTCTGTAATCTCGCCATCCATCAAAACTATCTTTATGCGTACCCCACCATTGTGCAGGCAAAGCGCGCAGGACCGAGTCTAGCGCTTGGAAGCGGTGATCCTCAGGAACTTCGCAGTCAAATTCATCCAAAAACTTATCTATGTCAATTAAAACATCATAGTAGGGTAGTTTCCTTACCTCCGACGAGACACAGCGCAGTGACTTCGTCATCATATTGCATCGTAGTGTGGATACTTCATGCAAGCGATTCTACCAATGCTCCAACTCTTCGTCTGAATCAGAGGTGCAGGAACTCTCCCGGTCCCATGCAATCCATCCATATGCCATCGGATTGATCCAGTCTTAGTCTCGCGCTGTTATTTTGTAGATTTGATCCAGTTCATCCTCACTTTCTTCATAATCGCGAACTGGTTCAGTATAGCGCGCCCCTTCTGCAGGGTCCAACGATACTACAACCCGAAGCTATTTCCTTTTAAATGACAGTGTCCTCTTCTTCAGATTGATGAACCTATTCATATCAATGGCTGAGTCAATTCCCAAGAGCGTAGGGTTTGGATTACTGTCATCAAAGATCTCTATAACCTCAAATTCGGCCATTGCATTCGCACCTTCTATATCAACTGTTATTCCATATAATCATCCCATGGGGATGATTTTCTGTTGGTTCACCATTTTGAGCTAAATCGGAGACCACTGCAGCGCAGGTCTCCCCATTCTTTCCCATGTTTGTTTTGGCAAAACGTTCGCATCGGACCCCAGATCCAAAATGACCTGGTCCATCTCATAATCACCTATCTGCGTGGTGAGCCTCATCTCACACCCCATTCTTGCCTTATGTTTGCCAATTTTTTTGACCACCCGATGTCCATCAGGGACCTTCTCCTTGCTGACACATTATTAATTCCTGCAGGCCTTCCATAACTTTTCTAGCATGCAACAGTTTTATGCAGGTCTCCAAAAATGTAGTAAGCACAGAGGGATCAACCTCTACAGGCATGCTAGTTTCTTGCACCTTATCCTGGCTTCCTGAGGTGGAGGCCTCAGCAAAGCTCTTCTTGGCTTCCATGAAGGTTTCCTTAGACTGATTCAGATCAAAACCCACTTCCTTGTCTGGGGCCTTGCGAACACATCTGTCCTCTTCAAGTTGTTTACCCTTATCATCGCCAGTCGTTATTCCACTTCTCAGCACTATATTCACATTTTGATCTTCCTCCCGGGGCTCAGCTCTCATCATATGTAAGTTTTGTGTAGGTTGATGAGGCTGCACTTTCTTCTCTTGGACTTTAGCTATCAACACCGAGCCTTCTTCTATAATATGGTCAAATTGGCTACAGTATTGACATGACGAGCGTGTCTGATTCTGACATTCTCGTGCGTAGTGCCCTGGTTGTCTACAATTGTAGCAGATAAATAATAATAAAAATAATAATAATAAAATTTACATTAAAACAAAATATTAAACATAATATAATGATTTTAAAATTTTCTTAAACTTAATAATAATAAAAATAAAAATAAAAAGAAAAGTTTACATTAAAACATGATTTAATGATTTTAAGAAGATGATTTAATTATTTTAAAATCTTCTTAGATTTAGGTTAATTTCTCTTAAATATATTAAGTTTAAAAAATAAAAATAAAAAATCTTTTACATATTAAAATGTTTTATTTATTTATTTTACTTTCGTGGAAATGCTTTTTCATATATGGTCTTAATAATGTTATATATGTTAATATTTTTTATTTAAAAATATTTGAATCCTAATTTTTTCCCAAAAAAAATATGTGTAAGGAAAATAAAATTACATTCACAAACGTTTCGGTATTAATTTGACTTGATAATCCTAAAAAGTAATACCAAAGTCTATAATGATTATGCAAATATTCTCTCATGGTAAGAGAATTAATAGGTCAAATTTCATAATCCAATGGCTTTCAAAATAGTCATTTTTAGTTAAAAAGAAAAATAAAAAAAATTGTGAGATGAACTTGATTTTCTATTAATAAGCAACAACTTATACCTTTTATAACATCTGAGTGTTTCTTGTATTATACACATTGGTACATAATCCATATCTTTGGCGAAAAATACATGATACATATGTCCAACAAAGAGAATTTGTAAACCAAGGTGAGCATATAATAATACAAGTGACAATAGTCACTCTTAATGGTCAAGATAAACTTTTTAATGCTGGCCTTCTTTGTGTTCTGTGATTTTCCATAAGCCTTTGTTCATTTCTAGTCCAACTTTTGATAAGGCATCAAGTTCTTCATTTTTTGTTTGTGTAGTTGTTTGTTGCCTTGCTAATATTGCAAGATAATGAGAAGTAATGTGACATTTCAAGTATAATAGTCCTCCTACCATACACACCCATTGTCATTGAGGGAGAAGTTGATTTGCACCATAAAAAAGGCCCATTATTTATCCTTTTGTATTTCAGTTTCTATTATGGAAGCAAAGGGGGCAAATTGTGAGTTGGGGGGCATGAAGGTATGCAGAGCCAAAATGTGGATGACAACTTCTAAGGAGTGCCTTTTATTTTCAAAAAAATTCTGATTTCTTTTAAGCTATGCCCCCCATGCTACCACTAGGGGAAGGGATTTTACCTAAGAATTATTATAATGAAGATGTCCATACCTTCTATGTCATAGTTCGAAAGGGTTCACATCAAAGTGAACTAGGACATGAGCGAGAGGTGTAAACAATATATATAATGTCCCCTCATGAATCCCAATAATCATAGCATGATCAATACTAGATTCCTTTCCCCAAACCAAAACCTTGCTATCAACAAAAGAAATTATATCACCCTTATCCTCTAGACAAAAAATAGAAAGTAATTTTTTATTCAAAACCTAGAACATATAGAATGTTGTTGAGGTGAATACTTCCACCAAACTCGAGCTCCAACGAAGTAGATCCAATCCATTTCACTCGATAACTCTTGTTGTCTCCAATTTCGATTGAATGATAGGATGTTTCTTTTGAAAAAGTCTTGAGTCGACTGCATTCTCATGTCATATGTATGGATTCAACACTATCAATAACCCATACATTTTCGTCCTTGAAAGTTCTAGACAAAGTGGAAAATAAATTTCCATTCATTACTTCTAGCTTGGAAATGATCTTCAAGATATAACCCTTGAAAAATTTAGTGATATTTATCAACAACTTGAAACACTTCTTCATAACCCTTTCCATAGTTCCAACTAGGATGTGATCTTCAGTCTCCTTCTTACACCTTAGCTCTAATACCATGTTGGAAAATCAAATGACTTGTAGATTATATATGATTTTCCTTAACTTGATATTTACTTGTGATGTTAACTAGCATTTTATTACTTCTTTTAGTTATTTTTCACCAACCAATTACCAAAACAATGAAGATCACAAAGAGAAAAAGTACACGAGATATTGGCTTCAAGCCAGGTAAAAACCCCTCTAAGGGGAAAAACCAATAAGAAATCTTCTCTTCTTATAGAATATTACTACAAGGAGACTTGCAAGACCGAAATACCAAAGCCCAATATCCTCCTAAGAATTATCCTAGTAACAATATCTCTTTCCAATGAACTAGTTCTTCCAATCTCTATGAGAGTCACGTTAGCTACAATCCAGAATTTTGGCCCTGCAACCTTGTATTGCAACTTCGCATTGCAATTTTGTCCTATAATTTTGACCCCTGCAATTTTCACAGAAACCCTAGGAGACCTCACACATGTGGACATAAAATATAGTGTCCTGAGAGACATTTCTTCTTTGACTTCTTCTTCTTTCTCCTTGTCTTCTTCGCTTTTCTTCCTTCTTCTCTATTGTAGATCGACCTTACTTCAGTGTGTGCTCCAAATGAGTTGAGGTACCTCTTATTTATAGCCTTCTTGAGGGGTCGAATAGCCCTCCCTAAGGCCAACTTTACCTGGACTAGGTGGCTTGGTATTAGAGGAATAAATGGATTTTCTTGACCTAAAATAAATATTTTTCTTTGTTAAAATGAGTCCAAATGGGACTATAACACATGAGATAAATGGGATGTACCTCGAATTAAGTCATTATGCTACGGGCATGCAAACTTATATCAAGCATAGTTTTTCGTTTAAAGCTTGTGTAAAAATGAAACCGAACTCAAGCATAGTTTTTCGTTTCAAGCTTGTGTAAACATGAAACCGAATTCAAGCAGAGTTCCCCATGGTTCAAGCTTGTGTAAAAATTAACCCATGTGTCCAATTTACATCTCGTGATTGTTGTTTTTATCAGCTAATTTCTGCTAGATGAGCCTTGGTTGTTTCATTCCATCGCCACCATCTCTTTGGCGGATCATTCACTTTCACTTGGTTGTTTTTACCCTTTCTTGAGGAACCGCAGTGATGAGTGGTTTTACTAGCCTGGGGGGCATCTAGGGACCAATGAATGACAATTGGTCAATGGTCACTATTCTCCCTTCGTGTGGAATGAAAACCACATGGAAAAGCGAAGAAACAAGAGCTCCCATGACATAAACATAGTCGCGTCCAAGGAGGAAATTGAAACCTAAGGGACCTTGGACCACCATCATTTATATAGAGATGGTATTTCCTCACAAATTAATAGGGAATTTCAAAAGTATCCCTAAGGGCTGACCTGTTCCTCTGTTGAAAGCTAACAAATTCTGGGTGACAAGCACAATATGTGAGGAACCCAAAGCTTGCCAAGTAGTAGAAGACATGATGCTAACAGAAACGCCTTCATCTAGTATAGTGCCATGTACTACCATATTATAGGCTTGTACTATGATCTGGAAAGGCACATAAGATGGAAGGCGAAAAACAGTCAATTGACTCCAATCAAAAGCAACGACAGAACTACTTGGTGAGGGTATCATATGATTCCCCCCATGCTCTGTAGGAATAGGAGGACTCTCCTGAACAAAGGGGATGGGAGGGTCACTCTTCAATTCATGAGAATCTGAGGGGACGAAAAGAACATGAGCAGTATGATCACTACTCTCTTCGGGAACAAAGTGAACAACTGAAGGCGGAGCCACATCGACACTCTTTTTTACCAATGATTGGTTGAGAATAGACACAAAAGAGTCATGCTTAGGAAGAGGAGGACGAGCAAGAGATGAATCCAAGTCAATGTCTTTACCAACCAGGAGAGGGTCCAAAGAAAGTTTTTGATAACCAACAGGAAGTTGGGCTTGAGGAGTTGTAAAGTTTTCTAAAATTTTGGAAGCTTTATCCAGAAGAGGACAAAGGTGAAGAAGATGCTTCCCTTCACATAACCTACAGGGGAATATAATCTTTCCCTTCTTCTTACCATCATTATCTAAAGGTGTGGCATCGACATGATCTCCAGAAGTCAACAGGAATGGTCGATTCAGGTCTTGATACCATACCTCTAAGACTTTGGGAATGCCAGGACAATCTCGAACATGATGGTAACCCTTACACATATTGCAAGGGAATTTGACCTTCCATGGAGGATCAGAAGGTTTGTCTATGGGAGGTTCATTTGGAGTAACAGCTGCATGGTTGGCCTCTCGCTTATCTGACTTCTTCTTCTTCTTAGCCTCCTAGTTACTGGATTTCAAACTTTCACCAAGCGAAGTAGAAGAGGAAGGTGAAGAAATAGGGGAAGAAGGTGAGAGATCAACCTTAGAATCAATGTGATGTGGTTCAAATGAAGGATATGGTTGGACAGGGGTCGAGACACTCGGGACCACCGAGGTTGAAAATAACCAAACAAGTAAACCAATGGTTAACCCAGGGAGGGACAATGTTGCCATATAAGGAGCACCAGCATTTCCAAAAGAAGGAAAAGGACCAGGATTCCCATCCGAGGGGAAACCTTGACTAGTAGACTCTGGAAATGTTGCCATTGGAATCAACCCTAAAGAATCACTAAGGAAGATAAATTTAACCAGGAATATTTCGTGGGTAGTTAATTTTAAGACATTGAAACAAAACTTTGCCTTTTCATATTTTAAGAGTTGAGAAAAGAGCGAAAGGTGACTCTAGTTGCTTTCAGAGTTAACGAGATCGAAAGGACAAGTGCTTGATGATATTTTAAATTTAAAGAGTCAAAAAGACCAAAATGATTGCTCAGGATAATCTAGGCAAAAGGGATTACCAAGAAACCATGAACTGCAGAATACCTCCCGACGAACTGAAAAGTACGAGTAGGAAATCTCCTTGAATGTTGTGTTCGGTGTATCATGTTTACAAGGCAGCACACTCAGCTTCCTACGGATAAAGGATTGCAAACCTAGTGGGGTCTCCCTTTATAAACGTGACAGTACGGGGAGCACAAGTCCGTACTAGCGTTGTCTAATGTTGAAACGAACGACAACTGCTAGATTTAAAGACGTCAGAACACATCTCTAGCCTAGACCTCTAAATGTAAGTGTTAAGTTTCAATGCTTCCTTAAGTTAATTCAATAAATTTTAATTGTTGATCTTGAATTATGTTTCAATTCCAAGGCCCTACTGTTGTCATTTGAAAACTCCTATATGCATTTGTATGAGAAAAGAAATCATTTTCTTTGATGAAAGTTAACAATAATTGAGAGATAGAGAGCACACAATCAATGCAACAATCAAATAATGAAAGCTTTCACTAATACATGTCTTAAATGCACTTAATCTTCCCTTAACAACAAAATAAGTTTCATTTCATTTCCAATGCTTATGATTATGCAATTCTAGTTTCTCAATAACGCTACTAATGCAATATTTTCGCTTAAGTAAACTAGAATGATTTTCTTCTTTTCATAAAATGCAAAATGATCTTTCACATGAAGCACTTTTAATGAAAATTTCACAATTCCGAACAAACAAGCATCAATCAAAACCAAAGCATGATAAATGAAACTAAAAACAACTTCTTCCTTGAATCAAACAAACCAAACACATAAATGATTCAGTCAACAAACCAAGCAATGTAATAGATGCTCGGAAAGAGAAAAGAGACACTCGAAATAAGAGAACAAACGAGACTCTTTCACTCATTCAATTTAAAACTGAAGCAATGAAGATGTTGCGACTGAAATATGGATTAAATGAAGCAGCAAATCAGAAACTTGACACAATGAGTGAATTAACAAATGAATGGAAATCGACCTAGATGTCCTAGGGTCATAGAAACCATCCAAAAACTCAAAAAATCAAGCAATGAAACTTCAAACCAATCAATCAATCAAACCTAGCAACCAAAGCATCCTAGTCATCTTAGTTCACAGGGAGAATAGACAAAAACAAGATAAGAAATAGAATCTAAGAGGGAAAGACACACTGGGATATGGTTTAAAAGAAACACTGATTTTAACTTACAGGAATTGGCGCGATTGTCTAACTAGCAACAAGCGCCATAAGGGATTGTGGCATGATTGTTTAAGCAAAACTAGCACTAGTCGGTGCGACTGTCAGCAAAATGACAGTGCTGATCAAGGGATTCAAAGAAAAGAAAAAAATTCAAACCATAGACAGACTAGCCACTCCAAATAAAAAATCAAAGACTGCAAATGGTGTGAAATTCATAAAGAAAAGGAGAAACAGCGATACGACAAATGTCATCACAACCACGAGATGAAGAACAAGCCAAAGAGAGGAAGAGTCCCCAGTATGGTCACCAATTTGTGGAGTAGGAATATTCTCTTTGCTGACAAAGGCAATCTCTCTAGCCCAGGGGAGAGGGTCTAGCCACAAACAAGACAATCTAACATAAGTTCCCTTATATTGAGAATCGAATATAAGGGCTTACCTATTATAACGCTAATCCACTTGATGGTGATAATGCTTCCTTGCTCCAGCTTCCTTTCGTTCACATGCCTGAAACAAACATGCAAGAAACAACAACAAACATGATAGCATAAAGTCGAGTTCAATCTACTTAATAGGCTAAAGAGTCTTAAGCTACCAAATACAATATTGTAATTGATATAGGAAAAAAAATATCAGTTGTATTATCATTGACAAAAAGGAAATTACAAGCGTCACCTTAGCATTGCAGGTTTCCTTCAATGGGCCCGGATCCCAAGAATCACTCTAACATCTCCTCAAACATCTCAATGATAGGAGTTTAAGGTCTCTTTCTCCTTGTTCGAACCAAATCATCTACAAGTTATTATCCCTTTAACAAGCTACTAACAAGCATACACTAAGAGCTAAGACTAGCAAGTTCTCCAATCTTCCAAGCTGATTCCAAACTCTATCAAAAGCCCATCCCAAAGTTAGCTGAGGTTGGAATAAGAGAAGTTTATATAGGCATGAGAGAGTGGATATGGTTCCTCTTATGATGGGAAGAAGCCTTATCTCTTGGGTTAGTTCCTTCTTAATAGGGGAAAGAGCCCAAATAGTCTCTCTCGGCTCTATCTCGACTAACCATTTACCAGACTTCCATTCATGAAGCTTCTAGACCTGGAAGCTTCGACTCCATTTTTAAAAACTTTCCAAAAGAGGATTGATGTAGGTAATCAAGGGATAACCACGCTAACTGGTGCGAGGCTCAATGTTACCTCAGCAAATCGGTTTGGGGAAGAAACTGAGGGATAGTGTCGGCCTTTAAAACTGGGTTTAAAGGAAGTATATCTAGAAATGATGTAAAGGGAAAATGCTTTGCAGATGGAAAGGGACCAAGAGAGGTGTTCTTCAAGATATGGAAGTACACAGGGTTTACTATAGAGGTACTCTAGGATCAAGGAACGAGGAGTACAGGGACAATGACAAACTACTATGTAACACCTAGAAATACCTAGAAGCACGAAGAACATGCTTTTGACCTAGACTTGAGCCTGCAATCCATGCTTTCAATAAAATAAAATTATTTTCTTTCATTTTATTTCTTTATACAAAATATGCAATGTCATGATTACAAAACGTCATTATGAATACCAAACCTAGTTAGAATTTCCAATAGTTATAACTGTTGTTTTTGTTTCTTGCTACGTAATGTAAGCCCTTAGATGACTGCTACCCCTAACTTATGACTTGAGTAGTCATGGCCAAGGGGCATCTAGGCCATCAAAATCACCCGGGGATCACACTCGGCTTAAGCCACACTAGCCTTTAGCATGTATGGATATTTTCCCATGACATTTCGAACCAGGCCTGACCTTTTCACCATAGAGTTCCTTAACAAAACACCCTGTCACCATCTTCTCTACTCCATGAGGCCATTATTATTATTATTATTATTTATACAAATTTGCTTATGAATAGTATTTTTCTTATATTAAATGTATTATTTTTATATTTTAAATCTCATGTAACATATTGTTGGATGGATATATGATGATAATGACAATGAATGTCCACTAAAATCTAAGGTAAGATATTGCGAATAATTCTTTAGCATTTTATTTTCAGGCTTGAAAAGCATTAATGATCCGAGTTGACTCAACTCCCAGATTTAACCAAGATCTTTTTCTTTTGTGATGTAGTTAGAATTGCATTTGATAAGAGAATAAATGAACATATATGCATGCTTAAGCAAATGGAAACATAATGACAATCAACAAACCATAAACAAGAAACATTGATAACGGAGTTCGTCCAGTGTGGGCTACATCTCCAGGCCCAGTGTCAAGATGGTGTTGGCCACTTCATTCAGTTCTAGAAATGGTAAAGATGTACATGGACTATGTTTTTTTTCATACAAGGATATGTGCCCTCTACATGAGTGGCAAAGTCTCCACGAGACATTCCGCTACAGGAACTATAACTCACAATAGACCTCTTATCAGCATGAAATATTCTGATACGTGGTGACAATGAGTATCCCGACATCATGGCAACAAAGGAATCTCAACCAAAACACCCATGGTGAAAATGAGTATCCTGCCAAAACATACATACAATCCGTGATGAATACAACTCACATGAAATAGACACAAAGATTATGCATCATACATCAAGCAGGAAACGAAACAACATAATACATCTCACAGCAAATGATCAAAGAAGTACATGACAACAACGGAATAGAATACTCCACTGCTATGTTTGAACGCACCATCAAAATAGTGGCGTCACATGGCATAAGGTCGACTATCCACACTCTGAAATTTGACACCGCCAGTCCAATCTGGAAAATGGGCGAAAAATAAAAGGATCAGCTACAAAAAATGACTACACCACTGAATTTGTGTCATTGAGAGGTGTAAAATCCACAATCCATTTGTCGAATTCTTACACTGGAAACATCTGGGCCTGTAGGAATCTTTTAGATTCCCTCGTGATTTGTTATATAACTGTCAGAGCGCTAACCGTTACATTTGTTGTGGGTGATGTATTATATAACTGTCAGAGCGCTAACCGTTACATTTGTTGTGGGTGGAGTTTAATGTGGGAATGCCACGTGGGCGAGGCCGGTAGACCCATCAGCCGTGGGTTCAACTCCCACCGGTTTCGTCGTATGTTATAACATATGCATATGATATATATGATGTGGTGGGTTTCCTGGAGCGGTAGGGTCATGGTCGCCTACCTTTATATATTATTTTGACAGTGACTGTTGGGGCCAGCGGGGGTCATGGCCTGTTGGCCCTTTTTTTATTTAATTTTTTTTTTTATATCTTGGGTCCGATGGAGGTGGCCGGGGTCATGGCCGGCCATCTAATTTAATATATTTTTTATTTTTTTATTTTTTATAATAATAGACCATTTTTTTTATTTTGTCTAACATAAGGGATATTAGACAAATTAAAGAAGCAACAATTTCGCCCGCTCTCGGGATCTAAGTTCCCACACTGGTTGATGGTGAATTTGTAGGATACTTAAAACTGGCCCACTGCCCAACTTTGACCACAAATTTGACTGGCTCTGTCTCCTCCATATGGGCTCGTATTTGAGTGCCATTCACACTGTTGGAATCAGGGCGATGAGCACTTCGATCTAGTGCTAGTTTGGGAACAATCTGACTACTTTTAATTTTGACCCTTTCTGATTCCTCTTGTACTTTTGCATGTATCTGGAGCCACCTGGATCAATCCTCCCCACAGAGGAGCTTTTGGTCCTCCAAAAGAATGAAAAATAATTTGCAACTTCTTTGTACACTGTCTGCACCACAAGTGTCTGATAAGTCACCATTGCTTCTCCTTCACCTTTGTCCTTCAAAGCCATAAGTGATGAGTTGACACTTTTACCCTCTGCAAACCTGTAGTACAATTTTGAAAATTACATGCTTGATTTACAATACCAACTAATGGCACAAGCATCCCATACTTGCCATGATTTTATAACACATACTCGGTGGTCAAGTTTACATAAAAATCAAAATAATACCCCAGCTATGAAAACAAGGCCAAAATATCATTGTTGCTTCAACAAGTGATGGAAAGCCCATCATCACTACAACACATGATTTACAAAAATAAGGCCAAACACTATTATTGCTTTAACAAGTGATGGAAAACACATCATCACTTTTGCAATTTAAAATGCAATGCAAAATAATGCCAAACATCATTGTTGTTGCAGCAAGCGATGGAAAACGCAACATCACTTTTACAGTTTAAAATGCAACAAATGATTCACAAAAGCACGGCCATGACAAGCTAACATATCTAGAAACCATTTTTCACTTATCGATGTGAATGGGTCATCCCCCTGTGGTGGTTTTTCTTGTCGAACGACTTTTTCAACTAGTTCATGCACCGATGCTTTGTCTTTAAGGCACTGCTCTGGATGGAACCTCCAACATGTGGCTCTTTGATGGCCACCTCTATAGTAATAACTGCAATAAGTCTTCTTCCTCTAGATTTGCTTTACCCTTTTCTTTGCCTGTGGTGGAGAGGGTCTTTCACGCCTCATCCTTTTTTGTGCTACTATTCTTTTCCAACTCTTAGCAAATATATGGTTATGTAAACCACAAAAAAATACACGTTTTTCGATGCCATGATTTATGTCCATCATTAATAAAATGATTGTAATCGGAATGAACTTTCGAATATTGAGACTTGTTATACATTTCCTTGTTGTTTCTGGTGTCATTATGGCGATGAGAGCTTGCCTCAGCTCTTTCACTCCAATGGGCACTACCATGGGATGATGGGGATGTGTTCCCATCATTCTCTTCCCTCAACGATTTCAATGATGTCTCGGAAGCATTTGACACCTTCGAGATCTCTCCTCCCATATATCCCAAGCCTGCAAATCGAGGTCTTTACACGACCTCCAATGGTTGAGTTATGTCTTGGCTATTAACACCAAGTCCTTCTTTCTCCTTGTACCTCATCCTGGTAAGAAGCCTCATGTTTGTCCTTGTAATTTGTATCTCCGCATTTCCAACAGAAATTATACTATTTGAAGATGAAACTGAAGGGAAATCAACATATTTTACCTCCATGGTCGATTTGGAAAGAACTGATGAGGGCTTCTCATCATCTATTGTTGGTGGTTCACTGGTTGTCTCTGCGCATTCCCTAGCTTCCTTCCTAACATACCCAAGTCCTACCTGATGGGGTAATTCCTCTACTTTGATGGGGTTGACAATGCCTTGGCCATTAATACCCAAGCCTTTCCCTTCATTCCCCATTTTCTTCTACAGTTTGGAGCTAATTCCTGTGGTATGATTTTCAAAAACAACGAAATCATCATCAGGAAACATACATGAAGTCGAAGAATTACTTTTTACCTCACATGGGTCACGTTGTAGCTTTTCCAAGGCCTCATCCTTAGATTGCAGTTTTCGTAGAAACCTTTGTTTTCCAAGGCCTCTTTCTCTTCTTGTGGAAGCATCTTCAATTCAACGTTATCTGCTTGAAGACTATGGTTTTTGTGCTTTAGTTCTTCTAGGGCCTCTTCTGTGGCTTGCAACTGTAGCTACAATCATTGCTTTTCCTCTGTCTCCTCTTGTAGAGATTCATACATCATCTCCATCTTTTTGGACACTTTGAGCATGGTGTCGTACATTGTTTTTTCATCCTCCATCTCTGTTCGTTCCATTTTTCACGCTCACAATTCACATCCACACAAGACCGCTCTGATACCAAACTTGTTCCGAGTTGACTCAACACCCGGATTTAACCAAGATCCTTTTCTTCTGTGATGTAGTTAGAATTTCATTTTATAAGATAATAAATGAATATATATGCATGCTTAAGAAAATGGAAACATAATCACAATCAAAAAACCATAAACAAGAGACATTGATAACGAAGTTCGTCCAGTGTTGAGTACGTCTCTGGGCCCGGTGTCAAGATGGTGTTGGCCGCTTAATTCAGTGCTAGAAATGGTGAAGATGTACATTGACAATGTTTTCTATTATAGAAGGATATGTTCCCTCTACATGAGTGGCAAAGTCTCTCCACGAGACATTCCTCTACAGGAACTATCACTCACAATAGACCTTCTATCACCATGACATAATCTGATACATGGTGAGAATGAGTATCTGTCGTGGCGGAAAAAGTCGTTTGTGCAGACACAACTGACCTCCCTAGGAGTCTAAACTCTCTAGCGACAAACAAGACAAAATGGAGTGATCTTTCTCTAAATATACCTTTTAAAACATGAAAACTACAAGTGTTTAGGCTTACCTTATTCCAAAACGCGGTTGTTGTAGTCCGTCCTTGCCGATCCGGATGAGCTCCTCCTTCAAGTCAATTCCTGCAACCACAAACAATCAAACAATTACCAAGCACTTGCATTTCATATAATAAAACATATATTCAACATGCAGACCAAGGAACACATGAAATAACTCATTAACACAAGCTATTGAGAAAAATAAACCAGTTTGTATTAATAACGAAACAAAGAAACTCTTACAACCTGGCCTTGGTGTTGTGCAAGTTCCTCCCAGGGTCCATCAAGGGTTTTCCTCTACTTTGACAAAGCTCACCCACTTCCAAGTAGAATCAAGCAAAGACAATCTCTCCTCACAAGGTTCTAAATGGGAGTCCTAATTCCTGCAGCATTTACCCAAAGAAAATGTATAGCTCCAACCTCTCCTCCCTCTGGCTCAATGTCTTTATTTATAGTGCTGTAAAGAGGTTATTCAGGTCCACCATCAATGGGATAATCCCCCTCTTTGGGTGGGATAGCTCCCTTATTGATGGGATAAGTTCCCCCTTAATAGAGATACATGAACCAACTGGAGGCGCATCCAATTCATCAAACCGACCTCTAGAAAGTTCTAGAAGTAACCACAAGTAACTTTTTTAAGATGAAACTCGCGCATTTTGCCTTTTACAGAAGGACGCACCTGTCCCTTAACATACAGAGCGTCCAAAGACGCACCTTTTGTGAACATGGTCAGCGTCCCCGCAGGTAAGGCTAGAGAGAACCTGCGACCCCAGAGATAAACATATTTTTTACAAGACTTTCTCTCTTCTTTGAGTTTGAGATGGATAACAGAGGCATAAGACTTGCCTAAGAGGGTAGCATGACTGTTGATTTGAGCCATACTAACTGTAAGTAGTCAAGGTGACATTTTTTAGTGTAACAGATTGCCCCCTAAAGTGCGAAGCCTGGAATAGATTTAGGGTTTTGTAATTCTAGGAAGGGTGAAGCGCTTTATCATTTCAAGGATTGTCTTGTGGATGACCTGGTTGGAACCTGCAATTTTCAACACAAAATACATGTATAAGATTATATCATCACTGAGGTAGGCATTCCCATACTCAGATTCAAAACTTTAACTAATGGACTAACTATTCTGATACAGGAATGATCTTGCAGTACATCATTTTTTATAGACTTTTGTAGACACAGTATGGACGCAGCCATCTGTTTATGATTAGTCTACATAGATAATGAATACAAAACTCCTCGCAGCCTGGATGGTAGAAACTAGATCCAGGGTCTTCACTTCTACTTCCCGAATTGGTACGATTCTAGCCATGTGATTAAATGATTCGATGTCGAACATGTTAGAAACCACTTGATTACCAGTCGATGATGCAAACTGTTAACAAGCGTGAGAGAAACCACCAGTAATGTCAATGGTTCTCAAAGTACCAAGCACAACCCGTGAAATGTGAATAGATGTTTTGATGTCGAACACTTCACGGAATCCTTTGATCGAAAGTCAATGATGTAAACTGACGTCAAAGGCGAGAAACCTGCCATTGATGCATGCAGACTTCAAGGTGCTGTCGATTCCTAAGTCATCTTTCTAGATAATGTGTCGATGTCGATAGAAAGCGACCCGTTGCAGGCAAGCCCGCAACACGAAATCATTGTTCAAGTTGAAGAAATGTTGCTGTAAGGACTGACTCAGGGATGGTCAAATGGATGACAAGTATTTTGCAGATGAAAGTTTTTGCTTGCAGACCTCTTGAACACATAACGACACGACAGATGGCTTGGTGACGAATAACTCAAAGTTAATCCCCGAACCCGGTTAAAGACTTTCAAAGTGGTTTGGTCAACTGTGAGGTAAAAGATTTCCCAACCCAGGTGAATGAAAAGTGTCGTGTTCAAGAGTGGTAATAAAGTTTCTTTTGAGACAAAAGGTAACAAACAGGTTCATTCTTCTCTCTTTTCCCCCACCATTTCTGGCAAGTACCTCTTTATTTTTAACAAGCTTGAGGAGGATAACATATGCTTGATTATAAGCTCATCCTTCGGACGAGTCCAACCTAGTTTAAATTCGAACCCTAGGAAGGAGTGGTTCGTTCCTGTTTGTAATTGAACAGGTCCTTTACTGTAAAAGTTTAACGAGCCCAGTATAGGAGAAACTCGGCGTTTTTCATTTTTAGAGAGTCTGAAAAAACAAAAGGAGACTCCACGTTGAACTTTTTCGTATATTTGTGTCCCTCAAGCCCGAAAAAGTATAAAATAATACCTGGGGGAACCGCTTGATCTTGCGACCAAGGAGTACTTTCATAATAGTGTCGTTGACCTGAAAAGTAAAAAGCGATCAAGGACACGTCGTTTTATTTCCTTATCGAGTTCGAAACGACAAAAACCCGGCAATCTTTTCCTGATTTTACGGTCAGAAAAGAGCTAAAAGGGGACCGTCTTTTAATTCCGTTTTAACGAGTGTAAAAGAAACGCTCGGCGATCTTTTCATTTTTAGGAGTCAGAAAAGGGCTTAAAAGATGACTCTGATATTTTATTTGTGAAAAATTACAATTTCCCTCGAAATCCCTTTGTCCTGCACAAAAGCGACACATTACTCATACCTGTTTAAAATAGGCAAAAATACATCGAAAAACATCTTTTCATGGTAAAAAATGAACTAATTCATCCAAAAAACCTATAAAAAGACCTTTTACCATGTCATTTTTACCGTTTGACTTTGGAGGTTGAAAAAGGAGCTTTTGACAAGAAACTTCCCGTGGTCGCTGCGGAAAATCTGACCGTCGGAATCGAACGCCGTCTCATCCAGGTATTTTACACATCCTACTCTGCATTTCTATCCGTTTAGAATTAATTTTTAGGTCTTAGTTTCATTTTTTGGGGGGGTTTTGGTTTTGGAATGCGCCTCTCGGCGGACGCAGGTGCCCTTCGGGTGACCTGCGTCCCCCGACTTTTTCTCATACGGGAAAACGGTCGGAAGACGCAGCCCGCCTTCAGGCCAGCTGCGTCCGGGCGCCCTGTGCTACAAAGCCGGGGTGCGTCTTCCGAGAAGTGCGCATTTCAAAACCCCAACTCTCTCAAAAAACCACCAAAAATTCCCAAATCAATTTCTAATTGCTATTTTTGATATGCAGGGCATTAATCATGTTAGACTGGAGAGAAAGAGAGCATGTAGAGGAAGATGAAGCTGCAATAAATCACCAACCTTCTCTGGATGCCCTAAGAGCATGCGGATTATACAAATATTGGACCATACCGGGCATGAGGGGCCAGGTAAGATTCTTGGAATGGCTGGTTGAGCGATGGAACGTTCAAGAACAATGCTTTTACATAGGAGGGCACCAGCTCGAGATAGAGCCCTCGGATGTATACTTTCTCACTGGCTTGCCAAACAGAGGTGAGCAACTCAATCTTGCGGGGACTAGGCCGGGTGGCCAATCCCTTGATAGTCTCCGCGAGGATTGGTGCACACGTGGGGCTCACCATTCAAAAGGCATAGAGATAAAACACATCACTCTACCGGAACTCAAAGTCATAGCGTTCACGGTTACCAGAATTTGCGGCGCGGCCGCTTTACACATTGCTTCCGGATCCCAAATGCGGATGGCAATTGACTGTTACCAAGGCACCATTTTCAACTGGTGTGAAGCTGTGTCGGCTCATATGAAGAGCCAACTGACCAAGGCAAAGAACGGACGACTAAAGACTTTTGGATATGGGCCTATAGTCGTGAGCTTTGCCTTGGAGAGAGTTCCAATGCTGATCCCTCAGCAACTCACTGTTGATATCTTGGGTCCTCGGGAGCCAAAGCTGATACGATGGGTTGCGGTGATGGCCCGGCATCCTGACGAGGGCGCGGCAGTGGTTCGATTCTCAGATAGTTACTTTCACTGGTTAGAGGACCAGGTTTTTTCGATACAGGACTTTCCGTATGCCGGAATGGATTTCAGAGGTGATCCGGACATGGTTCTTCCACAGGGAGAACAATGGGACGACAGAGGTACTTTTATTTTCACAAGTTTTCTAATTATGTATTTTTTATTTTTCATATATATCGTCTCAAAACTAATAGTAAAACTTTTCAAAATGCAGATGTTGGTCCACAGCGTCCAGCCAACCTCCGGCCTTTTGATAGACTACATCCAGCTGCACCGGTACCGGCCCCACAGGACGCGGCTGCAGAAGTACTAGCTGAGTTGGAGCATGATCTAGAGCGTCTCACGGCAGATATACCTGAGACTACTATGGACGACATTCCTATCAGGCTTCAGCGCTTTGTAGTCGCGGTCCCTGGACCGTTTAGGAGATTTTTGCGTAAGGTAGCCCGCGCAGTGGTGTCATACAGAGAGCACCACCAGTGATTGACTAGTCACTTTTGTAGTCACATGTGACATTTTGACTTTTTGTACTATCATTTTGCCGATCATAAGGTGTTTTCAACCTATGATCGAAGACGATGTATATATTTTTTGACACACTTCTATCTATATATATCACTATTACCGGCTTATCTTGTTTAACATATGTGATGAAATGTTTTTAAATTTACTTGCATGATTATCGTAAATGTCTGTCCAACATTCGAGAAGCAATTGCATCTGCTAATGTATTCAAAGACCTTGGAATATGTTGATATTCAATGTAATCAAATTCACGTTCCAAGAGACGCACTCTCAAAAACAACCTTAATAACACAGGATTCCTAATGGCATAAACTCTATTAAGCTGTAATACAACAAGTTCAGAATCTAACCTCACTGTCAAACGTCGAATTCCAAATGAAATAGATTCGGATAATAATTCAATCACTGCACTGTATTCTGCAATGTTGTTCGTTGTTTGACCGAGGCTTACCCCATGCATAGAAACTAACTCGTCAGAGGGCGAATAGATAACCCAAGCTGCGGAAGAGATGTTCCGTGTACTACGACAAGCACCATCAGCAAATCCAATGTATGTTTGGAGAGGCGTCGACATCTGCAATATCAAGAGTAAAACCAAGATAAGCCAGAATAACGACGAAAAACCACACTCTCTAAGCTAAGCACACTGACTAAACTAACACACTTGCTAGCTAGAAAGAAAATCTAACCTATCTAAAAATTTCTCCATTCCCCTCATTTAAGCATAATACCTCTTTAGGTAAAGTCCATTTCTGGGTTTACCCAAAGAGTCCCCATCAAAGTCAACTAGCTCATAAGCCCCTTTTGCTAGCTTTCGCTTTACAATGTAGGGCCCATGCCACATGGGAACGAATTTTCCGGCACCTAGCTTATCGTTAGCTTGATCATATAATAGTACTAGGTCTCCTTCCGAAAAACTTCGAGGGGTTACATTTCTATCATACTGAGCTTTCATTCGTTTCGCGTGAGTCTCGATTGCCAATGTAGCGTCACGTCGAGTCTCATCTAATTTAGCCAAGTACAATAAACGTTTCTCCTCTTCGGAAGTAGCTGGAAGTAATTCGACAGCCATTTGAAGTGATGGGATTTCGCATTCAATGGGTAACACAGCTTCTAAGCCATAAACTAGCTGGAAAGGAGTGAACCCTGTTGAATTTTTCACTGAGGTTCGGTATGCCCATAGCGCTGAAAATAACATGTTGTGCCAATTCGACCGATGAACACCAATGGTTCGTCGGATCATGGTAACTAGAACTTTGTTGATAGACTCAACCAAACCGTTGGCTTGCGGATAATAAGGAGTAGAGCTATCGTGGCGCAAACCAAGCTGGCTTGTAAGCTCAGTCATCATGACATTTCGAAAATGGCTCCCATGGTCAGTAATGATTGCTTGTGGGACACCAAACCTAGTTATGATATGATTGAATACGAAAACTGCAGCTGTTTTGCCGCTTGCGTCGAATGTAGGCATCGCCTCGGCCCACTTAGTAAAATAATCAACCGCAAGGATGATATACGCATGCCCCCCGGCCGAGTGAGGGTTACAAGTAATAAAGTCGATACCCCATTTGGCGAATGGACCAACGGCAATTATAGGGTGGAGAGGAGCAGGTGGAGCGCGCATCTTGCGATCAAACACTTGACAGTTGTGGCATTTCCTGACTGCAATGATACAATCTTTAAACATAGACGGCCAGAAATAACCAGCGCGCAACACCTTCTGAGCTGTGGCATACCCAGACATATGACCGCCACATGCTCCAGAGTGACAATCATTCAAAACCCTCTCAGCCTCTTCGTGAGTTAAACAACGTCGAAAAACTAAGTCTGCCCCCCGGCGATAAAGTGTATCTCCAATAATTTTGTATGGCTGGGATTGAAACCGAATTTTTCGACGTTCCGCTTTGGAAGCTTCAGGCCGAAAGGTTTGGGTTTGGAGATAAATGATTATATCCCCGTACCACGGATCTACAGTACTGATAAGAAACAAAGATTCGTCCGCAATGGACTCCTCTGCCACAGTCTCTGTGTCAGCACTCGGGAAATCACACATCAATTCCGCAAAAACTAAGGATTTCTTAGACTTGGACTTCTCGAACTCCAAGTCGAACTCTTGCAGGATAACAATCCATTTAGAGTACTTGCCCCCTAGCAGTTGTTTTGTCAAAATATAAATCATAGGGTTGCAATCCGAAATAACTGTAGTTTTGCGGAGAAGAATGTAGTGACGGAAACGCTGGACAGCTTGAACGGCTGCCAGGGCCAATTTCTCCACATGCGAATATTTTAGCTCAGTTGGATTCAAGGTCCTACTAAGATAATATATCACATGCTCCGCTCCGAATTCATCTTCTTGAACTAACACCATTCCAATGGTGGAATGCGAAGCTGCGAGGTATAAGAAGTAGTCTTGGTTGTAGTTGGGAGGATGCAATAACGGTGCATGGGTCAACGCGTGTTTAAGTGCATCAAAAGATTGTTGGGCAATCTCGTCCCAAAAGAATTGTGCGTTCTGTTTCAACAACCGTGTAAAACCTTTAGTGACCTCGGCGTAGTTTGGGATGAATCGGCGTAAAAAGTTCGCTTTCCCTTGCAAACTTTGGAGTTGGCGCAAACTCGAAGGAGGAGGCAATTTGATGATAGCCTCGACTTTCGAGGGATCGACGCGAATGCCGGCTTTTGAAACAACAAATCCCAGCAATCGACCTGTTTCTATACAGAAAACACACTTGTGGGGATTCAACCGAATTCGATAATGCCTACACCTCATAAAGATTGCTCGTAGGTGGACAAGGTGATCAGCTCGATGTAAAGAATGAGCAGGCAAATCATCGAGATAGGGTTGCACAATGTGCTTGATGTCATGAAATGCATAAGACATCGCCCGTTGAAAAGTGGCCCCGGCATTCTTAAGCCCAAAAGGTAACTTTGCAATAAGCAAATGTCCCCCATGGACAAATGAATGCCGTTTTTGGTTGGTCGGCAGGTAGAATATTGATTTGATTATAGCCCGAAAAACCATCCATGAAGGAAAACATTTCACTTCCGGCACAATCATCAATAATTTGATCGATATAAGGCGTAGGATAGTTGTCTTTTGGACAAGCTCGATTTATATCCCTATAGTCGATACAGATTCTTATTGTTCCTTGTTTCTTGTTGACCGGAACAATATTCGATACCCAATCCGTTAACGGGATCGGATAAATGAAACCTGCTTTCAACAGCTTTTCGACTTCTGCTTTAATCGCAGCCGCTTTTCGAGGGTGAATTTGACGCAACCGTTGCCGGACGGGTTTAGCATCCGGGTAGGTCTTTATTTCATGAACAACAATGGCAGGATCAATTCCCGGCATTTCCTCGTAAGACCAGGCAAACACGTCGCGGAATTCTTGGAATAGGGCCTTGTAAGTTTGGATTTCTTCTTCAGTACATGCGGCACCTATATGAATGTTTTCCTCGATTCCGGGCTTCACTGAAATATCAATGGGAATAGTACGAGAAATATTCCCTAAATTCAACTCTGAATCAGAATGTTTCGTTGGATCCTGAGCGTCTTTGACATATTCAGCGGTAAAGATAGATGAAAAATCATTTTCAAATGCATCATCCTTAGGTAAAAACGAAGATCTGTGATGGAGATCTTCCCATGGTAGATCGTCTACACTTAGGATTTCGCGAAGTTGTTCGTCAGATGACACGACTTCGGGAAACGTTATCCGTTCTAAGGGTGAGGTGAAAAGTGACTCTTCACTGACCACATTCATTTGGTCGACTTCGGTTGAATGAAAGTCAGTAAAAGACATGAGAGCTTCATAAGCAATTTCATATGGACTCAAAGGCATAACATCACCGAGTGAGTCTATCTCAGAGTCAGATGGGACGAACCAAGGATCATCATAAATAATGTTTTCTGATGTAATCATATGAATGGTTGCAAATGAAGGATCTGCGTTGAGTGGAGGGAGAGGAAAAGTTCCCAGTAAACCGGAATCCTTAACTAAACCTACACCAACGTCCCTATAAGGGATTGTCGTTTTACCAACATGCTGGATACTCTCTGAAGAGGCTGGGTCGGATGAAAAGTATGTCAGCTGATCAATAGTCACGATCTTACCGTTATGTGGAAACTTAATTACTCTGAAGACCGATGAAACGACCGCTGTCATAGCATATGACCAACTTCGACCCAAAAGAAGGTTGTAGTCTAGAGGGGCATCAACCACTTCCACATCCAGACTAACGGTTTTACCTTCAACCCCTATAGGCAATTCTTGTAGAATACCAAACGGACGGAACCCACGGCCATCAAAGGCCTTAAGGATGGTGGGGGATTGGTTCAACGAAGGAGAACCAAGCGATCTCCAACATTGAATCGACATAATACACGTAGAAGCTCCCTCATCAATCACAGTCCGATGAATAGGCCTGTTTTTGACTATCACTGGAATTTGGAAAGCCATTTGATGGGGGAGACGTGGTGTACTATTTTCTAGATCAAAGATCATTAGGTTCGGGTCCTGAACATCGACAGCTCCGATAGCCGACAAAAGCAATTTCCGTTGTGCTGGGCATGATTGCAGCACTTCGAGTGCCGACATTGCTGAAGGTGAAACAGCTAAGTCCTCAACAATGTTGTAATTCTGGGCTGCTCTCGCATGTGGATTGAAAGCAGACCTTCGAAGTACACCCTTGGCGGGCGGCTTAATCACTAAGTCTGGGTTAGGTTTTTCGATCTGTAGTGGATCGGAACCAGGAGCTGAGGTTGATGGGTTAGAGTGAGAAGATTCTGCTTCCTTGCCATCAACAGGAGCCTTACTACCATAATCTTGCGATCGAGTCGCAATCCTCACATGAGACATCATCAAAATGGGTTCTTCACTGGCATTCGAAGAAGAACCTATCATCTTATTCTCCTGCTCTGGAAATGGATTCTTTAACACAGCAGGAGTGGGAGAACCTTTGACTATTTTTACAACCTCGGCCCGATGAGGGCAATCTCTCGTAAAATGATCCTCTTCACAAATAAGACAAGGATATCGAGGTTTGCGTTTTTCGTCATTGGTTTCCGACTTTTCAGTTTTCTCCTTTGGAGCCTTGTCTGCTTTAGCCTTCTTCTTTCCTTTCTTCTTTCCACCGTTTTTTGATTTGGCCGTAGATGACTCTACAGCGTGAATGTCGGCGGTAAGTTCAGGAGGAGAAGACTCTCCTGTCGGAGAATCAGGCAAAGTGATAATTGGAGTATTGGAGGCCTTGGAAGACTTCTTCTTACTCTTCGTAGTCACGATACCAATCATACCATCAGCGGCATGAGATCCCGAAGGAGCAGCAGCGATTTGATTCGACTTTGGAAGATCCGGAATCTTCTCGTGTAACGTACCCGACTGAGTGTAAACTAAGTCAAGGTATTGTGCCTGAGCAATGACTTGCTCCTCAGTAACTACTCCGGCCTTAGCGACATCTTCAGTAATCTTCGGTAATAATGATTTGACAAACCATTCAGCTAAGATTTGGTCCGGGATAAAAACTTTCACTAATCTCCTTCGACGTCTCCACTCATGAATGTGATCAGAAATATACGTGGACGTCGATTGTTTTAGTGAAGTTAATAACTCCGTGCCGTTATCGTATCTGACCGGCAACTGAAAGTGAGTTAAGAACGAGGTAGCTAACTGGCTAAAGTTGTAAAAAGAGGCCCGTGGTAACTCAATGTACCACTTGGCCGCGAGACCAATGAGTGTACGCTGGAAAAGACGTAAGCGGATGGAATCATCTGAGATAGAATTCGAAGCACACCAGAGGTGGTAAGTCATCACATGATTGGACGGATCCTCTCCAGACTTACCTTCGAACTTGGGTATATCACTGGGCAACTTATTTGGCATTGGCGGCCAGAACTGAAGATATTGAATTGGATCGTTCGTTAGGCGCGTCAAGTCGGGTAAATCCAAAGTTGCAATAAACGGTAACTGCCGGTTAGGATCTCTAAAACTCTGGGTCACAATACCAGCCCCAGGAGGAGGATATCCAGGATAACTAGGAACAGGAGTCGCATTTGGGATATTATATCCTCCTGGAAAACCAGGATTAACCGGACCGTACTGGGGTTGTTGAGGTTGTTGATAAGTGTACCCAGGATACGGTTGATACTGGTAAACCGGTTGTTGGACAGCTTGCCCAGGTTGGTACTGTCCCTGGTACGGAGGTTGAACAAATTGAGGTTGAGTAGTCACAACCGTACTTATACCAGGCTGACCTACAGGCATCTGGACCGTGGTTTGAATCGTAGATCCAGACAACGGTAAAGATGTCTGAGGTGTGGTAACAGGGACAGTAGAAACTGGAGCCGTCGATACTCCAGAAGTAAGTATGGTAGATGTAGCGATAGTTGCAGCAGCCGTTTGAGATGGAGTACTAGGTGCAATTGACGGCTGAGTAACTACCGAAGCTACAGAAGTTTGAACATTTGGCTGGACAGGTTGCGGTTGCTGGGTTGGACCAGAAACTACGGGTTGTCCAGCTTGAGGAAGCATCTGTACACTTGGCTGCAACACCTGTTGACCCTGTGAGGGATCCCACACTAACATTCCAGGGTACTGACCCGTAACAGGTTGAGGGTACTGAGATCCATAACCAGATTGAGGGTAGGATTGATAATTGTAAGGTGCAGTTCCCATACTTGGAACATATGACTGACCTTGAGGCGGTTGATAACCTTGACTTGAGTATTGACCTTGAGGTTGATAACCTTGAGGTAAATACTGATACTGGGGTTGACCTTGACCTTGAGGTTGGTACCCTTGAGGTTGATAACTTTGGGGTTGATACCCTTGAGGTTGCCATCCTTGAGGTTGCCATCCTTGAGGTTGGTACCCTTGAGGTTGATAACTTTGGGTTGATACCCTTGAGGTTGCCATCCTTGAGGTTGCCATCCTTGAGGTTGATATTGATACTGAGGTTGACCTTGGGGTACATATTGAGGCTGAGGTTGACCTTGAGGTAAGTATTGCACCATAGGTACATACTGACTTTGAGGTTGCCCCCCAGACACGATTTGTGTACCTTGAGGTTGCCCCCCAGGCGTTAACTGCGGTTGCCCCCCAGGCGGTAATTGGCCACCTTGAGGTTGGGAAACGGGAATTGAACCTGACATCATGTAAATGTCTCCTACACCCAATGGTATATTACCACTGTTTCCAGCAAATAACCCATGATCAATGGGTTGAGGAGATGCCCCCGCAAAGGTACCAGAAAGTGACTGATACCCAGTGGGAACAGAAGGACCGCCGTGTAAAAAAGATTCAGGACTTTGTGTAAACACGGACGACTGACCAGACATATTTACAGGAGTATGAATACCTCCAGGTGGAAAAGGAGTACGAGGTGTGGAAAAACCGACTGAGTTGTCTAAAAAATTGGTTAACGCAAGGTACCAAGAAGTACTTCTAGGAGGACTGTAAAAGATGGATTCACGCTCCCTTAGATCAATAGTTAGTTGACCTTCAAGGTGAGAGACACCTATATCTTCTTCTGGAGCAAGTTCTTCTATAGCAATCAAACCAGAAGGTAGATTTTCGGTGATAATTCTTTCTATTCTCGGTGAATCAGGGACACTAGAAGTTGGAGTAACAGGTTCGGAAATTTCAGGTTCTTCGCCTGTTTCACTGGCAGATGAAAAACTACCAGCAAGCTCGGAAACTGTAACAGTTTCGGGATTGTAACCTGTTTCTAAACTTTGGTAATCTGGATGGACTACCAAGGAAGATTCTCCTTCTTCAGGTGAACCTACTCTACTGTCACTAGGAGGAGTTACAAGGACCTTTAACCCTTCTAAATTACCCGGGTCGTCTCGAGGAGGGGATCCCCTAAGTCTACGGGATCTTCTCAACAATTCGGCCACAGAAACAACTTCAGGAGACTGGCCCCGAAGTCTACGGGACTGTCTCGGTAATTCCGCCACAATTAAAGATTTTTAACTACAACACACGAAAACAAAGTAAAAATTTCAAATCAAACCACCTAAAGTCTTCTAAAGAAGCAAACAAATTTGAAGCACACGCCTAAATAATCTAGAGCGTCAAACCACACACAAACAGTAGTCTTCCGGACCAAAAGCGCTAGTTGGTGATTAGGCCCAACCTCGCAGGATTCAGTACAGAAATGGCGGGTGGAACAGTTACCCCGGCAACCTGCTTAATGAATAGACCGGCACAAGTTCCTCCACTTTAACCGTCTCGAAGTGAAGTGAACCCCCCGGAAAATCCAAGTGAGTATAACCGACGTCTGCTCCAGGTACAGTGGGACCTTCCCTCCACCGTCACCTCGGTAGAACCCTAAAGATTATGGTCACTAAAGTTACCAATCACAACAATTACACCTGGGGGAACAGTCTAAACTCCGACAGCACGCAAGGGCAGAGTAACAAGCTCAATCCCCTTACCGGCTCCTTGACAATAATCCAAGGTTTACCGATAAGTGACCCCTGGCTCCTCGACAATGGTTAATCCGAGGTTTACCGTTTGTAATACGTACTGTCTGGCGTCGTTCCCAACGAGGGAGGAATGATCCCCTCACTGGTTCGGACACGAGCTCGTGCTTCTCCTTTAAGAGGAGCTTTCCCAGAGTATAACTGAAACAATTGGATTTAATCTACTCAAGATAAACTATCTGTTTGGTTTTGTAGTCTTGGAGAGTTAAGTACTCACCTACTCCAAGACCCTAGCCTAAGCTATGTTGGTGTTTCAGAGCCCTAGAAAAATAAAAATTACTAGATTGATTTTAATTTAAGCGTTACTTTTAAGGTTGTTTCTTAAGTCAAAAGGTGATGGAAGTGAAACCAGTGGTGTGTTGACTCGACTCGAAACCACTACAAAATGCACCTAGGATGATTTACCCACTACTTTACTTTTTCGATGAATTGCTTAACTAAAAAGTTGAGAGAATGCAATCTTTATAAAAGCAACTTCTTAATTGAAGACAATCAAAGAAACAATTCGTTTGTCTTTTCCAAGCATAAAAACATGACCGCTCTTTACATGCACGAAAAAACTCTTTTTCTCTTTCAAAAACAAAAAGCTACTTGAAACAAGACTTTTAAAGAAGATGTTTTTGTATTTTTCTTTTAATAAAGCAAATAAATCTAATATAACCAAAAATCAATCTTAACAACTATTAAAATCTATGAAAATGCACTCATAAGCAAACTAAAAGGTAAATTTACTCTAAGCAATCTTAACGAGGCCAAAACCAACAATGATTATTCTAAGGTGTTTTACTTGATCACAATCAAATCAAGGACTAGCTTATTGCAGAACCAAAAATAGTCAAAACAAAACTCTAATCTTTTTGTTCTTTTGTAAAATGGAAATCAACACTTTATAAACAAGTAATTCGAAATTTGACCCAAAACAACTTAAATGGCAAGCTGCTCACACAAGGAGACTTTACGACAGGCCCGACTTCTAAGAAGGCTGACTAACCAGAGAGATCTAAGGCTGGACAACTTTCTACCGTCAAAGTCACTACAGGACCTATTGAAAAATCAAACCCTAGGCCTAAACTTCGTTGAAATCCACTAAAACACTCAAAGCTCACAAAACAAGTTCGGGTGAAAATTCTTGACAGGGTACTAAAGGATCTGGGTAGAAAACACTAAGAAAAATCAAAATCTAAAAGTAATTAAAGCAAAAAATGGAATTTTCCTAAATTTTACAGGAAGACGCAGGCAACCCGTTATAACAGGTGCGGGCCCGCTCTGTGCAAACGGCAACAGCGCGTCCAAAGACGCACTGTGCAGTACTCAGAGGGTGCGTCCTTCTGGAAAAGTTGAGAAAAACCAAATCTAACTAAATCTAAAGCTAAGCCACCCAAATACTAATTCTCACAGTCAAAAACCAGAAAATAAAAGTGATTTTCACAGAGCAAAGTTCACACAAAGGAAAAGACTCTCTCATTAATGGATTCCCCAGCGGAGTCGCCAATTTGTCGTGGTGGAAAAAGTCGTTTGTGCAGACACAACTGACCTCCCTAGGAGTCTAAACTCTCTAGCGACAAACAAGACAAAATGGAGTGATCTTTCTCTAAATATACCTTTTAAAACATGAAAACTACAAGTGTTTAGGCTTACCTTATTCCAAAACGCGGTTGTTGTAGTCCGTCCTTGCCGATCCGGATGAGCTCCTCCTTCAAGTCAATTCCTGCAACCACAAACAATCAAACAATTACCAAGCACTTGCATTTCATATAATAAAACATATATTCAACATGCAGACCAAGGAACACATGAAATAACTCATTAACACAAGCTATTGAGAAAAATAAACCAGTTTGTATTAATAACGAAACAAAGAAACTCTTACAACCTGGCCTTGGTGTTGTGCAAGTTCCTCCCAGGGTCCATCAAGGGTTTTCCTCTACTTTGACAAAGCTCACCCACTTCCAAGTAGAATCAAGCAAAGACAATCTCTCCTCACAAGGTTCTAAATGGGAGTCCTAATTCCTGCAGCATTTACCCAAAGAAAATGTATAGCTCCAACCTCTCCTCCCTCTGGCTCAATGTCTTTATTTATAGTGCTGTAAAGAGGTTATTCAGGTCCACCATCAATGGGATAATCCCCCTCTTTGGGTGGGATAGCTCCCTTATTGATGGGATAAGTTCCCCCTTAATAGAGATACATGAACCAACTGGAGGCGCATCCAATTCATCAAACCGACCTCTAGAAAGTTCTAGAAGTAACCACAAGTAACTTTTTTAAGATGAAACTCGCGCATTTTACCTTTTACAGAAGGACGCACCTGTCCCTTAACATACAGAGCGTCCAAAGACGCACCTTTTGTGAACATGGTCAGCGTCCCCGCAGGTAAGGCTAGAGAGAACCTGCGACCCCAGAGATAAACATATTTTTTACAAGACTTTCTCTCTTCTTTGAGTTTGAGATGGATAACAGAGGCATAAGACTTGCCTAAGAGGGTAGCATGACTGTTGATTTGAGCCATACTAACTGTAAGTAGTCAAGGTGACATTTTTTAGTGTAACAGTATCCCAGCATCATGGCATCAAATGGATCTCAACCAAAACAACCATGGTGACAATGGGTATCCCTCCATCAAGTAAATAAAGGGATCTCAATCAAAACATACATACAATCCATGATGAATGCATCTTAGATGAAATAGACACAAAGATTATGCAGCATACATCAAGCAGGAATCGAAACAACATAATACATCTCACAGAAAATGATCAAATAAGTACATGACAACAACAATCCATATGCCTCAACTCTACTGCTGGTTGAAGAATAAAATACTCAACTGTTGGATTTGAATGCACCAGCGAAATCGTGGCATCGCATGCCATAAGATTGAATGTCCACACTCTGAAATCTGACACCGTCACTCCAATCTAGAAAATGGCCGAAAACTAAAAGGCTCAGCTACAAAAACTGACCACACCATTGAATTTGTGTCGTCGAGAGGTGTAAAATCGACTATCCATTTGTCGAATTCTGACACCGGTAAAATTTAGACATGTAGGAATCTTTTAGATTCCCTTATGATTCTCCAAAGATTCCCTCTTCTAGGTTGACTGGGGATCTGCAACTCAAATCATAAAATTGATCTCGCCATTGAGATCCTTGTGAAATTCTGAGAAGAATGAGTATAAAGTTGGCTACATTCTGGATCTAGAAATTTCAGCGTCTAAGGAATCTGGAAGATTCCCTCAAGATTCTCGAAGATTCTCTTCTGTTGCGAATCTGAAAATACACTACTCAAAAGGCGAATCCAATCTCACCATTGCTTTACCTACAAAAATCTGAGAAAAATGATTGTAAACTTGGTTACATTTTGATAAAATGAATTTTTACCTCTAGGGAAAAATCTCCAAGTTCAGGGTTCCACTCCTACCTCTGGGCAAGGCATGGTCCCGCCTATCAAAATTAAAATATTATAACTCTCGATCTCCATGCCATGTCCTTCCTCCCCCGTTCGCACTATGCAAGGGTGTTTAGATATTTGATGGTTGGCATAGTTACCAAAGCAGGGTCGTTGGCGCGGTGGCAAAAAAAGGTAGATGGTTGAGGAGGGGTCGGGAGATCAAATCCCGCCCCTCCTATTCCCGGAATATTATTTTATAACCGGCTGTATTTTTTGGGTGGCGAATTTTTTTTAGTGCGATGGTTTGATAACCGTTGTGGTTAAGTTTTAACATGGCGCATTGTTATAAGGAATAACTGTTTAGGTGGCGCATTGTATAACCGTCAAAGCGCTATATATAAATGGGTGATGTTCATGGTGTGATAACCGTTACATTTGTTGTGGGTGGATTTTGATGTGGGACCGTCGTGTGGGCGAGGCAGGCGGACCCTCCGGCTGTGGGTTCAACTCCCACTGGTTCTGTCGTATGTTATAACATATACATACAATATATATGGTGTGGTGGTTTTCCCGGGGCGGCGGGGTCATGGCCGCCTGCCTTTATATATTGTTTTCACTGTGACAGTTGGGGCTGATGGGGGTCACGACCTGTTGGCCCTTTTTTAATTAAATTTTTTTTTTTATATGTTGGGTTCGATGAAGGTGGCAGGGTTCATGGCCCGCCACCTAATTTAATATATTTTTTGCTTTTTGAATTTGTTTATACTAATAGGCCAATTTTTTTATTTTGTCTAATATAAGGGATATTAGAAAAATTAAAGAGGCAACAATTTCACCTGCTCTCGGGAGCTAAGTTCCCACGCTGGTTGACGGTGAATTTGTAGGACACTTAAACCTGGCCCACTGCCCAACTTTGACCGCAACTTTGACTGGCTCTATCTCCTCCATACGAGCTCGGATTTGAGTGTCGTTCACACCGTTGGAATCAAGGTGACAAGCATTTCGATCTGGTGCTGGTTTGGGAGCAATATGACCACTTTTAATTTTAACCCTTTCTGAGTCCTCTTGGACTTCTACATGTGTTTGGAGCCACCTGGATCAATGCTCCCCACTGAGGAGCTTTTGGTCCTCCAAAAGAATGAAAAATAATTTACAACTTCTTTGTACACTGTCTGCACCACAAGTGTCTGATAAGTCACCATTCCTTCTCCTTCACCTTTGTCCTTCAGAGCCATAAGTGATGAGCCGACACTTGTACAATCTGCAAACTTGTAGTACAATTTTGAAAATTACATCCTTGATTTACAATATCAACTAATGACCCAAGCATCCCATACTTTCCACAAGTTTATAACACATACACGGTGGTCAAGTTTACATCAAAATGAAAATCATATCCCAGCTATGAAAACAATGCCAAAATATCATTGTTGCTTCAACAAGTGATGGAAAACACATCATCACTGCAACACATGATTTACAAAAGTAAGGGAAAACACTATTGTTGCTTTAACAAGTGACGGAAAACACATCATCACTTTCGCAGTTTAAAATGCAACACAAAATAATGCGAGACATCATTTTTGTTGCAACAAGTGATGGAAAACACATCATCACTTTTACAGTTTAAAATGCAACAAATGATTCACAAAAGCACAGCCATGACAAGCTAACATATCTAGAAACCATTTTTCACTTATTGATGTGAATGGGTCATCCCCCCATGGTGGTTTTGCTTGCCGAATGACTTTTTCAACTAGTTCATGCACTGATGCTTTGTCTTTAAGGTGCTTCTCTGGATGGAGCCTCCAACATGTTGCTCTTTGATGGCCACCTCTATCGCAATGACTGCAATAAGTCTTCTTCCTCTAGATTTTCTTTACCCTTTTCTTTGCCTGCAGTGGAGAGGGTATTTCATGCCCCATCCTTTTTTGTGCTACTATTCTTTTCCAACACTTAGCAAATATATGGTTATGTAAACCACAAAAGGTACATTTTTTTCAATGCCATGATTTATGTCCATCACTAACAACATGATTTTAATTGAAATAACCATTTGAATATTGAGACTTGTTATACCTTTCCTTTATGTTTCTGGTGTCATTATGGCAATGAGAGCTTACCTCAGCTCTTTCCCTGCAATGGGAACTGCCATGGGATGATGGGGATGTGTTCCCGTCATTCTCTTCCCTCAACTATCTCAACGATCTCTCGGAAGCATTTGACACCTTCGAGCTCTCTCCTTCAGTATATCCCAAGTCTACAAATAGAGGTCTTTGCATGACTTCCAATGGTTGAATTATGCCTTGGTTATTAACACCAAGTCCTTCTTTCTCCTTGTACATCATCTTCATAAGCAGCCTCATGTTTGTCCCTGTAATTGGTATCTTCACATTTCCAACAAAAATTATACTATGTGAAGATGCAACTGAAGGGAATCAAAATCTTTTACCTCGACGGTGACTCGATTTGGAAAGAGCTGATGAGGGCTTCTCATCATCTGTTGTTGGTGGTTCACTGGCTGTCTCAGCACATTCCCCAACTTCCTTCCCGACATAACCAAGTCCTGCCTAACGGGGTAATTCCTCTACTTTGATGGGGTTGACAATGCCTTGGCCATTAATGCCCAAGACTTTTCCTTCATACCCCATTTTCTTCAACATTTTGGAGCCAATTCCTGTGGTATGATTTTCAAAAACAGCAAAATCATCATCAGGAAACATACATGAAGTCGGATAATTACTTTTTACCTCACATGGGTCACGCTGCAACTTTTCCAAGGCCTCATCCTTAGCTTGCAGTTGTCGTAGAAACCTTTGTTTCTCCTCTTTCTCTTCCTATAGAATCATCTTCAATTCAACGTTATCTGCTTGAAGACTCTGGTTGTTGTGCTTTAGTTCTTCCAAGGCCTCTTCCATGGCTCGCAACTATAGCTGCAATCGCTGCTTTTCCTCTGTATCCTTTTGTAGATATTCATACATCATGTCCATATTTTTTGACACTCTGAGCATGGTCTCGTACATCGCTTTGTCATCCTCCATTGTTTCACGTTCCATTGTTCACGCTCACAATTCACATCCACGCAACACTGCTTTGATACCAAACTTGTTCCAAGTTGACTCAACTCCTGGCTTTAACCAAGATCTTTTGCTTCTGTGATGTAGTTAGAATTGCATTTTATAAGAGAATAAATGAAAATATATGCATGCTTAAGCAAATGGAAACATAATGACAATCAACAAACCATAAACAAAAGACGTTGATAACGGAGTTCGTCCAGTGTGGACTACGTCTCCGGGCCCGATGTCGAGATGGTGTTGGCCACTTCATTCAGTGCTGGAAATGGTGAAGATGTACATGGACTATGTTTTCTGTCATACAAGGATATGTGCCCTCTACATAAGTGGCAAAGTCTCTCCACGACACGTTCCACTACAAGAATTATCACTCACAATAGACCTCCTATTAGCATGACATAATCTGATACATGGTGACAATGAGTATCCCGACATCATGGCATCAAAGGGATCTCAACCAAAACACCCATGCTGACAATGAGTACCCCGCCATCATGGCAACAAAGGGATCTCAATAAAAACACACATACAATCCATGATGTATACATCTCACATGAAATAGACATAAAGATTTTGCATCATACATCAAGCAGGAATCGAAACAACATAATACATCTCACAACAAATGATCAAAGAAGTACATGACAACAACACTCCATATACCTCAAATCCGATGCTGGCTGAAGAATAGAATACTCAGCTGCTGGATCTAAATGCACAATCGAAATCATGGCGTCGCATGGCATAAGATCGACTGTCCACACTCTAAAATCTGAAACTGTCACTCTAACCTGGAAAATGGCCAAAAAATAAAGGCTCGGCTGCAAAAATTGACTGCACCACTGAATTTGTGTCGTCGAGAGATGTAAAATCAACTATCCATTTGTCGAATTTTGACACCGGAAAAATCTGGGCCTGTAGGAATCTTTTATATTCCCTCACAATTCTCCAAAGATTCCCTCCTCTGGGTTGACTGAAGATCTGCAACTCAAATCAGAAAACTGATCTCTCCATTGATATCCTTGCAAAATTCTAAGAAGAGTGAGTATAAAGTTGGCTACTTTTTGGATCTGAGAAATTTTAGCCTCCAAAGAATCTAGAAGATTCCCTCGAGATTCTCGAAGATTCTCCTCTACTGGGAATCTACAAATCATCTACTCAAAAGGATAATCTAACCTCGCCATTGCGTTCCCTGCGAAAATCTGAGAAAAATGACTGTAAACTTGGTTACATTCTAATAAAATGAATTTTTACCTCCAGGGAAAAATCTCAAGGTTCAAGGTTCCACTCCTGCATCTAGGCAAGGCATAGTCCTGCCTATCGAAATTAAAATATTATAATTCTCAATCTCCATGCCGGGTCCCTCCTCCCCCATCTAAACTATGCAAGCGTGTTTAAATATTCGATGGTTGTCGTAGTTACCAAAGATGGGTCATTAACGCGGTGACAAAAAAAAGGTAGATGGTGGAGGATGGGTCGGGTGATCAAATCCCACCCCTCCTATTCCTGGAATATAATTTTATAACCGGTTGTAGCTTTTGGGCGGCGGCTCATTTTTTAGTGCGACATTTGATAACCGTTGTGGTTAAGTTTTAACATGGCGCATTTTATAACGGATAACCGTTTGGGTGACGCATTGTATAATAGTTGGAGCGCTATATATAAATGGGCGGTTTTTGTGGTGTGATAACCGTTACATTTGTTGTCAGCTGAGTTTAATGTGGGACTCAAATCCAAGCCCGTATGGAGGAGATAGAGCCAGTCAAAGTTGGGTAGTTGGCCAGATTTAAGTGTCCTACAAATTCACCATCAACCGGTGTGGGAACATAGCTCCCAAGAGTGAGCGAAATTGTTGCCTCTTTAATTTGTCTAATATCCCTTATATTAGGCAAAATAAAAAAAAATGGCCTATTAGTATAAAAAAATAAAAAATATATTAAATTAGGTGGTGGGCCATGAACCCCGCCACCTCCATCGAACCCAACATATAAAAAAAAAAATTAAATAAAAAAGGGCCAACAAGTCGTGACCCCCGCCGGCCCCATTTGTCACAATCAAAACAATATATAAAGTTAGGCGGCCATGACCTCGCCGCCTCGGGAAAACCACCACACCATATATATTGTATGTATATGTTATAACATACAACAGAACCGGTGCGAGTTGAACCCACGGTCGGCGGGTCCGCCGGCCTCGCCCACGCAGTGATCCCACATTAAACTCCACCCACAACAAATGTTACGGTTATCACACCATAAACAACGCCCATTTATATATAGCGCTTTGACGATTATACAACGCGCCACCCAAATGGTTATTTGTTATAACAATGCACCATGTTAAAACTTAACCACAATTATCAAACCGTCGCACTAAAAAACAAGTCGCTGCCCGAAAACTACAGCCAGCTATAAAATGATATGTTAGGAATAGGAGGGGCGGGATTTGATCCCCTGACGACTCCTCAACCATCTACCTTTTTTTGCCACCGCGCCAACAGCCTGGCTTTGGTAACTATGCCAACCATCGAATATTTAAACACTCTTGCACAATACGAATGGGGGAGGATGGAATCGGCACAGAGATCGAGAGTTATAATATTTTAATTCTAACAGGCGGGACCATGCCTTGCCCAGATGTAGGAGTGGAACCCTGAACTTGGAGATTTTTCCCCGCAGGTAAAAATTCATTTTATCATATTATAACCAAGTTTACTGTCATTTTTCTCATATTTTCGCAAGGAACACAATGGCAAGGTCGGATTTTCCTTTTCAGCAGCAGATTTTCAGATTCCCAATAGAGGAGAATCTTCGAGAATCTTGAGGGAATCTTCCAGAGTCCTTGGAGGCTGAAATTTCCCATATCCAAAATGAAGCCAACTTTATACTCATTCTTCTTAGAATTTCACAAGGATCTCAATGGCAAGATCAGTTCTCTGATTTGATTTTCATATCTCTAGGCAACCCAAAGGGTGGAATCTTTGGAGAATCGTGAGGGAATCTAAAAGATTCCTACAGGCCTAGATTTTGTCGGTGTCAGAATTCGACAAATGGATAGTCGATTTTACACCTCTCGATGACACAAATTCATTGTTGTAGTTATTCTTTGCAGCTGAGCCTTTAATTTTTCACCCATTTTCCAAATTGGAGTGACAGTGTCAGATTTCAGAGTATGGACAGTCGATCTTATGCCATGCAACTCCACAATTTTTATGGTGCATTCAGATCCAGCAGTTGAGTATTCTATTCTTCAGCCGGCAATAAATTTGAGGTATATGGAGTGTTGTTGTCATGTACTTCTTTGATCATTTGATGTGATATGTATTATGTTGTTTCGATTCCTGCTTGATGTATGATGCAGAATCTTTGTGTCTATTTCATGTGAGATGTATTCATCATGGATTGTATGTATGCTTTGATTGAGATCCCTTTGTTGCCATGATGGTGGGATACTCATTGTCACCATGGGTGTTTTGGTTGAGATCCCTTTGATGCCATGATGTTGGGATACTCATTGTCACCATGTATCAGATTATGTCATGCTAATAGGAGGTCTATTGTGAGTGATAGTTCCTATAATGGAACGCTCATGGAGAGACTTTGTCACTCATGTAGATGGCACATATCCTTGTATGACATAAAACATAGTCCATGTACATCTTCACCATTTCCAGCACTGAATGAAGCGGCCAACACCATCTTGACACTAGGCCCAGAGACGTTGTCCACACTGGATGAAATCCGTTATCAATGTCTCTTGTTTATGGTTTGTTGATTTTCATTATGTTTCCATTTTCTTAAGCATGCATATATGTTCATTTATGCTCTTATAAAATGCAATTCTAACTACATCATAGAAGCAAAATATCTTGCTTAAAACCGAGAGTTGAGTCAACTCGGATCAATTAAGAATAGTGTTCCAAAATCACCATAGTTTTTTTTTTACTTAAAAAGTTGAAAAGGTTAATAGTATGAAGAATAATTTGAAATTTAGATTAAATGTGAGCATAAGCTAGACAATCTAAGAGAAAGTGATTTTCATATTCAACCCTCTTAGTATTGCAAAGGTGACAAATTCTTTTGTTCCATGTGTTTTGGGAATTGACCAACTTCTTGTTTCACTATGGACATCTTATTTTAGCATTGTTTATTTTCTTTTTTACACCATGGTGTTTTGGGAATTGACCAACATCTAGTTTCACTATGTAGCTCTTATGTTAGATGATCCAAAAATACTTTATTATTAAGAAATTAAATTAATAATTATTCTAGAATGATTAATTATTTTAGAGACAATTAGAATTAGTATATTGTTGTAACAAGATATGACTCTCCAAATGAGTCGTATCTTAGGCTCTATTATAGGAGATTAGTTATCTAGTTGGTTTGAATAGCATTTATTGTAAATGGACACTTGTTATTTAATAAGTGCTCCATAATTAGAGGTAGTTAGGACATGGAGCTTATAAATAGCTCATTGCAAGAGTGTTTGGTTGTTCGGGTGTAAACTCTTGCAAATCAATTATGTAATTGTTTTTTTCTGATTAATAAAATTACGTGTCTGAGGACACTTCTGCCATTATTGTGGTATCAGAGCTCCAGTAATGCTGCAGTGGATTTGAGGAGATTTCAGCTCAACAAAGTCCTGGAAAACTCCATTCAGTTGGCCAGCAAATCATTGGTATGAAATTGTCCAGTTTTGTGTTCAACAAACAGAAAAATTTCTTAGAATTTTAATCTGTGAAATGATTCTATTAATTCTTTAATGCCGGATCATACGCCCTTCCTGGAATTTAATGTAAAGTTGGATGGTATCTTTTTTAATTGAGTGTAATATTGCAAGCGCTGGCCTGTGTATCGATTTAAACTTTATAAATCCGGTGTAAAAAAAAATTTCTCTCTGTGTGCTGAGAGCATTGAAGGTTTCCTGTTTCTCTTGGTGAGGAGCGAGCGAGGTCAATCGGACTCTCTGAGTATATTTACGCGGCGAATTCCTTCCTGTAATCTATTCTTCAATCCCTTTGAGTGATCTATTAAAATTTCAACAGAGATTCATCGCAAGGATTGTGCTGTTAAAATGTTCGCTACCCCTCGAGAATTATTGTGGCTTCTTTTCTGCCTGTGCTGCACAGTGACCCGCATCCACCGCCACTTCTTTCATACTTTCTCTGCTAGGGAAAATTTTAAGAACCCCCCCTAAATTTATAAATATAATAAATGGGCGAATCTCCATGGTATATAGGAAAAATGGAAGGCGATTTTATCAATAATATAATATGTATATATAATTTTTTGGTGAATCTCTCACTAGGCATGGCGAATATTTTACTCAATTATAAAATCTTGTAAGATCTTGGCGAGTCTTTCACTAAATAATAAAACTTTGTAAAGTCCTAGTGAATCTTAGCATAGGCTACATGATGGTTTAATTCCCCCATTTAAATAGGCTACATTCCAGGTGAATACCATGGGTCAATACCATGTGCCATTTTGGTGAATACCATGGGTCAATACCATGTGCCATTTTTATTTTTATTAATTCTAATATTAGGGTTAATAATGGTTTTTTGCATGGTATTAATAACAATCTAGTCCATGGTATTTGTACCATAGTATTTTGGCCATAGGTTTCACCTAAATATAACCCATTTTTTGAGTGTTCGTAAATATAAGGTGACTTATGGAGTAAATATAAAAAAATGTTTTATTTGTTTACCATACCTCTAGTTTATTTATATTTTTATTAATTTACCATACCTCTTTTACAAATATGGTATTTGGCCCATAGGATTCACTTAAATAAAACCTCTTTCTTGAGCCTTCATAAATAGAACGAGGGTTATTGACTAAATATAAAAAGAGGTTTTATTTATTTACGATATGTCTAGTTTATTTATATTTTTATTTATTTACCATACCTTTTGAGTAAGCATGAAAAGACGTTTTATTTATTTACCATACCTCCACTTTACTTATATTTTTATTTGTTTACACCCTTACATGTATATAAGGTGACTTATGGAGTAAATATAAAAAATGTTTTATTTATTTACCATATCTCTCATTTATTTATATTTTTATTAATTTACTATACCTCTTTTATAAATATGGTATTTGGCCCATAGGATTCACTTAAATAAAACCTATTCTTGAAAATGGGCGAATGGATTCACTTAAATAAAACCTATTCTTGAAAATGGGCGAATGGAATGTTGTAAGTCCTAATTTCAAGGGCTAAATTTACCTTTTTTACCCTCTCCCTTAAAATAAGGTGGGCTATTTGAAGTGATTTGTAAAAATGTACTATGATACAAAATATTCGCCCACTCAAAATTTAAAACCCCTTAATTTCGCCAAAGGGCGAACATTCGCCCCTAAAATTATCCTTGTTCTCTGCCTTCAAAGTTCAATCCAATCTCAGATTAATAGAGAACCTTCTGATTTGAAGAGCCTAGATGGAAGCGCTCTGTAAAGTTTCTTTTTGTTTCGTGATTTGTTGCAGCAGATGTATCCGTTTGGCCCATTTAATTTTTACTGTACTCAGTCAGTCATGGGATTGAGGGATTCGCCATGATTTGTTTGGGGGTATTCGCCCTGCTCTCGACCAATTCTGCCCACCGTGACATTTTGAAAGGCAAATGAAAACAATAGAAAATAATTAACTTATCTGAGAAGGGCTGCTTGATCTGCATGTCAAATTTCTACCATGGTAATTCCTCCTGAAGAACTCACAACAGCAATCTTCTTGATCGCATATATTGCAGTTAAAAGTGCCAGCGAACTATATAATTTGGTTTCGGTGACTGGGGCAATCACGCGCAGGTGTTTGTGCAATCACGCGCAGGTGTTTGTGGTAGTGTTTTAAAGGGGTATTGACTTACACGAAAGAGAAAGCGGCAGAATTTAGAGAAAGAATGGCTGGCTCGTATGGAGATTACGGTCCAAAAATAGACTATGTGTTTAAGATTGTTATGATTGGTGATTCCGCTGTTGGTAAGTCACAGCTGTTGGTATTCAATATTGTGTATTGAAGATTGGTATTCAACATTTGCGTATTGCAGATTGGTATTCAAGATTGGTATTCAATATTGAACATTTGCGATTGAATGGGTATAATGCATAATAAAGGTTTTGTAAAGGAGAAATAAGGTGAATTACAAAGTTTTTTTTAATAGTTGTAGAGATAAGGTTTTGTAATATATAATTTGTAATTTGTAATTGGGTGAGATGCGGTATAATCATTTTATGTAATTGGAGTAATAAGGGTGATGTTTTGAAATTTTTTGGAGTAATAAGGAGTTTTTTTTGTAATTTTTTGAAGAAGATCAATGTAACTCAAGTAATTTTACTTTGAGGGGGGGTAAATTTTTTTACCAGATTGTGCAAAAGCACCATTGTAAAAAGTCAAATTTTGAAAGTTGCTCTATAAAAATTTGAGAAATTGACTAGAGCCAAGTGCAAAGCTCAGTCAATATTCTCCTGTTTTGACGACTATTCGAGGGTCAAGGCCAAGCCCCGATAGATCGTGTTTTTTGCGTGGTGTGTTGTGTTGACTATCTTGTTCTTTCTGTTCTGCTTCTTGGTGCGTCTCTTCATCGCTAAAAATGTCTAATTTGATTAACTTATTTTCTGATTCCGACAAACTTGAAGGCACCAAATCTTATAAAACGTGGCATCGTCTTATTGAAAGCACACTCATTTACAATGAATTATGGCAAGGAATATGTGATGGAGATGTAAAGCCGAATAAACCCACAGATGCAGATCCACTGGCAAAATGGGAAATCAAGAATGCAAAAGCCTTAGCTCTTATTAAATCGTCTGTGAATGATGAAATGTATGTACATATAGAGAATGCCACAGATGCATGGACTGCCTTGAAAACTTTTAAAGACCTCTTTGATACTCAGCCAGAATCAAAGAAGGTTGAACTACAGTTAAAATTGTTGCAACAGAAATTAACTGCAGATGGTGATATTCTTGAATATCTCTCCAGACTTAAGAATATTAAGCAGGAAATTATTAATGCTGGCTTTCCCGCAATTGATGATAGCTTTATGGTCACAATTGTAATTGCCGAGCTTCCTTCTTCCTATACGCATTTTTTAGAGACTTTACAAGTAACTGGGAAATTAGAAAAACTAAAGTTTGATGAACTTTGTGAAATGTTAAGTCAACATGATAAAACTTTTGGGAAGAAGAAGAAAGTTGGTGAAGATGTTTTTCTCACAGAAGCCAGCACAAGTAAGTCATCAGCAGATAGTTCTTGAGGAAGAGGCAGATGGAATTAGAATCAAGTAGCACATAATCGAGGTCGAAGCCAAAGCAGAGGCAACAATTTTAACAGAGGAGGAAGAAATAATTTTCAAGGTAGAGGAAACAACCAAGGAAGAGGCAATTTTCAAGCACAAGGATATAATAGTCAAGGTAGAGGACAATCTCCAAATAGAGGTCAAAGCAGAGGCTGAGGACAATCTTCAGGATGAGGAAGAGACTTAAGTCAAATTGTGTGTCGAAGATGTAACAAAGTTGGCCATTATGCTAAAGATTGTCGAACTTCACTTAATAAAATTCCCAAGTTTCAGCAGCATTCAGCGCAATTTTCAAATGATCAAGATGAAGACAGCTCAAAATATGTTTTTACTTCCTCACCAGCATCACAAATTTCATCTCATCTTAGAAGTGACTATGAAGATGCCTGGATCTTGGATTCCGGGGCAACTCAGCACATGACATGTCGACGTGATTTTTTCTGGAATTTTCAAGAATGCCAACTTAATTCAATTTTTCTTGCTGATGATACAAAACATACTCCTTATGGAAAAGGAGTCGTAAAAGTTTTTCTCCCTGACATTGGAGAAAAATTGATTTCCAATTTATGGTATGTACCTAGTTTCAAGAAAAATTTGCTCTCTTTAGTCACGATTCGACAAGCAGGACATCAGGTGATTATGGAAGATGGTTTAGTGAAGATTAATTTAGTGAAACAGAACTTGAAAATAGTTATGACAGGTTATGAAGATGGAAAACTGTTACGAATGAAAGGGACAGTTATTCCAAGGCATTCTGATTTTGCAGGGGCAGTGACTACAGGTATTTCACCTATCAGACTATGGCATGTAAGATATGGACATTTGAATTTTGAGAGTCTTTCTCAATTGCAGAAACAAGGAATGGTTAAAGGACTTCCCACATTCAAAAGGGAAAATGCAAAATGTGAGGCTTGCATTTATGGCAAACAAAACCGAGAAAGTTTTCCAACAAGTTCATGGCGAGCAAACAGGCGGCTACAACTAATTCACAGTGATGTTTGTGGTCCACTACAAACTTCCTTTGGTGGTTGCAAATATTTCTTACTATTCGTTGATGATTTCAGCAAAATGACTTGGGTTTACTTCTTGAAGAACAAGTCAGAGGCCTTTGATAAGTTTAAACTTTTTCGCCAACTTGTTGAAAATGAAGTCAAAGAAAAGATAGGTACTCTCAGGACGGATAATGGGGGAGAATTCACTTCAAATGAATTCAAAAATTATTGCAGTGAAAATGGCATAAGACAACATCTTACTAATGTTTACACTCCACAACAAAATGGAGTAGTCGAAAGAATGAATCGCACTTTGTTAGGAATGGCGAGATCCATGTTAACCTTCAAGAGGTTGAGTCCAACATATTGGGCGGAAGCAATACATACAACTGTCTACTTAAGAAACAGATCTCCAACTGCTTCTTTAGACGGAATCACACCTTATGAAGCTTGGTTTGGTTTCAAACCTCGAGTTAAACATGTTCGAGTTTTTGGGTCAGTATGTTATGCCTTAGTTCCGAAAGAAAAACGAACTAAGCTTGACTCAAGAAGTTTAAAATGCACAATGATAGGCTATTCTGATGAGAAGAAAGGGTATCGTCTTTTGACCAATGGAAAATTCATTGTGAGCAGGGATGTCATTTTTGATGAAACAGAGAGTAAGAGTGCTGAAGAAATTGAAAATCTTCTTCACAAATTAGAAACTAAGGGAAGTAAAAGAAATGGAAAAATGCAAAGTCAACCAACTTCACCAAATTGGTATGAACTTGATTTTCCTTCCTCTGAAGATGAGTCATCCAGTCCATCTACATCAACAACATCATCTGGGTCTTCTAGCCGTTCATCCGCATCTCCAAGCAGCAGCAGTTCTTCAGACAGTGAGTCTCCACATTCTTCACCTGAACGACGAACATCAGTTTATATTAATCCTCTTTACAATGATGGGGACTTTACAGAAGCACAAACAAGTGAGCACCAACTTCCGAAATGGGCAGTTCAACTTTTGAAAGATGTAAAGCCTGATGAATAGAATAAAACTGGCACCAGAAGGACACATAGAAGTGAAGGCAATTTTGCCTTGATCGCAAATGATTTTACTGAACCTTCCACATACAAAGAGGCAGTAAAATATAAAGAATGGCAACAGGCTATGGTTGAAGAATATCAAGCAGTAATTGATAACAACACTTGGAAACTTGTTGATTGTCCAACAAATGTTAAACCCATAGGATGTAAATGGGTTTACAGAATTAAGTACAATCAGAAGGGTGAACTTGACAGGTATAAAGCACGACTTGTCGCAAAAGGTTTTGCACAGTAGGAAGGCATTGATTATGAAGAAACTTTTGCTCCAACAGCTAAATGGAACACCATCCGATTAACACTTGCATTGGCCGCTCAAAAAGGATGGAAAGTTCATCAAATGGATGTGAAAAGTGCTTTTCTCAACGAGGATTTACAGGAGGAAGTGTATATGACCCAACCACCAGGTTTTGAAGTTGAAGGACAAGAACATAAAGTCTGCAAATTGATCAAGGCTTTATATGGGTTAAAACAAGCTCCCCGAGCTTGGTATGCAAAGATGGATGATTACCTTAAGAAAGTTGGTTTTCAACGAAGTGAATCTGATGATACTTTGTATGTGCGACAACAGGGAAAATATCTGGTAATTCTTGTTATGTATGTAGATGATTTGATCATCACTGGCAATCATGATGATCATCTTGCACAGGTAAAAAAGGAGTTACATGCAGGTTTTAAGATGACAGATTTGGGATTACTTCACTACTATCTTGGAGTTGAAGTCTTCCAACGTCCACATCATATTTTCATTTCTCAGAGCAAGTATGCCGCAGAGGTTCTTCAGCGATTTGGCATGCAAGATTGCAAGCCCGTTCTCACCCCCATGGAGCAAAACTTGAAACTTTCAAAATTTGAAGGGGGGGAAAGGTGGACAGTACAACTTACAGACAGTTGATTGGCAGCTTGATTTAGTTGACAAATACTCGTCCTGATCTATCTTATGCAGTCAGTATTCTTTCACGTTTTATGCAGGAACCACGAGACAGCCACTGGAATGCAGCCAAAAGAGTTCTTAGATATATCCAAGGAACAAAAGATTTTGGTCTTCTTTACACAAAGACTAAAAATTTTGTACTTGGTGGATATTCCGATGCCGACTTTGCTGGAAGTATTGATGATCGAGCATCAACATCAAGATATTTAATGAACATGGGGTCAGCAGCAGTATCTTGGAGTTGTAAGAAACAAGCTACAGTGGCCACTTCTTCAGCAGAAGTAGAGTACATTTCAGCATGGGAAGCAGCATGTGAAATTGTTTGGTTGCGCCGAATTTTGCAGGACTTGGGCATTTCTCAGGGAGAAGCTACATCATTGTTCATTGACAGCCAGTCAGCCATCAAACTTGCCAAGAACCCAGTTTTTCATTCAAAGACAAAGCATGTGGACACCAAGTATCATCATATCAGGTCTCTCATTGCCAAAGATGTCCTCAAACCAGTTTATTGTCCTTCCGAAGATCAGATCTCCGACATTTTCACCAAACCGCTTGGCAGAATAAAATTTACTAAGTTCAGGGATGAACTTGGTATCTGTTGTAATGTATCTTTGGATCATAGGGGGGAATGTTAGATGATCCAAAAATACTTTATTATCATAGGTTATAAAATTGAAATAAAATAATTATTAATTTAAGAAATTAAATTAACAATTATTCTAGAATGATTAATTATTTTAGAGACAATTAGAATTAGTATATTGTTGTAACAAGATATGACTCTCCAAATGAGTCGTATCTTAGGCTCTATTATAGGAGATTAGTTAGCTAGTTGGTTTGAATAGCATTTATTGTAAATGGACACTTGTTATTTAATAAGTGCTCCATAATTAGAGGTAGTTAGGACATGGAGCTTATAAATAGCTCATTGCAAGAGTGTTTGGTTGTTCGGGTGTAAACTCTTGCAAATCAATTATGTAATTGTTTTTTTTTCTGATTAATAAAATTACGTGTCTGAGGACACTTCTGCCACTATATTCAACCCTCTTAGTATTGCAAAGGTGACAAACTCTTTTGTTCCATGTGTTTTGGGAATTGACCAACTTCTTGTTTCACTATGGAGATCTTATTTTAGCATTGTTTATTTTCTTTTTTACACCATGGTGTTTTGGGAATTGACCAACATCTAGTTTCACTATGTAGCTCTTATTTTTCAATGTTTATTTGCTTCATTAAACTAGTAAAGACAAAGATATTTTTTTTTATTTTTTATATGCGGGTTGATCACCTCCTTATAAGAAATAGTTTCTTTTTTCGCTCTAACTCCTTATCATCCCACAATTTCCCCTTAAATTTCAATGTAATTATTCAAGATTATCCTTATTCTACAAAATGATATCCTCCTTGATGTCCTCCTTTATCCTTCAATTACACATGTTGTTTATCAAGTTTTACCAATTATAGTTGATATGAGTGCTACCTACCACATTACCATCTCTTCAATATTGAGTTGTAAATCTCATCTCCTTTCTCTTTATATAATAATAACTTTATAGTAAATAAGAACAATTAACCCCATTAAAAATATTATTATTAAAAAGAAAAAAGAAAATAAGAAAATAAACATGTCACAAATTGGGAAAAAATATGTTAAATAGAAAAATTTAGAAAGTAAATGTCAAATTATAAAATCATGTAAAATTTATAATATTGATCATCCCTAATGGGTAGCTCACTTGCAAGCTCGTGATGAAGGACCCATGTTCAAATCCCCTCATTGATATGTTCGTTTTGGTGATCACACCTACTAATTATAGTGGTGGTCACACCTAAGAGTTATAGTGGTAGCAATATAGAATCATCCCTAATGATTGTCACATCTAAGGTTTATAGTGGTAGCCATATGAATCAACCCATGTCATACATTATTATACCTAGGGATTATAGTGGTGATCAAACTTGGTCTCATAAAATTAATAATATCAAAAATCAAACACCATTTAAAAAAGTGATATAATATATATATATATATATATATAAAATAAAAGTATTAGTAACATATAAAAAAAAATTATGGCATTTTTGAGATATATATATATATATATATATATACACACACACACACACAATTAGTCTAACTAATAGAAGATATGACCCTTTTTTAGGCAATTTTTCTCAGTTAATTTTAACTAAAATTTCGTAGAGATTTTTAAAAACTCGTTTAAGTTGTTTAGCCTCAGGTTTTTCAGGGCTCTAAATTCATTTATTCATTCAAATGTTTTTTTTACACAACAAAAAAATCACAATCTTTCTTGAAATTGTATTGTTAGATTGCGATGAAAAAGGTCATTTCGTCTAATTCTTGAAATTGTATTGTTAGATTCCGATGAAAAAGGTCATTTCGTCTAATTGTGGATATACATATATATATTCTATTTTTGAATAATTCTTTGATTAGTTCTTTGAAAAACAATTTTTTTAATTAATTCTATTTTTAAATAATTTTTTCATCAATTCTTTGAAAAACAAATTTTTGACTAATTCAAAAAAAAAATTAATAAAAAAATTATTTTTTATTTTAAAAATTTAAAAATTTAATTGAGAAAATTAATTTAAAAGAATTGAATTCAAGAGTGGGACAACTCTATTAATCAAATAATTCAAGAGCACACAACAGATATCAAACACATTAGTTCCCTCTCCCATGCTGAGAAAACTGAACACAGTATATCTGAGGATTCGAGGGTGCATTGAAGATTCGAGGGTCATTGCAAAGATTGATCACTTCCATCATAAAAAGTTAATGGAGGCCATCAAAAAGCATGTTAATAATCTCAAAAAATACGATAGTTAGAAATTAAATAAAAATTGGATTCCTACACTTTCTTAATGAATGTCTAAATTTCCTACTTTATTTTCTTTTTTATATTTTATAGATATTATTTTCGAAGAATTTGTTTTTTATTAATAATTTTTCACATATATTAAAATAATCTTATACCATTATAATTTACTTATTCATTTATTAATAATTCTTCATTAAATTATATATTATAATATATTACTATATACTTTAACTGAGCATATATTATAATATATTACTATATACTTTAACATATAAATATAGCAAAGATTAGAACGAATTCTTATGAGCTCCATAGTGAAACAGGCCGTTGGGCAGTTCCTAAAACGCCATGGATGGAAAGGATCTGCCATATTTGTGAGAATAGGAGCATCGAGGATGAAAACCACTTCCTCTTAGAGTGCCCTGCATACAACCACATTAGATCTCAATTTCACAACCTTTGTTACAATACTGACCTTCCTAGCCTTTTACAATGCCAAAATTATAGTGAACTCGGGAGGCTTCTCTCCAAGCTTTTTGAGCATAGGAATAAAATCTTAAATCAAAATAAATAATTTGTCTTTTTAGGTCCGATAGATCATTATTTGGTCTCAGCGGACGTTAACCATCATCATCATCATCATCATAATAATATCATTATATATAATAATATATAGTAATAATATAAACATATAAATATAATATAAGCCTACTCAAAAGAAGATATTATAAATTGTTTTTTCCACTGAGATATTTTTTGTTATTCATTAAAGACGAATCAAAAAATTTAGAGAGTTTCATTAATACAAACTCCCTAGATAATGATTGGAAAAGATATTGTATGAGCAAATCAATGGCGTGGACTCATACTTAGCAGAGAGTCATAGACCTGAGTCCCAAATAGACTTGACAAAACTGATCTAAAAAGACAATAACACTTGAATATAACAATCTTGTAACAACTAGAGAATACATAGAATACAACCACTAGAGAATACATAGAATACAACCATTAAACATGAATGCTTAAGAGGGCACATTCAAAACCAGAGTTGACTAAGCTGGCTTGCAGGCTTTGCAGAAAATTTGCTGAAAACTTTTCTGTCACCAAAAAAACTGACGTTGTGTTTTATGTCAGGAGAGGCATAGGAATGGAGTGGGTGCTCTGGATCTTGTTGTCCAGGGGAGTAGCATAGGAATGGAGTGGGCGCTCTGGATCTTGTTGTCCAGGGGAGTAGCCCCTATCAGCCAATCCACAACACATTTTGAATCACCCATGATGTGAATATTATTAATGTTTTTGAAATTAGCCAACATCATAAAAGTCAATACAACAATCAATTCAGCCTTTGTATTTGATCCATAACCAATTCTAAACATGAAATGAATAGATATTATAAATTCTTATTATAGATATTGTGTTTAAATATTTCTTTTGTATTTTCATATTTTTATTTATTATTGGTTTATTTTGCGATTTTAAAGATATTGTTTTAACTAATATATTTTTTTTATTTTTTATTTTTTTGGTAAAATTACTAAGTTGTCTAAATCATCACATTCATTTATTAATGACATATTATTAATATTTTTTATATAATATAATTTTTTTATTTCTTTTTAAAATTAAGAACTATTTTAAATTATAATGTTCATTTATTAATTATATATTATTAATCTTATTTGAGTTTTTCTAATATTTTTATTTGGAACTTGATGCATCTCAACTATTTAAATTTGTGGGTAAATCTAATTTATAAACCACATTAACTAGTTAAAAAAGTGAATAAAACGCTAATCATGTGATTAATCCAGAAAAATAATTTTAAAAATAAACAGTAATTTGAAATAAAAAAAATTATAAAATTATTTTTCAAAATATATAACATTATTTAAAATAATAAAAATGAAAAAAAATGTGATTCTCAAATAAAAAATAGTCGTAATTATTAAGATGGTTTTCACAATAATCACATCCAAATTCAACCAACAAGTGTGGTTCATCGTCAAGATGAGATGAACTGAAGAATCAGATCATGGCCTCAAGTTAAATAGAGAGATCCATCATACAACGGCTACTTTTGACCAAGGAATCCAAATTCAACCAACAAGTGTGGTTCATCGTCAAGATGAGATGAAATGAAGAATCAGATCATGGCCCCAAGTTAAATAGAGAGATCCATCATACAATGGCTACTTTTGACCAAGGAAACAACTACAAAGGATAGGGCAACAACTACATTTGACTAGACCAAGGAAAAGAAGTCAAAATTATTTAACAAACTAAATAAAATAATTTAATTAAAAAATTAAATAATTTTGACTTCTTTCCCTTGGTCCAGTCAAATGTCGTTGTTGCCCTATCCTTTGTAGCTATTTCCTTGGTCAAAGGTAGTCGTTGTATCATGGATCCCTCTATTTAACTTGGGGCTATGACCTAATTCTTCATCTCGTCATGATGATGAACCACACTTTTTAACTTGGGGCCATAATCTCTTCATCTATGATGAACCACACTTGTTGGTCCCAAACGCGTCCACAAATAAATTTAGATGTGATTATTGACGAAAACCATCTTAATAATTTTGATATAGATCACAGAAACCTAAACTCAACAAAAACTATTCTTCCTCACAAACACCAAAACCAAACCCACTACATATATATATATTAAAATTAAAACAAATAAAATTAAATTTTTGATAGATTACTTTTAAAAATGTTAATAATTTTATAATATCATTTAAAATAATAAAAATGCAAAAGCTTTCATTCTCAAATAAAAAATACTCCCCCTCTTAGGAACTAAAATCAAATAAAATTCGACATTATAACCTAATGCCGAATAATAGAAGTTCAAAAACTTTGATTCCCAGATAAAAAAAATCTCTTGGCAGGAACTGAAAACAAACTAAAAGCAAATAAAAAAATAGTCCCAACATTAAAACTTAGAAGAGAAGATAAAAAGTTAGCCATTTGTGAGAAGAATCTTCTATTTGTTTTATAATCTTCCATCTATCCGTGAATGGCTTGTCTTAAATTGCCATGCATTTTGCTTACATTAAGTAGACGGCTCGTTAATACTATTTTAAAACAACTCTGAAAAAAAAATTAAAAAATAAAAATAAAAGTTGACCTAATAAATTTTCAATGTTAACCATATTAACGACAAGCATTAAATGTTAAGCAATATTAACGACGACAATTACTTAAATACTACCATTTTATACTCCAAGTGAAAGTCAATGCATCGTATAGGGCTAATCTTCATAGTTGGTATGAGTCATCTCGTGTAAAATTGGATAGAGATTGGTGACCTAATCATTTTCTTCTTAAAAAAATTGACCTAATTTGAATTTTCTAAAACAGCTTCTTAGTGGTGTCTTTGGGTTTCTGTTGTTTCGAAGTAGAACGGATCATTTGCAACAAGCAATTAATTAAATTTTCAATGTTCACCTATATTAACAACAAGCATTAAATGTTAAGTAATATCAATGACAATGATTAAATGGTAAGCAATATTAAAGACGACGATTACTTAAATGCTACCATTTTATAGTCCATGTTAAAGTCAATGCATCGTATAGAGCTGATCTTCATAGTTGGTATGAGTCATCTCAAACAGTAGGACAATTCTGAAAAATTAGATAGAGATTGGTGACCTAATTGGGAATCTATAAAACAACATCAAAGTTTTTGTCCCGTTTAAATCAATCATTTGCATTTGTGAACTACTTAAATGTTCAATAATACTAAATAAAAAATTTATAACATCATTTTTTAAGAGGTCGTCTGTGACGAAATAATTAATTTTTTTGGGTTGATTTTAATTAAATTGTGACAGAAATTTTAATAAACTTAAATTTAAATTGTTTAATCTATATAATTTGAGTGCGGCACCCCTTTTCAAGGACGCTGAATCTATCTATACATTCAAAAATGTATTTTAAATAACAAAAAACTTGAAATTGTAGTACACTAATATGCCAACTTAGATCCATTTAACACCTAATCTATCATGAGCAAGAGGGATCAAATCTCTTGATGTGCAAACTTAATGTATTTTAAACAACAAAAAGCTTGAAATTGCAGTACACTAATATACCAGCTTAGATCCATCTAACATTGAATCTATCATGAGCAAGAGGGATCAAATCTCTTGATGTGTAAACTTTTTCTCAAATTCGATGTTAGATGGATCTAATCTAGTTTTATCTCTGCCTTGTCACTCCTTCTATCTCTCCACCTCTATCACTTTATACCTTTGTTCTTCGCTCCATATATATATAATAATATAACAAATTGAATATCATATTAAATTTAAAATTTTATTAATCCAAAGTTATTAAATTTAATAATATTAATATTATATTTAATGCTGTTTTTTATGGTATGATAACAAAAATTATAATAAAATTACATCAAATTAATATTTCAAATGTGGAAATATTTATGTCTTTAAAGACTTTAATATAATATAGGATATGGTTTTTTACTTTAAAGATTCATTTTACAAATATTTAATCAAAAGAAATATTAAAAGATTCTTTAGGAGCCAGATTTTCCATTCTTTGTTTTGAATTAAAATTTTTCATTTGATTTAAGAGATGCTATTAGCTTTAGTAAAGTAAAGATGTTTAATATTTTACTTAATTTGGAATTTTAATGTGGTAATTTTTTTTGTTAACCGTAAATTTATGATCCATTCAAATTGGCGAATATGATAAAGGAACTATTAAACTCATGAGATAATTTATTATCCATTCAAATTATATAAAATAATACATAGTTATATTTTAATAATTAATCTTAGTCCATTACTATTACTAAGCTTAAAAAGTTATACATAATTTAAGATCCAAACTAATGTTTTGGCCAGCATTAGAAAAAAATATTATTATTATTATTATTATTTTGAGGACGTGATATATATTGGGCTGTAGAATGCGCTTCTTGGCGCAATAATTAAAAAATACAATACAAATTCTTTAAAAAAATTTTAAAAAATGTATTTAAATGTAGGTTTGTTTTAAAACTGCTTTTGATTGGCTAAGAATTCAATAGTTAATAGCCCAAGACCCAAGAGGTGTCCGGCAACGGTGAAACCCTACCCCTTTGGAGTCACGAGTGAGGTAATTCGAGGTGGCCTAGTTAAATCTGCCCCTTTACAGTCACCAATGAAATAATTCCAGCTGGCATGATTTTCTTTGAATAAGAGGTGATGTGGTTAAATCTCCCCCTCACCAATGAAATAATTCCAGGTGGTGTGATTTTCTTTGAATAAAAATGATAGGTCAACCTGCATTAATAGATAACAGCCAATAATAATGGTTCTGGCTACTAATTTCACAACTTAATTATAATAAAATTTCCCACTAAAAATAATACATTCTATAAATATACAACACCAACTTAAAAAAAAAAAACAAAACCAATTAAACAAGAAGTCAATGAAAATATAGCTGCATGTTAAATGAACTCTAAATTCTATCCTACGTCCAGTTTACAAAAACTTTTCGCCCAAAATTATAAAAGTATATAACAATGTTCTTTGTCCAGACATATTAAATTTCTTTCACACTGTTATGGGCCTAGATGCGTCCCTGACTCTTTCGAATACGATTTTTTCGTTTGCTAATGCGAATAAGATTCACAGTTTTATATTTTTATATGTAAAGTTGCTATCTTTCTGGTGAACCACCTTTTTCAATCATTCACTCTCTTTTCACCGGGGACAGCGGTCTTTAACAGTCTTTTTCACCACCGAAAGACCACAATATCAGTTACCCGCTTCCTAACACCATCATTGACTGCGTAAAATTTCATCCTCTTCGCGAAATTTGCGCTGGTGAACACTCAATTTTGCTATAACGTTGCTTTCGACTTCCCATGATTTTGTGGCCACAAACAGATTATAATCCAAATTCGTCATCATTGTATACACATACATTTATGTCGGCCAACGCATTTTGTTCACACATTCTGTTGCTGTGTGAGAGTATGCTGGCTACTCTTCTACTTTAAAAATCTGCAATCTAAAAGTTTCTGGCTCATTGTGCTTGGCTGATAATGATCCAAACTACCGAGTTTTTGGCTGATAATGATCCAAACTAGCAAGTTTTTGGCTGATAATGATCCGAGCTACCAAGTTTTTGGCTGATAATGATCCAAATTATCAATTTCCACAGAAATGCATTTTAATGGAGTCCTTTGTCCGTGTTATCCATCTCTTTAATTCATTTCCTGGCATAAGCAAAACTGAAAACCATGGTCAGACATTTAGTTTATTAAAAACCAAATTCTATCTCTCTTATTGTTATATTAAGATTCATAATGATACTCAGGAAGACAAAGTATTAGGTTTGATATCGTAACGTTTGTGTCCCTCGAGATACTTTGTAATTATGGGAATCGTTCCATTCCCAAGGGCTCATAATTTGAAAGCCCCACAAGGTATCATTTAAAATTTAGCGGCATCATTTCATATAATTATGAAATAGCATTATATTTTGGGCCATGTACATTTTTTGACATTGCAGTGAGTGTATATTTTTATACTTGATATAATTGCTAGGGGTTTTGGTTTAGAGTGAAGGTTGCAAGATGTTCACTTAGATTCCGAAGGTTCCATTGTCGTTCGGATTTGATGCAATTAATCAACAGGTCGTAGAGGGGAAATCTTTTACCTGCTGCTATAACTAAATTAGTACTTAATGCAGTGTAACTAAAATAAAAGGAAAATAATATGAAACTATAGTATGGAGTCATTTTTTTTCATGCATGCGAACTTTTTAGGTCCATGTTTATATTAAAATGGTCTTTCTCGCTTAATTAAGGAATTACTGAAAGGGGGTGAATCATTGATGGTGAGGTTATTAAAATTTTATACTTAATTTTTATATTTTTTTGGGTTTTTGTTAGTAATTTGTATGAGTATCCAGACTACAATTTAAACATTCAGTAAAACAAATTATTCACATGAGTTTACAGTTCATCAGTTGAACAACACACAGATATTGTCACGGGCTTTTAATGTAGAAACGCAAAGGGAAAAAACCACCAATATGTTTGCTATGATGATGTAAATTAAGCACCCACTCACAAGAGGCCCCAACCCCCTTTAGATAGCAAGTCATCACTTGCTGAGAGGCACCAACCTCTTATAAATGCAGACCACTACCAGCTCTAGCCACTGTTATACTTTTCATAAAATTTTCAAACTCAAAATAGAGGTTAATACATATACATAGAAATATAAATCTGATCTACTGTAGTACCAACTCCTTTCCTCAGCTCTGTAATTCTCGTTTGAATTGTGCTCTCTGTTGGTCACCCAACTCTAGTCACTCCCCTTTGCTTCACTTTGAACTGTGTTCTCTGTTCCTCAACCAACTCTGGTCACTCCCCTTTGCTTCATTGTATCTCTGTTAAACACTTGGCCCAGGCACCTTCGCATTTACACACTCACAGCGCTGCATTCTTCAGCTCACAACAATCCACTTTGCTCAATTGCACTCCATTGTTTTTGTTCTTCCGTTGCGCTAGGAACAATGTTGTCTCTATAGTCTCTGACTTTGATAGTGTACTACAACATGGCATGGTCTACAGTTGTTCTATCAAGTTACTTGCACTCAACAACCATATTCAATTCTGGAGATGGACTTAGTTCACTCAACCATCGCAGTCGCATTGAATCGCTCACTGGTTATCTAAGTGTCCCTTATACTAATAATAAGCTTTTAGTCATCCTGTACACTTCAGCAAGACTCCTCATTCCGCTATAACTTTTGTACTCAACCATGGAAGTTGAGTTAATGCAGAAGATGAACTTCTGAGTGTTTCCCTATGCTGAGAATTAATCCTCAGTCAAACTGTACACTCCAATGAAGTGTTCCATTCTTACAAAATAATCATAGTCATCAACTTGTACCTCGGGCCAGGGAAAATTTTAAGGATGGAAGTTTATCTTAAAGTTTAGAATAAGTAAATTGTAAAACAATTTATGATATTTTTTAAAAATATTTAGGTTTCAATTTATTTTATATTAATATATATAAAATTTTAGCGATTTTTAGGGTAAAATAATTTTATATTATAAAATTTGGGCGAATCAATTTTCAAAAAAATGGAAATTGGCGAATCTTTTTTTTTGAAAAAACATGGAAAATTAACCCACCTACGAATCTAAAATTTTCCCTGCCTCACGCATGGATTTCTTGTTTTTGTAGTTAGCTCTTCTGCACCCAACCATATTTTCCATTGAAGTCCTCATAACGTTTATGACAGATCAGGGATGACTTCTTTCTTTTGAGCCAGGGCCAGTAAATTAGCTCTGCACGTCGTGGTCCTCGTTGCCTTGTCTCCTTGGATTTGCTAATGATGGTTTTATTAAGATTATTTACTGTAGGGATCCATTGTCGAAATTCTTCATAAACCAATTAAGTTAGTTGCTACAGGTTAAGTACCGAATGGCTAAATTCCTGTAGATTAAAATCTCAATTTGTGATCAAATGAAGAATAATTTTGGAATTCCGAGATGTGGGGTTTGTTCAAAGTAGTCATTCATGTAACCTAGAAACAGTTTGTCAAAATTCATCACCACGAAGAAGTTATGGTTAGCTGAATTCTTAAATAGTGGAATTTTGGCTTTTAATTATTTCGAGTTAAGTACCTGGGTTTGACGTTTCAGATATTTCGTACCAGCACAGAGGAGATGAGTTGAATATTTATTTTGCCTCTTTTTCAAGCTTTGTGGAGCTACAATCATAAAGTCTAGATCTCAACCAAGCCATGCATGGGTCACAACTTTGCCAAGATAAATTCGCTATAACCAAATTCCAAACAAATCATTTGAAATATATTTTTGTAATATTGTTGGCATATAACTAAGATCATATCCTTGAGTTCAGGACCTCAAATCGTAAATGTATAATATATATATTGTAGTCACTCAATATTGTGAAAGGTTTATGTAGGGGAAGAGAAGCACAATTACATCTATTGGTTGTTGTATATTACACTCTGTTTTGGCTAGAGGAATAAAAGGGAATGAAGTTGTTGTAAGTTTTGTTGTCCATTTCGTGAATTGATCTTAGACTTGTAGCACATGGACAGGAAAGGCTGTTTGAACCCATCGTGTTTGCAGGGTTAACATAGATTATGTAAGTGTGAATTTTAGTGTTTATTTCCTTTTATTTCTTGCAAATGGTTTGAAGTAGATTCAATTTGCTTTGCCAATTTATTTTTGCATTCTGTAATTGCTTTTTGTAATTACTTTGTCAATTTATTTCTGCATTCTGCAATTCATTTATGCATTTTAGGTTATACTTTCCGATTTATGGTGTGACCCCGAGGATAGTATTTTATTTGATTTTGATTTTAGAATTAATTAAAATAGTTGATTGATTTCTCATTTACTTTCATTACTGATTTTTAGAATTTTTCCACTTAATTTCATACTTAAGTTTCTTTTAATATTTTCATAGGTTTGAGTTAAGAATAAGGAGTTTAATTTTATTTAAGTTTCGCAAGCCTGTGTAATGTTTTTATGAGAATACTTTGAACATGTGACAACTCCGTGAATATTCTTCCAAATTCATGAATATTTGAGAAGAAAGTTTTGATTTCAAATAAGTCTCTGAAGGAGTAATTTTTATGTTTTAAACTGAATCTTTTTGAATACTTATGAATCCATATGTTAGTGGTGTGAAACTCCTATAGCTTATGCTCTGTTTGAATAACCAAAATCAATTAAGAACCGAGTGAATTCTTAGTACAAATTGTGTGTTAACACTTAGAGGATTGCATGGCATTTACAGAGTGTTATTTGATTTGCTTGAGTCATAATGTGTTAATCATTAGAGTAGGTAATTTATTATTTGCTTGATTTTGTAGAAAGGTTTAATTAGATTTCTTTTTGTTCATCATTAGATAAATTAAACTAGAAACAGAGTTTTTGTACCTAATTCTATACTAAACAGTAAACTGATTTAGAAACAAAAATCATGTTATGTACCTAATTTTGTACTAAGCAGTAAACTGATTTAGGAATAGAAATTCAGTACTCCATTTGGTACCTTATTCCAAAATTTCTAAGATGTTAGTTTAGGCTAGATTCTCTGATCCTGCGTTACCTGCGCTTGTGCCTCGAAGCTTACGAGCCCCGATTGATAATTAAATATTGGAATTAGAACACATATAATTTCCACCAACATTTTTAGCACTATTGTCAGGGAGGTGCTAAAGGGATTAGAGCATAGTTTCTTTCACAAATTTTCTATGTGATCTTAGTTGCAGGGCAACTAAAGGGCGGAGAAGACGATAAGACATGAGTGAAAATTCACGCATCCACATTGGTTTGGGGTCGCTCCAAAGTCTAATTGTCCAAGTAAGTGAAGAGTTCAAGTTTGGCAAGTTTTATTGCAATTAGTAGTTTTAATTCATTTAGATTAAAATTTCAAGCTATTTAAAGATAAAACATTTTTGGGGTGTTGTAAGAGCCCCTGTGTATTGATCCATATTACGAGACACGAATCATCGACTAGTATGAGAAATTCAGGAACGATTGAGAGCTTGAAAAATGTCCCTCGAAGTACTTTCTCAAATACTAGTAGTAGCTCGGATATCTACCTCTTAGGAAGAGTTCATCCTGAACACATTCAGGAAATTATCTGTCTGTCCACAGCCAGAAAAGGATTTGGAAGTCTCTCTTGATTCCTCTTGCCTATCTACCAAGGAGATCGAGAAATCATGTACCAAATCTGATGGGGAGCATCCTATTGAACATGAGATCGAGGAACTTTCACCATGCCTATCAGCAAGCCTTGTATGCATTCCGGATACCAATTATCCAAGTTTGTCTGGCATGACCAAGGAAGATTTTTCGAGTGGTCCAAATGAAGAAATGGGCCAATACTACCAGGATTACATCGAGCATTGGTTCCAAATCAGAATCCAATCAAAGTACCACTCTCATCTTCAAATATTTTTTGTATCACATCTTTCAAAACTGTTGATTTTTCATATTCATGTACCTTCTAAAGTTTAAATGTTAAATCTAGGCATGAATATATCTTTGTACCTGATCCGCACATGGCTTCATTGGAAATTCTCTTTCACTTGAAGGAGGATGTATTTTATCCAGTAAAGTAGGAAAGTTAGTATTGTAATAAATAAATAAATGAAAATAGTAAAGAGAAAAATAAGTCCTTTTGTGAAAACTAGCTTGTCTGGCGCAACTAGATAGGAACTTTGCTTGAAAACCAAGTAATTAGCAGGCAAAGTTCCCAATAAAGTTTGTAAAATTGTATGAGTTCTTCAAATCATGTATCTTTGAAGTCATTATGTTTATACTCGAGTTGGTTGATGTGGGATCCCTTAACGCCCACCTGCCAACAAGCGTCCCATCAACATCAGCACATTATCTAGGATCAAGTTTAGAGTTACCTGGGAGCCTGCATTCCTTAAAGGCAGGTGTCATTGTCATCTACTGAGGAAATACATCAATGTTTCTTGGTGGATGAATTCTGGAGTCCATTCGACTTCAACAAATCCATTCATGGCTGGTAGAATGTACCTAGTGCCTTGATTCCCATTGACATCAAAGGTGGGATATCTCGCATTCGTTAGTGACCTCCTCAATGGTCGGTAATCCAATGATTCTTGCTTATGTTCGAAATCGACGCCATGTATTCACATATGCAAGATTGCACATGGGTGTGTAGTAATTGAAGACTATATGGTTTTGTGATCTCAACACAGCTTTGCAGCAGTCTAGATCTTTGTATCAACATTTATATTTTCATTTGCAGTAGTCTGGATCTTTGTATCAACATTTATATTTTCATTTTCAGCAGTATATTTATTTTAGTAAAGGTTGCCAACAATATATTTCTTTTAGTAAAGGCTGCCATATAGCAGTCTAGTCATTCATTTGCAGCAACAATCACCTTTCCTCAGTTGTTTGGTCACATACAACTCCTCAAGCATGGGGAAAAAGGGGAACTTCAGTTCATCCTTCAACCTTCTTTAGCAGATCAGATCCGTAGTCAAAAAAACTCTAGCCATTCCATCCTCCCCTTCATCTTGCAGCACCAAGCAGATCAACAACAAAGGTAAAACTTGAAGTAAAGTTGGCTTAAGATTCTCTAATTCATTAGAAGGTTTAAGAAACTTAATGATTAACCACTTCTCATTCCACGCATTATATATTTTATAAATCATTATCCTTCTGTTTGTCTTCCATTCATTACTCGTAATAAAAAAATATATACTTTGATTACAAGACCATTTAAAAGAAAATCCTTATGGTATATTAATAAAGGAAATCTCTATAGTGTCTTCTCCTCCCATGATAACAAGCATTCTATTCAGAGGACAAAGTCATCACTGCCATAAAATGATAAGGGAAACCACCTATAGGCATTGGCCTTGTGATGACAGAGCATGCAAGCACCCATTCACATACTTACCATCTCCATCACCACCTCATTTCATCCATCATCTCTTCCTCATCCATCCCTCTCTTGTCCTCTATTTGTATTGCTCTGTAAATTAGTATGATATGTTAAATGTGAAGAGTATCGCTCCTCAAGAACCAACACATCCAAATATTCAAGCATTACTGCTCCACAGAAACCAACACCTCTAAATATTCAAACAATGTTGCTACACAAGAACCAACATCTACAAAACAATGTTAAGAATTTTTCAATGAGCAAGGGATTTGTTTAAATGAGGACATGCGAATCGACAGGCATGGGGGGATGTTGGGGATCAAATATGTCCATTTTTCCACCATACAATACCACTATTCATAACCTAAATTCCTATATTTTTAACTCATTTCATACCATAATTCCACAACTTGTTGTCAATTCATATCTTACACTTTGTGGTTGATTATCATTAGTTTTCTTAACTTTTTAATAATTAGAGATGATTTTGCTATGATTTTCTAATGATGGTTTTGCCAAGTTTATTCACTGCAGGGATTCATTGCCAAAATTCTTCATAAGTCAATTAAGTTAGTTGCTATAGGTTAAGTACCGAATGGCTAAATTCATGTAGACTAAAATCTCAGTTTGTGATCAAATCAGAAGAAGAATCTTGGGATTTCGAGATGTGGGGTTTGTTCAAAGTACCCTCATTCAAGTAACCCAGAAATCGTTTGTCAAAATTCATCACCACAAGAAGTTATGGTCAGCGGAATTCTTAAGTACCGGAATTATGGGTTTTAATTATTTTGAGATAAGTAACGGAAATCTGGGTTTGACAGTTTCAGATATTTCATACCAACACGGAGGATATGAGTTGAAGATTTATTTTGCCTCTTTTTCAAGCTATGTGGAGCTGCAATCATAAAGTTTAGATCTCAATCATGCTATGCATGGGTCACAAGGTTGCCAAGACAAATTTGTCCTAACCAAATTCCAGAAAAATCATTTGAAATGTATTTTTGTAATATTGTTGGCATATAACTAAGATCAAATCCGTTCAGGATCTCAAATTATAAATGCATAATATATATATATATATATATATATATATATATATATATATATATATATATATTGTAGTCACTCCGTATTGAGAGAGGGTTGTGAGGGGAAGAGAAGCATAATTACATACGCTGGTTGTTGTATATTACACTCTATTTTGACTGAAGGAATAAAAGGGAATGAAGTTGATGTAAGCTTTGGTGTCCATTTCGTGAATTGAGCTTATACCTGCAGCACATGGATAGGAAAGGCCACCTAAACCCATCATGTTTGCAGGTTTAACATAGATTATGTAATTGTGAATTTTAGTGTTTATTTCATTTTATTTCTTACAAATGTTTGATGTATATTCAATATGCTTTGCCAATTTCTTTCTGCATTCTGTAATTTCTTTTTGTAATTGCTTTGTCAATTTATTTCTGCATTCTAGATTATGTAATTACTTTCTGATTTACGGTGTGACGGCAGGGATAGTAGTTTATTTGAATTTGATTTTAGAATTAATTAAAATAGTTGATTGATTTCTCATTTTTAGAATTTCTGCACTTAATTTTGTACTTAAGTTTCCTTTAATATTTTCATAGGTTTGAGTTAAGAATAATGAGCCTAATGTTATTTAAGTTTCGCAAGTCTGTGCAATATTGTTATGAACTTACTCTATTTGTGACAATTCCATGATTTTCTTCCAAATTCATGAATATTGGAGAAGAAATTTTGGATTTCAAATAAGTCTCTATAGGAGTAATTTTTATGTTTTAACCTGAATCTTTTTCATTGCTTATGAATCCATATGTCAGTGGTGCGAAACTCCTGTAGCTTATGCTCTGTTTGAATAACCAAAATCAATTGAGAACCGAGTGACTTCTTGGTACATATTGCATGTTAACACTTAGAGGATTACATGCCATTTACAAAGTGTTATTTGATTTGCTTGAGTCATAGTGCGTTAATAATTAGAGTAAATCGTTATTTGCTTGATTTCGTAGAAAGGTTTAATTAGATTTATTTTTGTTCATCATTAGATAAATTAAAGTGGAAACAGAGGTTCAGTACCTCATTCTGTACTAAACAGTGAACTTATTTAGAAATAGAAATCATGTTCTGTACCTAATTTTGTACTAAGCAGTAAACTAATTTAGGAACAAAAATTTCGTACTCCATTCAGTAAGTTTAGGCTAAATGCTCTAATGTTCAATAGGTCAGTTCAAATAAACTATTCATCTGCAAAATATCTTTCTTCCATTTTGACCATCCCTGAGTTAGTCCTTGCAAATATATTTCTTCAAAACTTGATCTATGATTTCGTGTTATGGGCTTGCCTACGACGGATCACTTTCTATCAACTTGAGCTCATTATCTAGAAAGATGATCTAGAAATCGTCAGTACCTTGGAATCTGCACGCCCTAATGGCAAGTTTCTCGCCTTCGACGATAGGTTGCATCATTGACCTTCGATCAAAGGATTCTGTGACATGTTCGACATCAGCTCATTTATTCACATTTCATGGATTGTATTGAGTACTTTGAGAGCCATTGACATTACTGGTGGTTTCTCTCACACTTGTTAATAGTTCACATCATTGACTGGTAATCAAGTGGTTTCTACCATGTTCGACTTCGACACATTCATTAACATGGATAGAATCGTACTAGTTCGGAAGCAGAAATCAAGACCCTGGATTTAGTTTCTACCATACAGACTGCGAAGAATTTTGTTACTCATTATACAGTGGACTATTCATAAATAGATGGTTGCGCCCATACTGTGTCTACATATGTCTGTACTCGTAATGTATTGCAAAATCATTCCTGTATTAGAACAGTTTAGTCAGTTTTAACCTGAGTATGGGAATGCCTACCTCAGCGATGATATGTTCACATATATATATTTTGCGTTGAATATTTTTACAGGTTCCGACTGGGGTGTCCACAAGATGATCCTTGAAATGATAAAGTACTTCACTCTTCTTGGATGACAAACTATATCCTCATCTATTACAAACTTCACACTTTAGGGGGCAATCTGTTGCACTAAAAATTGTCACCTTGACATTCTAAAATCTTTGTGAGTCCATTACCACTCATACTTTCCTCCTTTGCAAGTCTTAAGCCTCATTTCTTCATATCAAGCCTTGAAAATAAGAGAAAGTCTTCAAAAGTCTCTAAAACTCTGGTTCCACACTTTCTCTTAGCATTACCTACGGTCCCGCACCTAAAGGTCATGTCCCCTGCGTATCTGACCACTCTGTCTCTGTGATATGGGTGCGGACCCCTGTAAAAGTCAAAACGGCGCAAGTATATTCTTAAAAACTCACTTTGAGTCATTTCTAGAACCTTCTGGAAGGAATCTTGAGGTGGCAAGTTCGCTCCCTTAAGGTTCATGCATCCCATACCTTAAGGAGCTAACCCCTTGATGTGAGGAGCTTATCCCTTTGAAGGAGGACTCTATCCTTTCATAGGTGGACCTGTAACCTCCTTCCTCTGCACTATAAAATGAAGCATTGGGCTGGTTACTTGGAAGGTTGAAAGCTGAATATTTTTGAGGTGAAATGTTGATGGAACTTAGGCTTCCTAATTGAGCTTTTGTGAAGAGAGATTACATACCTCTTTGATCTCATTTGGAAGAGTGTGAGGCTTGTCAAAGTAAAGGAGATTCCTGTTTCAGACCCTGGGAAGAGCTTGTTCAACATCAAGGCACCAAAGGTTGTAAGGTTCTTCTACTTCAAAGTTAATACAAATAAGTTTATTTTTCTCAATAAGCTGTGTTTTATGGTTTATTTTTTGGATTCCTTGATCACCACAATGAACATGATTTATGATATTAGCTATGCATGTGTTATTTGATGTGTGCTTGTTTGTGATTGCAGGTTCTCAAAAGGAAACTCTTTCGGACGGTTGAAGGATGGCTGCTACAAACTAGCGTTGGACATAAGGTAGGGCCTAAACACCTCTATAGTTTTTGTTTATGAATCGTATATGATTAGAGAAAGATAGATTTGCTTGTCCTGCTTGTTGTTAGATATCTTTTGATACTAGGGAGATCGGCCTTGTCCTCAAGATCGATATATCCAGCCAACACATACCATAATTCAACAACTTGTTGCCAATTCATATCTTGCACTTCGTGGTTGATTATCATTAGTTTTCTTAATTGTTCAATGATTAGAGATGATTTTGCTATGATTTGCTAATGATGGTTTTGCCAAGTTTATTTACTGCAAGGATCCATTTCCGAAACTCTTCATAAGCCAATTAAGTTAGTTGCTACAGTTTAAGTACCGAATGGTTAAATTCATGTAGATTAAAATCTCATTTTGTGATCAAATTGGAAGAAGAATCTCGGGATTTCGAAATGTGGGGTTTGTCCAAAGTTCCCTCATTCAAGTAACCCAAAAATCATTTGTCAAAACTCATCAGCATGAAGAAGTTATGGTCAGCGGAATTCTTAAGTACCAAAATTCTTAAGTACCGGAATTATGGATTTTAATTATTACAAGTTAAGTAGCGGAAATATGGGTTTGACGGTTTCAGATATTTCGTACCAGTGCAGAGGATATGAATTGAAGATTTATTTTGTCTCTTTTCCAAGCTATGTTGAGCTACAATCATAAAGTCTAGATCTCAATCAAGCTATGCATGGGTCACAAGGTTGCCAAGACAAATTTGCCATAACCAAATTCCAGAAAAATCATTTGAAATGTATTTTTGTAATATTGTTGGCATATAGCTAAGATCAAATCTTTGAGTTCAGGATCTCAAATTGTAAATGCATAATATATATATATATATATATATATATTGTAGTCACTCAGTATTGAGAGAGGGTTGTGAGGGGGAAGAGAAGCATAATTACATATGTTGGTTGTTGTATATTACACTCTATTTTGGCTGAAGGAATAAAAGGGAATGAAGTTGATGTAAGCTTTGGTGTCCATTTTGTGAATTGAACTTATACCTGCAACACATGGACAGGGAAGGCCGCCTGAACCCATCATGCTTGCAGGGTTAACATAGATTATGTAAGTGTGAATTTTAATGTTTATTTCATTTTATTTCTTGCAAATGGTTTGATATAGATTCAATTTGCTTTGTCAATTTATTTCTGCATCCTATAATTTCTTTTTGTAATTGCTTTGTCAATTTATTTCTGCATTCTAGATCATGTAATTACTTTCTGATTTATAGTGCGACCCTGGGGATAGTAGTTCATTTTAATTTGATTTTCGAATTAATTAAAATAGTTGATTGATTTCTCATTTTCAAAATTTCTGCACTTAATTCTGTATTTAAGTTTCCTTTAAAATTTTCATAGGTTTGAGTTAAGAATAATGAGAGTAATGTTATTTGAGTTTCGCAAGCCTGTGCAATATTGTTATGAGCATACCCTATATGTGACAATTCTGTGATTATTCTTCCAAATTCATGAATATTGGAGAAGAAAAATTTGATTTCAAATAAGTCCCTAAATGAGTACTTTCTGTGTTTTAAACTTAATCTTTTTCATTGCTTATGAATCCATATGTTAGTGGTGTGAAACTCTTGTAGCTTATGGTCCATTTGAATATCCAGAATCAATTAGGAACCGAGTGACTTCTTAGTACATATTGCATGTTAACACTTAGAGGATTACATGTCATTTACAAAGTGTTATTTGATTTGCTTGAGTCATAGTGCATTAATCATTAGAGTAGACAAATTGTTATTTGCTTGATTTCGTAGAAATGTTTAATTAGATTTCGTAGAAATGTTTAATTAGATTTATTTTTGTTCATAATTAGATAAATTAAACTAGAAACAAAGGTTCAGTACCTCATTATGTACTAAACAGTGAACTGATTTAGACACAGAAATCATGTTCTGTACCTAATTTTGTACTAAGCAGTAAATTGATTTAGGAACAAAAATTTCGTACTCCATTCAGTACCTTATTCCAAAATTTCTAAGATGTTAGTTTAGGCTACATGCTCTAATCCTAGATTACCTGCACTGCCTCGGTTGATAATTAAACTTACAAGACACGGTTGATAATCTCAACAGAAAGGATGGTTGGAAATTAAGTAAAAATTGGATTCCTACTCTTTCTTAATGAATGTCTAAAATTTCCTACTCCTTTTTTTTCTTTTTTGTATATTTTAAATATTATTTTTTAAAATTTGTTTTTAATTAATAATTTTTCATATATATTAAAATAATCCTATACCATTATAATTTACTTGGTTCATTTGTTAACATATATGTCTTTATTTATATATATATATATATATATATATATATATATATATATATATATATAATTTTGTTATTTTACTTTTAATAATAAAATATAAACATATAAATATATAAATATAATATAAGACTACTCTTTATAATAAAATAAAAGAAGATATTATAAATTGTTTTTTACCATTGTAATGAGATATCTTTTAGTTGTTCATTAAAGACGAATAAAAAATTCTACATAGTTTCATTAATACAAACTCCCCAGATAATAACTGGAAAAGATATTGTATGAGAAAATCAATGGCGTGGACTCATACCTAGCACAGAGTCACAGACCTGAGTCCCAAATAGACCTAACAACACTGATCTAAAAAGACAATAACACCTGAATAAAATAGTCGTGTAACAACTAGAGAATACAGGAAATACAACCATTAAACATGAATGTTTAAGAGGGCACATTTAAAACCAGAGTTGACCAAGCTGGGTTGCAGACTTTGGAACCAATTTGCCGCAAACTTTTTTGTTGTCACCAAAAAAATGGCGGTGTGCTTTATGTCAGGAGAGTCATAGGAATGGAGTGGGTGTTCTCGATCTTTGTTGTCCATGAGGTCTTCCAAAATAATTAAACCTGGATCCAATTTTAAAGCTTTTTTAAGAGAATGTTCGTTGTGCAGTTGACTTCTCTATAAATGTGCTGAAATGTAATTTTATGGAACTTCAATTTTTAATTATGAGTTTTCAGGTTTCTAAATGAAGCACTGGAGCCAAGCCTGTCGACAACGCGTTTTGAATCATCCAGTGTAAATATTATTAAGGTTTTTGAATTTAGCCAAGTATCAAAAGAATTAATCCAATGATAAATTTAATTTTGGTATTTGATCCATAGTCAATGTTTAAAATAAATAGATATTATAAATTATTATCATAGATATTTGTGTTCAAATATATCTTTATTTTTCATAGTTTTATTTATTATTAATTTATTTTTTAGTTTTAAAGATATTGTTTTAAGTAATTAAAAAAAAAAATTATAATAGAGTTTTAAAATTTTTTGGATAAAAATTACCAAATATTTCAAATCATCATTTTCATTTATTAATTACATACTATTAATATTTTCTTATATAATATAATTTTTTTAATGGTTAGCAAAAATTACTAAATACTATAAATTATAATATTTCATTTATTGATTAAATATTATTAATTACATATTATTAATTCCATTTGACTTTCTCTAATATTTTTATTTTGAACTTGATGTATCTCAACTATTTAAACATGTGAATAGATAAGATTTGTAAACCACATTAAACTATTTAAATCACATTAATTGGTTCGAAAAGTCAACAAAACACTAATCATATAATTAATCCAAAAAAAATCTTAATAACAAAACAGACCATAAAAACTTGAAGTCAAAAATTATAAAATTATTTTTCAAAATATATATAAATAATAGAAATAAAAAAGTTCAAATTCTCAAATAAAAAATATTCTTCCTAGCCAGCCCTAAAAACAAAATATATATATATATATATATATATATATATATATATATATATATTAAAAAAACCAAAAACATAAAATTTTAAATTTTATTTTAAATATCTAAAATTATAATGTGATAAATTACTTTTAAAAAATTTAATAAATTTATAATATCATTTAAAAAAATAAAATGAAAAAGTTTTGATTCTGAAAGAAAAAATACTTTTTTTTTAAGAATTAGGAACAAACTAAAATCAAATAAAAATTGGCATTATAATATTATAAAATTTGAGTGAGCTTAATGGTTAAGAGCATATATTTCTTCCTAAAAAATCACGAATTCAAAAAACCAAAAACGTAAAATATGTATGCCTTCGAAAACGTAACATTCAAATCAAACAAAATAAAATTTAATACACCAATTTAATATTTTACTTAATTATGATTTTAAAAATTAGAAAATAATAATAATAACCTGATTTAAAATAAAAGAAATTCAAAAACTTTGATTCTCACATTAAAAAAATTCTCCGAGCGAAGGAAACCAAAACTAAAAGCAAATAAAAAAATTAGTTACAAAGATAAAAAGTCAGACATTTGTTGAACCTCACAAGAATTTTCTATTTGTTTTATAATCTTCCATCTATCCGTGAATGGGTTGTCTGGAATTGTCATGCATTTTGCTTACATTAAGTACACCGCTAGTTAGTACTATTTTAAAACAACTCTGTAAAATTGGATAGAGATAGGTGACCTAATCATTTTCTTCTTAAAAAAAAGTGACCTAATTTGAAAAAACAACATCTTAGTGGTGTCTTTGGGTTTCTGTTGTTTCGAAGTAGAATGGATCATTTGCAACACGGAATTAATTAAATTTTCAATGTTCAACTATATTAATGACAAGCATTAAATGTTAAGCAATATTAATGACAATCATTAAATGGTAAGCAAAATGAACGACGACGATTACTTAAATGCTACCATTTTATAGTCCATGTGAAAGTCAATGCATCGTATAGAGCTAATCTTACTAGTTGGTATGAGTCATCTCAAACAGTAGGACAATTCTGAAAAATTAGATAGAGATTGGTGACCTAATTGGGAATCTCTAAAACAACATGAGAGTTTTTATCTCCTCTAAATTAATCATTTGCACTATTCAACTAGTTAAATGTTCAATAATACTAACGATAAATTAATCCCTTGCACTATTCAACTAGTTAAATGTTCAATAATACTAACGATAACGATTAAATTATTTTTTTTTAATTTTATATTTTTTTAATAAAAAACCTAAACCAACCACATTTTCTAAATTATATTAATATAATTAAAAAATACAAATACAAATTTTTTAAATTTTTTATAAAAGATGTATTTTATATAGGTTTGTCCTAAATTTGTTTTTGTTTGGATAAGAGTTTAATAGGTTAACAAATATAAATTCTTTAATTTTTTTATAAAAGATGTATTTTCTGTGGATCTGTTTTAAAATTGTTTTTGTTTGGTTAAGAGTTCAATAAGTTAACAGCCTAAGACCCAAGAGGTATCTGGAAAGGGTGAAAGTTTGCCCCCTTGGTATCACTAGTGAGATAATTCCAAGTGGTGTGGTTAAGTCTACGCATTGACTATCTCACTACTGGTTCCTTTGTTAAAGATTATTTCTCCTTTGTTAATGAGTTGAAAGATATTGAGTTTGATCATGATGATTTTATGGTGAGTTTTGATAATGTTTCTCTTTACAGGAACATCCCGATTAAAGAGGCTATTGAAGTTATCAATCACATAACGGATCCTGATTCTGTTAAGCTTGTTGAGATTTTCCTTACCTCGACCTTCTTTAATTTCGAAAGTGAATTCTATGAGCAAATGTGTAGAGTAACGATGGGTTCTCCCCTCTCCTGTGGTTGCCAACCTCTTTATGAAAGAATTTGAAGCTAGGGATTTAGCTTTTGCTCGCTTTAAGTTATGGCCCCATGGTAGAGAAAAGCTAGCTTCTTTCTTTGAACACCTTAATAACCAGTCTGATTCCATTAAATTCACCAATGGAATTTTACCCTTTCTTGATGTTTTCACCTCAAGAAGGGATGATGGTTCTTTCTCCCACCAAGTGTTTCGTAAGAAAACCCATAGTGAGCAGTATCTTCATGCTAAATCTCATCACTTTCCAGCCCAAAAACTAGGTGTTCTCAATACTTCAGCTACTAGGGCTATTTGGGTTTCAGATGAAAACCATCTGATGGATGAGAAAAACAGAGGAATGGTTATAGTAAGTTGCAAGGTTTCAGAGCCTTTTTGAAAGCTAGTCGAGGACCTAATTCTAAAAAACAGGTTAGGGTGGCCTCTAATGTCCAGCTTCCCTTTATCCAAGGGACGACTCACAAAATTGCTAGAATTCTTAAGAAGCAAAAGATTGGCTCCGTCTTTAGACCTTTTAAAACCATTCGTAGCTCTTTAAGATCTGTTAAAGACCCTATTGATCCCAAATGCATGAAAGGTGTTTATTTAATTCTGTGTTCATGTGGAACCCACTACATCGGTGAGATTGGTCGTTCGATTTCACAAAGGATTCAGGGGCACGCAGTGGACCTTAAGCATTGTAGGACCCGCTCATCTACTCTAGCCGAACATGCTAAATTAACGAAGCACCATATTTTCTTAGAGTTTTGGACCATGGCATTGAGTAACGCCTAAAACTATAAAAGGGGAAAGAGATCATTAGGCGAAGGCATTTTCTCAAGCATTGAATATTTGATGAAGAGCAAGATCTAGAATTTGGTTATGGTGCATTGCTGGATCTGAACCAAGGAGGAACCTAAGCGCTAAAAGATGGATAAGTTCTATTGATGGGTCAAGATCTTAAGGCTTGAATAGTAGTATCTTTATGTGATTTTGATCTCTTATATTTGGCACATGATTTAATCTATAAATTTGATAATCTGGGTATAACTAATGTCTGAATAAGTGAGAAGCGTAAATTCTCTTTTATAGATCTGTACGCAGGTTCGGCACATCAGAGGCGCGTATACACGCTGATTCAGTAAGTGAAGACAGCGTATATGCTGGTTGGCCTTAATACAGTAGCATATGTACGCATGTTTCTACATTTTGGAGTAGCGTACGTCTCATGAAATATGTTTTAGCTGCTTCTGTTTATTACTACAATGTTCTGGGTTCAGGATTGGTTTCTGGTTATTATTACTATATTCTGGTTACAGTCTTCTGAGAAGTGATTGGTTGATTCAGTATTGGTTTGTTCAAAGAAGATTGGTTGATACAGATATACTTGATGTTTGATTGATGTTATTCATGGATCCAGTCTGAAAATGAAACGTGGTCCCTGGAAGAAAAGAGAAGGTTGTAGTCTTCTGTAGGTCAGCACCTACGTACTAGTGCCTCAGCTAGTACAAGAGCTAAGGGGGTTAAAGCTCCCTTCTAGGAGAAGCTGGAGAACGAGAGAAGGTTGTACCCTACTGCAGGTAGCAGCCTGCGTACTGGTATAAGTCTGCACCAGTACAGATACATTGTAGAAAGAAGTTTCTAATTAAAAGAAGATAGAGACGAATTGCAGTAGGCGGTTTTCACCCACATTGGGTTTCCACCTTATATCTTGTGTTCTTATGTGTGACTGCCTATTCTGTTTTACTATTCCTAGTTACTGTTTATATGGTTTGATGCACAGATTAATGATCAACATCTGAAGAATAATTTAAATTACAAGTCTGTTGGTTATACGCTAGTTTCCTTAACTGCAGTTGCGTACATATGCAGTTTTTACTAACTGAAGTAGCGTATACAAATCTGATTGTGAAATGAAAAATAATTGACCTGATATTATTGATTCAACCCCCCTCTTAGTATTATTTCCAACAATCTCCACAAGATTTAGGGCCTTCTCCTCCTCTCGAATTGGAGGGAACACACCCCTTTATAGGAAAACCAACAGTTTTGTTATCTCCCATTGCAACCAGCTATATATCAGTTTGAAACCCCATCAGAACTGTTGGAAATATCTCATCGAGTACTATAATGGGTCTTCCTCGGTTTTTTATGATTTGACACTTCCCTAGGAAGTCATTTTTCCAAGAAGGGTCACTTTTGTCAGGCTAGGCAGTAACTCCATAGGGCAGAAATAAATTGACTGTATTATTCCATCAGGTAGGTCTGATGGAAATAATACTGAGACCGGGGGGGGGCATGAATCAGTATTATTAAATTCTTCTCAATAAGCCATTCAGATTTATACTTTAAATTATTCTTCTGATATTGATGATTTACTTGTATATCAGTACTAAACAAGAACAGCAAAACAGAAAGTCACACAAAGGAACACCAGATGTAAGGTGGAAACCCAATGTGGGTGAAAACCACCTCCTGCAATATGTCTCTATCTTCTTTCAATTAGAACTTCTTTTACAATGATTTTGTACTGGTGCAGTCCTTTACCAGTACGCAAGCTGCAACCTGTAGAGAGCAACAACTCTCTCTCGTTTTCCAGTCTCTCCTAGAAGGGAGCTACAACCCCCTTTGCTCTTTTACTTCCAAGAAGATGAAACGGTCATCAAGCAAATCAGATCAACATATATTTTCTTTATACAGCAGATCTTTCAAAATCACCCAAGCGCCAACCCAAGCACTAGATCAAAATATAAATAAATATCTGATCTGGTCACCCATTAAAAACAGAGGTTGTTTATGCCGAAATCAGAACACAATGCAGAGGAGATACATATAACAGTGCACCCGGAGGCTAGACACAAGACAAACCCAATATGCGCACCTAGAACCCTTTAGCGAATAGCAAAGGAGGCTATATCAGAGTTAAAGAATGACTGTTGCTTAAAAGTAACCGTGGGGTTGGTTGCTCTTATGCTACTTACTGAACTGCAATACACCCGGAGAAATGCGATTTCTCTCGAAGAAATGTCTAAACTTCAAGCCTGCGATCCTTTGCTCTGTTCTGCGCGCATTCTCCTTGATTTAGGTTCAGTAATTACTCCTTAACCGATCACAAGAATGCCAATCAATTCTCCCTTAAGATCTTCAATTCAGAATCGATGCTTACCACTGGATCTCTTTTCTTCTTATATAGTCACGCTTTTGATAAAACTATGAATCGAAACCAGAGGATCCGAAAACCTGGGGCTCGTCTGTTTTGACCGATCTCTTAAGAAAAAGGCTTAAGCGGGAAAAAAATGAAAACGGTCCAAACAACAAAAGGCGGACTTTCAACTTAATGCACCCATAATAATATATCTAGTACAATCCTTATCGCTATCGGCGCTTGCCCATATCATGGCCTATTCCCGACGTCCGATCCGATGGATCGGATGCGACATGCCCAATTAACCAGCCTATATATATATATATATATATATATATATATATATATATATATATATATATATATATATATATATATATATATATATATATATATATATATATCGGGTCCGCTCTTTTCATTGCTATCGTCGATTTGAAGTGGGAGGCTTTTATAAACTATGTGATGGATGCGATGTATTATAAAGTCCCTTTAAAGTTCCCATCGGGTCCGCGGAGTTATCGCAATCGGAGGATTTGAGGTGGGTGACCCTATATACCTTGCGATATACAGCGGATGCGATATTGTTATAAACCATATTTGAAATGCCACCATCGGGTCCATTGTAATCGGGTCCATTGCGATATGCCATCGGGTCACATAGCCGAAACCCCGATGCGCCGATATGGCGAAATATATATATATATGCCATCGGATCCATATGTGCCGAAACATATTTAACTTGTGTTGTTTCCGCCTAAAAGGAAAAAGGCCTTTGATTATTGTAAAAGCATATATATAGGTTTTGGGTGCCCAAACACTTCCGATAACGTTAATACATGCATATATGGCCTGATCACTCCCGATAATGATTTAGCATGCATCCAAGGGTTTTAATAAGCCCGATACCTCCCAATAAGCATGAGAATGAGCCTCTATTGCTCCGATAAGCTCCCAATGGCTCAATGGTTCCGATAACTGCTTCTTTGTGATATAAACATATGTAAATGGCCCCTCTTCTCTCCTCTTAGCTCCTCTTGGCTCTTCTTGTATATAAGAGAGATGTCTGTCTGTGAGAGGGTTGCCATCAAGTTCAACACATGTCCATAATGCCAAAATGCCAACAATCTCCCCCTTTGGACTTGATGGCAACAACACCGACCAAAAAGCACTCTCCCCCTTTGACATCAAGGGCAAAGGGCGGATATCTACTTTTCCTGACTATTTCTCCCCCTGAGAGCTTGCTCCTCCTGATTTCTCCCCCTGAGAACCTGTTCCGCCTGATTATGAACCGGATTCTGAAAGTGACATCAACTTCAGAGTTTTCTGGCAATCATTTCATTCCACAACATTTGGCGACACCATGTTCTTTATGACAGAAAGTCGAGCTATTCTGGCTATGTATAATACAGAGACCGCCCTGTTTTTCCCTTCAGCTGGTGCTGTTAATTGAACTCGGCACCTTTATTGCCATGGATATTGAGACAACCAAGAACTTACCGAGGCCCGCCGGCTGCCCTGTTCGCTCCTACTAAAATAAAATATGGTGAACGCCTTATTTACAGTTCATCTACCAACATATTACTCCTTCTGTAATACTATAATGCCAATAATGAATTATGCTCCCCTGAACCTTGTACGCGTATACCCCATAATAACCTCACATACAAGCACCAATCTGAGAATTAACAACAGGATGATGCATCAACAACCCCCAGCTTTTATCTGAGGTATTCAAAAGTCTCCCTGGGGAATGGTTTGGTAAATATATCAGCCACTTGTTCCTTAGAAGAAACATATTCCAACTTGACCATTTGTTCAAGCACTTGTTCCCTGAGAAAATGATACTTGATCGGTATGTGCTTGGTTTTTGAATGCATGATTGGGTTCTTTGAAATGCTGATTACACTTGTATTATCACATAAGATGCAGATAGGTGGAGTACAAGTGATTTGAAAATCCTGCAAGGTCTGCATCATCCAAAGAAGTTGAGTGCAACAAGATGCAGCAGCCACATATTCTGCTTTAGCTGTAGATAAGGCAATTGAACTCTGTTTCTTGCTAAACCATGATACTAATCTGGAACCCATAAAGAAGGCACCACCACTTGTGCTTTTCCTGTCATCCACACTTCCAGCCCAATCTGCATCTGTGTAAGCATGGAGTGTGAGATCTGTGTGTCTAGGATACCATAAGCCATAGTTTTGAGTACCTTGAAGATATTTGAAGATTCTCTTAACTGCCTGAAGATGAGTTTCCTTAGGATTGGCCTGAAATCTTCCAACTATTCCCATTGCATGCATGATGTCTAGTCGGGTACTTGTCAAATAAAGTAGACTTCCAATCATAGATCTGTAGGTTGGTTGATGAACTACTGCTGATTCATCATTCGCACTAACACTGCATCCTGTAACCATGGGGGTACATACTGGTTTTGAATCTTCCATGCCATACTTCTTCAAAATCTGCTTGAGGTACTTGGTTTGAGACAAGAAGATACCGTCTTCATTTTGTTGGATTTTCAATCCAAGAAAGTATGTCAGTTCTCCTAGCAGGGACATTTCGAATTCTTTCTGCATTACCAGGGCAAAGCTTTGACTCATAGCTTCTTCATTGCTGCCAAAGATAATATCATCTACATACACAACAAGTATTAGCAACTTGACATTTTCAATTTTTATATAAAGATTGCTATCTGCTGATCCTTTTGAAAAACCTTGTTGATGAAGATATTTGTCCAAACGGTAGTACCAAGCCCTTGGAGCCTGTTTAAGACCATAGAAAGCCTTTTTCAATCTGCATACAAGATTTGGATCATTCCCAAGAATGAAACCATCTGGTTGCTCAATGTATACTTCTTCTTCTAAGTCTCGATTCAGAAAAGTTGATTTCACATCCATTTGAAATACTTTGAACTTTTGAAAGCTTGAGAGAGCAAGGAACATTCGGGTGGCCTCAAGTCTTGCAACAGGAGCAAAAGTTTCTTCAAAATCTATTCCTTCTTGTTGGGCATACCCTTTACACACCAGTCTTGCCTTGTTTCTAATTACCTCCCCATTTTCGTTCAACTTATTTTTGAAGATCCATTTTGTTCCTATGACATTCTTATCCTTTGGTCTAGGAACCAACTCCCAAGTGTTGTTCTTTTCGATCTGTTCAAGTTCTTCATCCATTGCCTTGACCCAACATTCATCTTTGCATGCCTCTCTTACATTTTGAGGTTCAGTGGAGGAGAGTAATACCAAATAGCTTGAAGCTTCTGCAATTGTTCTTCTTGTTTGTACGCCTGCCCCTTTTTGTCCCAAAATTTGAGATTCTGGATGATTCTTCTGCACATACCTGGATGGAGTCTTCTCTTCTATCCTTATCTGTTCCTCTGGTGCCTCTTGAGGTTCTTCTTCTTCATCATTGGTCTGATTTGGAGGGTAGTTTTCGTCTTCTTCGATATTTTCATACCTTACCTGCCTAGGAATGTATCCTTTTTCATTGACCACTACATCAATGCTGTCAACAATTCTTCCAAGTCTTTTATTGTAACACTTATATGCTTTGCTGTGGGGAGAATAACCAAGGAGAATGCCTTCATCTGCTCTAGGTTCAAGTTTTCCAATCTGTTCATCATTGTTCTTGATATAGCATTTGCTTCCAAAAATTTTGAAATGCTTTACCGAAGGAGTCTTGCCATACCAGATCTCATGAGGAGTTTGAGTGTTGTTCACTCGTACATTTGTTTTGTTGAGAATCACAACCGCAGCAAATGCAGCTTCACCCCAGAAGGTTGCAGGAGTTCCAGACTCATCAAGCATAGCACAAGCCATTTGTTGAACAGTTCTGTTCATCCTTTCAACCACTCCGTTTTGCTGAGGAGTCCTAGCTATAGAAAATTCCCTTCTTATTCCATGTTCTTCACAAAAATCGAAAAATTCATTTGAAGTAAATTCCCCACCTCTGTCAGACCTGAGGCACTTAATTTTGTGATCCGATTCATTTTCAGCCAAGGCTTTGAAAGCTTTGAATTTTTCGAATGCTTCGTCTTTGTGCTTCATAAGTCCTAACCAAACCATCCTAGAGAAGTCATCAATGAATAATATAAAATATTCTTCTCCTCGAGGTGACCTTGTCCTAAATGGACCACATACATCTATATGTACCAGCTCAAGAGGCCTGCTAGCTGATCCTTCCTTTTCAGGAAAGTTAGTTCTGGTTTGCTTACCAAACTGACATGATTTGCATATTGTGTTGTCTGGAATTTTGATGTCTGGAAGACCACGGACTGCCTGGTATTTGTATGCTTTCCTTATTTGTGAAAAGCTTAGGTGCCCCAACCTTCGGTGCCATAACCAATGTTCATCGTCCTTTCTCAAATAGCATTGTTGTTTTCCTTCTTCAAATATGTATAAATTATTTGGAGTTCTTCTGCCTTTGATCACTGTTTTTCCTGTATCGAGATCACGAACACTACATCCATTTGATCGAAATATTACCTCTGTTCCTTGATCGCACATCTGACTGACACTCAGTAGATTATGCTTCAATCCATCAACATACAAAACATTTCCAGCCTTGACCTTTTCTTTCAACTGAGCAGTGCCTTTTCCTTGTATGGCCGCAGGAGTATCATTTCCAAAAGAAACCTTCTTTCCCTTTTCTAGAGTAGTATATGATTCAAGTTTTTCTTTATCACCTGTCATATGCTTCGAACATCCGCTGTCGATAAACCATAAATTTTCCTATCCTTCTGCATAAAAAGCTATCCCACATCTTTCTGGTTTTGGTTCCTTTATTCTCCATGTACTTGAGGCTTGTTCCTTTGTCTGCCAAAACCTGCTCGTGCATTCAAAATATTCATGACCAAAGTTATTACAAATAGAACATTCAATTTCACTTTCAAGGGCGGAAAAGTTGTTATAGGTCCTCTTCGTGAGTCTAGACATACTTCTTTGTTTTTGGGCTTCTCTAGTCATGATTGTATTATAGGCAACACATTGAGCTACTTTGTGACCAAAGTTATGCCAAGAGAAACATTGGCCATTGAAGAAACTCCTGCGATTATCAAATCTATCATCCAATCGATTGTAGTTTCTACTGACATCCATTCTTGAGGCAAATTGGGAAGGTTTTACTTGTGGCTAGTTGTAGCTTCTGTTTGTTCTTAAGGTAGCTTGCCTCCGATTTTCTTGATAGTCGTTGTTCGTTCTTGAGGTAAACTATCCTTGATTTACGTGATGATTTCTATTAGGCATTTTCTCGCTCCTCCTTGCTGCATCAAGATAACTTTTGGAGGTGGATGCTTCAGATGCTTCTCCATTATATTTCAGACCTGTCTTGATTAATGGAGAACGTTGCACATTGATGATCTCATCCAGAGTTTCAGATCCTTTAACAAATTTAAGATTAAGAGCTTTTGTCTTCTCAATCTCCTTTCTAAGACCAACAATTTCACATTCCAATTTTTCAAGATGTTTTTCCCTTTCAGCTAGTTGACATTGCAGAGATTCAATAATCACATTTTTCTCTTCTAAGCAAATTTTGAGATTAGACATTTCTTCATAAAAACCTTCTTCATCTATAGCATCCATGTAGTCATCATCTTCAAATGCCATTAAGAGTTTATAGACATTACCTCGTTCATCTTCGTCACTATTTGAGAGTCCATCACTATCTTCAAGAGTGTAATAACTTTTCTTATTTGCATTCTGTTTCTTGTTCCATCTAACAGGTTCCTTTCCCTTGTCATTCTTTTCTTTATGAGGACATTTGGCAGCATAGTGACCCACTCTTCCACATGCAAAGCATTTGAAAGGTAGCTTACCTCGGAATCGTCCAGCACCCCGTTGAAGATTTTTGACAAAATTTGATTCTTCTTCTTCTTCTTATATGTGTCCTGACTCATAGAAGTCTTCTTTGCCAGAAGCCTTGAAGGTAGCTTCTCTCCTGTCTGATGGTCCTCCTTTCCTCATTCCATAAGCAGTTAGAATTCCATGCAGCTGTGACATTTTAAGGTTTTGAAGATTCTCTTTTTCTTCTATTGCAGAAACTTTAGATTCAAACCTAGGGGACAAAGATCTGAGAACTTTTTCAACCACAACCGCCTCTTTTATTTCTTCACCCAAGTTTTTCATGCAATTAACAATCTCATCCACACGAAGGAAGTAATTAGCCACACTTTCATCATTATGCATTCTGAGATTTTCATACTGAATCCTGAGAGTTTGAAGTTTTGCTCGTTTTACCTGTTCATCCCCTTAGTAGCTCAAAACAATCTTGTCCCATATTTCTTTTGCGGATTTATATTGCATAACTTTAACAAATTCTGATTGCGATAGGCATCCCAATAGAGTATTGACTACCTTAGCATTTGTTTCATATTTCTTCTTCTCAGCGGGATCTGTAGGAGTTGCTGCAGGAAAAGCGTACCCTGTTTCTATGATATCCCAGACTTCTGTACCAAGAGATTGAAGATGGGCAGTAACTCTTACCTTCCAATATATGAAGTTTGTTCCATCAAAAATTGGTGGCCTGATTGATGCTTCCCTCTCGTAGTTGCTCATGATGAATGATCTCCCTTCAAGCGATCAAGCTTCTCTGAAGGACCTAGCTCTGATACCAATTGATGGAAATAATACTGAGAGGGGGGGGGGGGGGTGAATCAATATTATTAAATTCTTCTCAATAAGCCATTCAGATTTATACTTTAAATTATTCTTCTGATATTGATGATTTACTTGTATATCAGTACTAAACAAGAACAACAAAACAGAAAGTCACACAAAGGAACACCAGATGTAAGGTGGAAACCCAATGTGGGTGAAAACCACCTGCTGCAATATGTCTCTATCTTCTTTCAATTAGAAACTTCTTTTACAATGATTTTGTACTGGTGCAGTCCTTTACCAGTATGAAGGCTGCAACTTGCAGAGAGCAACAACTCTCTCTCGTTTTCGAGTCTCTCCAGGAAGGGAGCTACAACCCCCTTTGCTCTTTTACTTCCAAGAAGATCAAACAGTCATCAAGCAAATCAGATCAACATATATTTTCTTTATACAACAGATATTTCAAAATCACCCAAGCGCCAACCCAAGCATTAGATCAAAATATAAATAAATATCTGATCTGGTCACCCATTAAAACAGAGGTTGTTTATGCCGAAATCAGAACACAATGCAGAGGAGATACATATAACAGTGCACCCGGAGGCTAGACACAAGACAAACCCAATATGTGCACCCAGAAACCTTTAGCGAATAGCAGAGGAGGCTATATCAGAGTTAAAGAATGACTGCTGCTTAAAACAAACCCTGTGGTTGGCTGCTCTTATGCTACTTACTGAACTACAATACACCCGAAGCAATGCGATTTCTCTCGAAGAAATGTCTGAACTTCAAGCCTGCGATCCTTTGCTTTGTTTTGCGTGCATTCTCCTTGATTTAGGTTCAGTAATTGCTCCTTATCCGATCACAAGAATGCCAATCAATTCTCCCTTAAGATCTTCAATTCATAATCGATGTTTGCCACTAGATCTCTTTTCTTCTTATATATTCACGCTTTTGACAAAACCATGAATCGAAACCAGAGGATCCGAAAACCTGGGGCTCACCTGTTTTGATCGATCTCTTAAGAAAAAGGCTTAAGCGTGAAAAACAATGAAAACGGTCCAAACAACAAAAGGCGGACTTTCAACTTAATGCACCCATAATAATATATCGGGTCCAATCCTTATCGCTATCGGCGCCTGCCCATATCATGGCCTATTCCCGACGTCCAATCCGATGGATCGGATGCGACATGCCCAATTAACCAGCCTATATATATATATATATATATATATATATATATATATATATATATATATATATATATATATATATATATATATATATATATATATATATATATATATATATCGGGTTCGCTCCTCATCGCTAACAACGCATGCCGTATCATGGCTTATTCCCGACTTCCGATCCGATGGATCGGATGCGACATGCACATTAACCCTCCTTTTTATATATATCGGGTCCGCTCTTTTCACTATATATATATATATATATATATATATATATATATATATATATATATATATATATATATATATATATATATATATATATATATATATATATATCGGGTCCGCTCCTCATCGCTAACAACGCATGCCCGTATCATGGCTTATTCCCGACTTCCGATCCGATGGATCGGATGCGACATGCCCATTAACCCTCCTTTTTATATATATCGGGTCCGCTCTTTTCATTGCTATTGGCGATTTGAAGTGGGAGGCTTTTATAAACTGTGCGATGGATGCGATGTATTATAAAGTCCCTTTAAAGTTCCCATCGGGTCCGCGGAGTTATCGCAATCGGAGGATTTGAGGTGGGCGACCCTATATACCTTGCGATATACAGCGGATGCGATATTGTTATAAACCATATTTGAAATGCCACCAACGGGTCCATTGCAATTGGGTCCATTGCGATATGCCATCGGATCACATAGCCGAAACCCCGATGCGCCGATATGGGGAATATATATATATATATATATATATATATATATATATATGCCATCGGATCCATATGTGCCAATTTAACTTGTGTTGTTTCCGCCTAAAAGGAAAAAGGCCTTTGATTATTGTAAGAGCATATATATATAGGTTTTGGGCGCCCAAACACTCCTGATAACGTTAATACATGCATATATGGCCTGATCACTCCCGATAGTGATTTAGCATGCATCCAAGGGTTTTAATAAGCTCGATACCTCCCAATAAGCATATATATGAGAATGAGCCTCTATTGCTCTGATAAGCTCGCAATGGCTCAATGGTTCCGATAACTGCTTCTTTGTGATATAAATATATGTAAATGGCCCCTCTTCTCTCCTCTTAGCTCCTCTTGGCTCTTCTTCTATATAAGAGATATGTCCGTCTGTGAGAGGGTTGCCATCAAGTTTAACACATGTCCATAATGCCAAAATGCCAACAAGGTCCTCATTATATACATGAGGGAGAGATTGTTCAGTTCGTCTCCCAATGACTATTCATATTCCTATCTATCTATTTACAATAATTCACCCAATCACGAGGATTAGGTGTCAACATTCCCCCCCTTAATCTGAAGGGATGTTGGTGAGTCCAAGCATCATTCTGAATCGTTCAAGCTTTTCCCTTCCAAGCACTTTGGTGAAGATGTCTGCAATTTGCCCATTTGTGGAACAATGATGGAGATGGATTGTTTTGGCCTCAACATGATGTCGAATCAGATAATATTTAGTATTGATGTGCTTCGTTTGATCATGGAACTTTGGGTTCTTGGCCAACTTTATTGCAGAGGTATTGTCAATCATGAGTGGAGTTGATTGTACTTGTTTTACATGCAAATCTTCAAGAATTTTCCTAAGCCACAGAATTTATTTTGTTGCTTCAACTGCTGCCACGTATTCTGCTTCTATTGTGGAATCTGTTGGAACTGATTGTTTACGTGATCTCCAGTAGACAGCTCCTGATCCAAGACTCATAGCATATCCTAAAGTAGATACTCTAGTTTCTTTTTCTCCATCGAAGTCTGAATCAGAGTATCCAATCAAGCTGAAGTCATCCACCTGGGTATACTTGATTCCAAAGTCTTGAGTTCCCTTCAAGTACCTTAGAAATTTTTTTGCAGCAGACTAATGTCCCTCACAAGGCTTTTGCATAAACCTGGAGAGGATTCCAACAGCAAATGAAATGTCTGGTCTGGTAGTAGTTAGGTAGTTGAGACTTCCTACAAGCTGTCTATACTTTGTTGCATCCTCAAATTCCTTTCCTTCAATAGATGTGAGCTTTAAGATTTGTTCCATTGGAGTAGTAAGAGGATTGCGCTCTGTCATGCCAAACCTGTTCAACAAATCTCCAATGTATTTCTTTTGAGAAAGAAATATGGAATTTGGATGTTGGGTTACTTCAATGCCAATATAGTAATGAACATAGCGCAAATCAGTCATTTCAAAACTTTTCCCCAGTTCCTTCTTTATAGATGTAATGTAGCTTTCATTTTTCCCTGTCATTAAAATATCATCTACATATACCACAAGATATACAACTATTTTGCCAACTTTCTTGACAAATAAAGTTGCATCATCAAGATCAAAATGATTGAAATTGAGTTTCAGAGGATGCTCAGTTATTTTTTCATACCAGGCTCGCGGTGCTTGTTTGAGGCCATACAAGGACTTCACAAGTTTGCATACTTTATGTTCATGTCCTTTCATAGAAAATCCTTCAGGCTGGGACATAAAAACATTTTTTTTTAAATCTCCATTCAAAAAAGCAGTTTTTACATCCATTTGATGGACCTTCCAACCGTTATGAACTGCTAGTGCAAAGAGTGTCCGGATGGTAGCCCATTTTGTTGTGGGGCAAAAAGTCTCCTCATAATCGACCCCTTCCTTCTATGCAAAACCTTTTGCCACAAGCCTAGCTTTGTGCTTGTCAAGTGAGCCATCAGCTTTATACTTGTTCTTGTAGACCCTCTTGCAGCCAATTGGTTTGGTTCCAAATGGAGGATCAACCAGCTTCCAAGTGCCATTATTTATGAGGGCATCATACTCATTTTTCATTGCTTCTTTCCATTCATCATGAGAAGCAGCTTCTTTGAAGGATGTTGGTTCAAAATCTATAGACAAGTTCAATTCACAATCATAAGAAACATCCATATCAACAGGTGAATTAGAGTCATCTACATCACCTCCATTTTTCCGGTTTGAATTTTTAGTTCCTGTCTTTCGAACTTCATCAGGATGAACACTTTCAAGTGTCTTTGTCAACCACTTTGGGGGACCCTTTTGAGATGGTCCAGGCTGCTCCGTTGATTGAGTTGGGATTAAATCAAGATTGAGTCTCCCAATTCTATCAATTACATCACTTAAAGCATCATCTGTTGTTGGAGTTTCATGCGAGGGAGAGTGTTCTTCAGAAGAAGATTCCACATGTTGATCTAGTATAGGAATCCCCCCTTCAAGATGTGGAATCTGATAACCAAATTCTTGAAATGATTTTGCTTTTGCGAATCTATCCAAGCGATCAAGTTGCCGCTCAACAACATTGTTAGTTTTGGATGATTCAAGGAAAATTACATCTCTAGATACAACAAATTTCTTATTTACTTCATCATAGAGGCGATATGCTTTGGAGGTGTTTGAATACCCCAGGAAGATACACTTACGACTTCTAGCACCTAGTTTGTTTCTATGTACCTTTGGTATCAAAGCATAACAGGTGGAACCAAAGACCCTGAGATGTTTTACCGAAGGAACATGTCCATACCACATTTCATATGGAGTCTTGTTTCTTATAGCATTAGATGGACATCTATTCTTTATATATGTAGCACATAGAACAACATCAGCCCAAAACATTATCTTTACATTTTTTAAGAAGAGCATGGATCGTACGATATTTAAGATTGTCCTATTCATTCTTTCAGCTACACCATTCTGTTGGGGATTATAAGGCACAGTTGTTTGATGTTTGATCCCATGTTGGCGAAGATAATTTTCAAATTCATTTGATGTGTATTCTTTTCCATTATCAGTGCAAATAGACCCAATATGAGATTGTGCATCATTTTCAATCCATTTATGAAAATTCTTGAATGTTTGAAAAGCATCAAATTTGTTCTTCAATAAATAAACCCAACACATTCTGGTGTAGTCATCAATAAGTGTCATGATATATTTATTTCCATTTGCAGAAGGAACAAGCATTAGACAACATAAATCTGAATGAATGAGTTCAAGTTTCCTATGTGCTCTTGAATGTGAATCATGAAAAGACTGTTTGCTACGCTTTCCTAAAATGCAAGAATCACATTGCTTAAGTTTCCTACGAATTGTAGGCAAACCAGCAACACCATTTTTCTTCAACAAGCGGAGACTGTCATAGTTCAAATGTCCAAATCTAGCATGCCATAATAAAATTGATGGAAGTGTACCTTCTTCATGATGAGCATTGTATGAGAAATGTTGTGCATGAGCAGAGGTTCCTTGCAGTTTGAGAAGCCTTTCTTCTTCTATTCCCCTCATGAAAAGTGAGTGGTCAGATGCTTTTCTTACCTCAAGCTTGCCATAAAACATATGAATGGAGTGACCTTGCTGGCAGATGTGGACCAAGGACAGCAAGTTTCTCTTGAGCTGTGGGAGATATAGAACATGATCCAGAAGAAAGTCTGGAAGACGAGGCAATTTAAGCCTAATTGTGCCAAGCCCTAATGGCTTGATTTTTGATTGATCTACAAAGTATACTGCTCCATCAACATTGTCAGTGAAATCTTCAAAAAAATCTTTTCTATGAGTCATGTAGCAGGTTGCTCCTAAATCAAGCAACTAATCATTTTTCCATGAAGCAAGTGAAGCATTAAACAAATCTTCATTTGCTCCAATGTTACATTGTGCCTCAACATAGTGAGCGGATTCAGGTGCTTTACCTTTGTCTGCATCATCAGTTTTACCTTTCTGTTGGTTTCTTTTCTGTTCAATTTTGTCCCATGGTAGCTTGCATGTAGAGGCATCATGTGATCCATTTCTTTTGCAGCGAATGCAGTGCAAATCTGCCTTTTCTCCTTGAGAATGTCTGCCCCCCCTACCTCTGAAATATCTTCCTCTTCCTCTTGAATGCATATTGTAACAAAAAAATACTTCTGCTACAAAAATTTTGCTGCAAAATTTTACTCTTAATGGGAAGGAAAAATATAGTTTTGATATACTGGTACAACATATTCAAATATCAATTTGCATGCTTCTGCACAATTTTAAAGCACAAAATAAGGCCGTATAAAATACCGTCAACAGCACTGCGTCCAGAGAAATATTTAGAATAATTTAAGACAGATGTATCTTTGATTTTAAGCCACATGAAATACGCCACAAAACTGCAAAAAGCTTAAGCGCTTCTCCAAATTTAGTTTCCAGATAACTAAGAGATCCTCCAAAATGGCATTCAAAGGATACTATCTTTGCATCTTGTAAACCAAGATACAAAAATCCTTTTTATGGCGCGCATCACCCGCAGCTCTTCTCCAATTCCTAGCAATGGCAGTCATAGAATATATCAATCTCTAGTTAATAGTCTTTCAATCTATCAAACCAGCCTTAAAAAAGGACATGATACGACCATCAAAATGCAGAGAGATACGCTATACGCACAAGTTTATTTACATATACATTGAGACAAGGTTATTTGCAACTACAATCGGCAGTCATACGCCCCAGGAGGCGCAAATGAGCTTGAAAGTAAGCAATCGAAAACATTATTTTCTTGCTCGGATCCCTACGCTTCAACAATGAATCGTTTCATATACAACTCAACAGTCCTCCAAGCAATCCAGGCCAATCGAGGCTTAGATTTTCAAGACCTTTGAAATAAATAAACAATGACAGAAACAAGAATAAAGTTGTTAATGGCCTGAGCTAGACAAATACAAGCCAAGTAAGCGGCTATTCGAATCCTCCAGCAACTTTACGTCCCGTCTCAAATGACACCGGAGAATGCAAACTCCGTGGCGTAGAGGATGCAGCGTTAATATTCACGCGCAGTGTTAATATTCGCTGCTCCACTCTAATTTATTACACCATTTTCGCAAAACTGTATGCGTATTAACAGATCTATATGCGCTTTCATTGAAAAAGAAACTATATGTGTATAACAGCGTTCAACTATATGTGTATAACTGAAAAAATCTAACTGTATTAATAATCCAACGTTCATTAATCACATATGCAGCATTCGCATCTCCATGATATCTCGCTTCTCCACCAGATTCCAAACGAGACTACGCTCACCGTAGCTTCTCCATGTGACAACATTCATTTTTGCAGGTAAAGGAAATGAAAACCCAAGCGATTTGATTGAAACGCAAGGTATGAAAGTAATGTCAGACAATGAGAGTGCAGGTATGGCAGACAGAACGCAGGTAATTAGTCACAGAATGTCAGGCTCGGGTCTGATAAATGGAATATGGCAGAACAACAAACATTTATGGTCATATGCCTTCAGGCAAACAGAGAGCGCAGGTAAGGAATATGGTAGATAGACAGAGGAGTTACAAGGAGCATGAGAGCTAAAAAGGAGCTGGCTCTGATACCATGTCAGGCCAGGCAGTAACTCCATAGGGCAGAAATAAATTGGTTGTATTATTCCATCAAGTAGGTCCTCATTATACATGAGGGAGAGACTGTTCAATTCCTCTCCCTATGACTGTTCATATTCCTATCTATCTATTTACAATAATTCACCCAATCACAAGGATTAGGTGTCAACAACTTTATCACCTCTCAAAATCGAATTTCTTCATAAAGAAACACTTGTACTTTGAGGACCACCTCGTCTTACTACTTTTCGTACATGTGTCGATTTTCGTCATGAGTAACCATCATTTACTCATGTTTTCATGGTCTCCACTGGGCCTATTCTGTGTGGCAGGGTTATGAAGTCACCCTTGTTCAGAGCATCCGTGATGAGTCACCCTTGCATCCATGGAGTCTGTTTCATGTCATTTTATATCATGTCACAGTATTCCATCCATATTTTCATATCATTCATCCTGTGTTTCTCATTTTGGCCTCCATTCATACTGTCCCCATCTCCTCTGGAGTTGAGTTAGTCGCTGCCACATCAACCATACACTTTTTGCCCTGAAAATGGAATTCATTTGTTTTTCCCTCAGTACCACTTTTTCCATTATCCCTGGTGTCATTCCATCAATTACATTACTGTTTTCCCTCGTGCCTTAGTTGAGGATCCTCATTGCCTCACCTAGTGTAGGCCCTATTCTGTCGACATCAACTCATTTATTCCAGAAGAATGACCTAGAGGGTGGTGTATCTTGGTTCCAGCTTCCAATCTTTTTCGGTGCCTCACATCGAGAACATGACTCATTATTTCCTTTTGACTTGGTTGTTTCATGTTCGTGATTAATACACTTGATGGCTGAGTGATGCAACAGATTGTACTAGTGATTCCTAGGTGTGTGTGAGATGTTTCAGAGCTCATGAGGGGGTGGGCCTTTAGGTAGCCCCCCACATGCCCAAATGCATTCCTATTATGCTACAACCTCAGATTTAGTTACGTGGAATTGATGGGTTCAATTCCTAGCGATTGTAGTGTTCATATCATGCACGTCTACTTTAGATGATCCATTCTATTTTGCAGAGCCCTTCCCTATTCAACAGGGCTTCTCTGGTTGTTCTACCCTCCCTCCCACCCATTTTTTGAGGGAAGGGTCATTATATCTCATGTACCCACATATTATTGTATTCAGTCCTGGCTCATGTTTTTCCAACTGCATTATGATGTGGAAGACATTGTATTATTTTATGGCTCTATTATGCGAGAATATCATGTACCATTTGAGCATGTACTTCATCTCTCATTTTTATGTTTCTGGGCACACCATCATTTTTGTACTAAGTTATCTCGACGGGTATGGGTATACCTCCCCTGCCTCTTTGAGGTCTAGTACCACACCATAAAAGGATACTTGCATTAGTCTTTGCCCCTCTATCCCTATCCTCTTTCGCTTCAATTTTAATTATCTCTCTCTCTCTCTGACTCCCATGTGTTGTCTAGTGATTGTGTCTTTACAACATACGTCAGTCATACATTTTTCTCCGAACATTCGTATGTTGGGGGGTAATCTGTTATCATGAAAAAAAATTATTATCTAGCCTAATTTAATATATGGATCGAAGTACACCATGTAAAGCCAATTTTACCATAGTAAAATTGTTTTCACTGTGAGAAATTACTTAATAAACCACCTTTGTTAAGTAATTTATAGTTAAACGCATGAAGAATAATTAAATAAATCACTATTTATCTAATTTTCTTCTGGGAATAATTAATTAAACCATTATTCAATTATTATTCCTTGTCATATTTGACCCAATCATGAAAAATAAACAGATAAATCATTAATTATCTTATTTTTCTCTAAGAATAATTAATTAATCACTAATTAATTATTATTCTTTGTCAAATTTGACTATATCCCTTAAGAATGATTAAATAAATCATTATTTATTTATTATTCCTTAACTCATTCCTTGAGATGATAAATATATCATTTATTTATTTATTATTTCTAAATAAAAGTTTAAATACTTTTTCCCTCGTAACAAAATATAATAAAATATTCCAAGTGGTTATTCCAAGAATGGGGTTAACAATATTTTGTTATTGCTCATTATGCAAGGATAACTCAATATTTTGTTATAAATAGAATGGTTTTCCATTCATTATTCAATTTTGATTATTTTCATTGTTGCACTCACTCATGTAACTCTGATTAGTTTCATTGTCGCACACCATTATTTGTTGGGTTTACACATTATAGAGGAGAGAGACTCTAAACAAGGTGAAGATGTTTGAGGACAGCCAATAACCCATCCCATAGAGGGGGACTGGTAACATTTATTTGTTCCCTTCACAAGCGTGATAATAAAACTATTCTTTGTATCTCTCGTTTCCATTGGATGATTGGAGTTATTACTATTTATTTTTTCTTTTTAACTATGATTGTGACATAGATGAAGACTTTGGAAAAAAAAATTTCTATCAGTTGTTGCAGATCTACAATGTTTGGTAGCCATTTATATTGTTGAGATTGTTTGTCATCCACAATCTTATGTGGATTCTTTTCGTACATCTTTGAGAAGAAAACACTACAACAAAAGGATCAGGACTGTGCTGTCGTGGAGAATATGTAGACGAACTATGTGCTGGTCAAAGGCAATAGGGGCTAGGACATAAACTCGATCAACGACCAAGTAGTCCACTTCACCACACATATTTTGGCCATAAAAATCATGTGGAAGTGCCGCGCAAATAAAATTCATACGTCGGTGGTGTCTTTAGCCGCATAATGCACAAATGGAGTCCAATATAACTGAGTTAGATATTTATGTAAGGAATTCCTATATGACCGTCGCGAGGTCTAGGAGAAAGTTACATATTTCCATTACACCTGGTTAATCTTGATGATTCTTATGTTGACATGGAAGGAGCTAGAGTATATGTAGTTTCCTTCGATAGAAGCAGATGTATGTGAGGCTGTGAGGTATGCTTCGCTGTGGCATACCTACCAACCATCACAACTGGTGAGGTTCAAGTTGAATTTCCATAAATTGTACATACATGCACGTAGAGACATGAAGAAGGAATGGCATGCATTTCCATATATGGTCAAAGAAGATGATATGGTATAAGTAACACAGACATAGGCTGCATAATGGATGAATGCGTTGGAGGACGTACGAGAGAGCACAGCAGAATAAGAAGAGATGGACACTTTGCACCATGGCGAAGGAAGTGGAAAAGACAAGGAGAAGGAAGGAGAGTAAGAGGAATAGGAAGAAGAACACCACGAAGAAGAACACCATGAGGAGGATCCTCAAGGAGGCGAGGATACAACTAAGGAGAAAGAAAAGTCAGAAAGAGAGAAAATGGTTGCGGAGAAATAAAAGAGCCAAGGTGAAGCTACCATTAAGAGCAAAAAGAGGCATAATGCGGATAAAACAAAAGAAATCACACTAATGGTTCCCACTAAAGGTGATGTGGATAAAATTGGAGACAAAGTTCATGAAATAATAATGGAATCCTAGAATAGGGTGGAAGATCACTATGGCAAGCTTATCACAGGTGTGCAAGAGAGTATTGTTGAGTTGAATATTTTGGCATAAACATCTAGACCACGAGTGCAGATATGCCAAGGACTCCATCAAGAAAGGTTGATAGAAAAAACATTCGGGATGAGGAGAATGTAGATACCTGCCGAAGCTTTACAGTTTGACTTCGTCAAAGTCAAGCAATAGGTAAAAGGTTGGGACCATGTCAACATGAACATGGTAGCACTGCCCACTCGAGTCCTACATGAAAGTCACCAAGGTATCAAAAATGAGCTCAAGGAGCGAGAGCAACACTCGCAATTAAACATTCAGATAGAACAAGAGCATGCTGCACTAAAGAAATAGCTCGATGAGACCATCAAGGACAAGGAACACGCAGAGCTACAAAAACACAAACTGAAGGAGGTGGTCGAAGCCACTTGAAAGGAAACTTTGGACATGGATGTCCACGAGGATGAATCAATAGAAGATAAGGTCATGAAGTTCGGCCTTGCAGTCAAGAAGAAGAAGGATAAAATTGTCGCAGTGCAATTGAAGTATGAGATGCATATGAGAGAGCTACAAATGAAGTTGCATCTAGCCATGCCACAAGAAGTGGGCGAACAAAGGGAAATTAAATTAGAGAGTGGGATGGCGAGCATCTTTGCAACATTGGCAGACTGTGAAAAATTACAGGGTGAGGGCATGCAAATTTGGAATTCATTGCAAATGAAGTTGCATCTGGCCACACCACTAGAAGTGTGCAAACAGAGGGAAATCAACATAAAGAGTGGGATGGCCAGCATATTTGCAACATTGGCAGACTACGAAAAATTACTGGATGAGAGCGTGCATATTTGGAATTCATTGCACGAAGATCCTGTTAGCTCTGTTATACAACGATGATTTTATAAGGTCAAAGACAGGCTTTCTCTGTTTGGTTGTGCGCAAAAGGATTCCACATCGGTCACTATCTCCTTTCTACCCCTATCCTGCTTATCCTCCTTCAGATATGTTTCCTCTGTTTTTCCTATAAACTCTGCAAAATCACCCTTTCAAACCTTAAGCCCCGGGCTCTTAACCCATGAACCCGCGCCCATATGACCTTCTACCATAATCACAATTGCAATCGCAGCTTTAAGGAGGTCTTTTTTAATTCATGTCTATAACATCGCCGATGGTTGATTACCGATTGCCCCTATTGGATGCGATATGATTATAAACTATTGTTAATGACTCCATCAGGTCTGGGCTTTAATCACTATCGTAAATTGCATATGTATAAAGGCTCCCCCCCCTTGAATTCCGCTGATACAATATTATTAAAAGCAGTTAATTCCTTATCGGGTCCGTGTTTAGTCACTGATCGCAATCACATCCATGTCTGTATAAGGCCCAAATCCCTTGACTTCCATCGATGCGATATTGTGATCGCTCCTCCGCCGTCTGATCAGTCCCGACAAGATCCAACAGCCCATGCCTATTTTGCTCTCATATCTTCGGTGTATCTTTCCTGCCCGATGGTCGTCGAATCTGTCTGCTAGAGATCTGACGGTTCGCATGTGTTCGCTCTTGTTTCCTCCTAATATCTCCCGCCGAGTCATATCTATCATTCATCTGCGTGATCCAATGGCTAATATTTGTTCCCGTCATACTCATGCCTCCGCCATACTGTCCATGTCCATAGCCTGTCCCATGCGTCTGAAGGAAGAAGGTGGCCAGTATTCAGCACTTTGCGCAGTTAATCTTCAACCACCGCATTCAAGAGACAGTATGGCCGAGATGGAAAAGTACAGAGTTCGATCAGAAAAATGCATTTAACAGTTACGGGATATCATCCCATAAGACACTCCAGTTACCTGAGAAGACTGTCGAGCAGCAGAAAATATCAAGTTCATTCATTAAAGCAAGAAGATTGTAATAGAATCTCTATCAGACAGTTAAAGCGGTTGGTGGTCAATTATGACCCCTCCATGCCTAGAGTAGCAGAGCAATTTTGTAAATAAACTCCATATATACCCGAAAAATAGAGGTAATCAGGGTTGATGGTTGTAGTTTTGATGTAAGGTTCAACTTCTAGAGACTGTAACTACTTTGATACTTGCAACGTCTGGTCTTCATTTTCAGCAAATACAAGCTTCTTTTGCTGTTAATTGCTCACTTTCCACTTCTATTCTATTCTAGGCTGTGCCTGTTATGCATTTTTCATGTACTCTTGATGTTTAGCATTAGAGGAGCTGTCATCCTACCTCTGTGTTGAAGTCTAGCATGTATTACTGAATCTGTTATGCAGGTTTCTGTTAACTTAATGCCAAAGAGCTGTCATCCTGTATGTGCAATAGGAAATAGATTTACAGACCTTTTTACTGGTTGCAGCTAGCCATCACATGGTCTTGTGCATCTGCTAGTGTGGTCAGTATTCTCCATATTCACCTAATCCTCAAACTGTGAGTAATTGGTGGTCTAAAGCCTTGTAGTCTGGGGGTGTTCACCCATGTCTGGAGTTAAGCATAGTACAAGTGGTTATCTGGCTTGAACAAGCATCATTCCTTCCATTCATCCATTTCCAACATTAAGTTGAGTTTGTAATGTTACCAAGCATCTCTGAGATACAACCTAGGAGAGTTTCTTGGGGTGATAACATTAATTGGTGTTGTTGCTGTGGAGAGGAGTTTAAAGCTTAGCTTCCCTGGGAAAATGACACAGTTCCAAGCTTTGATGTTAGACAAAGTTTGGACACATTTCTGGTTATAATCATGTATCTAGCGACTCTACTAGAGGAAGACCAACCTTTGGCGACTCCACATTTCAGTCCTCGCTCAGTTTGTGAGGCATACTCGAAGAAATCCTCAGAAATCACTAGCTGACCCAGTGCATGACCCTGAGAAGATCGTTAAGCAGAAGAAAACTTTGCCGAAAGGAGCATCAAGATCAGGTAAGCCTAAGAAATCTTATGTATCTCTGCAAGAGAAGGTTATAGTTGAGAATATACAATTGGAAGATATACAGCCTAGTATTGCTAGTGAAGAATCACCTTCAGAGATTCATAAAGCTCCTTATTCATTTAGTTCCCATTTGGATCTTAGTCCAAAGATAGCATCCCATATAGTCCATAACATCCCTTTGTCTCTGTCATCCATTGCATTGTCCCATACTACTCAATATACCAGTATCCTTCCACATACCCCAGTCATGGCAGGCCAGCAAGCACCTACGAAGATAGAAAGAATCATAGCTGTTAGGTATGGACCCCTGGTCTTGCCTGTCCCTTTGAATGCCATGCCTGCAGGAGAATATCATAAATACATGCCTAAGTTTACTGGTACAGAGGGAGTAACAACTGAAGAGCACCTTGAGTCTTTCTATAGTTATGCTGATAACTTAGATATAAGTGAAAATGATGTGTGGATGAGAGTTTTTGTACAGAGCCTTGATGGAGAGGCTAGAAAGTGGTTCAGAGAATTGCCCCCTGGATCTATTGCTGATATTGAAGCCTTAGATGAAGCATTTTTGAAGCACTGGGGAGATAAAAAATATTTGTTGTATTACCATACTGAGTTTGGCAACCTGAAGAGGGAAAATGGGGAATCATTGCCTGATTTTAATAAAAGATTCAATCGTATGTATAGTAAGATACCAGCTGAAGTAAAGCCTACCCCCACCTCTGCCAAACTTGCCTATGCCAGTGCCTTTGACTCTAATTTCTGTTTGCTATTGAGAGAAAGAAGATGTGCTACCTTAGCTGAAATGCAAGATGCAGCACTAGAAGTAGAATCTAATATTATAGTAGCAGAAAAACTCAGAAGTCATGCTGATAGAAGGAGGCAGAGAGGTGAGGCTTCTTCTTCCTCTGCCTCATCTTCCGAGCCTAAATTAGATAAAATGACTAGAATGATAGAGTCATTGGTTGAAGAGATATCTAAGCTGAAGGTTGAACAAAACTCAGCAAAGACAAGGCTCCCAAACACATTTGCTCCAAGAAACCCAAATCTGTTTAGAAGAGCAAATGAGAAAATGCAAATCATTCATAAGGGTAAATAAGGTAGCGAAGATCAAAAGGTTAAAGCTCCTTTTCAAAATATGGTCATGGAGGAGGAGCAGATTGAAGATGAGGATGAATTTCAATGTATGGAAGATAAAGGCGGTTCTGCATTTTTTACCTTGGCTGCATATGAGGAATCCTTGTTGTAGGAACAAGACAGTCAAAGGTGGGACAGAGAGGTTGTTCTACAAACTGAGGCACAACAAAGATATAATCTGAGGTCAAATGCAAATAATGTCAAGGAGAATCCTGCCCAAAGAGCTGCTGTCCAAACAGAGTCACAGAATATCAAACAGAGAAGACTAGCAGCTGATCCAGTCATCCTCAAAGCACCAGTTCAAGAGGTAAGAGGTTATGACAAGTTACCTTCCTCTTTCAGCTTTGAATCAGAAGTCCAGAAGTTAAAAATATCTGTGCCTCTAGTAGAGTTGGTAAAGAGTGAAGTGTTTAGAAAGCCTATCCTTGAAGCTCTTGAGCTGAGATCCACACAAACCTCCACTGACTCTATCAATTTGCAAGATGATAAGCCTGCAGTTGTGCTTAGCCCAATGACCGAACCTGCTGATGATAATTCTCCATCATTTTATGTCTCCTTGACCATTCATGACAAAATCCTCCACAAATGCCTACTAGATATAGGGGCCAGTCACAATTTAATGCCAAAAGCTGTCATGGAAGAGATAGGCCTTAACATCACCAGACCGTATCATGATTTATTCTCGTTTGATTCAAGAAAGGTGAAATGTCTAGGGTTGATTAAAGATTTAGCCATTACCCTAACTTAGCTACCCATGAAGAGTATCATGATGGATATTGTGGTGGCAGATGTCCCTCCCAAGTTTGGCATGTTGTTGTCCAGAGGGTGGATTAAGAGACTAGGTGGGACATTGTAGAATGATTTATCTTATGCCACTGTCCCAGTTTTTTGAGGAGAAAGCAGGAGATTGTACAGAGGAGCACAACTGGCATACATCATCAGTGATGAGAAGAATCCTTCCAATCATCCCATTTATGCTGTGGAAACCGATTTTGGAGCATGTATCCTCCAAATTGAAGAATCTCAAAAGGCTTCAACACAGATCAAGAAACCAATAGTTCAGGCCGAGGAGGAACAAAGAAGTCAAGTTTTGGAGATGTTCTTTGATGGAGCATGTTCCAGGGAGACTGCAGGAGTGGGAGTGGTGCTGATATCTCCAGAACAAAGAAGCACAAATCTGTCTTTTAAGGTGGCTTTTCAAGTCACTAATAACATAGTAGAATATGAGGCTTTGATATTGGGCCTTAATGTAGCTAAAGATAGAGGAATCAGAAGCATAAGGGTTTTCGGAGATGTTGATCTAATCATTTAGCAAGTAAACAGAACATTTCGAGCAAAGCACCCAAGGCTGAAAGTGTACAGAGATGAGGTGTGGAGACTCAAAGATTCTTTTGATAATTTTTGTATCTCATATATCCCTAGAGCCAAAAATTAGCTTGCTTATTCCCTTGTTGTATCTGCTAGCATGTTCATCCCTCCTATGCCTCCCAGACTAGTTTATGAAGTCCAAATGAAATATAGACCATCCTTGCTTGATAATGTCCACCATTGGAAAGTTTTTGAAGATAATGATGAAGTGAACAGATTCTTGCAAGTCATTGATTAATTTTCTGAAATGCAAATTGACCAAGAGAATGAAGCCTTGGAAGAAAGCCCTCAATCCCAACTTAGGAACAAAATTGGTAAAGATAGCATTGTCCAACTTCCCAGCAATCATATTCCAAAGGGTATAATTCCTCTAGAAAGACTGTTTGACCAAAATGACGTGCCTTATAAGGCTGCCCAAAATGAAGATCAGTCTGCAGTATGTAAGCATGATATAGGGAGTCCAGGTCAGTCTAGATACATAAATCTGTCCACGCATCTATCTGCTGACCAAAGTTCTGAATACTGCAATCTAATGAAGCAATTTGCTGATGTCTTTTCCTGGGAATATAGTGACCTGAAAACGTATGATAAGAAGATCATCTAGCATAAAATCCCTTTAGAGAAAGATACCATTCCTTTCAAGCAGAAGCTGAGACCAATAAATCCTTTGCTCCTTCCTCTGATTGAAAAGGAAATCAAAAAACTACTGGCTGCCAAAATCATAGTCCCTCTCAGATATTTAAAATGGGTAGCCAATTTGGTTTTGGAGAGGAAGAAAAGTGGAAAAATCAAACTATGCATTGATTTCAGAAACTTAAACAAATGCTCTAAGAAAGACAACTACCCTCTACCGAAGATGGAGGATTTGCTGCAGAAGGTATCAGGAGCCAAAGTGATGTCTTTCCTGGATAGATTTTCAGGATTTAATCAGATTGTTGTGCATCCAGATGATCAAGAGAAGACTGCATTCACCACTCCTTGAGGCACTTTTATGTATTCCAAGATGCCTTTTGGGTTGATGAATGCTGGAGCCACCTTTCATAGAGCTATGGATATAGCATTTATGGGAGAGAAGGATAAATTCATCCTTATCTACCTTGATGATATAATAGTATACTCCAGCAACCATCTAAACCATTTGCAACATTTGAGAAAAGTGTTCTTGAAGTGCAGAAGGTTTGGGATTTTAGTCAATCCTAAAAAGTCACAGTTTGCTTTAGAAGAAGGCAAGCTGTTGGGACACATTGTTTCTGCTACACGTGTCCGAATTGACCTAGAAAGAGCAAGAGCAATACAAACCTTATCTGTCCCAAGATCAAAGAAGGACATCCAGTCCTTTCTGGGCAAGATAAATTTTGTAAGGAGGTTTATCCCAAATTTTGTAGAATTAGTGAAGCATATTACCTCCATGTTGAAGAAGGGATCGAAAATCAAATGGACTGAGGCAGCCAGAAAATCCTTTGAGTCCATTAAGAAAGCTATTATGGAGGCTCCCACTTTAAGTAGTCTAGATTACAACAAGGAGTTCCATATATTTTCTTTTGCCTCTAATGACACCCTTGCAGCAATTTTATTGCAAGCAGATGAAGAAGGCTCAGAGCATCCAGTGGCATTTTTTAGCAAAACCTTAAGGGATGCTGAACTGAGGTATGATATCATTGAGAAACAAGCATATGCTCTTATCAAGTCTTTGAAAGCTTTCAGAGTTTATATTCTGCATTCCAAGATAATTGCATATGTACCCTCTACTGCAATAAAAGATGTCTTAACACAACCTGATGCTGATGGAAGAAGGGCTAAATGGATTGCAAAGTTAATTGAATTTAATATAGAACTGAAGCCCACTAAGCTTTTCAGAGGTCAAGGTCTTGCGAGGCTATTAGCTGAAGAAAATTGCAGAACATTGGACATAAATATCATAAGTACAGACGCAGAAAAGGGTCAAACAGAAGAGGAGGAAGCAGCTAAACCAGAGAGAAAGCAGTCGATGGCAAAAAATCTAGCTTCTTGTGATTAGTACTCTGCAATAGCTAATTTCTTACTGAAGCTAGAAATCCCTCCAGGCTCAAGCACAAGTCAAGCCATAACTATTAAGCTTAGGGCAGCTAAATATTGCATTAATGAAAATCTGCTCTATTGGAGGGATCCATCTAGAATGCTTTTGAGGTGTCTGGACAAAGAACAGTCAATGGAAGTTATGCAGAAGTTTCATTCCAGCATGTGTGGAGGACACCATTATTGGAAAACTACAGCCCACAAGATTCTCAGACCTGGGTACTATTGGCCCACCTTATTTTCTAATGTCTTTTCATTTGTTAAATCTTGTGAGAGGTGCCAAAGATTTGAAGGGAAACAACAGTTGAAACCAATACATGCAAAAGGACCTTTTCAGCAGTGGGGCTTGGATTTCATTGGAGAAGTCAATCCACACTCCAGTGGCCAACACAGATGGATCCTAGTAGCCACTGACTACTTCACTAAATGGATTGAAGCAATCCCGACCAGAAAGTCTGATCATAATGTGGTCATGAAGTTTTTGACAAAGCATATCTTTACCAGATTTGGTTGTCCACATAAATTAGTCACACACAATGTAGCAGTTTTCAGGGCAAAAGAATTGGTGGATATGTATGATTGAATGGGCATTAAACTGGTTCATTCCACCTCATATTATCCTCAAGGCAATGGTCTAGCAGAATCTTCAAATAAAAGTCTGATAAGGATAATTAAAAAGCTGCTGGAAGACAACAAAAAGAATTGGGATTCTAAGCTCAAGTATGCTCTGTGGGCTTACAGAGTGACCATCAAGGAATCCACAGGGAATTCTCCATTCAAGCTAGTGTATGGCACTGAGGCTGTATTCCCGATTCAGTTAACTCTCCCTGTGGCAAAGTTCCTGCACGACAAACAGAATGATGAAGAAGACATGGCAAAGAGGATTACTGATTTAGCAGAGGTACACCAAATCAGAGAACAACTGGTTGAAAAATCTGCAGCACATCAGAAAAAGATCAAGGAAGCTTTTGACAAGAAAGAGTCAGATAATTTTCAAGTTGGAGACTTGGTTCTGAAGTGGGATGCATTGAAAGAAAAGAAAGGCATCCATGGGAAGTTTGATGCTTTCGGGATAGGGCATTTTATCATTTCTCAAATCCGATGGAACAATACCTTCATGCTGAAAAGCATGGGAGGAGAAGCAGTTTTTGATGGCCCAGTTAATGGGCGTTTTCTGAAAACTTATGTGATTTAAGGTCTTTTGGCCTTAAAGTTGTAAATATTTTGTTTTATCAGTTTAAGTGTAAGCACAGTTAGACTCCATGCCTAATGGAACACTAGGAATTTTGCTAATTTGTTTTCATAAAAAAGGCATTGGTCTGCAGTTCTTGAGACCTCACGAGGAGGATCTCATCCCTAGAAGGAGCCAATGTTAGCTCTGCTATACAATGATGATTTTCTAAGGTCAGAGATAGGCTTACTCTGTTTGGTTGTGCGCAGAAGGATTCTACATCGGTCACTATCTCCTTTCTACCCCTATCCCGCTTATCCTCCTTTAGCTCTATTTCCTCTATTTTTCCTATAAACTCTGCAAAATTGCCCTTTCAAACCTTAAGCCCCGGGCTCTTAACCCATGAACCCGCGCCCATATGACCTTCCGCCCCGGGCTCTTAACCCATGAATTGCAGCTTTCAGGAGGTCTTTTTTAATTCATGTCTATAACATCGTCGATGGCCGATTACCGATTGCCCCTATTGGATGCGATATGATTATAAACTGTTGTTAATGACTCCGTCGGGTTTGGGCTTTAATCGCTATCGCAAATCACATATGTATAAAGGCTCCCCCCCTTGACTTCTGCCGATGCGATATTATTAAAAGCAGTTAATTCCTTACCGGGTCTGGGTTTAGTCGCTGATCGCAATCGCATCCATGTGTGTATAAGGCCCAAACCCCTTGACTTCCGCCGATGCGATATTGCGATCGCTCCTCCGCCGTCCGATCAGTCCTGACAAGATCCAACGGCCCACGCCTATTTCACTCTCCTATCTCCTGTGTATCTTTCCTGCCCGATGGTTGTCGGATCTGTCTGCTAAAGATCTGACGGCTCACGTTTGTTCGCTCCCGTTTCCTCCTGATATCTCATCCGATCTGTGCATTAGGAAATAAATTTGCAGACCTTTTTACTGGTTGCAGACGGCCATCACATGGTCTTGTGCATTTGCTGGTGTGGTCAGTATTCTCCATATTCACCTAATCCTCAAACTATGAGTAATTGGTGGTCTAAAGCCTTGTAGTGTGGGTATGTTCACCCATGTCTGGAGTTAAGCATAGTAGAAGTGGTTATCTGGCTTGAACAGGCATAATTCCTTCCATTCATCCATTTCCAACATTAAGTTGAGTTTGTAATGTTCCCGAGCATCTTCGAGATAAAACCTAGGAGAGTTTCTTGGGGTGATAACAGATCCAAATGTTCAGAAAATGTAGTATAAGTAGCTTGGAAGAGATTTTGGTAGCTATAAAGACTTTTCCAATCTCGTAGAGGCTCACAAAAATTAATGAGTGTAAGGAGCTTCAGAAGAAAATCAAAGAATTGAAGAAGGAGGAGCAGAGTTTGATGGAGGCACGATGAGGCCCTCGAACTATCACACGTTGTGGATGAGAAGCTTCAGCAGCTTCGATAAAGGGACATAAAATTGGCAAAGAAGGTTAAGAACAAGTGAGAGAAGCACTATTAAAAGAAGTGTGCAGCGAGGAAAAGAAGCTAATAGAGATTCTACAACAATTCAACAAGGCATACAATAACATTTCATACAAGATCAAAGGCAAAGTAGTTGCGTGACTCAAAATGAGTCACATGTAAGTGTTGGGGGCATGTTGGGCGCAACCCAACTTGGCTAGATTTTGCGCAAGGAATCTGAATTTTGTGGAGCACGCAGTACAAAGGATGTGGCAGAGTGCAAAGTCGATTATGTAGTAGAGAATCGGAGCACAATGAATACCATGCAGAAAACTCATCGCATAGTATTGGGTCTTCACTCCCAAGCCCCCTCACTTTTTGTAAAAGAATATAATATTATAAAAATTGAAGGGTTTTGGACCATAGTCCCTTGTATTTTGGAAACCATGGTAATGTAGCAATGTAATCCCTTAATGTAATATTATATATAGGGGTGAATAATAAAGGAGGAAGAGATCTATGATTGATTGAGATCTGTGTTCTATGGCCGTATCTTTGTGATCAGTATTTCAAAGAGAGGAGTGAGACTCTGCAGCTGAGTGAGCGTAGTCCTGGGTCTGTAGCTTGGTGAGCAAACAACCTACAAGTGTGTGGGCAAGTGAAGAAATGTTTGTACCAAATTCTCTATTATAAGCAACATTTGTTATGGAAGTAGTCCCACATTGGGATGAACCACGGTAAATTATATGTCTTAATGTGTTAATTTTCTTATCATCTGCACTTTATTTGAGTATTGCGAAGTTTATGAATGCTTATAATATGTTTACAGTGATGAATGTAATTATGCGAAGTAATATATAAGTGCGAAGTAAGTCGTTAATGCAAAGTCATTTATCAGTTTTAAAGCATAAGAAAATATAAGTATTACCACATCACAGTATCCCTTATGGCTGCATAAACCTAGTTTTTCAACCTCTCATAGTCACTTAGGGTGAGAGTACGACTTTCTTGTAGGTCATTGTTGAAAGGGCCAGTGGTTAAGGGCTTTTTTGGTGCATAGTAAAATATGAAGCTCGGTGAGCCCAACCTAAGCCAACAATTCTTGCTATATATATATATATATATATACTTTTTAAAAGTTGGATATTGTTGATAGGTAAGTTGTTTTAGGATGCATGATTATTGCATCAAAGCATATAGAGCATTCTAAAATAAAGAAAGGCAATTCTTTCAACAATAAATACGCCAAATCATTTGCAGGAAATTCAAAATCTTGACTCTAATTGAAATACCAAAAGCTTACTTTCAATTAGATCAAAGATTGCAAGAAATCAAAAGATGTTCAAAATACAAGTTGGGAATACTTAGAGAGTTGGTTAAAGACCAAGAAAACTGTAAGAAACAAACATCTAACATTTTCTTGAACATAAAAGATGAGAATACATTTGAAATGCTCTTCATTAATTGATGACTCTTGATTGGTAACTAAGAAATCCTCAACATTAAGGTGGTAGAAAGTAAAAATATCTTTGTTGCTAAGTTTAAAAGTCCAAGAAATTTTCATTAAAATAGATTAGGATATAAATTTGTAAGTGGTGCTTAGTGTAATTCCACTATCTAAGATTACTACATCTAGATACATGATTTAGAACATGGGAGAGGTGACATTGATGTTAAAGAGGAAACTAGCCCCAAAAAGTGTAGGTATTTATTAATGATTAGATTGATCAATTCATGTATAGGGTGAGACATTTCTACCACCCTTGGACGCAATCCATGGAGCAATTACCCTAGTTGTATGGTAAATTAGATATAGGTGAATACCTAGGATATTCATGTTTTCAATATATATTTAAGTATAATTACAAATAAATGAGGTTAGGGTGATAACAATTTTATATATAGAAAAAAAAACAATTACATGGCTATTAACACAACTTGTCAACAAGGAAATGCAATAAAATAATAATAAGTAGAAATCAATCTGCATAGTTAAATAAATGAGTAAGAGGAATATGTGAGAGGTTTTAATTCCAAATGCAACATGTGAAAGTACACAAATACACATATCCTCATGTTAAAGCACCTTTCATATTGATAGGTGGTGTATTCAATTTTGTCCACAAACCCTGGATCATGGTTGAGCCCTCAAAACTTAGAATTGTTCCTACAAAAAAATACACCTAATTTTTATAAAAAGTGTCCTATACCACAAATTAGCACTTACTATTTCTTATAAAGTTTTCCAATAACTTCAATAACTATAAATGTCAATTTTAAAGATAAAAGGAAAGTTCAACAAACTTTTATAATAATTAATGAAACATTTTCTTAATAATTTTGAGTATAATATATTTTAAAATAACTTTATATGTTAATTTGTTTATGACAATCTAGCATTTGCAAAATGAATTTGGCTATCAACATATAAATATTGATATTAGAGATTGTAACAAAACCATAGCTTAATAAAATACTTAGTTGAATTACAATAATTACATCTAAAAAAATATGTATTTTAAATATAATTTTGATTAATAATTTTTTAATTAATTTAATTTTTCAATTAACTTATTCCAAAAGTATAAAAAAACCAAGATAGATAGTTTGCTAATACATAAATCAGAATTACAATAGACTAGGGTACCATTTGGCTCTAAACCAACTATATATCAACACATAGTAAGTCTTAGATAAACAAATAATCTTGGAGTGAATTTATTATTTCCCATACCTCCCATGCAATAACATTGTACTTAAGCAAACGAAATGAAATGGATGAAGCCTTTGTGCAGATCAAAAGAAAGCAAAATCATGAACCATGACATTTTGTGCATACCCTGCACTGAAGAAATATTTAACTGCATATACTGCAGTGAAAAAATATGAAGAAATACAACATAGTTACATTTGAAAGCAATATGTATTTTAAATTTTGTTAGATACTTTAAAGAATATATATTTTAAATTTAAATTTAATTGATAATTTTTTATTTAATTTACTTATTTATTTAATCATTCAATTAACTTCTTATGGGAGATATCACCACTAAACCATAAAATCATTAAAACAGAGTAACCAGGCAGGTAGTTTTTGCTCATACATAAATCAGAATTACAATATAGGATAGTCCATCTCCTATTTATAAGAAAATAGAGTATTTAGCTCTAAACTAACTATATAACACATAGTCAGTCTTAGATAAACAGATAATCTTCGACTGCATTTATTCTTTCCCATACCATACCATACCTGCGAAAACAAATTCAAGAAATTCAAAAGAAAGAAAAATTACGAACGATGGCATATTTTTGCATATACTCCATTCAAGAAAGAGCAGAGCATAAATTTTAGAGAGGAAAACAAAAGCCACTTAGAATAAGTTGGTCTACTTGAGTTGCCATTACCTGGTGCTATAAGTTGCTCTACTAGCCGGTGCTGACTTTGTCGCCGCTTCCGGCTTTGCCGGTGTTGTTGCTGTTCACCATGTTGTTGTTGCCGCTGTTGATTTTGTTGCAGCTGTGGGTGGTGTTGCTGCCGTCGTTGCCGAGGATGGGATTGCCGTTCTTGCCGAAGATGAGTCTGCCGTCCCTGTCGATGATGGGATTGCGGATACAGTTACACGTGCGGTCGACCGTGTCCCGCCTTGCTGGTTGCATATTGCTTTATGTTGTTGGCTTACCGATACCGGATGGTATAATTCACTAATTGAAAGTGGGACGCCTTCAAAGTCAAGAAGAAGACCCCCACTTCTGCAAAAGTGTATCAATACATAATGTTACTGTGCATCAATGCATAACGTGGACATAGAATTTGAGCAAATCATTGATAGCTGACATAATAGAATATGAGCAAATCATTGATATCTGACATAATAGAAATATACAACAATACCTAGGTTACACCAAATATACAACCATACCTACAACTGGAGTAGGCCAAAGTCCGTAAGCAAGAGGTGAGAAATACAATGGCATAGCCTGCCTTATATAGAAGCAGGCGAACTCCAAACTCGGATTTGAAGTTTCATGTATTAAATTTACATGAATGACATAGATCAACGATCCATATGGTGGCCGTCCTATTTACAGAGGTAACGCGCAATTGGGCAGACGAATTAATCTTTTCGAAAAAAAAAATCTTTGCACTATTTACTGATGTGACTACTCAGATTTATTCACAGTATTTACTGATGTGACTACTCAGATTTATTCGCGCAATTGGGCAGACGAGTTATTCTTTCCCAACCAAAACAAAATTCCTTGCCCTCTTTACAGATGTCACTACTCAAATTTATTCGCGCAATTGGGCAGGCGAATTATTCTATTTCAGCGAAGAAAAAATCTTTGCCCTTTACAGATGTAACCACCGTGATTTCTTCGCGCAAAGGGGCAGAGCAGTTATTCTTCTTGGGCGGCAGAAGATAAAAACATCTTTGTTATTATGATCGAAGCAAAAAATGCAAAGGGGCAGAGCAGTTATTCTTCTTGGGCGGCAGAAGATAAAAACATCTTTGTTATTATGATCGAAGCAAAAAATACCAGCATTTTTTTGCTTTTACAAATAATGTACATACATTTTTCTAGAAACAACTAGTGACTGTACTCCCGGGTTAAATTTGACAATACCTTTGTTATGTTACAAAGTCTATTCTGGAGGTTAATCCATCGGTCCAATACGTGATTACCATATATGTTATATGGTGGTACCCAATTCATTATGTAATGCACCAAAACACCAACTATATGTCATGTATTAAATTCGTTGTGCCAAAGTGCTCAATTAATACATGTTATAACAATTTGCGATGATTGCAATTTTTTTACAACCCAACTCTAAACTTAGAGTTTCTAAAACCTTACAAAAGGTTGTGAATGAACCAAAGAGAGGGGAGGAAATTTGAATGCAGAGGTAAGAGAAGCTCAGAGGTGGTGTTGAGAGCCATTCTATAGTAGAGTTGGGTTTTGGCATTCCAGAGTCATACCGAATCCAAATTGGGCACTTGAATCCAAATTGGGCACTTGAAGAACTGAAACATGGGTTTTGGTGTGCTCCGGACACACTTGAAGAGTCTATTGGGCAAGTGTAGCGACCAATTCTTTAGGATTCACTACATGAACGGTTGCCTCTCCAAGTCAAGTTGAGACAAGTAATGAATGATGTACTTGTTGATGCATGATTGCTCAATTTCAGTTGAGGATTAGAGTCCTTGCAGGAAACTCTTTGTTTTGTTGTAGATGACACATTGATTGCAGATTGTCAAGTATATTGTGAGAGTTCTCTATAGGAGAACATTTCCTTGCAGAGGAAATAGCCACAAAATGATGTACCTCTTTTTAAATACTGAAATGTGAGTAGCCTAGCCTTTTGAGTAGGGCCCTAAGACGTAGGTGAACTCCATCATCAATCTTAGTGTCATTGTTCTTGATGTTTGGGTGATTATTTGCGTTATGTTCTTAATGGTTAAATTGCACTTGTGAACTAATTCGTGTTTGAGGGAACACCAAATTAACATTCTCTAATATCAATATTTATATGTTGATAGCCAAATTCATTTTGCAAATGCTAGATTGTCATAAACAAATTAATCTATAAAGTTATTTTAAAATATATTATACTCAATATTATTAAAAAAAAGTTTCATTAATTATTATAAAAGTTTGTTGAACTTTCCTCTTATCCTTGAAATTGAAATTGACATTTATAGTTATTGAAGTTATTGGAAAAATTTATAAGAAATAGTAAGTACTAATTTGTGGTATAGGACACTTTTTATAAAAAATAGGTGTATTTTTTTGTAGGACCAATTCTAAGTTTTGAGGGCTCAACAATGATCCAGGGTTTGTGGACAAAATTGAATACACCACCTCTCAATATGAAAGGTGCTTTAACATGAGGATATGTGTATTTGTGTACTTTCACATGCTGCCTTTGGAATTAAAACCTCTCACATATTCCTCTTGCTCATTTATTTAACTATGCAAATTGATTTCTACTTATTATTATTTTATTGCATTTCCTAGTTGACAAGTTGTGTTAATAACCATGTAATTGTTTTTTTTTCTATATATAAAATTGTTATCACCCTAACCTCATTAATTTGTAATTATAAATAAATATATATTGAAAAAATGAATATCCTATGTGTTCACCTATATCTAATTTACCATACAACTAGGGTAATTGCTCCATGGATTGCGTCCAAGGGTGGTAGAAATGTCTCACCCTATATATGAATTGATCAATCTAATCATTAATAAATACCTACACTTTTTGGGGCTAGTTTCCTCTTTAACATCAATGTCACCTATCCCATGTTCTAAATCATGTATCTAGAAGTAATAATCTTAGATAGTGGAATTACACTAAGCACCACTTACTAATTTATATTCTAATCTATTTTAATGAAAATTTCTTGGACTTTTAAACTTAGCAACAAAGTTATTTTTACTTTCTACCACCTTAATGTCGAGGCTTCCTTAGTTACCAATTGAGAGTCATCAATTAAAGAAGGAAATTTCAAATGTGTTCTCATCTTTTGTGTTGAAGAAAATATTAGATGTTTGTTTCTTACAGTTTTCTTGGTCTTTAACCAACTCTCTAAGTATTCCTAACTTGTATTTTGAACATATTTTGATTTCTTTCAATCTTTGATCTAATTAAATGTAAGTTTTTCATATTTCAATTAGAGTGAGGATTTTGAATTTCCTGCAAACGATTTGACGTATGCATCCTAACACAACTTACCTATCAACAATATCCAACTTCTAAAAATTATATATATATATATATATATATATATATATATATATATATATATATATATATATATATATATATATATATATATATATATAGCTATATATATGTATACATATATATATATATATATATATATATATATATATATATATATATATATAAAGTCAATTGGGGTTATATCCCATGTTTAGCAAGAATTGTTGGCTTAGGTTGGGCTCACCGAGCTTTAGATTTTACTATGCGCCAAAAAAGCCCTTAACCACTGCCCTTTCGACAACCACCTGCAAGCAAGTCGTACTCTCACCCGAAGTGACTATGGGAGGTTGAAAAACTAGGTTTATGCAGCCATAAGGGATATTGCGATGTGGTAATACTTATATTTTCTTATGCTTTAAAACTGATAAATGACTTCACATTCATGACTTATTTCGCACTTATATATTACTTCGCATAATTACATTCATCACTGTAAACATATTATAAGCATTCATACACTTTGCAATACTCAAATAAAGTGCAGATAATAAGAAAATTAACACATTAAGACACATAATTTACCATGGTTCATCCCAATGTGGGACTACGTCCATAAGAAATGTTCCTTATAATAAAGAATTTGGTACAAACATTTCTTCACCTACCAACACAGTTGTAGCTTGTCTGCGCACCAAGCTACAAACCCAAGACTCCGCTCACTCAGCTGCAGAGCCTCACTCCTTTATTTGAAGTACTGATCACAAAGATACGACCATAGAACACAGATCTCGATCAATCATAGATGTCTTCCTCCTTTATTATTCGCCCCTATATATAATATTACATTGAGGGATTACATTACTACATTACCATGGTTTCCAAAATACAAGGGACTAATAAAGTGAGGGGCTTGGGAGGGAAGCCCCTATACTATGCGGTGAGTTTTCTACATGGTATTCATTGTGCTCCGATGCTCTACTACACAATCGACTTTGTAGTCTTCCACATCCTTTGTACTGCGTGCTCCACAAAATTCAGATTCCTTGTGCAAAATCTGGCCAAGTTGGGTTGCGCCCAACATGCCCCCATCACTCACGTGTGACTCATTTTGAGTGAGGCAGCTACTTTGCCTATGATCTTGTATGAAATGCTGTTGTATGCCTTGTTGAATTGTTGCAGAATCTCTATTAGCTTCTTTTCCTCACTGCACACTTCTTCTAATAGTGCTTCTCTCACATGTTCTTAGCCTTCTTTGCCAATTTTTTCTCCCTTTATTGAAGCTGCTAAAGCTTCTCATCCACAACATGTGATAGCTCGAGGGCCTTGTCGTGCCAAGGTTGAGTACTTTCCATCAAACTCTGCTCCTCCTTCTTTAGTTCTTTGATTTTCTTCTGAAGCTCCTTACACTCATTAATTTTTGTGAGCCTCTACAAGATTGGCAAAGTCTTTGTAGCTACCCGAATCTTTTCCAAGCTACTTTTGCTGCATTTCCTCCTACATTTGCTGAACATTTGGATCTTCGTGCAACACATTCCAAATTTGCATGCTCTCATCCAGTAATTTTTCACAGTCTGCCAATGTTGCAAAGATGCTAGCCATCCCACTCTTTACGTTAATTTCCCTCTGTTCGCACAGTTCTCATGGAGTGGCTGGATGCAACTTCATTTGCAGTGAATTCCAAATTTGCATGCTCTCACCAAGTGATTTTTCATAGTCTGCCAATGTTGCAAAGATGCTCGCCATCCCACTCTTTAAGTTAATTTCCCTCTGTTCGCCCACTTCTCGTGGCATGGCTAGATGCAACTTCATTTGCAGCTCTCTCATATGCATCTCATACTTCAATTGCACTGCGGCAATTTTATCCTTCTGCTTCTTGACTGCAAGACCGAACTTCATGACCTTATCTTCTGCTGATTCATACTCATGGACATCCATGTCTAGAGTTTCCTTTCAAGTGGCTTCGACCACCTCCTTCAGTCTGTGTTTTTGTAGCTCCGCGTGTTCCTTGTCCTTGATGGCCTCATCGAGCTATTTCTTTAGTGCAACATGCTCTTGTTCTATCTGAATGTTTAATTGCGAGTGTTGCTCTTGCTCCTTGAGCTCATTTTTGATACCTTGGTAACTTTCATGTAGGACTGGAGTGGGCAGTGCTACCATGTTCATGTTGACATGGTCCCAACCTTTTACCTATTGCTTGACTTTGACGGAGTCGAACTATAAAGCTTCGGTAGATATCTGCATTCTCCTCATCCCGAATGTTGTTTCATCAACCTTTCTTGATGTAGTCCTTGGCCTATCTACACTCGTGGCTTGGATGATTGCACCAAAATATTCAACTCGACAATACTCTGTTGCACACCTGTGATAAGCTCGCCATAGCGATCTTCCACCCTATTGCACGATTCCATTGTTATTTCATGAACCTTGTCTCCAATTTTATCCACATCACCTTTAGTGGGAACCATTGGTGTGATTTATTTTGTTTTATCCGCATTATGCCTCTTTCTGCTCTTAATGGTAGCTTCACCTTGGCTCTGTTTTTTTCTCTGCAACCATTTTCTCCCTTTCTAACTTTTCTTTCTCCTTAGTCCTATCCTTGCCTCCTTGAGGATCCTCCTCATGGTCTTCTTCGTCGTGGTGTTCTTCTTCGTCTTCCTCTTCCTCTCCTTCCTTCTCCTTGTCTTTTCCACTTCCTTCGCCATGGTGCAAAGTGTCCATCTCTTCTTATTCTGTTGTGCTCTCTCTTACGTCCTCCAATGCAGTCATCCATTATGCAACCTATGTCTGTGTTACTTATACTAGATCATCTTCTTTGACCATATATGGAAATGCATGCCATTCCTTCTTCGTGTCTCTACGTGCATGTATGTACAATTTATGGAAACTCACCTTGAACCTCACCATAGGGCTATATTGTTTGTGCAAACTTGAAGAAAGGCATGGATGCTCGTTTACTAACATATGTAGATCCGTTTGATATAATATAAAAAATATCCTATTCTCCTGCAGTCACGATGGTTGGGAGGTATGCCATAACTAAGCATACCTCACAACCTCACATACATCTACTTCTATCGAAGGAAACTACATATCCTCTAGCTCCTTCCATGGCAACATAATAATGATCAAGATTAACGAAGTGTAATGGAAATATGTAACTTTCTCCTAGACCTCGCGATAGTCATATAGGAATTCCTTACATAAATATCTAACCTAGTTATATTGGACTCCATTTGTGCATTACGCGGCTAAAGACACCACCGACGCATGAACTTTATTTGCGCGGCACTTCCTCATGTTTTTTATGGCCAAAATATGTGCGATGAAGTGGACTACTTGGTCGTTGATCGAGTTTATGTCCTAGCCCATATTGCCTTTGACCAACCCATACTTTGTCTTCATATTCTCCACCACAGCGTAGTCTTGATCCTTTTGTTGTAGTGTTTTATTCTCAAAGACGTACGAAAAGAATCCACTTAAGGTTGTGGATGACAAACAATCTCAACAATATAAATGGCTGCCAAACATTGTAGATCTGCAGCAACTGATAAAAACAAAAATTGCCAAAGTCCTAATCTATGTCACAATCATAGTTAAACAACAAAAATAAATAGTAATAACTCCAATCATCCAATGGAAATGAGAGATAGAAAGAAGATTTTTATTATCACGCTTGTGAAGGGAACAAATAAATGTTACGAGTCCCCCTCTATGGGATGGGTTATTGGCTATCCTCAAACACCTTCACCTTGTGTAGAGTCTCTCTCCTCTATAATGTGTAAACCCAACAAATAATGGTGTGCAACAATGAAAATAATCAGAGTTACATGAGTGAGTGCAACAATGAAAATAATCAAAATTGAATAATGAATGGAAAACCATTCTATTTATAACAAAATATTGAGTTATCCTCGCATAATGAGCAATAATAAAATATTGTTAACCCCATTCTTGGAATAACCACTTGGAATATTTTATTATATTTGGTTAGGAGGGAAAAAGTATTTAAACTTTTATTTAAAAACAATAAATAAATAAATAATCTATTTATCATCTCAAGGAATGAGTTAAGGAATAATAAAGAAATAATGATTTATTTAATTATTCCTAAGGGATATAGTCAAATTTGACAAAGAATAATAATTAATTAGTGATTAATTAATTATTCTTAGAGAAAAATAAGATAATTAATGATTTATCTATTTATTTTTCATGCTTGGGTCAAATATGACAAGGAATAATAATTGAAAAATGGTTAATTAATTATTCCTAGAAGAAAATTAGATAAATAGTGATTTATTTAATCATTCTTCATGGGTTTAACTATAAATTACTTAACAAAGGTGGTTTATTAAGTAATTTCTCACAGTGAAAACAATTTTACTACGATAAAATTGGCTTTACATGGTGTACTTCTATCCATCTATTAAATTAGGCTAGATGATAAATTTTTTGGTGATAACACATTGCCCCCCAACATATGAATGTTAGGAGAAAAACGTATGACTGACGTATGTTGTAAAGACACAATCACTAGACAACACAGGGGAGTGAGAGAGAGAGAGAGACAATTAAAATTGAAGTGAAAAAGGATAGGGACAGAGGGGCCAAGACTAATGCAAGTCTCCTTTTATGGTGTGGTATCAGACCTCAATGAGGCAGGGGAGGCATACCCCTACCTGCCAAGATAACTTAGTACAAAAATAATGGTGTGCCCAAAAACATAAAACTAAGAGATGAAGTACATGCTCAAATGGTACATGACATGCTCTCATAATAGAGCCAAAAAATAATACAATGTGTCCCACATCATAATGCACCTAGAAAAACATGAGCCAAGACTTAATACAATAATATGTGGGTACATGAGATATAATGACCCTTCCCTCAAAAAATGGGTGGGAGGGAGGGTAGAATAACCAGAGAAGCTTTGATGATCAAGGAAGGGCTCTGCAAAACTGAATGGATCATCTAAAGTAGACGTGCATGCTATGAACACTACAATCGGTAGGAATCGAACCCATCAATTCCGCAGAACTGAAACTGAGGTTGTAGCATAATAGGAATGCATTTGGGCATGTGGGGGGCTACCTAAAGGCCCACCCTGTCATGAGGTCTGAAACATCTCACACACACCCAAGAATCACTGGTACAATCTGTTGCATCACTTGGCCATCAAGTGTATGAATCACGAACATGAAACAACCAAGTCAAAAGGAAATAATGAGTCCTCTTCTCAATCTGAGGTGTCGAACAAGATTGGAAGATGGAACCAAGATACACCACCCTCTAGGTCATTCTTCTAGAATAAATGAGTTGATGTCGATAGAATAGGGCCTGCGCTAGGTGAGGCAATGAGGATCCTCAACTAAGGCACGAGGGAAAACAGTAATGTAATTGATGGAATGACACCAGGGATAATGGAAAAAGTAGTATTGAGGGAAAAACAAATGAATTCCCTTGTCAGGGCATAAAGTGCATGGCTGATGTGGCAGCGACTAACTCAACTCCAGAGGGGATGGGGACTGTATGAATGGAGGCCAAAATGAGCAACACAGGATGAACAATATGCAAATATGGATGGAATACTGTGACATGATATAACAAGACATGAAACAAACTCGATGGATGCAAGGGTGACTCATCGTGGATGCTCTGAACAAGGGTGACTTGATGACGCTGCCACAGAGAGTAGGCCCAGTGGGGACCATGAAAACATGAGTAAATGATGGTTACTCATGATGAAAATCGACACATGTATGACCAGTAGTAAGAGGAGGTGGTCCTCAAAGTACAAGTGTTGCTTTATGAAGAAATTCAATTTTGAGAGGCGACAAAGTGACTCTTCTTGGAAAAGTGACTCTTCTTGGAAAAATGATTTCCTAGGGAAGTGTCAAATCATAAAAAACTGAGGAAGACCCATTATAGTACTCAATGAGAGATTTCCAATAGCTCTGATGGTGTTTCAAATTGATCTATAGTTGGTTGCAATGGGAGACAACAAAACTGTGGGTTTTCCTATAAAAGGGCATGTTCCCTCCAATTTGAGAGGAGGAGAAGGCCCTAAATCTTATGGAGATCGTAGCGGAAAAACGACCATCAAAATCTGGATCTGCGACTTTCAGGCAAGTGGCCTTATTTTTATAAAGATGGCCTTAATGCTTCTTGGAACGATGGTTCCTGGTGAAGAATAAAGGGAAGAGGAAAATGAGAATGGATTACTAGAGGAGTTCTAGAATCATTCTTACCCACTAAGTCGAACATGGGGACTATGTGGACATAGATTAGAATATTTGAAGATATGGTATCAAATGTATACGATATGTGATGTGAATATGGCTCACCAGATAGGCCGGTAGGACACACTATCCAAGAAATGGGAGGATAATCGACCATACCTAGATTTGGTGGGATCTAGGCCGAGACTTATGTTAATCAATTGAGAATATGGCCAAGGGAAAACCATCATGCCCCCAAGCATGGGATATCGCCCACAAATATATGTGTTGGACGGGACTAATCTGGTGTGCAAAGGTGGGAATGATGCCCCCTAGTAGGAGGAGTGTGGAGCGCCATAATGTTCTGAGTGCTCGAAAAACAGATTCAAGCTTCGTGGCCAAACTTGGCATGAGATCCTCCAAAGGATATGTAGGGGCCTATGTGCCCCCCAGTATGCTATGGGCACACTAAATGTATTTAGAGTGGTGGACTCTAAATACTTATATGTTTTATGTGATACATAATATGATTATGCATTTTAATATGATGGTGATGGTTTGCCATGTGTTGTGTTTATGATGGTCTTATGTGGTATACATGTGATATATTCTAATCTAGAATGTTATTTGCAATGGTATCTACATAGTTATTTTGGGCTCTAGGAATATGAATGAACGTAATGGTTTAAAATTCATGTACCAACAACTTCACTCATAGATATTTTCTAAATAGGACTTGGTTATGCACATGATACACACCATTCAATTGCATGACAAGTAGCAAGGAATATAAATGAACATGAAGATTAAGGATGCGATGAGAAAGGGCATCGACTAACAAACATATCACTGCATCATATTCGACATGGTTATTTGTGGCAGATCCAACACAAACGTCATTCGAAAGGACTAACGTATGCAAGGGGGTAAAAATTGCCCAGGCTACCGAGGCTAGATTCCTGCAGAAGCGACTTGCACCATCAGCATGGCCAATATACAGTGTGGATGATGGATCTATCTGAAAGGTGCAAAATACAACAGATGATATGATGCAATATACTTAACTTCTTGGAAAAAAAAGACACGCAAATCAAAGGGATATGCTATGAGCAAGATTTCTTGAGTTAGAGTGCACTCGGAGAATTAGGAAGGAAATGGCTTTGATAATCCTCCAAAGATATGCCCCCTTACCTAAGTGAAAGGGTAATTAGGGGTAGACATATCTTCCATGATGTCCTCATCAGACTCGAAGATCCGCGGACGGGAGGAAGATTGAATACATGATGCGGCGGTGTTACCTCGTGCATCAACCTGAGAAATAAGGTTCACATACACATCATTTGGAATGGTAGACGATGAGATAGTAGATGGAGGATCTAAGAATGTTGAGACCTGGGATTATGTCGAAAGAGGTTCAATAGAAGCACATGAAGAAACCTCAGAAGGTTTTGCCTACGAGGAACTCAAGGATGACGACTGGTAAAGGACATAGCTCGTAATGTCCGTAATCTCGACATCGGGGGGAGGGATCACAATGGTCGGACCAGAGTCCCCCTGTTCTGCTTGACTAGGGGTACAAGAATCCATGGGTAGAGGAGTAGGTGTTCCACTATGAGTGGCCTCGTATTCGCGAAGTGCTTCAAGGCAATCACGAAATTCACCGAGACAAGGGAAACAATGGGAATAGTGACCATGATGATTGCACAAGGCACAAGGATGATTTGTGTGTAACATTCTAAGTTTCTTTGGTGGACCCCGCAAGTTAACATGGGCTTCAGGGATATTTGACTCAAGGAACATTTCATGAACCAAATATTTGAGATGAGGAAGCTTGGGACAATTATTGGTGGCGTGCTGAACAACTTTACACAAAGCACATGGAGGTGACGTCTTTGGGGTTTTAGTGGCTAGAGGAGCTTGGGGAGCCTTGTCCTTAGGTTATTTCCTTTTAGCTTTGGCCCCTTGTCTGGATGCTTGCGCAACTGGAGTAGGTTCATGTTGGGGTTGTGATGGAACTGAAGAAACAATAGGGGCTATCGAGACTGGTTGAACTGGGGTCAAAGCATGATAAGGTCTTAGCTGACCAGGCAGAATTCTTCCAATAGGATCGATGTACCATACTGGGATCTCGAAAGTCATTTTAAGAAGGACTAGCGAAGCCATGATAGGGACAAAAAATACACCCAGCCAGGGGAATAAGAAAGGAATCTGGCCTGCACGGTAATGTCTCGGCAGAATAGGTCTTAGATGGTTTAGACCTAGAGGAAAAATTCCTAGTGGAAACATAAGAGAGGCAACCACAAACGAAGGAGGTCCTGGGGGGTGGATCCAGAGGGCTCGGATGGGATGGCAGCAACAGGGTGCTGAGGATTGGGTTGTTGATCAAATGTACCAGACTGCTTAAGGGCAGCTTGTGACACTTGTGACATGAAAACACTCGTAGAGTTAGGCTCTGAGATGAGAGGGGGAGGACATGGAAATAACCCAATAATGAGGAATATTTTTAGACTCTGGGTGAAACACCGGTGAGGGGAGTTGAAGACTTCTTATCTGACATTGACGAGATAATGGACATGTGGGAGCTCACACATGCCAACTCGTAGAAAGTTAACTGATCAATGGTAACGATCTTTCCTTCATGGGGGAAACACATCTTGGGGAACACCGCAGACCGACAACTGACATGGCATATGTGTAACTACGACATAAGAGAATGTAAGTATTGAGGGCTTTCCGCAGTGGATTATATTATATATCATTTTTGGATTCTATGACCATTTCCATGAGAGGTAGTCATAACTGACTAATTTCTCATGATTTTTGAATAGTTCACTTAGCACTCATTGCATCGGGTGATGCTCACAGGGGTGAAGAAGTGGGATTGAAACTAGTGGAATGAATCACATAGCATCAATCATCACTTCCGGGGCTTGCACTTAGTAACCAGGACTTCCTGGGAGGTCACCCGTCCGAGATTGCCTCTGGCTCAAGTGCGCTTAACTGTGGAATTTTCCCCACAATCAAGCCCACTTAGCTTGCTACCCCATTTGCAAAACCTTAGCAAGTATTGTGCATCATGAACCATTCAAGTAGAGTTCCCTTTACTCTACTTGATTGAATGGTTCATGAGGCACAATAATTGCTAAGGTTTTGCAAATGGGGTAGCAAGTTAAGTGGGCTTGATTGTGGGGAAAACTCCACAGTTAAGCGCGCTTGAGCTAGAGGCGATCTGGGATGGGTGACCTCCTGGGAAGTCCTGGTTACCAGGTGCAAGCCCCAGAAGTGATGATTGACGCTATGTGATTCATTTCACTAGTTTCAATCCCACTTCTTCAGCCCTATGAGCATCACTCGATGCAATGAGTGCTAAGTGAACTATTCAAAAATCATGAGAAATTAGTCAGTTATGACTACCTCTCATCGAAATGGTCATAGATGATTAACATACTTAACGTAGTCGAATCCCAAAATGATATCTAATATAATTCACTGCGTAAACCCCTCAATACTTAAATTCAAAAGAGTAAAGGGAACTCTACTTGAATGGTTCATGAGGCACATTACTTGCTAAGGTTTTGCAAATAGGGTAGCAAGCTAAGTGGGCTTGATTGTGGGGAAAACTCCACAGTTAAGCACACTTGAGCCAAAGGCGATTTGGGATAGGTGACCTCCCAGGAAGTCCTGGTTACTAGGTGCAAGCCCCGGAAGTGATGATTGACGCTATGTGATTCATTTCACTAGTTTCAATCCCACTTCTTCACCCATGTGAACATCACTCGATGCAATGAGTGCTAAGTGAACTATTCAAAAATCACGAGAAATTAGTCAGTTACGACTACCTCTCATGGAAATGGTATATCTAATATAATGCATTGCGGAAACCCCTCAGTATTTAAATTCAAAAGAGTAAAGGGAACTCTACTTGAATGGTTCATGAGGCACAATACTTGCTAAGATTTTGTAAATGGGGTAGCAAGCTAAGTGGGCTTGATTGTGGGGAAAACTCCACAATTAGGCGCGCTTGAGCCAGAGGCGATCTAGGATGGGTGACCTCTCGGGAAGTCCTGGTTACTGAGTGTAAGCCCTAGAAGTGATGATGACACTATGTGATTCATTTCACTAGTTCAATCCCACTTCTTCACCCCTATGAGCATCACTCGATGCAATGAGTGCTAAGTGAACTATTCAAAAATCATGAGAAATTACTCAGTTACGACTACCTCTCATGGAAATGGTCATAGATGATTGACTTATTTAATGCAGTTGAATCCAAAAATGATATCTAAGAGAATGTTTCAATCCAACGGGGCATTAATAACTTCAATGTCCACATGAACAGTCTTGCCTGCAAGGGTCACTGGAAAATTGCGGTACATGCCAAGGGACTGGGAGGAGTGTCTGTCCCAAGCACGCAAAGTGACGGTGGAGACCCGGGTAAAAATTAGGTGACTTGAGCTGTTTCCAAACGGCATGGAACATCACACAGGTGGATGCAACTTTGTCAATAATGCATTGGGAGATGATGGCATTATGAACTTAGACTGCTATCTAGAAAGAAACGGATGAAGGTAATGGGGGACATTCTGATGTATCAAATAGGAAGACAATCAAATGATCGTTAGAAGGATCTATTGCCCGCAAAGCAGTTAGTATAGCTCTCTTTTAATATGGGCACGACTGGAGTACTTCCATCTTCGACATGGCAGCAGGTGATTGCGCCAAGTCGTCTACTATACTGTATGTATGGGAAGCTCAGTTAGAAGTTGCGTTATGGCGCAATGGTCCCATGGGAATCTTAGGAATTGCCTCAAATTTAGGTTGAGGAATATGTAACAGACCATATAGTGTCGTAAAAGGCTCTATAGATGCTTTGGTTTTGGTTTCAGTTGCAGATGAAGTTGATGGCTTGTTATATTGACGCGACCGAGTTTGGAGGTTGATATCGGAGGGATTAACCTCATCAAAGTTCATCATGAGGATCTGGTAGTCATTGAGAATAGAAGGTTGGGAGGCGATGGTATGCTTGACCTACCCGAGGTTGAGAAACAACAAATCCTTGCTGAGGGAAAGGATTTGTAAGCACTACTGGTTGAGATGGTGCAGTATTCTGAGGCAATTGTTGACCTATAGAAGCTGCTTGAGCTTCCCACATTTGGTACATCTGGGGTAAGAGAGGAAACTAATGTGTATAATGGCCATGTACACCACAACATGCACACAACTTGTTCATACGAATAACCTTATTCTGCTTGGGCTGGTTGCCCTATTGTTGGTTGTTAGTTTGAGGACAGTTCCCCTGGGGTTCACTAGGTTGATTACCTTGATTATGGTGGTTACCCTTGTTACCTTTTCTCTTATTATTTTTCTTCAAATTTTGGGGATTGGTCGCACTCTGTTGTGCAAACACTTGACCATGAGGGGGCAGTGGCTATTGGGGCTAAGGTTGCATGGGAGGCTGTGACACTAATGCTTGAGGGTCTGGAGCACTCGGTTGTTCATAAGGAGGAGCAATGGTTTGGTAGACAAGTTGGGGCCCTGAAAACATGTTGCTAGTAGGATGGGCATGAGTGTTACAGGAAATGGTGCCCCCTTGCAGATAGCCATAATTTTTTTGAGTATATGGTGAAAGGTGTGAAAGGGTTCCAATGATACCATCGACGGCATGAGATGCCCCTGGTTTATTGGCACTTCCAGGACAAGGGAGGTCTGGAATGACAATATAGAAATAATCAGATTGCGCGTAAATGAGGTCATATCTTAGAGCAGTTTTTAGAGCTTCTTCCTCTGTCTAAGGAAAATAGGATGCAACATCTTATCCAATGGGTGATAAAATGCTCCTAAAGAAACCAATATAGGTAGACACGGTCTTCGAAGGGCAGGGCACAGCATGTGATGTTCCTGCCGATGCCACTCTTGAACATGGTCAGGAAGGCGAGTGGTGGAGGACTGACGGAATGAGGTCAATAGCGCCATACCAGTGTCGTACCCAAGAGGTAACTCAAAATATGAGAGGAACGCTTTAGAAGGCATCATGAAAATAGAATGAGATGCAGCAGGCTAGTCTACATGCCATTTTGCAGCATCTCCAGTGAGCGTGCGTTGGAAGAGCCGAAGACGAATGGAGTCATCAGTAATGGAGTTGGACAAACACCACATGTGGAAGGAGCAAATATGGTTGGTAGGATCCTCTCCAGCATTACCCTCAAACTTTGTGATGTCTAAGGGAAGCTTAGTCGGCATAGAGGTCCAACCATAATCATGGTGTATGGGGTTGTTTATCGACTAGTTAAAATCAGGTAGACTTAACCCAGCCATGAAGGGGAGCATGGGACTGCCAGAACATTTCGTAAGAGTGTTCCACTTAATGTGACCACCGGGATAGAACTGGAGCCAACGCCAGGTTGGGTTCTTGCACTAGTTGTGGTTCCAGACATGGTGACGATATATGGTGATGGAGGCTCGGAATCAGATGAAGAATCAAAAGAACCAAGAGAGGAGTCGGTATGGGGACTCGGAGGGCTATGAACTCGCACCCGATGGGGAGAAGTTGTTGAAAATTGGAAACAAGAAATTGCTAAAAATAGAAGTGCTAAAAATAGCAGTTTGGGCATCAGTGCTGTATTGGGCAGAAGGGAATGAAAAATGGAAGTGCTAAAAATAGAACTTCTATTTTTAGCAGTTCAAGTTGGATTCCTATTTTTAGACAGTCCCTGGTCTAAAATAAGAAGTAAAATTTGAATTTGGTCTTACCAGCAGTTTGGAATATTAATTAATTAATTCTCCATGAGTTAATTAGTTAAGGAAAAGAAAACTTGAAGTCTTTGTGAGAACATGCAATTATTTATCCACTGAATGGGGAACGTGTCCTTGATTTGCTCCACTGATTGAGGAATTAAGGATGAGTTCTATATTGAGAGGATCAGTTGACTTGTTTAACTTAGTCAAGTTCATTTAGATTAATTTAACAAGTTGTTAAATTAATGAGATATAGTTTGTTGATGCTTGCATGCATGTGACAACTATTATTTCAGATAACTGAGTATTTTCTCATGGATAACTTATGCATGTGAGTTTAGACAGAGACCCAGTTGAGATCAGGGAAGGGATAGTGTACTATGAGTTGGATGAATATTTTTCTTTTAAATGAAGCTCATCCATGATGAGGATTTATCTCCTTCAGGTTTGTGCAGTTATTTCAGAGGTCAGTGATGTTTGTGAGGTGAGAATCACACAGGTTGCAGCTGGAAGACCCGGGAAAAACTATGCATAGAAATAGGAGGCTCGGAGGGCAGAGGAGAAGGTTTGCGAGAAGCCTTTGACAGTCTATGAGCAGCAAAGGGATTGTACTGAGAGCTGGATGGATTCTGAGCTAAGGCTTTGTGTAATCCGGATTATATTTCCACTTGTATGATAATACAGAGATGGGGTTTTAGGTAGGTGCTTTCCCCAGGAAAATTCTTCTATGTTATGTGTGATTGGTTCCTTCTTATCAGTTATATGTGTTCTTATTTATGTTGCTCATGGTTGATTAAGCTTCCGCTAAATTGTTTGTATAAGTAGATCAAGTGTTTTGCTTTAGTACATTGCATTACCAGGTTGATCTACTAGTGGGAAATTTCTACATGGTATCAGAGCTAGCTGATTTGTAGAAAAACTTCTACATGGTATCAAAGCTATCTGATTTGTAGGAAAAATTCTACAAAATTCTACATGGTATCGGAGCACAGGTGGTTAAGGAAGAATAATATACTAAGAGGAGATTTCAAAGCTTTGAGTTTTGGGCCGAGAGTTTACAGAGAAGATTTGAAAATTTATGTACAAAATTTTTAGAAACAAATAGCAGATTTGGATTCCTTGTGGAAAAATACCCAAAATAAAAAAAAAAAAATCCGCTAAATCGGAGTTCGGATGAGAGAGATATCGTTGATTTAAAATCGGCTCTTTTTCTAGAAAATTTCGTGATGGCGAGAAAGTGGAAATAGATTGGTGTGCTAGCCAAGAACCTATACGCACTTGAGGTACAAGATGCATGCAAAGCCTTTAGGAGCAAGGCAAAGGTTAGATACTTGGTGTTTGAGAGGGAGAGTAAATTACCTTTCAACATGTAGCACCAGAAGAAGTCTCAGACAATTATGGAGGAGCCACGATTGGTGTAGTAACTTCAGGAGGTTGTGGAGTAGCCACAATAGGGGAAGCTGAGAGGAGATTGAGTAGAGACATCTACTCATGCATAGACCTCCAGTAGGGGGAAACTTTGAGCCAGGTGGGCAGAGGGATCACATGCAGCCATACCTCCAGGTAGGAGGTGGGGCGATATAGAGTGATCGTCCCAAGGAGGAGGGGCAGGATCCTTGAGGTACCCAACCTCTTGGATGAGACATCGCTATGGGAGCCCTGATGTAGAGTAGCAGGAACTGACTGAATGGGTAGAGACAAATGCAGATGGAGCGGCAGAAAGAGCTATAGTGCAGGGAATCCCAGGATAGTGCAGAGCATGCAGGCTGCAACAATGCGAGAAGCACAAGTGTGTTGCACTGTGCAGGGTAGCACAAAAAATGGTGCAATGGTGCGAGATGCATGGAGATGTCGCAGTAGCGCAGAGGTCAGAGAGGGAGCACTTGTCAGCAGCAGGTACAACTTCAGTATCAGAGTATGTTTCTAGCCCAACAAAGTGGTCAGTTGGGAGTTTTTTGTTCCGACAGTTGTTGGAGCAACCACACTTGGTAGATGTGTTGCATGCAGAACATTCTAGAAGTACAAGATCAGGTTCGAGAGGAAGCCTTTCTTGTTGAGAGGGAGTGTTGAAAATTGGCAACAACAAATTGCTAAAAATAGCATTTTGGGCATCAGTGTTGGATTGGGCAACAGGGAATGAAAAATGGAAGTGCTAAAAATAGAAGTTCTACTTTTAGCAGTTCAAGTTGGATTCCTATTTTTAGACAGTCCCTGGTCTAAAATAGGAAGTAAAATTTGAATTTGGTCTTACCAACAATTTGGAATATTAATTAATTAATTCTCCATGAGTTAATTAGTTAAGGAAAAGAAAACTTGAAGTCTTTGTGAGAACATGCAATTATTTCTCCACTGACTGGAGAATGCATCCTTGATTTTCTCCACTGATTGAGGAATTAAGGATGAGTTCTATAATGAGAGGATCAATTGACTTAGTTTAATTTAGTCAAGTTCAGTTAGATTAATTTAACAAGTTGTTAAATTAATGAGATATAGTTTGTTGATGCTTGCATGCATGTGACAACTATTATTTTAGATAACTGAGTATTTTCTTATGGATAACTAATGCATGTCAGTTCAGACAGAGACCTAGTTGAGATCAGAGAAGGGACAATGTACTATGAGTTGTATGAATATTTTTCCTATAAAGGAAGCTCATCCATGATGAGGATTTATCTCCTTCACGTTTGTGCAGTTATTTCAGAGGTTAGTGTTGTGTGTGAGGTGAGAATCACACAAGTTGCAACTGGAGGACCCGGGAAAAACTGTGCATAGAAATAGGAGGCTTGGAGGGTAGAGGAGAAGGTTTGTGAGAAGCCTTTGACTATCTATGAGTAGTAGAGGGATTGTACTGAGAGCTAGATAGCTTCCGAGTTAAGGCTTTGTGTAATCCGGACTATATTTCCACTTGTATTATAATACAAAGATGGGGTTTTAGGCAGGTGCTTTCCCCGGAAAAATTCTTCTGTGTTATGTGTGATTGATTCCTTATTATCAGTTATATGTCTTCTATTGATGTTGCTCATGGTTGATTAAGCTTCCACTAAATTGTTTGTAGAAGTAGATCAAGTGTTTTGCTTTAGTACATTGCATTACCAGGTTGATCTACAGGTGGGAAATTTCTACATGGTATGAGACCTAGCTGATTTGTAGAAAAAGTTCCACATGGTATCAAAGCTATCTGATTTGTAGGAAAATTTCTACAAAATTCTACAGGAGTAATATGCCCAAGCGGAAACTGGGATTGAAGGCCTAATAGTCTCTGTAAAAAATGCCTTGGTGGCGCAATGGTGGTAAGACACAAGTGACACAGAAATGGTGAAGGGAGATCAACAATATGCCTTTGTCTCGATGAGGGGAGATAAATTTATTATGTTAAGTCTTGGCTTGGTGGTGTAAACCATGCGCCATTCGCTTAAGGTGTGCTTGTGTGTGCAAGTTTATTTATTGATTAAGTCCATATCATGTTTGTAAAAAAGAAAAAAACTTGTTGAAAATAAATTGAAATTAATGACAGAAAATGAACAGCAAAATAATTAACTAAACCCCACCCAAACTAGGTTTGCAAACATTGTGCTGGTTGGTGGCAAAATCGACTAAAAAACACACTAAGAAGGTCAAGAGATATAATTGTCGATGTGACTAAGATCAAATGACACTAGGCTCCTAGAAAGTGGTGCAGCTAGAGAAAAAAACTAGAGAGGAAGATCATTGCAAAAAAGATAGGGAGATGGGTGAAACACCTAGGGCAACCGATGGGACCCTAAGGCCAACGACCAAACAAGTTTTAATATGAAACTATGGATGGTGATAACCTATCTTTAAAGATCTACAATAGAAGGGTATAGATCTGGAGAATATGGCTGAAAGTGTTGTAGAAACTCAGACTACTCACTCACGTAAACTCCTCCTATAAAGGTGGAATTGTATTAGAAGCCCTAGGGGGCTAAATTCCACTTAGATGAATAAATCAAAGTAGATCAAGGACTAAGAGGGATGAGACAAAGGTCAAACAACCCAGCAGACAACTCTTAGAAAAACCGAGAAAGGGATCTGATAAAAACCCACAAACCCTAAAATTGCAGGTACTGATCTATTCTTAGGGGAGATCGCACTTACTAGGCTTAAAGGTGCACTCTGGACTCTAGATCTCACTTTTTGGGCTAAAATGTGTGATTTCTACTCTATGAATCTCGATCGGTAAATCTCGGAGAAAATTATCGTCTCTGTCATGGCTGGTTCATGTGACCAGCGAAAAAGACTAGAAAACTTGCGGAAGTCAGAAATTTAATAGATCTAAGGTTAAAAATCTAGAAAACAACACTAAGAGACTGAAAAAAGAAGAAACCCTAAGCCAAAAACTGAAGGTCACCCAGGTTTCTAGATCTGAAGTAAAAAATGAGTGGAGACGCCAATTTTGTTGTAGTGGTTTCTTCTCAAAGATGTACAAAAAGAATCTACTTAAGATTGTGGATGACAAACAATGTCAACAATATAAATGGTTTTCAAACATTGTAGATCTGCAACAACTGATAGAGGCAAAAACCTTCCAAAGTCTTGATCTATTCCACAATCGTAGTTAAAGAGCATAAAGAAATAGTAATAACTCCAATCATCCAATGGAAATGAGATATAAGAAGAATAGTTTTATTATAACACCCGTGAAGGGAACAAATAAACATTATCTGTCGCCCTCTATGGGATGGGTTCTTGGCTATCCTCAAACATCTTCATCTTGTGTTGAGTCTCTCTCCTCTATAATGTGTAAACCCAAGAAATAATGGTGTGCGACAATGAAAATAATCAGAGTGAGTGCAAGAATAAAAATAATCAAAAGTGAATAATGAATGAAAAACCCTTCTATTTATAACAAAATATTTAGTTATCCTTGAATAATGAGAAATAATAAAATATTATTAACCTCATTCTTTGAATAACCACTTGGAATATTTTATTATATTTGGTTAGGATGGAAAAAGTATTAAACTTTTATTTAGAAATAATAAATAAATAAATGATTTGTTTATCATCTCAAGGAATGGGTTAAGTAATAATAAACAAATAATGATTTATTTAATTATTCCTAAGGGATTTAGTCAAATTCGACAAAGAATAATAATTAATTAGTGATTAATTAATTATTCTTAGAGAAAAAGAAGATAACTAATGATTTATCTCTTTATTTTTCACGATTGGGTCAAATATGACAAGGAATAATAACTGAACAATGGTTTAACTAATTATTCCTGGAAGAAAATTAAATAAATAGTGATTTATTTCATTATTCTTCATGGGTTTAACTATAAATTACTTAACAAAGGTGGTTTATTGAATAATTTCTCACAGTGAAAGTGATTTTACTATGGTAAAACTAGCTTTACATGGTGTATTTCGATCCATCTAGTAAATTAGGCCAGATGATCAATTTTTTGGTGATAACACCTTTCTCAAGAAATCCTCCACGAGATTTCTCCCTTGGCAAGGTAATATAGTGATCCTCGAGATCAACATTTGGTCTGTGGGGATCTTATTCCCCATCCACAGGTGTCCATCATGTATTAATACCAACAATTGGTGCACACGCATTGTGTTTGCTGAACTTTTGCTGAAGTGCAACACATTCAACATATTGAGCAGTCCTGACTGTGCCAACCCATTTTCCGATTGTTTTCATTCTAATTTTGTCACTCCTCTCTCTAGGTAGTCAACCTACTGTAATTACCGATCTCCTACGAAATGAGGGTACTTCTTGCAGTCATTAAAATCATAGTCCGTAAATTTGAGTTGCAAGATTTTTCCTAAAATCTCTCTTGAAAATAGCACAACTTCCAGCAATAGTGGTGTGAATGTCCCATACTCTACGTCTTTGGAATCTTTTACTGGTTTGGCATTTGGCTTCCTCAGCGGGATATATGAGGGTAAAGGCGAGATGAACATTGTGCCACCTTCATCTGCCTATATTTCCTCCAATTCTTCTTCAATATTGACCTACTTAGGTTTCCTTTGAGGTTTCACATGTTTGGCAGACTTTCTGTCCTTCTTTTTCTTCGATCTTTCTTCCTTGGTTTGCTTTGTCCTTAGTGATTTTCGTTGTTTTTGTGGTGACGGTTCTGCTACTGTAGGTGATGTTACTGTGGGTGTCTCAGCTATTGGTGTGGACATGTATGTGGCTTCCATGACTTTAGACAACCCCTCCTCATGAAAATTCTGCATAATCTCCTCCCAAGATCTCTTAGTCGACATACATAGTGAAGTCTCCTGTAACTTCTTCACATTATTAATTAATCGATCTCTCGATTTAGCAAAGTTATTAATCTAAGCAGGCTAGCTATATATAACAATTCCAACCTTCCAATCTCATCATAAGATTTGACTTTGTCCCGATTATGTTCATATTTCATCATTAAATGTGTATCTATCCTTAAATTATGTGAGTCTATCGTCTTTAATGAAAATTTGCACGTATCTTTTCCCTTTTAACAGTCATATTTATACTTTTATGTCAAACCTTGACACATTCCCTATTGTAGTGCACCTTCATCTTATGTCGTAACTTCCCATGAACTTTGACATATTCCCAACTGTAGCGAAGTACTTTCTTCATGGAATCTCTTTTTGCAGTGTAGTTTATAGTTGAGTGCCCACTTTCAACGGCATGTGACACTAAGACTTTCCTTCTTTCTTCTTTAGGGCAAAGCAGTTGGGGCAGGGTTGTTCATGTAGAACTTCAACCTACTGCCATTTAGTTTTCCCTCAGTTAATTCTCCATTTAACTTCTCTATCTACACTGCACCTCCATGAGTAATATACTTAATAACATATGGGCCTAACCAGTGTGTTTTGAATTTCCCTGGAAATTTCACAAGCGTACTGTCTTAGAGGAGAACAAGATCTCCTACCTGACACTTTTGTTGGGAAAAATACTGAGGGGGGATGAATCAGTATTTTAAAATCAATAACTTTTTCATTTCATATTCATATTTCTATACACGACTTTACTGAAAGGAACTCGCTTATGTACGCGACTGTACGAATGAAAACTAGTGTACATCTTGTAAACTTATGTTTTAGCTAATTCATCATATGTTTGTCTTCAGCGAGTGCATCAGTACCCTATTAAACATTAGATAAACATTAATCATGTGCTGTAAGAAAAAAATAAACAATCACACATAAGAAACACACATGAACACCACTATTCTGTCAACATCAACTCATTTATTCCAGAAGAACAACCTAGAGGGTGGTGTATCTTGGTTCTAGCTTCCATTCTTGTTCGGCACCTCAGATCAAGCAAAGGGACTCATTATTGCCTTTTGACTTGGTTGTTTCATGTTAGTGAGTCATACACTTGATGGTCGAGTGATGTAACAGATTGTACCAACGATTCCCGGGTGTGTGTGAGATGTTTTAGACCTCATGAGGGGGTGGGCCTTCAGGTAGCCCCCCACATGCCTAGATGCATTCCTATTATGCTACAGCCTCAGATGTAGTTCCACAAAATTGATGGGTTCGGTTCCTACCGATTGCAATGTTCGTAGCATGCACATCTCCTTCAGATGATCCATTCAGTTTTGCAGATCCCTTCCCTATTCAACATGGCTTCTCTAGTTGTTCTACCCTCCTTCCCACCCATTTTTGAGGCAAGGTTCATTATAACTCATGTACCCAGATATTATTGTATTTAGTCCTGGATCATGTTTTTCTAGGCGCATTATGATGTGGGACACATTGTATTATTTTCTAGCTCTGTTATGCGAGCATGTCATGTACCATTCAGCATGTACTTCATTGCTTAGTTTTATGTTTATGAGCACACCATTATTTTTGTACTAAGTTAGCTCGAAGGGTATGGGTATGCCTCCCCTCCCTCATTGAGGTCCGGTACCACAACATAAAAGGTGACTTGCATTAGTCTCACCCCCTTTGTCCCTATCCTCTTTCGCTTCAGCTTTATTGGTCTCTCTCTCTCTCTCTCTCTCTCTCTCTTGACTCCTATGTGTTGTCTAGTGATTGTGCCTTTACAACCTACTTCAGCTATACGTTTTTCTTCTAACACTCGTATGTTGGGGGCAAATCTGTTATCACCAAAAAATTGATCATCTAACCTAATTTACTAGATGGATCAAATTATACCATGTAAAGCCAATTTTATCATATTAAAATTGCTTTCACTGTGAGAAATTACTTAATAAACCACCTTTGTTAAGTAATTTATAGTTAAACCCATGAAGAATAAATAAATAAATCACTATTTATTTAATTTTCTTCTAGGAATAATTAATTAAACCATTGTTCAATTATTATTCCTTGTCATATTTGATCCAATCATGAAAAATAAACAAAAAAATAATAAATTATCTTATTTTCCTTTAAGAATAATTAATCAATCACTAATTAATTATTATTCTTTGTCAAGTTTGACTAAATCCCGTACGAATAATTAAATAAATCATTATTTGTTTATTATTCTTTAACCCATTCCTTGAGATGATAAATAGATCATTTATTTATTTATTATTTCTAAATAAAAGTTTAAATACTTTTTCTCTCCTAACCAAATATAATAAAATATTCCAAGTGGTTATTCCAAGAATGGGGTTAATAATATTTTATTATTGCTCATTATGCGAGGATAATTGAATATTTTGTTATAAATAGAATGGTTTTCCATTCATTATTCACTTTTGATTATTTTTCATTGTTGCACTCACTCATGTAACTCTCATTATTTTCATTTTCACACACCATTATTTGTTGGGTTTACACATTATAGAGGAGAGAGACTCTACAGAAGGTGAAGATGTTTCAGGATAGCCAAGAACCATTCCCATACAAGGGGACTCGTAACATTTATTTGTTCCATTCAGAAGGACTATAATAAAACTCTGCTTTGTATATCTCGTTTCCATTGGACGATTGGAGTTATTACTATTTATTTTTGTTGTTTAACTATGATTGTGGCATTGATCAAGACTTTGGCAATTTTTGTTTCTGTCAGTTGCTGCAGATCTACAATTTTTGGCAGCCATTTATATTGTTGAGATTGTTTTTCATCCACAATCTTAAGTGGATTATTTTCGTACATCTTTGAGAAGAAAATGTTGGGTTGTGTTATATTCTTTCTACGACTAGCCCACGTAGTTAACCAAGGGGTTAGAAGGGGGGCGGAGCCGCCCCTTCATTGCGCCGATTGCGTAGTGGGGGGAGTCATAGGGGGTTTGAGGGGCGCAGATAACCCCACTCTATGCGGGGCAGTGCCCCAAATTTTTTTGGTTTTGGACCCTATATTAGGTTGGGCAGACCTACCTATTGTTTTGTGCATGTTTTTCGCACATGGTTTTGGACGTGATGGTTTTCGGTCCATGGTTTTGGACACGATGGTTTTCGGTCCATGGTATTGGATGCTTCGATATGTATAAATATGTATTGTAACATTGAAATGAATATAATGAAAAATCAAGCTGGTAGTCCCGATTTTGGGACCTAGGGGAAAATCTCTATGTGTATATGTGTTTTATGTGTTATGTTATCACATTATTTATTTTCTGTGTTCTAGAATTCGTATGCAGGTAGTTTCTGTACGGGGTGAAAACCTACAGAAAACACTACAACAAAAGGATCAGGATCACGCTGTGGTAGAGAATATGAAGAAGAAGTATGTGATGGTCAAAGGAAATAGGGGCTATGACATAAACTCAATCAATGACCAACTAGTCCACTTCACCGCACATATTTTGGCCTTAAAAATCATGAGGAAGTTCCGCGCAAATAAATTCCATGCGTCAGTGGTGTCTTTAGTCATGTAATGCACAAATGGAGTCCAATATAACTGGGCTAGATATTTATGTAAGGAATTCCTATATGACTGTCGTGAGGTCCAAGAGAAAGTTACATATTTCCATTACACCTGGTTAATCTTGATCATTCTTATGTTGCCATGGAAGGAGCTAGAGGATATGTAGTTTCCTTCGATAGAAGCAGATGTATGTGAGGCTGTGAGGTACGCTTCGCTGTGGCATACCTCCCAACCATCACAACTGCAGGAGAATAGGATATTTTTTATATTATATCAAATAGATCTACACATGTTAGTAAACGAGCATCCGTGCCTTTCGTCGAGTTTGCACAAGCAATATAGCCCTATGGTGAGGTTCAAGGCGAATTTCCATAAATTGTACATACATGCACGTAGAGACACGAAGAAGGAATGGCATGCATTTCCATATATGGTCAAAGAAGATGATCTGGTATAAGTAACACAGACATAGGCTGCATAATGGATGACTACGTTGGAGGACATAGGAGAGAGCACAACAGAATAAGAAGGGATGGACACTTTGCACCATGGCGAAGGAAGTGGAAAAGACAAGGAGAAGGAACGAGAGGAAGAGGAAGAGGAAGAAGAACACCACAAAGAAGAACACCACGATGAAGAAGACCATGAGGAGGATCCTCAAGGAGGCAAGGATACGACTAAGGAGAAAGAAAAGTTAGAAAGAGAGAAAATGGTTGCAGAGAAAAAAAAGAGCCAAGGTGAAGCTACCATTAAGAGCAAAAAGAGGCATAATGCAGATAAAACAAAAGAAATCACACCAATGGTTCCCACTAAAGGTGATGTGGATAAAATTGGAGACAAGGTTCATGAAATAACAATGGAATCCTGGAATAGGGTGGAAGATTGCTATGGCGAGCTTATCATAGGTGTGCAATCGAGTATTGTCGAGTTGAATATTTTAGCGCAAACTTCGAGACCATGGGTGTAGATAGGCCAAGGACTCCATCTAGAAAGGTTGATAGAAACAACATTCAGGTTGAGAAGAGTGCAGATACCTGTGGAAGCTCTACAGTTAGACTCTGTCGAAGTCAAGCAATAGGTAAAAGGTTGGGACCATGTCAACATGAACATGGTAGCACTGCCCACTCGACTCCTACATGAAAGTCACCAAGGTATCAAAAATGAGATCAAGGAGTGAGAGCAACACTCGCAATTAAACATTCAGATAGAACACGAGCATGTTGCACTAAAGAAATAGCTTGATGAGGCCATCAAGGACAAGGAACACACAGTGCTACAAAAACATAGATTGAAGGAGGTGGTCGAAGCCACTTGAAAGGAAACTCTGGACATGGATGTCCAAGAGGATGAATCAACAGAAGATAAGGTCGTGAAGTTCGGCCTTGCAGTCAAGAAGTAGAAGGATAAAATCACCATAGTGCAATTGAAGTATGAGATGCATATGAGAGAGCTGCAAATGTCGTTGCATCTAGCCACGCCACGAGAAGTGGGCGAACAGAGGGAAATTAACTTAAAGAGTGGGATGGCGAGCATATTTGCAACATTGGCAGACTGTGAAAAATTATTGGGTGAGAGCATGCAAATTTCGAATTTGCTGTGAATGAAGTTGCATCTAGCCATGCCATGAGAAGTGTGCGAACAGAGGGAAATTAACATAAAAAGTGGGATGGCCAACATCTTTGCAACATTGGTAGACTGTGGAAAATTACTAGATGAGAGCATGCAAATTTGGAATTTGTTGCACGAAGATCGAAATGTTCAATAAATGCAAGAGGAATTGAAGCAAAAGTAGCTTGGAAGATATTCAGGTAGCTACAAAGACTTTGCCAATCTCATAGAGGGTCAGAAAAATTAATGAGTGTAAGGAGCTTCAGAAGAAAATCAAAGAACTGAAGAAGGAGGAGTAGAGTTTGATGGAAAGTACTCAACCTTGGCATGACAAGGCCCTCGAGCTATCACATGTTGTGGATGAGAAGCTTTAGTAGCTTCGATAAAGGGAGATAAAATTGGCAAAGAAGGTTAAGAACATGTGAGAGAAGCACTATGAGAAGAAGTGTGTAGCGAGGAAAAGAAGCTAATAGAGATTCTGCAACAATTCGACAAGGCATACAATAGCATTTCATACAAGATCAAAGGCAAAGTAGCTACGTGACTCAAAATGAGTCACACGTGAGTGTTGGGGGCATGTTGGGCGCAACCCATCTTGGCGAGATTTTGCGCAAGGAATCTGAATTTTGTGGAGCATGTAGTACAAAGGATGTGGTAGAGTGTGAAGTCGATTATGTAGTAGAGCATCAGAGCACAATGAATACCATGCAGAAAACTCACCCCACAGTATAGGGGCTTCCCTCCCAAGCCCCTCACTTTTTGTAAAAGAATATAATATTATAAAAATTGAAGGGTTTTGGACCATAGTCCCTTGTATTTTGGAAACCATCGTAATGTAGCAATGTAATCCCTCAATGTAATATTATATATAGGGGTGAATAATAAAGGAGGAAGACATCTATGATTGATCGAGATCTGTGTTCTATGGTCGTATCTTTGTGATCGATACTTCAAAGAAAGGAGTGAGGCTTTGCAGCTTAGTGAGCGGAGTCCTGGGTCTGTAGCTTGGTGAGCAGCAGAAAACCTACAACAGTGTGGGCAGGTTAAGAAATGTTTGTACCAAATTCTCTATTATAAGCAACATTTCTTGTGGACGTAGTCCCACATTGGGATGAACCACGGTAAATTATGTCTCTTAATGTGTTAATTTTCTTATTATCTGCACTTTATTTGAGTATTGCGAAGTTTATGAATGCTTATAATATGTTTAGAGTGATGAATGTAATTATGCGAAGTAATATATAAGTGTGAAGTAAGTTGTGAATGTGAAGTCATTTATCAGTTTTAAAGCATAAGAAAATATAAGTATTACCACATCACAATATCCCTTATGGATGCATAAACCTAGTTTTTCAACCTCCGATAGTCACTTCGGGTGAGAGTACGACTTGCTTGGAGGTCGTTGTCCAAAGGGCCAGTGGTTAAGTGCTTTTTTGGCGCGTAGTAAAATCTGAAACTCGGTGAGCCCAAACTAAGCCAACAATTCTTGCTAAACATGGGATATAACCCGAATTGACTTTTTATATATATATATATATATATATATATATATATATATATATAATTTTTAAAAGTTGGATATTGTTGATAGGTAAGTTGTGTTAGGATGCATACCATACCTGCGATGCAATGGCTATGGCAATGTAATTAACCCAAGGAAAAGAAATTCAAGAAATTCAAAAGAAAGCAAAATTACAAAGAACAGAGCATAAATTTTAGAGAGGAAAACAAAAGCCACTTAGAATAAGTTGGTCTACTTGAGTTGCCATTACCTGGTGCTATAAGTTGCTCTACTAGCCGGTGCTGACTTTGTCGCCGCTTCCGGCTTTGCCGGTGTTGTTGCTGTTCACCATGTTGTTGTTGCCGCTGTTGATTTTGTTGCAGCTGTGGGTGGTGTTGCTGCCGTCGTTGCCGAGGATGGGATTGCCGTTCTTGCCGAAGATGAGTCTGCCGTCCCTGTCGATGATGGGATTGCGGATACAGTTACACGTGCGGTCGACCGTGTCCCGCCTTGCTGGTTGCATATTGCTTTATGTTGTTGGCTTACCGATACCGGATGGTATAATTCACTAATTGAAAGTGGGACGCCTTCAAAGTCAAGAAGAAGACCCCCACTTCTGCAAAAGTGTATCAATACATAATGTTACTGTGCATCAATGCATAACGTGGAGATAGAATTTGAGCAAATCATTGATAGCTGACATAATAGAATTTGAGCAAATCATTGATAGCTGACATAATAGAAATATACAACAATACCTATGTTACACCAAATATTAAACAACCATACCTACAACTGGAGTATGCCAAAGTCAGTAAGCAAGAGGTGAGAAATACAATGGCATAGCCTGCCTTATATAGAAGCAGGGCAACTCCAAACTCGGATTTGAAGTTTCATGTATTAAATTTACATGAATGACATAGATCAACGATCCATATGGTGGCCGTCCTATTTACAGAGGTAACGCGCAATTGGGCAGACGAATTAATCTTTTCGAAAAAAAAAATCTTTGCACTATTTACTGATGTGACTACTCAGATTTATTCACAGTATTTACTGATGTGACTACTCAGATTTATTAGCGCAATTGGGCAGACGAGTTATTCTTTCCCAACCAAAACAAAATTCTTTGCCCTCTTTACAGATGTCACTACTCAAATTTATTCGCGCAATTGGGCAGGCGAATTATTCTATTTCAGCGAAGAAAAAATCTTTGCCCTTTACAGATGTAACCACCGTGATTTCTTCGCGCAAAGGGGCAGAGCAGTTATTCTTCTTGGGCGGCAGAAGATAAAAACATCTTTGTTATTATGATCGAAGCAAAAAATGCAAAGGGGCAGAGCAGTTATTCTTCTTGGGCGGCAGAAGATAAAAACATCTTTGTTATTATGATCGAAGCAAAAAATACCAGCATTTTTTTGCTTTTACAAATAATGTACATACATTTTTCTAGAAACAACTAGTGACTGTACTCCCGGGTTAAATTTGACAATACCTTTGTTATGTTACAAAGTCTATTCTGGAGGTTAATCCATCGGTCCAATACGTGATTACCATATATGTTATATGGTGGTACCCAATTCATTATGTAATGCACCAAAACACCAACTATATGTCATGTATTAAATTCGTTGTGCCAAAGTGCTCAATTAATACATGTTATAACAATTTGCGATGATTGCAATTTTTTTACAACCCAACTCTAAACTTAGAGTTTCTAAAACCTTACAAAAGGTTGTGAATGAACCAAAGAGAGGGGAGGAAATTTGAATGCAGAGGTAAGAGAAGCTCAGAGGTGGTGTTGAGAGCCATTCTATAGTAGAGTTGGGTTTTGGCATTCCAGAGTCATACCGAATCCAAATTGGGCACTTGAATCCAAATTGGGCACTTGAAGAACTGAAACATGGGTTTTGGTGTGCTCCGGACACACTTGAAGAGTCTATTGGGCAAGTGTAGCGACCAATTCTTTAGGATTCACTACATGAACGGTTGCCTCTCCAAGTCAAGTTGAGACAAGTAATGAATGATGTACTTGTTGATGCATGATTGCTCAATTTCAGTTGAGGATTAGAGTCCTTGCAGGAAACTCTTTGTTTTGTTGTAGATGACACATTGATTGCAGATTGTCAAGTATATTGTGAGAGTTCTCTATAGGAGAACATTTCCTTGCAGAGGAAATAGCCACAAAATGATGTACCTCTTTTTAAATACTGAAATGTGAGTAGCCTAGCCTTTTGAGTAGGGCCCTAAGACGTAGGTGAACTCCATCATCAATCTTAGTGTCATTGTTCTTGATGTTTGGGTGATTATTTGCGTTATGTTCTTAATGGTTAAATTGCACTTGTGAACTAATTCGTGTTTGAGGGAACACCAAATTAACATTCTCTAATATCAATATTTATATGTTGATAGCCAAATTCATTTTGCAAATGCTAGATTGTCATAAACAAATTAATCTATAAAGTTATTTTAAAATATATTATACTCAATATTATTAAAAAAAAGTTTCATTAATTATTATAAAAGTTTGTTGAACTTTCCTCTTATCCTTGAAATTGAAATTGACATTTATAGTTATTGAAGTTATTGGAAAAATTTATAAGAAATAGTAAGTACTAATTTGTGGTATAGGACACTTTTTATAAAAAAATAGGTGTATTTTTTTGTAGGACCAATTCTAAGTTTTGAGGGCTCAACAATGATCCAGGGTTTGTGGACAAAATTGAATACACCACCTCTCAATATGAAAGGTGCTTTAACATGAGGATATGTGTATTTGTGTACTTTCACATGCTGCCTTTGGAATTAAAACCTCTCACATATTCCTCTTGCTCATTTATTTAACTATGCAAATTGATTTCTACTTATTATTATTTTATTGCATTTCCTAGTTGACAAGTTGTGTTAATAACCATGTAATTGTTTTTTTTTCTATATATAAAATTGTTATCACCCTAACCTCATTAATTTGTAATTATACATAAATATATATTGAAAAAATGAATATCCTATGTGTTCACCTATATCTAATTTACCATACAACTAGGGTAATTGCTCCATGGATTGCGTCCAAGGGTGGTAGAAATGTCTCACCCTATATATGAATTGATCAATCTAATCATTAATAAATACCTACACTTTTTGGGGCTAGTTTCCTCTTTAACACCAATGTCACCCATCCCATGTTCTAAATCATGTATCTAGAAGTAATAATCTTAGATAGTGGAATTACACTAAGCACCACTTACTAATTGATATTCTAATATATTTTAATGAAAAATTATTGGACTCTTGAACTTAGCAACAAAGTTAGTTTTACTTTCTACCACCTTAATGTGGAGGCTTTCTTAGTTATCAATCTAGAGTAATTAGTTAATGAAGGACATTTCAAATGTGTTCTCATCTTTTATGTTGAAAAAAATGTTAGATGTTTGTTTCTTACAGTTTTCTTGGTCTTTAACCAACTCTCTAAGTATTCCTAACTTGTATTTTGAACATCTTTTAATTTCTTGCAATCTTTGATCTAATTAAATGTAAGTTTTTCATATTTCAATTAGAGTGAGGATTTTGAATTTCCTGCAAACGATTTGACGTATGCATCCTAACACAACTTACCTATCAACAATATCCAACTTCTAAAAATTATATATATATATATATATATATATATATATATATATATATATGTATGTATATGTCTATATATATATATAGCTATATATATGTATACATATATATATATATATATATATATATATATATAAAGTCAATTGGGGTTATATCCCATGTTTAGCAAGAATTGTTGGCTTAGGTTGGGCTCACCGAGCTTTAGATTTTACTATGCGCCAAAAAAGCCCTTAACCACTGCCCTTTCGACAACCACCTGCAAGCAAGTCGTACTCTCACCCGAAGTGACTATGGGAGGTTGAAAAACTAGGTTTATGCAGCCATAAGGGATATTGCGATGTGGTAATACTTATATTTTCTTATGCTTTAAAACTGATAAATGACTTCACATTCATGACTTATTTTGCACTTATATATTACTTCGCATAATTACATTCATCACTGTAAACATATTATAAGCATTCATACACTTTGCAATACTCAAATAAAGTGCAGATAATAAGAAAATTAACACATTAAGACACATAATTTACCATGGTTCATCCCAATGTGGGACTACGTCCATAAGAAATGTTCCTTATAATAAAGAATTTGGTACAAACATTTCTTCACCTACCAACACAGTTGTAGCTTGTCTGCGCACCAAGCTACAAACCCAAGACTCCGCTCACTCAGTTGCAGAGCCTCACTCCTTTATTTGAAGTACTGATCACAAAGATACGACCATAGAACACAGATCTCGATCAATCATAGATGTCTTCCTCCTTTATTATTCGCCCCTATATATAATATTACATTGAGGGATTACATTACTACATTACCATGGTTTCCAAAATACAAGGGACTAATAAAGTGAGGGGCTTGGGAGGGAAGCCCCTATACTATGCGGTGAGTTTTCTACATGGTATTCATTGTGCTCCGATGCTCTACTACACAATCGACTTTGTAGTCTTCCACATCCTTTGTACTGCGTGCTCCACAAAATTCAGATTCCTTGTGCAAAATCTGGCCAAGTTGGGTTGCGCCCAACATGCCCCCATCACTCACGTGTGACTCATTTTGAGTGAGGCAGCTACTTTGCCTATGATCTTGTATGAAATGCTGTTGTATGCCTTGTTGAATTGTTGCAGAATCTCTATTAGCTTCTTTTCCTCACTGCACACTTCTTCTAATAGTGCTTCTCTCACATGTTCTTAGCCTTCTTTGCCAATTTTTTCTCCCTTTATTGAAGCTGCTAAAGCTTCTCATCCACAACATGTGATAGCTCGAGGGCCTTGTCGTGCCAAGGTTGAGTACTTTCCATCAAACTCTGCTCCTCCTTCTTTAGTTCTTTGATTTTCTTCTGAAGCTCCTTACACTCATTAATTTTTGTGAGCCTCTACAAGATTGGCAAAGTCTTTGTAGCTACCCGAATCTTTTCCAAGCTACTTTTGATGCATTTCCTCCTACATTTGCTGAACATTTGGATCTTCGTGCAACACATTCCAAATTTGCATGCTCTCATCCAGTAATTTTTCACAGTCTGCCAATGTTGCAAAGATGCTAGCCATCCCACTCTTTACGTTAATTTCCCTCTGTTCGCACAGTTCTCATGGAGTGGCTGGATGCAACTTCATTTGCAGTGAATTCCAAATTTGCATGCTCTCACCAAGTGATTTTTCATAGTCTGCCAATGTTGCAAAGATGCTCGCCATCCCACTCTTTAAGTTAATTTCCCTCTGTTCGCCCACTTCTCGTGGCATGGCTAGATGCAACTTCATTTGCAGCTCTCTCATATGCATCTCATACTTCAATTGCACTGCGGCAATTTTATCCTTCTGCTTCTTGACTGCAAGACCGAACTTCATGACCTTATCTTCTGCTGATTCATACTCGTGGACATCCATGTCTAGAGTTTCCTTTCAAGTGGCTTCGACCACCTCCTTCAGTCTGTGTTTTTGTAGCTCCGCGTGTTCCTTGTCCTTGATGGCCTCATCGAGCTATTTCTTTAGTGCAACATGCTCTTGTTCTATCTGAATGTTTAATTGCGAGTGTTGCTCTTGCTCCTTGAGCTCATTTTTGATACCTTGGTAACTTTCATGTAGGACTGGAGTGGGCAGTGCTACCATGTTCATGTTGACATGGTCCCAACCTTTTACCTATTGCTTGACTTTGACGGAGTCGAACTATAAAGCTTCGGTAGGTATCTGCATTCTCCTCATCCCGAATGTTGTTTCATCAACCTTTCTTGATGTAGTCCTTGGCCTATCTACACTCGTGGCTTGGATGATTGCACCAAAATATTCAACTCGACAATACTCTGTTGCACACCTGTGATAAGCTCGCCATAGCGATCTTCCACCCTATTGCACGATTCCATTATTATTTCATGAACCTTGTCTCCAATTTTATCCACATCACCTTTAGTGGGAACCATTGGTGTGATTTATTTTGTTTTATCCGCATTATGCCTCTTTCTGCTCTTAATGGTAGCTTCACCTTGGCTCTGTTTTTTTCTCTGCAACCATTTTCTCCCTTTCTAACTTTTCTTTCTCCTTAGTCCTATCCTTGCCTCCTTGAGGATCCTCCTCATGGTCTTCTTCGTCGTGGTGTTCTTCTTCGTCTTCCTCTTCCTCTCCTTCCTTCTCCTTGTCTTTTCCACTTCCTTCGCCATGGTGCAAAGTGTCCATCTCTTCTTATTCTGTTGTGCTCTCTCTTACGTCCTCCAATGCAGTCATCCATTATGCAACCTATGTCTGTGTTACTTATACTAGATCATCTTCTTTGACCATATATGGAAATGCATGCCATTCCTTCTTCGTGTCTCTACGTGCATGTATGTACAATTTATGGAAACTCACCTTGAACCTCACCATAGGGCTATATTGTTTGTGCAAACTTGAAGAAAGGCATGGATGCTCGTTTACTAACATATGTAGATCCGTTTGATATAATATAAAAAATATCCTATTCTCCTGCAGTCACGATGGTTGGGAGGTATGCCATAACTAAGCATACCTCACAACCTCACATACATCTACTTCTATCGAAGGAAACTACATATCCTCTAGCTCCTTCCATGGCAACATAATAATGATCAAGATTAACGAAGTGTAATGGAAATATGTAACTTTCTCCTAGACCTCGCGATAGTCATATAGGAATTCCTTACATAAATATCTAACCTAGTTATATTGGACTCCATTTGTGCATTATGCGGCTAAAGACACCACCGACGCATGAACTTTATTTGCGCGGCACTTCCTCATGTTTTTTATGGCCAAAATATGTGCGATGAAGTGGACTACTTGGTCGTTGATCGAGTTTATGTCCTAGCCCATATTGCCTTTGACCAACCCATACTTTGTCTTCATATTCTCCACCACAGCGTAGTCTTGATCCTTTTGTTGTAGTGTTTTATTCTCAAAGACGTACGAAAAGAATCCACTTAAGGTTGTGGATGACAAACAATCTCAACAATATAAATGGCTGCCAAACATTGTAGATCTGCAGCAACTGATAAAAACAAAAATTGCCAAAGTCCTAATCTATGTCACAATCATAGTTAAACAACAAAAATAAATAGTAATAACTCCAATCATCCAATGGAAATGAGAGATAGAAAGAAGATTTTTATTATCACGCTTGTGAAGGGAACAAATAAATGTTACGAGTCCCCCTCTATGGGATGGGTTATTGGCTATCCTCAAACACCTTCACCTTGTGTAGAGTCTCTCTCCTCTATAATGTGTAAACCCAACAAATAATGGTGTGCAACAATGAAAATAATCAGAGTTACATGAGTGAGTGCAACAATGAAAATAATCAAAATTGAATAATGAATGGAAAACCATTCTATTTATAACAAAATATTGAGTTATCCTCGCATAATGAGCAATAATAAAATATTGTTAACCCCATTCTTGGAATAACCACTTGGAATATTTTATTATATTTGGTTAGGAGGGAAAAAGTATTTAAACTTTTATTTAAAAACAATAAATAAATAAATAATCTATTTATCATCTCAAGGAATGAGTTAAGGAATAATAAAGAAATAATGATTTATTTAATTATTCCTAAGGGATATAGTCAAATTTGACAAAGAATAATAATTAATTAGTGATTAATTAATTATTCTTAGAGAAAAATAAGATAATTAATGATTTATCTATTTATTTTTCATGCTTGGGTCAAATATGACAAGGAATAATAATTGAAAAATGGTTAATTAATTATTCCTAGAAGAAAATTAGATAAATAGTGATTTATTTAATCATTCTTCATGGGTTTAACTATAAATTACTTAACAAAGGTGGTTTATTAAGTAATTTCTCACAGTGAAAACAATTTTACTACGATAAAATTGGCTTTACATGGTGTACTTCTATCCATCTATTAAATTAGGCTAGATGATAAATTTTTTGGTGATAACACATTGCCCCCCAACATATGAATGCTAGGAGAAAAACGTATGACTGACGTATGTTGTAAAGACACAATCACTAGACAACACAGGGGAGTGAGAGAGAGAGAGAGACAATTAAAATTGAAGTGAAAAAGGATAGGGACAGAGGGGCCAAGACTAATGCAAGTCTCCTTTTATGGTGTGGTATCAGACCTCAATGAGGAAGGGGAGGCATACCCCTACCTGCCAAGATAACTTAGTACAAAAATAATGGTGTGCCCAAAAACATAAAACTAAGAGATGAAGTACATGCTCAAATGGTACATGACATGCTCTCATAATAGAGCCAAAAAATAATACAATGTGTCCCACATCATAATGCACCTAGAAAAACATGAGCCAAGACTTAATACAATAATATGTGGGTACATGAGATATAATGACCCTTCCCTCAAAAAATGGGTGGGAGGGAGGGTAGAATAACCAGAGAAGCTTTGATGATCAAGGAAGGGCTCTGCAAAACTGAATGGATCATCTAAAGTAGACATGCATGCTATGAACACTACAATCGGTAGGAATCGAACCCATCAATTCCGCAGAACTGAAACTGAGGTTGTAGCATAATAGGAATGCATTTGGGCATGTGGGGGGCTACCTAAAGGCCCACCCTGTCATGAGGTCTGAAACATCTCACACACACCCAAGAATCACTGGTACAATCTGTTGCATCACTTGGCCATCAAGTGTATGAATCACGAACATGAAACAACCAAGTCAAAAGGAAATAATGAGTCCTCTTCTCAATCTGAGGTGCCGAACAAGATTGGAAGATGGAACCAAGATACACCACCCTCTAGGTCATTCTTCTAGAATAAATGAGTTGATGTCGATAGAATAGGGCCTGCGCTAGGTGAGGCAATGAGGATCCTCAACTAAGGCACGAGGGAAAACAGTAATGTAATTGATGGAATGACACCAGGGATAATGGAAAAAGTAGTACTGAGGGAAAAACAAATGAATTCCCTTGTCAGGGCATAAAGTGCATGGTTGATGTGGCAGCGACTAACTCAACTCCAGAGGGGATGGGGACTGTATGAATGGAGGCCAAAATGAGCAACACAGGATGAACAATATGCAAATATGGATGGAATACTGTGACATGATATAACAAGACATGAAACAAACTCGATGGATGCAAGGGTGACTCATCGTGGATGCTCTGAACAAGGGTGACTTGATGACGCTGCCACAGAGAGTAGGCCCAGTGGGGACCATGAAAACATGAGTAAATGATGGTTACTCATGATGAAAATCGACACATGTATGACCAGTAGTAAGAGGAGGTGGTCCTCAAAGTACAAGTGTTGCTTTATGAAGAAATTCAATTTTGAGAGGCGACAAAGTGACTCTTCTTGGAAAAGTGACTCTTCTTGGAAAAATGATTTCCTAGGGAAGTGTCAAATCATAAAAAACTGAGGAAGACCCATTATAGTACTCAATGAGAGATTTCCAATAGCTCTGATGGTGTTTCAAATTGATCTATAGTTGGTTGCAATGGGAGACAACAAAACTGTGGGTTTTCCTATAAAAGGGCGTGTTCCCTCCAATTTGAGAGGAGGAGAAGGCCCTAAATCTTATGGAGATCGTAGCGGAAAAACGACCATCAAAATCTGGATCTGCGACTTTCAGGCAAGTGGCCTTATTTTTATAAAGATGGCCTTAATGCTTCTTGGAACGATGGTTCCTGGTGAAGAATAAAGGGAAGAGGAAAATGAGAATGGATTACTAGAGGAGTTCTAGAATCATTCTTACCCACTAAGTCGAACATGGGGACTATGTGGACATAGATTAGAATATTTGAAGATATGGTATCAAATGTATACGATATGTGATGTGAATATGGCTCACCAGATAGGCCGGTAGGACACACTATCCAAGAAATGGGAGGATAATCGACCATACCTAGATTTGGTGGGATCTAGGCCGAGACTTATGTTAATCAATTGAGAATATGGCCAAGGGAAAACCATCATGCCCCCAAGCATGGGATATCGCCCACAAATATATGTGTTGGACGGGACTGATCTGGTGTGCAAAGGTGGGAATGATGCCCCCTAGTAGGAGGAGTGTGGAGCGCCATAATGTTCTGAGTGCTCGAAAAACAGATTCAAGCTTCGTGGCCAAACTTGGCATGAGATCCTCCAAAGGATATGTAGGGGCCTATGTGCCCCCCAGTATGCTATGGGCACACTAAATGTATTTAGAGTGGTGGACTCTAAATACTTATATGTTTTATGTGATACATAATATGATTATGCATTTTAATATGATGATGATGGTTTGCCATGTGTTGTGTTTATGATGGTCTTATGTGGTATACATGTGATATATTCTAATCTAGAATGTTATTTGCAATGGTATCTACATAGTTATTTTGGGCTCTAGGAATATGAATGAACGTAATGGTTTAAAATTCATGTACCAACAACTTCACTCATAGATATTTTCTAAATAGGACTTGGTTATGCACATGATACACACCATTCAATTGCATGACAAGTAGCAAGGAATATAAATGAACATGAAGATTAAGGATGCGATGAGAAAGGGCATCGACTAACAAACATATCACTGCATCATATTCGACATGGTTATTTGTGGCAGATCCAACACAAACGTCATTCGAAAGGACTAACGTATGCAAGGGGGTAAAAATTTCCCAGGCTGCCGAGGCTAGATTCCTGCAGAAGCGACTTGCACCATCAGCATGGCCAATATACAGTGTGGATGATGGATCTATCTGAAAGGTGCAAAATACAACAGATGATATGATGCAATATACTTAACTTCTTGGCAAAAAAAAGACACGCAAATCAAAGGGATATGCTATGAGCAAGATTTCTTGAGTTAGAGTGCACTCGGAGAATTAGGAAGGAAATGGCTTTGATAATCCTCCAAAGATATGCCCCCTTACCTAAGTGAAAGGGTAATTAGGGGTAGACATATCTTCCATGATGTCCTCATCAGACTCGAAGATCCGCGGACGGGAGGAAGATTGAATACATGATGCGGCGGTGTTACCTCGTGCATCAACCTGAGAAATAAGGTTCACATACACATCATTTGGAATGGTAGACGATGAGATAGTAGATGGAGGATCTAAGAATGTTGAGACCTGGGATTATGTCGAAAGAGGTTCAATAGAAGCACATGAAGAAACCTCAGAAGGTTTTGCCTACGAGGAACTCAAGGATGACGACTGGTAAAGGACATAGCTCGTAATGTCCGTAATCTCGACATCGGGGGGAGGGATCACAATGGTCGGACCAGAGTCCCCCTGTTCTGCTTGACTAGGGGTACAAGAATCCATGGGTAGAGGAGTAGGTGTTCCACTATGAGTGGCCTCGTATTCGCGAAGTGCTTCAAGGCAATCACGAAATTCACCGAGACAAGGGAAACAATGGGAATAGTGACCATGATGATTGCACAAGGCACAAGGATGATTTGTGTGTAACATTCTAAGTTTCTTTGGTGGACCCCACAAGTTAACATGGGCTTCAGGGATATTTGACTCAAGGAACATTTCATGAACCAAATATTTGAGATGAGGAAGCTTGGGACAATTATTGGTGGCGTGCTGAACAACTTTACACAAAGCACATGGAGGTGACGTCTTTGGGGTTTTAGTGGCTAGAGGAGCTTGGGGAGCCTTGTCCTTAGGTTATTTCCTTTTAGCTTTGGCCCCTTGTCTGGATGCTTGCGCAACTGGAGTAGGTTCATGTTGGTGTTGTGATGGAACTGAAGAAACAATAGGGGCTATCGAGACTGGTTGAACTGGGGTCAAAGCATGATAAGGTCTTAGCTGACCAGGCAGAATTCTTCCAATAGGATCGATGTACCATACTGGGATCTCGAAAGTCATTTTAAGAAGGACTAGCGAAGCCATGATAGGGACAAAAAATACACCCAGCCAGGGGAATAAGAAAGGAATCTGGCCTGCACGGTAATGTCTCGGCAGAATAGATCTTAGATGGTTTAGACCTAGAGGAAAAATTCCTAGTGGAAACATAAGAGAGGCAACCACAAACGAAGGAGGTCCTGGGGGGTGGATCCAGAGGGCTCGGATGGGATGGCAGCAACAGGGTGCTGAGGATTGGGTTGTTGATCAAATGTACCAGACTGCTTAAGGGCAGCTTGTGACACTTGTGACATGAAAACACTCGTAGAGTTAGGCTCTGAGATGAGAGGGGGAGGACATGGAAATAACCCAATAATGAGGAATATTTTTAGACTCTGGGTGAAACACCGGTGAGGGGAGTTGAAGACTTCTTATCTGACATTGACGAGATAATGGACATGTGGGAGCTCACACATGCCAACTCGTAGAAAGTTAACTGATCAATGGTAACGATCTTTCCTTCATGGGGGAAACACATCTTGGGGAACACCGCAGACCGACAACTGACATGGCATATGTGTAACTACGACATAAGAGAATGTAAGTATTGAGGGCTTTCCGCAGTGGATTATATTATATATCATTTTTGGATTCTATGACCATTTCCATGAGAGGTAGTCGTAACTGACTAATTTCTCATGATTTTTGAATAGTTCACTTAGCACTCATTGCATCGGGTGATGCTCACAGGGGTGAAGAAGTGGGATTGAAACTAGTGGAATGAATCACATAGCATCAATCATCACTTCCGGGGCTTGCACTTAGTAACCAGGACTTCCTGGGAGGTCACCCGTCCGAGATCGCCTCTGGCTCAAGCGCACTTAACTGTGGAATTTTCCCCACAATCAAGCCCACTTAGCTTGCTACCCCATTTGCAAAACCTTAGCAAGTATTGTGCATCATGAACCATTCAAGTAGAGTTCCCTTTACTCTACTTGATTGAATGGTTCATGAGGCACAATAATTGCTAAGGTTTTGCAAATGGGGTAGCAAGTTAAGTGGGCTTGATTGTGGGGAAAACTCCACAGTTAAGCGCGCTTGAGCTAGAGGCGATCTGGGATGGGTGACCTCCTGGGAAGTCCTGGTTACCAGGTGCAAGCCCCAGAAGTGATGATTGACGCTATGTGATTCATTTCACTAGTTTCAATCCCACTTCTTCAGCCCTATGAGCATCACTCGATGCAATGAGTGCTAAGTGAACTATTCAAAAATCATGAGAAATTAGTCAGTTACGACTACCTCTCATCGAAATGGTCATAGATGATTGACATACTTAACGTAGTCGAATCCCAAAATGATATCTAATATAATTCACTGCGTAAACCCCTCAATACTTAAATTCAAAAGAGTAAAGGGAACTCTACTTGAATGGTTCATGAGGCACATTACTTGCTAAGGTTTTGCAAATAGGGTAGCAAGCTAAGTGGGCTTGATTGTGGGGAAAACTCCACAGTTAAGCGCACTTGAGCCAAAGGCGATTTGGGATAGGTGACCTCCCAGGAAGTCCTGGTTACTAGGTGCAAGCCCCGGAAGTGATGATTGACGCTATGTGATTCATTTCACTAGTTTCAATCCCACTTCTTCACCCATGTGAACATCACTCGATGCAATGAGTGCTAAGTGAACTATTCAAAAATCACGAGAAATTAGTCAGTTACGACTACCTCTCATGGAAATGGTATATCTAATATAATGCATTGCGGAAACCCCTCAGTATTTAAATTCAAAAGAGTAAAGGGAACTCTACTTGAATGGTTCATGAGGCACAATACTTGCTAAGATTTTGTAAATGGGGTAGCAAGCTAAGTGGGCTTGATTGTGGGGAAAACTCCACAATTAGGCGCGCTTGAGCCAGAGGCGATCTAGGATGGGTGACCTCTCGGGAAGTCCTGGTTACTGAGTGTAAGCCCTAGAAGTGATGATGACACTATGTGATTCATTTCACTAGTTCAATCCCACTTCTTCACCCCTATGAGCATCACTCGATGCAATGAGTGCTAAGTGCACTATTCAAAAATCATGAGAAATTACTCAGTTACGACTACCTCTCATGGAAATGGTCATAGATGATTGACTTATTTAATGCAGTTGAATCCAAAAATGATATCTAAGAGAATGTTTCAATCCAACGGGGCATTAATAACTTCAATGTCCACATGAACAGTCTTGCCTGCAAGGGTCACTAGAAAGTTGCGGTACATGCCAAGGGACTGGGAGGAGTGTCTGTCCCAAGCACGCAAAGTGACGGTGGAGGCCCGGGTAAAAATTAGGTGACTTGAGCTGTTTCCAAACGGCATGGAACATCACACAGGTGGATGCAACTTTGTCAATAATGCATTGGGAGATGATGGCATTATGAACTTAGACTGCTATCTAGAAAGAAACGGATGAAGGTAATGGGGGACATTCTGATGTATCAAATAGGAAGACAATCAAATGATCGTTAGAAGGATCTATTGCCCGCAAAGCAGTTAGTATAGCTCTCTTTTAATATGGGCACGACTGGAGTACTTCCATCTTCGACATGGCAGCAGGTGATTGCGCCAAGTCGTCTACTATACTGTATGTATGGGAAGCTCAGTTAGAAGTTGCGTTATGGCGCAATGGTCCCATGGGAATCTTAGGAATTGCCTCAAATTTAGGTTGAGGAATATGTAACAGACCATATAGTGTCGTAAAAGGCTCTATAGATGCTTTGGTTTTGGTTTCAGTTGCAGATGAAGTTGATGGCTTGTTATATTGACGCGACCGAGTTTGGAGGTTGATATCGGAGGGATTAACCTCATCAAAGTTCATCATGAGGATCTGGTAGTCATTGAGAATAGAAGGTTGGGAGGTGATGGTATGCTTGACCTACCCGAGGTTGAGAAACAACAAATCCTTGCTGAGGGAAAGGATTTGTAAGCACTACCGGTTGAGATGGTGCAGTATTCTGAGGCAATTGTTGACCTATAGAAGCTGCTTGAGCTTCCCACATTTGGTACATCTGGGGTAAGAGAGGAAACTAATGTGTATAATGGCCATGTACACCACAACATGCACACAACTTGTTCATACGAATAACCTTATTCTGCTTGGGCTGGTTGCCCTATTGTTGGTTGTTAGTTTGAGGACAGTTCCCCTGGGGTTCACTAGGTTGATTACCTTGATTATGGTGGTTACCCTTGTTACCTTTTCTCTTATTATTTTTCTTCAAATTTTGGGGATTGGTCGCACTCTGTTGTGCAAACACTTGACCATGAGGGGGCAGTGGCTATTGGGGCTAAGGTTGCATGGGAGGCTGTGACACTAATGCTTGAGGGTCTAGAGCACTCGGTTGTTCATAAGGAGGAGCAATGGTTTGGTAGACAAGTTGGGGCCCTGAAAACATGTTGCTAGTAGGATGGGCATGAGTGTTACAGGAAATGGTGCCCCCTTGCAGATAGCCATAATTTTTTTGAGTATATGGTGAAAGGTGTGAAAGGGTTCCAATGATACCATCGACGGCATGAGATGCCCCTGGTTTATTGGCACTTCCAGGACAAGGGAGGTCTGGAATGACAATATAGAAATAATCAGATTGCGCGTAAATGAGGTCATATCTTAGAGCAGTTTTTAGAGCTTCTTCCTCTGTCTAAGGAAAATGGGATGCAACATCTTATCCAATGGGTGATAAAATGCTCCTAAAGAAACCAATATAGGTAGACACGGTCTTCGAAGGGCAGGGCACAGCATGTGATGTTCCTGCCGATGCCACTCTTGAACATGGTCAGGAAGGCGAGTGGTGGAGGACTGACGGAATGAGGTCAATAGCTCCATACCAGTGTCGTACCCAAGAGGTAACTCAAAATATGAGAGGAACGCTTTAGAAGGCATCATGAAAATAGAATGAGATGCAGCAGGCTAGTCTACATGCCATTTTGCAGCATCTCCAGTGAGCGTGCGTTGGAAGAGCCGAAGACGAATGGAGTCATCAGTAATGGAGTTGGACAAACACCACATGTGGAAGGAGCGAACATGGTTGGTAGGATCCTCTCCAGCATTACCCTCAAACTTTGTGATGTCTAAGGGAAGCTTAGTCGGCATAGAGGTCCAACCATAATCATGGTGTATGGGGTTGTTTATCGACTAGTTAAAATCAGGTAGACTTAACCCAGCCATGAAGGGGAGCATGGGACTGCCAAAACATTTCCTAAGAGTGTTCCACTTAATGTGACCACCGGGATAGAACTGGAGCCAACGCCAGGTTGGGTTCTTGCACTAGTTGTGGTTCCAGACATGGTGACGATATATGGTGATGGAGGCTCGGAATCAGATGAAGAATCAAAAGAACCAAGAGAGGAGTCGGTATGGGGACTCGGAGGGCTATGAACTCGAACCCGATGGGGAGAAGTTGTTGAAAATTGGAAACAAGAAATTGCTAAAAATAGAAGTGTTAAAAATAGCAGTTTGGGCATCAGTGCTGTATTGGGCAGAAGGGAATGAAAAATGGAAGTGCTAAAAATAGAACTTCTATTTTTAGCAGTTCAAGTTGGATTCCTATTTTTAGACAGTCCCTGGTCTAAAATAAGAAGTAAAATTTGAATTTGGTCTTACCAGCAGTTTGGAATATTAATTAATTAATTGTCCATGAGTTAATTAGTTAAGGAAAAGAAAACTTGAAGTCTTTGTGAGAACATGCAATTATTTATCCACTGAATGGGGAACGTGTCCTTGATTTGCTCCACTGATTGAGGAATTAAGGATGAGTTCTATAATGAGAGGATCAGTTGACTTGTTTAACTTAGTCAAGTTCATTTAGATTAATTTAACAAGTTTTTAAATTAATGAGATATAGTTTGTTGATGCTTGCATGCATGTGACAACTATTATTTCAGATAACTGAGTATTTTCTCATGGATAACTTATGCATGTGAGTTTAGACAGAGACCCAGTTGAGATCAGGGAAGGGATAGTGTACTATGAGTTGGATGAATATTTTTCTTTTAAATGAAGCTCATCCATGATGAGGATTTATCTCCTTCAGGTTTGTGCAGTTATTTCAGAGGTCAGTGATGTTTGTGAGGTGAGAATCACATAGGTTGCAGCTGGAAGACCCGGGAAAAACTATGCATAGAAATAGGAGGCTCGGAGGGCAGAGGAGAAGGTTTGCGAGAAGCCTTTGACAGTCTATGAGCAGCAAAGGGATTGTACTGAGAGCTGGATGGATTCTGAGCTAAGGCTTTGTGTAATCCGGATTATATGTCCACTTGTATGATAATACAGAGATGGGGTTTTAGGTAGGTGCTTTCCCCAGGAAAATTCTTCTATGTTATGTGTGATTGGTTCCTTCTTATCAGTTATATGTGTTCTTATTTATGTTGCTCATGGTTGATTAAGCTTCCGCTAAATTGTTTGTATAAGTAGATCAAGTGTTTTGCTTTAGTACATTGCATTACCAGGTTGATCTACTAGTGGGAAATTTCTACATGGTATCAGAGCTAGCTGATTTGTAGAAAAACTTCTACATGGTATCAAAGCTATCTGATTTGTAGGAAAAATTCTACAAAATTCTACATGGTATCGGAGCACAGGTGGTTAAGGAAGAATAATATACTAAGAGGAGATTTCAAAGCTTTGAGTTTTGGGCCGAGAGTTTACAGAGAAGATTTGAAAATTTATGTACAAAATTTTTAGAAACAAATAGCAGATTTGGATTCCTTGCGGAAAAATACCCAAAATAAAAAAAAAAAAATCCGCTAAATCGGAGTTCGGATGAGAGAGATATCGCTGATTTAAAATCGGCTCTTTTTCTAGAAAATTTCGTGATGGCGAGAAAGTGGAAATAGATTGGTGTGCTAGCCAAGAACCTATACGCACTTGAGGTACAAGATGCATGCAAAGCCTTTAGGAGCAAGGCAAAGGTTAGATACTTGGTGTTTGAGAGGGAGAGTAAATTACCTTTCAACATGTAGCACCAGAAGAAGTCTCAGACAATTATGGAGGAGCCACGATTGGTGTAGTAACTTCAGGAGGTTGTGGAGTAGCCACAATAGGGGAAGCTGAGAGGAGATCGAGTAGAGACATCTACTCATGCATAGACCTCCAGTAGGGGGAAACTTTGAGCCAGGTGGGCAGAGGGATCACATGCAGCCATACCTCCAGGTAGGAGGTGGGGCGATATAGAGTGATCGTCCCAAGGAGGAGGGGCAGGATCCTTGAGGTACCCAACCTCTTGGATGAGACATTGCTATGGGAGCCCTGATGTAGAGTAGCAGGAACTGACTGAATGGGTAGAGACAAATGCAGATGGAGCGGCAGAAAGAGCTATAGTGCAGGGAATCCCAGGATAGTGTAGAGCATGCAGGCTGCAACAATGCGAGAAGCACAAGTGTGTTGCACTGTGCAGGGTAGCACAAAAAATGGTGCAATGGTGCGAGATGCATGGAGATGTCGCAGTAGCGCAGAGGTCAGAGAGGGAGCACTTGTCAGCAGCAGGTACAACTTCAGTATCAGAGTATGTTTCTAGCCCAACAGAGTGGTCAGTTGGGAGTTTTTTGTTCCGACAGTTGTTGGAGCAACCACACTTGGTAGATGTGTTGCATGCAGAACATTCTAGAAGTACAAGATCAGGTTCGAGAGGAAGCCTTTCTTGTTGAGAGGGAGTGTTGAAAATTGGCAACAACAAATTGCTAAAAATAGCATTTTGGGCATCAGTGTTGGATTGGGCAACAGGGAATGAAAAATGGAAGTGCTAAAAATAGAAGTTCTACTTTTAGCAGTTCAAGTTGGATTCCTATTTTTAGACAGTCCCTGGTCTAAAATAGGAAGTAAAATTTGAATTTGGTCTTACCAACAATTTGGAATATTAATTAATTAATTCTCCATGAGTTAATTAGTTAAGGAAAAGAAAACTTGAAGTCTTTGTGAGAACATGCAATTATTTCTCCACTGACTGGAGAATGCATCCTTGATTTTCTCCACTGATTGAGGAATTAACCTAAAACCTATGTATTAACATCCCAGTGCTCTACCAATAAGCCACCCATTGTTCCCTGTGTCATATAGCAGAGAAACCATTGTTCACCAATTATTGGTGAATGGGGGCAGACCCTAAGGGTCTACCCCCAATGGTTGTGAATGGTCATGAAACCAACGGCAACAAGGATGAAGAGCGGAGTTTTTAAGCCCCAAGGCATACAACAGTCACGTGACCAAAGTTGCAGGGAAGCGCCATGTCACGGAGGTGGAGTGTAGTTATGCCACGAGACGAGGTTTATAGTTCTTATACCATATGGTAACACCAAATTAAGCAAAGGTTCTCGTGCATATATCGAACGATTATCACTACTACTCACATTGCAAACACTAAATTCCACAGGTCGACATGTTATCCATCGGAGTAATGACATGCAACGATGAGTCGGCACGGAGGGTGTGCTATGTCAACATGGCGCGGAGCATCAATTAAATGTTACGTGGCAACCAAGCTGGTACCAAAGAATGACACGTAGTTGTTATTCATATGTCACCGACACGTTTCAATATGATTCCACCGCCACTTATGGTTACCATTGATGCCATATATATAATAATGTGCGAAACCTTAGCAGATGCTAATTTGAATGCGCTATATTACAATGTTGTTACAATGTAATGTAGGGCAAGAGCTATTTCCACTTCTATAGCTCCATAAATGCACCCTTAAGAGACCTTAAGGACAGTGTTGGGAAACGGGTTTTGACATCGGCTTTGGCTGTCAACCCGTGTGCATCATTTCTCCGGCTAACAAATTCCGATTCCGCGTTCATCAACCATGGCTTATGTCGATGCCACATGATCCACCATACACATGATTATGTCGATACCACATGATCCACCATGCGCATGATAGATCGGCCGTAATTGCATTGACAGTACGCCATGCGTTTGGAGGTTATGGCATGGAGCATACATGAGGTTGTGCGCGGGTGAATAAAATTCAAATTTGAAATCGCATGCCATGCGTTTGGAGGTTATGGCATACATGAGGTTGTGCGCTCGCGAATAAAATTCAAATTTGAAATCGCTTTGAAAAACCAACATATATATCAGCAACCTGTTGTAATCCGTTCTGTAATTTACAGTTTCAGTATCGAGTCCGAAATACTTTCACTTTTAGAGATTTTTGAATTGCAATGGCGATCCCCTTGTTGCTGCTGCTTCTGTTAGTTTTGGGGAATGGAGATGATTACATGCCAGAGCCAGCGCTGGATAGTAGAGAGCAAGAGGCGGTCTACAAGGTTCTGGAAGCCATAAATTCTGATATCGACCGGATAGGCTTGTTTCCTGATAATCTCTGCACTGGCGGACTGCATGGCATCATCTGCGATTTGGACGCCCATGACAGTAAGCGACACATCATGGAATTGAACCTGGGTTGTGTATTCGACACCGCAAACAATCCCCCCTTGTTGAAATATTAAGTTCCCGTGCGCGTCATCATTTCCGGAAAACCACCAGTTTTATATCGCACCACCTTTCAACGATTGTGGTATTTGTTAGAGGGCCTCCGATTAGTGCGACCTGTTGACGCGTGTCCAGTGTACGACTCCGAAACAACCCATCCCCCGGAAACTAAAGCTCGTGCAAATGGGGCCTCCGGGGAATTAATAATAGCCGTTCGATTAAATCGATGGTCGCGTACAAGCATACACCAGGAGCAATTTAATACATGACTTGACGTAAAAGTTTCATTTTTGACCAGCAGTAATGTAATTTATTAAATGTACTCTAGGCAGTAAACGTAGGTAAAACATTTAATTTAATTTTTATTTTATTTTATGTTATGTTTCCCGTTGACTATGTAATATGTTTTTTTTGTTCTAGAGTGAGTAGTGTGTGAGGGTAAAAGGGCACAATAGTGTGAAATGAAGAACCAGAACAGAGTAATGTGAGATGGCATGAGACGCAACAGCGTGAAGAAAAAGTTATCCACAGCAGTGAGAATGTGTAATGTGTGAAGGAGCGTGAAGTTTTGTTTTTGAAAGCAAATGGAGAATGCACAGTGGTGCCAAGAAAATGTGCGAAACGAAACAAGAACAGAGCATGTAATTTTTTTTTGTGTGTTGGAAGTTTTTTTTAATACGCAGGTCTATATGATGGAAATTCCTTTTGGCAGTAAATCTATGTAAGAATTTCTTATTTACAGCAGTAAATGTAAATTTTATTTTTACACACAATAGTGTAAAAATAAATTTTGGGGCTGAAACAGAGTAATTTTTTTTGTGAAAGTTCTTGGTGAATCCCTCTGAGAGAGAGGAAGAAATATGTAACAGGCATTTTATTATTGAATATAAAGTTTTTTTTATGGGTGTGAAAAATCTCTGTTCTCAGAAAACAATTTAGCTTCCCTGTGTTAAAGATCCTGTGGAGAAAACAAAAACAAAGCATTGTCTCTGTGTTCAGTTATTTTGTGTTTGAAATTACCAGAAATTTCCAACATGGTATCAGAGCTGATCCAGGCTCTTTGAAGGTGTCAAAGAAGCTGAAGGAAGGAGTTTTTTGCTACAACAACTTCTCCAACAGAGTGAAGTCTCAGGAAAAAGAATCCAAGGTATTTCTCAAAGTTTTTTGTGTAGCTGTTGAAGACAGTGAGTGTTTTTTTTAAATACACAGTCAAATATTTGAAGCATAGCTAAGAATGCAAGGAATGGCCACCACAAGCACTAGCATGGGTATTTTAATACTCAGCTCCCACAGTTTAATGGGAAAAACTATGACTATTGGGCAATAACCATGAGAGCCCTGTTTGCCTCACAAGATTTATGGGAACTTGTTGAAGATGGTTTTGAAGAACCAGCAGATGAAAATGAGTTTAATAGGTTAACTCAGGAAGGGAAAGATTTGTTGAAGAGTAATAGGAAGAAGGATTCAAAATCCCTTGCATTTTTGTATCACTCAGTGCATGAGAGTGTGTTTCCAAGGATAGTAGCAGCCAAGACATCCAAAGAAGCATGGCAAACTCTCAAGACAACCTATCAAGGCATGGAGAAAGTGAAGATAGCAAAACTACAGTTGCTGAGGAAAGATTTTGAGAACCTGTGCATGAAGGAGTCGGACAATATTGACTCATTCTTCACACATGTGATTGGTCTGGTCACACAAATAAGGACTCATGGAGAAGTTCCTGAAGAAAGGAGGATTGTGGAGAAAATATTGAGGGTCCTACCCTCAAAGTTTGATGTGATTGTCACCACTATAGAAGAGACAAAGGATCTCTCAAACTTTTCAGTTGATGAACTTCATGCATCACTGATAACACATGAGCAGAGGTTGAGTAGAAATGTAAACTCATCTCTAAAGCAAGCATTCAAGACCCAGATGTCCTTTGGAAGAGGAAGAGGTCAAGGGAGAGGAAACAAGAGAGGAAGAGGCAGAAGCCAAAACAAAGGTGGAAGGAATAGTCCAGCAAATGCTCAAGGAAGGGGCAGCAATCCAAATCAGAACCAAAGTCAAGGCAGCAGTCAACAAAGAGGACGACATCATGCTCAAGGACAAAGGTATGAAAAATCCAATGTCCAATGTTATTACTGTAAAAAATATGGGCATTATGCAAATGAATGTAGGAAGAAGCAGCATGATATGAATAGTAGATCTAGTGCAAATATCACTGGAGAAAATATCAGCCAAGATAATGTGTTGTTAGCTTGTAATATGGCTGAAACAAACAGTGATGATATATGGTTTTTAGATTCCGGTTGCAGTAACCATATGATAGGAAACATAGCCTTGTTTTCCAATTTAGATCAGAGTGTGAAGTCACAAGTCACACTGGGGACTGATAGTAAAATTTCTGTTATGGGAAAAGGAGAAGTAAAAATATTTACAAAGAAAGGTGAAAATAAAACCATAGCAGATGTCTATTATGTTCCTGGAATGAAGTGTAACCTCTTAACTATTGGACAACTTGTTCAAAAGGGTTACAATGTTTTCTTTGAGAATGATGTATGCACCATCATGGATAGAGCACCCAGCAAACGATGTATTGCTGAAGTGAGGATGACGAGGAATAGGATGTTCCCCCTCAGAATAAGAGCAGATTTGAAAAATAAAGAAGTAATTGCAGCAGTTACCCAAGAGGCTTTCCAAAGCGTACCAAAGGATGAAAATTGGTTGTGGCACTTGAGATTTGGACATCTCAACTTTGGAGGTCTTAACTTGTTGAGTAGAAAACGAATGGTAAGAGGATTACCATTGATAGAGAAACCGGACAGCCTTTGTGAAGGTTGTATCTTGGGGAAACAACACAGAGAAAGTTTTCCAACTGCGAAAAGCATCAGGGCAAAAGCACCCTTAGAAATTGTCCACTCAGACTTATGTGGACCGATGTAAACTCCATCACTAGCAGGTAACCAATATTTTCTAACATTCATTGATGATTTCACCAGAAGGACTTGGGTTTATTTCCTGAAGAACAAAAGTGAAGTATTTGAAAAATTTCAGAATTTCAAGGCACTTGTGGAAAACCAAAGCGGGCTGCATATCAAAGTCCTCAGAACTGATAGAGGAGGTGAGTATATCTCCAAAGAATTCCTATGGTTTTGTAGAGAAAATGGAATTCATAAGCAATTTACAGCTAGGTACACCCCGCAGCAAAATGGAGTTGCTAAAAGGAAGAATAGGACCATCATGGATATGGCGAGGAGCATGTTGAAGGCAAGGCATTTGCCAAATGATTGTTGGGCTAAAGCTGTACACTGTGCAGTATATATTTTGAATAGGTGTCCTACAAAAGCAATCATGAACAAAGTGCCGGAAGAAGCATGGAATGGGAGAAAGCAAGGAGTCACCCACATGAAGGTTTTTGGATGTGTGGCCTATGCACACATTCCAGATCAGCTAAGGAGGAAGTTGGACAACAAAGGGGAGAAATGTATTTTCATTGGATACAATGAGGAATCCAAAGCTTACAGGTTGTATATCCCATCTACCAAGAAGTTTTTTGTGAGCAGAGATGTTCAATTCATAGAGGAGGAAGCTTGGGATGGAAGCATAGAGAAAACAGTGAATGTTAAAAACTGTTTGTCTCATGATGAAGATGATGAGGAGTTGGCTGAAATACATCCCCAAATAGTAGCGCCAACACAAGGACAGCAAGGAACACCCTTGAGGAGAAATGAAAGTGCTTCTCCAAGCACACCACAAGGAGGAAATTCAAGTGCTTATTCAAGCACTTGCACACCAAATGAAAGAGGTAAGAAATTCAAAAACTTAAGTGACATTTATGATGAAGGTATGAATTCCCTGTTTGCTTTGTATTGTCATGTTGATGACCCTATTCATTTCAAAGATGCAATTAAGGATAGGAAATGGATAGAAGCTATGGATGAGGAGATCAATGCCATAGAAAGAAACAAGACATGGGATTTGGTTGAGCTACCAAAAGGTAAAGAAGTCATTGGAGTCAAATGGGTCTACAAGACCAAGAGTAATGCTGAAGGCAAGATAGAAAGGCACAAGGCAAGGCTGGTTGTCAAAGGATACAAGCAGCAATATGGGAGAGACTATGAGGAGACTTTCGCACCGGTTGCAAGAATGGAAACCGTGAGAGCAGTGTTGTCCATAGCAGCACAAAACAAGTGGAAAGTTTACCAAATGGACGTGAAGTCAGCATTCCTGAATGGAGTGTTAATGGAAGAGGTTTACATTGAACAACCTCTAGGCTATGAGAAGAAAGGCCAAGAGCACAAAGTGTGCAGATTGAAGAAAGCTCTTTATGGGCTGAAGCAAGCGCCAAGAGCATGGTACAGTAGGATAGATTCCTATCTACTGGAAAATGGATTTGGGAAGTGTGAGGGAGAACCCACCCTCTACATCAAAGAAAAGGATGGTAAAATGCTAATTGTTGTGTTGTATGTTGATGATGTTATTTTCACAGGCAATGATGTTTATCTTATTGAAAATTTCAAAGCAGTCATGAAAGAGGAATTTGAAATGATTGACATGGGTTTGCTGAGATACTTCTTAGGAATAAAAGTAGATCAAAATGAAAATGGAATTTTTATCTCACAAGAAAGATATGTAAATGAAGTGTTGGGCAGATTTAACATGCAGGACAACAAGGCAGCAATCACTCCTATAGTGATGGGATTAAAGCTCAGCAAAGAGGAAAACAACAAGGATTTTGATCCTAGCTTGTATAAGAGCATAGTTGGCAGCCTTATGTATTTAACTGCAACTAGGCCTGATATAATGTTTGCTGTTAGTTTAATTTCCAGATTCATGGAGAGGCCAAAAGAAGCACACTGGCAGGCAGCAAAAAGAATTTTGAGGTATGTTAAAGGTACTAAAAGGTTTGGCATTTTATATACTGTCTCAGAATTTTCAGATTTAGTTGGATACACTGATAGTGATTGGGCTGGAAGTGTAGATGATCGAAAAAGCACATCCGGTTATGTTTTTCACATGGGTTTAGGAGCCATTTCATGGGCTTCTAAGAAACAACCTATTGTGGCATTGTCTACAACAGAGGCTGAATATGTGGCAGCTACAGTAGCAGCATGTCAAGAAGTTTGGATGAGAAGAATGTTAAGGAGCTTAGGCCAAGAGCAGGAAAAAGCAACAGTGATTTTTTGTGACAATAGCTTAGCTATTGCATTATCCAAGAATTCGGTGTTTCATAAGAGAACGAAACACATCGACACAAGGTTTCACTACATCATGGAATTGGTGAACAATAGAGAAATTGTTTTACAACATTGCAGGACTCAGGAACAGGTTGCAGACATTCTGACAAAGCCATTGGACCAGAAAAGCTTTGAATTTTTGAGGAAGTCTTTGGGTATGACTGATAACCCAACAGTTGAAATTAAAGGGGAGTGTTGAAATATTAATTTCCCCTGCGCGTCATCATTTCTGGAAAACCACCAGTTTTATATTGCACCACCTTTCAGCGATTGTGGTATTTGTCAGAGGGCCTCTGATCAGTGCGACCTGTTGATGCGTGTCCAGTGTACGACTTCGAAACCACCCATCCCCCGGAAACTAAAGCTCATGCAAATGGGGCCTCCGGGGAATTGATAACAACCGTTCTATTAAATCGATGGCCGCGTACAGGCATACAACAGGAGCAATTTAATACATGACTTGACGTAAAAGTTTCATTTTTGACCAGAAGTAATGTAATTTATTAAATGTACTGTGGGCAGTAAACGTAGGTAAAACATTTAATTTTATTGTTTTTTATTTTATGTTTCCCGTTGACTATGTAATATGTTTTTTTTGTTCTGGAGTGAGTAGTGTGTGAGGGTAAAGGCATAGCAGTGCGAAATGAAGAAGCAGAACAAAGTAATGTGAGATGGCATGAGTTGCAGTAGCGTGAAGAAAAATTTATCCACAGCAGTGCGAATGTGTAATGTGTGAAGCAGCGTGAAGTTTTGTTTTTGAAAGCAAATGGAGAATGCACAGTAGTGCCAAGAAAATGTGTGAAACGAAACAAGAACAGAGCATGTAATTTTTTTTTGTGTGCTGGAAGTTTTTTTTAATACGCAGGTCTATATGATGGAAATTCCTTTTGGCAGTAAATCTATGTAAGAATTTCTTATTTACAGCAGTAAATGTAAATTTTATTTTTACACATAGTAGTGTAAAAATAAATTTTGGGGCTGAAACAGAGTAATTTTTTTCGTGAAAGTTCTTGGTGAATCCCTCTGAGAGAGAGGAAGAAATATGTAACAGGTAGTTTATTATTGAATATAAAGTTTTTTTTATGGGTGTGAAAAATCTCTGTTCTCAGAAAACAATTTAGCTTCCCTATGTTAAAGATCCTGTGGAGAAAACAAAAACAGAGCATTGTCTCTGTGTTCAGTTAATTTGTGTTTGAAATTACCAGAAATTTCCAACACCCCTGTGGGAGAAATGCATCATTTAGCCCTTACCTGGTTTTGATACTGTGCCTGTGCAAGCTCTTTTTCTACAGGTGCTTTATTCCCGCCTTCATCTAGGTTCAATGCATTCGTTGCTCACTGAGCTCTGGCATGATTGGTCTAAAAGATTCCTTTTGTTCTCTCAGGCCAGCCAGATTCTATAGTGGCACCTATTTGGACTCTTTCAGGTTGTTTTATAATATTTTGTGACAATATTTTCTCCCATTTTATCATGAGTTGAATATCTGGTCTTATTTCTAAAGAAATGTTTCACTTTTGGATTTTTATAACTTCCTTTCTATAGCTTTCGTGGATAATGCACATTTTGTAAAGGAGATTTCGGATGAAATTTCTGCTGATAACAAGTAAATGCCGATGATCGAGCTATATGTACTAGTATCTTTTTAATATAACTAGTAGTTTTTTTCTTCTTAAAAAAATCATTTGTTAATTGGGTTTAGATTATCAAAACATCATTTTAAACACAATATACCAACGTTTTTTGAGTGGGTAAAAAAAACAAAACTAGTCCATTATTATTTTTGGGACTTGTTTTAAGTGAAGTGGTGGATTGTTGACCGAAATCTCCATCGCAGAATCCTTCGTCCCCACCCTTTCAATATTTTCATAGTACCAATATCATGAGAGAAATAGTTGAACTCGACAGGTTCGTTGGGTTGGATTTAAGGACTCGTGGTCACTATAGACGCATCAAACTGGCGTTGAATTTGAGGATCCAAACCAGTCTAAGTATAAACATCAAAATTGAAGAGGTGGAGAAACGACTAGCGCAAGACCATTCTTCCCGAAAAAGAAGGCGCCACCAGTATAAGAAAACCACTCCACAAAGCAACAAATTAGTGAGATATAGTCATTCACAGGGATCAGCACACTTCAGGACTATGACATGTCCCTCTGTTATGGAAGTTCCAAGTTGTAGTCTCGTTTGGAAAGTCAAGCTCAACGAAGGACAGAAAGTCAAATGCCAACTAAGTTAATGTGGGAAAGGAGCGGATAAACTAAAAGAGTATTCCAGAAGAAAGGGGCACTGAATTAAAAGCATTTTTGGCCTGAGGAGCCAACTTACTTTTGTATCCTCTATAATCCAGAAGCAACCAACTTTTAAAAAATGGATATAAGGTGATATAAGTATTGATTATTTGGATTCACACAAGTTTAAAAATATAATACAAATAGAAGATAAAGGAAGTGGGTTGGATTATAGAGTTAAGAAATTTATAGAATGGATATGAGGTGATAGTATTAATTTGTTTAGATGGTAAAGTTTAAATGTTTTATGTTTTTGTTTTAATGGGATGATGTGATTTTTTTGGGAGTAAGATTATCATTTTATTAGAAAAATGTGAAAAACACAATCAAAGGATAATAAAATGTATAGTAACAAAAATATAATGATTATTATGAAAACCATAAATTTAAAAATCAAGTTGGCATAGATTTATTATTTTTAACCAAAAGATATCTTACAATGAAGTCATCCATTTATTAAATAAACTATATTATATAGAATACCATGAGATACCTAAATCTTGGGCTAATAAAATACCAAAAATAAATTTACTAATCACTCTATTAAAATGAATAAAATACTAACAATAAATTTATTAATCACTATATCAAAATGACTTTATGAGGGAGTGAAGTGTAATCTAGCACATATTTTGTTATTTAAAATGCATAAATGAATTTAAAACTTTGAAAATATTTTTCTAAAATATTTGATTTGAATAGATTTAACAACTCAAATTTAGTATTTCAAAAATATTTCACTATATTTTAAACAAAATTTATGAAAAACCATATTTAAAAAACAAAAACATAAAATATTTAAATTATATTTCTTTTAAACTATAAAAATCAATGATATAAATATCAAAATCATAATACACCATCTAAATTTAAAATAACAATCTAATGACAAAGAGCAAGAAATAAAAAAATTCAAATTACACAATAAATTTTAGAAACAAAAATTCTATAAAGTATTTTAATTGAAATATTCATTGTTTATGTTCACGAGGTCTTGGATAGACTGTGGAGGTGATATATTGGGCATGTTGATGATGTAGTCCTACCACGCTTACAATTTTATTTATTTATTTATTGTTTATGAATAATAAACATGTAATTCATCGAATCTCTTTCTATGTTACTATTTTACTGAGTTCTTTTGATGAAGTGGAACCTTATACAGTCAAATTATGTTTTAGAACATTTTGCATGTATTAGTGATAAAAAAATGAGAGAGAGCGAGAGAGATTGCACACACAACACCAAACACACTTGATAATTTTATTGATCACCCTAGGTACAAATATATAAGACATAAATTACTGACTTTGACACATCTAAATCATGATTACAAGGCATACATTGGAAACAACAACTTCGAGACTGACTCCTCGTAACTCCTAATGACAACTATACATGACATGGAAACATTACTTCCAACACCTTCCCTGAATTCTTACATGGTAAATATTAAAATCACATATTACAACAACAAATATAATATATGTCTGAATAGTCTTCATCAGCACTCACATCCACTATGGAATCTTGCAAACACCACTCTTTCACTACCACATCTTCGAGTTGTCTCTTAACCTCCATTTAAAATGTAACTTCCTCTGACCATCTTTGATGAACTTTGCAAGATCAACAATATGACAACTTGGCTCGTGGAGGCTTTCGCGATAAGTGTTGTTAAGTAATGAATCATCCTATGGACCAACCACCATATGTCACATATTTTGCTTTCGGTTATCCGTCAGTTGCTAGGATGGAGGTATGGATATTGAATGTGTTCAAAATTTGATCAAACAACTTGACCTTACTAACACACAAGAATTGATGTTTCGGATACTGGGGCTTCCAATTTAAGAACCACCAACCCTTTTTATAACCAGAATTGAAAGAAACAGGAAACCATTTGATAAAGACATTTCACAACTACAAAATCAATAATCATCAAACTATCAATTTTCATTCAGACATAGACAAGTCACCATATCCCTCCTTAGCACAGGTCAAAAGTCGTTCATCTAGTTCAATATTTATCTTGGAGTTTTTTTTTCTTCACAAAGTAGCATTTGTTAGAGTGGTCAATTCCAACAAACTTACACTCACATATTGTGTTGACTCAATATGTTTAAAATGCAAAACTCCAACGTTTTAAAAAATATTTTTGACCAGTTCAAACATCGAGATGAGCAGTTGTAAAACATCTACACATCCGTGGGACTGCGTTGACCTTGGACTGTGTGGACTTAGGCATATTGGACCAAGCAGGTAGGCGTGTAGTAGCAGTGGGGTGTGCACCTTATCATGAATTACTAAACTCTGTTTCTGCAGTTGTCTCCACCATGGTATATATAATATATATATGGTCATCTCACTGATAGTTGAACAACGATTCTTTAATGTGGAATGAATACCTAAAAGAATTGTAAAGAATCGTAAAAAACTTGATGCCCAAGAAACATACCTCTGGCCATTGATGCTTCGGAACAAAAGAATCAAAATACACAAAGAATTAGATGTCCAGACTCCAAAGTTTGTAAATCAGCGGTAAAACCTTGAATATGACCGCAAGCTTCTTCTCTTTTCTGATCATTATTTCGCACACAGTCACTTTGGAAGCTTTTTTCTCAGCGTCTACAGCATCTCGAGAAGCCTTGAGGCAGACTATCTGCTACGCTTCCGCTACGGTCCCTCAATCACTCAAATAAACCACTCAACACTCAAATGACCCATTGAACAATTAGATCAGAATGAACAGTAAGGGAGGGTGCGCTGTTTTCTATAGGAGCACGAAAATAACCAGAGGCACCGAGGTGAAATGAGATGCACAAGAACAAATAGGTGACCCAAAATCTCTCATCCATGTGGCACTTCCAAGCTCTGCTCACTCTAACTTGATGGTGTAAAGCTGAAGGGGATTGAGTTAGTGAGCTTGGGGACCAAACATAAGTATTTATAGCCAAGCTTCCATCAAGCTTCTGTTGGCTATGTGTCAAGTGTTCCACAGATCATGGTAGAGAACTGCAAAGGGAGTAATGGACCACTCTAGGAGCTCCCAACAAGAAATTAATTTAACTGCAGTTGATTTCCGTAATTTAAGGAAATAACTGCAGTTGGTTTCCAGAAATTACTGCAGTTGGTTTCCAGAAATCGGCAACCGTTGGGAGAGGGAGCTTAACATTCTCCCACTTGGTCCATACTTCCAATCTTAATGTCTCATCTTACAACCCATTGATAATCTGTATTAAGTAATAGATACATGAATCATGGCGATAAGTCCTCTAATGATGAGTATTATCTTCCATGTATTACTATGTATTTATTTCTTTTAAAATTTATGTGGCAACAATTTCTTAATGAATAAACCTTATGTTTATTCTTGGTCCTACACAAATGAATTTTCTCAAATCAAATTAAGGTGCACATAAATATGAGAAAAACACCAGAATAATTAAGAATTTCATTAAAATAACATTGTCCATACAATGAGAAACTACATAATGGAACCAAGTCCCATATTCATTACATGATCCTTGAATTTAAACAGTGGCATGCCCTTAGTCAAAGGATCATCGATCATCAACTCAGTGCTGACGTGCTCAATGACCACTTTATTTTATTTAACACGTTCCCTTATAGCTAAATACTTAATGTCGATGTGTTTATTTCGATTCCCACTTTTGTTGTTTTTAGCCATAAAAATAGCAGCTGAATTGTCGCAATACATTCTCAATGGCTTACAGATAGAATCCATAATTCTAAGCCCAGAAATGAAACTCTTAAGCCATACACCATGTGTTATAGACATTTTTGGGTACTGCAACCCCAATCATATATGTCCATAAACCAAGGGCTCCTAAATCCCTAAAAGTGTTGTTCCATCCCCTAAAAGAACAAGGTCAGCTGATTACATCATCTCCTAGAAGTTCTCCATGAAAAACTACTCAGAACTGGTCAAAACTGGACCATCTCACCTGCTCCATGGTCAAAGTGCGATGCATCCCACCTAAATGCACATGGGAGGTGTGATGCATACTGAAAAGCCCTTTTATGGGGTGAGATGGGCGAGAGTGGACAAATGGCAGAGGCAGTATGCGAGGTAGATGATCATGGAATCTTCCAGAAGCTTCTCCTGTGACACTTGCGTCTCTGAATTCACCCAGGGATGAGTAAGAGATCATCATTCTCCAAGTGGAATCAAGAACTATCAGAGAGAGGACACTAATGAGATCCCAGAAGCTGACTCACCCCCCTTGCAAACATCTATATATGGATCCCTCATCCCAGAGATCCAGAGGCTGGAATTGTGTATCTTGTAAGGAAGTGCTGTTGGTTTCTTGTTGTAACATCATAGTGTTTGGTGATCTAAGCTTTTCATGAGGTGAAGAAGGTCTTCTTGCTGAGAGGATGACACTGGGTCAGAACAATTGGTTGTAATCCTCTTTGCTATTCTTGATATTAATAAAGTTATTCAATTTTTCCTCCACATTCGTGTATGTTTGATGATATATGCTTTTGTGTGGTCAATATATATCTGGTCCTATATTGTTTATGATTGTAGATCTCTATTCTTCGATAGTGTTATGCTGCTTTCATTCCACAGGTGATCTTTGAAGCTATGTTGACGAGAGAGGAGTGACAAGGATCTGTCAGAAGAAGGGAGAGGAACGGAGCAAGGAACCAAGCACAAGACTGAGGTTGGTGTCCTTCATTCCCCTCTTCTACTTCTCATAAAGGAAAAAGAAAGTAGTTTTAGTTTGTTTGTTTCTAAGATAGCTACCTGTGTTAGTGGGAGTAGTAGCTCTGAGTGGACACTAGATTTCCCGATAATACCATGTAAAGTAGCCTCAAAACAGGAGACGAACTCAACTTCCATAGTGGAAGTGGCAATCAAGGTTTGCTTGCCACTCCTCCATGATACAGCTCCACCAGCCATCATAAAAATGTATCCTGATGTTGATTTGCATGAATCAACACATCCAGCAAAGTCAGAATTTGAGTAGCTAATTACTTCCAAATTGTTCGTCTGTCTATACATAAGCATGTAGTTTTTGGTTCCCTGAAGGTACCTCATTACTTTCTTTGCAGCTCTCTAGTGGTCTAAACCTGGATCACTCTGATATCGTCCCAACATTCCCACAATAAACGCAATTTCAGGTCTTGTGTAGACCTGAGCATACATTAGGCTTCCGACAGCAGAAGCATATGGAATGTTCTTCATTTGTTCCCTTTCAAAATTGTTCTTCGGGCATTGGTTCAAATTGAACCTATCACCCTTCACAATGGGAGCTACACTTGGTGAACAATCCTTCATCCGAAATCTCTCTAAAATTTTATTAATATAGGTTTCCTGTGACAGACCCAAGATGCCTCAAAACCTATCTCTATGGATCTTAATTTCAATGACATAATATGCCTCACCCATATCCTTCATATCGAAATTTTTAGAGAGGAATTGTTTCACCTCATGTAGCAAACCCTTATCATTGGTTGCTAGCAAAATGTCATCCACATATAAAACAAGAAAACAAATTTTACTCCCACTAACTTTCAGGTATATACATTAATCCATAATATTTTCTACAAAACTAAAAGAAGAAATTACATTATGGAATTTCAAATACCATTGGCAGGATGCTTGTTTTAAACCGTATAAGGATTTCTTGAGCTTGCAAATCAATTCCTCACCATCTCTAGAGGGGAATCCTTCAGGTTGTTTCATGCAAACCTCCTCCTCTAGATCTCCATTGAGAAATGTTGTTTTCACATCCATTTGTTGCAACTCGAAGTCAAAATGGGCTACTAATGCCATAATAACGCGCAAGGAATCTTTCTTAGATACAGGAGAGAAAGTCTCCGTGTAATCGATTCCTTCTTTCTGAGTGAATCCCTTAGCAACAAGTTTTGCCTTGTATCTCTCAACGTTGCCAATGAGTATTTCTTAGTCTTAAAGACCCATTTACATCCAATGGCTTTTGCACCATTAGGAAACTCAACAAGATCCCAGACTTCATTAATCTTTATAGAATTCATCTTTTCCTTCATGGCATCGTACCATAATTCTGATTCTTTGCAACTCATGGCTTGTGAAAAGGACTTGGGGTCATTTTCGGCTCCAATGTTGTAGTCAGATTCTTGTAGATACACAACATAATCATCAAGAATTGCTGATCTCTTTGGTCTAGTAGATCTTCCTAATGTTGTACCATCATCTTCCTGAGAATTATGTGGTTTAACTTGTTGTTCAAAAGTTCTTGGCAACTCTTGAACTACCTGATCTACTGGAATGTCGTCAACAGCTTGTGGAACTTCAACAATTGGTTGTTCAACACCAGTTTGTACTTGAGGGGTGCTGTGAACTATAACCAATATATCACTTGAGGTGGAAGGTTGAGATTCTAAATGATCCTTCTCAGAAACTATGTACCTGGTTTGATCGATCCCACTGATCAAGTCATTTTCATGAAACTTTGCATTTCTTGATTCCACAATCCTAGTGCTGTGAGATGGATAATAAAATTTGTAACCTTTAGACCTTTCAGCATATCCAATGAAATACCCACTAATGGTCCTTAGCTCCAGCTTCTTCTCTTGTGGATTGTATATTCTCACTTCAGACGGGCATCCCCAAACGCGCATATGTTGCAAACTCGGTTTCCAACCTTTCCATAATTCAAATGGCGTTTTAGGAACAACCTTGGTTGGAACTTGGTTTAATATATACACTGTCGTCTTAAGTGCTTCAGTCCACAAGGATTTAGGAAGATTGAAGCTGCTAAGCATACTCCACACCATGTCCAATAATGTTCGGTTTCTTCTTTCTGCTACACAATTCTGGTCGGGTAAACCAGGCATGGTGTATTGGGAAACAATCCCATGCTCTTGAAGAAATTTTGCAAATGGCCCAGGTGCTTGTCAATCTTCTGTGTATCTACCATAATATTCGCCACCTCTATCTGATCTCAAGATCTTAATTTGCTTGCTGCATTGTTTCTCTACTTTAGCCTTAAAGATCATAAAGGCATCTAATGCTTCGTTCTTTTTCTGAAGCATGTAGAGATACATATATTGTGAGTAATCATCTATAAAAGAGATGAAGTATCTCTGACCATGTGAGTCCATGTCTGGACTACATATATCAGTATGTATGATCTCTAATATGTCCGAACTCCTATTGGTACTTTTCTTTGACTTGTTGGTCTGCTTTCCCTTTATGCAATCCACACAAGTCTCAAAATCAGTAAAATTCAGAGTATTAAGTACCCCTTCATTTACCAATCTTTTAATTCTTTCTATGGAGATATGTCCTAGTCTCCGGTGCCATAATTTAGAGGAATCTTCATTAATAACACATCTTTTAGTGCCAGTGTGAACATGCATTGAATCATAAGTGACATTGTTTTGTAAATTAATGCAGTAAAGACCATTAGACAAAATACCATTCCCAACACAATCAGATTTATAAAATAAACTGAAAGATGTTTCTGAAAAGTTAAAGGAATATCCAAAAGGTACAAGCCTTGAAACTGAAATCAAGTTTCTAGAAAAACTTGGAACATAAAAGGTCTTTTCTAATTCTAAAACAAAGCCACTACTTAAAGTTAAATAGCATGTTCCTATAACTTCCACATGTGAGCCCATCTTGTTTCTTGATAAGATGCTTTGCTCACTTCCCACTAGCTTCCTTAGGCTTTGCAAACCCTGCAAGGAATTCAAAATGTGAATTGTTGATCTATAATCAATCCACCAGGTGTTGATATTGACATTAACCATATTAGATTCATAACAAACAAACAAGATTGGATTACCTTTGTCTGCAAGCCATTTCTGAAATTTGGCACATTCCTTTTTCATGTGTCCCTTATTTTTACAAAAGAAACACTTGGAATCCTTCTTGATGATTTGTGGGCTCAATGCATCATGAAAGAAACTAGGATTAAGGCAAAGGATGACATCGAATCAAATGAGTAGTCTCAAGCCTTCATTGCAAGAACCAAGAAGTTGAAGAAGGGAAAGTTTTGAAAGTCTAAGAAGAAGCAAGACATGTCCAAGTTTCAATGATTTGGATGCAATGAATTTGGACACTTTAAGAGGGATTTTCCAAACAATTTGAACAATAAAATACTTCTTGTTTAGTCAATTTAGTGTTATCTAAATTGCTAGTATTTATTGTCAACCCGGGGCTCGTAAGATGATGAAGTGAAGGTGTACTATATGTACTTAAGTATCCTCTTAGAGTTTTTCTTATCGTTGGGGGTGTTGTTGCGGTTTAATTATGTTCCTAGATGGAATGAGAATTTATAAACAAGTGAGTGATGGTGTGTGTGTAGAGTGAATTCTAAATGAGTGGAAGTGTGTGTTGAGTGATTTCTAACTATTTGCTTGAAAGGAAATGCTTGGAATGAATAAATGAAATTGAAATGACTTGAAATAAACTTGAAAGCAAATGACCACTACCAATGGCACTAGACACCGTTCAAGTTGCTGCTAATAAAAGGAAAAAGAGTCACTTTTAAAACCCAAGAATGAAGATTATCTCTCTCTAACTCAATGCCTCAAAGCACATGTACTGTGTAAAGCACGGAAAGAAAGTAGCTTAAGTGGAATTATAAAAGTGAGAAAAATATGCTTGAAAGACTAATGATAATAATTTGCTATTTCTAATACTCTACTTCAGCCATATGTACTATGGGAAGCATGATTAGAAAGTAGTGAGGAAATAGTCTAGGAAACACTTTAAAATCAAAACTTTTACTTTAAAGACTAGTGGTAATGATTTACTCTTTCTAACTCAATACTTCAAAGCACATGTACTGTGTAAAGTAAGGAAAGAAAGTAGCTTAAGAACAGTCCAAAAAGCACCCAAACAAGCTGCAAGTTAGTGATATTTTGATCTTAAAAGATAGTAGTTTATGATGAAGATCATTCATGTATGTTAACAGCTCTTTGAGAAATAAGATTAAAAACTAACTATAAAGACAAAGGCAGCACTTGAATTGTCAACTTCAAATACCATTAGCTGTAAAGCAAACACAACACATATAAAAAATAAATCCCGGGCTAAAAGAAACCTGCAAAGAAATAACACTGATCAGCTGAAAATAAAGGAAAACAAGTAAATAAAACTATACATGCTTAAGGAAACAAATGAGGAAATAATGAAATGCTGCACATGAAATACTTTACAAAGGCTGAGATGAGTAGGGGCCCTCTGTTCATTCAGCCACAAGAGAACTCAAAGATCTGGAAACTTCAAAACAGTGCTATATTGATTTCTCCATTTGCAAAAAGTTTACAAAACAGAGTGCTGGAATAGCACTAGAAAACAGAGTTCACAAACGCTTCTAAATTCAACACGAGTGCAACAAAATACAACTAATCAAAAGTTCTTTGAGCGTACGCAGACGCATCAATTTATAGGAATTTCTAAGCTATCCTTTGCGTACAGCTAGTTAACAGAAAAACGATAACAGTCATGCGTATTAAATGGCTCTTTGACACATCACGGTTGCATAAACGAGTTTGGTGGTTCCTGTCATCATGGATAATAAATCCCTGTTGGATTGCGTCCCCTGCCGTCTTTAGAACCTGGACAAATCACCATTGGAGATGACGTGACCAAATAGCTTTCAAACACCGTTAAACCACTTTGAGTTGACCGTGGTTAAACCAGCTTTGACCATGGATGAAAGTGACGTGGATGGTTGGAACAATAGGATAGGAACCTCGACCACACTGATACCTGAGTGCCCATGTGGCCCGTCTAGCAAACTGACACGTGGATCATAGTGTTTAACAAAAAGGCTGCAGGATCTTCAGATAGCTGCGGGATCATCAGATAGCTGCGGGATTCCTGCAAGTAAGTCAAAACCTAAACAAATAGTCATCCATTAGCAAAACTTGCTTGATCATGCTTATTGACACTGAATGTAATGATCTGAGAGGTTTTATGGTGGAAATGAGGCAAAAGTGAAGGAAAGATAAGGAAAAGTGGAGGAAAATGGTAGACAAATAGGTGTAAAATAGAGGTTCTACATACCCCCACTCCGAGGGTATTGCATGTCCTCATGCAATGAAAACACAATTCAGTCCATCTGCTGGGATGCCTCAGCTAGGACATCCAACCTCCTTTTCTTCCTTTGTGTAGAAACATTAACCTTTGGCCTTTTGAACATGCATCTGAATTTCAAATTAATTAAGGCTCTGTTCAGCCTTTTGCATCTCTTCTTCAGTCTGCTGTGTTTCTTCTGCCACATGCTCATGTGAAGATAAGTATTATCTTGGATTGCCTTGGCAATATCAGCTTGCTGCTTCATTTCTTCATTCCTCTGTTTAATGTGACGGTTCAACACTTCAAGTTCATAGATTTCTTGTTTAAGTAAATCTATTTGCTGCTCATGAGGTATAACATTACTTGGGCCAGCAGTGTTTTGCTCTAATGTCTCATAATAGTTGTACACCTCTTGTTGAATTGGGTCAACAATTGGTGACTTCCTTGGACTATATTCATGTTCAATTTCAGTTTCAAACTCCGGCTGAAATGGACTATCTTCTCTTGGAGGAGTAGCTGCCTCACGTGATGATGGACTATCCTCAAGGTCTGCTTGTGTAGCACCCTTCTCAGGTGTGCTAAGATCAACGAAGAGTGTCCTCGTGGCTTTCCTTTTATTCTGCAATCTACTACTCCTTCTTACAGTGGCAGCACTATGTGTTTCTTTTTGTGCCTTTTCCTTTGGTTTTTGAGCTTTTACTTTCTCAGAGAGGGCAGTTTTCTCATGGAGTTTAGTTATCCTCTGTGCTAAAGGCTGGTTATCTCTTTCTTCACCACTAGAATGCTCTGGGGTCTGGTCAGTTTCTCGGATTATGGATTTCCCCTTATCTTGTTTTTGTTTCTTTTTGTCCTCTCTTTTCTTTTTGGCAGCTTCCTTAGCAAGTTCAGCGAGGGTTTCCGAGATGACCTCTTGAGCACTGTCTTCAGTGGGTTCAATCTCAGGTTCAGGATGATGGACTTCTATTTCTTCTACAGTTTGTCCTTCTAAGACATCAGTCTCAGAGATACTTTCCTTTCTCTTCCTTCTGTTCTTTCTAGGTATAGAAGACTCTCCAGGCTCTGCAAAATGATTCCTTACAAGGAATTTTTCCCATGTGTCTTGTTTTTCTTTTAACTGTTCTTCTATCAATAACTTTACAAGACCATGGTGACAGAGGTAAGCTTCTACATTTCGTGGATTTCGTTGAGCCATGGAACACATTTTCCTAAGGCTTTGAAATAGGAAATAAGGAAGGTTTATATCATGTTCTCCTTGAAACTGCAGCATAATTTTACCATGATAGACATACAACACTCCAAATCTCCCTTCACAGGTGAAAAACTTTTGTACTAATAACAATAGAATTTTCCATTCTTCTTTAACATGGGAAATTGGGATGCCTTTGGTAAAAACACTTGTGTCCATACCTGGGTTTTTAAAAATCCGCTTCCATTGTTGGTCCTGGACTGCCCGGTTTTTGAACCAACGTTCACCGGTTTGTGGAAGAGAGGTAGCCCTTGCTATGCATCCTTCGCTGACTGTAACTGTTAAATCTCCCACCTTTGCCTGGCTGTCCTTATCCGTAAACGATCTTGCAAAGGCTTTGGTTACTTCCTTATGGTAGCCCTTAAACTTTCTGATACATTGTAACCAATTGGCTTTTTGTAGTGCCTCCTCAACCTGTGGATATGCCTCCAAGAATTTCGAACCTTCCGGTTCAGCCCTCAGAAGCTTTCCCATCGACTCTTCAGCTTTGTTTAAACACAAATTTGATGGTGACCTTACACAGTAACTCCGTAACTTCACACAGTAACTTCTCGGTCTCTGTTCAGACTCTGTGGAACAGAGGGTATACGGTGCATAAACAGTCTTAGACACCGGGAATTCACGGCTTGAATTTAGAGTTAAGCGGTGGAATTAGCGTGGACTCGGTAAAAAAGTGACTAACAGTCGTAATACGACTGTATTACAGGTTTACGGCTATACGGCAGAGGGAAAACAGAGGATGGTTTATGGAGGTAATCGTAGTGAGTGAGAACGAAACAAGGGAGATAATGGCGAGGAATAGGGTGTTATGAACATAGAGGGTTTTGAAATGACGAACGGAACGACTACATTCTCCAATTTCGGATATGGAGTGACACATGGCTGTGGGACGAGAGCTGAGAGACGTAATGCGGTAGGTTACGTCATTAGGGTAGAGGACCTTAATGACCGAAACAGCCATATGTAAGTTCAAAAATCGTGGTTATTATGAGCTGGTAGACGTGGAGGATTCGGAGATTTGTAGTCGCATGGGAAAAAGAAAATGGGTAATCATTACGTTTAGTGGCCAACAAAACATAACCCAGAAAGTTCGCATAATAAAACAACCATAGGTTTAGAGTTTTGAACATACCTCGGATCACATTTGATTTGGCTTCTGATGATTTACTGACCTTTTGTTAACTTTATTGCTAGCACATGATCTTTTCTCCTTGTCTTTGATGATTTTGAACTGTAAATATTTTCTTCAGACAAACTGTGTTTCTTGTGCAGGTACAGAAGGCTGCAGGAAAGCTAATCGGCTGCAGGATTGTCAAATGGCTGCAGAACTGTAGTGAAGTCTTCTAGCTGCATAAAAATACTTTAGCTGCCAAAAAAAAACTTTATTAATGAAGTGAAATGGAATGAATGAATGAATGGATGAATGGATGAGTGAAAAACAGTGAGATGGAGTGAAGATGGTAGGATGGAAGAAAATGGTAAAATGAAATAGAAATGAAAGAGGGAGAGATTTTTTTTTTTTTGGAAAACATGAGGTGTCAAGTGACCCTGATTTTCACCTTATGTTTTCTGCATGAGACTGCCAATCAGAGATTGGTTTTCAGGTTCATACATTTATTCATTTTTCTCTTTTTTTTCTCTTTTTTTTTTTTTCTTCTTTTTTTTTTTTTTTTTTTTTATTTTTATTTTTTTTTATTGAAATTGAAATTGAAAGAAACATAGATTAGGCTGATGGAAGAGAAGAATTCTTCTCCACCAGCCTCATTTCAGAATCGCCTTGGAATAACTTAACAAACTCCTCTCTTGAGAGTGGCTTGTGATAGACTTTTAACCGGTGGCCATTCACAATAAAGGGAGTTTGAAGTTCATCAATAGTCTTCACTCTAACTGCTCCATTGTTAAAGACTTCATCAATCTCATATGGCCCAAGCCAATGAGTTTGAAATTTTCCTTTGAAGTCTTTAAATTTTGAATCAAACAATAGTGCCCAATCACCCTTTTGAAACTTCTTTTCTTTGATATGTCGATCATGCCATTTGCTTCTTTGGTGCTGAACTAGATCGGTTCTTAGAATTGCATCTTGTCTCATTTCATCTAGTTCATTTAACTGGTCCATTCTGTGCTTCTGGGCTTCTGTTAAGCTCATCCCCAATTGAACTGCTGTCTTGAAGGTCTTGATTTGGAACTCAATGGGGAACAGGACTTCCTTCCCATAAACAAGTTCATAGGGAGAATGTCCTGTAGTGTTCCTCCATGTAGTTCTATAGGCCCATAAGGCTTCAGGAAGCCTTTCTGCCCAATCTCTTCTATGAAGATGAACAGTCTTTGTGATGATGCTTTCAAGAACTTTATTTGTAGATTCTACTTGACCATTCGCTTGCGGATGGTATGGAGTAGATGTTCTATGCTTAATCTTATATTCCTCCATCAGCTTTTCCACCATCCTTGATGTAAACTGGCTTCCCTGATCTGTTACAATTTCTCTTGGGACACCAAAACGAGTGAAAATATCCTTGAAAAGAAATTGAACAACTGAATTTTCAGTAGCAGAAGTTAATGCTATAGCTTCTACCCACTTGGTAACATAATCAGTACAAACTAGTATATATCTATTTTGCTTGGATGGCGGATTAATTGGTCCAACAAAATCTAGAGCCCATTTCTCGAAAGGTTCGATACATACCTGTGGCTGTAGTGGCATTTCATTTGAAAGAGTTGGTCTCCCAGTTCTCTGACAACTGTCACACCTTTTAACATATTGCTTGGCATCCTTAAAGAGAGAAGGCCAATAATATCCTGATGAAAGGATTTTATAGGCAGTCCTCTTATCAGAAAAATGTCCGCCACAAGGTTCGTCATGACATGCTTTAAGGATGTCAGGCATCTCATCCTCTCGTACACATCTTCTGATCATCAAATCTGGCCCTGTTCTGAACAATTCATTAGAAATCCAAGAATAAAGTGAACTATCCTGAATGATTTTCCTTTTCTCATTAGGAAATAAATGTAAAGGTAATTTTCCAGTAACTAAATAATTAGCAATATCAGCATACCAAGGAGTCTTGGTAGTTACTGCAAACAAATACTCATCTGGAAATTTGTCCTCTACCGGAGAGTCCTCATTAGTGTTTTGGATTCTGGACAAGAAGTCAGCTACTGTGTTCTGCTTACCTGGTCGATCTAACACAGTTATGTTGAATTCTTGTAAAAGCAAAAGCCATCTTGTAACTCTACCATTAGTGACTGGTTTGTTCATGAGGTATCTAATGGCAGAGTGATCAATGTGGACAAAGGTTTCATAGCCGGTTATATAGTGTCTAAACTTGTTTATAGCATGAACAACGGCTAGAAACTCCTTTTCAGTAACAGTATAATTTAACTCAGTAGGAGTCAAATTCTTACTCGTGTAATAAATGGCATAAGGGATCAAATCTTTTTGTCCCAAAACAGCTCCTAAAGCTGTATCTGAAGCATCAGTAGAAATGTGGAAAGGGAGTTTCCAATTTGGACCCCTTAAAATGGGTGCTTCAGATATTCTAGACTTTAAAGCTTCAAAGGCAGATTGACATTCAGGATCCCACTTAAATTCACAATCTTTGGTAAGTAATTTGAAAAGAGGGGATGCTATCTTTGTGAAGTTTTCAATAAATCTTCTGTAATAACCAGTAAACCCAAGAAAACTTCTAACATCTCTTTGGCAATTTGGAACAGGTAACTTAGAGATGACTTCTACTTTAGATCTATCAACTTTGATTCCATCTCCTGAAATATGATGTCCTAAAACAATCCCTTCAGTAAACATCATAAAACACTTTTCATGACTTAAAGAAAGATTTGTTTCCTTACATCTTACCAGTACTTTTTCCAAATTTGCCAAAGCTTCTTCAAATGTATTACCATAGACTGTGAAATCGTCCATGTATACCTCTACACAATCATGAATCAGATCTGAGAAAATTCCTAGTACAGCCCTTTGAAATGTGGCTGGTGCATTGCATAAACCAAAAGGGAGTACTCGATAGGCAAAAGTCCCCAAGGACAAGTAAAGGTGGTTTTGTCTTGATCTTCAGGTGCTACCTGAATCTGATTATAACCACTAAAACCATCCAAGAATGAGAAATACTTTTTACCTGCTAAAGTGTCTAATACCTGATCAATAAAAGGTAGGGGAAAATGATCCTTTAAGGTTGCCTTGTTCAATTCTCGATAGTCAACGCAAACTCTCCATTTACCATTCTTTTTGGGCACTATAACCAAGGGAGAAACCCATTGGCTATCTGAAATGGGGTAAATGAAGTTTACCTTGAGCAATTTCTGAAGTTCTTCTTTCACAATTTCCCTAAGATTTGGATTCATCCGTCTTTGTGGCTGCCTAATAGGTCTGCTGTTTTCTTCAATGTAAATATGATGAATACAAGTCTTAGGGTCGATTCCTTTCATGTCGGTATATTCCCATGCAAAGGCAGTGGAATGTTTTTGCAACAGTTTAGTTAATTCTTCCTGTTGTAGTCTTTCCAAGTTTTTGTTAATGTTTAATGTTTTTCCTGGAAAGATTTCAACTGTAGAACTACCAAACTCTTCCATTGAGAAGAGAGACATTTGTCTAGAGGAGAGATATTCAATATCTGCATTTAACTGGAATTGTGAAGAGTCATATTCTAAAGGTGCCTCAAAATTTTCTAATGTATTTAGAATTTGACTGTCCTCACTGATTTCAGAGATGGTTAGAACAGGTTGAAGAGTTTCCTCATCATTAATCCACTCGTCTTCTCCTATTTCTGTTATTGCCTTTGCGGGAGGATACAAGTTGAATTTCTTGGTAGAATTACCATCTGATATATACATGTCTCCCGACCTACAACTTATGAAAGCATCAGCTGTGGCCAGCCAAGGTCTTCCTAGAATAAGAGGATGTCCTCCTAGATTGTTCTTGGGAGTTAAAATCATAAAATCAACTGGATACTCCCAAGAGTCTAGTGAGACTGGAATGTCTTCCAATACACCATCAGGTTTAATGATTGATCTGTCTGCAAGTTGCAGCAAAGTAGGTGTGAAGAGAAGATTAGGAAGTTTTAACTGATCCATGGTCTGTCTACTCATAATGTTGATAGCGGCTCCTAAGTCAATCAAAGTATTTGGGATTTCAACCCCATTAATATGAGTTTTAACAATAGGGCTACCGGGATCTACATATTTTTGCATGGTAATTTTACCCATCATAATGTCTGCAATTTTTCCAACTAGATGTATCCTTTTTGTGTCTCTGGTTCTTTTTATTGTTTTTTTCAAACTCATCTCCTTTATTGTCTTTGCTAGAATGGGAATCTCCTTAATGGCTGTTAACAAGGGGATCTTGATACAGACATTTTTCAATTCATCTAGAAAGCTATAGTCAGGCAACCAAATCTGCTTCTCTACTCCTTTATCAATTTGCAATCTTTCAGGAAAAGGAGGAATAGCTGAAGATGTAGGTTGCTCTACTAAGGGAGTTGATTCTTTTTCTTTTTCTTTAATGCTTGGGTTTTGAAGGGATACTTCAGAACCTTTATTGGCTTTGAGAGATTCTTCCTCAGAAATGCTTGGTTGTTGAGTACTTGTAGAAGGTTGGTCTAAGATTCTACCTGATCTGAGTTGGACCTCATTGAGAGGGACAACCATATAGGTAGGGAATGGTTGACCTTCCATAAGTGGTTGACCTTCCATCACATAAGCATTTTGAGGATTCCTATTATTGGGGTTTGGTTGAGGTTGAGAGGGAAGTTGATTTGGCCTCTGCTGAGATTGTAACAAGAGTTGAGAATTTTGATTTTGTGGAGGAGGTTGTTGTTGAGGGAATGGTAATGACAATTGTTGACCTTGATTTGGAAGTTGGGGAGCTTGCTGGTTCTGAAAGGATTGAGGATATTGATAGAATTGGGCAAATCTCCCATAAGGATTTTGCATTTGCATGCTTTGCAACCATGCTTGGAAAGGGTTTTGTGGTTGTGACCAAGGTTGTTGCCAAGGATTCCAATTTGGTGGGGGCTGGAAATTCATAGAGTTGTTAAACCCTTGATTTTGCTGCCCCTGCCAAGGTTTCCTTGCAACAAAACAAAGAGATTCAAGCGTACTTGGATCTTCTTGAAAGACTGCTTTGAGGCCAGGGATTGAAGGACATTCCTTGGTCTCATGAGTTTCTGAGCAAATTACACAGGTTTCCACAACTTGTGCTTCCAAGGGACATTCCCTTAAAGCATGCTTCTTTCTACACTTCGGGCAAAAAATGGTCATAGCCTCGGCTTCTGCCTTTTGTTTATTCTGAATCTTAAGGGTATCAATTTGTTCACTAAGACTCCCTAAGATGTCAGTTTTAAATTCATCTAGCATATTACCGATTTCAGCCCTACTCACTGATCCTGTTGCAGATTTATTTGCCCTAAGGAGAGAAGGATCTCTAGGCCCTTTTTGAGTTTTTGATTTGCCTCTTGAGAGATGGGTACATAGTTCTGCTATATCACTGAGAGGAAGTTGAGAAATATCCCCTTTCCCCATCATGTTTAAGATATCTATCCACTCATCCCTAATGGCTTTTAATAAGAGGGCTTTTAAGGTCTCTTCATCCAAGGTGCTCATTTTTGCTCTTTTTAAATTATATTGAAATCTCTCAAGTAAATCTTCTAAGCTCTCATCTTCTTTTTGCATCATTTTAAAAACCTCATCCTTATGATTAGTAGGCATACAATAGTCCAAATACCTATCCAAAAAGGTTTGTTTCATTTCATCCCAGGTCCTAATGGACTGAGTAAGTAACCCCATGAACCATTTCAAAGCTTGATCCTTTAACGTTGATGGGAACAGTTTGAGTTTCTGAGTATCATCCAGATAGTCATAAGTTCGACACACAACTTCAAATTCAAACAAGAATGTTTCAGGGTCCTCAGTTCTTAATCCATGAAAATTTGGGAGAACAGATGGTGATATGTTTTTCATAGTGGCTCGGGAGTCCTCATCAACAATGGGAAACCCAAATGTGTTATCCCCATCTCTATTTCCTCCAATGGGACCTCTACCTCCTCCATTGTTATTGTTATTTCCTCCTCCTCCTCTACCTCTACCTCCTCCTTCTTCTTCGGCCATGATGATTCTCCTAGGGATTTCAAAATCTTCTGGTTCTTCTACAAGGGGTGAATGAGAAGAGATTTCTCCTTCCTCTTCAGGTGAGTCTATTTCCTCAATTACAATTGGTTGTCTGGTAGGAGAAAGAGAAGAGTCTCTTCCTAGTTCGAACTCAATAGAAGGTATAGGAGAGTCAACTCTTGGTTCTTGAATTTCAGGACTAGGAGTTTCGGTTGGAGATAAGGGAGGTATCTCTTGTCTATCTCTTGAAGCAGATGGACTTGTAAAAATTGAACTTCGAGCTCTAGCTAAAAACCTTCCCCTAGAATCTCTAGCTCTATGCATGTCATTTTTATTTTATCCTCAAGTTAAGTTAAATAGTTCTTTTTCTGATCTTCCAGTTCACTCTAGGTGCAAGAAGAGAGCATACTTAAGAAACTATTAGATTAATAACTTTCTCCTTTCTGATCCTCCAGATCACTTCAAAGTGCAAGAGGAGAGCATACTTAGATAGGTTATTAACTTCTTTTCTTGAAGTTGTTGTTTTTTTTTTTTATATTTTTTTTTTCTTCTAAGAATATGGCTACTTAATTTCACTTCCCCGGCAACGGCGCCAAAATGTTTAGTCAATTTAGTGTTATCTAAATTGCTAGTATTTATTGTCAACCCGGGGCTCGTAAGCTGATGAAGTGAAGGTGTACTATATGTACTTAAGTATCCTCTTAGAGTTTTTCTTATCGTTGGGGGTGTTGTTGCGGTTTAATTATGTTCCTAGATGGAATGAGAATTTATAAACAAGTGAGTGATGGTGTGTGTGTAGAGTGAATTCTAAATGAGTGGAAGTGTGTGTTGAGTGATTTCTAACTATTTGCTTGAAAGGAAATGCTTGGAATGAATAAATGAAATTGAAATGACTTGAAATAAACTCGAAAGCAAATGACCACTACCAATGGCACTAGACACCGTTCAAGTTGCTGCTAATAAAAGGAAAAAGAGTCACTTTTAAAACCCAAGAATGAAGATTATCTCTCTCTAACTCAATGCCTCAAAGCACATGTACTGTGTAAAGCACGGAAAGAAAGTAGCTTAAGTGGAATTATAAAAGTGAGAAAAATATGCTTGAAAGACTAATGATAATAATTTGCTATTTCTAATACTCTACTTCAGCCATATGTACTATGGGAAGCATGATTAGAAAGTAGTGAGGAAATAGTCTAGGAAACACTTTAAAATCAAAACTTTTACTTTAAAGACTAGTGGTAATGATTTACTCTTTCTAACTCAATACTTCAAAGCACATGTACTGTGTAAAGTAAGGAAAGAAAGTAGCTTAAGAACAGTCCAAAAAGCACCCAAACAAGCTGCAAGTTAGTGATATTTTGATCTTAAAAGATAGTAGTTTATGATGAAGATCATTCATGTATGTTAACAGCTCTTTGAGAAATAAGATTAAAAACTAACTATAAAGACAAAGGCAGCACTTGAATTGTCAACTTCAAATACCATTAGCTGTAAAGCAAACACAACACATATAAAAAATAAATCCCGGGCTAAAAGAAACCTGCAAAGAAATAACACTGATCAGCTGAAAATAAAGGAAAACAAGTAAATAAAACTATACATGCTTAAGGAAACAAATGAGGAAATAATGAAATGCTGCACATGAAATACTTTACAAAGGCTGAGATGAGCAGGGGCCCTCTGTTCATTCAGCCACAAGAGAACTCAAAGATCTGGAAACTTCAAAACAGTGCTATATTGATTTCTCCATTTGCAAAAAGTTTACAAAACAGAGTGCTGGAATAGCACTAGAAAACAGAGTTCACAAACGCTTCTAAATTCAACACGAGTGCAGCAAAATACAACTAATCAAAAGTTCTTTGAGCGTACGCAGACGCATCAATTTATAGGAATTTCTAAGCTATCCTTTGCGTACAGCTAGTTAACAGAAAAACGATAACAGTCATGCGTATTAAATGGCTCTTTGACACATCACGGTTGCATAAACGAGTTTGGTGTTTCCTGTCATCATGGATAATAAATCCCTGTTGGATTGCGTCCCCTACCGTCTTTAGAACCTGGACAAATCACCATTGGAGATGACGTGACCAAATAGCTTTCAAACACCGTTAAACCACTTTGAGTTGACCGTGGTTAAACCAGCTTTGACCATGGATGAAAGTGACGTGGATGGTTGGAACAATAGGATAGGAACCTCGACCACACTGATACCTGAGTGCCCATGTGGCCCGTCTAGCAAACTGACACGTGGATCATAGTGTTTAACAAAAAGGCTGCAGGATCTTCAGATAGCTGCGGGATCATCAGATAGCTGCGGGATTCCTGCAAGTAAGTCAAAAACTAAACAAATAGTCATCCATTAGCAAAACTTGCTTGATCATGCTTATTGACACTGAATGTAATGATCTGAGAGGTTTTATGGTGGAAATGAGGCAAAAGTGAAGGAAAGATAAGGAAAAGTGGAGGAAAATGGTAGACAAATAGGTGTAAAATAGAGGTTCTACACTTCTTCTTATAGAGATTCCAATTGACGAATACCAAGATCATTTTTAGGCCGACATGACTGAAATTTACATCGTTTAGCTTGTTGATGTCTTCAGGAGGATTTTTCTTGTCTTGGAGGGTTGTTCTAGACTTGTATACACTACACATGACATTGACTCTTTGACATCCTAATTCTCTCAATGGGAGCCACTAAATAAATAGACCTCTTTCTCATGAAACCCATGCAACAAGGAATAATAAATTCATTTTACAAAAATTATAATTACAAAAATCATAATTACAATGTCATGATGGTACTTGGTCATTCTTAATCTGAATAATTTCTCATAAGAAGAATCAGATTGGTAACCCATTTGTATAGCATCATAGTAACCAACATTGTTTCCACATCAAGGCCTTGACTGCCAACTCTATCTCTCATTAGATCAGAGCACAACATTGGCGAGACCAATGATTATAGACACCTTCATCATTGTCTCTCAAGGTACATACCCACCTGAGTGTTCACTGAGTATGACCTTCTAGTACTATTCTTATCTTGGATTCCCAACCCTCAAATAATATCAGTCCTCTTGCCTACACTTATCTTGGATTCCCTACACATCCTCAAAGAGAATCAGATGCCAGATGATTACCCAATCCTCCCATTCTTTCTTCCCAGGTGAAGACAAGAATGTTGTGTATATATCTCCCTCTTAACTAGGGAGGATATGCCCATTCCTATAAAGGAATGCACCCAAGTTCCCTCTGACCAGGAACTTGCCCAAGCTCCCTCTCAATTAGGGACTTTGCAGATCTCCCTCTTAACTAGGGACTCTCTTTTTCATCAGTAGATTCTTCTTCATGGGTCCTTCAGCTGCTTGATCAATTTCCTTGATGTCATGAAATTCAGTCGAGCTTCTTCCTTGTAGGGCATTAACCATCGATCACTTTCCTTCTTGGTTCGTCATGTCATTCCTTTCTTCATGGAAAGTGGAGTTCTTGATACATATTTGGAACCTTCATCATATGGCTACTTCTTCCTTATCATGTTTATTTCAAGAATTTCCATCCTCCACATGAATTATAGTTGTACTTGTACTTACAACTCTTGTGCCAGTAACCCTGCATGAACTCATCCATATATTATTCAAGAAATCAAAACATAACATTAAAATCAAATTGTACCTTTCGAGACGGCTCCTCATCATGACATATTTCTGTAGGTACCAGAATCCTGCATACATGTTGACACATCTCCGAAATATATCCATAATCAATGATCTCCATCTTTTTCAGACTTCCATAAGAGTCTTCATATCTTTCTAGGAGATTTCCTAGTCAAATCTTCTTGGTATTTTGGATGTTGATTTCCTTCATCAGGGTTGCATATCTCATGATCTCTTCCTTTCTCACACATTCCATTCCCAGGAGCTTTCAATCAGAGTTTCTTCATTTTGGTCAACCACCTCATACTTCATATGAGGACATATTATGTTGATTTCATCTAGTGTGACTTATGCCTTCCTGCATCCTTTCAGAGGAGGAGATCCTTTTTCTCTTGATCATGCTTCTCAAGATAGAAGTAATGATCCATGTTACCTACAACCATACGACATGACATTATAATATTAAACACAAGCATACATACCTCATTTTACCTTTAGGTCATCTAGGCTTCTTCCAACAGATTCCTTGATTGAAAAGATCTTCAATCCCTTGATCTACTTCATTTCTCATGTCATCAAACAATCATCTCATGAATTCCATAAGTTGGAATTCCGGACGAAACACTTGGTTCCTTTCTAGATCAGTGAACCCTCCGATGAGGATTCCTTCAGAGAATCTTGAGGATTTTATATATGCCCATTTGGTAGATGTTTCCTTTTTGTATGATGAGCCTTGTCCTTGATGAATTCATCCTTTTCTTCAATGTCCAATGAGGTTCCCAAGAGCTATGTCCAATGAGGTTCCTACTTTCTAATGGGTTTCTTTTGGTGACTCTCAAAACTTGGATATAACGTTGACTAAATGCATTATGTCAAGCCTTCTTGTTGTGAGATATATTAGGTTTCCTACTAGATAATTGTACAAAGTGGAATTAAATGTTGGACTAATGTTATCTTTGTTCAACTTGGTTCTTGGGACGATTGGTGTTAGCTTGCATTCACTCATCCCGAACCTTGTCAATATGTATCTTGGATACTTTATTTGACAAATGAAAATTCCGTTTTCAGACCATTCAACTTCTATTTGAAGAAAATATTTCATGTGATGAAGATTGGTCATCTCAAATTCCTTCTCCAAATCTATTTGACAATACTCAAGCTGCAAATTTTATGTGTAAATATTATCATCAACATAAATGCAAACAATCAAAATATTACCTTGCAGAGTTGTTTTTGTATAGATAGTGAGTCCATTAATTCTATGTTTGAATCTTTTGTTGATCATATAAAAATCAATTATATTGTGCCATGCTCTGGGGGCTTGTTTTAAACCATACAAAACCTTTTTTAACTTGTAAACTTTCAACTCTTGACCCTTGACTTCATATCCTAGAGGTTGATCTATATAAAATTCTTCCTTCAAGATCCCATTTAAAAATGTTGATTTGACATCCATTTGGTAAAATGCCCAATGATTTCTTCTTGTTATTTCTAATACTATTACGACAGTATCCAACCTTGCTATTTGGGTGAAGGTTATGTCATAATGTACTCCATGTTGTTGTGTAAGGCCTCTTTCTACCAATTTGGATTTATGATTTTCAATTTAGTGTACTCGGATGCAATAGAGGCAAGAGTTCATTTCCAGAAGGATGTCACCACAGAGTACATGGACACCATCGCGGACTACCAATCTTGGCATTAGTTTGCCACCGTCGACCATAATGAGGATGTCAAAGAGTTGGTCTTCCCACAGTTGAAGATATGTACAAATTCCATATACAGAAATTTCGCATATACGGAAATTGTGCATATAGGGAAGATATGCGCATATACGGAAATTGCGCATATACAGAAGATATGCACATATCTTCTATATATCTCTAACTTTCCTGTATGTGCATATCTTCCGTATATGCACATTGTTTATGTATCTGCATCATATATGCGCAAATTCCATATACAGAAATTGCGCATATACGAAAATTGTGCATATATGGAAGATATGCGCATATCTTCCGTATATGCACAATTTTCGTATATGCGCAATTTCTGTATATGGAATTTGCGCATATATGATGCAGATACATAAACGACGTGCATATATGGAAGATATGCACATACAAGAAAGTTAGGGATATACGGAAGATATGCGCATATCTTCCGTATATGCGCAATTTCCGTATATGCGCATATCTTCCGTATATGCACAATTTCCGTATATGCGAAATTTCTGTATATGGAATTTGCATATATACGATGTAGATACATGAATGAAGATATGTACAAATTCCATATATAGAAATTGCGCATATACGGAAATTGTGCATATACGGAAGATATGCGCATATCTTCCGTATATGCACAATTTCCGTATATGCGCAATTTCTGTATATGGAATTTGCGCATATACGATGTAGATACATAAACGACGTACATATATGGAAGATATGCACATACAGGAAAGTTAGGGATATACGGAAAATATGTGCATATCTTCCGTATATGCGCAATTTCCATATATGCGCATATCTTCCGTATATGCGCAATTTCTGTATATGGAATTTGCACATATACAATGCAAATACATGAACGAAAATATGTACAAATTCCATATATAGAAATTTCGCATATACGGAAATTGTGCATATACGGAAATTGCGCATATACGGAAGATATGCGCATATCTTCCGTATATCTCTAACCTTCCTATACATGCATATATTCTGTATATGCACGTTGTTTATGTATCTGCATCGTATATGCACAAATTCCATATACAGAAATTTCGCATATACGGAAATTGTGCATATACGGAAGATATGCGCATATCTTTCGTATATGCACAATTTCCGTATATGCGAAATTTCTGTATATGGAATTTGCACATATACGATGCAGATACATAAACGACATGCATATACGGAATATATGCATATACAGGAAAGTTAGGGATATACGGAAGATATGCGCATATCTTCCGTATATGCGCAATTTCCGTATATGCGCATATCTTCCGTATATGCACAATTTCCGTATATGCGAAATTTCTGTATATGGAATTTGCGCATATACGATGTAGATACATGAACAAAGATATGTACAAATTCCATATATAGAAATTTCGCATATACAGAAATTGTGCATATACGGAAGATATGCGCATATACAGAAATTGCGCATATACGGAAGATATGCGCATATTTTCCGTATATCCCTAACTTTCTGTATGTGCATATCTTCTATATATGCACGTTGTTTATGTATCTGCATCGTATATGTGCAAATTCCATATACAGAAATTGCCCATATACGGAAATTGTGCATATACGGAAGATATGCGCATATTCCACTTTACTGGTTATCGTTAGCAAAGATTCCCATCGCCATCCTTACATCCATTAGACAGTTAATGTTTAGATTTCTGTGGACCGGGAAAAATAGCAAAGAAAGTTTTCATTTGGCAAGTTGGACCTCTTTATCAATTTGAAAAAGTCTTGGAGGTTGGGGGTTCAAAAATTTGAACTGGTTTGCAAAAGTCTTAGCATTGAAAAATATGTGGAGAGGCCTATTTGGTGAAGTTCTTTGAAGTTTGGTTTTAAAAGAAAAATATTTAAATAGGCAGTGAATGGTTGATTTGCTCAGAAAACAGGCAGGGAAATCTATTAAAAGAGGCTTTATTGTTGGGAAAGCTCTTATGGATTCATATCCCACTCTCTTCAACTCGTTAGCATGGAATGTAGGGGATGGAAAACAAAATGTTCTTAGAAAATATCCCTTCATAGGGGGAGCTGGTGTCTACAAACTATCCCCCAATTTGATTCAAATCTTACACTCCAAAGGGCTTTTCTACCTGTCAAATATTAAAACAGTGCATCCTCCCCAGACCTCCTCATGTTATTGGATGACCTAAATATAGCTTGGATTGGTGGGTCCTTTAGCTTTGGAATGGATCTCTTTCATAAATGTGATGAATCTTAATGGAGTGAGACTTAGTAATACAAAAGAAAAAGTTGGTATAGAGCTTGGATGCCAAATTCGGCAAGGTAAACAGTCGGCTTGCTTATGAAGAAATATCACACACAAAGGTCATTCCAATATTTAGATGGTGGAACAATATCATATGGAAGTGGCACATTCCCAACAATTTAAGGTGTTTCACTTGGTTGATCCTCCATAATAAAATTTTAACTTGGGATAGCTTTAAAAAAAGAGGTTTCATGGGGCAAAATGGTTGATGCCTCTACAAATATAACGAACATTCTATAAATAATATTTTTGTGAAATGTATTTTTGGTTAGGAAATATGGACTATTGTTCTTTGAGTCATGAACATTAGAGAAAATATGATTGAGAACACCTTTGCTTATATGCTCCATTTATGAGTGAAGAAATATCAATATATCCGAGCACTCCCTATCTTTGTGGTATGGGGCATCTAGCTGCTTAGAAAAAGAGTTATCTTCAGAAATAGAAGTGTTACCCATCATTCCACAAGCTTAAAAGATCATATCTCTTTACAAGGATTATTTTCCTCTCCAAAATCCAAATCCCAGAGACTTGCTCCTCTCCCAAATATCCCTCATGCTCATCTTGTATGCTTCTTTGATGAAGCTACTTAATATAATTCATGTGGGGGTGGAGGACTAATGAAGCTGTTAGAAACAAAATCTATTTGCTTCAAAATTGGAATCGGATCTAGGACGAATACCAAAGGCGAACTGATTGTAGTTTGGGCCCTGCTATTCTCTAAACTCAAAAATATTAAAAGCATTAATTTTTTTGGCAATTCTAAATGTGTCATTCACTAGCTAACAATTCAGGGACAACTGGATGACAAGTGTAAAGAGTTTAAGGCGAGGGAGGGCAGGGAAACATCCCCTCCACCACACCATAGTAAATACGCTTGCATTTGCGTGTGCGAACATTTTTGGCCCTCCGGTCTGCATTTGTTCCGAGGCGATGACACCGTTCCTCCTTTAGCTATATCCCATTGATGCACGTCATTTATGTATCTGCATCGTATATGCGCAAATTCCATATACATAAATTTCGCATATACGGAAATTGTGCATATACGGAAGATATGCGCATATACAGAAATTGCGCATATACGGAAGATATGCGCATATCTTCCGTATATCCCTAACTTTCCTGTATGTGCATATCTTCCATATATTCACGTCGTTTATGTATCTGCATCGTATATGCACAAATTTCGTTTACAAAAATTGCGCATATACGGAAATTGTGCATATACGGAAGATATGCGCATATCTTCCGTATGTGCACAATTATGCGCATACCTTCCGTATATGCACAATTTCCATATATGCGCAATTTCTGTATACAGGATTTGCGCATATACGATGCAAATACATAAACGACGTGCATATACAGAAGATATGCACATACAAGAAAGTTAGGGATATATGGAAGATATGCGCATATCTTCCATATATATGCACAATTTCCATATATGCGCATATCTTCCGTATATGCACAATTTCCGTATATGCGCAATTTCTATATATAGAATTTGCGCATATACGATGTAGATACATGAATGAAGATATGTACAAATTCTATATACAGAAATTTCGCATATACGGAAATTGTGCATATACGAAAGATATGCGCATATACGGAAATTGCGGATATACGTAAGATATGCGCATATCTTCTGTATATCGCTAACTTTCCTGTATGTGCATATCTTCCATATATACACATTGTTTATGTATCTGCATCGTATATGCACAAATTCCATATACAGAAATTGCGCATATACGGAAATTGCGCATATCTTCCGTATATGCACAATTTCTGTATATGCGCAAATTCTGTATATGGAATTTGCACATATACGATGCAGATACATAAAGGACGTGCATATACGGAAGATATGCACATACAGGAAAGTTAGGGATATATAGAAGATATGCGCATATCTTTCGTATATGCACAATTTCTGTATATGCGCATATCCTCCGCATATGCACAATTTTTGTATATGGAATTTGTACATATCTTTGTTCAGGTATCTACATCGTATATGCGCAAATTCCATATACAGATTTCACAAATACGGAAATTGTGCATATCTTTTGTATATCCTTAACTTTCCTGTATATGCATATCTTCCGTATATGCACGTCGTTTATGTATCTGCATCGTATATGTGCAAATTCCATATACAGAAATTGCACATATACGGAAATTGTGCATATACGGAAGATATGTGCATACCTTTCGTATATATGCAATTTCCGTATATGTGCATATTTTCTGTTTATGCACAATTTCCGTATATGCGAAATCTGTATATGGAAATTGTGCATATACGATGTAGATACATGAACGAAGATATGTACAAATTCCATATACAAAAATTCTGCATATACGGAAATTGTGCATATACGGACGATCTGCGCAGATACGGAAATTGTGCATATATAGAAGACATGCGCATATCTTCCGTATATCCCTAACTTTTCTGTATGTGCATATATTTCGTATATGCACGTCATTTCTGTATCTGCATCGTATATGCGTAAATTCCATATACAGAAATTGCGCATAGATGGAAATTATAAATATACGGAAGATATGCATAATTTCCGTATATGCGCAATTTTTGTATATGAAATTTGCGCATATACGATGCAGATACATAAGTGACGTGCATATACGAATGATATGCACATACAAGAAAGTTAGGGATATACGGAAGATATGCGCATATCTTCCGTATATCCCTAACTTTCCTATATGTGCATATCTTCCGTATATGCACGTCGTTTATGTATCTGCATCGTATATGCACAAATTCCATATACAGAAATTGCGCATATACAGAAATTGTGCATATACGGAAGATATGCGCATATATTCCGTATATGCACAATTTCCGTATATGCGCAATTTCTGTATATGGAATTTGCGCATATACGATGCAGATACATGAACGACGTGCATATACAGAAGATATGTACATATAGGAAAGTTACGGATATACGGAAGATATGCGCATATTTTCCGTATATGCGCAATTTCCGTATATGCGTATATCTTCTGTATATGCACAATTTCCGTATATGCGCAATTTCTGTATATGGAATTTGTATATATCTTCGTTCATGTATCTACATCGTATATGCACAAATTCCATATACAGAAATTTTGCATATACGGAAATTGTGGATATACTGAAGATATGCGCATATACGGAAATTGCGCATATACGGAAGATAAGCGCATATCTTCCGTATATCCCTAACTTTTCTGTATATGCATATCTTCCGTATATGCACGTCGTTCATGTATCTGCATCGTATATGCGGAAATTCCATATACAGAAATTGCACATATACCGAAATTGTGCATATATGGAAGATATGCGCATATCTTTCGTATATGCACAATTTCCGTATATGGAATTTGCGCATATATGATGCAGATACATGAACGACGTGCACATACGGAAGATATGCACATACAGGAAAGTCAGGGATATACGGAAGATATGCGCATATCTTCCGTATATGCGCAATTTCCGTATATGCGCATATCTTCCGTATATGCACAATTTCCTTATATGCGCAATTTCTGTATATGTAATTTGTACATATCTTCATTAATTTATCTACATCGTATATGCACAAATTCCTTATACAAAAATTTCGCATATACAGAAATTGCGCATATACGGAAGATATGCACATATCTTCCGTATATCCCTAACTTCCCTATATGTGCATATCTTCCGTATGTGCACTTCGTTCATGTATCTGCATCGTATATGTGCAAATTCCATATACAGAAATTGCGCATATACGGAAATTGTGCATATACGGAAGATATGCGCATATCTTCCATATATGCACAATTTCTGTATATGCGCAATTTCTGTATATGAAATTTGCACATATACGATGCAGATACGTGAATGACGTTCATATACGAAAGATATGCATATATAGGAAAATTAGGTATATACGGAAGATATGCACATATCTTCTGTATATGCGCAATTTTCGTATATGCACATATCTTCCGTATATGCGCAATTTCTGTATATCGAATTTGTACATATCTAGGTTCATGTATCTACATCGTATATGCGCAAATTCCGTATACAGAAATTGCGCATATACGGAAATTGTGCATATACGGAAGATATGCGCATATATTCTGTATATGCGCATATTTTCCGTATATGCGCATATATAGAAGATATGCGCAGTTTCCGTATATGCGCATATCTTCCGTATATGCACAATTTTCGTATATGCACAATTTCTGTATATGGAATTTGCGCATATACGATGCAGATACATAAACGACGTGCATATATGGAAGATATGCACATATAAAAAAGTTAAGGATATACGGAAGATACGCGCATATCTTACGTATATGGACAATTTCTGTATATTGCCAATTTCTGTATATGCGCATAGAAGATATGCACATATAAGAAAGTTAGGGACCCTGCTACACGAAAAACGAGAAATACATGGAAAAATGTGATTGCAATAACATTTTTTCATGTACTTCTCATTGTTCGTGTAGCAGAGTGTATTAGAAGTACGCGACAAGGGTACTCCTTGGAAGAGGAATTAAATTCTGCATACAAAGAGTGTCCCCACTTGAAATTTGAACGAAAACATATGGAAATAAGTTGAAAATATGAGTTGAAAAAATAGTTTTTCTTTTTTCCCTCTAAAATTTGATGATGTAATCTAATTTTATTTTATTATTTCCACTATTATATTATAATATTCATTAGGAGGCTCATTTTAGACCTCAAAATTTCTCTAATGTGAGGTGAAGTGACCCAACATAGTCATTTATTTGGAAGCATGCACACAAGTCCAATGCAACATAAAAAAAAAGGGTCATGTCATATGTAGAAGCCACTACTTACATCATCTTCAAACTTCAAAATAACTCATATAATTCATGTTATTTGCCACCTTTAGGTATGGGAGGGTCATTATTAGTACATATTACATATGTCAATGCCCAAGAAGGGAAGTGGTTACCAAGAAAGGCCATTAAGGAGTAGGTGTAGTGATATATAGTATGGTTTGGCATGTGACTTCATAAGTTTCATTACACAATCAAGCGAGGTTATTTAAGATATTCATTAACATGAGCACGTTTGAAAATGGAGGAGCACATATGCTTTGATATACCCTTTCCTTGGCACTATTTCTTATGACCACTTTATTTGGCTTTTTTTCAAACTTCATTTCATTGAGTCCTTTTTTATCCATATGAGTTTCATTAGATAAAACTTCAAATAATTTCATTTAGTCCTTTTATAAGTGATGCATTTCCTCGCATAGGACTTAGGGTAATGGCCTCATTATGAAGGGGCAATTACTCAAGCTTTGCCTTGGCTTTTTATTTTTTATTTTATTTTATTTTCATTTTAATTTGCATCTTTCTCTTCCTCCCCCCCCCCTTTTTTTTTATTTAGTTAAATTGACCTTCACCTTATAATTCCTTCTCATGGGATTATGGTGCCTGAACCTTTTTGTGACAAGTGACAACAACCATGAAAGCGAAAATGGGAAATATGGAAAGTGTTAAGTATGGATTGTGATATGGGCATGCTACCCCTTTGAAATCCCCTTAATAGTATAACTCAAACAAATAGTGACAACACTTATCTAGAAGATGTTGATCATCACCAAGGTAAAACAAGGCAAAAGGCACAAATTTAGAGCGTCACGATCCATTATCTAACTCAAAGAATCATCAACACTTAATGACAAGTACATAAGGCATTAAAACTCAATATGAGGTGAGAAAATAATGTAATTCATGTATGTTATGCACCATATCCATCAAATGCAAGTGAACTAAGAAAATGTGGGAGGAATCTTTGGTTAACAATTAATGGAGAATCATAAATCTCATCCGTGGAACTATTATTTGAGATAAGAGTCACTTGAGAAAAATATCGTCTAGTTACCACTAGATGTCAAGGGATAACATATAGCTCCAAAATGGGGACACATGCTCATGGTAATGTGCATGAGAACACCTACAATCTATGGAACTCCAAAACTTGCATTCTATATCAATAAACTAATCATGCTATATCTCACCATAAAACCATTAGTAAAAAGAGGCAAGGTAATATGATCATAATGGTCTATGAAAAATGAAAGGAAATACAACAAAAATGTTAGATGTAAGTAAGAGTTCATGAAATCAAACAATAATTGAAAATAGCTCTCAAACAGGCCATGTGTTCCACTCCCGTATTGGCACTACCCGACTTCACCAAATCTTTTGTGATTGAATGTGATGCTTCAGGTACGGGTATTGGGGTTGTCTTAATGCAGGAAGGTCGACCCTTGGCCTTCACTAACCAACAAATAAGTGGGACAAATCTGGGACAATCTACCTATGAGAAGGAGATGATGGCCATCTTACATGCAGTGGATACCTGGCGACCATACTTATTGGGGTGGCATTTCCAAATCCGCACAGACAATCAAAGCCTTAAATATTTTTTGGAGCAATGCCTATCCTCGCCACAACAAAATAAATGGCTAGCCAAAATGTTGGGATATGATTATGAGATAATTTACAAGAAAGGGCGAGAAAATGTCGTAGCGGATGCTTTATCACACCAATTTGAGGAGGAAAGCACCTTGCTAGCAATATCTCTACCAATTCTAGAGTGGATTGAAGAGGCTTGCAAGGAATGGTTTTCACATCCTTTTCTCTCCCAACTCATTAATAAATTGCAGGCGGATACAAATTCCATAGCCGCCTACTCTTGGTAGGATGAGATTCTTCGCTACAAGGACAAAGTAGTGATATCACCAACATCCACCCTTAAAAGTTGCATTTTGGCAGAGTTGCACTCATCTCCCACTGTAGGCCATTCAGGCTTTCAGAAGACTTATGCTTGCACTCGACGTTCCTTCTTTTGGACAGACATTAAAAATGACATTCTTACTTTTGTAACTGAGTGTGATGTGTGTTGTTGGGTCCCTATAATACTAGTGATTACCCCATTACTATTCTCGTTATACCCCTTTTTAATATTGTTGTGCCCCTATTGCCCCCATATTGTTATTACTGTGCCCCATAGAATCCCTCTATTGTTATTTTTGTGGCTTTATATTATTATTGTTAGGTCGGCTGGATTATATTGTGATTCTTTAGACTCCTATATATAGAAAGGAGGTTTTGTAATTTGAATCATCGAAGAATTGTTCATTTATGTAATGTAAAGGAGATTTCCCTCTCGAAGAGGCTGAATTCTAAGGTGTTGATCTATCTTTTCTATCTTTTCTTGAGCTAGTTTCATAACATTTGGTATCAGAGCTTTGGATTCTAGGGTTTCGCTGCTCCAAATAGGTCATCGTGGAATTTTCATTATAACTTATTTTTTGCGACGTTTTAGAAGTTGCAAAAAAAACCCATTTGAGAAGAAATTGCGTTGAACCGCGAGTCCGAATTTCAGAGCTTTTCGCTCTATATTTGCGGAGATATGATCTGAAGAAGTTGGTCTTTTTTCAGACTCCTGAATTACATTCCAAATAGGTGACCTTGGGAAAATCGTCATAACTTTCTCTCTGGGGATCGGATTGAAATTTTGTAAGAAGGTACAGAAAGAGGACAGACTTTAGTTTCTTGTATGCATTTTTCAGATCCATAGGTCAAAAAAGTGACTCGTAGCACGTCGTACAAGTTCGCTTTACTGAACTAGTCTATAATCAAGTCACTATGGGAGATTTCGCATAACTCTTCCTTGGGGAATCTAATTTGGGTCAGACTTATGGAATTGGAAAGAGGAAGCAGAAGGCTACTACAGGTCACAATTTCAGAACTGGAGGATCTGAATTTACAGAGATACATCAGATTCAATATCAGGCTTCTACAAAGTGAAAAAAGGTGTGTAGTTTTTTTTTTAAATTTTTACGTAAGCTTGGTTTGAAGGAATTCAAAGGGCATAGTAAAGCATTATTATCGGTAAATGATGCCTCGAGGAAAGAAAATGCAAACACCTAGTAAGGAACCTGAAAGCTCTAGCATGACTCATGAAGAAGAGGAAGAAATGCTACATGATATATCAAAATTACAAGAACAAGTGCAACAAATGTCACGCTCACAAAAGCTAACAGAAGCTAAGATAAATGGCGTGGAATCTAAGATAAATGGCGTGGAATTTAAGATAAAGGGCATGGAAGCTAAGATGGATGATTTGAAGATAGATTTGAAGACAGACATGGCAGATTTGAAGACAGATTTGACAAATTTTCTACAAGAAATACTTACTAATGGTGAAAAGGTTGTAAAGGAAACTTATGATGTGAACAAAAGAAATGTTAATCATGATTTCATAGACTCTAATGTTGGATCGAAGACCCACCATATTCCAAAAATCGATATGAGGAAGTTTGATGGCAAGGATCCCGCCACATGGATATTACAGATGGAGCAATTCTTCGATCTCAATAATGTGCAAAACACACAAAAGGTACGTATGACAACTTTATATTTGGAACCAAATTAGTTTGTATGGTATCAATGGCTTTGCTCTCGTAAACAGTTTATCACTTGGGCAATTTTTTCAGAAGAATTGACAGTGCATTATGAGGATACAAAAAGCAACACTTTTTTTAGCCAATTGATAAGTCTGAAACAAAAGGGTTCAATAATGGAGCACATTGAGGAATTCCAAAAATTGAACATAAGGGTAAAAGATATTCCAGAGGAGCATAGGATTGATGTGTTCATAGGGTCTTTAAAGGATAATATCCAACATGATGTTCGCCTTTGGGAACCTGATTCATTAGATAAGGCATTCAGGTTAGCAAGAAAAATGGAAAGCAAAATTATGGCAACCAGGAAGCATACCACTCACAACTATAAAGATGGAAGTGTTTTTGCCCCTAGTCTTCCACCACCTATAAGGTTGACACCACAACAATTGGAAGAAGAAAGAGCAAAAGGGCTTTGTTACAATTGTGATAGCAAATACACTAAAGGTCATAAGTGTGCTGAGAAGAAATTATTCTACATAGATTGTGAAGAGGAAGAAGAAAAGGAGCAAGAAAGGTCAAAAGAAGAGGATATACTCCAGGAACAAAGCCTAGATGAAGAACAAATAAATCCGAAAATATCTTGTAATGCATTGGCAGGAATTACCACTCCTAAAACCATCAAGATAGAAGGACAAATCAAGAAGAAAAAGGTAATAGTGTTGATTGATTCAGGAAGCACCCACAATTTTATTCATTGTAAGGTAGCAAAAGAATTGAATTGCTTCCTATATCCAGCACCAGAGTGTCAAGTGATGATTGCAAATGGAGGAATAATAAATTACTCTGGAAAGTGCCATAATATCAAGCTATCCATGGGAGAATATGTATTGACTAGCCCAATGCTTTCCATTCCAATGGGAGGTGCTGATGTTGTACTAGGAGTCCAATGGCTACAATCCTTGGGTACAATAGCTTTTAATTTTCAAGAACTTTTCATCAGATTTTCTATGGAAGGAAAGGAAGTTGAATTAAGGGGTATTGCAGGGAAACCATGAAAGATAATCAGCTCTAATGGTATGACAAAGCTTCTAAAAAATGAGCAAAGAGGTGTAATTGCACAATTATGTTCGCTAGATGTTTCCACATCAGAATCATCTATTTCTCCAAATCTCCAAAAATTCCTAGACAATCATTCCAAGGTATTTGAGACTCCCAAAGGTCTCCCACCTATGCGTGATCATGATCATGCTATTCATCTGATTCCAGGAAGTGTTCCTCCAAGCATCAGGCCGTACAGATATCCCTATGTCCAAAAAAGTGAAATTGAACGTATGGTTGTAGAAATGCTAGAGGCTGGTATAATTCAACCAAGTCAAAGTTCTTTCTCTGCTCCAGTAGTATTGGTGCACAAGAAGGATGGATCATGGCACATGTGTCTGGATTATAGGGAGCTCAACAAGCTCACTATTAAAGATAAGTTCCAGATTCCTGTCATTGATGAATTACTAGATGAATTGCATAGATCAATTTACTTCACCAAGTTGGATCTTCGTTCAGGATATCATCAAATCAGAATGAAGACTGAAGACATTCCGAAAACAACATTTAGAACTCATGAGGGTCATTATGAATTTTTGGTCATGCCTTTTGGCCTTACCAATGCACCTTCAACATTTCAAGGTTTGATGAATTCAATTTTCAAACCATTCCTTAGAAAATTTGTGTTAGTATTTTTTGATGATATACTAATCTACAACATGTCTTGGAAGGATCATGTTGAACATGTTGACAGGGTGCTACAACTGTTGGAGGAGAAACAATTATATGCAAAAAGATCCAAATGTTTCTTTGGAGTCCAGGAGGTGGAATATCTGGGTCATATTGTATCTCATGAAGGAGTTAAGGTAGACCCTAGCAAAATTAAAGCCATTAAGGAATGGAAAATCCCCACATCCATAAAGCATCTGTGAGGATTTCTCGGGTTGACAGGGTATTATCGCAATTTTCTTAAGAATTATGGGAGAATAGTAGCACCTCTAACAACATTATTGAAGAAAGATGCATTTTCATGGACTTCGGAAGCAACAAAGGCCTTTGAACATCTTAAAGAGGAAATGTGCCAAGCACCGGTCTTAGCTACACCAGACTTCACAAAAACCTTTATTGTGGAATGTGATGCTTCAGGAAATGGAATTGGTGATGTTCTAATGCAAGATGAAAGACCCATTGCTTTTGAAAGTCGTCCAATCAAGGGAAAGTTTTTAAGGAAAGCTATTTATGAGAAGGAAATGTTGGCAATACTCCATGCACTTAAGAAATGGCGACCCTACCTAATGGGAAGACACTTCAAGGTAAAAACGGATCATGATAGCCTTAAATACTTTTTAGAAAAAAGATTATCCTCTGAAGAGCAACAAAAGTGGGTCGCAAAGATGTTGGGTTATGACTTTGAAATCATCTACAAAAAAGGGAAGCAAAATGTGGTGGGAGATGCACTCTCAAGAAAGGATGAGGATGTGGAAGCATTGTTGTGCGCCATTTCTATTATCCAACCAGATTGGATAAACGAAGCAAGGGAGGAATGGAAGAATGACGAAGAAGTGTGGGCACTTATTCGAAAGTTACAACAAGATTCCAGTACGTCTGATACATTTAACTAGCAAAATGATTCGTTATGGTACAAAGATCGCTTATACCTCTGTAATAATTCCCAACTAAAACAAAAGATTCTTATGGAATTTCACACTTCTCCCTTAGGAGGGCACTCGGGATTTTTAAAAACTTACCATAGGGTTAAGAAGGATTTTTTTTGGGATGGCCTTAAATCAGATATTCAAAAGTTTGTGGCGGAATGTTTGGTTTGCCAACAAAATAAAGTTGAAACAATTAAGACACCGGGTCTATTACAACCTTTATCCATTCCAAGCCAACGTTGGGAGGAGGTTTCAATGGATTTTATCACAGGTTTACCCAAGCCTGAGGGAAAGAGTGTCATCATGGTGGTAGTTGATAGACTTACCAAGTATGCACACTTTTGTGCATTATCACATCCATTTAAAGCCAGTACAGTTTCTACTGTATTTATGGAAACAATTCAAAAGCTACATGGAAACCCAAAGATTATTGTAAGTGACACAGATCCCATTTTCACGGGAAATTTTTGGACAGAATTATTTTCTTGTCTTGGTACTCAGTTAGCTCATAGCTCATCTTATCATCCTCAATCTGATAGGCAAACTGAGATAGTAAACAAATATTTGGAAGGATATCTTCGTTGCTTTGTATCTAATAAACAGACACAATGGGTCAAATGGTTGCCTCTGGCTGAATGGTGGTATAACACTTCCTTCCATACAGCAACAAAAATGACCCCATTTATGGCACTTTATGGGTATCAACCACCATCCATCACATCATATTTAAGAGAAAATTCTAAGGTTCAGGCAGAGGAACATCACATCGAACATCAACAACAAGTCCTCCAACTCTTAAAGGATAACCTCATGTTGGCACAGAATAGAATGAAACAATAGGCAGATCAACATCAGAGGGAAAGAAGTTTTGATGTAGGTGATTGGGTATTCCTACGGCTACAACCATATAAGCAAATGTCCCTCAAGCAAGCTAAGAAGGATAATAAATTATCACCAAATTATTATGGTCCGTACAAGGTGTTGCAAAAGATTGGTACTATGGCATACAAATTGGAGCTTCCTGCAGCTTCTCTATTGCACCCAGTTTTCCATGTTTCATGTTTAAAGAAGGTTATAGGTGACAAGCTCCCAGTTCAAACAATATTGCCAGAACTTGACGAGGAAGGAAAAATTATATTGGAACCGGAAGCAGTCACAGAAACAAGAACTTGACAGCTACGAAATCGATCAATTTCAGAGTATCTTATCAAGTGGAAGAACTTATCCGCTGAAGATTTCACATGGGAGGATGAGAATTTTATGCAGAAGTATCCAGAACTACTCAAGCGTTGAGGACAACACTTTTTTGAAGGAGAGGGGCATGTTGGGTCCCTATAATACTAGTGATTACCCCATTACTATTGTAGTTATACCCCTTATTGATATTGTTGTGCCCCTATTTCCCCCATATTGTTATTACTCTGCCCCATAGAATCCCTCTATTGTTATTTTTGTGGCTTTATATTATTATTGTTAGGTCGGCTGGATTATATTGTGACTCCTTAGACTCCTATATATAGAAAGGAGGTTTTGTCATTTGAATCATCGAAGAATTGTTCATTTATGTAATGTAAAGGAGGTTGCCCCCTCGAAGATGCTAAATTCTAAGGTGTTGATCTATCTTTTCTATATTTTCTTGAGCTGGTTTCATAACATGTGTCAACGCCACAAAGGAGAAACAGTCAAATCCCAAGGCACATTACAACCGTTGCCCATCCTTGCCTCAATCTGGACGGAGGTTTCTATGGATTTCATTACAGGTCTTCTGAAGTCAGGCAACAAGTCAGTCATCATGGTGGTTGTGGACAGACTTTCTATGTATGCTCATTTTTGTGCCCTACCCCACCCTTTTACACCAGCTTTGGTGGCTCAACCTTTCATGGACTAGATCTTCAAATTGCATGGCATGCCCACTTCCATTGTGTCTGATCGTGACCCGATCTTCACCAGTAACTTTTGGCAGGAACTCTTCGGGCTACAAGGTACCCAACTACAACTTAGTACTACTTCCTATCATCCCCAAACTAATGGTCAAATTGAAGCAGTCAACAAATTCGAGTTTGTTGTGCAGGTGAAATCGAATTTGCAAGTTCATACTTCAGAGTCAGCGATATTTTATTAACACCCAGGAGAAATTGAATCAAAACTACATGAAGTGGGTTGAGTTTTGAAATCTATGAATTTGTATTGATCATAGAGGAAAAAAACCACTAGATTTGACAATGCATTGAGTCAAAGCACAACGTTGATGACCAAAATGTCGAGAGAGGAAATTGCGTTTAAAATTTGTAATAGTTGTATGAAGGGGATGTGGATTTTAGTAAATCATTGAAGGCTTGTAAACAACCATGTAATGAAGAAATGAAAATGCATTCCAAGAGGGTCTATTTTTTTAATCAATAATTACTCTAGGAGGATCAATGAAGGAAAAACTCATCAAAGAATTGCATAACAGCATCGTAGGAGATCAATTTGTAGAGAGAAAGTATTTGATATGGAAATTTTACTATTGCCCCAAAGTTTCCATTAATGTGAAGAAATGGGTGGATGGTTGTTGAATTCGTGAACATGCAAAGGAGGAAGCCAAAACAATGAATTATATATGCCATTTTCATTACTAAATAGACTATGGGAGGAATTTAGTATGTATTATAATTTTGTATTTCCAAGAATGAAAAGAGATATTGACTTTATATTTATGGTTGTTATTTGATTTTCAAAGATGGTGCATTTCATCCCATGGAAGACCAATGATCACACAAACATTATCTATTTTTTTTTTAGGGAAGTCTTTTCTCCATTTGGTTTTTATGTGTGGCATTACATGAATTTCATTGGAATGGTATTTTACACAATCCTTGTCATTCCTAGTATAGAGATCAATGTCTTAAGTTTTCAACTTCTCTTTCTTCCTAGTTTACTGCTTTCTCCTATTATGGCTTATATATGGCTATATATATATATATATATATATATATATATATATATATATATATATATATATATATATATATATGAAGGGAACCCCTATAAGGAGAAAATGATTGGAGGTCATTTTCTTACCCTAAAATTTACGAGTTAGCAATTTCAAAATTAATGGTTTCCTCTTGAGTACCATAGAAATAAAACTTTCAAAATAAGTAAAAACATTTAAATTGAAAATTAAAGTTAAGCAATATGAAGGAGGCATATAATTCATTTCGTGCTCAACATGGAGATGATACATAGTACTTATAAAACTATAAATAATTACGATATCAACAATAATACAAAGTTAAAATATACACATACTAATACATTTACTCAAAATACGTGCCATCATTTACTCAAAATACATGCCATCAATCATTTAAGAGATAATAATACAATAAATATATGTATTAAATGTGAACTATAATAATAATAATAAAATTTCATAGTGAGTAACCATGGACATCTATATATAATATTTATAACCAATAATAATGTTAACCAAATATAAATACGAATGGCAATAAAAAAATCTTAGAATGGAGAGAGATAAATTTAATATGTACACACATTAAAAAAATGATTATGTTGAAGTCCACAGGGCCTTGGATAGACGGTGATCAGGTGCTCTGTTAAGGAACTCCTCAATGTGAAGTCACTGGTTCAATTCCCTACCCCGAATGGGGTATATTGTACATGATGAAGACGCAGTCCTGCCAAGCTTACAAAAAAATGATTATGTTCAAAATGATCAAATTTACATATAAAAAAAATATTATAGATTTAATATTTACTTAGAAATATTATAAAAAATTAAATATAATTATATAACAATAATCAAAATTACATTTTTACATGGTAATATTTACATAATTGTGATTTTTGAGTTCTCTTAAATTAAGTGAGATTACAACAAATCTAAATCCATTTTTAATTATAAAAAATGTATAATTCAAAACATTCAATCCCTCTTCATGCTTAATAAAATTATATTTAATATGGATTTATATTAGGAGTTTCATGTGCCATACATAAACTCAAATTGAAACTTAGAGTTTCATATTTCCCAAATGCTCTTATAATTAGAGAACTCATTCTACATCCCACTATAGAATAATTTGTAACATTGTCATCGTCTCCTTCTTAATGCTTACTTATATCAATAAAAAAATTACAAGTAAATAAATAATATTCTCAATTGTCTTTGATAAATGAAATAATAATTGGAAACATGTGTGGTTGCACTCAAGGAGATATATTAATGATCTAGTAGCTCATCCACACATAAATAGATCAAAGTCCATGCTCACATCATTCTTTCAAAAAAGTTGAATCCCCTAATTGGATTTAGAGGGTTCCATTCTATAAATACACACACACATCCACCAACATAGATCCATCTTAACCTATAATGAAGCTAATCCATAAATGTAATCATTTCCTCAAATTATTACATTGTTAAAAAGGCTTGCATCTCAAAGGATTCGATCCTCTTGTTAAGATGGATCTAGGGAGATGTTATCCAAATTTCTCCTCCTTTTATTTGTGTGTAGCTTATATGTTTAACTTCACCCTTATTTATTCATGTATTCAACCTATGAGTTGGAGGGCCCTCTAAATAACTCTACATAAAGAATGAAAAAATCTTTGAAGTAATAAACAACTATAATTAGTTGGTTATTAATTTATCTCGTGTCTTTTTATATTATCTACATATAAAATTTGATTCCTCCTTCAAGATAACAGTCATTCTTCGCAACCACCCAAGTTAATATTGAATAGGCATACTTATATACATACAAATATATATATTTGTTTTTAATTGTAAATTAAAGTTGACATTGTAATATTTTATTTAAGAAATTTAAATGTTGTTTCTCATTTATACTTAGAGCCCAACAGGATTACAAATCTCCCTCATGTTGACTTATGAAAAGTGGCTCTGGCTCTACTCTAGAGGCTAAGATATTTGATTTTGTTTCTTGCTTAGTAAATCCATAGTTAAGACGAATCTATTCGAATGGGTTTATCTCTAACTTGGATGAGTTTTATGTGTCCCAAAATGGGTCTGACTCTCTATGATGCAAAGAGAGAATCATTTTATAACCCATTACAAAAGATATTGTAATATCTATCTCCTATGTAATGTTCACTTGCATGAAGAAAAATAAAAATAAAAATAAAAATATTTCCTCTCATCATTGATAATTTAAAAAATAACAATAACATCTTATCAACCTAGTATAGAAGAGATTGTAACATCCATCTCCTATGTAATGCTCACATGCATTAAGAAAAATAAAAATAAAAATATTTTCACTTCTTCTTTGATAAGTTAAAAGTAAAGTTTCTCATGCATATTGAATGATGGAATTTTAAAGTTAGAAATTTTCTCCCAAGATTTTATCTTATTTTAATACAATCCAAATACTCACTCATAATTTTGAAAAAATGAGTAGATAAAGGCGGAACATTGCCTCCACCAAAAAAAATAGATCCACTTAAAGGATGAGTTTGTCCACTTAGCTAACTAGTGAGAAGTGGAAATTCTTTTCTAAATGGATAATATTTTTGTTTAAAGTCATAATTTCATTTAATAGATGTAAACTTTGTACTTAACTATTTTGACTACTTATTAACTCACTCCAATTTCCGTATATGCATAATTTCCGTATATGCACAATTTCTGTATATGGAATTTGCGCATATACGATGTAGATACATGAACGAAGATATGTACAAATTCCATATACAGAAATTGTGCATATACGGAAATTTTTCATATACGAAAGATATGCACGTATACGGAAGATATGCGCATATCTTCCGTATATCCCTAAATTTCCTATATGTGCATATCTTCCGTATATGCACGTTGTTCATGTATCTGCATCGTATATGTGCAAATTCCATATACAGAAATTGCGCATATACGGAAATTGTACATATACGGAAGATATGCGAATCGTATATGCGCAAATTCCATATACAGAAATTGCGCATATACGGAAACTGTGCATATACGGAAGATATGCGCATAACTTCCGTATATGCACAGTTTCCGTATATGCGCAATTTTTGTATATGGAATTTGCAGATATACGATGCAGATACATAAACGACGTGCATATACGGAAGATATGCACATATATGAAAGTTAGCGATATACGGAAAATATGCACATATCTTCCGTATATGCGCAATTTCCGTATATGCACAATTTCCGTATATGCGCAATTTCTGTATATGGAATTTGCGCATATACGATGTAGATACATGAACGAAGATATGTACAAATTCTATATACAGAAATTGCGCATATACGGAAATTGTGCATATACGGAAGATATGCGCATATACAGAAATTGCGCATATACGGAAGATATGCGCATATCTTCCGTATATCCCTAACTTTCCTATATGTGCATATCTTCCGTATATGCACGTGTTCATGTATCTGCATCGTATATGCGCAAATTCCATATACAGAAATTGCGCATATACAGAAATTGTGCATATACGGAAGATATGCGCATATCTTCCGTATATGCACAATTTCCGTATATGCGCAATTTCTGTATATGGAATTTGCACATATACGATGCAGATACATGAACGACGTGCATATACGGAAGATATGCACATATAGGAAAGTTAGGGATATATGGAAGATATGCACATATCTTCCGTATATGCGCAATTTCCGTATATGCGCATATCTTCCGTATATGCACAATTTCCGTATATGTGCAATTTTTGTATATGGAATTTGTACATATCTTCATTCATGTATCTGCATCGTATATGCGCAAATTCCATATATAGAAATTGCGCATATATGGAAATTGTGCATATACGGAAGATATGCGCATATATGGAAATTGCACATATACGGAAGATATGCGCATATCTTTTGTATATCCCTAACTTTCCTATATGTGCATATCTTCCATATATGCATGTCGTTCATGTATTTGCATCGTATATGCGCAAATTCCATATACAGAAATTGCGCATATACGGAAATTGTGCATATACTCACCCACACAAACCCCGTGCCCCCATGAAAGCCCCAGTTACTAGAACAAATGTAGGGAAGCATAACAGAATGTAGGATGAGCCAGTTAACATACCTGATTATGTATGTTTGAAGATGTCGCATCTCATCTCTTTCCCGAAGTTGCTGCTCCTCTTTCATCATCGTCACCTCTATGATTACACACTCCAAATTATTCTCTCCCTTTGCGGTCAGTAAACTCAATTGCATGCAAAGGCCACCTTCCCTCCTCTTACTTGCCTTAAGCCTGTCGATGGCCACCATGCCATATGTGTCAAACGTGTGGGAGGTAGTGGAACCATCCCTTCTTGTGCTTTTCATTATGACAACCTTAATGGCTCTATTCGCCAGCTCACACCCTCATCGAGGGGAGAAGATGGTTTTTTAATTTACTCAAATGAATTAAATTACAATACAACTTACATTACAAAGGTCTCACAAACATCAACTTATATTAACTTTCATGTCTTGAGTTTTCGTTATAAAGGAAATTCAAAACTAAGATTAGAAGTTTGGTTTTTAATAAATTGAGAAGACGTAAATTTACTCAAATGAATGAATTACAATACAAATTAATTTATCGAGTTGTAACAAGCCAATTTGGTTATTATAAGAATGAGTTTATGCTTTCATAGAAAAAATGTTATTTGGTAACATAGTATAGTTGAAAGGATGCCTACACTTTAAGAAGCATTATTGTGAGTGGACAATTTGTGTTTGTGCTCAGAATCACAAACTCAAATTATATTATGAATTATTTAGTTGAAGCAAATCATTCATATATAGTTATTATTGTGCGCACAAATAGATTGTTCTACATACATTATGGAATGATTGAACCTATGATAGAATAAGAGAAGGAAGATAACTCCCATCGGTAGGACAATCGTTGTAGAGGGTAACCCCGTTGATTTGTGATGACCTTAATTTAATATGAGTCACATATTGTCTATTCATATCTCAACAATATAATATATTTTAACCAAGTGGTTCATGGCCAAATCCCAACAAATATGGGTTTTTATTTCATAATGCCAAAGATTTCAAGGTTTCAAAGCATACACAATGTAACACTCCCAATCGGAGGTCATTATCATCTTCTGCTCATCGAGAGCTTTCTCATCTCGTTATAAGCTCTAGGAACAATGTTGTGGAACTCATAAGATGTACCATTTTATGCCACATCAACATTCATACAATTGACACATAGTAGTCTCACACCCATGTCTCATCATGATATTGCACCACATTTGCAAGCCAGACACCTTGGCTTGCTAGGTCATATCCAAATCTTGGTTTATATTTTATCCTTCCTGCAGTCATATCCAATTCTTCTAGATTTTTAGGTTTTCAGATGTTAATGATTTCTTATCAGTATGTTAAAAATATGAACTTCCATGTCATCTACCATGGAAATTGTAACTCAGTCCTCAACATCCACATCGTTGACCTGGATTGGATCATTATATTGTTTTTCATTCATGTCGATGCTTTTAGAGTGGAAAAAGTGGAGAAATTAGCTCACAAGACCATTTCTATCAGTAGGAACTAGTTTGGCAAATTGACATCTGAAACCTTTCGAGAGAATTTTGAGGCATCAAACAATGTTAACCAAAAACCTTAAATTTATTATGAAAAATAAATAATTTTAAAAAGAATTATAAATTGTAACTAAAAAAAATGTAATTTATAAATGAATAATTTTATTCATTATCTACATTATGATTTGAAAATATAAATCGTTGTGTGGAGAAACTCTCTACATCTCATTATGAGGAGATATGTAGGTGTTAGGCCTAACATAAAAAAAATATTAACGTTTTTAACTACCTACTCACTATGTTGAAATGATATATTATTGAATTTATATTAATATGTTGAATTTATAGAACATAAAGGATATTTTTTAACCCTTTTTCAATCATTCCTAAAATTGAAATGGAGATGGAGATTAATAGTTGCACCATTCCTAAAATTTAAATGGATATGGAGATTAATAGTTGCACAAATAGCATTGATCCACTGAATACAACGTGTTGGGCGTAGTTATGATCATGATAGGGATCTACGTGCCATGTGTCTGAGCAACTAATTATCCATGTTTTCCTTCTCAAGGAGCTTCTCCAAGTGTTCATTTACCCTATTGAGCCAATATTCCTTGTCTTGATGGACCTCAAGGGTAATCCTATCCTCTAGGTCAAGGTTTTCATTCAACAGAATGTGTTCTTGCTCTTCTTGCAAAGCTTTATTGAGGCCTCTTGTTCTTGGTCTTTTCCTCTTTCCTTTCCCCTTTGATGCTTCAGGCTCGCTTGATTCTATGATCTCCTTGCCTTTTCCAACTTGTTGGAATAACTTGGCTTTTTCCTTTTCTAGGATCAGCTCCTTTGCTTTGAGCTAACTATTTTCCTGTTCAAGGAATGACATGACATATTTTGCTCTTTCCAAATTGATTGTTAGTGCCTCGATTTGATATTCCTTATCCTTTATTTTTTTTCGCATGTTTGAAGTTTGATCCTCAACCTCTAAATCAACTAATTCAAACTCATGCTCAACTATGTCTTTCTCTTTTGCTGTTGGTTCCTACTTTGTCGATGAAGAAGGCTTGGCCCCTTTATCTCCATGAGAAGAAAACAAAAGCCTTTGTCCTTTCTTATACACTTTAGTCACCTCAGGTTTGGGTAGCTGAGTCTACTCCATTATTTTGCTAGAGGACCCCACCTATGTTTGTTGTTTTGGCACACTAGGAGACTGAGATGTTGCATTTTCTTCATGCCATTTCAGGGCTATTTCCAAAAAGGCTTCCCAAGCCATACCTTTATGTGCCAGCTGGTAAAGGACAATGGTTTTGATTAGATTGTGATGAAACAAGCTTGGGAAGTTCTCTTTGTCCTTCAATTGTATTTTTTCAGACATTTTTGAAATGCTCCTAGATAGATAGTTACACATCTTTCATACATGCACAAGTTCTATATATGAACATATCTTACCTATACCCATAGACATTTTGACAATAGTGTTGAAACTTGTTGCTAATGGGCTCTCTTCTCTTGAAAGTGAGATGAAGTTCTTTGCATAGTGAAATGCCTCCGAGGAGACTTGCTAGTGATTAGTTTTTGAGAGCAAGATCTGCATATGAGGCTGAAGAAACAACTTGAAGCTTTTGGTTGATGAACCTATTTGCTTTGGGAAGAATCACTCAGGTGCTTATGAGGAATCTTGAACCATGAGGAGGTGCTTTAGAACTCTCATCCTTCAACAATGATGCCTAGGCGGCTCTCCCAATCAACAATAACAAATTTCTTAATGGTATTCTAATCCCTCTATTTTCCTTGGCACTAGTCCCACCTTGATGTTAGAGATCGGGGTCTAGGTGGGCTTGGAGGTGGGCCCCTTTAATGTTATGAATGTATAAAACATAATAACATGTTTTTCTTCAATATGTTTTGTCTAGACAAACTAATACAACATGTTACAAATATTCATAATTGAACTAATACAACATGTTACAAATATTCATAATTGGTGAAATTGCAAGCATACATATATGTGTTTATATAAATAACAAATTTGTAATTTGTAAAAGAGATATTAATTTATATTTTATTTTTCTTGCCATAAAATTATTAATGTAAAAATCCAATGATGAATGTTTCTCTTATAAATTTAACGACAAATTATGTTTTGAGCTACTAGATAGTTACCTTGAGAGATTATATTTTGACTTACTTCATAGTGAGCTCTACATGGTAAAAAATATAAATATTCATTATGTTAATAGTTTTAAATGTTGCACCAATTCTTTACATATAAGGTTTGGTTTTTTCTAATTTTATTATTTTAAAAATAAAAAACAATCAATTTTCTTTGTGAAATTAGCCTCACAATTGTATTCTTTTTTAAATGAGAAAGGCAAAAGGATGGGCGTAGAGAATAATTTTTCAAAAATCACAAATCAGGAATGACTTAAAATGGGTGGACACTTTGTATTTTCTAAATCAGAATATATATTAATAATCATTGTAGGCTTCAAATTAGAAATCACAAATTGGAAATGACTTGGAAATGTGTCTACCCTTTTCTTTTTCTAATTTAGAATATATATAATAAGCATTGTATACATTAACTCTACCCTCGGGCTATCCCTAAGTTCTAAAGGGAACGATCTTCCTCACGCTACGGATTAAAATGACGTAGAAGAACGAAACGAGATGTGTCCACTCTTTTCCGTGAGGTTAGAAAATGCTCACTTCAAATTACAAATCTTCTAAACATTCTCCCTCGTCAATTAAGATCCAAAGCTTTCAGAAATTCAATTCTCCATCCATTATTCATTCCAAATGTGAAACCATCTGAAAGCTTTAAATTTTAAAATGAAATGAAATTAAAGGTGAATTCAAAATTAAAATTGAAAGCTTTTTAGAAATTAAATTTGTTGCTCTTATTTCAAACGTGAAATCAAAGAATCAGAAAATACATAGAAAATTTGCACTGTTATTCCTTGAAAGACCAAAATAATATAAATAATCACTGACTTCATCTGCTTTGTGATTTGTGTGTTAGACGTTATTTTCCAAAGCCTCCACAAAGGCAATGGGAATTGGCTCTAAACAGTGTTTGTGATTGCTTGCTCCGGGCAACGAGGACGTCTTTATCTACAACTAATTCCTATTCAAATTTAATTTATATATAAATCTCATTGTAAATATTACTCCTAATTTATAAATTGAATAACTTTTCAAAATCAATATCTCTCACCCTCAAGATCAAAACGATTTTAAAAAGAATAAAAATCAAAACTAGATGTGCCCACTGCTAGATGCTAACTTAAAATTAAAAAGCTTCTTAACTTTATTGGTGTGGCTATCGACAAAGTAATCCAACAGATCATGGATCACATAGACATTGCAGTTCGCTGCAGGAAAGAATTGGTGCCTCTAAAAGATGTCGTAATGAAAATAAAGCCTATTGTTAAGCAGATCTAGAGAGACCGCCAGGCAATAAAGAAGAACAAGAATGATAAGGGTTCCGCTGTGAGTATATGGCTTAAATATTTGGATGCCCTTCTCCAAGAAGCATCATAGGTGGCACGACGTAGCACAATACCAATCATGTGTAATGTTATAAAACCAGCATGAAGATCTATGATTTGATTACGTTGCACAATACCAATCATGTGTAACTTTATCAAACCAGCAGGAAGATCTATGATTTGATTTTACACATCAAAGAGCATCTCAAATTGTCTCCTTTGGTTGAGTTTGCCCAACTTCCAGAGCTATTAGAGGAACAAACTCAGAACCTCCAACAGGAACTTCAGCAAATTAAGGAAACATTAGAAGCACAACCTTCGTTCTGCAAGCAGTTCCCATGGCGGTCCTGCTCTAACCGGCTGTGCAGAGATGAAGCTTATCGAGGAACCTTTTATAGTGGGACAACAGGAAGCCTTTTCATTTCTTGAATATTTGGTTATGGAATATGCTGAGGCTAAGAATATTGGCGTGCTTGGCAAGGGTTGATTTCAGCACCACGTTGGCATTGTCAATAAATAAACTATTGGTAATATCGAGCTGCACAGGATCCTCTGCAACAATGGCGGTATAATCCAAATAACAACCGATGCTCCTAGTTTGAGTCAATCCACCGAGCTTTAGTTTGATTCCAACTCCTCTGAAGCCCGTGGCCTTGTTATAATAGTGAACTCGTGTGAGGATATTGGCTTGACCTGTCACTGCAATCCCCACAGCAACCGAAAAGATGACAACGTCCGTTACAGCGTTGTCGTTGCCCATGAGGCTTATGCCCACACCGCTGAATTTCTTCTCGTCGGGGCTTCCGCCGGCGGTAATGCGCTGCCCCAAGAAGGAATTCCAGATGTATGTCTCGTGCTCACCTTGAACCATGATGCCAAACGACTTGAAATGCGAGAAATAGCAATTATCGATGTTCAAATTTTGAATTTGGGCGGGGCAGGTTCACCAGTTCAAATTTCGAATTTGAATTTGAATTCTTCGGTTAACATGGAGTAACATGCATGCTCAGCTCGTCACATCTCAGAGGCGCGTCCAGATGCATGGCATAGCATGGTATGGTTTTATGTATTGTACATGGCAGTTATCCATGGTATGGTTTTACCGTAAAGCGTTTGTCCAGAAAATATTCAGGTGTGTCAGCTTGCTTGTACTACTGTCTATGCCCACGGAATGACAGTAATGTAAGGGAGCATTTATGTAGCTATAGAGGTGGAAATAACTCTTGCCAGGTGATGGATCGATGATCGATATGGTGGACGCAGTATTGACAGATGTGACTGCTGCGATTTATTCGCGCAATGTGGCAGACGAGTTATCGTTTTCACCCCTCGAAATAAAAAATTCTTTGCCCTATTTACTGATGTGACGAGTCTCACAATTGGGCATGCGAGTTATTCTTTTTTAGCAAAAGAAAACAAAACCTTTACCTTATCTACATAGCTAACGAATCTGATTTGTTACGCTAGTTTTTTTTTTCAGCCAAAGAAAACGTAATCTCTCTCATATTTATATATGTAAGTAATATTATCACATTAATAAATGCGGCTTATATATTAGAATACTCACATGAACCATCAGTAAATGTGGTTTATATATTAGAATACCCACATGAACATCCAAAATTATTTGTAGTGTTTTAGATATATCTATCAAAATTAATATTTGGGTATAGACATTCGACGTTTTCACTGTCACGAGAATGACATGATCAATCATGCAAAGTCCAGCGTCACGAGGATGAGATAGATAGATGATCGATATGGTGGACGCCGTATTCACAGATGTGACTGTTGGGATTTATTCGCGGAATTGAGCAGACGAATTATCATTTCCACCACGAAAGAAAAAATTCTTTGCCCTTTTTACAGATGTAACGATTCTTTGCCCTATTTACTGATGTAACGAGTGTCACAATTGAGCATGCGAGTTATTCTCTTTCAGCAGAAGAAAACAAAATTTTTACCTTATCTACATATGTAACTGGAATCATGCCACTTAATATTTTTCAGCAAAATTTGGCATGCTACTTATTCTCTTTTAGCAAAAGAAAACAGAATCTTTACTCTATTTATATATACAAATATTACTATCACATTAATAAATCTGGTTCATATATTAGAATACTCACATGAACAATTAAAATATTATTTGTAGTGTTTTAGATATATTTATCAAAATTGATATTTGGGGATAGACATATATCAACCATATGTACAACCAAAATATTATTGGTAGTCCTATAGATATATCTATCAAAATTAATGTTTGGGCACTTTTGGAACATAAAATCAAAATCTTTTCCCTATCTACAAATGTATACATCTACAGTGGTGCAATTGGGTAGACTCCTCCAAAAAGTTTCACTTTTATCACGAGGGTCTTCTCTTGTAGTGATCTTTTAGTATAATCTTGCATTCAACCTTTATTCTTATAGTGATCTTTTACTATAATCTTGCATGTGAATCTAAGTACCACTACTCTTCAAGTCAAATCTAGTGTATTTTATGTGTAGTATACTCTCTAGACACAACCCTAACTATCAATAATAATAGAATTGTCTTTCTAAGATACATTGGTTTTGATACCTTTGTTAGTGATTAGAATTGTCTTTCTAAGATACTTTTGTTTTGGTACCTTTGTGAGTGATTATTTTTTTTAAACTCTAGGAATTCATGCTAAGAAAGTCATCCTCTTCACTATTCTCATAGAAATGCAATTTTAGTAGTTAATGTCTTTAAGGATGTATATAGTTTTATCTTATAAAATGTAATACATCTTTTTTAAGTCTTTTTATGCAATAATATTAGTTGCATTCCTAATTAGATTACTAATTAACCTAGATATTTAATTATTGTTGAGAACACCTTTAACCAAAATATTTTGAGTTGAAAAGCTTGAGGATTTTCCCTTCAGGTCATTATTAAAGAACTTTGAGCTAGGGGTGTGATAAATTGAGGTTGCCAAGAGCTCATCCTTTGCCCTATTAATAATTTTTATAAACCATTCTTTTGAACTTAAGTTGGCCTTCCCACTTATACTTTGTCTTGGGTTAAAAAGGGGTTTCATAGAGCCTTTCCTTTGACCCCTAACACTTTTTTGAGGAAACTTGTTCTAGTCATTTTGAAAGTTTCATGAATAAGGCTTAAATCGTACCATGATGATCTCATGGAAAAATTAAGGCTTTGTGTTATTTAATCTGATGTATGATCTTTAAATATTAGCACAAAGCACCATTAAAATTATATCAATAGTTGGTAGGGCTAATAGAAAAATCTTAATAAAATGGAATCCTAAGTTGGAAGTAAATCCAAGGATTATTGAATGACGAATGTGATAGGATGATCATCTTCAAGTACACATTGCAAAGAAAATTTTGCAAGATATTTGAAAGTTCAACAAGGTTTCAAAATCCATCATAAGACAACCTTGCACTTGTGAAACCACCACATACACTCTTGAGGGTGAATGGTAGTTTTAAAAAGCATTTGTCAATCTTCCACAAACCACTCATAAATCTAAATGATGGTTCTTATGGAATCATTATAGAGTAGGTGGAAAAGTAACTAGTGATGCATTGATTATCAACCACAATAAATAAAAATGGTGAATCTATCTAAATGATAGGGTAGTATTGATCCAAAGTAATTATTTCAAATGTAAGCTCAAGTTATACTATTTGAAAAATAACACCATAGATCCATCTTAAATATTGATCTAACATGAGCCAATAAGGATCTAATTCTTCAAGTACAATTTTTTTTATGATGTATAGTTTTTTTTTTTTTTTAGATTTTTTAAAATTCTTATTTTGGCCCACAACAAAATTTCAACTTTCATAAGATAGGAACACCCTTACACATCATACAAGGTTGTAGAATGAGCCTCTTATCTCAATCATCTAGGAATTTACTATTCATCCAAGATTCATTAAAATTTAGAAGTATAAAAGGTTCCAATATTAGGAGTTTAGTTTCAAATATCAAGAATTATATACTATTCAAAAATTTTAAAATATTCACATATGCTTGTTCTACTACTCCCATTTCCCCCTTTGAATTAGCTTTACACTCACTAGTATCCCCCATGGCTTCCAAAATGAAATAGGTTGTTCCTTCTAAAACTATTTCTCACAATCCTAAAGTTGATGGCCCAAACAAAGATTTTTTCAAAACCTACATTACTAGGGAAACTCCATGCAAGCTTTCCCAAGTATCTTTTAGAAAATTCTAGGATGCTTCTAATTGAACTCCTACCTCCTATTGCAGCATTTCCAAATCTATTGTCCCTACAACCTGCAGTTTCCTAAAATTTGTCTCTCTATGTCAAACTTGACAATTCTTCTAAACAAACCATGATGTCCAATGATCAGGAGCTCAGGACCAAGTGTTGTAAAATGGTCAAAATGAAAGTGTTTAGAACTGGTTTGAGCCTGAACGACCGGATAGAGCTCATCTTCCTGATTCCGGCACTGCGAACGGTTCGAAAAATGGTCTCCGTATGAGGAAGTTATGCCAAAAAGAAAAATTTCCCAATAATATTGAAATTTTGAATTTTTTCAAAAAAATTTAAAATAGAATATTCCCGGAATATTCCTTTTGGGCAGCGAATCAACGGTTGCCACTTGGCAGGCCCGAGGCCGCCACGTCGCCCAAGGTGACGTCAGCGTATATTTGGGTGCAGTTTAAAAGTTGGGCGTATGGAGGATCGAACACACGACCTCCCGCGTACTAATGCTACGCCTTACCATTGCACCAGAACCGTGGGTCTTGTTAAATGGACCGGCAGACTTCTAATTGAAGTTTGATTTAAGTTTGGGGGGCCCAAAAGGGGGCCAGCCCCCCATACCACATGACCACAGTGCCGAAGAACCGTGGGCTTGAGTCCTTAAACCGCGCGGGTAATGGCAATGGTCACCGCTTATTCATTAAACGTGTTCACATATGCGGGTTAAACGGTTCGTTAAACAACCAGTCAGCACGGAATCCGAGGTGCTTAACCACCGCCGGAATTTTGTTCCCATGCACAGTAATTGCAAACGATTAAAGCGCGGTTAGACTGGCGGGAATTTTGGCAGACCGCCAAATTTGGGTGGTCCCGCCATAATTGGCGTAGCTAACTGAACTTCCACTACAGCTAGCTGGAGTGATTCTAGGCCAAAGTGGAGGAAATCTTCAATGAGCCATAACTTTGGCTAGGAAATTCCTTTTTGGACGAATTTTTTTATTTATTTTGGGGCTCTTCGACCTTTTGAAGCCATTGGCACAGATTTCACACCCATCTGAGGTCATTTGCAGGTGGTTTCGCTTCGTGGAAATTCCAGGAGCCACCAGGGCCATTTCAGTGCTTGAGTTGTTTGGGGGCTATGTTCATCCATTTTTGGTGATTCAAAAGCCTATGTCTGCAATTTTCGACCTTCTGAGTCTAATGGTAGAGGTTTCAGAACCAATTGAGGTCATCTTCACCGCAAAATTCTCCATGCAATTTTAAAGGGCCATCAAGGCCAATTGGGGAAAGTATTGTATAAGGTACAATTTCACTGTTTAGTGCTTGGGAAAGAGCATGTTTAGCTAATTCCTATCTTATGATTCTGTATTTACAGTCAGATCTGTCTTTAGAGACACTCATATTCTTGTATTAGCCTTTATAGCATTTTTAATACAAGAGGACCAACCTAGTTTGAGAGGTTTGGTCCAGCAGATGTAGCCCAGGAGGGGTGAACTGCTTCATCATTTTGATCTCTTTATTTTCTGAAGATGGTATGCTAAACAAAACTGATATAAAGTGTTAAACAACAAATATACATAACTTTCATACACACATAATCAACTATACAGCTGCAGAAAGTTATTTGTTTTATTCCGCAAGACATCAAACTTCAAGTATGTGTATGCCAATGACTTTTAAGTGTTTACTTCATTATTTCTTTAGGGAGAGCCTGTAGAGGGCCAGGTAGCCTCTGGAACTCATCCTCTCTTTAGAGGTGACATGTCCGGTGAATGCCCCTACAGTCTATCTCTGTATAAGAAATAAGAAGTTTTTTACATTTTCAAAGGTCACTTGGAGTGTATAACTCACATTTGAAATTATGGGAAATGGATACCTTGCACCCTTAAACAAGTACATTCCATTTTCAGATCATCCAATGATTGTTCTCAAATTATTTTTTCTATAACTACTACATATATATCCATACTTTCTAAAAGTCTTGCACACTTAGACATCGCATACTTGAATAGTGAAAACAGTATGTCACAATATCTAAAAAACATAACAACAATTCATGAAAAACACTTATTTCCTGAATACCTCCCAAAAAAACCCATGTTCTTAAAAGTATCTTTTCCTTCCAAGATTCTATCTTCCCAAAGCCTACTATAGAAATAAATTTGGTGATTTCTCTCATACTAAGGTATGGCGATGATGATCATAATTGATGCACGAGCATTAGATGATGAGATAGATAGATCATGGATATTGTTTACTCCTTATTGACAGATGTGACTACTGGGATTTATTCACTTAGGTGGGTAGATTGGTTATCATTTTCAACCTAGTTTCCAAAGAAAAAAATATTTGCCTTATTTACAAATGTAAGGATTCAAATTTCTTCTTACCATTTGGCATGCCATTTATTTTTTTTTAGAAAAAAAACAAAATCTTTAATTTATTTATATGAGCATGACCACATTAATAAATATGGTTGATATACTAGGATATCCACATTTCTAACTAGACTATTAATTGTAGTGTTATAGATATATCTATCATACATGAGAATTAGAGTATTATGTGTAATGTTACAAATATATATATATATATATATATATATATATATATATATATATATATCAAAATTAATATTTGAGAAGACAATTTTTTTTTGCAAAAAAAATAAACTTTAATAAAAAACAAAATATTTGCCATATTTACACATTAACTACTATTGGTGCAATTCAATATACTATTCCAAAACTTTTAGCATAATCTTGCATCCAGGCCTTACTATTTTAGTGGCCTTTTACCATAATCTTGGATGTCAACTAGGTACCACTACTCATGGAGACAAATCTAGTGCATTTTATGGGTCTTATACTCTATAGGAACAACAATAGCTATCCATAATAATAGAATTGTCTCTCTAAAATACTTTGGTTATAGTAACCTTGTTAGTGATTATTCTTTAAAATTGACTAGGAATTGATGTTAACAAAATCATCCTATCAATTATTTTCATAGAAATGCATTTTTGGTAGTTAATGTCTTTCAGGATGTGTATAGTTTTATATTTTAAACTAGGATATAAGATTTTCAAGTCTTTTCATGTAATAACTTTAGTTGCATTCATAATTATATTACTAATTAACCTAGATATTTGGTTTTTGTTGCAGACACCTTTAAGAAAAATATTTTTACTTGAAAAACTTGAGGATTTTCTGGTTATGGTCTGATGAATTGATGATTCCAAGAGGTCATCCTTTGCCCTATTATTCATTTTTATAAACCATTAATTTGAACTTAAGTTGGGGTGGATGACTTCAGGGTGCCAAGAGCTCACCCTTTTCCCTATTATATATTTTTATAAACCGTTAATTTAAACATAATTTGGGGTGTTGGAGAGCCCATGCCCTTCCCTATTTTATTTTGTGTTAGGTTGAAAAGGAGTTTTATAGAGCCCTTCCTTTGACCCCTAATATTTTTTTAAGAAATTGTTGTGTTGTAGTAATTTTGAATATTTCATGAATAAAGCTTAAAGCTTACCATGATGTTCTCATGGACAACTTAAGGGTTTGTGTTATTTAATCTTATGCATGGCTTATAATTTTTAGAACGAAGCACCATTAAAATCATACCAAGAGTTGGAAACATCAATAGACAAGTCTCAATAAAAGGAATTCAATAGACACTCTCAATAAAATCAATTCCCAAGTTGGAATCATATCCAAGGATTATTGAAGGACAAACCTCATGGGATGATCAAATTCACATGCATAATGCAAAAAAAAAGTTGCAAGATATTTGAAAAGTTAACAAGGTTTCACAATCAATCACAAGACAACCTTTCATTTGTGGAACCATAACATGCATTGTAAAGGGTGAATTGTTGTTTTAAAAATCATTGGCCAAGCCTCAATGAACCACTCACAAATATCAATCACTCTTCCATTGGAATCATTATAGAGTGGTTGGAAAAGTAATTAGCTATGAGTTTACTTTCAACTACAATAAATAAGGATGGTGAATCTATCTAAATGATAGGGTAATATTGTTTCCAAGTAATTATGTCGAATGGAAACTCAAGTTCATGGTTTGAAAATATCATCTAGAAAGTTAGTATTCATCCAAGTTCAATTAAAATTTACAAATAGTGAGCCTACCAAAACTAGGAGCTTCATTTCAAATATCAAGAATTATCAGCTATCCTAAAGTTTTGAAATATTCACATATGCTTTTTCTTCTACTCCCATCTTCCCCTTTGAATTAGTTGTACAATTACTAGTATTCAATATGGCTTCCAAAATGAAATGTGTTGTTCCTTCTAAAAACATTTCTCACAATACTAAAGTTGAGGGTCTAATTGACATTGATCTATATTTTTTTCAAAACCTACATTACTAGAGAAACTCCATACAAGCCTACCATTTCCTAGAATTTGTCTCTCTATGTCCCAAACTTGACAATCCTTTTAAACAAGCCATAATGTAGGATGATTTTTATCTAATTATTTTTCCTATAGCTACTACATCTATTTGTGACATGTTAATACTTTTTAAGAGTCTTGCACACTTAGAAATGGAAACCCTTGAGCACAATATTCAAAAGCCTAATAACAATTCATCTAAAACACCTATTGCATCAGAATGCCCAAGACACATATTTCATCACAACGCCTAAGAGGATCCCATCTTCTTGAAATTATATTTCCTTTCCAAGCTTATATCATCCAAAAGCCTTCTATAGAGGAAATTTCAGAGACTTGCGAGATACCAAGGCATGACAATGATGATGGTGCTTTAGGTGAAGCTATCTTATGAATTATGGAAAATATTTTTGGATGACCTGCAACAAAAAATACACTATTAGAAACATAACACTAATGCTTATATACATGTTAGCTTTCTTATATACTAATTCTTGGGTTAATATCTTGAACTCATTATAATTATCCTTAGTCATGGAAGTCATGTTAATGGAATATTTCATTTAAAAGAAAAAACTAGGGTGGACCCTAAGGTCATTGTTTAATGGTGATAATTTCATCAAAACACTAGAAGAGCCATGAATAAAGACTACTTGGTTTATAGGGCTCTTGGAACATGCAAATATGACATGATTGAATATGTTGCTTCTTATTTTTTTGTAATAAGTTTATGATCAGGAACTTCCCAAGATCCATGAAAATACAAAGTTAGTAGAAATTACTCATCAAAGCCACAAAGTATTTTATTCTTATTGAAAACATGGATTTCTCACTTTATCACTCAACACAAGCAAATATTCTTGTTAAATTGAATGTTAGAGAAAAGTTCCTAGTCTATAGATCTAATGATAACAAGGGTTGTGTTACCTTCTCCATAAATTTTTGAAAAATCCTAATCATGCCTTAAAAATGCAGCTCCAAGAATTAAAGTTGTAAAGTATATTTCATATATGATTTTTGGCTTGGGATGAGAGAGAGAAAAAAATATATTTATCAAGCTAAAAAACAACATCTTTTTCCACTCTCTTTTCCATATATAATGTTTCTTTTTGACTTAGATGTTGTAGGGGATATAAAAATCAATTTGCCCCCTTACAATTCTTGGTTGGTTAAGCCAAGAATTTGGTAATGGTATAGGGTTTATCGCATTCTCAAAATATTATATAACTTCAGGGTAAATGAAAGATATAAATATTTACAGAACAACACTAACATCCATATATCAATGTGAATGTCAAGAAAAAAAATAGAAAACTAAAATACATATAAGGACCTTAAACATGGCACTTAAATTCAATAGATTGAAATTGGAAAATAACATCACTTAAATTCAAAGCAAATGAGTTATTTCCTTCTTTTATTGTAGAGTTCCATAGATATTAAAAATACAATGTATAATAATATTTCATAACAATCAAGAATGTGAAAAATGTAAACAATAAAAATAGTAAATAAGATGGAAAAAAGGAAATATTATTCATTAAATAACTTAAAGAATAATGTTCAATATCAAATTCTCACATCTATGAACAAAAAAGTAATTAAATCTTACTAAAATGAGCTCATAAAAAACATTGACTTAAAGAATAATGTTCAAATATCAAATTCTCACAACTATGAACAAAAAAGTAATTAAATCTTACTAAATTGAGCTCATAAAAGGAGTCAATATATCAATATCTTTATCAATATAGATAAATGATAGATATGGTGGAAGCAGTATTGACAAATGTGACTACTAGCCCAACTCGGTAGACCAATTATCATTTTTACTCCTAAAAGATTATTTTTTTTTACCCCATTTACAGATGTGTGATTTATTCTAGCGATTTGGCATGAGAGTTATTTTTTTAAGTAAAAGAAAACAAAAATCTTTACCCTAAATACATATGTAAGTAGCATGACCACATTAATAAATAATGTGGCTGATATAAGCATATACACACATGCACAACCAAACTATTATTTGCACTCATCTATTTATCTATGAAAATTACATCTATGAAAATTAATATTTTGGGATAGTAATAGATCAATAGCATGCACAACCAAAATATTATTTGTAGTGCTATATATATATATATATATATATATGAAAATTAATGTTTGGGGAGACTAGTTATTAGTTTTCAACAAAAAAATTAAATATTTTCCCTATCTATAAATGTCAATACTATTAATGCAATTGGATAGAGTGTTCAATTTTTTTTTACTTTTATCATGAGACTCCTCTCTTCTATGGATCTTTTAGAATAATCTTTCCTTCAACCTTTATTCTTTTAGTGGCCTTCTACCATAATCTTGCATGTGAATCTAGGTATTGTTAGCCTTTGAAGCATTTGGCCCAAAAATGGATCCAAAACACTATTGAAGGCTTCGAAATTTGCTTAAGGATCATTCAAAGATCAAAATGAGCACATGCCAAGAACCCTTAGCATGGCAGAAAAGCACTATATGGAGGCCAAAACACTAAAAAAACAGTGAAAAACCATTATCGTAGGCATAAACAGTGCAATGCACAGCAGCCGTTAGATCTCGCCAATCAACGACCCAGATCTAAGTGGCAAATTGCAATCAGTGCTAGACAGAGGAGGAATTAAGGTTGGGTGGAGGACACCCCCAATTAGCGATCTCTGATGATCAGATCTGCGGGTCGCAATCGGCAGAGGAAGCAGGCGGAGTAAGCACGTAGAGTGATGGCGATCAGCGATGCAATGTGGACCATCGATCAAGCGCGTAGATCGACGACCCACATCGCATCGCAGGGTCGTAATCAGCAAGGACATATGCGATGTTATATGGAAGACCTCTCGCATGAGCGACATGCGATTGCAATTGATCGCATCGCTATATCGCATCGGCTACAGACGGGAGCTCACATATACACATACTGTGGCCCGATGAACCAAACACGACGGCATTATAAGTATTATTTCATAATATTTCAGGTCCGCACGAAGGCCATTTCCAATGTATTTTCACAGCTTTTCGTATTTCAAAGAAATACAAAGGGAACCTTAGACTTGCGATATGTGACAAGACCCGGACCCGAAAGGGTCTTGGAAGGGAAATATATAATATTTGAAGTCCAGAGGGAGCCATTTTCAATGTATTTCCCGTGTTTTTTAACACATTCCAGAATACGAAGGGAAGCAACGAACATGCCGTGTGTGACTTGTGGTAGCAACCCTAAGGGTGGACCTGATAGATGAATAGGTAATATCTGAGGACTTTTGAAGTCCAGAAGAACATAGATGGGAAGGATTTTTACAGTGTTGTAGCATTTTCTGTATTAAAAAGAAAACAGTAATTATTGACATTTCAAGGGATCACAGAGGCCCGAAGACCCGTTCCACCACATAACATAGGCTGGGAAATAGTTGCCAGGAGACAGGGGCTAGAAAGGGAAAATGGGGGCCACAGCACAATGCGGCCCAAAACAGAAATGATCATGGAGCAGACAGCGCAACTCATCCAAACAAATTGAATGATCATGGAGCATTGCTTGCACGAGTGAGCTCCTAGACAGCGTAGCAAACTACCCCAATGCGGTTACTTTTCTGTCAGAAGAACAAACCTCCGAGCCATGCTTTCCTAGTCAGGGCATCAAATAGTTAACTAGACAAAGGGATAGATTAAGACCTCTCAAGCCTTAAAAGGCTCGAGAGCATTGCAAACAAGCCTATAAATATTTGTAAAATCAGAGTAACAAGGGTTCAACATCTGGAGATTGTGGATACTCTGTTCCTTCAAGCTTCTCATCTTCATTCGAGAAAATATAAGCTTCTTTTGTTGTTATATTTTCAATGTTCATTTCCTCTTTTGTTCCAAGCTTGCACTTGAATAGGTTGTTCATGTTTATTTTGTGTCTAATGCTAGATAACTGTCATCTTATCTCTGCATTGATAAATTACATTTTCAAGCTTCATTTACTGCCTATAGCTAGCCATTCATATGTGTTTATATATGCATCTTCCAGTACAGTCAATATTCTCCATCTATTCATTGAATCTACAAACTATTGAGCATTAGTGGTCTAAAATATTGTAAAGCTGAGGGTGTTCATGCATGTCTTGAGTAAAAACAGAGTTGAAATGGTTATCCGGCTTGATCCAAACCATCATTCATTCCAATAGTTCAGAGAACAATATTGAAGATTATATATTACCAGGCATCTCTAAGCTGCAACCATAGGAGAGTTTCCTGGAGTGATAACATAATTGGTGCTGTTACCGGGGAGAGAAAACTGAAGCTTAGCTTCCCTAGGAGACGACACAGATCCAACTTTGATGATAGACAAAGTATGGGCACTTTTTTGGTTGTAATCATCTATCTGGCGGCTCTACTTGAGGCCTAACGTCTTGGAGACTCCGCTTCATAGTTCTGGCTTAGTTTGTGAGGTATACTTGGAGAAATCCTCAGAAGTCACAAGCTGACCCACTATTTGATCCTGAAGAGATCATTAGAGAATGAAAGGTGTTGCAGAAAGGAGCATCAGGTTCAGGTAAACCTAAACAATATTCTACATCTCTTCAAGAAAATCCTGCAATAGAACAAATACATGTTGAAAGTACAGCATCTAATACTAGCAGTGAAGAAAAACTCTTAGAGATTCATAAAGCTCCTTATTCTTTAGGTTCTCCTTTTGTTGTAAGCCCAAAGGAAACCTCACCTTCTATCCAGCATACTCCTTTAGTCTTGTCGCTCACTCCTCCACCCTATATCATTGAGACTGCCAGTAGTCTTATAGCCACCACAGCTATGGCAGGTCCACAAGCACCCACCAAAATGGAAAGAATCATAGCTGATAGGTATGGACCTCTAGTACTGCCCACTCCTTTGAATGTCATGCCTAGTGGAGAATATCAGAAATATAGGCCTAAGTTCACTGGGACTGAAGGTGTTACAGCTGAAGAACATCTTGAGTCATTTTATAGCTATGCTCATAACCTGGACATTAGTGAAGATGATGTGTGGATGAGAGTCTTTGTCCAAAGCCTAGATGGAGAGGCTAGAAAATGGTTCAGAGAATTGACCCCAAGATCTATAGCAGATATTGAGGATTTAGATGATGCATTCCTAAAACATTGGGGGGATAAGAAAGATCTCCTCTACTACTGCACTGAGCTTGGAAACTTAACGAAGGAAAATGGTGAGTTGTTGTTTGATTTTAATAAGAGGTTTAATCACATGTACAACAAGAAACCAGCTGAAGTAAAACCCACCACTACCTTTGCTAAACTCACCTATGCCAGTGCTTTTGATTCTAACTTCTACCTACTCTTGAGGGAGAGGCGATTGTGGAGCTGTAACAAGGGTCTCTTTCACCTCTAATTATCCCACATTAATAAGTCAATCCGGGAATGTTTTATCATTGCAAAGAGTATCTCAATCCGAGGCTATTCGTCAGAGTAATGCTTAGTAGTACAGCGTTCAGAAAATACAAGAGTAAACGGATGTTAAACTATGACTAAATTACTTCAAAAGGATAAAATCACACAAGACAGCTTATCAGTCAAGGGTGCGGAAGCGATAACCCATCCCTCTAGAAACTGATGGAAAGGAAATTAGAGCATGGACCGTAGGTTTGGGAGCTAGGCAGCCACTGCTGACGCTCTCTATAGCCTTAGACCTTCTCTCATACCAAAGCAACAAATGCAAGTAAATGGAACGACAGGAAGTAATATGGAACAGCAGATAGGAATGGAATGGCAAGTCTAAAATGGAACAACAGTAAATGGAACAGCAATCAAAAGAACTAATTCTCGCGAGTCAGAACCAAACCAAACTCACACTCCGCGATAAGATAACAATATTTTCTCTTAAGGCAAATGGAATGGAATGTACTTTATAGAACAACACTCATTGATGAATTATGGAATAGCAGTAATCAATCATATATACACACAACACGCTAGTATAGTAATCTGATGATTAAAGAGAATATGTTTCCAAATAGAATAGCATCACTTTTGGATTCCAATAATCGGGATTTCAAATGAATCCAATAACAATAATATTCAGTACAAACGCTCTGTAACAGAAATAGCTGGTTTAGACTAATAACATGAAATCAACTCTGAAAAGATTCAATCAGGTAATGAAGAGTCACTACATGGATTTCCTGAAATAACCATTAATGAGTTAATCGTAGCAGAGCATGGAATAGGATATGAAAAGAATATTAGATTACCGAGCAATAAAGATAAGCAAACCACGCAGAAATCAAGTTATAATGATACAAAAGCAAGTGTCCTTTGGAGCCGGGCCCTTAGCTTCCAATGGTACACCGCCTTAGATTACTCCAGACGCAAAGATGAAATAAACACCAAGTCTTTTATATTAACGCATCAACAAACGTACAGTAAACCAGGTCTCAGTGAGACTCGATGATCAAAGTTTAGTCTGAAACTGAAAGTTACATAAAAGAAAAGTCCTTTTGCTTAACGATGCTGTTCCTTTTTATACAAGTAACGGCGGAGATATCTAGGTAACAAAATAAGTAAAACAGCGATCCCTCCAGATCAAAGATCCTGAGGGATTCGCCATGCTATTAATCCTTTACTTTTCTTTCCCTCTTCCGCTGAATTGGTATCCCTTCTTCCTTTCCTGGGTTGTTCTGCTTTGATCTGCTCGATCTTGTTTGCATCCGGTTCCCTTCTAGAGGGACAGCAGTTATTCCTCCTTTGTCTTTCCCTTTTGAACGGCAGTTCTTCGTTTCCACCTTTCCCTGCATAGAAAAATGACAATTATCAGCGATTAAGCTTTCCATGTTAATTCTCACTCGTTTTATTAGAATTCTTTATTTCTTTGAGCTCATGATGCAGAGAAGGTTACAAATATTACTGAAATGCCACTAAATTGTTTGTCAAAAGCATACCTTTCAAGTGCTCCACACACCCCCCTGCTTACCCTGTTTCATGCCCTCATGAAAAAATTATAGTTGACATGCAAGGCAGTAAGAGAATAGGCCGGAGAGGGAATCTCATGTGGAGGCCTACAACCGTGATGAGTGACTAAATCATCAAAAAACTGATTTGTTTGACCTTCAGGCATTTCATACAAGGCCTGATATCTGGGTGCAGGGTGCCAAATGATTGGACTACGAAATCGATACCCTAACCAGGATGGCCCTGCCTGCAAAATACGCTCGCCATATAGGTTCAATCGGCTGGCATCCAGCTCAAATTTTTCGTATCTGAATGGTTCCCTGAGCTGGATGTTTGGGCTAGAAATCTGGTATCGGAATTTTGTAGCATCGATGGTGAGGTCTTTAATAGTCAGAAAATATTCCAGACTTTGTCGGATTAGGTCCTTGTGCATGGGTCCTAATGTCTCCATGACGCCCGGGGTTCTCATAATGTTCTTATGTGCTCTCCATAATAGCACTGGGTCTCTAGGCTCGGCTCTCACCCACAAGTCTAGGCTATTTTCCTGTCTCTGAAAAGTGTTATAAGCTCTGAGCCATTTCAGCTGATTAACCCCAAATGAAACGAAGGCTTGCAATTGTATGTCCCCAACAAAAGGGCCCGGATTTAAGTCAGTTTCCTGGTCTAGCACGAGGTTGTGCAAGTAAAATTCACACAATAATCTTTGAACCTTGACTCCATAATGCTTGCAACAATCTATGAAATCATTAACAGTATTGATTTGTATAGGGGCACCCGCCCTAACAGCTTTTATCTTTAATCGTAAATATCGTTCAAGCAAAAATAAAGCATAGTTTTTAGTAGGGGCCCTACAGGACAGAACATCATTATACAAAGAACACACAGTGTCCATTTGCTTAATAACAATATCTAATCGATGAGTTACCTTGGCAACCTTTTCTTGCTCCTTTTGCCATCCTTCGAAAGCCTGGCTCTCGGACTGACTAATATCCCGAAGTTGCTGTTGTAACTCTTCATATTTCTCCCGAGGGACTGTTTGTTCTTTCAGCTATTCAGCTTCTTTCTGAGCTTGCTTCATCATCTTATGCAAGGTTCTTGTTTTCGGATCCTTTTTCCATAGAGCCGTAGAGGCCAGGAGTTTTACCTGAACCGTTTTGTTATGCTGTTTGTAGTTCAGAACCCGAATTACCCTTGAGGGTGGTGCCTCTGTTTGGATCTCCTTATTCTCCTTTTCTTTCTTAACACGAATAAAAGGTTGCTGTGGTCCCCTTGTTAATGGAACATCATCCTGTTCCTCTGCCTCAATTGGAACGGCAGTCCGTTCTTCAGTATCATTTGGAACAACAGTCTGTTCTTCAACGTCATTTGGAACAGCAGTCTGTCTTTCAATGTCATTTGGAACAGCAGTCTATCCTTCAATGTCATTTGGAACAGCAGCCTGTTCTTCAGTGTCATTTGGAACGGCAGTGGGTCTTTCAGCAGGGTTTTTACCAACAGGGCGGCTATAAGTCCTTCGTCTTCTTGTCCTACGGGATTTTGCTGCAGTGGCCCTTTTTCTTTTCCTTGTGGTCCTTCGTATCCTGAGGTTGGCTTTCAGAATCTGAATTTGCTGTCGAAGCTCGGCTATAGTGTTCAACAACCTCTGTTGTTTCCTCCTTAATTTCTTGATTTCTATTGCCTCAGCAGAGGGCTCATGACCGGCCCTCAAATATGCTCCTACTCTGTCTAGAATTTCTTCTGGTGTCTTGGGAACATATTGTTCCTGATTGGTGTCTCTTATTTCCACATCATGAACGGGCAGGTCTTCTTCTCCTGCCTTTTCTGAATGTGATTTCTCAGGTGTGTCTTCCTCTGCAGGTCCGTCAGGGGGACCTGCTGGGTTAGAGGGTGGGCCATACTCCCCCATATTGGCCAGGATTGCGGCCAATTCGGCTTCACCCACAGGGTCCCGTGGCAGGCTACCCTCCGGCTGTCCTACTTCCTCCTCTTGATTGGACTGCTCAGTGACTGCCTTGGAGTGTTCGACCTCTGTTTCTGTTTCGGAATGCTCATCTCCCTCCTCAACTCCTTCTTCGGGCTGCTCAGTCTCGCCCCCATATTGTTCAGCATTTTCTTCGGAAGGTTCTCCTTCTGGTTCTAGAGGTTCGTCCGTAATCTCGATTGGCTGGCTGGTGCTCTCCTGGATCTTTTCTAGCCTCCCTCGTATCCGGGCTAGCCAGGCTGATTTCCTTGGTCTCTCAGGTTGTTCGGGTGTACTAGCAACATGTTTTTCTGCTGCCAATTCTCTGCGTTTTTCTGGTCGTTCCGGTGTGCTTGAAGAATGTTTACGTTTTGGAGCAACATGTTTTTCTGCTGTCGATTCTCTGCGTTTTTCTGGTCGTTCTGGTGTGCTAGAGGAAGGTTTAGGTTTTGGGGATGGTGGTGCCAATTCCCCCTCGATCATTGCAATGAGCTCCTCCCAACTGCTCTGCTGTTGAGTGAGACTATGGCTCACTACCAATCGAATCAATCCATGGTGGCTAACAATTGATTCTACGTGTTGTGCCTTTTTTACGCTTCTGGCCGCATCATGCAATAATGAATTTAGAAGTGCAGGTAGATTTACAGAACATTTCTCTTTCAAAACAGCTAAGAGTTTAAGATGACGTGGTCTTACCACGTCTTTCCTTCCTTCGCAAGTGATGTAGCTCTGCACTATCTTTGCTAATTCAGTCCAGGGTTCTCCTAACGTTGCTGGCAGAACTCCCTTCCCCTTAACTGTCAAGCTTTGGCCTTCATCCTGGAAAATCTCCATAATCTTTTGCAATCTTTCTTTCTTCAGCATCCATACAGGTCCGGCGGCTGGTAGTCTCGAGACTTCTGCAATTATATCATCAGTGACCGCTATCCGCCTCCCTCTTACTATGGAGTAGTTCTCCTGCAGGTTTTGCAGAAACTCCAACGCCACTGCTTCATTCGATTCTTGTAGGCGACTGAAGTAATTCAGCCACCCTGCCTTTTCTAGGATCTCCTGGGCATCAGCGGAGACTGTCAACTTCTAGGGTTTGCTTCGGATTGCCTTTCCCCCCATGGTTCTACTAAGAATTCCCAATGGAACAGCAACTTCCTGTGCTATTTGAGACGCAGAGAGGGTGATCGTCGCAAGGTTTTGGAAAAAAACACAGAGTATGCAGAAATGGATTGTGCACGGCAACTTTCGTAAAAATAGAATTATCATGCTGTTAAACCATGCCATACCTTCGTACACTATCTTCTCCAAATGGTGTGCTGACACGTAAGTCGTGGAGTAATGAGGTTACCTTCCCCCCCGCAATATGATAGGTTGTCCCAGCCGTCAAGTAGAGGAGAAGTAGCCATTCTATAACCAAGTCATAAAGGAACAACATATGAAATTATGCCATGTTTTAAATGGACAACAAAATACCGAAATCGAGGCAAAAAGGTGGATCGTGTTTTACATAAGAGCCTGCGTGATATGATGCGAGGCCGGGGGATGGGACGTTTGTCAATCATACGAAATCTCCAGCAGTCATTGTCAGTTCCGTTGCCATGATTGGTAGTAATGAGTGTTCATGCGATGTATAGATCGGGACATAAAATATGATTTTTCATAGGATATAAGAGACAAAGAAGTATTGATATCATGCCTATTGGTGTAACCATTACGACTTCAATACCATTAATAGATCTCTGCTGCCGACAAGTGTTCATAACCTTGGCAGAGTTGTTTATTTCACCTCCGGAACCATGATCCTTTATGTGTATTTTGAAGAGTATTTTGTCAAAATGTAGGCCATTACGCTGGCTTGGTAACCAGGTAGCCATAATGCCATTCACAAGGAAGGTGCGAAACGTGGGCAGGCTGGCTTGTGATGAGACCCCCTGTTCCAAGGTCTGTTTATTTAGTGTACCTTTTGGACCATATCCCTGGTGTGGTGGCCATAATGGGAATGCCACTTCGCTTCCATCCTTATGATCATGGTAGGCTGGCTCGTGATGAGACCCCCTATCCTGCATTTGACAATTGATAATCCATATTTACTTTTTTTTCTTTTTTTGCCAATGACTCTTTCTTATTTATTTACACATAAGGGTGGTTCAACACTCCTTAAGAGTGGGAATGGTGGAAGAAGTCTTATCATCCCAATAGGAAGATATAAATCCTCTGCTCTTATTCCTAAGTAATAATCAAAGAATTTTTAGGGAAATCTTCATGATAAAGATAATCAACCAGAGCAAAGGTAATAAGACAATGACAACAAAGATGAGAAGTAAGTGTGTCCCTCCTCTTGTCCTCTTACCAATACTAGGCCTTATAAAGATAGCGATTTATGATCTGCTGACCTCGGTATGTCATGATTTATTTTCATTGCATAAGTGCATAGCTGTATCTTAAAGACTGGAGAGATCATGGCCGAAAAGCATCCTCAATATAAATCAGCAAAGAGAGGAAAAACGTGTCGGTGGTGTTCCAAAAGAAACAGCAGAGAAGAATCCATGTAAACAAATACTTGAGATGCCGTTTCTTTAAAAGGAACAGCAAAAATAATCAACAAAAAGAATGATGTTCCTTTGGAAAAGGAACAGTAGCAGAGCGAAAATGCTGTTCCTTTTGAAAGGGAACAACAAAAAATCACGAATGCTGTTTCTTTTGAAAAGGAACAGCAGAAAATCACGAACGCTGTTCCTTTTGAAAAGGAACAGCAGATAATCACGAATGCTATTCCTTTTGAAAAGGAACAGCAGAAAATCACAAATGTTGTTCCTTTTGAAAAGGAACAGCAGAAAATCACAAATGTTGTTCCTTTTGAAAAGGAACAGCAGAAAATCACGAATGTTGTTCCTTTTGAAAAGGAACAGCAGAAAATCACGAATGTTGTTCCTTTTGAAAAGGAACAGCAGAAAATCACGAATGCTGTTCCTTTTGAAAAGGAACAGCAGAAAATCACGAATGTTGTTCCTTTTGAAAAGAAACAGCAGAAAATCACAAATGTTGTTCCAAAAAGGAACAGCAGAAAATCACAAATGTTGTTCCTTTTGAAAAGGAACAGCAGAAAATCACAAATGCTGTTCCTTTTGAAAAGGAACGGTAGAAAGTCACAGATGTTGTTCCTTTTGAAAAGGAATGGCAAAAAGTCATAGATGTTGTTCCTTTTGAAAAGGAACAGCAGAAAATCACAACGATGTTGTTCCTTTTGAAGAGGAAGAGCAGAAACACGCAAATGCTGTTCCTTTTGGAAAAGGAACAACAAAAACACGCAGAATGCAAAAATCAAAATGAAAAAAAAGAAAGATCAATGAAAAATGTTAAGAAAACATATATACAAAAACTTATGTACAAGTTATAGAAAAAATGAATTCCTTACTGAATTATAGGTGAGGAAGATTTTGCTTCCTCTCCTAAAATTTCCATATCAGTGTCTCGACGTAGCTGCTGAAAGAAGGATTCCCAAGTGAGTGGCTTGCGATAGAGACGAACTCGGTGTCCATTTACCTTGAAGGCATATCCAGAACCGTCGATTGTGATCAGAGTGAGGGTCCCATTATCATGTACTTTCTGGATTTCATATGGTCCCAACCAACGAGTCTGAAGTTTCCCTGGGAAGTCCTGAAACCGAGAGTCATATAACAGAGCTGGTTGAAGGGAAAATACCCCTAGGGTCCTTTGGGTTAAGACTCTACCAGACTGAAAATTGCTTATTCAAAGAAACACACGCACAGCCATTATCTTTACTTTAAGCAAATTCTAATGTTAAGGGTACGTACCTAAGGTCCTACATTTAAGAAGCCCTTTAGGGTCCAAACCCTTCTTGGAGTTCCCTTCTTACTCCTTTGACCTGTAAAACAAACAAATCAAAGAACACAACAGTACATAGACAAATACTTATGCATAAACCATCTTCATGCTATAAAGTTAGTTATAAAAATCTTTAAGTAACTACTTGCATAAGAATTCAAAACATGAACCTCATAAGCATAAAGAAAGATTGTTTCGGGAACCAAGACGTGTTTCTTTATATAAAGGCAAGTAAAGTACATATAACGGAAAGATATCACCTGAAACACCTTCAGCAGGCTCCAAGAAAAGCTTCCTCCCGGATTCGTTCCAGCCTCAAGCCTCCAACAAGAGCTCCTTCCAAGTCTTACTCAATGGTGACATAAAGGATGAATGATCACCAACACACATGGAAACAAGGGTTTCCTATGCAAAATGGGGGAAGTGCAGAAAGCACCAAGGACTTCAGACCTGGTCTAATGGAAAAATATCAGCATAATAATCTTGCTCTCTTTTCTCTCTCCCTTTGGCCTTCCCTTTGATGTCTTTTTATACCATCTCCAAAGTAGTTTTTTAGTTAGGAGTTGGTTGGGAACAGTTGGGCCATGGGCACTAACAGGTGATCCAGCAGGTAAAACCCGCGATCTCCGCCCGAAAATGAGGAATTATTTATTTTTTTAAGTGTTTTAATACATACACGCGGGTTGGGTATACACAGACCCGCGTGTACATGCGTTTAACTCAGGGCAATGTCGCGTATAGGGAATAAAACACTGTTTTTTAAATTTTAGGACCAGGTCTGGAAGGAGGGGTTGCCCTAGGCCATGAGTGCAGCATCACAAACCATAAGAGTGAGATTTGGAGCTATAACAGATGCCCCCTAATATATGAGGTCAGAAGGGGAACATGATGGCCGAAATATATTATGTAAGTACAAGGAAAGGAACTCTGTCGAAAAACCGAGGAGGACTTCACCAGAATTCAGCCTGCGAAGCCACCGAAAGGAGATCAGAAAGAAACACTGTCTGAGGCGGGCATACCCATGCTCAGGAAAAGTAAAGCATGTTCGCATATCAAGTACAAGCGGATCCACTAAGTATACAAGTATAAATGACTGGAAAATACATAATGGATCATCTGATCATAATGAGTAAGTACATGTCTGAATATCACATATAAGACTGTCAATGATGCTGAAAGATGCAACGGATCACTGATATCAAAGACTGATCCCAAAAGGTACCAACTGAACATGATGGAATAGGATGGTACTACACTGCAAACTCAGGTGCCAGCATATAGAATGTCGCCGTGACTGACTGCAACATATAAGGTGGAGTGCTATCAACTAGCAGCAACAGGAGCAACTGTCAAGTGAACCAATGAATGCTGATACAACCTGAGGTCTTCACCGACCGCTGTGGTACATTTTTACACCATGAGAATAAATGATCTGAAGTCGACCATGTGAGAAATCGTTTGATTACCGGTCATTGATGTATACCGTTAACAAACGCGAGACTACTCACCGATAATGATAATGAGCGTCAAGGTACCCAGTACAATCTAACAAGTGTGAATAGATGAGCTGAAGTCGAACACCTGTAAGAATCTATCGATTAGGAGACAATGATGGTTTCCCACTGTCGATAGCGAGGAATCTGCCACTAATAATTGCAAACCCCAAGGTACTACCAAATGGACTCTAGATCTTTGCCCCAGAGCAATGAGTCGGAGTCGATAGGGAAAGATCCGCTAAAAGGAAGGCATTAAGGCATCCTCCATCAATCTAGCGCGAGTGTAACCCGTAGGCCAATAATGTGGAAGGAATCGGACAAAAAAAGATGTAGTAACCCAAACGAAGTACGTTTCCGGCGTACACAAGATGTGGCTAGCGCACGGCAGAAACCCTCTGAACCAACCAATAATGAAAGCTGACACAGAGGCGAGGTATCCACCAATAGGGTCAAATGGAAACCAAGGTACTGCACGAATCCCAATGTGTGATAATGTATGCTGACGTCGAACACAAGGGAAACCACTCAGTCAAAGACCCATGATACTGATCGATGCTGAGCACAAGGTGACCTATCAATAATGAAAATAGGGCCAGGGTGCGGCTCTAGGCCTGTCCTCAGAGCAAGGTGTCGTCGTCGATAAGGACAAGACCCGCCAGCAAGAAGTCAATGGGGACCTTCTCAAACCGGCACGAGTAAAGGACCAATATAACTGATGTGATGATAAACATGATACTGACAACCAGGGATGACCGACTGAAAAATGAGTCAAGAGACACTGCAGAGAGGCCGACTCAGGCTAACTTCCCTTGAACAAAAGCACGACTCAATGTGACTATGTGGCAACATATGATGACTCTGTGTAAGTTCGCCATGCAGGAGGCACGAACGAACCCTCCATATGATTGGAAGAGATAACCAATCGGGGGAGAACTGACTCAATAACAAGGTTATGGCATACCTAAGTCAAACTAAATCCCACCCATGCGGAGGAGACTTTGTTTTGAGTGCTTTGTTCAAGGGCGACACGACTGACTCTAGCTGCCAACAATAAATGGAAATAACGTCCCTGTTCCCGCTCTTTTTTGGAATATTTAATTTTTTGTCTTTTTCTGATAAGCCGGAAAAAGAATAAAAGAATGCTATGGTACAGTGGAAAGAACGAGTGTCGGTGAAACAAATGATCTAGTTCCTGGGAAAGGAACATTCCTATGCTCAATGCAGGGAGCTGAAAACTGGTCGATGACACTCAGAGGTATGTTGCTTCCACGGATCAGGGTATGTCAAGCTGCAGAAGTCAAAGGTATGCAAGGTTGATTTTGCAGACGTCATGGTCAAAAGTTGGCTTAAACACGAGTCCAAATGAAGCCGGCTCTAGGCCAAAAGGTGCAAATAGTCAACATGCAATGCAGAAGTACAACTCAACACACGTAGGAGCCTCTAGGGTATAAGGCCAGAACGAAGCGAAGAAGCAAAGAGGAACGAGTCTTCAACGCACAAGTCATGGCGGGACTACAGAGGACTCCCGAGCCTACTCAAAACGAAGCAGCATGGGCAACAAATGTCAGTGAGGTGCTAACTACGATGCCCATGTAAAGGAATGGCTCTACCATCATGTCATGATTTAAAGAATCAGCGAGTGAAAATGGCTTACGAACCATAACACGATGGGGTGGACCCTACGGCAGATGTATCGGTCATATGGAGGCTAGTATGCATAATGCAACGGAAAAATGGTGTCCCTAACCTATATGCCAGTGAAAACACGATACCTGCCATGATGGGTCAGCAGTCATGGAATCGACTCGAACCGTCGAAAAGTGTCCAAAATGTCCTGAAAAACAACCCAATCTCGACATTCCAAGCTCCCAAGTTAAAAGTGACATGAAACCAAACAAAATAAAATTTTGAAAAAATTTTACATTTTCAAAACTTATAAAAGGCATTTTTGACTTACCATTTTCACCATTTGACTTGGAGAGCAAAAATTGTGGAGCAAAAGGAGCAAACTTCCCCGTGACCAATTCAACCGTTCAAAATTGCCGAAAACTTCCAGGTAAGCCTCAAACTTGTCTTGCAATTAATTGTGATAGTTTTTAGGAATTTTAGTTGATGTTTTACCGCTGGATTTTTGCAAAAAAATCTTTCGCGGCGTACACGCGGGTAGGGTATATTGAACTCGCGTATACGATGACCCTACACGCGACTGTATATAAAGGAACCCGCGTGTGCGCAGCGAACTAATTTTATAAACAAAACTAACGGATGAAAATGATTTTTTCTTCCAGGATGACTCTCACATGGCGTGAAAGAGAGCACTCAGCCGTGGATAATGAAGTTATGAACAATGATGAGGCATTAGATGCCCTACGGGGATGTGGATTGCTAAAATTTTTCAAGTTGCCAAATATGAAAGCAAACACGCGTCTGCTCGAGAGGCTCATTGATTATTGGGATATCGAGGAGGAAGCATTTGTGATTGATCAGATGCCACTCAGGATAGAAGTGGAAGACATATATTTTATCACGGGCCTTTCCCGAAGGGGAGAGGTAGTACATTCCCAGGGCAGGACACGAAATAGCCTCAGTGTAGATGACTATGTACAACTTTACTGCCCAGGTCATCGGAAGGTCGGGAGCCAGATCTCTATCCTACACGTGGCGGGTTTGTCACTCCGGATAATCTTGTTCACCATAGCTCGAGTGAACGGATCATCCTTGCTACATCAGGCGTCACGGGTAAACATGAGCGTGGCAGTGGACTGTCTCACCACTGTGTTTGACTGGTGTACTCCTCTTCTTGCCAACATGAAAGAACAACTCACTTCTATCAGGAGGGGAGAGACCAAGAACTTTGGGTACGGAACCATCTTGTGCACTTTCTTCTTCGAGAAGGTTCCCGCACTCCGCCCCAGGGTAGCAGTTTCCATCAGTAGTCCACGTGATCCACGCATGGGCCGGTGGGCTGACTTGATGAAACGTCTGGGGGTGGGGAAGTCCCAAGGAATGCATTCGACGATGAATTTTTTGCCTGGTGGGAGCAACAAATCATCTCCATAGATGACTACCCCTATGCTGGGCTGGATTTCCGAGGAGATCCTGATCTAGTGTTACCACCGAACGCAGCATGGGGCGAGATAGGTAAGATTTTTTATTTTTATGATTTTTTTTTAATTTTTCAAATATAATGATGAATTTTGAAAAATATTTTTTGATGAGATTCAAATGACTAATATGATGATCATGTTCCAGACATTGGGCCAGTACGACCAGATGGATTCCCGCGGCATGGACGGCGTGGCCGAGGAGCCGAAGAGGCGGCTGCGGATACGGAACGGACCTTAAACAACGTCCAACGGCACTTGGCGAGACTAAGTCACCGAGTGCCGATGGCCAAGATAGAGGACCTTCCTCCAGATATGCAGCGTCATGTGGTTGGCATGCCACGTGACTGGGTTCGCGTCTTTCGGCGTGTGGCCAATGCTATAGTGGCATACTTAGATGCTCATCCTGAGCCGAGGCATTAAATATGCCTGACATGATTATGGGCATTTGAGTCCCAATTTTGTATATTTTTGGACACACATATGTACACTCGAGACGCTTTATGACATATATATATATATATATATATACAGTTTGACCTTTTGATGTATGATTTTATGATGATGAATGATTGATATGCCAGTCTAATGCTTGATTAGCGATAGAATCGGCTAACCAATTTCGAGATCTTGGTATGTGCAAATAATTAATGTAAATAAATGATCTTTGCAACAACCTCACCCTTAAATATTGGCGATATAATAATGGATCCCTAACCCGATAAATGTTATTCAATTGAGACACTATCAATTGAGAATCAAGATATACTACCAACGAGTCGATCCCATAAGAGATTGCCTCGGATAATAAATTGATAACAGCTGTATACTCGGCCATATTGTTTGAAGCAGGACCGATACACACGCCTCTCGATACCATCAATTGACCAGTTGGATAATAAAGTACCCAAGCTGCGGAAGCAAGATTCCGAGTGTGCCAACTAGCACCATCGGCGAACCCAAAATAGACCAAATCATCCATCAGCACTTGCCACAGCAGACCAAAAAGCACTGATATCAGAAAACGCTCGACGATCTATGTATAAAATATATACATAAAATACAAAGAAGTCATTGCCCAGCCTGAACTACGCATAGTAATTCTTTAGGTAGAGCCCATTTCTGGGCTCTGCCAGCTTGTTCCCTTCAAAGTTGATTAGCTCATACGACCCTTTTTCTAAAACTCATTTAACAATGAAAGGACCGTACCACATAGGCTTAAATTTGCCTACCCCCAAGGTGTCTTAATCTTGGTCGTAGACCAAGACAAGGTCACCTTCAGAAAATACTCGAGGACGGACAGACTTATTATACTGTGTTTTCACCCTTTTCTTATGGGCCTCGTTCATCGTGGCGGCGTCTCGACGCTGCTCATCGAGATGTTCCAAGTGAACTAAGCGCTCTTCGAGACTCGAAGTCTCTGGAAGGAGTTCCACAGTCAACTTAAGGGATGGAATTTCACATTCGACCGGGAAGATGGATTCCATCCCATAAACCAGCTGGAAAGGTGTAAAACCAGTAGCCGTTTTGATGGAGGTTCGATATGCCCATAGAGCCGGATACAACATAATGTGCCAATTGGACCGATTTTTATCGATTGTCCGTTGGAGTATCGTCTTAAGAGTTTTATTAACTGCCTCGACCTGCCCATTGGCCTCAAGGTAATAAGGAGACGAATGCTCCTGACGGAAGCCTAATTTACGAGCCAATTCGGACATTAGTTGATTTTGGAAATGACTGCCATGGTCAGTGACAATCTCCCTTGGGATACCGAATCTTGAGATAACCTAATTGAAAAGAAACAAAGCTGCCGTGTCACTATCGTTCTTATAAGTAGGCATGGCTTCAGCCCACTTCGTGAAGTAGTCTACAGCCACGATAATGTACTTGTGATTCGCCGCTGAAGGCGGATTACAAGTCGTAAAGTCAATGCCCCACTTAGTAAAGGGACCAACAGTGACAACGGGAAAAAGAGGAGCTGGATGAGCACGCATCTTGCGAGTAAAAACTTGACATGGGTGGCAGCGTTTGACCGCTTCCACACAGTCCTTGAAAAGTGAAGGCCAAAAATAGCCGGCATGTAAGATGCGTTGGGCTGTAGCAAGCCCTGATAGATGACCACCACAAGCTCCACTGTGGCAATCATTGAGCACGGACTCTGCTTCCTCTAAGGTTAAACAACGCCGGAGGATTGAATCAACCCCTCGATGATATAACGTGTCACCAACAATAAGATAGTTTTTTTCTAGGTGACGTAACTTGCGACGTTCATCCTTGGAGAAAGTAGAGGGGCACTTCGAAGTCTGGAGATAAACAATGATATCTCCGTACCAAGGGTCTTGTGAAGAGATGAGGAATATATGTTCGTCGGGTAAACTTTCCTCATAAACAATATCATCTCCACAAGGTAGCTCCGAGATAAGTTCCGCAAAAACCATGGATTTCTTAGATTTGGCAGACAAGAACTCGAGATCGAATTCTTGCAAAATGACTATCCATCTATTATATTTGCCCCCAATCACTCGCCTACTGGGGACAAATTGAAATGGATTGACTGTCGCTAAGACAAAAGTTTTACGTAGCAAAATATAATGACGGAGCCGTTGGACAGCATGGACAGCTGCCAAGGCCAACTTCTCGACCGGAGAATAGTGAAGCTCAGGGCCTATTAAGCCTCGGCTCAAATAATAAATGACGTGCTCGGTGAGAGCGTCGTCCTCCTGAACTAGAACCATACCAATGGTTGATTCTGCTACTGCGAGATATAAAAGGAAGTCTCTACCATAATCCGGTGGACTCAAAAGCGGGGCAGAGACTAATGCTTTTTTCAAAGCATCAAACGACCGCTGCGCAAAGTCGTCCCATACAAATGGAACTCCTTTGCGAAGTAGACGCATGAACCCTTTAGTGATCTCGGCGTAATTTGCTATAAACCGTCTCAGGAAGTTAGCCTTCCCTTGAAGACTTTGAAGTTGCCGAAGTGAAGACGGGGGAGGCAACTAAATTATTGCCTCAACCTTGAAGGGATCAACCCGAATCCCTTCATTGGACACAATAAACCCTAACAGCCGAACGGATGTAACCGCGAAAACGCACTTATTGGGATTCAACCGGATTTTATAGAAACGACATCGCTCAAAGACTAATCGAAGATGACTGGGATGATCAGTTCTCTTTCGAGAACGAGCAGCGAGATCATCCAAGTATGCCTCGATGATATGTTTGATGTCGTGGAAAGCGTATGACATGGCCCGCTGAAAGGTGGCTCCAGCGTTTTTAAGACCAAAAGGAATCTTTCGATATGCAAAGGCACCCCAGGGACATATGAAGGCTATCTTATGCTGATCTTCAGGACGGATAGAGATTTGATTATAACCTGAGAAACCATCCATAAAGGAGAAAATCTCATTACCCGCACACTCGTCAATAATTTGATCAATAAATGGCGTGGGGTAATTGTCTTTAGGACAAGCCTTATTTAAATCCCTAAAATCGATGCATACCCGGACTGTTCCTTGCTTTTTATCTACGGGGACTGGATTAGAAACCCAATCAGTAAGAGGAACAGGGTATATAAAACCCGCCCTTAGCAGCTTCTCAACCTCAGCTTTGATAGCCGCTGCTTTCCTAGGGTTAACAGGCCGAAGCCTTTGACGAACCGGTTTTGCGTTTTCGTACGTCTTGATCTCATGTTGGACTATAGAAGGATCAATGCCAGGCATTTCCTCATAAGACCAAGCAAATACATCACGATATTCCTTAAAAAGGTCGGTGTAGATTTGAATTTCTTCAGGGGAACACTCGATTCCGATGAAGATATTCTCAATGATGTTAGGGTCCCTAGAGATGTTGATAGGTATCGTTTTTGAAATTACCGACATATTACCTTCGGCACGAATGTGTGCTGGAGCCAAAGGGTTTGACACCATATCAACATCACTAGTACAGAGCTCGGAAAACCTAGATTCCACTTCCTGCAGGGGAGGAAGAAAGTACGAACGATGGTGTAAATCTTCCCAAGGTTGATCTATACCCATCATTGCTTCAAGGATTGCTTCTTCAGAAGGTAAAATGGAATCCAAGCAATCCAAGGTAGAGATAGAATCTAGGCTCCAGGCCGGGGCCACATGACCATCCAACTCTTCTTCAGAAAAAGGAGTGGAATGGTTCTCTGCAGAGTCTACAATGGACTGATATCTAAGCTCAGCTGCAGATATAGGAAATTCCATTCCATTTACTTTTCCTTCAACTAATGTGGTCGTAGGTGAAGGCAAGGTCCAAGGGTCGGAAAAATAATGAGTTCAGAAGAACTCTTCTCGAGGAGACTCCTTGGATGATGAAATAACATTAATTTTTGCAAAAGGAGAGGGAAGATCGAATGTACCCATCAATGAGGAATACATCCCTACTCCTAAATTCTTAGTCGGCGGGCGAGGGTTATCCACCAAAGGAACAGTAGAGTCGGAGTTTGCTTTAGGATCGATTGGAGAATAGTCCAATTGATCCACCTTAACGATTTTCCCCTCATGAGGAAAGCAAATGACACGAAACAGAGTCGATACAACGGCTTCCATCTCGTATACCCAATTCCTTCCTAATAGGAGATTATAGTCTAGGTTCGCATCTACGACTTCAACTTCGATATTAACGACTTTCCCTCCAACACATATAGGGAAGGCCGGGATAATCCCATGCGGCTTGTGAGAATGACCATCAAATGCAGTTAAGACGGTTGGTGAAGGAACAGCCGAAGGTGAACCAATAGCCTTCCAACATGACATCGACATGACACATGTGGAAGCTCCTTCATCTATTACGGTACGGAAAATATTGATTTTCCGGTATGTGGACTTTATCTGAAAACCCATATGATGAGGAAGTCTCTTTTTGACATTTAACATGTCAAAAGTGAGCACTAAAGAATTAGCCGGATCGACTGCTCCAATCGCGGAGAGTAAAGCACTTCTCTGAGCCGGACACGACTGGAGAACCTCTAAAGCGGACATAGCACACGGGCTTTGAGCCAGATCCTCCACAATGGAATAGTTCTGGGCAGCCCTAGCGTTAGGGTTGATCGTCGCGCGTTTGGCGGAACCTTTCGGTATCCGAGGTATAGTCTCAACAGGGGGTCGCTCAATGTGAAGGTCAGTATTCCCGGGAACAGTTTTATCCTTCGACGTTTCGGCTTCACCATAATCACGTGACCGAGTAGCCACATGAACATTTGAACCCATCATAAAAACATTTGATGCTTTTTCCCCTTCCTGGTTTCCCCCCGAGGAGGTCCCAGGGTTCGAACTCGCGCCAGCAAGAAGTTGCTGCCCTTGGGGAAACGGGTTAGTTAACACAGCTTGCGAACTAGAAGTCCCTTGCTGTCCTAACAAGCGTTGAGCGTCTTCAATCCTAGGGCAAAGATGAGTTAGATGGTCTCCTTTGCATAACTTGCAAGGAAACTTAACTTTCTTTCTCGACTCACCTTTACCACCACCAGCGTTGTTGCCGGATTTATTTGCATCGGGCTTCCCATCCGAGTTCTTCTTCTTACCACGTCCTTTATTTTTCCCATTGGAGTTTTGATTTCCTTTGGGGTTATCGGATTGGACGGCATTAATTGAAGAAGTTTGGGAAGCGGGAGGATTAGACAATGTGACTTGGTTGTTGGAAGCAGTTTGCAAAGACAACTGCTGCAATTGATTCAACAAGTTCACTGTAGTTGTGTCTACTGACCCAACGATACCATCCGCGTGCGGACCTGGCTTCGGCTTAGCTAGATCAACCTTAGATCCAGGAGCATCTGGCAAGTACTTTTGTAGGATCCCAGACTGAGAGTAGATCAATTCTAACTGCTGGGCCCTAAAAATGGCTTGCTCCTCAGAATAGACCCCAGACATGGAGACATCCTTGGAGATCTCGGGTTGTAGAGACTTCAAAAACCACTCGAGACGGTACTCCGGAGGGATTTCAGCTTTGATGAGCCTCTTTCTCCGTCTCCATTCCTGAATGTGATCGGAAATGTGAGTAGCCTTATCCTGACGAAAGGTAGCCAGAAGTTCAGTTCCGGCGTCATAGCGGACAGGCAACTGAAAGTGATTTAAGAAAATATTGGCTAAGTCGGCGAAGGATGAGAAGCTGCCCCCTGGCAACTCTATATACCACTTGGCCGCGTTGCCAGTTAAGGTGCGCTGAAAGAGTCTCAACCTAATCGAATCATCGATGAGGGAGTTGGATGAGCACCATAGATGGAACGTGGTTACGTGGTCGCCTGGGTCCTCACCACTCTTCCCTTCGAATTTTGGAATGTCCGAAGGGAGTTTAGTAGGGACCGGAGGCCAGGCCGAATTATATTTAATTGGGTCGTTTGTTAACTTTGTGAGATCTAGCAAGTTTAACGTTGCCAGAAACGGAAGCCTAGGAGGACCTAAGGGATTCCATCCAGACTGGGCAGAACTCCCTAAGCTCTGAAAAGATTGTCCTGGAATTTGTGAGGCACCAGGCTGCCCGAAGTAACCAGTGGAACCAGCTGAACCAAAATGCAAGCCTTGAGATCCAGAAAAATTCGGAGTTTGACCAACTCCTGCCGTATAACCTCCATAACCCGCAAAGTTTCCTCCTAAAGAATGGTAAGGAGTTGATAACCCCTGATATGGATTCCAAGCCGAAGCAAGGGGAGGAATACTTTGAAATGAAATAACCGTGGTGTACGGCCTATTCCCTTGCTGGCCGATGAATGGATTCCCAGTTCCCGCGTTACTAACCCTAGGGTTATTCCAACCTTGGAAAGGATTGTTGCTTTGTCCTACTGAAGAAAAAGGCATGGATCCTATCGTCGGGTTGGAATGTGGTATATGACCACTTCTGAAAGGAAAACCCTGGAACGAAGCCGATCCGCTCGCCATGGACATAGCGGCACTAAACGGGACCGATGGAATACCCTGTGATTGGGTGCCAAAAGGGAAAAATCCAGTACCAAAAGCATTGGTTTGGGCATTTCCACTCGTAGATGGAATGGAGGTAGACCCAAGTAAAGATGTGCTCGCAAAAGACCCAAACAAGGAAGTGGAGGGGATGGAAATAGTTCCTCCCCCTTGCACTGATGTAGGGGTTTGCATAGTCGTAGCACTCGTAGAAGCCATGCTTCCAGTAGTAGTCATGAATGGTAAGCGCGTAGCGTAACCTGGACTTGCTGGTCTATGTGACGGAGTCCCAACGTATTGCAATACGTCTGGATGACTAAATGGTAGGAGAGAATTCGGAGCCCCTAACGACTCTAAGAATTCTTCTACCTCTACGTTATTCTCCGCTTGAAAGCGAACTCGAGAAAGGATTGGAGTATCCCTCTCTTGTTCAGAAGTACCAGGCCTTGCTGGGACAATAATGCCCCCGCTAGGAGGATCAATCTCCCATGCGTCAACCGGCGTAGGACGAACCCCACCGGTGGTATTCCCTCTGCGCCTTCTCGGAGAAGGCTCTAAACTCGGTGGTGAAAGACCACGAAGTCTTCGAGATCGTCTAGGAGATCGGTCAGCCACTTTGAATTTTTTGTTATGATCTAACTAAAGACTCAAAAAATTGAAAGCTAGGCCAACTAGGAGCATAGAGCACACACTACAAAGTCCCTAAAGATACAGCCAGTCAAACAACTTCCAAGTATTTCCACTCCGGGTGATTAAGACCGGACACCAAAATACGAGAAAGTGAATCAAGGGGCCTTCCGAAGATAGTCTGGGATGATGAGGGCCCAGTCCTATCAGCGAAGGTATCAGAGGAAGTTACGCTGACCTCCTAACAACAGCCTGCGTCGGTGCAAGCCCCCAAGCTTCGCAAGGGTGCCCTCAAGTAGTACTGTCGAGAGTGATACAACGTGAACCTCAGGTGCCACGGGATTCCCCTCCGCAGCCACCTGTGTAGATCCCTAGGAGAGGCAACTATGGGTACCAACTCGTCGCAAAAGCCAGGCGGAACAGTCATGAGGTAAGTTCGGATAAGTAGGAGAGGGGGTATCTCTCTTCCCTGTCTTCACAGACCCTCGTGCTTAACTCCCAGATCCGGAGCTTTCCTGGTCTTCCTAACGCTATTGGATTTACTCTCATTAATCAGACTCTTATGTTTGACGTTTTATGTGGCCTTGGAGAGTTAACTCTCCACTCGCCTAATCCAAGGCCCTAAAATCCTAAACTTGTTGGTGTAACTGACTAAAACAAAAAGTTCTAGTGGATTTTAATTTAGCGCTTGATTTTATTAGGTTGTTCTTTAAGTCAAAAGGTAACGGAGATGAAACTTGTGGTGTTTTATGGACGCAAAAGAAATTAATAAAAGTTAGCTACATGGACATGCACTTTTTGTTTTCGATGAAGAGCAATTTCTATGAGGTTCAGAGATACTTCTAATGTAAACAATTTTTTTTTTTCTTTTCAGACTCCACACTCACAAAAACTAACAAAACTATATATGCCTAAAAAGAGATGCAAATCTATCCTAATGCAAGAACTATATGTGGATGCAAGATTTTAAAGACTACTCTAAAAACAAAGAAGGAAAGTTGCTTTCTTATCAAATTTGTCTTGCCACTAAGATGTTTAGATAGAAGATGATGTGTTACCAATCATTTCGTCCAAACAATAAAAACAAGTTCGAAGATAAAGACAAAGCACTTTCACTTTGCAAAAAAGGAAATCAAATGAAAAGCAAGTTTAAGAAAGCGAAACTCAAAACTTTCAAAAGATTTTCTTTCAATCAACAAAGAAGTCTTTTTCAAGGAATGCTCTCAAAAATACTGACACTAATGATTGAAGAAAAGGCAACCGAACACTTTTGCGAATTCACACCTTTGAAATGATGAAAACCCAACAAAAATAAATGTGTTCGAAATCACTCTTGACAATCAAAAGCAGCAATGAAAGTCCAAAAGATCAAAAGACAAGTTTCAAGAAAATGGTAACAAACAACTTTCCCAAAACGAAGGAGCAAATGGTCACAAAAAGGGTTTCGTTAAGCAAACAAAAAGGGTCATCAAAACAAAATGAACACAAAGATTGAATCCAACCTTCCTACTCTGCCAAAACAAAGCAGTCAAGACTCTAAACCAGAAATCTTGTGTGTCAAAATCAATGACGCTTGCAATCAACGAAAACAAGACTAATACTCCTTATAACTAGAAAGAGTTCAGAACAAGATGCCCCCTGTCAAACAGAGAACTGTTACTGGAAAATAACTGCTTAAAACTGACCCAAACTACCAGACAAACATTCAGCAAAAAGAAAATTTACAAATCTTGAAAATTATATAATATACGCGCCTGCAGTGATGTGCAGAATGCGTGTACACGCGACTGTAACTGAGGAAACTCGCGTATACGCGGGTTCACTTAGTACAACTTGCGTATATACGCTTCTGTAATCCAGAAAAAGAGCGTATCTGAAGTTTTTCAAGAAAAATAAAAAATACAGACTGAAAAAACTGGAAAATCTTGGAGTTCAAGAACAGATCAGACAGTCAGAGCCAACAAACAGAGGGGCTGAGTCTTGATTGGCTTGATGACTACCCAAACTAGGAACAACAAGAGTGTTGTTCCCCAGCGGAGTCACCAATTCTGGTTGAAGGGAAAATACCCCTAGGGTCCTTTGGGTTAAGACTCTACCAGACTGAAAATTGCTTATTCAAAGAAACACACGCACAGCCATTATCTTTACTTTAAGCAAATTCTAATGTTAAGGGTACGTACCTAAGGTCCTACGTTTGAGAAGGCCTTTAGGGTCCAAACCCTTCTTGGAGTTCCCTTCTTACTCCTTTGACCTGTAAAACAAACAAATCAAAGAACACAACAGTACATAGACAAATACTTATGCATAAACCATCTTCATGCTATAAAGTTAGTTATAAAAATCTTTAAGTAACTACTTGCATAAGAATTCAAAACATGAATCTCATAAGCATAAAGAAAGATTGTTTCGGGAACCAAGACGTGTTTCTTTATATAAAGGCAAGTAAAGTACATATAACGGAAAGATATCACCTGAAACACCTTCAGCAGGCTCCAAGAAAAGCTTCCTCCCGGATTCGTTCCAGCCTCAAGCCCCCAGCAAGAGCTCCTTCCAAGTCTTACTCAATGGTGACATAAAGGATGAATGATCACCAACACACATGGAAACAAGGGTTTCCTATGCAAAATGGGGGAAGTGCAGAAAGCACCAAGGACTTCAGACCTGGTCTAAGGGAAAAATCTCACCATAATAATCTTGCTCTCTTTTCTCTCTCCCTTTGGCCTTCCATTTGATGTCTTTTTATACCATCTCCAAAGTAGTTTTTTAGTTAGGAGTTGGTTGGGAACAGTTGGGCCACGGGCACTAACAGGTGATCTAGCAGGTAAAACCCGCGATCTCCACCCGAAAATGAGGAATTATTTATTATTTTAAGTGTTTTAATACATACACGCGGGTTGGGTATACACAGACCCGCGTGTACACGCGTTTAACTCAGGGCAATGTCACGTATAGGGAATAAAACACTGTTTTTTAAATTTTAGGACCAAGTCTGGAAGGAGGGGTTGCCCTAGGCCATGAGTGCAGCATCACAAACCATAAGAGTGAGATTTGGAGCTATAACAAGAGCCCAGTCTCCTTCCTGAAAGACCTTGTTCTTGATGAGTGCATCATGCCATTTAGCTCGCTACTGTTGAATAAGTGCTGTATTTTGTAATGCAGAGAGCCTGATTTCGTCCAATTCATTAATCTGCTGTAATCGATTAGTTTGTGCCTCACATAGATCTAGGCTGACTTCCTGTGCGGTTCGTAACGTTTGGATTTCGAATTCTATGGGGAAAATAGGTTGTTTTCCAAACACTAATTGATAGGGTGAATAACCGGTGGTACTTCTCCATGTGGTTCTATAGGCCCACAGTGCTTCGGGTAATCGGGCGGCGCAATCACGCCTATGTTTCGCAATGGTTTTTGTTAGAATTGATTCGATTACCTTATTGCTACTTTCTACTTGCCCATTCGCCTGTGGGTGATATGGGGTAGTAATTTTATGCTGGACGTGATAATTGTTAAGTGTTGCAGCTAATTTGTTTCCGGCAAATTGTGGTCCTCCATCTGTAACTATTTCCCTCGGAAGGCCTTAACGTACAAACAAATGGAACAGGAACTCTATTACAGAATCTTCTGTAGCTCTAGGCAATGCTTCGGCTTCAACCCATTTGGTGACATATTCTGTCGCCACCAAAATATATGTTCTCTGATTTGATGATGGGTTGATGGGTCCAACGAAATCAAGAGCCCATCGTTCAAATGGTTCAATGACTAATTGTGGCCTCAGAGTCATTTCGTCGGCTTGACCAGGTCATCCTGCTCGCTGGCAGCTGTCACAGGCTTGGACAAATTTCTTCGCATCTTTGAAAATTGTAGGCCAGTAGTATCCTGTCTGCAATACTTTATGTGCTATTCTTTTTTCAACAAGGTGTCCCCCACATGGTCCATCATGATAGGCTTTTAAGATGTCGAAAATTTCATCTTCTCGAATACATCTCCTAATTTGCATGTCTGCCCCTGTGTGGAACAAATAGCCCCCAATCCACGAAAATCGAGTACTCTTCTGAACAATCTTCTTAGTTCATTAGGGGTTAAGTTTTTTGGTAGCTTACCTACTGCAAGGTAATTGGCAACATCAGCATACCAGGGTGTTTGAACAGCAACAGCAAACAGGTGCTCATCAGGAAATTGATCTTCCACTGCTGCTGCTTCAATTGATTTTGGTATTCGTGAAAGAAAATCAGCTACAAGGTTTTCCTTGCCAGGTTGATCCTTGATTGTGATATCGAACTCCTGCAATAAAATCAACCATCTAGTTATTCTGGCATTTGTGACAGGCTTATTTGCTAAATATTTGATAGCAGAGTGATCTGTATATAAAATAACGGGATAGCCTGTGATATAATGTCTAAACTTATTGACAGCATGTATTACAGCCAGGAATTCTTTTTCAGTGACAGTGTAATTTAATTTAGCAGGGGATAAATTTTTGCTGATATAATAGATAGCATATGGTTTTTTATCCTCTTCCTGCCCAAGGACTGCACCGATTGCTGTATCTGAGGCATCAGATGAGATTTGGAATGGTAAATTCCAGTTTGGTCCTCGAAGGACTGGAGCTGTTGATACAAGCTTCTTTAGTTCCTTGAAAGCATGGTCGCATTTTTCTGTCCACAAGAAATCAACATTACCAGTTAGTGCATATAGAGGTGCAACAATGTGTGAATAATTTTCTATAAATCATCTATAATACCCAGAAAATCCAAGAAAGTTGCGTACCTCTGTTTGAGTAGTGGGGGTGGGGATAAGCAAAAGTATTTGAATTTTGGCCGGGTCTACTTGAATGCCAGCTGCTGAAACATAGTGTCCTATAATGAGCCCTTCAGTCATCATCATATAACATTTTTCATGGCTTAAGCAAAGCCTGGTAGCAATGCAACGTCGTAGGACTTTTTCTAGAGTGTCTAAAGCTGGATCAAAATCATCTCCATATGGTGTAAAGTCATCCATGTACAATTCAAGTCCATCATTTATTAAATCTGCAAAGATGCTAAGGACAGCCCTTTGGAATGTGGCAGGAGCATTACATAGGCCAAAGGGTAGAACTCGATAGGCAAATTTTCCCCAAGGACAAGTAAAAGTAGTTTTATCCTGGTCTTCAGGGGCAATCTGAATCTGATTGTATCCACTGAAGCCATCCAGGAAAGAAAAGAATTTCTTTCCTGCTAAAGTGTCCAATACTTGGTCTATGTATGGGAGAGGGAAGTGGTCTTTTTGTGTGGCTTTGTTTAATTGTCTGTAATCCACACAAATCCTCCATTTCCCATTCTTATTGGGTACCACCACAAGCGGAGAGACCCATTTACTATCAGAAATAGGATAAATAAAATTAATATCTAAAAGTTTCTGAAGTTCAGCTTTTACAACATCTTTTAGATGAGGGTTGAGTCTTCTTTGCGGTTGACGAACAGGTCTTGCATATTTTTCTATATAAATATGGTGGGTGCACAATTGGGGATCAATCCCTTTCATATCAGGGTAATCCCACGCAAATGCTTCTTGATACTTTCGTAACAGAAGGATGAGCTTTATTTCTTGATCCGGTGTAAGGTTGGCATTGATATTTAGAGTCTTTCCTAGTTCAATTTCCACTACTTTACTGTTGGCAACAGAGGTCACAGGTATTTTTTGGTCATGCGCATCTTTCAAAGGATCTTCTTCTAGTTCACTGTCGAATGCTGCTTCTATCATGAAACACTGTGTGTGAGTTCTAGATTGAGTTTGACTAATGAAATTACTGATGGCATCGTCTTCTTTTTGGTCTTTAAAGTCTAGAGCCTTCTGTACAGATAATGGGGATCTGATATTGTCAGTAAGGTATGACACAGGGCGCTGGTTAGTTTTTATCATTGTAAGACTTGGCTGTGCTGGAGGGTATAGAACTAGATTTTTAATATATGGTCCTTTAGTTATAGTCATATTTCCCTGCCGGCAACCAATGTAAGCATCGACAGTAGCAAGCCAAGGTCTACATAAAATTAGCGGGTGTCCATCCAGTCGGGTTTTTGGATTAATTATCAAGAAATCGGTTGGGTATTCCCAGGAATCCACAGCGACCATGACATCATATAGAGTACCTTCTGGTCGAACTACAGATCGGTCGGCCAATTCTAACAAAGTAGAAGTAGGTTCTACCGGTGTAATGCCGAGCTTTTGGCAAGTAGAGGTTGTCAAAATATTAATTGAAGCTCCCAGATCAACTAAAGCATTAGTCAGGGTCTGACCATAGATTTGAACAGTTACGATTGGATTTCCCGGATCTTCATATTTAATGGGTGTCTCCTTTCCTGATAACAGGTCAGATAAAGTACTGACTACTTGGACTCTTGGGTTAGTGGTTGCATTCCTCCTTGATTTTTTTATGCACAATTCTTTTATAGTTTTTGCGTATATAGGGATGTCTTGAATGGCTTGGAGGAATGGAATTCTTATATACAGATTTTGTAACTCTCCCAGAATGTCAAAGTCTAGATATTGTATAGGTCGTGGTATGACTAATCGTTCTGGGAAGGGAAGAGAGGATGTACTTGCTTGATGATGGTTTTGCTCCTTATTTACTCCCTCTTGTTGTAACGGCTATTCTATTGGTAACTGATCTTCAATGTGAACTATTTTATCTCCCTCTGTTTCTATTATACGTCCAGATCTTAACTGGAGATCATTGCACTCCCTCAGGTCAGGTCCGATTTCTAATGATTCCATGATTTGGAGGGATTGGACCGGTCTATTATTTGGATTGGGATTGGGTTGGGCTGGGAGTTGCGGTCTCAGATTAGACTGGGGGTTTTGTTGTAAAGCTGGCAGAGTCGGTTGAGGGAGCGGAATAGTTCCTGCTGGCTGATATGTAGATTTTGGCCAGTTTGTCTGCCAGGGTGAACATTGTGAAGTAGAGGGAATCCACTGTGGAGGATATGGGTTATTCTGCCAATATGGTGGGGCGTAAGGAAAATTCAGCCAACCATATTGGCTTGTCTGATTCATCCATGGATTTGGAGAAGGAAACGGCTGTGGTGACCAGTTTGAAAATGGGGGTTGAGATTGATTTTTCCACATACTATATTGCTGAGCATTATACTGCGGAGGCTGGAAAGAAAAAGTTGGATATGAAAACATACCATATTGCCTTGGTTGCCATTGGCGACGCTGGTTAATGAAGTATGCTGATTCTGGCTCTTCTTCCGCTTCCTTATATACTGCCTTCAATCCAGGAAGTGAGGGGCAACTCTCAGTAAGGTGATCTTTTGTACAGATAGCACATGTTTGAACTGCATCCAGTGGACATTCCTTGTGGCTATGTTTTCTTCTACATCGGGGGCAGAAGATCGCCAAATTCTGTTCCACCTCCATCTGCTTCTTTTTAGCCTGCACAATATCAAGTTATGTAGTTAATCTCCCCAGAATATCAGTTTTAAAATTTTCTAATAAATTTCAAAGTTCTACACGTGTTACTCCTTCTGTTGATATTTTGTTATCTCTAACAAACCGATCATATTCTGTTGGTTTTATCCTTGTGCTGCCTCTCGAACTCCTGATACATAAATCAATGATGTCAGCAAAATTCTCTTGATAAATATCCCCTTTTCCCATGATATTTAATGTTTCAATCCACTGTTCCTTCATGCCTCTGATCAATGCAGTTTTTAACACATTATCAGGCAGAGGTAGTGATGCATAGGGAGATCTTTGTAAATTATACTGAAAACGTTCTACGTACTCCTCTAATGTTTCATTTGGTCTAGCTATCATTTGGAATATTTCATCTTTTAATTCTCTAGACCTACAATAATCCTGATATTTTTTTAAGAAGCACTCTTTCATTTGATCCTAATTATTAATGACCCCACCACCTAGGCCCATAAACCATCTTAAAGCAGCCCCCTTTAAGGTAGAGGGGAACAATTTCAATTTCTGGGGATCGGTGGTGTAATCATACCCCCTGCATAACACATCGAATTTGAATAAAAATGCATCTGGATCTTCTGATGTGAGACCGTGAAATGTGGGGATATGTTGGAGAGGGCTAGCTTTCATGGGCGCATTTGCTGCAAAATCCACTATAGGATATTGCAATGTAGAAGTTTGAGTATTTGGCTGATTCTGCGCCATGGGATCGAATATATGCCAATATCCTTCCGGGATTTCTAAGAGGGTATTCCTAGGCTGAGAAGGAACGGCCTTGACAGGGATTGTGCTAATAACACTTCCTTTGTCTGGAATAACGAAAATCCCTATTGCTTGAGGAGATTGAATTCCTTCAATAAGGATTTTTGCAGCACTCCCTTTATCTGGGTTATTTAATGGCTGGTCTGTTTCAATAGGAGATTTGGGTTCCCTGGTTTCCCCTGTTTCTCCTTCTCCTTCAAAAAGGTTACTAAAATTCCCTTCCTGCAATAGCTCGGGAGTAGAATTTTCAATTTCTTGAAAGTCCTGCTCCTCAGTTTGACTATGCACTTCAGCAAAGGCTACAGATGGTGATCCTGTGGCTTGAAGGGAGCTAGTAGGCTGTTTGGAATTGATTTTCCTGAGGCCTACTGATGGCTGAGATTCAGTTCTCTTATAGATTTCGTCTATGAAGGTTGTTCGGCCAAGGGTCATTGGCCCTTTGGCTTTTTCGGGTTTGAATGGAGGTTTGATATTCTTTTCTGGCTTTTTCTGCTTAGTCATGCACTCTAATAAACTACTAAATCCTATTCAACCAAAAATTCTGCTAGGAAAGCGGACGGTGGAGCAGGATTTTACATGCTCCATACGCAGGTTCTTACCTTTCGTTTTTAAAATCCAACTCTCCCCTAGCAGATTCGTACACTACTCTGTAAAAGACAAATGGCTATACTCTTTCTCCGGCAACGGCGCCAAAATGTGGAGCTGTAACAAGGGTCTCTTTCACCTCTAATTATCCCACATTAATAAGTCAATCCGGGAATGTTTTATCATTGCAAAGAGTATCTCAATCCGAGGCTATTCGTCAGTGTAATGCTTAGTAGTACAGCGTTCAGAAAATACAAGAGTAAACGGATGTTAAACTATGACTAAATTACTTCAAAAGGATAAAATCACACAAGACAACTTATCAGTCAAGGGTGTGGAAGCGATAACCCATCCCTCTAGAAATGGATGGAAAGGAAATTAGAGCATGGACCGTAGGTCTGGGAGCTAGGCAGCTACTGCTGAGGCTCTCTACAGCCTTAGACCTTCTCTCACACCAAAGCAGCCAAAGCAAGTAAATGGAATGGCAGGAAGTAAAATGGAACAACAAATAGGAAATGGAACGGCAAGTCTAAAATGGAACAACAGTAAATGGAACAGCAATCAAAAAAACTAATTCTCGCGAGTCAGAACCAAACCAAACTCACACTCCACGATAAGATAACAATATTTTCTCTTAAGGCAAATGGAATGGAATGTACTTTATAGAACAACACTCATTGATGAATTATGGAATAGCAGTAATCAATCATATATACACACAACACACTAGTATAGTAATCTGATGATTAAAGAGAATATGTTTCCAAATAGAATAGCATCACTTTTGGATTCCAATAATCGGGATTTCAAATGAATCCAATAACAGTAATATTCAGTACAAACGCTCTATAATAGAAATAGCTGGTTTAGACTAATAACATGCAATCAACTCTGAAAAGATTCAATCAGGTAATGCAGAGTCACTACATGGATTTCCTGAAATAACCATTAATGAGTTAATCATAGCAGAGGGTGGAATAGGATATGAAAAGCATATCAGATTACCGAGCAATAAAGATAAGCAAACCACGCAGAAATCAAGTTATAATGATACAAAACCAAGTGTCCTTCGGAGCCGGGCCCTTAGCTTCCAATGGTACACCGCCTTAGATTACTCCAGACACAAAGATGAAATAAACACCAAGTATTTTATATTAACGCATCAACAAACGTACAGTAAACCAGGTCTCCTCACGAGGGTTGATCATTTCCATCACCAAAAATTAGGAGAAGCCATTAAAATTGAAAAAAAAAAGAAAACTCTTAATAGGGAAGATGGATGGAAATTAAGCAGCTCGTGGGTCCCTTCTCTTTGTTCTTTCCCTTGTTAGATTCTTCTTCTTTTTTATAAATAAATTATAATAACAAAATATTAGAATCTATTATTTTTTTATTTTTTTAAATATAATTGTGTTTATTGATAATATCTTTTTTATTTATGTGTTAATATTAGAATCTAAATAAATATATATATGTATATATAATTTAAATTTTTTTAAATAAATTATAATACAAAATTTGTTAGAATCTAATTTTAAATTAAAATTCAAAATAAAATAAAAATTAAATGATTTGATTTTAATCCTATAACATTCACATGTTTCTGTTGGAAATTTAGTAGTTAATCTTTCTCCTCATCCTGGTCCTAAATTTGGGTAAGATTTATATTTCCGTCAGTGAATCTTTCTCCTCATCCTGGTCCTAAATCTGGGTTCAAAATGTGTAGACCCATTGTTCTCAATGTGATTTTTCCCAAAAATGTGAACATTATATCATGAATCACAAAGCATAAAATTAAACTTATTATTATATTAAAAATATATTTTAATAAAATATATATATATATATATATATATATATATATATATATATATATATTTTAAAGTGTATATATGTTAATATAAATAATTATATTTCTTAATTTTTGATGATGTTATTTAACAATTTAATATTTTATTAGTTTTTTTTTATTTTCTTGATAAAATTTTTTGTATAAGCCACAAATACTAACTACTATATAATCTTTATTTTAATATTCTAACCCATTTAGAATAACCAATTTAGAAAAACTTTTAACCCAAAAATATAAAACAATGTGCTTTGTCCTGAAATATTAAATCTCTTTCACACTGTTATGCGGCTAGATGCGTCCCTGATTCTTTCGAATACGATTTTTCCGTTTGCTAATGCTATCTTTCTGGTGAACCAGCTTTTTCAATCATTCACTCTCTTTTCACCGGGGACAGCGGCCTTTAACAGTCTTTTTCACCACCGAAAGACCACAATATCAGTTACCCGCTTCCTAACACCATCATTGACTGCGTAAAATTTCATTCTCTCTTCGCGAAATTTGCGCCGGTGAACACTCAATTTTGCTATAACGTTGCTTTCGACTTCCCATGATTTTGTGGCCACAAACAGATTATAATCCAAATTCGTCATCATTGTATACACATACGTTTATGTCGGCCAACGCATTTTGTTCACACATTCTGTTGCTCTGTGAGAGTATGCTGCCTACCCTTCTACTTTAAAAATCTGCAATCTAAAAGTTTCTGGCTCATTGTGCTGGGCTGATAATGATCCAAACTAGCAAGTTTTTGGCTGATAATGATCCGAACTACCAAGTTTTTGGCTGATAATGATCCAAATTATCAATTTCCACGTAAATGCCTTTTAATGGAGTCCTTTGTCCATGTTATCCATATCTTTAATTCATTTCATGGCATAAGCAAAACTGAAAACCATGGTCAGACATTTAGTTTATTCAAAACCAAATCCAATCTCTCGCATTGTTATATTAACATTCATAATGATATTCTCACGAAGACAAAGTATTGGGTTTGATATCGTAACGTTTGTGTCCCTCGAGATACTTTGTAATTATGGGAATCGTTCCATTCCCAAGGACTCATAATTTGAAAGCCCCACATGGTATCATTTAAAATTTAGCGGCATCATTTCATATAATTATGAAATGGTATTATATTTTAGGTCATGTACATTTTTTGACATTGCAGTGATGTTTATATTTTCATGGGTGATATAATTGCTTGGGGTTTTGGTACACAGTGAAGGTTGCAAGATGTTCGGTTAGATTCCGAAAGTTCCATTGTCGTTCGGATTTGATGCAATTAATCAAAAGGTCGTAGAGGGGAAAAAATTTACGAATAGCACAACTGTAACCAAATTAGTACTTCATGCATTCAAACTAAAATAAAAGGAAAATAATATAACTCTTTGTATGGAGTCATTCGTGAAATTATGGTTTATAAAAATATAATAATAAGTTTATGGTGGTAGCTCAATTATTTGCTTTTGAGGCCCATGTTTATATCATAATTTTTTCCCTAGCTTAATTTTGTTGGAATAAGGGATTATTGAGAGGGGTGAGTAGTGATGGTGAGGTTATTAAAATTTTATGCTCAATTCTTCTATTTCATTGGCTTTCTGTTAGTTATTTATATGAGCATCCACACTACAATTTAAATGTGTAGTAAAACAAATCATTCACATGAGCACACAGTTAGTTATTTGTATGAGCATCCACACTATAAGTTAAATGTACGGTAAAACAAATCATTCACATGAGCACATAGTTCATCAGTTGAACAACACACACATATTGTCACATGTATTTTTACATGAAAATCCAAAGGGAAAAAACCACCAATCTATTTGTTATTATGATGTAAATTAAGCACCCACTTAATTACATCAAGTAGTTTGTGAGCGCTCACTCACAAGAGGCCCCAACTCCCTTCAAATAACAAGTCATCACTTGCCAAGAGGCACCAACCTTGTATAAATGTAGGAAACTACCTGCTCTAGCCACTGTTCTATTTTTCATACAATTTTCAAACTGAAAACAAAGGCTAATACGTATACACAGAAATATAAATCTGATCTACTGCAGTACCAACTCCTTTCCTTCTGCTCTACAGTTCTCTTTTGAATTGTTCTCTCTGTTGCTCAACCAAGTTTGGTCACTCCCCTCTACTTCACTATATCTCTGTTAAACACTTGGCCTAGGCACCTTCGCGTTTACACACTCACAGCGCTACACTCTTCAACTCACAAAAATTCTACATACCCCACTTTTCTCAACTATACTCCATTGTTTTTGTTCCTCTATTGCATTGGGAACAATGTTGTCTTTGTAATCTCTGACTTTGATAGTGTACTACAACATGGCATGGTCTGCAGTTGTTCTATTAGGTTGCCTGCACTCAACAACCAGATTCAATTTTGGAGATAGGCTTAGATCACTCAACCATCACAGTCGCATTGAATCATTGACTGGTTATCTAAGTGCCCCTTATGCTGAGAATAAATTTTTAGTCATCTTGTACACTTCAACAAGACTCCTCATTCCATTGTAACTTCTGCACTTAGTCACGACAATTGAGTTAATGCATAGAATAAACTTCTCAGTGTTTCCCTATGATGAGAATTAATTCTCAGTCAAATTGTACAGTCCAACGAGGCATTACATGCTTACAAACTAATCACAGTAATCAACCTGTACCTTAGGCATGTCTTTCTTGTTTTGTAATCAATTCTTCTGCACCCAACCATCTTTTCCATTGAATTCATCATAACGTGTATGACAGATCATGGATGACATTTTCCTTTTGAGCGAGGCCCGAAAAATTAGCTCTACAAGTCATGGTCATCATCACCTTGTCTCTATGGTCTACAGTCGTCATTAATACTGGCAACAACTCTATTCCTCTGCCATAGTTAGTGAAGTCACCAATAACACAGGAAGACCATGCAAAACTAACTCTTGGGCATGCCTTTTAACGTTGGTCAGGAGGTTGGAAGATCGTGGCTCAACCGCCTTCACCTATTATGCATCTGTATTTTCCTTCGACTCCATGACTAGACTTAGAGGGCTGAGAATTCTTTAATATTGAAAAACACCGCAAAATTGACTCTCGGGAACCCCTTCCAATGTTGGTCAATAGGTCGTGAGTCATCCCGCTTTACCTGCTTATGCGCCTGCATTTGCCTCAACCCCCGACTTACCCGTAGGCCCTGACTAGCTCCGAGGTTCGATTAGCCTGTAAGACCAACTTGAGTCCTCTTTTTTGTATTGTTTTGGCCCATTCTATTCATTCAATGCCAAAAATCAAATACACAAGAAAAACTTCACAAAACAACCCCTTGGCGCAAACTTCAAGGTTCTGCCACATCATTAGCTTATGTCATGCTGACATCGTCTAAGCCACATGGCACCTTATGCATGGTGACACGTGTTGCCTGAATTTGGCCCATTATGCCACCCAAAACTATCAAAATTGCTTGCCACATGTCCTCAGTACTGTCACATCATGCTGACATTATCTGCCACATTGCTGCCAACACATCATCGTGAGCCAATCACACTCTGCCAATTGTGTGTCTGTATTGGATCCCACATAGGTCGGGGGTCAAGGGTCGGGACTTTGTTCTCTTGCCAAATTATGTTGTGTGGCCCAACATCCAACTAGATAGTACGGTCATCATAGGTCGGGTTCGGGACTTTGTTTTCCTTCCAAGTGTAGGTTTTAACCCCATACAGAAATTACCTGCATACTAATTCTAAAACACAGAAAATAAACAATGCGAGAGCATAACACATAAAACACATATACACAGAGATTTTCCCCTGGATCCCAAAACCGGGACTACCAGCTTGATTTTTCATTATGTTCCTTTCAATGTTATAGTACATATTTATACATGCCGAAGCATCCAATATCATGGACCAAAAATCATCGCGTCCAATACCATGGACCGAAAGCCATCGCGTCCAAAAACATGTGTGAAAATCATGCATAAAACCAAAGGTGGTTCCGCTCATCCTAACATAGGGTCCAAAACCAAAAATTTCCGCATGTGCGAAAATCATGCACAAAACCATAGGTGGGTCCGCCCATCCTAACATAGGGTCCAAAACCAAAATTTTTTGGGGTGTTGCCCCGGATCCAATAAAGTGGGGTTATGGGTATGCCTCAAACCCCCTGTGACCCCCCCCCTCCCGCTACACAATCGGCGCAACGAAGGGGGGCTCCGCCCCCCCTCTAACCCCCTGGTTAACTACGTGGGCTAGTCATGGAAAGAATATAACACAACCCAACATTCTCCCACTTGTTGTTTTTTTCCACAGGGGGGCCATAAGAGAGCTTAGTCCTTTTTCCAGCCCTGAAACGCCCATTGTCTCTCTACACCAAGAGAACTTCTCAGAGCTCACAGATTTTGTCAATGCATCTGCAGTATTCTTCAAAGTGTCCACCTTTACCAGCAACACCTTTTTGTCTTCTATCATATCCCTCACAAAGTGATACTAAACATCAATGTGCTCTGTCTTTGAATGATATGAGGGGTTCTTTGCCAAGAAAATTTCACTTTGGCTGTCATAGTCTATCCTTATAGCTCCTTGTACTAACCCCATAATTGAACACAATCTTTGCAACCAAATTGCTTCCTTGCTTGCATGAGTGGCTGCCATGTATTCTGCCTCTGTAGTTGATAGTGCCACTACAAATTGTTTCTTACTCATCCAACTGATTGCACCACCAAATAGGTTAAACATGTACCCACTTGTAAATCTTCTCTGATACAGATCTCCAACCCAGTCTGCATCAACAAAGCCACAAATATCCAACATTCTGTTAAATCCTGAACTTCCTTGGTAGCACAAACCATAATCACTAGTGCCACGCAAATACCTGAAAACCCGCTTCACTGTTGTCCAGTGCTTCTTCCTTGGTTTTGACATAAACCTGCTCAATACTCCCACTGCATGTGCAAGGTCTGGCCTAGTACAAACCATTGCATACATCAGGCTACCAACTGCACTTGCATATGGAACACGGGACATGTCCTCTTCCTCTTCTTGTGTCTTGGGACACTGTTCAACAGATAACCTCACACCTACAGGAATAGGAACCTTCACCAGTTTACTATCATGCATATTAAACCTCTGCAGTATTGTCTAAACATACTTCCTCTAGTTTAACCAGAGCTTCCTCTTTGCCCGATCTCTTTTAATTTCCATGCCCAAAATATAGTTTGCAACACCAAGATCTTTCATGTCGAATTTGGAGGACAATTGGGTCTTCAAATCCTAGATAATTTCTTTGTCATTTCCAACCAGCAACATATCATCCACATACAAGACCAAATAAATAACACGGTCACCAATTAATTTAAAATACACACAGTGATCTGCTTTTCTTCTAGTGAAGCCAAGTCCCTGTATAAATGTATCAAATTTCTGATACCACATCCTTGGTGACTGTTTTAACCCATACAGAGACTTCTTTAACTTGCATACTAGTTCTTTCTTACCCTTCACCGCAAAGCCTTCAGGTTGCTTCATGTATATTCCCTCTTCCAGATCCCCGTGAATAAATGTTGTCTTCACATCCATCTGTTCTACCTCAAAATCAAAAGCAGCAGCAATAGATAAAAGTAATCTAATAGAAGTTACCTTGGAAATAGGAGAAAAAATATCACCAAAATCAATTCCCAGCACCTGGGAATAACCTTTTGCTACCAACCGAGCTTTGTATTTCTCCACCTTTCCTTCTGCATTTGTCTTCTTCCTGAATACCCATTTGCTGCCAATGGGTTTCCTTCCAGCTAGCAACTCCACCAGATCCCAAGCCTCATTTTTGTGCAAAGATGCCATTTCATCAACCATGGCCTCTTTCCAGAGTTTTCCATCCTCTGAATCTACTGCTTCTTCCACAGTTTTGGGATCATCATCAGTAATAGATGAAGCAAAATTTGAGCAGAAAGCAGATGGACTATACCTTTCTGGCTGCCTTCTTTCTTGAACTGATCTTCTCACAGCCGGAATTTGTGGCTCTTCATCTTCTGATCCTCCTCTGCTGTAGAATCTGATTCTTCCTCCTTTAGCTCAAACTATATCTTCTCAGGTTCCTTTGATTGGACTTCATGTTTAATAACATCTTTCACCTCTCTGAACACCACATCTCGGCTGTACACAACCTTCCTTGTTACTGGGTTCCAAATATTACAACCCTTTAAACCATCCTTATACCCAATAAAGATGCACTTTTCAGACTTACTATCCAACTTGGTTCTTTTCTCCTTTGGAACATGCACATATGCATCACATCCAAATACCCTCAGATGTGAAAGAGAGGGTTTCTTACCAATCCATACCTCTTGTGGAGTCTTATCCTCCAACGCTGATGAAGGTGACCTATTGACCAGGTAACATGCAATATCCACCGCCTCTGCCCAGAATTCCTGTCCTAACCCGGCACCATTGAGCATGCTTCTTTCTCTTTATTCAACGTCTTGTTCATTCTTTCTGCAACTCCATTTTGCTGAGGTGTATATGGAGCAATCTTCTGTCATGCTATACCACACTTCTTACAGAATTCTTCAAATTCCTTGCTGCAAAACTCTCCACCATTATTTGTTCTCAGCACCTTTATCTTCATCTCTGTCTGATTTTCCACGAGAGCCTTGAATTATTTAAACCTGTCAAAGGCTTTAGATTTCTTCTTAAGGAAATATATCCATGTATTCCTTGAGAAGTCATCTATAAATGATACATAGTACACAGACTTACCCAGTGATGGAACATTCACAGGTCCAAACACATCACTGTGCACAAGTTCTAATATATGTTTCTCCCTCTTACTGCCAGAGGGGAAACTCACCTGATTATGCTTCCCATATACACAATTTTCACAGAAATCAAAATCCAGAGAGCTATTACTCATACCTTCTACCATACCTTTACCATGAAGTATTCGAAGGCCCTTCTCTCCAATATGTCCAAGCCTTTGATGCCACAACATGGTCTTCTCTCCAGAGACCACTAGATTTTCTGCTCCACTTTCAGGAACCACAGAACTGTTGCACCCATCAATAATAGTTCTACCTTGCAGCTTGTATAGAGTTCAAATTCGAACTCCCCGCATCAATACCAGTGCTCCCCGAACCATTTTGCAGATATCCTTCTCGAACACTATTTTTACACCTACATCATCCATCTTGCTTACAGAAATCAGATTTCTGGCTAATGCAGGAATATGCAGAACACCCGAAAGTGTTCTAACCCTTCCACCTTGCAACTTCAACTTTAATTTTCTGCAGCCAATGATTCTATCCTTCCTGTCATCCCCCAAGAAGACATCACCACCATCATATTTCTCATACTCGCAGAACCACTCTCTATGGGGAGTGAAGTGAAAGGATGCACCTGAGTCAATCAACCATGCCTCATGATCTACATGTGTACTTGAAGAAGCCAAGTACACATGATCTGAATTTGAAACTACTTGAAATTTGTTTGCAAGGTATTCAATTCAGAATTAAACATGTTTAAAAGATTTCCATGTCTTGCAGAAAGAAAACACATGAAATTTTCAGCTGTTCATGACCCATTTAAGAATAGCAGAGTTATTTCCTTTTACTGTTTAACACATTAAAACGAATTTGTTCTGCAAAATAAATCAACCACAAATGCAAAAGAAGTTGATAAAGCAGTTCACCCCCTCCAGGGCTACGTCTGCTGGGTCCAAAGCTCCCAACCGGGCTTGTCCTTGTTTTTATTAAATGCTCAGATTGAAAATAAATCTGAATAGAAGCATCTACAGGTGAAATAGATGGAAAAAATAGATTCAGAACACTTGAATCCTTCAGGATTGACTATTGGATCACCTCCAATGGATACCTGCAACCCTATACAGTCTTCACAAAACTGGGCCCTAGTGGCTCCTAGAACTTTCACGGCTCTAAAACCTCTGCAAATGACCTCAGATGGCTGTAAGACCTGCACCAATGGCTTCAGAAGGTCGAAAATACCCAAAATCAAAAAAAAAAATCGTCCAAAACGGACTTTCCTAGCCAAAGTTATGGCCATTTACTCCCAACTGCCAGCTGCCCCTACAAAAACTCCAGTTAGCTCCGCCAATTATGGCGGGTCCGCCAAATTTAGCGCTCCTACCAAAATTCCGCCAACTTAACTGCAGTTACATTTAATGTTTGGGTGGTTGCCTCAGATTTCGTGCTAGCAGTTTGCTGGCGGTTAGGGCTTAAGCCCCTGGTTCCTGGGTTGTGGTCATATGAGAGGGGGGCTGGCCCCCTTTGGTTTCCGCCCCATGTAATTTTAAACCTTATATTAATTTTTTTCCGCCCTTCTGACAGCGTATGAGCCCGTGGCCTAACGGTAAGGCATTGGGCTTTTGAACCATAGGTCATGAGTTCAAAACTTGGAACTTCCAAAAAAAATTTGAAATGCGCCATGAAGCTTGCTGACGTCATCTGGGGGCCACGTGGCAGCCTCTGGGCTTGCCACGTGGCGGCCTTTGGGCCTGCCACGTGGCGGCCTGTGATTGGCTGCCGAAAAGGGAATATTCCAAGGAATATTCTGCGGAATATTCTTTTTTTATTTTTTTTTTGAAAAAATAAAATTTCTAATGTTATGAGCAAATTCTTCTTTTTGCCATAACTTCCTCATACGGCGACCGTTTTTCGAACCATTTGCAGCGCTGGAATCGGGAAGATGAGCACTTTCCAATCGTTCAACTTTGAACTAGTTCTGAGCACTTTAAATTTTGAGCATTTTACGACACTTAGGACATGAGCACCTGATCACGCCTCCCCATTGGGAAGCTTTTGGACCCCAAAAGCCTTCAACTACCTGTTAAAGAGGTTAGGGTACAGCTCCCTCACTTTGTCCACCTCCATCCACTTTGCCTTGTTCGGTTTGCTGCCTTTGAAACCAACCCGAACATAATCTACACTGCCCCTTCTTGAAGTGCGTGTCCTTCTGTCAAGGATTGTATCTTCTTTCAGCTCATCTAAGAATTCTGGTGAGAAATCTTCTATAGATGGCAGCTGAACAGCACTTTCATGATCAGCAATCAAAGGAGGTTCATACAAACGTAAGTTCTCCACATTGACAACAGAATACATTTGCATGTAGGAAGGCAAATCTAATTGAAAAGCATTATTTCCAACCTTCTTGAGGATTTTGAATGGACCATAACGAATAGGCTTCAGCTTTTTACCTTCTCCTTGCATCCTTTCCTTACTAATGTACAACCATACCTCATCTCCTTCTTGAAACTTGTGATCGACTCTATGCTTGTCATGTCTTTCCTTGTACTTGCCTTGACTCTTCTCAAGCTGTTCTTGAATTTGCTGATGTATTTGCTGAATTCTTTCAATGAATGAACAAGCTTTGTCAATATCACTATGTCCCTCAATGGCGACATCTTTCTCAAGAATGAAATCAAGAGGTGATTTTGGCAAGTAACCAAAACAAGCTTCAAACTGTGAGGTGTTTGTGGAAGAGTGCTTGGCACGATTGTAAGCATGCTGTATGTAGTGCAAATGTTCATCCCAAAGCTTGGGATGCTTGCTGCAATAACCTATCAAGAGGTGCACAATGGTTCTGTTCACAACTTCAGTTTGTCCATCTGTTTGCGGATGGAAAGCAGTACTTTTCTTCAACTTTGTGTCCATCGGCTCCCATAGGTTGGACCAAAAATTCCCCACAAATCTGGAATCCCTGTCACTAATAATGGAAGTAGGCAAACCAAAGTGAATCCATACATGATGAAAAAATAATTCAGCAGTTTGTTCAGCAGTTATAGTTTTCTTACAAGGCATAAGTATACACATTTTGCTGAAACGATCAACTACTACATATAAATAATCATGCTGCTTTCTAGATTTTGGCAAACCTCCTACAAAATCCATAGAGATTCTCTCCCATGGTCTAGAAGGTACCAGTAAAGGAGTATACAAACCAAGCTTCCTATTGCTAGGCTTGCTTGTAGCACATAATGAACAACCTCTTATGAACCTTGAAACAGAATCTACCATGCGAGGCCAATAGCAATACCTCTATAGATGTGCAACTGTTTTGCTCACACCAAAATGGCCAACAATAAGAGAAGAATGAGCTTCTCTTATGACATTTATTCTCTCCCCCTGTGGTATACACAACTTGCCCAAATGAAACAGCAAATTGTTATGCATGTGATAGTCATTTTCCTCTACATGATTCCCTTTACTCAAGTTAGCATACACATCTTTAAAGTCTTCATGATGCATATTGTTCTATGTAACTATCATGTACAATGGAAGCATTCTTAAGTAAAGTAACAGCACCAATAATAGGCCTTGAAAGCATATCAGCAACCTTATTCAAATTACCTTTCTTGTACCTTATTACCAAATGGAATTGTTGCAAGAAGCCCATCCATCTGAAGTGTCGTGACTGTTGTAACTTGCTTTGTGATTGCAAGTACTGTAAGGGTTGATGGTCGGTATGTATAACAGTTTCTTTGCCATCAAATAGTGTTTCCACCTTTTGATGCTTTGTACCAACGCATACAACTCCTTATCATATGTAGGATAATTTACAACAGCACCATTAAAAGTTTCAGAATGAAAAGCAATAGGCTTACCATGCTGTAGAAGAACTGCACCCATAGCATAATCACTAGCATCAGTTTGTATCTCAAATGGCTGTCTCAAATCCGGTAATGCAAGGACTGGAGCTGAACTAATCTTCTCTTTCAAAGATTCGAAAGCTTTTTGCTGCTTGCCTCCCCATTGGAAAGCATGCTTCACACTTTTCACTGCATGCATAGGAGCTGCTATAGAAGAGAAGTTAGAGATAAACTTCCTCCAATATTGAGTTGCACCCAAAAAACTTCTTACCTCTGTTATGGATTTGGGAGTAGGCCACTTCACAATAGCCTCAATCTTAGCAAGATCAATTCCCAAAGCACCTCCTCCTATTATGTGTCCCAAATAAACCAAAGAAGTCTTTCCAAATTCACACTTTGACATTTTAAGAAATAATTGATTCTTCTTCAAAACATCAAGTACTTTCCTAACATGCATGACATGATCTTCTCTAGACTTGCTGAAAATTAAGATGTCATCTAAGTAGACAATAACGAAATCATTAAGAAAAGGACACAAGACATCATCCATTACCCGAATGAAAGTTGCAGGTGCATTGCACAAACCAAACGGCATCACAAGCCACTCAAACTTGTTTGGTTTTAAAGGCTATCTTCCAAATGCCACTTTCTTCAATTCTTACTTGATGATATCCACTGCGCAAGTCTAGCTTAGTGAAATATCGAGCATCTTTCAGCTGGTCTAGCAAATCATCTATCCTTGGGAGTGGGTAACGATTCTTTACCGTTATCTTGTTCAAGGCCCTGAAATCAACACACATACGCCAAGTGCCATCTTTCTTTGGAATCAATACAATCGGTGACCCACATGGCGAAGTACTTGGCCTTATGAAACCCTTGTCCAACAAGTCCTTGTTTTGCTTCTTTATTTCAGCATTCTCCATAATAGACATGCGGTACATGCCTATGTTTGGAAGAGGACAATCTGGATGCAAATGGATTTCATGCTAAATCTCCCTCTTAGGAGGCAAACCTGTTGGCTCCTGAAACATCTCATGATATGCATCAACTACATCATACAGATCTGATTTAAGTTTTGGATCACAATTGTCAAATGACTCATGATTCACATCAACCTTGGGCTTAATCATCAGAAGAACAAAATTCTTACTTGAATTGACCAGCCTTTTTACCTGTCCTGCATTCACCATCGCTATATTTGTCTTCTTGCGATGAGCTCTAACAATGAACTCCTTGCCATCTTTGAAAAGATGATATTTGTTTTCATGGCGATGAAAGATAGCTTTCCTGTCAAACAAGTAAGGACTTCCCAAAACAATTCCTGCTATATCAAAAGGTACCACATCAAGTTCAATTGTGTTAATAAAATGTGCAGTAATTGCAAAGCACAATGTGCACTTTCTTGAAACTTGTAAATTTGCATCCTTGCAAATCCATCCAAGTGGATATGGCTTCGGATGTGGAACGCTCTCAAGTTTAAGCTGCTTGACCAAGTCCTCTGATATAAGATTTGCTTGTGACCCACTATCAAAAAGTGTGTCAATTTTAGTATGTTTTGAAATCACCCTCACATGAAACAGTTCAATTCTTTCTTCCTCATTAGGAGCTTGTACATGGCATTTTGAGGTACTAGTGCTGGCTTGAGTTTCAATTTCTTTTCCCTTCAAGTTTTTCAAACCCATGGCTGCAATTTTGGTTTCATCACCTGAATCTTCCCCTAAATCTTGTGGTGTAGATGTAGTAGCAGCAGTTTTCTGTTTCCCTTTGGATTTGTTAGATTGAGGTCTTTTTTCAGGATGTAATTTCCAACAGTTTTTCTCCTCATGGCCTCGTTTAGAACAGTGTTTACAGATCACTTTCTCACTCTCCTGTTTGACAGATGCATTCTTTTTGCCCTTTCCCTTGGAGGTTTTCTCTTTGTTTTTCCCCTTGGGGGGCTTGTTTCTACCCTCTTCAAATGTGTTTTTTTCCCCTTGCCTCTAAATGGGTAGCTTGGACACAAACCTCGTCCAGGCTAGTAGGGTTAAACATCAAGATGGTGTGTCTAAGTTAGCTATGCAAGCCACTGATGTATTTCAGTAAGGTTTCCTGGGTCTGTAAATCTACCCCTAACAAGAGAGCTCTTCTCCTGAATTCTTGGGTGTAGTCTCGGACACTCTAACCCTTAAGTTGTCTGAAATTTTGCCAATTCATAATGGCTTTCTGCATGTGAGCAAGAGGATAAATTTTTTTTTTAATGGCTAACAGAAATTCAGGCCATGTTAAGGTAACCTTACCAAATTTTTTGATCTCCTCTTTAGTCTTGGCCTCCCACCAGACTAGTGATGCTCCATCGATTCTCAAAGAAGCCAATTGAATCTTTGTGGCATCATCATGCATATTTTGGATCCTCAAGTAAACTTCCAACTGCCTAATCCAGTTGTCAAGCTTTTCTGCATTCACTTCACCATTAAACATAGGTAATTCGAATTTTACATCAAGCTTCAAAAAAGGACTTTTTCCAGAGGATCTATGCTTATGAACAGAAGAAGACGAGGATGAAGAGGAAGAAGGTGAAGATGGGGGTGGTGGATCACCGTTTCCTCCATGTCCTTTCTTGGAATGATCATCATCTTTCTTACCTCCTGAAGAGCCCTCTCCTTCATGTGGATGTTTGGACCCTTCTCCAGCCAATTTCTCATTTCTTTCTTGGTACAATGTCCTCACCATTTCAGTGAGGTCCAAGAAAGCCTTTCTGAAGACTCTTTCTTCTTCTCTTGGATCTGTCTCTGTAGGAATTTCTCCTTTATGTGCAGACATTCTTGAAGCTTCTGCTGAGACTCTTGAGGGTGAAATTGAAGGTGGAGGTGATGGCTCTCACAGTAATTTGAAATAAAAAAAATTATAAAATTATTTTTCAAAATATATAACATTATTTAAAATAATAAAAATGAAAAAAAAATGTGATTCTCAAATAAAAAATAGTCTTAATTATTAATATGGTTTTCACAATAATCACATCCAAATTCAACTAACAAGTGTGGTTCATCGTCAAGATGAGATGAATTGAAGAATCAGATCATGGCCTCAAGTTAAATAGAGAGATCCATCATACAACGGCTATTTTGACCAAGGAATCCAAATTCAACCAACAAGTGTGGTTCATCGTCAAGATGAGATGAAATGAAGAATCAGATCATGGCCCCAAGTTAAATAGAGAGATCCATCATACAACGGCTACATTTGACCAAGGAAACAGCTATAAAGGATAGGGCAACAACTACATTTGACTAGACCAAGGGAAAGAAGTCAAAATTATCTAACAAACTAAATAAAATAATTTAATTAAAAAATTAAATATTTTTGACTTCTTTCCCTTGGTCCAGTCAAATGTCGTTGTTGCCCTATCCTTTGTAGCTATTTCCTTGGTCAAAGGTAGCTGTTGTATCATGGATCTCTCTATTTAACTTAGGATCTCTCTATTTAACTTAGGGCCATGATCTGATTCTTCATCTCGTCTTGATGATGAACCACACTTTTTAACTTGGGGCCATAATCTCTTCATCTCGTCCTGATGATGAACCACACTTGTTGGTCCCAAACGCGTCCACAAATAAATTTAGATGTGATTATTGACGAAAACCATCTTAATAATTTTGATATAGATCACAGAAACTTAAACTCAACAAAAACTATTCTTCCTCACAAACACTAAAAACAAATCCACTACACATATATATTAAAATTAAAACAAATTAAATTAAATTTTTGATAAATTACTTTTAAAAATGTTAATAATTTTATAATATCATTTAAAATAATAAAAATGCAAAAGCTTTCATTCTCAAATAAAAAATACCCCCCTCTTAGGAACTAAAGTCAAATAAAATTCGACATTATAACCTAATGCCGAATAATAGAAGTTCAAAAACTTTGATTCCCAGATAAAAAAAATTCTCTTGGCAGGAACTGAAAACAAACCAAAACTAAAAGCAAATAAAAAAATAGTCCCAACATTAAAAATTAGAAGAGAAGATAAAAAGTTAGCCATTTGTGAGAAGAATCTTCTATTTGTTTATAATCTTCCTTCTACCCGTGAATGGCTTGTCTTAAATTGCCATGCATTTTGCTTACATTAAGTAGACGGCTCGTTAATACTATTTTAAAACAACTCTGAAATTAAAAATAAAAATAAAAATAAAAGTTGACCTAATTTGAATTTTCTAAAACAACATCTTAGTGGTATCTTTGGGTTTCTGTTGTTTTGAATTAGAAGGGATCATTTGCAACACGGAATTTAATTAAATTTTCAATGTTAACCATATTAACCTCAAGCATTAAATGTTAAGCAATATTAATGACAATCATTAAATGGTAAGCAATATTAACGACGACAATTACTTAAATACTACCATTTTATACTCCAAGTGAAAGTCAATGCATCGTATAGGGCTAATCTTCATGGTTGGTATTGAGTCATCTCGTGTAAAATTGGATAGAGATTGGTGACCTAATCATTTTCTTCTTAAAAAAAAGTGACCTAATTTGAATTTTCTAAAACATCTTAGTGGTGTCTTTGGGTTTCTGTTGCTTCGAAGTAGAATGGATCATTTGTAACAAGGAATTAATTAAATTTTCGATGTTCGACTATATTAACAACAAGCATTAAATGTTAAGCAATATTAATGATAATCATTAAATGGTAAGCAATATTAACGACGACGATTACTTAAATGCTACCATTTTATAGTCCATGTGAAAGTCAATGCATCGTATAGAGCTAATCTTCATAGTTGGTATGAGTCATCTCAAACAGTAGGACAATTCTGCAAAGTTAGATAGAGATTGGTGACCTAATTGAGAATCTAGAGATTGGTGACCTAATTGAGAATCTATAAAACAACATCAGAGTTTTTGTCTCGTCTAAATTAATCCTTTGCATTTGTGAACTACTTAAATGTTCAATAATACTAACTATAAGGATTAAATTATTATTTTTAAATTTTATTATTTAAAAAAATTTAATAAAAAATTTATAACATTATTTTTTAAAAGGTCGTCTAAGTTATAGATGAAATAGCTAATTTTTTGTGGTTAATTTTAATTAAATTGTGACAGAAATTTTTAAAAACTTAAGTTTAAATTGTTTAATCTACATAATTTGAGTGACGTATGGCTTTTCAAGGGAGCTGAATCCATTTATGCATTCAAAAATGTATTTTAAACAGCAAAAAGCTTGAAATTGTAGTACACTAATATACCAGCTTAGATGTATTTTAAACAACAAAAAGCGTATTTTAAACAACAAAAAGCTTGAAATTGTAGTATACTAATATACCAGCTTAGATCCATCTAACACTGAATCTATCATGGGCCAAGAGGGATCAAATCTCTTGATGTGCAAACTTTTTCTCAAGTTCCATGTTAGATGGATCTAATCTGGTTTTGTCTCCATCTTTGCCTTGTCACTCCCTCTATCTCTCCACCTCTATCACCTTATACCTTTGTTCTTCCCTCCATATATATGTCTAGAATTAATATACATCATGATATATTAATATATATTATAATATAACAAATTGAATATCATATTAAATTTAAAATTGTATTAATCCAAAGTCATTACATTTAATAATATTAATATTATATTTAATAGTGTTTTTCTATGGTATGATAACAAAAATTATAATAAAATTACATCAAATTAATATTTTCAAATGTGGAAATATTTATGTCTTTAAAGACTTTAATATAATATAGGATATGGTTTTTTACTTTAAAGATTCATTTTACAAATATTCAATCAAAAGAAATATTAAAAGATTCTTTTGGAGCCAGATTTTCCATTCTTTATGTTGAATTAACAATTTTCATTTGATTTAGGAGATGCTATTAGCTTTAGTAAAGTAAAGATGTCTAATATTTTACTTAATTTGGAATTTTAATGTGGTATTTTTTTTTGTTAAAGGTAAATTTATGATCCATAGCTTTAATAAAGTAAAGATGTTTAGTATTTTACTTAATTTGGAATTTTAATGTGATAATTTTTTTTGTTGAAGGTAAACATATGATCCATTCAAATTGGTGTATATGATAAAGGAACTATTAAACTCATGAGATAATTTATTATCCATTCAAATTATATTAAATAATACATAATTATGTTTAATAATTAATCTTAGTCCATTAATAAGATTAAAAAGTTATACATAATTTAAGATCCAAACTAATGTTTTGGCCAACATTAGTAAAAAATATTATTATTATTTTTTTGAGGACGTGACATATATTGGGCTGTAGAATGTGCTTCTTGGCGCAACTCTTGGCGCAATAACTAAAAAATACAAATACAAATTCTTTAATTTTTTTTATAAAAAATGTATTTAAATGTGGGTTTGTTTTAAAACTGCTTTTGATTGGCTAAGAGTTCAACAGTTAATAGCCCAAGACCTAAGAGGTGTCCTGCAAGGGTGAAACCCTACCCCTTCGGGGTCACCAATGAGGTAATTCGAGGTGGCCTGGTTAAATCTGCCCTTTTAGAGTCACCAATGAAATAATTCCAGCTGGCGTGATTTTCTTTGAATAAGAGGTGACGTGGATAAATCTGCCCCTCTAAAGTCACGAATGAAATAATTCCAGGTGGTGTGATTTTCTTTGAATAAAAATGATACATCAACCTGCATTAATGGATAACAGCCAATAATAACTGTCCTGCGACTGATTTCACAACTTAATTATAATAAAATTTCCCACTAAAAATAATACATTCTATAAATATAGAACACCAACTTAAAAAAATACAAAACCAAACAAACAAGAAGCCAATGAAAATATAGCTGCATGTTAAATTAACTCTAATTTGTTTCCTACGTCCAGTATACAAAAACTTTTCGCCCAAATTTATAAAAGTATCTAACAATGTTCTTTGTCCAGACATATTAAATTTCTTTCACACTGTTATGGGCCTAGATGCGTCCGTCGAATACGATTTTTTCGTTTGCTAATGCGAATAAGATTCACAGTTTTATATTTTTATATGTAAAGTTGCTATCTTTCTGGTGAACCACCTTTTTCAATCATTCACTCTCTTTTCACCGGGGACAGCGGCCTTTAACCGTCTTTTTCACCACCGAAAGACCACAATATCAGTTACCCGCTTCCTAACACCATCATTGACTGCGTAAAATTTCATCCTCTCTTCGCGAAATTTGCGCTGGTGAACACTCAATTTTGCTACAACGTTGCTTTCGACTTCCCATGATTTTGTGGCCACAAACAGATTATAATCCAAATTCGTCATCATTGTATACACATACGTTTATGTCGGCCAACGCATTTTGTTCACACATTCTGTTGCTCTGTGAGAGTATGCTGCCTACCCTTCTACTTTAAAAATCTGCAATCTAAAAGTTTCTGGGTGATACTGATCCAAACTACCAAGTTTTTGGCTGATAATGATCCAAATTATCAATTTTCACATAAATGCATTTTAATGGAGTCCTTTGTCCACGTTATCTATATCTTTAATCCATTTTATGGCATAAGCAAAACTGAAAACCATGGTCAGACATTTAGTTTATTAAAAACCAAATCCAATCTCTCGTATTGTTATATTAAGATTCATAATGATATTCTCACGAAGACAAAGTATTAGGTTTGATATCGTAACGTTTGTGTCCCTCGAGATACTTTGTAATTATGGGAATCGTTCCATTCCCAAGGGCTCATAATTTGAAAGCCCCACATGGTATCATTTAAAATTTAGCGGCATCATTTCATATAATTATGAAATGGTATTATATTTTAGGTCATGTACATTTTTTGACATTGCACTGATTGTTTATATTTTCATCCGTGATATAATTGCTTGGGGTTTTGGTTCACAGTGAAGGTTGAGAGATGTCCAGTTAGATTCCGAAGGTTCCCTTGTAGTTTGGATTCGATGCAATTAATCAAAAGGTCGTACAAGGGAAAATTTTTAACTATAGCAAAACTATAACAAAATTAGTACTTTATGCATTCTAACTATAATAAAAGGAAAATAATATAACTCTTTGTATGGAGTCATTCGTGAACTTATTGTTTATAAAAATATAATAATAAGTTTATTGTAGTAGCTCAATTATTTGCCTTTTAGACCCATGTTTATATCATAATTTTTTTCTTAGCTTAATTTTGTTGGAATAAGGAATTATTGAGAGGGGTGAATAGTGATTGTGAGATTATTAAAATTTTATGCTCAATTCTTCTATTTTGTTGGGCTTCTATTAGTTATTTATATGAGCATCCACACTACAATTTAAATGTGCAGTAAAACAAATCATTCACATGAGCATACAGTTAGTTATTTGTATGAGCATCCACACTATAATTTAAATGTATGATAAAACAAATCATTCACATAAGCACATAGTTCATCAGTTGAACAACACACACATATTGTCACACGTATTTTTACATGGAAATCCAAAGGGAAAAAACCACCAATCTATTTGTTATTATGAAGTAAGTTAAGCACCCACTTAATTACATCAAGTAGTTTGTGAGCGCTCACTCAGAGGAGGCCCCAACTCCCTTCAAATATCAAGTCATCACTTGCCAAGAGGCACCAACCTTGTATAAATGCAGGAAACTACCTGCTCTAGCCACTGTTCTATTTTTCATACAATTTTCAAACTGAAAATAGAGGCTAATACGTATACACAGAAATATAAATCTAATCTACTGCAGTACCAACTCCTTTCCTTCAGCTCTGCAGTTCTCTTTTGAACTGTTCTCTCTGTTGCTCAACCAAGTTTGGTCACTCCCCTCTGCTTCACTATATCTCTGTTAAACACTTGGCCTAGGCACCTTCGCATTTACACACTCACAACGCTACACTCTTCAGCTCACAACAATTCTACATACCCCACTTTTCTCAACTACACTCCTTTGTTTTTGTTCCTCTATTACATTGGGAACAATTTTGTCTTTGTAATCTCTGACTCTGATAGTGTACTACAACATGACATGGTATGCAGTTGTTCTATTAAGTTGCCTGCACTCAGCAACCATATTCAATTCTGGAGATAGGCTTAGATCACTCAACCATCGCAGTTGCATTGAATCATTGACTGGTTATCTAAGTGCCCCCTATACTAAGAATAAATTTTTAGTCATCTTGTACACTTCAACAATACTCCTCATTCCATTGTAACTTCTGCACGTAGTCACGACAATTGAGTTAATGCATAGAATAAACTTCTCAGTGTTTCCCTATGATGAGAATTAATTCTCAGTGAAATTGTATAGTCCAACGAGGCATTACATGCTTACAAACTAATCACAGTAATCAACTTGTACCTAAGGCATGGCTTTCTTGTTTTCTAATCAATTCTTCTGCACCCAACCATCTTTTCCATTGAATTCATCATAGCACGTATGACAGATCATGGATGACATTTTTCTTTTGAGCCAGGCCCGACAAATTAGCTCAACAAGTCGTGGTCATCATCACCTTGTCTCCGTGGACTGCAGTCATCATTAATACTAGCAACAACTCTATTCCTCTGCCATAGTTAGTGAAGTCACCAATAACACAGGAAGACCATGCGAAACTAACTCTTGGGCATGCCTTTCAACGTTGGTTGGGAGGTTGGAAGATCGTGGCTCAGCCGCCTTCACCTATTATGCATCTTTGTTTTCCTTTGATTCCATGACTAGACTTAGAGCGCTGACAATTCTTTAATATTGAAAAACACCGCAAAATTGACTCCCGAGAACCCCTTCCAATGTTGTTCAATAGGTCGTGAGCCAACCTGCTCTGCCTGCTTATGCGCCTGCATTTGCCTCGACCCCCGACTTACTCGTAGGCCCTGACTAGTTCGGAGGTTCGATTAGCCTGTAGGACCAACTTGAGTCCTCTTTTTTTGTATGGTTTTGACCCATTCTATTCATTCAATGCCAAAAATCAAATACACAAGAAAAAATTCACAAAACAACCCCTTGGTGCAAACTTCAAGGTTCTGCCACATCATCAGCTTATGTCATGCTGACATCATCTAAGCCACATGGCACCTTATGCATGGTGACACGTGTTGCCTGAATTTGGCCCATTATGCCACCCAAAACTGTCAAAACTGCTTGCCACATGTCCTTAGTACTGCCACATCATGCTGACATCATCTACCACATTGCTGCAACCATATCATTGTGAGCCAATCACACTCTGCCAATTGTGTGTCTGTGTTGGATCCCACCTAGGTCGAGGGTCAAGGGTCGGGACTTTGTTCTCCTGCCAAATTATGTTGTGTGGCCCAACATCTGACTAGATAGTACGTTCGTCATAATTCAGGGTCGGGATTTTGTTTTTTGTTCCAAGTGTAGGTTTTAACCCCATACAGAAATTCCCTGCATACGAATTCTAAAACATAGAAAATAAACAATACGAGAGCATAACACATAAAACACATATACACAGAGATTTTCCCCTGGATCCCAAAACCGAGCTTGATTTTTCATTATGTTCCTTTCAATGTTATAATACATATTTATACATGCCGAAGCATCCAACACCATGGACCGAAAACCAACGCATCCAATACCATGGACCCAAAGCCATTGCGTCCAAAAACATGTGCGAAAATCATGCACAAAACCATAGGTGAGTCCGCCCATCCAAACATAGGGTCCAAAACCAAAATTTTCCGGGGCCGCTGCCCCGAACCCCATAAAGTTGGGTTACGGGTATGCCTCAAACCCCCTGTGACCCCCCCCCCTCCCCCGCTACATAATCGACGCAATGAAGGGGGGCTCCGCCCCCCCTAACCCCCCAATTAACTACGTGGGCTAGTCATGAAAAGAATATAACACAACCCAACATTCTCCCACTTGTTGTTTTCTTTCCACAGGGGGAACACAAGAGAGCTTAGTCATTTTTCTAGCCCTGAAATGCCCATTGTCTCTCTACACCAAGAGAACTTCTCAGAGCTCACAGATTTTGTCAATGCATCTGTAGTATTCTTCAAAGTGTCCACCTTTACCAGCAACACCTTTTTGTCTTCTATCATATCCCTCACAAAGTGATACTGAACATCAATGTGCTTTGTCTTTGAATGATATGTGGGGTTCTTTGCCAAGAAAATTGCACTTTGGCTGTCACAGTCTATCCTTATAGCTCCCTATACTAACCCCATACTTGAACACAATCTCTGCAACCAAATTGCTTTCTTGGTTGCATGAGTGGTTGCCATGTATTCTGCCTTTGTAGTTGATAGTGCCACTACAGATTGTTTCTTACTCATCCAAATGACTGCACCTCCAAATAGGTTAAACACGTACCCACTTGTAGATATTCTCTGATCCAGATCTCCAGCCCAGTCTGCATCAACAAAGCCACGAATATCCAACATTCTGTCCAATCCTGATCTTCCTTGGTAGCACAAACCATAATCACTAGTGCCACGCAAATAACTGAAAACCTGCTTCACTGTTGTCCAGTGCTACTTCCCTGGTTTTGACATAAACCTGCTCAATACTCCCACTGCATGTGCAATGTCTGGTCTAGTACAGACCATTGCATACATCAGGCTACCGATTGTACTTGCATATGGAACACGGGACATGTCCTCTTCCTCTTCTTGTGTCTTGGGACACTGTTCAACAGATAACCTCACACCTACAGGAATAGGAACCTTCACTGGTTTACTATCCTGCATATTAAACCTCTGCAGTATTGTATCGACATACTTCCTCTGGTTTAACCAGAGCTTCCTCTTTGTCCGATCTCTTTTAATTTCCATGCCCAAAATAGTGTTTGCAACACCAAGATCTTTCATGTCGAATTTGGAGGACAACTGGGTCTTCAAATCCTGGATAATTTCTTTGTCATTTCCAACCAGCAACATATCATCCACATACAAGACTAGATAAATAACATGGTCACCAATTAATTTAAAATACACACAGTGATCTGCTTTGCTTCTGGTGAAGCCAAGTCCCCGTATAAATGTATCAAATTTCTGATACCACATCCTTGGTGATTGTTTTAACCCATACAGAGACTTCTTTAACTTGCATACCAATTCTTTCTTACCCTTCACCACAAAGCCTTCAGGTTGCTTCATGTATATTTCATCTTCCAGATCCCCATGAAGAAATGTTGTCTTCACATCCATCTGTTCTACCTGAAAATCAAAAGCAGCAGCAACAGATAAAAGTAATCTAATAGAAGTTACCTTGGCAACAGGAGAAAAAATATCACCAAAATCAATTCCCAGCACCTGGGAATAACCTTTTTCTACCAATCGAGCTTTGTATTTCTCCACCTTTCCTTCTACATTTGTCTTCTTCTTGAATACCCATTTGCTGCCAATGGGTTTCCTTCCAGCTAGCAACTCCACCAGATCCCAAGCCTTATTTTTGTGCACAGATGCCATTTCATCAACCATGGCCTCTTTCCAGAGTTTTCCATCCTCTGAATCTACTGCTTCTTTCACAGTTCTGGGATCATCATTAGTAATAGATAAAGCAAAATTTGAGAAGAAAGCAGATGGACTATACCTTTCTGGCTGCCTTCTTTCTCGAACTGATCTTCTCACATCTGGAGTTTGTGGCTCTTCATCTTCTGATTCCTCCTCTGCTGTAGAGTCTGATTCTTCCTCCTTTAGCTCAAACTCTATCTTCTCAGGTTCTTTTGGTTGGACTTCATGTTTAATAACATCTTTCACCTCTCTAAACACCACATCTCGGTTGTACACAACCTTCCTTGTTACTGGGTTCCAAAGCTTATAACCCTTTAAACCATCCTTATACTCAATAAAGATGCACATTTTAGATTTACTAACCAACTTGGTTCTTTTCTCCTTTGGAACATGTACATATGCATCACATCCAAATACCCTCAGATGTGAAAGAGAGGGTTTCTTACCAGTCCATACCTCTTATGGAGTCTTATCCTCCAACATTGATGAAGGTGACCTATTGACCAAGTAACATGCAGTATCCACCGCCTCTGCCCAAAATTCTTGTCCTAACCTGGCACCATTGAGCATGCTTCTTGCCCTTTCCATCAACTTCTTGTTCATTCTTTCTGCAACTCCATTTTGCTGAGGTGTATATGGAGCAGTCTTCTGCCATGCTATACCACAATTCTTACAGAATTCTTCAAATTCCTTGCTGCAAAACTCTCCACCATTTTCTGTCCTCAGCACCTTTATCTTCTTCTCTGTCTAATTTTCCACGAGAGACTTAAATTCTTTAAACTTGTCAAAGGCTTTAGATTTATTCTTAAGGAAATATATCCATGTATTCCTTGAGAAGTCATCTATAAATGATACATAGTACACAGACTTACCCAGTGATGGAACCTTCACAGGTCCAAACACATCACTGTGCACAAGTTCTAATATCTGTTTCACCCTCTTACTACCAGAGGGGAAACTCACCCGATTTTGCTTCCCATATACACAATTTTCACAGAAATCAAAATCCAGAGAGCTATTACTCATACCTTCTACCATACCTTTACCATGAAGTATTCGAAGGCCCTTCTCTCCAATATGTCCAAGCCTTTGATGCCACAACATGGTCTTCTCTCCAGAGACCGCTAGATTTTCTGCTCCACTTTCAGGAACCACAGAACTGTTGCACCCATCAATAACAGTGCTACCTTGCAGCTTGTACAGAGTTCTAATTCGAACTCCCCGCATCAATACCAGTGCTCCCCAAACCATTTTGCAGGTATCCTTCTCGAACACTGTTTTTACACCTGCATCATCCAGCTTGCTTATAGAAATCAGATTTCTAGCTAATGCAGGAATATGCAGAACACCCGGAAGTGTTCTAACCCTTCCACCTTGCAACTTCAACTTTACTTTTCCGTGGCCAACGATTCTAGCCTTCCTGTCATCCCCCAAGAAGACATCACCACCATCATATTTCTCATACTCACAGAACCACTCTCTATGGGGAATGAAGTGAAAGGATGCACTTGAGTCAATCAATCGTGCCTCATGATCTACATGTGTACTTGAAGAAGCCAAGTACACATCCCCACCTTCATCTGAGGTGGTTTTCGCCTCTGCAGAAGGAGCATCATCAGATCCCTTTCCTTTATCAGGAGCTTTAGATTTACAGTCCCTTTTGTAGTGCCCTTCCTTTTCACATTTCCAGCACACCACCTTTACAGGTTTTCCTGGAGATTTAGATCTCCCTCTAGATTTAGATCTCCCACTCGATGACTTATTTTTGTTTCTGTTCTGGGACTGTCCTCGTACAGACAAGGCATCACCATTCTGGATCTCCATATTTTTCCATCTCATCTCCTCCATCAGCAAGGATGAGACTATTTCATAAAACTACAAGGCAATTGCATTGCTACCTATTGCAATAACCAAACTATCCCACGAATCTGGTAGAGAACACAACAAACTGATGCACTTATCTTCATCTGAAATTTTAATATCAACAGATGCTAACTGACTTACCATAGTATTAAATGCGTTCAGATGCTCTGTCACCGAGTCTGCATCTTTCATCCTCAGGCTATACAGCTTTTTCCACAAGAACAGTTTATTCACCAGAGACTTAGATTGGTACAAAGTCCCTAACTTGTCCCACAAAGCCTTCGTCGTAGCTTCCCTTGATACATTTAGCAATACTGAATCTGAGACACACAATTGTATTGTGCTCTTTGCCTTCCGATCCAACTTCTTCCATTCTTCATCGGACACTCCCGTTGGTTTAGTCCCCGGATCTACAGCGATCCACTGATCTTTATCCACCAACAGATCCTCCATCTTGAGTTTCCACAACTCAAAACTCTGACCATTGAATTTCTCGATCTCTATCTTTCCACTGCTCGCCATCTTCTTTCACCACCAGAATCGATCTCGCAGATCTCCCACTAAACAGGGTCTACCACAGGCCCGAGCGAAACCCCTCAGCAACAAAGGTGTCCCCTTGAAGCCAAAATAGCTCTGATACCAAATGTAGGTTTTAACCCCGTACAGAAATTACTTGCATACGAATTATAAAACACTGAAAATAAACAATGCAAGAGCATAACACATAAAACACATATACACATAGATTTTCCCCTAGATCCCAAAACCAGGACTACCGGCTTGATTTTTCATTATGTTACTTTCAATGTTATAATACATATTTATACATGCAGAAGCATCCAATACCATGGATCGAAAACCATCGCGTCCAATACCATGGACTGAAAGCCATCGCGTCCAAAAACATGTGTGAAAATCATGCACAAAACCATAGGTGGGTCCACCCATCCTAACATAGGGTCCAAAACCAAAATTTTTCGGGGCGCTGCCCCAGACCCCATAAAGTGGGTGGACCCACCTATGGGCTACACAATCGGCGCAACGAAGGGGGGCTCCGCCCCCCCTCTAACCCCCAGCTAACTATGTGGGCTAGTCTTGGAAATAATATAACACAACCCAACACCAAGCTCTATTGCATGACCTGACCTTAGTTCAAAATCTGTCTAAGTCCGGAGTGAATGAGCTTTTCTATCTGAAAACTTCAACTAATTATAACTCTTGATTAAGGAATCCTTTTCCAGAGTTCAACATACCGTTGGAAAGCTCTTCCAGAACACTATCTGACTATACCATAACTAAGAGCATCTGGGCTAAAGATATGGGACAAAAATGGTTTGAAGTAGATTCAATTTTCTTTGTCAATTTATTTCTGCATTCTGTAATTACTTTGTCACTTTATTTCTGCATTCCGCAATTCATTTCTGCATTTTAGATTATGTAATTACTTTCTGATTTATGGTGTGACCCCAAGGATAGTATTTTATTTGAATTTGATTTTAGAATTAATTAAAATAGTTGATTGATTTATCATTTACTTTCATTAGTGATTTTCAAAATTTAGGCACTTAATTTTGTACTTAAGTTTCCTTTAATATTTTCATAGGTTTGAGTTAAGAATAAGAATTTTAATATTATTTGAGTTTCACAAGCTTGTGTGAATGCTATGCCTGCTAGAGAATATCAAAAATACATGCCTAAGTTTACTGGGACAAAAGGGGTTACAGCTGAAGAGCATCTTCAATCATTTTATAGCTATGCTGATAATCTAGACATTAGTGAAGATGATGTATGGATGAGAGTATTCGTCCAAAGCTAGATGGAGAGGCTAGGAAATGGTTCAGATAATTGACCCCGAGGTCTATAATAGATATTGAAGCATTAGATGATGTATTCTTAAAGCATTGGGGGGATAAGAAAGATCTTCTCTACTACCATACTGAATTTGGGAACCTGAAAAGGGAAAATGGTGAGTCACTATCTGATTTCAATAAAATGTTTAACCGCATGTACATCAAGATACTAGCTGAAGTGAAACCCACCCCTACCTCTACTAAACTCACCTATGCCAATGCTTTTGATTCTGACTTCTGTCTACTATTGAGGGAGAGAAGATGTGCCACTTTGGCTGAGATGCAGGATGTAGCCTTGGAGGTAGAATCCAACATGATGGCTGCAGAGAAACTCAAGGGACATGTTGATCGAAGGAGATAGAGAGGTGAATCTTCATCATCTTTAGATCCCAAGTTAGATAAGATGACCAATATAATAGATTCATTAGCCTCTAAAATCTCTAAGCTAAAGATGGAATAGCACTCCGGGAAAGGAAGAGCTCCTAATGCCTTTGATTTTAGAAATCCAAACCCATACAGGAGAACTAATGAGTAGTTGCAGGTTTCTCAAAGAAACAAAGATGCAAATGAGGACCAAAGGATGAAGCCCCCTTTGCAGAATGTAGCCATGGATGAAGATCAGGATGAGGAAGATGATGAGATCCACTATCTGGAAGACAAGGGCAGTGCCTCTTTTTTGACCCTAGCTGCATATGAAGAGTCACTATCCAAGGGCCAAAATAGCCAAGAGTGGGATGGTGGGGTTGTTCTGCAAACTGATGACCAACACAAATACAATATAAGGTCCAAGGTGAATACTACCCAACAAACCCCTGTTCAGAGGGCTACCGTCCCTACAATGCAGTAAAATAACAAGCAAAAATGACCAGCAGCTAGTCCCATCATTCTCAAAGCTCCAACTCAAGAGGTAAGACGCCTTGACAAGTCCCCTTCTCCCTTCAGTTTTGAATCAGAAATCTAGAAGTTGAAAATATCTATACCTCTGATTGAACTAGTGAATAATGAATCCTTTCAGAGACCCATCTTTGAGGCCCTTGAGCTTAAATCCACACGATCATCCAATGACTATGTGAAATTGCAAGATGACAAGCCAATTGTTGTCCTTAGCCCAATGATTGAACATCCTGATGACAATCCCCTGTCATTCTATGTCTCCTTGACTATTCATGACAAAATCCTTCACAATTGTCTGCTAGACACAGGTGCCAGCCATAATCTAATGCCCAAGGCTGTCATGGACGAGTTAGGCCTAGACATCACTAGGCCGTATCATGACTTGTTTTCTTTTGACTCTAGAAAGGTGAAATGTTTGGGGTTAATCAAAGACCTAGCCATCACCTTGTCTCAGCTGCCCATGAAGATCATGATGATGGATATCGTGGTAGCAGATGTAGCAGATGTCCCACCTAAGTTTGGCATGTTACTTTCCAGAGGATGGATTAAGAGGTTAGGTGGGACATTGTAGAATGACCTATCCTATGCCACTATCCCGGTCTTTGGAGGTGAAAGCAGGAGATTATACAGAGAGGCTCAGTTAGCTTATATCATCAGCGATGAAAGGAATCCTGCTAATCATCCCATCTATGCTGTTGATACTGATTTTGGGGCCTGTATCCTCCAAGTAGAAGAATCCCAGTTGGCCTCCATGCAGCTTAGAAAGCCAGTTTTCCATATCACAGAGGAAGGAAGCCCACAAATCTGGGATATGTTCTTTGATGGAGCTTGCTCTAAGGAAGCTGCAGGAGCAGGTGTAGTTCTTGTATCTCCCACACAAGAATGCATACATTTATCTTTCAAGCTAACTTTTCAGGTCACCAATAACATAGCAAAATACGAAGCCTTGATGTTAGGCTTAAATGCTGCTAAAGAAATGGGCATCAAATATCTAAAAGTGTTTGGAGATGCAGACCTTATTATTCAACAGGTGAACAAGACATTCCAAGCGAAGCACCCCAGGCTGAAGGCATACAAATATGAGGTATGGAAGCTCAAGGATTATTTCATTAGCTTTAGTATTTCGTACATCCCTAAAGCTAAGAATCAACTTGCTGATTCCCTTACTGTGTCTGCTAGCACTTTTATCCCTCCTTTGCCTCCTAAATTGACATATGAAATCCAAGTGAAATATAGACCATCTTTGCCTGACAATGTCAAGTACTGGAAAGTTTTTGAAGATGATGATGAAGTCAATAGGTTTCTACAAGTCATTGATGAATTCTCTGAAATGAAAATTGACCAAGAGAACAAAGCCATTGAGGAATGCAACCAGTCCAAGCTGAGAGAAAAAATTGGCCAGGATAGTATTCTGCAGTTGCCTAGTAACCATATACCCAAAGGGTTGGTGCCCTTAGAGAGGTTGTTTGACCATAACGATGTACCTTGTAAACCTGTCGAAAAAGAAAGTGGGTCCGCAGTTCAGGGACATAATATAGGGAGTCCAACCCACCCAAAATATATCAATTTGTCCACTCACTTGTCCTCTGCCCAAAGCTCTGAGTATTGCACCCTGATGAAACAATTTTCTAATGTCTTCGCTTGGGAATACAGCGACCTCAAAACCTATGACACTAGCATTATTCAACATAAGATTCCACTAGAGAAGAACACCATCCCCTTCAAGCAGAAATTGAGGCCGATCAACCCTCTCTTGTTACATTTATTGAAAAGGAGATCAAGAAGTTGCTAAATGCCAAAATCATAGTTCCCCTAAGGTACTCGAAGTGGATAGCTAACCTTGTGATAGTGAGGAAGAAGAATGGAGAAATCAGGCTTTGTGTTGATTTCAGGAATCTGAACAAGTGCTCTAAAAAGGACAACTACCCCCTGCCCAAGATGGAACATTTGCTGCAAAAAGTTTCAGGGGCTAGAGTCATGTCTTTCTTAGATGGATTTTCAGGCTACAATCAGATCTTCGTACACCCAGAAGATCAAGAAAAGACTACATTCACTACTCCCTGGGGCACTTTCATGTACTCTAAGATGCCTTTTGGACTGATGAATGCTAGGGCTACTTTTTAGAGGGCCATGGACATAGCCTTCGTGGGAGAGAAGGACAAGTTTGTCCTTATTTATCTTGATGACATAACAGTTTTCTCCAGCAGTCACAAGGATCATTTATAGCATTTGAGGAAGGTGTTCCTAAAGTGTAGAAGGTTCGAAATTTTAGTAAACCCAAAGAAGTCATAGTTTGCTCTTAAAGAGGGAAAACTTTTAGGGCATATTGTTTCTGTTGCAGGTGTCAAAATTGATCCAGAAAGAGTTCAAGCAATACAGACATTGTCCATCCCAAGGTCAAAAAGGGACATTCAATCCTTTCTGGGTAGAATTAACTTCGTGAGGAGGTTTATTCCAAACTTTGCAGAGCTAGTGAAGCACATCACTTCCATGCTAAAAAAGGGGTCAGAGATAAAATGGACAGAGGCTACAAGAAGATCTTTCGAAGCCATCAAAAGAGCTATCATGGAAGCTCCCACTTTAATCAGCCCAGACTACACCAAGGAGTTTTATATCTTCTCTTTTGCCTCTTATGATACACTTGCAACAATCTTGTTGCAGAAAAATGGTGAAGATATAGAGCACCCAGTGGCCTTCTTCAGCAAAACATTGAGGGATGTTGAATTAAGGTATGACCTTATTGAAAAACAAGCATATGCTCTTATAAAGTCCTTAAAGGCATTCCGAATTTACATTCTGCACTCCAAGGTGGTTTCCTATGTGCCTTTAGCTTCAGTAAAGGATGTCCTAACCTAGCCAGATGTTGATGGAAGAAGAGCCAAATGGATTGCAAAACTCATAGAATTCGATATAGAGGTGAAGCCCACCAAGCTTGTCAAAGGCCAAGGCTTGGATAAGCTTATGGCCGAGGAAAATTGCAGTTTGTTGGACATAAATTGATGGAGAACGAACAGAGGAAGCAACAGGAAAGCACGAACAGAACCAGTCTTTGGCTAAGAATTTAGCCACTTGTGAGTGGTGTTCTAGTATATTTCATTTCTTATTAAAGCTAGAAGTCCCTCTAGGGCTTAGCTCGGGTCAGGCCAGGACCATTAAGCTCAGATCAGCTAAGTTTTGTATTAATAAGAACCTGCTTTATTGGAGGGACCCATCTGGAATCCTCTTGAGATGTCTAGACAAAGAATAATCTGTGGAAGTTATGCACCAGTTTCATTCCAGCATCTGTGGAGGGCATCATTATTGGAAAAACGTAGCCCACAAGATCCTGAGGGATGGGTATTATTGGCCTGATCTGTTCTCTGATGTGTTTTCATTTGTGAAATTTTGTGACAAATTCCAGAGGTTTACAGGAAGACAACAGCTGAAATCTCTGCCCTTGAAACCCATACACACCAATGGTCCCTTCCAACAGTGGGGTTTAGATTCCATAGGGGAGATTCATGCACATTCCAGTGGCCAGCACAGGTGGATTTTAGTAGCCACTAACTATTTTACCAAATGGATTGAAGCTATACCCACTAAGAAGGTTGATCACCAGGTTGTCATGAAGTTCTTGACCGAGAATATTTTCACTAGATTTGGCTGCCCAACCAAGCTAGTCACTGATAATGCAGCAGCTTTCAGAGTGAAGGAATTGGTGGACATGTGTGAATCAATGGGCATTCAATTAGTGCATTCTACCTCATACTATCCTCAAGGCAATGGCTTGGCAGAATCATCAAATAAGAGCCTAGTAAGAATAATCAAAAAATTGTTGGAAGACAACAAAAGGAGCTGGGATTCCAAGCTGAAGTTTGCACTGTGGGCTGACAGAGTTACCACCAAGAAATCCATAGGGAACTCTCCATTCAAGCTGGTGTATGGTACTGAGGCTGTTTTTCCTATCCAATTGACCATCCCTGTGGCCAAGTTCTTGTGAGAGGAGCTAGATGAAGGAGATGACATGGCAAGGAGGATGAGTGACTTGGTTAAAGTCCAACAGATTAGGGAACAACTAATTGAGAAGTCAGCAATGCATCAAAAGAAGATCAAGGAAGTCTTTGATAAAAAGGCAAAGATGGACAATTTTCAGGTTGGTGACTGGGTCCTCAAGTGGGATGCGTTCAAGGAAAAGAAGGGTAATCATGGCAAATTCGACACCTTGTGGACAGGACCTTTTGTCATTACTCAGGCTCACACAAACAACACCTTCGTCCTTCATAATCTAGAGGGGGAAAGTGTTTTCGATGGCCCAATCAATGGGCGTTTTCTCAAGCTTTATTTTGTTTAAGGTTGTAAAGGCCTTAGCATTGTAAATATGTTTTTGTCTCAGTTTTTATTTTTATGCAAAATTGACTCCATGCCTAATGGAACACTAGGAGGAGGATTTGATTTTGGTTTTATTGGAAAGGCAGTGGTCTACAGTTCTTGAAACCTCACAGGGAGGCTTTCATCCCCAGAAGGAGCCAGTGTTAGCCCTGAGGTGCAGCGCTGCTAGTTTGAAGACTAAAGGAAGAAGATGGTCTGCTTTGCTGTCCTGGAAAGGGCCCCACACGGGCCATCACTCCACTTTCCCCACTCTTCCACTTACATTCTATTCTGCTCATATCTTAACCCGACCCTCACTTCATAACGAAACCCTCTTCCGCCTTAGCCTTAAATAAATTAACCCAAAACCCCTGAAAAACCTTACCTTTCCGTCATACGCACCCTCCACGCATTGCTCGAGGACATCCCATACTTCCATGTCCCTCCACCATCGATCTCCCCACTGATCTGACAGCCCACGTTTCACCCGATCGATGAGACATGCTCGATCGATCTCTGTCGTTAGATCACTCCCGCTAGATCTAATGGTTGTCGCTCTTATCGCGCAGGCAACTAGCGAGAGGAGTACCCACCCGATAAAGGTGGTTTTCTCTCTCCCCCTTCCGCTACGTGGCATGCAATGAGTGGCATCAGGCGAACTCCACCCTTTACCGCTTACCACCCGATAGAAACCATAACCACCCAAACAAAACCACCCCTGGGGCGCTATCGTCCGAGCACCTCCTCCGCCCGATAGTCGTCTGATCTGTCCACCGAGATCCAACGGCTCAGACCTTTTCTGCTCCCACCAAAGACTACAAGCCTCATGCAATCGATCTCCTCCATCCATTTCTTCCGATCCAGCAGCCCTCGTCCATGACTGCTCCCGCTTGTCCTTCGCCACCCTGCCATTACTATGTCCGTCCGATTTAATTCATCCAACAGCTACCCGCTTGTCCTCCACCACCCTGCCATTACTCTATTCTTCCTATTTAGCACGTCCAGCCACCCATGCACCTCGTACTCTACTTCCTATCAGTTACCCGAGGAGGAAGGTGGTTGACTCTGTCAGTATCGTGACAGTCAGGCCATTGAACTGAAATACCAGAAAGCATGGCCGAAAGAGGAAGGACACAACACGATGCAGTCAAGTATAAATAAACAGTCATGGAGCCTCACTGGCACGATCAAACCAGCCATCTAACAGGGCAGCGCTGTACCAGAATTAATTGTCATTTTCGTGATGGAAGGAGAACTGTGTCCTCATACGCAATCAGGCAGTTAAAGCCAAAGGGGGTAGGTTAGGACAGCTGGAGACCTCTGAAAGCCAGAGAGCATTGTAAAGGGCCTATAAAAGGCTGGAAACTAAATGTAAGAAGGGTTCAACTTCTGGAGACTGTGGAGACTCTGCTACTCAAGCTTCTCATCTTCATTCATCAGTAATACAAGCTTCTTTTGCTGTTATATGTTCAATATCCCAATTTCTCTTTTGTTCTAAGCTTGCACTTGAACAGGTCGTTCAGGTTTCTTTTGTGTCAAATGCCAAATAACTATCATCTTATCTTTGCGTTGATGTATTAAACTCGCAAGTTTAATTTACTTTTTGTAGCTAGCCATCATATGGTTATGTATGTATCTGCTGGTATGGTTAGTATTCTCCATTCACTCACTTAATCTACAAACTATTGAGCATTAGTGGTCTAAAGCCTTGTAGGCTGAGGGTGTTCATGCATGTCTTGAGTAATAACAAAGTCAAAGTGGTTATTTGGCTTGATCCAGACCTTTATTTATTCCAATAGTTCAGAGAACAATATTGAAGATTATATGTTACCAGACATCTTCGAGCTACAACCTAGGAGAGTTTCTTGGAGTGATAACAGTCACACCTAAAGGTTATAGTGGTAGCAATATAGAATCATCCCTAATGATTGTCACATCTAAGGTTTATAGTGGTAGCCATATGAATAACTTGTGTCATATGTTATTATACCTAGGGATTATAGTGGTGGTCAAACTTGGTCTCATAAAATTAATAATATCAAAAATCAAACATCATTTAAAAAATGATATTATATACACACACACACACACAATTAGTCTAACTAATAGAAGAAATGACTTTTTTTCAGGGAATTTTTCCCGGTTAAGGTTTTTTAGGGCTCTGAATCCATTTATGCATTCGAATGTTTTTTTTACACAACAAAAAATCACAATCTTTCTTGAAATTGTATTGTTAGATTCCAATGAAAAAGGTCATTTCATCTTGTGGATATATATATATATACTAATTTTAAATAATTCTTTGAAAAACAATTTTTTTGATTAATTCTATTTTTAAATAATTCTTTTCATCAATTCTTTGAAAAACAATTTTTTGATTAATTCAAAAATAAATTAATAAAAAAAAAAAGAAATATTTTGTATTTTAAAAATTTAATTTAGAAAACTATTTAAAAAAAATTGAATTCAAGAGTGGGACAACTCCATTAATCAAATAATTCAAGAGCACACAACAGATATCAAACACATTCGTTCCCTCTCCCATGCTGAGAAAACTAAACATGGTATGTCTGCATTGAGGATTCGAGGGTCATTGCAAAGATTGATCACTTCCATCATAAAAATTAATGGAGCCATCGAAAAGCATGTTAATAATCTCAACAAATACAATAGTTAGAAATTAAGTAAAAAGTAGATTCCTGTGCTTTCTTAATGAATGTCTAAATTTCCTACTCCTTTATTTTCTTTTTTATATTTTTTTAGATATTATTTTTTCAAAAATTTGTTTTTTATTAATAATTTTTCATATATATTAAAATAATCTTATACCATTATAATTTACTTTATTCATTTATTAATAATTCTTCATTAAATTATATATTATAATACTTTACTATATACTTTAACTGAGCATATATATAATTTTGTTTGTTTACTTTAATAATAACATATAAATATAATAATATCATTATAAATATAATAATATTATTATAAATATAATAATATCATTATATATAATAATATATAGTAATAATATAAACCTACTCCAAAGAAGATATTATAAATTGTTTTTTTCACTGAGATATTTTTTTGTTATTCATTGAAGACGAATCAAAAAAGTTAAGAGAGTTTCATTAATACAAACTCCCTAGATAATGATTGGAAAAGATACTGTATGAGCAAATCAATGGCGTGGACTCATACCTAGCAGAGAGTCATAGACCTGAGTCCCAAATAGACCTGACAAAACTGATCTAAAAAGACAATAACACTTGAATATAACAATCTTGTAACAACTAGAGAATACATAGAATACAACCATTAAACATGAATGCTTAAGAGGGCACATATAAAACCAGAGTTGACTAAGCTGGCTTGCAGGCTTGGAGCAAATTTGTTGAAAACTTTTCTGTTGTCACCCAAAAAACTGGACGCTGTGTTTTATGTCAGGAGAGGCATAGGAATGGAGTGGGTGCTCTGGATCTTGTTGTCCAGGGGAGTAGCATAGGAATGGAGTGGGTGCTCTGGATCTTGTTGTCCAGGGGAGTAGCGCTTATCAGCCAATCCACAACACATTTTGAATCACCCATGATGTGAATATTATTAATGTTTTTGAGATCGGCCAACATCATAAAAGTCAATACAGCAATCAATTCAGCCTTTGTATTTGATCCATAACCAATTCTCATCCTGAAATGAAAAGATATTGTAAATTCTAATTATAGATGTTTGTGTTTAAATATTTCTCTTGTTTTTTCATATTTTTATTTATTATTTTTTTATTTTGCAATTACTAAGTTGTCTAAATCATCACATTCATTTATTAATGGCATATTATTAATATTTTTTAGAGAATATAATTTTTTTATTTCTTCTTAAAATTAAGAAGTATTTTAAGTTATAATGTTCATTTATTAATTACATATTATTAATTTTATTTTACTTTCTCTAATATTTTTATTTGGAACTTGATGCATTTCAACTATTTAAATTTATGGGTAGATTTAATTTATAAACCACATTAATTAGTTAAAAAAGTGAATAAAACACTAATCATATGATTAATCCAGAAAAATAATTTTAAAAACAAGATAGATCACAGTAATTTGAAATTAAAAAAAAAATTATAAAATTATTTTTCAAAATATATAACATTAAAAATGTGATTCTCAAATAAAAAATAGTCTTAATAATTAATTATTAAGATGGTCTTCACAATAATCACATCCAAATTCAACCAACAAGTGTGGTTCATCTTCAAGACGAGATGAAATGAAGAATCAGATCATGGCCCCAAGTTAAATAGAGAGATCCATCATACAACGACTACTTTTGACCAAGGAAAGAGCTACAAAGGATAGGGCAACAACTAAATTTGACTGGACCAAGGGAAAGAAGTCAAAATTATTTAACAAACTAAATAAAACAATTTAATTAATAAATTAAATAATTTTGACTTCTTTCCCTTGGTCCAGTCAAATGTGGTTGTTGCCCTCTCCTTTGTAGCTATTTCCTTGGTCAAAGGTAGTCGTTGTATCATGGATCTCTCTCTTTAACTTGGGGCCATGCTCTGATTCTTCATCTCGTCCTAATGATGAACCACACTTTTTAACTTGGCGCCATAATCTAATTCTTTATCTCGCCCTGATGATGAACCACACTTGTTGGTCCGAAACACGTGCACAAATAAATTTGGATGTGATTATTGACAAAAACCATCTTAATAATTTTAATATAGATCACAGAAATCTAAACTCAACAAAAACTATTCTTCCTTATAAACACTAAAAACAAACCCACCCCACATATATATTAATATTAAAATTAAAACAAAACGAAACAAAAAAAATGATAAACTACTTTTAAAAATGTTAATAATTTTATAATATCATTTAAAATAATAAAAATGCAAAAACTTTCATTCTTAAATAAAAAATACTCCCCCTCTTAGGAACTAAAAACAAACTAAAACCAAATAAAATTCGACATTATAACCTAATGCCGAATAATAGAAGTTCAAAAACTTTGATTCCAGATTAAAAAAAAAAAAATTCTCTTGGCAGGAACGGAAAACAAACCAAAACTAAAAGCAAATAAAAAAATAGTCCCAACATTAAAACTTAGAAGAGAAGATAAAAAGTTAGCCATTTGTGAGAAGAATCTTCTATTTGTTTTATAATCTTCCATCTATCCGTGAATGGCTTGTCTTAAATTGCCATGCATTTTGCTTACATTAAGTAGACGGCTCGTTAATACTATTTTAAAACAATTCTGAAAAAAAAAAATTAAAAAATAAAAATAAAAGTTGACCTAATTTGAATTTTCTAAAACAACATCTTAGTGGTATCTTTGGGTTTCTGTTGTTTTGAATTAGAATGGATCATTTGCAACACGGAATTAATTAAATTTTCAATGTTAACCATATCAACGACAAGCATTAAATGTTAAGCAATATTAATGACAATCATTAAACGGTAAGCAATATTAACGACGACAATTACTTAAATACTACCATTTTATACTCCAAGTGAAAGTCAATGCGTCGTATAGGGCTAATCTTCATAGTTGGTATGAGTCATCTCGTGTAAAATTGGATAGAGATTGGTGACCTAATCATTTTCTTCTTAAAAAAAGTGACCTAATTTGAATTTTCTAAAACAACATCTTGGTGGTGTCTTTGGGTTTCTGTTGCTTCGAAGTAGAATGGATCATTTGCAACAAGCAATTAATTAAATTTTAAATGTTCAACTATATTAACAAGAAGCATTAAATGTTAAGCAATATTAATGACAATCATTAAATGGTAAGCAATATTAACGACGACGATTACTTAAATGCTACCATTTTATAGTCCATGTGAAAGTCAATGCATCGTATAGAGCTAATCTTCATAGTTGGTATGAGTCATCTCAAACAGTAGGACAATTCTGAAAAATTAGATAGAGATTGGTGACCTAATTGGGAATCTATAAAACAACATCAAAGTGTTTGTCTCGTCTAAATTAATCCTTTGCATTTGTGAACTACTTAAATGTTCAATAATATTAAATAAAAAATTTATAATTTCATTTTTTAAAAAATTATTTTTTTTGGTTAATTTTAATTAAATTGTGATAGAAATTTTAATAAACTTAAGTTTAAATTGTTTAATCTATATAATTTGAGTGCTGCACCCTTTTTCAAGGGAGATGAATCTATCTATGCATTCAAAAATGTATTTTAAACAACAAAAAGCTTGAAATTGTAGTACACTAATATACCAGCTTAGATCCATGTAACACCTAATCTATCATGAGCAAGAGGGATCAAATCTCTTGATGTGCAAACTTAATGTATTTTAAACAACAAAAAACTTGAAATTGTAGTACACTAATATACCAACTTAGATCCATCTAACACCGAATCTATCATGAGCAAGAGGGATCAAATCTCTTGATGTGTAAACTTTTTCTCAAGTTCAATGTTAGATGGATCTAATCTGGTTTTATCTCTGCCTTGTCACTCCCTCTATCTCTCCACCTCTATCACTTTATACTTTTGTTCTTCCCTCCATATATATATCTAGAATTAATATACATAATGATATATTAATATATATTATAATATAACAAATTGAATATCATATTAAATTTAAAATTGTATTAATCCAAAGTTATTAAATTTAATAATATTAATATTATATTTAATAATGGATTTTTATAGTATGATAACAAAAATTATAATAAAATTACATCAAATTAATATTTTCAAATGTGGAAATATTTATGTCTTTAAAGACTTTAATATAATATAGGATATGGTTTTTTATTTTAAAGATTCATTTTACAAATATTTAATCAAAAGAAATATTAAAAGATTATTTTGGAGTCAAATTTTCCATTCTTTGTGTTGAATTAACATTTTTCATTTGATTTAAGAGATGCTATTGGCTTTAGTAAAATAAAGATGTTTAATATTTTACTTAATTTGGAATTTTAATGTGGTAATTTTTTTTGTTAAAGGTAAATTTATGATCCATTCAAATTGGCGTATATGATAAAGGAACTATTAAACTCATGAGATAATTTATTATCCATTCAAATTATATAAAATAATACATAGTTATATTTTAATAATTAATCTTAATCCATTACTAAGATTAAAAAATTATACATAATTTACGATCCAAACTAATGTTTTGGTCAACATTAGTAAAAAATATTATTATTATTTTTTTGAGGACGTGACATATACTTGGCTGTAGAATGGGCTTCTCGGCGCAATAATTAAAAAATACAAATACAAATTCTTTAATTTTTTTTTATAAAAAATGTATATAAATGTAGGTTTGTTTTAAAATTGCTTTTGATTGGCTAAGAGTTCAACAGTTAATAGCCAAGACCCAAGAGGTGTCCGGCAAGGGTGAAACCCTACCCCCTTTGGGGTCACCAGTGAAGTAATTCGAGGCGCCTGGTTAAATCTGCCTCTTTAGAGTCACCAATGAAATAATTCCAGCTGGCCTGGTTTTCTTTGAATAAGAGGTGACGTGGTAAAATCTACCCCTCTAAAGTCACCAATGAAATAATTCCAGATGGTGTGATTTTCTTTGAATAAAAATGATACGTCAACCTACATTAATGGATAACAGCCAATAATAACTATCCTCACCACTGATTTCACAACTTAATTATAATAAATTTTCCCACTAAAAATAATACATTAAAAAAACCAAAACCAAACAAACAAGAAGCCAATGAAAATATAGCCGCATGTTAAATTAACTCTAATTTCTTTCCTACGTACAGTTTACAAAAACTTTTCGCCCAAAATGATAAAAGTATATAACAATGTTCTTTGTCCGACGTATTAAATTTCTTTCACACTGTTATGCCGCCAGATGCCTCCCTGTTTCTTTCGAATACGATTTTTTCGTTTGCTAATGCGAATAAGATTCACAGTTTTATATTTTTATATGTAAAGTTGGTATCTTTCTGGTGAACCAGCTTTTTCAATCATTCACTCTCTTTTCACCGCGGACAGCGGCCTTTAACAGTATTTTTCACCACCGAAAGACCACAATTTCAGTTACCCGCTTCCTAACACCACCATTGACTGCGTAAAATTTCATCCTCTTCGCGAAATTTGCGCTGGTGAACATTCAATTTTGCTATAACAAACAGATTATAAGCCAAATTCGTCATCATTGTATACACATACGTTTATGTCAGCCAACGCATTTTGTTCACACATTCTGTTGCTGTGTGAGAATATGCTGGCTACCCTTCTACTTTAAAAATCTGCAATCTAAAAGTTTCTGGCTGATTGTGCTTGGCTGATAATGATCCAAACTAGCAAGTTTTTGGCTGATAATGATCCGAACTACCAAGTTTTTGGCTGATAATGATCCAAATTATCAACTTCCACATAAATGCATTTTAATGGAGTCCTGTGTCCATGTTATCCATATCTTTAATTCATTTCATGGCATAAGCAAAACTGAAAACCATGGTCAGACATTTAGTTTATTAAAAACCAAATCCAATCTCTCGTATTGTTATTAAGATTCATAATGATATTCTCACGAAGATAAAGTATTAGGTTTGGGCTGGAGCTAACCAGCCATATATTGGGTATTTAATGTCCTCAGAGCAGCACGCCACTTAGCCGGATAACACGGGAGCGGGCAAATATTATTTAATGCCGAATTTGCCCGCTCTCCTGTTATCGCGTTAAGTCGCGTGCTGCTCTAAGGGCATTAAATACCCAATATATGGCTGGTTAGCTCTTTCCTAGATTTGATATAGTAACGTTTGTATCCCGAGATACTTTGTAATTATGAGAATCCTTCCATTTCCAAGGGCTCATAATTTGAAAGCCCCACATGGTAATCATTTAAAATTTAGCTGCATCATTTCATATTTATTATGAAATAGCATTATATTTTGGGCCATGTACATTTTTTGACACTGCAGTGAGTGTTTATATTTTCATCCGTGATATAATTGGTTGGGGTTTTGGTACACAGTGAAGGTTGCAAGATGTTCGGTTAGATTCCGAAAGTTCCATTGTCGTTCGGATTTGATGCAATTAATCAAAAGGTCGTAGAGGGGAAAAATTTTACGAATAGCACAACTATAACCAAATTAGTACTTTATGCATTCAAACCAAAATAAAAGGAAAATAATGTTAACCTCTTGTATGGAGTTATTCTCGTGAACTTTTGCATGTGAACTTCTTAGGCTCATGTTTATATTAAAATTTTCTTTTAGTTTAATTTTGTTGGAATAAGGAATCACTCGTGATTCTGAGGTTATTAAAATTTTATACTCAATTTTTATATTTTTTTTGGGTTTTGTTAGTTATTTATATAAGCATCCAAATTATAATTTAAACAATTTAAACGTGTAGTAAAGTAAACCATTCACATGAGCACATAGTTTATCAGTTGAACAACATACACATATTGTCGGGGTCGGTACTTTGTTTTCTTACCAAGCTCTTCTGCGCGACCCGACCTTAGTTCAAAATTTGCCAAGTCCTCAATGAATGAGTTTTTTTGTCTGCAAAATTCAACTGACTGTAACTCCTCATCCAGAAAGTCTTTTCCAGAGTTCAACATACCGTTGGAAAGATTTTCCAGAACACTCTCTAACTATCCCATAACTAAGAGCATCTGGGCTAAACATATGGAACAAAAATGCTCCAAACTCTTGAACTCCCAACCTTCATAGTCATCTTTTTATGGCATTTCCACTAAGCCTGCTACTATGATGATTCTCTACAGAACACTGCAATAACCATGGGACTCCCCCTGAACAACATGTTATTCACTGCCAACATTTTCTTTCTCTCACCTCAATGTTAGTCTGGTTGACATCAATGCTAACATACCAAGTGTCACCAACCATTCAGACAATTGCCAACTATCCAACAATCTCCCCCTTTGGTATTGATGGCAACAAGCTAGGCTCACCCTGAAACCAAGTATCATTGTTCTTCTCCTTGGAATTAGAAATGGCATTGCAAATATTCTCCCCATTTGTCATTAATGGCAAAGGATCCTTCTGAAGTATCCCCCTGAAACACTGCAGTCTACTCTGATCCTTCAAGTTGAGTAGCTACCAATACTCATTGTGATTGAGTCATTTGGGAGGAGTAACAAATCCTATGTGTCGTCGAAGATACACAAGGGCCTCTCTTGCAAGTGGTTTAGTAAAGATGTCTGCAAGTTTTTATTTAGTGGCCACATAATTAAGTTGAACAATACTAGCAGCAACCTATTCTCTTAAGAAATGAAATTTGATAGGAATGTGCTTGGTCTTTGAGTACATGATAGGATTCTTAGAGATGTTGATAGCACTAGTGTTCTCACACATGATTGGAATTAGATTAGTCAAATCTACCTTAATGTCCTTCAAGGTTTGCTTCATCTAGAGAATTTGTGAGTAGCAAGTGGCAACTGCAATATATTTTGCTTCAACAGTTGATAGAGAAATGAAGTCTTATTTCTTGTTGACCTAGGAAACTAAGTAGTCTCCTAAAAAGAATGTTGCACCAAAGGTGCTCTTCCTATCATCAATATTGTTTGTCCAATCAGCATCAGTATAGGCCTTTAATTTAAACTCTCCGCTTCTAGCATACCACAACCCATAGTGTGTTGTGCCTTGCAGATATTTGAAGATCCTTTTGACGCTAATGGCATGAATTTCACATGGGTGGACTTGAAATCTAGCCACTAGGCCTACTCCTTGCATGATATATGGTTTAGATGTTGTGAGATACAATAAGCTTCCATTAATCGATTTGTAGACAATCTGATTAACCAACATTGCCTCATCTTCTTTGCACAGCTTATAGCCTATAACCATGGGGGTGCTAACTAGCTTGCAATCTTCCAATCCAAATTTCTTTAGAGTTTCTCATAGGTATTTGGATTGGGAGATAATGACCCCATCCTTTTATAGAGAAATTTGCAGCCCTAAGAAAAAGGACATTTCCCCTATCATGGACATCTCAAACTCTGTCTATATACAGTTTGCAAATTGATCTCTCAACCGCTCCATATTACTGCCAAATATTATGTCATCCACATACACTACCACAATCAGTATGTGGTCATCTTCAGACTCTGTATACATATTTCTATCTACAATGCCTCTCCTTGTTGCTGAAGGTATCTATCCAATCTTGCATACCAAGCTTTGGGGGCATGTTTGAGTCCATATAAGGCCTTTTTCAGTTTGCACACAAACCATTTATCTTCGGTGAGCATGAATCCCTCTAGATGATCAATATAAACTTCTTCTTCCAGATCTCCATAAGAAAGGTTGATTTCACATCCATCTCATACACCTTAATATTTTTATGACTAACATAAACAAGAAACATTATGATAGCTTTGAGTCTTGCTACAAGTGCAAACTTGGTTTCTTCAAAATACACTCCCTCTATTTGGGCATATCCTTTGCAGACCAAGCGAGCCTTGTTCCTAACCACTTGACCTTGCTCATTTAGCTTATTTTTTAAGATCCATTTGGTGCCTACAACATTTTTCTCTTTGGGTCTCGGAACAAGCTCCCAAGTGTCATTCTTCTTTATTTGATCCAACTTTTCATTCATTGCCTTAATCTAGGATTTATCCTCACTTTCCTAACTGAGATTCTTAGGCTCAATTTGAAATAGCAAAGCTATATTTAAACAGCTTGAGCTGCCAAGGAACCTTCGCCTAGTTTTAATCCCAAGGACTCTTTGATCACCAATAATTTGACTGTCTCGATATTGTTTCTGTACATACCTTGAGGGAGTTTTGGATCTTGGTGTTGTACTTGTTTCTTCATCTGCCATTGTTTTTGCTTGATCTGAGAGTTTGGTGGCTGAGATTTCTTCCCCATTTGAGTTCATGTCTCCTTTGGTAGACTTGGATTTTGGCATTACTTCATCCACTACTATATCAATGCAGTGCTCAACTTTGTTTGCTCTTTTGTTGTAGCACTTGTATCCTTTATTTTGCAATGAGTACCTAAGAAATATACCCTCGTCAGCACGAGAATCACATTTTCCAGGATTTTTATCATTCTTCTTGATAAAACATTTTCTCTCGAACACCTTGTAATATTTTACTGACACAAGTCTTCCCTTCCACAACTTGTAGGGGGTTTTATCACTATTAGCCCTGAGTTTTGTTCTATTTGATAGGTACACTATTGTTGGTGCTACTTCTCCCAGAAATGTGTGAGGTACATTTTCTTCATCAAACATATCTCTAACAATCTCCTGGATTATCCTGTTCTTTCTCTTGGCTACTCCATTTTGTTGTGGAGTTCTGACCACAAAATATTGCCTACTTATGCCATGTTTTTCATAGAACTCTTCAAATTCTCTTGAAGTTTATTTGCCTCCTCTATCTGATATTAAGCATTTGGTCTTTAGATCTTTCTCATTTTCTACCTGAGATTTAAATGTCTTAAAATGTTTAAGCACTTTTGATTTCTCTTTTAAGAGCATGATCCATGTGGCTCTGGTAAAATCATCAATAAGAAACATAAATACCTCTCTCCTCTGGGGCTTCTTGTTTTGGGTAGGCTACAAATATTTGTGTGGATTAGCTCCAACAGTTTAAATGAAGATAATTCCTTTGTCTTGAAATGAGTCATGGTCTGCTTACCAAATTGACAAGACTTGCAGATTGAATTCTCAGGCCTTGACAGTCTTGGCAATCCTCTAACCGTACTCCTATCTTGCTGACTTTTATCAAATTGTCAAAATTCATATGACCAAGTCTCTTATGCAATAACTGGGTTTCATTTGGCTTGCTCAAGTAGCATATTACTATGGAGTCATCAAACACATATACGTTATTATGAGTTCTGACTATCTTTCCCACCAACTTTCCATTCTTTTCATGTCTGATCTCAAAATATTTGAATCGAAAGGTTACATTATAGCCATTATCACACATTTGGCTCACACTAAGTAAGTTGTGCTTGAGTCCCTCTACCTATAGTACATTTTGACCTTTAGTCTTTTCATCAAGATTGACTATGCCCTTGCCTTTAATTTTTGTTGGAGAATTGTTACCAAACGTGACATTGTTCCCTCTATCCTTTTCTTTTAGAGAAAAAAATATACTTTTATCCTATGTCATATGCTTGGAACAACCACTATCCGCATACCATTTGTTTTCTTGATCATGTGTCAACAAAGCAAGTCCACATTCCATGCTCTTTCCAAACTTATGTTTCCAATTCTTCTTATCCTTTTGAAAATCTAGCTACCAAGCATTATGGGACTTAGATGAGTTCTCAAATCTGCTTTTGCATTCACTCACCTTGTGCCCAAAATTATTACATTTGAAGCATTCAACGACATTCATCAGGGGAGAGAAGGGATTTCTATTTCTTGAAGGAGATTTTTGAGATCTATAATGTTGATACTTATTGTATCTGAAATTTTCATCTCTTTCAAATTTGACTCTTAAAATCAATAGCCTTATGTCCAACGATGTGACATTTATAATAATGACATAAAATAGATTAGAGTAGCTGAAGTTGGAAGGTTCATGAGTTTTTTCATGAAGGTACCTCTCTTGTCTCACTGATTGATTCATTCTCCATTTGGTATAGCTCTTTTGATAAGTTGGAATTCTCGTTCCAGTGATGGGCTCCTCTTTTACTTGCTACCCTTTTATCTTCTTTGATTATTCCTTGAAGCATCTTTGCATAGCTCTGAGGTTCCTCGAATGGACTTGAAATTCATATTTCTCATAGAAGATTTATGTGGCTTAGAATATCGCATACCTGTTTTGTTTTCTGAATACCTTTGGCTGTTTAGAATATGATCTAGCTTTCTTGTCCATTTTGCAAACTTATCATTTACACCTTTCTTGATCTCCAATCTCTCAAGATTTGTTCTCAAAGAGACAACTTTTTCCTCAAGACTCTGACAGTTTTCTTCCCATTCATGGATTATATCATTAAGAACTTCTTCTTTTCGTTTAGCTTCTTCTAATTTGAATTTCAGGGAAAGAATTTCCTTTTTTCATGTATTTGAGATCACCTCCTTCTTTACCTTGAATAACTCCTCCTTTAAATGTTTGTTCTCTTCTTCTAGCTTCTCGCATGTGTTTTTTTCTTCTAGTTAAAGGGCTAAGTTGTCTTTACTTTTAATGGCTTCTTCAAGTTTTTCTTTTTGATAGACAAATTCCTCATTCTCTGAGTTATACATACATTCTTTAGCATGTTGTAGTTGTTCTTTTAACTTCCTGTTCCTTCTTCTGGAATTCTTTAACTCATCAAGAGAACTAATGAGTTCTCCTTCAAAGTCCACTACTCCTACTTGTTCTTCTTCCTCTTCAGAGTCTGTAATGTCCTGTTTCTTGGAGTCTGCTCCAAATGCCATCATTAAACCTTCATTTGACTCATCCTTTGAAGAGTTTTCACTAGTTGATTCTGGATCTGAGCTATCATCTTTGGAGTAGAGCCCCTTCTTCTTAGAGAGCCTCTACTTTTGATGTTCTTTATCTTTGCCTTTGAACTTTTGATCATTTCCCTCTTCTATCCTTTCTTTGTAAGGGAACTTAAATGAAAAGTGTCCAACTCTTCCACAGTCAAAGCATTTGAAGGGGAACTTAAATGAAAAATGTCCAACTCTTCCACTGTCCAACAACCATACTGATCCCATCACACTTGATACCAAGCAGCAATCAACGAAAAATCAAGCTCAAATTGCGAGGCTAAGGCCTCTCCCGCTGCAGATCCAGAAGCTTGCTTATTTTTATTCTTCTGCGGACAATTTGTGGCATAGTGTCCATGTTGGTGACAGTGAAAGCACTTCACCTTGGACATGTCCTGCTTCTTGCCTTTCGCACCAGAATGAGAAGCTTTCTTGTTCTTCCCCTTCTTTGCTTTGGCAGCCAAAGCACAATTTTCTTCATCAATTTCCTTTGATGAAGATCCATCCCTGGTATTCCGCCTAATCTCCTCCTGCACAAGATCTGACCAAAGTCTCTCCCATCCTGGCAATTTCTCCCGGCCATTGGCAAATTCCTGATAGGAATGCCAACTCTTTGAAAGACCAAGGAGAGCCAAGCTCACCAAGTCCTCATCATCGATAGTTACCCCCACACTTCCCAGCTCATCCCAGCATTGAGTGAACTTCATGAGATACTTAGGCATAATGTCTCCTTTCTCACACTTAATGTTTCTGAGTTTATCCTTGAGCGCCAAGTTCCTCTGGTCGCTCTTGCTTTGGAATAGATCTGTCAACGCTTTCCACATCAAGTATGGAGAAGCCTTTCCATGCAGGCTGGACACAATGTGATCCTTCACGCCCTCCAACAGAATCCTTCGACACTTTGCTGTCTTCTTTTGCCAAGCATCAACTTGAGCAGTATCAGTAGGCTTTGGGACCTTAGCCTCTATGAACTCCTTCAGCCCATTATCATCTAACACCGCCTCCATCCTATCTTTCCATGCAATATAATTCGAGCTGCCCTCAAGAGCATACTCCAATCGCAATCCGTTGAAAGACATTTCAACTTTGACACCAAGAAAACACTGCTGCAAATTCGAATTCCACTAGCTCAAAACTCAACCACTTCTAATCTAAAATTCGTGAGAACAAAGTATTTCTCGTACAGAGATTGACTGTATGGGCTTTTACCAAATATCTCACCTTCCAAAGGAAGGATGAATCCAGAGGCTACCTGGCCCGATTATAGACTCTGCCTGAAGAAATAAAATGTAAACACTTTCTGAATAATAGATCTGATGATCAACACCTCCGATACCATGTAGAAATTTTGAATAATATGAAACTTATTCACAGATATTATCCCAATCATACACTATTGTGGAATACATGCATAATACATAACCTCCTCTACGTTGATCATCAATTTTGCAGCATTAAAAACAATGAAACCTCAATCGCATGCGCACATTAACACAGTATGTAACCCGGGGAAAGCATACAGCTAAAAACCCCACACTATCTGTATATTATAATGATTGAGAAAATGTAACAATACATAGTATAATACTCCTCACAAGTACTCAGTACTATCTCCACTTGTTACACACAAACTAGCTCAGATCTAAATCAATCACAGGTTCAAATCTCCTCTGCTGCTTGCCTACCTCCACTACACAATCCTGCATGAGAATAGATGATAATGGCTGAAGCAAACTCATATTTCCTTGGCTGAACCATGCAATCCTCATTGGCATTACTCAATCCATTGATTGTGCAAATCTCATGCACAACTATAGTCACAACTAATAGCAATCTCAACTTCTAACACCTGTCTCCACTGAACTGTCCATGCACTGAGTTAACTGATGTATTCTTTAGTTGCTTTATGAGTTAATAATTAGTGAATTAATTAACAATTAATTCACATCACTCATCACTAGTGTATTCTGCAGTTAGACTAAATACAACTAGTTCAACCAAGTCAAACTGAACACAACTCCATCAACTCCTCAATCAACTCCACCAAACTCAACCACATGAGTTCTAACTGAAGTCCATCATGCAATAGCTCAACTGACCCACAAGAAAAGCGTATTTCCTTCTGACAGCTGCATGTGCCACATCTGTAGCTCAAACTGAAGTGCTCCAAGAGGATAAGATAATGTTTATAGTCCAAATATTATTATGAGCTAATAATATTCAACTATTCTATTTTTAGCCTGGCAGTCTAAAATAAGAAACCGCCCATATGTCTAAAAATATAATTCCATCTATTTTTACCAACATGACCAATCATCCACAAATAGCATCCTGCAACTCATAAACCATGATCCATATGTCTAAAAATAGACTTTGCGCCAAAAATAGCCTGCGAGCCCACTTAGTGAAGGCGACTTCTTTCCACTAAGCTCCATCATCTTGTTGCATTCTCAACAACAACATCAATACTTTCAACAATTTTTCCAAGTCTTTTATTATAAAACTTATATCCTTTACTTCAGGAAGAGTAGGAAGAGTAACCAAGGAGAATGCCTTCATCTGCTCTAGGTTCAAACTTGCCAAGGTTTTCATCAATCCTTTTGATGTAACATTTGCTTCCAAAAGCTTTGAATTATTTTACAGTAGGAGTCTTACCATACCAAAGTTCATGTGGAGTTTGAGTGTTGTTTACCCGAACGTTTGTTTTGTTGAGAATAGTGACAGCAGCAAATGCAGCTTCACCCCAGAATGTTGCAGGAGTTCCAAACTCATCTAGCATGGCACGAGCCATTTGTTGAACAGTTATGTTCATTCTTTCTACCACTCCATTTTTCTAAGGAGTCCTTGCGGTAGAGAATTCCCTTTTTATTCCATGTTCTTCACAAAAGTCGAAGAATTCATCTGAGGTAAATTCCCCTCCTCGATCAGACCTGAGGCATTTGATTTTGCGATCTGATTCATTTTCAACCAATGCTTTGAAGGCTTTGAACTTTTCAAATGCTTCATCTTTATGCTTTAGAATTCCTATCCAACACATTCTAGAAAAGTCGTCAATGAACAATATAAAGTATTCTTCTCCACGAGGTGACTTTTTCCTTGATGGACCACATAAATCAGTATGAACAAGTTCAAGAGGCTTACTAGTTGATCCTTCCTTCTCAGGGAAATGAGCTCTGGTTTGCTTACCAAATTGACATGATTTGCATATTTTATTTTCTGGAATGCTGATATCTAGAAGATCACGAACAACCTTGTATCTGCATGCTTTTCTTATTTGAGAGAAGCTTAGATGCCCCAATTTTCTATGCCATAGCCAGTGTTCATCATTTTTGCTTAGGTAGCACTGTTACTGTCCTCCCTTGAGAATGTATAGGTCATTTGGAGTTCTTATACCTTTGATCACTATTTCTCTTGTATCAATCTCATGAACAACACATCCATTTGATCGAAATACTACCTCATTTCCTTGATCACACATTTGACTGACACTCAATATATTATGCTTTAGACCATCAACATACATAACATTCCCAGCTTTAACCTTTTCTTTTAAGAGAACAGAGCCTTTACCTTTTATGACTACAGGAGTGTCATTTCCAAATGAGACCTTTTCCTTTTCTAAGGCATTATATGACTGAAGTTTTTCTTTATCACCTGTCATGTGTTTTGAGCATCCACTATCGATGTACCACCGATTTTCTTGTCCTTCTTCATACAAGGCTATACGACATCTTTTTGTTTGCGGTTCTTTCTTTCTCCATGTTTTGGGACCTAATGAAGTTTGCTCCTTCTGAGATGTTTGCCGAAATTTATTCCTGCATTCAGAATCTTCATGACCGAAGTTGTTATAGATAGAGCATTCTATTTCATTTTCAAGAGCAGAAAAGTTATTATAGGTCCTTTTCATGATCCCAATCACATTCCTTTGATTTCGTGCTTCTCTAGTCATGATGGTCTTATAAGCAACACATTGAGCAGCTTTGTGTCCAAAGTTATGACATGAAAAACATTGGCCATTAATTATCGAACCTACTGACCTGGTGATAGTAGTTTCCATTGTAATTCATTCTTGAATCAAATTGAGTATGATTTACCTAAGGTTGGTTGTAGCTTCTGTTCATCCTTGAAGTAGATTGAACCTGATTTACCTGGTGATCTGCTTTATGCCTTTGCTGACGATTGTCAAACTGTTCACTTCTCCTTGCTGCATCAAGATAGCTTTCGGAGGTTGATGGCTTTCGTGCTTGAGATGCTTCTTCAGTATATCCAAGACCTATCTTTCTCATGGGAGAACGCTGCACTTTGATAATTTCATCTAAAGTTTCTGATCCTTTAGCAAATCTGAGATTGAGAGCTTTTGTTTTCTCAATATCTTTTCTTAGACCCACAATTTCACATTCTAATTTTTCATTGTGTTTTTCCTTTCAGAAAGTTGGAATGTCAGAGTATCTAGAATCATATTCTTTTATTCTAAACAAATTTTAAGTTTAGAAATTTCTTCATAAGGACCATCTTCATCTAAAGCATCAAAGAAATCATCATCTTCAAAAGCCATCAGAAGTCTATAGTCATTACCATGTTCATCTTCATCACTATTTGATAAACCATCGCTATCTTCATGCGTATAATAGCTCTTCTTACTTACATTCTGTTTTCTATTCCATTTTGCTAATTCCTTACCTTTATCAATATTATCTTTATGAGGACATTTCGCCATGTAATGACCGACTCTTCCACAAGCAAAGCATTTGAAGGGTAGCTTACCTCTGAATCTTCTAGAACCTCGTTGAAGGTTCTTGACAAAGTTTGCTTCTTCCTCTCCTTCTAAAATATGTCCGGATTCATTGAGTTCTTCTCTTCCTGAAGCTTTGAATGCAGCTTCTCTCATATCTGATGGACCCCCTTTTCTCATTTCAAAAGCAGTTAGGATTTGGTGTAGCTGTGTCATAGTAATATTCTGAAGATTTTGCTTTTCCTCTATGGTAGAAACTTTTGATTCAAACTTCGAAGACAAGGATCTTAAAACATTTTCAACTACAATAACTTCTTTTATCTCTTCATCTAAGTTTTTCATGCGATTAACAATCTCATCTATACATAAGAATTAATTAGCTATACTTTCATCATTGTGCATTTTGAGAGTTTCATATTGAATTCTGAGAGATTGTAGTTTTGCACGTTTTACCTGATCGTCTCCTTCATAGATTAGAATGATCTTGTCCCATATTTCTTTGGCGGTTTTGAGCTGCATAACCTTGACAAATTCTGATTGTGACAGACTCCCCAATAATGTATTAACAGCCTTGGCATTTGGTTCATACTGCTTTTTACGTGTCGTATCTGTAGGAATTGCTAATGGAAATGTATATCCTCCTTCCACAATTTCCCAAACATCTGTTTCAAGAGATTGAAGATAGGGTGTGGTTCTTACCTTCAAATATACGAAGTTGCTCCCATCAAATATTGGTGGTCTAATGGATCCCCTCTTTCGTAGCTACTCATGATGATAGATCTTCCTTCAAGCGATCAAGCTTCTTCTGTAGAACCTGGCTCTAATACCAATTGTTGGAAATAATACTGAGAGGGGGGGTTGAATCAGTATTAGCAATTCAATAATATTTCATTTCCATATTCTGATTCATATATGCTACTTCATTTAATGAAACTTGTGTGTATATGCAACTGTATATAAGGCAACTAGCGTATACCCTGTAAACTTATAATTTAGTTAATTCTTCATAACTTGATCTCTAATCTATGCATCAGAAAACAGTAACAAGAAGCAGTAAAAACAGAACAGACAGTCACACATGAACACAAGATATAAGGTGGAAACCCAATGTGGGTGAAAACCACCTACTCCAATCGTCTCTATCTTTCTTTTAATAAGAAACTTCTTTTTACAATATTTTGTACTGGTGTAGTCTTATACCAGTACACAGGCTTCTACCTGCAGAAGGCTACAACCTTCTCTCATTCTCCAGCTTCTCTTGGAAGGGAGCTACAACCCCCTAGCTCTTGTACTAGATGATGTACAAGTACATTGGTGCTGACCTACAAAAGGCTACAACCTTCTCTTTTCTTCCAGGGACCACGTTTCATAAATTTTCAGACTGGATCCATCAATAACATCAATCAAACGTCAAATATATCTGCATCAACCTATCTCCTTTGCACCAACCAAAAACTGAATCAAACAATCACTTCTCTGAATGTTGTAACTGGAATACAGTAACAATAACCAGAACCCAGAACATTGCAACAACAGTCAGAAGTAGCTAAATCATATTTTATGAGGTGTACGCTACTTCAATGTGACGAACCTGCGTGCATAAGCACTTGTATCAAGAAAAACATGTGTATACACACTTTTGAAATTCCGAACCAACGTGTATACGCGCCTTTGCTATAATGAACCTGCATACAAATATGTAAATGATGATTTTAACCTTTACAATTGTTCAGACATTAGTTATACCCAAATCATCATATTTACAGATTACGACATGCGCCAATTATTCAGATAAAAGATCAAAACCACACAAAGATACTTCTCTTCAACTTAAGATCTTGACCCATCAATAAAACTTATCATTCGTCAAGCGCTCATGTTCATCCTTGATTCAGATCTAGCTGTGCACCATAACCCAATCACTTATATACTAGATCTTTCTCTTCATTAGATATTAAATTCATGAGTGAATTTGCCTAATGATTTTCTCCTCCTTTTATAGTCTTAAGCCTTGTCCAAAACCACTTAGAATCAATACCTTGGAGCAAATACCTGAGGTCAACACTTCGGACAAGATACCTTGGACCAATACCATGGATCACAATACCATGGTCCAAATACCACGGACCAAAACCAAGTTTTCCAACATGTACGCGCCTTTCCTTTCGTGAAAGTGCGTGTGTATGCTCATACACGCATTTTGGTCTGCGAAACCCCATGTACACGCGGCTTAGTCAATGGGAACCTGCGTATACCTTTCTTTCTTCATTCTATGAGCCTGAACTGCGATTTGTCATCTGTGAGAGTTGCCATCAAGGACAACACCTGTGTCATAGCGCTAAATCTGTGTCATAATGCCAACATAATAGATATTATAAATTCTTATTATTATAGATATTTGTGTTTAAATATTTCTTTTGTTTTTTCATATTTTTATGTATTATTAGTTTATTTTGAAATTTTAAAGATATTGTTTTAACTAATATTTTTTTTTGGGTTAAAAATTACTTATTCTAAATCATCACATTCATTTATTTATGGCATATTATTAATATTTTTTTATATAATATAATTTTTTATTTCTTCTTAAAAATTAAGAAGTATTTTATATTATATTGTTCATATATTAATTATGTATTATTAATTACATATTATTAATCTTATTTAACTTTCTCTAACATTTTTATTTGGAACTTGATGTATGTCAACTATTTAAATGTGTGGGTAGATCTGATTTATAAACCACATTAACTAGTTAGAAAAGTGAATAAAACACTAATCATGTGATTAATCTAGAAAAATAATTTTAAAAACAAGATATATCATAGTAATTTGAAATAAAAAATTTATAAAATTATTTTTCAAAATATATAACATTATTTAAATTAATAAAAATGAAAAAAAATGTGATTCTCAAATAAAAAATAGTCTTAATTATTAAAATAGTTTTCAAAATAATCACATCAAAATTCAACCAACAAGGGTGGTTCATCGTCAAGACGAGATGAAGAATCAAATCATGGCCCCAAGTTAAATAGAGAGATCCATCATACAACAACTACTTTTGACCAAGGAAATAGCTACGAAAGAGAGGGCAACAGCTACATTTGACTGGACCAAGGGAAAGAAGTGAAAATTATTTAACAAACTAAATAATTTAATTTAATTAATAAATTAAATAATTTTGACTTCTTTCCCTTGGTCCAGTGAAATGTCGTTGTTGCTGTGTCCTTTGTAGCTATTTCCTTGGTCAAAAGTAGTCGTTGTATCATGGATCTCTCTATTTAACTTGGGGCCATGATTTGATTCTTCATCTCGTCGTGATAATGAACCACACTTTTTAACTTGGGGCCATAATCTGATTCTTCATCTCGTCCTGATGATGAACCACACTTGTTGGTCCGAAACGCATCCACAAATAAATTTAGATGGATATGATTATTGACGAAAACCATCTTAATAATTTTGATATAAATCACAAAAACCTAAACTCAACAAAAACTATTCTTCCTTACAAACACTAAAAACAAACACGATACACATATATATTAAAATTAAAACAAAAAATAAAATTTTAAATTTTTGATAAATTACTTTTAAAAATGTTAATATTTTTATAATATCATTTAAAATAATAAAAATGCAAAAGCTTTCATTCTCAAATAAAAAAGACTCCCCCTCTTAGGAACTAAAACCAAATAAAATTCGGCATTATGATCTAATGCCGAATAACGGAAGTTCAAAAACTTTGATTCCCAGATAAAAAAATTTCTCTTCGCAGGAACTGAAAACAAACCAAAACTAAAACCAAATAAAAAAATAGTCCCAACATTAAAAATTAGAAGAGAAGTTAAAAAGTTAGCCATTTGTGAGAAGAATCTTCTATTTGTTTTATAATCTTCCATCTATCCGTGAATGGCTTGTCTTAAATTGCCATGCATTTTGCTTACATTAAGTACACCGCTAGTTACTACTATTTTAAAACAACACTGAAAGGTTTTTTTTTAAATAAAAATAAAAGTTGGCCTAATTTGAATTTTCTAAAACAACATCTTAGTGGTATCTTTGGGTTTCTCTTGTTTTGAATTAGAATGGATCATTTGCAACACGGAATTAATTAAATTTTCAATGTTCAACTATATTAATGACAAGCATTAAATGTTAAGCAATATTAATGACAATCATTAAATGGTCAGCAAAATTAACGACGACGATTACTTAAATGCTACCATTTTATAGTCCATGTGAAAGTCAATGCATCGTATAGAGCTAATCTTAATAGTTGGTATGAGTCATCTCAAACAGTAGGACAATTCTGAAAAATTAGATAGAGATTGGTGACCTAATTGGGAATCTATAAAACAACATCAAAGTTTTTGTCTCGTCTAAATTAATCCTTTGCATTTGTGAACTACTTACTTAAATGTTAAATAATATTAAATAAAAATAATTTATAATATTATTTTTTAAAAATAAATTTTTTGGTTAATTTTAATTAAATTGTAATAGAAATTTTAATAAACTTAAGTTTAAATTGTTTAATTTATATAATTTAAGTGCAGTACTCTTTTTCAAGGGAGATAAATTTATCTATGTATTCAAAAATGTATTTTAAACAACAAAAAGCTTGAAATTGTAGTACACTAATATACCAGCTTAGATCCATGTAACACGTAATCTATCATGAGCAAGAGGGATCAAATCTCTTGATGTGCAAACTTAATGTATTTTAAACAACAAAAAGCTTGAAATTGTAGTACACTAATATACCAGCTTAGATCCATCTAACACCGAATCTATCATGAGCGAGAGGGATCAAATCTCTTGATGTGTAAACTTTTTCTCAAGTTCGATGTTAGATGGATCTAATCTGGTTTTATCTCTGCCTTGTCACTCCCTCTATCTCTCCACCTCTATCACTTTATACTTTTGTTCTTCCCTCCATATATATATCTAGAATTAATATATATAATGATATATTAATATATATTATAATATAACAAATTGAATATCATATTAAATTTAAAATTGTATTAATCCAAAGTTATTAAATTTAATAATATTAATATTATATTTAATACTGTTTTTTATGTTATGATAACAAAAATTATAATAAAATTACATCAAATTAATATTTTCAAATGTGGAAATATTTATGTCTTTAAAGACTTTAATATAATATAGGATATGGTTTTTTACTTTAAAGATTCATTTTACAAATATTTAATTAAAATAAATATTAAAAGATTCTTTGGGAGCCAGATTTTCCATTCTTTGTGTTGAATTAACATTTTTCATTTGATTTAAGAGATGCTATTAGCTTTAGTAAAGTAAAGATGTTTAATATTTTACTTAATTTGGAATTTTAATGTGGTAATTTTTTTGTTAAAGGTAAATTTATGATCCATTCAAATTGGTGAATATGATAAAGGAACTATTAAGCTTATGAGATAATTTATTATCCATTCAAATTATATAAAATAATACATAATTATATTTTAATAATTAATCTTAGTCTATTAATAAGATTAAAAAGTTATACATAATTTAAGATCCAAACTAATGTTTTGGCCAACATTATTAAAAAATATTATTATTATTTTTTAGGACGTGACATACACTGGGTTGTAGAATGCGCTTCTTGGGGCAACTCTTGGCACAATAATTAAAAAATACAAATACAAATTCTTTAATTTTTTTATTAAAAATGTATTTAAATGTGGGTTTGCTTTAAAACTGCTTTTGATTGGCTAAGAGTTCAACAGTTAATAGCCCAAGACCCAAGAGGTGTCCAGCAAGGGTGAAACCCTACCCCTTTGGGGTCACCAATGAAGTAATTCAAGGTGGCCTGGTTAAATTTGCCCCTTTAGAGTCACCAATAAAATAATTCCAGGTAGCGTGATTTTCTTTGAATAAAAATGATACGTCAACCTGCATTAATGGATAACAGCCAATAATAACTGTGCTGGCTACTGATTTCACACCTTAATTATAATAAAATTTCCCACTAAAAATAATACATTCTATAAATATACAACACCAACTTTAAAAAAAAAACAAAAACAAAAACAAAACCAAACAAACAAGAAGTCAATGAAAATATAGCTGCATGTTAAATTAACTCTAATTTCTATCCTACGTCCAGTTTACAAAAACTTTTCGCCCAAAATTATAAAAGTATATAACAACGTTCTTTGTCCAGACATATTAAATTTCTTTCACACTGTTATGGGCCTAGATGCGTCCCTGACTCTTTCGAATACGATTTTTTCGTTTGCTAATGCGAATAAGATTCACAGTTTTATATTTTTATATGTAAAGTTGCTATCTTTCTGGTGAACCAGCTTTTTCAATCATTCACTCTCTTTTCACCGGGGACAGCGCCTTTAACAGTCTTTTTCACCACCGAAAGAGCACAATATTAGTTACCGGCTTCCTAACACCATCATTGACAGCGTAAAATTTCATCCTCTTCGCGAACACTCAATTTTGCTATAACGTTGCTTTCGACTTCCCATGATTTTGTGGCCACAAACAGATTATAATGCTAACATACCAAGTGTCACCAACCATTCAGACAATTGCCAACTATCCAACAATCTCCCCCTTTGGTATCGATGGCAACAAGCTAGGCTCACCCTGAAACCAAGCATCATTGTTCTTCTCCTTGGAATTATAAATGGCATTGCAAATATTCTCCCCATTTGTCATTAATGGCAAAGGATCCTTCTGAAGTATCCCCCTGAAACACTGCAGTCTACTCTGATACTTCAAGTTGAGTAGCTACCAATACTCATTGTGATTAAGTCATTTGGGAGGAGGAGTCACAAATCCTATGCGTCGTCGAAGATACACAAAGGCCTCTCTTGCAAGTGGTTTAGTAAAGATGTCTGCAAGTTGTTATTTAGTGGCCACATACTTAAGTCGAAAAATACTAGCAGCAACCTGTTCTCTTAAGAAATGAAATTTGATAGGAATGTGCTTGGTCTTTGAGTGCATGACAAGATTCTTAGAGATGTTGATAGCACTAGTGTTGTCACACATGATTGGAATTAGATCAGTCAAATCTACCTTAATGTCCTTCAAGGTTTGCTTCATCTAGAGAATTTGTGAGTAGCAAGTGGCAACTGTAATATATTTTGCTTCAACAGTTGATAGAGAAATGGAGTCTTATTTCTTGTTGACCTAGGAAACTAAGCAGTCTCCTAAAAAGAATGTTGCACCAGAGGTGCTCTTCCTATCATCAATATTGTTTGTCCAATCAGCATCAGTATAGGCCTTTAATTTAAACTCTCCGCTTCTAGCATACCAAAACCCATAGTTTGTTGTGCCTTGCAGATATTTGAAGATCCTTTTGACACTAATGGAATGACTTTCACATGGGTAGACTTGAAATCTAGCCACTAGGCCTACACCTTGCATGATATATGGTTTAGATGTTGTGAGATATAATAAGCTTCCATTAATCGATTTGTAGACAATCTGATTAACCAGAATTTCCTCATCTTCTTTGCACAACTTATCGCCTATAACCATGGGGGTGCTAACTAGCTTGCAATCTTCCAGTCCAAATTTCTTTAGAGTTTCTCATAGGTATTTGGATTGGGAGATAATGACCCCATCCTTTTATTGAGAAATTTTCAGCCCTAAGAAAAAGGACAGTTCCCCTATCATGGACATCTCAAACTCTGTCTATATACAGTTTGCAAATTGATCTCTCAACCGCTCCATATCACTGCCAAATATTATGTCATCCACATACACTACCACAATCAGTATGTGGTCATCTTCAGACTCTATATACAAATTTCTATCTACAATGCCTCTCTTAAAGCCTTGTTGCTGAAGGTATCTATCCAATCTTGCATACCAAGCTTTGGGGGCATGTTTGAGTCCATATAAGGCCTTTTCAGTTTGCACACAAACCATTTATCTTCAGTGAGCATGAATCCCTCTGGATGCTCAATATAAACTTCTTCTTCCAGATCTCCATAAGAAAGGTTGATTTCACATCCATCTCATACACCTTGATATTTTTATGACTGACATAAATAAGAAACATTATGATAGCTTCTAGTCTTGCTACAAGTGCAAAGGTTTCTTCAAAATATACTCCCTCTATTTGGGCATATCCTTTGCAGACTAAGTGAGCCTTGTTCCTAACCACTTGACCTTGCTCATTTAGCTTATTTTTTAAGACCCATTTGGTGCCTATGACATTTTTCTCTTTGGGTCTTGGAACAAGCTCCCAAGTGTCATTCTTCTTGATTTGATCCAACTCTTCATTCATTGCCTTAATCTAGGATTTATCCTCACTTTCCTGACTAAGATTCTTAGGCTCAATCTGAAATAGCAAAGCTATATTTAAAAAAATTGAGCTGCCAAGGAACCTTCTCCTAGTTTTAATCCCAAGTCTTTGATCACCAATAATTTGACTATCTAGATGTTGTTTCTGTACATACCTTGAGGGAGTTTTGGACCTTGGTGTTGTACTTGTTTCTTCATCTTCATCATCTGCCATTGTCTTTTGCTTGATCTGAGAGTCTAGTGGCTGAGATTTCTTCCCCATCTGAGTTTATGTCTCCTTTGGTAGACTTGGATTTTGGCATTACTTCATCACTACTATATCAATGCAGTGCTCAACTTTGTTTGTTCTTTTGTTGTAGCACTTGTATCCTTTATTTTGAGATGAGTACCTGAGAAATTTACCCTCGTCAGCACGAGAATCAAATTTTCCAGGATTTTTATCATTCTTCTTGATAAAACATTTGCTCTCGAACACCTTGTAATATTTTACTGACACAAGTCTTCCCTTCCACAACTTGTAGGGGGTTTTATCACTATTAGCCCTGAGTTGTGTTCTATTTGATAGGTACACTATTGTTGGTGCTACTTCTCCCCAAAAGGTGTGAGGTACATTTGCTTCATCAAACATATCTCTAGCAATCTCCTGGATTATCCTGTTCTTTCTCTCGGCTACTCCATTTTATTGTGGAGTTCTGACCACAAAATATTGCCTACTTATGCCATGTTTTTCATAGAACTCTTCAAATTCTCTTGAAGTTTATTCGCCTCCTCTATCTGATCTTAAGCATTTGGTCTTTAGATATTTCTCATTTTCTACCTGAGATTTAAATGTCTTAAAATGTTTAAGCACTTTTGATTTCTCTTTTAAGAGCATGATCCATGTGGCTCTAGTTAAATCATCAATAAGAAACATAAATACCTCTCTCCTCTGGGGCTTCTTGTTTTGGTTAGGCTACAAATATTTGTGTGGATTAGCTCCAACAGTTTAAATGAAGATAATTCCTTTGTCTTGAAATGAGTCATGGTCTACTTACCAAATTGACAAGACTTGCAGATTGAATTCTCAGGCCTTGACAGTCTTGGCAATCCTCTAACCGTACTCCTATCTTGCTGACTTTTATCAAATTGTCAAAATTCATATGACCAAGTCTCTTATGCAATAACTGGGTTTCATTTGGCTTGCTCAAGTAGCATATTACTATGGAGTCATCAAACACATATACATTATTATGAGTTCTGACTATCTTTCCCGCCAACTTTCCATTCCTTTCATGTCGGATCTCAAAATATTTGGATCAAAAGGTTACATTATAGCCATTATCACACATTTGGCTCACACTAAGTAAGTTGTGCTTGAGTCCCTCTACCTATAGTACATTTTGACCTTTAGTCTTTTCATCAAGATTGACTATGCCCTTACCTTTAATTTTTGTTGGAGCATTGTTACCAAACGTGACATTGTTCCCTCTATCCTTTTCTTTTAGAGAAAAAAATTTACTTTTATCCTCTGTCATATGCTTGGAACAACCACTATCCACATACCATTTGTTTTCTTGATCATGTGTCGACATAGCAAGTCCACATTCCATGCTCTTTCCAAACTTATGTTTCCAATTCTTCTTATCCTTTTTGAAAATCTAGCTGCCAAGCATTCTAGGACTTAGATGAGTTCTCAAATTTGCTTCTGCATTCGCTCACCTTGTGCCCAAAATTATTACATTTGAAGCATTCAACATCATTCATCAGGGGAGAGAAGGGATTTCTATTTCTTGAAGGATATTTTTGAGATCTATAATGTTGATACTTATTGTATCTGAAATTTTCATCTCTTTCAACTTTGACTCTTTTAAAATCAATAGCCTTATGTCCAAAGATGTGACATTTATAATAATGACCATAAAATAGATTAGAGTACCTGAAGTTGGAAAGTTCATGAGTTTGTTCATGAAGGTACCTCTCTTGTCTCACTTATTGATTCATTCTCCATTTGGTATAGCTCTTTTGAGAAGTTTGAATTCTCGTTCCAGTGATGGGTTCCTCTCTTACTTGCTACCCTTTTATCTTCTTTTCTTATTCCTTGAAGCATCTTTGCATAGCTCTGAGGTTCCTTGAATCCTGCGGACTTGAAATTCATATTTCTCATAGAAGATTTATGTGGCTTAGAATATCGCATACCTGTTTTGTTTTCTGAATACCTTTGGATGTTTAGAATATGATCTAGCTTTCTTGTCCATTTTGCAAACTTATCATTTACACCTTTCTTGATCTCCAATCTCTCAAGATTTGTTCTCAAAGAGACAACTTTTGCCTCAAGACTCTGACAGTTTTCTTCCCATTCATGGATTATATCATTAAGAACTTCTTCTTTTCGTTTAGCTTCTTCTAATTTGAATTTCAGGGAAAGAATTTCCTTTTTTCATGTATTTGAGATCACCGCCTTCTTTACCTTGAACAACTCCTCCTTTAAATGTTTGTTCTCTTCTTCTAGCTTCTCGCGTGTTTTTTTTTTCTCTTCTAGTCAAAGGGCTAAGTTGTCTTTACTTTTAATGGCTTCTTCAAGTTTTTCTTTTTGATAGACAAATTCCTCATTGTCTGAGTTATACATACATTCTTCAGCATGTTGTAGTTGTTCTTTTAACTTCATGTTCTTTCTTCTGGAATTCTTTAACTCATCAAGAGAACTGATGAGTTCTCCTTCAAAGTCCACTACTCCTACTTGTTCTTCTTCCTCTTCAGAGTCTGTAATGTCTTGTTTCTTGGATTCTGCTCCAAATGCCATCATTAAACATTCATTTGACTCATCCTCTAAGGAGTTTTCACTAGTTGATTCTGGATCTGAGCTATCATCTTTGGTGTAGAGCCCCTTCTTCTTAGAGAGCCTCTACTTTTGATGTTCTTTAGCTTTGCCTTTAAACTTTTGATCGTTTCCCTCTTCTATCCTTTCTTTGTAAGGGAACTTAAATGAAAAATGTCCAACTCTTCCACAGTCAAAGCATTTGAAGGGAAACTTCCCTTTATACTTCCCTGAGCCATGCTTTAGTTTCCTAGAAAACTGAGCCATCTCCTGATCAGATTCACAGCTAGAGAAATCTTGATGATTTTTGTGTTCCTTAACCTTCTTGGACACCTTGAAAGCTCCATCCTTTGATTCAAACTTCTATTTTCCTACTCTCATCTCATAGGTTGTGAGAGTACCAAGCAGTGGGTCCATTGTGAGACTCTTTAGATCAAACATCTCTTCGATGGCAAATATTTTGGCATTAAATCTCATAGGCAGACATCTTAAGACTTTCCGAACTATTATATATTCCTTGATCGTTTCACAAGTCCTCTAACCATATTTGTTACTTCATCAACTCTAAGGAAGTATTCTGCTATATTTTCTTCTTTACTCATTCTTAAGCTTTCAAACCTCATTCTGAAGGTTTGAAGTTTGCCCTACTTGACTTTATCATCTCCGTCATGACTTTGATTAAGCTTCAACCACACTTCCTTGACAGAATTATAATGCATAACTTTTACAATCTCAGATTGACTAAGACCAAAGAGGATGGAACTCTTGGCTTTAGCATTATTTCCATACACCTTTTTATTGTTTGCATCTGTGGGAGAGATATCAGGAACATTGTAATATACCAACATAGAGTTCCAAACATCTACCCCTAGCGACATAAGATAGGATTCCATCCTAACTTTCCAAAAAGCATAGTTTGTTGCATCAAAGACTAGTATCATGCTTGAGTAAGCATCCTAACTCTCTTTCCTAAACATAATTCCTTATGAATCTACCTTCCAGTGGTTAAATTGTTCGTGAAGGAACTTGGCTCTAATATCAATTGTTGGAATAAGGAATTATTGAGAGGGGGGTGAATCAATAATTGTGAGGTTATTAAAATTTTATGCTCAATTATTATATTCCCTTGGGCTTCTGCTAGTTATTTGTATGAGCATCTAGACTACAATTTAAATGTGAAGTAAAGCCAACCATTCACATGAGAAAATATTTCATCATTTGAGAAACACACACATATTAAAACATGTGTTTTTACGTGGAAACCCAAAGGGAAAAAACCACTAATTTGTTTGTTATTATGAGTTAAATTAAGCACCCACTTAATTATATCAAGTAGTTTGTGAGAACCCACTTACAAAAGGCCCTAAGCCCCTTAAGATAGAAATCCACTACTTTGCAAGAGGCATCAACCTCTTGTAAATGTAGGAAACTACCTGCTCTAGCCATTGTTCTGCTTTTCATACAATTTTCAAACTGAAAACAGAGGCTAATACATATACACAGAAATATAAATTTGATCTACTGCAGTACCAACTCCTTTCTTTCAGCTCTACAGTTCTCCTTTGAACTATTCTCCTTTGAATTGTTCTCTCTGCTTCTCAACCAACTCTAGTCACTCTCCTTTACTTCATTGTATCTCTGTTAAACACTTGGCCCAATCACCTTCTCATTTACACACTCACAGCATTGCACTCTTCAACTCACAACAATTCTACATATCCCACTTTTCTCAACTACACTCCACTATTTTTGTTCCTCTGTTGTGCTCGGAATAATATTGGCTCTACATTTTCTAACTCTGACAGTGTACTACAATATGGCATGCTTTGCAATTTTTCTATCAAGTTTCCTGCGCTCTACAACCATATTCAATTTTGGAGATGGGCTTAGTTCACTCAACCATCGTAGTCACCTTGAATCACTGGTTGATTATTTGATTTCCCCCCATACTGAGAATACGTTTTTAGTCATTCTACACACTTCAACAAAGCTCATCATTTCATTGTAACTTATTTTCTTAGTCACGACAGCTAAATTAATGCAAAGAATGGACTTCTTAGTGTTTCCCTACACTAAAAATTAATTCTTAGTCAAATTTTACACTCCAACAAGGCGTTCCATGCTTACAAACTGATCATTGTGATCAACATGTACCTCACGCATGGATTTCTTGTTTTGTAATCATCTCTTCTACACCCAGTCCTATTTTCCATTGAATTCCTCATAGCATGTATGACAGATCAGGGATGGCTTGTTTCGTTTGAGCCAAGCCCAGTAAATTAGCTATGCAAGTCGTGGTCCTCGCTACCTTGTCTCTGTGGACTGCAATTGTCATTAATAATGGAAACAGCTCTGGTCCTCTGCCATAGTTAGTGAAGTCCTTCCATGAATATCTTCCAGGCCAAGGAATTCCAGCTCCTCCCCTCATGGTTCCTTAACGACTTGTCTCTGTGGAACAATAAATTTATTATTCACAAGTGCCCAAATCAGGTCACAGTGTTGCAACCTGATGCTTGGATACCACTTGTAACACATGAATCCACTACAACTAAAACGAATAGACCATGGTAAAAAAATATATTTTCTTTCACCTTTAATAAAGCTAAAAGCACATGACCATATATAAGTTAGGCAATAAATCTATTTCATCTACAAGTTAGATTGGTCGTATTATGTATTATGTTCAATGGCCATAACACCATAAATTATTTTATTGATTAAGCATATATCCTAAGTCTTATTCTCCATATATTAATTGTTTAACCATGGTACCAGATGGTTCTCAAAACCCCGAGACACCACCCTTGAGGTGCATGCGACTACCAACAACCATGTGGTTTCAGTACTGCGGTTGATTTAGATGGAGATCATCTAATGGTTCATGTTATCTGGAGCAAGATTGGGTAATGACCTGCAGGGTAGCCACAGTCAAAGGTAATTTTCTCCTTTGGCTCAATAGGAAGAGCAGCTCTGCGTCCAAACGTGTTCTGGTTTTCTATGGCAAGGAAGTCATTGTACCATCGCATCTCCTCTGTCTGGTAAGGTTTATCCTCCTTCATTGTCTAGGATTCTCCAGAATCCTCATTTATTTTCATTCCTCTTGACCCAAGCTCTGATCCCACTTCCCTTGCTACTCCAATGCTATGACTTGTTGTCGCCTCTCCATTTCATCACCCAGGGACAACTCGTTCAATGGCTCACGGTTTTCAGAGTTGGAGTTTGCATGATTTCGCTTCCACACCCGACTGGGTCATGGTTCCCTTCTAGAATGTTCATCTCCAATAATTGGAGTCATTCCTTCCACAATAGACTCAAGTAACAGGTTTTCCCTTACCAATTTAAGCTTACTGAAGTTAATTTATTTTTTACTAACAAACCCTAACTGAGTGTGTTGTTTCCTTACACATAAAGAGGAGCAGGGTTTCAAGGCAGCTTCCAAGGTGATCCGCTCAAAGAAATTATCCAATTATAGGTTCCCTTTGAACGCAGGTTGGCAACCAGATGTTAACTTATGACTTTCTTTGTTTTTTTGTAAAGTTTGCTTGCTCATTGAGTAGTGTATATGAGAAACCCTTAAAAGGGTTATTTCCTCATTCCATCTATGTGTGGACAATTCTACAGCACTTGTTATTATGAGGTTTTAACCCAACTAATTAATGAACTTCAATAGGTTAAGGCCATGACCCTCATCTAACTGTAACAGTTGTTATTTATTTTAATAATAATCTTGACCCACTCGGTAGACATATGTGTGGTCAATTTTTTTGAGTTTAATACAGTTATAGATATTACTTGTCTGTATTGTAAATTTACTATTAATTTATATGAAGAATGCTTTACAACCTTGGCTCGAAGAATATAGGCCTCTAGACTTCTTATTCTCAATTTTGGTTGTTCAACAATAAGCATTGTTAACTTTCTGCATGGTATTTTAGTGCTCGACTTTACATCGAACTGGATTTTCTTCTCTTCTAGGTAAATGGGTTACTATAAATTACTCTCGTCTACAAATTTGAGTCGAACCCAAGTTACTTTTCTTCAATATGAATTTGTTTAAGCCGACCCCTTAAGGGTTTGATGTAATCATCCAACTAATTTGTCTTTGATGTATTTTTGCCCATTCAAGGTTTGATTCGTAACATTGTAGTTTATATAGTTTCCGTGATTGCAATGAATCAATCCCCTTAATTAGTTTTTTGTGTGTTCATTCTAAAAATATTTAGCTCTAGGTATCCTCCCTTCTGAATGCGCTTTCCCAACTGATTAGTTGCAATGGGTCATAACTTAATGTTCCTTTTAATACCTTGAATCTCCTGTCTGACACCTTCCTTAGTGAGGAAACTAATAGTTTTGTCTCTGCAGTTTACCAGAGACCAATGGTTCTCCAACCAATCCATCCCAATTAACACATTGTAAGATCCCAGGGGCAATACATCTAAAGTCACTTTAATATGTTGTCCCGCGATTTCAACATAACAATCTTCTATTTTAGGAGTGACTCTTCTTTTTACAATCATGCCCAGTTGCACCAGCCATGTGCTACTCAATTTAATGGCTTATAAACGACCCAATTCTACAATTTTAGAACTGATGTAACTCAAGTTTTCTCTTAGGTCTATCAAAACATAAATGGAATGGTCAGATATCTTACCTTCAAATTCCACCATCGCGGGTTGATACTTGTCTTGGTGATCATCTAAGGTTGCATTAATTTTTGGTATGCTCCTCACCACATCACCCACTGTAGAAGCTTCTTGAATGTGTGTTGTCATCTCTGCATGAACACGGTGGGGGCAGTTTTTGTAGTAGTGGGGTCCTCCACAGCCCCAACATTGTAAGGGTGGCTTCTATATCTGAGTAGATTCAGGCTTGCTAGATGCTTCACCCTGTCTTCCTTCACCCAATACTTTAGACTTCTGCTGATTTTTCCCTGGGCGCCCATGTTTTTTCTTCCGAAAAGTGATTTTCCCTCCAGCCACCTTCATGTTCATGTTTAAGAAACCTTTATGTTCTTTCTTGTTCATCCAATTCTTGTCACTTTCCCCTCTTAAATTCATTTTCTAATAGAAAAGTCGAGCTTTGCGAATAGCTTCATCCATAGTTTTTGGGTTGTAAAACTCCAACTTCTATTTCATGAATGTTGGGAGGATTCTAACAAATATTTGCACCTTAGCCTTCTCCTCGCGAATGTATGGGACATACCTTAGCAAAGACGTGAATTTGGTTACGTATTCATTTATAGATTGTTGCCCAAATTTCAAATCATGAAATTCTTTCGCCTTTTCATCATAAAACCTCTTTGTCAAGTACTTGTCCTTGAAGTGTTTCTAAAATTTGTCCCATGTTACATCTTGCTCATCCATATTTGTCACAGTTTTCACCTCTTCCCACCATAAGGTGGCTTTGCCTTGTAGTTGATATATGACCAACCTAGCTTTTAAATTATCATCGTACTCATAAACTTAAAAGTAATTTTTCATATTGATCAATATAACTTCCAGAACATCTTCCATTTCCCCATCAAACAGAGGTGGTTTATTTTTTTTAAATTCTCCCTGCAATTCGATTTTTTGTCTCTTGGCCCCCTTTATACTAGAAGCATTTTCAGACCCCTCTTCATGCTCAACTTGGTCTCCCTAAATCTCTTGGTGATTTTCTTCCTGAGCATGCACTTTTAACCTATTCCCTCCATCAAGGCTAGGAATGGGGTTTCTCTCATTTTTCCTATCAGAAAGGTTTTTCAAGATTCTTTCATGTTCCAACCTCAATCGTTCATTATGTTTGCAACTGTTGTACTATCTCCAACAACACAGCATTGGAATTGTTAGTCTCCCCTCCCAGCTGAACCCACATCTCTAGATTAGCTTCTGAAAAGGGTATAGACCCTGAACCCACGAAGGGTCTTCCAAGCAAAGGAATTCAAACTCCTCTCCTCATGGTTCACGTAAATTTGGGTTTGATGGTTTTAGATATTTCGTACCAGTGCGAAGGATATGAGTTGAAGATTTATTTTGTCTATTTTTCAAGCTATGTGGAGCTGCAATCATAAATTCTAGATCTCAATCAAGCTATGCATGGGTCACAACATTACCAAGATAAATTTGCCATAACCAAATTCCAGAAAAACCATTTGAAATGTATTTTTGTAATATTGTTGGTATATAGCTAAGATCCAATCCTTGAGTTCAGGATCTCAAATTGTAAATGCATAATATATATATTGTAGTCACTCAGTATTGAGAGAGGGTTGTGTAGGGGAAGAGAAGCACAATTACATATGTTGGTTTTTGTATATTACACTATGTTTTGGCTGAAGGAATAAAATGGAATGAAGTTCATGTAAGCTTTGGTGTCCATTTCGTGAATTGAGCTTAGACCTACAGCAGATGGGGCTGCCTGAACCCATTGTGTTTGTAGGGTTACAATAGATTATGTAAGTTTGAATTTTAGTGTTTGTTTCATTTTATTTCTTGTAAATGGTTTGATGTAGATTCAATTTTCTTTGTCAATTTATTTCTACATTTTAGATTAGGTAATTACTTTCTGATTTATGGTGTGACCTCGAGGATAGTATTTTATTTGAATTTGATTTTAGAATTAATTAAAATAGTTGATTGATTTCTCATTTACTTTCATTAGTGATTTTCAGAATTTCTACACTTAGTTTCGTACTTAAGTTTCCTTTAATATTTTCATAGGTTTGAGTTAAGAATAAGGATTTTAATGTTATTTGAGTTTCGCAAGCCTGTGTAATATTTTTATGAGCATACTTTGTACATGTGACAACTCCGTGATTATTCTTCCAAATTCATGAATATTGGAGAAGAAAGTTTCGATTTCAAATAAGTCTCTAAAGGAGTAATTTTCATGTTTTAAACTGAATCTTTTTCATTGCTTATGAATCCATATGGCAGTGGTGCAAAACTCTTGTAGCTTATGCTCCATTTTAATATCCAGAATCAATTAAGAATCGAGTGACTTCTTAGTACAGATTGTGTGTTAACACTTAGAGGATTAGATGCCATTTACAAAGTGTTATTTGATTTGCTTGAGTCATAGTGTGTTAATCATTAGAGTAGGTAATTTGTTATTTGCTTGATTTTGTAGAAAGGTTTAATTAGATTTATTTTGTTCATCATTAGATAAATTAAATTGGAAACAGGGGTTCTGTACCTAATTCTGTACTAAATAGTAAACTGATTTATAAACAAAAATCATGTTTTGTACCTAATTTTGTACTAAGCATTAAATTGATTTAGGAATAGAGATTTTGTACTCCATTCAGTACCTTTTTCCAAAATTTCTAAGATGTTAGTTTAGTCTAGATGCTCTAATCATGCGTTACCTGCGCTTGTGCCTCGAAGCTTATGAGCCCAGTTAATAATTAAATGTTGGAATTAGAAACTGATCATTGGTTCTCCAGCCAATCCATCCGAATTAACACATTGTAAGATCCCAGGGGCAATACATCTAAAGTCACTTTAATATGTTGTCCCGCGGTTTCAACATAACAATCTTCTATTTTAGGAGTGACTCTTCTTTTTACAATCATGCCCAGTTGCACCAGCCATGTGCTACTCAATTTAATGGCTTATAAACGACCCAATTCTACAATTTTAGAACTGATGTAACTCAAGTTTTCTCTTAGGTCTATCAAAACATAAATGAATGGTCAGATATCTTACCTTCAAATTCCACCATCGCGGGTTGATACTTGTCTTGGTGATCATCTAAGGTTGCATTAATTTTTGGTATGCTCCTCACCACATCACCCACTGTAGAAGCTTCTTGAATGTGTGTTGTCATCTCTACATGAACACGGTGGGGGCAGTTTTTGTAGTAGTGGGGTCCTCCACAGCCCCAACATTGTAAGGGTGGCTTCTATATCTGAGTAGATTCAGGCTTGCTAGATGCTTCACCCTGTCTTCCTTCACCCAGTACTTTAGACTTCTGTTGATTTTTCCCTGGGCGCCCATGTTTTTTCTTCCGAAAAGTGATTTTCCCTCCAGCCACCTTCATGTTCATGTTTAAGAAACCTTTATGTTCTTTCTTGTTCATCCAATTCTTGTCACTTTCCCCTCTTAACTTCATTTTCTGATAGAAAAGTCGAGCTTTGCGAATAGCTTCATCCATAGTTTTTGGGTTGTAAAACTCCAACTTCTATTTCATGAATGTTGGGAGGATTCTAACAAATATTTGCACCTTAGCCTTCTCCTCGCGAATGTATGGGACATACCTTAGCAAAGACGTGAATTTGGTTACGTATTCATTTATAGATTGTTGCCCAAATTTCAAATCATGAAATTCTTTGGCCTTTTCATCATAAAACCTCTTTGTCAAGTACTTGTCCTTGAAGTGTTTCTAAAATTTGTCCCATGTTACATCTTGCTCATCCATATTTGTCACAGTTTTCACCTCTTCCCACCATAAGGTGGCTTTGCCTTGTAGTTGATATATGACCAACCTAGCTTTTAAATTATCATCGTACTCATAAACTTAAAAGTAATTTTTCATATTGATCAATATAACTTCCACAACATCTTCCATTTCCCCATCAAATAGAGGTGGTTTATTTTTTTTAAATTCTCCCTGCAATTCGATTTTTTGTCTCTTGGCCCCCTTTATACTAGAAGCATTTTCAGAACCCTCTTCATGCTCAACTTGGTCTCCCTAAATCTCTTGGTGATTTTCTTCCTGAGCATGCACTTTTAACCTATTCCCTCCATCAAGGCTAGGAATGGGGTTTCTCTCATTTTTCCTATCAGAAAGGTTTTTCAAGATTCTTTCATGTTCCAACCTCAATCGTTCATTATGTTTGCAACTGTTTTACTATCTCCAACAACACAGCATTGGAATTGTTAGTCTCCCCTCCCAGCTGAACCCACATCTCTAGATTAGCTTCTGAAAAGGGTATAGACCCTGAACCCATGAAGGGTCTTCCAAGCAAAGGAATTCAAACTCCTCTCCTCATGGTTCACGTAAATTTGGGTTTGATGGTTTTAGATATTTCGTACCAATGCGAAGGATATGAGTTGAAGATTTATTTTGTCTATTTTTCAAGCTATGTGGAGCTGCAATCATAAATTCTAGATCTCAATCAAGCTATGCATGGGTCACAACATTACCAAGATAAATTTGCCATAACCAAATTCCAGAAATACCATTTGAAATGTATTTTTGTAATATTGTTGGTATATAGCTAAGATCCAATCCTTGAGTTCAGGATCTCAAATTGTAAATGCATAATATATATATTGTAGTCACTCAGTATTGAGAGAGGGTTGTGTAGGGGAAGAGAAGCACAATTACATATGTTGGTTTTTGTATATTACACTATGTTTTGGCTGAAGGAATAAAAGGGAATGAAGTTCATGTAAGCTTTGGTGTCCATTTCGTGAATTGAGCTTAGACCTACAGCAGATGGGGCTGCCTGAACCCATTGTGTTTGTAGGGTTACAATAGATTATGTAAGTTTGAATTTTAGTGTTTGTTTCATTTTATTTCTTGTAAATGGTTTGATGTAGATTCAATTTTCTTTGTCAATTTATTTCTACATTTTAGATTATGTAATTACTTTCTGATTTATGGTGTGACCTCGAGGATAGTATTTTATTTGAATTTGATTTTAGAATTAATTAAAATAGTTGATTGATTTCTCATTTACTTTCATTAGTGATTTTCAGAATTTCTACACTTAATTTCGTACTTAAGTTTCCTTTAATATTTTCATAGGTTTGAGTTAAGAATAAGGATTTTAATGTTATTTGAGTTTCGCAAGCCTGTGTAATATTTTTATGAGCATACTTTGTACATGTGACAACTCCGTGATTATTCTTCCAAATTCATGAATATTGGAGAAGAAAGTTTCGATTTCAAATAAGTCTCTAAAGGAGTAATTTTCATGTTTTAAACTGAATCTTTTTCATTGCTTATGAATCCATATGGCAGTGGTGCAAAACTCTTGTAGCTTATGCTCCATTTTAATATCCAGAATCAATTAAGAATCGAGGACTTCTTAGTACAGATTGTGTGTTAACACTTAGAGGATTAGATGCCATTTACAAAGTGTTATTTGATTTGCTTGAGTCATAGTGTGTTAATCATTAGAGTAGGTAATTTGTTATTTGCTTGATTTTGTAGAAAGGTTTAATTAGATTTATTTTGTTCATCATTAGATAAATTAAATTGGAAACAGGGGTTCTGTACCTAATTCTGTACTAAATAGTAAACTGATTTATAAACAAAAATCATGTTTTGTACCTAATTTTGTACTAAGCATTAAATTGATTTAGGAATAGAGATTTTGTACTCCATTCAGTACCTTTTTCCAAAATTTCTAAGATGTTAGTTTAGTCTAGATGCTCTAATCATGCGTTACCTGCGCTTGTGCCTCGAAGCTTATGAGCCCAGTTAATAATTAAATGTTGGAATTAGAACACGTAATTTCCACCAACATTTTTAGCGCTATTGTCGAGGAGGTGCTAAAGGGATTAGATCATAGTTTATTTCACAAGTTTTATATGTGATCTTAGTTGCAGGGAAACTAGAGGGCGGAGAAGATGGTAAGACATGAGTGAAGAGTCATGCATCCACATTGGTTTGGGGTCGCTCCAAAGTCTAGTTGTCCAAGTAAGCGAGGAGTCCAAGGTTGGCAAGTTTTATTGCAATTAGTAGTTTTAATTCATTTAGATTAAAATTTCAAGCTCTTTAAAGATTAAACATTTTTGGAGTGTTGTAAGAACCCATGTGTATTGATCCATGTTGCGAGACAGGGATCATCAACCAGTAGGAGAAATTCAAGAACGATTGAGAGATTGAAGAAAGTCCCTCGAAGTACTTTCTCAAATCCTAGTACTAGCTGGGATATCTGCCTCTTAGGAAGAGTTCATCCTGACCACGTTCAGGAAATTATCTATCTCTCCACAACCAGAAAAGGATTTGGAAGTCTCTCTTGATTCCGCTTGCCTATCTACCAAGGAGATTGAGAAATCATGTACCAAATCCAATGGGGAGCATCCTGTTAAACCTGAGATCGAGGAACTTTCACCATGCCTATCAGCAAGCCTTGTATGCATTCCAGAGACCAATTATCCAATTTTGTCTGGAATGACCAAGGAGGACTTTCAGAGTGGTCGAAATGAAGAAATGGGCCAATACTACCAGTATTACATTGAGCATTGGTTCCAGATCACAATCCAGTCAAAGTATCACTCTCATCTTCAACTAATTTTTGTATCACATCTTTCAAAACTATTGATTTTTCATGTTCATGTACCTTCTAAAGTTTAAATGTTAAATATGAGCATGAATATATCTTTGTACCTGATCCGCACATGGATTCATTGGAAGTTCTCTTTCACTTGAAGGAGGATTTCTTTTATCCAATAAAGTAGGAAAGTTAGTATTGTAATAAATAAATAAATGAAAATAATAAAGAGAAAAATAAGTCCTTTTGTGAAAACCAGCTTGTCTAGCGCAACTGGATAGGGACTTTGCTTGAAAACTAGGTAACTGGCGGGAAAAGTTCCCAATAAAGTTTGTAAATTTGTATGAGTTCTTCAAATCATGTATCTTTCAAGTCATTATGTTTATACTCGAGTTGGTTGATGTGGGATCCCTTAAGGCCCACCTGCCAAAAAGCCTTGTCCCATCGACATCAACACATTATCTAGGATCAATGTTAGAGTTAGATAAGGTACCTGGGAGCCTACATTCCTTAATGGCAGGGATCCTTGTCATCTACTAAGGAAATACATCAATGTTTCTTGGTGGATGAATTCTACAGTCCATTCGACTTCAACAAGTCCATTCATGGCTGGTAGAATGTACCTAGTGCCTTGATTCTCATTGACATCAAAGGTGGGATATCTCGCATTGGTTAACGACCTCCTCAATGGTCGGTAATCCAATGATTCTTTCTTATGTTCGAAATCGACACCATTTATTCACATATGCAAGATTGCACATGGGTGTGTAGCAGTTGAAGACTATATGGTTTTTTGATCTCAACACAAGTTTGCAATAGTCTGAATCTTTGTATCAACATTTCTATTTTCATTTGCAGCAATATATTTATTTCAGTAAAGGTTTCAAACAATATAACTATTTTAACAAAGGCTGCCATATAGCAGCCTAGCCATTCATTTGCAGTAACAATAACTTTTCCTCAATTGTTTGGTCACATACAACTCCTCAGGCATGGGGGAGAAGGGGAACTTTAGTTCATCCTTCAACCTTCTTTAGCAAATCAGATATGTAGTCAAATCAACTCTAGCCATTCCATCCTCCACTTCATCTTGCAGCACCAAGCACATCAACAACAAAGGTAAAACTTGAGGTAAAGTTGGCTTAAGATTCTCTAATTCATTAGAAGGTTTAAGAAACTTAATGATTAACCACTTCTCATTCCACACATTATATCTTTTATAAATTATTATCCTTCTATTTGTCTTCGGTTCATTACTCATAATAAAAAAAACTTATACTCTAATTACAAGACCATGTAAAAGAAAATCCTTATGGTATATTAATAAAGGCAGTCTCTATAGTGTCTTCTCCTCCCATGATAACAAGCATTCTATTTAGAGGATGAAGTCATTACTACCATAAGATGATAAGGGAAACCACCTATGATGACAGAGTATGAAAGCACCCATTCACATACTTACCATCTCCATCACCACCTCATTTCATCCATCATCTCTTCCTCATCCATCCCTCTCTTGTCCTCTATTTTGTATTGCTCTATAAATTAGTATGATATGTTAAATGTGAAGAGTGTCACTCCACAAGAACCACCACCTCCAAATATTCAAGCACTGCTGCTCCACAAGAACCAACACCTTCAAATATTCAAGCAATGTTGCTACACAAGAACCAACATCTACAAAACAATGTTAAGAATTTTTCAATGAGCAAGGGATTTGCTTGCATGAGGACATGCGAATCCATAAGCATGGGGGGATGTTGGGGATCAAATATGCCCATATTTCCACCATACAATACCACTATTCATAACCTAAATTCCTATATTTTTAACCCATTTCATACTGTTGCACTAAAAATTGTCACCTTGACATTCTGCAATCTGTGTGAGTCCATTACCACTCATACTTTCCTCCTTTGCAAGTCTTAAGCCTCAGTTCTTCATATCAAGCCTTGAAAATAAGAGAAAGTCTTCAAAAGTCTCTAAAACTTTAGTTCCGCACTTTCTCTTAGCATTACCTGCGGTCCCGCACCTAAAGGTCATGTCCCCTCCGCATCTGACCACTTTGTCTCTATGTTATGGGTGCGGACCCCTGTAAAAGTCAAAAAGGCACAAGTATATTCTTAAAAACTCACTTTGAGTCATTTCTAGAACCTTCTGGAAGGAATCTTGAGGTGGCAAGTTCGCTCCCTTAAGGTTCATGCATCCCATACCTTAAGGAGCTAACCCCTTGATGTGAGGAGCTTATCCCTTTGAAGGAGGACTCTATCCCTTCATAGGTGGACCGGTAACCTCCTTCCTCTGCACTATAAAATGAAGCATTGGGCTGGTTAGTTGGGAGGTTGAACGCTGAATATTTTTGAGGTGAAATGATACTAGAACTTAATCTTCCTAATTGAGCTTTTGTGAGGAGATATTACATACCTCTTTGATCTCATTTAGAAGAGTGTGAGGCTTGTCAAAGTAAAGGAGATTCCTGTTTCGGACCCTGGGAAGAGCTTGTTCAACATCAAGGCACCAAAGGTTGTAAGGATCTTCTACTTCAAAGTTAATACAAATAAGTTTATTTTTCTCAATAAGTTGTGTTTTATGGTTTATTTTGTGGATTCCTTGATCACCACAATGAACACGATTTATGATATTAGCTATGCAGGTGTTATTTGATGTGTTCTTGTTTGTGATTGCAGGTTCTCAAAAGGAAACTCTTTCGAACGGTTGAAGGATGGTTGCTACAAACTGGCGTTGGACTTAAGGTAGGGTCTAAACACCTCTATAGTTTTTGTTTATGAATCGCATATGTTTAGAGAAAGATAGATTTGCTTGTCCTGCTTGTTGCTAGATATATTTTGATACTAGGGAGATCAGTCTTGTCTGCAAGATCGATTTATCCGGGCAACAAATTGGCGACTCCATTGGGGATCTGAATTTGGTTTTTGGTTTTCCTTTGTCTTTGACTTGAGAAACTTGTTCTTGCTTTTTGTTTTTGTTTGATGTGTGTGAAATTGGGTAGTTTTTAAGATCTGGAATATTTTTTGTTTTTTCGAAGTTTTCGGAGGACCGCACTTTATTTTTACAGAAAGGGCAGGCATCTCCGCTCTTTTCCTTTAGTACACAAAGCGGTACCGCATCTAGTTCTTCTGGAAGCCTGCGGACCCTGTGAAATTTTTTGAAAACCTAAAATGTTTTCTTCCAGTTAAGTTTAGGTTTTATTTACGACTTTTAGTGTCTACCCAGATCTGCATGTGTTCTGTCAAAAATCTCTTGTGAATAAGTTCCATTGGTATTTTTGTTTTAGATGATTTTCTAGAAGTTTTGCATGCTTGGATTGGTTTTCACTTGGTCTCTGTAGTGACTCAAAGATCAGAAGCCTAAGAAACCTTAGATTACCCTGGTGTCTTTTGTCTTCTTGATGAGTCTGACTGGTTTGTGAAATCTGTCCTTGGTGAGAAATAGATTTCATTTTCTCTTTGCAAATCTTTGAACGAACTTGGTTATAAGTTTTGAATTTCATTTTTATAAAAGAAAACATATTTGGATGTTTTTTTATTGATTTGTTATTCTGAACGAATTAATCCTTAGTTTACTGAACAACTAAGTAAAACGTCCTCAAAAAGAATTCAAGCTTTTATTCAACTAGATTTTTTCAAGTTTTTAGATCTTAAAATTAGTTTTTGTAGTTTTGAGTGTTTTCTAGAACTTGTAGAATCTCTTTTGAAGGAAATTGTTTTTTGTAGTTTTGAGTTTTGAAAAAGGAAAAGGGATTTATTGTGAGCTTAATTAGTAGTCTCGTTTTGAGTTCTTATTGAAAAAGACAAAAAGATTTTCTTTCCATTTCCATGTTGAAAGAAATAATTGTTCTAAAGAATTGCATTTTCAAACTCTTTCTTTTAGCTAGAATTCATTGAAGGAAAAACAAATTTTTTATCATTTTAAGTGCATTTTTTAGTGTTTTTGGAGTCGAGTCTTCAGACCATCAAAGTTTCATCTCCATACCTATTGACTTAAGAAACAACCCATAAAAGTAACGCTTAATTAAAATTTATCTAGCAATCTTTTTATTTCTAGGGCTCTTATCACCAATATAGCTTAGGCTAGTATCTTGGAGTAGGGAGTAATTAACTCTCCAAGATAGTTAAAACAAACAAGTAGCTATATCTTGCGGTAGGAAATAAATCCAATTGTAATTGATATAATCTGGGAAGCTTCTCTTAAAGGAGTCAATCACGAGATCATGTCCGAACCTTTGAAACAATCAAGTCTATTTCATTGGGAAAGATAGAAGATTTGCGCGTATTATAAACGGTAAACCTCGGATTAACCATTGTCAAGGAGCCTGGGGTCACTTGTTGGTAAACCTCGGATTGATCATGTCGAGGAGCCTTCAAGGGGATTGAGCTTTGTTACTCTGCCCTTGCACGTAGATCGGATCGTAGACTGTTCCCCCAGTTGTATATGTTGTCGTTGGTAACCTTAGTGACCATAAACTTAAGATTATTTCCTAAGGTGACGGTGAAGGACGGGTCTCACTATACCTAGAGCAGACGTCGACTAGACTCACTTGGAATCTCTGGGGGGTTCTCTTCACTCGAGATGGTTTTGTGAAGAAACTTGTGCCAGTCCATTTCATTAAGCAGGTTGTCAGGGTAACTGTTCCAACCGCTCTTTCTGTATTAAAATTCTACGACGTTGGATTTCATCACCAACTAGTGTTTTTAGTACAGGAAGTTACTGTTTGTGTGTGGTTTGAACTCTTAGATTTTTTAGGCATGTGATTCAGTTGTTTGTTTCTTTAGAGACTTTAGGTGGTTTTACTGAAATTTTCTTTGTTTTCGTGTGATTATTTTCATCCTACATCCAGAGGTTATTATCCTTGATCAATCATGTCAAGAAAGTCATCCATGTTTTCCCAATCACCGGAAACATTTTTATATGGCGGTCCTACTATTCCTTTGGGGTACCAGTCACTTTCTGGTACTTTTTCAGGCACAACTCCTCGACCGACTGAACATCAGTCATCACCTGGTAATAATGGAACTAAAACGTTGAATGCAAAGTACATTTTTATGATGTCTAGTAGTATTCCAAATCCTCAACCTCAAGGTAGTCAGTTACCACCTGGGGGGCAAGGTAGTCAGTTACCGCCTGGGGGGCAACCCCAAGGTAGTCAGTTTCTGCTTGGAGGGCTACCTCAAGGTTTTCAACCTTCAGGACAGTACATACCCCAAGGTCAACCCCATATTCCTCAGGATGCTTATCAACCCCAGATTCAGTATGTGCCTCATGGTTATCAACCTCAAGGTCAGTACCCAACTCAAGGTTTCCAACCGCCTTCCGGTCAGTCATTTTTACAAGCAGTTGAAAATGTAACTTCTAATTATCAGCCCTACGTTCAACCAGGTTATGGTCCTCCATAAGTACAACTTTTTATGGGTCCCGGAATGAATATGGTGTGGGATCTGTCTCAAACTCAACAGACTTTGCAACCTAATGTGCAGTTATCTAATAAATTTGGACAACCTTTGGTTTCTGATCTAACTCAGCAACATGTCCAACCTATGGTTTAAACCTCTGCACTTAGTTTAGTTTAGCAGCCTGGGCCTAGCTCACCTCAGACTCCGCCTCGAACTGCTACTGCAACTGCTGCATTTTATGTTTAACCTACCACACCTGTTTCTGGAGTATCTGTAGCTCCGATTTCTACTATCCCTGCATCAGTGCCAACTCCTCAAGTCTCTGTGCCCCAATCAGGACCTACGATTCAGACTTCGGTCTAGATGCTTGTAGGACAAGCTGGTCCAAGTACAATTGCCACGAGTCAACTGTACCAGGGACAGTATCAATCTAGTCCTACTGTACAAAATCCAGTTTATCAGAATCAACCGTACCCTGGCTATACTCATCAACAACCTTAACAACCCCAGTTTGGTCCGGTTAATCCTAGTTTCCCAGGAGGTTATAACATTCCTAATGCAAATCCGATTCCAGGTTATCCTGGATATCCTCCTCTTGGAGCTGGTCTCATTGCACAAGGTTTTCGCGAACCTAACCATTAATTACCATTTATTGCAACTTTGGATTTACCTAATTTGTCATGCCTTACGAACAATCCAATTTACTATCTTCCGTATTGGCTGCCAATGCCTAATAAGTTTCCCAGTGATATCCCGAAATTCGAGGGTAAGTCAGGAGAGGATCTGTCAAATCATGTGATGACTTATCACCTCTGGTGTGCGTCAAATTCCATTGTTGATGATTCAATTCGATTGCATCTTTTTCAAAGAACTCTTATTGGTCTTGCCGCCAAATGGTACATTGAGTTACCACAAGGCTCTTTTCATAATTTCATTCAGTTAGCAACTTCTTTCTTAACTCATTTTTAGTTTCCTGTCAGATACGACAATGGCACGGAGTTGTTAACTTCACTAAAACAATCCACGCCCACATATATTTCTGATCATATTCATGAATGGCGACGTAGAAGGCATTTAGTGAAAGTTTTCATTTTGGATCAAATTTTAGCAGAATGGTTCGTTAAATCATTGTTACCTAAAATCACTGAAGATGTAGCTAAGGCGGGAGTTGTCAATGAAGAGCAAGTCATTGCTCAGGCTTAGTACCTTGACCTCGTTTATATGCAGTCAGGTACTTTACACGAAAAAATCCCTGATCTTTCAAAAACTACAACTCCTTCAGGGTCTCATGCCGCTAATGGTATGATTGGTTCAGTTAGTATTAAAAGAAAGAAGAAATCTTCAAAGAATTCTTCTCCTACAATAACTTTACCTAATTCCCCGAAAGGAGATTCTTCCGCTGAAGTTTCTGTTGACGTCCATGTCGTAGATTCATCTACAACCAAATCCGGTAGTAAAGGGAAGGGGAAGAACAAAACCAATCAAAATTCAAAAGATAAAACAAACAAAAATGAATCTATTGACGAAAAACGAAAACCTTGCTATCCTTGTTTCATTTGTGACGAGGATCATTTTACTAAAGAATGCCCATATTGAGCAGAGTTTTCAAAATTCGTTAAAGGTTCTCAAACGCCTACTGTCTTGAAGGATCCTTCTCCTACTCAAGATAGTATGATGGTTTCTTCTTCCTCAACTACCTCAGAAGAACCCATTATGATGATGTCTCATGTCAGGATTTCGACACGATCGCAAGATTATGATAGTAAAAATCCTATTGATGGTAAAGAAGAAGAATCTTCTAATTTAAACACATCAACGACACCTCCTCCTGGGTCTGCTCCACTACAGATTGAGAAACCCAACCCAGACTTAGTAACCAAACATCCTGCTAAAGGTATACTTCGGAAATCAACTTTCAATCCACATGCGAGAGCTGTTCAGAATTATAACATTGTTGAAGACTTGGCCATTGCCCCTTCAGCAATGTCAGCTTTGGAAGTGCTGCAATCATGCCCACACAGTGTAAATTACTATTGTCTGCTATAGGAGTTGTTGATATTAAAGACGCGAACCTAATAATCTTCGATTTAGAGGATAGTACACCCCACCTTCCTCATCAAATGGCTTTCCAGATTCCAGTGTTAGTCAAAAACAAACCTTGCTTTCGGACTATGATTGATGAGGGAGCTTCTACGTGTATTATGTCGATCCAGTGTTATAGATTGCTTGGTTCTCCCCCACTCAATCAGTCTCCGACAATTCTAAAGGCTTTTGATGGTCGAGGGTTCCATCCTTTTGGCATTTTGAAAGATTTACCGATAGGGGTCGAAGGCAAAACTGTAAATCTAGATGTGGAAGTGGTTGATGCCCCTCTAGATTACAACCTTCTCTTGGGTCGCAGTTGGTCTTATGCTATGACTGCTATTGTTTCATCGGTCTTTCGGCTTATTAAGTTTCCTCATAACGGAAAGATCATTATGATAGACCAGCTGAGTTATTTCTCATCCGACCCAACCTCTACAAATAGTGTTCAACATGTCAGTAAAACGACTATCCCTTACGAGGATGTTGGAGTAGGTTTGATTAAAGATTCTGGTTTACTGGGAACTTTTTCCTTCCCTCCTCCTAACGTATCGCCTTCTATTGCGACAATTCATATGATTTCATCGAACACTATTGCTTTTGATGATCCTTGGATCATACCTTCCGATTCTGAGGTGGATTCATTTGATGGCACGATGCCTTTGAATCCCTTTGAAATTGCATATCAGGCTATACAGTGGTTTTCCGTTTCCTGACCAATCGCGAGGATAGTTTCTTCCTGTATCAACCTCATTAAAAAATGAAACCGGATCTTTGAAGCATAGTTCCTTGTCTTGTGTCAAGCTCATTAAAAAATGAAGCAAGGAGTCGCGAGGATATTTTGTTCCTATATCAACCTCGTTAAAAAATGAAACAAGGAGTTAGGAACATAGTTCCTTGTCTTGTGTAAAGCTCGTTTAGAAAATGAAACAAGGGTTATGAGGATAGTTCTTTTCCTGTGTCAACCTCATTAAAAAATGAAACAACTCCCTTTCCAAATCGAGTCTTTGAGTTTTTCCAAGATCTCGAAAGTGAACCTTCATTCCATCCACCTCGTTGAATGTAATAAAGCTTGGGGGGCATGTACCTCGTTTCGAGTCATTGTGTTGGGAGCATGCGAACTTATAACAAGCATAGTTTTTCGTTTCAAGCTTGTGTAAACATGAAACCGAATCTAAGCAGAGTTCCCTATGGTTCAAGCTTGTGTAAAAATGAACCTATATCCGTTTTACATCTCGTGATTGTCGTCTTTATCCGCTAAATTTTTTTAGATGAGCCTTGGTTGTTTTCATTCCATCGCCACCATCTCTTTGGCCGATCATATGCTTTCACTTGGTTGTTTTTCCTTTCCTGAGGGACCGCAGCTATGAGTGGTTTTATTAGCCAGCCTCTTAACCATTACATGTTTTGAGCAGTTCCACCGTTGCCAGAACCAGTTGCTACCCTTTATACCACTCGTTCCTCTAGGACGAGTCTTCTTTAAGCTCTTTTCTGACTCGTGAAATATGAAAAGATTGCCGAGTGTTTCCCTTTTAACTCGTTAAATAGATTAAAAAGGCAGTCCACTTTCAGCTCTTTTCTGACCGTATAAACATGAAAAGATCGCTGGACTTTTTTCGTTTCAAGTTCGATATTGGTTATAAAATGACGTGTCTTCGATTGCTTTTTTACTTTTTCAGATCGGAGCCACTAATTATGAAAAGTAATCCTTGATCCTAATGGTCAAGCGGTTCTCTCAAGTATTATTTTATACTTTTTCGAGCTTGAGGGACACAAATTTACGCAAAAGGACACCCATGGAGTTTCCTTAAGTTTTTCTTTTGACTCCCTAAAATTGAAAAACACCGAGTTTCTCCTATACTGGACTCGTTAAAATTTAACAGTAAAGGACCTGTTCAATTTTAAACAAGAACAAACCACTCCTTCTTAGGGTTCGAATTTCAAACTAAGTTGGACTCATCCAAAGGATGAGCTTATAAAAAAGCAAATTTTATCCTCCTCAAGCTTGTCAAAAATAAAGAGGTACTTGCCAGAAATGGTGGGGGAAAAGAGAGAAAAATGAACTTGTTTGTTACACTTTGTGTTTTAGAAAAGCAGTTAACCACTCTTGAACACGACACTTTTTGTTCACCTGGGTTGGGAAATCCTTTGCCTAACAGTTAATCAAACCATATTGAAAGTCTTCAGCCAGTTTCTGGGTATTAGCTTTGGGTCAATTGTCACCAAACCATCTGCAGTGTTGTTATGTGTTTAAGAGGTCAGTTCAAATAAACCATTCATCTGCAAAATATATATCTTCCATTTTGACCATCCCTAAGTTATTCCTTGCAAATGTATTTCTTCAAAACTTGGTCTATGATTTCGTGTTATGGGCTTGCCTATGATGGATCACTTTCTATCGACTTCAGTTCATTATCTAGAAAGATGATCTAGAAATCGTCAGTACCTTGGAATCTGCATGCCCTAATCGCAGGTTTCTTGCCTTCGACGATAGGTTGCATCATTGACCTTCGATCAAAGGATTATGTGACTTGTTCGACATCAGCTCATTTATTCACATTTCATGGATTGTGAATAATTTTGACTTCTTTCCCTTGGTCCAGTGAAATGTCATTGTTGCCCTGTCCTTTGTAGCTATTTCCTTGATTAAAGGTAGCAGCTGTATCATGGATCTCTCTATTTAACTTGGGGCCATGATCTGATTCTTCATCTCATCCTAATGATGAACCACACTTTTTAACTTGGGGCCGTAATCCGATTCTTCACCTCCTCCTGATGATGAACCACACTTGTTGGTCTCAAACGCGTCCACAAATAAATTTGGATATGATTATTGACAAAAACCATCTTAATAATTTTGATATAGACCACAGAAACCTAAACTGAACAAAAACTATTCTTCCTTACAAACACTAAAAACAAACCCACACACATATATATTAAAATTAAAACAAAAAATAAAATTTTAAATTTTTGATAAATTACTTTTAAAAATGTTAATAATTTTATAATATCATTTAAAATAATAAAAATGCAAAAGCTTTCATTCTCAAATAAAAAAATACTCCCCCTCTTAGGAACTAAAAACAAACTAAAACCAAATAAAATTCGACATTATAACCTAATGCCGAATAATAGAAGTTCAAAAACTTTGATTCCCAGATTAAAAAAAAAATCTCTAGGCAGGAACTGAAAACAAACCAAAACTAAAAGCAAATAAAAAAATAGTCCCAACATTAAAAATTAGAAGAGAAGATAGAAAGTTAGCCATTTGTGAGAAGAATCTTCTATTTGTTTTATAATCTTCTTTTGCTTCGAAGTAGAATGGATCATCTGCAACAAGCAATTAATTAAATTTTCAATGTTCAACTATATTAACAACCAGCATTAAATGTTAAGCAATATTAATGACAATCATTAAATGGTAAGCAATATTAACGACGACGATTACTTAAATGCTACCATTTTATAGTCCATGTGAAAGTCGATGCATCGTATAGAGCTAATCTTCATAGTTGGTATGAGTCATCTCAAGTATGACAATTCTGGAAAATTAGATAGAGATCGGTGACCTAATTGGGAATCTATAAAACAACATCAAAGTTTTTGTCTCGTCTAAATTAATCCTTTGCATTTGTGAACTACTTAAATGTTCAATAATACTAAATAAAAAATTTATAACATCATTTTTTAAAAGGTCGTCTATGCTTTAGGTAAAATAATTATTTTTTTTTGGTTAATTTTAATTAAATTGTAACAAGAATTTTAATAAACTTAAGTTTAACTTGTTTAATTTACATAATTTGAGTGTGGCACGGCTTTTCAAGGGAGCTGAATCTATCTATGCATTCAAAAATGTATTTTAAATAACAAAAAGCTTGAAATTGCAGTATACTAATATACCAGCTTAGATCCATCTAACACCTAATTTATCATGAGCAAGAGAGATCAAATCTCTTGATGTGCAAACTTAATGTATTTTAAACAACAAAAAGCTTGAAATTGTAGTACACTAATATACCAGCTTAGATCCATCTAACATTGAATCTATGATGAGCAAGAGGGATCAAATCTCTTGATGTGTAAACTTTTTCTCAAGTTCGATGTTAGATGGATCTAATCTGGTTTTATCTCTGCCTTGTCACTCCCTCAATCTCTCCACCTCTATCACTTTATACCTTTGTTCTTCCCTCCATATATATATATATATATATATATATATATATATATATAATTAATATACATAATGATATATTAATATATATTATAATATAACAAATTGAATATCATATTAAATTTAAAATTGTATTAATCTAAAGTTATTAAATTTAATAATATTAATATTATATTTAATGCGGTTTTTTTAGGTATGATAACAAAAATTATAATAAAATTACATCAAATTAATATTTTCAAATGTGGAAATATTTATGTCTTTAAAGACTTTAATATAATATAGGATATGGTTTTTTACTTTAAAGATTCATTTTACAAATATTTAATTAAAAGAAATATTAAAAGATTCTTTGGGAGCGAGATTTTCCATTCTTTGTGTTGAATTAACATTTTTCATTTGATTTAAGAGATGCTATTAGCTTTAGTAAAGTAAAGATGTTTAATATTTTACTTAATTTGGAATTTTAATGTGGTAATTTCTTTTGTTAAAGGTAAATTTATGATCCATTCAAATTGGTGAATATGATAAAGGAACTATTAAGCTCATGAGATAATTTATTATCCATTCAAATTATATAAAATAATACATAGCTATATTTTAATAATTAATCTTAGTCCATTACTATTACTAAGATTAAAAAGTTATACATAATTTAAGATCCAAATTAATGTTTTGGTCAACATTAGTAAAAAATATTATTATTATTTTTTTTGAGGACGTGACATATACTAGGTTGTAGAATGCGCTTCTTGGCACCATAATTAAAAAATACAAATACAATTTCTTTAATTTTTTTAATAAAAAATGTATTTAAATATAGATTTGTTTTAAAACTGCTTTTGATCGGGTAAGAGTTCAACCGTTAATAGCCCAAGACCCAAGAGGTGTCCGCAAGGGTGAAACCCTACCCCTTTGGGGTCACCAGTGAGGTAATTCGAGGTGGCCTGGTTAAATCTGCCCCTTTAGAGTCACCAATGAAATAATTCCAGCTGGCGTGATTTTCTTTGAATAAGAGGTGACGTGGTTAAATCTGTCTCTCTAAAGTCACCAATGAAATAATTCCAGGCGGTGTGATTTTCTTTGAATAAAAATGATGCGTCAACCTGCATTAATAGAGAGCAGCTAATAATAATTGCCCTGACTACTGATTTTACAAGTTAATTATAATAAAATTTCCCACCAAAAATAATACATTTATAGAACACCAACTTTAAAAAAAAAAAAAACAAAACCAAACAAACAAGAAGTCAATGAAAATATAGCTGCGTGTTAAATTAATTCTAATTTCTATCCTACGTCCAGTTTACAAAAACTTTTCGCCCAAAATTATAAAAGTATATAACAACGTTCTTTGTCCAGAGATATTAAATTTCTTTCACACCGTTATGGGCCTAGATGCGTCCCTGACTCTTTCGAATACGATTTTTTCGTTTGCTAATGCGAATAAGATTCACAGTTTTATGTTTTTATATGTAAAGTTGGTATCTTTCTGGTGAACCAGCTTTTTCAATCATTCACTCTCTTTTCACCGGGGACAGCGGCCTTTAACAGTCTTTTTCACCACCGAAAGACCACAACATCAGTTACCCGCTTCCTAACACCATCATTGACTGCGTAAAATTTCATTCTCTCTTCGCGAAATTCTGGTGAACACTCAATTTTACTATAACGTTGCTTTCGACTTCCCATGATTTTGTGGCCACAAACAGATTATAATCCAAATTCGTCATCATTGTATACACATACGTTTATGTCGGCCAACGCATTTTGTTCACACATTCTGTTGCTGTGTGAGAGTATGCTGGCTACCCTTCTACTTTAAAAATCTGCAATCTAAAAGTTTCTGGCTGATTGTGCTTGGCTGATAATGATCCAAACTACCAAGTTTTTGGCTGATAATGATCCAAACTATCAATTTTCACATAAATGCATTTTAATGGAGTCCTTTGTCCATGTTATCCATATCTTTAACTCATTTCATGGCATAAGCAAAACTGAAAACCATGGTCAGACATTTAGTTTATTAAAAACCAAATCCAATCCCTCGTATTGGTTTTTTTAGTAGAAAAAAAACATGATTTATGTTAATATAAAAGATATTTACATAAGAGAGGTGCTGTAAAGAGCAATAACATATTTTTGTAGCGGGAAATATTTTGCTGATGAGATAAAAACCGATCAAGACCATCACAGAAGCATATATCAAAATTTGGATCAGAAAGATAGACAGATAGCAAGGAGCCAAAAACACATAATATACCGGTCCCAATACTCATATGGGTCAGGGGCTAAACAACATACCTATATGTAAAAGTAGAAGATGATGTTTCCAGAAAAAACAGAAACCAGTAGAAAACTAGATACCTAGAAGGTGAAATCATCTATCATGTCTTGTATTTGTACCTCCATTTTCCAATCTCTCCTATTGTTATATTAAGATTCATAATGATATTCTCACGAACACAAAATATTAGATTTGATATCGTAACGTTTGTGTCCCTCGAGAAACTTTGTAATTATGGGAATCGTTCCATTCCCAAGGGCTCATAATTTGAAAGCCCCACATGGTATCATTTAAAATTTAGCGGCATCATCTCATATAATTATGAAATAGCATTATATTTTGGGTCATGTACATGTTTTGACATTGCACTGAGTTTATATTTTCATCCGTGATATAATTCCTTGGGGTTTTGGTTCACAGTGAAGGTTGAGAGATGTCCAGTTAGATTCCGAAGGTTCCATTGTAGTTTGGATTCGATGCAATTAATCGAAAGGTCGTACAAGGGAAAATTTTTAACTATAGCAAAACTATAACAAAATTAGTACTTTATGCATTCTAAATAAAAGGAAAATAATATAACTCTTTGTATGGAGTTACTCGTGAACTTATTGTTTATAAAAATATAATAATAAGTTTATGGTGGTAGCTCAATTATTTGCTTTTTAGGCCAGGTTTATATCATAATTTTTTCCTAGCTTAATTTTGTTGGAATAAGGAATTATTGAGAGAGTGAATAGTGATTGTGAGGTTATTAAAATTTTATGTTAAATTCTTCTATTTCATCACACTTTTGTTAGTTATTTATATGAGCATCCACACTACAATTTAAATGTGTAGTAAAACAAATCATTCACATGAGCACACAGTTAGTTATTTGTATGAGCATCTATACTATAAGTTAAATGTATGGTAAAACAAATCATTCACATGAGCACATAGTTCATTAGTTGAACAACACACACATATTGTCACACGTATTTTTACATGAAAATCCAAAGGGAAAAAACCACCAATCTATTTGTTATTATGATGTAAATTAAACACCCACTTAATTACATCAAGTAGTTTGTGAGCACTCACTCACAGGAGGCCCCAACTCCCTTCAAATAACAAGTCATCACTTGCCAAAAGGCACCAACCTTGTATAAATGTAGGAAACTACCTGCTCTAGCCACTGTTCTATTTTCATACAATTTTCAAACTGAAAACAGAGGCTAATACGTATACACAGAAATATAAATCTGATCTACTGCAGTACCAACTCCTTTCCTTCAGCTCTACAGTTCTCTTTTGAACTGTTCTCTCTGTTGCTCAACCAAGTCTGGTCACTCCCCTCTACTTCACTATATCTATGTTAAACACTTGGCCTAGGCACCTTCGTGTTTACACACTCACAGCACTACACTCTTCAACTCACAAAAATTCTACATACCCCACTTTTCTCAACTATACTCCATTGTTTTTGTTCCTCTGTTGCATTGGGAACAATGTTGTCTTTGTAATCTCTGACTCTGATAGTGTACTACAACATGGCATGGTCTGCAGTTTTTCTATTAGTTTCCTGCACTCAACAACCAGATTCAATTCTGGAGATAGGCTTAGATCACTCAACCATCACAGTCGCATTGAATCATTGACTGGTTATCTAAGTGCCCCTTATACTGAGAATAAAATTTTAGTCATCTTGTACACTTCAACAAGACTCCTCATTCCATTGTAACTTCTGCACTTAGTCACGACAATTGAGTTAATGCATAGAATAAACTTCTCAGTGTTTCCCTATGATGAGAATTAATTCTCAGTCAAATTGTATAGTCCAACAAGGCATTACATGCTTACAAACTAATCATAGTAATCAACTTGTACCTTAGGCATGTCTTTCTTGTTTTGTAATCAATTCTTCTGCACCCAACCATCTTTTCCATTGAATTCGTCATAACGTGTATGACAGATCATGGATGACATTTTTCTTTTGAGCCAGGCCCAAAAAATTAGCTCTACAAGTCGTGGTCATCATCGCCTTGTCTCGATGGTCTACAGTCGTCATTAATACTGGCAACAACTCTATTCCTCTGCCATAGTTAGTGAAGTCACCAATAACACAGGAAGACCATGCAAAACTAACTCTTGGGCATGCCTTTTAACATTGGTCGGGAGGTTGGAAGATCGTGGCTCAACCGCCTTCACCTATTATGTATCTGTATTTTCCTTCGACTCCATGACTAGACTTAGAGGGCTGACAATTCTTTAATATTGAAAAACACCGCAAAATTGACTCTCGGGAACCCCTCCCAATGTTGGTCAATAGGTCGTGAGTCATCCCGCTCTACCTGCTTATGTGCCTGCATTTGCCTCGACCCCCGACTTACCCGTAGGCCCTGACTAGCTCCGAGGTTCGATTAACCTGTAGGACCAACTTGAGTCCTCTTTTTTTGTATTTTTTTGGCCCATTCTATTCATTCAATGCCAAAAATCAAATACACGAGAAAAACTTCACAAAAAAACCCCTTGGCTCAAACTTCAAGGTTCTGCCACATCATTAGCTTATGTCATGCTGACATCGTCTAAGCCACATGGCACCTTATGCATGGTGACACGTGGTGCCTGAATTTGGCCCATTATGCCACCCAAAACTATCAAAACTGCTTGCCACATGTCCTCAGTACTGCCACATCATGCTGAAATTATCTGTCACATTGCTGCCAACACATCATCGTGAGCCAATCACACTCTGCCAATTGTGTGTCTGTGTTGGATCCCACATAGGTCAGGGGTCAAGGGTCGGGACTTTGTTCTCCTGCCAAATTATGTTGTGTGGCCCAACATCCAACTAGATAGTACGGTCGTCATAGGTCGGGGTTGGGACTTTGTTTCCCTTCCAAGTGTAGGTTTTAACCCCGTACAGAAATTACCTGCATACGAATTCTAAAACACAAAAAATAAACAATGCGAGAGCATAACACATAAAACACATATACACAGAGATTTTCCCCTAGATCCCAAAACCGGGACTACCAGCTTGATTTTTCATTATGTTCCTTTCAATGTTATAATACATATTTATACATGACGAAGCATCCAATACCATGGACCAAAAATCATCGCGTTCAATACCATGGACCGAAAGCCATCGTGTCCAAAAACATGTGTGAAATTCATGCACAAAACCAAAGGTGGGTCCGCCCATCCTAACATAGGGTCCAAAACCAAAATTTTCCACATGTGTGAAAATCATGCACAAAACCATAGGTGGGTCCGCCCATCCTAACATAGGGTCCAAAACCAAAATTTTCTAGGGTGTTGCCCCGGATCCAATAAAGTGGGGTTATGTGTATGCCTCAAACCTCCTGTGACCCCCCCCCTCCCCCCGCTACACAATCGGCGCAATGAAGGGGGGCTCCGCCCCCCCTCTAACCCCCTGGTTAACTATGTGGGCTAGTCATGGAAAGAATATAACACAACCCAACATTCTCCCAATTGTTGTTTTTTTTCCACAGGGGGGCCATAAGAGAGCTTAGTCCTTTTTCCAGGCCTGAAACGCCCATTGTCTCTCTACACCAAGAGAACTTCTCAAAGCTCACATATTTTGTCAATGCATCTGCAGTATTCTTCAAAGTATCCACCTTTACCAGCAATACCTTTTTGTCTTCTATCATATCCCTCACAAAATGATATTGAACATCAATGTGCTTTGTCTTTAAATGATATGCGGGGTTCTTTGCCAAGAAAATTTCACTTTGGCTGTCACAGTCTATCCTTATAGCTCCTTGTACTAACCCCATAATTGAACACAATCTTTGCAACCAAATTGCTTCCTTGCTTGCATGAGTGGCTGCCATGTATTTTGCCTCTGTAGTTGATAGTGCCACTACAGATTGTTTCTTACTCATCCAATTGACTACACCTCCAAATAGGTTAAACACGTACCCACTTGTAAATCTTCTCTGATACAGATCTCCAGCCCAGTCTGCATCAACAAAGCCACAAATATCCAACATTTTGTCCAATCCTGAACTTCCTTGGTAGCACAAACCATAATCACTAGTGCCACACAAGTACCTGAAAACCCTCTTCACTGTTGTCCAGTGCTCCTTCCTTGGTTTTGACATAAACCTGCTCAGTACTCCCACTGCATGTGCAATGTCTGGTCTAGTACAAACCATTGCATACATCAGGCTACCGACTGCACTTGCATATGGAACACGGGACATGTCCTCTTCCTCTTCTTGTGTCTTGGGACATTGTTCAGTAGATAACCTCACACCTACAGGAATAAGAACCTTCACTGGTTTACTATCCTGCATATTAAACCTCTGCAGTATTGTCTCAACATACTTCCTCTAGTTTAACCAGAGCTTCCTCTTTGCCCAATCTCTTTTAATTTCCATGCCCAAAATATAGTTTGCAGCACCAAGATCTTCCATGTCGAATTTGGAGGACAATTGGGTCTTCAAATCCTAGATAATTTCTTTGTCATTTCCAACCAGCAACATATCATCCACATACAAGACCAAATACATAACACAGTCACCAATTAATTTAAAATACACACAGTGATCTGCTTTGCTTCTAGTGAAGCCAAGTCCCTGTATAAATGTATCAAATTTCTGATAGCACATCCTTGGTGACTGTTTTAACCCATACAGAGACTTGTCTAACTTGCATACTAGTTCTTTCTTACCCTCCACCGCAAAGCCTTCAGGTTGCTTCATGTATATTTCCTCTTCCAGATCCCCGTGAAGAAATGTTGTCTTCACATCCATCTGTTCTACCTCAAAATCAAAAGCAGCAGCAACAGATAAAAGTAATCTAATAGAAATTACCTTGGCAATAGGAGAAAAAATATCACCAAAATCAATTCCCGGCACCTGGTAATAACCTTTTGCTACCAACCGAGTTTTGTATTTCTCCACCTTTCCTTCTGCATTTGTCTTCTTCCTTAATACCCATTTGCTGCCAATGGGTTTCCTTCCAGCTGGCAACTCCACCAGATCCCAAGCCTCATTTTTGTGCAAAGATGCCATTTCATCAACCATGGCCTCTTTCCAGAGTTTTCCATCCTCTGAATCTACTACTTCTTTCACAGTTCTGGGATCATCATCAGTAATAGATGAAGCAAAATTTGAGCAGAAAGCAGATGGACTATACCTTTCTGGCTGCCTTCTTTCTCGAACTGATCTTCTCACAGCCGGAGTTTGTGGCTCTTCATCTTCTGATTCCTCCTCTGCTGTAGAATCTGATTCTTCCTCCTTTAGCTCAAACTCTATCTTCTCACGTTCCTTTGATTGGACTTCATGTTTAATAACATCTTTCACCTCTCTGAACACCATATCTCGGTTGTACACAACCTTCCTTGTCACTAGGTTCCAAAGATTATAACCCTTTAAACCATCCTTATACCCAATAAAGATGCACTTTTTAGATTTACTATCCAGCTTGGTTCTTTTCTCCTTTGGAACATGCACATATGCATCACATCCAAATACCCTCAGATGTGAAAGAGAGGATTTCTTACCAATTCATACCTCTTGTGGAGTCTTATCCTCCAACGCTGATGAAGGTGACCTATTGACCAGGTAACATGCAATATCCACCGCCTCTGCCCAAAATTCCTGTCCTAACCCGGCACCATTGAGCATGCTTCTTGCCCTTTCCATCAACGTCTTGTTCATTCTTTCTGCAACTCCATTTTGCTTAGGTGTATATGGAGCAATCTTCTGTCATGCTATACCACACTTCTTACAGAATTCTTCAAATTCCTTGCTGCAAAACTCTCCACCATCATTTGTTCTCAGCACCTTTATCTTCATCTCCGTCTGATTTTCCACGAGAGCCTTGAATTCTTTAAACCTGTCAAAGGCTTCAAATTTCTTCTTAAGGAAATATATCCATGTATTCCTAGAGAAGTCATCTATAAATGATACATAGTACACAGACTTACCCAGTGATGGAACATTCACAGGTCCAAACACATCACTGTGCACAAGTTCTAATATATGTTTCGCCCTCTTACTACCAGAGGGGAAACTCACCTGATTATGCTTCCCATGTACACAATTTTCACAGAAATCAAAATCCAGAGAGCTATTACTCATACCTTCTACCATACCTTTACCATGAAGTATTTGAAGGCCCTTCTCTCCAATATGTCCAAGCCTTTGATGCCACAACATGGTCTTCTCTCCAGAGACCATTAGATTTTCTGCTCCACTTTCAGGAACCACAGAACTGTTGCACCCATCAATAACTGTGCTACCTTGCAGCTTGTATAGAGTTCAAATTCGAACTCCCCGCATCAATACCAATGCTCCCCGAACCATTTTGCAGATATCCTTCTCGAACACTGTTTTTACACCTATATCATCCATCTTGCTTACAGAAATTAGATTTTTGGCTAATGCAGGAATATGCAGAACACCCGGAAGTGTTCTAACCCTTCCACCTTGCAACTTCAACTTTACTTTTCCACGGCCAACGATTCTAGCCTTCCTTTCATCCCCCAAGAAGACATCACCACCATCATATTTCTCATACTCGCAGAACCACTCTCTATGGGGAGTGAAGTGAAAGGATGCACCTGAGTCAATCAACCATGCCTCATGATCTACATGTGTACTTGAAGAAGCCAAGTACACATCCCCACCTTTATCTGAGGTGGTTTTCGCCTCTGCAGAAGGAGCATCATCAGATCCCTTTCCTTTATCAAGAGCTTTAGATTTACAGTCCCTTTTGTAGTGCCCTTCCTTTCCACATTTCTAGCACACCACCTTTACAAGTTTTCCTAGAGATTTAGATCTCCCACTCGATGACTTATTTTTTTTTCTATTCTGGGACTGTCCTCGTACAGACAAGACATCACCATTCTAGCTCTCCATATTTTTCCATCTCATCTCCTCCATCAGCAAGGATGAGACTATTTCATCAAACTGCAAGGCAGTTGCATTGCTACCTATTGCAATAACCAAACTATCCCACGAATCTGGTAGTGTACACAAAAAACTGATGCACTTATCTTCATCTGAAATTTTAATATCAACAAATGCTAACTGACTTACCACAATATTAAATGTGTTCATATGCTCTGTCACCGAGTCTCCATATTTCATCCTCAAGTTATACAGCTTTTTCTGCAGGAACAGTTTATTCACCAGAGACTTAGATTGGTATAAAGTCCCTAACTTGTCCCACAAAGCCTTCGTCATAGCTTCCCTTGATACATTCAGTAATACTGAATCTGAGACACACAATCGTATTATGCTCTTTTCCATCTGATCCAACTTCTTCCATTCTTCATTGGACACTCCCGTTGGTTTAGTACCCGGATCTACCGCGATCCACTGATCTTTATCCACCAAAAGATCCTCCATCTTGAGTTTCCACAACTCAAAACTCTGACCATTAAATTTCTCGATCTCTATCTTTCCACTACTCCCCATCTTCTTTCACCACCAGAATTGATCTCGTAGATCTCCCACTGAACAGGGTCTACCACAGGCTCGAGCAAAACCCCTCAGCAACAAAGGCGTTCCCTTGAAGGTAAAACAACTCTAATACCAAATGTAGGTTTTAACCCCGTACAGAAATTACCTGCATACGAATTCTAAAACAAAGAAAATAAACAATGCGAGAGCATAACACATAAAGCACATATACACAGAGATTTTCCCTTGGATCCCAAAACCGGGACTACCAACTTGATTTTTCATTATGTTCCTTTCAATGTTATAATACATATTTATACATGTAGAAGCATCCAATACCATGGACTGAAAACCATCGCGTCCAATACCATGGACCGAAAGCCATCGCGTCCAAATACATGTGCGAAATTCATGCACAAAACCATAGGTGGGTCCGACCATCCTAACATTGGGTCCAAAACCAAAATTTTCCGGGGTGCTGCCCCGAACCCCATAAAGTGGGGTTATGGGTACACCTCAAACCCCCTATGACCCCCCCCCCCCCCTTGCTACACAATCGGTGCAACGAAGGTGGGCTCCGCCCCCTCTCTAACCCCCCAGTTAACTATGTGGGCTAGTTGTGGAAAGAATATAACACAACCCAACACCAAGCTCTATTGCGCGACCTAACCTTAGTTCAAAATCTACCTAAGTCCAAAGCGAATGAGCTTTTCTGTCTGAAAACTTCAACTAATTATAACTCTTGATTAAGGAATCCTTTTCCAGAGTTCAACATACCGTTGGAAAGCTCTTCTAGAACACTATCTGACTATGCCATAACTAAGAGCATCTGGGCTAAACATATGGGACAAAAATGGTTTGAAGTAGATTCAATTTACTTTGTCAATTTATTTCTGCATTCTGTAATTACTTTTTGTAATTACTTTGTCACTTTATTTCTGCATTCTGTAATTACTTTTTGTAATTACTTTGTCACTTTATTTCTGCATTCCGAAATTCATTTCTGCATTTTAGATTATGCAATTACTTTCCAATTTATGGTGTGACCCCAAGGAAAGTATTTTATTTGAATTTTATTTTAGAATTAATTAAAATAGTTGATTGATTTATCATTTACTTTCATTAGTGATTTTCAAAATTTATGCACTTAATTTTGTACTTAAGTTTCCTTTAATATTTTCATAGGTTTGAGTTAAGAATAAGAATTTTAATATTATTTGAGTTTCGCAAGCCTGTGTAATATTTTTACGAGCATACTTTGTACATGTGACAACTCCGTGATTATTCTTCCAAATTCATGAATATTGGAGAAGAAAGTTTTGATTTCAAATAAGTCTCTGAAGGAGTAATTTTCATGTTTTAAACTGAAACTTTTTCATTGCTTATGAATCCATATGTTAGTGGTGCAAAACTCCTGTAGCTTATGCTTCGTTTGAATATCCAAAATCAATTAACAACCAAGTGACTTCTTAGTACAAATTGTGTGTTAACACTTTGAGGATTACATGCCATTTACATAGTATTATTTGATTTGCTTGAGTCATAGTGTGTTAATCATTAGAGCAGGTAATTTGTTATTTGTTTGATTTCGTAGAAAGGTTTAATTAGATTTATTTGTGTTCATCATTAGATAAATTAAACTGGAAACAGAGTTTTTGTACCTAATTCTGTACTAAACAGTAAACTGATTTAGAAACAAAAATCATGTTCTGCACCTAATTTTGTACTAAGAATTAAACTAATTTAGGAACAGAAATTTTGTACTCCATTCGGTACCTTTTTCCAGAACCTCTAAGATGTTAGTTTAGGTTAGATGCTCTGATACTGCGTTACATGCGCTTGTGCCTCGAATCTTACGAGCCCTGGTTGATAATTAAATGTTGGAATTAGAACACATATAATTTCCACCAACATTTTTAGCGCTATTGTCAGGGAGGTGCTAAAGGGATTAGAGCATAGTTTCCTTCACAAGTTTTCTATGTGATCTTAGTTGCAGGGCAACTAGAGGGTGGTGAAGACGGTAATAAAAAAGTGAAGAGTCATGCGTCCACGTTGGTTTGGGGTCGCTCCAAAGTCTAGTTGTCCAAGTAAGCAAGGAGTTCAAGTTTGGTAAGTTTTATTGCAATTAGTAGTTTTAATTCATTTAGATTAAAATTTCAAGCTCTTTAAAGATAAAACATTTTTGGGGTGTTGTAAGAACCCATGTGTATTGATCCATGTTGCGAGACAGGGATCATCAACCGGTAGGAGAAATTCAAGAACAATTGTGAGATTGAAGAATGTCCCTCGAAGTACTTTCTCAAATCCTAGTAGTAGCTGGGATATCTGCCTCTTAGGAAGAGTTCATCCTGACCACATTCAGGAAATTATCTATCTCTCCACAACCAGAAAAGGATTTGGAAGTCTCCCTTGATTCCTCTTGCCTATCTACCAAGGAGATCGAGAAATCATGTACAAATCCAATGGGGAGCATCCTGCTGAACCTGAGATCGAGGAACTTTCACCATGCCTATCAGCAAGCCTTGTATGCATTCCAGAGACCAATTATCCAATTTTGTCTGGCATGACCAAGGAGGAATTTCAGAGTGGTCCAAATGAAGAAATGGGCCAATACTACCAGTATTACATTAAGAATTGGCTCCAGATCACAATCCAGTCAAAGTACGACTCTCATCTTCAACTACTTTTTGTATCACATCTTTCAAAACTGTTGATTTTTCATGTTCATGTACCTTCTAAAGTTTAAATGTTAAATTTGGGCATGAATATATCTTTGTACCTGATCTGCACATGGTTTCATTGGAAGTTCTCTTTCACTTGAAGGAGGATGTCTTTTATCCAGTAAATTAGGAAATTTAGTATTGTAATAAATAAATAATTGAAAATAGTAAAGAGAAAAATAAGTCCTTTTGTGAAAACCGGCTTGTCTAGTGCAATTGGATAGGGATTTTGCTTGAAAACCAGGTAACTGGCAGGCAAAGTTCCCAATAAAGTTTGTAAATTTGTATTAGTTCTTCAAATCATGTATCTTTCAAGTCATTATGTTTATACTCGAGTTGGTTGATGTGAGATCCCTTAATGCCCACATGCCAAAAAGCCTTGTCCCATCGACATCAACACATTATCTAGGATCAAGGTTAGAGTTAGAGAAGGTACCTGGGAGCCTACATTCCTTAAAGGCAGGTATCCTTGTCATCTACTAAGGAAATACATCAATGTTTCTTGGTGGATGAATTTTGTAGTCCATTCGACTTCAAAAAATCCATTCATGGCTGGTAGAATGTACTTAGTGCCTTAATTCCCATTGACATCAAAGGTGGGATATCTCGCATTGGTTAGCGACCTCCTCAATGATCGGTAATCCAATTATTCTTTCTTATGTTCGACATCGACGCCATTCATTCACATATGCAAGATTGCACATGGGTGTGTAGCAGTTGAAGGCTATATGGTTTTTTGATCTCAACACAAGTTTGCAGCACTCTGGATCTTCGTATCAGCATTACTACTTTCATTTGCAGCATTATATTTATTTCAGTAAAGGTTTCCAACAATATATTTCCTTAGTAAAGGTTGCCATATAGCAGTCTGGCCATTCATTTGCAACAACAATCACATTTCCTCAATTGTTTGGTCACATACAACTCCTCAAACATGGGGGAGAAGGGGAAATTCAGTTCATCCTTCAACGTTCTTTAGTAGATCAGATCCGTAGTCAAATCAACTCTAGCCATTCTATCCTCCATTTCATCTTGTAGCACCAATCACATCAACAAAAAAGGTAAAACTTGAGGTAAAGTTGGCTTAAGATTCTCTAATTCATTAGAAAGTTTAAGAAACTTAATGATTAACCACTTCTCAATCCACGCATTATATCTTTTATAAATCATTATCCTTCTATTTTTCTTCCATTCATTACTCATAATAAAAAGACTTATACTCTAATTACAAGACCATGTAAAAGAAAATCCTTATGGTATATTAATAAAGGCAGTCTCTATAGTGTCTTCTCCTCCCATGATAACAAGCATTCTATTCAGAGGATGAAGTCATTACTGCCATAAAATGATAAAGGAAACCACCTATAAGCATTGGCCTTGTGATGACAGAGTATGCAAGCACCCATTCACATACTTACCATCTCCATCACCACCTCATTTCATCCATCATCTCTTCCTCATCCATCCCTCTCTTGTACTCTATTTGTATTGCTCTATAAATTAGTATGATATGTTAAATGTGAAGAGTGTCGCTCCACAAGAACCAGCACCTCCAAATATTCAAGCACTGGTTCTCCACAAAAACCAACACCTCCAAATATTCAAGCAATGTTGCTACACAATAACCAACATCTACAAAACAATGTTAATAATTTTTTAATGAGCAAGGGGTTTTTTTGCATGGGGACATGCGAATCCATAGGCATGGGGGGATGTTGGGGATCAAATATGCCCATTTTTCCACCATACAATACCACTATTCATAACCTAAATTCCTATATTCTTAACTCATTTCATACCATAATTCCACAACTTGCCGCCAATTCATATCTTACACTTCATGGTTGATTATCATTAGTTTTCTTAACTTTTCAATGATTAGAGATGATTTCACTATGATTTTCTAATGATGGTTTTGTCAGGTTTATTTACTGCAGGGATCCATTGCCAAAATTCTTCATAAGCCAATTATGTTAGTTGCTACAGGTTAAGCACCGAATGGCTAAATTCACGTCGATTAAAATCTCAATTTGTGATCAAATTGGAAGAAGAATCTCGGGATTTCGAGATGCAGTGTTTGTTCAAAGTACCCCCATTCAAGTAACCCAGAAATCGTTTGTCAAAATTCATCACCACGAAGAAGTTATGGTCAGCGGAATTCTTAAGTACCAAAATTATGGGTTTAAATTATTTTGAGTTAAGTAACAGAAATTTGGGTTTGAAGGTTTCTGATATTTCGTACCAGAGCGGAGGATATGAGTTGAATATTTATTTTGTCCCTTTTTCAAGCTATGTGGAGCTGCAATCATAAAGTCTAGATCTCAATCAAGCTCTACATGGGTCACGAGGTTGCCAAGACAAATTTTCCATAACCAAATTCCAGGAAAAAAAATAATAATAATAATAAATCATTTGAAATATATTTTTGTAATATTGTTGGCATATAGCTAAGATTAGATCCTTGAGTTCAGGATCTCAAATTGTAAATGCATAATATATATATATATATATATATATATATATATATATATATATTGTAGTCACTCAGTATTGAGAGAGGGTTGTGAAGGAGAAGAGAAGCATAATTACATATGTTGGTTGTTGTATATTACACTATATTTTGGCTGAAGGAATAAAAGGGAGAGAAGTTGATGAGCTTTGGTGTCCTTTTCATGAATTGAACTTAAACCTACAGCACATGGACATGAAAGGCTGCCTAAACCCATCGTCTTTGCAGGGTTAACATAGATTATGTAAGTGTGAATTTTAGTGTTTATTTCCTTTTATTTCTTGCAAATGGTTTGATGTAGATTCAATTTACTTTGTCAATTTATTTTTGCATTCTAGATTATGTAATTACTTTCTAATTTATGGTGTGACCTCGGGGATGGTATTTTAATTGAATTTGGTTTTAGAATTAATTAAAATATTTTATTGATTTCTCATTTTTAGAATTTCTGCACTTAATTCCGCACTTAAGTTTCCTTTAATATTTTCATAGGTTTGAGTTAAGAATAATGAGTGTAATGTTATTTGAGTTTCGCAAGACTGTGCAATATTATTATGAGCATACTCTATATGTGACAATTCCGTGATTATTCTTCCAAATTCATGAATATTGGAGAAGAAAATTTTGATTTCAAATAAGTCTCTGAATGAGTAATTTTCATGTTTTAAACTGAATCTTTTTCATTGCTTATGAATCCATATGTCATTGGTGCGAAACTCCAGTAGCTTATGCTCTGTTTGAATATCTAGAATCAATTAGGAACCGAGTGACTTCTTAGTACATATTGCATGTTAACACTTAGAGGATTACATGCCATTTACAAAGTATTATTTGATTTGGTTGAGTCATAGTTAATCATTAGAGTAGACAAATTGTTATTTGCTTGATTTCTTAGAAAGGTTTAATTAGATTTATCATCATTAGATAAATTAAACTAGAAACAGAAGTTCAATGCCTCATTTTGTATTAAACAGTGAACTGATTTAGAAACAAAAATCATGTTCTGTACCTACTTTTGTACTAAGCAGTAAACTGATTTAGGAACAAAAATTTCGTACCCCATTCAGCTTATTCCAAAATTTCTAAAATGATAGTTTACGCTAAATGCTCTAATCCTGCCTTACTTGCGCTTGTGCCTCGAAGCTTATGAGCCCCAGTTGATTAGTAAACTTATGAGACCCCATTGATAATCTCAAAGAAAGATGGTTGGAAATTAAGTAAAATTTAGATCTGCTCTTTCTTAATGAATGTCTAAAATTTCCTACTCCTTTTTTTTCTTTTCTTTTCTTTTATATTTTAAATATTACTTTTTAGAATTTATTTGTGATTAATAATTTTTCATATATATTAAAATAATCATATACCATTATCATTTACTTTATTCATTTGTTAATAATTCTTCATTACATTATATATTATAATATATTACTATATACTTTCATATATATATATATATATATATATATATATATATATATATATAATTTTATTATTTTACTTTTAATAATGAGATATAATAATTTCATTATATATAATAATATAGTAATAATATAAACATATAAATATAATATCAGAGTACTCTTTATAATAAAATAAAAGAAGATATTATAAATTCTTTTTTTTTGTAGGCTAAGGTGGTTCTCATTCTATTACTTCGATCAAAAAGAACAATACATCAGTTCATGAAACAGTATACGCCCGCCCTATACGGGAAACCGGGTCTAAATGCCATCTATAATTCTTGATAGCGGCCCAAAAAAAGTATGTCCAAAGTCTAATGGAGTTTGCTAAATAAACTGTACAATCCTGAAGCTTTCTAAAACTATTCCAAAAACCACTGCTTTGACTGTTCTGCATTCTCCTATCTTTGACGTGAACAAAACTATAGCTACAAAATTTATTACTAGTTCTAAACATATCTTAAGTTAATCGTTGCCCCTCGCAGGTTGTTGCATCGCCTCTGTCACTTGCTCCTGCTGCTCCGGTATTAGAATGTGCTGGATGGTGGTCAACTGCTCCTCCATCCTCATCATAGCTTCCTCTTGTTTCAGCATCGCAACTCTCAGGAAACTCAGTTCCAGGCGGATGTCCGGGCCTCCTTTTGCCAGGTTCACCATTTCCTTCGAAACTTGTAGCAGCGCCTTGGCCAAAATTCCCTTCATCACCCAGTAGAGGTGGAGGGACTGTTTGTAAAGGGACATGCGCCCTCTGGTTTGGCCTGGGTCGTGAAGCAAAAAGGTCCAGTCCTCAACTTCCTCATCAGACTGGTCTTGTGTGGCTTCTTCTTCGAGCTTTTGCATTACCCTACGGACCGCCTGGTTGGAGAAGCGCAGAAAGGCCTGTTCAGCTTTGCGCACCCTATCCGTAACAGTCTCTTTCATCTTCCTGCTCCTACCCGGACCCCTCCTGGACGTTTCCCCTGCCTCCTCTCCATGTTTCGCACGCCCCCAGGCTCTCTTGCTGGCTCTGTCATTATCTTTGCCTTCAGCCGTGGCACGTTTCCTTAACCCGTAACGCTGCAGCCTCATATCCTCTGTGTCCGCCGATTTCCTTATCTTCTGCTCGGTTCTGTCTACGAACAGGTGTTCTGGTTGGCATCCGCTTTCCTTCGTCCCAACCGGGATGAGGGTTTCCTCAGAATCCTCCTGAATCTCCCATACCGAGAAGGAAGGCTCTTCCTGAATGCGGTTCTTGCCCTTTCCATCGCCGGTATCCTTCCCTGCAGTCTGATGCTCCTTCATCATTCTTTGTTTCTGTCTGGTCTCCATAAAATCCAGGGAATCTCTCCTCTTCAAGCCCTGGTTTCTAGGCCCGTGCGCTACTGTTCTATTCTTCTCAATTAATTCCTCCCCTTCTACCCAACTAGCAATCTCGCGTAAGTCCTGTACCGTCCTCCTGCTGCTCTTATAGGGGGTATTGAAGGCCGCGGGGGTGCAGGAGATCCCGGAAACCGAGTTCCGCCCGTCCCTCACCGGTGACCCACTACTGCCTGCCATCTTGTCATAATTCACGCCATCTGTTGTGAGACCTGATGAACCGCCTCCATCTCCCGTCATAGTTCGGGTAATTATAATCTCGCGATGGATGAATTCCTTCCCCACTATTTCTCCAGCCACCGTAGTACCATCCCCCCAATCGCCATCCTTCGTCCTACTGACAGGCATGATGATTTTATTAAGACCCGATTCCATCCTGATCTTCCATCTGCCTCTCCACGCTTCCCTATTAATCCGCTCTGCTGGATCGCACCTTATCCTTCGTGGCTTGAGCATGATCCGTCTTGATGAGGTCTGCCAACTCCTTCCACTCCTCGTTGCCTTCAATGGTTCTCCATTGCCTATCAATGGAACTGCCACGTCCCTTACAGCCGCAATTCGCTAACCAGTCTGCCACCTGATTCCCTTTTCGCCGCACATGACTCGTGATGCTGTAGTCGATGCGTTTAATCAAGCCGGATATTTCTTGGATGATTCCTGCCGTCCGCCAACTTTTGGTTACTTTCTCCCAACCTTGCCCATTGTTGAGTCTCCTCACCGTGTCCACAGCCAGTTGCGAATCCCCAGTGATTTCTAGGTTGGTGTATCCATTCCTGATAGCAATTCTTAAACCTTGGTGCAGGGCCCAGAATTCAGCCTCATTATTAGTCATTTGGCCTCCCCATTCGGCATAGATCCACCTGACTTGATTGTTGCTGTCTCTAAAGATCCCTCCAAAACCAGCGTCTCCCGGATTACCCTTCGAAGCCCCGTCAAAGTTAAGCTTGATAAATTGATCCCGAGGGTATGAGAAAATCTCTGGACTCTGAGTTCTCATGTCATTGTTGGCCGAGCATTTGTAATGCACCATATCCAATTTTAAGTTTAGTTTATTCAGGATGGCCTGTTCTTCCGCAGTAGTTTTCCAATCCTCACTGTCCCATTTCTCTACTAGAATGGTCTCCCTCGTGTAGTCTACCACCTGCGCCCAGACAACTTCTGGAGAATTAGCCCGACTCTGAAATATTCTCCTATTCCGTTCTTTCCAGACCGTCCAGAGAATGAAAGAAGAAGTCAGATTCCAAGCCCTCTGAACAACTCGGCAATTGAAGGTTTCCTTATTCCACTGATAGATAGCATCTTTAAATTCTCTCATGATAAGCCCTGGTTTATTGAACAATTGTTTGGCCAAGATCCATAAGCTCTCAGTGTATGGGCAACGAATTAGAAGATGGTCTCTCTTCTCCTCATCATTTTTGCATAGGTAGCATTGTGAGGGGCCCTGGAACCCCTTTTTTTGGATACGATCCCAAGTCAAAATTTTATTCTTTGTGGCAAGCCAGATGAAAATAGCCACCTTAGGCCACCAGTTGGATTCCCATATAAGTTTCCATTCCCAATTTCTGTCTCCTTCGTTTTGAGACCCCATTAGAAAATAGGCCTCCTTGGTAGAAAAGATTCCCTTCATTGAACTCCCCCATCGAAGGATATCTTGCCCTTCGCGGACTCTGAGCTTCCTTGATTCCATTTCCTTCCGGTAAGCTTCTTGAATATCAGGATTTAGACTCTGATCCCATTTTATCGGCTCCTCCCATACCCTCCATCCATCCGGAGTGTCATTTGCTTTCCAATAATCCTTTACTTTCCGTCTAATCCTAGCATTGTTTTCATAGACTTGGGAAAGTGCTTGGACGCTGTTCAGTCTTTCTCGTTGCTGCCAGCTATCTTCCCAGAAGTTTGCCTCTGCTCCTCCTCTGATTTCCCAGAAAGTGTGTTTTGCAATCAAATCTCTGTTCTGAGAGGCTAATTCCCAAATGTTAGATCCACGGGGGGTTTCTTGTGTTCTTAGAATGTCAACCTGTGTGTTGGGCATTCTGTATTTGATCCTCCAGATAATTTTCCATAGATCACTTCCTCCACTAAGCCATCTCCACCATAGCTTGGCTCCCAGGACCTTGTTCAGGATTTCCGGGTCCCTTAATCCCAACCCTCCTTGTTCTTTTCTTTCAGTGAGTTGATTCCATGAGACCAAAGCCCATTTTTTCTTTTGATCAGTTCCACTCCATATAAATTTGCGGATGATTTCTCTGATTTTAGCACAAACCCCAGCAGGGGCAGCCATAATCGATAAAGGATAGATAGGGATAGCCTGAAGTACCGACTTAGCCAGGATAATTCTACCAGCAATATTCAGGACTCTGAACGACCAATTGGCAATCTTTCTATTGAGCTTGTCCAGCAATCCTTGCCAGTTTTTCAATTTTTTTGAAGTGAAATCAAGAATATTACCCAAATATTTAGTGGGTAGATCCCCTCTCTTGAATCCCAAAGTTCTGATAAGATGAGCTTTGACTTGTTCTAGAGTGTTGAAAATGAAGATGCAGGATTTATCTCTGTTTATTTCTAGACCCGAGGCAGCTGAAAACAGATCCAGGATCCTCTTTAAATTTTGGACTTCTCTTACCGTGGGCTCCCCAAACAACATAATGTCATCAACAAATTGTTGGTGGGTCAGAGGCAAATGGTTTCCCCAGATTTTCAATCCTTTAATTCTATTTGCTATTCTTTCTTGTTTAATGAATCTCCCTAGTCCTTCAGCAGCTAGGATAAATAAAAAAGGAGACAGCGGGTCACCTTGGCGGATCCCTCTAGAAGCATTAAAAGTTTTTGAGGGACTTCCATTTACCAGGATAGAAAAATGAGGAGTGGATATTAGATTATTAATCCATGCAATCCATCTTTGATGAAAACCAAATCGTTCCAGGACTGTAGCTAGGTAATTCCAATTTAGTTTATCATAAGCTTTGGATAAATCAAGTTTTATCATCATACCTTTTTGTTTTTTGAGTTTCAAGGAGTGAATCACCTCCTGAGTTACCACCAGGCCATCAAGGATCTGCCTACCTTCTACAAAACCCGTTTGTTCGGCCGAAATGAGGTTGTCTAAGAGGGGTTTTAAGCGTTTAGCAATCACGGACGTGATGATTTTGTATATGACATTGCATAAAGCTATTGGTCTGAAGCCATTAGCCTCCTCTAGGTTGTTTCCCTTAGGAATGAGAGCATAAAAGGTAGAGTTAAGAGCTGGCCATACCTTTTGATTTATTCTTGATTCTTCAACAAGCTCCAAAATTTCCTGTCCCAGGAAGTGCCATCCAGCCTGGTAAAAATCCACCGTGAAGCCATCCGGTCCAGGGGCTGTCCCTTTCTTCATAGCCTTCACTACGTCTTCCAGTTCCTCTAGGGTCACTGCTCTCATAAGAGCTTTATTTTGGTCCTCTGTGACCAATCTAGGGATTGCAGAGCATATCTCTTGTATGGCCCTCGTTCTATCACCAGGGGGTTCAGTTAAAATTTCTTTGTGATGGGCTATCAACACTTGTTCAATTTCATTCTGTTCAACTACTCTGTCTCCATTCCTGTCCTTGAGTGATAGTATTCTGTTTCCCTGCCTGTGTTTAACCATGGCTTGATGAAAGAATTTAGTATTGCGTTCTCCTTCCCTCAGCCATTTTATCCTAGATTTTTGGCGCCATAGGATCTCCTCTTGCTTCCTCCTCTCCTCCAGTTGGCCAAGGATTATCCCTTCTTTGAGGATGCTTTCTTCAGTTCTTCCCTCCAAAATTATTTTCTGTTGGAGATCAGTCATTTCCCCTTCCAGTTTTTGTTTGTCCTCCAGAATGTTTCCAAATTCCTCCTTGTTCCATTTCTTGATTTTGCCTTTCAGCTCTCTCAGTTTTAACTGAAATGTTTGCATTCTGCATCTGCCCTGAATATTACTTTGTGTCCACCATTTCTCCACTCTCTTGATAAACTCAGGGTCCCTTAGCCAGAAAGCTTCAAATCGAAATGGCCTCTTGCCCTGAATTTTTTTGATGTCGATCTCTAAGCGAATCGGCCAGTGATCCGATCCCAGAGCTGGAATGATCTTGGCTTCCACAAAGACATCTTTATTCATTATGGCTTCGGACACTAGGAATCTATCTAGCCTGGTGGCAATTTGATTTTTGCCACCCCGTCTGTTGTTCCAAGTATATACTCCGTTAATGGTTTGAATATCCACTAACCGGAGTTCTTCTATCATCTCATTGAATCTGTCCATAAGGTGGTCTTGTCTCCTAATCCCTCCTTTTTTCTCTTCTAAGGATCTGATCATATTGAAATCGCCACCAATAATCCAAGCAGCTTCAGGGTACAGATTGCGGATTGCCTTAACGTCCTTAATAAACTGATCCTTATGCCCAGGAGACGAGGGGCCATAAACTCCTGAGATAACTACCTGGTGTTTAGTTCCTACAACCCTTCCCAGCCCCGAAAGGATTCCACGCATACTCACCCAGTTGTCTATAACAATGTCATTTGGGTTCCATAGGATTGCGAGTCCTCCTGCAAAGCCTGTTGCATCTTGCCCCATCACCTGGTAGGGTAGTCTGCTTCTTTGTATTATTTCCTCTAGTTGGTGAATCAAAATCTTTGTTTCCTGTAAAATCAGAATACTAGGTTTTTCTTTTTGCAGCTTATCCTTCATATACCTTTGTTTGCCTTTACTATTCAGACCCCTAATATTCCAGCTGACCACTATCATTTAAAACTTTTTATAGGAGGGGAAGAATACCTCCGACAGAGGTATTACCTTACCTGAGTTTATCAAGATCTCTCCCACCGCCTGGATCGTTTCATTCATAGGTCTCCGACCTCTCTTTCTGCTGTTTTTACCCAAGGTATCTGTTCCTTTGCCTTCCGTCCCTTGCCCCTTTTCCAACATTACTGATGTATCCGGGGGTTCTCCTTTTTTCTCTTTGTATTTCTGGAATACCTCCTTGTATAGCTGCCTTTGGTCTTCAGGTATAAATCTACTGTCTAGGTTCTTCCATTCCTGGATCAGTCTTCGCATGATTATTTCTTCCTCTGCTTCCGTTTCGGGCTGGTCTTCCACTTCCATATGAGCCACTAGATCTGTTTCAGTTGCCTCTTCCTCTGTTTCCCCTTTGTTGACTTTGCTAACAGATATTCCTTTCCCTTTTTCCTCTCCTTGTACTTCCATTGGGCTATTGTTTGTTTCCTCATCATCTTCCAAGTTTACTTCATACTCTTCACCTTCGCTCTGTAGTACTTGATATTTGTTCTGGGTTCTTGCTTGGTTGGTTTGCTTTTGGGATTGAGTCTTTGGTCCTTCTCTATTTGGTCTCCGCTTCCTGACCACCTGTTGAAACCCTCTTTCTGGATCCTCCGTCCTCCCAGTGGTATTCGGTTGGTTCGCCTGACTTTTTTTGCTCTCTGCCTCTCTGTTAAGGGGGCATTGCCGATACAGATGACCATACTCGTGACATATTCGGCATCGGAAGGGGATATGTTCATAATCAATTGGCTGTTTCCAAACTTCGTCATGGTATTCCACCTCAACAGTTTCTGGAAGGGGATTAGCCAAATTTATGTAAACGCAGATTCTCGCATAGGCATTATACTTACCTCTTTTCGTGGCCTCTGCAGTTTTGACAAAGCTTCCGATCGAGTTGCCGATACCTTCCAAGATCCCCGGCTCCCAGAACTCATCAGGAAGACCAAATAACCTGACCCAGACTGGTGCATCAAGCATTTTCTCCTTTTCAGGGTTATATCTCTCCTCCCAAAACTTCATGAATAATCCTGCATTATTCAGGAAATAGGGACCCTCTTCAAAGATTCTGTTCTTATCTTCCAAATTCGAAAATATTGCTGTGAAGAACCCTTGTGCACCAAGCTTGAGATCTATCTGCCCCTTAGGTCGCCAGCGTTGATCGATCCATCTGTAGAGTTCTCGCTCAGACGGCCAGTATCCAACAAATCGGCAGATTAAAGCATGGTCCTTCATATAGCAATTATATTCTTCCAGCTTGTTATGGGGAACGACATACCTAGGCTGTTTCTCAGCCCTCGGTAGGCATTTTCCTCTCATTCGTTTTTGCCATAAATTACCCATGACTGGGATTTGGTTTACCCTTTCCGTATGGTGCTCTCCATCCGTACTGGTTTCGCCCATAACCACATTTTTGAAGGAGGGGATCTCTCCCCCCCCCCTTGGCTCTCCCATTGCGTTCAGGGCGGAAACTCTCTGTTTTTCCTTACTGACTTTTCTATTTCCTAACCCGACCCGTGCCGGCAACCTGCGAGATCCTGTCCTAGCAGGTCTGTGAGCTCAGCCGACAGTCTGAGCCAGCCCGTGACCTCGTTACTCTTGTCCTGTAACTCGAACCCTAGCGTTCATCCTCGCGCAGCGTTCCCTCGAAGATATTATAAATTCTTTTTTGCATTGTAATGAGATATTTTTTTGTTATTCATTAAAGACGAATAAAAAAATGTACAGAGTTTCATTAATACAAACTCCCCAGATAATAACTGGAAAAGATAATGTAGGAGCAAATCAATGGCGTGGACTCAGAGAGTCACAGACCTGAGTCCCAAATAGACCTAACAAAACTGATCTAAAAAGACAATAACACCTGAATAAGATAGTCGTGTAACTACTAGAGAATACAGAATACAGGAAATACAACCATTAAACATGAATGTTTAAGAGGGCACAGTTGAGCAAGCTGGCTTGCAGACTTTGGAATTAAGAGGGCACATAAAAAACCAGAGTTGACCAAGCTGGCTTGCAGATTTTGGAACCAATTTGCTGCAAACTTTTTTGTTGTTACCAAAAAAAAATGGCGGTGTGTTTTAAGTAAGGAGAACCATAGGAATGGAGTGGGTGCTCTGGATCTGGTTGTCCCTGAGGTCTTCCAAAATAATTAAAACTGGATCCAATTTCAAAGCCTTTTTGAGAATGTTCGTTGTGGAATTGAATTCTCTATAAATATGCTGAAATGTAATTTCATGGAACTCTAATTTTATATTTTTAATTATCCACGACACATTTTGAATCACCCAGGATGTAAATATTATTAAGGTTTTTGAGTTTAGCCAGCATCATAAGAGTCAATGAAGCGATCTATTCAATCTTGGTATTTATTTGATCCATAGCCAATTCTAATTCTGAAATGGATAGATACTATAACTTATTATTATAAATATTTGTGTTCAAATATTTTTTTTTGTTATTCATGGTTTTATTTATTATTAATATATTTTTTAATTTTAAAGATCTTGTTTTAAGTAATTATATATTATTAAATATGTTTTTATATGATAAAATATATATTATTAAATATGTTTTTATATGATACAATTTTTAATTTTTTTTGGAGTAAAAATTACCAAATATTCTAAATCATCACTTTCATGTATTAATTACATATTATTAATATTTTTTATATAATATAATTTTTTAATTATTGGTAAAAATTACCAAATATTCTAAATCATCACTTTCATGTATTAATTACATATTATTAATATTTTTTATATAATATAATTTTTTAATTATTGGTAAAAATTACTAAGTACTCTTAATTATAATATTTATTTATTAATTACACATTATTAATCTTATTTGATCTTCTCCAACATTTTTATTTTGAACTTGATGTATCTCAACTATTTTAAACTTGTGGATAGATAATACTTGTAAACCACATTAAATTATTTAAACCACATGGTTCGAAAAGTCGACAAAACACTAATTATATGATTAATCCTAAAAAACAATGTTAATAACAAAATAGACCAGAAACTTGAAATCAAAAATTTTCAAATTTAAATTTTAAATTTTATTTTAAATATCTAAAAATATAATTTGATAAATTACTTTTAAAATTTTTAATAAATTTATAATATCATTTAAGAGAATGAAATAGTAAAAGCTTTCATTCTCAAATAAAAAATACTTCTTTTAAAAACTAGAAACAAATTAAAATCAAATAAAAATTGGTATTATAACATTATACAGTTTGAGTGGGCCTAATGGTTAAGAGTATTTATTTCCCAATAAAAAGTTACCAGTTTAAAAAATAAAAAAAAATAGAATATGTATGCCTTCTTAAACTTAGCACTCAAATCAAACAATAAAATTTTATACACCAATTTAATATCTAACTTAATTGTGACTTTAAAAATTAAAAAATAATAATAATAACCTAATTTAAAATAACAAAAATTCAAAAACTTTAATTCCCATATTAAAAAATCTCCGGTCAAAAACAGAAGAAAAAAAATAATAATAAATTAATTAATTAATGCCAACACTAAAAATTAAAAGAGAATATAAAAAGTCAGACATCCTCCCAAGAATCTTCTATTTGTTTTATAATCTTCCATCTATCCGTGAATGGGTTGTCTGGAATTGTCATGCATTTTGCTTACATTAAGTACACGGCTAGTTAGTACTATTTTAAAACAACTCCGAAAAATTGGATAGAGAGAGGTGACCTAATCTTTTTCTTCTTAAAAAAAGTGACCTAATTTGAATTTTCTAAAACAACATCTTAGTGATGCCTTTGGGTTTTTGTTGTTTCGAAGTAGAATGGATCATTTGCAACACGGAATTAATTAAATTTTCAATGTTCAACCATATTAACGACAAGCATTAAATGTTAAGCAATATTAGTGACAATCAGTAAGCAATATTAACGATGACGTGTTGAGATTTTCTGTTTCATAAATTAGGCAAAAATCTTTAATGTGTGACAGCAATAGGAATTGGTTGCTAGATTAGCTCCAGGTTGTTGGGAGGGAGTTAATGCATCCTAAATTTGATGTGAGAGGATTTATGAGGCAGTTAGGTTCTCCTTGCTATAAAACAAGTATCCATACGGATTATTTTTGTAGTGTGAGAGTTTGTGAGGATTTGATTTATGTAATCTCCTGTTTGATTAATAAAGAATTGGCGATGCCTATGTTTGGTGGACGTAGCCCAGATTGGTTGGGTGAACCACGTTAATTGTTGTGTCTTTATGTGCATGAGTTATTTGCTGAGTATTTGTTTTAGTTTGTTGTGCATCTGATCTCCAACAAGTGGTATCAGAGCAGTTGGAGGCGTGGCGCAGCTGGAACGCGTGCTGGAGGTGGAGCACAAAGGCGTGTTGGACTGCGTGCCTGGAGGTGCTGCGCAGAGGGAACTCGGTCCCAAGTGTGCTGCCTGGTGTGCTGCGGAGTGTGTCCAACCTGCGTGGAGGGCGCTATTCAAACCTGAGCGTGGAGTTTGCACTGCTGTTCAAACTGCGTGGAGTCAAAGTGGTTTACAACGGCATGAACACAAGCGTGGAGTCAAGATTGCCGATGCGGAGAGAAAACGTTTGCAATGTGTATTGCTAGTGAGTGGATTGCTGGCAGATTTTCTGCGTGAAGATGTGGTGCGTATATGATTGCTGGAGCTTTCAGTTGAAGCTGGTGCGTATTGATTGGTTTTCCTGCTAACAATAAAACATATACACAACCATTTAATCGCTGCGTATGAAAGATTAAGGTGCGTGCTGGAGAGTGCGAGCACTGTTTTTTCTTTTGTGTTGTTTTTTTATTAAATGGTGGCGTTGCGCTGGTGATTGTGCGTGCTGGTAATGAGGGTTGACAGTTTACGAAAGTTATAACCGTGGTGACATGCATATCCATAGTTTATATTTTTTCGGTTTGAACTTCGAACATACCATATACTCCAAGTTGGAATAATAATTGGAATATACTATGAATTTAAATGAGGTGGAGTAGATATTTGGTGAAGCGGATCAGTCCTCCATTGGTGATTCGAGCTATTTTTTTTTATGGTGTGCGGTGATATATATATATGTGTTACAAATTGCATAATTGGTACATTGTAATTCACACAGCAAAACAAATTTATTTTTTTTAACACAAAGGCTACGAGGCATAGGCAGTTTTTTTGTTAATTGCTGGTATTTAAACATTGGTTTTTTGGAGATTATTGTGTTTTTTGATGATACAAGATGGCGAAAACTCAAAGTGCCCGTTTTGAAATTGAGAAGTTTAATCGCAATAATAATTTCGAGATCTGGAAGGTGAAAATGTACGATTTGCTTGTCCAACATGGTGTGGCAAAGGCGTTGTTGGGCAAATCCAAACAGCCTTACAACATCACAGATAATGAGTGGGTCGAGATGGATGAAAGAGCGATAAGTGCTATTCGACTGTGTCTAGCTAATGATGTCATGTTTAATATCGTGTCGGAGACAACAGCTGCTGGTTTGTGGACGAAACTGGAGAAACTGTACATGACCAAATCCTTAACCAATAGGATTCTCCTGGAGCGACAGTTGTACAGTTTGCGAATGAAGGAAGGTACATCGATTGCTGATCATTTAAATGCTTTTAATACTCTTCTTGTGCAATTACAAAGTATAGAAGTAAATATTCAATCCGAGGATAAAGCTATTACTTTATTGTGCTCGTTGCCCGAATCATGGGATCATTTTGTTACTTCTATAAGTCTTAGTTCATCAAAAACTATTGATTTTGATGATGTAGTTGCATCCTTATTATCGGAAGAAACAAGGAGAAGGTCGCATTCTGAAACCTCTACATCAAAAGCTATGATGGTTAGAGGTCGTTCGAAAGAAAGACACTCCAGGAGGCCGAGCGACTCACGTTCAAAGTCGAAAGGGAAGAAGAGTAAGCTAAAGTGTTGGTTTTGCGGCAAATCAAGGCATTTAAAGAAGCACTGTTGGAAGCAACAGCAGCAAACTTCTAAAGCAGATTCTTCGACAGAAAAGAAGGAGGCAAATACGACAGATACAGGTTCGACATCTGGTTCAGGTATGAGTGATGAAGTATTATCAGTTAATGTGTCAAATCATGGTAAACATTGGTTGTTAGATTCTGGTGCATCAAACCACATGTGTATTCATAAAGACTGGTTTGCGACATATAAATCAATTGATGATGGTGTTGTGTACATGGGTAATGATGTAACATGTAATATTGTGGGAATTGGGAGCATACAACTGCAAATGTTTGATGGGACAACAAAAATATTAACTGATGTGAGGCATGTACCAGATTTAAGAAAAAATTTGATTTCATTAGGAGCACTTGATTCAAATGGATATAAAACTGTAATTCAAGGTGGAGTAATGAAAATTTACAAAGGTATTTTACTAGTTATGAAAGCTAAGAAGGTAGGAAATCTATTTCAGTTAGAAGGAAGTACAGGGTCAGATTATGTGTCTACGGTGTCTGAACATGACAGTAGTTCCATTCACTTATGGCATCAAAGATTGGGGCATATGAGTGAAAGAGGGTTAAAAATTTTGGCTGATCGCAAGTTACTTCCAAATCTAAAGTCTGGAAAGTTAGATTTCTGTAAGCATTGTCTGTTTGGAAAACAAAGTAAACAAAAGTTTAAAACAGGCAAACATACTAGTAAAGGCATACTTGATTATATCCATTCCAATGTTTGGGGACCAGCCCCTACAACTTCATATGGTGGTTCGTCTTATTTTGTATCATTCGTTGATGACTTTTCTAGGAAAGTGTGGGTCTACATGTTGAAAAGGAAGTCTGATGTTTTTTCAGTTTTCAAGCAGTTTAGAGCATTGGTAGAAAACAACACTGGTAGAACAATAAAATGTTTAAGAACTGACAATGGTGGTGAGTTTACTTCCAAGGAGTTTGACAGCTATTGCAAGGATGCAGGGATCGAGAGACATAAGACCACAGTTTATACTCCTCAGCAAAATGGAGTTGCTGAACGCATGAACAGGACTCTTCTAGAGAGAGCAAGGAGTATGCTGAGTAATGCCGGGTTGCAAAAGGAGTTGTGGACGGAAGCGGTGGCAACAGCTTGTTATGTGATAAACTGATTTCCATCAACGGCGATAGGCTGCAAGATTCCGCAAGAGGTATGGAAAGGACACCCTTGTGACTATTCTAAACTCAGAGTGTTTGGTTGTGATGCATATGCTCTAGCACCTAGACATCAGCGAACTAAATTAGATCCAAAGTCTAAAAGGTATATCTTTGTTGGGTATGGTGTTGGAACAAAGGGATATAGATTGTGGGATCCTACTACCCGCAAAATCATCATCAACAGAGATGTAAAGTTTAATGAACCCTCTCTTGTACAGTTAGATGTAGATAGTAGATTGAAACAGGATGATGTATCTGACTTTCAGCACATTCAGTTTGATAGCATTTCTAATGATAGTCATGATGACCATAAGTCAGATACTAGTCATGAACAGGTTTCAGAATCAGAATATGAACAGGGTTCAGGTTTAGATCATGAACAGGTCTCAGATACTGATCGGCAAGAAGTTCCTACAGATGGTAGTCAGCCAATCGAGGAAGCGCCAGAAACATCCTTAAGGAGGTCGACAAGAATCAAACAGCCACCGAGAAGGTATGATGATTATGTTACTTCAGTTGCATTTACTGCTAATGACGATGAACCTCTGTGCTATCAGGAAGCAATAGAAGGTTCAAAAAGTGACAAGTGGAAAGCAGCCATGAAGGACGAAATGATGGCCTTAAGTAAGAACGGCACATGGGATCTGATTGAGCTTCCGAAAAACAGGAAAAATGTGGGGTGTAAATGGGTTTTCAAGCTGAAACGAGGTGTGAATGATACGGAAGACAGGTACAAAGCGAGACTAGTTGCAAAAGGATTTTCTCAGAAAGCCGGTATTGACTTTCATGAGATTTTTTCACCAGTGGTTAAAATTGTTTCAATTAGAATTGTGTTAGCATTAGTGGCTTTGCTTGATTTAGAGTTGCATCGATTAGATGTTAAGACTGCATTTCTACATGGAGACTTAGATGAGGAAATTTATATGGAACAACCGGAAGGGTTTGTTCAGCATCGCAATGAGAAATTTGTCTGCAGGCCCAAGAAGTCATTATATGGCCTGAAGCAGTCGCCTCGGCAGTGGTATAAGAAGTTTGATTCTTTCATGTTGTGTCAGAAATATGTTAAAAGTGAATATGATCATTGCGTTTATTTTAAACAGTTAAATAATGGCATATTCATTATCTTGGTATTATATGTTGACGATATGCTTTTAGCAAGCAAAAGCATAGAAGAAATCAACAGGTTGAAGGCTCAAATGGCAAGGACGTTTGATATGAAAGATCTAAGAGCAGCAAGACAGATTTTGGGCATGGAGATTTTCAGAGACAGGAGCAATGGTAAGCTATGGCTATCACAACAAAAGTATATTGAGAAAATACTTTTGAGGTTTGGTATGAATAACGTGAAGCCTGTGTCAGTCCCTCTCGCTTCCCATTTCAAGCTTTCTTCGAGTTTATGTCCTAATTCAGATGAAGAAAAGGAATTTATGTCTCGAATTCCATATGCTAATGTAGTAGGGTGTTTAATGTATGCGATGGTGTGTACGCGACCAGATATTTCACATGCTGTTGGGGTTGTCAGCAGGTACATGGCAAATCCGGGTAAAGAACACTGGTCAGCAGTGAAATGGGTGCTTCGGTATCTGAGAGGCACAAGTAGTTATTGTATCACTTACAATAAGAGTAGTGAATTTGTTTGCGGATATGTTGATTCCGATTTTGCAGGTGATTTGGATAAGAGAAGGTCAACTTCAGGGTATGTCTTTACTCTTGCAGGCGGAGCTATAAGCTAGATGTCAAAGCTACAGAACATTGTCGCTTTATCCACTACTGAAGCAGAATACATTGCTGCTTCGCATGCTTGCAAAGAGGCGGTTTGGTTGAAAGGTTTGCTTGGTGAGTTTGGTAGGTTACAGGACAACATCAGGTTACTTTGTGATAGTCAAAGTGCAATACATTTGGCTAAGAATCCGGCCTATCATAGTAAATCAAAGCATATTCCAATTAAGTACCATTTTGTAAGACAGGTTATCACTGAAAGGGGAGTCTCTCTTGAAAAGGTGCATACAAAGGAAAACTATGCAGACATGTTCACGAAACCAGTTTTGTTGGAGAAGCTACGCTGGTGTTTGGCTTCTCTTGGCTTGCAGAAAAGATAAAATAATAAACAAACAGGGCATCAAGCTAATTGTTGTCAAGGTGGAGATTGTTGAGATTTTCTGTTTCATAAATTAGGCAAAAATCTCTAATGTGTGACAACAATAGGAATTGGTTGCTAGATTAGCTCCAGGTAGTTTGGAGGGAGTTAATGCATCCTAAATTTGATGTGAGAGGATTTATGAGGCAGTGAGATTCTCCTTGCTATAAAACAGGTATCCATACGGATTGTTTTTGTAGTGTGAGAGTTTGTGAGGATTTGATTTATGTAATCTCCTGTTTGATTAATAAAGAATTGTCGATGCCTATGTTTGGTGGACGTAGCCCAGATTGGTTGGGTGAACCACGTTAATTGTTGTGTCTTTATGTGCATGAGTTATCTGCTGAGTATTTGTTTTAGTTCGCTGTGCATCTGATCTCCAACACGACGATTACTTAAATGCTACCATTTTATAGTCCATGCATCGTATTGTGCTAATCTTCATAGTTGGTATGAGTCATCTCAAGTAGGACAATTCTCAAAAATTAGATAGAGATTGGTGACCTAATTGGGAATCTCTGAAACAACATGAGAGTTTTTGTCTCGTTAAATGTTCAATAATACCAACGATAACGATTAAGATTCTTTCGAATACAACTTGTTCGCTTGCGAATACGATTAAGATTCACAGTTTTATATTTTTATATGTAAAGTTGGTATCTTTCTGGGGAACCAGCTTTTTCAATCATTCACTCTCTTTTCACCGCGGACAGCGGCCTTTAACAGTCTTTTTCACCACCGAAAGACCACAATATCAGTTACCCGCTTCCTAACACCATCATTGACTGCGTAAAATTTCATCCTCTTCGCGAAATTTGCGCTGGTGAACACTCAATTTTGCTATAGCGTTGCTTTCGACTCCCCATGATTTTCTGGCCACAAACAGATGATAATCCAAATTCGTCATCATTGTATACACATACGTTTATGTCGGCCAACGCATCTTGTTCACACATTCTGTTGCTCTGTGAGAGTATGCTGCCTACCCTTCTACTTTAAAAATCTGCAATCTAAAAGTTTCTGGCTGATAATGATCCAAACTACCAAGTATTTGGCTGATAATGATCCAAAGTACAAATTTTTTTCTGCTAATGATCTAAATTATCAATTTTCACATAAATGCATTTATCCATGTTATCCATCTCTTTAATTCATTTCATGGCATAAGCAAAACTGAAAACCATGCTCAGACATTTAGTTTATTAAAAACCAAATCCAATCTCTCGTATTGTTATATTAAGATTCATAATGATATTCTCACGAAGAACAAAGTATTAGGTTTGATATCGTAACGTTTGTGTCCCTCGAGATACTTTGTAATTATGGGAATCGTTCCATTCCCAAGGGCTCATAATTTGAAAGCCCCACAAGGTATAATTTAAAATTTAGCAGCATCATTTCATATAATTATGAAATAGCATTATATTTTGGGCCTCGTACATTTTTCGACATTTCAGTGTGTTTATATTTTCATGGGTGATATGATTGCTTGGGGTTTTGGTTCATGGTGAAGGTTGCAAGATGTCCAGTTAGATTCTGAAGGTTCCATTGTCATTCGGATTTGATGCAATTAATCAATAGGTCGTAGAGGGGAAATATTTTACCTGCTATAACCAAATTAGTACTTTACGCAGTCTAACTAAAATAAATGGAAAATAATATTAAACTCTCGTATGGAGTCATTTCTTTTCATGCATGTGAACATTTTAGGCCCGTGTTTATATTAAAATTGTTTTTCTTGCTTAATTAAGCAATTATTGAGAGTGGGTGAATTGTTGACCGTGAGGGTATTAAAATTTTATGCTTAATTCTTATATTTTTTTGGGCTTTTGTTAGTTATTTGTATGAGCATTTAGATTATAATTTAAATCGTGCACTAAAGCAAACCATTCACATGAGCATATAGTTCATCAGTTGAACAACATACATATATTGTCACAACAATTTTTACTTAAAAATTCAAAGGGAAAAAACCACCATTTTGTTTGTTATGATGATGTAAATTAAGCACTTATTCACAAGAGGCCCCAACCCCCTTCAGATAGCAAGTCATCACTTGCCGAGAGGCACCAACCTCCTATAAATGCAGATAACTACTTGATATAGGCACTATTCTACTTTTCATACAATTTTCAAACTGAAAATAGAGGCTAATACATATACACAGAAATATAAATCTGATCTACTGCAGTACCAACTCCTTTCAACTATACAATTCTCATTTGAATTGTGCTCTCTGTTGCTCAACCAACTCTGGTCACTCCCCTTTGCTTCACTGTATTTTTGTTAAACACTTGGCCGAGGCACCTTCACATTTACACACTCATAGCGCTGCATTCTTTAGTTCACAGCAATTCTACATACCCCACTTTTCTCAACTGCACTCCATTGTTTTTGTTCCTTTGTTGCACTCGGAACAATGTTGTCTTTATAGTCTCTGACTTTGATAGTGTACTACAACATGGCATGGTCTGCAGTTGTTCTATCAGGTTGCTTGCTTTCAGCAACCATATTCAATTCTAGAGATGGACTTAGTTCACTCAACCATTGCAGTCGCATTGAACTGTTCACTAGTTACCTAAGCGTCCCTTATACTGACAATGACTTTTTAGTCACATCCTGTACACTTCAGCGAGACTCCTCATTCCGATGTAACTTTTGTACTCAGTCACGGAAGTTGAGTTAATGCAAAGAGTGGACTTCTGAGTGTTTCCCTATGTTAAGAATTAATTCTTAGTCAAATTGTACACTCCAATGAAGCGTTCCATTCTTACAAACTAATCATAGTCATCAACTTGTACCTCAGGTATGGTTTTCTTGTTTTGTAATCAGCTCTTCTGCAGCCAACCATATTTTCCATTGAATTCCTCATAACGTGTATGACAGATCAGGGATGGCTTCCTTCTTTTGAGCCAGGGCCAATAAATTAGCTCTGCAAGTCGTGGTCCTCGTTGCCTTGTCTCCGTGGACTGTAATCGCCATTAATACTGGCAACAATTCTGGTCCTCTACCATAGTTAGTGAAGTCACTAATAACACAGGAAGACCATGTGAAACTAACTCTTGGGCATGCCTTTCAATGTTGGTCGAGAGGTTGGAAGATCATGGGTTGGCCTGCTTCACCTATTATGCATCTATGTTTGCCTTTGACTCCACAACTAGATCTGGAGGCCTGAAAATTCTTTAATATTGAAAAACACTACAAAAATAACTCATGGGAACCCATTTCAATGTTGGTCGAGAGGTCATGAGTCAACCCACTCTACCTGCTTATGCGCCTGCATTTACCTCGACCCTTAACTTGCTCGTAGGCCCTAACTAGCTCAGAGTTTCTTTTAGCCTATAACACTGACTTGAGTCCTTTTTTTTTGTACTTTGGCCCGTTCTATTCATTCAATGCCAAAAACGAAATACACAGGAAAACTTCACAAAACAACCCCTTCGCACAAACATTGAGGTTCTGCCACATCATCAGCTTATGTCATATTGACATTATCTAGGCCACATGGAACCTTATGCATGGTGACACGTGTCACCTGAATTTGGCCCATTAGGCCACCCAAAAATTTCGAAATTCGTTGCCACATGTCATTCGTACTACCACGTAAGGCTGACATCATCTGCCACATTGCTGCCAACACATCATAGTGAGCCAATCACACTTCCTCAATTGTGTGCTTGTACCAGGTTCCACATAGGTTGAGGGTCAGGGGTCGAGACTTTGTTCTCCTGCAAAATTATGTTATGCAGCCCAACCTCCGACTAGATAAATGGTTCTTCATAGGTTGGGAGGTCAGGGTCAGGACTTCGTTTTCCTGCCAAGCTCTGTTGCGTGACCCGGCCTTAGTTCAAACTCTGCCTAAGTCTTGAGCGAATGAGTTTTTCTGCCTACAAACTTCAACTGACTGTAACTCCTGATGCATAAATCATTTTCCAGAGCTCAACATATCGTTGGAAAGATCTACCATAACACTATCTAACTATGTGTTGACGGTGCTGGACCCGCCAACATGTCAAGGGGATCTTCCTAGTAAGAAGTCCCAATTAGACCTCAAACTGTTTGGTGTAGGAGTCCCAGCAGTGGATCGTAAGGTAATGCCTTGACCGCGGTATCGCATAGAGGCAAGTAGAATAACTATGTCAGCATCAAGGGTGTGGCCGATGCAGTGAGTCAAGGAAGGTGTATGAGAGGTTCCAACACTTCGAAGGGGGAAAGGAGGTGAAGGTGAGTTCTAGGTTGAAATGGATTAGTCCCAACTCAGCTAGGAACACACACCACAAAGGACATGCACAGCTTTTGGTGGAGTAGTCCACTCGGATGCGGCAGTCACATCATACAATGTAAGTGAACACGTAAAACACTCACGAAACAGTCTAAGACGAGTGTGACAATTGTTATAGCAAGGTTCAAGTGAAAGGTATGTCTAATGTCCGGCAAAGCAGTCGACACAGATGGTGACAGTATTAACAACATATGAAAAACATTAACAACAAGATTCATATAATTGCATGTGAATCAGTTCATACACAAGTACGTAAGTTAAACAATATATATCATTAAAGATTAACAAAAAGATTCATATAATTGCATGTGAATCAGTTCATACACAAGTACGTAAGTTAAACAATATATATCATTAAAGCAACCGGAGCAGTCCAAATACAATAACAACATATGCATGAAAATGTGTTGGCTCTTATTATATAAGGAAGTGTAAGTCACAATCATACAATGCATCCATGTAAACCTGCTAGCCCAAACAGTGGAACGTTACAACCACATCCACCTGCTCTTCCAAAAAGATGTACTAGCTTCATGCAGTGGAGAACCTAAGGCGCGTTACAATATTGTCCAAGCCTTCTTCAAAATAGTCTTAGTAGAAGCTTGGCTGGTGAAAAGCCTCTACAATGAGTTATGAGGGATTATTTATAGCAAAGGGTAGGGTGACCCTTGACATTCCCCTTTGTGACAATTCAACTACCCTCATGACTCTTCACGTACTCTATGACTGTTACATCAAACTGTTGACACTTGGCTTACACTTGACATGACTCAACATTACAATGCACTTGTACTCATGTGAGACAACATGGCTTGAGCAAGCCTTGCAAGACATCATTGACACTCAGTCCATTGTGGTGAGACCAACTCTTTGACATGCTTGTGATGGTGAAGCTGGTGAGCTGATGCCAAGCTTGGTCATCTGTGATGGTGTGCATGCACCTCATGGTGACATCTTCCTAAAGTGAACTCTTGCTTTCATTGCAACTAGTGCGTTGGTTCGGCCCCTTCATCCAACTCGTCTGCTAACATGCACATGGTCTTCCTAGGTGCGGCTCAGCCGGCAACACACTGGTGCATAGTGTTTGTGTTGATCTTCAAGTGTGTGTTGGTGGTCATGTGCATCAACTTACCGAAGTACCCGTTCGACTCCAGTTAGACTTGCTTCTTGTCTTCGCCTTGGTGAGTGTGTTTAAAGGGTTGGATTACGTGTGTGCACACAATGACATGCATGTTGTTGAATCCCTTACATGTGATCAACCACACTGCTCACCATGTCTGCTCTGTGTTAGCCGCTGGGATGGATCTTTAATTTGTCCAGGTGCAGTTTCATCTGTGAATGCACGTTGCGCCCACTGATGTTCCTGATCCTGCTACAACTCATTTGTTTGTCTGTGCAACTTCTTGAGTTGTTGCTTCAACACATGCAAATCCTTCTTTGTTACATCTTCTCCCTTCCCGCGATCTTCATGTCGCACCATCACTCCATAGTCGAAGTCTCCAAAGCTGCTTTCATCATCAATGGACCTACTTGAGCTTGCAACCTTGTTCTGTCTCTGTGTTATCAACAACCCTCCTCTTGCATTCATTGCATTTGGTATGCTGTCTTCAATTGTTATTCATGATGATGCTTGTTGTGATGTTGCTACTTGATGTCCTTGTCTACGAACAGCTTGATGTCTTCGTGAGTAGGCAAGCTCATAGACACTTGATCGACTGCATCCCCAAGCATGCTCTAAACGGTGTCCTCGTCTCTGCTCTCCTGGAAACCATTGTACCTGTACTGCTGAGAGGAAAATGAACACCTGCGATACCTGGAGACATGGCAACACTCATAGCAAGAAATTTATCAGTCAAAAACCAAAATGAACATGAGAACTGACTTGCAACATACCTGGGTGAATGATCATGAAGGTTGTGCAATTTTGGCTGAGAGGTCAGGACACTGATTGCCAAGACTACTCATGGCACAGTCTGGGCTGCTGAGAGACTAGCTGACTGCTAGAACTGCGCAATGCACAATCCAATCTGGCTGTTGACTATTGAGATTGCACAATGTGCAATTCCAACTGGGAAAGATTGTTGGCCTAGGGAAAGCTCTATGCAATTTCTTGGGCCAAGCAGCCACTGTCTTACAAAAATGCACAAAATAGTCTTGGGGGCCAGTGCCAGGCAGGAATGTGCAAATATGGAGAGGAAGGTGAGCCTTCCTTTCCCAGATTTCACAATGCAGCCTTGGTGAAGGTAGAGCCCGGGCCAAGGTTGGCCCGACTCACCGACGGGCAACTGAAAGAAGGTAAGTCAGTGAATGCATGGCAACACTAAGTGATATCAGAAGTGATTAACAGTGCATGCAAAACATGAATGAAATATTCAGCAAACAGATCAACATGCATGTGGGTGAGGCAGTTCATCGTTTGGGCGAACGTTCGTGCAACACAGTTTCATGCATGTGACAACAGTGAGATAGCAACAAAAACTGAAACAGAGTTAGGACAAGCTACTATACATGTAAATTACAACAAGCATTCAAATAAATCAAGCAAACAGTACTCCCACAAGCGAAAACACAAAAAGAGACATAAATGCAGCACAAGGCATGGGAAGCGGGCTTACCTCAAAATAGCTGAGCTGAATGTGTGGACTGCTCCTATATGTGATGTGGGATGTCATAGCTACAAGGTTGATGTGAGGAATGAGCTCTGCAGTGTCCAGTTGATGAGTTTTGATAACATCGAGGTTGTGATGTGCATGCCACGAATCTAGGGGAAGTGAAACTTGGTGGGAGGTTTCAGAATTTCTCCTTGCATGTAACCTCCAACTGCTAAACATAGATCCCTGAAATAAGGAATGCCTTTGCATGCTGCCTTAGGAGAAGTATCCCATGCATGCAAGTTTGTTTTTCTCAGTCCCGGAGGGAACCGGTCAACTTAGTTGCACATGCAAGAGACTACTCGACTGCTGGAGAAAAATGTGCATTTCTGGCTAGGAGATAGGCTGGCTACCCAGGAGATTTGCACAATTTCTAGGCAGAGCAGTTGATTATTGCCCAGATTTGCGCAAATCCTGGGCTGAACAACCTATTGCTAGGAAAATTTGCACAAATCCTGCTGGGAGGGTTAGCTAGCAAGATTGCGCAATTCGAGAGCCCAACAGGCTTTCAGGAAGCATTGTGCAATTCCTAGAGGGAAGGTTGGTTTCCCTCTAGAAATGCACAATTTTCAAGGGGAAGTTGCTCAGCCTACAGCTAGACCAAGTCTAGGTGAGCAGCCTGTGAGGGGAATGGATCAACTGTGATCAACAGGCTGCCTTTGTGCAAGGAAAACACTTGAAGCTTGAGTACTTGATGAAGCAAGACAAAGTGTTGTGTAAGGTTGGTAGGGAGGCTCCAAAACAGGCTAAGGCAAAATTTTGGAGGGTAGTTGTAGCCACTACAACACTATGCCATAACCAAGAGAATCTAGGCTAAACATATGGGACAAAAATTCTCCAAACTTTGGGACTCCCAACCATCATAGTCATATTTTTATGGCTTTTCCACTAAGTCTTGCTACTATGATGATTCTCTACATAACACTGCAGTAACCATGGGACTCCCTTGAACAACATGCTCTTCATTGCCAATATCTGCTTTCTCTGACCTCAATGCTAGTCTGGTTGACATCAATGCTAACATACCAAGTGCCACCAACCATTCAAATAATGTCAATTGTCCAAAAATCTCCCCTTTGGTATTGATGGCAACAAACTAGGCTTCCCCTTAGCATTACAAATGGTATTACAAATCTTTTTCCCCTTTGTCATTAATGGCAAAGGATCCTTCTGAAGCCTTGGCAAACGATCCTTCTGAAGTCTCCCCTTGAAATACTATAGTCTACTCTGATCCTTCAAGTTGAGTATTTGCCAATACTCATTATGATTGAGTCATTTGGGAGGAGTCACAACTCCTATCTATTGTCAGAGATACACAAAGGCCTCTCTTGCAAGTGGTTTAGTAAAGATGCCTACAAGTTGTTCTTTAGTGGCCACATACTCAAGTCGAACAATACTCGCAGCAACTTGTTCTCTTAAGAAATGAAACTTGATAGGAATGTGCTTGGTCTTTGACTGCATGATGGGATTCTTAGAGATGTTGATAGCGCTAGTGTTGTCACACATGATTGGAATTTGATCTGAATTACAAACTTGAAGGTTTATGGAAAATTTGCAAGTAATTTTTTATGTCTTTTAGGCAATGAATCAAGTTGCAAAAGAACATTGATTAGTGTTTTAAACTCAATTTATAGCAAATAAACATAGACAAATAAACCATACACAACAATACAGTACAACAAACTGATAAAGGAGTTCACCCCTCCGGGGTTACATCTACTGGTCCAACTTCCAATGTTGGGCCTCTTTAATTAAGTGCTCAAATCTATAACTACATAGGTTTACAGTGCTCAAAATGAAAACATAATGTCTCTAATGGCTCCAGAAGACCCAAAAACCACTAGTTGGGCTCTTGTTGGGCTCAAAAAGGCTAAACACTTCTCAAGCTATGGCTGTTGGAAGTTTTTGCAGCACATTGTTCTACAAACTGGCAGAATTGGCTAACTGTCATACATTTTCCACCTTTTTTCCAACCATTAAATGACAAATTCGCCTAGTGCCAACGGAATTCGCACCGAAGATTTTGCAATTTGTAGGATGGTTAATTTTCACATTAACCCCGTGAGCAGAAAAATATGGTCACATCAGCACCATAAGGTTGAGGGTTGGGCCTAGACGTCTACCCCTGCCAGCCTAGGCCCTTAACCACCGGGCCAGTGGTCTGTTGGCACCCATGGGGCCGAGGGCTAGGTCAAATGCCCACCCTTACCGCCGAAGCCCCCGATATTCACTCGCTAGGGTCTCATTACACCCATATGCCCTGCACTCGAGGCTATCTCCTCTCTGCTCCACCTTAGCTCATGTCTGCCATTGCACAAGGTTATATGGATCCCCTCTAGTTTAGCACCCTCACTACCTTACACTGGTCTTGCGTGAAGACATGTGGCCATGGGCCAGGGCTAGGCCTGAGCCCCTCCTTCGTTGCGCTTGTTGAGGTCATGTGGGGTGCCAATGACCAAGGTCAAGGGCTTAGTCCCAACCCCTCCTACCAATACATAAACACATGCACTTTAAATATAATTTGTGAACCTTATATACCAAGCAACACCTGCGATGAGTTGGTAAACCTTGGTGTTATTCAATGATCAGTTGGGGGTTCAATCATACCTGGGCGTTGGCTCGAACCCATAAAAGTTTACACCATCCTTGAGGTGCCAAGTTGTAGCCCCTGATTGGGCCACGTGGCACCCTCCTTGTTATGAAACCAGCTCACAAAAGATAGAAAAGAAATATCAACACCTTAGAATTCAGCCTCTTCAAGGGGGAACCTCCTATACATTACACAAATGAACAATTCTTGGATGATACAAATGACAAGACCTCCTTTCTATATATAGGAGTCTAAGGGGTCATAATATAATCAAAGTTGACATAACCATAATAATATAAGGGCACAATAATAACAATAGTGGGCTTCTATGGAGCACAATAATAACAATATGGGGACTACATGGGACAATAATATAATAAGGGGGTTGTACTAATAACAATAAGGGGTTACACTAGTAATATAGGGACCTAACATGCCCCTCTCCAAAAAGTGTTGTCCTCAACACTTGAGTAGTTCTTGATGCTTCTGTGTAAAATTCTTGTCCTCCCATGTGGAATCTTCAGTGGGTAAGTTCTTCCACTTGATGAGATACTCAGAGATTGATCGATTTCGTAGCTGTCGGGTTCTTTTTCTATGACTGCGCCAGTTTCCAATATGATTTTTTCTTCCTCGCCAAGTTCTGGCAATATTGTTTGAACTGGGATCTTCTGCAACTTTTGAATGAGTGGCCACACTTATTTGTCCTTCTTCCATTCATCCCTCGCTTCATTTATCCTATCTGGTTGGATAATAGAACTAGCACAAAACAATGCTTCCACATCCTCATCCTTTCTTGAGAGTGCATCGGCAACAACATTTTGCTTCCCTTTTTTGTAGATGATTTCAAGGTCATAACCCAACATATTTGTGACCCATTTTTCCTGTTCTTCTAAAGATAATCTTTGTTCTAAAAAGTATTTAAGACTATCATGATCCATTTTTACCTTGAAGTGTCTTCCCATTAGGTAAAGTCGTCATTTCTTAAGTGCATGCAGTATTTCCAATATTTCCTTCTCATAAATAGCTTGCTTGAGATGTAGCCGTAAAAATACCCAATTGCCTACATCAAAACTTCTTTCGTTGCAATGTTGATCTGCCTGTTGTTTCATTCGATTCTGCACCAAAGTGGCGTTATCCTTTAAAAGTTGGAGAACTTGACGTTGATGCTCGATGTGATCTTTCACTGCTTGAATCTTTTTCTTCTTGATATGTCCTTCTATCTTGAGATTTTGAGGGGTGGTAATTTCTTCCAATGCATTACAAGATATGGTCGGATTCATTTCTTGATGCTCGATGTGATCTTTCACTTATTGAACATTTTTCTTCTTGATATGTCCTTCTATCTTGATAGTTTGATGAGTGGTAATTCCGGCCAATGCATTACAAGATATGGTCATATTCATTTCTTCTTTCTCGATGTGATCTTTCACTTCTTCAACCTTTTTCTTCTTGATATGTCCTTCTATCTTGAGAGTTTGAGGAGTGGTAATTCTTGCCAATGCTTTAAAAGATATGGTCGGATTAATTTCTTCTTTCTCTGGGGTTGGTTCCTGGTGTATATCCTCTTCTTTTGATGTTTCTTGATCATTTTCTTCCTCCTCTTCATAATCTATGTAAAATAATTTCTTCTCAGCACACTTATGACCTTTAGTGTATTTGCTATCACAATTGTAACAAAGCCCTTTTTCTCTTTTTTCTTCCAATTGTTGTGGGTTAAACCTTGTAGGTTGTGGGAGGATAGGAGAAAAAAAACTTCCACAATTATAGTCGTGAGTGGTGGGATTCCTTGTTTCCATAATTTTGCTTTCAATTTTTCTTGTCAACCTGAACACCTTCTCCAATGAATCAGGTTCCCAAATACGAACCTCATGTTGAATTTTATCCTTTAAAGTCCCTATGAAGACATCAATCCTTTGCTTCTCTGGAATATCATTTTCCCTTATATTCAATTTTTGAAAGTCCTCAATGTGCTCTACCATTGAACCCTTTGGTTTGAGATTTATCAACTGGCTAAAGAAGGTGTTTCTCTTTGTATCCTCATAATGTGCTATCATTTCCTCTGTGAAAATTAACCAAGTGACAAGTGGTTTACGAGAACAAAGCCCTTTGTACCATAAAAATTGATTCAATTCTAAATATAAAGATGCAATATGTACCTTTTGTAATAGTTGCACCTCATGTAGATCAAAATATTGCTCCATCTGTACTATCCAATTTAACGGATCCTTGCCATCAAACTTCCTCATATCGCCTTTTCTTGATTTTAGGAGCTCTATATTGAAACGACTGTAACTCTGTAATCTCAAATCTCCAAGGTCTGAAATTGCACCTTGTAGTAGCCCTCTGTGTCCTCTTTCCAATGCCACCAGTCTTATTGGAATTGGATTCTCCAAAAAAGAGTTATTCCCAATCTCCCAAGATGACTAGATTATATATTTTTTCAGTAGAGAGAACTTGTACGAAGTGCCATGTGTTACTATTTCGGCCTTCAGAGCTGAAAACAATACACAAAAAAGTACAGTCCATCCTATTTCTATATCTTCTTACGAAATTTCAATCTGATGCTCAGAGAGACAGTTATGACTATTTTCCCAAGGTCGCCTATTTGGGATGTAATTAGGGATCCTGCAAAAACCCTAAATGTCGTGGATGATATATTCGAAAATATAGTGCAACGAGATCTGAAATTCGGTCCCGAGATTCACCACGATTTCCGCTCAAATGGGTTTTAATTTCAGAGTCTGAAACTTCGTAGAAACAAAACTATAGCAACAATTCCATGATGACATGTTTGAGATGGAATTATGGATCTTGCGAAAACCCTAATTTCCTCATATGATATCTTCGAAAATATAGTGAGAGAAGATCAGAAATTTGGACCCGAGGATCATCCGATTTCGGATCAAATGGGTTTTTTTGTAGCGCCTGAAACGTCGCAGAAAAAATGTTATAGTGAAAATTTTACATTGACCTGTTTTGGAGCAGTGAAACCCTAGAATCCAAAACTCTAATACCAAATGTTATGAAACCAGCTCACAAAAAGATAGAAAAGAAAGATCAACACCCTAGAATTCAGCCTCTTCTCAGGGGAAACCTCCTATACATTACACAAATGAACAATTATTGGATGATACAAATGACAAGACCTCCTTTCTATATATAGGATTCTAAGGGGTCATAATATAATTAGAGCCATCATAAAAATAATAATGTAAGGGCACAATAATAACAATAGTGGGCTTCTATGGTGCACAATAATAACAATATAGGGACTGCATGGGACAACAATATAATAAGGGGGTTGTACTAATAACAATAAGGGGTTACACTAGTAGTATAGGGACCTAACACTCCTACTGGTCCACAAAAAACCAACCTCGACCAATAAAAATCAACCAATTGGACAAACCATGAAATGACACTTGGAAACACCTGATTGGAGCAATGGTACACCTAGTCACCCTGCTATTACAGTTGTATGGATTTCCCAGTCAACAGTCTAGTCAATAACCTGCAAAAATTTTAGTTGTTTAGCAAAATGATCAGAACGTGATATCTTGAGCATACAATGTCAATTTTAAGTGATTCGAGTTGTGTTGGATTCAAAACGGAGAGAACTACGTTTTGGCACCTTTTTGGAAACTTTTGAACGCTTTCATTTTTTAGCACTTTATTGATCCCTTGAATCATTCCTCCCCATTGGAAGCTTTTGGACCACTAAAAGATTATTCTCAGTCAACATGTAGGTGAGGGTACAGCCCCCTCACCCTTCCAATTTCAATCCAATTGGACTTGCTTGGATTAGTTTCTTTGAGCCCCTCACGAAGGTATTCCACATTACCTATTCTTGAAGTTCTTGTTTTTCTCTCAAGAATGGTATCTTGCTACAATTCTTCAAGATACTCAAGAGAGAAGTCTTATATTGTTGGAATCTAAAAAATTTCTCCTTGATCTTCAATCAAAGGAGGCTCATATAATCTCAAGTTCTCTTCACCTTGAAGCTTTTATTTTCTTATGGAAAGCCTTACTTCATCTCCAACTTGGAAGTTATGGTCAACATGGTACTTATCATGTCTAGCCTTGTACTTGGCTTGACTCTTCACCAAATTTTCTTGTATCATTTGATTCACAACTGAATCTATAATGGATTATTAAGATCTGACGCAAAAATTGATGTTGTACTGATTTTTACCTCTCAATGCATTGAAGGCTTTCTATTGCTTGCCTCCCCATTAAGAGACATGTTTCACCCTTGTCAAAACATGTAATGAAGCTAGATTTGTCTTGAAAGTGGTTTTCCACGTATCACCTTCAAAAAGTGTTATTTGCTGGTAACCACTTCACAAGTTCAACTTAGTGAAATAAACAACATCCTTCAATTGATTTAAAAAACATCAATGCGAGAAAGAGGATAACGATTCTTTACCATGATTTTGTTCAAAGCTCCAAAATCCACACACTATGATCGCCATCGCCATGTACCATCCTTCCTCATACCCAAGACATTAGGAGACCCACAAGGATATGTACTAGGCCTAATGACCCCTTTTTCAAGTAGCTCTTGCATCTACTTCTCAATCCTGCATTCTCTAATAGTTGTATCTTGTACATACCAATGTTCAAAAGTAACACATCATGTTGCAATTGAACTTCATGTTGTATTCCTCTTTTAGGTAGCAACACGTCATACTCCTGAAACATCTTATAAGATGTGTTTACAACCTCAGCTAAATCATGTTTTAGTTTTACATCACATCCTTGGAAAGCTTCATATTTCTCAAAATCTTTGTGTTTGATCATTAACAATGCAAAATTCTGACTAGCATTTACAAGCCTCTTCATTTGTCCAACACTTACAAGAGATAAATTCATCTTCTTACAATGTGCTCTAACAATATACTCAATTCCATCTTTAAACAAATGATATTTGTTTTCATGGTGATAAAATATGGCTTTCTGGTCATATAATTATGGACTCCCCAAAAAAATCCCGCATATGTCAAGTGGAATAACATCAAGCTCTACCTCATCAATAAATTTTGCAGTGACGGCGAATTTAAGTTTGTGTTTTCTTGTCACTTGCAATTTGGCATTGTCACAGACCCAACCCAAAGGATAAGGTTTAGGATGAGGAATGGTTTCTAAATTTATTTTCTTGATGGTAGCAATATTTTTGTCTTTTCCCATAAACTTCTCCTTTCCTTTGTCTCCGGACTTAAATGGCTTCCTTCTAATCTCTTCAGAAACATTCTTCCCTCTTGCTTCTAAATGTGTAGCATGTACACATAATGAACATCTATCTTTGTAATGTTAAGCATAATAATTGTATGCCTCAAGTAAATATGTAAACCACCTATGTATTTAAGGAGAGTGTCTTGTGATGATAAATCTACACCCAAAATTAGAGCTCTTCTTCTAAACTCTTGTGTATAATTCTGAACACTCATACCTTTTGCTTGTCTAAAGTTTTTCAACCCATTATTGCTTTCTAAATATAAGCTAATGGATAGAATTGTCTCCTTAATGCAGCTGTGAAATCTTTCCAAGAAGAAATTATCTTACCACTTTTCTTCAAGTCCTCTTAGGTTTTGGCCTCCCACCACATGAGAGCTTCACTTTCCAAACGAAGAGAAGAAAGTTGAATCTTAGTGGAATAATAATCAATTTGTTGAATCCTGCAATAGACTTCAAGTTGACAAACCCAATTATCCAATTTCTCAGCATTTACTTCCCCATTGTACATAGGCAATTCAAATTTGACATCAAGCTTTAACAAAGGTGTTTTAACATGTCCTTTTGGAGTTCTTGGAGGAGTCTGTGAATGGGTTGAAGTAGAGGAGGATGAAGGTGAAGAAGGAGGAGAAGATGGAGGTGGAGGTTTACTCCCATCTCCTCCAGTACCTTTTGGTATATTTAAGCTCTCTCCTTGCAACCTTATGTTCCTTTCTTCAAACAAAACTTTCACCATTTCAGACATTTCAAAGAGTACTTTTTTGAAAACTCTCTCATCTTTAGACATCATATCATGTCCTTTTTCATGTGCCATGACTGGTGAAGCTCGAGGTGTGTGTATCTTCCTTGAACCCACTTGAGTATTTGGCTCTTCAATAATTCCTTCTCCTCTTTTATGCTTCGACCTTGTAAGCATTAGAAAACACTAGCAAACAAAATAAAACCTTCAAACTAACCTTGAGCTTTGATACCAAACTAATCCGAATTACAAACTTGAAGGTTTATGGAAAATTTGCAAGTAATTTTTTATGTCTTTTAAGAAATGGATCAAGTTGCAAAAGCACATATATTATTGTTTTAAACTCAATTTTCAACAAATAAACAAAGACATATAAACTTGTTGATGCCTCGAAAATGACTGCATCAACATCGGGGAAAACAACCCAGTCCAAACCTTAAAGGCAGCTCCTTTTCCATGTGGTGTGGTGGCTCCGACTGGATATAATGGGACCAGTTTCCCAATGATTTACAAATGGGATGGATAAGTGATTGATTTTCTAATATCTAATGGGAATGATAGATGATTTATTCTAAAATGCAAAAATCTAAATAACTAATCTATCCCGGGAAGTCTTTCTCTTAGTGCAATTTTTTATGATTCTTATTGAAAAGTAGGCATATAGATGACTCCACTTATAAACAAAAATAATCATTCATATGATAATTACTTTGTTCAAGTATTTGAACAAAGTAATAATTGTAACATTATTACACTAATCTTTATATATCATTGACATACATATGAAAGAAAAATAACAACTCTTAAACATTCAATAGCGATAAGTCAGAGAATTGCTGTGAAAGTACATGCATATATCAATAATAGAAAAATATATAAATGCTGGTTGACATAAAAGCATGAAACAAAAATATAGATAGTAGTACCATATGTATTTGAGTCTCCTCTGATATGAATTGCATTCAGATCCCGCCTTTCAACTTGGAAATTCTTTTACAAGAAGCAATAGTGCATATCACATAAAAGTATTATTCATCAAAACTCATAATTCAGGTCCAGTTTTTATAAAAATAAATATATTAGAAGCATAGTAGTGCAACTTCCGATCCAAGTCTTAATACAAAAATTTGAGGACCCTTTCTAAAAATATGAAAGGGTCTATAAATACTATTAAACTAACAAACTATGAAAGAAATGTGCTATGTGATGGTATAACCAAATCACAGAAATTGTGAAAATCTTCTTAAAATAGGCATGTTGTAGTCGGTCAAAATGGTTCACTGTTTTGGCTGACTATCTTGTGACTTGAGCTGGCAAATGGCGAGCATCGGTTGCAGTTCTGGTGGATGACTCATGCGCGAATGTAACTGGGCAGTGTATGTGGCATCAGTAATTTCGGGAATCATATAACCGATTGCATCGATGAGGCATTTCATCGTTGTTCGCTGACTATGTGGTTTAACAAGGAAGAACCAAAAGGTTTCCCATGTTAAAGTTTGAATTCTTGCAATTAATCTTTCCCTCTTCTCCAGCTCTTGTTTCCATGTCTGTTCTAATGCTTTCACCGATGGAAGTATCCCCGAAGTACATTCTGTAATTAAATTTGATAAATAAAGACTATCATTAATCAATTCAACTAGATTACTTGTTGTCGATCTGCATCTTGATGTCACCCTTTCTGCTTTCATTAGTTGAGATTGTCATTCAAGGAATAGGATTTCTTTATGCGATTCTAGAATTTGGGGTAGATTTGCAGCTTTTCCTTCTTTGGTTTCTTGCCAAGAGAGAAACTCTGTTAATCTTTCATCTGCTTGCTCCAATTTCTATCTCGCATCAACTGACTTATCAATTATAGATGAAGAAATTTCACATAGGGAAGAATGAGAGAGATATTATGACATAATAAGCTCAACTGATTAGACAATGCTTTGGTAATTTGCAGAGCTTCCGATCTGAATTCTTCCACTTGGGGATATTCTTTGAATCTTTCTATTTGCAGTGATAGTTGAGTGATCTATTGTTCTTTTAATTTGCTCAACTGTTCATTTAATGATCACAGCTTGCTCAATGCTTGGGATAGCTCTTGTTTCTTTTGAATTGCATGTTGATCAATCCTTTCTTTTTATTTGAGCAATTGCTCGTTCAATTGGTCATTACACTGCCTCTGGGCTACTAACTGTTGTTTCGACTGCTCTATCTTCTGTTGCTTCTCTTGTACCTGTGTTTCCATCAAAACGATTGCTTGTTCCTTTTCCTTGATCAAGTTACTGACCTCCGATGCTTTGTCTATTGTAGCTGTCATGTATGCTCTAGCATACTGAGAAAGTTTAGTGAGATCTTCAGAAGGATTGACTTCTTCTCTCCATACCACGTTTGTTATCTCCATTTGTGAAGGCAAAAGATGGGATTGATCAATTTTCCTCTTTTTCCTTTGTCTCTTGATTACAGCCCTATGCTTAGGGCTGTAGAAGACATCCAAGGGTGGTTTTTCTTCTACATGTATAGAACAATTTCATCAGATGGATTCTCGGGAATTATTTCTACATCCTTTTGAGTCATGGGTGGGCCGCTAGTTCCCTCAGTCAGAACTGTATTGATTATTGATTTCTGACCAGTTGTCACCTCAGGTGTGTTGAATCCTTGTAGACTTTCAGTATTACTGATGATAGAATCAAATTGTTGCCATTATTTGAGTAGTTTGGGATCAACATAAATGTTTGAATCAATGAGTTCACTGCTTTTTCCTCGTCCCTGCTCCTGCTCTGGCAATTTTTCTTTTTTGGGGATCTTCTCCACTACAAGAGTCTTGTCGACTACGTTCTGTTTAGTTTGACTTGGTGGCTGAACTATAGGGGTTGTAGCTAATAGGTCTAAAGGCAGAGTTTGCAACTTCTAGTCTCTGAGCCTATTGAATGTTTCTAACCTCCTTCTTCATACTTGATTCTGGCCAATCCTTTAACCTGAAAAAATGTATCAGCTGAAGCAAATAAATCATCAAAGTCATCCACTTCATGATCGAATTTAGCAAGCTTAGCTTGAGCAGTGACGTTATGGGCAACCTTTCTTGGATCATATTGCCTGTTGGAATGGTGGCAAGATTCAGCATTTAAATCTTCTCTGCATGCTTGTAATCATGTAAGGTGAAAATGCCACATCGTAGGGGGAATATAGGCCACATCTGTTTCTTAGAATCCCTAAGGGTTCTTGATGTCCCTTCAACAATTATATGATATTCTAATTCCTGCACTAACAATTTATCAGGTACATACAGGGGGAGAACATGGGGTTTAGTGAGACTACCAAAAGGCCTCACATAGGTAAATTTTTCCTCTCCAAACCAGCTGCCTACTGCTGTCAGGTCAATTTCTGCTTCCTGGGATATCCTAGGGGTAGGCTTATTGAAAATAGAATGATATACAGGTAAAACAAAACCATTTCAAATTTTGTATAGGTGATTTTTATAGTGTGCCTTCCACAACTGCTTGTGATAAATGTGAATAAGATTCGGATCTTGGGAAGTCCACTTCCATCAGAGTACCAGGTATTCAGAATTAAAACAAATGATATCCGAAATACATGCACTGTAGTAGAAAGGAGGAATGGTCCGGGAAGTTGTATATGCATTCCTTTTGTATTCTAATATCTCAGTGGCTAGTCTATCAGACAAAATATTCGCCCAATCCATAACATAACCATTAATCACAACTTCCATTAAGGGGACCATCTCTATAGTGAATTTAGCATAATCATGTTGTCCCCATAGCCTACACATCATAGCTCCATCATAGCAATAATGGGAAGCTAATGAGTCAACATAGTACTTACCCGACGACTCGTGCTTGTGTTTCTCTGGGATTTGCATCCATTACTTGATTGGGTCCGACTCCAAGTCGTTTTCCTTTGCAAATGCTTCTAGGAATGCCTTGTTGTATCACTTCTCAGGTGGAGGTAGATGGTATATTTGCTTGAGATCTTTAGGCTTGAACGAGCCGAATATCCTTCCATCTGCCATGGAAAATGTTCTATCTGAAGTTGGGATTTTCTCAACCATCCATCTTACCACATCAGTATATGGCAAAATTTTGTTCCGCACTGCTATCCTGTGAAGATAAGAACAAGCCAATTCTTTGAGAGTTCCTTCTGACTTGTTGGTTGAATTGGCAATGGATTCCTCTTCTAATTCTTTGGGTTCCTCTACTTTTATTAAATTATAAATGCTTTCCCAGTTGGTATTTCCCAGACCAAGACATGTTGTATCTGATATTAATCCTTTCTTGATCGGTCCTAGTTCATTAGCTGCAGGAGTTGTTGTGGGCTTCTTTGATTTCTTCCCCATTTTCTCTGGATTTATGGGTTCGGAGATACTCTACATAGACAATTACAAACCGTAACACAGAGATACTGCTGCTGCAAGCCAATATGAAAATGAACATAATTACGGTGATTAACGATAAATCAAATGCAATTAAGAATTACCACGAATGAAATCTTTTAAAGGATTTACCTTTAACTGTAAAATTTAATAGCCGTTCGAACCGCCAATCGTGGTGAATTGATACCATAAATACCCATCTCGTCGATCGTATACTGAATGATTATCTCAAACGTGCTTCGGATTTCCTCAATCGGTGATCGGCGATAAATCGCAAATCGCAATCGGGAGTGTCAAAGGGAAAGGCTTTAGCATTTTCAACGAATATCTCCAATTGCCGAAAAGTAATATCATAATGGAGCGGGGTATTATGCATGCGAATCATTTTAGCGTATGCTTTTTTTCTATTGAGATGTGCGCCCAATTGATTGATCGCAATCCGGGCTTGGCTTGCGCTTTTCTCGCTTTGTCATTTGATATTTCCGATTGCCGATTACCGATTACGATTTCCTTAATCGAATCGGAGGAGTTGGTGAGGCCTTTATGTATGTGCCTTTGTCATTGTGATTTCCGATTGCCGATTACGATTTCTTTAATCGGATCGGAGGATTTGATGAGTCTTGTTTGTGAGTGTCCCTTTATCATTGCGATATGCAATCTCCGATCGCTTTATCGCAATGTAGAATTATTTGTAATATTTTTAAAGGAACACTTTGTTTTTTATCAAAAGGCTTTATAAAATGAATTCTTTACATCGAGCCTTTCAATAAAGATTTTTATTGTAATGAGGTCAATACCAGTTTTATTTATTAACTCACAAATCTAACTAAGTTTATTTAAAAAGGAACCCATTTCATATTAAAAATTTTGTGTAAAGGTTTTTATGGAAATGGGGGGGTTGTTGTACAACACAACAATTGGTGATTCACTGGGAGAAATAGTTATCTTTGAGAAAATAATATAATACTTTAACCTTCTTAATCTGAAAACCTTAGTGGATAGAGAAAATTTAATATAACTACTTAATCATAAATTCTGAATATAATGAAAACTATTTTTGCTGTCTCTCTCTCATCTTAAAATTAAATACATTCTAAGTTTAAGTAAACCTTAGTTGGTTGATAATGATAAAACAAAAGACTTCTCCAACTTAGCTTTTATAATGACTCCTTTGTCACAGGTAGAGCCACTGCTGCCAACAAACGTTCATAGTCTCAGCAGGGTTACCTTTTAACCATTTGATCATTCATTGTCCCATCCATTTCAGAGTATAATTTAAAAGAATGAATCCAAAAGATATGTTCCCACACTTTTTGTATTTCATTTTATTTTATTTTTCTTATTTCTTTATTTTGTAAGATAAAAAGCCATTGTCCTGATTTGGTGGCCAGCTATTGACAATGCCATTCATTAGTTGTAATTTAACTGAACAAGTTGGCTCGTGATGAGACCCCTTGTCTTATAATAATAAGCCATTACCTTGTTTTGGTATGCAGTGTTGGTAATGTCAGTTGAACTAGTCCCCTATGATTATGGTAAGCAGGCTTGTGATAAGACCTCTTATCTTTTGTATCAAATATATTTTAGAATTACATTACGAGAAATTATAAACTTTGATGGATGGGAGGAATAATTTTCTCCTTAAGAGAACATGGATGACAGTTTTCAGAGTTGAAGATGCTAAAATTGAATCAGTCTTTGCTTTCTATTGATAACCTTTTTTAGGCTTCTAAAACTTTTAGAATGATTTACAGTATTTTCAAGTTTTGAAAAGATTTCACAAAAATAAAAAAGGGTTTTCAGAGTTTAATTATACCTAATTTCCTAGAACTTTTCCTTTTCCTTCAAGGCTTCCATCTATCAAAAGTAAATATTAAGACTATTTTCTTTTGAGTAACTTTTTCAAAATAGTAAAGACCAATAGAAAGCTATTTACAACCTTATCTCCTAAGAAAGAAAATAAACTAATTATTCACACAAACATAGCTGGAAATTGAATATTTACAAAGTGAAAAGAGATTACCTCCTCAATTGAAGAATTTTTCTAAATAAGCCCATTAACAGGAAGAGAATCTCTCTTTCCTGATAGATCTTGCAATATGAATGTAGATGGGCCTATCTTCTCGTTGATTTGAAATGGTCCGAGGCACATTTTCTGAAATTTAGTGTGTTTTCCTTTATCCTCGTTGGCTTTGTCCCATTTCAAAACCAGATCACCAACTTGTAAATGTTTTGATCCGGTTGAAGTTGTATCAAAAGAAGACTTAATAATTTGTTGATGCTTTGCATGTGTAATTTAGGCTTTCTCCCTTTCTTCCTCTAGTTTCAGGATCTGATCATGTCTCAATTGAATAGAAGATGAGGGATTTTCTTCAATAAACTGCACTAAGGCTAGTGATGGAAGTACTAAGTTTGCTAGTATGATAGCCTCCTTTCCATACACTAGATTAAATGGAGAAGTGCCTATTGAGGCCTTTTGTGTTATACAGTCTGCCCATAGTGAAAATATCAAAGACTTATGCCAATTCTTATGGTTCTGATCAATAGTTCTCTTCAAGATTTTTATTGGTGGATTATGCTAAACCATTACCCTAAGGGTAGTAGTTTGCAGAATATTTCAATTTGAATCCTATTTTGATAGCAAATTCAAGTATGGAATTACCAAAGAAATAAGATGCATTATCAAAAATAAGAGCGTTTGGGACACCAAACCTGGTAATGATGAACTGATCTATGAATTCAATGATTGCCTCAGAGTTTGTTGTCTTCAAAGGAATTGCTTCCACCCACTTAGTAAAGTAATCTGTCGCTGTAAGGATATACCTATGCTGTTTGGATGAATATGGAATAATGTCTCCAATGATATCCAATCTCCATTGTTCAAAGGGTTGTTCAATGTTGACTGGCTACAAAGGAAAAGATGGCTTCCTTTGTCTTCCACTGGTAGTTTGACATGTTCTGCATTTCCTTACATATTCATGAGTGTCTTTAAATAAGGTGGGCCAGTAATACCCAGCATGAATAATTTTGTGGGATGTTCTATTAGCTCCAAAATTTCCTCCTGCTGGACCATCATGTAGTTCTTGCAAAACCTTTTTCGCTTCAGATTTTTCTAAGCATCTTAACAAAATTGAATCATAATTCCGTCTAAACAACACATCATCAACAATCATGAAGTTTTTTTCTTTCAATCTTATGGCATGTTTATTTTTTATAGGAAAAATTAGAAGGAGCATATCCATTTTTCAAATAGAATATCAAATATGCATATTGGGATTCAAGATTAATGGTACTTATCTCATTAATTTCTTCAATATTATTTGTACCTTCATGTTCCTGAATATTAGAAGCTTCTGCTAACAACCTGCAAAAACATTGGCCTTTGACACTAATGTCCAAATCATATTCTTGTAATGTCGTGACCCAGTTTGCCCTTTTTTCTCCTAATTCCCTTTGAACTAGTAATTGTCTTACTGCTAAAAAAGGGACTATAACTTTTGTGTGAGCCTTTAAGAGAAAGGGCCTAAAGTGTTTAATGGCTTTGTATACAGCAAAGGCTTGCTTTTCAACTTCGGAGTAATTAAGTTCAACACCTTGAAGATTTGAACTATAAAATGAAATTGGTGCTTCCAAGTTTTGATCATTGATTTGTGTCAGGACCGCTGCATAAGATGAATCAGATGCAAGAGTATATAAAATGAAATGATTTGAAAAACTATGAGTGTTTAATGCGGGAGCATTTATGATTGCTTGCTTAATTGAATCAAAAGCCTCTTTTTTCTATATGCCCCAATTTAAACACTGAGTTTTTCTTGATCATGGTTTGTAATGGTAAAACAATCTGTGAAAAATCTGGAACAAATATTTATACAAAATTAACTTGACCTAAAAATGATTGCATTGTTTTTTTATTATGTGGAAATGGAATATCAGAAATCTCCTTGATTCTATCTAGATCAATATAAATACCATCCTTTGAAACAATGAACCCAAGAGTTTACCTTGGTCAAGAGCAAAAAAGGACTTCTTAGGATTTAGTGAAATGCCATACCTTTTACAACACTCAAAGATTTGTTTCAAGTCATGTAAATGATTTGATCTTTTCTTAGAGAAAATAGTAATGTCATCCAAATAGACAACTACTGATTTATTGATTAGACCTTTGAATGCTATGTCCATCACTCTTTGGAATGTAGCTCTAGCATTGATTAATCCAAAATGCATTTTTTGATAGGCATAAGTTCCCCACTTGGTTCTGAAAGTAGTCTTAAGTCTATCATCAGGGTGCACCAAAATTTGGTTATACCCTGAAAAACCATCTAAGAAGGACATTAATTCAGAACCAGCTACTGAATGGAGAGTTTGCTCCATTGTTGGTAGAGGGAAGTTATCCTTTTGACTCGCTTTATTAAGATTTCTGAAATCAATACAAATTCTAATGTCACCATTTTTCTTCCTTACTGGCACCATGTTGGACACCCAATTTGAATGTCTAACAGGAAAAATTATCTTAGCTTTCAAGAGTTTGTTTAATTCGGCTTTTATTTGACTCTCTAGGTTAGGATGAATTTTTCTTAATTTCTGTTGTACTGGTTTTTCTTCAGATATCATTGGAATTGTATGTTGTATGATAGAAGTATCATATGTTTTCAAATCATCATATTTCCAAGCGAAGACATTTTTATATCTATGCAATAATCTGATAAATGCAATTCTTTCTTCTGAAGTAAGTCCTAATCCCAAATTGATGTTTTGTGGCTTGTCCTCTGTACCAAGGTTTATTAATTCAAATCTCAAAGTAGAACTTTGAAGCTTTGAATTAGTAACCTATTTAAACCTATCTTTGATGTCATAAAGGTCCTCAAGTTTGACCACTGGTTTAGGTATTGAATTTTCTTCAAGTTTTTCCTTCATTTGAAGATCATGCTCACTTTCATCAATAATTTGATCATCATAGGACTTACCAGAAGTTAAGAAATTTAAAATGTCATCATCATGATTGAACACTCGCCAGTTAGTGACACTATCAGAAATTGATGGTCTGAAAATTAACTCTACTGAAAATCTATCGGGACTGTAATCTTCAAATGGAAGGAGCTTAGAAGCAACATTGGCTAGTAAATCCGCTGTTGCATTTTGAGATCTAGGAATGGGAGAGATATTAAATGCTAGAAAATGAGATACAAGGTCTTGTACCAAAGATTGATAATGTTTAAGGTGACTGACAATGTATAGTATTTCTGACTTGTCTTATAACAATTTCAAAGTCACCAAACACTTTCAAATATTGTACCTTAAGACCAATTACTTTATAAAGTCCTTGAATCATGGCTTCGTATTCGGCAGTATTATTTGTGCATTCAAATTCTAATCTACATGATAGCATGGTCTTTTCTCCCTCAGGACTAACTAAAATGCATCCTGCTCCCGCACCTTCATTAGATTTAGACCCATCAAAATATAATGACCAAAATAAAGGTTTATCTACAATTTTATTTACAATTTCCTCAGAAATTTTAACACACCTTGATGTATCTATTTGAGAAAAAATTTCAATTTGAGATGTGAAATTATTAACTGAGAAAGGTGATGATTGAGCCGTAAAATTACCAAATAATGATTCAGATGAGTAGTTACCCAGAATGTTATTGTTGAATGCTATAGGCTGGTTTTCTTGTTCAAATTCTGTCACAGTATGAGTCATATGCTTCTCCTGATCAATCTTAATCTGATTTGGCTTTCCTTTATAAGGCAATCACATGTGAGACCAATCGGTGGAAATGTAACCATGAAGTTTCTCAGACCAGTCTCTACTTAAAATCAAACCATAGAACTCAGGAATATCAGCAATTAAAATGTCAATTCTTTGAACCACTCTTGGATCAGCTGATAACCTAATGGTAACTGAGTTGATTTCTCCTAATACTTGGACCTTAGTTCTATCCAACTGGACAATATGGATTGCAGACTTTTGGGGTTCAATATTCAGTTTAGAACAAACTGAGGTTGACATTATATTCGAGGAAGCCCCTGAGTCTATCAAGCAATTGTGCAAATTTCTATTATAAATCTCGTAGGTCAAGAGAAAAGGAGGAGTATGGGAATTTGATCTATCTCCGATTAGAACAGCATCAGTAGCTTCTACTCTACCAGGTGGTGGTTTACCTGTCTCATTAGCAGCTTTGGACAATACAGCATTTGGAAGCAGAGAAGAAGGTACTGCATCTAATTCCTTGAGCAGCAATTTTTGTTGATGTTTGAGTTTACTAAGTTCAAACATAGTGATATTTGCCTTTGTTTTCTTCATGTCTTCAATAATGTTGTAATCCATAGAGTCTACAACTACTAATGTTTTAGATGTTGAAGGTGGATTGGAAGCTGATGGCTGATTTTGAGTAGGTGTCGCTGTAGACTTCTTTGTGGGAGATTTTTCTTTAGTAGTGGTACCCATGTTCTTTTTCTTCTAAGTTACTTAAAAAGGTTCTAGGGTGCCTTTACTCCTGGTACTTACTGGGAGAGCTTCCTGTTCATTTTCAGTATCAGAATTGGGCAAAATAAAGTCCCACATCCCATGACATTCTACAGTTACCTCTTCTTCAGTTTTTTCAGATGATAAGACTGTATCTTCTTCATCATCGTCCTCGGGGTCTGACTCTGCGTTTGATATAGCATTAGGAGGTTTTGATTATGGTTTCTTAAAGTTTCTAAATGGCTTTTTAGTTGAATTCTCAGCTACTTGTTTCTTGATTTCTATCATTTCATTTGACATAGTATTTAGAACTTTTTGGAGACCTTCCATATCGTATGGATCTTTAGCCATTTTCTTCTTTGAGTCATCTTTGAAGGAGACTTTTTTAGATTTTATATCTTCAAGAGCAGCTTTCTTTTCTAGGGCAAAGATACGTTTTTCCACAGCAAGTGCCTCTTTCATATTTTTTGCTAGGGTAGGTTTTGCAGCTCTATCTACAAAGATAGCTATGTTTAAATGTAAAGCTATTATATACCATTCACTTCTAACTTGTTCACTAGGTTTAGAGGTAGTGGGAATCTTATTTAAGAGTTTATTAAATCGTGAATTAAACTCTTTAATAGGCTCTCTAGACTCTGTTCTAAGATTTGAAAGATCATTGATTAACGTTGCTACAGATCTGTCATCACCGTATTTAGTCAAGAACTATTCTTGAAAAATATTCCAACTAATAATGGATCCTGATGGTAAGGAAGAGTACCAAGACCTGGCTAATCCTTGTAGGGTATAAGGGAAAAGTCTCACAACCACATCTTCCTCAGTAACCCCTTTTAAGTTGACTGACAACATAAAGTTGTTTATGTGTTCATCTGCCTATATGCCTGCATCTGGGTTGAATTTTGGCAACCATTTTCAGGATGAGCTGGCAATGGGTGCAAAGGTGCAGGCATTGTGACTGCACCAGGATTGTTCCATGGGTTCTGTGCCATTGTCGAGATACTAATGGATGATAGTGCCAATGAAGTTCCAGATGGTTGGGAAGGAGCAGATATTGAGGTTTGAGATGGTTGAGAAACAGATGTTGAAGTTCCAGTACCCTGTTGAATGACAATCTGGAGTGGAGGAGTGGATGGTTGACTTCGCACTAGAGAAGATGAAATGGATGATGATGATGAGAAAGCGTCACTATCAGACCCTTCAGTTGTCTTCCTTGCTCTTTTCCTTTTAGGAAAAGGTAACTCAGTAGGTTCAATACCAAGCTTTTCACTCTGAAGTCTGGTGAGGGGGTGAGAAGGAACGAATTGCGAAGTCACACTGCCTTGAGATAACTCAGATTTCTGTGGTGATATTGAAAATCCTTGAAGTTTGTGGATTAGAGACTGTACTTCAGAAGATTTTGGAGTTAATTTATTTGAGATATTTTGGGGTTGAGCAGTGGTTGTTGATTTCTCAGCTTCTTGCTCGAAAATCGGAGTTTCAGCATGCAAGGGAGAAGTCGGAGGTGAGTTGGAGGGAGATTTACTCTCAGAATGGATTGTAGATTTGGGTTTGCTCACCATTCACATTCAATGCCCTCCTTCTAGCGCCAAAAATGTTGATGCCTCGAAAATCGCTGCATCAACATCGGGGAAAACCACCCGGTCCAGACCTTAAAGGAAACTCCTTTTCCGTTTGGTGTGGTGGCTCCGATTGGATATAATGGGACCAGTTTCCTAATGATTTATAAATGGGATGGATAAGTGATTGATTTTCTAATATCTAATGGGAATGATGGATGATTTATTCTAAAATGCAACAATCTAAATAACTAATCTATCCCGGGAAGTCTTTCTCTTAGTGCATTTTTTTATGATTCTTATTAACAAGCAGGCATATAGATAACTCCACTTATAAACAAAAATATTCATTCATATTATAATTACTTTGTTCAAGTAGTTGAACAAAGTAATAATTAAAACATTATTACACTAATCTTTATATATCATTGACATACATATGTATGAAAAATAACAACTCTTAAACATTCAATAGTGATAAGTCAAAGAATTGCTATGAAAGCACATACATATATCAATAATAGCAAAATAAATAAATGTTGGTTCACATAAAAGCATGAAACCAAAACATAGATAGTAGTACCATATGTATTTGAGTCTCCTCTCATATGAATTGCATTCAGATCCCACCTTTCAACTTGGAAATTCTTTTACAAGAAGCAATAGTGCATATCACATAAAGGTATTCTTCATCAAAACTCAGAATTCAGGTCCAGTTTTTATAAAAATAAATATATCGAAAGCACAGTAGTGCAACTTCTGATCCAAGTCTTAATACAAAAATTTGAGGACCCTTTCTAAAAACATGAAAGGATCTATAAATACTATTAAACTAACAAACTATGAAATAAATGTCCTATGTGTTGGTATAACCAAATCACAGAAATTGTGACAATCTTCTTAAAATAGGCATGTTGTAGTTGGTCAGAATGGTTCACTGTTTTGGCTGACTATCTTATGACTTGAGCTGGCAAATCGCGAACATCGGTTGTAGTTCTGGTGGATGATTCATGCACGAATGTAACTAGGCAGTGTATGTGGCATCATTAATTTCGAGAATCATATAATCGATTGCATCGGTGAGGCATTTCATCGTTGTTCGCTGACTATGTGGTTTAACAAGGAAGAACCAAAAGGTTTCCCATGTTAAAGTTTGAATTCCTGCGATTAATATTTCCCTCTTCTCCAACTCCTATTTCCATGTCTATTCTAATGCTTTCACCGATGGAAGTTTCCCTGGAGTACATTCTGTAATTAAATTTGATAAATAAAGAGTATCATTAATCAATTCAACCAGATTACTTGTTGTCGATCTGCATCTTGATGTCGCCCTTTCTGCTTTCATTAGTTGAGATTGCCATTCAAGGAATAGGATTTCTTTATGCGATTCTAGAATTTGGGGTAGATTTGCAGCTTTTCCTTCTTTGGTTTCTTGCCAAGAGAGAAACTCTGTTAATATTTCATCTGCTTGCTCCAATTTTTGTCTCGCATCAACTGACTTATCAATCATAGATGACGAAATTTCACATAGGGGAAGAATGAGAGAGATATTATGACATAATAAGCTCAACTGATTAGACAATGCTTTGGTAATTTGCAGAGCTTCCGATCTGAATTCTCCCACTTGGGGATATTCTTTGAATCTTTATATTTGCAGTGATAGTTGAGCAATCTGTTCTTCTTTTGATTTGCTCAACTATTCATTTAATGATCGCAGCTTGCTCAATGCTTGGGATAGCTCTTGTTGCTTCTGAATTGCATGTTGATCAATCCTTTGTTTTTCTTTGAGCAATTTCTCATTCAATTGGTCATTAGACTGCCTCTGGGCTACTAACTGTTGTTCCAAATGCTCAATCTTCTACTGCTTCTCTTGTACCCGTGTTTCCAGCAAAACGATTGCTTGGTCCTTTTCCTTGAGCAAGTTACTGACCTCTGATGCTTTGTCTATTGTAGCTGTCATGTATGCTCCAGCATACTGAGAAAGTTTAGTGAGATCTTCAGAAGGATTGACATCTTCTCTCCATACCACGTTTGTTATCTCCATTTGTGAAGGCAAAAGAGGGGATTGATCAATTTTCCTATTTTTCCTTTGTCTCTTGATTACAGCCCTATGCTTAGGGCTGTAGAAGAAATCCAAGGGTGGTATTTCTTCTACATGTAGAACAATTTCATCAGATGGATTCTCGGGAATTATTTCTACATCCTTTTGAGTCATGGGTGGGCCGCTAGTTCCCTCAGTCGGAACTGTATTGATTGTTGATTTCTGACCATTTGTCACCTCAGGTGTGCTGAATCCTTGTAGACTTTCAGTATTACTGATGATATAATCAAATTTTTGCCATTCTTTGAGTAGTTTGGGATCAACATAAATGTTTAAATCAATGATTTCATTGCTTTTTCCTTGTCCTTGCTCCTGCTCTGGCAATTTTTCTTTTTTGGGGATCTTCTCCACTACAAGAGTCTTGTCGACTACGTTCTGTTTAGTTTGACTTGGTGGCTGAACTATAGGGGTTGTAGCTAATAGGTCTAAAGGCGAAGTTTGCAACCTCCGGTCCCTGAGCCTATTGAACGTTTCTAACCCTTCTTCTTCATACTTGATTCTATCCAATCCTTGAACCTGAAAAAATGTATCGGCTGAAGCAAATAAATCATCAAAGTCATCTGCTTCATGATCAAATTTAGCAAGCTTAGCTTGAGCGGTGACGTTATGGGCAACCTTTCTTGGATCATATTGCTTGTTCAGAATGGTGGCAAGATTCAGCATTTGAATCTTCTCTGCCTCTTTCTCTGCATGCTCGTAATCATGTAAGGTGAAAATACCACATCGTAGGGGGAATATAGGCCACATCTATTTCTTAGAATCCATAAGGGTTCTTGATGTCCCTTCAACAGTTATCTGATATGCTAATTCCCGTGCTAACAATTTATCAGGTACATAGAGGGGGAGAACATGGGGTTTAGTGAGATTGCCAAAAATCCTCACATAGGTAAATTTTTCCTCTCCGAACCAGCTACCTACTGCTGTCAGGTCAATTTCTGCTTCCTGGGATATCCTAGGGACTGGGTTATTGAAAATAGAATAATATACAGGTAAAACAAAACCATTGCAAATTCTGTATAGGTGAATTTTATAGTGTGCCTTCCACAACTGCTCGTGATAAATGTGAATAGGATTTGGATCTTGGGAAGTCCACTTCCATCCGAGTACCAGGTATTCAGAATTAAAACAAATGATATCCAGAATATATGCACTGTATTAGAAAGGAGGAATGGTCCGAGAAGTTGTATATGCATTCCTTCTGTATTCTAATATCTCAGTGGCTAGTCTATTAGACAAAATATTTGCCCAATCCATAACATAACTATTAATCGCAACTTCCATTAAGGGGACCATCTCTAAGTGAATTTAGCAGAATCATGTTGTCCCCAAAACCTACACATCATAGCTCCAGCATAGCAATAAGGGGAAGCTAATGAGTCAACAGAGTACTTACCCGATGACTCGTGCTTGTGTTTCTCCGGAAAATGCCTCCATTGCTTGATTGGGTCCGACTCCAAGTCATTTTCCTTTGCAAATGCTTCTAGGAATGCCTTGTTGTATCGCTTGTCAGGTGGAGGCAGATGGTACATTTGCCTGAGATCTTTAGGCTTGAACAAGCCGAATATCCTTCCATCTGTCGTGGAAAATGTTCTATCTGAAGTTTTGATTTTCTCAACCACCCATCTTACCACATCAGTATATGGAAAAAATTTGGCCCGCGCTGCTATCCTGTGAAGATAAGAACAAGCCAATTCTTTGAGAGTTCCTTCTGACTTGTTGGTTGAATTGGCAGTGGCTTCCTCTTCTAATTCTTCGGGCTCCTCTGCTTCTATTAAATTATAAATGATTTCCCAGCTGGTATTTCCCAGACCAAGACATGTTGTATCTGATATTAATCCTTTCTTTCTCGGTCCTGGTTCTTTGGCTTCAGGAGTTGCTGTGGGCTTCTTTGATTTCTTCCCCATTTTCTCTGGATTTATGGGTTCGGAGAGACTCTGCACAGACAATTGCAAACCGTAACACAGAGATACTATTGTTGCAAGCCAATATGAAAATGAATAGAATTACGATGATTAACGATAAATCAAATGTAGTTAAGAATTACCACGAATGAAATCTTTTAAAGGATTTACCTTTAACTGTAAAATTTAATAGATGTTCAAACCACCAATCATGGTGAATTAATACCATAAATACCCATCTCGTGGATCGCATACCGAATGATTATCTCAAGCATGCTTCGGATTTCCTCAATCGATGATCGGCGATAAATCACAAATCGCAATCGGGAGTGTCAAAGGGAAAGGCTTTAGCATTTGCAACGAATATCTTCAATTTCCGAAAAGTAATATCATAATGGAGCGGGGTATTATGCATGTGAATCATTTTAGCGTATGCTTTTTTCTATTGAGATGCGCGCCCAATTGGTTGATTGCAATCGGGGCTTGGCTTGCGCTTTTCTTGCTTTTTCATTTGATATTGCCGATTTTCGATTGCCAATTACGATTTCCTTAATCGGATCGGAGGAGTTGGTGAGGCCTTTACATATGTCCCTTTGTCATTGTGATTGGCGATTGCCGATTATGATTTCTTTAATCGGATCGAAGGATTTGATGAGTCTTGTTTGTGAGTGTCCCTTTACCATTGCAATATGCGATCTCCTATCGCTTTATCGCAATGTAGAATTATTTGTAACATTTTTAAAGGAACACTTTGTTTTTTATCAAAAGGCTTTATAAAATGAATTCTTTACATCGAGCGTTTTGATAAAAAAAAATTATTGTAATGAGGTCAATACCAGTTTTATTTATTAACTCACAAATCTAACTAAGTTTATTTAAAAAGGGACCCATTTCATATTAAAAATCTTGTGTAAAGGTTTTTATGGAAATGGGGGGTTGTTGTACAGCACAACAAAACCATACACAACAATACAGTACAACAAATTGATAAAGCAGTTCACCCCTCCTGGGCTACGTTTCCTAGTCCAACTTCCATTGTTGGGCCTTTCCAATTAAGTGCTCAAATATAAAATTATGTAGGTTTACAGTGCTCAAAATGAAAAAATAATGTCTCTAATGGTTCCTGAAGACCCAAAAACCCCTACTTGGGCTCTTGTTGAGCTAAAAAAGGCCAAACACTTCTCAAGTTATGGCTCTTGGAAGTTTTGCAGCAAATTTTTCTATAAACTGGCAGAATCGGCTAACTATCATACATTTTCAGCCTTTTTTCCAAACGTTAAACGACAAAGTCACCTAGCATCAACACCATCCATGCTGAAGATGGTGCAATTTTTAGGACGGTTAATTTTCCCATTAACCCTGTGAGCGGAAAAATATGGTCAAGTCAGTGCCATAAGGTTGAGGACTGGGCCTAACCGCCTGCCCCCGCTGGCTTAGGCGTTTCACCGTTGGGCCAGTGGTCATGTTGGCACCCATGCGGCCAAGGGTCGGGTCAACGGCCCACCCTTACTGTCGAAGCCCCCATTCTTCACACGTCAAGGTCTCATTGCACCCATATGCCCTATGCCCTGGGCTATCTCCGCTCCACCCTGCCTTAGCTCTTGTATGTCATTGCACGGGGTTGTATGCACAGCCATAGGACCGGGGCTAAGGCCTTAGATTCCACCCCTCTAGTTTAGCACCCACACTGCCCTACACTGGCCCTATGTGAGACATGTGGCCATGAGTCGAGGCTAGGCCCAAGCCCTTCTGTCATTGGGATGGTCGAGGTCATGTGGGGTGTCAATGACCAAGGGTCAGGTCTTAGTCTTGGCCCCTCCCCCTACTACATAAACACATGCACTTTAAATATAAGTTGTGAACCTTTTATAACAAGCAACACTTGCATATGAGTTGGTAAACCTTGGCATTGTTGGACAATCGTTCAGGGATATGATCCCGCCTGGGCCTTGGGCATAAGCCATAAAATTTTACACCATCCTGGAGGTGCCACGTGGCAGCCCCTGATTGGGCCACATGGCACTTGTTGGAAATACTGAGAGGGGGGGGTGAATCAGTATTTCTTATTATTTTTTAATTGTTCTAGTGAGTGCCAAAAACATATATAGATATGTATGTGTATACACAGAACACAAAAATCAACAGTTGGAACTAATGCTTTTATTAAAACTCAAGACAGTGCAATGAAATAAATACAATATAAGTATAAATCTGATTGTGAATAGTTGCCAAGCTCCAACTTGGACTTCAGTGAGGCTCCAACCTCCAGAGCACCAACTTTGTTTTGCAGTGGTTCTGCACTTAGGAGCACCTACCCCAATTGACTTCATTCCTATTCAATTTTGAGGCTCCAACCTCTTGGGCTCCAACCCAAACCTAATATAAATTGTTCTATTGTTGTTCTCTACTCACAAGCTTGCTTAGCTTCTGCTATTCTCCTGTTCTCTTGCTTCTCTGGCCTCTCCTTCCCCTTGCCTATTCTTCGGCTTCCTCTCTCACTGATTATCCATCCATTAATCACCATCTCACTTTGTTTTTATTTTTTTATGTATTTCAAATGCCTCTGACTCTTCGTTTCCACTTTCCACCGCCATTTTGGCTTCCTCCTCGGTCGTATCGTTTCCTCTGACTTGCTTGATCTTTCAGCTTCCCTCCTTGGTCATTGTGGCTTCCTTTGTGTTGGCTTTCCATTAAACTTCTTGGATTTACGATTACTATGTGTTAAAACTGTAACACAAGCCTGTTTTTTTTTTTTCAATGATAACAAGCATCCATTGAGACTGTTTCGTTTAACGGACATGTTATGCTCCAACAGCAATCTCCATCACCCTGATACACCCCATGTAACTGACGCTCAGCCTTCTAATTCATCAGAACAGTTATCATAGGCCTTTCGGCCCAAAAACCTTGCGCAACCCAAAAAACTCGATTACACAGGAAATATGTGCAAAACAGTCGAAAAGACTGAAGGGGCGGACTTCAGGAAATATTACACCCGCATTTAAACCTGTATCGGGTCCGTGCTTAAATCGAAATCAGCGATTCGTGACTCCCGATATGACGAACACGATATATCATAAGGGGGTTTTATAATAGGACCATCGGGTCCGCAACTGTATATCGCAATCGGAGGTTTCAGGGGTGACAGCCCTTTGAGACTAGCGACACAGCAGATGCGATATTACATTAAGGCGGTTTATAATGGAGCCGCGGGTCCGTGTTATTATATCGCATATATATATATATATATACTCCTCCGCTCTTTGTACTCCTCCATTATACTCTTGGCATATGCGATACTCTTGGCATTGTTATATATATATGGCTCCTCCGTTTGCTCCTCTTCTTTGGCATATATATATGTTATATATATATGGCTCCTCTGTTTGCTCCTCTTGCTCCAATGTGGCCCCGTTTGCTCCTCTTGGCTCCATTTGCTCCTCGAATATTTCCATATTGACATCAATGAAAATCTGTGTCCAACAATCTCCCCCTTTGTTATTGATGGAAATATTCTTCTGCTCTCCCCCTTTGACATCAATGGCAAAGGAATGCATACGGACTCCCCCTGTCAAACTGCTCCCCCTGTCCTGCTACATCTTTATGAATGAACTTGAGTGATGATAAAGAAATAACCCCCATCTTTTGACGCAGATGTTCGAATGCTTCTCGAGGAAGAGGTTTTGTGAAAATATCAGCTATCTGCTCCTTAGTACTGATATATTCCAGGACGATGTTTTGTTCAGCTACTTGCTCATGGAGGAAATGATACTTGATTGGTATGTGTTTGGTTCTTGAGTGCATCATTGGATTTTCGTTGAGACTGATAGCACTTGTGTTGTCACAATAGACGGTAATCGGTTGATCTGTACATATGTCGACATCTTTTAGAGCTTCCTTCATCCATAGTATCTGAGTACAATAGTATGTTGCAGCAATATACTCGGCTTCGGCTGTGGATAATGATAGGGATGACTGTTTTTTGCTGAACCAGGATACCAAACAGTCTCCTAGGAAGAATGCATTTCCACTAGTACTTTTTCGATCATCTATACTTCCAACCCAATCAGCATCAATGTATGCAGTTACAGTTAGTGTTGAGTTCTTTGGGTACCAAAGACCGAAATCAGAAGTTCCCTTCAAATATCTGAGAATTCTTTTTACAGCTAATAAATGGGATTGTTTGGGAGCAGATTGAAATCTTCCCACCATTCCTACTGCTTGCATTATGTCTGTTCGTGTAGCTGTTAAGTATAGAAGGGCTCCAATCATTGACCTGTAATGAGTTGCATCTACTAGAGGGGAGTCATCATCTTTGCTCAGTTTGCAGTTTGTGTTCATAGGTGTGCTCATGGGTGCACAGTCCTCCATTCCATATTTTTTGAGCATGTCTTTTAGATATTTGGTTTGAGATATACAAAATCCTGCTCTGGTGTGAGATATTTGAAGTCTAAGGAAGTGGGACAGCTCTCTTATCATTGACATCTCAAACTCTTTTGACATGTTTTGAGAGAATTCATGGCTCATTTCATCATTATTACTAGCAAAAATCAGATCATCGACATAAACAAGAGCAACTAGTAACTTACCTTGATCTGTCTTTATGTATAGATTGCTTCCAGCCACTCCCTTTTTGAAGCCTTGTTGTTGTAGATAGTGATCTAGTCTTGCATACCAAGCTCTAGGAGCTTGTTTCAACCCATATAAATCCTTTTTCAACTTACAAACTAAGTCCTTTCCTGCTATTAGATCAAAACCTTCTGGCTGCTCCATGTAGACTTCCTCCTTGAGTTCCCCATTTAGAAATTCTAATTTCACGTCCATTTGATAGATTTTGAATCCTTTTGAGCAAGCAAATGCCAAGAACATCTTGATAGCTTCCATACAGGCCACTGGTGCAAATGTCTCTTCAAATTCAATTCCTTCAATTTGTGAATAGCCTTTGCAGACAAGTCTTGCCTTGTTTCTGATAACCTGTCCTTCCTCATTCATTTTATTTTTGAACACCCATTTGGTTCCTATTATGTTTTTGTCCTTTGGATGAGGTACCAGTTCCCATGTCTTTTTCTTCTCAATTTGGGTCATTTCTTCTTCCATGGCTTTTACCCAATGAGGATCCTTGCTTGCTTCTGCAAATGTTTATGGTTCTATCATAGATAGGAGGGCAATGACTTTTCTCTTGGGTGTGATTGTTATCCTTCTTCGAGTCTGCACACCTTCATCTTTATCGCCAATGATCTGCTCTTTTGGATGATGTCTTTGGACATACTTCATCTTTGAGGGGGACTTAGGTGGTTCTCTTTCCTCTTCTTCTTCTTCTTATTCCTCATCTATTACTTCTTCTTTAGGTTCTTCTTCTTCAATAAGAGAGTCATCTTCATGTTCTTCAATTTCCCTTTCTGGAAGATCTTCATCAACCTTTACATCAATGCGTTCCACTATTTTCTTCAGTCGATAATTGTAGCACTTGTAAGCCTTGCTCCGTGTAGAGTATCCAAGAAATATCCCTTCATCAACCCGAGAATCAAACTTTCTGGGTGAACCATCCTTTATTTTTATGAAGCACTTGCTTCCAAAGATCTTGAAGTACTTCACCGAAGCAGGTCTTCCTTTCCATAGCTCATAAGGAGTTTTTTCACAATTTGGTCTTAATTGAGTTCAATTCAGTGTATAGACCGTTGTCCCTATTGTTTCTCTCCAGAACTTTGGTTGTAATTCTGCTGCTAATAGCATAGTTCTTGCCATTTCTTGGACTGTTCGGTTTCTTCTTTCAACTACCCCATTTTTCTGAGGTGTTCTGGCAGCCGAGAATTTTCTTTTAATTCCATGAATATTACAGAACTCACTAAAATCATTTGATGTGAATTCTCCTCCTTTGCCTGTTCTGAGACACTTAATTTTTTAATCTTTTTCATTTTCTACAAGGGCTTTTAGATTCTTAAAACACTCAAAAGTTTTAGATTTATACTTTATGAAATATATGCACATCATTCTAGTATAATAATCAACAAATAACACAAAGTACCTTTCTCCTTGGAGTGCTTGATTTCTAGTTGGCCCACACACATCAGCATGGATGATCTCCAAGGGCTTTGATGTACAGTGTTCCTTTGTCTTGTGGTTGGTTCTGGTCTGCTTTCCATGTTGACATGGACCACACACTGCTTGATTTGGTTTGAACAACCTTGGGATGTCTCGTACAGCTTTGATCTTGCTGATATTGATCAGATTTTCGAAGCTTGTATGTCCAAGTCGCTTGTGCCACAGCCAACTCTCATCTGTCTGACTCAAGTAACATTTATTTTCTTGAATCTTGTTCAGAATGTAAATGTTGTCTGGTGTTCTCACCCCTTTTGCCACAAGTTTCCCTGAGGTAGAGTTCCTTATTTCACAGTCTTTGGTGCTGAAAACAACCTTATGTCCTTGATCACAGATTTGGCTGACACTAAGGAGGTTGTGTTTGAGTCCGTCAACCAGCAGAGCATCTTGAGATTTTCCTTTTCCATTGATCAGAGTAATTGTTCCTTTTCCTGCAATTCTGCCAGATCCACTTCCAAAGGACACATTTCCTTCCTTTCTGCTCAGTGAGACAAACTTCCTTCTATATCATGTCATGTGTCTGGAGCACACACTATTTACAAACCACTGGTTTCCATTATTTTGAGCATATAGAACCAAGCCGCACTTGTCTATGTTGGAGTTCTTGCTACTCATATTTCTTCCTTTGAGTGGGCAGTCTTGTTCATAGTGTTCATTATTGTAGCAGAAAGAACAAATCAGACAAATTTGGTCAAGGGATCAAATGAATTGAAGGTTTTGATTTGTCCCTGCCTTTTGGGGGCATATGAGTTGATTATTCGGTCCTTTTGCATTGTCTTTTCACTTCTGCGAGCCATACAATGTTTGGCTTGACGACTGAAGTTTTTATAGTGAAAGCAATGTCCAAGAAAGATGGTTTTGTACTTGTTGAAGCAACCACGTTTGAGTCGACTTCCTTCCTGGGAATTACTCCTCCCTCATTCTTTGGATTTGCGATGGGCCCTTGGTGGAGTACAGGTTTGTATTTGTTGTAGTGTCCATGATTCGACTCCACATTCTTCTTTGGAGTAATTCTCTCTTCATTCTTTGGATCTGGGATGCACTTTTAATAACATACTTTTTCATCTTTTGGATTGTAGGAAAGTGCATCGGCATAGCTTTTCGCACTATTCTTAGTGCTTGAGGATTCTCCTTTGAAACCTATTCCAGACTTGTCATGTTGAGGTTTTTGATTTTTCAGAATAGTTTCAAGTATTTGAGAGCTTTTACAGCCCTTTTTAATTTGCTCCAACTCCTTTCTCAGAGACAATATTTCGGCCTCACGTTCTTCACAAGTCTCTTCTTTTTCTTTAAGCTTTGCTTCCAAGAAATCTTCTCTCCTTCTTATTTCCTCGTTTTCCACTTTGAGAGAAATGAGTTTGTTCCGTAGTTTTTCATTTTCTTCAATGGTGCTAATTAACAGTTCATCTACATTTCCTTCTAGCCCTGAGTCATCATCATCTGTGAGTGCCATGAATAATGCTTCTTGGCTTTCATCATGATCACTTTCCTCATCTGATTTCTTTTTGATGACCATAAACTCATCCTCATCAGACTCATCTTTCTTGGAGAAGAAGTTTTTCTTATTGAACCCTTTCTTTTTGTGTGACATTCTTTTAGAATTTCCTTCATCATCACTGTCATGTTTATGAGGACATTTTGCTGCATAATGACCTATTTTACCACATTTAAAACAAATAAGAGGATACTTGCCTTTGAGCTTAGATACTCTCTTCAGCTTTCGTACAAATTGAGCCAATTCGGATTCCACATCTGACTCATCACTACATTCATTCCTTTCTTTCCCCTTCTTTGACTTTGAGGCCTTGAATGCTGCATATTTGGAGCTTGGGCCACCTTTCCTCATTTCATAGGCAGTGAGAATTCCATGGATTTCATCCATTTTGAGGGTATCTAGATCCTTTGCTTCTTCTATAGCGCTTATTTTGGAGTCAAATTTGTCTGGAAGAGACCTTAATACCTTTGGAACAATGGTACTTTCTTCAACTTTTTCGTCCAATCCTTTCAGGGAATTTACCACTTCAGCTACTCGGAGGAGGTATGCTGCAATATCTTCTTCATCTTCCATCCTCAAACTTTCAAATTGTCTTTTGTGAGTTTGAAGCTTTTCCTTTTTGACTTTTGAGTCTCCATCATACAAGCTAACGAGCTTCTCCCACATTTCTTTGCCAGATGTACAGTGCATGATTTTTGTAAACTCGGAATCAGTGATTCCACTAGTGATGGAGTTCATGGCCTTTGCATTTGCGATGTAGGCTTTCCTCTCATCTTGGTCTACTGGAAGAGTGGTAGTCGTTTTGTATTCATTTTGAACAAAATGCCAGACTTCAGGTCCAAGGGACATTAAGTAGTAGGTCATTCTTTTCTTCCAGAAACCAAAGTTATTGCCATCAAACAAAGGAGGTCTTCCTGATGCTTCGCGATTTCTCATCATGGCTGCGGATCCTTCTTCAAGTTGTTAGGCTAGTATGAAGAAGTCTGCTCTGATACCAATTGTTGGAAATACTGAGAGGGGGGGTGAATCAGTATTTCTTATTATTTTTTAATTATTCTAGTGAGTGCCAAAAACATATATAGATATGTATATGTATACACAGAACACAGAAATCAACAGCTGGAATTAATGCTTTTATTAAAACTCAAGACAGTGCAATGAAATAAATACAATATAAGTATAAATCTGATTGTGAATAGTTGCCAAGCTCCAACTTGGACTTCAGTGAGGCTCCAACCTCCAGAGCACCAACTCTTTTTTGCAGTGATTCTGCACTTAGGAGCACCTACCCCCAATGACTTCAATCCTGTTTAGTTCTGAGGCTCCAACCCAAACCTAATATAAACTGTTCTGTTGCTGTTCTCTACTCCCAAGCCTACTGAGCTTCTGCTATTCTCCTGTTCTCTTACTTCTCTGGCCTCTCCTTCCTCTTGCCTGTTCTTCGGCTTCCTCTCTCACTGATTATCCATCCATCAATCACCATCTCACTTTGTTTTTATCTTTTTATGTATTTCAGATGCCTTTGACTCTTCGTTTCCGCTTTCCACCGCCTTTTTGGCTTGCTCCTCGGTCGCTATCGTTTCCTCTTACTCGCTTGATCTTTCAGCTTCCCTCCTTGGTCACTGTGGCTTACTTTGTGCTGACTTTCCATTAAACTTTTTGGCTTTACGGTTACTGTGTGTTAAAACTGTAACACAGGCCCGTTTTTTTTTTAATGATAATAGGCATCCACCGAGACTGTTTCGTTTAACGGACATGTTATGCTCCAATCGCAATCTCCATCGCCCTAATACACCCCATGTAATTGACGCTCAGCGTTCTAATTCATCAGAACAGTTATCATAGGCCTTTCGGCCCAAAAACCCTACGCAACCCAAAAACTCGATTACACAGGAAATATGTGTGAAACAGTCGAAAATACTGAAGGGGCAAACTTCAGGAAATATTAAACCCACATTTAAACTTGTATCGGGTCCGTGCTTAAATCGCAATCAACGATTCGTGACTCCCAACATGACAGATGCGATATATCATAAGGGGCATTACAATAGGACCATCGGGTCCGCAACTGTATATCGTAATCGGAGGTTTCGGGGGTGACAACCCTTTGAGACTAGCGACACAGCGGATGCGATATTACATTAAGGCGGTTTATAATGGAGCCGCGGGTCCGTGTCCGTATTATTATATATATATATATCTATATATATATATATATATATATATATATATATATATATATATATATATATATATATATATATAGAGAGAGAGAGAGAGAGAGAGAGAGATATATATGTATATTGCTCCTCTGTTTGCTCCTCTTGCTCCAATGTGGCTCCATTTGCTCCTCTTGGCTACTGGTCCACAAAAAACCAACCTTGACAAATAAAAATCAACAAATTGGACAAACCATGAAATGACACTTGACACCACTTTATTGTCCTAATGGTACACCCAGACATCCTGTTGACTTCGTTCTATGGACTGCCCTGTCAACACTCCAGTCAGCGACTTGTAAAAAAATTAGTTGTCTAACAAAATGATCAAAACGCAATATCTTGAGCATATGATTTCAGTTTTGAGTGATTCAAGTTGCGTTGGATTCAAAACGGAGAGTATGACTATGTTTTGGAACTGGTTTTGAGCACTTTTGAACACTTTCATTTTTTAGCACTTTACTGATCCCCTGGATCATAATTGGATCAATGAAATATACCTTAATGTCCTTCAAGGTTTGCTTCATCTAGAGAATTTGTGAGTAGAAAGTGGCAATTGCAATATAATTTGCTTCAGTAGTTGATAGAGAAATGGAGTCTTGTTTCTTGTTGACCTAGGAAACTAAGAAGTCCCCGGAAAAGAATGTTGCACCAGAGGTGCTCTTCCTGTCATTAATATTGTCTGCCTAATTAGCATCAGTATAGGCCTTTAATTTAAAATCTCTTCTCCTTAGTAGCATACCACAACCCATAGTCTGTTGTGCCTTGCAGACATTTGAATATCCTTTTGACAGTGATGACATGAATTTCACTTGGGTAGGCATCAAATCTGTCCATTAGGCCTACTACTTGCATGATATGTGGTCTAGATGTTATGAGACACAATAAGCTTCCTATCATCGACTTATAGACAATATGATTAACCATGGGTGCCTCATATTATTTTCACAACTTACATCCTATAACCATGGGGGTGTTAACTAGCTTGCAATATTCCAATCCAAATTTCTTTAGAGTTTCTCACAAGTATTTGGATTGGGAGATAAATACCCCATCCTTTGATTGGAAAATTTGTTGTCCTAAGAAAAAGGATAGTTCTCCTATCATGGACATGTCAAACTCTGTCTACATACAATTTTCAAATTGATGTCTCAACTACTCCAGATCGCTGCGAAATATTATGTCATCCACATACACTACCACAATCAGTGTGTGGTCATCTTCAAACTTTATATACAAATTTCTATCTACAGTGCCCCTCTTAAATCCTTGTTGTTGAAGGTATCTATCTAGTCTTTCATACCAATCTCTACGTGCCTGTTTGAGTCAATATAAGGCCTTTTTTTGTTTGCACACAAACCCTTCATATTCGTTGAGCATGAACCCCTCTGGATGCTCAATATAAACTTCTTCTTTCCATATCTCCATAAGGAAGGTTGATTTCACATCCATCTGATACACATTGATGTTTTTATGACTGGAAAAAGTAAGAAACATTATGATACCTTCCAGTCCTGCTACAGGTGCAAAGGTTTCTTCAAAATATACTCCCTCTATTTGGGCATATCCTTTCTAGACTAAGAGAACCTTCTTTTTAACCACTTGACCTTGCTCATTTAGCTTATTTTTTAAGACCCATTTGGTGCCTATGACATTTTTCCCAAGTTTCATTCTTATTCATTTGATCCAACTCTTCATTAAGTTCCTTAATCCAGGATTTATCCTCACTTACCTGACTAGGATTATTGGGCTCAATTTGAGATAACAAAGCTAGATTTGTGCAACTTGAGCCTTCGAGGAACCTTCTCCTAGTTTTAACACCAAGTCTTTGATCACCAATTGTGAATGTCTAAATGTTTTTTTGTACATACATTGAGGGAGTTTTGTATCTTAATGTTGTACTTGTTTCTTCATCTTCATCATCTACCATTGTTTCTGCTTGATCTGAGAGTCTGGTGGTTGAGCTTTCTTCTCCATCTGAGTTCATGTCTCCTTTGGAAGACTTGGATTTTGGCATTACTTCATCCACTACTATATCAATGTAGTCCTCAACTCTCTTTGTTCTTTTGTTGTAGCACTTGTATCCTTTACTTCGGGCTGAGTACCCGAGAAATATACCCTCGTCAGCACGAGAATCAAAATTTCCAGGATTTTTATCATTCTTATTGATAAAACATTTGCTCTCGAACACCTTGTATTGTGTTACTGAAGCAGGTATCCCATTCCACGACTTATAGGGGTTTTTATCACTATTAGCCCCGAGTTGTGTTCTGTTTGATAGGTACATTGTTGCTTGTGTTTCTTCTCCCCAAAAGGTGTGAGGTACATCTGCTTCATCCAACATAGCTCTAGCCATCTCCTTTATTGTCTTTTCTTTTTCTCTCGGATACTCCATTTTGTTTTGGAGTTCTAACCACAAAATATTGCCCCCTTATGCCATGCTTTTCACGGAACTCTTCAAATTCCCTTGAAGTGTATTCACCTCCTCTATCTGATCTTAATAATTTGATCTTTAGATCTTTCTCATTTTCTGTTATGAAACCAGCTCACAAAAAGATAGAAAAGAGAGATCCACGCCTTAGAATTCAGCCTCTTCGAGGGGGCAACCAACTTTTCATTACATAAATGAACAATTCTTGGATGATACAAATGACAAAACCTCCTTTCTATATATAGGAGTCTAGGGAGTCACAATATAATCTAGCCGACCTAACAATAATAATATAAAGCCACAAAAATAACAATAGAGGGATTCTATGGGGCACAGAAATAATAATATGGGGGTAATAGGGGCACAACAATATAAATAAGGGGTATAACTACAATAGTAATGGGGTAATCACTAGTATTATAGGGACCCAACATGCCCCTCTCCTTCAAAAAAGTGTTGTCCTCAACGCTTGAGTAGTTCTGGATACTTCTGCATAAAATTCTCATCCTCCCATGTGGAATCTTCAGCGGATAAGTTCTTCCACTTGATAAGATACTCTGAAATTGATCGATTTCGTAGCTGTCGAGTTCTTGTTTCTGTGACTGCTTCCGGTTCCAATATAATTTTTCCTTCCTCGTCAAGTTCTGGCAATATTGTTTGAATCAACAACAAGTCCTCCAACTCTTAAAGGATAACCTAGTGTTGGCACAAAATAGAATGAAACAACAGGCAGATCAACATCGCAGTGAAAGAAGTTTTGAGGTAGGTGATTGGGTATTCCTACGGCTACAACCATATAAGCAAATGTCCCTAAAGCAAGCTAAGAAGGATAATAAATTATCACCAAAGTATTATGGTCCGTACAAGGTGTTGCAAAAGATTGGTACTATGGCATACAAATTGGAGCTTCCTGCAGCTTCTCGATTGCACCCAGTTTTCCATGTTTCATGTTTAAAGAAGGTTATAGGTGACAAGCTCTGATACCAAATGTTATGAAACCAGCTCACAAAAAGATAGAAAAGAGAGATCCACGCCTTAGAATTCAGCCTCTTCGAGGGGGCAACCTCCTTTACATTACATAAATGAACAATTCTTGGATGATACAAATGACAAAACCTCCTTTCTATATATAGGAGTCTAGGGAGTCACAATATAATCTAGCCGACCTAACAATAATAATATAAAGCCACAAAAATAACAATAGAGGGATTCTATGGGGCACAGAAATAACAATATGGGGGTAATAGGGGCACAACAATATAAATAAGGGGTATAACTACAATAGTAATGGGGTAATCACTAGTATTATAGGGACCCAACATTTTCTACCTGAGATTTAAATGTCTTAAAATGTTTAACCGCTTTTTATTTCTCTTTTAAGAGCATGATCCATGTGGCTCTCGTAAAATCATCAATAAGAAACATAAAATATCTCTCTCCTCTAGGGATTCTTGTTCTATTTGGGCTGCAGATATCTATGTGGATTAGGTCCAACAGTTTAGATGAAGAGAATTCCTTTGTCTTGAAATGAGTCCTGGTTTGCTTACCAAATTAACAAGACTTTTAGATTGAATTCTCACGCCTTGACAGCCTTGGCAATCCTCTAACTGTACTCTTACCTTGCTGACTTTTATCAAATTGTCAAAATTTCTATGGAGAAGTCTCTTATGCCATAATCGGGTTTCATTTGTCTTGCTCAAGTAGCATCGTACTCTAGAGTCATCAAACACACATACATTATTGTGAGTTCTGACTATCTTTCCCACCAACTCTCCATTCTTTTCATGTTGGGTCTCACAATATTTGGATCGAAAGGTCACTTATAGCCATTATCACACATCTAGCTCACACTAAGTTGTGCTTGAGTCCCTCTACATATAGTATATTTTGAGCTTTAGTCTTTTCATCAAGACTGATTATGCCCTTGCCTTTAATTTTTTTTGGAGCATTGTTACTAGACGTCACATTGTTCCCTCTATCCTTTTCTTTTAGAGACATGAATTTACTTTTATCCCCTGTCATATGCTTGGAAAAACCACTATTTGAATACCATATATTTTCTTGATCATGTGCCGACAGAGAAAGTCCACATTCCATGCTATTTCCAGACTTACGTTTCCAATTCTTCTTATCCTTTTGAAAATTTAGTTGCCAAGCATTCTGGGACTTAGATGAGTTCTCGAATATTCTTCTACATTCACTCACATTGTGCCCAAAATTATTACATTTGAATAATTCAACTTCATTCATGAGGGGAGAGAAGGGATTTCTATGTCTGGAAGGAGGATTTTTAGATATATAATGTTGATACTTATTGTATCTGAAATTTTCCTCTCTTTCAACTTTAACTCTTTTACATTCAATAGCCTTATGTCAAAATATGTGGCATTTATAACAATGACCATAAAATAGATTAGAGTACCTAAAGTTCGAAGGTTCATGAATTCGTTCATGAAGTTACCTTTGTTATCTTGCCGATTGATTCATTATCCATTAGTATGGCTCTTTTGAGAAGTTGGAATTCTCTTTCAACTGATGGGCTCCTCTCTTACTTACTACCCTTTTATCTTCTTTGGTTCTTCCTTGAAGCATATTTTCATAGCTCTGAGGTTCCTTGAATCCTACAGACTTGAAGTTAATCTTTCTCATAGAAGATTCTTGTGGCTTAGAATATGCCAGACTTGTCTTGTTTTCTGGATACCTTTAGATGTTCAGAATGTGATCTACATTTCTTGTCCATTCTACAAACTTATCATTTACACCTTTCTCAGTCTCCGATCTGTCAAGATTTGTTCTCAGAGAGACAACTTCTGCGCCAAGACTCTGACAAATTTCTTCCCATTCATGGATTAAAACCTTAAGAACTTCTTCTTTTCATTTAGATTCTTCTAATTTGAATTCTAGGGACAAAATTTCCTTTTTTCATGTATTTGAGATCATCTCCTTATTTACCTTGAACAACTCACCCTTTAGATGTGTGTTCTCTTCTTCTATCTTCTTGCATGTTTTTTGTTTTTCTTCTAGTCGAAGGGCTAAGTTGTCTTTACTTTTAATGGCTTATTCAAGTTTTTTATTTTTGATAGACAAATTCCTCATTGTCTGAGTTATACATGTCTTCTTCAGCATGTTGTAGTTATTCTTTTAGCTGCCAATTCTTTCTTTTGGCCTTCTTCAACTCATCAAGAGTGCTGATGAGTTCTCCTTCAAAGTCCACTACTCCTACTTCTTCTTCTTCTTCTTCTTCTTCTTCTTTGGACTATGTAATGTCTTGTTTCTTGGAGTTTGCTCCAAATTCCATTAGTAAACATTCATTTGACTCATACTCTGAGGAGTTTTCACTATCTGATTCTGGAGCTGAGCTATCCTCTTTGGAGTAGAGCCCCTTCTTCTTAGAGAACCTCTTTTTTTGATGTTTTTGAGCTTTTCCTTTGAAATTATGATCATTTCTATCTTTTGTCCTTTCTTTGTAAGGAAACTTGGATGAAAAATGTCCAAATATTCCACTGTCAAAGAATTTTAAGGGAAGCTTCCCTTTATACTTTTCTAAACCATGATTTAGTTTCCTGGAAAAGTGAGCCAGCTGCTGATCAAATTCGCAACTGGAGAAATCCTGATGATTTTTGTGTTCCTTAACCTTCTTGTACACCTTGAAATCTCCCTCCTTTGATTCAAAATTCTCTTTTCCTACTCTCATCTCATAGGTTGCGAGAGTACCCAGCATTTGGTCCATTGTGAGACTCTTTAGATCAGACATTTCTTCGATGGTAGAAATTTTGGCATTAAATCTCATAGGAAGAGATCTTAAGACTTTCTAAACTAAAATATCTTCCTTGATGACATCACAAGTCCTCTAATCATATTTGTTACTTCATCAACTCCAAGGAAGTATTATGTTATACTTTCTTCTTCACTCATTTTTAAGCTTTCAAACCTCATTCTAAAGGTTTGAAGTTTGGCCTGCTTGACTTTATCATCTCCTTCATGACTCTGATTGAGCTTCACCCACACTTCCTTGACAGACTTACGATGCATAACTTTTACAAGCTCGGATTGACTAAGACCAAAGAGGATGGAATTCTTGGCTTTAGAATTATTTCTATATACCTTTTTATTGTCTGTATTTGTGGGAGGGATATCAAGAACATCGTAATCTACCAACATATAGTTCCAAACATCTACCCCTAACGACATAAGATAAGCTTCCATCCTAAATTTCCAAAAATCATAGTTTGTTGCATCATGACTCTCTTGCCTAAACATAATTCCTTATGAATATACCTTCTAATGGTTAAATTATTCCTGAAGGAACTTGGCTCTAATACCAATTGTTGGAATAAGGAATTACTGAGATGGGGGGTGAATCAATAATTGTGAGGTTATTAAAATTTTATGCTCAATTCTTATATTTCCTTATGCTTCTGCTAGTTATTTGTATGAGCATCCAAACCACAATTTAAACGTGTAGTAAAGCCAACCATTCACCTGAGCACATAGTTCATTAGTTGAGCAACACACACATATTGACACAAGTATTTTTATGTGGAAACCCAAAGGGAAAAAACCACCATTTTTTTGTTATTATGATGTAAATTAAGTACCCACTTAATTACATCAAGAATTTTGTGAGCACCCACTCACGAGAGGCCCCAATCCCCTTATGATAGAAATCCACCACTTTCTAAGAGGCAACAACCTCTCATAAATGTAGGAAACTACCTTCTCTAGCCATTGTTCTACTTTTCATACAATTTTCAAACTGAAAACATAGGCTAATACACATACACAAAAATATAAATCTGATATACTGTATTACCAACTTATTTCCTTTAGCTTTATAGTTTTCCTTTGAACGGTGCTCTCTGTTGCACAACCAGCTCTTACCACTCCCCTCTACTTCATTGTATCTTTGTTAAACACTTGGCCCAGTTACCTTATCATTTACACACTCACAACGTTGCACTCTTCAACTCACAGCAATTCTACATACCCCACTTTTCTCAACTGCACTCCATTGCTTTTGTTCCTCTGTTGCGCTGGGATCATTGTTGTCTTTGTAGTCTCTAAATTTGATAGTGTACTACAACATGGAATGGTTTGCAATTTTATATCAGGTTGCATGTGCTCTACAACCATATTCAATTTTGGAGATGGGCTTAATTCACTCAACCATCATAGTCACATTGAATTTCTCATTGGTTATATGAGTGTCCCCATACTAAGAATAAGTTTTTAGTCCTCCCGCACACTTCAAAAATGCTTCTAATTCCATTGTAACTTCTATTCTCAGTCATGATAGCTAATTTAATGCATAGAATGGACTTCTGAGTGTTTCACTATGCTGAAAATTAATTCTCAATCAAATGGTACACATCAACGAGGCATTCCATGCTTACAAATTGATCATAGTGATCAACCTGTACCTCAGGCATGGCTTTCTTGTTTTTTAATCAACTCTTCTGCACCCAACAATATTTTCCATTGAATTCCTCATAGTGTGTATGATAGATCTGGGATGGCTTGTTTCTTTTAAGTCAGGCCTAGTAAATTAGCTCTGCAATTCGTAGTCCTCTCTACCTTGTCTCTATGGACTATAGTCGTGATTAATGCTAGAAACAACTTTGATTCTCTGCCATAGTTAATGAAATCGCCAATAACATAGGAATACCATGCAAAACTAACTCCTAAGCACACCTTTCAACGTTGGTTGAGAGGTTGGGATATTTTTTTTACAATTAAATTATCATTATATATATATATATATAACAAAATTCTTAACCATGTAGATTCTCTCTCTCTCTCTCTCTCTCTCTCTCTCTCTCTCTCTCTCTCTCTTCTTAATCATGTGGATCCGCTCTCATTTTATCATGAACATTTGTAACCCTGAAATAGGCTTTGTTACAATATTATGGGCCAATGAGATGACTTATCAATAACATATGCCCCACAACCATAACTTATTTTATAGTCATAATATCTTATATTATTTTATTATGGTTTTATTTTATAACATTTTATTTTTAATTAAATTGAAAATCAAGCAAAATGAGCATCTTATCATTGAGATAAATCTCAACTCTCTATCCTAACTACTATTGAAAATATTTTGTAAAAATTAAATCCCTATGATGTAATTAATTTAAAATTAAAAAAATCTTATTATAAAATAGGCAGGCCTATCAACATAAATATATAAGCATAATAACATTTATTTAATTTATTCATTTAATCAATTATTAATAAATACTAATTATAAATATATTTTTTGTTTGATAAATAATATGAGTCTTGACATGACTAACACGCTTAACTTATGGCTTGAGTAGCCACAACCTACGGGCATCTAAGCCATCAAAATCACCTAGGGATCGCACCTAGTTTGGACCACACCAACCCTTAGCATGGTCGTAGTTTTTCCCACAGGGTTTCCAACTGATGACCTTTTCACCATGGAATACCTTATAATAACACCCTATCATCGTCTATTCTAGGCCCTATGGACTTAAATACTAATTATAAATATAAAACATTATTTCTAACATATTTATTTCATCGATTATCTATTTAATTATTTAAATTTTATACTCCAATTTGTCATTTTAGGTTGTGTCAAAATGTTCACCACATAAGCACATAAGCTAAGCACGCATCTTTTCAGTTTTTCTACATTGTCAAACCTATCCTTTTTTCGGTCAGAAGTGTTGATCCATCCTGTCTGTGAAATAATATTATGTGGATATCAACATAACCCATTCATTTTTAAACATTTATTACATGTGATTCTAGTTGGACCCTAGAAATGGAAGTTGAGAATAATGGTGGTGGTAAGATCTATGGAAGTATAAACGTTTTTTTGTTTTTAATATGACTCATTTTTCTCTCAAGATTTCATTTTGTCTGTAATCCTATTAGTGTGTGAGGACTTGCATTATGATTACTATTGTTTTATTCATGGAATGGGATGCAACAATTTAGCTTATTGAAATTCTCCATGTTGTTAAATTGAACGAGGTTGCATGCGATGGGTGTTTGCCCTGACATTTGAGGTTGAAAGGATTAACTTGAAGGGAGTGGTTTATAGAGACTCATAACAGGTTAATTATGTAGAAGCACAAGGAGCTATTGCCAATCATACATGGATGTTTTTATTTTCTTTTTCCTTGTTTCATATTCATTTGATGTTTTAGGCGATACAAGGGTCATGGCGATAGAATCTATGGTTGGAGGATGGTTTATTACTACCTGGATATAGGATAGATTTTCTTACATTAAATAGATACATACAACAACTCTTGTTATATGTTTTTGACGATTATTCTGGGTTTTTGTTTTGAGCTTCATTGGTCTTGCTTTTCATCCTCCTTTTTTTTGTGTATATTCCTATCATGGCCTAGTAGAGTTCAACTTAACTAAGGCGTAGGCACACCCTGTGGCGAATGGTCATTGGATGATTTCATTGTCTTTTTTAAAATTCTCTTCAAGTTAGTGGATTATTGAATATTGTCCTGACTATAAAATATTTCCTTCATCCTAGTCTAAAATATTTATTACCTCCCTTTAATTTCCTATGATTTAGTCGAATGGGTGGTTGTGACTATATTTAACTTATTTATTTTTCTTCCCTTGGATTTGTCATTTGTACCCTGGATTTTTTTTATCCATTTCCTTTGGTAGTTGTACAATTTCCTATCCTTATAGAGTGGTAGTCTACTTAGGATTGTACAAGTGGCAATGGAAGCATAAAGGCTCAAATCTCAAATTCAGAGGAATTAATTTAGGCTACTATGTCTTCTGAGGTGGCGTACTCTTGCACTCACTTAGATGAACATGATGTTCTTGCCTCTAATGCATCATTAAACCACTCACATGCATGCACTCAACAATTTTGCTATTATGTTTAATGAAAATCTTAGAAAACAAGACTTTAGAGGTTGGAGAAAAGCGCTTCGGAAGAGGAATTCAAAGGTTGTGAAGATATCCCTTGAGACCAAACAATTGTGTTTCGGCCAAGATATATTTTGGGACCATATTACAGGTCTGTAAAAGAGGTCCCTCATTGGGTGTTGGGAATTTTCAAGCATGGACAGCCCCAAGATGTAGGAGTGGATGATTAAACACTAGAAGTCGATTCTTAAATATCAATCAAAGTTTGGTGTCATCATGAATCGATGGTTTGGAATCCATTTTCCACACCAGGTGGATACAAATCTCATTCTCCGAGGTGAATGGTAGAAGTTATATACAACTTCATCACTGGTATGTGTGTTTTAACCCAGTGATGAAGGTTCCCAGTAGATGTATGGTCTGGGTTAAATTATTGGGTTTTCCGCTTGAACTATGGACTAAACCGATGATCTCGATGATTGGGAACATGATAGACAAATTCATCTATTTGGATGCTCATAGTTTTTGTGCCATGGATAAAAGGGTCTCTTGGTTTCTAGTAGAAATAAATTTTGCAGGTGGTCTGTCGGTGGAAATCAACCTCATACGGGGATCTACTTCAATCCAACAACATATTAATTATTGGGGGGTTCCTTTCATATGCTTGGCCTACCATCAAATTTCTTGTGGCATTCTTAGGGTGTTGACAAAGAATCAACGAAGGAAAATTTATGGCCAGATATGTTGTATACATCAAATGGTGATGAGTATAACACTTCATTTCCAGGCAACACTTTTACATATCCTTTGACCTCCCCACTTGTCGGTTTGGATGATCATGTCACATCAGATGATGTCTCTAAAAATCCATTCTTTGTTGATGTTGTTTGTAATGGTATTTATCAGCCTTGTTCTTTTAACATGATGATTCCCTATGCTAATCTTGAATTCCCATCATGCTCTTACTCCATTTCGACCCATTCCCCTCTCTCTTCTTCTAAATTTAGCAACCATCCTTTATTGGGCGATGCCCCTGTAACCGATGGTCTACCTCGATCCCTGTCGGAGAGGGCATACAATGTCAACACACCCTTTGGTCCTGATGCCTCAACTAAGCAGGGAAATTATAACAATATACAATTATGACCATTTCAGGAGGGCTCCTCCCTCATCAACTCAATCGGGAGTGAAATTGACATTCTCATGCAGAACCCTTCTATGGATCTTATTCCGCTCACTCTCCATAAGGAGCGTTCTTCCTCTTTTAAGCATATTAGTCCTAACTTTGTCATGAATGTCAGTGTTTGGAATAAACATATGGGTCAAACTAGAGGACTGAAGAGTGCATGTTGACCTATTTCAAAGACCTTGAATTATATGGATGAGATGGATCTACATGAGGTTTCAATCATTGATTTTGATGTTCCTCAGGCCCTTAAAGGATTTGTGCCCACGACTTTTGTTCCCCCATGAAGGTTTTATCCCTTAATCTTCGAGGCTTGGGCGACACCTATATAAGTTATCCCTTTGACATCTAATTAAGTTTTTTGGTTCGATGATTCTTCTATTTTAGGAAACAATTGTTGCTAGAGAGAAGGCTTCGTCCTTTTTCTCATATGTCCTGGATGGAAGTTTGTTTCAACTGATTAAAATGGTTTATAGAGCATTTCGCTGCATTATGGGACCCTATATGGGTTGATTTTGTGGCTTTTAAATTCATTCTGGGGATCTTGCTTATTGGCTACATTCGAGGTTCAATGCAACGTGTCAATTCTCTAAATATCTATGCATATTATCATGATCGATCAGATTTCTAGAAATAAATGGATGATTGTGGTATTGTGAAAATTGGGTCACTGATCATTGCATGGGATATGAACCTCACAAGCTCTGGTGAGGAATGTTTGGGGAAACGATGCAGAATGGACCCAACGAGTACTTTTTTTTTCAAAATATTTTTTTTGAAAACTTTCTATTGGATATTCGTCCATTCCCAATAGATACCACTTGGAAAAATGGACACTCTAGACATGAATACATTGGAAAACAGCTTGACCATTTTTTAGTGCATGAAAATATCTTATACCAATTTGGGTATGTGTGGTCATGGGTCTCTCATGCAAATTTTTCAGACCATGCTCCCATTATTCTTCAATGGCATGTGGATCAGATTGGGAAGGGGATACCCTCTAAGTTTAATCAATCATGGTTATATGAGCCAGGTTTTTTTCAAGTAATCTGAGATTTGCGGTATATGGATTCTGAGTTCATGGGTCTTTCTTGGATGGAGGTGGTCATGACCAAGCTCTGTAACCTCAAAAGTAAGGTTTGATGCTAGGAGAGAAATCAAAACTTCTCCACATAAAGGAATTGAAGGATATTGATGAATCTATGGCTCGTCTCTCAAATCCATTGGATGTCAGTTTTAATTCTAGATCACATAAACAAAGGATCAAGGATATTGAACTAAGGAAAATACACATTTTGGGGTTGCGGGAACACATGTGGCGACTCAAGAATTACTCAATATGGATCAAATGCGGGGATCAAAACTCCATTTTTTTCCAATTATTCACCTCCAACCTTAGTAATGTGAATACGATATGGGAAATTAAATAAGAATTTGGTGAATCCTTCACTTCAATGAGGACATACAAATGGAGGCAATCTATTTTTTTGGAGGTCTCTTCTAGGTGCGAGAATGGTTTACGCTTAAAATCAATTGGATTTCATTGATACAAACCCATTAATGTTCTTGGAGGAGGATAATTTGATAATTGATAGGCTAATTATGATGGAGGGGGTCTTTTGCATCCTTTGATCCTTTGCTATGGACAAGTGACCTGGTCCGGATGGATGGACCATCGATATTTCACTCACTTTCTAGACATTATGGGTAGTGACTTATTAAATATGACAGTGGAATCTAGAACAACCAAACAAGTCTTGGGAGAAATTAATGCCACATTCGTCTCTTGTACCTAAGTCTTCTTCTCCGTCCTCTTTCTGGTATTTTCATGCCATCTCTTTATGCAGCATTACTTATAAATTGATTTCCAAAATCATTGCTAATAGGTTGAAGAAAAATTATCCATTCATATTTTTGGGGAACAGTTCTGCTTCCTTCGAAATCATCAGATCCATGATGTTGTGGCCATCACTAAGGAGTGTGTCCACTCAATAAAAATTCTTAAAAAGGAGGCAATTGTGTTACAGTTGGACCTTCACAAGGCATATGACTGTGTTGATTGGAATTCCATCGTATGACTTTGTTCAAGATTGGGCTATCTATTGGTATTTTTAATTGGATTATGGCATATGTCTCTATTACCACATAATCTAGCAGGAGTCCTAGGAGGGGTTCTAGAGGGGCTACTACTAGACCAAGTGACAACGATGGAACAAGGACCCATTTTCACCTCAGTCAATGTCCCTTGATTTTTATGTACTTTCAACAATGGGAAGAGACTCGGTATTAAGGAAATCACTAGAATGATAGGGTCAATAATAATGTAAAATGTGATTTCCAAAGCCCATCCAAAGGAGAGGCCCAAATAATGGTTTTCTTACTTTAAAAGCAAGAGAAAAGATCTCCAGGAAATTCTTATTGATAGGAGGCCTAGACCTAGGTGAAAGGGTATTCAATACAAGGAATGTACCTAGATCAAGGATTCCCAGAGAAGGGGAAGGACCTATCTTAAGGTCTGTGATATAATAAGCATGCAAAGGTTTGGGACCACAAGAGAGACTTAGGGGATCCAAATTAGGCCTAGGTTTTAGGATGATTATCAATAATATGACTAGAACAAGCAAGGATGAGAATGAGGGTCAACGAAAGAGGAACTTCCTTTGAGTTTTAAGTGTAAATGACCCTTTGAGAGCCACTAACCAAAGCAACCTTGAAGTCTAAATGATGTTGGAGTTAGGGCTTATGTTTTCTCCAAATTCAGCCATGGAAAATGCTTCAAACTTTTTGGACGCCTGAAGGAAACTCTAGCGCAACTATAGGCCAACTCACTTGTGATTTGGGACAGCCTAATGCATTTCCCACCAGGCCCTAGAGGGGATATTACGGTTAGGGCAGAAAAATAGGAAAATATGGAAAGGACGAAGTTTTTAGGTGATCACCAAGGATTGAGATTAGTGCCTAGTCTTTTTGGGAAAATTGGAATCAAAGAGACCTTGTTTTTCAAACTTCCTTATCTCAAGGAGGTCTATTGCAGCTTTGCAAACCCTAACAAAAGAGGTTAACTCCTACCTTAGACTTTTATACTTGTTGAAGTGTTAAGATGGATTTTCAAGGATGCATCAAGCATAGTAATCCTCTAGGAACATTCATTCCTATTGCCTATGAGTAACATATGCAATATTTTAACAAACTTAGTGCAAGTAAGAAATTGGCATTAATTTAGGGCACACTCAAGATATAAGAAAGACATTCCATACATTAGACATTTAACATGGGAAAAATATAGCATAAAAATCACTTACAAGACAATAATAATATATCCATCCATCCACAACATTCCAAAGAAGCTCCAAGGAAATAGTGCGAAATTTATCCAAACATCAAAGTTTATTTGCTTTCTAAAATGCGTCCAAAAATGCAGGTTCGAAATCTTTTCTCAATAGAGAGATAAATCGAAATGATGATGAACGAATGAGAGTGACTCTATCTATTATGCTCTTTGCCTGAGAGAAGATGCCAGAATACTAAATATACGAAGAAACACAACCCAGAACACAGAACAAAATGATAAATAAAAACATGTATTTTATTATTCAGAGATGAAAGCAATGTTCACTTGCCTCTTCAAGGGGGCAACCTCCAATAGAGCAGATCTCGATTACAAAATAAGACACGACGCTCCTCGATGGGGAGTCTCTATCCTTTATATAGGATTCATACATGCAATACCATGGGTCAGTCCCATGGTTCTCTTAATACCATCTATCTAATATCCTGGCCCGTTTGCAACTAACTGTGGTCCCTTTCTTTAAATGCGGGTCAACCACATACAATTATTAATATGAGATTTATTGACTCTTTAACTAACTATAACTATGACTTGACCCTATTACATAAATAATGGGGTTAAGGTTGGACCCTAACATGCCCTCCCCCATAAAAACAACCTTGTCCTTAAGGTTGAAGCTGCGGAAACTACTAAAGAATAGTGGTTGGTTCCCAAGTCGCATCTTCCGGAGAGGTGTATTTCCACTTGACGAGGACTACCTTGATTGTGCGGCCGCTCAGATGTCGTTCTCGCGTGTTGAGGATCTATTCAGGTTGGAACCAGATTGAACCTTCTTCATCCGCTGAATTCTACAATTGTTCCCCACCACTTTCTTGAGTCATGACACATGGAAGACTGGATGGCTTTTTGCAATGGGTGGCAAGGCTACCATGTAGGCTAATTCTCCAATGCGCTGAAGTATTTGATAAGGTCCACAGTATTATCACTCAGGTTGTTCCCAAAAGTTGTAATAAAGGGAATACGACCGAGGTAACCACAGACCAATCTTTTAGATGTCAATTCTAGCCAATCTGCATCTAGAGAGGGCTCTCTCTTTATGGTTTAGCTTTGTTTTGAAATGTGTTAGGCTAGTTATGAAGTACAAGGGGTTTTGTTTTGTGTTTGGTTGGACAGATGGAGATTCAATAGAACAGTGAGGTAAAACTTAAGAGTTTCAGCCCATTGGGTATGATGGAGTCAAAGAAGGATAGCTTGCTGGATTCGGTTTCTAACTGAGGATGGAACCACAGAGAAAGTTACTCAAATGGAACAATTCATAAGCTGGAATCAGATGGAGTGAGGTCAATGGGTGAAGGGAAATTAAGAATCCTTCATCATGTTGACAGATGGAAAATGGTTGATTACTGTTAAGGAGCAACTAAGAATTCCTCAGCAAATATTCAGGGTGAAAGAATCAGGGGAAACAGGAGCAATTAAGAATTCATTGTTTATGCTAATTCTAAAGAAAACAAATAAAATAACAAAGATTGAAGACAGCGTGTAGTTAAGCAAATTATGAATTATTCTTTTTCCTTACTATTGAGATCATGAAACATAGGTGGAATAATAAACGTAGAAATTGTAAAACACAAGTTAGAAGGGAATTATTGATCCATAAAATGATTCAAGAATTCTGTAATAGGTCCTTAGCATCAATTCCTCATCTAGTAAGCTAGACAAAAATGGTTCCAACAGCCTTTTATTCCAAAATTCTGTATTACAGCAAAGTTTGAGAATACTTCTCAACCAACCAACCCTAAATACTTCTTTTTGGGGGGTATTTATGAAAAATATCAAAATATCTTACAAAATATCTGATGGAGATAATATCTAGTGATAATTAATCCTTCTTTTACAAAATATAGAGGCGAACAGTCTCGGAAACGGGGAGACAATAAATTTGATGTTGTGCTGGCCACTCCCTCTTTATTAGATGTACCAGAGGTAGGTTCTGCGAGTCGGTTCACAGCTGTCTTCCACTGACACTCTGTGTTGGCTGCTCCGTCTTGGTCGGACTTTCTTTGACCCTGATCAGATACACTTTGACACGATTGAGCCTCATTCATCTCCGTTCATCTTACCACAGACAAAAATAACTCAAAATGTGCATTTTACCCAAGAGAAATTTACAAAATCCCCAACATGTCTTCCCACCATTGTTGCTCTGGCAATTTATGTCTCTGAAGTTTCCTCAGGGTTTCATCAGCTTCTGTATATCTGACAAAATTAGGCTGGAGATGAAACAGATGTTTTACTTCATGTTCAATATAAAATAAGTTCTCTAAATTATCATAGAGACTTTGGCCTGAGGGGAGTGATTTTTCTCCTGAAGCACTTGTTGATGAATTAACCTGATCAACAACATATGTGTTCAACTTATGTACATAATCTGTGTGTCTCATAAGCCTATCATTATTTCCTAAAAGACTTGGTAGCCCTTTATCCTGCAAAATTGTGAATCTTTGCATGAAAGAATTAATTTCTACTTGCATATCCTGGCATCATTTTTCTAAATTCTGCATTAAATTTTTCTTGGTTAGAACTCTTTTGATATCTAAAATGGTGCTTGTTATACCTAGGATGTCGAGTTGTTCCAGTTGTTCTCTATTTCTGTAGTTCAAAAAATGAATGAGCCGGTTGGCTTGATCAGGCATTTGTCCCAATAAAGCTCTTGCTTTTTGAATTTCTCCATGTGCTGCATTCACCAAGTCAATCTGCTCATAAATTGCCTGGATAGATGGCCAAACATTACTTAATGATTGAGTGATGTTGGTCCAAAGAATTCCTTTGATTTCTACCAGAGGTTTATCCATAGTGAGATCCTTCTCTAATGTTCTGAGTTTGTTTTGTAATGCTTTAACCTCTCTTATTTTCTCTGCCACACTTATTTTGGATTTATCATAACTGTGTTCTACTTTTGCCAATTTTTTCTTTACTTGCTTCAGCTCTGACACTTGGAGTCTCAATTCTTCCATGGCTTTTATCAATTCTTCTGTGCTCATACTTGTACTGCTACCTGGTGCTGTTACTAGTGTTCCTATACCTGTAATTACTACTGCTGGGGCCGCTGGGACATCTGGAGCTGATGTTGATCCAACTATTGTAGGGACTACAGTTGTGACTATAGGGATTACCTCAGGTGGCTGGGAGGTCAACTCTCTCTGCTTCTCTTTTAATGCTTTTTCGAGTGCCTGCTTTGTCTCGGTTAATCTTCCATTGAGTTTCATGAGCAGGTCCATCATATATTCTTCTGATTTTTGCTCTATAATTTCCGCAGTCTGAGGGTGCCTTGAGGGAGGTAGCTTAAGCTATTTCCTCAAGGCAGCAACATCCTCCTCCTTTTTCTTGATTAGGGCCTTTATGCCTTTGGCATCTTTGGGGTCATGTCCCAGTTCCATGATGATCTCTTCTAAAGATTTGATCCTGTTATCCTTGGCCAGAGAAGAAGCTTTTTCCCAATCTAACTGAGCATTTGTGTTGTCCAAGGAGTTTTGCAACTGATGGGCCAACATTGCTTTGTCAGCCAGTGTAGAATAAACCATTTCCCCAGTCTGCTTGTGAAGTTCAATTTGGTCCATTGGATGAATGTCTTTGGATAGGACCTCCAAGTTTGTTCTGATATAATCTGCTGCAGACTGGGGTTGTTGTACCTTAGGCTTAAAGTAACTCATTATCATTTTGCCTTCTTTAATGTCATAGGCAGACATTAACCTTTGCTGGTTTGAGGGGGCCATCTTCAAGTACTGATTGTACATTTGAATTCTCACAGGATCATTCCTGGCCTTAATTTCTGTGAAAGTCCGTTTAATGTCAGAGGGTTGTTTAGTTTGAGGCCTGGAAGATGATACTTCAACACTATGCTGCCTTTCTAGCTCTTGCCTATGTGAGCTAGTTGATGTATCTACCACTGGGGAAGTCTGGTGGCTGATTACCCTCTCACCTCTTAGACTTTCTGTCGTTTCTTCAATGATTTCCTCTTCAGACATAGGATTCAGTCTTTGCCTCTTTGCTCCTGGCTATTCTGTAGGTCCACTGATAGGTGTGGCCTCTTCTCTGTCTCTCTTCTTGCTCCTTTCCTCATTTAGAGGAGTTTGTAGTGCTAGAATTTCTGGTGCTTTAGATTGAGCAGGAGGAATTTGTACTTGTTCCTGTTCTTTGGAACCCCCTGGCTGATCCATCATTATTGGCTGCTCTGCAGTTTCTACCTCTTTGCCCTTTGAAGTCCCTGTGACTGATGCGCTAGTTCTCTGTGCAGGCTGCTGAGAAGTTCCAGCAGAGGATGTCCCAACTCCTGATTGTTGAGGCCACTTGAAAGATACCTGTCCAAAAGAGTCCAGGTCAAGGGTTTTTTCAAGATCTTTCATATCTTTTTCCATCTTTTCTTGTTCAGTAATTTCCTCTATTAATGTCCCTTCTACCCATTCTTCCTGATTTGCATACTGTTCAATTTCAGGGATCTTATGATGTACATACACTGATAGCCTGTTTCTTACCCTTCTGTCACTTATGAAACTACATGGGTCATATGGTACCCACTCAAAACTCTTCTTGAATTTAAGGTGGTTTTCTAATATGTTCTCAGCATCTTTCCATGCATCCTAGAATGGATGACATAAGGGCCCAACTGGTTTTTGATTCTCAGCTGAGCCTTCTTCTTTACATTACAAAAGTGGGTTAAGTCTGAACAGATGAGCTGCCTGAAATATTCTAATGCAAATAACCTCATAGGCACATACCTAGGCAACTTGAATGGGCATAGTTCACATCCATATATTCTGATTTCAGTGTGATTCTGGTAGAGGTACCAGTCACCTATCCTGTACTATTTGGACAGCTGTAAAATTTTCTTCATATCACCAGTAATTCTAGGAGGAGGAGCTCCTATCAACAGAGTGGAGGCTGGGTGTACAAACAAATCAATGAATTCACTATAGGTATAAGGGGAGTCATAGTTATGGAAGATTGAGCTCCAAAAGATCACAGACCTCCTATTTCCCTTTAAGTCTAATTTTCTGATGGGAAATGGGAAACTTTCTGAGTGATAATATAACAGCAGATGGTATATGAAAGTTGTATATTTAAACACTCCTTCCCTTTCCAAATTCATGAATTGAGCATGGATTTTGTCAGCAATGAAAGAGGCATAGTCATACTTAACAACAGGGGGTTGTCCTGGAGTAAAGATAGATAATAGAAAAAGGATGATCTCATCCACATATTCACTGGACCTAAATCCCAAGATCATGGATATCATGTCAAGAATGATTTTTCCAGTCTCAGTGAACCAGACATGCAAATAGGGAGGTGGGCCTTGGGGCTGACAATTTGGTTTCATGAACATCTGAGCAACACGGGTTATTTCTGAATTGGGCAATTGAGCAGCCTTTTCAAGAAAAAATCCCATGGAAAGATGAGAAAGGGGTTCAGTGGAATGGAAATGTATCATCCCATTGATGGATTCAACAGTTATGTAAAAAAGGGCAGTTTTGGAAGGAGACATAACAGCTCTCTGAACAGGGTCATAATTGGCACAGCATTGGTGAATGATGTCAGGGAAAACATGGACTGAGGGAAGAAAGTACATGGGAAGGTTTGATTCCCATAGTCCAAAAATGTCAGAATTACTTAGATGACTATCTCTAATTTGGCAGAAGGTATGAAGATGATTGCCATCACCAGATGGGTCTTTTATTTGGAAATCTTTGTCGGCCAAGGGTAGATGGTTCAAGTCTTTATGAGGTGCGTTCATGGGTGCGACATTCAGGGCTATAGGGGCTTCCATGTTTAGTTCTTGTGTTTCCAAACAGGGATTTGGGCTTTCTGTGGAAAATTGGACTAAAACAGGCTAATTTTAACTAACAGTTGGACTTTTTAGGTAGAATTCTCTGTGGAAAAGCAAAATTGCAGGTTTGCAGGGTAAAAACGGATAAATACCTGGATTACGGAGGTCAACTATGTATTTGCAGGTCGAATGGTGGGTTGCAGAGCATGACGTTGGAGTTTCTTGGCCGGGTGGTAGGTTAACTGCTCAAACAGTCGACTGGACGTGCTTTGCATGAAGCACAGTTTGCAGAAAATCGGGGTGAAAATGACATTTTACCCTTTATTTAACGAAAATCGACTTGGCGGGTAATTTTTTGGCATTTATTGGAAGATGATGTCAGCATGACGGGACATTTTGTCGCGTAGCGGAGGGTATGGGATGCTGACGTGGAGAGATGACATGGCGGATGGTCAACGGGAAAGCGGTTAGCGGTTTACCCCGAACCGCTTATTGGCTAAAGTGGTTTTGGTTGGGAGGGTCACGAGCAGCTCGAGAATGCGACATGCATCCAGGTATGGGCTGCGATACCGCCTATTCCCCGGGCGTTAAAATGCAGTGGCGGAGTGGGGCACGATATGATCTACAGCCATCGGATGCGAGGGCTGAGATCTGACGGTTGACGGTCAACAGAGGTGATAGGCAGTTAATGCGTGGGGGTCGATCAAAATTAATGTTAATTAATGATATCGGGTGCATTTTGATTGGTTCGCGGGTTTTGGGTTAAGTTATTAATCAACCAAATGTTAATCAATCCTTTAAATGGCGTGGTGGGAAGGGTTATTAATAGGTTTCAGATAAACCTATAATTCTCGATTTGTATAGTACTAAGGTTTATAATAAAACCGGAGCGGGATATTAATATTTTGGAATTATATTATATATACATATAATACGGGGAAGGGGAAGAACCATAAGGGATTTATATAATAATGTTAACAGTCAATAAGAATTTGTGAAATCACCAACGCTAAGTATAATGTTGGAAATTTAACATTTAACACCTAGGCTAACAGGGGTTTATAGAGGAGATTTGGCCACTTCCCTAAGTAAACAAAAAATGGGGTTTTACTTAGGCATCTGATGAAAAATGGAATGAGTGATTTTTAAGGATATTAAGCAGATCTTAATATCTTTTGAAGGAGATTAGTAAGTGATTTGGGGAAAGGATGGAGGGAAGTTAGTCATGCCTCGCTTGAACTGTATCAAAATATAAAACTGCCATGGTACTTATGATAACAGTAAGATGAACATTTTGAGAGACAAAGTCAATCATAAGTATGCTTCTGCAACACCAAAACTGCCTACCCAGCCTACTGTGCCTAACATTTTTTCTTCCTTTTTTTTATGGGTGCATTTGGACTAGCAAACCCTTTTTCAGCTTTTCTTTTCTTTTCATGATAAACCTATCTAAATCTACCCTTATTTCTTCCAAGGGCTCAGATTAAACAGTTGCTCCTTTGCTTCTCTACCTATCTACTTATCTGCCAAAACAGTTTGGACAAATTTTTATTCTCTATTTCTAAAACAGGAAATTCAAACATGAACTGGCCAAGATTAAGCTGTTTGGCCATTCATTAGTTGTGAAAAGGTTCAACAAGCTGTACCGAATGGTTTATTTACAGAAAATGAAATAGTAGTGGCATTTGAACTTGCACACTTTCCTGGTCTTTTCTATTTGGGGTTCATCTCTTTTCATTTTTCTTTTGACCATATATCTTTTCACCCTTTAATTTTTCTTTTAGGGTATACCCTCTTTTCATTTTTTAATTTTTTGATTTTTTCAAAATATGGAAAACCTTTACAACAAAGAAAAGGTATGAACATATCAGGGATTTCAACCAGTCAATCATGAAATATGACACCTATTGGTATAGGAGCATAACACATAGAATTTTGGAGATAATTTCTGATGGCCCTTGTCTTTGAGTGATGTTTGCTTGTATGGTTGCAGCCTCAAGAATACCTTATCCCCTTCTTGAAATGTGCACTCTGAACAATGTTGGTCTGCCTATTACTTCATGCGATTCTGAGCTTGATGGAGATTATCTTTGAGATGGGCTAGCATGGTTGCACGGTTCTGTAGGAGTTGATCCACTACTTGCACCTTAGAGCATCCAAGGATATAAGAAGTAGGTGAAGGGGGGAGTTGACCATAAACTGCTTCATATGGAGTCATCTTGGTGGCGGCATGATAGTTAGTATTATACCACCATTCATCTAGAGGTAACCACTGTACCCATTGATGTTTCTTTTTTGAAGTGAGGCACCTAAGGTAGGTCTCCAAACATTTTTTGACTGCTTCAGTTTGACGATCAGTTTGGGGATGATAGGAAGTACTTAGTTGGAGTTGGGTGCCTTATAGCTTGAAACATTCTTGCCAAAAGTTACTGGTGAAGATCAAGTCACGATTAGACACAATGGAAGTGGGCATGCCATGTAGTTTGAAGATCTGGTCCATGAAAAATTGAGCCACAAAAGTGGGGGTAAATGGGTGGGGTAGGGCGCAAAAATGAGCATACTTAGAAAGTTTGTCCACAACCACTATGATGACTGAATTGTTGCCTAACTTCATAAGACCAGTAACGAAATCCATAGAAACATCCGTCTAGATTGAGGCAGGGATGGGAAATGGTTGTAAAGTGCCTGGCGACTTGACTATTTCTCCTTTATGGCGTTGACACACATCACATTCAGATACAAAAGTAAGAATGTCAGTTTTCAAGCCTGTCCAAAAGAAGGAACGATGAGTGCGAGCATAAGTCTTCTGAAAGCCTACATGGCCTGCAGTGGGAGATGAGTGCAACTCTGCAAAAATGCACGTTTTGAGGGTGGATGTCAGTGATATCACTACTCTATCCGTGTAGTGAAGAATCTCATCCTTCCAAGAGCAGCCCACTGTGGAATTAGGATCTGCTCGCAAGTTATTAATGAGTTGGGAGAGAGAAGGATGTAAAAACCATTCCTTGCATCCTTCTTCAATCCAATCTGGAATGGGAAGAGAGATTGCTAGCAGGGTGTTGTTCTCCTCAAATTGACATGTTAAAGCATTCGCTACTACATTTTCACACCCTTTCTTGTAAATTATCTCATAACCATATCCCAGAATTTTGGCTGTCCATTTATTTTGTTGAGGCAAGGATAGCTGCTTCTCCAAAAAATATTTAAGAGTTTGATGGTCTGTGCGGATTTGGAAACGTCGCCCTAATAAGTATGGTTGCTAGGTATCTACTGCATGTAAGATGGCCATCATCTCCTTCTCATAGGTAGATTGTCCCAGATGTTTCCCACTTAGTTGTTGGCTGGTGAAAGCCAAGGGTCAACCTTCCTGCATTAAGACAACCCCAATACTCATACCTGAAGCATCACATTCAATCACAAAATATTTGGTGAAGTCGGGTAGTGCCAATATGGGAGTGGAACACATGGCCTATTTGAGAACCATAAACGCATGTTGTGCTTCATCAATACAGAGGAATGAAATTTTCTTGAGAAGGTTAGTGAGGGGTCTAGCAATGCGACCATAATTGCGGAAAAATTTGTGATAGTAGCCTGTGAGACCCAAGAATCCTCTCAAACTCTTCAAGGTCTTTGGTTGGGGCCAATCCTGCATTGCCTGGATCTTTTTGGGATCCACCCTGACACCTTCACACCCCACAATGTGGCCCAAATACTCGACTTCTTCCATGCCAAAAGAGAACTTGGACAATTTGACAAATAATTTATGCTTCCGGAGCAGTTGCAAGAGCAGGTCTACATGCTGAAGATGTTTTTCCCAGGTGAGGTTGTAGATGAGAATGTCATCAAAGAAAACGAGGACAAATTTTCTGAGATATGGTTTGAGCAAGTGATTCATGAGGCTCTAAAAAGTGGATGGGACATTACAGAGACCAAATTGCATGACCAGGAATTCATAATGGCCTTCATGAGTTCGGAAAACAGTCTTGGGAATGTCTAATTCTTTCATGCGTAAGCTCGAGCGAAGATCTAGCTTAGTAAAGAACTGAGCACCATTTAGTTCATCCAAGAAATCATCAACAACCGGGATAGGGAACTTATCTTTGACCGTGAGCTTATTGAGGGCCCTGAAGTCTGGACACATGCGCCATTCCCCATCTTTCTTGAGCACCATGACCACAGGTGATGAATAAGGACTGATGCTAGGATGAATGACACTGACTTCCAAGAGTTCCTTGATGATTTTTCCAATTTCATTCTTTTGGGCGAAAGGTTATTTATATGGGTGCACATTTGGTGGTTTTGCCCCTGGGACCAAAGTGATGCTATGATCATGTTCCCCTCTAGAGGGTGGAAGCTTGTTAGGTTTGTCAAAGACCTGCGGGTGGTTGTTTAAGACCTATTGCATCTCAGGATGAATATGAAGAGTAGTGGGCTCAATGGCCTGGATGGCATTAAATTGGGTGATAACTCCATGATGCCCTTTTTTCAACATCTTTTCCATTCGATGCGAGCTGATGATAGAAGGAGTACCCGCCTGGAGTCCACGGAGGGTATGCATGTGGTCATTCTGCTTAAAGCTCATATATAACTCCTGGAAATCCATTGTGATTGGGCCTAGTTTTCGAAGCCATTTAGCACCCAAGACAATGTCACAACCACCCATGTTGATGGCAAACATGTGGGTCTTTAGGTGGTAATCTCCCATCTAAAGTTTGATATTTTCACAATGGCCTTCACATTTCATTGTCCCCCCATTAGCAATCTGGACCTAGAAATTAGAGACTGCTCTGACAAAAAAATGAACAGCTTCAACAACTCTCTGATGGATAAAGTTATGTGTGCTGCCACTACCAATCAATACTACTACAGGGCGATGTTTAATAAAACCTCTGATTTTGAGAGTTTTGGGAGAATAAATTCCTGCCAAAGCATTGAGTGAGATAACTGGTTCTTCTGGCATAGCTGGGAACTCATTGTCCTGCTAGTTGTCCTCGTCTTCCTCCTCTAGTCCCTCAAAGGGTGGGGCTTCCTCAGATGAACTGTGATCAGTAGCATCAATTTGAAAGAATTCGGGTTCCTTGCATTTATGCCCCGGGGAGTATTTGTCATCACAGTAGTAACACAATCCTTGCTTTCTTCTTTCAACCATTTCAGGGAGGGACACCTTTTGAACCTTAAGTGTTTTGGTAGTGCCCTAAGCCTGGGTGGGGCGTCCCTTGGCTATGAAATTTGGATGAGACGACTGGGCAACCAAAACACGTTCCACTTTGATAGCCTTTGTGCAAGCTTCCATCCATGTGGACGGATAGTGCATCTTGACGTGGGCTTGGATGGCTTCTTTGAGACCACTTATAAAACATTGCAATCAGAATTCATCTCCCAGACCTGTTGTGCGGAAGGCCAATGTCTCAAAGGCTGTAATATAGTCATTTACTGTGCCTATCTATCTAAGCTTAGTAAGACGACCCAAAAAATTAGATTCGCGATCTAACTGTCACAATGGATTTTGCAAATGCCTGCCAAGTAATTTTCCTTGGATGGCATTTCTGATGCCACTACCACCATTGCCATCTTTCTTGGTCCAAGTAAAGGCTTCCCACACGTAGTTTAGTTTCATAATCTATGATGTTATTCAAAGTGAAATATTGGTCCATTTGTGCTACCCATATTACCGGATTAGAGCCATCAAATTTGTACATGTCCAACTTGGGTGGTCGAGGGTGGGAATGTTGGTGATTTCCATGGAAGTGAAGATGATGGCTAGATTCTCCTTCAAGGTCTTCATTAAAACCATATGCCTCCGATTTTAACATCGAATTTCCCTTTGTGATTGTGGTTGTTAATGTCTGTGTCTGTTCTATTAAAGAAGCCAACTGTTTTTCAATGGTCTCGATCTTCTCATTAGCCATGGCTTGAGCTCTGGTTTCTACCATACACAGATCTGAGTCACTTGCCGTCACCTTGAAAAAACTTGGGACCACTTGAAAATTGAAGCTAACAAGTGACTGGTACCACCTCGCTCTGCTCATCATCCTAATTCGTATGGGCTAAGTCTCTTATAAGCGTCTTGATAATCCTGCCCAATGTCTTGCGAGAATCACCCCAAGGTATAGGAGCCACAAGCCTCCCTGTGCAAATGGTCAAATCTGCCTGTGAAACCCTCAACTGCTGAATGTGAGTTGGACTTCGACGGTGACAGAACCCCAGTTGCTAGATCTGAATGGTATTGTGGCGGTAGACCCTGAACTGGTGGATCTGGTTGTTGCGACAGCGACAGAACCCCAACTACTAGATCTTATCTGGAAAGGAAGATAATGGGTGATATTTAGAGAGATGAGGGAACTACGGTCTCAAGGAGTGTCAGGTGCTACAGATCGTAATATACATAAGGGTCCAATAGTAGTACTCAGCCCAATATTTTAGGGCAATAACTAAGGAGGATCAACCATACCCTTAGCCGTACTACCCGACTATCCTATCGTACGAGTGAGTAATCTCCCAGAGTGTTGTTCTTAGTGTACTATAGCAGCAAGACAGCTGATGGTTTATCTACGGCGAGGTTTTAGGTGAGCCTAGGGGGCTTCCAATATACCCAGAGGGTACGTGGAAGACAGTCTGTGTGCGGTTCTGTCTAATGCGCTACTAATCGAAGGGTTACCCATTAGGATTACAAGGGATTCCAATAAGTGTGACCACCTCTTATATTTCCTGCGTGCATGCCTCCCCAAATCCGCAGGTTTATGCGCTCAACGACAGATCCCATGGTTTAAAGACATTGGACCACGTCTCTAGCCAAAAAACAAATCTGCTAGAAATGGAGATACCACCGGCCCTGGAAAGCGCTTTGATACCACTTGTTATTCTCTTAGCCTGTGAGAAGATGCCAGAATACCAAATACATGAAGAAACAAAACCCAGAACACAAAACAAAATGAGAAATAACAGCATGTATTTTATTATACAGAGATGAAAGCAATGTTCACTTGCCTCTTCAAGGGGGAAACCTCCAATAGAGCAGAGTTCGATTACAAAATAAGACACGATTCTCCTCAATGGGGAGTCTTTATCCTTTATATAGGATTCATACATGCAATACCATGGGTAAATACCATGGTTCTCTTAATACCATCTATCTAATACCCTGGCCCTTTGCAACTAATTGTGGTCTCTTTCTTTAAATGCAAGTAAACCACTTACAATAATTAATATGGACTTTATTGATTCTTTAACGAACTATAACTATGACTCGACCCTATTACATAAATAAGGGGGTTAGGGTTGGACCCTAAAACTATCATATTTATACGATCTTTTAAGGTATTGAAATGGCCTAAATTAGCTTTATGGTGCCCCTAGAATAGTATAATGTGCAAAATAACAACAATAATTAGTGACACACCCAAAAAAATTCTCCAAAGATGAATAGTAATCCTCTCAAGAGGGTTGAAATGATATAAAAATAGACAAGAGGATTGTATGGAAGGCCAAATCAATTCCCTCATGTGCCATAATGAATAAGAGGGCTCAAACAACAAATGATAAATGGGTTGGCTGCTTAATCTTCAAGAAAATAACTTGTAGGGGAGAAAAAAATGGCCTCATGGGTATCCAACTAGATCAAGCAAACCTATGCCCCACCAATAAGGGTTAGAATGATGCCACAAGCCCTCCCTTGTCTCCCTAGGTGAGACAAAGCACCATCTAAGCCCTGGATGAACTTCCAAGTGTGTGGTGCAAGTGTGTGGTCAGTTGGGCAATGTGTTCCAAGCGCATCATCATCATCGAATAACTAGGGCACGAGAAAGCAATAGGTGGTGCTAAAGGATCCCATGGTGTGGTTATCTGCTCTCTAATGTGGTGGAGACCCATGGTTCTCAACATACACCCTGCAAGCACCATCATGACCCTTTAGAGGGCTTGGATCCCATATAGGGAGGCCAAGCCCGAGATGAAGACCCACCTGCAATCCTGTATAAGATCCAATGTGTCCCCTCACCTTCCAGTACAACAATTTTATTAGTGAAATTGAGTAAATAAGCTTACAAGTAAAGGAACCAAATTGACACTTCATAGTGGCATGCCCTTCCATAATGGACTTTAGAATGTACATGTGTCCCTAGGTTCAAAAGGGAGGTTGATAAATGATCCTATTAAGTGGTTTCAACCTCTAAGGGAGTCAAAGGTACATGGTACATCCATCAAATAGCAGGTTGTCATGTGAAATAGTGATGGAACAGAATGGGGTAGCAGGGGAAGGCTCCAAGCCACATGCCATGGTACAAGGGTAGCTATAATGAGGGAAGCCCACATATGGGTGTATAGATGTAGGAGGGATAAATTGTGGTACATAATTTACCCTGATCTTTGTTTTTCCACCCTTCTTCATATGCCTTTTGCCTTTCATTGATTTTTCTTTCTTTTAACTACTCAGGGCTCTTGGGAAGGAGAGCATGATGTGAACGATATAGCAGTGGATAACCCCTTAGGGTAGGGAAGTTCATCACCCATCAGGGATTGGGACAATCATGGGTTCCTTAATGATGCAGGGGGCTCATATGCGGCCCGAGGAACCAGGGTGATGGCCACAATGATAAGGGGTAGAGCTCATGTTTGGCTTTTTCCTGCGTGTTAAATTTTAATGTCCTGACCATATTTTTCATTTTATGGTACATTGCCTATTTTAAGTGGAAAAAATATGCTTTTAACTTTCTTTTTAGCTACATCAACCTCTAGGGAATATTTCTATGCCCAAACCAAGGGTGAACAAGGGGAGGGGGAGGCTAACTCCTTATGGATCCAATGGACAAATGTGGACCCAGATGGGAAAAGTGTTAAAGGGGGTTATGATGAGAAGAGGGGAGTGATGTATATGGTGTCAGGAAGTGGGACAATGCAACCAAAATCAAGGTTTCCTATGTAGTGCCACTCCTAAAGTTATTAGCCAATAAAGGACATCCCACGAGACTAGGATACAAGACTAACCACCAAGTTGGACAATGGGACAAGAGTACAAACCAAGCCCATTATTTATGTCAAATCCCCCCACTAATCCTTGTCCAGATGTGTCCATGATAAATACTTAAAAATACCCAATTATGTAATGAAACTCATACTTTCAGGTTGGAAGACCCACCTTCAAACATACGATCTTACATATGGGCAAGGCTACATAATGGTTGGATCAGGTGGCAGAGAATGGTGGCACATTTAGCTATCTAGAGGCCGCAAGGGGTTGACGGCTATCGGCTAAAGATAATCTAAGAGAAAAAATTATCCTATGGGTGTCACCCACTCGTGGTGGGTAACAGTCTCCATGGTCAATTATGCAATTCTGATCAACAGAGTTCCATCACATTTTTGAGGTCCTATAGGGGACTTTGACATGGTTGTTCTTTATCTCCATAATTGTTCTTGTTCATTATTGATCGGTTGGGTGGTGTTGAAGCCTCGAAAATCATTGCTTACAACATGGGGGAAAACCACCCGGTCCAGACCTTGGTTGGCAGCTCTTTTCCGTTTGGTGTAGTGGCTCTGACTGGGGATAATGGGACTAGTTTCCCAATAGAAATTATGATACTGTTGATGGGGTGATATATGTTAGTTCAGATGAATGTTTAAGCAAAGTAATCTATTCTAAACTAATAATCACATACATATATCCTAGTTTTAAACACTATCTAACTATGACTATACCGGGGAATAAAAGTAAAGTATGCGATCCACAATAATGTCCTAGAGCAATTGATAATAAAGATCATTCAACTGCAATAAGAAGTGAAATCGTTTTAACAATGATCATTTTGGATAAATACTTAGCCAAAACGATTGTGAAAGATATATCGCATAAGAAATTGTTCACGTATTCAGCACAAAGTTAGGCCATCACCATACAAAAGTGCAATAATGGTAACTAAGATTCAAACTTTCATACATAAGAAATTTGAAGAAAAGCTATTGCTTGGTACATAAATAAAACAAAATCACAAGATAAAAGTACCATTTGTAATAAGTTTTGCTCATCTGTTTCAGCAATATCGACCTACTTCCAATCAATACAACACCATCTAAGAGTACAAAAGTGCAACTTTAGTAGAACATGCCAGACAAAATGAAATTAAATCTTGTTCCATTCATTTCACCAGAACCTCCTCAAAGGTACAAAAGTGCATGTTTTTAAGATTGTTTCTGATAAAATTTATGGACCCCTCTCTAAATGCATGAGATAGCTTTAAATACTAAACTATAGGTCCTAAAAATACATTATTACAAAAATAGTTGAGGAGGTTTAAATGACCTTCCTCAGATTATGCTAAATGAAACTCAAAATAGAAATAAAATATGGTAACTAACTCCTTTGCGTTTGATCCTTAAGATCGTAGATATCCGTCATTGGTTTGAGCTGTGTCGGTTGGCCGATCGCAGACTTCAATTGCCCAGTGAATACGACATCAGTTAGTGTTGGCACCATTTTCTGTGTGGAAGTGGTTAGAAATCGTGGGTTCATCCACTGGTTGTAAGGTTTGACTAGATATTGCCAGTATGCTTCCCAGTTTAGCCTGGTCTTTTGCCTAATTGCTTCCTCCCTTTCCTTTGCCACCTGTCTCTATTGTTGCTCAAGTTGTTTGACATTTGGAAGAAAACCTGGTACAGTTTATACGACCAAGTTGGCGTTATGTAAATTCTCATTGATATTTTCAAAAACATTGTTTACTACTCTTCTCTTGCTACTATTTTTTCCCTTTCTTCTTGTTTGAGCCGAGAATCCCAGTCTGCAAATAGAATTTCTTTATGTAATTCTTCTAGTTTTGGAAAATCAGCGTTCCTCCCGTCCTCTAAGTCCTGCCACGTGATGAAGTTGGATATACTTTTCAAGATTTCATCATATTCAAGCCTCCTGTGAACGACTTGGCTTGTCATCTTGTCACTAATCTTGCAATAAGGACTTAACTGCAAGATTCTCTGGTAGAGAAGTTCCTTTTGGTGGATTTAGCTGGGAGTTTAGGCTGAGTGCTTCATTTATGAACTGATCAATTTGCAGGTTGTCCTTATACTTATCTATTATGGCTTGTATCTGTGCATCGTTTTTAGATAGGTTGGCCTGATGTTTTATTTGCATCTGCTCGAATTCTTGTTGGAGCTTGGCTATTTGCAACTCTACTTGTTGGTTAGATTTTTCCTGCTCTAACTGTTGTTCCAACAACAAAATTTTCTTTTCTTTTTCTTTAAGCAGCGTCTGGACCTCCATTGCTTTATCAATAGTTGTTGGGGCATAGGCTCCAGCAAATTGTGACAGTCTAGTAAGGTTCTTAGATGGGTCAATGGTTGAACCTTTCCAGACAATATCCATTGGTTCATTGTCAGGAGTGGTAACAGCTGCATCATCCAACTTTGTTTTCTTCCTTTGGATTTTGATGACAGCTTTGTGGGTCGGGCTGTAGAACACATCTAAGGGAGGAATTTCCTCAATTCTCAAAACAATTTCATAGGTGTGAGTGGTAGGAATGAGCTCTAATTCTTGAGTACTTATAGTTTTCTCTATTGTAACTTCTTAAGTTGCTCTGTGTTGTGGAATCTGTACCTCAGGTGTTTTTTCTTCCGTATGGAGCTTTTTATTAAAATGCTCACATTCTTTCTCTAATTAAATAACCGAGGATTTTTTTGACTGGGCGGAGGTAGAGTGAATTTCAGCTTATTTCTTAGCTGAGGTTTGCTTAGCTGCTTTCTCTGTAGACCCAGTTGTGTCCTTTTCTGACTCCTTACTTTTACTGCCCCCATTCTGGGACTATTGTTCTGAGTGCTCTGACTCATGAGTAGACTTCGCCTGAGGCTCTGCTTCGGAGTCCTCTTTAGAATTTTCTTTGGAGCTCTGTTTTAAGCTTACAGTGGGAGTTGGATCCCTTATTGGTTCAATCTGTAATTGGTCCAAAGGGACCTTTAATAATATTCTCTCTTTGTATTCATGAAAGGATTCAAGATCATTGGGGGAAAAAAGTAGTGAGACCATATGCTTCACATCTGAGAATGTCTCTTTCTGTAGGAAGACGTCATCAAATGCATCTTCCTCATGGGTGAAGACCTTCACTTTCACCATGGTAGTGAAATCTTTGGCAGTGTCGTGTGGGTCATACGTGTGGGTCATACTACATTCCTAAGAATGTAGGTAGTTTTACAGATTTCATAATCTTTGCTTCTTTGCATGCGTGTCCAAAATCGTGTAGTGCAAATGCACCACACTGCAATGGAAATGTAGGCCACATGGCCTTTTTCTGCTCCTTTAATCCTTTGCTAAGCCCACCTTCACTTGTCGTTTGGTAGGCTATCTCCCTAGCCATTAACTTGTTGGGGACATAGTATGGGAGGACATGTGGTGAAGAAATGCTTCCAAATACTCTGATATATGTGAATGTTTCCTCCCCAAACCATCTGGCCATAGGAAGGATATCTACTTTGGCTTCTCTAGAAAACCTAGGGGCATTTTGGTTGAAAACTTGTTTATGGATAGGAAACATGACTCCATGACCAATTTTGAAAAAATAGGGGTGAAAGTGAGACTCCCACATATTCTTATGATATATATGAATGGGAAGTGGGTCCTTCACTGTTAAAATTGGAAACTAGGGCCAAACTCCATGTAGGTCATTTTATTAATGGAAGCTGATATTTTTCTTGGATCCCTCTCATCGAGAGGTGTAGGATTGATCTAAATATCATCCGATTCCAATAAGTATTCATGGAGATATGAATTTATTTGTGTTATGGGACAATTCATCAAGGTCGGCCAGCAACCAAATAAACCCCACTTGTGCTCAATGTTTTAGTATAAATAGAGGTGGTCTTCAAGTCATCTTCAACACACTTGGGATCTCTTCCTCTCTACTTGTCTTTGGGCTTTAGTAGGAGGAGAGATCCTAAGGGATAACGTTTCCCTAATCTAGAGGGTAGAAGCCGGAACAGAAGGAACTGCCGGAACTGTCGGGAACTGCCGGAACTATTGAAACTGTCGGAACTGCCGGGAATTTCCAAGAACTGCCAAAACTGTCGGGAACTGTCGAAATTACCGGGAAATACCGGAACTACCAGGAATTTCTGGAACTGCAGGAACTGTCGGGAACTACCAGGAATTGTCGGAACTGCTGGGTACTTCCAGGAACTACCGGAACTTCCAAGAACTGCCGGAACTACCGGGAACTGGTGGAACTTCCGGGAACTGCCGAAATTACCAGGAACAGCTGGAACAGCCGATACTACCGAAACTGTCGGGAATAGCTGGAACAGTCGATACTACTAAAACTGTCGGGAACTGCCGAGAACAGCCGGAACTGCCGGAACTGCGGGGAACTGTCAGAGCATCTATCTCCGAAGTAGAGAAGCATGCAAGGGACAGCTAACTAAAATTGGGATAGTTGTATGGTACTTAGCAGCAAATACACCAAGCATGCAATGTTACAGCTAGCATGCAACAACAAGCACGCTCTACATCAAGCATGCTAGGGACAACAAGCAAGCAAGGTGCAACCAAAGCATAGGTCAATATGGAAACATGGTGTAGCAATGGTACATAATTCAGTACAGTGATGGGTACAGTTATGATTAATGAAGCGTGACGAGATGCATTATAGTGATGATGGGTGCAGCATGGTGCAGTGCAGTGAGGTGCATCATGATGACGAAATGCAGCACAACGATAGGTGAAGGAGTCACCATGGAGAATCAGTTGAAGCAGCATGTCTTCAACTGATCTTATGTATCATCTTCTTAGAGATGATCTATGCTCTTATCTAGATAAGTCAAAGTGTTGACTTTTGTTGTAAACGTACTATCTCTCTCTCTCTCTACTAAACTATTGAAGAACATATAAGAAGAATTGATCAAGGGTTTCCCCACATTGGGGTTTGTCCCTGGCTAGCACCACATCTTGTGTCCTCTTGTCTTGGCTTGTCTTCTGCGATTTATGTTTATGTTCTATTTGCAGTTTACTTTAATGCTGATGTGATTTCTAATCTGGAAAAGATATTGAGCTAACTATGAAAATTGAAATAAATTGCTCTAAGCATAGAACATACCTAAAATTAACATGGTATCGGAGCTGAGATGAACACAAGGCCCAAGTAAGAGTGAAAGAGAAATCACCAAAGACAGTTGGGAAAGGACAAAAGGATCAATGGATTCCTCATCTGTCTTCAAATTCACTGAGGATGAAGTCGAAGCAGAGAATATTATCAGAATGGCGCAGCGAAAGTATCCGATGGCCTACCTAAAGATCACTTCATTGGGAAGTCAAGATCTAAGAATGGAAGGAAAGGCAGATGCGTTGGTTGCAATAAGTTCGGCCATTATTCGAAGGAGTGTCTGAATGGTAGAGACACATCTCTTGATGAAGATAATAATCATTCTAGGGACATCTTCAATGATCAAAGGAATGACAGGTAATGCAGGTCATCAAGGAAATGGCCGACTCTTCAAAGAAAGCAAGGAATCCCAGGTATGAAGAATCAAATGTTGTTTTTGATAAGATAAAGAAGTGTTATCTTGTATTGGCCCTCTCCTTCAGATTCTTTGGGAATCTGACTTATTGATTGTAGTGCTTCAAGGCACTTCATCGGATAGAAGGGTGCACTCTCTAATTTGGTAGAGATGGAAACAATCATGGGATTATACTTGGAGCCAATGCCACCTATCCCAAAAAGGGTGTAGGGAATGTTGCCCCTCAATTGAATGAGGGCAACTCGATTCATTTACAGAATCTCTTTTATGTACCTGATCGTAAGAATAACCTGGTGTCCATTTCAGTAATGGAAGTCAAAGGTTACAGGGTGGCACTCATCGATGGAAAGGTACGTGTTTGAAAATAGAATTTTCAAAGATGTTTTTGAGTTCAGGGTTGTATCAAGTTGTAGGAAGTCCATTGGGGACCATGTCCATTGACACATAGCAACGTCAGATGGTGAAAAGGATGCCTGAATTCAAAAAGAGCATGAAAGTACATGTTTGAGATGTACCGAAGGAAAATCTTACAACGGGACCATTCCCCTCATGTAGTAGGTTCACAAGTTTGGAACAACCCGAGGGGTTTGAGATTCATGATCAAGAATCTCACGTAGGCAGGTGGAAGAAAGCCCTCTATCACTTGAAGCAAAATTCCCCGGGCATAGTATGAGAGGATTGATAGCTGTCAAATGAATCTGAGATTCACTAAGTGAAGCCGATCCAAACAATTGTTTGAAGATTGTGGATGATAGACCTATCATACCAACACCTTCTGAGGACGACCAATTTCAAACAGGTGGAGACCCTCTCCCCTGCAGAAGTAAAAGGGAGTTGGATTCCGGATGTGTAATGGTAAACTGCAAGCCCATGACTACCTCAAGGATCTTAACTTTCAGAAGTTATCTGGTGATGATGCCGGACCAGATTTTGGAAATGCCTCTAAGTTCCATAAACTCATTTGCATTGATGTTCTTGCTGAACTTCCGTCCAGACATATGTTTTGTAGTTAGCATGGTGAGCTCATATTTGGTTGAGCCTCACTAGATTGGTGCTAAGAATCTTCTAAGATATCTTCGAGCACAATCTCTCATGGATTGAGATACACTGCTGGAAATATGAAGCTGCATGATTATTCGAATGTTGACTGGGCAGACAGTGTGGAGGATCACTAGAGCACTTCTCAGTGTTGGTTCTCTTTGGGTTCTGCTTTGATATCATGGATGAGCAGGAAGCATAAGTTGGTTGCTATAAGCACCGCCAAGACCGAATACATAGCTACGAGTATGATCTCGTATGAAGCTGCCTAGTTGTGGAAGCTCTTTAGTGAGTTGTTTGTACACATGATGAATACCACTGTGATTCTCTGTGACAACCAGAGGGGGGATTCGATTATTGAGGAATCCCATATTCGATGATTGCTCTAGCAGATAGAAATCAGATATTGCCTTATTTGGGATATGGTAAGTTGATGAGCAAGGAGGCTCCATTGCATTGAGACTGATGTACAGGTCATAGACATTTTGTCAAAGCCTTGGGAAAGGTCAAATTTGTGACTTTCTTGAATGACTTGGAGTCAATGAGAGACCTTCTTATAAGGGTCCTACATGTTGCATGCATTAAGCTCTGGGAGCTCTGGGGTGCTTGTGGTACTTACTGGAGCAACATACGACCACAGGGCGACTCACCCTCCCTTGGTGGCGTGCTATGTACAGGATGATAGGTTCAACCTTCCCCTGTGATACCCCATGGCGACTGTGGAACAGGATGATTAATTCTCCTGTGGGCAGGGATGATTAGTTCTCCCGTGGAAACTGTGGAATAGGATGATTAGTTCTGTTGTGGGCTAGGATGATTAGTTCTCCCGTGGAAACTGTGAAACGGGATGATTATTTCTCCTATGGGTCGGGATGATTAGTTCTCCTGTGGAAACTGTGGAACAAGATGATTAGTTCTCTTGTGGGCTAGGATGATTAGTTCTCCCGTGGAAACTGTGAAACAGGATGATTAGTTCTCTTGTGAGCCGGGATGATTATTTCTCCCGTGGCGACTGTGGGGTAGGATGATTCATTCTCCTGTGGACAGGATGATTAGTTCTCCTATTGAGGCATCCTACCCATGTAGTCTGGGACTCATGGGAAGTACCTCTCATATAATAAGTGAGTAGGGAAATTGGGTTAGGGACCATAGTAGTACTATCGGTGGATGCATCATTGTATCTACCATACTCCCTATGCTAGGGTGACCTCCATTGATCTGGGATCAATGAAACTAATCTGGGATCAGTATGAGTGGTTTGAGACACTCTCTTGTGATATTGATCTGGGATCAATAAAACTGACTTCGGGTCAGTAAGAGTGATGTGACACACTCTCTTCAGATGAAACTGACTTCGGGTCAGTAGAGAATGGTATGAGACATTCTTGATCAATTCTTCTTCTTCATGGTTCAGCAGAGCAAAGCATAGTAGAGCAGAGCTCAACAGAGCAGCGCAGTGCAGGGCACTGATGGCAAAGATAGTGCAGTCAGACATATGGATAAGCGGATGGAGTTCTCCCTATTTGAGAGGGAGTGTTAAAATTGGCACCTAGGGCCAAACTCCATGTGGGTCATCTTATTAATGGAAGATGATATTTTTCTTGGATCCCTCTCATTCAAAGGTGTAGGATTGATCTAAAGATCATCCAATTCCAATAAGTATTCATGGAGATATGAATTTATTTGTGTTATGGGACAATTCATCAAGGTCAACCAGCAACCAAACAAACCCCACTTGTGCTCAATGTTTTAGTATAAATAGAGGTGGCCTTCAAGTCATTTTCAACACACTTGGGATCTCTTCCTCTCTACTTGTCTTTGGGGTTTAGTAGGAGGAGAGATCCTAAGGGATAACGCTGCCCTAATCTAGAGGGCAGAAGCCAGAACTATCAGGAACAGCTGGAACTGTTGGAACTGCAGGGAACTTCTGGAACTTCCAGAACTGTCGGGAACTGCCGGAACTGCCGGGAATTGCCGAGAACTACCGGAACTGCCGGGAACTGCCAGGAACTGCCGAAACCACCAGAACTACTGGGAATTGCTAGAACTGTTGGGAACTATCAAGAACTGTCGGAACTGTCAAGAACTGCCGGAACTACCAGGAACTGTCGATACTGTCGAAATTGACGAGAACTGCCAGGAACTACCCGAAACTGCCTAGAACAGCCGAAATTGTCAGTAACTGTCGGGAACAGTTGGAACAGTCGGAATTGTCAAGAACTGCCGGGAACAGCCGGAACAGTCAAAACTGTCGAGAACTGTTGAGAACAGCCGGAACTTCCGGAACTGTCAGAGCATCTATCTCCGAAGGAGAGCAGCATGCAAGGGACAACTAACTAACATTGGGACAGTTGTATGGTACTTAGCAGCAAATACACCAAGCATGCAATGTTACAGCAAGCATGCAAGGGATAGCTAGCATGCAAGGGACAGCTAGCATGCAACAGCAAGCATTCTAAGGAAAACAAGCATGCTAAGGACAACAAGCATGCTAGGGACAACAAGCAAGCAAGGGACAACAAGCAAGCAAGGTGCAACCAAAGCATAGGTCAGTATGGAAACATGGTGTAGCAATGGCACATACTGCAGTACAGTGATGGGTACATTCAGGATTAATGAAGCATGATGAAATGCAGCATGGTGCAGCGCGGTGAGGTGCAGCATGATGAAATGCAGCATGGTGCAGCGCGGTGAGGTGCAGCATGATGACGAAATGCAGCACAACGATAGGTGAAGGATTCAGCGTGGAGAATCAGTTGAAGCAGCATGTCTTCAACTGATCTCATGTATCATCTTCTTAGAGATGATTTATGCTCTTATCTAGATAAGTCAAAGTGTTGACTTCTATTGTAAACGTACTATCTCTCTCTCTCTCTGTTGAACTATTGAAGAACATATAAGAAGAATTGATCAAGGGTTTCCCCACATTGGGGTTTGTCCCTGGCTAGCACCACATCTTGTCTCCTCTTGTCTTGGCTTGTCTTCTGCGATTTATGTTTATGTTCTATCTGCAGTTTACTTTAATGCTGATGTGATTGCTAATCTGGAAAAGATGTTGAGTTAACTGTGAAAATTGAAGTAAATTTCTCTAAGCATAGAATGTACCTAAAATTAACATTCATAGTCCATTTCCATCCCATGACAGGAAATTTGGAGCCAAAACAGATTGCATCCATTACATAGGCACTCATAAAAAATAGAGGGTAAACCCTCGAAGAGATACTCCTCTTCCTCCTATACTCCATTATAGCCTTTGCAAAATTATTAGACAAAATTTGGTCCCAATTCATTATGGTTACATTTACGGCTGCATCTATTAATGGCAGCCATTTTGGGGAAAATTTAGTATTATCAGGCTTTCCAAACATCCTATATAATATGGCTACTGCAAAACTATGAGGGGGAGCCATAGATGATGTACAATACATACCCATTTTGTCCTTTTTGATCTTGCCTTCTTTTTGCGTCCAAGTTCGCGTGACGTCCGCTTGGTCTTCATTCTCCTTAGCAAATTTCTCGAGGAACTGTTTATTGTAGAACATTTGTGGTTGTGGCAAGTTGTACATAAGTCGTAGGTTGTCTAGCGAAAAATATCCCATAACCTCCTACCTTTTATTCTTAAATTCTCTGTCTAATATGTACACCTAATCAATTATCCACTTAACCATATCTGTATACGAGATTATCTTTGGTCTTGCGACTATGCAATGCAAAAATGAGCATGTCATCTTGAAGATGGAGGCATCTGAGGAGGCATGACCATCGGTTGTGGCCTTTGTTTCGAGAGGTCTTGGTTGCTCTTCTTCTAATAAATCATACATGGTTTCCCACGTAGAGGTTCCTCCCTCTCTGTTGCATGTAGTATCAGAGAATAAAGGAGTCATTTCTGATTTCTCAGACGTGACTACCTTACCCTTCTTTTCCATTGTTCCCAAAGACTCTTTCTGTGGATTTTTCCTGAAAATGGAGAAAAACAACAGCTATCGGATATACAGAGATAAGAATGAATGCAAGAAGGAATAATACCGATAACTCATGAAAAGGTTACAAGAAAGGATTTTTATTGAACGCAGGTGAGAAGATATTGTATCACGATGAACTTCTTTTCAAACATAAATGTCAGTAACCCTTACTAAATGCCCACCAATGGTTCCTTATCCCTAGCTTTATTGCCCATTAATGTTTGCATTGTAAGTCGAGAAGAAAATTTTTAGGGTGGAGAGGCTTTAAACTGCGAAAATGTTGATTTTTCGATTGCGATGCAATATTGCAAATCGCATTATCGCATTGTGTTTGTGCACTTTTATTAACGTTTCTTTAGTTTCTACAGGATGCGAAATGCGGGCCATTTATTATCATTTCCAAAGCATAGCTTATTTATCAGGTTTTTCTATGTAAAGCCTTTTTATTAAGCAACAGACTTGATTACTTGTTTATAACGTATCTCAGGATTAGGTCCAAGTCTCAATCACATTTCGCAATCTCACATAATGATAAATTTTCAGGCTTCTCTTAAGTGTTTGCAATGCGCTGTGATAAGGGAGATCTTATCATCGCAATTTCGCATTTCGCATTGTTTAGGATAACTTGTTAAGGCGTGCCCCTTATAGGTGGCGATATGCAATGGAGGTCTTAGTTTTAATAATAAATGCCTTAGGATTTAGCTTATATGAGAAACGTAATAGTTTCAAGGTTTTAGCGGAGTATTGTCTTTTGATTGCTTTTTCAAAAAGTGTTTGTTTGATATCTTGCTTTATTCCAAAAATTAACAAGGAAAATGCCTAATGCTAAACTTATTTTTGGAAGGATTTTTTAAGGGTCCCCATTTATTAAAGTAATATTGACTACTACTTCTAATAAATGGGGGGTTATTGGATAGCACAACAATTGGCGATTCACTTGGAAGAACTAGTTATCTTTGAGAGTTTTTTGAAATTTCTAAAAACATCCAACATAAAGACAATTTAGAAAATAAAAATTTCATGCAATATAAGATAAGTAATATTTCTCTAAATAATAAAACAACATCCACCTAACCATCATCCTTTTGATTATCCTTTTTAAATAAGAAAGTTGCTTTGTCTACATCAGTTATTACTTGGTTTTAAAGATAAAACCAAGGGAACTCTTCACAGATCAATGTTTTGGTATGCTCAATTTTCATAGGTAGAGCCTCTGTTTCCAGCAAGCGTTCATAGCCTCGACAAGGTTACCTTTTAACTAGCAATGATTCAGTATCCCATCTAGATAAGAATGCAATTCTTAAAGATAAATTCAGATTTATATACTTATTTCCTTTTTCCAATTTTTCAAAACAATTCCTTTTTCTTTAAAATGTTCATTTTTTATCGCTTAAAGGACAATGTCTTGGTTTGGTGACCAAAATTGACAATGCCATTCACCTGGTTGTAACTTAACTGAACAATCTGGCTCTTGATGAGACCCCTTGTCTTTTGATTAATATAATCTCAAGCCATTACCCTGTTTTGATATGCAGTATTGGTAATGTCAGCTAGTTATGTCCTCATGATCATGGTAAGCTAGCTCTTAATGAGACCTCTTATCCTTTAAGTTAAGCATATTTTAGAATTACACTCTAAAAAATGAAATCTTACTAGATGGGGGGAATCATTGGCTCCTTAAGAGTTTCTGGATGACAATTGTAGAGTTTTAAATATGCTTTTCTGTAGAGAGACTTTGCTTTGTTATAGATACTTTTCTTGACTGATGTAGAGCAAAGGTTTCTTTCTAAAGTTAAGTTTTATCAAAGGTCATTTTGGCAAAGAACAAGCAATCTCAGAGCAATAGAACTTGTCCTATGTTTCAAATGCGAAAATCATTTTCTTAACAATCTTTACTTATATAAGCAAAAGACAAAATACAAAAGAGGCTATTATTTGCAAAGCCAAAAGTAAATGTTCTTCAACTTTTATTATTCTTTCTTTAAAAAAAATAAAGGCAATAATATACAAGGAATAGAAGAGGTCATCTTCTATGAAAAATATTTCTTTAAGATCTATCCATTTACAGGTAGAGATTCTCTATTGCCTGATAAATCCTGCAATAAAACGTTTGATGGGCCTATTTGTTCCACAATCTGAAATGGGCCAAGCCACATTTGTTGGAACTTGGTATGCTTACTTTTTTCCTCATGTAATTTATCCCATTTCAATACCAGGTCTCCCAGTTGAAAAGATTTTGAATTTAAAGAATTTGCATCAAAGGAAGCTTCAACTAATTGTTGATGATTTGCGTGTGTGATTATGGCCTTTTCCCTTTCTTCTTCGAGCTTAAGGATTTGTAATTGTCTAATTTGCATAGAAGAGGAAGGAGTTTCTTCAATGAACTGAACTAGGGCTAGAGAGGGAATAGCTATATTTGTAGGTAGGACAACTTCTTTCCCATAGACCAAATTAAAAGGAGAAGTACCTATGGAGGCCTTCTGAGTTATTCGATCTGCCCATAGAGAAAATATTAAAGATTTATGCCAATTCTTCTGATTTTGGTCAACAATTCGTTTAATAATTCTTATGAGATTTTTGTTCGTAGATTCATCTAACCCATTTCCCTGTGGATAATAGTTAGCAGAGTATTTAAGCTTAAAACCTATTTTAAGAGCAAATTCTGTCATAGTATTACCTGAAAAATAGGATGCATTATCGAACATTAGGGCAGATGGCAGACCAAATCTGGTAATAATAAACTGATCGATGAATTCAATGAAATTTTCAAAATTGGCTACCTTGAGTGGAATGTCTTCCACCCATTTTGTGAAGTAATCAGTTGATGTAAGGATATATCTATGTTGCTTAGAAGAATGAGGAACGATCTCACCTATTATGTCCAATCCCCATTACTCAAATGGTTGTTCAATATTGACTGGTTGTAATGGTAATGCGGGTTTTCTTTGTCTCCCAGCAGTTGTTTGACAAACTTTACACGTTCTTACATAACTTTGTGTATCTTTGAATAACGTTGGTAAGTAATAGCCAACATGCAAGATTTTATGTGTGGTGGTATCTCCTCCAAAATGTCCACTAGCTGGTCCATCATGGAGTTCCTGCAACACATTTTCTGCGTCAAATTTTCAAAACATCTAAGTAAAACAGAATTATAATTTATTCTAAACAACACATCATTGATGATTTGATATTGTCTAGCTTCTAGCCTCAAATCCCTTCTCTTCTTATAATTTAATTGTGTTGGGGAATACCCATTTCTTAAATAAAAGATGATATCAGCATATCTTGGCTCAGTGTCGTTAAGGCTTACTTCATAGGCTTGTACATCATCACCTGAGTCTTGTTTTGTTGATAAATTGGATGCTTGTGCTAACATCCTGCAAAAACCTTGACCTTTTACAATTTTCGTTGGCCTGATTTCAATGTCATATTCTTGCAGTTTTTTTACTCAATTTGCCCTCTTCTCACCTACATCCCTTGCATTAAGAGATTTCTCACTGTTGAGAATGGAACTTACCTTGGTGTGGGTTTTGGGGAGAAAAGGTCTGAAGTGTTTCGTTGATTTGAAGACAGAAAAAGCTTGTTTTTCAACATCTAAGTAGTTCAATTCAACCCCTTGCAAATTGGAGCTAAAGAAAGATATTGAGGCTTCGGCTTTTTCATCATTGACCTGTGTCAATATAGCGACATATGATTTCTCGGAAGAAAAAGTTTACAAAATGAAATGATTGTAAAAAATTGGAGTTGCTAAAGAGGTAGCATTTATGATTGCTTGTTTAATCAAATTAAAAGCTTCATGTTCTGTGTGTCCCCATTTAAGAAGAGAATTTTTCTTAATCGTAGATTGAAGAGGTAAAACGATTCGTGAAAAGTCAGGGACAAATATTTTAACAAAATTTATCTGTCCTAGGAAATAGTGCATAGTGTTAGCACTTGAAATTTCACCTCAGGCTGAAAAGGCAAATCTCAAAGCTACATCAAACCATTCAGCCTCGTAGCTAGCCCTACGGGGCAGGAGAAGGCTCTCTCCGGTCAATCTCGTTAAATTTTCAATGGGAAGAGATGACCAATCAAGGTAACACAGATATTAGGCTAGTAAACTGATTTAAAGGTTGATTTGGGGTTTTTTGGGTTTTTGGTGGCAAATTGAGGATCTGCAATTTAGGGTGCGGGGATTTGACACAGTTTCTGCAGGGGAGTCTTTGGGGCAAGGTAGGAGATTGTGTAGATGTCTTTAGCTGAAATGGATGATGTGGAAGAAAGATAAGAAGGCTAAAGAGAGCAAACAATGGATTTGAATTCTCTTTAGACAGTAGAAAACATAGAAATTAAACAAATTTGAAAGCAGAGCATGCAAGCATGAATTCTAACTTTATCACTTCATTTGTTTAATATGCAGCAGTATAGAAAGGAAATGAATCACATAACAAAGCTTACAATAACATTACAATAACATGAAGAGACACACCATCAACACAATGAGTCCACAAGAATCCCAATGATGACTGCAAAACCCTGGTCTTCCTTAGCCAAAAATTGCAGAGATACAAGTGAAATATACAATGATAGCTCCTCCCTCAAGAGTCCAACCATGAAAATGAGCATGAAAGTACATAATATAGATGATCTAACCTCTTTCCCTGCCTCCATGGGTCGAGCTCACTATCCTAGGAGCTGTTTGAACAACTTCTAAACTAAGCACTACAAAATAGGCAGTCAAAACAACTTGCCTCTAAAAACTTGGAAACCAGTTCATACAGTCAATTTTACCCTTTTACATGAGAGAAACTTCTAGAAGAGTAAAACAAGAGTAAAAGTACCCAAAAAGTGCCACAAGTACAGTCAAAAGGACCACCATCGACCTCAGCAAGTCAAACTGGAGCTAAACTGCAAATTCTGGGCTGAACTGGTCAAATCTGGCAAAGTTCCCTCAACGGGTCGCGCACATCCAGCTCAACGGGTCGCGCACTTTGGGGCCCTGTTTGGAGGCCTTCCCGGTGTCAGAATGAGGTGCAGGATAGCTCGTTGGAAAGGTATCTGAGTCTACTTTCCAACCCAACTAGAATTTTTCGATTTGGAGGTCATTTGCCTAGTCAAAAGTCAATTCTCCCAAGACTACTTCTGCAGCTCAAAAAAGGGGCAGAAAGTCAAAATTTGGCTGTATTTTGACCTTTTGGAGGCCCAAAACTCCATGAAAACTCAAGGTAATGCATGGGCATATGTAACTTTGCATGAAAAATCCAAAAATGCTGAGTTTTCGCAAAACGGAGCTACGATGACAAAGGGTCTCACCGGGGGTGAGACCCGTTGAGAAGCCAAACCCTGTAAATTGCCCAAAAATGCCAAAAATGAGCCAAAACTTCCAAAAAATTTTGTGCTTGGTGTTGTGAAGAGGCTAGTGGGTGTCATGATGAGTGAGAGAAGCCTTGGCCAAGATGCGGAGGGGGTTGGTCTTCTTTTTCCTCTTAAGAGCCTCGGTCAACCTTCTTTGGAACATTTTCATCTTTGCTTTACAAACGTGCATCCTAGCCCAATAATGGTTTTTCATGTTCCTTAGCAGCCTTTTGTCTTGGTTGGCCTTAGCCAACAGCCTCTCCAAGTGGGCATTCTCCTGAATAAGCAATGACTCCCGGTCAATAGGCAATGGGTCACCGGGCCTCCTACGGTTTAGGACTCGGTCACTACGAATCCTCCAAATCTCATCAAGTGCCTTCTCCTCCTCCAGCTGTGTGTTCCGCTGCTCTAGATATGTGATGGTCCATTGGGCACCCTCAAGTCTCCACTGCAAAACATCATTCTTGGCCCTGAGCTGCTGAATGATCTCCTTTGCCTCTTGGCTAGGAGAACTGACCTCAAGATCAATCACCGGATCCTCATGAACCATGGGCTCTTTGCCCCTCTGCAATACCTGTGCTGGCGAAGAAAACGAGGCCCCTTCCACCTGCTGTGGAGATAACACTCGCTGCTCTGAAGATGAAGGCGAGACCCCTTCCACCTGCTGTGGAGATAGTACTCGCCTAGCTGCTGCAAATAAGGCCCTTGGGCCTTTCTGATAAGTGACCATGGGAGTAGAGCTGACATGTCGGGTGATAGGAGCATCAGGCTGCTGAGATGGTCCTCCCTCCTCATGAATAGCCTCCTGATGTGGCTAAGGTGGCATTGTGAAAAACTCACGGGAGATGAACTCCTCCCATGAGATGCCCTGCTGTGTCAACTGATGCAATACTACTAGCTGAATCAAACCATAATGGCAAAGGCTCCTGTACTGCTGGGCCGGGGTCTTCCTCTGCAACATGGGCACCATCCTCTGAATGTTATGGGAAAGGGGTAGGGTTTACATTTTTAGTCATTAGGGATGGGGAAAGATTTGCATTTCATTTATAAAATAATATGGGAAGAGAGATGAACATATGAGTGTAAGTGATAGGGAAAGGAAGGGAAGCCAACCAAAGGGAAAAGTAACTTGAAACAACACAAACCCTAGCACAGTTTGGTCATGAACATAGTAGCCATATAAAGAGTTCCACTTGCAAAATTTTGATCATAAACACATGCCCATGACATCCACCATTCATAACAACAATGAATCCATGTTTAGAGCACCTACCTCGAGCAAATTTGGTGATTTGGAAGAAGATTAGGGAAATTTTTTGAAGTTTGCAGCAGACTGGCTCAACGGGTCGCGCACCTCCCAACAGGTCGCGCACGTTGAAAAAATACACTGCAGGCAGCCTCTTGACGGGTCGCGCCCCTCTCAACGGGTCGCGCTTTTGCAGGAGGATTTTGGAGGCCTTCCCGGCATCGGAATCAGGCGCAGGATGGCTCGTTGGAAATTTATTTGAGTCTACTTTCCAAACCAAGTGGAATTTTTCAATTTGGAGTTGATTTGACCTGTCAAAAATCAAATCTCCCAAGACTGGTCAAAAAGTGCCAAATGAGGCTGCCTGAAAGAAGAGTGTTGTTGCAGTCAACTTTTGAATGCCTTCCTCAACCCCAAATTGAGCTCATGATAGCTCATTGGAAATATATTTGTGTCTAGTTATCATTTTACCCATCAAGAAAATCATTTGGCCAACCAAGCTAGGAGAAAACTTGATTTTCCCAAGGTCACTTTCAGAGGTGTCTTTGATTCTCCTGAGGCAACGGTATTCTTGACATTTTTCTCAAATCATGACACCTGTGCAAAAAGTGAATGAGGTTTTTCTTCCTTGGCATGTTGTGGACAAAAACCTCTCTCAGTTTCCCAAAATTCATCTTTGATTGCTCTGAAACATCATTTGAGTGCGACTTGTCCCGATGTGTGAAACAAGGAATTCTGTCGAAATGAAGCGAAATGAAGGGGATAGGGGGCTTCTAAATTCTTGAGGAAATTTTTGGGAGTGGGGAGGGATGTTAGGAAGCAGGGGAAAGTGGAATCTCAGAGATTGAGCAAGGGGAAGGGGTCCAAAAGGGCAAAACACAGGCCAAACCTAGAAAATTGCCAAGTTGTAGCTAGAAACTAGGGTTTGTGCAAAAATGAGGAATTTGGCGGATCTAAGGGATGGGAAGTGTTTGATAAGGTACTTTAAGGATAGGGGAAGGTGTATGAACATCAGGAAACAAGTTTTGTCGGTGATTTAACCATCCAAGAGAAATTGCCTTCAAAACCCTAGGAGAGGGAAATGAGCTTGCCTAGGCACAACTGAAGCATGAATAAGGTGTAAAATGACTCATTCGACACTGACATGATAATGAAAACCCTCTGAATGATGATAGGCTCAGATGAATGATGACATGGACTGACATTTGGGCAAACCCTAGGCTTAATGCCTAGTAACCAAATTTTGCTTGAAGACTCACTGAAATGACAAAATTTGACCTTGACACTCTGAGACCACTTTGTAAGAGCATATTTGATCACTGTAGGAAGGCTGGAAAGACTGACACTAACACATAGATTTTTTGTTGTGAGGTAAAGGAATCTCGAAGATTTCTCTTATTCTATTAGGGTCAATGTGAATCCCTACTTTGGATACAATGAATCCAAGGAGTTTTCCTTCACTTAATGCGAAGAAATATTTCTTGGGATTAAGAGAAATTCCATACCTCTGACAATGCTCAAAGATTTGTTTTAAATTTCTTAAATGATTACTGCACTTTTTGGAATATACAGTTATATCATCTAAGTAGATTACAACTGATTTGTTTACTAGACCCTTGAAAGTTATGTCCATGGCTCTTTGAAAAGTTGCACCGGCATTGATTAGTCCAAATGGCATCTTTTGATAAGCATAAGAGCCCCATTTTGTTCTAAATGTAGTATTTAGCTGGTCATCTGGATGTACTAGAATTTGATTATAACCTAAAAATCCATCCAGGAAAGACATCAATTCTGAGCCTGCAACTGATTGCAATATCGGTTCCATTGGAGGTAGTGGAATGTTGTCCTTCTAACATGCTTTGTTGAGATTGCGAAAGTCTATACATATTTGAATATCACCATTCTTTTTTCTGACTGGGACAAGGTTGGAGACCCACCTGGAATGTCTGACAAGAAAAATAATCTTGGCTTTCAGCAATTTATTCAATTCAGATTTAATCTGATTTTCTAAATTTGGATGTATCTTTCTCAATTTCTGCTGCACAGGCTTTTCATCAGATGTCATGGGGATGGTATGTTGAATTATAGAAGTGTCATATGTTTTAATATCTTCATAGTTCCATGCAAAGACATTCTTATATTTCTTCAACAAACGTAGAAAGAATGATTTTTCGTCTGACACAAGACCAAGGCCTAGATTGATATTTTGAGGTTTAAGGTCAATCCCAAGGTTGATCAATTCAAACCTCAGAGTTGAACTCGAAAGTTTTGAATTGGTGGGTTTTTTGAATCTGTCTTTAAGGTCATATAAATCTTCAAACTTTATTACAGACTTGCGTATAGCATTCTTGGTTGTTCCTTGCTTAAGTTGGTTGTCGTGCTGATCTTCATCAATTATCTAGTCATCATAAGAGCCTTCTGATGTCAAAAAGCTTAAGATATCCAGATCATTATTAAAGTCTCTCCCATTGGTGATATCGTTCAGAATAGAAGGCCTAAAATTCAATTCAATAGAAAAGTGATCAGGGCTATAATCTTATGGTTGAATGAGCTTGGAATCCACATTAGCTAAAAGATCGGCACTTGCATTTTGGAGTGTCGGGATGGGAGAAATATTAAAAGCGGTAAAGTGGGAATTAAGGTCTTGGACTAAAGATTGATAATGTTTCAAATTTATGTAGATAATATTCTAGATACATCGCATTAGGTTTCTTTTCTTATCGACGTTTCGAACCAGCAACGGTGGTTCATCTTCGGCACATCCTGAAGATGAACCATCGTTGCTGGTTCGAAACGTCGATCAGAAAAGAAACCTAATGCGATGTATCCGAAAGATTATCTACATAATGATGAAACTCGCAGAAACCTCAAAGACCAAATGTTTCAAATGTCTAGACAAATGGTGTATAGTGTTTCTTACCTGTTTAATCACAATTCTGAATCTCCAAACACTTGAAGATGTTTGAAATTAAGGCTGATGGCTTTATACAAACCTTGAACTAATGATTCATATTCAGCAGTGTTTTTTATGCAATCAAATTCAAGCATGCATGCTAACATGGTATTTTCCCCTTCTGGGCTAGCTAATATGCATCTTGCTCCTGCTCCATCATTGGATTTAGATCCACCAAAAAATAATCTCCAAAATAAAGACCTAACTACAGGTTTATTTACAAAATTAACACACTAGAAGTATTTGTTTGAGAAAAGTTTTCAACTTGCGATACAACAAAGTTTTCCAAGAAAGGTGAAGTATAAGCATTAAAATTTCCTAGAAATGAATCTACTGAGTAGTTTCCAATGATATTGTTGTTATACACAACCGGTTCATTTTCTCCTTCTAGCTCTGTGACAATGTACTTTTGATGTTTTTCGCAATCAACCCTTATTTGATTTGGTTTGCTAGTATAGGGAAGCCATATGTGAGACCAGTCATTCGCAAAGTAACCATGGAGCTTTTCTGACCAGTCTCTACTAAGGATTAAGTCGTAGAACTTGGGAATATCAGCTACAAGAATGTCAATGACTTGACAAAATTTAGGGTTTGATGAGAGTCTGATAGTAACTTGATTAAGTTCCCCAACAACTTCGACTTGGGATCGATCTAACTGTACGATGCATACAACAAATTTTTGAGGCTGAACATTCAACTTTGCACAAACTGTTCTAGGTAAAATGTTAGATGAAGCTCCAGAATCAACTAAACAGTTGTGTAAGTTTCTATTAAAAATTTCAAAAGTCAACAGAAATGGAGTATGGGATTTAGATCTTCCTCCTATTAGAGCAATATCGGTAGGATTGATTTTGTCTAAAGGGGTGCTAGGGGGTCTTCCCATTTCTTGGGAAGCTTACAAGATCACAGCGGAAGGAAGAGGTGAAGTAGGTACTGCTTTGAGTTCCTTAAGGAGTAGCTTCTGCTGATGTTTTAATTTGCTAAGCTCATGAAAGGTAATGTTTTCCCTAGTCTTTTACATATCATCAACAATATTATATTCCATTTCATCGGATAGTATCAGGGTTTTAGTTGGAGGTGAAGAATTCAGTTGAGAAGGAGTAGTTTGAGTGGATTTAGGTGAAGATTTCTTACTTGTTGTTTTGTCCTTAAGAGGTGGCCTTGAAGCCTTCTGCTTTGGATTTGTTTGTGGCAAATCAATGGGGTTTTTACTTCGGGTGGAAATAGGCAATGCGTCTTGTGTTTCTTCGTTGGGAAGAATAAAATCCCACATTCCTTGTAACTCTTTCACTTCTTCATCATTTGTTTGTTCTTCATTTGTAGAGACTGCATCTTCTTCCCCATCTAATTCAGCATTTGATATGGTGTTTTGGGTTTTAGGATCATTTGGGGAATTCTTTTTATATGGTCTGAAAGATTCCTTTGAGGAAGTCTTTGCTACTTGTTTTATGATATCAACCATTTCATTAAACATTGTTTTGAGGACTTTCTGTAAACCTTCAACATCAAAAGGATCTTTTTGTGGTTTTTTCTTGGATTCATCCATAAAAGTCACTTTCTTGGATTTTCATTCTTCCAATGCGTTTTTCTTATCTAAGGCTAGAATTCGTTTTTCTACAGCTATTGCTTCTTTCATATTTTCTGCCAGAGTTGGTTTGGCAGCTCTATTGACGAAAATAGTTGTATTTGAAGGGAGAGAAGAAAGATACCACTCAATTTGGACTTCATCACTGGGCTTGGACGTTGCTGGTATTTTATTCAGTAATTTATTAAAGTGAGAGTTGAAGTCTTTAATTAGTTCTTTAGGCTTGGATTTCAAATTGGAGAGATCATTGATTAGGGTAGTTGTGGATTTGTCATCTCCAAATTTGGTTAGGAATTTCCCTTGAAAGGAATCCCAACTATTAATAGAAGCTAATGGTAATGAGAAGTACCATGATCCTACTGCTCCTTGTAAAGTATATGGGAATAATCTTACAACTGCATCTTCTTCTACTAGTTCATTTAAGTTAATGGACAACATAAAAAAATTTATGTGTTCCTCAGCTAGTAGGTCATTATCAGGATTGAACTTTGGTAGCTATTTTTTTGGATGTGTTGGCAATGGATGTAAAGGTGTCGCCATCCTTACAACTCCTGGATTTGTCCATGTCCTAGGAGGATTTTGAGCCATTGTTGGTATCTGCGTAGAGGAAGATGATCTAATGGTTGAAGGTGACTAGGTAGAGGATGAAGTTCCAATACCTATTTAAATCATGATCTGGTGTTGTGAGGTGGGTGATTGGTCTTGTGATGATATGGATGGAATGAATGAGGATGATTGAGGTGATGATGAAAGAACCTCACTATGAGATTCAGATGGTGTCTTCTTAGCTTTCTTACGGCTTGGTAGAGGGAACTCGAATGGTGGAATCCCAAACTTTTCACTTTGTGCTCTAGTTAACCGCTGAGATGGTGTAAAATGACAGGTAACGCTAGCTTGAGATGACTCAGATTTTTCTTGAGATATCGAAATCCCCTGTAATTTATTAATCAAAGATTGTACTTCAAGGGCTTCAATAGAAGAAGAATGATTTGGCTTCTTTGGGATTTCAATAGTGGACTTTCTGGGTTTCTTTACAACTTCTCCTTTAGGATTGGGATATTTGGAAGGTGATCGAGAAGTTGGAGGTGATGGTGAGGGAGTTTTACTCTTAGAATGGCCCGTTAATTTGGATTTAATTGCCATTCATATTCATGCCCTCCTTCTAGCACCAAAATGTTGAAGCCTCAAAAATCGTTGCTTACAACGTGGGGGAAAACCACCCAGTCTGGACCTTGGTTGGTAGCTCCTTTTCCATTTTGTGTAGTGGCTCCGACTGAGGATAATGGGACTAGTTTCCCAATAGAAATTATGATAGTGCTAATGGGGTGATAAATGGTAGTTCGGAGGAATGTTTAAGCAAAGTAATATATTCTAAAATAATAATCACATGCATATATCCTAGTTTTAAACACTATCTAACTATGACTATACCCAGGAATAAAAGTAAAGTATGTGATCTACAATAATGTCCTAGAGAAATTGGTAATAAATATCATTCAACTATAGTAAGAAGTGAAATCATTTTAACAATTATCATTTTGGATATATAGTTAGCCAAAACGATATTGAAAGATATATCGCATAAGAAATTGTTCACGTATTTAGCACAAAGTTAGGTCATCACCATAAAAAAGTGCAATAATTGTAACCAAGATTCAAACTTTCATACATAAGCAATTTTAAGAAAATCTATTGTTTGATACATAAATAAAACAAAATCACAAGATAAAAGTACCATTTGTAATAAGTTTTGCTCATGTGTTTCAGCAATATCGACCTACTTCCAATCAATCCAACACCATCTAAGAGAACAAAAGTGAAACTTCAGTAGAACATGCCAGACAAAATGAAAATAAATCATGTTCCATTCATTTCACCAGAATCTCATCAAAGGTAAAAAAATGCACGTTTTGAAGATTGTTTCTAATAAAAATTTTGGACCCCTCTCTAAATGCATGAGAGGGGTTTAGATACTAAACTATAAGTCCTAAAAATAGATTATTACAAAAATAGCTCAGGAAGTTTAAATGACCTTCCTCATATTATGCTAAATGAAACTCAAAATAGAAATAAAATACGGTGACTAACTCCTTTGTGTTTGATCCTTAAGATCACAGATATACATCATTGGTTTGAGTTGTGTCAGTTGGTCGATCACAGCTTCAACTGCCCAGTGAATACGGCATCGGTCAGTGTTGGCACCATTTTTTCTGTATGGAAGTGGTTAGGCATCGCAGGGTCATCCACTGGCTGTAAGTTTTGACTAGATATTGCTTGTCTTTCCTTTAGCATGGTCAATTGTCTCCATGTCTCCATTGTTGCTCGGGATGTTTGAAATTTGGAAGAAAACCTGGTATAGTTTCTGCTACCAAGTTGGCACTATGTAAATTCTCATTGATATTTTCAATAACGTTGTTTTTTTTTGTTGCTGCTACTGTTTTTTCCCTTTCTGCCTGTTTGAGCCGAAAATCCTAGTCTGCAAATAGAATTTCTTTATGTGATTCTTATAGTTTCGGCAAATCAGCCTTCCTCCCGTCCTCTGAGTGGTTCCAGGTGATGAAGTCGGAAATCCTTTTCAAGATTTCATCATATTCAAGCCTCATGTAAACTACTTGGCTTGACATCTTGTCACTAATCTCGCAATAAGGACTTAACTGCGAGATTCTCTTGCAGAGAAGTTCCTTTTGGTTATTTAGCTGGGAGTTAAGGCTGAGTGCTTCTATTATGAACTGATCAATTTTCGGATTGTCCTTATACTTATATTTTATGGCTTGTATATGCACATCCTTTTCAGCTAGGTTGGCTTAATGTTTTATTTGCATCTGCTCGAATTCTTGTTGGAGCTTGGCTATTTGCAACTCTGCTTGTTGGTTAGATTTTTCCTGCTCTAGCTATTGTTCCAACAACAAAATTTTCTTTTATTTTTCTCTAAGCAGTGTCTGGACCTCTATTGCTTTGTCAATAGTTGTTGTGGCATAGGCTCCAGCAAATTGCGACAGTCTAGTAAGGTTCTCAGATGGGTCAATGGGTGAATCTTTCTAGACAATATCCATTGGTTCATTGTCGGGAGTGGTAACAACTGCAACATCCAACTTTATTTTCTTCCTTTGCCTTTTGACGACAGCTTTGTGGGTCGGGCTGTAGAACACATCTAAGGGAGGAATTTCCTCAATTCTCAAAACAATTTCAGAGGTGGGAGTGGCAGGAATGAGCTCTACTTCTTGAGTACTTACAATTTTCTCTACTGTAACTTCTTGAGTTGCTCTGTGATGTGGAGTTTTTACCTCAGGTGTTTGTTCTTCTGTATGGAGCTTTTTATTAAAATTCTCCCATTCTTTCTCTAAATCAATAACTGGGGATTTTGTTGACTGTGTGGAGGTAAAATGAATTTCAGCATGTTTCTTAGCTAAGGTTTACTCGGTTTCTTTCTCTGTAAACCCAGCTATGTCCTTTTCTGACTCCTTAATTTTACTGCCCCCATTTTGGGACTATTGTTCTGAGTGCTCTGACTCATGAGTAGACTTCGCCTTAGACTCTGCTTCAGAGTCCTCTTTAGAATTTTCTTTGGAGCTCTATTCTAAGCTTACAATGGGAGTTGGCTCCCTTATTGCTCCAATCTGTAATTGGTCCAAAGGGACCTTTAATAATCTTCTCTCTTTGTATTCATGAAAGGCTTCAAGATCACCTGGGGAAAAAAGTAGTGAGGCCATATGCTTCACATCTGAGAATGTCTCTTTCTGTAGGAAGACGTCATCGAATGCATCTTCCTCATGGGTGAAGACCTTCACTTTCACCATGGTAGTGAAATCTTTGGCAGTGTCGTGTGGGTCATATTGCCTTCCTGGGAATGTAGGTAGTTTTAGAGATTTCAATATCTTTTCTTCTTTTCATGCGTGTCCAAAATTGTGCAGTGAAAATACACCACACTGCTACGGAAATGTAGGCCAAATGGCCTTTTTCTACTCCTTTAATCCTTTGCTAATCCCACCTTCACTTGTCGTTTGGTTGGCTATCTCCCTAGCCATTAACTTGTCGGGGACATAGTATGGGAGGACATGTGGTGAATCAATTCTTCCAAATACTCTGATATATGTGAATGTTTCCTCCCAAACCATCTGGCCACGGGAAGGATATATACTTCAGTTTCTCTAGAAAACCTAGGGGCATTTTGGTTGAAAACTTGTTTATGGATAGGCAACATGAATCCATGAAAAGATTTGTAAAAATAAGGGTGAAAATGAGACTCCCACATATTCTTATGATATATATGAATGGGAAGTGGGTCCTTCACAGTCCATTTTCGTCCCATGATAGGAAATTTGAAGCCAAAACAAATTGCATCCATTACATAGGCACTCATAAAAAAAGGAGGGTAAACCCTCGAAGAGATACTCTTCTTCCTCCTATACTCCATTATAGCCTTTGTTAAATTATCAGACAAAATTTAGGCCCAATTCATTATGGTTGCATTTACGGCTGCATCTATTAATAGCAACCACTCTGGGGAAAATTTAACACTATCAGGCTTGTCTAACATCCTACATAACATGGTTGCTGCAAAACTATGAGGGGGACCTATAGATGTTGTAGAATACATACCCATTTTGTCCTTTTTGATCTTACCTTCATTTTACTTCCAAGTTCGTGTGACGTCCACTGGGTCCTCATTTTCCTTAGCAAATTTCTCGAGGAACTGTTTGTTGTAGACCATTTGTGGCTATGGCAGGTTTTACATAAGCCGCAGGTTGTCTGGCGAAAAATATCCCATAACCTCTTGCCTATTATTCTTAAATTCTTTGTCTGAGATGTCCCTTGATAAATTGTCCACTTGACCATATCTGTATATGGGATTATCTTTGGTCTCACGGTTATGCGGTGCAGAAATGAGCATGCCGTCTCGAAGATGGAGGCGTTTGAGGAGGCATGACCATCGGTTGTGGCCTTTGTTTCGAGAGGTCTTGGTTTCTCTTCTTCTAATAAATCATACATGGTTTCCCACATAGAGGTTCCTCCCTCTCTATTGCATTTAGTATCAGAGAATAAATGAGTCATTTCTGATTTCTAATACGCGACTGCCTTACCCTTCTTTGCCATTGTTCCCAAAGACTCCTTTTGTGGATTTTTCCTGAAAATGGAGAAAAGCAGCAGCTATCAGATATACAGCTATAAGAATGAAGGAATAATACAGATAACTCATGAAAAGGTGACAAGAAAGGAGTTTTATTGAATGCAGGTGAGAAGATATCGTATCACGTTGAACTGCTTTTCACACATAAATGCCATTAACCCTTACTAAATGCCCACTAATGGTTCCTTATCCCTACCTTTATTGCCCATTAATGTCCGCATCGTAAGTGGGAAAGAAATGTTTTAGGGTGGAGAGCCTTTAAACTACGAAAATGTTGATTTTGTGATTGCGATGCAATATTGCAAATCGTATTATCGCATTGTGTTTGTGTGCTTTTATCAACGTTTCTTTAGTTTCTGTGGGATGTGAAATGCGGGCCTCTTGTTATCATTTCCAAAGCATAGCTTATTTATCAGGTTTTTCTATGTAAAGCCTTTTTATTAAGCAGCGGACTTGAGTACTTGTTTATAACGTATCTCGGGATTAGGTCCAAGTCTCAATTGCATTTCGCAATCTCGCATAATGATAAGTTTTTGAGCTTCTCTTAAGTGTTCGCAATGCGATGTGATAAGGGAGATCTTATCATCGCAATTTCGCATTCCACATGGTTTAGGATAACTTGTTAAGGCGTGCCCCTTATAGGTGGCAATATGCAATGCAGGTCTTAGTTTTAATAAGAAATGCCTTAGGACTTAGCTTATATGAGAAATATAATAGTTTCGAGGTTCTAGTGTGGTATTTTCTTTTGATTGCTTTTTCAAAAAGTGTTTGTTTGATATCTTGCTTTATTCCAAAAATTAACAAGGAAAATTCCTAATGCTAAACTTATTTTTGGAAGGGTTTTTTAAGGGTCCCCATTTATTAAAGTAATATTGACTACTACTTTTAATAAATGGGGGATTGATGAATAGCACAATAGGTGGAAAAATATTGGAGGCCAAAGGTGTTGGTAGATTTTTTGGCTTACAAATCACAAGGAATGTTTTTTCACTCATCTAATAATTTTTAATGATGTTCTCTTGTTTAGCCAAGTTTCCACACTCCAATGGAAGTAACTCTTCCTCACAACTTCTAAATTTGGAGCAAAATCCAGATTATTCATGAATAATATGAAATCTCTCCTCATTCACGCTTTTTCCAAACAAGACATTATATTAGAGATTGCAAATATCTTTGAGGTCAGATCTTATTCTCTTGAAGAAGGCTTCACTTATCTTGGTTTCAATTTGAATCCAAACAAATATTGTTCCAAGGACTGGCAATGGCTTATTAACAAATTTGAACGCAGGCTGACTCATTGGGTACTCAGATGGTTGTCCTTGGGGGGCAGGTTGATTCTTGTTCAATTAGTGGTCCAGAATATTTTGGTATACTAGATGCACTTATATATGGTGCCTAGTCATGTCATTAAGAAAATGAAGTCTATTATTGCATTGCATTTGGTTTGGGGAAAATGTTGGAAAAAAAAAAATCATTTGGAACCTCTAGATGATATTAAAAAATTCAAGGATTATGGTGGGTGGGGGATAAAAGATACCAAGATTTTCAAGTGGGCTTTATTGACAAAGAGTTTTGGCGTGCCATGTCTGGAGGGGGTATTTGGAAGGCAATTCTAAGAGATAAATATTTGAAGTGCAGACCTCCCTTGGAATGTTTCAGGATTGGTCATTTCCCAATTTGTAATGCTTCATACATTTGGAATAGTTTTATGAAGACAAAACTATGGTTATTTAAAAATATTTATTGGGAGATTGGGAATGGCTCAGGGGTTTTAGTGGGTATTGATCCCATCCATGGTATGTGTGGAGAACACCTACTATCATATATGTTATTATAAAAAAATTACATAATAAAGGTTTTTTTTCTCTTGTCTTAGATATGTGATGCTTATGATTCGATGTAGTACTACCTCATATGGAAGGATGTTGATGTGATGGGTATGTCTGGTTCTAACAGTGTGATTTGGCAGCGGTACGTAACACAACTCAATTCTATAGGAATTATTATTTGCGAGAGAAAATATTATCTTAGGTGAAATGGTGTCCTTTTCTTAGGTCAACTAGTGGTTTGAAAGGTATACAATCATGTTTCTCTCTCATTACAGGTGCCCATGACAATTAGTTGGTTCGAGAATATTTGTACATGGAATGTGCCTCTAAAGATCTAAATATTTGGCTTGCTTGTTTGGAAAAACAAGGTCCTCACATGGGAAAATCTATGCAAGAGAGGTTTTGAAGGTTCGGGAATATGTTATTTATATAAAGGTGCCCTTGAACATGTGCTTAACTTGGTCATACAATGTTATTTGGCCACATCCATCTAGGTCTGAGTTCTTCTGATTTTAAATTTTCAAGCGCAGTCGTATTTTCATTATATGGAGGAATGCTTTAAATGGTGGATGGTTCATTGTTCGGCGTATCAGACTTTACCCTTTCTTATTACTTGGGGTATATAGAAGGACAGGAATAATTTGATTTTTGAGGAATGCCCTTTTGATACAACACATAACTGTGATAACATTTGTGCCTCATATAGTGAATATGGTCAGAAGTTTCGAAAGGAACAACCGCGCAAATCCTTGATGGGGGGTCTTAATACAACGTTTTCGATAGGTTACTTCAATAGGGCTACAAAAAGTGGATGTTGTGGGTGTGGTGTGCTCGTTGATATTTCACAGGTACATAATTATCAATTCTATTGGAGTTGTGGAGACAGGATGAACAACAAGGTTAAAGTGGTTGCCTTGTGGGGACTCCTATATTAGGCAAAGAGGCTCTGTATTGATTATATACTTATTTTTGGAGATTCTTAGGTCGTTATAGAGTGGATTAATGGAAGGTCCTCTTTTTACCCTCCTTTTCTCTGCAACTGGATGCACAGGATCGATCCACTAAAGGATTCCTTTCAACACATATCCTTTGAACATGTTTTCAGGGAATGGAACTCTTTTGTTGATGTGCTATCAAAGAAGGGGCTCTCTACGTTACCTAGAATAATTTACTACAATGTTCTTTATCACGATGACCAGAGGAATGCTTTATCTTTTCCACTTGTTTGATTTTACAGTATGCGTTCTAGTTTTCACACCACTTGGTTTGTCGTTTTTTGTATGGTTTGTGTAGTCATTACACAATTCAGGCTTTTGTACTAGTCTCTATAAAACGATATTGGCTTTAGTTTTGGCATAGATGGATGTCAAATTTTTTAGATAAATCGTTGACGATTTTCTGTCATGTCGACAGCCATCTCTCGATGGTACATGTTGTATCTTCTATTTTTCTTATTCTAGCCATAACAAAGTATTTTCTTCTAAATTTTCTTGATCATATGTAACCAATTTTCTTATTATACTTGTCACGCAACAGGTATAATGCATCAATTTTTCCATTGACTTTACATTACTTTAACTTTGACTAAAAAAAATTATACATTTACCATAGTTTAGCTTTAATTGTTTTTATTATTTATTTATCTTTATTATTTAAATATGTTTTTCTTGCATCCCATTAGTTGATATTATTTACTTCTTATTGTCGATGATAGTCCTGCAATGCATTGCAATAACACCAAATATATTAATGGGTTGCTGATAAAAAGTACATAAGTCAGTATCGAAATCAAATGTTTACACATGGTATTTAGTTAACGATCAAGTCACAAATCTTATTCATACCAAAATGAGTAATGATGGGACAAATTTTATTGACATATATCTACCAAATCCTTTCTTTGAGATTTAATGTTTTCGTGATCCTCTCATGAAAGATTTGTTACGTGATCAAATATCTTTTAATAGTTTATTTGCTCAGATTTGGTTTATTCATATTGCCTTTTATATATGATTTTACCTATGATTTCATTTCATTTGTGAAAAAGAATCTCCATTCTCACATATTTTCCCTTTGTTCTAGGTATTTCTTCTTTGGGTCCCCTTTGAATATATTTCCTTTCTATAAAGTTTTAAAATTACTTTGACTGAAAACTATTACCTCACAAGTCAACCTTCAACTATTTTTTTTTTCTTTTTACTTTTTTTTTAATATTATTTAGTTTTAAAAATTAAGACAAGTTTACTCTTTTATTTATTATACCTATTCTAGGCATGGTATTATGCATTCTATTTTTCTTTTGATTAGGTATTACTTTACTTTGTTTTTGACAACAACAAAAAATGGCTTCTCCATAGTTTAACATTATGGATTGAACTCTATTATTTTTTATTAGTATTCAAAATTATTTATTTACACTATGATTGGTTGAGGTCTTATTTTGTAATGATTGTTACTGCAGCATTTGAACAAAACAATGTCATGTGGATAACTACTTTGGATTTTTCTGCTATAATTTTTAGATGCAGTTACAATATTGATGTCATGATTCTTAGATATTTTTAGATTTTTCATTGTTAAGCTTTATAGAAAACCACTAAAAAATAAAATCTTTGAAATTGGCTCATACTCAAGATCGGGCAAGAACAACCGTCCCTTAAAATTTAATATCTTATAGAGAACCTTCTCATCAAAAACATTATCACTAAAATAAGACATTACTATTGTCGCTCCATAGCATTGGATTTTCCATGACAAAATTACAATTAACAAAATAAATCAATTCACCAATCAACAAAACATGAATTGACTATATTCTAAACCTTAACACTAACTTGAATTCAATATTTTTACTTTAATTTAACTATATTTAAACTAAACAGTAGGTACTAACTACTAAATTTTAATATAATAATCTATAATTTTTCTACCTAAAAAACACGTAAACAACAATTTCTTAGCCATCCATAGTATTATGTTTACTTAAACCGTCTTCAATATTTGTTTTTAAATATGTTTATGCAATAATGAGTTTGCTTTAGTTTTTGCCACTTCTTGCCCTACAAACATCTTTGTCGCCTTTATTCTTGCACTTCGTTTTCTCATCAAAGTGAAAGCACTAAGAGAAATTAGAATGGCCTTTTTCCAATATATCATCATTGCAACAAAATTCCATTCAATCATATTATTTAAGGATATTTAATATAATCTCGTATAATCTCACAACTTCGTCTCGCATAATCATGATATTCTGACGCTTTTAATTGCGGCCACCGTCCATTTTCAACGCCTCAAATTTGAAAGTGGCACTTAGTGTTAAAAAAAATAGCGACATTAAAGTGCCACATAATCTAAAATAAATTTAGTGACATTATTACATAGTATTTGTCAAATAACATGGGGGCACATGCTTTGAAAAATGTTCCAGTATAAAGCTTAATCATAATAATAGATATAGATACAGTGTTAATGATGGGAATCTATTGATGTTGTTATGAACCTTAATATTAATGGATTAGTCTTTTAATCATGGTTAATGGGAATCTATTGATGTTGTTATGAACCTTAATATTAATGGATTAGTTTTTTTAATTATTGTTAACTTTAATTATAGTGATATAGTTGGAACATGTAATGCATTAAAGTCTTTAATTATTGTTTTTTTTTTAATTTAATTTATTTTTATTTTAGTTTTATAGGTTAATGTAATGGGTTGAGTTTATGTTGTTAAAGTATTTTTTTAATGAGAGTATTGGACATTGGATAAATCAATGTTCCCCATGTGTTTCGCGACATGGATTAACGCTTTTTGTGGATCTTTATCTCTAGCGATGCGATCATTGACTAATATTTGTGGGTTTTAGTTTAACGACAATCATGATTCCCAACAAGTGGTATCAGGTTGTAGATCACGAGATCGATCCACACTCGACTCGCGTTGGGGGGAGATTGTTGGACATTAGTTAAACCAACACTTTATGTGTGTCTCCTGACATGGATTAATCGCCTCTCGTGGATCCTTATCTCTAGTGATGCAATCATTGGCTAACACCTGCGGGTTTTGATCTAATGGCGATCGTGATTCCCAACAGGGAGGATATAGGGTGAATTCTCTTTGACCCCACGTGATTAAGCTCTGTTAGTTTGACTGACGAGATGTTAATCCCTTTGGGTCAATTTGCTCAAATTTTCTTTGGAAAAAATCATTTTCATTTTAAAAATATTTATTTTGTTTTAAAAAAATTATTTTATTTTAAAATTATTAAAATAATAATAATAATAATAATAATTAAATATCTGAGATATTAAAAATCAATAAAATAAAATAATTAAAATAAAAATAATATGTATGAATTCTTATATAGTGATGAATATATTAAAAAAGGGATTAATTTTTTTAAGTGATGAAAATGTTTAGATGGAAAATTTATATTTATATAAAAAAGTTATATATATATATAAAATAAAAAATGGATGATTACTAAACTAAAAACGAGTGAAATTAATAATACATTTAAAAAAATGTCATTTACATACTTGGAAAAAATTGTAAATGAAGCTCATTTCCTTTTAAGAGTTTATTTATGGATAGGCAACATGAATCCATGACAAATTTTAAATAAATGAAGCTCATTTTCTTTTAAGAGTTTAGGAGTTTATCTACTTCGTTTTCTCTAGAAAACCTAGGGGCATTTTGGTTGAAAACTTGTTTATGGATAGCCAACATGAATCCATGACAAATTTTGTAAAAATAAGGATGAAAGTGAGACTCCCACATATTCTTATGATATATATGACTGGGAAATGGGTCCTTCACAGTCCATTTTCGTCCCATGATAGGAAATTTGGATCCAAAACAGATTGCATCCATTACATAGGCACTCATAAAAAATGGAGGGTAAACCCTCGAAGAGATACTCTTCCTCCTCCTATACTCCATTATAGCCTTTGTTAAATTATCAAACAAAATTTGGGCCCAATTCATTATGGTTGCATTTACGGCTGCATCTATTAATAGCAACCACTCTGGGGAAATTTAACACTATCAGGCTTTTCAAACATCCTACATACAATGGTTGCTGCAAAACTATGAGGGGGACCTATAGATGTTGTAGAATACATACCCATTTTGTCCTTTTTGTTCTCACCTTCATTTTGCTTCCAAGTTCGTGTGACGTCCGCTAGGTCTTCATTCTCCTTAGCAAATTTCTTGAGGAACTGTTTGTTGTAGACCATTTGTGGCTGTGGTAGGTTTTACATAAGCCGCAGGTTGTCTAGCGAAAAATATCCCATAACCTCGTGCCTGTTATTCTTAAATTCTTTGTCTGAGATGTCCACCTGATCAATTATCCACTTGACCATATTTGTATACGGGATTATCTTTGGTTTCGCGGTTATGCAGTGTAGAAATGAGCATGTCGTCTCAAAGATGGAGGCGTTTAAGGAGGCATGACCATCAGTTGTGGCCTTTGTTTCGAGAGGTCTTGGTTTCTCTTCTTCTAATAAATCATACATGGTTGCCCACGTAGAGGTTCCTCCCTCTCTGTTGCATTTAGTATCAGAGAATAAATGAGTCATTTCTTATTTCTAATACGCGACTGCCTTACCCTTCTTTGCCATTATTCCCAAAGACTCTTTCTATGGATTTTTCCTGAAAACGGAGAAAAGCAGCAACTATCGGATATACAGAGATAAGAATGAATGTAAGAAGGAATAATACAGATAATTCATGAAAAGGTGACAAGAAAATAGTTTTATTGAATGCAGGTGAGAAGATATCGTATCACATTGAACTTCTTTTCACACATAAATGCCATTAGCCCTTACTAAATGCCCACTAATGGTTCCTTATCCCTAGCTTTATTGCCCATTAATGTTTGCATCGTAAGTTGGAAAGAAACGTTTTAGGGTGGAGAGCTTTTAAACTGCGAAAATGTCGATTTTGTGATTGCAATGCAATATCGCAAATCGTATTATCGCATTATGTTTGTGTGCTTTTATTAACGTTTCTTTAGTTTCTGTGGGATGCGAAATGCGGGCCTCTTATTATCATTTCCAAAGCATAACTTATTTATCAGGTTTTTCTATGTAAATCCTTTTTATTAAGCAGCGGACTTGAGTACTTGTTTATAACATATCTCGGGATTAGGTCCAAGTCTCAATCACATTTCGCAATCTCGCATAATGATAAGTTTTCGAGCTTCTCTTAAGTGTTCGCAATTTGATGTGATAAGGGAGATCTTATCATCGCAATTTTGCATTTCACATGGTTTAGGATAACTTGTTAAGGTGTGCCCCTTATAGGTGGCGATATGCGATGCTGGCCTTAGTTTTAATAAGAAATGCCTTAGGACTTAGCTTATATGAGAAACGTAATAGTTTCAAGGTTCTAGCGTGGTATTTTCTTTTGATTGCTTTTTCAAAAAGTGTTTGTTTCATATCTTGCTTTATTCCAAAAATTAACAAGGAAAATGCCTAATGCTAAACTTATTTTTGGAAGGATTTTTTAAGGGTCCCCATTTATTAAAGTAATATTGACTACTACTTTTAATAAATGGGGGATTGTTGAATAGCACAACAGGTGGAAAAATATTGGAGGCCAAAGATGTTGGTAGATTTTTTTGCTTACAAATCACAAGGAATGTTTTTGTCACTCATCTAATCATTTTTAATGATGTTCTCTTGTTTACCCAGGTTTCCACACTCCAATGGAAGTAACTGTTCCTCATAATTTCTAAATTTGGAGCAACATCCAGATTATTCATGAATAATATGAAATCTCTCCTCATTCACGCTTTTTCTAAACAAGACATTATATTAGATATTGCAAATATCTTTGAGGTCAGATCTTATTCTCTTGAAGAAGGCTTCACCTATCTTGGTTTCAATTTGAATCCAAACAAATATTGTTCCAAGGACTGGCAATGGCTTATTAAGAAATTTGAATGCAGGCTGACTCATTGGGTACTCAGATGGTTGTCCTTGGGGGGCAGGTTGATTCTTGTTCAATCAATGGTCCAAAATATTTTGGTATACTAGATGCACTTATATATGGTGCCTAGTCATGTCATTAAGAAAATGAAGTCTATTGTTGCAAATTGCATTTGGTTTGGGGAAAATGTTGGAAAAAAAAAATCATTTGGAAAGTCTTGATGATATTAAAAAATTCAAGGATTATGGTGGGTGGGGGATAAAAGATACCAAGATTTTCAAGTGGGCTTTATTGACAAAGAGTTTTTGGCGTGCCATGTCTGGAGGGGGTATTTGGAAGGCAATTCTAAGAGATAAATATTTGAAGTGCAGACCTCTCTTGGAATGTTTCAGGATTGGTCATTTCCCAATTTGTAATGCTTCATACATTTGGAATTGTTTTATGAAGACAAAACTATGGTTATTTAAAAATATTTATTGGGAGATTGGGAATGGCTAACGGGTTTTAGTGGGTATTGATCCCATCCATGGTATGTGTGGAGAACACCTACTATCATTTGTTATTATAAAAAAATTACATAATAAAGGTTTTTTCTCTTGTCTTAGATATGTGATGCTTATGATTCGATGTAGTACTACCTCATATGGAAGGATGTTGATGTGATGGGTATGTTTGGTTCTAACGGTGTGATTTGGCAACGGTACATAACGCAACTCAATTCTATAGGAATTATTGTTTGCGAGAGAAAATATTATCTTAGGTGAAATGGTGTCCTTTTCTTAGGTCAACTAGTGGTTTGAAAGGTATACAATCATGTTTCTCTCTCATTACAGGTGCCCGTGACAATTAGTTGGTTCGAGAATATTTGTACATGGAATATGCCTCTAAAGATCTAAATATTTGTCTTGCTTGTTTGGAAAAACAAGGTCCTCACATGGGAAAATCTATGCAAGAGAGGTTTTGAAGGTTCGGGAATATGTTATTTATATAAAGGTGCCCTTGAACATGTGCTTAACTTGGTCATACAATGTTATTTGGCCACATCCATCTAGGTCTGAGTTCTTTTGATTTTAAATTTTCAAGCGCAATCGTATTTTCATTATATGGAGGAATGCTTTAAATGGTGGATGGTTCATTGTTCGGCGCATCAGACTTTACCCTTTCTTATTATTTGGGGTATATATAAGGACAGGAATAATTTGATTTTTGAGGAATGCCCTTTTGATACAACACAACTGTGATAACATTTGTGCCTCATATAGTGAATATGGTCAGAAGTTTCGAAAGGAACAACCGCGCAAATCCTTGATGGGGGTTCTTAATACAACGTTTTCAATAGGTTACTTCAATAGGGCTACAAAAAGTGGATGTTGTGGGTGTGGTGTGCTCGTTGATATTTCACAGGTACATAATTATCAATTCCATTGGAGTTGTGGAGACAGGAAGAACAACAAGGTTAAAGTGGTTGCCTTGTGGGGACTCCTATATTAGGCAAAGAGGCTCTGTATTGATTATATACTTATTTTTGGAGATTCTTAGGTCGTTATAGAGTGGATTAATGGAAGGTCCTCTTTTTCCCCTCCTTTTCTCTGCAACTGGATGCACATGATCGATCCACTAAAGGATTCCTTTCAACACATATCCTTTGAACATGTTTTCAGGGAATGGAACTCTTTTGTTGATGTGCTATCAAAGAAGTGGCTCTCTACGTTACCTAGAATAATTTACTACAATGTTCTTTATCACGATGACCAGATGAATGCTTTATCTTTTCCACTTGTTTGATTTTGCAGTATGCGTTCTAGTTTTCACACCACTTGGTTTGTGGTTTTTTGTATGGTTTGTGTAGTCATTACACAATTCAGGCTTTTGTACTAGTCTCTATAAAACGATATTGGCTTTAGTTTTGGCATAGATGGATGTCAAATTTTTTAGATAAATCATTGACAATTTTCTGTCATGTCAACAGCCATCTCTCGATGGTACATGTTGTATCTTCTATTTTTCTTATTCTAGCCATAACAAAGTATTATCTTCTAAATTTTCTTGATCATATGTAACCAATTTTCTTATTATACTTGTCGCGCAACAGGTATAATGCATCAATTTTTCCATTGACTTTACATTACTTTAACTTTGACTAAAAAAAATTATACATTTACCATAGTTTAGCTTTAATTGTTTTTATTATTTATTTATTTTTATTATTTAAATATGTTTTTCTTGCATCCCATTAGTTGATATTATTTACTTCTTATTGTCGATGATAGTCCTGCAATGCATTGCAATAACACCAAATATATTAATGGGTTGCTGATAAAAAGTACATAAGTCAGTATCAAAATTAAATGTTTACACATGGTATTTAGTTAACGATCAAGTCACAAATCTTATTCATACCAAAATGAGTAATGATGGGACAAATTTTATTGACATATATCTATCAAATCCTTTCTTTGAGATTTAATGTTTTCGTGATCCTCTCATGAAAGATTTGTTACGTGATCAAATATCTTTTAATAGTTTATTTGCTCAGATTTTGTTTATTCATATTGCTTTTATATATGATTTTACCTATGATTTCATTTCATTTGTGAAAAAGAATCTCCATTCTCACATATTTTCCCTTTGTTCTAGGTATTTCTTCTTTGGGTCCCTTTTGAATATATTTCTTTTCTATAAAGTTTTAAAATTACTTTGACTGAAAACTATTACCTCACAAGTCAATCTTCAACTATTTTTTTTTCTTTTTACTTATTTTTTTAATATTATTTAGTTTTAAAAATTAAGACAAGTTTACTCTTTTATTTATTATACCTATTCTAGGCATGGTATTATGCATTCTATTTTTTTTTAATAGGTATTACTTTACTTTGTTTTGGACAACAACAAAAAATGGCTTCTCCATAGTTTAACATCATGGATTGAATTCTATTATTTTTTATTAGTATTTAAAATTATTTATTTGCAATATGATTGGTTGAGGTCTTATTTTGAAATGATTGTTACTGCAGAACAAAACAATGTCATGTGGATAACTACTTCGGATTTTTTTGCTATAATTTTTAGATGAAGTTACAATATTTATGTCATGATTCTTAGATACTTTTAGATTTTTCATTGTTAAGCTTTATAGAAAACCATTAAAAAATAAAATCTTTGAAATTAGCTCATACTCAAGATCGGGCAAGAACAACCGTCCCTTAAAATTTAAAATCTTATAGAGAACCTTCTCATCAAAAACATTATCACTAAAATAAGACATTACTATTGTCGCTCTATAGTATTGGATTTTCTATGACAAAATTACAATTAACAAAATAAATCAATTCACCAATCAATAAAACATAAATTGACTATATTCTAAACCTTAACACTAACTTGAATTCAATATTTTTACTTTAATTCAACTATATTTAAACTAAGCAATAGGTACTAACTATTAAGTTTTAATATAATAATCTGTGATTTTTTTACTTAAAAAGATTTTTTTACTTAAAAACACGTAAACTTTGAGAGAACAATTTCTTAGCCATCCATGGTATTATGTTTACTTAAACCGTCTCCCATATTTGTTTTTAAATGTGTTTATGCAATAATGACTTTGCTTTAGTTTTTGCCACTTATTGCCCTACAAACATCTTTGTCGCCTTTATTCTTGCACTTCATTTTCTCATCCAAGTGAAAGCACTAAGAGAAGGCAACGCCTAACCAGCGATATATCGCGTATTCAATGCACCCGGAGATGCACGCGACATAGCCCGTTAACACGCAAATTGCTATTTAGTGACGAGTTTTCAAATTCGTATGTTAACGGATTATCTCACGTGCATCTCCGGATGCATTGAATACGCGATATATCACTGATTAGGCGCTTCCCTAAGAGAATGGCCTTTTTCCAATATATCATCATTGCAACAAAATTCCATCCAATCATATTATTTAAGGATATTTAATATAATCTCGTATAATCTCACAACTTTGTCTCGCATAATCATGATATTCTGACGCTTTTAATTGCGGCGACCGCCCATTTTCAATGCCTCAAATTTGAAAGTGGCACGTAGTGTAAAAAAAAAATTAGTGACATTAAAGTGCCACATAATCTAAAATAAATTTAGTGATATTATTACATAGTATTTATCAAATAACATGGGGGCACATGCTTTGAAAAATGTTCCAGTATAAAGCTTAATCATAATTTGTCAAATAACATAGGGGCACATGCTTTGAAAAATGTTCCAGTATAAAGCTTAATCATAATAATAGAGATAGATACATTGTTAATGATGGGAATCTATTGATGTTGTTATGAACCTTACTATTAATGGATTAGTCTTTTTAATCATTGTTAATGGGAATCTATTGACGTTTTTATGAAACTTAATATTAATGGATTAGTTTTTAATTATTGTTAACTTTAATTATAGTAATATAGTTGGAACATGTAATGCATTAAAGTTTTTAATTATTGTTTTTTTATTTAATTTATTTTTATTTTAGTTTTATAGGTTAATGTAATGGGTTGAGTTTATGTTGTTAAAGTATTTTGTTAATGGGAGTATTGGACATTGGGTAAACCAATGCTCCCCATGTGTTTCGCGATATGGATTAACGTTTTTTGTGGATCTTTATCTCTGGCGATGTGATCATTGACTAATATTTGTGGGTTTTGGTTTAATGGCAATCGTGATTCCCAACAAGTGGTATCAGGTTGTAAATCACGAGATCGATCCACACTCGACTCGCGTTCGGGGGAGATTGTTGGACATTAGTTAAACCAACGCTTTATGTGTGTTTCCTGACATGGACTAATCACGTCTTGTGGATCCTTATCTCTAGCGATGCAATCATTGGCTAACACCTGCGGGTTTTGATCTAATGGCGATCGTGATTCCCAATAGGGAGGATATAGGGTGTGTTAGAGTCGGTCTTTACAGCCCTCCGTCAAAGATCTTTTCGCTTTTGCATATCATTTTTAGGTGTCTCGCTCGTTCCACTTCGTTGCATTTCGCTAGGGGCATGCCATTGACTGGCGGGGGTCTGGTTGTCTTGTGTTTCCTCATGCTTGTCCCTGCAGGGTTAGTCAAAAATTTCTCAAAAATCACCGAAGTACATGATCATTGCATTCATCGTCATAAATGATTAGTTTCGTTAAAAAAGTCTTTAGTCCTAGAGTCTAGGGTTTTCAGTCCTTTGCATACATGTAATAAAAGCCCGCAGGCCATGAGGTTGGTTTCAAAAGATTCTCATTTAATATTTTTTCTCAGAAAGCATTTGAAAACATTTTTAGTCCAAAACTCTGTTTTGGAACTAAAAATTGTCATTGTAATAATTGTATTTGTTTCATCACAAAAAGTTTCAGAGCAAGCCTCTGATCTTTTCCAAAGCCAAATGTCGGATCCCTGCAAAAGTCAACAAAGTATTATCAGTCCAAGACTCAGAAAAAGCAAGAGAAAGTCAAAGAGCAGCATTGTATTAAAAGATCAAATGTCAAAGTGCTGAAACATTATAAAGTGGGTTAGCAAACAAATTTAAATCAAATCTGATTTGATGAGATATTTTCTTCACATATAAATCATGGCAAACAATTTCATTTGCTCGAAAATCTCAAGGCAGAAATCGTGTTTGTGTTCTTGAAGGCCGAAGCCGTGTTTTCATAGCCGTGGACAGTGTTTGGAGGTGCGCGCTACCCATACAGGGTGTGTGCTACCCATATAGTGCGCGCTACGCACTTGGCCTCACCAGCCAGTGTTAAAAACCACGGGCGCTACGCACTTGCTGTGCGCTACGCGTTGGGTACGTGCGCTACGCACACAGTTACAACACCAACAAATTTTTTCTAGTGCGTCCGGATCCTTGCCAAATCGACTCCAAAGCTTGCAAGTAGGTTTTCGATGGCTGCTCAGTAAATTTTGAAATGTTTGTAGTGTGTTTAAGGTGGGAAACTTAATGTGTTGGGTGTAGAGAGGTGAAACCCTATGCTCATACCAGATTCATTCCTTAGGGTTTTAAAGACATGTTGGTGGCTTTGTGAAGATTTTCCCAACTTGTATGGTTGATATAGGTACCTACGCATCTATTGTCAAAGTGTCACTGCCCTCACGCTGCAATTTATCATTTTACCACTGCTGTCATTGCCATTGTATTACCACTGTCACTTCCACTGTTTCATTATGGTCATTATCATGTTGTTTTCCCATTCTCCATTGATGAAATACAGTCCCATACTCATTTGACAAATTTTAGCCAGCATTGCAAAGGCTGCACATTACACTTTTTGTTCATTTGTCAAAATTTCCTTGTGATCAAAACAGTGACTGTTTTATGCCAATCCACTTAAACAGAGTTATTATCATTGGGGCTTGTTTCCTATGATGCTTTGGTACATATGTAACATATTTGGGTTTTGAGTATACATTGAAATTTTGATTTCACCACACCTATATCAACATACATATTGCAGACATCTTGTTTTTAAAGCCATGTCAGACACAGATTCAGTTTATGAGCAGGAGTATGACAGTGATTCCACAACAGAGGGTAATGTGCCACGGAGGCCTCGCAGAGGTGGCAAAGGTGGTAGGCATCTCAGGGAAGAGCCTACTTCTTTGGTTCAATTGCAGGCTTGCCCGCTTGCAATGGATTGTTTTCGCTATCAGTCATGCTACCACTATTGTGAGTTAATTTCACAAATCCAGCATCATCGTGAACTAGCTCGTTTGTTTGTTCTACATTTACATGATGGCCATGTAAACCTCGCCGGAGTTGATTTCATTTTGTCACCAGAAACTATTGCACAGGCCACTGGGATACCAAATATTGGAGAAAAATGGAATAAACGTCAGCAGTTAGAGAAATCCTACTATGAGCCATACATCAAACCTGGGTATATGAGGCACCTGAGCAGGGTTTTTCCTTTCCAATACCTGAGTGATGAGTTTGCACCTTTGATGAAACTCATCATTCGGTATTTTAGTTGTGAGGGCAGATTCTCGCGTCTTTATGCGTACCATGTCCGTTTGTTGATGCATTTCACAAGGGTACGTATGATGAACATTCCATACTTCATGTATCGCAACATAGAGAGGATGGTGTTTTTTGTACAAAAGAAGACCCCAGCACAGCAGCATAGAAGTATTTATCATTACGCGTTGATCAAGATCGTAGTGGTTCATCAGTTGGCACAGCAGGGCATTACTTGGGAGGATTTTATTTCTCGTGACTTTTTCACAGCGCCACAGCCACCTCCAGAGATAGTTCATGATGAGGGAGAGCCTTCACATCAGTTTGACATTCCTGAGACCGAGCATATCAATGCTCCAGTGTATGTGACATATCAGCGAGGCCACAGGGCCTTATTTGCAGCTACACGACGAGTACTATCTCCACATGGCGTGGAAGGGGTCTCGCCTTCTTCTTCAGTACAGGTACAGGTACAGGTTCAGGACAGGGGCAAGAGGTCAATACATGAGGAGGGCCATTCAGGAGGTCATGATATTGATGTTACATTTAGTGATGTGGATAGGAGCTCTCCTAGCTCGAAACTGAAAGAGATCATCCAAGAGCAGAAGGCTGAGATTGACAGCTTGAATGAGAAGTTACTGAAGGCAGAATGTCTGATCAAATATTTGGAGCAGCGCAATAAGCAGCTAGAGGATCAGCATACACTTATAGAGCTGCGACAAATCCGTGAAGACCGAAGGTTGGCCCGAAAAAGACCTGGCGATTTGACACCTGTTGAGCGGCAATTTTGGCTTGAGAAAGTCAATCGACATCTGGAGGAGTTGTTGGCGAAGGCCAATAGAGACAAAGACATGCTCTGTCACATGAAACATCATTATTGGGCTCGCATGCATGTCGGCAAAGCAAAAATGAAGATTTTGAAAAGGAGGTTGAGCAGAGCACTAAAACGGCGAAAGAGGCTGGATCCACTTCGAGTTTTGGCCGAGGCTTCGCTGGCTGAGCATGATACATGATGGAGGGTCTTCACTCCGAATTTGAGCAAATTCGGAGAAATTTTTGTCATTTTGAAATTTTTGGTCCCAAAAACAGATTTTTCAGCTATACGAGTAGCGCGTCGACGCGCTCGCTTTTGATTGGGACACTTGCTGGAGGGAAACTTTATATTTTTGGGTTTTTCATGGTAAGTTATGCATGCTCAGTTATTTCCGAAGCATTTCATCAAGTTCTGGATGATCAAAAGGCCCAAAAACACCATGAAAACCACCTTGCTGCCACCTTTTGCAACAGCAGGAAGTACTTCTGGGAGAATGCAATTTTGAGGGGGCAAATGAGCTCCAAATTGGGAAATTCCACTTGGGCTGGATAGCAGACATCCAGGGCTTTCCAACCAGCTATTGTGAGCTTGATTTTGATGTCGGGAAGTGCCCCAAAAATAGGCTGAAAGGTGCGCTACGCATAGAGGTTTTTGGTCAAATTTTCATCCTCCAGCTCAGGAATTCGGCCAGTTTTCACCAGTTTCACTTCTTGATGTGATTTTTGACCCAGCTTGATGTAATTTGATGTGTATGAGGTAACTTGGCACTTATTTACCTTATTCTAGATGATTCATTCACAAAATAGCAAAAATTTAATGTAATGAATCAGTTTCCTTCTTTTTAGAGGCAGGTTGTTTTGGTCACCTAGATTCTTGCTCCATGTTTAGAATTTGTTCAAACTGCTCCTAGAAGGAGGAGCTCGACCCCTAGAGGTTAGGGAATGGGTTGGCTTGATCTATATATGTAAATTTTCAGTCAGTAGCAAGGGTTGGACTCTTGGGAAGATTTTGGCACACTATTGTACATATTTTTCATATTTTGGCTAAGGAAAGATCAGAGGTTTTGCAACACCTATTGGGATTCTTGTGGCTTTCAGTTCTTGATGGTGTTATCTCTCAGTTTATTGTAAGTTTATTCATGTTTAATGTATGTCATTTCCCTTCTTATGCTTCTGAAACTAAATGAATGAGTAAATGAGGTTGAATCCATTGTTTACAGTGCTCTGCCTTTAAATTTGTTTAGTTTTACATGTTTTCGCCAGTTTGGAGAGGATCCATGTTCTCCCTTGCCCTCTTCAGCTCCTTGTCGTTCTGATCCATCCATACACCTGATAAAAGGCATCAAGACTACTGCCTACCTCACCCCAACTCGAATTCTGCAAAAATCTGGCCTTATCCCCGAACCCAAAATTGTTTTTCCCGTTTCTCCAACAAAAAACTCAAAAATCTAAATCAAACTTTCCTATCTCTTTACTAGCCTAAAATCAGTATTAATTTTGAGTCATCTCAGCCCTTTTGAAGACCTTTTGCCGAGATAGACCCGGAGAGAGCCCTCTCCTGTCCTCGTAGGGCTAGCTACGAGGCTGAGCGTGGTTTGATGTGGCCTCGAGTTTTGCCTTCCTCAGCCTGAGGCAGATTTGAGCACTAACAGGGTGAATTCTCTTTAACCCCATGTGATTAAGCTTTGTTAGTTTGACTGACAAGATGTTAATCCCTTTGGGTCAATTTGTTCAAATTTTCTTTGGAAAAAATCATTTTCATTTTAAAAATATTTATTTTGTTTTAAAAAAAATTATTTTATTTTAAAATTATTAAAAATAATAATAATAATAATAATAATTAAATATTTGAGATATTAAAAATAAATAAAATAAAAATAATATGTATAAATTCTTATACAGTGATGAATATATTAAAAAAGGGATTAATTTTTTTAAGTGATGAAAATGTTAAGATGGAAAATTTATATTTATATAAAAAAGTTATATATAGATAGATAGATATATATATTTCAAAATAAAAAATGGATGATTACTAAACTAAAAACTAGTGAAATTAATATTACATTTAAAAAAATGGCATTTACATACTTGGAAAAAATTGTAAATGAAGCTCATTTCCTTTTAAGAGTTTATTTATACAATGCTATTACATGTACTTGTATTGATATTTATAATCACAATTTACTTCATCAAATCCTAAGTTAAGACAACCAACATAAATTTGAAGTTTAAACCCATATCAAAACAATTTTCTAAATAATTAATTTTAGGATTTTAGTTTCCTAGTTTGCTTTGTTCACTTTATCTTATCCGGGTACAAACCAAGTTAATCTAAAAACCGTTAAAAACCACATCATTATCATATTGCTAATCGGACTCTGGCTCCCAAGTAATTTTACAAAGTGTTCTTGGTTTGTTGGTCAAGGTTTTATTGGCAAAATAATTTACTCACTTAAAGATATATTAAGGATATATTATAAAAAGGAGAAAGTCAATGACATCATTGTATGGTGTTGTTATTCAAGGGGACTATCTTATTCATTGTGTTGCTAAACTTTCATCTCTAGGTTCGTTTATTTTTGCTGCATTTAACAGTTAAGGAGAATTGAATTATTTTTATATATTTTTGGAGCCTATTCACTGATTCGATTAATAATGCCTTTGTCTATTAGAGATTAAAAAATGTCAGCTTTATGGATGGGACATTGTCATGTGGAAGGATATTAATTTTGAATTTTTTATACTTATGATTTAATGGCTTCGACATTTCAATGATTTATGGATCTATAACTTAAATTTATTCACTCAGGTTTAATGGTGGGAATACTACTTATAATGTTTGTTACTTTTCATGGTTTGTTAGAAGTTAATATTTTGTGAGACTTTAGGCAAGGTTGATGGTATTGCTTTAGTTATTTGATTTTAGGGAAGGTTGATGGTTTGTCTTTATCTGTTTGTGATTGTTTTTTTGGGTTGGATGAATGTAGTTTCAAAAGCAAAACTTCATATAATACAATAAGCATTTTTTTGTAGAAGCTATACTAATTTTTAAGAATTGGGTTTCGCAAAGTTTCAATCAAAGGTTTTTCAAGACTATAAAGTCTTTGATATGATATAATTTTTTCCTGAGGGCATAGACCTTGCTTAAGTCTCATGATAAACAACATGTCTAAGACAATAATTTTCTAGGCTATTATGGCATTAGAGCAATTCCTAACCTTTCAACAACCTAGGTCTAGGGCCAACAATCTAATTGCTAGTTGACAATTTTAAACAATGGGACAAAGCACTTACGATTTATTTATCTACAAAGAAAGTATACTAGTTGAAACATGAGAATTTTTTTACAACAATTAGTTTGTGATGTTAAGAAGTAATATTGTAAATTGTTGATTTCCTTAATAGGCTCAAGATATATTGTTTCTTGCCTTCTATTGTGGTGAAAATGCAAAGGACATGTAACATACTACTCTTCATGTTGAACTAAGTGTCTCCATTTCATTCTTACATCAAATGTGATAGTGTCCTTTCTAGCATTGTTGAAGATCATCTTTGCCAAGTTAAAATTATATTGTGTTGTACTCAAATCGTTATTGGGTAATGCTAATTTACAAAGGCTTTTCTTTGTTTTGAGTATTTATGGCTTATGGGTTGAGTTGATTTGTAATGTTAGGTTATGGAAAAGGTTGTTATTTAGAATCCTTATTTGATGTTTAGTTTGATTCCATAATCTATTATAATAAAGAGCCCTAGAATTGAAATTTCTTTGCTTTCCTCTCTTTTATTTTCTATCAATGTATGACACAAAATATGATACATCTAAAGGCATCAAACCTTACGTCAAATTGTGTAAATAGGAGATACAAAATCAATTCATGTGGCATATCTAATACCCAGACTCACAATGGTCGCATCACATGTCACCCATAAACTAAGCCAACCAACCAACCACCTTAGGTGTTTCCACCCTTGTAAAAGGAAGGAGTGAGATTGATGACAAATCAAAGGAAGGGATTCTTTACCAATCACGAAAATTATATTTGGGGGTGGCCCTTTCTATGTTAGGAAGGGGGACACTCCAAGGACAGTGGTTACCCTTTTCCCATACTAATTACTTATTCCTCAATCCCATTTTTGTGTTTTATTTTGTCAAATTTTCCTCACACCTCATTTTTTCAATGTGTTGTGATGTAAATTTCATTTATCATCATGTGGCAATGCAAAATTCAATCTTGTGTCACATTTTGTGATGAAAATTTAATGTTTCACTGAGTCACATTTGTGCCACTTTTGTATCACTCTTGTATTGCCTGTGTTTCTTTCATCAATTTTGTTTTCCTATGTGGTTCATGGTCCTCGAAGATCGATGACCTCTATGTCCACAGAATATTTGTACCAGGAAGATTCACTCAAAGGTATCACTTCTTGCCAACTCAACCACAGAGCCTTATCCTGAGAGTGTCGAGATAATTGAGTCTGTGACCTCTCAATATTAGAGGTTCTTTAACAACAGGGACTCAAGCAACTGAGTTGATTCTCGGGTTTGTATTTATTTCATCACTTAATTGATTAATCATGTATTAAACAATATTCATTTTGATTCATAAGTAGTAAATATATTTTAGTACACTTGAATTTAATAAACACATCAATTTAAAGAATAAAGAAATGGTGCTTGAACTTTCAAGAGATAAATTGTGTATGAGATTTTCAAATGTCCATTTGGATGTTTCAAAATCATGTACATAATAAATTATCTCCAAAAAGTTCAAGCACCATCATGATTAACTATGAAAACTAAAATTTATAATTTATGATACACACTTGTCAAAGTTTTCAATCTAACAATTAATCAATTGTTGCCCTATGGAAAATGAGAATCTTTTGTACATGTACAAATTAAAGGTTAATGGGATAGCTCAAGTGGTTGATAACCATGAATAGCATGTCAGATGTATTAGGGTCAAATCCTTACGCTAGCTACGATTTCCTAAGTCGGTGTCACTTGATATGTCTACCATGTTAGGTGCAAAAAAAGTCTTGAGTCAATTTACCTTGGGTACCATCCTTGGAATAAGGAGAAGCACCCTGTGGAAAACATGTACACGTTGTTATATGATCTATTTGTAAACAAGTAGTATATTGCCACATTAGAGAAACATTAAGCTTAATCACAAGAGTAAATAAATCAAGTCAAAAATATTGACTAAAGTCAAGCCAATTATATCTTCATATGTTATGAACATTGCAACCAATGTTCAAAGCCCCGCCATCTATTCCTATGATTATGAACATCTATGTAAAATCAAATTAAATGGAATTGATAGCCTAACAATTAATAATAAGGATTGAATTATTAAACTTTAAGACAAAAGAATTGAAAGAATTGAATTCTCACACTTAAACATAAAATTAATTAAAATTTAGCTTATCTTAGTACATGTTGCAAGTCCTCCATGAACTTTACATAGATTTTCCTTAAGTGCGTTTCATTTCTTTCTCCACGGACTCGCATCCATATCCCTCCCACTTTATTTCTATTAGATATAACCATACTTAATTTTTCTATACCATACAAGTATGTTTTTCCCTTGATAAAAATGATAAAATGAGAGCTTCATCTAACAAGATAAATATTACCTCTAGTAATAGTAAATGACCAACTCCATTGGAGAGTTGTCCATCCACGTTTATTTGATCCTCAAGAACATAGAATACGTGACAGGTGATTACTATTCACCTTCATTTTTTTGTCATTAATCTCAACAACCAATTGTTTCCCCTTTTACTCTTCCATATCCTACAATCCTCATTATGACCACAAAATTCAAAGCTACCTAAACCCATATCTAAAACAAAATAAGTACATAATTATAACATACTTAGAAACTTAACTCAAGATAATTAGAATTTAAATGCAATAACAAAATTAGAGAGTATACAGATAACATAATCCATAATACACACAAATACATTTGAGATAGAGTTATTTCCATCATTATTTCATTCAAAGCGTAATTCTTCCATATGAAAAATGATAAGCTTGGGGTTTGTGCAAGTATTAATTAAATAGTGGAGGAGAATGGAAGAGGAAAAGTGGGGAGAGTATAGTGCATAAGAGAAGATGGGAAAGAAGGTGAAAGAGAAAAATAAGGAATAATGAGGGGGGAAGACTCGAAGAAGTAGGTAAAGATTAAGAGAAAGAGTGGGAAAGTAAAGATGAAGAACATATTAAAGGAAGAGTTGAAAACATGAGGATGATAATTGTAGAAATTCCCACTGTAGATCAATAGATTATGCAATATACTAAAGCAAAATACAGGATCTACTTCTACAACAAACTTTGAAGAAGCTTAATCGAATATGAGCAAGATCAATTAGAACACATATAAATGAGAATGAGAAATAAATCACACATGAACACAGAAGAATAACCCGAGGCAAGCCTCGGCCTAAAACCCCAATCTCTGTATTATCATACAAGTGGAAATATGTTTAGTATTACAAAAAGAATCAGCTCACAAGCTATCATGCTCTCTCTGCAATCAACCAATACGGCTCACAGACTCAGTAGACACAAGATATGTCTTCTCTCAACCCTCCAAGCCTCCTATTTCCTTGCGCAGTTTTTCTTGGGGTCCAATGATGCCACCTGTGTGATTGGCCTCATCACACACTCACTAAACTGAAGAAGTAACTGCGCAATCTCCAAGGAATGAATTCCTTCTGCATGCAAGATATATCCTCCAAGGAATATTCCTGCAACTGATAGTACACTGTCCCATCATCTTATCTCAACTAGGTCTCTATATGAACTGACATGCATGAGTTATTTATGAGAGAATATTTAGTTATCTAAAGTGCAGTAGTTACATGCATGCATGCATTAACTAACTGAACTCACAATTAATTCAACAAATTGTTTGAAATAATCTAACTGGACTTGACTCGGTTAACTGAGCCAACTAATTACAACTCAATATTACAACTCATCCTTATCTCTTTAATTGATGGACAAATTCCTTAATCAATGGAGAAACTGTTGCATGTCCCCACATAGACTTCATGTTTGATTTTCTACAAATAATTAACTCAAAATGAATTAATTAATTATTTTACAAACAGCTGCTAAGATAAAATTCGAATTTTTACTTCTCTATTTTAGTTCAGGGACTAACTAAAATAGGAAGGTATCCCAAAATGCTATTTATAGTAGTGCTAAATTTAGCACTTCTATATTTAGCATTTCTTGTTACTATTTTCAACAAAAATAAGAGAAAGAAAAAGAAAAAGAAAGTACTACGAGGAGACATAATGTAAGAGGAAGGAGGATTTCTGGAAAGAAAGGAGTGTTTTGGGAAAAACAATAAGAGGAAGAAGGATGGAGAGGATGAGAGGAAGAAGAAAAAGAAGAGTAGGAAGTAGGAGAAAAATAAGAAAAGATAGAGGGAGAGAAGGAGAAGAAAAGATAGGAAGGAGGATTTGAAAAACAAAAGTAGAAAAAGAAGGAGGAGGAAGCAAAGGAAGAAGGCATAAGAATACCACAATGTCCATGCAAAAGAGTCCCAACCCATGATCAGAATATCGAACAATGTGATATGTGCACCCATTAAGAGACAATCTTGCAAGAGGAAAGAAGATTTGGAAGAAAAGAGGAAGAGCAAGGAAAAGAGGAAAAAGAGGAGGATGGAGTAGTTGGAAAACAAGAGGAGGGGAAGAAGAATAAGTAGACAAAGAACAAGAAACAAGGAGGAGGAGGTGATAAATTGAAATAAGCAAGAGAATTTGAAGAAAAAAAGGGAAGATGAAGGAGATTTTGTGGCAAAATTTAAGGAAGAGGAAGAAAGACAAAATAAGTAAGAGGAAGAGATCAATCCATTCCTCTAAAATCTTGCATTGTTTTTATTTTAATATTTTGTTTTATTAATCTAAATATTCATTCATAAAAGCATGTATAGGGAAAACATACCCCAAAATTCACAAACCCTACCTCCAAAACACATACCTTAACCCTAAAACCCATAGATATGTAATTATTTTATACAGATCTCATATCCTACCATCAAATAGCATTCTCCCAATGAATCTTGAATGTCAAAAATTGAAAAAAAAATCAACCTAAGTCAAATATACAAATAAAAAGAAAGAAAAAAATGGGAAAGATTAAAAACAGTGAGAGACATTTTCTGTTGATTCAATGTGGGGGACAATAAATCTATACAAAACCCATATAATTTCCACAATCTTCAAGTTGTTTGTCTCCATAATCCTCAATCAATGTGTCTCCACAAGCTTCAACAAGAAATTTCCTAAATGAAACAAAAATATTGTCTTAAAAATCACTTATAACCAAAACATAGAGACATGATGATGCAAAACTTAAGTGTGTGTCATTTTGTTTTCTGCACATTTGCATTTTTTTGTTGTATGAATATGGAAGTGGACCACAAAATAAGATGGAAAATTACAACACACATAAGAGAAAATATTTGTCAAATAGCTTCACGACACTTTATGATGCTACGACACTAAATTATAGTACTAATGGCTTGTTCTAAGTAGATCACATGTAAATTTGTTAGAATAAAAGCTCACAGAAAACAACATGCCACTAAGATTAATGGTTCCTTGCACTTGGGTTCATTTTAGTTATTCTTTCAATGGTCATTGGGGTTTCCATTAAAGACCACCAAGTCTTCCATTAATATTTATTACCATTAGGATTTTTGGTGTTTTAGGCTAGTAGATGTTGGCTCCCACCACCAATGGTGTGAAGAAACCACGTGGCTATCATCTTGAAAATGTCACTTTTCAATGGGTAATTTTTGGTTTCAATATTTTCAATGTATTTAAGCATTGACTTATCCAACAATTCTAGAATGTCACGAAATACTAGTTAATTTTGAGTTTGTGCCATAACTAGCATCATTCCCTTTGGAAAATACCATAGAAATTTCATTTTTATGTATTTTTAGGAAGACTTTGGTATTGATTTAAGATTTTTATGGGGTTGCAATGAATTTCACAAAAATAAGAAAAGTACTAAGTTTCTTATCCAAAAGATGCATTTTCAAAGGTTGGTTTAAGAAATTGCATATGATTTTAATGTGTGCGTTTGAAAACCTTGAAAACCCTATACCATATCTATATTTGCAATAACGAGAAGATTTGTGTACTCTTCCTCAGTTGCATTAAATTTAATCAGAATTTTGATTTTGTTGCAAAGCTTCAACTTTCCTTTTCATTGCTTGAAAATCTTGGGGTTTCTCATAAAAAATCAAATTTCTACATATAAATTTTTTTTATTTACTAGATGGTGTAGCTTATATCCATTCAATTCAATGTGATATCCAATAAATATACATTTCCTACTTTTGAATTTAATTTATCTTTATCTTTATCTAGAACATATGTAGATATTAGACAATGAAAGACTTTGGATTTTGTTACTTGCTTCTTTATTGACCAAAATTATCTTAATATAATGATGTCATTGCAATAAAAGTAATTTCCACAAGCTTATAACACACACAAACTACACTAAATAAAATAATTATTGATACAAAACCATGTCCCACTAATAAAACTAGGGTAGATTCATCTAAACTTGCATCTATTATTTACATAAAGGGATCCTAAAAGCATTTGATATGCCAAAAAACCTAGCCTATAGAACACAATTACCTGAGATTCCTCTTTTTTTAATAATTAATATGATTTCGCTTTTATAGTGTTATTTTTTTTATATATATAAAGATCTACAAATGATTTTTTTGGTAAGCTAGTCAAAATTTTGGATTATGTTAAGAAAAAAACTATACATAAGTTATCTTTATTAGTTTGTCACTAGTGAAGCCAAACCAACAAAAAAAATGGCAAGTATTTTATCCATTTTGTTTGAAAGAAACAATATGTCCAAATGCCATACTTGAAGAAACTACCCCTAGGCCTAAGACTATTCATATAACATAGGCTAAACTTATAGGAAACAATATAGCTGCTTCTCTTATAAAGATAAATCATAAAAACTAAAACCAATACATTCTAGAGATCAATCTAAGAGAATGTTAACAAGTACTTCAATAAACTACTTAAGAGAACGCTTAGGCTTAGTGTTAGGTCCCTATAATACTAGTGATTCCCCCATTATTATTGTCATTGTAGTCCTTATTGTTATTATTGTGCCCCTATTGTCCCCATATTGTTATTGGTGTGCCCATAGAAACCCTTTATTGTTATTGTTGTGCCCTTATATTGTTACTATTATGTCGGCTTGATTATATTGTGACCCCTTAGACTCCTATATATAGAAGGGAGGTTTAGTCATTTGTATTATCCAAGAATTGTTCATTTGTCTAATGTAAAGGAGGTTGCCCCCTCGAAGAGGCTAAATTCTAAGGCGTTGATCTATCTTTTCTATCTTTTTGTGAGCTAGTTTCATAACATTTGGTATCAGAGCTTTGGATTCTAGGGTTTCACTACTCCAAACAAGTCATCGTGGAATTCTCACTATAACTTTTTTTCTGCGACATTTCAAAAGGTAAAAAAAAAAACCCATTTGAGCCGAAATCGTTCTAAACTTCGGCTCTGAATTTTAGAGCTTGTCTCGCTATATTTTCATACATATGATCTGAGGAAGTTAGGGTTTTTGCATACTCCCGAATTACATTCAAAACAGGTGACATGGGAAAAATCGTCATAACTTTTGTTCTGAGCATCAGATTAAAATTTCGTAAGAAGTTTTAGAAAGAGGACAGCCTGTAGTTTTTTGTATATCAGTTTCAGTTACTAAGGTCGAAACTTTGACACGTGGCATTTCGTACAAGTTCGCTCTACTGAACTAGTCTATAATCAGGTAACTGTGGGAGGTTTGGCATAACTCTTCCCTGGAGAATCCAATCTTGATTAGACTTGCGGGGTTAGAAAGAGGACTCAAATGGCTACTGTCGGACGCGGTTTCAGATATTCGAGATCCGTAGTTACAGAGATACAACAAATTCAATATCAAGCTCTTACAAAGTGAAAAAAAGAAAAGGTGTGTAGTTTTTTTAAAATTTTGCATAAGATTGGTTTGAAAAAATAGTTTGAAGGAATTCAAAGTGAATAGTGAATAATTATTAGCATTAACTAATGCCCCAAAGAAAGAAAATGGAAACACCTAGTAAGCAACCTGAAAGCTCTAGCATGACTCGTGAAGAAGAGGAAGAAATGCAACATGATATATCAAAATTACAAGACCAAGTACAACAAAATTTCACTCTCACAAAAGGTAACTGAAGCCAAGATGAATGGCATGGAAGTTAATATGAATGGCGTGCAAGTTAATATGGATGGTTTGGAAGCTAAGATCGATGGCATGGAAGCTAAGATGAATGTCATGGACGCTAAGATGAATGGCATGGACGCTAAGATGGAAGAATTGAAGATGAATTTGAATAAGTTGCTACAAGAAATGGTTACTAATGGTGAAAGGGTAGTAAAGGAAACTCATAATGAGAACAAAAGAAATGCTAATCATGATTTCATAGACTCTAATGTTGGATTGAAGACCCACCATGTTCCAAAAATCGATATAAGGAAGTTTGATGGCAAGGATCGTTGAACATGGATACTACAGATGGAGCAATTTTTCGATCTCCAGAATGTGAAAAACACACAAAAGGTACGTATTGCAACTTTATATTTGGAACCAAATCAGTTTGTATGGTATCGATGGCTTTTCTCTCGTAAACAAATTGTCACTTGGGCAATTTTTATGGAACAAATGATATCACATTATGAGGATACAAAAAGCAACACCTTTTTAGGACAATTGATAAATCTCAAACAAAAGGGTTCAATGATGGAGCACATCAAGGACTTCCAAAAATTGAACATAAGGGTAAAAGATATTCTAGAGGAGCATAGGATTGATGTGTTCATAAGGACTTTAAAGGATAATATCCAACATGAGATTCGCCTTTGGGAACCTGATTCATTGGAGAAGGCATTCAGGTTAGCAAGAAAAATGGAAAGCAAAATTATGGCAACCAGGAAGCCTACCACTCATAACTATAAAGATGGAAATGTTGTTGCCCCTAGCCTTCCACAACCTATAAGGTTGACACCACAACAATTGGAAGAAAAAATAGCAAAAAGGCTTTGTTACAGTTGTGATAGCAAATACACTAAAGGTCATAAGTGTGCTGAGAAGAAATTATTCTACATAGATTGTGAAGAGGAGGAAGAAAAGGAACAACAAATGTCAAAAGAAGAGGATATACTCTAGGAACAAACCCTAGATAAAGAAGAAATGAATCTGACCATATCTTGTAATGCATTAGCTGGAATTACCACTCCTCAAACTATCAAGATAGAAGGCCATATCAAGAAGAAAAAGGTAATAGTGTTGATTGATTCGGGAAGTACCCATAATTTTATTCATTGTAAGATAGCCAAGGAATTGAATTGCTTCCTATATCCAACACTAGAGTGTCAAGTGACGGTTGCAAGTGGAGGAACCATAAATTGCTCTGGAAAGTGACATAATATCAAGCTATCCATGGGAGAATATGTATTGAATAACCCAATTCTTTCCATTCCAATGGGTGGTGTTGATGTTGTACTAGGAGTCCAATGGCTACAATCCTTGGGTACAATAGCTTTTAATTTTCAAGAACTTTTCATGAAATTTTGTGCGGAAGGAAAGGAAGTTGAATTAAGGGGTATTGCAGGGAAACTAGAAAAGATAATCAGCTCTAACGGTATGACAAAGCTTCTAAAGAAGGAGGTAGTTGGTTCGCTAGAGGTTCCCACATCAAAATCATCTATTTCTCCAGATCTCCAAAAATTCTTGGACAATCATTCAAAGGTATTTGAGACTCCCAAAGGCCTCCCACCTCTTTGTGATCATGATCATGCTATTCATTTGATTCTAGGAAGTGTTCCTCCAAACATCAGGCCGTGCCGATATCCCTATGCCCAAAAGAGTGAAATTGAACGTATGGTTGCAGAAATGCTAGAGGCTAGTATAATTCAACCTAGTCAAAGTTCTTTCTCTGCTTCAGTAGTATTGGTGCACAAGAAGGATGGATCATGGCACATGTGTCTGGATTATATGGAGCTCAACAAGCTCACTATTAAAGATAAATTTCCCATTCCTGTCAAAAGATGAATTATTGGATGAATTGCATGAATCAATTTACTCACAAGTTGGATCTTTGTTCATGATATCATCAAATCGGTATGAAGACTGAAGACATTTCGAAAACAGCATTTAGAACTCATGAGGGTCATTATGAATTTTTGGTCATGCCTTTTGGCCTTACCAATGCACCTTCTACATTTCAAGGTTTGATGAATTCCATTTTCAAACCCTTCCTTAGAACATTTGTGTTAGTATTTTTTGATGATATACTAATCTACAACAAGTCTTGGAAGGATCATGTTCAACATGTTGACAGGGTGCTCAAACTATTGGAGGAGAAACAATTATATGCAAAAAGCTCCAAATTTTTCTTTGGAGTGCAAGAGGTGGAATATGTGGGTCATATTGTATCTCATGAAGGTGTTAAGGTAGACCCTAGCAAAATTAAATCCATTAAGGAATGGAAAATCACCACATCCATAAAGCATCTCCGAGGATTTCTTGGGTTGAAAGGGTATTATCGCAATTTTGTTAAGAATTATGGGAGAATAGCAGCACCTCTAACAACATTATTGAAGAAAGATACATTTTCATGGACTCCAGAAGCAACAAAGGCCTTCGAACATCTTGTTTGGTCTAAAATGCAATGCAAATTAGAGTTTCATTTACTATCAATCTAGGTAAGTAAACTTCAAGGATCATCCAATATATATGGACTTAGAGACAAACTAAACTAAACTAGATGAAGAAATGCCAAAGCTACCTTACAGGAGGTCTTTCATTGGGATTTCCAACTCCTATTTAGTCATCTAACAAAATGAAATCTAAAGAAATTGTGATAGGTATAAGAAATATTAAAACTCCCTTACAGGAGACTGTTCATTAATATTTCTAACATCTTAATCAACAAACTATTTAGACTGATGAAATTAAAGCACTTAAACCTAATTCTGATTGATTGCATGAAATATTAAAGCTCTCTTACAAGAGACTATTCATTTATATCTCAAGCATATAAATCAGAAACTTAAACTAATGAAATCAAACATTAAATAACAAATCAGATTCATTGAAGGAAACATTAATACTTTCTTACGAAAGGTCATTCGTTAATATTCCAAACATATGAACCTAATAATTTAATCTAATGAAATTCACAAATAAACATAAAATAAAAGTATACTTGCTAGGCAATGGGGATCCTTCCAAGGATTCACAAGCACACCAAAAGAGAAGTCAAAAGTAGAGGATCACAGAAGCTCCATTTTATTCATCATCAATTGCAAATTGCAATTACAACCATTACAATGATTCTCCAAATCTAACTTCTCATTACCAACCTATACGATACTAAGATTCTAAATTACAAATGAAGGACTAGGTTCTAAAATTCTAAAAATTAAGATTACAAAATGAAGATTACAAATGAAGGAGATAACACTCTTATTTATACAAAAGCTATGATAACAAACTCATAAATGTAAATCCACTATTCCCTCCTTTGACCCACATATTTCTCAACCAATGGTGACACATAACCCTATCCTCCATGAGGTCCATGATCTTCTCCATGAGGTCCATGATCTCCTCAAATTCGAATTTGAACATAGAGTGCCACATAAATATGCCTTGGAAGCTTCCTTTGTACCTACACATGTCAACAAACTCATTCTAATTGTTAGGTATAAGTATATGGAGATTATTTTTTAAAGTTTCACCATAAATTCTCTTAAAAATACTAAGAATTAATAATGTTTTGGAAAACACAAACGTAACCCATATAATGATGAAAGTGAAGCTGATGTGGTGACATGGTGGTGGAAAAGAGGTGAGAAAATGTGTGAATGGAGTGAAAGTGGATGTATTTTAAGGATAATTCCTAGGCCCAACATACCCCCAAACTGAAGGTATTGCATGTCCCCATGCAATCTATTACATTACTTTTGATACTTGAGCTTTGGCTTAGACTTTACGTGATATCATTTGCTTAACTTTTGCAAAGTGTGTTTGTTAAATTGCAACTTGGTTGGTTCTTGTGTTTCAACCGTATTTTGTTTGTTGCATTCAAATTCAATGTATGATCTTTGCATGATAATAATGTGATTTTTATTGCAAAGTATTTTTGTTGGGATACATCATGGTCGGTTCTTGTGTAACAACCATGATTGTGTTGCATCCAAATAGCTTTTAAGTACTTTTGACAAAGCCATTTATATGCTCATGTAATAGTGAATATATTTTGAAGGTATGTGGGTTTTAGAATGTGATATATGAATATGGAAAAATATGAAGGTGACAAAGTATGTATGTAAATGTATCCCTCCCCCAAACTGATGGTTTTGGAAATTTTATGAAATGAGGAAAGGAAGTTTTTTCCAAAAATTATCATTCTAGCTTTCAAGGAATTAAATGGTTAAAAGTTAGAAAATATCATACCTCAACTTACCCTTTCAAAAATGGATGAGAGTTGTGCATGCATGGCTGCAAAATTCTTATCATAGTCTTCTTCACTTGGCAGTGAAAATGGTGGATGAAGTCGAAAAAGTGAATCTTTTATTGTTGTTGCATCTGCTGCTGGATCTTCTGCTGAATGTTCGGAATCTGCTGTTGAATGCGGCTGAAAATGTATAAGGCTTGGAAGGTATACAAAATTTAGAATTTACACTTCCCCCCAGCCTTATTGATTGACTTGTCCTCAAGTCATTTATATCAAAAACTGTAAAGTAATGAAAGTAAATCTGCTTCCTCTACTACAAAATGATTGGTCTTCAAGTCTTCAACGCTTGTTGACACAATGCTTGTCATGTGATTGTTGGACACAGATTGTCATTGATGTCAATATGGCAATATTAAAGAGGAGGAGACAGAGCATATTGGAGCCAAGAGGAGCAGACCATATCGGAGGAGCCACATATATCAGAGCAAGAGGAGCCATATCGGAGGAGTGCCAGAGCAAGAGGAGCCATCGGAGGAGCTATCGGAGCATATCGGAGCAAGAGGAGCCATCGGAGGAGAAAATGAAGCAAACAGAACCATATATGCCTCAGATAACATTATCGGGAGCTATTCGGGCGATCAAAACCCATATATGCCTTCATTAATACTATCGGGAGTTGTTCGGGCAATGGAAACCCACATATGCATGTATTAATGCTATCGGGAGTGTTTGAGCGCCCAAAATCTACATATATGCATTTATAATAATCAAAGGCCTTTTCCTTTTTGGCGGAAACAACACAAGTTAAATGTGTTTCGGCACATATGGACCCGATGGCATATATATATATATATTTCGCCAAATCGGCGATCGGGGAATGGAGAATGGAGGATGCCATATGCGATTTAGTGCTGACCTTCCGATCTGAAAGAATAATGAACGGCGAAGATCTAATCGGCAATCGGCTTATCGGAGTGATCGCGTCGGAAGGATCGAGGGAAGCGATATGTGACATCGCCGATAATTGGAGCTGAAATATTATAAAACAGAGCCTAAAGGAGCATCGGGTCTGCAGACCCTTTGTATTACAAAACTGCAGATGCGAACCTGCCGAAAAGCCAGACCCGAAATCATTATAGAACGGGTCATTAAAGGTTATCGGGTCCGCAAGAGCTTAGGACTGTACGCCCATAAACGGAGCCGAAATAATATACAGAACAATTGAATGGGCCGTCGGGTCCGCAGAACTATCGCATCGCAAGAGGCCGCGATAACCCCGATATCCCGGACCCGAAGTCATTTTAGAAAGAAATGTAAGGAGGCATCGGGTCCGCGTTACATCGGAGGAATGGGTCTATTCTTTATAGCGATCGCCGAAATCATCCGGAGCCGAAATCATATTAGAGAGCAGCCTAAAGGGAGATCGGGTCCGCTAAACCTTTGTGTTACAAATCCGCCAAAGCGAACATGCCGATATCCCGGACCCGAATTCAATATAGAGACGGGAGTATAAGAAGGCGTCAGGTCCGCGTTCCGTCGGAGGATCGGGACTATTGTTTACAGCGAGTGCCGATATACATCGGACCCGAAACCAGTATAGAAGGGAGTCTAAAAGAGCATCGGGTCCGCTCCTCATCGGAGGTCAGGCCTTAAGAGTTTTGTTATGGTTGCGAAATCCGGACCCGCCGAATTTATGAAAGCAGCCATATAATCCTTGAGATCCGCGTACATTGAGTTAAGCGGTTTTTATGCTAGTTCTGTGTATTGATATTATATGGTTACATATGGCCATAAGGGGTTTTTATGGTAATTCCATATATGTCTATAAGTGTGGCGGGTTGATTAAAGCGCTCGGTGATGGTTGATTAAAGGCTCGGTTGGTGGCTTCCGATGGTTGATTATAAAGCACCGATAAAAGGTGGCTTCGATTCCTAGTAAGTCCATGGTTATAAAAGGCTTTCGGCCTAAAGAACGCTTCCGATAAAGCCTGTAAGACAGAAGAAGCAAAGGAATGGAAGCCGAAGTGTCAAGCGATCAAGTGAGGAGGAAGCCAAAGAGTCAGCATGTAAGAGGAAACGAATGGACAGGGGGATGGAGCATATAAAAGCAGCAAAAACAGAGAACTGAAGGTGTTGTTGGTGGATGGCATAACTTGAGCATGAGATAGTGGAAGCAGCAGAAGCAGTGGAAGCTGAAAAGAGCGCAGCAGCACACCAGTGTATACCAAAGAGGTTGGAGCCTCAGAATTGAAAAGGATTGAAGTCCTTGGGAGTTGGTGCTCCTAAGTCCAAGATTGGTGTCTTGGAAAAATAGAGTTGGTGCTCAGGATGTTGGAAGCCTCACCAAAGTCCAAGTTGGAGCTTGGCAACCAATTGTGACATTCTATTTATTCTATTTATTTTACTGCACAGTTATATTAATAAAAGCATTTATTCCTGTTGTTCATTTTGTGTTCTGAACATATATGTTTTAACTAGTAAAACAATAGTGAGAAAAAGAAATACTGATTCACCCCCCTCTCAGTATTTCCAACAATTGGTATCAGAGCAGGCTTCTTCATTCTAGCCTAACAGCTTGAAGAAGGATCAGCAATCATGATGAGAAATCATGAAGCATCAGGAAAACCTCCTCTGTTCGATGGCACTAACTTTGGTTTTTGGAAGAAAAGAATGACTTACTATTTAATGTCCCTTGGACCTGAAGTCTGGCATTTTTGTTAAACTGAATACCAAGCGACTTCCACTCTTCCAACAGACCAAGACGAGAGGAAAGCCTACATTGCAATTGCAAAGGCCATGAACTCCATCACTAGTGGAATCACTGATTCCGAGTTTACAAAAATCATGCACTGTAACTCTGCCAAAGAAATGTGGGAGAAGCTAGTTAGCTTGTACGATGGAGACTCAAAAGTCAAAAAGGCAAAGCTTCAAACTCACAGAAGACAATTTGAAAGTTTGAAGATGGAAGAGGAAGAAGATATTGCAGCATACCTCCTCCGAGTAGCTGAAGTGGTAAATTCCCTGAAAGGATTGGACGAAAAGGTTGAAGAAAGTACTATTGTACAAAAGGTATTAAGGTCCCTTCCAGACAGATTTGACTCCAAAATAAGTGCTATAGAAGAATCAAAGGATCCTTACACCCTCAAAATGGATGAACTCCATGGAATTCTCACTGCCTATGAAATGACGAAAGGTGGACCTAGCTCCAAAGATGCAGCATTCAAGGCCTCAAAGTCAAAGAAAGGGAAAGAAAGGAATGACTGTAGTGATGAGTCAGATGTGGAATCCGAATTGGCTCAATATGTACGAAAGCTGAAGAGAGGATCTAAGCTTAAAGGCAAGTATCCTCTTATCTGTTTTAAATGTGGTAAAATAGGTCATTATGCAGCAAAATGTCCTCATAAACATGACAGTGATGATGAAAGAAATTCTAAAAGAATGACATACAAAAAGAAAGGGTTCAATAAGAAAAACCTTCTCTCCAAGCAAGATGAGTCTGATGAGGATGAGTTTATGGTCATCAAAAAGAAATCAGATGAGGAAAGCGATCATGATGAAAGCCAAGAAGCATTATTCATGGCACTCACAGATGATGATGACTCGGGGCAAGAAGGAAATGTGGATGAACTGTTAATAAGTGCCATTGAAGAGAACGAGAAACTACGGAACAAAATTATCTCTCTCAAAGTGGAAAACGATGAAATAAGAAGGAGAGAAGATCTCTTGGAAACAAATCTTAAGGAAAAAGAAGAGACTTGTGAAGAACGTGAGGCCGAAGTAGTATCTCTGAGAAAGGAGTTGGAGCAAATTAAAAAGGGCTGTAAAAGCTCTCAAATACTTGATACTATTCTTAAAAATCAAAAACCTCAACATGATAAGTCTAGAATAGGTTTCAAGGGAGAATCCTCAAGCACTAAGAATAGTGCGAAAAGCTATGCCGATGCACTTTCCTGTAACCCAAAAGATGAAAAAGCATCTTATCAAAAGTGCATCCCAGATTCCAAGAATCAAGAAAGAGTTATTCCAAAGAGGAATGTGGAGTCGAATCATGGACACTACAGCAAATACAAACCTGTACTCCACCAAGGGCCCATCAAAAATCCAAAGGACGAGGGAGGAGTAATTCTCAGAAAGGAAGGCGAATTAAACCGTGGTTGCTTCAAAACCATATTTCTTGGACACTGTTTTCACTGTAAAAACTTCGGTCACCAAGCTAGACACTGCATGGCTCGCAGAAGTGAAAAGACAACGCAAAAGGACCGAGTAATCAACTCATATGCTCCCAAAAGACAGGGACAAGTCAAAACCTTCAATTCATTCGATCCCTTGACTAAATTTGATCTGACTTGCTCTTTTTGCTACAATAATGGACACTATGAACAAAACTGCCCACTCAAAGGAAGAAAGAAGAGTAGCAAGATCTCTGCAATGGACAAATGCGGCCTGGCTCTATTTGCGCAAAATAATGGAAACCAGTGGTTTGTGGATAGTGGATGCTCCAGACACATGACAGGAGACAGAAGGAAATTTATCTCACTGAACAAAAAGGAAGGGAATGTGTCCTTTGGAAGCGGAACTGGAAAAATTGCAGGAAGAGGAATAGTTACTCTGATCAATGGAAAAGGAAAAGCTCAAGATGCTCTGCTGGTTGACGGACTCAAACACAACCTTCTGAGTGTCAGCCAAATTTGTGATCAAGGACATAAGGTAGTCTTCAGCACCAAAGACTGTGAAATAAGGAACTCTGTCTCTGGGAAACTTGTGGCAAAAGGAGTAAGAACACCAGACAATATTTACGTTCTGAACAAGATTCGAGAGAACAAATGCTACTTGAGTCAGGCAGATGAGAGTTGGTTGTGGCACAAGAGACTTGGACATACCAGCTTCGAAAATCTGGTCAATATCAGCAAAATCAAAGCTGTACAAGACATCCCAAGGTTGTCCAAACCAAAGCAAGCAGTGTGTGGTCCATGTCAACATGGAAAACAGACCAGAACCAGCCACAAGACAAAGGAACACTGTACATCAAAGCCCTTGGAGATCATCCATGCTGATGTGTGTGGGCCAACTAGAAATCAAGCACTCCAAGGAGAAAGGTACTTTGTGTTATTTGTTGATGATTATACTAGAATGATGTGGATATATTTCATAAAGTATAAATCTGAAACTTTTGAGTGTTTTAAGAATCTAAAAGCCCTTATAGAAAACGAAAAAGATTCAAAAATTAAGTGTCTCAGAACAGACAGAGGAGGAGAATTCACATCAAACGAGTTCAGTGAGTTCTGCAATATTCATGGAATTAAAAGGGAATTCTCGGCTGCCAGAACACCTCAGCAAAATGGGGTAGTTGAAAGACGAAACCGAACTGTCCAAGAAATGGCAAGAACCATGCTGTTAGCAGCAGACCTACAACCTAAATTCTGGAGGGAAGCAGTAGGGACAGCTGTCTATACATTGAATCGGACTCAATTAAGACCAAATTGTGACAAAACTCCTTATGAGCTATGGAAAGGAAGACCTGCTTCGGTGAAGTACTTCAAAATATTTGGAAGCAAGTGCTTCATAAAAATAAATGATGGTTCACCTGGAAAATTTGATTCTCGAGTTGATGAGGGGATATTTCTTGGATACTCTCCACGGAGCAAGGCTTACAAGTGCTACAATTTTCGACTGAAGAAAATAGTGGAAAGCATCGATGTTAAGGTTGACGAAGATCTTCTAGAAAAGGAAATTGAAGAACAGGAAGATGACTTTCTCATTGAAGAAGAAGAATCTAAAGAAGAAGAGATAGATGATGAAGAAGAAGAAGAGGAAAGAGAACCGTCTCATACTCCTTTAAAGATGAAGTATGTAGAAAGATACCACCCAGAAGAACAGATCATTGGCGATAAAGATGAAGGTGTGCAGACCAGAAGAAGGATAACAACCTCACCCAAGAGAAAAGCCATTGCCCTCCTATCTATGATAGAACCAGAAACATTCACAGAAGCAAGTAAGGATCCTCATTGGGTAAAAGCAATGGAAGAAGAAATGTCCCAAATTGATAAGAACAAGACATGGGAGCTGGTACCTCGTCCGAAGGACAAAAACATAATAGGAACCAAATGGGTGTTCAAAAATAAAATGAATGAGGAAGGACAGGTTATCAGAAACAAGGCAAGACTTGTTTGCAAAGGCTATTCGCAAATTGAAGGAGTTGACTTTGAAGAGACGTTTGCACCAGTGGCCCGTATGGAAGCTATCAGGATGTTTTTAGCATTTGCTTGCTCGAAAGGATTCAAAATCTATCAAATGGACGTGAAATCAGCATTTCTAAATGGGGAACTCAAGGAGGAAGTCTACATGGAGCAGCCAGAAGGTTTTGATCTGACAGCAGGAAAGGACCTAGTCTGTAAGTTGAAAAAGGCTTTGTATGGGCTGAAACAAGCTCCTAGAGCTTGGTATGCAAGACTGGATAACTATCTCCAACAACAAGGCTTCAAAAAGGGAGTGGCTGGAAGCAATCTATACATAAAGACAGATCAAGGTAAGTTACTAGTTGCTCTTGTTTATGTCAATGATCTGATTTTTACTAGTAATAATGATGAAATGAGCCATGAATTTTCTCAAAGCATGGCAAAATAATTTGAGATGTCAATGATAGGTGAACTATCCCACTTCCTTGGACTTCAGATATCTCAAACCAGAGCAGGATTTTATATATCTCAAGCCAAATATCTAAAAGACATGCTCAAAAAATATGGAATGGAGGACTGTGCACCCATGAGCACCCCCATGACCACAAACTGCAAACTGAGCAAAGATGATGACTCCCCTCTAGTAGATGCAACTCATTACAGGTCAATGATTGGAGCCCTCCTATACTTAACAGCTACACGACCTGACATAATGCAAGCAGTAGGAATGGTGGGAAGATTTCAATCGGCTCCCAAACAATCTCATTTATTAGCTGTAAAAAGAATTCTCAGATATTTGAAGGGAACTTCTGATTTTGGTCTCTGGTACCCAAAGAGTTCAACATTGACTGTAACTGCATACACTGATGCTGATTGGGCTGGAAATATAGATGATCGGAAAAGTACTAGTGGAAATGCATTCTTCCTAGGAGACTGTTTGGTATCCTGGCTCAGCAAAAAACAATCATCCATATCATTATCCACAACTGAAGCCGAGTATATTGCTGCAACAGACTATTGTACTCAGATACTATGGATGAAGGAAGCACAAAAGGATGTAAACATATGTACAGATCAACCAATTACTGTTTATTGTGACAACACTAGTGCTATCAATCTCAGTAAAAATCCAATGATGCACTCAAGAACCAAACATATACCAATCAAGTATCATTTCCTCCGTGAGCAAGTAGCTGAACAAAACATCACTCTGGAATATATAAGTACTAAGGAGCAGATAGATGATATTTTCACTAAACCTCTTCCTCGGGAAGCATTCGAACACCTGCGACAAAAGATGGGGGTTATTTCTTTATCATCACTCAAGTCTATCAATAAAGATGCAGCAGGACAGGGGGAGCAACTTGACAGGGGGAGTTCGTATCCATTCCTTTGCCATTGATGTCAAAGGGGGAGAAAGCAGAAGAATATTGCCATCAATAACAAAGGGGGAGATTGTTGGACACAGATTTTCATTGATGTCAATATGGCAATATTCAAGAGGAGGAGACAGAGCATATCGAAGCCAAGAGGAGCAGACCATATCGGAGGAGCCACATATATCAGAGCAAGAGGAGCCATATCAGAGGAGTGCCAGAGCAAGAGGAGCCATCGGAGGAGCTATCAGAGCAAGAGGAGCCATCGGAGGAGCAAATGAAGCAAATAGAGCCATATATGCCTCAGATAACATTATCGGGAGCTGTTCGGGCGATCAAAACCCATATATGCCTTCATTAATACTATCGGGAGTTGTTCGGGCAATGGAAACCCACATATGCATGTATTAATGCTATCGGGAGTGTTTGAGCGCCCAAAATCTACATATATGCATTTATAATAATCAAAGGCCTTTTCCTTTTTGGCGGAAACAACACAAGTTAAATGTGTTTCGGCACATATGGACCCGATGGCATATATATATATATATATATATATATATATATATATATATATATATATATATATATATATATATATATATATATATATATATATAGATATATATATATATATATATATATATATATATAGATATATATTTCGCCAAATCGGCGATCGGGGAATGGAGAATGGAGGATGCGATATGCGATGGACGCGATATGCGATTTAGCGCTGACCGTCCGATCTGAAAGAATAATGAACGGCGGAGATCTAATCGGCAATCGGCATATCGGAGTGATCGCGTCGGAAGGATCGGGGGAAGCGATATGTGACATCGCCGATAATTGGAGCCGAAATATTATAAAACAGAGCCTAAAGGAGCGTCGGGTCCGCAGACCCTTTGTATTACAAAACTGCCGATGCGAACCTGCCGAAAAGCCGGACCCGAAATCATTATAGAACGGGTCATTAAAGGTTATCGGGTCCGCAAGAGCTTAGGACTGTACGCCCATAAACGGAGCCGAAATAATATACAGAACAATTGAATGGGTCGTCGGGTCCGCAGAACTATCGCATCGCAAGAGGCCGCGATAACCCCGATATCCCAGACCCGAAGTCATTTTAGAAAGAAATGTAAGGAGGCATCGATTCCGCATTACATCGAAGGAATGGGTCTATTCTTTATAGCGATCGCCGAAATCATCCGGAGCCGAAATCATATTAGAGAGCAGCCTAAAGGGAGATCGGGTCCGCTAAACCTTCGCGTTACAAATCCGCCGAAGCGAACCTGCTGATATCCCGGACCCGAATTCAATATAGAGACGGGAGTATAAGAAGGCGTCGGGTCCGCGTTCCGTCGAAGGATCGGGACTATTGTTTACAGCGAGTGCGATATACATCGGACCCGAAACCAGTATAGAAGGGAGTCTAAAAGAGCATCGAGTCCGCTCCTCATCGGAGGTCAGGCCTTAAGAGTGTTGTTATGGTTGCGAAATCCGGACCCACCGAATTTATGAAAGCAGCCATATAATCCTTGAGATCCACGTACATTGAGTTAAGCGGTTTTTATGCTAGTTCTGTGTATTGATATTATATGGTTACATATGGCCATGAGGGGTTTTTATGGTAATTCCATATATGTCTATAAGTGTGGCAGGTTGATTAAAGTGCTCGGTGATGGTTGATTAAAGGCTCGGTTGGTGGCTTCCGATGGTTGATTATAAAGCACCGATAAAAGGTGGCTTCGATTCCTAGTAATTCCATGGTTATAAAAGGCTTTCGGCCTAAAGAACGCTTCCGATAAAGCCTGTAAGACAGAAGAAGCAAAGGAATGGAAGCCGAAGTGTCAAGCGATCAAGTGAGGAGGAAGCCAAAGAGTCAGCATGTAAGAGGAAATGAATGGACAGGGGGATGGAGCATATAAAAGCAGCAAAAACAGAGAACTGAAGGTGTTGTTGGTGGATGGCATAACTTGAGCATGAGATAGTGGAAGCAGCAGAAGAAAAGGGGGCAGCAGAAGCAGTGGAAGCTGAAAAGAGCGCAGCAGCACACCAGTGTATACCAAAGAGGTTGGAGCCTCAGAATTGAAAAGGATTGAAGTCCTTGGGAGTTGGTGCTCTTAAGTCCAAGATTGGTGTCTTGGAAAAATAGAGTTGGTGCTCAGGAGGTTGGAAGCCTCACCAAAGTCCAAGTTGGAGCTTGGCAACCAATTGTGACATTCTATTTATTGTATTTATTTTACTGCACAGTTATATTAATAAAAACATTTATTCCTGCTATTCATTTTGTGTTCTGAACATATATGTTTTAACTAGTAAAACAATAGTGAGAAAAAGAAATATTGATTCACCCCCCTCTCAGTATTTCCAACAGTGATTAAATGTTTTGGTGTTGAACATAACAAGAAATTGTTAACTTAGTGGGCATTGATGGATGCCACTAGTCAACACGAGAGCTCCCATCTTTGATGTGGATGAGAGTCAAGATGCCCCGAACACATCTTTCTAAGTATGAATGAATTTGTTGTTGTCGAATACTCAGAAGATCCGACGAACAAGGGACATTGATGTATTCCCTTGTTTATCGGCATGATAGCTTGCCCTTAAGGCATGCAAGCTTCAAGGTGTTTTTAGAAAAATATTTAGACTCAAGGACTATGGACTCAATGGTGTATGGAAGCAAGGTTTTATTTGCAAGTGTAGGAAAAAGGAAACTGACAATGAATATGTAAAGTGGAACCAAAAGCTTGTAAATGAGCTTCGTTTCTTTTATTGGTGGGTTAGGATTGATGAAAATGTAATGAAGTGTTTGTGGATAATGACTCTTGCTGGAAAAAGTGAATTTTGGCATGCAAAATCTCAAATATAACAAATCTGCTCATTAATTATGGAATTTCTTCTAAAATAGTTGAGTTTGACCAGCGTTGACCAGCCACTTGTAGACGTCGTATTCAAGTGTGGATAGGTATTTCACCATCCTTGTACATTTAGGAACAAACCCCAGGTCTTCGAATTTGCTTTTCTGTCATGCAACATTTCAAACCATTAAACTATTACTGGAAGTTCAAGAACTCGTAAAATTTTATTTATGTTCATGGACTTGTTCTTTAGGATTTCTCATGGAATTAGTCTTTTGAAGACCAATTGTGCACACAATTAGTTTCCTTAATGATCAGTTGATCATCCGAAATCTGCAAATAAAACTTGGCATAAAAAAACGTTAGTGTGTTCAACAAGGAATGGCCAATTCCTTGTTGATTCTTACGCAAAAATTAATGCCAACTGAAACGGATTATGGATAATCAAAAGCATAATTTTAGTCCAATTCCTGATGTTGATAACAGTCCTTTATTTTTTATAAAAATAACCATGAAAATTAACTTATCTCCCTCTTTGTGTCAGATGTCTCCTCGAATGTGCATGACAAAGAGCATATGTTGCAGATTAGTTTGTCTCATAAACGCATACAACCTTGATGAAAGCATAGATTTTAATGCCAACTCTAAGCATAATCCTCCAAATGTTCGATAAATGAATCCTCCTTTGTGTGATTCGCTTCCAGGTGTTCTATAATTTTTGAAAGGTGCATGGCACATTTTTAATTAATGAAATCTCACAAATGCCAATGCATAACTTTATTTATCAATCTTAGAAATAAAATTAACCTGATTCCATTTTAATGGATTAAATTTATGGAGATGCAAAATTTCCTTCAAATTTCCAACTTTCTCATGGTATCTTGAAAGTGACAAGTAAAACAAAGTTTGCAATTCCATGATAAAACATGTGAAATTTGATTTGATACTCATGTGCCTGAATTTCATGAAGTTGCTTTTTATTTTATTTTTTAATTGTTTTTTTTAACTGAATTAATCATTTATTTCTACTCTATCACATATAAATGAATTTTACCAACTGAAAATAAAAATATAAATAAAAGTCTAAAATGTTCAACCTAAATTAAATTAATATTAACAATATAATAAAATAAAACCTCAATCATTTTTTTAGATCCTGAGAACGTTGGCTCCAAACTTCAATAGCTCACTCCCGTGGGGCAACCAAACTTCAATAGCTCACTCCAATTCTTCATTCATCTGTCCTTTTGATCAATTTTCTGAATGCGCCTGGTGTAGATACTGGATCAATTTTCGTTGGTGTGCACTTGTAATGTGCAGGGTGACTGAAGCCGGTTTCAAAACCAAATCCCCCAGCAACCAAAACCTGCACAGTCCTCCTGGAGGAGAACACGTGCCACAACAGTCTTCCTTCGACTAGTCCCTTGTAGGACTGTGGATTTGGTCACTGTCAAAGCTGGCTTCACTCTTGTATCCAAATAGAATAACCCAGGTGAGTGTAGCTATACTCCAATTTTCTATAAAATCCAAAGAAACATACTATGCTACATAACACTGATAATGAAGACAAACGAAATTAGATTTTTTTTCAATGTCTTCAAACTCAATGTAGTCATCTGCAATGTTGTCTTCATCTTCGTCAAGACCACCTGCGATACCCTTATTCAGACGGACATTCTCTGGGAGCTCGCCATAGGCCTTGAGAAGCCTGGCTTCATCGGCTTTATCATCTTGATAGTTTCTGAGGCCTACCAAGACAATGTCGCCAGCAGCATTCCAGACCTTCTGGTGCATGTTGCCTCGGATATGGCAGAGACGCTTAGTTCTGTCAATGCAAAGAGTTTCGCAGTGGCCATTGCCAAGCTTGAACACCAATTTTCTCTTCTCGTCATATCTGAAATCTCCAACATATATGCGACCATAAACAAACAGATCCTGCAAAAAGAAAATATTTCAGTTTCAGAGATGCAAAATTTGAGGTGTGGCAAACTGCAAAAAATTCAGAATTCGCAGCTTCCAAAAGAGGGTCATTTCCCAGTGATTGTGTTGGTTTTGAATCATTTTGCTGTTCTTGGCAATGCCTTGAATCTTGCTCAGACTGACACTTTTGTTCTGATTTCCCAGTATCCACACATGGACCTGGACTTAAGGATTGTATTTGTCCAGAATAAGTTGGTGTCTCTTGAGGACATGCAGGATCATGTTCCGAGATGAAATTTTCTTTTGATTTTGGAGCTTCCTGGAATGTAGCGCTTGAAACTGGAAAAGAATTGAGGATCAAACTTTCTGAGTTATCTTGATAAGAAGCTAAAGCATGTACAACCTGTGGTTTGAATTTACATAACCTGGAATATAGTGCATTATTGCTAGTCCTATTGAAAGAGAGCCAATTTCTGCTTATGAGGGTAGAAAGATATTTCTCGCTATTTACTGCTGAAATAATTACTTTCCTCAGATTGTAACAATGGAGGATCACTTCTATGCAATGGTGATACTGTGCATATCCTATCAACTCCACCAAAGCTCTTCTTGTTGATTGCAACTGCGTCAGTCTCAGCTGGATAGGCATTTAGTGGATCTTCAACTACCAAAGGTTCACAAGTTTTAGCCACCTTACTCAGCAGCAACTCTGAGTTCAAACCTTCTGTTTCTGCAGAAACACATTGAAGACATGATGACAGGTCTTCTGTAGGCAATGTTCTGCTCTCCCAAAAACGAGCAGGCTCCTCTCCTTGTGATACCAAACTGGTATCAACTACAGTGAATGCATATGAATCAATATTTCTTGGGCAATATCTTGGTCGAAGATAGCAAGGGGGGTCTTGCAAGCGATCATTTTGCTCCTTTAGAATCTCACCAGTCCAGTGGCATTCTGGCTTCACTTTGCTTCCAGTCATGTCACCCATTTCTAGCTGTGGAGGATCAAGCAACCTTGGCTCTGACACTATCCTATTCAAAACCTCACTCACAGAATCAAAGTAATGAACCCCTTTCACTAAAATTCTGGAAAACTTTTGCACACCACCGATGTTGCCTGATCCTCAGGTTGCTGAGAATGCCATCCTCTAGCTAGAAGTCGAGGCCACACTGCTTCCCAGAACAAGTCATTTGCCCGTGCCTTGCTAAGCCGGTAATCTCCAGTCAAGAATTTGACAATCTCATCAGTAGAAAGGGAAGAGCATGCTCTACCCATAGGAATTTCACGAGCAGACACCACCTGGTTAGTCTTCATGGGGTCCATAAATGATCTGAAATGAGGGTTTGAACAACTTGTCATGCTTATAAGAACCTCCCACTCCAAAGCTTAAACAAACATGATCTAGCTTATGTTGACAATTGCGGAATTATGTACTTGAATCAGGTGTATGTGTTTGTTTGTTTTCATCTGTTTAAATGCTTTAACTTGATTTGTTTCTTCTGATAGTAAACACATATACAAACATATAACGCAGCAAATAAACATCACACATAACAGCAAATTTAATAAGGAGTTCACCCCGATTGCGTGGGCTACGTCTCCGTGAGCTCTTGTCAATTTGACTTGGCTCTTTGGAATTATGGCTTGAATTCTTTTACAAGTTCCACCCTCAAATCCAGAGGTTATTGAACTGAACCGATGGGCTTAGAAAACCATCTACATCCCTGTCATGGCTGTCCTCATTGTGCAAGCAGATCTAGGCTCCCTTGGACTTGATTCCTTCAGCAGGTGCACTGAGCTTCCCTGAGCTTCTTAATAGAACAAACTCCTTCAGAATGCTTCAAATGTCTATGAAACCTCTGCTACTGTCTCCAGCACATATATGACATCAACAAATGACTGTGCATTTTCTCAAAACGAGCATTGTGTCCTCGATCTAGGCCTTCCTCCACGGTTGGCTCTAGGATACCTGAAACTTCCCTTCAGAATATTGGCCTTTAGAAGTCTCCAAATTCTTCTGAAAACACCTTCATTGGATTCAGAAGGTTCATTACAATCAAGAACGACTGTTTGTTTGCTGAGAATGGATACTGGTAGCTCCTGCAACAGCCTCCAACCCTTGGTGGCCCTAAGCTCCAAAATCTCCCTGGATGAAAATCTCCTTGAAGATGGCTTCTTCAGCTTCTCTAGACTATTCCAATGACTTCAGAAGGCCCAAATTAGCCAAGGTAGACTCTTGTTTCACTCTCCTAGGTCAAAAATTGCCTCTTGAGTTCATTAATCAGTGTCTCCTAGAATTACTCCACCAAATCTGGAAAAACTACAGCTAACTGCAGTTATCTGGAGTTAAATTTGGCAATTCCTGCCAATTTTGGAGGTCTGCCAAGCTTGACCGTCGGGCTGACCGTAACCATCAGCGGAAAATTCGCATGTGACCACGTGTTCCAGTGGATAAGGTTTGTGTTGGCGAGTTGGCAGTTAACCGTAACTGTTGGCGGCTTTTTCGGCATGTAACCACACTGTCGGGACCGCTGGCGATTTAGACCATTGGCGGTCTATCCCCAAACCATCAACTGTTAGTCTTTAAATATAAACTGCGAACAATAGTTCTTAAGATCCAATGCGTAGTCTAGACGGTCAGAGCCTTTAGTTTTCCCACGGGATGTCACGGGTTCGATCCCGCTTGACCCCAACATAATTTTACCACACCAATTCAGGGCCATGTGGTGGCCTCTGGGCTTGCCACATGTCAACTCCTGATTGGTCCACCCAGAAGGAATATTCTAACGAATATTTTGGAGAATATTCCAAGGAATATTCCTCAAAATATTATTTTTTTAATATTTCAAAAAATCAAATTATTCTTGAAAATTGCAGTTTACTAGGCATTTTTAAAATGCAATAACTCCTCCATATGGTGTCTGTTTTTTGAACCGTTCACGGCACTGGAATCAGGAAGACGAAATCTATCTGGTCATTCAGGTTCAACAATCTTTAGAACACTTTGAAATTTGAGCTATCATTGAAGTCCTAGATCAATATCTGATCACTCCTCCCCATTGGGAATCTTTTGGACCCCAAAAGACTGATATACTAATTTGAACAGTAGATGAGAGTACATCACCCTCTTCTTTCAGCCTCCATACACTTGCCTGCATAGCTAGTGCCTTTCAACAAAAACTCGAAGGTAGACGACACTTCCCTTCCTAAATGCGCTTGTCCTCCTGTCAAGAACTGTCTTCCTTGAACTCATTCAGAATTTACAGAAGGTAGCTGAACATCGCTTCCAAGCCACTTCCATGAAAAAGTCACAAATGTAACCATGGCGACTTTTGCTGCTGCAAATCTTCTTCTGTAGACGATGTCGAAAGAAGAAAATAACTTGATGAATAAATTCTTGTTTCAACAAAAGAAACAACTTTCACATCCTGTGAATCATCATCGGGTCTTTACATCATGTTTACAAATGATCAACTAAATCACAAGTCGACAAAATCATGCCTTTCAAACATTTGACCCTTCAAGTCAAGCATGTACAAAAAGAATTTAAACGATTCTTTTACAAAGATGAAACACTTCATCATTATCTCCCTTTTACAATCTTGGAGATCAAATCAACTTTTCCCAGTCAATATTACATTACATGCATGTTTAAAACAAAGTAATCAACCCTTCAAGTTAATCACACATACATGTTCAAAATACTAGGAAATCATCATCATCCCTGTGCTCATGCATATCATTATGCATGCATTTCATCCTTCAAATTTCTCTTAAGTACAATCATAAGTACAAGATCCTCGATCACATGTACATGTACTTTCAAAGCTGAAATGAATATACTTTCGCTGCAATAAAGTGAGTCTCATACTCTACTTTTCCATCTTGCAACTTGCATTCCATTTAGCAAAGAAATGCATATAATCAAAAGACATGCAACTTTAATTAGATAAGAATTCTAACCACTTCTTACCAATCCATTTCAAAGGCTCTTCCTTTAACTGCACATCGACATCAACATGTGGATCATCCTAACACATATCAATGATGGAAACTTCCTTCCCATTATTGTCATACTCTTTCTCCACTTTCTGCAAATTTCCTGGAAGCATTGTTGGATTTAGAGTCCAATACCTTTCAGCAGTATGTCCTTGCTTACGGCAATAACTAAAACACATGTTCATCTTCTTGACAGCATATTTTTCCCTGTTCAATGGACCTTTGGCTTCTTGCCTCTTTTCCTTCAAAATTTTCCTGTATGTGGCCATTCTTTTCCAACATCTAGAAACACTATGGTTAATCAAACCACAAAAAGAACATGCAATTCTTTTCCAATGCTTATGTGGAAATTTTCCATGCTTTACATGATCAAAGGAAATATGATTTAAATCAGATTTATACCTTTCTCTTTCACCTTTATTACCTTAATGAGGAGGTGAATCGAATGAAGAAGAAGCTCCCTTTGGAACACCATCAACTCCTTTAATGGGTTTAGAGCTTTCACAAATCTCTTGATCAAGTGCATGCTTATGCACACCTTCTTCTTGCAAGGTATGTTTCAAAATATTGCATTCCCCAAGAATACAATATTTACCAACTTGAGGTAGGGAACTTGAAATGAAACTCCTTCTAGGAACTGTTTCAATTGCCTTCATGGCTGCTTTAGAACTTTCTCCATAAAATTGTCCATAGCCAAGACCCAAATACTTAGGCCTTTCTTCAATCATTATTGGCTCAACAATACCTTGTGCATGTTTGCCCAATCCTTTTCCTTCATATCCCATTTTGGACATCAACTTGGACCCTATGCCTCTGGTATGTTTCTCAAAAGAACCAACATAAACATTCTTATAAGAATTTGAAGACAAACTAGAATTGTTTACCTCTTCTTCAAGCTGACATTTGGCTAAGGCTTCTTTGGCAACAAGGAGCTGTGTCTCCGACCCATGCATCCTTTCTAGATTCATATTTGCAATATGAAGTTGGCTTTCTATTTCCTGCAATTGGTCAAAAAGCAACTGCTTCTCTTCCTTCATGGAATTCAACTACTCTCGAAGTTTAGTGCTCTTCCTTTCATCCTCATACATTTCTCTCACCATATTCATCATGATGAAAAATTCTTGCTTCAAGCCTTCATCAAAGAATCTTGTGAAGGAGGAAGATTTTGAGGACTCACTTGTGGAAGTTTTCATTATAAAAATGAACAAAAGAACTTCAACAAAATTCAGAATCTATTAACAAATTTCTGAACCAAATGACTACACAGTCAATCTCTTATTCAAACAACCCTTTTGCAAACAAACCTCTTATGCTTCAAGGATTGCCTTGAGGTCCTTGGGGTAAGGAAAATGCCTTCAGCCCTTCTTCCTTCTTGTCCTCTCCTGGACTTAGCTATCAGTAGCTTTCACTTCACCTTTGCAAACTCAAACAATAGTCAGTTTACAAATAATCAATCAATAGAATTTGATTGTCCTGCTTAAACACCTTTCAAGTCAAACAAGCAAATAGATTGCTCTGTCAATCAAGAATCCTGCTCTGATACCATCTGATCTGAAATGAGGGTTTGAACAACTTGTCATGCTTACAAGAACCTCCCACTCCAAAGCTTAAACAAACATGATCTAGCTTATGTTGACAATTGCGGAATTATGTACTTGAAACAGGTGTATGTGTTTGTTTGTTTTCATTTGTTTAAGTGCTTTAACTTGATTTGTTTATTCTGATAGTAAACGCATATACAAACATATAATGCAGCAAATAAACATCACACACAACATCAAATTTAATAAGGAGTTCACCCCGATCTCGTGGGCTACGTCTCCGTGAGCTCTTGTCAATTTGACTTGGCTCTTTGGGATTATGGCTTGAATTCTTTTACAAGTTCCACACTCAACTCCAGAGGTTACTAAACTAAACCAATGGGCTTAGAAAACCATCTATATCCCTATCATGGTTGTCCTCATTGTGCAAGCAGATCTAGGCTCCCTTGGACTTGATTCCTTCAGCAGGTGCACTGAGCTTCCCTGAGCTTCTTAATGGCACAAACTCCTTCAGAATGCTTCAAATGTCTTTGAAACCTCTGCTACTGTCTCCAGCACATATCTAACATCAACAAATGACTGTTCATTTTCTCAAAACAAGCACTGCATCCCCGATCTAGGCCTTCCTCCACGGTTGGCTCTAGGCTGCCTGAAACTTCCCTTCAGCATCTCGGCCTTTAGAAGTCTCCAAATGCTTCTGAAAACACCTTCATTGGATTCATAAGGTTCATTATAGTCAGGAACGACTGTTTTTTTGCTGAGAATGGATACTGGTAGCTCCTGCAACAGCCTCCAACCCCTAGTGGCCCTAAGCTCCAAAATCTCCCTGGATGAAAATCTCCTTGAAGATGGCTTCTTCAGCTTCTCTGGACTATTCCAATGGCTTCAGAAGGCCCAAATTAGCCTAGGTATACTCTTGTTTCACTCTCCTAGGTCAAAAATTGCCTCTTGAGATCATTAATCAATCTCTCCCAGAATTACTCCACCAAATCTGGCAAAATGGAGTTAAATTTGGCAATTCCCGCCAATTTTGGAGGTCCGCCAAGCTTGACTTCCTGGCTGACCGTAACTGTTGGCGGAAAATTCACATGTGACCACGTGTTCCAGCGGATAAGGTTTGTGTTGGCGGGTTGGCAGTTAACCATAACTGCTGGCGTCATTTTCGGCATGTAACCATGCTGTCAAGACCGCTGGCGGTTTAGACCGTTGGCGGTCTATCCCCAAACCATCAACTGTTAGTCTTTAAATATAAACTACGAACAATAGTTGTTAAGATCCAATGCGTAGTCGAGACGGTCAGAGCCTTTGGTTTGCCCGCGGGAGGTCACGGGTTCGATCCCGCTTGACCCCAACATAATTTTACCATACCAATTCAGGGCCACGTGGCGGCCTCCGGGCTTGCCATGTGTCAACTCTTGATTGGTCCACCCAGAAGGAATATTCTAGTGAATATTCTGGAGAATATTCCTCAAAATATTATTTTTTTTAATATTTCCAAAAATCAAATTATTCTTGAAAATTGCAGTTTACTGGGCATTTTTAAAATGCAATAACTCCTCCATACAGTGTCCATTTTTCGAACCGTTCACGGCGCCAGAATCAAGAAGACGAGATCTATCTGGTCATTTAGGTTTGACACTCTTTCGAACACTTTGAAATTTGAGCTATCATTGAAGTCTTCGATCAATATCTGATCAATAAAAGCTGTTGTTAAATCATGGTTTCCTTTACCAATTCCAACTGCTTGAACCAGCATGTTTAGCCCTGCTAATGTTTTCAGCTCCATTACAAACTCTTCAAATGATCTTCTGAAGCAGGAAGTTCACCATGAAAGGCGAAGGCAGGGAATTCTGTTGAGATGAATGAACTAAGGGATGGAATGTAATAGCGGAACAACATTTGAAATGCGTTAAACTTTTTTTACCGTTGATGTCGGGATTTTACACCTTATTTTTGGAGTGATTTCCGCTAGGGTCTATCACTTTTGCATCGCCATAACCAAATGAATAACGTAGGTTTGGGTTTTTCGAATCTGAGCATGATCCCTAACATTCAGGTGGTTTGAATGTAGTCGACAAGAATTATACAGCCACAACCAAACAATCAAATCTTACCAAAATAGATCAAATCCCATGCATTCAGATGAGGAAATGGTTCATCGAATGGGGTGAATGGTTTGCCAAAATGTATCAATGGAGAAGGGGTCAACATGTTGTCTATTAATGACACATGGGAAGCAATCAACCTGCTACCTTTTAGTGACAAATTTGTACTGAATTTGAGTGCGGCAAATCTAGAATGGCGTTATGTAAAAGAGGGCCACACCTTATCGTGTTTGAATGGTTTTCGCTGGGTATGGTTTTTGGTGGAAGCCAACGAGATTATATCCCTTTCCTACAGATATTTCGTGCGAAGGGCAAGAGCCATAGCAATAGCCATAACGAAAACGATGGCCATACACGTACCCTACCTTCAATAAAACGTTCAGCATGTTTATCTGAGAAGATCTCTACCATACTGGTGCCCATAATATTAACAACGTTGTTGCACAAGCTCTTTATCGCTAAACACATCGGAAAGAAAATAATAGCTGAGACAAGTGTTGGGCATCATAGCGTTGCAACAGCTGCTGTCTCTGCACGGTTCGGTTTGTAGTGTGTTGTTTACATGGGTGCATAGGATATGGAAAGGCAGTCCTTCCAAATGCGTCTTCTTGGAGCTAAGGTGCGACTAGCAGGCAATTCGTTGAAAAATTGGTTTTTTTTTTCATTGGAAGACATGGGCTAGTGAGCCTAAAATTCGAAATTTATTTATTTATTTATTTTTTATTTTTTATTTTTTTTTGCAGGACAGAGTCTAAAGAAGAATTTTATACAAAAGTTTTTAAGATTTTTTTTACGAACAATGTTTATTTGCTACTTGTCTGCTACAATTTCTTTATAATTGTTTTCAATTTTATTCTTGAAAGTGCGAGACGGAGGATAAAGTGCAGATTTCTTCCTTAAACACTGATTTTGATTTGTTTATATGCAGATTTGGCTTGAAGAAATGATTCCAGCACATTCCCAGCAAGAAATTTTTTATTTAATTTTGAAAATAAATCAATATATTTTTTGATCTTCCTGATTGCTCGAAGCGCAGGAAGAGAGCATACTAACATATTGATTTATTTTATTTTATTTTATTTTTGCAGGTTAGCGTGGATGTAAATTTATTTATGAAAAAAAAATAAAAAAAAAATATATATATATATATATAATAAAAAACAAGACTAAAAGAAAACTCTACCAGATCTAGTTTTATTTTGTTAATCTATTCTATGTTAACTTGAAAGTTTTTTTTATTTCTTAGGTAAAAGAATGCTTCCAGTGAAGCCATCTACGGACTAAAAATTCAGAAATGCTCACATCTAAATTTAAAAATTTTACCTGATTGTTTGCAAGGATGTGAGTAACATGTTTGATCCTTGGATTTGGCGCAAGGTTCTTTTGAAACCAGTCTTTGATATTATCCTTGCTCTCCAAGAAGTACCTGTTTAACATCTGCAAATTTCTCATCTATAGATGAATTAGTAAGAAATGGGGGGTTCGAGAAAAAAAAACTAAATTTAAAATCAAAAAGCTCAAACTTGAACTTCTTTATGAAGATCCTGTTGTCACCAGGTTTCACAAGTTAGTCCATAAAAAGAAATTTCAATAAAAATAACTTCCTAAGTCTATCTCTAAATCATCCTCCCCGGCAACGACGCCAAAATGTTTGGTTTAAAATGCGATGCAAATTAGAGTTTCATTACCATCAATCCGAGCAAGTAAACTTCAAGGATCATCCAATATATATGGACTTAGAGACAAACTAAACTAAGCTAGGTGAAGAAATGCCAAAGCTCCCTTACAGGAGGTCTTTCATTGGGATCTCCAACACCTATTTAGTCATCTAACAAAATGAAATCTAAAGACATTGTGACAGGTGTAAGAAATATTAAAGCTCCCTTACGGGAGACTGTTCATTAATATTTCTAACATCTTAATCAACAAACTATTTAGACTGATGAAATTAAAGCACTTAAACCTAATTCTGATTGATTGCATGAAATATTAAAGCTCTCTTACAAGAGACTATTCATTTATATCTCAAGCATATAAATCAGAAACTTAAACTAATGAAATCAAACATTAAATAACAAATCAGATTCATTGAAGGAAACATTAATACTTTCTTACGAAAGGTCATTCGTTAATATTCCAAACATATGAACCTAATAATTTAATCTAATGAAATTCACAAACAAACATAAAATAAAAGCCTACTAAAATAAAAGTGTACTTGCTAGGCAATGGGGATCCTTCCAAGGATTCACAAGCACACCAAAAGAGAAGTCAAATGTAGAGGATCAAAGAAGCTCCGTTTTATTCATCATCAATTGCAAATTGCAATTACAACCATTACAATGATTCTCCAAATCTAACTTCTCATTACCAACCTATACGATACTAAGATTCTAAATTACAAATGAAGGACTAGGTTCTAAAATTCTAAAAATTAAGATTACAAAATGAAGATTACAAATGAAGGAGATAACACTCCTATTTATACAAAAGCTATGATAACAAACTCATAAATGTAAATCCACTATTCCCTCCTTTGACCCACATATTTCTCAACCAATGGTGACACATAACCTTATCCTCCATGATCTCCTCCATGAAGTCCATGATATTCTCCATGAGGTCCATGATCTCCTCAAATTCGAATTTGAACATAGAGTGCCACATAAAGATGCCTTGGAAGCTTCCTTTGTACCTACACATGTCAACAAACTCATTCTAATTGTTAGGTATAAGTATATGGAGATTATTTTCTAAAGTTTAACCATAAATTCTCTTAAAAATACTAAGAATTAATAATGTTTTGGAAAACACAAAGGTAACCCATATTATGATGAAAGTGAAGCTGATGTGGTGACATGGTGGTGGAATAGAGGTGAGAAAATGTGTGAATGGAGTGAAAGTGGATGTATTTTAAGGATAATTCCTAGGCCCAACACATCTTAAAGAGGAAATGTGTTAAGCACCAGTCTTAGCTACGTCGGACTTCACAAAAACCTTTATTGTGGAATGTGATGCTTCAGGAAATGGAATTGGTGTTGTTTTAATGCAAGATGAAAGACCCATTGCTTTCGAAAGTCGTCCAATCAAAGGAAAGTATTTACAAAAATCTATTTATGAGAAGGAAATGTTGGCAATACTACATGCACTTAAGAAATGGCAACCCTACCTAATGGGAAGACACTTCAAGGTAAAAACGGATCATGATAGTCTTAAATACTTTTTAGAACAAAGATTATCCTCTGAAGAGCAACAAAAATGGGTCACAAAGATGTTGGGTTATGACTTTGAAATCACCTACAAAAAAGGGAAGCAAAATGTTGTGACAGATGTACTCTCAAGAAAGGATGAGGATGTGGAAGCATTGATGTGCACCATTTCTATTACCCAACCAGATTGGATAAACGAAGCAAGGGATGAATGGAAGAATGACGAAGAAGTGTGGGCACTCATTCAAAAGCTACAACAAGATCCCAGTACATCTGATATATTTAGCTGGAAAAACGATTCGTTATGGTACAAAGATCGCTTATACCTATGTAAGAATTCCCAACTCAAACAAAAGATTCTTATGGAATTGCACACTTCTCCCTTAGGAGGGCACTCAGGATTTTTAAAAACTTACCACAGGGTTAAGAAGGAATTTTTTTGGGATGGCCTTAAATCGTATATTCAAAAGTTTGTGGCGGAATGTTTGGTTTGCCAACAAAATAAAGTTGAAACAATTAAGACCCCGGGTCTATTACAACCTTTATCCTTTCCAATCCAACGTTGAGAGGAGGTTTTAATGGATTTTATCACAGGTTTACCCAATTCCGAAGGAAAGAGTGTCATCATGGTGGTAGTTGATAGACTTACCAAGTATGCACACTTTTGTGCATTATCGCATCCATTTAAATCCAGTACAATTTCTACTGCATTTATGGAAACAATTCAAAAGCTACATGGAAACTCAAAGATTATTGTAAGTGAGAGAGATCCAATTTTCACTGGAAATTTTTGGACAAAATTTTTTTCTTGTCTCGGTACTCAGTTAGCTCATAGCTCATCTTATCATCCTCCTAATGGGAAAACTGAGATAGTAAACAAATTTTTAGAAGGATATCTTCATTGTTGTGTATCTGATAAACAAACATAATGGGTCAAATGGTTGCCTCTGGCTAAATGGTGGTATAACACTTCCTTCCATACTACAACAAAAATGACCCCATTTATGGCACTTTATGGATATCATCCACCATCCATCACATCATATTTAAGAGAAAATTCTAAGGTTTAAGCAGTGGAACATCACATCGAGCACCAACAACAAGTTCTCCAACTCTTAAAGGATAACCTCACGTTGGCGCAAGATAGAATGAAACAACAGGCAGATCAACATCACAGCGAAAGAAGTTTTGATGTAGGTGACCGGGTATTCCTACAGCTACAACCATATAAACAAATGTCCCTCAAGCAAGCTAATAAGGATAATAAATTATCACCAAAGTATTATGGTCCGTACAAGGTGTTGCAAAAGATTGGTACTATGGCATACAAATTGGAGCTTCCTGCAGCTTCCCGAGTGCACCCAGTTTTCCATGTTTCATGTTTAAAGAAGGTTATAGGTGACAACCTCCCAGTTCAAAAATATTGCCAGAACTTGACGAGGAATGAAAAATCATATTGGAACTGGAAGCAGTCACAGAAACAAGAACTCGACAGCTATGAAATCAATCAATTTCGAAGTATCTCATCAAGTTGAAGAACTTATCCAGTGAAGATTCCACGTGGGAGGATGAGAATTTTATACAGAAGCATCCAGAACTACTTAAGCGTTGAGGACAACGCTTTTTGGGAGGAGAGGGGCATGTTAGGTCCCTATAATACTCATGATTCCCCCATTACTATTGTCATTGTAGCCCTTATTGTTATTATTGTGCCCCTATTGTCCCCATATTGTTATTAGTGTGCCCCATAGAAACCCACTATTGTTATTGTTGTGCCCTTATGTTATCACTGTTATGTCGGCTTCATTATATTGTGACCCCTTAGACTCCTATATATAGAAGGGAGGTTTAGTCATTTGTATCATCCAAGAATTGTTCATTTGTGTAATGTAAAGGAGGTTTCCCCCTCGAAGAGGCTGAATTCTAAGGCGTTGATTTATCTTTTCTATCTTTTTGTGAACTGGTTTCATAACACTTAGTGGGCTCCATTCCAAGTTTTCTTTTGGCTAAGATTATAACCTTGTTATCTACAACCTTGAATCGAAGTTGTGTCTCATCAAGTTGAAGTAGGATTTTCTGATATGTGTCACTTCTCTTTAATAACATTTTTCCTATAAGAGTCTTAATCTATTAATACAAATCCCCAATTTGATAATATTTGGTGTTTCTAGTCTTGGTACTACTACTCTCTAGAACCTATGGCAACATTTCTTCATCTATGGAAACATCCTGAATAAGCCCATGTTCCAATGTCACCTCCTCCTCTATTGATATGAAATTTGTTCTTGAATGACCATAGGAGTATGTGCCTAGAAAGTTTCTACAAATGATTCAATTCCTTATTAGGCATAGGAGGTGGCTTGTCGAACACTACTATGTTAATTCCTTCGACCCATACCTTCATGAGGCATCATGCCAAGCTAGATAAATAAAGACTTGAAAAGGGAAAATACAAAATACAGACCTCGAGGAATAATAAACCCCTAATAAACAACCCCTATTAGAAGGGCACAATTTGTCTGCACAATATCGACATACGATGTCCACTAGAAGAGAAACACCCACATGCAAGACAATAGTAGAATATACAACTACATATACAATAAAGGAGAACCTAGAGACGTCGTGACAATGATGGCTCCAGTGGCTAGCAAAGGGCAAAAAAAAAAGAGGTTGAGAAAAATGGATTAGCCTAATATTCTCTCCCTCTATTGATCAATCATACCTAGAATCAAATATCAAAGCCTCCATAATTGTCTTATAGAACAATTTTCTTTCATACAAAGATCCATTCTGGTAATTACTTCGAGACCTTGCACGCCCAACATCATAATTGTGTGCATATTAGTGATCATCAGAGACTTTGACACTTGGCACCTCAAGCTCAGTGTGGATGTCAAGATGGTATCATAGTTTGATTGAGTGTTGAGTGTCCCTACCACCCTCTCTGAGGAGATATATGAATGATTATTATTTTACTCGCATTTATTATTATATTTTATTTTCTATAACATATTATATTGGGTTGAAATATGTCAATATAAGTTTACCATTTCTTCAATACTAGGTCGTGAAATGCACCTCACTTCTCTTTTTATTACAGTAACTTATAATCAAAATAAATAATAAACAATATTTTAAAATGTTATCATTAAAAAAAGGTGAATATGTCACAAAGTGGTTACTCTCTACCAAATATATTTGAGAAAGTGAATAGGCATTAGGTTGAATATAGTCAATTGGGTTTACTTTAGGTCATTCAGAGGAATGATTATTATTCTCCCCATCCAGGTTTAATTCCCACAGTGACATGTTGATCTCATATTGTGTATATTGTTGTAATGACTTTGAGTCTTCTTGTTGTACAACCTTGAACTCTAAAGAATATCTTACCCTTGCCTACGGGATGCATCAAGTGTCCATTGGAGATGGATGTCAAGTTACGCACGGTGACGACCCTCTTCCCGTAGCACCTACCATATGTGGCACTCAATTTGCCTCTTTTTATGTGTGCTTGATGAAGGGTATTAATGAACGAATCATGCTTGTATAGAAAATGCATTGGCCTTTGACCAAATATCAACTGGATGATGAGGGTGAAGCTGACAACATTTATGAAGAAAGTATGGGAAATTATTGCCATTAAAAAGTGGTATGTCCTTTTCCTTTGACTCCCCATGTAATTAATGGTGCTTTAGAAGTTTCATATAAGTATGACCCTACTACCAATAAGAATGCTAGCTCTTCATGGTTCTATCTTTTGTATTTAGATAGCTATGCTCTCTTATGGGTATAAATTTTTGGGTATTATGTTTCTATATATGGCTCTTGAGCATCTCATGAAAGGTACAACCCTAATCTATTGGACGAGGGTGGGGATTGATGTTTTTGCAGTGGATTCAACCTTTCAACAATTTACTCCACCCAATATCCAACATTTTATTAGGACCACATAGGAGGATGTGAAGATTGAGAGTGTATATTAAGAAGACTCAGACATGGACCAGTTGGTACAGTATTTCATCCCTGACCTCAACTCTAGATGCATTGGAGATAGTAAGCACTATCAGACGGTGGAACTCTATTAGCACACCAAATCTTTTGTTGATTATGCCTTGTTATCCAAGGAAATTGATAAGCAATAAATTCAACGTAGGATGGAGATGAAAAAAAAAATCTTGATAATTCCTTTTCCTTTGACTCCCCATGTAATTAATGGTGCTTTAGAAGTTTCATATAAGTATGACCCTACTACCAATAAGAATGCTAGCTCTTCATGGTTCTATCTTTTGTATTTAGATAGCTATGCTCTCTTATGGGTATAAATTTTTGGGTATTATGTTTCTATATATGGCTCTTGAGCATCTCATGAAAGGTACAACCCTAATCTATTGGACGAGGGTGGGGATTGATGTTTTTGCAGTGGATTCAACCTTTCAACAATTTACTCCACCCAATATCCAACATTTTATTAGGACCACATAGGAGGATGTGAAGATTGAGAGTGTATATTAAGAAGACTCAGACATGGACCAGTTGGTACAGTATTTCATCCCTGACCTCAACTCTAGATGCATTGGAGATAGTAAGCACTATCAGACGGTGGAACTCTATTAGCACACCAAATCTTTTGTTGATTATGCCTTGTTATCCAAGGAAATTGATAAGCAATAAATTCAACGTAGGATGGAGATGAAAAAAAAAATCTTGATAATTCTCTGCTCCTACCTTGTGAAGAAGAATGATAGACTCATCTCAGCTCATTTGCTAGTGTGCTCCAAGGATTATTGTGTTACATTATGCTTATGATGTTGTTGTGAAGCGCGGTAAACTCTAATTGCAGGATTCTTACCATCGATTCTATTTTTGATGGTCTATGATATGGTTGTATTTGTTGTTTGGACTTAATTTTCACTTTCACTATTATGAAGAGGATAGTTTCCTTTATAGTGAGCACACACTTTCATTTCTTGGAAATATCACAACTCTATGCTATTTTAAAGATTGATTTGACCTAACTTCCCTTTAGTAACTCCTATAGTGTTTTGATTATTTGTGTCTCTTTTGCATTGTAGTTTAGTTTCTATATCCCCTTTGTAATTATGTATTTTAATTTATAAATATAAAATTATACTTTTAATTATTTATGTTTCATTGATAAAAAAAAAAAAAATTAAACGAAAAATAAAATAAATATAATTCAAAATTTTCAAAAGTTATAATTATTTTCTTTTAAATATATATTTTTATTTTATTATAATAGAGATTAAGAACCAACCAAAACCAAAGACCTATAAAAAAGATCCACCCCCACCGACGAAAAAAAAGAGAAGTTCGACATTTGTTGAATTGCAAATGAAGCTCTAGTGGGTAACTGTCATAATTTGACCCAAAAAAAGCTTCTATTTGTATTGTATTTTTCGACCCACAGCAGTCGACTTTCTTAATTCTAGCTCCTTGACGAGAAATCATTTCATTTTATAATGGTGGGTTCCATGGTGTGTAAGAATCATGTCATGGTTGAAAAAGAGGAGTGAATCAATCAAAACATTTCAATAAAAGTTTCAATGTCGGTATACTTTTGTATGGCTGGCTATTACGATTTTAAAACAGCTTTGAAAAATTGGAGATATAGGTGAATCTAAATTGGATTCTCGAAAGGAACATCATATTAGTTGTCATTGTGTCAACCACGAATCTAAATAAATTTTCATTGTTCAACCACATTAACGACAATCATTAAAACGACAACGATTACTTACTTACAAACATTTTATGAGTAAATCGACGCAACGTGTAATGCTGACATTCATATTTTATATATCAACTAAAAACAAAGTGTCAGCCGAAACATTTCAATAAGTTCCACTGTATTTTGCGTGAACACTCGTTGCCAAGCCTCTAAAACAACCATGAAATTTTGGATAGACATAGGTGACCTAATTTAGATTCTGTAAAACAACATCATACTTTTGTTATTTTGTTTTCTTTGAATTGTCCATTTATCGTAGGGAACTGTTTACATGTGCTGATATTAACAATGATGAATAAATTAACCTTTCAAATTTTATTTATCAACCTTTTGGAAGGAAAAAAAGACCTACACCATCCGTGTCTTATATAATTATACGAATATATAATCCAAAAGTAAATCTCTTTTAAAGAGTCTCTCTCTTTTGAAGAGAATATTCGAGGAACAAATTTGATCTAGGATTTCTGCCATTAAGAAAAGAGTTGTAGAACGATGTGGATAGGCTGAAATTATGAAAGACGTCGAGAAGAGGAAGAGGAAGAGGAAGAGCAACATTGAAGAGGAGGCTATTGACTTGGTCTTGGGAGGACTCTAGTGTCAAGGGACTTTGTCAAGGTCTTGGTATTCGTCAATTGAAAATCTATAACAAGAATTTCGTTTGGGTTTTCCTCTCAAAGAGTGAGAGGTTTTGGCCATGGCTAACAAGCCTATATGATGTGTCTCTTGTCTCTTTATGGTTTGATTTGGTAATTGTCACGATGAAAAGAACACAATAATAACTCAAGAAGAAAAGATTATAATCAAGAAGGAAAATTTCTATCACAAGAAAATTATTATAAGTAGAGAAATTACCTAACTATTGATGCCCTAGATTTCTCAGCACTTAGGTGTTTCCACCCTTGTAAAAGGAAGGAGCGAGATTGATGACGAATCAAAGGAAGGGACTCTTTACGCATCACGAAAATTCTATTTGGGATTGGTCCTTTCTATGTTAGGAAGAGAAACACTCCAAGGATAGTGGTTACCCTTTTCCCAAACTAATTACTTATTCCTCAATCTCATTTTTGTGTTTTTATTTTGTCAAATTTTCCTCACACCTCATTTTTGCAATGTGTTGCGATGTAAATTTCATTTTTCATCATGTGGAAATGCAAAATTCAGTGTTTTGTCACATTTTGTGATGAAAATTTAATGTTGCACTCAGTCACATTTGAGCCACTCTTGTATCACTCTTGCATTTCTTGTAATGCCTGTGTTTCTTTCATCACTTTTTTTTCCTATGTGGTTCATTGTCCCCAGTGATCGATGATCACTATGTCCACGTAATATTTGTACCAAGCAGATCCACTCGAAGGGATCACTTCCTAGCGACTCAACCATAGAGCCTTATCTTGAGAGTGTCGAGAGAATTGAGCCAGTGACCTCTCAATATTAGAGGTTCTTTAATGATGGGGACTCAACCGATTGAGCTAATCCTCGGGGTTGTATTTCTTTCATCACTTAATTGTTTAATCATGTATTAAACAATATTCATTGTGATTCATAAGTAATAAATATATTTTAGTACACTTGAATTTAACAAAAATGTGGATTTAAAGAATAAAGAAATGGTGCTTGAACTTTCAAGAGATAAATTGTGTATGATATTTTCAAATGTTGGATGTTTCAAAATCATGTACATGGTAAATTATCTCCAAAAATTTCAAGCACCATTATGATTAACTATGAAAACTTATATAGTCAAAAGATAAAGAAACATATGAATAAAAATTTATAATATATGATATACAATTGTCAAAATTTTCAATCTAACAATTAGTCAACTGTTGCCCTACGAAAAATGAAAATCTTTTGTACATGTAAAAATCAAAGTTTCATAGGATAGATCAAGTGGTTGATAGCCATGAATAGCATGTCGGATGTCTTAGGGTCAAATCCTTGGGCTAGCTACAATTGCCTAAGTCAGCCTCACTTGATATGTCTCCCATGTCATGCGCTGAAAAAGTATTGAGTCGATTTACCTTGGGTACCATCCTTGGAATAAGGAGAAGCACATTGCAGTTTTCTTGGAGATGTACATTCCAGGGAAAAGCATGTACATGTTGTTATATAATCTATTTGTAAACAAGTAGTATATTGCCACACTAGAGAAACATTAAGCTTAATCACAAGAGTAAACAAATCAAGTAAAAAATATTGACTAGAGTCGAGCTAATTACATCATGATATGTTATGAACATTGCAACCAATGTTCAAAGCCCCACCATCTCTTCTTATTATTATGACCATCTCTGTAAAACCAAATTAAATGGAAATTGACAGCCTAACAATTAATAATAAGGATTGAATTATCAAACTTAAAGATAAAAAAAAAAAAAATTGAAAGAATTGAATTCTCACACTTAACATAAAATTAATTAAAATTTAGCTTAGCTTAGTACATGTTGCAAGTCCTCCATGAACTTTGCATATATTTTCCTTAAGTGCATTTCATTTCTTCGTCCACGAACTCACATCCATAGCCCTCCCACTTTATTTCTATTAGATATAACCATACTTAATTGTTCTATAACATATAAGTATGATTTTCCCTTGATTTGATAAAAATGATAAAATGAGAGCTTAATCTAACAAGATAATGATTACCTCTAGTAATAGTAAATGACAAACTCTATTGGAGATTGGAGAGTTGTCCATCCACATTGATTTGATCCTCAAGAACAAAGAATACATGAAAGGTGATTACTATTCACCTTCATTTTTTTGTCATTAATCTAAACAACCAATTATTTCCCCTTTTACATTTCCCTATCTCTTCTCCTACAATCCTCATTATTACCACCAAATTCAAATCTACCTAAACCCATATCTAAAACAAGATAAGTACATAATTAGAAACTTAATCCAATGTAATTAGAATTTAAATGAAATAACAAAATTAGAGAGTATACACATAACATAACCCATAATAGACACAAATACATTCAAGATAGAGTTTTTTCCATCATTATTTTATTCAAAACTTAAATCTTCCATATGAAAAATTATAAGCTTGGGTGTTGTGCAGTATTAGTTAAACAATGGAGGAGAAGGGAAGAGGGAAAGTAGGGAGATTAGAGTGCATAAGAGAAGATGGGAGAGAAGGTGAAAGAGAAAAAGAAGGAATAATTGGGGGGGGGTGGGGAGGGGGAGACTCGAAGAAGGAGGCGAATATTAAGAGAAAGAGTGGGAGAGTAAAGATGAAGAACATATTAAAGGAAGAGTTGAAAACATGAGGATGATAATAAGAGAAAGAAAAAGAAGAAGGAAGTACGACGAGGAGACATATTGTAAGAGGAAGGAGTATTTCTAGAAAGCAAAGAGTGTTTTGGGAAAATCAATAAGAGGAAGAAGGATGGAGAAAATTAGAGGAAGAAGACAAATAAGAGTAAGAAGTAGGAGAAAAAGAAGAAGAGTTAGAGGGAGAGAAGGAGAAGAAAGATAGGAAGGAGGGTTTGAAAACCAAGAGTAGGAAAAGAAGGAGAAGGAAGCAAAGTAAGAAGGCATAAGAAGACCACAATGTCCATGAAAAAGAGCCCCAACCCGTGATTAGAATATGGAAAAATGTGATATGTGTACCCACTAAGAGACAATATTTCAAGAGGAAAGCAGATTTGGAACAAAAATTGGAAGAGAAAGGAAAAGAGGAAAAAGAAGAGGTTGGAGTAGTTGGAAAACAAGAGGAGGGGAAGAAGAATAGGTAGAGATAGAACAAGAAAGGAGGAGGAGGAGGTGTTAAATTGAAATAAGCAAGATAATTTGAAGAAAAAAAAGGAAGAGGAAGGAAGTTTTGTGGCGAAATTTAAGGAATAGGAAGAAAGAGAAAATAAGGAGGAGGAAGAGATCAATCCATTCATCTAAAATCTTGCATTGTTTTTATTTTTTTTTATTTTTTATTAATCTAAATCTTCATTCATAAAAGTGTGCATAGGGAAAACATGCCCCAAAATTCACAAACCCTATTTCCAAAACCCATACTTTAACCTTAAAACCCATAGATATGTAATTATTTTATTCAAATATCATACCCTACCATCAAATATCATTCTCCCAATGAATCACGAACATCAAAAATTGAAAGAAAAAAAAATCCTAGACATAGTCAAATATACAAATAAAAAGAAAAAAAAAAGGGGAAGATTAAAAACAGCGAGAGACATATTTCTTTGATTCAATGTGGGGCGCAATAAATCTATACAAAACCCATATGATTTCCACAATCTTCAAGTTGTTTGTCTCCATAATCTTTAATCAATGTGTCTCCACAAGCTTTAAACAAGAAATTTCCTAAATCAAACAAAAAAATTACCTTAAAAATCACTTATAACCAAAACATAGGCACATGATGATGCAAAACTTAAGTGTGTGTCATTTTGTTTTTTTGCACATTTGCATAGTTTTGTTGTATAAAGATGGAAATGACCACAAAATAAGAAGGAAAATTATAACCCTCATAAGGGAAAATATATGTCAAATAACCTCAAAACACTTTACGATGCTACGACCCTAGATCATAGTACTAATGGCTTGTTCTAAGCAGATCACAAGTAAATTTGTTAGAGTAAAAGCTCCTAGAAAATAACCTGCCACTAAGATTAATGGTTCCTAAAACTTGGGTTCATTTGTATTTATTCTATCAATGGTCATTGGGGTTTCCATTAAATATCACCAGGGGTTCCATTAATGTTTATTACCATTAGGATTTTTGGTGTTTTAGGCTAGCATGTGTTGACTCCCACCACCAATGGTGTGAAGAATCCACATGGCTATCATCTTGAAATTGTCACTTTTCAATGGGTAATTTTTGGTTTCAATAGTTTCAATGTATTTAAGCATTGACTTCTCCAATTGTTCTAGAATGTCATGAAATACTAATTAATTTTGAGTTTGTGCCATAATTAGCATCATTCTCTTGGGAAAATACCATAGAATTTTCATTTTTATGTATTTTTTGGGAAGAATTTGGTATTGATATAAGATTTTTTATTGGGTTGCAATGAATTTCACAAGAAGAAGAAAAGTACTAAGCTTCTTATCCAAAAGATGCATTTTCAAAGGTTGGTTTAAGAAATTGCATAGGATTTTAAGGTGTATGTCTGAAAACCTTGAAAAACCTATACCATATCCATATTTGCAATAATGAGAATATTTGTGTACGCTTCCTCCTTAGTTTCATTAAATTTAACTGAAATTTATATTGTGTTGCAAAGCTTCAACTTTCCTTTTGATTGCTTGCACATCTTGGGGTTTCTCATAAAATAAAAAATCTACTTATAACAATCCTCTATTTACTATATGATATAGCTTATATCCATTCAATTCAATGCTATATCCAATAAACATACATTTCCTACTTTTGAATTTAATTTATCTTTATCTTTATCTAGAACATATGCAGATATTGGACAATGAAAGACTTTGAAATTTGTTACTTGCTTCTTTATTGACCAAAATTATCTTAATATACGGATATGGCATTGCAATAAAAGTAACTTCCATAAGGTTATAACACACACAAACTACACTAAATAAAATAATTATTGTTATGACACCATGTACCACTAATAAAACTAGGGTAGATTCATCTTAACTTGCATCTATTATGTACATAAAAGGATCCTAAAAGCATTTGATATGCAAAAAAACCTAGCCTACATAACACAATTGCCTAAGATTCCTCTTTTTTTAATAATTAATATGACTTCGCTTTTGCTAGTGTTATTTTTTATATATAAAAACCTACAATGGTTTTTTTTGGTAAGCTAGTTAAAATTATGTATTATGTTAAGAAAAAAACTATACATAAGTTGTCTTTACTAGTTTGATACTAGTGAAGCCGGACCAACAACAAAATAGCAAGTATTTTATCCATTTTGTTTGAAAGAAACAATATGTCCAAATTCCATACTTGAAGAAACTACCCCTAGGCCTGTGACTATTCATATAACATAGGTTAAACTTATAGGAAACAATATAGTTGCTTCTCCTATAAAGATAAATCATAAAAAATAAAAACCAATACATTCTAGAGATCAATCTAAGAGAATGTTAACAATACCTTCAATAAACTACTTGGGAGAACGCTTAAGCTTAGTGGGCTCCATTCCAAGTGTTCTTTTGTCTAAGCTTATAACCTTGTTATCTACATCCTTGAATCGAAGTTGCATCTCATCTAGATGAAGTAGGATTTTCCGATATGCTTCATTTCTCTTTAATAACAATTTTCCTATAAGAGACTTAATCTATTAATACAAATCCACAATTTGATAATATTTGGTGTTTCTAGTCTTGGAACTACTACTATCTAGAACCTGTGGTATCATTTCTTCATCTATGGAAGCATCCTGAATAAGCCCATGCTCCAATGTCACCTCCTCCTCCATTGATATGCAATTTGTTCTTGAATGACCATAGGAGTATGCGCTTAGAAAGTTTCTACAAATGATTCAAATCCTTATTGGGCACAGGAGGTGGCTCGTCGAACACTACTATGCTAATCCCATCATGAGGCATCATGCCAAGCTCGATAAATAAAGACTTGAAAAATGGAAATACAAAGAGTAACCTCGAGGAATAATAAGCCCGTAATAAACAACCCCTATTGGCAAGACACAATTTGTCCACACAATATCGACATACGATGTCAACTAGAAGGGGAACACCCACATGCAAGACAATAGTAGAATATACAAGCACATACACAATAAAGTAGAACCTAGAGATGGCGTGACAATGATGACTCTAGTGGCTGGTGAAGGTTAAAAAAAAAAATGAGAAAAATGGGTTAGCCTAATATTATCTCCCTCTATTATCAATCATACCTAGAATTGAAGATCAAAGCCTCCATAATTTTCCTAGAGCGATTTGCTTTCATACAAAGATCCATTCTGGTAATTACCTCAAGACCTTGCACACCTGACATCATAATTGTGTGCATACTAGTGATTATCAGAGGCTTCGACACCTGGCACCTCAAGCTCAGTGTGGAGATGAAGTCAAGATTGTATCATAGCTTGATTGAGTTTTAAGTGTCCCTACTACCCTCTCTGAGGAGATATATGAATGATTATTATTTTACTCACATTTATTATTATATTTTTAATTTTCAATAACATATTATTATATTGGGTCGAAATATGTCAATATAAGTTTACCATCTCTTCAATACTAGGTCGTGAAATGCACCTCACTTCTCTTTTTATTACAATAACTTATAATCAAATTGAATAATAAGCAATAATTAAAAATGTTATCATTAAAAAAAAAGTGAACATGTCACAAAGTTGTTACTCCCCACAAAATATATTTGAGAAAGTGAATAAGCATTAGGTTGAATATAGTCAATTGAGTTTACTTTAGGTCATTCAGAGGAATGATTATTATTCTCCCCATCCAGGTTTAATTCCCATAGTGATATGTTGATCTCATATTGAGTATATTGTTGTAATTACTTTGAGTATTTTTGTTGCGCGACCTTGAACTCTAAAGAATATATTACCGTTGCCTATGGGATGCATCAATTGTCCACTGGAGATGAATGTCAGGTTACGCACGGTGACGACCCTCTTCCCCTATCACCTGCCATATGTGGCACTTAATTTGCCTCATTTTATGTGCACATGATGAAGGGTGTTAATTAACGAATCATGCTTGTGTAGAAAAGACATTGGCCTTTGACCAAGCATCAACCGAATGATGAGGGTGAAGTTGACAAAATTTATGAACAAAGAATGGGAAATTATTGACATTAAAAAGTGTTATGTCCTTTTCCTTTGACTCCCCATGCAACTAATGTTGCTTCAGAAGTTTCATATAAGTATGACTGTATTGTCAATAGGAATGCTTTCTCTTCATGGTTATACCTTATGTATTTGGTAACTCTGGTCTCTTCTGGGTATAGTTTTTTTGCTATTATGTTTCTATATATGGCTCTTGAGCATCTCATCAAAGGTCAAGCCTAATCCACCCAAGATCCAACATTTTATTAGGACCACATACTAGGAGGATGTGAAGGTTGAGAGGGCATATTAATAAGACTCGGACATGGATCAACTGGTATAGTATTTCATCCCTGACCTAAACTCTAGATGCACTCGAGATAGTAATCTCTATTAGACGGTGGAACTCTATTAGCGCACCAAATATTTTGTTGCCTATGCTTTGTTATCCAAGGAAATTGATAGGTGAGAAATTCAACAAAGGATGGAGATGATAAAAACAAAAAACAAAACAAAACAAACAAACAAAAAAACAAAACCAAAAAAAAACAAAACCAAAAAAAAAACAACAACAAAACAAAAACAAAAACAAAAAACAACAACAACAACAACAACATTTTTTGATAATTCTCTACTCATACCTTGTGAAGAAGAATGATAGAGTCATCTCAGCTCATTTTCTAGTGTGCTCCAAGGATTATTGTGTTGCATTACGCTTATGATGTTGTTGTGAAGCGCGGTCAACTCTAATTGCAAGATCCTTACCATGGATTCTCTTTTTGATGCTCTATGCTATGGTTGTATTTGTTGTTTATACTTAATTTTCAGTTTCACTATTATGAAGAGGATAGATTCCTTTATGGTGAGTCTACACACTTTCATTTCTTGGAAATATCACAACTCTATGATATTTTTAAGATTGATTTGACCTAGCTTCCCTATAAAAACTCCTCTAGTGTTTTAATTGTTTGTGTTTCTTTTGCACAAAGAGTGAGAGTTATATTTAGTTTATTTTACCCTTTGCACATGGTAATACAATTACCTTCACGACTTGCATTGTAGTTTCTATATCCTTTGTAATTATGTATTTTAAATTTCAAGTTTTAATAAGAGAATAAAATTGTGAAAATTGATATATAACACTTTTAAAAACTCCATATATTTTATATATATATATATATATATATTTAATTTTTAAAAATAAAATTATACTTTGAATTATTTATATTTTATTGATAAATTTTTTAATTAAATGAAAAATAAAATAAATACAATTCAAAAAAATTAAACCCACCAAAACCAAAGACCCTGAACCTAAAAAGAAAGAGATCCACTCCACCCACGACCCTAGACCCTAAAAAGAAAGATCCACTCCACCCACGGTAATTAAAAAAAAAAAAAGGGCGAAGTTCGCAATTTATTGAATTGCGAATGAAACCCTACTGGGAATCATTTCATTTTATATTGGTAGGTTCCATGGTGTGTAAGAATCATGTCATGGTTGAAAACGAGCAGTGAATCAATCAAAACATTTCAATAAAAGTTTCAATGCCGGTATACTTTTGTATGGCTCACTAATACGATTTTAAAACAGCTTTGAAAAATTGGAGATACAGGTGAATCTAAATTGGATTCTCAAAAGGAATTTAAATAAACTTTCAATGTTCAACCACATTAACGACAACGATTACTTACAAACATTTTATGAGGAAATCGACGCAACGTGTAACGCTGACATTCATATTTTATATATCAACGAAAAACAAAGTGTCGACCGAACATTTCAATAAGTTGCATTGTATTTTGCGTGAACACTCGTTGCCACGCCTCTTAAACAACCATGAAATTTTGGATAGACGTAGGTGACCTAATTTAGATTCTGTAAAACAACATCATACTTTTGTTGTTTTGTTTTCTTTGAATTGACCATTTATCGTAGGGAACTATTTAAATGTGCAGGTATTGACCATGATTACTCAATTAACCTTTTAAATTTTATTAATCTCACAATGTGATATGTTTATCCATTAAGAGATAATCTTGCAAATGTGTATCTATTAAGAGACAATCTTGCAAGAGGAAAGAAGATTTGGGAAAAAAAAAAAGAATAGGGAAAAAGGGAGATGGAGTAGTAAAAGAAAAAGAAAAATACGAAAAAAAAGAGGATGAAGTAGTTGGAAAACAAGACAGGAAGGGAAGAAGAATAAATAGAGAAAGAACAAGAAAGGAGGAGGAGGTGATAAATTGAAATAAACAAGATAATTTGAAGAAGAAAATAGAAGAGGAAGGAGGTTTTGTGGCAAAATTTAAGGAAGAGGAAGAAAGAGAAAATAAGGAGGAGGGAGAGATCAATTCATTGCTCTAAAATCTTGCATTGTTTTTATTTTTATTTTTTATTTTATTAATTTAAATCTTCATTCATAAAAGTGTGCATACCGAAAACATACCCCAAAATTCACAAACCCTATCTCCCAAACCCATACCTTAACCCTAAAACCCATAGATATGTAATTATTTTATTCAAATATCATTCTCCCAACGAATCTTGAATGTTAAAAATTGAAGAAAAAAATCAGCCTAGACATAGTCAAATATACAAATAAAAAGAAAAAAAATTGGGGAAGATTAAAAATAGTGAGAAACATTTTCCTTTGATTCAATGTGGGGGTCAATAAATCTATACAAAACCCTTTTGATTTCCACAATCTTCATGTTGTTTGTCTCCATTATCTTCAATCAATGTGTCTCCACAAGCTTCAAACAAGTAATTCCTATATGAAACAAAAAAAACAAAAAAAAAATTGTCTTAAAAATCACTTATAACCAAAACATAGGGACACGATGATGCAAAACTTAAGTGTGTGTCATTTTTTTCTGCACATTTGCATATTTTTGTTGTATGAAGATGGAAATGGACCACAAAATAAGATGGAAGATTACAACACACATAAGAGAAAATATTTGTAAATAGCTTCACAACACTTTATGATGCTATGACTCTAGATTATAGTATTAATGGCTTGTTCTAAGGAGATCACATGTAAATTTGTTATAGTAAAATCTCATCAAAAGCAACTTGCCACTAATATTAACAGTTCCTTGCACTTGGGTTCATTTGTATTTATTCTATCAATGATCATTGGGGTTTCCATTAAAGACCACCAGGGATTCCAATAATGTTTATTACCAATAGGATTTTTGGTGTTTTAGGCTAGTAGATGTTGGCTCCCACCACCAATGGTGTGAAGAATCCACATGGCTATCATCTTGAAATTGTCATTTTTCAATGGGTAATTTTTTATTTCAATATTTTCAATGTATTTAAGCATTGACTTCTCTAATAGTTCTAGAATGTCATGAAATAATAATTAATTTTGAGTCTGTGCCATATCTAGCATCATTCTCTTGGGAAAATACCATAGAAATTTCATTTTTATGTATTTTTAGGAAGATTTTGGTATTGATATAAGATTTTTTATTGGGTTGCAATGAATTTCACAAGAATAAGAAAAGTACTAAGCTTCGTATCCAAAAGATGCATTTTCAAAGGTTGATTTAAGAAATTGCATAGGATTTTAAGGTGTATGTTTGAAAACCTTGAAAACCCTATACCATATCCATATTTTCAATAACAAGAAGATTTGTGTACTCTTCCTCCTTAGTTGCATTAAATTTAATTAGAATTTTGATTGTGTTGCAAAGCTTCAACTTTCCTTTTGAATTTTTGCACATCTTGGGGTTAAATTCTCATAAAAAATCAAATTTCTACTTATAACAATCCTCTATTTACTAGATGATATAGCTTTTATTGGAATTTGTTACTTGCTTCTTTATTGACCAAAATTATCTTAATATAAGGATATGTCATTGCAATAAAAGTAACTTTCACAAGCTTATAACACACGCAAACTACACTAAATAAAAATAATTATTGATATGAAACCATGTCCCACTAATAAAACTATGGTAGATTCATCTTAACTTGCATCTATTAAGTACATAAAGGGATCGTAAAAGCATTTGATATGCAAAAAAACCTTGCTTACAAAACAAAATTACCTGAGATTCCTCTTTTTTTAATACTTAATATGATTTCGCTTTTATAGTGTTATTTTTTTATATATAAATATCTACAAATGATTTTTTTGGTAAGCTAGTCAAAATTTTGTATTATGTTAAGAAAAAAACTATACATAAGTTATCTTTACTAGTTTGTCACTAGTGAAGTCAGACCAACAAAAAAATAGTGAGTATTTTATCCATTTTATTTGAAAGAAACAATATGTCCAAATGCCATACTTGAAGAAACTATGCCTAGGCCTAAGATTGTTCATATAACATAGCCTAAACTTATAGGAAACCATATAGTTTCTTCTCCTGTAAAGATAAATCATAAAAACTAAAAATCGATACATTGTAGAGATCAATCTAAGAGAATGTTAACAAGACTTCAATAAACTACTTAGGAGAACACTTAGGCTTAGTGGACTCCATTATAAGTGTTCTTTTGGCTAAGATTATAATCTGGTTATCTACATCCTTGAATCGAAGTTGCATCTCATCTAGTTGAAGTAGGATTTTCCGATATGCTTCACTTCTCTTCAATAACATTTTTCCTATAAGATTCTTAATCTATTAATATAAATCCACAAAATTGATAATATTTTGTGTTTCAGTCTTGGTAATACTACTATCTAGAACCTATGGCATCATTTCTTCATCTATGGAAGCATCTTAAATAAGCCCATGCTCCAATGTCACCCCCTCCTCCATTGATATGCAAATTCTTCTTGAATGACAATAGAAGTATGTGCCTAGAGATTTTCTACAAATGATTCAACTCCTTATTGGGCATAGGAGGTGACTTGTCGAATACTACTATGCTAATCCCTTCTACCCATACCATCATGAGGCATCATGCCAAGCTAGATAAATAAAGACTTGAAAAGGGAAAATACAAAAGAGTGACCTCAAGGAATAATAAACCCCTAATAAACAACCCCTATTGGCAAGACACAATTTGTCTGCACAATATTGACATACGATGTCCACTAGAAGAGAAACACCCACATGCAAGACAATAGTAAAATATACAAGTATGTACACAATAAAGGAGAACCTAGAGATGTCGTGACAATGATGGCTCTGGTAGCTAGTGAAGGTAAAAAAAAAAAAGAGGCTGAGAAAAATGGATTACCCTAATACTCTCTCCATATATTATTCAATCATACCTAGAATTGAAGATCAAAGCCTCCATAATTGTCCTATAGAGAAAAATAAATAAAAAAATTCATACAAAGATCCATTCTGGTAATTATTTCAAGACCTTGCACACCCGACATCATAATTGTGTGCATACTAGTGATCATCAAGGGCTTCGACACTTGACACCTCAAGCTCAGTGTGGAGGTGAAGTCAAGATGGTATCATAGCTTGATTGAGTGTCAAGTGTCCCTAACACCCTTTCGGAGGAGATATATGAATGATTATTATTTTACACAGATTTATTATTATATTTTTAATTTTATATAACATATTATATTGGGTCAAAACAGCTCAATATAAGTTTCCCATCTCTTCAATACCAGGTCATGAAATGCACCTCACTTCTCTTTTTATTACAGTAACTTATAATCAAATTAAATAATAAGCAATATTTAAATATGTTATCATTAAAAAAAATGAACGTGTCACAAAGTGGTTACTCCCTACCAAATATATTTGAGAAAATGAATAAGCATTAGGTTGAATATAGTCAATTGGGTTTACTTTAGGTCATTCAGAGGAATGATTATTATTCTCCCCATCCAGGTTTAATTCCCGCAGTGACATGTTGATCTCATATTGAGTATATTAGTGTAATGGGTTTGAGTCTTTCATTGTACAACCTTAAACTCTAAAGAATATCTTACCCTTGCCTACGGGATGCATCAAGTGTCCACTGGAGATGGATGCTAGCTTACGCACAGTGACGACCCTCTTCCCCTATCACCTGCCATATGTTGTACTCAATTTGCCTCATTTTATGTGTGCATGATGAAGAGTACATTAATGAACGAATCATGCGTGTAGAAAAGATATTGGCCTTTGACCAAGCATCATCGAATGATGAAGGTGAAGTTGACAACATTTATGGAAAAAGCATGGGAAATTATCGACATTACAAAATGGTATGTTCTTTTCCTTTGACTCTCCATGCAACTAATGTTGCTTCAGAAGTTTCATATAAGTATGACCTTGCTGTCAATAAGCATGCTTGCTCTTCATGGTTTTATCTTCTGTGTTTGGATAGCTTTGGTCTCTTGTGGGTATAAATTTTTGGCTATTATGTTTCTATATATGGCTCTTGAGCATATCATCAAAGGTAAAGCCCTAATTTGTCGAACGAGGGTGGGGATTGATGTTTTTGCAGTGGCTTCAACCTTTAATCAATTTACTCCACCCAATATCCAACATTTTATTAAGACCACATAGGAGGATGTGAAGGTTGAGAAGGTATATTAAGAAGATTCATACATGGACCAACTAGTACAGTATTTCATCCCTGACTTCAACTCTAGATGCGCTTGAGATAGTAAGCACTATTAGACGGTGGAACTCTATTAGCACACTAAATATTTTGTTGTGTATGCCTTGTTATCCAAGGAAATTGATAGGCAAGAAATTCAACAAAGGATGGACATGCAAAAAAAAAAATCAATCCTTGATAATTATCTGCTCTTACCTTGTGAAGAAGAATGATAGAGTCCTCTCAGTTGAATTGCTAGTGTCCTCCAAGGATTATTGTGTTGCATTATGCTTCTGATGTTGTTGTGAAGCACCATCGACTCTAATTGTAGGATTCTCTTTTTGATGGTCTATGTTATGGTTGTATTTGTTGTTTGGACTTAATTTTCAATTTCACTACTATGAAGAGGATATTTTCCTTTATGGTGAGTCCACACACTTTCATTTCTTGGAAATACCACAACTCTATTGTATTTTAAAGATTGAGTTGACCTAGCTTCCCTTTAGAAACTCCGATAGTGTTTTGATTGTTAGTGTTTCTTTTGCACAAAGAGTAAGAATTGTATGTAATTTATTTTTCCCTCTGCACATTATAACATGATTACCTTCAAGACTTGCATTGTAGTTTCTATATCCTTTATAATTATATATTTTAAATTTAGTAAAATTGTCAAAATTGATATATAACATTTTTAGAAACTCCATTATATATATATATAATTATACTTTTTAAAAATAAAATTATGCTCTTAATTATTTATGTTTCATTAATACTTTTATTAATTAAATGAAAAATAAAATAAATACCATTTAAAATTTTTAAAAATAATAATAATAATTTTAATTTTTTAATATTTATAATAAAATAATACCAATAAAAAATATAAAATATTTTTATATTATTTTAATAGAGATGAAACATCAACCAAAACCAAAGACCCTAAAGAAAGAGATCCACCACAACAACGGGTAAAAGAAAAAAAGGAAAGAGAAGTTCGACATTTGTTGAATTACCAATGAAACTCTACTGGGTAGCTGTCATAATTTGACCCCAAAAAAGCTTCCATTTGTTTATAATTTTCCACCCACACCAATCGACTCCCTTAATTCTAGCTCCTTGGCGAGAAATCATTTCATTTTATAATGGTAGGTTCCATGGTGTGTAAGAATCATGTCATGGTTGAAAAAGAGCAATGAATCAATCAAAACATTTCAATAATAGTTTCAATGTCGGTATACTTTTGTATGGCTAGCTATTACGATTTTAAAACAGATTTGAAAAATTGGAGATATAGGTGAATCTAAATTGGATTCTCGAAAGGAACATCATATTCATGTCATTGTGTTAACCACGAATTTAAATAAATTTTCAATGTTCAACCACATTAACGACAACGATTACTTATAAACATTTTATGAGGAAATCGACGCAACGTGTAATGGTGACATTCATATTTTATATATCAACGAAAAACAAAGTGTCAACCGAAACATTTCAATAAGTTGCACGGTATTTTGCGTGAACACTCGTTGCCACGCCTCTAAAACAACCATGAAATAAATTTTGGATAGACATAGGTGACCTATTTTAGATTGTGTAAAACAACCTCATACTTTTGTTATTTTGTTTTCTTTGAATTGTCCATTTTTCGTAGGGAACTTATTCGAAAAAATTGGGAGAAAAAAAAATTCTAAATACGATTTTTTCGCTTATTATCCACGGTAAAAAAAATCATAGGTTAATACGATTTTTTCGCTTATTATCCACGGTAAAAAAAAATCACAGGTTTATATCTTTAATGTAAAGTTGCCTTCTTTTGGTGGACCAGCTTTTTCAAGCATTTAAGGGTCTTTGTTCGCCACTGACCTAGTGCCCTTCTACAGTCTTTTTCACCACCGACAGGGCAGAAGCTTAGTTCCCGGCTTTCTAATACAATTATTGAGTGCGTAAAATTTTATTTTCTTTGCAAATTTTGCTCTTGCCAACAATCAATTTTGTTATAAATAGAACCGAATTATGAAATGCTCCTTTTGGCAGGCCTGCGGCTTCTGGCTTCGATTCTTGTAATTAGGCCTGATCGTTTATGCGACAAATAAATTATAATACGCATGCACACAAATTCATATCGGCGAAGGCATTTTGTCCACGCACTCTGTCGCTGTCGTAGAGTGCTGGTTGTCTTCTCCTTTAAAAATTCTCAATCTAAAAACCTCTCTCACATATAATTTTAAATGTGAACATTGATAAGTCTAAATACTATATTATTTTTACAATGACAATGTTAGAGTAATCAAGGAATTACCACATTTATTATAAATTACAAATTTTCATGTTCAAACTAAATTTTACTTTGATGGTTGTTTTTATAAAGTCATTTTACTGTTTCGATATATTAATTTTTTTGGCTATTCTATTGTTTTGATATACTTAGTGTTCTCCACTTTAATATTGGCTTTCATGGTTGCATCTCATCTTATTGGACTTATATTTTCTTTTAAGCAATATCCACTCCTACTCTCTCTTTCATAGGAAATTCATAATGAACCTACTCACCTTACCAAACCTCTATTTCCTTTCATAGGAAATTCATAATTAACCCACTCACCTTAACGAACCTCTATTTCCTTTTGAGCAATCTCCACACGTACTCTCTCTTCCTATTTCCTTTTGAGCAATCTCCACACATACTCTCTCTTCCACAAGGACCTCACAATGGATCCATGCATGTTGATCAAATTTGAGGACTTGTCTTTGTCTACTTCAACTTCACCATACCACGTTTTCTCATTTGCAACCACCATGTCCTTCTCCAAGCCACAATCCCTTTTCTCTAATACCAATTGTAAAGTATAAACCATAATAAAGCCAATGATTTACCCTAGAAACATTAACGGGGAAAACCAATCTAATAATAAATCTATAACCATTCTAGCCAACATCATGGTTCCTGACCAAGTGAACCTTCCATTTACTCAACTCTAGCAAATTAACATGGAGAATTCTTAAACTTTTTAAGGATTTACAACATGTAATACCATGGGCTCAATACTACATGTCAACAATACCAAGTGCTTGAAACCACCATGTTGATCTAACAATCTTGATACCTTCACCCGGTCAAGTTTGTCTACCAATCCTACCAAGTTTACGTACCAATCCCTCTGGAAAATTGGCATGCTTTACCCCATTCACCTAGTTATACATGTAGACTTTATGTCCATTCACATGTAGTTTACATATTTCTATCTCTAAAGTATATTTATTTTTGCCCTAACACTTAGACTTCTATTCTCTTGCTTCAACATACCCAATGCACTCATCTTTAGATCCCCTGACTCAAAATCTCTCTCTTTTAATTTTAATTGTTAAAAAAAATGATAAAAAATATACATACAACACATATAAACCATACACACCATGATTTACATGGAAAAGCCTAACCAGGTAAAAACCAATATAACAAGATATTTGATATCTTATAACTTAAAAGTAACCATTTTAACCAACACCATGGTCCAATGAATTTTAAGTCACTCAACTCTAATCCATTAAAATAGAAAATCCCTAAACATGTTAAATTTTTAATTAAAACAAATACTATAAACTAGTATTTACTCATTATTAATTTACTATCATTAACTCTTTTAGGCAATTAAATTTAACTAACAAACAATATATTAAGATAAATAGAGAATCCCTAAACATGTTAAAATTTTAATTAAAATATAAACTAGTATTTACTCATTATTCATTTACTATCCTTAACTCTTTTAGCCAATTAAATTTAACTAACAAACAATATATTAAGGGAAAAATATATTTATACCCAATATAAACGTTTACCTACCAACAACACCTTTAGTTTTGCATTTCACACATTGAGTTTATTAAAAATAAAATCCAATCCCTCATATTGTTAATGTCATATCATATTTATTACTATTGATATGATATATTAAGACAAAAAAAATAGATTTGATACCGTAGCTTTATGTCCTAAAATATATTTTGTAATAACGGGAATCTGTGCATTTCCAAGGGGGTCATAATTTGGAAGCCCCACACAAATTAAGAACATTATTTCACGTAATTATGAAATAGCATTATATTTTGGACCATGGGCATCTTTTGATACTTTCTAGATTATGTATATTATGAATCATCAATGATTTATTGCTTTCAAGGTGTTGGTTCACGAGTAATGTTGGAAGATGTCAAAGTTAAATGGTCCGTATGATTTACTTTCCACGTTGGACCAATTTTATTTAAAAATAATTAGCAATTCTTCTTGGAGGAGTAATAATAATAATGTTGTAAAATATTTTTTTATTTTTTTACTTTAATTTTGTGAAGTCAAAATTTTGATGGAATTGTCGGTATGTTTTGGGTTGGATATTAAAAAAAATTATGGATTACAAGCTGTAAAAGGAAATTTAACAAGATTTTAATATTGATAATCTAGTACAATATTTTGGGTATGTATAATAGTAATAAGATGGGGACATAATCTCTAATAATAATTAAAATAATTATAAAAATATAATAATATAATGTAGGTTGAATAAATGTATTGTCAATAAGTGTTATTTAGAGTGGTTGGGCGGAAGGAATGATATCTTTTCCACCCAAGTTTAAATTTTTGTTAGTGACATGTTAAACTATATTGTCTTGTTAAATATTGTTGTAATGGCTTCTTGCTTATGGACATTGTTGTATCTTGTGAACTCTTCAGTGAGTATACTTGTGGGTTAGCCTGGTACCAACAACCTCACTCTGTAGTTGACCATGTGTAACCATGGTTGACCATGATTGAGTACAATTGAGTATGTTTGACAATGGTTTACTATGGTTGGACATGGTTGAAAATGGTAAACCGTGTTTGAATGTTATTGATTATGACTAACTATTGTTAACCGCATTGACTATTGCTAAACATAGTTTCCTTACTCACTAATTATGCCACATTGACACATTTATCTTGGCTAACTTTGTTGAATTTCTATGTTCCTCTATGTTTATGCAGGACATTGTGATGGTAATCAAGGGTTATGACACATTGACCTTGTTGCCCCATGGTTAATTGTGGTTAACCATGGTTAACATGGTTAATTGTGGTTAACCATGGTTAACATGGTTAATCATGCTTGACTGTGGTTGACCATGGTTAATTATTGTTGACTATGGTTGAACATGAACATTTACAATTAACCATGCTTACCTATGATTGGCAATGCTCAGTGTTTGACTATGACCTCTTGTGATAAGGCTCGAGGTGTAGGTATCTTGTTGAGTGGGACCCCCAAATGATCATTGATGGGATGTGTATCAAGAATGTATCAACCCTTGCCATGTCACAAGTTCCTACCAATATTATCTTGCGAGAAGCCAATATTAGCTTTACATAATGTTATGTTTGGAAAAAAAAAGAGTTACATTAAGAGACATTAATCTATAGATTTTCAAATAATTTATAGAAAATATAAAGTCAACTTTCCTATTAACATGCTAAAACCATGCATATCTACCATATTTCATCACATTTTGTTAATCTTACTATCCCAATTCTTCTTTATGCTTAGAATTTAGTGAGAAAGCATAACTAAAACTATTACCAAAATTGATTGAGCAATGGTACCTATATCTTACTTTGCATTACTTATCCAAGCTTAATACACCATTGTGTTATACTTAGATTAATTTCTCTATATGAAAAGGGGAAACAACATTGTTTGATAATTATTACACGACATAACACATGAATTCATCTTTGAATTTTCCATGTCATCTTAGATGAGATTAATAATTTTTTTTTTTTTAAATATAAAAAAGAGAAATATTACATTATTGAAGATGCAATTGGTTTTTTAATTTTTTAGAAATATGTGTAATTAGCAACAAAAATGTTGAAGAGGCCTAATGATTAAGAACATGTGTTTCTTCTGAGAGGTCACGAGTTCAAATTCAAAGTGGGGTAGAGTATGAACACCTCGGTAGGTCCCTTCTCCCACAAACAAAGAGGTCTTATACACCAATTTTGTTTTTTGGCTTGACCATGACCTTAAAATTAGATTAAATTAAATCCAAGTTGCACCTTAAAATTAGATTAAAATAACTCTGAGTTGCACATTATCCTACATTACTTGCTTATCCTTCATGAGAGACTCAACCTTTATTCAAACCAATGGTTGCATCTAAAAATTATATTTAGGTACACATAAATTAAAAATTAACATTACAAAAACAAATTAATTTATTTTATAAGTTACATACAAATAAAATAAATTTTCAAATCTCAATATGATGAATAATATCTCAATGTTATTTTTTAAAGGTTTCTTCATATTCAAAAGAAAATTAGATGCTAATATGGGATTAGGCTTCTTTTCTTCCTAGGAAAAAAAAAACTTGTATTTTCATTCATATATAATGATCAAAAATACATTATGTATATGCACTCATGTATGCATTTACTAGAATCTACCTAGATTCCACAGGAGGCTAGAAAAACTTATAGTTCATGACGAGTACATACAAAAATTGTCCGCAAAAAACAATGATCCACAAAAAAGTTGTTTGAAAAAATAACGGCCCAAAAAGTTCATATATGTGCATGAAGCACCAACATATATGTTCAATGATAATAACATAATGCAATAAAAAAAAACCAAAGTGCCAAAAAACATGAAATAAAATATGTACAACAAAAATCCATAGTTGAGTGGCATCGGCCATGACAATCAAGAACTGGGTCCTCCACAAAATGACGATGGAAGAAACGATGAGGCACGGAACCACCAAACTTTGTTACTTGCCAAATCCCCTGATCCAGGAGTAAACCCCCTTTAGAAAGCTTGTCAGCAACCTTGTTTGACTCCTTGTAAACATGGTTAATGGACAAAGAAACAAAAGCATCTTTTATGTGATAAATATCTAACAATACATGAGCAAGAGAAACAAAATGGCACACTTGAGTAGAATTAACCAAATTCTCCACTAGGAGTGAATCCTCCAAGATCTGAAGACGGTCACAACCCTTTTCCAATGTAAAAGCGATCAGAGTTCTGTAAGCCAAAAGTTATGCCCAATTATTTATGGCCCTCCCGATACCGGTGCTAATATGGAAAAACACTTGTTCATATAAGTGAAGTACAAATCCACTCCCACATAGATCCCCATCCTCCTGTGTAGCCCCATCAAAATATCCCCATAGAAAATTGGGATCTGACACTTCCACGAGGACCCAACGGCTACCTGCCATGGACCGAGACTGTGGGTAGAAGTCCATGATAGAAAGACACTCAGCCACGATCCAAACCGGGAAAGATAGGGAGTCTTGAAAAATATCCTGATTGCGTGCCAACAATATACCCCATGCGATAATAAGTGGAAGCGCCCTTTAGGCACTTCTAGCCCTATCAGCAAGCCAGCCATGCTAGATGTCAGCAAAGGAATTACCTTCCCATTTACAAGTTTCCCCCAAGACACTCCAACATGGTAATCAAGCAAGCCGAGAGAAAGGACAGTAGATGAATAAGTGAGTAATATATTCCTCATCCTACCTGCACATAATACACCAACCAGGCCCAATTTTGTCACGACGTTGCATAGACATTTTGATAGACATTTTGCAGACCACATGATACGCCACCATCATAGAGGGATCACCTCCCTAGCATTCATGTTCAAATGGAAGTACCATTTCATCAACATACTATGTAAGGTGAATGTGCAAAAGAATTTAAATATATAACCCATTCCCACTGAAAATCACCAACCAGTTGTAGGCTAGTAGATGTGAGCCAACCCTGGCACCACATGATTCGGCGCTCCAGATCATTCATATGAGCAAGTCTAGTATAGCCCCACAAATGAAGTCATTCAATCAGGGATGGAGACAATAAGTGATTTGTTCTACTGCCAACCCATGGATTCCTTCCCAACCACACCTTTGTCCCCGAACCAATCATCCACTCCAAGCATGAGAATATCACATGAAAGAAATTGAAAACAACACTCCAAACCACAAAATTAATTATTTTGGAAAAATTTGGTAGACGAGACAACTCCTCCAAGGTATGGGGGAAAGTGTAATTTTGTGTAATGACCCTATTCCAGAGAATGTGAGAATCTAAAAGTCGCTAGCCACATTTGGCAGCAAACTCTTATGAGAATAGAAATATATTCTTAAAACCCCCACCACCAAGGAGTTTTGGCATTGCAATATGGAACCATTTAACCCATGGGAGAACAAATTTTTCCTAAGAGCCTTCCCATAGGAATTTAAAACAAAGTCTACACGCTTGTTCCAAGACCCCCTTAGGGATACATGCCAGAGACATCTAATAGACTAGAATAGCTTCAAGCACAGTTTTAACCAATACCAGTCGACCCACTCTAGATAACCATAAAAAACACCAACATTTCAGCCTTTTCTCCAATTTAGAGATCAACTAAATCCAATCCACTTTCGAGTAGCTATTCTATTTTAGTTGAAATCCCAAATACTTTAGACCGCGATCAAGAGGATAGATTTCATATGGGAACGTAGTATTGATTTTTTGTGAAACATGGTCGGAAATGTTGATAATAGAGATGGAGGATTTGTGTACATTGATGACCATACCTATAGCCTTGCAAAATGGATAAAGGATCATCGACATGGATTCTAATTCACGAATCAATCCATTTGAGAAGATAAGAATATCATCTACAAACAACAGATGGGTAATGTAGAGCTGGTGTGGCACTTGAATCCCCCCAAAAGTACCCCTCCATTTTGCCTCTGATAACATTTGACTAAGCCCTTTCACCACTAAAAGAAACAATAACAGTGAAAATGGACACTCTTGACGAAGGCCCCTCTGAGCTGAAAAGAAGGATGAAGTCGGTTCGTTTATGAGTACTGCAAAGGAAACCGACATCACACAACTCGTGATCTAATTAATGAAAGGTACCTAAAACCCCACATGAATCAAGAGGAGGCGCAAAAAAAACCAATTTACTCAATCATATGTTTGCAACAAATCTAGTTTTATAACCACCCGAGAGGATTTATGAATTTTGAGACTGTGCAAGCATTACTGAGCCACACCTATAGCTTCATGTATTTGATGACCCTCCAAAAAACCAAATTGTTCCTGAGAAATGTATAAAGAAAGAATAGGCTTTATTTTTCCATCTTGGTTATTTATTGTGGATGATGCATGGGGTCGTTCAGGAGGGTTAGCGGTGGTTTGGGACTCACGTAAGTTTCACATGGAAAACTTTTGGAGTTTTTCTCATGGATTGGGAGTGGTGGGGTTCTTCTCGAAACTAAACATTTCTACCGCTTTCATAAAAAATTATGGTGCACATGAGGATTGGGTTGCATATTTGGATGATTTCTTCAACAAATCTTTCTTCTCTTGGGACAATTTGCTTATGGGAAATGATATAAATTTCACTATGGGTGAGGTGGAGTCCTGGGGAGCTCATGCAAGGGATGACCCCTTTTCTGATTATTTTTTAAATAAGTTCCCCTAAAAAAACCTCCTTGATTTGGCTCTAGTACGTATCTCGCCAAACTGGAGAAACATGCGGCTGGGGGATGATTAGGTGGCAAAGCGATTGGACATATTCCTTATTGCAAATCCCATGGTTATGTGTTTTCCACTATTACGACAATGGGTGGGGTCCGATGGGATATCTAATCATCTCCCTATCATCTTTGAGTTACAGGGTGATACTCATAAACTTGCTAGTCCATTCAAAATGAACTCTCGATGGATCCAGGTTCCCAACTTCTCTAAAATTTTCCGAGAAACATGGTGTCCATACTCTGTAGGTATAGGTTGGTCTGCGACGACACATTTTTTACAAAGCCTGAAGTCCATCAAATCAGTGGCAAAGGATTGGGCTACAAATCTCAGGAGGGAGGAGGATGCAGCTCTTATTGAGATTGAACAAAAAATTGATCTTTACTCTTCTGCTTTGGGAGAGGGTGATTCTACACAAGCCTATAAATATCATTATTTTAAGCTTTGTACATGTAGGAGGGTGATTTTGGATGCAAAGGAGGCCACTCGGAGGTAGAAGAGTTGTGTTGTTTGGCTGAAATATGGAGATGAAAACACGAAATTATTTCACTCTTATGCAAAGGGTCGTAAGGTTACTATTACTATATGGAGTATGGAGGACCCGGGGGAAAATGTTGTTACCTCCTTTAATGGATTAAGTGCTCTTGGTATGGAACATTTTTGTACTATCTATTATGAGACGGCGGGTGCAAAAATTGCGGAGGTTGTTAGGGTTGCATAATTATTTCCAAATTTTATTGGGGATGATGATAACAGGGTTTTGATGGATGTTGTCTCGGAGGGCGAACTAAAGGAGGTCCTGGAAAGTTTTCAAAAAGATAAAAGCCCTGGATCGGATGGCTAGGCTGTAGAATTTTTTAGTGCATATTATGACCTTGTTGGCTCGGACCTCCTCAGAGTGGTTACTGAAGCCAAGGAAGATTGTCACATACATCCTGCCTTCAATTCTACATTCATGAGATTGAGTTTTAGACAAATAAACAAGATTTTGGGTTTACAATTTTGATATTTTTTCCATTTGGGAAGTGAAAAAAATGAATTTATTTTGTAATAAAACAAATATTTATAAATTAAAAACAAAAGTTATATGATAATAATATTTCAATAAATATATCTCGAAGGTCTCTACACGGCTGAGCTCTGCAACAACGCGCGCAATTCTGCCGAGGAGTTCAGGTCTGCGATGCAGGTCGCAGCCATCTGCCGCTGATCGCCTTGGCTGGGCCTTCCCAAGGTCGCCTGCCTCCATGGAGGTGTTGGGTTCTCCTCAGGGGCCACCCATCTCCCCTCCTCCGCCCTCTGCCTCTGATGCATTCAGATCTCTGCTGGCATCCTTGCCTAAGAAGAAGAAAGTCGAAGCTGCAAAGTTTGTGAAGAAACTAGATGACATCCTCGAGATTTCTCTCCCGCCTGAAGGGTCGATCCAAGTCGCTTTGTCTCTAGCAGAACGAGCCCTTATCAGCTAGTTCACAGGGCTTTGGCCTTCCCCTAAATCCACAGAGAACTGGGTCGCCAAGAACTAGGCACCCTTGATAAAAGACAGAGTAACCTCATACTTTCTCGGGAGAGGCTACTTTCTGTTTGAGTTCACTGCAAAAGAGGACAAGGATCTGATTTTCCAAAATGGACCTTACTTCATGGGCCCTCAGGGATTGTATTTGAATAAATGGATGCCAGATTTTGATCCGGCAATGGATGTTCCCACAGTGGTCCCGATGTGGGTGAGACTCCCCAACCTCCTAGTGCACTATTGGAATTGGGATTCTCTGAAGCACATAGGCAACACTCTAGGAAAATTTATAGATCGGGCTAACAACAAAGACCAGTATGACTACGCCAGAATCTGCGTGGAAGTAGATCTAGAGGTGGGGCTTCCGGAAGCCATCAAAATTATCGTAGGTCCCTGGACTCATTTGCAAAAACTCGACTATGAGCAGCTGCCCTTCAAATGCCAGAAATGCCACGTCTATGGCCACTTTGCCAGAGGCTGTCCGTCCAATGGGGCGGAAGAAAAAGGGAAAGAAGAAGGCTGGAACCAGGTCAAGCGCACCAAGACTTCTCACAAGAAGACTACAAATGCAAATGTTAAAGCCCCTCAGACGGGTCCTGCTCAGAAACCAACCATGGAAGGTCAAGGGAACAAATTCGAGCTCCTAAGATCTAAAACCGTGACCTCCCAAGAGGTCGAGATCCCAAAGGAAATTTCTCCCACCAAAGCTTCCCCCTCCGTCTCGATCAAAGGTGGAAGTGCCCCAGAGAGATCCAAAGGGAAGCTCTCAGAAGAGGAGGAGGAAGTCCAAGAATCTGAGGAATCAGAAGAAGAAGGAGAAATAGGAGACTCTCAATCCTCTCCCAGAAGATCCACAAGAGGACACAAGTCTACAAGGGAAAAAAGAGAGCAAGAAACCTACAAAGACAAGCTGCATGGCAACCAGCCAACTCTAGAGAAGTTACTTGCAAAAACCCCGAAGATGACGAGGAATCAACCCCAGGGCTCCAAGGGAGCTCATCATAACAAAAATAAATGATGAATATTATCTCCTGGAATTGTAGGGGTATGGGCACTAGAGCCAAGGAAGAAGCAATGAAAAGCTTAACAAGATTGGAAGCCCTGGATATCCTCCTCATCCAAGAGACCAAAATGGAGGATACAGCTTTCCTCCAAGCAAGTAAAAAATTTTGGAATAAAAGTGGAGCGCAAGCTATCTCTGCTTGTGGAGCCTCGGGAGGGCTTGGATCACTCTGGAATCCAAATAAGTTCTCAATAATCTCTGAGACTTTGAACACCCACTGGATTTTCTTAAAGATGCGACATCTAGTTACCAAGGAGATCATTTGTCTATTCAATGTGTATGTTCTTAATGGGGAGAAGAAGATTTGTTGGGACTCAATAAAAAGTTTGGCAGACCTAGAGAATCTGGAGAATATCATCATCGCTGGAGACCTCAATCTCACCCTTCTCTCGTCAGAAAAAAGAGGAGGCAGCATTGTAAGGGATCCGGCAAGGGAATGGGCGAAGGATCTCATGCAGGACTGGGACCTGCTAGACATCAAGCCTTCTACTGGTAAGTACACTTGGTCAAATAAGAGAGTTGGTCATGGCCATATAGCTGCAAGACTAGATAGATTTTTTGTTCAAAGCTCCTTTCTTCTTCTCGGTCTAGAGGCTAGAATGCACATCCTCCATAGCAGTGTATCGGATCACAAGCCCGTCAGACTTGAGCTGCTGGCTCCCAAGGACCTGGGCCCTATCCCTTTCAGATTCAGTCCCCTATGGATCAAAGAGGAAGATTTCATGCAAAAGGTTAGGGACTGTTGGAAAGACCCAGTCAAGGGTTCCCCCTTTTTTGTGTGGGAAGAAAAACTCAGAAGAGTAAAAGCAATGCTGAAAAGTTGGGCCAAGACCTTGCCCAATCCTGCAACTGAAAGGAAAAAAATCCAAAGCTCCTTAGAACTGCACCATCTTCACCTAGAAGAAACTAAAATCACCAAAGAAGATCTGGACAAGGAGACACAGCTTCAGCAGAAACTACACAAGGCTTGCTTGGCCGAGGAAGAATTCTGGAGGCTCAAATCCAGGAGTCTTTGGCTCAAAGCAGGAGATAGAAACTCCTCCTTTTTTCATAAACAAGCTCAAGCCAGGAAATGCAGTAACTCCATCTCTGAAATTTAAAGAAGAGAACTGCACCCTAAATGATTTTACCAGCATCAAAAAGGCAGCTACCGAACATTTTAAGAATTTGTATAGTGAGGGAATGGAGGCTGCTCAAAGCTCTAAACTCCTGGATGCAGTTCCCCACCTTATCACTGCTAGAATGAATCGGCTATTAGAAGCTAAAATCAACAAAAATGAAGTCAAAGACGCCCTCTTTGATATGGATGCTGACAAAGCACCGGGACCGGACGGTTTCACAGCGAGATTTCTCCAAACCTGTTGGCAAATTGTGGAGAAGGAGTTCCTTAAAATGATCCTTAAATCCCAAGATTTCCATAAAATTGGAGGTTGCACAAATTCAGCATTCCTCGCTCTTATCCCCAAGGAAAAAGGAGCAAACTCCTTCAATAGATTCCGCTCGATCTCCTTATGCAACATTGGATACAAAGTGATAACCAAAGTTATAGCGAACGGATTGAGGAATATTCTCCCCAAAATCATCCCAGAGAACCAAGGAGGATTCATTCATGGCAGACAGATAGTGGACAACTTCATTTTGGTCCAAGAGGCGATCCACTCCAGCCTGCATCGAAAAGAAAAAGGTATGGTCATCAAACTCGACCTAGCAAATGCATTTGATCGAGTTAGGCATAGTTTTTTGATAGATGTTCTACACAAGATGGGGTTTGGACTAAAAATTATAAACTGGATTCGGGCTTGTATTTTGGAGCCCTGGATTGCTCCCCTGGTAAATGGTAGGGCTGCAGATTTCTTCAAAGCCTCTAGAGGGCTGAGGCAGGGGTGCCCCCTCTCACCCCTCCTCTTTGTGCTACAGGCTTCTGTTCTCAGCTTTTATCTAGACAAGAAACAGCAAGACCAAGAGATAGCTGGGCTTAGCATAGCAAGGAGGGTTAAAAACATCAATCACACCCTCTTCGTTGATGACACCTTGTTGTTGGGGGCTGCAACTTCACTTTCAGCTACCAGATTTAAAGAAGTGTTGGACGATTTCTGTGAAGTCTCGGGCAGCAAATTAAATAATGGAAAATGCCATATTTATTGTTGGAATATCTCTCCCTCTTCCTCAAACTCCATTGCCAGATGTCTAGGCTTTGCAGCCTCTTCAAATTGGACCTCTTTCAAATATCTTGGCCTTCCTATCTTCCTCAAGAGGGCCTTGAGCAAAGATTGGAACCCTCAGCTAGAGAAATTCAAAACAAAAATGCAGGCCTGGGGATCCTCCTGGCTCAATATTGCAGGCAAAGCAGTTCTCTATCGTCTTCCTCTATTCCAATTTTCTGTCGTCTTAGCACCTGTGGGTATCCTCAAGAAGATGGAGGATCTTATTAGAAAATTTTTCTGGAATGGAGGTAAGCAAAATGAAAAGAAAATCCCACTTGTCAACTGGGAAATTGTTTCCAAGCCACTTTAGGAGGGAGGATTGAATTTCAAAAATCTCTGTGCTCAAAACTTAGCCATGGGAATGAAACTGATTTGGAGAATTATAGTTCCCAATCCAGGTTGGGCGCATTTAGCATTATGGAAAAAATACTTCAGAGGAAGGCGACTTCGCTGCTTCGATAAGCCCAAATCCCACCTCAGATCCCCCTTCAGCAACCTTAGCAACAAAGCAGTTCCTTTGGTGAATGCGCAGGCCTTCTGGATCCCTAGGAACGGCAAATATATTAACCTTTGGGAAGACTGCATCATGAACAGGCTCCCACTGGTTGAATCGAATCCCATGCACGCACTGCGGAAGTGGATGACGGACGCCCATATCAACACATTGTGGGATATATCGTGCTGGAGCGGTGATCGCTGGACAGGCTGGAAGCAGCTCCCGGTCCCTCCTACTCTCCAAAGCGATTGCGCAGTACTCTATAACCTCCTGCACGAGCTGGCTCCCATCCACGCTTGGAGGAAAGATGCCCGAGGTTGGGGTCTGCAACGTGATGGATACTCGGTGGCACAGGGGTACACTAAATGCTTAGAAAGGCCTTACATTTAGCCAGACCCTGCTCCTTGGATTGGGATATGGAAATTCCCCTCCATCCTGAAAATTGATCATTTTTGTTGGCTGCTCTACCACAAAAAAATTCTTACGGATGACAGGTTGCAGAAGAGGGGTTTTTTTGGTCCTTCAAGATGCATGTTATGTAAAGACAAGACTGAAACCACCCTTCATCTCATGCTAGAGTGCAGATTTGCAGCCCTTATCTGGCAAGAGCTCCTAGGAGCTTGGAAATTTAACTTCACCCTCCCCTGCTCCATCCCGGATCTATTTGCTGGATGGCTGGCCAGATACCCAGGTCCAATCCCAAAAAACAAACTAATCATAGCAGCTTGGACTGCTCTTCCCAAATTCATCAGTTGGCAGATTTGGTTAGAGAGGAATAGAAGGATATTCAGAAACAAAGAGCAGGATTTCAGACTTGTTGCAAACACAGTAAAATGTCAGCTAAATGAATGCCTGAGAGAAAGAATGGATGATTCAAACCTATGCCAGCAAGACATTGAGTTGGGTGCTGCACTCAGTCTCCAATTCCAAAAATCGACCACCATCCCCGTTTCTCCCAAAGAATGGCAAATCAGAAAAAATGAAGAGGACTTTCAGTCTTGGATTTCCAAGCAAACAATTCCCTCTCTCTTCTTTAACGGGGCAGCTAAGGGAAATCCAGGAATTGCTGGCGCGAGAGGGCTCATAATAAATACAGAAGAAACTCCTACTCACAGATATGCTTGGGGACTGGGTCACTCCTCTAGCATGCAAGTTGAAGCATTGGCCCTTCTCCAAGGGATCAAGCTGCTTAAAGAGTTGGGACTTAAGGAGGCTAATGTTTTTGGCGATTCGCAGGTCATCATCAAAACAATGGCGACAAACTCTACCCCAGCAGATTTGCGTCTTGCAAGGACGATCACAAGAGTCAAAGAAATGGCAAAGCCCTTGAAATTGGAATTCTTCCATGTGCTGAGAATAAATAACAAAGAGGCAGACATTGAAGCAAACAAGGCAGTCCAGTTACCTGTTGGGACTATTCTCAGAGACAAAGAAACTTCATGGGACCCAATTCCTTAATCTTCCATGTTTTACTGCATTTTATTGAAGCAATTTGTATGCATTCACAAGCTCGGGCAAATAACAGAAATAGAACTCATTGTAAAATGTAAGAAGAGACGATTCATAAGCGTATGCGCTTTGATCCTCTTGTTGGAGAGGTGCTCAGAAACCAGCTCCATTATTTGTAAACTGAGTTGTGGCTTTATGCCAAAAATCTAATGAAATCCCATAACCGTTTATGTATATATATATATATATATATATATATATATATATATATATATATATATATTTCAATATCTATATATATGATGAATTAGTCATCTCTCTTTTATATATATATATGAGATTACTAATTCATCTTATGACTAAGAATCTCAGTGATAATAAACCTTTATCTCTTTATTATAAAAAAAAAAGATATTAATCTATATTTATATATATTCATTTTTATTTATTTTAAAATTTAGATTATTTTATATTACATTAATTAAAAATATTATTTATTTTATATATTAAAAATAAAATTATTCTTAAAATATATATATATATATATATATTTTGTAAATTTTGTATTTAAACTTCAAAATATGTTTTTCATATTTTAAAACTATAATAGTATTTATTTCTAGCCAAAGATGATTTGTACTATAAATAATTATCATGAAATCAATGTTGTTGTAATATTCAACTTTTGAACTCAACTTTAATTAATTTCACTATGATAGAGATGTTGTAATGTAATGTTTAACATTTTGACTAATAAAAATTAAATTAAATATAAAAAAATATCCTACGTGATTTCTACCGAAAAAAGCTCTTCTTAATATAAATTTTTTAAATCTGGAATAAAAATAAAAATAACACTATAAAAATATTAATAATAATAATTATCCATGATATTGAGAACCTATGGCATTAATAATTCATGGTATTGACCCATGGTATTCATGTGGAATATAGCATATTTAAAGGGGTAAATTAAACCAGCCTAGATCCATCTTAACCGATCTACCAAGTGTCCAAAAAAATCAAATCTCTTTTGTAATAAAATAAATAATATAATTTATAAATTAAAAACAAAAATTAAATGATACAAATATTTCAATTATATATATATAACTCTTCTAATTAAAAAATTTAGTCATAATAAACCTTTATTTTATTATAAGAGATTATTATAAGAGATGACTAATTCATCTCATGATTAAGAATTTTAGTCATAATAAACCTTTATCTTATTATAAGAGATGACTAATTCATCTTATGATTAAGAATTTTAGTCATAACAAACATTTATCTCTTTTATATATATATATATATTCTAGGATTTAAATTATTTTATATTACATCAATTAAAAATATTATTTATTTTATATATTAAAGATAAATTTATTCTTAAAAAAGACCTCTTAATATATATTTATGGTAAATTTTGTATTTAAATTTCAAATTCATACTATGTCATTTTCATATATTCTTTTAATGAAATGTAAATAGTAATCACATCATTATGATTTTTGGATATAAGTATATTTTTCATATTTTAAACTTATAATACTATTTTTTTCTAACGAGAAATGATTTATACTATAAATAATTATCATAAAATCAATGTTGTTGTAATATTCAATTTTGTTCATATTTTGAATTCAATTTTAATTAATTGTACCAAGAGGCGCTCTCCAGCTAGTATGGTAGAGATGTTATAATGTAATGTTTCACATTGTGACTAATAAAAAAATTAATGCAATGTAATGTAAACCTTTTAAATGGTGAATAAAAATAAAATAACGCTATAAAAATAAAACAATAATAAAAATAAAAATGATCCATGGTATTGAGAATCCATGGTATTAATAACTCATGGTATTGACCCATGATATTCATGTGGAATATAACACATTTAAATGGGGGAATTAAACCAGACTAGGTCCATCTTAACGCTGGATCTACCAAGGCCAAAGAGGGATCAAATATAATGAGATGCAAACATCTTTTAGAGTGAAAAGAGATTTGATCCCTCTCGGCGCTTGGTAGATTCAGAGTTAAGATGGATCTAGACTGGTTGCACCAAGAGGTGCTCTTCAGCCTAGTATGGTAGAGATATTGTTAAAAGAAAAAAGAAAAGAAAAAAAATGTTGTAATGTAAACATTCTAACTTTGGTCAACTTAAAATCAAAATAAAAATAATCCTATAAAAATAAGAATGACTTATGGTATTGAGAACCCACGATATTGACCTATGGTATTCATGTCCAGAATATAGTTTATTTAAAGGGGAAATTAAACCAGCCTAGATCCATCTTAACTTCGGACCTATCAAGAGTGGAGAATGATCAAATATTTTGATATGCAAACCTCTTTTAGAATGAAAAAAAAAATAATCCCTCTCGACCCTTGGTAGATCTGAAGTTATTCAATTTTCTTATGTATTAAACTCATAATACTTAATTTAATTTTCTTTATATTTGAAATCAATTCTAGCTGATACTTAACAACTATCATATTTTGAACTCATAATACTTTCCACATCGCAAAATAATCTGCACTTTGGGTAATGCTTAAACTTCTTCATATTGTGAACTCAAAATGCTCTCCACATCACTAGATGGTTTACATTTTAGTTAATGCTTTGCATTACTTTGGTTCCCTTTTGTGATATAATTAATGTGTTATAGTGTTAATTTTGAGAAGTCAAACTACTTCCTTCACATGCATAAAAGCTCTAAAAGTACCTACATGTAAAATACAACATATTTATTAATATTTGAGTTCAAAATAATGGTGATGGTTAATGTTTTCGTGCACTTCGTTAATTTTATTATTGCCTATTTGGGTGGTATGGGAGGCGAGGATTTGGTGGATTTCTTGGTAATTTCAGTGAGAGAATTTGAGTGCGGGGCAGAGAGTCTAGCTGAGGTGTCGCAGGTAAACCAAGGTGGTGTGAACCATGGTCCCCATGCCCTCAGCTTGCCTACCGTGCATGGAATTCGACATCGAAACTAGGATCTAGGCATTCAAAACAGGTGCTTGGCTTCGCGGGAAATTCAAGAAGAGTTCCATCACAATAATACCTGGTGCATGCATTGGGAGTAGTTTGTTTCGTGTTTGGCTTCATTGGTAAGATTTACCCTCTACCCTGTTAGATTTTTCCACTCAATTGCTTGTTGTTCAAGTGGTTGTCTCTATTTGTTGGACCTCTTGGTTACATTTGTATAGTTTAGTTCCCTTGCTTATGTATGGTGGAAATTAGTTAGGGGTGAGTTTCGTATTGATGCTCCATCATTTGTCTCTCTTTGGGTGGGGTTACCTTGCGATTCGTTTTATATCAATTGGGTGGTGTTTGTTCCTATGTTTGTCAAACATTGCTTTGGTTTGGCCTTTGTCAGCTAGAAGCCCACGAACTTTGGGTTTATTTCCTGGGGTTAGAGGCATACAGACTAGGTTGAATTTGGTGTGGCGAATATTTTTTGTGTTAGGTTGGGTTGTGAGGAGTAGTGGGTCAAGGGAGTGGCTCTGCTCGAGTCCTCCAGAGACCGTGGAAAGCAACAATCCATAAATATAGTTTGGCAATGTGGTCTGATTCTACAAACTAGAAGAACGAAGGTTCTACTAGCATGAAAATTGTGTTTCTTTTGGACCCTGGGTCAATTGGACTGTGAGCATAGTCATAATGCCACACTAAGGACGAGACATAGGGGAAGTGGGGAATGGGGGTCAGGTTGACCACCACAGGATGGGTGATCGCAACCTGGGAGAAGTGGTCGACCCTCACCCCCAACAAAATCTCGGAAGCGTTGATCAAGCCCCCTCACTGGAAACCTTTGATAATCAACTTGGAAAAACAACTCGTCTTCTTGAACATCTCGGCGAGGATCGCCATGAAGACCAAAATGAAATTATCAGTTTTATTAGTGATCTCCAACATAATCAACGACATATGCAAGATTGGATTGTTAGTCTCTAGAGAGGTCAAGTAAGAATCCAAGAGAAACTGGACCACCTTGAAGGTTGTCTTCCACACATGGAGAAGCATGTCCACTATGATTTTAAACCCTCTCATTCTCTAGGGTCTAGTCCTTGTAATCCTACTCCAGTTAGTTCTTCTGAATTTTAATAGTTGTAGGTTGCATTTATATTTTAAACACTTTCTGGTTTATCTGGTGTACCAAGTTCTGGTTATTAAGGATGTTCAGGCAACTAGTTATCTGTTTTGGTTTAAATCTTATAACCAACAAATTTGGTAAAAGTGAGGCCAACAAACTTTTAATCAAATGTAATTGTTGTTGTTATTTTGCTAATTAATGGAAACCATTTCATTTACAAAATAAATCCATTGAAATGCATAATGATGTGAAGCCACAATTTTGATAAAATTATTGGTGTGTTTTCAATGGAATGTGGTGATGGTCAGTAGAAGATTTTAGAGATTACAAGTTGATTGCATGATGTAGAGAGAACTCCAATAAGATTTTTACATTGTTAATCTAGTATAGTAATCTAAGTAATGTAATAGTGAGAGTATGAAATTACAATCTATATTAATAACTTGAGCAAATATAAAAATGTAACAATGTAATATAGGTTGAACAAATGCATTAATGTATTGTGCTTGTGTATATTTCACCATGTGTAACCATGGTTGACGATGATTGAGTACAATTGATTATGTTTACCAATGGTTTACTATGGTTGGACATGGTTAAACAATGTTTAAACAAGGTTTATTATGGTTAACCTTGTTATTTACCATGGTTGACTATGGTTGAAAATGGTAAATCAAGTTTGAATGTTATTAACTATGGATAGCTATTGTTGACCATGTTGACTATAGCTAAACATGGTTGGCCTACTCACTGATTAGGTCACATTGAAACATTCATCTTAGCTAACTTAGTTGAATTTCTATGTCCCTCAATGTTTATGTGTGGGTTATGTCACATTGACTTTGGTGGCCCACAGTTGATTGTGGCTAACCATGAATAATTATGGTTAATCATGTTTGACTATGGTTGATTATTATTGACCATAGTTGACTATGGTTGAACCTTAGTAATCACAATTAACAATGTTTTCCTATGATTGACAATGCTCAATGTAGAACTATGGCCTCTGTGATAAGGCTCAATGGGTAGGCATCCCATTAAGTAGGAACCCAACAAATCTATTACTGAAGGAGATTGTTGGTGAGATTTGGGCCTATTAAAATGAGGCCTCTTAGGTAGATAATTCATGTGTTTCCTTGAAAAAATATGATATGCTTCTTGCTCATCATTCCTTTGAGAAGATGGCAATGGGATAGAAGGAATATGAGACGCTAAAGCATTAGGACAACTTTTTGTAAAGTGCCCATACTCATGGCAAGAATTAAATTTAAAAGGAACTTGCTCATAATTCGGGACTTGAGGATGGGACTAGCTCTCTAAGTCAAGTTGGATCGCTTATGGGAGTCCTTTGCAAAATCCATTTCAACACAAAGTTCTAGCACAAGAGAAGTTATTTTCCTTAGGCTAAGAACTAGGAATATAGTAGCCCAATTTATCTCCTATGGCTTAAAAAATATCATCATCCTAGCAAAGAAGGGGAAGAAACGATAATCTAATCCAAATAGGCACAAAAGAAATTTCCATGTTAGGATTGAAATCCAAAGTCCAGCTGACGATTAACATTCCCCTAACGTCCATGAAATAAGGCTCGGATCTTAAGATCATATCCCTATCCTCCTTGTTGTAAGAAATAAAAGCAAAATAATCGTTTCCATAATAGAAAGTACTAGTAGGTTCACGATTTACACAATTGTTAGAATTCCATTCTAGAACAGAGGTAACTAAGCTAGAGGTCGGTAAAATTACTAATCAGCACTTTTTCCTGAAGGATATTAACGTTCTTCTTTGTAGAAGAAGCAAACCGCAAATCAAGAGAAGGAATTGTGTTTGCGCTTTTTACAAATCTTCTAGGGAGACTCACTGAACCACAGGAAAAAGAGCGTTGACCATCCATGATGAAGTTGGAAAGACCACCCATTTCTTCAAATCAACAACTCTGGGTTGAGGGCAAACTTGTAATCCTCGGCCACATAAAACCAGCTTGTTTCAACTAGGAATGACGTAGCTTGAAAACACACTGACACAATGGACACGACTTGATGAATGGATATACCAACAACAAGGGTCCTACACCAAATTTGAAACCCCAAAGCACATAAAAAAAACTTTGGATTTGCAAACCACAATCATAATGGGTTACACTCGTGGGAATGGAACAAGCAACAAAACAACAACAAGGATTCTACAGCAAGATTGAAACCCAAATAGCAAGATAAGCTCCAAATCTACAACTACTTTGCAATGATACATTGTAAACTATCTTAGATGAAGCGACAACAACTAGAAAACCTTAACCATAAACTCTATCAACTTCTTCATTTTTCTAACAAAAACTATCCTTCATTATTCAATTCTTGATCCATCCCGAGATAATTTTAAATATTTTATATTAAAATATTATTAACATAAACATAAATATATTTAAAATACCTAAAAACACTTTTAATTTTTTTTAAAATTTATCATTATTATTATTCCGTTACATAAATATTTTTACGTAGTTTCTAACCAAGCTTGCCTTAACCAAGACCTATACATTTCATGGCGTAAACGAAAGTGAAAAGACTAGAGAAAATGACATTTCTCACACGATATCATCATTTGATCAAAATCCAATCTGTCATATTACTAGAGTGTCACAGGATACATGACTTTTATCCGACCAATCTCTAATGTTATGAAGTGTCATCTCATACAACAAAGTTGATGATGATATTCTATCCTAGAGACACAATTTCATATTTGATATCGTGACTTTGTCTCGCAAACCACATAATCTAACAATTATAACATATTCTTAGTGTCGCGATGGTCCATTTCGAATGACGTTATTTGAAAGGCTACATGGTTGGAAATAAATTTTCATGACTTCATTTGGCATTATCATATCATTATGAAAGACCATTTTTTAAGTGTAGTACACGTCATAAAAGAAAGAAATATATATATATATATATATATTAATGACTTAATTTGTCATTATCATATTATTAGGAAAGACCATTTTTTAAGTGTAGTACACGTCATAAAAGAAATATATATATATATATATTTTAATGTCTACGAGACTAAAGATAGTTTATTGGACAGATTGATTCTTCATCTGCTTGATGTATTTGGCCCTTTTTCTGTGAAGCTTCAAAATAAATGCTCCCAGCTTCAAAATGTATGTTGAAACATACAACTCATATACATTTTTATTGTTGGGTGACAAATGCAAGTGAGATTTTGACTCACTGATATTTATCATCATGTCCAATAGGTATAAAATGTTCAAATATAAAATTTGTATACCATTTTTTATGAACCAAATTATGTTCTATTAAGTAAACAAATAATATTAAATTTTAAAAATTAATTATTTATAAAATGTTATAATAAATATTTTATCACATTAAAATTATAAAAAATATATATAAATCTAGAAATATCTTCATCATAACGTGAAAGTGAGTAAACCAATTAAATGAAAAAGAAAAAGAAAGAACATCAACCAAAAAATATCTTAAGTAAATTATTTCAATGTTATATTTTTATCATTTCACGACAAAGAAAGAACATAAACCAAAAATTATCTTCATTAAAATGTGAAAATATTTTTATAATTTCTTCTTAAATGGATTTATAAAAAAATAAAAATAAAAAATTAATTGATATTGTTTTAAATATAAAAAATTTAATTGATATTGTTTTAAATATAAAAAATTTGAAGTTGTAAATTAATAATTAAGTTTTTAAAGTCATGGGAATTATTGGGTGAGTTTGTAAATAGTTAGTCTATTTAAGTCTAAGACCTTGGTTTGTTGTAGTTGTTTTGATTTTGTAAGGGAGAGCTACATTCATAATTTGTTATTTGGTGGTGTGTTTTTGAGTTGGTGGGTTGCAGTTGATGGTCAGGGAAGCCTTTTTGGTATTCTCTTTGGCCCTCGTATTGTAATGCTTCAAACTTGTCTGGGTGTTGAGTCTTTTAGTTGTGTTTCTTTCTTGTTGCTCTCATTTTCAGTCAAGGAAACCTTGGGTTTCCCTTATGGTATTTTCAAAGACAACCGTAATGACATGAGAGCGGGAGGCATACTCTTCATCTTAGACCAGCGGTTCAACCCTTTATGAGGCTATTGACTATGATCGACAATGAAGGATGGCTGGAACGAGGAGGAAGTGTTGTAGGAGTGTTTATTACGGCATCCTCATGTAGACTATGCGTCTCGATAAAGAACTGCAACTATAACTACTGGCCATTATGGCTCCGGGGTTGGACCTGGTAACGAAAGGGGAATCCATAAAAACTTGGGATCCGACACCATGGTGGAATACTACCCTCATTATTAGACCATGTCCCTGGTAACTCTTATTTAGTTATAGGGTTTTGATTTGGTAACCTGGAAGTTTGATCTGGATTACCTTCACTCTTGCGCACGTGAAGGAAATTGAGGTCGATGTGGTAACAACTATGGGGTGACTAGAATTTTGTCTCAGGAGTCTTCTTTCTTTTGTAATAATAGATGTGAGTGGGATTTCCCATCCCATGGTGTTTGGTAACGAATTACACTATTTGTCCAGTCAAGTTGAGTTCCATGGGTTGTTTGCAACGATTTGGAAGCACCGCTCTTGCTCTGGAGAGCATAGTGATAACCTAATTGATGTTTAAGGCGATGGAACGAGGAGTCAGATGCCATCCTGTCGAGGCAATTTTCATTTGAAGGGAGACAATTTTTTCTAGGAGTTGTCTCTTTCTAGAATTGTCTTGATTTGGCATTACATGTTCCTTATTTCTAGACGTAGAGGTTTGGAGGGTTTTTTGTTCTTAGGTATATTATTGGAGGATAGGAGTGGTCTACAAAAGGTGGAGGACACATTAAGAATGATTTGGCAACGCGACAAAGCCCATAGAGGGTTGGGGCCAAGAGGGTTGTAAATTGAACACAGGAGGGGTGCGGTGGAAATGGAGGGATAAGGTGGGATGGATACTGAGCTAAAGGAGGACGTGACCCAGGTTCCAGTCTGTTCTCCTAGTCGTGTGGTTTTTCCTCCTCCTTTCGATATGTTGGACTCCCAACTCTAGTATGTCACCAGTCTCCTAGAATAGTTGGGCCAAAGTCTCCATGACGATCGTAATGAGGTTATAAGTTATATGAATGATCTGCAACACAATCAATGGAACATGTTGGATCACTCAGTTTCACTTTCTCGGGGCTAGAGGAGATTGTATGAGAGTATGGCGTGCATGGAGGAGCGATTAGCTCACCTTGGATTTCACATCCATGGCGATCCTAGACCTCCAGAGATACCGGGTATCGAGCTAGATCTTTTAGCTCTGGAAAATCCTCCTGCTTATTAAGGATAATGGGTTGTATTCTCATCTTAGAGGTGTTTTTGTTATTCTAGTCTTTTTGTTTTTGGATCCTTAGTAGTTTTTGGCACTTTTTAATCAGTTTATGTACTTTTCTTTCAACCAACAAATCTGATAGGAGTGAGGTTGGAAGATCAGTAAATTATAGACTGATATGTTGTAATCCTTTGATGAATTAATAGAAACATTTTGACTGACAAAATATATTTTGAAGTCATAAATTAATAATATAGATTTTTAAAAGGGATTTTTTATTTAATATTATTGTAACCAAAAGAAAATATGAAAGTGTAGTTTTCTAAATATGTAAGATCAACCACAATGTATTTAAACATTATATGAATATTTATTTTTATTTTATATATAATATGAAATGAATATTTTTTAACATATAAAATAAATAAATATAAATAAATATAAATAAAATAAAATGAAGTTTATAAATAATAAGAAATCATTTATGATTTATAAGAAGTTATTTCTTATTTTAAAGAAAAAAATAGAAGTGGATTTTGATTAGGGATAGTAATGGTTAAAAAAATGATATAGAGATAATGGTAATTTCTCCAAACATGTGATAACTTAAGAAGTAAGGATAGATTAAAGCAATATTATTTAGTGATTTAGTGTCAACATTTGAGGGGCATTATGGCGATTTAGTTTCAACATTTGAGGGGCATTATGGTGGGCGCTTCATATCTCAATCCCCTTTCTTGACATGCACTCATATCAGTTTGTAATGTACATTAAACTTACGGTTTGCATCATTCATCGCTATTAGCATAGGAGTTTAAGGCATTTAAATGCCTCCAATATTCTGATATATTAAACCATTGATGTTCCACTTATTCGAGAATTTAATCAATCAACCATGCTTTACATGTGCTTTAACGACTTTGGTTCATTTTCCCGAGGTCTATAATTGTTTCTTTCATCTTCACCCCTAGATTTGATTGCTTGAGTGGGGGCCTACGGCTAGGCATTTGTCATTCTTCTCTAAATTTGGTGGGTACTTGTCTCAACCACTGGAGGGAAGTTGGTTGTGTGGCTTCTGGAGGATACTTGGCTTGAAACCCTCTCTTGATTTTGGTGGTTGCTAGTTACAGGGTCTCAATAATAGTTGATTGCTTAGTCCTTAGAGGATATAAGGCTTAGAATTCTCCTTCCCAAATCACAATGGATCCTAAGGTCACATGTGTGTTAAGTGTGAGTTTCTTTAGGTTCAAATAAGTGTTGAGAGGTGTTAGCATGGGATTATAGAGGTTTAACAATTGGTGACGTCCTCAAACATTTACTGATCTTGCTAACATGAAGAGTGAGAGGGTAAACTACCAATGAAAATGCAAGAATGTGATAATTCTACCTTTAAGGCTTATCTAAGAGGAGCAAAAGAAAGGGTTTTATGCAAACAAGAAAAAACTAAAAACAAATTTTAAACCTTTATTTGAAAGTGGACTGAATGGTTTCGAGGGTGACACATATCTTTTATTTTTTCAATTTACAAAATGAAATATTTTAATTTTTAATCTCCTTCTGAATCAAAATCTTATGCAAGCATAGGCACAACAAATGAAAGAAAAATATTCACACTAATTTCTTGCAATACATAACATGAAAATAATAACTTTATTAATATAAAACACTCTTTATAATTTTACATTTTAATGTATTATATAATATATTATCGCAATAAATTACTTTTAAATCTATCCATTAATTATATATAATTAACTTTAAACCAAATAATAATTAATTAAAAATAAAAATAAAAGTCCACTTTTAAATAAAATATTTCTTCAAAGTGATAATGACAACCATAATTATTACATATATTAAAAGTAATTGTTCAACCCTTCCAGACAAGCATTTAAAAGCAGAAGTTATATTGATAATATTCACCATTTCTTTGGAGTTAATTAACAAAATTACAAGATATTTATTTGAGGAAAATTCTTACTCCCTCATCATTACATATATTAAAAGTAATTGTTCAACCCTTCAAAACAAGCATTTAAAATCAGAAGTTATATTGATAATATTCACCATTTCTTTGGAGTTAATTAACAAAATTAAAAGATATTTATTTGAGGAAAATTCTTACTCCCTCGTCATTTTTTCACTTACGGTTAACATATCTCTAAAATGGTACTCATACTATCATTGTTTTATCATTCGTGAAAATAATTCGAGTTGATTCCAAATTGCGTGGCAAAATAAAACTTTGGTAGATAACTTCATGCCTACCTAACATTTCCCATACATGTCGACCTCACATCCTTTTTTCTGCGGATATTTTCGATGGGGCTACACTGGATGAGCATTGTGGTTGTAGTGCTTTTGCAATAGACAAAGCACAAAGTTTTTTATCCATTGGTCGAGCGGTGTGGGCACAAATTTGAAAGCGGAAGTCATTGCATTATGGGGTATGGGGTTTTATATGTTTCGTTGATTTTGTCAAGATTTTTACTTTGTAGATATATGGGGATTCACAGATTATCATAAAGCACATTCAGGAACAGGGTTCCATTAAACAACCACATCTTTTGGGCTGGCTTCGGAACATCTCTTTCCTCAAAGAATTCTTTCAGTAAATCCAGTTCCATCATATCCATCAAAAATTCAACTCCACCGCAGATTGTTTATACAAATCGGGCATCCATTGAGAATTCAACTCCACCGCAGATTGTTTATCCAAATCGGGCATTAGAGAATCATCATGCCTCATGCACATATCTCTACATATGGGTCATATCATCTATGATGTTGGGTCTATCGCTGGCTCTTTTTCATTTTTATGTTACTCTGTTTATTGTTGCGATCTTTTTTGTTTTTTAAATACACATTTTTCCCTGATATTTCTCATCATATATTTGTAAATCACATATTATATGCACATAGAAAATGGTGATAATTATGTAAAATCGTCAATTTTGCTATCATGTAAAACTCCTTTTATATATTTGTGTGTTATCCCTATATAATGACTAACATATGATAACTGAATGTCAAATTCAATAAATTACATATACTAATTTTAATATATAATACAAATCAACATTTTTTTCTTGTAGAAAAAAACACACAAACAAAAACAAAAACAAAAAAACAAACTTCATACTCTAATACTATATTATTTTTTTTAAATGAAAAAATAGCAACTAAAATAAAAATCCCATTGCGTACATGTGCGTGAAAGGAAGGTTATTATCCTTTATTGTTTACCAAATTCATTAAGTCCTCGTTTCTAGATTTGGCTGAAAGCAAGAGGGGGTTTGAAAGGCTTTTATATGTTAAGTGAATGAGTGATAATTAGGAAAAAAATGATAAGACGTATGGGCCACTTCAAGGGACAAGTTTGTAGGTTCAAATGAACTGTGGTGGGTAGGTGACCTCATTTGGAAAGTTTCTTATCCGTGAGGTAATTCTATTTTATTTCGACAAAATCTACACATGGAAAAGGTTTATTATACGTAAGATTATTCTATTTTGTTTAGACAAAATCTGCAGACTGTTTCCTTACGTCAACAAAGTTTATAAAATAAGGAAAAACCAATTATAATATTAAAATATATAATTTTTAATTTAATAATAGAAATAAATTTATGAAGTTCATTTGTCAAAAATGAAAATATCAATATTATTATTATGATGGTTAGCAAAGTTAAAGGAGTGTCCTAAAGTTATATTGTTTTTTAAATAGATAAAATAATGTTTTAGTAGACACTTTACAATCCAGTAAGAGATGGATAGGTGTAATATATATATGAAATGACGATTTGGTATAGAGATGATGTTGTAGTATCTATAAATAAGTGTAAATATTTATAATATATACATCATATTAAAATATATAACATATAAATAGTAGCTATAAATTTAGATCTATTTTACCATATAAATTAAGATAAGTGTTGCAATTTTATAGTTTTGTTTTGGAATGAGCTAATAAATTGAGATATGAAGTGGATAAATTAATTGATTCTTGAGGTACAAGATTTGCATAAATTTTGTGGGTAGTAACCATTAGTAAGTCTACACATGTATAGTTTTAACCCTACAGGGCTGTCAAGAAAACATAAATATAAAAATGGGAGGTGATTCTTGATAAGTATACTTATTTATATCTTATTTCTATCCATTTTTTTATGCAAGGACTTGCTTAAATTATGGCGGGAAAGTAATTTATGCTAAATATAAAAGTGGGAAGTGACTTTTGATAAGTATATTTATTTATATCTTATTTTGTCCATTTTTTTATGCAAGGACTTGAAGTCAAGACTTCAAATGTCATAAGATTCTTGGTAATCTTTTTTACAACCTTTTGAATTTCGTGGAACTTAGAAAATAATGTATCTAAAGAATCAAGCCTAGCATTTATTTATTGATAATGGCTTTTGATGCTGCAATGTTTATAAGTACATGGAACACTACCTCAAGATTGTTAGATATCTCTTTGATCTTTGTTTTCTCCTCTTTAGTTGAATCCACTAGCCTTGGGGCTTCTTTGTAAAGGTCATTTTTGTTTGTCCTAGTAACTCATGCTTGAAAGTTTGACCATTTAAGAGTTTAGTTTACATAATCACTCCCTGAATCTAGTTTTTTAAGATATTCATAATATTTTCTTAGGGGAATTGTTGGAAGATTTCTACCAAGAAGGTAAGATTCTTCTCATGTTGGATGTCTTCTTGTAACTCCAAGTTCTTCTCTTAAAAGGGAAAATGGCATCAAATCTATGGATGCCTCTATTGATATTCAACCATGGAAATTATTAAGATTTTTTTTACATGCAAGACAAAGAAGATATTCTTTAAAATGTGTAGATCTCTCCTACACATTTTCTTCAAGGCTATCTAATGGTTTTTGTGTGCAGGCATGATGGGTCTTTGTTGCTAAATTGTTAATCCCTATATAAGCCTCATGTAACCCTAAAAACCCATAATAATATATAGATATTGAGTGATTATATATCTATTATTATATTGTTATGTATGCTAGAACCTTTCATGGTCACATTTTATTATAATTGTACCCTTTGTATCATTGAATCACAGAACCATAATCATGAATTTCCAACCTATTCTTAGGATCACAAAATATTGCCTTGTATATTGTATAAATTGTAAAAGAAGGTTCCCCCTTGAAGTGGGTTGTAATTATTGGTTTCTTATCACTTTTAAGGCACAAGGTGTATATCATTCGGTATCAAAGCTTATGATCCTAGGGCTTTTCTACTACAGACAAGTCATCTTGACATTTTCGCTATACTTTTTCTATGGGGGTTTGAGATGGTGAAACTTGGAACATATTGAGGTAAACCTTGGGGAACATATTATTCAAATTTTAGATATGGTTTTTTATGTTTTCAAAGATATGCTCTAAAGAAGTCAGGATTCTCGAACGCTCCTGAAATCGATTTCAAACAAGTCAATCTGGAATTTTTTCTATAACTTTTCTTTTGGGAGGTTTTAGATGTTGAAACTTGGGAAATATTATGGAGAAATCTCTAAAACCATCTTATTCACATTTCAGATCTTGTTTTTCTATACTTTTGGAAATACGCTCTAAGGAAGTTAGGGTTCTTGCATGCTGTTCAAATCAATTTCAAATGGGTTAAATTGGAAATTTTGCTATACCTTTTTTTCTAGGAGGTTTCAGATGGTGAAACATAGACCATATGGAGGAGAAATCTCAAGGAACATATTTTTCAAATTACATAGTTTGTTTCGTTATAATTTTGGAGATATACTCTATGGAAGTTAGGCTTTGTGAAGGATCCTAAAATTAATTTCAAAAGAGTTAGAATGGTTATTTTGCTATAATTTATTTTATGAGACTTCTGAGACTGTGAAATCTTCATATTAGGATACATATAAAAATACCTAAAATAATAACTTCAAAATTATATTTGAACAATTGGACACGTGACATGATATACAAGTTTAATCGTGGGAATAGGTCAAAAATCAACAAGTTTTGAGAAAGTTACCATAACTTTCGCTTGGCACATCAAATGTTAGTCAAACCTATGGAATTGTAGAGAAGACATATGATAGTATTACATACCAAAATTTCATATTCGTAAAGGCTCAAACCTTAGAGATATATTAAGAAAAAGTTCAACCATTCAGATATTCTCCAAATTAAAGTTTTAAAGGTACAAAATTTACAATTGACATAACTTTTGATTAGAAGATCCCTTTTTTCGTGAGGGAAAGTTGTGATAAAGAGGATTACTATTACTATTTTCTCACATGTCTGCAAAGAAATATCTTGAAGATACTACACCAATGAAACCTCTCGAAGCCTCATCTAGGACTTATGTAGAAAGTGAAGGCGTAGAATTTAGGTTCTCCTAATTAGAGAAGAAAATTAACGAAATGGATAGTTGTATTTCAAAAAAGGTGGATTTATCAGGTTCTCAAGAAACCTTAAACGAGAAATGCTTAATGAAATTCAAAAGGAGATGGATGAAAATAAGGAAGAAATGATGGATGAAATGGAAAAGAGGATGAATGAGAATAAGGAAGAAATACAAAAATCCATAAAAATAAATTACAAACCATTCTATTAAAGGATCTTCCTAAAGAAGACATGGATATCCAAAGAAATCATGAACATAAGGAGAAGGATGGTGTTGAGACAATCACATATGGGGAGTATTTTTCACAATTGGAGAGCACAAATATTGAATCACATAACCATAATCATGAATTTCCAACCTAAGATCCACATCATTAGGGCTTCAATTCAACACCAAGGAACTCTTACCTTTCAAATATTGATATGAGAAGGCTTGATGGTATCTATCTTATAAGATGGATATTCCATATGCAGCAATACGTTGATCTACACTAGGTGGAAACCTTACAAAAGGTAAATATTGCTTTCATGTTTGAAGAACAAGACCAATATGTATGGTATCAATGGCTTAGTGAAAGGAAAAAGGATTTTTTTTATATCTTGGTCCTTTTTTTTTTACACAAATGAGAAGTATTTTCCATTAATTTTGCGCCCAGTTGCATTAAGTTACTCGGGGATTTATATTTCTTTTGAGATTCAAAATCTTCAAGAAGGGATGCAAGAGGAAACTCAACATTTTCTACCAGACTTTTGTTACATTCCTTCCAAGAACAAAAAGAAAGATTGTTGCTACTATAGACTCAATAACATTGACCACTTAACAAAATGCATTTGCATGGGGAAAGCGTGACTTACTGTGGAGGATCTATGGACATCTTGTATGAGGGCTCCTCAGGGGCACTATTGGTCATGCTTCTATTGTCCTCTTTGTTGCACTATTCCTATAGTTCTACAAGTTGGTGATGCATCCAACCCATCTCATCCTCGAACTGTCTAATTTTTCATTGTTGCCTTTGAACTTACTCTGTCAAAGATTCTGACAAAGCTCGTTGATTTCCTCATGCTTGTCTAGTGGGAGGTGAGCGAAGAGTTTGCATTGAGTGAATGAGGTTGCCTGATTTTCCATTGTGAGCTTAAAGCCAAGACTTTGACAAGATCCCACAGTGCCTAAATGTGGGGGTAAGAGGTGCTCAGTGGGGTCTCTTTGAACAACAAGACTCGAAACAACACAACGTTCGACAAGAAATCAAAGGAGTAGATGAAGTTACTTAAGGGAAACAAACCCACTTATGAGTGTTGGTAAAAGGACCAAAAAACCTTGACGAAATATTTTCCTCTTGACTGGAGCTTCTCCTCTGAGCACGCAAGGTGGTAATGAGCATGGACGAGCAGAATTGGAAACTTCTGCAAATGCTATCAAAACTTCCCAAATTGATGACCTAGAAAATTTTGATTTCTCCACTGAGTATTTAGATGAGTTGAACCTACATTTGGTGCAGATGAAGAAGGGCCTCGAGCTTCCTGAGAGTGAGGGAACTGCTTTCATTCTCTAAAGGAAGGAGCAAGGCTAGGAAGGATTCCAATTGGCTAGAAGGAGGAGCAGAAAGAGTGAATTAAAGGACTGAAAATGCCACCTAACTGAGTGTGAGCCACAGAGGTTCCCGTATGAATATTTATGATCCAAATTTTCTAAGTTAAGCCTGATATCAACCTCCATGAATGCTTATTGTGATTCAAGGGGTTCCCACAATTCATGAGATGTCACTAATGCCAAATTTAGTTGTATAATACATATATTGTCCATCCAACCTAGTATGAAGGTTGCTACAATAGAGAATTAAAGACTGAATATTACTTGTGGCGCATGTCTTGAATAAATGTGCTTGTTTCCTTCATTCATGAAGCCTGCCACTCATGTAACAGGACATGCATATGTCTCCACCTAGTGAGACTCGAGCTATATTCCAAAGTAGTCAGTGTTGAAGGCATGGAGGGAGGAATTTCTTCTCTATCCTTGCTATATAATATATTTGAATTAATCCATGCCATATTCCAATCATATTTTCTTTTGATAGGGGTGTACTTTGAATCTTATTAAAATTTTCATGGAATATCCTTCCATTTTAGGGATCCATTGATTTCACATTGAACTTCTTCCAATTGACATGTGATATTGGTTTGAGAATCAACTTCCTAGTTCTAGCAATGGAGAATATGATAATAGGATTTATGCGTAAATGATTCAAGGATACAATAGATTCTTCTAAGCAAAAGGGGAAGAAGATTGTTCTTAGGGAGGGAGCTCGATTGAAGGTTCTAAGTTATGATGAGAGAATCCCCTATGATGATAATGGAAGGGATGTTATGATCTTGGGCTTATTGGAGGCCTAGGTAGAGTCCATACATTTCAGCAAGATTGTACATTCTTTGACCTAGTCCCCGTCTAAACTTTATTTCTGGATCTCCATCGAGAATTAAGATAATCCCTACCCTTCCTGCCACCCCTCATATCTTGGTCCATTTTTACAAAGGAATTGATAGTACATTATGGGCATATTAAGAGTTATTGATTATTTATTCCAATTGGTAAACATTCATAAAAAAAAAGGGTCCAGTTATAGAGCACATTCAATAATTCGAAAAGTTGAGTCTTTGGTAAAGAATATTTCAAAGGATAATTTGTCAGACGTATTTATGGAAACTTTAAAGGAAATCATCCAACATGAGGTGAGTCTCTTTGAACCACAATCTATAGAGCATGCTTTCACTCTAGTAAGGAAAGTTGAAATTAAAAATATGGCCACTAGAAAATTAGTCATTAATAACTATAGGGAAAATCATGCTCGCTCTCCTAAACCAACAAGGTTGAATCCTCAACAAATCAATGAAAGAAGAGGAAAGGTACTATGTTTCAACTGTCACAACAAGTACAGTAAGGGGCATAAATGTAGCCAATAGAGATTATTCTACATAGATGTGAAAATGAAGAAGATCAAGAAGTGGAACCATTATATGATCTACAGCTAGAAGATACTAATCTAACATTCTCTTATCATGCATTGTGTTATCACTATAAAAATAAATAAAATTGGACAACTTGTATGGTTTCAAAGTTGTAAGTCAGTCTTGGTCAAGTCATTTCTATTGTTTTGTTTAAGGAGTCTAAAACATAGGATAGAGTCTTGTTCCCATTGTTAAATAAGGTCAACAATCTTGTTTTAACTATCATTAGTCCCACATTGGTTCATAGGTGTCATGTGTTAAGACTGTTTTAAAGTTGGCATGCGCTACGAAATCAACTAGGAGTTTTCATAGCGCAAACTCATAAAAATACACTATGTGCGCTACGAAAACAAGGATTCGTAACTAGGAGATTTCGTAGCGCAAAACACAGAATTTGCACTGGCTGCGCTACGAAATCGGGGATTCGTGCCAGATCTTGTCTAGCTGTCTTTTCCATCAAAATCCGTTAATATTTCATCACCATGTGTCAGTCCTTGAACCATGCCTATCACATGCAGCCATTCATTCTCATCATTAGATTCGTTAGATGTCTTGTACACATTCTTTCAAATTTCAAAAAAAGTAAGGTGAGGTGAGTTAGTCTTGGTTTTTCCCATGTTCCTTTCATGCATAAGAAGACAATTGGCAAGCTTAAGGACGGCACTCATTAGAACTTTTTGAAAGCTCAAGTGAGGCAGTTCTCAGTTTCAAATTCAAGCGAGGCAGTGTTCAAACCAATACAGTGCAGGTTTATCTTCAAGTTTCTTTGCAGGGATTTCATAGACATGTCTGAAGAAAGGAAAAATCACAGATCAGGCCGGTGTCTTAGAGCTGAGCCTGAAGGTTTAGATGTGCTCATGAGAAGCAGAGAGGTTGAACATGCATTCAAACAGGTGGGTTGTTGGAGATTCTGCGAAAAACTTCAAGGTGGTCATGTTCAAGTAACCAAAGATTTTGCTTTTAATTTCGCTAGTTTGAATTCAAGAGTTGGAGTGCTAGAAATTCCAATTTCTCCTAAGGTCATATCTGCAGTCACCGAGATACCAAGAGGCCAAGAAAGATGGTTCAAGAACTTTAAATTCGAAATGGCACCCTACCAAGAATTTTTGAAGCCAGAATTCATAGGCTCGGACTTAACCAAATAAGTGCCTAGAAGCTATGTAAAGGATTCATATGCCAACTTGCTAACATGCATCCAAAGATATTTTACCTGTGAGGGAAGATATCATAAGGTGTACTCTTACCATTTTAAGCTTCTCTTACATTTCACTGGAAAGATATCTCTTGATTTACCTTTTTATATGTTTCGTAGCTTAGGCAAAATGTCTGATAAGGTTCAGATGAAGAAAGAAGCTTGTGAAACCTCCTTATTCCATCATGGGTTGATCAAGTTGATTGTTTTACATGAGCTTTAGAAGATTGGAAGAGAATGGTCTGCTTTCTTGTTTATGACAGGCTTTAAAACTGAAACAGGACTTAGCCCTAAGGCTAAGGAGATTTCTTCACCAGCAGTAAGTCATCAAGAGGAAACAAGATCAAGAAGATTTGTGAAATTGAAAGCCAGAAAGTAGGTGAAGGAGCCTATGACACCACTAGTAGTTCAAGACACACCCCAACAATCACAGAGAAAGAAGGTTCAAATCAATGAGGTGGTACAAGAGCAGTCTGTTGATAAAACTGTCCAAAGAAGAGTAACAAGAAGTCAATTAGCCAAGGAAAAGGGGAAGACTGTGATTGCTGATGAAATCCTAGCTTCAAAGGGAAGTTTGAACGATCTCCTCCAGGCCATCGACATAGAAGAGACTCCTCTGGTCCAAGCAGAGCTACTTGAAGCCAGCAAGAACAAAACCAAAAGAGTTAAATCTTCCAAAAAGCTTCAATTTGATGACTAGGTCTCAGAGTTTGTGTTCAAGCTAAGAAGACCTATGACAAGGCATTCAAGAAGGATACAAGAGGCACAGCCAGAAGCAAGTGAGATAGGGGAGGTAGCAGAATTACATAAAGAACCTATGGTTCTATCAGAAACATCATCACAACTGCACAAAGATGACAGAGGTAAGACAGTTATCACTCATAAGGAAGAATGTAGCTTCGAGGAGGTTAAGAAGAAATTGAAGCTTGCCAATCTTGAGATTGCCAAACTTAGAAAAAAAGCAAGGAAACATGCAGTTAAGGAAGCCAATTTCAACAGAATGGAGGCTCTGTGGGAAGATAAAAAAGCTTCAATACCTGAAGTAGTTAGCTGTCATGCTCAATATTTCACTTGGACGGTCCCTGCAATAAAAGAGGCAAGATATATCAGAAGGGTCAATGAAAAATTAAGAACTAGTATTCGAATGATGAAAAGACAGATTGAAGATTTGAAGATTCAACTGAATGAACCAGAAGAACAGCCTCAGCATAAATGAACCTGACAGTAAGTGAAGAAATTTTGACACAATTTTGATACGAAACTTACTTTTTGAAGATTGAAGATTATTTTTGGATGGACAATGTCAGTTTTGGTTGGCTCATTAGCATATGGAGAAGCCATTAAAAATCCCAAGAATGACAAAAAACTGTGTTTTTGACTCACACAACAGTTTCATAGCGCGCTACGAAACTGCTGAAGCTGCCAGTTTTTTTGAATCAATTTTGAAATGAAAGGGGGGAACCATTATGAAAGAATGCTGCTGCAGAAGATACAAAAGGGCCACCTCAGAAGTTTTGAATACTAGGCAAAGGAAAATTCAAAGAATGAGAGGCATTTAATAACTCCAAACTCTGCGCTACGAAAACAACAGTCATTTCGTAGCTCAGACAGTTGTCATGCTTCAACCAGCATCTAAGGGGTTTTGTCTTAGCACGAGTATATGAGCAGGACCTTTGGTCTAATTCAAGGCATCACATGTTATTAAAAGGGATAAAATGGTTAGCAGAATTCGAGGAACCACTTTGGAGACCAAAGCAGAAAAACAGGGGCAGTTTTCCTAGTATCCAGGGATAGTTAAAGGACAAGCAATCAAAGGCCAGCATGAAGTTTAAAGTCATCACTCAAGCCAAAGATGAAGAGGGACAAATGTCAAAGAATGAGTTTGTTTCCATAGCTAAGGTTGTTGCCAGCATAGATAAGAAGTTACACTCCTAGTCAAATTAGGTCTCTAAGATTGTTAATTTACAGTCAGTTGTAATTAATAGTTTGTTTAAAGTTCTATAGGTGTTAGGTCTAGAGAAATTCGAATTCCCCTCTTGTTGGAGGAAGGAATTCAAGCTTGTAAGGAAAATCTATATATGATAAGAGTGGTAATGCACCAGGGGTTGGAAATTTTCAGAGAAAACACTCATATTGTGTCATTGTAGAAGATTATGTTTTTATGAATACAGACTTTGGCTTTACTTCTCAGGATTCAGAAAGAGTTCAATGGTGGCTTGTTTTATGTTTGTCCTCATTTCCTTATTTGCAGTGGTATGAATGTATGATACTTAGAACTCATTGGCAATGCTCTAACTTCCTTCATGCATTTGTAGACTGTGTTTCCTACATCTTTCTATGTGTTAACTGATACATTGAACTTTTGATGCCCTGACTTCCATGTTCAGCTAATATTGTTGTCATACTAAGCATTTTCTGACTCCATAAGCCCAATGGATGTTTATTGACTGTGTTTCAACCATTTACACTCCTTCATTTGTTTCATAGAGTTAGCCATCTAATCCATTATCAAAATCTTTAACCTAGTGAGAGAGCCCTCTTAGGTTGAGGAGGCTAAGCCTCAGCCAAAATTTGGTTTGAAACAGTTACTCAAAGTCTACCTGATCAACAGCCTATCAGGGTTAGGTTTTGTGATAACACATTGATCGACATTAATACTTCACAAACCATTAAGGTAAAAGGATATATCAAAAAGAAAAAGGAAACAACATTGATTGATTCAGGTAGTACCCATCTCTTCATCAATTACAAATTGGAAAAACTTAGCAATTGCTCTGTATATCCAACATCAGAATTTCAAGTAATGACTGAAGATGGAGGTACCATAAATTGTTTAGGAAAGTGTCATAGTATTAAGCTGAATATAGGTTGATGTTGTATTAAGGGTTGAAAAGTTACAGTCATTGAGAACAATGACCCTTAATTTTCAATATATTTTAAAGATTTTCTTTAGAGGGAAACAAAATTGATATTAAAGTTATCCATAGGAAACCCAATGAAGTGATAAGTTCTAATAGCATGAAAAAATTGCTAAAAAGGGGACAACAAGGTGTAATTGCACAATTGTGTTCATTAGATGTTCAAATATCTATATCCTTTGCTCCAACTGATCTCCAAAAAGTTATCAAAAATAATTCCAAGGTATTTGGAGAGATGCCTAAGGGTCTTCCACCTCCCCAAGATCATGACCATGCTATTAATTTGCAACTTGGAATTGTACCACCTAAAATTAGGCCTTACAGGTATCCATATGCACAGAAGAGTGACATTGAGAATATGGTTCAAAAATGTTAGAGGTTTCCATCATTCAAGTTAGACAAAGCACTTTCTCTTCACTAATGGTGATGGTTATTAAAAAGGATGGTTCATGGTGTATGTGTCCAAATTATAAATTGCTCAACAAAATGATGATTAAAGATAAGTTTCTTATTCTCATCATTGATGAATTATTAGACTAAGTGCATGGACCAATTTTCTTTCCTAAGTTGGATCTCCATTTTTGGTATCATCAAATCAGAATGTGGTAAGAAGGCATTTCCAAAACAACCTTTAGAACACATGAAGGTTATTTTGAGTTTTTTGTTACGTCGTTTGGAATTACAAATGCACATTCGACATTTCAGAGCTTGATGAATTCTATTTTCAAACACTTCCTTGGAAAACTTGCATTAGTAATTTTTTATGACATATTAATCTACAACAAATCTTGGGACTAACATTCAAAACCTGTTGACAAGGTCATAACATATGAAAGCCTTCGAAGTGTGCCATTTGGGTTCAAGAATCGGAATATTTGGGTCATATTGTATCACATGAGGGTGTCAAGGTGGATCCTAACAAAATCAAAGCTATGAGGGAATGGCCAATCCCCAACACCTTGAAGATACTTAGAGGATTCTTAGCATTGACAAGATATTATTGAAAGTGTGTCAATGATTATGGTCAAATAGTATTAGCTCTAACAAAATTATTAAATAAGGAATAATTTTCTTATACTAAAGAAGCAACCAAAGCTTTTGAAGAAATTAAAGAGGTTGTGTGTACAACTCTAGCCTTGGTGACATCTAACTTCATAAAAGCTTCATTATGGAGTGTGATTCCTTAGGCCATGGCATTGGTATAGTTTTGATGCAAGAAAGAAGACCCCTTGCCTTTGAAAGTAGCGAACTTAAAGGAAGACCCCAAGTTTTTTCCCATGGTTTGTTAGTTTCATATGGGAAACTACAGTTGTATTCTTTTCTAGGTTAAATGGATTGACAATTCATGGATGTCGCAGGGTATATATATTGTATTGTAATAATGTATAGAAGAATATATTGAAAAATATTGTTGGTTTTCCCATTTTGGGTTTCTAAGACAAAATCTCTATGTTAATGTTTGTGCTACCATTGAATTTTTTCTAGTTTATTAAGAAATTGTTTACAACAATTAATTGTACAGGGTTAAGACTTACAAAATAGCAAAGCAAAAAAATAGATTCTTAACATAATTACCCAAAGGCTGTGTCCAATTTATCTACCCCTAGCTATTCTGCTTCTTCGTTAAAGTCGAGAAACTCCATATTGGTTATCTTCTTGGCCGTTTGGGACACTTATGGTCAAAATTTTGTACTTGACGTTGGAGGGGATCAATGCACAATATGATTTCTTGCTCAGCCCTACTTCTCCTCACTGACACTTTACCCATTATGATTTTCAGTTGCCAACAAATGCCCATTGCTTAAAGATATGCATTTTATATTCCTCTTCTTGTACTTGTATGCAGGATCAAGTGTTACACATTTTCTTCTATTTCTTCATCTTGTAAAAATCATCTTTCAACTTTTTCCTCTTCATCTACAAGGTTAATTTTTTGTTTCTAGTGAACTGAGTTGTTTGCTCCCAATATATGGAAACATAATTCTTTGCATTAATCAAACCTTCGATGTGGATAAGGCTTATGTGGCTAGCCCTAGATTAGTTGTACTAGCCTGAATCACATTAAAACATTCTTGCAAAAGCACTAACAACTAAAACACTATAGTGAGGTGGTTGAGTTATTGAGAGTGGGGGGTTGTTAAGAGTGAAATAAGAAGTAAGGAGTAAAGGTAGGAAAGAGGTGACAGAGTTGTCTAGTAACGAGAAGGCTAGATGGGTGTCAAAGTGATGTTGGGGATGAAAATAGGTCGACCCATAAGGATTTCTTGGTAGTGGAGAAGGAGAAGTGAGTGATGGGAGGGTGGATCTATCCGGCCAGAATTTGAAACTATGTAGGTGATACAACCAAGGCAGAAGCTTTGTGCAAAGGATATGAGAGACCAAAGGAGAGGGACAAAGAAACACTTGAAGTAAAATCCAAGTAGGAAAGGAAAATGAAAGAAGGTAGTTCGAGGTACTAGGGATTGAGTTAGACTTCTCATCAAGAGAAAAACCAAGATAGTGACAATAGTAGCGACTCAAAACCAAATGAACCGTAAAGGGTATCTTACCATACTTTGAGTGATTAATGAACCCAATTCTAATGGAGTGCGCACTTTTATATTAGCTGTATAATTTCCCTGATCGTACTTCATAATGATCAAGCATGGAGTTAGAGTATTCATTAAATCATCTAACATATATGAGTGACACTCTATGCATGATTGAGTGAAGTGAGGCACCAATTACCATAAATGACAAATGTGTTGCATGCACCACCTATTTCCTTTATTTTCCATTTGTCCAGGCAACCACACATTCAACCACTACCTTAAGGTGCCTCCATGGCTTTAAGGATAAACTCTCACAAAATTTGAACCTTGTCCAACGATGATCTTCCCTTTTATTCTTGGTATATATGACTTACCAATTGTTGGATATACTCTTGATGTTATAGTGGTAACCACTAAGTTTGATCTTAGGCCTTACCTAGATTACTCCAACGAATTACCGATTGGCCATGGTTAAAAAAAAATCTTCAATACCATGTCTCCTCATGGGATGACCGAGAAGTTGGCACAATGAGATTTTATCTCCTCTACCTAGTTTCAAACCCCATAGAGGAGCATCTTTGGCCCGTTGTGATAAGGGTCAAGGAGTAAGCTCCCGCACCCTCGTCGAGTCTAGGTTCTTGCTAAGTCATAAATTCTTATTATATCTAGCTTACATGTTGTTAAATATAATCTTGGTGTTATAGTAACAATCAATAGATTTGATCTTGGGCCTCGCCTAAATTACTCCAACAAATTACGGATTCACTATAATATTAAAAAATATAAAATCTTCAATACCATAAAACAATTTATATATAATAAATTAATTTAATTGTTTAAAAAATTAAATTATAAAATTTAAACACATTACTTTCCATGGTTAGTGATTTACTATAAACTAGCCTACTTGTTTCTTTAATTATATACGTGTCATTAATTGATTCATAGTAAACAAGGGAGCCACTATCGTAGCGGTAGTCCCTGTCGGGGTTGAGAAACTGTAGTTCTTTGAGTTGCCACAATGACTTTGGTAGTAATTTTAACATGTTCCTGAGTGATGAGTCTTGGTCATCTCAGTTCTCTTGAGCATCTCGGCAAATTTGCAAGTGAGCGTTTATTGAACATAAACGATGAACCACAACCAATTTGAAAGAGAAAATTCATAAAAAAACTCCAAGGAGAAGGTAAAAAATATATGTATAATATTCAAGCAAACATAATATTACATGGCATCAAGTTGAACACAGTGTAAAAACATCATCTTCACCTGCAAATAAAGTAAAAGCAAGATAGGTTTAGCATCTTCATGCACTTGTTTGTTCTAATCCATCTTTTTTCTGTAAAGAGAATTCAACGAGTATGACTACAGGGGCACCTGTTTTGGATTGTAAACAACATATTCATTGTAAGCCAGAGGGTTGTCTTTGTGTCCAGAAGGAATCAAAGATCCATAGGGCACCCTAATTTCATCTTTCCAGGTGAAATGTTCATTCTCATTTGTTGTCTTTCTACCTAATCCTTTGACACCCATACCCTTCTCCTCTAATTCCTTTGTATCCTGCATCAATTGCAGATCAGATTAACTAGAAAAGATAGTAATAGAAAATCCTTCATCATCTAAATCAATTTATGGGGAGTTGCCATAATTTCAGTACCTCTGGGCACTTGGACATCTCAATAACTTTCTCTCCCAGTGATGCCACTGCAAGTATAAGAAACCCTTGTGGTTTGTCCAAGCCATGGAATCCATATTGTGTTGTTTTTGCAGCAGCATCTGAGAAGTATATGCCTCTACCAAACTGCACCCCAAATAAATATGTAGAAGCTCCTCCATATATATGTTACTTAAAATGCTTTGTCATGCATAATTAATAAGAAAATTACAAACCATGTATCCAGGTGCAGGGGCAGAAACTATTGCAGGGAGCAAGCCATTCTTCAAATGTCTTACAAGGTTGCATGTCTTGGTTCCTGCAAAATATCATGCTAATATTATGATCATAGTCTAGTGTTATCATATTTTCACTCGCAAGGAAATCTAGAGATGGTTCCTTACTTTGGTGGGATGAGATCTGATGAGATCCTTTATAAACCTGGAACTATGACACTGCATATTCAATGTATATAAAATTAAGAGGAAAGAATGAGCATACCACACCACAACAGGACCTTGTTGGGCAACTTCGCAACTTCCTTGTAGGTAGGTCCGGAACCTTGAAGAGTGTAGATATTATGCACATTAACGCGAAAAGGCTGTGCAAGCAAATTTAATCTATAGGCTCATCATCTAATCGAGAGCAAAAGCTCAATCCAGTGAGCAAACAAAAAATACTTCCAACTTTACCAAGGCTACGTGTTGTCAAGAAAGTGTGGAACAAGATAAATCATGGCCTTGTAGCAGTTTGTTTTGGTAGCGAACAAGGGTGCTAATGTTGATTTTCAAGTTAATGGGAAGAAATAGAATCAACGGTGGTAGATAATTTACCAACTAAGGTGTGAGCCTATCATTATTGCTCCATTTCCAATCGAATAACATAATGCTATTAAAAATAAAATGGAAATTTTTTTGCTCCATTTCCAATCGAATAACATAATGCTATTAAAAATAAAATGGCAATTTTTTTGAAAGTTCCAGATTAGAACAGATTAGGATTTCTGGCGGTCACTACCTCCACATATTCACCGATCAATATGAATTGGGCAGGGCAATACTAACATATGATTCTGGAAAGCAACAATAAACATAAAATAAAAATAAAAATAAAAAAAGTTTCTCAATTCTAACAATAACATAAGATTCCGGAAAGCAACAATAAACATAAAATTAGAAAAAAGAAAAAAGAAAAAAGGAAAAGAACGTGTAGGATAGGCACGCAAGGCTTGCATGTAGCCCACGTGCCCCACCCCCACTTAGCCAAGAATCTAACCCAGGCCAGTCGTTCATTCCCATGGAGTGCATCATAGCAGTGAAAACTCCAAGGCTCAAATTGTTGCAAGATAATAGTTGAGTTTATGACTATTTTTTTTTGGACCAGCCTGGGTAGATTTGACCTGCAGTCGTGGGTTCCTACTAGCAGGGGTTTCTTTGCTCAAGGGTCAAAGCATGCAAACCATGCTCGTTTCTTTCTTCAACCTACCAGTAAGAGAATTTGTAACTATGCCGCCAGTAACCAACTCAAAGCCAGTAGCAGCGAGGGTCCCGGTCCTCCCCTTCGAACGTACAAAGGATTTTCTGGTGGCCTAAGTTGCTGCTGTTGTATGAACATTCCTAGGAATATAAGAAAAGTAACACCACACAGAGGAGGTAACCTTAAATTTCATATTTCAGGTAAAACGATTCTCGTGCCCCAAAGCAACAGGAGACATGCTTGAAAAGCGAAATGAACCATCTTTAAAGAAAATGAGATTTGTGCAAGGCTATTGTAGTAAATCCCAGAGATTTTTTCTTGGTCTAGTAGTTGTTCGGGTAAGGGTATTCTAAGAAAAGGCATAACATCTTTGTTTGCCAGCATAGTCGTTATGGGTAGATGGCGAACCGAACCAATTCGATGTACTCAGTTCGGTATCAGGACAAACCTGTCTTTCTATCGATTATAGCAGTGAAAACGCATTTAGGTGGAACAGGATAATAAAGTGTGCGGAGAGAGGATCTATACCCGGAATCTCCACATTCATTCTAAACATTTTCCAGCATAGTCGTTATGGGTAGATGGCGAACCGAACCAATTCGATGTACACTCAGAGCGGTATCAGGACGAACCGGTCTTTCTATCGATTATAGCAGTGAAACTCATTCAGGTGGAACAAGATAATAAAGTGTCGAGACATGAATCTATACCCAAAATCTAAACATGCATTCTAAGCATTTGAAACAAGTGCCAGGGTGATGAAGCCGAATTGATTATCTTGATATGCCAAGAGCTCATCTACGCATTGGTCCATTTGCCTATGTTGGAAATAATACTGAGAGGGGGGGTGAATCAGTATTATCACATTAATAAAACTTTTTCATTTCCATAATCAGATTCATATATGCTACTTCCACAACTTCTTATGATTAAGTTAATTGATCTTCAATGAGTGCATTAGAACATTATCAACCATATTATCAGATAACAGATGTCGTAATAGAGAATAGATCATCACACATAAGGCACACACATGAACACCATGATATAAGGTGGAAACCCAATGCGGGAGAAAAACCACCTGCTGCAAGTCATCTCAATCTTCTTCTTAATAAGAAAATCCTTTTACAATATTTGTACTGGTGCAGTCTTATACCAGTACGGGAGCTACAACCCCCTTTGCTCTTGTACTAGCCGATCCATTTACTAGTACGCAGGCTGCTACCTGCTACAATGCTCCAAAGATCTCCCTTAGCTTTTATACTAGCTTAGATACTAGTACATAGGCGCTGGCCTACAATCTTCTCTCCTCCAGGTACCACGTTTCATCAATTTTCAGACTGGATACACTGAAGCACAACACATAATCTGAAAGGCCACTTTTCATCCAATTTTCATACTGGACCCAACAACAACATTGAAGCTCATAATCAAACAACCTTCTGAATCACCCAATCACCAGATCCATACATATACAATGATATTATGAGAGTTATCAACCAGATCTAGTACATAAAGATAAGTCATTAATCATGCTGTTATCTGAACTCAATACCAGTAACCAAACATCAGTTATGCACCCAAAACCCTGCAGAATAGTCAAAGGCAGTTAAAACAAATTTTAAGCAGGGATCGCAACTTTATTGGTATAGATCTGCGGATATCTGTACTACCTCCGCACCTGCGCCTTCTGTGGCGCCGCGACCACCGTACCTGCACCTTCTGTGGCGCCTCCGCACTGCGCCTTCTATGGCGCCTCTGTGGCGCCTCCGCACTGTGCCTTCTGTGGCGCCTCTGCACTGCGCCTCCGCACTGCGCCTTCTGTGGCGCCTCCGCACTGCGCCTTCTGTGGCGCCTCTGCACTGCGCCTTCTGTGGCGCCTCCGCACTGCGCCTTCTGTGGCGCCTCCGCACTACGCCTTCTGTGGCGCCTCTGTGGCGTCTCCGCACTGCGCCTTCTGTGGTGCCTCTGCACTGCGTCTTCTGTGGCGCCTCCGCACTGCGCCTTCTGTGGCGCCTCCGCACTGCGCCTTCTGTGGCGCCTCCGCACTGCGCCTTCTCTGGCGCCTCTGTGGCGTCTCCGCACTGCGCCTTCTGTGGCGCCTCCGCACTGCGCCTTCTGTGGCGTCTCCGCACTGCGCCTTCTGTGGCGCCTCTGTGGAGTCTCCGCACTGCGCCTTCTGTGGCGCCTCCACACTGCGCCTTCTGTGGCGCCTCTGTGGCGTCTCCGCACTGCGCCTTCTGTGGTGCCTCTGTGGCGTCTCCACACTGCGCCTTCTGTGGCGCCTCCGCACTGCGCCTTCTGTGGCGCCTCCGCACTTCCGCAGCTGCAGCGCTCGAGAGATCACCCTTCACAGATTCGCTTTCAACTTCACTTTCATAGATCAAACTTTCAAAACAATAACCCAATATTTCAGATCTTAAGATATTCAATTGCGAGGATGAATTAGCCAAGTGATCTCCTTTGCTTTATATAGGCTTAGGCCTTTCACAATACCACGGGCCAAAACCATAGGATCAAAAAACTGTTGGACTAATACCATGAACCAACCATGAAAGTACGTGAGATCAACACTTTTGACGAAGTACCATGGTCCAAAACCATAGGTTCAAATACCAAGGACTAACTACCATGGACCAAAGGTAAGTTTTCCAACATATACGCGCTTTTCCTCATAGGTTCAAATACCAAGGACTAACTACCATGGACCAAAGGTAAGTTCTCCAACATATACGCGCTTTTCCTCATAGGTTCAAATACCAAGGACTAACTACCATGGACCAAAGGTAAGTTCTCCAACATATACGCGCTTTTCCTCATAGGTTCAAATACCAAGGACTAACTACCATGGACCAAAGGTAAGTTCTCCAACATATACGCGCTTTTCCTTGCATGAAAGTGCGTGAACTTTTTCTCTACATGAAATAAACTTTTCTCTGCATAAAAGTGCGTGAACTTTTCTCTACATGAAATAAACTTTTCTCTGCATAAAAGTGCATGAACTTTTCTCTACACTATAATTTATTATCTGAGATGAGTGGGTTGCCATCAAGTACAACATATGTATCATAATGCCAACAGCCTAGATATGAATCTCCCTTTCCTTGATCAGGATTATCTAATTCAGAAGCAGAAGCAACTGCCCCCATAATGGGAAAAGTAAGTACTGACAACCTCTTCTGGTAGTTTAGGCCTTATTTTGTTGTCAAATTTCTTCGAAGGCTTCAACCCTTTCATGCTTTTACTCTTTTTTACTAAATAGTTGTTTAAATAAATTTTAGAATTCTACCTCCATGTAGAGATTAACCAGAGAAATTCGCAGTGCATTAGAAGCTGGTCCGGCCCTCATAAACTGCTTCAGGTTGCGGGAAGCTATGCAACTGGCTCGGCTTGGCTCTGCGGGAAGCAATGCAACTGGCTCGACTCGGCTCTTTTCTTGTTCTTATCTTGTCTTTCCCGGCTCTGAAGCGAATAGAACTGACCGCATCTTACCGCAGCTTATTGATCCGGATCTGTTGTAAGTTATTGTTTATAATTCACAGATGACAACGAAAACATTTACTGGCTCTGAAGAGAATAGAAACGACCGCAGTTTACCTCAACTCACCGATTAAATCCATAGAAACGACCGCAGTTTACCTCAACTCACCGATTGGATTTATTGTGAGTTATTGTTGATAACTCAAAGACACAATGAGAACATGTGGCATCAAAGAGTTGTGACAGAATTCAGGGCAACAAGAACAGGTGGCATCCAAGAAAATGGTAGTGGCAGCATACAGGAAGCGAAAGTTACTTTGGATATCACAAAATAGACAAAGAAGAAATGCTCTGCATTTAGGAATCCGAACTTTGGATAAAAACGCTTTGTATATCTAAAGTTGCCTCGGGAAACATGAAGTTTCCAATAAGAGGTCGATTTGAAAACTTTGCTTAAAATTTTGGTGCAGCCAAATTGCCAGCAAAAACTTTGGTTAAATATTTGTACGCAAGCGAAATGTTTGGTCAAAGAAGTGTTTAATTGTCAGTCAACGCCGTATCGAACGCTATAGTCCCTGCTATGCCGGAGGCAGGGACTAATAAGTGAATTATTACTTGTAATACCCCTCCATCATTATTAATAAAATTTAAATAAATCAATAATATATATTATAAATGTGAGGATATTTTTTTAACAAAATGCTTTCACTGCGTCGTTTGAATGCCTCTAAAAAAAGATTGTAGGGAATATCAACATAAAAAATCTTCATCAAAATTATGAAAGTGAAGTACACCATTGCCGAGATATTTTTTATAATTCGAGTAGGATGATTAATTTTGACTCTATTGTATCTCTATTATGTACGCTCACAGTTCACGATTAATAAGAGTAGATATTCATATGGAAAGATCCCACGTTGGGTAGGACAATGATTAAACTACGACTTTCTTCATAATATAGCTCGAATCAAAACAAAATAATATTTTTTTAATTATTAATGTTATCATAAGGAAATGTTATATATATGTGTGTGTCCAATAATTATTTTTAAGGTTGTGATGTGGTATATATATTTTATTTTATTTTTAATTATATATTTTTAATTAAAATAAGAGTCAAAATATAATAGTTAATTTTATTAGATTTATAATGTAAAATTAATAATAATAATTGACACTTATAAGAGATTTTACAAATTTATTATTTAGGTTTTTTTGGGTTATTTTTTGTTTTGATGAAGAAAGGGAGACTCAATTTGTTTGGGGCCTTAGGTTCACAACAAACAATTAGGTAGAATATTTGGCAAGGATTGGAGTTAGCCTTCTCTAGAGGACTTCGTCATCTAGTAGTGTTCGATGATTCCATGATAGTAATTCAGCAAGTGAACAAGGTTAAAGATTTAGAAGAGCAGTCTTCCACTTCTATTTTGCAAAGAATCAAATTATTAATGAACAAGTTTGATTTGATTGAGCTTTACCATATTAAAAGACATTTCAATATGGGGGTCGATTTATTGGTTAATCAAGGAGTACAATTAAAGCAAGGAGTTATAAAGATTAATGAAAGGTCACATTTCAAAGCAATGCCATGAAACTCACATTTAAATTTGTGTTTATAGAAATTATAAATATCAAATTGGGCATAAGGAGTTAGATCTCTTCATATGATACCAACATGCATTATAGTGAGAAAATATTAACTTCTCTCACATGGTGGCAACTATGGTATGTGATAAGCCCTAAGGGTTAGCTTAGTTGGTCAAAATCAGTGCCTCGTTGATCGGGAGGTCACAGGGTCCATTCTGCCCAAAGCCCTTGGGGTTAGGCCTTGCCAGTGGGCTGCGGGGCTAGATTCCCTTCGAGGTCGATCAGCCCAGATTTTTCTGTGTACGTAGCGACCACCTGTTGACCAAGGTGTCTGTGAATCACAACAAAAAAAAAAAAACAACAACAACAACTATGGTATGTGATGGAGGAGTGTGCATTAATGGACCCATGCGTAATGATCATCACAAGGTGTCGGGCACAAGACAAATAGATTAGAATTAATGAGGGTAATAAATATTTCTGAATGTGGGAAACATTCGATCCTGCAACTACGATGCAATTTGCATGTGTGAATTCGCTAGTTTTTTTGGAATTAGTTTCAGAGGGAAATCCTGCCATAATGGCTCCCGAATTCCCTGGTAGATGGGTACCTATGAACCGAGGCAGCAATAAAGATGATTGCAAAGTCTTCACGTCAGATAAGGTTCGGTCGTTGGCATATATAAAGCACCAACTTATATGTGAAAAACTAGAAACTAAGATAAGTGCCATCCTCTGTCAATTTTGGCATCAGATTTGGCATAGATTTGAGAATATGGAGTGTGATATTAGAAATGTAGCAGAAGAGCTTGGTAATTTTCTTGTTCAGTTAGTGGGAGCCCTAGAATTTTTTAGTGAATCAATCTCTTGAAATGCAAAGATGATTATGTTAGAATCTCAAGCCCAGTGTGAGCTTGACACAAAGAATGGACATCTTGAAGGTTCAAATGGATCGCCTGCACCTCACTACTGAAATTTTAAGTTTTTGAGCTGGAAACCTAAAGCCAATGGAGGAATTTGATGAAGAGGAGGTTTGTCCTGAAGATGTTGGGGAGAATATGGAATCGTGTGATAATTCTGAGCCATCTAAGGATAGTAGCTTTGGTTTTGCGGACAAATATGACACAATTTCTCTCCAGCTCAAGGTTGAAGACTAAGGTACCCAGGTTGCCCCAAACATGGAGGATATGTAGTTCTTTTCCATGTGGTTAATATTTTTTTGCTATGTTATGTAAATATGTCATGTTTATAGGAGTCTTTTGGCGAATGTATGGAGAACATCAGTTTAGAATAGATAATAGTAGCTAAGGAGTTAATTTTGCCAATTTTATATGAAGTTTTTGGCCAACAAAAGTATAAATTTTGGCATATGATGTACAAGGTTCTAGCCTTCAAACCAGGATGCCTTAATGCAATATATAATCATTCATTAAAAAAAAAATCACTTAACTTCTCCTTTTCGCCTTTCTTTTTTTGAACATTTTGCCGAACCCTAGGTTTCGGATGAACTGTTACAATTCTCAATTCATTTCCAGCTATTTTCAAGGGAACTTCTTTGTCTAGATCTGAGCTCTCAAAGACATGAGTTATCTTTATACCCCCCATACCCTTTTCATTGAGTGTTTCCTCTTTCTTCTGCTAAGATGCTTGTATATCTACTAGTTCAATACTCTTCTGTATGTGGGTTGCGGTTCCAAACAAATCCACAACACCCCCATCTACATGGTTACCTTGTTCGGCCTATTCATCCATAATTGGATGGTTCTCCATGGTTTCTTCTTTCTCCTCTTTATAAAAGTGAGGGTCGGATACCTGCGATCCCTTTGGCTTGTGGGCTTGCCTTTTTTTCTTTTTTGGGATCCTTTTTTCCTGTGGGCATGTGTTCTATAGATGTCCTCTTTGAAAACAAATTTGACATTTGAATGTTGTGTTCTCACAATCTAATACTTGGGTCCATTGAAAGTTTTTATGTTTAAGTGGAATGCGATCAGGTAGACCTTTGTTGAGTTCTATCTTTACCCAAATTATGGCAAAAGTGAAGATACTTTTTTTTGTTCTGTCAAGGTCCATCTTTTTTAATTTTCCAAGAGTATTTCCAATATATTCTAGGACCTAATGGTGCCAAAAAAAAAGAGGGAGATTGGGTAGTCTCACCCATACCGACATTGTTGAAACCACCATATTTGTAGCATTGAAATCTAGGAACCATGGAGTAATGAAGAGCCCAACTCCGCCCCAAAACCATGACCCTTCATTTAGGACATACTCTAGATCTTTCTATGTATCGAATTGAACAAGAAATAAACCTTTGGAATATAAATATAATGGTTATAGTTGGAGGTCCAAGTAGAGAAAACCCACTGGTGTAATGCATTAGATCTGGGCTAAAAACCATTGAAACTGCATATAACAACCTTGGATTGGAGATTGGAAAAAAGGGAGTCGACCTTTGAATGATTAGCTTCCATGGTTGGTGCTTGTTCCATTTGTTCTACGATGTAGGGTCCTGGGTTGATTTGGATTTCATCTATTGGGATATGAGCTTGCCCTTGCATTGCATCCTTGAAGGAGACAAATCCACTAGGGTTTTTGGAACAAGCAACTTTGTTATAACCCTATTTTCCACTCCATTATAGTGAGAGAAATCCAATATCAACTTACCTCAGTTGTTTGGCTTAAATGCATCCCTTTTCACCTTTTCTTTTACTTATGTGAGATTTATCCCATGATAAATGGATGAAATTACATAATTGAGGAATTTCTCATAATTATTTTTCTAAAATATTATAATTATGAGATAATATTTATTTCATAATTGAGATAATTGAGAAAAAACTCATAATTGTGAAAAAGGTTTCTAGAGTTTGTCATTCCCAAGGAGATCAACTTGACCCACTTGTGTATGAGTTGGCTAGGGGTCCATTATTGTAGAAGTTTCCTAACTTCTCAAGCCCCTAGGTGTCTAGATACATTCTCTTGGAGGATAGAATGAGCCTATATAATCTCACCAAGAGGAAAGGGGGCAAGGAAAGAGTATCCAAACTATAGCGCGAGAGCTCTGCGGGAGAGGAGACCATACTAGAAGTTGTCGAAGAGGATTTGATTTGTTGAAGGTATATTGATGTACTTTCATTTATATGGTTAATAAAAATCTATGTTCCTTCCCCTTATGTCAGTTTTGTAGTAATCTATATGTGTGATTTCTAGATGTTTTGAGTTGACGATCTTTTGCAGAAGATCACTTGTCGTATTTGTTTGGTTGTGTTTGTGTATATGCTTTGGATCCAAAGTGGATGAAAGAGATCACTTGATTGAAGTGCAAGGATTTCGCATCAGACCCAAAAACCTTCACCAACCTGTGAGGAGGCAAGGTACTTGCTCATACTTTGTAGCATTAGAAATTGCATTGAAGCCACATGCATGGCCATATGGATTGGGGATTGATATTAGATTGTATTAGTGATTCTCTTTTACTGTCTAGTGATCTCAATCGGGCATGAGATCATGGAGCAATAGCTCCTTGAATAATTAAATGCAACAAACTTCCTTGTAAGATACATAAATGTCTGGTTTATTGGTACCCGATGCTCCACCACATGACCTCACAATCACGACGATGGTGGAACGGGGTGAGATCCATTAATTACTCCCCTTTGTGTAATCATGGAAAAATTTAGGGGTTAACATTCGCAGGTGGGCTAATTTTCCAAAAAATGTATTTGCCAATTTACATTTTTTCTTAAATTTGTTCGCCTATATTTTATAGTTTAAAATTATTTTATCTTAAAAATCACCATAATTTTATAGAGACTATATAAAATCATTAGAAATTTGAATATTTTTATAAAATTACAGCCAAATTTTTTACGACTTTCATATTAAGATCCAGTAAGATTCACCAAAGCTTCTAAACTTTAAGATAAATTTTCATCTTTAAAATTTTCCCTACCTATAATAGGCTCTGCAAAATCACAGATATGTTACTCCTCTACTCTATCTTCTATTTTAAATCCACCACAAGGTTGGATTCTGGCACCCATAAAAAGGACCGAGTTTCCACTTAAGGTCCTAATGAAAATCTGAAAACCTTCCTCCAAATCCTAATCAAACGGGGCACCCTTCAGTGAAAATATTTCCCCCTCTGTGAGCCGAAAATCAATCTTGGCTATGTCTGCATACAAATCTAGATCTGAGGGGAAAAGATCATGGAAGCTCGTAACAAAAAATTTGTGCGTCAACCGAGCTATGCTTTCCTTTTTCCGGCATCTCGTGCAAACAAAGTCCCTACTAGAGCAACATTCCTTTGGACACTCAGGAAAACTCTGTGCCTTGGCTCCATATACATCATGATCCAAATTGAAAAGAGAAATTGATGGACACAACCATTGCTCAACCATGGAGGCTTTTAGCAATACGTTGCAGGCACTCACAAGTTCCTCGAAAAATAGATCCGAGAACCACCATCATCCAACAATGAGGAGAGAGATGGGATTAATTCCTGCAATGCAAAACCTGTCTCCTCTATGTATCATAGTATCCTGGATTGTGGTGGCGCCATATAAGAAAATTGAGGAGAACTAAACCATAACGTTCCGCTGAAACTCCATTTTTCGTCAATAAATGAATAACAAGAAACCTTCATTGTCTTTATAATCAAAATTTACTCTATTATTTATAAATTGATTTTTTTTAATTCCATTGGGATGAAAAGCCCAAGTGTTTTGTTGTATCCCCTAAGGTGCGCTAACATGGATGTGCCATAACCACTAGTTTTAGCACCCACTACTCATAATGATCAACACTTGGCAATGGATGATGACATGAGGAGGATCCTACAAGTAAATAACAATGGCCATACAACCTGCTCTTTGGTCAATGTTTACACACACAAACTTGATAAGAGGCGGATGTAAAATAAGGGCTACTTGAAATTACTAACAATCATAAATGAATAGGCGAGGACATGGGTGCAATAAAACCCACATCATGTTCATATGAGTGGAGGGATAATTGGCGAGCCACAATTCTACTTGATAACTTGTTTTTGGTTTAGAATGACCTCTATAGCGGTTTTCAGGATACACAATAGATAAAGCAAAGGATAAATAGAGAAAAGTACAAACCACTTGAGCAAGATGGACATCTAAGTGCCCGAATTAGAGAATTAGACAATCTTATGCCTAGAGAAGGAAGGTTGTATGAAGGCCACAAAGAATCCCTCTAAGTTGCTAGTGCAGAGGGCAGGCTACCATCTCATGAAACAAAGAAACAACATTGCAAAAGTTAGTCAGGGAAGGGGGAAATATTAACAAAGGCATAAAGGATTGCATGGGTTTTTAAGGAGAGACACACACATGCAATGATTTGTTGTCTACAAAAGCTAGAAGAAGAGGTTAAGGAGAAAATGCAAAACATCTCCAACTACAAAATTGTTGGTATAGAAGAACAAAACAATGAAGAAACATTAGAACTAGTTAAAGAACAATTAAAGACAAAATCTCAAATTCAAACAACTTATCTCATCGAAGCAATAAGGGTAGGAAAAATACTCAAGCATAAACATAGACTAATCCATGTCAAGGTCAGTTGTAATGACCATAAATTAGATATACTTAGGAAATCCTTAAGCCTAAAAGGAATGAGAATCTTTATAAATAAAGATGTCATTCCCGAAGACCAAGCTGAACTTAGGAAAGAAGTATAAAAGGTCAAGGAGGCAAGAAAAGAAGGGAAATGGGAAATCATTAGGAATAGAAAAGCTATTATTAGAGACATAGTCCCAAACACAAGTGATAAATAGGGAATAACATCACTTCAGATCCTCTTCTGGAATTGTCGTGGTTTTCCATGGTGTAAAGGTCCTATATTAAGTTGGATCCCGAGCGATATTGATCTTATTCTTTTAGTTGAAACTTGGGAGCATGATGAATCTAGGGTCCCTAACCATGATGAGTTCACTCTTTGGTCTACGTGGAATAAGAAATCCTCCAGGAGAGGTTTTGGTGGTATAGCTTGTTATATTAGGAACATTATTTCCTCTCACATCCGACTTCATAAAACCGACCCCTTCAATCATTACATTTGGATCAATATCTCTGATTCTGCAACCGATAAGATCTTTCTTCCAATCTGCTATTTCGCCCCTATAAACTCTACATCCTATAAGAAAAACAACCTGGATAATAATTGTCCTTTCAATACCTTAGAAAAATACATCTACAACCTAAGGAATGAAGGCAATATCCTTTTGCTTGGGGACTTTAATGCTCGAATTGCTACTAACCAAGCTATTATGTTAAGTAACAACTCTAACCTCGACCCCTTGTGGCTTGATGAGGATGGTAACTTAGCTAATAGATTCAAGAGAAAAGTTGAAGACATAATTGAGAACTTATTTAGCACCGAGCTCCTCAAACTTTGTAGTTCCTAGGACCTAATCATTTGTAATGGTATTAACAAATGGCCTCTCTCTAGTCAAATGACCTGTTTCCATGGGTTGGGTAGCAGTGTCGTGGATTATGCGATTTCTGACATCCATGTCCTCAACCATATTACAAAATTTGAGCTTCTTAACGGGTACGAGCCTAACTCTGACCACAGACCTTTGTCTTTATCCCTCAATCTTGCTATGCATACCACCCACTCACTTAGATAGAAGTAATGTTGACCTTTTCTTAAGGGATTTGGAAAGGGATTTAGGCTCCCTAACTTATAATAAAAACATTGATCAAATCTATTATCATTTTACTACTACCCTTTCCACCACCATTAGTAAATTCTCTACTAAGATTTCGTATAAGAAAAATAATAGAACTTCCAACCCTTGATATGAAAAAGACTGTAAAATTGCCAGGAAAGCAATCTGAGACGCCCCTGATGAAAGCATTAAGCTCCAAAATAGAAGTATTTACAAAGCTCTCATTAAGAGGAAGAAGAAATCATATATTAATAAGAGACAAGAGAATCTTCTCAACCTTTCTAAAGTTGTGCCCTGAAAGTTTTGGCGGAATGTGGTTGTTTGTAAAACTAAAGATAATCATTCTATCCCCCTTGAAATTTGGGATAATTATCTTAAGAAGTTGTATGACTCTCTGGACACCATGGGCACCATCTTAAACACTCCTATTAAGGATGATATTTTTTCTCTGGAAGACATTGAGTTTGGGATTAATAAGCTCGCTAATGGGAAAGCCAAAGATATTGAAGGTTACCAAGCCGAGATCTTTAAAATGGGAAAATCTATCATCATTCCTCATCTCCACAAGCTTCTCAATTTGGTTGTAAAGCATGGCTTCCCTAAGCTTTGGACGCAAAGCATTATTGTTCCTATCTTCAAAAATGGGGAGAAAAGCATTCCCTCTAACTACATGACCATTATGATTAGCCACATCCTAGCCAAGCTTTATGGGCTCATTTTGGAAAAAAAGCTTAGCCTTTGGCTTGAGAACCAGGGTAAAAGAGCTAAAGGGCAAGTTGGTTTTAGGAGACATCACTCGACTATCGACCACCTTGTCACCCTTAGGATCATCGCAGAGGAATGTTGCAATAGTAAAACCGATCTCTTTTGTTGTTTTGTGGACTTTAGAAAATCTTTTGACATTGTCCCCCGAGATAAGCTCTGGGAGAGGCTTGAAGAGATCATGGTTCCTCCTGAACTGAGGATTGTTGTGATCCACCTCTACGAGACTGTCATTGCCAAGCTTAAGACCAACGAAGGGTGGTCTAAAGATATTAAATGTAATATTGGGGTTAAGCAAGGTTGTCCCCTTTCCCCTACCCTTTTTGGTATTTACATCGATAAACTAGAGGAGTGTCTGGAAACTGTGGGCTGCAAAGGCACCGAGCTCGCTAGTATTATCATTACTCTTCTCCTTTATGTTGATGATATCGTTCTTCTTGCAAGGAGCCATGATGACCTAGACAAGCAGCTTAAGACTCTTCATGTCTATTGCTCCAAGATGGGTATGACAGTTAATACCGACAAGACTAAAGTCATGATCATTAAATCCAAAAAGATCACCCATGGTAGTTTCGTCTATGATAACCATTGTCTTGAGCATGTTTCTTCTTATAAATATTTGGGTATTGACTTTCCTCATCAACTCAACTGGAATTATAACATCGAGAAAAGAATTATTGGAGGTTGGAAAGCTTATTATGAGCTTGAAAACAATTGTAAGTCAGCCAATCTTTACATTTGGAGTAAAAAAAGGTTCCTCTTTAAGACTCTCGTCACCCCTATTATCTTATACGGATGTGAAGTTTGGGGGTGCAGTATATCTAGGGAGTCGTGGAGAAAGATTGAGATGATCCAAAAACAATTCATAACCTATAACCTCAAGATCAAGGGAAATACTCCCTATCCTATCCTCTTGATTGAAGCTAGTATGTCCCCCATTGAAAGTGTGGCTATGTTTAGATATCTGATGTATAAGAAGAAGCTTCACAATATGGAATCCAAGAGGCTCCCAAAAATTGCTTCTCCCTTTAGTCAAAAGCCCCACCTGCACCTCTAGCGTAGGTGTCATCAGGACGCTCAGTCTTGGCTCAACCTTTGGGGAATTAGGGAGGAGATCATCATGGGAAGCATGGAAAATATCAAAGATACTATTACCTCCAATTTTAAGGACAAGATGTGGGATGTTAAGGAGTTGGAGAGTAAAAGGAAGCTAAGGTACTATAAGGAAGTGATCAACCCCACCCTTAATAACCAGAATTATTTCTCTATGTTGACTATCACTAAGAAGAAAATGAACATTGCTAGGGTTATAACTAACTCTCATGAGCTTCGGATTGAGACCGGGCGGTGGTCTACTCCCAAGACTCCCTGGGACGATATAATTTGTCAGATTTGTGATACTAAGAAGGTGGAAGATGAAAAACACTTCCTCTTAGACTGCCCGACTCTTACCCACATCTGCTCTCAATTCCCTATCATTAGCCACACCTCCAATCTTCTTGACTTATTAATCTAGCCCAACAATAGCGATATTGGAATGCTTCTTTCCCTACTCCTTAATCACAGAAACAAGATTTTGAAGAATGCCAATTAGACTCTCTTTTCTTGAGGTCCGATAAACCACATTAGTCTTAATAAACATTAATCATCATCATCATGATTGAAAATTACATTAACCATTTTATTAAATTTAATTATACAAATTAAACAATATTTCTTTCACAAATTTCTACAACCAATAATTTTTTTTTTAATTAATTATCTTAAAATATTTACATAAAAGATTAGTTAAAAATATTTACATTACGTGCACCCATCTTCATTGACTTTTTTAACAATACGCATCCGAAAATGAAACCCTCTAATGTTGGAATTAATGGAAAAAGCCAGACTTAGATTGTTGTTATGATGATGATAGTTTTGAGACTCTAATCTTAGACCTCATATCCTAATATCTAGGGAGTGGTTGAAACCATCTTGTTAGTGTGAAAGCCTATATATTTGAGGCTCATCTGACTCAATGGAATAAGGGGCTTGTATGAGTGTTTGTACACTCTCCAGGTATGTCACCTGGAGAGCCATTTAGTTTATAGTTAATATATTCGGTTTTTTAACATGGTATCAGAGCTAAGGTGAGTCGACCTGGTGCTAGAAAGAAGCCACTACATCGAGCGATTGAGCTGCTGAAGGGAGACCAGCGTTGAAGGGAGTTTGCGCGATCTTCCTTCATCGCTGCGGAACTAAACCTGTTGAGCTGCTAGATCTGTGATTGATAAGCCACTGCGATTTCAGATTTTGCTGCTGAGGAGGAGGTCGCAGGAGGCTGATCTCGTGACTTACGATTAGGTCGGGACTGTCGTGGAGGCGTGCTGCAGATAGAGGCCCGTGGCAGGAAGATTGCCCGTGGCTAAGCGCTGGTGTTGTAGGTGAGGTGAGATCTGCCTCATGCAGAAAGACAGCTACCGAGAAGACGTATGATCGATTCGATCTGTTGGCCGGATTTGCTGCCAGATCGCAGGCCGGGACTGTTGAGAAGGCCGGAGGGCACTGTAAAAGAGGCCGGGGTTGTTGAGAGGCCGCAGGAGGCCGGCACTACCGAAGAAGACACCGTTATGTGGTATGTTGATGTCGTTGTCTGCTCGCAACATATATATATATATATATATTTTTTTTTTTTATTTTTTTTTTTATTTTTTTTTTCGCTGCTACGGGATCGAGCCGGAGTGGACTTGCTGTTGCGGGCCGGCCAGAGGATATATTGCTGAGGATCTGTGCTCAGAGGCCATGTTGGTGGAGCCCTGTGTGTAACAGTCCACAGACGGTGTGTGACTGACCAACAGTAGCTGCGTTCAACCCTTTTTCTTAGGCCGCGGAGGGAGCATTTGGATAACAACGATCCGGTATTGCTGTCAGCATCATCTAGCAGATTTGTCCTAGAAATTTAATTGTTTGAGAAACTCAAGTTGCAGGTTGTGGAGATCTTAAAACCAATTGGGTAAATTTTCTTCTAAGTTATTATATGCCACAATGAAAATGCGAAAGTTCTTGCTGATTTGAACCCATCTTCAATGTTATCAGAAATTGCTAATTACATACATCAAAATTAGATATTGATAGCGTTTCCAGCTTGTGAGAGGTCGTTTTGTTGCTCGTCGCCAGAGCCAAGGGCATTGAGACCTGCGTGGCACAAAAGCCACAGTCTACAAGGTTCTACAGTTGAAGAGCTACCAAAGGGAGAAGTTTCCTGCCTGCGTGGTAACGGGGTTGTTGGAGCTCGTTAGAGGACCGTGTGGAGTCGAAAAGAAATCTCGAAGCAAGATAAAGCGAGATAAGCTGGACTTTAACAACATGTCTATATTTTTAGATATTTTTGATTCTGATGATGATGATTTTCTCATGTGGGCATTTGGAGGCATTAACATGAGTAGTATGTTCGAGTCAGAAGAAATTTCAGAAAAACAATGTGGTTCTGTTGATGACCACGAGAATCAAGAGGCACAGTTTGTTATGCAAGATCCTGAGATTGAAGACTCACGAGTTGTTTTTCAGGAAGGATGTAAAGAGGAACATATGGTTGAAGATCAAGAAGACCCATTAGTCATTCTTGAGGAAGGAAGTAAAGAGGAACATATTGTTGAAGATCAATTGGACGAGCCACATGAAGCTGATTGCAAAGACTTGGTAGAAGAAGACAAAGCTGGAAAGAATTCAAATTATCATGATCTCATGAATGTTGAAGATAACATGACTGACGTTCAGTTGTTTGACATCGGAAGTAGTGAGAGGAAAAATTCTCCTACCAAGCTTGTACATTCTAAAGTACTATCAATTACCAGCCTACAATCAAGATCGAGGAGGATAAGAGTTCAAGCATTTCGTCTTTGGGGAAGAAAACTCAAAAAGGAGGTGAAAATCTATCACTACCTCATGGCAAGGAAAGTAAAGATGAAGCCTCGCCTAGGAATGAACAAGCATGGACTCTCAAGCAAGAAGATTAAAATGAAAACTCTGTTACCAAGTTTTTTATGTACTATTGTAAGCCTAGCTGAGACTAGACCAGCAGACGTATGTTATTGTTTAGTACCCTTTCTCCATTAAAGGGGAGTGTTGGAAGTAATGGAGAAAGCCAGACTTAGATTGTTGTTATGATGATGATAGGTTTGAGACTCTAATCTTAGACCTCATATCCTAATATCTAGGGAGTGGTTGAAACTATCCTGTTAGTGTGAAAGCCTATATATTGGAGGCTCATTTAACTCAATGAAATAAAAAACTTGTATGAGTGTTTGTATACTCTCCAAATATCTTACATAGAAAGCCATTTAATTTAAAATTAATATTTTCAATTTTTTAACCTATAAAACCTTCTTAAACGATCCATTCGAAAAATGAATCGCGAATTCTTAAAAGGACCCTTATAAAATTAATTATCGTAAAATATTTACGTACCGTGCACCCATCTTCATTGACTTTTTTAACCATACGCATCCGAAAATGTAACCCTATAAAGCCTTCTTTAACGGATCCATTCGAAAAATGAATCGGGAAATTAAGTTTGATGTTGATGACGCAAGAAAGGAGATAATTTCAATGTGGAGGTGACCTAATTTGGAACCTCTCATAGACAATATCATAACGATTACACTCACTCAATTGTTAAAAAGCTTTTATAAAAATAATCATATTGCTTTTAAATAAATTTTTTTTAACACACTGCACTTCAACATTGTGAGTGGATATAGAAATCACAACTAACCATCACTAGTGCCCTATCATATGACATTCTAAAATTATATAGAAATCACAACTAACCATCACTAGTGCCCTATCATATGACATTCTAAAATTTCCCTTTGTTGTCGTCCGCTCCTTCACTTTGAAGGCAAGCCAACCACATAACTTACTTGGTGTATACTCTCTACATATGCTTTTTATGTGGGACATGTTTAGGAAAATTAATTGAAATTTTAATTGGACAACGTGTAGAATTTATTAATATTATAAGATAAGGGGATTAGGAAATCTTATCCTTTCGACATGAACTTTCTTTTCGCAAGATTCTTGTGAGAAAAAGGTGATTTAGATTTCTTTTTAAGAAATGTTAAACGAATATGTTAGATTATAAGAGAATAAAAGGTTTATTATAAATTAATATTATATTATAAAATATTTAGTATATAATATTTATTATAAATTAATATTAATTGTATTAAAAGGTGTTTTTAGTTTATCACCTCTCCACTTGGGTTCGACTCTTGCTGCATGTTGGCTGTTCCGCAGCATATTGTATCCATTCTGTTTCGCTATTCCGGTAGCTTATCGTGTCAATCACGCTTCTTGTACATATGATATAATGTATATATATGTAAAAAATTGTGAAAAATGAGCTATATATAGCTTCTAATAGAGGGACTCGCCCCCCTCATTTCATTAAAAAAAAGTTATAATGATCAATAATACATTTTGACTCAATTAAGTTATAGAAAATTAAAATTACAAAATAAATGAAATAAAAAATAAAGTTAATAATTATAATTATAATTATATCAATTTAGATCTATCTTAATTCTAGATTTACTAAGAGCCTAGCAAGATCAAATCTCTTGAGATACAAACCTCTTTTAGAGTGAAAAGAGATTTGATCCCTCTCGGTTTGGTAGATCCAGAGTTAAGATAGATCTAGGCTAGTTATAAATAAATTAAATATAAATAATATTTTGTATATATTATAATATATATACAAAATATATCTTCCCCCATATCTGGGTGCTTGATCATCTCATGCTACACCCACCATTGAGGAACGATGACGCCCTCCACTTGGTGTTTATCACTCTCCCCATACCACAATTGGCCTCCATGTATCATATTTTCATAAGCTCAACTCCTTGAGACTTGTTCTCGCACGCCCATATTAACGCCTCACCTACCTTCTCTCGGTGTTTATTTCTCCGCTCCATGGAAACTACACACCATCTCCCTCTTGTAGTTCTGCTCAGAGCCCGGTCCATCCGACTCGCCAACCCTGGTTTAACATGCCCTATCTCCGCCGAGCCACACTCACCATCCCTTGCATCCTGCAACTCCGTCATGAGTCGTGAGAGAGGTAGAGGGCGTCGACCTAGCCATGGAAGGGGAAGAGGTCGCCTCTTGATCACCTTCAATGACAATGTGTAATTAGCTCTATTTGATAATGACATCCCTCCTCATATCCGTTGTCAAGTGCTCGAGCTCGAGGAGGAAGAAACTAGACATGCCAGACACATGTTATGGGCTCTCCGCAATTTACTACCTTGCTAGCTCAAGGAGTGCGAGAAGGAAAAGTCTCGGGCCACTCGCTGGATTGCTGAGCTCTCGACCTACCATAACCATGCCTTCACCTCTCTAAGGCGACTCTTTTGTGACCTTGAAATCGATTTCCCTCCCAATTTTTCGTCCCCCTCCTCTCAAGTTCCTTTGCCTTCTAATTCCCCGCCCTTACGCTCAGCCTCTCCCCCCATTTTCTTGGTCCCTGCTCGTTGTCACTCTTCGGTCCGCAGAGAGCCAGTTCCAATTCCGCCACTGGGCATTGCACATGCTCTTGTCCTCACTGCGTCTCCTCCTCACCATAGTCTCTTCACATGCTACATAATTGAGGAGAATCTAGACGAAGTGAGCAACGCGACTAGATCCTCCAACGCGGCTAAAGAACATCTCCAAAAAGTCATCTCTTCAATAGGTTCTCACTAATTGCTGAGGTCTTGCACGTTTCTCACTAGGTTGGTCCATTTTGGCATTTCAACTCCTGTGTCAAGGCTGGTCAATTTGTGGCCAAACGCTACTCAATCCACAATAAGATTTTTTTTGTCTCTTTTATGACTTGTTTAAATCTAGTGCTTCCAATTACTGTCTTTAGTTTCCCCTCTCATGGAGCAGAGGATTTTTTGCGTCTCAATCTCTTATTTCCCCACTTCTGGGCAGAAATTTCCAACGAGTAAAAGACACAAACCCCCTGATTTCTAAACTGTATACTATGTATTTTATACTGTTAATATAATGTGAATATCTTTACTTAAAAATATATATATATATATATATATATATATATATATATATAATCTTATATAATTTAAAATACATAATATAAAATTTTACCATTTAAAATATAGAAAAATCCAAAAATAAAAGAGTCTAATTTTTATTATTAAATATGATTTGCTAACCCATTAACAATCAATCAATAAAAATCTTTCAAACTAGAAGTACAACTTAAATGTTGAGCTTCTTTTTCGAGATTCATCACATTGAAATTTTTGCCTTGAACTTTAGAACCATCATATGTTGGTTCATTTTTAAGAGAGATAAATGATGAAATTTAGGTGATATGCATGATTTAAAATCTAATTTTTGATGTAATGCATAGGTAGAGGTGTTGTCTAATTATTTTAGAATTTGGATTTTTGGTTTAAACTTTAAAATATAATTATAATCTTTAGATATTTTAGATTTTGGATTTTTGGTTTAAATTTTAAAATATAATTATAATCTTATTTTTGATTATTTAAACTTTTAAAACACTTAAATTATAGATAAAATTATAATTTTTGATTGTTTAAAATGTATTTTTAACTATTTAATTTTTTAAAAAATTTAAATTATATAAATTCCAACCCACCACTCAAAACAATTCCAAACTTAAATTATAAATAAAATTATAATTTTTGATTGTTTAAAATATATTTTTAACTATTTAATTTTTAAAAAAATTTAAATTATATAAATTCCAACCCACCACTCAAAACAATTCCAATTGATAAAATAATTAACATAATTATTAATTTAACGATTATAATTTTTTCCAATATGATTATTGTTCCGTGGTTTTATATTTGTGTAAATTTTTACGATTGTAGGCATGATTTTGGTATAATATTAATTTAATCACTATCATTGTTATTTTTTCAAGTAATTAATATGATTATTGGTTAGTGTTTATATATTCATCTGTAAATTTTTGTGAATATATATGATTTTTGTATAAATAATTATAACTATGATTTTGTATTTTATTTTTTTATATAGGTTAATAGTACCGGATTGGATGTTTTTGATTTGTAGTATTTGTATTTGTTTCATTTTATTAATGTAGAAAATATAATAACTTTCTACATTTCGCATTTTATAAAGGTTTTGATAATTTATATTTATATTAATAATGTTATTTTTTTCTTCTTAATTATCATAATAAAATATTTTTATTTTATTAAATTATAATAGGATTTTTTTTTTTTTTTTTTTTTTTTTTTAATAATATTTTTTTTCTCATCATTATAAAAAAGATTTTAATATTTTTTAAAATACAATTAACTCTTTTATATTATTATGTTTTATTTTTTATTTTTTTAGGTTAAAATTAAAAATCACAAAATTAACTAAGTTTTAGTTTTGTTTTAAATTATTATTATTAATTATAAAAAATTAATATACTTGTGAAATGTATATACATTTGAAAAAACATTGGAACAAGGTTTTTGGTTATAAAGATTTACTCCTATTTTATTATGAAGATTCTTAATATATAAATAGGTTTTGTATGGAGACTCTTAATTTGTAAATAAGTTTTGTTATAATACCATGGTTTATCCATACTACATGCTTAAAAAACAATAACTCATTTCATGACACTTGTTCATATGACATTTTTTTTTTTAATTAATCAATTTAATTAAAAAAGAAAAAATGACATAACTACTTCAGAGATAAATCTCAACAGCGGTTTCCCCCGATCGGGGTGGATGAGGTGGCGACGTGTGGAAATATAATGAAGGTGGGAAAGTGGCAATGTAGGTCACCACGCAACATTATAATTATGCAGGACGTCGGGACGGCCTGCAGGCTAGGTAGAATCCCGAGGAGTAGAGGTGACAGAGAAGTGGAGGAGGAAGGAGGAAAGAATGGCGCGAACGGACGATGGGACGTCGGGTAGCTGGCAGAGGATTAATAAGGACAGGAGAAGGCAGACCTGAAGATTGCATGCGGCAAAGGAAGGAGACGAAGGGGGTTAGAGGTTGGTCGGCTTCCTCTGCAACTCGTCATAGAAGGGGGTATGCATTAGTAAAATTGTCCATTGCTTTCTCTGATATCACCAGTAATATTAAGGAAATGGGAAGAGGTTTAACCACTGCAGAAGTTCGACAAAGGGAAAGGGACGGGAAATTCATCCATCTTAATATCAGTCAGAAGACAGTGGGTGGGAGAATGAGAAAGGATGGGGTCGAATCTAGCAAGGGAGGGCGCTGGACAGGTCAAGATTAGAGCATGCAAGGTTCTCGGTTAGATACTGATCAGGGGTAGTTGGAGACGGAAAAGCAGATGGTTTGGGAGGAAGAGAAGACCCCCGGGTAGATTTACCAATTCCATTCCATGAAAGGTGGAGCGGGGAGGGTCAAAACTCTAGAAAAAGAGCAGCAAAGGGAGGGAACGAATCTGGAAAAGAAAGCTAAGGTGCTTGGAGGTGAGGAATTTACAGGGAATGCATCCTTCGACATTGGGCAAGGAAGTCGAGCTGCTGCCAGGAACAAACCAGCTTGCCCAGGTTGCGGAAGAGGGCGTAGGGGCAGAGGAAGAGGTCGACAAACCGACAGACAGGAATTCAGACCCCCATCTCCAGTTTGTCAGAGACGAGGCCGGAAAACCATGAGGCATATGGTGCAGGAGGCAAAAAAAGCTTATAACGAAGGAACTGACGCTGATATCCACAGGCTAATTCAAGAACTAGAAGCAAATGCAATGCAGGAAGACTCAGAACCAGAGATGGAAGACTGGGGTAACCTGATCCCTGACCTGGGCAATACCAGGGGATGCCTGTCCTTATACAAGCAAGCTTTACATGTATATTGGGTGTTGAAGAGATTACTAGCAAAGGCAATGGAGCAGGTGGTAGTGGAAATGGCAGAGATGGCTCAGGGCATTCCCAATTTAAGGAGAGAAATGAAGAATCTCCAAATCACTCTGCTCATGCAAGACAACAAGTTGGAGGAGATTCAACAACAGCTGAAGAAGCTAGTTCCAGTGACAAAAGACGAAGACACTCCACTTGAAAACATGGTAGATTAATCCTTCTAGTTGTTCTAATGGTTTTCCTTGTTAGTTCGCTGAGAACAAGCTCTCCTTTTTTTTCTGTTTATAGTCTCTAATGTCGATAGGAAATCAGATTAGTAATTTTGGCAGTAACGTCTATTTGGCATGGATAAACAGACTTATTCTTTTTTGCTACTGGTTGGGTTATAAGTACTTAAGGTGGCCAACAGACCCGGTTTCCCTTCGGGGCGGGTTGAGGCCACCAAATGTTTTGTACTTACTTTAACCTGGTTAAATAGAAAAGCAAAGGTCCTACTCTAGCTTACAAAAAAAAATCTCAACAGCGGTTTAATGAGGCCACAATTTTGCCCAGAAAACACTGGAAATTTATAGCACAATTTTGAGAAAATTCGGTGTAAATTTTTGGAAATCCAAGTTACAAGCTTCAAGATTTTGGGTGCACCAAGGTTCTTGAGGGTGCTGAATCCATTTCCACCATAAAAAAATGACGCTCAACCTTTGATTTGTGTATATTACTATGAATATTCTAGCATATTTTATGGACTCTAAATCCCTACTACCCACCTAATAATTATTGATAATGAAATTAAAATTATGGAAGTCCTATTACAAAATAAACATGCTTAAAAGTATAATTAAATGACACATTCTAACTAATACACGAAATAACTTTTCTGGCCATAATCCAACAATACAATTTTGAGCAAGATTGTGATTTCTTATTGTTTAAAATACATTTTTGAAAGCATAAATATTCAACGCCCTCAAAAAACCGTGAGACACTCCAACTTTGCAAATTAAAAAACTTAAACTTATTATTCTTAAAAATCTCTAGGAGATTTTGGGCACAATTGACTAGAAAAAGTGTCCTGAAAAGAAGCATTTCGCCTATTAGTTAGATTACACATAATTAAATGGATGGTAGGAATTTAACCTTCACAAAATATTGTGGAATATTTTTAATAATAGTCATAAATTAAAAAATTGAGATTTATCTCAAAAATAATTATTTCCAATAATACAATTTTGAGTAAGATTGTAATTTCTTATAGTTTAAAATACACTTTTGAATGCATAAATATTAAACATCATGAGGTACTCCAACTTTGTAAATTTAAAAACTTAAACTTATGATTTTTAAAAATCTCTTTGGAATTATGGGAAAAATTGATGAGAAAAAGTGCCCTGAGAAAAACCATTTCGCCTATTAGTTAGTTAGACAAGACTTAATTAAATGGACGATAGGGATTTACAAATTAAAAATTGATTTTTTTCTTAAAAATACTTACTTCTTTTTGCTTTTAAAAATAACAACTAATTAATAATGTCAATATATGTGTCTATTTTAGAATAGGACTTCTACAAGTTTAAATTAATTATTAATAATTGTTAGGTGGATGATAGAGGTTTAACCTCAATGGAGTATTCTTAAATATTCATAATAGTATACACAAATCAAAAGTTGAGATTTATCTTGGAAGTAATTATGCTCTTTTTGCCATATTAATTAAATTGATTAATTAAAGAAATGTCATACGAAAAAGTGTCATATGGTGTGAGTTATGGTTGGATTTAATCTCCATGTTTAAGAATCTTGTAAGTGTTTTGATGTTATCATGAATAGACGCTTATAAACATTTACCAACCACTTATGTGTAATCTAACAGAGTTGTCTATAATGCGACTTTTTGGAGATTCCGGTGACGGCGGAAGAAATTGAGGTTAAATCTAGTACAAATTTTAAGATAAAAAATTTAATTGTTTAATTTGCAAACATAGATTGCCTCAAGGAATCTATTTATGCATTCAAAAATGCTTTTTAAACAACAAGAAATTACAATATCAATAGAAATTGCACTGCCTGTTACAATATCATTAGAAATTGTATTGCCTCTCAAAAAAGACATTTTATCTATTAATTAATCTGTCTTTAGTTTATATAGCTACACAAGTTTAGAAGAAACTATCATATGAATAAATATCATATAAAATGAAACGAGTTATGGACTTTTAAACATAATGATATTGATAAATCGTAGTATTATAATAAAGTCTATATATAAATTAATAATTTCTATAGTTAAAAATTTTGTTATATGTTTTTTAAACATATTACTTTTATTTATGTATCAATTTTTTTGTAATTGATATTAATAAAAAATTTAAAATAAAATTATACCCCAGTATAGGGTAGATATGTAAACGTTATATGTTACATGTAAATACGTTAGATGTAAATATTTTTTAAATTCAATTTTTTTTTTATATTGTAATTTTGTTTTTATTAGAAAATTACTAAGAAAATCATAATATACATATCACATGAAAATATATAACATATAAATAGCATTCAATTTACCATATAAATTAAAATAATGATTCTGTAAACATGTTTCAATTTAATTAATAAGTACATAAAAAATTAATATTTACTATATAACAAGAATTTTAACACAGATATTCACTCTCATTTTACCATGGATAATATTAATTTCTAAATAGATTTTCTTACAATACCATTGCTTATCAATACCACATGCCCAAAAAACAACAATAATTATAATTAATAACAAAACCAATCTAGATGCATTTTAACTCCAAATTTACCAACCACCAAAACTAGCCTAGATCCATCATAACTCCAAATCTACCAAGGGTTGAGAAGGATCAAATATATTGACATACAAACCTCTTTTAAAATGAAAAAAAAATTGATCCCTCTTCACACTTGATAGATCCACAATTAAAATAAATTTAAGTTTATATATATATATATATATATATTATATAACATGTAAAACATATAAAAAATAAGGTTTAGATAGTAACTAAAAAATAGCTTAATTAAACTAAAAAATAATTAAGTTTAAATATAGCTTAATTAAACTAAAAAATAATAAAAATAAAAATTTCATCACAAAAATAAAACAATTAATAAAATGTTATACCATCACTAAAAATTAAGAGATATGATTAATTAATTTTTCTTTTTATTAATACATGTGTTTGTGTTTTTTAATATAATAACAAGTAATTTTAAATTAAAAATATGGAAAAAAAACTATAATTCATGAAAATAAAAATAATAAAAAAAAAATTCAAAATAAAAAGATTAAATAAAAAGAAAATAAAACTAAACCAAAAATTAGTAACTAACATTTACTAAATACCCATAATAAAACCTCAACCAATTACCTTACAAATAAATATATTTAAATAATAATAATAAATAACAAAAAATAAATTCCAATAATAATATAATTATATTATTAATTTTTTTTAGTAAAAATAAATTAATACTTAATCAAAACAAACCTAAATTAATAAATAATGAAAGCAAAACTAAATACATAAAAAACAAGTATAATAAATATACAAACATATATAAAATAAATAAATACATATTTATCAAAACTAAATACATAAAAGACAAGTATGATAAATATAAAACATATATAAAATAAATATATACATATTTATAAATATTTATGTGATGCACCAGTTTTATTTAACTCTACGCAAATTGAAAAACCTACCCGACCAAGTTACACCTCATTACCTAAATGGAATCGTATGGTGTGCCAAACCAAATAACTCCATTTAACCGTTAGAGTAGAAACGTTGCAAACTGGCATGACCCAATCATTCAAGCGGGGTGGCAAAGGTATAGGCTAACGCTAGAGAGGACACTTGTAATTTATTTGCCACCTGTAATTTTCCAACACGTCAGCGCCGTCGTCGTTGCCTGGTCACGGGAATGTCAAAGCTTTTTGGGATTGTATTTCTGTGGTTTTCTAGATATTTAAGAACTCCGTTTGAAACGCCGTTAAATTTCTACGGCGAGCGTAAGGAATCCATGTGATACGTGACGGGTTCTAACCTGGTCAAGCACGACTCGAAGCTTTCATTGCACTGAGCTTTTCAGCTTGTTTCAGAAATATGCTTGTGTTAATCTATTTTGCGGGCGGATGCGCGCCGAATGCTTCCAAAGAGATCTTTCTGCATGTGATTTACGGGAAAAAAACGATTCACAGGTTTTATTCCTTTTCATGTTAAGTTTTCTGTATTTCAAGGCTGATGGGCTTCTTCAAGATTTTAGGCTTTAACAGTGTCTCTTGGGCTGACTTGCCGACACAGCAGCAGTTGAGTTCATAGCTTTCAAAGACTATTATTGAATGCGTAAAGTTTCATCCTCATCTTCGCAATATTGTGCCGGTGAACAATCAATTTTGTCACAAATAGAACTGGAATTTGAGAATTTTGTGCCGGTGAACAATCAATTTTGTCAGGAATAGAACTGGAATATGAAATGCGTTGAAGTGCTTATCCTTTGTATGCGAGGTGGTTTTTTACTTACCTTTATCTTTTGGCGTTAATTCTTGTTATTGCGCAGCTAGTCTGCTTGCGACAAGTCGATTATATTTCAATTCGTGTACTGAAAATGTTAAACTCATAAGTCCGCAGGTACATTTTTGTAGGTGATGACATTTAGTGCACAATCCGTTGTGCTTTGCAATGTATTTTCTTTACCTGATAATTTGTTTGCAGTATTTAAATTTGGAGACTCCAGAGTGATCATTTTGAGTACTGAATATGTTTATCGCATATGCTTGTAGGTACCTTTATCTCGACAAAGACATTTTGTGCGCAATCCATTGCATATTCTAAAGTATTTACTTTTTCTTGACCTCTGTCCAGTTTTTGCTTTCATATGCTGCATTGTGCTGTAAATGCAGCGAGATTTGTCGGTTATAAGGTCTCTAGTTTAATCTAATACGTGAAACTTAAGCTTCCAGACTGGTTATTTAAAATGTTTATATCGCAAGGTTGCAGGCGCATTTATCTTAAAGAAGCAGTTTCGATTAAAGGTATTCTCGAGGAAATCTTCAAATTTTAAACATTTATCTGAATATCTATATCTTGAGGAAATCTTCAAATTTTGAACATTTGTACTTTGTGTAGATGTAGAACTATTTACTCCAAGTTTTGTTTTTGTTCTTCGAATTTTTTTTTATGCAAACACTTGAATCCGTGGCGAGAAAGGAAGCCACAAAGAATTTTGCTTTAAATTTGAGGAAAAGGCGCGGAATGCTGATACTATTTTATTCCTTGACACTTCCGCACTGTTTTTGGCTTACGGATTCTATTAATATATTGTTTTGCAGCCATTGATTTGGTCTTAGTAGCGGCCTGCTCGGGAAATGGAAAGGCTTATAATACATTTCAGTGTAATCGTTTTACTGCTTCAGGGTTCATCAAATGCTGTCCGCATACCGCTGTCTGCAGAGGGTTAGTCAATCTTTTACTTGTGTTTTCAGAGTATTTTTGGGCACCATGCAAACTTTCTGCTCGAAACCTTGACATGACGGGCAGGGCTGGTGGAGCTATGCACATTTACATGGTTCTGGGTAGAATAAATCTTGTGCAGTTCAGGTGGAATAATGTACATTTGCAAGCTTCCAGGCAGAACACCCATCAAGAAGGGCAGTTGGAGCCGTGCACATTTGCAAGGTTCCAGCCAGAATGACTGTCACATCAAGGTTCTGGACAGAAAGTCTGCATGGTGAATGCCTCTGTCATTGCAAACAATTATGATTATGTATTTTGAATGTATCTTAGTAACCATTGGAATAAATTTAACTCTGTTGAATATCGGGCCTTAACTTGCGGTTCTTTTACTCGTGTTTTTACGGGGAACTTTTTCTGTCACTGTGGCAATGCTTGTTCTGTGATTGAACTTATTTTCTTGAGCTTTGGATTAAAATTCACTCTGTTAATATCGGGACTTAGTTTGGTGTTCTTCTATAAGGAATGCGATGTCTACAGATCCCATCATGCGTTCCTCTCGTGAAAAAATAGGGTATCGATGTGTTAGAATGATCCCGTGTAAAACACGTGAACCAAATATTGTAGGGCCTTGGATCTGCACCTTGTCCACATCTGCTCTAGGTCCTTGTGCTATGCTTTGCTTGGAGTTAATTACATTATTGCTTTCGAGCCTGTCACTTATGGCAGCGATGCTGCACGGGATTAGGGGTGCGAAAGATTGGTAGGTGTTGGACCCAGGTTTCAGTCGAGGATAGAATTAGTTGCACCAGCATTTTCCCTTAAAAGGTTGAACCCCGATTTTTATGTGTCTCTGAATCTAGGAGCTAATGCAGTTCATTTGCTCTTGAGTACACAAGTTTTTAGTTCAAGTGGACAGAGTCCATGGGGGGAAGGACTGGATGGTCCTTAGCTGAGGTTAAATTGTAGGAAGGAACCCTACTATTAGGTTTTAAGGCACTCGGGTTTAGTTCTAGCTGCTTGCATTTGTATTTTGTTTGTGTGGTTCCAGGTTCTATCCTTATCGAGGTAACGACCTGAAAATGGAAATGGCATGCCAATGAACACTACTTTTAGGGGTTGCTTCGTTTTCCTTTTCCTTGGGAAGCTCAACTTACCACACGCTTATTCTTTTCAAATGTAACGAAGGGTAAAAACGATTAGGAATATACGAAAGGTTTGGAGTTTTAAAGAGTTTATGGCTTGGCAATGCTTAAGGAGCATGTTCTTTGAAAAAGATTGGAATATCTATGTCATAGGATGAACTGAGGCAACATACTATTCACTGTACTTCAGGTGCCCTCTGACTACCAGTGGATGCTTAAAAGGATATTTGCGGATTTTGTAAACTTATTCAAAGAGAATGAAATTTACATGGTGTACTAGAATCAATGCATAAGGACAAGTTCAGTGAGCAAATTTACTGATATCATTAAGGAACCATTTTTCCAAGGCACATAAAAAAGACAATGCTTTTGATCAGAGAAAATGGAATCTAGGCAGGCTGCAGGATTGGCATGCCAGAAAGGAGAAAAACCTAAAAGGATGTAGAAGCATCGTAAACCACAAAAGAACTGTTGTGGATCATAAGTGTTGAATTTTGTAGCTATGGTCGGTCTTCATAATGTACAATTTGTTGAAAGAAAAATTATATTTAGCATGTTTTTCATGCTTGTGATAAGAAAATTTATTTATTGTTTTGTCAAAAGAAAAATATAGAAGGCATTTTCTTCATAGCCTTTGCAAAAGAAGAAAATATAATTTTTAAAGAGTAAATTTTGTGTCCCCAAGATGACCAAATTGGTATTCCAAGAGACATGTCAGCCTGCCCACGAGAGACACCCATTCACATGATTGGAAGGCTATAAGTAGCCTATTCGTATCCCTTCAAGGAACACATCGAATCATCTTATCATCTCTGTTCTATGCGAAGAAGTCAAGGACACTTGGAGGCCGAAAACAGAAGCATATATCTCATCTTCTATACCTCATTCTTGTGGACTAAGGTAGCCGAGTTCTGTTCAGAAGTCTGAGGCATATTTTTCTGTGGCTAATACGAACTGTTTGTGGCACAAGTTTCTGTAGTAGATACGAAGTTCTGAGGCACTAATTCTGTGGCATCATCCGAATTCTGAGGCTAAGACAGAGGACGAATTTTGCCCCACTTGAAGACCTGTGACAGATCTTATTGCAGACCTTTTTGTGGACAGAATTGAAGGGTATTTTGTCTTGAATCTTGGAGGGTTGGCTTGGCACTTGTTGAATGGTCATCTTGCTACTATGCTGGTCAGTTTGTCCATGACTTTGATGGATCTCTTGTTGAACTGAATATTTCTCTAAGAAAAAGGTTGCTAGGGTTTTCCCTAGGTGGGTTTTCTCAGGTTAAAAATCTAATCTCTCTTGTGCATTGTGATCTCTACTGATTCATTGTTCTTATGGTTGAATTTCTGAATTTGTAATTACTTAATGATACATTGAAGTACTAAATAATCATCTACATCATTGGAAGTAATTATCAAGTTTCAGAAATAAGTGCTCATATATTTTGCACTCGCAAAATCAACATTGAGCAAAATATTGACAAACGATGGTGAAGAAGTAGGCCTATTTTCCTAGGCCCAACCTAGTGACAATCACCTTCACAACAGGGTAAATAAATAGTGGTGTTAGCTTCTTTCGGTGTAGTTAGTTCTGGAATTCTAGCCCATTCTGTTGATGGTTCTGTGCTTGTAGGTGGTTATGTTGCAAGCGCCTAATCAGTGGTATTCTTTGCCAATAACGTACATATCAGAGTTGTAGGTTGGAGACTTGGCATTTGTCTGTACATGTTCTAGTAATTAACAATATACTCTAAAGTTCTAATGGTATTAGGAATGAGATTTTCAAAAAAGAGGAGGGGAACAAATAAATAATTGTTGCCACATAGCACTGCTGCAAATATGTAAATATTGCATATTATAATCTTATCATGTCTTAACGTGCCTTAACATTAAAAAAGGACGTGAAAATGAGACCATAAAATAATGAACCATGACATTCCATGATATGTGACAATAGCTAAGTAAAATAGTATCCACCATATAATACATACATTACCCTCAAAAGGAATAAAGAATGCAGAAAAACTTGCTTCACATATGTTGTTCTGGTCACATAGTCTTTTATTCCATTTCAGTCAGAACTGGACATGTTATCAACATCCCATCATATGTGCAGTTTGCAAGGGCTACATCTTACTGCAAGATACACAAGCAGATAGAATCAAAATCTCATCAATACAACATTGCACTTATCTTCGAAGCTGCTCTCCATCTTGATGCAAAAATTTCCACTTCGACATGATAAATACCAAAGTAATGATAAGTGACACTTCGACACGATAATGATACATGTTGATGAAATGATAAAGAAGCAAAGAGAAGTTTGGGGTATTATACTCTACTTTTGTGCTAATTCTTAACAAATAATATTCAGCGGAAGCAAATTATGCTATGAATCACATGAATCACAAACAAATTTCTGCCTAACAAAACAATTCATCATTTATAAAACTCATAACTTACTTGGGCTCCTGTCTTGGGATAATGGCCCTGTTAACCACCACCAGTGGGTGACCCCTATAGGAGAAATTTTCTCCTAGAGTTGTCTTCAGCCGGCAGCCAACAACCCCTTGCAGCCACTTGATAGCTCGATGTGCTACTATTCTCCGCTGTCTGAGCTAGTCATTATGTGTCCTCACTCATTTTCCATGATCGTATGTTTGAATGTGGGCTTTCCAATCCCAAAGGTATGATTTTTCATTATGTAATTTGGTGTTTATGCTTGCTTTTTTTGGGCACATTTGGGCATGGATTAGTGGGGGGATTCAGCGGAAAGAACGGGCTTTGACTTTTATTGTTCCCTTGCCCCATCTTGGGGGTTAATATTGTATCATAAACCCGTGGGATCTCCTTTATTGGCTACTAGCTTTAGGAGCGACACTACATGGGAAACCCTGATTTTGGATTGTGTGGCCCCGCTTCCCGATACCATATATCTCACTCCCCTCCACTCATTATAAGCCCTTTTTCACATTTTTCCATCTGGGCCCACATTTGTCCATTGGGTCTATTACCTAGGAGAACATTTTTCTCCAAGATGGTCCTCAACCGGCAGCCAGCAGCCCCTTGTAGCCACCAGTTAGCTCATTGTGCCTTTTCTTTGCCACCTGAGCTAGCCATGTGCTCCCTCACCCATCTGCTATGATCATATGTTTGAAGGTGGGCCTTCCGAACCTAAAGATATGCCTTGTCATTTGATAATTGAGTATTGTAGTTTGCTTATCATGGACACTTCTAAGCATGGGTTCATGGGGTGATTCGGCAAAAAGAATGGGTTAGCTTTGTGCCCTTGTCCCCTAGCCCCCTTTTGGATATTAACCTTGCATTCTAGTCCCTCGGGATCTCTTTTACTGACCATTTGGCTTTAGGGATGGTATTTCATGGGAAACCCCGATTTTGGTTGCGTGGTCCCACTCCCTTATCTGCTTATATTACCCCATTTCTACTCATTATTACCGCATTCATCATTTCTCCCAATTGGGTCCACCATCCACATTCCTCCACTGGGTCCACATAGGGTTAGCTTGCCCCTTCCCCTTGCCCACACCTTGGGTCATGGCCTGGAATGAAGCCCAAAGGTTGATGCAGCTAAAAAGAACGAAAAAAACATATTTGGCCATGTTCAACATGAAAATGTACCACAAAATGCAAAAGATGGTCTGGACAAACACATTTAGCACGTGGGCAAAAGCCAATACATGAGCTCTATCGCATCGTCATGGCCATCACTCTAGTTCTTACAGGTTCTATGAGCCTCCTTCATCATATAGGAACCCATTATTGTCCCAACCCTTGGTGGGCAATGAACTGCCCTACTTTAAAAGGGGGTATACATTGCTATATCTTGAACATCATGCTCTTCCCCCTTGAGCTCCCAACAGTTAATAAAAGAAAATCATAAAAAAGAAAGGGGAATGTAAAGAAGGGTGAAAAAATCAAGGCCGGGGCACCTCATGTACCATGAGTACTCCCTCCTATACATTATAAACCCAAGTGTTGGCTTCCCTCTTATTAGCTACCCTTGTACGGTTGTACCCTAGCGTGTCACCCAGGGCTACCCCTTCTCATCCTCTACTTCATTCACCTATCTGTCACATGCCACCACCTTTTGAAGGATGTACCTTGAATATATTATCCGCTTTAGAAGTAGAAACCACCTAATAGGATTCTTGCTTAGCCCCATTTGGAGTTTAGGAGACATTGTTACATCTTGAAGCCCATTATGGAAGGGCAGACCATTATGAAGTCCCCACCTATGGTCCATGATTGGTAAGCTCATTTACTAAATTTCTTTAATGACTTGTTGTATTGTGGAAGGCTAGGGGACGCATTAGATCTTATGCATGATTTCATATGGTCTTCATCTTGGGTTTGGTCTCCCTATACAGGGTCCTAATCCTCCAGAGGGCTACATTAGCACATGTAGGGTTTGCATTGAAAACCATGGGCCTCCGCAACAACATACAATACTCCATGGATCCCCACAGCCATTCAAAGATTGCTCGTGGTTCACTTATTGGATGAGGAAGATGCATCTGATCCATCATGCCCAACTGGCCTTAGATTTGCACCATACACTTGGCAGATGGTCCAAGACTTGCATGATGATGTGGCATCACCTACACCATCATCCTAGCCCTTGTAGGCAATCTACATGCATCTTCGATTTGTTTAGAGACCCATGAGTGTAGAAAATCCTGTAGATTCACAAGTTCATGTAATCTACTAAAACAAGAGACAAGAATCTACTTCGACTCTTTACAGTGGAATCACATAAAGATCGAGCAAAACAATAATCGACAAGAGGAAGAACATCAAGGGCACATAACACAAGAAATATCTGGAGAAATCCACAACTCAAAACTCCAGTACTATATTGTATTAATACAGAAAATCAAGATGAAATTACAATGCTTGTTCTCTCAAGAACAATCCCAACACTCGGCAAATTCAATCTCCAACTCAAGCAATCTCAGGGCCAAAGCTTAGCCTCTTCAGAAGCTCTCCAAGTCTCTATTCCAATGCACAATTCCTATGGAGGATAGCTTGTATTTACATGGAAATAAAGCCTCTAAAAACTGCGCAATCCCTTAAGGATCAGTGCTTGAACGTATGCACTATCAGTGCAACTAAGAAAAATCTAAAACCAATAGTACACTGTCCCTGCACTATAGTCTCAATTGGGTCTTTCTCAAAATCAACATGCATGAGTTTTTGATGTGGGAATATTCAGTTAACTGGAGTAGCACTAGTTGAGTGCACTAATGCATCAACTGACTGTTAACTCACTATTAGTTCCTCAAACAGTTTGGAACTAAATTAACTGGACTTAGCTCAATAAACTAAGTTAACTAATTACAACTCATACTTGACTCATCCTGGACCCCTATAATATAGGGAGAACATATACATGACTTCAGAAGACTTCCAACTCGAAATTCCCAAGTTAATTAAGTTAATTAAACTTAATTAACTATTTACAAGTTGCTATGAGAAAATAATTACAATTTAATTCAAGGACAAATTAAATTGGAATTTCTTGATTCTATTTTTAACATTTATTGTTGCTATTCTCAACACTCGCTCTCAACAAGAAAGGAATTCAACTCAATCCTGATCCTAAACCTTTGGAATGTTTTGCATGCAACACTTCTCTCGAGTGTTGTAGCTCCAACAACTCCAAAAACAAAAAACATCCAACTTGAATCAGAATGATGCCTCTGTCATCAAAGTCTCTGACTACTATTGCCTTTGTCGAATGAAAACTCTGCGCTTCTGTTGACTTTGCCTTTCTGCACTTGTTGTCAACCCTCTCTATGCTCTTCAGTATCTGAATGCTCTAGCCTCTGTCACTTTGATCTATGACTGCATCAATCCCACTGATTCCTCCTGCTGCTATGTACTTTGGCTCCCGTAGCAAGGTACGGTCCATGAGATAAAACCAGTCAATGGACCTTGTCCAATTTCAGCCCTCTTGGGACTAGCACTTCACATCGCCCCACCTCACACCTAGAGGTATCGCTGCATGTGATCCCTCTGCCCACCTGACTTGAAATTTCCCCGTACTGGTGGTCTCTGCATGAGTGGATGCCTCCATTCAGTCTCCTCTTTGCTTCTCCAATTGTGGCTGCTCCACAATTGTCTGAGACTGCTTCTTCTCTGCTTGAGTAGATCTCTCCACTCGGTCTCCTCTCAGCTTCTCTAGTTGTGGTTTCTCCACAACTTCCTAAAGCTGCTTCCGAGGCTTCTTCTGGGGCTGCATGTTGAGAGGTAATTTAATCTCCCTCTCAACCACCAAGTCTCTAACCTTTGCTTTGCTCCTCAAGGCTTTGCATGCATCTTGAAGCCCAAGAGCATACATGTTCTTGACCCGTGCACCAATCTATTTCACCCGTCTCGTGGTGATGTGTCTAAGGAAAACCTTTCCCTTACTAAAAAACACATCATAGCCATGGTCTTCCAATACCACGACTGAAACAAGATTCTTCTTTAGTCCTGGAACATACATCACATCTGTGATCTTGAGAGGGGAGCCAAACTCCCTTTGAAAGGTAACTATACCGATCTTAGTAGCTCTATACCTCTCGTCATCTCCAAACTCTATGCTTTGCTTGAGGTCTTTCTCCTCAAAATCACTAAAGAGATCTCTATTCCTCGTCATATGGAATGAGGCACCGCTATCAAGATACCACACGCCTCCCATGGCAGTGCCGACCATGCATGCAATGAGAGAGAAATCAAGTTTGAATTGTGAAGCTAGAGCTTCACCTGCTACCGCTACTGTCGGCTCCTTCTTGCTTGCTTTCCTCTGTGGGCAGTTCTTGGCATAGTGCCCATGCTCGTGATAGTGAAAACACTTGACTTTCATCAAGTCCATCTTCTTTCTGCCCTCCTCGCCTTGGGACTTCTTTCCCTTGGCCCACTTTGCCTTACTCGCTAAGGCAAAATCCTCTTCCACTTCCTTGGAAGAGGTCCCATCTCTGGTGTTCCTCCTGATCTCATCCTGCATCAAATCCGACCATAGTCGTTCCCAATCTGGCAGCTTCTCCCGACCATTGATAGAGTCCTAATAACTATGCCAACTCTTTGGGAGTCCAAGAAGAGCAAGACTCACCATATCTTCCTCGACAATCGTGATTCCAACACTTCCAAGTTCATCACGACATTGAGTGAACTTGGTCAAGTAATTTGGAATTGACTCGCTTGCCTCCATCTTGATTTTTCGAAGTTTAACTTTAACTGCCAACTTCCTATGGTCACTGCTATTCTGGAAAAGGTCCTTTAATGCTTGCCACATAGCATGCAGAGTTTCCTTCCCATGGAGACTCGAGACAATGTGGTCTCGAACTCCCTCAAGGATTATCCGCCTTGCCCTTGCCACACTCTTCTTCCATTCGGCCAGATTCTGAGCATTCGATGTTGGTGGCTTAGGAATGTCTTGATCAATGAATTCCTTCAAGCCATTATCCTCCAACATGACTTCCATCTTGTCTTTCCAAGCTATATAATTCGAGCTGCCACCCAAGGCATACTTGAGCCGCAAACCATAGAACACTATCTGTCGATCCTGAAGTATTATTGCAAATTCGAATTTCACCTGTAACTCAGAAACTCAAAACTTTGAAATCTCCTCTACAGAGCTGATTTTAAATCAGCGATATCTCCCTCATCCAAACTTTGATTCGGCCATTTTTTTTGAATTTTGGTATCTTTTCCAAGGAATCCGGATACACAATTTGTTTATGAAAATTTTGCACATAAATTCTCAGATCTGCTCTACAAACTCTCAGCCAAAAAAACAATCCAGCTTCACTACCATGTAGAAAATCCTATAGATTCACAAGCTCATGTAATCTACTGAAACAAGAGACAAAAATCTACTTCTACTCTTTATAGCAGAAGCACATAAAGATCAAGCAAAACAATAATCGACAAGAGGAACAACATAAAGGGCACATAACACAATAAATATCCGGGGAAAACCACAACTCAAAACCCCACTACTATATTGTATTAATCTGGAAAATCAAGATGAAATTACAATGCTTGTTCTCTCAAGAATAATCTCAACACTCAACAAATTCAATCTCCAACCCATAAGCAAGCTCAAGGCCAAAGCTTAGCCTCTTCACAAGCTCTCCAAGTCTCTATTCCAATGCATGATTCCTATGGAGGATAACTTGTATTTAAAGGGAAATAAAGCCTCTAAAAACTACACAATCCCTTAAGGATAAGTTCCTGAATGCATGCACTATCAACGCAACTCAGAAAAATCTAACACAAATAGTACATTGTCCCTGCACTCTAGTCTCAACTGGGGCTTTCTCAGAATCGACATGCATGAGTGTCTGATGAGGGAATATTCAGTGAACTGGAGTAGCACTAGTTGAGTGCACTAATGCATCAACTTACTGTTAACTCGCTATTAGTTCCTCAAACAGTTTGGAACTAATTTAATTGGACTTAACTCAATAAACCGAGTTAACTAATTACAACTCATACTTAACTCATTCTGGATCCCTATTATATAGGGAGAACATATGCATGACTTCAGATCTACTATGCAAACTCTCGGCCAAAAAAACAATCAAGCTCCAATACCATGTAGAAAATTATGTAGATTCACAAGCTCATGTAATCTACTGAAACAAGAGACAAGAATCTACTTCTACTCTTTACAGCGGAAGCACATAAAGATAGAGCAAAACAATAATCGACAAGAGGAAGAACATCAAGGGCACATAACACAATAAATATCCGGAGAAAGCCACAGCTCAAAACCCCACTACTATATTGTATTAATATGGAAAATCAAGATGAAATTACAATGCTTGTTCTCTCAAGAACAATCCCATCACTCAGCAAATTCAATCTCCAACCCATAAGCAAGCTCAAGGCCAAAGATTAACCTCTTCACAAGCTCTCCAAGTCTCTATTCCAATGCACGATTCCTATGGAGGATAGCTTGTATTTAAAGGGAAATAAAGCCTCTAAAATTGCGCAATCCCTTAAGGATCAATCCCTGAATGCATGCACTATCAGTGCAACTCAGAAAAATCTAACACAAATAGTACACTGTCCCTGCACTCTAGTCTCAACTAGGTCTTTCTTAGAATCGACATGCATGAGTTTTTGATGAAGGAATATTCAATTAACTGGAGTAGCACTAGTTGAGTGCACTAATACATCAACTGACTGTTAACTCGCTATTAGTTCCTCAAACAGTTTGGAACTAATTTAATTGGACTTAACTCAATAATCTGAGTTAACTAATTACAACTTATACTTAACTCATCCTGGACCCCTATAATATAGGGAGAACATATACATGACTTCAGAAAGACTTCCAACTCGAAACTCCTAAGTTAATTAAATTAATAATTCAAGGACAAATTAAATTGGAATTTTTGGATTCTATTTTTAACATTTCTTGTTGCTATTTTCAACAATGAGGACACTTGTGTGCCCCCACATGTCATTTGGAGCACCACAGGTTATTATAAGGGGCCAACCCCTTGTCCACTGCTTTTGAGGGTCCTGCTCTTCATTATGGCACCCATGGACCTCATTAGGCCTCTTAGAGGGCCCTACTATGAAAATTCCACAAGAGGAACCCCTACTGCAACAAACCGATGTTACTTCTCCTACTTGTTAATCCATACAAGTTATTTATCATGTTCTACGGTAAATATCGAAGTAAATACTACTGCAACCTTCACTTAATTAAATTATAAGCAGAAACAAGATACTGAGCAAGAAAGAAAATACAACACAATAGACACCGTTATTTTTGGACAAATGTCCCTGGAAAAACCCAATGTAGGAAAACCGGTGCAACAGCGTTGAGGGTTTTATATTATTAAGCAGTAGCAAATTCTGAATACATTTATGAATACCTCTTAGGTTATTCAATTACAAAGAGAGAAATATTGGCAGAAAGATTTGTGAGATTACCTCACACAATCACCAAGAAAATCTCGGTTGATCCGGATATTGAATGAATGGCCTTTGGCAGGCCCTACGTTGGTTTGCGCAGTCCTCACGCAGGCTCTGCATCAACCTCTCTAGGCTCTACGTCACTCAGTTTGCTGATTGAATGGCTGCCTGAAGTCTCTTCTCTTAGCCTCTCGGTCTTACACCTCAGCTCTCGGCTTCTGAAATTGACTCTCCTCAACAAAATCTCGGACTCTCTCTCACCCTCTGCGTTGCCTCTGCGTGGCCCTTCGTCAGCCTCTGCGTCTGGGCTATTGGATCACTCTCTGCTGATGATTCTTCAGCTGAGAAAATCTCTCTCTCTCTCTCTCCATATGCTATCCCTGCCCCTCAACTGCAAGAAATCTCCTCAATCGAATTTCCTTATGAGAACTTCTCACTTTAGAAATTCGATCTCTTGATCTCTCTTGGTGTGTTTTCCAAATGACCCTCAAGCCCCTTTTTATATCTTCCCGTTGGACAACCAACGGCCTAGATTAACTCCTAATCAAAGGTTCAGATCATTTTGGCTTGATCTTCGTCTTCTTCTAGAAGTTACACCCACAATTAGATTAATACCCATTAATATTTTAATTTTCCTAAGTTTAGACTTAGGAACTCCATTAAAAATATTAATTATTTTAATAAAATCGTTTTTGGGTGGAATTTCCCAAAACGCTTTCTGGGTTCTTTGGAATACGTGTGCCCAAGCCTCTCTGCAAAATTTGAGGCCTAGTGCACATTCGATGCTACCCCAAATCAACACCTACGACATGCATAGATTATTATTTGACTTCTTGAGAGGCTTATTCTTTCATTTATGAGCTAGTTTGGTGGGCTTGTCACTAAAAGTTGAATTATTAGAACATTATTTTATTTTTGGGACTTATGTAGGCAAAGGAGGCTAATTGGAACTCCTCATTAGTGTATAAATACAAGTGAGATGAGTTCATTTGCTCATCATCACTTTGGCTTGGATTTTTTCTCTCTTGAGAATTTCACACTTTTTCTAGAGGAGGAATTGGAGCTTTATGGATGAATTTTGATGTGCGGATATTGGTCTATCTTATCTTGGAGCTTCACTTTTGTCAATTGTGGATGGTTGGATATATTCTGTTACATGTAAGTACATGCTTTTAATGTTATTATTGTTTACTTTATCATATACATTGGACTGAGATTTTCACTATTTTTAGGGCTAATTGCTACACGCATTTACTGCTTTAAACTGTGGAATTTTGTGTCTATTATAACATCTCTCAATGTATGGGCTATGTAATGTGAATGAAATCTCCTAGGGTTAATTCTATCAATGAATTGACCTTGATAAGCCATCTCCTTTGCACATTGAAGTATAAAAGATGCAAGATTGCTTCTCTTGACTTAGAAGGCTAGTGAAGTAGTCTTGAAGCCTCCTTGACCAAAAACCAGAGGCCCTCAATCATATTTATCATAGACTCCATTCTCCCAAGACTAAGGCACTGATCTACCAAGAGGTGGTCACCTAAAATCACATCTTTTTCACCTTTTCCTAGGTCTAGCCAAGTTGGGTCACCCAGGCATCATTTCCCGACAAACTAGCCCTCCAAAAAGTTCGATCTACTGCACTGGTGTCTCTTCAAGGCCTCCTCCAATTTTGAAGCCATTCCGACAGTGGAGTTGGGAGAAAAGGCAAGTCCTAGCTCCGAGAGCAAACTTTGCCCTAACATCCCCAAGGCTAGTGCCTCATAGGATCAAGTCAACACCTTCAAGTGAAAATTCTTTCTTTGATCCTTCCCCCACCTTGTCTAGGGTAAGAACATCATTGCTTGCCATACTCTTTCCTCCTACCCTAGACTGGGTCCAATTAGTCTCGTGTGGTCTCGTTCCTTTGAAAAGACAACTCTTCAAGAACCATCCGGGATACTAATTTCAACAAGGATTTTAGGGGTTGGGAAACTCCTTCACAAGTCATATCCCATAGAAACCTCGCTTCCTTTCCCTAGAATACATTGTACCTTGCTTAGAAAGCAAGCAAGCTCCATCCTTCAAGCTCTTCTGGGAAAGGGATTATTCAGGTCACTCATATCCATTCATTGATTTATCCCTCATCGGTGACTCCACAATATACCGAGTCTCCTCTTATCGGTGAAAGTCCATAAAGAGAAGGGAGCCTTAGCTGAGGTGACAGTGGGCTAAGTTTCCATTTGTTTCCCTTGGTTTAGCATTTGCCCTCTAGGGATCCCCTTTAGGTCCCCTGCTAGTTTGAGTGATAACAATACCAAACCAATTGATCTTGTCACGGAACTAGCCGGTTCGGTACAATTTGACCAGAGATGTTCGAAACACAATTTTCTTAAGGAAAATACAAAAATGTTTGAGTGGGGCAACTTAATATTCAAGCCTATGGCCCCAATATTGCTATGCAATCATCATAATGTTAAATTCTTAAAGTAAAAGGGTTAACATTACCATGAAATGACTCGGGATGTTTGCGAGTGGTTTTGACCTCATTCGATTTCATATGGAGAAAGTAGAATTTTAAATCTCACTCAAAATCTAGCAGACTTAATAGTTTTTTAGGATTTCATGATTGGTGGGATTGCAACGTTTCCATTGGATTTTGTCATGTACGAGGGTATGGAACTAGTATTTAATCAAGGGCACCGAGCCCTCTATGTACCTTGATGTTAGTGGCATTGGTTGTTGAACTCCTCTATCATGACCCTACTAAAAATGTACCCATTGCTCAAACAAAATCTTGACTTGACATTCTATGTTTTTTCTATCTTATTTTAATGCTTAAAGGTTGATATTGATGACAAAGATCCCAATATAGGCAATGATTTTGATAATATGTAGGTATTTGTTGTAGCATGATTTTTTTTAATGTTAGAGGCCATTTAGAGCCTGTTTGTTGATGTATTTTCGATTCAAAGACGGATTGCACTCAATGATATTTTGGTTATGTGCAACCTTACATGTTATATAAATGAGAACTTTTTCTTATTTGTGTATAAATGGTTTGGATTCATATGGATGCACATGAATATATATGTTTCTCTTTAAAATTTGAATATTTTATTTGTTTTTGGTCAACTGATTTTTTGGTCCATTTTTTTTACTGGTTCCAGTCTGGTTCCGACTAGTTCTCGGTTTAGAGGGTTTTATAGTTTGATCATGAGTTTGGTTTCGATAACATTGTTTTGTACAAGTGGCTTAAAGAAGCCCAAATGAAAAATGGTATTGTACCACCATTTGGAAAGGGGAAGCCATTGTGCCCATTGGTGTGGCTTTTTGAAGGTAAATCATCTCAAATAGGTTTCTAAGTACTTGTTGACTAGTTTTGTTTGACCATCAGTTTGAGGATGATATGCAATGCTCATATTTTTTTTTGTAAGCTTGGTAGGTCCTTCCATTTTCATTAATATAAAAGAAAGTTACATCCACATAACATAATAGTTAGGTGGCCTCAACTTGCCCTGAGGGAAACCAAGTTTGTTGGCCACCTAACAACGTGATATGCCATCCAATAACAAAAAATAATAAGTCTTTCTAACCAAGCTAGATAAGTCTGAATGTCTTTGCCTTGCTTGAATACTACATGCCTAAAAACAAAATGATCAATATTCTGAAAACTAAAAGCTTCCCGCATACAAAAAGAGAAAGGAAACTGAGAGACCAGCTAGCATACTACTCTGCTCCCTTGGTAGACGCAGACTCCACTGGAGCCAAGTCCTTAGCATTGGAACCCGGGAGCTCTGTCTGTGAGAGAATGCAAGGGAGGTGATCTTCTATTCGTCGAAGGTGGCCATCTTGTTTTTGCATCTGAAACTGGAGCTTCTGAAATTCCTATTTATAGTTAGGAAAGTCCTGCACCATTGCTGCCATGCCCACAGAGACCTGCTCCAAAGCCTTTCCCAAGATACTCTTCATGGACCAATACAAGAACAAGGTCTGTTTGAATTGAGTGACGTGACCACGGGTGTGCCCTGGATCCGGCACCATAGCCCACCAGTCCTCCACCTCAATTTCCATCGAGCTAGCTTGACGGTTCAAGTCTGCTTCCCATTCCTCAATTAACTGTTGGATTTCCTCATTCGTTCCTTCATGATAAGCTGTAGCTGCATCATTTATGATGCTGGCAACTGGTTTTCGACCCCTCGATTTGCCCCCAGAGGAGTTGGGCTGCCCTGCCATCTCGACCCCCTTGGTTCTTCTGTCGTGGCCGCTCAAGGCTGGGCTTCATGACTTTTCAGTTGCCGACCAAGCCATTGCCGACCAAGCCATTGCCGTGTGCTTACAGTTTTTAGTGGAGAAAATGGTAAATCGAATTGCTTGCATAGGTGGTAGCCCGAGCCTAGAAGCTCCCAGCTTCCAGGTGACACTACCGCCCCACACACCTGCCAAGGAAGAAGCATGAAACAATAATTTCCAATAAAGAACCTGAGGGACTTCCTCCCTTCTCTTCCATTGCATACCTTCCTTACCGACCGACCCAAACAGAGTTACAACCGCCACAACCCAGAGCCCATTAACATAATAGTCACAAAATGATATGAAGAAGACTTATACCATAGGGACAAACCTATCGCAGAGCCACAAACATATGCCCAAGAAGACTCCCACAGGGGTAGAGGTCATGGAACCCACATAAAAGCCTCCAGGGAACAATTCGGCTCCAGAACAAACAGAGAAAAAGCCCTGATCCATCCCCAACAAATTCGGAAAGACAAAACCAGGAGCAAAATTGTAAACTACCCATCCCCAAGTCCCAGCGATGCCAGGTCGAGCTAGAAGGATGTCCCAGGGACCGACCGTAGAGACAGAAACCCCATATAACCCCATCCTGGATAAGATAATCCCGAACAGAACAGACACAAAGACCATGTCGGGCAGATGGACCTATTTCAATAGGAAAACATACGCATGCAGTTTATGGAGCCTCTCTTTCTTACAAACCCCGACAATTCAAAACCATACAGTCCCAATTCCATCAAACAGATAAGCCGTTGCATGGAGGAGAGAAAGGAATGGCGGATCACATACCAGTTTACCCACGCAGGGAGAAGACTAGCCCGCCACCTCGCTTGAATCCGAGTCGTTCCACAGAGCTCGACACCACCCTTCCACACTCCTCTACCTTGAACAAAACACTTACCAACTTCTCTAACAGAGCAACTAACCAAATGCCAAAACCAAAACACTATACTGCTGTCACCTCTTGCGGGAGTATTTACACCATCCATGCACAGAGCCACTGCAACAAATACCTCAAGCATGTGGAGGGTGGTGGGTTTTTACCCCAAGGGCATCGTCATTTAGAGCTTCATGGTCATGCTGGGCTCATCTTGTTGGGTCAGGCTTAGTCTTTGCGGGGTTAGACTCTGGCTTGAGCTTGTTAGGTCTTCTCTCGGGATCCGCAATCTGAGGTTTGAGGTCTTGCTTGGGTTAGCTGCATTTGAAGTATAGCTTCATGTTTTGGTTAGCTGAAGGCTTCATGATCTAGGAGTTCTTGCTTAGTTGAATCTGGGCTTAGGGGCTTCATCTTAGGAGGTCTTAGCCCCATCTTATTGGGTTAGCTTCTGGCTTGAGCTTATGGGATTGATTGAGGAAGAAGGGAATCTTCATGCTGAATGCTGGGTTGGTATGCTTGCTTGGATGCTTGGGATGCTTGCTTAGTGACTTACTCTAGATGATTCTTAGTGTGCCCCTGAATCCTTATGTATGCTTACTTTGAGGCTAAGTTGCACGAAACGGGGAAACGGGTACGAGTTTCCGAAACGGGCACGGGTACAAAATGTGACCCCCCAAATTTTGGAAATGGGGAAACACAATATCTATATATATATATATATATTAGGACATTTAAGAAATATGTGCAATCATAAGGCAACATGATACATTCTAATTTATTACATTATGATTAAATTGTCAATTGTCAATGCATAAACTATAAGTCTCTAAATTCACATCACATTTACTCATGAATGATCACATAATGAAAATAGTGATATCCAAAATCAGCCACAAGAAATTTCTAATTTCTTGTCTTGTGCTTGATTGGGAGTCTCCTCCTACATAGTTGAATGACCTTAATGCTCTTGATTAAATACAAGTTCCATACCCTAGTACCCTAGGTGCTCTTGATTATTGGTGGTCTCCCCTGCATAGAGGGCTTGGTTCTCTTGATTAAATACAAGTTCAATACCCTAGTACATGACAAAATCCAATGGAAACATTGCAATCTCCCCAATCCTGAAATCCTGAAAAACAGATAAGTTTGCTGGATTTTGAGTGAGATCTAAAATTCTACTTTCTCCATATGAAATCCGATGAGGGCGAAACCACTCTCAAACATCCTGAGTCATTTCATGGTAATGTTAAAAATTTAAGTAAAAATGACATTCTCCTTTATCTTTCGCTAAGAAGAATGTCACTTTTACTTTAAGAATTTAACATTACCATGAACTGCATATTAACACTAGGGCCGTAGGCTTGAACATTAGGCTGCCCCACTAAATTAGAAGCGAAAAAAAAGAAAAGAAAAAAAGAAAATGTCAAGTGTTAACTGGAAACTCCGTCGTATGGCCTGGAAACTTGTTTCCGGTCGTATTGGCCACGTTTCCCTAGCGTGAAACGGGCCAGTACGGCCGGAAACGAGTTTCCAAGCTGTACGGTACGAGTTTCCTTGTTTCCGTTTCGTTTCCGGCCGGAAACGAACCCCTGGGCAACGTTTCCTGCAACTTAGCTTTGAGGTCATGAATTAGACTCATGCTTACTCAATATGCTTATGAGTCTCCACCGCCGGAAACGAACCCCTGGGCAACGTTTCCTGAAACTTAGCTTTGAGGTCATGAATTAGACTCATGCTTACTCAATATGCTTATGAGTCTCCACCCTATGTGCCAATTCTTCTTTCAGCTACACTATGCCGATTATTAGGAAGAACCTATGACCTTTTGTCATAATGGAATTGTTGTCCGGCTTGCACCTCGATCGGGGGAGATATGCAATGCTCATATTTAGCTATGGATCTTGAAGTTCAAATAGCTCCTACCAAAATTTGTTGGTGGATGAGGGGTATTGATTTGAGACAATGGAAGTGGTTTACCATGTAGCTTATAGATTTGATCCATGAAGGCCTAGGCAATTGAGGAAGGAGTGAAAGGATGAGCTAGGGCACACAAATGAGAAACTTTTGAAAGACGATCAATCACCACCATAATGGCTAATTTGTTGCTTGCTATTGGGAGTCCCACAATAAAATCCTTTGAAATTTCTATCTAGATTTGTGTTGGGATTGGTAAAGCTTACAATGCCCCTAGCATCTTCATCATCTCTCCCTTGCTTCTTTGGCAAGCATCACAGGTTGTTATGAAATCTTGGATATCCAATTTCATGCCTTCTCAGCATAATAAACACTTTGTTGGTGATGAATGTAGCTCCTCTACGACTTGTTTTAGGGTCGAATTTTTTGTTAAAAGAATGTGCCCTTTATACTGCAATGTATCTTGTTGCCATTTATAAATTTTAGGTTGGTTGGGATTTATCTGAAGCTATTAATTAGGTTGCGTTAAAGTATTGTTTTCTATGTGAACCACGTTAAAGTATTGTTTTCTACGTGAACCATCTTGGACTCGGTAATGATAAAGCATTAACCACAACATTCTCTTATTCCTTCTTATATATGATCTCATAATCATACCGCAACATCTTAGTGACCCATTTAGGTTGCTCTAGTGGAGGCAAGCATCGTTCAAGAAGTACTTCTGACTATGATGATCACTCTTTATCTCAAAACACCTTCCTATGAGATATGGTTGCCAAGTCACTACTGCATGAATGATATCCATCATTTCCTTCTTATATGTGGATTTTCCCAAATTGTGGTCATGCAATTGCATTAGGTGAATTTTGAGGTTTAAAATGGGCCTCCTAAGGAAAATAATAAAATAATAGTTAAAATAGTAAAATAAGAGTTATGATTTTTGAAAGAAAAAGAAAGGAAACTACCATTTTATTGTTTTTTCAGCTTATCTACTTATAGGTTTACTCAAATTTAAAGTGTAGACACCCGTTGGATGTAGAATTAAATTTCACATCCTACGAGTACCCACCCTACATACTTTTGAGAAGACCCACATCGAAAAAAATTGAAGATACATTGAAAAATCCCAATGGGCATAGGAGGGGCACTACTCGGGAAACCTTGATTGAGATAACGTATTCCATCTATCCCTATTCCATACTTACATCTTTCAATCTTACATTATAAGTCCATATTCCACCTCCATTCTTCAGGTTCAACTGACCATTGGTTCTCTAGGATTTGGCACCCATACATTCACATACCTGGGTAGGGGCCGAAACTTGGCCCTAAAAGGTTGATGCAACTAAAAGAAAAGGAAAGAGTAGATCATGGCCACAAAACAAAATAAAAGAATATCAAAATGCAAAAGATGGCTAGGACATACACATTAGGAAGTGGGCAAAATCCTAGCATGAGCTCCATCTCACTCATTATGGCCATCACTCGGTTCCTGAGCATATGCTGCTCCTATACATCATAAAAGGAACCCTTGCATGTCCCAACCTCAATAGGCAATGAGCTGCCTCATCATTAAGGGGTAATGCAACTGCTAGACATCATACAAAACAAGCTCTAACCCTTTAAGCGATGAGTATTAATACATAGAAAGATCAAACAAAAGTAAAAGGCACACAAGAGCGGTGGAAAAACAAAGGCAGAGTTGGTAACTCATGCATCCACGATTGCTCCCTCACATCTATACACTCTCGATGTGGATCCCCATCATGTTGGTCCCTTTGACCATGGCACTTGATCATGAAGTCCAGTGTTGCGGGGGAGCGCCCCCCCCCCCTCGAACCCGCTCCCGAAGCGCGCTCCGGGCGGGAGCGGCTCGGGAGCGCGCTCCCAAAATCGCTCCTGGACGGGAGCGATTTTCGGGAGCGCGCTCCCTTAAAAAAATTTACGTTCCCTGCTCTGATAGGGAGCGTTTCAGGGAGCGATCGCTCCTGAGCTCCCGGAGCGCTTTTTAATGCCCGGGAGCGATCGGGGAGCGATCGCTCCCGGGCATTAAAAAACGCTCCGGGAGCGATTTTTAACCGGCCGGGAGCGGTTCGGCGGAAAAAAATTCCGCCGGACCCGAAAAATCAAAAAAATTTAACTAATTTTTTTTTGTTTATAAGCCCAATGGGCCAAAAAAAACTCATTTCAACTTCATTGAGCTTGAGATTGAGAGCTGAGCAAGAGCAAAGGAGCAAGGAGCAAGAGCTGAGGAGCAAGGAGCCAGAGCTGAGGAGCGAGGAGCAAGTGCCAAGGAGCGAGGAGGAAGCTTGCAGAGGTAAGTAACTTAATCATTTAGTTAGTTTAGCTGGTTAGGTAGTTAATTTGGTTAGTTTCATTTACCTGTTTGACTTTAAAGATCATTAATTTAAATTAAATTAATAAATTAAATGAATTAATCCCAATAAACTGAATTAATTTGCAGATTCAAGACTCAAACCCTACAAACATCAAACACGATGGACCTGAGCATTTTTATTGGCATTTTCCTCTTCCTGGTCCCCTTTCTGGTTATTATGGTGGTGGAGAGTAGGAAACGGAGGGGGCCTGAAACTGAAGAGGTGGATGAAGAAGCCGGAGGAAGTCAAATGGGTGAAAACCCCAGTGAGGAGGATGTGGAGGAGGGTGAACATGAGGGTCAAAAAACTAAACAAGACCAAACTCCATTGTGGAAATATGTTCACAGGGCTGAAACAGGGAGAGGGGGTGGAACCACTAAATTTCATTGCCCCCATTGCAACACTGACTACACAGGCTCATACACCCGTGCTAGAAGACACCTCTGCGGGAAAAGGCCATGGGATGGAGAGAAACAAATAGGAATCAAAACTTGTGACAAGGTGTCAACAGCAGATAGAGCCAAATACATAAAGGAAGAGGAGGACGCCCAATACAGAGCAAAAAGATCAAGGGGTTTCTTTGAACCAAGCTCACAAAGAACTCCTTCAGCGTCCTCCCAAGGCAGTGGATATGGACATGGAGGCACAGGGTCATCATCTTTACGCCGTAGCACCATATCAGATTTCCTTGATGAGGGGTGTAGGAATGATGTGGATTCAAAAGTTTACAGGTTCCTCTATGCATGTGGGATACCATTCAATGTTCTACGCTCACCTTATTGGCACGAAATGGTTTCTGCCATAAATGATGCCCCTAAAGGATACAAGAGCCCTGGGTATGACAAGGCAAGAACTGTTGGCCTTGATCATGAAAAAGCAAAAATATCACATTCTTTGAATAAAATGACAAGTTCTTGGACTGACAATGGGGTGTCCATTGTATCTGATGGATGGACAAATGTAAAAGGCAAGCCATTGATAAGTGTTCTTGCTGTGTCTGTTAGTGGTCCCATCTTTCTAGCTGCACATGATTACTCAGACAAGTTCAAGACCGCTATCAACATTGCAGAAGCATTGCTTGAAACAATTGAGCGTATTGGCCCATACAATGTCATCCAAGTCATCACTGATAATGCTCCTAATTGTAAGGCAGCGGGAGCAATTATTGAGGATAAATACCCGAACATATTTTGGTCTGGATGTTTGGTTCACACATTGAACCTTCTGTTGCATGATATTGTCAAAAACAAAAATGAACAATACCAATGGATTGGTGATTTGTACAAGAAAGGAAAAAAAATGATAAAATTTATTACAAATCATAGCAATACCCATGGCCTTTTCCGCAGTCACTCGAGATTGGAGTTGCTGAAGATTGCGAGGACTAGATTTGGTAGCTATTACCTCACCTTCAGGCGCCTTTTGAAGGTAAGAGAGGCATTAGCTAGCATGGTATCAAGTCCACATTGGCAGGTGTTAAAGGAAAGGGCTACAAATGTAGCTGACATTGCAGGTTTTGAAACGGTGGAGGAGGCCGCTCTTGATGGGCAGTTTTGGACAACTGTGAGACAGGTATTGGATTTCACCAAGCCAATTTATAACATGATTTGGTTTGCAGATACAGACAAACCAGTGATTGGCGAGGTGTATGAGCAAATGGATACCATGTTGGGGGAAATAAAAGACATTGTTCATAACAAAGATCCCGACTTGTACAAACTGATTCACGATTGTGTGTGTGAACGGTGGAATAGGCTTAACCTTCCACTACGTTGCTTGGCGTATATCCTTACGCCAAAATACTACTCAGATTCTTGGTTGGGCAAACCTGCAGCAGGGGGTGGTGTTAGGACCAAACCCCATTTAGATCGAGAGGTAACTAGAGGATATCTGGAAGCATTAGAAAAGTTGGTGCCTGACAGGGAGGAATGTGCAGCTGTGCGCCTTGAAATAGGCAGATACTTCACTGGCAGTGGTTTGTATGGTAACTTCCATGCAATGGATGACAAAGATAAATTTGATTCTCTCACATGGTGGGAAACATATGGCGGCCACGGACTTTTGTGAAAATTGGCAATAAAAGTTCTTTCACAGGTTGTAAATTCTTCTTCTGCAGAGAGGTGTTGGAGCACCTACAGTTATATACATAATGTGAAAAGAAACAGGCTCAACGAAAACCGAGCAGAAAGCTTGGTTTATGTGCACTACAACTTGAAGTTGTTGAGCCATTACTGTGATCGGGCTAATGGAGATCCCACATATAAAATTTGGGACAATCACCCTGAGGACGACAATTTGGAGGATGGCATTGTACATATGGAAGAACTAGAAGAGGAGCTTGTACGGGATGAAGCTGAAGCAGCTGCAGCAGCCATGGCACCTCCACCTCCACCATCCAGTAGCAGTTCTCGGGGCCCGAGTCTTGTTCCATTGCTGTCACCACCTCCATCGGCACCCTCGCGTGGAGGCTCTAGTTCTGGTCGTCGGTCTGGGCGGGAGACTCCTAGAAGACCACCACGACCTACTTATACTCCTGGAGACTCTCGTGGCAAGGGCCACTTGTAGATTTACAGTTTACTTGTCTTTTTTAGTTTCTATTAGACTTGTCACTTTAGTTTTCATAACTGTTCAGTGTTGAGTTTTGAGTCCTTGACTCTTGACTCTTGACTCTTTCATATCATTATGACATTATGATATTTTTTGTAAACATTATATCACTGTGACAATGAAAATTTGAAGTTGGAAGTTGGGCCTTGGCAATTATAACTCATTGGTAATGATTGTGAATTATGAATATGATGCTTTGTGAAAGACTAGTCACTAAAGTTGTTTCATTTCATCTCATTATTCATGTTTCATTTTATAAATTTTTAACATTTCATATCATGTTAACAGTTAGAAGTTAGGAGTCAGGACTTAGAAATATCTTCGATATTACTTCTTGTAATGGTTAAACTTGGCTTACAAGTACAACTTGTTACTTTGGTGATCAATGATGATAAATGTTATTGAATTTTCAATTCTGAAAGCTTGAAGTTGAAACTTTAATATTGAATTTGATGAATCATGATTTATAAGACTCAATATGTTGCAGTTGTAATATGTATTTTAATTTTACTAAGGTTGATGACGATTATAATTTCTAGATGATTGATGTGATATGGTTCAATGATCAATTTATGTTTTTTTATGTTTTTTATGTCTATTTCATCATTCTACATGTTTTTGTTGACATATATGTATCAAAAATTAAAAAATATAAAAAATATATATATTTTTAAAAAATCGCTCCGGGATTCGCTCCCAAACCGGGAGCTTCTGAAAATGGTCGCTCCCGCTCCCGCTTCCGCTCCCACTCCCAAGTAACATTGATGAAGTCTTTTCCCCTCCATACCATCATTATTCATTAACACCTATTAATTGAAGGGCAGACTGACGAAATGTTGCTTCCCCTTAGGGGCTGGAAAAACCTAATAGGGTGGTCCTTTAGCCATTCCTACCTAGGGAGGAAACACCATGGCGAATTCACGACCCCAATTTTGTAAGGGAAGCCTTATTTGAAGTATTAAATAATCCTTTACATTCAAGCTTGGTTCACTTAGATGCAAAAATGATTATTTTTCGTGATTACTAGTTGCTTTCACTAGACTTTATGTTGTGATTGTTAAGTGGTTCAACAACCCATGACTTGGGCACCTTACCCACAGGTACGTAGGCCCTAGAGAAGTATATTGGCACCCACAGGTGAAGCGTTGAGAGCCTTGGGTCTTTGAGCAGTAGCAACACATCATACCTACCCCTTGACACCTTTTGCATCTAGGACATTCTACCACTTTGCACTACATTTGATGATTTTTCAGGATTATGCACCTAGACCAGCATGCCCCCAAATCGGCCTTAGCACTCTTTGAGAGATGGTAGCTGATCTAGAGCCTAGATGAGGATGGTCTCATCTTAAGAGACTTGGGAGGGCTAGTAGCACTTGGAAAACCCTCAATGTTGGAGCAAAGATGGGCATTTTGAGCCGTTCAAGACCTAGGAGATCACCTTTGGTGCCCCAAACTGAATCTTGGGGTCCACAGAGGGATATTGATAGAGATTTGAGGGCCAACTCTCACATCATGATTTTTAGAGGCTTCTACACCACTCACGGCATCGTAGAGCCTCAACGCATGCCAGATGGAGCTCATTTATTGGATGATGTCAGCGTTTTGAGGCCTCACGACTCATACATGTGGGTTTTCTCTTGAGTTTATGCTTCAGCTAGTTAGGTTGGCTTGTAACCCAAGGTTCTATTGTGATTTTACTTGTCTCTAGGCGCTTTTAGACTTAAATTAGACTTTTTTTCCTCATATAAATAGAGGAGAGGATCTTTTCATTTGTCATCATCATCACTTGTGAATTCAGCCTCTCTACTTGAGAATTTTGGTCTTTTTTCCTATTGGAGAGATGTGATCTATGGAGCAAATCGTGTCTTGGAGCCATTGTATTGTCTTTGGAGAAGTTGCCTTGGATCAATGATTGGATTGTACATGCATATTGTCTTGTAAGTGCCTTTATATTGAAAATTTCTGATTTCATGTTTAATGTATGGAATCAATTGGTGATCTACGTTAAATATTGTGCCCTAATTTGATTGAATATCAATTTTATGGAAGCTAGGTCATATTATTGCATGCATAACTAATTATATGATATATGAATGGCAATCCCCTTGGTGATATTACATTAGATCTCCCAAGTGAATTTTGGTCTGCCGAAAAGGTAATAATTAGGGTTTTGATGCTAGAACATCAAAATATCCTTACTGTTTTGCAAGTTTTAGCCAACCTAAAGAATCCATAGACTCCATCAACCCTAGGACTAGGCATTGACCATCCTTTGTTGGTGATCAAGTCAAATTTTAACTACAAATCTTACTCTTTTCTCTCTCTTACCTAATTCGACCCTCTTAAGGCCAAGCGACTAGCTAGGGCCTAATGCGAATTTATAGGGAGGAATTTTGGGTCATAGAAAGTCTAAACATCAAGGGTCGATTGGTTTCAACATAATCACTTCCTTTTGTGGGTATTCATTCCAATTTCATCCATAATTCCTCTTGCCCCAATTGTTTTCCCTAGGGTAAACTCTAGCTTAGTTATAGCTTCAACTTAGGGGCTTCTTGAGGGTTTCATGTGCCATAACCTTGTTGGAATACATTGTGGGAAACCCTTTCTTTGTGCCTTGGGCTCTGGCCATCCCAACTCTCAACCTACCAATCAAACCCTAGGTCTTATGTTGCTCTAGTTTGACCTCTTTTAGGGAAAGTGAATTGCCTCCTCTTGGAGCATTGTGCCTAAATTGTGCTTTTCCCTTGGAGACCTCTTTGTCACCTTGCACCTTTGAGCTTATAATACCTAACTGGTGAGCTATACATATCGAGACTCCTCACATTGGTGAAAATCCATAAAGGGCAAGGGGTTTTGGCTATGGTGATAGTGGGCCATCAACCCATTGTTGTCACTTAGTCTAGTGATAGCCTTGTAGGATACCCCACTCCAAGGCCTGCAAGATTTTGCGACCACATTTTTGGCATCGTTGCCGGGGATGAAGTGAGTCGATCTCCCCATAATTTGAAGCTTTGGCTTCATTCCTTTGAAGAGGGAAAATCTCAAGCGACAAGATAGATCCCCTTTAGGCGACTCTTGAATCAATTCACACTAAATCCCCTAGTAGCTCTTCTGAGGGTTCTCCTGAAAGAACCATTGCTCCACGAACAAGAAATGTTGCTAAGAGGGTTGTTGAGGTAGGTACTTCCCTTATTAACCCAACTACACCTGTGGTAAAACAACTTTTTCCCAACAATCCTCCCCATACTGCAACCATGAATAGGCCTTGAAATCTCGCCGTCTTCAAGCCATTGGATTTTAGTAGCCATCATGATGCCCCTCACTCCTTGCCTCATAAATATCATGATTGCTTGCTGAGGTTTAATGGTATTGATGTCACCACTGCTGAGAGACATGTTCACAATTTCTATTGGGGAGTAGGTCCCAGGTGTATTGATCATGAGGATGTTGTCATGATGCTTTTCACTCTCTCACTTGATGGAGATGCTAGATATTGGTACTTTAGCTTGCCCCAAGGAAGTGTCACTAATTGGGATACATTCTGTGAGGTGTTTAAGGAGAGGTGCACAACTGAGCTAGATGGAGGTATGTGCCTTGATAGATTCCTCTTTGTAACAAAAACATATAAAGAATTCGTAAAAGAATTCACTCAAAGGTTTGATAACCTCCTTAGGTAATTTCCTGATAGATTTAAACCCTCTAAATGCAATTATCCTTGATAGGTATATCGAGGGTTGTCATGGATACTTAACTTATGCCCTCAAAGATAAGAACCCCCAAAACTTCGTTGATGCTAAGAAGATTGTTATTGAAGTTGAGAAAAATCTAAATGCTTCCCGCGTTGATATGTTCAACTATCCTAGGTTCAAAGTTGAGTCCAAGCTGAACCCTGACACTCAAATTGATCCTGTCATGCAAACCTTTGCCCAAAAGTTTGACAAATTCACCACTAAGGTTGTGCAATGTCAAAGGGCTCTCATGAATAGAATGGTGGTGATTGAAAGGGAGTGAGGGTCTATGTCAATTTTTCCTCTTAAGAACCAATTTAATAAGGACAAACGCTTCCTTAAGAAGACCACCAATGAAGATTGTTGCCCACCAAAAGTGGGTACCCTTAGGAGAGCTTTTCTCCTATTCATCTTCTTCTAGCCGACAACTAGCAGTCCTTGATAGCCACCTTGTAGCCGATGTGATGTGCCACTTTATCTCCGTTCCCTGCATCAACCATATGTTTCCTCCGCCCATTTGTTGAGAGCATATGTTCGAAGGTGGGCAATCTGACCCAAAAGGTATGTTGTTCATTATGCAATTGAGTATTTGTGCTAGTTTTTCATTTGGGAATTTTGGGCATGGATTATTGGGTGACTTGGATGTAGGGAGGGCTTTCAATGTGGTTTTGTTCCCTCACCTTAAATGGGGGGTTAATCCTCAACCCTAGTCCCGTGGGATCTCCCCTATTGACCTATGAATTTAGGAAGGGCACTACTTGGGAAACCCCGATTTGGTAGCATTGTCTCGTTTTCTCGTTCCACATCTTTCACTCCCCCCTCCCGCACATTACAAGCCCTATTCCATCAATTTTCCTTCTCTAGGCCACATGACCATTGGGTGCACATGGCACTGGCACTCCCCCTTCCTTAGTCCACATATCTAGGTCGGTCCTGGAAACTTGCCCTGAAGATCGATGTTGCTAAAAGAAAGTTAAAAGCATATCATGGCCACAAGCAAGAAACAAAAGAAAAAGGTAACAAAATACAAAGTATGGTTGGGACATTTAATAAATCACGTGCGCAAAAGCCAAATATGAGCTCTACCCCTTATCATTATGACCCATGAGAGCCTATTACATCATTTAATGAATCCATGCGCGTCCCAAACCTTGGTGGGCGTTGAAATGCCCCACCTTAAGGGGGTTATAACTGCTTTACATCATTCACAACATACTCTCATGTCCTAGAGTTTCGAGTAGTAATACAACGAAAAATCAAGAAAAAGCAAAAGGAAAATAAGGATGGGTGGAAAGACAAAAGCTGGGGTAACTCATGTAACCACAATTGCTCCCTCCTCACTTCTGTATGCCTAATATGTGGACATCCCTCATCATTGCTACTCTTGTATGCATGGCATTTGGCCCTGAGACCCCTTTATCCCTATCCATTCATCATTATTCATATACCACCTATTGACTGAAGGATGTACTAGGGACATGTCTTTAACCTTAGGGGCTGAAAAAACCTAATAGGATCGTTTATTAACCACTCCTACCTAGGGAGGTAACACTATTTCGAGATCACAACCCCAACTTTGGAAGAGAAGCACCATATGAAGTCTTAGTTTGTCCTTGACTTACAAGCTTATTTCACTTAGATGCACTAATGAATTATTGTAATTGATGGAGAAGATGCAACACTGTACAATATGTCTGATTGGCAGGTGGTTTTCATCATGGGCTGAGCAACTTAATTAGGGCCCAAGTCCATTAGAGGAGCATATGACACCGTCTAGGTGAAGCGTTGAGAGCCATGGGACTCCTGTCACTTGCAGAGTATAATCACTCCAGTCCATGGGCACCTACAACACTACAATAGTTTGTGCTTTGCCCCACATTATTCATGAGATGATGCACTTGGACTAGTATGCCCCCAACTGACTTAGTAGTGCCCCTATGCCCCTATGTTTTGGCAGCTGATCTGAGGCCTAGATGAGGTTTGTCTCACCCTTTGAGACATGGGAGGGCTAGCACCATTCTCCGAGCCCTCAACAATGGAGCAGATCCAAGCTAGTTTATCACCAAGAGACCCATGAGATCCATTTTGTACCCCAAACACAAAACTGGGGTGCACATGATGATTTGCATGGATATCTAGGGGCTAACCATTAGAGGATGATTTTTGGAGCCCTCTTGACTTAGTTTGGCACCAAGGGAGCTCAACGCATGCCGTCAAGAGACCTCCGTAGTTATAACATCAACATTTCAACCCTCTTGTGGGTTAATCTTTATGATTTTACATTGGCTATGTGGTTGGATTGTAACCACAATAAGATTTTGCCCATCATTTGAAAACTAAAAGGGGATTTAGGCTAAAATTAGACTTGATTGGACATGTATAAATACGAGAGACCTCATTTAGTTTATTATCATCATCACGCTTAGAATTCAACGTCTTAGAGGACTTTTACACTTGTTCCTTCTTGGCTATTGGCGATCTATTGGATGCATTTCAATATTTGGAAGTTATTTTTTATTGTCTTTGGAGCGACTTCTTTGGATAATGGATGGATATACTATTGTAAGTGCTTATTGTTGAAGATTTTCTATCTTAAAATTGTCTAATGTATGGAATTGTTGCTTCTAGGTTATGCTATTTTGTGCCCTAATTGTTGAAAATTAATTTTGAAAGGCTATCTAGTTGAGTATTGCATATGTTATTCATTGTACAACATGTAATGAATGTTCCTAGTGGAGGAAATCTTTAATCTCTCCATCAAACTCCATTTTCTTTTGAAGTGGGTAAATGTTAAAAGTTGGTACCTAGGGCATCAATTTTTAGCCTCATTAGAAAGGATGTAGCTTATCTATCTCATCGTTGACTCCGTATGCCTAAGGGATAAGGCACTAGTCCAAGTCATTGGTGATCAATCCCAAATTTTCTCTCCTAAAATTGGTCCTTTTAAGGCTAGGGCGAAAATCTAGGGCTTGCAGCGAAATTTTAGGGAGGAGGCTTTTTGGTGATTTGAGAGCCTAAACATCAAGCTTAGGGTCTAGGCTACCTATTCTCCAAGTTTGGTGGGCATCCACTCAAATTTCATCCATAAAATCTCTTGCCCTAGGTGTTGCTCCAAGAGGGAAACCCTAGTTCTTTTCCCCTCAACTTGAGGACTTCCTTGAAGGTTGTATGAGCTTAGTACTTGTTGAAGTAGATCATAAGAAGCCTTTTCTCCCGGGCCTTGACTTTGTGAATACCTATCACCATTGAAAAATCTCAAAACCCTAGGTCTTGAGCCTTCCTTTTTAGGGCTTTTCTTTGAGAGCATTTTTGCTTCTTTGAAGCCTTGAACCATTATTGAGTCTCTCTCTTGAATGAGCTCTAGGTTGATCACTTTATGACTTATACCTAACATATCTATTTAAGTGATCTCCTTCCTATTGGGACTCCTCCCATCGATGAAATTTCGAAAAGAGTAGGGGGTTTTGGTTGAGGTGACATTGGGCCTCTACCCCATTGTTAACACTTTATATAGCTTTTGTCTTGTAGGGTTTCCCTCTCCAAGGCCTGCTAGATATTGTGGTAACAAAGGCCATACTGTACAACAAAATGTTCCATACACTCTTGCTCCAACCAACATGGTTGGGTAAGGAGGGTCAACATGGTATCAACCTTCTGAGAATCCTCAAGAGGATAGTCCTTATGAACAAGAGGAAGAGGAGGAAGACCTCGAGGACTTGAATGTTGTGCACGAGACCCATTCTTTCAATATCTTGCTCGGAGATACATACTGTTACCACACAATCTAGGAGGGTCCTAGGAGAGGAAACCTAAGGGACAACTACTAGACTAAGTGACAACAATAGGACAATGACCCACTGTCACCTTAGTCAATGTCCCCTACTTTTTAAGGACTTTCACCGATGGGAGGAGTCCTAGTAGGTAGGAAATCACTTGGAATGGATACATCAATAACTAGGGACTAAGTGATTTTGTAAAGCCCATTAAAGGAGAGACATAATAAAGGCTCAATGCTTCAAAGAAGCTAACAAATTCTACAAGAAAGACCTTGGGGAGAGAAGATTAAGACTTAGGGTTTGAGATATGCAATGGTAATATGTATTCCTAAGGTCAAGACTTTAGGGGATGAGGTAGGACCTCTCAAAGGAGCTTTATGTGATTATTTAACACTTCTAAAAGGCTCTTCACTCTCTTTGAAAGACCTAAGGAAGGCTTGCGCTAGACCTAGGGTTTATGAATAAGCGTGGGAAGAAATACTTCCAAGCTACTCACTAGGTCAAGGAAAGGGAGGAGAAAGGCTTCTTATGATTTATTCCAATGAATACTAAGCTCATACAACCATCAAAGAAGTCCCCAAGGTGAGAGAAAAAGACCTAGGTTTTCCCTCTTGGAGTGGCACCTAGGGCAAGAGATTTTATGGATGAAACTCAGGCGTATGCCCACTAAACCTGGAGCATACGTAGCCTAGACCCTAAGCTTGATGTGTGGACCCTTGATTACTGAAAATCCCCTCCCTAAAATTTCGCTGCAAGCCCTAGATTTCTGCCTTACCTTTAGGGATTCGACTTTTAGGAGAAAATGTGGAAAAGAGAAGAGTTTATCACCAAACTTCTTGTACTAGTGCCTACTCCTTTGGGCTATGGAGTCTTAGATGATTTAAAATTGGCCAAAATTATCCTTAAGGAGGCTAAAGATTGATGCCCTAGCAACCAACCTTTAACATTTACCCACTCAAGATTTATGGAGTTTTATGGAAGAAAGACAAAATTTCATCCACTAGGAACATTCATCATTTGCCATACAATGAGTAACATATGCAATTGCCAACCAAGAAGCTTTCCAAAAATGATTTTCAACAATTAGGGCACAATAGCATTAACCTAGTTGAAACAATTCCATATATTAGATAGTACCGTACAATATTGTATAACAGTTTTGGGCACATTTTTGGAGATGTTGGAGCAACAAGGTACAGGATTGTATAGGCCGTACACCATTTTGGGCACGAATATCAATGCCCGACATGAGAAATGAGGAAAGTATAGTGTATTTATTGCTATTGTAAACTCAAAATTTTTCATGTGAGCTCATTAATAAAATTTCTCTCTTGACTGGTTTTCCCTTTGGGGTTTTTCCAAGGGCTTTGCCTAGAAATCTCATGTGTCAAATATATATGATAAATGTGTCTACTGTTCATTTTCGCTATATATTTTCAGATTTGTCAACTCAATGTATTTCTGCTCATAAAATTCAGATTTGAATGCTAGCTAGTTTACTGGCATTATTTTGTGTTAAGTAATTTATTAAGGGTCAAAATAAAGATTTGTGTTAAGTAGAAATTTCAACATTACCCTTATCAAGGCTCCCTAGTAATGCCCCAAGAGTGGTAACACTTGACTAGAATACATATGATAGCCACCAAGGTGAAGCAAAGAACAAGCTTAACTTCTAAGCATCATGATTTGTTATCTAATTTCATTCCATGATCCTTACTTAAATGCTAGATACAATAAACTTAAACACTTCGTATGAAACAATGGCTAATGCACCTCATGTGAATTGGTTCACCGCCATCATCAATAAGTGCATTGATCAAATGGATGAGCTGAGCATGATATGTATGAGGCATTTGTGGGTTGTTTTATGTGGTGAATGTCGGTCATGAACACTGCTATCACTATCTACAATGTGGAGCATCAAAGGAAAAATCTCCTGTAGTTACCCCTAGGTGAGAGGTGGTAACAAGTCCTAAGAATCCCCTCAAGCTCTTTAGTGTTTTGGGATAGTGCCAATCTTGCATAGCCACCACTTTCTTGGTTTCAAATCGTACTCCCTCCTAACTTACAATTTGGCCCAAATATTCAAACTCAAGAGCCCCAAAAGCGCATTTGGAGTGCATCATGAATAATTGTTTGTCTCTCAAGAGTTGCAAAGATTATCAACATGCTCTTTTTGTGTTTCCTGTGCTTTACTGTAGATCAAGATATCATTGAAGAAGAACAACACAAACTTGTGTAGGAAGGGTTTCAAAATCTTGTTCATGAGGCTCTGGAAAGTGGATAGAGCATTACGAAGACTAAAAGGCATCAGTAGGAACTCATGATGATCTTCATGAATTTTGAAAGTTGTCTTAGGGATGTCTACCCCTTTCATCTTGATTTGGTGGATTCTTGAATGTAGATCAAACTTAGTGAACATTTTTGCTCAATGAAGTTCATCCAAGAGATCATCCATAATCAGGATGGGAAATTTGTCCTTGATTGTCTACTTATTGAGAGCCCTAAAATCAGGACACATGCGCTTTGTGCCTTCCTTCTTTAACACCATCAGTACTAGTGATGAGTGAGGGCTTGAGTTGGGACACGACCCCTACATCCAACAATGCTTGAATGATATTTTCTATTTCATTCTTTTGTGCAAAAGGGTGTCGATAAGGACGTACATTTGGTGGTTGACTTCATGGAATCAATAGAATGCCATTGTCATGAACTCCTCAAGAAGGGGTAAACCCTTTGGTATTTCAGAGACTTGATGATGTTTGTTAACGACCAACGACAAATCTGGATGGATTTCTTGTGCTAGATTATCCATAACTTGTATGGCATTAATTTTGGTGCCAAAGTGACATTTCTTTCGTAACCTCTCTATACGATGAGAGCTAACTATTTCAGGGGATCCTGCTTGAAGCCCTCGAAGGGTGTGTGCATGTCCCTCTATAGTGAAACTCATATAATGTTCTTTGAAATCCATTGTCAGTGGTCCCAACGTGTGGAGCATTTATGCACCCAATACTATATCACAACAACCCACATCAGTGGCAAATACATGGGTTTTGACTTGATAGTCTCCCATTTGGAGTTTGACATTTTCACATTTGCCCCTACATTTCATCATACCTCCATTGGCGATGATGATTCAAAAGTTGTGTAGTGGGTGTACAAAGCAATGGGTTTCTTTTGCCTCTTGTGAATGAAATCGTGAGTATTGCCACGATCAACTAGGACTACAAATTTCTAGTGCTTGATGTAGCACATGAATGTGAAGTTTTGTGGAGTCGAAATGCTAAATAATGTGTGCAAGGAGATTAGGGGATCATGAGGAAATGGAGGTCTGATATTTGCTTAAGACTGAGTGTTGGTGTCTTCTCCAGTAACTTCGATGTCTCTTTGGCAGTTATGTATTTGGTTAGGAATTGTGTGGTCAAATCAATTTGGAACAATTTTTGTTCTCTACACCTCTGACCTAGAGCATATTTTTCATCACAATTATAGTAGAGTCCATGTCTTTGGTGGTCTGCTATTTTTGTTGGAGACAACATTTGTACTTTCAAGGGATGAGTAGGAGTTGTGCTTGGGGAATTATCTTGGGGAGGATGAGTGCGAGGAATGTATGCTAGTTTTTTTATTTGTGCATTGATCACCATATTGTCTTCTAGGGTCCTCTAGGTTATTTATAACCATGTAGCAGGGAAATGCACTCTAACTTGTGCTCGAATCTCCTCCTTGAGACCACTAATGAAACGTTGTTTATAGAAGGAATCTATTAAGCTCTTTATACAAATGAATAATTACTCTAAGGATGCCCTAAAGTTGGTGATTGAACTTGTTTGGTGTACCTTGGTAAGTTGCCTGAAATAGTGGTTATCTCTCTCAAAATGTGCACGAATAGCTTCAATAAACTTACTTCAGGCAATGTAGCTCGGATATGATTTTTGATGCCATTCCCACCATTCTAGATCAAAATGCAACATCCCCACCCTAAGTTTCATCATATCATTAGAATGCCATAGAGGGCGAAATAATTTTCCATCTGACTAAACCATCTTGATGGGTTAGAACCATCAAACTTGTTCAAGTCCACCTTAGAAAAATGGTTCCATTTGTTATTATCCATTGGTTTATTGTTGTGTGGACCTAAAGAGGGTTGTGGGTGGTTGAATGTGCTGTGTAGTTTAGTGTTGTTTTTCTAGTATATCTTGCGTTAGCACACCTGACAACTTCTTAGTCAATATCTTGTCGATATTAGCTAGTTTTTGTGGATTTTTTTCTACTATTGTAGCTCTCTAATATACGCGTGAGGTTCAATAATATTACTCAATCCAATATCTTAGGGCACTAATTAAGGAGGCTCAATTGTGCCCTTAGCCATACTACCAATCTACCAAGGTACTAGAGAGTGATATCTTCTAGTGTTGTTGTTTGTGTACTATAACAACAAGATGGTCAATTAGTTTATCTAAAGCAGGGTTTAGGTATATGTAAGGTACTTCTTCTATAGTTGAAAATATGTGGAAGTGAGGTTTTTCATATAGCCACTGTTTTATGTGACACCACTTGAAGGGGTATCTCCATAGTAATTTTTTCCTTAGACTCCATCACCCAAGAAGTAGGCACTGGCTTCCACATATATGATCAAACCATAACATAAGCTTGTAAAATTTCTCTTTCTTTCTCAATTTAGGCTCTTCAAGGCAAGTTATTATGCTAGGGCATAGGGCCAAATTCAACTAGGGCCAAGTCGTTGGCTTGTTGTGAGGTTTTTCTTGTGGATTGAACCTTATAGCATCAAAATCTAGCCTTTTCTACAGTTGAAATAGCCTCCTTAGGGCTGACGTCACTAACCTTAGGCAATTTTGCCCTAGGAAACCCTAGTTTAGCATTAAGGCTTCAACTTAGGGCTTGTTGAAGGCTTGTGGTTCCTTTTGTTGATCATACCTATTTTTCACAAGCATTTTCTTGGTCTTATATGCCTTTGTGAGCCATTGTTATTGCATATTCCTCAAACCCTAAGTTATAATTTCCCTTGAAAGGTTTCTTGGAGAGCATGTTGTTCCTTATGTTAGTGGATTGAGCCTTCTTCTTAGTCGAAGTGCTCTCTTTGAGTTTATCCAAACTGTTACCTTTGAACCATTGCCTTAGATTATCTATTAGGTGACTAATACTTGAAGCCTCCCTTGTGGTGAAAATCCACTAAAGAGCAGAAGGTGTTGCATTGTGGTGATAGTGGGCCTCCACCTCGTTGTTGCCCTTTGGTCTTGTTCTTGCCTTATGAGGTCTCTCGCAAGGCCTTGCTAAATTTTGAGGCAATAGGCTGGCAAGTTGAAAAAATTGTAGAAAAGTTTTCTCTTAGGGGCTACACACTTGGGTGGGTAATAGGATTTGTTACTGCTCAAATTAACAGGTCTCATTAAGGTTCTCAAGAGACGTTAAAGTGGCATCACATAGGACAAGTGCCCATTGTCACTTCGGCATGAGTCCTCACTCTTCAAGCCAACTCCTACAATGCCAAGTGAGGATTCCCCACACTAAAAATCCTCCAACATAGGGTAGTAGACTAGTGCTTAATATCACCTCTTGGATGATGGAGTCTAGGACTTAATTTTTAAAGATATTTCTGATATGAAGAGGAAATTTGACTGTAGAAAACATACACCAATGAGAAAATAACACGCTAATTATGGAAAATAAACCTTGAAATAGCACAATAACTGAGTATTGAGATCCCATACCAATCTTGGGATGAATTACTTTGTTTTAGACCTTATTATGTGGCTGAATTTTGAAAAATGAATAATCATTTTGTTGTTCTACAACTTCAGACTTGCAAAACTGTAAAAAAAACGTAAAAGACCAACAAGCTAAACTCCCTTTTGGGGCCACGCACAAGTGTATAAATGATCTGTTAATTGGGATCATGAAAGTGTTCGGAGAATGAATAATCAACAATATGAGCATTCCAACACATAAAATGAATGAGTGAATTGAAAGATATGACAATCTAGAAAATGTTACTCATCGAAAGGGGTCAAAACACAGATTTTATTTTTTTATTGATGCAGAAAATTAATTTCCAGCAAACTAGAAATTGATTATTTACTTGATATAATGATGATTTATTGCTTAGAAGTGAAATTATAACAAAAGGTTTACTAGTATGTACCTTTTGCACTTGAAGAAAGTCTTCACTTACCATTCAATTTGCTGCTGTAAATGATATTCAAGACCTTTTAAACCCTTGGACAAACACTTGAATTTGGTTCAGATCAACTTTTCCTACACAAGACAAGCAAGCTATACCTTTCTTGGGCTGAATGAATAAGATTCAAACATAACCCAAGTGATAAAACTAGCTGAAAAATGGAAATTAATCTCAAGCTAGTGAAATGCTTTCGTATTTTTATATTTTGTTAATTTTTTGTTTTCTATATTTTCTTAAAAATAATTTGAAAAAGGTTTTGGATTTTTAAATCTGTCAAGGGGAGATAAATCTTACCTTTGCCTTGCAAATTGCCTCTTCTAGTGTTGGAATGCGATCACAACCCCTTCTAAATCAGCCTACTATTTTTGGACTCAGATGTGAGTTTGGAGTCAAAAGACTAGTTGCCCTTGCTCTAGCCTAAGATAATGTATTGATGCCCAAAGCCAACTAAGAGTGATTCCCTCTCGGGAAACCTCCGTCCAATGGATCAAGTATAGAATTAGGAGAGATCTTATCCTTGATGGTGAAACCCCCTTAAGGGCTAGTCCAACAATCATATTTTGATAACCCTAATCCAAGAAAGAGAAAGTGATGACTAGCTCCCTAACCTTCCTCTTGCACGTGACTATGTTGCCCCTCAGTGGATCAATCCACAAACTTTGCGTGATTTGGAAAAACCTCCAATTATCTTATGAAGTATAACGTTTTACATGGCTAGGAAGAAGAAGAATAAAATAATCAATCCACAAGACAAGTTGTTTGCACCAAAAAAGGTTCTTATTATGGCATCATGATTTCACAATTCACAACACACAAATAATGTGAGGGACTAGCCTTATATAATTTTCTTTCTAATGGACATTATGAAATTCTTGCCCAAAATAATGATTAGACTAGTCATCCACAACTTGAAAACTAAGTATTTACAATGAGAAATTGCCAACAAAAAGGGGGTTAATTTGCTACAATAGGAAAAACGACTAACATAGGAGGCTTGTTGTTGCTTGAAGGAGGTTTGATGTGTGAAAATTGGGAGACCCAAATTTCTACTGCATCAACTGATAAGTATCTTCTATTTGTTAAATAACTGAACAAATTATTTACTGCATCCTACAACAAATACCGAAACTAATACACTGAAACCTTCACCAATTAAATTAAATGCGGTAACAAGAAACTTAGCAAGAAACAAAATACACAACACATGACATTGTTATTTTTGGACAAATGTCCCCAGAAAAACCCAATGCAGGAAAACGGTGCAACAACTGAGGGTTTTTATTATTAAGTAGTAGTTTTCTGAATACAATCATTGGATGCCTTGCTGGCTATCCAATACAGAGAATCTGATTGGTAGAGAATTAGTGAGAAATACCTCACACTATCACTGGAGGTTCGACCTTGATCCAGCCATTGAATGGCTAGCCCCAAGCTGCCTCTGCGCAAACACTGCACTGCTCTGCGTCACAACTTCTAGGGACTGCATCACCCATTTTGGCGGATCGATCTGGTGGCTGGATGCTCTATCTTTTGGCCTCGCTGGTCTCACACTCTGGATTTTGGCGCTGGATTTGATCTGCTCAGCTAAATCACGAATCTCCTCAAGGGCTCTATGCTGCCTCAGCGTGGCTCTACGCTGCCCCTTCTGAATCTCTCTCTGCCTCCTTTGCAATGTATTCCCGGATTAGGAAACTCTCCATCCAGAAAACTATCCCTGCCCCTCATTTCAAGAAATCTCCTCAATCACCTTCTCTGGCAATTGCTGCGTTGCTCTCTTGAGAAAATCGATCTCTGATCTCTCACTTGATGTATTTTCCAAATGCCCATCGAAGTCCTTCTTATAATCCTCCAGTTGAGTAATCAACAACCCATATTAGATTCTAATCAATGGCTCAGATCATTTGGACTCGATCTCCATCTTCTTCTAGAAGTTTCACCCTCAGTTTGATTAATACCCTTTAATTATTTTAATTTCCTAAGTTTAGACTTAGGCATCCATTAAAAATAATTAATTATTTTAATAAAACTGTCTCTGGGTGGAATTTCCCAAAACGATTTTTGGGTATTCTGGAATACATGTGTCGAAGCCTCCTTGCAAATTTTGAGGCTTAGAGCACATCCGATGTACTATAAATCAACACTCCCTCTTAGCGAGAAATGTGCTCTAATAATGCAACCTACTGAAGCATCACCCTTCTCTGTAACATCTCCCTCTGCGCTGCTGATGTTTGACATCATTGCCCACCAACTACTACGCAAATGCTGCATCTCTACTGCTACTGACCCTGCCACTGTCAACATTGCATCTGTACTGCAACCCTTGTAAACGTTGCATCTGTGCTGCTGTTGGCCCTGCCACTGCCAACGCTGCATCTGCACTGCAACCTTCTCCAACTGTTATTGCTATTGCTTCAGCAATGGAAAGAGATCCAAAATTACTGAACAAATGTTCAATATGATGCATTTGTTGCTGGAGTTCTGACTATTGCTAGTCTTTGTGCTGTTACTGAGGCTACTACGCTGCTGCTAACTCTGCTCTATGCCAACTGCACTACTGCTAACACTAGCTCTGCACTGCTCAGATTTTGGCGTTCCTAGCCACTGCAACTGTCACTCCGACACTCCTCTGCACCAACTGACCCGGTCCATCCTGCTACTGCTAATCTAGGCTCCCATAGCGAGGTTTTGATCAAAGAGGTGGACTCCTCAAGGATCCTGCCCATCCTGTAGCTCTTTGGGGCTACAAAACCAAATCATCCCACCTCACTCCAGGAGGTATGCTTGTAATCATCACAAAATCTGATCTAGTCATACTGCTGTTGTAACTACTTTGCTGATGCTTATGCAATGCTACTGCAACTACTGCAATAATGAGTCTAATCTCCTCAAACCCTGAAGTACTAGATTCCATAGGGTTGGTCCCTCTGAAACTAGACTCCTCTGAGTCTCGATCTCCCTATGGGAAATCTCTCTACTCCCCCCTGGCAACTCACACATTCCTCCTGCACTGGAAACTGGACTATGAAGCTCTACACTGGGAATCTCCTGGCTGAAACTGCACCTGCATACTGCAATTGGGCAATTCACACTACCTGTGTCATTGCAACTAGTTCTGCAACTGTCTTCCAAGAACTGATTGCAACTAGCTATGCAACTGTCATTTGAATGACTCTCTGCGTCTACTGACACTGTGATCCTCCTACTACTGATTCTGTTGGGCTCCCGTAGCAAGGATACTGATCCATGTGAGAAATCTACAACAACTGGATCTAATCTGCTGCTCTTCCATGCATCCTGCCCATCTGTAGCCATCTCAAAAAAAATGTCTAATTCCTCCTCTTCTCCTCTGTGCAGCTGCTGACTGGCTTTACGCACTCCTTGTTGGCTAGGAATTCTGAGAAATATAATTCCTTGGCTAGGAATTCTCTGAGGAAGAAATTCCCTCAAAAGTGTCTCCTTCTTCTGACGTTTTTCTGCCCCAGCAATTGCTACAGAAAACTACGTCTCACCAGAAAACTCCTCTGCGTTGATGCTTTTGCGCTGCTCCCTTTGACACTGGCAAACTTAGATCTAAAAATCTTTCTCTCTATCGACTCACTCAAAGAGAGATTTTCCCACAAAATTTTGCCCTCCTGGCTTGGACTGCGCAATCCTTCTGGGGATTCGATTTGCTGCCTACGCAACACTTTGACTTCGCTGCTTCTCTTCAATGCTGGGCTCTTTCGGCTTTGCTCCCTTGCTTCACCTGTGCTCTAATTCCATGTGAAAATTTGGAAGACCCAAATTTCTACTGCAGCAACTGATTAAGTATCCTTTATTTGTTAAATTACTGAACAAATTATTTACTGCATCATACAACAAATACCGAAGCTAATACACTGCAGCCTTCACCAATTAAACTAAATGCTGTAACAAGAAACTGAGCAAGAAAGAAATACACAACACATGACACTGTTATTTTTGGATAAATGTCCCCGGAAAAACCCAATGCGGGAAAACCAATGCAACAACTGAGGGTTTGTATTATTAAGCAGTAGTTTTCTGAATACAATCTTTGGATGCCTTGCTGGCTGTACAATAAAGAGAATCTGACTGGCAGAAAATTAGTTAGAAATAACTCACACTATCATTGGAGATTCGACCTTGATCTAACCATTGAATGGCTAGCCCCAAGCTGCCTCTGTGCAATCATTGTGCCGCTTTGCGTCACAACTTTTGGGGACTACGTCACTCCTTCTGGTTGGATGCTCTATCTTTTGGCCCCTCCAGTCTTACACCCCGGATCTGATCCGCTCCTTAACTAAATCACGAATCTCCTCAAGGGCTTTGCGCTGCCTCAGTGTGGCTCTACACTCCCCCTTCTGGATCTCTCTTTGCCTCCTCTGCGATGTATTCCCGAATCAGGAAACTCTCCAATCGGAAAACTATCCCTGTCCCTCACTACAAGAAATCTCCTCGATCACCTTCTCTGGCAAGTGCTACGCTACTCTCTTGAGAAAATCGATCTCTGATCCCTCACCCGATGTATTTTCCAAATGCCCATCGAAGTCCTTATAATCCTCCACTTGAGTAATCAATGACCCAGATTAGATTCTAATCAATGGCTTAGATCATTTGGACTCGATCTCCATCTTCTTCTAGAAGTTTCATCCTCAGTTTGACTAATACCTTTAATTATTTTAATTTCCTAAGTTTAGACTTAGGAACCCATTAAAAATAATTAATTATTTTAATAAAACTGTCTCTGAGTGGAATTTCCCAAAATGATTTCTGGGTATTCTGGAATACATGTGTCCATGCCTCCTTGCGAATTTTGAGGCTCAGAGCACATCCGATGCTACCATAAATCAACATGATGTGCTTTGATTTAAATTGATTAAACTTGAAGATAGGTTCACTTGGCTTAATTTGGCTTGATTTGTTTGAAAAGAACCTTTCTTTGCTTGTAGAGAACCTTCCAATGGCTAGATTTGGTCCAACTCTCCCTTGAGATGGTCTTATGACCCTCAACGTCTTCTTGAAGATGACCAACGACTAGCTTGGAGAGGTCGAATTGGTCCTTTTGACTTGACTTGGGATGCTTTTCACCTTTTTGCTTGGTAGCTTGCCCTTTGATTGAGTAATGGAACTTTGAAGTTACTTTCCTTTCATTGACTTAACCTGATGGCTAACCTTTACCCTTCAAACGTCCTTAAGAAACCTCACACGTGTAAGATGTCCTTTCAAATTAATGAGCTTATTGATAGATCTCCAACATCTTGCATGATTTGCCAATTTGGGCACATGAGTTTGCTTGGAATAATTTTTTAGATGTCTTTTGATATAAGACATGCCAAATTTGATCAAGGATGGACTTTAATATGCCCAAATGAGTCCACACATGCCACAAAAGGAGGACAACCACCTTTGAATGAGAATATCTCTTGACGCTTTCACATTTTGACATAATTTCCTTGTGGCATGGCAAGTATAAGTTATGCTAGGGAATCTGAGTCTTTGTTGACTTTTGAACCCCTGGAATCCTATGCATTGGGATCCATGAATTTCCCGGGGAAATATGAAATGCTGTAATCTAAGATTGCCATGTTGAGAACTAAAAATGAATCATATACCAAGGCCATATATTACATACAAACTATGTGATACATGACTATTTATATAGGACATAGGTGTCCACAAGACATGGGCTGGACTAGCCCTACAAATAGTGATCACCCTTACAAAACCAATGGCTCCTCTAAACTATGTGGCCAAGTAGGTCTATTCTAAGCCCTCCAATCATATATAGGATTAAAGGACCTAAGAGTGGAGTCTAAGAGGATCAGACATGGTTGACCATAATAGGCCTAGGATACCACATTGCATAACATCACATGGCCTACAAGACTTTGACTTGCATTGTTTGGGCTTACAATGGTGTTGTCAAATGAGAAATTTGCATATAGGTACCCCTGTTGAAATGAGAACAATTGGCTCCAACTATGGGACATGTGCTCCACTCAGGAGAATGTGAGAACCCCATAGTCTCCCCCTGTAAAAACTTGAAACAATCTCACAAGATTTTGCATCAAACGCTGGGAGGGAGTAAGACACAAATTCTTATCCCTTCTTTGAGATGGAAATAAATCAAAATTAGAACTTCTAACCTGAGACAAAAATGCATAACTAGTCTAGTAAATGGAAATAACATTGCTCAATGAAGTGAAATTGCATAAGAAAAAATTGAAACTAGCTTACTATGGTACAAAGATGTCCCTGACAACATCATATATTACCTCGGTAGAATTTTTTTTAGATCTTTCCCATTCACGGGCAAGGGCACCTTTTCATCCTCTAGGTGGCTAAGGAAGAATGTGTTATAACCTGCAGTTTCTTCAATATGATATGGGCTAAGCCAAAGACTTTTAGATTTATTGTGATTAACTAGTTTCTCACCTCTCTTGTTTCAGAGCAAGACCTGTTGTTGCACAAACTAGTAGGCCTTATGAATATGTAAAAGCTAGAGGGCACAACAACACTTGGGACAAAGGGCCACTCTCACCACAACTTAAGTCCGATACTCTTCTCGGATTTTAACCGATGGGCGGAGTCCTAGTAACCCTCACTTATGATCGGTCACCGATATGTATCTATGGTAAGTTTGAAGTGAGGAAATGTGGCTCATTCAATGGAAAGGTTCAATAAATGTGTGAGCTTTAGGAGAAGCTAGTAAGACTTTCCACAAAAAACTCCTTTGAAAATAGACTGCATGAGACCTAGGTTGTAATTTTAGACGAGATAAAGGGACATCAGGTCAAGGTAGGTGAGAGAAAAGGCAATGAATGATTTACTTCACCAAGCATTGAGGAATTTGCCTTCAAATAATCCCTAAGTTCCCTCTTGATGCGATGGCTAGGGCATCGAATTTTGTGGAGAATCCATTGTGAGAATTGCCTCAAATCTGGAGGAGAGCTAGAGGAAACGCTAGCGTAGTAGGTTGCCCAAATGGTTTTGCAAAAGCTCCTCTCTAATGCATTTCGCATGAAGCCCTAGGGAGGCCTCTTTATCCTTAAAGGGATGAGGAAAATAGGTGAAAAGAAGTATGATTTATCAATTTGAAGGTGATCACCAAGGGTTCAAGACCAGTGGCTAACACTTTGGGAGAATTGGAGTCAAGGATGACCTTAATATGGTAACTCGCTTATCAAGGATACCTAGACGCAACTTCACTAGCCTTAATGGAGGCAACTACATGGCACTTCTAGATATTTATACTTCGATGGCAATTATAAATGGTGTTTCGAGGATGCATATGCAATAAGTCCCCTAGGAACATTCATTCATTCATTATTTATGAATAACACATGCTAATTTCCCAATAGTTTCAATGTTTAGACAAAATTTCATCAATTAGGGCACATTAAAAACCATGAGACAACATTCCGTGCATTAGACATTAATCATAAATCAGGAATATAACGTTAAATAACACTTACAAGATAATGAAGATTATATCCATCTATCACAATGCCGAAAAGAAACTCCAAGAGACATAGCAAAATTATACACACATCAAAATTCATCCAAATCACTCCACAAATTATAGGCCCAAAAATCTCTAATGAGCTAGCCGAAAATCCATGTGCTGATGGCTTCTCCCACAATGTGTTAGAGAGATAGAGAGTTCTTTTGGAGAGCAAGTGGTGGCTCTAACGCTCCACTATTTGGAGGAAGTGGTGTTCATTGTGCTCATGTATCTTGGAACTTTTGCTTAATACTTGAAGCCAATTGGGCCAACACATTTTCATGCATAGATCGTGGATGTTTTAAGACTATTCTTCGAATGTTTGCGTCTATGTTGGTGTTCTTATGTACTGAAGAAATTGAGCTAGTTTGATGGATTTGGTTCTTATCTTATTATAAGTTTGTTGCGGTGGTTATAATGATCGTTGCATTTATGTGAACTATTTTGCTTGATGTTTAATGATTCTCTCATGCATATGTTCGTGTGTCTTCACTAGATTAGTACTAATACTTGTCTCTTGAAGGCTCACTTTTGTTCCTTTTAGTGAAAGAACCTTGATACATTCTACAATTGGGCATTTCATAAGGCATACTTTCTTGCTCATTCAAAGGTACGTGCATGCTACTCTCTTATGCTAATTGCTCAACCCAAGGAATTTTTTTAAGTAAATGGTGGCCGAGTCATATTCCGGATGGGACTCCTACACCAAACGGTGTGAAGTCTAATTGGGACTTCATATCAGGGAGATCCCCTGTATGTTGGTGAGATCCAACACCATCATCATTATGTCAGATCTTGATGGCAGGAATGAAGGATAGTGGGTATTAAATATGGTGGCGTGATTCGACAGTAACATTCTTGGACTATTGAATTTCAGTTCACAAATGTAGTTGTGAACTGACTTGGTTATGCCCTAGATGGCTTCATGTATCTCACTGTGGATGTACTTTGTATCTCAACTGAACTCTTGATGAAATCTAATAGAAGAACAAGAATTGATTGCGGGTTTTCCCCCTTGTGGGGTTTTTCCCTGGTCCTCGACCAAATTTTGGTGTCTCTATTTGTATGTTTTTCTTCTGATGTTCCTTTTATTGTTCCGCTGCATTGTTGTTGATATTGTTCTTTCTGCATAATTGCTAATGATGTTATGAGGTGAATGCAATACAAATGATGAAAAGTCGGTTTATGCAATTATCAAAACCAAAGAAAAATATGGCCCTATAGAAGATTTACATGGTATCAGAGCTGGACTGAAGAAAAGTCATTGAGATCACCCTTGTGAAGACACTGTAGATGGAATCAAGTGAAGATGTTAGGGACTTAAAAGAATTTTAAATTCAAGAGATGCACAACTTGAAGTTCTCTTGAAGGATTCAAGGAAAACAATTTTTCATAGCATAGAGAATCAATATTTCTAGATAATATAGAAATTTTAACCATGGCACATGTAAAAACCCTAATAACATGAAAAATATAGAAGATAGGCAATAAACTTACTCGGGAGAAAATCCTTCTCGATCAATAAACTTACTCAATCAATCCCAAGAAACCTTCCTCAGGAGAAAATCCTTCTCGAAGACCTATTCACACCATAGAATCACATTGCGACCAAGTAATAAAGAGGACAAGAGCTACTGTACACTTCAAAAGAGAGAGAAGTGTGATGATGAATGAATGAATAGGACTCCCCATTATTTATATGATAGTAACCAGGGAAGTGTGATGATGAATGAGTGAATAAGACTTCCCTTTATTTATATGAAGGTAACCAAGTCTTATTTCACTAATTTTACAAGCCAAATTCCTAAAATAGTCTAGTTGAGTGTTCAATTGGGTTAAAGGCCACACACAGACCTTGAAATAACTTTAAAGCATAACAAAATGCCAAAAATAACCCATAGATGTAGGAGAAAAGTGGTCTCCACCTTAACGTCATCCTCCAAAATAGGCAATAATGCATCAAGGAACTGAGGCCAAGAAATTTCCGAAATGCATGTGTCAATCTCCAAAAGGCATCTTCTCTACTAAGATGTAATCCAAAAGAGGACCTACGTCACCCTTTTCTTGCATGTGGGAGTGACCTGGCACCTCTAAGGGCAAGCATTGGCATCAACGAGGGATGTGCTAGCCCTCCTAGGTCATCTCAATATAACCATCCTCATCTAGGCTTCAGAGCAAGGCATCGTCCATCAAATACGGTCAAGGCTAGTATGGGGGCGTCCTGGGTCAATCTAGGCACATCATCAAATAGTCCAACTCCCAAGCTTTCAAGCTCAACATTTCAGCATCTGGAGGCTCATCAAGAGGTGTAATATCATGTGGAAGTTGCTCAAGGCCTAATGTTCATCTCTGGAGGGGCAATGTTGGGGCCTGTTGCCGCCTCGCTTGCACACCTGGTTAATGTGGGAAAAATCCTCAACCCACAAGGTGTGTCTGGGTGGAAAACTAAGAGAAGGGGCTGTCACCTATTCCCATTTCTCTTCGTTAAAGCTCTCTCTTAGTTAAAGCTAAGGGGGGTGGTCCCTAATGAAGGTTAGTGAATGAAATGTGAGTTTCTAGGAGACTAAAACAAATGGAAAGCTTATCACAATCAATTTGATTGCATGATTTAAACATGTAAGGAGATATATATGAGCAACATTCAATGATTTATTCAAAAGATATACAATTGTAGGCTAGTGCTTAAACAAATAATTGCTCAAAATAAATAGTAAGTACTTGCTTAAATCAAAATATAATGACAAGCAATCTTGCAAAAGAGAATAATGTTAGATGAAATATCACTTGCAAGATATAAATGGAATAATGTATTTGTTAATAAGACAATATCATTCAATAATCATGGGCCCAAAAAGATACATGAGATAACAACTTAGCAAGTAAAGAGTGCCAATATAGAAATCCACATTACTTTGCAAAATTCTACTCTGAAAGAAAGATAACTTGCAAATGAGATCCAAAAGTCTAATAAAAGTATTACTTGCAAAATGTGAATAGATGTTGCCCTTGTTAGAGAAAAGGCTCAAAAGATAAGAGATAATGAGATCATTAATCATAACAAGTACATGAAACCAATAAAATTGCAAGTAAGTTTAGAAATGCTTGAAGATGATCAAATTAGCATGAAATGCAATCTATCTAATGTGAAATGCAATTATTTTGGTAGATTTTAAGTTAAATGCCTATCTAGATGTAACCTTTCTCTCAACTATTTTGAAACAAGTCTCTAATGTGAGTTGTGGAGGGACACCTAGGAAGAGACAATTGAGACTATATTAATGATATTACCTTTGGAATATCCAGCTACCTGATGCCTTTGGTGCTGCAGAGACTGTGGCTCTGACGACTGCAAGGTCGCCATGTTAATCACAAAAGATGGTCTATGTTCCTCAAGTTTGGGTGAGAGAGAGGGGATCCTAAAAGTCTTTCAACCAAGCTTATGCTTGGAGGTAAATTAATTAGAGATGCAAACGAACACTAAGGATGCCTAAATGAGATGCATGTGAATGTTAATGTTTCCAAGAAAGTGTAAGGAGAAAAATATTCAAGCAAACGTCATCACTATCTTTCAATGGAAATAAAATGTGAAATAATTATCTTGATGTCAAAATGTAAAATCACTAGTCCAAGATGTGTTGCTTGCAATGAAGTAAATTTGCTTGAAACAGAATGACACGAGGAAATGTTTCAAGAAATAACCATCAATGACCAAAGTACCATATGAACATGAATGACGAAGATATTGAAGCAATACTCATGAAATTGTAAAGCAAAGTGAAATAGTTTAAATTTGCCAAAATAAAATGCTTGCTTGCTCAAAGTAAAACTTGCCTGTATTTTGAGTGAATTGCACAAGTATTTAAATGGAAACAACACAATGTAAACTAACATCAAGCATGTGCTAGAATAAGAAGAGCATAAATGCTATGTTAATCATGCATGAAATGAAATTAGTAATTAAATAAAATTAGAGCAACAATCTAAAAGATTAGTCAATCCACAAACCAAGTTTCTCCCTCTAAATGGAGAGAAGGGATACCATGGGAAAAATTCCCAAGCCCCCACAAAAGAAATTAGCCTTTTTATTAGACTGGTACAAGGAGATGAGAGCCCCTAAAGGCCTGAAACAAGCCCAATGAAGTTTTTACAATGAAAGCTTTTGACCATAGACTTTCCTTGATGGACAATTGATACAAATGAGGCCCAAGAAAGGCCTTTGAAATCTGAAAATTAAGAGGCTTGCTTTGCATACAAAAATCAGATTTTGCAAAGAAGAGGAATTAGCATGGGACAATAGAGGCTAAGCCTCCTTAAAGCCCACGACCTAGAGAGAGGGGTGTTCCCCTAAAAGAGAACTCGGCTTAGCCAAAGAGGAGTCCCAAAAAGCTCACGACCTTGTTGGAAAGTTGCCCAAAAGAACACAAGAGGTCCTACACAAGATGTGTTTGTAGTTTTAGAGGGATCTGTTGAAAAGAGTAACTAGGTTCAGTCTTCATAATGACATGTAATTGTGACTTTTGTAAATGATGTAAAGAAGAAATAAAATTATTTTTGTAATGCCTTGCTTCATGAGTTTCATGAGCAAGAGATTTTATTTAGATGGCTCCCATTGAGAGCCTTAGGATTTGTCATTAAATTCGGAGAGTCAATGTCATGTATGAAGAACCCTTCTAGGGGATATGACAATTGTATATGAGTCTATGAAAATGTCTGGAAGCCCTCCAACGACAAGCGCTAGTCCTCCTCTTGATGTCGGCCTTAAGATGAAGCATAAACTCATGCCAACTTCCCATTTTGATGACACACCTATTCACATACTCATGTCGATTTATATTGATAGGTAAACAACTATATATAGGCGTGAATGCACTTCGCATTTCCACAGTCAGAAATTCACATATACCTCTGAGATTTTCGGATGGATAGAATAGTGATAAGTTCAAATCTCTAGTACGGTCAACAAGTAGTTCGGATCCCTGAATTTGGGTGGATAGTTATAGTCAAGAAATTCGAATGTCATTTCAGTCAAGGGAATTCGGATCCCTCTGAATTCGGGTAAGCAAGCATAGTGACAAGGAGACTGCAGTGATGCGAAGTACAACTCAGTGTCATGGTTATGAAGGATATTCAACTTACTAACATATTATAGTGATTCGGTGAAACCTCAGTTTAAGGTATCAGTGATACCTTAAAGGAAGGATATTAGTACTATCTCAAGGGAAAGAGGTTGATGTCATCATAGAAGTAAGATGACAGCAAGGAGGTCTCACAGAAAGGAGATCTCGATATGAAGACAGTGAGGAGATCTCAATGGGGACAAATGTATCGATGCTAAGAAGGTCGAAGAGGAAGTGGAGTCAAGAAGAAGTGAAGACAATCAAGAGAATTAGTGTTTTGGTCTTGGAGTGGCTAATAGGTCAAGGGTATTGGTCTTGGTATTCATTAATTGGAATCTCTTGAAGAAGAATTTGTGCGGGTTTCCCTGTCTAAGAGTGAGACGTTTTGGCCCTGAATGATAGCCTACATTCTGTGTCTCTTGTCTATTTATGTTCATGCATTGGTAGTTGTTTGATGAAGAAGAACACTAATAACTTAAGCAACAAGAAGATCCTAATCTAATGAACTAAAAGGCACTCACAAGCAGTTACTAATTAAGAGAAATCACCTAATTCATGATGCCCTAGATTTCTCAACATGGTATCAGAGGTAAGGTGTCAAAGTCAAGAAAAGGGCATGTAATCAAAGAAACACTCAAGGATTGAGTTTCAAGAATGGCATCAAAGCAAGTTGAAGGATATCAAAGCGAAAGTTCAAAGATCTACATTGAAGAATCAAACCCTAGATCAAAGAAGAAGGTCTACTTCAGAAGAAGTCTTGGGATCATCAATCAAAATAATCAAGGCCAAAGCCTTATTTCTACTCAAGGCAAATAAATCTACAAATCAAGGCAACTAGAAGTCTACACTAGCAAAAGTGTTGGATCCTATAGTCATCATCAAAAGACCACAAAGACCCTCATCAAGTTGAAGAGATCTACAAAGCAAGGTAGCCCAAAGTATAGACATCCAAGAGAAGTACTTTAAGAACGAAGATCACATCATCTTGGAGAAAGTCGAAACCTTAGAAGCATTTTTGATCTGCACTCATTCACCACCAAGGAAGTTGAAGTATCTTGAAGGTTGTTCATCCATAAAAGGCTAGATCGAAAGGCGTTGTCATAAAAAGGGCAATCTTCTCTTTATTGGAGCAAGGATTTCATTTGGAAGAAGATCATCCAAAAGGAGGCAGTCTCCCCTCATTGAAGCAAGGACCTCCTTATCCTTAAAAAGGATCATCCGAGAAGCATCAAGTCATCTTCATCGATCATCATCAACAAAGGAATCAAGCTGAAGATTTCATCTTCACTTAACCAAGTAAGTATCTTTTATTCTATAATCTAAATCTGATAAAAATGACTTCGTTTTGCAAGGAGATCTATAAGCTTGTTGGGTCATTGAACTTCCTTGCATGGAAACGGAGGATAGACATAGTCCTTGAAGAAAGTGAAGTCATTTCAATGGAAAAGTCTCCACACCATTCGAAGGTCAAGCATTATTTGAATACATGAAAAGGGATCAAAGGGCTCAAGGGATTCTTATGAAATCAGTAAAAGGTCCCCTCATTCCCTATATGGCAGGATTGGAGATATCAAAGAGATATATGATAAGCTGGTAAAACTATTCTCTGAAGATGCGATAAAGAAGATCATATCACTTAGATCTGATCTACACAAATTGAAGGTATCAAAGAATAAAAGATTATCTTCACAAGATCTAAATTGCAAGATCTGGGATGAGATAATCTTCATTGCTCTAAATACATTATTTGATGAACAAGGTAACAAATGTTTGTGAGGATAAGAAAGCTATTCCTTTCAAACAACTTGTGATTTCTATGCAAGATAGAAGAAGATAGGTTGAGGGAAAAAAGTATTCAGACATTTGTCAAAAGGAAAGAAGAACATAGCTAAGACTTGATGCTATGAGCATTACAGGAAAGATTCTCCCAAGCTCAAGAAGGGAAATAACAAGGAAGATAGAGAAGAAGAAGTCCACTTCGCCGAAGAAGTGGAGGAAGATGAAAGAGGAAAAGCATTAAAAGCAAGAGCTTGTGACAGGATAGTTGGAACAAAATCTATGGCAGTAAACTGTGAAGGTTATAGCTCTTGGGAACCTCATTGAAAACTTAAGGAAGGGAAGAAGTCATCCAGGACAAGTCTAATCATACATCATGTCAAAAGGAAACATCTGCTGGATAGGGATATGCAAGATCCTCAAGATTATCTGATCTAGAGAGGAAGCAAGTGTTTCATTAGGAACTCCAACTTGTGGAATTCATGGATGATGGTATGATGACATAAGAGATGAAGTAGATCAAGGGGTTGAAGTTCTTTTCAATCAAGGAAGTTGCTGAAAGAAGCCTAGATGACCTAAAGGTAAATGAAGTATGTATGCTTGTATTCAATACTATAAAGTCATGTATATGGTTGCAGGTAACATGGATCACTGGTCTGTCTTTGTTGGGTCCCTATAATACTAGTGATTACCCCATTACTATTGTAGTTATACCCCCTATTTATATTGTTGTGCCCCTATTACCCCCATATTGTTATTTCTGTGCCCCATAGAATCCCTCTATTGTTATTTTTGTGGCTTTATATTATTATTGTTAGGTCGGCTGGATTATATTGTGACTCCTTAGACTCCTATATATAGAAAGGAGGTTTTGTCATTTGTATCATCCAAGAATTGTTCATTTATGTAATGTAAAGGAGGTTGCCCCCTCGAAGAGGCTGAATTCTAAGGCGTGGATCTCTCTTTTCTATCTTTTTGTGAGCTGGTTTCATAACATTTGGTATCAGAGCTTTGGATTCTAGGGTTTCGCTGCTCCAAACAGGTCATCGTGGCATTTTCGCTATAACTTTTTTTCTGTGACGTTTCAGAAGTCGCAAAAAAAACCCATTTGAGAAGAATTGGCGCTGAACCTTGGGTCCGAATTTCAGAGCTTTTCGCGCGATATTTTCGGAGATATGATCTGAGGAAGTTGGCCTTTTTGCAGACTCCTGAATTACATTCAAAACAGGTGACCTGGGGAAAATCGTCATAACTCTCTCTCTGAGGATCGGATTGAAATTTCGTAAAAAGGTACAGAAAGAGGACGGACTGTAGTTTCTTGTGTGTGTGTTTCAGATTCAAAGGTTGAAACAGTGACTCGTGGCACGTCGTACAAGTTCGCTCTACTGAACTAGTCTAAAAGCAAGTCACTGTGGGAGATTTCACATAACTCTTCCTTGGAGAATCCAATTTGGCTCAGACTTGTGGCATTGGAAAGAGGACACAGAAGGCTACTACAGGTAGCAATTTCAGAATTGGATGATCCGAAATTACAGAGATACATCAGATTCAATATCAGGCTTCTATAAAGTGAAAAAAGGTGTGTAGTTTTTTTTTTATTTTTGTGTAAGCTTGGTTTAACGGAATTCAAAGGGCATAGTAAAGCATTATTATCGGTAACTGATGCCCCGAGGAAAGAAAATGCAAACACCTAGTAAGGAACCTGAAAGCTCTAGCATGACTCATGAAGAAGAGGAAGAAATGCTACATGATATATCAAAATTACAAGAACAAGTGCAACAAATGTCACGCTCACAAAAGCTAACAGAAGCTAAGATAAATGGCGTGGAATCTAAGATAAAGGGCATGGAAGCTAAAATGGAGGATTCGATGGCAAATTTGAAGATAGATTTGAAGACAGACATGGAAGAATTGAAGAAGTTGCTACAAGAAAGGGTCACTAATGGTGAAAAGGTAGTAAAGGAAACTCATGATGAGAACAAAAGAAATGTTAATCATGATTCCATAGACTCTAATGTTGGATCGAAGACTCACCATGTTCCAAAAATCGATATGAGGAAGTTTGATGGCAAGGATCCCGCCACATGGATATTACAGATGGAGCAATTCTTCGATCTCAATAATGTGCAAAACACACAAAAGGTACGTATGGCAACTTTATATTTGGAACCAAATCAGTTTGTATGGTATCAATGGCTTTGTTCTCGTAAACAATTTATCACTTGGGCAATTTTTACGGAAGAATTGATAGCACATTATGAGGATACAAAAAGCAACACTTTTTTTAGCCAATTGATAAGTCTCAAACAAAAGGGTTCAATAATGGAGCACATTGAGGAGTTCCAAAAATTGAACATAAGGGTAAAAGATATTCCAGAGGAGCATAGGATTGATGTGTTCATAGGGTCTTTAAAGGATAATATCCAACATGATGTGCGCCTTTGGGAACCTGATTCATTAGAGAAGGCATTCAGGTTAGCAAGAAAAATGGAAAGCAAAATTATGGCAACTAGGAAGCATACCATTCACAACTATAAAGACGGAAGTGTTGTTGCCCATAGTCTTCCACAACCTACAAGGTTGACACCACAACAATTGGAAGAAAAAAGAGCAAAAGGGCTTTGTTACAATTGTGATAGCAAATACACAAAAGGTCATAAGTGTGCTGAGAAGAAATTATTCTACATAGATTGTGAAGAGGAAGAAGAAAAGGAGCAAGAAAGGTCAAAAGAAGAGGATATATTCCAGGAACAAAGCCTAGATGAAGAACAAATAAATCCGACCATATCTTGTAATGCATTGGCGGGAATTACCACTCCTCAAACCATCAAGATAGAAGGACAAATCAAGAAGAAAAAGGTAATAGTGTTGATTGATTCAGGAAGCACCCACAATTTTATTCATTGTAGGGTAGCAAAAGAATTGAATTGCTTCCTATATCCAGCACCAGAGTGTCAAGTGATGATTGCAAATGGAGGAACAATAAATTGTTCTGGAAAGTGCCATAATATCAAGCTATCCATGGGAGAATATGTATTGACTAGCCCAATGCTTTCCATTCCAATGGGAGGTGCTGATGTTGTACTAGGAGTCCAATGGCTACAATCCTTGGGTACAATAGCTTTTAATTTTCAAGAACTTTTCATGAAATTTTCTGTGGAAGGAAAGGAAGTTGAATTAAGGGGTATTGCAGGGAAACCAGGAAAGATAATCAGCTCTAATGGCATGACAAAGCTTCTAAAAAAGGAGCAAAGAGGTGTAATTGCACAATTATGTTCGCTAGATGTTTCCACATTGGAATCATCTATTTCTCCAGATCTCCAAAAAGTCCTGGACAATCATTCCAAGGTATTTGAGACTCCCAAAGGTCTCCCACCTATGCGTGATCATGATCATGCTATTCATCTGATTCCAGGAAGTGTTCCTCCAAACATCAGGCCGTACAGATATCCCTATGTCCAAAAAAGTGAAATTGAACGTATGGTTGCAGAAATGCTAGAGGCTGGTATAATTCAACCGAGTCAAAGTTCTTTCTCAGCTCCAGTAGTATTGGTGCACAAGAAGGATGGATCATGGCGCATGTGTCCAGATTATAGGGAGCTCAACAAGCTCACTATTAAAGATAAGTTCCCCATTCCTGTCATTGATGAATTACTGGATGAATTGCATGGATCAATTTACTTCACCAAGTTGGATCTTCGTTCGGGATATCATCAAATCAGAATGAAGATTGAAGACATTCCGAAAACGACATTTAGAACTCATGAGGGTCATTATGAATTTTTGGTCATGCCTTTTGGCCTTACCAATGCACCTTCAACATTTCAAGGTTTGATGAATTCAATTTTCAAACCATTCCTTAGAAAATTTGTGTTAGTATTTTTTGATGATATACTAATCTACAGCAAGTCTTGGAAGGATCATGTTGAACATGTTGACAGGGTGCTACAACTATTGGAGGAGAAACAATTATATGCAAAAAGATCCAAATGTTTCTTTGGAGTCCAGGAGGTGGAATATTTGGGTCATATTGTATCTCATGAAGGAGTTAAGGTAGACCCTAGCAAAATTAAAGCCATTAAGGAATGGAAAATCCCCACATCCATAAAGCATCTGCGAGGATTTCTTGGGTTGACAGGGTATTATCGCAAGTTTGTTAAGAATTATGGGAGAATAGCAGCACCTCTAACAACATTATTGAAGAAAGATTCATTTTCATGGACTCCGGAAGCAACAAAGGCCTTTGAACATCTTAAAGAGGCAATGTGCCAAGCACCGGTCTTAGCTACACCGGACTTCACAAAAACCTTTATTGTGGAATGTGATGCTTCAGGAAATGGAATTGGTGCTGTTCTAATGCAAGATGAAAGACCCATTGCTTTTGAAAGTCGTCCAATCAAGGGAAAGTTTTTAAGCAAAGCTATTTATGAGAAGGAAATGTTGGCAATACTCCATGCACTTAAGAAATGGCGACCCTACCTAATGGGAAGACACTTCAAGGTAAAAACGGATCATGATAGCCTTAAATACTTTTTAGAACAAAGATTATCCTCTGAAGAGCAACAAAAGTGGGTCACAAAGATGTTGGGTTATGACTTTGAAATCATCTACAAAAAAGGGAAGCAAAATGTGGTGGCAGATGCACTCTCAAGAAAGGATGAGGATGTGGAAGCATTGTTGTGTGCCATTTCTATTATCCAACCAGATTGGATAAACGAAGCAAGGGAGGAATGGAAGAATGACGAAGAAGTGTGGGCACTTATTCGAAAGCTACAACAAGATTCCAGTACTTCTGATACATTTAGCTGGAAAAATGATTCGTTATGGTACAAAGATCGCTTATACCTCTGTAAGAATTCCCAGCTAAAACAAAAGATTCTTATGGAATTGCACACTTCTCCCTTAGGAGGGCACTCAGGATTTTTAAAAACTTACCACAGGGTTAAGAAGGAATTTTTTTGGGATGGCCTTAAATCAGATATTCAAAAGTTTGTGGCGGAATGTTTGGTTTGCCAGCAAAATAAAGTTGAAACAATTAAGACACCAGGTCTATTACAACCTTTATCCATTCCAAGCCAACGTTGGGAGGAGGTTTCAATGGATTTTATCACAGGTTTACCCAAGTCTGAGGGAAAGAGTGTCATCATGGTGGTAGTTGACAGACTTACCAAGTATGCACACTTTTGTGCATTATCACATCCATTTAAAGCCAGTACAGTTTCTACTGCATTTATGGAAACAGTTCAAAAGCTACATGGAAACCCAAAGATTATTGTAAGTGACAGAGATCCCATTTTCACTGGAAATTTTTGGACAGAATTATTTTCTTGTCTTGGTACTCAGTTAGCTCATAGCTCATCTTATCATCCTCAATCTGATGGGCAAACTGAGATAGTAAACAAATGTTTGGAAGGATATCTTCGTTGCTTTGTATCTGATAAACAGACACAATGGGTCAAATGGTTGCCTCTGGCTGAATGGTGGTATAACACTTCCTTCCATACAGCAACAAAAATGACCCCATTTATGGCACTTTATGGGTATCAACCACCATCCATCACATCATATTTAAGAGAAAATTCTAAGGTTCAGGCAGTGGAACATCACATCGAACATCAACAACAAGTCCTCCAACTCTTAAAGGATAACCTCGTGTTGGCACAAAATAGAATGAAACAACAGGCAGATCAACATCGCAGTGAAAGAAGTTTTGATGTAGGTGATTGGGTATTCCTACGGCTACAACCATATAAGCAAATGTCCCTAAAGCAAGCTAAGAAGGATAATAAATTATCACCAAAGTATTATGGTCCGTACAAGGTGTTGCAAAAGATTGGTACTATGGCATACAAATTGGAGCTTCCTGCAGCTTCTCGATTGCACCCAGTTTTCCATGTTTCATGTTTAAAGAAGGTTATAGGTGACAAGCTCCCAATTCAAACAATATTGCCAGAACTTGACGAGGAAGGAAAAATTATATTGGAACCGGAAGCAGTCACAGAAACAAGAACTCGACAGCTACGAAATCGATCAATTTCAGAGTATCTTATCAAGTGGAAGAACTTATCCGCTGAAGATTCCACATGGGAGGATGAGAATTTTATGCAGAAGTATCCAGAACTGCTCAAGCGTTGAGGACAACACTTTTTTGAAGGAGAGGGGCATGTTGGGTCCCTATAATACTAGTGATTACCCCATTACTATTGTAGTTATACCCCTTATTTATATTGTTGTGCCCCTATTACCCCCATATTGTTATTTCTGTGCCCCATAGAATCCCTCTATTGTTATTTTTGTGGCTTTATATTATTATTGTTAGGTCGGCTGGATTATATTGTGACTCCTTAGACTCCTATATATAGAAAGGAGGTTTTGTCATTTGTATCATCCAAGAATTGTTCATTTATGTAATGTAAAGGAGGTTGCCCCCTCGAAGAGGCTGAATTCTAAGGCGTGGATCTCTCTTTTCTATCTTTTTGTGAGCTGGTTTCATAACAGTCTTGAGAAGCATGATCAAAGGAAAAGAATCTCCTCCTATGAAAGGATTCCAGGAAGGCATGAGTCACACTAGATGAAATCAACCTAATATGCCCTCATATGAAGTATGATGTGGTTGACAACAATTGAGGAACTCTGATTGGAAGCTCCTGGGAATGAAATGAAATGTGTGAAGAAAGGAAGGAAGAGATTGTGAGATATGCAACCATGGTAAAGGCAATCAATATTTGGAAGACCAAGAAGATTTGACTAGGAAATCTCCCAGAAAGATATGAAGACTCTGATGAAAGTTTGGAAAAGATGGAGACCCTTAACAATGGATATATTTGGGAGATATGTCAACATGTATGTAGGATGCTCTTGAACACTGGAAGATGTCATGATGAAAGACCATCAGAAAGGTAGTTTTGATTTAGATGTTCATTTCTTATTTTTGAACAAATATCTGGATGGGTTTATGCAAGTCTGATAAGGGAAGAATTGTGGATGTCTTCCAAGATGTAAAATTCTTCCGTAAAATATGGCATGAAGAAGGCAGCATGACATGAAGCAAGCCCAGATGAAGACCAATGGATCACTTTCTGATGAAAGGAATAATGACATGATTGACTCCTGGATGAAAGTGATGGATGGTATGTGCCCTATGAAGAAGCCCCAAAAGATGAAGACTCCTTGACAAAGAAATTTGTGACATCGAAGGAAGGAGCTCTTCAAGCAGTTGGTTGAGGAGTTGTTGTATATCCCTAATTAAGAGGGAGCTTGAAAATTGATATGTCCTCCCTAATTGGGAGGGAGAGATAGACACGTCATTCTGGTCTTCACCTGGGAAGACAAAATGGAGGATTAGGTAAACATCTGGCATCTGATGCTCTTTGAGGATGAGATAGGGCATCCAAGATAAGAGAAGTCATAGTGGACTAATATTATTTGAGGAGGGCTACCCAAGATAAGAATAGTCCAAAGTAGATCATACTCTGTGAACACTCGGGTGGTGTATGTACCTTGAGAGATAATGATTATGGTGTCTATGAATCATTGGTCTTGCCAGCATTGTGCTCTGATCATATGGATATAGCAATTAGTCAAGGCCTTGCTATGTAATAATGCTGGTCGATATGATGCTATACAGATGGGTTACCAATCCAACTCTTCTTATGAGAAATTCTTTAGATTGAGAATGACCAAGTACCCTTATGAATACCTCCCTAGTTAAGAGGAGTGTTGAAAAGAGTAACTGTTGATTTCTGGTAGCATTGGATGTGCTCTAAGCCTCAAAATTTGTAGGGAGGCTTGGACACATGTATTCCACAATATTGCGAAATCGTTTTGGGAAATTCCACCCAAAGACAATTTTATTAAAATAATTAATTATTCTTAATGGGTCCCTTCTAGAAGAAGAAACTTCTAGAAGAAGACGAGGATCAAGCCAAAATTGGTTCACAACAGAAAGATTATAAGAGGAGGCTTGAGGGGCATTTGGAAGATACATCAAGTGGAGATCAGAAGATCAAATTTTTGAAGCACAACAGTTTCCTGGAGAGAAATTCGAAGTGATATTTTGCAATGAAGGGTAAGGATAGTATCCGGTGGGGAGTTTTCCTGGGTTGAAGAGTACCAGGCAGAGAGGGCAGAACGATGTCCAGAGAGGCTGATGATGGGCCAGGCAGAGTTGACACAGTGGCAGTGCAGAGCCTGAAGGGAAATCAAATTTCTGCTGAAGAAATTGAGTTTCAGAAGCTGGGAGCCGGGGTGTGAGACTGAGAGGCTGAGAGTTAAAATTTCCAGCAAGCAGAGGTTTAGAAGGAAGAGCAACGCAGTCCCCAACAGAGGTGACACAGAGATTGCATGGGGTTGGCGCAATTCTGCGCAGAGGCTGACGCAGAAGGGACACAAAGGTTCACTTCTAGCAGATCAGAGCCAAATCTTCCAGTGACAAGGTGAGATCATCTCACTATTTCGTTTTGGCTAGTTTCTCTCTGTATCGGATAGCCAGTTGGGCATCCAACAAATTGTACTCAGAATTACTGCTGCACTAATTTTCGTGCATTGGGTTTTTTCGGGGACTTTTGTCCAAAAATAACTGTGTAGATGTGTGTGATGTTTATTTCTCTCCTGTGCCGTATTTAGTTTCCGTAGTTTTTATTTATGTAGGTTGTAGTGTATTTAATTCGATATTTCTGTAGCACACAAGAAGTAAATTGATTAATCGAATTAACAATTAGAAGAATTAACATCAGTTGCTGCAGTAGGAATCGGGTAACCGATTTTTCATAGTAACTAGGTTCGGTCTTCATAATGACGTGTAATTGTGGCTTTTGTAAATGATGTAAAGAAGAAAATAAAATTATTTTTGTAATGCCTTGCTTCATGGGTTTCATGAGCAAGAGATTTTATTTAGATGGCTCCCATTGAGAGCCTTAGGATTTGTCATTAAAGTCAAAGAGTCAATGTCATGTATGAAGAACTCTTCTTGGGGATATGACAATTGCATATGAGTCTACAAAAATGTCTAGAAGCCCTCCAACAACAAGCACTAGTCCTCCTCTTGATGTTGGCCTTAAGATGAAGCATAAAATCATGTCAACTTCCCATTTTGAAGACACACCTATTCACATACTCATGTCGGCTTATATTGATAGACAATCAATTATATATATGCATGAAGGCACTTCGCATTTCCACGGTAAAAAATTCGCATATACCTTTGAGATTTTCGGATGGACAAAACAGTGATAAGTTCGGGGCTCTAGTACAATCAATAAGTAGTTCGGATCTCTGAATTTGGGTGGATAGTTACAGTCAAGAAATTCGGATGTCATTACAGTCAAGGGAATTCAGATCCCTCTGAATTCGGGTAAGCAAGCATAGTGACAAGGAGACTGCAGTGATGCGAAGTATAGTTCGGTGTCATGGTTATGAAGGAGCTGCAACTCAGTAACATATTATAATTCGGTGAAACCTCAGTTTAAGGTCTCGGTGCTACCTTAAAGGAAGGATATCAGTACTATCTCAAGGGAAAGAGGTCGATGCCATCACAGAAGTAAGATGACAGCAAGGAGGTCTCACAGAAAGGAGATCTTGATATGAAGACAGTGAGAAGATCTCGGTGGTGACAAATGTCTCGATGCTAAGAAGGTCGAAGAGGAAGAGGAGTCAAGAAGAAGAGAAGACATTCAAGAGAACTAGTGTCTTGGTCTTGGAGTGGCTAATAGGTCAAGGGTCTTGGTCTTGGTATTCGTCAATTGGAATCTCTATAAGAAGAATTTGTGCGAGTTTTCCTCTCAAAGAGTGAGAGGTTTTGGCCCTGAATGATAGCCTACATTTTGTGTCTCTTGTCAATTTATGTTCATGCATTGGTAGCTGTTTGATGAAGAATAACACTAATAACTTAAGCAACAAGAAGATCCTAATCTAATGAACTAAAAGGCACTCACAAGCAGTTACTAATTAAGAGAAATCACCTAATTCATGATGGCCTAGATTTCTCAACAAGATCCTCCCTCAAACTTGTCGCCAAAATGGACTTGTATTTTTGTTCAAGAGGCTGCAAAACAAATTTGAAAGTAAGTGGAGAGAGCATGCAAAAGGAGAAACAATAAATTACAACTAATGTAGTTGTCTAGTTTAAAATAGTGCTCTTAGTAGCTCATAAAATCATTGAAAACTCTAAATTTTGATCGAGAGAAATATGAAATCTGAATTTTATATGGTTCTAGTAGAGTAGAGGAAAATGAAATTCCCCTCTTTGCTTTTTGTTGGATCAAGTCCTTGGAGGCAAAATCGATGGGTCTTTCAATTCTTGAATATGAGAGTGAGTTGATCTATTTGAGATTTCTCCAATGCCCAAATAATCCTTCATAAAATTTCAAAAGAGTTTTCGACACACTTGGAAAGAGGTATTAGTGTTCATAAAGGAATTAAAGAAATACAATGGATGAAAGAACTAGAGATTCCTTTTAAAATCACCGAGTACTTTTCAGTGCTAGAATATTTCTCTAAATCAAAAATAAATACAAGATAGCTTGCACATATCAATCCACAATGAATGTAACAATCATGCTAATATAATCCAAATTGCATAAAAGTTGAAGCACATAAACTAGAAAGCTATCAGCTCAAGAAAGAAGGAGAACACCATCCATGATACCCCAAACTCTTTTGTATTATTATCAAAGCAAGTATACAATTCAGCAAAGTCTCCTCAAGCCCAATAGCTCATTACAAGAATGTATAGAGAGATCCCAAAGCTCATATAAATAAGAGTGTGGGATACAATCTCAAGGCAAAATGGTGAGAATCCCAAGGCCAAATGGGTGACAATCCCAATGCCCATCCATGCAATTTGAATTCCTCAAATAGAGCTCCACGCAAATCTTTGAGGAGAACTCATTGGGATGAGAGAGGGACATGTGGATGAGTGAAGTACAGTGGTAAGAGACCATTGTCCACTTCATCTCAAGTAAACTCAATCAAATGCTCAACTCAACTTGGAACTTGAGCTATCCTCCACAATCCGTGGGATTTTTCTTTGGGAACTTGTGGTCCATCTCCAAGAAATTCGATTTCCCTTTTCGTCACATGTTTCTCCTTGATTCTTGGTCCATAGTGGAGTCCACATCACTCTTTAACTACTTGATGATTTGCCACCTCATTTCCAGATGATTTAACATGTGTGGATATTTATTTTCTTCGATTTATTTAATCGCTGGGCTAATTTATTGCCACATTTCCACTAAACTTAGAATACGTGGGTTTTGAGGGTCTATAATTTATTTTTTGCCCCTCAAAGTGCGTCTTAGTAGAAGGTTGAGGGTGAGAGGTGTAATTTTGAGCACACATACCCCATACAACTTCTCTAGACATTACTTATTACATTTTACCAGTGTTACCAGACTTGGAATCGACAATAAATCGACGAGGCAAAAGAGCGAAGAGTTTTAATCGGATCGGAAACAAATCGGCAAAAAATTGGTGAATTCAATAAATAAAAATATACACATATATTGAATTAAAAAAAAAACATTTTTCATTGATATTCAGTAAAGCCATGTCCAAACAATGCACATTATCAATAGATGTCCAAAATATCATGAATGAATAAGTATCTCAAGACTCATATATGTTATGAGTCCAAACATGATCCAAAGTACTGAGTCTTGACTCCTAACTAGAGACTACATAGAACTAGAAGCATTTGGTTCTAAAAGTTTACAAAAAGTTGTATACTAATACAAAAAAATCAATAACTAAGAGTCTAAGACTCTTAAGAGTGAGAACTAGAAGCGATTCCTCCCACTCCTTCGCTTGCTTGACTCTAAAGTTCTCCAAGTCATGTAGGCTTAAAAGAGGAGTCTCCTCTAATTGGACCCAATCTGCTACGTTTGTAGTTTGCAAATCTATCTCTTCAAGGTCTATTGGTGAATGATCCAAACCTGTCATTATCATGAGACATTGAAATGTGAATTAAAGTTTGACTTTGAACTTTAAAGTTTAAACTTTAAAGTGCAGATCAGATTATGAAACCTTCAAATTCAAGCTCTCACCTAGTATTTGCTTGTTGCAAAGTCGTAGATTGTAATGGACAAATACAAGGTCATTTAAGCGCTTTTGTGTCAATCGGTTGTGCTTCTTAGAATGTATTTTCTCAAACATGCTCCAGTTGCACTCACAACTTGAAGCACTACATGCTTGGTTTAAGATTCGAATGGTGATTCTCTTCAAATCTGGCATATCACTACCAAAGTTTTGTCACCAAAGACCTAGCAAGTGGCAAGGGTTCGTGAGTAGACGTACTAAATACTAAATAGTAAAAACTTAAAAGACAACAAAATTTAATAAAACATTTAACATACAAAATAAAGTTTAAACAAACTTAATGAATTAATGAAGCCTTCAAGCCTCTAAGAGTACTTGGCAACATCTTTGACCTTTCTCGTATAGCACTGGTATTTTCTTGTTGTGAAGTCATAGATTGTAATGGGCAAATACAAGGTCATTTAAGCGCTTTTGTGTCAATCGGTTGCGCTTCTTAGAATGTATTTTCTCAAACATGCTCCAATTGCGCTCACAACCTAAAGCACTGCATGCTTGGTTTAAGATTTGAATGACGAATCTCTTCAAATATGGCATATCACTACCAAAGTTTTGCCACCAAAGACCTAGCAAGTGGCAAGGGTTCGTGAGTAGACGTATTAAATACTAAATAGTAAAAACTTAAAAGGACAACAAAATTTAATAAAACATTTAACATGCAAAATAAAGTTTAAACAAACTTAATGAATTGATGGAGCCTTCAAGCCTCTAAGGGTACTTGGAAACATCTTTGACCTTTCTCGTATAGCACTGGTATAGGCAAATAATTTCGCTGGCACCCTATAATCATGTAGTTGGGAAAAGACACGACTTTGAAATTCTGGATTAGGGAAGCACCTTTCCATGCATGTCATAAGTCCTCTGCCAACCTCCCCATCCTCATTAAATTTGCTCTTATCATAAAAATACTGTGGATTTAAGAAGTACCTTGCAGCATGTAAGGGGGAATGCAGTTGCCTATCCCAACGTCAATCAATAATGTGTGAAAATTTCTAACACGAAATTCTACTGCAGTAACTGATTTATTTCTCCTACTTATTTTTCACTAATTTACAAAACCCTTCAGTAAACATCAAAATAAATTCTATTGTAGTTGTCACATAATAGCATAGAGAAAATAATAGTGATATACAAGCACAAGAATCAATCACATTAACACAGTTATTTTTGGACAATAGTCCCTGGAAAAACCCAATGCAGGAAAACCGGTGCAACAGATTTATATATTATTCTCTAGCAACAATCTCTTTATAAGGAATGATTTTACAGAATATAGAGACACCTCTGAGAGAAACACCTGAGACAATTTTCCTCCTTGATTTGGAGAAATTCTGACACCTTGGAGACCCTCCAACCTTCATTGCGTCACCTCTGCATCACTTCTGCGTGAGGCCTGCGTCCCTTGTTGCGCTCTCTGATCTTCCCTCTGCGCTGTCTCTCTGATGATCTGCGTCACCTCCTCCTCTGTCTCTGACTGATGCTGATGCCCTCCTCTTCCTTCACCCTACAACTCTCCCTCTGAAATCAAACTCCTTCTTCTTGAGAATCGATTTCCCTTGGGTTATTGAGTATTTGCACGGTGTGTCTCCAAATGACTCTCAAGTCTTCTTTTATACTTTTCCTGTTGATGAATCAACGACCGAGATTAAGTCCCTAATCAACGGCTAAGATTAAATTAGAGTTGATCCTCGTCTCTTAGAAGCTTCTCACCCATACTTTCATTAATACCCATTAATATTTTTATTTTCCTAAGTTTAGACTTAGGAACCCCATTAAAAATATTAATTATTTTAATAAAATACAATTCGGGTGGAATTTCTCCAAACGATTTCTGGGCCTTGGAGATCTCATGTGTTCTAGCCCCTTCACAAAATTTCGGAGCTAGAGCACATTCGATACTACCCAAATTCAACACTCCCTCTTAGCGAGGTATGTGCTCTAATAATACTTCCCAACAAAAGTATCACACTGATCCACGATATCGACCCTCTGCGTTGTTGATGCTCAACCTGCTGCCCCTCATCTACTGCGCTGCTGCAACCTGTACTACTGCCCATGACACTGCCACTGTCACTGCTACATATGTACTGCAGCTCCCTCTTAATCAATGTTTTTAAAACCGGAACCGGTGACCGGACCGGTCCACCTAATGAACCGGTTTACCGACCGGAACCGGTCTAACCGGGACTGGTTTGGTCTAAACGAACCGGTTTTTAAAAAATACATTAAATAATAAATAATTAACTTTTAATGAAACAAAACTATTTTTAAGATGTAAAACCATGATTCCAAGCCAATAGAGACAAAATATGCAAAGTTTGCTCATGTATATACCATGTAAAGGTGAATATATCAAAATGGCACCGAGTACAATACATATCATCGACAAAATAGCAAAATACATAAGAAATGAGGCTCTAAATGGCCTATAAAGTCCAAAAACAATGTGGCAAGCTATGAGGCCATTGACTTACTACAAGTCTACAGTGTACACATGATCAATCATCAAGTTCATCACCACTACTAGACACAGGATCATCATCAGGAGCTACATAGACATCATCTGGTTCAGAGTCTGAGGATGCCTCAGCTTGATCTGCAACCTCAGTATCAATGCCACCAATGACAATAGAAGTGGACCTAATGGAAGCACGAGTTTGTCGACCTGCATGACTAGTGCCTTCCATTGGTTCTTTGCCTTTCCTTGATGCCGCTATTGATCCTAGTTCTGATGCCACCACATAATCTGCATCATCCCCCGCTAAAGCCATGTCGATATCAAAATCAGCCTCAAACACAGGTTCTTCAGTCTCCTCCACCCATTCTGATGTTGGATCAATATTGTCCAACACAATGGCATCTAGATCAGGAGTTTTTCTCATCATTTGGAGCTCCGATTGCATTTATTGTTTAGCCCCAAACCATGAAATCCTGAAAACCATTAAGTCTACTGAATTTTGAGTGAAATCTAAAATTCTAGTTTCTCCATATGAAATCCAATGAGGTCGAAACCACTCTCAAACATCCTGAGTCATTTCATGGTAATGTTAAAAATTTAAGTAAAAGGATGAAAATGAAAATTAAAGGAAATGTCACTTTTACTTTAAGAATTTAACATTACCATTAATTGCTAACATTGTTAGGGTTGAAACACCCTTAGTTTCCCCCCAAAACTCCTGAAACACAGTGAAAAATATGATTTTTAAACTTTACGGTGGGCGTGCCTAAAACCGGCCGGTTTGATACAAACCGGCCGGTTCCGTCCTAAACCGGCCGGTTTTCACCGGTTAGGGCCAAAAAAAGGTGAAATGCCAAGTCAAACCGGGTTTTTTGGCCGGTTCGGACCGGCAGCCTTGCTAACCGGCCGGTTTGACCGGTAACCGGTTTTTGAAAACGGTTTTAAAAACACTGCTGAGTCTTAATATGCTGCATCATGCTGCCCATAGCACTGCCACTTCTAATTGCTACACTGCAACTCCCTGTACTATCCACTTCTACTACTGAAACAGATTCTCAATCATCCCCATCTTCTCCCTGAAATAAACAAACTTTGTTCTTCCTAGAGCCTTGGTGAGAATGTCTGCCACCTGTTCTCCTGTCGGAGTGTACCGTAACTGTACTGCTCCTCATTGGACACAGTCTCTGATAAAGTGACACCTGATGTCAATGTGCTTCAATCGATCATGAAAGATTGGATTCTTAGAGAGCTTGATGCAACTCTGATTATCACACAAAATATTGGTCGCTTCCATCCTTCTCCTAAATAGATTCACAAGCAACTTCCTAAGCCATATGGCTTCACACGATGTTGTGTTAGCTGCCATATATTCAGCTTCAGCTGAGCTCAGAGCTACAGATTTATGTTTCCTCCTACACCAGGAGGTCATTCCTGATCCAATGTTGAAATAATACCCAGTGGTACTTTTCCGATCTACTGAACTTCCATATGCGTCAGTGAACCCACTCAGCCTGATGTCATTGTCTCGGGTGTACATTAGTCCATGCTCTACTCTTCCTCATATATATCTGAGAATATGCTTGGCTATTGCCCAATGCGCCCTCTTTGGTTCCACCATGAACTAAATGAGGGTGTTGACAGCGTAACAAATGTCTGGACTGGTATTGACCAGATACATCAGGGACCCCATGAGCTGCTTGTACAAGGTGGGATCGACTTCTTTATCTTCAGATGCATCAATCTTCTTCCAGTTGGTAATCATTGGAGTAGCCATAGGTTTACAGTCCTGCATTCTGAACCTTTTCAAAATTTCTGTAGCATATCTCCCTTGTCCAAGGAAAATTCCACCTTTTTGCTGCCAAACTTCCAATCCCAGAAAATAATGCATCCGCCCCAAATCCTTCATGTCAAATTCTATAGCTAGGTTTTCCTTGCAATCTTTGATGAGCCTGGATGAACCTGTTAGAAAAAGGTCATCCACATATAACACCAGAATTAGAGGCTCATTCTCTACAATCAGATAGTAGAGGTTGGGATCTGCGTCACTCTTGACGAATCCCATCTTCTGCAAGTAACCATCAATTTGACTGTACCATGCTCTAGGCGCCTGTACAAGGCTTTCTTCAACCTGCATACATGAGATTTCTTCCCATGTGTCTCAAAACCCTCTTGTTGTTCAACGTATACTTCTTCTTCTATCACCTTGTTCAAGAACGCAGTCTTGACATCCATCTGGTGAATATCCCACCCCATCTGTGCTGCAAGGGATATCACAGATCTAATAAAAGTATACCTGGCTATTGGTGTGAAGGTTTCTTCATAGTCTATTCCTTCCTTCTGAGCATACCCCTTAGCCACGAACCTGGCTTTGTATTTTTCCACACTGCAATCTGCAGAATATTTGACCTTGTAGATGCATCTCGAACCTATAGCTGACTTGTCCTGAGGCCTATGTACCACTTCCCAGACATCATTGAACATTATGGAAATGTATTCCTCCACCATAGAATCTACACATACTTGATGCTGAATGGCCTCCTGAAAACTAGAGGGTTCTCCAACTTGAGCCACCAAGGCTTGGTTCCTATTTGGCTGTCTACGCTCCCTTTTCTCGTTCCTAGGAGCTCCAACAAAATCCTCTGCATCCCATAGTATTTGTCGAAGTTCCTGGCTCGTTCTTCCACTGGTAGTGGGTAGATCTATTTGCTCCTCCTCTTCCTGAGACTCCACCTGTTGTGATACCTCTGGAATTTTGACTTTAGGAGAAATACTGGTGTTGGTTTCTGCTGGTCGAAGTGGTTGGACCAATGGATCATCCTTTGACTGCTCTTCGGAAGGCATTTCTCGGGGTTTCCTAAAAGCTCTGTCCTCCATGAACTTTACTTCCTATTGAATTACGATCTGCCTATTTCCCAGAAGATAGACTCTATATGCCTTAGCATTCTCGCTATATCCCACAAGATATCATTTTTCTGCAGTTTGATCAAATTTCTTCCTCTTTTCTTCAGGTATATGGCAGTATGCCAAACTTCCAAATATTCTGAAATGACTCACCTCAGGCTTCTTACCAGTGAAGACACTCTCCGGAGTAATCTTACCTAATGCCCCGTGAGGAGTCCTGTTTTGGACATATACTGCTGTGTTGCATGCCTTTGCCCATAGAACTTTGGGCATATCCTGATCATACAACATCGCCCTTGCTGCTTCAACAATAGTCCTGTTCTTCCTCTCTGCTAGTCCATTCTGCTCCAGATTATAAGGAGCTCTCCATTCTCTTATGATGCCTTCCCTTGCGCAGAAATTAGTGAAGTCCTTATCAATGTATTCTCCACCATTGTTTGAGCGCAACACTTTTATCTTCTTCCCTGTCAATTTCTCAACCAGGGCCTTAAACTCTTTGAATCGATCAAAAACCTCATCCTTGGTTTTTAGAAAGTAGATCCAAGTTTTCCTGGAATGGTCATTAATGAAGGTGACAAAGTATTCGACACCACTAAGAGCTTTTGTGGACATGGGTCCACAGATATCCGAGTGTATCAATCCCAAATCACTCCTAGCCCTACTGTTACTTTTGGAATAAGTTGCTTTGGCATACTTGCATAGTGCGCACCCTCTACATACATTGCCTCGTTTGGTACTCAACTCTGGAACTCCTGTGGCGATTCTTTCGAGAATTCTTAGAGCCCCATGGTGCAAGTGTCCCATCCTCTTGTGCCATAGTTCATTCACATCTTTTTCCCCATTGCTACCTATCAGTGCTATTGGAGATTCTAGCTGTAACTTATACAGCCTGTTACTTCTAACTCCAATTTGGACATTCTTTTTCCAACTCTGATGGTTGACATATACTTTCTTCCCAATGAAGAAAACATCATAGCCCTTGTTTTGTAACTGATATACAGAGAGTAAGTTCATCCCCAATCTTGGCACATGCAGCACATTGGTCGCTCGAAGCCGATCCCCTGCTTCTGTTTGAAAAACTATATTACCTCTTCCTACGGGGGTACATTTTGACTTATTTCCCATGGTGATTTGGAAGTTCATCTGTTCTTCTTGATAGCTCGAAAAACATTCTCGTATTCCTGTCATGTGCGTAGAAGCTCCATCTTCAATATACCAAACCTTAGAGGAGCCAGAAGTTGCTAAGCAAGCGACCTCTTCTTCCAGTCTGGAAGCTAACATAGAATAGTCGTGATCCATATTCTTCGTGCTTTCCTCTTTCCCGAGAGAACTGCGTGAGTCCTTTTGAGTTGCTGCCCCATCATCATGCTCTTGACTCATTGCAGATTCTCTAACCCTATTGCCCAATCTCTGCTCTGATACCATGTGAAAATTTCTAACATGAAATTCTACTGCAGCAACTGATTTATTTCTCCTACTTATTTTTCACAATAAGTTATTTACAAAACCCTTCAGTAAACATCAAAATAAATTCTACTGCAGTTGTCACATAAGAGCATAGAGAAAATAACAGTGATATACAAGCACAATAATCAATCACATCAACATAGTTAGTTTTGGACAATAGTCCCCGGAAAAACCCAATGCGGGATAACCGGTGCAACAGATGAGGGTTTATAGATTATTCTTCAGCTACAATCTCTTTACAAGGAATGATTTTACAGAATATAAAGACACCTCTGAGAGAAACACCTGAGACAATTTTCCTCCTTGCTTTGGAGAAATTCTGACACCCCAGAGACCCTCAACCTTCACTGCGTCACCTCTGCGTCACTTCTGCGTGAGGACTGCGTCCCTTGCTGCGCTGTCTCTCTGATCTTTCGTCTGCGCTGTCCCTCTGATGCTCTGTGTCACCTCCTCCTCAGTCTTTGACTGATGCTGATGCCCTCCTCTTCCTTCACCCTGCAACTCTCCCTCTGAAATCGAAATCCTTCTTGAGAATCGATTTCCCTCGGGTTACTAAGTATTTGCCCGGTGTGTCTCCAAATGACTCTCAAGTCTTCTCTTATACTTTTCTTGTTGATGAACCACTGACTGAGATTAAGTCTCTAATCAATAGCTAATATTAAATTAGACTTGATCCTCGTCTCTTAGAAGCTTCTCACCCATACTTTCATTAATACCCATTAATATTTTTATTTTCCTAAGTTTAGACTTAGGAACCTCCTTAAAATATTAATTATTTTAATAAAATACAATCCGGGTGGAATTTCTCCAAACAATTTCTGGGTCTTGGAGATCTCATTTGTTCTTGCCCCTCCACAAAATTTCAGAGCTAGAGCACATCCGATGCTACCCAAAAACAACATAATGTCCCTAAGGGGCATATACTTTGCCTCCACATCCCCATATCTTCTTTTGATGGCCTCCTTTGCGAGATCCATTGTCTCATAAATGTAGCCCATTTGGGTTTGTCACCATCAACCATCCTGAAAGTTCAAGCTTTCAATTTAAAGAAATATGAAACGAAAATAAAAAGAAGCTTGAAATGAAATTTAAAAAATGAAAAAGTTAAAAGACTTGAAGTACCTGGAAAGTCTAACAACGGACTCCGTCACAACAATAATCTCTTCAGAATCTTTCCAGAAACCATCATTAAACACAAGGCAACAGTTTCAATGCCTTCAAGGGCCTTGGAATGTTTAGATGCCATCCACTCAAGTCCCAAGAACATCCTCTTCAGATTTATCTTTTGGTCAACCACAGATTGCAAAGATATGAAATTTGTTGCAAATCTAGTCACTGCAGGTCGAACAATTTCTTTACCCTCAGTGTAATTTCTCATGGTGTTTAGGACAATAGTGTGGTTGTATAGGTATTTGGTTATGGATTTTGCCTTCTCGACAACCTCATGTATCCAATGAAGCTTATCAATGTCCTCAAGCATTAAATCTATGCAATGGGCAGCACAAGAGGTCCAAAAACTGGTGGGGTGCCTAATCTCAAAAAGTCTACTAGCAGCCATATAATTAGCTGCATTGTCGGTGACAATTTGTACAACATGTTCTTCTCCCACTTCTTGAACGACTTCCTCCATCATTTCACAAATAAGTTGGGCAGTCTTAACCTTGTCTGAGGCATCCACTGATTTGAGAAACATTGTGCCTGCTGGACAAGATACAAGGAAATTTATTAAAGTTCTATTCCTCTGATCTGTCCATCCATCACTCATGATGGTGCACCCTGTTTCTACCCATGATGAACGAAACTCAGATAGCACAAACATGACATCTTCAACCTTTTCTAACAATAAATCTGTCCTAAGGCTCTCTGATGAAGGGGCTTTGAACCCTGGACTTGCAACAACAACTGCATCAATCATAGCTTGCCAATAAGGACTTCTGGCACAGTGGAAAGGTATGTCAGAATAGTACCAAAAGTTAGCAATGGCCTTCCTTACTTGACTATGGATATTTTTTTCCAACCAGTGGCATCCAAGGTAGGTTGGAAATCGAGTTTTGTGCAGGGAGCAAAAAAGGCATTTTTGTTTCCACCTCTAGTGTTGAATGCAGGAGGATTCATTTGGCCTTGAGTTTGACTTGGACTTAGAGGCATGTGTGGGAAACTTGGGAATGACATTGAGGATTCAACAGAGGGAGATGACAAGGGGGTAGTGGAAGAAAAACCGTCAACTCTAGGAGTTCCTATTTCTTTTTCTTGCTTTTCTTTCTTGGCATTATGCTGACTCAACGTATCAATGGACAAGGTTGCTTGGTGTTTGACATTTTCGTCAACATTTTTGCAGAGACCTATATCATGGTCGGGTATCTGTGCAAGGTGGTACTTGAATCTATAAATGCCTCCACTACATTTCGTTTTGAAAAATTTACAAAGGAGATTGGGGTTTCCAGGAATCTTGTCACAATATGCCCAAGCAAAGTCCTTCTCCCTCGGTAATGTTGTTGTTTTGGACTCGTGTTTAAATTTTGGCTTCTATTAAGATTTCGAGTCGTGCCCACTACCTTCTGTTTAATTTGGCTCATGTAAACAGTAAAGGACAATAAAAGATTAAAATAAAAAATGCCATATATGTTTGAACTTTGAACTTAGGAATCATGCTAAATAACTGGAGGCAACATATAGATTAGGGCAGGTTGGGCAGCATATAGATTGCTGTAAAAAGCATTGGCAGTTTTAAACCGAATAGTCATGCAAAAATGCATTTTAATTTTTTTCATAAATTGTTATCTCAAAGACTCAAACTAACTGTTTTGATTCCCTGATATCAAGAGTGATTTAAAAGTTGGAACATGTCTGGAAGATCTGCTCACGGGTTGTGCTAGAGGGTTCGGATTTGTGGTATTCTCACTGTTCTCAGACCCCTTGATGGTTGACATCATTTTACTTAATGACAATATCTAAAATGGCATAGTTGCTGTCTGGACTTTGATTTTTATGTAATAGTTATTTCAAAGAGCCAGTGGGGGGACGTTGTGAGAGGATGTTGGATGTTGGACAGGGTTTTCACCTAGTTGGTTTTCATAGGGTTTAGGTTATTGAAGAATTATTTCTTTTCAAAACCTAAAATATAGGTATAACTATATAACTTTGACTAACCAAAAAATAAAAATTCACCACTGACCAGGATTCCCATGGGAGAAAGTAAACTTGCACTTTGTGGATGTGACCACACGATGTTTTTGTAAGAGGCCCAACATCATTAAAAAAAGAGGTCCAAACGTATTATATTTGAACTATTATGTTGGTTACGAAATGCGCCTCTTTCATAAGCGATATATAAATAATTGTGCATCTGATTATAATAGTCCCTTCACTCTTGAGTCTTAACGCAGTGGAGCATTCAGCCGTACGAGCACAAATTAACATGGGCAGGGAAGCATTTAGCACGAGAACAAATTAACATGAACAATGGAAAGAAACAGGGTCCTTACCCATCGCTTGTCTCGACATCTCTGCAAAATCTGTGGAAAACCAAAAATGAAAAACTGAAACTGAAACTGAAATCTGCTGTGTTAAAATGTGGCATCTCTGCGAACTTGCGAAGCGGCTTAACCGAAACCGAAATCGTGGAAAATCGAAACTGGAATCTACTTAACGTTTTCAAATGCTGTGTCTCTGCAAAGTGGCTTAACCTTTTAAAATGCGGCGGCAACGAACCCTAAATCGAAATCATAAACCGATAATCGCCAAAAAAATGGGAAACTCGTCGCAATCGCAGAGTCGCGAGTCAAACTCGCGTTGACCACGAGTCAAACTGAGTCAATACGAGTTTGACTCGAGACTTTTGGATGCCGAGTAGATTCAAATTTGCGAGTAATTGTGATCACTCGACGATTCTTGTTACATTGCATTTTACAATTAGAATTTATTAAAATTTCCATCCAACGGGAAATTTTAAAAATTAAAAAACTGACCCCTAGACCTAATCAAATTCTGTGAAATTTTATGAGTGATCTAGTATGGTAATATACAATGACTCTAGACACTAGGACTCACCTAAGGCCTTGCCATCAAGCCACACTCTGACTTTGGGGTTATGCTTGGAGGAAAAAACTCAATTAATTATTAAGTGCTCGAAAGTACCTAATAATTAACCAAGTAAAAAAAACCTCCCAGAGTAAACTCACTTGATGACAATGTCCCAAGTTACCTAGGCCTATTACATGACTCAATTCATCACACTAACATCACTTTACATCATCCCTGTAGGGCTTGCGGAATCTGAGTACAATATAGAAGAAGATGAGAAGAAGAAGATAGAGTTAAAAAACTCTGATGATATATGAACTCTAATGGTACATGAAGCCTCTGACATATCCTCAAGCATGGAGTCTTCAAGAAATTTTAGGTGCAACTTCAGTGGTCAATAGGGCCACAGAGTCAGGTTTGCTATTAGAACGGGTCAAAGAGCCCCCTGGAAGGTGTTGAAGAAGAGTCAAGCTATCTTTCAAGGGATTTTTGCTGCATATTGTGATGCCATCTGAATGAAACCTCTAAATATCAAGTGAGATCATCTTCATTAGGGACATGAAACCATTAAAGCATCATAGTGAACCATATCTAATGTAAGGGGCATAGAAATATTTTACACAAAATTCATCTTTAGATGTCTAAGTAGAGCAGGATCTGTAAACAAGTTACCTCACTTATGTTAAGGGTGATTAGGTCAACAACCCTATTTGGTGCTTCCATCCCCCAAGAGGAGTGAGATGTCCCAAGTTAGCCCATCAATCCATAGATGCGTGCGATGTGGTGGTCATGGAGTGGGAGAAACTTCAAGGAAAGCGCCATGACCATGTGATCAGCTAATGGGGGTCCAATATCGTAAGTGTAATGATGTCAGGAGGGAGAAATTATGGTGGCATGAGTTACCCCTTTCCTCGGCCTCCTTTTCCACCTCCTTGGTGCACCTTTTACTTTAATGATTTGTCTTTATTTGGTGCATAACTTAGGAGGCCAAGATTGCTTTAGGCTTCTCCAAATACCCCCTTAAGATGTAGCTGTTTCTCACAATCAAGGTTGGGACTTTCAAGGGTTCCTTTATTTTAGATGAAGCATTAAATGCTTGAGGAACTAGGTGATGGCTAATGAGGGGTAGAGCTCATGCTAGGATTTTGTCCACATGTTAAATATTGTCTCAGCCATCTTTTGCATTTTACATTTTCTTTCATTGTGGCTTTATATGCTTTTAACTTTCTTTTAGCTACATCAACCTCTGGGGCCAAGTTTTTGTGTCTTGACTCAAGGATGTGGATATAGGGTGCCAATCACAATGATGAGTGATTACCAACCCGAAGAATAGAGATGGATAATAGGATAGATGGAAAGCGATAAGTATGGATTACCTTGGATGCTCTATATCAATCAGTGCCTCCCCAATAATGCCCTTCCTAAACCCTAATGCCTCGGAGGAGGTCCTATTGAACTATAGTCAAAGAGTAACCTCCCAAGTGAAGTGTGGGAACAAGGATACAATTGAGATCGGTCTATCATCCAATTTGCCTTGTGATCCATATCAATAGCTCCATAACCTTAAATGAAAGCACATGATTGCAAGAATGGTTTGAGTACTTGCCAAGAGGTGGCCCACCTTCTTTCAAGAAGAATGCCATATGGGAGAGAGATCTGAGTGGAGCAATGGGTGGAGAACTCGGGCATAATGCTAAATGCTGACCATCATGGGGTTGCTGGCTGATTGGCTGTCAAATGAGGAGAAAAAATTTCGTGGGTAATTGGGCCTTGTTGTGTACTTTAGAGCCTTTGTTAGTGAAAGCATAGCACTTGGAGAGACATCTAGCCCTAGTACACATCCTTATGAGTAATATTGATGTTTTAATTTGATTTTCCATTGGCTTATATGCCCAATTTTATCTTGGGACCTCATTTACTTTGGATAGGTATGCTTGCTACATGTCATCATTTTGAGTATGCATTTGTTGTTTGTTAGGGGCTTGGACTATGTTAACCGTGACAAATGTTAGTTTCTGATGGAATGGAATTTCTTTAGCATAAGTAGAACACGCCTCAAACCAAGTTTTATTGCCCAAAATATCTAGAGGAGGGAATGTGCCTCCAAATATGTGAACTATACTTTAAATAATGTGTAATACCTCATAAACTAATTTTATCATGCTTTTACAGCCCTATTTGCACCAAACATCCCTCTTGCAAGGATTAGACTCATGATCAAGTGACCGCAATGTTACCTTAGAGTAAAGCGTTCATCATCAAGTGATGTCCTTTGTCTAAAACAATGTTTGAGGCTAGGGTGTTCCCCCTTTAGGTCTTTTCTTTGCCATTTATCATGCCCTAGGCCTCCTCCAAGCTAGGGTGTTTGCTCTCCTTCATGCTCTTGACCTCCTATGTGTAGGGCATTCTTGTTCTAGGTTGTATTTGATGTCTCATCCTATGATAGATCATGTTCTAGACATCTCCTAAAGTATGCTGTTCCTGTTCTAGGGCTTCTATCCTTGATCATGCTAAGTGTACCATAATGGAATATCCTAGTGAAATGTGCTTCCATCAATCTGTAACTGTCCTTGAGCTCCAATGGTCTTCCTCTGTGCTTGCTGAGAGAAGAAAGTTCCATGAAAATGCAAAATGAACTAGACATTTTCAAGGTTAACAATATGCATACTAAAAATAAGAATATAGCTGCAACACTTAGGCTTGTTTGTAGTCGTACAATAAAGTGGATAGCTTATTCAATGTGACAGTTAAATCTGTATGCTTAATGGGAATCGGTTTCAATTGAGATCACAATTTCTAATAAACAAATCCCTATTTAATACTGATTGCACCAGAAGCCACTTGATGTGTTTCCACTGTTCATATATGGGCCTCTATATACCTCCAGCAATTGGGCCACATGTCTTTCTTGAGTGAGCTTGTATATATTACAAATATTGCTGATTCAAAACATTTACAGAGACAAAACGAAAGAAATAAAAAATTTACTTGATAGTGGTGCTTCCTACACCTAATTGGCTATTTCAATCAACTTCCATTTCTCAAATTCAAATGCTGCACCTAATGCCATATATAATTTGTGTCTATTTACAAACATGTGTATACCAAAAAGTGGGATATTATAGTTATTGGTGCTTAAGCATCTTCAGACAATGTTGCATATTCTATAAGCTGTTGTAATGCCTGGGAAAGAGTTTTTACTAGTTTGGTACATGATAATTTTTTAATCCAATCTGAACTGATTTAAAATTTTAATATATATTCCAAAAATAAACATGCATGCCACTTATGTGTGGTTTTGTCACTATCGGATTAACAGTTTATAAATTAGTAACATATATATATATATATTTGCCTCTTCATCTATATATATTCTTCTTGTATAACTTTCAAGCCACAGTTTTCAGAGAATATATAATTCACTATTATATTCTTTGATGAGAGGTACTTAGAATGCCTTATCAATTACCTACTTTGATTTGAAATTGACATATGGTATACTTATTTGATTCATTTTATTGCAGAGTTATCTTTGAATGAAATTAGACTACACTTCTCCAATGGTTCTCAACTCAACAGGCTTTGGGTTGGAAGCAGTCCTTGCCTTGATGAATGGCGTGGTGTCATATGTGACAATGAAACTGCGAGTATTGTGATTGGCCTGTAAGTTTTGCATACTACTAGGTGATATAGCCATGTTTTCAAATCCCAAATAATTTGGATAAATGGACATATTCTTGTGTATATTTGCTTTTTAATGTTCCCATTTGAATTTGTTTGTGAATAGTTTAGCTAGGTGTTTCATTTCAGTAGGTCATTTATGAAAAACTTCATCAACATTTGAACATATCTATATATTTGTTAGTTTCTATTTTTTAATGTTTGTGTCAAATAATCAACATTTGATATTAGTTTTTAATAAATGTTCAGCAACCACCTTATTTTATGTGAAATACATGTTGAAGATATTCAAGTCCTTGAATGAAGTGCAATCCTAGAGGTACTTAGGAAGGTTGCGCATTGTTACCACATCAACACTTCCTCTCACTTTAGGCCAATTCTTTTCCAGTTCAAGGGGGAAACCCTAAAAATGAATGTTTAATATGTTCTTTAGAAATAAAGGAATGGTGGAATTAGTGTCTATCCAATCTGGTGATGGAGTCAAGATCAAAGAGCAAGAGGATTGAATATGATAGAGATAATAAGATAAGATGATTTTATTAATGTCCAACAAATGACCACAAAAGTAGGCCAATGGGACTTGTTACCCACCACCTGCAGGTAGTGTAAATAGGAGAATTTTTTTTCTCCTAGATGGTCCTCAGCCGACAACCAACAACCTGTTGCATGCTGTAGACCCCAGATAGTTCGATGTGCCATTTTCTCCGCCACCTGAGCCAGCCATGTGGTCCCTCGCCCATCTGTTATGAATGTATGTTTGAAGGTGGGTCTCTTGACCCCAAAGGTATGACTTTTCATTGCTTTGGTTGAGTAATTTTGTTTACTTTTCATGGGCACTTTTGGGCATGGATTGGTGGGGGGATTCGGTAGAAAGGGTGGGTTAGGTCTGTATTTGTGTCTCCACTGCCCGATTTCGTCATTACCCTTGTATCCTAGTCCCGTGGGATCTCCTTTACAGGCCATTAGCTTTAGGGATGGCACTACATGGGAAATCTCGATTTTGGTTGCGTGGTCCTGCTTCCCAATACCACCTACATTGCCCCCCCCCCCCCAACTCATTTTAGCCCCATTCATCTCTTTTCCCATTCGGGTCCACATGTGTCCACTAGGTCCACATAGGGTTACCCTAACCCTCCCCTTGTCCACACCTTGGGTCGGGCCTAGAACGATGCCTTGAAGGTTGATGCAGCTTAAAAAGAAATGAAAGCATAATTTATCCACTTTCAATAGGAAATGTACCACAAAATGCAAAAGATGGTCGGGATATACAAATTTAGCACATGGGCAAAAGCCAAACATGAGCTCTAACACCTTATCCATGGCCATCACCCTGGTTCCTATGGGCCCTAGATGAGCTCCCTCCATCATTAAGGAACCCATGATTGTCCCAACCCCTGGTGGGCGATGAACTGCCCCACCTTAAAGGGGTATCCATTGTTATATGTTACACATCATGCGCTCATCCCCTGGAGCCCTGATCAATGGAAAAAAAGGCATATGAAGAAGGGTGGAAAAAAAAAAGGCCAGGGTAACTCATGGACCACGATTTGCTCCCTTCTACACTCATATACCTAAGTGTGGGCTTCCCTCATTATAGCTATCCTTGCACCTTAACATGTGGTCTGGATGATTCCCCTGATCCCCATTTTGTTCCATTATTATATCATTTGCCACCTACCACTTGAAGGATGTATCATGGAACTGTTCCCCCCCTTTAAAGGTTGAAACTAACTAATAAGGTTCTTGGTTAACCACCTATTGAGCTTCGAGACACTTGTACATGCCAAAGCCCACTATGGAAGGGCATGCCACCATGAAGTGCCCCATTGGTCCCATGACTTGTAAGCTCTTTTACTTGATTACTCTAATGATTTGTTGTATTGGAGGGCAAGGGGACACGTTGGATTTTATGCAGGATTGGAGATGGGTCTCCATTTGGGGCTTGGTCTCCCTATATAGGGTCCTAGCCCTCTAGAGGGCCAGATTAACACTGGTAGGGTGAGCGTTGAGAGCCATGGGCCTCCACCATAGTAGAGAGTACTTCATAGATCATCAACACCACTCGTTGATTGCTCTTGTTCCACATTTTGGATGAGGATGATGCACCTGGTTCACCATGCCCAGCCGATTCCACACTTGCACCATACACTTGGCAGATGTTCCAGGGTCTAGAGGATGTCTCCCGCTATAGAGGGAGGGATTATATCATCATCCTAGCCTTTACAGATGGTCTACAAGCATTTTCGATCCACTTGGAGACTCATGAGGATGTCCTTGTGCCCCCACACCCACTTGGGAGCACCACAGGTTCTTGCTTGGAAAACAAGGGGCCAATCCCTTGCCCACTATGTTCAGAGTCCATTCCTACATCATGGCACCCTTTGAATCTCACTAGGCCTCCTCAAAGGCCCAATGACTCAGTTTATTGATGATTCGACCCTCTTGAGGGGCTTATTCTTATGTTATTGAGCTATTTGGTGGGCTTGTCACCAAATGTATTGTTATTGTGCACATCATTTTATTTTAGGGTCTCAATTAGGCCAATTTAGCTAAATGGAATTCATTAGAGAGTGTATAAATAGAAGTGAGATGATTCATTTGATCATCATCACTTGGATTGGGTTATTTTCTCTTGTGAGTTTTTCGCTATCCCTTTTGGAGGACAAGTCTGGATGTTATGGATGAATTTTGATGTTTGGATATCTCTCTCTTGTCTTGGAACTTCATTATTTGCATAATTTGATGATTGGATATACTCTTTGTACATGCAAGTTCTCTTTTCATGCTTATTCTTGTTATTTACTTTGTCACATGAACGTTGCTAGGATTTTCGCTATACAAGTCTGGAATTTACTATTTTTCTCTACGAATTAGTAGAAATTGTTATCTTTTATAGTGTTGCATCATGTCATGGGCCATGTATGAATGGGTGAATGTTCCTAGAGATAATTTGTGATAAATACATCTCGATAAGTCACCAATTATTGCAAATCGAAGTATAAAGAACTTGAAGCAACTGCTCTCATGCCAAAATGCCATGCGAAGTTGTTTGAAGGCCTCATTGATTGGGTGAATTCTTCCCAAACCATAAATTCTCCTAGACTCCATCTCTCCCAAAGGACAAGGCACTAATCCTCCATTGGTGATCTTTTTCAATGCGTATTCTTTTCACCTCCTTCTTTTTCTAGGCCTAACCTACATTGGTCACCTAGGGTATCAATTATTTCACATTCTAGCCATCCAAAGACTTTGATTTTTGGTCCACAACTGTGCTATGGTTTGCTCTAGAGGCCCTTCAAATTTAAAGCAAACCCGATGGTGGGATCTCGAGATATAGAAAACCCTAGATCAAGGACCATTTCTTGCCCCCTAGTTTTCCCTTGGCTAGTGTCCTTTTTAGGATCATTGAATTCAAATTTCAAAGAAAATTTGTCCTTTGATCCTCTTCTCCTTCCTAATTAGGTCAAGCCCCTCATTGGGTGATCAACTCCATACCCTTGTCCTAATTTTGGGTTTGCTTGGTCTCGTGTGGTCCCACAACCTATTGACTCCAATTCCACAAAGAACACACAAAGACCAGTTCTCCATAAGGATTTCCAGACCTAGGAATCATCTTTGCAAGATATATTACCAGACCCTAGCCTCGAGAATCCTCTTAGCCCTTCCTAGAGAGCCTATCACCTTGATTTCCAGGCAAGAGAGCCACACAATTGAGTGTCTCTTTCAAATAGGCCTTGGGAATCACCATTTATCCTCTCATTGACACATCTAGTATTGTGATTCCTCTTATACCGAGTCTCCTCCTATCGGTGAAAGTCTGTAAAGAGCAGGGAGCCTTAGTTAAGGTGATAGTGCGTTATCACTCCATTGTTGCCCTTAACCTAGTAGTTTCCCTATAAGATCCCCTCCTAGGACCCCTGCTAGTTTGAGAGGTAACATTTTTGGCATCGTTGCTGAGGAAAGGAGACATGTGTCTTGTTCCTCATACGACATTATTGACATATCATTTTGGCGACTCCATTGGAAGAACGAATCCCTAGTTCTTCATTGAACCTCAAAGTCAATGCTTGTAGGGTGAAGCAAGCATTTGTTAAGGCAGTTTTCGTTCACCATAGCGACTCCCATGATACCAATATATAAAGATCAATGGATTTTAAAAGGCTTCATGAGTGGTTTCCTGCTTTGGATATCACATGGGTTCTAGGATACCCAAATGGTCTAGATTGGAAGTTCATGCGAAATATGCCACAATTTGAGGGTGATCCATCCACAACAATGGATCACATAGCAAAACTTATTAAGCATCCTTCCGAGGTTAATGTGGTTCATCTAGACAACCTCATGGAGTCATTTATTGCCTCTATTGAATACGAGCATCGAGGTTGGCTTGACTCGTGTGAGCCTGAAAGCATTTCATCTTTTATCTAGTTGATCAACAAATTTGTGAAGTGTAAGGGACCGAAATTCCAATCTAATGAAGCTGCTTGTGAGATCCTAGAGGCAACCCTCTGAAGGGAAGGTCTCATTAGTCAAGATGAAGAGGTTGGAGATAGCCTTGAGGATCCAAGTGATGAGCGAGAACTTAGAAGAGGAGTCCTCATTGGGTCCACATGATGAACAAGATGATTTTGAGAACACGTGTTGGGAAGGATTAGTCTATGGAAAGTGAAGTTGAGACTAGCCTTACCTTTCTCAAGGATATTACTCCTAAGGACCCTCCTTCAGAGAACCTTGGGGAAGGTGGTCCCATTAGCCCCTTGGCAGTTGACATTGCAGATTACATCCGTATTGAAGAAGGGAAATGGGAAACTATTGCTCCTTAATTTGATTGTGCTCCCATTTATGACCCCGACAAGGAGGATGAGGTTGAGATTGGTCCTCCCTTTTTCTCGGGCACTGTTTATGATGACACATCCATTGATACCCTTGGGAAGGTGAATTATCGTTTTCCCTTGTATGAAAAGGGGCAGTTGGAGATGATTGATTCTCCTGTTAGGGGAGACCCTATCTCTGATACTTATGATGATGAAATCGATAAGGCCTTTGCTCCTACCTGTCCTTCTTATGGTTCCATGTTCAAATCACTTGAGCATTTAGATTATGACTTTGAGGAAGAAAAACCAGTTGAATATAACACTTCGCTCTCCCCTTTGCCTTTTTCTCTTCTTCATCATTATGAGTCTTCCTCAAGTGATTCCCTCACCCCTTTTCATATGATCTCTAGTGACCATGGGCCCCTTTACCTTCCTAGGTGTGATGTTGAGGAAGAACCATCCACTAGATGCATCCCTCCATCCCCCTCATACCCTCGGGTTTGTGAATACATTCACTCCATCGATCAACCTATCTGTTGTCGCCTTCTGTGTTTCAAGTCTCGTTTCTCCTCCCATTATGACCTTGTGGCACCTACAAAGCATAATAATATAAACAATGATTGTGATAGAGAGTTCTTGAGAGTGATCATTCATTCCACCATTGTGTACTTAAAGGGAAAGCCTCGCACTTATAGATTGACTTATTTTCCTTCACCTAGGGCTTCCTTTTACCTCGAATGGAGATCATATTTTCCCACTTCCCACCCGCTTCATCCTCCATGTGATTGTGTCTGCATTCACTTTGGGATTTGCAACATGAGTAATCATACTGGGAGACATATGTTTATTGATATGATGATATGTTGGTTGCATTAGCTTGATGATTACCCTCAGTATTAACATTGCACTGTATGCATGTTAGGGTAGGATGCATTGCATACTTATTTTGTCATTAGAACTTACATCATATGATTTTTTCCAAAGAGAAAAATCGTAATCTTTCATTATGAGAGAAAAATTACATGTAGTAGATGCTTGAGGCATATGCGATATCTGTAAGATCAGTCTAGAGCTTTGTACAATATTTTGCTGTAGCAAAATTTATGGCCTTGCCATTCCAGAATAAAAAATAATACTTGTCTCTTTTATCATCAGAAATATAAATATATACATATTGCTATGTCTATGCAGTTACTAAAAAAAACGACATCAATATAGTTACTAATGTAATTTATGTCGATCCACCCTGAAATAGTCCTGGTCTATATATGGTCTGTGATGGTATTGATAGACCTCTGTGCCCAACTGTTCATTGATTAACCACATGCCTTGGGGAAGTAGCGAGCCCTCCTTGGAAAGCTTGTTAGCATCCTCATTGTGTTCCTTGTGTATATGTTGACAAGAGACAGTGTTAAAACCAGTTTTGAGATTGTGCACATCATTCAGAATATTTTGAAGAGATATAGCATGACATTGGTTTTTTGCATTGAACCAGTTTATGATAATTTGAGAGGCTCCAAATGATCCAAATTGGATCCATAAAGAACTGTCAAATGAACCATTACTGTATCAGGTCGGGACAAACATCAAAGAATTCAAAACAGCGATCAAAAACACCCCTGGACCAGTGGCAGTAGCAGCCAGCGTGGAACAACGAGGACCTCTGTAACGACCTATCTATAAATATAGAGAACGCGAAAATAATAGCAGGCATACGATGCATGCGTATGATAGCTACATATGCATGTGCCACATACACCGCACTAGTATTTATATACGAAATTAACTATAGGTATTAAATATCATGACACTTCTTCGAACGGAGGTTCTACTCATCCATCAACACCCATATTGCTTAATGTATTATGATTAATGAGTAAATACTAAAAAAGGGCTAATAAATTATATATCTCAGATTATTAATAAAAATTATATTAATAAATTAATAAAATGATTAAAAATATATATAAGAAATTAATTAAAAGGCTACTTAAAATAATGTTATAATTTTAATATTTAAAAGTACTTTAATAAAACATAAAGAAATGTCATTTAATAAATCATAAAGTATATATATATATATATTTTTATACGTGACCATAAAATGAGATAGAGAAGGTGATACGTGACATGGGAGGGTGTCACCAGGGGATTAAGCGGTGGCCTGTTGGTGGAAGAGCGGTCACCGCCAAGAAACTAGATAAAGGCCACCAAGTAGAAGTTTATGGGGGATGGGGGTAATAGAAGAAAAGCACAGAGGAAAGGAAAACTGAAGGAAGAAGAACGTGATAAACTGAAATTATCCACAGGAAGAGCCTGAATTGTTCTGAGTTTCTGGGCACAGAGGGAATAGTCTGCTTCAACTAAGAAGCTTACTGGATTGAGTAGCCAGGTTCTGCTCAGTTTGGCTGGGTGGATTCGGTCTTTTGGTAACCGAAGCAAGGTAGCTGGAGGCATCTTCAACCGCAGGCGCACAGGTAGGTACCTCAGCAGTTCTGTTGGTTAATTTTGTAAGTTTTTAGGAAATTAATTATAGGTTCATGATATAAACTCCTTTACTGTATTTGCATTTGTTTTTCGGTTCTTACATTTGGTATCAGAGCAGTTAAAACCCTTTGACCTTACAGGGCTTACACCCACTTGCGCTTTCCTGAATTTTGACTTGAATAATGGTATACAATGGTATTACTGTATGTAAATTCTTCACTGCCCTGCCCTGCCTATATTCGAATTATATAAAATAAGTTATTCCTTACTGGTTTGTGGAAATTGGTATTTACATATAATAAACCCGTAATATATATACAGTCGCTGCAGTAAGAGATCTAAACCATCTCCCAACAGGGTGTGGTGTTGATTTGTATAGGTAATATTAAAATCTTCGAGAGAAAACGTTTCCCCATCAGCCATCGATATTTCAGGGTCAAACGGAGCTAAATAAGAGTAAACCTAGTGACTTTAAATTGGCAATCGAAGAGGCAATTCTAGCAGAATATGGCTTTATGGCTCTTGAAGAGTGCCCTCGAAATGGTACCTTGAAACAGGCAGAAATACAGGGCTGTTTGATCGGACGAGGAGATGCTGCTCAAGTTTCACCCTATTGACAAGCTTTATCCCCGTAGTATCAACGCCCAAATAAGTAAAGAAACATTAAATGTATGGACAAATAAATATTCATAGAGCCTCGCTACAGAAGTAGAATAAGTCAACGTATTGTTAAAAGGAGATACATTTTTAGTAAACAGTACTTCCTGTAACTTCAAACTTAATTCATAATACTCAGATCAGATCACCAAATGTTTTCATACATCAAAACTCTAGTGATTTATGTATAGCCCTACAAACTACAGGTGTGCTTGCATAAAGACGGTAATGACAATCAGTTACTTATAATATGCATAGCATCATAAATTAAAAAGATCAAATATTTGCAGTTACGGAAAATGAGTAATTATGTAGCGGAGATCAAATATTTACAGTTACGGAAGATGAGTAATTACGTAGCAATTTTAAACTATACATTAGATTAAAACAAAATTCTACAAATAGAAAGCCTATTCTTAAAGGCCGCGTTATCCTTCCACTGCACAGAGCGGGAGGTTATCATTGCTTTGTTAAACCGGCCTCACGCGTCCCTACTTGGCGAACAGTTAAGACTATGCATTCATATCTCCGGGCCACCCAACGTATGGATACACCGTGGATTGAACACGCGACCTGCGGGTTGCTGTCAAACCCTGCTCAGGTTACACACGTTAATTCATTGGACGCGTGGCACTATGCTTCAGCACACGTCAGCAGTGTGAACTTGCGGGTATGCATGTAAGCTGTAGCGTTGGCTGGAAGCTGTGGGTGCCGTGTTCAATCCGCACCAAAAAAAAAGGTATATAAATCAATTATAAATTAAATTATATCATATAAATTTTAATTATAATACATCAATTATTGAAAATACGACCTCATGAATATTAGCCATACGCCTTATCAATCCGTGGGAAACCTTCAATTGATTTTTAATATTTCTTTCATTAAATCAGGCATCCAAATAATAATAATAATAAAAAAATTGCCCGTGATATATTTAACTGAGTTACTAACAATAATAGAGCGGAGTATTTACTAATTATTTAGGCTGAGAAACACTTACTAGTCTATTATTATAGTAGAGATAAATTAAAAAATAAAAATAAAATTTTTACGAATTGTTTAATTAATTATAATTCAAAAATTTGATAAGAAGAATAAGATAATGTAAATATTATGTTAGATAAATAAATATGATATTTAATTGTTTAATCGGTATCATCTAAGTTATTTGGTTCTATTAAAGTTTGACCCTTATATATATATATATATATATATTTTATGTAAATATTTTAAATTTCTTTTATGAAATTATAATGAATATGTTATAATTGATATTCCGGTCGTATACATCTAAGTAACATATTCAACATTATAACTATGTGTGTCCTCCTTTAAAGGTAATAGTTTGAGGTGTCATGGGTGTGTTGATGATGTTCATTATAACGAGGTATTTAATATTTAAATATTTAATTTTGTGAATGTTACTTAGTAATTAGTTTTGGATGGTCTACCATAGGCATTAATAACCATACACTTCTGCATTATTTCATATTAGGATAGAATACTCTGCATTAGGACAAGGAGGTTGCGAGACCATCCTCCTTGACCTTGGTACCAGTAAGATCTGCCTAACAGATAAAAATTGCAAAAAAGCTATACCCGTTTATGAATGTGAAATTGCAAAAAGAAAACTATATGTTAAATTCGAATGTCTACCTCAAATTTTTATGGAATTTTTTATGTACGCAGGAAACATTACAATGGTAAAAACATATGAGCAAGGACGACGTGATCGGGCAGCATCACCGTCATTAATGCCACCACCGTCGTCATCATCATCCCCATCACCACCACCATCATCATCGTCTCCACCGAGACCATCATCAATACCAATTGCTCCAGCACCGAAGTTGACCATGATAATGAACTCATTGGAAGCCTTATTGGAAACATTAAAAGAGTCAACTATGGCTAAGAACAAAGAAAAACTCCAACCCTTAGCAACCAATTCAGCGGAACCAAAGAATTTTGAGCATAAAAGATCCAAAGAAGATATATCTACGGAGCTTTAGAAGATTAAACTCCCAGAATTTTCAGGGGCTTAAGCAGGTGAACGTGCTGAGGCATGGTTAGAAGGAATGAACAGATGTTTTAAATTAAGAGAATATTCTTTTTCTGCAAAAACAAAAATTGTTGTATTTCAATTAAAGGAAAGTGCCTTGTTTTGGTGGGGAAATCTGGAAAAACAACTGCACCTTACATCGGATAATGTCCCTTGGGAATTGTTCGAGGAAAGATTCCGTGCAAAGCATTTACCTCCATACTTTCAACAACAACAAGCCAAAGCCTTCCATACATTAGTTCAGGGAAATAAAATAGTGGAAGAATATAAGATAAGGTTTATGGAGCTTGTAAAATACATTCACTACTTAGATTTTGATGAACGTCAAGCTGAACGCTTCATATTTGGGTTAAATCCTCGCATCAGGGCCTTGGTGAGAATGTGGAAACCATCATTAGTAGCTGAGGCAGTAGAATGTGGTCGTTATGCAGAAGAACATCTAGGAATCAAAAAGGATGTAGGGCTAGCAGAACCTTTACAATCAGGATTTCCAGGAAAGACTTCCCGAAATTTCTTCAGAGGAGGTAGCTCAAGGCCACCTTATGGTAATAGATTTACCTCCAGAAATGTAGGAACAAGAGCTCCCATGGCAGTTAACACTATAGCCACTGAATCATCAAACATCAGTCCATGGACATCTCATGGAACTGCCAATAGAGGAAGAAATTCGAGAGGAAACAACATGAGAGGACAATGCTCTTTATCTAGAAATTCACGTCTTGATTCAAGAGGATCAACGCAGGTTAATTGTTGGGGATGTGGAGGATCGCATTTTCAACGTGATTGTCCAGAAGCTTCGTCAAGTATATTGCATAGGACTGGAAAGGAACCAACATCAAATAATCAAGGTAATCATAGAATTCATGCAGTAGTCAACAACGACCAAGCAGCACATCAATCCACTATAGTGGAATCTTCAGGTATTATTAATGGTAAAAAATTCAAAATATTATTTGATACTGGTGCCACAGATAGTTTCATTTCGTCATATGCATTAAACAAATGTGGATTGGGAGCTCGCAAACAAAATGATTTCAGATAGGTAGAAATGGCCTCAGGAGAACTCCAATCCGTAGACTTAAGTGTGGATCAATGCAAAATTGACCTAGGGGTCTGTACGACTAAATTGAAAGTTTATGTCACAGCCTTAAGAACTTATGATCTTGTCATAGGTATGGATTGGCTAGAAGCTCATCAAGTTTGGGTAGACTATTATGGGAAAAGAATTTTAGGTATAAATGACGAAAGAGAAGTGATCCAAATTCAAGGAATCAAAAGAAAAGTATCTTTACGTTACATATCCGCAATGAAAATGAAGCGTTGTTTAAAAAAAGGTTGTCAGGCATATGTAATTCAAGAAGTAAGTAAAGAAAAAGGACCATCCTTAGAACAATATCCGGTGTTAGCCGAATTTCCGGATGTATTTCCAAAGGAACTACCAGGATTACCCCTTGTAAGAGAGCTAGATCTCACTATTGAATTGAAACCTGGTACTCAACCAATCTCTAAAACACTTTATAGAATGACAGCTCCATAACTTCAAGAATTGCAAATTCAATTGAAGGAACTATTGGATATAGGACATATTTGACCCAGTATATCACCTTGGGGTGCTTCTGTAATTTTTGTCAAAAAGAAAGATGGATCTTTAAGATTATGCATAGATTATCGAGACTTGAATCGAACTACAGTAAAAAATCAATATCCTATGCCTCGAATGGATGATCTTTTCGGTCAAATGAAAGGAGCTGCTGTCTTTTCAAAAATTGATCTTCGATCAGGCTACATCAGCTAAGGATTTCTAAAAGCGATATTTCTAAAACTGCATTCTGGACACGTTTTGGACATTATGAATTTACTGTGGTACCATTTGGATTAACAAATGCACCAGCAGTATTTATGAATCTTATGAACAGTGTTTTCTGCGAATATCTTGATCAATTTGTACAAGTCTTTTTAGATGATATTCTCATCTATTCTAAGAATAAGAAAGAGCATGAAGATCATTTGCGGATAGTATTGTCCTGCCTTAGAAAACATCAGTTGTATGGAAAATTATCCAAATGCTCATTCTTTCAGGAAAAGATTCATTACTTAGGTCATATCATATCAGGTGAAGGGATTTCAGTAGACCCTGAGAAGGTAAAAGCAATCATGGGATGGCCAATACCGAAAAACGCACATGAAGTACGAAGCTTTATGGGTTTAGCCGGTTACTACCGAAGATTTGTGAAGGAATTCTCCAAAATTGCAAAGCCGATTACAGCCCTTCAGCGTAAAGGTGTTAAGTATGAATGGACTGAGAAATGTAATAAAGCATTCTCTGAACTCAAAAGACTACTGACCAGTGCACCAATCTTAAGAGTCCCTGATATGGACAAAGATTTTACGGTATGTACTGATGCATCCAAACAAGGGCTGAGTGTAGTATTGATGTAGGATAGAGGAGTAATAGCATATGCCTCCAGAAAGTTAAAACGTCATGAAGAACTCTATGCTACTCACGATTTAGAGTTAGCCGTTGTAGTACTAGCTTTAAAGATTTGGAGACATTATCTAGTAGGGCAAAGTTTTACGCTTAAAAGCGATCATCAAAGCCTACAATATTTGTTCACTCAAAGAGACTTAGATGCTAGACAAATACGATGGAGTGAATTCTTAAGTGAATATGACTTTGGAATATCATATATTAAGAGAAAGGAAAATGTAGTAGCAGATGCTTTAAGCAGAAGACCTCGAATATTCTCTCTCATACCTATCGAAGTAGACTTAAGGCAACGAGTACTAGAATATCTTATAGAAAATAGTTGGTATTTAAAGGTGAGATCTGGTCTTGAGGGAAAAAAGCCAAGAGAATCTAAGTTTGAAGGATATGAACTAGAAAATGATGGAATCTTACGATTCCATGGAAGGATGAATATTCCTGATAATAAGGATCTTCGAGACACTATCCTTAAAGAAGCCCACAGAGCAACATATTGTGCACATCCTGGAGTAAAGAAAATGTATTCGGATACTAAGAAACTCTTCTTCTGGTCAGTCATGAAATGTGATATCACTCAATTTGTTGCAAAATGTTTGGAATGTCAACAAGTAAAAGCAGATCACTGTCATCCATCGGGTCTCTTACAACCTCACAACATTCCTATGACCAAATGGGAGATTATTCTTATGGATTTTATCACTGGGCTACCTCCTACTTCTCAAAGACACAATGCCATTCTGGTAGTAGTGGATAAATTAACAAAAAGCACCCATTTCATTTTCGTAAGAGATACTTACGAAGTTGCTGACGTAGCACGAGTATTCATAAATGAAATTATCGGATTTCATGGAGTACCTAAGAAGATTATATCCGATAGAGATTCACAATTCACTTCAAGATTCTGGACTTGCATGCAGTTAGTCGTAGGAACTCAACTAAATTTGAGCACTGCTTATCATCCCGAAACTGATGGACAAACAGAAAGGGTAAATCAAATACTTGAAGATATGTTGAGAATGTATGTTATGGATCAACAATCACACTGGAAAAAATACTTATCTTTAGTCGAATTTGCATACAAGAACAGTTACACAGTGCGATTGGAATGCCTCCATTTGAAGCGTTATATGGTAGACCTTGCAGAACACTGTTAAGTTGGGACAGGTTAGAAGATCGAGTGATAATAGGACCAGAGTTAATCCAAGAAATGGAAGAGCAGGTAAGACAAATTAGACAACGGTTAAAGGAAGCACAAGATAGACAAAAGAGTTATGCTGATGCTCACAGAACTGATAGGAAGTATGAAGTAGGGGATCAGGTTTTCATCCACATCAAATCAAATAAAAGTACTATTCGATTCGGAAAAGGGAAAAAGTTGTCACCCCGATTTATTGGACCATTTAAAGTCATGGAAAGAGTTGGACCTCTCACCTATCGTCTTGCATTGCCACCTCACTTGCATAAAATTCATAATGTATTTCATGTATCTGTATTAATACATTATATAGATGATCAATCTCATAACCTTCAATGGAAGGAATTGTAGGTATCGGACGAGGGAATCATATCGGTCGAACCATTACGTACACTGGAACGTAGGGTCCGACAGCTCAGGAATCGTCTCGTAGACCAAGTTAAGGTCCAGTGGGACAAGTATAGTACTGGATCATCTACTTGGGAAGATACAGAGAACATATGTCAAAAATACCCTAATCTGTGTCAATTTTGAAGAACTTTAAACTATGTTTTGTATATATTTACTTTACTGCAAATCAGAGACTCAGAACCATTTTGAATGATCATATATAAGCGTGAATTTTTATGACAATATTTGTTTAAATTCGTTGGTACATGGATACCAAGACAGAATATGTTATTGATCTTACTAAATTATAGTTGTCAAAGTAAAGTTTAAAATATTTAAGTGATTTTGCTCCAGATGGGAATTAAGATATTATAATTCTGTTTTATTTATGCGTATCAATATGATTGATGAGATAGAAATCAAAGAATAATCACATTTTAATATGAAAGTCAATGACATGAATAAAATATGGAAAAATATGTTATACTGTAGTTGAGATGTGTGAATTATATATAAGTTATTTATTTTGAATATGTTAATGCACATTTATAAATGCATGGACAAGTGTTTATAATTGCAGATAATATCCGTTACCAAAATGACCACGTGATGACAGAAACCTCAGAACAATTAAGGCTCAAAGAGATTCTATGATAGGGTATTAACCCTAATTCTATTGGGAGGGGTGGAGGTGTTGCCCACTGTTTATCCTCCAAACCTTGGAGTCATGGGAGGACTGTGTGAATCACGCTCCCCTAGACGTGTGATGATGACTGTCGGATGCCTACTGGGAATCAGGTCGGTATAACTGACGTTGCCAGCCTTAGAGTTTATGAATGGTTAGGTTAGTAAAACTGACGCCATGGCATACTCCAGTAGAGGACGGATAGGATGGGAGTGGAAGAGATTAGGAAGGATAGGATGATTTTAGAATAGCTTGGGAACCTGATTAGGGCAAGGCCTGACCATTAAAATTATAAACCCAAAAGTATTCAAAACACCAATTTTATAATATCCTTATATTAAATAAGAATTTAACCTCGATTTACAATCCTAAGAAGAATGTACTAATTGCTATCATAAGTAATCATATAAAATAAAAACTCTAACTTCGGGGTGAAGTTTTCTGAAGGGGGAGTGTATGTAACGACCTATCTATAAATATAGAGAACGCGAGAATAATAGCAGGCATACGATGCATGCGTATGATAGCTACATATGCATGTGCCGCATACACCACACTAGTATTTATATACGAAATTAACTATAGGTATTAAATATCACGACACTTCTTCGAATGGAGGTTCTACTCATCCATCAACACCCATATTGCTTAATGTATTATGATTAATGAGTAAATACTAAAAGAGGGCTAATAAATTATATATCTCAGATTATTAATAAAAATTATATTAATAAATTAATAAAATGATTAAAAATATATATAAGAAATTAATTAAAAGGGTTCTTAAAATAATGTTATAATTTTAATATTAAAATTAAGTACTTTAATAAAACATAAAGAAATGCCATTTATTAAATCATAAAGTATATATATATATTTATACGTGACCATAAAATGAGATAGAGAAGGTGATACGTGACATGGGAGGGTGTCACCAAGGGATTAAGCGGTGGCCTGCTGGTGGAAGAGTGGCCACCGCCAAGAAACCAGATAAAGGCCACCAAGCAGAAGTTTACGGGGGACGGGGGTAACAGAAGAAAAGCACAGAGGAAAGGAAAACTGAAGGAAGAAGAACGTGATAAACTGAAATTATCCACAGGAAGAGCCTGCATTGTTCTGAGTTTCTGGGCACGGAGGGAATAGTCTGCTTCAACTAAGAAGCTTACTGGATTGAGCAGCCAGGTTCTGCTTAGTTTGGTTGGGTGGATTCAGTCTTTTGGTAACCAAAGCAAGGTAGCCGGAGGCATCTTCAACCGCAGGTACACAGGTAGGTATCTCAACAGTCCTGTTGGTTAATTTTGTAAGTTTTTAGGAAATTAATTATAGGTTCATGCTATAAACTCCTTTACTGTATTTGCATCTATTTTTCGGTTCTTACAACCTCAGTCAAAGCACGCTGACCGAGGCCCATGGAGACTACGCGGGAGGCCGAATTAGCCCCTGGGAGGCTTGGATCGGGAAACGGAGGTGGATTTTGCTGGGCGAAAAGGCTCAAAATGGGGAAGCCCCGAGCACTCGGACGCGTGGGGAGCCGGAGAACCGTAGGGAAAAAGGTAGAAGGGCTAAAAGCTAAAGGTGGGACCTGCTCCGAAACCGGCAGTATTGATCGGGGGCTCATTGAACAGTAAGCGGTTTTGGATAGAAGCGGAGCGATCCCACTCAGCGATCGACGCGTGGCGAGTGGAGAAGAGAGAAAACCGCCACTCATCGCTCGCTAACGGTCGAGCAAGTCAACCGTGCGAAATGAGTGGATGGCGTTGGATCTGGGGGATCCAGATTTGACGACTGAGATCGCGCTCGATGGGGAAGCGGAATCGACGAGGGATTAAGCCGCAGTTTGTAAAGAATTTGAGGTCCGTTTTGACCGCTGGATCTGGGGGATCCAGATTTGACCACTGAGATCGCGCTCGATGGGGAAGCGGAATCGACGAGGGATTAAGCCGCAGTTTGTAAAGAATTTGAGGTCCGTTTTGACCGCCATGGTGGAGGAAGACTCATTCCACGATGTAATTGAAGAATTAAACCGACGAAGCAGGCTGGCGCGTTACAGGAGGACATGTGGCCACTATTTGTGAGCCCGATGATGACGCCGAACAGGGAACTCCAAGCGCAGCTGCAGAAGAGGAACTGAACACACATGGGAACGAATGGCTCTAAAGCCATGAACAAAAGACAGAAGACACAGAGAACCCCGAGAGGAGGTCAGAACACAGAGAGGAAGACAAAAGACAGAGAAGCAAAGAAGATAGTGAAGCAAAAGCAGAAGAAGACAGAGGGCCGAGCTGACCAAAGGCAGCGTCGAGCACCAGAGAGCTTGAGAGATTCAAGCCATCCCAGAGAGGATCTGTTCGGACTGAGCACCACATTGGGCTCTGTCCATTGTAGACCAGAAGGTCACGCAGCTAGTAGGCAACAGAGTCTGTGCACTCCAGTGGCTTGGGGAATCCAAGAACCACCCTGCCAAGCAAAATCTGTTTCAGGTGACTCAAATTGAGCTCCTGCATTGTAATTCTCTGCTTAAGACACAATAAAATAAGGCCACCACTGAGAGTTGGACCGGAGATGTAGCCCTGGAGGATAGGGTGAACTCCTTATTAATTTCTTGTGTTCTTGTATTTGCTTACTGTATTTCTCTGCTGTCTTTCCATTTAAGTGTCTGTGTATTTGCAATCTGATCGATCCGTTGCTTAAATAACATAGACACACACACCAACACGAGTCTGTAATACCTTTATTCAATAAATCTTTAACTGAGGTCACTCATAGGGTGATTATCAGATCAAGTGGTATCAGAGCTTTAGGCTGTAAGGTTAGACAAGCTTGTGTTGGTTTAGCTGTTGAATGCTCACTAGATCAAAGCTCAAATTAGGAGAAGGAGAGTTGGTGGAAACTAATCCTGAAATTGGGAGAGTCTATCCTCGAAAGACAATGTCAGAGGAAGGTTCTGTGGGGCCAGACCCTCAATTCATAAAAAGTTTCCTAGCTATAAAGTCTATGGTAGAAGAAATGTATAAGGACTTTAGAAAGCATAAGGATGAAGATTCATCAGGTTCTAAACAAGATAAAGAAGAAGATGAGTCTCACTTCCATGACCACTCCAAAGGAAAAGGGAAAGAGGAAAGCTTTCTCACACCTCCTAATAGCCCTGTGCATAATAAGAAAGCATCTTTGATCAAGCTAGATGTTAAATTTGATTTGCCTATATATGATGGAGAGCTAAATGCTGAAAAGTTGGACAATTGGATTAGACAAATTGATGTGTATTGCAGAGTACAGAACATAGACTCAGATAGGAATAAGATTCAGCTAGCAAGCGTACGCCTAGCAGGCACTGCCTTGGTTTGGTGGGAAGGCAGGACCCACGCTGATATGAAAAGACATGGTAAGACTATCTCTGTCTGGAGTGAATTTGTTTCTGCAATCAAAAAGCAATTCTATCCATTGGCCTACATGCAACAAGCCATGATGAGTTGGCAAACTCTTCGACAGTTGAAAGGGCAAAGTGTGCAAGGGTATACTCAAGAATTTAGAAAGAGAGCATTGACGCTGGGTATCTCATTAGACTCACCAGAGACTCTTTTGAAGTACATTGGTGGTCTACACAGCTACATGAGTTATACCATCCTCATGTTTAATCCTACTAGTATAGATGAGGTATCTGTACAAGCTACTCATTTAGAAGCTAGAGGAAAGAATGGAAATCCAGAAGTTGGGGGACCATCCCAACCCACTGTAAGCAAGAGCAAGGAGAAAAGAAAGTAGAAGTGGAAAGCAAGGAATGCTAACACTGCACAGAAAAGCAAAGCTTCATGCACCCACTGTAAAAAGGATGGGCATGATGATGAGCATTGTTGGATTCTGCATCCAGAGCTGAGACCTAAGAAGTCCGAGGGCAAGAAGAAGAAGACTGTTACAACTATTCAGAAAGATTTGGGGTTAGACTCAGGAGATGAAACAACTATTGCAGCCACAGGTATAAAAGGTAAGAATTCTGAAGCATCTAGTAGTAACTCTGCTCAATCTGTTATTGATGAAAAAAATGAGAGAAAAAGACATGAGCTTTTTCATATTCGAGTTGTTTCCAAAAATCAAAAGATTGATACTTTGTTTAATAGTGGCTCACAAGTAAATCTAATTTCCGAAGCAATTGTAAAGAAATTGGGATTAGCAACTGCACCTCAGAAGAAACCATACCCATTAGGATGGTTGAATGATAAAGCACAACTACAAGTGACTAGACAGTGCAAACTCAAGTTTTCTTTTGGGTCAACATTTTTAGATGAGGTTGAGCTAGACATAATTCCTTTGGATATATGTGGAATTGTTTTAGGAAGTCCTTACTTGTATGATAGAAAGGCTATCTTCTATAGAGCAGAGAACAAGTATCTACTTGTTAAAGATGGAATCAAATACTTTGTAAGAGCTCATAAGCTCAAGAATAATTATACTCTCATAAACTCAGGACAGATGAAAAGAATGATAAATTCATGCAAAAAATTCTTACTGATGGTTGGAAAGGAAAAGAAACCTGATAAAACCAATGTATTTGAGGGCTGTGACGCTGAACATCAAGCTGATATAGAAAAGGTTGTTTCAGAGTATGATATCTTATTTCAAGAACCTAAAGGTTTGCCACCCAAAAAGGGAATAGTACATGATAGTATTTTGCAGCAAGATGTTCCATTGCCTAATATTAGGATGTACAGGTTGTCTGCTTTAGAGAATGCTGAAATCAAGAAACAGGTGCAGGAGTTGCTCGAGAAAGGGTTCATTAGGCCTAGCACATCACCATGTGGGTCACCAATCATTTTGGTGAGAAAGAAAGATGGCTCGTGGAGAATGTGTATTGATTACCGAGCACTGAATAAGATAACAATAAAAAATCGTTATCCCCTTCCTCGCATAGACGATCTTTTAGATCAATTGAAGGAAGCTGTTTATTTCACCAAGCTGGATTTGCACAGTGGATACCATCAGGGTAGGGTTGCAGAGCAAGATGCATGGAACATTGCTTTCAAAACAAAGTAGGGATTGTATGAATGGCTGGTTATGCCTTTTGGCTTGATCAATGCTCCTGCTACTTTCATGAGATTAATGAATGATGTACTCAGACCTTTTCTTGATGATTTTGTTATTGTGTATCTGGATGACATTTTGATTTTTAGTGAAACGTGGGAAGAACATTTAAAGCATGTTAAGCAGACATTAGATGTTTGGAAAAGAGAAAAACTTTATGTTAAACTCTCAAAATGTGAATTTGGCAAAACATCTCTAAACTACTTGGGACATATAGTAGGGGGAGGTGAATTGAAAATGGATCCCTCTAAAGTGGCAGTCATTGTAAACTGGCCTAAACCCAAGTTTGCTACAGAAGTGAGAAGCTTCTTAGGAGCAGCACAATATTGGAGGAAGTTCATTTCTAACTTTTCCTCGATTGCAACGCCCTTACATGCTTTAACAGGATTGAATAAGGTGTTTCAGTGGGGAGGCAAACATCAGAAAGCCTTTGACACTTTGAAAGAAAAGATTAGTACAACACTTGTACTAGCACTACCAGATCTGCAAAGACCATTTGAGATCCAAACTGATGCCAGTGACTATGCCATGGGAGCAGTGTTGACACAGCACAATAAACCCATATGTTATCATTCTAAGACTTTTAATCCTGCAGTAGTTAACTATCCTACATATGATAAAGAATTGTATGCATTAGTTTAGAGTGTGAAAAAGTGGAAACATTACTTAATGGGCAAAGAGACAGTAATATATACTGATCATCAACTACTTCAATGTTTGCACTCCCAAACTAAGTTGCAGCAATCAAGACATTACAGATGGATGGGTTTTCTACAACAGTTTCATTTAGTCATTAGATATAAAAAGGGCATACATAACAAGGTTGCAGACATGTTATCTAGACCCATTATAAATGCATCTACCATACTTAAGCATAATTCTGTGCTACATGAAAGCTACATTGAACAATATGCTTAGGATATGGACTTTAAAGATGTATATGCAACTTTGAGTCAAGGCAAAAGAGTAGAAGAATTGGACCATCATATGAAGGACCAACTCTTATACCATTGTGGGAAACTCTGCATTCCACAAACTGAGAGAGCAAAGATAATTAGGGAAGCACATACTCCTTTGATATCAGGTCACTTTGGGGTAAGTAAAACAGTTGCACAGCTGCAAAGATTTTGTTATTGGCCAAAAATGAATGAGACAGTTTCTAGATATGTAAGAGGGTGTGCTATGTGTGCTAAAAGCAAGCCCAGCAACAGAAAACTAGGCTTGTACACTCCATTGCCAGTTCCTTCTCACCCTTGGGAAAGTGTTTCCATGGATTTTGTTGGAGGACTGCCTAAATCTAGGAAAGGTCATGATTATCTATATGTTGTTGTGGATAGGTTCAACAAAATGTGTATTTTGATACCTTGTAATAAACAGATTATAGCTAAACAGACTGCAAAATTATTCTTTGAACATGTATGGGTTCATTTTGGATTACCCACTTCCATTGTATCTGATCGAGACACCCGATTTGTGGGGAAGTTTTGGTCAAGTCTGTGGGAACTGATGGACACCAAACTGAAGAAAAGCACAACTTTTCATCCACAAACAGATGGCCAGACAGAAGTAGTTAACAAGACAGTGATCTAGTTACTGAGAGGATATTGCATCAAACATCCTAAGCTTTGGGATGAACACTTGTGTTATGTGCAGCATGCTTACAACAGAGCAAAACACTCTTCTACACAGAGATCTCCTTTTGAGACTTGTTTTGGTTTCATACCAAGGTCTCCTTTGGATTTTGTCTTTGGTAAAGATACCATGGTTGATGGATACAGTGATGTGGACAGGGCAACTAGGTTTATCCTAAGTTGCAGGAAACGTGGCCCTAGGGGGCGTTTCGCCAGGGGAAACGAAACGAAACGCGTTTCCCCGTACCGTACGGCCTGGAAACGCGTTTCCGGCCGTACGGCCACGTTTCCGGAAACGGAAACGTGGCCGTACGGCCGGAAACGCGTTTCCAGGCTGTACGGGCCACGTTTCCCTAAAAAAACATTTGTTTTTTAATTTTTTTTTTTCTAATGTAGATCTCTTACATTTGTTTGCCTTAGTGTTGATATGCAGTTCATGGTAATGTTAAATTCTTAAAGTAAAAGTGATATTCTCCTTTATTTTTCATTTTCATCTTTTTACTTAAATTTTTAACATTACCATGAAATGACTCAGGATGTTTGAGAGTGGTTTCGCCGTCATTGGATTTCATATGGAGAAAGTAGAATTTTAGATCTTACTCAAAATCCAGCAGACTTATCTGTTTTTCAGGATTTCAGGATTGGGGGGATTTCAATGTTTCCATTGGATTTTATCATGTACTAGGGTATGGAACTTGTATTTAATCGAGAGAACAAAGCCCTCTATGCAGGGGAGACTCCCAATAATCAAGAGAATGTAGGGTACTAGGGTATGAAACTTGTATTTAATCAAGAGCACTAAGGTCATTCGACTATGTAGGAGGAGACTCCCAATCAACCACGAGACAAAAAATTAGAAATTTCTCGTGGCTGATTTTGGATATTTCTATTTTCATTATGTGATTATTCATGAGTAAATGTGATGTAAATTTAGATACTTATAGTCTATGCATTGACAATTGACAATTTTATCATAATGTAATAAATTAGAATGTATCATATATGCTTTATGATTGCACATATTTCTTAAATTCCTAATATATATATATATATATATTCGCGTTTCCCCGTTTCCAAAATTTGGGGAGGTCGCGTTTCGTATCGCTTCCCGTTTCGGAAACTCGTACCCGTTTCCCCGTTTCGTGCAACCTTGGGTTTATCGAATAGATCCCGGAGATCCGCCAGGCAGTACAGGAACAGCTGGAAAAGAGCCAAGCCAAGTACAAGGCTAGGCATGACAAGCATCGGATGGAGCATAGCTTTCAAGTTGGTGACCAAGTTTGGCTGTATATCAGCAAGGACAGGATGCAAGGTGAAGGTAAAAAGCTAAAGCCCATCAGGTATGGACCCTTTAGGATACTTGAGAAGATTGGTGAAAATGCTTTTCGCCTTGATCTACCAGCTTACATGCACATCTACTCAGTCGTAAATGCAGATTGCTTGAGATTGTTTGAACCTTCAATGATTGAGGACCCTGAAGAGCATAATCAATTGCTTTCTATTGATGACATGCTACATGAATATCTTAATGAATTGCAGGAAGACACAGTGCTGGATAGGAAGGTGAGGGCAATGCACAGGGGAGATGTGGATTACCTCAGGATTGGGCTCAAAGGTTCAAACCTAAGCAGTGCAAAGTGGATTGAGATTGGGCAAGTGAGAAAACAATACCCTCACTTAATCGATGCTTGAAAACCAACTTTTGGTGGTCCAAAAACTTTTTTCAGTGGGAAGGCCGTGATCCGAATTGGATCCATAAAGAACTGTCAAAGGAACCATCACTGTATCAGGTCGGGACGAACATCAAAGAATTCAAAACAACGATAAAAAACACCCCTGAACTAGTGGCAGTGGCAGCCAGCGTGGAACGACGAGGACCTCGGTCAAAGCGCGCTGACTGAGGCCCATGGAGACTGCGCGGGAGGCCGAATTAGCCCCTGGGAGGCTCGGATTGGGAAACAGAGGTGGATTTTGATGCGCATCGCTGGGCGAAAAGGCTCGAAATGGGGAAGCCCGGAGCACTCGGACGTGTGGGGAGCAGGAGAACCGTAGGGCAAAAGGCAGAAGGGCTAAAAGATAAAGGCGGAACTCGCTTCGAAACCGACGGTATTGATCGGGGGCTCCTTGAACGATAAGCGGTTTTGGATGGAAGCGGAGCGATCCCACTCAGCGATCGACGCGTGGCGAGCGGAGGAGAGAGAAAATCGCTGCTCATCGCGCGCTAATGGTCGAGCAAGTCAACCGCGTGAAATGAGCGGACGACGTTGGATCTGGGGGATTCAGATCGGACGGCTGAGATCGCGCCCGATGGGGAAGCGGAATCGACGAGGGATTAAGTCGTAGTTTGTAAAGAATTTGAGGTCCGTTTTGACCGCCACAGTGGAGGAAGACTCATTCCACGATGTAACCGAAGAATTCAACCGACGAAGCAGGCTGGCGCGTTACAGGAGGACATGTGGCCACTCCCTGTGAGCTCGATGATGACGCCGAACAGGGAACTCCAAGCACAGCTGCAGAAGGCAATTTGATGGAGGCGGAAGAGGAACTGAACAAACATGGGAACGAATGGCTCTAAAGCCATGAACAGAAGACAGAAGACACAGAGAACCCCGAGAGGAGGTCAGAACACAAAGAGGAAGACAGAAGACAGAGAAGCAAAGAACACAGTGAAGCAAAAGCAGAAGAAGATAGAGGGCTGAGCTGACCAAAGGCGGCGTCGAGCACCAGAGAGCTTGAGAGGTTCAAGCCATCCCAGAGAGGATCTGTCCGGACTGAGCATCACATTGGGCTCTCTCCATTGTAGACCAGAAGGTCACAGAGCTAGTAGGCAACAGAGTCTGTGCACTCCAGTGGCTTGGGGAATCCAAGAACCACCCTGCCAAGCAAAATCTGTTTCAGGTGACTCAAATTGAGCTCCTGCATTGTAATTCTCTGCCTAAGACACAATAAAATAAGGCCACCACTGAGAGCTGGACCGGAGATGTAACCCTGGAGGATAGGGTGAACTCCTTATTAATTTCTTGTGTTCTTGTATTTGCTTAGTGTATTTCTCTGTTGTCCTTCCATTTAAGTGTCTATGTATTTGCAATCTGATTGATCCGTTGCTTAAATAACATAGACACACACACCAACACATGAGTCTATAATACCTTTATTCAATAAATCTTTAATTGAGGTCACTCATAGGGTGATTATCAAATCACCAAAGATCTGAACAGAAGTGCAGTTATGTGCGAGAGTGAAATGTAGCAAGTATCTGAGAGTGATAAGCTCAGCGAAATTATTTGTTCCTTCTCCCAGTCCTAATTTGTCTTTGAAGTGGTGCTGTTCTAAAATGTATAAGCAAACCCCCCCCCCACAGCCTTGAGGTTGTGCTGCCTCGTTGAAGAAAGCCCATGGCTGGGTTTTCTCGATATTACTAGGTCCAGTTATTGAGTGAGTGCGTGGTGGCTCATCGTCAGGGATGCCATCGTAAACAGTCATTGCCTTTGCAGTGAGCAGGGGCTAGCAGATGGGCTGATTCTTAAAAATATGGCGGTTACGACCTAGCCAGATGGACCAATAGATTATAAGTGGCAGGCACTGTGCTTTTTTCCCTCGATGTGCTGAGATCCAGTTATTCCAGGCTTGCAGAATAGTAGGGCCTTGCCAGGCGTTCCTCATTGAGAGATGTTGTGTTATAGATTGCTAGAATTATGTGACATATGAGCAGGACAAAAACAGATGCTCATTTGATTTGGTTGCCTGTTTGCAGAGAACACACCAGCTCGGCTTGAAGATGGATCTGTGCATAAGTGCCTCTCCCGTGGGGGTTTTGTTATTTAAGATGCACCACATAAATAGGCAGGCTCGAGGGGGAGCTTTTAGTCTCCAAAGTTGCTGCCACCAATCATGAGAATGGTTGGGCTTTCGGTCCTGTAATAGATGCAGCTATCCCAGTTTTGGACTATATTTCCCATGATCAACGGGGGTCCAAACTAAGACATCAGGATCCTGATTAAGGATAATATGCGCTTCGGATAGAGCCCCAATGTATGAATCCCAGGATTGCTGCCACTGTGCAGGAATATTCAGATCATGAGCTGTTCGCCAGTGCTGTCTAAGAATGGATCTATGGTCTTGATCAACAATTTGGGCGATCGTCTTGACCTCCCTATGATTAAGGTATTGTAGGAGGTCCGATGGAAGAAGGTATCGGTTACCCCCACCAATCCATGGATCGACACCAATTCTCACAGAGGAACCATTGTTTATGTGCCATGCCAAATCTGCTCTAATGAAAGGCATTGTCTGTAATATAGATTTCCAAACAATGGATATTCCCCCACTAGGCCAGTCATGTTGACGAACCCAGTCCAGGATCTGATGAGGCCAGATGTATTTATGATATGTCACTGTCGTCCAAAGATTGTTAGCAGTAAGAAGAGACCAGCTCATCTTTGCTGCAAGTGCTTTGGCAAAATAAGGCAGATCTTTTAACCCCCACCTCCCCCATTTCTTTGGGAGGGCGATGTTCTTCCAGCTTACCCAGGCAAATATTTTACCTTCCTTGTGTCCATTCCAAAGGTATTGGCTGCATATCTGTTGTATACGACTGAGGATTCCCCGTGGGATCCAGGCAAGGGACATCCAGTATACCGGGGTGGCTTCCAGAACAGATTTGATCAGGACAAGTCTCCCTGCTCTAGAGAGTATTCTGTGATTCCAACTTTTCAACCTCTTCTCCAGCTTGATCACTAACCAGATCCAGTCAACAATCCTATAGCTGTTGGGTTTTATCCGGAACCCCAAATATTTGAGCCCATCCGAGAGATTGTGGGGAGTGTACTGAAAGTGCATATGGGCTGCTCTAGCTTCTTGAGGGGTAGTATGAGACAGGGTGATCGTGGATTTGGTTTGATTCGTGATCATTCCAGTGGCTTTTTCAAAGAGGGTGAGAATCTCATGGAAGGTGGCCGAGTCCCTAACACTGCCATCTAAGAATATCATGACATCATCTACAAAGAGCAGGTGTGTGAGGTGGAGGAGATCAGTCATTCTTAGTCCTTTAAGTCTGCCCTCCCTCTTTGCCGAAGCAACTTACATCATATGATATTCTCTTGATTAGTTGCATTTAGATTAAAATTGCACTTTAATTTCTTGTTGATTTTTACGGCCTAATACTAAGCATGGGGGATCATAAGACACCACAGAAACATGTTGCCTCGTGCGCTTGGTCTTTGATATGTGTAGGTAATAGGTCTACAGTACAAAGAGATTGCTGGTGTTCTCATGACCCCCCTTTCGAGCAACTTCGTGCACTTCCTGAGAGATCTTGTCCCAGTTGGAGCCAGATGTTACCCACCACCTGTGGGTAGTATATATAGGAGGAACTTTTTTCTCCTAGATGGTCCTCAACCGGCAGCCAGCAACCCCTTGTAACCCCTAGATAGCTCAATGTGCCATTTTCTTCGCCACCCGAGCCAGCCATGTGGTCCCTTTCCCATCTATTATGAATGTATGTTTGAAGGTGGGCCTCCCGACCCCAAAGGTATGACCTTTCATTGCTTTGGTTGAGTAATTTTGTTTACTTTTCATGGGCACTTGTGGGCATGAATTGGTGGGGGGATTCGGTGGAAAAAGTGGTTTAGGTCCGTATTTTTGTCTCCACTACCCGATTTCATGGATACCCTTGTATCCTAGTCCCGTGGGATCTCCTTTGCTAACCATTAGCTTTGGGGATGACACTACATGGGAAATCCCGATTTTGGTTGCGTGGTCCCGCTTCCCAATACCACCTGCATTACTCCCCTCCTCATTATAGCCTCATTCATCTCTTTTCCCATCCGGGTCCACATGTGTCCACTGGGTCCACATAGGGTTAGCCTCCCCCTCCCCTTGTCCACACCTTAGGTTGGACCTAGAACGATGGCCCAGAGGTTGATGCAACTAAAAAGAAAATGAAAGCATAATTTGACCACTCTCAACAGGAAATGTACCACAAAATGCAAAAGATGGATGGGACATACAAATTTAGCACGTGGGCAAAAGCAAAACATGAGCTCTACCCCTTATCCGTGGCCATCACCCTGGTTCTTATGGGCCCTAGATGAGCCCCCTCCATTAATAAAGAACCCATGATTGTCCCAACGCCTGGTGGGCGTTGAACTGTGCCACCTTAAGGGGGTATCCACTGCTATATGTTGCATATCATGCTCTCATCCCTTGGAGCCCCGATCAAAAATAAAAAGGCATATGAAGAAGGGTGAAAAAACAAAGACGGTTAACTCGTACCACAATTGCTCCCTCATACACTTATATATTCAGACGTGGGCTTCCCTTATTATAGCTACCCTTGCACCTTGACATGTGGTTTGGATCATTCCCCTGATCCCCACTTTGTTCCATTATTATATCATTTGCCACCTATCACTTGAAGGATGTACCATGGACCTGTTCCCCGCTTTAAAGGCTGAAACCAACTAATAAGGTCCTTGGTTAATGTTGACACCTAATCCGAAACGGATGAGGTGAAGTCGGACAGTCATCTAGAAGATGAACTGATCCGTTTTATATGTGTATAAATAAAGTGCTGGCTAATGAATAAATCAATCAATCAGTGTTTTCTCATTTAAGTGTTTTCTTGCGCTCATTGCTGGAGTTACCCTGGCCTGACATGGTATCAGAGCACAGGTCCCAAATTGGTTGTAACTCCTGGTCAGTTCTGTGCTGAACGCCTCTCAGACTGACACTGCTCACTGACTGCCAGAGACTGTGCCTCTGGAGACTGCGCCCTCAGACCTTGAGTACTGCGTCCGTTACCTATGCGTTGATGCTGTTGAACTAAGAACTGAGGTATCGTTTTCTTTTAATGGTGACTGTGGTATGCGTTCAAGATTTTGGCTGCCTTCTTAGTTTAATGAAGAGTGACGGTGAATGCGTTGAAGTAATGGTAGAACAGTGTATTGCTGCGTTTAAAAAGAACTGTGGTTTATTACTGCGTATTTTAATGATGTATTGATGCAAGCTGAGACTGCGATTTTCAAATGCTGGATGCGTATTTTAATGATGTATTGATGCAAGCTGAGACTGCGATTTTTAATGCTGGATGCGTATTTTTAATGACCATTGCATGACTGTGTTTTTTGAGAAATACATTGGGAGACTGTGTTTTTTAAAGAACTGTGGGTATATGGTGACTGGTATATGGTGAATGGTGATACCTGCCTGCGTTGTAAGAACTGCGGCATCGTTTTCTTTGAAACAGTGGCATTGCTTTCATAAAACAGTGGTATCGTTTTCATAAAACAGTGGTATCGTTTTTAATAAAACAGTGGCAGTTGTTATATTGACACCGGTTTGAGTAGTGTATAGCCATCCGTTTTTGTGCTGGCGGTTTGAATATACGTGCTATATCCATTCAATTGATCTCGGTTGGTATCGGTCTCTGTCTATATAACCCTCGGCATGAACTTGGAAGAAATTTTAACCCACGTCAAGGATACTTCAGGGATGAACCTCTCAATCCGAAGAAATTTCTTTTCATGAGTGGAGCCAGTGGTGGCCTTAATGGGCTATTTGCATACTTATTTTGAATAGTTGCGTTCTGCGCTCTGGATGGAAATGAGGTCATTCTTTACAAAAATCTTAAATGATATAGCAATGTGCTAACATTTCCACTGTCATAATGTTGAACCTTTCCAACGCTAAAGTGTTCTGCAAGTATATGCTGCCAGCTTATCAGATTAAATTTTCAATTCATGATTATTGTACTTCCAGGCATCTGTTACCTGTGTAGATTTGTAACACTGAGGTCTAAGTGATATATATATTTGTAACCTGTCGCAGTTTTTCAAAAGCAGTCAGAGTGATATATATATCAGAATCATTATATCAGTCAGAGTTTCAAAGCTTATGTAGTATTGCAGTGATTTTCAAAGCATATGTAGTATTGCAGTGATTTGAGCGCCCTTGATTTTTTCATTGAACAGTGATATATGTTGAAGATACAACACTCTCCTTTTTCTCTATTGAACAGTGATATATGTTGAAGATACATATGAGCGCTTTCTTTTTCTCTGTTGAACACTAATATATATATAAGATTTTTTTCCAGCAGAAGTCTTGCTGTGACATAAGGATTTTTTTTTCCCAACAGAAGTTTTCTATCAACAGAAGCTTTTTGGCAGAGATAATTTTTTTTTTACAGAATGCATTCAATCATTTCTATGGTCGGAATAGTTCTCACTGGCAAGGAGAACTATTCTGAATGGTCTCGGATGGTGAAACACACCCTCATCTACAATGAGCTGTGGAAAGGAGTGTGTGTCGGAGAAGAAGACAGAGACCCTGTGCAGCCCACATCAGACAAAGAACTCGCCATTTGGGAAAACAAGAACAGCAAAGCCTTTGCATTGATCGCAGCATCTGTCAATGAGGAAGTAAGTCGTCATATTTCCTGCTATTCCACTGCCTTTGAAGCTATACAAAAGCTGAAAGAACTCTATGATACACATTCTGCACTTGAAGTTGTTCAGCTCATGATTAAACTCTTCACTCTTGAACTGAAAAATAATGATCCTCTTGCTCTTGCATCTGAAATAAAGTCTATAATGCATGATATAAAATCCACTAAGGTTGAGCTGGATATATCTCTTATTGCCTTTCTCAAAGCACTCTATCCTACCTACTCCAATTATCTTGAGTCTTTACAAGCAAATGGAAACCTTAAAGATATAACCTTTGACTCTCTTGTGAAAAAGTTTGCTGAAAGAGAGAAAGCCTTTGGAAAGAAAACAGTCCCTGAATCTTCTGAAGAGACTGTTTGCCTTGCTCACAAAGAAAAGCATCTTGCTCAAGATTCTGCAAGAGGAAGAGGTGGACGAAGAGGAAGAGGAAGATACTTCAGAGGAAGGGGGGGCAGACATTCTCAAGCAGAAAAGGCAGATCTGCATTGCATTCGCTGCAAACGAAATGGATCACATGATGCTTCTACATGCAAGCTACCATGGGACAAAGTTGAGCAGAGAAGAAATCAGCAGAAAGGTAAAACTGATGACTCAGACAAAGGTAAAGCACCCGAATCTGCACACTATATTGAGGCACAATGTAATATTGGAGTAAATGAAGATTTGTTTAATGCTTCACTTGCTTCTTCGAAAAATGACTGGTTGCTTGATTCAGGAGCAACCTGTCATATGACTCATAGGAGAGATTTCTTTGAAGATTTCACTAACAATGTTGATGGAGCAGTATACTTTGCAGATCAGTCAAAAATCAAGCCATCAGGGCTTGGCACAATCAGGCTTAAACTGCCTGGTCTTCCAGACTTTCTTCTGGATCATGTTCTATATCTCCCACAGCTGAAGAGAAACTTGCTGTCCCTGGTTCACATCCGCCAGCAAGGTCACTCCATTCACATGTTTGATGGCAAGCTTGAGGTAAGAAAGGCATCTGACCACTCACTTGTCATGAGGGGTATAGAAGAAGAAAGACTCCTTAAACTGCAAGGAACCTCTGCTCATGCACAGCATTTCTCATATATTTCTCATCATGAAGAAGGTGCACTTCCATCAAGTTTATTATGGCATGCTAGATTTGGGCATTTAAACTATGATAGTCTCCGCTTGTTGAAGAAAAATGGTGTTGCTGGTTTGCCTACAATTCCTAGAAAACATAAACAATGTGATGCTTGCATTCTAGGAAAGCATAGCAAACAGTCTTTTCATGATTCACATTCAAGAGCACATAGGAAGCTTGAACTTATTCATTCAGATTTATGTGGTCCAATGCCTGTTCCTTCTGCAAATGGAAATAAATATATCATGACATTTATTGATGATTACACCAGAATGTGTTGGGTTTACTTATTGAAGAACAAATCTGATGCTTTTCAAACATTTAAGAATTTTCATAAGTGGATTGAAAATGATGCACAATCTCATATTGGGTCTATTCGCACTGATAATGGAAAAGAATATACATCAAATGAATTTGAACACTATCTTCGCCAACATGGGATTAAACATCAAACAACTGTGCCTTATAATCCTCAACAGAATGGTGTAGCTGAAAGAATGAACAGAACAATTTTGAATATGGTACGATCTATGCTTTTCTTCAAGAATGTAAAGACAATGTTTTGGGCTGATGCTGTTCTATGTGCTGCATATATAAAGAATAGATGTCCATCTAGTGCTATAAGAAACAAGACTCCTTATGAATTGTGGTATGGACATGTTCCTTCGGTAAAACATCTCAGGATATTTGGTTCCACCTGTTATGCTTTAATACCAAAGGTACATAGAAACAAACTTGGTGCTAGAAGTCGTAAGTGTATCTTCCTGGGGTATTCAAACACATCTAAAGCATACCGCCTTTATGATGAAGTAAATAAAAAGTTTGTTTTATCTAGAGATGTAATTTTTCTTGAATCATCCAAATCTGACAGTGTTGTTGAGCGGCAACTTGATCGCTTGGATAGATTCACAAAACCGAAATCATTTCAAGAGTTTGATAATCAGATTCCACATCTTGAAGGGGGGATTCCTATACTAGATCAACATGTGGAATCTTCTTCTGAAGAACAATCTCCCCTGCCTGACACTCCAACAACGGATGATGCTTTAAGTGATGTAATTGATAGAATTGGGAGACTCAATCTTGATATAGACCCAACTCAATCAACAGAACAGCCTGGACCATCTCAGAAAGGTCCCCCAAAGTGGCTGACAAAGACACTTGAAAGTGTTCATCCTGATGAAATTGGAAAAACAGGAACCCGAAATTCAAACCGACAAGATGGAGGTGATGTAGATAACTCTAATTCACCTGTTGATATGGATGTTACTTATGATTGTGAATTGAACTTGTCTACAGATTTTGAACCAACTTCCTTCAAAGAAGCTGCTTCTCATGATGAATGGAAAGAAGCAATGCAGAAGGAGTATGATGCCCTCATAAAGAATGGCACTTGGAAGCTGGTTGATCCTCCATTTGGAACCAAACCAATTGGCTGCAAGTGGGTCTACAAGAACAAGTACAAAGCTGATGGTTCACTTGACAAGCACAAAGCTAGGCTTGTGGCAAAAGGTTTTGCACAGAAGGAAGGGGTCGATTATGAGGAAACTTTTGCTCCCACAACAAAATGGGCCACCATCCGGACACTCTTTGCACTAGCTGCTCAGAACGGTTGGAAAGTCCATCAAATGGATGTAAAAACTGCATTCTTGAATGGAGATCTAAAAGAGAATGTTTTTATGTCCCAGCCTGAAGGATTTGCTGTGAAAGGACATGAACACAAAGTATGCAAACTTGTGAAGTCCTTGTATGGCCTCAAACAAGCACCACGAGCCTGGTATGAAAAACTAACTGAGCATCTTCTGAAACTCAACTTCAATCATTTTGATCTTGATGATGCAACTTTATTTGTCAAGAAAGTTGGAAAAACAGTTGTATATCTTGTGGTATATGTAGATGATCTTTTAATGACAGGGAACAATGAAAGCTATATTGCATCCATAAAGAAAGAATTAGGAAAAATCTTTGAAATGACTAATTTGGGCTATGTTCATTACTATCTTGGCATTGAAGTAACCCAACATCCAAAGTCCATATTTCTTTCTCAAAAGAAATACATTGGAGATTTGTTATACAGATTTGGCATGACAGAGTGCAATCCCCTCTCTACTCCAATGGAACAAAACTTGAAGCTCACATCTACTGAAGGAAAGGAATTTGAGGATGCAACAAAGTATAGACAGCTTGTAGGAAGTCTCATCTACCTCACTACTACCAGACCAGACATTTCATTTGCTGTTGGAATCCTCTCCAGGTTTATGCAAAGGCCTTGTGAGGGACATTGGTCTGCTGCAAAAAGAGTTCTAAGGTACTTGAAGGGAACTCAAGACCTTGGAATCAAGTATACACAGGTGAACGACTTCAACTTGATTGGATACTCTGATTCAGACTTCGATGGAGACAAAGAAACCGGGGTATCTACTTCAGGATATGCTATGAGTCTTGGATCAGGAGCTGTCTCCTGGAGATCACGCAAACAATCAGTACCAGCAGATTCCACAACAGAAGCAGAATACGTGGCAGCAGCTGAAGCAACGAAAGAAATTGTGTGGCTCAGGAAAATTCTTGAAGATTTGCAGGTAAAACAAATACAATCAACTCCACTCATGATTGATAACACATCTGCAATAAAGTTGGCCAAGAACCCAAAGTTCCATGATCGTACTAAGCACATCAATACTAAATATCATCTGATCCGACATCATGTTGAGGCCAAAACAATCCATCTTCGTCATTGTTCCACAAACGAGCAAATTGCAGACATCTTCACCAAAGCGCTTGGAAGAGAAAAGCTTGAAAAATTCAGAATGATGCTTGGACTCACCAACATCCCTTCAGATTAAGGGGGGGAATGTTGACACCTAATCCGAAACGGATGAGGTGAAGTCGGACAGTCATCTAGAAGATGAACTGATCCGTTTTATATGTGTATAAATAAAGTGCTGGCTAATGAATAAATCAATCAATCAGTGTTTTCTCATTTAAGTGTTTTCTTGCGCTCATTGCTGGAGTTACCCTGGCCTGACAGTTAACCCCCTATTGAGCTTGGAGACACTTGTACATGCCAAAGCCCACTATGGAAGGGCATGCCACCATGAAGTGACCCATTAATCCCATGACTTGTAAGCTCTTTTACTTGATTACTTTAATAATTTGTTGTATTAGAGGGCAAGGGGACGCATTGGATCTTATGCAAGATTGCAGATGGGTCTCCATTTGGGGTTTGGTCTCCCTATACGGGGTGCTAGCCCTCCAGAGGGCCACATTGGCACTTGTAGGGTAAGCGTTGAGAGCCATGGGTTTCCACCATAGCAGAGAGTACTTCATGGATCCCCAACACTACTTGTTGATTACTTTTGTTCCACCTTTTAGATGAGGATGATGCACCTGGTTCACCATGCCCAACCAGCTCCACACTTGCACCATACAGTTGGCAAATGTTCCAGGGTCCAGAGGATGTCTCCTACTGCAGAGGGAGGGCTTATATCATCATCCTAGCCATTACAGATGGTCTACAGGGATTTTCGATTCACTTGGAGACCCGTGAGAATGTCCTCGTGCCCCCACACCCACTTGGGAGCACCACAGGTTCTTGCTTGGAAAACAAGAGGCCAACCCCTTGCCCACTATGTTTGGAGTACATTCCTACATCATGGCAGCCTTTGAACTTCACTAGGCATCTTCAAAGGCCCAACGATTCTGTTTATTGATGATTCGACCCTCTTGAGGGGCTTATTCTTATGTTTTTGAGCTATTTGGTGGGCTTGTCAGCAAAAGTATTGTTATTGTGCACATTATTTTATTTTAGGGGCTCAATTAGGCCAATTTAGCTAAATCAAATTCATTAGAGAGTGTATAAATAGAAGTGTAATGATTCATTTTCATCATCGTCACTTGGATTGGGTTATTTGCTCTTGTGAAATTTTCGCTATCCCTTTTGGAGGACGAGTTTGGTGTTGATTTTGGGTAGCATCGGATGTGCTCTAGCCATGAAAATTGGTGGAGAGACTAAGGCACATGAGATCTCCAAGACCTAGAAGTCGTTTGGAGAAATTCCACTCGGATGAGGAGTTATTAAAATAATTAATATTTTTAATGGGTTCCTAAGTCTAAACTGGAAAATAAAAATATTAATGTGTATTAATAAAATATGGGTGAAAAAGTTCTAAGTGATGAGGATCAAGCTAGTTCTAATCTTAGCCGTTGTTTACGGAATTAATCTCGGTCGTTGATTCTTCAACAGGGAAAGTATAAGAGGAGGCTTGAGGGTCAGTTGGAGAGACACCAAGAGACAAAGAATTCGATTTTCTGGGGCGAATTTTGCTGAGGAAATTGAGTTAGTGATCAGAGTTGCAGTGAGGGGTAGTTCAGCAAGGGATTTTCATTCGAGGATGAAGAATACGTAGCAGAGAGGCAGCGCAGTGCCGGGAGAGACAGCGCAGGCCCTAGAAGGGATGACACAAAGGTCGAAGAGCTGACACAGAGGATGTAGAAGGCTAACACAGGTGACGCAAAAGCTGTAGAGGCTGATGTTGGGCCTTAGAGGCAGCACTTGGGAGATTCTGTGGGGTAGATTGATAGTAGATCAGCGGATTCTGAGCCGGAGAGGGTGACGCAGCTCCTGGAGGAGTGACGTAGTTCTAGAGCAGTGCTTGGAGTAGCTTTCTCTGTCCAGCATAAGGAACAACTAGAGTCACTGTGGGATTTGATCATTCGATTGCTGATTTTCCGGAATATCTGTCTCTGGATAGAGGTACTACTGCCGAGGATATTCTCTGTTGGGTGTGCTGTTTCTGACACCCTAGTTACATTCACAAAATCTGCTTAATAATACAAACCCCCTATATGCTGCACCAGTTTTCTCGAATTGGGTTTTATCCAGAAATAACGGTGTCCCTTGTATTATTGTCTCAGTGTATTTCAGTGCATGATCTGTATATTTGTGAAGGTTGCATTAGTGTTTACTTCGATGTTTATGCAATTAAATAACTTGTTAATGTAAAGAACAAGCAGGAGATTGTAAACCAGTAATTGCAGTAGGGGTTTTTGATGTGTTTGATTCAAGATTTTTCACATTTGGATATTATGAATGAGTTTTGATGTTTGGATATCTCTCTCTTGCCTTGGAGTTTCATTATTCACATAATTTGATGATTGGATATACTCTTTGTACATGTAAGTGCTCTTTTCATGCTTATTCTTGTAAATTACTTTGTGACATGAATGTTGCTAGGATTTTCGTTATACAAGTCTGAAATTTACTACTTTTCTCTATGAATTAGTGGAAATTGTGATCTTTTATAGTGTTGCATCATGTCATGGGCCATGTATGAAAGGGTGAACGTTCCTAGAGATAATTTGTGATAAATACATCTCGATAAGTCATCAATTATTGCAAATCGAAGTATAAAAGCCTTGAAGGAGTGACTTTCATGCCCTAATGCCATGCGAAGTTGTTTGAAGGCCTCCTTGATTGGGTGAATTCTTCCCAAACCATAAATTCGTCTTGACTCCATCTCGCCCAAAGGACAAGGTACTAATCCTCCATTGGTGATCATTTTCAACGCTTATTGTTTTCACCTCCCTCTTTTTCTAGGCCTAACCTACATAGGTTACCTAGGGCATCAATTATCTCACAATCTAGCCATCAAAAGACTTCGATTTTTGGTCCACAACTACGTTGAGGTTTGCTCTAGAGGCCCTCCAAATTTGAAGCAAATCCGACGGTGGGATCTCGAGATATAGCAAACTCTAGCTCAATGACCATTTCTTGCCCTAGTTTTCCCTTGGCGAGTGTCCTCATTAGGATCATTGAATTAAAATCTCAAAGAAAATTTGTCCTTTGATCCTCTTCTTCTCCCTAATTAGGTCAAGCCCCTCAGTGGGTGATCAACTCCATATCCTTGACCTAATTTTGGCTCCACTTGGTCCATGTGGTCCCACAACCTATTGATGCCAATTCCACAAAGATCACACAAAGACCAATTCTCCATAAGGATTTCCAGGCCAAGGAATCATCTTTGCAAGATATATTCCCAAACCCTATCCTCGAGAATCCTCTTAGCCCTTCCTAGAGAGCCTATCACCTTGCTTTCCAAGCAAGAATGCCACACAGGTGAGTCTCTCTTACGAATAGGCCTTGGGAATCACCCTTTATCCTCTCATTGACACATCCATTATTGTGATTCCTCTTATATCGGGTCTCCTCCCATCGATGAAAGTCCGTAAAGAGCAAGGGGCCTTAGTTGAGGTGACAGTGGGCTATCGCTCCATTGTTGCCCTTGATCTAGTAGTTGCTCTATAGGATCCCCTGCTAGTTTGAGCGGTAAAAGGACTAAAGGATACATCTTGTGTGAATACATTGTGGGAGTGCAAAAACAACTCCTATATAATGAGAGAAGAGGGATATAAGAAAACTAAAACATTGACATTGGGATAAAATTGGCAAGGGTCTGGAAAGCCAAAAAATCGTAAAAATCGAGAAAATATTGGTAAAACTCAAGGAACCTCAGCAAATTAAGATACCACCAAAATATTGGTAAAAATCGGCAAATATCGGTTGGGCCAAAAAAATGCAATTTCACAATTTTTCGCTAAAAAAGGGCTGTTTGCAACACTGCTTTTTTCTCATATCAATCACCAATATGGTCTTGGGCCCTAGGTTCACCCTAAGAATAAAGCTTTCCATCAATGATGCAAAAAATGTAATCTAAGTTGTGTAACCTTGGCTCAAGTATGCCAAATGTGTTCAAAATTCAAATGGAATCCCCTGTTGCAATGTACCTTTGAAACATCCTCCAACAAGCCAACAATACTCCTTCACAGCTTGGAATTTGATGAATGGTTCTCCTGCAAGATTAAACAAAAGAGGCACAACCCCCAAGTCTTTCCTTGCAAATTATTACACTCACTGAACTCCATGGATCTCTTGGTGTGATGGTGAGAGAAGAAAGGTTGTGAAAATGCAAAATGATCCTTGTGTTTTCAGAGGGTAACTGAAAGATTATTATGATGTTGTATGCATTGCTTTATACTCTTTTAGGAAATCACTTTAAAATTTAGAGTTCAAATCTATTATTGCTAAATTAATAACAAGGGTTTCAAGTAATGATGCGTCGAAGCTTATGATTACAGACTCACTGTTTAATTGATCAATTATGTGTCATGGTACACTCAAATAGAATTAGATGTAACAAGGCTCTAATTAACATGTATTCCTAAAATCCATTATACATTTTAATCTTTTGGGATTACATTAACTTATCAAGTTCCAGATTCTACTGGTTAACGATAATTTGAAAAAGATTTTGGACTTTAACCCCTTCAAAAGGATTGGCTTTAACATGTGCTTTGAGAGTTCCAGCTACCTTTCATTTATTTACCTCTATATCCCTAACCGTTGCTCCCTTATGGTGGCATATCTATGAGTATCTTGAATAAGAAGGTATAGATATCTCACTTGTTCCATGTATCTAAGTAGCAAAGATAATATTTTTATCTGGAATGGCATCCTCTAAAAAATTGTGAAAAACATAGGAAAAACATTACATTTCAAATTGAGATTGAAATAAAATCTATAGGAAAGAACTTCATTTTTTGGGCATCATGCAAAAGTAGTAGGTGCACCTGGTTTATTTCTCTACTTCTACTTTATACCACTATTTATTGACATTGTAGTCTAGTTAAATCCTCATCTAGATAAAATTTCTCCGCAATGATACAGCACTTTTCTTTAAAGACAACTAGCCTATCCTTTGTATTCTAAAACTAGGTGATAAGAGAGTTATCTTGAGTAAACCATGCAGTTACATAGCAGTTACACTTATTAGTTATTACCCACCATTTTGTTAGGTAACTCTTTGGAAGGGGGGTCTTTTATAATATTAGGCAATGCAAGCTGTGGCAGTGATGAAACTAACGAACAACATGCTCATGCAGTCAGTTTTGTGTAAAACACTATTAACAGGGATAGTATCCTATCTGATCATATTATTCCAGAAAGACACTTCTCTACCATGGAGGAGTTTGTTACCCCTTCTTTCAGAAGGGGTATTCACTTGCATTGTGATGAGCACGACACTTTGATGGCATTCTGATATTTAGGTGTCTTCATGTTTTTCGAGGCATACCATGACTCCCAAGGCAATGGTCACACCTCCTGAGGCATTTTTGGGCTACCTGTGCACACATGGACCTCTTCTTGGTGTGCCACATGGAAGAAGCTTGAGCGCTCTCTTTGTTTGTCATTTTATAACCTGATCTTGACTTGTTTAGAGGGGCGACCTGCACTAGGAGAATTATGGAAGACTTTGGGGTGTATCTGGAGCAAATGATGACTTGGAAGGGTCACTTAAGTGACTTGTAATGATGTGACACTCAAATCAAAACAAGCATGATGATGTGGACATAAATTTAAAAACACCTCTTGAAGAACTAATGAGCCTAATTTGAGGGCCATACCCCTATTGAACTTGGACGTCATTTTGGCTGTAGGAGGGTTTCGTGGTATGATTTTGACTTGGAAAATCATTCCCATGCCTCATGGAGGTCCTTTGACCTAGGGAATGGGCATGGGATTTTACTTGATGCATATTTTGGATGTATCGAGCACCATATTACACACTTTGGGGAGCTGTTTTGATGGAGCTTCCCACTTCTAGAGACATATTTCCAACCTTTCATGAGGTTGTTCCACCATTATAGCGTGAATGGACTTTTGTTGACTTGGGGAAGCACCACACCATCACTTCAGGAGGACATTAACCTTATGTAGGGCCTTTGTGTTTAATAATTAAGCAAAAGTGAGACACCAAATGTCTGCAGTGAGAATGAGCTTGGGGATGCTGTTCTTTATTTTTGTCCTCCATGGGAATGAATACATTGTAACCCTAAAATTCATGCGAGGGCCATAGATGTGGGCATCAAACTCCGAATCCATTGTAGTAAGAAATTCTGGCATCGAAACAGGAAATTGCAGATTGAGGAGATAATTTTTATTGCTTCATAAGATATTGCACATACAATCTGCGCATTAGAAAAAGGGCCTTTTTATTCCATACGGTCCACCAAAAGATGTAATCCAACATATGGTGCTTTGTGGCTTGGCATTCTTGTTTGAAGCAGGAATCCTTTAAAATTGGTTGAGTATTTGGGATGACTAATTGCATGGATAAACATTTTTGAAGCAATTGATTGAAGTGAAAAGTACTTGGAGCAATTTTTTGAAAGAGAGAATTTTTTTTCAAGCAAGTTTGGAGAAATTAGTTTGGCTAAAGTATTTATAATTACAAAAAAGCTTGGAGAATTGTTGTGAAGGAGATTCAAAGTTTCTAAAAGTTTTGAAAGAAGTGTTATTGTATTCCTTTCATTGTATTTGGTCCAATGTTGTACGAAGCGGGGATGTTTTTTGAAGGGAAGTGTTAGAAGCATGATTTTCCAAAAATCTTCGGAAGCAAAGCGTCTCAGAAGCATATATATATATATATATATATATATATATATATATATATATATATATATGCATTTATATTTAAAAAAACATCCAAAATACCAAATTAGTTGCAGAAGATATGAAAACATGCATATTTGTACATAAATCAAGAGAGATATGGCATCCATATTACATCAATGATTAATTATTCGAGCATCAACCATCTATATTCTAGCAATTACAAATATAAGGTGGATGGATTCATCAACATAGCTAAGCTCGTTCAACCTTTTCTAGGTATAGAGCAATTTTTCAACAAGAGAGCGTCTGAAGAAGTCACTATGAATACCTCCCTAGCTAAGAGGGAGTGTTGAATTTTTGTAGCTATGGTCGGTCTTCATATGAAGGAAAATGATAAATATAATTTGAATCTCAAGTCGGCTTCCATGGAGGGAAAATCAATTTTTTGAAATTTAAATTATTTGTCTCCTGCAAGTCAAGTCACCCCCAAATGTACAAGTCGGCGGAGCCCAAGAGACACACTACTTGGGGTCATCTTAAATCACTATATAGTATAAATTCACACTCGTCCTCCTCCATTTGAGAGCAATTTCGGATCATCAATTGTCTCTGTTCACACATGTGAGAAAGGGAGATTTCTAAGGCAAAAGGATGAATTTGTGGGAGACTAGAAAGGATGTTTCTGAGGCATACTTAAAGGACAAATCTTAGAGGATGAATATGTGTTTATTTTGAGGCATATTAGAAGGCCAATTTTTTTATTGATGCTGAAAGGAAACCCTGGAAGGAAACTTTGTATCTATTGTTTTTCTAAGGCAAAAGGATGAATTTGTGGGAGATTAAAAAGGATGTTTCCGAGGCATACTTAAAGGAAAAATCTTAGAGGACAAATATGTGTTTATTTTGAGGCACATTAGAAGGCCAAATTTTTTATTGATGCTGAAAGGAAACCCTAGAAGGAAACTTTGTATCTATTGTTCATGGATGAAGCGCTGGTCTAGCAATTGAAACTTAGAGGTTATTATGTTGAACTCAGATTGCATCTCTTGTTGAATTGGACAAATTTCTCTAAGAAAAGGTTGTTGGACTTTTCCCTGGTTAGGTTTTTCCGAGGATGAATTTTGTGTCTCTTGTGCTTGGCTGTCTCTTTTGTCATTATTGTTTTATTGTTGAAGATTTTCTTGTATAATTACTCAATGATAAATATGGTATAAGATGAATTGATTTAAGAATTATTGGAAAGTAATTATCAGTTAAGAAGATCATGAAAAGTCAACAATGGTTAACCATGAAGTGAGAAATTTGTTTTTCCTTTTGGATTGCATCACTAATATATGGAATCTTTGCTAAATCATGCAACAAGAAGTCAAGTCAGTGAGCAACACAAGGGGTCCAATAGAATTTTTTGTAATTTTCCATTACAATCTTTCCAACTCCCATAAAACTTGAAGCACTATCAGTTGTGACTTTGACCATATTTTCTTCCCAAATTTCAAGAATGGCTTCCTTTGAAATCTTGAAAATGCATTCAAAAGACTTCTTGTGTCTGTTGAAGAATCTAGGGAAAAGTAGTGTAGTGTGATTCTTCGTTACTTATAACAGTTTGTGGAGTCTTTTTACATTTCTTGTTAACTTATTCTTCTTCTTCTTATTAGTGCATATGTGTGTACTTCATCAAATTGCTACCAAAACATAAAAACAAGAACACAAGATGTTAGCTCTCTACCAAGGCCAAAACATCTCTTCTCTTGAGAGGAAAACCCTTTAGTGAATTTCTCTTATTGAAGCTTCTATTGATCAATGCCAAACCCTAGACCCCTGACTAAGAGATCCTCCAAGCAAAAGTCAAGCCTTTACTCCTTTCTGCACCATATACCAACCGAGATCCTTAATGAGATATGATAGTATGATAGTGCTGCTGTTTTGCTGCCCTAGTTTCTCGCATGTATGGGAGGATCACTAGGTTCATATGCTCTTCTTTCCTTCGCTTGAGAGTCTTCCGTCCACGCTGGAGTAGGAGGCCTTTGTAGGCCTAGTTACTAGCCCAAACAATAAAGAACATACCACTGTAATTTCACTGCTGATATAGCCGCAGACTGTCCCTCATTCCTTCGCACATGTGACTGTGTATACCCTAGAAATAGTCTTTTAACCTTCGTTGTTCTTCCTCCTTTCTTCGCTGCCCTAACAGACCTTTTACCATGGCTTCTTGTCTCCTCTTTTCTTGTGGATTTTAGAGCTTGAGTTATACGTTATCTTTGGAGTGGACAACCTCTATAAATAGAGGACTGTCCCTCCATTTAAGCCGACTTGTAGGCCGACTTGACTGGTTGCTTGTAGGCCGACTTTGAGGGTTGTTTGTAGGCCGACTTTGAGGGCAGTTTGGTGGCTGATTTGTTGAGCAGTCTTCAGATATTTTCCATGGTGTTGTAGCATGCTTGAAGGAGCTTCTTGAAGGTGTCATTACATAGGATTAGACTTGACTTTGCTTGGAGGTTTCCCTTTGACTTTAATATATATTTATACATAGTGTAACATGCCCTTAAGGCCTTCAATATTTTCTCTTGACTATTTGACTCACCTATAACACTTTGACATGTGTTAGACCTACTTCAATGAGCAAGAAACTCATTGACATATATTATAAAAATAATATTTCTTTTCTTGAATAAGTACAAATATCAAAAGTAACATATATGAAGACCGAACCTAGTTACACTTCCTTCAACACTCCCTCTTAACTAGGGAGATATTCATACAACATTACAAGGTGTTTGGCTATTATCAATCTTGGAGAATTCACATAAGAGAAACCATATTAGCAATCCATCCGTTATAGCATCATATCCATCAGCATTGTCATAATGCAAGGCCTTGACTAACAACTCCATATCTTTACGAGACCATGAGCTACAATGCTGGCGAGACCAATGATTTATAGACACCTTTATCATTGTTTCTCAAGGTACATACCCATCTGGGTGTTCTCCGAGTATGACCTTCTAGGACTATTCTTATCTTGGGTTCCCAGTCCTCAAAAAATATCGGTCCTCTTGCCGACTCTTGTCTTGGATGCCTTACACATCCTCAAAGAGTATCGGATGCCAGATGATTACGTAATCCTCCTATTCTTTCTTCCCAAGTGAAGACAAAAATGTTGTGTCTATCTTGTGTCTACATTTCCATTCATGGCCTTCATCTAGACTTACGGCTGTTAGACCTGGTCTAGTGCATGACCCATGAAATGGAAAACACAATTGTCACTCCTTTGTAATCAGGGGTGATCCAAAAACTCCCTCTTGATCAAGGACTTGTTAGAGCTCCCTCTTAACTGGGGACTCTTTCCTTCATCAACAACTTCTTCGTGGGTCCTTCAGCTGCTTGATCTCCTTCCTTTCTTGATGTCATGAAGTCTTTGTTTGAACTTCTTCTAGGTAGGGCACCATCCATCGATCACTTTCTTTCTTGGCTTGTCATGTCATTGCTTCGTGGAAAGTGACTATCAGGTTTTTCTTGTCATCTTGGCTACTCCTTTGTCATCTTGCCCATGCTTTGGAATACTCTTCTCATCGATGCTTCATTGTACTTGCTTGATTACATGCTTTGACCTAGTAGCCCATCATGACTTCATTCTGATATTGCTTTTTCTTTTGTTGGATGGCTTCTTCATCACGACATCTCTGTAGAGTAGAATCAATTATTTGCACCTTTTATATCTCCAAGGCCTTCATAGGTGTTAAGGGTCCTTTCTTCCTTTATTAGAGTTGTCCTGCCTTCTTTCGGGAGATATCTTCAAGGCTTTTTGTTAGATAGTATACCTGTCAATCAAATAGATGTTAGAAGAGATGATATCAAATTGCAAGATATAAAATTTCTCTTAAAGAAATGCTTTCAAAATATAACCATTCAAGATTCTAAAGCATGTAAAAAGCAATAAAAATAACTTGCAAATATGAAATAAACTTAAAGCTTCACTTGCAAAATGAAAGATATGGTACTTGCCCAAATGAGATATTACAAAATAATCAATTCAAAACATTTTCATCATGACAAGTATATAAATAGATTGCAAGTAAAATAGTTTGAAAGGTAAAGTGTGTTAATATGAAATGCTTTTAACTAAGATTGGATGCAACTATCATGGTTAATTTTAAGTTAAATGCCTACTCTAAGTTAGAGATCTTCCTCTTGAACTCTTGCCAACTGGTAAAAATTGGGGTGACTATAAGAAAGAGGGTTTGAGGACACAATGGTGTTGTTAACGATACCCTTCCCTTGAGTCTTACTAGCCCGTATTTGCCTTCGTTCCTACAAGGGGACAAACCACCTTCATAATTGTATATTTTTGCTTGTAGATTCAACAGCTTATGTGATATGTTAAAGCACAAGACAAGAATCTACTCTACTCTTCGGCGGAAACCAAAAATTGATCGATGAAAACAATAAGCAGAAAAGGAAGAATATCAATTGCACATAACACAATATTTCTCTGGGGAAAGCAACTGCTAAAAACCTTGACTATCTATATTGCATTAACCAGAAGATCTGAGAAGAAAATGAAATGCTTGTTCAACTCGAATAGTTTCTGCACAAGTACAATCTAACTCTTTGCCTTACAAGCCAGCTCAAGGCAGCACTTAGCCAATTCTGCTGCTTGCCAAGCCCCTACTTCCTTGCGCAATTCCTAAGAGAATTAGCCCATATTTAATTGGGAAATTCTCCACCGATGACTACGCAATCCATCCATAGGCCATCAACTGATTTCATGCACCATTGTCCCTGAACTCTAATCTCAATTTGGTCTTCCTCTGAATTGACATGCATGAGTTATTTATGAGTGAATCTTCAGTTAACTGGTGTGGTATCAAGGATGCACTGGTGCCTGTCTCCACTACTAGACCTCCTACTAGTTCCTCCAACAGCTAGAACTAGTTTAACTGACATAACTCAATTACACTGAGTTAATTAATTACAACTCAAAAGAACTCAACCTAGGCCCCTAAAATTTAGGGATCACTCTACATGACTCTAGATAGACTTCCAACTCGAATTTCCTAAGCCAACTAAGTCAATTTAACTTAGTTAACTATTACAAGTTTCTATGAGAATAGAATTTCGATTTAATTCACAATTTAATTCAAGGACAAATTAAATTGGAATTTCTTGTTGCTATTTTTAACACTCCCTCTCAACAAGAAAGGGATTATCTGCTACCTCGATCCTGCCTTTGTGAAACTCGAATTTGCATCTTGACAAGGCCTTTGTCAAAATATTTGCATCCTGCTCCTCTATGGGAATGTACTCCAACAACATAATTCTCCTCTGCACACAATCTCGAAGATGATGATACCAGATATCAATATGCTTGGACCGATCATGAAAAACTGGATTCTCAGAGAGTTTGATACAACTCTGATTGTCACAGTAAATCACAGTTGGATCCATCTGCTGACCAAACAAACCAACAAGAATCTTCCTCATCCATATAGCCTCACAAGCTGCTTGACTAGTAGCCATGTACTCTGCTTCTATTGAACTGAGTGCAACTGATCTCTGTTTCCTGCTATACCAAGAAACAACTGCTCACCCAATACTGAAGATCCCACCTTATGTGCTTTTCCCGTCGGATGGATTCCCTGCCCAACCTACATCTGTGAAGCCTTGAAGCTTCACTCCCTTTGTCTGTCTGTACCATAAACCATACTGAGTAGTGCCTTTGAGGTATCTCAACACATGTTTGGTTGCCTTCCAATACAGCTTGGTCGGCTTAACCATCGCTTGACTAAGCTGGTTAACTGCATAACACATGTCCGGTCGTGTGTTCACCAAATACATGAGTGAACCCACAAGCTGCCTGTAAATAAAAGCCTTCACTACTTCACCAAAAGTAGCATCCTCCTTCCTCCAGTTACCTGCTAGAAGTGTCTCCATGGGTTTACAGCTCTCCATGTGGAACCTTTTGAGTATCTCGTTGGCATACTTGCCCTGAGAGACAAAAAGTTCCTCATCACCTTGCCATACTTCCTTACCTAGAAAGTAGTGCATGAGCCCCCTGTCCTTCATTTCGAACTCTCTTGCAACATCCTCTTTACAAGACTTGATCAACTTATCATTATCTGTTAGAATCAAATCGTCGACATATAAAACAATAATCAACAATTTACCTTCAACCACAATATGGTAAAGGTTCGCATTTGCTTCACTTTTGGTGAAGCCCAACCCGGTGAAATAGCTATCGATCTTGGTGTACCAAGCACAAGGTGCTTGTTTCAATCCATACAACACTTGCTTGAGTCGGCACACATGCGACTCTCTGTTGAAGGTCTCAAATCCTTCAGGTTGCTCAATATACACCTCTTCCTCAATCATGCTGTTGAGGAATGTTGTCTTTACATCCATCTGATGTATCTTCCATCCCATCTATGCTGACAGTGCAAGAATGGATCTGATTGATGAGTACGTTACAACAAGAGCAAAAATATCATTATAATTAATCCCCTCCACCTGAGAAAAACCTCTGGCCACAAACCTGGCCTTGTGTTTCTCCACACTACCATTTGCTGCTTGCTTTACCTTGTAAAGCCATCTGGAACTCACCACTGACTTGTCTGCCGGTCTTGGGACCACATCCCAAACACTGTTCCTGACAATGGAGTCATACTCCTCAATCATGGCATCAACCCAAACTGGTTGTTGCATTGCTTCCTCAAAAGAGGATGGCTTAGTCTCTACACATTCGCTCATCAGAGCCATGTAGCCAGTGTACCTCTCTGGTGACCTCCTCTGCCTGCGCTGTGATGTGGGTGCTCCCACATTCTCTCTAGCATCATGCAATAACCTGTTAGCCTCTCTGGTGCGCTTTCTCCCATCTCTAGAAGACTCTGCATGAGTGGGTGTCTCCACTCCCTGATCCTCTACATGTGGCTGCTCCACATCATCCTGAGGTTCCTCCTTTGGAGCTAGAAGCTCCTCAATCGCATGTAGCTGAAGCTCCCTCTCAAGGGAACATCTCATGGCCTTCTCTTCATTGAATTTTACATCTCTGCGAACCACTGTCATCCTGTTGGTTGGTAGGTACACCCGATAGTTGTGAGGTGTATCAGTGTACCCCACAAATATCCCCAACTTAGCTGTTGGCTCAAGCTTTTTCTGTGCATCTTTGGTTACATGGCAGTAGATTGATGAACCAAAAATCCTGAAGTGTCCCACATCTAGTTTCTTCCCTAAAAAAGCCTCTTCCGGTGTACTCATCCCAAGAATTTGATGAGGGCTTCTGTTCTGCAAATAAACAGTTGTGTTGCATGCTTCAACCCACAAGTGTAGTGGTAGGCCCTGATCATGCAACATCGCCCGTGTCGCTCCCACAATGCTTCTGTTCTTCCTTTCAACCACCCCATTTTGTTGTGGGTTATGAGGTGCTATCAACTCTCGTTGAATGCCTTCTGATGCACAAAAGTTTTTGAACTCATTCGACACATACTCTCCATCGTTATCACTCCTGAGAACTTTAACTTTCTTGCCAGTATCTTTCTCGACCAGTGCTTTAAATTCACAAAAGTTTGCAAAAGTCTGATCTTTCTTTTACATGAAGAAGATCCAACACTTATGAGAAAAATCATCAACAAATATAACATAATACATGTGCTTGGCCATGGATGCTATCAAGAACGGTCCACACACATCTGAGTGAACTCGATCGAGGATCGCCTGTGCTCAACTGTCTTTGTCATGAAAGGAAGCTTTGGTGTACTTTCCCAATGTACACCCTTTGCATGTGTCTACCTGCTCTAGTGTACCCTTGGGAAGACCGGTAGAAATTTGTTGCATGATCTTCAAAGCGCCATGGTGCAAGTGACCCAACCTCTTGTGCCACAACTCACTGATGTCTCGGCTCTGCACCTTCTTTGCTTTCGTGCTCAAGGCAGCACAATCTTCTACCTCCAACTTGTAGAGATTCTTCACTCGAACCCCTATCCTCTTCACCTGTCTTGTGGCTATGTGACGAAGGAACGCCTTTCCCTTACTAAATATCACATCATAACCTCTATCCTCCAACATGGAAACATATACCAAGTTCTTCAAACTAGGAACATACATAACATCTCACAAAGTGAGGGGAGAACCCGACTCCCTCTGAAAGGTAACTGTACCGATCCCAGTAGCGCTATACCTCCCATCATCACCCATCTCGATATGCATCTGGAGATCCTTCTCCTCCAAGTTACTGAAGAGCTCTTTGTTACCGGTCATGTGGAAAGAAGCTCCACTGTCTAGGTACCACACACTACCCATCATCGATGACACCATACAAGCAATGAGGGTAAAGTCTAGTTTGAATTGTGAAGCAAGTGCCTCACTTTCCGTTCCTCCTGATGGCTTCTTACTGACCTTCATGAGTAGACACTTTGTGGCAAAATGTCCTAGCTTGCGACAGTGAAAGCACTTGCCTTTCGACATGTCCTTCTTCTTGCTGCCCTGACAAGAACCTGATTTGGAATGGGATGAGTTCCCCTTCCCTTTCCCTGCCTTAGCTGCTAAGGCACAATTCTCCTCATCATCATGCTTTGTTAAGGATCCGTCTCTGGTGTTCCGTCGAATCTCTTCCTGTACCAAGTCAGACCACAACCGCTCTCACTTTGGTAGCTTCTCCCTCCCATTAACAGAGTCCTGGTAACTGTGCCAGTTCTTGGGAAGTCATAGAAGTGCTAGGCTCACCAGATCGTCTTCAGAAATAGTAATCCCGACACCTCCAAGCTCATCCCGACATTGAGTGAACTTGGTCAAGTACTTCGGAATTGAGTCGCCCTTCTCCATCTTGATCTTTCTCAGTTTGTCCTTTAGTCCCAGCTTCCTGTGGTCACTGCTATTTTGAAACAGGTCTGTCAATGCCTTCCACATTGCAAATGGAGTGTTCTTATCATGGAGATTCAAGACAATGTGATCTCGAACTCGTTCCAGGATAATCCTTCTCGCTTTTTCCACACACTTTCTCCATTCAGTGAGACCTTTAGCATCAGATGTTGGAGCCTTGGGAATATCATGATCTATGAATTCCTTGAGGCCAATGTCTTCCAACACTACCTCCATCCTGTCTTTCCAAGCTATGTAATTCGAGCTGCCCTCCAGGGCATACTCAAGTCTCAAAATGTAGAATGACATATTATAAAGACCTTTCCAGAATTAATTCCCTAAATCCTACCAGATTTTAGCAACTGTAGTTTAAACAAGGATTTATTAACATAATTCACTTATACAAACCTGCTTTCCGTGTTTTTGTATTTGATCCTCAACTTTTGAAGCTCCAACTTTGCTCCTGTTACCAAAATGGCTAATTACTCTCTTCCAAAATGGGCACGACCTCGGTACCTAGCTCCAAAATACTTCGAGAATTCAGTACTCTGACCCGCGTGCCCAAGAAAAACCAAGGCTTAGTGTCATGCTATTAATGACTCTTCTTGAAATTCTTTCCTCTAACTCCAAATTCATAACCTTCCATTTCTTCCCCCCCTTCACAAAACTCCCTTCCCCCTCTTAAATAACGAAGGTTCCTTCCTTTCTACGCATTCATCCACCGTCTTATGAAATGATAATATCTTTTGTTAAACAGTGGTTGCCTTGTCATGGTTTGCATTAAATTGAATTGAATGACACCTTACATGAGTGACATCACCTTACTTTTGATTTAGTAAATTAGTACATATATATAATGATTGATTAATATTTATTTTATAATGTACAAGATTTAATAATAAAGTTTGGATTTAGCTTATGAAATTATTTAAATTATATCTAGGTTTATAAGTTTACTTGCATACTGGGGTATAGTCATATTTACGGGGTGGTAAACTTATGGAGAACTCAATATATTTATTATCTCTTAATATATATATTCACTCTATTTACGAGGGTTAGGTGTTTAATTAGCACCTTTGATAATTAATTTATTCACTCTATATTTAGACATTCTTCAAAAGTAATTAGCACATATATTAGTGCAATGTATGTGGTGGATGCATATGTAGCTATCATATGCATGCTAATATTGCCATGCTAGTTGCGATTCAGGATGGGTTGTTACACATATTGCTGACTCTGAAGTATGAACTTGCAAATTCGATTTCACCTGCACAACAAACTTGAATTCTCCTCCTCTTTTCTGTCTTAAGCTCTGATACCATGTAGATTTTTTGCTTGTAGATTCAACAACTTATGTGATATGCTAAAACACAAGGCAAGAATCTACTCTACTCTTCAACGGAAACAAAAAATTGATCAATGAAAACAATAAGAAGAAAAGGAAGAATATCAATCGCACATAACACAATATTTCCCTGGGGAAAGGAACTGCTAAAAACCCCAACTATCTATATTGCATTAACCAGAAGATCTGAGAAGAAAATACAATGTTTGTTCAACCCGAACAATTCCTGCACAAGTACAATTTAACTCTCTGCCTCACAACCCAGTTCAAGCCAACACTTTAGCCAATTTCGCTGCCTGCCAAGCCCCTATTTCCTTGTGCAATTCCTGAGAGAATTAACCCATATTTAATTGGGAAATTCTCCACCCATGACTTTGCAATCCATCCATAGGCCCTCAACTGATTGCATGCACCATCTGTACAACTCGGAAAATTATACAATTGATAGTACACTGTCCCTGAACTCTAATCTCAATTGGGTCTTCCTTTAACTGTTATACATGAGTTATTTATGAGTGAATCTTTAGTTAACTAGTGTGGCACTGAGGATGCACTGGTGCTCGTCCCCACTACTAGACCTCCTACTAGTTCCTCCAACAGTTAGAACTAGTTTAACTAACTATAACTCAGTTAGACTGAGTTAATTAATTACAACTCAAAAGAACTCAACTTAGGCCCCTAAAATTTAGGGATCACTCTACATGACTCTAGATAGACTTCCAACTCGAATTTCCTAAGCCAACTAAGTCAATTTAACTTAGTTAACTATTACAAGTTGCTATGAGAATATAATTTCGATTTAATTCACAATTTAATTCAAGGACAAATTAAATTGGAATTTCTTCTTATTATTTTTAACAATAATTGCAGGGTCACACACTCTTTACCTTACGTCATACCAATTGGAAGAATTTTCCAAGAAAATCTTTTCCGTATGATGTCTACCAACCAAGCTTATGCTTGGAAATTAATTGACTTAAAATGCAAACTATGCTAAAATGCCTAAGTGCTATGCAAGTAAGTTTTCCCAAGAGAGATTTGCAATGCTTCAATATAATGGAAATGAGGTATGTGCTCAAAGTAAATTGCAAATGTAACTTCAATTGGAAAAATAAATTAGCTTGTAAATGAATTAAAGTGATGCGAGTAAGTTTGCTTTGCAATAGAGGAATTTCCTCAAGTAAATGGGAGATGCCCACAATGATATAACTTTAAAATTGTTCAAGACACCTAAACATAAGCTTCATAAGCAAATGAAATTGTAAATTGCTCTAAATAAATGTCACAAACCATAAACTTATATCAATTGGAAATGAGATGAAGCTAAATAAAAGTGAATGCTTGCTTGTAAAGTATGCTTGGAAAATAAGTGAGCAAGGTAACAAATTGAGCTTATAGTAAGGCAATTGTATTCCAAAGAAAGCAAAGTTTTAAGCAACCAAATTAAACTTGCCACATAATTCCAAATACATGCATGTGAGAAATGAGTTGCTCTAAAGAAAAATATGAACTTGTACTTGAAAGCAAGAGTGAAATGCAAAGCATCAAGTGAAACTTGTAGCAAAATTTAGCTTAGAAATTGAAATGTGATGGTGAGGTTGTGTTAATTTTAAAGCATGCAAAATGAGCTAAAAAGGAAAGTTAGAAAAGATGCAAAATTAATCCACCCACACAAAATCTTCCTTCTAAAAGAGAAGAAAGGATGCCTTGGGTAAACCCAAGCTCTCACAAGAAAAATAAATCTTTTATTATGATATTACAATGGAGTTAAACCCTCTTGGAGGGCTGCCCAAAAGATGAAAGGAATTAGTACAAGATTTTGAGCTAGAAATAGCTATAATATCCCTCCAACAATAGCAACCTCAAGGGTCAATGAAGACTTTCTAAAATCTGAAAATTACAATCTCCACAAAGGCCTACGGCCTATCCTTATTTGCAGCTCCTTGAAATAAATGTTGGATGCTAGCAAGGTCCTACAAAGGAAACAAGTTAGACTTAAATAGTCTTTCCTCAAGGCACTTGTGTCAAAACTCCAACTATTGAATGTAAAACTAAGACAAAATTAGTGTAAAAGAGCATGTAAGTATTATAAAAAATAATATACAAAACCAAATCAAGTGATGGGAGTAAACCCCATCAATGGCCTAATATTATACAAAATAGCTATAATATCCCTCCAACAATAGCAACTTCAAGGGTTAATGAATACTTTCTAAAATCTGAAAATTACAATCTCCACAAAGACCCACAGCTTATCATTCCTTATTTGCAGCTCTTTCTAGTGTCCACGACCTCCTTGAAATAAATCTTGGATGCTAGGGAGGTCTTACAAGAAAACAAGTTAGACTTAAATAGTCTTTCCTCAAGGCACTTGTGTCAAAACTCCAACTATGGGTTGCAGAACTAAGACAAAATTAGTGTAAAAGAGCATGCAAGCATTATACAAAATAATATACAAAACCAAATCAAGTGATGGGAGTGAACCCCATCACTTGCCTAGTTTGGGAAATTCTCTTAAATAGTTAAATAAATCAATAAAAGCACAATTTTTTAAAGAGATTTAAATTATGAAGTATTTGTTTGTGTACAAGCTATGTCAAAGAAAATTCCTGCAGGAAAATCACTTTGTAAAATAAACTATGGAATTCAAAGAACCAATGAGAGCTCCTCGAGGAATGTGTCAAGAGTGGGTTGGTTTTTCCAAAAACCTCCCCTCACGCTTGATGTTTGATCCAACAAGATTCTCCTCTACAAAACTTCAATCCAACATTAGTTCCATATAGATTTAGCAAATGCAATGATAATAAAACTCTAGAATTTATTGGAAAATAGCTAGAGATTTCTACACCTAGAGCATACTCCTAAATCAATTGCCAGTGCAAGATAGTTTTACATAAACAAATCTACAAGAACATAGAGAAATAACATAAATCAAAAGCATGAGCAAAATAAATTATACCACTAGTGAGTCAATCATCATACTCCAATGGAATGACACTCATGAATGAACGCCAAAGTCTTTTATTGCAATTGAGAACAAGTGTACATAAGAGCAAAGATTTCCTAAGCACACTAGCTCGTAACAATGATTTCATATTGAGAGCCCATAGCTTTAGTATATAGAAGTTTGGGAGCCAATCCCAAGACAAATGGTGACAATCCCAAGACAAATGGGTGACAATCCCAATGCCTCTACATGTGGATTTGGGGTAGCATCGGATGTGCTCTAGCCATGAAAATTGGTGGAGAGACTAAAGAGCATGAGATATCCAAGACCCAGAAATCGTTTTGGAAAATTCCATCTGGATGAAAAGTTATTAAAATAATTAATATTTTTAATGAGGTCCTAAGTCTAAACTTAGGAAAATAAAAATATTAATGGGTATTAATAAAGATAAGGATGAGAAGCTTCTAAGAGATGAAGATCAAGTCTATTTTAATCTTAGCCGTTGATTAGGGACTTAATCTTGGCCGTTGATTCATCAACAGGAAAAGTATAAGAGAAGGCTTGAGGGTCAGTTGGAAATACACTGAGGGAGACCAGTCAGTTTGATTTCTGGAGCGGGGTTTGCTGAGAAATTCGAACTAGAGGTCTGGATTGCAGCAAGAGGTAGCAGGTATGGAGTTGAGAGGCAGGGACAATGCCAAAGGATCAACGCAGAGGTCAAAAAGGCAGAAGCAAAGCCACTTAGGGAGACGCAGAGGTAGCAGGACTACGCAGTCACTGGAGGGCCTGCGTGGGTGACGTAGAGAGGCAAATTGCTGACACAGAGGGTCTGGGAGCTGCGTAGAGGCTAACTAGTCTGACGTTGAGCCTAGGAGAGGTGCTGGAGAATTTATCTCAGTCGGGTGAGCCACTTTGGCACCCATTGTACTCAGAAAAGCTGTTTAATAATAAAATCCTCCTCTGCTGCACCGGTTTTCCCGCATTAGGTTTTTCCGGGGACAATTGTCCAAAAATATTTGTGTTGATGTGTTTGATTCTTGTGCATGTCTTTGTTTCTGTATTATGGTGTGATATCTGTAGAAAAATTTATTTTAATATTTACTGAAGGGTTTTCATAAATAACTTATTGGAAAATAAGCAGGTAAAATAAATCAGTTGTTGTAATGATAGAATTTTCACACTACGTGCAAATTCGAATTTTCCAAGTGGCCATTCGATTTCCTCTAAACAGGCCCACGCAATCCTTGATGAGCGAGCTCAAATTAGATGATAGGACATGTGGGAGAGTGAAGTGGAGTGGTAGGAGACCACTCTTCACCTCACTCAAGTAAACTATTGTCCAATCCCAAGTCAACTCATAATATCTCCTTGAACTGCGAGTTAAATTCCTCAAATCGTGGATCTTGTTATAGGAACTCATTGTCTTCTCCTCAAAAAATTCGATTTGCTTGATTTGTGGCTTATGTGGAGTCCACATCACTTGATAACTCAAATTTGACCCTTAGATGAATTTCCATGTCATTTTCGCATCATTTGAGCATGTGTGGATATTTATTTTTCTCCATTTATTTAATAAATTAATTGTTGGGCTAATTTATTGCCACATTTTTCATAAAACTTAAGAAAAATGGGTTTAGAGAGTCTATAACTTATTTTTTATCTCTCAAAGTGTGTCATAGTAGAATGTTGAAGGTTAGAGGTGTAATTTTGAGCACACATACTCCATACAACTTCTCTAGACATCACTTATTACATTATACATTCGAATTTTATTCAAATTTTTTCTGCCTTTCGGGAAATTTAGTTTTTTAAAAAATGACCCTTCGACCTAATCAAATTCCACAAAATTTTACGAGTGATCTAGTATGGTAATATACAATGATTCTAGACACTAGGACTCACCCAAGGCCTCGCCTTCAAGTCGTACTCCGGCTTTGGGGTTATGCTTGGAGGAAAAAATTCAATTAATTATTAAGTCCCTATAAGGATATAATAATTAACTAAGTGAGAAAAACCTCCCAGAGTAAACTCACTTGATGGAAAAGTCCCATGTTACCTATGCATGTTACATGACTCAACTCATCATACTAGCATCACTTTACATCATCCCCGTAGGGTTTGTTGAATCTGAGTACAATAGAAGAAGATGAGAAGAAGAAGTAGAGTTGAAATTTTTTGATGATATGGTGGACTTTGATGGTACATGAAGTCTCTGATACATTTTTGGGCATGGGGTCTTAAAAAAATATTCAGGTGTCACTCCAGTGGTCAACATTCGGCTTCACATGGGGATGCATGCTAGATAAGAAGTGATAGTATGGAAGAACCCGAAATCCGCATCCATCAACAAAAGACATATATCAGTAACGTCCATCCAAAATATCATCATATAAAATCAAATGCAAAAATGAAGAAGTACATAAATGGAAATTTATTCTAAGAGCATAAATGACATTTTATTCATGAAATGAAACTACTTAACCAAAATGACAAGGAATAAATTTAGAAATACAATACAGAGATGCCCCAGGCATTAGATGTCTTCGGTGAAATCCATCTTGAGAACTTGCCTACTCACATGCGGATCCATAGGTTCTTTCTCTGATGTGCCCTGCCCAATTCTGACTATGTTGGGACTGTCTTGCCCCAATATTAACTTGTTTGTGGCCATCAGATATACCAAGCCTCTTCCTTTTCCCTTTTCGACTATTGATTTGTGGAGGCTTGATCGTGCTAAAAAATGGTGATTCATTTTTTATGTCTTTTTTCTTTTCTTCTTGGTTAGTTGCGATGGTAATGATGATGCGATTACTGTCAATCGTTTTGCCTTATCTTGAAAATGCTCTGATAGAATATTTAAAATACCCAAGCTTTTGGTTTTATGCCTAAATTTTTCATTTTGAATCTGCTCTGTTGGGGGGAAGAAAATTTGTCAACACTTCATCACTTCCTAGCTTGTATGACCCATAGATAATTTCATTGTTGGGTTTCCTTGGATCCTCAACATGATATCTTTTCTCTAATTGCTGATCAAGTTTGACAAATGTATTGTCCGGTATGGGGATTGTGGCATATGATAGGTCCATCTTAAGGCTACCACCTAAATTTGATGCCCATTTATTTAATAGGAGCATTCCCCATGAATCGGGCACATCTATCACAACAATATCCATAGTCATTATTCTGTCTGGGTATGCAACTAGGAAAACCTGTAAATCTTTAATTATCCCAAACACTTCAATTCTTTTAGCATCCACTGAACATATGTTGTGATAGGGCCTAGATACCCTTAAATTCAGTTGCTCCATGACTTTCTTGGTCATGAAATTCGATGAAGCCCCTGAATCAAGCATGTAGTTGTGTAAAAGACGATCATTCACTATCAAAGAAACATAAAGTGGTTGATGATCTTCGTTCCCCACATAACAGTGCATTCTTTTCAATATAATTTCTTTGTCTTTGGTTCATCACTAGGCGTTTCTTCTTTGAGTAACTTTAATGGAACTTAGTAACTTGGCCCTTTGAGATGGTATCTTTAAAAACTCTGTCATTGGGATAGAAACCTTTGCCTTATTCATCCAATTGCCCAAGTCAAAATTTAATTCTGAAGCAGGAGGAAAAAAATTTATGTGATTATTTCGGTTTTGAATATCTCTTCTCTGATAAGTCATCCTTTTGTGTTTTTCTATAGCAAGAATCTATAGCAAGAATCTATCCAGATGTAGGCTTTTCCCCAAAAATCTTAGTCACTTTGTCAAAATTTGCAATCATATTGTCAATCCCAAGATTATTAGGCCTATGGTCAATCTCTTGATTTATTTCAGTGGCTTATACTTGATCTTCCATGAAGAACATATTGAATTGACCACTTATTCCTACATGTTCATCTCCCAACATGCTAGCTTCCATAATTCTCTTTACATATGGGCATGTGGCCTCCTCATGAACTCATTACATGGCTTACAAAAAGGGGGAATCTGATCTACCATGTTGGTGGACTGTAATGGATTTTGAAGCATATAATCTTGAGGAGGGCCTTTATTCTTTTTCCATCTATCATTTGGCCTAGGTTGGAATCTTTGCACTTGTGATCTTTCCATGACCATCAGCCTATTTTGCATGGCTTGCATTTCTTTAGTGTGATTTGCTTCCATGCTCTTGATTAATTGGGTTAATTCTTTGATAGGATCATGTGCGTTTTTTTCCTTGGCCTTCCTTTTGGAGTCATGAGACTTTGATGGCCCTCTATTAAAACCAGGAATTTCAAACTTTCCTGATTCATGCCTAGCCTTTTCCATCTTTAAGGCTTCAGTTTGAGCTGCACCCAAATTTGTAGGCTCTTTTCTTCTTAACTCATATGCAGTGTCAACACAAAAAGCATCCAAATATGAGCACAATAGAAGCTCGTCAAAAGGTTTAATAATAGCAGGCATGCTTTTCACCAAATCATTAAATCTCTTATTAAATTCCTCCACGGTTTCATTCTCATTCCTCTTCATATTGCTAATAGCATTGTTCAAGTGCCTATTCTCTTTCTTCTCTTCAATTTTTCCTATAAAAGCATTGACGATAGCTTGCAAGGAGTCATAAGAGTTAGCAGGTTACTCCATGAACCAATCAAGAACATCCTCTTCTAAAGAAAGGACAAAAAGCCTCATCTTCACATCCTCTTGGTTAGTAGTGTTACACCACTTGAAAATGCAGACATTGAAATTCTTAACATGTGATCCAACACTAATGGTATTGTTACCTTGAAATTAAGACAAATTTTCAATAGCCTTGTCAGGGATATTGTGAGGATAACCATTTATGTTAGTAAAATTACAAGGAGCAAAAAGATCATTCATGATGCTTGGCTCTAATTGTTCCTAAAAATGCAAATGGATATCAGAAATAACCTCTTGCCCAAGATTAGCAAGAAGTCTACTATGAGAGAGTCTCTTTAACCTCTCTCTAAAAACCCTTTCAAGCTCAAGAGTGGGGCTAACTAGACCACTTGGATGCCTCCTAATAGAAAATCTTGCATAATTTGAATTAAGTGGAGTCGCCACTTGAGCAAGAATCTAACCCTAAAAGTCCAAAATGCCAAAACCTAAAATTAGTCGATTTCCAGGTACAAGAGGACTTGTTCCCGACAACTACGCCAAAAGAATGTTGCCGCATTACACACACACCTAAGTTAGTGAGAAAATCGCTTAACCCCACAATGTGTGGTTGGTGGCAAAATTAAGAGATGGGGTTGTCACCTATTCCCAGCTCTTTCTGTTTAAGCTCTCTCCTAGATAAGCTAAGGGGGCGTGGTCCCTAAATGAAAATCTAAGTTAAAAGGTGATGTGAGGTTTCTAAGAGATGTTAAGATCAATTTGGATTATTTGAGATTATGAGAAATTATGATGAGTAATATGAAATGAAATATACTTCAGTAACCATCAACACAAATAAAAGATGAGCATATAAAACCAGTGCCTTAAATATTGCTTCAAAATAAATAATGTTTGCTCTAGAAATGAAATGTTTCAAAGTGAAACACAAGTAACCTTGTCAATCTGTAATATTCCTAATTAGCCATGGCTAATTGGAATATTCGATTTTGCCCAATTTTTGCCTTCTATAGTTATTTATAAATAAAAAAAGTGAGGACAAGGGACATAACTCACTTTAAGAATAAAAAGTCACTTTCTAGTAGCACAACGTTGTGACTTAAGGAGGAGCCAGGGGGCCAAAGGGGGACGCAAAAATGGGGCCCACGTAGACACATGGAGGGACTGCGCAGGAGGGAAGAACACATGGCAAGAGGGGAATCACGCAGGAGGAGGTGAGCCTAGGGATTGTGAGAGGCAGAGGCTATAAAATAGAGAGGAGCCCCCTCATTTTGGATCATTCGGTTATGTGCATTTGTGAGAGTCGTTTTGGCTTAGAGCACGCTGGCTGTTTAGCTAGTCTGCAACACTGTTTAGTGCATTGAGTGTTTCTGTTGGGACTTCGAGTGCCTGCTTGAGCAAGGTATTTTCGTTGGCATTTCAGCAGTAGTATCTTCAGCATTTCAGTAGTGGTTTTATCAGTGTTCTGGAGGACTGCGCAGCACTAGGAGAGGGATGCAGTTCTTTTTGGGAGCAGTCTGGATTGAGGGTTTGTGGAGGATTTGAGCCGAGGGATTGAGCAAGAGATCAGCTCTTGCATATTGGAGGAGTTTGGCAGAGTTCTGGGCTGAGTTTCGGAGGGTTCTATTCAGTGGCAGCGCAGAGCAGTGAGGAACTGTGCAGAACCCCAAGGGGGTGATTTTCGGGGGTCGGCCATTCCAGGAAAGCTTTTTGGGTTTTTCTGGGTTTCTTGAGTAGAGTCTGATTCCAGAGTTTCAGCTTTTTCTGAGGAGGGGAGCAGTCCCAAATCCTCGTTTGATTTCTAGCAGCATCAGTAGCGCAATAGTTTTCCTAGCAATTTGGACAGAGAGGGGCCATTCCTTTGCTATTCTGAGTGTATTTCTTCACTTGCCTTGTGCAAGTAGAGATGCCATCTTCCTGATCACCTCCTGTACTCATTTTATTACTCAGTATAATAAAATGGCTTAGCATTCTCTCTGCATTTCTTGTGTATGTGTTTATGGTTTATTTGATATATATAGTATCATTGTTACTTGTATCTCTGTGAGCATTCTCGGCTATTATACCACTTGTGAGTTTCTATTATACTCTTAGACAGAGTCTGGAAAGGGCCAGGTAGCCTCCGGATCTCGTCCTCTTTTTAAATGCAACATATCTGGTAAATGCCTTCCCAGTCCATCTCTGGTTGGAGTTTGCTTGTGTTTGGGGTATATTCTTGATATGGGATATTACAGTGGTAGCGGAGCATAGATTTGGCTCAGCCTGTGGAGCTAGCAATCTATGACACCAGGGGAAAAACCCTACATTTGTTATAGAGGTAGGAGGGACAGAGACATTGGATGTAGGTTGGAGAATACCTACGGGGAGGGAGACTGTGTTCCTGTGGTGGACACAGAACAGGTGGAGCCTGTGGTGGACACAGAACAGGTGGAGCTTGTGGTAGATGCAGAACAGAGATAGCTAGTAGTGGACGCAGAACAGATAGCCGACAAGGACGGGAAGAGATTTGCCGATGTGCTCCTCAAATCAGTGCAGGATCTATCGAGGCAGATTGAGGTGATGGGGCAGAGATTCACGGTAGTAGAGGCCAAACAGCGTGAGAGCCCACGAGTTTTTCAGATTGGTGAGGGATCAGGTGCATCCCATCACTTGCCAGAGCAGCGTGATACTGCGCAGCAGGTGGCCTCACATGCCCCTACACGCTCTGCCATGCCCACTTTCTTAGGAGTAGACACGGGGGCCGTAGCCCAGCAGGAGGTAGAGCTCGGACATATCGGCGATTATTTCGCAGAGTACCAGGCCTATGGGTAGGAGTTCAGGGAAGCCCTCTCATTCCGTGATTTTGTTAAGCTCCAGCGAGATAGTAGACCCCGCGACCATCACAGAGGGTACCGACATTATCATGATGGTGACACCCACCGTGCAGTGAGTAGATTCCACTTGCCTATGTTTGATGGCTCCTCATACAGTTTGGCAAGGTCTTGGGTGGAGAAGCTGGACATTTATTTCCAGCTTAACCAGATGTCGGAGACAGAGGCCATCAAGGATTGGTGGTTTCATGGGATGGTGACACTCGAGCACTGTACAATGACGACATATGTTGAGTTTACCAGGAGATTGATGGAGCAATTTGATCGGAGGGATCCAGAGCAGCATTTTGTTGAGCTGACAAGGCTCAAACAGACAGGGAGCCCAAAGACCTACATTGCAGATTTCTTGAGGGTCTCAGTGATGGTGCCAGATCTATCCATGGCACGGAGGATCTATATGTATGTTAAGGGGTTAGCAGAGCCACTTCAGGGTCTAGTCAGATCCGCTAGACCGACCACCCTTCAGGATGCTATCAGCAGGACCCGGGACCTATAGGATGTCTTACCCAGGACCCGGACACCTTACCCCCAGAGACAGACTTTCCAGTGTAAGGGGAAGGATGTGAGGATTCCACCTCGAAAGGGGAATCCAGGATGAGTGCAGATTGACGATGATGTCAAGAGGGAGCTGAAGAAGAAGCGGTTGTGCTTCACATGTCAGGAGCCATGGGCACTAGGGCATAGATGTGCTGCTGGCAAGGCACATTTCATTGAGGTCTTCTCCGAGAGCAGTGGAGAAGAGGATGACGAGGAGGATGTGGAGGCAGGAGATAGCCATGCCATACAGGGACCTTTGCCACCTCCACCATCAGCAGCAGGTGGTGCATATTTTGCACCCACCGGAGGGGCCCTTGTAGCGTTGCGAGGAGTTCCCAAGTATTTGATGCTATGCATACAAGGGATAGTACATGGCTAGCGCGTATCAGTTTTGGTTGACAGTGGGGCAACCCACAACTTCATCGATGCACAGATGGTTGAGCGAAGAGGTATTCAGATAGAGAGCTTCGAGGGGTTGTCAGTATTGGTCCCAGGAGATCAGACCATGACGTGTGCTCGTTATGTCCCAGAGCTTTCAGTGACGATGGGCACCTACACATTGACTGACCACTTTTTCGTGGTCGATATTCCGGACACCAACATGATACTGGGTGTTCAGTGGCTTATTACTCTAGGGAAGGTCACGACGGATTGGAAGACCCTAGAGATGGAGTGGGATGATGAGAAGACAGGGAGGCATGAGAAGATACGGGGACAGCACACATATCCACCTCAGACTGTGTCAGCTCATCGGATGGAGGCAGTCTTCCGGAAGGGAGACATAGAGTGGGCAATGGAGCTGCGTGCATTAGAGGCAGGGACTATAGGGCAGACGGTACATCCAGAGATCCAGTCCATCCTTGATCGGTATGCCATAGTGTTTGGAGAGATTCCACCAGGAGAGCCACCGGATTGGGGGTTTGAGCACACTATCGAGCTTGAGTAGGGCATCCAGGCAGTGATCACCACCCCCTATAGGCATCCCAAGGCCTATCAGGACGAGATAGAGTGGGCCATTCAGGAGTTGCTGGCTCTTGGGAACATCCGAACGAGCACGAGTCCTTTTGCTTCTTCTGTGGTGTTGGTGAAGAAGAAGGACGGTACATTGAGGATGTGCATTGACTACTGGGCCCTGAACAAGAGGACACTGAAGAACAGGTACCCCATACCCAGGATCGATGAGTTGAGAGGAGCACGGTTCTTCTCAAAGATTGATTTGAGATTAAGGTACCATTAGATTTGCGTGAGGGAGCAGGACATTCCCAAGATCGCCTTCAGATGTCATTATGGGCACTTTGAGTTTTTGGTGATGCCCTTCGGGCTAACCAACGCCCTAGCTACATTCCAGTCTTGCATGAATCACATCTTCCGTAGTCACCTGAGGAAGTTTGTGTTGGTGTTCTTTGATGATATACTCATTTACAGCAGGACGTGGGAGGAGCATCTCCAGCGTATTGAGACAGTATTATGCATCTTGGAGGAGCAGCAGTTCTATGCCAAGCTCTCCAAATGTGAGTTCGGGTTGACGGAGATGTTATACTTGGGACACATCATTGGAGTGGATGGAGTGAGGGTCCACGAGGAGAAGATTAGGGCCATTAGAGATTGGCCGGAGTCGAGAAATGTGACGGAACTTAGAGGATTCATTGGCATTTGTACTTACTACCGGAAGTTCGTCAAAGGTTTCTCACAGCTTGTTGCACCCCTGACAGATTTGACGAGGAAGGGGGCATTCAGTTGGTCGGATACAACGCAGCGAGCCTTTAACAAGCTCAAGGAGGTTATGAGCAGCTGCCCAATGCGTGCATTGCCAGATTTTACGCAGCCATTTGTTTTGGAATGTGATGCGTCGGGAGAGGGGATCGACGCAATATTGATGCAGGGAGGTCACCCTATAGCCTTTGAGAACCGGAAGCTCCTTCTGCACAAGAGTTTGTATTCTATATACGACAAGGAGATGCAGGCCATCATGCATGCATTGGCTAAGTACCGGCAGTATTTGGTGGGGAACAGGTTCAGGGTGAGGACTGATCACAATAGCCTCAAGTTCTTTTTGGAGCAGAAGCAGTTGCAGGAGAGGCAGCAGAAGTGGATCAGTAAGATCCAAGCATAGGACTTTGACATTGAGTATGTCAAGGGTAAGAACAACGTGGTAGCAGATGCCCTTTCACGTAGACCAGCCACGTTGTCTCTTATGAGCTTGGATACAGACTGGAGGGCTTGACTCTTAGTAGAGTACTCCAAAGATAGGTTTGCATGTGAGATTTTGGATGGACAGGTGGCAGATGACAGGTTTAGGGTGATCGATGAGATCATCTTTTACAGGGATCGGATCTTCTTGACTGAGGGGTCTCAACTCAAGAAGAAGATACTCCAGGCATCACGTGATTCACCATTGGCAGGCCATCGGGGGTTTACCAAAACCTACAGGGCCATTAGAGAGAGGTTCTCCTGGAAGGGCCTCAAGGAGGACGTACTCCGGCATATCAGGGAGTGCGATGTTTGCCAGCAAAACAAGGGAGAGATGAGCCATCCCACAGGTTTATCACAGCCACTACCCATTCCGAAGGGAAAATGGGAGAGCATTTCGATGGACTTCATCACAGGATTGCCCACAGTACAGGGCAAGGATTGTATCTTTGTCATTGTTGACCGACTGACAAGGTATGCGCATTTCTTTGCCATATTTGCACACTACACAGCAGCACATGTGGCCGAGCTGTTCTTCAAGGAGATCTTCAGGCTACATGGTCTTCCTAAGACCATCGTCAGTGATAGGGACAGTTGTTTTATGGGCCGGTTTTGGCAGGAGCTTTTCTGGTTGGTGGGGATGGAGTTGACACCGAGTACTAGTTATCACCCACAGACGGATGGGCAGACAGAGATAGTTAACAAGTGGCTAGAGGGTTACTTGCGTAACTATGTCAGTGGGCAGCAGCGAGCATGGTTGAGGTGGTTTTATCTAGGGGAGTACTGCTACAATACTTCACATCACATGTCCATTGGTATGTCACCATTCTATGCTTGATATGGGTATCATCCTTTATCTTTTGCTGACGTGATGTTTGGTGATAGTAAGGCTCCCAGAGCCAAGATATGGATCCAAGAGAGTCAGGATATTCTCCGAGCTCTCAAGGATAACATGGCTATAGCACAGAACTAGCAGAAGCTGTATGCCGACAGGGGTCGGGTGGAGAGACAGTTCGAGGTAGGGGACATGGTCTACCTACGATTACAGTCATATCGACAATCGTCACTAAAACAGAAGGGGGCTGAGAAGCTTAAGCCTCGCTTTTATGGGCCGCACAGGGTGATACACAGGGTTGGACAGGTTGCATATGAGTTGGAGCTGCCCCAAGGCAGCAAGATTCATAACGTTTTCCATGTATCATGCCTGAAAAAGGCATTGGGGCAGCAGGTGATAGTGACAGATGAGCTACCACCCATGGATGACGAGGGGCATTTGGTATTGCAGCCGGAGGCTATCATTGATACCAGGGAGAGGCAGCTGCGGAGCAGGACGGTCCAGGAATTCTTGGTGAGGTGGAAGAATTTGCTGGATGAGGATGCCACTTGGGAGAGTGAGAAGATCTTGCAGCATCCATCATTTCAGTTGCTTGAGGACAAGCAACATTTTGTCGGGGAGACTGTAATATTCCTAATTAGCCATGGCTAATTGGAATATTCGACTTTGCCCAATTTTTGCCTTCTATAGTTATTTATAAATAAAAAAAGTGAGGACAGGGGACATAACTCACTTTAAGAATAAAAAGTCACTTCCTAATAGCACAACGTTGTGACTCAAGGAGGAGCCAAGGGGGCCAAAGGGGGACGCAAAAATGGGGCCCACGCAGACACATGGAGGGACTGCGCAGGAGGGAAGCACACATGGCAAGAGGGGAATCACGCAGGAGGAGGTGAGCCTAGGGATTGTGAGAGGCAGAGGCTATAAAATAGAGAGGAGCCCCCTCATTTTGGATCATTCGGTTATGTGCATTTGTGAGAGTCATTTTGGCTTCGAGCACGCTCGCTGTTTAGCTAGTCTGCAGCACTGTTTAGTGCATTGAGTGTTTTCGTTCGGAGATCTCACCCTTAGCCCTGGGGGACTTCGAGTGCTTGCTAGGGCAAGGTATTTTTGTTGGCATTTCAGCAGCAGCATCTTCAACATTTTAGTAGTGGTTTTATCAGTGTTCTGGAGGATTGCGTAGCACTGGGAGAGGGATGCAGTTCTTTTGGGAGCAGTCTGGATTGAGGGTTTGTGGAGGATTTGAGCAGAGGGATTGAGCAAGAGATCAACTCTTGCATATTGGAGGAGTTTGGTAGAGTTCTAGGCTGAGTTTCGGAGGGTTCTATTTAGTGGCAGTGCAAAGCAGTGAGGAACTGCGCAGAACCCCAAGGGGGTGATTTTCGGGGGTCGGCCATTCCAGGAAAGCTTTCTGGGTTTCTTGAGTAGAGTCTGATTCCAGAGTTTTAGCTTTTTCCGAGGAGAGGAGCAGTCCCAAATGCTCGTTTGATTTCTAGCAGCAGCAATAGCGCAGCAGTTTTCCTAGTAGCTTGGACAGAGAGGGGCCATTCCTTTGCTATTCTGAATGTATTTCTTCACTTGCCTTGTGCAAGTAGAGATGCCATCTTCCGATCACCTCCTGTACTCATTTTATTACGTAGTATAATAAAATGGCTTAGCATTCTCTCTGCATTTCTTATGTATGTGTTTATGGTTTATTTGATATATATAGTATCATTGTTACTTGTATCTCTGTGAGCATTCTCAGCTATTATACCACTTGTGTGTTTCTATTATACTCTTAGACAGAGACTGGAAAGGCCCAGGTAGTCTCCAGATCTCGTCCTCTTTTTAGAGACGACATATCTGGTAAATGCCCTCCCAATCCATCTCTGGTTGGAGTTTGCTTGTGTTTGGGGTATATTCCTGATATGGGATATTACACAATCAAATGGATGTTAGAAGAGATGATATAAAATTGCTCTTAAAGAAATGCTTTCAAAATATAACCATTCAAAATTCTAAAGCATGTAAAGAAGCAATAAAAATAACTTGCAAATATGAAATAAACTTAAAGCTTCACTTGCAAAATGAAAGATATGGTACTTGCCCAAATGAGATATTACAAAAGAATTAATTCAAAACATTTTCATCATGAAAAATATATAAATAGATTGCAAGTAAAATAGCTCGAAAGGTAAAGTTTATTAATATGAAATGCTTTTAGCTAAGTTTGGATGCAATTATCTTGGTTAATTTTAAGCTAAATGCCTACTCTAAGTTAGAGATCTTCCTCTTGAACTATCAAAGGGTAAAAACTGGGATGACTGTAAGAAACAGGGGCTGAGGACACGACGATGTTGTTAACGATACTCTTCCCTTGAGTCTTACTAGCCAGCATGTGCCTTCGTTCCTACAAGGGGACAAGCCACCTTCATAATTGTAGGGTCACACACTCTTTACCTTATTTCATATCAATTGGAAGAATTTTTCAAGAAAGTCTTTTCCCTATGATGTCTATCAACCAAGCTTATGCTTGGAGGTTAATTGAGTTAAAATGCAAACTATGCTAAAATGCCTAAATGCTATGCAAGTAAGTTTTCCCAAGAGAGATTTGCAATGCTTCAATATAATGGAAATGAGATAGTGCTCAAAGTAAATTGCAAATGTAACTTCAATTGGAAAATGAAATTAGCTTGTAAATGAATTAAAATGATGCCAGTAAGTTTGCTTTGCAAAAGAGGAATTGCCTTAAGTAAATGGGAGATGCTCACAATGATATAACTTCAAAATTGTTCAAGACACCTAAACATAAGTTTCATAAGCAAATGAAATTGTAAATTGCTCCAAGAAAATGCCACAAACCATAAACTTATAGCAATTGGAAATGAGATGAGGCTAAAGAAAAGTGAATGCTTTCTTGTAAAATATGAAATGAGATGAAGCTAAAGAAAAGTGAATGCTTGCTTGTAAAATATGCTTGGAAAATAAGTGAGAAAGGTAACAAATGAGGCTATAGTAAGACAATTGTATCCCAAAGAAAACAAATTTTAAGCAACCAAATTAAACTTGCCACATTACTCCAAATACTTGCATGTAAGAAATGAGTTGCTCTAAAGCAAAAATATCTACTTGTACTTGAAAGCAAGAATGAAATCCAAAGCATCAAGTGAATTTAACTTAGAGATTGAAATGTGATGGTGAGGTTGTGTTAATTTTAAATAATTCAAAATGGACTAAAAATGAAAGTTAGAAAATGTGCAAAATTAATCCACCCACGCAAAATCCTCCTTCTAAAAGAGGAGAAAGGATGCCTTGGGGTAAACTCAAGCTCCCACAATAAAATGGGTCTTTTATTATGATATTACAATGGAGTTAAAGCCTTTTGGAGGGATGCCCAAAAGATGAAGGGAATTAGTACAAGATTTTGAGCTAGAAATAGCTATAATATCCCTCCAACAATAGCATCCTCAAGGGTCAATGAAGACTTTCTAAAATCTGAAAATTACAATCTCCACAAAGGCTCACGACTTATCCTTATTTGCAGCTTCTTTTAGTGTCCACGACCTCCTTGAAATAAATCTTGGATGCTAGAGAGGTCCTACAAGAAAATTAGTTAGACTTAAATAGTCTTTTCTCAAGGCATCTGTGTCAAAACTCCAACTATGGGTTGCAAAACTTGTGTAAAAGAGCATGTAAGTATTATACAAAATAATATACAGAACCAAATCAAGTGGCATCAAAGTAGCAGGTTCAGTGTCACTAGATACAACCAGTCATTCAGATGACAACTGCAAATCTAGTTGCAATCAGTACTTGGGAGACAATTGTAGAGCTAGATGCGGTGACTCAGTGATTGCGAATTGCCTAGTTGCAGTATGCAGGTGCAGTTCCAGGCAGAAGATTCCTAGTGCAAAACTTCGCAATCTATTTTCCAGTGTAGGAGGACAATGCGAGTTGCCAGGAGGGAGTAGAGAGATTTCCCATAGGGAGATCGAGACTCAGAGGGAGCATGCCTATGGGAGCTAGTGCTTCATGATTTGAGAGGTCAAACTCATTATTACAATAGGTGTAGCAGCAATACGGAGGTAGTAACAACAATACGAGTAGATCAGAGTCCCAAAGTTGTAGATATTTGGGCAAGATCCTTGAGGTGTCCTCCTCATGGAGCATTACCTTGCTACGGGGCCCACTGTATTCAGTAGCTGGATGGATCAGTGGTAGTTGATGCAGTTAGAGATCAAGTGATAGTTGCAGAGACTAGTAGCAGTTAGATGTTGGGGAGCGCAGTGCAGAGTTGATAGCAGTGCAGTTGGCACAGTGCAGAGTCAGTTGCAATGCAGATCCTTTAGTGACAGTGCAAATGCTAGTCGTAGTCAGAGACTTGGGAGACAAATGCATCATACTGAACAGTTGATTCAGTATTTTGGATGCTTTTCAGTTGCAGATGTTGTAGTTACAGCAACAACAGATGAGAGGGAGTTGCAGCGCAGATGCAGTGTTGGCAGCAATACAATAGGGTCAGCAACAACACAAATGCAACATATATCAGAGTTGCACAGTGGTTGGTGGGCAGTATGGCCAGACATCAACAATGTTATAGGAGATGATGCAGAGACAGGGCGCTGCTACAAGGGGTGTCGTAGCACTAGAACGCATTCCTCGCTAAGAGGGAGTGTTAGTTTTTGTAGCATCGGATGTGTTCTAGCCTTGAAATTTTGTGGAGAGGCTAGAATACATGAGATCTCCAAAACCCATAAATCGTTTCTGGAAATTCCGCCTAGAAATGACTTAATTAGATTATTAACCAATTTTTAAATATTTCCTAAGTCTAAACTTAGGGAATATGGTTAATTAATTAGTATTAATTAAGTTAAGGCGAGAATCATCTAGAAATTCACACGGATCGATCCAGAGATGATCCTAGCCATCGATTATGTTTTAATCTTGGCTGTTGGTGCTCCAACAGAGGATTATAAGAGGAGGTCGATGTGGTGATGGAGAAGACACTTGAGAAGTTTGATTTATGAGTAGATCGATTTCCAGAGTAGCAACAATAAATTGCTAGAGAGAGCTAGAGATTGAAGTAGTGAGAGAGGGGCAAAGACAGTGAAGCCGGAGGAAGATTCCTAGATCCGGTGAGTACATTCGTAGAGAGGCAGAAGAGCCATAGAGAGGCTGACGTTGGGGTAGCGCAGTAGCCCTCTAGAGGTAGTTTCGATTATGTTGGGGAAAGCCGAGTTTTAGTGCCAAAAGCTAGATAGAGGTTCTGGGGGCCAGGAGAGACATTTTCCCAGACAACAACAAACTAGATGGCTTGAGGACATGCTGATTCGGACTGAGCGCAGAAGGGATTGCGCTAGAATGATGTAGAGCCAACACAGAGGAAGTTTGGACGACTCACTTGGAGTTGCAGTCAGAGCCCAGATTTCCCTATGGGGTGAGGAAATTTCCTCACTAGATTTTTGCCAGTATTTTCTCTGCAGGATTGCCAGTATTCGACATCCAGATTGTACTCAGATTATTTCATTGCTGCTTAATAATAAAACCCTCAGCTGCTGCACCAATTTTCCCAAGTTGGGTTTTTTCTGGGGACTTTTGTCCAAAAATAACTGTGTTATTTTTATGTGTGTGAGCTAGCATTTCTTCTAGCTTTTATTCTTCTGCAGTTTTATTTGTGTAGATTGCAGTGTGATTCATTTAGTATTTGCTGTAGCAAACAGTAAATAAATTCTTAAATTAAATTAACAATTAGGAGAATAATTTCCAGTTGGTGCAATAGGTTTTCGGTTTGGAATTTTCACATGGGTTCCATTTTTTTATCTTTTAACAAACTCTCTAAATTTACCTCATGATGAATGTTAAATTGAACTTCATGCTGAACTTCATAAAAGTTTGTGTTTAAAACCATGTTTAGGTTCAAATTTGTGAACAGGTTTGTGAATCTTGTGAGTTAGCATAAAAACATGCTCCACATCGTTAGCCATCCATCTATACATTCATGAGAGCTAGGGTGTTCTTGTACCAAGGCTTCAATTAGTCTTAGACCATATCAATTTCACCCAAATCAATGTGAAATCCACTGTCATGAAGCCGATCAAATGAAGATGTCAATGTAATGTTAGGTTATCCCAAAGGTGCTGCGGTGTTCAAGCAAGTGAGTCATGCATCGACATGTGTCATGAAAACCATCAAATGATTAAAGGGGCTCCATTACCAAGTACACTAGCATGAAAGGAAACCAATCACCAAAACTTCAACATTATCAAGCCATCCATAACTACATCACCAATAGTCTCATCAAATGCAATCACAACCCTTAGGCCATCCAAAAATCAACCTGTAAACTTGCCTTTGTGACGAAAATCACAATAATAGGGAAATAAATTCATTGGTGTAGGCCTCATGCAAAATGAGTTGTAACAGTTTCTTTGAATCAGAAGTAGTAAAATAAGTGCTGTTTAGAAGCAATTTGGTATGACTTGTTGTCGCCCAAATTGAATAGGTGAATGCGAAATCGACTCAAGGCGGAGGCTGTCACTCTGATCCCCGCCCTCTCTGTTCTAGCTGTCTCCCTACAACAGGCTATGGGGGGTAGTCCCTATGAAATGTGAAGATGAAAGACTTGTCGAGAACAGACAAGCTCACGAGACACAACTGAATGACCTAGCAACTTGGTTAATTTGATTAGCAGGTTTAATTATTAGCACGATTAGATTAGATTATTTGAGAGACCAGTGCCTTATGGAGTCAATTTACTTGCACAATATAAATTAGTTACCAAGTTACCAGATGAACAGTTGCTGCTTACGATGGACATTATCCTATATGCGACGCGACACCTCCGGCATTGCAGACACTATGGCTCTTACGACTGCAAGGTCACTGTGTTAACCACAAGTGAGGGTCTAGTTTCGCAAGTTGGATGAGAAAGGTGGTCCTATCGTCTTTCAACCAAGCTTATGCTTGGAGGTGATTTATTAAATGCACTACTACTCCTAGAATGCAAGTGCAATATGAGTGATTACCTTTAGGTGAGATCGTTAAATGTTTTAACTACTTTAAGACACATTATCCCCAAAAATATTCGATTTATACCAATGAAAGAAGATACTTAACAATTACAAGGACAATCCTCACCAAAAGTAGTGCTCAATGAACCAATTAGATGATGCCAGAAAATGTTGAGTAAAGCAATTCAAGGTTAGCAATTTCACAATGGACAATCACTTGATCAACAAATGTAAAATGCAGAAGTCCAATGCTTCTCTTAACAATGTTGATGTGCCAATTAGATAAATGCCAATATCTCAACAAGATACCAACAATTTTGCAATTCTTAAGATCACTTAGATTATTCTTGTCACAATATAGAGATCAATTAAGTGGTTTAAGAGTGAGTTGACATATTACAAGATTATGATTTTAGATATGATGCTCACTTGCAAAACGATAAGTTAGTGCTCTCATTACAACAAGTAAACTCACAAGAAATGATAATTCCACTATGGCAATGAAAAGCAACGTAACTACTTATCCAATAGCCAATTATTTTAGGATATGATAGCAATGACAAGCACAAGTATTTCTTTAGAAAGCAATGTCATAAAAATGCTAGTAATCCTTTAGGCCAGACAATGTATCAATGATTTTCAATGTTAATGAAAGGAAGAGAGCAAAGCTCGATAACCAATAACTTGTAGAAATGGTTGCAATCAGAAACTGCTCAACAAATATTACTCTTTAGATGTTAATGACATTAAGAGAGCAAGAGAAAACTTGTTAGAGCAGCAAGCTAATCTTATGTTGAAAATGCCAATTCAATCCAATTTTTATATTCTTATTGAGAGCAAATGTATCTTATCACTTAGATGAGATTGCTAACAGTGAATGCTTATGCATGCAAGAGTGCAATGAATGAGATGCAACAGTGATATGAGGCAGCAAAGAGACAAATGATCACAGCAGTAAGAGAAAACACATACCCAAGATGCAAAAGATGCAAAGAATAAATACCCAATGAGATAAGATGACTGTCACTTACTTTTTATACCACTGTTATGCTTATGATCAAACCTTACAATGCTTATATCAGACCTCAAATTAGTATGGTGGTCCTACCAAAAATCACAAGATATGTCAAACAATGCAAGCCCAACCAATAAGCCCAAAAATGCAAATGATTTCGCAATGATATGAGATGATTTATTAATTAGCTTTATGCCACTGCTAGGTGTTTATATCACTGCTGTAGATGACATATCAGGCGTTGAAATTCAATACACAATCCTCCAATTTTCACTTGTAAGGCACCAATATAACCACAAGATCAATGTTTATTGCTTTAGGATTGTTTTAGGTGTGTTTATGTCATGAATATACCAGTGTCAACAATATACTTCAGAACTATAGATGCAACAGTGATGAGAGTGGAGAGATAGAGGGTCAAACCACTAGGTCCAGATGGCTTTGATTGATGACTTAGTGAGTCTTCTAGCAGCTCTCAAATGGGCTTGCCAACCTGCAACCACAAATGTTAGCTCCAAAAACAAAAACAACTTGACACACCTGCAAAACAAAGTGTTAATGGCAAAAATCCAATGCTTACCCAATCAATGACAGAGATGAGGCAAAGAAGGATAGACTAGGGCCTAAAGAGGGCAACGATGAGGCCAGAGGCTAGGAGAAGGGCAGCGATGAGGGTCAGAAAGGCTGAAAGAGGCCATGACAAGTGAAATCAAGGTCTAAAGGCCTACGGGTGAGAGGAAGAAGGCCAAATGAGGCCATGACAAGGCCGAGAAGGCCTATTTAGGTCCACGACAAGAGGAGATAAGCATGCTGAGAGGAGGAGGAAGGCCTTTAGGCCCACGGCAAGAGGAGATACGCATGCTGAGAGGAGGAGGAAGGCCTTTAGGCCTGCGACACTAGGGAAAAGGACCTTAGGAAGCCTGCGATGGCGTGAGAAATCCCAATCAAGGTTGTCGTAAAGGGTTTGGGGGTTAGGGCTCACAATCAAAGGAAATAGCCTTGCGGCTCAAAGAATTAGGAAAAAAGAGGTTGCGGCAAGGGCAATGGAGGGCTCGGCTAGGCTTTGGAGGCCTCAAAACAAAATTGGACCCCTGTAATCACAAAGAGAATTAGCCAAGACACCGAAATTCACCACGAAAATGCCAAAGCTTACCTTCTACGGCCTGCGACCCTCCTTCTTGCCTGTGCGTTGAGCTTGGAGGATGGCTAGAGGCTAGATCTTGCCTTCCTAGGTTGGTTCATTGAACAAAATTCAATTTTCCTTTGTGAACTTGAGGATTCACTTGCACAAATGAGAAGAAAAATTCCCAAAACCCCAATATGTACAAAAATAGAATAAAAACTCCAAAAAAAATCCAAATGCTACAAAACTGAAATGAGGGTTAGATTTATTTACAAATATACAATATTTACAAAATCCAAATATTAGCTCTCATTAGCAAATTAAGTCTTTGTAGCCCAAGATTAAATAGAATTTTTGAGTATTTTTAAAATAAATATTATGGATGAATAATTTCGAAAAATTATTAGCCAAAACCCTCCTACAAAATAATTCGTCAAATGAAAGCCCAAAACTCAAACGAGGTCAGTCTTTCTCCATAGTCTATGAAGTTGGAGTCCAAGGGCTAGAGTACCTATATATCTCTATTCAATCTTAAAGATAATTGTTAGATCATATAGTGAATCTAAGATAACTCATACCAATAGAATGTTCTTATCACCGATAAAGGAAATAACAATTGCAATATTTGGCACAATTTAGGGCATAAACAAATAAACTAGCACATACCATAAATCAACAGATAGAAGAACACCATGAACTGAAACCACAAAGTCTTCCTATTATGAGAAAAATAATTACCACAGAGCAAGGCTCAACACACGTGTTAGAAAATTACATCATCCAGAGATTATCCAAAGGTACTTCATAGGAGCTCCATAGCTTCATTATATAGAGAATGAGAGAGAAATAAACCCCTCCAAGTGGAAATAATGGCTCGTTGGTTTGATCGTCGTCAAAATAATCTCATTTGTCAAAAATAACTTGATCTTCTTTTAATCTCCACCATTGAATTCCTACTTTTTGAGGAAAAAATTCGAATTTATCTTGAAAACCGTTTTTTATTAATCAAAAAATTAATATTTTGGATTTGTTTCTTCAAAAATTTGACTTTGACTTAACCAGCAAGGTCCAAGGGGTCAAATTTTCTTAAAATATCCATTTTTCCCTTGGTGGAGGACCTTCAAAAATTAATTTCTTTTTGACTCACGAATTTTTGATTATTTTCCACTTGGAGAGAATTTAATTTCTCTAAAATTATTTTTGACTCAAATTAATTAATTTTCTGGCTTAGGATTTTATATTTAATTTTGCTAGAAAAATTAATTAATTGACTCTAGAGGGGATTAATGATTCCCCCACCTTCTCAAATATTTTAGCCATGGTGTCTAATTATGAGTAACCATGTACTAAAATAATTTTTACATCAAGATATTACAATTTAATTCAACCCTTAGAAGGGGAAATACACATTTAGACCAAACCCTCAAGATATTACCCAATTCTGTGACACAATATGATCTAGTATGAAACCAAGTGTGCTTATAATAAAATAATATATCCATGGTATTTAATTATGAGGGACAATGCACTAGAATTATTCCTAAACACACTTTTACATAGACTTGATAAACACTAGGACTCACCCAAGATATTGCCACAAAATTCTGTCCTAGCTTTAGGGATATAGTTGGAAGAAAAACTCTACTGTTTATTCGTGTTTACAAGACACCTAATTTGGGGAGGTTAAAAAACTTCTTAGAATGAAATCCTTTGACAAAATTCATAGGCTTACCTAGGTGCAATTACATGACTCAATGGTCATATTAGCATCATTTACAATAAACTTTTCAAAAACTGGGTTTACAATGACATAATCTGAAGCTGAATAATAACATTGATTTGGAAAAAAAATGATCTGTTGCGCTGTACTCTGCTTGATGGACTGTTGACAAAGTGTGGTCAACATGACTAAGGTAAGAAAACATTGAAGGATGTTCTTCATAACTAGAATATGAGATGTTTTATCTTATTTTTCTTCTTCAAGTTATATGAAAGGCCATCACAAGGACATAATAGACAGGATGGAAAATGGAAGTTACAATTATACTTGCAATAATATCAAATTTGTAGCTGAAAATACAAGATGGGCATGTAAATATTTGTGCAAAACAGCTCAAGTTTAGATTGAAGATGTGTATGATACTTGTGGTTAACAATTGTATTAGATGTTTAATAAATTATAGGACACTGCTTCTTTGTTGATATATCCTATAATGCTATAGGAATTTGTTTGTTGCATATTTATGTTTCTATCTGTTACCTTTAGAAGTTTCATTTTTTTGTTTCACTTATAAGTTAAGCTTGCATTCTCTAGTCTTTCTTAGAATTCTTGCCTTCTCAGTGTTATTGATGGTTTTGTGTAGCTCTCAACATTTGTGTAACACAAAAAGGGAAAAGTGAAATCTCATCCGAGGGTCCTTTCCTTCTTGATTGTCCTGTTTACTTGGGTTTGACATACATTGGATTGTGGTTTGTTTCTTTTTCAGGGGTGTATTTCATTATGACTTTACAAATTTCTCCTATTTCTCCTTGTCCACTCAGTCATTAACATGTGTCTATTTGTTTTATGCAGACATTTATCACATATGCAACTTCAAGGTCATATTCCAAAAGGATTTTCTCAGCTTCGTCATCTTCAAGAACTGTATGTAATGCACCTAGAGTTAGAAAACAACTCCATGAATCATGTTTCCGAGTATTTTCATTTCTTACTTGCCAGGTTGACTATAAAATCTAAACAAATCTGCATTTTCAGTATATGAACATATGCATGAGAGGGCAATGTGTTGGCATTTATTATGATATCCTCAAAAAATTACTCTTCTTAAAGGATATAAGTAAAATAATGGAATGCGGCTTCTAGAATGGTATAACATACCTAGGGTATATTATGTATAACGCACATATATAATTATCATAAATACACACACACATACATATATATACAAAAGTAATACAATCATATATCTATATGTAAAATAATATATAAATAACATAAATATATAAAGTATAAACATAATTAAGTTGCCTCACCTTATCCCCAGTCACGTGATTCAACTCTTTACTTCTATTTATAACATTCAATTTTTGTTGTATTCGGATAGTCAAGCATTATTCATATTTCAAATATGTAACATTGTATTTCATGTGCAATTATTTTATGGGCTTGTTGTATGTTAATTATACGGGGCTGTAACAAGGTGGCATAAGAGCCACTTTCCCGAGTAAAGCTATCCAGTGCTATAGAACTGACAAGGGGTTGAAGACTGAGCCAATTCTGGAGCCAAGGTTCAAAGATCAAATAGCAGGCTTGCAAAAGGGGCTGAAAATTAAAGGGCTACAAGCCACAGGTCCAGCTCCAGGTTTCATACACAAAGAGGCCATAGGTTGAGCATGGGCAGCTGAACAACGTCACACAACAAGAAAAACTCTAGCCACTGATCAAATGAATTTTTATTTTTTTGGCATTATTTTCTTAGTTATATATATATATATATATATATTAACTAATGAAGCATTAATTATGCCAAATCAACATGTTTGAAATTGAGACGAAATCAGCAAAGAAATACAAAATGTCCTTGAACATGGATTTAATGTTAAATATTGAGAGAATCGAGGGCACAATGGAATAAGTGAATAGGATGATTGAGGTCTTGATAATGACATTTTTGACATCTGGAGCAGATTGGACCACATTAACATCGTCCTTAATGAAAGAATTGATCATTGGACTACAAAATTACACAGCTTTCTGGCACTACCAATTTCATCCCAAATCCTTTCTGACATGGATATGTCTCCTTTAAAGGATTCCAAAGAAACTTTTTTTCTCCAAATTTTGGATTGACACCTGTGAGTTTACAAATAAATTAAAAATTTGTCTTACCAAATTTGCTAGTTAAGATAATTGAAGGGGAATGATTTTGGTTAAACAGGGATGAACGATAATTGGAATGTAGATCCATGACGATGATGCTAAAATTAGTGTGGCATCAATTTTCTTAGAGGAGTCCACCTACAATTGGCTCCTATGGTAGACCATCAAAACTCAAGGCTTATCACTAGCAATTGTTCAACATTTTTTTTAAAGAGATTTCAGGTCATTGACGAAAAATAGTTATTTGCAAACAAATGGGAACAATGGAGGAATATACCAGTGAATGGGAAGTGCTTGCAGCCTGTATGCTAGTGTTGTCAGAAGACCAATTGGTACAAATCTACTTCTCAAGGTTAATACAAAATATAATGAATGAGATTGAGTTATTGGACAAAAAAGATGTTGGAAAAGAAACGACCAAAGCCAAATTGATTGAAAGATGGTATTAAGTCAATGAAGAGTATCTTTCATCCCCACAGGAAACAACAAGCTGCTGCATTCTGCTACACCAACATCATGATGGCAAGTTCAACAATGGAAAACTGAGAGATAATGTTAGGTCCTTATAATACTAGTGTACTCCCCCATTAATATTGTCATTGTAGCGCTTATTGTTATTGTTGTGCCCCTGTTGTCTCTATATTGTCATTATTGTGCCCCATAGAAGCCCACTATTGTTATTGTTGTGCCCTTACATTATTATTGTTATGTCAGCTTTGATGAATTGTAACACTTTAAACTCCTATATATAGAAAGGAGGTTTTGTCATTTGTATCATCCAAAAATTGTTCATTTGTGTAATGTAAAAGAGGTTGCCTCCTCGAAGAGGCTAATTTTGAAGTCGTTGATCTATCTCTTATTCTATTTTGTGAGTTGGTTGCATTTGGTATTAGAGCTTTGGATTTTAGGGTTTCGCTGCTTCAAACAGGTCATCGTGGAATTTTTGCTATAACTTTTTTCTATGAAGATTCAAAAGCTGAAATTAAAACCCATTTGAGCCGAAATTGTGATGAATCTCGTGTACGAATTTCAAATCTTGTCTCGCTATATTTTTCGAGATATGATTGAGGAATTAGGATTTTTGTAGGCTCCAGAACTCGATCTCAGAGAGGTGACCTTGTGAAAATTGTCATAACTTTATCTTTGAGCATCGGATTAAAATTTCGTAAAAAGTGACAGAAAGAGGAGGAACTATAGTTTGTTGGATATCATTTTCAGGGCCGAAGGTGAAAACAGTGACACGTGGCACTTCATACAAGTTCGCTCTACTAAACCAGTCTATAATTAGGCCATCATGGGAGATTGGGCATAACTCTTTCTTGTAGAATCCGATCTTGAACAGACTTGTGGGGTTGGAAAGAGGACTCAGAGGGCCACCACATGATGCAATTTCAGACCTTGGAGATTCGAAATTACAGAGATACATCAGATTCAATATTGAACTCCTACAAAGCGAAAAAAAAGGTGTGTAGTTTATTTTTTTTAATTTGCATAAGTTTTGTTTGAGAAAGTAGTTTGAAGTGATTCAAAGGGTATTGTGAAGCATAATTATCATTAATTGATGACCTGAAGAAAGAAAATGGAAACACCTAGTAAGCAACCCGAAATCTCTACTATGACTCATGAAGGAGATGAAGAAATGCAACATGATGTATCAAAATTACGAGACCAAGTGCAACAAATTTCACTCTCACAAAAAGTAACAGAAGCTAAGATGGATAGTTTGAAGAATGGCATGGAAGCTAAGATGGATGGTTTGAAGAATGACATTAATGGTATAGAAGCAAAACTGAAAGGCAACATTGAAGATTTGAAGAAAGAGATGGAAGGTTTGAAGGGAGGTTTGGCAAAGTTGCTACAAGAAATGCTTCCTAATGGCGAAAAGATAGTAGAAGAAACTCATGATGAGAACAAAAGAAATGTTAATCATGATTTCATAGACTCTAACGTTGGATTGAAGACCCACCATATTCCAAAGATCGATATGAGGAAGTTTGATGGCAAGGATCTTGTAACATGGATACTACAGATGGAGCAATATTTCGATCTTCATAATGTGAAAAACACACAAAAGGTACGCGTTCCAACTTTATATTTGGAACCCAATCAGTTTGTATGGTATCAATGGCTTTGCTCTTGAAAACAAATTGTCACTTGGTTAATTTTTACAGAGGAAATCATAGCACATTATGAGGATACAAGGAGCAACACCTTCTTTAGCCAATTGATAAATCTCAAACAAAAGGGTTCAATGGTGGAGCACATTGAGGACTTCCAAAAATTGAATATAAAGGTAAATAATATTCCAGAGGATTATAGGATTTATGTGTTCATAGGGACTTTAAAGGATAACATTCAACAAGAGGTTCGCCTTTGGGAACTTGATTCATTGGAGAAGGCATTCAGGTTGGCAAGAAATATTGAAAGCAAAATTATGGCAACAAGGAAGCCTACCACTCACAACTATAAAGATGGAAGCGTTGTTGCCCCTAGCCTTGCACAACCTACAAGGTTGACATCACAACAATTGGAAGAAAAAAGAGCAAAAGGGCTTTGTTACAGTTGTGATAGTAAATACACTAAAGGTCATAAGTGTGCTGAGAAGAAATTATTTTACATAGATTGTGAAGAGAAGGAAGAAAAGGAACAAGAAACGTCAAATTCAAGAAAGGGAGAAGAGGATATACACCAGGAACCAACCCTAGAGAAAGAAGAAATGAATCTGACCATATCTTATAATGCATTGGAAAGAATTACCACTCCTTAAACTGTCAAGATAGGACATATCAAGAAGAAAAAGGTAATAGTGTTGATTGATTTGGGTAGTACCCATAATTTTATTCCTCGTAAGATAGCCAATGAATTGAATTGTTTCCTATATCCAACACCAGAGTGTCAAGTGATGGTTGCAAATGGAGGAACCATAAATTTATCTGGAAAGTGCCATAATATCAAGCTATCCATGGGAGAATATGTATTGAATAGTCCAATGCTTTCCATTCCAATGGGTGGGGCTGATGTTGTACTAGGAATCCAATGGCTACAATCTTTGGGTATGATAACTCTTAATTGTCAAGATTTTTTTTTGACTTTTTTTTGGGAAGGAAAGGAAATTGAATTAAGGGGTATCGCAGGGAAATTGGGAAAGATAATCAACTCTAAAGAAAGAAAGAACAACGAGGCATAATTTCACAATTATGTTCACTAGAGGTTCCCACTTCGAAATCGTCTATGTCTCCAGATCTCCAAAAAGTCTTGGACAATCATTCTAAGGTATTTGAGACTACCAAACACCTTGCACCTATTCGTGATCATGATCATGCTATTCATTTGATTCCAGGAAGTGTTCCTCCAAACATCAGTCCTTACAGATATCCCTATGCCCAAAGGAGTGAAATTGAACGTATGGTTGCAGAAATGCTAGAGGCTAGTATAATTCAACTTAGTCAAAGTTCTTTCTCTGCTCCAGTAGTATTGGTGCACAAGAAGGATAGATCATGGCACATGTGTTCGGATTATAGGGAGCTCAACAAGCTCACTATTAAACATAAATTTCCCATTCCTGTCATTGATGAATATTGAATGAATTACATGGAGCAATTTACTTTAGCAAGTTGGATCTTCGTTCAGGATATCATCAAATCAGAATGAAGATTGAAGACATTTCGAAAACAACATTTAGAACTCTTGAGGGTCATTATGAATTTCTGGTCATTACTTTTAGCCTTACTAATGCACCTTCTACATTTCAAAGTTTGATGAATTTCATTTTCAAACCCTTCCTTAGAAAATTTGTGTTAGTATTTTTTGATGATATACTAATCTACAACAAGTCTTGGAAGGATCATGTTCAACATGTGGACAGGGTGCTCAAAATATTGGAGGAGAAACACTATATACAAAAACCTCCAAATGTTTCTTTGGAGTACAGGAAGTGGAATATCTGAGTCATATTGTATTTCATGAAGGTGTTAATGTCGACCGTAGCAAAATTAAAGCCATTAAGGAATGGGAAACCCCACATCCATAAAGCATCTGTGAGGATTTCTAGGGTTGACAGGGTATTATCGCAAGTTTGTTAAGAATTATCGATGAATAGTAGCATCTCTAACAACATTACTCAAAAAAGATGCATTTTCATGGACTCCAGAAGCAATGAAGGCCTTTGAATGTCTTAAAGAGGCAATGTGCCAAGCACCGGTCTTAACTAAGCTAGACTTCACAAAAACTTGTATTGTGGAATGTGATGCCTCAGGAAATGGAATTGGTGCTGTTTTAATGCAAGAAGGAAGACCCATTGCTTTTGAAAGTTGTCCAATCAAAGGAAAGTATTTACACAAAGCTATTTATAAGAAGGAAATGTTGGCAATACTACACGCACTTAAGAAATGATGACCTTACTTAATGGGAAGACACTTCAAGGTAAAAACGGATCATGATAGTTTTAAACACTTTTTAGACCAAAGATTATCTTCAGAAGAACAACAAAAATGGGTCACAAAGATGTTGGGTTATGACTTTGAAATCATCTACACAATAAAGGGAAGCAAAATGTTGTTGCAGATGCACTCTCAAGAAAGGATGAGGATGTGAAAGCATTGCTTTGTGCCATTTCTATCATCCAACCAGATTGGATAAACGAAGCAAGCGATGAATGGAAGAATGACGAAGAAGTGTGGGTTCTCATTCAAAAGTTGCAGCAAGGTCCCAGTACATCTGATACATTTAACTGGAAAAATGATTCGTTATGGTACAAAGATCGCTTATACCTCTGTAAGAATTCCCAACTCAAAGAAAAGATTTTTCGGGAATTGCACACCTCTCCCTTGGGAGGGCACTTAGGATTTTTAAAAACTTACCACAGGGTTAAGAAGGATTTTTTTTTAGATGGCCTTAAATTTGATATTCAAAAGTTTGTGGCGAAATGTTTGGTTTGCCAACAAAATAAAGTTGAGACAAGTAAGACCCCGGGTCTGTTACAACCTTTATCCATTCTAAGTCAATGTTGGGAGGAGGTTTCAATGGATTTTATCACAGGTTTACCCAAATCCTAAGGAAAGAGTGTCATCATGGTGGTAGTTGATAGACTTATCAAGTATGCACACTTTTGTGCCTAATCTCATCCATTTAAAGGCAGTACAGTTGCTACTGCATTTATGGAAACAATTCAAAAGCTACATGGAAACCCAAAGATTATTGTAAGTGACAAAGATCCTATTTTCACTGGAAATTTTTGGACGGAATTATTTTCTTGTCTGGGTACTCAGTTAGCTCAGATCTCATCTTATCATCCTCAATCTGATGGGAAAACTGAGATAGTGAACAAATGTTTGGAAGGATATCTTTTTGCTTTGTATCTGATAAACAAACACAATGGGTCAAGTGGTTGCCTCTGCCTGAATGGTGGTATAACACTTCCATACTGCAACAAAAATGACCCCATTTATGGCACTTTATGGATATCATCCACTATCCATCACATCATCTTTAAGAGAAAATTCTAAGGTTCAAGCAGTGGAAGATCACATTGAGCATCAACAACAAGTTCTCCAACTCTTAAAGGATAATCTCACTTTGGCGCATAATAGAATGAAACAACAGGCATATCAACATCGCAGCGAAAGAAGTTTTGATGTAGGTGACTGGGTATTTCTATGACTACAACCATACAAACAAATGTCCCTCAAGCAAGCTAAGAAGGATAACAAATTATCACCAAAGTATTATGGTCCATACAAGGTGTTGCAAAAGATTGGTACTATGGCATACAAATTGGAGCTTCCTGCATCTTCCCGAGTGCACCCAGTTTTCCATGTTTCATGCTTAAAGAAGTTTATAGGTGATAAGCTCCCAGTTCAAACAATATTGCCAGAACTTGACAAGGAAGGAAAAATCATATTGGAACCTGAAGCACTCACAGAAACAAGAACTCGTTAGGTACAAAACTGATCAATTTCAGCGTATCTTATCAAGTGGAAGAACTTACCCGCTAAAGGTTCCACATGGGAGGATGAGAATTTTATACATAAGCATCCAGAACTACTCAAGCGTTGAGGACAACTCTTTTTTGAAAGAGAGGGGCATGTTAGGTTCCTATAATACTAGTGTATATCCCCATTATTATTGTCATTGTAGCCCTTATTGTTATTGTTATGCCTTTGTTGTCCCCATATTGTCATTATTGTGCCCCATAGAAGCCCACTATTGTTATTGTTCTGCCCTTACATTATTATTGTTATGTCGGCTTTGATTATATTGTGACCCCTTAGACTCCTATATATAGAAATGAGGTTTTGTCATTTGTATCATCCAAGAATTGTTCATTTGTGTAATGTAAAGGAGGTTGTCCCCTCGAAGAGGCTAATTTTGAAGTTGTTGAACTATCTCTTATTCTATTTTGTGAGCTAGTTGCATAACAAATAAGATAAGATAATTTGTTCAACCAATGACCACAAAAGTATGTCAATGGGATTGAAGAATACAACAAGTATGGATACTGTTGCTACAAAATCTAGTAGGCCTTGGAGAGGGGTACCCTAAAAGGCTAACATTAGACCTAGTGACAACAATGGAGTGATGGCCCACTGTCACCATAGCGAAAACCCCCTTGCTCTTTATATATTTTCACCAATGGGAGGAATCATGGTATGTGAGAAAGTCACCTAATGAATATTCTAGTGTTAGGGTATGTTGACCACTACCGGTCAACTACCCATGCAGTACACCCCCTTTTCTTTGCAAAAAGGGGTAGCACTTGATCGACATGTCCGTGCCATCCTGCAGTCATCAGCAGCTTGATCATTTTAATTGTAAACCCAGTCTGCATGTATGATTTGTAAATAATCTTAGCAGATGTGAGTCATGTCTGTAAATTTCCTAGGTGGACCTAATTTTCTAAGTGATAATCTACGTCCCGGAAGGTTTTTCGTCTCACCGATCCATGATCGGCAGAGTTTTCCTTCAGCCTGACCCCAAAGCCGGGATGGATTTTGTCATTAGAATTTTAGGAGAATCCTAGTGCGTTAATCTGCTAGATTATAGTTGTGTCGCAGAACTGGGTGGTTTATGAGGGTCTATGATAAAGGGGTTTTCCCCCTTAAGATGTAAATTGTAAAAGTCATGATGTAAAGTGTCTTGAGGGTTGGAAAATGTTTTAAATCCCCTCATGAGTCCTAAGTCCTAGGTCCTAGGAGATTTTTCCAAAGGCTAAGTTCGAGGATCCATTTTAAAATGAATTAAAAAAATAATAAAAAATAATAATAAAAAATAAAAAATAAAAAAATAAAATTATAAAATTATAAAAAATTATAAAATAAAGCAAAAACCCTAAAATAATAATATTTTGAGTGAATGCATGTAAAATATCATTTTTTAATAAATCGACGGATGAGATTAAGAGATGTCTTGATTCTCATCAACGGTCGAGATCATTTCGACATGGATCACTCGAACTAGCCGTTGGGATCATTTCCTTTAAATAGGGTGCTAGGGGTCAGTTGAGATCATTGGATCTGTGAGTCTTGTACTGAAGAAGCTCTCTTGTAATCTGTTTCTGGTTAATAGAAGAAGACTTTGGGGTCCAAATCTAGCTGGTGTTACTCTCTGGAAGTGCTGTGAGCTGTCTTATTTTCTGCATATTTTACTTTTCAGCCATTAATAATAACTTATTGTAGAGTATTGTGAGCACAGGTATCTTGTTCACTTGCTAGGGTTTCTGAAGTAATGGCAGGTATCTCCATTACTTTTTGAGATCTAGCAGCATTTTTGCCCTCTTTACTGATGGTTGTTTTGAGCTGTGCAGAAAACCCTTACTGAAGAAGATTGGTGGGCGTTTGGGGAAGTTCTCGGCTGAACCAGCCAACTCCCGCAAGCATTTTTTGCTGAGCCCAGTTGGATTTGATCCTGGGTCTATCATTCAGTTTATTTTTCTAATTTGCATGAGAGATTTTCTGAAGTTCTTCACAGTGAAATCTGAAGTTGTTTTCGATAATATTTATGCTCTTATTGCTAAATCTGGCTGTTAAGGGGCCAAAATCTGTAAATTAATCAGACTGTTTTGGGGTTTCAACTTTTTCTCTATACGCAGTCTTCATTAGGGTTTAGGGTTTTTAGGTTAATTTCTGGCATATATTATTTTAGGCTTTCTTTTCTTTTTGCAGGTATAGGATTAGCTTTTCGGTAGCAAGGGTTTTGCAGAGGCTGCAAAGCATACATTAATCCTGGGCGAAATTTTTGGGGCGATCCATTCATATATCGGTGCATTGGCTGAGCAATTCCTGTCAAAAGAGGAAGGTTCTCTCTGCGTATGCACGAAGAATCATTCCCATCTGCCATCAAACGAAACTGCTGAATGCGTTAAGGGAAAAGCACGTGAGGGCATCGATTTATACTTTGACGTTTTGAAATCACGTAAACTATGGGCGTATCCCTCTTACTGTTCTGCCCTCAGAGATCAGCTGTCACACCGTCGGCATAATTTCAAAGAAAAGGAAAGAAGGAGACAGCGTGGGTAAAATACGTGGACGGGTCAAGCGATTCATGAATTTTGGTAACAGATCTGATCGTTCCATTTACAAGTGCTCAGATTTCTCCATCGAAAGCAAAAACGTAAGTCTCCAAGCTGCTCCGCACACCGTCCGGTTGACCTGCATTCACGACTGCTCATCACCATCGACTGAGGCAAGCTCTCAGAAACGGGGAAGGGACCATATGTTTCACGCAAAGTAAATCTGTGGGTTGTGTTTTGAACACATTCAGCACTGGCAAACAGTCTCATCGCTCTCCAAAACCACACAGAGATCCGCCGGCTCTCAAACCATTGTCATCCGCCATTGAGAAGGAAATCGTATTCACTCTTGCACATGGTAGGTTATCCGTCATCGGGCCAGGTATTTTCATTAAACGTTTGCGTCTCCAGGTCAAGTCGATTTCATTTTTTTTACCTTGCCGCCGTCGGTTATGCATAAGGTCCGGTTATCTGTCTAACGTATTTTGATATATCTCCTGTTTTAAATTTCGTAGCTTCTATTTACTGCGTATTTTTTTTACTTACGATTTGTCTTTTAAACTTTGACTTAGTGCAATTATATTTCAAAATCGAAATACGTTATGTTATATTTCAATGCTTTAGATTTAGGTTTAAAACTTTAGCATTTAGATTTTATAATTTTTAAATTTTAGATTTATTTCAATAGTCCTTTTTTAAATTAAAGGTTTTTTGTTTAGAATTAAAATGTTTGATTTAGTTTAGTTTTTTGACTTTAGAATAGGTTTTAACTTAGATTTTAATTTAGGAATTAAATTTTTTAGTTTAAATTTCATTTTTTATTTTTATTTTTAAGCTTTGATCTTAGGTTTAAATTGTTTCAATTTTTTTAGATTTTATAAAAAAAAAAAAAATCATAAAATTTTTAAATAAAAAATAAAAAATAAATTTTGCAATCTCAGTCTTAGCCTGGGAATTTCTTTTGTTTTTATCTTTTTTGCTGAGGCTAAAATTTTAATGTGGGATTAATGTTTATCATCTTTTATGTGATTTGGCATGCTTAAATGATCATGAATGTAATATCTGGTTAGCATTTAAATTACGTGGTTGTGTATCGAGCTTTGTCTTTCGAAGTTTTAAATTGCTAGATCATCGTTAAAAGCGTTGTGAATTTACTGGATATCTTGCATCATTCGAGTTATTTAATGATAAATGATTGCTCTACATGGTTTACATCTCTGCAACATTTAGTGAGTAGTCATTTAAACATTAACTTCATAAGGCACTGGTCCGCTAAATTAATAAAATCATTTTAGTGCTGGTAGTGTTTCGTGTCTCCCAAACCAACTGGTCGACAGTTGGTCTTCATCAACTCATAGGGTCTACCCCCCTTAGCCGCGGGAGACAGGCTTAAACGGAGAGATCGGGGATCAGAGTGACAGCCCCCGGTCTGAGCGTTGTCGTGACAATCTGTGCAACAACAAGGTACAAGGTGACTTGATAAAAATAGGTTCAATGCTCCACTAGGAGGCAATTTGCTTTCTTTACAGAGGCCTAGGCAATGTTACTTGGGAGCGGGAGCGAAAGCGGGGAGCGGGAGTGAAAACGGGTGCAAGAGTGACATTTTCAAAAGCTCCTGGTTTGGGAGCGAATCTCGGAGCGATTTTTATATAATATATATATTTTTTATAATTTGATACATATATGTCAACAAAAACATGTAGAATGATGAATTAGATATAAAAAACATAAAAAAACATAGATTGATCATTGAACCATATAACATCAATCATCTATAAGTTATAATCTTCATCAACCACGTCCACAAGTTAGTAACACACAACATATTGAGTCTCGTGAATCATTATTCATCAATCTTAAAGTTTCAACTTTAAGCTTTCAAAATTGAAAATTCAATATATAACATTTATCATCATTGATCACCAAAGTTGTACTTGTAAGCTAAATTTAAACTTTAGCCATTACAAGAAATAATATCTAACATGAAATGAAATGTTATAAAATGAATTATGAAATGAAATGAAACAACTTTCACGAAGCATCATATTCATAATTCAGAATCATTACCAATGAGTTATAATTGCCAACTTCAAACTTAAATTGTCAAAGTCATATATTGTTTACAAAATATATCATTATGATATGAAAGAGTCAAGACTCAACAGTTAAGAAAACTAATAGAAACTAGAAAAGAGTAGTAAACTGTAAATGTATTATCTACTATTTCATGTGGCCCTTGCCACGAGAAGTGTCTGATGTATGAGCAAGTCGTGGTGGTCTTCTAGGAGTCTCCTCCCTCACAGACGGACGACCAGAACCAGAAGGCACATGCCCTCCACGTGAGGGTGTAGATGGAGGCGGCGACAGCAAAGGAACAAGACTCGGAACTCGAGCACTGCTATTGGATGGTGGAGGTGGCATGGTTGTTGCTTCATCTTCCTCTTTCATAAGTTCCGCTTCTAGTTCTTCAAGATGTATAGTGCCATCCTCTAAATTATCATCCTCTGGGTGGTTGTCCCAAATTTTATATGTTGGATCCTCATAAGCTCGATCACAGTAATGACTCAACAACCACAAGTTGTAGTGCACATAAACCAAGCTTTCTACCCGGTTTTCATTGAGTCTGTTTCTTTTCACATTATGTATGAAGTTGTAGGTGCTCCAACACCTCTCTGTAGAAAAAGTATTTACAACCTGCGAGAGAACTTTTTTTGCCAATTTTGGCAAAAGTCCATGGCCTCCATATGATTCCCACCATGTGAGAGCATCAAATCTTTCTCTATCTTCCATTGCATGAAAGGTACCAAACAAACCAGTGCCACTGAAGTATCTGCCTAATTCAAGACGCACACTAGCACATTCCTCCCTGTCAGGTATCAACTTTTCTAATACTTGCAAATATCCTGTAGATACCTCTTCATCTATATGGGGTTTGACCCTAACCCCACCCCCTGGTGCAGGTTGGCCCAACCAACATGTAGAGTAGTATTTTGGCATAAGGATATACGCCAAGCAATGTAGTGGAACATTAAGTTTATCCCACCGTATACACACACAATCGTGATTCAGTTTATACAAGTTGGGATCATTGTTATGAACAATATCTTTTATTTGCCCCAACATAGTATCCATCTGCTCATACACCTCGCCAATCACTGGTTTATCTGTATCTGCAAACCGAATCATGTGATAAATGGGCTTGGTGAAATCCAATACTTGCCTCACACGTGCCCAAAACATACCATCAAGAGCGGCCTTCTCCACCTGTTCAAAACCTTGCCTATCAACTACATTTGTAGCCCTTTCCTTTAATACCTGCCAGTGTGGACTTGATACCATGCTAGCCAATGACTCTCTTACCTTCAAAAGGCGCCTGAAGGTGAGGTAATAGCTACCAAATCTAGTCCTCGCAATCTTCAACAACTCCAATCTTGAGTCACTGCAGAAAAGGCCATGGGTATTGCTATGATTTGTAATAAATTTTATCATTTGTTTGCCTCTCTTATACAAATCACCAATCCATTTGTATTGTTCGTTTTTGTTCTTAACAATATCATGCATCAAAAGGTTCATTGTGTGAACCAAACACCTAGACCAAAATATGTTGGGGTATTTATCCTCAATAATTGCTCCCGCTGCCTTACAATTAGGAGCATTATTAGTGATGACTTGGGTGACATTGTATGACCCAATATGCTCAATTGTTTCAAGTAATGGTTCTGCAATGTTGATGCCGGTCTTGAACTTGTCTCAGTAATCATATGCTGAAAGAAAGATGACACCACTAACAGACACAACAAGAACATTTATCAATGGCTTACCTTTTACATTTGTCCATCCATCAGATACAATGGACACCCCATGGTCAGTCCAAGAACTTGTCATTCTATTCATAGAATGTGATATTTTTTCTTTTTCATGATCAAGTCCAACGGTTCTTGCCTTGTCATTCCCAGGGCTCTTGTATCCTTTAGGGGCATCATTTATGGTAGAAACCATTTCGTGCCAATAAGGTGAGCGAAGAACATTGAATGGTATCCCACATGCATAGAGAAACCTATAAACTTTTGAATCCACATGATTCCTATACCCTTCATCAAGGAAATATGATATGCTTCTACGCCTTAAACCTGTTGACCCTGTGCCTTCATATCCACTGCCTTGGGAGGATGTTGAAGGAGTTCTTTGTGCATGTGATTGTGAGCTTGGTTCAAAGAAACCCTTTGATTTTTTAGATTTGTATTGGGCTTCCTCCTCTTCCCTTATGTATTTGGCTCTATCTGCTGCTGACACACCTAAACAAGTTTTGATTCCTATTTGTTTATCTCCATCCCATGGCCTTTTCCCGCAGAGGTGCTTTCTGGCACGGGTGTATGAACCTGTGTAATTATTGTTGCAATGGGGGCAATGAAATTTAGTGGTTCCACCCCCTTTCCCTGCTTCAGGCCTATTAACATATTTCCACAATGGAGTTTGGTCTTGTTTATTTTTTTGAGCTGACTCATGTTCACTCTCCTCCAGCTCCTCCTCACCGGGGTTTTCATCAAATCCACTATGACCTCATTTTTCATCCCCTTCTTTATTTTCAACCCTCATTTTTCTACTCTCCAACACCATAATAACCAAAAAGGAACCAAGAAGAAGAAAATGCCAAGAAATATAACCATGATGTTTGAATCTGCAAAAAAATGGAATGGGAGAAAAAAATTATTTAAATTTTATTTATTTAGTAATGATTCATGAACATTAAAAAAAAATTGATAGAACCTACCTCTTTGGCCTCCAATCTCCCCTCCTTGCTTTCTCTTGCTCCTTGCTCCTTGGCACTTGCTCTCTCCTTGCACCTTGCTCTCCCTTGCCCCTCACTCTCTCTTGCTCCTCACCCTCTCTTACTCTCCTCTTGCTCTCACTCTCACTCTCTTCTAATTTTCTAAAATAATGAAAGTGATTGGAGGGAGGGTTTATTTATATTCCCTCCCTCCCTCCCTTTCCTCCCTTCTTTCCCCCAAAACCGACGACACCTTTTTTTTTCCACCGGTTTTTTTTTTTTTTTTTCGTGCACGTGTTTTTTTTTTTCACTCATTGGCCGAGAGCGATCACTCCCCGACCACTCTTGGGCTATAAAAAATGCTCCCAGAGCGAGGGGAGTGATCGCTCCCTACTTTGCTCTGGCAATAGTTAGGGAGCGGAATTTTTTTTCTGGGAGCGCGCTCTCGACCTGCTCCCGAGTCGCTCCCGCCCAGAGCGCAGATTGGGAGTGGGATCGACCGGGGGGCGGGGGTCGCTCCCCGTAACACTGGGCCTAGGGTTGAGAGCTCAAGACCTAGGACTTGATTAATTGGTTGAGTGTTGGCGTGGCCAAAGGTTAAGGCAACAAGAGAGGTTTTCTGACAATGATTTTCAACAAGAGAAAGCTTCATGAAACCCTCGAACAGGCCCCTAAGTTGAAGCAAGACTAGCTAAGGGTTTTACCTTAGAGGAAACAACTAGGGCAAAGAAATTTATGGACAAGATTGAAGTGGATGCCCACCAAAAGAAGAGATTTGTGGAAAATACCCTCCTATTGATGTTTAGGCTCTCTAATCCCACAAATACTCCTTGCCTAGGGATTCACACCAAGCCCTAGGTAACAAGTTTGGCTTTACAGGGGTCGAATTAGAGAGAATGAGATTTGTGGATAAGATGTAAGATTGATCACCAAAAAAATAGGCCAGTGCCTTGTTCCTTGGGAATATGGAGTCTATGATGTGATAGATCAACCCAAAAGCTGCTAAGGAGGTCAATGAATTTTCAATATATTAAGGCACAATTGCAAGACCTAGGTTCAACATTATTGCGTAGATTAGACATATATTTTTTTTTTATTCAACAATAGGTACACTTATAAGATAACATGCAAAATATTCCATCCATTAATCCAAAAAATAGCTCCAAAGACAAATGATTTAGCTCCAAATGTCAAAATGCATTCATAGATCACAATTCTCCACAAGGAACGAAGGTTGGATTCACTAGAGAGGCCAAAATTCTCAAGTTGTGATGATTATTTGATATAGATGATCTCTCCTCTATTTATATGATTCATAAAGTCTATTTTAGCCTAACACCCCTCAAAATCATGAAATAATGTGCTAATCACAAGCTGACCTAGTAGCCATTGATAAAACATAACTCTTGCCCACACATGTGACTAGTAAGAGAGAGAGAGAATGATGACATCATGCATGCGTGAGCCCTTTTTGGGCTAGCATTGAGGCTTCTTTGTGCCAAGATGTGAGTAGAACCCCACCAAAATCACCTCTTAAGGGTTGTCCCTTAGGTCTCTGTCAATGCTCCTCTATGGATCCCAATTTTCATTTTGGGGCAGAAAAGTGGTCTCATGGGTCTCTAGGTGGCTAAAATGCTTGTCTCTGCTCCAACATTGGGGGCTTTCAAGGTGCTGCTAGCACTCCCATGTCTCAAGGTATGTGACCATTGTGAAAATTCCTTGAACTGCAACAACCGAGTATTATTCTCCTAACTTAACAGTTTATTTGTCTTCTATAATTATTATTACGGAAAATAGCTAATAAACCACACTGCAATTCTTCATCAATTAAACGCATTGCAAAAACAAAAATATGAATTGAGAAATAGATGCACAAACAAAATAATGACACCATTGTTTTGGACAATTGTACTCGGAAAAACCCTGAAGGGAAAACCAGTGTAGCAGATGAGGGTTTATTTTATTATGCAGTAAATATAGAGAGTTACAACTGTTGGCCTTCCTGGCTCAACTCTGATGCTTTATCGTCATTGGAATAATACTAGGAAATTTATTTTTCCTCACAACTACTCGATCTGGCCTCTTTGGAAAACTCGCACTTCCCAACAAATTCACTCAGTTGGATTGGAAATGTGCACTGCTTGCTGGAGAAATTTCATACTGCTTCTGGAACACCTCTAGATGAGTTGTCTTTCCTTTCTCTGCTTGTTTTGCTAGGCCTCCTAGGACTAGATCTGGGCACTAGCAACTGAATCGGCCCCTCTCCTGACAACTAGGCAACTTGCATTGTAGAATACGACCTCCTTGCTAGATAATTTGGCCTTCCTTCCCTAACTCTGGGAACTGGAAAACCACCTGAGAATTTCTCTGGAAATTCTCCTTGTTGCAAACCCCAACTACTCTCTTTCCTTGGCTCGAATTGTACCCTTGTTGTCGGTGAGATTGTATAGGCAAGGTGCGACAACAAATCAGGTCGGGCGCTGTCACTTTGATCCCTGACCTCTCTGTTCTAGCTATCTCCCAACAACAGGCTATGGGGGGTAGTCCCTATGAAATGAGAAAATGCAAGACCGTTGGCAACCAACAAGTCTAAGAGACATGATTGAATGGCCTAGCCACTTGGTTTATTTTAGCAAGTTTTAAAGATTTGATTAGATTTATATATGATACCAGTGCCTTATGGAGTCAACTACTTGCTTTAGATCAATTATGAACCAGGTGACCGAATGAACAACTGTTGCTTAAATGCTTGACTATCTTATATGCTACGCAAATCCTATGACCTAGGTGTAATGCAAAGATCTTGATTGATTTTAATTATATGCCTAGCTAAGTATATCCCTTGATCCTCATTTATTTTGAGGCTAGTCTCAAAAGTAAGTGGAAAAGAGAAGTCAAGGTGAAGCAAGCAAAGGCTTGGTTAACGATACCACTCCATGAAAGCTAACATACCAGGTGCCTCCGGCACTGCGGAGACTGTGGCTCTGACGACTGCAAGGTCACCATTTTAACCACTAGAGAGGGTCTAACATACACAAGCTAAGGAATGAAGGGTTTTCCTATCTCTCTATCAACCAAGCTTATGCTTGGAGGTAAGTTATTAACGCAAGACTAATCCTAGAATGCAATATGGTTGAGTGTTCTTGAGTTAAGATTGTTTATGATTTTAAGTACTTAATTTACAATTGATCTTTGGTTGTCACACAAGAGTACTTGATGAATGAAAGACAATCTTAAACACAAGATGAAGTGCTCAATATCACAAGTGCCCACAAGATACAAGAGATAACCAAGAGATAATCGCCCCACAAGATAATGCTCTTAAATAAATATATTACCAATATGCTAAAGATATAATTGTCCTTCACAATAGATTCTAACCATAAAACTATAATGACAATGATGGCAAGTAATGAGACTAGAGCACTTATTACCAAGAACAATTAACCAAGGTTCTTATTAACACTTGTATTAATGACAACCACTCAAGAAAATTAGAAAATTAGATGATTGATGCTCTTTAGATGATTAGAAACCTTCCAAGTTATGTCCACAAGATAATGCCAAAAATTATAATTAGATCCACAATGCTAAAAAGAGATGCTAATATCCAATCCATCTAAGCAATATTAACCAATCAACATGAGATTCAAATTTTGATTAGACAAGTGCTTGTGTGAGTGAGCTTATTAAGTGAGAGGATATAACTTTGGAGATCATAAAACTCTCAAGGGACAATAATGTGTTAGTGTTCTTATTAGCAATTGAAAAATTTCACCAATCACTTTGAGCAATTCTTATTAATAGAGCATAAACAAGTGCAGGTCGCTATGTCACTTATATTCCAATCACATCCAAATAGATAGATTTTCACAACAACAATATGTTAATTTATTTTAGAGAACTTTTAGGGTGCAAAGGTGAAGATGCCTATGAGTGTAAAAATGAAAATGAGTCAACCCACTATCAAACCACTTTGCCAACACCAAAATTTTAATGAATTAAACTCTTTTAGGTACCAATGCCACCTTTATGATCAGACCTTAGTATGCAATCCCAAAGAGTATGGCAGTCATCAATTTTTCACAAAACAATGCTAAAGGATGAATGCCTAATTTGAAAAAGTGACTTATCAATGTGTTAGACACCTCATTAGTTGATTTTATGCAAATTTCATGAAAATTTTTACCACTGTTATTCAACAATCAGATGACTGTAGCACAGTGAGGAAGGAGGGTTAGAAGAAGCAAACCACTTGGCCTTTTGGCCTTGGAGATGGATCAAGGACTTGCCCAAAATTTCTCCAATGAAGAGGCTACCTGCAACCACAAAAATTTGGCCAATATTTCTGCAAACAACAAGTGTTAGCTCAAAAAAATTTCATTGACAATCCAAATCAGAGATGAGAAGAGGAAAAGAGGGGAGACACAGCTAGGAGATGAGGTCAATGGAGGCCACAACAAGCCTCTTAGAGGCCACGTCTAAGGGAGATAAGGGTGCCGAGGGGCTTGAGGAAGGCCCTAAGGCCTGCGGCCTAGGGTATGAGGCCCACCGAGGCAAGGAAAGAGGCCTCAAAGCCTGCGGTGTGGCAGAAGGAGCCCAGAAGGGCTTGCGACAGGCTGAGGAGGGAAGTCGAGAGGGAGAAGAGGGCAGATGGAGGAGAGGAAGGCTGAGATAAGCATGCGGCCAAGTGCAGCAACCCAAAAAGGTTGATGACAGGGAGGATAAGGGCCACAACAAGGGCTTAACAACCCTTAGACGGAAAGGCCTTAGAGGCCTAACCATCCTATGACCAAGCAAGGAAAGGGAAAAAAGGGTTGCGCCTAGGGCTAGGGGCTTGACGTTGAGCCTAGGAGGCCCTAAAAAATTTCAAATCCCCTGCAAAAAATGAATCTCACTTCAGATCTTAAAAAATTGCTCAAATTCACTGCAAAATCATGAATGCTGGCCCTGCAAATTTAATGGAGACTAGGTCTTACCCTCAAGGGCCTAGATCTAGTTTCAAACCTCAACAAAATTTTCTTGATCAACTTTGAAGCTCACCTGTACAAATGAAAATAATTTTTTTTCCCAAAACCCCCAATATATACGAAATTTAAAATTAAAACCCAAAACCCCAATTGCTGCAAAACAAGGGTTAGAAAAATCTTTTACCAAAAAAAATATTTACGAAATATACAATGCTTGTAAATGAAATATTTTTTGAGAGAATAATTATTTAAATAATGATAATGACTCAATGTATTTCGAAAGATAGAGTATTAACCACAACCTTTAGCGAAGTAAGAAAATCATATAAATTTCCCAGAGCCCAAACAAGGTCGTGCCATGCCCACAGTCTGTGAACTTGGAGCCCAAGGGCTAGTGTACTTGCAAATCTCTATAATATTTCTCAAGAAAAATTGTTAGATCATATAATGAATCAGATCACCTAAGATAAATCCAAAATTTACCAATAGAATGCTCCTATCATTGACAAATGAAATAACAATTTATATAGCACTGAAGCACAATATAGGATTAGCACATAACTAGCATGTACCACAAATCAATGAGACAAAGACACCATGAATTGAACCCCAAAGTCTTTTATTATGATATTCAAACGTTCCCAGCAGAACAATGGCTCAATACCAGCGTTACAATTTTACATTAGTCTAGAACCAGAGTCATCATTATGACTTGAGAAGCGAAATGGCTTCTAATCAATGTGGAAAAAGTTGAAGTCGGGATTAAATCAGCAAGGGTCCAAAGGTTGAAAAACTCGTTAAAGTTGGGAGTTTTTTGAAAAAGTCAAACACAAAAATATTCATTTTATTTTTATTTTTTTTAACATCTAGAGTATCCACAACATCAAATAAATGCATTTCCACATAAACATGTAAAGAAAGCTAATATATAATATGTATATGAAGTCTAGTGCTACATCACATATCAAAATAGTGAATCAACTCTTGAGAATCTTGAGTCTTGTCTGAGTCTCAACTCTCAAGTGTCAAAATATCAACAAAAAATATAATAAATGTATATCATGAGTCATCTAGATGTCATAAAGTAATCAGCCACTGAGATCCTCTTCCCCTTTTACGAGAATAGGGAATGGCTTTGCCTTTTCCTCTAGAGGAAGAAAGCCTAGACCCTGGAAATACAAATGGAGTCAGTTGTCCTCTAGAAGCCGATAAAAGAGGTGGCCTTTGTCCTATGCTGCTGCTGCCCATCCTAGATGGTGTCCCCTCCTCCTCATCATCCTCATCCAGCTCTGCCTCCTGACCCTGATGTTGCTCCTCCTCCTCTACCTCTGGCTCTCCCTCCCCTGCAATTGCTACCTCCTCTGGATCCACATCTAACCAATCAGTGATCGAGTCCATGGTCGGCCTCTCAGTCTCGACCCTCCATGCAGCAGTGGTATCAATATTGTCCAATGAGATGGCTTCCACATCAGGAGGTTTTTGAAGTTGTCTCACCCAAAATCGAAGATTGTAGTAGACGTAGACCATGTCATTGAGGCGCTGGGACTTCAATCTGTATTAGGGTCATAGGCTGTAAATTAGTACTTAGAAAATTTAAATATTAAAAATAATCAAATGAATTCAAAAAATTTAATTTGAATTTTTTTTACCTGTTGCAATTTTTGTTGTCTATTTTGTCAAATAGACTCTAGTTGCGCTCACACCTAGAGGAATTGCATGTTTGGCTGAGCACTCGAACGACAAGCTTTTGGAAATGGGGTACTCTGCCACCATAGCTTGTCCACCAAGAATCTACAAGTTAAAAGAAAAATGAGAAACATAAAAAAAAACATTGAAATTCTAAACTTGAAAGTTTGAAACAAACTAAAGCTTACTTGACATTTTGGTCGATCTATTCTTAATAGCTGCGGTAAAACCAAATGTGCCACCCCCCATCCTATATACCTCCATTTCTTTAAAAATATCTTCATGTTCTTGCTGAGATGACACCATCCTCTCGACACAAGTGAAGAATCCATCCATCACCTTGGCATCAAATCTGAAACCATAGGCGTAAGAAAATGCGGGATTGAGGTAGATGCCTGCAGCATGAATGAGGCGATGGAGGGTATTGTTCCATTGCACATCAATCACTCTCCATATGACCCGTTGTTTTTCTAACCTGTCGTCTCCCTTATCTTCATCATAAGCACGAATGGCTTCTTTGGCCCTATCCATGGCCTCATACAAGTAACCCATTGCGGGATTGTCTCCATCAACCAATTGAAGAACCCTTACCAAAGGTTCTGAAATGGCACACACCTCTTCTACTCCTGCCCAAAAGCTTTGATCTTATGAAACTAGTCTGCATATGCCCTCTCCCTCTGGTTTGCAGCTAATAGATAAAGCACACCAATCCGGTGAAAGAAACATGCTCTTCACATCCAACATAGAATTCAATAGACACTGAAGAGATATGAAAGTAGTGGCAAATCGTGTAATGGCAGGACGCACCAACTCTTTGTTTTTGGTGAATTTTGTCATCAAGCTAAGCATAGATGCATGACTATATATAAATTTTGCTATGCTCCTGAATGATTCAACAATATCCCTTACAATAGGAATCTTACCTATATCCTCTAACATCAAGTCAATGCAATGAGCAACACAAGGTGTCCAAAAAAAGTTAGGATACCTCTCCATAAGCAACTTGCTAGCTGCAACATAATTTGTAGCGTTGTTTGTTATGACTTGGACAACATTTCTTGGGCCTACTTCCTGAATGAAGAGGTCCAACAACTCACATAATAAACGTGCATCTTTAATGTGTGCAGATGCATCAACAGATTTCATAAACATTGTCCCCTTGGGACAACTAAACAAGAAGTTAAGAAGGGTCCTACCCTTCTGGTCAGTCCAACTATCTGACATGACCGTGCATCCAGTGTGTTCCCATGATGCCCTAAACGCCTCCAATCTAGAAGTGCAATCAGTCTTTTCATCTTGAAGAAGAGGCCCTCTCAATTCTGCAAAGGTGGGGGCTTTGTACCCTGGGCCAACGACAACAACAACATCAAACATAGGTTGGGAGAATGGGGTTGTCTTGGCAATGTTGAAAGGAATATTACTCCATAGAAGACACTTGCTGACCAACCTGTCAGCTTCTGCCTTTTCATTTTTTTTAAGTGCTGACTTGATGCCAGGTTGTGCATTATGTGTGGTTCTAGGAACAAAAAACGATGAGAAAGATGAGGGGTTGGGACATATGGGTGTGGAAGGTGATGTTGAAGAAGCACTACCACTCTCATTCCCCCCCACTCTTGAGGCCCCTACAAGTTGGATTTTTAGCGCTGCCTTAGTGTCTTTTCCCCTCCTCTTTATCCATCAACGATTGAATGGCTCGTCGGATGATTTCTGGAGATGTATTTGGGCAAAGGTCAACATTTTGCCCTTAAATTTGCCCCAAATGGAATTTTAATATGTTGATACCTTCTGACATATGCTTGTCACACAACTTGCAAGTCAAATACATTCTATTGATCCCCCCAAATTCGAGTATAGTATCAGGTTCACCATATTCCCACATAGCGTCCAAAAGGCTTGGCATTTTGTTTTAAACTTTGAACTTGAATTTAAACCTGGGCACAAAAAAAATTGAAACAAATTAAAAATTTCCCATCACATAAGAAGCAAACGCAAATGTAATTGTTGATTTTAGATTTTAAATGCCTCTTCTCAGTCACTTGAAACACTCAGATTCAGTAAATGAGGGTTTGAATTTTTGTCATTTTATTCTTGAAAGTTGAAGTTTTGCTTCAATTTAGATTCTAAACAATGTTTCCCTTTCAAAATTCTAGGCAAAAATAAGATATAAACAAACTAATAGAATTATAGAAAGATTTAAGAAGCCATTTGTGTAAAAAAGATTAAGAGAGAAATTAAAATACATATCTGGCAGCAACAATTCGGCACTTTGAATCTTTCACGTTGAGCAGTGGACAAATCTCCAAATCCCCACCACAAAACTAGCAAATCTCCTCCTCTAGGGAAATGGCAAACAACTACTCTCTCCACAGGGACAAATGGGAGCAAAAACAACAGAGAAATATGTTCTTTTCGGCCTCTTATCCGCGCCCTGGGAGAGAAGGCCAACTTTTTTGGTTGACTCCCGATAAAATCAGGAGTCTTTCGATTTAATCGGCAGGGAAAAAGTCTGCAAAAAATCGGCCGATTAAATCGTTTTGCTGAAAAAATCGTGTTTTTGGGATTTAATCCCGATTTTTTGGCGACTTTTTCCACACTGCTTCAAATTGATAGATAAATCTTCTAAGTGGAAAATAATGGCTAGTTGGCTTAATCCCCGTTAAAATAATCTCAACCGTTGATAAAAATTTGATGATCTTTTAATCTCCACCATCGAAAATATTTATTTTTGAGGAATTTTCGAATTACTCTTAAAAACCATTTTTTATTAATCCAAAATTAAATATTTTGGATTAATTTTCTAAAAAAATTGACTTTGACTTAACCACCAAGGTCCAGGGGCTCAATTTTTTTTAGAATATTCATTTTTGCCTTGGTGGGGGACTTCCAAAAATTAACTTCTTTTTGACCCACAGATTTTTTGGTCATTTTCTAGTTGGAGAAATCAATTTCTCTAAAAATAATTTTTTGACTTTAAATCAATTAATATTCTGGCTTAGGATTTTATTTTATTTTTGCGAGGAAAATGAATTATTTGACATTAGAGGGGATTAATTATTTTTTCCACCGTCAAATATTTTAGCGACAGTGTCCAAGTATGAAGGACTATGCACTAAAATATTTTTACATCAGATTATTACAAATTCAACCCTCAAGGGGGAATACCACGTTACATATAGAGCCTCAAAATAATTACCAAATTCTGAATTACATATAGACCCTCAAAATAATGATACATCAAGTGTTGGCTGATGATTCTGAATTTTGACAAAATTTGCACAACTGCTTCATTGGACTTCTGACAAAATAGGCGCGACATCTAGCTCCATATGGGGAAACGTTGCTTCATTGAGGTGACGTGAGAATCCAAAATCTTGTATCCAAGAAAACAGAAGTCCATCAAATAGATATCCGCTCATAATCAAAATCATCATTCATATATAGAATATTTGCTAGAAAAAAAGAAAAAAAAAATCTACTCTAACAAACTGAAATGTAAAGACATATAACATAAAGTGCGTAAAAGAAAACCAATTAATGACATAAATGAAAGGGAATAGGGTTAGAGATACTATACAAAGGATGCGCCATATCATCAGTGTGAAAATTCCACAACCGAAATCCCTACTGCAACAACTGATGATATTACTCCTATTTGTTAAATTCCTTTAAACAAATTACTTGCAGTTTCCTACGACAAATATTGTAATACATACACTGCAATCTTCACTTAATTAAATATTACGCAGAAACAAGAGACTAAGCAAGAAAGAAAATAAAACACAATGGACACCATTATCTTTGGACAAATGTCCCCGAAAAACCCAATGCGGGAAAACCAGTGCAACAGATCTGAGGGTTTATTATTATTAAGTAATAGAAAATTCTGAATACATCTTTGAATGCCTCTTCGATTATTTAGTTACAGAGAGAAATACTGGCAGAGAGATTTGTGCGATTACCTCACACAATCATTGAGAAAATCCTGACTGATCTAGACTCTGGATGAAGTGCCTCTTGCAGGCCCTATGTTGCCTAAGCGCAGTCCTCACGCAGTCCCTGTGTCCCTCTAGGCACTGCGTCACCCAGTTTGCTGGTCAATTTGTTGCCTGGAGTCTCTGCTCTCATCCTCCTGGTCTCACACCCCAGCTCTTGGCTTTTGAAACTGACTCTCCCCAACAAAATCTCAGACTCTCTCTTACCCTCTGCATGGCTCTTCGTGACCCTGTGTCAGCCTCTGCGTCTGGGCTACTGGATCACTCTCTGCTTCTCTTTGCTGATGATTCTCCGGCTGAGAAAATCTCTCTCTCCGGATGCTATCCCTGCCCCTGAATTGCAAGAAATCTCCCCGATCAAAACTTCCTCTTGAACTCTCGGTGTGTTTTCCAAATGACCTTCAAGCTTCCTTAAATAATCTTCTCGTTGACATTTGACGACCCAAATTAAAAGCTAATCAATGCTAAGATCATTTTAGCTTGATCCTCGTCTTCTTCTAGAAGTTACACCCACAATTAGATTAATACCCATTAATATTTTTAATTTCCTAAGTTTAGACTTGGGGTCCTATTAAAAAATATTAATTATTTTAATAAAATTGTCGTTGTGTGGAATTTCCAAAACGGTTTCTGGGTTCTTTGGAATACATGTGCCCAAACCTCCTTGCAAAATTTGAGGCATAGAGCACATCCGATGCTACCCCAAATCAACACTCCTTCTTAGCGAGAAATGTGCTCTTGCAATATACACTGTTGCATACTACTCTGACTCTGAAGCATCGTCTTCTGCGCTGCTAATGTCTGACATGCTGTCCACCAACTACTGCATTGCTGCTGACGCTGCCACTGTCAACACTGCATTTGTACTACAACTCCCTCTCAGGTTTTACATTTGTGTTGTTGCTAGCACTTCCACTGCACTGCAAACTGTTGCTGATAGCAACAGAAAAACATCCAAAATTACTGAAATCACTGTGTTCAGTATGATACCACGTGAATGCTAGAGCCTGACTGCTGCTAGTCTCTGCATTGACCCTCTGAATCTACTGTGTTGTTGTTGACCTCTGCTCTGTGCCATTTGCACTGCTGCCAACTCTGCTTTGCGCTGCTAAGATTCTCGCGCTCCTAGCTACTGCAACTGTCTCTCCGACACTCCTTGGCACCAACTGACACTAGTCCATCCTGCTACTACTGATCTGGGCTCCCGTAGCAAGGTATTGATCCGAGAGGTGGACTCCTCAAAGATCCTGCCCATTTGTAGCTCTTTCGATCTACAACTCTAAATCAACCCACCTCCCTCCTGGAGGTATCTCGACTATCATGGTGAACTCCTCTTCGATCTTTGTGGGTGCAACCTTCGGATCGTGCTTCTCATCCTTGCCCTTCTTCTTGAGAGGACACTGTGTAGCGTAGTGATCCATTTCACCACACCTAAAACACTTGATCTTCGAGACGTCCTTCTTACGTCTCCGCTACTCGTGTTGTCCCTTCGATGCAAGCGCTGCATGATCCTCCTCCTCCTTGGGCTTCGACCCACTGCTGCTGCTGCTTCCATCAAGTTTGACCTTGACCAAGTCTCTCCTCAGCTCCTCTTGTTTTAGAGATGCCCACATCTCATCCCAATTCGGTAATGCTTCTTTGCCCAAGATACTCTGGACAAAGACTTGCCACTCATCTATGATAGAATTGAGAGCCAGTCTAAACATCTCTGAATCTTGAAGTGTATGCCCTGCAACAGACAACTCATCACAGGTTTCCTTCAGCTTCGTGAGGAATGGAGCCGCACGCTCTCCCTTCTACATTTGAGCAGATTTCAGCTTCTGCTCCAAGTACATCTTCCGCTGCTCGGAAGATCCCTAATATAACGTGGCCAAGGCATCCCACATCTCCTTAGCAGTCCCTCTGCTAGCAACGTGACACACCACGTGATCCTTGACTCCATCCAGGATCATCCTCTTGGCCTTTGCCATCTCAGCTTGATATTTCTGCAGCGGATCTGGATCTGTAGGGACAACCACCACGCTGTTGACGTATGTCTTGAGGGCATGCTCATCTAGAAGGAATGACATCCTTTCCTTCCAGATGACATAGTTGGATGCTCTGTCCAACCTATCTTGATCCCTCAAGCCACTAGTTGCCATTTCTGCCAAACAATAGAAAGTCGAATGACCTCCTCTCTCCTTTGTGCTGCTGCTGGGCTAGCCTACACACTCCTTGCTGGAGCTAGTAAAACTGCTGCCCCTTGCTGCTACTCAGCTTTAGAGAATTTGAATTCCTTGGCTAGGAATTCTCTAAGGAAGAAATTCCCTCAGCCGTGCTTCTCCTCTTTCTTCTGACGATCTTCTGCCCAACAAACTGCTTGCAGAAAAATCTGCATCCCACCAGCTCTCCTCACTGAGGCTTCAGCGCTGCTCCCTTTGCCCTAGAAAAAATTTGATCTGGAAGCCCTTCTCTCCTCCGACTCTCTCAGAGAGAGGTTGCCTTGAAATTTCAACCTTTCGGCTAAGAACTGCGCAAACCCTCTGGGGTTTTGAATTGCTGCCTTCTGCAGCTTTTTCGAACTCCCTCTTCTGCTCAACACTAGATCTACCGGTTCTGCTCTTCTTGCTTCACCTGCATTGCTCTGATACCATGTGAAAATTCAACAACTGGAATCCCTACTGCAGCAACTGATGATATTACTCCTATTTGTTAATTTCCTTTAAACAAATTACTTGCAGTTTCCTATAGCAAATATCGTAATAGATACACTGCATCCTTCACTTAATTAAATATTACGTAGAAACAAGAGATTGAGCAAGAAAGAAAATACAACACAATGTACACCGTTATCTTTGGACAAATGTCCTCGGAAAAACCCATTGTGGGAAAACCGGTGCAGCAGATCTGAGGGTTTATTATTATTAAGTAGTAGCAAATTCTGAATACACTCTGAATACCTCTCCGGTTATTCAGTTACAAGAGAGAAATACCGGCAGAAAGATTTGTGAGATTACCTCACACAATCACTGAGAAAATCCTCGCTGATCCGGACTCTGGATGAAGTGCCTCTGGCAGGCCCTACGTTGCCTCACGCAGTTCCTGCATCAACCTCTCTAGGCACTGCATCACCTAGTTTGTTGATCGATTTGCTGCCTGGAGTCTTTGCTCTTAGCCTCCCAGTCTCACACCCCGACTCCCGGCTTCTGAAACTGACTCTCCCTAGCAAAATCTCAGACTCTGTCTCACCCTTTGCGCTGCCTCCGCGTGGCCCTGCGTCAGCCTCTGCGTCTGGGCTACTGGATCACTCTCTGTCTCTCTCTGTTGATGATTCTTTGGCTGAGAAAATCTCTCTCTCTTCAGATGCTATCTCTGCCCCTCAACTGCAAGAAATCTCCTCGATCAGAACTATTAGAATATATCTCTATTTAGTAATGCTCAGTCTTTTAGCTGTTTCTATTTTTATTCTTTTAGCAGTTTCTTAGATGAAACTGTTTGTTCTATATTCTACATAGAAACCTGATGTTTCTATTATTGTAAATATCTTTGTATTATCATTGAGCTGTTTGCTCCAGGTTAATCAATTCATTCGATATTCTTTTACATGCGTGTTTCGCACTGTTTTATGGTATCAGAGCACAGGGATTTTTTCGAAATAATTTTTCATAGCTTGAAAAATTCAGTAGCTCATTTCGAAACTGCTCTCAGGATCTGTAGATTTCTTTCTAAGGTCATCGGAATCGTAAAATTGCTTTGAAAGGAACAGTTTATTTGTTTGAAGCCTAGTCACTCAAGAGGAAGAGTACGCGCAAGTTCAAGGACTCGGTAAAACCCGTATTCAGTTTTCACCCTCGCTGTAATAGCCAGTAGCCAGCTTCTGCGTTTTCTGTCGTCTTCCTTCGTAGATTATTTTCCGGCTTCAAAGTTTTTGTTTCTGTTGAAGGCGATTGTGGGTTCGGGTCCCACCGGGCGTGCCATTTTATGGTATCGTGTTTGTATCGGAACCGGAAGTGGAAATCGTGTTTGTAGTGGAAAGCCTGAGTATCGGAACCGGAACCGGAACCAGATTCGTATTCATCGAGATTCTCCAGCAACTTAATTTCGTTTTCACCAAGTGAAGGCTTTTTCTCGTGACGGCATTGAAAAATCACGTTTTTTCTAGAGACGGCATTTTCATGCATTGCATTTTCTCGTGACGGCATTTTTCAGATTACAGTGACGACGCATTTTTAGATTACAGTAAAGGTATTTTTCCATTTCAGTCCGGTATATATCACGCATTTTTTTGTGACGGCTTTCTCCAGCTCAGTCTAGTTTATATATCACGCATATATAACAGCGTATATATAATAGATCCATATATAACAGCATATATATATATATATATCACGCATTCAGATTATAGTTCAGCGTATATATATCACGGCTCCAGTTCAGCGTATATATATCACGCATATATAACCTCATATATATATATCATACATTCAGTCTACGCATATATATATAATCTGAACAGAACAGCGTATATATTATCAGCGTGTATATCGATACATGTGACATCTTGGTCTGGTGTGTTGATCTGGTACAGATCTGAGTCATTGTGAAAGCCTATTTTCTTTCAAATCAGAATTTGTTAAGGTTTGGTACAGTCATTCTGAAAGAGGGATTTTAAGCAGACAGCTATATTATTTTTTTTCTCTTTGGGAAAATGGCCACGCTCACCAATCTGATGTTAGAAGGAAATCAAGCCTTTTACGCCTTTATGGCTAAAAGGTCTTCAGATCATGTTCCTTCTTCTGCATGGTACATTGATTCTGGTGCATCACGCCATTTCTCTCACAGGCGTGACTGGTTTATTGACTTCTCACCTTTCAGTGATTTCGTGGTATTTGGCGGAGGTGAAAAGTACACAGTAGCTGGTAGAGGTACAGTTCAAATTCAGTCTGGTGGGCGCACACTCATATTTCTGAATGTATACTATGTTCCTGGTATGGAAATTAATCTGCTGTCTGTCAGCCAGATTATGAGGAATTCTCCTCAGCTTGATGTTGTGTTCAGTGCACACAAGTGCTCTATCATTGACAGGGAGACTAGTCTAACAGTTGCTGTTGGCCTAGAGGACCATGGTCTATATCAGTGTGGAAAAAGTCGGGAAAAAATCGGGATTAAATCCCCAAAACGCGATTTTTTTGGCTGGCCGATTATATCGGCCGATTTTTTGCCGATTTTTTCCCAGTCGAAAAAATCGGGATTAAATCGAAAAAGTCGGGATTAAATCGGGACTTTTTCCAAAAAATCGTGGTAGTTTCTTTAATGATTTTTTTTTCTTTGAAAAATCGGGATTTTATTGAAAAAATCGGGATTTTATTGAAAAAATCGAGATTTTATTGAAAAAGTCGGGATTTTATTGAAAAAGTCCGGATTTTTTAAAAATGAATATTTTTGTATTTTTTTTAATTTTGCCGATTTTTTGCCGACTTTTTCGAAAAACTCCCGACTTTGCCGAGTTTTTCAACTTTTGGACCCTTGCAGAATTAATCCCGACTTCGACTTTTTCCACATTGGTCTATATAGGCTACTTGACACCGGTGACTCTCCAGAAGTGGCTCTAGCAGCACGTGTCTCTCCCATCAGTACTCTTTGGCATCAGCGATATGGGCATCTAAATATGCAGTATCTCTCTCAGCTCTCCCGGGAGGGACTTGTGTCAGGATTACCTGACATTCAGACTCAGCAGTTGGGGGTATGCGGCGCCTGTCAAGCGGGAAAGCAACATCGGTCTTCATTCAAGAATGGAGAATCTTGGCGAGCATCTAAGGTACTCCAGTTACTTCATGCTGATATTTGTGGTCCTATGAATACAGCTTCTATCACTGCTTGCAAATATTTTTTACTTATTGTAGATGACTTCAGTAGAAAGATGTGGGTGTATTTTCTAAAAAATAAATCTGATGCACTTAGTACCTTTCAAAAGTTTAAAACCTTAGTTGAAAAAGAGTCTGGCTGTAACATCATGACTCTTAGGACCGACAATGGGGGGGAATTTTGTTCATCATCTTTTGCCAATTTCTGTGATATTCATGGCATCAAACATCAGTTAACCGCACCCTACACTCCTCAGCAGAACAGTGTTGTCGAGCGCCGCAACCGCACGGTTGTTGAAATGGCTCGTTCCATGTTACAACACAGGAGTGTTCCAAACAGATTCTGGGCTGAAGCAGTATTTACTGTTGTTTACCTTCTTAACCGATCACCCACTCAGGCTGTTACAGGGAAGACTCCTGAAGAGGTTTGGTCTGGCCGTAAGCCTAAGATCAGTCATCTCAAAGTATTTGGCTCAGTTGCATATGTTTGGATTCCAGCTGCTAAGCGCTCTAAGTTGGATTCCAAAAGCCAGAAACTCATGATGACAGGGTACAGTGATCATCACAAGGCCTATAGGCTGATAGATATAGCCACTGGTCGTCTTAGCTTCAGTCGGGATGTAGTCTTTGATGAGGACAGAGGATTCTTTCAGCAGTGTTATGAGGATCAGCCTCACAGTGTTCTTCTTCCGGTCGGTCCACCTGATGGGAGGGATGATGTAGCATCAGTATTTGATAATACTCTATCTGAACTTCCTCCAGAAAATAACCCTCCTCTTGCGGCCCCTATTGCTCTTGAGTCTTCTCCACCTCCTCCTGATATTGGTTCCTCTACTCCTGACATTGGTTCCTCTACTCTTCGGCCAAAATGGTGGGCTAAAACCATTGGTGATCTCCGGGATGATGAGCTCCTTGAAGGTAGAACTTCTAGACATAAGAACAGACAACAGTCTACAGTCAATTTTGCTCTTATGGCTAACATACACAGTATTTTTGAGCCTCAAACCTATTCAGAGGCTAAGGGTACATCTGAGTGGGAACAGGCTATGGAAGCCGAATTCCAAAGTCTTCAGAAGAATCATACATGGACACTTTCTGATCTTCCTGCAGAGAAAAAACCCATAGGCTGCAAATGGGTGTATAAAGTGAAATACAAAGCTGATGGAACCATAGACAAGTATAAAGCTCGTCTTGTGGCTCGAGGGTTCTCACAGAAGGAAGGCATTGACTATGAGGAGACTTTTGCTCCTACAGCCAAGATGAGTACCATAAGGCTTGTGCTTGCCCTAGCAGCTCAGTTCAATTGGAAAGTTCATCAGATGGATGTAAAGAGTGCTTTCCTAAATGGTGATCTCCAAGAAGAAGTCTACATGACGCAGCCTCCAGGATTCAAGGTTGCTGGTCAAGAACAGAAAGTGTGTCGGTTAGTTAAAGCAATCTATGGATTGAAACAAGCTCCTCGGGCTTGGTACATGAAAATTGATCAGTACCTGACAGATCAGGGTTTTCAGCGGAGTCCATCTGATGCAAACATGTATATCAAGCATACTGGTGATGATATCTTGTTTGTAGTTGTCTATGTGGATGATCTTATCATTACTGGCAGCTCTGCACATTTAATCCATGGGATCAAACAAGATCTATGCAGAACTTTTGAGATGACAGACTTGGGACTTCTTCATTACTGTCTGGGGGTTGAAGTGTGGCAGACTGAAAATCAGATCTTTCTTTCTCAGTCCAAGTATGCCAAAAATCTTGTGGAAAGGTTCAGAATGCAGGATTGCAAACCGGCCACGACTCCTATGGAACCAGGGCTCAAACTTTCAGCACAGTCATCCTCTCCTCTTGTGGATGAAACTTTATTCAGGCAATTAGTGGGCAGTCTCATCTATCTTACTGCTACCAGACCTGACATCAGTTTTGCAGTAAGCTACATTTCTCGCTTTATGTCAGCTCCTAAAGCTGATCATTGGATAGCAGCAAAGCGGGTGCTACGATATGTGCGTGGTACTTCTGATTATGGCCTCTTATATACTCGCAGCTCCAATCCTATTCTCAGTGGCTACACTGACTCTGACTGGGCCGGTTCGGTTGATGACCGTAAATCTACAGCTGGGTATGTGTTTAGTCTAGGATCTGGTGCTGTTACTTGGACTAGTAAGAAGCAACAGGCAGTGGCTCTCTCCTCAACAGAAGCAGAGTATCGGGGAGCAGTTAAGGCAGCCTGTGAGGCAGTTTGGCTTCGTCGTATGCTTGCAGATATGCATGTTTTCCAGACAGGGCCTACTTCTTTGTTTTGTGATAATCAGGGACTGCTCAAACTTGCCAAGAATCCAGTCTTTCATGAACGAACAAAGCATGTGGAAACTCACTGCCACTACATTCGACAACTGGTTGAAGACGGTTCAGTTCAGTTGCACTATGTTCCCACAACAGAGCAGCCCGCCGACATTTTCACCAAGCCTCTTGGTCCTGATAAATTTGTAAAATTCCGCGGGTCTATTGGTGTTGTAAATAGATTGAGCATTAAGGGAGGGTATTAGAATATATCTCTATTTAGTAATGCTCAGTCTTTTAGCTGTTTCTATTTTTATTCTTTTAGCAGTTTCTTAGATGAAACTGTTTGTTCTATATTCTACATAGAAACCTGATGTTTCTATTATTGTAAATATCTTTGTATTATCATTGAGCTGTTTGCTCCAGGTTAATCAATTCATTCGATATTCTTTTACATGCGTGTTTCGCACTGTTTTAAGAACTTCCTCTTGAGAACTTCTCACTTCAGAAATTCGATCTCTTGATCTCTCGGTGTGTTTTCCAAATGACCCTCAAGCTTCCTTAAATAATCTTCTCGTTGACATTCAACGACCCAGATTAGAAGCTAATTAATAGCTAAGATCATTTTAGCTTGATCCTCATCTTCTTCTAGAAGTTACACCCACAATTAGATTAATACCCATTAATATTTCTAATTTCCTATGTTTAGACTTAGGGTCCCATCAAAAAATATTAATTATTCTAATAAAATTGTTTATGGGTGGAATTTCCCAAAATGCTTTCTGGGTTCTCTGAAATACATGTGCCCAAGCCTCCCTGCAAAATTTCAGGCCTAGAGCACATTTGATGCTACCCCAAATCAACAATCAGATGTCATTCCTGTGGCACAATCTAGAACATCTGCTCACTGACAGGAAAGTCAATCGGCTATTTGTCTGATGTCCCTTCCTGAAACTTGACCCTTTTTGGTTGGTGAAGACTCTAATCACTTTGTTGCATATCTCTGCCAAATTTAAGCCTGCTTCTTTTCTTACTCGGAAAGTGGGATGGAAGATGAGATGAAGAAAAGTGATAAACCGGGTTGAATGAATTCAGCCTCATACTGCGGTGGATGACCCTGTGGATCAATCTCTTCGCCATTTTCAGACCTCTTTGGAATTTCAACATGGTATCTTCTTTCTACCTCTCTGTATAACTTGACCATACCACCAGTGATTGCAGAAATAATAGCATATGAGAGATCCATCTAAATACATCCCCCTAAATCGGTTGCAAACTTTCTTGATAGAAGCATACCCCACACATCTGGCACGTCAATAATTGTTATGTCCATGGTGATGATTTTGTATGGATAGTTAACCGAGGAAACCTGTAAATCTTTAACTACACCAAGGGCTTCAATTTTCTTCGAGTCCATAGAGAAAATGTTATGATATGGCTTGGAAATCCTCAAATTTAGTTGATCCATAACTTTCTTGGTCATGACATTGGTTGATGCACTCCAATGCAACATACAATTATGAAGAAGCCGACCATTGATATCTAATTAAGGAAGAAGGGTTGATTTTCTTCATTAGTCATATAACAATTGACATCCTTTAACTTAATTTCTTCATCTTTTGGATGTGTATCAACCTTATCTTGTTGAGCCATGCCTAAAGCTTTGAAGAATGCAACTCTCTGTGAAGGGATCTTCAAAAGTTCTAAGACTGGGACAAACATTTTAATCCTATTTATCCATGCAACCCAATCAACTTTTAATCCTAATTTAAAACTTTCAGATGCAGCCTGTTTATTCTGATTCTGGTCTTTACTTTTCCTTTGATATGTGTAACCCTTACTTCTAGGTTTCACCATACATTTGTGTGATAGGATCCTTTTCATCACTGAAGCTGTTGATGGCGAAAGATGAAGAAATCATGTCTGTGCAATGTCCTTCCTTAGAAGAATTTTTATTTACATTATTTATCTGTTCATTTGTTGCTTCATCTAAGATTTTTCTATCAATAGCACTTGCATTTTCTTCATGGAAACTTTCACGTGGTTTGCAAAATGGGATAGGCTGGTCAACAACATTGGCAGACTCAAGTGGAGTGGGAGGTCCCTGATCATTTTTGGAGGTTTTCTTCTTGGCCATTGATTGTTGTTACCTTTGTTATTATTGTTATTTCTAGGCTGCACATTCTTGTTGATTTGGGCTAGCATCGGATGTGCTCTAGCCACAAAATTTGGTGGAGAGGTTAGGGCACATGAGATCTCGAATACCCAGAAAGGGTTTGGGTAGATTCTAATCAGCTCATGAGATTTTAAAATAAATAATATTTTTAATGGAGTCCCTAAGTCTAAACTTAGGAAAAATAAAATATTAATGTGTATTAATATGAATCCGTGTTAGAATGGTCCAAAAGACATGGATCAAGCCAGATCTAATCTTAGCTGTTGATTAGGGACTTAATCTCGGTCGTTGAGATGTCAACAGAAAAAGTATAAGAGGAGGCTTGAGGGGCACTTGGAGAACACACTGAGGGAGACCAGTCAGTTCAATTTCTGGAGTGGGGTTTGCTGAGAAATTGAACCAGTGGTCTGGAGAGCAGTCAGGAGGCAGTGAGTACGAAACATAGAGACGGGAGATCAGCGCAGAAGAGGTAGATGCAGAGCCAGAGAAGCCACGTAGAAGCAGCAGAGACTGCGCAGAGCCCGAAGGGCCTGCATCATCCACACAGAGGCTGCAGGAGTGACACAGAAGCCCAGAAAGGCTGCACAGAGCCTTAGTAGTCTGATGCAGAGGGTTTCAGGCTGTAGCAAAGGTCAATAGGGCCTACGCTGGGTTTAGGAAAGCGCTGGAAGTTTGTCTATCTGTGGGTAAGCCAGTTTGGCACCTTGTTGTACCAGAAAATTGCTGAATAATAAAATCCTCCCTTGATGCACCGGTTTTCCCACATTGGGTTTTTCCGGGGACATTAATCCAAAATAATTGTGTCAATGTGTGCATATTTTTGTTTCTGTATTATGATGTGATATCTGCAGTAGTATTTATTTTAATGTTTGTTGAAGTAATTTCATGAGCAACTTATGATGAAATAAGTAGGAAAAGTAAATCAATTGCTACAATGATAGAATTTTCACATGGTATCAAAGCAAGTAATCAGAGACAGAAAGGGAAAATCAGTTATGGGTCAAGACCACGATGCAGAGGCATCCACCTTAGGGGACTCACACAGATTTTCAGAAGATTGCACAAGAGAGAGAGATTTCGATTTCTCTATGTTGGCTTCCAGGTTGGAAGAAGAAGTGGCGTGCATGACTAGTGCTGCATCATTAGAAGTATGGTATATAAAAAGTGGAGCCTCGTGGCATATGACGGGAATCAGGGAGTGTTTCTCAGAATATCGAGAAGAGAAGATGAATTTTCAGATCACCATGGGGAACAAGGCAAAGTGTACTCTAGTAGGAAAGGGTACCATAGTTTTTCAGACAGAATCGAGAGAGCGGTTCCGTGCCACAAATGTGTTGCATGTGCCAAGATTGGGGATGAACTTACTTTCCATGTTACAACTACAAGGCAAGGGCTATGACGTCTACTTCATTAAGGAAAATGTAGACGTCAAACATCCAAGCTGGAAAAATAAAGTGCAGATCGGGATCAAAAGTAATCAGTTGTATAGATGACAACTAGAATCTCCAATGGCACTAATAGGCAGTCATGGGGACAAAGACATGAACGAACTATGGCACAGAAGGATGGGTCACCTGCACCATGGAGCTCTGAGAATTCTCAGGAGCACTGTAACATGAGTTCCAGATTTGAGTACAGAATGAGATGATGTATGCAGGGGATGCGCTCTAGGAAAGTATGCCAAGGTGGCATTTCCTAGGAGCTAAGTTGCAGGAAACGTGGCCCTAGGGGTCGTTTCCCCAGGGGAAACGAAACGAAACGCGTTTCCCCGTACTGTACGGCCTGGAAACGCGTTTCCGGCCGTACATCCACGTTTCCCGAAACGGAAACGTGGCCGTACGGCCGGAAACGCGTTTCCAGGCCGTACGGGCCACGTTTCCCCAAAAAAACAGTTGTTTTTTAATTTTTTTTTAAATTTTTTTAGGGTTTCCAGGATGTTCTAGAAACCTATTCTAAAGTTATAAAAGAGTAGTTTGTCTCATTCTCTCATCACACTATTCAGCAAGTCGTTTCTCTTGGAGACTGGCAGTTGTTTCAGCTAGGGTGTTTTGAGCAGTGAGCAAAGTAGATTTCAGCAGCAGGAGAAAGAGATTTCAGCAGCAAGAGAAAGAGATTTCAGCAGGAGATTTCAGTAGCAGCGGATTTGGCTCAGCTACAACCATATTTCTCTTCTCTTTTCTAGCATTTCGGGGTAGTCTCAGCCACAGATAATTAGAGCAGAAAGGAATTGGAGCACTTATGGTTTTATTCATTCTGTGAAGCGCAATAGGTTGGGCTCACAGAAAGCAGAGGATCTTGTTTATGTGCACTCCAACCTTCGCCTTGCATCTCGTAGGGGTCCAGAATACAACAGTGGTCCTTCTAAAGAATGGGATGTGAATGCAGAAAATCCTAATTTGGATCTCTCTCTTGCTGCCCTGAATATTGAGGACGATTCTGGAAGTGGAATTGGTGCATCATCTTCTTCAGCACCACCATCCACTATTGAGCATTCTGCTGCTTCTATTTTTGATGAGGATTGTTATGATGAGGATTAGTCTTTTGTGACTTGTCTCTATAGGTCTTGCAGCCTTATAGTCTTTATTGTACTTGCAGCCTCATATACTAATATAAATAAAGGCTGATTTTGGATTTTCCAGTTCCTATATTTTTATTTTCATTATGTGATTATTCATGACTCATGAGTAAATGTGATGTAAATTTAATCTTAATGTTTAAATGTAATAAATTATAATCATATAATGTAAATGTATCATTAATGCTTTATGATTGCACATATATATATTAATAATTTTTAAATATTTTTAATATATATATATATATATATCTATATTCGCGTTTCCCCGTTTCCAAAATTTGGGGAGGTCGCGTTTCGTATCGCTTCCCGTTTCGGAAACTCGTTTCCGTTTCCCCGTTTCGTGCAACTTATCCTAGGAGCAACCACAGGGCCAAGAGTATACTAGGATTGATATACTTAGATATCTGCGGACCTATGTCTGTTAAAGCTCTCAGCGGTGCCGAGTATTTCCTTACTTTCATTGATGACCACTCGAGGAAAACTTGGATCTATTTTTTGAAAACCAAGGATGAGGTTTTCTGTCGATTCAAGGAGTTCAAGGCTCTAGTGGAGAATCTGACAAGTAAGAAAATAAAAGTCTTGCGCTCAGATAATGGTGGAGAATATGTCGATAAGGACTTCACTGATTTTTGCACTAAGGAGGGCATCAAAAGAGAGTGGAGAGCGCCCTATAATTTGGAGCAGAATGGGGTGGCAGAAAGGAAAAGCATGACTATTGTAGAAGTAGCTAGGGCCATGCTGTATGATCAGGATATGCCAAAATTCCTGTGGGTAGAAGCATGCAACATAGCTGTCTACGTTCAGAACAGGACTCCTCATCAGGCATTGGGCAAGATTACTCCAGAGAAAGTATTCACTGGGAAGACACCTGAAGTCAGTCATTTCAGGATATTTAGGAGTTTAGCATATTGTCGCATACCCGAAGAAAAGAGGAAGAAGCTGGATTAGACTGCAGAAAAGGGGTATCTGGCAGGATATAGTGAGAACGCTAAGGCATACAGGATCTATCTTCTAGGGAGGAGGAAGGTAGTAGTACGACAAGATGTAAAGTTCATGGAGGACAGAGCTTTCAGAAGATCTCGCGAAATGCCTTGCAAGGAGCAGTCGAAAGAGGATCCGTTGGTCATGCCTCTTCAACCAACGGAAGTGAACAATCCTTCCTCAGATCAGGAAGATTCTCTGGATGAGGAAGAGGAGCAAACAGAAGCACCTGTTGGCAGAGGAAGAACTAGCAGGGAACTTCCTCAGATTCTGCGTGATGCAGAGAACTTCATTGGAGATCCAAGGAACAGTAAAAGGGAGCGAAAATAGCCAGACAGGTATTAGGCGTTAGTAGCTCAGGATCGAGAGCCTGCCAACTTCAAGGAGGCAGCTTAGCATCAGGTCTGGCTAGATGCGATGGTGGAGGAGTATAACTCCATAATGGTAAATGATGTCTGGGAGGTGGTGTCAAGGCCTCAAGATAGATTTGTGGTAGGTTCAAGATGGATCTACAAGATCAAATATGCTGCGGACGACAGTATTGAAAAATACAAGGCTAGGTTTGTGGCTAAGGGGTATGCTCAAAAGGAAGGGATTGACTATGAGGAAACTTTCGCCCCGGTAGCCAGGTATACATCTATTAGGACCGTGATATCTCTTGCAGCCCAGATGGGATGGGAGATCCATCAGATGGATGTCAAGACAACATTTCTGAATGGGGTAATAGAAGAAGAAGTATACATTGAACAACCAGAGGGCTTTGAAACTCATGAGAAGAAGTCTCATGTATGCAGACTGAAGAAAGCCTTGTATGGGCTGAAGTAGGCACCAAGAGCGTGGTATGGTCGAATAGATGGCTACTTGCAGAAGATGGGGTTTGTCAAGAGTGACGCGGATCCAAATCTCTACTATCTGGTCTTAGAGAGTGAGCCACTTATCTTAGTATTATATGTGGATGATCTCTCCCTGACAGGATCATCCAGACTCATTGAAGACTGCAAGAAGAATCTAGCCACAAAGTTCAATATAAAGGATCTGGGACGAATGCACTATTTTCTAGGGTTGGAAGTTTGGCAGCAGAAAGGAGAAATCTTCCTTGGGCAAGGAAGGTATGCTACAGGAATTATGAAAAGGTTTGGGATGGGAGACTGTAGACCTATGGCTACGCCAATGATCACCAACTGGAAGAAGATTAATGCATCAGAAGATAAGGATGTCGATCCCACCCTATACCGACAACTCATAGGGTCCCTGATGTATCTAGTCAATGCCAGGCCAAATATTTGCTACACTGTCAACACCCTCAGTCAGTTTATGGTGGAACCAAAGAGGGTTGACTGGGCAGCAGCCAAGCACGTTCTCAGGTATTTACAGGGAATAGTTGATTATGGGCTCTTGTACAACAAGGGGAAGGATATCAGGTTGAGTGGATTTACTGATGTAGATTGGGCAGGAAGTTCAGTGGATCGGAAAAGTACCTCTGGGTACTATTTCAACATTGGATCAGGAATAACCTCCTGTTGCAGTAGGAAACAGAAGTCCATGGCTTTGAGCTCGTTTGAGGCAGGATATATGGCAGCAAGCACAACTTCGTGTGAGGCCATATGGCTTAGAAAACTGTTGGTAAACCTATTCAGAAGAAATATGGAGGTGACCAGGATCATGTGTGATAATCAGAGTTGCATCAAACTCTCTGAGAATCCAATATTTCATGATAGTTCAAAGCATATTGATATTCGGTGTCACTTTGTCAAAGATTGTGTCCAACGTGGAGTTGTACAATTGAGTTACACTCCTACAGGGGAACAAGTGGTAGATATCCTCACCAAGGCCCTTGGAAAGTCAAAATTTGACTACTTCAGAGAAAAGATGGGGATGGTAGAGAACCCCTTTCAGAAGTAGTGTGTTAGCAACACGAATGAAGAAGGAGTTGCAGTGCAGATGCAGTGTTGGGAGAAAGGACCAACAACAACACAGATGTAGAGGGAGTTGCAGTGTTGGGAGAAAGGACCAACGACAACACAGATGCAGAGGAAGGTGCAGTGCAAATGCAGTGCTGGGAGAAAGGACTAGTAGCACCACGAATGCAGAGGGAGTTGCTGTACAGATGCAACAGTGGCAGTGGCAGAACCATGGGCAGCAGTACAGGATGCAGCAGTGCAGAGGATGTTGGGCAGGGAGGCCTAGCATCAGCACAAGTACCGATGCCGGATGATCAGAGTAATACTCAGTGAGGAGTATTGCTAGAGCACAGTCCTCGCTAAGAGGGAGTGTTGATTTGGGGTAGCATCGGATGTGCTCTAGCCACAAAATTTGGTGGGGAGGTTGAGGCACATGAGATCTCCAATACCCAGAAAGGGTTTGGGTAGATTCTAAATAGATCAAGAGATATTAAAATAATTAATATTTTTAATGGAGTCCCTAAGTCTAAACTTAGGAAAAATAAAATATTAATGTGTATTAATATGAATTTGTGTTAGAATGGTCCAAAAGACATAGATCAAGCCAGATCAAATCTTAACTATTGATTAGGGACTTAATCTTGGCCGTTGAGATGTCAACAGAAAAAGTATAAGAGGAGGCTTGAGGGGCACTTGGAGAACACACTGAGGGAGACCAGTCAGTTCAATTTCTGGAGCGGGGTTTGCTAAGAAATTGAACTAGTGGTCTAGAGAGCAGTCAGGAGGCAGCAAGTACGGAATAGAGAGATAGGAGATCAGCGTAGAAGAGGCAGACCCAGAGCTAGAGGAAGCCACGCAGAGGCAATAGAGATTGCGTAGAGCCAGAAGGGCCTGCGTCAACCACACAGAGGTTACAGGAGTGACACAGAAGCCCAGAAAGGCTGCACAGAGCCTCAGTAGGCTAACGTAGAGGGTTTCAGGTTGTAGCAGAGGTCAGTAGGGCCTACGCTGGGTTTAGGAAAGTGCTGGAAGTTTGTCTATCTGTGGGTAAACCAGTTTGGCACCCTGTTGTACAAGAAAATTGCTGAATAATAAAATCCTCCCTTGCTGCACCGGTTTTCCCACATTGGGTTTTTCAGGGGACATTAGTCCAAAATAACTGTGTCAATGTGTGCATATTTTTGTTTCTCTATTTCAATGTGATATGTGCAGCAGCGTTTATTTTAATGTTTGTTGAAGTAATTTCATGAATAACTTATGATGAAATAAGTAGGAAAAGTAAATCAGTTGTGACAGTGTTAGAATTTTCACAATTCTAAGTTTGATTTCTTTCTATTTGAATCAACCTAGACTGCATGGCACTTATTTCCCGAGCATGCTCAATTCTCATTTCCTTAATCATCTGCGTTAATTTTTTAATTGGGGCATGCTCTACCTCCCTTATTTCCTTTCCTTTAGATTTAGCTGGACCTCTTTCAAAACCAAGAATCTCTGATTTGTTGTACCTATTTTGTCACAAGTCGAAGGAAGTAGTTGTACAATTTTTTTCAAAGTTCAGAATCATTAGGTAGCTAGTTCTTATGTCATTATAAACCCAATTTATGCAAATTGTAATGTAAATGATGCTAGTATGACTGTTTAATTATGTAACAACCTAGGTAAGCCTATGATTTTGGCAACGAATTTCATCCTGGGAGGTTTTTCGTCTCACAAATTTATGTGTGTTTCTAAACATGGATAATCGGCAGAGTTTTCCCCTCCAGCTTAAACCCCAAAGCTAGGCTGGAGTTCATTGACAAGGTCTTAGGGGAGTCCTAGTGTTCTTAGTCGTGTTTATTGTAAAAGTGATTTGAGAATAATTTAAGCTATTTGGCTAAACTATTTTATTACATATCACTTGATCTACTAGATCATATTGTGTTGTAGAATTGGGTAAAAATTATGAGGGTCTATAATGAACGGGTATTTCCCCTTTGAGGGTTGAATCTGTAATTATCTGATGTAAAAAATATTTTAGTGCATGGTTTCTAAAAAAAATTTTTAGAGAAATTAATTTCTCCAAGTGGAAATGACCAAAAAATTCGTTGGTAAAAAATAAACTAATTTTTGGAGGTCCCCCACCAAGGCAAAAATGGATATTTTAAAAAAAATTGAGCCTTTGGACCTTGGTGCTTAAGTCAAAGTCAGTGTTTGAGGAAATTAATCCAATAAATCAATTTTTAGACTAATAAAAAATGGTTTTTATGAGAAATTTGAAAATTACTCAAAAATAAATATTTTCGACAACAAAGATTAAAAGATGATCAAATATTTATCAACAGTTGAGATTATTTTGACAGGGATCAAGCCAACTAGCTGTTATTTTCCACTTGGAGGATTTATTAAACGCTGGTGTGAAACCACCTTTCTGCTGGGAACATTTGAAATTCATAATAAAATACTTTGGGTACAGTTCATGGTTTCTTTGTCTCATTGATCTATGGTATGTGTTGGGCATGTGCTTCCCTATATTGTACTTAATTTTTTCAACAGCTTGTTTATTCATTAGATGGTGATAAGAACATTCTATTGGTAGATTTTGGGTCTATCTTAGGTGATCTGATTCGCCATATTTCTAACAAGCTTTCTTGAAGAAAATATATAGAGTTTGCAGGTTCCCAGGCCCTTGGGCTCCAAGTTCACACACTTTGGGCACAAACTAACCTTGTTTGGACTTCGGGAAATTTATGTGATTTCCTTACTTCATTAAGATTGTGGTTAAATATCTATCTTTTGAAATACATCAAGCCATTGTCATTATTATCAAAATTATTCTTCCAAAAGTCTTTCAAGCATTGTATATAACTTGTAAATTATTTTTATAGAATAAATTTTTCTAACCCTTGTTTTGTAGCAGTTGGGGTTTGGGGTTTTATTTTACTCTTTTGTATATATTGGGGTTTGGGTATTTTTATTTATTTTATTTTCATTTGTGCAAGTGAGATTCAAGCTATTTGAAGAAATTTATTGGGTTTTGAGCTAGATCTAGGCCCTTGAGGTAAGATCTAGTCTCCAAAATTTTTGCAAGGTCAACATCAAAGGAAATCGGACAAATTTGCAAATATGAAGTGGAAAATCGAATCTGGCAAGGGTTTGAGAATTTTTTTTCGCCTTAGCATGGCCCTTTTTCTCCTTGGTTGTGGCCTTTCTCTCTTCCTTGGGTGAGTCACAGGCCTGGTTTGGCCTTCAAACCCTAGTCGAGCCCCCCTCTTTCCTAGATGGCTAGCCTAAAGGCCTTTTTCCTTTAAGCTGCAGGCTTTAGGGCCTCTTTCCAATCGTCGGCACTCCGTCTAGCCTTTCCTGCCCTTCTAGCCCTTCCTCTCCCCTCCATCCTCCTCCATCTGCCCTTCCTCCCTCTCGGCTGCCTATTCTTCCTAAGCCACAACCTCATTTGAGGCCTAGCGTGCCCCTTTGTGGGCATTTCCCTAAGCCATAGCCCTGTTAGAGCTTGCGACAGGCCTAACTAGGCTTCCCTCACCTTAACCGCAAGCCTAACTAGGCCTCCCTCCTTCTGCAGCTAGGCCTATTAGGCCTTTCTTGTGTGCCGCTGCCCCCTCTAGGCCTTGGCAGCCTTAGCGTCAAGCCTTCTTGGCCTTGGAACCTTCATCTTTACCCTCATTTGCCCTCTTTTCATCTCTGTGGTTCGTCATCTGATTTCTGGACTGATTCTTGGTGTATCTTGCACTTATATTGGAGCTAATTTTATGTTTATAGGTGTGCCAGTCACTAGAATAATTTTTTATAAGAGGACTAGCCCTCTTCAAGGCCTCAAAGCCTAGTGGTTTGCTCCCTCTAAACCCTCATTTTACTCACTGTTTTGCTACAACGAGTTAAATCTTTCACAACAGTCATAAAAACACTCATAAAAGTTGCCCTAATAATTCACAAATTGCTTCACATACTAAGGAATTAATTGCACATATTGAGCATTCTTTGTTTGGGCAAGTTTCACATATTTTATTGACTGTCATCTATGTTTGGAATGCATCATAAGGTCTGAAATCATAACAGTGGCATTTCCACCATTAGAAGGCCTAATACATCGAAAGGGTGGTAATTTGAAATGTGTTTTTTCCATTTGGCTTCCATCACTTGCATTTCGCATGCATATGCATCTCATACATTGCATCTAAAATGCTATAAAGTGTTTTAACTCTATGCTGTCATAAAACTCATTTATTACCCATTTGAATAATATTGGAACATAAGTAACATAAGCTTCTATTGTTCATGCTTTAATAAGTTCATTGTGGAAGAAATTTGCTTCATTAGTGTTATTGTTGTCTAGCAGTGGATATGGATACTATTATTCTCTTGCATCTTGTAAGCTTTTCACAATCTCTAAAGTTATAAGTTTGCAATAATAATCCCACTCTCTAAAGCACTTAACATTAATGTCAAGAATATCTTGTTGAGTATCTTGTGTTACACCAATTGTCTCTTTGAAAATCTAATTGTTTCTATCAATCTAATTGGCATTGAAGTAACTTGTTTGAAGGAGCATTGAATCATCTAAGATCTAAGTGTTCTTAACTTGAAAATTTGTGGAATATCTCTTGAATAATTGGCATTAAGAAATCTAATTTGGAAAGCCTCTAATTACATAAGAACATTGATAATCTCATATTGTCTCATTGGCTAATTGTTATAAGTGGATAAGTGCTCTAGTTTCTTTACTTGTTATCATTGTCATCATTTCTTGGTTAATATCTTTGTGGATGATAACTTTATCTTGAGCATATTGGTGATTTTTGATTCAAGAAATTATTAAGCAATTGTTCTATGGATATATCTTGTATCTTGTTGGCACTTGTTAATTTGGCACATATTCTTGTGGTTGAGATTATCCCTTATTTACCATTGTTAAATACTTGTTGTCATAACTCAAGATCAAATTTTAATTAAGTACTTAAAGAAACGTTAACAATCTCACCTTAAGAAGCACTCGTTCACCTTGCATCTCATTCTAGAGCTAATTTTGCATTTAATAATTTACCTCCAAGCATAAGCTTGGTTGATAGAGAATAGGACCACCTTTCTCATCAGGTTGAGAAGCTTAACACCTCTTTAGTGGTTAACCCGATGACCTTGCAGTCATCAGAGCCACAGTCTCTGCAGTGTCGGAGACACCGGGTGGTTAGTACCTAAGGGGAGGTATCGTTAATCAAGCCTCTACTTGCTTCCCCTTGGTCTCTTTCTCACAACCTACTCTAGAGACTAGCTTCAAAATAGTTAAGAGGAAGGATACATCTAGAATAGGCATCTAATTAAAAGCAATCAAGATTCTTGCATCACACCTAAGTCTTAGGATCTGCATAGCATATAGGATAGTTAAGCATTCAAGCAATGATTGTTCATCCGGTTACTTGGTCTTTAATCGATATAAAGCAAGAAATCGACTCCGTAAGGCACTGGTCTCACATCTAAATCTAATCTAATCTATAAATCTTTCTAGATCAACCAAGTAGCTAGGCCATTCAATCGTGTCTCTCAGACTCATTGGTTGCCAACTTGTCTTTCATTTCCATCTTCTATTAGGGGCTACCCCCCATAGCCTGCTATTGGGAGACAATTAGAACGGAGAGGTCGGGGATCAGAGTGACAACCCCCAACTTGAGTCGTTGTCGCATTGTGCCTATACAATTTGAACGACAACATTTTTTGGCGCCGTTGCCAGAGATAGATTTTTCTGTCCTTGGTCCTCATGACATTTTTTCAATCTTTCATCATTTCCTTCATCTTTGCATCCTGTCATTTTAGCTGGCAACGCCACAACATTTTTTGGCGACGCTGCCGAGGACCAATTTGTTGGACCTTGGCATTGCGACATTCTTCTTAATTATCCTCACCTTCTCATTATCTCGTCATTCATTATCCCACCAAGCGACACATTTTATGGCGTCGTTGTGATCTCTTCATCTTCTCATCACTTTATCCTTTTTCCTCTTACTAATATTTTCATCTACCTGCATCTTTAGCACATGGACATTTCAATTGGTTTCTTGTTTGGGTGGAAACTCCACTTATTCATCCATTTACAGGGGCTTACTCTAGAAGAAATCCTGGTAGCTTGCTTAACCTCTCTCTCAATGCTTGGTTGAACAAATTATATTCTAGTAAGCACTCATTTTTCTTAGACAGGAAGCTCTCCCTTTTATCCATTTGCTTCTATCTGACTAGCTTTTCGGTTTTCTCCTTCTGGATTTTGGAGCTAGATTCATGTTCATGTGGTGATTCTGTTTCTTTCATTTCTTCCGAGAATTTCTGCTAGAAGCTCGCTTCTTGTGGATCTCTTGTTTTTCTTGAACAAGGATCTCTCTCTCTAACATCCATTAACTCCTTCCCCTTGAAGCAAGTCATCATGGATGACTTGTTCTCCCCATGTCATTTTATTAACATTCAAGGTCATCCTCATGACCTTCCGGAGAAAGAAGTTGAGGAAAAGAAAATTAATCAGGTTAAAGAATTAAAGGAAATCATTAAAAGTATGCAAGTTGAGCATAGAAATCAAATCGTTGATATGCACAATCACCTAACTAATATGGAGAAGGCTCAGGGGAATGCGCCACATCAAAATGTGGCATGTTGTAGACCTTGTGACCATTTTCATTACGAATCCACTTGTGTCATTCCAATAAGGATTTGAGATAGTGGGAAGGCAGGAACAAATGATCAAAGGGATGTTATCAAGTATTTAGCTTAGTTGCTTAGAAATATGCAATTCAGTGAAGCTCAGTTGATGAAAGCCGTGAAACTCAACCAAGAGAATCACTCTGAGGAAATGAGATCTATGCACAACAAGATGATAACTATAGAAGAAAAACATGTTGAGGAGTTGAGCACCATAAAGGAAAATCATAAGAAAGAAATGAGCTCTATGCAAGACAGGGAAGTCAGTCTTCAGAACAAGTTATTAACCATAGAAGAGCAACATGTTGAGGAAATGAAAACCATGGAAGTTAATCATTCTGATTAGATTTCCATCATGAGAGCATAATACACACAAGTAATAAAGAATCAAGCGCAAGGAATTCCCTCCTCCAGAGAGAGGCTGGGAGTCGTGCACTGACCCTACGATGAGGGTCCCAGTTGCACATTGAGATCTGGCAGCTCTTGAGGGCCTGGGGTCATTCTTGGAGCTGTGTGACCATAGGGTGAGTGGTTCACCTTCCCCTATATATATGCTGTGTACAAGGTGAGTGGTTCACCTTCCTCTATGATGCTCCTTAATGATATATGCATAAGATGAGTGGTTGACCTTTTTCTATGACATATGAGTAGGATGAGTGGTTCACCTTCTCCTGCAAATACCCTAGTGAGATGTAATATTCCTAATTAGCCATGGCTAATTAGAATATTCGATTTTGCTCAATTTTGCCTTCTATAGTTATTTGTAAATAAAAAGGTGAGGAAAAGGGGACATAACTCACTTTTAGAATAAAAGTCACTTCCTAGTAGCACAACGTTGTGACTTAAAGGGGAGCCAGGGGGGGCCAAAGGACCATGCAGAGATGGGGCCCACACAGACACTTGGAGGGACTGCGTAGATGGAAAGGGAACACGTGGCAAGAGGGGATTACATTGGAGGAGGTGAGCCTTGGGATTGGGAGAGGCCAATGCTATAAAGGAGAGAGGAGCCCCCTCATTTTGTCATTCGATTATGAGCATTTGAGCTAGTCACTTCGACTTGGAGCACGCTGGCTGTTTAGCCTGTCTGCAGCACTGTTTAGTGCACTGAGTGTCTCCGTTCGGAGATCTCACCCTTAGCCCCGGGGGACTTCGAGTGCCTACTCGGGCAAGGTATTTTCAACATTGAGGTGGAGTTGAGCATTGGAAGACTGCGCAGTCTTCAGAGAGAGGGACGCAGTTCCGGATTGAGGATTTGTGGAGAAGTTGAGCTGGGATATCGAGCAAGGGATCAACTCTTGCATATTGGAGTGGTTTGGCAGAGTTTCAGGCAGTATTTTAGAGGATTCTACTCAGTTGCAGCGCAGGGCCTTGAGAGATTGCGTGATTCTTGAAGGAGGCGATTTTCGAGGGTTGGCCATTTTAGAAAAGCTTTCTGGGTTTTTCTGGGTTTTCTGAGTAGGGGCGGATTCCAGAGTTTCACCATTTTCTGAGGAGGGGAACAGCCCCAAATCCACAAAGAGGCCATTCCTTTGTTATTCTGAGTGTATTTCTTCACTTGCTTGGTGCAAGTCGAGGTGCCATCCTTTTGATCACCTCCTATACTCATTCCATTACTCAGTATAATAAAATGTCTTAGCATTTCTCTCTACATTTCTCAAGTATCTGCTTATATTTCATGCTTGTATTATTATATGTTACACCACTGTTATTTTTATCATTTTGAGTTTCCCGGTTATTATATTATTTGTGCGTATTTGGTTGGAGTTTACTGGGGTAAAGGGGAAAATCTCTGAAACGGGATATTACAGTGGTATCAGAGCATAGACCTACCTCAGCCTGTGGAGCTAGCAATCTATGACACTGGGGGAAAAGCCCTACATCTGTTACAGAGGTAGGAGATACAAAGACACTGGGCGTAGGTTGGAGAGCACCTACAGAGAGAGAGACTGTGTTCTAGTAGTGGACGCAGAATAGGAGGAGCCTATTGTGGACATAGGACAGGAGGAGCATGTGGTGGACGCAGAGCAGGAGGATCCGATGGCGGATGATGACGGGAAGAAATTTGCCTCAAATCAGTGCAGGATCTGTCGAGGCAGATTGAGGTGATGGGGCAGAGATTCACGACAGTGGAGGCTAGACAACGTGAGAGCCCACGAGTTTTCCAGGTTGGAGAGGGATTAGGTGCATCTCACCATTTGCCAGAGCAGGGTGCCACTTAGCGTGATACTACTCAGCAGGTGGCCTCACATGCCCCTATACGCTCTACCATGCCCACTTTCCTAAGAGCAGATACAGGGGCCGGAGCACAATAGGAGGCAGAGCCCGGTCATATGGGCGATTATTTTGCGGAGTACCAGGCCTATGGGCAGGAGTTCAGGGATGCTCTCTCATTCAGAGACTTTGTTCAGCTCCAGCGGGATAGTAGACCCCGCGACCATCATAGAGGATACCAACATTATCATGATGGAGACACCCACTGCACTGCTAGTAGATTTCACTTGCCTACGTTTGATGGCTCATCAAATAGTTCGGCAAGGTCTTGGGAGGAGAAGTTGGACATCTATTTCCAGCTTAACCAGATGTCGGAGACAGGTCATCAAGGTGGCGACATTACATTTGGATGGTGAGGCCCAGGATTGGTGGTTCCATGGGATGGTTACACTCGGGCATTCCATAGTGACGACATAGGCCGAGTTCACCAGGAGATTGATGGAGAGGTTTGACCGGAGGGATCCGGAACAACACTTTGTTGAGCTAACTAGGCTCAAACAGACAGGGAGCCCAGAGACCTACATTGCGGACTTTTTGAGGGTTTCAGTGATGGTGCCAGATCTATCCACGGCATGGAGGATCTACATGTATGTTGAGGGGTTAGCAGAGCCACTTCAGGGTCTAGTAGGGGCAGATTCCAGAGTTTCAACGTTTTCTGAGGAGGGGAACAGCCCCAAATCCATGTTTGATTTCCAGCAGTAGCAGCAGCATGGCAGTTTTCCAGCAGCATCCATGCAGAGGCCATTCCTTTGTTATTTTGAGTGTATTTCTTCACTTGCCTGGTGCAAGTCGAGGTGCCATCCTTCTTATCACCTCCTGTACTCATTCCATTACTTAGTATAATAAAATGGCTTAGCATTTCTCTCTGCATTTCTCGAGTATCTGCTTATATTTCATGCTTATATTATTATATGTTACACCACTGTTATTTTTATCATTTTGAGTTTCTCGGTTATTATATTATTTGTGCGTATTTGGTTGGAGTTTACTGGGGTAAAGGGGAAAATCTCTTAAACGGGATATTACATGGGATGCATATATGCATCTGTCAGTTGTCACATGTGGACGTGTCGGTGGGACGTGGTTCATCCTTTTCCCACATGTAGGATGCTCATTCCCTATGATTGATGGTTGACATGTCGATGGGACATGGTTCTTCCTTTCCCCACATGTAGGATCCTTCCTATGATTGTTGGTTTGCATGCATGTAGGACATGGTTCATCCTTTCCCTACTCTCAGTGGTTTGCATGCGCATAGGATGTGGTTTATCCTTTCCCTATGATTGTTGTGACATGTGACTGTAGGATGTGGTTTATCATTTCCCTACATGTGGTTGTGAGCAGGATGTGATTTATTGTTTCCTTGTTATTGTCCCAACATCATTCCTAACCATGTAGTCCAGGAGACATGGGAAGTACCTCTCATTTGGCCAATGAGTTGGGAAAAATGGTTAGGGACCATAGCACTACTGATGGACGCATCGTGTACTGCTGTACACCCTATGTCTAGGATGCATGATGTTCAAAAACAACTTGATCACTTGGAATCAAGTCTGATTAGGGGTTCTCCCCTTGGTTATGTAGACTGACTTTTGTCAGTGGAGAGTGGCAAGGTTTTTTGCCTCACTCTCGATCAGTCTTCTTCATTATCTATATCAGTGTTCAGCAGAGTTGAGACGAGATGTATAGATGGTACATGATGTCAAGATGGCATGACGAGCGATGGTCGTATATTGGCGAGTGGAAATCCCTCTAGTTGAGAGGGAGTGTTAAAATTGGCAACTAGACCCTGTTACCCACCATTTTGTGGGTAATATCCCTAGGAGAAATTTTTCTCCAAGATGGTCCTCAGCCAGCAGCCAACAACCCCTTGCAGCCACCGGCTAGCTCATTGTACCATTTTTTTGCCACTTGAGCCAACCATGTGGTCTGTTGCCCATCTGCCATGATCATATGTTTGAAGGTGGACCTCCCAAATCTAAAGGTATGCCTTGTCATTTGGAAATTAAGTGTTGTAGTTTGCTTATCATGGACACTTATGGGCATGGATTAATGGGGGGTATTTGGCGGAAAGAATGGACTAGGTATGTTGTTTTGTCCCCTAGACCCCTTTTAGGAATTAACCTGGATTCTAGTCCTCTGGGATCTCTTTTACTGACCATTTAGTTCTAGGGATGGTATTTCATGGGAAACCCCGATTTTGGTTGTGTGGTTCGCTCCCTTGTCTGCTTATATTACCTTCTTTCCATTCATCCTATGCCATTCATCATTTCTCCTTCCTGGGTCTACATAGGGTTAGCTTGCCCCTTCCCCTTGCCCATACCTTGGGTCATGGCCTGGAATGAAGCTTGAAGGTTGACGCGGCTGAAAATAAAATGAAAGCATATATGGCCACATTCAACAAGAAAATGTACCACAAGATGCAAAAGATGGCCATGATAAATACATTTAGCATGTGGGCAAAAGCTAGTACATGAGTTCTACCCCATCATCATGGCCATCACCATGGTTCCTACAGGTTCTATGAGCCTTTTTCGTCATATAGGAACCCATAATTGTCCCGACTCCTAACCCCTGGTGGGCGATGAACCGCCACACCTTAAAAGGGGTAATTCACTGCTATATCTTATACAAAATGCTTTAAACCCTTGAGCCCTGAGCAGATAATCAAAGAAAATCATAAAAAGGCAAAAGGCATATAAACAAGGGTGGAAAAATCAAGGTCGGGGCACCTCATGTACCGTAATTTCTCCCTCCTGCACATTATAAACCCAAGTGTGGGCTTCCTTCTTATTAGCTACCGTTGTACCCCAGCATGTGACCCAGGGCTACCCCCTCTCATTCCCTACTTCATTCACCTATCTGTCACATGCCACCACCTTTTGAAGGGTGTACCTTGACTATATTATCCCCTGTAGAAGTAGAAACCACCTAATAGGATTATTGGTTAACACCATTTGGAGTTTAGGAGACATTGGCACATCCTGAAGCCCATTATGGAAGGGCAGGTCATTATGAAGTCCCCATCTGTGGTCCATGATTAGGTAAGCTCATTTACTTTATTTCTCTAATGAATTGTTGTACTGGAAGGCTAGGGGATGCATTGGATCTTATGCATGATTGCAAATGGTTTCCATCTTGGGTTTGGTTTCCCTATACAGGGTCCTAATCCTCCAGAGGTCTACATTGGCACACGTAGGGTGAGTGTTGAGAGCCATGGACCTCCACATCAACAGATTGCACTCCATGGAGCCCCACCGTTATTCATAGATTGCTCGTGGTTCACTTATTGGACGAGGAAGATGCACTTGATCCCAGCTAGCCCCAGATCTACACCATACACTTGGCAAATGATCTAGGACTTGCACGATGATGTGGCATCACTTGCACCATCATCCTAGCCCTTGCAGGCAATCTACAAGCATCTTCGATTTGTTTGGAGACCCATGAGGACACTTGTGTGCCCTCACATGTCATTTGAAGCACCACAGATTATTACAATGGGCCAACCCCTTGCCCACTGCTTTTGAAGGTCCTATTCTTCATTGTGGCACCCGTGGAACTCATTAGGCCTCTTAGAGGACCGTACGGCATGCATAGATTTATTTGACCTCTTGAGAGGCTTACTTTTTCATTTATGAGCTAGTTTGGTGGGCTTGTCACCAAAAGTTGAATTATTAGAACATTATTTTATTTTTGGGGCTTATGTAGGCTAGGAGGCTAATTCAAACTCGTAAGTTGTGTATAAATACAAGTGGGATGAGCTCATTTGCACTTCTAGAGGAAGAATTGGAGCTTTATGGATGCATTTTGATGTGTGGATATTGGTCTATCTGCTCTTGGAGCTTCTCTATTGTCAATTGTGAATGGTTTGATATGCTCTATTACATGTAAGTACATGTTTTTTAATGTTATTCTTGTTTACTTTTGTCATATATGTTAGACTAAGATTTTCGCTGTTCTAGGGCTAAGTGCTGCATGCATTTACTGCTTAAAATTGTGGAATTTGTCTCTATTATAACATCTCTCAATATGTGGGCCATGTAATAGGAGCGAAATTTCCTAGGGGTAATTCTATCAAAGGATTTGACCTTGATAAGCCATTCCTTTTGCACATCGAAGTATAAACGATGCAAAGTTGCTTCTTCTTGACCTAGAAGGCAAGCGAAGTGATCTTGAGGCCTCCTTGACTGGAAACCAAGAAATCCTACTCATATTCATCATAGACTCCATTCTCCCAAAGATTAAGGCACTGATCTACCAAGGGTGGTCACTAAAAATCATATTCTTTCACCTCCTTCTAGGTCTAGCCAAGTTGGGGTACCTATGGCATCAATTTCCTGACAAGATAGCCATAAAAAAAATTTGATCTCCTAGGGTCTTCTGCGCTGGCCTTTGCTCTGGCTCTCCTCTAATTTTGAAGCCATTTCGACGTTGGAGTTGGGAAAAAAGGCAAGCTCTAGCTCCGTGATAAAAAATTGCCCTGCCATCCCCAAGGCTAGTACTTCATAGGGTCAAAACAACATCTTCAAGTGAAATTATTTCTTTGATCCTTTCCCCCACCTTGTCTAGGGTAAGAATATCATTGGTTGCTACATACTTTCCTCATACCCTACACTAGGTCCACTCGACCCTGTGTGGTCCCGCTCCTTTAAAAGATCATTTTTCAAGAACCATTCGGGATATCAATTTTAACAAGGATTTTAGGGATTGGGGAACTCCTTCACAAGTCTTATCCCATAAACCTAACCCTCAAATCCTCTCTTCCTTTCCCTAGAATACATAGTACCTTGCTTAGAAAGAAAGCAAGCTCCATCCTTCAAACTCTTCTTGGAAAGGGTTTATTCAGGTCACTCATATCCATTGAATTATCCTACATTTGTGATTCCATATATACTAGGTCTCCTCCCATTGGTGAAAGTCCGTAAATAGAAGGGAGCCTTAGCTGAGGTGACAGTGGGCTAAGTCTCCATTTGTTGCCCTTGGCCTAGCATTTGCCCTTTAGGGATCCCCCTTAGGTCCCCTAATAATTTGAGCGGTAACAGGGCCAAATTCCACTTCTGATAGCTCAGTTGATGGAGATAATTATTGCATTAAATTCCTCTTTTCGAGAGGATCAAAATCAACCTAAAGATCATTAAATTTGGATAAGGAAAAATGTAATCTTGAGAGGAAGCCCACTCATGTGTAATTTATCAAGGTCAGTTTGGGGTATTTTAATCAAGTGGAACCCCTCTCCATCTCCTATAAAAGGAAGTGTCCTCTAACCTTAATTGACACATCGATCACATAATTCTTCTCTTTGAAATAGCCGCAGAAGAAAGATAACTCCAGCGAAGGAGGAAAGGCTAGGTTAACATCATTGTTGGGCTGTTTAATGGGCTGAATTTCTCAGGCAAGGGGCCGAGGTTGTTAGGGGTAGTTTGGGCTAATTGGAGATTTGTTCTGGGCAGCGTTCATCACCTTTTGTAGGCTGAGACCCTACAAGAAGGCAACCACGAGTTTAAGGGTTGTTTAGGAGATGTTTCAAGGCTATTGTATGTAGGGCTTCTCTTGTGTAGGTGGGCCACAACATTGTGAGGTTGATTTAGGCAGGATGCAAGCCTAAAGGAGTTTGGTCAAGGGTCAAAAGAGTGAGAGACTACCTAGGGTTTGCCGTAGACTCTACATTGGGCAGCAGGTGAGTCTTGAGACAATCTTGAGGGCTGAATCTAGCCTAGATCAGCCTAAGAGTATGGGTAGATTTACTAAAGAGGAGCCACAGTCTTGAAAGGAGGTTTGAAGGTGAGTAGAGTAGTTGAAGCAGTCAGCCAATAAACCCTAACTAGGATACAATTTGCTGCTGAAGAAGCCTGAGCTCAAAAGAGACTACTTTGTTGATTTGGGGTAGCATCGGATGTGCTCTAGCCATGAAAATTGGTGGAGAGGCTAAAGCACATGAAATCTCCAAGACCTAGAAATGGCTTGGGCAGATTCTAACCGATTTGGGAGATATCAAAATAATTAATATTTTTAATGGAGTTCCTAAGTCTAAACTTAGGAAAAATAAAATATTAATGGGTATTAATATAAAACTAGGTTAGAAGGTTCCAAAAGTCATGGATCAAACCAAATATAATCTTAGCCGTTGATTAGAGATTTAATCTCGGCCATTGAAGGACCAATAAGAAAAGTATAAGAAGAGGCTTGAGGGTCAGTTGGAGAACATATTGAGGGAGACCAGTCAGTTCGATTTCTGGAGTGGGGTTAGCTGAGAAATTCGAACTGGTGGTCTGGAGAGCAGTAGGAGTCAATGGGTATGGAACAGAGAGTCGGGATCAGCACTAGAAGACCAGCGCAGAGGTTGGAGAGGTAGACGTAGAGCCTCTTAGGCAGACACAGAGGCAACAGACTGCGCAGTCACTGGAAGCCCTGCGTGGGTGACGTAGAGAGGCCCAGTGCTAACACAGTAGGTCTGGGAGCTATGTAGAGGCCAGTAAGCCTAACGCTAAGGTTGGGAGTAGTGCTGGAGAATTTGTTCTCTATTGGGTAAGCCAGTTTGGCACCCAGTGGTACTGAAGAATTGTTGAACAATAAAATCCTCTTTTGTTGCACCGGTTTTCCCACATTGGGTTTTTCTGGGGACATTTGTACAAAATATCTGTGTTGATGTGTGATTCTTGTACATGTGTTTGTTTCTGTATTATGGTGTGATATCTGCAATTGAATTTATTTTAATGTTTACTGAAGGGTTTTCGCAGATAACTTATTAGCAAATAAGTAGGTAAAATAAATCAGTTGTTGTAGTGATAGAATTTTCACATGGTATCAGAGGAAGTAATCAGAGACAGGAAGGGAAAATCAATTATGGGTTGAGACCATGATGCAGAGGCATCTACGTCAGGAGACTCGCACAGATTTTCAGAAAATTGCACAAGAGACAGTAACTTTGATTTCTCTATGTTGGCTTCCAGGTTGGAAGAAGAAGTGACTTGTGTGACTAGCTCTGCATCATCAGAGGTATGGTATATAGACAGTGGAGCGATGAGAATCCGGGAATGTTTCTCAGATTATCAGGAGGAGAGGATGAACTTTCAGGTCACCATGGGAAACAACGCAAAGTGTACTCCAGTAGGGAGAGGTACCATAGTTTTTTAAACAGAAACGGGAGAGTGGTTCCGTGCTACCAATGTGCTGCATGTACCAGGATTGGGGATGAATTTACTTTCCGTGTCGCAACTTCAAGGCAAAGGCTATGATGTTTTCTTCATCAAGGAGAAAGTATACGTCAAACACCTAAGCTGGAAAAAGAAAGTGCAGATCGGGATCAAAAGTAACAGGTTGTACAAACTACAACTAGAATCACCAATGGCACTAATAGGCAGTCATGGAGACAAGGATTTGAACGAACTATGGCACAGAAGAATGGGACATTTGCACCATGGGGCTCTGAGAATTCTCAGAAACACTGTAACAGGAGTTCCAGATCTTAGTACGAAACGAGATGATGTATGTAGAGGATGTGCTCTAGGAAAGTATGCTAAAGCAACATTTCCTAGAAGGAAGAACAGGGTTAAGATTGTACTAGGATTGATACACTCAGATATCTGCAGACCTATGTCCACTAAAGCTCTTAGTGGTGTCGAGTACTTCCTCACCTTCATTAATGACCACTGAAGGAAAACTTGGATTTATTTTCTGAAAACCAAGGGCAAGGTTTTCTGTCGATTCAAAGAGTTCAAGGCTCTAGTGGAGAATCTGATTGGGTAGAAACTAAAAGTTTTGCGCTCAGATAATGGTGGAGGGTATGTCGATAAGGACTTCACTGATTTTTGCGCCAAGCAGGGCATCAGAAGAGAGTGGAAAGATGCTTACAGTCCAGAGCAGAATGGAGTAGCAGAAAGGAAGAACAGGACTATTATAGAAGCAGCTAGGGCCATGATGTGTGATCAGGATATGCCAAAATTCCTATGGGCAGAAGCATGCAACACAACAGTCTATGTTCAGAATAGAACTCCTCATTGGGCATTGGGCAAGATTACTCCAGAGAAAGTCTTGATAGGGAAGACGCCTGAAGTCAGTCATTTTAGGATATTTGGGAGCTTAGCATATTGTCGCATACCCGAGGAAAAAAGGAAGAAGCTAGATTAAATTGTAGAGAAAGGATATCTAGTGGGATATAGCGAGAACGCTAAGGCATATAGAATCTATCTTTTAGGGAGCAGGAAGGTAGTAGTTCGACGAGATGTGAAGTTCATGGAGGACAGGGCTTTCAGAAAATGTCGAGAAATGTCGTCCGAGGAGTAGTCAAAAGATGACCTATTGGTCAAACCTCTTCAACCAACGGAAGTAAAGAATTCTTCCTCGGATCAGGAAGAATCACAGGACGAGGAGGAGCTAACAAAAGCACTTGCTGGTAGAGGAAGAACGAGTAGGGAACTTCTTCAGATTTTGCAAGATGCAAAGGACTTCATTGGTGTGCCAAGGAACAATAAGAGGGAGCGAAAACAACCAGATCATTAGTAGCTCAGGATGGGGAGCCTGCCAGTTTTCAAGAGGCAGCTCAACATCAGGTTTGGCTGGATGCGATGGTAGAGTACAACTCCATAATGGTGAACGATGTCTGGGAGGTAGTGCCAAGGCCTCAAGACAGATCAGTGGTAGGTTCGAGATGGATCTACAAGATTAAATACGCTGCAGACGGCAGTGTTGAGAAATACAAAGCCAGGTTTGTGGCTAAGGGGTATGCTCAGAAGGAAGGAATTGACTACGAAGAGACCTTCGCCCCAGTAGCCAGGTATACATCTATTAGAACCGTGATATCTCTTGCAGCACAGATGGGGTGGGAGATTCATCAGATGGATGTCAAAACAACATTTCTAAATGGGGTGATAGAAGAAGAGGTATACATTGAACAACCAGAGGGCTTTGAGACACATGAGAAGAAGTCTCATGTATGCAGATTGAAGAAAGCCTTGTATGGGTTGAAACAGGGACCTAGAGCGTGGTATGGTCGAATCGATGGCTACTTGCAGAAGATGGGATTTGTCAAGAGTGATGCAAATCCAAATCTGTACTATCTAGTTGTAGAGAATGAGCCTCTAATCTTAGTATTGTATGTGGATGATCTCTTCCTGACAGGATCATCTAGGGTCATTGGGGACTACAAGAAGAATCTAGCCACAGAATTCGATATGAAGGATTTGGGATGAATGCATTATTTCCTGGGGTTGCAAGTTTGGCAGCAAAAGGGGGAGATCTTCCTTGGGCAAGGGAGATATGCTACAGAAATCCTGAAGAGATTCAGGATGGAGGACTGTAGACCCATGGCTACTCCAATGATCACCAACTGGAAGAAGATTGATGCATCAGAAGACAAGGATGTTGATCCCACCTTATATAGACAGCTCATAGGGTCCTTGATGTATCTGGTCAATTCCAAGCCAGACATTTGTTACGCTGTCAACACCCTCAGTCAGTTCACGGTGGAGCCGAAGAGGGCGTGTTGACCTCTACTGGTCAACTACCCATGCAGTGCACCCCCTTTTCTTGACAGAAAGGGGCAGCACCTGATCGATGTGTCCGTGCCATCCAGCAGTCATCAGCAGCTTGATCATTTCAATTGTAAACCCAGTCTGCATGTATGAATTGTAAATAATCTAAGCAGATCAGAGTCATGTATGTAAAATTGCCTAGGTGGACCTAACTTTCTATGATAATCTATGTCCCGGAAGGTTTTTCGTCTCACCGATCCATGGATCGGCAGAGTTTTCCTTCAAACCTGACCCCAAAGCCGGGATGGATTTTGTCATTAGAACTTTAGGAGAATCCTAGTGTGTTAATCTGCTAGATTATAGTTGTGTCGCAGAACTGGGTGATTTATGAGGGTCTGTGTTAAGTGGGCTTGTCCCCTTGAGATGTAAGTTGTAAAAGTCATGATGTAATGTGTCTTGAGGGTCGAAAAATGTTTTAAATCCCCTCGTGAGTCCTAAGTCCTAGGTCCTAGGTGATGTTTCCAAAGGTTTAGTTCGATGATCCATTTAAAAAATGAAATAAAATAATAAAATAAATAAAAATTTAAAAATTTAAAAATTTAAAAAATGAAATAAATAAAAAATAAAAAATAATAAAAAATTTAAAAAATAATAATAAAAAATTAATTGAATAAATCGACGGATGAGATCAAGAGATGTCTTGATCCTCATCAACGGTCGAGATCATTTCTACATGGATCATTCGAACTAGCCGTTGGGATCATTTCCTTTATATAGAGTCTTAGGTGGTCATTTCAGATTCATTCGATCTGTGAGTCTAAGACTGAAGAAGCTCTCTTGTAAATCTTTTTCTGGTTAATAAAAGAAGACTTTGGGGTCCATATCTTGCTGGTGTTACTCTCTTAAAATGCTTTGTTTTGAGCTGTGCAGAAAACATCATTGAAGGAAATTTTGTGGGCGTTCGGGGAAGTTCTCGGCTGAACCAGCCAACTCTCGCAAGCATTTTTTGCTGAGCCCAGTTGGATTTGATCCTGGGTTTATCATTCAGTTTATTTTTTAAATTTGCATGAGATATTTTCTGAAGTTTTTCACAGTGACAATCTGAAATTTCTTTTCTTTAAAATATTTCTGTGCTTACTGCTGAAATCTGGCTGTTAAGGGGCCAAATCTGTACATTAATTTTCTGATCTAGGGTTTCATTTTTATTTTGCTTAGGTCCGGTTTATTTAGGGTTTCAATCTTTTGCTTTATGCAGATTTAAGATTAGGGTTTTATTCTTTTTACTTCTTTTATTTGTTTTGCAGTTGCTCAGCCAGCAAATCCAAGCCACAAATCGAAATACCCAGAGCTGAGCCAGCTTGCAGTGAAAGTTTATTTTGCGTATATGATCATTTTGTGTGCTGTTCGTGATAATTTCAAACGCGAATTGACAGAAAAGCAACATATACATCGTGTTGAGGTTTTCGCGAGGAGCTAAAAAACTGTTACGGTTTTGTGTGAATTCACATTTGGACATCAACCTGAAAATCATCCACGCAAATCGCGGCTGCCATCCTGCATACACCCAACATTTGAAAACTTGTTTAAAGGCCTTCAGTCGTTATTTGTTAAATGAATGGAATCGCGTTCTGATCGTAGGCGCAATTGATTGCCGTCACAGGTATCTGCGCATGTGTCACCAGGTGAGATCCAAACAATCTCAAATTGAAATCGCTCTATCACCGTCTACTTCTCAGCACGCAGGGGTGTAAGCTCTTACAGTGACGAGCAGCGTCTTCAAAGCCGGGTTCATTTCATTTCGCTGAAGGTAATCTGGAAAGACCATCACGCAGAGGGTAAGCATTGTTTCATTTTTGCCGTCGTCTGCTATCCAATCGCCCAGTGCAGCATCGTGTTTCCGAAATTTCGTGAGAATGACGGTATGAGGTATCACTCCGGGCCAGGTAAGCATTGTTTCGTTTCCGTCACCTTCCGCCATTCAATTTGTTTTGCGTGGTCTAGGGTTGCGTCGGTCAGTCTTTGTCTGCGTATTCAGAGTGGGCGTTTTTCGCTTGGCATTTTAAACTTTCAGTCAAAGTTTCATTATAGTTTTGTTTTATATTTAGAATAAATTGTATGTTAGTTTTTTTTAGATTTAAGTATGGTATCGATTTTAAAGACTTTAGTTTATTAGATTTTAGTTTTATGTTTTGTCATTTAGATTTTAATTTGATTTTTTTAGTTTAAATCTAAAATTTGTATAGTGTTGATTTATAGTTTAAAATAGATTTTAATATTTAGGTTTTAGATTTATGTTTTAGATTTTTGGTTAAGGTTTTAGATTTTAAATCGTTTCATTTTGATAGATATAATTTTTTTAAAAAAATAAAAAAATAAAAAAATTTAGACTTAGTTTTGATTAGATTTTGATTTAATCTTGTTTATTTAGATTTGATTTAATTAATTTTTAATGTGTTAGTTTTATTTTTAGAATTTAGATTTATAATGTTTTAAGTTAGATTTGTACATATTTTAATTTTAAATTTTTTTGGTTAGATTTTTTATTTTATTTTAAATCTTTAAAAAAAAATAAATAAATAAATAAATTTGAAAAAAGTATAAAAAATTTTGTGGAAAATTCTCTTCGTCATATCTAATCATTTTCGGGATTTATCATCTTTCATGCTGAGATCTAAAATTTTCAAGTCGAGATACGAAAAGTGATATCTGGTTAATAATTTACGATTCTCGTGGTGGTTTCAAGCATTCATCTTTTCGAAGTTTTCAATTGCTGGATATCGTTTTGGTCATGTGATTTAGCTGATGATAGATGGTTGCTGTTCATGGGCCATGTTTCTATCGTTTCTACATCAATCTCTTAAGGCACTGGTCTGCTAAATTAATCAAATCCATCGAGTGCTTTTCGTATTGTGTCTCGTGTCTCCCAACTAACTAGACGACAGTTGGTCTCATCATCTCACAGGGACTACCCCCCTTAGCCGCGGGAGACAGGCTTAAACGGAGGGATCGGGGATCAGAGTGACAGCCCCCGGTCTGAGCGTTGTCGTGTCAATCCGCGCGACAACAAGGCGCATTGGGTAGCAGCCAAACATGTTCTCAAATATATACAGGGAACAGTCGATTATGGACTCTTGGACACTAGGACTAAGGATATCAGATTGAGCGGATTTACTGATACAGATTGGGCGGGAAGTTCAGTGGATTGGAAAAGTACCTCTGGGTATTGTTTCAACATTGGATCAGGAATGACCTCTTGGTGTAGTAGGAAACAAAAATCTATGGCTCTGAGCTTAGCAGAGGCAGAATATATGGCCGCAAGCATAGCTTCGTGCGAGGCCATATGGCTTATAAAACTGCTTGTGAACCTATTCAGAAGAAAGATGGAGGCGACCAGGATCATGTGTGATAATCAGAGTTGCATCAAGCTCTCTGAGAATCTAGTGTTTCACGATTGGTCAAAGCATATTGATATCCGGTGTCACTTTGTCAGAGACTATGTCCAACGAGGAGCTGTACAGTTGAGCTACACTCCTACAGGAGAATAGGTGGTAGACATCCTTACCAAGGCCCTTGGAAGAACCAAGTTTGATTATTTCAGGGAGAAGATGGGGATGATAAAGAATCCATTTCAGTAGCAGAAATGGGTATGATGTTGCAGTGCAGTAGCAGTCAGCAGTAGCACAATGCAACATGATGAGAAGGAGTTTGTAGTGCAGATGCAGTGTTGGGAAGAAGGACCAGTAGCAACACGGATGCAGAGGGAGTTGCAGTGCAGATGCAAGGTTGGGAAGATGGACCAACAATAGCACGGATGCAGAGGGAGTTACAGTACAAATGTAGCAGTGGCAGTGATAGAGCCATGGGCAGCAGTACAGGATGCAACAGTGCAGAGGATGTTGGGCAGGGAGGCTTAGCATCAGCATAGGTACCGATGCCGTATGATCAGAGTAATGCTTAGTGTGGAGTATTATTAGAGCACAGTCCTCGCTAAGAGGGAGTGTTGATTTGGGGTAGCATTAGATGTGCTCTAGCCATGAAAATTGGTGGAGAGGCTAAAGCACATGGGATCTCCAAGGCCCATAAATGGTTTGGGCAGATTCTAACCGGTTTGGGAGATATTAAAATAATTAATATTTTTAATGGAGTTCCTAGGACTAAACTTAGGAAAAATAAAATATTAATGGGTATTAATATAAAACTAGGTTAGAAGGTTCCAAAAGTCATGGATCAAGCCAAATCTAATCTTAGCCGTTGATTAGAGATTTAATCTCGGCCATTGAAGGACCAACAGGGAAAGTATAAGAAGAGGCTTGAGGGTCAGTTGGAGAACATACTGAGGGAGACCAGTCAGTTCGATTTCTAGAGCGGGGTTAGTTGAGAAATTCGAACTAGTGGTCTGGAGAGTAGCAAGAGGTAGTGGGTATGGAACAGAGAGTTGTGATCAACACCAGAAGACCAACGTAGAGGTTGGAGAGGCAGACGTAGAGGCAGCAGACTGCGCAATCACTGTAAGGCTTGCATGGGTGACACAGAGAGGCCCAGTGCTAATGCGGAGAGGCAGGGGCTGACGTAGTAGGTTTGGGAACTGTGTAGAGGCCAGTAAGCCTGACGTTGAGGTTGGGAGAAGTGCTGGAGAATTTGTTCTCTGTTGGGTAAGCTAGTTTGGCACCTAGTTGTACTGAAGAATTGTTGAATAATAAAATCCTCCTCTGCTACACCGGTTTTCCCACATTGGGTTTTTCCAGGGACATTTGTCCAAAATATCTGTGTTGATGTGTGATTCTTGTGCATGTGTTTGTTTCTGTATTATGGTGTGATATCTGCAACAGAATTTATTTTAATGTTTATTGAAGGGTTTTCGTAAATAACTTATTGGCAAATAAGTAGGTAAAATAAATTAGTTGTTGCAGTGATAGAATTTTCACATACTTCGCTAATGCCATGACCATCGTTGACCATTGGATGATTGCTGTTGACAAAGTCCCAAAATTGCAGTATTGATTGGGCCATGTACTTATCTAAGGGCAATGATATTGGATCTTCAAACTGGCAAGTCAATTTTGACTTTGAATTATTGTACTCTCTCTCTCTCTGAACATTTGATATTGATAATAAGAAGAATTGATCAAGGGTTTTTCCATCTTGGGGTTTTTCCCTAGCTTGTGCCATATTCTTGTGTTCTCTTGTCTTGGCTTGTCTTCTGCATTTATCATTTATGTTCTTATTTCAACGATTGTCAATGTGATAGTGATTCATGTGATTGATAATGGAAATGAGATAGATTGATAAATGGGCTAATATGGAACATTGAAGTAACTGTCCTAAACGAATAACACGTTAACAAAAAATTAACAGAACCACAAGCTTCTCAATGGTGAGGGAAACCTAATCCTTTTTCACACCTTCTTAGTGCTTTATATGATTACTATTATTATCGGATTATTGTTATAGTATCTAGATGTCTCATGATGATCATCTCATGAGATAAATTTATTTTTGTTTTAATGTGATTTTTTATTAACTATTATCTTCTCAGAACTTATGATTGATGACAAATATCATATTTCTGTATCTATTATCAATGATTGATGTGCCACTTGACATCTTATGCATTTTATATTGTAGTTTTATTTTCATATTTGTGTGACAATGTGTTTGTTTGATGTTGATGTTGCTTTAAAAGAATACAAATTTGAAAAAAAATGATTATTTTTGTAATTTTTCAAGTTTCCCAATAATTTCCAATATTTTCCCCAATATTGCCGATAAATTACATTTTGGATCCCAGGAGATAAATTGCCGATAATGATAAATGTAACTTTGTTTTTTTTTTATTTTTGTATACTATAATTGATTTTTGTAATATATTGAGCTTATATTGGATTTGCAGATGGCTAGATCACAATCAATTACGTGGCACAATCCCAATAGATATGGGTAATCTTGCCAATTTGAAATCTCTGTAAGCTTTCTTTACCTGGATTTTCATTCTAATTTCTTATTCAAGTGAAATATATATCTTATGTTTGATTCTATTCTTAATATAATTGTATTTCGGTAAATAAAGTTATATTATCATGACTATTTAATTCTTAACAAATTCCTGAGTGATATAAGTTTTAATTTAATGTTTTCCTTGTTCCAGATTTGTTAAATTGGATTTTGGGATGATTACTGTTGTTGTCTTATATTGCGTGTCACAGTTACTATGCTTAACTGATAATTATGAGTGCCTGTCTGTTATCCTCTCAGAAGACTTCATGGGAATAGGTTAAAAGGATATTTGCCAGAAAATTTGAGGGCAATCCCTGACCTCAGGTAGTTCTCATTTCATAGCAATAATTATAGCAATTCATTAATCTCACATTTTAGCAGACTGCCAAGGTGACTAGCTGTTGATGCTATTTATGAAGCTTCTGGTTTTTCAACTAAATATTTGAATTTTTCTTCTGGGCTGCAGCTATGATCCCAAGTTAATATGCAATGCCCCAGATGACTCTGCATGCAGAACACTTAATCCAAACTCCACATCAAGGAAAATGTCTGTTTTCCAAAATTCTCTTGTAAATTCATCTCCTGTGCAGATTGGGTCACTGTCTCTACAAAATTTGGAAAATGATGTTCAGAATTCTATTGTTATGGAGCACACGGCGGTGTTTTCTGAGGTTTCTAAGCGGATTCTACTCATCCAATTGGGTGCACCTTCTCCTTTGATTGCGCTGCATAAAGATGAGGACAAAGAAATTTGGACTTGCTTATGTGACCCTGGGGGAATACTTGGAAAACAAAACTATAGCAGGATTAGTGATTCTTTTACAGATTGCAACTGCACATCTGGTAAGAATCTTGGTTAACTTGCATAATACATTTATGTGCTCGAGTTCATGTTGCTAGTCTTCTTCTGTTGCTCCTAAGCAATGGGGAAGCATATCTTTAAATACACAATTCTTGGACAACCTGGATTAGAGTATATGTGATGGCTTTAATATTTGCTTGACAAGGCATCCCATCTAAGTTACTAGGACAGTGATAAGAATGTCGGGATGGATACACTGGTGTTTTAAATATTTTTGAGTACGATGTGCTTGAATACTGCATGAATAATGATACAGTTAAACATTTATGCTGAAAACCAGCATCATGAATGTTGTGAGTAATTTTGTAGCACAGCAGAATAAAGAAAAAAGAGATATCAAATTGAGAACTAGGATACCCCCTGGTTTTCTTGAGAATCAGATTAGAATTTGATTTGTGTGATGGCCAACTTAGAAAGCCTAACTAACTTATTTGTAAAATTCCCAGCCTGTTTTTGTATGTCAAATATGAGAGCCACGTGAAGATTATGACGATTCTAATTTTTTTCTCCGCTATATTAGACATCAAGGAGGTAACGTAATATTGTAGTAGTGATTTCTTCTATATTGAATATTGTATATTGTGTAATGATTTAATATAATATCATTTAGATGTTAGTATTATAATCTTCGTTAATATCTTAACCGATATGGATGCTTAATACTGTTTATTTGGCTATGAGTAAGTTAAGTAGGCCTTTCAGTTAAGCAAGTCATTGTTTTGACAAAGTATATTTGTCTCTTTCGATGAGTCATGTTAATGTGGGGTGAAATCCTCAACAAGTGACATACCACTGTTTTTTAAGTAAGTTAGAACTATTAAAGCATTACAAAGACAATAATTACAAGGAAGTAGATCCACAAAGCACACACACATCTCTAAGGGATGCTAGTACCAAAGTGAAGGACTATGCTATCACATCAACCTAGGGATTGTTGCCTCAAAATCTAGCAGGTCTTGTGAGGGGAGCTCACAAGGCAAGAACTAGACCAAGTGACAACACAATGAGGTGTGGCCCATTGTCACCACAACCACCACCTCTTGCTCTTTAGTGAATTCTAACCACAAGGGGGGCTTCCCTATGTTGGGTCACCTTAAGAATATATCAAGTCTGAGGCTTGGAGGTGATAAGGATAGGCCTAGGATAGGTGCTCAACTTAAGGACAAGGCTCAAACTAGCTTAGACTAGGCAAATCTAGCCTCCAAAAGGCCTATCTAGGGCACAAGTGACCCAAGGTTTGTAGATAGGCAAGGATAATAAGCTTGCCTAGGTGCACAAGGCCAAGAAAGGGCTTAAATAAATGAATATGATCAACTTTAGGAACAACAAACCTTCAACAAGCCCCAAGTTGAAAGCTAGGGCTAGATTAGAGTTTTCCTAGGGCATATGACATCAACCCTGTTGTTGCAAAGAATGTCTAGGCACCGCGACAACGATTCAGATTGGGGGTTGTCACACTGATCCCTAATCACTCTGTTTGAGTTATCTCCCGATAGCAGACTAAGGGGGGTAGACCCTATAGAAATGGAAAAAGGAAAGATTAGTTGGGAACCAACCAACGTGGGAGACACAACTAAGCAACCAATACTTGTTTTAAATTGCGCAAGATTTTAAGGATTCAAAATGATTTAAAGAAGTGATACCAGTGCCTTGTGGAGTCAACTATCTTGCGAAGAAAATAAGGTTCAAGTAAAGGATGGGAAACTGCTGCTAAATGTTGATTTGGGGTAGCATCAGATGTGATTTAGGCTTGAAACTTGGTGGAGAGGCTAAAGCACATGAGATCTCCAAGACCCAGAAATGGTTTGGGCAGAATCTAACCAGTTTTGGATTCTAATCATCAAAATTGATCCATGCTCCAATTCATCCTCCTTGAAAAAGTGTGAATTTCCCAAGAGAGAAGAATGATCCAATCCAAAGTGATGATACAAATGAATTCATGTCTCTCCTATTTATACACTCATTAGGAGTTCAAATTACCTAATTTGAGCCTACGTTAGCCCATCAACTAAAATAATGTGCAAATAACTATCTACTAGTGACAAGCCCATCAAACTAGCTCACAAATAAAATAATAAGCGTCCCAAAAGGTCAAATGATCAATAATCCATGTTGTTGGGCTCTCTACAAGGCCTGATGAAGTCCATAAGTGCCAAAATGATGAGTTGGACTTCCAAAAGTAATGGACAAGGGGTTAGCCCCTTATTCTCCACATAATAGGCCTGTGGTGTTCCCAATGGCTGTGAGGGCACACAAGTGACCTCATGGGTCTCCAAGTAAGTCGAAGATGTCTGTAGACCATTTGTAAGGGCTTAGTTGATGGTGTAGGTGATGCCACATCAACATAGAAATCCTGGGTCAGCTGCCAAGTGCATGGTACATCTGTGGGGCTAGCTGGGCAAAGGTGAACCGGGGGCATCTTCCTCGTCCAATAGGTGAATCTCAAGTAATATCTGAGCATCTCTAAAGATCCATGGAGTGTTGTTTCTGACATGGAGGCCCATGGCTCTCAACACACACCCTAATGTGCCAATGTAGCCCTCTGGAGGGTTAGGACCCTGTATAGGGAGATGGAGACCACCTGTAGTCCTGCATAAGATCCAATGCGTCCCCTAGCCTTCCAGTACAACAAGTCATCAAGGAAATCGAGTAAAAGAGCTTACAATCCGTGGACAATAGGTGGGGACTTCATAATGGCATGCCCTTCCATAATGGGCTTTGGCATGTGCTAATGTTTCCAAGCTCTGAATGGTGTTAACCAAGAATCCTATTAGGTGGTTTCTACTTCTAAAGAGGATAATATGTCCAAAGTACATCCGTCAAAAGGTCGTGGCATGTGGTAGAGGGATGAATGGAGTAGGGAATGAAAAGGGGCAGCCCTGGGCCACATGCTGCGGTACAAGGGTAATTAGTAAAGGGGAGGCCCACACTTGGGTATATAATGTATAGGAGGGAGTGTTAATTTTAGGCAACAATGGTATGTTCTATGCTTTAGAGCAATTTTACTTCAATTTCTTTATTAGCCCAGTATCAATATTCATATTAGCAATCACATCAACATGATAGTAAATGCAGATAGAACATAAACATAAATAGTAGAAGATAAGCCAAGACAAGAGGACACAAGATGTGGCACTAGCCAAGGACAAACCCCAATGTGGGGAAACCCTTGATCAAATCTTCTTTTAGTCTTCAATAGTTCAACAAAGATAGCTAGTACAATTTACAAATCTGCTAATTTATAACAGCAACAAAAGAGCCTTAACCAGAAAAGTCAACGCTGGTCAACATGGCAGATTTGACCCTCAGCAAATCGGTCAACTTCAGTCAACTTCGGCCTCCAAACAACAAGATAAAACAACTCTCAAAATAGTCAAATTTAGCCCAATCAAAGTCTGGTTAAACAGCGTACTTGCGGTCAGCCCTGGTTGCAGTCAATGCTGGTCAACAGTGAATGTTTAGCCTCTATTTCTGTGCCTAGAAATTCAGCCTGCCCAAATAGAGATAGCCCTCACAAAAACGCAGTCAAATTAGGTCAATGCATGCTAGTCAACACTTGGTCAAATTGTCCAGAAATTCTGTCTCCTGAAATTTCGGCCTCCTGAAATTTTGGCCTCCTGAAATTTAGCTCTCTTGAAATTTCGGCCTCCTGAAATTTAGGTCTCCTGAAATTTCGGCCTCTTGAAATTTCGGCCTTGTGGAGAGAGAAAGGCCCAAAAATCTGTACTCAATCAATGAGGGGAGAGAGAGAGAAGTGTGAAGATGAGTGTGTCCAAATGAGGCTAAGTCACCTTCTATTTATATGCAACGTTGAGGATGAATAGACGTGACTGTTGGGCTTCTGAGCCTATATAAGTTTGTTGGCCGACCTTGATAATTTGACCATAATCAAAATAAATTCATAACTTCATTTGTACATGTCAGAATTGGATGATCTTTAGATCAATCCTACACCTCTCGGAGAGAGGAATCCAAGAAAAATATTAGGTGTCATAAATAAGATGATCCATGTGGAGTTTGGCCCTAGTTGCCAATTTTAATAGGGAGCAATCAAGTACATGAGGTGCCCTGGCCTTGATTTTTCCACCCTGCTTTATATGCCTTTTTCCTTTTATAGTTTTTCTTTAATTAACTGCTCGGGGCTCAAGGGGTAAGAGCATGATGTGTGAGATATAGCAGTGGATTAAGGTATGGCGGTTCATTGCCCACCAGGGGTTGGGACAATCATGGGTCCCTATATGATGAAGGAGGCTCATAGAGCTTGTAGGAACTAGGGTGATGGCCATGATGATCGGGTAGAGCTCATGTATTGGCTTTTGCACACATGCTAATTGTGTTTGTCTCAACAATCTTTTGCATTTTGTGGTACATTTCTTGTTGAATGTGGCCAATTATGCTTTTACTTTTCTTTTTAGCTGCATTAACCTCTGGGGTATCATTCCAAGCCCGACCCAAGGTGCGGGAAAGGGGAAGGGGAGAGCTAGCCCTATGTGGACCCAGGTGGGAAAAATGATGAATAGGGTTATTATGAGTGGAATGGGGGCAATATATATGGATGAGGGGCGGGACCACGCAACCAAAATCAGGGTTTCCCATGAAATGTCATCCCTGAAGCCAAATCATCAGTAAAAGAGATCCCATGGGACTAGAATCCAAGGTTAATATCCAAAAGGGGTCTAGGGGACAAGAGCACAGACCTAGCCCATTCTTTCCGCTGAATCCCCCCAGTAATCCATGCTCAAAAGTATCCATGATAAGAAAACTACATTACTCAATTACCAAATGACAAGGCATACTTTTAGGTTCGGGAAGCCCACGTTCAAACATACGATCATGACAGATGGGTGAGGGACCACATGGTTGGCTCAGGTAGCGGAGAAGTGGCACAATGAGCTAGTTGGTGGTTGCAAGGGGCTGCTGGCTGTCGTTTGAGGACCATCTCGGAGAAAATTTTCTCCTAGGGATATCACCCACAAAATGGTGGGTAACATCTGGCTCCAACTAGGACGTGATCTCTTGAAGAAGTGGACGAAGCTACTTAAACGGGAGGTCACGAGAATTCCAACAATCTCATTTTTACTGTAGACCTGTTGCCTGCACATATAATAGATGAAAACACAAGGGCAACATGCTTTCACAATGTCTCATGATCGCACATGCTTAATGTTAGGCCATAAAATCAACAGAAAAATAAAAAATGCAAATTTTAATTTAGATGCATCTAATGTACCATGAGAAATATCATATGATGTTAGTTCTAATGCAAAATCAACATGCAATGCATCCTACTCTACCATGTATATGATACAATATTAGGTCTCAAGGAAAGGGGTGATACGATTTAATTTGACCGGTTGGGGCCAAAGTTTGTCGTTGAGTTTAGCAATGTAATAATAGTCCTCCCCAACTTTCCCATGAATCTTGACAGGCATTGGATCTCTATCAACCAAGACCAAGTCCTTGGCCTTATAATCCATTTTAGGCTTCCACTTTTTGCTTTTTTTAGAAATTGGTCATTTGAGGATACAAACTGCTTGAGCCGGGAGGATAGGAGAAGGCCTCTCACTTTCATGTGTTTCATAATATGGTCCAGGCTTAATCACATGAGATAGGTAGGTAGGTTCCCTATAAAGGATGAAAGGGGTTCCATCAGATTGTGGGATGGTAGCATATGATAAGTCCATTTGAACATGAACCCCAACGGTAGCCCCCCTTTTCCTAGATAATAGCATCCGCCACACATCAAGAATATCAATGACAACAACATCCATGAGAAGGGATATGTCAAGATTCTTGACCAAAGAAACCTTAAGGTCCTTGATGAGACCTTCCACTTCCACAGGCTTGGAGTTAAAACCACATACTTTCTTATATGACTGAGTGATGCTGAGACCCAATTGCTTCATAATTTTTAAGGGCATGATATTTTCGGAAGTGGAAGCCCCAAAGTCTAACATACAATTGTGTAAAAAGAGGTCATTGATAGCCAAAGTAAGCATAAACGGTTCACACCCAGGGTTTTGGTCAGGAATATGAATGTTTTGTAATTCTTCGGGTAACTCTTCTTCCTGAATTCCTTGGGACTTCTTGATTTGTTGTTGTTGCTCGAGAAGTTTTGCTATCTCTTTTGAAGAAATGGGTATGGTTATTCTTCCTACAACAGCCACTATGTCAATGTCAAGTTTAGCCTTTTCACTCTTTTCTTTCTTATTGATGTTTTCCTTTCTTGGAGGATCCTTTTTTGAATTGGCTTTGGTTGGGGGATCCTTCTTGTGAGGAATTTCGGGGAGAGACTCTTTGGGAGGGGCTTGTTTGGGCAATGAATCTTCTTTAGATGGTTCCTTAGAGGTTGAATGCTCTTTGTTATTTTCCTTTCGTGAATATTGGACCCCTTTGAACCTTCCCTTGCTATGAGAGTTAAGAATAGATTCTTTCATTTCCTCATTAAGGGTGACTTCACTAATGGGAGGATGTGTATATGATCCTCCTAGCAAAATGTTGAAGATGTCAGATTCCACAAGGTTAGCTTGCTCATCAATTTTTTCATCCTCCCTCTCTTCCTTTTCAAGACGATGGGTTTGGCTCAACAACATTAGGTGGAGCCAAAGTGTTTGGGAATTGAGTCGAGCTTGGCCTATCTTCTTCACTTTGCTTTTTGGGAACGAGTTTTCCTTTTGGAATATAACTAGATTTTTGGGCCCTTTCCAATGTAGTGATTTTATTCATGATAACCCCGTCACGTGTGTTGGCTTCTTCAGTGAACTTCTCCATTTTCTTGAGGATGGCAAGGAGGGTTTCTTTGTATTGATATTTGGACCAATGTTGCACTAATCGTTATCGGGATAATTTCATCGCAGGGAAAAAATCGTAAAAATCGGTAATAATTGGGAAAAAAATCGAAACATACAAAATATTCATTTTTTTTTTCAATTTTTTTAATATCTAAACCATCTACAACATAAAATAAATACATTGACACATAAATATGATAAAAGAACTAATATATAAGATGTTTAATATCATTTCTAGTGCTACATCACACATAACAGTGAATCATGTCCTGAATAGTAAGTCCTGACTCCTGAGTCCCAACTCAGCCTCAAAATATCAACAAAAGATATAATAATGTATCTCATGGGTCATATCATGAGTCATAATGTCATATACAATGAAATGAACAAAATAACTAAAGTCTAATACTATTGATTTCCTCTGCCCCTCTTGCGAGAAAATGGCATAGCTTTCCCTTTCCCTCTAGATGTAGATGCTGGTGGAGTTGGCAGTGGACTCTGCTGTGCTCTAGAAGTTGAAGAACTAGGAGTAGGAGCTATAGGAGGTAGACCACGTCCTCTACTGGTGGCAGAGGTAGCCCGGGTAGGTGGTGTCACCTCCTCCTCCTCCCCCCCCTCCACTACATCCTGCACTAACCAATCATCAGCAGACTCCATGAGAGGCCTCTCGGCCTCAACCCTCCATGCAGCAGTGGTGTCAATCCCATCCAATGAGATGGCCTCCATATCAGGTGTCCTCTCAAGTTGCCTCACCCACAATCGAAGATTGTAGTAGACGTAGACCATGTCATTAAGTCGCTGGGACTCCAACCTGTACAAAGATCATGAAATAATAATTATAAAAAAAATATTGTTTAATGAATTCAAAAAATTATTTGGAAATTTGCAATATTTTAAATTTTTAAGTGTTAACCTGTTGCGCTTCTTGTTGTGTATTTTTTCAAATACACTCCAGTTGCGCTCACATCCTGAGGAGCTACATGTTTGGCTGAGGATTCGAATGGCAAGCTTTTGCAGAAGGGGTACCCTGGCACCATACATTCTCCACCATGCATCTACAACAAAATTACAAATAAAATTTTAAATAAACATAAGAAAAAAATGGAATTTGAAGAGACAATGAAATTTGAAACAAACTAAAAAATACCTGGCATTTTAATCGTCCTATCAGTCACAGCCATGTCAAAGCCAAATGTGCCACCTGCCATCCTATATGTCTCAATTTCTTTAGAGATTTTTGTACGTTCTGCTGGAGATCGCACCATCCTCTGGACACAGGTTAAGAATCCATCCATGATCTCAGCATCAAATACGAACCCACATGCGTAAGAAAATGCGGGGTTTAGGTAGATCCCTGCAGCATGAATGGGACGATGGAGTGTGTTGTTCCATCGTTCATCAATCACTTCCCATAGGAGGAGTTGTTTCTGAAACCCCTCATCTCCCTTATCATCATAGTAGGCCCGAATGGATTCTTTTGCCCTGTCCATGGCCTCACACAAATAGCCCATTGCGGGCTTCTCATCATCAACTAATCGAAAAACCTTTACCAAAGGTTTAGTAATGGCGCACACCTCCTGCATTCCTGCCCAAAAGTCTTTCTGGTATGAAACTAGTCTACATATGGCCTCTCCCTCTAGTTTGTGGCTCATTGTCAAAGCACACCACTCCTTTGAAAGAAACATTCTCTTCACATCCCACATAGAATTCAAGAGGGATTGAAGAGATATGAAACTGGTGGCAAACTGTGTAATAGCGGGGCGCACCAACTCTTTGTTGTTGGTGAATTTTCTCATCAAGCTAAGCACAGATGTATGATTATATATAAATTTTGTAATGCTTTTGGATGACTCAACAATATTTTTGACAAAGGAAATTTTCCCTATGTCCTCCAACATCAAATCAATATAATGTGCAGCACAAGGTGTCCAAAATAAAGTAGGATGCCTGTCCATAAGCATCCTGCTAGCAGCAACATAATTTGCAGCATTGTCCGTTATGACTTGGACAACATTTTCTGCACTCACCTCCAAAATAAACACATCCAACAAATCACATAAAGTTCTTGCATCTTTGATTTGTGCAGATGCATCAACAGATTTGATAAACATAGTCCCCTTGGGACAACTAACCAAGAAGTTTATAAGGGTTCTCCCCTTTTGGTCAGTCCAACCATCTGACATCACAGTGCATCCTGTTTGTGCCCATGATTCCCTAAAATCCTCCAATCTTTTGGTGCAGTCAAGCTTTTCATTTTGAAGAATCCGGCCTCTAATGTCATGATAAGAAGGGATTTTGTACCCTGGGCCAACAGTTGCAATAGCATCAACAGCAGGCTGGAAAAATGGATTATTCCTTACAATGCTGAAAGGAATATCACTCCAAAGGAGAAATTTGGCTAGCAACTTGTCAGCTTGTTCTTTCTCAGTTTTTTTAAGCATTGAAGTGATAGATGGCTATGAACCAAGTGTGGTTTGAGGAACAAAAAATGATGAGGCAGCTACCAAGTTGGTTGATGCTGCAGTAGAACCACTGCCACTTCCTTGTTCAACTGAATTTGTTAGTTGCCTCTTCATTTTTGCTTTGGCCTCTCTAGTGTGGTCTAAATTTTCCAATGATCTCATGGCTCTTCGGATGATTTCAAGATTTGTATTTGTGCAAGGCCCTACATCAAATCCAGGGATTTGTGCAAGGTGACACTTCAATCTATACAACCCCCCGGACATATGGTGCCCACACAATTTGCAAGACAAGTTTATTCTATTATTCCCTCCACCAGGTTCACCAAATTCCCATAGAGGGTCCAATTTCCTTGGCATGTTTGACTTTGAACTTTGAAGTTGAAAACTTGAATGGTGTTTCGGTGAGCCTATGGCAAAAAAAGGATTACAATTTACAAGTTACAAACTTACAATTTACATTGTACAAAAACTAAAAATAAATTACATACAATTTAAGAAACCCCATTCCAAACTCAACCAAAAAAACTAAAAAAATTTACATTGGACAAATGTCAAAAACCCCATTCCAAACCCAACCAAAAACATAGAAAAAAAACAATGGGTTATCCAGATTCCAAACCCAACCAAAAACATAGAAATAAAACCAAAACAAAGAAATAAAACCAAAACAAAACAAAGAAATAAAACCAAAACATAGAAATAAAACCAAAACAAAGTTACAAAACACAAAACGTTGGTGCCCATACCGGTTTTATGGAGAAAATTTGTCTCCTCCTTAGCTCACACTTCGTTTTTCTCCTCCAGTTAGCGGATTCAGCTCCAAAATTACCAAGAGCTCACTCCAAGACTCCAAACCCCCGTCGCGTGCTTGTCTGCTGTCCAAATGAAAAAAAATCGTGTTTTTCTAGTTATAAATCGCGCTGCCCGACATAGCCACGATTTTTTCAATAAAAATCGCGATTTTTTGAAAAAATCGGCCAAAAAAAAAAGCGTTTTTATCATTTTTTTAAAATCGCGATAAAACGATTTTATCGCGATATTTTCGCGATTAGTGCAACACTGATTTGGACTTCTCCTTCTTGACCTCGACTATAGCTCTAGGGTGGTCAGTGACATCTACCTTTGAGATTTGTAGTTTTTCTTCAACTTCCACTGCTATCTCTTTGGCTTTAGCTAATGTGGAAGGTTTCTTATCCCTTAATACATAGGGTAAGTGGCCACCCACCGCTTTTATGAACTTATCAAGAATATTAGCTTCGGATGGTTTCAAATGATCAGGGTACATCCTTGACTATCTTGTCAAAATTTTGCATGAATTCTCGCACATCTTCCCTTCCCTTGGTTATTTGGTAGAATTTTTCAATGTTAAAGGTTCCTTGGGCATTGCATGATCACCTCTTCATGAATAAGTCTTCAAAGTCATCAGAGTCTTCTATGCATGCTGGGGGAAGGCTAAGGTACCATTCTCTTGCTTGTCCTTCAAGTGATAGTGCAAAAAGCATCATAAACCTATCTTTATCGAAGATCATCCTAAGGGACATTTGCCAATAGAATTCCTTAATAAAGCCATAGGCAGTCCAAGTAGCATCCATTTTGAATTTGGGTAACCATCGATTATATCTCTTAGGTAATGGTTTTGGGGTCATCACTCAATTTTAAAGGGGCAAAGACACTAACCAAGTGTCTTTCACTTTTGGTCATCTTGGGTTGATCTTGTTTCAGGTCAGTGTTAGAACTAGATGGAATCTTCAAGGATGGATCACTGACTTTCTCAAATTCAGGGAGAAGGGCGGTTCCAACTGTTGAAATTTCTACATCTAACCCGTTAGAAATTCTTCCTGTACTATCTGGTTTATTTCACCTACTTGTTTAATTACTTGAAAAGTTATTTACCATGTAAATACTGAAAATAAACACAAGTACAATATCAACATCTATAGATCATCAACTGAAAGAAAACAAGCACACAAGTGACACCGTTATTTTTGGACCAATGTCCTCAGAAAAACCCAATGCGGGAAAGCCGATGCAACTATTCAGAGGGTTATATTATTATGCAGTTTATCTGAGTACAACTAGGTGCCTAAATCGGCTCACTCGACAGAGAAAAATATACAACAATACCTCTATATCTGGAAACAGGTATTTAGAAAACCTGTCCCACGAAACCCTCTCCGGCACAACTAAAGCTCAGCGCTAGCCCTTCTGGCCACTGCGTCAGCCCCAGGACCCTCTGCGTCAGCCCTCTGAGGCACTGCGTAGCCTCGATGTCACTCCCTCTGCCCTCTGCGTGGATGACGTAGTCTCTCTGGGCTCTGCATAGCCTGGACTGATTGCTGCTCTTGCTCTCTCCGCTTTTGTGTTGGTCTCCCAGTATTGTCCCTGTCTCTTTACCTCGTACTCACTGCCCGTCGTTGCTGATCACTGATTCACTTTTGCTTAGCAACCTCGCTCTAGCAAAATGAATGACTGATCACTCTAGTGTGTTCTCCAACTGATCCTCAAGCCTCCGCTTATACTTTTCTCGTTGGTCCATCAACGACCGAGATTAAATCTCTAATCAACGGCTAAGATTAGATTTGGCTTGATTGATGACTTTTGGAACCTTCCAACCCTGTTTTATATTAATACCCATTAATATTTTATTTTTCCTAAGTTTAGACTTGAGAACTCCATTAAAAATATTAATTAGTTTAATATCTCCCAAACTGTTATAATCTGCCCAAACCATTTCCGGGTCTTGGAGATCTCATGTGCTTTAGCCCCTCCACCAATTTTCATGGCTAGAGCACATCCGATGCTACCCGAAATCAACACCAACAGGTGATGGAGTTCGTTCTACCCTTTGTGCAGCAACCCTAGTTAAAGGAGGAATGTTGTCACCTCCAAGTAAACTAGGGGTTTGGACAGTGAGTGTTGTCGCCAGAGGGATGCTTATAAATGTCATTAATGAATCAATTCCTCAATGATTCACTAGTGGGGTAGACCTTCTTCCTCCCCGACAACGGCGCCAAAATGTTATTGGCCAAACTAGCAGGGAGCTTACAAGGTACTCCTAAAGGGACAACTACTAGGTCAAGGGAAACAATGGAGACTTAACCCACTGTCAGCATAGCTAAGACTCCCTACTCTTTATGGACTTTCATCGATGGGAGGAGACCCGGTATATGGAAGTCACTTGTGAAGGATGAATCAACAAATGGATGTGAAGTGACCTTAATGATCCTTTTCTTCAAAGGGGGTTAAGAATGGAGCTTACTTGCTCTTCAAGCAAGGTACAAAGATTTCTAGGATAAGGAAGTGAGGATTTAAGGGCTAGGTTAGAAGAATGTGCCTTGTAAGGAGTTTCTCAGTCCCTAAAACCCTTATTGAACTTGACTTCCCGAGTGGTTCTTGAAGAAGTGACCTTTCAAAGGTATGGGACCACACAGGACCAAGTGCATCCAATCCAGTTTAAGATGAGAGAATCTAGCAACCAATGATGATATTAACCTAGACAAGGAGGGGGAAAGGATCAAAGCAAGAATTTCCACTTAAAGGTGTCAGATTGATCCAATAACATGCTAGCCTATGGCAAGGTTACTTGGGAGTAGGAGCGGGAGCGACATTTTCAGAAGCTCCCGGTTTGGGAGCGATTCTGAGTGTGTTTTTTATATAATATATATTTTATATATTTTGATGCATATATGTCAACAAAAGCATGTAGAATGATGAATTAGATATAAAAAACATAAAAATCATAGATTGAACCATATAAAAACAATCATCTAGAAGTTATAATCTTCATCATCCACGTCCACAAGTTAGTAACATACAACATATTGAGTCTCATGATTCATCAATCTTAAAGTTTCAAGTTTTCAAATTTCAAATATATAACATTTATCATAATTGATCACCAAAGTTGTACTTGTAAACTAAGTGTAACCATTACAACAAAGAATATCTAACATGAAATGAAACAACTTTCAACTTTCACAAAGCATCATATTCATAATTCATTACCAATGAGTTATAATTGCCAACTTCAAACTTAAATTGCCATATATTGTTTACAAAAAATATCATGATAAATATGAAAGAGTCAACACTTATTAAAAGTTAAAACTACTAGAAACTAGAAAAGACAAGTAAATCTATCATCTACAGCGTCCTCTTGCCGCCACGAATAATGTCTAATTTTTGAGTAGGTCATGGTGGTCTTCTGGGAGTCTCCTCTCGCACAGTCCCACGACTAGAACCAGAAGGCAAATGCCCTCCATGTGTGGATGTACATGGAGGCAGCGACAACAAAGGAACAATACTTGGAACTCGAGCACTGCTACTAGATGGTGGGGGTGGCATGGTTGTTGTTGCTTCATCTTCATCTCTCATAAGTTTTGTTTCCAGTTCTTCATGATGTATAGTGCCATCCTCCAAATTATTGTCCTTTAGGTGGTTGTCCCAAATTTTATATGTTGGATCCTCATAAGCCCGATCATAGTGATGACTCAACAACCTCAAGTTGTAATGCACATAAACCAAGCTTTCTGCCCGGTTTTCATTGAGTCAGTTTCTTTTCACATTATGTAAGAAGTTGTAGGTGCTCCAACACCTCTCTGCAGAAGAAGTATTTACAACCTATGAGAGAACTTTTTTTTGCCAATTTTGGCAAAAGTCCCATGCCGCCATATGCTTCCCAACATGTGAGAGCATCAAATCTGTCTCTATCTTCCATTGCATGCAAAGAACCAAGCAAACTAGTGCAACTAAAGTATCTGCCTAATGCAAGACGCAGATTAGCACACTCCTCCCTGTCAGGTACCAACTTGTCTAATGCTTGCATATATCCTGTAGATACCTTTGGATCTGTATGGGGTTTGACCCTAACCCCACCCCAGGTGCAGGTTGGTCCAACCAAGATGGAGAGTAGTATTTTGGCGTAAGGATATACACCAAGGCATGTAGTGGAACATTAAGTCTATTCCACTGTGTACACACACAATTGTGAATCAATGTATACAAGTTGGGATCATCTTTCTGAACAATATCTTTTATTTGCACCAACATGGTATCCATCTACTCATACACCTCTCCAATCACTAGTTTATCTGTATCTGCAAAACGAATCATGTGATAAATGGGCTTGGTGAATTCCAATACTTGCCTCACACGTGCCCAAAACTGACGATCAAGAGCGGTCTCCTCCACCTGTTCAAAACCTTGCTTGTCAGCTGCATTTGTAGCCCTTTCCTTTAATACTTGCAAGTGTGGACTTGATACCATTTTAGCGAATGACTCTCTTACCTTCAAAAGGTGCCTGAAGGTGAGGTAATAGCTAGCAAATCTAGTCCTCGCAATCTTCAACAACTCCAATCTTGAGTGATTGCAGAAAAGCCCATGGGTAATGCTATGATTTGTAATAAATTTTATCACTTGTTTGCCTCTCTTCTACAAATCACCAATCCATTTGTATTGTTGGTTTTTGTTCTTAATAATATCATGCATGAAAAGGTTCATTGTGTGAACCAAACACCCAGACCATAATATGTTGGGGTATTTATCCTCAATAATTGCTCCCGCTGCGTTATAATTAGCAGCATTATCAGTGATGACTTGGATGACATTGGATGGCCCAATACATTCAATTGTTTCAAGTAATGCTTCTGCAATGTTGATGCTGGTCTTTAACTTTTCTGAGTAATCATATACTGAAAGAAAGATGGCACCACTAACAGACACAACAAGAACATTTATCAATGGCTTGCCTTTTACATTTGTCCATCCATCAGATACAATGGACACCCATGCTCAGTCCAAGAATTTGTCATTCTACTCAAAGAATGTGATATTTTTGCTTTTTCATGATCAAGTCCAACGGTTTTAGCCTTGTCATACCCAAGGCTCTTGTATCCTTTAGGGGCATCATTTATGGCAAAAAGCTTTTCATGCCAATAAGTTGAGCAAAGAACATTGAATGGTATCCCACATGCATAAAGAAACCGGTAAACTTTTGAATCCACATCATTCTTACACCCTTCATCAAGGAAATCTGATATGGTTCTACGCCTTAAAGAGATGTTTGGTGACCCTGTGCCTCCATATCCACTGCCATGGGAGGATGTTGAAGGAGTTCTTTGTGCATGTGGATGTGATTATGAGCTTGGTTCAAAGAAACCCTTTGATTTTTTAGATTTGTATTGGACTTCCTCTTGTTCCCTTATGTATTTCGCTCTATCTGTTGCTGACACACTTGAACAAGTTTTGATTCCTATTGCTTTATCTTCATCCCATGGCCTTTTCCCACAGAGGTGCCTTCTGGCACAGGTGCATGAACCTATGTAATTTTTGTTGCAATGGAGGCAATCAAATATAGTGGTTCCACCCCTTTCCGTGCTTCAGGCCTATAAACATATTTTCACAATGGGGTTTGGTCTTGTTTAGTTTTTTGTGCTGAATCATGTTCACTCTCTTCCTCCTCACCAAAGTACTCTTCTCTGGGATTTCCATCAAATCCACTATAACCCACTTCCTCATCCCTTTTTTCATGATCAACCCTCCTTCTTCTACTCTCCAACACCATAATAACCAAAAAAGGAACCAAGAAGAAGAAATTGCCAAGCCATATAACCATGATGTTTGAAATTTGAAGTTTTGAATCTGCAAAAAAAATTGAGGAATGGGAATGGGAAATAGAGAAAATTTTTATTTATCTATTTAGCAATTAACATAAAAAAAATGCTAGATTAGAGTGTAGATCCTACCTCTTTGGCCTTCAATCCCAAGCTCCAATCTCCCCTTGCAAGCTCCTCAAGCTCTTCCAAGCTCCTCACTCACCAACCTCCTCTCTCCAAGTTTCAAGCTCTCAATGGATGAAGTGAATAATTGGAGGGGAGAGGGTCTATTTATTTTCCCCTCCTCCTTGTTCCCTCCCTTTCCTCTCTCCTCTCCCCTTTCCCTCCCTTTCCTCTCTCCTCTCCCCTTTCCCTCCCTTTCCTCTCTCCTCAACGTTGTTGGCGTCGCCCTCCCTCTCGGCCGTAGAACCTTTTTTTCCGCTAGATGGGAGCAATTTTTCGTAGTGGGAGCGGTTGGGAGCGATCGCTCCCCCACTGCTCCTCCTCTAAAAGAAATGCTTTTGGAGTGTACGGGAGCGGTCAAGGAGCTAACGCTCTAGACTACTTACTAAAACGCTTCGGCAAAACCAGGGAATGCTTTTTTCTTTTGCAAAGAGCGTGCTCTCAACTCGCTCTGGCCCGGAGCGCAAATTAGGAGTGGGGGCATGAAGGGGAGCGCGCTCCTCCGCAACCCTGGCCTAGGGAATACCAGTGCAAAGTTTGATCTCAGAGCTAGGGCTTAGGATATCTCACAAGTCCACCGTCGGAATGGCTTCAAATTTGGAGGAGGCCTTGAGGACACACCAATGCAGTAAAGGCTAGGACATTGAACTTTTTCTATGGCTATTTTGTCAGGAAAGTGATGCCCTAGGTGACCCAACTAGGCTAGACCTAGAAGAGAAAGGGAAGATGTGGAGAAAAATGTTCTTTGAGTGATCACCTATTGGTAGACCAATGCCTAATCCCCAAGGCAGAATGAATTCTAGGGGAATGATGAGAAAGGACTTCGTATTTCGTTCAAGGAGGCCTTAAGGACTACTTCGCTTGGCCTTTAGGGCAAGAAGAAGTGACCTCAAAGCTTTTATACTTCGCTTTGCAAAAAGAGATGGCTTATCCAGATAAATTCACTTGTAGAATTATCCCTAGGAGATTTCATTCAACATACATGGCCCATACATCGGGAGATGCTATATAGAAACATTAATTCCACAATTTCGCAATTATGCAATGCAACAATCAACTCTAGTATAGTGAAAATCCCTTTCAATGCATATGACAAAAGTAAATCAAGAATAACATTAAATGTGTGTATTGACATGTAATAGAACATATTCAACCATCAACAATTTCACAATAAAGAAGCTCCAAGATAAGATACTCCAATCCAATCATCAAAATTCATCCATGCTCCAATTCATCCTCCAAGAAAAAGTGCGAAATTCCCAAGAGAGAAGAATGATCCAATCTAAAGTGATGATACAAATGAATTCATGTCTCTCCTATTTATACATTCATTTAGAGTTTGAATTACCTAATTTGAGCCTACATTAGCCCATCAACTAAAATAATGTGCAAATAACTATCTATTAGTGACAAGCCCATCAAACTAGCTCACAAATAAAATAATAAGCCTCACAAGAGGTCAAATGATCAATAATGCATGTTGTTGGGCTCTCTAAGAGGCTTGATGAAGTCCATAAGTGCAAAAATGATGAGTTGGACTTCCAAAAGTAATGGACAAGTGGTTAGCCCCTTATTTTCCACATAATAGCCCTATGGTGTTCCCATTAGCTATGAGGGCACACAAGTGACCTCATGGGTCTCCAAGTAAGTCGAAGATGCCTGTAGATCATCTTTAAGGGCTCAGTTGATGGTGTAAGTGATGCCACATAAACATACAAATCCTAGGTTAGCTGCCAAGTGCATGGTACATCTGTGGGGCTAGTTGGGCAAAGGTGAACCAGGTGCATCGTCCTCATCTAATAAGTGAATCTCGAGCAATCTCTAAGCATCTCTGGGATCCATGGAGTGTTGTCTATTGTTGTGAGGCCCATGGCTCTCAACACTCACCCGACATGTGCCAATGTAGCTCTTTGGAGGGTTAGGACCCCATATAGGGAGACCAAACCCAAGATAGAGATCACCTGTAGTCTTGCATAAGATCCAATGTGTCCGCTAGCCTTCCAGTACAACAAGTCATCAAGGAAATCGAGTAAAAGAGCTTACAATCCATGGACAACAAGTGCGGACTTCATAATGGCATGCCCTTCCATAATGGGCTTAGACATGTGCTAATGTCTCCAAGTTTCGAATGGGGTTAACCAATTATCCTATTAGGTGGTTTCTACTTCTAAAGGGGATAATATGTCCAAAGTACATCTTTCAAAAGGTGGTGGAATGTGGTAGAGGGATGAATGGAGTAAGGAATGAAAAGGGGCAGCCCTAGGCCACATGTTGGGGTACAAGGGTAGCTAGTAAAGGGGAAGCCCACACTTGGGTATATAAGATATAGGAGGGAGTAATTGTGGTACATCAGGTGCCTCGCCCTTGATTATTCCACCCTTCTTTATATGCCTTTTTCCTTTTATGTTTTTTCTTTAATTAGCTGCTCGCGGCTCAAGGGGTAAGATCATCATCAATGAAATATAGTAGTGGATACCCCTTTAAGGTATGGCGGTTCATTGCCCACCAGGGTTTGGGACAAACGTGGGTTCCTATATGATGAAGGAGGCTCATAGAGCCTGTAGGAACTAGGGTGATGGCCATGATGATGGGATACAACTCATGTATTGGCTTTTGCCCACGTGCTAAATGTGTTTGTCCTGACCATCTTTTGCATTTTGTGGTACATTTCCTATTGAATGTGGCCAATTATCTTTTACCTTTTTGTTTAGCTACATCAACTCTGGTGCATCATTCCAAGCTTGACCCAAGGTGTGGGCAAGGGGAAGGGGAGAGCTAGCCCTATGTGGACCCAGTGGAAGAATGTGGACCCAGGTGGGAAAAATAATGAATGGGGTTATTATGAGTGGAAAGGGGGCAATATATATGGATGAGGGAGGGGGACTACACAAACAAAATCAGGGTTTCCCATGAAATGTCATCCCTAAAGCCAAATGGTCAGTAAAAGAGAGCCCATGAGACTAGAATCCAAGGTTAATATCCAAAAGGCATCTAGGGGACAAGAGCATAGACCTAGCCCATTCTTTCAATCGAATCCCCCCATTAATCGATGCCCAAAAGTGTCCATGATAAGCAAAATAGAATACTCAATTACCAAATGACAAGGCATACCTTTAGGTTCGGGAGGCCCACCTTTAAACATACTATCATGACAGATGGGTGAGGGACCACATGGCTGGCTCAAGTGGTGGAGAAGTGGCACAATGAGCTAGTTGGTGGCTGCCGGTTGAGGAGCATCTTGGAGAAAATTTTCTCCTAGGGATATCACTCACAAAATGGTGGGTAACAGTGCCAACATTAGGAGGGGCCAAAAATCTCTCCAATATATTGTCTGTCCACAACGAATCCCACACAGAGAAGATGATGCCACAGTAATCCTGAAAGAGGCCGAAATGCCTCGGAAAATGCTTCAAAAATCCTTCTAGAAGTTATGCTTTAGCAGGTCGAAAGCAACTCTATTGATCTACTTCAGATTTGTCATAGATATTCAATCAGAAAGCCTAATTTAAGCCTCAAAAAACTTTCTTAGATAAGCCACGGATCTGAGAGCTTCAATGCCGTAAGAGTGTCAAGGTTATGCCATAGTATCACAGATATAGGCTGAAATTTTGTCACACAACAAATACCAAGATCATATTAAAGATGCCTCAAAAAATGTTTGCGTTTAGGCCTCAAACACAGCCTCAGAACTCCACGAAAGTGCCTCATGCCTACCTCATAAAAGAGGTTGAACTTTAGGCGACAAAACCTCCACTAAATTGTCTCAAGAATATATAGATCTATCTCAGAAAAAGTTGTTCTAGAAGTGCAAAAATTGCACTTCCATTCCCGCATACCACTAGAACCCATTTGCTTCACTTTGATAACATACTTCCATAGAGGATAAGATTCTTGTTGTCTGGTTGCTTGAGTGGATTTAGGGGCACTGAGAACACAACTTTGAGAAACTATGAACGCTGCAAAATTTGAAAATGAACAACTCGTTACTCACCTAAATCGCTACTACTCACGCCCTTCCTCTTGTTTCCCATGCCTTGTTGCTATTATAGGAAGCCCCTCTTGCAAAAGAATGTGTGAGAAATGAGTGAATGAAGTGCCTTTTTAAAGAAAAGAAGAGGCTCATAGGGTTTCTAGAGAATTCTATCTTTTAATCTTCTAGAGAATTCTACTTCTAAATATTTTTATTAAACTTTGTTAACAACCACGTAAAAATTGTTTAATAAGGGGCCCACACCCTTCTAGACCCCTTGAGTTGGTCGAAAAACACAAGAAAAAAAACTACATTTCCACCCAAAACACTGCCTATAGCAGTCGAAACAAGCCTAAAACACCGCTAACCATCCTGGATGATGTTTTGAAATCATGAAACGCCGTTCGAGACGATCGATGAAATTTTAGGCCAATTTCAAGGCTGTTTCGACATTTCGGGTCGTTTCTGGTACTGGGGCGACTCCTCCCTAAGTGTTTCCAACAACATAGCAACAACCCTATATGATCAACACATGACATGATGCTAGAATCCTCCACTTCTTACTCTAGTCATATTTCTCTTCCATCTAGCATTCCTTCTTGAAGGAAGGTGGGTTATCCATCGACAGGTACTTTAAGCATTTTTGCAATCATGTGCTTTCACTTAATGTTATGAGAATACTAATATGGATCAAGGGGCAAACTAGATAATTGACTGATATTGACTCTCTTCTTGTTCCCTTACTTCACTTGGGAGGTTAATATTCGACTATAGTCTAGTGGGACCTCCTCTGAGGCCTTAGGGTTTTAGGAAGGGCACTACTAGGGAAGCATTGATTGAAGTAGTGTGTCCAAGGTAATCCATACTTTCCATTTTCCATATTTCACCTTATACATATCCATTCTTCAGGCTGGTGATCACTGGTCATTGGGATTGGCACCCATCATCCTCATCCTTGAGTCTGAACTCAGAAACTTAGCCTAGAGGTGGATGCAACGAAAGGAATGATAAAATCATAAGAAAGCCACAATAAAGAAAAATGAAAAATGTAAAAGATGGTTGTGCCATTTATTTAGTGTGTGGAGAAAAGCTTAGCATGAGCTCTACCCATGTCATTAGCTATCACCTAGTTCCACAAGCATTTGATGCTTCATCTAAAGGAAGGAACTCTTGTATTTTCCCAACCCTGATGAGTGATAAATTGCTTCAATTTAAAGAGGTAATGGAAAATTTCAAAAGTAAGTTTGGGCTCCTAAGCTATGCTCCTGATAAAAGACAAACCATAAAATCTAAAAGATGTACTAGAGGGATGGAAAAAGCAAGTCGAGGGAAGGGGCAACTCATGCCATCACAATTGCTCTCTCCTTATTACACACACTCAAGATGTTGGACCTTCATTAGTTGGTCTCATGGCTATGGCACTTGTCTTGAACTCTTTGCCATTTTGCAAACATCTTTATGACACACACCTATGGATTAATGGGATAATCTGGGACATGCCACTCCCCTTGGGGGCTAGAAACACCTAATAGGGTTGCTGACCTAACTATCCATAATATAAGTGAGGTAACTTGTTTACATGTCTTGATCTAGTTAGACATTTGAAGATGTGTTTTATGGGAAGTCTAATTTTGCCTCAAACATTAGGTATGGTCTACTATGATGCATTTATGGCTATTGTCCCTAATGATTGTTGATTTCACTTGATCTTGAGAGGGTTTTATAGGTGGTGTTATCACAACAACATAGGCCCCTTGAGAGTCGATCTTTATTCTATTCAACAACACTCAAAGAGGTCATTTTACCCAATCCAAAGAGAAGTTATGACATTGACGATGCAACATTGCCCCTCTAGAGATGAGCATTGGGCTATGAGATGGTTCCACATGGTACTTGGTTCTCATAGTGCCCCTAGATGTCGAAACCTTGTGCCATTGAAGGCTTGGTGTTGGATTTATTGATGATGTGCCTAGATGGACCCAGGACACCCCCAGGCCGACCTTGACACTGTTTGATGGGCATTGCCTATTCTAGAGCTCGAATAGTGATTGTTATCCTTGAGATGACAAAGTAGGACTTGTACATCACTAGTAAACCCTAGAATAATGATTGTTATCCTTGAGATGACAAGGTAGGACTTGTACATCACTAGTAAACCCTAATGCTTGAGCATCATGGTGCCATGTTACCCCTTTTGCACTTAGAGTGGTGACATAGGGTACATTGGAGATGACATCATGGATTTGGAGGCATTACACAGATACTTAAGCTTTTCCTTGGAGTATGGAGCACTCGATTCATTTGTCACTTGCTTGTGCCATGTTGAGTATTTATGGAGGATGATGTCATAGTGGAGTACATAATTTCCCCACACGTGTGGGTATTTTTGGCTTTCATTGTTATGTTTTTGAGCTATAATGAGGTTGGATTGTAACCTCTCATTGGTTGAACACTTAAGCAAACTTGTTTTAGGGCTTTGATTGTGAATTAGTGAAAATAAGGGTTGCAAGGTCTCATATAAATAGAGGAAACCTTTTTTCACTTTTTTTGATCATCACACATTCACTCTTCTCTTCCAAAGAGTGTGAATTAGTACTTTTCTTCTACTTGGGCCGAAATGTGAACTTTTTATAATGCAAATTCTCTTGGAGATGGATTTTTGCATGGATTGAAAAATGTGTTTCTATTGGAGAATTTTGTATGTTTGATGTTGATTTTCTATATTTTGCATATTGTATTTGTGTAGTAGGGTTTCTATTTTTGTGCCATGATCAAATGCTAAATCTATGTTGAAATCTTGCTCCTTTATAAGCATGCAAAGTTATTCTCTTTGAAACCTTTAAGGAAACTCTGAGTGTGCATTCCTTAAATTTGATCCCATGGCTACTTTGAATGAGCACGTCCACTTTCAAAATGGCTTGGAATGAGGCTTGAACTCCTTTCAAGCTAGAGAAGCTCCAACATTCCCCTTTCCAAGCTCAACGACTTGCTCTTTGACCCCACGTGTGGCTTGGTTTGACATTTGACTAGCCAACATTTGCATGGAAGTGCTAGCAGCTAGATTAAGAGGCTTAGAACATTTGCATGGAAATGACTTGACTTGAATGGTGTCCAAATGGCTAAGGAATGTCCAACATTTACTCACTTGACTCAATGTTTCTCCTTTTTTACCTAGTGACAAGGAGGAGGGTTGACATCACCCTAATTTTGTGTTGACTTTGCTGGAACCAAGTAAAAATTGATTGATTGATAGATTCCAACACTTGGGTTCTGTCTGGAGCGATATGTACTTCATCTTTGACATTGGATCTATCTTTGCATGTCATAAAATGACCCTTTATGGCCACCTTTACCCCATGTCTACTAAGAGAGAGAGAGAGTACAGCCCACCTTACAGTCTGATTTTTTCTTGATGCCTTCTTCAATTGCTGAAATTTCCATGTGGCATGTCAAGTGTACATCTTGTGATCATTTCGGCCCTTGTTGTATTTTGGACCCAATAACCCTGTGCTTTGGGATCCATGAGATGCTTTAGAACACATGGAATGCTGTGAACTATGAGATTGCCATCTGGAGAATTGAATTATACTGTACCACAACCAGGGAGATGCTCACAGACTCTATGACACATGACCATGTGGGGAAGGCATAGGTGCACTTAGAACCATGGCCACAACAAGCCCTGGATAGTGCGATCACCCATACAAAACCAATGGCTCCCCTAAACGATGTATCCTATTAGATCCATCTCAAAACCTCTAGTTACATCCAGGATGAAAGGAATTGAGAGTGGGGACTAAAGGGACTAGGCATGGCTGACCATCAAGGTTTAGGATACCATACACATAATCATCCTCATGGTCTACAAGGGTTTAGACTTGCATGTCTCTGGTTTTACTATGATGTTGTCTATAAAAAATATAGGGTATGTTCCAGGGGCAGGAGGTAACAGGACAGTCCTTTAGACTTGATATTTGTGTGAAATCAGTATCAATGCTCCAAAAGATTTATGCACAGAATTTTTCTTCATGTTGTATTTTATTCAGCATTGTGCTAATAAAATTGAAAATTAGGAATTGCATAGTAGGACAAAAAGTATTGAACATTATTTCAAGCCCGAAGAAAAGGAAAATTTATCTGTTATTTAATTTTATTTTGATGTAGCTTGCCCGATGTGTGTTACTGGTCAAGTCTTGGACCCACTGGTATCTGATGCTGGACATTGTAGCTGTGTTACTCCGCTGCTTGTCATTGTGGAAATACTCAATGTGCAGCTATCCAATTATACTTTGAGCATGGAAAGAAGCTTTACAAGGAATTTTGCTACGACTCTGCAAGTGTCCCCTTCACAGGTAACAGTCTATTTCTGAGGGATTAAGTTTTTTCAGTCTCTGAATTTTGTTTTATCCTGAACCTTTTTATGACTATCTCAGGTGGTTCCCATTGCGAGGCATGGTGTAAATGTCATTCTAGATATCTATATTTTACCATTTTCAGGATCAACAAACTATGCTGATCTGAAAACCACAGAAACAATCTTGATTCAGAAGAATAGCAGCGGAGAAGGCATCTTGCAGGATCCAATTCTTGGACCTTTCTCAATCCTTAGAATAGAGAATCCCCTTGAATCAAGTAAGTTTATAGCTGGTGTTTGAATGAAGGAAATGAATTAATCATTTATGCAAATAGACCTTTTTCTTTATCTGGTGAAATGCAGTACAGTTTTAAGCTTCAATATAAAGACAAAGATTTCCCACAACAGAATAGACAATTCTTCATTATATCTTTTCATTGCTTTGTTAATATCTAACATTCTTCCTGTGCATGATGTAAACCAAAAAGCAAATGATTTTATGTAACGACCTATTTATAGAAATAATATCAAATAAATTTTAATAAATAAATTATATTAATCAAATTAATAAAATAATAAAAATATAAGTCTAACCTTTATATTAAAATAAAATCAGAAAAAGGAAAGTTAATTAAAAATCAATATATTTTTAAAAGAAATATACATGACACGACATGGGAAGGGTGTCGTGAGGAAATGAAGTGGTGGGTGCTGGAGGAATGGTGGCCACCGCTAAGAATCAGTTTATAAACCAGAAGGAAGAATTTGAGGAGGGGGAAGAAAAAGAACAGAAGAACTGAAGGAGGAAGAGGATAAAAACTGAAATTATCCATAGGAAGGAAGAGCACGGATTGTTCTGAGGTTCTGGGCATGGGGGAGAATAGTTTGCTTCGACTCAGAAGCTTACTGGACTGAGTAGCTTGGTTCTAAGGGGTATGCTCAGAAGGAAGGGATAGACTACAAAGAAACCTTCGCCCTAGTAACCAGATATACTTTTATTAGATCCGTGATATCCCTTGCAGAAGAAGAAGTATACATTGAACAACCAGAGGGTTTTGAGACACATGAGAAGAAATCTCATGTATGTAGGTTGAAAAAAGCCTTTTATGGGCTTAAACAAGCGCCTAGAGCATGGTATGGTCAAATTGATTGTTACTTGCAGAGGATGGGATTCGTCAAGAGTGACACAGATCCAAACCTCTACTATCTAATTGTAAAGAATGAGCCTCTAATTCTGGTGTTGTATGTAGATGACATTTTTCTAACAGGTTCATCCAGGCTCATAAAAGATTGCAAGGAAAACCTAGCTACAGAATTTGACATGAAGGATTTGGGACAGATGCATTATTTTTTGGGGTTGGAAGTTTGGCAGCAAAAAGTGGAATTTTCCTTGGACAAGGAAGACATGCTATAGAAATTTTGAAAAGATTCAGAATGCGGAACTGTAGACCTATGGCTACTCCAATGATTACCAACTAGAAGAAGATTGATGCGTCTGAAGATAAAGAAGTCAATCCCACCTTGTACATGCAACTAATAGGGTCTCTAATGTATTTAGTCAATACCAGGCCAAACATTTGTTACGCTGTCAACACCCTCAGTCAGTTCATGGTGGAACCAAAGAGGGCGCACTGGGCAGCAACCAAGCATGTTCTCATATATATACAAGGAACAGTCGAGCATGGATTAATGTACACCCGAGGCAATGACATCAGGTTGAGTGGGTTCACTGATGCAGATTGGGCTAGAAGTTCAGTAGATCGGAAAAGTACCTTTGGGTACTGTTTCAACATTGGATCAAGAATGACCTCCTGGTGTAGTAGGAAACAAAAATCCGTAGCTCTGAGCTCAACTGAAGTTGAATATATGGTAGCTAGCACAACATCATGTGAAGCCATATGGCTTAGGAAGTTGCTTGTGAATCTACTCAGGAGAAGTATGTAAGCGACCAATATTTTGTGTGATAATTAAAGTTGCATCAAGCTCTCTGAGAATCCAGTTTTTTATGATCATTCAAAGCACATTGACATCAGGTGTCACTTTATCAGAGACTGTGTCCAGCGAGGGGCAGTACAGTTATGGTACACTCCGACAAGAGAACAGGTGTTGAAGTTTCTAAGTCTCCCAGTTAGAAACCGTCCATGCACTTTATCTGATTTATTCCTACCTACTTGTTTCGTTACTTAACAAGTTATTTACAATATAAATACTGAAAATAAACACTAGTGCATGCTCAACATATTACAGATCAACAACTGAAGGAAACAGAAACAATCACACCAAATGACACCGTTATTTTTGGACCAATGTCCCCAGAAAAACCCAATGTGGGAAAACCGGTGTAGCTATCTGAGGGTTTTATTATTAAGCAATATCAGAGTACAATTTGGGTGCCAAATCTAGCTTACCCAACAGAGAATTTCCTTGGCAGTAATACCTCTCAGTTTGAAACAAATATCCCAGCTGAAACACCTTCCGACAGCTCCTCAGCTCCAATCTACCTCAGAAACCCCAGCGTCTGCCTTTCTGGACTGCGTCAGCCTCTCTCTGCCCAGCGCTGGCCCTGTGTCACCCTGAATGGGTTTGTGTCAGCCTCTGGAGGCCCTACGTCAGCCTTCTAGCCCTCTGCGTCAGCAATGCTGGCCTCTCTGAAGCATTGCGCAGCCCCCGGCTGCCTCTGCGTGGCCCTATGTGAGCCTTGGCTGCTACTGCGTCACTCTCTCTGGCTCCTACGCTGCTCTCCCGGAACTATCTCTGCCTCTCTGTCTCTCTGTACTCAATGCCCCTCAACTGCAACTCCGATCATTGATTCTATCTCTCTTAGCAAACCCCGCTCTAGAGAATAGAATGACTGATCACTTTGGTGTATCTCCAAGTGACCCTCAAGCCTCCTCTTATACTTTTTTCGTTGACATATCAACGGCCGAGATTAAGTCCCTAATCAACGGCTAAGATTAGATCTAGCTTGATCCATGTCTTTTGGACCATTCTAACACAGTTTTATATTAATCCACATTAATATTTTAATTTCCCTAAGTTTAGACTTAGGGACTCCATTAAAACATTAATTATTTTAATATCTCCTAAACTGTTTAGAATCTACCCAAACCCTTTTTGGGTATTGGAGATCTCATGTGTCCCAACCTCTCCACCAAATTTCATGGCTAGAGCACATCCGATGTTACCCCAAATCAATAACATATGGCAGACATTCTCACCAAGGCTCTAGGAAGAACAAAGTTTGTTTATTTCAGGGAGGATGGGGATGATTGAGAATCCGTTTCAGTAGCAGAAGCAGATAGTATAGGGAGTTGTAGTGCAACAATTAGCAGTGGCAGTGCTATGGGCAACATGATGCAACATATTGAGAGGGAGCTGCAGTACAGATGCAACAGCGACAGTGGTAGTGTCATGGGCAGCAGTACAGGTTGCAACAACGCAGTGGATGAAGGGCAGCAGGCCGAGCATCAATAGCGCAGAGGACCGATGCCGTGGATCAATGTGATACTTCTACTAGGAAGTATTGCTAGAGCACATTCCTCGCTAAGAAGGGGTGTTGATTTTGGGTAGCATCAGATGTGCTCTAGCTCCGAAATTTTGTGGAAGGGCTAGAACACATGAGATCTCCAAGACCCAAAAATTGTTTGGTGAAATTCCACCCAGATTGTATTTTATTAAAATAATTAATATTTTTAATGGGGTTCCCAAGTCTAAACTTAGGAAAATTAAAATATTAATGGTTTTTAATGAAAATATGGGTGAGAAGCTTCTAAGAGACGAGGATCAAGTCTAGTTTAATCTTAGTTGTTGATTAGAAATTAGATCACGATCGTTTATATCTCAACAAGAAAAGTATAAAGGAAGACTTGAGAGTCATTTGGAGACACACCAGGCAAATACTCAATAACCCGAGGGAAATCAATTCTCAAGAAGAGTTTGATTTCAGAGGGAGAGTTGCACGGTGAAGGAAGAGGTGGGCATCAACGTTAGTTAGAGACTGAGGAGGAGGTGACGCAGTGCATCAGAGGGACAACGTAGAGGGACAACTCTGAGAGATAGAGCAACAAGGGACGCAGTCCTCACACAGAGATGGCGCAGTGAAGGCTGGAGGGTCTCTAGGGTGTCAGAATTTCTCCAAAGGGAGGAGGAAAATTATCTTAGGTGTTTTCTCAAAGGTTTCTCTATGTTCGGCCAAATCATTCCTTGTAAATAGATTGCTGTTGAAGAATAATAAATAAACCCTCATTTGTTGCACTGGTTTTCCTGCATTGGGTTTTTACGAGGACTATTGTCCAAAAATACCTGTGTTGATGTGATTGATTCTTGTGCTTGTATTTCACTTTTTTTTCTCTATGCTATTATGTGACAACTGCAGTAGAATTTACTTTGATGTTTACTGAAGAGTTTCGTAAATAACATATTGTGAAAAATAAGTAAGAGAAATAAATCAGTTACTGTAGTAGAATTTCGTGTTTGAAATTTTCACAACAACAACGTCTCATGGCGGGGGCTGTCACTCTGATCCCCGCCCACTCCGTTTTAGTTGTCTCCGAACAATAAGATATGGGGGGCAGTCCCTATGGAAGTGAGATGATGGAAAGCAAGTTGTGAACCAACTTGCCGGGAGACACAACTGAGTGCCCTAGCTACTCGTTTAATTTAGCAAGATTAAGGATTCGATTAGATTTAGAATTGAGACTAGTGCCTTATGGAGTCAAAATCTCTTACTTATTATAAATTATGACCAAGTAACCGGATGGACAACTGCTGCTTATATGATTAACTAACTTATATGAAATGCGGCTCCTATGATCTAAGTGTGATGCGGGGATCTTGGTTAATTTTAGATTAAATGTCTAATCTAGATGGAACCTTTCCTTAACTATTTTGAGAAACTGTCTTCAGATTAGGTTGTGAGATGGAAGCCAACGGGAAGCAGATAGTGGCCTGATTAACGATACCTCCCCCTATGTTCCAACCACCCAGTGCCTCCGGCGTTGTAGAGACTCTGGCTTTGACGACTGCAAGGTCACTGTGTTAACCACTAAGAAGAGTTGAATCCTTCAAGCTAAATGAGAAAGGGTTGTCCTAGGAGTCTATCAACCAAGCTTATGCTTGGAGGTAAGTTGTTAAATGCAACTACTCTTAGAATGAATTGCAAGATGGATGACTGAAGTTCTTAGCTTAAGATTGTTTTAAATTTTTAAGTACTTAAGTTATGATTATTCTTTATGGCAATAGTACTTAACGATAAATGAAAAGACAATCTTAACCAAACAAGAATGTGCCAAATACTTAAGTGTGAAATAGATACCAAATTTAATCACAAAGTTCCAATGACTACGGGATTTACACAAATCCCGTAATAACTTAACTCACACTTAGTCAAGATATCAATTGAAAGATTATTAGAGATCTTTAAAAATATTTCAATCAAGTAAATGCCAATGATGATGGCAATATCAAATTCACAAGATGCCAATAATGGAAGATGCTCAAGAGTAAAACTTAAAATGCCTAAAGTAACTTAGACAAGATTTAGAAACTTAAAGCTTAGATGTGTGAGTGTCATAAGTGCAAACTTTGATAATTATTAGAGCGTAAGACAAGACAAGCAAAGTTTAGATTTCCAATAATCAAAATTGACAGTAATACTTCAGAAATATCAACACTTGTTATCCTTATGATAGCAGTGATAAAATCACTTTAAATTCGAGAAACAACAAGTTTATGATAGCCACAGATGATCAATGAGATGCCCAACACTTTTTTAGTGTAAATTATGAGTTTTAGCCCACTTTAAGATGCAATATTCAGTGACATATCAGATCTGAAATAACTTATTACAGCAGTAAGTAGATCAAAAAATCAGTGAACTATTGATCCTATAGCAAATGTCAAAATATGCCCAAAACTTGGAAAATTTTGCCAAAACTGAAAATTTAGTTTTTTAAGCCCTTTTAGGTGTGTTATTCAGAAAAATTCAGATCTGATCTAGCACTTATGCAGAAAAATTCCAGCAAGCCAAAATTTAGATCCCTGTTAGATCCTATAATTCCCAAGTGGCTAAATTTATAGAAATTTTGAATTCTGCAATTTAGAAGTATTTTGACCAACTTAATGTATTTCTAGGAAACTTATATCACTGTTATGAAAATGAATTTACAGCAGTAATAAAACAATGATAAATTAGGGTTTAGAGAGCAAACCCTAGGGAAAAAGCCTGGAAGATCGCTTTGCCAAAACTTGCCAAAATTTTGCAATGAAGTTGCCACCTGCAAATCAAACTTTTTGAGCCCAAAATTCTGCAAAACCCACCAAGTATTTAGTCCCAAAAATTTCAGAAAGGGTAAGGGTCAAAATAGGGCTAGAAGAGGGCTATAGGCTAAGGAAAAGGCTTAAGAAAGTCAACAACTACGACAAAGAGGCCAAAGAAGGCTGAAAAGGGGTCAAGAAAAGCCAAGGATGGGAAAGCGAAGGGTAATAGAGAAAGAGAAAACCCTAAAGGGCTTGATGCTAAGGAAGGAGGGAAAATTATGGCCTAAAAGGTCCACGACTAGCCTTTGAGGCAATCGTCTAGGGCTTGGGAGGGTAGCCATATGGCCTAGAGCCCATGGCTAGGCCTTTCAAGGTCTTGGAAATCGCTAGGGCTAAAGGGGGGAGGCTGAGGCCCCTAGAGGGTACGACCAACACTAAAAAGGCCTAAAAGGATGACGTGTAAGGATCTGAGTCATTTAACTAGAAATGTAAAGCTCTAAAACATAATATGTGTTTTCTCCAAATCTGTTTGCAGCTTAAATGACTTAACCACCATTCATATAACTCAATTACTCAGTTTGGTATGGAGAACCTACTTGTATTCTTGCAGTTGATGATGCCTCAAGCTGCTCCCGCTTCTGTTACCAAAAGACTGAAACCACCCAGCCAAACTGAGCATAACCTTGATACTCAGTCCAGTAAGCTTCTCAATCGAAGCAGATTGTTCCCCCGTGCCCAGAAACCTCAGAACAAGCAAGGCTCCTTCCCACTGTGCTTCTTCCCAATGTCCTCAGATTCTTTGTTCTTCCTTCTTTCTCCCCTCTTTTGGTTTTTCCCGGTTCAGATCCCCCTATAACTCTTTTTACCTCTATATGTAGCCTTCCTTGGCGGTGACCGCTCTCTCCACCAGCGATCCCACCACTTCCAATCGTAGTGACACCTTTTCCCTCTATGTGCGTGAGTCATATTCCTTTAAAGGTGTATTTATTTTATATGTAGGATTTTTTTGTTTGTTTAATTTAAATGCCCTAGGTTCATATTAAATACTTTATTTTGATTTACTTTATCATTTTAATAATTTATAACTATAATTTATTAATATTCTAGGATATATAATTATATAACCATATGTAAAAATTAAGTATTAACTTAATTTTTACATCTATTTCTTTATAACCCTTTTAACTTTATACTTTTTTTTTAAATTTATATCATTGGTATTTGTTCATTAATTATGATGCATTAAGCAATATGCATGTTGATGGGTGAAGGTAACTTCTATTTGAAGGTGTGTCATGATATTCAACATTTATAATTAATTTTAGAATATAAATACTAGTGCAGTGCATGCGATACATGCATATGTAGCTATCATATGCATACATCGTATGCATGCTAATATTCTTGTGCTCTCTATATTAAAGATGGGTCATTACATACACCCCTCCTTCAGAAAACTTCATCCCGAAGTTATGGTTTTATCGTATACCAATACTCATTTTAGTGATTAGTACATTCTCGTTAGGGTTGTATATCGAGATTAAATTCTTATTTAATGTGAGAACACTATAAAATTGGTGTTTTGAATACTTTTAGTTTTATAACTTTAATAGATTTATAACTTTAATGGTCATGTTGTACTCCAACCAGGTTCCCAAGCTATTACAAAATCATCTTATCCTTCCTAATCTCTTTCGCTCCCATCCTATCCGTCCTTTACTGGAGTATGCCATGGCGTCAGTGATACTGACCAAACCATTCATAAACTCTAAAGATGGCAGCGTCGATTATATCGACCTGATTCCCAGTAGGCATCTGACAATCATCATCACACGTCTAAGGGAGCGTGACTCACACAATCCTCCCATGACTCCAGGTTTCGGAGGATAAACGGTGGGTAACACCTCCACCCCTCCCAGTGGAATCAGGGTTAATACCCAATCATGGAATCTCATTGAGCCTTAGTTATTCTGAAGTTTCTGTCATCACGTGGTCATTTTGGTAACGGATATTATCTGCAATCATAAACACTTGTCCATGCATTTATAATATGTGCATTAACATATTCAAAAACAAATAGCTTATGTTTAATTCATACATGTCAACTACAGTATAACATACTTTGCCATATTTTATTCATGTCATTAGCTTTCATATTAAAATGTAATCATTCTTTGATTTCTATCTCATCAATCATATTGATATGCATAAATGAAACAAACTTATAATATCTTAATTTTCATTAGTAGCAAAATTACTCAAATATTTAAATTTTACCCTGATAACGAAAATTGAGTAAGACCAATAACATATTCCGTCTTGGTATCCATGTACTAGCGGAATTAAATAGATATCATGTCATAAAAGTTCATGTTTATATATGGTCATTCAAAAATGGTTTTGAGTTTCTGATTTAAAGTAAACTAAATATATACAAAACATGGTTTAAAGTTCTTCAAAATTGACACAAGTTGGGGTATTCTTGACATATGATCTTCGTATCTTCCCAAGTAGCTGATCCAAGACTATACTTGTCCCACTGGACCTTAACTTGATCTACCAGACGATTCCTAAGCCGTCGAACCCTACATTCCAGTATACGTAATGGTTCGACCGATATGATTCCTTCGTCCGATATCTACAGTTGCTTCCATTGAAGGTTATGAGATTGGTCAGCTATATAATGTCTTAATACAGATACATGAAATACTTTATGCAAGTGAGATGGCAGTGCAAGACAATAGGCGACGGTCCAACTCTTTCCATGACTTTAAATGGTTCAATAAATTGGGGTGACAACTTTGTTCCTTTTCCGAATCGAATAGTGCTTTTATTCAGTTTGATGCGGATGAAAACCCAATCCCCTACTTCATACTTCCTATCAGTTCTGTGAGCATCAACATAACTCTTTTGTCTATCCTATGCTTCTTTTAACTGTTGCCTAATTTGTTTTACTTGCTCTTCCATTTCTTAGATTAATTTTGGCCCTACTATCACTCGATTTTCTAATTTGTCCCAACTTAACGGTGTTCTGCAAGGTCTGTCGTATAATGCTTCAAATGGAGGCATTCTGATTGAACTATGATAACTGTTATTGTATGCAAATTCGACTAAGGATAAATACTTTTCCCAATGCGATTGCTGATCCATAACATACATCCTCAACATATCTTCAAGTACTTGATTTACCCTTTCTGTTTGCCTATCAGTTTCAGGATGATAAGTTGTGCTTAAATTTAATTGAGTTCCTATGTTTTGTTTACAACAAAAAATATGTAGCTTTATGACCTTTTCTTGCTTCTTATTTTTCCATAATATCACTTATGACTACTTGTACTAGCTTTAATATTTGTTCTACAAATTCACTAGCTCATAGGTATTATTGTGGTATTTGGATCCCGCCATGACCTCTAAAGAGTCCAATTCGCTAGATTACTAATATAACATTCAACATGTATTTCCATGGTTGTTTTAGATTTATGCCTCACTTTGCTATAGAAGCACCTTTTCCTCCCTTGTCCGTATACTTTTGTTTGCCCATCATTTTCATCAAGTCAATGCTCTCAGACTTTATCATAACAGAGGATAAGGCATATAACCTACTAATTGGAATCAATTGTATTGCTATGTCGATATTATTTTATATTTCAAACAAATTATCCATTAAGTCCCAATCTTTATCCTTTATTCAAGATATACCAGCCACTTAGTTTAATTGGAAGTGTTCTTTTAAGGAAATCTCTCTCTATGTCCTGAGATTCATGGTAAAAGCTTCAACATATCAGTTTTGCAAATCCAAGTGTTTCTTCATCCGCCAAAGTATTGCCTTCAAACACTGAGGAATTATTAATGTCTTCTCTCACTGCTTCTACAGAAGGGCTGAGAGATTCTTTAGTATCAGAATGTACATTCTGAAATTCTTTCCCCAAAATACTATTTTGTAAAATCTCAATTCTATGAGTGTTAACAAGAGACAATAATCTGCTCTCCCAGAAATGTCAAGAGAACTATTTTCGTCTCTTTAACTACCACGCATTGAATCAAAATTATTAGAATATATCTCTATATCTCTATTTAGTAATGCTCAGTCTTTTAGATGTTTCTATTCTTATTCTTTTAGCAGTTTCTTAGATGAAACTGTTTGTTCGATATTCTACATAGAAACCTGATGTTTCTATTCTTGTAAATATCTTTGTATTATCATTGAGCTGTTTGCTCCATGTGAATTAATTCATTGAACATTCTTTTATGGTATCAGAGCAAGGTTAAGAGATTCTTCTTGAAACAGTAATTCTATCTGCATCGTAATCTCTTGAGTCCTTTCTAAGGTCGAGCCCTCTGTAAGCCAGGCAGCCTTCACTGAGTCTTAGCCTCGGCTTTGCTCGCTGTGATAAAAGCTTACAGTCGTCCATCTCGATACAGAAATGGATTCTTCCCTTGCATGATCTTTTTATTAAGAAAATAACTTTGGGGCGGTGACTGTTTTCATGGGAGCGGAATTTTTTTTTGGCTGACCAGTTTTGCTTGGAATTGTGAATCCGGCTATCTTCGTCTTCGCCTGGCGGCTACTCGACCACAACGTGGAATTCCTCAGCAATCGTGATCCAGGTGTCTTCCCTCAAAACTCATTTTTTTTGAAAGTCAGAGTCGTGGTTTGAAAATTCGATCTGCAGGCAAAATCGTGGTTTTTATTTCAACTCTGTCAAAATCCCGTGGTTTTTATTTCAACTCTGTCAAAATCCCGTGGATGGAAATGCACCCTATTTTTTGATGTCCGCTATGCTATGAGATAAGAGGAGGATATCACTACAGGCGTCTTGATATTTCAATCCCGTGGATAGATATTTGAAACCCGTGGTTAATATATATTTTTTTGAAACCCGTGGATATATTCTGCCGACCCGTGAATACATATTTGAAAACTGTGGTTCATTCCGTGGATACATTTCAAACCTGTTATATATATTTCAAAAATCCGTGGATACAAATCTCGCAGGTGGTTAATATATATATTTCTTGAAACCCGTGGATATATACTGCAGACCCGTGGATACTTGAAAACCGTGGTTCATTCCGTGGATACATTTGAAACCCGTTATATATATTTCCAAATCCGTGGATACAAAACTCGAACCTGCGACCTTTCGCGTTATCAGCACCTGTGTATCTTTCAAACACGTATATACCTAAGACGTATATACCTGAGACGTGACGTGAAGCTCACGTGGGCCAATACATCCGTGGTGTTTGCCGGAAGCATAGATCGTATTTGTTTCAGATCTGCGTATTTGTTTTGTGGGCCAATGTATCTGTGGTATTTGCCAGCAGTGTAAACGTGAAACTGAGACAGCATATGTGGGTCCGTATTTCAAATTTTGTATTTGCTGTATGTATGGTTCTGGTTGCCGGCAGTGGGTTACCAATCAGCGGAATTTTTTTTCTCTTGTGATCCTGACAGTCTTCATTACAAACTCAGACCTGTGACATCTGTTTATTGCATCAGTATACTCTTATGGTAGACCGGCATTTTCTTGTGGCAAACTGTATTATCAGAACTGTATTAGCAGTATTACTATTGTTTTAGACAGCTGAAAGTCCGTTCTTTAAATTTTCACCAGCATAAGCAGTCAGCTACATTGTTCTTGTGTGTCATACTTTTGTATTCTCTTTGTGAAAATGGCCACACTTACCAATCTGATGTTAGAAGGAAATCAACGGTTTAATGGCAGCAACTATAACATTTGGAAACAAAGACTGCTGACCATTTTTGAGTACAGGCGTCTTGATCAACTCATTTTGGGCAAAGAGCTTCGTCCAGGTACAGCCGGGACCAATGTGGAAAAAGTCGAAGTCGGGATTAATTCTGCAAGGGTCCAAAAGTTGAAAAACTCGGCAAAGTCGGGAGTTTTTCGAAAAAGTCGGCAAAAAATCGGCAAAATTAAAAAAAATACAAAAATATTCATTTTTTAAAAAATCCGGACTTTTTCAATAAAATCCCGACTTTTTCAATAAAATCTCGATTTTTTCAATAAAATCCCGATTTTTTCAATAAAATCCCGATTTTTCAAAGAAAAAAAAATCATTAAAGAAACTACCACGATTTTTTGGAAAAAGTCCCGATTTAATCCCGACTTTTTCGATTTAATCCCGATTTTTTCGACTGGGAAAAAATCGGCAAAAAATCGGCCGATATAATCGGCCAGCCAAAAAAATCGCGTTTTGGGGATTTAATCCCGATTTTTTCCCGACTTTTTCCACACTGGCCGGGACCGATCAAGATAAATTTGATGATCGAAATCGAGAGGCTGTTATGCTTCTCAAGCTCTCTGTAGCTGATGATCAGTTACCACAGATCCCTTCTGGTAAGACAGCTGCTGAAATCTGGCAACAGTTGAAAGAATTGCATGAGACATCTGATAAAAGCAGAGCTTTTTTTCTCAAAAATCAGTTGTTCTCCATCATGATGGATGAACATATGTCTTTACAGGAACATCTCAACAAAATTAAAGACATTCGAGATCAGCTCGACGCCATTGGTCGGACCATGGAGGAAGAAGATATGGTAGTCATTACCCTGAAGAGTCTACCAAAATCTTATGAACACTTCATTGAAACACTCAACATTACAACCACAAATGTTGATCTGAAGTTTTCAGATTTATGTACCAAACTTCTGCAGCAAGATAGGTGGAAACAGCAGTTTGGTAGTGGTACTTCATCAGTGCCCTTGGAAAATGCATTTGCTGCAAAATATCAGTCCTCTCAGTCTTTTCAGCAGAGAGGATCATCTCAGTCTTTTGATCCTAACAGGAAGAAAAGTGTACAGTGTAATTACTGTCACAAGTTCGGTCACATGAAGAAAGACTGCAGGCAGAGGATTGCTGTTGAACAAAAGAAACAGGGAGGGTCACATTAGACAGCGAATGTTGCAGAACATTCCGAGCAGACAGATTCTGCCTTTTACGCCTTTATGGCTAAAAGGTCTTCAGAACATGTTCCTTCCTCTGCATGGTACATTGATTCTGGTGCATCACGCCACTTCTCTCACAGGCGTGACTGGTTTATTGACTTTTCACCTTTCAGTGATTCAGTTGTATTTGGTGGAGGTGAAAAGTACACTGTTGCTGGCAGGGGTACAGTTCAAATTCAGTCTGGTGGACGCACGCTCATATTTCTAAATGTATACTATGTTCCTGGTATGGAGATTAATCTGCTCTCTGTCAGTCAGATTATGAGGAATTCTCCTCAGCTTGATGTTATGTTCAGTGCACACAAGTGCTCCATCATTGACAGGGAGACCAGTCTGACAGTTGCTACTGGCCTCGAGGACCATGGTCTATACAGGCTACTTGACACCGGTGACTTTCCAGAAGTGGCACTAGCAGCTCGTGTCTCTCCCATCAGTACTCTATGGCATCAGCGATATGGGCATCTCAATATGCAGTATCTCTCTCAGCTCTCTCGGGAGGGACTTGTGTCAGGATTACCTGATATTCAGACTCAGCAGTTGGGGGTATGCAGCGCCTGTCAAGCGGGAAAGCAACATCGGTCGTCATTCAAAAATGGAGAATCTTGGCGCGCATCCCAGGTACTTCAGTTACTTCATGCTGATATTTGTGGTCCTATGAATACAGCTTCTATAACTGCTTGCAAATACTTTTTACTTATTGTAGATGACTTCAGTCGAAAGATGTGGGTGTATTTTTTAAAAAATAAATCTGATGCTCTTAGTACCTTTCAGAAGTTTAAAACTTTAGTTGAAAACGAATCTGGTTGTAATATCATGACCCTTAGGACCGACAATGGGGGGGAATTTTGTTCCTCAGCTTTTGCCAACTTCTGTGATATTCATGGCATCAAACGTCAATTCACCACACCTTACACTCCCCAGCAGAACAGTGTTGTCGAGCGTCGCAATCGCACGGTTGTTGAAATGGCTCGTTCCATGTTACAACACCGGAGTGTTCCAAACAAATTCTGGGCTGAAGCAGTATTTACTGCTGTTTACCTTCTTAACCGATCCCCTACTCAGGCTGTTAAAGGGAAGACTCCTGAAGAAGTGTGGTCTGGTCGTAAGCCTAAGATCAGTCATCTCAAAGTTTTTGGCTCAGTTGCATATGTTTGGATTCCATCTGCTAAGCGATCTAAGTTGGATTCCAAAAGTCAGAAACTCATGATGACAGGATACAGTGATCATCACAAGGCTTATAGGCTGATAGATATAGCCACTGGTCGACTTAGCTTCAGTCGAGATGTAGTATTCGATGAAGACAGAGGATTCTTTCAGTCTTCTTCTTCTGAGCAGCGTTCTGAGGATCCGCCTCACAGTGTTCTTCTTCCAGTCAGTCCATCTGATGGGAGGGATGATGTAGCATCAAGATTTGATACTACTCTATCTGAGCTTCCTCCAGAAGCTAATCCCCCTCCTGCTGTCCCTATTGCTCTTGAGCCTGCTTCTCTTCCTCCTGATATTGGTCCCTCTAATCCTGATATTGGTTCTTCTTCTCTTCGGCCAAAATGGTGGGCTAAAACCATAGGTGATCTCCGGGATGATGAGCTCCTTGAAGGTAGAACTTCTAGGCATAAGAACAGACAACAGTCTACAGTCAATTTTGCTCTTATGGCTAACCTTCACAGTACTTTTGAGCCTCAAACATATTCAGAAGCTAAGGGTATATCTGAGTGGGAACAGGCTATGGAAGCAGAATTTCAGAGTCTTCAGAAGAATCACACATGGGCTCTTTCTGATCTTCCCGCAGACAAAAAACCCATAGGCTGCAAATGGGTGTATAAAGTCAAATACAAAGCTGATGGAACCTTAGACAAGTATAAAGCTCGGCTTGTGGCTCGAGGATTTTCACAGCAGGAAGGCATCGACTATGAGGAGACTTTTGCTCCTACAGCCAAGATGAGTACTATCAGGCTTGTGCTTGCCCTAGCAGCTCAGTTCAATTGGAAAGTTCATCAGATGGATGTAAAAAGTGCTTTCCTAAATGGTGATCTCCAAGAAGAAGTCTACATGACGCAGCCTCCAGGATTCAAGGTTGCTGGTCAAGAACAGAAAGTGTGTCGGTTAGTTAAAGCAATCTATGGATTGAAACAAGCTCCTCGGGCTTGGTACATAAAAATTGATCAGTATCTGACAAATCAAGGTTTTCAGAGGAGTCCATCTGATGCAAACTTGTATATCAAGCATACTGATGATGATATCTTGTTTGTAGTTGTCTATGTGGATGATCTTATCATTACTGGCAGCTCTGCACATTTGATCCATGAGATCAAACAAGATCTATGCAGAACTTTTGAGATGACAGACTTGGGACTTCTTCATTACTGTCTGGGGGTTGAAGTGTGGCAGACTGAAAATCAGATCTTTCTTTCTCAGTCCAAGTATGCCAAAAATCTTGTGGAAAGGTTCAGAATGCAGGGTTGCAAACCGGCCACGACTCCTATGGAACCAGGGCTCAAACTTTCAGCACAGTCATCCTCTCCTCTTGTGGATGAAACTCTATTCAGGCAATTAGTGGGCAGTCTCATCTATCTTACTGCTACCAGACCTGACATCAGTTTTGCAGTAAGCTACATTTCTCGCTTTATGTCAGCTCCTAAAGCTGATCATTGGATAGCAGCAAAGCGGGTGCTACGATATGTGCGTGGTACTTCTGATTATGGCCTCTTATATACTCACAGCTCCACTTCTATTCTCAGTGGCTACACTGACTCTGACTGGGCCGGTTCGGTTGATGACCGTAAATCTACAACTGGGTATGTGTTTAGTCTAGGATCTGGAGCTGTTACTTGGACTAGTAAGAAGCAACAAGTTGTGGTTCTCTCCTCAACAGAAGCAGAGTATCGGGGAGCAGTTAAGGCCGCCTGTGAGGCAGTTTGGCTTCGTCGTATGCTTGCAGATATGCATGTTTTTCAGACAGGGCCTACTTCTTTGTTTTGTGATAATCAGGGAGTGCTCAAACTTGCCAAGAATCCTGTCTTTCATGAACGAACAAAGCATGTGGAAACTCACTGCCACTACATTCGACAGCTGGTTGAAGACGGCTCAGTTCAGTTGCACTATGTTCCCACCACAGAGCAGCCCGCCGATATTTTTACCAAGCCTCTTGGTCCTGATAAATTTGTAAAATTTCGCGGGTCTATTGGTGTTGTAAATAGATTGAGCATTAAGGGAGGGTATTAGAATATATCTCTATATCTCTATTTAGTAATGCTCAGTCTTTTAGATGTTTCTATTCTTATTCTTTTAGCAGTTTCTTAGATGAAACTGTTTGTTCGATATTCTACATAGAAACCTGATGTTTCTATTCTTGTAAATATCTTTGTATTATCATTGAGCTGTTTGCTCCATGTGAATTAATTCATTGAACATTCTTTTAAAAATCACTAGAATTTTTCAACTCAGAGTATCACTTTTGTTTTAATTTATGTGCTGCCTATGTAGATAACTGTGTCTTGCATACCAGCTCGGCCATTTTCTGCTCATGAAATTTAAGATTCCTTGAATGCTTGGTCAAAGAGTTTAGAGGTACAATATCATCCTTTTTTTTTTGCTCTGCATGAAATATAATATAATATGAGACTCCTCCCTTCATGCAAATTTTAAATTCTACCTAGTTTTATTAACTTTCACATTAGAAGAGTCCAAATCAACCATTTTTGTCTTTACCTAATTTTAATGCTCACTGGGTACAAGGAATGCAGCAGTTACTGTTGACAGTGTATATTTTACTTGCTGAGGGTGTTATTTCTACAGGGCTACATATGGATTCGAGAATTTGACAAAAATACAGAGTATTTAAGAAGTAATGAAGAACACATCCACTGTAACAGGGATTGCCTCTTTAAACTTATTGCAATAATCCATGAAATTGAAAATCAGATAACATCACAGATTGCAGAATTCAAAGGGTTTTTGGTGGACTTAAAATATCAATTGGCAATTGAGAATGCTTAATGCAACCTTCTCCAGAATTTGACACTTTAAACTAAATAACGTTGACCAGTCAATAACCTCGAACCAAGGGCTTCTGCGAACTCGTAAGGAGCAGTTCTATAGAAGGATGCATCAATTTATAAGGAAATGGTACCCGTGAGTTCGGAAGCTAAACCAACAAGTACAGGTTTGGGGATGCTACCACCCACTATGCTTATTGCTTATTTAAATGTTTTTTCTTTTTTAGGACTATTTTTAAAAATAAAGGCACGTTTTATAGGATATATTGTATAAAGAAGCATTGGATAATTTTGCAGAAGGTTAAGACTAATTTGTGTTTTGGGCCTGTATCAGGGTCTATGGACTATGCAACTGAAATTTTGAAACTATATAAAACGATATCATGTGCAATCTCTGCTGTAGCTTTTGCCATAACAATTTAATAATCAGGATTCTGAACTTTGGATGAAACTAGATTCATGGTACAATATCCTCAGGTTTCTATATGTAGTTTATTCTGATAACACATGTGAATATGGCAATGCATTGCAATTTTATATAAAATACAAAACCCTAATATTTCTTTTGGTATATCGTTTGACATGCTTCCTAGTGGTTATAACTATAGGCTATGTTTTCTTTATGGCCTGATAATTTTTAAAATCTTCTAAATCTACATGCCAAAGGCCCTCTTCCCTTCCATGCCAGTATGTCTGGGAAATATCCGTTATGTCCTTCCTCAAAGTCTTATATTTTTGGGTGCAGTTTGCCAAGCCATGTTTAGAATGCAGTTCCACACATGCTTGTACTATATAATCTGAAGTATAAATTGTTCTCTGGGTAGCATTTTCTTTCTGCTGAACTGATTGTATGGACATTGGCATCCTTTGAGAAACTATCCTTATAATTAGCTTCAAACCACCATGAACAGTTACACTCTTCCTCTTTCAAGACATCATAATTTTGGTATCAGTTTCAATCATACTTGTAGCCTGTAGGTACTGATTGGATGGTTTAAATTCTTTGTATTTAGTACTTTTTTTTTAATTTAATTAAATTAAGTAACTGTTACTAGCTAAATATTAGCTATAAGGCATTTGTTATTTTGTGGTGGATTTTGATTTTATTAATATGGCATTTGAAATGAAAGTTTAGTGTCAATATTTTATTTTAAAACGGAATTTGAAACGAAGGTTGCAATTTCGCTCACTAATCGGGAGAAGCTTTGCGAAAGAATATTCTGTTTGTTCGAAGACATATAAAGTCACTTTCCATTATAGTTGATCCATGCCCACAAATCATTACAATTTTGGCTCGGAATCTCCTACAAATAATAAAAATTTAAGATTTTGGCACTATCTGAATGGCATGTGACAACACGGCCTTAGAAAGGGGTAAAACCGCAAGTCACAACTCGGCCTCGGAATGGGGTAAAACCACAAGTCACAACTCAACCTCGGCCTCGGGACATGGTAGTGTCATGAATTAAATTAAAGCCATCTATTTTACCATCTCATTCTTCTTGTCATCTCCCTTCAAGCAGAGTTATGACAGTCCATTCGGTGCGGAGTTAATACATGTCAGCAACATCGGAGCCACAAGTGCGGAGGTGGCATGTTTTGATATGGTTTGGTGCAGAGTGTAGCATTTTATATAATGATTTTTGGAAGGTCGGTGGTTCAAACCTCTGCCCGACCCTTCCACCTTCTACACGGTTATCATATGACATAAATATTGCATATTTTGATATGGTAAGTTTAATGCTGGATATGGTTGGATATATATCGTATGATATATTTACGATATAATATATCATATATGGCTTATAACATTACCACGTTAACATCATTCTTATTCCCGGTGGTTACTTACATATATTTGACACCTGAACCTTAATAAAATTATTTCCTCGGCCACGATAATCCAGGTTTGGTACGCGCGTCTACATAATAACACGCTGGCATATTTTACGGAGGTGATTGGCGTCTGGTTGTTTTATGATATTTCCCCGTGGCTCAACGCTTAGTTTGTTAACTGGATACTTGACACCGTACGCAGAACATTTATAAATTTTCGGTGGCCCGTATTGTTGTAGAAACATAACGCATCCACCTTCACTACTTTGCCTTATTGCTTGGAAAATGGTGTGAGTAATTGAAGCTAATGTGTGATCTTGCAATCTCACGGTGCAGCCAAACTCTCTAGCACCCAAGACTCTGTTATAATCCATAAATTGTGTGAGAAATTTCATTTTGGCTCTGATGATGATGGCAACAGGAAGAGATCTTACTGCTGGACTGTCAAGCAATAATTCTCAAAGGCATTCTCTATCTGGAAATATATGCCATAATTTGCCATTCAAAGATGAATTTTTAGACTGGAAATACTACAAAGGCCTCATGAAATCATTGCAGCAAACTGGTTGCGGTCATGTGCTTGATCTTTATTCTCAGGGCCTGGCTTCCCAAAAGGACTTCCTACAGCAAGATTTGGAATTTATCGAATTGCAGTATGAAGCAGCTTGGCGAGCAGGAAAGTGGGATTTCTATTGGATTTCTCCTGAATTTAATTATGTCCAATGTGGTGGCCAAAGCAGCAGCCAATGAATTACTTTCAATGAAAATTTACATAGTTCTACTGGTAACAGATTGACTATCTTCTAGCAGCAAAACTGCAATACGATGTGCTTCATATTTCACTTTAGTTTTATATGTTGAGCACTGGTGTGAAGAATATTTTGGATCTCTCACATTAGGTGATCTTGAATTTTTTTTTTTCATCATGAGCAGTTACCAGATCATATAGCAGTGTTGATGGCAGCGACCACAAATATTAATAAGCCTGATGGTATCTACAGAGTTCGCTCCTCTAAGTTACCTCCGATGTCTATAAGAAGGTGATGCTTACACGTTCGGATTGAAGCTAAAGAATCCAAGAAGATAAACTCTACAGTCAAGAAAGTATAAGTTCTGTTCAACTTGTGAACACCAAGCGGGATAGGGATGACAAAAAGGAAGATTGTCATCTAACCATATTGCACCCATGCTCAGAAGTTGCTGCTGATGGTTTTGAATCATTGGACAAGGATTTGAATTAGCTCACTGATGAGGGAAGGCCGTCAATGAATTAGTTATTCAAATTTTTAGCTAACTTGATTAATAATGCACTCTTCTTTTAGACAGAGTTCATTTTAAGGATTGTAAGGACTGTATATTTTCCGAGTGAACTCTGATTTTCCTTAATATATTGCCACAGACTTTTGGCTCTTTATTCTTTGTTTTTAGAGATTTTTAAATCAGGCACCCATATCTTTAAGACTTAACAGATTCGAGAGTTTGAACCTCGCTCTGATACCAAATGTAAGGATCTGAGTCATTTAACTAGAAATGTAAAGCTCTAAAACATAATATGTGTTTTCTCCAAATCTATTTGCAACTTAAATGACTTAACCAACATTCATATAACTAAATTACTCAGTTTGGTATGGAGTACCTACTTGTATTCTTGCGGTTGATGATGCCTCAAGTTGCTCCCGCTTCTGTTACCAAAAGACCGAAACCACCCAGCCAAACTGAGCATAACCTCGATACTCAGTCCAGTAAGCTTCTCAATTGAAGCAGATTGTTCCCCCATGCCCAGAAACCTCAGAACAAGCAAGGCTCCTTTCCACTGTGCTTCTTCCCAATGTCCTCAGATTCTTCGTTCTTCCTCCTTTCTCCCCTCTTTTGGTTTTTCCCGGTTTAGATCCCCTTAAAACTCTTTCTACCTCTATATGTAGCCTTCCTTGGTGGTGACCGCTCTCTCCACCAGCGATCCCACCACTTCCAATCACAGTGACACCTTTTCCCTCTATGTACGTGAGTCATATTCCTTTAAAGGTGTATTTATTTTATATTTAGGATTTTTTTGTTTGTTTAATTTAAATGCCTTAAGTTCATATTAAGTATTTTATTTTGATTTACTTTATCATTTTAATAATTTATTAATATTCTAGGATATATAATTATATAACCATATGTAAAAAATAACCTAATTTTTACCTCTGTTTCTTTATAACCCTTTTAACTTTATACTTTTTTTTTTAATTTATATCATTGGTATTTGCTCATTAATTATGATGCATTAAGCAATATGCGCGTTGATGGGTGAAGGTAACTTCTATTTGAAGGTGTGTCATGATATTCAACATTTATAGTTAATTTTAGAATATAAATACTAGTGCAGTGCATGCGGTACATGCATATGTAGCTATCATATGCATGCATCGTATGCATGCTAATATTCTTGCGCTCTCTATATTAAAGATGGGTCATTACATGACGCAAAGGGAAAAAGGGCTAACGCAGGGTGTTTAGAGGCCAACGCTGGCCTTGGAGGGGCTGGATCCGAGCCCGGGAGGCCTAAAACATGAAACCCCAACTTCAAAAAATTTCTATTCCTTCAGATCTTCAATTCTACTTGATTTCTTCAATGGCTAGCCCTGCAAAATGTTTTAGATACTACATCTTACCCTCAAGGGCCTAGATCTAGCTCTATTCCAACTTTCTACTCTTAATCTCACCTACACAAATAGATTTACAGATGCCCAAAACCCCAATATATACAAAAATCTAAAAACCCCAAAACCCCAATTAGCAAAAATAATATACAAAATTATTTTACAAATCTATTTACAAAATTTACAAATATACAATGGTTTTGAAATAAATGTTGAGAAATAATTTAAATGGAGTATTTTCTTTGATAAATGGCTAAAAACAATTCAGAAAATTAATGCACAGTATAGCCTTAGCGAAATTTAAATCAACAACATAAATATTTGGAATCCAAACAAAGTCGGTCCATGCCCACAGTTTGTCAACTTGGAGACCAAGGACTAGGGAACCTACAAACATTATATATTTTTCTCCAGAAAATTTGTTAGACAATATGGCAAATCAAATCATCTAGGATAAACCCAAAATCTATCAATAGAATGACTTTATCCGCATCTAATGAAAGACAAATTTTAGTATTAATCAACACAATATAGGAAATTTTGTACCCAGCACATACCACAAATTAACGAACACTAAACACCTTGAACTGCATGCCAAATTCTTTATTATGATTCAAATAAATGTTCCTAACGGGTCAATAGTGTTACATCATTGCTTCAACAACAATTTCTTAGTCATATCTTAGATATATTTGAGACACAGATGACTCTTTATATATATATAGATAAATCCTCTAAGTGGAAAAATAACGGCTAGTTGGCTTGATCCTCGTCAAAATAATCTTGGCCGTCGAAAAATACTTGATCATCTTTTAATCATAGCCATTGAATTTTTATTTTTTGAGGAATTTTCGAATTTCTCATTTAATTCCATTTTTATTAGTTCAAAATTAATTATTTTGAGCTAATTTTCTAAAAAATTTGATTTTGACTTAACCACCAAGGTCTAAGGGTCCAATTTTTATTGAAATATCCAATATTCCCTTGGTGGAGGACCTCCAAAAAGTAATTCTTTTGATACCCACGAATTTTTCCACTTGGACAATTTAATTTTTTTGGATATTTTAATTTTGACTCTAATTAATTAAATTCTTAGCTTAGTTTTTTAATTTAATTTTGCCAAGAAATTTAATTAATTGACACTTGAGGGGATTAAATATTTTTTCCACCCTCTAATATTTTAGCCATGGTGTCTAAGTATGAGGGACCATGCACTAAAATATTTTTTACATAAGATTTTTACAAATTCAACCCTCAAAGGGGGAATACCCGTTCAGCTTAGACTCTCAAATTACATACCCAATTCTGCGACACAATATGATCTAGTAGACCAAGTGATTTGTAATAAAATAATTTAGCCAATTAGCTTAAATTATTCGCGAATCACTTTTACATAAAACTCAACTAAAACACTAAGACTCACCTAAGACTTTAACGACAAATTCCACCCTAGCTTTGGCAAGAGGTTGGAGGAAAAATCTCTGCCGACCATCCATGTTTAAAAACATAGATGAGTTAGTGAGACGAAAAACCTCCTAGGATGAAATTATCACCAAAATAATAGGCTTACCTAGGTTGTTACATACATTCATGGTCTTACTAGCATCATTTACATTAAAAATTTGCAGAATGGGTTTACAATAACATAGCGCTGATGGCTGATGATCTCGATCCTTTGAAGAAAAATATGGTACATCTACTTCCTCAGAACTTTGACAAAATGAGTGCAACAATCATCATTATTGTACATGTGGCAAGGCCACTTTTCTATCTCTTTAATTATTTTACAGTTATGTAATAGTTGTGAAAATTTGTAATACGAAACTCTACTGCAGTAATTGATTTATTTTTCCAACACAATAAGTTATTTACAAAACCCTTCAGTAAACATCAAAGTAAATTCTATTGTGTTAGTTTTTGGTAGCATCGGAAGTGCTCTAACCTTGAAAATTGGTGGAGAGGCTAAGGAACATGAGTTCTAAAGAACCCATAAACCGTTTGGTAGAATTCCACCCAGATTGTATTTTATTAAAATAATTAATATTTTTAATGGAGTTCCTAAATCTAAACTTAGGGAAATTAAAATGTCAATGGGCATTAATCAAGATATGGGTGAGAATGATCTCGAAGGCAGATCAAGTCATGTTTTAATCTTAGCCGTTGATTAGAGACTTAATCTCAGTCGTTGAAGACTCAACATGAAAAGTATAAGATGGAGGCTCGGGGTTCATTTGGAAACACACTCGGAGAGAAGAAATTGATCTGGAGTTCGATTTTTGGGGCTAGGAAGCTGAGAAATTCAAACTAGGTGATCATTCTGCAGCAGAGGGGCAGTGAGAATCCAAGAGAAGGACTTTCCAGAGAATACAAGGCAGAGAGAGGACAAAAAGACTTCAAGAGGAGGGCTAACGTTGGCCTATGCAGTGTTGATGCAGAGGTAGCGCAGTAAGTGAGGGGAATTCGAAATTCTACAGAGAGAATTCGATTTGCAGTTGTCGGGAGCCAGGGTGTGAGACTGGAGGCAAGAAAGTCGAATTCTCAGCCATCAGAAGATCCAGAGCAGAGAGGCAGTATAATACCTAGCAGGGGTGACGCAGAAGCTGCCCAAGGTGACGCAGTTTGATGCAGAGGCTATCAGAGGGTGACGCAGATCCTCCCAGAGCTGAGGATTAGTCAATAATTCTCCGGTGATAGGGTGAGATCATTTCACCAGTCTTTTGTTGAGTATTTTCTCTGTAAAGGATTGTTAGATGAGCACCCTAGATTTGTATTAAGATATTTCTCCTGCATAATAATAAACCCTTAGAGTTGTTGCACTGGTTTTCTTGCATTGGGTTTTCCGGGGATTATTGTGTCAAAAGAAGAAGTACAAGGCCGGGCAGGGGAAGGCAAAGAGGCTCATTCTCGATGGAGTTCGAGATCATGTGGTCTCACACCTGCAGGACAAGGATACCTCCCGAGAGATGTGGGAAGCCTTGTCGTCTCTATATGAAGGCTCTTCTGAACAACGAAAGATGTATTTAGAGCAGAAGTTGCAGCAGACTTTGATGTAGAAAGGAGTATGGGCTAAGTTGCACGAAACGGGGAAACGGAAACGAGTTTCCGAAACGGGAAGCGATACGAAACGCGGCCTCCCCAAATTTTGGAAACGGTGAAACGCAAATATATATATATATATTAAAAATATTTAAAAATTATTAATATATATATGTGCAATCATAAAGCATTAATGATACATTTACATTATATGATTATAATTTATTACATTTAAACATTAAGATTAAATTTACATCACATTTACTCATGAGTCATGAATAATCACATAATGAAAATAAAAATATAGGAACTGGAAAATCCAAAATCAGCCTTTATTTATATTAGTATATGAGGCTGAGACTACCCCAAAATGCCAGAAAAGAGAAGAGAAATATGGTTGTAGCTGAGCCAAATCTGCTGCTACTGAAATCTCCTGCTGAAATCTCTTTCTCTTGCTGCTGAAATCTCTTTCTCCTGCTGCTGCAATCTACTTTGCTCACTGCTCAAAACACCCTAGCTGAAACAACTGCCAGTCTCCAAGAGAAACGACTTGCTGAATAGTGTGATGAGAGAATGAGACAAACTGCTCTTTTATAACAACAATGCAGAAAGGAAGTGCTTAAGAAACAGAGCAGCATGCAAGTGGACATTGTTGCTAGAGCACTTCTCTGGCTAAGAGGGAGTGTTAGTTTTTGGTAGCATCAGAAGTGGTCTAGCCTTGAAAATTGGTGGAGAGGCTAAGGCACATGAGTTCTAAAGAACCCAGAAACCGTTTGGTGAAATTCCACCCAGATTGTATTTTATTAAAATAATTAATATTTTTAATGGAGTTCATAAGTCTAAACTTAGGGAAATTAAAATATTAATGGGTATTAATCAAAATATGGGTGAGAATGATCTAGAAGGAAGATCAAGTCATGTTTTAATCTTAGTCATTGATTAGAGACTTAATCTCGGTCGTTGAAGACTCAACAGGAAAAATATAAGATGGAGGCTTGGGGTTCATTTGGAAACACACACGGTGAGAACAAATTGATCTGGAGTTCGATTTCTGGTGCTAGGAAGCTGAGAAATTCGAACTAGGTGATCATTCTGCAGCAGAGGGGCAATGAGAATCCGGGAGGAGGACTTTCCTTAGAATACAAGGCAGAGAGAGGACATAAAGACGTCGAGAGGGCTGACACTGTCCTAGGCAATGCTAACGTAGAGGCAGTGTAGTTAGTGAGGGGAATTCGATATTCTGGAGGATGAATTTGATTTGCAGTTGCCAAGAACCAAGTTGTGAGACTAGAGGCAAGAAAGTCGAATTCTCAGCCAGCAGAAGATTCAGAGCAGAGAGGCAGCGTAATACCCAACAGGGGAGACGCAAAAGCTGCCCAGGGTGATGCAGAGGCTTTTAGAGGGTGATGCAGAGCCTCCCAGAGCTGAGGATCGGTCACTATTTCTCCAGTGATAGGGTGAGATCATTTCACCAGTATTTTGTCCAGTATTTTCTCTGTAAAGGATTGCTAGATGAGCATCCTAGATTTGTATTCAGATATTTCTCCTGCATAATAATAAACCCTCAGAGCTGCTCCATTGGTTTTCCTGCATTGGGTTTTTCCGGGGACTATTGTGTCCAAAAATAAGTGTGTCCTATGTATCTTGTTCTTTGCTCTGTTTTTTGTTTCATGAGATCAAACATTTAATTAGTGTAGGCTGCAGAAGTAATTTGCTTCAGTATTCAGAAGAATAACTTGATAATGTATGTTAAAAAATCAAGTAGGTGAAGTAGATTCAGATTTGCTGCAGTAGGGGTTCCTTGAGGATTAGGAATTTTCACATACTGCAGTTGTCACATAATAGCATAGAGAAAAGAACAGTGAAATACAAGCACAAGAATCAATCACATCAACACAGTTATTTTTGGACAATAGTAAAACCCAATGCGGGAAAACCAATGTAGTAGATGAGGATTTATTTATTATTCTTCAACAACAATCTCTCTACAAGGAATGATTTGCAGAACATAGAGAAACCTCTGAGAAAACACCTGAGATAATTTTCCTCCACCCTTTGGAGAAATTCTGACACCCAAGAGACCCTCCAGCCTCCATTGCGTCATCTCTGCGAGAGGACTGCGTGCCTTGTTGCGTTGCCTCTCTGAGTTGTTCCTCTGCGTTGTCCCTCTGATGCACTGTGTCCCCTCCTCCTCAGTCTCCGACTGATGCTGATACCCTCCTCTTCCTTCACCCTACAACTCTCCCTCTGAAATCGAAATCTTACTCCTTGAAAATCGATTTCCCTCGGGTTACCGAGTATTTTCCCGGTGTGTCTCCAAATGACTCTCAAGTCTTCATTTATACTTTTCCTGTTGAGATATCAACGACCTTGATCTAATCTTTAATCAATGGCGAATATTAAATTAGACTTGATCCTCGTCTCTTAGAAGCTTTTCACCCATATTTTCATTAATACCCATTAATATTTTAATTTTCATAAGTTTAGACTTATGAACCCCATTAAAAATATTAATTATTTTAATAGAATACAATCCGTGTGGAATTTCACCAAACGATTTCTGGGTCTTTGAGATCTCATGTGTTCTAGCCCCTCCACAAAATTTCAGAGCTAGAGCACATCCGATGCTACCCAAAAAATCAACAATAGTTTAGTTTCTATAAGCAAGATGTTGAAGTTTCTAAGTCTACTCAGTTAGAAACCTTCCATGCCTAGGAAACCGGATTCGTCCTAAACCCCCTGCGCATCCCGAATCCGGCGAATCCGACACGATTCAGTCTGGATTCGTGTCCAAATCACAGGACACGTCGTGTCCGAGGGCGTGTCGCAATTTTCAGGGGCGTGTCGCGATTTTAGGACATGTGTCCGGTTTCCAGGACTCGCTAAGCTCAGCGCGGGTATGAAAAGGGCGTGTTTGCTCATTAATATTTTCATTTGGTAAGTGATTTGTGCTGTTGCAGCAAGGAGTAGAGCATTTTGGCAGCTTCATAATCAAGTCTAGGCCCTAGTATTGATATGCTATTCATGGTAATGTTAAATTCTTAAAGTAAAAGTGACATTCTCCTTAATCTTCATTTTCATCCTTTTACTTAAATTTTTAACATTACCATGAAATGACTCAGGATGTTTGAGAGTGGTTTCGGCCTCATTGGATTTCATATGGAGAAAGTAGAATTTTAGATTTCATTCAAAATCCAGCAGACTTATCAGTTTTTCAGGATTTTAGGATTGGGGGAATGCAATGTTTCCATTGAATTTTGTCATGTATTAGGGTATGGAACTCGTATTTAATCAAGAGCACCAAACCAAGAGCTTTTGAATATGTCGCTCCCGCTCCCGTTTTCACTCCCGCTCCCCGCTTTCGCTCCCGCTCCCAAGTAACATTGTTCCTGATGATATGGGTCTTGACACCATTGTTGAGTTGGCATTGGCCAACATGGATCTCAATGATCCAGTGCTAGAGCCTGTTAGATTTGATGACTTAGAGGGGTCAGCCTCCATACCAGCAGATGCAAAGGCGACTATGGATACAGGGGAGGAGGAGGATGTAGAGGAGAGCAGTGAGGACCATGATGATGGGGACAGTGATGCTGATTTTGATGCTGATTGATGCCTTGAGGCTTCTATACCTGTAGTTGTTTTATATTTTCTATTTCTATTTGCCATTGGCATTGCACCAACACTACCTATGTAACACATTTTGATTTGATGACTTAATGAGAAAACTACAATTGTCAGTGTGTTTATCTTACTATCTTGTAGTTGTAAGTTGTCTTTCAGTTATGAATTATGAATCATGATTTAAATATTTAATAGATTTATCATTTATGTGACCAGTACCACTGACATTTATTTGAATTTTGTATGTACTATGCATGCTAATAGCTATAGATGAAGATCTATGTTTGAAATCAATAAATTTGTATCATTAATTAAAATTTGTGTAAGAAATATGATAATATCTAATTTTTAATATATATATATATATTTAAATATTATATATATATATATATATATATATATATATATATATATTTAATAAAATAATATATAACGTGTCCTGTTCCGGGGGGTCAGCGTGTCCCGAATCCGACACCACGAATCCCGAATCCTACGTGTCCCGAATCCCCGTGTCAGGTGACTTAGCTCCATGCACTTTATTTGATTTATTTCTACCTACTTGTTATTTTACTTAACAAGTTATTTATAATGTAAACACTGAAAATAAACACTAGTGCATGCTCAACATATTACAGATCAGCAACTAAAAGAAACAAAAACAAACATGCCATATGACACCATTATTTTTTGACTAATGTCCCTGGAAAAACCCAATGTGGGAAAACCAGTGCAGTTATCTGAGGGTTTTCTTATCAAGCAATATCAGAGTACAATCTGGGTGCCGAAACTGGCCTACCCAACAAAGAATTTCCTTGACAATAATAACTCTCAGTTTTTGACAAATTTTCTGGCTGAAACCCCGAATAATCCTTCTGGCAACTACTCAGCACAAATCTGCTCTAGAAACCCCAGCGTCAGCCTCTCTCTAGACTGAGTCAGCCCCTCTTTGGACTGCGTCAGCCCCTCTGTCTCATGCTGGCCCTGCATCACCCCAGATGGGTCTGCGTCAGCCCTGGGATGCCCTGTGTTTGGCCCTCTGTGTCAGCTACGCTGGCCTGTTTGAGGCTCTGCACAGCTCCCCGCTGCCTCTGCATGAGTCCCTGGCTGGATCTACATCACTCTCCTTGGCTACTGCGCTACTCTCCTAGCACTATCTCTGCCTCTCTGTCTCTCTGTACTCAAATGCCCCTCAGCTGCATCTCTCGATCACTAATTCTATCTCTCTTAGCAAACCCCGCTCTAGAGAATAGAATGACTGATCACTCTGGTGTACTCTCCAAGTGACCCTCAAGCCTCTTATACTGTTCTTGTTGACATATCAACGGCTGAGATTAAGTCCCTAATCAACGGCTAAGATTAGATCTGGTTTGATCTGGCTTGATCCATGTCTTTTGGACCATTCTAACACAATTTCATATTAATACACATTAATGTTTTATTTGCCCTAAGTTTAGACTTAGGGACTCCATTAAAAATATTAATTATTTTAATATCTCCTGAACTGTTTAGAATCTACCCAAACCCTTTCTAGGTATTGGAGATCTCATGTGCCTCAACCTCTCCACCATATTTCGTGGCTATAGCACATCCGATGCTACCCCCAAATCACCACAAGACTTGGCCTAGCTTTTTCAATGTTAGATCTAGGGATCTCCTTAAAAATAATATATGTTTCTTTTTATTGTAAAGGAAATTAGAACCTGATCAATATAAAGAGAGGTACTTCCTCATTTGTAATCATGGTTGGATCATGGGTGCGCTCCTCTCCTTGAGATTGATGGAAGCTTTTTTTGGGAGCAAATTTTGTTGAGGGCTTTTCTGTGTGGAGTGAATGTTTTTTCTATATTTTTTGTTGATATTTGTTCCTGGGTATATTTCATTGTAACTATTCTTGGTGATGAAGAAAAGTACATTAGGGCTAACAATTATTGCCATTGAAGGCTATGTAGTTGCGTGGAAGGAGACAACTTGGGGAGGACCCTACTTGACTTCCTTTGCTTGCAGGTGGATTGATCCAAGCAACTAGACCATCTCTTAAGGGGAGCTCTGAATTATGCAGAGTCTCGAATACACCACTCAGGGGTTGAAGGCTAGAGACACCAGCAAGAGGGTTAATTCAATAGTGGGGGTGATTTCTGTCCAATACCAAACCCGATCCTTTGAATTTAACCAACGATATTGACTTAAGAGGATCTGATCTTGCTTTCATCTTGCCACTCAATTCCCCTTGATGCCATTGCCCTTGAAGGATATTGACACTAATCTTCAAGTTCCTCCATCACTTTTTCTTCTTCCTTTATAAAACCCGAAAATTCAGAAAATCTTTCACTAAGGCTACCTTGTGCTCTTCTTGACCAAGCCTTAGTGATCTTGGTAGGGGATCTCCCCTTGAAGTCAAAGGAGAGTCGGTCTAAAGAAGTGAAGGTAGGCTGATGAGGTGATAGTGGGTGACCTATCAAGGTTTCACTTGGATTGCACAACGTGGGTTAGAGCTTTCACCATTTCCAATGTACAGTTTTGAGCAACAACAAGAACATCTCTCATCTGCAGAAAAATCTCATATTAGGTCATCTTAGGACGAGGAACATGGGAGTGGGAGATCCAAGTGTTTTGCATGTATTGTCAATGAATGGTGTCCCTTATCTTCCTCTGATTTGGGAGGAATGTAGCTAGGGGTGTCCAAAGAATAACTAAAGGGAGCAAGAGACTTGATGGATATGCCAATGGACTAAAGCAACAAGGAGGCTTCAAAGAACCAAACTCAATGTCATCTTGAAGGGGTGGAGGCTACCTCCATAAAATAGGAGAGGGCTAGGTAAGGGTATCTATCATGAACTAACATTGAATCATCGTGCAAGCCCTATGAAGAAAGGAAATCAATATGGGAATTCTCTAAAGGTGCATGTGATGTGTGCCAAACTTAATGTGCATGATCACTCCTAGTACCATACGCTTACATCATATCATCTGTTGTAGCATGAGGATTGTACTCACTCATTGTGAGCTCAATCAACAGGTAATGATTAGGGCCCTAGATCTTGGCCCTATTGAGAATGGTTGGCTTGATGATTGTATAGAAAAGATGCATGTTATGCATGCTTAAGCATGGAAAGAGACCCAAACCCCTTTGCTAAGTTGAGGTTGGGCAACAGATCTCTAGCAGCACTCGGGGCCTATGTAATCAACTCCCAAATAGCTCTAAGCTGTGGTTATCTCAATCTCAAACACTCTGTAAATGAAATGAAAATCTGATATAGGATTTTTAGATGTAGTGAAACCCTTTAGGGAAGATGCTAAGAAGATGGCATCAGTTGCATACACAGAATAGCTATCAGAACCTGATCTAGTAAGGCAGCCATCTTCTACATGTGTGTGTACCTTGCAGTAGACCTCTAGTTCATCAACATAAAAACTAAACAAGTTTAGTAATATGGGGATCTCTGCTTAACCCCAATCTTGCCATTGATGATGTTAGAAAGCTCCTAAGAAGTGCAAAGCCTGCTAATAAAAGTCTTGCATTAGATGTGATGAGAGAATCAAGGATGCCAATATCATGAAGCCTCTGAAACAAGTAGTCCCTTGGAAGTATGGTACAAAGTCAAAACCTTTCCAAAAGTCCAAAAGTCAACAAATTACTTTAGAAGAGTACTGCCTAACCTCTTCATTGATAATACAGAGTGTGAAAATGCAATCGCTGGTCTCATAATACCTCCAGAAGTTGGGTTGTCCCTTAGTATTAACCCTATGCCCCTACAAATCTTCTGAAAGTCAGATGTTCAGAATCATTACATAAAACTTGGCAAAACGTGTGTCCAACCATAATAATCCTCTAGTTGTTCAGATTCAAGGCTGTTTTCTAATTTGAAAATGGGGTGGACGATGCTTTAAGACCCCAAAAAGAGATTTTTAATGTTTCTAGTGATTGGATTCAGAAATTTGAAAATTAACTCTTTGTAAATGCTATGTAGAAATTTGTGCACCCTATTCCACTGAAAGGCTTAATCTAATTTTGTTTTGCTTCACATTCAGGTTATCCATATGCATCTAGATTTTCAGGGCATGGTACCATGGGAAAATTAATTCTATCCACTATTATATTGTGCATTATACTGGTAGCCATAGCACTTCTTGTCTCTGCGGCTTGCTTTATACACTACAAGTACAGACTAAGAATCCAGTTTTCAAATGTCTCATTTGACAAAGATAATAGCACAAACAGTTTTACTAATCTAATAAGCCAGGGGTCATCTTTCACGGAGGAGTTTCATGCCCATGACAGCTCATGCCTCAGATCTATTACAGGTATGTGAGTTATCCTGCCTGGGCTGTTGTTCTTGTGCATTTTGTGAATCACAAACTTTTAATCCACCAACCAGAAGAAGCAAGTATTAGTTTCCAACCACAAAGCGTGGACAATTGATTTGGGCAAGAAGGGTGTTTATGCATGCTGTACTGATACAGGTAAGATACTGATGATATGTTGAATGGCCTTTTTGCAGGATGCATGGGAAGAAAATCTTTCAAATTCAACAGTAAAAGTGAAATGGTACCAGGCACAATTGTACAACAGTTCTCTTATTCACAACTAGCTGAGGCAACTGAGCAATTTTCAACGTTTAATCTCATTGGCATGGGAGGAAGCAGTAGTGTTTATCGAGGTCAACTTAGAAATGGAAGAACTGTTGCTGTCAAGAAACTTGTCTGTCGAAATGGACCTGATACAGATAGTGAGTTCCTAATTGAGGTCTGTGATCCAAAGAATTTTTCCTTGATGTCCCCATTTCGTACTTTTAATGCATCTGCAGAGTGGCTTGTGTATTATTATCATGGCAATGGATTTCTGATATTTTCTCCATCCCAGTGAAGATTTTCTGATATTTTCTCTATCCCATATTTCATGCTTTGCTCATATACATCTCCTTCATCATTGTGTGCTCCTCTGGTCACATTGAGATTTGGCACCTACTTTGTCAGATCTACATATGTTTCCTGTTACTGAATCTTGCAAATTTTCTATGATAATTTCGGCATCAAAATCCATTTGAAAACTTTATTTTTATCTATCACTTTATCCATATTCTTAAGTAGCCTGGAAGCATGTTTGAATGGTATAATATTTTTCTACTTCTTGTTTGAAGATTTTTTCAATAGTTTATTCGCCACAATTTAATCCATTTTTTTAAAAGCTATTGTTCCATTTTCAATAATTTTTTATTTTCAATTCATCAAGGGTCCATATTAGATGTCTAGGACTCTAGACTATTTATTAAATGAGAGACTGGCCAAGATCAGAGTGCAAGAGGTCTATGATGTTCCCCAAAAACATTTTTCAATATGCATGAAACATTGTGTGAGTTATAAAATACAATTCCATATGTAGGATGAGTCTTCTTTGTATGTATGTTTTTTCTTCCTTTATTTTGGAATCGGTAGAAAGAATGAGTTGTTCCTTTTATTTTGATACATTTTTTATCTTTTAGCTTTAAACAATGGCATGGATGAAATCCAGAATATGAATTAAAAACAATACCTAGCTGACTTGAAATTGGTCTATTAAATAAATGAATAGCCACACTTGGGGCAAATCTTTTATGGAAGATAATGTCAAAGTGTGTTACTTTTTCATGCAAAATACATTTGAAAAGAACTAAAAGTGATGATTGGTGTCTAAATCATTATTTCTATTCTTCCATCAAATAAAATCCAGCACAGCAAGATGTGAATATATTCGTTTGTAATGCTGCCAATTAAGTAATACATTGATAAATGGGTAGTGGACTAAACAATTATAATATTTATTATAGCTTTTTACTCATGCCCAACTGCATTAGTATAATGGACTGTGCATGCATCTTAGGTTTATCTCATAATAGGTCATTTATATTTTCATTGTTGTTAGTCTCTGCAACCTTATATGCTATTTTTTCTCCAGCAGTTGTATGCATTTTCTTGTCCTTGATTTTTTCATGTTTCCTGCTCTGAAACAGGCTTATTACTTCCGATGACTCACAAAGGAGACAACTTTGAACAATTCAAACAATAGTGAACTACAGAAACTCATTCACATGTTGCATAATGATCCATGATACATAGTTTCCTGTAGTTGTTCCCATCTTGTTTGCACCGGATTTCAATGTTGAACCATCTATTCATTGGTTTTCTTGTAGCTAAGGCTTGCACACAATGCATGGATTTCGTATAGTTCTTATCTGACAGTAGAATAAGTTTTGGAAGCCAAGCTCAACAAAGTGAGGGACAAATATTTTATAAAAGGCATGAAATTATAAGGGGTGATTATTGTATGTTGTATTGCAGGATATTGTCTTGACAACTTATCAAGTATCTATTCCCTTAACGAATGGTTGTCTTGACCATTATATAGGAGTCATTGTAACCAATCTATATTGAATGCTGATTTCCTGTGCATGACCTGTGTTCAAGCAGGGTGCATTTACTTTATTCTCATTAGCTTCCTTATGTAAATGCAGGTTGAGCTTTTATCCAGGCTTCATCATTTTCACCTGGTGCTACTCATTGGCTACTGCATAGAATACAATGGGCGGGAAGTTCAAAGACTACTAGTGTATGAATATATGCCTAATGGCAATCTTAGAAATCATTTGGATGGAACTTTGGGTAGGGAATCACTTCATTGGATAACCAGAGTTCGTATTGCACTTGGAGCAGCAAGGGGTCTGGAATATCTTCATGAAGCAGCCACTCCCCGGGTTTTGCATCGTGACTTTAAGTCAAGCAATATTCTCCTTGATAGCAAGTGGAGAGCTAAGGTGAAAATCCAGCATTTCAGTTTCGATCTTTTGAAATATCAACAACAGTTTGTGTTCATTGACATAAGGCTAGAATATGATGCTACTAACATTGGATTTATGTTCTATATGATATGGTAAGGTTATGTGTAACCATGCCCAGACCATCTATTTCAATAATTCGTTATTTTTATATATCATTTGTACAGTTTTTCCATTTATGTCCTAGAAGCAAGATTGAACTTTTAGCTTATCTTTCTGTTCTTCAGGCAGAATTGCTAATAAGCAGTTTATACCACAATAAACAAGGAAAACCTGAATATGGTTTATGTGGAGCAATATCCATACTCTGTTGTCTGGCATAGTCTTGATTGTTCATTCCATGAAATACAGTAGTAGATTGTATAGTTCATTGTATATTTCTTTCATTTTATTACTCTGCCATGCGGGTCAGTGTACCTCCCCTTGGCCTTTTGGTTAAATAAGATGAGAATAAATATGCATGCTTTCTGCCTTAGTTTTTCAGTTGAAAAATTAACTTGTTTGAAACAGTTCCCATGGTTGATGGAAGATATGATGAGTTAACGTTTTATGTGACAATGTAAAATGTTGATTGATTCTGTACAGGTAGCTGATTTTGGCACTGCAAAGACAATCACAAGTGTTGATCTTAATGGTCAACCAAGTTCACCAGCAAAATTACTGGGTACATTTGGATATTTTGCTCCTGAATATGCAATGATGGGAAGGGCTTCTTTGAAATCTGATGTTTTCAGCTTTGGAGTAGTTCTTTTGGAACTAATTAGTGGAAGACGTCCAATAGACATGTCTTTGCCTCAGGGACAACAAAGCCTTGTTATTTGGGTAAGATATTCCTCAGAATTGTCAATGTTGCAAATTGTACTGAATTTTTTTCTTGTTTTTTTACAATATTTTATCTTTTGTTAGTTGAACTCTTCAGCTTGGTTCTTGATAAGATTTCTCCTAATATTGGCATGAATTTCTGAAACACCACTTTCAAATTATAGGCAATGGGGAAGCAATAAATTTATATATGTATGCATGTATGTCATACTCAATTATAAATGCCATGCATAGAAACAATGTATACATTTAATGTTTACAGATAAGGATACAATTGTTCATTGATTCATCATAGATTCACAATACTCATGAGTCATTGCACAACCAAAATTTGTCATTGTTTATTAGATCTAGGTGATACAAAGGAAAATGATTACACTTAAACAGAACCAAATTGGCCTTTATAAAACAGGCAATACAAATATTTTTCTAATGAAAAATACATGTGTTACATGATAATGCATGCCCTACATGCTTCCCACATTTTAAGGATGGGGAAAGTCAGTGGTCAATATTTCCCCACATCCCCCTTTTGGGGAAATTCATGGAGATGTGGGTGTAATGGGGAGACTTTTTCCTTCTATGGAGGACTTCCGGGCATACCTCATCCAAATGGGGGATATCAAAACATATCTCGCAATTGTTTCCGAATGGCTTCAGAAAAAGTATACACACACACATATTCTAACGCTAATGTGAATATTTATATTTATGCTTTCATTCTTTATGTTTGTGACTTGTCATTTCTTTTCAAATATTTATAATTTTATTTTTATTCTCTTAGGATTTTGGATGGAACTCCCTCTAGTGGGAACCCCTAGAATTACACTATGACACTTCCTAAAATTTACGATGTGTCTCCACATATTCCTAGGACATGTTTCCTATTGCCACATCCTCTATCCTTAATCCTCATTTGTAAATCATCTTTTGATCGTCAAGCTAAGCCTATCTAATGCAAGTGTTTAAGGCTTAAGCCTATGAGCACCCATATCTAATGTTGGCTCACCCTTGTTCTTTGGCTGATTTTTTCTCACTTGTGCACTTGACCTTTCTCCTTCTAGTGCATTAATGGACAGCTCTCTCACACTCAAGGTTGCACAAGTGGGAGTGTTTTTGAGAAGCAAACCACATATATATATATATATATATATATATATTAAAAAAACATCTAGAATGCCAAATTAATTTCCAAATATATGAAAATATGCATTTTTGTACATAAATCAAGATAAATGTTGGACACCTAATCCTCTGGGATTGGGTGAAATTATGTATTATGTAAATAGAATAGGTAGAATAGGAAAAGACCTTGGAATGTGAATCCCAAGGATCACCATTTTGAGTGTATATATTGACGTTTATGTTAATGGAAATAATCAATTCGGAGTTACCATTCTAGCCTAACATGGTATCAATCGCAGGTCCCAATTTGAATATTTTTTCCTCTTCTTGTAACTCCTTTGTCATCTTCGTCTGGTGCTGGAAAGTCAATGGGAAGCTGGGAATAATAGTGTTTCCCCTTGTCAGTCTGTTAATCGTTTCCCTTTGCCAATCTACCAGTCGAACATTTGCGCCTAACCTGCACATTCAAACATTACACTCTCTCACAATGTCTCATTTTTGTGGTACAGTCTGTCATATGCTCTATTGAAATGTTGTCATCCTCACTCATAAGCGCTTTAATGACACAGAATGTGATAACATTAATTGCCCAAACAGATTCCTAGCTCTAGTTATTTGAATTGTAGTTTTCTATTTTTCAGTCTCTTGCATCTGCTAATACAAAAGTCATTTCCATGCCTTTCATTTTGTGTCAAACCAAAATTACTCAACAAAAAAATTAATGTTTTTTGTTTTGTGTTCTCTGATAATTTCACAACCACGAATTAGGACCTCATCATAATAGTATTCCTCGGTCGACGACCTCATAGTCAAGGACATTAGGCATAATGGCATGAATCTCAACTTATTGTCAATGTTGTCTCTCAATGGAGCCAAGAACGTGGTGAAGATTCAAGGTGTCTCTGAGATCAGTAGCAAAAAGAGAAAATGAAGCAATCCCGAGCCATAGTGGGAAACATCTCTCTCGTAGAGGAAACTCCATGATTTGATTGGTTTCAGTCGAGTTCTTCCAGAATCAAGTCACAAGAAGGATTACACTTGGTACTGAAGTTTTGATGACAAGCACCAACTTGCACATGGCTTTGCAGAACTGCAGAAGTATGCAGGTGAAATGCTTCAGGAGGAGGCACCCACTAGTTCTGAATGTGAGATTGCCAATTAATTTATTTATGTCCAAATTCTATGAAAGTAAATGTAAATGTGGATGCAATTTATACATATTTGAAGAAATAAGGATTATTATTCCAACAATTTTTTTCCATTATTTTCTTTAGCCTCAGTTCAAACTCTGTTGAAAATGCATTCTCTTATCTCCATTGTTAGAGTTCTGCTGACTAGAAAAGAAAACTACCATGAATGCTCAAGAAAGATCAGGCACATGCTTATCTTTAATGACCTACGGAAAGGTGTGTGTGAAGGAGAAGGTGATAATCAACCTGTCAAGCCCACGTCAGATAAAGAGCTCATCGTATGGGAGAACAAGAACAGAAAAGCCTATGCCCTGATTACTGCTTCTGTAAATGAAGAGGTTGTTGAAAATGTAGCTAGTTTCAGTCTTCATAATTGTTGTACTCATTTCAATATGTATCCTATGTAAAAAACAAGAGAAGAAAAGAAAAAGTTATTATTATTAAAGCATGGGTTTCATGCTCTTTATTGATGGTCTTCTAGGTAAAAGCATGTTCTTCATGCTTCTAGGGTTTGTTAGGTCTTAGGATTTATTGTCATGAGTCAAAGGAGTCAACATCATGTTTATAAGACCCTTCTGGGCAAAATGTAATTGGAAAAATAATTTATTTTCAGTCTAGAAAGTCTTGGAAACAACAAAAGTACAAGTAGTCCCTGACAGCTTCGAGTCAACCTAAAGGAGGGAATTTGACCTCTTGGAAAGGCTATATAAAGGAGCAGTTTGACCTCATTTAGCACTCACTCACCAAGAAGTTCGATCTCTCAAGAAAGAATTCGTTCTATAGATGGAAGTTGGAAAAGAGAATAGCGAAGGTCTAGAAGGCAAGAGGAATTAAAGAAGTGTTGATTTGTGGTAGTATTAGATATGCCCTTGCCACGAAATTTGGTGGAGAGGTTGGGGCACATGAGATCTCCAATACCCAGAAAGGGTTTGGGCAGATTCTAAATATTTTAGGAGATATTAAAATAATTAATATTTTTAATGGAGTCCCTAAGTCTAAACTTAGGGAAATTAAAATATTAATGTGGATTAATATAAAACTGTGTTAGAATGGTCCAAAAGACATGGATCAAGCCAGATCTAATCTTAGCAATCAATAAGGGACTTAATCTTGGTCGTTGATATGTCAACGAAAAAAGTATAAGAGGAGGCTTGAGGGTCACTTGGAGGGTACGTCAGATGATCAATCATTCTATTCTCAAGAGCGGGGTTTGCTAAGAGAGATAGAATGAGTGATTGGAGTTGCGGTTGAGGGGCAGTGAGTACAGAGAGACAGAGAGGCAGAGATAGTGCCGGGAGATAAGCGCAACTGCCAAAAAGAGTGCTTAGTAGCAGTCAGGGCTCACGCAGGGCCACGCAGAGGCATCCAGGAGCTGTGCAGTGCTTCAAAGAGGCCAGTGTAGCTAACGCAGAGGAACAGAAAGCTGACGCAGGGCTGCTTGAGGCTAACGCAGGCCTATTAAGGGTGACACAGGGACAGCGTTGGGCAGAGAGAGGCTGACGCAGTCTAGAGAGGTTGATGTTGGGGTTTATGGGGCAAATTGGAGCTGAGGAGTTGTTGGAGGGTTTATCCAAGGTTTCAACCGGGACATCTGTCTCAAACTGAGAGGAACTACTGCCAAGGGAATTCTCTATTGGGTAAGTTGGATTTGGCACCCAGATTGTACTCTGAAATTGCTTAATAAGAAAACCCTCAAATAGTTGCACTGGTTTCCCCGCATTGGGTTTTTGCGGGGCTATTGGTCCAAAAATAACAATGTTATTTTGTGTGCTTGTATCTGTTTCTTTCCACTAGTGTTTATTTTCAATATTTACATTGTAAATAACTTGTTAAGTAACAGAATGAGTAGGTAAGAATAAATCAGTAAAGTGCATGGAGGGTTTCTAACTGGTAGACTTAGAAACTTCAACATGGTATCGGAGCATGGTTGCAGATCATAGGAGAACTGAGGACATCAACAGAGCGGAGCAATAGCAGCAGAAAACAGTTGTCCTGAGTGACAGAAGTTGTTCCTAGCAGAGCAGTAACAAGGGAAGGGTGACACAGTGCTTGTGTCATCAAGGGTGAGCCAGGAAGAGGTAGCGCAGAGGCCAAGGGAGGCAAAGGGAGGCTCACACAAAGGGCTAGAGGGCTGTGACGCAGTTGGCTGAGGAGGTCAAGTTGCTGGTGCCGAGATTGCACAAAGCCTAGGAGCTCTCACCTTCAAGTTGCAGGGGTTTAGGAGGTTGTGGGAAAGTAGCAAAGTGGAGCTGGTGGGGTACTATAGTCAAAACAGTACCTGACAAGGCAAGGCCAAGGAGGAGGGACTTGCTACCAAGGGTTTCTAGCCGAGAAATCTTGATCAGTGGTGTGGTTGCAGAGATGATCAGAGTAGGGGGCATCTCGACATCGGCAGAAGGATTTACAAGAGGGAAATCAAGACTCAGAGCGAGTCACATCGAGAACTTCCAAGAGGGAAGTAGAAGAGCAGCATGGCACTACACGGAGTAAGAGACCAGGACAGACTGGATGGAGCCTCAAACTTCGCAGTCTGGAAAGCCATAATCTTATCCGTACTTGACAGAAATCGTGTCAAGCACTTCGCCTTGAGGACGATAGCTATCCCAATTGACCCAGCTGATAACGACAATTATGAGGAGGCAATGGCGAAGGCCAAGAGCGTCATCCTTGACGGGGTGAAGGACCATGTAGTACCACACATATCTGAGAAGGAAACGACATATGAGATGTGGGAGGCCCTAAAGAAATTGTACCAACATACTTCTGTGCAGAGAAGAATGTTACTAGAAAATGAGATGAGGTCATATCACATGAAAAGGGAGAACCGATCGACACCTTCCTTGGTGGACTGAATGAGATCCGAGATCAGTTGACTTCCATAGGGGTCACACTGGATCAGGAATTGACGGTGAGAACAGCCCTAAATGCAGTCTCAGAAGACTGGGAGGTATTTGTCCAGAGTATGCTAGGCAAAGGGACCCTTCCACCTTGGGAGGAGATGTGGGTAGCTCTTCGCCAAGAAAAGATCAGACGACAAACAAAGGCGGGAAGCCGCAGTAAGGGGATCAGAGTCAAAAAGGAGGAAGATGTTGCCCTAGCATCTGAGGGAAAGCAAGAAAAATGGAAGAAGAAGGATCTCTCCAAGATCAAGTGCTTCCACTATGGGGAGTTGGGTCATTATGCAACCCAGTGTCCAAGGAAGAAGAGTAAGGTAGAGTCTTCTGAGACTAAGGCAGCGCCAGCAAGGGAAGAGAAGGAAGTGGAGACAGACGATGACTATGCCATGAGCGCACATGCACTACTTGAGCGGAAGTGGGGAGACATCGAGCTGTAGTCAAGAAGACTACGGGCGATGAGGGGCTGGATCCTTGAGGTACTCAGCCTCTTGGATTAGACCTTCCTATGGGAGCCCCGAAGAGGAGTAGCGGGACTGGCTAACGTGGGTAGAGATGGATGCAGATGGAGCAGCGAAGATAGCTACAGCGTAGGAGTCCCGAGACAAAGCGAGGCTAGCAGGTTGCAGTAGTGCGAGAGGCACGGGAGTGTTGCACCAGTGCAGGATAGCACAAAGAGGTGTGCAACGAGCAGGGAGTTGTTGCAGCAGCGCAGAGGTCAAAGAGGGAGCACTCGTCAGCGACAGATGGAGCTTCAGCATCAACGGGTGTCTCTAGCCCAACAAAGAGCATATAGTTGGGAGATCAGTTACTTACTTCTCAGTAACTGAGTTGTAGTGCAGCAGTGGGCAGCACGATGCAGCATGATGAGAGGAGATGCAGTGCAAATGCAGCAGTGGCAGTGGTAGAGCCATGGGCAACAACACGGATGTAGAGGGAGTTGTTGTACAGATGCAATAATGGCAGTGGCAAAACCATGGGAAACAGTTAGGATACAGCAATGCAAAGGATGGTGGGCAGTAGGCCTGACATCAGCACAGGGACCAATGAGGAATGATCAAAGTAATACTCAGTGAGGAGTATTGCTAGAGCACAATCCTCGCTAAGAGGGAGTGTTGATTTGTGGTAGCATCGGATATGCTCTAGCCACGAAATTTGGTGCAGAGGTTGGGGCACATGAGATCTCCAATACCCAAAAAGGATATGGACAGATTCTAAACAGTTTAGTAGATATTAAAATAATTAATATTTTTAATGGAGTCCCTAAGTCTAAACTTAGGAAAATTAAAATATTAATGTGGATTAATATAAAATTGTGCTAGAATGGTCCAAAAGACATGGATCAAGCCAGATCTAATCTTAGCCTTCGATTAGGGACTTAATCTCAACCCATGATATGTCAATGAGAAAAGTATAAGAGGAGGCTTGAGGGTCACTTGGAGGGTACACCAGATGATCAATCATTCTATTCTCTAAAGCGGGGTTTGCTAAGAGAGATAGAATCAGTGATCAGAGTTGCAGCTAAGGGGCAGTGACTATAGAGAGATAGAGAGGCAAAGATAGTGCCGGGAGATCAGTGCAGGAGCCAGAGAGAGTGATGCAGTAGCAGCCAGGGCTCACACAGGGCCACGCAGAGGCAGCCAGGAGCTATGCAGTGCTTCAGAGAGGCCAGCATAGTTGACACAGGGCCTCCTGAGGCTAACGCAGGCCTATTAAGTGTGATGCAAGGCCAGTGTTGGGCACAAAGAGGCTGATGTTGGGGTTTCTGGGGCAGATTGGAGCTGAGGAGCTGCCGAAGGGTTTATCCGGGGTTTCAGCCGGGACATCTGTCTCACACTGAGAGATACTACTGCCAAGGGCATTCTCTATTGGGTAAGTCAGATTTGGCACCCAGATTGTACTCTGAAATTGCTTAATAAGAAAACCCTCAGATAGCTGCACCGATTTTCCTGCATTGGGTTTTTCCGAGGACATTGGTCCAAAAATAACGGTGTTATTTTGTGTGCTTGTATCTGTTTCCTTCAGTTGATGATCTGTAATATGTTGAGCATGCACTAGTGTTTATTTTCAGTATTTACATTGTAAATAACTTGTTAAGTAACGGAACAAGTAGGTAGAAATAAATCAGTAAAGTGCATGGAGGGTTTCTAACTGGTAGATTTAGAAACTTCAACATGGTATCAGAGCGTGGTTGCAGATCACAGGAGAACTGAGGACATCAGCCGAGCGGAGCAATAGCAGCAGAAAACAACTGTCCCGAGTGACAAAAGTTGTTCCTAGTAGAGCAATAACAAGGGAAGGGTGATGCAGTGCCTGCGTCATCAAAGGTGAGCCAGGAAGAGGCAGCGCAGAGGCCAAGGGAGGCAAAGGGAGGCTCACGCAGAGGGCTAGAGGGCTGTGATGCAGTTCGCTGAGGAGGTCGAGTTGCTGGTGTCAGGATTGCGCAGAGCCTGGGAGCTCTCACCTTCAAGTCGCCGGGGTTGAGGAGGCTGTGGGAAAGTTGCAGAGTGGAGTTGGTGGGGTACTGTAGTCAAAACAGTACCTGACAAGGCAAGGCCAAGGAGGAGGGAGTTGCTACCGAGGGTTTCTAGCCGAGAAATCCGGATCAGTGGTGTGGTTGCAGAGACGATCAAAGTAAGGGGCATCTCGACATCGGCAGAAGGATTTCCAAGAGGGAAATCGAGACTCAGAGGGAGCCACATCGAGAACTTCCAAGAGGGAAGTAGAAGAGCAGCATGGCACTACACAGAGTAAGAGACCAGGACAGACTGGACAGAGCTTCAAACTTTGTAGTCTGGAAGGCCATAATCTTATCTGTACTTGATAGAAATCGTGTCAAGCACTTCGCCTTGAGGACGATAGCTATCCCATTTGACCCAGCTGATAACGACAATTACGAGGAGGCAATGGCAAGGGCCAAGAGCATCATCCTTGACGGGGTGAAGGACCATGTAGTACCACACATAGCTAAGAAGGAAACGACATATGAGATGTGGGAGGCCCTAAAGAAATTGTACCAACATACTTCTGTGCAGAGAAGAATGTTACTAGAAAATCAAATGAGGTCATATCACATGAAAAAAGAGAACTGATCGACACCTTCCTCAGTGGACTGAATGAGATCCGAGATCAGTTGATTTCCATAGGGGCCACGTCGGATCAGGAATTGATGGTGAGAACAGCCCTAAATGCAGTCTCAGAAGACTGGGAGGTATTTGTCCAGAGTATGCTGGACATAGGGACCCTTCCACCTTAGGAGGAGATGTGGGTGGCTCTTCGCCAAGAAGAGATTAGACAATAGACAAAGGCGGGAAGCTGCAGTAAGGGGATTAGAGTCAAAAAGGAGGAGGAAGATGTTGCCCTAGCATCTGAGGGAAAGAAAGAAAAATGGAAGAAGAAGGATCTCTCCAAGATCAAGTGCTTCCACGGTGGGGAGCTGGGTCATTATGTGACCCAATGTTTCAGGAAGAAGAGTAAGGGAGTCTTCTGAGACTAAGGTAGCACCAGCAAGGGCAGAGAAGGAAGTGGAGACAAATGATGACTGTGCCATGAGTGCACACGCACCACTTGAGTAAAAGTGGGGAGACATCAAGCTATAGTCAGGCGGACTACAGGCGATGAGGGGCAGGATCCTCCAGGTACTCAACCTCTTGGATTAGACCTTGCTACAGGAGCCTCGAAGAGGAGTAGCAGGATTGGCTGATGTGGGTCGAGATGGATGCGGATGGAGTAGCAAAAAGAGCTACAGTGCAGGAGTCTCGAGACAACGCGAGGCTAGCAGGCTGCAACAATGCGAGAGGCACAAGAGTGTTACACCAGTGTAGGATGGCACAGAGAGGTGTGCAACGGTGCAAGATGCAGAGAGTTGTTGCAGCAACGCAGAGGTCAGAGAGGGAGCACTCGTCAGCGACAGAGGGAGCTTCAGCATCAACAGGTGTCTCTAGCCCAACAAAGAGGTCAGAGTTGGGAGATCAGTTACTTACTTCTCAGTAACTGAGTTGTAGTGCAACAGTGGGTAGCACGATGCAGCATGATGAGAGGAGATGCAGTGCAGATGCAGCAGTGGTAGTGGCAGAGTCATGGGCAGCAGCACGGATGTAGAGGGAGCTATCATAAAGATGCAGCAGTGGTAGTGGCAGAACCATGGGCAGCAGTACAAGATACAACAATGCAAAGGATGGTGGGCAGCAGTACAGGATACAACAATGCAGAGGATGGTGGGCAACAAGCTTAGCATCAACATAGGGACCGATGTCGGATGATCAAAGTAATACTCGGTGAGGAGTATTGCTAGAGCACAGTCCTCGCTAAGGTGGAGTGTTGATTTGTGGTAGCATTGGATATGCTCTAGCCACGAAATTTGGTGGAGAGGTTGGGGCACATGAGATCTCCAATACCCGGAAAGGGTTTGGGCAGATTCTAAACAGTTTAGGAGATATTAAAATAATTAATATTTTTAATGGAGCCCTAAGTCTAAACTTAGGGAAACTAAAATATTAATGTGGATTAATATAAAACTGTGTTAGAATGGTCCAAAAGACATGGATCAAGCCAGATCTAATCTTAGCCGTCGATTAGGGACTTAATCTCTGTCGTTGATATGTCAACGAGAAAAGTATAAGAGGATGCTTGAGGGTCACTTGGAGGGTACACCAAATGATCAATCATTCTATTCTCTAGAGTGGGGTTTGCTAAGAGAGATAGAATCAGTGATCGGAGTTGCAGCTGAAGGGCAGTGAGTACAGAGAGATAAAGAGGCAGAGATAGTGACGGGAGAGTAGCGCAGGAACTAGAGAGAGTGACGCAGTAGCAGTCAGGGCTCATGCAGGGCCACGCAGAGGCAGCCAGGAGCTGCGCAATGCTTCAGAGAGGCCAGTGTAGCTAACATAGGCCTATTCAGGGTGACGCAAGGCCAGCGCTGGTCTGATAGAGGCTAACATAGTCCAAAGAGAGGCTGATGCTAGGGTTTCTGGGCAGATTAGCGCTGAGGAGCTGCCTGAGGGTTTATCTGGGGTTTCAGTCGGGACATCTGTCTCAGACTGAGAGGTACTACTGCCAAGGGCTTTCTTTGTTGGGTAAGCCGGATTTGGCACCCAGATTGTACTCTGAAATTGCTTAATAAGAAAACCCTCAAATAGCTGCACTGGTTCTCCCACATTGGGTTTTTCTGGGGACATTGGTCCAAAAATAATAGTGTCATTTTGTGTGCTTGTATCTGTTTCCTTCAGTTGATGATTTGTAATATGTTGAGAATGCAATAGTGTTTATTTTCAGTATTTACATTGTAAATAACTTGTTAAGTAACGGAACAAGTAGGTAGGAATAAATCAATAAAGTGCATGGAGGGTTTCTGACTGGTAGACTTAGAAACTAAAACAAGAAGGAAGCAAAATTTCTGTATTGGGCTCCATCTCTCTCACACGTGAGAAATCTAGGGTTTCTATATCTTCCTTGAAGGGCTGAAATTGCAAATCTAAGTTGCAGGGGCAGCATCAGGTTGCAGGAAAAGTGAGTATTCTATTTGGAACTCGTTGACCCTGGGAAGACTTGTTTTGCTTAAAGGAAGATTGCAAGAAGAGTTTTCCTAGGGTTTTTGATTAGTTGTTGGAGGATCGGAGTTGCAGAAAAGTTGTAGTATTGAAGCTAGCAGGTTGAAGTTGCAGTTTTGAAGTTGGTTGGAGCAAGATCAAGGAAGTGTTGAAGAAAGTGTAACTAGGTTCGGTCTTCATAAAATATATCTTTGATATTTGTATTCATTCAAGAAAAGAGAAATTATTTTTATGATATTTGTTAATGAGTTTCTTGGTCATTGAATAAGGTCAAGCACATGTTTAAGTGCTTCTAGGATGTCAAAGAGTCAATGTATTTATGTAAGACCCTTTGAGGGCATGTTACACTATGTATAAAATAGTATAAAGGTCAAAGGAATACCTCCAAGCAAAGTCCAAGTCCTCTCCATGCAGCAACGTCATCCAAATGAAGCAAAACAAAGAAAATAATGAAGATATAGACAAGTTGGCCTAAGGACAGCAAGTCGGCCTAAAGGAGGGACAGTCCTCTATATATAGAGGTTGTCCACTCCCTCTCAACGTCCATCAATCAAGCTCTGAAATCAGCGAAGGTGGAAGTCGAGAAAGTGAAGGTAAAAGGCAAGTCTAAGGGTCTCCAAGACAAGTGAAGAAAGGAGGAAGAAGACCGAAGTGTAGGGGACTGTTTCTAGGGCTAGAAACAGTTACACATGCGAAGAGAAGGAGGACAGGTTGTGGATATAATAGTAGTAGCATTTCAGTGCAAGATTCATTGGTGTTTGGACTAGATATTAGGCCTACAAGACCTCCCAAGTCGAGCAAAGAAGTCTCTCTCTCTAACGAAGGTGAAAGGACCCTAATTCATTAAGGGTACCCTCCACGCGTGGGAAAACTAGGCCAGCAAAACAACAGTACAATCATACACCCATATCTCAAGAAGGATCTTGTTTGGTCAACAAAAGAAGAAGTCTAATTGAGCAAAGAATAGAAGAGGAACATCTCAGCTAGAAGGCTCACACAAGGAAGGTTTATCTCTAGACAAGAAACAAAGAGGACGAAGTGCTGGGGAGCAAAGTGTCGGAAGAAGGAATTCCATGTGTCGAGGAACCAAGTGCGAAAATGAGGAAGGATTTGACTTGTGCTTAGAGGACATCCTAGTCAAGGGTCTAGGGTTTGGCATTGATCAATAAGAAGCTTCAATAAGAGAAACTTACCAAAGGGTTTTCCTCTCTAAGAGAGAGAGGTTTTGGCCCTAGCAGAGAGCCAACATCTGTGTTCTTGTCTTTATGGTTTTGGCAGCAGTTTGATGAAACACACTCACCAAAAATAAGAAGAAGTTTATTGAGAAGAGTTTTCAGCCAAAAACACATCAAAATTCATTTGTCAACGCGTTTCAAACCATCAAGTGTGGTTCATCGTCAGGACAAGATGAAGAACTAGATCATGGCTACAAGTTAAATAGAGAGAACAGATCAATCAATGGCTAGAAAAAACAGCTACTATTGACCAAGGAAATGGCTACAATGGACTGGGCAACAACTATATTTGACTTGACCAAGAGATAGGGAAAGGAAAATTAATTGGTTAATTAATTAATTAATTAGTTTGTTAGATCTATTTATTTCCTTGAACTTAAACTAAGATTAAAACCTAATAAATTAATATACTCTATATTATTTTAAAACTATATAAACTATAGGAATTATTATAGGATATATAAATGATTATTAATTAGATAACTTAGTTAGTTAAATAATTGACTAATTAAATTATTTAACTCTATATGTAACTGACTATGAACCACACTTGATGGTTCAAAACACATCGACAAATAAATTTTGATGTGATTTTCGCCAAAAACTCTTCTCAATAAACTTGATTTGTATAACAGAAGCCTAAATTCAATAATAGGAAGAAGATCAAGCTAAGATAATTGTAAAAGTGCTTCACAAATTGTTATCAAGTCAAGAAGAATCACATTACACCTAATTGCCCTAGATTCTTCAACATGGTATCAAAGCTAAGGTGACACATCAAGGAAAGGCATCTACAAGGTTGAAGCATCAAGCCAAATCTACTCAAAGAAAAGAAGGCATACCATCTATCATTCATCAAGAAAGACTACATAGCAAGAAGAAGAGCCTTACACAAAGGCACATAGAAAGAAGAGCAGATCAAAAAGGGACCTACATCATCTACAAGTTACCAAGCAAATATCTTCATCAAGCAAGTCCACTTGGAGAAGGCAACTTGAAGAACACCAAGATCCTAGGAAGGCAAGCCATCAAGTCTTCAAGGAGGAAGCAAATCCATTACATCTCAAAATCTATCAAGTATATGTCCCCTTCTGACTGATTTACTTCTGAAGGAGAATGAACTCCTAGAACATGTCAAAGGGAATATTGCTATCCCTGCTAAGGAACAAACTCAAGCCTTAGCCAAGTACAATAAGGATGAGACAAGAGCTCAAAGGATTCTAATAGAATCTATCAAGGACTCTCATTCCTTATGTCTCCAAATTTGAAACATCAAAAGAAATTTATGATAAGCTAGTATAGCTATTCTCGATATCCACAGTCGGAGAAGTGATATCGCTAAGAAATGAATTGTACAAAATGAAGATATCAAAGGAAGGAATAGCTCCCTACTTCATGAAGATCTCTAAGATGAGGGATCAAATTCAAGAGTTTGGGGAAGTCATGTCTGACAGAGAATGACAACTGTAGTACTCAATGCTCTACTTGAGGATTGGGGCAACTTCACATCAAGCATATATGCCAAGGAAGCAACCACACTCAGTGAAATGTGGTCTCTATGCAAGACAGAGGAAACCAGAGTTAAAGCAAAGGAAGATGTGGGATCAAAGGAGCAAGCATTTGCTACCATGGCCAAGAGAAAGGGTAAATTTGGCAAATTTGGTCCACGAAGAACAAACAACAAAGACATGTCCAAAATCCAATGTTATGGATGTCAAGAATATGGACACTACAAAAGGAATTTTCCTAAGCTTAAGAAGGACAACAACAACAAAAGAAAGAGGGAAGAAGCTCACATGACTCAAGAGGTGAAAGAAGAAGAAAAGAAGCAAAAGAAGGAAGATCCTCTAGATCTCTACTATGACTAAGTCAAACTCTTTACTTCAAGTCTTCTTTCAAGGTTTTGAGTAGGATAGGAGCATGTAGGAATAAAATAAAATTGCATGACTAGAAACATCTTCTAGAATCTAGAAGCATGAAGTACATAGAGTTCTAGATACTCATGAAGAAGTAGCATTTATAATGAGAATAAAATGCATGGTTAGAAATATCTTCTAGAATATAGGAGCATGGTAGATATAGCTCAAGATATTCATGTAGAAGGAGCATACCTAGTATAGGACCTCATCCATGATGAAAGAAGATTGATCATGATTAAGAATCTTAGAAGACCTCCATCATCAAAAGAAAAGAAACATTTGCAAGGCAAGGGTCTTTAAGATCCTATGATGGAATCTTCAAAAGAAGGTTCATGAACCAAAGCAGATGTCTCATTGGGAATCCCATTCATGGGATTCAAGAAAAGGATGATATGTAGGCAAGCTAAGATGAAGCAAGAAGGGCCACACCAAGGACAACCAAATGAAGCTAAGATGATCAAAGGAGAATCAAGATGAGGTATGTATGCATCAAAGTTTAGTCATGTTATCATTTGTATATTATTGAGTCATGGGAATAGTTCTATAACATGATCAAGTAGGAAAGAATCTCTTTCACCAATGACATGCTCGAAGGCATGTACTACAATGCAATAAAGGTCAACAAAAGGATATGCTCACATAAGGAGTATAAGATTGCTGACTAAGAAGCAAGAAGAAATGCTGACTAGTCCAGGAAGCAAGTAATGAAGAAGTGCTCTCAAGGAGCATAAGGTGGTTGACCAATTTATCCAAAGAGAAGCAAATGAAGAAATAGATCAAGCATGTGAAGAACACCATGATCACTGAGAATCACTATCTGACAAGATACTTTGAAGATATCTCCTGAAAGAAGGCAGGACAACTCTGACAAAGGAAGGAAGAACCCTTGACACCTATGAAGGCCTTGGAGATATGAAAGATGCAGATAACTGATTCTACTCTATGAAGATGTCGTGATGAAGAAGCCATCCAGCAAAAGAAAAAGCAATGTTGAAACAATATCAGGATGAAGTCATGATGGGCTACTAGGTCGAAGCATGTAAACAAGCAAGTACGATGAAGCATCCATGAGAAGAGTATTTTGAAGCATGGACAGATGACAAGAAAACCTGATGTATGACAAGAAATCCACTTTCTACGAAGGAAGCAATGACATGACAAACCAGGAAGGAAAGTGATTGATGGATGGTGCCCTACCTAGAAGAAGCTCGAACAAAGACTTCATGACATCAAAGAAAGGAAGGAGATCAAGCAGTTGAAGGACCCACAAAGAAGAAGTTGATGATGAATGAAAGAGTCCCTAGTTAAGAGGGAGCTCTAACAGGTCCCTGCTCAAGAGGGAGTTTTGGATCACCCCTGATTACAAAGGAGTGACAATTGTGTTTTCCATTTCATGTATCATGCACTAGACCAGGACTAACAGTCGTAAGTCTAGATGAAGGCCATGAATGGAAATGTAGACACAAGATAGACACAACATTCTTGTCTTCACTTGGGAAGAAAGAATGGGAGGATTGGGTAATCATCTGGAATCTGATACTCTTTGAGGATGTGTAGGGCATCCAAGACAAGAGTACGCAAGAGGACCGATATTCTTTGAGGGCTAGGAACCCAAGGCAAGAATAGTCATAGAAGGACATACTCAGTGAACACCCGGGTGGGTATGTACCTTGAGAGACAATGACTAAGGTGTTTGTAACTCATTTGGTCTCGCCAACATTGTGCTCTAATCTATTGAGAGATAGAGCTGTCAATTAAGGCCTTATATCAGCGATATATCGGCGATATTCGAAAATATCGCGATATTTTCGGCAAAACGATATATCGCCGAGAAAATATCGCGATATTTTCTGTTTTGATAATATCGCGATATTTTCAAAATATCGGCAAATATCGGAAAATATCGGCAAAATATCGCGATATTTTGAAAATATCGGCTATATTTAAAAATCTGAAAAAATTATTTTTTATGCTTGCCGATATTTGCCGATATTTTGCCGATATTTTCGCCGATATTGCCGATAAGATATTTTCTGGACCCTCGCCGATATTTTGCCGATACCGATATTTTCAACACTGGTTGAAACAATGTTGGTTATTATGATGCTATAATGGATGGATTGCAAATCCAGTTTCTCTTATGTAAATTCTTCAAGATTGAAACATAGACAAACACCTTGTAATGTTGTATGAATACCTCCCTAGTTAAGAGGGAGTGTTGAAGAAAATGTAACTACGTTCGGCCTTCGTAAAATATATCTTTGATATTTGTATTCATTCAAGAAAAGAGAAATTATTTTTATGATATTTGTCAATGAGTTTCTTGCTCATTGAATAAGGTCAAGAACATGTTTAAGTGCTTCTAGGAAATTAAAGAGTCAATGTATTTATGTAAGACCCTTTGAGGGCATGTTACACTACGTATAAAATAGTATAAAGGTCAAAGGAATACCTCCAAGCAAAGTCCAAGTCCTCTCCATGCAGCAATGTCATCCAAATGAAGCAAAACAAAGAAAATAATGAAGATATACACAAGTCGGCCTAAGGACAGCAAGTCGGCCTAAAGGAGGGACAATCCTCTATATATAGAGAGGTTGTCCACTCCCTCTCAATGTCCATCAATCAAGCTCTGAAATCAGCGAAGGCGAAAGTCGAGAAAGTGAAGGTAAAAGGCAAGTCTAAGGGTCTCCAAGACAAGCGAAGAAAGGAGGAAGAAGACCGAAGTGTAGGGGACTGTTTCTAGGGCTAGAAACAGTCACACATGCGAAGAGGAGGAGGATAGATTGCAGATATAACAGTAGTAGCATTTCAGTGCAAGATTTGTTGGTGTTTGGGCTAGATATTAGGCCTACAAGGCCTCCCAAGTCAAGCGAAGAAGTCTCTCTCTAGCGAAGGTGAAAGGACCCTAATTCACTAAGGGTACCCTCCACACGTGGGAAAACTAGGCAGCAGAACAATAGTACAATCATACACCCATATCTCAAGAAGGATCTCGTTTGGTCAACAAAAGAAGAAGTCTAATTGAGCAAAGGATAGAAGAGGAACATCTCATCTAGAAGTCTCACTCAAGGAAGGTCTATCTCTAGACAAGAAACAAAGAGGACGAAGTGCTGGGGAGCAAAGTGTCGGAAGGAGGAAGTCTATGTGTCAGGGAACCAAGTGCAGAAAAGAGGAAGGACTTGACTTGTGCTTGGAGGACATCCTAGTCAAGGGTCTAGGGTTTGGCATTGATCAATAAGAAGCTTCAATAAGAGAAACTTACCAAAGGGTTTTCTTCTCTAAGAGAGAGAGGTTTTGGCCCTGACAGAGAGCCAACATCTATGTTCTTGTCTTTATGGTTTTGGTAGCAGTTTGATGAAACACACTCACTAATAATAAGAAGAAGATCAAGCTAAGATAATTGTAAAAGTGCTTCACAAATTGTTATCAAGTCAAGAAGAATCACATTACACCTAATTGTCCTAGATTCTTCAACAGGGAGGACTTGTTGGAAGGGCTGACTTGGTACTAGGAGGAGGACTTGGGTCTTTGTGTTTCATTTGAAGCAGATTCTATAAGAATAGAAGAGTTTTCATGGTTTTCCCCTCGGAGAGGTTTTGCCCTAGCTGAGAGCCTAATTTTTGTGTCATCTATTGTTATTGTTTCGTTTTTGATACTTTTTGATGAAAAGATCTAACTAAAGAACCTAAGAAGAATCACTAAGATCACAAGCAAATATTGAAGTTAAGGAAAATTGATATAATAAGCTACCACTTTGAATTTTCCAGTAGAGGTGAATTGTCATATAATTCCAATTACCAATGCTTTTGATGCATTAAAGAAGTTAAAATATTTATATGGATCACACTCAGAGCTTGAGGTAGTCCAGTTGATGATCAAGCTTTTCAACCTGGAATTGAAGGATGATGATCCCCTAGCCCTAACCTCAAAAATTAGAGTTATCATGCATGATGTAGAAGCCACTGGAGTTAAAATGGGCATCCCTCTCACAGCTTTCGTCAGGGATCTCTATCCCACATATTCTCATTGTCTTGAATCCTTACAAGCTAGTTCCCAACTTAAGAACATTACTTTTGACACTCGTGTGGAGAAGTTTGCAGAAAGGGAGAAAGCTTTTGGGAAGAGGAAGACAACTTCTTATTCTCCTGAAGAAGTTGTGTGCCTTGCACAGAAAGAGAAAAATTAGACACAAGATTCTTCTAGAGGAAGAGGTAGCAAAAGAGGATGTGGATGGAAGAATAATAGAGGCAAGGGGGGTAAATGTCATCATGGATGAAAATCTGATCTACATTTTATTTCCTACAATAGAAATGGACATGATGCACCTATTAGAAAATCAGAAAGGTAGAAAGATTTTCTTATATGGATAATTGCTTGTGATTCTTTTATCTTTATGTTCTTCTTTTATCTTTTAGTTCATCAAGCAATTATCAAAACAATAACACAAGGACCACAGATGTAGGCAGACAGCCAGGGTAAAATCCCTATCCAAGGAAAAACCCAGTCAACAATTTTTCCTTCAATAGTTTCTCAAGATAATCCAAGACTCTAGACCCAGACAAAGATTCCTTCCGCACCAAGTCAGCTCTCATTCCTTCTTGCATATGTCAAACCTTCACAAGCAACTTCGACCTAGCAACATCGGTAGCATCTTCGACCCAACAGATGTAGCAGCAACAACTTTGACCAAACTTGGAAGACTTCGATCTCTCTTGATACACCTCGGAATTGAGTGAGACTTGTCCCAAAATTTCAATCTTTAGCCCTTCTATCTTCTTCTAGAAATGTGCACTTCTTTCCAGCTTATTTTCCAGCCCTTAGACAATTTCGCACGTTTCCAACTTCTAGCTTCAAAGATCGAACTATATGAGAGAGAATGAGATCCTCCAAATGAATTCAAACTCCTTGTAGTTATAGCCCTTCTGTGAGGTCGAATTACTAGACTTGAGGCCCACTTGGTGTGGAGGAGACTAAATTCATTTTTGACTCAAAAATAATTCTTTCACATGATTCGAAAGCCCAAGAAGGGTCTCTTTAAATGTATAATGACTTGAATGACTCAGAATAGATCCTAGAAGTCGTCAATGGGGACTTTGACCTAAAACATGATGACCCAAGCATGAAACCCATGCTTTAATAAGCAATGTTCCACCAAGACTCTGGTGCATGGAGATGCGGGTGCGGGGAGACGCACAGTGGGGACGTGTGGGAGTACCCTCAAATTTTAGGGAAATTTCAAGGGTGTAGGGAGATTTCGGGGTATATATATATATATATATATATATATATATATATATATAGATATAGATATATATAATTTAAGTTCATATTCATTGTTCAATAATGAAAGCATAAATATTAAATAGACTAATAGTAATATGGATACCAATACATTGAAAATTGAAATTTGATCCACATAAAATTTAAATTCAAAATTGAATTAAATAATGACATACATTGATCCATCCTCGTCATTCATTTTGATACATACATTATTCAAGTGACACACTCATTATTCATCCATACCATGAGATTCAATAATAAAATATTCAAATACATTGATCCATATCATTCATCATTCATCATTCTACAATCTACATTGATTTAAAAATTAGATTCATCATTCATCATTCTAGAATCTAAATTGAAAGCAAAACATACTAGTATATTACTATATACTAGATATTGAAGTTTTGAGGGGGAACACCCAGACGCACCCCTTTTGGGGAGTCTCATCCCCCACACTGGGGAAACGTACCCCCTTGTGTCTCCCCAAGACTCCCCGGAAAGGGTGCGTGGGGAAACGCACCCCCAGTAGACTCCTTGTCCCAGGTGCGTGGGGTGTGAGGGGTGCGTGCACCCGATCCTGGGGGACGCATCCCCATGGAACACTGTTAATAAGTCATGATAATATAAATAAAAATATTTTCTTCATTCTTTTGATAAGTACATCTCAAATACCTTTATGAAGACCGAACCTAGTTACAAATTTCAACACTCCCTCTTAACTAGGGAGGTATTCATCAGTACAAGTACAAGGAAGATCTCAGAACACATGAACCATGAAGAACTTTAGGCACCACAATGCCATGGACTAGATTCTTGACCAGGGAAATCTATCCAAATGTTGAGAAATGGCAACAAGAAATTCCAGTTTAATTTGTCCTTGAATTAAACTATGAATTAGAATCGAATTCTATTCTCATAGCAACTTGTAAATAGTTAATTAATCTTAGGAATTTCGAGTTGGAAGTCTTTCTATAGTCATGTATATGTGCTCCCTAAATTTTAGGGGTCTTGAATGAGTTTATTTGAGTTGTAATTGGATAACTCAGTTTGACTGAGTTATAGACAGTTAAACTAGTTCTAACTGTTTGTGGAACTAGTAGAGATCAGTAGTGATTTGTTGTAGTGGTGCATCCTTAGTGCTACTCCAGCTAACTGAAGATTCCCTCATGAGAAACTCATGCATGGTAGTTCAGAGAAAGACCCAGTTGAGACTAGAGTGCAGGGACAATGTACTATCAGTTGTATGATGATCTGAGTTGTATAGGTCATGCATGCAATCAGAGAAGGACCTAGTTTTGGATTGCGCAGTTATGGAGGAAGGATTTACTAATTAAATATGGTTTGATACTCGTAGGAATTGCACAAAGAAATAGGGGCTTGGCAAGCAGCAAAAATTGGCTAAGTTTTGGTCAATGTGGGATTGTGAGGTAGAGAGTTCATCATACTTGTGAAGGAATTGCTTTTGTGAGAACAAGCTTTGTATTCACTCAGATTTCCGATTAATGCAATAAATAATATGGGTTTTGAGCAATGGCCTTCCCCAGAGAAAAATTGTGGTATGTGTCTTTTATTATTTTGCTCTTTTCGATTATTGTTTTCATCGATCTATTGGTTTTTGTTGTTTAAAGAGTAGAGTAGATTCTTGTCTTGTGTTTTAGTACATTACATGAGCTGTGAATCTACAGGAAAATCTACATGGTATTGGAGCTGAAGACAATATACTAGAGGAGATTTTGAAGTTTTGAGTTTGGGGTTATAGGTGAAATTCGAATTTGCAATACATACTTCAGGATCGGCAAATGGATTTCTACAGTTTGAGGCTCAAGTATGCCTTGGAAGGCAACTCGAATTATATATCCTAGAAGGACAGGATGGAGGCAGTGTTGGAGGATAATGGCCTCAAGGAATTCATTGATCAAGACATTCCTAAGCCAGCAACATCAAATGCACAGAATCTGGCCAAATGGAAGAAGTGTGTGGCGAAGGCGAGGTAGATAATCCTTGAGGGAGTTTGAGACTGCATTCAACACCTTTAAGTGAACATTCTTTCTTTGATCCTTTCCCCTACCTTGTCTAGGCTTAGGACACCATTGGTCGCTAAACTCCTTCTTCCTGACCTAGACCAAGTCCACTTGGTCCCATGTGGTCCCATTCCTTTGAAAGACAATTATTCAAGAACCATCCGAGATACAAATTTCAACAAGGATTTTAGGGATTGGGAAACTCCTTCACAAGTCATATCTCATAAACCTAACCCTCAAATCCTCCCTTCCTTTTCCTGGAAGACATTGCACCTTGCTTAGAAGGCAAGCAAGCTCCATATTTCAAACTCTCCTAGGAAGGGGATTATTTGGGTCACTCCACATCCATTCATTGATTTATCCTTCATCGGTGAATCCATAATATGCCGGGTCTCCTCCCATCGGTGAAAGTCTGTAAATAGAAGGGAGCCTTAGCTAAGATGACAGTGGTCTAAGTCTCCATTTGTTACCCTAACATTTGTCCTTTAGGGATCCCCTTTAGGTCCCCTACTAGTTTGAGCGGTAACAATCACCAAGGGTAAGATCAGTGCGTAGCCTATTGGTAGAATGGAGTCAATGAGATCTCAACCTTTGGAGTTCTTTTACCCTATCACGGAGTTCCCTAGCAACTTCCTATGGCCCTAAAGGCAACAACTAGGTACCAAAAAAATTTATACTTATTGTTGCAATTTGATGACTACTCAAGGCAATAATGTAGATAATGCACCCCTAGGAACATTCATTCACTATACCAAACATGTAACATATGCAAAACCCTCACAAAATCAAATTTGCATTGAATTAGGGGAGAAACTTAGATTCCATGAGCGAAATTCCATACATTATACATGTGTACATGAAATATAGAAATAGACCATGAAAAAGCACTTACAAGTATAGAGAATATATCCAATCATCAAAGAGAAACAAAATCGAAGCTCGCTCCAACACCAAGAAACGATTTCCAAATGTCAAAATCCATCAATGTTCATCCAATTTGTCCTCCAATAGATATAGCGAAATTCTCAAGAAGAGAGAGATACAAATCCAAGTGATGAAATGTGATTAGTATTTAATGCAAGCAAAACTAGATAAGTGAGGAAAACTCAAAATGAAAATGGTAAAAGGATACTTATCTTTGGAGGTTGATGAGGGCTCCTCCAAGCTTGAGGGATACCTATAACCTTAAGAATAAATAAAAACATTTTTCCAAAATGTTAAACCTACAAAAATTAGAAATCAAAAAGAAATAACAAAGGCTTAGATGAAAAACTTTAATAGTGTAAGTCTCTTAAATGCAATTCTTCGGGCTTAGTCTTCTTTGGAGATCCTTCTTCAGCTACATTGGCTTGATCCTTGCTTCTCTTCTTGATCTTCGGATTATCGGGGCAGTCACTTCTATAGTGACCCATCTTGTGGAATTGGTAGCATTCTATCTTGGACATATCAACCTTCTTCCTTGGCCCTCTTGACTTATTGGAGTGTCCTTTCTTGTGAGAGGCAGAGTAAGCATTTGATACCTTTTCTTCTTCATTGTTGGATACTAAAGAAATTATCATTTCTTCTTGGGTGCAGGCATTCCATAGTTGTTCAAAGGTGGGAGCTTCTTTCCAACTATTGAGACCTGAAGCAAAAGAGCTCCAAGTAGGTGGTAATCCCAACAGTGCAGTGATTACTAGCTCCTTCTTTGGCACTATTTCATCTATGGCTTGAATTTCATCTCTAATCCTTGATATCCTTACAAAGAAGGAAGCCACAGTATCATCCTTTGTCATCTTTGTAGTCCTCAACTCATTCTTCAAGCTTGCTACTTGACCTATGTTCTTGATAGTGAATAATTTTGTCAATGCTTCATACATTTCTTGAGCATGGTCTATATTGGAAATGTATGGGACAAGATTGTCCTTAATGCTTTCTACCATCAGAGTCATAGCCAATATCTCCAATTCTCTATACTTCACCTTGTCTGCATCACTGGATTCTTCGGTAGGTTTCTTCACCTTCCCTCTGACCACATCCAAGACCTTGTTCTTTTCAAGAATGAGGTCAATCCTCTTCTTCCAAGATCTATAATTTGATGCTCCTTCCAACTTATTCTCACTCTTTAATGTGTTAGACATTGTCCTTGTAGATAGTGAGCTTCTTCTCTTATAAGAGCTCCTTATATGATTCCTTCTAGTAGATACTCAAGGCTGCCTTTTTTTCTCCTTCACCTTAGCTCTGATACCATGTTAGAAATTCAGAAAGACAAAATTATTTTCTTATATAGATAATTACTTGTGATTCTTTTATCTTTATGTTCTTTTATCTTTTATTCCATCAAGCAATTATCAAAACAGTAACACAAGGGCAACAGATGGAGGCGGACAGCCAGGGCAAAACCTCTATCTAGGGAAAAACCAAGTCAACAATTCTTCCTTCAATAGTTTCTCGAGATAATCCAAGACTCTAGACCCAAACAAAGATTCCTTCCACACTAAGTCAGCCCTCAATCCTTCTTGCAGATGTCAACCCTTCACAAGCAACTTCGACCTAGCAACATCAGCAACAACTTCGACCCAGCAGATGTAGTAGGAACAACTTTGACCAATCTTGGAAGACCTCAGTCTCCCTTGATACACCTCAAAATTGAGTGAGACTTGTCACAAAATTTCGATCTTTAGCCCTTCTATATTCTTCTAGAAACTCGCAATTCTTTCCAGCTTCTTTTCCAGCCCTTAGACAAGTTCGCACTTTTCCAGCTTCCAGCTTCAAAGATCGGACTATATGAGAGGGAATGAGATACTCCAAATGAATTCGAACTCCTTGTATCTATAGCCCTTCTATGAGGTCGAATTACTTGACTTGCGGCTGACTTGGTGTGAAGGAGACTAAATTCATTTTTGACTAAAAAAAAATTCTTTTCAATGATTCGAAAACCCAAGAAGGGTCTCTTTAAATGTATAATGACTCTAATGGCTCAGAATAAATCCTAGAAGTCATCAATGGGGACTTTGACCTAAAACATGATTACCCAAGCATGAAACCCGTGCTTTAATAAGTCATAATAATAATAATAATAATAATATTTTCTTCATTCTTTTGATAAGTACATCTCAAATACATTTATGAAGACTGAACCTAGTTACAAATTTCAACAACACCAACATGTGAAAATTCCTAATCCTCAAGGAACCCCTACTACAGCAAATTTGAATCTACTTCACCTACTTGATTTTAATACATTATCAAGTTATTCTCTAAATACTGAAGCAAATTACTTCTGCAACCTACACTACTTTAATATTTGATTACACGAAACAGAAAACTGAGCAAAGAACAAGATACATAGGACATAGTTATTTTTGGACAAAATAGTCCCCAAGAAACCCAATGCGAGAAAACTAATGCAGTAGCTCTGAGGGTTTATTATTATGCAGGAGAAAATTTTGAGTACAAATCTAGGATGCTAAACTAGCAATCCTTTACAGAGAAAATATTGGACAAAAGACTGGTGAAATGATCTCACCCTATCACTGGAGAATCAGTGACTGATCCTTCAGCTCTGGAGGCTCTGCATCACCCTCTGCATGGCTTTTGCGCAAAATTGTGTCACCCTGGGTAGCTTCTATGTCACCCCTCTTGGGTATTACACTGCCTCTTTGCTTTGGATTCTCTGTTGGCTAAGAAATCGACTTTCTTGCCTCCAATCTCACACCCTGGCTTCCGGTAACTGAACTTCTAATTCCCTTAGTAGAAACTCAACTTCCCCTCACTGACTGCGTTGCCTCTGCATCATCACTGTGTAGGCCAGCGTCAGCCCTCCTCTAGATGTCTTTATGTCCTCTCTCTACCTTGTATTCTCTGGAAATTCCTTCTACTAGATTCTCACTACCCCTCTGCTACAAGATCTCCCCAATCGATTTTCCTCTTGAGAACTTCTCACATCAGAGAATCGATTTCCTCAATCTCTCTGTGTGTTTCTAACTGAACCCCAAGCCTCCTTCTTATACTTTTCTCGTTGAGACTTCAAGAATCGAGATTAAGTCTCTAATCAACGGCTAAGATTAAAACTTTACTTGATCAGCCTTCTAGATCATTCTCACCCATATTTTGATTAATACCCATTATTATTTTAATTTTCCTAAGTTTAGACTTAGGAACCCCATTAAAAATATTAATTATTTTAATAAAATACCATCCTGGTGGAATTTCATCAAATGGTTTATGGGTTCTTTAGAACTCATGTGCCTTAGCCTCTCGACCAATTTTCAAGGCTAGAGCACTTCCGATGTTACCAAAAACTAACACCACATGCAAACTCTCTTGGGATAGAATTTAGTAAGAACGAAATGAAGAGAAAGGTAAAAAGTTAAATCCCGGGAAAGGTAAAGCACCTGATCCGACTCATTATATTGTGGCACATTGCAATATTGGAGTAACTGAAGATTTGTTTCATACTTCATTTGCTTCTTGGAAAGATGCATGGCCGCTTGATACAGGTGCAACCTGCCACATGACCTTTCGGAAAGATTTTTTTTTTTTTTTTTAAGACTTCAGTGACAATGTAGATGGAAGAGTATACCTTGTAGACAAGTCAAGACTTGAACCATCTAGAGTTGGCACCGTCAGGCTCAAATTGCATGGATTCCCTGACTTTCTTCTGCATCATGTTGTCTACCTCCCAGAGTTGCATAGAAACTTGTTGTCCCTGGTTCACATTCGCCAGCAAGGACACTCCATTCACATGTTTAATGGAAAAGTGTTGGAATTTCTATGTTTAACCCGTTATAAATTATTCCTGTGATCTCTGGTTTATTTCTTCGTACTTGTTTAATTACTTAACAAGTTATTTACCATGTAAATACTTAAAATAAACACAAGTACAGTATCAACATCTACAGATCATCAACTGAAAGAAAACAAGCACACAAGTGACACCGTTATTTTTGGACCAATGTCCCTGGAAAAACCCAATGCGGGAAAACCAGTGCAGCCATTCAGAGGGTTTTATTATTATGCAGTTTTCAAAATACAACTAGGGTGCCAGAAATGGCTCACCCAACAGAGAATGCCCTCAGCAGTAGTACCTCTCCTCAGAGACAGATATTTCGGCTGAATAATCACCGGATGAACGATCCCATAGCAACAATTGCAGCGTCCACTGCTCTGCGTCACCCTATCTGACTCACCAACACCCAGTTTGCCCCATGAAAATCCTCCCAACGCTGCCTCTTGGCCCTGCGTCAACTCTACTAGCCTCTGCGCAGCTACTAAAGCTTTTGCGTCAGCCCTTAGACCCTTTGCGTCACCCACGCTGGCCTCTTTTGGCTCTACGCAACTCCCAACTGCCTCTGCGTAGCACCCGACTGCCTCTGCATCTACCTCTCCAAGCTCTGCGTTGTCTCTCTAGTATTAACCTTGCCTCTCTGTAATGTATTCACTGCCCCTCGCTGTTGATCACTGATTCACTTTTGCTTAGCAACCTAGCTCTAGCAAAATGAATGACTGATCACTCTGGTGTATTCTCCAACTGACCCTTAAGCCTCCTCTTATACTTTTCTCATTGGTCCTTCAACGGCCGAGATTAATCTCTAATCAACAGCTAAGATTAGATTTGGCTTGATCCATGACTTTTGGAACCTTCTAACCCAATTTTATATCAATACCTATTAATAATCTATTTTTCCTAAGTTTAGACTTAGGAACTCCATTAAAAATATTTATTATTTTAATATCTCGCAAACCGGTTAGAATCTACCCAAACCATTTCCGGGTCTTGGAGATCTCATGTGCTTTAGCCTCTCCACCACAAATCAACACCCCCCCTTAGCTGAAAAGTAAGTAACTGATCCACCCAACTTTTGACATCCTTGTCAGGCTAGAAACACTCCCGATGCTAAAGCTCCCTCTGCCGCTAACAAGTGCTCCCTCTACTGACCTCTACACTGCTACAACAACTCTCTGCCAATGTTTTAAAACTCCGACTCCAACTCGGCTGAGGGTCAAGTCCGACTCCGACTCGGTATCGACTCGTCCAGCTCGATTTCAATGACTCGATCGTTGTAAAAAATACATTAAATATTTATTTTTTATAAAAACACATAATTTTAAAGATTTTCATTCATGTTTCCAAACATACAGCATTAGAATATAGATAGAAGACAACATATGATCAAAGTAGGCTCATGAATATATCCATTATATCAAAATGGCACCCAGTGCACTATCCAATACATACACGATGATGATATAGAGATGAAAACAAAAACACATAACCAAGGAGGCTATAAATGGCCTCTACAACAAAAGTCTGTGACCAGTACTACTGGCTACTACTAGAGTTGCCAACATCATCTGGCTCAGTGTTACTTGGGACTGGGAGCGAAAGTGGGGAGCGAGAGTGAAAACGGGAGCGGGAGTGACATTTTCAGAAGCCCCTGGTTTGGGAGCAAATCCCGGAGGAGTTCAACAACCAATGCACTAACATCAAGTTACATAGAGGGATTGGTGCTCTTGATTAAATACGAGTTCCATACCCTAATACATGACAAAATTCAATGGAAACGTTGCAATCCTCCAATTCTAAAACCCTGAAAAACTGATAAGTCTGCTGGATTTTGAATGAAATCTAAAATTCTACTTTCTCCATATGAAATCCAATGAGGCTGGAACCACTCTCAAACATCCTAAGTCATTTCATGGTAATGTTAAAAATTTAAGTAAAAGAAATGAAGATTAAGGAGAATGTCACTTTTACTTCAAGAATTTAACATTACCATGAAATTTGAATAGCATATCAATACTAGGAGAGGGGAATGGACCCCAAATAGCACTTAACCAATTTAGAAAACACCTTGGAGTCCCCAACAATCAGCTAAATGTTAAGAAGTAAAAAAAAAATTAGAAAAATCGCTGTTTTTTTGGGTGACTCGCCGGATTTAATGACTCGACCGAGTAGATGCGGAAACGGCCAAGTTGACCAAGTCATGACTGACTCGGCCTCCCGAACTGGTTTTTCTACCGGGTCATAAAATTCTTCAATGACTCGAATCAACTCGGCCGTTTCGGATTCAATTCGGCCGATTTTTAAAACAGTGCTCTCTGCGTCTCGCACTGTTGCACACCTCTCTATGCCATCCTGCACTGGTGCAACACTCCCATGCCTCTTGCACTGTTTCAGCCTGCTAGCCTCGCGCTGCCCGGGGACTACTACACTATAGCACTCTCCGCCGCTTCATCCACATTCGTCTCTACCGACATCTACCAGTCCTGCTACTCCTCTTCGGGGCTCCCATAGCAAGGTATAATCCAAGCAGTTGGGTACCTCAAGGATCTTGCCCCTCATTGCCTGTAGTTCATCTGACTACAGCTTGATGTCTCCCCACTTCTTCTCAAGTGGAACATGAGCATTCATGGCACAATCATCAACCTCCTCAATTTCTTTCTCCGCCCTCGCTGGTGTTGCCTTAGTCTCAGAAGCCTCTCCCTTACTGTTCTTCCTAGGACACTGGTTTGCAAAATGAACCAGTTCCCCACAATGGAAGCACTTGACCTTGGAGAGGTACTTCTTTTTTCTCTTCTCCTGCTTCCCCATAGATGCTAGAGTCGCATCCTCCTCTTCCTCCTTGATTCTGACCCCTTTTCTGCTATTCCCTGCCTTGGTCACTCGTCTGATCTCTTCTTGACGAAGAGCCGCCCACAGTTCCTCCCAATCTAGAAGGCTCGTCCTACCCAGTATGCTCTGGACAAATACCTCCCAATCCTTTGAGATTGCGCTCAATGCGGTCCTCACCATCAATTCCTAATCCGGCGTGGCCCCTATGGAAGTTAGCTGGTCACGAATCTCCTTCAATCGACTGAGGAAGACATCTATCTGCGTTCCCTTCTGCATTTGGTATGACCGCAGCTGATTTTCAAGTAACATCTTCCTCTGCACGGAAGTATGCTGGTACAATTTCTTTAGGGCCTCCCACATCTCATTTGTTGTATCCTTTTCGGCAATATGTGGCACCACATGATCCTTGACCCCATCAAGGATGATGCACTTTCCCTGGCCATTGCCTCCTCGTACTTCTCATTTTCAGTTGGGTCAACTCGGATCACTATTGTTTTCAAGGCGAATTCCTTGATGCGATATCTATCTAGAATGGATAAGATCCTGGTCTTCCAGACCACGAAGTTGGATGCTCCGTCCAACCTATCCTAATCTCTGAATCCATTCGCGACCATTATGCTACTCTTCTCCTAACTCCTCCGAGTCTCTCAACTTCCCGTCTGGAAGTTCTTGATTCAACTCCCTCTGAGTCTCGATTTCCCTTATGGAAATCTCTCTGCCAACGTCAAGTTGCCCCACTCCGATCGTCTGTGCAACTGCACACTGATCCAGATTCCTTGGCTAGAAATCTGCCTCGGTAGCAACTTCCTCCACCTTGGTCTTGCCCTGTTAGGTATTGTTCTGACTATAGTAACCCACCAGCTTCGCTCCGCAAATTACCCACAACCTCCTATATCCCAGCAACTGAAGGATTGAACCAATTGGCTCTACGCAATCTCGACACCGGCAAATCAGCTCCCCTAGCCAACTGCGTCAGCCCTCCTGGCCTCTGCGTGGCTTTGTGTGAGCCTGATTTTGCCTCCCTTAGCCTCTGTGTGAGCCTGATTCTGCGTCCCTTAGCCTCTGCACTGCCTTTCTCTGGCCCAAAATGATGACGCAGTCCCTCCACATCACTCCTTCCTCTGTCACCTTCTGCAAGGATCAGCTATGTCACTCGGGACAGCTAGATCTACTGCAAATGCTTTGCTCCGCTGATGCCTTCAATGTTCCTGTGATCTGCAACCACCCTTTGATACCATGTTGGAATTTCTAAGTTTAACCCGTTAGAAATTCTTCCTATACTATCTGGTTTATTTCTTCCTACTTGTTTAATTACTTAACAAGTTATTTACCATGTAAATACTGAAAATAAACACAAGTATAGTATCAACTTCTACAGGTCATCCACTAAAAGAAAACAATTACACAAGTGACACCGTTATTTTTGGACCAATGTCCCCGGAAAAACCCAATGCGGAAAAACCGGTGCAGCTATTCAAAGGGTTTTATTATTATGCAGTTTTCAGAATACAACTAGGGTGCTAGAAATGGCTCACCCAATAGAGAATTCCCTCGGCAGTAGTACCTCTCCTCGGAGACAGATATTCCGGCTGAATAATCACCAGATGAACAATCCCACAGCAACAATTGCAGCTTCCACTACCCAGCGTCACTCTGATAGGGATTGCATCACCCTATCCGGCTCACCAGCAACTAGTCTGCCCCACGAAAATCCTCTCAGCGCTGCCTTTTGGCCGTGCATCAGCTCTGCTAGCCTCTACGCAGCTACTGAAGCTTCTGCATCAGCCCTTAGACCCTCTGCATCACCCATGTTGGCCTCTTCTAGCTCTGCGCAGCTCCCAGCTGCCTCTGCATCAACCTCTCCAGGCTCTGCGCTATCCCTCTGGTACTAACCCTACCTCTCTGCAATGTATTCACTGCCCCTCGCTACTGATCACTTATTCACTTTTGCTTTGTAACCCTACTCTAGCAAAATGAATGACTGAGCACTCTAGTGTATTCTCGAACTGACCCTCAAGCCTCCTCTTATACTTTTCTCACTAGTCCTTCAACAACCGAGATTAAATCTCTAATCAACGGCTAAGATTAGATTTGACTTTATCCATGACTTTTGGAACCTTCTAACCCAGTTTTATATTAATACCCATTAATATTTTATTTTTCCTAAGTTTAGACTTAGAAACCCCATTAAAAATATTAATTATTTTAATATCCCCCAAACCGGTTAGAATCTGCCCAAACCATTTCTGGGTCTTGGAGATCTCATGTGCTTTAGCCTCTCCATCAATTTTCATGGCTAGAGCACATTCAATGCGACCCCAAATCAACAAAAAGTTGAGGTGAGAAAAGCATCAAACAACACACTTTTCATGACTAGAATAGAGGAAGAAAGACTCTTAAAGCTGCAAGGAACATCTACTCGTGCATAGAACTATGCATACAAATCTCAATATAATGAAGGTACATTACCATCCACTCTTTTATGGCATGCAAGATTTGTACATTTAAATTATGATAGTCTTTGTTTATTGAAAAGAAATGGTGTTTCTAGTTTGCCAACAATTCGAAGGAAACTGAAGCAATGTGATGCTTGTATCCTAGGAAAACATAGCAAACAACTATTTCATGATTCTATTTCCAGAGTGCGTAGAAAGCTTGCATTGATTCATTCGGATTCGTGTGGCCCTATCCCTGTTCCTTCTACAAACGGAATTGCATTGATTCATTTTGATTTATGTGGCCCTATCCTTGTAACTTCTACAAACGGAAATAAATATATGATAACTTTTATTGATGTCTATACCCAGCATGTGTTGGGTATATTTGTTCAAAAGCAAATGTGAAGCTTTCGAAACTTTCAAAAACTTTCATGCATGGATTGAAAATGATGCAAAATCTCATATTGGCTCTATTACCGCTCAATCTAGCAGGGGTCCAAGGAGGAGTTCCAAAGGGGCAACTACTAGACCAAGTGGCAACAATGGGACAAAGACCCACTATCACCTCAGTCAATGTCCCCTGCTCTTTACGAACTTTCACTGATGCGAGGAGTCCCAGTATGAGGAAAATCACTAAGGATGGTATATCAATGATGGAGGGGTTGTGCTTATTCAAAGGAGGGACTCAGATGATAGATGTTACTTGCTCAAGAAGCAAGATGTATGGCTCTCCAAGAAGGGCTCAAGGGGAAGCCTAGACTTAGGGATGAGGAATAATTATTGATATGAGATGCCCTAGACCTAAAAATCTTAGGAGAATAGGGTTCTTAAGATGATTCTTGTGAAATTAGAGTGATAAAGGGTGTAGAACCACCAAGAAGCCCAAGTGGAGCCAAACAAGGTGAAGGGTTTCAAGTGAAACTTCAAACAAAAGGTCTTGACCAAGTAAGGGAGGACAAAAGGATCAAAAAAATTAGATTTGACTTGAGTTTTCAAAGCAATGATCCTTGATGAAGCCAGTAACCAAGGAAACCTAAGACCAAGAATAAAGTTAGAGCTAGGGCTTGGGATAATTCCTAATCTAGCCACGGGAAATTTCTCAAAATTTGTGAGGGACTCCAGGACACCCCAACGCAGTTGCATCCCAACTCGCTCTTGAAATGGATGGTTGCAATGAAATTTGTGTGATGCCCTAGGAGAACCCTAGGGTTAGGGCTCAGAAAAGAGAAAGAGAGGTGAAAAAGGTATTCGTTAAGGTGATCACTGTTACCCACCATTTTGTGGGTGATATCCCTAGGAGAATTTTTTTTCTCCAAGATGGTCCTCAGCTGGCAACGAGTAGCCCCTTGCAGCGACCAGCTAGCTCATTGTGCCATTTCTCTGCCACCTAAGCCAACCATGTGGTCCCTCACCCATTTGCCATGATCGTATGTTTGAAGGTGGGCCTCCCGAACCTAAAGGTATGCCTTGTCATTTGGTAATTAAGTATTGTAGTTTTCTTATCATGGACACTTCTGGGCATGGATTAATGGGGGGATTCGGCGGAAAGAATGGGTCAGGTTTGTGCCCATCCCCTAGACCCCTTTTGGATATTAACCTTGCATTCAAAAGTCCTGTGGAATCTCTTTTACTGACCATTTGGCTTTAGGGATTGTATTTCATGGGGAACCCTGATTTTCGTTGTGTGGTCCCGCTCCCTTATCCGCTCATATTACCCCCTCTCCACGCATTATTACCCTGTTCATCATTTTTCTCGCCTGGGTCCACATAGGGTTAGCTCGCCCCTTCCCCTTGCCCACACCTTGAGTCGGGCTTGGAATGATGCCCTAGAGGTCGATTCAGCTAAAAAGAAAGATAAAAGCATATTTGGCCACATTCAACAGGAAAATGTACCACAAAATGAAAACGATGGTCGGGACAAACACATTTAGCACGTGGGCAAAAGCCAATACTTGAGCTCTACCCCATCATCATGGCCATTGCCCTGGTTTCTACAGGTTCTATGAGCTTCTTTCATAATATAGGAACCCATGATTGTCCCAATCCCTGGTGAGCAATGAACCACCCTACCTTAAAAAGGGGTATTCACTGCTATATCTTATGCATCATGCTCTTACCCCTTGAGCCCCTTGTAGTTAATCAAAGAAAATCATAAAAAGACATATAAAGAAGGGTGGAAAAATCAAGGTTGGGGCACCTCATGTAACAACCCATCTCAAATCCCGAACAACATAGCAATATTAGCATGCATGTGATAGCTACATATGCATGCATCATATACAATGCACTAGTATAAGTATATATATATATATATATATATATATACATCGACTATATATCGACTGTTCATGGAGAATGTCTATAAGATAACTGAATTAATTATCAAAGGTGTAACTAAGTACCTAATTCTCGTAAATAGAAGAATTATACACTCACTAAGAAATATAGTTGAGTTTATTCATATGGTTACATATATATAACCCAAAAGGTGTACTAATAAAACTAAACCCATAAACCTTATGATTAGACTTGATATTTTATAAAACATAAAATAATATGTAATATTTAAAGTCATCATGGTCTTATACTATTTAAATTAAAGTTCCATCTGTCATAATTAAAATGACTCCATTCGATGTTGTAAAGATCTGATTCTATTAAAGGCAGATATCATGACAAAACAGTCACCGCCTAAAGAAAATTTGATCCTTTCATAGAGGCGGTTAACTGATGCGTAGAGAGGGAGGAACCTCTGCTATAAAAGGGGGGGTGTTCTATGTCTCAAGGGGGAAGAAGGTGGGATTGACTGTGAGTGGAAATCTGAACCGGGGGCTGTTGAAGGACGAAGGAGAGTGCTGTTGAAGGAAGAAGGAGAGGAAATTTATCCATACTGCTTATAATTCGGAACTATGAGCCTTACTTGTTTTGAAGTCTCTGGGCACGGGGGAACGGTATGCTTCGGTTGAGAGGCATACTGGATTGAGTATCCAGGTATACTCGGTTCGGCTGGGTGGTTTGGTCATTCGGTAACGAGAGAAGTTCTGCAGCAGATCATCGCAACAGCCGTAGCAGATCAGGTAAGTACTCCATCAAATCAATTAATACAGTTTCACAGCTTCATTAATCTTTACAGTTTCGGTAAGGACTCTTTAAGTTAGGACAGTCATTACATAGGAGTCAGGTTATTATTTTCCTAGGGTTCTTGATGTTGTAGAGCACAGTGGACTGGCATTAATTTTTTTTGTAGCAGGACATGATTATGTGCTTATCTGGTCAACTGACATTGACAAGTGTCTGATGCTCCTAGAGATATTGTCAAGAACGTGCAAACCCTGTTGGCCTTCCAATGGTCATGTTTGCAACGATTACCATATTTTGGAATGTTGATGGAAGCACATGTTCTGCAAATTTTGATGGTTATTCTGTTTCACCGGACTGGTTAGCCCTTTTTCCTCTGTATCGGGTTCAGATTTTGACAGAGGTGTGGGTTCGAAGAATGTCATGTCTATATCTATCGATATTCAAATATTTTCAAGGACGTTAAAGCCATATCATGCCTTTTTATTCTGCATTTTAATGTTTTGCAACACAGTGGTCAGATATATAATAGAAGGTTAATATCAGGAATATTAGGATGCAAACAGGTTTTATTTCCATTTTGATTTGTTGCATTCAAACAATCTAAAGTGACGTGTCTCAGCTTTCAATTGAACTCTGATGAACAGTTTTTCCACTATACTTCCAGTTAAATGGTAACAGAACCAGACAATTGAGCTCAAGCGGTTATATATACCATTCACAATTATTCAACCAGGAATACACTACTATTAAACACCGTGTGATGAGGAACTGACTAAGAATTGCAACAGTCATTAACTCATTTATATAGAGGCATAAAAATAACTGGTATAATGCATAGAACTTAAGTTCGGACCCTGGAATGTGCGCTGGCAAAAGATCTGGAAACAGTAGTTTACTTGGCATGAATATCAAGTCCTTGGTAGTAGAACAGTCAATAGGATCGGATACCACGCAACATTCAGACCTATTTAGCAATAAGATAAGTGATGAATACAACCTGAGCAAAGGTTCCGTGAGCATAAATTCAACCTATAGGGCCAAGGTGTTGAAAGAGTACTACCATTTAAACATAGAGCAGTGTTCGGTATATTATTGTTAAAAGAAATGTTGAGTACAAAATATGTTCCCAAAATGTGTTGCATACCATACTTTGAGCTAGGTATTTCAAACAGTTATATATAAAAGAATACACCAAATAACATTATTGTAAAAGAAGGAATTGAGATTGTCCTTGCTAATGACTGTCCATATGATGCATTTTGTTACCAAGTAAGACAATAACCCTGTTAGTTGTTACTGAGCAAACACATACAGATCAATGAAAGTTTGGAACATAACGATATGTGCTCGTAAGATCAATATCAAGTGTCAGTTAGCAATTTAAAGTCATGAGTTTTATGCACAAACAATACACGAAAGAATGATTATATTGTAAATATGAAAGCTAATGACATGAATAGATTATGGCAAGGTATGTTATACTTTAGATGACATGTATGAAATATACATAAGCTATGTGTTTTTTTTTATTAATGCACATGTTATAAATGCATGGACAAGTGTTTATGATTGCAGATAAAATCCGTTACCAAATGACCACGTGATGACAGAAACTTCAGAACAATTAAGGCTCAAAGAGATTCCATGAAAGGGTATTAACCCTGATTCTACTGGGAGGGGTGGAGGTGTTGCCCACCGTTTATCCTCTAAAACCTGGGGTCATGGGAGGATTGTGCGAGTCACGCTCCCCTAGACATGTGATGATGATTGCCGGATGCCTACTGGGAAATCAGGTCGATATAGTCGACGCTGCCATCCTTAGAGTTTATGCATGGTTAGGTCAGTATAGCTGACGCCATGGCATACTCCAGTAGAGGACGGATAGGATGGGAGCGGAAGAGATTAGGAAGGATAGGATGATTTTAGAATAGCTTGGGAACCTGGTTTGGGCAAGGCACAACTATTAAAATTGGAAATCTATCAGCGTTCAAAGTGTCCTCACGATCATAAATGAAAATTCAATCACATAATACAATCCTTACATACCTTAAAGGAATTATCAATATACTTTATAAACCCTTAACTTCGGGACGAAGTTCTTTTGAAGGAGGGGTGTATGTAACAACCCATCTCAAATCCCGAACAACATAGCAATATTAGCATGCATGTGAGGCATGCATGTGATAGCTACATATGCATGCATCATATACAATGCACTAGTATAAGTATATATATATATATATATATACATCGACTATATATCGACTGTTCATGGAGAATGTCTATAAGATAACTGAATTAATTATCAAAGGTGTAACTAAGTACCTAATTCTCGTAAATAGAAGAAATATACACTCACTAAGAAATATAGTTGAGTTTATTCATATGGTTACATATATATAACCCAAAAGGTGTACTAATAAAACTAAACCCATAAACCTTATGATTAGACTTGATATTTTATAAAACATAAAATAATATGTAATATTTAAAGTCATCATGGTCTTATACTATTTAAATTAAAGTTCCATCTGTCATAATTAAAATGACTCCATTCGATGTTGTAAAGATCTGATTCTATTAAAGGCAGATATCATGACAAAGCAGTCACCGCCTAAAGAAAATCTGATCCTTTCATAGAGGCGGTTAACTGATGCGTAGAGAGGGAGGAACCTCTGCTATAAAAGGGGGGGTGTTCTATGTCTCAAGGGGGAAGAAGGTGGGATTGACTGTGAGTGGAAATCTGAACCGGGGGCTGTTGAAGGACGAAGGAGAGTGCTGTTGAAGGAAGGAGAGGAAATTTATCCATACTGCTTATAATTCGGAACTATGAGCCTTACTTGTTTTGAAGTCTCTGGGCACGGGGGAACGGTATGCTTCGGTTGAGAGGCATACTGGATTGAGTATCCAGGTATACTCGGTTCGGCTGGGTGGTTTGGTCATTCGGTAACGAGAGAAGTTCTGCAGCAGATCATCGCAACAGCCGTAGCAGATCAGGTAAGTACTCCATCAAATCAATTAATACAGTTTCACAGCTTCATTAATCTTTACAGTTTCGGTAAGGACTCTTTAAGTTAGGACAGTCATTACACCTCATGTACCACGATTTCTCCCTCCTATACATTATAAACCCAAGTGTGGGCTTCCCTCTTATTAGCTACCCTTGTACCCCAGCATGTGACCTAGGGCTGCCCCTTCTCATACCCTACATCATTCACCTATCTGTCACATGCCACCACCTTTTGAAGGATGTACCTTGAGCATATTATCCCCTTTAGAAGTAGAAACCACCTAATGGGATACCTGGTTAACCCCAGTTGGATTTTAGGAGACATTGGCACATCTCGAAGCCCATTATGGAAGGGTGGACCATTATGAAGTCCCCGACTGTGGTCCATGATTGGTACGCTCATTTACTCAATTTCTCTAATGACTTGTTGTATTGGAAGGCTAGGGGACGCATTGGATCTTATGCAGGATTGTAGATGGTCTCCATCTTGGGTTTGGTATCCCTATACGGGGTCCTAATCCTCCAGAGGGCTACATTGGCACATGTAGGGTGTGTGTTGAGAGCCATGGGCCTCCACAACAGTAAACAACTCTCCATGGATCCCGGAGGATTGTCAGAGATGCTGAAGATACTCCCACTGGATGAGGAAGATGCACCTAGTTCATTTTTTCCCAGCCAACCCCACAAATGTATCATGCACTTGGAAACTGACTCAGGACTTGTAGGATGACATGGCATCCCCTACATCATCATCAGAGCCCTTGCAAACAATCTACAGGCATCTTCGACTCATTTGGAGACCCATGAGGTTATTGTTGTGCCCCCACACCCATTGGGAGCACCACAAGTTTATTGTTTGGAGAACAAGGGGCCAACCCCTTGTCCATCACTTTTGAGGGTCCTACTCTTCATTATGGCACCCATGGACCTCATTAGGCCTCTTAAAAGGCCCTACGACATGCATAGATTATTATTTGACCTCTTGAGAGGCTTAATCTTTCATTTATGTGCTAGTTTGGTGGACTTGTCACAAAAATTTAGATTATTAGAACATTATTTTATTTTTGGGGCTTATGTAGGCCAAGGAGGCTAATTTGAACTCCTCATTAGTGCACAAGTACAAGTGAGATGAGCTCATTATCTCATCATCACTTTTGATTGGATCTCTTCTCTACCTTGAGAATTTTGCACTTTTTCTTAGTGGATGAATTTTGATGCGTGGATTTGGTTTATCTTATCTTAGAGCTTCTCTCTTGTCAAATTGTGGATGGTTAGATATATTCTATTACATGTGAGTACATGCTTTTAATGTTATTCTTGTTTTGCTTTGTCATATACATTGGACTAGGATTTTCATTCTTAGTGCTAATTGTTGCATGCATTTACTGCTTAAATTGTGGAATTTTGTCTCTATTATAGCATCTCTCAATGTATGGGCCATGTAATGTGAATGGAATCTCCTAGGGGTAATTCTATCAACGAATTGATCTTGATAAGCCATCACCTTTTGCACATCGAAGCATAAAAGCTACGATATTGCTTCTCTTTGACCTAGAAGGCTAGCAAAGTAGTCTTGATGCCTCCTTGACCAAGAACCAAAGATCCTCACTCATATCCATCATAGACTCCATTGTACCAAGACTATGGCACTGATCTACCAATAGGTGGTCACCTTAAACCAACTTCTTTCATCTTTTCTTGGGTCTAGCCAAGTTGGGTCACTTAGGGCATCCTTTTCCCTATGAACTAGCCCTCCAAAAAGTTCGATCTCCTAGCCCCGCTGGCGCTGGTGTTTCCTCAAGACCTCCTCCAAATTTCAGGCCATTCTAATGGTGGAGTTATGAGAAAAGCCAAGCCCTAGCTCCGAGATCAAACTTTTCCCTAGCATATCCAAAGGCTAGTACCTTATTGGATCAATTCAACACCTTTAAGTGAACATTCTTTCTTTGATCCTTTCCCCTACCTTGTCTAGGCTTAGGACACCATTGGTCGCTAAACTCCTTCTTCCTGACCTAGACCAAGTCCACTTGGTCCCATGTGGTCCCATTCCTTTGAAAGACAATTATTCAAGAACCATCCGAGATACAAATTTCAACAAGGATTTTAGGGATTGGGAAACTCCTTCACAAGTCATATCTCATAAACCTAACCCTCAAATCCTCCCTTCCTTTTCCTGGAAGACATTGCACCTTGCTTAGAAAGCAAGCAAGCTCCATATTTCAAACTCTCCTAGGAAGGGGATTATTTGGGTCACTCCACATCCATTCATTGATTTATCCTTCATCGGTGAATCCATAATATGCTGGGTCTCCTCCCATCGGTGAAAGTCTGTAAATAGAAGGGAGCCTTAGCTAAGATGACAGTGGTCTAAGTCTCCATTTGTTACCCTAACATTTGTCCTTTAGGGATCCCCTTTAGGTCCCCTACTAGTTTGAGCGGTAACAATCACCAAGGGTAAGATCAGTGCGTAGCCTATTGGTAGAATGGAGTCAATGAGATCTCAACCTTTGGAGTTCTTTTACCCTATCACGGAGTTCCCTAGCAACTTCCTATGGCCCTAAAGGCAACAACTAGGTACCAAAAAAATTTATACTTATTGTTGCAATTTGATGACTACTCAAGGCAATAATGTAGATAATGCACCCCTAGGAACATTCATTCACTATACCAAACATGTAACATATGCAAAACCCTCACAAAATCAAATTTGCATTGAATTAGGGGAGAAACTTAGATTCCATGAGCGAAAATTCCATACATTATACATGTGTACATGAAATATAGAAATAGACCATGAAAAAGCACTTACAAGTATAGAGAATATATCCAATCATCAAAGAGAAACAAAATCGAAGCTCGCTCCAACACCAAGAAACGATTTCCAAATGTCAAAATCCATCAATGTTCATCCAATTTGTCCTCCAATAGCTATAGCGAAATTCTCAAGAAGAGAGAGATACAAATCCAAGTGATGATGAATGAGAGAGAATGCCTCTCTTGTATTTATACAATCCTCCAAAGGATTTGAATGGCCTAATTTGGACTAACAATGCCCCTAAAATAAAATAATGTACATAATAATAATACTTTTGGTGACAAACCCATCAAAGAGCTCCATTATATGAAAAATAAGCCTCCCAAGACGGCGAAAATGGTGATACAATAGCTATGAGGGCCATTGAAAGGCCTAGTGAAGTCCCTCATGTGCCAAAATGAATGGAAGGGCTCCAAAAATTGTGATGAGGGGGATGGCCCCTTGATCTCCAAGAAAATGACTTGTGGTGCCCCGAAGTGGTTGTAGGAGCACAAAAACATCCTCATGGGTCTCCAACTGAATCGAACAAATGTGTATCCGATCTACAAGGGTTGGAAGGATGACGCACGCCCTCCCTATGTCTCCCATGGTAAGACACAACCCCATCTAGGCCCTGGATCAACTGTCAAGTGTGTGGCCAGTTGGGCAAGGTGGTCCAGGCGCATTATCATCATCAAATAAGTGGGACACGAGCGAGCAATGGATGGTGCTGAAGTATCCCATGGCATGGCTATATGTTGCCTGCTATAGTGAATGCCCATGGCTCTCAACGCACACCCTACAAATGCCAATATGACCCTCTGGAGGACTTGGATCTCGTGTAGGGAGACCAAACCCAAGATGAAGACCCACCTCAATCTTGTATTATATATAATGTGTCCCATCACCTTCCAGTACAAAAAATCATTAGTGTAATTGAGTAAATGAGCTTACAAAACATGGAACCAAGTGGACACTTCATAGTGGCATGCCCTTCCATAATGGACTTTTGAGTGTACATGTGCCTCCAAGTTCAAAAAGAGGGTTAACCAAAGAGGGTTAATATGTCTTTTGCCTTTTATTGATTTTTCTTCTATAATTGCTTGGGGCTCCTGGGGATGAGAGCATGATGTGAATGATATAGCAGTGAATACCCCCTTAAGGTTGGGAAGTTCATCACCCACCAGGGGTTGGGGCAATCATGAATTCCTCGATGATGCAGACAGGCAATATAGGGGCCCTAGGAACCAAGGTGATGGCCATAATGATAGGGAGTAGAGCTCATGTTTAGCTTCTACCCACATGCTAAATTTGTATGTCCCAACCATCTTTTGCATTTTGTGGTACATTTCCTATTGATAGTGGCCAAATTATGCTCTTTGCTTTCTTTTTAGCTGCATCAACCTCTGGGGCATCGTTCTAGGCCAGACCCAAAGTGTGGACAAGGGGAGGGGGAGGCTAACTCCTCGTGGACCCAATGGACAAATGTGGACTTGGATGGGAGATATGTGAACAGGAGTCATAATGAGTGGAGGGGAGTGATGTATGTGGTGTTGGGGAGCTGGACCATGCAACCAAAATTGGGATTTCCCGTGTAGTGGCATTCCTAAAGCTACTAGCCAATAAAGGAGATCCTACGGCACTAGGATACAAGGTTAACCACCAAATTAGACAAGGGGACAAGAGTACAAACCAAGCCCATTCTTTCCGTTGAATCCTCCAACTAATCCATGCCCAAAAGTGTCCATGATAAGTAATCAAAAATACCCAACTACATAATGAAGGACATACCTTCAAGGTTAGAAGGGCCACCTTCATACATACAATCACAACAGATGGGCAAGGGCACATAATGGCTGGCTTAGGTGGCAAAGATGGTGGCACATCGAGCTCTCTGATCGCTACAAGGGGTTGTTGGTTGTCGGTTGAGGACCATCTAGGAGAATAAATTCCTATGGGTGTCACCCACAGGTTGGTGGGTAACATATGGCTCTAGCTGGGACATGAGCTCTTAGTAGAGTGCACGAACATACTCGAACGGGGAGGTCATGAGAACACCAGCAATCTCTTGGGATCATAGACTTGTCACCTGCACATCAAAGACTGAGCACACAAGGCAGCATGTTTTTGTGGTGTCTTATGATCACCCATGCTTAACATTAGGCCATAAAATCAACAAGAAATAAAATTTAATCTAAATGCAATTTTAATCTAGCATGATAAAAGAATATGATGTTAGTTCTAATGCGAAAATAAGCTTGTAATGCATCCTACCCTAACATGCGTATTATCTCAGGCAAAGACTAATAAAATTTATTCTAAATGCAATTTTAATCTAGCATGACAAAAAATATGATGTTAGTTCTAATGCGAAAATAAGCATGCAATGCATCCCACCCTAACATGTGTATTATTTCAAGCAAAGACTAAGTGTAATCATACAACCATTGCAACCAACGCATCATTACATCAACATAAGAATGCCTACCTATATGATTGCTCGTGCAATAGATCAAAAAGCCAACATAGACACAATCACATGGAGGATGATGCAGGTGGGAGGTGGGAAAATATGATATCCACATAATGTAGAAAAGAGTCCTAGATGAGGGGAAGGACACTAGCTTGGAGGTTCGGGGCCTTTATTCTAAGCACAGGATGGAAGAATGAATGATCAAACTCAAAAACTCGTTATCACAATCATTGTTATGCTTTGTGGATGACACAAGGTCATGATGGGAAGGGAAAGGGGACTGAAGAGATGTAGGGGCACACAACAAACTGTTCGCTCGATATAATGGGTCATATTGGATAGGGGTAACGATTGCGTGCTCAAAAGCCTGAGGGTATGTTTGTGAAGAGGGGATACATCTAATGGGTGGTTCTTCACTAATATCATACTCAAGAGGGGGGGAAGTTCACCAATATTAGTGACAATATGGGAAAGGGCAAAGCAGGGGCTCATAGATAATGCAGCTAAGTTGGGATCTTGGAGAAAGCAAGAGAAAGTAGGGCTCTTTTCAGGGTCTTCGTCGGTATTATAAATGAGGTTATCCTCTTCCCACAAACCTTCTTCATGTGTGGTAAAACAATGATCCTCCATTTCACTGGTGCGAATAGGTATATTATTGTAAGTAATGCCCTAAAGGAAGGGAAAACCATCCTCAACTTCATTTTCCCTGTCGGTATCATAGATGGGGTCGTTGTCAAAATGATGGTTGCCCACATCCCATTTTCCCTCATTAATGAATAAGAAATCAGAAATGTCATCTTCACATGGAGCTACAATATCCATATCTTCAAGCGCGCTTTCATTTTCATTCTTGTGGACCTCTAGAGAGCTTCCATTTGTACCATCTTCGTACCCAATTCCCCAATCTGTAGTTTGAAGGTCATCCATAGGTTCCTCATTTGCTTGCTCATCCTTAGAATCATCCTCACTGCTAGCCAGGGAGAACTCCTCCTCTTTCCTCTTTTCTTGAAGAATACTATCTAAAGTCTCCACTACATGAGTTTGGTAGCATACTTCTAGAAAGAGATCATTTGAGGAATTTTTGTTATATTCGCACTTCATAACATAGAGGCTCTATACATTCTCATATAGATGGGAGAAAACATCCTCAGTGTTATATGTGATCACAAGTTGCTTGTAAGACTCTTCATATTCCATCATCCTCTCTTGCAATATCCAGAGGCTTTTAGGATCAAGGTCCTCATCTTCTTCTTCAAGGGAGATGCTTTCAAGTTCGTCATTGTTAATTTCCAAATTTGCAATTGACAACTCCTCCACATCTTCCTTACTCCCTTGGTCATCTTGGTTATCCAAATCCTCATCAGGTAATGAGCCATATTTTTCTTTAATTTTATGACGCAAGGAATTGAATGCACCAGTATAATAGACAAGCTCAAAGAAGAGATGATCTGTAGGATCTTCATTATAGAAATTGAGTAAGATGTCCTCATTTCCATGTTCGACTACATGCTGACATAGCTCACCCCATAAATCAAGTCTTTCCCACAGCTTACGGAGGCTTTCGATATCAAGGCCATGGAGATTTTCTTTTTCACAAATAGCCATTTTTCGTGATTTTGCATATAGTACCAAAGTGGAGTCACTAGGGTGAATCTAAATGCCTTGATAGATGCTTGCTTCACCCTACGAGCCTTAACCTTGAAGTTCAATGAAGAATTAGAGCTTCGTTCTTCCAATGGAGTCACCAAGAATGATATGTCAATAATATCGTAAGGGAACAAGACACATGTCTTGTGACCCCGGCAACGGTGCCAAAAATGTTACCGATCAATCTAGCAGTGGTCCAAGGAGGGGTTCCAAAGGGGCAACTTGTGTCTTTTGACACTATGGATGAAATTTTAGGTGCTCCAACACCTCTCTACAAAAGAAGTGTTCACCACTAGTGAGAGCACTCATATTTCCAAACATTGTAGTTGTGGAATAGCACCACCATGCATGTTCCACCACTCGAGAGAAGAAAAATTCCCTCAATCTTTGATTGCATGGTTGGTCTCAAAGGCACCAGTGCAAAGGATGTAGTAGCTCAACTATCTCCATATGGTGTCACACTCCTCCTCATCAAGGACTAATTTCTCTAATGCTTTCATATAACCAACCGGAACCTTTGGATCTTGCTTTGATTTTCTCTTGGCCTCCCCACCAAGTGCTAGTGATCAAAGCCATGATATATGATAGTATTTAGGTGTAAGAACATATGCTAAGGCATGTAGTGATATGTTTAGCATTTCCATAATTTTTCCACCTTTGTACGAATATAACTATACAAGTTAACATATCTAGGCTCAACAATGTATATAATCTACCCCAACATATTATCCATCCACTCATACACCTTAATTATTGGTTGATCTAAATCTACAAACTTGATCATTAAATTGGCTTGGTGAATTGCAAAACATATATAATTTGTGGCTAAAATTGCCTATCAAGAACAATGTCCTTAACTACATTAGCACCATCTCCGCAAGTGCTCATTCCATCCCGTTTATTGTTGATTTCTGCTAGCATCGGATGTGCTCTAAGTCTCAAAATTTGCAGGGAGGCTTAGACACATGCATTCTCCAATACCCAAAAATCGTTTTGGGAAATTCCACCCGGAGATAGTTTTATTAAAATAATTAATTATTTTTAATGGTACCCTAAGTCTAAACTTAGGAAATTAAAATAATTAATGGGTATTAATCTAGATTCTAAACTGTGTGTGAAACCTCTAGAAGAAGGCGGAGATCAAGTCAATATGATCCTAACTGTTGATTAGAATCTAATCTGGGTCGTTGATAGATCAGCGAGAGGATTATAAGAGAAGGCTTGATGGGCACTTGGAGAACACACAAAGAGACTTCAAAAGATCGAATTTTTGAAGCAGAGCAACTACTAGTAAGAAATTCGAAGTGAGCTTTTGCAGTGAGGGGTAGAGATAGTATCCGGAAGAAAGAAGTTTTCCTGGGCGGAAGAGTACAAGGCAGAGAGGGCAGAATGACGTCCAAGAGAGGCTGACACTGGCCCACGCAGAGTTGACGCAGTGGCAGCGCAGAGCCTAGAGGGAGATCGAATTTCTGCTGAGGAAATCGAGTTTTAGAAGCCTGGAACCGAGGAGTGAGACCGAGAGGCTGGAAATCGAAGTTTCTGCGCAGCAGAGGATTCGGAGGAAGAGTAACGCAATCCCCAGCAGAGGTGACGCAAAAACTACATAGGGTTGACACAGTTTTGCGCAAAGGCTGACGCAGAAGGGATGTAGAGCCTCTTTCCAACGAGATCAAGGTCAAATTCTTCCAGTGACAAGGTGAGATCATCTCACTACTTGTTTTGTCTAGTTTCTCTCTGTATCGAATAGCCAGTTGGGCATCCAACAAATTGTACTCAAAATTTAATACTGCATAATAATAAAACCCTCAGAGTTGTTGCACCGGTTTTCACACATTGGGTTCTTCCGGGGCCATTTGTCCAAAAATAACTGTGTAGATGCGTGTGCTTATTATTTCTCTCCTATGCTGTATTTAGTTTCCGCGGTTTATTTTTGTGTAGGCTGCAGTGTACGTATTTCAGTGTTTGTCGTAGAAAACTGCAAATAACTTGTTCATGTAATTTAACAAGCAGGAGAAATATTATCAGTTCGCTGTAGTAGGAATCGGGTAACCAATTTTCCACATGGTATCAGAGCAGTGTAGGTGAAACAAGAAGAGAAGTGCCAAAGAACCCAACACTGAGCAGAGAAGGAGATCAAATAGCTGCGGGAGGCAGCAGTTCGAATCACCAGAGGGATTGCGCAGTCCAGGCCAGGAGGGCTGAATTTTCAAGGAAAGTCCCTCTCTGAGTGAGTCGACAGAGAGGAATGGCTTCCATCGAAATCTTGTCGTGCCAAAGGGAGCAGCGCAGCAGCCTCAGTATGAGGAAAGAGATGTTGGGACACAGTCTTTCAGCAAGCAGATTGTTGGGCTAAAAGACGTCAAAAGAGAGAGGAGAAGCACAGTGAGGGAATTTTTTCTCTATAGACTTCCCGCCAAGAAGTCCGTTTTCTTATTGGCTGAGCAGAAGCAGTTAGAAACAGAGAGGAGCAGTTTGATATTTTCGTGGCAGAGATGGCAACCAGTGGATTGAGAGATCAGGACAGGTTGGATGGGGCATCCAACTATGTGATCTAGAAGGCAAGGATGTTGTGCCTTCTAGATGAGCATTTTCTCAAGGTCTATGACAACAATGTGGTGGTTGAGACCGCAAGTCCAGATTAGCTGAAGAAGTACAAGGGAGAAATAGTGAAGCCCAAGAGGATGATCCTTGATGGAGTAAAGAATCACATGGTATGTCACAATGCTAGCAGAGGGACTGCTAAGGAGATGTGGGATGCCTTGGCAATGCTATATCAAGGATCTTTTGAGCAACGAAAGATGTACTTAGAGAAGAAACTGACATCTGCATAGATGCAAAAGGGGGAGTGCATAGATTTGTTCCTCACGAAGCTTCAGGAGACTCGGGATGAGTTAGCAGCTGTGGGGTCTACACCTCAAGGTTCTGAGATGGTGAGACTGGCCCTAAACTCAGTCTCAGAAGAGTGGCAAGTCTTTGTCCAGAGCATCCTAGGTAGGGAAGCTTTGCCAGACTGGGATAGTATGTGGGCAGCTCTCAAGCAGGAAGAGCTGAGGAGAGACTTGGTCAAGTGTAAACTTGAAGGAAGCAGCAACAGTGGGTTGAAGCCCAAGGAGGAGGATGAGAATGCAGCCCTTGCATTCAAGGGGCAGTTGGAGTAACAAAAGCGAAAGAAAGATGTTTCGAAGATTAAATGCTTCAGGTCTGGTGAAATGGGTCACTACGCAACACAGTGTCCTCTCAGGAAGAAGGACAAAGATGAGAAGAATGATCCGAAGCCACACCGACAAAGATCGAGGTGGAGGAGTATGCCATGACAGTCGAGATACCTCCAGGAGGGAGGTAAGCTGATTTGGAGTTGTAGTTTGAAAGAGCTACAAATGGGCAGGATCCTTGAGGAGCCCACCTCTCGGATCAATTCCTTGCTACGGGAGCCCAGATCAGTAGTAGCAAGATGGACCAGTATCAGTTGGTGTAGAGGAGTGTCAGAGTGACAGTTGCAGAGGCTAGTAGTGCCAGAGACTGAGCAGCGCAGAGCAGAGTTGACAGCAATGCAAATGGCACAGAGAAGAGGATTCAAAGGGTCAACACAGAGACTAGCAGCAATTAGACTCCAGCATCGAGATGCATCATACTGAACACCAATTCAGTAATTTGGGATGCTTTTCCGTTGCTGATGCAGTAGCAGTAGCATTCAGAAAAGGTTGCAGTGCAGAATCTAGATGTAGCTGGCAGTGGCAGTGCCAGCAGCCAGTGTTTATCTCGGCGATATTCGGAAATATCGCGATATTTTCGGCCAGCTGATATATCGCCGACAAAATATCGCGATATTTTCGGCTTTTGAAAATATCGCGCGATTTCCGAAATATCGCCGATATTTCGGAAAATATCGCGTGACGATCGAAAATATCGCCCGATGACTGTAAAAAAAAATTCCATTGCCTATAAAAATCTGATTTTGGTTTTTTTTCATATCATTTTCATTTCTGATTGCTGGAGAAGGAAGAGGAGAGCTATGTGGTTGCTGCCAAGGAGGGTTTGAGCGTTCCAGGCCCTAGTATTGATATGCTATTCATGGTAATGTTAAATTCTTAAAGTAAAAGTGACATTTTCCTTAATCTTCATTTTCATCCTTTTACTTAAATTTTTAACATTACCATGAAATGACTCAGGATGTTTGAGAGTGGTTCCGGCCTTATTGGATTTCATATGGAGAAAGTAGAATTTTAGATTTCATTCAAAATGCAGCAGACTTATCAGTTTTTTAGGATTTCAGGATTGGGAGATTGTAATGTTTCCAGGTGACACCACCTGCTCGGGCTACCCCTGCCACCAGTAGAGGACGTGGTCTACCTCCTATAGCTCCTACTTCTAGTTCTTCAGCTTCTAGAGCATAGCAAACTCCACTGCCAACTCCACCAGCACCAGCATTTACATATAGAGGGAAAGGGAAAGCTGTGGCATTTTCTCACAAGAGGGGCAGAGGAAATCAATAGGATTAGACTTTAGTTATTTTCTTATGTGCTTGTAAGTTGTACATGAACAATGAACATTGAATATTCAAGAATCAAGACCAAGCATATCACATTCTAATTTCTAAATAGTAAATTTTGATTCTATTTATTTTTTTAAAGTGAACTATGAACTTTGAGAAGTAATTATATTTTAATTTGATTAGATAAGCTGCAACCTGCAATTTAATATGGATAAAAAAACTATATTTCGGTATATATATATATATATATATAAAACGTGTCCCCCGTGTCTTGTTTCCAGGTCGTTGCGTTTCGTATTGAATACTCGTATTTACGTGTCCTCCATGTCTCGTGTCCTCGTGTCATGTGACTTAGCTTAAACAATATTGATGTATTGTCTCCGTGGAGGGTGGAGTCTGAGGAGCCCCTCTTGGAGGAGTCACCTTCATGGTTAGAGCCAGTGGCAGATGATCCATTAGAGCAGGGGCAGCAAGAGGAGGACTCGGAGTCAGAGGAGCAGCAACACTCAGAGGAGGAGGAGGAGGACACTGCGGGAGCATCAACATCAACACCATCTGCTATAGATATAGGAGAGCATAGCCCCATACCTAGCACTCATTATTTGACATTAGGTGCAGAGGCAGGGTCAGGGCCTCCTACTACTAGGGGCAGGCCTGGCAAACAACCATCATGTTTTCCCGTAAAAGGGGGAGAGGGCAGTGATTTCAGATAGATAGCTGCTAGTTTTATTTGTTATGCTACATATAACTCATGATGATGAGATACTTTTATATATGTGATGTTATTTTGTATTGGTTCTCCACATTTGAGTCCTTGAATGGACAGTTATCAGGGATCAGCAGGATTTGGTATCGCCTTTGATGTATCGTTTCTATTTGACATCATATATATCAGTGTTTTCTTCATATTTATGTGCCAATGTGTTTATTTCATGTTGTTATTGCTTTATATGTTTAAAAATCTTTAAAAAATGAATATATTATGCATTTTTTATGCTTGTCGATATTTGCCAATATTTTGCCGATATTTTCGCCGATATTGCGGATAAGATATTTTCTGGACCCTCGCCGATATTTTCCCGATATCGATATTATCAACACTGCCAACAGCAACATGGATGCAAAATTGAGAAGGAGTTGCAGTTCGGATGTAGGGTTGATAGTGGCAAGGTCAACAGCAGTACAGATGCAGCATTTGCGCAGTAGTTGGTGGACAGGATGTCAGACATCAGCAGCGCAGAAGGAGATGTTACAGAACATAGTGATGCTTTAGCAGGTTGCATTGTTAGAGCACATTCCTCGCTAAGAGGGAGTGTTGATTTTTGGTAGCATCGGATGTGCTCTAAGTCTCAAAATTTGCAGGGAGGCTTAGACGCATGCATTCTCCAATACCCAAAAATCGTTTTGGGAAATTCCACCCAGAGACAGTTTTATTAAAATAATTAATTATTTTTAATGGGACCCTAAGTCTAAACTTAGGAAATTAAAATAATTAATGGGTATTAATCTAAATTGTGGGTGAAACTTCTAGAAGAAGGTGGAGATCAAGTCAATATGATCCTAGCCATTGATTAGAATCTAATCTAGGCCATTGATTGATCAACGAGAGGATTATAAGAGAAGGCTTGATGGGCACTTGGAGAACACACACAGAGTTCAGAAGATCAAATTTCTGAAGCAAAGCAGTTGTCGGTGAGAAATTCGAAGTGAGCTTTTGCAGTGAGGGGCAGAGATAGTATCTGGAAGAGGGAAGTTTTCCTGGGCCGGAGAGTACAAGGCAGACTGGGCAGAACGATGTCCAAAGAAAGGCTGACGTTGGCCCATGTAGAGCTGACGCAATGGCAGCACAGAGCCTAGAGGGAGATCGAATTTCTATTGAGGAAATTGAATCTCAAAAGCCGGGAACTAGGGTGTGAGACCGGGAGGCTGGAAATCGAAGTTTCTAGGCAGCAGAGGACCCGGAGGAAGAGCAGCGCAGTCCCTAACAGAGGTGACGCAAAAACTGCGTAGGGTTGATGCAATTTTGTGCAGAGGCTAACGTAGAAGGGACGCAAAGCCTCTTTCCAACGAGATCAAGGTCAGATTCTTCTAGTGACAGGGTGAGATCATCTCACTATTTGTTTTGTCCAATTTCTCTCTGTATCGGATAGCCAGTTGGGCATCCAACGAATTGTACTAAGAATTTACTATTGCATAATAATAAAACCCTCAGAGTTGTTGCACCGGTTTTCCCGCATTGGGTTTTTCCGGGGACATTTGTCCAAAAATAATTGTGTAGATGTGTGTGCTTATTATTTCTCTCTTGTGTTGTATTTAGTTTCCGCAGTTTATTTTGGTGTAGGCTGCAGTGTATGTATTTCAGTGTTTGCCGTAGAAAACTACAAATAACTTGTTCATGTAATTTAACAAGTGGGAGAAATATTATCAGTTTGTTGCAGTAGGAATCGGATAACTGATTTTCCACATGTATCACTCATCACCATAGCACCCAAAGCTTGTCTCACCTTCAATAGGAACATAAAGCAAATCTAGTTGTTGCAATCTTAAGCAATTGCAACTTGGAGTATGTGCTATAAAAGTAATTAACCCTTGTATTCTCAATGACAAATTTAATGAGTTGCATCCCTTTCTTGTATAGTTGATTAATCTATCCACATTCTTTATGCTTGACAATATCATGCATCAAAAGGTTCAATGTGTGCACCAATGTTGCGAACATCTCGATTTAATCTCGAAATCACGATTTTTTGGCCTAGCCAATGTTTGCCGATTTTTAAAGATATTTTTATGGTATCTTAATTTGTTGGCAGATTTTTACCGATATTTTCCCGATTTTTACGATATTTTGGTTTTTTGGACCCTTGCCGATTTTATCTCGATGCCGATGTTCGCAACATTGGTGTGCACCAAGCACCCAAACCAAAAGATGTGTGGATAAGTCAACTCAATGATTTTTCCTACTCACTTACAATTTGTTGCATTATCATTGATTACTTGAACCATTGTAGCAGGACCAACATCATTAATTGCTTTCAATAGGATATTTGCAATGTGTTGCGAAGATGCGGTGATTGAGGGGGAGTCATATGTTGTAAGAAACATTGCATCGCTAGTAGAAACACCATGAGTATTTATCAAATGTTGGTTTCTAATATTTGTCCAAACATCTGATATAATAGATACCGCACAATCTCCCGACTCATTTGTAAACCATGTCAAGGCTCGATGAAATTTTGCTCTTTGTATGTCTAATAACAAAAAAAATTCTCATTGTTGGAGTTCTTGTATCCTTTTGGGGCTTCATTGATTGCCTTAACTAAACCATGCTAATAGAGGGAGTGAAGCACATTGAATGGTCTATCGCAAGCACATTGAAACCACAACACTTTTGCGTCCACATCATCTTTCCCACCGATATTAAGGAAATCTACTATTTTTCTTCTAGATTCAAAGATTCTAGAAGTTCCAAGTGGAGATGACATTGTGTGGCCACCTTCACCAAATCTAGAGGTTGCATCGGATTGGAGTTTTTGTTTCTTACCATGTCTTTTTTGTGTAGCCTCCTCTATTTTGATGTATTTTTTCCTTTGTTCCATTGATGCCTTAGGGAAAATTGAGATCCTTATGGCACCCTTATTGTCATCACTCTCCATTACCCCACAAAGATGCCTCCTCACATGGGTATATGAATCATTGTAAGGCTTTCCACCATGACAATCATAAGGGCATAGAAATTTAGAAGTTCCACCACATCTCCCCCCCCCTCAAGTTTTGTCACAAATCTCCACAAGGGTGTCAATGAATCTTTTCCCCCTTTCATTTCATTGCCCTTCGTCCCCTTCCCTTTCAAACCCTTCCTCGTCATCATATAGGATCACTGAGTGTGACCACTATCCTCTTCTTCCATTTCTTCCTTTTGATGCCTACCCCCACCAACACCATGAAAACCAAAATTGAAATGATAAGCCAAAAGAACACCATTTTTCTCAAAGATTAGATGGACAACCTGCAATAAAATGAGCAAGAAGAAGGAATGGGGAGTGGGAGAAGAGGAAAAAAACACAAAACAAAAAATACAAGAAAAGGAGAGAGTTGAGGTTTGCACTTATCTCTTTAGCTCTTGAGAAGGATGGCAGCATTTGTTATCTCCTCCAAGCTCCACTTTCTTCACTCCTTGAAGCGCTCCTATGCTCTCTCCTCCAAACTCTCACAAATCTTCCCTAAAAGATCTGCTACCTGCTTTGCTCTCTTCTCCTCTCTTCTCTAAGCTCAAGCAAATGAGATGAAAGGATGAGAAAAGAGAGAAGGAAAAGGCTTTTTGACCACATTCTCACTCGCCTCATCCCTAAACCCACCTTAGGTCCCACGCAAACTCAAGATATAAAGATAAAATAAAATAAAAAATATGAAGCATGAACAACCGTGCTAGCTGATCTGGAAACATGCAGGAAGCATGATGGAACTGTGTGTGGAACTGCAGTTATATGTGCGGGGCCGTGGATGGAATTGTCATGGTTCCACAATGGTGGGAAGCATGCCCAAATCAAGGGATCACAGTTCCAAATTTGTGGACCGCAGACTGCTCAGTGCTTTGGCAGCGGTCCCATACAGAGCACAGCTCCAGCCTCTGGACCTTGTGGTGGATGATTCCTGCAACACTAGGCACACTTTTAGTGCTGTTTTTTTCTCTTTTATTGGCAGGTTTTTGGGTTAGTTGTTTTGGTTCCATTCAATCCCTCTTTAGATTTGTGATCTCAACATGGTATAAAAGCAGTTGTGAACCTTCCTAACTACTTTATTTCTGTTAACTTTTATTCTTAGTGTTCATGCTGTTGTGACCAGATTTTGGAATTTGGAATAGAACCAAATTGGAGGAATATTAGGGTTGTTTTTCATGGTGTTTTCCTCAATGGAAAAGACATTTTTATGACTGTTTGAGCCAGTTTTATGTACTTATTACAGAGATCTTGTCTACTTATTTGAGCACCCAATATTAGGGTTTACTTGGTGATTGATTTGAGCACTTTTTCAGCATTTATTCCAGGGCTGTGTACTGGAGCATTAATATTTTTGGGACTGCAGAATCAGGGTCGAAGACCTGATTTTTCAGCAGTTTTTTTATATTTTTGGCTAGTAGCATTGGCCTGAGGGCTATGAAGGTTTCCAGATCATATTTTCCTATAAATGATCTAGAGATTTTTTGCTAGAGGCGTTGCCATCAGGGCTGATGATCTGGGGTTTCTTTGATCATCTCTTGTTTAGAATTTTCCAGGGTTTCAACCCACCTCCAATGGATCACTACAGCTGCTGATCTGGAAGTTTGATTGGATCATCTCTTTTAAGGTTCACTTGAGCATTTGGCTTGAAGTTTTCTTGTCATCGCCTATGGGTCTGCACATTTGGATCTCTTATTTTACAGTTTTACCCTTATACGAAGGTTGTGCTTCACTTCTTGGTTTCATTTGGTATCTTTGAGGATTTTACCCTCTTCAAAATCTGGCACTATCTTCATGTTCATTCCTTGCAATAATATTTCTGTAAGGCTGCCTTTTTGGCTAAGGCTTGTGTTGCCCTAAATGTAGAAAAAAAAACACTACAAGTATCTTGGAAGAGTCGGTACTATTCCCTCCTTTGGTCTATAGAGGGGATTCCTTGAAGGCTCTACAAATCCTTCTTCATTGTTGAACCTAATGACCTCTTAATGGCTCTTTTCCCTATTCAACAAGGCTACGTATATTTGGGTACATTTAACACAAAAGAACTCTATATTCAATGGCTATCACATGGAGAGTTGTGTCTTCAATTCTTGTGTAACTTGCTTTAAGGGATTCAGGAGCTTGCAGTGGTAGCAATTTGTATCAAGGATCTTTTAGTAGATGACACGATTAACATAGTTTACAATGCACATCTATTATGCACTCTATATATAGGTTCAATCTATTGTGCCAAGCCTTTGATCAACGTATGACTTCACCAATCTTGGATTTTAGGCTTTTTGGATCACATTTCATAGATCTTTTTACAGCAAAATCTAGCACCTAGTCTAGAGCCTCACTAGGTGACCTAGACAATGTGCAACACATGGGAGTGTTACCACTGTCACCTTGACAACTATTTCCCTCTCTTTAGTGGACACAATCTAACACAAGGAAGGCTTCCTTGGTAGCACTTAGCAATCAAGTAATTGACGGATATTAAGTTAAATGCCCCTAAGGATCCTACAATAGAAATGCACTAGCTAATAATATGACCGGCTAGGATTACAATGGATGAAAGAGTAAATTTAAGGCTCGGGTTCAAAAGGCCTATGGGTCAATTGAAAGGCTAGGGTTAGCCTAAGGAGTCCCAAATAGGTTTCTTAAACACACCAAATCAAGGAAAGCTCAAGGATGCTACAAACTAGGGTTTTAGGGCAACAAAAAAAAATTATAATGACAGCAAATTTAGTTGTTAAAAATGTGTAAAAATTATATGGAGTGAAGGATAAATTTAAGAGCAAACTAAGGACAAAATTACAACAATTTTTCACAGTGAATATACCCTATAACAACAAATAAAGTATGACATTAGCCTTAGAAAATGACTGAAAATGCATGAAAGACTTGAAATTAGCTTCTCTAATGCACCTTCAAACACAAATTAACCCTAGGGCATGCATAAACAAATCATTAAATGTTAAAAACATAAAATTTGTCTGTAATTTAACCCTAATTTACCATAAAATAAAAGGAAAAACGAATTTATGGTTTTAAAGGAATGCCACAAATGAGAAAGACTGGAACCTTCTCAATGTAGGGAAAACGGAGTCCAAGAAACAAACTTTTCTAGGGTTTCTATTGGAGTAATCTTAAATCCAAACACAACTAGGTCAAATAAACTAACATACCCCAAGGTTTGCGATTGAGGTTCTCAATTTTCCAAATGATTAAGGAACAGAAAAACCTATCTTCGTTACTCAAATATTTGGAGGAAGGGTTTAGCTTAACTAGGGACAATGAAGAAAATACCAAATAAACTATCTTAACTCAACAACATACATCCCATGGAACATAAAACCATGATGAAGAAAATAAACTAACTTACTTCCTCATGTAACATCCAAGAACCACCATGAGCATCCATAAAAAGAGATTACCACATCACAAAATCCACCCAAGAAAGTTGCTCAACTAGGCCTCCATTGTGCACTAGATAGAAACATCACTAATGAACAAGTGTATTAATCCAAGCATGATAATGATCCAAGTAAAATCGACTCCCCTTATTTATAGCCAAGTTCATTTCCCTAAATTGGACTAAACAACCCTAAAAAATAACTAAATCCATGATACAAATAGATAGGTCACAAGTAAACCCCAAAAAATAGCCAAATCAATGAAATAATATAAAATTAAGCCTCAACCCACATGTGTGAGTCTAATGTCCTCCAGAGGTGACATCATCATCCAATGGGCATGTCTCTTCAAGAAAAGGTGCAAGGACTAACTTAATCAATGTATCTTATTCTGTAAGTCCTGGATCTTCACTAAAATGTGGTGGCACATCATTAATATAGCTCTCCAAAGCCCACATCATCCTCCAAATGGCCTCACATCAACATCAAAATGAGGAACTAGGATGATGTCATCAAGGTAGGGCATGACATCATTAACATAGAGGGTGCATCTACCCCTCCAAAGGGGTCCCAAGTGATCAACACAATCAAGAGAAATGCAACGTCCATCAAGAAGGTGCAAACACAACCTAGCGGTCCAGACATCTTAGGGGTGCATCATCTCTCATGTCAACATCCTGGAAACAAAGGTTAGTGTCCAAGGTCTTGATGTTGGAGGAAGATCACATCATCAATGCCAAATCCTAGTCGAGTCCAACACTCCTCAAAAGCACTCCAATGTCCACCATAAAGCGTCCTATGCCATCATGGAATGGGGTTGTAGGTGCTTTACAAAGTGTTGGAAAAGCATCACTTATCCCTCAAAGGATCCTAGTTGCACCTATAAGAACCATCTAACACATACTCAAGGAGTCAAGTGAGATCATCATCACGGGTACAAGAACCATTAAAGCATCAGCATGAAGCCATCAACTTACTTCTCACAAGTATCATCTTCAAATTTCCTACTAGCTTATGATTGTGAACAAGCTAGCTTACTTGGGTATGGGAGGGTTATCACATGACCTTGTTATGTGCTTCCCACCCTAAGCGGAGGAATAGTTCCTAGGACGATCCTTTCAAATGATAGATGCAAGTGATAGGTATTATGACTTGGGATTACTTCATGAAGGGTGTCAGTCTTATAGTAGGTTATGCAAACCATTATCCATGAGCGCCTTTGTAGAGGATTTACTTCATGAATGGTGTCAATCTTATAGTAGGTTATGCAAACCATTATCCATGAGCACCTTTGTAGAGGGAGCACTTCACTGCTTGAGTTACCTTCCCTCACCTTTTTTTTCGAAGCCCCCATACTTTACCTTTTTCTTTATTGATTTGATACAACTTGTTTAACAAGCTTTATTGATTTATCAAGTAATATTGATCCTATAATCCCCCTTTAATGATGGAAAATTTATCACTTCATTGGGGTTGGGATGTTTACTAAGTTCCTTTGACTTTGGTAGGTGTGATATACACGGATACTCTTGGAGACAAGTGGTTGATGTTTTGCATGCATGACATGTTAGATGCGAATGAATGTTCCTAGAGGCTATTTATGCTTGTTGCATCCTTGAAACTCCATTATTTCTTGTCAAAAGAAGTATAAACTCCTTTGTAGTCGAGTTGATGCCACCTAGGTTAGCGAAAAGCTGCATAGGACTCCTTGGAAGACTGAAATTTCTTTATCAAAGCTAATTCTGACTCCATTTCTCTCAATTGTCAAGGCACTAGTCTCATTCCTAGTTGATCACCCAAAAAAATTCTTCTTTTCACCTTTTTCCAAGTTTTTTGCCCTAACCCTAGAAAGCCAACTAGGGCTTAGTGTGAAATGTGAAATGTGTTATAATTGATATTTGCTCACATATCACTATCGCTTAAATTAGTGGATGTTGTGTTGTAATTTTTATATATGGTAGTATTTGTTTCCCTTTTAAAGGGAAATGAGAGGATGCAGATTTACCATATAGCTTAAGAGACATAATTTATTGAACTGAATTTTCATTATTTTGAACTGTGTAGTTAGTAGAAAGTCATACTACATGCTTAGGCACACGCAAGATGCATCTTGTTTGGCTTATAAAAATTATTTTCTAAGTTGAAAATCTTTCCTAATTTTCTTAATCTTTTCCTATTGGGAAATTGTGAAGTATTGATTCCCTTTAAGTTTTACATGTTTAAGTAGACCATTTGTTCTGTTTTTTTCATTCCTTTAATTTTTACGTACCCACTGTTGTCAATAATGTCACAGGCAAGTCCTTTCTTACAAGATGAGAAGAAGGTACTCAATGAAATAGTAGATCCAGCCTTAAAGAATGGTTTCCCAATAGAAGACATGTTAAAAATGGCTCAATTAGCAAGGGCGTGCTTACAAATGGATCCAGAGTCAAGACCTGTAATGACTGCAGTTGTGCAAGTTCTAGCCATGTTAATCCCAAATAATGCAAGGAAGAGTGCATCTTTGCCTACATATGGTGTTCAGGTAGAGATTGACTTCTGATCCATATTCATTGCTTATAACAATGCTTATTTAAAATTTGGAAGAGGTGTTCTAAATATGTTCAAAATTGAACTTGGTCTTTTCATGAGAATGATCTTGTCAGACAGAATTTTGTTGCTTTCTATAGAATTTCAACCCCTGTATATAACAATATTTAACAGTGCTAAAGAAAGGAAGCTTGAAGTAGACAATCAAATGTACATGGGGTGTCAAATACTAAATTGTCATGTTTATTTCTCATGATATGATAGGATTTGTAAGCATCACCTCTATACAGGTAATTAAAAGGTGCCTCTACCTTTACCCTTCTATGTTAGCCATCAAGAAAGGTTCATCTATGGACTCTAAACATCTAATGTAACTGGTCTTTTTTGTAACTGTTCTATTCAAATGTAAACTCTTTAAGATGCTATCTATGAACTCCTATTATTTGGCTTCCTTTTGCTTCCTCTTTTACTATCCATACAATATTTAATAACAATTCCCATTGTGGTTGTCTTTAGTTGATCATTCTTTTGGAAATTACGAGCATATACTTCAACCTTTAATAAATTAACATTTGGATCCAAAGTGATATTATTTCTTTGCAAAATCTTAAATTTAGTTTGTTACTTGTCAATTTATTCTATTCTTAATGGCATTGCATTCTTACCCAGTATGTTTGGTAAAGAGGATGATTAATATATTGACCTCAATACGTTTTAGTCAAATGCTTTAATGTATTAACATTTATACTCTTTAATGTCATGAAATCTTAATAGGAAACCAATAGTCCTAAAAACATAATCTTTTCTTAACATGGCAAAGTACAAAACAATCTTACATTTATCATGTCAACGAATATATCAACAAGGATCTGGAATATAACTTATCAGCAATTTTATATCAAAATCTAGCACCAAGTACAAAGCCTCACTATGTGACCTAGACAATATGCAATACATGGAAACACCATCACTATCACCTTAGTAACTACTCCCCTCTTTAGTGAAGGACACAATCCAACACAAGGTAGACTTCCTTGGTAGGGATTAGCAATCAAGTAACCCAAGGATATTAAGCTAAGTGCCCCCTAGGGATCCTATAACATAGATCCATCGGATAAAAGATATGACAAATTAAGGTTTGATGTGAATGAAGGAATAAATGCCAGCTTTAGGTTCAAGGGAGTTGTGGGTCAATCTAAAGGCTATTGTTGGCTTAAAATATCTCAAATAAGTTTTTTGAACATACCAAGTCAAGAAAATACTCAAGGTTGCTATAAACTAGGGTTTTAAATTAGCAAATTGTGGCAAAACTATAGTTTACAATAGCAAAAAAAGCTAGCCATGAAAATTGTGAATAAGCTATGTGAAATGAAGGCTAAATTAGAGAGCAAGCTAGGGACAAAGTTTCAACAAATTTCGACGGTTAGTGAGGTATAAAATAGAAATTTAAACCTTGATGTCAGCCCTAGCAAATGGCTGAAAATGCATGAAAAACTTCAATTTTGCTTCTCTAATTCACTTTTACACAATTTCTAACTCTAGGGCATACATCAACAAGTCATTAAATGCTAAAAATATAAGATTTTGTTGTAATTTACCATGAAATAAAAAGAAAAACGATTTTGTATATTTTGAAAGAATGCCATAAGAGAGATGGACTAGTACCTTGTCAATCTAGGGCATATGAAGTCTAGGATACTAAATCCAAACAAACTAGGGAAAATACGCTAACTCTACCTTAGGGTTTGAGATTTAGGTTCTCAATTTTCTGGATGATTGTAATATTCCTAATTAGCCATGGCTAATTGAAATATTCGATTTTGTTCAATTTTTTCCTTCTATAGTTATTTGTAAATAAAAAAATGAGGAAGGGGGACATAACTCACTTTTAGAATAAAAAGTCGCTTCCTAGTAGCACAACGTTGTGACTTAAAGGGGAGCCAAGGGGGCCAAAGGGGGATGCAAAAATGGAGCCCACGCAGACACATGGAGGGACTGCACAGGAGGGAATAAACACGTGGCAAGAGGGGAATCACGCAGGAGAAGGTGAGCCTTGGGATTGAGAGAGGCAAGGGCTATAAAAGAGAGAGGAGCCCCCTCATTTTGATCATTCCTGTTATGAGCATTTGTGATAGTCATTTCGACTTAGAGCACACTGGCTATTTAGCTAGTCTGCAACATTGTTTAGTGCATTGAGTGTCTCCGTTCGGAGATCTCACCCTTAGCCCTGGGGGACTTCGAGTGCCTGCTCGGGCAAGGTATTTCCATCGGCATTCCAACAATAGTTTCATTAATATTTTAGCAACAGTTTCATCAGCGTTTTGGAGGACTGCGCAGCACTAAGAGGAGGACGCAGTTCTTTCTGGTAGGAGTCTGGGTTGAGGGTTTGCAGGAGGATTTGTGCTGACAGGTAGAGCAGGGGATCAGCGCTTGCATACTAGAGAGTTTTCGTAGGGGTTTCAGGTAGGTTTCGGGAGTGTTTCATTCAGGAGCAGCGCAGAGCATTGAGGGACTGTGCAGAACCCCAAGGGGGTGATTTTTGGGGTTCGGCCATTTCAGAAAAGCTTTCTGGGATTTTCTGGGTTTCTTGAGTAGAGTCCGATTCTAGAGTTTCAGCCTTTTTTGAGGAGGGGAGCAGCCCCAAATCCTCATTTGATTTCTAGCAGCAGCAGCAGCACAACAGTTCTCCAGCAGCTTGGACGCAGTTCAGAGAAGGGCCATTCCTTTGCTATTCTGAGTGTATTTCTTCACTTGCCTGGTGCAAGTCGAGGTGCCATCTCCCTGATCACCTTCTGTACTCATTCTATTACTCAGTATAATAAAATGGCTCAGCATTCTCTCTACATTTCTTGAGTATCTGCTTATGGTTATATTGTTATATGTTGCATCATTGTTATTTGTGTCTCTTTGAGCATTCTCAACTATTATACCACTTGTGTGTTTCTCGTATGCTCTTAGACAGAGTCTGAAATGGGCCAGGTAGCCTCCGGATCTCGTCCTCTTCCTAGAGGCGACATATCTGGTAAATGCCCTCCCAGTCCATCTCTGGTTGGAGTTTGCTTGTGTTTGTGGAATATTCCTGGTAAGGGATATTACAGTGGTATCAGAGCATAGATCTGGCTCAGCCTATGGAGCTAGCAATCTATGACACCAAGGGAAAAGCCCTATATCTGTTACAAAGGTCGGAGGTACAGAGACACTGGGCGTAGGTTGGAGAACACCTACAGAGAAGGAGACTGTGTCCCGGTGGTGGACGCAGAACAGGAGGAGCCTGTGGTAGACGCAGAACAGAGGGAGCCTGTGGTGGACGCAAAACGGGAGGCTCTGATGGCAGATGATGACGGGAAGAGATTTGCGGATATGCTCCTCAAATCAGTGCAGGATCTGTCAAGGCAGATTGAGGTGATGGGGCAGAGATTCACGGCAGTAGAGGCCAAACAGCGTGAGAGCCCACGGGTTTTCCAGGTTGGTGAGGGATCGGGCGCATCCCACCATTTGCCAGAGCAGCGTGATACTGCGCAGCAGGTGGCCTCACATGCCCCTACACGCTCTACCATGCCCACTGTATTGGAAGCAGACACGGGGGCCGTAGCCCAGCAGGAGGCAGAACCCGGACATATGGGTGATTATTTTGCAGAGTACCAGGCCTATGGGCAGGAGTTCAGGGAAGCCCTCTCATTTAGAGACTTTGTTCAGCTCCAGCGGGATAGTAGACCCCGCGACCATCACAGAGGGTATCGGCATTACCATGATGGTGACGCCCACCGTGCAACAATTAGATTCCACTTGCCTATGTTTGATGGTTCATCAAACAGTTCGACAAAGTCCTGGGTGGAGAAGCTGGACATTTATTTCCAGCTTAATCAGATGTCGGAGATAGAGGCCATCAAGAAGGTGGCAACATTGCATTTGGATGGTGAGGCCCAGGATTGGTGGTTTCATGGGATGGTTACACTCGGGCACTCTACAGTGACGACATATGCTGAGTTTACCAGGAGATTGATGGAGCAATTTGATCGGAGGGAGCCAGAGCAACATTTTGTTGAGTTGACGAGGCTCAAACAGACAGGGAGCCCAGAGACCTACATTGCAAATTTCTTGAGGGTCTCCGTGATGGTGCAAGACCTATCCATGGCGCGGAGGGTCTATATGTATGTTGAGGGGTTAGCAGAGCCACTTCGGGGTTTAGTCTGATCCACTAGACCAAACACACTCCAGGACGCTATCAGCAGGACCCGGGACTTATAGGATGTCTTACCCAGGACCCGGACACCTTACACCCAAAGACAGACTTTCCAGTCTAAGAGGAAGGACGTGAGGATTCCACCTCCAAAGGGGAATCCAGAACGAGTACAGCTTGATGATGATGCAAGGAGGGAGCTGAAGAAGAAGCAGTTGTGCTTCACATGTCAAGAGTCGTGGGCATCAGGACATAGATGTGCTGCTGGCAAAGCACATTTTATTGAGGTCTTCTCTAAGAGTAGTGGAGAAGAGGATGACGAGGATGATGTGGAGGCAGGAGATAGCCATGCCATGCAGGGACCTTTACCACCTCCACCACCAGTGGCGGGTGGTGCATCTTTTGCACCCACCGAAGGGGCCCTTGCAACATTGCGAGGAGTTCCCAAGTATCTGACGCTATGCATACGAGGGACAGTACGTGGCCAGTGAGCATCAGTTTTGGTTGACAGTGGGGCGACCCACAACTTCATCAATGCACAGATGGTTGAGCGGAGAGGTATACAGACAGAGAGCTTCGATGGGTTTTCAGTCTTGGTCCCAAGAGATCAGACCATGACATATGCTCGTTATGTTCCAGAGCTTTCAGTGACAATGGGCACCTACTCATTGACTGACCACTTTTTCGTGGTCGATATTCCAGACACCAACATGATACTGGGTGTTCAGTGGCTTATCACTCTAGAGAAGGTCACGACAGATTGGAAGACCCTAGAGATGGAGTGGGATGATGAGAAGACAGGGAGGCATGAGAAGATACGGGGACAGCACACATATCCGCCTTAGATGGCATATCGGATGGAGGCAGTCTTCCGAAAGGGAGAAATAGAGTGGGCAGTGGAGCTGCGTGCATCAGAGGCAGTGTCTACAGGGCAGACGGTACATCCAGAGATACAGTCTATCCTTGATCGATATGCCATAGTGTTTGGGGAGATTCCACCAGGACAGCCACTGGATTGGGGGTTTGAGCACACCATCGAGCTTGAGCAAGGCATACAGGCTGTGATTACCACCCCCTATAGGCACCCCAAGGCCTATCGGGATGAGATTGAGCCGGCTATCCAGGAGTTGCTGGCTCTTGGGCACATTCAACCGAGCACGAGTCCTTTTGCTTCTTTTGTGGTGTTGGTGAAGAAGAAGGACGGTACGTTGAGGATGTGCATTGACTACAGGGCCCTGAACAAGAAGACCCTGAAGAACAGGTACCCCATACCCAGGATCGATGAGTTGATGGACGAGTTGAGAGGAGCACATTTCTTCTCAAAGATTGATTTGAGATCTGGGTACCATCAGATTCGCGTGAGGGAGCAGGACATTTCCAAGACCGCCTTCAGGTGTCATTATGGGCACTTTGAGTTCTTGGTGATGCCTTTTGGGCTAACCAATGCCCCCGCTACATTTCAATCCTGCATGAATCACATCTTCCGTAGTCACTTGAGGAAGTTTGTGTTGGTATTCTTTGATGATATTCTCATATACAGCAGGACTTGGGAGGAGCATCTCCAGCACATTGAGACAGTATTGCGTATCCTACAGGAGCAGCAGTTCTATGCCAAACTCTCCAAGTGTGAGTTTGGGTTGACGGAGATGCTGTATCTGGGACACATCATAGGGGTGGACGGAGTGAGAGTCCACGAGGAGAAGATCAGGGCCATCAGAGAATGGTCAGAGCTGAGAAACATGACGGAACTTCGAGGATTCATTGGCATTTGTACTTACTACCGGAAGTTCGTCAAAGGTTTCTCACAGCTTGCTACACCCCTGATAGACTTGACGAGGAAGGGGGCATTCAGTTGGTTGGATACAGCGCAGCGAGCCTTTGACAGGCTCAAGGAGGTTATGAGCAGCTCTTAGTGCTTGCGTTGCCAGATTTTACGCAGCCATTTGTTTTGGAGTGTGATGCATCGGGAGAGGGTATCAGCGCAGTATTGATGCAGGGAGGTCACCCTATAGCCTTTGAGAGCCGGAAGCTCCTTCCGCGCAAGAAATTGTATTCTATATACGACAAGGAGATGCTGGCCATCATGCATGCATTGGCTAAGTACCGGCAGTGTTGAGTGGGTAACAAGTACAGGGCAAGGATTGTATCTTTGTCGTCGTTGATCGACTGACGAAGTACGCACATTTTTTTGCCATATCTGCACACTATACAACAGCACAGGTGGCCAAGCTATTCTTCAGGGAGATCTTCAGGCTACATGGTCTTCCTAAGACCATCGTCAATAATAGGGACAACTGTTTCATGGGCGGATTTTGACAGGAGCTTTTCCGGTTGGTGGGGACGGAGTTGACACTGAGTACCAGTTATCACCCACAGACGGATGGGTAGACAGAGATAGTTAACAAGTGGCTGGAGGGATACTTGCGTAACTATGTCAGTGGGCAGCAGTGTGCATGGCTGAAGTGGCATCTGGGGGAGTACTGCTACAATACTTCACATCACATGTCCATTGGTATGTCACCATTCTATGCCTTATATGGGTATCATCCTTTCTCTTTTGCTGACGTGATGTTTGGTGATAACAGGGCTCCTAGAGCCAAGATTTGGATCCAAGAGAGTCAAGATATCCTCCGAGCTCTCAAGGATAACATGGCTACAGCGCAGAACCAGCAGAAGTTGTATGCCGACAGGGGTCAGCTGGAGAGATAGTTCGAGGTAGGGGACATGGTCTACCTATGATTACAGCCATACCGACAGTCGTCACTGAAGCAGAAAGGGGCTGAGAAGCTCAAGCCCCGCTTTATGGGCCATACAGGGTGATACGCAGGATTGGACAGGTTGCATATGAGTTGGAGCTGCCCCAAGGTAGCAAGATTCATAACATTTTTCATGTATCATGCCTGAAGAAAGCATTGGGGCAGCAGGTGACAGTGACAGATGAGTTACCACCCATGGATGATGAGGGGCATTTGGTATTGCAGCCGGAGGCTATCATTGATACCAAGGAGAGGCAGCTGCGGAGCAGGACGATCCAGGAATTCTTGGTGAGGTGGAAGAATTTGCCGGATGAGGATGCCACTTGGGAGAGTGAGAAGATCTTACAGCATCCATCACTTCAGTTGCTTGAGGACAAGCAACATTTTGCCAGGGGAGACTGTAATATTCCTAATTAGCCATGGCTAATTGGAATATTCGATTTTGTTCAATTTTTGCCTTCTATAGTTATTTGTAAATAAAAAAGTGAGGAAGGGGGACATAACTCACTTTTAGAATAAAAAATCACTTCCTAGTAGCACAACGTTGTGACTTAAAGGGGAGCCAAGGGGGCCAAAGGGGGACACAGAAATGGAGCCCACGCAGACACATGGAGGGACTGCGCAGGAGGGAATAAACACGTGGCAAGAGGGAAATCACGCGGGAGAAGGTGAGCCTTGGGATTGAGAGAGGCAAGGGCTATAAAAGAGAGAGGAGACCCCTCATTTTGATCATTTCTGTTATGAGCATTTGTGATAGTCATTTCGACTTAGAGCACGCTGGCTGTTTAGCTAGTCTGCAGCACTATTTAGTGCATTGAGTGTCTCCGTTCGAAGATCTCACCCTTAGCCCCGGGGGACTTCGAGTGCCTGCTCGGGCAAGGTATTTCCATTGGCATTCTAGCAGTAGTTTCATCAGTATTTTAGCAGCAGTTTCATCAGCATCTTGGAGGACTGTGCAGCACTGAGAGGAGGACGTAGTTCTTTCTAGCAGGAGTCTGGGTTGAGGGTTTGCAGGAGGATTTGTGCTGAGAGGTAGAGTAGGGGATCAGCCCTTGCATACTGGAGAGTTTTGGTAGGGGTTTCAAGCAGGTTTCTGGAGTGTTTCATTCAGTAGCAGCGCAGAGCATTGAGGGATTGCGCAGAACCCCAAGGGGGTGATTTTCGGGGGTCGGCCATTTCAAAAAAGCTTTCTGGGGTTTTTTAGGTTTCTTGAGTAGAGTCTGATTCCAGAGTTTCAGCCTTTTTTGAGGAGGGGAGCAACCCCAAATCCTCATTTGATTTCTAGCAGCAGCGGCAGCACGGCGTTCTCCAGCAGCTTGGACACATTTCAGAGAAGGGCCATTCTTTTGCTCTTCTGAGTGTATTTCTTCACTTGCCTGGTGCAAGTCGAGGTGCCATCTTCCTGATCACCTCCTGTACTCATTCTATTACTCAGTATAATAAAATGGCTCAGCATTCTCTCTGCATTTCTTGAGTATCTGCTTATGGTTATATTGTTATATGTTGCATCATTGTTATTTGTATCTCTTTGAGCATTCTCGACTATTATACCACTTGTGTGTTTCTCGTATACTCTTAGACAGAGTCTGGAAAGGGCCAGGTAGCCTCCGGATCTCGTCCTCTTTTTAGAGGCGACATATCTGGTAAATGCCCTCCCAGTCCATCTCTGGTTGGAGTTTGCTTGTGTTTGTGGAATATTCCTGGTAAGGGATATTACAATGATTAAGGAAAGAAAAACTTATTTTTATTCCTGAATTACTTGGAAGAAGGGTTTAGCTCAACAAGGGACAATGAAGCAATTACCAAAAAAACTTAGCACAAGAACATTAATCTCATGGAACATAATACCAAGATAAAGCAAATAAACTTACTTCACCATGCAACATCCAAGATTCACCATAAGCATCCATGAAAGGAGATCACATCACATCACAAATCCCCCAAAAGAAGTCACTCCACTAGGCCTCCATATTGCACAAGAGAGAAGAATCACTAATCAAGTGTATATATGATCCAAGTGTGACAATCAATCCAAGGGACAAATTGAATCCCTATATAGATGAGTGTAACCAAGTCAATTTACCTCTAATTTTCTCTAAAATCCCCTAAAACCAAGTTATCCATGATACAAGGTGGATAGGTCATCAAACAAACCCTCAAATATAGCCAAAACAATGTAATAACATGAAAAATAAGCCTCAATAAAGCTATAGGTGTGAGTAGAAAATCCCCCAAGTGTGATGTGATCATCCAAAAAGGCATATATTTCCATGAAAAGGAGCAAGGGATGACCCAAGGGATTTGTCTCATCCACAAGTTATGTTTCCTCATCAAAATGGTGCCTCATCACCAAAGAAAACCCTCTCAAGCCAAACATCGTCCTCTGGAAAGCCCGTGTCATCATCAAATGCATCATAAGGTTGACGCCATCATGTTAGGACATGATGTCACTATGGTAGAAGGTGTAAAATCCCCCTCCAAAGTGGTCCCAAGTCATCATCATCATCAATAGAAGAGCAACATCCATCAAGATGGTACAATGCTAGCTTGAGGGTGTCTTGCCATCTCCTAGGTACACCTAATCTCTAAATCAATGTCCAAGCCTAGATCATCAATGTCCAAGGTCCTAAAGCTAAGGGAGGGTCACATCAATTGTGCTAGGTTAGCCTCAAGGTCAACGTCCTTCAGAAGGTGCCTACTTCCTCTATGTCATCATCAAAGTGGTTGGACATCATCTTTGAAGTGCTAGAGAAGCATCATATTATCTACACCTAGAAGAACAATCTAGCACGTATTAAATGGAATCAAGTGAGTTCAACATCATGGGTAGAAGAACCATAAGAGCATCAAGGTGGACTATATTCAATGTCAAAGCCATCAAAGTACTTCTCAAAAGTATCACCTTCAAATGTCTTACGAGCTTAGGATTTCATATAGGTTACCATACTTAGGCATGTGAGGGTTATCATGTGACCCTATTAGGTGCTTCCAACCCTAAGGGGAGGAGGAATTCCTAGGCCAACCCTTTCGAACACTAGGTACAGGTGATAGGTGTTATGGCTTGGGGTTCACTTCATGAAAGTGTCATACTTTTATACTTGGTTGTGTAAAATCCATCATCCATGAGCGCCTCTATAGAGGGAGTGCTTAGCTACTTGAGTTACCTTTCTCGCCTTTGTTTTTCCAAGCCCCCTTATTTTCCTTTTTCTTCATTTGATTTGGTTTGTTTAACAAGTCTCATTGATTTATCATGCAACAATGATGATATAATCCCCCTTTAATGATGGGCAATTTATTGCTTCATCAAGGTCAAGATATTCTTTGAGAGTTCCTTTTACTTTGATAAGCATGATATACATGGACACTCTCAAGGATGAGTAGCTTTTGATTGCTTTACATCCCTTTCCATTCCTTTGCATTTTTACTTTTGGCTTATCCTTTTTGTTTTCTTATAGTTGCATCAACCTCAAGTATTTCCAACCCCTTCTTCTCATAGGACAAGGCCAACAGAGAACTAGTACAAGAAACTAACAACAACCAATCAAAAGATGGAATAATGATATAAGGGGAATGATGACAAGTGTTAAGTATGAAACGGTGTAGATCCATCTTAAGTATGGATCTAACATGAGCCGAGAGGGATCAAATTTCTTCACGTGAAAACTTCTTTAGATTGCAAAATACAATGTGTAATTTTGTACTATTTAAATTGTATTTTTGAATACTATATAGAGTTATAGAGTATATATAGGACCAAATAAATGTTTTAACCATTAAAACTTATTAACATTAAAACATTTTACATAACATGTACATGGAGACTTTTTACAGAGCAAATTAAAATGGTTTTATTATTATTAATATATTTTTAAGTATATGTCAATATTAATTTGTATTAAAATATTGAATAATTATTTTATCTACAACGTTAAAATATTTTATTTTAACAATTATTTTTGTATATAATATATATAGATATATATGAAGTTGATATTGACATAAATTAATTAACATAGATATTCAATAGTTTATTTAAGTCTCTTGTCGAAATATTTTTGAAAAGTATTAAGTTTAAACATCTTACTCACATTTTTTTTTACTTCTAATTACTTTACAACATATTCATTTTTTTATGATAGCCAACATTATTTTTCTATTTATAACATAATTTATCATACTTACACATCCCCTCATACTAGGCTGTAGAACCAGCGTAGATCCATCTTAAGTACAGATCTAACATGAGACGAGAGGGATCAAATTTCTTCACGTGCAAACTTTTTTAGAGTGCAAAATACAATGTGTTATTTTTCATTGTTTAAATTGTATTTTTGAATGCTAAAGAGAGTAGGACCAAATATAGGTTTTAACTATAATTTTTTTCTATATATAGATATATATGAAGTTGATATCAACATAAGTTACTTAACATAGATCTTCAAATAGTTTATTTAAATCTCTTGTTGAAATATTTTTGAGAAGTATAAGATTTAAACATCTGATACACATTTTTTTTACTTCTAATTACTTTACAACATATTCATTCTTTTAATTATAGACGACATTATTTTTCTATTTAGAACATAATTTTAAATTTTATTTTTTATTTTAAAGGGGCACAGACGGATGGACAAACTTACACATCCCCTCATACTGGACTGTAGAATGAGCCTCTCGGCTCAATAACATGGAATGCCACCATCATCAGAGTCTCCTACCTGTTCCCACCTACGCAGTGAAATAAAAACCCTAAGGAAAGTCACACTGGACTAGGGGCAAATGATAACCACCAAGGTAAAATAAAGGAACGAGTACACAACCAACATGTAGTGTCCCTAGGGTATTTTTTCCCTTAGGGTTACAAGATTACAATATAAAGTCCACAATATTTCTTTTTAAATCCAACAGAGATGATATAAAGTACATAACAATGTAGCTAAACAATAGTTTGCACAATCAATAGTTCACATTCATTTCAATTCTCAACTACTCCAACACCAATAGACCTGGTTGCATACAATAGTGACGGTATTGAATAAAGTCAAGTATTTCACTCTAAACCAATTCACAAGTCAAATGAATTTTGTAGCTTAATTTCTTTTATCGAATACAATTGTACCAAACAGATATCACTGCGCTTTACCCCTATTCTGATCTAACAATTGATTATGTGGTTTGTGAATTATTTTGGTGGACTAATTACTCTGCCACAATCTTCTTCTTTTGTGAATTCAATATTCGTAGGTATCTTTGTTAGTTTACTGTGCAAGAAGGTTGCCTCGCAATTACCATAGTACTTCAGAGCTCGATTCTTAGAGTGTTTTGCTTCCTGTTGATTTTTAAAGTGCAATAGATACTAGCACAATATTTCTGAAAACTAATAACTACTTCTAATGATGTTAATCTTCTTTTAATTTTTTCAGTGTATCATTAAGCAATTATACTTCAAAAATTCAACCATACAAAAACAGTAGAACAATAGAGATCTCATTGCACAAAGAGAACACAAGATTTACCCTAGGAAAACCCACTATGGGGAGAAAACCTAGCAACCCTTTTCAATAGAGAAAATATTCAGTTCAACAAGAGACACACCTAGACCTCTAGTCCATAACTAGGTCAAACTAACCTTAAACAAATCTATGGTCAAACCTTGTCTTCTCCCCCCTAGACAAGCCTTCCACTCTAATCCAGCACTCTGCCTTCTAATCTCCCGTAGGTCGAATTTCGGCCTCCATATTTTGCCTAAAGACCCAGAAATTTTGGCCCCTACAATTTCCCAAAATTTCAGCCCCCTACAACAATACTGCCTAGAAAATTTGCGAACCAGGAGAGAGAGAAACTATCCACACATGTGAACTTGAGAGAGAGAGACCTACGTGTGCAGATTGAAGAGAGCTTTGTATGGGCTAAACAGGCTCCTAGGGCATGGTATGAGTGCATCGATAGATTACTTGCAGGGCATGGGCTTTGTGAAGAGTGAGGCGAATAGTAACCTCTACTTCTTTGTGGTTGGAGGAGATGTACTCATTCTTGTCCTATATGTGGACGACTTGTTCTTGATAGGTTCACTAGGGCTCATCGAGAGTGCAAGAGGGACCTTGCAGCGGAGTTCAAGATGAAAGATTTGGGGTTAATGCACTATTTTCTAGGAATGGAGGTATGGCGGATAGATGACGAGATCTTTCTTGGTCAAGGGAGATACTGCATAGAGGTCTGAGGAGATTCGGGGTGGAGGATTGCAAAGACATGTCTACACCCATGAGCAACAATTGGAGGAAGATAGATGCATCTAGGGAAAAGGATGTGGACCCAACCTTGTATAGGTAGTTTATAGGCTCTCTCATGTATTTGTTCAACACTAGGCAAGACATATCCTATGCAGTTAACTCTCTGAGTCAGTTCATGGTGGAGGCAAAGAGAGTGCATTGGATAGCAGCTAAACATATGCTGAGGCATTTGCATGGCACAGTCGAGTATGGGATCAGGTATGCCTGAGGTGATGGTGTCAAATTGGTGGGCTATGCTGATGCAAACTGGGAAGGTACCACAGTGAATCAGAAAAGCACTTCAGGTTGTTTCTTCAACATGGGATCAAGAGTTGTTTCTTGGTACAGAAGGAAGCAGGAATCTATGGCACTGGGTTCAGCTGAGGTAGAGTACATAGCAGTGAGCATGGCTACATGTGAGGCCATATGGCTTCAGAATTTGCCAATAGCCTTGTTTGGTTAGAGGATAGAGACGACGGTGATACACTGCAACAATCAGAGTTGCATCAGGCTATCTGAGAATCTAATGTTTCATAATAGGTCCAAACATATAGACATTAGATACCACTTCATCAGGATTGTGTGCAGCGCAGGATAGTCCGGCTACAATATATACCTACAAATGAGCAGGTAGCAGATATTCTGACAAAGGCTTTGGGGAAGGCAAGGTTCATCTTCTTCAAAGAAAAGTTGGGTGTTATGCAGAACACCTTCCTCGCTAAGAGGGAGTGTTAGTTGGTATAGCTTGGATAGGTGTTGTAGTCTTAGAATGTGTCTATGAGGCTAGGGAACACATTTTCTTCAATACCCGGAATTGGTTTCATGAAAAAGGCATTGATTAAATTTAATTAAATAGTTAATTAAATTTTCCTAAGTCTAACTGAGGGAAATAGCTTAATTAATTAGTATTAATTGGGGTAAATCTAATTTTCTCTGGAGACATTAGGAAAAGTCACTTGATGGGTGTTGATTTTTGGTAGCATCGGATGTGCTCTAGCCATGAAAATTGGTGGAGAGGCTAAGGCACATGATATCTCCTAGACCCAGAAATCGTTTGGAGAAATTCCACTTGGATGAAGAGATATTAAAATAATTAATATTTTTAATGGGGTTCCTAAGTCTGAACTTAGGAAAATTAAAATATTCATGTGTATTAATATAAAATGGGTAAGAAAGTTCTAAGAGATGAGGATCAAGCCAAATCTAATCTTAGCCGTTGATTAGGGACTTAATCTTGGTCGTTAAATCGTCAACAGGAAAAGTATAAGAGGAGGCTTGAGGGTCAGTGGGAGATACACCAAGTGATCAATCAGTTTGATTTATGGGGCGAGGTTTGTTGAGAAAATCGAGCAAGTGATCTGTTGCAACAAGGGGCAGTTCGACAAGAGGCCTAGAATACATAGCAGAGAGGCAGTGAAAGTGTGGGAGAGATAGCACAGAGCCAAGGAGGGCTAACGCAGAGGCTAAGGAGGCCAGCGCAAAAGATGCAGAAGGTCGTAAAGCTGACACAGGCAGCGCAAAGGGCTGCAAAGTTGACGCTGAGCTGAAGAGGTTGCCCTGAGGAACTTTTGTGGGACAGACTGGCAGTTGATCAGCTGACGCAGAGCTGTAGGAGGGTGACGCAGTTCCAAAAGATAGCTTGGAGCAGCTTTCGCTATCCAGCTGAGGAACAATTGAAGTTACTGTGGGGCCAATGATCTGGTTGCTGATCAGCTAGAATATCTGTCTCCGGAGAAAGGTACTACTGCCAAGGATAATCTCTAAAGGGTGAGCCATATCTGGCACCCTAGTTGTATTCAAAAATCTGCATAATAATAAAACCCTCATATCTGTTGCACCGGTTTTCCCACATTGGGTTTTTCCGGGGACGATTGTCCAAAAATAACGATGTCCCTTGTGTTGTCTCAGTTTATTTCAGTAGTTGATCTGTATGTTTTTGAAGGCTGCAATTATGTTTATTTCAATGTTTATATTATTAAATAACTTGTTAATGTAAATAACAAGTAGGAGATAATAAACCAGATATTGCAGTAGAGGTTTCTGATGTATTAGATTCAAAAATTTTCACATGGTATCAGAGCGATTGCAGATCACAAGAAGACTGAAGACACCAACAAAAGAAATCTGAAAATTTGCAGCAGAAGCAATTGTCCCGAGAGACAGCGTTGTTCCAGAGCTGAAGCGGCAAGAGAAGAAGTGACACAGTGCTTAGAGGGTGACACAGAGGCTCACACAAAGCTTGTGTCAGCATTTCAAGCCAAGGGAAGGGCCAGCGCATAGGCAAAGAGAGGCATAACAGGTTCACGCAGAGCCACGTCATCCTTCTCAGCCAAGAAGGAGTGACGCAGTTGGCCGGGAGGAGCAGTTTCAGCCTACGTCGGAATTGTGCAGAGCCTGAAGGGCTCAGATTCTTCAATTGTTGGGGCTAAGGGAGTTGTGCAAATTGTGATTTGAGGAGCTGGTGGGATGTTGTTTCTGTCGGTGCAAAACAATGTCTAAGGAGATGGAACCAAGGTAGATGGAAGCACTACCTTGGCGGATTTCTAGCCAAGAAATCCAGATCCGAGTTGCAGCAGCAAAGGAGGATTGGAGAGGAGTGGTTCGACAGTTGACAAGAGGATTTCCGAGAGGGAAATCAAGACTAAAAGGTAGTCTAGCAAAGAAGAGCGGAGATGGCAGTGAACGGATTGAGGGATTAGGATAGATTGGATGGGTCTTCCAATTTTGTCATCTGGAAGGCCAGGATCCTGGCAATCCTGGATAAACATCGCATTAAGGACTATGCCTTGAAAACCGTAGTTGTCCCAATTGACCTAAATGCAAATGAGAAGTATGAGGAGGCCAAGGCGAAGGAGAAATGCATGATCCTAGACGGGGTCAAAGATCATGTCATACCACATATTGCTGAGAAGAACACAGTAAGGGAGATGTAGGAGGCCCTGACCACCTTATACTTGGGCTCTTCCATGCAACAAAAGATGTTATTGGAGAATCAACTGAGGTCATATCAGATGCAAAAAGGAGAGGAGATAGATCACTTCCTCCTCAGGTTGCAAGGAATTCAGGACCAGCTTACTTCTGTGGGGTCTACACCGGATCCAGATTTTATGGTCAAGACTGCTCTGAATGCAGTCTTTGAGGATTGGGAGACGTTTGTCCAAAGCATTTTTGGTAGAGCGACTCTCCCTAGTGGGGAAGAGATGTGGGCAGCTCTTTGACAGGAAGAAATCAGAAGGTTGACCAAGGCAGGGAGTAGTGGTAAGGGAGTTCGAGTCAAGAAAGAGGAGGAGGAGGATGCGCCTCTAACATCCGTGGGACAGCAAGGGAAGAGGAAGAAGGACATCTCCAAGGTCAAGTGCTTCAACTGTGGGGAGCTAGGACATCATGCATCTCCATGCCCAAAGGAAGAAAGGCAAGGGAGAAGCTTTCAACTCAAAGGCATCTTCAGGAAAGGCAGAGAAGGATGTCGAGACTGATGACAATTGTGCCATGAGTGCTCATGTACCTCTAGAGAAGATGTGGGGAGACATAGAGTTGTAGTCGAGAGGACTACAGAAGAGGGGCAGGATCCTTGAGGTGCCCAAACTCTTGGATTACATTCGGCTATGGGAGCCCTTAACGACAGTAGCATGATGACAGGTGTCGGGTGGATCAAGGTGTGATGGAGCGACAAGGCAGTGCTAGAGTGCAGAAATCTAAGGCAACGCAGTGGAGCTTGCAGCAGTGCGAGAGGCACAGAGGTGTTTGTAGCAGCGCAGTGGAGGTTGCAGCAGTGCGAGAGGCACATAGGTGTTTGCAGCAGTGCGAGAGGCACAGAGGTGTTTGCAACAGCATAGTGGCAGCAGAGGGAGCGCAGAATAGCAACAGAGGTAGCTTCAGCATCATGAGGCTTCCAGAATGACAAGGATGTCAGTGATTGGGCGAAGTTAGTTACTTACTTCTCGGTAACTGAGTTGCAGTGCAGCAGTTAGTAGTGGCAGTGCTATGGGCAGCATGATGCAGCATGTTGAGAGGGAGCTATAGTACAGATGTAGCAGTGGCAGCAGTACAGGAAGCAATAGTGCAGATGATGTAGGGTAGCAGGGCAAGCATCAGCACAAGTATCGATGCGGAGGATCAATGTGATGTTTATATGGTGAATCATTACTAGAGCACATTTCTCGCTAAGAGGGAGTGTAGATTTTTGGTAGCATCGGATGTGCTCTAGCCATGAAAATTGTTGGAGAGGCTAAGGCACATGAGATCTCCAAGACCCAGAAATCATTTGTAGAAATTCCACCCGAATGAAGAGATATTAAAATAATTAATATTGTTAATGGGGTTCCTAAGTCTAAACTTAGGAAAAATAAAATATTAATGTGTATTAATATAAAATCGGTGAGAAAGTTCTAAGAGACGAGGATCAAGCCAGATCTAATCTTAGCCATTGATTAGGGACTTAATCTCGGTCGTTGAATCGTCAACAGGAAAAGTATAAGAGGAGGCTTGAGGGTCAGTTGGAGATACACCAAGTGATCAGTCAGTTCGATTTTCTGGGGCGAGGTTTGCTGAGAAAATCGAGCAAATGATCTGTTGCAGCGAGGGGCAGTTCGGCAGGAGGCCAAGAATACATAGTAGAGAGGCAGTGAAAGTGTCGGAGAGACAATGCAGAGCCAAGGAGGGCTGATGCAGAGGCTAAGGAGGCCAGCGCAGAAGGCACAGAAGGTTGTAAAGCTGACACAGAGGCTAACGCAGGCAACACAAAGGGTTGCAAAGCTGATGCTGGGTTGAAGAGGTTGCGTTGAGGAACTTTTGTGGGACAAACTGGGAGCTAATCAGCTGACGCAGAGCCATAGGAGGGTGACGCAGTTCCAGAAGATAGCTTGGAGCAGCTTTCACTCTCCAGCTAAGGAACAATCAAAGTTACTGTGGGGCCAATCATCCGGTCGCTGATCAGTCAGAATATCTATCTCCGAAGAAAGGTACTACTGCCGAGGATAATCTCTAAAAGGTGAGCCATATCTGGCACCCTAGTTGTATTCTGATATCTGCATAATAATAAAAACCCTCATAACTGCTGTACCGGTTTTCCCGCATTGGGTTTTTCCGGGAATGATTGTCCAAAAATAACGGTGTCCCGTGCGTTGTCTCAGTTTATTTCAGTTGATGATTTGTATGTTTGTGAAGGCTGCAATTTTGTTTATTTCAATGTTTATATTATTAAATAACTTGTTAATATAAATAATAAGTAGGAGATAATAAACCAGATATTGCAGTAGGGGTTTCTAATGTATTAGATTCAGAAATTTTCACAATGGGGACAAGATGATCTTAGCCATCGATTGTGATTAGATCATGGTCGTTGATTCGTCAACAGGAGATTATAAGAGGAATTTGATGGGTCATTTGGAGGGCACGAAGCAGACACGAATTGCAGTGAGAGTAAAGGCACAGTGGCAATGCAGGAACACTAGCAGAAGGGTTTTAGTAGGAAGATTTTGTGAGAAGATTTCCACAGATATTTCCAATATACTCGAAGTCAGAGAAAAGTCAAATTTATCTGCAAAAAAGAGGGTCAATCAAGCAGTGTGAATAGCTAGTGTACCCAGTGCGAATTGCTGGAGCAGTAAATTTCATTTCCAATTTCCTAAATAATTCCCGGAGGAGGTGCAAATAGCTTTAGAGGATAGAGGGAGGCAGTGTATTCACCAGAAAAAAATTTCCAGAAGCATTGTCAGAAGATAATGCGAGTTGCAGGCAGAGGGTGTGAGTTTGCTAGAGGAGGCTGAGTTGATTTTTGCGAAGGAAACTTAGTGTTTCCAATTCAATTTGCCAGTTGGAGTAGTGGAGAAACTTTTCTAGATCTTTGCCAATGTCAGGCAAGCATATTTATGTACTCTCAAATTGCTGAGGAAATTTAATAATAAAACTCTCATCTGTAGACTAGTTTTCCCTTCGAGGATTTTCCAGGGGTATTTATCTGAAAATATTGGTGTTCTATATTTGTGTGTGCACATATTGTTGGACACAGATTGTCATTGATGTCAATATGGCAATATTCAAGAGGAGGAGACAGAGCCACCAGAGGAGCAGACGGAGCAAGAGGAGCAAATGGAGCCAAGAGGAGCCACAATGGAGACGAGAGGAGCACACAGAGTCATCGGAGGAGCAATGGATGCATTTGTACCTATATGTATTTACACTATCGGAGGCAAAACTCACGTATATATGCCGTTACACTATCGCAGGCGGAAACCGGACTTGAAAATATATGCACGGGAGATTTGGGATCCTATCAGGTCCGGCACATCGCATCGGCACTTCGGAAGCAGGCGTTACAGTGTGTCAAAGTGGCCCCTTTGCGATCGCCGATAGCGATTATCGCATCGGGAAATCGGAGCGGAGGTAAGGCCCTGACCATATGCGACTTGCGATCGCCGATAGCGATATCGCATTGGACCTGATTGCGATGAACGGTTGCGGACCCGATGAGAATATCAACTGTAGTTTATATAATATCGCGTCCATCGGCCATCGGCCATTGGCGACTGCCGATATGTTGCGATCGCCGATAGCGATGAAAGCTGCAGACCCGACAGGCATATCAAACATGGCTCAATGCTTATCGCATCCATCACAATCGCATATGTTATGAAGCCTTCCCACACCCAAGCGCCGATTGCGATGAATGCTGCGGACCCGATACAGTTTAGATGCGGGTTTAATATTAATATTGAAGTCCGCCCTTTAGCATTTTCACCTGTGTTTGCTCGTATTTCCTGTGTAAGTTGATATTTGTCGTGCGCTGGGTTATGAGGCAAAAATACATTAAGGAACGGTCTCGATAGTTCAGGAGGCTGAACCACGCCGGTTGCGATTGCGATAGGACGTGGCATGTTCGTTACACCGTAAAGCTCCATGTATGTCTGCTATCATTGTCGAAAGGATGTGGTTGTCCATTAAATGAAGTGGCCCATGTGTATGCCTGCTATCATGAGAAAACAGGAGCGCTGTTACAATTTTGATATATGTGTCCGCTGCGTATGACTCAGTTATTGCCACTAATTCAACGTGTCCTGTGAGCATGAATAAATAGAGGAGATCGAGTGTTGAGGAAGCCGAAGCTCAAGCGAGCGAGGAGGAAGCCAAAGAGCCAGCGAGCTAGCGGAAACGAATGGACAAAGGCATGAGAATGTATAAAAACAAAAAATATAGAACAGAGGTGCGGTTGTTGTGTGGAATAACCTGAGTATGAGATAGTGGAAGCAGTAGAGGCAAAGGGGGCAGCAGAAGCAGCGGAAGCTGAAAAGAGTGCAGCAGCACACCAGTGTATACCAAAGTTGGGTTGGAGCCCAAGAGGTTGGAGCCTCAGAATTGAACGAGACTGAAGTCATTGGGGGTAGGTGCTCCTAAGTGCAGAACCACTGCAAAAACAGAGTTGGTGCTCTGGAGGTTGGAGCCTCACTGAAGTCCAAGTTGGAGCTTGGCAACCATTCACAATCAGATTTATACTTATATTGTATTTATTTCATTGCACTGTCTTGAGTTTTAATAAAAGCATTTACTCCAATTGTTGATTTTCGTGTTCTGTGTATACATATACATATCTATGTATGCTTCTGGCAATCACCAAAAAAAAAAATTGTAAGAAATACTGATTCACCCCCCTCTCAGTATTTCCAACACATATTTCTCAGTTCCTGTATTTATTTTTTTGTGAAGTTGCAGTGGTGTTTATTCAATATTTGCCGCAAGTTAATTGCTATTGGAAAATAATTTGAAAAGATAGGAGAATAATAACTAGAATTCGCAACAGTAATCAAAATTTCACAAGTTTTGGACACGAAACCAAGTGGATAAAATGATATTTTAATTATTGGATGCATGAGGAGCACCCTTGAAGGGCTAAGGGGCTCCTAGGGCTTCAATGGTGTGGTAAAAGTCAAATTGCTTAGCTCGGCTCTAATGAAGTGGTGCGACCCATGGTGGAATATGAAACCACCATAGGACACTATAAAAAGGAGTAGAATTGAGTTCATTGAGTCGCTAATAGTTGATCCTTGATTTTTGATATACTCATGAAGTATGCTTGAATGGTCTATCCTCTGTTCATCTTAATGTCCTTGAGTTGATTCTTCAAAGCAAGGGTTTGACTAAAGTTGTTTACTTGATACATTTCAATTAGCGTGTCATACATTTCCTTAGATTTCTTCAAGTTGGAGACATAGATGATGAGAGGGTCTCCAAGAGAATCAAGGATAATCTTTTTAGTGTTTGCTTCTCCTTTCTTGTATCTAGCTTTGATAGCAGCATTCGAATTTTATGGTGGTTCTACTACCTCACCTTCAACATATTACAATGCATCATATTCCTCAAGAATAATATCCAATCTTGCCTTCCATGGATCAAAATTCGAAGCATCATTTAGTTCTCTTCATTCTTGAAGTAAGAAGAAGACATCTTGATCTAGTCAAACAGATTTCAGCAGCAAGTAGGAGCAGCAAGTGATATTTCAGTAGAAAATAGGAGCAGCAAGTGATATTTCAGCTATAAATAGAAGGAGCAACAAGTGATATTTCAGTAGAAAGTAGAAAGAAGCAAGTGGTATTTCAGCTGTAAATAGAATAGAGAACTCTTATCTGCTTGGGCTTGGCATCACCAAAGCTTTGATACCATGTTGAAATTTTGATGTTCTATGCTGTAACAATCAGTTATTACAAAACTTCTTTATGTTGCAATATTAGTTAAGCAATTGTAGGCAGAACATAAACCAAATGCACAAACGTAGACAACCAAGACAAGATAAGACAAAGAATTTAGGTCCAATGACCAAGGCAAAACCCACGAGGGGAAAACCCAGCTAGATTCTTCTTCTATTCAATATCAATTGTTCAGCAGAGATACAAAGTACAATGAGAGATCAAGAGAATGAGTAAGTTCACCCAAATCTGAACAAGTTGTAGCATGTAGATCACTGGTAGCAGCAGTTGATGCAAACATTGAATCAACCTTCAAGTTCTGCTCTTACTCACCAAGGCTCTCTCTCTCACAGCCTGCTTCAAGTCTTTCCAACTCTCTCTCTCAATTTCTATTCCTTCTTTCTTAATGCACAAGTAGTGAGAATGAGATTATATGAGATATATATATAGGAGGAGCAACAAATTATGGTCATAAAGAAGGAGCAATATGCATGCTTTGATGAGGAGTTACATATGCCATTTAGGGAGGTATAGATGCCTTTGTAACTCATGCCATTAAGTTTTGGAAATAATACTAAGAGAGGGGGGCTGAATCAATATAATTAAGCCAAATATTCCCTTTTCCAAATTCAGATGATATACGCTACTTCAGTTAATTAAACCTGCGTATATACGCAACTATGTCGAAATAAAACCGCATATACAATGCAAACTTATAATTTACTTTATCTGTCAGATGTTGATTGTTAATATGTGTATCAGAATCAATTAACCAGTAACCAGGAATAGTAAAAACAGAGCAGAAGACAATCACACACAAGGACACAAGATATAAGGTGGAAACCCAATGTGAGTGAAAACCACCTGCTGCAATTCGTCTCTATCTTCTTTTAATTAGAAACTTCTTTTACAATAGTACTGGTGCAGTCCTTTACCAGTACGCAGGCTGCAACCTGCAGAGAGCTACAACCCTCTCTCGTTTTCCAGCTTCTCCTGGAAGGGAGCTACAACCCCCTTAGCTCTTGCACTAGCCAAGATACTAGTACGTAGGTGCTGGCCTACAGAAGGCTACAACCTTCTCTTTCTTTCAGGGACCACGTTTCATAAATTTTCAGACTGGATCCACAAATAACATCAATCAAGCATCAAGAATTTCTGCATCAACCAATCACCTTTTCACCAATCAAAAACTGAATCAACATAAACACTTTTCTGACGACTGTACCCAGATCACAGTAACAGTAACCACACACCAAATCTGAACCCAGAACACTGCAGCAATAAACAGAAGCAGCAAGATCACAACTCAAAATATATATGCTACTTTAATAGCCTGAAACATGCGTGCATACGCTCCTGCGTATGAAACAACCTGCGTATATGCTGTTTTCCTTCACTGAACCAGCGTATATACGCGTCTTCGCTTCACTGAACCTGCGTACAGATCTATAAAGGATAATTCACTCTTTTCAGATACTCAAACACTAATTAACCCTGATTATCAGTTTTATAGATCAAGCAAGCGCCACATGTAACAGATCAAAATCATACAGAGATACTATCATTCAAACTTAAAGATTATGATCCATCAAGAGAACTTATCCTTCTCTTTGCGCTAAGGTTCCTCCTTCATTCAGATCCAGATCTGCACCATTACCCGATTACCAGTATTCCAGATCTAGCACTTTATCAAATATTCAACAATAATTCAAATCATATCTTACCACATGATCTCTTTCCTCTTTTATAGTTTTAGGCCTTCCACAATACCACGGTCCAAAACCATAATAAACCAATGCCACGGACCCAATACCTGGGATCAACACTTCTAACGAGGTACCATGGTCCAAAGCCATATGTTCAAATACCAAGGACTAACTACCACGGACCAAAGGTAAGTTCTCCAACATATACACGCTTTTCCTTGCTTGAAAGTGCGTGTATACGCATACGCGCCTTTGAAACGTCTAACCCGTGTGTATACGCATCTTCGTCTAGATGAAACTGCGTATATGTCTTTTCCTTCATTCTGAAAGCCTGAACTGAGATCTATTACCAAAGAGAGTTGCCATCAAGGACAACACCTGTGCCATAGCTCCAATCCTGTGCCATAATGCCAACAATCTCCCCCTTTGGACTTGATGGCAACCCAAAATCCTCAAAGTCATTCTCCCCCTTTGACATCAAGGGCAAAGGGTTGTGCTCCCCCTGAGTATATGCTGAAAATTCTGCCCTGCTGTGCTGACCATGCTCCCCCTGACTATAGGCAAGATCTGCAAAAGATGTTCTTCAAGAAGAAACAAGACATATACATCATGAAAGACCTTCCTATCACCAAAAAACTCAATACATACATCCATCACCCAACGAAGTGGGGATCATCCACCCAACCAAGTTCATTACATGTTCATCCCAGGCATAGTGGGGAAACCAAAATAGGTCGTTACATGACCTTGACACCATAAAGAGATACCACAGAAGAGATACATGACATAGAGACGAAATATCTAGAACAAGACTTATGAAAGTCACCAACAACTGATAGCAGCAGCATCTGTCAATCACCATTCAGATCAGCAACCAAAATTTCCTTCTGCTCTCCCTCTGCCTCTGTTCTAGCTGAAACCAACAACAGTTGTGAACTAGAACCAAAATCTTCTAAGATAATGCCAACAATGCATTATTAGAAGATTATCTGCTCCCCCTGAACCTGTGCCGGATGGTCTCTGTCAGACCCATATCAGAATATCTTCAACCAGAGCCTGTCCCTACTAATATCCATCAAACCTCCATATACGCGACTGTCTCTGCACAAAACGGCGTATGTATGCGAATCCTCCTCAGGCAACTCGCGTACACCCATTTTTCTCTGAAACAGACGAGTTTTAACAGCAAGATGATGCATCAACTACTCCCAGCTTCTGTCTGAGGTATTCAAATGTCTCCCTGGGCAGTGGTTCGGTGAGAATATCAGAAACTTGTTCCTTAGAAGGAACATACTCCAATTTGACCTTTTGTTCCAACACTTGTTCCTGAAGAAAGTGATACTTGATCGGTATGTGCTTGGTCTTTGAATGCATGACTGGGTTCTTTGAAATGCTGATTGCACTTGTATTATCACACAAGATGGAGATAGGTGGTGTACAAGTGATTTGAAAGTCCTGCAAGGTTTGCATCATCCAAAGAAGTTGAGTGCAACAAGATGCAGCAGCCACATATTCCGCTTCAGCTGTAGATAAAGCAATCGAACTATGTTTCTTGCTGAACCAAGATACTAATCTGGAACCCATAAAGAATGCACCACCACTTGTGCTCTTCCTGTCATCCATGCTTCCAGCGCAATCTGCATCTGTATAAGCATAAAGAGTGAGATCTGTATCTTTAGGATACCATAAGCCATAGTTTTGAGTTCCTTGAAGATACTTGAAAATTCTCTTCACTGCCTGAAGATGAGTTTCCTTAGGATTTGCCTGAAATCTTCCAACTATTCCCACTGCATGCATGATGTCTGGTCGGGTACCTGTCAAATAAAGTAGACTTCCAATCATAGATCTATAGGTTGGTTGATGTACTGCTGCTGATTCATCATTTGCACTGAAACTGCATCCTGTAACCATAGGGGTACATACTGGTTTCGAATCTTCCATGCCATACTTCTTCAGAATCTGCTTGAGGTACTTGGTTTGAGACAAGAAGATACCGCCTTCATTTTGTTGGATTTGCAATCCAAGAAAGTATGTCAGTTCTCCAAGCAAGGACATTTCGAATTCTTTCTGCATCACCAAGGCAAATCTTTGACTCATAGCTTCTTCATTGCTTCCAAAGATAATATCATCTACATAAACAACAAGTATTAGCAATTTGTCATTTTCAATTTTTATATAGAGATTGCTATCTGCTGACCCTTTTGAAAAACCTTGTTGATGAAGATATTTGTCCAAACGATAGTACCAAGCCCTTGGAGCCTGTTTAAGACCATAGAGAGCCTTTTTTAGTCTGCATACAAGATTTGGATCATTCCCAAGAATGAAACCATCTGGTTGCTCAATGTATACTTCTTCTTCTAAGTCTCCATTCAGAAAGGCTGATTTCACGTCCATTTGAAATACTTTGAACTTCTGAAAGCTTGAGAGAGCAAGGAACATTTGGATGGCCTCAAGTCTAGCAACGGGAGCAAAAGTTTCTTCAAAGTCTATTCCTTCTTGTTGAGCATACCCTTTACACACAAGTCTGGCCTTGTTTCTGATTACTTCTCCATTTTCATTCAACTTATTTTTAAAGATCCATTTTGTCCCTATGACGTTCTTATCTTTAGGTCTAGGAACCAATTCCCAAGTGTTGTTCTTTTCGATCTGCTCAAGTTCTTCATCCATTGCCTTGACCCAGCATTCATCTTTGCATGCTTCTTTACATTTTATGGCTCAGTGGAGGAGAGCAATGCCAAATAGCTTGAGGCTTCTGCAATTGTTCTTCTTGTTTGTACACCTGCCTCTTTCTGCCCCAAAATTTGAGATTCTAAATGATTCTTCTGAACATACCTGGATGGAGTCTTCTCTTCTATCCTTATCTGTTCCTCTGGTCCCTCTTGAAGTTCTTCTTCATCATCAGTCTGATTTGGAGAGTAGTCTTCATCCTCTTCGATATTTTCATAATTTACTTGCCTAGGAATGTATCCTTTTTCATCAACCACTACATCAATGCTATCAACAATTCTTCCAAGTCTTTTATTGTAACACTTATATGCTTTGTTGTGGGGAGAATAACCAAGGAGAATGCCTTCATCTGCTCTAGGTTCAAGTTTGCCAAGTTGTTCATCATTATTCTTAATGTAGCATTTGCTTCCAAAAATTTTGAAATGCTTTACCGAAGGAGTCTCACCATACCAGAGCTCATGAGGAGTTTGAGTGTTGTTCACTCGGATATTTGTTTTGTTGAGAATAACAACCGCAGCAAATGCAGCTTCACCCCAGAAGGTTGCGGGAGTTCCAGACTCATCAAGCATAGCACGAGCCATTTGTTGAACGGTTCTGTTCATCTTTTCCACCACTCCATTTTGCTGAGGAGTCCTAGCTGTAGAGAATTCCCTTCTTATTCCATGTTCTTCACAAAAATCGAAAAATTCATTTGAGGTAAACTCCCCACCTTTGTCAGACCTAAGACACTTAATTTTGTGATCTGATTCATTTTCAGCCAAGGCTTTGAAAGATTTGAATTTTTTGAATGCTTCGTCCTTATGTTTCATAAGTCCTAACCAAACCATCCTGGAGAAGTCGTCAATGAATAATATAAAGTATTCTTCTCCTCGAGGTAACCTTGTCCTAAATGGACCACATACATCTGTATGGACTAGTTCAAGAGGCCTGCTGGCTGAGCCTTCCTTCTCAGGGAAGTTGGTTCTGGTTTGCTTACCAAACTGACATGATTTGCATATGGTGTTGTCTGGAATTTTGATATCTGGGAGACCACGAACTACTTGATATTTGCATGCTTTCCTTATTTGTGAAAAGCTTAGATGCCCCAACCTCCGATGCCATAACCAGTGTTCATCATCCTTGCTCAAATAGCATTGTTGTTGTCCTTCTTCAAATATGTATAAGTTATTTGGAGTTCTTCTGTCTTTGATCACTGTTTTTCCTGTATCAAGATCACGAACACTACATCCATTTGATCGAAATATTACCTCGGTTCCTTGATCGCACATCTGACTGACACTCAGGAGATTATGCTTCAAGCCATCAACATACAAAACGTTTCCAGCTTTGACCCTTTCTTTCAAATGAGCAATGCCTTTTCCTTTTATGACTGCAGGGGTATCATTTCCAAAAGAGACTTTCTTTCCCTTTTCTAAAACACTATATGATTCAAGTTTTTCTTTATCACCTGTCATATGCTTCGAACATCCACTGTCGATGTACCATAGATTTTCCTGTCCTTCTGCATAAAAAGCTATTCCACATCTTTCTGGTTGTGGTTCCTTCATTCTCCATGTTCTAGCATTCGAGGTTTGTTCCTTCTGAGTTGTCTTCCGAAACCTGCTCCTGCATTCAGACTCTTCATGACCGAAGTTATTACAAATAGAACATTCAATTTCTCTTTCAAGGGCGGAAAAATTGTTATAGGTCCTCTTCGTGATTCTAGACATACTTCTTTGTTTTTGAGCTTCTCTAGTCATGATTGTCTTATAGGCAACACATTGAGCTGCTTTGTGACCAAAGTTATGGCAAGAGAAACATTGCCCATTGAAGAAACTTCTGCGATTATCAAATCTATCATCCAACCGATTGTAGTTTCTACCAACATCCATTCTTGAGGCAAATTGGGAAGGTTTTACCTGTGGCTGATTGTAGCTTCTGTTTGTCCTTAAGGTAGTTTGCCCCCGATTTTCTTGATAGTCTTTGTTCGTTCTCGAGGTAAACTATCCCTGATTTACTTGATGATTTCTATTAGGCCTTTGCTCGCTCCTCCTTGCTGCATCAAGATAACTTTTGGAGGTGAATGCTTGAGATGCTTCTCCATTATATCCCAGACCTGTCTTGATTAGTGGAGAACGCTGCACATTGATAATCTCATCCAGAGTTTCAGATCCTTTAACAAATTTAAGATTAAGAGCTTTTGTTTTCTCAATCTCTTTTCTAAGACCAACAATTTCACATTCCAATTTTTCAAGATGTTTTTCCCTTTCAGCCAGTTGACATTGCAGAGAATAAATAATCACATTTTTCTCTTCTAAGCAAATTTTGAGATTAGAAATCTCTTCATAAAAACCTTCTTCATCTATAGCATCCATGTAGTCATCATCTTCAAAAGCCATTAAAAGTTTATAATCATTACCTCGTTCATCTTCGTCACTATTTGAAAGTCCATCACTATCTTCACGAGTGTAATAGCTTTTCTTATTTGCATTCTGTTTCTTGTTCCATCTAATAGGTTCCTTCCCCTTGTCAATCTTATCCTTATGAGGACATTTGGCAGCATAGTGACCGACTCTTCCACAAGCAAAGCATTTGAAAGGTAACTTACCTCGGAATCGTCCAGCACCCCATTGAAGATTTTTGACAAAATTTGATTCTTCTTCTTCTGACCCGTGTCCTGACTCATAGTAATCTCCTTTGCCGGAAGCCTTGAAGGCAGCTTCTCTCCTGTCTGATGGACCTCCTTTTCTCATTTCATAAGCAGTTAGAATTCCATGCAGCTGTGACATTTTAAGGTTTTGTAGATTCTCCTTTTCTTCTATTGCAGAAACTTTAGATTCAAACCTAGGTGACAAAGATCTTAGAACTTTTTCAACCACAACAGCCTCTTTTATTTCTTCACCCAAGTTTTTCATACAATTAACAATCTCATCTACACAAAGAAAATAGTTAGCCACACTTTCATCATTGTACATTCTGAGATTTTCATACTGAATTCTGAGGGTTTGAAGTTTTGCTCGTTTTACCTGATCATCTCCTTCATAGCTCAGTACAATCTTGTCCCATATTTCTTTTGCGGATTTAAACTGCATAACCTTGACAAATTCTGATTGAGATAGGCATCCTAATAGAGTATTGACCGCCTTTGCATTTGTTTCATATTTCTTCTTCTCAGCCGGATCTGTAGGAGTTGCTGATGGAAAAGTATACCCTGTTTCTATGATATCCCAGACTTCTGTACCAAGAGATTGAAGATAGGCAGTAACTCTTACCTTCCAATATACGAAGTTTGTCCCATCAAAAATCAGTGGCCTGATTGATGCTGCCCTCTCGTAGTTGCTCATGATGAACGATCTTCCTTCAAGCGATCAAGCTTCTTCTAAAGAACTTGCTCTGATACCAATTGTTGGAAATAATACTGAGAAGGGGGGGTGAATCAGTATAATTAAGCCAAATATTCCCTTTTCCAAATTCAGATGATATACGCTACTTCAGTTAAGTAAACCCGCGTATATACGCAACTATGTCGAAATTAAACCGCATATACAATGCAAACTTATAATTTACTTTATCTATCAGAAGTTGATTGTTAATCTGTGTATCAGAATCAATTAACCAGTAACCAGGAACAGTAAAAACAGAGCAGAAGACAATCACACACAAGGACACAAGATATAAGGTGGAAACCCAATGTGGGTGAAAACCACCTGCTGCAATTCGTCTCTGTCTTCTTTTAATTAGAAACTTCTTTTACAATAGTACTGGTGCAGTCCTTTACCAGTACGCAGGTTGCAACCTGCAGAGAGCTACAACCCTCTCTCGTTTTCTAGCTTCTCCTGGAAGGGAGCTACAATCCCCTTAGCTCTTGCACTAGCCAAGATACTAGTACGTAGGTGCTAGCCTACAGAAGGCTACAACCTTCTCTTTCTTTCAGGGACCATGTTTCATAAATTTTCACACTGGATCCACAAATAACATCAATCAAGCATCAAGAATTTCTGCATCAACCAATCACCTTTTCACCAATCAAAAACTGAATCAACATAAACACTTTTCTGACGACTGTACCCAGATCACAGTAACAGTAACCACACACCAAATCTGAACTCAGAACACTACAGCAATAAACAGAAGCAGCAAGATCACAACTCAAAATATATACGCTACTTTAATAGCCTGAAACATGCGTGCATACGCTCCTGCGTATACGTTGTTTGCCTTCATTGAGCCAGCATATATACGCGTCTTCGCTTCACTGAACCTGCGTACAGATCTATAAAGGATAATTCACTCTTTTCAGATACTTATACACTAATTAACCCTGATTATCAGTTTTATAGATCAAGCAAGCGCCACATGTAACAGATCAAAATCATACAGAGGTACTATCATTCAAACTTAAAGATTATGATCCATCAAGAGAACTTATCCTTCTCTTTGCGCTAAGGTTCCTCCTTCATTCAGATCCAGATCTGCACCATTACCCGATTACCAGTATTCCAGATCTAGCACTTTATCAGATATTCAACAATAATTCAGATCATATCTTGCCACATGATCTCCTTCCTTTTTTATAGTTTTAGGCCTTCCACAATACCACGGTCCAAAACCATAATAAACCAATACCACAGACCCAATACCTGGGATCAACACTTCTAACGAGGTACGATGGTCCAAAGCCATAGGTTCAAATACCAAGGACTAACTACCACGGACCAAAGGTAAGTTCTCCAACATATACGCGCTTTTCCTTGCATAAAAGTGTGTGTATATGCATACACGCCTTTGAAACGTCTAACCCGCGTGTATACGCGTCTTCGTCTAGATGAAACTGCGTATATGTCTTTTCCTTCATTTTGAAAGCCTGAACTGAGATCTATTACCAAAGAGAGTTGCCATCAAGGACAACACCTGTGCCATAGCTCCAATCCTGTGCCATAATGCCAACATTAAGGAGGTACACATGCCTTTGTAACTCATGCCATTAAGGAGGTGTAAGAGGAATCTTTTATGACATGCTTTTATTGTGAGTAAGAGGAATATGCCATGACTTAATTAGTGCATAAGAGAGAAAGTAACATATGCATTAATGAAAACATAAGAGAATCTATTGTGACAAGACTTTAATGAAAGTGAAACGTATCCATTAAGAGAGAGAGAGAGAGAGTTACAATGTGCATAAGACATAAAGGTACAAAGTGATTAAGTGATGAAGGTAGGGTGATTTGAAGTTCCTTTTAATTATAATAATGTCATAATATCATAAGGATAATAATAAAGGTAATGATAATATTGATGATTAAGTCAAAAAATGAACTATTAAGATTGATTAATGATAAGTTAAATGATTTTCCAACATCTATACTTGATTACCAATTGATGCAAGGTGATTTACTATTTTTAGAAAGTCGGGCTTGAGATGCTAGACATGACTTTCTAATTTTAGAAAGTCACTCCAAAATTGTAAGAAATGAAATTTTATTAAAGAAAATTCATCCCTGAGCTGTTAATTTTCAACACATCATCAAGTTCGTCTCCAAGCTATTTAAAGAAGCCATGGATGGAAGTCTTTATTCTACTCTTACAGGTTCATTTGAAGATGATAGTAGATGGGAAATTGACAGTGGAGCTTCAAGGCACATGACAGGGGAACATGGTCAACTCAAGACTCTATCAAAAGGAAACTCTTCTCACTCAATGGAACTTGGAGACAAGAATAGCTATTCAGTCAAAGGGATTGGATCTACCTCCTTGGAGTTGGAATCCGGTGGGAATATTCATCTCAACAATATCCTATATGTCCCAGGTTTGAAAAAGAACTTGCTTTTTATTTCTTTCTTAGAAGATAAAGGTGATAAGGTGGCATTTGTTGATGGCAAAGTTATTGTTTGGGCTAATGGATCTAGTATTGAAAATGCAAAGACTATTGGGATTCGTGAGGGGAGGTTACAAAGACTTCTAACACCTCCTCCTCAAGCTCTAGTGTATTTACATATCAACCCTTGTGAATTATGGCATAGATGGTATGGTCACCTTCATTACAAGATATTGCCATCATTGAATCATATGGTTACTGGTATCCCCGAACTGAGAGAAGAGCATGAAGGAGTCTACAAGGGATGTGCTCTTGGCAAGAATGTGAAGAAACCTTTTACCAGCAGTGACACAAGACCCAAGGAAGTTTTGGATCTCATCATACATTGATGTTTGTGGACCTACACTTTTTGTAAAGTTCTAAGGAAGCAGATATGCCAAAAAATTTCAAAGGATCAGATCATTACTCATCAGTTTATTGAGTCATTTTAAACCTATTCTCCAAATTTTTAATGTAAGTGATGCTAGTAAGACCATGTATGTATGTAACAACTTAGGTAAGTCTATTATTTTGGCAAGAGTTTCATCCTAGGAGGTTTTTCGTCTCACTGATTCATTTGTGTTTCTAAATACAAATGGTTGACAGAGTTTTTCCCTCCAACCTCACCCCAAAGCTAAGGTGGAATTCTTCGTCAAAGTCTTAGGTGAGTGCTAGTGTTTTATTCGAGTCTTATGTAAAAGTGGTTTGGGAATAATTTAAGCTAATTGGCTAAATTATTTTTTTACAAATCACTTGGTCTACTAGATCATATTGTTAAGATATTCCGACACATAGGAAATAGTTAAGTACAACTTGGTCTAGTATAGAGTTAGGTAAAGTGTGTTTCTTTACTATGTACATTTTGTAACTTACAATCCGACGGTCACGATATGTAGTGATCCGACGGTTCATTCTCTCCTCGGTATTACCGACACTTGATCCGTGGCTTAACACCCGATTGGTCCATGATCTCTATTTAAAGAGCATGGAGGGTCATTTGTAGGTTAACCGTTCATGAGAGAAGCTTATGTAAATTTTCATTCTTTTATTAATAAATTGCCTGAAATGGCCGCGTTGGCTCAGGCCGTGCACTGTTTCCCTCTTTGAGGGTTTTAACCACGTAAAAAGTACTGGTGTATTGATCTGCGATCTGTTTGTGAGCGGTGTCCTTTGGTGTTTTGTCTGAGGAACTTACCCTGTAAATTCCTACATGGTATCAGAGCTATTTGAGGGCCGCGTCCATTGGTGATCCAAATCTGAAACCGGTAGAACTGCATTCGATTGCCATTTCCTAGATCTACTGTTTCTGACTGCTTTCGGGTCGAGAGGACTGCTCTGTTGTGTTGGGAGCATCTGTTCCAATGAAGAACCCCTTTCATTTCACGCGAAAAGGTTTCTGGTAGCCCTAGCTGCGTCATTCTTAAGATCTGGAGGTATACAGTGTTTATTTGCAATTTACAGTTATTTTCTCTCTGTTTATTTCGGTTTTCGGTTTATTTAGCTTTTTTTATTATCGGATCTATACCTTTCATTTCTGCGTATGCTCTTTGCCCTGCGACTCTGTGCGATCTGGGCAAATCAGAAACAGAAAGGAAGGATTTTTCTCATGCGTATGCTCTTTTCCGCTGCGCCTTAGTGTGATCTCGGAAAATCAGAAACATTGAGGAAAATATTTAGTTTCCGGCTAAAGCTAACTTCGAGCCGCAAGGTTCGTTTTTTTTTGTATGTCCGTGTTGGGTTTTGTGTTTTTTGTTTTGTAGGGAAAAAGAGCTTTCTCAAAGCAAGCACGCAACCCAAAGCATCAACCCCCCCCCTCTCTCTCTCTCTCTCAAACTTTTTGTATAGCTCACTTGGTGCAAAGCTAATTTATGAGAGTAGAGGTCTTGGGTTCAAATCTCCATTTTGTGGGGGCGGATTTTTCATTTCCGCACATTCCCACACTTCGTCGGCGACTTCATCAAATTTTCTTCAAAAAGCCATAACTTCTTCATCCGGAAGCCGTTTTCAGAACCGTTTTTTTTTAAACAGCCTAATTTTTCGAGATCTTTCCATTGAAACACTTAGTTTCAGCATCTATAGCTTCAGTTTTTTTTTTTAAATGGAAAGTCCATGCCAAGTTATTCTTGACAGCACCAACTACTTCCAATGGTGGTCCTACATTGTGGATTTACTTAGAAGTAAAGGTATTTACAGAATAGCCATAGGCCAAGAGACCAAACCGAAAGATGAAGACAAGGCAGCTAAATGGGAAAATAGGCAAGACCAAGCACGTGGGTTGATAGGGATGTCTATTTCTCCAGATCTTAGATTCCATATTGCAGAACTTGATACTCCTGATGAAGCAATGAAACAGATTACTAAAGTCTTTGGAATTAAAAATGAACTTAAAGCCCATCAACTTGAAAATGAATTGCTTACATTGGACCCCAATAATTTTTCTTGCATTGAAGATTCTTTGTCCAAGTTCAAGACCCTTAGACTTCTCTTGAAAGGTGTTAAGGTTAAGAAAGAAGATAGTAGCCTTATCTACTCCATTCTTACTAAGTTGGGACCAGCCTATTCTGTGTTTGTTTCCACCTTCCATTCTACAAGAGAAGCCTTCATTTCTCAAGGACAAACCTTCAATTCCCCTTCCTTTGATTCTTTTTGTGATTCTTTAATAAGAGAACAAGAAAAACTCTTACACCTTGGTCTTCTTCATCTTGGAAACTCTTCTAAGAAAGTGTTAGCCGCCCAGCAACAACCAAATCCAAAGAATCCTAAGAAGTTGTATCCTAAAAAGAATGGTCATAAACCAAACAAGGGTCCTAAGCAATTTCCGCCTCAAAATGAAAAATCATTTCAACAAAATGATAAGACAAATAAAAACAAATGGAAGAAGACTAATAGACATTGCAACTTTTGTAATCGAGATGGCCACTTAGAATCCAAATGCTTTAAGAAGATGGAAGCCTTGGAAGCAGCAATGAAGAAGCATAACATCCATTTGGAGCAATCTTCAACTTCAACTTCATCTTCAGGAATGGCACTTTCTGCATGTGGTTGTCAAGCATCTCGGTCTGGCTATGCACTAAATGTATCTTCTTCTTCTCATTCTCATGAGTGGCTCATTGATTCTGGAGCTTCTTATCACATGGCCAAAAACAAAGTCATGTTTTCTTCTTTAAATGATTATAACACCAAAAATATATATGTTGGTGATGATAGATCTCTTAGTGTTGTAGGGACTGGAATTGTTCATCTAGACAATGGTCAGTTTAATGATGTATTATGTGTTCCAACCTTATCCTGCAACCTTCTATCTGTATATCAAATAACCCATTCAAGTGAAGGTAAAATCGTTGAATTTTCACCTCACGATGTTGTAATTAAGGACCTAAGAGATCCTAGACAGATTTTAGCTACTGGCATTGCTGATGATTCTACAAGGTTGTATAAGTTTCACAACTTTGGGTCATCAAATCTTCCCTCAATATTTGTTGCTCATAATGATGAAGTGAGCAAACTTTGGCATGAGCGATTTGGTCACTTAAACTATCGCTCTCTTCAGAATCTATGTAAAGACAATATGGTGACAGGCCTTCCAATGGTATCTTGCAGAGATGGCGTTTGTTTCGGATGTGTACTCGGAAAACATCATCGGGACAGTTTTGAAAAATGTGCCTCTTGGCACGTCTCAGCCCCTTTACAGCTCGTGCATAGTGATTTATGTGGTCCACTTCCAGTTGCTTCATTCTCTGGCTATAAGTATTTCTTAACTTTCATTGATGATTTCTCCAGACGCACTTGGGTATACTTCTTAAAACTCAAGGCTGAAGTATTTAACATGTTCTTGGCCTTTAAGGCCTTTGTTGAAAAACAATCTGGACATCAAATTCTTAAGCTAAGACCTGATAATGGCGGAGAATATGTTAAAAACACATTCATCAACTTTTGCACTAAGAATGGAATTCAAATGCAACATATTGTTCCATATACTCCACAACAAAATGGTGTAGTTGAAAGGAAGAATCGCACCTTAAAGGAAATGGCTAATTGTATGCTTCAATCTAAAGGACTTAGTCTTAATTATTGGGCAGAAGCAATTAACTGTGCAAATTACATAATAAATCACACTCCTACTAAGGTTTTAAAGAATATCACTCCAGAAGAAGCGTGGAGCTCAATCAAACCAGATGTAAGTCACTTTCGTGTTTTTGGAAGTGAAGCATGGGCCCATATTCCAGATGAGAAACGTAAAGCTTTAGAACCTAAGAGTGAAAAATGTATTTTTTTTGGATATTCTGAAGATGTCAAAGGATATAGACTTATTCCTCTTAAGTCCAAAAATGTTATCATTAGAAGAGATGTAAAGTTTGATGAAAATATATCGGCCTGCGAGCCTAGTTCGGCGGATGTGCTACCTCTCCCTATCTCTTCTACTTTTGAAAATATTTCTTCTTCAGATGATGAAAGCGAGGATGAAAATCCTCCCCCACCTTCTCAGGATCCTCCTTCAGCTCCTTAGCTTCCAAAATGGGTCCGTGCTACTCGGGATGCAGCAGGTGATCTTGTCGGTGATCCTACAGATCAGCGACGTACACGTTCTCAGTTCGAGAGAGCCTCTTCTTTACTGGCTCAAGCTTCAGTGAATTATGATCCTGACACCTTTGCAGAAGCTTCAGGCCATCCAGATTGGGAAGCAGCTATGAATGAAGAATATCATTCATTATTGGCAAATGATACATGGGATCTTGTTCCTCTACCAAAGGGACGAAAACTTGTTAGATGCAAATGGGTTTATAGAACCAAGTATGGACCAGATGGGAAAGTTGATAAACATAAAGCTCGTCTTGTTGCTAAGGGTTTTTCACAAGTTGAAGGCATTGACTATACTGAAACCTTCTCCCCTGTTGCCAAAATGAACTCTATCCGCCTTGTTCTTTCCCTTGCTGCCTCTTTCAAATGGGAAGTCCACCAGATGGATGTTAAATCCGCCTTCTTGCATGGGGACTTGCATGAAGAAATCTATATGGAACAACCTATTGGCTTTATACAAACAGACTCCAGCCTTGTATGTCGGCTTAAGAAATCCCTTTATGGTCTCAAGCAAGCTCCTCGAGCTTGGTATGCCAAAATGGATAACTTTCTTTTAGAATCTGGCTTTTCTAGGTGTCATTCTGACAATACTGTCTACACCAAGAAAGTGGGCAAGTCTCTTATCATTCTTGTTCTTTATGTTGATGATATTATCCTAACTAGTAGTGATCCCAACATTATAAACCATGTGAATTCTAGCCTTAAAAGGAAGTTTGAAATGACAGACTTAGGACACTTACATTATTTTCTCGGTCTTCAAGTCTTGCAATCCAAGGAAGGTATTTCTCTTTCCCAATCCAAGTATGCCTGTGATATTTTACGCCATTTTCACATGGAAGACTGTAAGCCAGCTCCTTTTCCCTTTCAGTCTGGAGTCAAACTTTCAGTCACTTGTACTTCTCCTGAAGTTGATGCTACCTTATATTGTCAACTTGTAGGAAAACTTTTGTATCTAACCCATACTCGTCCTGACCTTTCCTTTGTTGTTGGCCTTGTTGCTCGGTTTATGCAAAACCCACGTGAAAGTCATTGGAAAGCAGCTAAAAGAATACTTCGTTATGTTCGAGGTACAGTTCAGTTTGGGATTCATTACAATGCCGAAGCATCTCCTCTATTGGTTGGTTTCACTGATTCCGATTGGGCTGGTGAACCTGATGATCGGAAGTCTACTACAGGTTATGTGTTCACTCTTGGTTCAGGACCTATTACATGGGCTTGCAAGAAGCAAGGTGCCATTTCTCTTTCTTCAGCAGAAGCAGAGTATCGTGGTGTCGTCGAAGCTAGTAAGGAAGCCTTGTGGCTTCGTCAGATCCTTTCAGAGTTTGGCTTTCAGCAGCAGCTTCCGACTACACTTTGGTGTGATAATCAAAGTGCCATTCAACTATGCAAAGATCCAGTCCAACATCAGCGCAGCAAACACATTGAACTGCACATGCACTTCATCAGAAAGCTCATTCATGACCATGTTCTTGAAGTGCAATATTGTTCAACAGATGATCAAGTTGCAGACATCTTTACAAAGGCTCTCACAGAGGCGAAGTTCACTAAACTTCGATTTATGGTTGGAGTTCAGGAAGTTGTCACTAAGGGGGGATAGGCTATAGTGCCTCCTTCCTTCTCCTATTGTGTCATATCTGTAAATCCTTCAATCCTATCCCAAGTTGTTCTTAAGGGGGGATGTTAGGATATTCCGACACATAGGAAATAGTTAAGTACAACTTGGTCTAGTATAGATTTAGGTATAGAGTTAGGTAAAGTGTGTTTCTTTACTATGTACATTTTGTAACTTACAATCCGACGGTCACGATATGTAGTGATCCATGGCTTAACACCCGATTGGTCCATGATCTCTATTTAAAGAGCATGGAGGGTCATTTGTAGGTTAACCGTTCATGAGAGAAGCTTATGTAAATTTTCATTCTTTTATTAATAAATTGCCTGAAGTGGCCGCGTTGGCTCAGGCCGTGGACTGTTTCCCTCTTTGAGGGTTTTAACCACGTCAAAAGTACTGGTGTATTGATCTGCGATCTGTTTGTGAGCGGTGTCCTTTGGTGTTCTGTCTGAGGAACTTACCCTGTAAATTCCTACACATATTGTGTCGTAAAATTGGGTATGTAATTTGAAGGTCTATACCGAACGGTGTTCCCCCTTTGAGTGTCGAAAATGCAACTATCTTATGTAAAAAATATTTTAGTGCATGGTCCCTCATACTTAGACACCATGGCTAAAATATTAGAGGGTGGAAAAATTATTAATCCCCTCAAGTGTCAATTAATTAAATTTTCTGGAAAAAATAAATTAAAATCCTGAGCCAAAAATTTAATTAATTAGAGTCAAAATTAAAGTCTTAAAGAAATTAAATTCTCCAAGTGGAAAAACTCGTGGGTGTTAAAGAAATTAATTTTTTGAGGTCCCCCACCAAAGGAATATTGGAAATTTCAAGAAAACTTGAACCCTTGGACCTTGGTGGTTAAGTCAAAGTCATTTTTTTGAGAAAATTAGCTCAAAATAATTAATATTGAGCTAATAAAAAAATGGGTTAAATGGGAAATTAGAAAATTCCTCAAAAATAAATATTTTCAACAGTGGAGATTAAAAGATGATCAAATATTTTTCGACGGCCAATATGATTTTGACGAGAATCCAGCCAACTAGCCATTCTTTTTCCACTTGAAGGATTTATCTATAAATTAGAAGTCATTTGTGTCAAAAGCCATCGGATGTTTAACTAAGAAAATTCTACAGAAAAGCTGATGTAACGCTACTGTCCCGCTGGGAACATTTTTTTGAATCATAATAAAGACTTTGGGGTGTAGTTCATGGTGTTTATTGTCTACTGATTTGTGGTACGTGCTGGGTACGGGCATTCCTATATTGTGCTTAAAATTTTAAAAGTTTGTTTATTCATTAGATGGTGATAAGAACATTCTATTGGTAGATTTTGGGTCTATCTTAGGTGATCTGATTCGCCATATGTCTAAAAAGTTTTCTTGAAGAAAATATATAGTGTTTTCAGGTTCCCCAATCCTTGGGCTCCAAGTTCACAAACTGTGGATGTAGGCTGACCTTGTTTGGATTTCAAATATTTTTATGGTTTATCTAACTTCGCTAAGGCTGTAGCTTCAATTTATTTTCCAAAGTACACTTAGCCATTTATCAAAAAAATCGATAAAAAAAATTATTTCTTAAAATTCCTTTTAAAAGCATTGTATATTTGTATATTTGTAAATAAATTTGTATAATATTATTTTGTAAATTTTTTTTCTAAGTGGGGTTTTGGGTATTTGTAAATTTATTTTTGCAGGTGTGATCAAGCAAGAAGAGTTGGATTAGAGCTAGATCTAGGCCCTTGGATTATTTTTGTAAATTATTTCTCAAAATTTCTTTTAAAATCATTGTATATTTGTATATTTGTAAATAAAATTGTATAATATTATTTTGTAAATTACTTTTTTTTCTAAGTGGGGTTTTGGGTATTTGTAAATTTATTTTTGCAGGTGTGATCAAGCAAGAAGAGCTAGATTAGAGCTAGATCTAAGCCCTTGAGGGTAAGATCTAGCGTCTAAATTTTTTTGCAGGGCCAACCATTGAAGAATTTGCAGCAAACTGAAGATCTGAAGCAAATCATAGTTTTCAGATCTAGGGTTTCAAGTTTTAGGGTACGAAGCCTAGATCCACCCTCTCCAAGGCCAATGTCTTCCTTGCCTAGCCTTGCGTAAGCCTTTGTGGCCCCAGTGCCATCTTTTTAGGCCCTTCCAGGGCTAGCTACCTCTAGGCCTCTTAGACTTCCCTTTTTGGCCTAGCATTGAGTGTTTAAGGCCTTTTCAGGCCTAGACGTGGCCTCTAGGCCACTCGGCCCCCCTCCTTGACCCTATACAGCTGCCCTAAAGGGCTTGAAATGGGCTTTTGGAGCCCTTTCCTAGCCTCGACCTCCTCCTTCCTTCTCTTCTGCCCTTTGCCCCCTTTCTTGGCCTTTTGTTGACCCTTTTCAGTCTTCATTTAGCCGCTAGGCCTCCTAGGCCTTTTCTATACCAACGCTAGCCCTATTGGGTCTAGTGCTAGCCTCTCTTAGCCCTAGTTTATCCTCTACCCATTTCTAAAATTGGACTGAATATTTGTGGGTTTTGCAGGAAGAAATTAGCTCAAAATTGGTTTTTCCAAGTGCAAAATCTTTGAAGAAAATTTTGGCCACTTGGGCAAATGTTCTACAAGGCCTTGGACCTAGGATTTGCTTTTTAAACCCTTAGTTTGTCACTATTTTGCTTCAGCTGTCATATTTAATTCATAATAGTGAATTGGGTGCCCTAAACTCATATCTAAGTGGTCTAAACACCCTAATAATTTCATGGTAAAAATTTGCTAGTGTTTTGGCTTCTTGGGCATTGAATATCTAGCTTAGATCTTGTCATTTGCTTGCCGGAATATCTCTGCATAATCACTAGATCAGATATGATATTTTCTTAATATTGCATCTTAAAGGGCTTAAAAATCTAATTTTTCAATTTGGAAAACTTGTTCTAGCATTTGATAATTTTTGGGCACTTTTTGGCATAAGTTATTGCACTAATAGCTCACTGCTTGTTCATTTTCTTACTGCTGAAATACGAGTTTCCAGATCTGATATGTGCTGAATAATTCATCATAAGTGGGCTAGTAGCCTGTGTTTTCAGTTGGCAAGCTTCTTGGCATTTCATTGATCATAATTGGCTTCACATGCTTGATAATTTCTTAATCTAAAGTGTTTTCCTTACTGTTGTCCTAAAATTTAAATGATTGTTCATGGAAGCACTTGTAGCATAATATCTAGCCTTGTTCATGCTCTATAGATGATATCTGCTCTTGTTTCATGATTTTGTAGCAATTTAACTAACACATTTGTTGTTGAGTTGATCTATAAGTTCACATCCAATAAGCACTCATCTTAAATTTTTTGGGCATCTTGATATCTTGTGTTCTAAGTCATATTGTCTAATTGGTTAATAAGTAACATCATGATCTAAGGCAATAAGGAATCTATTTGATTATCTTGGCATCAATCGAACATCTCTTAATAAGCGGCATAATCTTGGCATAAGATTGTTGACAATCATCATCGGAATACCTTGAGAAATTGGTATCTTGTGGATGATTTATTAGTTAACATTGGCACCAAGTTATTGGCACTTTCTTGGTTGTAAGATTGCATATAATTTATAAGTACTCGTCTTTAAAGATTCATCATAACTTAAAGTACTTAAGCAAATCTTAAACTAAGAAACTTGTTAGTTCTAACCACGAAATTTGGTGGAGAGACTAGAATACATGAGATCTCCAAAACCCAGAAATTGTTTCTGGAAATTCCGCCTAGAAATAACTTAATTAGATTATTAACCAGTTTTTGAATATTTCTTAAGTCTAAACTTAGAGAATATGGTTAATTAATCAATATTAATTAAGTCAAGGCGAGAATCATCTAGAAACTCACACGGATTGATCCAGAGATGATCCTAACCATCGATTATGTTTTAATCTTGGTCGTTGGTGCTCCAACAAAGGAATATAAGAGGAGGTCGATGTGGTGATGGAGAATACACTTGATTAGTTCAATTTCTTGGCAGATCAATTTCCAGAGTAACTACAGTCAGTCGCCAGAGAGAGCTAGAGATCAAAGTAGTGAGTGACAGGTAGAGACAGTGAGGTTGGAGGAAGTATTCCAGTTCTAGTGAGTTCCAGAGGTAGAAAAGCCACAGAGAAGCTGACACAGGGGTAGGGCAGCAGCTTCTAGAGGCAAGTTTGATTTGTTGAGAGGGAGAGATGTCTTTAGTTCCAAAGGCCGCGAAGGAGTGCCGGAGCAGCATCTTTCTAGCCAGCAGAGGGTAGAACAACTTCATCAAAAACCAGTCAAAGGCTTGACGTCAAGAAAGTTGCGCAAAGCAGCGCAAACACTGACGCGGAGGGTCAAAGGGCCAAGTTTCTAAGGCAAGTTGTGTCGGGGATTGCCTGTGGGGTGAGGAAATTCCTCACTAGATTTTTGCCAGTATTTTTCTCTATAGGATTGCCAGATTTCAGCATCCAGTTGTACTCAGAATTTCTCACTGCTGCATAATAATAAAACCCTCAGTTGTTGCACCGGTTTTCCCGCATTGGGTTTTTCCAGGGACTTTTGTCCAAAAATAATTGTGTTAATTTTATGTGTGCGCTAGCATTTCTCAGCTTCCAACGTTTTATTTTTCCGCAGAATTTTATTTGTGAAGGTTGTAGTGTATTTATTTTGATATTTGTCATAGCAGATAAATTGTTAATTAATTAACAATTAGGAGAAATAATATCAGTTGCTGCAATAGGGTTCCAATTTGGAATTTTCACATGGTATCAGAGCGTTGTTGATCAGCTAGAAAGGTCAGAGGCGAAAACAAGGAATTTCGTTGCTAAGTGTTGGCAACAGGCCAAAATTCCCAAAGGCACTGCAATCCTTTTGCCAGGAGGCCGAGTTGCTTGAGGAAGACTGATTTTTTTGAGAGGGGCAGAAAAATTCAATCCTTCTAGATCAAGTGATTCCAGAGACAGAGTGAGCAGCTCAGATTTTTTGTTGTGCAGATCTCTAGTTCGACGCAGAGGTTTTTGTAGCAGTTTGCTAGAGCAAAGCCAGCATCGGGGTGGAAGAGAGAAGAGCACATAGAGGGAGAATTTTCCTCAGGGAACTTCTAGTCTCAAGAAGTTCGATTTTTCCTTGCAGATCGGTAGTCATTATGAGCAGATCTTCTCACTTCAGAAGGTAGTGCGAATAGCAGAGCGGCAACAAAGCAAAAGGAAAGAGGAAGTTTTCGATAGTTCGTTGAGATGGCCACTACTGGGCTTCGTGATCAGGACAGGTTGGATGGAGCTTCCAACTACGTCATATGGAAGGCAAGGATGTCATTCCTTCTAGATGAATATGGCCTGAAAGCCTATATTGATGTTTTAGTGGCGGTTCCTCAGGATGCAGATTAGCAGAAAGAGTACAAGAAGGAGAAGGCACGGGCGAGCAGTTGATCCTAGATGGAGTCAAGGATCATGTTGTCTCACATATAGCTGGCAAAGATATAGCCAAGCAGATGTGGGATGCTCTCTCCACGTTCTATCAGGGTACTTTCGAGAAATAAAGTCCAACCTAAAATGCACCACCATCGAGGGATTATTAAATCAAAATCACTATCAAACCTTAGGAAAAGGTTAGATCACCATCAAATCATAATTCCATACCCCTTCTCTAACTCGAACTTAAGGAATAGCATATCAATGAGGATACTAACATCATGAAACACATTCCACCCTAGATGATGTCTAGCAAATGTTACATCACAAAGTTAAGTCACCTAGGAAAATAGCCCCAATGGTTAGCTCAGTTGGTTGAGTCCTTGTCATTAAAGCCCCTTTGTGATTGAGAGGTCATGGGTTCAATTCTCTCGACACTCTCAGGGTCAAGCTCTGTGATTGAGCAGGCAAGAAGTGATCCCTTCGGGTGGATCTGCCTGGTGCAAATATTTTGTGGACGTAGTGGTCACCAATCTTCAAGGTTCATGAACGATAGAAAAAGAAATTCACCTAGGAAAATCTAACAAAGGAAACATGAATCATCCCCCATAGCAACATCATAAGAGAAAGGGACATCATAAAAGAGAGTAACCCATTTGACGTCAAGCATGTTCTCAGTCACACATCCAACATATATAAGGATAATATATAACACCTCCCCCATTGACACCAACATTATACAACAAGACACCAAGTCATTATGAAATATCAGCAACATCATAAAACATTTACCTCTTAACACCATCATCTAACCCCATGGGGGGCTAGAACCATCATCCGTATCCAAGATAAGCATATATACCAAACCACCATAATAAGATAGGTTGTTCGACATCCATCAAAAATGTAACCAAGGGATGATCCATAAGGCAAGCATGCGAGAAGACCACCAAGCAACAAGCACAATGATCATCCAATTAGGGAGAAGTGAGACTCCCCCAACCAAAGATCTATATCAAATGATATAATTCCATGAAGAGAGAGGGCTCCATGAAGATGACCTCCCCTCCCCCCCCTCAAGTCAATCCAAAAGCTCCAAGGAACCAGCATCAAATCTCCATCAATGTGATGAAAATCAGAATTTGGAACCTCATACAATATGAGGTGTAGCATACCAGTTTTTCTTTACTCACCTTGCTTAACATTTGACCTATTTCCCGTGTATTCAAATCCCTTATACCACTTAAAAGTTCATCCTCCTTGCTATCTTCACTTCTTCTTATAGTTATATAAATGATGCGAGTAATCATTCCTGTAGTGTGTTTTGTACATCTTTGCCCAATCATTCATTTTTTCCTGTATGAAACAAAAAAACATTCTTGTAAAACATGTTATACCCCATATGTCACAACTTACAAGGATAAATCTTGTGATTTTCATCACAAGATATGATTTTCAACATGACACCTACGAAGTTTTGGATGGATACGGGGTATGCACCTTCACATCTTGCTTGGAAGGGATGCTTGAGAATATCTTGGATAGTCATGAGTGATGGACCATTTATTTGCATGCCTTTTCTTGGATGAATCAACTTATTTGGTGATGATACTGCATCTCGGCATCATGGTATTGCATTCATATTGTATGTGGGGTATGACTCCTATGGAGGAGTGCCCAAGATGACATGGATATTTTTGACACTTGGAGCACTCTCTCATGATCTTGGCTATAACTATTAGTGAAGCTCTTCCCTCCTTGATGTGTATTTTATGTACTCCTAGTCCTCCTGATGGTTATTTGCCCCGTGTTGACTTGGTTGGAGGCTTATGCCATGAGCACACTTGTTTATGTGCCTTGGCTCATGACCTAGAACACTTTATAATGATGTGGACTAGGACACTCACCCATTGCTACATAGATCTCATGAGGACTCTTGAGCTTGTTGAATTGGCATGGTTTTGGCACTCGATCACAATTAGATCGTGATCTTTGAGGAGCATTCCACTTATCCTTTATTTGGCACATAGTTTGATGATGGTATTCTTGGAGATTGAGCCTCATGGCATGTATTTTGAGGTCTCCTTGATACAAGGATGTGTTTATAACAACTTGGCATACATTTCCATGAGATTTTGAGAAGCCATTTGCCTTTGTCCTTGTGACCCCTACATTGGGTGTTGTGACATTGCCTAGGGTATTGTGACTATGCCTTTGGCTTTGTAGCTTGTGCATTGGGCATTGTGGGAGAGTTGTCTCAGGTTTCTTGCATGTTGATATCTCTTTATTTAGTGGATATGCCTCAATTTTGATGAACAATAGCATGTCAATTGGTATTTTACATATGGTTCAAGTGCTTTCAAGTTTCAACCTATGGATGAGGGTTGATGACATTGTACCTCTTGGTGATATATCCCTAAAGTTTGAGGTGTCTATCATGATCCTATGGTGGTGTTTTTTTAGTTAGACAATTGCTTTTATAGAGTGCTGCAACACTTCATGATTCTTCAAGTTTACATGCTATGGTTAGAGGCATTGAACCACTCCTTGCTACACAATTGTACTCCATTTCTAGAGTGATCGGTTACATTGTTCTATTTTGATGTTGAGGTCGCACTTTATGATGGATGTGTACTTCACTTTCATAGACCACTCCCCTACTTGCACAGATGTGGAGCCATTTCTCGTGGATTGAAATTATTCTATCATTAGAGACAGGTCGTTCCATGTATGTGGAGGATAATGTGGTTTGTGTTGACCTAACACTTAATTCATGGTGTGTATTCTATTCTAGTCAACCTCCTATGAAATCCACTTTACTTCTCTTGATTTATGGAGAATTGTTACATTTTAGAACCATATGTACCATTTGGAGGGGCCATTGCACATATTTTGAAGGTAGGCACACTTTGGAGCTTGAGCTTGGATGACTTGTGGCACACTCCTCTAGAGCGCTCCATATTTTGATGACTCTTTGCACTTTTTTTCATAATGAGGATTTCCACATGAGGAGGTTGTTTTGCACCCATTCCCATGCTATCTTGTTGAGACAACCCACTATCTTGAGATTTGGTTCACACTGAGATCTTTCTCTTGAAGGGCACACTTATGGCAAGTCATTTACTATTTTTGAACTTGGTTATATGGTCAATCCCTCATCTAAAGAAGGTGTCCTACTCTCTAGGTTTGTTCTTGGAGATGGCTACTAAATAACCACATTATTTTACTATTGTTTGACTTGTGTACTGGAGTTAGTTACTTAATTGTTTTCTTTGAATATTTTATTGTATATTCTTAGAGAAAAATGTGGATCTCAATGATTGTTTTCTTTGGATATTTATTATATATTGTTTTCTTTGGATATTTATTATATATTCTTGGAGAAAAATATGAAAAATATGGATCTCAACAATTCATTGCTACTTTTAGTAAGGAAGTTGTTGAGAGGGTGATTAATAATAATTCCTTGGAGGAAAAATCGATCTTGAAAAACTAATACTTGGTTATTGTAAAATGAGAGAGTTGAAACATATATAGTGGTTTGCTCTCTATTTGTAAAGATGTGAGTTGAAAGTGCTACCAAGCTTTGGAATAATTGCTTCTATCTTTGTCAAGCTATTGTGAGATGGTTTTGCCATTTTGTTGAAAGTGAGGCAAATTGTTCTTGGTGCATTATTGGTAGCTAATGTTGCAAATTTGTGGATGCAAAAGTCAACTCCAGGGCTATAGAGTAGCAATCTTGCTACATTGGAAGAGGTTATGTATGATAGATCCTACTCCTTATCTTATTTGTTTCCTTTGTCTTAAATTGACAAAATTTATACTTTTGACATTGGTAGAGTTATTGCACTAATTAGAATCATTAGGCAGAGACACCCTTGTGTTGTCTTGAAAGTGGATGTTTTCATAGACCTTCTACTCTTTCAAATTTATGATCTGTAGTTGTTAAATTAGGGTTGTTGTTGTTACATGAATTTGATTGTCAACCAACTCCTAATCCTTCATAAGAATAGTTTTCTAAAGTTGTATGCTTGACCCCATAGCCCAAACGAAATAAGGCACTGGTCTTCCCTTTCATCACCACCAAAAAATATAGAGCACCAAAAATATTTAAGTTTTCTAAGTTCCTTTTCTCCCACTTTATTTACGACGTCTTCAACTTAGTTAACCATAGAGATTCCCCCCTAGGCTAGAGTCCATAGAGCCTAAATAGAGAAAGGCAAGGCTACTAAGGTGACAGTGGGTAGCTTGTCTAAGTTGCCCTTGGGGTCTCACAACTTGTGCTTAGGGACTTTTACACCAAGTGAGAACCTCAAAGGTAACAAAACACATTGAGGAAAAGACACATTTTTGTAGTTAAAGTATTCCCTTTTGCAATTGAATGATCATTGACTAAATTGCATTTATCTTGATTTGTTTCAGGGAGTCTGTAATCATGTTATGCCTTCTCTATCAAACAGAAACTACTTCAAGATGCCCGTTGTTCCTCCTTTCTAATTTTATATTAAATTATAATGTCCCTGTGTGCAGATCCCCTTTTCTATGTCATGGAATCCTGATTTCTGTAACTACAACTTCAGTAGGGAAGAGGACCTTGACTTGGATGAAAGCGTAATGCCATCAAAACAAGTTCATACAGGGAATGTGATGAGTGGCTCAACCTTTGAACCTGAAATTCAGAAAATGTGCTGTTCTCCGAAATGGACAGGAAGGCACACCATACTTTTGGGCCTCGAGGAAATTCTAGCTTCCCAAGAAGAGCCAAAACTCGATATTTCAAACGGAACGTCATCGTGGTCAGCTTCAGACTATTTGAAAAGTTTCTCTTCATCAACTACAGATAATCCAGCTCGCAGATCATTAGAGGGAGAATCACTTGATCTTACAGAGCCTCGTATGGAATCATTCTGGCATCATAATGTGTTTTCAGTATGATCTACAAAAGGGAAGAATAACGTACATGTGCTTTGGTCATCAGAGATTTGTAAGTAAATTTTGAAGTTCAGGCAGGAAGGACGTTATAGATTCTCATGGTATGGCTTCATAAGAAATTTCCTTAGCGAAAAGCTTCTGCTGTATTCTTGTACTGTGTCATCGCATGTACATGCTTCTTGCATCCCACTGTTTGGAACTGTCAAACTGTTAAGGTCTTAAAACACCTAAATGTATATTCAAAAAAAATTGGTCTGTAAATACTCGTAAATTATTTCATATGTAGCCAATATAGCCAAAATGGTGAGCTAGACAGCAAACTATCCTGCTTATTGTGAAAGAGGAAGTAGGTTGTAGTATTTCCCTCTCTTAGATCTTCCACTCCTTAGAATTCCCTGGAACGGAAGGGAATGTTCTATGGTCCATCAGGTGGAACAATTATGAATGCCAATTGAAATGTAGCGTCAATTATTCTACCACTTCTGGAAACACAGGAAAACGCTCTGTTTATTGCAGCAATCACCAGTATGACATTTAAATGGAACCCCTTCCTTGGTGGCATTCAATGCTTGACATTTTGGTGGTAATGATTCATCTATATTGTTTTATATATTCCGACTGTTATTTTTCAGATTCCAGGAACAAATTCTGATTTCATTTTTGTTACCTACTTGCTTTTTGTAAGAAGTCTTCTAACATGGATCTGAAAATTTTAATGTGCACATTCAGCATTTTAAAATAGAGGCGGATAATTACTATTGCTACTGCAATGTGCAAAAGGAATAAAACAGCTCTGGCGAAAACCAAGTATCTCAATTAAAATTAGATGGAACGTTAAAATAAAAGCCTCACTAATATCATAATTGCTCCATACAATTCATATAATTCATGTTATAAAAGTTCCACACCAGTAGTCTAGTGATTGTCGCTTTGTCCTCCATATTTAATGAGCATTTTTCCACTTACATCTCTTAATGCTATGTTATGGTTTTCTCTAATGGATATGCACTTGCCTCTCACGCTTACGAGTATGTTCCCTATTAAAAGTCTTTTTGTAATGCTAAGAATAAAGGCCTTTCTCCATGTTGAGACAGTAGATATCAAACCTTAACCACCCCATTGACAAATGAATCCAAAAGAATGGGTCCGTCGTTCGGGTTTGGTTCTAATTATGGGGCAAAGACTTCTGAGCATTTCATTTTGAACTCAAAGATGATAGAGATTTTATTTTCTAGACCAACTCATGGTTCACGGGACCATAACCATGTAAAAGCTAGAGATTTTATTTTCCAAACCAGTTCATGGTTTACGGGACCATGTAAATTGTATCTAAATAAATGGGCTCTATATCGTCATTTCGAAGAGATTCCCTAATGTATTAGTATTCTGGACACTCTCTTGCCTTTACATGCTTTGAAGAATAGATTTCATCTGATGTATTGGTATTGTGTAGGTTGCCTTACTACTTCTTTATTATTATTATTGCTAATGTATCTTTGAAGTTAATTGAAAATAAGATAAGAAAATATTTAAAAAATAGAATTAATAATAAGCATTTAAGTTTTATATATTAATTTGAAAAATATGGTAAGAAAATAATAATAATTATTATTATTTAAACTTCATTTTTATAGTAATTTTGTTGGGTTGATGCATCTTTAAAGTTCATTGACATATTTGGTAGCAAAATATTCAAAGAAAATAGGTAGGGAATTTTTTAAAAAAATAATAATAATAAGCTTCTAAGCTTGTGCAAGAATTTGTGTGGAGTATTATGGTCTTTTGTAGATAATAGAGTTTTAAATTGACACAATTAGATGTTTTTATAGAAATTGTATTATAACTAATTTTCATGTCATCAATGTGTTCGTTTTATTTTCAAAAAAAACATCAAAAAACTAGTGTATATTTATTTTTAGCAAGTGAATATGGAAAGGTAAAAAAAACTTATGTTCTATATGGTAGGAAAAATCCAAACATATGCTCTAAATAGTAAGAAAAATCCATACTCTGATTAACTTTGAAAACAATTTATTCATTATGTTCAAAATAATAAACATAATCAGATCTTAATACAAAGAAAAGGTCTGAAACTAATCCCTAACTCAAACCAAAATCATGTTATGTTCCAAATAATAAGCATAATCAAGACCTTAACACAAAGCCAAGGTCCAAAACTAATCCCTAACTCAAACCAAAATCATGTTATGTTCCAAATAATAAACATTATCATACCTTAATACAAAGCAAAAGTTCAAAACTAATCCCTAACTCAAACTAGTATAATATTAGGGATGTAATTAATAATATAAATAATAAAAATGGTAAATGTAATTTACCAAAGCTCACCAATCATGACCAATTACACTTGATTAAAACATATATATAACTTTTTTCAGATAAATCATAAATTCTTTTTGAAAATATAAATGTATGAATATGTAATTTTAGATTTTTTAAGAATTTTTTAATTGAAAAAAATAATAAATATATTATTTTAGATTTCTTTTAGAAAATGTGAAGAAAAATTATGAAAATTGGAAATTTGTGAATTAATCAATATCAATTTTATAATATTTGTTTGCAATATTGTTATACAACCAGCTTTCTTCTTTTGACTAGTTTTTGAAAATTTAAAAAATTTAAACTTGGATTTTTTTTTTAATAAAAAATTGTATATGTAAAAATATTTTTAAAATGATAAATGTGTTTTAAATTTAAACTTGTAAGTAATCAAAAACATTCAATCAAAACATTGAAAAATATTTCAAAGTTAAAGTAATATTTAGATTTAAAAAATAATCCATAATTACAACATAGTGTGATAAAGTTTAATATATTTTTTTTCAAAGTTTGATTTAAAAAATAATTCAAGATTACAATGTGATGTAGATATATACATTCTTACCTGAGTTTTTATGTGTTTTTTCAAAGTATTTTTTAAGCGTGAATATATACATTCTCACATGCATTTTTATGGTTTTTTTCAACCTTTCTTAAAAAGAAACGAACATTGAAATTAAAATTAAAGAAAAAAATCATTTATTCAAAATTGATAAGACATTCTTATTTACATCAGGAATTATCATAAATACAATGAATGAGAGTATAATTATATTTATTTTATAATAAATGTCATATATGAGGGTGGGTTAGTTTGAGTGGTTGTGTGTTGTGAATTAAAATAGGACATCGTTGGTTGTCTTTGTCGATATTATTAGGCCTCATTTAATGTCCCTACCAAGTTAGGTTTTTAACCCTGATTACTATCCTCAAAATAAGCAAAAATGCCCAGAGAGTTTCCATCTAAAGAGATAGAGAATCTCTTTCACCCACACACATGCACATATATATAAGGATTAGCTCAATTAGTTAACCATTTGCAAAAGGTGTGATGCAAATGAGGAGATCAAAGACACAAGTTCAAATCCGATAAAATCCTTGATTCTTGCATTAAGTAGTTGACACTTATATATTCCAAAACATACTTTACAATATTCCTTCTTTTTCCCTACACTTTGGAAAAAAAAAAAATCTCTCCATGCATATATATATAAGGGTTATCTCAATTAGTTAAATCATTTGCTAATTATGTGTTGCTAATGGGGAGGTTAAGAGCACAAATTCAAATCCAATAGATTCATTGGTTCTTGTAACTTGTAGTTGACACATATATATTCCAAAACGAACTCTACAAGACTCATTTTCCTTCTCTACACTATTTGGATAGAGGATGGTGTCAACTACTAGCTACAGGAACCACAAAAGAACTTGTTTTTGCTAAAGGTTAACTCAATTTATTAAGTCATTCACCTAAGGCATGGTGCGAATAAGGTGAGCTTTGTCATAGATTCAAATTTAGTCTTTGGCCCAAATGCATGGCATGTGATGCTCTTCCTTGTTGCAAGGGGCAAGCTTAAAAAACTATAATTTATATATTTTAAAGATCATCCTTGTACTCCTTCACTTGAAACATATCAAAATGAGGCATAAAATAAGTCAATTATTTTATTAAAAATAAAATAATAATTTAATTTAAACTCATAATATTTTTAATTTAATTAGACACTAAATTGGCATGCATGTGAGAGTAAGATCCCTTCTCCACTATAATTTAACTATTTAATTTACAAAAGTATATATGTTATGAACCTTTTATATTTATATTAAAACTTACAATATATAAGTTAATTATTAACCAACCTAGATTCATCTGAACTCTAGTTCTATCTAGAGCTGAGAGGGATCAAGTATTTTTTCACTTTAAAAGAGGTTTGGAGCTCAAGAGATTTGATGACTCTTTGCACTTGATAGATCCGGATTGATGCGAATCTAATTTCCTGGTAGTGAGTCCCGCTGAGCTCATATTGATACATTCTCATGACGAAACCTTGCTCTTTAGCAACCTAGGCAAATTCCAGGATAACATCTCTGTACATGTCTTTATTTCACTGGAATTGAATGTAGATAGTCACAATAATTAAAGGAGGATTCTGATGATTGATATAAAACATGGATGAAACAAAACTATACATGGATTGGCAAATTTCAAGTTCCATGGATAAAATGATTGCAACATACTTGCTTACTTAATGATGTATGATTGTTCTATAGAAGAAGACCATGCTAAATATTTCTCGTGAACATCATATGAAGTAGGATAATGTAATAAGGTGATATGGTTACTATTTGAAGCTTGTGCAGCGAGAAAAGAGTTTGTATCCAGTAGAAAGTAAAGGAACCTAAGGAATACTAATTGATGCCAGCTTAAGCCGCATATACCCCAATGATGCAGCTTAAGCCGCATATGCAAATAAAATTTCATGGCACACTATGTCCCAGGAATTTAAAAATTCCTTGGTAAAATCTTCACAAGTCAAGGTTTAAGGCCCCTTCAATAAACTCTATGTGGAAACATTTCGTTTAACTATCACACAGGTTTCGACTTTGGGTTATTTTCACCTCCGGCACTTATTAACCATACCCTGGTCTTTAGACTTTGGTTAAACTCAAACTTTAAACCATAATACATTAATTCCCCTTATTTCTATTATAATTCCCATATAATATAGATATTTCATAGCCCACACTTGAGCCTTACCTTTCTGCCATTCTTCAACCTTTTGCACGTATATCGATGCTCTCCTTAGCACATTAAATCTCCGTCGTCAATCTCATTCCTCAATCTGACGGTTATCACATCACCCGATCGCTAACTAGCTTAGCCGATCTCCACCATTGATCTATCTCGCTTGATCCAACGGCTATCGCGTCACCCATTCGCCAATTAGCTTAGCTGATTCCACCATTGATCACTCACACTTGATCCAATTGCTCTCGCATAATCTCACACAGATTCTTGCACGATCGTTATCAAGTCGCGAGCACGCGAGAAAAGTAGTTTTCTCGTGCTACGTGTCGGCCGCTAAGGGTAATCACGTGAAATTTTAGAATAATGCTTTCCACCTTTAGGGCACACGAGAAACTGCTTACCACTTACGAAGACCGCTCCGTCCTTCTGCGACACGTGACTTTAATCTTTGTCATTCATCTTCTTGACTTTATTTTGCGTGACTTAATCTTAGCTGCCTATCGCACACAATCTTGTCCATTGATCTAACTGATCCAACGGTTCTTGTACACTGTCGCTTCAGTACTTCTTCCTTTCACTGATTTCGATCTTTGATTGATCTTCCGCTTGACTTCTTCCTGAACTTTGTTCTGTGTATTCTTTAAATGCTACCTCTCCTGAGCTCTGATTTGGTTATTCAATTAGACTCCAACATTGTTCGATCATCGCAATACTCCTATGAGCATTGTCCTCTCTCTCGGATTCTTCTTGAATTCCCTGCACACTTATGTTATGCAGAATTACTCTAATCCACACATAGTTATAATTCAATTACTCAATACACACCACATAAACTCAGAAATCGAGTTATCTGTATTAATAAACAAACATTTACACAGGGATTTCTTCTCGGACTGATCTTCTATATCAGTGGCCTTTCATTTCCTGCCCGTAGGCTTATAGTCAAACCTATCTAATATCTGAACTAACTAACTGACTAACTGACTAACTCTATGCCTTTTAAGCTTACATTTATACAAAAGGTTCCATTAACCAATTTTGGTTCAGATCCTTAATTTGCTGGACTAAATCCTGAATATCCTTTAAGTTCACTTTTGACTCCACTAATCCTTAAGGATCCTCTTCAGTTCCACAAATCACGAAACCAATTCCTAATCTAAGACTTACAATTGATTTCCAAATCTCTCAATCCCCACTAATCACTCATCATCAATCATGTTCTCCTACATTCGAAAGCATTTACAAATATCCTCACAATATCTAATTAATTCCTATTCCAATCACTCAAAGCATTAATAATTTCATTAATTTGATACATAGGAATCCAACTTCCTTGAAAACACAAGACTCCCTAAGTTAACTAGAATATAATGAAATTGTTGAGCTAAATGCTCCTGCATCAAGCTCCCAAGGTTAAAATAAGCATGATCTCCTGATCATGTGCTTCCGACCTTTGTCTTCCTCGATCCCATTCTTTGTTCTATAGTTTTTCTTTCGTTGTTGTTGTTTGTTGTTGTTCTCCAGGTTTCCACACTTTATGTTTCTTTGCCCCACTAGCTATGCTTTAACAATCTGTTGATGTCTTTCTCTTTCTGCTGCTTGGCCTTCTTACTATTGCTTTCTTCTGAGGCACCTTTCATCATCAATCTTATTATTCTTTTAATCTCTGTCCAATTTATCTTCTAACTGATAATTACTTTTCCATTTGTTGTTGTACTTTGTCCACTCATCTTCAAAATGTTGTTTACTGTCTTCTCTTTGAAGTTGTTGGATCCTTACTACCACCCTTTCATCCTTACCTTCTTGTGATTTTCTCAATATCTGTATATTTACTTTCAAGAATAAATTATCCTCCAATTCCCTTTGTACTTGATTCCTTTCAAATACATCGCTATGATGTTCTCAATTCCAGCATATCTTCCATCCTCTTCCTTGACAACCCTTAGTAATTGTCCTTCACTTCCTTGACTGATTCTGACAATCAGTTTAACTTATTCAAGCACGGTATCTTCATGCTTTTATTTTTTCTCGTCAGCATGTCTGACCTGGCAACTTCCAGTCTTCTTCCATTCTAAAACTGACTCTTCAACTTGAAACGTGTCTGTCTCATCTTCATCAAATCCTGTAATCATAAAACAATTATCAGAATTAAAATTATAAGGCCTCATTACTTTTTCCCTTTCTGACAACATCTTAGTATGTTGCTCTGAGTTTTCCTTCAATTCCTTTGTCAACACATCAGTATGTTTATTTAAAGTCTCTTTCATATCATCTTTTTCAATGATATCTCTCTGTCCTGGTTCACAATAATGAACTCCTCCTTCTGTAATGTCAATTTTTTGAACTTTTATTACCATCCCCTTTTCCTTATGATTGTCATTCATGACAATTTCTTTGTTTTCCTTTTTCAACAATTTATCCTAAGTATACATCCTCTGCTTTTCCAACTTCCTTCTTTGAAAGTCTAATTTTCCATATAACTCAATAATTTCAATTGGAGTAGAATTTGGAAATTTCACACAACTTTCCATATCTTCCTTTGTTATTGACCAGTCATCAGATGTCCTTTCTCCCTTTGCTAAATATTTTGCATAGACTTCTTCTTTCTTCAATTCTGTGATTGTCTTTTCTTTGTCTTGAGACAAATCTGCCTCTCCTTCTTCTTCAATACACTTTGCCTTGTTGTCTCTCTGTAAAAATTCTTCAAGAGCTATCCTTGCCCCATCATTTGCATTAATATTTTCCTGCATTTGTTCTTCATCAATAACATTAATCAAATTCATTAGATTACCTCACTGAGACAATATTCCTTCTTTCTTCATCATAATAAGATCTTGATCTTCCATCTCTATGACAACTTTAAATCACTGTCTTCTCTCATTAAGTAACTCATCCATAGACTCTTCCTGCTGTAACCAGTCAAATTCTTCCTCTTCTGAGAAATTTTCTTTCTCAGCTTTTACTTCAAGATCTTCATCTATTCTAAAGACATCTTCACAAAGTTGCTTTTCTCCCGCAATACCTGCAATCATACACAAATTATCAGTTTTAAAAACATAAGACCTTGTGGTCTCACTAGATGCTTCAGTCATCATATCTCCTTGTTGTTCTGAACTCTTACAATAATTCATAAGATCTTCCACAGATCTCCAGTCGTCATCTTCACCCAGAACTTCACCCTGTTCTGTTTCACATATGGAAACTTCCATTTCCAACTCAGCTTCTCTAAGTTTTTCCACCAACCACTTCACTTGCCTCTGTTGTAGCCTTCTATGTAACTTAGACCACTTCACTGCCTTTTTCCTCAAGACCCAACATTGTCCTTGGTTTTTCTCAAGTAGTATCCTTAGTACATTGAGTTGTTCTTTTAACTTTGTAATCTCCTTGTCACGCTCCTCTTGACTCATTATCTTTCCATTTGCCTTGGCATCCTCCTTCTTCACTTTTCTTCTGTTGTGGTCTTACTCAGAACCTTTATTATCTTTGTTATGACTATCAGTAGTCATCTTCTTCTCTATCTTCATGAGTTCCTCACTCACCTACTATGAGTTGCATTAAAGCCTCTGCAATAGCAAGTCCTCCTTCCTACCACTTACCTCACCAAGCTTTCCTCTGTACTTGGTCTTTTGGCAAGCACTTGGTTCTCTATTCTCTGGAACCTCTTTAGGAACTTCTCTCTACTCCTTCTAGGCTCCAACTCATTTGCACCTTTTAAGAACACAACTGTCCTCTTGTATTTCAATCACAATGAAATACTAGGTTCTAGTCGCCTCTTTTTTCACTCAAAAATTCTTACCAGCTTTCTTCATCCCTTAGCAATTCTACCCACATCCTTTGTGGAATTTCCTTTATGATCTTTCTATGAGCTGCAACAAAACCTCTGCAATAACAAGTCCCCCTTGCTACATGATACCTCACTAAGCTTCTCTCCTCTGAGCTCAGTCTTTTGGCATCTCTCTGGTTCTCTCCTCTGGAACCAATTAAGCACTCCTTGCTCTAGGTTGTTGCAATCTTCTCACCTTCTTATGCTGCTACCTTCAATACCTCTGCATGATCTTCTTCTACCATTCACCTGCACTTTGAATGGATCGTTCTATGTTTCCTTTGCATTTGCAAATTATGCTACACTTTATCTATGTGTGCCTACTGCTTGTCAGATTTAAAATCTAATCTCCTCTTGCCTGCATACACACCTTCAAAACATAACTTTGTTCTAAGTTTTCTCAAAGAATTCTTACACACAGAATTTCCTTGTTCTTCTCTGATACCAAATGACGCCAGGTTAAGCCGCATATACCCCAATGGTGCAGCCTAAACCGCATATACCCATAGTATGCAAATAAAATTTCATGTCACACTATGTCCCAGGAATTCAAAATTCCTTAGTTGGTAAAATCTTTACAAGTCAAGGTTTAAGGCCCCTTCAATAAACTCTATGCGAAAACATTTCATTTAACTATCACACAAGTTTCGACTTTGGGTTATTTTCACCTCCAGCACTTATTAACCATGCCCTTCTTTCTCAAACTTTACGCCATAATACATTAATTCCCCTTATTTCTATTATAATTCCCATATAATATAAATATTTCATAACCCACACTTAAACCTTACCTTTCTCCATTCTTCAACCTATTGCATGTACATCAATGCTCTCCTTAGTGCATTAAATCTTCATTGTCGATCTCATTCCTCAATCCGACAGTTATCGTATCACCCGATCGCTAACTAGCTTAGCTGATCTCCACCGTTGATCTATCTCGCTTGATCCAACAGCTATCGCGTCACCCACTCGCCAACTAGCTTGGCCGATCTCCACCATTGATCACTCCCACTCGATCCAAAGGCTATCGCACAGATTCTTGCACAATCGTGATCAAGTCGCGAGCATGCAAGAAAAGTAGTTTTCTCGTGCTATGTGTCGGTCGCTAAGGGTAATTGCATGAAATTTTAGAATACTGCTTTCCAACCTATAGGGCGCGCGAGAAACTGCTAACCACTTAGGAAGATCGCTTCATACTTCTACACGTTTTCCACCCTTCTGTCGACACGTGACTTTAATCTCCGTCATTCATCTTCTTGACTTTATTTTGTGCGACTTAATCTTAGCCGCCTATTGCACACAATCTCGTCCATTTATCTAACTAATCCAACGGTTCTGTACATTGTCGCTTCAGTACTTCTTCCTTTCACTGATTTCGATCTTTGATTGATCTTCCACTTGACTTCTTCCTGAACGGTGTTCTTCATATTCTTTAAACGCTACCTCTCCTAAGCTCTGATTTGGTTATTCAATCAGACTCCAACGCTGTCTGATCATTGCAATACTCCTCTGAGCACTATCCTCTCTCTCGGATTCTTCTTGAATTACCTGCACACTTATGTTATGTAGAATTACACTAATCCACACATAGTTATAATTCAATTACTCAATACACACCACATAAACTCAGAAACCGAGTTATTTGTATTAATAAACAAACATTTACACAAGGATTTCTTCTCGGCCTGATCTTCTATATCAGTGGCCTTTCCTTTCCTACTCGTAGGCTTATAGTCAAACCTATCTAATCTTTGAACTAACTGAGTGACTGACCGACTAAATCTATGCCTTTTAGGCTTACATTTATACAAAAGGTTCCGTTAACCAATTTTGATTCAGATCCTTAATTTGCTGGACTAAATCCTGAATATCCTCTAAGTCCAATTTTGACTCCACAAATCCCTAAGGATCCTCTTCAGTTCCACAAATCACAAAACCAATTCCTAATCTAATACTTATAATTGATTTTCAAATCTCTCAATCCCCACTAATCACTCATCATCAATCATGTTCTCCTACATTCGAGAGGATTGACAAATATCCTCACAATATCTAATTAATTCCTATTCCAATCACTCAAAGCATTAATAATTACATTAATTTGATACATAGGAATCCAACTTCCTTGAAAACACAAGACTCCCTAAGTTAACTAGAATATAATGAAATTTCTGAGTTGAATGCTCCTACATCACTAATTGAGCTAGAAATCCAAAGATACTAGAAGCAAAGGCATGGCAACCTCATTCTCAATGAGCATAACATTCATAAAGCAACATTGCACATGTTTAGGATGAAGATGGAGGTTCACTATATGAGGAAGGAAAAATGGGAAAACCATTACAATGAAATCTAAATGAGCAAATAAAGTAATATAATTCGTTGTTGCAAGTTTCATTCATGGTGACTAAGAAAAATTATGGGATTAATACTAAGCAAGTAAAGGATGTGGCCCTAAATAGATGTGATGTAACCTCAAGTAAAAGATCATGTGAAGGAGGAAAAATTCTTAATGGATATCTTACCAAGCAAAGAATTGCTCACGGGGGCTTCATTGGGGAGTAATACCATACCACATGCATTCATATTGGGGGATAAAAATTGAGGAAAACATGACATAATATATTGTGGGATATATAGGGGGTGAGGGGTTTTTATATTAGTAGGTATATGGAGATTAAAGTTAATGAAAAATATAAAGGGGTATTATTAAAAATTGTCAATGGAAAAATGGATATCTACAATATCTAGTGAAAGTAGGGGTTTTTTAAATTGGAAAGGTATATTGAGTTCGTATTGGTAGGGGGTTAAATAAATATTTTTTTAAAGGTATTTTCCAATATGTCGTCAAATTAAGAGTATTGTTTAATATGTCACAAACACATGTGATATGTCAAAAGTTCATTGAGTGAAACCCCCATGGAATTGCTCAACACATTTGCTTAATGACGGAAGTAGGTTGTTTTTTTAGGAAAAGAAAGACATTAGCATAAATGAAATGACTGGCAAAACACTGTGTGGTGCATTGAGCATATGGAACATGTAATGTGCCCTTGTCAATTACATTTTAGTCCCACAATTTTATATCGCCATGTATAATAATGTAAAATCTCGAAGAAGCATTGTTGACATGTGTCCTCATTGGCATTTGATTGATGTTGCCAAGAAACCAATGACATGTCAAGAGAACATATTGGGGTTATATGGTAACATTGGGATTTAGATAACCATGTAATAGGGCCCAAATGCATGTGCTTATGTGGATAATAAAACCAATAAATGTAGAAGAAACTCTAAACAAAGGACAAAACCTCATTTTTTATTGTCAAGAAGACACAACAATGTTGATGATTGAATGCACGTAAAGGGTCAACCTTGACTTCATCAAGATGGTCAACATTGTAAACAAAAGAATTTCAATGAAGGAAAAGATTATGGAATTGCTTTCTTACATGGAAGAAATATTTGTACAAATTATGGGTAAATATTAATTTAGAATATTTCATAAGAATAATTGATGATCAAACCCAGGGAGAGGTAATTTTTTTTTACCATGTAAAATTTTTCAAAAATTAACTTTCTCAACAAGCCTATCTTTGAAACAAGGTTGGATATTTTCTATTTGAAACCATTTGAAACAAGGTTGGATATTTTGTATTTGAAACCCCCATGTACAGGATTTGTCAATGGTTGCAAGAAGGATTTTTTTATGCTCTCTCTCTCTCTCTCTCTCTCTCTCTCTCTCTCTCTCTCTCAGATTTAATATGCCAAATATTGTAATTGTTGTCTTAATAAAGTAAAATGATCCCATCTTCTACAATGGATTTGTATCTACCCTAGATGTATGAACTCAATATGAGCAAAACATAGTTCCCTCCCAAATCAAAACCCTCCACTGTTATTTTTTTCTTAAATGTCATATTTGTTGGAAATTTTTACCCCTATTTTTAAAAGCCAATAGTAGTACCCCTTTTGTTGGGGAATAAAATTACAGATTTTGGCAATCATGGCCTTAAATCCTCGTAATGTCGCTAACAAAAAAATTAAAATCAAGCCCCGAATAAAAAGGTGATATTACCAATAGAACATTTTTTTTAATTTAAAATGCAACTTGTTTCAAACCATGGCCTTAACCATAAGTGTAGTTGGAAAAAAATTCTTAAAATCAACCACTAAATTGATAGGTGGTGCTACTAGTAGAATCCCCTTTTTTCAAGCTTAAATTTTTTTATTTGTATTGAATCATTATACTATTTGGAATCCATCTTGATGCTTTCATAGTGGAAAAATTGGAGGAATCAACTTAAGAGGTCATTTTTACCAACATGTTCCAATTTGGAGAATTGGAGTCTAAAATCTTCTTAAGGTAGTTTTAGGCATTAAAAGAAGTATTTTAGCATCCAAAAAGTCTATCTTGTGTTAGACCCCCTGACATTTTTCTAGGCTCAAATACCTTTCCAATAGTACAAGAAAGATTTCAAACTGAGTCTGTACGCAAAAGTTATACCACCTGAAATTTGACCTTTCTATTTGTTCACTATGATTCAAGAGGATGCCCCGTCATCCCCCATTACTCATGGAAAAGGATATAGGTACGTGAATACTATGAAGAAGACTCTAGAAAGGTCAAATTTGTAGATGTAGTTGAGAGTTGAAGGAATCAAACATAACCCCTAGTTAGCTATCAGGTTATGATTATAGTTGGGCCATGAGGAGGAAAAGGGGTTCCTTTCATTTTGGTTGTATCTTTTTCCACAGTAAAGAAAAACAACTTGGGTGTGGGAGTGAGAGAACATAACAAGTGGGTTTTAGTTTTATATTATCCCATGGGCCACAAGTCTTATGTAACTCCACGGAGAGTGCCTTATCCTTTGTACTTGCAATATTTCCATTCTAGATAAAAGAGAGCAAAGATGCCTCACCTTCCAACTGGATTTTATGGTGTTAGTTTTTATTGGTATGTGCTTGCATTTCATTATTTTATATTTTTCACATTTTACCTATTGGAAGTAGAAACAACAACAAAAAAAATCATAACATATCTACAATCTAAAGAAATTAACCCTTCAGAGTATAGATTTTGGTTTACTTTAATAGATTTGTTGTGGTGAACTATCCAGTAGAAGATCCATGGCATATTACAAATCATATTAGTATCAAAGTAAGTTTATTCAAGTATTTGTGGGAAGTTGCAAGGTATCTGGGAAATGGTTTGAGAAGGAAGTTGTAAACCTCAATCATGGCCAATTAATATGTTCATAATAGTTATTGAGATCCAATGGAGGAAACATTTTTGAGACTAGAAGAAAAAATCACAAATATAAATTGTAGTGTGAGCCTTGTCATGGTGACCCTAACTAATAAGCTCAGGTTGATCAAAGAATATGGAGGTTCCAACTCAGAGGTCAGATTGGAGGGAAAATTGGGGGATTAGGAAGAACTAGAGGAATCTAAGAAAGAACATAGAAAGTGTAGTTGGATTCGAGTGCCACGGACCATTCATTGTCCAAGCTCTTAAATATGGAAGAAAATGTGTACATAAAGTTGTATAAAGATGACATAAATGATTTGAAACTAGATCACTGGTTGCAAAAATTAGAGGTTCATTTTAGTGTTCACCACATAGATGAGGGACAGAAAAATAATTTGCTCGTTTGAAATTAGAGGGCCATGCCTTGACTTGGTGGGAAATCCTTATGGAAACCCTTAGACTGGAGGGATATCCTTTGGTAACTAGGTGGGAGGAATTTAAAACTCTCATAAATTTCTAATTATACCCCAATGGGTATGTGGAGGACCAGTGGCATCCGGTCAAATTACTTTAAGCATAGATAGGGGCGGTATGTACTAGAGTACATCATAGAATTTAGGAGGATGGGAATAATGTTGGTTATCTCTCCCAAGAACCCAAATGTACTCCTCAAGTATCTAGGTGGTCTACACAATAATATGTGAAAGCAAGTGATGCTAGTCAAACCTACAAAAATGGATGAGGCTTTTGTATAGGCATAATAACTGGAAAACATGGGTTAAAAGAAATGGCAGTCAAATTATTCAAAGCAAAGGGAACACTTGTTCCAAGGAGGGGAAGAAGAAGTGGAAATATTGTATGTTGGAAAAGGAGATAGTCATCCACATAAATCAATAGTGACTATAGTACCTATAGTCCCAATCTTAAAGAATGTAACTAGCTTCAGTCTTCATTATTGTAGTTATCAAAAGAAAATTTTATTATTAAAGAAAAATGACTTATTAAAGCATGGGTTTTGTGCTTAGGTCAGTGTTTTCTAGGTCAAAGTCCCCATTGAGGACTTCTAGGTTTTGTCTTGAGTCATTAGAGTCATTGTCATTATTATTAGACCCTTCTTAGGCTTTTGTATAAAGTAAAAAGAATTATTTTTAAGTCAAAAAGATAATTTGTCACCTCCACACCAAGTTGGCCCTGCCCTCAAAAAGTCAGCTTGGATTAGGGAAATTTAACCTCAAAATAAGCCTATATATTGAGAAGTTCAACTTCATTTGGAGAAAATCATCAACAAGTTCGATCTCTAAGAGAAGTAGCTAGAAAAGAATGTGAAGTTGCAGGAGAAGAAGGAGAGACGCTGGAAGAGGAAAATTGGTTTTATGGGCTATCTTTCTCTCACACGTGCGAAGTTATTGAGCTAAAGTTGGGGCCGAAATTTTGTATGTGCTGCAGAATCGAAGTTCTGAAGCTGGGGGCCGAAAATCTTTTGTTGGGGCCGAAATTTTGATCTGAAGTTACACTTTGAAGGGTTGTGACTTGGAAGCATGAGTAAAGGACATCTACAAGGAAGAAGGGTTGACTTGGTGGTTGGAGGAAGTCTTTGTCTAGGTATAAGAATTTTGGAAGTGTCTCATCTTGAATTGAATTATTGAAGGAAGAGTTCTTGACTGGGTTTCCCCTTATAGGGGTTTTGCCCTAGTTGTGCGTCTACATCTTGTGTTCTTGTGATCTTCACATACACATAATTTGATGATTTCTTGATGAAACATAATCTAATAAAGAAGTAAAAGAGGCCAACATAATTCACAAGTAATTTTCAAGAAAGAGGAATCAAACCCTAATATATACTAGCATTGATTTCTCAACACCAAAGTAAGTTACAATAAACCATACACTACAATTGGATGATACTTTCTAACAATTTCATTTAGCGATCAAGTACAAGAAGGGAAACACAAACAATTTGGTCGATATGCTTTCAAGACCACCTACATCAAAAATCATAGCTTTGGGAGCTCTTGTGCACATGGATCCTTTCACTCATGATGCATATACATAGGATGAGTACTTCAGGGAGGTGTATTAATAACTACAAGGCTAGAGTCATGTGGGTGATGGTGGAAGCATAGTTGAATACCATCTCTAGAATGGATTACTCTACATGATAGACAATTTGTGTGTTCCTAAAAGTCATGAGTGACTACAGTTGATTAGAGAAGCTCACACCTCCAATGTTGTAGGGAATTTTCATGTTGGAAAGACAACTGCCAATTTGTAGAGGTATGTGTATTGGCCCAAGATGTAAGAATATGTAGCTAGGTTCATTTAAGGATGTATACTTTGTTGTACCAACAAGACCAGTAATAAGAAATAAGATCTATACCATCCCTTACCAATATCAACTCATCCTTAAGAAATCATTTCCATGGACTTTGTGGGAGGTTTACCAACAACCAAGAAGGGGCATGATTACATATTCATGGTAGTTGACAGAATCAGTAATATTTGCATTTTCATGCCCTATAAAAAGACCATAAAGGAGAAAGAAGTCATAAACATGTTCTTTGAAAAAATTTGGGTGCACTTTGGGATACCAAGGAGCATTGTTTCAAATAAGGACACCAAATTTCTCAATGCATTTTCGACTACATTGCGGGAAATATGGGCATGAAATTGAAGAGGTTTGTAACATTCCATCCATATTCAAATAGGAAAATAGAAGTATTCAACAAGAATTTTGTGGAGGTTTTGAGGAATTACAATCGTATGCATCCAAAGACATAGGATGGAAAATATAGTGTATATATACAACACTCTTATAATAAATCATCCCACACTTCTACCTGTAAGTCCCCATTTGAAAAAAAATGGATATTTTCCACCTTCACCTTTGGATGTTTCCTATAGGAAGAAAGGAGGAGTTAGTGGCAATCCCATATAGGAAGCTTTACGGGCATAAAAGATGTTGAGAAGATCAAGCATATCCATTTAGAAGTACATCAGGCATTGAAGAAGTCATATGAAAAATAAAAGGCTAGACATTATCAACACAAGATAAAGAGGTCATTTATAGTGGGAGATAGAGCATGGTTATAGTTGATCAAGGAGAGGTTGCAGGGTACTAGTAAGAAAATCAAGGCTTTGTGATATGGTCATTTTGATATATTGTAAATGGTGGGAGATAATGCATATAGGCTCAGTCTACTCACATACTTGTGCATTAACTTAGTGGTAAATGTGGAAATTATAAAACTCTATGAGCCTTCCATGTTGGATCGGGTATAGAATCAGATCCCAGTTTCCATAGAGGACTTAGCTCTAAATGTTTAGGTAAAGTTGACAGAGGATACATTGTTTTAGAAGAGGTCTATAACTAAAAGACAAGGGCAACATGAACTTTGGTAGATTGGGCTGAAAGGACATCTTTTAAGCAAGGCTAAATGCTACTCCAGGAAAAAGGTAGAGAAAAATTTCCCTTACCTCATTCAATAAAACATTTTTGGGACCAAAATCCTCCCAAAATGGGGAGGTATGAATTGGATTGTATCACTACATTATTTTTCATCTATCTCGATGCTTTTAGAGTAGAAATATTGGTGGAATCATCTTACAAGGTCATTTTTACTAACAGGTCCCGATTTGGAGAATTGGAGTCTTAAACCTTTCGAAGTCATTTTGAGACATTAAATGAATATTTTTGGGGTCCAAAAATTGTTACTTTTGTCAAACCCCACGTGATTATTCTACACTCAAATACCTTTCCGACAATGCAATAAATACATCAAACAAAGTTCATATGCAAAAGGCATGTCACATGAAAGTTGACCTTCTTGTTTGTCCACCATGATTTGAGAGGGTTCCATGTCATCCCACATCATTCATGGAAAAGGAGATAGCCGTGTTAATACTATGAAGAAGACTCTAGAAGGGTAAAATTTGTAACTATAGTTGAGATTTGAAGGATTCAAACTTAACCCCTGCTTGACTATTAGACTATGTTATAATTGGGCCACTAGGAGGAAAAGGGGTTCCATTCAATTTTATTTTATCTTATTCCATAATAGAGAAAGACAAATTGGGAGTGGAAGTGAGATATCATAAAAAAGGGGTTTGTGTTATGTAGCATCCCATGAGCCATGGGTCTCAGTTAACTCCATAGAGAGTTCATTCTCCTTCGTATTTGCATTATTTCCATTCCAAACAAAGAGAGAGAAAAGTAGCCTTACCTTTTGTTGTCAGGCATACAACAACCCCTCAATTGTTTCCAAAATAAATGGGGACCCTATTAAAAAAAAATTGACTTTTTATTTTCTTGTGAAAAGTATTCATAGCCTTTTCTTAATGCTTTTGTATGAAATTCCTAATTTTCTTTGATTTTATAAAGTCTTGTGTTAGAGTTTTTGTGAAAAAATTGGACTCCTTCCCCATCAATCCACCCATCAGTGTTCACCTAGTTCCTCCATGTGATGTACTTTTCTACCCTATATGCCCAAATGTGCATGTTTAAACAATCGTATTTCTTTCCTAATTGCATTAGTTTTCAATGAGCTTTAAATTTTGTTGGATATCCACCCATTTGGGTTCACACAATGACTAAAATGCTTTGCACCCCCACACCCTTAAATGATTGAATATCTTGTTAATTCATGGTTTCTTGATTAATAACTAAGTGTAAAGCTCAATTACAATTAATTAAGGCTTAGTTATGAATCTTCCCATCCAATCTCTCCTTCAAGCAATAATGTTTTACATACCCCGCACCTGGAAATGGTCGGATTTCATATTAAGTTTACATAATTATTGAATTAGGTTAGCCAGATAAGTTAATCATGATTAAGAGTGAATCAACTAAAATCCAGTGTTCAATTTCACTAGATGATTGCTACCTATTACACCTCCCAAACCCCAGATGCCCAGATAAGACAATAACATAATGAAACTCGTAAACTAATTTAACATTTTTTTTAGTGGTTTGACTTGCAAGGGATTTGAACTTTTAATATCATGGTTTACACAATACTTCATAACACAATGATCACCAATTGAGTTCCCCCCCATGGGCTGTAAATTATTTTAACATTAATTAAAAATATTCTTACTCCTTATTTAAACATAGATCAAAGTTCAACCCCCAAATCTAGTCTCCGATCTACAGAAGTCGTCTAAGCATGAACACATCCCCCAACCTCCGATGCTTGGATTGAATTCTTTTGAGTCATTCATTGGTCATTGATAATTGATTTAATGAGCATAGATTGTTACACTATGAAACCTTTGAATACCTCTAGCCTTTGGTAAATGGTGATATTTAAGCGAGCCGGTATCAGTTTTAGAGGAAGGTTTTCTCTCAATTTAGGTTGTTTTAGTAATTTTGTTACAATAATTCCTTATTTCTAGTATTATTTTAATATTTAGAGTTTTTATAATTGCCAAATTTGTCTACATAGTTAAAAAGGGAAAAGGAGGCAAGCCTAAGGATATCAAGGATTGCCTTTAAACAAAAATTGTTAGGAAATCAGAGAAGGATCAAGACCAATCCCTTGGAAAGTGAAACAAATTCAATTACGTTGAATAAATAATATAGTTGATAGTCGATTTTGGCATATTCAATAACAGTCCTAGTAGTTGGACTTTTAATTTCAAAACATGATTTCAAAAACTATTTCATCCATTCAACAAATTTGTTATACATAGTGTTATTTTGTCGTTTTAAATTTTTAGTAAATACTTTGTTAAAAAAATAAACCATATCGTTTGGTACAAAAAAATTTACTCTATATATAAGTCTCTCTTTCATGAGGAGAGGGTTGGTCGGATGAATATTATTGAAGGAACCTAATATTATCTATCAGTTATTTTGATCATTTTTTAATACCTAAGGAACCTTTCAGAAAGTCTATTTTGTTCAGCAAAATCCTGTATATGTTATACTATTATATGCATATGTGATTTTGATTGGATATGAAATTAGGATATGATGAAATGTTGTTAGGTCCCTATTATACTAGTGTATTCCCTTATTATTATTGTCATTGTAGCCCGTTATTGTTATTGTTGTGTCCATGTTGTCCCCATATTGTTATTATTGTGCCCCATAAAATCTCACTATTGTTATTGTTGTGCCCTTACATTATTATTGTTATGTCAGCTTTGATTATATTGTGACCCCTTAGACTCCTATATATAGAAGGGAGGTCTTGTCATTTGTATCATCCAAGAATTGTTCATTTGTATAATGTAAAAGAGGTTTCCCCCTAGAAGAGGCTGATTTTGAAGTTGTTGATCTATCTTTTCTTCTATTTTGAAAGATGGTTGCATAACATTTGGTATTAGAGCTTTGGATTTTAGGTTTTCGCTGCTTCAAACAGGGCATTGTAGAATTTTCGCTATAAATTTTTTTCTACTAATTTTCAGAAGATGAAATTAAAACTCATTTGAGCCGAAATCTTGATGAACCTTGGGTACAAATTTCAGATCTTGTCTCGCTATATTTTTGAAGATATGATCCAAGGAAGTCATGGTTTTTGCATGCTCCCGAATTATATCTCAAACAGGCGACCTAGGAAAAATCGTCATAACTTTCTCTCTGAGCATCAGATTGAAATTTAGTAAAAAGGTACAAAAAAAATATGGACTATAGTTTTCTTTATATTGTTTCCAGGTCCGAAGATCGAAACAGTGACACGTGGCACTTCGTACAAGTTCGCTCTACTGAACCAGTCTATAATCAAGTCGTCGTGGGAGATTTAGAATAAAGCTTTCTTGGAGAATCCAATTTTGATCATATTTGTGGGGTTGGAAAGAGGACTCAGAGCGCTACTACAAGATGAAATTTCAAACTTTGGAGATCCTAAATTTCATAGATACAATAGATTCAATATCGAGCTCCTACAAAGCGAAAAAATGTGTGTAATATTTTTAAAATTTTGCATAAGTTTGGTTTGAAAAATTAGTTTGAAGGAATTCAAAGGGCATAGTGAAGCATAATTATCATTAATTGATGCGCCGAAGAAATAAAATGGAAACACCTAGTAAGCAACATGAAACCTCTAGCATGACTCATGAATAAGAGGAAGAAATGCAACATGATATATCAAAATTACAAGATCAAATGCAACAACTTTCACTCTCACAAAAAGTAACAGAAGCTAAGACAGATGGTTTAAAGAAAGGCGTGGAAGCTAATATGGATGGTGTTGAAGCTAAGATGGATGGTTTAGAAGTAAACATTGAATATTTGAAGAAATACATCAAAGGTTTGAAAGGAGGTTTGGCAAAGTTGCTACAAGAAATGCTTCCTAATGGGAAAAAGGTAGTAGAGGAAACTCTTAATGAGAACAAAAGAAATGTTAGTCAGATTTTATATACTCTAACATTGGATTGAAGACCCACCATGTTCCAAAAATTGATATGAGGAAGTTTGATGGAAAGGATCCTGTAACATGGATACTACAAATGGAGCAATATTTCGATCTCCATAATGTGCAAAAAGACAAAAGGTACACATTATGACTTTATATTCGGAACCCAATCAGTTTGTATGTATCAATGGCTTTTCTCTCGTAAACAAATTGTCACTTGGGCAATTTTTACGGAAGAAATGATAGCACATTATGAGAATACAAAAATAAACACATTTTTTAGCTAATTGATAAATCTCAAACAAAAGGATTCATTGGTGGAGCACAATGAGGACTTCCAAAAATTGAATATAAGGGTAAAAGATATTCTTGATGAGCATAGGATTGATGTGTTCATAGGGACTTTAAAGGATATCATCCAACATGAGGTTCACCTTTGGGAACCTGGTTCATTGGAGAAAGCATTCAGGTTGGCAAGAAAAATTGAAAGCAAAATTATGGCAACAAGCCTACCAATCACAACTATAAATATGGAAGTGTTGTTGCCCCTAGCCTTCCACAACCTACAAAGTTTACACAACAACAATTGGAAGAAAAAAGAGCAAAAGGGTTGTGTTACATTTGTGATAGAAAATACACTAAAGGGCATAAGTGTACTGAGAAGAAATTATTTTACATAGATTGTGAAGAGGGAGAAGAAAAGGAACCAGAAACATTAAAAGAAGAGGATACACACCAGGAACAAACCCCAGAGAAATAAGAAATGAATTCAACCATATCTTCTAATGTATTGTACAGAATTACCCCTCCTCAAACTATCAAGATAGAAGGACATATCAAGAAGAAAAAGGTAATAGTGATGAATGATTCAGGCATCACCCATAATTTTATTCATTGTTAGATAGCGAAGGAAATGAATTGCTTCCTATAGCCAGCACCAGAGTGTCAAGTGATGGTTGCAAATGGAGGAACCATAAATTTCTGTAAAAAGTGCCATAATATCAAGCTATCCATGGGAGAATATGTGTTGAATAATCCAATGCTTTCCATTCCAATGGGTGATGCTAATGTTGTACTAGGAATCCAATCGCTACAATCTTTGGATATGATAGCTTTTAATTTTCGAGAACTTTTCTTGAATTTTTTTTCAAAAAGAAAGGAAGTTGAATTAAAGGGTATCGCAGGGAAACCGGGAACCACATCGAAATCATCTATTTCTCCATATCTCCAAAGAGTCTTGGACAACCATTCCAAGGTATCTGAGACTCCTAAAGGCCTCCCACCTATTTATGATCATGATCATGCTATTCATTTGATTCCAGGAAGTGTTCCTCCAAACATTAGGCCTTACAAATATCCCTATTCCCAAAAGAGTGAAATTGAACATATGGTTGCAGAAATGCTAGAGGCGGGTATAATTCAACCTAGTCAAAGTTCTTTCTCTGCTATAGTAGTATTGGTGCACAAGAAGGATGGATCATGGTGCATGTGTCTAGATTATAGGGAGCTCAACAAGATCATTATTAAAGATAAATTTCTCATTCTTGTCATTGATGAATTATTATATGAATTGCATGGAGAAATTTACTTCACCAAGTTGGACCTTCGTTCAGGATATCATCAAATCAGAATGATTTGAAGACATTCTGAAAATAGAATTTAAAACTTATGAGGGTCATTATGAATTTTTGTTATGTAAAAGAGGTTTCCCCCTAGAAGAGGCTGATTTTGAAGTTGTTGATCTATCTTTTCTTCTATTTTGAAAGATGGTTGCATAACATTTGGTATTAGAGCTTTGGATTTTAGGTTTTCGCTGCTTCAAACAGGGCATTGTAGAATTTTCGCTATAAATTTTTTTCTACTAATTTTCAGAAGATGAAATTAAAACTCATTTGAGCCGAAATCTTGATGAACCTTGGGTACAAATTTCAGATCTTGTCTCGCTATATTTTTGAAGATATGATCCAAGGAAGTCATGGTTTTTGCATGCTCCCGAATTATATCTCAAACAGGCGACCTAGGAAAAATCGTCATAACTTTCTCTCTGAGCATCAGATTGAAATTTAGTAAAAAGGTACAAAAAAAATATGGACTATAGTTTTCTTTATATTGTTTCCAGGTCCGAAGATCGAAACAGTGACACGTGGCACTTCGTACAAGTTCGCTCTACTGAACCAGTCTATAATCAAGTCGTCGTGGGAGATTTAGAATAAAGCTTTCTTGGAGAATCCAATTTTGATCATATTTGTGGGGTTGGAAAGAGGACTCAGAGCGCTACTACAAGATGAAATTTCAAACTTTGGAGATCCTAAATTTCATAGATACAATAGATTCAATATCGAGCTCCTACAAAGCGAAAAAATGTGTGTAATATTTTTAAAATTTTGCATAAGTTTGGTTTGAAAAATTAGTTTGAAGGAATTCAAAGGGCATAGTGAAGCATAATTATCATTAATTGATGCGCCGAAGAAATAAAATGGAAACACCTAGTAAGCAACATGAAACCTCTAGCATGACTCATGAATAAGAGGAAGAAATGCAACATGATATATCAAAATTACAAGATCAAATGCAACAACTTTCACTCTCACAAAAAGTAACAGAAGCTAAGACAGATGGTTTAAAGAAAGGCGTGGAAGCTAATATGGATGGTGTTGAAGCTAAGATGGATGGTTTAGAAGTAAACATTGAATATTTGAAGAAATACATCAAAGGTTTGAAAGGAGGTTTGGCAAAGTTGCTACAAGAAATGCTTCCTAATGGGAAAAAGGTAGTAGAGGAAACTCTTAATGAGAACAAAAGAAATGTTAGTCAGATTTTATATACTCTAACATTGGATTGAAGACCCACCATGTTCCAAAAATTGATATGAGGAAGTTTGATGGAAAGGATCCTGTAACATGGATACTACAAATGGAGCAATATTTCGATCTCCATAATGTGCAAAAAGACAAAAGGTACACATTATGACTTTATATTCGGAACCCAATCAGTTTGTATGTATCAATGGCTTTTCTCTCGTAAACAAATTGTCACTTGGGCAATTTTTACGGAAGAAATGATAGCACATTATGAGAATACAAAAATAAACACATTTTTTAGCTAATTGATAAATCTCAAACAAAAGGATTCATTGGTGGAGCACAATGAGGACTTCCAAAAATTGAATATAAGGGTAAAAGATATTCTTGATGAGCATAGGATTGATGTGTTCATAGGGACTTTAAAGGATATCATCCAACATGAGGTTCACCTTTGGGAACCTGGTTCATTGGAGAAAGCATTCAGGTTGGCAAGAAAAATTGAAAGCAAAATTATGGCAACAAGCCTACCAATCACAACTATAAATATGGAAGTGTTGTTGCCCCTAGCCTTCCACAACCTACAAAGTTTACACAACAACAATTGGAAGAAAAAAGAGCAAAAGGGTTGTGTTACATTTGTGATAGAAAATACACTAAAGGGCATAAGTGTACTGAGAAGAAATTATTTTACATAGATTGTGAAGAGGGAGAAGAAAAGGAACCAGAAACATTAAAAGAAGAGGATACACACCAGGAACAAACCCCAGAGAAATAAGAAATGAATTCAACCATATCTTCTAATGTATTGTACAGAATTACCCCTCCTCAAACTATCAAGATAGAAGGACATATCAAGAAGAAAAAGGTAATAGTGATGAATGATTCAGGCATCACCCATAATTTTATTCATTGTTAGATAGCGAAGGAAATGAATTGCTTCCTATAGCCAGCACCAGAGTGTCAAGTGATGGTTGCAAATGGAGGAACCATAAATTTCTGTAAAAAGTGCCATAATATCAAGCTATCCATGGGAGAATATGTGTTGAATAATCCAATGCTTTCCATTCCAATGGGTGATGCTAATGTTGTACTAGGAATCCAATCGCTACAATCTTTGGATATGATAGCTTTTAATTTTCGAGAACTTTTCTTGAATTTTTTTTCAAAAAGAAAGGAAGTTGAATTAAAGGGTATCGCAGGGAAACCGGGAACCACATCGAAATCATCTATTTCTCCATATCTCCAAAGAGTCTTGGACAACCATTCCAAGGTATCTGAGACTCCTAAAGGCCTCCCACCTATTTATGATCATGATCATGCTATTCATTTGATTCCAGGAAGTGTTCCTCCAAACATTAGGCCTTACAAATATCCCTATTCCCAAAAGAGTGAAATTGAACATATGGTTGCAGAAATGCTAGAGGCGGGTATAATTCAACCTAGTCAAAGTTCTTTCTCTGCTATAGTAGTATTGGTGCACAAGAAGGATGGATCATGGTGCATGTGTCTAGATTATAGGGAGCTCAACAAGATCATTATTAAAGATAAATTTCTCATTCTTGTCATTGATGAATTATTATATGAATTGCATGGAGAAATTTACTTCACCAAGTTGGACCTTCGTTCAGGATATCATCAAATCAGAATGATTTGAAGACATTCTGAAAATAGAATTTAAAACTTATGAGGGTCATTATGAATTTTTGTTCATGCATTTTGGCCTTACCAATGCACCTTCTACATTTCAAGGTTTGATGAATTCCATTTTCAAACCCTTCCTTAGAAAATTTGTGTTAGTTTTTTGATGATATAGTAATCTATAGCAAGTCTTAGAAGGATCATGTTCAACATGTTTATAGATTTCTCAAACTATTGGAGGAGAAATAATTATATGCAAAAACCTCCAAATGTTTATTTGGAGTACAATAGGTGGAATATTTTGGTCATATTATATCTCATGAAGGTGGTAAGGTAGACCTTAGCAAAATTAAATCTATTAAGAAATGGAAAAAACCCCCACATCCATAAAGCATCCGCAATAATTTCTCGGGTTGACATGGTATTATCACAAGTTTTTAGTAATTATGGGAGAATAGCAGCACCTCTAACAACATTACTGAAGAAAGATGCATTTTCTTGGACTCCAGAAGCAACGAAAGCCTTTGAACATCTTAAAGAGGAAATGTGCCAAGCACCATTCTTAGCTACACCAGACTTCACAAAAAACTTTATTGTAGAATGTGATGCCTCAGGAAATGGAATTGGTGTTTTTTAATGCAAGAAGAAAGACCCATTGTTTTTGAAAGTCGTCCAATCAAAGGAAAGTATTTACACAAATTTATTTATGAGAAGGAAATGTTGGCAATACTACATGCCTTAAGAAATGGTGACCTTACCTAATGGGAAGACATTTCAAGGTAAAAATGGATCATGATAGTCTTAAATAATTTTTAGACCAAATATTATCTTCGGAAGAGCAGCAAAAATGGATCACAAATATGTTGGCTTATGACTTTGAAATCATCTACAAAAAGGGAAGAAAAATGTTGTTGCAAATGCACTCTCAAGAAATGATGAGAATGTGGAAGCATTGCTTCGTGCCATTTCTATTATCCAACCAAACTGGATAAACGAAGCAAGGGATGAATGGAAGAATGGTGAAGAAGTGTCAGCACTCATTCAAAAGTTGCAGCAGGATCCCAATACATCTGATACATTTATCTGCAAAAATGATGCGTTAACAATGTAAACTTTGAAACGGGAACTATAAACTCAAAACGGAAACTCTGGCAAAAAAACCTCGAAAAAACATCAAAAACAGTGTTAAAAACGAAAAGTGTTGATGCTGGAATAACATTTTTTTTTCTTGGGTAAATTTCAACATGTTTTAAAAATGGCGGTGAAAACCAAATTTTTGCGCAAAAATGGTCTAAAAAACACCCTCAAAACGAAAAGTGTTAACGTTGGGAAAACACTTTTTTTTCAAAACTAAAATTTCAACTTTTCGAAATAATGGCGTAAAATATTTTATCATGACCCCGAAAAACATTTAAATTTAAAAGAAATAATGAAAACATAATGTGATGCAATTGAAGTATTCGGGCTTATGTTCAATACCGAAGTCATAATTGTCTAACCAGACTGCCCATCGTATGATGCAGATGTTAATATCGGCAAGTTCACATTTTGCTTTTATCATGCTTGGCATGATTTTGAGATTGGTTTGGAACAAAAATTTAACAGGTTTTAAATAAACCCTGAAATGAGATATACTTTTCTTGACTACGAGTATTCTTCTTGGTTTCAGAAATAGAAATAGTAAAGGCAAAAGTCGAAGCTTCTCGGTAAGACCTTCAGCCTGGGAGAGAAACTAGAGGAGTTGGTGCTTCAATGTCTACCTAGTTTATTGTAAATTCATTTGAATCCATTTTGTTGTACACCTAAATGATCATATTGTTATGGTGAAACAGAGTTGAACTTACAGACTCTGATCTTTGTGAGTGACTAACACTTTAATCCCACTGAGCATGACACTACAGGCGCAATCTAGCATCACTCTTATGAAGAAGAAAAGAATAGAATTCTGATTAATTGCTCGAAAACTAGAACAACTCAAATCGAAATTTATGAGGGACGCAGCCACTCATTTATAAGATTCAAATCTGGAGTCCCGTTATTACAAGACCAGTTAGTGCCGATAAAAGTAAAGATTCTGGTGCAAGTGGACAGTTTGCATCATCTCATCCCTTAAAGTCTTTCAACATATGGGGATCGAATCAGACACATTATTCTGGGCCAACCACTACTTCTTCTTTAAGCTAAGGGTCCACTACTTCACGTGTGAGAAGGTCTGCCACGCAATTGAGGTATCCAGGCTTATGTTCGATAACGAAGTCATAACCGTCTAACCAGACTGCCCATCGCATGATGCAGACGTTATTATTGGCAAGTTCACAGTTTGTTTTTATCATGCCTAGCGTGATTTTGAGATTGGTTCGGACCAAGAATTTAACAGGTTTTAAATAAAGACTGAAATGAGATATACTTTTCTTGACTACGACTACTTCTTTATGGCTTGAAAGATAATTGAATTCAGCTCCATGAAAGGTCCCTAAGGTGTAGCTGCAAATCTCTTCAATGCCATTTATGCTTTCAAGAAGAACGCCTCCCCATGCAGAATTTGATGCATCTGTTTCAAGGACATAAAATCCTTCATCTGTTGGGAGCTTGAGAGGAGGAAGGTTCTAAAATTTCTCCTTGATGGATTTCACCGCCTGGGTCATGGCTTGATTCCATGGGATTGGTGACTTCTTCAATATTTGCTACAAGACAACTAGACCTTGGGCTTGTCCTTTATAGAAATCTCTGATATAATTCAAACTACCTAGGAATCATTGCAACTGAGTCTTGTCTAGAAATTGCTCTGGAAAGTTCTGCTGGTTTAGGAGAACATGATCTTGCAGTGTGACACTGCCATTGGCAATCTTTAAACCTAAGAAACTTACATCTATTACTCCAATTTCTATCTTGGATTTTGACAAGCTAATCCATGTTTAACACAATGCTCACAAAAATTTTGGAGATGTTTCTAATGTTCTTGAATATTCTTAGAACAAGAAGTAAATCATCGATGTAGATAATTAACCAATCTATGCTAGGGAAAACATCTTCCATTCTTTTTTTAAATTCACTAGGAGCATTCTTTAAACCAAAAGGTATTACCTTCCATTGATATTGTTCATGTGGGACAACAAAAGCCATTTTGTAACGAACTTTGGCAGCTATTCCAATTTGGTAGAAACTTGATTTAAGATCAAACTCGCTGAAGATGTTACATCCTTTCAGTTTTTGGAGAAGCGTCGCTCGATTTCGCAGAGGATATGCGATATTTTTTAGCATTGCATTTAAGGGCTTGTAGTTGATCACCATGCGAGGTCGGCCTCGTTTGATCTCTGAATGCTTATTTCTTTTTAACCACATGGTGAATCGGTAACTGCCAGTCCTAATCTATGGGAGACCCAGGATCAATCCTCGTAGCTGCCTCTATAACACCATGAATACATCCAACCACCTGCAAGTCGGGTATACTAAGATCCTATGATTTTAGCAAGCGCAAACTCACATGTTGCCAAGACGAGATTGGGGAATCCGCCCCTTTAGCGTCCACCACAGCAGGGCAGTGTACTCAATGAGATTTGAACTTCAGTCTCCCAAGCTTCGCCCAAGTGACTTACCGCTAAACCACACATCACTGTACGATCTCTGAATGCTTGTTGACATAGAATGCTCGACAGGCCCCTGGGCTCTTGGCTAGTTTGATTAGGGCTTTGTTTAAAAGATCTATAATCTCTTTCTGGCAATTATCCAACTCAGTTGGACTCATCAAAGCAGCGGATGCTTTTTGTGCTCTAATCTATATATCATCTGCATATGGTAGATCGATCACATACTTTTCTCATGCCAAGAAAACATTGGGGTTATTCGATGTACACTGTTGGACAACCTTTTCAGATTTTTCTTTCAAATAATCTTGATGATGAGCTGTGGCGAAAGAAATGATTCATGACTTTTTCTAGACTTCTGCAGGCTTTGGTTGTTCTGGTTTTTGCTTGTGAGGGACGAAGAATGTACAAAAAAATTTGAGGAATATGTACAGTGTTACCATAAATAGTCATAGAAAATATGAGTTGGTGGTAATCAATAGAAATGGGAGACCAACGGATAAAGAATTTAGAACCAAAAATAATGTTGGTCGAGATGTCATCAAGTTCGAGGAATGTACATTGAACTGAATGGTCTTGGATGGACACAGGGAAATCAATTACCTGATGTAGCAGAAAAAACATTGAACCAGTAATGTTGGCACCGCCCTCCATTGATTTCTCCCAGTAGAAAGGGGGAATAGAAAGATGGCGAGCTAAATTAAGTTGAGCACCCGAATCAAGTAAACAATCTGAGGAGTATGTTTTACAATCAGGGGGACAAAAAGAAAGAGGAATATACAATTTAGGTTAACTAGCGAGGGAGAGAGACTTACCAAGATAAAGTGCAGACAGATCAGGTGAATCACGACATTGACATGGCCTAGAGCAAGTTAGATAAGGGAAGATTGTTCTGCACTGTCTAGGGCCTTAGTTGCTAGATGGTCGAAATCATCATCAGAGGATTCAGCGACTTCTTTCTCAAGTTGGTGCAACTATGCTTTGAGGACGTGGATTTTTGTGGCAAGGGATCTGACCTTTGCTTGCTTGTCGTGGATCTGCATACACGAGAATGTGCAGGAGGCGTGCTTAACAAGTTGCCGTTCTAGATGCTTAGATGGATGGTCAGTGTATAACTCAGCCAGATGCCAGTAGGAGGGTACTGAATAGGCTATTTCCTTCTCTTTTTGTTTGGTCATCATTTCACTGGATGACTCAAGTTCTGGATTGTTTAAAGTGGTCATGGCGGCCTCGATTTTTGTGATCTCATCATGAATGTTCATGCGTAGACTTATCTAACATGGCGGAGTTTGCTCTGCAAGCCGCTTGTTAGGCATAGGAAACATACAAAAGTGGTAAGACTGCAAACTATCTTCATTGTCAGAATTGCCATGGAAACCGGGAATGGGGTTTCCATCTTCTTCTTCTACCTCGAAATCGTCCTCTGGATAATAAATTTCTCCAGTAGGGTCTTCGTCATAATCATAATAGAACATATCCCACATAGTAGGTTCTAAGGCATCTGTGAATAGAGCTGCTAGTTTTGGCTTCTGTGTTTTTTGTGGACATTCATTTGCCTAGTGACCTTCCTTATTGCAAATAAAACATCGGACTGATTTAGCTAGAGTCTTTCGATATCGAAGGAATGGTCGTTTTTTTAAAAGACTTTTTTCCAGGCTGATATGGTTGCTTGTAAGCTTCTCCCTGAAACTTACTCACTGATGACCAATGCTTGTTGTCTGGATCTTTGGATTTAAAAGAGCATTTGGGGTTGCAATTGAAGGGTCTTTTACCTAAGTTGGGCATCTAGCCAATTGTTGTGCAAATCTTATTTGAAAAGATCTCGTTGTACTCTTTGAAGTCAGTCATAACACTTTTAGCTAAACAGTGTTCTTCAATGACTTTCTTGATGTGGCCATGGACCATTACTAAGGTCATGTCTGACAAAGAAAGATATTTATCTTCAAAATATTTGATGATAGCAATGGAAAGAACGCTAGGCATACTCTCGATATACCTCTTGAGGTATGTTGTATTAACATAGGAATTGGATTGGATGAGCCAATCTTGCATTTGACAAAAATAATCTTCCATAAGACCAAGATTGCTTAACTGTTTAGACATAAACGATTCACTGTAATAGCTTGGATACTCATCAACTGTAAGGCCGACAAACTGTGCACGTAGAGCAATGAGCAACTGAACAACAGGATCGTTATGGCCAAAGATGGCTCCTTTGGCTTCTGTGGAGGCGTAATGCCACCATGTATGTGCTAAGCCACTAAATCCATTGATAATGAGTTGTGCAATGCTACGGAGATAAAGGGTAGGGTCATCAATCTATTTTTTCGTTGCCCAACTATTGAGGACACTAATTGCATTCTCCATTTCGATATTAAGTTGACAATTTGGAAAAAAAGTGGGTTCTTGCGGCATGGATTGGATGGACGCACTCATAGCTGAAACTCCAGTGGTTGTTACTGATATGGGACGGGATGTTTCACCAACTTGGGTAATCTGCAAGGGGACCCCTGGTTCTTGCTTCACATAAACAAGGAGTTGATTTATTTGATCCTTTGAAAGGGCATGACCCTTCCCTTGCACCTATTGCAAGAAGGATGATGTGACGAAAGTAGCTTCCTTGATCTTTTCTTCTTCGGTTGTTTGAATCCCAAAATTCCACATAGGTAACTCATGACTAGCTACGCTAAAGCTGAAAGTACGTTGAAGCTTGTTCTTAGGATTATCTGTAAACATAGTTGGCTTTGATGGTTTGTCCAAAATAGAATATTCAGGGATCTAAACCTTAAATCCTAGTTTCTTGATGATTGGGGTAGTGATGGACAAAACTTGAGATAAAGATGTCAGTCTTTGGTCTAGCTTTGCATTGGCTGTTGTAAGCACTGATATGTCAATTATCTTGTGATCTAGCAATTCTAATCTTGCTAAAATCTTCTCGCACGCTTCCTTTTCTTCAGAGACTCCATGTTTAACCTTAAGTACATCTCTGTGCAAATCATCAATGTTCTTTGACTCCAGGTCGAGTTGTAGATTTGCATAGTTAAGTTGTGCAATGTTAGTAGCAAACATGGTGGTTGATTGTACTGTGGCATAAGGGATGAATTCCCTTTTCTTTTAACCATCATTGTCAAACTGTCAGAAAGATACATAAGGCAAGTTCTTTCCTGGAGTGTAGGATTCTTCTCTTGTGCTAACTTTGCTAGTTTTGTTGTTTCTTCTCAGGGTAGCCAAGTGATCATGAGGATGTGACGTCTTTCTGGCTTAGTAGTTGTGCTAAGCTTTTGTATCAGCATATTGCAGGCAAGGCACCACTGGTGTTGACCTTAGTGTTCGATAGTAAGCTTTGGTGAAGAGCTTGTGGGATGGTTTTGGACCATCTCTACAACCTTCTCTCGAAAGGTTGCTTGAACTTGGGTTGGTAACCGGAAGGATAGGATAGTAGTGTTAAATGGAATTGGGCGTGCTTTGGCAACCTTCTTGTTGTCTTCTAGTAAGGTTGATTGGAACACTGGTCATATTTAGTTTCCAAAAGTTCAGGGTATTGGATTCCAGTCCATTCAAATGTAATAGGAGTTGTAGATTTACTGGAACTAGATTCCACCTCACTTACAAGCTGCGGAGTATGATGAATATGGGGTTGTAGTGGGGGCATACTATGATTGCCAGAGCGAACAACAGTGAAAATTTTGCGCTGGATTATTTTAGATGGGCGTTTCATATCAAAACCTTGGGGATAAATATCAGCTTGCAGAAGGTTGTAGATGTAAGGGTCATCTAATGATACAAAATATTTGGGATAGACAGTACCAAAGGCAAGGTCGTCATGTAGAGGGCTAGCAAATCCTCTTATTATGGCATCAGATAATTGGTTATGCCAAGTATCTATCACAATGCAGAGGCTATTGATATTCATGGATAGTAGAACAAGGGCATTCAGGCCAAAACGGATTGCGCCCAGATGGCAATATTTGTAACCATGGGATTTTGCCCAGTCGATTTGTGATTTTTCAAGCAAGGGGATTTGTGTGGGTTCATCTTGAGATGTAAAACTTACATCGACAGAATGAAACCAAATCTAAGAAGAGGCAAAATATTTATAAAAGGGCATGTTATATACTTGAGCAAGTAAAATTGGCGAGATCTGCCAATTCGGATTGGGGTCGGTTTCAGAAATAGAAATAGTAGAGGCAGAAGTCGAAACTGCTCGGTAAGAAGACCTTCAGCATGGGAGAGAAACCAAAGGAGTTGGTGCTTCAATCTCATGTGGTTTATTGTTGATAATTTTGAATCCATTTTGTTGTACACCTAAATGCCTTGCCTTCCACCTACAACAAATGGTCTATGCTCTTCTAGCTGCGACCTAAAACTTGGTGATTCTCGGGACACGATACAGGTCCACTACAACAAAAGAGGATGCAATTATATCATATTTAAACAGACACAGAAACAAACCAACTTGGCTCTGATACCATTAAGACTTGGGATCATATTGTTATGGCAAAACAAACTTGAACTTACAGACTCTGGTCTTTGTGAGTCACTGATACTTTCATCGCATTGAGCATGACACTACAGGAGCAATCTAGCATCACTCTTATGAAGAAGAGGAACAACTCAGACTGAAATTTAAGAGGCGCGCAGCCACTCATTTATAAGATTCAAATCCGGTGTCCAGTTATTACAAGACAGGTGGGTGCCGGTAAAAGTAAAAATTTGGGTGCAACAGCAATATGTTTTTCAAAACGGAGCTCAGAAACTGACAGTGGAGACTATCTAAAACTTGATACTAAAAGATATAATTAAAGACCTTAAGTCAACCGTTACTTTTTTTATGTAACTCATTAGTGTTAAGTTTGGTGTGCAAAGTTGTTTCTCTCTCTGGTTCTAAAACCTTTAGTTTTGAATGCCTTAGGCATATGAAAATGTAATTTTTATATAAATAAGATTACAATTTTTCCCCTTAGAGCAAAAAAGATTATTTGAACTTCAATTAATTATTCGCCATCTTTGAGAGTCCAACGTTTTGCTCTTATTGAAGACTTATCGACCATTTCTAAGAGTCCGATGTTTGCTTCAATAAGAATCTGATGTGTGTGTTCTCATGATGAATGGATTCAACAACTGCTTTTCGATCTGATCTTTAAATCACTGAAAAACTGAAAAAGGCTGTCAGGTAATGAAAGATTAAAAGCAACCCAATTTTTAACTTGTGAGATCAGTGCATCACCAAACATCCTAAAAAGAGACACACTTTGATGGGGAGTGGTGGCTGGCAGAGCCTTTTTTCCAGTTGTTGGATTGGTCCCTGATTAAACTGCGGTGCACAGATCCAGGCCAGTTTGAGGGAACAGTTCTTATAAACATGAACTAAGTTCACATCACCTCTAAAGCAAAAGAGAAGAATAAACAATGCAAAGACCTTTATGAAAGAGCAAATGTGTAAATAATGTGACAGAAGAACAATAAAATATATAATTTTACAATAGATAAAAGTACAAGATATCAATCATCAGATTGCCAATAGAATATATATACCTAAATTTGGAAAAAAATGTTCAAAGTTAAATCGTTCACATCACCTCCAAAAGCAAAAGAGAAGAATATAGACAATGCAAAGAACTTCATGAAAAAGCAAACTATCCAACAAAAGAACAATAAAACATAGAATTTAAAAGTCAATGGATTGCAAGACTTCATCATCAAATTGCCAAAATCATAGATACCTAAAATTGCAGCACATAATCTTTAACCATTTTACCTAGAGGAAAATGGAATCTGTACTTCAGAAAAAACATATTGCTCAATATTGTTTTCAGGACTTATTTGCATCCCAAATTAGTTAACATTGTACAACTGTACCAGTTTCTATAGCACACCAATTACAAGAGCTAAGATAAAATGAGCAACCTGCAGGTGTAAAAAAATAGATTCTCGCAATGCTGTCAAAATTTGGGAATAAGGCATTTCATACAACTTCTGCTCTGACAAAAAATACATTGAAAGAATAGGTGACAAGGAGACGTACAATTCAAGTTTCCTACTATGTAGGCCTCTGAAGGAAAAATTGTTGCTCTGAAATTCCTTTTCTCAATAAAGGAGTCATTAGTTATAAAAAAATCCATCCTTTAGAATCTGGTATTATACCATAAACATGCTTTAAGACTATTACCTGTCACTACTACTTTTTGGGACTCTTTGATTTTATTTTTTTCTTTTTGCCTCCAATACAAGTATCCTCTGTGTACTCACTGGCTCTAGGGCTATGATATTCTGGATCACTAGAATCATAAGCCCCACTTTCTTCTAAGCTTTTTGAACATGAAGCAGTTGGAGTTCCATCTAGCTTTCTCTCTTTCAGGGACATTTTTCGACCCTTGGTCAAAGGCTCCTCACCTTCAAAAGAGATTCCACTTGCCACATGTGAACTTCTATACCCAGTACTTCCCAATGATGTTCCCTGGTTATGAGAAATTCCCTCTCCTGGAACAGGGATTCAAATTTTATCTGGTAAGTTGCACTAAATGGCATAGCTAAATAACAAGAAGCAGGTACCCTATCTGATTGTAATAAAATAGCCTTGAATATAACCTAATCATGACAGCAACTGAAATTAAGGATAATATAAACATTTACTTTGAGAGTCTTGAACCTGGGAAGCTGAAAAGCTAACTGAGCTATCTGCTACTCTGAATGTATCCCCATTTTCATTAGTGGATTTCAGTAGGCAAATATGGCGGGCAATTTTTCGAACTGCATCCACCAAAAAACAGAAATTTAACATTATAACAATCACCTCATTGTGGATGGTTTGCTCTCCACTCTTTTCTTAGCTTTATTGAAAAAAAATACAAGCCCTGTTAGAATCAATAAAATTGAGTAATACATATAGACAACAGTGATTCATTTATACTTTGCAGGAAAAATGCATCAGGTAGATAAAAAAACTTCAAACCTTCTCACTCAGAATTCTTGCCACCAAGCTCCCTATTAAATTATCAAACTAAGGTATGAAATCAAATAAAGAACAAGTCAGGAACTAAAACTTCAAGGGATCAATTATTCTCACCACCCATAGATTTTGAGGAGCTAGGCACAAAAGCAAAACGTTCTGTTCCCCGCTTTCCTAGACCAAACATATCATATGACTTACCTGCTTACACAAACAACAACATGAGAGATTTCAAAGAGAATGTAATCAAGTGTGCATGCCATTGAAACAGGGCACATAAAATATTTCTAACTCTAATCTAAGCAGAATCATTACAGTAATATTAAAAAGCCAGTCACGCCAATATGCCAAGGAGACAATCTAACGAGTATAAGCAACAAAAATTTATATACAAGAGAATTTACCTACAGAGAAAAATTTGGGCAGCTCTTCCAGCTATATGGGGAAATGAAGGTATCTATTCAAAAGATACATAGTAGGAAAGCAAAACGGCTTAATGTTTAGCCAGAAGAGTTGAACAAAGTTGAAGGATAAGTAACGAAGACAAAGGAATTCAATCACAAGATAAACTGAAAGCTTCCTGGATCTAAGTAGTAACAACAATTCTTCCAATTACTATTCCAATCCCATAAAGAAGGTGTTATCTCATACATGCAAATGACAGGAATGTCTTCATCAAATGGATCAATGGGAAGTTTAATCACCAAACCTAGTCACACAAGGATAACAAGTGTTATTTCACTAACCAGCTGAAAGATCCAGACTTTCGTGTGATATTTGTCATGAAATAACTAGGGTTCTAGATTGCTGTTTTCGGCATCCATATTAAGGACAAAAGATGACTACATCTTGATTCTCAGAGAACCAATGACTGGCAGTAGTACAAGAAAAGGCATCAAAACATGACCCTTCAGCCCCTTTTGCCCTCTAGATCAGGGGATGAGATTTTACATTCTTTTGACACTCTTCAAAGGTTCCGGAATCTTGGGATCAGATCAATTGAGCATATAAAATATTCTGATGGGATGGGAGGTTATCCCACCAAATGATGTCAAAGATGATCACATATTACTTATAGATCTATTATTGTACCCTGTAGGGTTACTTGAAAATCAGCGGAGATCTATTATGGATCATCAATGTTGAAGATATACACTCCATGGTGACCACTGCATTAACAGGTTACCATTTCCTTTGTTGGCTAGCAAGTAACCACAATCAGGTTGAAAAAGTAGCTACTATTCTATTGGTTACTAGATAACTATCAACAGAAATGATACTGACCTATTAACTATATTGATTTGATTTGGAAAAAAAATCTCATATAATTAATATTAAGAGTGTGAAATCATTTCCTTTGTTGCCTACCAAGTAACCACAATCAGGTTGAAAAAGTACCTAGCATTATATTGGTTACTAGACAACTGTCAACAGAAAATGATACTGAACTATTAACTATATTGATTTGATTTTTTTTAAATATCTAATATGATTAAATTTAATATTTAAGAGTGTGAACCTCAAGGTCATATCCTGGAAATAACAGCATGAAATCTAATAATCTCCTGGACATGAGTCGAAATAATACTTGCTGCAATTTAAATTCTATCAAAGCAAAATTTGCTGCTAGACACTTAACAGTTTTGCTGTGATGCAACAAAATTTGGTTGAAACTTGACAACGAAGTTCATCCCAAGCACTCTCGAGGCTCTCATTTGTTGTGGCCCATTTGTGCACATGTAAGCATTCTTCTTAACACTGGATTTCTTGCAGTAGTAAGTGGTTCTTTGTTTTGCAGGCCAGGCTCATAGTGATAGCTTGCATATTGCCCATGAAAGATTCTGAAGGAATGTTCTATGTTTGATTCTCTGAGCCTCCTAAAAGGGGATTTGGCTGTTTCTGTTCCCCCACATTTGAGAATCTGTCTTCTTTCTTCTCTATTAGGGGCCCTGTGTATAGATCTCCACAATATACAGCTTTTATTTAATCAAATTTTATGAAGCACAATAAAAAAACTAGTTTCATATTGTGGGCGGCAGGTTGGCCCAATGACATCCATAGAGCTTAAAAGTGACCTTTATGAGCCTAATTGGAAATATAATATGCTAACTCACTGAAACTTGCTACAATTTGAAAATCTGAAAACTGATATATGATGTGAAAATAATAGGGCACTGAAAGCAGTAAGTTTGACAGTAATTACTATGATACTGGCAGAAAGATGCAAGGAAGAACACAGAAGCAATACTAGTAATAGCGCCAATATATGAGAATTGTAGCAGTTAATGAGTTATGTAGAACAACAGTAGACTGCAAATTACTAGAATAGTGTCTTAAACAACAGCAACAGTAATAGAGCAGGAAATATTCCTGAGGAAAATTTGGATGCCAACTCAGCACTAAGAAGGTATGACCACCATGCTTAGCCAACAATCTTCGAGCAAGGTATGGTTACCAAGCTTAGACTCGAAACAAAATCACAAGATCACTCGAATCCCTAACACACATTACTTGAAGACATGAAGACATATTTGCAGATACTTTCCCACTTTAGGCATATGACCTTTTACATGTGGGACAAAGTAACATAGCCTAGACACCTTAAAAGTTCATTTTCTGAAGTAATTTTATTCAACTAACCTCCCTTGTTAGCTCCTAAAACACACTGGCCTTCATATATTTATTCACTAATTTTTGGCATTTTTTGTGGATGCAAAAACACAGTAATCATCAGGTATCATAACAGTGACCCCTCTTTGAATTGTTTTGCCCCAGAGCAATTGTAGTGATAGATGTCAAAGTATAAGGACAATAATTATCCAGATAAAGATATGATAACCTACCCACTTCTGCAGATGTTTTATTCAGAATTTTCAAACTTGTGCAGAGTTGACTTGGACTCATGGCCGAGTCAACCTCTGCCCATATCGACTTGGCCTGTGAATCAGCTCAAGTGATGGGTTTGGTACCTAACCAAACGAGTCAACGCTAGTTAACTTGAACTTGGTCAACTCAGCCGAGTCAACCTTCACCCATATCAAAACAGCCTGTGAATCAGCTTGGCTGACCATTTTGGTGTCGAACCGGCTGAGTCAACGCTTGATTCAACCAGTTCGGTGCAGCCGGTTCAGCACTGTGGCCACAAAATCTAGCAAGCCTTGTGAGGGGACTTGCAAGACAAGGGCCAGACCCTATAGCAACAATGAGAAAGGATTTCCACTGTCACCTTAGCAATCTTCCTCTTGTTGTTAGTGGAGTTCACAACAATGCAGTCTCTCTTTCTTGCGAGATTCCCACCTTTTGTTTATATTAATTTTAGTTCAAAGTTGGAAAAAGGGTTAACCAAGGTTTTGTATTAATAAATTGTATCTATGATGAAGGTCCATTTAGTTTAGAATCTAGATTAGGTTGGCTTGTTGTAGATACTATAGACTGAGGAAGTGTCATAGAACCAGTTGCTGGGAAAGCTGGTCTGACTTTTGTATGCTACATCCAATTTAGTGAAAGTGTTGTATGTCGGCTCGCAAAAATACTCATTAACATTCTAAAAGTTCAGATTTTAATTTTTAAAAGTCCAATTTCCAGGAATAAACTAGTTTTCTTAAAATGGCATCATTCAGACATTTTACAGACCCTCTGCATTAATTCGTTTGTTTGGTCCACCACAAGAAACATGGAATCAAGCATAGTTTGAAAAAACAAAACTATTGCATGTCATGATACCACCAGCAGGTTCTGAGAGTATACACATTTGAATTTGCTGAAGACATGCAATTATCAGAAAACTATAATTGTTACACCCTTTTTAATGCAATTTTAGTCTGACAAATCAGAATGAATTTGGTTTTCTAATAGATATCTATTATTGTGCATGAGTAGCATACTAAATAGTAAAATAAACTAGCAATTCGAAATTGGTACCACAATTACAACCACATCTTACCACGGGAGTTCTCCAAACACCCCATCCAACCATCTTCTTTAGTCAATTTAAGTGATAATTGTTTTCCAGTAAAGTCCGCAGGTTCGAACTGCAAGAGATCAATACAAAACTGCTTAGAAATAAATTAAATTCATCTTCAGAGTCCATTATGTACATGTAATCTGCAATCTTAAAATACCAAAAGACCAACAAGTGAGGATACAACTATTGTGAAAAAAGAATGACAAAAATAACTGTAGCAATAATGTGATGTAATGTATAAAGAAAACATACTTGTGTTAAAGGCATCTGAATAAGCCACAGCTCTGTAGAGTCTGATAACGCCTCTTTAAGAATTGGTTCCACCTCAACTTCTTGAAACTCTGATGGGGGTTTGTACCTTCACAATTTATTAAATGAAATTATACTCAAATTTGAAATGCTAAAACGACAAGACTTGATAGTACATATCATGTCCATAGAAACTTCCTGGCAAAACCTCATACTTTCACAAGAATACAAAGAACCATTTTACCTCAAACTATCCATTCGCTAGCGATTGCTTCGAAAACAAAAACTATGTTGGAACTTCCAGAAGACTCTCAGAAGCCTTTTCAATGATCTTTCCAGATCAAATAACTTCTAGAAAGTTCCCAACCATTTCCTTGCCAATTTTAAAAATCATTGAATGATCTTGGGCAAATATTTTCTTCTTTATTTTTCTATTCTAGATTCTTGTTTTGTCTTTCCTTTTCAGGGTATGCCTTAAAGTGTTCTAGCATCACCGTTGTCGCTTGATGTACTTTTGAGTCCCGCTGACCTAAATTGGTCATAATTTATCTTTTTCTGTTAAAATTGGCAACTAGGGCCAAACTCCATGTGGGTTATCTTATTTATGGCAGCTGATATTTTTCTTGGATTCCTCTCATCGAGAAGTGTAGGATTGATCTAAATATCATCCGATTCCGATAAGTATTCATGGAGATATGAATTTATTTGTGTTATGGGACAATTCGTCAAGGTCAGCCAGCAACCAAATAACCCCCACTTGTGCTCAACGTTTTAGTATAAAAGGAGGTGACTTGATAGTCATTTAGACACACACTTCACTCTTGGTTTCTCTCCACTTGTTTTGGGTTTTAGTGGCAAGAGAAATCTAAGAGGATGAAGCCCTAAACGCAGGTCTAGAAGAGACCTACAATGCTGATCTAAATGTGCCCTAGCCGCTGTCATAAGGAAGCCCTAGCCACAGACATGAAACCCTAGACACAGTCATGAAGGAGATCTGGCCGTAGATACAAGAAGCCCTAGCAGCTGTCTTGTGAGGAGATCTGGCCGCAGTAAAGAGACTCCTATACGCAGCCTAAAGAGGCTCCTATACGCTGCCTAAAGAAGCCCTAATATGCTGCCTCAAGAAAGCTCTATTCGCAGTCTAGAGAGACCTAATCTAAGGTCATCCATCCACAGCCAAAGGGCCCTAATTCACTGTCCAAATGGAAGCCCTAGCTGCCACAAGGAGAGGACTGGACAGCGTGGACATTTGAGGGCTATTTCAGGGGTACAGTTAGAGGACAGGATGACTGATTGGAGGAGGCCGAGGCAAGGAGGGTTTGCTGGAGGGTGCAGCAACTGTTTGAGGGTGACAAGTCCATGCATTGGGCTTGAATCTGCCCTTAAGGAACAGCATGACAGCTGCAACAAGAAGGAGTATTCAGCGTGGAGAAATAAGGCTGTCCTGAAGCTATTTCAGGAAGACTGTGAGGCTGTTTAGAAGGGCAGAGTTAGGGGAGCTTAGGTTCAGATCCATTGAGGTATCATTGGAGGATCAAGAATCATATTTGTGCTGCCTGGAAGCTACAGGAAGACTGTGTGTTAGGCCGCAGGGCATAACACCACAGTCAAGGATTGTTTTGATGACTGTTAGAGAGGACTGTCTTGAATAATGAAGGCTGCCCTATATGCCATTCAATGCAGCAAACAGAGACCCTAAACAGTCCTTGATGAAGGCTGTCCCATCTACCATCCAATGCAGCAAGATAATAAAAGCTACAATAAGATGCAGCATGATGGGCACAGTGAGGTACAGTATGAGGCAGCACTGGTGGGTGCAATATAATGACAAGGTACAGCTTGATGATGCAGCACAACGAAGTGCAGCATGATGATTGATTGCAGTGAGGGGCAGCATGGTGATGGAGTCACCTTGGATCAGTGGAAGCAGTATGCCTTCTACTCAGCTCAGATCAGCTACCTCATATGCTATCTTCTTAGAGAAGATCTCTTCTCTTATTTAGATAGGTCAAAAGGTTGACTTCTGATGTATATGTACTATCTCTCTCTCTGCTGAACTATTGAAGAACATATAAGAAGAATTGATCAAGGGTTTCCCCACATTGGAGTTTGTCCCTGGCTAGCGCCACATCTTGTGTCCTCTTTCTTGGCTTGTCTTCTGCGATTTATGTGTCTTCATTTCACTATCATGCTAAATGTGATTGCTAATCTGTAATTGATATTGAGCTAATATGGAAAATTGAAGTAAATTTGCTATCAGCATAGAACATACCTAAAATTTGCTATCTTGGGCAAAATATTTTCTTCTTTGTTTTCCTATTCTAGATTCTTGTTTTGTCTTTCCTTTTCAGGAGATGCCTTAAATCACCGTTGTCGCTTGATGTACTTTTGAGTCCCACTGACCTAAATTGGTCATAATTTATCTTTTTCCCTGTAGATTGGATTGAATATATGCATTCATTTATCAATATATGAGTGTGTTTAAAGTTTTAAACACATACAAACTCAAACAGATATGTGCATGCAAACACATACAGATACATGTTAAATATAAATATCTAATATATCAAACTAAGTCTATATAAGCCTATATTTCCTGGTCTTTTGAGAATTATTGTTTCAAACCATGATAAGCTTTGAAATTTCAAGTAAAATGGCTAAAATTAAACACTTAACATAAATTACCTTTCATATCTTGTTACAAAGAGAACAAATGTAGCATTAATATTTATAATATTGACAAAGGTAGGTCAACACCTAAAACGCGAAAGGATAACATAACCTAGAACAACAAAAGATTTTTTTGTGAAAGAAACAACTTAACTGGGGAACAAGGTCAAATTCAATTCTTGAAGATCTTAGGTACATTTCTGAGATTTCATGTACCTAAAGGTACTTAATATCGGTGATGCACAAAGGGTCAGGTGGCTATCAGGTTTTCCTTGGAAGGTAAAGAGGCTCATGGGTCAACCTAATAGCAAACTACACCAACATACACCCACCTGGCCTTTGATTATTAGGCAATTGAATGAATGTATATAGACTTCTCAGTCCGCTGAGAAATATCTTCCCACAATCTTTTCAGTTTGAGCATTGTAACTTCCAAGGATTGTATGGTCCCCTTGTGGGACAGCAGGGTGGTTGGTTCATTGGGGATGTTATCCCCTTCACCTGGTTTCAAATCCCATGGTGGGGCAACTTTGACCCATTATGATAAGGCTCAAGGAGTAGCTCCCACTTATCCGTGGAGTCTCAGTTCTTGCTAAGTCATAAGTTTTTGGTTTATCTGGCTTGCAGGCTGTTGGATATACTCTTGGTATTATAGTGGCAGCTGCTAGGTTTGATCTTGGGCCTCGCCTAGATTAGTCCAACAAGTTACTAATTCACCATGGCTAAAAAAAAGATACTTCCAAAGATTGTATGATCTCCTTGGGATTAACCATAGTTGTATAGACTATAGAGATGTTGAAGTTCTAGTGTTTTAAAATTTTCATAGACTTTTTAAGGGAGGCAGGTGAAGGGGAGATCATCCTTGATCCCAATGGAAATAAAGAAATGAACTACAAATAGGAATTGGGCAATGCAACAAACAACGAGGCAGAGGCCTTAGCACTACTCCAAGGGCTAAAAATCCTGGACTCAATCTGGCACCAAGAATAAAATTGTCATTGGGGATTCTTCTATAGTTATCAAACTCATGAACAGCTTGAACACCCCATCCAATGGGAAACTTATCAGCCTCATTGCATTATGATGAATTCAAAAGGAAGCTCTTCGCGCTGAAAATGTGAAGAGTTATCATGCATTGAGAGAACATAATTGCTAGGCAGACAGTCACACCAATATAGCCTCGCAATTGAATGAATGAGCACTCAAAAAAATGGGGAGTTACCATCCCACCCTACACCATAGGTTTTCTATGAAGTCCAACTATGAGAGCACAACGCTGTGGGCATTGGGCACTTTTCCCACAGAAGTTTCACACTCTCAATTTGTCTATGTGAAACTGACTTAGATTTGGAATGGATTCTAGATGGTCTCCTGCACTTGCTTTCCAATCCTTGGGCTGAAAAGGAATTGGATGGGTATCCTTTTTATTTATTTGCCAATGTCCTGGGATTTCATGTGTTGCTGTTCTGTGCAAGTCTCGTAAGGCTAATGATAACCTTATTCTCTTGACTTTCAGTTGTTTTGATACTGGGCATTTTACCTTTGAGTAGGCTGGTTGGAACCCATAACTTGGCTACATCTGGTTGGTCTCATTCTGGCAATTCTGGTTGGGCACACCTGGAATCCTAGGAACATGAATAGCCCTAAAACTATGAGAATCAAATCTGGAAAATTCATAAAATTTAACGGGGGCAGCACAGACATGAGGAATTTATCAATGCAAATAGGACTTTAATCTTTTCTGTTACAACCAAATTTCATGGCCAAGAACAAATCTACAATACTCAAAATGCAGTGATAATGGAAACACTTCTTCAGCAAAACAGACAAATTCAAGGATTAGAGGCAGAATGGTCCTTGCTCCAGAATATGGTCTGTAATTTAGAAAAGGATTCACAGTAAGCAGCTTCCAATCTCAGAATGTCTTTGGGTTCTGTTCGAGGCGAGCCAAAAGAAGAGGAAACAGTCCACCAAATGTTGGAAGACATGGATGTGTAAAACCAAGAATTGCAGGCCACCAATATTGGCCAGGACGAAGCACACAGAAAGCATGTTTCCCAGTAGTCTCAAATTTCAATTTTATTTATTCGATACAGAACAGTGATGGTCTTAGGTATCATCCTCGAAGTTTATACTATTAGGAAATTTTTGAAATCCTCCACGAAGGATAGCATTATCTTTTCTGCATCATGTTAACGTTTGTGGCAGCAGACAAGTACTTCTGCATAGGTTAAGTGTCAAGCATGCATGAGTCATCAAAAACCTTCCTAGGAGCTTGCTCATGTTGAGTGAGTATCTATTATGATCTTTTTTCCTAAATCTAACTTAGGAAAAGCACATTAATTAATTGATTAGTGTTGGCTATTGGACTAAGGTTTTCTAATGAAAAGTGAATTATTCACTTTAGTGATCTAGATCTAATTTCAACTGTTGATATCAAATGGTTTAGGATTTAGCCCTAGCCATCTATCACTTTGGAGATTAGAGTTTGAGATCTACCTCAATGACGAATTATAAAGACAGCCTAAGGGAAGGAGGAAGACACAAGAATTACAAGTGATTTGCAGATTTGAGAGAGATATTTTCTCAAGTGAGTGAGACTCAAGGCTGAAGTGAAGAAAAAGTTTGCAGCTGAAATTCCGGAGAAGGGAACTCAATGGAGGCAGAGGCCGTACAAGTGGCTAAGCACCAAAATTTTACAGAGGACCGCAAGTGTGAATGAGATCATCTCCGAGAAGTGCATAAGGAATGTTGCACGTGCAAGAGGCTCGCGAGGGCTAAGGAAAGCCAAAGCCACACATGCGAGTGGAGGTCGACTTTTGGAGGGCCACACAAGTGAAAAGGAGTCAGCAAAAAGGTGCAGATCAAATTTTCAGGGAGCTGAGTTTTCCAGGTTTCATTTCCTGTAAAAATTATATATTTCTCTGTGGACCATTTTCCCTATAAGGAAGCCTGTTGGAGATTGGATAAACCAGCACTCCCCATGTGTTTCGTTACATGCGCATAACCGTCTCTCATGGATCAGTTAACTCTGGTGATGCATCTGTTTGCTAACACCTGCAGGTTTTGGTGTAATGGCAATCGTGATTCCAACAAGTGGTATCAAAGCCAAAGGTCTCAAGTTCGAATCACACCCAGCTCGCGCTAGGGGGAAGATTGTTGGACATTGGATAAACCAAAACACCCCGTGTGTTTCCCGACATGTGCTTAACCACCTCTCATGGATCCGTTAACTCTAGTGATGTGTCTGTTTACCAACACCGGCGGGTTTTGGTGCAATGGCAATTGTGATTCCAACAGAAGCCCTTATTTATGGCATCATCTAACCATTATACATTTTGGAGTTTTTGGTCAGAATCCAGTGAAAAAGATCTTGGTCAAATCTTGATCTTTGTTATTTAAAATGGGTTTTTGACTGCATATAAGGATTCAGAACCCTAAAAATTCAAAAAACCCCTGGGGCACTCGGATTGTGCAGAGCTCACAACTCAAACTTGTGATTTCTAACAAATCTCTGACAGATTCTGGGCAAATTAGACCGAAAAATGTCAGAAAAGCTCCAAAATGTATAACAGATAGACTACAGCCTTATTTATTCTGAGAAATAAAAGTGAAGGATAAATTGGAGGGTTTCTGTTCTAAGCTGTGTGACTGATTTTCTACTTGTGCTTCTACTATCAATTTTATAGTTAAAATATCAGTGTATTTTTATTTAGCAATTTCATAAAATAGTTTAATGGGTTAAATAAATTTCTGGGTCATAAAAATTGCTTGGGAAATCAGATCTCGTATTCAGGAAATTAACACATCAGACTTTTGTAATATAATTATTCTGATCATATGTCGAATTTTGGACCATATGACAGTATCTCTTTTGTATTACTACACTGACCACTACAGCTGCAGCAACTTTCTAATACAAATCATAACCGTTTTGGTTATAAAATTTAAAAGAATAAAAAAAACATATGCTTTTGAAGCACTTCTTGTCACTTGTAATCTACAAAACATTAATCTCATTGGAGTTAACTTTCCTACGCATAAATTTCGATAGGGGGATGTGGAGGGTGTGATGAGGTAAGGAGATGCTCTAGACTGAAAGAACTGTAAATATACAAGCATGATGACTTTTGATTATAACATAAAATATCACACAACCTTAACAAGAATGATAAATTTTGCAGAGTTTTCTACAATCCTAAAAATAACATCAAAGCCCTAGAGTTGTCTTTCTCATTGTAAATAGCACTTTCCATGTCAGAGTACACGTTTAGGTACACTTGTCAATCATTGTATTTCTAAGGGTTGTGTTGCCTCTGTGTTGGTTCCAGTCTCTTCATATAGAGCAGTCTAATCATATTATTTCAGTTGTTTCATCATGTATGTTCTCACATTGTGCAAGCACAAAATTAAGTTAGCTCCCCAAGATTATCTTCCCTGCATTTACATTTCATCAATTACATCAGTTCATTTCATGTCAGTATGAAACAATAAAACCAGAGCTCAATGTAAACTACACAAGCAATGAAAGGGGTCAAATAAAAGGTCACCAACAGCAAGCAAAGTGGTGTAAGAAGAACTAGGCTTAACAAAAAAAAATTGAGATGAGAGATGAGGAAAAAGATTGTGAGAGTGCAGATCCAAGTTTCTATCTATAAAACATTGTGGAGACATAGGAATTCTAGGCAAAGAAACGTTTAAGTGTGACCAGAATTGATAAACAACATGCAACGAATACCATTTTACCATATGTAAAAGACAAAAGTTACATGTGTGCTATTAAGATGGACAAATAGATTGGTTTGCATTAAATAATATTTTTAGATATATAGATTCAATGACAATTGTATGCCACACCTGGAACGAACGGCGTTACATACAACATGATTCAATGTATTCAGTGTTCATCGAGACAGTAAAATCATTGGCAAGTTTGAAAATTTCAAAAGAGTTAAGATAAGTAGTTGTCAAATTCTTATGGTTGGCAAGTTTGAAAATTTCAAAAGAGTTAAGATAAGTAGTTGTCAAATTCTTATGGTTGGGTCAATTTACAATGCTCAAGTGTGTAAATGACTATAGAGAGTTACTCAATATCTTATGCTTGAGACCTGTAGGCAGGGACTCTGTTTAATGTTATGTGTGCTTTTATTAACACATGTATTGTCTCTCATGTGCCCAAGAAGCTGAGTTTTGCTTCTGGGCATTTCGCTAGAAACCTGCCCAACTTTGACCATGTTTAAGGTGGGGCTGCATAAGCAGCCTCTTTCTCGTTTTGTACAAAATGCCCTGTGCAATCATGTATATATTAATAGTCAAAAGAAGCATTTTATTCTAAAAATTTTTACGCTTAAACATCTCAATAGATGATATAAAGATGAAAGAGTGTTCTGAATCTTTGACTGATGAACCATGCAAGTGAGAACAAGTGATTGTCGAACTTCTAATGATTGGGATAATTCTTGCTGCATAAGTCAGTCAAAGGAATTTTTTTTAAATTGTAAATGGTTTTCTCGATGACATAGAGAAGAAAGAAAAAACTAAAAAGGAAGTTGATGCCTAGCATAGCAACTTCCAAACTCTGTTAATGTTTGTAGCTCATACGGGTACTTCCATGAGGGTGTCTACTTATGGAAATTGTCATTAAATGTATCCTATGTTTTTTCTAGAAGTTCACTTATTAATTAATTAATAAAATGAACATTTTTTTAATTTAAGTGACTTTTAATTAATAAGTGACTAAAGTGAGTCTTAATGATTTAATTAAAAGAGAGCCATCGATCTCACAATTAGATCTTAACTGTTGAAGATTAGGTTTTTGGCTCATGTTAAAATTATAAAATGAGAGGGCAAAGGAAATAGACACACAGAGAGCATTCATTTCACAAGTCACGTGAATGAAGGAACAAATCAAAGATCTGATTTTCAGCCACTGGTGAGAATTTCAGCAGTAGTTTAGCAGGAGAAGGCAGCCAGTTAGCAGCAAGGAAAAAAGGCAGCCATAAAGCCCACCAGAGCATGCCGTACAGCTGTCCGTATGGATTCCATATGGCTGTAGGGAATCTGTTTAGATTGGAGGGCAGGCTGTCTCGATTTCTGTGCAGACTCAAATTTTCAGGTTTGTTGTTCGTTTGATTAATTTCTCAGAGCCAATTTTCCTGTTTAAGGGAGCACTTGTAAGTTCTGAAGATAATTTTAAATGATGAACTGATCTAGAAGAGCAGAAATAATTATGCTGTGTGTGATTGTTTTTCTCATCGTCCACTGCATGCCAGAGTTAATAATTCCAACAAGTAACTAGAACTGATCTAGTTGCTTTGATAGTATGTTTTAGGATAATTTAAAATGGTATCAACGTTGTTGCTCTGAGAAAAAATCAGATCTGATGTTTTTCACGTTACTTCAGCAAGCTTGAGAGACAGATCTCAGGACAACCATCTCAGTAACCAATGCGAAATCTGAGGATCGACTTGATGGGGTTTCGAATTTCTTGCCATGGAAGGCAAGAATCTCAGTGATCATGAAGGAACAAGACTTGTGGGAAGTCATGTCCAACCCTCCTCCAGCTCCAATCAAACCTTAGGGAGCACACAAACACCAACAGTAGTAGACCCTACAGTGGAGACAGCACGGGATAAGAAGGGCATAAAGGCACAAAGGGTGATCCTTGAAGCTATTAAGGATCATCTAATTCTGCATGTTGCTAAAAAGACCAGATCTAAGGAGATATTTGATGCCCTGGTATTGCTTTTTCATAGTGATAACATAAGTAGGAAAATGATTCTCTAAACTAAGCTCAGGAGTGCTCAGGAGTGTAGAATGAACTCCTCTGACTATGTGACCAACTACCTTATGAGGATCACACAGATTTGTGACCAGCTTGCAGCTATTGGAGAAGATGTATTGGATGCAGCGCTAGTGAATGTTGCTCTGAATGGGTTGACCAAGACTTGGTAACCATTCATCGTGGGCATATGTGCCCAAGAGCATCTTCCCAAGTGGGAGAGACTCTAGGATGACTGCATGCAAGAGGAGACTTGTAAAGAGCCCATGACCAACAAGCAAGGAAGAGGAGCCGCAAATGAAAACTTAGCCCTGGTCAGCCAGACAAAGAAGACCAAAGGGAAAGTTTCCATCAAGGAGGGTGACAATCAAGGAGAGGTACCGCAGTCTGGGCTGAAGAGAGATATGAGCAAAGATCAAATGCTATATCTGCCATAAGAATGACCACTTTGCTTCTTAGTGTCCACAAAGGAAGAAGGGCAAGGGGAAGTTGCAAAAAGTTGCAGCAATAGCAGAGACACAGTTGAGCGAGCTTGCTTCCAAGTTCGAGAGTGACTTTTCACTCATGTCTTGCCTTTCTACCAACACTATTGCTAGAAGCGCCTAGTACTTGGATAGTGGTGCCTCCTGCCACATGACAGAGGCTAGAGAGCTATTCAGTAGTTTTGCAGAGGATGACTTAGGGATCCATATTGAGCTTGGCAATGATGCAAAGTATGTAGTAAGGGAACATGGGATAGTTCAGTTCCAACTTGAGTCAGGAGGGTCCTTTGATGCATAGGAGGTACTCTATGTACTTAGCCTAAATAAGAACCTTTTGTCCATCTCAGTCATCAAAGACACATGCTATGAGGTTAACTTCTAGAGGGAGCAAGTGTTCATCTACCTAAAGGGAGCTAGAGACTGTAGTAAGGATTGGAGTCCAAGTGGGGAACCTGTATAGAAGTCAGGATCAACTTGCTCAGGAAGTGCACGCTAGTGAGAACAAGTGCGAGCTTTGCCATAGGAAGATGGGGCATCCTCATCACAGAGCTCTACCATTACTGAGATAGATGGTCAGTGGGCTTCCATATTTCAATATGGACAAACAAGGGGTGTGCAAAGTGTGTGCACTTGGCAAGAATGTCAAGGCACCATTCCCTAGTAACGAGACTAGATCCAAAAGCATTTTGGATTTGATCCATTACGGTTTAGCAAGACCTATGTTAGTATCTTCAGTAAAGGGCGCATCTTACTATGTGACCTTCATTGATGACTTCTCCAGGAAGAGTTGGATCTACTTCATGAAGACCAAGGGTGAGGTCTTCAATCATTTCAAAGCTTTCAAAGCTCATGTGGAGAACACGACAAGAAAAAAGATCAAGGTGTTGAGGACAAACAACAAAGGTGAATACACCTCTAATGAGTTCATTGATTTCTACAAGGAGGCAAGGATCAAGTGGCAAAAGAAAGTGGTTTACAACTTGCCACAAAATGACATTGCCGAGAGGAAGAACGGGTCTATCATCAATGCAATGAAGGCCATGATCCATGATCAGAGTTTTTCGATATCTCTGTGGGTTTTGCAGAACATGAGCCCACACCGGATTCTAGAGGATAAGACACCAAAGAAAGCATTCACAAGCAAGAATCCTAATATAAGACATCTCAGGATATTTCATTGTCTAGTCTACATCCACAAACCAATGGAAAAGAGGGCAAAGTTGCAGCCCTCAAGTGAGAGGGGCATCTTGGTGGAATACAAAGAGAATTCAGAGGTTTATAGAGTCTTCCTGACAAATCAGCGAAAGATAGTGTTGAGTCGAGATGTAAAGTTCAAGGAGAAATTGGCATCTAGGAAATCTCTGGACCTACCAATAATCGTAGAGGGGCCTCTAGAGGAGGAACCAAAGGAGTCGAAAGCAAAGACTTCCAGCAGCAAAGATAGCCAACCTTCAATGCAAGAGGAGCAGTCAGCTCTTTTGACATCAGTCACGAGGCCCGGGTGGGCAGAGCAATCTTGCAAGATGCTCAGGAGCATGTCATGCCTCCCAGGACCACTTTCAGGGGGAGCATGGCTTTGATTACTAGCATCATCGATTCAAAGACTTCTAGCTTTGAGGAAGCATCCAGCTAGCAAGTGAGGAGAGATGCAATGGTGGAGGAGCACAACTACATCATGAAGAACGATGGCTGGGAGATTGTGCCAAGACCAAAGAGGAAGTCAATTGTGACGTCCAAGTAGCTTTACAAGGTAAAGAATGCAACAGACAACAATGTAGAGAAATATAGTACAAGATTTATGGGTCGTGGGTTCTCTCAAAAAGAGAGAGTAAACTACGAGGAGATTTTTATTCCCATAGCCAAATGCTCCTCTATTCGAGCAATTCTTTTGATAGCTTCTGAAATGGGATGGAGCATCCACCAAATGGATGTGAAAATCGCCTTCCTCAATGGCATCATTGAGGAAGAAGTCTAGATAGAGCAGCCACAGGGGTTTGAGGTCCATGACAAAGAGACGCATATATTGTTGAGAAATCTAGGGGCACCTAGATTAGGTGATTTCTCTTAATTTTTACTTAACTAGATTAGCTTCTTTCACTTGATTATAATTGGTGTTTGTATCATCAAACAGCTACCAAACAATAAAGAACAATGAGACAAGAGGACATAAGATATACGCTATCAGTCAGGGTCAAAACCTCCTCTTGAGAGGAAAACCCACAAGAACTCTTCTCTTCTTATACAACTTCAAATGACGAATTCCAAGACTTACGACCCTTGAACAAGACCCCTCCAAGACCAAGTCAAATCTCTCCAAGATGAGCTCCTCTTCCACAAAGTCAATGATAGTCAAACTAGCCTTCCAACAGTTGCTTGCTTCCTCTTCGACTTCAATTTTAGACCTGTACTTTTTTATTGTGATTCTCAGCCCTCCTGCAGCAACCCTAACTTGCACGTGTGACAAGAATTATAGTAGAAATGGTCTATTTTTTCCTTCGTTGGGGCAATAGTTCCTTCTCCAACAATTCGACTTGTATATTAGATTGATATTACCCCAAAACTTGGTTTCTTGTAGTGACTACAATTCAGTCTACTTGCAATAGATTGATGCCCTAATCTTTCGCACGTGTGGAAGGAATTGTATCCCAAAAAAATTCAAATTTCAATGTCATTGCTTCTCCTTGTTTTTCGCTCCCTTCTTAACTCTTCTTGTCCCTTTCGATCGAACTTGATTGCTTGAGTTGGTTTCTTCAAATGAGGTCGAGTATTCTTACTTATAGTCTTCTTTAGGTGGTCGAATAGCCATGTCTGGAAGCCGACTTATCCTTCTTGTAGGCTGACATCTTTACTTGAAGGTTGACTTGTCTTGGAGGAGGTCTTTTGACACTTTGACTTTACAATACATTTCTTTGACATGTTACAATATGCCCACAAGGGTCTTTCATACATGACAATGACTTAATTGACTTCATGACTCTATGAAAAACCTAGAAGCACTCAATGGGTGCTTGACTTCTAAAAATAAATTTTCCTTGAGCATGAAACCCATGCCTCAAGAATGAAAATAATAAATTTATTTTTCTCTTTACATCAAATACATAAAATCATGATTACATATGTCATTATGAAGACCGAACCTAGTTACACTTTTCAACATGTATGCAGGCTTAAAAAAGGCCTCTATGGACTCAAACAGGCACCCAGGGCTTGGTATACAAAGATTGACAACTATTTACAGAGCATAAACTTCACCAAGAGAGATTCAGATCCCAAACTATACTTCTTGTTGGTTGGATATGAGCCCCTCATTTTGGTGTTGTATGTGGACAATCACATTATGGTAAGTGCAGGGAGACTAGTTGCAGGTTACAAGTTAGATCTAGCGTCAGAATTTTAGATGAAGGATTTCAGGCCGATGCATTACTTTCCGGGACTTGAGGTTTGTTAGCAACCAGGTGAGATCTCCCTCGAATAGTGGAAGTGCACTCTAAAGATCTTGAAGAGATTTAGGATGGAGAATAGCAAGCCAATGGCCACTCCCATGGTGACCAATCTGAAGAAGATTGATTCTTCAGTTCCAGAGTTGGCAAACTCGAAACAATACAGGCAGTTGATTGGATCATTGATGTATCTAGTCAACACTTGACCAAACATCAACTATGTTGTTAACACCTTGAGCCAGTTCATGGTGGAACCAACTGAGGTTCACTAGATTGCAACAAAGCACGTGCTTAAATATTTGCAAGGCATAGTAGGATATGGATTGTAGTACCTTAGTGGAGATGGTGTGAGGTTGCACTTTGCAAGGGTATTGAAATTCAGACTGGGCAGGTAGTGATCCAAATAAAAAGAGCACCTTTGGGTGTTGCTTTAGGATGAGGTCAACAGTCATTTCCTGGTTCAACAGCAAGCGAACCTTAACAACATTGAATTCAGCTGAGGCAGAGTACATGGCAGCCAGTCTAGGTAGTTGTGAACCCATTTGGCTTTGCAAGCTACCCACAAGATTGTTTGGTCATAAGCTTGACATGACAGTAATTCACTGTGATAACCAGAGTTGTATCAAACTCTTAGAGAATCTAGTGTTTCATGACGAGTCAAACCACATTGAGATCAAATAGCACTTCATCAGAGACAAGGTGTTGAAGAGAGCAATCAAGCTCCAATATATTTCTACAGAGGAGCAATTGGCAAACATTTTCACCAAGCCCTTGGTGAAGGGAAAATTTGTCTAGTTTCGAGAGAAAAATTTTGAGTGGTGGAGAATACCTTCCTCAATAAGAGGGGGTGTTAATGTATGTAGCTCAAATAGGTATTTCCATGAGGTGTCTACTTATGAAAATCATCATTAATTGTACCATATGATTTTCTAGAACTTGATTTTATTAATTAATTATTAAAGTGAACATTTTTTATTAAAGTGATTTTTAATTAATAAAGTGACTAAAGTGGGTCACTCAATGATTTAATTAAAAGAGAGCCATAGATCTCATGATTAGATCTTAACCATTGAAGATTAGGTTTTTGGCTCATGTCAAAAATATAAAAGGAGGAGAGGGCAAAAGACAAAGACACACAGAGAGCATTCATTTCACAAATCATGCGAGTGAAGGAGAAAATCGGAGATCTCATTTTTAGCCATTGGTGAGAATTTCAGTAGTAATTCCGCAATGAGAAGACAGTCAGTCTTCAGCAAGAACAAGCAGCAAGGAAAAGAGCAGCCAGTCAGCCCAGAAGAGCAGGTCGTACATCCGTCCCTACGAATTTCATATGGATGTACAGAATCTGTACGAATTAAAGGGCAGGTTGCCTCAATTTCTGTGCAGACTGAAATTTTCAGGTTTGCTTTTCGTTTGATTAATTTTTCAGATCCATTTTCCCTGTAAGGAAGCTCTTGTAAATTCTTAAAATAATTTTAAATGATGAACTGATCTAGAAGAGAAAAAACAACTGTGCACTGTGTGTGATTGCTCTTCTAGTTTTCTGCTGCATGCAAGAGTTAAAAATTCCAAAAATTAACTACATCTGATTGTTTGCTTAGATAGTTGGGTTTAGGATAATTTAATAACCTTTACACCAACATATGGTGCATAACAAGAATCAACTCACCATAAACTAGGAAAAGGGGCAAAACTTGACGAGTTGATAGACTGGAAGAAAACATTCATCTAAATTAAGATCAAGGTTTGTGAAAGAAGACACACATTTCATCTTCTTGGAACAAGCAATGGAAAACAGGAGAGTACAGATATAACAAAAGGATCGAGAGGATTCTTCATGAGACTAGTAAGTTTAATAGAGTGTTAATGGAGGGCACACATAGGGACGCGGAAGACTGTAAGAAGAAATATTCAGAGGAATACACTGAACATGATTGCTAACTATTGTATCAGTTTCATACAAAACAAAATCTACCGATAGCTTGTCTTGCCCTAAATCAGGTTTTTAAAGTAACATCTCAGGCAACCAATAACTTTAACATCTAAACTTTACATTCAACCTTCTAACAATTACTTAACGATGGACATATTCTAGAGTCAAGATTATCAGTCTTTCATTATCTGGTAATTCATGGGAATTCATACATTTCAATTTTTTTCAGAAAGCCCATGGCAGTTGCAATGAATGATGCAAATGAGCATTTCTATTTTTCTCTTGAGGTCACTTCCAACATACAGAATAATTAATTGACAGAAGAGGCCTCAGACTGCATGGTGCTAAAGTTTCTATTTAGCATAATGTTTAACCATTGAACCATATTCAATTGTTCTAAACCATCTCGTAGCCTACTTTAAGTAACCTAATGTAACAAATTCCACCTGATAGATTAAAACTTTTATAAAATAATAATAATTAATACACAATAACAGTCTTGGGAAGAGCTCCTTGTCCTATAATATGAATGTCGAATATAATCTCAGTCACTTGATCAGTTATTTTTCATTTTAAAATTTATCTCAACCCATCAACTGCTGAACCCTAACTTAAACTAATACCAATAATCTTTTACCAGAAACCAACCAGGAAACCCGCTTCTCACTCCATACCCGTTCCCGTCTTGACACTACACAATTACACTGATAGTCAATTTGATCTGCACAATGTGCGCTGGGAAGGAGGGTGGTGTTTCTTACACCTAAAACTGTTTAGCCCCGGTTCTCATTGTGCTCCCCTTTACCGTTCCATTGCCAGTTTCTAGTAACATAGCTAATAAGAACAGTGATGTTTATGAACCATGTTAAAGGACTGAATTTAGATACCCTTGGACTCAAAAGCGAGGGCCTTGGAAATTAAATTCTAACAGAGCAACAAAAGGATACCATGGTAAGGAAGAAACTGATGGGGATGTGAAAAACAAACATGAAGGTTTTAGAAAGATGGATTAGTTAGGATCTGAAAAAAAATTGAACCGAATAACAATAATAATAATCTGCCATTATAAGAGTTTGAAAGCATGAAATCATAAACCTTAACCCTTAAAAAAAATTGAAATTTCCATTGCGTTACCAGGCTTTGAATATGACTTACGGTTCTTTAGGTGCCGGCATTGTGTCGGACTGTGAATCTTCCTATGGATTTGAGCAAATTTTGCAACGCGAACAAATCTTTAAGCAAAAGTCCAAGCTTTCTGCAACCCTTAATTCACTCTGGAGAAATTGAATGGGCAGAGAGCACGCACACGGATCAAACCCTTGACCAGTTACTTGTGTTTCCGCCGATTGGCATCTTCGTTGGAAGGAAATATGCTCAGGGTTCGTTCGTCCTATAATCCGTTATTGACCAGCTAGGCTAGCGATGATTATGTAAGCAGGTGCTTTTTATCTCCCGGAATGGGATACTTTTTGTTCCATTTATCCCATTCTCCAGGGTGGTGCTTTCGGGATGGGGGCGGAAAGGCCGGCTGGGAATGGAACTACTTGCTCTGCTCCCGGATACGCTCCTGTCTTTCCCACCTATGCTCCCCCTACATCTCTTACCTTTCTTCCTGTTGGCAGTACCTCTACCTTCACTGCATTTACTTATGCTATAGGAGGCGCTTGCGAGGTCATTCACCAAAAAAATAGAAGTATTCCGACTGGAATTAGGTCAATAAAGCTCCAACAGTGTATTTGTAATGATAAGGCTCTTAGTAAATGGCGGGGTTGCGTCAAACTCTTTTAACTTTTAGAAGTAATGGCATCCTAATGAAGAGCCTTTCAGTGATATAAATTTTACATCAATTAAAGTCTGAGGTAGAAAGTTATGTTCCTTCAGAATTTTACACCATTAAAGTGCCATGTCATATTAAAAAAAAAAACTATGTAGTATTTATGTGGAGTTTATATGGCACACGTTTCATATCAGGTTGGGCTATCTTTAGTCTCGTGGACATTAAAATATTTTTTTTTTTTCAATATCAAGTAATTTCAATGGTGTGCATAATGTGATTAGGACGAGGGCCCATGGCCAATAGCTGAAGGTTGTTATTGCCCATCAACATTGAGCCTCCCCACACAACTATCCACTTAACTTTTTTGAAGGTCCGACGACCCAATGGCCCTATGTGGCATCCACGTCACGCAACTATTTACTTAACTTTTACGAAGTTCCAGCAACCCAATGACCCAATGGCCCTATGTGGCATCCACGTCATATTGACACATTCTTCTAGTTCCCTGGTACTGTGTTTTCAATATGAAATGAAATAAAATGATATTTTAAGGTCCACGAGACTAAAAATAGTCTATGAGACCATTAGTTACTTGTTTTTCGTTTTTTGCAATTCAATATTTTTCCGATTCAAATTGATGATGAGCTAGTTCAACCTTCCAACAATCCCCTCGCTAAAAAGACAATGCCAAGAAACTAATGCTAACATGTTCTCATAACTTTCTGTGATATCTTTGAATGCATCACATTCCAAAATGAAATGTTTTTCCGATTCCACAGCTCCAGACGTGCAAAATGTACACACTCGTTCTTCCCAAGCTTCTTTAGGCCTTTTCCACCGTCTTGTTTCACACCGAAGTTGATGTGAGTTGGTCCTTAATTGAGCAATAAGAACCTTTTCCCTCCACGAAATGCTAGCTCCAATGAACTCTTTTTGTTGTAGATCACACGTAGGGTTGAATTCCTCAATGTAATATTTCTTCTTTCTACTCAACTATTTTCCCCATACCTTTTTACAAAACTTCTCCATAACAAAATCCTTTAGCTCCTTGTTATTTGTGGGACAGGCATTGAGGTAGATATTCCATTTTTGCATCTTGTGTAGTTTTGTTTCATCCATGTTTTATTTCTTTCACTCATGTCTTCATTGAAGATAACATTAGGCCATCTACCTACTCTCATTTGCTCAATTCTTTTTAGATATCTTATGAGCCACACCACAGCGATTGCTTCAATGGGAGTTGCTATTGTTTTACTCAACATTATCTCATAAGGTACTGAACTTTTTATTTTGAACTTGCTCATGATCAAGCGTTTTTGAATTTTCTCATTTTTTTTCCATTTTGAGACGGGGATGCTGCTAGCCCACAATTCACACCCATATAGCATCACTCGACAAACTAGGAGTCCAAAAGCACTTTAATCGTTTTCCAATCCCATGACTTTGCCTCTCTACATCTGTTTTGAAGATCATATAATGCTTTCCACCCTCCTAAAATTCTCTTCTTTCTGCAGTCCTCCCAATTGAGTTTGTTGTTGAAATCAATCTCAAGGTACTTGTACTCATTTACTTCTTCAAGAATGTTGTCTTCAAAGAAGAAAGTATGTTGGCTCTGCTCCCTTTTGTTAGAGAAAATCATTATTTTGGTCTTGCTAGTATTGACTTGCATCCCCACAACTCTACAAAAATACTCAAGGGCATATAAGTGCATTTGCAATCCATGGACCGATTTAGAAATCAATACAATATCATCAGCATATAAAAGAAGATTTATCACAAACTCCCCCAACTGAACACCATCTCCACCTTCCAAATTTAGCCACTCTTCCAATTTATCAATATATAAGCCAAAAAGAGTAAGGCATAGAGGGCAACCTTGCTTGACTCCAATGTCACTTCTAAAGCTTTCTGAAATACCTACTGAGGTTCTAATTTTGACTTTCACTTCTTCATAAAGTCTATGGATAGCGGCTTAATGACCTTCCCTTGAGCCAATATTCCCCAAGACTACTTCCCCTAATACCATGTTTCCCTGAGGTCACTTACTCGACGCCTTGTTCCCCAGGATTACTCCCCCGTTATTGCATCTCCCCGAGTCAATGACTATTGTTTTCCCTGGGATCATGTTCCATCGGCCAGTTTTCTTTGCCCCCCTTTGCGACCACACTACTCAAGCCAGTAGGCTTAAAATAGTGATTAAACATTAATTAAGCGCTTTAATTAAAGGATTATTAGTTAATCTTATCCATAACATTGAACAGATTTTACTTAGAAACATGTTATTTCAAAGGTATTGATTATTTAGTCAATTTATTGAAATGTTTAATGAACTACCATCACTTCTATTGTGTAACCTGCAATCTAGTTAAACTAGCTCAAAGGCTACAAGTATCAATTAACTAAGCACAATTACACATGTGCTCATAATTATGTAAGAGGAAAGGGAGTCCATCTATCAGACAATACTAATCCTTTGAATAAACAAAGCTAATTATCTAGACGCCATTGTTGTCTAATAATAGAGCATAAACACACAATTCCTCATATCAATCATGAACTAAATATTGAATAGCATAGTCCAAACATGCATTCAAATCATAGGCACACATGATCTCATGCCAGTTATAAGCATAACATTAAACATCACAAATCATGATTCAAATACACAAATGTCATATACTTATTTGTATGTCTTAAAATGGTTGGCAACTGAAGGAGGGACTTTCACTCTCCACCTAACCATGGACTAGCTATACCACAACTTTCTTGTAGTTGACCACCCCAAGCCAAATACAATGTCTAGGGAATTAACACCAAAGGCTTGGTTGAGCACTCAAAGTATGGACCCCACAGTCTAGGTTGTTTATCAACTACACTCTAATAGCAAGCACCAAGGTGGTTTATCAATTATACCTACAGCAAACACCAGGGTGGTTTAGCAATCGTTCCTAGCAGTGAGCACCACAATTACTCACTCTATCCTTTGAGTTAATTCAAAGGGATTCACCCAAGGTTCAGATGGGGTATTACTTGATCCTAAGAGTTGGAATCCATTGTACAAGTGGTTTATCAGTTGTCTTTTCATAACAAGCACCACAGGGGTTTGATGTCCACTATCTAGGTTGTTTATCGTCTACTTAGCAAGCACCACAATGGCCTAGAATTCCTTGTTCAAGTGGTTTTTCAGCTATATAATAAACACCACAATGATTCAGTCATCCACTGAGCCTCCCACTAAGGCTTAGACCACACAATCTAGTGGCCTCACATAGTTCACATTGAGTTCACCCAAAATTCACTGGGGTTTAACTCATGCACAGGGCTCCCAAACCAACTCAGACATCACTTTGTCTTCTACTACAAATGCCCAATAACTTCCACACGCTCCAACGACCAGTAGCAAGAGCCCATAAAAACCAACCAACCTAGCCAAAGCCTACAAAAATACCAACTAACAAATGATAGAGCGAGATCATGTTAGCTTTAGTTCTGCACTCATATAATTCCTCAGTGACATCCTTCTATCCCTTGGCTCTTCGAAGCACTAGGGGAATGGGCACCATCCTCCTTCTCCACCACCCCAATCGCATCTCATAATTGACTGCCAGCAAGTAGCTCATCTCCAATCACATCATATAACTATGTTGTTAGTGAGTGGCTCAGCCAAGTTTATAATCGAGAGCTTCATTAACTTCAACATTTAGACTTAAGGTAGCTTTCATGGCTTTTCAAGCAAACAACCTCCCTTAGACATTGGGATCAAAAAGGTCGTCCTTTTCTTCAGTCGACAATTTAAAATTAAATGTTTAAAACACATAATATTAGCCAGTCATGGATACTATGTGCACATTGGCATTACAGTCACATTACAAAATTCAAGGTGAATGAAAGGGCTATCATAGGATATTTCAGTTTTTCCACCTTCAAGAGGTTGAGAATGAGGAGCACTTTATCTTTTGTTGCCCCATTTACTAAAAGATCAAAGGGCGGTTCCATTGCTTATTCAAAGAGCCCCATACTCCCTCAAATTTTTCTTCAAATTCTCAAATCAGAGATGTTGGGTCCTTTACATGCACAATGCCTTTCGTATTTGTTCTCACCCTCTTCAGTGACCTCACAAGCTAACCTCCACTTAATGTATCACTTCCTTCATTGCAAGGCTCCTTTCTAGTCAAGGCACCAAATCACAATTAAACAGTGGCCCAAATCCTGACCATAGATTAGTATGACCTTGGAGGACCACCCAGACTTTACAAAGGCCTTAGCAACTTAGCCAATCCAGGCTCCCATCTACAGTCAACATAGATTCTCTCGACTCTAACAGTGTGCCTCCTCCTCCAAACAACAACATAACATGTCATCCACTTCTTCTTTTAGTGCTTCATCAATTGAATCATCTATTTTGAGCTTCCTCCATTCAGTGTCGAATGTTATAAGAGAAAAATCCAGATCCAAGAAACTGTAAGGCACATGGCTTATGGACTATTGCCATTTTTCATATCTTGGATCTACCTATATTGTATATTTTTCTCTCAGAGTATCCCCTAGATATGAAGTATGGGTTATGTTTCCATATGCTTTAAAATATATTTGCATCATTACTTTTTGCATTCTATCTTTATAGGAATCGCTCCGACACTCCCACTTGGTGTTGACATCAATGTACCCAACAATCCTTTTGATCTACTTTAATGGTTGCATATTAGACATTAATAATATTACTTTATCCTATTTTTGGTCATTGTCGAAGGCAAGGACTATGGCAATGGATTCATCATTGACTTTGCATTAGTTATACTGTGATTATAAATATTTACCTATTTGTTCATGTAAAATATTAGATGTGTTCGTGTGTGTGGAATCAATTGAGGGAGATCACGATGGAGGCGGAGAGGTTTTCTGCAGACACCTTTCATGCGACTTACCTGTCCAGTCTCCTCGGCAACAATGATGCACTCAACTCGAGATCTGCTTGGGTATGTAGCAGATCTACAAATAACGTTGTGGTCTCGATTAGACTTTCTCCGATGCACATTTCCCATGAACCATTGTACGACACCCAAGTTATTGCATGATCATGGTTTGGATCCGAGATATACAGATCCGACAAAGATTTGTCATATTTGTTCCCACATAAGGCAGATCGTCCCTCGATCCAACTAGATCTGGAAGTTTGCTTCTTCAGACCGAACCCTATCATCGACACCTTCCTTAGATTCATCAACTGGCACAAATCGACTGACGAAGGTACAAGTTCCATTGTTGAGGACTTCGATTTGAACGACTATGGTGTAGATCTTGTTTTCCGGATGCCACTATGCCCTGATCGGGCTTCATCTACCCTGATCCAGGGCTTTGTGCATAGATCGGGATCCAGGTTAAGGAATTTTTATCCACGCTCCCACCAAATCGAAAACAAGCAGCGATATACAGCGATAACAGAGAACGTTGGGGCTGCTTTTGATGAGGACCTTTCTAGAACGAGCAATGAGAAATCTCCATTGTCTATCAGACAGGAAGGTTATGTCAGTCCAGATCTGAAGACACAAGCAATAGAGGGGGGTCCATTTCGACCAAATCTAACAGAACCTGAGTACCTTTCAGCAGATCGAGCTCCATCAAGGACAGATCCACCCAACACAATGTCAGATCTGATACAAATTTTCATCAGAACACTGCAAGGTCGGACTGTCTGCAAGCAAATCTAGAAGGGGAGGCAGATACAAGAATTAAAGGGTGAAATCCAAAAACATCTAGGCATATTAGTAAGTCTACAAAGTTTGATTTATTCAGGACAAATCCTGCAGGATAATCACACACTACAGGACTATGGCATTGCTTTAGAATCGACCATCATCCTCAATTTGCGACTACGCGGGGGATGCTATGAAACCAACTCAAAGGGCACAAGATCTTTCAAGGATGCAGTCAAAGGGAAGGAAGCCCAAACTAAACCAGCACCACCTACAAAACTACCTGGACCCTATATCATGGAGCAAAAATCCCAGATACCAACCTTGACAGTGTCTCTGCCTGAGGTAAATGAACTTTATGCAGAATTTCATACCAAAGCAATCATATGTAGATTTAATGGTTTTTGGCCTAAATCAGACGCTTTACACCAATGGATATTCTCTACATGGACAACGAATTGTGATATTCATCTATGTTCCAAGGGGTATTTTATTGTCAAATTCGACACAGTCCAAGACAAGGATTATGCCCTTAATGAGGGACCATGGTTCTGGGGCAATGTAGGACTTTTCATGATCCCTTGGTTCCCAGGTTTTGATGCCACCACTATGGTGGTATCTAAAATGCCTGTATGGGTCAGGATACACAACCTTCCACTACACTTCTGGCATCACAAAGTATTAGAAGGAATAGGGAATTCACTAGGCAAATTTCTCAAGATTGATGCAGATAGAGTTTCAAGAGGCATAGTTACCTTTGCTAGAATATGTGTCGAAGTAGATCTGAGTCAAGGTTTACCCGACCCAATAATACTGGTCCACAACAATATATAGTGGACTCAACCACTTGATTATGAAAATATGGCATTCTGTTGCCGTAACTGTCAACAAACAGGTCACCTTCATAGTGCATGTCCACAAGCTAAAAAAGACCCCAAAAGAAATAAGAAGCAATCCCAAAATCCAAAAGGTTGGAAATGCATTAAGATCATAGAAGAAGCAATAGATGAAGAAGAGACAACAGAAAACACTACAGACAATAATGTACAGATAGTACAGAACAACCCACAAAAGGACAAGATAGATCACAGCTTAGCATCAACACAGAGGCCCAACAACTCTTCGCAGTAGTATGAGCAGCACACATCAGGGAAAGAAATAAGTGGCAACAAACAAATTCATGGATCCAAGGGATCTGATTCTGACAAAGAATGTCAAACTAATACCAATGAGAATCAAATGTCTATTGTAACATCCACTCCCAACACTGGTGGTTGGCGAAAAGTGGAAAAGAAGAAAGGTAGGAAAGAATAGATTAGTTTTTTATGGTTTCTGAGAAATCAGAACCTGCTATTATTGCATATGCTCATTAGCATCTACAACATGTAATTTTGATCATTTTTAATGAATAAAATTACGATTTTTCCAAGGAAATATATATGTGTGTGTGTGTTATTTTTTTTTGTATCATTCTATTGGTTAAAAGAACTGAAGTCTTATTGCATAAATGAATTGAAAATTCAAAAGAGAAAAACAAATCAAACGACTACATTTTTTTAGAAAATTCAAAATTAAAAGGAAAAGAAAAAACTTATGAGGGATATACAAAGTTAAAAATTGTTTCAATTATTCTTTTATACTTAAAACTCATGACTTTATGATTTTTTTTTAATATTATATACATTAATGAATACAATATATATATGCCCGCAGGGGTTTGGTCTCATGGCCAGCGGACGGTCTGCTAAGTCATTTGTGCCGCTATACGGGTCACGAGTTCAAGTCCCGTCTTACTTGAGGGTCGTGCTTACTGGCTATGCGGTTCCTCCTAGTTGTTATAGTGGCAGCCATTGGGATTCGACCCCGTGTAACGCGAGTATGATACCACCGCTGTTGCCGATTCAGCTAGTCAACAAAAAAAAGAATACAATATATATATATATATTATTATTATTATTATTATTATTAACATAGTACATGATATTCCCTGATGGGGGTGTAATAATAGAGGTCATTAATTAAGAACGGGGTTTTCACATCTCACTTGTCCATTACAGAGAATGATGTAACGCATGGATGTCAACTCGCATTCCTGGGTCAACTTACATCCTTGGCTTTTAAATACTCGCATGTTGTTACTCTTGGGGTGGCAAAGTATAATGAAGCAGAGAGGCGAGGGTGAGGCATTCTCCTCCCCTTGTACCCTTGGCTTTCTTGTTTTGTTTATTGGTGTTTGGCATACAATGGAGAGTGAGGTTCTTACCTATTGTTGTGGTGGTATTAGTGATTTGTGTCTAGAGGTCCTGAGGGTGGCGGGTCTTCTTTTTCTGGCAATGGCTAGTGGTTTTTCATTCCAAGATTTGAGGGTGGTGAGTTTGCACTTGGTGGTGACAATGTTTTTCTTGTGGAAGGGTTTTGTTATGCTATGGATGGTGGGGTGTATATCTCAAGGTGCCTCGTATTGCAGTCAATTTTCTTCATGCTTTTCTTGCATAATTTTGAACATGACCTAGTCTTTGAACTGGTGGTCATCCTTTCAACTCTAACACCCTTGGTTCACGACTCAACAGGTAATTCATTCCCCTGCCCCGTCTTGGTTTGTGGGTGTTGGTACCTAGAAAATTTTCCATCTGGTATTATGGTTAAGCTTTACGAATTTAATTGTTGGCCAACTCATCCTTTGAGTGTTTTCAGTTACCCTGTCCCTCATAAATTTGGTGTTTTTCATAGTTGGGAATATTGGGTTTGTGCTAGTTTTGTTGTTATATGTTTCGGTCCGCTTTCAGTTTCCGTCACATGGTCACTTCATCCAGTGCAACTTCTTTATGGTTCTTGTCTCTGGGTTGGTTTCAGTTTAAGGGTAGTAAGCATCCACTTTTGCATTGGTTTTCCTTCTTGATTACAAGGGTTGTCGCTATATTGTTGTTCATTGTTGTCAATAATTATCCTCGTTTGCCTTTAGGCCCTAATTTTGTTGTGGCATGTTAGGGGGATGACTTGATCCTATTTTGTGTGTCTAGTTCCATTCATGGGCTTCCTCTTTTTGTTTCTCATGCTGGTCTCACTCCTATACTCGGAGGTGGTTTCTTCTCACGTACCATGCGCACCCCCCGACAACGACAATCCAACCATAGAGGTGGGTCTAGTTCAACTCACTTGCAACCATGACACCTGGGAATCGATTGCTACATATTTTGATTCAATGCCTCCAGAATTAAGAAAAGAAATTCGTCATATGGAATCTCAAGAATTTGGAGAACGACCATATTTTTTTGACTTTGAAATTGGTGATAAGGGCCTTCAATGGCTCCCAATCTCAGGATGGTACAAGAAATGGAGGCTATAATTTTTTCATTCCTTGTCACTCCACCATCAATTGGACTGATCCAGATTTAAACAAGAATGCAACAAATTATAGATATAACCATAAATGAAAAGGTGCAGCATAAATAACACTTCATTTCATTAATAACAAATACTAAAATATGTTTACAAACAGAATGGAAATAAGATAGCTCGGGTGATGGTAGCTTATCTCTGAGAAGAGATGTGGCGGCTACATGCCTCTAAATTGAGTTACAATGAGGCTCAAGGGCCTTTTTATTATTGAACAATAAGAGAAAACCCTAAACAACCAAAACCCTAACCCGAGGAGATGTAACACCAAGAGTTTATGGGCCCCGTTGGGGTTAGTTGGGCAGCCAACTTCCCGGGGTCGTAACTTGGTCATATTATCTCTGTTTGATGCGTATGATACCTCGTTGGAAAGATCTCTTTGAGGACTACAACCGTCGACTGATTTCCATAGCAATCGTCGGCAATAGTGTCAACAGATGTAGTCCTCAGAGAGATCTTTCCAACGAGGTATCATATGCATCAAACATAGATAATATGACCAAGTTACGACCACGGGAAGTTGGCTGCCCAACTAACCCCAACGGGGCCCATAAACTCTTGGCATTACATCTCCTTGGGTTAGGGTTTTCTCTTATTGTTCAATAATAAAAGGCCCTCGAGCCTCATTGTAACTCAGTTCAGAGGCGTGTAGTCGCCACATCTCTTCTCAAAGACAAGCTACCATTGCCCAAGCTATCTTATTTCCATTTTGTTTGTAAGCATATTTCAGTATTTGTTATTAATGAAATGAAGTGTTATTTATGCTGCATCTCTGCATTTATGGTTAGATCTATAATTTTCTACGTTCATGTTCAAATCTGGACCAGTGGTATCAGAGTGGTCTGCTCTTTCTCTGTTTTTCTTTATATGTCCTTAACGAGGTTGAGATACAAGGAGTTAGGGCTTGAACTGATCGAACCTTTGCAAGACTAGCCTCACAAATCCCGACAACCTCCCATGGTGAATGAAAAGAAAGATGAGAGGCAGGAGATCTGATCAAAATCTTGCTCGAAAAAACCCTCGAGCGACAAAGGAATGCGATGATGGACAACTTTGCCCAGATCCTTGAGCGACTACCCAAGGGTGACGCATCTACTTCCAGCAACTACTCTAGAAGCGCCACACCCTTTAAGGTACAAGTTAACTTTGACATTCCCATATTTGAGGGTTAGATAGATGTAGATGCCATAAATAAATGGTTAAATTTGCTAGAAGGATATTTTTCTATTCGTGATTTTTTCCAGTTGAGAAAATATCACTTTTGCACTTCTCAAAGCCGCCCCCCATGTCAAGGACTGGTGGGAAACCTACTGCGAGTAGAAAGATGAGAGGGAACCCTCACTATTTTCAGTCACACCCACTTGGAATTCATTATGGGACGCCATCAAGGAGCAGTACTACCCTGTCGGGAGCTATGAGGATAAATACATAAAGTGGACCATGCTGTAGCAGGGAAGGGACCAAGACGTTTCGGAGTTTACCAATGTTTTTCATACCCTTTAGCACGAATGTGGGTATCAAGGATTCTGAGAAACATTTGGTACTCAAGTACCGTAGTTGCCTACACAGGTACATTCAGGATGGGATGGAGTTCCTGGACATCTCCTCGCTTGGCACAGCGTACCGATACACTGTCAAGATCGAGCAGAAGTTTAAACAAAAGAAGCGAGACTTTGGATCTTCAAATCTGAAGTAAGGGAAAGGTGCCCCCAAATCGCAGAACCAAGGACAAAGCCAAGGCGGGGTGACCCAAGACAACCACTCGAAGCCGCAAGAAAAGAACACCACCACGAAGTCAAAGAAGGACACAGTGAAGTGGTGTGAGTTCCATAAGAGCCCCACTCACAACACAAATGAGTGTCGGGCCAAGTAGTCGCTCATGGCCGAGTTGAAGGATTCAAAATCAGATGCATGTTCGGACCTTTTGTCAGAACCCGACAAGAGGAATGACAAAGGGAAGCAAATTATTGATGCGGAGCCGAGCACCACTATTGCCGCCGCCAAGATCCAAAAGAGTGAGCCTAAAGATCGAGAGGAGGGGGAGCGTCTCTTCTACTCACAGACGTGGGTGAAGGGTTCACCATTGCAATTCATTGTCAACAATGGGAGCCAAAAGAACCTCATTTCAGTAGAGGTCATGAAGCGATTGGTCCTACCTACTACACCACACCCGCAGCGATATAGTATCAAGTGGCTTCACCAAGGACGAGATCTTCGAGTGAGCCAGCAGTGCCACCTTCCCTACAACATCAAGCCCTTCATAGATGAGGTACTGTGTGATGTTGCTCCTCTTAACGTTTGTGATGTATTATTAGGACAACCATACTTATGGAAGTGGCACGTTGTATATGAGTCTAGACCTCACTTTACGATTATTTCTTTAGGTAATACATTATATAGGATACCAGAGGTAACCCCACCTAGTGCCACCTCTTTGATCTCCACTGATAAATGCAATAAGATCATCTCCTAGACTAGGAAATTTGTTTTCTTTTTGGTTCGCTCTCAAAGTAAGGGGAAGATCTTAGCCACATACATGGCCCTCGGGAAGGGTTCCTCCACACAACAGAAGCAGGTGGATACGGTCATGAAAGAATACAGGGTCATCTTCTCCTCACCCTTAGGGGTACCGATGCACTATCAGGTCAAGAATTTGTTCGGTCTAACTCCCGGAGCACCTCTACTCAACGGGCCAATATATCATCACTCGGTTAGGTCAAATAACAAGTACAAGCAAAGTTATGATCAACATCGAGTGCCGCACAAGTTCCAGGTGGGCGACAAAGTTTGGCTACATTTGCAGAAGGAGCATCTTTCTCAACCCCATTGCAAGCTTCGCTCGCTTCGGTATGGGCCATACACCATCACCAAGGTCGTCAGTGACAATACCTTCAAGCTCAACATCCCATTGTTTCTTGGTATGCACCCAGTGTTCAATGTAGATCGTCTTCAGCCATACTTTCCACCATTGTTGGACACATCTAACATTGCGGAACATCTCACACCAATAGAGCTCAACCCAGACTGCATGGAACATGCCACAACTGATCAAATCATGGACACACAGATCAAGAACACTCGGTAATAGAGGATACAGCTATATCGAGTTGTCAAAGCAGACCAACTCCTTCACCAAGGAAAATGGCCCACCAGGGACCAATTTCAACAAAAGTTTCGTCATCTCATGGAGGAACTCAACGCAAATGGGGAGAATTGCTTCCTAAGGGGGGAGAACTGATCCAAGTGGATATTCGTGGCCACCCACCTATTCCACTTGGACCCTCACCGTTGTTTCTTTTAGTTTTCTAAAAAAAGTCATTTAGGACCTCAAAACGGCTCCACAAGTTCACGACCCAAAAAAATTGCCAAAATAGTAAATTGTGTTGCAATTAAGGAAACTGGAAAACTGCAAAAAATAGTAAATTGTGCTACAATTAAGGAAACTGAAAAAACTGAAAGAAACAATGGTGAGGGTCCAAGTGGAATAGGTGGGTGGCCACCAATATCCACCCGGATCATGGACACTTTGTTTTGAATGGTTTAAGAGACAAACAGGTGGATAACTATAAACTTTTTTATGGCCTGGGGGTTATCAAATTAATCCTCTGCAATCTCTAGTATTGTTTCGATGACATCAATGCTCGGTTGGTGAGGTCGGAAGGTTATTTGGTCTTTGAATCTACCTCATGAGAGTCGTCTAACCCCCTCTGGTGGTTCCATGATTCCTTCAGTTGATAATTTGAGTAATCTCACAATCATTTCTTCTGACTAGATTTGTCAAAGTTTGTCAGATTAACGTTTTTCTCTTATAGTTTGCATGGCTATTGTTATTTTTGTTTATGTTCTTATCACATTTTCTAGTCGCTACTAAGTGACATCCTCTTTCGACAATGGTTGCATGGTTTTAGTTTGTTTTTTTTTGCGTGGCTTATTGCACGGTTTCATTCAGTTGTCCTGGTGTGGCATATAAAGCATCTAGAGGTTCGTTGGGATCTCATTTTACTGCATGTTCCTCTCATTTGGATAGCCGCACTCATGGTTCACCTAGTTTTGTTCCTTGGCTTCTGCGTGGAAAGCTACATCTCCAAAGCTTCTATTGTTTTTGTTGGTCATTGGACATTGATGCTATAATATTCATTTATGGTTTATATGTTTGTATGGGGTTTATGTTTTTGAAAACCACAAAATGGCTTATGTGGTTTCTATTTGTACTGGCACAATGGTGATGCTAGTTCTCTATGAGTTCAATGGTCTTGAAAGCTCAAGGGTGGCAAACTCTGCTTATGTTTTACTCTTGACCTCACAATCTATCAGATGTATTTGTAACCTTTTTTTTCTTTCTTTCTTTTTTTTAATAGAAATCCTTTGTATTGTCCATTGGGTCTTGGATAAATGGTGATCAGGTGCTATGTTAAGGCACTCCTTGATGTTAAGTCACTGGTTCAATTCCTCGCCCTGATCCAGGTGATATATTGTACATGATGATGAAGATGTAGTCTTGCCAAGTTTACAAAAAAAATTAGAAAAATCCTTCGTATTAGCTTACAAAAAAAACACAGTACATGAGATATGTTTCTTTTACTTTTTACAGGTTGCACAATGTTAATAGCTAATATATGAAATATGACAACAATATATTATGTCATTATGGTATCGATACATAATTTACAATTGATGATTATTTATATGAATTTGATTGAACATTTAAATTTCTTTTTTCTTTTGGGATTGATCGTCCTCCTTTACAAATTCTACGAGTAAATAATGTTTTTCTTATTTTAATCATCTTCTAACAATGCACACTATTTTTCTTTATTTCTTTATTTTATTGTGTGTGTACTAATATTCATTATATACTTTCTAACTTCTCCAACATAAACTAAATTATTATGTCGAGAGACACTACAACCTAGTATGGGGAGATGTGTAGGCGTAACGTAAGTATCAACAGTTTCGTTGGGAAAATATATAGAAAAAAAAATAAAATTAAATGTCGGCTTCATATGTGTAACACCCTCCTCCCACATCTACCCAAGCAACCAACCAGTCGGGGTAACACATGCGACAAGAGGCCACTATGATATGATTCGACCTCCTAAATCATGTTAAGGAAGTGGAACTCATAGAAACACACCATACAAACATCCAACATCAGCATCAGGACCCTCAACTACGAACCCAACTTTTCTGCCAACCAGCCATTGGGTCCCACTGCATTTTGGACTACTTGACCTATGCATGCTCTCATGTTATGGGCATGACAGCATCCAGGGACCTCTAGATGCTCTCACAAGCCTACAAGCCAATGTCTAGGGACTCTTTTTATCAGTGTTGTGGCAACGTCCTTGGGATTTGAGCCACTTTTTCAGGCCCAGAGCCCAAGTCAATGCCTAGAATTGAGTCACATCTTCAGAACGGTAAAATAACAAGGAAATGACAATATAAATGCAATCCCTTTAACGAGACCTTGACTAGACCCCTACTAGACATGACATGCATTTCACCGAACATATCACAAATATGTAATCTACAGATGTAAATAACAAATATGAGCATGGGGGTCTCATACTTAGCTTGGAATCGCTAAGAAGCATTGATGCCTCAACACATCAATTGCCATTTCATCCATTAGGTCATAGATACATTGATCATTCATTTACAAGTAAAAACATGATGAGAGCCATACATAGCTACTGCCATAAAACACATATATAACCAACATAATAGTAGCATAAATACCAATGAAATCATAGCCATTTAAACCACATATAATCCAATATAATTATCATAGAAATACAAGGAAAAATAACCTCATATTGATGATGCAAAATCCAAACCCTGGATGGGACTTCCACGTTCCACCCGACAATGGAATGGTTGAGCCAAATATCTCTTCATCCATTCACCCTCATGCCAAATTCCAAGCATGAATGTGGGATCTCATAGAACACATCAATCCAAACCCCTCCAAGGCTTCCAAAGGCCAACCACCTCAACCCATCAAACAGTGACTCTTCCTCATGGTCGGACATCATAAAACCATCACCAGATTGGTCTCTATCCAAGCCTTCCAGGGCTTCCAGAGTGTTTGTTCCAACCAAGGCTTACAACACTAGTAACTCAACCCACCATTGTCACTAGGTTTCTAGAGTGTTTGTCCAACCAAAGCTTCTAGGACTAGTAACTCAACCCACCAAGGGCTTCCAAAGTGTTTGTCCAGCCAAGTCTTCCAAGACTAGTAACTCAACCCAAGTTGTTAAAGGGCTTCCAAAGCGTTTGTCCAACCAGGGTTTCCAGGAACTTGTAACTCAACCCAAGCTAAAGGAAACATGAGAACCTGCGAGAAAACAAAGAAATAAACCCACAACACCATGGCCCAGGAAATGGAAAGGCTAGGCAATCCACCATCAATTCAGGCAATCCTCCATTCTAGTGATAGATCGTGACCAATAATCCACATGCATATGCCATTCATGCCAAAAATAGTGAGGAAAACATACATGCAACTTGGTACCTGCAAGCAAATCTCGTTGTAGTTGTTGATGACAATGCCCTCCTTCGCTTTCCTGCTCTTCCTTTGCCTTCTTGTTCCCAAAATCCAAGTATGTCAAACCCTCAAAGAATGCTCCAAGAAAGCTCTAAGTATCAAAGAGTATGAGAGAGAGAGAATAATTAGAGAGCTCCAAAATTGAACTAAAAAAAGGTTACCAACTTATCCTAAGAAGCCTTTTTATGAATGAGGCCTCTGTTTTCTTCATTTTCCTTCATTTTCCTCCTCACATGCAACATGTGACCTTTCACCTCCCTTTTATCCTAATTTGCATTATTTTAATAAATAAATGTGCCAAAATTCTGTTTTCCTTTCCAAATCCTTAGTCATTTCCTTTGCCAATTTCCTTAGCCATTTAACAGTCACAAGTGATCCCCATCACTAGGATTTTTCCAAACATTCAGCTTGGAATAAGTGCCCCATCAAACGTGGTTATTATTTTGCCTTTATTGACTTTTATTACATGGAATTTTCTCTAGAGCTGTTACAGAACCCTCCCCCTTAGGGGAACACCGTCCTCGGAGTTCAACAACACCTATAACCACAAAACTACTATAAGCAAAATATAATGCCGATGGAACTTTATAACTTAGCTCGTTGCAACATTTACAATTACCACCCTGCTAAGAAGCAAACCAACATGAAAACATAACAAACATAACATCATAATGACATGACACCCATACCGCTTATTGGAGCTTTATAACATATCTCATGGAGGTATTTACATCCATATACATATGTACATACACCAAAATCACCAAACACAAACCAAAACATATACCAAGGAATATACCAAAACACCATGCCAAAACTGCTTTGCCTCAACCAACAAACAAGGAAGGATACATAGCCCACATTTGATCTGCCATCTCCCATGTAGCTTTATCGGGCCCAAAGTGCTTCCATTGCACTTTAACTTGCTCAATTTCTTGGTTCCGGAGCATGAGAAATTTTTTTCTGGAATATACACCGAGGCTCTAGTTGGAATTCTCCATCTAGTTCCACATGCAATACAGACCAGTCAATCACATGATCAACATATTTAACATACTTCTTAAGTAATGACACATGGAAAACATCATGGACTTTCACTGTCAGAGGCAGTGCAAGTCGATAGGCTACTGGCCCAATCCTCTCAATAATGCTGAAGGGTCCACAAAACCGTGGTGCCAGCTTGGCACATGATCCAATCTGTAAGGAGCTCTTCTTCGGTTTGATACACAAGTACACATGTTCCCCAACTTGGAACTTCTTAAACAACCTGTTTCGATCTGCATAGCTCTTCTGCCTATCCTGTGCTGCCTTTAGATTTTTCTTGATTACTTGCATTTCCTATTCCATGTCTGCCAACATGTCTGGTCCAATCAACACCCTATTAACTAGATCACTCCAACAGATAGGAGTATTGCAACTTTGCCCTTACAGTGCCTCAAATGGACTCATCTTCAAGGATTCCTCATAGCCATTGTTTTAGGTGAACTCTACCAGTGGAAGGTATTCTTCCCACTTTCGCTGCTGATGCATCACATACATCCTCAACATGTCCGCCAATATCCTGTTGACCCTCTCCTTTTTTCCATCTATCTGCAGATGATAAGTTGTACTGAAGGCCAACTATGTGCCCAAACCTACAAACAACTCCTTCCAAAACATGGAAGTGAACTTTTCTTCCTTATCCGACACAATCTTCTTTGGAACACCATGCAATCTGACCACATCTCTAATGAATACTGTGCTACATCGCTAGCTGAGAATGTAGACTTCGCTAGAATGAAGTGTGCAACCTTTTTCAACCTACCGACAACAACCATGATGGAATCATGTTGTCTCATTGTCCTCCACAAACCTGTGATGAAGACCATGGAAATGACGTCCCATTTCCACTATGGAATTGCGATCAACTGTAGCATTCCACCTAAATGTTTACACTCTACCTTCACACGCTGACAATCAAAACACCTAGCCACAAATTCTGCTACAGCCCTCTTCAGGTTCAATCAATAATAAAATCTCTTCATTGCGGTCAATGTCTTCTGATAACCTAGGTGACCCGAATATGGTTTCGCATGAAACTCTCTCGAGATCATCTTCTTTAGCTCACTACTGTTTGGCACATATATCATGTCTCTGAATCTAACCAAACCATCCTTTGTAAGGCAATAGTCTACATCTCGTGCACCTGCACATGTACCTGTACCTTTACATGTACCACTACATGTACATGTACCTGTACCTTTACCTATATCACTACATGTACATGTACCTGTACTATCACATGTACATGCACCTATACTATCACATGTACATGCACCTATACTATCACCTGTACATCTATCAATACTATGTTGCAACCTATGCATAATCTCCATATATCTGACATCCTGTTGGCCTACCTGCAAAATCCTATCTAATAAGTCTGTCCCATAGGAGCTCATAGTTTCTAAGTGATTTACTTGTATATGCCTGTTAAGAGCATCTTCACTTTGTTCTCTTTGCCTTCAATGTACCTAATCTTGAAATCGAACTCATTGATCGTAGCCAACTATCGAGCCTTCCTACAATTCAGATTCGGTTGGTCAAAAAGATACCACAAACCATTGTGATCATTCATCAATGTAAACCTCCTGCCTAGAAGATAGTGTCTCCACATCTTCAACGCATGTATAATTGCTGCCAACTCAAGATCATGTGTGGGGTAGTTCTTCTCGTGCTCATTCATTTTTCGCGACTCATAACATACCACCTGTCCATCTTGCATAAGGACTCCACCAAGTCCTTTCTTGCAAGCATCTGTGCATACCACAAACTATTTGTCTGGATCTGCAATCTTTAACATTGGTGCATGTGTCAACAACTGCTTAAGCTTCTCAAAACTAGCCTCACACTCCTCTGTCCATTCGAACTTCTTACCTTTCCTCTGCAATGATGTGATAGGATAAGCAATCTGTGAGAAGTTCCTGATGAACCTCCTATAATAGCCTACCAACCCCATGAAATATCTCACCTCATCTACATTCTTAGGAGCTACCCACTCCATGATGGCCCTTATCTTTTCTAGATCTACTGCAATGCCTTCCTTAGAGATGACATGCCCCAAGTAGTGTACCTCAGTCTAGAAGAAACTACACTTGCTGAGCTTAGAATACAACTGATGCTCTCCCAACAACCTCAACACTGCTACTAAATGATAGGCATTCTCTTCCTCACTTTTAGAATATACCAATATGTCATCAATGAATACAATAAAAACTTATCCAAATACAAACTCAAGGCACTATTCATCAAGCACATAAATGAACTGGAGCATTAGTCAAACCGAATGGAACTGCAACAAACTCATAATACCCATACCTGGTCCTAACATTGTCTTGTAAATGTCCTCCTCTTTGATGTGTACCTGATGATGTCTAGATCTCAAATCGATCTTCGAGAACACTATTGCTCCCTTCAACTGATCGAACAAGGCATCAATCCTTGGCAACATATACCTATTCTTGATGGTTACTTTATTCAACTGCCTGTAGTCAATGCACAATATGAAAGTACCATCTTTCTTCTTCACAAACAATATTGGTGCGCCCCAAGGTGATACACTTGGCCTAATGTATCCCTTGTCCAACATTTCCTTCAACTCTACCAACTCAGGTGTGCTCATCCTGTAAGGTGATTTTGATGTCAGAGCTGCCCCTGCCACCAACTCAATAGAAAAGTCTACTTCCATATGAGATGGCAACTCTGAAATTTCCTCTAGAAATACATCCCTGAACTGTTGTAAAACTGGGTACCTGCTCAACACATTTGCGTCCTCAACTTCCTTACCTTTGTCACTAGAAATGTGCATTGCGAATAACACACACCCTTTCCTGCGACTACTCTTTGCCTGCATAGTTGTCACCATCCTAACTGATGTGGCTTTCTTCTCTCCCTGTAAGACTCTTAGTTCTCTATTGTCATCAATAGACTCAATGGCTTTGTCATAACAATCCACCTTAGTTCTATGAAGATACAACTAATCCATGCCCAACAATATATTGTATGATCCCAACGACAATACATTCAAATGTGTTGTGGTAGGCATACCATTCAAATCAAATGCACAAGCTCTTACCCAAGGATGAACTCACTTCTTTGTACCTGTAGCCAACTGCAGTAACCAAGATTCTGCATGCAATTCCTTATTCAAACCGCACTTATCCACTAAGTCGGGATTAACATAGCTATTATTAGATCCATGATAAATCAAACTAGAAATAACTGGATCACAAAGCTTACTGTCCATCTCAATGATAGATATATGATGGTTTGCCTGTTTGTTATCCAATGTTGCATAAATACAAGGAACACTCTCACCAACATCCCCAACAGTTTGTGCATCCTGTGCACTATATATCTAAGGCCTACCACCCTGATTCTGCAGACAATCTCTCGTACGATGATCTTTCCCACAAGTCCAACACTATATAGGCTTCCATCCTGCACCCTTATTATGCTTTTTAGATCGATGTCCCTGTCCTCTATCTAATGCATTGAACTTCTTAAACGGTGCAAAATTTTCTTTATTATCTATACCCTAAAGTCTTGCTCACCTTTTGTCCCATTTTCCTTTGTTCTTTGCATTATCTTTCCAGTCTAGCATGGTATCTGATCTGCGCTTGAATTGCTCATAAAAATGCCTTAGCTTTCGAATGGTCTCGTATAATGATTTAGGTTCATCGAACTCAATCCTGTCTTTGAATGCAACCGGTAATCCACTAATTAAACTCTGAATCTTGGCCTTTTACTCTGTGAGATAAGGCACATATCTCAGTAACTCCAAGAACCTACTAGTGTACTCTTCATCTGTCATGGATCCCATCTTTAGCTCATAGAATTCTTTTGCCCTATCATCAAAGTATCTCTCTGACAAATACTTCTTCTTGAATAACTGCTCAAACTCACTCCAAGTCAAGTCTTCCCCATGAGTACATCTGACATTCTTCACATCTTCCTAGTAAATATATGCTTTACCTTTGAGACTGAATGTAGCTACTTTGGCTTTCATGTTCTCTGAATAATCATGCAACCGGAAGAACTTCCTCATGCCAAACAACCATGCCTCTTCATCCTATGGTTTATTCATTTCTCCATCATTAGCAGGTGGCTTTGGTTTCTTAAACTTATTTGGCAAGTATCTCCTATCACTCCCCCTATAAGGATGATAACGATGATGATCATAGTGCCTATCTGAATCATAACTATAATAATACCCATGTCTATCCCTTCTCCTCTTCGGAGTGTCCAACAATTTGCCATCTCTGACCGTGTCGTCTCTCTCTGACATGTGACCACCATGCGACCAACTGCCATATGCCCCATTAGTTTTGTTCTCCTGCTCATAACTGATCCGACTTGGTCCCTGTCGCTACAAATTTGACAAACTCTGAAGTATCATTGCATTTACCTCTGTTTGTTTCTCCTGTGCTTGCATGATTCTGTCATTATTTGCCTTACAACTCCTTATTTCTTCCTTTAAGCTTCTCAATGTATTTGTCAAGATATTTCCCAACACCATACTGCTCATTTGATTCACAGGGAGAGTCCTTGTAGTCTACCATCTTGCTATCCATTTGATATTTTCTCCTGCAAGGTATATCATGTCAGCTAAACCAAAGAAAAATAAACCAACACACCTTAGTATAGCTCAGGGAGGATACCTTGTATAGAAGGTCAACAAATCAACGTGATACATGTATAACATAATCATGACAACATATGGAAACATAACACCTAACCATATAACCTTACAACTTTCATTCTAGCTAGGGTCCAGTCATCAATGCATGATCTTAACAACAACACACACCATGACCTCATGAATGACAACAATCATTACATCATTGTACACTTGACCACATACAGACATTACACATGCATAAGCAATGCATAACCAACCATACACATGCATAAACACATGTAGTCAAGCATAAATGAACAATAATTGAACTAAACCTATAAGAATGATACATGCAACCAAGCATACAAGAATGTAACCAAGTGACATATAACAACATGTAAGCAACACCATAACATAATGTAACAAGTCATACGCTCATGACGATGCACTCCACAATAACAACATCAAGTTCCTCATGACGACATCACTACAACCATGATCAACATTATGCAAATGCAACAAGCACATGGAATGCAAGTATAAGAGACACACATGAAACTGACATGCATGCATGACCAACACATATCCCATCCAGTTCGAGGGGTGAACCATGCTCTGATACCACTATGTAACACCCTCCTCCCACATCTACCCAAGCAATCGTCCAGTCGGGGTAAACATGCGACGAGAGGCCACTATGATATGATTCAACATTCTAAGTCATGTTAAGGAAGTGGAACTGATGAAAACACACCATACAGACATCCAACATTAGCATTAGGACCCTCACGAACCAACCCAACCTTTCTGCTAACCAGCCCCTGGGTCCCACTGACACTTTGGACTACTTGACCTCTGGATGCTCTCACAAGCCTGCAAGCCAACATTGAGGGACTCTTTTTGTCAATGTTGTGTTAGTGTCCCCGAGATTTGAGCCACTTTTTCAGGCCCAGAGCCCAGGTCACTGCCCATAATTGAGATACATCTTCAGAACAGTAAAATAACAAGGAAATGACAGTATAAATGCAATCACTTGAACGAGACCTTGACTAGACCCCTACTAGCCATGACAACCATTTCATCAAACATATCACGAATATGTAATCTATAGGTGTAAATAACAAATCTGAGCGTAGGGGTCTCATACTTGGCTGAGAATCACTAAGAAGCATCAATGCCTCAACACATCAACTGCCATTTCATCCATTAGGTCATAGACACATTGATCATTCATTTAAAAGTAAAAACATGATGAGAGCCATACATAAATGATATCATAAAACACATATATAACCAACATAATAGCATCAGAAATACAAATGAAATCATAGCCATATAAACCACATATAATCCAGTATAATGCTCATAGAAATACAAGGAGAAATAACCTCATATTGATGATGCAAAATCCAAACCCGGGATGGGACTTCCACGTTCCACCCGATCGTAGAATGGTTGAGCCAAATATCTCTTCCGTCATTCACCCCCGTGCCATAATCCAAGCATGAATGTGGTATCTCATAGAACACATCAATTAAAAACCATCCAGGGCTTCCATAGGCCAACCACCTCAACCCATCAAATAGTGACTCCACCTCACGGTCGGACATCACAAAACCATCATCAGATTGGTCTCTATCCAAGCCTTCGAGGGCTTCTAGAGTGTTTGTTCCAACCAAGGCCTCCAAGACTAGTAACTCAACCCACAACTACCGTCGGGCTTCCAGAGCATTTGTCCAACCAAGGCTTCCAGGACTAGTAACCCAACTCACCAAGGGCTTCCAAAGCGTTTGTCCAACCAAGGCTTCCAGCACTGGTAACTCAACCCAAGCTATTACAAGGGTTCCAAAGCGTTTGTCCAACCAGGGCTTCCAGGAACTAGTAACTCAACCCAAGCTAAAGGAAACACGAGAGCCAACCAGAAAACAAAGAAATAAACCCACAACACCATGGTTATCTAGGAAATGGTAAGGCTAGGCAATCCACTGTCAATCCAAGCAATCCTCCATGCTAGTGACAAATCATGACCAATAATCCATATGCATATGCCTTGCATGCCAAAATTAGTGAGGAAAACATACATGCAACTCAGTACCTACAAGAAAATCCCATTATAGCTACTGATCCTGATGCCCCCTTGCGCTTTCCTACTCTTCCTTTTCCTTCTTGCTCCAAAAATCCAAGTATCCACACCCTTCAAGAGTGCTCCAAGAAAACTCTAAGTATACAAGAGTATGAGAGAGAGAGAGAGAATAATGAGAGAGCTCCAAAATTGAACTGACAAAAGGTTGCCAATTGACCTTTAGAAGCCTTTTTATGAAGGATGCCTCTATTTTCTTCATTTTCCTCCTCAAATGCAACCTATGACCTTTCACCTCCCTTTTCTCCTAATTTCCATTATTTTAATAAATAAATGTGCCAAAATGCCATTTGCCTTTGCCATTAAACAATCACAAGTGATCCCCATCACTAGGATTTTGCCCAACATTCAACTTATAATAAGTGTCCCATCAACCGTGGTTATTATTTTGCCTTTATTAACTTTTATTACATGGAATTTTCACTAAGGTTGTTACAATATGTTTTAATTAATATTCAAATTAAAACACATATGAATGTAAAATGTAAAATATTTAAACCAGTCACACAAATCAATGAATTCGATTGGGAATTTTTAGCCACTTATAAACATTTTAAGGTCAAACAATAAAATTATTTCTTTTAAACTCTTTGCTTTTCCTTATATATATATATATATATATATATATATATATATATATATATATCACTTGATCTAATATAAAGTAAAAAATCTATTTGTTATGGTGATGGGAACAATAGAAGTATTTTTCTTAAACCTTATGCTTTTCCTGTTGATCATTACTATTGACATTTACTACTGGTAATATATATAAGTTACTATAATTTAGCTAATACTTGTCGTGGGAATGATATATGGTTTGGAAATCATAGTGTGATAGACTATCATTAATGTCATACTCGGGTGGAAACAAAGCTCTGTGACTCCATTGCTTTCTTACCTTATCTCTTCCCATGAGCATATCAATAATTACTTCCATGGATGGTTTTAGACCATTTGTAACCAATTATAACTCCAATAATACAATTATTTCTATTAAACTCTCTTCTTGGCCTTTTTATTATTACTTATGAATGGGTAATATAGCTTGATTTACTATAAACTAAATAATCAGAAATGTGAGGGACAAATTCAAATTCAATTATTTTCGAATTTTAATTGTGATGTTATAAGATAAAGTTTGTATTTATTTTTTATTTTATAATTTATGTTTTTTAAATTTATTTGTTTATTATTTTTCCAAAGGAAAATTTGAACCTTTTATTAAGGAAATAAAAAGTTACATATTAGATGCAATAAAGCATTCATAAACCAAACTTTGAATCCATAATAACGCAAAGAGTGAAGACACAACATACAAAGGACAGTGAAAAAATCACATACTCAATACTAGTAACAAAAAAAATCCAAAGGCAGAGTCCATAAACTCGGGTCTCTCCGAACAATCAGAGAAAAACCTGTCAATCAAAAGATAACAATAGCAATTCTGAGTTTTCACCAATAACTGGTAGCCAAAGGCAAAAACTATAGCTAAATACATAAATAAAAGCAAAAATGAAAAGAACCAATGAAGTCCAGTACAGCCCCAAAACCATATGATGTAGAAAAAATTGTGCAAATACAAAATGGCCGAGCCATTAAAAGTAAGGAGGTTGATCCGACTCGGTATCCCGCCCGAAATCAGAATTAGCTATGTGCTAGATGTCCAAAGCCTATTGTAAACCTTTCTTAGAAAGGGGATATTCTTCTGCATTCCTCTCCTTATAAATATGACATACAGAGAAATCAACAAAACCATATTTTATAAAAGAAATTTCTTCTAAAATCGGAACCAAAGTAAGATTTTGACAACGATGCACATTGTTTGTCCAATTTATCACATTCAGAGAGTCACCAAAATCTGAACTGAGGTAATCTCGCGCTGTCTTAACCAACTTAAAAGTATTTTCAGGGTTTTTAATTCTACGAAGTTGTTTGAACCTGTACCGATACCCACTTATGCTTTTAGAGATTTGTGATCATTTAAATGGATGATAATGCCTGCCCCGCATCGATCTTGAGCATCAAAAGCACCATCAAAGTATGCCCAAGGGACATCAGGTCTGATATGTTCTTCTTGTATATTTCGACAGGACAAAGAGGGGGTATTTTGAGGGATTAGTTCAAAAATAGAGACACATTGAATTGCAATAGGATAAGGATCTGAAGATTGTTCCTGAAAAATGCCCTTGTTTCGGGCCAACCATATCCCCCAGCAAATAAGCGGGGAATGTTTCTATAATGAGCGTCATTTGAATTTGACCACCAGTTTTGCCAAGCATCCACCAACGATAGACCATGCCAATTGAGACTAATGCCAACAACATTAAAAAAGATCTCCCATATTTTTAAAATAAAAGGACAACTTAAAAATAAATGAGAAGTGTTTTCTTCAAAAAATTTGCATAATATACACCATCCTGACCCGTGCTTGTTTCTTTTTTGAAGGTTATCCCAAGTTGGCACTTTGTTCTTGAGAATACACCAGAAGAAGAGTCTAGATTTTGCTGGACACCCAAGTTTCCATAGTGGCTTGTGCCACCATCTCCTCACTCCACCAACCCTACGATTCATTTGCAGATTGTACCCAAACTTCGGAGCATAGATACCACTAGGAGAGTGAACCCACCGAAGTTCATCATCCCTTTCCCTAATGCAGACATTTGTTCTCTGCAAGTCCATAGTAAAGTCCAGCCAAACTCCCTCCCACTGGGGCTTGAGGTTAAGATCCTCAAACGACTTCCAACCCTGATTCCAAAAGGAAGTGTGTTCCTCATTTGTAATTTGGTTGAAAAAATAGATACCTCGAGTAGTGAGAAACTCCCTCAGATCTCTTGGAAGAATGAAAGCATCATTGCATCCCACCCAAGGGTCCACTCCCACACGGACACTAGTGCCATTCCCGACAAGCCAGGACAAACCATCAACAACAATGTCAAAAGATTCAATAGTGGCCTTCCAAATGGTCGAAGAGTTTCTTGAGGACTTATCTGGGATTCGCAGCCAGGCATCCAAGTCCAAGGGATCAATATATTCCTTTTTATCACAGTTGTCCAAAAGTTTTCCTTGGTTAAAAGACTCCAGCTTGATTTAGCAGCCAAAGATCGAGAAAAACATGGAAGATCCTTAATTCCCCACCCACCCCAGTCCTTAGGACGAGCAATTTTCTCCCAAGAAACCAAGGGAATAACATCATCATCCTTCGATCCCACCCATAAGAACCGGCCACAAACTTTCTTGATTTGCGAAACGACCCCTTTTGGCACCCAAGAAAGGGCAATCCACTATACAAGGATGTCCATTAAAACATATTTTATAAGAACCAAGTGCCCTGCTCTTGAAATCCACTTGAAACTCCAATGCTTGACTCGCTTTTCGATTTTTGTAACCAACCATTTCCAATTTGATTTCCTGTATGAGTCTGGCTTAAGGAGGAACCCCAAATATTTGAGACTTTCTGACAATGGATTAATTTCGAAAGGAAATAAGGAAAAAATTATGTTGATCTCCGTCCCAGAGAGCCCATTGTGTGTAATAGAGGACTTATGAGCATTTATGCTCATCCCAGTTTCCTTGAGGAATAAATTCATAATCATCTTTAGTTGTGTTAGTTCACCCCTAGAACCATCACAAAATAGTAATATATCATCGACAAAAAGAAGATGAGTAACAAAGAGATTTATTGCAATTTCAATGCCTTTGAAAGTGCCCCTTCTGATGACAACATGAATCAATTGGCTCAAACCTTCAACAACAAAGAGGAACAGAAGGGGGGATAAAGGGAAACCCTGACGAAGGCCCCTCTAGCTAGTGAAGAAGGGAGAGGCAACACCATTGATAAGAACAACAAAACTCACATTTGTAATATAGCCCATAACCCAATTAATAAAACCAATGTCAAAGCCCAAGTGAGTCATCAGAAGATGCAAGAACATCCAACTAATCTTGTCATAGGCCTTTGAGAGATCAATTTTGACAATCATTCCTTTTTTGTTGAGTCTTTTGATACTATGTAGGGATTAGATATCATTTTTTGGGATTCAACTGCGTTAAGTCATTCAAAGTATGACCATTTCCATGAGAGGTAGTCGTAAAGTGACTAATTTCTCATGATTTTTGAATAGTTCACTTAGCACTCATTGCATCGGGTGATGCTCACAGGGGTGAAGAAGTGGGATTGAAACTAGTGAAATGTGGAGAACGAATCACATAGCATCAATCATCACTTCCGGGGCTTGCACCCGGTAACCAGGACTTCCCAGGAGGTCACCCATCCCAGAACTCCTCTGGCTCAAGCACGCTTAACTGTGGAGTTTTTCCCCACAATCAAGCCCACTTAGCTTGCTACCCCATTTGCAAAACCTTAGCAAGTATTGTGCCTCATGAACCATTCAAGTAGAGATCCCTTGACTCTTTTTGAATTTAAGTATGTAGGGATTCCTGGGCCACATCGATGGCTTCATGAATTTTCCTACCAGCAAGGAACCCAAACTGTTCTCGAGAAATGTTTTTTAAAAGAATGGGTTTAATCCGGTTTGCAATAGTTTTGGCAATACTTTTATATGTACAATTGCAAAGAGAGATAGTTCTGAAGTCATCAAAATTTTGAGGGTCGTTGGATTTAGGGATTAAGGCCAAGAAGGTAGAATTGAGGGGTTCGTGCACAAACCTTTTGCTTATGGATTCCTCCACCAAGCCTGCCAAGTCATCTCCAATAAGGTTAAAAAAATGTTGGAAGAATTCCACCGTCCAACCATCAAGACCTGGGTTCTTCTCCTTTTGCATGGAACTTAGAACTCCCTCCACTTCCCCCTTTGATATTGAAGCCATGAGAATGCCATTATCATCCTCTTCAACAAAGTTGGGAAAAACCTGTGCCACCCGAATAACTTCAGCTATAGTGGCCTCAGGAGGAGCCTTAAACAAAGTTTTGAAATGACTAACACCTAGGGCATCCAGCTCATTAAAAGAAATTTTTGATCCCCCATCCTCTTTTTTCATTTCCAAAATGGTGTTTGTGTTTTTTTCTTACCTTTTCATAGTTTTGGAAAAATTTGGAGTTTTCATCCCCAACCTCAATCCAAATAGCCCTACTTTTAAGCCTCCACTTTTCTTCAGTTTCTTTCAAGATCCTATGCCTTTCACCCTCCATAGCTTTGATCTTTCCCTTTTTCTCTTCTGTCTCATACCCACCCCCCTCCAAGCTTTCTAAGGCCTCTAGTTCGATCTCAATGGATTTTAGAACCGCTTCATCCCTTAAAGATTTTTCCTTAGCCCAAGAGATCGTTGACTGTTTCAATTTTTTAAGATTTTCCATAAAATACTGGGCAAGCGATAAACCCTGGGATCTGATTAGTGGCCTCCATACCTCATGAACCATCTTATTATAGGACTGATCTTTTAGCCAAGAAGAGTTAAATTTAAAAGGAGTGTCTGGCTTCCTACTGACCCATTTTAACTCCAAGAAAATTGGAAAGTGATTTGAATCGCCCCCGAATCTAACCCACTTATGAAAAACCAAAATTCGAGCAGCCAATTCATCTTTGATCAAGAACCGATCTAAACGTTTTGCCGCCCTAACCTCTCCAATTCTCTTATTTCTCCAGGTAGGTTTTTATTTTAATAGGTCAACATCAATGAATCTACCCATCCGAATCTTGTTTATGAAGTAATCAGCCAAAGGGTCCGCCTGAGCCAAAGGCCCCCAAGATTCAGACCGACCTAAAGAAACATTAATATCCCCTCCCACCACAATCTTTGAGCAATTCAACATAGATTTTGAAAACAAATTGTTCCAGAAATGAATTCTTTCCTGGCAAGGCCCATAAATGTTGTTTAGGGTTAGGTTTGTGCAGAGTCCAGAGGAGAAAACCTTTGCGCCTAACATAATTTTAGAGCCCCAAGAGTTTTAAGTTGTCCCTAAAACTCATAACTAAAGCACAAGAGCGACCAATTGCATCTAAGGCAACAAAGGTCCAACCAGGCAACATAATGCCCAAAGACTTTATAACTTAATCCCCATGACCAAGAGTCTCTTGGAGCATAATTACATCACAATTGACATTTTTGAATAAATGTTTTAAAGCCAATTTTTTTTGGGAGATGGTTAACCATCTACAATTGAAGGACAACAAAATTATTTGGAAACCACCACTGGGGTCATCGCTTCTCTAAGCGACCCTTTGAGGGAGAGTTGTTTTCCATCATCAATGTCAAACTTTGCTTTTAATTGGGCCTTTGAGATGTTCGTTTTTTGACCACGGGCCTTGGGGGAACCAACAACATCATGAATAAGGCCGAGACCACCCATAGGTTCATCGGGATTATCTCTTTTGTCCCAGGGCTGAAGGTTATAATGGGGCTTTTCAGGGCAGAGAACTGATGGGAGGGTAAAACCGGAGCCCACCATAGAGGGTCTAGAGAGCTTTAAAACTGAGATGGATGTGATGATGATATCTAGAGCCAAAGATATATTACAACATGGAGATAACACTTTAGAAAGAGGCCTGGAAGGACCAGGCCCAAAAACAAAATCCATTTGGGGCTTCAACATAAATGAATGAGAGGGAGAAAGGAGAGAAGCAATACTTGCAAGAAGAGATGCCTCCTCCTCTGCCATCTTGTCGCACCTATGATCATTCACACGGATTTTCGTAGCCTCAAGGATTTCCAATTAGATCTCCTGCACCACTATCTGCACCAGTGCCTCTTCCTGCTAATTTCCGTTCATTGCCTGTTGCTCCATAACCTTGTCCTCAGAGTGGTCCCTTATCTCTTTAACTGGCTCAACCCTATTCTTTCTCCATCATCTAAACCCCAATGGGAAATCCCTTACCAAGTGATCGTGCTCGTTGCAGCAATGACATCTATAAGGAAATTGTTCATAGTCGAGTACCTGAGTGATGGAGTAACCATCGATTTGAATCTGCATCATATCTGCCAATCCTTCCCTCGGGTCCAACCTTACCAGGATGCGAGCCACCTTCCTTTCCTTAGACACTTGAAAAGACATATCAGCTTCTAGAAAAGTACCCAAGATGTTTCCAATCGCCCTAAATACGTCCATTGACCATAGCTGAGGGGAAAGTGATGGAAGACGCACCCACACAAGAATTTCTTCTAATCTTTCTCTTTGGGCATCAAAGAGAGGAGTCTATTTAAAAAAAATTGGGACTTTCCCAAAACCCCAATTCCAATCAAGCACCCATTCAACAACATCAAAATTTGAAAATTTGACCATGAACCAACCCATGGTCAGGAAAATGACCTCCGTCTACGAAACCGGGCCATCACTCCACTCCTTTTTATCCATTTCGAGATGAAATTGGCTGTGAATTGTCTTCCCTTTACCCGCCCCACTATAATGTGCTCTGAAGCATCCATAACCTCGTCCATCTGAATGTCGACCCCTAGAACCAGATTCAGCCTTTCCACTTTCTTTCTAATCACTTTCCCCTTCTTCCTCTTCAGGCTTGAAGCTTGACCATTGAAAAAAGATGTTTTTTATGAGTGGCCTTCACCATCTTGAATTTCAATCCCCAAAAAACCCTTGAGCGGCTCATCTGGACCCAAATTATTATTTGGCAAGACCCCAAACTCTAAGGCATGCACACCAGAACTGTGATTAGGTAGATGACTACCATCCTTGGACACCTTGGATCCCAACTCCAAATGACCCACCAGTTCCCAGCCCTAGCAGGGTAGAGCTAGAAACCCTAAGTCGACCTTTCTTGTTTCTGCCTGGAGATGCAGACCTTGAGAAGAATTTAAGTTTGGGAAATCGATAAAAGTTTTCTCCCCATTACCCAATTCCTTTGTAGTTAGAGAAAATGACTCAAAGAGGTTTATTGCATAAGCCTGCGCCATATTTTTGCAATTTTGAGTTCTGTACATACTCAAGCCCGCAAACAACTGGTCAAACCCTAATTCTGCGTTTAAACAAGATTGTAGCCCTTCCTGCCTCTTAGAAGCCTAGAACCATAATCTACAAGTGCAACTTTTGGGCTTACCTGTATTTCTGTTGACAACTCGACTGTTTTTCCTGCCAAACGCACTGTACCTTCCTGATTGACGAAAACTCTAGTATCCAGAAACTACCATACCACCTTTGAGGATGGAGGTTTTGACTCCTCCAGCAACCCTAGACCACCGCCAAAGGTCCATGCCAGCTTCGTACCACCACTTTTTCTAGGTGTAGACCTAGTTGGCGGGACAACCTTCACCAAATTATGTTGTGTCGGTTCCAAACCCCATACCGACAAAATGTCCTTAGGTGTCAGTTCCAAATCCACATAATCCTTGGGGCTAACCATCATGTTAACATTTATGAGTGAAAAAACTAAAAAAATCTCCCACACTGACTGTGCTAACGGAGATAACGACTTTGAGTAACGAAGAAGCCGGATGAAGACCCAATGCACAGAGAACCTCCAGGGAGTAGAACATTACCGAAAGACCTGAATCACAAGAGATTAAAACCTCGAAGAAATCTAGAGCTCCTTTACTGTGTGAGCTGGGAAAAGGATAAAGGAAAGAGTAAAAAATTGTAGAAGTAATGTTATAGTAGACGCCCAATCGATCACCCTTATGCTTGAAAGGAGAAAAAAACGGGAACCCTCTATGTCTTTTTATTATAAGCTAAGTTTATCTTTCTATAATTTATGTTATATTTAAAGTTTAATATTTATATTAAAAATGCCCATAGGGCTTTGGATTAATGGTGAATGGGTGCATTGTTAAGGCACTCCTTGTGATAGGTCACTGGTTCAAATCCCCGTGGGTGCTTACCTACCAAAAATATATATAGTATATATTAAAAATGAAAATTTATAATTTTAAAATATTGAAATTGTTATGTTTATTTGAATAATTGTTTTTGCATCGAGAGATGCTCTCCAACCCAGTATGGAAGAGATGTTGTAGGGTTATGTTATGCAAACATTTTGACTTGGTTGAATTAGATAACAATAAAAATAAACGTAAAATACAATTAAAAATAAAAAAATAAAATTAATAATTATAATTATTAATTAAAACATTCTGGCTAGGTCAAATTACATAAAATCGTTAAGTTTATTTGAATAATTGTTTTTGCCACGGGAGGCGCTCTCCAACCCAGTATGGAAGATATGTTGTAAAGTTGTGTTGTCTAAACATTTTGACTTGGTCAAATTAGATAACAATAAAAATAATGTAAAATGAAATTATTAATTATAATTATTAACTAAAAAAAATTGACTATGTCAAATTACATAAGATAAAAATAAAAATAAAAATTATAATGATCATTTATTAATGATAAAACCAGCCTAGATCCATCTTAACTACGGACTACCAAGAGCCAAGAGGGATCAAATCTTCCGAGGTGCAAATTTATTTCAGAGTGAAAAGAGATTTGATCCCTCTCGACGGTTGATAGATCCGGAGTTAAGATGGATGTAAACTGGTTTAATATTGGTTAATATTTATATAGTGATTTGATTTTGGAAATATTAATAACCAACCTAGCTCCATCTTAACTCTGAATTTACCAAGCACTGAGAATGATCAAATCTTTGAGGTGTAAACCTCTTTTAGACTGAAAAGAGAGATTTGCCTCCCAATGCTTGGTAGATCCAAAAGTAAGATGGATCTAAACTCATTATACAACACTTGTTACATATAAATTTAAATAATGATATATATATATATATATAACAAGTGTTGTATATGTAACAAATGATATATTGCGTCGAGAGGCGCTCTCCACCCCAATGTGGAAGAGATGTTGTAAAGTTTTATGTTATGTAAACATTTTGACTCAACCAAATTAAATAATAATAATAATCAACATAAAATACAATTTAAAAAATTAATAAAATATAAAATAAAGTTAATAATTATAATTATTAATTAAAACATTTTGACTAAGTCAAATTACATAAAATTAAAATTAAAAATAAAATAAAATAAATAATTATAATAATTAAATCATCATAGATCCATCTTAACTCTGGATCTACCAAGCATCGAAATGGATCAAATTCCTTGAGGTGCAAACTTCTTTTAGAGTGAAAAGAGATTTGATCCCTCTCAGCGCTTGGTAGATCCGGAGTAAAGACAGATCTAGGCTAGTTGAAAAAAAATAAAATATTTTTCATATCTCTAAAATTTTATTATCTATTTTGTTTTATGAGATTCAAATGCACGTGAATGGGATATAAATTCATGGGAGAGAAAAACGTATTTGTCACACAAAGTTAAAAAATCGATATATATGTGTGTGTGTGTGAGAGAGAGAGAGAGAGAAATCTTTTGAGGTCATGTGTTATTAGTGGCCTTCAATGCTATTGCAGGAATGGGGTAATAATGTGGAGGTGTTGACAATGCAAGTGGATTAGCATTTGTATAATGTGAAGGTGTTGACAATGCAAGTGGATTAGCATTTGTATAATGTGGAGGTGTTGACAATGCAAGTGGATTAGCAATTATATACGATTTCTCTTATTGGACAAATTGTGTATGCATGGATGCTTTCTATAATTTTTAGTTTTATATATTTTCTTGCTTTTATATATTTTATGTTTTTGAAAGCCACAAAATGGCTTATGTAGTTTTTGTTTGTACTAGCACAGTGGTGTTGTCAGTTTTATACGGGGTCAATGGTTTTTAAAGCTCAGGGGTGGCAAAATTTGTCTATGTTTTACTCATGACCTCACAATCTATCATATATATTTGTAATCTTTATTTGATATTAATAGAAACCCTTCGTTTTCGCTTACAAAAAACATAATACATTAGATTTATTTATTTTACTATTTATTGGTTGCACAATGTTAATAACTAATATATGAAATATGGCATCAATATATTTTGTCATTATGGTATCGATACATAATTTACAATTGATGATTGTTTATATGAATTTGCTAGAACATTTAAATTTATTTTTGCTTCTTGGAGAGATTGTCATCCTTTACAAATTCTACGAGTAAATAATGTTTTTCTTATTTTAGTCATCTTTTAACAATGAACATTTTTTTCTTTCTTTCTTTCTTTGTGTGTATATTAAGTTTAACTATTCATTATATATTTTCTAACTTCTCCAACGCACACTAAATTATTATGTCAAAAGACACTCTACAACCAAGTATGAGTTGATCTTGAAATGGACGAGAATGATATAGATCAAGATGATCTAGATGAAGATGATGTGGATGAGGACTATCTCGAGAAAGAAGAAGATGAACAATATCATAACAAGGAAGAAAATATTGACATGAAAGAGGCTAACAATAAAGAATGCCCAAATCGAGTATGTTATGAATATAATTCATAACAAATAAATAAATATAAATATAAAATAATCAAATACTGATTATGTTAAATAGTCATTAGTAAATGGAAATACATGTCTAAAAGACACGCCTAATCATGAAAAGTCACCTGCCTAGGTATAAAAGCAGGGCCTCATTGTAACATTCATCATCACTTAAACATTTATATATATAATAAATTATTATTTAAAAATACCTCTGTGTATTTTTACATTCAAGCCTACAAGCTATCAGTTTTCATGCTTCAATAACAGTTTTTGTTGCTTCAGTGGTATCGGGGCCATGGCACACAATATAATCATGCGGGTCTTTGAACGTTGTTCACCGCACAATGTGCCATTACGTTCACGTCCTAAATGCGTTGAGTAGTTTAGTAAAATTCAAGAAGTGTTTCAGCGATTAGAAAAATCATGTGCAAAAGTTTCAACATGTCTAAAGATACGTTATGCAGAGGAAGACGATAGCGACAGTGAAGGAATGAAACAAGGTGAAGCATTAGATAATTATAATGTTGAATATGAAGCTGATATAGATCAAGATGAGGATCCAAATGAAGTTGATCTTGATATGGACAAGAATGATATAGATCAAGATGATGTGGATGAAGACTATCTTGAGAAATAAGAAGATGAACAATATCATAACAAGGAAGAAAACATTGACATGAAAGAGGCTAACAATAAAGAATGCCCAAATCGAGGAAGTGATGTTGATCATGATGAAATAGGAATTCTTCAGGGTAACATGAATGAAAATGAAAATCAAAGTGGATATGTGACAACTAAAGATGAAGAAGTTCTTCGCCAAGATGACAAAATGTCTAGAAGCATTGATCGCACTACCCATGAGCCAACTTTTGATGAGAGGATAAATGGACTCTCAGGAATTGTGTATGAGTTTGTAGGAGATAGACAAGAAGCGATTAATAAGCCTGTTGAATATGTAAAGCCTACAGACAATGTAAGGTCTATGGACATTGGTCAATTCATTGAAAAGTTTAATAAATTAGAATTAAGTGGCTCACTACCCAGTCAAGTAGATGCGGAATCAGATGCAACTGTCAGAGATTTCAAGATACAAAGCACAACTGAAATACCTAGTGGGGGTAATTTTTCTATGAACTTGGATGTTGGCAACAATGTTCCTGTAATCAAGAGTCAAGTTGTTCATCAGGATGAAAGTCAAACCTATGATATTTATAACTCTGAATCAGATTCAGAAAATTTGTCTGTATTTGATGTGAACCATGGACAATACAATGACATTGTCAATGTTGCAGGAATTTGTGAATCCAACAATCTTTTTCAAAGCTTACCAACGACTGAGGAAATAAAAGGTAAGGAGTTATCCTTGGCTACTGAGTTAAGCACAACTCCTGATGAACCACATAAAAAAACTTGAGCTAAGATGTAAGTGTTCAAGAGCTATATTTTCCAGCTTTGGATGGAGAATTGACAGAGCTTGAGGTCAATAGAGAGGAGAACAAAAATAACACTACAATTGCTGCAAAATTTAGGAAAAGTGACTCTTATCAACTCAAAAAAGTTCCAAATGATATGCAATTGCCTTCTATATCTAGTGGCATTTTTAGAGAAGCAGTGGCTTTAAGCAGAGATTCTGAGACCAGCAGTCAGAAAAGCTATAATGACAAAGTACCCACTAGGAGAAACTCTGAGACCAACAGTCAGAAAAGTTGCGGAGATGAAGTACGCAACAACAGAGACTCTGAAATCTGCCATACAAGTTACAGTTATGAGAGTAGTTTGTATGCTAGATCTAGTGCTTCATTAGAGGTGCAAGTAAGTGCACGCACTTCATTGAGACATGCAAGCGAGGTGGGAAATAGCAAGAAGGTCAACCCTTCAGCAACTGAAGAAATACAAAGCAAGCTAGTGTCAGAAGCTCCTGAAGAATGTTGTAATGTTTTGACAGTAGATACGCTTTACATTGAAGAGGGAAATATATTTGCTGGTGTATTAGTCGATGGTCAGGGAAGGCTTCGGGCATTAGGGGCCAGCGTCTAGAGTCCCACTAGAAATAATATTTCATTTGTGACTAGAATTCCAAGGTATGCGGTCAGTCAGATTTTAGAGAGGATTATTCATGAATTTCTCAGTTTTTCACGGCCATTTCAAGATCTTTTGCAGTCTAGGCTACTACATAACGCAAGCTCCCCGCCGTCTTACCTGTCCATGCAACCAGTCGCAGTCTGGTCCACTGCTCCCAACTGGAACCCTATCCACGTCCACACTAGAACCCTGTCCAAGTTCACATTGCTCAACATCCCTACTTTGCATATAATGTTGCCTAACCCCACTACAACGTTATCAACCCATCTTCGTGCTCTCATCCCTCATGCCAAAAATAACACTGTCCACTGACCCGCGCACGTCAGCAGATAACAAGTCATATTCAGTCTCTATTCCCCTGCCCGTGTCTAGACAGGAGTCCGTGCTCTACCAGTTTTTGGCCGTCTCTTGCCACGGATTGCATCCACATCTTCCCACCATCTATCCACTGCCAAACATCAGACACAACTTATCCACCTTTGTCGTTGCCCATGCATTGTACTCACCTGTCCGCTCTGTATCGTTTTCTCCCAGCTAACTCATCGTATCTCCAGCACAATTCGGCCCGATAATCCAACCCATCTCTACCGGCTGTTATGTTGTTCCATGAATGGTCCAATAAATCAACCGTCAACCTACACGACCCTTACGTTGAGCTATGTTTGTTCAATCCTTCATTCAATCAAACAATGCGTAATGTTAATTGCATGATTAAAAAAGTTAGTACATAGTTATTTAAAAAAAATTAGAGTAAAAAATAAAATAAAAAAATAGAGTTATTAAAAAAAATATTAAAAAAATAAATTTGAAGGGAATAGTAATGATGAACTACATGAAGAGAGGATGGTCAGATTATATACATCGAGATGACAGACACTAAGTGAAGAAAATCCACAGCATTAAAGCTTTGAGGACAAAGCTTCCAGAGGAGGGGGCTATGTTATGAATATAATTCATAACAAATAAATAAATGTAAATATAAAATAATCAAATACTGGTTATGTTAAGTAGTCATTAGTAAATGGAAAGGCATGTCTAAAAGACACGCCTAATCATGAAAGGTCACCTGCCTAAGTATAAAAGCAGGATCTCATTGTAACACTCATCATCACTTAAACATTTTTATATATAATAAATTATTATTTCAAAATACCTCTTTGTGTATTTTTACATTCAAGCCTACAAGCTATCAGTTTTCATGCTTCAGTAACAGTTTTTGTTGCTTCAGATGTGTAGGCCTAATGTAAGTATGTCAACATTTTTGTTGGGAAAATATATAGAAAAAAATGAAACAACATTAAGTGTTGGCTTCATACATTTTAATTACTATTCAAATTAAAACATATATAAATGTAAAATATAAAATATTTAAACTAGTCACACAAATTAATGAATTCGATTGGGGATTTTTAGCCACTTATAAACATTTAAGGTCGAACAATTAAATTATTTCTATTAAAATCATTGTTTTTCATATATATATATATATATTAAAGTAAACAATCTATTTATTAAGGTGATGGGAACAATAGAAGTATTTCCCTTTTTTTTTCCCGGGGAGAAAATTCGTAATTTCCATTATATGTTGAAAATTACATGCTGTAGATGCCCATAGGCATATGCAAAATCAGTGACCTTGGTCAACTGATAGTTCCAAACAAAAACTATGTAAACCCAGTGGGGTTGCTGTACATCAATAGTTACATAAACAAAAAATCACCAAAGTGATCGTTGTTCAGATGTCCAAAAGTGTTGTATACATATATATAAACCTGTTATAAAGCCAAAAAATGTTGTAGTTAGGGGTTGTCTGCCCCCCAAAGCTCTTGATCTATATATGGCCTGTGAAAATACTGGAAGGTCCCTTCCAGTGAATGTTCTGTGATCAACCATTCTCCTCGAGGACGATGCGATGCCTCTTTCGATAGCTTGTCCGCATCTTCATTACGCTCCCTGTAGATATGAGTGCAAGAAATATGATCAAAATGTGTTTTGAGAAAAACAATATCATCCATAATAGTTCTTAGAGTATATGCATGGCATGTAGCTGTGTTGTTAAACCAATTTATGATTGTTTTGGAGTCCCCAAAAATTTGAATGTGTCTGCAATTTTTGAGAATGGCAAAATGTATCAGGTGTCGAAGGGTGATCAACTCTGCATAATTATTTGTGCCCTCGCCTAAGCCCATGCAAATGTGGAAAGAATGTGTGATTGATAGGTGGATAATGACACCCCCCCCACATCCTTGTGCTTGTGCTGCCCCATCAAAGTATGCCCAGGGCTTTGTTGTGTCAATCTGTTCCTGAGCGATAATCCTGGGTTGATTTATATGTTCTTCAGCTGGAATTTCCTCATAGGCCGAGCAGATCTTTGGTGGAATCAGTGCCCAATTTATAGGCCGGTCCCGGAAAATGATATTGTTTCGACACATCCAGATGTGCCAAGAAACCAAAAGTGGCAGATTTCTGCTTTTAGGAACCGAAACAGCTCCCCACCAACTGTCCCAAGCAGTAGGGATGTCCACACCTTGCCAGCTTAGATTGATGTTAAGAGTGAGTAGAACTTGCGACCATAACTGTTTTGAAGTAGGACAATCAAGGAATAAGTGATGGTTGGATTCCTCTTCCTGATGACAGAGTACACACTAGGAAGGTCCCATGAATGCCCTTTTCCTTAAATTTACTCCTGTGGGTGTTTTATCCTCAATGATATTCCACATTAGTAAGATAGTGCGTGGGGGAGCTTTTAACTTCCAAAGCTGAGTCCACCAACTCATTTGTCTGTCCGGTTTTGCCTCTGCTTGGATGAGGTCATACCCATGCTTGGGTGAGTAGTGACCCTTTTTGGAGAGACCCCAGAGCAGTTCGTCCTCGTCATCATTGAGTCGAACATGGGATTCTGTCAGAGCTTGCCGGTAATTTTCCCACTGTCTTTCCCATTGAATCGGAATGAGCCAATCCTCACCAGTGTGCCAAGCTTGATGAAAAATAGATGAGTTGCGATGATCACCAAGTTGAGAGATATACAGGACACCTATGTTGTTAAGAAAAGTGATCAAATCCGGAGGAAGCTGATATGCATTCCCACTACTGGTCCAGGGATCAAGACCGATGCGCACTGAAGCGCCATTACCAATCTTCCAGATGAGGCCTCTTTTTATAATGGGCAGGGTGTTTAGGATGGCCCTCCAGATGACTGAAATACCTTTCCTGCTCCAAGAGGGTCTTCTAATCCATTCACTTAAAGTATTGGCCAAATGTATTTGTGGGAGACCACCTCTGACCAGAGGCTCTTATGGGTCAGGAGTAACCAGCCTTGTTTTGCTGCCAGTGCTTGTGCAAAAGCCGGAAGGTGCTTTAGTCCCCAACCTCCCCATTTTTTGGGATTTGCTATTCTGCTCCATTTGACCCATGCAAATGGCTTCCCATCCTTTTGTCCCCTCCATAAAAAGTGACTGCAAATTTTTTGAATCCTATGTAGAATCCCCAGGGGAATCCAAGCCAAGGACATCCAGAAAACTGGGGTAGCTTCTAAAACTGCTTTGATGAGAATCAATCTTCCTACCCTGGATAGAAAATGATGACACCAGATGTTTATTCTTTTCTCCACTTTAGTGAGCAGCCAAGTCCAATCTGCAATTTTATATCCATCCGCTTTTATTCTAAATCCCAAATACTTCAGTCCAACCTGAAGATCCAACACTTGATAGGGGAAATTTTGGAGAGAGAGTTGAATTTCCTGTTGAGAGCATTTAGAGAAAGATATAGTGGACTTTTCCCTGTTGATTTCCATTCCTGTAGCTGCACTGAAGAGTTTTAAAATCTCTTTTAAAGTAGTAATGTCTTGTATGCTTCCATTAAGAAAGACAAGAATGTCATCCACAAAGAGAAGATGGGACAGAAGGAAATGATCAGTAATTTTCAGGCCCCCAAGCCTCCCAGCATGCTTCTCCGAATCTATAAGTTTACTCAGGCCTTCCATTACAAGAAGAAACAACAAGGGGGATAAGGGGCATCCCTGTCTGATACCTCTTTCTGCTTGAAAGGGGAGGGAGGCAGACCCATTGATAAGAACTGCAAAGGATACAGAGGTAATACAACCCATGATCCAATTTATGAAATCTATGAGAGGGGATACCAAGGCCAAGCAGGGGAATGCTATTCAAAGGCCAGGAGCGAAGATTGTATGAATGGGAGCCAAATGTTGAAGGTGAGGAAGATGGATGCAAGTGGGGGTTCAAAGCTTGTAGAGATGGACGGGTAGTGGAAAATATGGGCGAGGGGGGACAATACCATAGGTGATGGGGGGAAAAGGACTCAAAACTGAATTTGAGAGTGACACAGGAGAATGCAATGCTGAATGTAAATGATTAAAAGGATGATCAGAAGAACAAGAGAGTGGAACATTACCCGATGTAGGAGCAGCTTCCACTGCAGCCCTAGATCGAGTCCGTGGAGGGGATGAAGATGGAACCCTTGGAGTACTGGTTTGCTGTGCAGTGACTCCTTCCGCTCCCTTAGAGTGATCCAGACCCGAGGGCTGCTCGTCCACATTCAGTTCTTCAGACAGACGGTGTTTTACACCCCTTGCAGGCTCCTGAGCAGACGAAGAGAGCAGAGGGCAGTCCTTGAAAAGATGACCGACCTTGTGACATCTTCGGCAACGGAAGGGCACTCCTTCATAATCCAGATTTTGGTGACGCGAGAAATGCCTCCAGTGGAGTGTTATTTTCTCCTCCAGCCCCTCCCTGGTATCCAAATGAACAAGTATTCTCGCCATAGTCATAATCCCAGATTTCTCAAAAGACTGGTCGTGTTCTAGATAAGTCCCAAGAGCATCCCCTATGCGCTTGAACACCACTGGAGTCCAAAACTGCATTGGTAGGCCTGGCAGGCGAACCCAAATCGGCCCTGCACCCAACTGTTTGCGTTCTGGGTCAAATAAGGGGTCCCATCTTTTGAGCAGAACAGGGGCAAGCTCAATATGCCAGAAGCGGGAGAGAATCCAATCAGTATATTCTTCCCTATGGAAGCGAAGAGCAAACCAGCCACGAGCCAAAACTCTGATGATGGGGAGCTCCTTGAGTAGGGAACCCCAAATCTCCGAAGTCCATAGGCGCAGGCATTCCACTGAGTAGTTTCTGCCCCTTACACGACCAACCAAAACCTTCTTTGCCGTGTCTGCAACTTCCCCCATTGGAATATCTTCACCAAGGGTTAAGTTAATGTCCCTATCCACAGCTTTGAGACACCTCCCCTTCTTGGGCTTATCAGAGCGCCGGGCCATCGGGTGTTCCTTGAGCAAGCCTCTGCAGCCTTGATTGACAGTATGGGGGGTGGAGGGGGTAGATTTGGGATTAGGGATGGGAGAACTGAAACACCCAGAACGAATAGGAGTATTAGGGTTAGAGTTGCCGGGAGCTAGGGTTGCCGAGGTGAAAGCAGGAATGGAGAGGGGAGGGGGTCCTGACGGGGGAATGCGAGAGGAGGAGGGCACACAGGAAGGAATGGAGGACTGTGGAGGATGGACCAAGGGAGCATCAAATGTGGGAGATGGCTGAAGGCAAGTACCCAGGAGATTAAGGGTTGCAGGAGAGAGCGGAGGGCAGTCTAACCTAGGAGAATCATCAATGTGAACAGAGGGCGGAAGGTGCTTATCAGACGGGCCCAGACTGAATGGAACGGACTGGGCAGCTGTCAGCGATCGAAGGTTGGCAGCAAAGGGTCCTGAGCCCATCCCTGTTTGATGATGCGTCCAGATATCTTGGTCAGGATTGGGGTCCGCCTCGTAGTCAACGTCGTCGATCTCCATCAAACTGACAGGCACGGTCAGCTGAACAGCAAATGTCACGGAGAGATCACGACAAGGAGCTAGGTCCAAGGGCTTCACGGTGAGTCACGAGCAACTGTAACAGGGAAGATATAACCGCGCGACATAGGTTGTGGTTAACAGGTCGGCCGGGTGTAGGAGGGCAGAGTGCTTTAGACCCTAGGGTTATGGCCCCTGAGGCCTCCATGGAAGACCGCAACAGATTTGTAGAGCTCTCGCATCCTTCTCCAATAGAAGTATTTCCCTTAAACCTTTTGCTTTCCCCTTTTATCATATATATATATATATATAATTTGGCTATTACTTGTCATGGGAATGATATATGGTTTGGAGATCATAGTGTGATAGACTATCATAAGTGCCATGCCGAAGTGGAAACAAAGATCTTTTCTTACTTTATCTCTTCCCATGCGCATATCAATAATTACTTCCATGAATGGTTTTCGAACACTTGTAACTAATTTAAAGTCCAATAATAAAATTATTTCTATTAAACTCTCTTCTTGCCCTTTTTATTGTTATTTATTACTGGGTAATATAACTTGATTTAATATAAACTAAATAATCTCTTTATTATTGTGATGGGAAAGAAATAAGTTATGAGAGTAACAAATTCAAATTCAATTATTTTCAAATTTTAATTGTGATGTCATATTATAAGCTAAGTTTTTTTTGTTTTTTTTGTTTGTTTGTTTTTTTTGTTTTTGTTTTTTTTTGTTTTTTTGTTTGTTTGTTTTTTTTTTTGTTTTTGTTTTTGTTTGTTTTTTGTTTTTGTTTTTGTTTTTGTTTTGTTTTGTTTTTTTTTTTTAATATCTAAAGTTTAATATTTATATTATAAATGAAAATTTATAATTTTAAAATATTGAAACTGTTATGTTTATTTGAATAATTTTTTTTGTATCGAGAGGCGCTCTCCCATGCGGTACCTCAGGATACTAGTGTGTCTTTCTAAAATGATGCACTACAGTATGGGAAAATATCACGTCATCGGGCAATCAATCCAGCTCCAAAGACAAAATTACTGAGTTTTGGGTATGATGTTATGTGGGACAAAATCACCAATTTATAGAAGCAGACGCTTGTTGGTAGGTGGTATTTTCTAGACCTCTCGAAGATGGATATGCAGGAATGGGTGGGGAAGAAATGGGATCCAATCTTGGGCTACCCACCTAAAGCTAACAGACTCATGAACGACTGGTTTAGTTTTCATTTCCTTCACCAGGATGATCTGGAGAAGATTTAAAAACTCCACGGGTTAGGGAGCAGAGTTTCTTGCAATTGCACAATTGGTATGTGGGTTTCAACCCAATTCAGGATACACCTAAGAACAAGTATATTTGGGTTAAGCTCCTCGGTTTACCCCTAGAATATTTGATGCACAAAGTTTTGATGGGGATTGGAAATGCTATCAATCGATTTATCTATGTGAATCTGAAGTGCCTGGGGGCCAGAGATAAAAGAGTAGCGTGGATCTTGTTGGAATTAGGCTTCTCTGGCAGACTTCCGAGTCAGATTGATCTGGCCTGGGGACAATCAGTTCATCATCAATGTCTCGACTACTGGTGCATCCTTTCCAATGTCTCTTTTGTCATTGCACTGGCTACCTTCTGAAAACTTGTCCTTGAAAACTCTCTCATGTTGGGACATCTCGTGATGGGATGGACTGGAGCATGGACCTTATACTGAGAATTATAGTGCACCTCTGTAGACCATAGGTATTGAGTCTTCCTCCGATAAATCTCCTTTATTTTATAATATCCCCTCTTTCTCGCCTTCCACCTCTCCCCACTTTTCTGCTGGTCTAGTTTCGTTTCCTCGTGGGATTGTATTTCCCTTTGTTGGGCCAATACAGAGCACTATCATGGCCCCCATGATTCTACGTCCCCTTCTCCACTCCCCTCTCCCCCCCCCCTCTTGCTACCCTTACCCCCCCGCACTTCCCCGACTTCTCGCTCTATCCCTCAATCCTCGATGACCCCTACCTAAAATTGTTGTCCATTCACTGCCTCTTTACACTGTAATCCACCTTCCTCGGATTCCTCTCTCTCACCCCTCCATATTCCTTCTCCCCCTGCTCCTGCGGGCTCGACCTTAGACTCATCCCTGCATAAATCGGTGGGCAGTGATGTTGATTTCCTTATGGTCAACCCGACCATGGACTTGGTGGCTTTATCTATTCACAGAGGCCCTCCGTATAATTCTCTGTTTCTTATTAGTCCAAGCTTTTCCCACAATATCACTACTCGCAGAAAAGGGGGCAGGGGTTCATGCCACCTTAAGCCTGATTTGTCTGCGAAATCCTTACATTTTGGCGACTCTGCAAATCTTCGTGACATCCCCATTGTTGATGCTTATTCTTGGGCCCTTGGAGATATTATGCCCAATATGTCGCCTCCAACATGAATTGTATTTCTCTGAACTTGATTGGTTTGGGGGACCACTCGAAGCTCATTTCCCTCAAACATCTAATTGGTACCATCCACCCTTTCATTATTCTTTTACAAGAAATGGTGGCCTGCTCTGATATGGTTTTTTCATATTTTCAGAATATTTTTCCTGATTGGAATATGGTGCCTGCGGACTTATGTGGGCTCTCGGGTGGTTTGGCTATACTCTAGGACCCTAGATGGGCTACACTTCATGCTTTTGAATTTTTTGTTGGCATTCTTCTGACTGGGCATATTCGGGGCATTCAAGGTAGAATTCATTTTCTAAATTTATATGCTCCTTATAAAGACAGGGTCACATTTTGGAAGCGGATTAGGACAGTGATGTCCTAAAGATTGGTTTGTTGATTATGGCTGGAGATTACAATGCGATCTTGTCTCTTGCAGAATGTTGGGATGATCCAGGTGGATCTAGAAATGGAAGTGGCCTTGAAAATAGGTCAAAAATCAAGGTCCTTAGATGGAATTGAAATCAAGACTGGATCGTAATGCTTGTCGCCCTTATTCCAACAGTGCAACGACACTCAAATCCGAGATCATATGCTCAACTTATAGCTGGTCAAAGTTCTGGTCAAACTTGGCCAAGTGGCAACCACTAACGAGGCAACAATTTGGTAGAGTCCCGACACATGGAATCCGACCACCAGAAGAGGCGAATTTTTTGCCTACTTAATTTGTCTAATATCCCTTAAATTTTGGCAGATTTGTTTTGGTATAGTGGCATATATATATATATATATATATATTTTTATTTATTTATTTATTTATTTTTTATTTTTTGGGTGGCGGGCCACCAACCCCACCACCCCTCCCAACGACAATGATAAATTTATTATAAAACAGGTGGGTGGGCCACCCCCGGTAGACCCTCTCGACCCACAGAATGACAATCATATGTTATATGTACAAAGATAGATGGTTCCGGAAAGAAAGGCTGTTTGGCTAGCTTTGACTGACTGTATGTCTAGCTTTCTTTCTGGCTGACTGGCAGTGGAATCGACGGGGTTTGAACCCGCCCGCCACCCGGGCGGTTCAAAAACGTATACCCAATTCAAACCAATTATTAACTGTTGATTGTTATAAAAAATAAATCCTTCCAAAAAATTAACGTGTCATGTACTATAATGGGGTCCCACGGGGATTGGACCCTAGGACCTCCGAAACCCATCCCCCATAACTCAGTGCTACCAGCCAACAGACTAACGACTCGGACGTTGGTGGCTCCGCCACCTAATATCACTTAAACCACATCAAATGCATTCGAACCAGACTGACAAAGGGCGGACGACAGAACCTTGAGCGAGCAGAGGCAGTAGAACCATGAGCAAGGGAATCTCCAAGACGATGAAAAGATTCCTTTAGAGGCCCAGAGGTGTCAGTGTTAGAATTTGACAAGTTTATAATTGATTTTCTTATTTTTGCGCCAAGAATCCAACCGTGCAATCCGTTTCTCCAACCAAGGTCTCCATTTTCAAGCCATCATCCGAATTGGAGGTATAAGGGTCATTTTTGTAAAGTTGCTTGTCACTGATTTCTTTGCTACCACTTAATAAAATAAGGCCTCCCCACTTTGAGCAGAGCTCGGAGACTTAGCCCACATTGGGTGAAGTCCATAATCAAATTGTTTGTGTGCCTTTGATCTCATGGCTGCTTTATGATTTCTGCTTCTTTTTCATGTGCTTATTTGCTTAGTTAATATGCTCTTTTATATGCAATTTTGCATCCTTGAAGTTAAAATATATGGAGCATGGGGGGCCAGGTGTCGCGGGGATCCACTCACTGATAGTTTACAGACTCTCTTTCGATCCAATCACCTTGTGGACATTCGACCCCTCCCATTCTCCCCCACTTGGTTCAATGGTCGTTCGGGGGAGGCCTTTATTGGGAAGAGGTTGGATAGATTTTGTGTGCACGAAAACCTTTTGAATAGATTGGGGAACATGAAATCATGGGTGGTGCGGTCCCATATCTCAGATCACATGCATATTGTACTACAATGGAGGCAGGAGCAAGTTTGCTTAGGCATTCCATTCAAATTCAACAGGACATGGTTGGAGGATGATAAATTTGATGGGATGGTCCAACATTTCTAGAACTCATATGAGAGGGAGATGCATATTTCCCCAACGCAGTATTTCTTAAAAAAATTACAATCTCTTAAGAGCTAAGTCAGAGTTTGGGAAAGGGAGAAGAAGAAGGCCCTCGCTCTAGAACTTACAAATATCTTGCGGGACATTGCATATGTAAGTCAGTCACTGGATCTGGGGAACCCTCCAAACTGCTTGTGGAACAGGCTCAACGAATTAGAAAATAAGAAGATTCAAATATTGCACATCCAGGAATCTACTTGGAGATTGAAAAGCAGAGCAATCTGACTTTGGGAAGGTGACAAAAACACCATATGTTTTTTTTTAATATATATATATATATATATATATATATATATATATATATATTGCAAAAATATGCAAATTTCAAGAAGAATGTGAATACTATCTGGTAGATCCAGGGTTAGAGCGAAGATTTGGTGTTCTCCACTGAAGATATTCAAGCGGAAGCGATCCAATTCTTTGAGAATTTTTTCCAAGCTCGCAAGGATGCGAATATTGATGAACAAATTTGGGGCATTAGGGACTATCCCCTCATGTTCAATGAGGCTCAAAATGAACCACTTTATTGCCCTATCACTATTGAGGAAATATTTCAGGTACTGAAATATTTTTCCCATGACAAACGCTCAGGCTTGGATGGCTGGACTGTGGAATTATTTTTACACTTCTTTAATTTGATGGAATTGACTTGCTACACTTGGTTGAAGAGTCTTGAACCACTAGTTTTGTCTTGGGCTCCATAAAATCCACATTTATTGCGCTTATTCCGAATGTCTCTATTGTGGATACTTTCCTATATTTTCAGCCCAACTCCCTTTGTAATATTGTATATAATCTTATCTCCAAGATTATTGTAGACCGACTAAAGGGTACTCTCTCGCAATACATTACTCAGGAGCAGTTCGGTTTCCTGCCAAACTAGTTGACCCATGATGTTGTGGCCATAGCCGAGGAATCTATACATTCCATCCACAACAAGAAAATGTAGGCTTTGGTTATCAAAGTGGACCCGAAGAAGGCATATGATTGTGTTGACTGGGCTTTCTTGTGCCTCATACTTACGAAGTTTGGTCTCACTATACAAAATATTGAATGGATTATGGCTTGTGTGTCAAATGTCTATTTTGCTATCTTAGTCAATGGTTTCCCTTCAAATTTCTTCAAAGGTTGGAGGGGGTTGTGAGAGGGTTGTTTCCTCTATCCCTTTTTATTTATTTTGGTGATGGACTACTTCAGTCACAAAATTAATGATGCTCGATCAGTGGGTCTATTCAACAGTATTCGTTTGGGCAGAGGAATTGAAATCACTCATAGTTTTTTTGTAGATGACATTCTCACTTTTGGTATGGTTTCCAGGACCCATTGGATGGTACTGTGCGATATATTGTATCGGTTTGGAATGGCCTCGAGATTGTTTGCAAACAATGAGAAGTCTTACATCGTACATTCGAATGGAGATCAAAATGAGATCAATAGAATCTCTCAGATTTTTAATTTCCGTTGTCGGCCTTTGTATACCGATTTCACCTAATTTGGATTTAGACTCAAGTTGAACAACTGCAAGATTGCAGATTGGCATTGGCTATTTGATAATTCAGGAACAAGCTTAGTTGTTGGGCACATCAGTGGCTATCCCTAGGAGGTAGATACATATTAACTCAGGTTGTTTTACAACATATGGTAGTTTATTGGACACATCTTTATATACTTCTCGTGGTCACTATTAAAAAAATAAAAGTTATCATGGCACATTTCATTTGGTCGGGATCAAAGGATAAGCACAAATATCATCTCATCAGGTGGAAGAAAATCTCCATTCCAAAGGTATATGGTGGCTGGGGAATACTGGATGTTAAGATTTTCAGTTTGGCTCTCATTATAAAAGGTTTGTGGAGGGGACTCTTTAACGAAGGTATTTGGAGAGATATCATTATCTCTAAATATCTCCAACACAAAAAGTGTAGAAGACTGCATCATGAGTGGTCACATTGAGATAAATCATGGATCCCACATCTGGAATGGTTTCATAAAGTGAAAGAACTATTTCTTCTCAGCATCAACTGGACTTTTGGTAATGGAAACTGTATCATCGTTGGAATGGAGAATATCCATGGTGTGGAGGATGGAATCTCATTGTCAATGGACACATTGACGAACTTACACTCCAGAGGTCTATTTCTCTTGAATAAGGTCATATCGGGTTGGTATGGTAGTTTTCCAACTTGGAAATGGGCCAAAGAAATTGGTTTGGAAGGAATATGTGCCGTGGAATGGGAGAATTACACCAAAATACTTAGGTGGGCTAGACTCTATAGATATAGGGAAGGCAACCATATTACTTGGGCTGGGAAATTGAAAAAAATATGGTTGATGTCACTAATAACTACAGGTACCTCATATCCTCCCCTCATGCTCTAAATCATACTTGTTGGTTTCATAATGCTTGGAAACTTGATGTTCCTTTAAATATTATTCTCTATATGTGGCTTGTGTGGAAAAATAAAACCCTTACCTGGGAAAATATTTTTAAGAGAAGATTTTACGGTCTTGTAAGATGTCTTATGTGCTATGAAAATTATGAGACAAATAAACATCTATTTCTGGAATGAAATTCTGCATGTTTGATATGGGACAACATCTTTTCATCTCTAGAGATTTACAGGTATAAAACAATTTATTAGATGGTGGATGGAGCATGATAGGACATTCCAAGAAACTCCACTCTATTTGTTTTGGAAAATTTGGAAAGAGAGGAACAAGTATGTATTTGACAGAGTAAATATCAACATTCACAAAATTACACAAAGCATTTTATCGTGGATTGGGAATAAGACTCCCACTACTCAGAGGATTAAGGATCTTTCACGTTGGCACATGCCCCATAATCCTCAATTCTCGGATGTGTATTTCAACAGGGCGACACAAAGAGGCTATTGTGGCTATGGAGTGTGGCTTTGGGTGGACCATCACAACCACTACAAGATCTATTGGTTCGGGGGTCCAGGCACTAATATGAGGGCATAATTTTTGGCTCTATGGGGGTTCTTATGGTTCTCGAGATACTTGTCATTGATTCACTGCATGTCTTTGGGAACTCACATGTTCTTATTGATGGTTTGGCGACTGAATCAAAATTTTTCCCACCACATCTCTTTGGATGGATTTCTCAGATCCATCTACTTAGCCAGTCTTTCATATCCATCTACTCAGGCAATCTTTCATATCCATCAATTTCCATCACATGTTGGGTCCCTATAATACTAGTGATTACCCCATTACTATTGTAGTTGTATCCCTTATTAATATTGTTGTGCCCCTATTATCCCCATATTGTTATTACCGTGCCCCATAGAATCCCTCTATTGTTGTTTTTGTGGCTTTATATTATTATTGTTAGGTCGGCTGGGTTATATTGTGACTCCTTAGACTCCTATATATAGAAAGGAGGTTTTGTCATTTGTATCATCCAAGAATTGTTCATTTATGTAATGTAAAGGAGGTTTCCCCCTCGAAGAGGTTGAATTCTAAGGCGTTGATCTATCTTTTCTATCTTTTCTTGAGTTGGTTTCATAACATTTGATATCAGAGCTTTGGATTCTAGGGTTTCGCTGCTCCAAATAGGTCATCGTGGCATTTTTGCTATAACTTTTTTTCTGCAAAGTTTCAGAAGCAAAAAAAAAACCCATTTGAGAAGACATCGCGCTCAACCTCGAGTCCGAATTTCAGTGCTTTTTGCACTATATTTGCGGAGATATGATATGAGGAAGTTGGTCTTTTTGCAGACTCCTGAATTACATTCCAAACAGGTGACCTGGGGAAAATCGTCATAACTTTCTCTCTGAGAATCGGATTGAAATTTCGTAAGAAGTTTCAAAAAGAGGACGGACTGTAGTTTCTTGTAGATATTTTTTAGAGCCAAAGGTCGAAACAGTGACTCGTGGCACGTCGTACAAGTTCGCTCTACTGAACTAGTCTATAATCAAGTCACTGTGGGAGATTTCACATAACTCTTCCTTGGAGAATCCAATTTGGGTCAGACTGGTGGCATTGGAAAGAGGACACAGAGGGCTACTGCAGGTTGCAATTTCAGAATTGGATGATTAGAAAGTACATAGATACATCAGAGGCAATATCGAGCTCCTACAAAGTGAAAAAGGGTGTGTAGATTTTTTTAAATTTTTGCTTAAGCTTGGTTTGAAAATTTATTTTGAAGGAATTCAAAGGGAATAGTAGAGCATTGTTATCAGTAACTGATGCCCCGAGGAAAGAAAACGCGAACACCTAGTAAGCAACCTGAAAGCTCTAGCATGACTCATGAAGAAGAGGAAGAAATGCTACATGATATATCAAAATTACAAGAACAAGTGCAACAAATGTCACTCTCACAAAAGCTAACAGAAGCTAAGATAAATGGCATGGACTCTAAGATAAGGGGCATGGAAGCTAAGATGGATGATTTGAAGATAGATTTGAATACAGATTTGAAGAGAGACATGGCAAATTTGAAGACACATTTGAAGACAGACATGGTAGATTTGAAGACAGATTTGACAAATTTTCTACAAGAAATACTTACTAATGGTGAAAAGGTAGTAAAGGAAACTCATGATGCGAACAAAAGAAATGTTAATCATGATTTCTTAAACTCTAATGTGGGATCGAAGACCCACCATATTCCAAAAATTGATATGAGGAAGTTTGATGGCAAGGATCCTGCAACATGGATATTACAGATGGAGCAATTTTTCGATCTCAATAATGTGCAAAACACACAAAATGTACGTATTGCAACTTTATGTTTGGAACCAAATCAGTTTGTATGGTATCAATGGCTTTGCTCTCGTAAACAAATTATCACTTGGGCAATTTTTACGGAATAATTGACAGCACATTATGAGGATACAAAAAGTAACACTTTTTTTAGCCAATTGATAAGTCTCAAACAAAAGGGTTCAATAATGGAGCACATTGAGGAGTTCCAAAAATTGAACATAAGGGTAAAAAATATTCCAGAGGAGCATAGGATTGATGTGTTCATAGGGACTTTAAAGGATAATATCCAACATGATGTTCGCCTTTGGGAACCTGATTCATTAGAGAAGGCATTTAGGTTAGCAAGAAAAATGGAAAGCAAAATTATGGCAACCATGAAGCATACCACTCACAACTATAAAGATAGAAGTGTTGTTGCCCCTAGTCTTCCACAACCTATAAGGTTGACACCACAACAATTGGAAGAAAAAAGAGCAAAAGGGCTTTGTTACAGTTGTGATAGCAAATACATTAAAGATCATAAGTGTGTTGAGAAGAAATTATTCTACATAGATTGCGAAGAGGAAGAAGAAAATGAGAAAGAAAGGTCAAAGAAGAGGATATACTCCAGGAACAAAGCCTAGATAAAGAGGAAATGAATCCGACCATATCTTGTAACGCATTGGTGGGAATTACCACTCCTCAAACCATCAAGATAGAAGGACAAATCAAGAAGAAAAAGGTAATAGTGTTGATTGATTTAGGAAGTACCCACAATTTTATTCATTGTAAGGTAACAAAAGGATTGAATTGCTTCTTATATCCAGCACCAGAGTGTCAAGTGATGGTTGCAAATGGAGGAACAATAAATTTCTTTGGAAAGTGCCATACTATCAAGCTATCGATGGGAGAATATGTATTGACTAGCCCAATGCTTTCCATTCCAATGGGAGGTGCTGATGTTGTACTAGGAGTTACAATGGCTACAATCCTTGGGTACAATAGCTTTTAATTTTCAAGAACTTTTCATGAAATTTTCTGTGGAAGGAAAGGAAGTTGAATTAAGGGGTATTGCAGGGAAACCGGGAAAGATAATCAGCTCTAACGGTATGACAAAGCTTCTAAAAAAGGAACAAAGGGGTGTAATTGCACAATTATGTTCGCTAGATGTTTCCACATTGCAATCATCTATTTCTCTAGATCTCCAAAAAGTCTTGGACAATCATTCCAAGGTATTTGAGACTCCCAAAGGTCTCCCACCTATTCGTGATCATGATCATGCTATTCATCTGATTCCAGGAAGTGTTCCTCTAAACATCAGGCCGTACAGATATCCCTATGCCCAAAAGAGTGAAATTGAACGTATGGTTGCAGAAATGCTAGAGGCTGGTATAATTCAACTGAGTCAAAGTTCTTTCTTTGCTCCAGTAGTATTAGTGCACAAGAAGGATGGATCATGGTGCATGTGTCCAGATTATAGGGAGCTCAACAAGCTCACTATTAAAGATAAGTTTCCCATTCCCATGATTGATGAATTACTGGATGAATTGCATGGATCAATTTACTTCACCAAGTTGGATCTTCGTTCAGGATATCATCAAATCAGAATGAATACTGAAGACATTCCAAAAACAACATTTAGAACTCATGAGGGTCATTATGAATTTTTGGTCATGCCTTTTGGCCTTACCAATGCACCTTCAACATTTCAAGGTTTGATGAATTCCATTTTCAAACCATTCCTTAGAAAATTTGTGTTAGTATTCTTTGATGATATACTAATCTACAGCAAGTCTTGGAAGGATCATGTTGAACATGTTGACAGGGTGCTACAACTATTGGAGGAGAAACAATTATATGCAAAAAGATCCAAATGTTTCTTTGGAGTACAAGAGGTGGAATATCTGGGTCATATTGTATCTCATGAAGGAGTTAAGGTAGACCCTAGCAAAATTAAAGCCATTAAGGAATGGAATATCCCCACATCCATAAAGCATATGCGAGGATTTCTTGGGTTGACAGGGTATTATTGCAAGTTTGTTAAGAATTATGGGAGAATAGCAACACCTCTAACAACATTATTGAAGAAAGATGCATTTTCATGGACTCCAGAAGCAACAAAGGCCTTCGAACATCTTAAAGAGGCAATGTGCCAAGCACCGGTCTTAGCTACACCTGACTTCACAAAAACCTTTATTGTGGAATGTGATGCTTCAGGAAATGGAATTGGTGCTGTTTTAATGCAAGATGAAAGACCCATTGCTTTTGAAAGTCGTCCAATCAAGGGAAAGTTTTTACACAAAGCTATTTATGAGAAGGAAATGTTGGCAATACTCCATGCACTTAAGAAATGGCGACCCTACCTAATGGGAAGACACTTCAAGGTAAAAACGGATCATGATAGCCTTAAATACTTTTTAGAACAAAGATTATCCTCTGAAGAGCAACAAAAGTGGGTCACAAAGATGTTGGGTTATGACTTTGAAATCATCTACAAAAAAGGAAGCAAAATGTGGTGGCAGATGCACTCTCAAGAAAGGATGAGGATGTGGAAGCATTGTTGTGCGCCATTTCTATTATCCAACCAGATTGGATAAACAAAGCAAGGGAGGAATGGAAGAATGATGAAGAATTGTGGGCACTTATTCGAAAGTTACAACAAGATTCCAGTACGTCTGATACATTTAGCTGGAAAATGATTCTTTATGGTACAAAGATCGCTTATACCTCTGTAAGAATTCCCAACTAAAACAAAAGATTCTTATGGAATTGCACACTTCTCCCTTAGGAGGGCACTCAGGATTTTTAAAAACTTACCACAGGGTTAAGAAGGAATTTTTTTGGGATGGCCTTAAATCAGATATTCAAAAGTTTGTGTCGGAATGTTTGGTTTGCCAACAAAATAAAGTTGAAACAATTAAGACACTGGGTCTATTACAACCTTTATCCATTCCAAGCCAACGTTGGGAGGAGGTTTCAATGGATTTTATCACAGGTTTACCCAAGTCTGAGGGAAAGAGTGTCATCATGGTGGTAGTTGACAGACTTACCAAGTATGCACACTTTTGTGCATTATCACATCCATTCAAAGCCAATACAGTTTCTACTGCATTTATGGAAACAATTCAAAAGCTACATGGAAACCCAAAGATTATTGTAAGTGATAGAGATCCCATTTTCACTGGAAATTTTTGGACAAAATTATTTTCTTGTCTTGGTAGTCAGTTAGCTCATAGCTCATCTTATCATCCTCAATCTGATGGGCAAACTGAGATAGTAAACAAATGTTTGGAAGAATATCTTCGTTGCTTTGTATCTGATAAACAGACACAATGGGTCAAATGGTTGCCTCTGGCTGAATGGTGGTATAACACTTCCTTCCATACAGCAACAAAAATGACCCCATTTATGGCACTTTATGGATATTAGCCACCATCCATCACATCATATTAAGAGAAAATTCTAAGGTTCAAGCAGTGGAACATCACATCGAACATCAACAACAAGTCCTCCAACTCTTAAAGGATAACCTCGTGTTGGCACAGAATAGAATGAAACAACAATTAGATCAACAACGCAACGAAAGAAGTTTTGATGTAGGTGATTGGGTATTCCTACGGCTACAACCATATAAGCAAATGTCCCTCAAGCAAGCTAAGAAGGATAATAAATTATCACCAAAGTATTATGGTCCATACAAGGTGTTGCAAAAGATTGGTACTAAGGCATACAAATTGGAGCTTCCTGCAGCTTCTCGATTGCACCCAGTTTTCCATGTTTCATGTTTAAAGAAGGTTATAGGCGACAAGCTCCCAGTTCAAACAATATTGCCAGAACTTGACGAGGAAGGAAAAATTATATTGGAACCGGAAGCAGTCACAGAAACAAGAACTTGACAGCTACAAAATCGATCAATTTCAGAGTATCTTATCAAGTGGAAGAACTTATCCGCTAAAGATTCCACATGGGAGGATGAGAATTTTATACAGAAGCATCCATAACTACTCAAGCGTTGAGGACAACACTTTTTTGAAGGAGAGGGGCATGTTGGGTCCCTATAATACTAGTGATTACCCCATTACTATTGTAGTTTCATCCCTTATTAATATTGTTGTGCCCCTATTATCCCCATATTGTTATTACTGTGCCCCATAGAATCCCTCTATTGTTATTTTGTGGCTTTATATTATTATTGTTAGTTCGGCTGGGTTATATTGTGACTCCTTAGACTCCTATATATAGAAAGGAGGTTTTCTCATTTGTATCATCCAAGAATTGTTCATTTATGTAATGTAAAGGAGGCTGCCCCCTCGAATAGGCTGAATTCTAAGGCGTTGATTTATCTTTTCTATATTTTCTTGAGCTGGTTTCATAACAATGCTACTGTGGCTATGGAGTGTGGCTTTGGGTGGACCATCACAACCACTACAAGATCTATTGGTTCAGGGGTCCAGGCACTAATGTGAGGGCATGAGTTTTGGCTCTGTGGGGGTTCTTATGGTTCTCGAGATACTTGTCATTGATTCACTGCATGTCTTTGGGAACTCACATGTTCTTATTGATGGTTTGGCGACTGAATCAAAATTTTTCCCACCACATCTCTTTGGATGGATTTCTCAGATCCATCTACTCAGGCAGTCTTTCATATCCATCTACTCAGGTAATCTTTCATATCCATCAATTTCCATCACATATTCCGAGAGGCAAATGTGACTGCTGATTCATTGTCCAAGAAGGGTCTCTCGACAGATGAGGGACAAATACACTACACTCTCATGGAGTTCGATCATATTAGAGAGGAAGGATTGATTTTGTTGCCATAACGGGTGCACACTCTATTATGATTTGTTTATGGTGATTTTTGATTGATTTTGAATGTTTTTTTTTTGTTTGACTTAGACTAGTATGTTGTATGGAGGTCCTCTCTGTTGCATTTCTATAATTACTGAGTAATATGTTGAGGTTGTATTGATACTTGTATCTCTGCCTATTGTGAGTTTTCTGAGCCTATTTTGTCAAAATGTTTGGAATTATGGAAGCATTATTTTTGGAAAATGTACTGGTACATTATATAAGCCAACGATTTTATCATCTGAAAAAAAGGTCATGTTATGTTATGTGATGTGGTGTTATGTTATGTAAACATTTTGACTTGGTCAAATTAGATAGCAATTAAAATTAACGTAAAATACAATTAAAAAGTTAAAAGTTAAAAAATAAAATTAATGATTAAAATTATTAATTAAAACATTTTGGCTAGGTCAAATTACATAAAATTGTTATGTTTATTGAATAATATTTTTACACCGAGAGGCGCTCTCCAACCCAGTATAGAAGAGATGTTGTAAGGTTAGGTTATGTTATGTAAAATTCCTGACTTGGTCAAATTAGATAATAAAAAAAATAAATGTAAAATACAATTAAAAATATAAAATAAAAATATTAATTAAAATATTTTGGCTATGTCAAATTACATAAAATTTAAATTTAAAATAAAATAAAATAAAATCAATAATGATAATGATCATCTATTCATAATTAAACCAACCTAAATCCATCTTAACTCTGGATCTATCAAGGGCCGAGAGGGATTAAATATTTGGAGGTGCAAACTTCTTTTAGAGTGAAAAGAGATTTGATCCCTCTCGACGCTTGGTAGATCTGGAGTTAAGATGGATCTAAGCTGATTTAATACTAGTTAATATTTATATAGTGATTTGATTTTGGAAATATTAATAACCAGTCTAGCTCCATCTTAACTTTGAATCTACCAAGCAGTGAGAGGAATCAAATATTTGAGGTGTAAACCTCTTTCAGAGTGAAAAGAGATATTTGATCCATCTCAATGCTTGATAGATCAAAAGTTAAGATGGATCTAAACTCATCATACAACACTTGTTACATATAAATTTAAATACTAAGATTAAAAAATAAGTAAAACAAACATATATTTAATATGTTATTGCGACGAGAGGCGCTCTCCAACCCAGTGTGGAAGAGATGTTGTAAGGTTTTGTTGTGTTATGTGATGTTATGTTATGTAAACATTTTGACTCATTCAAATTAGATAACAATAAAAATAAAGATAAAATATAATTTTAAAAAATAAATAAAACATAAAAATAATATTAATAATTATAATTATTAATTAAAACATTTGACTAAATTAAATTACATAAGATTAAAAATAAAATAAAATAAAATAAACCATTATAATGATCAATTATTAATAATTAAATCATCTTGGATCCATCTTAACTCTAGATCTACCAAGTGCTGAGATGGATCAGATTTCTTAAGGTGCAATTTTTTTTTTAAGTGAAAAGAGATTTGATCCCTCTTAGCGCTTGGTAGGTCCGCAATTAAGATGAATCTAGGTCGATTTAAAAAATGAAAAATAAAATAAAAATCATGACTCTAAAATTTTATTATCTATTTTGTTTTATGAGATTCAAATGCATGTGTATGGGATATAAATTCATGAGAAAGCCAAAAGTTTTTTCGCTATTTTGGGGAGGAAAGCGAACGAGAATGAGCAAAAGATATTAGAACATTGATTTGGAAGAGAGAGATGATAATAGAGGTTCAATTTTTGATAGCTTTTTTTCTTGCTTTTACAACAAGTATTCTAGCTCTCAGATTAGGTAAAACAATGTATGAAATGAAATCTTTTGAGGTCATGTGTTCTTAGTGGCCTTCAATGCTATTGCGGGAGTGGGGTAATAATGTGGAGGTGTTGACAATGCAAGTGGATTATCAATTGTATATGATTTCCCTTATTGGACACATTGTATATGCATGAATGCTTTCTATACTTTTTAGTTTTATATACTTTCTTGTTTTTATCTTTAATAATAACACTATCTTATAACTTTTGGAGAACTAATGAAATCAGGAAAAAAAATATTAGGAACTAACTTGAATGTGCAATGTGAATGATGGTGTCGATTATGGGTTGCACACTATGAGAATATAACATTCACTAATTCACTGGGAATTTGGTGAAAATATCACAAATGTATGCATGGAGACTATGTGGTAGTGTTTTCGTGAATTGTTGAGTGGTTCTAAATTCAAGGATTTAAGCATTTGGGTTGTGTAATAAGATTTATTTTCTTCAAATGATTTAAGCATTTGGGGGTGTGTAATAATATTTTTTTTTCAAATGAATTTTTTAGTCGAGTAATAACTTTTGTCAGAGCTTCAATGAGATTAATTGGAATTTATATTTTTTAGACTACTTACAAACTTTGTTTGTAGTACAATTGAAACTAAACAAAATATTCATGGAATGGTTATCGATATGTGTTTGACAAAACATGGTATATCCACATAAGAAAAACACTTTAAACAACCATTTACACAACTAGATCAAAGACCAGTACATCGATGTTTTAAATGATCAAAACCCTCAAAATGAGAAATGACCAATAACCCCAACCAATGCAATCACTTGACACTATCTTAATGCAAAATAAAAAATTGTATATAAGTTTCTCACAATCGATCCTTGGCAAAGTTCCATCCATCCTCTTTAAATAGAAATCACATACCAATTAGGTGTTAAGCCACAAATCAATATAGTTGCTAATACTAAGAATATGAACCATAATATCACTTTATGTCAAGGAACATATCATGATCATTGGATTACGTGATTACAAATGTACATTGATACATACTAAAAACACATCGTTTTGCCTAAAGGCACATTAGAACATGTTCATCTTGATTAACTCCTAAATGTCTAAATATCCTAACATATTCCCATTGAGAATGACTTGGGATAAGATTAAAGGATTTATAGGGGTGATACAATAGGAGAAGGAAGGAGGCATTAGAGCCTATCCCCCTTTCATGAAAACTTCGCTAACTCCTTGTGACAACCCCACCTATGGTTCTCTCATAAAATGCATTGTAAATATTTTTACAAATATACAATTTAAAAAGGGTTGAGTTAAAGGGACACATATTCCAAAGCTGAGGAGGGGGATTGCTTGCTTGGGATGTTGAGGTTTTCTTGTGCATAAAATTTGAATTGTTGGAAAACCATTAATGGCTGGTTGGTGCATGAATTTAATGGATTGGTTCTTAAATTGAATGAGTTGCAAAAGAAAGTACACAAGCCCATGCACTTGAGAACCTTCACAAGGAAAATTTAGGGAGGACGAGACTAGGCAAGGAAACAAGGACAAGGATGGAACATCCTTGTAGAACAAGGAAAAGAAACAACAAATAAAAGAGGGCATGGACCCGATGGGGGGAGGGTGCATTCCATTCTCTCATTCATTCATGTAGGCAGAGTAACATTTAACATAGAAACCAACAGGAGTAGATCAAAGAAACAACTCACAAAAGAGAAGAGAAGTGAAGGGATTGGCCTTTTGGTTCCCTTGAGGATGTGGGTTGGGATGCTAGTCGCTGGAGCCCTGTAACAACTTGGGGTCCCTGGAGGTTGTGGGTTGAGATAGGTATCTTTGGAGCCCTGTAACAGGCTGGGTTCTCTGGAGGTTGTGGGTTGAGATAGGAATCTTTGGAGCCTTGTAACAACTTGGGTTCCCTGGAGGCTATGGGTTGGTATAGGAATCTCTGGAGCCCTGTAACAACTTGGGTCCCCTGGAGGTTGTGGGTTGAGCTAGTAGGCCTTGGAGCCCTGGATAGCTTGGGAAGAGACCAATATTGAGTTAATATTTGTAGTGGATTCTAGACTTCCTAAAAAGGAGGTGAATCCCTCGTATTATTCTTGAGGGTGGAGGTAATGAACCTCTGGGTCACTGTGCATTGTTTACTGCAGCAGGTAGCTGGTGGGATTGAGGAAAGAAGTCCTCTGGAGTCATTGCTCCAACTGGAATATTGGTGTTACAGTCCTCTAATTGAGGCCCCCCAAATTCTCTAGAATTTGGCTCGAGGGTGAAAAATGCAGGTGAGCTTGACTGCAACTGTCTAAGGTTAGGTAGAGATTCCTTGTCCTAGACTTAGTTGCCCTATAATTTTAAATGTAAGTAGCCTTATGTATTGTTTTAAATGTTTATGAAATTGTGATGCATTTTGGTTTGAAATGGCTTTGGATTATAGACTATAACGATGCTACTAATCAATGAGTATATTGATACACCTTTGTATGGAATTGAGCCTCACATTTATGATTGAATATATATGTTTTGGCTTTCTGAGATGAATAATGTTGTTAAATAAGTTAAGCATGAGTGTGCTTTTGGATTGGAAAGAGAATGTTTGTTTATAACGCACAATAAGCAACATAATATGTATGACTTACATCATAACAAGGGTTATGTTATAACCTAGATCTGGAATCCCATCTTGTAGTAAATGCTTATCTATATTGATTATCAACACATATGAAAATAATACAAGGACATTATGAAATGATATAGGCAGTGAAAGGATCCATAAGGATCTGGATTAAAAACATGAAAAACATGTGCATAAAGACCATTTCTTTTAATATGAAATGATTACATGAGATACTACTTGCTTAGCAGGGTCTGAGCATACACATGAATATTTATTCACCTAGATACAAGCTTGTGAATATGTACAGGAGGCATTGTGTTAACGCTGAGAGAGCCATTCTCCCTTTTTAGTGTGAAGGCTTGGTTAGCCTTGCATTTTGAGCAACCTAGATGTCTTCCACTAGCCTCAAGGCATAACTAGTTAGGCCCAGGAAGCCCCTACATAGTGCCATGAAGCTGCTTACAAGATTGCCTTGGAGTCTGGAGCTTCGGACGCGTGGTAGGATAGGTGGAGCCTTTCAGGAGTTCACTACAGATCCACGACAGAGTGTGGTTGCAAGAGCGTCTACTTCTGCATGTAGGGAAATACCCTATTTTGATGTGGGAAATGTTGGAGGGCTAGAAACTCATTGGAGAGGCCTTCACCCAAGCTCAACAGGGGTAGCACAATGTCGTTATTGATGTTTACTAAACCCCTATGGTAGAAAACTGGTTGGAATAACCAGTGAGAAGCGATTAGTGAGGAGTTAAAGCAAGCTCTCATAGTACTTATTGAAATCCAAATCAGGTTCATCACCCAAATATTGACAAGGTTTCCCTAGTTGGGTCATGACAGGGATCGAGTGTAAGCTATGATGCAGTGCAGGGAGGACAAAGCTCTAAAATTATAGAATAGACTCAGGCAACCTTATCCATTAATTAGGCAAAACCCTAATTGTGGAAACTTCCCATTGGCGCGGCCTGATTCCCCTCTACTGTGATTGGATAATGTTATAATGACGTGGGTCAGAGGTAAAAAACCGCGGAAGGTAGAACCCAAAGGTTTGTTTTACATGTTGACGGGATGAACCAAGATGACATAAACCCAGATGAATTGGCTGACATGTAAGTTTGATGATCCTGCCATTGGTTGGAAGTGGAGCCCACAAGCCATGTAGGGCCAGAAGCTCTGACTCAGAAGAAAAAAAGAATACACCAAGGGAAGCGTTGGGAAAGTAAGTGAAGGATGGCATCATCTGATGTCACCCGAAAAACCCACCACGAAGGATTTCTGGGTGGAGGAAGTGAAGGCATCTTGAAGGACCCAACGGGGTGACGTGAGACGGTTGCAGTGGCAAGACACGTAAGTCTGATTGTATTTCCATTGGTGAAGGGAGGACCTACGACCAGGTCAACTTGTGAATTCTAGTCTGGAGCAACAGAAGGAGGAATGCATAGATAAGTGAGTTGGGGTGACGTGGTATGAAACATAGTGTCAGCTGATGGTGGCACAACATACCAATGGGAGGAGGTTGTGTGACCCCACTTCACACGTAAGCCTAACAGTGAGGCCCCAATTGTTAACAAGGTGCATTTTTCGGAAATCATCAAGAAGGTCAAACTAGGATGATGTAAGGTGAGTATGTGGCAAGGTCCACACTAGTGGAGATAGCCAATGGTGGGAAGGAGGCCTCTCCTGATAGGTCAGCTCATCGTAGAGACCCCTGTAGCACAAAACAATGTGATAAGAAATGTGTCGGGCAGGTAAGTGGAGAAGGTCGATCCCCTGACTGCCACACAGGGAAATGGCTAACTTCCATGTGGCAGATGGATGATGTGGCAGGGTCTATTGTTTGAGAAGCAATATACTGCAATCCATAGGTCTAATTAAAGTGCAATTTACATCACCGGATTCGTCTTGACGAGACGAACACAATGGTGATGGTTATATCTGAGTTTAGTGGAGTTGGAAAAGTTGAAAATTTTATACCCCGTTTTCATAACGACATCCTAAAGATTGGGTGTGCATAATGACCGCCTCTTAATCTGGGTCTTGGGTAAGTGGCGTTGTTACACTCCTAACATAGATTGAATTTTGGAAAAATTTTCTTGTACAACAAACTTTGTGAAATGTCTACAATTTGGTCATTTATAGAGCAAAATAGCACTTTGAGAATGTGATCTTGAATAAGCTTTCTATTGAAGTGCATATGTAAGTAATGTGCTTACAATGCTAATGTTGAAACAGATCTTTGGTGAGCTTGATGACACACTAATATTCACATCCAGGGGCGGTTGAATGTTGATTTTGGACTCCAAACTTTGAAATGATATGTCGAAGACACAAGGCTTCTCGACTTGCATTATCATTGCTCAATACTTTTCTTCTATTGAAGAAAGTGCAAGATCCCGTTGCTTCTTACAAGCCCAAGTGATAGGTACATAAACAAGACTAAAATCATAACTTGCAATAGGATTTTGATCATCAAGGTTGCCAACCCAATTGAAATCAATGAAACTAACCAACAAGGGAGTCCCCCCCAAATTGTAATGTATACCAGATTCAATTGTACCTTGGTTATACAAAAGAATTATTTTTGTTGCTTTCTAGTGGCTTTCATGGGGTGTTTGCATGTACCAAGAAACAAGACCAACATTAAACGAAATATACAAAAGGCTACCAACTAATTAATGGTACAAAGTGGCATCCACTTTAGGTATAGTATATGTGGTAGTAATTTTGACTCCAAAACAAAAGGGAGATGGGGCTAGTTTCAAATATTCCTGCAAAAGTGGCAAAGAAGGTCACATGCATACCTAGGTTGACAAAAGGGAATTCCTTCCTTGGTTTACAATAATTAGAGGCCAAGGGAATAATTCAAAATACCCAAGTCTCTCATTTCAAAGTTATTTTTAAAGCTAGATTTTGCATGGTTTAGAATTTTAGGGTCATTAATAGTAAGGGTAAGGTCATCAACACAAAGAAAAAATATTTTAGTATGATTTCCTCCTTTCTTGGCATGGACATTGGGGTCAAAATGATAGCTAGAAAAGCTAGTGTAAAAAAGAAAGTTATCCATTTTAGCATGCCAAACCTAAAGAGCTTGTTTAGGACCATATAAAGGTTTCTTATGGAAGTAAACAAGGTTGGATCATTCTAAACATAGCTAGAAAGGTTGTTCCATGTAGATTTATTCTTGCAAATCCCCATGCAAAAAGGTTGATTTAACATCTGTCTAATCATTTATGTGAGGCAAGAAGGGCTAGAACACACTACATATTTAAGTCATAATCCACTGCATATTTAAGTTTTTAATCGATGTATTATGATAAACATAACAAGCTACATATTTAAGTCTTTCACTTAAAAAAATATGAATTTTATATTAAAAAAATAGCATATCAATGCATTACGATACTTCATAACAAATTGGTATGTCCTATTCTCAAACACATTGTGCTATGGTGAAGTAAAAATAGTGTATCAATGTGTTCTATTACCCCCCCAATGCACCCATATGCTTATTTTTAGGTTCATCATGTTATGATTAAAAAAATCACCAAATCGAATTTCATTATTGCATTTTATTCAATGCTTCTAATCATGTTCACAAGTACCAATGTTCACTCTCATTTTATGATCACCATGTTTGCAGTGTTCTACAATGTTGCTTCCTCAGTTCAATGAATTTGTCGATTAATTTAATTCATTTTTGAATTTTGGAAAACAATGCACATTTTCATTTTTTCTCTATAGCACCACCATGCCTTCTCGAGCTAGAAGATACCAATTCAATTACTTGTTACATCCTCATTTTCAATTTCACTAAATTATAACTTACAATTGGATTTATATTTAGCTTTTATTACATGAGGAAAAAAATAGGCAGTACATGTCAACCAATCTAATTGGGTTAACTCTTTTACATTAAATAATGAACTGATAATGTATGATAATAAAGTTCTTACACCATATTTGCAAGACTTAGTTATACTTGTTACTAAATAAATAAATGCAAGTTTGTTTTCTTGATAAATTGTTACAAAATTGATTCTAAAATAACATAAATAAAATACTACAAATAAAATTCAAGTAACTTTAGTATGATATCCACTAAATCACCAATTGCAAATTCCTTTTGCAATATTTCATTCATCTGAATGAAATTAAAGTTCATGTAATAAATAAGGTAATCTTTATTCAATAGCAAATTGTGCAATATTTTTTCTATGGTATTGAAAGAACAATATTCATTAAATGTATTGTATGGAACTATAGCTATAACTATAAACTCAAAGAAAATAAATGTACTCAAAGAAAATATTCATTAAATGTACTCAAATAAAATAACTATAAACGAAATCATTTTCAATAAATAATCAAAACTTTATTAAAAAAGACTATGCAACATTACACATGCACAGGGCACCTTCCTATCTTGGATCATGCCACTAGAAATACTACAAATCACAACTCAAATTAATATACACAACATGTAAAAGATGTAAAATCAATAGTATTTATATTAGACTCAGGATCACATTACATCAAAATAGAAATCATAACATAGTATAATATATCGGTCCCCATAGGCTTCAATCCACTCATTTACATAGTTTTACATTGCTTTCCCCAAATGAACTCCCTACAGATTCTACAATCAGCATAATTGAAAACAGAGTATGTGGACCAAAAACAAAGCATGTGGATTTCATAAATTTGACCTATCTTGATCATTTCCTATTAAACTATTAAGTGATCCCCATACCAATAATTTCATGACAATTATACAATAAATTCTTTACATTATCAACTATCTTATCACAGTTAAATTTGGCATTGTCACATCTCAGGATCTTTGCTACAATGTCATGGTTGACTTGGCATCCTTGTTGGCTCATATATGCCTAGGTCTTGGTTGATAAGTGTGCAACCATATTTTGGAGTTTTATAACCATCTCCAAGTCACAGTTGATCCTCTCGATGCACACAACCATACAAAACTACTAATGCTACAAAAATATATAGTTGCCATAGAATCTGTGATTGTTGTAGTGACTTGTTAATAAAAAGATATTTAAATTAAATTGCCTATAAAAGGTAGAAACATGTGAAGAAAAACAAATTTATTGTAGGTATCTTTGTGGTATACATACCTTTGGCAATAATAGTATATTGAGGCAAAAGATATGCTAACAAGGCACTAAAAACTAGAAAGCATGAATTTGGGAGATAATATATAGGTGAAAGTGACAAAAAGAGTTAAAAATGAGGACTCAAAATATTTCCCACGAGGAAGGTGTAGCATGTCTTCATGCAATAAAAAATACTTCTGGTTCATTCAAAATTTCTCTACCTCCCCTAAAATTTCAATTTTTTATTTTATTTTATTTATTTATTTTTTCGCAAACATGTTCCAAGCCTAATGATAAGGCTTGTTTAATTTTTTCACCATATCGTGTCTAATTTTCATCCTCCTTTTCCTCATTTTAACTTGCTTTTATTGTACCATTTCTTGCCTTTCTTTATGAACACTTTTTTCTTGTCTTCAAGTTGTTCTTTCTCCCTATGTAACTTGGAAATATTACTCTTTAGATTTTCATTTTTGTTATTAATGTATCTGTTAAGTAATTCCATTCCTTCCAGCTTTGCTTTTAACTTCTCCATCTTATTAACTATTTTCTATGACTTTGAGGAAGATGGCATTGATTCTCGAATTACTTCTTTTTCAATCTCTGTTGTAACTATATGATGTTTAGGTTTTGGAGCTATATCATCGTAAAAGTTTATGGAAAAATCAACATAAACTTCATACATCTTGCTTCTATCTTTAGGACTTGGTGAAGATTGAAGGAGCCTTTTGTTTTCATGTTTTTAATGAAATTCATGAAAATTTCATCATCCTATGCATCTCAATTTTTCTCCTCATATTAATCCTCAAGCTTGACAATCTTTTCTTCTTGTACTATGCTCTATATGTCCTACTGCCTGTCAATATTTCCTCATGCTTCTCGTAGTTCAACACTTAAGTGAAGGATTTACATCAACAAAAATCCTCTTTTTCTTTGTTTTCAAAGCTTTTACCTTCCTTTTGGCTACCTACGGTTTTAAACCCTCTTTTTCCAGTTATGTCTCATGTTTTAAACCCCTTGCTTCTTGCTCTTCATAACTCTTGGATTTACATCCTATTGAACCCTTGTTTTTAACAACTCTATGAATACTTGGAGAAGGAGATTGACTGGATTCAGGACCCTGGCTCGATTACAACGCGTGCAACTCAGTTTGTGCGAACGCAAGCAGAGATGTGGAGAATGAAGACAATGTTGGCCAAGGCTCTGAGTATGCAGGGGAACTATTCTGACCAAGTGCGTCAAGCCCAACAGGCGACTGCAGCTGCGTCAGAGGAGCACATTGCAATTCTGGAAAGCTTGGAGTTCAAGATAAGCGCACTGGAACAACAATTTGACAACATGTCAAAGAAACTCTCGGTTCTAATTAGTCTCTTGAGGCACACTATAGGTCCTGATGCCAGGCATGCTGAGGATAGGATGGAGGAGCGCACTGGCGATTTTCAGAACACTCGTCCAGCGCCTGCTCAGGCAAGCAAAGCTAAGACAGCGTCTGCGCTGGATACCTCCAAAAATTATATTGTTCTTGAAATGTAACGGGTTTTGGCTTTCATTCTTGCTGAATTCCTGAGGTTGGGTCAGTTGTTGTATCTACCTACCCTGGTGGGTTTTCTTGGTTTTGTTATATTTTTGCTCAGGAACTCATCGTTCATTGTCTACGGCTCTAGTTGTTTAGAGGTCTGGTCTCTACTGCTTTTGTCAACCCCCTTTTTCTCTGCCGCCCTGCGTGGTGTGCCCGGGGTCGTTTGGCTGGTCTTTGTGGTCATCTCTTGGTGAATGCTCTGTAAAATGGCAGTCTGCTGTCTGCTCGTGCAGACCTTTTGTAAAATATGTATTCTTACGCTAATATAATACGCTGATTTACACAAAAAAAACAAGGGTTATGTTATAAACTAGATCTGGAATCCCATCCTGTAGTAAATGCTTATCTATATTGATTATCAACACATATGAAAATAATACAAGGACATTATGAAATGCTATAGGCAGTGAAAGGATCCATAAGGATTTGGATTAAAAACATGAAAACAATGGGCATAAAGACCATTTCTTTTAATATGAAATGATTACATGAGATACTACTTGCTTAGCAGGGTCTGAGCATTCACATGAATATTTATTCACCTAGATACAAGCTTGTGAATATGTACAGGAGGCATTGTGTTAACGCTGAGAGAGCCATTCTCCCTTTTTAGTGTGAAGGCTTGGTTAGCCTTGCATCTTGAGCAGCCTAGATGTCTTCCACTAGCCTCAAGGCATAACTAGTTAGGCCCAGGAAGCCCCTGCATAGTGCCATGAAGCTGCTTACAAGATTGCCTTGGAGTCTGGAGCTCCGGACGCGTGGTAGGATAGGTGGAGCCTTTCAGGAGTTCACTACAGATCCACGACAGAGTGTGGTTGCAAGAGCGTCTACTTCTGGACGTAGGGAAATACCCTATTTTGATGTGGGAAATGTTGGAGGGCTAGGAACTCATTGGAGAGGCCTTCACCCAAGCTCAGCAGGGGTAGCACAATGTCGTTATTGATGTTTACTAAACCCCTGTGGTAGAAAGCTGGTTGGAATAACCAGTGAGAAGCGATTAGTGAGGAGTTAAAGCAAGCTCTCACAATACTTATTGAAATCCAAATCAGGTTCATCACCCAAATATTGACAAGGTTTCCCTAGTTGGGTCATGACAGGGATCGAGTGTAAGCTATGATACGGTGTAGGGAGGACCAAGCTCTAAAATTATAGGATAGACTCGAGCAACCTTATCCATTAATTAGGCAAAACACTAATTGTGGAAACTTCCCATTGGCGCGGACTGATTCCCCTCTACTGTGATTGGATAAAGTTATAATGACGTGGGTCAGAGGTAAAAAACCACAGAAGGTAGAACCCGAAGGTTTGTTTTACATGTTGATGGGATGAACCGAGATGACATCAGCCCAGATGAATTGGCTGACATGCAAGCCTGATGATTCTGCCATTGGTTGGAAGCGGAGCCCACAAGCCACGTAGGGCCATAAGCTCTGACTCAGAAGAAAAAAAGAATACACCAAGGGAAGCGTTGGGAAAGTAAGTGAAGGATGGCATCATCTGATGTCACCTGAAAAACCCACCACGAAGGACTTCTAGGTGGAGGAAGTGAAGGCATCTTGAAGGACCCAATAGGGTGACGTGAGATGGTTGCAGTGGCAAGACACGTAAGTCTGACTGTATTTCCATTGGTGAAGGGAGGACCTACGACCAGGTCAACTTGTGAATTCTAGTCTGGAGTAGCAGAAGGAGGAATGCAGAGATAAGTGAGTTGGGGTGACGTGGTATGAAACACAGTGTCAGCTGATGGTGGCACAACATACCAATGGGAGGAGGTTGTGTGACCCCACTTCACACGTAAGCCTAACAGTGAGGCCCCAGTTGTTAACAAGGTGCATTTTTCGGAAATCGTCGAGAAGGTCAAAGTGGGATGATGTAAGGTGAGTATGTGGCAAGGTCCACACTAATGGAGATAACCAGTGGTGGGAAGGAGGCCTCTCCTGATAGGTCAGCTCACCGTAGAGACCCCTGGAGCACAAAACAATGTGATAAGAAATGTGTCGGGTAGGTAAGTGGAGAAGGTCGACCCCTCGACTGCCACACAGGGAAATGGCTAACTTCCATGTGGCAGATGGATGATGTGGCAGGGTCTATTGTTTGAGAGGCAATATACTGCAATCCATAGGTCTAATTGAAGTGCAATTTACATCACCGAATTCGTCTTGACAAGACGAACGCAATGGTGATGGTTATATCTGAGTTTAGCGGAGTTGGAAAAGTTAAAAATTTTATACCCCGTTTTCATAACGACATCCTAAAGATTGGGTGTGCATAATGACCGGCTCTTAATCTGGGTATTGGGTAAGGGGCGTTGTTACACTCCTAACATAGATTGAATTTTGGAAAAAATTTCTTGTACAACAAACTTTGTGAAATGTCTAAAATTTGGTCATTTATAGAGCAAAATAGCACTTTGAGAATGTGATCTTGAATAAGCTTTCTATTGAAGTGCATACGTAAGTAATGTGCTTACAATGCTAATGTTGAAACGGATCTTTGGTGAGCTTGATGACACACTAATATTCACATCCAAGGGCGGTTGAATGTTGATTTTGGACTCCAAACTTTGAAATGATATGTCGAAGACACAAGGCTTCTCGACTTGCATTATTGTTGCTCAATACTTTTCTTCTATTGAAGAAAGTGCAAGATCCCGTTGCTTCTTACAAGCCCAAGTGATAGGTACATAAACAAGACTAAAATCATAACTTGCAATAGGATTTTGATCATCAAGGTTGCCAACCAATTGAAATCAATGAAACTAATCAACAAGGGAGTCCCCCCTAAATTGTAATGTATACCAAATTCAATTGTACCTTGGTTATACAAAAGAATTATTTTTGTTGCTTTCTAGTGGCTTTCATAGGGTGTTTGCATGTACCAAGAAACAAGACCAACATTAAACGAAATATACAAAAGGCTACCAACTAATTAATGGTACAAAGTGGCATCCACTTTAGGTATAGTATATGTGGTAGTAATTTTGACTCCAAAACAAAAGGGAGATGGGGCTAGTTTCAAATATTCCTACAAAAGTGGCAAAGAAGGTCACATGCATACCTAGGTTGACAAAAGGGAATTCCTTCCTTGGTTTACAGTAATCAGAGGCCAAGGAAATAATTCAAAATACCTAAGTCTCTCATTTCAAAGTTATTTTTAAAGCTAGATTTTGCATGGTTTAGAATTTTAGGGTCATTAATAGTAAGGGTAAGGTCATCAACACAAAGAAAAAATATTTTAGTATGATTTCCTCCTTTCTTGGCATGGACATTGGGGTCAAAATGATAGCTAGAAAAGCTAATGTAAAAAAGAAAGTTATCCATTTTAGCATGCCAAACCTAAAGAGCTTGTTTAGGAGCATATAAAGGTTTCTTACAGAAGTAAACAAGGTTGGAGCATTCTAAACATAGCTAGAAAGGTTGTTCCATGTAGATTTATTCTTGCAAATCCCCATGCAAAAAGGTTGATTTAACATCTATCTAATCATTTATGTGAGGCAAGAAGGGCTAGAACAAACTACATATTTAAGTCATAATCCACTGCATATTTAAGTTTTTAATCGATGTATTATGATAAACATAACACGCTACATATTTAAGTCTTTCACTTAAAAAATATGAATTTTTATATTAAAAAAATAGCATATCAATGCATTACGATACTTCATAACACATTGGTATGTCCTATTCTCAGACACATTGTGCTATGGTGAAGTAAAAATAATGTATCAATGTGTTCTATTACCCCCCCAATGCACCCATATGCTTATTGTCAGGTGCATCATGTTATGGTTAAAAAAATCACCAAATCGAATTTCATTATTGCATTTTATTCAATGCTTCTAATCACGTTCACAAGTACCAATGTTCACTCTCATTTTATGATCACCATGTTTGCAGTGTTCTACAATGTTGCTTCCTCAGTTCAATAAATTTGTCAATTGATTTAATTCATTTTTGAATTTTGGAAAACAATGCACATTTTCATTTTTTCTCTATAGCACCACCATGCCTTCTCGAGCTAGAAGATACCAATTCAATTACTTGTTACATCCTCATTTTCAGTTTCACTAAATTATAACTTACAATTGGATTTAGATTTGGCTTTTATTACTTGAGGAAAAAAATAGGCAGTACATGTCAACCAATCTAATTGGGTTAACTCTTTTACATTAAATAATGAACCGATAATGTATGATAATAAAGTTCTTACACCATATTTGCAAGACTTAGTTATACTTGTTACTAAATAAATAAATGCAAGTTTGTTTTCTTGATAAATTGTTACAGAATTGATTCTAAAATAACATAAATAAAGTACTACAAATAAAATTCAAGTAACTTTAGTATGATATCCGCTAAATCACCAATTGCAAATTCCTTTTGCAATATTTCATTCATCTGAATGAAATTAAAGTTCATGTAATAAATAAGGCAATCTTTATTCAATAGCAAATTGTGCAATAGTTTTTCTATGGTATTGAAAGAACAATATTCATTAAATGTATTGTATGGAACTATAGCTATAACTATAAACTCAAAGAAAATAAATGTACTCAAAGAAAATATTCATTAAATGTACTCAAATAAAATAACTATAAACGAAATCATTTTCAATAAATAATCAAAACTTTATTGAAAAAGACTATGCAACATTACACATGCACAGGGCACCTTCCTATCTTGGATCATGCCACTAGAAATACTACAAATCACAACTCAAATTAATATACACAACATGTAAAAGATGTAAAATCAATAGTATTTATATTAGACTCAGGATCACATTACATCAAAATAGAAATCATAACATAGTATAATATATCAGTCCCCATAGGCTTCAATCCACTCATTTACATAGTTTTACATTGCTTTCCCCAAATGAATTCCCTACAGATTCTACAATCAGCATAATTGAAAACAGAGTATGTGGACCAAAAACAAAGCATGTGGATTTTATAAATTTGACCTATCTTGATCATTTCCTATTAAACTATTAAGTGATCCCCATACCAATAATTTCATGACAATTATACAATAAATTTTACATTATCAACTATCTTATCACAGTTAAATTTGGCATTGTCACATCTCATGATCTTTGCTACAGTGTCATGGTTGACTTGAAGTTTGACTTGGCATCCTTGTTGGCTTATATATGTCTAGGTCTTGGCTGATAAGTGTGCAACCATATTTTGGAGTTTTATAACCATCTCCAAGTCACAGTTGATCCTCTCGATGCACACAACCATACAAAACTACTAATGCTACAAAAATATATAGTTGCCATAGAATATGTGATTCTTGTAGTGACTTGTTAATAAAATGAATTTTAAGTTAAATTTCCTATAAAAGGTAGAAACATGTGAAGAAAAACAAATTTATCGTAGGTATCTTTGTGGTATACATACCTTTGGCAATAATAGTATATTGAGGCAAAAGATATGCTAACAGGGCACTAAAAACTAGAAAGCATGAATTTGGGAGATAATATATAGGTGAAAGTGACAAAAAGAGTTAAAAATGAGGACTCAAAATATTTCCCACGTGGAAGGTGTAGCATGTCTTCATGCAATAAAAAATACTTCTGCTTCATTCAAAATTGCTCTACCTCCCCTAAAATTTCAATTTTTTATTTTATTTTATTTTTTTATTTTTTTATTTTTTCGCAAACATGTTCCAAGCCTAATGATTAGGCTTGTCTAATTTTTTCACCATATCGTGTCTAATTTTCATCCTCCTTTTCCTCATTTTAACTTGCTTTTATTGTACCATTTCTTGCCTTTCTTTATGAACACTTTTTTCTTGTCTTCAAGTTGTTCTTTCTCCCTATGTAACTTGGAAATATTACTCTTTAGATTTTCATTTTTGTTATTAATGTATCCGTTAAGTAATTCCATTCCTTCCAGCTTTGCTTTTAACTTCTCCATCTTATTAACTATTTTCTATGACTTTGAGGAAGATGGCATTGATTCTCGAATTACTTCTTTTTCAATCTCTGTTGTAACTATATGATGTTTAGGTTTTGGAGCTATATCATTGTAAAAGTTTATGGAAAAATCAACATCAACTTCATACATCTTGCTTCTATCTTTAGGACTTGGTGAAGATTGAAGGAGCCTTTTGTTTTCATGTTTTTAATGAAATTCATGAAAATTTCATCATCCTATGCATCTCAATTTTTCTCCTCATATTAATCCTCAAGCTCGACAATCTTTTCTTCTTGTACTATGCTCTATATGTCCTACTGCCTGTCAATATTTCATCATGCTTCTCGTAGTTCAACTCTTAAGTGAAGGATTTACATCAACAAAAATCCTCTTTTTCTTTGTTTCCAAAGCTTTTACCTTCCTTTTGGCTACCTACGGTTTTAAACCCTCTTTTTCCAGTTATGTCTCAAGTTTTAAACCCCTTGCTTCTTGCTCTTCATAACTCTTGGATTTACATCCTATTGAACCCTTGTTTTTAACAACTCTATGAATACTTGGTTTAACGTTTGAATTCTTGATTTATGATTCTTGTTCCAATTCTAGTTTTGTGGTCTTATGAACCCTTGTTGCACAAGCCTACCATTGTGAACCCTTAGCTTTATGAAAGTGTTGGCGTGCAAAGGTTACTGGAACCTCTATGAATTAGTTCCAAACCAAAAACTCTATCCAAGTGTTCTTCTGTAACTCATATTCAACAAGAATTCTAACCAAGCCATAATGATATGGACTTCCCTTTGAATTCTCAAGGTTTCTTTGAATACCTTGAGCTCAAGCTATTCAACAAATAAAAAAGAAAATTTATTTCCCCACCATTTTTGCAATGTAATGGTAACCTAATATGATAAAGGAAAGTGAGTCCATACCTCCCTTCATAAGTAATAAAATTCTAAATAATAAATAGAAGATCGCTCGTTTTCTCTTTCAGGGTTGTTCACGGTATCCCATTTTCCCACTTTAATCCTTTTTAATAAGGAAAATGATCGTCACCAAATTCCAAGGCACAATTAAAGATAATCACTTAATTGATTTAAATCATGATTGGTAGTGACATCATTATGCTACGATGAATGTGATATACTATGTATCTGAATTAAATTTTCATATAGATATAGTATAATCATGACAACAATTTGGTGGTATAGATATCATGTGATAACATAAAGTGGAATTTGGTAACATGAAGTAAAAGGAAATTTCATAAGGTAGAGAATATTAATATGAGTATCGTGACGCTAAGGTAAGGTATACTTTTTATGGGAACAAGGTAAGATAGGATATATATCATAGTTTGATAATTAAAAAATCCAAGCTTGAAGGTTATGTCACATTTGGAAGAGGTGATTTGTTCAGTATGTACTTTTATGTGCGGAATGAGGTGACGTTTTGGGCCTATGATATCGAGTTATATGTTTATTATATCTATCGAACCAAGTTATATTGTTTTTTATTTTGGTAAAAAAAACCATGATTTTTAATTTAATTTTGAAATTTTTAAACAGATTTTATGAAGTTTATTAAAGTTTTGAAACAAATAAATATTAAACTAAATATTTTGAAAATTGAAGAATAATTTTTATTTTTTTTTAAATAAAAATAGTTTTTTTTTTCTAATTAGTTAATGACTATTTTTATGTGGTTTTAAATTGCATTATGAGATATAAAATTATATTTAAAAAAAAATCTAAAAAAAAAATTCTACTCCCCAAGTGTCACAAGTTTGATGCCATATGAATAGTTGCCCATCATTTTTTATGTAATAATGCCATGTGGATAGTTGCCCACCATAATTTAAGCAAGTATTTGCATAAAAAATGGTGGACAACTATCCACATGACATTTTGTTGTAGTGGAATTCCTAAGTACATTTATTTTCACCATATGTCTACTAATTGCAAATAAATTTCAAAATATGTTAAAACTCTCACATAGTAAAATGTTAATAATTATAAACTTTCTATATTTCTATAATTTTAATAAAATCCATTCATTGCTCTATTAATTTGGAGTTAACAAAAATTTAAAATGTGTATTAAATATATATATATATATATATATATATATATATATATATATATAAAACTTCTGTCATCAATAATTTCGGTTCTCAATTACTTTTTTCTCAATTAAAAACTAACATCAACTTCGGTGTGAAATGAGACCATGGAAAAGACCTAAAGAAGCTTGGGAAGAATGAGTGTGTGTTTTTTTCACTTCTGGAGAAGTGGAATTAGAAAAAACATTTCATTTTGGAATGTGATGCTTCAAAGACATCAGGGACAATTATGACAATATGTTAGTGTCAGTCCCTTGGCATTGTCTTTTTAGTGAGGAGATTGTTAGAAGGTTGGGCCAAGTCATCATTAACTTGAATAAGAAAATGATTGAATTGCAAAAGGCGAAAAGCAGGGATGCTGGTGGTCCCATAGACTATTTTTAGCCTTGTGGACGTTAAAATATCATTCATTCATTCATTACATAAGAGGCAAGAACTAAGCAACAACATTGCATATTAGACTTGTTTTATAGTTTTTTTTTCCTTTTATTCCTTGTCCATCCTTTTCTTCCTGTCCCTAATCCTTTGTGCACGTGGCAGAGTTTTAGTCCATCTCACTTTGTGCTCCACTGGCCAAGTGTCTTGTCGTAATTCCTCATGCAGACAACACATGTTCATGAGTGGCCCTTTTTGTCCTTAGCGATATATCTATTTCCCTACCCAGATAATGTGTATGTGGTAGTCTTTCTTGTTGATGGGATAAAGGTCAATGACATGGAAATTGGTGCAACTTGGAGTTTTAATGGTAACCCGAAGCCCAATTTGTATGACAAGGGGGACGGTTTGTTAGAGATCAATGTCAAGTATGGTAACAACATCGCCCCCCACACCCTCCATGGTGGGATTTCTCTCCTCACAAATCTGTCTGTCGTTATTTCTCCATCTCTTTTGTGCTCGTACTTGCCTTCAGAGTCCTATAAAATTTCCTCCTCTTCGCGTTGTTGTATTCATTCCAACTAGAGTGGGGCCAAACATTAAAATTGGCGCTTGTTTACACGTTTTGACCTTTTCTATCCGTCAAATACAATTTATTCCAAAATATACACGCCATTGTTAAGTCGTGAATAATTTAGAAAAGTGTCATAATGACGGGCATATAAGAAAATCACAAGTTTTAAATTATATATATATATATATATATATATATATATATATATATATATATATATATATATCATTGATATGTATTTAAATTTTAGGTTGGCAGTACACAGAGTCGAAATATTGAAATGTTTGCGTCTCTTAAAAGACACTTTCTTTGGTGCAGATTAACTGACCATAGATAAGGTCGATGGAGAATTCATGGCTGCATATAATATCTTTGAAGAATTAATGGTTGGATGGACTTTCGAGCATTGATGAAAATTATGGTTGCATCGATGATTGACTCATATTATAGAACTCCTTAACTTTTTTTTCATTTGACATCAATCTCCCATAGATTTCGTCCCATTCCAGTCTAGAGCTTATTTATGTGGTAGCAATTCTGATCTCTATGGTTTGCAGTTTTGTCAGTTTCGCGGAGGGAATACATGATATTGAAGAGTTTGCAAAAGAAAGAAACTCGTGAGTTGCAACTGCTCAAGGTAAGCTCTACATTTTTTCCTGTACTTTCCTTCTAATGTTTTCTTTTAGGTTTGTTATGTGTATATAATTTTGTTGAGGATTGTTTTTATTGATACTAATTATAATCTCAATGGTTTGCAGTTTTGTCATTTTTTTATAATACCAAGGCCAATTGTGGAGGAAGTCTATGATATTGCATAACCTGCAAAAGAAAGAAACTCGCGATCACTGAAGGTAAGCTCCTTTACATTTTTTCTTATATCAATCGCAGGCTAGCTCTTCTTTCACCAGTAGAATTTTAATGCACTAAAATGCCAAAGATACTAAGGTGATTTACATACATGGAACTCTCAAATGACAACCCTTTCAATGGAATTTGTATGTCATATTGAGAACACCACTGGTTATTGAATTCAAACCAATTCATCACTGCAAACTAAAAACGTGCAATAAAAAAACAAGATCTTCATGTGAATCTTTGTCTTCTAACTTTCGATCAGAAACTGATATTTATAGTAAAGATACCTCAAAAACAACATAATGTTGAAACCTTTGCATGTTTCACTCATTGATCAAAAGCTAATATGGTTTCACCACCTTGCACAAAATATGTTATTCACTTTTAGCTAATCATAGATGGTGTAGAATTTGTTTCCAGATCCATCGCATAAGTATTGGTTGTATTGATGTTTCGAACCATCATATGTGGTTCATCAACAAGATTAAAAGAGAGATATGAAACTCTGATCAAAAGGTGAATATATATATATATATATATATATATATATATATGAAATATTGATGGCTGACAAGAAAAGGAGAAATATAGAAACCCTAAAAAATGATTTTGAAAATATTTAATGATATATGTGAGATAATTCAGTTTGCAAATAATTATTTTGCTCGTTAAGGATAATTTTTGAAAATGTTGAATTTAGCAAGTGGAGGCAATCCACTACAATTCTATTTAACACAGTTTTGCCAAATACCACAATGTAGTTAAATTTCAAGGTTAATCTCTTAAGAGTAAAAAATAGTTGCAAAGTTGTATAATAACATTACTAGTTTCCATTTATTTTTTGAAAAACGCTATATGTTTGGACTAGATTCTTGCTGTATCAATAATTTGAAGCTTCCAACATAGATGAGTCCATTACTGAACCAATTTCTCTAGCTCTCTAATGGCAAAGAACAAGCCTCGAAAGTTGTCATTTCCATCTGCTTCACTGTCTTGGGAAGCCTTGCCCAAATCACTGCTCTCCATCAACATCAAGGTCTTTGTTTGTTACAGTGCCTCTACATAAAAAGTACATGTGTATACAAGTGAAACCAGTAACCAGACTTGTAACAAACAATTAAAAGTCACATTTTCCTGCATTAATTTCATGAGTGCTTGAGAGAGCGGATTACGTTGAATGTCCTGTAGTGCATAGAGAAGAAGGAACAAACATATTGCAAACATGTTTTTCTCTTTACCATTTGTCCATGGATCCCATGTGTTGTCCATGTGTTGTTGCTGCATTGTATGTTGTGTGGCAAAGATTTTGGCTGTCCACCCTCTCAATCTCTAATTTTTTTTAGAATTTCCATTTCCGTGCTACAATTCGAAGGTTGTAGATTGTAGTAATCCCTTAGACACTCTCAAATATTTTAAAATGTTCACTTTCTTTTTGTTATTCGATACTTATTGTCATCCTTTGACAAATTTAGAATATTACTAGATTTAAGTAGTAGTTTCCGTAAAGATTGTGGACAATACCTTGGTTGGAAGTGGATTGGTTAAAACTGAAATGTCATGGAAGAGAGCTTGATTAAAGCTTACAAAAAAAATATAAGTTTACATTGAAAATATGGCAAGGCGTTGATATTAAACAAAATATTAAACCTTAAATGCGTGCCTTCGAGATTGCATCGAAAAACCCCGCGACTTTAAATTGTTGAAGCATTTTCAAGCTACCTTAAATTTGTGTATTTTGTATTTCTTATGACGCAAGAATAACAAAAATAGGCTTTTACTGCCTTGCTTGATAGTCAAAATTTGTGGAACTGTCCCTTCATTTTGTTGACCTGTAAATTACATATGTGATCATTCAAATTTGGAATAACTCTCAACTTGCTGTGTATTCATCCTTTAATATATATATATTATTTAAATTTATTTAAAATTAAACTATTATTTAAGTAACTCAAAACTTGTTTACGAATCTAAAAATATGATCATTCCTTCACTGTAGAAAGGAAGACCTTCACCAAGGGCACGTAAACCAGAAAAGAATTTGCCCAAAAAAAACAAAACTTAGAAAAACTATAAAATTAAATAAGTAAAAATAGGAAAAAAATAATTAACAAAAAACTAATATATATATATATATATATATATATTACAAACAAACTAGATTAAAAAAAATAAAAATAAATAAAAATAAAAAAATAAAATTAAGATTAAAAACATGTAGGAAAAAAATAAAAATATACCTAAATTAAAAAATTAAAATAAAAAAAATCCAAAAATCAATTAAAATTTATATATATATATATATATATATATATATATATATTTTCAAATTAAAAAAAACTAAAAAACATTTAAAATTTTAAAAAATATATATATTTTTGATTTAAAAAAACATTTTAAATTTTTTATAAAATTATATATTTTTTATTATAAAAAAATTATATATATATATGATTAAAAAAAAAATAAACATTTTTTATTTTTTTAAAAAAATTGTGCGCCCTTTTTTATTTAAAAAAATAGATTTTTTTTAATAGATTTTTTTATTTAAAACAAAAAAATAAAGATTCATATTTTTTAAAATATATTTATTTTATTTAAAACAAGAAAAAATTGACCGCATTTTTTATATAAAAAAATAAACATATAATTTTTTTCTTTAAATATATATTTTTATTTAAAAAAAATATACACATTTTTTATTTTTATTTTTTATTTTCAAATAAACATTTAAATTGTTTTTTGAAATATATATTTTTAATTAAAAAAAAATTGTCGCCTGGCCAACTGTGGGTGCGCGGCCTTAGGCGGTGGAGCTCTTTTGCCAAGGTTTGCCTCTTCATTTGGTCCTGATGATGAACCACACTTGTTGGTTCGAAACACATCGACCAAAAATTTCTCTTATGTGATTTCTACCGAAGGACTTTGCTTAATTCATTATGGATCGCATAAAGTTGAATACAAACAATATATATATATATATATATATATATATATATATATATATATATATATATATTTAAGGCCAAGTGGGCTAAAGGCCAAGCAGGTTTCAGAAGGCATCACTGAACAATAGACCATCTCGTTACGCTTAGGATCATTGCGGAGGAATGTCGTAATGATAAATCCAATTTATTTTGTTGCTTTGTGGAATTTAGAAAGGCTTTCGATACGGTTCCTAGATACAACCTTTGGAATAGATTAGAGCTAAAGGTTCCTCTCGAGTTGCGAGCTGCCGCTATAAGGTTATACGAGAATGTAATTGCCAAGCTAAAAAGCAATGAGGGGTGGTCGAAAGATATTAAGTGTAACATCAGAGTGAAACAAGGTTGCCCCCTCTCCCCTACCCTATTTGGCATTTACATCGATAAGCTCGAAGGCTATTTAGAGGAAGCAGGATGTGATGGCACAATCTTAGCTGGGATAGTCATCATCCTTCTTCTCTATGCTGACGATATTGTTATTTTGGCAAAGTGCCCATCTGATCTTGATAAGCAACTCAGGTTTCTTAAGGATTTCTGCTCTACCATGGGTATGACTGTTAACACTGACAAAACAAAAGTTATGATTATCAAATCTAAGAAGGACACTTACACTAATTTTATGTATGACAATAATAACTTGGAGGAAGTGTATTCTTACAAGTACCTAGGAATTGATATTCATCACAAGCTCAACTGGAACCATAGCATTGAGAAAAGGATTAATGGGGGGTGGAAAGCTTATTTTGGTCTTGAAAATAATTGTAAAACAACAAACCTTGTAATTTGGGATAAAAAGAAGTTCCTCTTTGAAACTTTAGCCAGTCCTGTTATCTTATATGGCTGTGAGGTTTGGGGTTGCAACATCTCCAGAGAATCATGGAGAAAGATTGAGCAAATCCAGAAGTGTTTTATAACTTATAACCTGAAAATTAAAAGTAATACACCCTATCCTATTCTCCTTATAGAAGCAGGTATTTCCCCTGTTGAGAGCCTATCTATGATTAGGTTTCTGTTGTACAAGCACAAACTCAATAACATAGACGATCATAGACTTCCTAAGCTAGCTTTAAATTCCAGCCAAAACCACCTAAGGCTCAATCAGGGGTGGCATAAAGACATAAGGGCCTGTTTAAACTATTGGGAGATCAACGAGAATGATGCATTGCAAAACATAGATAACATTAAAGATATTGTTACTTCTAAGTTCAAAGAAAAAATGTGGTGTGAGAAAGATTTAGCGGCTAAAAGAAAATTAAGTTATTATAAGAAGGTCATCAACCCCACCCTAGAAGATCAAAAGTATTTCTCTATTTTAACTAGCTCAAAGAAGAAAATTAATATAGCAAAGATTAGAACGAATTCTCATGAGTTCCATAGTGAAACAGGTCATTGGGCAGTTCCTAAAACGCCATGGATGGAAAGGATCTGCCATATATGTGAGAATAGGAACATCGAGGATGAAAACCACTTCCTCGTAGAGTGCCCCGTGTACAACCACATTAGATCTCAGTTTCATAATCTTTGTTACAATACTGACCTTCCTAGCCTTTTACAATATCAAAATTATAGTGAGCGCGGGAGGCTTCTCTCCAAGCTTTTTGAGCATATGAATAAAATCTTAAATCAAAATAAATAATTTGTTTCTTTAGGTCCGATAGACCAATGTTTAGTCTTAGGGGATGTTAACCATCATCATCATCATCATCATATATATATATATATATTTATTTTTTCTTTTTTAAATAAAAATGCATATAATTTTTTTAAATAAAAATATATATTTAAAAATAATTATACGTTTATTTATTTTTTAAATAAAAAATGCGGGGAATTTATTTTTTTGTTTTAAATAAAAAGTATATATTTTTAAGAAAATTTTAAATTTTTATTTTTATTTATTTTTAAATAAAAAATATATATTTCTTAAATTTTTTATTGTTTTATTGTTTTTTTAAAATGTTTTTAATCTTAATTTTAGTAGTTTTTTTTTGTTAATTTCCTATTTTAGTTTTTTTTTTTTGGTTTCATTTTAATTTTTTTAATTTAGTTTGTTTTTTTAATAGCTTTTTGTTAATGTTTTTTTAATTTTTCTATTTTTACTTACTTAATTTTATAGCTTTTTTTATTTTTAATTTTAATTTTATTTTTTTCCAAATTTTTTTATGGTTTATCAGATAATTTTTATTTTTTACATTTTTTTTGGTAAATATTTTTTCTTATTATTTATTTCTTTATATTTTTATTTATTTTTTGGTTTTTTAATTCTTATCTTTATAGGTTAATTTTGTTTTTTGTTTTTTTACATTTTTATAATTGATTTTTTTAATATATATTTTTATTTATGTTTTGTTATTTTGTTATTTTTAATTTTTAACCTTTTTTTTTTTGTTTTTTGTTTTTTGTTTTTTGTTTTTATCATTGTTTTTTTTTGTTCTTATTATTCTTTTGAAATTTTAATGTTTTTCAGAGTTATGATAACATTATTTTGTGCCATTATTAGTCCCTGCCGGGGACTATAAGCGATCGATAGATCGCTGACTTTGGGTTGACCGCGGCGATATTTGGAAATATTTGGCGTTTTTCCTAAGTCGAATTAAGGTTTACGGGGCGGAAAGGGTTGGGGGTCTTATTACGCGCTTCGCATGGTTCGAGGCGAATGGCACGTGGCGCGCGTGAGGGGCACGTGGTTGCATGCGGTCTGGTGGTGTGATCGGCGGCCAGGTGTCCGTCCTCGAGATGCTGGAACGTTCGGGGTGTGTTTTACTGTCTTCGCGGCATTTGGGTTGGTATTGTTACTTGCTTGTTTGGTCTGCGGTAGAGTTCCTGCCTGCCCAGGTATTGTTGCTTGCAGTCTGTACGATTTTTCGTCTGCGGTGGAGTTCCTGCCTGCTCGGTGTGCCTTTGGTGAGTTCGGTTACTGTGTGGCCTGCATGCAAGAGTCGATGGCATTCTGGTTGAATACTGAGGGTTTCTCTTACGTGCATGCAAGAGTCCATGGTTGGTTGAACATTATAAGTTAATGGCATTCTGGTTGAATACTGAGGGTTTGTCTTGGCTGTGGTCGGCATGCGCTATGGTGGTCTGATCGGCGGCCAGCTGTTCCTGCTCGACATGCTGGAAAGTTCGGCTTGGGTTTTACTGTCTTCGCGGCCTTTGGGTTGGTATTGTTACTTGCTTGTTTAGCTCTGCAGTCTGTGCGATTTTTCGTCTGCGGTGAAGTTCCTGCCTGCTCGGGTATTGTTAGTTGCTTGTTTAGCTCTGCAGTCTGTGCAATTTTTCGTCTGCGGTGGGGTTCCTGTATGCTCGGTGTGACTTTGGTAAGTTCGGCTACTGTATGGCATTCTGGTTAAATACTCAGGGTTTCTGTTACCTGCATGCAAGAGTCCATTGCTATTTGGGTTTTACCCTGTTCGCGGCCTTTGGGTTATTATGATTACTTGGTTGTTTAGCTGCGCGGTCTGTGCGATTTTTCCTTTCTATTTGTTCTATTGTCTGCGGTGAAAACACAATGCGGTTCCTGCCTGTTGTGTTAGCTGCATGCAAGAGTCCATGGTTATTTGAGCATTATAAGTTAATGGAATTCTGGTTGAATACTGAGGGTTTGTCTTAGCTGCATGGGTTTTACGCAAATTTGGGTAAATGTCTGCGTGAAGCTATGATTCTTAGTTGTATTGTTTAGAGGTTAAGTTCGACTACTGCATTATAAGTTAATGGCATTTGGATTATTATTGTGAATACTAAGGGTTTGTCTTCTGGTTGAATACTGAGGTTTTGTCTTACGTGCATGCAAGTGTCCATGGTTATTTGAGCATTATAAGTTAATGGCATTCTGGTTGAATACTGAGGGTTTGTCCATGGGTTGACGGACGCGATTTTTGCAAATATTTGGCATATTTCCTAAGTCGAACTAAGGTTTACGGGGCGGAAAGGGTTGGGGGTCTTATTACGCGCTTCGCATGGTTCGAGGCGAATCGCACGTGGCGCGCGAGGGGCACGTGGTTGCATGCGGTCTGTTGGTTTGATCGGCGGCCAGGTGTCCGTCCTCGAGATGCTGGAATGTTCGGCTTGTGTTTTACTGTCTTCGCGGCATTCGGGTTGGTATTGTTACTTGCTTGTTTAGCTCTGCAGTCTGTGCGATGTTTGGTCTGCGGTAGAGTTCCTGCGGTAAATGTCTGCGTGAAGCTATGATTCTTAGTTGTATTGTTTAGAGGTTAAGTTCGGCTACTGCATTATAAGTTAATGGCATTTGGATTATTATTGTGAATACTAAGGGTTTGTCTTCTGGTTGAAAACTGAGGTTTTGTCTTACGTGCATGCAAGTGTCCATGGTTATTTGAGCATTATAAGTTAATGGCATTCTGCTTGAATACTGAGGGTTTGTCTTAGCTGTGGTCGGCATGTGCTGTGGTGGTCTCGTCGGCGGCCAGCTGTTGCTCCTCGACATGCTGGAAAGTTCGGCTTGGGTTTTAGTGTCTTCGCGGCCTTTGGGTTTTAGTGTCTTCGCGGCCTTTGGATTGGTATTGTTAGTTGCTTGTTTAGCTTTGCACTCTGTGCGATTTTTCGTCTGCGGTGGAGTTCCTGCCTGCTCGGGTATTGTTCCTTGGTTGTTTAGCTCTGCAGTCTGTGCGATTTTTCGTCTGCGCTGGGGTTCCTGCCTGCTGGGTGTGGCTTTCGTAAGTTCGGCTACTGTATGGCATTCTGGTTAAATACTGAGGATTTCTGTTACGTGCATGCAAGAGTTCATGGTTATTTGGCTTTTACCCTGTTCGCGGCCTTTGGGTTGTTATTGTTAGTTGGTTCTTTAGCTCTGCGGTCTATGCGATTCTTGTTTTGTATTTGTTGTATTGTCTGCGCTGAAAAGACAATGCGGTTCCTGCCTGCTCTGAGGATCACTGTTACCTGCATGCAAGAGTCCATGGTTATTTGAGCATTATAAGTTAATGGCATTCTGGTTGAATACTAAGGGCTTGTCTTAGCTGCATGGGTTTTATGGAAATTTTGGTAAATGTGTGCGTGAAGCTGTGATTCTTAGTTGTATTGTTTACAGGTTAAGTTCGGCTACTGCATTATAAGTTAATGGCATTTGGATTATTATTGTTGCTTGGTTGTTTAGCTCTGCGGTCTCTGCGATTTTTCCTTTGTATTTGTTGTATTGTTTGCGGTGAAAACACAATGCGGTTCCTGGCTACTCGGTTAACTCTATCGCAAACGTTTGGTTGCGGTTGTGTTGTTCCAGGTGCAGCTTCTATCGCTCGACTGTGTGCTGTCGCTTTGGTAAGTTCAGTTACTGCATTATAAGTTAATGGCATTCTGGTTAAATACTGAGGGTTTCTGTTACTTGGATGCAAGAGTCCATGGTTATTTCAGCATTATAAGTTAATGGCATTCTGGTTGAATACTGAGGGTTTGTCTTAGTTGCATGGGTTTTATGGAAATTTGGCTAAATGTCTGCGTGAAGCTGTGATTCTTGGTTGTATTGTTTAGAGGTTAAGTTCGGCTACTGCATTATAAGTTAATGGCATTCTGGTTAAATACTGAGGGTTTCTGTTACCTGCATGCAACAGTCCATGGTTATTTGAGCATTATAAGTTAATGGCATTCTGGTTGAATACTGAGGGTTTTGTGTGCAGAGTTCGTTAACCAATTTCGTCATTTGCACATTTTCTCATGGTACTGGCATAGGCTGCGTTGTGCATGCATATGGTCTAGACGAGAAGCAATTCGAACGCTCGGCTTCGTTGCAGGTACGGTGTTATTCTACTCATTGCTTTTTGTCAATTTTTGTATTACTTGCTTTTTGTCAATTTGTTAGTGTTTTAATTTTTGCATTGTGTAGGTTTATGGTCCAGTTACTCTAGGTTTATAGTCCAGTTACTTCGTGATCCCTGCTGGGGACTATATGCGATTGATAGATCGCTGACTTTGGGTTGACCGATGCGGTTGCTGGCTGCCGTGATACTCTGGGTTTCTGTTAGCTGCATAGGTTTTATGGAAAATTCTGTAAATGTGGGTTTCAGCCACGATGTGACTTCGTTATCATTTGAGCAGAGTGGACCTGGACGAAGCTATGGTTCTTGGTACAGATTGAGTCGCAGTCTTTTGTAGTTTGAACTGTTTTTGCACATGAAGATCTAAATAAATTGGGGATTTTGAACTGTTTGAAATGTTAAAATATTGAAGATTGCAGTCTGTTTTGTAACTGCACGGTTTCCTATCTTAGGCGTGTATTCAACGTTTTTCGCTCGTATAATTTATGTATATGTTTACTTTGGTCCATAATGTTTGTTCAAGTTTGTAATTCTGTTATGGATGTATGAATATTCGACTCTGATATTACTCCTAGAACAGAAGGTTGCTTTGTTAACGACTTTGTTAAGTTCATTTAGTTAGTGTTAAGTTCATTTGCTTTGTTAAGAAGTGCTGAATTGAAGGTTTGCTATATTGGTACTAGATGTTGTTCATTTGCTGTTGCTTATATATTGGATGAAATGTTTCATTTGCGAAAATTATAAGCTTTTCTGTGATACTGAGGGTTTCTCTTACCTGCATGGGTTTTATGGAAATTCCCGTAAATGTCAGCTTCGAGCACCATGTGACTTCCTTGTCATTTGGGCCGAGATGGCCTAGGTGAAGCTGTGGTTCTTGGTACAGGCTCTGTTGTGCATGAATATGGTCTAGACGAGAAGCAATTTGAATAGTCGGCTTTGTTCCAGGTACGCTGTTATTCGACTAATTGCTTTTTGTCAATTTTTCTATTAATTGCTTTTTGTAAATTTGTTAGGCTTTTAATTTTTGCATTGTGTAGGTTTATGGTTCAGTTACTCTAGATTTATAGTCGAGTTACTCTGTCATTGTTTTAAAAAACATAGGTATTTAAGCTGTATTCAGTCATTTATATCTTTTCTGTCATTCAATTATATTGGAATTCAAATCTGAAATTGTCATTGTTTATTCTGTGTTTACATTAATATTAATATTAATATTATCAATTGTTATAATCATAACAACAATATTATTTGAGATGATCCCAACAAGTAGAAGTTGAGTAATGCATGCAACTAGCTCCGTATAATAATGAATCAAGACATTTTGTCTATTTAAACCTTAGATTAAAATGTCATGTTAGCTAGTTATAACCAGATTGGTTCTCATATGATGTTCAACTACCTTATTATGCTCAGACAGAAAAAATTATTTTATTATGAAAACAAAATTACATTTATTATATATGTTCCTGCATTTCACAGATATGCTTAAGCATAGGAAGTGATAAAAGTATTGCTGGGAACATCTCTTGTTTCATAAACAGTTTCCAAAAATGTCAATATGACAGCTCTATCATAGTCATTCTAACATATATCGGAGCTTTGAAGCGAGTTTTATCTCATAAGAAATTAGCTGCTAGATATGTCCATAAACAGTCCCATAAAAAAATATAGATATAGAGATATGCTTAAGCATAGGAAGTGATAAAAGTATGGCTGAGAAGATATGTTGCTTCATAACCAGTTTTCAAAAATGTCAATATGACAGCCCTGTCATGGTCATTCTGACATACATCAGAGATTTGAAACCAGTTTTGTCTCATGAAGAATCAGGTCCTAGATATGTTCATAAACAGTGGCATAAAAAATTATACATAGATATTGGCATTTAAAAGACATTCCATCAGCTCTCCTTCCACTCTCTGTTGAATGAGCCAAGCTCATGCTACCAAGTGTAATCTTGCTTTTGACAGTCCATCAGTTTCCATGTTCTTGTCTTTGTAAACATGTTCAAACATAATGTGTTAAATACTCTGTTTAACGAAGTCGAATCTCCTGAAATATAGGTTGAAGTTTATAATTATCCAATCAATTTGTTCCATTCATCGAATTCACCACAATTTGTGAATCATCAAAGATCTGTAATTTTTGGGCATCTTCTTTCACATGCAACAATTGCCAATAGTCTTGGGACAATTTGCTTAGGCAGATTGTTGCTGTGTTTGCCAAACCTGCCCTTTGAATATATTACATGTTCATCATTTATATGGATCATACCTGCAGTGTCCCATAATGATGGATCTTCTTGAGAAGCGTTATGGAATTATGCTTATGCACTACTCGTATCTGGTTCTCAATGCCTTGTTTGGGTTCCTTGATCCTTGAATTATGTTTAGATCCATATAGTATAACCATATCCAAATGCCATTAACTTATAATGCAGTAGCCGAACTTAACCTCTAAACAATACAACTAAGAATCATAGCTTCACGCAGACATTTACCACAGGAACTCTACCGCAGACCAAACATCGCACAGACTGCAGAGCTAAATAAGCAAGTAACAATACCAACCCAAATGCTGCGAAGACAGTAAAACACAAGCTGAACATTCCAGCATCTCGAGGACGGACACCTGGCCGCCGATCAGACCACCAGACCGCATGCAACCACGTGCCCCTCACGTGCGCCACGTGCCATTCGCCTCGAACCATGCAAAGCGCGTAATAAGACCCCCAACCCTTTCTGCCCCGTAAACCTTAGTTCGACTTAAATGAAGACTTCAAAAATTTCAATTGCATCTCAAGTTGCATTAAGCATGAAGTAATGATATTGATAAAGGAAAATATCATTATCCTTGAACATACCCATTTTGAAGACTGCTTTGTAGAAGCATTGTTTGCAAAAATAAAAGTTGACAGATTAGAAATTGCAATACTCAATATATATGCATTGCCACATGCAAACCTAAACAATATCCTCAACGTCATTGCAAAATCCTTATACCAGTTAGATCTAAACAATATCATAGTTATACTAGGGGACTTGAATATTGATATGGTGCATTGAAATCAAAAAACAATGCAGCTAGAAACCTACATGCAAAACTACAATCTTCATTTCCTAGTTGACAAAACTAATAGCATGCACAAATCATTGATTGACCATGTTTGGGCAAATCTAGGCAATATAAACTATAGAATTTTCGTATTGGATGCATATTGGTCTGACCATGATATAATATCTGTTGTCCTTGACCTATGATATACACATGAAACAGTTTACAAAATTCCAAATTTTGACATTTTTGCAATGTCTCATTGCTTTTACCATATCTATTTTACTAAAGCATACTACAATATCTTTTTGTGGTAAACAAAGTGATAACAACATACATACTATGCATTCTATTCTACATTTACATATATGGCGTTCTGTATTGATCAATGCAACTTATGCCAGAGACAGCTTTTTCAATTAATCAACAGAACTATCCTATCATAAATTTGCAGATATGACCCCATCTATTTATGCATGCAGATTCTGCTAGTAAAACCCTTTTCAATTGAACAGAACAACCAAGAAAAAAGAACAACAACATGCAACATAAACAAACACAGTATATTCTTTTTGCCTTTCCTTTTCTATGGATCTTGTCTTCTTGTTCAAGTTTTACTTTCATATGTTCTTTTGACTTGTACTAAATATGTCTTGGTATTCTATAACATAGCATAAAACTTGAAAAAGGAAATGAAACAATTGAAGAAATAGAATGCATAAGCCAATTAGAAAGTGCAAACAAACCACTTGTTTTGCAAAGGTATGTCTATGAGAACTACACAAAAATGGTAATTTGTATTTAGAATATTAATGTCTACTATATATGCATTCTATTTTTATTTTTACATATGTATGGTTCTATGGTTTTAATGTTCTTGTTCAGTTTTTACTTCTAGTTTGCACTAAATATATGTTACTATTCTATAACATAGCCTAAATCTTCAGAGACGAAACGAAATAATTGAAGAAATAGAATCCATAACGCAATTAGAAAGGGCAAGCCAACCACTTGTTTTGCAAAGGTATGTCTATGACAACTATACAAATATGCTGATTTGTTTTTAGAATAATAATGTTCAGCAAGGTATGTCTATGACAACTATACAAATATGCCAATTTGTATTTAGAATGTTAATGTTTAGTATATATCCATTCTATCTTTACATATGTATGGTTCTATGGTTTTAATGTTCCTTGTTAACTGTTTACTTCTATATGCTCTTTGAAATTGAACTAAATATATGTTCCTATTCTATAACATAGCATAAATCCTGAAAAAGGAAAACAAACAACTGAAGAAATAGACCACATAACTCAATTAGGAAAGGCAAACCAACCACTTGCTTTGAAAAGGTATGTATGGCAACTATACAAATATGCTATTTGCTATTTAAAATATTAATGTTTACTATATATATCTCCTCTTTTTACATATCTATATTTAAATGTATATATGTCAGATCAGGCCACCAAACCCCCCTGGAGCTTGTCAACGCCAAAGTCTTTCCCAAAGAACGATCTCCCTTTTTCAACAAAACTGCGAATGTTTGCATTGGTAGTTTTGTTGAAAAAGGGGCATCGTTCTTTGGGAAACACTTTGGCGTTGAGAAGCTTCAGGGGGGTTTGGTGGCCTATCGATGACAGTCATGTTCAGTTTTTGCTAACTTCATTAATATTTTTTGCAAAGCTGTACAACACAATTGCAAAAGCCAACTCTAGTAAGCAATTGCAAATAATGGAAGAAATAATAGATGTTGACAATTACAAATTCAGATTGCAATGCATTTTGCCTGAGAACATTGATATTGTATTAAAAAGAAATGGTCTTTTTAGACTAAATGCATTTTCATATACTGTAGGAGATTGTCTATTTGACTCGTCCGAAATGCTTCTACATTTTCGTTATACTTCAAATGAATTCCGAAATGCGTTAATAGACCACTTTCTTTTTTGCTTAAAGAACAATGACGTTGAAGCAATACAGTCATATCAATATGAACTAGCACCTGAGTTCCTATACGAGTTACATCATGTTAATGATATTGGTACATATCTTCATAAAATGCGTTATTCTGCATCTACAAATATAAAGGAGTCTGAACAAGGTTTATGGAGTGATACCTTTTGCATACGTTGGTTAGCTAAATGGCTAGATATATCAATTGCATTAATGTTGGAAACCACTTTTATATCAGTTTGAATCTTCTGCTGCATTGTTGACGTTCTGTTTTACTTGGTGGTGCATCAGAAGAAAAACAACTTCAATCAGGGTAAAAGGAGGCTCAAGTTAGCGTGAATCTGAAGTTTGATTGCAGATACAATTCTGTAACTAGCAATAGCATTGCATACGATAAAACACCTTTCAGCAGCTTGATCTTATATTGAAATTGTGTTCTTCCCTGCTCACATAAGGCAAGTGCAATCTGCAACTATTTGATGCTTCTTTCTGTTTGCAAGTATTTCAGGTTTTTTTGCAAATACCTTATCCAGACATCTTTGGTTTATTTATGGCTCAACATATTATTAGATGCAAAATTGAGTTGAGATGTTTTAGGTTACACTTCCATGTTATTTCAGTCTTGCATAATTTGACTATTGTTTTGCCTCAACTAGTTTATTTGCATGAGCAAGTGCACTTGATGATACAAAGTGCAACTCGTCACAGAGCATCATGATAATGTTACATGTGTTTATTCTTTCCCAAATATTTCTGTTAGCTTACCTAAGTTGTCAAATTTTTCCATGGCATGGAGCACCGCATCAAATTCTGTTGGATTCAGATATAGATAGAAATGACTTTTTTGCAATTCTTTATCTTCTAAAACAGAACCGCTCAGAGTTCAACGTGAAAGTACGTTTATTTTCTGCTTCACTTGCTTTTACATATATGTCTCTAAAACTTTGCTACGTGTTAGTCTGGATTCTGTGTGCATTCTGTTTTAGTTTAATTGCATTCATTTGACTCGAGAATAAAAAAACAAAGATCATGACACATAGTTATTAGTCCCTGCCGCGGACTATAAGCGATCGATAGATTGTTGACTTTGGGTTGACCGCGGAAATATTTGGAAATATTTGGCGTTTTTCCTAAGTCGAATTAAGGTTTACGGGGCGGAGAATAAGGTTTATTTGGCGTTTTAAAATAAGCATGATAAAGAATGTCCAAGCAGTAAGTTTACCTCAACCCATTTCATTTTTTATATCATTTGAAGTGCACTTCACACACAGTGTTGTGTATGCAGAAGCTACCTTTGGAGTACTTCGGCGAGGGGACTTAAAACTTTTTATGAAACCCGTGCCTAAAATTTCTAGTCGGTTCTTTGCATTTAATTGCCTACATCCTCAGCATTGTGCAATATTTTCAGCCAATGTTTCTATTAGACCTCATTGAAAAGCACATGCTACAGGCCTTGTTCCAAAAGTTTATGGCTTTGTAGCCTCACACTTTTGATCTCTCCTTCTGCATTCTCATGTTTAGCTAGTTAGCGTGAATCTGAAGTTTGATCGCAGATACAGTTCTGTAACCAGTAATAGGATTGCATATGATAAAGTACGTTTCAGCAACTTGATCTTATTTTGAAATTGTGTTGTCTAATTGGCAGGGGTGCTGTACTGACTTCTGATATGAGGCACATAACACCTGCCAATATTAGAATATTACAAAGAGAACAGCTTCCTCGGTGTGCTTTGGAAACTGATCAATTGGTTGAGGTATGTACAATACTCACTTTCTAATAAATTGTTTTTGCAAATCAAAACAGATGTCGTCAACATTGCAAAGCTGCAACAAGCCATCTTAGGCATGTGTTTTAGTCTTATACAGCTTTAGTCAACAAAGCAACCTTCCGTTCTAGGAGTAATATCAAAGTCGAATATCCATAGATCCATAACAGAATTACAAACTTAAAAAAACATTATGCACCAAAGTAAACATACACATAAATTATACAACCGAAAAACCTTGAATACACTCCATAGATTGACTCAGGTCGCCTCGTTGCAAATGTCGGTCGAAACCGAAATTTACAGAAATTTCCATAAAACCCATGTAGCTAAGACAAGTCCACAGCATCACGGCCGGCAGAAACCGCATTGTGTTTTCACCGCAGACAATACAACAAATACAAACGAAAAATCTCAGAGATTGCAGAGCTAAACAACCAAGTAACAATAATAACCCAAAGGGCGCGAACACGGTCCGATTCATACCAACGTTACACAACGGCTTGGGAGTCATCGGACCACATGCCCTTCATCTCCAACGATGCGAGGCCCCCAATAACACCCCAAAACCTTTCCACCCCCAAAACCAACCTTTCCAACCTCCAAAACCTTGGTTCAACTTAGCTTATCTCGCTCACAAAAGCCATGCAGGTAAGAGAAACCCTCAGTATTTAACCAGAATGCCATTAACTTATAATGCTCAAATAGCCATGGACTCTTGAGGCAAACGAAGAGACAATACTGCTGGACCTACGAAGCAGGCAAGACTGCACAGTTAAACAACCAAGTAACAATAATAACCCAAAGGGCGCGAACACGGTAAAACCCAAGTCGAGTAACTTTCCAGGATCTCGACGAGGGACAATTGTCCGCCCACAAGACCACCACAGACGAAAAATCGCACAGACTGCAGAGCTAAACAAGCAACTAACAATATCCGAGCAACCAGGAACTCCACCACAGACGAAAAATCACACAGACTGCAGAGCTAAACAAACAAGTAACAATACCAACCCAAAGGCCGCGAAGACAGTAAAACCCAAAGGCCACGAAGACAGTAAAACCCAAGCCGAACTTTCCAGCATCTCGAGGAGGAACAGCTGGCCGCCAATCAGACCACCACAGCGCATGCCGACCACAGCTAAGGCAAACCCTCAGTATTCAACCACAATGCCATTAACTTATAATGCTCAAATAACCATGGACTCTTGCATGCTCAAATAACAAGCTCAATTGTTGATGCCTTGCTATGAACACACTTTATTTACTGATCATGTTTTCTTTGTATGGTTAGATTTCTCATGCCAAAGTTAATCTTCTTGAAGTTAGACCAGGAAAATTTGAATCACTGATTGAAATTTCAGGCAATCCACAGCAAACAAGTGCACCAATTTTGTATGCAGTTCTTGATCTCCCTCCGACATTTTCCAACATTTGCCAACAATTCGTCTACTGTCCCTCTGTTGCTGCTTTTTGATTTTGATTTCTTAGAACAAAAGCAGATTCCTTGATTCAATTAAATTTCTATTTAAGATAATTAACCATAAATCTGTCTGCAAACACGAACCCCTGCCGTACTAACTATATGCTTTGTTTCAAAATTCAGTCAAATCGCAATATAAACAGTATTGGCAATTTCTCTGAGTTTGAGGACCCAATTCTTTGTCAACAGACTTCTGCCAGATTTGAAAGCTACACAACATTTGCAAAATTTTGTCAATTGCTACTATCATAGTGCTTTTGCTGATCAGTATTTCTGTGCTAATGTCCTTGGCATTGTATATCACCTTTGGCAGTGTGACAGCAGCTGGTCAGCTTATCACAAAAACTACAGTTGAAGTTGTAACATCTGAACGCACAGTTGCAGCCATTCTAGGAAAGTCTGGAAATGATCTTGTTAAAATTCAACAGTTAAGCTAGTATAAAGAAGCATAAATTTCTGCAAATTCCATGGGATCCCCTTCAACTGAAATTTTTGAAACATGCAGACTTGGAATGAAGTGCTGTCATTGCTGGCAAAATGACATTGTATTGACAGAATGGCAAAATGTTATAGCACAAATCCTATGTTCTTAAATGATCATCTTGTATGTGAACATTCATCTAGTGGAATATTGCATTAATTATTAGTTAATAAAAATTAGCATTGGCAGTTTTTATTTTGTCTCTATGGCTCTTGATTCATTATGCTAATGTTTAATGCATTAATTATTAGTTAATAAAAATTGCATTGGCAGTTTTTATTTTGTCTCTATGGCTCTTGATTCATTATGCTAATGTTTAATTAAATTTCAATATCTCTGCTCCAATATTTTTTCATTATACCAATGTTTAATGCATTAATTATTAGTTAATAAAAATTGCATTGGCAGTTTTTATTTTGTCTCTATGGCTCTTGATTCATTATGCTAATGTTTAATTAAATTTCAATATCTCTGATCTAATATAAAAATATTATTATTATTTATTTTTATTTAATTGTAATATCACACTCTATCTTGCATTGTTTAAATAAATAATGCATTTTATAATTTAAATTACCCATATAATATTAAATACTGCTTATCCATTCATATTTAATTATAACTATTAAATTATTTATAGTTTTAACTAAGTATAAATTCCCTATAATATTTTTATTATTCAGTATTCATAATGGAAAGACTACACTTCCAATCACAAAGAAATAAAATTCCTTGAATAAAAAGATTCGCACATTCAAATGAACTGTTATCTATTTTTTATTTAAAACAGTGGTAATTGAATATGACTTTCATAATTTATACGATGTAATATCATTTCTCCCAGTTGTATTAACCTGCAATAATTAGCTTATGGCAAGGCAAGCCATTCTTGTCACCAGGTATAAAGTTTAATAACATAATAACTTTTAAAAAATCAAGCTGTCAAAACATTATTTCTAACTAATAAAGAGTAATTTGAAGTGTCAAAACATTATTTCTAACTAATAAATAGTTTCTAACTAATAAATAAAGTAATTTGAAGTGTCAAAACATTATTTCTAACTAATAAATAGAGTAATTTGAACTGCTATACTCAATCTCCATTCTTTTATTATTTTCAATTATCCCAAATTTCGTCATTCTATATCTCATCATATCTCCTATGCTTATGTTATGTCAAATAAATGAATTATATTAAACTATACTCCCTAATTAAGATAATCACAAAATAGAAAAACAACTATGTTTAATGGCATCTGTTTATCTGTGATGTAAGTGCCTTCATTATACTTTGAAAAAATTTCAATAAGAAAACTAACTTGCTTAAATGGAACACAGATATTGCAAAAAGCAAGAGTATACAACACCAAAAGATAATGAATTTTTTCTTGCAGGTCATGATCAATTTACATTTCAACTCGTAGAGTTTAAATGTTTTTTTAATTTTAATCTGTTTATTTTAGTTTTTAATTTATAAAATAAACTTATCAAAATTGCTTTGCTATTGTACTTAGATACTATATTTACTAACCCAAAACTATAAAAAAGACCAAAAGTCATGTCCTTTTGCATCACAACAAATTACTAATTAAATGCAACAAATTACTAATTAGAAATTAGATGCAGGGTTTATTTTCTTTGCTAATTAGTAATTGGACAAATTTAAAGTTCACACTAAAGTTATGATAAACAATATTTTTAAATAAATATATCTTTTGTTCTTTTGACCATGGAATAATTCCCCAATCATTGACATTAACCCCAATGGAATCACTTATGTCCAAACATGTTACTAGATATCTAATCTTTCAATTATGGGTTCAAGACTCCATAATTTTTAAATGCTTAAGTTCTTCTTTGACTTTCGACAATCATTTATCTAAATATTGAACACTCTCCACCACGGATTTAATTAACAAATTTATATTCATAATAATGTTTATTTGCTCATTATCATTTTATGAATATTTCCATAATATTCAAATGTAAACAAATAACAAAATTCTATCTTTTATGCACCATGAATTCATTATTATGCATTTAAATATATTTTATACCCCATGCTTATTAAAATACATTACTTACTTTAACACTCTCTAATTCTTCATACATTATAATGCATTATTATTACCTTTTATAGTTTTTCCCCGTCAAGGTTTCCATGATTCACTCTTAAATTTTATTACATTTTAATTATTAATCTAAACACTTTCTAAATCATGACACATTGGAAAATTACGTCTAAAACTATTCTTACATTTATCACAATTCTTACTTAACAAACGCAAAGTTCATTATATTTCACTCTTTGCATAAAGTCAAAAAGTCCATACAACAATTCGCTATCCAATTCACTAAATCTTAATACAAATAAGCATGCCTACAACACACTAGTAATGCAAACCAGCTCTGATGATAATGCAAATTAAACACCTATTAAATCTCATCATAATAACTCACCAAACCCTTCTATTAACCGGCAGGGACTAGCGCCACAACAGTGGCTCCTTGTTTTAAAATGTTGAAAATTTACCCTAGAAAAAATAGTGTTATTTTAGCATCAACACTTTTCGTTTTGAGGTTGTTTTTTGCACAATTTTTGTACAAAAATTTGGTTTTCACTGCCATTTTTAAAACATGTTGAAAATTTACCCTAGAAAAAAAAAATGTTATTTTAGCATCAACACTTTTCGTTTTTAACATTGTTTTTCATGTTTTTTTGGGTTTTTTGGCTAGAGTTCTCGTTTTAAAGTTTACATTGTTTAAAAAAATAAATATAATAATAATAATTAATAATTAATTAACTAATGGTTAGTTAGTTAGTAATAAAGAGACATCTTTTAGAGACATGACCATTCACGAAAGGGCACCTGCCTAGGGTATATAAGCATACCCTCGTTCTCAATTGTAACCATCTTACATCAATTCAATATATAGTTACATGTCTTATAATAGACATTTAAGTCTTGAAGTATTTTAAAGATTTATGTTGCGTATACAGCTTGTGGTCGTTACATCAGTATCAGGGCATTCCTTTGAGTATACAAACTATGTTCAGTACATTGGTATTAGAGCCACATTGACAGATCCCAACCTTTGGCTATCAACTTGTCGTCGCAACTAAAGCGTTTCGCTACATGAGTTGAAGTTTCTCCATCTTCGGTAAGGCCCTTGGCCACTTAAAAAAAAAATTTAAAAAAAAATCATAAAAGAAAAAAGTATAATAATAATAATAATAATGCCTTTGGACTTTGACATTTCAATGATTATAGTAAAAAAAATGCAATATAAATTTTCAAGGAGAACATTCATCTATATATAAAAAGGTTCTACAATATTGATAAAAATTGCATGATAAAGTCAAAAGAGAATCTTTCCAAATCTCTTTAAAACTATACGTAATAGAAGGAAGAGTAGATAAGATTATTTTGATTCTTCATTAAGTGGTTTATAAGCTTGTGGTTTTAACAATCCATGGTATTTTCAAGGTAAAAGAAGAACAAAAGGAATACCAAATCTCTTTATGTGAATGGTAAGTTTTACATTTTACGTAGAGAAAATTAACTTAGTCAAAAGCACATAAGTGGACATATATTTCATATTCTACCCAAAAGAGGTGAATAGCCACGTTTCATTAGGGTTGTAACTTTTCAAAAAGAAAAAAATGATTATAAATATATATAGATACTTTTTATTTATTTATTTATTTTTTAATTTATTATTATTATTTTTTTTTATAAAAAATAAAATAATACAAAATAAAGTAAAAAAAAAAAGAAAGTTAAAAAAATTATAAAAAAAGAAGAGAGTTAAAGAAAAAATTAAAATAAATTAGGAAATCATTTTTTTAAGAATCCATAAAGGTGTTCGAATTCACTAAAGAAAATGAGGTTATCATTAAACCCTAAGCTCATCGACGAACACGAAAGAAATCCATTTTTGAAGGAAAAAGCAAATGGAGTCTAATTCGAAGATGAACAAGGAAACTATGGATTCCATACATAACTCTACATTTTTTACCAGATATCCATTTTGTCAAACAAAAGATTAATATTTGCTGATTTTTAAAAATTACACAATACCTTGTCCAAAATGTCGAAGGTTGTTTACTTTGGAAGAATATCAAGCTAATACTCAATCTCAAATAAAAAGATTGAAGGAAGAAATCACAAAAATTTAACAAAAGAACGAAGCATGAGAAAAAAAATAAATTATAAAGATCTCGAAGATCGGTTTCATGAAAAATCAACTGAAAGAAGCGAAGAAATTTGGCATCTAATGAACCACAATGAGAAATTAATTTCACAGATTAAAAAGTCCAAAGTTAAGAAACAAAGACTAAAACAAGCAAATGAAAGTTCTTATAAGGAATTAAAGGAGAATCTATGAGAAAAAAGAAAAAAAAAAATTGTGCCTAAAAACCCTTAATAAAAAATTATTAGAGCAAATAAAATATTTAAAAAATAAAGAGAAGGATACTAAAGACAAAGTCAACGATTCAGAAAATGACGAACTTTCACATCTAAGGAATCATAACCAAGCCTGCCTTACATAAATAAAGAAGCTTAAAAGTGACAAGAAATCACTAAATGACAAGTTAGAACAACTTCAAGAAGTAGTATCCAAGTTTCCACTCGTTTCGGTCTAAGTTAAAGATAAAGAAACAAATACCGATCTAGTCAAAATCGTAATTCAAGCAAAGTATAAAATTATTGAAGTGAGGACACATGTAGAAGTTGCATTTCAAATGATGGACATTCCAAATGATGATTCAGTAGCCAACTCAACAACAACAACGCATGAAGGAAATCAAGAAACAACCACTAACATGATAAGGGAAAGTCTAATCAAAAGAACTATTTATTGACATCCGAATGACAAGAGAAAACTTTCCAATCAATCTACGTACCAGTATCACTCAGAACATCATATCATATTATATCAACAAAGATGAAAGTTTAGAGACGAGAATATATTCTCAGTAAGCTTTGAGGACAAAGCTTCTTGAAGAGAGAGACAATGTTATGAATATAATTCATATAAAAATAATAAATATAAATATACATATACATATAATAAATAATAATTAATTAATTAATGGTTAGTTAGTTAGTAATGAAGAGTGATATCTTAAAGACATGACCATTCATGAAAGGGCACGTGCCTGGGGTATATAAACAAACCCTCATTCTCATTTGTAATCATCTTACATCAATTTAATATAGAGTTATATGTCTTATAATAGACATTTATGTCATTGAAGTATTTTAAAGATTTCCACTACGTGTACGACTTTTGGTCGTTGCATTGGTATCAAAGCATTCCTTTGAGTATACTAACTTTGTTAGTTACAAAAATTGACATATTTATGGCAAAACTCAAAATTTTCACTGAGTTTTTTTTGCCAAGAAAATGTTACAACACCTATAATTCACAAAACATCATGGGAAAAAAAACTTCTTAGATAAATTTATTTGAAAATGTAAACCCATATGCTTTACGTGATCTATGTTTTTTATTTTGACTTTCTCATATATATATATAATATTTCTTACAAACAAACAAATTTATTTTTTCTATCCATTTTTTTTCAAACAATCATTAAATTGAAAAGAAAATGGAAAGTTTTTTTAATGCAAATTTCTTTCAGCACCCTAGCATTTAGACGTATCCAAATATAAATTCAAATTTATGATGCGCTATGTGTTTTTCTGAATAATTTGAATGCCATAAAAAAATATTGGAGCATCATCATGAGGCATGGTTAAATGGATTTGCAGAATATTGAATGAAAATTATATATTATTACATAAAATGAGATTTTAGTTCTTAAACTTGTCATTGTATGAATTTTGGCGAAATCAGATAAAATTGTTGATTGATGTCAAAGCACGATTGAAGAAATCAACCCTATGTTATTAAAAGATGAATTCTAAGATATGGGTTTTGAAGGCAACTTGAAATATGTTGACTTATAGTAGCTTCAAAACCCCTCCTGTTTTGTTTAACCTGCTTTAATTTTGCCACAATTTTCAAAGCTTTTACCTATTCGTTAATTTTTTAAATTCAAGCAGATTTTAAAAAACCATGAGATTCACACATTTGCTTGATGATATAATTTTTTGGTAATTTATTAAGTTCGTGCAAGATTAGTTTTTTAATATGTTTTTAATTGATGAATTTACATTCATATATATCTAATTTATTTATTTTTATTATATAGGTATTATATATATATATATAAATGTCTTCGAAAAAAGGGAATCAACATTGTATCAAATAGTTTTTTGGATAGTCTACTACATCTCAAGTTTCATCGCCTGATAAAGATGATCATAATTTTGATTTGAATGAAGATTCAGATATTTTGGAGCATAATGATAATTATATATCTTGGGGCATAATGAAGAATGCGATGAAGAATTTCAAGGGGGGAAACTAACACCCAAAAGAAAAGAAAAAAATGAAAGTAAGAAGAGAGTTTTGTTAGCAATGGAAAACTAAGTATAAGTGGTTGAGAGAGGCAAAGCATAAAGGAAAAATAGTTATGAAATTCTTATATTGTAAAACACATAAGGCAACAGAGCCGTGGGGAATTGGCACTGGTTTCTCTACCTTGCAACATGATTATATAGTTGTTCATGCTAGTTCAAGCATCCATAAACTTTCACTAGCAAAGTGGATACGTGGAAATGAGAAGACAATGAAGCCTATCATAGAACACATTGGATGCATTGACGATAGGAACAAAGAAAAAGTCATCACTAATATGAAATTAGTGTATTAGATGGTGCAAGAGGATCTACCACTCTCAAAATACGAATCTCTTTGCTTGTTTGCAATGTCCTTACAAACACCAAATACGCCAAAGAATAAAGAATATACATCATATACAAATCAGAGAGTTGCAAAAGAATTCATTTTTGCTATATCCCAATATCTTGAAAAGCTACAAATTTAAAAAATGCTAGATAGCCCTTTCTTTTCATTGATGCTAGATGAAAGTACATATCGTAGCTTAGAGAAACATATTGTTGTTTATACCACGTTTTTAAAATCAAAAGGTTTGGGCCTCCAATTTCACATTTTTAAAGCTCATAAATGTTTGTGACGGAAGATAGAAAACAACTTATGATCCAATCAAACATTTAATGGAATCAAGGGGCCTTTCAAAAGAAAGATTGATAGGAGTTTCCACAGATGGTGCTTCTTCAGTGGTTGGTAATGAAAATGGTTTTATTACTTTCTTAAAGGAAGATGTACCTAATCTTGTAGGTGTTCATTGCATTGTTCATCGTGAAGCTTTACCCGCGTCGAATCCTTAAAAAGAATACCTGGATTATTGTTTGTTGAGAAATTAAAAAATAAGGTATATTCTTGGGTACAAAATTTTACGAAAATAAATAGTCAACTTATTGCTCTACATGAACTTATGAAACTTGAAACTCTTCAAGCTCTTCAAATCCATGGAGTTATATGGCTTTCAAGGGGACAAGTCATTTAAAGACATGTTGTACTTATGCCTTCCATATTAACACTGTGGAAAAATGAAAGAAAAGAATCATGGTATGATAAGGCAAGTATCTTTTTCACTACAATTTTGTTTACATATGCTTGTAGATATAATGTGTGAATTAAACAAGTTGAACAAGCGATTCCAAGAAGAGTACATTGATGTCACATCTTAGGGGAAACCATAGGTGTCACTATAAACACTTTTAAAAAGTTGTTTTTAAGAAGTGACACTTTTGAAAATGACACATATTATTTATCTAAATTTTTAGATGCCTCTAAATTTGGCTTTCTAAAACTTTGTGATAAGAAGGGGTTTATTCACAAGCATGAATTACGATTTGTAGGAATTCCACATACATGTGGTGACTGTGTTGAAATACAAAAACAATCATGGAAACCTTGTATTCAAGGTTCAGTAGAGAGTTGGAAATAACTTGCAAAATATTATGTTCAAGCTCTTGTAAAGAGTTTGAATGGAAGATCCCCGATCTTGCATTTTTCAACTCAGCAAGGTTGTTTAGCCCTTGCCATTATTTAGAGGATGATCATGGTAGAGAATGAAATTCAAAGTGCAGACTCTAAAATATTTTCAACACTTACAAAATCCTTAATGTGAAAGTGAAGAAGACAAAACAACATTTCATTTTGAAGCTTGTTTGAAAGAGTTGCATCCATTTGTTGACACTCTTCGTGTTAACTATGAGGGATCATCCAGGAAAGATGCTTGGAGGATTTTTTATGTTACAGGGTTGCATACAAATTTTCCTAACATGTCAAAGTTATGGCAGACAATACTTACTATTCCTGTAAGTATAGTCGCATGTGAGATAGGGTTCTCAAGGCAAAACATAATAAACGATGTTCGAAGCACAAAACTATCGTTAGTTGCATTAGATGCCTTGATGCGAGTGTCCCTAATTGGGATTGATTCATCGATGGTGGAATGGGATAAGGTATATGACATCTGGAAAGATGCTAAACAAATAAGAATCTTAAATATTTAAAGTTTTTTCTTTTACGTTTATGTTTGTAATGGTGTTTTGTTTTGACAATTACCTCTTTTGATGAAACTCTCTAAAATTTAGTTCGTTTACATGATGATATTGAATGTACTTTTTGAACATTTAAATAGTTCATGCACATTATGTTTTTTGTTTGAAACTTATTTCACAAATATTGTTCTTTTATAAACGGGATTGGCATTGAAGTGACTTAAATGGAAAGCAAGGTATGTGTATTTCAATTCCTGTTAAGTTAAATTGTATTGTCTAATTTAGTTGCAACAATATCTACATTCACTATTTTCATGTGAGAGAAATTATGAAGATAATTTTTAGAAATTAGATGAAATAGGGAAAAGTAAATATCAAAAGTCATGTGAAGGGTCGTTTAAAAATAGAGTCGTCATAAAAAAATTCCCTGATAGGTAGGGGGGCTCATCAAATTTAACCCATGAGTGGGGCATCCATGGTGGTTGGCAATGACGTATCTCTAGAGATAGTACCAAAGATAATGGACACTGCTCTGGTCGGTCATTTTTGCAGTAAAAACATTCTACATGGGGCACTCAACACATGGTTGTCAGAGCATTGGTCTCTACAATTGGCTTATACCCCCTTCTTTCATATACTAGCTCAGGGTTGGTTATGTTTTTATTTGCATTCAAAGGAGGATGCAAATCACATTTCCTGTAAAGGAATGGTCACGGGGATTGTTGGGTCTCACTCTTCAAACATGGACACTGTATTTTGAGTCAGTCCGTGAACTGATAGCTGGTAGGTGTGGACTATTCTGCCAAAACTCCCTCTACTATTTTGGATCAAGGAGACTTTCAGGGCTATTGGCTATAAACTAGGTCATTTTATTGACTCATAGCACATTGGGATTCTAAATCCAATCAATGATGGGCCTGAATACTAGTCAAATTTGACATTAGGGAAGGATGTTTGAGGACATAGAACTGGTGTTTAATGATCATATTTGGGTGCAGAGGGTGGACTAGTGGAAACTCCCTTTTCACTATTTTAACTGTCACAAAATTTCTCATGACATAAAAAATGTACAAAGTTGTCATTACCTTTTTCTAGAAAGAAAAAAAGAATGGATTTGGAAAATTGTTAGGATCCCAATCTTGGAAAATCAACAGGTGGCTTCAATGTAGAAGGCCATTCTATGAATGGGATTATGGATCACACTTCATCCTTTTTTGGCACATCTCCTTCCCCTACTCCTCAATCTCTAGTAAATTCCCCTTTGGTCAACGAGGGGGTTCAAAATTCTCATAATGTGGGTCAAGATGTTGAGCTTTCGGTCTCCTCACATTTCTCCCTACCCCCTCCCCGACATTAGGGTCTTGTTGAAGCCCTCGCCGAAGCTTTTAGCACCTCCCTTTCCCTTCCCTTTGTCCCTCAAGGGTGGCCATATGCCCCTCTGCTTCACACACATTTCAATCGAAGGTTAAAATAGGGGAGAAGTGCCTGTCAAAGGGAGGTTTGTCTTTTGGGATCCCCCCTTAAAACCCTATTGGTTGGAAATCTCATCTCCAACACACACAACAAAAGGAAATTCTTTAAATAAAAAAAGTGTAAGAAATCTACCATCTCTTGGGCGGTTGGAGTAGGAAAAGCTCGCATCGGGGTGCCTCCATGATCATCTTATGTTTAACCATCAAAGGGATTGGGGGTTTCCACAAGAATTTTCCCCTTAAGTGGCTTTTACGGAGCCATAATCCGGACATCATTTTCCTATAGGAAACCATGTTCCCAAGGGACAAAGTTGTGGCTACCTTGAATTCCTATTTAAAGGAGTGGTATTTTTCTTCTTTGGATGTCGAGGGCGTGTCTAGTGGTTTAATTACTGGCTAAAGTCTTGCCTAAGTTTTTTCTTCCTTCGTTGCTTTATCCTCCACCTCTGTATCTTTGGAACATAAGGGATCCATTCAGATTTATAATTCACTAAACATTTATGGCCATATGCTGGAAAAGACGACTTTTGGGACTAGCTGAGGGGTTTGAGAAGATTGGACATGCCTTTTTCTATTATTGAATGTGACTTAAATTTAATTTTGTAAGTTATTGAGATTTGGGAGACGCACCCCGAGGGTGACCTGATGCGGGCATATTTCCATTTCATGTTGGTAGAACATCATCTTGTGGACTAGAACCAGTAAAATTCATGCCCACCTAGAGGAATTATCAAATGTGGGACACAACCATTGTGAAACACTGAAGATAAATTTCGGATTAGTGGATTACAATGTAAAAAACAATTTTCTTAATAAATCCTGGATTTCTTTGTGAGGGTCTTCGAACTACATGCCATTACTGCTTCTCCTAGAAAATGGGATAAAGAAGACCCTATCACTATTCGAATTTAATCGTGATTGGTTCCAGATGGAGGAGTTAAAAAACTAGTTTTACAGGAATGGGGGCCACTCCAAACGTGGGACACGACCTTTGAGAAACACTTGGATATATTTATGATTAGTGGAGGATGGTGTACAAATAATATTTTTAATAAATCATGTATTTGTTCATGAGGGTCTTCAAACCACATGCCATTATTGCTTCTCTTGATAAATGTGATAAAGAAGCTCCTATCACTATTCAAATTTAATCATGATTGGTTCCAGATGGAGGAGTTCAAAAACTAATTTTACAAGAATGGGAGCCACTCCAAGGCACTCTTGAGCGAACATATATGGCATAATTGCGCCGAGAGGTGCTCTCCAACCTAGTATGGTAGCGATGTTGTAACGTAATGTTTAACATTTTGACTTAGTCAAAATAAATAAAATAAAAATTAAAACCAACTTAGATCCATCTTAACACTGGATCTACCAAGCGTTGAAAAGAATCAAATATCTTTAGGAGTAAACCTTTTAAGAGTAAAAGGATATTTGATCCCTCTCGACACTTGGTAGATTCAGAGTTAATATGGATTTAAGATGGTTTAATTATTAATTATTATTATTATTATTTTTAAATGTAATTTTAGCAATTGAAAATGTTTTATTTACCTGATAATTGAAGTCTGTTTTGTTAGTTGGGATTTTTTCTTTGTTAATTTTTAAATATTCTACTTAATAATGAGGTTTTCTTACTATTTAGTTTATTGAGTTATTTATGTTATTTTCAAATACAAAATTTAATTAACACTTATTATAATAAATCTGACCTACAAATATATGAATATAGAAAATATGCCCAAAAATAACAAGATCGAAATACAGGAATGCCTCTATTTATTAATCCAAACCCTTGAGGTAGGGTAATACCATACAATCACTCCTCAAGGAAGGAGAACACTCCACAAGCCATATGCTTGCCAATACAATAATCCTTGACCACCCTCAATGGGGAGTCTCTAGCCTCTATATAGGCTTCATACATACAATACCATGGGTCATTACCATGAGTTTCTCAATACCATATATCTAATACAATGGGCTTATCACATTATTCCTAACTATTTGTGGTCCCTTACATGATGTGGGTTAACCACTTTATTTATTAACTATGGCCCATCACATTATTACATTATTCCCTTGGGTACCTTCCTCTATACCCCATAATATCCCCCTTAGGTATACTACATTCCGTCCCCCCTAAACATGTTCCATCCCTGAAACATAAGAATAACACAAATAATAAGATCTACTCAAAAGACTAGTCCACTGGTACCATGCACGTGCATCTAGCCATCCTAGAGACAGGTGATTACTTGATCTAGCCGATGCTTCGCTTGCTTGAGATGGGAGTTGATCTTGGCGATTCCTCTGTGTTGATGTGCTGTGGGTGGATCGTTTCACCTCTATATATTTTGTGTAGGGGTTATTGTCCTTGTTGTTAATTCATTGCCATCTTGTTGGTTGTTTTCTTGCTTGATGATGTGGGTGGTGATATGCTGAAGTTTTAACCAATGGTGTATCTTTCTTTAGTTCACCACCTAATGGAGCCTAATTGGTATTTGGTACATGTGGCACATGTTGTTGTTGTTTATCTTCCAGTATCACTTCATCGACAGACTCCTCATCTGATGTGTCAGTACCTGCAACATTTTATGCTTTAGCGTCCTCAGACTCTACTTGTTTATTGATGAAAATATCCTGTAATGTAATTTTCTTCTTTTTATACCAGAGCTTCAGGAATTTCTTTTGCACATTAATATTGATAGTACCAATAGATTCCATCCAAGGGTATCCCAAAACAACATCCACATTAGCCTATCTGAAACATAAAAATCACAATGCAATAGATAATTGTCCATAGGAATCTTCAAATTTTTATAAACTTGAACATCCTCATTATCAACCTGTGTGTTTTCAATGTTTTTTGCTGGAACTTGCAATTTTTTTGCCAAATTAACATTGATAAAATTATGCTTGCAAATAGGATTTGTAGACACAATGTTCTTCTCCTTCTCAATACATCCATGGACCTGTAATAAAGAGATACCATCAGAAAATAACCCCTTACTTGTCTCATTCTCCTGTTTTCTAGCATGAGACCATTTTTCTAAAAGGATTTCTTCAATTTTTTCATGAGGAAGTCTCCACACTGAATCGTCAAGTGAGTACCACCATTTAGCAGCCTCATCTTTTATATTAAATAGTAGGCAACTTGTCCAAAATTGTTTGGATCGAGACTTGTGATATTTTATAAATTCTTCAATAGTGGGACCATCATCACGTCCTGTAAAAATCATCTCAGTAGAAGCCATGAAGTAGAATGAGGGTTTTGAAAAAAATTACCTACTTTATGTGGAAAATTTAAAAGGGCCACAACTCGGTCAATATGGCTCGGAATCCTTACTATAGCATGTTTTCAGAAATAGAACGACCATTTTGCATCTTCTTATGTGATAGAAATCCCGACTTGGGCACTCTGGAACTCATATTCACGTTGCAACTGTCCTGCAAAAATCATCTCAGTAGAAGCCATGAAGTAGAATGAGGGTTTTGAAAAAAATTACCTACTTTATATGGCAAATTTAAAAGGGCCACAACTTGGTTAATATGGCTCGGAATCCTTACTATAGCACGTTTTCAGAAATAGAGGACCATTTTGCATCTTCTTATGTGATAGAAATCCCCACTTGGGCACTCTGGAACTCATTTTTTTGTTGATATTGGGTGATTTTTCAATAGGATCTCATATATGTAATTAGTTTCCCAAAATTCCCCACAAAAATGTAAAAATTTACTAGAGATCTGCCGTCGATGAATTATCGTTAGAAATTTTTTTGCAACACAACTGATTTTAAATAAGCGATATCTCCCTCATTCAGACTCTGATTTAGGAGGTTTTTTGTTTTTTTTTTTTTGTTTTTTTTTGTTTTTTTTGTTTTTTTTTTTTTTTTTTTTTTTTTAATTTCGGTATTTTTCTGCAAAGAATCAAGATTTGCTATTTTTTTTTTGCAAATTTAGCACCAAAAGTTTCAGATTTGATTTGCAAAATCGCCGCCCCAGAAAAATCTTGCAAAAAAAAAAGTCTCCCCGCTTTGCCCAAGAAAGCCCTCTGATTCCACATGTAATATATCTATCTTGAAAATATATGAAAATTTACAATATGCCTAGCAATAAGAAGATCAAAATATATAAATGATTCTCTTTATTAATTAAAACCCTTGAGGTAGGGTAACACAATACAATCACTCCTTAAGAAAGGAGAACACTTCACAAGCCAGATGCTTGCCAATACAATAATCCTTGACCACTCTCATTGGGGAGTCTCTAGTCTCTATATAGAATTCATACATACAATACCATGGGTTTCTCAATACCATATATCTAATACAATGGGCTTATCACATTATTCCTAACTATTTGTGGTCCCTTACATGATGCGCGTCAACCACTTTATTTATTAACTACGACCCATCACATTATTACCTTTGGGTACCTCCCTCTATACCCCATAATATCCCCCTAGGTATACTACACTTATTTGATAAATAAATTCAAATTTCATGTGAAATCAATCATGTTGTTTTGTGAGGAAAGGGACAACCTACTAGTTTGATTCATTAACACTCCTTTTAAATGTGTTGTAGATGTTAGTAAGATATAATTGCGAAAGAAATTAAAAACAACCCATATTTAGCTTAAATACCTTGTTATGTATTGAAATAAATAAAATAGTTGCAATTTATTGCGACAACACTATGAAAGAACTTATAAATTGAAAAATGGTTAAACAAGGACAACAAAGAAACTCTTCCATTTCAGTGGTTACCTTCGTAGGAATGCAAAATCACTGGTTAGCCATCTCTCTTTTGTTGTGCAACCAACAAAAACCGATTGGGCAAATAGATAGATTAAAAATGAAGAAACTATATTAATCACACAAGGGTAAAATTAGAGAATTGTAATTAAAAAAAAAACACTATGCACCCATTTAAATAGGCTACATTAGAGAATAATACCATGGGAAAAACCATGGGTTAAGAATATTGTGGGAAAACCATGGATTGTCAAAATAATAATAATAATAATAATAATTACTTAATTTGACCATGTAAAAATGTTAAACATGACAAGACAAAACATTACAACATTTTATTTATTTTTTTAATTATATTTTATTTTTAGTTTTATTGTTATCTAATTTGACTGAGTCAAAATGTTTACATAACATAACGTAACATCTTATGTTAGGGTCCAACCCTAACCCCTTATTTATGTAATAAGCCTAATGGGCCGAGTCATAGTCATAGTTAGTTAGAGAATCAATAAAGCTCGTATTAATAATTGTAAGTGGTTGACCCACATTAAAGAAAAGGGACCACATTAGTTGTAAACAGGCCATAGTTAATAAATAAAGTGGTTAACTTGTGTTATACAAGGGACCACTAGTAGTTAGGGTTTTGGAGGTCATTTAGCTATAAATAGTCTTAGTTAGTAAGGGAAAGATCATCGAGTCTTATTGTAATTGAGCTCTGTTTTTCTGGAGCTTGCCCCTTCGAAGAGGCAAGTGAACATTGAATCTGTTTCTAAATAATAAAATAATTTGCAATTTTTCTCATTTCATGTGATAATTCTGTGTCTTGGGCTAGATTTCTTCGTATTTCTGGTATTCTGGATTTCTCGCAAGTCAAGAGCATAACAAGTGCTATCATAACACTTTACAGGGCCAGTTGTACCTCCAATTTCGTAGATTTTTTTCAGGCTAGAGACGTGTTCCAACGTCTTCAAACCATGGTATTTGTCGTTGAGTGCATAAACCTGTGGATTTGGGGAGGCATGCACGTAGGAACTACAAGAGGTGGTCATGCTTGTTGGAATCCCTTGTAACCCCTGTGGGTACCCCTTCGAGTAGTAGTGCATTATATAGAACTGTGCACAAACTGCACTTCCACGTACCCTTGGGTATATCAGAAGCTCCCTAGGCTCACCTGAAACCTAACCTTAGATAAGTCGTCGGTCGTCTTGCTGCTACAGTACACTGAGAACAACACTCGAGGAGATTACTCGTGTGTACGATAGGGTAGTCGGGTAGTACAACTAAGGGTACAGTCGATCCTCCTTAGTTAGCGCCTTGAAAGATTGGGCCAAGTACTATTGTTGGACCCCTATGTATATTGTGATCTGTAGCACTTGACACTCCTTTGTGACCATAGTTCCATCTGCTATCTAAAGATCACACTCTACCTTATCTTCTAGATCAAATCCAACAATTCAACTTCTGTCGCAGTCGTGCAACTCACATTCAACATTTGGGGTTCTGCCGCCGCCATGCAAATTAGATTCAACAGTTGAGGTTTTCACAGTGTCGATCAAACTCTTGTGCAGTGAGGGTTTTGGCCACTATAGTCCAGATCAAATTGTCACAACACATTCGACAGTACCAACACCTTGGGATTTCTGTTACTACAGTCCAAGCCGAATTTTCACAGGACATTAGGCAAGATCAAGCTTTCTGGAATTCGACCATTGCAGTATTGATTAGTAGGAGTAAAACTCCTTTCAAAGTTAAAAAAAGAGTTAGAGACCACCTCGGGGCACTTGCAAGAAACTTATCCCATAAGATTGAGGACGACGAATTGGTCGCAGTGGTACCATTCACTTGTAACCCCCAAATTTTTTGGCAGTCCAAAATTTTTTCCCAATGTGGCCTCAAGTGATCCACATCATTAGACTCCTGATCTTGCCCTCTTTCCAAGCAAACTACTCTTAAGTAAGCTCAAATTTTATTTATTTATTTTATTGATTTATTTTTATTGATTTATTATTATTATTATTATTTGTTTTATTATTTTTATTTATTTTTAATTTTTAATTTTTATTTTAATTTTATTTTAATTTTAATTTTAATTTTAATTTTATTTTAATTTTTATCTTTATTTATTTATTTATTATTATTATTATTTTTTATTTTTTTTGGGATTGGTGTATGTTGGGTACCATATCTCAATTTATGGTTGTGGAAAAGGAAATCAAGAGGGTCAACAACCTTAAAGAAAGATTTGATGCATTCAAGACCAAGGTTCTCAAACAACTCTCAGATATAATGACCCTTATAAGACTTCCCCTCATACAGAGGAGCCTAGTGTTGATGCACACATAAAAGGAGAATCCAACCATCACATTCACTTACATGGAAATCACCACTCTTCCAACCACAGGACGCCCAAGCTGGACATGTACAAATTTGATGGCTCTAACCCTACAGTATGGGTAGCACAAATGGAGCAGTATTTATCCCTTAATGATATCCGCAAAGATGAAAGTAAACTACACATGGGAGCCCTTTACATGGACCAAGAGAGGTGGCAGTGGTGGAGGTAGCATCAGGAATGTTATCCAAGGAGAGCAACTTGGAACATGTTCTTAAAAGCCATATGTGATCACTTTGATCGAGAATCTAATTTTTTGGGCTACATTGCAGTCTTTGAGCAATTGACCATCAGAATTGACGGTCTAGGAGATGACTTCTACTTGGAATGTTTCATCAATGGCCTAAAAGAAGCCATCCAAGCCCATGTCCGGATGCACCACCCAGTTACTTGGTTGGATGCATGCCGCAAGGCCTTAGATGTGGAAATCACCTTAAATTCCCAGTCCAATCGTCCAAATTTCGTTGCCAAGGCACATCCCACCCAAGCTCAGGACCCCACCCAAACACTTAAGGTTCAAAAGGTGTCACCAACAGAGATGGACGTAAGACGAAAACAAGGACTATGTTACTACTATGATGAGCAGTACTCTCCTGGACATAAATGCAAGGAACCAAAATTCTTCCAAATTGATGCTACTGATAAGAGGTTAGCAGATGAAGCTCCATCCCTTGAGGTGCCCGAGGACGAAGCAAGGGAAAACCAAACTGACAATGATCTCATAGCTACGCCAGATGAGTTGGTCATTTCACTACATGCCTTGGTTCGCATTTCTTCACCTCAGACTCTCAAAATCTGGGGCTTTATTAAACATCGACTAGTAGTGGTATTGATTGATAGTCACATCACTCATAACTTTATCCATAAAAGAGTCGCAGAAGTTTTTCATTGCTTTGTGCGAGCGGTATCTAATTTCCAATTCCTTATCGCTGATGGGGGGACCATGAAATGTGAAGGCCGCTGTGAAAATATTAAGCTTCAGATGGGAGACTACCACCTAAAGACCCACATGTTTGCTATTGAAATGGGTGGTTGTGACATTGTCCTGGGTGCTGAATGGCTTTGCACACTGGGCCCTATCACAATGGATTTCCAGGAGTTATATATGAGCTTTAAGTAGAATGACCACATTCATACATTAAGGGGACTCCAGGCAGGTGCTCCTACTATCATCAACTCACATCGAATGGAGAAGCTTTTAAAAAAGGGCCATCATGGAGTAGTCACCCAATTTAATTCCATCCAGGCCATTGAATCCACTACTCCTCATATTCATCTTGAGATGCAATAGGTCTTAGATCGCCACCAGCGGGTCTTTGAAAAACCTAAAGAGCTTCCACCCTCTAGGGGTGAACATGATCATAACATCCCTTTGATCCTGGGGACCCAACCGCCTAATGACTGCCCATATCAAGATCCTTTTGCCCAAAAGAATGAAATTGAAAAAATCATCAAGGAACTCCTTGAAGCCATTTTTTTTTGTCCCATCATTAGTTGTTATTGATCTATAGTGGTTATGGTCTAAAGAAAGATGGAGAATGGTGCATGTGTCTGGATTTTCAGGCCTTCAACAAGCTCATTATCAAGGAAAAATTTCCTATTCTGTTTGTCGATGATATGCTTGATGAACTTCATGGTGCTCAATTCTTTACCAAGCTAGACCTTCGCTTAAGCTATCACCAAATACGCATGAAGGAAGTAGATATTCCCAAGATTGCCTTCTGAACTCATGAAGGCCATTATGAATTCCTGGTCATGCCATTTTGTCTCTGTAATGCTCCGTCTACTTTTCAAAGCCTTATGAACCACCTTGCTGAAACCATATCTTCGGAAATTTGTCCTAGTCTTATTTGATGCCATTCTCATCTACATTATAACTCGGGACAAATATCTTCAACATGTAGACCAGATATTGCAACTACTCTGCAATCACAAATTATTTGTCAAATTATCCAAGTGCTCTTTTGGCATGGAAGAAGTAGAGTATTTGGGACACATTGTGGGCCATGAAGGAGTGAGGGTTGATTCAAAAAAGATTCAGGCAATGCAAGATTGGCCCCAACCAAAAACCTTGAAGAGTTTGAGGAGATTCTTGGGTCTCACTGGATACTATCGCAAATTTGTCCACAATTATGGTTGCATTGCTAGACCCCTCACTAATCTTCTCAAGAAAAAATCATTTCTTTGGACTGATGCAGCTCAGAAGACCTTCTTGGCTCTCAAAGAGGCCATGTGTTCCACTCCCGTATTGGCCCTACCTATTAGGTCCCTATACTACTAGTATAACCCCTTATTGTTATTAGTGCAACCCCCTTATTATATTGTTGTGCCCATGTAGTCCCCATATTATTATTATTGTGCCCCACAAAAGCCCACTATTGTTATTGTTGTGCCCCACAGAAGCCCACTATTGTTATTGTTGTGCCCTTACATTATTATTGTTATGTCAACTCTGATTATATTACGACCCCTTAGACTCCTATATATAGAAAGGAGGTCTTGTCATTTGTATCATCCAAGAATTGTTCATTTGTGTAATGTAAAGGAGGTTGCCATCTCGAAGAGGCTAAGTTTTAAGTCATTGATCTATCTTTTCTATCTTTTTGTGAGCTGGTTTCATAACATTTGGTATCAGAGCTTTGGATTCTAGGGTTTCACTGCTCCAAACCGGTCATCGTGGCATTTGCGCTATAAATTTTTCCTGTGACGTTCCAGAAGCTAAAAAAAAACCCATTTGAGCATAAATCTTTCTGAAGCTAGGGTCCGAATTTCCGATCTTGTATCTCTATATTTTCGGAGATATGATTTGAGGAAGTTATGGTTTTTGCAGACTCCTGAATTATATCTCAAACTGGTGACCTGGGGAAAATCGTCATAACTTTCTTTCTAAGCATCAAATTGAAATTTAGTAAGAAGCTATAGAAAGATGACGGACTGTACTTTTCTGCGTATTGTTTTCAGGTGTGAATGTCGAAACAATAACACGTGGCATTTCGTACAAGTTCACTCTACTGAAAAAGTATATAAGCAGGTCATCTTGGGAGATTGGGCATAACTCTTTCTTGGAGAATCCAATTTTGATAAGATTGGTGGCATTGTAAAGAGGATGCAAAGGGCTACTGTAGGTCGCAATTTCAGACCTTGGAGATCCAAAATTACAGATTGACAGTGGTTTCAAGATCAAGCTCCTAAAATCAAGAAAAGGCGATATGAGGAAGTTTGATGGCAAGGATCCAGTAAATCAGATACTATAGACAGAACAATATTTTGATCTACATGATGTGCAACTGTTACAAAAGGTGCATATTGCATATTTATATTTAGAATTGAATCAATTTTTATGGTATAAAGGGCTTTTTTCTCGTAAACCACTTGTCACTTGGTCAATTTTCACGGAGGAAATGATAGCACATTATGAGGATACAAAGAACAACGCCTTCTTTAGCCAATTGATAAATCTTAAATGAAAGGGCTCAACGGCAGAGCACATTGAGGAATTCCAAAAATTGAATATAAGGGTAAATGATATTCGAGAGAAGCAAAGGATTAATATCTCCATAGGGACTTAAGGATAACATTCAACATGAGGTTCGTATTTGGGAACCTGATTCATTGGAGAAGGCATTCAGGTTGGCAAGAAAAATTGAAAGCGGAATTATGGAAACAAGGAATCCTACCACTCACAACGATAAATATGGAAGTGTTTTTTATCCTAGCCTTCCACAACCTACAAGGTTTACACCACAAAAATTGGAAGAAAAAAGAGAAAAAGTGCTTTGTTACATTTGTGATAGCAAATACACTAAAGGTCATAAGTGTGCTGAGAAGAAATTATTTTACATAGATTGTGTAGAGGAGAAAGAAAAGGATCAAGAAACATCAAAAGAAGAGGATATACACCAGGAACCGACCCCAGAGAAAGAATAAATGAATCCGATCATATCTTGTAAAGCATTGGAAAGAATTACCACTCCTCAAACTCTCAATATAGAAGGACATATCAAGAAGAAAAAGGTTCAAGAAGTGAAAGATCACATTGAGCATCAAGAAATGAATCCAACCATATATTTTAATGCATTGGCAAGAATTACCACTCCTCAAACTATCAAGATAGAAGGACATATCAAGAAGAAAAATGTAATAGTGTTGATTGATTCGGGCAATACCCATAATTTTATTCATTGTAAGATAGCGAAGGAATTGAATTGCTTCCTATATCCAACACCAGAGTGTCAAGTGATGGTTGCAAATGGAAGAACCATAAATTGCTCTGGAAAGTTCCATAATATCAAGCTATCCATGGGAGAATATGTTTTGAATAGTCCAATGTTTTCCATTCCAATGGGTGGTGTTGATGTTGTACTAGGAGTCCAATGGCTACAATCTTTGGGTATAATAACTTTTAATTTTCAAGAACTCTTCTTGAATTTTTTCTTTTCAGAAGGAAAGGAAGTTGAATTAAGGGGTATCGCAGGGAAACCAGGAAAGATAATCAGCTCTAACGACATGACAAAGCTTCTAAAGGAAGAACAACGTGGCGTAATTGCACAATTATGTTCGCTAGAGGTTCCCACGTTGAAATCATCTATTTATCCAGATATCCAAAATATCTTGGACAATCATTCCAAGGTATTTGAGACTCCCAAAGGCCTCCCACCTATTTGTGATCATGATCATGCTATTCATTTTCCAGGAAGTGTTCCTCCAAACATCAGGGCTTACAGATATCCCTTTGCACAAAAGAGTGAAATTGAATGTATGGTTGCAGAAATGCTAGAGGCTGGTATAATTCAACCTAGTCAAAGTTCTTTCTCTGCTCCAGTAGTATTGGTGCACAAGAAGGATGGATCATGGTGCATGTGTCTGGATTATAGAGAGCTCAACAAGTTCACTATTAAAGATAAATTTCCCATTCCTCTCATTGATGAATTATTGGATGAATTGCATGAAGAAATTTACTTCAGCAAGTTGGACCTTCATGTAGGATATCATCAAATCAGAATGAAGACTGAAGACATTCTAAAAACAACATTTAGAACTCATGAGGGTCATTATGAATTTTTGGTCATGCCTTTTGTCCTTACCAATGCACCTTCTACATTCCAAGGTTTGATGAATTCCATTTTCAAACCCTTAGAAAATCTGTGTTAGTATTTTTTGATGATATACTAATCTACAACAAGTCTTGGAAGGATCATGTTCAACATGTTGATAGAGTGCTATAACTATTGGAAGAGAAACAATTATATGCAAAAACCCCCAAATGTTTCTTCGGAGTAAAAGAGGTGGAATACTTGGGTCATATTGTATCTCATGAAGGTGTTAAGGTAGACCCTCAACTACAACAAGTTCTCCAACTCTTAAAGGATAACCTCACTTTGGCACAGAATCGAATGAAACAACAGGCATATCAACATTGCAGTGAAAGAAGTTTTGATATAGGCAAATGGGTATTTTTACGAATACAACCATACAAACAAATGTCCCTCAAGCAAGCTAAGAAGGATAATAAATTATCACCAAAGTACTATGGTCCTTACAAGGTGCTACAAAAGATTTGTACTATGGCATACAAATTGGAGCTTCCTGCATCTTCCCGAGTGCCCCCAATTTTCCATGTTTCATGCTTAAAGAAGGTTATAGGTGACAAACTCCCAGTTCAAACAATATTGTCGGAACTTGACGAGGAAGGAAAAATCATATTGGAACCTGAAGCAGTCACAAAAACAAGAACCTGACAACTACGAAATCGATCAATTTCAGAGTATCTCATCAAGTGGAAGAACTTACCCACTGAAGATTCCACATGAGAGGACGATAATTTTATACAGAAGCATCCAAAACTACTCAAGCGTTGAGGACAACACTTTTTGAAGGAGAGGGGCATGTTAGGTCCCTATACTACTAGTGTAACCCCTTATTGTTATTAGTGCAACCCCCTTATTATATTGTTGTGCCCATGTAGTCCCTATATTGTTATTATTGTGCCCCATAGAAGCCCACTATTGTTATTGTTGTGCCCTTACATTATTATTGTTATGTCAGCTTTGATTATATTATGACCCCTTAGACTCCTATATATAGAAAGGAGGTATTGTCATTTGTATCATCCAAGAATTGTTCATTTGTGTAATGTAAAGGAGGTTGCCCCCTCGAAGAGGCTAAGTTTTAAGTCGTTGACCTATCTTTTCTATCTTTTTTGTGAGATGGTTTCATAACACTACCCGACTTCACCAAACTTTTGTGATTGAATGTGACGCTTCCAGTACCAGTCTTGGTGTTGTATTAATGCAGGAAGGTAGACCCTTGGATTTCACCAGCCAACAACTCAGTGGCAAACATCCGGGTATTCTACCTATATGAAAGAAATGATGGCCATATTACATGCATTAGACACGTGGCAGCCACACTTGTTGGGGCGGTGTTTCCAAATCTGCACGGACCGTCAAATCCTAAAATATTTTTCTAGAGCAACGTCTATCATCACCACAAAAAATAAATGGTTTGCCAAAATTCTAGGATATGATTGTGAGATAATTTATAAGAAAGGGCATGACAACATAGTAGTTGATGCTTTATCACGCCAATTTGAGGATGAGAGCACCTTGCTATCACTCTCTCGAGCCATCCCAGATTAGATTGAAGAGGCTCACAAGGAATGGTTCTCCCACCCATCTCTTTCCCAAATCATCAATAATTTGAGAGAAGATCCTAATTCCTCAGCTGACTACTCTTGGAAGGATGATATTCTTCGCTACAAGGATCAAGTGGTTTTATCACTAATATCCACCCTCAAAACCCGCATCTTGGACGAAATGCACTCATCTCCAATTACAGGACATTCAGGCTTTCAAAAGACTTATGCTTGCACACACCGTTAATTTCTTTTGGGCTGGCATGAAAAACGACATTCTTAGTTATGTAGCTGGATGCGATGTGTGCCAATGCAACAAAGGGGAGACAATTAAGTTACCGGGAACCTTACAACCATTGCCACTCCCTGCCTCTGTCTGGACGGATGTTTCCATGGATTTCATCTCTGGTCTCCCAAAGTCAGGAAACAAATCAGTCATCATGGTGGTTGTGGACAGACTCTCTAAATATGCTCATTTTTGTGCTCTACCACACCCATTTACACCCACTTTGGTGGCTCATGTTTTCTTGGACCAAATATTCAAATTACATGGCATGCCGCTTCCATTATTTCTGATCACAACCCCACTTTCACCAACAAAATTTAGAAAGAAATTTTCAAGCCACAAGGTATGCAACTCCATCTAAGTACTGCGTATCATCCCCAAACCGACGATCAAACAGAAGCAATCAACAAATGTTTGGAGACATAACTAAGGTGCTTCACTTTAGAAAAGAAACATCAATGGGTACAGTGGCTAACTTTAGCTGAATGGTGGTATAATAACTATCGTGAAGCCACCAAGATGACAAAATATGAGGCAGTGTATGGCCAACTCCCACCTTCACCTATTTCTTATATCCCTGGATGTTCTAAAGTATAGGCAGTTGATCAACTCCTAAAGAACTATGCCGCCATGATAGCTCATCTCAAAGATAATCTACATCAAGCGCAAACCGAATGAAGCAACAGGAAAACCAACATCGTTCTGAGCATGCATTTCAAGAAGGGGATCAGGTATTCCTGCAACTCCAACCATATAAGAAAACATCTCTCAAAGAAAAGGGCTGCCAAAAACTAGCACCAAAATTATATGGACCTTATCAGATACTTCAGCGCATTGGAGTAGTTGCCTACAAACTGGCCTTGCCATATACTTCAAAAATCCATCCGATCTTCCATGTATCATGCCTCAAGAAAGTGGTGGGGAACAATTGCAGAGTTCAAACAAGTCTACCTGAATTGGATGAGGAAGGCTCACTTTGGCTCTGACTAGAACATGTCCTCGATACTTGTGAAAGACCTCTCAGTGGCCGCACGATCAAGGAAGTCCTCATAAAGTGGAAAGACACCTCTGTAGAAGATTTGACCTAGGAACCAACCACTATTCTTCAGCAGTTTCCGCAGCTTCAGCCTTGAGGACAAGGCTTCTTTTGATGGGGGAGGGCATGTTAGGGTCCAACCCTAACCCCTTTATTTATGTAATAATCCCAATGGGCCAAGTTAGAGTCATAGTTAGTTAGAGAATCAATAAAGCCCGTATTAATAATTGTAAGTGGTTGACCCACATTAAATAAAAGGGACTACAACAATTGTAAACGAGTCATAGTTAATAAATAAAGTGGTTAACCCGTGTTATGCAAGGGACCACTAGTAGTTAGGGTTTTGGAGGTCATTTAGCTATAAATAGTCTTAGTTAGTAAGGGAAAGATGATAGAGTCTTATTGTAATTGAGCTCTATTCTGCTGGAGGTTGACCCCTCGAAGAGGCAAGTGAACATTGAATCTGTTTCTGAATAATAAAATACTTTGCATTTTTCTCATTTCATGTGATAATTCTGTGTCTTGGGATATATTTCTTCGTATTTTTGGTATTTTGGATTTCTCGTAGGTCAAGAGCATAACATCAAGTAACATAATATAACATAACCTTACAACATCTCTTCCATATTGGGCTAGAGAGCCCCTCTCTCGCACAATTATGTATTCATCCATTCAATGATAGAAACAAAACAAAATATACAAAAAGATAAAGGGCCACAGATCCATACAAATGCCAAGTGCGAACATATACATAAAAACGCTTTACCTTTCGAGGCTACAAGGATTCAATGCCATCATTTTCCACGGCTAATTATGTATCTAAATATAATATCAAATGAAGATAAATATATGTTGGATTAATTCCCCCCCTTAAATAGCTTATATTCCACATGAATACCATGGGTCATTTTTATTTTTATTATTATTAATTTTTATAGGATTATTTTTATTTTATTATTTTTATTCTATTTTCACCAAGTTAAAATGTTTACATTATATTACGTTACATTAAGTTAAACATGTCTACCATATTTTATTTTTATTTTTACCTAGTCAAAATGTTAAACATGTCTACCATATTTTATTTTTATTTTTACCGAGTCAAAATGTTTACATTAACGTTACACATCTCTAGCATCTTGGGTTGGAGAGCACCTCTCAGCCAAATAAAAAATGAGTAATTTTATTAAAAAAATAATATATTATATTTTAAACTAAAAATATTATATTTTAAAATATTATATTAAAGAACTAGAGTCAACCAATGTTAAATTAACTATTTTACTTTAATTATCTCACCCTTTCTCACAAACAAAATTCCACTTGGCACTGTTTTATGAACATAATTTCAGTAAAACTAGTGTTGAATTTATATTTTGTTTATACATAATAATTATATCGATCTTTAATTAGGGCCGACATTGAAATTAGCTTAAATTTGTTAAATGTTAAATGTTACATGTTAAACATTTACGCTTGGCATCTACCCCATAATGGGTTGTAGAGCGCCTCTCAATGCAATTAAAACTAGCCTAGATACATCTTAACCCCGGATCTATCAAGCACTGAGAGGGATCAAATCTCTCGAGGTGCAAACCTATTTTTTGAGTGCAAAACTTGAGGAAAGGTTTGCACCTCAAGAGAATTGATCCCTCTCGACGCTTGATATATCTAGGGTTAAGATGGATCTAGGTTGGTTTCATTCATGTGCGATCATACAAAATTGGTTGAACATTTAATTATTTTTATCATTTTGAATATGCTAAATATGTCTAAGACTATTTTGGTCAATTTAATTTTAAATTTTCTTAGCTACCTTAGTTTGTTGAGATGAGCGAAGCTGTTAATAACTTGAATGATGAAAAATTATGAAATAAAATTTTTGAGTGCAAAGTGACAATATAACGATATTTAATGATAGAAAATGTGAATAATAATAATATAGTCAATTACAAACAATGTTCATTGTGATTAATATGAAACTATTTTTTTCTATTATTCTTATTGTCACACCTATTAGTTTTTCCATTTTCTCATATCGATCATATGAAAAGGGCAGTTGAAATCATAGACCATTCAAATATTTAACTCGAGCTATTGTAGTAAACATCATACCTTGTCTCTGTTGCTCTCTAATATTAATAGTAGTTTTCTCCAAAGTCAAGTATTGTGACTTATGGAGTGTTAAACCCCAAATAAAAAAGAGGGCTATAATAAGGATGTAGCCAATTACAAATAGTTTACAGTTTCAGGAAGAAAACATTTCGGGTAAGCAAACATTTTATTTAAGATGAAAATTCAAGTATTATATTTATGGTTGAATTACTATAACACAAAAGCCAATGCATGTTATGAATAATTTTTATGTGCTTACACTGAGAGATAGTGTGTATGTTTTGGGGGTGAGAAGGAGAGACAAGGGGAAATAGAGATATAGATGGAGGGGAGAGGGGGAAGAAGAAAGAGGCAAAGACAAGGAGGGAGGAAGATATATGGACATGAAGAGAGAAGTGTTAGAGAGAAAGAAAAGAGGAAGAGAGAGAAAGGAAGGGATAAAGAGAGGAGGAGAGAGAGAGATAGATAGATATGGAGAGAGTGTGTGTATGTTTGGGGGTGAGATAGAGAGACAAAGAAGGAGAGACAATGGGAGATAGAGATATAGATGGAGGGGGAAGAGATGTGCTTACATTGAAATAAATGCACACTATTAATATGATTACTTTGAAATTAATGTACATCATACATCTAGTTGCATCAAATTAGAAATCAACATCTACACTAAAATCAATGCATCTAGTGCAAACAATCAAATAGGATTAGAAATCAACATCTACGTTGAAATCAATGCATCTAGTGCATGCAATCAAATAGGATTAGAAATCAATATATAGACTAAAACCAATGCATCCAGTGCAAGCAATCAAATAGGAGTATAAATCAACACCTACACTGAAATCAATGCATCTAGTGTAAGGTGTTAAATAGGATTAAAAATCGACATCTACACTCAAATCAATGCATCTAGTGCAAGCGATCAAATAGGATTAGAAATCAATATCTACACTGAAACCAATGCATCCAATGCAAGCAATAAAATAGGAGTATAAATCAATATCTACACTGAAATCAATGCATCTAGTGTAAGGGATTAAATAGGATTAGAAATCAACATCTACACTGAAACCAATGCATCTAGTGCAAGCGATCAAATAGGATTAGAAATCAATATCTACACTTAAGCCAATGCATCCAGTGCAAGCAATCAAATAGGAGTAGAAATCATCTACATTGAAATCAATGCATCTAGTGTAAGGTATTAAACAAGATTAGAAACCGACATCTACACTAAAATCGATGCGTCTAGGGCAAGTGATCAAATAGGATTAGAAATCAACAACTAAATTGAAATAAATACATCTATTTTAGTGAAAAACCAAAATATTTATGACTTTCTATATCTAAATTATATGTCTGTATTTGTCTTTGTGTGTCTCTTTCTTCTTCCCTCTCTCTCCACCTTCCATTTTGTGTTTATCTCCCTCCCTCCCTCCCCCATCTCTCTCTCCCCCTCCCTCTCTCCCCCATCTCTCTCTCTCCGCCTCTCCCTCCCTTTCTCTATCTTTATTTTCTTCCCTCTCTCCCCCTACCATTTATATATATACCTCCCTCCATGTCTCCTTACTTGTCTCTGTATGTGAGCCCCCTAAACACATGTCATTCTCTCTCTCTCCCTCCATATCTATCTCTCTTCCTCCCTCCCTCTCTTTGTCTCTCTCTTCTTCCCTCTCGACCCCTCCATCTATATATTTATCTCCCTCTGTCTCTTCTTCTTTATCTCTATATATCAACCCACAAACATATATACTCTCTCTCTCTCTCTCTCTTTGCCCCCTCCATCTATATCTATATCTCCTAAATAGGATTAGAAATCAATATCTACACTGAAACCAATGCATCTAGTGCAAGCAATCAAATAGGAGTAGAAATCAATATCTATATTGAAAACAATGCATCTATTATAAGGTATTAAACATGATTAGAAAATGATATCTACATTGAAATCAATGCACCTAGTGCAAGCGATCAAATGGGATTAGAAATCAATAACTACACTAAAATCAAGACATCTATTTTACTGAAAAACCAAAATATTCATGAATTTCTATATCTAACTTCTATGTCTGTATTTTAATATGTGTGTCTCTTTCTTCTTCCCTCTCTCTCAAACTTTCATTTCGTGTCTATCTACCTCCCTATATCCTTCGCTCTCACCCCCTCCCTCTCTCCCCCATCTCTCTCTCTCTCTTTGCCTCTCCCTCCATTTCTCTATCTTTCTCTTCTTCCCTCTCTCTCCCTGCCATCTATATCTATACCTCCTTCCATCTCTCCTTATTTATCTCTCTATCTCATCCCCCTAAACACATGCCGCTCTCTCTCTCTCTCTCCATATTTATCTCTCTTCCTCCCTCCCTCTCTTTTTATCTCTCTTCTTCCCTCTCGCCCCCTCCATCTATATCTCTATGTAGAAAATCTGTGATAGGTTAACCCGATAATGCAATATAAATCAAAGAAGAATACTATAACCTACTTCTACTATCAATTTGTGGAAGCTTAAAGATTGAGCTGAACAATATAACCAGAAGAAAAAGAATCAATGGCACAATACACATGAAAATACTTTGGGGAAATCCTCAGATAAAAACCCCACACTATTGTATTATCATATATGGTGGAAATACATAGGAATTATACAAAGCCTTAGCTCTCACAGCTAGCCAGCTCTCAATACAATCCTCACAGATGCTCATAGGCAATCTTGGCTTCTCTCCAGCCTTCCTCTCTGCCCTCCAAGTGATCTAATATTCACCCTATGAGTGACCTTAGTTAAAGATTTATTAAACTAAGGTATTACAGACTCATGTGCTGGTGTGTGTTCTGTGTTATTGAAACAACGGATCGATCAAATTGCCAATACATAGACAGTATAATGGAAAGATAGTAGAGAAATATAGTAAGCAACACAAAGACACAAACAATTTTAATAAGGAGTTCACCCTATTCTCCAAGGCTACATCTCTGGTCCAGCTTCAGTGGTGGCCTTGTTTTATTGTGTCTTTCAGCAGAAAAATTACAATACAGGGACTCAATATGAGTTCTCCTGAAGCAGATTTTGCTTGGCAGGGTGGTTCTTGGATTCCCCAAGCCACTTGGAGTACACAGACTCTTCTTCTTCTGCCAGCTCTGTGACCTTCTGGTCTACAATGGCAAGAGCCCAATGTGGTGCTCAGCCTGGACAGATCCTCTATGGGATGGCTCGAATCTTCAAGCTCTCTGGTGCTCGATGCTACCTCTGGTCAGCTCGGCCCTCTATCTCTTCTGCTTTGCTTTACTGTTTTCTGTGTTTAGTCCTCCTCTCAGGGTTCACTGTTCCACTTCTTCCGTCTCTCGACTCCGACTAATTGTCTAACTTGACTTTATTCGACTGTCTCTGTTCATGGCTTTTAGCCATTCGTCCCCTATGCTTGTTTAGTTCCTCTTCTGCCTCTGTCGATTCACCTTCTGCAACTGCGCTTGGAGTTCCCTGTTTGGCGTCATCATGAACGCTCAAAGAGTGGCCACTTGTCCTCCTCTAAATGGCGCCAGCATGCTTCGTCAGTTCGTTTCTTCAATTATGCCGTGGATGCGTTCTTCCTCCACCATGGCGATCAAACAGATTCCAAATCCCTTTAGAACATGGCTTAATTCCCTGTCGATTCTGCTTCTTTCCATCGGGTGAAATCTCAGCCATCCAATCTGGGCCCTCCAGATCCAATGCCATAGGCACGTTTCGTACGGTTGACTTGCTCGACCGATAACGCGTGATCAACGACAGTTTTCTCTCACCTTCACCTGCCACGCGTCGATCGGTGTATGGAATCACTCCACTCCAATCCAAAACCTCTTACCGTTCAAGGGCACCCCGATCAATACCGTCGGTTTTCCAGTGCGTGGGTCCCGCCTTCGTACGTTAGCGTTTTTCACTTTTTTCCGCTCGCGGTTTTCCTGGCTCCCGATGTGACCGAGTGCTCAGGCTTCCCCTTCAGGGCCCTGTTCACCTCTAAGCGCTAATCGCGCATCAAAAACCTCGTCCTTTTCCCATTCCAGGGCTCCCAGGGGCTACTTTGGCCTCCTGTGCGGTCTCCATGGGCCTCGGTTAGCGCGCTTTGACCGAGGTCCTCGTCGTTCCACGTCGGCTGCCATTGCCACTGGTTTAGGGTGTTTTTGATACTATTTTGGATTTCCTTAGACATTTGTTCGACTTGATTCAGTCATGGTTCTTGACAGTCTTTCTATGGATCCAATTTGGATCACCAAGCTCCTATTTCCTTGCGTTGTTCCTTGTGGATGATTAGCCTATTACCAAGTGGAAAAAAAACCTTCAAAACTGCGCAATCCTCAAGGATGAATCCTTGACTGCATGCATGAGTTTTTCCCACGAGAAAACACATGCAACTGATAGTACACTGTCCTTGAACATTAATCTCAACTGGGTCTTTTTCAGAATAGACATGCATGAGTTTCTGAAGAGGGAATCTTCAGTTAATTGGAGTAGCACTAGTTGAGTGCATCAATGCATCAACTGACTGTTAACTCACTATTAGTTCCTCAAACAGTTTGGAACTAATTTAACTGGACTTAACTCAGTAAACTAAGTTAACTAATTACAACTAAAATATAACTCAATCTTATCTCCTTAATTTAAGGGATAACTCTTGCATGACTTCAGAAAGACTTCTAACATGAATTTCTCCAACTAATTAATTTAAAATAAATTAATTAATTATTTCCAAGTAGCTGTTAAAACTAAATTTGATTTTAATTCACAATTTGATTCAAGGACAAATTAAATTGGAATATTCTTGTTGCCATATTTCAACACTCTATCTCCCTCTGTCTCTCCTTTATCTCTCTATATTAGCCCGCAAACATACACTCTCTCTCCATATCTATCTATCTATATATATCTCCCTCTTGCTCTCCCTCTCTATCTCTTCCACTTATATCTCTCTCTCTCTCTCTCTCTCTTCGTGACCCCTCCATCTATATCTCTATCTCCCATTGTTTCTATCTCCCTTTGTCTCTCTATCTTATCCCCAAACATACACACACTCTCTCCCCCTCCCTCTTCCTTTCCCTCTCTCTCTTCCTTCCTATTTCTCTCTCTCTCTCTCTCTCTCTCTCTCTCTCTCTCTCTCTCTCCCCCCCATATCTATCTATCTTCCTCCTTCCCTCTCTTTGCCTCTCTCTTCTTCCCTCTCTTCCCCTCCATCTATATCTCTATCTCCCCTTGTCTCTCCTTCTGTCCCCTAAAACATACACACTCTCTCTCCATATATATCTATCTCTCTCCCCCCCTCTCTCCCTCTCTCTCTTCCCCCCCTTCTCTCTCCCTCTCTCTCTTCTCCTTGTATCCCTCTCTCTCTCTCTCTCTCTTCCCTCTTGATCTCCTCTCTCCCTCATTGTCTCTCCATCTCTCCCTTGTCACTACCTCCCCATCTCCACATTTCTCTCTATATGTCTTTCTTCCCCTTACAACTCCATCTCTCCTCTCTGTCAAGTCCTCTCTCTTTTCCTTTCTCTCTCTCCCTTTCTCTCCCACCTCCCTCTGTCTCTCCCCCCCATCACACACTCTATGTCTCTCCATCCTCTAACTATGTCACTATCTCCTTCCCTCTTTCCTTCTTTCTCCCCCCCTCTCTCTCCCATCCATATCTATGTCTCCCTAACTCTCTCTTCTCCTTCTTTCCTTATCTCTATCCTCTCCTTTTCTCTCTCTTTCCTCGTCTCCTCTCTCCCTCATTCCATCTTCATCTCTCCCTTGCCACTCACTCTGTCTCTCTCCACCTCTATCTCTCAATGTCTTTGTTCTTCCCTCCCTCTCTTTCCCTCTCCAAATCCATCTATCTCTCCCTCCCTCTCCCCTCCTCTCTCCCCCATCCTCTCTCTCTCTTCTTTATAATATTATTTATATTATATAAATTTTGACATATGTATATATAAAAGTATTCTCATTTTTAATTTATTAAAACCTCAATTTAATCTCTACGGGAATATTTTATTAGTCGTGAGGATGGAGGGTTTAGATATACCTCAAAGTAATTATAAAATTTTTGCTTTTAGATTTAATTAAAAAATATTATAAAATTAAACTAAATTAAATTATTTGTAAAATACTTTGATTTTGAAATAAGTTATGGTTTTTGCGCATATGGTATTGGCCGATGGTATTATAACAAAATAATTAAAAGCCTAGATCCATAACATAATAATCAAAAGCTTAGATGACCCATGGTATTGATAAACCATGATATTAGCCCATGGTATTATGATTTTCTTCCCTCCTCTCCCTCTCTCCCTCCCTCTCTCTATCTTTCTCTTCTAGGTATTGGCCCATGGTATTTTTAAAAAGCCTATTTAGAAGTTAATAATACCAATAGCCTAGAAATCCTTTCTCACAAATAGAGTTCCACTTTACACGTTGGATCAAAATCAATTACACTTTGCTTTCTGTGTTAAATGTATATTGTGTTTATTCATAATAATTAGATGAATTTATAATTAGGGCAACCATTAGATTAATTAATTTGGGCCGACATTAGGTTAGTTTTTATTAAATGTATGTCTTAAATGTTAAACATTTATGGTTGAGATTTACCCCCATGCCCCTTGGAGCAATAAAATTGAAATAAAATAGTTAGTTTAATTGTGGATGTTGTAATGTAATGTTTAACATTTTGATTAGGTCAAAATAAAATAAAATAAAAATAAAACTGAGATAAAATAATCGGTTTAATTTACTTGTGTTATGTAAACGTTTTGACTCCACGTTTTTTACCCATAGTATTATTCAACTCATGGCTTTTACCCATGGTATTATTGTCTCAGGTAGCCTATTTAAAGTCATAAAATTCCTAGTCAAAATAAAATAAAATAAAAATAAAAATAAAATTGAGATAAAATAATCGGTTTAATTTACTTGTGTTATGTAAACGTTTTGACTCCACGTTTTTTACCCATAGTATTATTCAACTCATGGCTTTTACCCATGGTATTATTGTCTCAGGTAGCCTATTTAAAGTCATAAAATTCCTATCAATTTTACACACATAAAGAGATCTGTTGGCAGTTTTTGTGTTATGTAAACGTTTTGACTCCACGTTTTTTACCCACAGTATTATTCAACTCATGACTTTTACCCATGGTATTATTGTCTCAGGTAACCTATTTAAAATCATAAATTTCCTATCAATTTTACACACATAAAGATATTTTCACTTGTTAACCAGTTATTATTGATAAAGGTAAGTTAGAGTCATATTTTTCAAAATAAATTTTGCTTTATTAATGTGTAATTAATTATCTCTTATGCAAATATAAAATTTCAAACCAGAAATTTCTTATTTTTATTTTATCCTCTATCACGAAAATGTTTATTTGTGCACGGGTTTCCATTATACCTTGATTTTATTTATTTTTACCTTGGCTTGATTCCACTAAGATCCATTAAATGTTTGCCCAATCTAGCCTGTCCCTCTTCTGTTCGACGACTTAATTGCCATGTTAGTCATTTAACCTTACCTCCTTTCAAAGGATTGTCATAGAAATATGGAAAAAAAAATTGGTAAATAATTTCTTAGTATCATGTATGAAATTTAGTAATTTAGTTAACCTGTACTTTATTTTTCGTACAGTTTCATATTAAAATGATGCTTTTCACCAACTCTTGTTTTTGTTTATATATATATATATATATTAAGAATTTAGTTTTAATAGTTTGAGATTTCATAAAGGCATTTTTAGGTATTTTTTACATAGTTTGTCGTCTTAAATTAATAATGTTATAAATATTGGAAGTAATGCTTCCATGACTTCCAAGTTGTCATGAGTTGTCATTGTGCGTCTCTAGGTGATATTCTAGAATTAGTTATTTCCCTATGTGTGTGAGTTGTCTATGAGTCATAGATCCACCTTCTTCGGATCTTATCATCTAGAAGTTAGTGATCTACAACTATATATGTAATTTGTTATGTGCTCAATAATAATACGGTGAATGTGTGATTTGTAATTTTGGTCTCATCACCTGAATCTGATCCTAGATCTTGTTGAGTTGTAGAAGAAGTCTTTTGTTTCCCCTCGTTATTAAAAATTATTTAGTCTCAATTCTGAATGTAATTTCCAGTAGTGGTCTTCATCATGGCCATCTTTTGAACAATGTTTACAAGTAAGTTTCTCTCCCTTTTTCTTGACAATAACATTCTTATTCATTTTTCCTTTAAGCTTCCCCTTTCCTTTGTCTCCAGATTTAAAGGGTTTCTTGCTGGACTCTTAAGGAACATTCTATTGAAAAATCTGGGGCAATTAAGCTTGATAAGATTCTTCTTTTCATGATAACTATTTGTGAGGTATTTTTATTTTTTCCTTATTAGCACAATCTTCTCTCATTATTAGAGTGTGTCTTCTTAGTTCATCAAATAGTTACCAAAAACAAAAGAGACAAGGACACAAGATGTTGGCTTTCTGCTAGGACCAAAACTTCTCACTCTTTGAGAGGAAAACTTGCACAAAATTCTTCTTATAGAGATTCCAATTGACGAATATCAAGACCATGACCCTTGACCTTTTTAGCCACCCCAAGACCAAGACACCAATCTTCTTATTTTTCATTGCTGAGATCATCATCACTGTCACTGAAGTCTGAAGTCATCACTGCTACAACACCGAGGCCTTCACTACAGTACCACCGAGATCATTTATTGTTGCATCTTTGCTGCACCTTGTTGCACTGAGATCATTGTTGCATCATTGCTACACCACCAAGATCTTCATTAGGACAATGAGATCTCTACACTGAGATATGAGAGTTGTACCGAGATCAAGATCATGACCTTATAACTACCATGATTACATCTATGCCAAGATCAGGATTGTGTCTAGAATGTATGTCGAGAATGTATCACAAAGATCCTCTTCATCACAAATATACCAAGACTGTGACTATTTTTAATATGTTGAGACAATGATCACCAAGACTATGACTGCGTCTAGAATGTATGCCGAGACAATGAGTGTTACCAAGATAAATGTATGTTGAGGCTGCTAGGAGACAGGTCCAAGTCCTTTTCTGTGACATCCATCGAGACTTTACTGAAATAACCTGAGCTTGATGACTGGAATGCTTTACCAAAATCTTAGAGATTTGCGAGGTACAGTGACTGTAATTACCCACGAAAGTGCAGAGGCATCCGAGTTCTGTTCTGCCCTCCTGTAATGCGGATTTCAGACCCTGTACTCATCCGAGAATTGCAGGGAATCTAAGTTCCTGTACCTACTCTTTTGCGCAGACCCTAGTTGGGTATTTATAGTGGTTTGCCTCACATATTAAGCCGACGTGACAGTGTCAAGAGATGTGTCTATTGATGCAAGCTGACATGATTTTCCTTTAATTCGATTTGTTGGCCGACTTCTTCAAGAGGGATTGTACTTGTCATTGGAGGGTTGTTAGACATTTCTATATGCTTGTGTTGATCGGGTGCTCAATATTAGCTCAAAATTAAAAGTTCTCAGATTGGCTCAAAAACTATATGGCTACATTTGTCTCGTCAATACGATCACAACATAATTCGTTTCGTCGAAAACAGAGTCTGGATGAAAGAGAAAAGGCATGTTGTTAGTTTTCATAAACATCTAAAAAAATTGCAGAATGGGATAGAATGATGACATCGTAGTCCAGTCAGCAGTCCAATCAACAAAGGGAATCTTCTTCAGTTTTCGCCCAATGGGGCTGTGACAAGTGTCACCTTCGGATTCGCCAGTGTGGTTGTGTGCAAGGGAAATTGCCTAATTAGCCTCTAAGGTGGAATTTGATTTTTTATTATTATTTAATTAAATATTATTATATATAATTTTTAAATTATATATATAGTTTAACTATTAATTAAATATTAATCATTAACCCCAAGTCCGAACGAATGACTGGCATATTACATAATCGAATGGCGTATATAAAATTTCGATGGCATGTATTAAGGTATTAAAAATATATAATGCAGGGAGGGCAGGATTTGAACCCGTGACCTCCCCTTCCTAATCCATATGCCCAACCATTAACCTACAACCATATTCCTTGTATGGAGAGCGTGCAAAATTGTATTAAAGCCATAATATTAGCTATTGGCGAGAGAGGAGGGAACCGACCCCCTCTTCATGCGACCTCAGCAATATGTCCAAGGGCCAATGCTAAGGGCGTTTAGCACCCATAATTATGACTAAATGCTAATTAACTCTCTGTTAATGATAGATTAAGTTGGCGGAGATTTTGGAGGAGCCACCAAATCCATAACCACTACCAAACTTGGCGGACTTCATTGGAGTCTCTCCAGATTTAGCAGAGGTTTTCTAGGAAAAATTGAAATAGGCATACTTACTCAATTTTCAACCAAATTGAGATAAAAAAGAAGTGTTCTTAGCTAATTTGGACCTTTCGAACACATTGGTGCAAGTATCAAGAGCCATAGAGCTTTGTAAACATCATTTTTTCCACATCGAGTTAATACAGAGGCCTAAGCCGTGGAAGTTGGACCAAGGAGATGTAGCCCAGGAGGAGTGAACTCCTTCATTAAAAAAATGTGTTAATGTGTCTCTTTGATGGTTTGCTACACTGTACATGTTTTGTGTTCATTATTCATATTTTAAGCTATTTTGCTCATGAATTTCTTGTTTAACTTAAGGAAATTTACCTGTTTGTAAGCACCAACAACTAAGGAAACCTCAACACAAAAAGCAATAAGTAAGCATGTTTGTAAATCTATAATTGTTATTAGCACAAAAAAACTAATCATACAAATATAGATCAAGTTGGTATCAGAGCACAAGGTTGAATTGCTTGAGTGCTTGAGTTTATGCAATTAGGATTTTAATGGTTGCGAAATTGTGATGCTTACAAGGTTAAAGTTGTAGAGAGGAGAAGGGAAGCTATTGGTTGCAACTCTTGAGGTAATGCCCAAAAGAAGGAGAGCCACAATCTCCACCACCAAAAGTTCCAATTCCAGCTGCACTTGAAACTCCTCAAGTTTTGCCTTCAATTGAGATTGAAGAGGTACAATCAGTACAAATTTCTAAGCCTGAATCCATAGCCATTATGTCTGGAGAAAGAGAGCCTAAAGGTCCCTCTTCAGAAGAGGAAGAATTTAAGAAAGCTTTCTATACTTTGACTGAGATGGTTAAAGTCCTCTATGAAGAGAGGAACACCAGAATGGCTGGAGAGAGTTCTAAACCTCCACATGGAGAAGGAATCTTAGAGGACAAAAAAGATGAGAAGAAGGATTCCAAAGGAAATGGTGGAAATCCACCTCCATCTCCACCATCCTCATCATCTTCACCATCTCACACAACATCATCTTCCACTTCCACCACTGCCCATACTCATTCAAAAACCCCAAAAGGAAAAACACCATTACTGAAATTGGACATAAAATTTGAACTTCCCATGTACAATGGAGAGGTGAATGCAGAAAAGTTAGACAATTGGATTCGACAGTTGGAGTTATATTGCAGAATTAAGAACCTTCAAGAAGACGACATAAAGATCCAATTGGCTTCACTAAGGCTAGAAGGAGCTGCACTAGTTTGGTGGGAATCAAAGACTCAAGAGGAAATGAGAATCCATGGTAAGATATCCATCACTTAGGTTGAATTTATTTTTGCAATTAAAAGATAGTTTTATCCTTTAGCCTATATGTAAAAAGCCATTATGAGTTGGCAAAATTTTAGGCAGCTTAACAGTCAACAGTCCAAGATTATACACAGGAGTTTAGAAAAAGGGCTTTGTTATTAGGAGTGAACTTGAATTACCAAGATACACTCTTGAAATATATTGGGGGTTTACATTCTTATTTGAAACACACTATTCTTATGTTCAATCCAACTAATTTGGATGAAGTATGTGTGCAAGCCACGCTTCTTAAATCTAGAGTTAAGAACACTTATGAAGAGGATAGTAATAAAAATCCACCTAAGGGTAAGGAGAAAGAGAAAGGAGGAAAATGGAAGGGAAAGAAGAATGCAAGTGTGAAGAAAGAAGGGGAGAAAATCACATGCAAACACTGTTCCAAAGAGGGGCATGATGAAGCCCACTGCTAGAAATTGCATCCAGAAATGAGACCAAATAAGTTCAACAATAAAGGGAAACATAAAACCACTGTTATCACTCAAGAAGATTTAGGTTCTGAATCAGGTGATGAAAACAAAATCACTGTCATGGGAATCAAAGGAAAACAAGATATTGCAAGCACTAGTTCAAAAAATTGTAACACTACTACTACTCCAGATGAAAAGAGACAAATTGAGTTATTTCATGTTAGGGTCATATCTAAACACACCAAGATTGACACACTCTTCGATAGTGGGTCACAAGCGAATCTAATCTCTGAAGACTTAGTCAACAAATTGAATCTTGAAACTGTACCTCACCATAAACCATACCCTTTGGGATGGATAACAAGAGACACAAGTTTACAGGTTACAAGAAAATGTTTTTTTAAGTTTGCAATCACTGCAAATTTTGTTGACGAAGTAGAGCTAGATGTGGTACTGCTTGATATTTCAGGTGTGGTGTTGGGTAGTCCATATTTGTATGACCGAAAAGCAATCTTTTATCGCCATGAAAACAAATATCACTTGTTCAAGGATGGTGTGGAGTACATAGTGAGAGCCCATCGCAAAAAGCTAAACATTTCTTTGGTTAATGCAGGGGAGGCAAAAAGACTAGTGAATTCAAGTAAAAGTTTAGTACTTCTCATGTTCAAGCCAAATGATGATATTGTTTATGAAAATGTTGTTGCATATAATGCAAGTTTCAATTATGATTTGGTTGGTTCAGTTCATCAGAGTGATGAAGTATTTCAGGTTGTGAAAGAATCGTCCTTCAAGGAGAAAGAAAATTCACATGAAATATATTTGCAGCAAGAGGTTTCTCTTTGTGATGTTAGCATGCAAGGGTTGACAAAATTGCAAAGTGTAGAGACAACAATGCAATGCAAAAGTTTGTTGAACAATGGGCTCATTCAATCATCCCTTACGCCATGTTGTGCATCGATGGTTATGGTGCCAAAGAGGAATGGTAAGTATTTCAAGAAAGAGGACAAAATGAGTAGTTTTCGCCAAAGAAAAGTTGTAAAAAGAGGTCAGTGCAAGAATATACATAACACCAAACAAGAATGGTTTGTATGGCTTTTAATGTTGTATGTTCTTTGTAGCACTTCTACTACATACATGTATTTGAGTTATGGCAAAAAAGAGTCATTTCTTGAAGAAATTGTCCATTTGGGTGACATAAACATGTTTAGAAAGTTTTCTTATGCATATGTCATCTATGAAAGAAAATTGTTTGATGTTTTGAAGATATCAAAGTACAAGCTGGGTTTCACTTCTCTAATGCATTTGGGCCATGATATTGGAGGAGGTAAGTTGAAGGCAAGCCTCTCTAAGTTGGATTCCATTATTGATTGGTCAACGCCCAAGATCGTCATGTTGATAAGAGGTTTGTTGGGAGCATCCCAAAGTTGGAGGAGAGTTATTGTTGACATTTCTTCTTTCGAAGCTCCTTAGCATGCATTTTCATGTGTGTGAAAAGTCTTCCAGTGGAGAGGCAAACAACAAGAGGCATGTGTTGCTTCAAACCAAAAGATCAGTTCAATTATTTTTTATGCTCTTTCAAACTTGAAAGGTTCATTTGAGTTTCAGGTTTTTGCAAGTAACTTAACCATCTTATTTCATTCATAATATCCTCATGGTGTAAATATTAAGTTGCAGTGATCCATGCACTTTCATTGGATGGATACTTGTCAAAAATTTCACTTGGTTCGAATGTACAAAAGAGGTATAAGCAACAAGTTTATTGTTATGCCTTTTAGGCCTATTGGTTATGTAACTATTGTATTAAGCCGTCATTATGTTTTACATGAAATTTATGTTCAGAAAATGTTATACTATCAAGATGTACAATCGAGCTTGAGTCATGTAAACCAAGTAGTGAAATTTGTCATCCATTTGCATTACATTTTGTTATGTCATCTTGGTAAGAAGGATGTTGTTTTTGATGGCGACATGGAAAAAACCATGAGTTTCTATGAATAACTAAAAATGGTGCAACAAACAGTGCAAGATCAGATTGAAAAGGGCAAAGACAAGTATAGGTATAGAATGGGGTCCTCAAGGCAAGTGAATGTTGATTTCCTTAGAGAGGAGCTCAAGGAAACAAATTCGTCAAAATCCAATTGGATCGAGCTTGGAAAGGTGAGGGGGTTGTACCCTCATCTACTTGTTAGATGATAGTATCTTTTGGGGTCCAAAAGGCTTCTAGTGGGGAGGAATGATCAGGTGCTCAGTGTTTAGCTCAAAATTCAAAGTTCTCGTATTGGCTCGAAAACTGTATGGCTACGTTTGTTTTGTCAAGATGATCGCAACGCAATTCGTTTCGTCGAAAGTGGAGTCCGAATGAAGGAGAAAAGGCCTGTTGTTAGTTTTCCTAAACAACTGAAAAAAATGCAGAATGAGACAGAATGATGACATGGTAGTCCAGTCAGCAAGGGGAATCTTCTTCAGTTTTCACCCAATGGGGCTGTGACAAGTGTCACCTCCAGATTCGCCAGTGTGGTTGTGTGCAAGGAAAATTGCCTAATTGGCCCGTAACGTGGAGTTTGATTTTTTATTATTATTTAATTAAATATTATTATATATAAATTTTATGTTATATTATATAAATTTTAAATTATATATATATATATATATATATATATAGATATAATTATTAATTAAATATTAATGGGGGAGGGCGGGGTTTGAACCCATAACCTCCCGCTCCTATTCCATATGGCCAACCATTAAGGTACAACCATATTCGTTGTATGGAGGGCTCGCGAAATTGTATTAAAGCCATAATGTTAGTCGTCGACGGGAGAGGAGGGAGCCAGACCCTTCTCCATGCAACCTTAACAATATGTCCAAGGGCCAATGCTAAGCACGCTTAGCGCCCATAATTATGATTAAATGCTAATTAACTCTCCGTTAATGATGGATTAAGTTGGCAGATATTTTGGAGGAGCCACCAAATCCGGAACGGCCACCAAACTTGGTAGACTTAACTGGAGTCTCTCCAGATTTAGCGGAGGTTTTCTAGGAAAAATTGAAAGAGGCATAACTTACTCAATTTTTGACCAAATTGAGATCAGAAAGAAGTGTTTTTAGCTTTTGGACCTGTTGAACACATTGGTGCAAGTATCAAGAGCCACAGAGCTTTATAACCAATTTTTTTTCTGCATTAAGATAATATAGAGGCCCAAGCCATGGAAGTTGGACCAAGGAGATGTAGCCCAGGAGGGATGAACTCCTTCATAAAAACACTATGTTAATGTGTCTCTTGATGGTTTGCTGCATTGTACATGTTTTCTGTTCATTATTCATTTTTGAAGCTATTTTGCTCATGAATGTCTTGTTTAACTTAAGGAAATTTACCTATTTGTAAGCACCAACAACTAAGGAAACCTCAGCACAAAAAGCAAGAAGCAATCACATGTTTATAAATCTGTAATTGTTATTAGCACAACAAAACTAATCATACAAATATAGATCATGTATACATTGAACATAGGCTCAAGAATAGATTCTTCATAGATGACATCGACTCTTTGACTTAATAATAAATCCTAAGGCTCTCAATGGGACCCACTAACAAATAAACCTCTTGCTCATGAAACCGATGCAATAAGGCATACACAAATAATTTTATTCCTTTTATTTCCTCATTTACAAAGATCATTTCATTATGAAGACCGAATCTAGTTACCCACCTATGTAATCCACCTATATACTTAAGGAGAGTACCTTGTGAGGTAAAATCAACACCCAAGATTAAGGCTCTTCTTCTAAATTCTTATGTGTAACTTTGGACACTCTGACCTTTAGCTTGTCTAAAATTTTGCTAATGCACAATTGATTTTTGCATGTAAGCTAATGAATAAAATTGGCTTCTTAATGCAACTATAAAATCAATCCAAGAAGAGATAATTTTACCACTTTTCTTCAAATCTTCTTGAGTTATGGCCTCCCACTAGATGAGGGTTTCACCTTCCAAGCGAAGAGAAGCAAGCTGGATCTTTGTGACATCATCATCGATATTTTTAATCCTGCAATATAAATAAATTTTACCAACCCGATTATTCAACTTTTCAGCATTTACTTCCCTATTGTACATTGACAATTCAAACTTGACATCAAGCTTAATCAAAGGATACTTAGCATGTCCTCCTGGAGATGTAGGAGGAGTAGGTCTATGCGATGAAGGAGGTGAAGAAGGAGGAGATGATGGAGATGTAAATGGATGTGAAGGAGGAGGAGGAGGTGGCAACTTTCTCCCATTACCACCATCATCTTTTGGTTGATTAGAACTTTCTCCTTGCAACCTTGTTATTCTCTCATTATACAACACTTCCACCATCTTAATAATATCAAAGAAAACCTTTCTAAAAGCTCTCTCATCCTCAGACATCAACTCTTATCCTTGTCCTTCTTCATGTGCCATGATTTATGGAGTTTGTGGCCTCCTTGAGCCAATTTGAGGGTTAGGTTCTTTAAGTGATCCTTCTCCTCTTCTCAATTTATACCTTGTAAGCATTCAAAAACCTTGCAAATTTTGTCAAATCTTCACAAAAACCATGCTCTGATACCAAACTGATCAAAAATTAAAAAGTGAAGGTTTCATGAAATGATTTGCAAGCTAGCTTATTCCTTTTAGGCAATGAATCATGATTGCAAAAACACACAAACTAAGTAAATTTTGCAGAAATTTTAACAGTTTAAAATGGAAAACATGTATCATAAAACACAACAAATTGATGACGGATTTCACCCCTCTTAGGCTACAACTTTGGGTCCAACTTCCAATGGTGGCCTTTTTTATTATATGCTCAAATGCTCAATTACATCAATATACAAATCTCAATTTCAAAAGAAACATTGCCATTGCGTCGAGAATGCCCAAAAACCCCTGTCTAGGCTCTTTTTGGGCTCAAAAAGGTTAAAAAAATAACCAAGTTAGGCCTCCTTCAAATTGTCTGCAAAACCACTCTACAAACTAATCTTGCTTTGCAAATTAGCAACAAAATGGTCATGTGGTCTGTTGGTTTGGCGCTCAGTTAGAAACCCAGAGGTCCTGGGTTTGATTCCCGATTCTTGGTGGTGATTTTGTTTGTATTAAATAGTAAACAATTTTTTTATATTGGACCATCGGCCTCGTCAAGTCTTATGCCTCCAATTCCCGCATTTACCATATGGCCTTGGGCCATGGGTGCGGGTGGTATGCCACACACCTAGCCCCACCGAATCCACCAACAGTCGTATGATGGCCACATAGGGCCATGGGTTACAAGATATAGGCCATCCAACATCTGCCCTTCCAACCTATGGTCTCCGGTCATGTGCCGTCGCATATAACTGTGGGTTGTTGGCCCATCCGACGCACCCTCTTTGCTATATGTGCCCTAGTCATGGGGTATGGCATATAACCAACTGCCGTGAATACCAACATTGAAATTGTTAAACTTTAAATATAATATTTCCGTGCACATGTAATAAGAACCACCCGTGGCCTAATGGTCAGGTGGTCAGTTGATATGTTAGAGGTCATGGGGTCGAACCCCGCGAAGCCTGTCGTCCACCAAAACAAATTTTTGGAACCAATACCAAGGCCACGTGGTGACCTTTCATTGGGCCACGTGGCACCCTTTGATTGGCCCGGGATTGGTCCATCTCTTGTACTTGTAAACCAATACCGGCGAGCCATGTCTCCTCACAGGATTGGCCCGTCTTTTTGCTTGTACAACCCAGTCAACCTATTGATGTCAACATACAGTCTACCACATAAATGTATGATTTTCCACGTTAGTGTATGGTCTACCACGTCAATGTACGGTCTGCACAATCAACCTTGTAAGTTGACTTTTTAGTTGTTTGTCCAAAACTTCATAATGCGATAACTTCCTCATACTGTGTCAGATTGAGGAAATTCAAGTGTCGTTGGAATCAAAATGATGAGATCTACAATTTGGTGTCAATTTCAAGATATTTTGAGCACTTTTATTTTTTAACATATTTTTTATCCCCTCGATCAATATGGCTCCCTAAGCCCATTCTGCGCTTGGAAAATTTTAAGTAGGTCTTGTTCATTCCTAGTGTGAATAAATCTACAGGAGAGCCATTTAGTTGTAATACTTTGGGCTAAATTTGGTCTACTCATGGGGAGAATTTTGATATTCTAGCCCCTTGGAAGTGAACTATCATTGAGGACATCCATGAAAGAAATAGTAATAGCTAGAGCTTTTACAATGGCCGTCAACTAGGTATCCTTCTATTGGAATTCAATTAGTGCAATGTTAGGGATGTCTACGCTTACGTTAGTGGAATCCATCATCCTTGCCCCCCACCCACTTAGTCATTGTTTGTGGTAACTTCAGATAAGCATGAATTCAATCCATATATTTTCTATAGAATTTATGAGTTGAGAAACACATTGAAGGAACTCTCAATGTGGAAGCAAGACAAATTCAGAGAAAGGGAAATGAACTCCTGCTAGTAAGATATAATTACACATCCCCTTTCCTGACCTTCACAGATATAACTCAGGTCGAAGGACTTGTTCCCCTCAGAGGATAAGTGGGCATTGGTCAAGCAGTTTTATAATTGGTTCTTGATCTCATCCTATAGTAATTAGCGAAGCAGTTTCAACTATATCAAGCTTTACCACAATGATGGAGTTGCTAGTATCACCTCCAAGGGAGAAAACGGGACAAAACCAAGACCCTCCTTACTTAAATGATTAATAGATGATTAGGAAATGTTGTTTGACTGCTGCTCTGCTGATTATAGTATCTTAACAATAAAACAAGAAACCAAAATAACAACATAAAGGCCTTCAATGGGAAATTTAAAAAAATATAATAAAAACATGAACCTTTATAGAAAATATGAGGCAAATTTATATCCAAAACATAGGAATACTAAACTTAAGTTCATAGCACTGGCATACTTGAGCAATTTTCTAGAAGAAAAAAGGCCAAAAAAAATTAAGCGTGACAAAAGACTATGCCATAAAATAGATTGATACTTTCTTTTGATTTACAAACTCTTTGGCATCCAATCTATGTGCTTTGTTCCAAATGCAAAAATTTTAGTAATATAAATTCTTGTTTTTTGTTCAAAAAACATTATAAATATTAGCGACATAACTTTTAAACTCAAGTTATGAAGATAGAAAACAATCTTTTTTTTACCATTACACTAAAACTCTCATAACTTGTCACTTTGAGATTGTTGTTGAAAATATCTAAAATTTGAACCTAGACTACTTATGGTTGAGTCCCACCAATTTTATATAAAAGAAACATGTTAGAATAGATTATCATCATGATAATGAAAAATGGTGGTTTAATCGTTCTATATTAAAAGTAGACTATTTGAGGCTTTATTAATTAGTTATGTAGGGTGGTGAAATCCAAGTTCAATTTCCCCTAAGGGTGTGGTATATTTTAACATGTGAATTAATAGGCTTCTCATGATCATTTAGTTTGGTAAAGCATAATGGTTTCTATAAATTGTGGCATGGTATCCCACCTCTTAATAAGATGTTTCATACTCAGAATGTAAAGTATTAAAAAACCTTTCCTTAAAAGATTCCTTTGTCAAAAATATAGGTTAACCATACTTACAAATGTTTACGAGATAATACTTTTAGATGTATGAATTTATTTTGTTAATTAGAAACAATTGAACTTATAATGTTAAATACAACCCTTTACAAGGACTCTGTTGAAAGTCAAATATAAGACATTTGTTATAAACTCTCAAAATCTAATATTATAACCCATTTGACTAATAAAACAACATTGCCATACATTGATCCCTAGATCTGGGTGCCCCCATGAACAAGGCCACTTGTGATCTGGAATTGATCTAAGACAATTAATAAGGTATTACAGACTCATGTGCATGGATGTGCCTATGTTATTTTATGCAACGGATCGATAAGATTGTGAAATACACAGGCAATGAAGCAGTTAAAGAAAACATAACAGACAAACATATAAACACAACAAGTTTAATAAGGAGTTCACCCAATACTCCTGGGCTACGTCTCCTGGTCCAACCTTCAGTGGTGGCCTCTCTATTATGTTTTCAAGCAAATTTTTTACAACAATGAGCTCAATTTGAGTCTCACACAACAGATATAAATCAGCAACACTGTACTTGGATCCCCCAAGTCTCTGGAGTACACAAACTCTCCTTACTAACTCTCAACCTCTATTGGTCACAATAGTATGAGCCCAATCTGAGACTCATACATGACAAGTATTACAGAGGAGTGCGCTTGAACCTCTCAAGCCTTCTCTGGAGTACACAGACTCTCTGACTCTCTCTGTCTTTGTCTTAACTCTGGCTCGATGCTGCCTTTGCTTCTGTAGGTCAGCTCGACTTCTTCTCTCTGCTTTCGGCTTACTGCCTACTGCTTGCTTCTCTCCCTGTCAGTTTGTGGCTTTAAAGCCAATCTGCTTCCTGACTGTTCGTTTCCGCTTCCCAGCTTTCTAGTTCCCCTGCCTCTGTCCGTTTGAATCCCGTTGTCCTGCGTAATCAGTCACTGTATAACGCCTCACGAGGATGTGGCCAGCTAGTTCATAACGGATGAGTGTCAGTTCTCTTGGACATATTTGAAACGACCATTTTTTTCGTTAACTCCAAGAATGCCCGCGAAACATGACCTTCTACCAACGCATCGTACATATCGGACTTCAAATCTTATGTGACCTCACTTCATAACCTTTTCAAATCCAGTCATCCATCAGAACGCGTCTCCACCGTTGATCTGGGGGCCCTAGATCTGACGGTCATCGTTCATATCGGGCAGCTAAGTAACATGATGTTTACGCGTCCAATGTGAGCGGTTCTCTCTCTCTTCCCCGAGATGTGTGGCACTCGTTGTATGGCATCCGGTGGAACTCGATTGAAACCGCTTACCGCTCGAAGCCCCTCCGATATCTTGCTGGTTTTGTGGAATCCCGCTCCGAGGGAACCGAAACAAAACTTTTCGTGTTTTATAATTATTTCGGGTCCGGGTGCTCGGGGCTTCTCTTCACTGAGAGGTCTAATCCCATATCAGAAACTACCATGGTCCTCTGCTCTGTGCGCTAGATCGACGACCCTTGTTGATCTGCGTTAATCGCCATTGCAACTTTCTGAGGATTCCTTCTGATAGATTGATCTTTATAAGACTTTTAATGTTTGGCATGATTTTTAAAGAGTTCATGAAAACTTAGAGAGTGTTCTAGGATCCATTTTGGATCATGCCTTCCCACTGAAAAAGCTTTTGGACCACCAAAAGTTGGTTTTTAAGAATCAAGCAAGTGAGGATATAGATTCCTCACTTGCCCAATTTATATCCACCTTGCACTGCTTGGTTTTGAACCTTTGAGTCCAATCCTAAGGTACTCAACATCCCCTCTGCACGTAGTTCTCACCTTCTTGTCCAGAACTGTATCTTCCTGCAATTCATTGAGATATTCAGGCAACATATCATCAATAGAAGGAAATTGACTCTGCTCTTCGGGATCTTCAATCAATGAAGGTTCAAACAGTCTCAAGCTTTCTGCATTAACTACTGAATAGATGTGCATGTAAGCTGGCAAATCAAGGCGAAAATCATTCTCACCGATTTTCTCAAGTATCTTAAAAGGTCCATACCTTATCAGCTTTAGCTTCTTACCTTCACCTTGCATTCTGTCTTTGCTGATATACAGCCAGACTTGATCACCAACTTGGAAACTATGCTCAGTCTGATGCTTATCATGCCTTGCCTTGTACTTGGCTTGGCTCTTTTCCAGCTATTCCTGTACTGCCTGGTGAATCTCTTGGATTTGTTCAATGAACTTGGTTGCCTTGTCCACATCACTGTGTCCATCAACCGCTATGTCTTTACCAAAGACAAAATCCAAGGGAAACCTTGGTATGAAACCAAAACAGGTCTCAAAAGGAGATCTCTATGTAGAAGAAGGTTTAGCCCGATTGTAAGCATGTTGCACATAACATAAATGTTCATCCCAAAACTTGGGATGCTTGCTGCAATAGCCTCTGAGCAACTGGATCACTGTCCTGTTGACCACTTTTGTTTGGCCATCCATTTGTGGATGAAAGGTTGTGCTCTTCTTCAGTCTAGTGTCCATCAATTTCCATAGACTAGACCAAAATTTCCCAACAAATTGGGAATCTCGATCAGATACAATGGAAGTGGGTAATCCAAGATGAACCCATACATGTTGAAAGAACAACTTTGTTGTTTGTTCAGCTATAATCTGTTTGTTACAGGGTATTAAAATACACATTTTGTTGAACCTATCCACAATAACATATAAATAGTCATGACCTTTTCTAGATTTGGGCAGTCCCCCAACAAAGTCCATGGAAATACTTTCCCAAGGATGAGAAGGAATTGGTAGTGGAGTGTACAAGCCTAGTTTTCTATTGTTGGGCTTGCTTTTAGCACACATGGTACACCCTCTTATATATCTAGAAACTGTCTCATTCATTTTGGGCCAATAATAAAATCTTTGTAGTTGTGCAACTGTTTTACTTACACCAAAGTGACCTAATATTAGAGAAGTGTGTGCTTCTCGAATTATCTTTACTCTTTCAGTTTGAGGAATGCATAAATTTCCAAAATGATACAAGGTTGGTACTTAACATGATAATCCAATTCTTCTACTTGTTTTCCATGACTTAAAGTTGCATATACATCTTTCAAATCTATATCTTGAGTATATTATTCAATGTAGCTTTCATGCAATACTGAGTTATGCTTAAGTATAGTGGATGCATTTATGATTGGTCTAGACAACATATCTGCAACTTTATTGTGTATGCCCTTTTATATCTAATGACAAGATGAAACTGTTGTAGAAAACCCATCCACCTATAGTGTCTTTATTGCTGCAACTTAGTTCGTGAGTGTAAATATTGAAGTGGTTGATGATCAGTATGTATAACTGTCTCTTTGCCCATTAAATAATGTTTCCACTTTTTCACACTCTATACTAATGCATACAATTCTTTATCATATGTGGGATAATTAACTACTGCAGAATTAAATGTCTCAAAATGATAACATATGGGTTTACCGTGCTGCATCAACACTGCTCCCATGGCATAGTCATTGGCATCCGTTTCAATCTCAAAGGGTCTTTGAAGATCGGGCAATGCTAGTACTGGTGTTGTACTAATCTTTTCTTTGAAGGTGTCAAAGTATTTCTGCTGTTTGCCTCCCCACTGAAACACCTTGTTCAATCTTGTTAAAGAATGTAAGGGAGCTGCAATCAAGGAAAAGTTAGAAATAAACTTTCTCCAATACTGTGTTGCTCCTAGGAAGCTTCTAACTTCTGTAGCAGATTTGGGTTTAGGCCACTTTACAATGACTACAACCTTAGAGGGATCTATCTTCAATTCACCACCCCCTACAATATGACCCAAATAATTCAAAGATGTTTTTCCAAATTCACACTTTGATAGCTTAACATAGAGATTTTCTCTTTTCAAAACATCTAGAGTCTGCTTTACATGCTTCAAATGTTCTTCCCATGTTTTACTAAATACAAGAATGTCATCTAGATATACAATGACAAAATCATCAATAAAAGGCCTGAGTACATCATCAATTACTCTCATGAAAGTAGCAGGAGCATTAGTTAAGCCAAAAGGCATAACCAACCACTCATACAATCCCTGCTTTGTTTTGAAAGCAGTCTTCCATGCATCTTGCTCTGAAACTATGACCTAATGATAGCCACTATGTAAGTCCAACTTGGAAAAGTAAACAACTTCTTTCAACTGATCTAATAGATCATCTATAGGAGGAAGGGGATAACGATTTTTGATTGTTATCTTATTCAATTCTCAGTAATCAATGCACATTCTCCATCAGCCATCTTTCTTTCTCACCAAGACAATTGGAGACCGACATGGTGATGTCCTAGGTCTTATGAACCCTTTCTTGAGCAGCTCCTGTACTTTCTTCTTGATTTCTGCATTTTCTAAAGCAGACAACCTGTACATTCCGATGTTAGGCAATGGAGCATCTTGCTGCAAATTAATATCATGTACTATTTCCTTTTTGGGTGGCAGACCTTTAGGTTCTTGAAATAGAATATCATATTCTGAAACAACTTTTTCTAAACCAGCTTGTTGTTTAGCATTACAACCTTCAAATATATTGGTTTTATCAGGTTTCTTTTCCTTTACAACCATCAGCAAAAATTGTTTGTATGAATTTACAATTCTTTTCATCTGCCCTGAGTTTATGAGAGTATAATTATTCTTAAGTTTATGAGCTCTTACAATATATTTGATTCCATCTTTAACGAGTTGATACTTGTTTTCAGCTCTAAGAAAATGTCTTTTCTATCATACAAGTAAGGACTTCCTAAAACAATTCCACATATATCCAAGGGATAAATATCTAACTCAACCTCTTCTACAAATGCTGACCCAAAAGAAAACCTAAGTTGACATTGTTTAGTCACTTGTAGCTTTGCTTTATCACATAACCAACCCAATGGATAAGGCTTCTTGTGAGGTGTGGTTAGTAATCCCAGTTTCTTTACAATTGCTTCATAAATTAAGTTTACTTGTGAGCCACTATCAAACAAAGTATCAATATTTTGATGCTTGGAAACAACTCTAATCTGAAAAAGCTCATGTATTTTCCTCTCATTTTCTTCATTATTAGTAGATTGTGCAGAATTACTAGTAGATGCTTCAAAAATTTTACCTTTTATACCTATGGCTGTGATTGTTGTTTCATCCCCTGAGTCTGACCCCAAATCCTTCTGAATAGCTACAACAGTCTTCTTCTTTTTGCCATCGTACTTCTTGGGTTTCAGCTATGGATGCAGAATCTAGCAGTGTTCATCATCATGCCCATCCTTCTTGCATTGAGTGCACGAAGGTTTGGTCTTTTGTACAGCATTTGCCTTCCTCTCTTTCCATTTCTGCTTTCTCTTTTCCTTGCTCTTGCTTGCAGTGGGTTTTGATGATCCCCCAACTTCTAGGTTCACATTCTTGCCTCTAGCCTCTAGATGTGTAGCTTGAACAGATACCTCATCTATGCTAGTAGGATTAAACATGAGAATGGTGTGCTTTAAATAGTTGTGTAGACCACCTATATACTTCAGCAGAGTTTCAGGTGAGTCTAAAGAAATGCCTAGAATCAAAGCTCTTTTTCTAAATTCTTGGGTGTAGCTTTGTACACTTTGCCCTTTTAATTGGCGAAGAGTTTGCCAACTCATCATAGCTTGCTGCATATAAGCTAGTGGATAGAATTGTTTTTTAATGGCAGAAACAAATTCATTCCAGGTAGAAAGAATTTTACCATGCTTCTTCAAATCAGCTTGTGTCCTGCCTTCCCACCATACCAGGGCGGTGCCTCCAAGGCATAGGCTAGCCAGCTGAATCTTTCTCCTTTCTGAATCGATGTTCTGCACTCTGCAATATACATCAATCTATCTAATCCAGTTATCTAGATTTTCTGCATTCTGTTGACACCTAATCCTCAACGGATGGGTGAACTGGAATGTGAACAATCATCAAGAAGATGAACTGATCAGTCACACTCATGTATATAAACAATAGCTACCTAATGAAATATACGAATCAGTTTTTCTGTCCATTTTGGAGTTACTCCTGGTCTGACATGGTATCAGAGCCAGTCCTAAGAATAGTCGTAACTCCCTTCTGCTCTGCCTCTGTCGCTGCCCAGAAATGATGATGCACTGCACTGCTCTGCCTCTGACATGCCCAGAGATGTGTTGGTGCCTCATTTCACTCTCACCCAACGCTCATGATTGTTGAACGCTGCATGATTGTGAACGTTGTTGAACGCTGCACGCTGCCTGATTGTGAACATTGTTGAACGCTGCACGCTGCCTGATTATGAACGTTGTTGAACGCTGCCTGACATTGACACACAGAAACCGTATATTCAGCATCAGCAAACGCATGGTGGTATGATTCATCGAGTTTTTTTTCCTGGTCAGTAGAGATGGAAACAGTTTGTTTTAGTCTGCTCCGTTGAGAATGGTATCCGACCCTTTCAACTGTGGAAACGACAGTCTTTCCATATTTTTTCATTTCCAAATAATCATTCAGAGCCCATTGGTACTTGGATTAATTCAGCCCAAACCAATCTGCCTGATACTCGTCCACCCTTGAATGTACACGCTGGATTTTAGCAACGACATTCGAAATCGAACCCAAAACAGAGCCGACCAATGTCTCCAGTGAGCTAGTCGGGGCAGGAGAGGCTTGGGCCTCTACGTCCACAGCATTCTTGGGCTTAGGACTGGCAGTTGCGGGTATAGGAGTAACGGGAGGGAGCTTAATAAAAACCGTATATCTGCCCGCTTTCCCAATCAAAGGAGGGGGGTGTCCATTTTTCCGGTTCGGCTCCGCCATTGTAGTTGCAACCCACTTCCAGACCACCCTAAACCGTGGACTGTATAAACCATGGACTGAGTTATATTGTGCATAAACCGTGGAGTAAGTTGTAATCTTGTCCAGTTACATCAGTTTGGACTTGGCGGTCATCGTTTCCAGCAGTGTGTGGAAAGATTCAGTCCTATAACTAAGAGCTGCAGTCGATAAGTGCGACATCGATTTTGTTGTGTCATTGTAATAAGTATAATGTGAAACGCATTTGTGATCTCGACTTGAGCATCAATTTCTAGGTTTAATAAATTCCTGTGGTGCGGTTCCTCCCGAGTGGTTTACCCATTTCTAAAAATTGGTTGTCTGAGCATTGATATCAAGCTCCTACATATTTTGTTAATCTGTCCTGCAGTACATTTAAAGGGTTGAAGTAATATGTAATATTTTGTAATGGGCATTTATTACATTTAAAAGGTTGAAGTGATATGTAATACTTAATATTTGAAATACTGGATGCTTTTATATCAAACATTGGAGGGATTTGAAGAAATAAATTTGGAGAAAATATGTTGCATAAAGTTGTAGCTTGAAGTATTGAGGTACATATTGGAAGAGATTTGAAATTTTTGAGAATGCCCTTTTGAGTACAATTTCACTGTATATCAGCAGAAGTATTTTTTTTCTATCAGCAGAAGTATTTTTTTACAGAATGCATTCAATCATCTCTATGGTAGGAATAGTTCTCACTGGCAAGGAGAACTATCCTGAATGGTCCCGGATGATAAAACACACCCTCATCTTCAATGAGTTGTGGAAAGGAGTGTGTGTCGGAGAAGAAGACAAAGACCCAGTGTAGCCTACATTAGATAAAGAGCTTGTCATTTGGGAAAACAAGAACAACAAAGCCTATGCATTGATCGCAGCATCTGTAAATGAAGAAGTAAGTCGTCATATTTCATCTTATTCAACTGCCTTTGAAGCTTTACAAAAGCTGAAAGAACTCTATGACTCACATTCTGCACTTGAAGTTGTTCAGCTCATGATTAAACTCTTCACTCTTGAACTGAAAAATAATGATCCTCTTGCTCTTGCATCTGAAGTAAAATCCATAATGCATGATATCAAATCCACTAAGGTTGAGCTAGATATCCCTCTTATTGCTTTTCTCAAGGCACTCTATCCTACTTACTCCAATTATCTTGAGTCTTTACAAGCAAATGGAAATCTTAAAGATATAACCTTTGACTCTCTTATGAAAAAGTTTGCTGAAAGAGAGAAAGCCTTTGGAAAGAAGACAGTGCCTGAATCTTCTGAAGAGACTGTGTGCCTTGCTCATAAAGAAAAACATCCTGCTCAAGATTCTACAAGAGGAAGAGGTGGACGAAGAGGAAGAGGAAGATACTTCAGAGGCAGGGGGGGCAGACATTCTCAAGGAGAAAAGGCAGATCTTCATTGCATTCGCTGCAAACGAAATGGATCACATGATGCTTCTACATGCAAGCTACCATGGGACAAAATTGAGCAGAGAAGAAATCAGCAGAAAGGTAAAACTGATGATACAGACAAAGGTAAAGCACCTGAATCCGCTCACTATATTGAGGCACAATGTAACATTGGAGTAAATGAAGATTTGTTTAATGCTTCACTTACTTCTTCGAAAAATGATTGGTTGCTTGATTCAGGAGCAACCTGTCATATGACTCATAGGAAAGATTTTTTTGAAGATTTCACTGACAATGTTGATGGAGCAGTATACTTTGCAAATCAGTCAAAAATCAAGCCATCAGGGCTTGGCACAATCAGGCTTAAACTGCCTGGTCTTCCAGACTTTCTTCTGGATCATGTTCTATATCTCCCACAGCTCAAGAGAAACTTGTTGTCCTTGGTCCACATCCGCCAGCAAGGTCACTCCATTCATATGTTTGATGGCAAGCTTGAGGTAAGAAAAGCTTCTGACCACTCACTTGTCATGAGGGGAATAGAAGAAGAAAGACTTCTCAAACTGCAAGGAACCTCTGCTCATGCACAACACTTCTCATATATTTCTCATCATGAAGAAGGTACACTTCCATCAAGTTTATTATGGCATGCTAGATTTGGACATTTAAACTATGATAGTCTTCGCTTATTGAAGAAAAATGGTGTTGTTGGTTTGCCTACAATTCCTAGAAAACATAAGCAATGTGATGCTTGCATTCTAGGAAAGCATAGCAAACAGTCTTTTCATGATTCACATTCAAGAGAACATAGGAAGCTTGAACTCATTCATTCAGATTTATGTGGTCCAATGCCTGTTCCTTCTGCAAATGGAAATAAATATATCATGACATTTATTGATGATTACACCAGAATGTGTTGGGTTTATTTATTGAAGAACAAATCTGATGCTTTTCAAACATTCAAGAATTTTCATAAGTGGATTGAAAATGATGCACAATCTCATATTGGGTCTATTCGCACTGATAATGGAAAAGAATATACATCAAATGAATTTGAAAACTATCTTCGCCAACATGGGATCAAACATCAAACAACTGTGCCTTATAATCCCCAACATAATGGTGTAGCTGAAAGAATGAATAGAACAATCTTGAATATGGTACGATCCATGCTTTTCTTCAAAAATGTAAAGATAATGTTTTGGGCTGATGTTGTTCTATGTGCTGCATATATAAAGAATAGATGTCCATCTAATGCTATAAGAAACAAGACTCCTTATGAATTGTTGTATGGACATGTTCCTTCGGTAAAACATCTCAGGATCTTTGGTTCCACCTGTTATGCTTTGATACCAAAGGTACATAGAAACAAACTTGGTGCTAGAAGTCGTAAGTGTATCTTCCTCGGGTATTCAAACACATCTAAAGCATACTGCCTCTATGATGAAGTAAATAAAAAGTTTATTTTATCTAGAGATGTCATTTTTCTCGAATCATCCAAATCTGACAATGTTGTTGAGCGGCAACTTGATCGATTGGATAGATTCGCAAAAACAAAATAATTTCAAGAATTTGATAATCAAATTCCACATCTTGAAGGGGGGATTCCTATACTAGAACAACATGTGGAATCTTCTTCTAAAGAACAATCTCTCCTGCATGAAACTCCAACAACGGATGATCCTAAGTGATGTAATTGAAAGAATTGGGAGACTCAGTCTTGATTCAGTCCCAACTCAATCAACAGAGCAGCCTGGACCATCTCAGAAAGGTCCCCCAAAGTGGCTGACAAAGACACTTGAAAGTGTTCATCCTGATGAAATTGGAAAAACAGGAACCAGAAATACAAACCGACAAGATGGAGGTGATGTAGATAACTCTAATTCACCTGTTGATATGGATGTTACTTATGATTGTGAATTGAACTTGTCTACAGATTTTGAACCAACTTCCTTCAAAGAAGCTGCTTCTCATGATGAATGGAAAGAAGCGATGCAAAAGGAGTATGATGCCCTCATAAAGAATGGCACTTGGAAGCTGGTTGATCCTCCATTTGGAACCAAACCAATTGGCTGCAAGTGGGTCTACAAGAACAAATACAAAGCTGATGGCTCACTTGACAAGCACAAAGCTAGGCTTGTGGCAAAAGGTTTTGCACAGAAGGAAGGGGTCGATTATGAGGAAACTTTTGCCCCCACAGCAAAATGGGCCACCATCCGGACACTCTTTGCACTAGCTGCTCAGAACGGTTGGAAAGTCCATCAAATGGATGTAAAAACTGCATTCTTGAATGGAGATCTAAAAGAGAATGTTTTTATGTCCTAGCCTGAAGGATTTGTTGTGAAAGGACATGAACATAAAGTATGCAAACTTGTGAAGTCCTTGTATGGCCTCAAACAAGCACCACGAGCCTGGTATGAAAAACTAACTGAGCATCTTCTGAAACTCAACTTCAATCATTTTGATCTTGATGATGCAACTTTATTTGTTAAGAAAGTTGGCAAAACAGTTGTATATCTTGTGGTATATGTAGATGATCTTTTAATGACAGGGAACAATGAAAGCTATATTGCATCCACAAAGAAAGAATTAGGAAAAAGTTTTGAAATGGCTGATTTGGGCTATGTTCATTACTATCTTGGCATTGAAGTAACCCAACATCCAAAATCCATATTTCTTTCTCAAAAGAAATACATTGGAGATTTGTTAAACAGATTTGGCATGACAGAGTGCAATCCTCTTTCTACTCCAATGGAACAAAACTTGAAGCTCACATCTATTGAAGGAAAGGAATTTGAGGATGCAACAAAGTATAGACAGCTTGTAGGAAGTCTCATCTACCTCACTACTACCAGACCAAACATTTCATTTTCTGTTGGAATCCTCTCCAGGTTTATGCAAAAGCCTTGTGAGGGACATTGGTCTGCTGCAAAAAGAGTTCTAAGGTACTTGAAGGGAACTCAAGACCTTGGAATCAAGTATACACAGGTGGACGACTTCAACTTGATTGGATACTCTGATTCAGACTTCGATGGAGACAAAGAAACTGGGGTATCTACTTCAGGATATGCTATGAGTCTTGGATCAGGAGCTGTCTCCTGGAGATCACACAAACAATCAGTACTAGCAGATTCCACAACAGAAGCAGAATACGTGGCAGCAGCTGAAGCAACGAAAGAAATTGTGTGGCTCAGGAAAATTCTTGAAGATTTGCAGGTAAAAAAAATACAATCAACTCCACTCATGATTGATAACACCTCTGCAATAAAGTTGGCCAAGAACCCAAAGTTCCATGATCGTACTAAGCACATCAATACTAAATATCATCTGATCCGACATCACGTTGAGGCCAAAAAAATCCATCTCCGTCATTGTTCCACAAATGAGCAAATTGCAGACATCTTCACCAAAGCGCTTGGAAGAGAAAAGCTTGAAAGATTCAGAACGATGCTTGGACTCACCAACATCCCTTCAGATTAAGGGGGGGAATGTTGACACCTAATCCTCAACGGATGGGTGAACTGGAATGTGAACAGTCATCAAGAAGATGAACTGATCAGTCACACTCATGTATATAAACAATAGCTACCTAATGAAATATACGAATCAGTTTTTCTGTCCATTTTGGAGTTACTCCTGGTCTGACACATTCAATTCTCCATCATAAACTGGAAAATCAAACTTCACATCTAATTTAATCAAAGAAAGTTTCTTCTTTTTCTTTTAAGGGATTTATTTATGTGAAGAAGATGATGGTGAAGGTGATGATGGGGGAGATGGTGAAGAGGGCTTCTCTTCTTTTCCTTTGCCTTCTGGGTGGGCAACTAGAAGAGGTTCTTCTACTCCTTTATCTTGTTTGGAGGTTGATGACTCTTCACCTCTACCTCTCTTAAATTCTCTATACATTTCTTCTACCATGGCTCTCATGGTCATGAAACTGTCCATGAACTGGGAGTCTAATTCCAAGGGACTTTCTTCTGCCATTTTCCTCCTAGGATAGACTCTTCCAATTTCTGGGTTAGCTTCAACCAACTCTCCTTCTCCTAATTTAAGCTTTGTCCTAGTTAGCATTCAACAAAAAAAGAATCCAGCACACGCTTGTCTAACCTTAGCAACCTAGAGCTCTGATACCACTTGATCTGGAATTGATCTAAGACAATTAATAAGGTATTACAGACTCATGTGCATGGATGTGCCTATGTTATTTTATGCAACGGATCGATAAGATTGTGAAATACACAGGCAATGAAGCAGTTAAAGAAAACATAATAGGCAAACATATAAACACAACAAGTTTAATAAGGAGTTCACCCAATACTCCTGGGCTACGTCTCCTAGTCCAGCCTTCAATGGTGGCCTCTCTATTATGTTTTCAAGCAGAGTTTTTACAACAGTGAGCTCAATTTGAGTCTCACACAACAGATATAAATCAGCAAGACTGTACTTGGATCCCCCAAGTCTCTGGAGTACACAGACTCTCCTTACTGACTCTCGACCTCTATTGGTCACAGTAGTATGAGCCCAATCTGAGACTCATACATGACAGGTATTATAGAGGAGTGCGCTTGAACCTCTCAAGCCTTCTCTAGAGTACACAGACTCTTTGACTCTCTCTATCTCTGTCTTAACTCTGGCTCGATGTTGCCTTTACTTCTGTAGGTCAGCTCAGCTTCTTCTCTCTGCTTTCGGCATACTGCCTACTGCTTGCTTCTCTCTCTGTCATTTTGTGGATTTAAAACCAATCTGCTTCCTCACTGTTCATTTCCGCTTCCCGGCTTTCTGGTTCCCCTGCCTCTGTCCGTTTGAATCCCTCTGTCCTGCGTAATCAGTCACTGTATAACGCCTCACAAGGAGGTGGCCACCTAGTTCATAACGGATGAGTGTTAGTTCTCTTGGACATATTTGAAACGACTGTTTTTTCCATTAACTCCAAGAATGCCCGCGAAACACGACCTTCTGCCAATGCATCATCCATATCGGACTTCAAATCCTATGTGACCTCGCTTCATAACCTTGTCAAATCTAGTCATCCATCGAAACGTGTCTCCGCCGTTGATCTGGGGGCCCCAGATCCGACGGTCATCGTTCATATCGGGCGGCTAAGTAACATGATGTTTACCCGTCCGATGTGAGCAGTTCTCTCTCTTCCCCGAGACGCGTGGCACTCGTTGTATGGCATCGGGCGGAACTCGGTTGAAACCACTTACCGCTCGAAGCCCCTCCGATATCCTGCCGGTTTTGTGGAATCCCGCTTCGACGGAACCGAAACAAAACTTTTCGCGTTTTATAATTATTTCGGGTCCAGGTGCTTGGGGCTTCTCTTCACTGAGAGGTTTGCCCTGCGATATGCATATCAGAAACTACCTCCATTGCTTAAAATTACCCCTGCATTTTCTGGTTGGTGTCAGCACGCGTTACCATGGTCTGCTGCTCTGCGCGCTAGATCGATGACCCTCGTTGATCCGCGTTGATCGCCATTGCAACTGTCTGAGGATTCCTTCCGATAGCTTGATCTTTATAAGACTTTTAATCTTTGGCATGATTTTTTAAGAGTTCATGAAAACTTAGAGATTGTTCTAGGATCCATTTTGGATCAACTTGCTTTAGAGAGGTTTGGCGACACCCTCCACTTGGCAGTTGTTGTTTTCCTTGCATAACAAGTGGAATCAATGGATAATAAATACAACAACTCTCAAGGTTTTCCCTCACACGCCCGTACATCCACTTCACTCGTCTTTTCCCAGTGTATAATTTCCTGCTACAAGGAATCTTTGCGTTACATTCCCCTTATTGTCCTGCTTAAAGCCCATACGTTAGGCTTGCTAGTTCCTCCTCTGCAACCGTTGCTTCCTTTGAGCCTCATTCCTCGTCCACAACTTCCCATTTCTCCACCATCAGCTGAGAGAGATTCAGGGGGCGTCAGGCGAGAAGGGGAAGGCAAGAGGGCACCCCTGACCACATTTGATGACAATGCAACTACTGCTTGTTCGACAATGGTATCCCTCCCCATATCAGACACCAAGTGCTCAAGTTTGAGGAGGCTGAAACTCGTCGTGGCAGGCCCACGCTTTGGGCTCTCTGCAATCTCCTAGCTCGTCAGCTCAAGGAGCGAGAGAAGGAGAAGTCAAGGGCCACTTGTTGGATAACAGAGCTCTTATCTTACCATAAGCATGCCTCCTCCTCCCTCAAAAGGCTTTCCCTAGACTTGGACATCGATTTTCCACCCAATATCTCGTCCTCTTCCTCTCATGCACCCTCACCCTACAATTCTCCTCCCGCGCGTTCCACCTCTCCCCTATTTTTCATGGCCCCTGCTTGCCTTCCCTCTCCTATTCATAGAGGTTTCTACCCAACTTCACCTCTATCCCTTGCACATGCCCCGGTCCCCTCATCCTCTCCTCCCTGCCCCAGTCCCTACACCTGCTACATCCTTGAGGAGATTCCAGGCGATGTGGCCAACACTTCGGTTCAGTTTGACTCCAGTATGGCTCTGGTTCAGTTCCAGAAGGTTGGCTTGTCCATAGATTTGCGTTAACTTCCCAAGTTTCATGGCTCATACCAAGTTGGTCTATCATGGCCTCTCGGCTCCTCCATTTTGGCTTTCGACAAATGGAACAATTCCACCCACTTCTCAGTCTAGAATTTTTTATATTTTGATGACTTATCTCAACTTTGTAATTCAAATTTTCACCTATGATTTCCCGTCTCAGGGGCAGAGGAAACTATGTGACATAATCTCTAGTTTCCCTGCTGAGGGACATAGTTTTTAGGCAGGTGAAAGGCTCAGTCCCCCATGCTCTCCAGGCTGTACATTTTGTATTTTTAAATGTTAATATAATGTGAATACATGTGCTTAGACAAAAAAAAAAAACATTTCCATACATTGAAAGTGATAAAATTCTCAAAGTAGCAATTTCAATGTTTTCATCCCATTTTAAGTGGTTAAATAGTTTTAAAAAATGTGGAGTTAAATACTCTTCAAGAAATCTTAAGTACAAAAATGTTGAGATTACTAATTCAAGAAATTCAATACCTCTTCGAGCCTAAAAAATTTGGGTTAAAATAGATATATGACAATGTATAAAATATTCATCTTAATTTCAAATTTATTAAGCATCTAGACAAATAAAAAATAAAAATAAAACTTCTTAACTATAGAATTTTTTAGAATATATATATTCAACATTTGACATTAAATAAGCATTTTGTTTATTGGTATACACTTACTACACATCAAAATAGGTTGTCAAAGTACATTGGTATCATTGTCTATGATTAGTAAGTTTTATAGCAATTATAAATCAATTAAATCCTAAAATAGTCGATATGTATAGACAATCCTTGATGTGACCACTTATAATTTATGAAAATTATTATCTACACAATTGGTAAGACTACAATATCAATATCTCCAATGATAGTTGGAACATTACGTCGCTGATTTATCATAGAGATCTCCAAGTTGGCAATCAAGCAATAAATGGACTTTCACAAACACAACCAAGCAAACCAAGTTGCCTCCAAGAACTCACAACTTATGATTGTTAATGGACATCTATCATTGCATTTTGGGCTTGGTCCAAGTTTTTAATTCATTTTCTTAATTTTATAAATTCAAACTTCTTCTAAAATTGCAATTTCAAGTTAAAGTGGTATAGATTGGGCCAAAATTGCAACTTCATGTTAGAGTGGTATGGGTTGGCCCAACATATATTAGTAATTTTTAGATATAGACATTAATGTTTTCTATACTTATTATTGAAATAAAAAATCTAAAATAATATAGTAATTAAAATTTATGATTGATAAGTAAGCTTAAAAATAATAACTCAATTGCCGATCAAAGTAATGTGAAATTTGTGAAAACTCAGAGATCCATGATTCAAATCCCCCAAGTTGTAACCCAATTTACGGAGTGGAGGGCAAGTCGTAAACCCCCAGAGGTTTACCAGTAACTATGTGTTATGCAGGTTGTTGGGTTCCTCTAGAATAATAATAATAATAATAATAATTTCTAAATCAAAATAATTAAATATATTAATATACTTAATTATTTTAAATATTTTAATTGAAATATACTAGCATAGATCCATCTTAATTCTGAATCTACCAAGTGCCAAGAAAGATAAAATCTCTCAAGATACAAACTTCTTTTTGAGTGCAAAACTTGAGGAAAGGTTTGCACATCAAGAAATTTGATTCCTCCAAGTTATTGGTAGATACAGAGTTAAGATGGATCTATGATAGTTTTGAACAATAAAATGCTTTAAATATAATCTATTTTTTATTTTCACTTGTTTTGTATAATATATAGAATTATTTTTGTTACTAATATTTGTAAAATGTTACATGTCTCTCTATCTATATATAATATTAAAATCTTTTACATCACACAATTTGAATTTTTATTTATTTATAATCCACATCAACCTTTTGTTGTTATTAATATTTTTTAAATTATATATATGAAATTTGTATCAAGAATGGAATAAATTACACATCTCCCTCAAAAAGGAAAGTGATCATTTAAGAAAATTTCAAATTTAAATTATTTATTTTTCTCTATATAAAGATGATAAAGAATTATATTATTTATAATCGATAGTAAACTATTCTTTTTATTATATATATATATATATATTGAATGTCAACTGAATATAGAATGAATTACACATCATTGCACCGCACGACGCTCTACAACCTAGTATGGGGGAGATGTGTAGGTGTAATTTAATGTAATGTAAGTATGTCAACATTTTACATTTTACATTTTATATTATATTTTTTGAGTGCATTGTAAAATATAAAATACGATAAAATATTTTTAACTATTCTGTATAACATTTTACATTTTTTTTGTAGGCAAGTAGGCAACTTTACATTAGCAAAAATATAGTACATAAGTTCCATTCAGAGAATCATTATGAGTCCTAGCGTCGAGGCCCCACTCATAAGAGCTTGATGGGGACCATCCGCTCTAGAAGGGGAAACCATATGGTCTGTTAAGAAGAGTAAAAGTTTGATACAAAATCATTGTGCATGCAAAAAAAAAAAAACTCAGACATATTACAAGAAATCTTCTGCCAAAGTGTCTGCAAGTGTGGCTAACAATGCACATGCCATTATGAGAACATAGGAAAGATTGAAGCAAATAGAGCAAGGTAGAGAACCTGCTCATGTTATGTGCTTTCCTTTGAAATATGAAGGAGTTGAATTTGATTGACTGGGGTCTGCTTCATCGCTTCTCCTATTGATAAAAAGTTTTGCATTTGGAGTTTCCTCCACTATAAGGCATTCAAAGGAGTTGTGGATTTGAGGAGAAGGTTCCTTGTCAATGGGTTGGGCAATGATGATGGGAAGCAACTTCGAACTACCATCCTTGACAACAGATTGTTGATTTAGAGGCCCTTGATCCAGCGAGCCTCTGCCTCACTCGTCACCTGCCAGGATAATGGAGGGAGAACGAGAGTAGGGCTAATGAGAATGATGTTGATATGTAGACCTTTCCAGAGATCTTGAGGACGTGGAGGAAGTGGACATATGTGGAAAAATCTATGCCAATGGTTCTAGAGAGTTTGAAGAGCAATGCTCTTATGCGGATGACATATGCATTTAATTCAACCACCTGTCTTTCATCTCCATCTCGAGCAAGCTCCAAGTTTAAGAGATGACGCACTAATAAGTTTCAAATGGTCCAGTGCCCATCACCAAGTCTTATGCGCTCCTCCACCTCCAAGGTTTCCACCCTGCATCTGATGTGGTTAGGGATGTCAGGGTCAAATAACACCATGTGGTTGCCAAGGAACGTTGGGTGGACACCCATGCCCTCTGCCTCCGCAACATGTGTGACCACATTCTATGACCATAACGTTGATCTGTAGGACTGAGAAGCTTATAGAATGAGCTTGGGATGCAATGGCAGGGGAAAATGTGAGATGTCAATGGTTGTTCTCTTCAAGTCGTTGGAGAGGAATGAAGATAAATACCACTGAGCTAGTAAATAGGCATCATCACGAGCATTAAATGAGGTATTAGGTCTAACATGAGAGCATAACACATGGAGAAGAAGTGTGACGCTAGGCCACCAGCTGATGGAGTGCATCATTTCAACATTGAATGGTGTTTGACCCAAGTTAATGTGGTGCAGTTGGTGAGGAGACACCCAGTTCTAGGTGTTTTAATTTTACATTACATTACAAAAATATAATGTAAATACAAAACACAAAATGTAAAATGTAAGGCACAAAACTACCAATTTGATCAGAAGAAATTGGTTTCTCTATAAATTTAACATACTATTGTTTCTTTAACAAGTTATTTCTTATATATTATTATTGGTATAATAATACATAACGTTGATTATTAGTATTCCAAAATATTATAATAATAATCATCTCCAATTTTAAGTATTATTATATTAGACCTTACATATATTATTAATTACACAGAGTGACAATTCTCAATCATATAGATGGAGGGGAGAGAGAGAGGGGGGAAAGAGAGAGAGAAAGAGAGGGGGGAGAGAAGAAGAGAGGGATAGAGATAGTGAAAGAGCTGGAGGGTGGGGGGGAGAGAGAGAGAGAGGAGAGAGGGAGGGAGAGGGATGAAGTTGGAGAGGGGGAGAGAGGGAGGGAGAGGGATGAAGTTGGAGAGGGGGAGAGAGGGAGGGAAGAACAAATACAGAGGTGTAGGTGGAGAGAGAGAGAGAGAGGAGAGAATGAGGGAAGAGAGAGAGAAGGAGGGGAGAAAGAGAGGGAGAGAAGGGGCAAAGAGAGAGAAAGAGAGACACAAGATTGAGGGGGATAGAGAAGGAGAGAGGGATGGATATAGTGATATAGTTTGAGGGCAGAGAGAGAGGGGGGGGGGAGAGAAGAGAGGGGGGGGGGGGGGGAGGGAAGAGGGAGAGAGAGGAAGGACGAGTGAGAGGGATGGAGAAAGATAAGGAGAGATGGAGAGAGAAAAAGATGAAGTTGGAGGGGGCGAGAGAGGGAGGGAAGAACATAGACATAGAGAGATAGAGGTGGAGAGAGAGAGATAGGAAGTGACAAGGGAGAGATGGAGAGATGGTGGAGGAGAGAGGAGAGGAGGAGGGAAGAGAGAGAAGGAGAGGAGAGAGAGAGCGAAATAAGGGGGGAGAGAGGGAAAGAAGGGAGGGGGAGAGAGAGAGATGGGGTAGAGAGGGAGGGGGAGAGAGAGGGAAGAAGAAGGAGGCACAAAGAGACAAATGCAAATATTATATAGTATTATATAATAATTAACGTTATTAACCATAGAGGAAGAGGAAGTAAAGTTTTCACAAAAGGTAAAAGAAGTTGGATTTAGAAAGTCGTGAATATTTTGGTTTTTCACTGAAAGAGATGCATTGTTTTATTGTAGATTTGATTACTAATCCTATTTGATTGCTTACACTATATGCAATGATTTTAATGGAAGCACAAAAAAATTATTGACAACGTGCATTGCTTTATGTGTTACAATAATTCAACCATAAATAAAATACTTGAATTTTCATCTTAAATAAAATGTTCACTTACTTGAAATGTTTGCTTCTTGAAACTGTAAACTATTTGTAATTAACTACATTCTTATTATTCTCATTTTCTATCATTGAACATTGTTAGTCACTTTGCATTCAAACGAGGTAATAGAAAACAATTACCATTGAAACATACTTGGGGTTTAACACTCCATATGTCAAAATGATTGACTTTGCAGAAATCTACTATTAATATTGGAGAGCAAGAGAGACAAGGTATGACATTTACTACAATAGCTTGAGTTAAAGATTTTAATGGTCTATGATTTCAACCGCACTTTCCATATGATCGATATGAAAAGATGGAAAAACTAATAGGTGTGACAATAAGAAAAATAAAAGAAAACAGTGTGAGATTGATCACAATGAAGACAATTTGCAATTGAATACATTCTTATTATTCACATTTTCTATCATTCAACAGTGTTACATTATCACTTTGCATTCAAATTTTTTATTTTATCATTTTCCATCATTCAAGTTATTAACAATCTCTATCATCTCAACAAACTGAGGTAACTAAGCAAATTTAAAATTAAATTGACCATATTAATCTTAGACATATTTATCATATTTAAAATGATCAAAATAATCATATCTTCAACAAATTGTGTGTGACCGCTCATGACTAAAACTAACTAGATCCATCTTAACCCCAGATCTATCAAGCGCCAAGAGGGATCAAATCTATGAGGTGCAAACATTTCCTCAAGTTTTGCACTAAAAAAGAAGATTGCACCTCGAGATATTTGATCCCCGACGACACTTGTTAGATTTGGGGTTAAGATGGACCTAGGCTAGTATAGTATCAATAATATTATTTGTACATGCCATTTGTCAACTCCATATTAAGTAGTGAAGGAATTACTTATCTCCCTCATACTAAAAAGTATTTTTTTTTTTAACTTTCAACTACTTTTAGTTTCAAATTAAAGAATTTTATTTATGGTAAACATTAATTTTTTATTATTAGTATTTTTTTATCTGTTAATGTAAGTATTATTTTTTAATTTTAAAATGTAACATTATGTGACAACATCTTTTCCATATTGAGATATAAAACACCTCTCAATGCCAAAGTAACATTACACCCATACTTTACAAATGCTAAAAAACAAACTATTAGTGAATAAATAAGAAAACCATTTGGAATATATGTATATATATCTATATATATATATATATATATATATAAAGAAAGAGATCATCGTGAATGGATTATAAAAGAAAACCTTTGGTTGGTATATTATGAAAAAGTAAAGGATGAAGTAAGTCAGTTAAGACAAATGATATTATAAAATATTTGGTAAAGATGCCAGGGAAGAAGATAGGTGGATAAGAAAATATGTAAGTAAAAGTGGATTGCCAAAAGGGATTCCCAAACAAATGGTCCCCATAGATTTAACAAGGAGGGTTGCACGACAACTAGTCCCTGTCTTAAATGGGAGGAGCAAGGAGCGGGTGGTTGAGGACTGCATGGGTTGACTTCAAAGTTAAAGCTGATGTGCGTGATTTTATTGAAGTTAAAGCTGTTGTGCGTGATTTTATTCCCAAAAACTGCAACACCAATTACAAAGATTGCAAAGACATAGAACTGTTGCTAAGACATAAGCGATGCTTATGCATGTGTAAACTCTTCATTGTACCAATTTTCAACGCAAGCTATGTTCTTACAACAAAGAAGACACTTATAGTAATTCACAGTAGAAAGGATGGAAGTAGAATAATAGATGAGGACAAAACATAGATGCTTTTACAACATTTGGACCTGTAGAAGCCATGTCCGAAGATTTATTGTCAAATGTTTTCAATTCAAAACCTTAGGTAAGTACCAACCCTTTTAGCTCGTCCAAGTCACAAACCCTTTTCGCACAAGTATAATGCTTCATAGTACATATAATTAAGGATTGTTGACTTAAATTTCGTGGGATTTTTCAAGATATATTCTTACAAGAAAGAACAGATATGCATGGCAGATTCTTAATATCACGATTCCCTGAAATCACCAATTGTTGGCATAAAAAAATGCTCTTGAAACAACTGTTGTTGTTGTGGTTTTGATAAAGGTAGGGACCTGGTGCTCGAACACATACAAACTGTGCGGTGATCAGATACTCGTTTATAGATTCTGATGCTAAAAATAAATAAATCGACATCTCTACATACATTCCCATACCAAAAAGGTGGTGGAATCACATATGTCGTTAGTGGAAAATTATCCTTAGAAAGAGCTCCACGTCTTGGAAAGGGATCCACATTTTGTTTTGCATGGACTCCGCATGTTGTCACCTAATAGATGAATGGTTTCCATAACTGTAACAATGGCCTGCTATATGTGTGGACATATGGAATTAGAACAGAGACATTGATAGAGCACCCCAGACGGGTGCCTCCAGTTGCAGATTGTCATTCATGGCCACCTTCTTTCCGTGAAAGAAAGAGCCAGTTTGGGCTTGCCCCAGCTGCTATAGTTACAATACAAAAGCAGGCAGATGAGTATTTGAAGTTATTAAATGGAAACCGACCTACAAATTATGCTTGGTATGTATCTTCTAGTACACCCAGTAGAAAAAGATGGACGGTGGAAGAAGAAGAAGCTATGTGGCGTGCAATCCACAGATTCGGTCCTGTAACTGGAAGGAAATCAAGGAACATGAACCATTGTTTAAGAGCAGATCAATTGTACAAGAACAAAATGAAGCAGAGCATCTGGCGTTAGAAGATTTGGAATCTATATTGATTAAGCACAGGAGAAGAGTAGAGAAGCAAAGGCGATGGTCTGAAACACAGTCCTCATATAGGATGTGCTTGGAGAAGATGATAAGAGATGCCCTGCACCAAAGCATTGTGTATAAGGAACAAGGAAGGTTGAATCAAGCTGTCTGCAATGCCCTCATGGCAAGGCTGGAAACACAGAAGGCTACATGTGATGCATCTGAGATGGAACTTATCAAGAAAATCAAACAGAAAGAAGATCTACAGTTGCTACTCCACCCATGTATGGAACAGGCCAAGAAAAGGCTTCAAGGTGATGATACTTCAAGTTGCTCCAAGGAAAATATAAAAAAGGAATTGGAGGAATTTCCGAATTGCTACCCTACAGATACTAGATGTGCTCATTTTGCAAATGTAGCTGCAGCTGATGTCAAGGAAGCGTCTGATACAATAGTGAAGCACGAGGAAACCTTCCTCCCTCTTCGTGAGAGTAAGGAAGAATACTCTACAGGTAAGCAACATGTTTGCATTTTGTGATCATAGGAGGGCTTAAATGGCGTTGAGTTGCAAGCAATTGAGACCATTCTCTCTTGGCGGGCATACTCCCTTCTCTGGCGAGCCTCACACTCTTCTCTGGCGATCCTCATTCGCTTTGACAATCCAACTCATGACCTCTATGAAATTGAAAACTTTTGATACACAGGTGCCCTATATAAGTCCTTACCTCCATATGATATCTTGCTTTTTTCGATCTTCAAGAATGACATGAAGATAATCATCTGCATAAGCTGGTAGTTGTTGCACAGAAAGGTAATGGAAACTTCAAAAGATAATACACCTCCTCTCCTCTCGCCATGCTCACCACTCTCGCTAATACACCTCCTCTCCTCTCACCACACTCGCCACGTGCATTTTCATGCAGTCTTGCCATGCACATTTTCATGTAGGCCACCTGTTTGAAATTTGAAATAAGACAATATAGGGTTGTCTCCACAAAATGAGATATCAGTGAACATTATCCCAAACATTAAATGCTTGGGAATTAATGGTAGCATTAAGTTAGCATTGCGCTTGTCTAACAGTGATCGGACAGAAATAAATAATTATAACGTATGTTTTTGCCTCCCCGTCTCGAGAAGAGGCCAAATAAGACAGTAAATTACTATGTGCCTGAAAACTTTGATTATACTCGATTAACTGACACTAATAAACGACTCAACTAATAGTAACTTCGCCGTTTTCGGTTAATATAGTCCCATACCGAGATGACAGGGACTGATAATAACAACAACCCTTCACGACAATGTTACTTAGACACATTCATAAAATATTGACGAAATGGAAACTTTTAAACAAAGCATTCATATTATGCTCGTAAGGTTGGGAATGGAGAGATATTTACTTAAACTTGGGGTTATTCTCCTGTTGTTATTCTTCCCCGCAAGTGTGAAATCCATGCCCTATAAAACCATCTCATACAATTCAAATGATAAAGTTGTGTGTAAGGTTTAAGGTCAAGTACTCATTTCCTTCTCTGTAGTTTATTTATTACTATGATCAATTTAATGTAAAATGGAGAAAAAGTAAAGATTAATAAGTGTAATTTAATTTAAGAGTATTAAATGAAAGAGATGACAATAAAAGTCAAGTTGAGAATGAAGGAGAGGAGACAAGGGAGTATAAATAAAACATTTAAGGTAAAAATAAAAATAGGAGTGGGAAAAAGTTTTATTGGTTCAAACATTTTTGGATTTTGGTTGGATGTTTGCAATGGGTATTAATGGTATAGTGTATTGATATTTTGAAATTTGTTAAAAACATATTTTTTAATTAAAGTGTAATGAAAAGTGGTCATTATAATTTGTTTGTTTTATTTAATAGTCAAAATCAAAAAATTTCCATATTGATGTCAAGAAATATTGTAAATAGAATCATGTATCAATAGATGGATATTATTGGACAATCATCTAATTTATATAATCTGCAAAGTGTATCTTATCACTATCAACGTTGCAAGTTAATCAAGAAACAAATGCCACATGAGAAGTCTTTGGCAAAATATTGTTGATTTTTTAAAAGCTTGGTCGATTCACGATGCATTGGGAAAACTCACAAGTCAACAAAGATGATCTCAATTTTTATAAGAAGACATCTATTGGGATGCAAACATGTTTATGGATTCAATTTTTTGGGTCATTTTTCTCAATTTGTTGGTGACATTCAATTCTATGAATGAGAGCATCACTTCAACAAGTTGGTAGAGGAGAAATGTGGCATTCAATGTATGCAAAGATGTTTTAATTTAGATATTAAAATAATTCAAATTTGGCGCATTTTCTTAAGTTGTTTTTCACTAAGTTTTTTTCCAAATTTTCTTGATTTTTTTCAATAAATAATTTAAAATCTCAATTGAATTATGTTATGAAACTAGCTCACAAAAATATAGAAAAGAAATATAAACGCCTTAGAATTCAGCCTCTTCGAGGGGGAAACCTCCTTTATATTACACAAATGAACAATTCTTGGATGATACATATGACAAGACCTCCTTTCTATATATAAGGGTCTAAGGGGTCATAACATAATCAGAGCTGACATAACAATAATAACAATAGTGGTCTTCTATGGGGCACAATAATAACAATATAGGGACTACATGGGCACAACAATATAATAAGGGGGTTTTACTAATAACAATAAGGGGTTACGCTAGTAGTGTAGGGACCTAACATGCCCCTCTCCTTCAAAAAGTGTTGTCATCAATGCTTGAGTAGTTCTTGATGCTTTTGTATAAAATTCTTGTCCTCCCATGTGGAATCTTCAGCGGGTAAGTTCTTCCACTTGATGAGATACTCTGAAATTGATCGATTTTGTAGCTGTCGGGTTCTTGTTTCTGTGACTGCTTCAAGTTCCAATATGATTTTTCCTTCCTTGTCAAGTTCTAGCAATATTGTTTGAACTGGGATCTTCTGCAACTTTTGAATGAGTGGCCACACTTCTTCATCCTTCTTCCATTCAACCCTTGCTTCATTTATCCAATTTGGTCAGATAATATAAATAGCACAAAACAATGCTTCCACATCCTCATCCTTTCTTGAGAGTGCATCTGCAACAACATTTTTCTTCCCCTTTTTATAAATGATTTCAAAGTCATAACCCAACATATTTGTGACCCATTTTTTCTATTCTTCTAAAGATAATCTTTATTCTAAAAAGTATTTAAGACTACCATGATCCATTTTTACCTTGAAGTGTCTTCCCATTAGGTAAGGTCGCCATTTCTTAAGTGCATGTAGTATTGCCAACATTTCCTTCTCATAAATAGCTTGCTTGAGATATAGCCGTAAAAATACCCAATCGCCTACATCAAAACTTCTTTCATTGCGATGTTGATTTGCATGTTTTTTCATTCGATTCTACACCAAATTGACGTAATCCTTTAAAAGTTGGAGAACTTGTTGTTGATGCTCGATGTGATCTTTCATTGCTTGAATATTTTTCTTCTTGATATGTCCTTCTATCTTGAGAGTTTGAGGAGTGGTAATTTCTTCCAATGCATTACAAGATATGGTCGGATTCATTTCTTGATGTTCGTTGTGATCTTTCACTTCTTGAACATTTTTATTCTTGATATGTCCTTCTATCTTGATAGTTTGAGGAGTGGTAATTCCGGCCAATGCATTACAATATATGGTCGGATTCATTTCTTCTTTCTCGATGTGATCCTTCGCTTCTTGCACGTTTTTCTTCTTGATATGTCCTTCTATCTTGAAATTTTGAGGAGTGGTAATTCTTGCCAATGCTTTACAAGATATGGCCAGATTCATTTCTTCTTTCTTTGGGGTTGGTTCTTGGTGTATATCCTCTTCTTTTGATCTTTCTTGATCCTTTTCTTCCTCCTCTTCACAATCAATGTAAAATAATTTCTTCTCAGCACACTTATGACCTTTAATGTATTTGTTATCACAATTGTAACAAAGTCCTTTTGCTCTTTTTTCTTCCAATTGTTGTGGTGTCAACCTTGTAGGTTGTGGAAGGCTAGGAGAAACAACACTTCCATGTTTATAGTCGTGAGGGGTAGAATTCATTGTTGCCATAATTTTTCTTTCCACTTTTCTTGCCAACCTGAATGCCTTTTCCAATGAATCAGGTTCCCAAAGATGAACCTCATGTTGAATGTTATCCTTTAAAGTCCCTATGGAGAAATCAATCCTCTGCTTCTTTGGAATACCATTTTCCCTTATATTCAATTTTTGAAAGTCCTCAATGTGCTCTTTCATTGAGCACTTTTGTTTGATATTTATCAATTGGCTAAAGAAGGTGTTTCTCTTTGTATCCTCATAATGTGCTACCATTTCCTCCGTGAAAATTGACCACGTCACAAGTGGTTTACGAGAAAAAAGCCCTTTATACCATAAAAATTGGTCCGGTTATAAATATGAAGATGCAATACGTACCTTTTCTAACAATTGCACCTCATGTAGATCAAAATATTTCTCCATCTGTAATATCCAATTTACTAGATCCTTGCCATCAAACTTCCTCATATCACCTTTTCTTGATTTTAGGAGCTCGATCTTGAAATGACTCTAACTCTATAATTTTGGATCTTCCAGTTCTGAAATCACGCCGTGCAGTATCCCTCTGCGTCCTCTTTCCAATGCCACCAGTCTGATCAAAATTGGATTCTTCAAGAAAGAGTTATGCACAATCTCCCAAGATGACCTGATTATATACCTTTTCAGAAGAGCGAACTTGTATGAAGTGCCACGTGTCATTGTTTTGACCTTCGAATCTGAAAAATATATATAGAAAACTACAGTCTGCCATCAGTCTGTAACTTCTTACGAAATTTCAATCTGATGCTCAGAGAGACAGTTATGATGATTTTCCACGGGTCACCTATTTGGGATGTAATTCGGGAGCCTGCGAAAACCCTAAATTTCTTGGATTGTCTCTTAAAATATAGTGAAACAAGATATGCAATTCGGACCTGAGGTTCAGACCGATTTCTTCTCAAATGGGTTTTTTTTTAGCTTCTGACACTTCGTAGCGAAAAAAGTTATAGCGAAAATGCCACGATGACCTATTTGGAGCAGTGAAACCCTAGAATCCAAAGCTCTGATACCAAATGTTATGAAACTAGATCACAAAAAGATAGAAAAGAAATATAAACACCTTAGAATTCAACCTCTTCGAGGGGCAACCTCCTTTACATTATACAAATGAACAATTCTTGGATGATACAAATGAGATGACCTCCTTTCTATATATAGGAGTCTAAGGGGTCATAATATAATCAGAGCTGACATAACAATAATAATGTAAGGGCACAATAATAACAATAGTGGGCTTCTAGGAGATCATCTAGCAAATATTGGCTCCCTCAGTTAGAAAAGTTCAAGGCAAAGATTCAAGCATGGGGATACTCCTGGCTGAATGTTGCAGGCAAAACAGTCTTAATAAAATTTGTTCTCAACAGCTTGCCTCTATTCCAATTCTCAGGGCTTCTCGCTCTGACAATCATCCTAAGCAAAATGGAGGAATACATAAGGAGGTTCTTCTGGAAGGGAGGGAGACAAAATGAAAAAAAGATCCCTCTTGTCAGCTGGGATATCATCTCCAAGCCGCTGTGGGAAGGTGGCCTAAATTTCAAGAATCTTCGCCAACAGAACGTGGCAATGGCTGCAAAAATTGTTTGGAGGATCATCGCCCCCAATCCTGGCTGGGCCCAAAAGGCGCTCTGGAAAAAATATTTCAGAGGTCCAAGAGCCAGATGCTTAGACAATGTGATACGCCGGCCAAATTCGACATTCCTCAAATTATATGACAGAGCAGCATCACTAATCTCCGCCCACTCCTACTGGATACCAGGCAACGGGAAAAAAATTAATATATGGTCGGACAGAATAATGAACAAGGAGCCAATTGAAACCAGAGCATCCATAAATTTGCTGCGCTGTTGGATGGACAGCGAAGGCATGCAAACCTTGTGGGATATTTCATGCTGGAATGATGCGAAATGGGCAGGCTGGAAGCATTTACATGTGCCGGACAACCTGATCTCAGAGTGGACCACGCTCCTCGACGTCCTCCATGGTCTGGCACCAACGCATTCGCGGAAGAGAGATGAGATGGGCTGGGGGCCAAAAGGCAGCGGATATACAGTCGCACAGGGGTATGCTAAACTTACCAAGCGACCTCATGTTCCTACGAATCCAGCTCCTTGGAAAGGCATCTGGCAACTACCCTCTTGGCCCAAGGTCGATTTCTTCGCCTGGGTTTACTGCCACGGAAAATTTTTAACTTATGATAACTTGCAAAAGAAAGGCTTCCACGGCCCTTCCATCTGTCCTCTGTGCAATGACAACGCTGAGACAGCAGTCCATCTAATGCTAGATTGCAGCTTCTCCAGGCAGATTTGGTCCTATTTTACCCACGACCTGGATCCTAATTTCACTGTTCCTCGCTCCACATCTGAACTTTTCTCTGAATGGGCAAACAGATTTCCAGGACCTCCTCCTAAAAATCTGATTATCAAAGCATCATGGGCTGTCCTCCCAAAAATTATTTGTTGGCAGTTATGGATAGAGCGTAATAAAAGAATTTTTAGAAACACAAAACAGAGCCACAAAGTCCTAGAAACCAAAATTAAAAGTCACATAAAGGAGTGCTTGATTGATCTAAAAGACGACTCCAATCTCAGACAGCAGGACATAGCATGGGGATCAACGCTAGAACTTCAATTTCATCCAGCAGTCAAAAAAGCCCCCACTATCAAAGAATGGCAAATAAGAAAGCCCGAGAATGACTTCCAAGAGTGGCTTAAATCGCAAGCAAGGCACTCACTTTTCTTTGACGGAGCAGCAAAGGGAAATCTGGGCAAAGCTGGTGCAGGAGGTGTTGTTCTAAATCAAACCGGGGAAAAAATTCACTCCTACGCTTGGGGTCTTGGTTACACTACCAGCATCCAAGCTGAGGCCTTAGCCCTCTTCCAAGGACTCAAGACCCTTAAAGAACTGGACATTAATGAAGCAACTGTCATAGGCGACTCTCAAGTCATTATAAATGCAATGGTTTCCAGCAATCCAGTACCGGACCTCAATCTAGCAAGGCTGATCACCAGGATCAAAGGCTTGGAAAGCAACTTTCAGGATTTGAAGTACTACCATGTGTTGAGAATCCACAATAAAAAGGTGGACATCGAAGCTAATAAAGTTGCCCGTCTCTCTGCTGGGACTAAGCTGAAAGAGGAAGAAGAATCATGGGAACCCATTCCATAATTAGACTGCTGCCATGTTCTACTGCCTATTACTAAAACAATTCGTTTGTATTTTCAAGTGGGGGAAAATCTCTGAAAATAACTCAGCAGGGGTCTATCCAAGGAAGAATCATGTAAGTCTCAGCTACATTCTTAGTGAAGAAATGCATCAAGACAAAGAAGCACATAATGTAATCAGATTTTGGCATTCTGCCCAAGATTAATACAAAGCTCCATAACCGTTCCTGTAAAAAAAAAAAAAAAACAATAGTGGGCTTCTATGGGGCACAATAATAACAATATGGGGACTACATGGGCACGACGATATAATAAGCGGGTTGTACTAATAACAATAAGGGGTTACACTAGTAGTATAGGGACCTAACAAATTATTTGAAAACCCCAAGTTTTCCAAAATATATCGAAATTGAAGTGTTGATTGGTTAAGGAGTGAAACCTGTAAACGAAGGCTCACCCTTCACTTTTGAGGGTTAATCACATGTTATATAATCACCACATCTCCAAAGACAAGTGGATGATCAAACCAATTATTTATTCTTTAGAAAATTTTGGTCCATGAAACGAGATTAAGAAAATATTATTCATTAATATTATATAGAGAATGTATATGCTCTAGTATTTATATATAAGACTTACCAATCTCTTGGATATGATAATCTTCATAGATCATAAGTTGTTACAAGAAAGATTGTTTGGACATATAATATTATAGGGACACAAGCTTTGCAAAGGAATTGATGCTCTTTGAAGCTATCATAATACACATGATGTATTTGCAAAAAGAAAAATAAAATGTGATTTAAAGCACATTCAAGGATGTTTATGAGTAGGTGCTTTTGAATACATTGGGATGAAATCAAAATTATGAGCACTTCATTTAGCATGATACAATTCTTCAAACTCTTCCTTGTCAACTAGAAACAAATGGTCATTTTCCCTTATGACATTTATCTCGTCGATCTCTGCACCATCTTCACTAAATACTTTAATAGGATGAAACCCAAACTTTAGACCTGCATGTACACAATAATAATTGTATATTTCAATGCTTGTTTAATGAGTTTTCAAGTATAAATATAACACATGGATTGATAAATTATTTAGTAATGAAATACTCACCAGCCATTTTAAGTAGATAGTCTATTGTGTTTGGCAAGATTACCAATTTTCCTAACTTTGTACACTGCTTATTTTTGCTAGGATGGTTCTTATAGATTATTACTCTAATAGGAGGAGCTTCACATATAGAGCTTTGCTGGAAATTGCGCCAAGAAATGTCGGACAAACTTTTTGCTCCATTTGTAGTCAACATTGTAAAACGTGAGAGTAGATATTCATAAGACCAATTTTCATTGCCTGATTGCTTTGATCCATTAAAATGCTGGAAATAGAAGAAAATGTCAATAATATAACAATATATGCATACATACCTACATTAACATCATTACAGATAAAGTTAAAATGAAAGACACTCTCTCTTTTGATCCTCAACTAACAAAGCATATAACAAGATAGCTAACATGGTCACATGTTAAACAAATAATTTCCATGATAAAATCATATGTATGTTTACATGGTATTTTTCTTATATTTGAAAGAAGTTTCCATTGCTTTAAAAAAATATACTTAAAAAAACATGTCACTCTTACAAAAATATACAAAAAAAATAGTATAAATTGTATAGATTGAAAATAAGCTTCATCTAGAGTTCTTATTATATGACTATAGATAATTACTAATTGAGCACAGAGGAAAATAGGAATTATGAAAATTGCTAACAATTTAAGGAAAACCTAAATTAACATGGCTACTCTCTTCATTGCCCTTCTTCCATGACGATGAAAGAAATTATAGTAGATAGCACATTGAGAAGTACTATGATGGAGCAACTAAAGAAATCTAGAAATTGTTGTAATGTTGTCATTGATTTCAAAGTTAGGGGGAGACTCTAATTTGGATAATGTGTTAGGGATAGTCCCAGCCAAGCCAAAGGAAGCACATGATTGAGTTGACTTTTATTAACAGGAGACCCAACTAAGCAAATTAGAGCACACACTAAAACTTTTATAAATAATTCAATTGGTGAGAACAATGGAGTATGGAAAATGATATGAAGCAATGTGATTTGAGGTGTGAGGGGTAGAGTAGCTTGGAGTAATAAGGCTCGAGGAGTAGAGATATAAGGTGCAAAGAATAGAGAAATGTGGAGCAAGGAGGCTTGAGGAGCATATATTTGAGGCAGACAACAAGCATGTGGTGTGAAGTTTACAATGCGGAAAAATCTAAGGCACAGGAAGAGGCAAATAGTTAGTAAGACCAAAAAACCTCAAAATTCGCTATAACAGGCAAGCCTTCAAATTTCAATAATTGTTGAGCCACTTGGTCAGTTAAATAGGAACTAGTTGACAAGGTTTTGTTGTCAACCAACAATCTATCTATCAAACACTTGACATATCGATATTTCCATAAAAGGCTTGGCCTGCATTTTTCTTGATATCTCGATATCTATTAAGCCTTTGGACATAGTGCTTGGTCGCGTGATGCTTAAGTTATAACACTTGGAGCTTAAGCTCCTTAGCATATCACCTACTAGAACATTTTGTTCAAGCACATGTTCACAAATATTTTGTTATCCCAATACCCAATAAGCACTTGGTCATAACCTTGCTCATGAAGGTGCTTAAGTGTAGCACTTGAGTGCTAAAGGCCCTTGGCATATCGCCTACCAAGACATTTCGTTAAAGAACATGTTTGCAGTTCTTTGATATCTTAATATTGGATAAGCACCTAGTGTAGTGTCTTATTTTTTTCTAGTATAGTTTTGTCACTCCTATCAAGGGTGATTTTTGATGAGTTATATATATGGCAAATTAATCACTTGATTGAGGAACAATGTTTTATATACATATTTATATTTCCTTTTGTGTTTATGTATGGCAGATTGATCACTGGATTGTGGAACAATGTTTTATATAGTTATATTTTCTCTTATGTGTGGTATCTTTGATTATCTGTATTAGATGGCTTTGGTTAAGTAAATGTTATGCATATGTTTCTCTTTTTGCATCTGATTTATGAAGCAGGTGTATGACATGGATGGTGATCCAAGATTGAGACACATAGACCCCTGAATGCTCATGGTTATGTGGAATAGATGGTTAATTATAATTTATGGATGATACATGATTTATGTGATTATATATGTCTAATATTGTACTAAGTAGGATGTGGTAGGGGACCTGGTCATTTTCCAACAAGGATGTTCAATTATGAATGACTATGGAATTCATTTCTTCAAAACCAAAATGACTTTGGAAGTCATGCACCATTCTTGGTAAAATGCGATTAAGTTAATTTCATTATGAAATTCATTTGATTCCTTTGATCTATGAGATTGTAATGTGTGCAGGTCTTTGAACAAGGCCTTACCAGTGAACCATCAGATGGGTAAAAAAGCTCACAATTAGTGCCATTAGGAGAAACGTGGAATTTCAAAGCACAGTAGATGAGAAAGCATAGAAATTAGGGCGTGAAGTCTTAAATCCAAGAAATATAAAGACATGGAGTCTTTTATATTTAGGGCGCGAAGTCCTGAATATTTAAGAAGATCAAGTTTTGGAATCTTAGATCTTTGGAGTAGATTAGGGCGCGGAGTCCTCAATCTACTAAGGCACGAAGATGCATGAAAAAGGGGTGGGAAATCCCTATTATCTGGAAGAAAAATACCACTCATGGATGTTGAAAATCGACAGCTCATGGATGAATTTCATTCTCACAATTTTGGAATGACTTTCTAAAAATAGAAAGTCATGTCTAGCATCTCAAGTGCAACTTTCCAAAAATAGTAAATCACTTTAAGGGTTATGGTTGTAAGTGTTTGACAAAATGCCTCAATGGCTGTACATTTCATGCTTGCAAACTGTTCAACATAATGCTTCAATGGTTGTAGCTAATTACATTTATAAATTGTCCGTAAATATGATTAAGTAAATTTAGGATTTGCAACCAAGGTCTTTCTCGAAATATCTCAATGAATAAGCATGACAATTCCATTGAATTAAAAATCCATGTTGACAAAATCAAATTTGGGTAAGTGAATTGTTTTAATGTTAGCTCACATATGAATTCATAATCATTGGAAACCACTCCTTTAGAAGTTGAATTATCTTGTTTTCCTTTCCTTTTTGTTACCAAAGAATATATAGGCATGTTATTTAAAACAAAATCAAATTAGTCACTCTTAAACACATTTAATAGAAATAGAATGAACAATTGGAAATCGTGGTTTGTAGATATTGATATTATTTATCCCACTAAAGACCCTATCATTTAAATGTGATTTTAAGCTTGAGAAGCAAGTATTATGGTTGTAAGTTTTGGATCTTGACGAACCATGACCCTGTAGCTTTGATGAGAAGATTAAAATTACCATGGGTTAGTTAGTAGAAATTAGTGTGTAGTGTAAATGATACAATTGAAAAAAAATATATATAGATATATGACGTTGCATTAACTTTTATGTCTTAAAAACTCAAAATAAAATAAAATAATATCGCATTTTGAGTCATCCTTAGTATACTACGGATGGTTGGTAGGGTGGGACCTTACATATGGTATCAGAGCCAAGTTAAAACTCTAGCACCTAGGGCTTTCCTACTAATATTTATTTACTTACCTGAAATTTCCTTGGTCAGGTTCAGTAATCACGGAGAGAAAATCAAGGAGGAGGAAGGAAGTCTCATCTCCACCTCCCCAAGCTAGAGAATCTGAGCAAATATCCATCATGCAAGTAAGGGATATGATGTTATCTTTCGAAAAGATGATTGAAGTCTTGATTAGTAGGGTTGGGAGAAATCCTTCAGTACCTAGTTCTTCATCTCAAGCATAGAGGCAAGAAATACCATCTAATGGAGATGTACATAGAGAGTTGGAAAAAGTTAAGCTTCCTATCTTTAAGGGTACCACAAAAGGGGAGGTAGCAGAAGCTTGTTTGGAAAACATGTGCCTATGTTTTGAGTTGCACAACTATTCTAGTAACCAAAAGGCAAAGTTGGCTATATACCAACTTAAGGAGAGTGCACTATTATGGTGGAGGAACATAGAATCCCAATTGGGATACTCCATGTCTACCTTGACATGGGAACGATTTGAAGAGGAATTTCGAGCAAAGTACCTTTCTGCTAAATACTTGGAGAGGAATTTGAATGAGTTCCGTGATCTTAAGCAAGGAACTAAGACAATCCTTGAATATGAAGTGCGATTCATGGAGTTTCTTAGATATGTTACCCATCTAAATACTGAAGCCCTCAAGATAAACAAGTTTTTGTATGGGTTGAATCCTATTATAAAGGAAAAGGTGTGCATTTTGAGGCCTACTGCGTTGCATGAGGCAGTGCAATAAGCAATTATAACCAAGAAAGAATTGTTGGGGAACAAAGGTGGGGATCAAATGACAAATCTATCATTCCATGGGAAACCTCCTCAAAGGGGATGCCAAGATGTAAGAAATAAGTTAGGTGGTTCATATCATTAGGGATTTCAAAAGAATCATACTTTTAAGAACCAAAGAAATAACCTAAGGCAACATCTTCAACAAAGTAATGCTCGCACTCAAGAATCACCTAATAAAAGGGTCAAATTTATGAAAACTACTCCCACTAATGGATGTTGGACTTGTGGAGGACCTCATTATGAGCGAGATTTCCCTGAAAAGAAGACTGAAGCACAATCGGAGCAGGAACAAGCCATTGTTAGAGATATGGGCAGAGCCCATAAGATTCATGCAGTTGTGAAAAATCACCAAGTCGAGCATCAGTCTACAGTGCTTGAAGCATCTGGTAAGCTAAATTCTATGGTTGTTACTATTTTGATTAATCCTAGTGCAACTGAAAGTTTTATTTCTTCTAATGCTTTATTGAAATATAAATTGGTGGCAATAGAGAAAAATGATTTTTAATCAAGTTGAGATGGCCTGAGGGCGATCTCAAAAGGTTGAATGCTTAGTGTAAGAGTGCCCTTTAGACTTGGGAGTGTGCGTCACAAATGTGAGTCTTTATGTGACGACACTTGGTCAATATGATGTGATAATTAGGATGGAATGGCTCGAAGCCACTGGGCTGTGCTTAATTGTCGAAGAAAAACCCTTCATTTTTTGAGTTCTCCATGGGCTGATATATGGTTCTCCATGGGGAAAGGAGACATGTTTCTTTAATTTTATCTCATTTTTGCAAATGAAGAGAAGTCTTAGGAAAATATGTCAAATGTATGTTGTAATGAATTTAAATGAGGGAGAGCTTTCATCCTTTGAACAATATACTTTCCTTTCAGAATTCTTTGATGTCTTTCCAGAGGATTTTCCCGGTTTACCTCCAAAGCGAGAGATTGACTTCTCCATAGAGCTAAAGCATGGTACCGAACCTATATCCAAAGCTCCCTACCGAATGTTTATTGTTGAACTTCGTGAATTGCGAGTACAACTTCAAGAGTTAATGGATCGAGGTATGATTAGACCTAGTGTTTCACCTTGGGGAGCTCCTATGATATTTGTAAAGAAGAAGGATGGATATCTTCAACTCTGTGTTGACTACAAGCAATTGAATCAAGTCAATATTCGAAATCAATATCATTTGCCTCACATTGATGATCTATTTGATCAAATGAAGGGAGCCACCATATTCTCTGAGATTGATCTTCAATCTAGATATCATCAGCTCAGAGTTAAAGAAGAGGATATTTCCAAAACTGCTTTTCGAACTCATTTTGATCATTATGAGTTCATGGTTGTTCCTTTTGGGTTATCTAATTCCCCATGAGTGTTTATGAGTATGATGAATGGTGTATTTCGGAAGTACTTGGACACATTTGTACAAGTGTTCCTTGATGACATCCTAATCTCTTCAAAGTCCCCAGAAGAGCACAAGAAACACCTGAGATTGGTGTTGCAATCCTTAAGATAAAATAAACTTCATGCAAAAATGTCCAAATGTTCTTTTTTCCAATAAAAAATCCATTACCTTGGACACATTGTCTCTAGTGAAGGCATCATTGTTGACCCAGCAAAAATCGATACAATTTCAGAATGGCCAACACCTTCTAATGTGCATGAAAGTCTATAGCTTCATGGGTATGGTAGGATATTATCAGAGATTTGTGGAAGGGTTTTCAAAAATAGCCATCCCAATCACGTCATTGCTTAGGAAGGGAGTACGATTTAATTGGACAAATGAGTGTAAGCAAGCATTTTCCAAGCTCAAACAATGTTTGACTACAACTCCGATACTTAAGGTTCTAGATATGGATAGACCATTTATAATATGTACCGATGCATCAAAAGATGGATTGGTTGTGTTATTATCACAAGATGGTAGGTTGATTGCATATGCATCTAGGAAGTTAAGACCGCATGAGAAAAACTATGCAACCCATGATCTAGAACTAGTAGCTATAGTTCATGCCTTGCAACTTTGGCAACATTATCTGGTGGGAAATAAATTTGAATTGAAAACAGATCACAGAAGTTTGCAACATATATTTATTCAAAGTGATCTGAATGCTAGGCAAAGAAGGTGGTTAGAACTCCTAAGTGAATATGATTTTGACATAACTTACATCAAGGGTACATTGAACAAAGTAGTCGATGCACTCAGTCGAAGACCACACATCTTTTCAGTAATTCCATTGAAGATTGATTTACGGGAGCGCATATTGAGGGCACAAGATGTAGATGAATGATGCAAGGAAGTTAAAGTTTCTCTTTATGGGGAGGAGGCTAAGAAAATCAAGGTAGAAGGGTATTCTTGTGATGACGACGGTATGGTGAGATTCATGCAAAAGATTGTAGTTCCATATCAAGATGGGCTTCGTGAGTTAATTATGAAAGAAGCTCACCGTGCAACATATATGGCTCACTCGAGAGTCCAGACGATGTATGTTGATTTAAAGAAAAAATTCTTTTAGGCAGTCATGAAGAAGAATGTGGCAAATTTTGTGGCAAAATGTTTGGAATGTCAGCTAGTTAAAGCAGAACATGGTCATCCAACAGGATTATTGCAACCACATAACATTCCTAAGTCCAAATGGGAAGAAATATCTATGGAATTTATTGTTGAATTAACTGAAACAACCAAAAGGCATAACTCCATTTTGGTGGTGGTAGATAAGCTTACTAAGAGTGCCCATTTTATACCTGTTAGATATACTTACAAAGCATCTAAAATAACACAAGTATTTATCAAGGAGATTGTTAGACTTCATGGTTTTCCTAAGAAAATCATATCAGATAAGGCCTTTATATTCACAGGAAGATTTTGGACTAGTTTCCAGTGAGCCCTTCAGACACAATTAAATTTTAGTACAACTTATCATCCGGAAACTGATGGTCAAACTGAAATAGTAAATCAAGTGTTAGAGGACATGCTTAGAATGTATGTAATGGATCAAAAATCTAAGTGGGAAGATTATCTTCCTCTAGTGGAGTTTGCTTACAATAACAATTATCACCGCTCCCTTGGTATGGCACCTTATGAGCTATTGTATGGAAGACCATGCGGAACACCTTTAAGTTGGGAAAGATTAGAGGACACAATCTCGGTAAGTCCTGAAATGCTTCAAGAAATGGAAGAACAAGTGTGCCATATAAGGCAAAGATTAAAGGAGGCACAGGATAGACAAAAGAGCTATGTTGATATGCATTGAGTGGATCATAGTTTAAAGAAGGGGAGTAACATAGTTACCGATCAAACGGGAACTATTACCTCAAAACAAGTACTCGAGCCCAAAAATCCCAAAAAAGACATGAAAAAACACCTTAAAATAAAAAAGTGTTGATGCCAGAATAAGATTTTTTTTTCAGAGTAAATTTTCAATATTTTTTAAAAATAACAGTGAAAAACAAAAAGCCATTTTGTTTGGTGCAAAAAACACCTTGAAATCGAAAAGTGTTGATGCCAAAATAACAATTTTTTCTTTTCTTTTTAGGGTACATTTTTTAGCAATGATGTTAAAAACAAAATATCGTGATTCTGAAAAAATTTAAATTTCCAATGATTTTCAAGTATGACATTAACGATAAAATATCACATCTTTGAAAACCCTTAAAATTCCAACGATTTTTAAGCATGACATTAAATTTAAAATATCACTTCTTTGAAAAACCTTAAAATTCCAACAATTTTCAAGCATGGTGCTAAGAAAACATATTTATAATTGGTTTCAACCATAACATTAAAGATAAAATATCACGACTTAGAAAAACATTAAAAATCTTGACAATTTTTCAACCATGGAATTAAAACCAAAGATTATGACTACAAAACAATCTTAAATTTTCAAAATATTTTAAACATGACATTATGGAAAAAATTTATGACTAAAAAAACTTTAAAAATGAACACATGAATGAAAGAGTTATTATACCAAGAGTAATTTTTTTAAAATGCTAAATGTATAGTGATTTTGAAATCTTAGCCTAAGACAACCTAATACATTGCGAACAAAATTTAAAAATCAACTACCAAATTGACACATAGTGTAGGTAAGCTCAACCCATTGTAATGAAAACTTAAAGACCAACCATGAAATTAACACATTGTGGGACATACTCGATTCATTCTAACGAAAAATTTAGAATCAACTATCAAATTGCACATAATGGGATCGGGTTGCTAGACAAGCATCGACACATACCTTACAAAATATATATATAAGAAAACAAAAATTCAAATATTGAAAAGAAAAAAATAAAAAATAAAAGTAATAAAACATAAAAATACATGACAAAAAAAATCAAATATAAAAAATAGATAGAAATGAAAAAATTCAAATATTAAAAAAAACAAAAAAGAATAAAAAAACACAAAAAATCAAAAGAAAACTAAAATTCAAATATGGAAAATAATAATAACAATAATAACAAGTAATAAAACATGATAAAAAAAAAAAATCAAATATAAAAATATATAGTAATGACATAAGAAAAACTATAAAATGTAACATAAAATTAACCATACCATGTAAAAACAAAAACGAGTAAAAATAAAATATTACAAAAATAAAATACAACATTAAAAAAAATTAAAAACTACAAAAAAAATAGGGTTCGACCCCGAGGTCCAACTAGCTAGCAGTGACAAGGGGACGATTCATGACAAAAAATAAATTAAATTTCATAAAAAAAAAATAATAATAAATAAATAAATAAAAAATTAGCTTGTAAAAATGAAAATTTTAAATAAATAAAAATTAAAAGAAAAACCATTTTTTAAGTAAAAAAATAGAAACATCATTTAAAAAAATGTTAAATAAATATCAAAAAATAAAATTTAATAAAAAAATAAAAACAAAAAGATTCAAAACAATTAAAAAAATAAATTTAAAATTAAAATTAAAAATATTTTAATTAATTTTTTTTTCTAAATATATTTTAAAATTTAAATTAAATATATATATATATATATATATATATATATATATATATGGAGTTGTCTTTAAAGAGACTTTTTGGAAGCTTTTCCGGTAGGTTTTTCCGGTCAAATTTCTCTAAAATCCGGCAGCAATTTATTGAAATCGCAAGTTTGATAGCTAATTTTTACACAATCAAAGCGTCCCAGGGTTTTTTCAGGGTGCTGAATCCAAATATGCACTTAAAAAACCATTTTAAATCATACAAATCAAGATTTAACCTTAATTTTTTCCGTCAGATTCCGTCACCGGAATCTCCAAAAAGTCGCACTAAAAACAACTCCTATTTAATATATATATATATAATATATATATATATATATATATATATATATATATATATATATATATATATATATATATATAAATTAAAAATAATAATAATAATAAATAAATAAATAAACAGTTAAAAAAAAAAAACAATTAAAAGAAAAAAAAAAAAAAAACAAACAAACAAACATAACCCCCCTCACCCCGTCCCCTCCTGCTCCTCCCCCACCCGACCCGACGCTCCTCCCTCCCCTCTTCCCTCCTCCACCTGACCCACACTCCACTTCCCCCCCTTTCCAACCGATTGCTACCCCACCCCACTGTCGTCGCCTCCCTTACCCTCGTCCCTCCCGCTCTCTCCCGTCCCCTCTGCCCTCCCCCACACCACTCCCTCACCCCCCTCGTCCCTCCCCTCCCCGTCGGGGCTCCCAACCAGCGGCCAAGAGGCTGCAGGCCGATTCCGAGAATCGGCTTGCAGGCTCTTGGTCGCTGCTTGGGGGCCTGGGCAGGGGGGGGGGAGGGGAGGGCCGAGGGGGTAGGGTGTGGGTCGGGTAGGGGACGGGAGAGGGGAACAGAGGGAGAGGGAGGTACGAGGGTGAGGGAGGGCACAGGGGTAGGGTGGAGTGGGCGTCGGGTGGGCGAGGGGCGGAGAGGGGATGGGAGCAGAGGGGGGGTAAGGAGGGGAAAGGGGTGAGGTGTGGGTCAGGTGCGGGAGGAGAGAGGGGAGGGATGAGGGTGAGGGAGAGGGGTTAGGTCAGGTGGGCGAGGGGTGGCAAGGAACGGGGGTGAGGGGGGTTATGTTTTAATTGTTTTTATTTTTTATTTTATTTTTCATTGTATTTTTTATAACATATATAACTTTATATTGTTTTTTTTATATCGTTTTTTTTAATTCTTTATTTTTTTTATTTTATTTTTTATTTTATTTATTTTATTATTTTTTAATTGTTTTTATCTTTTAATTCATGTTTTTTTTTAATTGTTTTGATTTTTGATTTTTGATTTTTATTTTTTTAATATTTTTTTTATTAATTTTTTTTAAGGTTATTTCTCTATTTTTATAATTTTGATTTTAAAAATATTATTCTTAAATTTTTATTTTATTTTATTTTTAATTTTTAACTTTGTTTATTTAAATTATTTAATTTAAATATATTTTTTCTTTTATTTTAATTTTTTTTTGTTATTATTTTAAGTTTTATTTTTTTGTAATGAGGTTTTTATTATTGTTTTTTTTATTTTTTATTTTTTTTTTAAATGTTTTTAGATTTTTTTTTATTGTGGATCAATTTGTTTTTCTTTAAATTTTATGTTGTTTTTTCAAAAATCATTTATTTATTTATATTTTTTTCATTAATTTTTTATTCAATTTTTTTTAATTTTACAAGTTAATTTTGGTTTTTTTTTACATTTTTATAGGTTTTTTAATTTATTTTTTTCATTTTTTATATATTTTTTTGTATTTGAATTTTTTTGTCATGTTTTTATTATTATTATTTTTATTGTTTATTACTAACATGAAAATCACCAACATTTAAAAAAAAAATATCCACACTTAATTCATTAGAAAATTTAAAGTGTAAAAACTAAGCCCTCTAAACAAAAAGGGTTGATGCTCATCAACCATTTTCAAAATCAAGATAAAAATCACTAACAAAAAAAAATGTTCACACTTAATACATAAAAAAATTTAAAGTGTAAAAAATAAGCCCTCTAAAAAAATGTGTTGATGTTGCATCAACACTTTTCAAAATCAGCATGAAAATCACTAACATTTAAAAAAATGTGTTGATGTTGCATCAACACTTTTCAAAATTAGCATGAAAATCACTAACATCGAAAAAAAATGTTCATACTTGATACATAACAAAATTTAAAGTGCCAAAAATATGCTAAAAAAAAAGTGTATTCTAGCATCACCACTTTTCAAAATCGGGTGATCTTTTGCTACCTCAAAAAAACGGGTACCAATTCACTTTCTCATTTGATCGGTAACTATGTTGAGTTTTTTTTCTTCGAATAAAACCTCAGGAAAGCTCTATTAGGTTTGGGAAAAGATCTAAGCTCTCCCCTCGATTTGTTGGGCCTTTTGGAATCATCGAAAGGGATGGACATGTGGCATATCGTCTTACTTTACCACCAGTTTTTCATCGTATGCATGATGTATTTCATATTTAGGTACTATTTAAGTATGTTCATGATCCTTCTCACATTTTAGATTGGCATCAATTACATGTAATAGATGAAGGGATTATGAAGGCAGAGCCAGTTTGCATTTTGGACCATCGCACTCAACAGCTCAGACATCGCATGGTGGACCAAGTAAAGGTCCAATGGGATTCGTACAGTCCTAGTTTCGCCACTTGGGAAGATGCATCTTCTATGCGTCATGAGTTTCCTTTTTTGTTTCGTCAAACTTTGGGCCAAGTTTATTCCAAGAGGGGGAGTATGTAGTGTCCTATTTTTTTCCTAGTATAGTTTTGTCACTCCTATAAAGGGTGATTTTTGACGAGTTATATATATGGCAGATTGATCACTTGATTGAGGAATAATGTTTTATATACATAGTTATATTTCCTTTTATGTTTATGTATGGAAGATTGATCACTGGATTGGGGAAAAATGTTTTATATAGTTATATTTCCTCTTATGTGTGGTATCTTTGATTATATGTATTAGATGGTTTTGGTTAAGTAAATGTTATACATATGTTTCTATTTTTGCATCTGATTTATGAAGCAGGTGTATGACATGGATGGTGATCCAGGATTGAGACACATAGACCCATGGATGCTCATGGTTATGTGGAATAGATGGTTAATTATGATTTATGGATGATACATGATTTGTGTGATTATATATGTCTAATATTGTACTAGGGAGGATGTGGTAAGAGACCTGGTCATTTTCCAACAAGGATGTTCAATTATAAATGACTGTGGAAGTCATTTCTTTAAAACCAAAATGACTGTGGAAGTCATGCACCATTCTTGGTAAAATGTGATTAAGTTAATTTCATTATTAAATTCATTTGATTCCTTTTATTTATGAGATTGTAATGTGTGCATGTCTTTGAAAAAGGCCTTACCAACAAACCATTAGATGGGTAAAAGCTCACAATCAATACCATAAGGAGACGTGTGAAGTTTCAAAGCACAGTAGATGAGAAGGCATGGAAATTAGGGCGCGGAGTCCTAAATCCAAGAAAGATAAAGACATGGAGTCTTATATATTTAGGGTGCGGAGTCCTGAATATTTAAAAAGATCAAGTTGTGGAATCTTGGATCTTTGGAGTACATCAGGGCGTAGAGTCCTCAATCTACTAAGGCACGAAGATGCATGAAAAAGGGTGCGAAAAAACTATTCTTTGGAAGAAAAATACCACTCATGGATGTTGAAAATCAACAACTCATGGATGAATTTCCTTAAATAAAATTTCATTCTCACAATTCTGGAATGACTTTATAAAAATAGAAAGTCATGACTAGCATCTCAAGCACGACTTTTCAAAATAGAAAATCGCCTTAAGGGTTATGGTTGTAAGTGTTTGACAAAATGCCTCAATGGTTGTACATTTCATGCTTGCAAACTGTTTGACATAATGCTTCAATGGTTGTAGCTAATTACATCTATGAATTGTCCGTAAATATGACTAAGTGAATTTAGGATTTGCAACCAAGGTGTTTATGGAAATATCTCAATGAATAAGCATGATGATTCCATTGAATTAAAAATCCATGCTGACAAAGTCAAATTTGGGTAAGTGAATTGTTGTAATGTTAGCTCACATATGAATTCATAATCATTGGAAACCACTCCTTTAGAAGTTGAATTATCTTGTTTTTCTTTCCTTTTTTTAACCAAAGAATTCATAGGCATGTTATTTAGAACAAAATCAAATTAGTCACTCTTAAACACATTTAATTGCAATAGAATGAACAATTAGCTTATTGGAAATTGTGGTTTGTAAAGATTGATATTATTTATCCCACTAAAGACTCTATCATTTAAATGTGATTTTAAGCTTGAGAAGCAAGTATTATGGTTGTAAGTTTTGGATCTTGACGAACCATGACCTTGTAGCTTTGATGAGAAGATTAAAATTACCATGGGTTAGTTAGTTAGTAGAAATTAGTGTGTAGTGTAAAGGATACCAATGAAAAAAAAATATAGATATATGACCTTGCATTAACTTTTATGTCTTAAAAACTTAAAATAAAATAAAATAATATTGCATTTTGAGTCAGCCTTAGTATAATACTGATGGTTGGTTACACCTAGTCACAACCCCATTCTCAAAGGTGCTTCGGTGTAGCACGTAAGAGCTAAAGGCCCTTAACATATTACATGTTGGGATTTTATGAAAGGTGTAGTTTAAAATTTCTCTGGTTCCTAATATTCGATAAGGCCTCAGTTATAGTGCTTATTCACAAAGGCACTAGGTTATAACACATAAGGACTTAAGAACCCTCAACACATTTCCATATCAAAAGTTTGGTTAAAACATAATGTCGTAGTTATCCTAATATCTCGATATATCGGTGCCTAGCCTTATCAACTGATAGAAAGGTCATCAACATTTGACATAAATAGTTGTCGTCATATAAGCTCCAAAATTCTTGGTTTTACAGGGATTTTTAGCATTGCACAATTTCAATTATTTCCTAATATTATGGTGGAAAGGCAGAATTCGATGCTTGTGACCCCTAGCACCGCCAGTCACAACAACACATAGAGAAATTTCCAACAAATGTTGTTCGTCACAACAGAGTTTTGCACACCGAGATTTTATAAAGTAAATTACTTATCAATCCTCTAGTATCTGATAGACCAATTTTCTATGTTGTTAACTAACAAAGAAATTGTAGACAACTGACCGAAATATTTCCTATCTAGAGGACCAAAAGGAAGTTAGTTTCGTGGCAATTTCTGACACTAACTCTTTTGGGCATTTCTTTTGGTATCTTGGTATTACAGTAAGCGCAAGGGAATAACACATAGTTAGTTAAATGTGGTTTATACGTTTAGTGTTAGGGTTCTAATTTTTCATCAATTGTACATTATTGATAGTAATAAGCACTTAGTGTTAGGATTGGTGTCTCCAACATGTTGGTGCCTACACATTCTCGAAGCAGAGGAAATTGGTGTCTCTAGTAGGTTGGCACTTACAAATTCTTGAAGTCGATGGGATTGGTCACTCCAGTAGGTTGGTGACTACAAATTTGTGAAATTTAGGGGATTGGTGTCTCCTGTAGGTTGGTGCCTACAAAGAACTATTATATAAAGACGTTCAATGTTTTTCTCTCAAAAGGGTTTCCACATATATATTGTGTTTCATGAACTACTTATGAAAATATTTTCTTATGGTTCTTGAATGTTTAAATAAGTAAAATTGTCTTATACTAATTCAACCCTCCACCCCACTGCCCCACCCCCTCTTAGAGTAAGTGTGAATCCAATAGAAAATTTGTAATGTTGCACAAAAGATTCAAGTAAGATAAGCCATGGGCATAACATCCTCTTCAATCCTCTTATTAAGAGCAGATGGTGGCCAAGTTCTTAGGGTTTAGTATTGAACTTATGCTTATACTTCGGGGGGGTGAATCAATATAAGATTTTTTTTAATGAGCATTCATCAATCATTTTTTTTTTTTTCTCGGCAAAATTAACTACTAGTATATTAATATGTACAGATAACTTTACAAACAGAGAGTCTGGCGACCCAAGGCCTACTGCGGCTCATGGGTTGCATTTTCAAACGAGTACAAATGCCGCGCTGGGCTTTAAGATCAAACATCAAAATACTGAGAGTTTCCAAAACGACCCACGCAGGGGCGATTCCAAACAGACCTACAACCCAGACCAACTATGGAACCTGAAGACATAAACTTGAACATACAAAAAACCAGGCAATCACCAAGGATTTGCGCCCAACAGGAGATTAAGTCCCCACTGCCATGGTGGAAACCGCAAGCAGTACCAGACAGAACAAAAACACAGACAACCATGTGACACAGGAAATTGCGATTATTCTTACCCCGAAGCCCGACATGAGTGCAAAAGGCAAAAACACAGAACCACCCACCAGAGCTAATCCTCTGGCTCTTCTTCCATTGCTGACGGATTGTGCACAGGTTCCGACTGCTCAGAAGCTCGAGGTTGGGATGGGGGTTGAGAGCGGTCCGACCTTGAATTACTCTCCTCACTCGCCGACTCCCCCACTGGGAGCTTCCCTCGACCAATTGCTGACCCTTCCGCATCAGTTGACGGCTCCCCCATTGGGAGTTTGCCTTTGCCATGCATAACATTGTCCTCCGCCAGGACCAGAGATGAGTCTTCTGCGTTCTCCTCCTCAATTTGGGTGAACAGCACAGAAATATGGGCGTTAATGCCTGGATTATCCCCAGAACTACCCAAAGTAAATATAACCGAACCAAAAGCAGGTAACTTGTGCTCCCCACCGCTTGAGCTGCCCACTTCCATGACTTGACAGGGCTGGATAGGGTTGGCTCCCATCCTCCGGTGGCAGTAACAACAACAACAGTGATGATGAATATCAGCAGCTGGAGGGCGAGAGGATTCTCCACGCCAGGTTCCTCTGCGACAAGGTAATCTCTCACGCACCATGACAGCCACCAAGCTTTTGTGCCTTTCCCCAACAGACGAGGTCCAGCAATGGAGCTGCTCCTTCCCCACAACAGACACTCCCCAATTTGGGACAGAGCAACACTTAAATAGGCTAAAGACCAGTCCGAGGAGCGCAGGCGAGTTCTGGTTCGCGGCCCAACACTCCACCTCCTGCCCTCCGCATAGACGCTTAACGCTCTGCAAATTCCTTTTACCATAATGAGCTCCCGTCTCCAGGCATACCACATTCTTAAACCGCCCTCCATTACCAATGAAAAGACCAGCAATTAATGCCTCCCGCAGGCTAACCATACTCTCCCTCGTCTCCATTAAGATAGCTCAGAGGCCGCGTTAGATGAGAGGTACTAGCGGCGGATAACATTTAAGGGTGGAGCTCTATCACGTGGCAGCCCATGGCTGTCATGTGGCTCTCCGTTGAATATCATACTGCCACCCGCATCCGGGGTAATGATCTCTGCAAGGATCAGGCTTTGGCACTCCTGGAGCTGCTGCCTGTTTGTAATGAGGTTTATGTCCCCCGATGCATGAGATTGATCAGACTCTGTCCCGATGTTGGCAAGAAGATCCGCTATTTTGTTGCCCTCCCGCTTGATGTGAGTAAATGAGATGGCCCGAAAATTGCTGAGCTTCTGCGCTAAATCATTTAATCTGGCTTCCAGCCTCCAACTGGGAGCGACTTTCCTGGCATTTGATCCATTTTGAAGACGGATAGCTATATTGATTAGAATTTGGGAGTCTCCTTCTACAATAAGGGGCTGTAGGTGTAGATTCCCTGCTAGTAACATGCCTTGCCATAGTCCTTCCAACTCAGCTGAGTTGTTAGTGTCCCACCCTATGTTCCCAAAGTAGATTCGAATAGGTTTGCCCTCTGAGTCCCAAAGTTGATTGTGTTCCTTCCAGATGTTCCAGAGGACAATTCCCGGAACCATACTCCAAAGATGATTAAGGATCCTGCTATTGTAGGGCTGCATTGGCCATAGTCTTAGGGAGCTGATGATATCCCCTTCCCCCCTGCCGCTTTTCTGACATCTGAAACTAACCTTATTCCATAATTGACTGGCGAACGGGCAGGTATCTAACAGATGCTGAAGAGTTTCCTCATTTTGCGTGCAATTGAGACAGATAGAGGGACCATGGAAGTTCCTCTTTCGGAGCTTGTCCCAGGTGAGTATTTTTTTATGGCTCACCAGCCAGAGAAAGTAGGAAATTTTTGGCCAGGGTCCTAGCTTCCAAATTTTACTCCAAACAGGGTCAGGGGGTGAGGGGAAGTTGCATAACACCCTATATGCTTCAGCAGTAGTATAAGATCCCTTGGGAAGGTATCCCCATCTCAAAATGTCCCTTCCATTGTTCTGCCTGATACTTCTTTTCTTCAATTCGATCGTGAGCTCTTCTTGCTTCTGCCTATCTGCATTGTGGAGAATTAGGTCACTTCCTTTCCATCTTCTGAAGCTATGCTCTGTCTCTGAAGACCAGAATTGGTGAACAGTTTTCTGCTGCTGATCCAGGCCATCAGGAATGAGCGTAGGGTGGAGAGTGTCTTGAAGTTTAGGCAGTTGATTCCAGGCATCAGTCCAAAATCTTGCCGTACATCCGTTCCTTATCTCCCAGAAGCTATGCTTCTGAATTAGCTGATGATGTTGCTTGGCCGCATTCCAAATAGAGGAGCCGTTTTCATTGGGGATGAAGCGGATGAGCTCTTCTTGAGGTCGATTGCCGGCATACTTGGCTGTCCATATTTTACCCCAGGGCTTGTCAGGACTAGTGATCCATTGCCACCAAATCTTGGCATTCATAATGGAATTGCTGTGTTCAGGATCCCTTAATCCAATACCTCCTTTCTCTTTTGGCATGCAGACATTGGTCCATTTCACCAGAGCCCATTTGTGATTGGTAGCTGCGCTGCTCCACAGAAAATTTCGCTGTAGATTTCTTATACTTTTTAAAACCCATTTGGGCGCTGCAAGAATGGAAAACAAGTACAGAGGCATCGCCTGCAAAACAGATTTGATGAGGACAATTCGGCTGGCAAAATTGAGAGTTCTGTAGGTCCAAAGATTGAGACGATTTTCTAACTTCTCCAAAAGGGAACGCCAAGCAGGTTGCTTGAGAGCGGAAGCTGAAAGAGGGGCACCTAGGTATTTAGAGGGCAGAGTGGCAGCAGGGAAGCCCAGGATACGCGTGACAGCAGCTTTGACAGAGGGCGGAGTATGGAAAAAGAAGATCTGGGACTTGGCGCAATTGATGTGCATGCCTGAGGCTTCCGAGAAATCATTAAGGAGGGATTTCAGACGCCGGGCTTCACGGGCAGAGGGATACCCATAAAGCATCGTGTCATCCACGAATTGCTGGTGAGAGGTTGCGGGGGAGTTGTGCACGGAGATGCCGTTGATCTGATGAGAGAGGAGGGCCTGCTTGATATGCCGTCCTAACCCTTCAGCCATTAGGACGAAGAGAAAGGGGGAAAGGGGATCCCCTTGACGGATACCTCTAGAAGGATTAAAAGGGCGAGAGGGAATGCCATTGACGAGAATGGAGAAATGCGTGGAGGTTATCATATTCATTATCCAGCGGATCCAGTGAGGGCAGAAACCAAAAGCTGTAAGCATGCTATGAATGTAGTTCCAGCTTAGTTTGTCAAATGCCTTGGAGAGGTCTAGTTTAAGAAGCATACCTGATTGCTTAGAGAGCTTGAGGGAATGAATGATTTCATGCGAAAGCAGGATGCCATCCATTATGTGCCGCCCTTCCACGTACCCTGACTGTTCCGGAGAGATGAGCCCAGGTAGCAGGGGTTTGAGCCGATTTGCTATGACTTTTGATATTACTTTGTAGATGACATTGCATAACGCAATGGGCCTGAACTTGTCAGGGGTGATGGCGTCCTCCTCTTTGGGGATGAGAGTTATAAAGGTGGCATTGAGAGATGGTAAGAGCCAGCGCGTCGCCCTGGATTCCTCAACTATCTGCCATACCTCCTCCTTTAGCATATCCCAGAAGGCGTGAAAGAAGGTGGTAGAAAAACCATCGGGCCCCGGGGCCTTGCCTTCTTTGAGCTGTTTCATTGCATCGTCCACTTCCTGCTGAGAGATCGGGCGCATTAGGAGTTCATTTTGTTCCTTCGTAATGATTTTTGGGATATTGCTCGTTATTTTGTGGATGGCCTGTCGCCGGTCTTCTCTTTGGTCTTGATGGATCTGTTTGAAGTGGTTGAGAAGTTCCTCTTCAATCTCCTCATGGGTCTCTACTTTTGCTCCAGACTGCTTTTGGATGAAGGGAATATTATTGTGCATTCTTCTCTGAACAGTGGTTCTGTGAAAGAACTTTGTGTTGCGTTCCCCTTCCCTCAGCCACCTAATCCTTGATTTTTGTTTCCAAAGAATTTCTTCCTGCTTTCCTCTGATTTCCAACTGGCTATGGATGAGGCGTTCCTGCTTCAGAGTGTCTTCCGTGTATCCTGCAACAATGATCCTTTGGTGAAGAGTCTCCAGGTCTTGAGAGAGTTTTTGCTGCTCTTTGAAAATGTTTCCAAAGGTTTCCCTATTCCATCTTTTCAGTTGTTCTTTGAGAAATCTTAGCTTTTGCTGAAATTGATACATCTTTGATCCCGCCGGTGGAGTGTATGAGGCCCATAAGGATTTCACAAGATCCCTGAAAGTGGGGTGCGTGAGCCAAAAACCTTCAAACCGAAAGGGTCGTTTGGTTAGATTACCTGGCCGTTGCCATTGTAGTGCTATTGGCCAATGGTCCGAGCCTGAGTGGGCTAGAATGGTTGCTGAGAAGTCCCCTCCTACGTGGACCGCATTGTCAGAAAGAAGGAAGCGATCCAATTTTGAGGCTATCTGGTGTTTGCCTGCCCTGCGATTATTCCAAGTAAAGGTTCCGTTGCAAAACGGCATGTCAATGAGTGCAGTCGCTTGGATGAAGTCCTTGAAGTGACTATCTTCTTGCTCCAATCTGCTTCTGCCTCCCAGCTTCTCTTCAGTTCTAGTTATCATATTGAAATCTCCAGCTACAAGCCAGAGTGGGTATTTTCTGCTGTTGCTAAGAGTTTCAATTGTGTCTAGAAGCGCCATCTTACTTCCTGCGTCTTGTGGGAAGTAAACGTTTGACAAATTACCATAGATATTGGTGCCTAAGATATGAAAAGTTGCCTGAATTAAGTGATGCGCCGCATGAAAATCCGAGAGGGAAACCGCTTGGGTATTCCATGCTATTGCCAGACCTCCTGATGCCCCGGAGGCATCTACTGCTACCGATCTGCATCCAGGCCAGGCTTTCGAGAGTATACTGCCTAGCGCAGTTGAGTTGCACTTGGTTTCTTGGAGGAAGCACAGATGTGGCTTTTCCTTTTTTAACATATGTTTTAACATCCTGAGTTTGCCGGGACTGTTAAGCCCTCTTATATTCCATGATACCAGCTTCATCATTAACTATTGATGGAGGGTTTGTAGTACTTTGTCAACTGTGCATATCTGCCTGAATCCACCAGGATTTTCCCGATCTCTATAGTTCTTTGTAGGTCAGTCTTTCTTCCTCTTTTCTTTGAGTCTTTTGTGCGTGGACCCCCATCCCATTGACTGCCTGACTGTATACCAAGTTGGCTCTGATAGTAAGCTCGAGAAATGACCAATTCGAGCTTATTGAGCTGCAGTTCTGGTATGGCATCGTACGCTTTTTTTTTGCAGGCTATTTCCAGCTCGAGGAGGTCTAAGCCGTGCATGTCGATACTCTCGGGCTCTTCATCCATGACTACCACCTGATTGCTTTCTTCAGTGCTGATCTCATTGTTCTGGGGGCGCTCCAATGTTCCGTCAACCTCCATTTCTTTGATGATATCCGGGGCATCTTTCTGATCCCGTTTGAGAATAGAAGGGGAGATGACTAGAGGGGAGGATTTGAAAGGGGGATGCAATGGAGGGGGAGGCGTCGAGGAGGACGGGAGATCATGAGTGGCTTCAGCGCTGTGAGGTGGATTTTCAGAGTCTTGACCAAGAACGCTAAAGCTGTTCTTGGTTACTGGGCCATGAGACTTAGGGGGCTGGGGTTTGAACCCATTTTGGGGTTTTTTATGAGAACGCTTTTTGCTTGCAACTTTGATGAAACCATCCTGGCCCGGGGAGACAGAGGAGTCGGGAGAGCTGTCTTGGGCATTTTGGGGACAGTCCCTAAAAAGATGACCTAGGGTATGGCATTTACGGCACCGAAAAGGTACATGCTCGTAGTCGAGAGGCTGGATCCATTCCTCATCCCGGTGAGCCAGAGTGACAGAATCAGGTAGGGCTTCATTGAGACGGATAAAAACGCAAATACGGGCATAGGAGATAAACTTACGAGACTTAGTTTCTTCCGCTGCTTTGATGTACTCCCCCACTCCATTTCCTATCCTTTTGAGAGCTTCCTCCTCCCAATATTCATCCGGGAGAGAGTATAACCGGATCCAGACCGGAGCCCAGGTTAGATCTTCCTTATCTGGATTGAATCTGGGTATCCAATCCCTCAGATACAATCCGGCTGAGTTGAAAAAGTATGGCCCTCCCACCAATATTCGGTGCTTGTCCTCCAAGCAATAGAATATTGCCGTGAAGAAACCTTTTGGTCCAAGCTGAAGCGTGACATCCCCCTTTGGTTTCCATTTCGCCGCTATCCATCCGTTCAGAGCTTTCTCAGTGGGCCAGAACCCTATGAACTTCCCGATGAGGGCATGATCTCGCATAAATTCGATTCTTCTGTCTATCAAGTCTCCCGGCAGTTCGATTCGAGGTCTTACTTTGGCAACTGGTCTGCAAGTCGAAGAGGTAACCTTCAGACCCTCTTCTGGTTTCTCAGTACCCTGCTGGGGGTTGCAGTCATCTTCCTTACTATTTTCACTTTCTTTGTTGTCGTTTTGGGGAGTTTTCCCTCCATTCAGGACCTCTCCGTCCACTGACCCAAAAACGACTCCATGCGTCGGATCCGGCTTGTTCGGGGAGGGCTCTGACGCCCCCCCCTGCGGTTGAGTCATTGTGAGCCCCTGGCTCCCTGCAGTACTGAGCCTCTACAGCGGTCTTTCCTCTGCAGAGATGGGCTTGACAGGATTACTGTCGGCGCCGTCGAGGGAGCGATCAGAGCATTAGCAGAACCCTAGCAGAGCTTTCCCCAGTCTCATTCTAAATGCGTTCCTCCGGAAACAATTGTTACCAAAGAGAGAGAGAGAGGATTTACCCAAAATTCTCAGACAAGAAACATTTCTCTACATAAATTATCAATCCGGGTATCGTAAATTAATCATTCATCAATCATTTATTAACTTCAAAAGATTAAATGAATGTAAACTCAAATCACAATACATAAAGTTTAATGTGGAAAAACTTGTGAGAAAAAACCACAAAAACTTGTCTTTACAAATGTTTGTAGGCACTAACCTATTGGAGACACCAATCTCCTTAGTTGAGCACCATCTCAACAAGATATTGTGTGGGCACCAACCTACTAGAGACACCAATGCCTTTGGCTAAGCACCAACTTATCAAGACCTGTATAGGTACCAACCTAAGAGTGCTTATGAATTCACTTGCATACTTCATATTTCATGCATTTCATAGCATCATCATACCCTTAACTTTCATACCTCAATGCCTCTCTTGGTTTCATACCCTAGACATAGCTTCAAACCCTAGTTAGATTTAACCTTCATGCCCTAGCGAACCTCATAGTATCATTCCCTGGAATATACTCCCAAACTAGTGCACTTCACAACGTCAAAACCAAAAAACAATGCACTTCATATCATTTTAGACCTTAGTCCCTCATAGGCCACTCTTAACACCCTAAGAAAACTCCTTAGACTCCTCTTACACACCTTTAAACCCCAAAAATACTCCTCAACTCCTCTTACGCACTGCATATCTCTTTTGCACACTTGTACTTGATATTCTTGCTTGGATACACTTCAAATGCACTCATCTATCCTTTATTTATAGTGTTTTTGTGTTCACTTATGGGGCCAACTTGTAAAAACTAGCTGAGCCGACTTGTATATCATGGCATTTTTTTCATATCTCTTCATTTCTATGGACTTAGAGGGAGTACCATATACCATTGGAAAGGTCCATAACAATATTTTCAACCATATACACTATGCTCCCATTTGAGCTAGGTATTTAGAGTAAAAAGGCCTTCAAAGATAGGGTATCCAAACTAGGCATCACAAGTCTAAAAACAATATTTTTGACAATCTCCATCTTGCAATATTTATCTTAGACATTTGTGATATCCACCTTTATTTTGACATCAATGACAATAATATATCCAACAATCTCCCCCTTTTCATTGATGGCAACCCTTAGTCAATTCTTCAACAATACTATAGTACTCCCTCTGTTTGCAACTCTCCTTATATTTGCAATTCTTCCTTTGCTTGCAACTTCGCCCTCTTTGAAATCAATGGTAAAGGGTTGCACCCCTTGGGCTTGTGCTTCCATTTACTAATTAAATGAGAGGGATACCACTTCCAACTTCTATATGAGATATTCAAATTCTATGGGAAGAGTTTTGGTAAAAATATTCACAACCTATTATTTGTTGGTAATGCATTTTAGCTTGATACTTTATTCAACTACATGTTCTCTAGGGAAGTGGCACTTAATGATAATAAGCTTTGTCTTTGAGTGCATAACATGATTCTTTGATATTTTAACTACACTTATGTTGTTGCAGATAATTGAGATTAGTTGATCATATTCGACCTTGGCATCCTTCAGTGTCTCCCTCATGCAGAAAACTTGTGTGCAACATGTTGCTACTGTAATATATCTGCGTCTACTATGGATAGAGACATTGAAGCTTGCTTCTTACTCAACCATGATACTAGATAGTGTCGAACATTTGTTGTCATTGATGTCAAAATAATTTTGGTCATTGATGCAGGTAAGTGTTTAATCATGTGTTACCAGAGTTACAGGTCATATAAATGAAGACCAATATGTGTTGCATATGAAAATGAAACATAAAGGTTGTGATCATGAGATCAACATGATGATGTAAAACTTGCCCTAAATGAAATATATTTGTCTGGTTTGTTGGAAGATAATATCCCTATTGTCCCAAAGGATTTGCATGCAGACAATATATATAATACTCATACCCTGTTGTAGATGCCAATGAGTATAGTCTCTTTTTTGCAAATTGTTCATACTCAATACAGAGTTTCAATGAATGTCCACACCAAAATGTACAACTTGGAGGGCAATGTGAAGGATTTCCTTCCTGCAGGTCAGACCCAATTGCCCTCACTTTACTTTTGTTTCTTTGTTTTGTATGCAGTTTTCCTTGGGGTTTGGATTTATGTTTGTGTGCCACGGTGCATAGAATCAATGTTGTTATGCATGAATTGTTCTTGTTCAAAGCACTGAATATGTTTTTATGTAGCCAAGGATAAATTGTATGTTAAGAGGACAAGGACTGCCCATGGATGGGATATTGACTTCTATGTCTTTGGGTTTTTTAAGGGTGTGTTGTTATTCATTGTAATAGTTCTCATAAGTACAGGTTGGTCCTTTTTGAAGCCTTACCTTCAGGAAAGGGAGAAAAATGTTCTTATGATTGTGATCCCACTTCAATTGTTTTCCAACATTGCAAGCATAGTTATCACTGAGACTAGACCTTCTAAAAAATATAGGTTTATATGGGAGTAGGTATTTTTTCATATAAATATTATCTGTTGTTATGAAATCTTTTTTCCAATTGATTGGTCGATCAAGAATCTTCATGAAGTATCCAATACTAGTGGGAAGACAGCCTTCAATGCATTCTTTGAGATAAAGCAAAATACCTTGAACAAATTCTAAATAAGTAGGACCTTCTGCAGGCAAAACAAGAAGATTACATGAAGAAAATTTGAGAATTGGGTTCATTTCCATTTGAAGCATTCGAAAAATACAATCACAAGAATCTCGAAGAATGTCACAATATGATTCATAAATTCATTGAGCAACTTAAAAATATCAGTCATGTCAACAAGAAAGCGTTGGATCAGTATGTTAATTTTACATAACAAAGAGGGGAGTTACATAAAAGAGAAGCATAACTTGATGTTGGTGATGAGAAAATCAAAGAATTGATTTCAATCTTGGAACAATGTAAGGATGAATCTATTGAGAGGACATTTAAAGGTGTGGCAAATAACGTTAGGGAAGCATTTGCAAAACTTGTAAAAAATGGCCATGGTTCTCTCCTAATGATGAAGAAAAAGAAGGCTGGTGAGGTTGTTGTTATTGTTGATTATGATGATGACAGATATTGAGATTCAGAGCCCAATGGAAGGGTAGAGAAGTATATAGGAGTGAAAGTGATGGTTTCATTTATAGGGCAAGGTGAGACACAATGAATGAAGCAACTTTTTGGTGGGAGAAAAACAATTGTAGCATTGACACTGACCTTTGCAATTTAGTGTTGTGATCCTGCTCCATTTTATCTTTTTTTATGAAATAGATGCAACATTTGATCCCCAGTACAAAATTGTTGTTGGTAATATGATTAAGTGCTAGGTAGACACTACAAAAATATAGTTTGTAACAAAATTATTTAATCCAAAGCTTGTAAAGGTTGTAGGTAATATATATGGTGTAACACACAAAAATAGAGTTGGTTGAGTTGATGTCATAACAAAAGAAGATGTGCTCTACTTCATTGAGTAGGATCAGAGCCACCAATGCAAGTAAGAGGCCAGTTTTGCAATTCTCATTGAAATTATAGTGTGACAAGAAGGATGTTGTTATTGTTGGTGGTGTTTGATGTAATGAGGCTTCAAGAAAGGATAAAGATAATGTAATAAAAAAAAGTTGCAGAATTTTTGCAAACTGATCAATGATGCACACAATATCATGGGTCAATACCATGGGTCTAAACCATGGATTGATTTAAACCATGGATAGGGTGAAAATGTAACAAATATATATACAAAAGGAGTGTGTGTGTGTGAGTAGATGTGTAATTGTGCCAACAAGAGAGTGTGAGAGAGGCAACAAATGTGTATGCTGAGTTACAACAAATCTAAATGCAGAGGAACAACATATGTATGTGTGTGGGGATGCATGTTGTAGGGGTGTGCGTATGTAGGGATAACAAGGTTGTTTGTTGAATGAGACAACTGATCTAAAATTGATCTAAGACAATTAATAAGGTATTACAGACTCATGTGCATGGATGTGTCCATGTTATTTTGTGCAATGGATCAATAAGATTGCGAAATACACAGACAATGAAGCAGTAAGGAAAACATAATAGACAACACATCTAAACACAACAAGTTTAATAAGGAGTTGACCCAATACTCCTGGGTTACATCTCCTGGTCCAGCCTTCAGTGGTGGCCTCTCTATTATGTCTTCGTAGTAGAGTTTTGTTTACAACAGTGAGCTCAATTTGAGTCTCACACAACATATACAAATCAGTAAGACTGTACTTGGATCCCCCAAGTCTCTTTGAGTACACAGACTCTCCTCACTGACTCTTGGTCTCTATTGACTACAATAGTATGAGCCCAATCTGAGACTCAATACATGACAGGTGTGCAGAGGAGTTCGCTTGAACCTCTCAAGCCTTCTCTGGAGTACACGGACTCTCTGACTCTCTCTGTCTCTGTCTTAACTCTGGCTCGGCGTTGCCTTTGCTTCTTCAGGTCAGCTCCTAACTTGCTTCTTCTCTCTGCCTCTCTATTATGTCTTCTCTCGGTCAGTCTGTGGCTTTAAAGCCAATCTGCTTCCTGACTGTTCGTTTCCGCTCTCTGGCTCTCTGGCTCTTTGCCTCCGTCCATTCGAATCCCTTCTTTCGGTGTTTACAGTCGTTGCGTAATGCCTCACAGGGAGGTGGCCACCTATTTTGTAATGGATGAGTGTGTCAGATTCACTGGAAATATTTGAAACGGTCGTTTTTTCCGTTTACTCTAAGAACGCCCGCGAAACACGAATTCTCGCCAACGCATTGTCCATATCGGACTTCAAATCTTGCACAATCTGCCTTATAACCTCATCAAATCTGGTCGTCCATCGGATCGCATCTCCATCGTTGATCTGGGGGCCCCAGATCCTACGGTCATCGTTCATATCGGGCAGCTAAGTAGCATGATGTTTACCCGTCCGATGTGAGCGGTTCTCTCTCTCTCCCGCCGGGATGCGTGGCAATCGTTGTATGGCATCGGGCGGGACTCGGTTGAAACCACTTACCGCTCGAAGCCCCTCCGATATTCTGCTGGTCTTGTGGAATCCCGCTCTTGACGGAATCGAAACAATATCCTTTGCATTTGTTAATTATTTCGGGTCCGGGTGCTTGTGGTCTCGCTTCTCTGAAAGGTTTTCCCTGCAATATGCGATTAGCAACTTGAAATTGAAATCGGAAATGACCCCTGTTTATTGAAATTGTCTCTGTATTTGCCAATTGCGACAACGCGTTACCATGGGCCGACGCTCTGCGCGCTTGATCAACAGTCCTCATTGATCCACGTTGATCGCAATTCGCAACTGTCATGAGGATTCCTCCGATAAGCTTGATCTTCACAAGATTTTTAATCTTTGCATGATTTTTAGAGAGTTCATGAAAACTTAGAGAGTGTTCTAGGATCCTATTTGGATCAACAACAAGTGAAAGTGACTATGGGTGTGAATGTTGAGGGCTAGAGAAAGTGAAAAATAGAGAGCAGATCAAATTGCAGTGAGTAGAAGACATAATACATAACAAAAGGCAAATACGATTGTCATGAGCAGAGGTAAAAGTGTAGTGAGAAGATGAATAGTTGCAGAGTAGATTGTTGTAAAGAGTTCAAACCAGAGATTTGATTGAGTCAACAATAAACAATATACAAACTAGAGATCTAAAAGGGGATTGGAGTTCTCTACAGGTGGGTGTCTGGAAAAAGTTTGGGATTGGTGTCTGTAGGGGATTAGATCCTACAAATTTGAAAGGGAATTGGTGTCTCCTACAAGTGGGTGCTTGCAAACCATGTAACTGTAGGTTGGTTTCTACATTCATCTATAAAGAAGACTTTTTTTTTTGTGGTTTTCTCCTATATGGGTTTCCACATTAAATCTCTTATTTTGTGTGTTAATTTGACTCTATATGGTTTTTATCTACTCCATTAAGTTGTGAAATTAATATTACACTGAAGGTGAATGTGTTAAATAGTGCAAATAAATAAGAATATTGATTCAACCCCCCCTCTCATTATTCAACAGACAATTGCCTAGAAAGAATGCTCCTCCACCTTTTCATTAATACTTCCTACCAAATATTCATTTATATATGCTATTAGAGTGAAGTCCTTACTTCTTGAGTGCCACAAGCCAAAGTATAATGTTCCCTTCATATATTTGAATATTCCTATTGTTGCTTGCACATGTGTCTCCTTTGGTGCATATTGAAATCTTATAGCCAATCCTACTGCTTGAATGATGTCTGTCCTTGATGTTGCCAGATATAATAGGATGTCGATTATTGATTTGTGCAATGTTTGATTTGCTTTTGGGGATTCATCATTTTTTCTCAATTTACATTTTGTGATCATGAGTGTACTGATAGGTGCACATTCTTGTATTCCAAATTTCTTCAACCTCTCTTTGATGTATTTGGTTTAAGAAATGAATATGCATTTGGTGGATTAAGAAATATATGAACCTACAAAGAATGTCAATTCTCTAAGCATGGACATCTCAAATAGTTTTTTCATTTGTCCACAAAATTTTGGTTCGTTTTTTCAACATTACTTCAAAAAATGATATCATCCACATAAACCATAATGATTAATAGATTTTCATTTTCGTTTTTGATGTAAATATTGTTGTCTACAACTCCTCTTTTGAAACCTTGTTGTTGTAGGTATTTGTTAAGTCTTGAATACCAAGCTTTGGGAGTTTGCTTTAGTCCACAGAGTGCTCTCCTTAGTGTGCATACATGAGCTTTTTTTATGAAAATTGAAATCCTTTTGGTTGTTTCTTCTTCTAGAAATGTTGTATTGACATCCATTTGATAAACTTTGAAGTTCTTTAAACACACAAATGTCAACTGCCTCTAATCATGCAACTCTTATTTTTTGTAGCATCAGAGGTGTTCTAGTCTCGAAACTTTGTGGCGAAGCTAAAACAAAGGATTTCTCCATAACCCAGAAATTGATTCTGGAAATTCCACCTAGAAGTGTCTCAATTAGATTATTAGCCTATTTTTAAATATTTCTTAAGTCTAAAATTAGGAAAAGAAGTTAATTAATTAAAATTAATTGAGATAAGGTGTGAATCATCTAGAAACTCACACGAATCGATCGGTAAATAATTTGGGCCCTTAATTAAGTTTTAATCTTGGTCGTTGGAGGTCCAACAAAATATTATAAGAAGAAGTTGATGGGTAGATGTAGAACACATTTGTGAGACACACAAAGGTTGATTTCCTTGGAGAGTTCGATTTTCCAAAGGCAATAACCAAAAGAGTTCGAGTTTCAGAAGGAAGCAGAGATAGAGAGGGGTAGGGATAGTGAGGCCAAAGGAATATTTTCCAGTTCTGGCAAGTATATTGCAAAGAGCCAGAGATAGTCACAAAGGGGTCATGTAGAAGCCTCTAAGAGCCAATTCGATTCTACTGGGGAGAAGCAGAGTTTCAGTGCCAGAGGTCGGAAACACTTTCCATAGGGCAGGAGAGAAGTTTTCACAGTCAGAAGTAGACTAGATGACTTGAGGAGAACCTGATTTAGGCTGAGCGTGGAGCTGGTAGTCGGAGCCCAGATTGCTTGTGGGGTGAGGAAAATTCCTCCCTAGATTTTTGTCAGTAATTTTCTCTGTAGGATTTCTAGATTCCGACATCCAGTTGTACTTAGAATTTCTCACTGTTGCATAATAATATAAAACCCTAATCTACTGCACCACTTTTCCCAAGTTGGGCTTTTCCGAGGACATTTGTCCAAAAATTACTGTATCGATTTTTGTGTGTGTGTGCTAGCATATTTATCAGTTCCCAACGCTATTATTTTTCACAATTTTATTTTTGAAGGTTGCAGTGTGATTTATTCAATATTTACCATAACAAATAAATTATTAATTAATTAACAATTAGAAGAACTAATTCCAGTTGTTGCAATAGGATTTCAGTGGTGAAATTTTCATAGCAACCGGAGCAAAGGTTTCTTTAAAGTCAACACCCTAAACTTGAGCATACCCTTTGCAAACCAATATTACTTTGTTTCTTACTACTTGTCCTTCTTCATTCAACTTGTTTATGAAGACCCATTTGGTGCCAATCACATTCTTGTCTTTTGGTTTGGGCACAAGTTCCCATTTGTAATTTTTCATAATTTAATTTAGTTCTTCTTTTTTGGTATTAATCCAATGCTTATCTTCATTAGCTTGTGTAAAATTCTTGGGCTCTATTTTGGATAGCAAAGAAAAGTTTGCTTGTTTTGGTGTGCTTACCATTCCTCTTGCAGTTTGTAATCCTATATCTATATCACCAAAATATGATTTTTTGGATTATGCTTTTCGACAAATCTAGATGGTGTGTTTGGATATTGGTGTTCTATTACTTCTTCTTCCTTATTTATTCTTCCTATTTTTCTTCTTTTTCTCGTTCTCTGTAGATTGCCTCCTCTAGATCTTCATTCATTTGTGAATTTTCTTTTTTCAGGCATTGTTTCATCTACTCTTTATCAATACTTTCTACAACCTTGCAAATTGTTTTGTTGTAGCATTTATAGGCCTTGCTTCCAGATGCATGGCCAAGAAAGGTACCTTCATTTGTTCTCGAATAAAACATTCCTAAATTATCTTCATTTATCATTATATATCACTTGATCCCAAATACTTAGAAGTATTTGACTATAGTTGGTCTACCTTTCCACAATTCATAAGGTGTCTTGTTTCTATTCACTCTAATGTGTTTCTATTAACCAAATTAGTGGAATCCTCTCATAAGTCGATCCCAAAAGGTTGCTTCTCATCCATCTAGAAAAAATAGCAATGCATGATCTCCAAAAAATCACAAGAAATGTCAACAATGGCAACCCATCACATGATCAAAATAGCAATAAATGAAGTCCATATTTCACTCCAACCATAAATCTCCAAAAACAGCAGGATTCAAATGGATTCAATGTTGAAAAATAAAAGTTCTCATAATGGCCTACAATTTTGTATGAATACCCTACACCAGATTAGGTACTTGAGAAAAATTAATCAACCCACTTGGAACTTATCATCACTTAAAATATAGATAAAAAAGGATCTGAAAACAATGGTCTTGGATTTAGCTAAAAATGAACCATGGGCTAATTTCCAAACCAAGTCCTTGGAAACATAATTTTCCTACAATTCCAACTAGCTCCTAATAATAAGAAACTTCTAAAAAATGAAATTTACCAAAAATAACAACTCCTTCCATTCACCCCAAATTTGAACCACAATCCTATCCCTTTGGTGGGTATCCAAATATACCATCATCTTAACTTAAAAAGGCATGTTTTTAAAAGTAGAAACTACTAAATATCATCGAATTAAGAATATGAAAGTTCCCATCTAATTATCCTCCATCCCCCATGCATGCTCCTCAATCTACAAGTGAATCTTTTGCATGGAGGAAAAATGCTAAAAATAGAATATTGGAGGCCTAAATTGAAAAATCCCATGCATGCTCCTTAATCTACAAGTGAATAAGTTACATGGAGGAAAAGTACTAACAATAGAATGTTGGAAGCCTAAATTGAAAAATCTACTAACAAGCATATGATGTGCCATCCTTTTGAAATGTTAATCTCTAGATACTCCCCATAACTCATATAATAAAACTCTAGAACAAAACTAGTTTGGAACACTGATTTACAATAAAGCACCCATACAACTAAACTACTTACGAACTATTGATGTTAAATGACGGACTGCATAATGTTGAGTCCATTCCTTATAATTTTGCATGAATTGTTGATGTTGAATGATGGAATCCATAACATTGAGATTACCCCAAATAATATCCACGAACATATGTTGGAAAGTAACACTCTACATTATGAATGCAAATTTGGCGTTTACATAACCCATATCCCCCTTATAATAATCCACTCACCCCTAGTGATAAATAAGGTAGCAAGTTGGGAGTGGAGTAAAAGGCTAGACTAAACAACGATATCTTGTTATCAACAAAATATGTACTAAAAAGTTTTTAGAAGATGTAGCGATAGTTCCCTTGGAAGTGTTTTTTTTTTTCAAATTCTGTAACTTTCTCTGACTCATCATGATGCTTATTTCTCAATATAGTTCATTGTAGTAATATGGCATTCATAGTTTTCTTCTTGTCATCCCTAGCTCTCTATTGAGATTTTATTGCCTCCAAATCTAACAAGTAATTTTCCTTTATAAGTTCTACTTGTAACCTTAACTTATCAATAATTGTTTGTAACTCCTAAACTTCAACGATTATGTTGACTATGGTGTGTTCCAACTTCTAGGTAATTAGGAGATGTCATGTGTTCATAAACTTGCTTCCCTGTATATTTCTCCATCTCATCTTCTTTTTATGAAAGTTCAACCTAGAGACCCTCACACTCCATTATTTTATCCTCTAAGGTATTTTCTAGGGTTTTTATAGTGACTTCCTATTTGCGGAGCTAAATATTCAAACTTCAACTCTTCATGAAAGCTTACAGGTTTGTCTTCTACCATTGGTGATGTCCTGTATATTTCTTCATTTCATCTTCTTTTTATTGAAGTTCGACCTTGAGACCCTCACACTCCATTATTTTATCCTCTTAAGGCATGTTATAGGGTATGTATAATGATGTCCCATTTGCAAAGCTAAATCTTCAAACTTTCGCTCTTCATCGAGGTTTACAAGTTTGTCTTCTACCATGGGTGATGTCTTAGAGATTATTTTTAGGCTTTCTAGGTCAATGTGAGGCCATGAGTATCGTGCAACTTCCAATTTTATTCTATCTCAATATGCACATTCAATAATTTATCGAAAGAACTTTTCTCACCATCTTCTACTTCATCATCACCTTGTCCACTTATGGAGGAATGTTTTCTAGTTGCTTGTTTTCTCTTCTCCTCATCAACATCTTTGTCCAAAATCAACATTCATCAAATTTGAGGGATGAATGATTATTTGTATAATCAATATCCAATGAATGATTGATAATCAATTGGAATAAGCGTTTGGATGCTTAATCTCTTTCTTTAAGTTGGATGTTAGGGGGAAGTTCCAAAATGTGATATGCTTATACGAAGAACATAGGGGGAGCTTGTTATCCAAACTATATAAATCTATGGGCTAGCCAATTCGCTCCACATCAATGTTGACAATCTCCTCTTAAAAATATTTGTAAAAAGCATTCAAAAAGGAAAAAAACATTCAATTTCATGTGAATGTTTAGCCTAATAGTATTAGAGAAGCCCTCAACCTAAATGTGGTGAAGCACTCCTCTTGCATAAATTTAAACATGTGTTTTTCAATGTTTTCTAAGTAAATTTCAACACTAATATTTGGATTGGTGCCTTAGTTATAAGGAATATTCTTAGTGAGGAGAGTCTTTGACGAATCATCTTGGAAAGAATTTGATTTTATTGTGAGACACATAGTGGGCATTGGAAGAGAGAAACACAAGACTAACTTCCCTCTACATATTCATGTAAGTTCCTCTTTTTGTTTTTTGTTTCAGATAATATTTTTAAGCTCTCTCTTCTCACCGTACCTACCTCAATGTAGGATGACATCCTCATGCCCACACTAGGGATGGGGGATGCATCCTCATCCTAAGTTTGCATCCCCTATCACATGAACCTAAATCTTGGCCTACCCTTGTTGTAGATTTGACATGATGTATGTAAATCACTACATGTTTAAGACTATCTTTATATATCTTTTGGGCCAATTTTCTTGCCCTTGGGATTGGTAGGGTTTATTAGTATAAGCTTGGGCCCTATGGAAAATGTGACACGATAGATGGGTTACGGAAAAGGTCTAGTGAATATTGGAAACTTGAGGTAGATTTTTTAGAAAACAAACATAATATTAAAAGCTCTAATAACAAATTTCACGAGACAAAAGCCTTCAAGTAAAACTTATTACTTATCTCTCAAATTCATTATGTTTCAACCTAAATACATATCTATTAATTCAAGAGGTTAGCTCAAATAATTGTTGTCTCCATTACTAAAAATTTATTAATTCTATACCACCAAGTAACTAATTCTAACCGCTAAATTGAAAAATACTAATATATATCAATTACTTAATTTAGAAAAAATATCATCCATTCTCCTTTAAATTAAAAAACCATCTCATATAAAAATTAAGTATTATATATATGACCATTTTATCTTCATAAACCTGTGATCTCTACAGTCAATAAAACAAATAATTACTCATCTCTACTATTGTGCTTTATAAAGGTCTTGCATCTCTATGCTTTGGATTAATGGGTGGAAAATAAACAATGGAAGGGAGAAAAAAAAAATCTCATAAAATACAATTTTACAAGGAATGAGTGAAGCACCTGAAGAAAATTTTTGAGAATAACTGTAGCTTCTGTTGGTCTGGTTCGCATTTTCTCCAGCAAAACAGATCCACTTAGCCTCAGAAGTTGAGATAGCTTCTTTGTTCGGACTGTTAAGCGTTGTGGCTTGTCATGTAGAACCCCGACTTCACCAAATAAATCCCCTGCTGTCAAACTTTCTACAACCTATTCTCATTACAGAAATTGCAATGTATTACCATAATGGTTATATTGAAATTAAAAGGAAATAAATAATATCAAAATTTAAATATAACTGAATGCAAAGCTTACTTGCTCATTACCGTTCTCGCATGTTATCATTTCCTACCAAACAACACAGCAGTCACAGTCAAATATTAACTACTACGTAATTTAATATGGAAAATGGTGGAACAAATCAATATTATAATTATATAAATTAGGGTAATCATATAACATAAATAAATTATATTAGTTATAAATAAATTTAATATATAATTTAAACATATATATTTAAAAAAATATGTAATAAGATATTTAACTATAAAAATTTAGCGTCATTTTATTATGGAGATTTTAAACTTGTAAATAGGTTTTATTACAATATCATAGTTTACTAATAACATATGCTCAGAAAACTATAACTCAGATTTTTATGGCACATGTTTATATGACATTTTTAATTATTAACCAATTTAAATAAAATGGTAGAAATTGCATAACTATTTTTCAGATAAATCTCAACTTTTGATTTGCCACTATTAATAAGAATATTTCATGTGGAGGACCATACTAAGAATATTATAGAATTTTCCATTGAGATTAAATTTCTACCATCCACCTAACAATTATTAATCATTAAGTTAAAATTCGAGAAAACCTATCTCAAAATAAATACACCTATCAACTTAATAACAATAAATTACGTTATTAATTTTATATTTTTTAATAATAATTTCACCAATATTTTTTACTTCTCTAGTGAGAAACACATGCTTAGACCAAAATTTGAAAGCATGGTTATCCAAACCCCATGGTGTAGCTGAAAAACAAAAATTAAATGGTTTTTCGGGTCGATCAACAAGTTATATGCTTTGTATTTGGGTTTGAATTTGTCGATTCGAGTGGATTGTGTTTTAATTTGGAATTTTCATTTGTAAAGGATTTATTGCATTGACAGGTGCTCTCCATCCCACTATGGAAGATATGTTGTAATGTCTTGTCTAGTCCTGTTAAACATTTTGACTCGATCAAATTATATAAAAGAAATAAAAATTTAAATTTAAATTTAAAAAATTATAATTATTAGTAAAACATTTTGACTCGGTCACCCTGAATGATCAAAGCAACAATGGGGTTGGAAGTGAATGATCAAAGCAACAATGGGGTTGCAGGGGGTGCTAGCCTTCCCACCCAATCTCGAGGCCCATAAAGGTGAGGATCAGTGTGGCATGCACCTCACATGCAACAAACATGTGGTCATCAACCTTAATATATGATGGTACACATCTTATGTCTTGTGGTTGTTCTTAGCATTAGCTTGTTGATGCTGGTGGTGGTTTGGTGCAATGAAGGGCGAAAGGGATGGCTGCTAAGAGGCCCTGTAAGCCTAATCTTGAAGCTTTGGGCTGGATATTTCTTAGCAAATTGGCAATATTTCATGCAAATTAGGAGCTGACGAGGGTGCTATAGTAAAATTTGGGATCCATGAGCTAGACAAATCTTAGAGTCTGGGGAGCTACTGATCACGGAGGGAGAGGGGCACGAGATCCTCCATCTAGTGACAGGGCTGCAACGAGGTGCTTGTCATAGCAACCAACTTATTAAGGAGGTAAATCAAATTGTTTGGCTAGCTTGGTTCTTAATCTTAGTTATTATGGTGCGGTGGTTTATCTTTGGGTCCTAGCCCTTCTGGTGCGTTACTTTGGTTGATGATTGTTGCAGTTTGTTTGGTCTACTGCATTCTATTTTGGGAGTTAAGTTGTGGTTTATGCTTAAGGGTTTTGGCCAAGAGCCTAATCCACAGGTCCTTGGTAATTCCTACTCTTGACACCCCCTCCAACAACTAAGTATTTGCCTGAGAAGAGCAAGGTTGTTATTTTTGCTTTGCTTGTACAGGGGAACCAAGGTTATACAACTTTGTTCACCTCATCGGGCTTGTGGCTTGTGGTCTTGTCAAGGGACGAGGAAAACTCTTTTTTGGGAGCTATCTGGTGATTTTTGTAACTACAATTGTCACTAGTTTGTGGGCAACAACAACATGCCACATCAGCATGGCCACACTCATAGAGGGGTTGGAGAAAGAGGCTAGTCTAGTTGCCATCCCCTTAAGGTCTCAGCTCAAACGGGGCTAGTCATTGGTCAAGCACCAATTTCATCTACCATGCAAACCAAGAATCTCATCTTGGAGGGCCTGGCACACCAAGAAACACACTTTGTATCAGACTTGTGAATTATTAAGAGAAATGCTTACCCTCTGCAAACAACAAAAGGTGAGACTAGAGCAACTCCTAAGGGCAAGGCATGATGATTGAAGCACACTTATTTTCTTCATGAATGACTTCCAAAGGAACTAGTGGCAGATGCATGACACCCTGGCCCATCTCCAACGCATTCAACGACGCTTACATGAAATCTTAGAATGCTTAGATGGTCGATTGAGCCATATGGAAAAACATGTTCTTTGTGAATTCTAGCCGCCACCTCTTCTAGGATCTAGGCCAGGGAACCTAGCTCTGATAAATTAATTTGAATCCCAATGGCTATTTGTTGTGTTTTAATCTTAAATGTTTTTTGGTTTTGTATCCCCCTCCCCCCCGTTTTGGACTACTAAATGTTTATGGCTAGGTGTAATCATTTTCACGAATTTTCTACTGGCCAACAAATCTAGTAGGACCGAGGTTGGTAGAATTTTGCTAATTAGTGGACAACGATGTCATTTTGTTTCATAAATAGAAAATTTTGGCTTACAAAAAAAAACTATTTTGACTTCGTCAAATTTCATTAAAAAAATTAATAATTATAATTAATAATTAAACCAACTTAGATCCATCTTAACTCTGGATCTACCAAGCGTTGAGAGGGATCGAACCTTTGGATGTGCAAACCTCTTTTAGAATGAAAAGAGATTTGATCCCTCTTGGCGCTTAGTAGATCTGAAGTTAAGATGGATCTAGGCTGGTTTAATTGAAAAACTAGATATATATATATATATATATATATATATATATATATATATATATATATATATATATATATATATGGGGTGATGGAAGATATTATTAATTGTTATTTTAAGTCTACAACGTAATATGAGGGTGATTTGTGACTCAGTCAGTGCTTAACGTGGAGTTGACATGTGCCATTTTAAACTTTAAAAAATAAATATTTAGGGTCTTAAATAAAATATTTCACTATGCAATGTTAGGTAATATTGGTGTGCATCTAAAACTATATAAAAAACAAAAAAACATTTTAATCTCAACAATATGCTCCATAATTAAAATATTTTTTTTCAAAGAAAAAACAGACTTTTGATATTTCATAGGAAATCAAAAAGTACAATCCATTAGCTACATAACAACACACTTGATAACTTAAAAACTAGGTTGAGAAACAGAGTCCTAGATATACCTTGGACCTTAAACATCTCTTGAAACTTAATTAAATCCTATTTGAATAGGATCAAACGATTTAAAGGACAAAACAAACAACACATTGCCATTAGACACCTCTGATATGGAAACGAACCCAGCATCTAATAACAAAGCTTCCTTGGATAACATATCTGCCAAGGCATTATTTTCCCTATATGTATGAAGAACTTGCACATCATTATAGTGCTCTTGTAGCTATCATATTTTCCTTTGCCACAATTCTAAATGAAGGACGCTTAAGTCAGTTGTTCCATTGAACCAGTCCACAAGGAATTTTGAATCCTCCTACAATATGAATGTTTTTGCCTGCTTCCAAAGGGAAATCATCATGGCACACTGTATAGAAAGGAGTTCGGTTATAAAATTTGTGCCTTGGCCAATACCTAATTTGTATTTAATAATTGGGTTTTGGGAGAAGAAAATGACTACACATGCACCACAAACATCCCTCTCACTCGCTGCATGAAAGAAACCCCATATTGTACTAGTCGACAACTCCACATCTCTAATTAGCCTGATCTTCTTCCCTTTCAACAGTTTCACTTGCTTTGCATAAGATTAACTTGCATTGTGTGATAACTTCATAGAAGACCACAAAGTCTTCAAATATACAATGGTTTCGCCCTAGCCAAATTCCCCATAATACAAAGATGAAAAGGAATTTAAGGGAAGAGGAAATAAAACTTTGGTTCCAAGCCCAGATACACTCCTCAACCGAGCTTCCATTCCACTAGGGATCAAGGTTAAAACAAGTGAAAATCACCTTCCAAACAAAAATTACAAAAGGACATTGAATAAAGAAATGAGCTATATACTCTTCATTCATCCGACATAGAACCCAAAATCCAGGACCTACCCATCCTCGCTTAACGAGAATATCCCAAGTCAATATTTTTCCTTCCAACATTAGCCAAAGGAACAACTTGCATTTAAGGAGGCCTTGTCCCTTCCATACTAATATATGACACCGTTTTGAAGAAGCAAGAGGGCTATCTTGAATCAACGCATCATATCTAGATCTAGCTATTATACTTCCACCTTGTTTATTCTTATACCGCCCAATAATGTCTTCACCCTCCCAGTTAATTACAATACCAAATTTACCCAAATTCAATACAAAAGAGCTCCATTCACCTACATAAACACGAGAAAGGTCTAAATCTTGAGCTAACAGCCACTCTTGATTATATGAAGTTCAATCTACCTGCCTAACAACATTTGTGATAGAAATATAACCCAAATGATTTAAAAACTCCACCAACCTATCAGAGAGTTTATGGTGATCATTGCATCCTATCCATGAGTCACGACCAAGAATAACTTTAGCCCCATTCCCAATCTTCCACAAGATCCATTTCTCCAAAGCTTGCAAACCACTTACCAAATTCCTCCAAATCATAGAACCTCCCCTAGTCACTTTTGGCTCTTGCTTAACCAATCTACAATTGACATGGATTTCAAATATTTCACCCTCATTACTAGACTCCACAAACTATTGTGAAAAAGCATACACCAACAACTCTTGGCTGCAAGATCTAGTCGAAATTTATCCATATTACGTAAGCCTTAACTCCCCCAGAGACTTTGGAAGCATCGGTTTGTTCCAAGACACCATATCCATTCCTTTCCCTTGCTTCTTTCCATTCCAAAAAAAAAATGAATACATAACTTTTTGATAACATCTAAATACTTTTAGGAATTTTCACTAAAATCAACCAAAAGACCGAGATTCCTTCCAAGATCGATTTGATTAAGATAAGGTGACCTCCTAATGAAGTCCACTGATTTCACCAATGGCAAACGTGTTTTTCCATCTTTGTAACAAGAAATGACCAATTTGTGGTTCGATATTTGTTAGGCTTTAAGAAAAATAAAAGATATTTAAAGCCAATGTTTGAATAACCAAACTTGAGAGGAAAATTTTCTTGGATCAAATTCTGATCCGGATTTTGGGGGCCAAGATCTGAGATCACAGAAGAAGACACAAAAAAACACACAAATATTTTTTTTTTACTAAAATAAAGGAAACCATTACAACTACATTGTGTGGATAAATCTATCCTTTTACAAAGTGAGGCCCCAAATTTTTATCCTTTTGAGTTACAATACCATGGGTAACTACCATGGGTGGATCTGACTTTTCATTCACATCATTCCACCCTCCTTAGGAAGCAACAGTCTCCATTGCGTAGAGTTCCCTCCTGAGAAGATTTTGTTGAACATGAGCTAATGAAGAGAAGGGTTTTGTGTGGTTGATCCATAATCGTGAGTTTGAGGATGACCCATAACCATGGTTTTTTGGATGACCCATAACCATGATGAATGAAAATCTAAGGATAAAGATACCCTATAATTCTTGTGAGCCAATTGTGATATTGACAGTGTGCGACCTAGAAAATGGACTTTGATGGTAAGGGTTTTGTGTGGTTGACCCATAACCATGGGTTTGTGGATGACCCATAACCTTGATGGATGAAGATCCAAGGATAGAGATACCCTGTAATGCTTGTGGTCCAACTGCGATGTTGACAGTGTGCGACCTAACAGAGGACTTCAGTGATAAGGGTTTTGTGTGGTTGACCCATAATCATGGGTTTTTGGGTGACCCATAACCATCATGAGATAGTTCACTTATGGTCTTCATGGTAGAAATCTAGTGGCCTATTTGTCGGCTTATCTTTGTAGATTCTCACTATCTAATGAGATGTTGTAAGGGCTTCATTCGAGTACTCAAGTTTCACATTCTTTATTCCCATTGTGGTGATTTGATTGTTCCACTATGACATTACCTTGGCATCTGGAATGGCGTTTTGTCGCAACTTGAAGTATGCTTCAAGATAATTTGCAATGATAGCTTTGTCACCATGGGTACCCCTGAGAGCGATAGAGGAAGACAAATATATCTATGATGCTGAGAGTGTGAAGCCTGCAAAGAATGAGAAAATCTTGTATTTGAACATACATAAAAGATATAGGAAGGCATGTGTAAGTGAAAATATGAAAAGAAAGTTCACAGAGATGGTTATGGTCTATCTTAATTTTGCTTTATCCTTCTCTAGTGCTTCCTTCATTTTCATTGTTAATGTTGTTGCTGACTTCCCATCTATATGTTCTCCATTTGACGAGATTTCTTGTTTCCCCTAGGAATGAACATGAGATCCACCCATTTTCGTTTGATCAACCACTATAAGGGAGTGTTTGATACCACAAGCAACATTGATCCCATGCATTCCTTCAAAAATATCAATCACTTTTGGATTTGTTGGTGTCTTTGGGCCTGTTGGGCCAAATCCAAGTTCTCCATATTCGGATGTGCCAAAAATTGAATCGTTTGTATCACATACACTATGTGTATTACCAAAATCCCGACATTTATTTTTCAACCACTTCCAATTATCAAATACTGGTTTCTCTTTACCCCATCTATAAAGTTGACCACCTCCTGTAGTACATGCAAACTAAGTAACACCAACTGCAACCACAATCATAGGAGGAATCACGTTGTTCTTCTGAAAAGTTTCCATACTCTGTGAAGCCCTCTCATATTTCTGTTCCTTATGTTCTAGCCTTCCATTCCTTCCAAATCTCCATGTGTAAACAAATCCATGTGAGTTCGCTGCAACTGTGTGATTGTGACTACTTTCAACTTTAGTGAATGTTTTTGTTGATAATGCGGCACTTGCTCGAGGACAGGATTGTGCTTCATAGGCCAGTCTTAAAATAAAATAAACCTATTACAATAAAAGTAAAAAATAAAATTAATTAATAATTAGATTAAATTAAAAAATCATTCAATTATTACAATAAAATTGTTAATCATTAATTAATTATTATTACAATACAATCATATGTAAATTAAAATTGATTAAAACTATCCAAATTAAAAAAATTATATATTTCTAAATCTAAGAATCTATTAATTCAATCAGAAAATTAGATTAAATACTAATATCACAAAATTAGATTAAATAATACTAATATTATAAAAATCTTAATAACATTTTTGATTAAATTCTAAAAGAAAATAATAAAATAAAAATAAAAATCACACAATTATTACAATAAAATTGTTAATTATTAATTAACTAATGACATTATCATTAATTATATCCCATTAATTAAACACTAAACCTCACTACCTTTTAATACTAATATTATAGAAATCCTAACATCGTAAATAAATTAATTTAATACAAACCTATTTAAATGAAAATGAATTAAAATTATAGAAATCCTAATAACTTTCTTAATTAAATTCTAAAATAATAAAATTAAAATAAAATCAAAATAAAAAACTTAATTATTAGAACAAAATTATTAATTGTTAACTAACTAATGACAATATCGTTCCTAATAAAAAATTATGATAAAACAAAGTTAAATTAAGATTTTTTAGGATTCCATATATTTCTAAGAAACTAAAAATATAAATAAATCAATAAAAACAATGTGATAATTAATTAAAATTCAATTATTATTATAAAAATACTAACGGTAATAAATACCAAGTTTTATGAATTACAAAGTTTTATTAATTATCAATTAACCTAACCTAAGGCATGTCGACTACCATCTTTCTCACTCCATCACCATCTCATACCTCTATTTATTCATTATGTCGGGATCTAGCTTACACACTTTTTGATCTATCCTGATGATGAGCCACAGTGGATGGCTCAAAACGTCGATACAAAGAATTATGGATGCGATAATCCCCGGAAGAAAACTCTACACAAAATACAAATCGTAGAAGCCTCAAAACAACAATGACTTGTATAAATGGCCAAATAACATTAACATAGTCAATGATATTGGCCCATAGTTGTTCTTTAGCTTGGGCAAGTGGCTCCTTCAATGTCAATTCTTTTTCCAAGTTTTTTATTCTCTCAGTCAACATATTTGACTTTTGTACTTCGTTTTTGTGCATAATCTGAGCCAATTTCTTCTCATCCTTAATGGACTTGTTATTTGTTCTTTGAGTTTATTTATTTCAGTGGTCTGAATGGACATGTCCTCCATGGCTTTGACTAGTTTACTGGCTTCATCACTTGGATGAGCTGGTGTTGTTGTTGAACCTGTTGCTGATGTAGATGTTGTTGCAGCTGGAAGTGTTGTAGCTAGTGGAGCTGTGGGGGCCAATGAAGCTGCCAACGTTGAAGGAACTGTTGTGGTAACTGTGGGAATAGCAGTGGCAATGGTTATCTCAAGGCTAACCTGTTTCAATTGTATTAAACTGTCTAATTCATTCTCCATTTCTTTCATTTGAGCATTTAATTAGAGAATGAGATCCATCATTTCCTCCTGTTGGGTTTGGCTTTCTAGGACCTCCTTGGTCTGTGGATGTTCTGAATGAGGTAGCTTCAGTTGCTTCTTCAAAGCAACAATCTCCTCATTTTTCTTTTTTATCAGTTTTTCTGCAACCTTGACATCATTCGGATTATATCCAAGCTCAATCACCAAGTCTTACAGTGACTTTATTATGTTATCCTTGGTCTATGAGGAGGCCTTTTCTAGCTTAAGTTTTGTTGTGATGTTATCCAATGAGCTTTGAAGTTTGTGTACAGTCATAGCTTTATTAGTCATTATAGAATAAATCATCTCACCTACTTGCTTAGGGAATTCAATTTGGTCAATAGGGTGAACATCCCTAGCCAAAACCTCAAACTCTGTTTTCCTGTAGTCTGTTGATGATCTGGGCTGCTGCACTGTAGGATGCATAAAATTCATTTGTATTTTACCTATCTTAGTGTCAAAGGCTGACATTAATCTATTTTGATTGGTAAGTGTTTGTTTGAAGTACTGGGCATATGTTTCAGCCTTTAATACCTCATTCCTCAACTTAATTTCCTTATACTTCTCTTTTATATCTTTCTCTTTATCCACTGGTTAGCTGGATAAAGAGACTTCAATGCTAAGTTGTTTTTCCATAAGTTGAGTGTTTGAGGTAGAAGGCTGATGAGTTTCCTCTGAAACTATTGGACCTTTACTCTCTACAATCATTGTGTCAGTATCAGTGATTTCAATTGTCTCAATGGTGTCTTCTTGCTCAGTCACAGGATTAAGCTTAGGCCTCTTCCTGTAACTGATCTCAAACCTATCATCTGTAGTGTCCATCTCAGAGCTAGAACCTTCTTTCCTGGTTCTTTTTACATTGTTGTCCTCATTGGCTAGAGTCTGTAAAATGGGAGCGATACTCATTTGTTCTTGTAGGGTTGGAACCTGCGGAAAGGAACTAGTATCAATCTGCTTTTCCACATCTATTAAAGTATTCTCCACATCTATTAATGTATTCTCCAACCACTCTAACTAGTTGGCATATCTTTCAATATCTAGCCTAGGGTCATGTATGAAAGGACTTAGTTTGAACTTGAGTCTTAACTTGTTTATGACTCTACTAGGGTCATGCTGCCACATAAAACTGCTTTTGAAGTTCATTTGCTATAAGATTTTCTCTGCCTCTTGTCCAGCTTCCCTATTATTACAAATAAAAGGGCCAAATTGGTTTTTGATCTTAAACTGAGTTTTCTTCCTAGCTGACATAAATTTAACCTCATCAGAGTTTATGATCTGCCTAAAATACTCTAATGCAAATATCCTCATGTGTAGGTATTTGGGTAGCTTGTAGGGAGTGAGTTGGCATCCATATATCCTAATTTCTATGTGGTCCTAGCATAGATATCAGTTTCCCAATATATTGTTCTTAACCAACTGTAAAACTCTCCTAATCTCATCATTGATCCTAGGTTGATAGCTATTGGTTAGAATGTTTACAACTGGATGAACAAATGAATCAATGAACTCTTTATAACTAAAAACAGTGGAATATCTTTGGATCAATGGTGTCCAAATGATGACAGATCTTGGATTGTCGTTGGTGTCTAATTTTTGGATGTTGACTAGAAACTTGTCTAACTGAAAGTATAAGAACATGTGAAACAATAATGATGAGTATTTGAAGACTCCCTCATTTGGCAATCTGATAAATTATTCATGGATTCTAGCTGCCAAGAATTGAGCAAAGTTGTAAACTGTAGCAGGAGGCTTGCCTGGGAAAAACATAGAAAGGAAAGCAAGAACAACCTCAACCACATGCTCATCAATGGTATGTCATAGAATACAAGAGAGCATGGTAATAATTTGTCTACCTCTCTCAGAGAAAATGGTGGCAGCATATGGAGGACTATCTATAGGAGTATGAGACTCCTCTATGATGAAATTCTGAAAGATCTGAGCTTTCTTGGGAAGGTTTGGCTTTGTGTAGAGTTCAAGTAAAGCTTCAATGGAAAGTGGGGTCCCATTTGGGCTTGGCTGGCTTTGTAGCATTTCATTTATTGACTCTGCAGTAATGGTGAATAAAACTTGTTGGTCAGGGGAGACTATGGCTCTTTGACTAGGGACATAGAAAGCTTGGAAGAAGTGGGTGATTTCTAGGAATAGGTGTACCTGTAGGAACAAGTACTTGGGCAAATTTCATTCCCATAGGTGAATGTCATCATTTTGGTTTAGGAACTTATCTTTACTCCAACAGTGGAGTTTCAGTAGGTGGCTAGGGGAAGCAGTGTCTTTAATTTGAAATTCTTTGTTGGCTAAGAGGAGGTGGTGAATATCCAAGTGAGGAGTTTGCAGGGGTCTTACATCCAAAGAGCTTTGGGAAGCCATAATTTGGTATATTCAACTAAATTACTTTTTTTGTGGCTTTAGGAGTGAGGTCAAAAGCTCTGGAATAGTGGGGAGGGTAATTACAATATGTAGAAAAAGGGTTTGGACGCACAGTAAGGCTTTCTTGAGTTTAACAAGGCTTTTAAGTATGGGGGTTTATGCAGTGCATTATTTTACATATCATTTTGGGATTCAACTGCGTTAAGCAAGTCATTCACGTATGACCATTTCCATGAGAGGTAGTCGTAACTGGCTAATTTCTCATGATTTTTTAATAGTTCACTTAGCACTCATTGCATCGGGTGATGCTCACAGGGGTGAAGAAGTGGGATTGAAACTAGTGAAATGAATCACATAGCATCAATCATCACTTCCGAGGCTTGCACCCAGTAACCAGGACTTCCTGAGAGGTCACCCATCCCAGATCGCCTATGGCTCAAGCACGCTTAACTGTGGAGTTTTCCCCACAATCAAGCCCACTTAGCTTACTACCCCATTTGCAAAACCTTAGCAAGTATCATGCCTCATGAACCATTCAAGTAGAGATCCCTTCACTCTTTTTTGAATTTAAGTATGGGGTTTACGCAGTGCATTATTTTAGATATCATTTTGGGATTCAATTGCGTTAAGTAAGTCATTCACGTATGACCATTTCCATGAGAGGTAGTCGTAACTGTCTAATTTCTCATGATTTTTGAATAGTTCACTTAGCACTCATTGCATCGGGTGATGCTCACAGGGGTGAAGAAGTGGGATTGAAACTAGTGAAATGAATCACATAGTGTCAATCATCACTTCTGGGGCTTTCACCCGGTAACCAAGACTTCCTGAGAGGTCACCCATCCCAGATTGCCTCCGGCTCAAGCGCGCTTAACTGTGGAGTTTTGCCCACAATCAAGCCCACTTAGCTTTTTCAATTAATTTAATTAATTAACCTTTTAATATTTACCGTGCATAGCTCAAATTTACAGGGTCGTTCTAGTTCTTTCAAGAATACCTGGAGAATGACGATTTGGTGCGCAAACAGGGTTCTGTGGTAGCAGCAGAGGTTACTGAGGCTTCAATTATGTATTCGCTGCTTCAATTTGGTGTCTGTAGTGTCTTCGGGTGGCAAAAGTTGTTTACAGAGGTTCAAATTTTTCAAAATTGGTTTATAGAGGTTTGCAGTGAAAATGAGTGAAAAGAGCAAAATGGGGCTTTTTTAGTCTTTTAACCAACAACAGTTACATTTTGGCATGAGAATTGGCAAATGAACAGTGGGCAATTTTGCTTTTATGTGGGGAGGCGGTTTTAGGCCATATCGCACCGCTTTTGGATCGAGAGCGGTATTTTTCGCGAGCACGCGATATAACCTAGTGCCGCCACATAGCAAAACAATGCCCGACCAAAACCGCAAATCTCGCATGATTTTAGACCATTAACTGTCGGATTATGAAACTGTGCGATATTGACATGTGTTATTGGATCTGGAGGTGGGAGATCGGAGGGCTATCACGCGGTTAAGTTGCACAGATGGAGTGGGGATGTGGTTGGTGGGGCCCGAGGTTTAATTATAATGAAACGTGATTAATTTGGAAAGTAATCACAGGATTTTTACTATAAGCAATGGGTTAATAAAAGTGGGGACTATGGGTTTATATGGCGGAGGGTCTTAACTATACACCAAGGTTTGGTGAGTTAAAGGGTGTGGGGGATTTATAACGTGGGGAATTATAAAGCGGGACTTTTAGGAAATAACTTAGGATAAAAGGGGTTTTGTGGGTTTTTTAAGGGGAAAAGGGGAAATTAATAAGGGGGGAATATATTATTTGTGATGGAAATGTGTTTCACACTAGGAAAAAGGGTTTTGGGAAGGGGGAATGATTTTTGAAGGGTAATGTCTAGGGAAATGTGTGAAACAAAGGGATAAAAGGTCAAAATGAGGGGAAAGGGTTTTTACAAGTAATGAAGGGATAATGAGGGGGCATTAATAAAGTAAGATGTGGGGGTCTAGTGAAATGAGGAGAAATTAGTAAATAAGTTTTAGTGAATATCCTTTCTCTTTCACAATTCCTCTTGCACATGAAACATAGGATTAAGCATGATGAATGTGCTTTTTGACTTAGCAACCTTGTGCACTTGCAAAACTTCTTCTACCTACCCTTGATTTACCCTAGCATTTTCTCTTCATTCATTGGGTGCATTTGAGCCTGCCGACCCTTTTATTTCTTTTTCTTTTGATAAACAAACTATCTAATTCTAACCTTATAACTTCCAATGGCTCGGATTAAACTGATGAGCTCATTATTATTCTCTACCTAACTACTGATCTGCCAACATTAAACAGTTTGGCTAGATCTTTATTCTCTATCTATCAACATGAAATTTAAAGCATGAATGAATCAAGTTTAAACTATTTGACCATCATGGATTGTGACATTTTTGACAAGCTGCATACAATCTTATTTTGCAAAATAAAGTAAAAGGTAGTGGCATTTGAATTTGCACACTTTCATGATCTATTCTTAACTCTTTTTGGAGTTTATATTTTTTACTTTTTTTTTTTACCTTTCTTTCTTTTTGTCCTTTGATTATTCTTTCAGGACATAGCCTCTTTACATTTTTTGATTTTAACTATCGGATTATGAAACTGCGCGATATTGACATGCGCCGTTGGATCTAGAGGTGGGAGATCGGAGGGCTATTACACGGTTAAGTTGCACGGACGGATTTGGGATGTGGTTGTTGGGGCCCGGGGTTTAATTATAATGAAACGTGATTAATTTGGAAAGTAATCACGAGATTTTTAATATAAGAAATGTGTTAATAAAGGTGGGGACCATGGGATTATATGGTGGAGGGTTTTAACTATACACCAAGGTTTGGTGAGTTAAAGGGTGTCGTGGATTTATAACGTGCGGAATTATAAAGCGGGATTTTTAGGAAATAACTTAGGATAAAAGGGGTTTTGTGGGTTTTTTAAAGGGAAAAGGGGAAATTAATAAGGGGAGAACATATTATTACATCCAAAGAGCTTTGGGAAGTCATAATTTGGTATATTCAACTGAATTACTTTTTTTGTGGCTTTAGGAGTGAGGTCAGAGGCTTTGGAACAGTGGGGAGGGTAATTACAATCTGTATAAAAAGGGTTTGGATGCACAGTAAGGCTTTCTTGAGTTTAACAAGGTTTTTCAATTAATTTAATTAATTAACCTTTTAATATTTACTGTGCACAGCTCAAATTTATAGGGCCATTCTAGTTCTTTCAAGAATATCTGGAGAATGACAATTTGGTGTGCAAACAAGGTTTTGTGGTAGCAGCAAAGGTTACTGAGGCTTGAATTATGTATTCGCTGCTTCAATTTGGTGTCTACAGCGTCTTTGGGTGGCAAAAGTTGGTTACAGAGGTTGAAATTTTTTCGGAATTGGTTTACAGAGGTTTGCAGCGAAAATGAGTGGAAAGAGCAAAATGGGGCTTTTTCAACCGTTTAACCAACAACGGTTACATTTTGGCGTGAGAATTAGCAAATGAACAGTGGGCAGTTTTTCTTTTACGCGGGGAGGCGGTTTTAGGCCATATCGCAACACTTTTGGATGGAGGGCGGTATTTTTCGCGAGCACGCGATATACCCTGGTGCCGCCACATAGCAAAATAGTGTCCGGCCAAAACCGCGAATCTCGCGTGCTTTTGGATCATTAACTGTCGGATTATGAAACTACGTGATATTGACATGTGTCGTTGGATCTGAAGGTCGGAGATCGGAGGGCTATTGCGCAGTTAAGTTGCATGGACAGAGTCAGGATGTAGTTAGTGGGGCCCGAGGTTTAATTATAATGAAACATGATTAATTTGGAAAGTAATCACGAGATTTTTAATATAAGCAATGGGTTAATAAAGGTGGGGACCATGGGTTTATATGGTGGAGGGTTTTAACTATACACCAAGGTTTGGTGAGTTAAAGGGTGTCGGGGATTTATAACGTGGGGAATTATAAAGCGAGACTTTTAGGAAATAACTTAGGATAAAAGGGGTTTTGTGGGTTTTTTAAGGGGAAAAGGGGAAATTAATAAGGGGGGAATATATTATTTGTGATGGGAATGTGTTTCACACTAGGGAAAGGGGTTTTGGGAAGGGGGAATGATTTTTGAAGGGTAATGTCTAGGGGAATATGTGAAACAAAGGGATAAAAGGTCAAAATGAGGGGAAAGGGTTTTTACAAGTAATGAAGGGATAATGAGGGGGCATTAATTAAGTAAGTATGTGGGGGTCTAGTGAAATGAGGGGAAATTAGCAAATAAGCTTTAGTGAATATCCATTCTCTTTCACAATTCCTCTTGCACATGAAACGTATAATTAAGCATGATGAATGTGCTTTTTGACTTAGTAACCTTGTGCACTTGCAAAACTTCTTCTACCTACCCTTGATTTACCCTAGCATTTTCTCTTCATTCATTGGGTGCATTTGAGATTGCTGACCCTTTTATTTCTTTTTCTTTTGATAAGCAAACTATCTAATTCTAGCCTTATAACTTCCAATGGCTCAGATTAAACTGATGAGCTCATTATTATTCTCTACCTAACTATTGATCTGCCAAGATTAAACAGTTTGGCTAGATCTTTATTCTCTATCTATCAACATGAAATTTAAAGCATGAATGAATCAAGTTTAAACTATTTGCCATCATGGATTGTGGCATTTTTGACAAGCTGCACACAATCTTATTTTGCAAAATAAAGTAAAAGGTAGTGGCATTTGAATTTGCACACTTTCATGATCTATTCTTAACTCTTTTTGGGGTTCATATTTTTTATTTTTTTGATCTTTTTTTTTTTCTTTTTGTCCTTTGATTGTTCTTTTAGGACATACCCTCTTTACCTTTTTCAATTTTAATATGGAAAAACATTTTGCGAAAAGCAAAAGTATGTACAATATTACAAGACTTAACATAGCCAATTCAAAATTATGAATCCTATTATTATAGGACCCTAACAATATGTAATCATATATCTGATTACCAGCGCATTGCCTTACACTGGAGAAGGGGGGATTTCAGAGGCTGGATGCCCTTTAAGTTTAATCAGGTATGGCTTGACGACCCGTATTTTAATTGCTTGGTGTGGGATGTCTGGAATCATGACAGGATTCAGGACTCTTCCTCCATGCTGCACATTCAGGAAAAGCTGAGGGCCCTGCGGTTGGAGGTTAAGGCATGGGAGAAAATAAAACATAGGCCAATGAACAAAGAGCTAGCTAACATATTACAAAAACTTCATGACATTCGTCCCCATTTACTTGAGCATAATTTCCCTGTCGATATCAGAAATCGCATACAAGCCCTAGAAATAAAAAAGAAACAATTTCTTCTTATCAAAGAGACTACATGGCATTTGAAGAGCATGGCCATTTGGATACGGGAAGAGGACATGAATACTAAATTTTTTCGCAGATATGCAAACTATAGGAGGAAGCTTAACTTCATTTGGGAGATTTCTGATGCAACCGACTCAAAGTTTCAAACGTGACAGGACATTTGCATAGTTGTTGTTCTCCACTTTTATAAAGCTTACTGTTAAAGGGATTTGGTTTGTTCGGAGGATCAGATCTAGGGGGTTGATTTATTTCCATCTATGTTCGACGAGGAAGTAAACTTGGTTCTCTATAAAGTTGTTTCGGAGGAGGAAATTCTGGGAGTGTTGAAATATTTCAAGGGGGATAAAAGTCCAGGTCTTGACGGATGGACTGTGGAACTTTTCACACATTTTTTTGATCTCATAAAACAGGACCTCGTTGACATGGTAGAGGAATCGCGGACCAAGGGTTTTATACACCCGCATATCAACTCCACATATATCGCGCTTATCCCGAAAAAGACTCCCTCTTCCACCTTCTCGGATTACAGACCTATCTCTCTTTGTAATCTTGTCTACAAGATTATTTCAAAAACCATTGCTAACTGGATGAGGCATACTCTGTCTAAGTATATATCCCCACAACAGTTCGGCTTCCTGCAAAACAAACAGATTCATGATGCAGTGGCGATAGCCCAGGAATGTATGCACTCGATCCATTCTAAAAAATTAAATGTTGCTATTATGAAGGTTGATTTACAAAAGGCATTTGATTGTCTTGATTGGGGCTACCTGAGGCTGGTTCTTCACAAAATTGGAATACAAGCCAGAACTGCTGAATGGATTATGGCCTGTGTTACAAATGTCCATTATGTTTTTGTTATAAATGGTTATCCTACGGAATTCTTTAAGGCTGGGAGAGGTCTCAGACAGGGTTTCTCACTATCTCCTCTTTTATTCATTTTGGCTATGGATGGGTTGAGTCTCCATATTCAAAAAGTTGTGGCGGAGGGCCAGTTTCATGCTTTGCATTTGGGCCAGGACATCTATATCTCACACATTTTTTTCATTGATGATGTGCTCATCATGGGGATTCTCAACAGGTTTGCATGGCTTCACCTTTTTAATATTTTTGCTAAGTTTGGGAATGCTTCTGGTTTACTCATGAATCTTCATAAGTCCACAGTATTCCATGGAATATGTGATATGGAGGTTATTGCATATATACAAAGACTATTTGGTGTGGCTTCAGATTTATTGTCGGGGGGTATGAAATATCTTGGATTTCATATCAAGCCATGTAGTTATAAGGTTAACGACTGGATGTGGCTTGTGGATAGATTCTACAAAAAAAAATATGGCTAGGAATTCATATGCTTATCTATGGGGGGCCGCATCACTTTGACACAAGCGGTGATCATGCAGATGGGAGTGTATTGGGCACACTTATATCATCTGCCTCTCTCCATTATTAAAAGACTCAATGGGATCATGGAAAAATTCATCTAGTCTGGTATGAAAAATAAGAACAAATACCATCTTGCCAAGTTGGACCACCTTACACTGCTGAAGTGTATGGGTGGCTGGGGAATTCTGAATTTGAGGAGATTCGGTTGGGCATTATTACTTAAATCATTGTGGAGAGGGATATTTGGGGATGGCACCTGGGGCATGATCATTAGACACAAGTACCTGAAGGATCTCGATTTTACTGTGTGGCTGTGCAGGGGATGTATCGGGATCACATCGGGCTCAACAATTTGGCTCAGCTTCACTAAAATTCGCCATTGTTTTCTTCTGCAACTTGCCTGGAAATTGGGTTCTAACCACTGAATTATTATTGGTGTGGATAAAATTCTGGGGATTGAAGCAACCCATAATAATCTATTTGATGGTTTTATACATGGCTTAAACAGTCGTGGCATCTTTTTCTGGCAACAGGTCATATCGGCTTGGCAAGATAGATGTCCTATCTGGAAAAGGGCAAGGGAATTGGGTCTGGATGGGCAGATGGCGCAGGAATGGGATCGGCTTAGAACTGGCATGCAACTCACTGGAGTATGTCACGATGTTGATAGGGACAAGATTACCTGGTCTGGAAAAATGAAGGGGGGGGGAATGTTATGGTGGTTGATACATATATCACGCTCTTAAGACAGGAGACCCAACTCTTTGAGGTATGTTGGTTCTTAATTTCTGGAAATCCAAAATCCCCATTAAGATTATTCTTTTCCTTTGGCTGGTTTGGAAGAATAAAAATCTAACGTGGGAAAATCTCCAGAAGAGGAATTGGTATGGGCCGGGGATATGTGTACTTTGTAGGGATGTGGAGGAGAGAAATCTCCACATATTCTTAAAATGTCCTAAGGTTGTTCAGCTCTGGAAAAATCTTGTTGGTTATATTGGTTTCCAGTATATTCAATATAATTGTATTTCTGACTGCTTGAGGTGGTGGAGCAATCAAAATACTTCATGGCGCAATATCCCCCCTATACTCTTCTGGGAGATCTGGAGATGGAGAAACAATATCATTTTTTAAAATTTCAGAGAAAATGCTATGCAAGTGTTGGAGCGCATTATAGAATGTTTCTCTATTGGTTCACAATCGGGCATGGGGCCTAAGAAAATCAACCATAAACCACCTGGCCCGAGGATAGTCTACTCAACTGACTTCTTTGACGGAGCATCACAAAGAAACAGGTGAGAATACAGTTTCTCGATTACTTTTTCTCCGGAACAAGCTTATTGGGCACACTGGGGTGCTAGCAGTGCTACGAACACGAGGGAAGAAGCCATGGCACTATGGGGACTACTCTGGTTCACTAAATATCTGAACATCCCTAAAATTCACATTTTTGGGGACTCTAAGATTATCATCGACTATGTCATGGGATATGCAAAAATTTATCAACCCTCGCTCCATGGTTGGCTATATCAAATTGAACAACTTTGGGCCTCTTTTAAGGACTCAACGATTGAGCACATTGGAAGGGATTTTAACCAAATCGCGGATGGACTTTCTAAGAGGGGGCTACTGGATGAGCTGGATGGGATGCACATCGAGATCAAGATGGGGGAAAACAACATGGATGTCGAGGTGCTTCCACTGCCTAGATAATTACTACATTCCCTGGATATTCATATGCTACCACTAGAGGATTATATTCAAAAGTATTTTGGTTGACAAAGACTCATTTTTTGTGTTTTATTTTTTGTATATCTTACTTCCATAGTACTAGAAATTCTAGACTGATGATATATTAGATCATATTGATATACATGCACCATATTATATGTATAGATCACTGTGCATATGAGACATATATCTGCTAATGATGGCACTCTCCATGTTTTGTCGAGTCTGTATGGACTCGAATCTGGTATCACTATATTTGTTGGAATATGTTGGTATCTATATATAATGTTATGCATTATTTTGGAATATGAATATACTGCTTTTTTCATACTAAAAAAAAAACCTTGATGAATGCCACGCGAAGCTTGGAAAAAATTTGATGGATCACCATTAACTAGAATAACATAATTGGTTGATCTCACACAACCTATTATCCAGGAAACCACATTTTAAACCAATCTGAAGCGGAACCAGCCTGATAAAGGACCAGTCCAATTTATCATAAGTTTTCCTTAGATAAATCTTCATCACAATAGATGAAATATTTTTGCATTTAATGGAGTGCATGGCTTCCCGAGCCAACCCAATAGTGTCATGGATCTATCTAATGAATAAAAAACCAATTGGGGCAAAGGCATATAATTTGCAAGCCAGTCTTTAACTTGTTAGCTAGCACCTTTGGAATGATTTTTTATAAAGTGTTGCACAAAGCTATAGGTTGATGATCATTGAAAGTATTGGGCCCCACTGGTTTCAGGATTAATTTATTGAAAGTTGCATTGAGATTACCAAAAACAAACCCCCTCCTCTTGAATTCCTCAACAACCTCCATAATGTCCCTTTCCATAAGATAAAAATAAATAAATCCAAAAACAACTCCAGAGACCAACCATCAAGCCCTAAACTATTGTCCTTGGGAATCCTCTTCAATATATTTAGGACCTCCTTAGAAACAAGCCTAACTATCCATTCTAATTCTTCATCAGATAAAAGCCTAGGATGGGAGCTGACTACTATCATCTAATCAACTACATTAACAAAATTTCAAAGAAAGATCTCCTTCCTTCATGATAGCCCCATAGAAAGACAGAGACCAAGTGCCATCCTGCGATTGAGTTGACCAAATACGGTTTACTGCACGCCTATGATTAACAAATCGATGAAAGTATTTTGGATTAACATCTCCTTTAGCAATCCAATTCACTCTACTCTTAAGCTTCCAAGCAATATCTTGAGCCTTGAGGATCTTTGCTTTTTTTGCTTCTAAATTTTTGATTTGATATTTTTCATAATTCTTTTAATGCCCCATCACTCTTGAAAACTAGATTAGAAATTTGATTTTCAATCGACTCTAGTTCACCTAATTCCACATTCCTTTTCTTTTTTAGCCACTTTCTATAGCCCTCTTTAGCAATTTCAAATTTTTAGAGAATTGTTCCATTGGAGAAATAACAATGGAGTTGTCAATATGAATCCATACTAACCTAACCAAATCCTTGAAGCTTTCATCATTCAACCAACCTTTATTAAATCGAAACAAATAATGTTTGTTATTCTCATCCCCTAGAAAAAACAGGATAGGTTTGTGATCAAATAATGATTCATAACTCACTACAAAATGATACGAAATAATTTTCGATAAGAAAGACTCATTTACTAAAGATTTTTCAAGTCGATTCCTAACTACATTTTCCCCCAATTGGTTGTTGGGCCAAGTATGAACCAATTTTTGTTTTTAACATCCACAAAACCCATAATCTTTATCCAATGACGAAATAAACCTACCTGTGCATCCATCCTACTCGTCAGACCCTAGACTTCTCGTCGAGATAAAGAGAAATTTATATCTCCTACTAATACCAATTTATCCTTATTTATGAAATCACAATCGAATATATTCAACTAGAAGATGATTATGTTGTCACAGGGGAAATAATAGTTGATGACAGAGAGATTCATCCCTAAGGAAGAACTAAACCCTTCCATTAAAATTCCAGCCTCACAGACAAAGTAATTAAAAGGACCAACTGAATGGGTCCAACTCAACAATATACCACTTGAATTCCCACTAGCATCAACATAAAATAAATTCCACCCCACCAACACTTTTGATAAGCCTTTAACAACTTTCAGGCCTACACACATAGTCTCTTGCATGAAAATTACATCTGGATTATGAATAGAGAAAAAACACATGAGAACATTCCTTTTAGGGAGCCCCCCAACCACCTAACATGCAGGGATAAGATCTTCATTAAGTAACCCTTGGAGTAGGGCAATCTGCTCTAAGGGCCCTAAAAAAGTGTCGGGAGCACGATTCAAACTTCCAAAACAAACCAAATCCTTTCTCTTTGGAACCCTTCCCCTACTTATCAGAGGAATGGAGGTTCGATTCAGCCCTTCCATAGGAATTACTTTAGAAGAAGAAGGTTTTAAATTGTGAGAAATAACCCCAAATCCCTTAGCTTTCGTACAACAAAGTAAATTAGAAAATACCCACTAGACAAACAAGACTTAGAGAATTCACCTTTAGGTTGTTTTTGCATATGAGAATCCCATTTCAGCTCGACTTTCAACACCTTAAAAATATGCCTATTGTTGATGCACAGTAAATCCTCCTTATCCTCACCTTTACTTTCCATATTTGGGATTAAAGAGGATAATACTCCTGATATTTCCCCCAAGTTCAATGATAAATAATTCTAAAGATCTCCTTCACTAACCTTCCCACTAGCAATGCCTGCTTCAACAACCTTAGTCCCACTCTACATATCCACAACATCACTATCTACTAACATATCCTTTGTGTGCGTCTCCAAAGCATCACTGACCCGAATCAACTCCTACAAAGGCCTGTTAGATAATGCTGGCTAATGCTTTAGATAGATCTCCTTCTTGATATCCAGGTTCTTCAGGGCCTTTCTACAACAAAGTGCTTCATTGAATAATTAGAGATGAAACCCCAACGTCACCCTGCACCCTATCATTTTGAGTTGCTTCTAAAGAATGTTGAGGGTTATCATTAGAGATGACATCTGGGTTAGCAAGGGCCATTAAAAAAAAATACATTTGGATTAAAAATTCCAATCACCTGAGAGATTCCAACTTTCATTGAGTCTAGACCTTCTACCAATTCTTCAACTATCTTCAAATTCACATTCCACTCCCCCTTTTTCGGATAGGAACTCCTCTAGGAAAAATCATGCACGATGAGCCCCAAATTTTTACATCGCCCACATAAAAAAGGCACACCCCAATAGTCCATGGGTTGCACAAAATTATAGTCCCCTCATTTTAAAACCAATTCTCTTAACAGACCTTTTGAAAAAATCAATTTTGACAAGCACTCGTGTTACTCGCCAATCTTCTTGAAGAAATTGCGCTTGATTAGCAAATAAGGTTCTTCCAACCGAATTCCCAATATCCCTTAGGTCCTTAAAATTCAAGAATTGATGCAACAAGCCTGGAAAAAGAAGACAAACATGCCAAATCAGAAAGGCTTTGTGCCGTGGATCGAAGCAAGGGTACCAACATTCTAGAACAATGCTTGACATCCCACACAACCATAAAACCTTCAAGATTTAATTTGCATTCATTTTTAAATGGAATCTAAATATAATCTAGCCCTTTAGAAGAACGTGACAAGACAACAAATAACCCAATCTAGGGACCCAAATTTTTCCCAACCATTCTCCCAAACTTTTCTTATTAAATGTGAAAAAGACAACAAATAACCCAATCTAGGGACCCAAAATTTTCCCAACCATTCTCCCAAACTTTTCCTATTAAATATCTTGTCCAAAAACCTACCAATGAGACCAACCTTGGACAGAACCAAGGCAAAATCAATAGAAAGATCAAACCCTAGCATACACTCAAACCTTCTTAAGCCCACAAACATCAAGTCTTCCTTCACTGACAATTTTTTTCTTTGGCTACTATAGTTGCATTTAGATCCCCTTCCTTAACAATGTTATCCTCCTTAGGGATCAAAGAGAAACTCAACATAAACCCTACAGTACATGCTTCCTTCCCTAAAAATCCATTTACTAACTTTTGCATTGAGGGCTTGTCACTTTTAATGGAATTAAAATAAGGGATAACATCATGATTTGCTTCTGACCTACTCCCTGATACTAATATTCTAGGTGGATCAAGACCCTTCTGCTTGCCATCTCCTATGCCTTTTTTCAAATGCTCCTACCGAAGAATCTCAGTTTACTCCTCATCGCTTTTAAAAATCCTTTTGATATTCCAAATTTCATCATCCTCTACCTCAGCTGCCCAATTGTACTCTAGATCGAGGGCCATCACATCTTCTAGAGCCATAACAACAAAACTGAATTTTAATTAGGGTTTTTTCGCTACCATTAATTATTTTCCAATCATTGGCCAACTAATGAAAACAATCGTTATTAAAACACCCTTCAAATCTTGACTCTGCTGCATGGTTTTTATCTGCAATTAGGGCTCTCCTTAAAAAGGGGGAGATTTAGACTGAAAACCTCGATCTGCAACTCTCCATGGCAGATCATGGACAACATATCGACTAGAATATCGATGGCTCCAATGTACTCAACTTGTCAGGGCAACAGATGAATGCAACTCTTCCTGAAAGATTATGGTGGGCTCGATCAATGTAGGCGAAGACCCACAACATTGGCTATGATAGGGTTTGGAGAGATGGCAACTCTCCTCAGCTAGGATACACATTATTTGGCCAAACTTGATCAACCACTCTCTATGGTATATCCTCCCATCCATATCCATGGCTTACCAATATATATTATCAACACTACTTTTTTTTCCTTCAATTTAACATCAGACAATTGAATCCAACAAAGTTTTAATAACACTACCATAGAAGTATTTCATGCCATCATAACAACAATCAACTTGACCCAACAAAAACAAAACGAGCACCAAACCATAAACTAGAGGCATTCAACTAAGTTGAACATGGTAACAAAATAATATTTTCTTACCACAATTATCCACATCGTACAACACCACTATCCTATGTCCTGTGGCCGAAGAACTAGGTAGCTCCCCACAATTACCTATGCCAAGCTACACCACTTTCCTCTATCCACAATTACCCATGCCAAGAAATAACACTTTCCTTTTTCCTAAGGCCAAAGAACCATGCATCATTTCACAATTGTCCTCTTCAAGAAACATCACTTGTTGGGAAATGGATAATCCAACGCTCCCCGTGTGTTTCACGACATGTACATAATCGTTCTTGAGGATTTATTATCTTTGGCGATGTGCCTGTTTACTAACACCTACGGGTTTTGGTGTAACGACAATTGTGATTACAAGAAGTGGTAGCAGAGCCAAAGGTATTGAGTTTGAAACACCCTCGGCTTGTATTTGGTGGGGGGGGGAGATTGTTGGGCATTGCTCCCCGTGTGTTTCATGACGTTCTTAATCGCCTTCAAGGAACTATTAACTCTAGCGATGCGTTCATTTAGTAACACCTGCAAGATTTTGTGTAACGACAATCGTGATTCCAATACCACTTTCCTCTATCCTGAGGCCAAAAGGTCAGGTCGCCAAAGACCAAGAGCCCACCACCCAAATTCAGCACCACATTAAGGAACAATGTAAACTTTGAAATGAGAATTGTAAACTCGGAACATGAACTCTAGCAAAAAAAACCCCAAAAAACATGAAAAAACAACCCGAAAATGAAAAGTGTGGATGCTGGAATATATATATATATATATATATAAACATTTTTTAAAAATGATAGCGAAAGATAATAATTTCTTTTTTTTTTTTTGGTTCAAAAAACACCATGGAAACAAAAAGTGTTCATGCTGGAATTTTATTTTTTTTCAACAATTTTTAGCAATGGTGTTAAGGATAAAATATCATGACTCCAAAAAACCTTCAAATTCCAACGATTTTGAGGCATAACATTAAAGATAAAATATCAAGTCTTTGAAAAACGTTAAAATTCCAACAATTTTCGTCGATGGTGTTAAAGATAAAATACTTAAAATTGTTTTCAACCATAACATTAAAGATAAAATATCACGACTAAAAAAACTTAAAATTTTGACAATTTTACAACCATGGAATTAAAACCGAAGATCATGACTATAAAAAACATTAAGTTTTCAACATATTTCAACCATGGCATTATGAAAAAAATTATGACTAAAAAAAACTTTAAAAATGATCTCTTGAATGAAATAGTTATTAGACCAAGAGTAATTTATTTTTTAAATCCTAAAAGTATAACGATTTTAAAATTTTAACCTAAGACAACTTGACACATTGCAACAAAAATTTAAAAATCAACCATCAAATTGACACACGGTGTGGGCGAACTCGATCCATTGTAATGAAAACTTAAAGACCAATCATGAAATTGAGAGATTGAGGGGGCATACTCGATCCATTATAACGAAAACTTTAAAACCGGCTATCAAATTGCCACATAATGGTATTGAGTTGCTAGCCAAGGATCCACACGGACCTTGCAAAATAAAATAAAATAAAACAAAATAATAAATAAATATACAAATAAATGAAAATGAAAAATACAAAAGAAAACAAATATTAAAACATTGAAAAAAAATAAAATTAAAAATTAAAAAACATGACAAAAAACCAAAAACAAAAATTTAAACATTGAGAAAAAATAAAATTAAAAAAATAATAACAAGTAAATAAAAATCTATATTAAAAAAAAAATCACGCACAAGAAGTTAAAAAAAAATAATAAGTAAATAAATAAAATTAATTAAAAAACATGACAAAAAAATAAAACAAAAATTTAAATATTGAAAAAAATAAAAACAAGTAAAAACATACAAGAATTAAAAAACATGACAAAAAAATAAAAGAAAAATTTAAACATTGAGAAAAATAAAAATTAAAACAAAAATACAAAAAAAAATTAAAAGATAATAACAAGTAAATAAAAGTATATATTAAATAAAATAAAATAAGAAAACATGATTTACAAATAGGGGTTGTCTTTAGTGCAATTTTTTGGATTTTCCGATGCTAGAATCTAGCGGAAAATTTGAGGTGAAATCTTGATTTCTGTTATTTAAACTAGATTTTTGACTGTATATATGGATTCAACACCTTGAAAAACCCTTAGGGCACTTGGATTGTGTAGGGTTTACCCATCAAACTTGTGATTTCAATAAATTCCTACCGGATTTTAGAGAAATTAAACTGGAAAAACCCACCGAAAAAACTTCCAAAAAGTCGCACTAAAGACAACTTCTTATATATATATATATATATATATATATATATATATATAATAGACAAAAATAATAGTAATAATAATTAATTCCTAAAAGACCAAATTTAAACCAAAAAAACTAAAATAAAAAAACTAGAAAATATTTCTAAAAAACATAGTTTAAGAAAAACATTTAATAAAAAAAATAATATTAAATAATTAAAATTAACCCCGGATGCGGGTGGCGGGACGGCAACAATGGGCATGCCACATGCCATGCATGGGCTGCCCCGTGTAAACAATACGGCCTCCATATGAAGGCCGTCAACCAGAACCGGAACCCTCTGGTGCGTTTAATGGAGTTAATGGTGAGGGAGGTAGGTTTATGGGGCTGTACAGAGCACTTAATGCGCGCCTGTATCGAGAGCATGAGGCAGAGCATAACAAGAGCAATGGAGGTTGCAGGGAATGTTTGTCGGGCGAATTTGGGGAAAGAAGGAATTGCAGAGAGCCGAGGCGGTGGCAGCTCCATCCGCTTCATCGTCGGGTGTCTGGTGGTTACTATTGCCGCCATAGCCTCTCTGGTTGCTGGTCCTGTAGCTGGAAGCATTTGGCTCAATTGCTGGGTGAGAACCGGAATTGGTCCACCCCGCAACCAAGGAACGAGTCTCAGAGAGGAAATTGGGCACCAGAGAAGGATTTGGGAGGTAATTGGTTCTGTCTTCAACTCCAAGCTCACCTGCACACACACAAGAGCAGAATTAGTTTCACCATGGCTAAAATCCGTCAGCGACAGCCGTGTAGAAGAGGTTCAGCTAGAGGCTCCTCCTCGCGAGCTCCAGCAGTGGATGAACATCACCACTGTTGTTGCTGCTACTGCCATCGAAGAGCCAAAGCCACTCCACTTCCAATCAGCCAGTTTTTGGAGGTTGGAAGTGCTGAAGAGGACAAATCAGAACTTCCCTCCTTTGGCTCAGTGGTTTTCACATTGCCGAAGGCTGAGAGCTCCCCAGGGCTCAGTGCCCACATCTCAATTCTGTTTACCAGAACTCCGGAAGGAAATGGGGAATCTGCCCCTCAAGACCAGCAGAAGATGCAAGAGGAGGGCAAAGGCAAAGCAATTGTCCATGAATTACCGGAGGCAGGGGAACATAGCTCCGCTTTGGAGCCACCAGCGTCTGAGGCTGGTCAGCACGAAGCGTCTCCTCCGTTGGGGCCTCCTCCTCAGGGTATTGAAGACGAGACATGGCGCAAGATGTGGAAGGGTAAACCAGAAGGAGAAGGTTGGGCGTACATCGTGGAGGACAACAGCCTTGCCGGAGAAGCTGATGCCTGCGCGTCCCTTCCTTCTTCCTCAACACATCGAGAGGATCAAAATTGACACGGGTAATTCTCTCTTGCGCTTTCGTTTTGACGGCTGGAAGTGGTTGTCTACCTATTCGCCTGCTGTAATTTTGTTTGGAAGCTGGTCGGGTCTCATTTTCAATGGGTCAATTCTCAATTTCAATTTTGTCGAGTTGCTCAATCAATCCCATCTGGTAATTCGCCCCTGGTTATTAAGTCAATCCCAGCTGGAGATACGCCCCTGCGTGGGCAGTAATGTTTTGAATCCTCCTCCTGAGGCTCCAATGGAAGCCCGCTGATGTTTATGTCTGGTTCTGCTAATATGGTCGGGTGCTGCCCCTGCGTGGGAGCGTTATATCACTGCTTGGTCTGTTTAGTTTTGTGCTGCCCCTGCGTGGGAGCGTCATATCAGTGCTTGGTCTGTTTTGTTTTGTGAAGGCCTTCCCGAGAGGGAGACCTCAGAATTTGGTTTTTGGTTCCCAGCGAGCTCTCAGAAGCCCTGGAAGACTTGCCTCACAGTTTGTAATTTTCACTTGTACAGTTAATATATGAATTAGATAGCCTTTACGTAGAAAAAAAAAATAATTAAAATTAAAATTAAAAATATGAAAAACATTAAAAAAATTTACAAATTAAAAACAATTAAAAAAACTTTAAAAATAAAAATAATAATTAAAAAAATAAAAACATAAATCCCCGCCCACGGCCACGCCCCACTGACCCTAGGCGTGGAGTTCGATTCGTGCAACTACCACCCCTTGCAAGGTCGCGCTCCATCAACGTTGGGTGTGGAGTCCAGATTCTAGGAATCAGACTCCAGGCCCAGAGCCCGACGCTGCGCAGATTACCCCGCCCAAGGTCTGTGGGGTGTGGATAAGACTTTTTTTTATTATCAATTATTATTTATATTTTTAAAATTATTAATTGAATTATTTATTTTTATTTTAAATGTTATTATTATTTTGATTTTTTTAATATTTTTCTTTTAACATTTTTTTTAATATATATATATATATATATTCAATTTTATTTTTTTTGCCATTGTTTTTTATAGTTGTTTTAATGTTATTTTATTTTATTTCATGTTTTTTAATGTAATTGTTTTTTAAATATATATATATATATATATAGATATATATATATATATATATATATTTTAATGACTTTTTTTAAATGTATGTTTTATTTTTTTAACAATTTTTTGGTTGTTATTTTTACTTGAAAATTTATGTGAATTATTTTGTTTGGAAAAAAAACTTCAAATGTCATTTTTGGATATAAAATTCCATAAAATTTATTATTTTTCCAACTTTATTTATTTATTTTTTTCATCGTTTTTTTATTTAACATGTCATTTTTAGCGAAAAAATTATGAAATACATTTTTTTTTTAATTATATCTATATGCATGAAAATCACCAACATTTAAAAAAAATTATCCACACTTAATACATTAAAAATTTTAGAATGTCAAAAATAAACCCTCTAAAAAAAGGGGTTAATGCTGCATCAACACTTTTCAAAATCACATGAAAATCACTAACATCTTAGAAAAATGTTCATATTTGATACATAAGAAAATTTAAAGTGTCAAAAATATGCTCTAAAAAAAAATGTGTATTATGAATCAACACTTTTCAAAAATGGATGATTTTTTGCTACTTTGATAGTTTACATTGTTAAGGATTGGAAAAACCTCAACTCCAACCCATCCGCCTCCCTTTAGGATTTTAGGATTTGAACATACTCCGATAGAGAAGGCATCGTAGAGAAGTACCATTATCCAACTATTCCAAGACACTTATTAATCATGGATTAAACCCCTCTTTGCAACATCACCTTTGCAAGGGCCTTTCTTTGTTGGTAACTCTCCTGCAATGTCACCTCCCATGCTTCCTCCATAACCACGAACAACTCCCACTAGATCTCACCTTTTTCAATCATGCCAAGCATAACTATGTTCCCAATCATTCCAACATAATTGCCACATGTCACTCCTAACCTTGCCATGATTGCCACCCATCTGCTCACGAGTAGAGCCCCAAGTCTATAGGGATTACCTCGTGGCACACTCATATTTATCTTGGATTTATTCATAACGAAAAATTAAAAATTAAAAATATTCAAGGGAGAGGATCAATCTCCCTCCACCCATTCCATTTTAACACTCCTTTTTCCAACCTAGTTCCTTGATTGGCCAATGAATTAATCTTGAAATTGTTATTTCTTAATACCTAAAAACAAAGCTTTTTGGCTATGGCTTGATGCCAATGATGAATTCTTTTAAAGATTTGCCTTTGTTTGAGGCCATGGGGAATATTCCTGCATACAAATGATGAATTATAATCATTGAATCTCATATGCTAATTAAGCCTAAGTGCATATCCTATCAATTTGCCTTAAGCCTTAGTATAAAACGTATGCTTCAAAAAAACAGAAAGGTGAAGAGATGAAGCGCGAAGATAGAAGGCTCTGTATGGGTTTTGGGTAAAAACCCTAGTTTTATTGCAGCACGACACAACACCTGCAGGCACCCGGACCCGAACGACCGACAGTATTCCATTTCTCCTCCGTTTCAACCACAGCTGTCTCCATCTGCCGGCGGTTAACAGCTATGAGCATGGGCGATGTTATGGAGGTTGAGGAGCTTGAATACTCCGAGGAACCATTTCCCGACCAGGTAATCTTTGGAAACCCTAACCTAATTTCACCGGCCTCAGGCTCAATTCCCCCGTCTGTCTCTGTTCCATCAAGCACTGCGTCGGTGGTTACCTTTCCTGGTCACAGTACATCCCCGATGGTCTTTGGGTCTCTATCCATTGATTCCCTCGCCCTCAATTGCCCTCCATTATCTCCGGGCACATTTCACATTATCACTGCTATCACTCCTCCATCACCCACATTTGATCCGAATCCTCCGATTAACCACCTCCATTCGTCTAGTTCGACCCTGTTTTCAGCTCCGTCTGAGGATATCCCTGCATCCTGTGGACAAAACCCTCCCATCTCTACAAACTCCCCGTCAGGCTGTTTTGAAACACCTGCGGTGAAGGTCAAATGAGCGGCTCATCTACCTCAGGAGGGCTCTGTCACACCAAATCTGTGTTGGACCACCCATCAGCACCACGAACTGGGAAACGAAAGACCAAGTGTGTGAAGGCTACCTCAAAGGACATCACCATACGTTTTGGCAAGAGTACTGCTATTGGGGAGGCTGCTTACATGGCTAGTACTGTGCTAGTTGGACATGTTCGAGGCAGAGCATACTCAACGGACAGACTCACCTTATGGGTCCGAGAGATTTGGGGAAGTATGCTTAAAGAACTGCCTGAGGTGCAGGTATTACCTAGGGGATGGTTTGCTCTCCATTTTGCTAAAGGAAATTACACAGATCTGGTCCTCGCTAGATATTGGCATATTGAGATGGCTCCTGTACTCCTCAAGAGATGGAGTCCCCTTTTCGATCCGGAGAGGGAGCAGATTGGGGCGGGACCTCTATGGGTTTGCTTGTCAGGGCTCCCACTGCAATATTGGTGCGAGGAGGTCTTCGTTCAAATTGGAAATGCCCTTGGAACTTACCTGGACCACGACATAACTTTTGTGCAATCGAAGAATCGAACCCTAGCCCGCATCCTGGTCCACCTGGATACGCAAGAAGGATTGGAAGAAAAAATCACTCTACAATGGGGGAAATACACTCAGGTGCAGATCTTGGACTACGAAGGAGTCCCCTTCCGTTGTAGAAGATGTCACATAGTCGGGCACATCTTTAAGGAATGCCCACTTATCAAAAAACCAGAGGATCCTCTGAGGGCACCTCCTACATCCTTGGGGCCAGATGCACCTGCTCAGAATCGCTCTCCTTGTTCGGCTCCACAGCCACCGGTCAGCAACAACACCACGAAGACGGCTGCAGGAGAGTACAGAATGCCATCGCCTCCTCTAACAAGAGCTCGTGCAGCAGCGGAGGCCGCAAAAATTTCGGGTATTCCTCTGACCTCTTGCCCTTCCTCTTTTGCTTACAGCTCATCACTTGAATCATCTGCCATTAATACAACTGTGGCTCATTGCTCACTGGCTCCTTATTTATCCACCACCGCACCATCCTTGCCCTCTTTTTCATCCACTTCCACCTCCCCATCATCTGACGGGCAGTTTTCATCCCACAACTACAACCTTCACTCTCGTTCACACATTGATGGTCACCCGACTCATCTCTCAGGTTTGGGACTTTCCCAACCTGGTTCGGTCATACTTTCATCTCGAGGGAGAAAATATAATCTCTCAAAAGCCATTCAAAGGGCTGAGGCAGAGGTCGCCTCCGAAAAACAATTCACTTTGGAAGGGGTTCTTAGAGCATTGAATACCCTGGGCAGGGTTCCCCCGTGATGTGTCTCTCAATTAATTGCAGAGGCATGGCTAGTGCCTCCAAGAAACTATCCATGCACGACTATTCGAAGTGGAGCCTTTTGATATCGTCATGCTGCAAGAAACCCTAGGTGAGGCCGAAATCATCTCCAGCACATTAGCCTCCTTACTTCCTGGATGGCAATTTTTCGCCATAGATGCTTCGGGACGATCGGGGGGCCTAGCTATTGGTTTCAATCCTCACACCATCAGAGTATTAGCATCCTGGGGAGGACCTGGATTTATAGGTTTAGATCTTTTCTCGGCGGAGCTCAGCCTAAACCTGAGGGTCATTAATATATATGGTCCTTGCCATCAGAGAGAAATCTTCTGGCAACATCTGCTTAATCTCTCGATATTTTCTTCTGATCACATCATTCTTGGGGGTGATCTCAATTTCTCCATGGGATTTGGGGAATCATGGGGATCACAAGCTCAAGTGGACTCTATTACTGGCTTCATGACAAACCTTCTGGAACAACATAACTTTGTGGATATTCCCATGAATAAGCCACTCCCTACATGGCAAAACAGAAGGGTGGGGGATGTTGCTCTAGCCAGAAGGTTAGATTGTTTTTTGATAAAGGTACCCCTAATGAATCAGCTGCACCACTACAAACAATGGGTGGGTTTCAGGGGTATCTCGGATCACTCTCCCATTTATCTTGAAGTCTTTGGTCCCCATCCCAAACCAAAAGCTCCTTTCAAATTTAACCATGTCTAGCTTCAGGACCCTGGTTTCATTAACCTGGTCTCGGATTTTTGGAAAGCCAACCCTATTGATAGACATGAATCCTTAACTAAGGGTTTTTGCCACAACCTGTCCCAGCTCAAGCATCTTTCCATCAATTGGGCCAAAGAGAAAAATCAGAGGGAGGATCAATCTTTATCCCAAATCGAGGCTGAATTGAGTACTCTGCTCGATGATCGCAACCGGGGGTTTACTTCAGCTAATGACAAAGCTCACTTGATCGAGCTGGAAAACCAAAAGGCAAGGATTCTGAAGGAGAGAGAGGAATCTTGGTGACTCAGGAGCAGAGCTATATGGTTACAAGCGGGAGATGACAACACAAGATTTTTCCAGAATTATGCAAAAGGTAGAAAAGTTTCTAACACAATTTGGAACCTACCCCTACCTGATGGGGGAGTTGCAGACACCTTCAACAAGCTCTCCCATCTTGGCACCTCTCATTTCAAGCATCTCTTTAAAAACCCTCCTGGGTCAAACCTTGCTGATATCATCAATGTGGCTGGACATTTCCCTCGTTTTGTAAATGATGATGAGGCGGAAGAGCTAAACTCCCCTGTTACTACTAGCGAACTGGAAGGAATGTTGAAATGGTTTAAAAAGGACAAAAGTCCTAGCCCGGATGGGTGGACGATAGAATTTTATCTTGCTTTCTATGAGCTCCTGGGAAATGATTTATTAAAAGTAGTGGAAGAATGTAGACTATCTGGATCCATATACAATGCTGTCAATACAACTTTCATTGCCCTTATTCCGAAATCTGACTCCCCCTCCTCATTCAATGACTTTAGGCCCATCTCATTATGCAACTGTCTGTATAAGATTATTTCCAAAGTCATTGCGAATCGCATTCGGCCCATTCTCTCTCGCCATATCGCCCCCCAACAGTTCGCCTTCCTTGAGCATCGATAGATCCATGAAGCCATTGGCACGGCCCAAGAGGCCATTCACTCGATCTGGACTAAACACATAAAAGGAATCATCTTAAAGATCGACCTGGCAAAAGCTTTTGACCGAGTCAGTTGGCTCTACATCAAGATGCTCCTTATTCACCTTGGCTTTCCTCATGATTTCGTTACTTGGATTATGGCTTGCATCACCACTCCTACCTTCAGTGTTCTCATCAATGGATCTGCCTCCCACTTCTTTCATGCTGAGCGTGGCCTTAGACAAGGCTGCCCCCTCTCCCCCTTACTCTTTCTGATTGTCATGGATGGGCTTAGCAGGCTACTAGCCAAAGCAAAAAGAGATGGCTGCCTTAGTGGCCTCAAGATCACTGACTCCTGCTATCTCACTCATCTCCTATTTGTGGACGATGTTCTCATCTTCCTTGATGGGAGCATCCGAGACTCTCTTACCTTCTCAAAAATCCTCTCCCTATTCTCGAAGGCTACTGGTATGTAGGCTAATCAAGGGAAATCCACCATCACTTTAGCCCACATTTCCATCCAAGAGTCTCAACTTGCTTAGCACCACTTCCCTTATTGCATCATTCCCCTTGACAGAGGTTTCAAATATATGGGATTTTGGATAAATCCCCTCTATCAGAAATTAACAGATTGGGTCTGGCTTGTCACCAAGTTGGAAAAAAACTTTCTAATTGGAGTCATCGATACCTATCCTGAGCAGGCAGATTGGTGCTCATCAAATCTGTTCTCGAAGCCACCCCTGTTTTCTGGATGGCATTAGCTTGGATTCCCAAGAACATTCTGACCCGTCTGCAACAGATTTGTAGCAAATATCTCTGGAATTGCCAACAAGACAAAAAGATTTTTGCATGGGTTAGCTGGAACAAGATCGCTTTGCCCAAAAAATGGGGAGGATGGGGACTAAAATGCCTAGCACTGTTTGCACAAGCCTTGGCTGCAAAAATGGGCTGGATTTTATTGACCGGGCAGAACCTATGGACTACAGTCTCCTATTACAAGTACATTTGGCCTCACCAAATCATGGATTGGTTGCGCATGCCTAGTTGGCCTAGATCGGGAATATCTTCTGTTTGGAAGGCTCTTCTACATTCCCTGCCTAGCATCAGGAACAATCTTGTTTGGAGAATAAACGATGGAACAAAGGCTCGCATTGGACTGGATCCCTGGACTAGGGGAGGAGGAAGATTCTAGCTATCAAGAGAACTCATCCAGCACCTCAATGCACATGAGATAAAGGTATTGGCTCACATAGCGGATCAAATGAACACTAACATTTTCTATTAGGGATGGAATTATGTTCATCAACTTGATATTCCCCCACAGTGGCACTGGGAATGGCAAGACTACATAAATGCATTGAGTGAATCTCACATCAGGATTAAGGAAGGACCAGATGAACTTGTTTGGAGCCTTGCTGAGAATGGCATCTATACCCCAAAGGCCGGATACCTCAACCTGATTTCACACAAACAGCCGGAGCAGACAGAAGTATGGTGGAAGAGCATCTGGAAGCTTGTTTCGCCCCCGAGAACAAGACTGTTCTTTTGGTGTATCCTCAGAAACAAAGTTCCCACAGGAGAATCACTATCACATCGCTCTTTCCATGGCCCTCACTGGTGCGTCTTATGCAAAAATTCTATTGAATCGACTGTGCACCTTTTCCTTCAATGTGATACTCTGAACAATATCTGGCAGATTATCTCTTCCTCGATTCATTTATCTGGGAAGTGGGAGGGTGATAATATATGTCGTGCTTGGGAAAACTGGTGCAATCTGCATCAAGGCACAAAACAATTATGTCTTCCCTTACTTATTTGCTGGCACCTATGGCTGGCCCGGAATCGAATTATATTTGAGGATAGAGCTGCTAGCTGGCCGCATATATCAGCCCAGATCATATCAGCTTATCACGAGCTGCCTGAGCCACACAGACCTCGGCCTCGCAGACCGCATGACCCTGCTCCTATAAATAAAAACTTTCCCTGGGCATTTTTTGATGGTGTTGCACAACACCATGGATGTGGCGGTGGATTCATTTTATATCTAAATGAACAACATTTCTACAAGGTCAAGATGGGGCTTGGCGAGGGAACGAATAACTTTGCAGAACTTATTACACTTCGACACTTGCTGCATTTTTCATTGGGTCATAATTGCATGGATCTAAACATATATGGTGACTCAAAAATCATAGTAAATTGGTTCAATAATATTACTGTTTGTCACTCACACACTCTCAGTAATATTCTAGATGAAGTGAACTCGTTCAAAGCACAGTTTAATTCTATTTCATGTCAACACATTTACGGGGAACATAATTGCAGTGCTGACAGGCTTTCCAAGGAGGCCTGGATGATTTAGGAGCATAGAGGCTCAAATGAGTACCACTACTATCACAGGCCATACAATGATCAGATTTACCACAGGGTAGATAGTCCCTAACTTTTTAGTCTTATTGGATATCACCTGATGGATATGCACGGCTTTATATATTGTATATATTTCTACACAGTTTTATTTCTTTGTTTATATATACAGACCTTCATAAAATACATCACCTTGCGTGGTGTATGTGGAATATTATAGATAACAGACATATTTATAGTTTATTATATCAGACAGTGACTGAGCACCCTGCATGGTGATGGATGATAAATGCATTCTATTTTTGATAAATTGAACAACATTTTTGAACATGACCATAGAGATGGCAAAGGGCCAACACAACGTATGCTATAAAGCATCTACAACATGTAATTTTTCAATCATAATGAAAGATTATGATTTTTCCAGTGGGAAGAAAACGTATGCTTCAGTCGCATTATTTAAGGCATATCCCAATCCCTAGACAAACTTAATTTCTTCTTGATTCTTAAGATGAAAAATAACCCCCTCGCTGATACTACCCAATTGATTCATTATTATTATTAAAAACAAATTATTTCATTTTTTAATATATATATATATATATATATATATATATATATATTGAGCCATTCATTTATATGATTATATTTTAAAAAAAATCCTAATCAATTAAATTAAATTTTAAATAAAAAACAAACTCGTAAAGTAATTTTTAAATTTTACTTCTAATTTTTTTTAACTTGTAAATAATTTTAACCCAAATAATATAAATTCTAATATGATATCTTAAAACTCTCTCGAATAAAAACATATAAATATTTTTTTAATAACTTTTAATAAAAGTGAAACATAAAAATATTTTATTTTAGAATGTGAAGCCTTGAAGGATAACATGAGAGAGCTCTTGAGATAATTTATTCAACAAGGAGATGGTTAAGAAGTGGGAGACACTCATCATTACTTTGAACAAGGGTAAGGTTAAAATGCATAAATCCATTTGTGAAGCGATTTGTGCCATAGACTATTTTTAGTCTTGTAAATATTAAAAATCATTTTTTCCTATTGAATATTACTTTTAATTACAATTTAACTTCTTGCAACAAAACAAACTCATACCAAATATTCCTGAGTTTCGTAGGAGTACGGTTGCATTATAAAACATTGAATGAATCTTGGAAAGAGCGTTGGAGCAGATAGCTTGGATAGCCTAGGACGAGTTTCCACAAATGGAAGCTTGTACAAGCTCTCTTTGGGCAACTAGGCTTCATTGAACCTAAATACTTGAAATTCGATCGAATCATATGAGAAGTAAGTGAATATTGATTTGAGGCGATCTTTCATTGTCGACCAAGGTTGGAATTTAACGGGCAAAATGGTCGTCATAGGGCATTTTGGTCGTTAAATACCTTTAAAGATTTTGCATGAATGTATCTTGTGATGAGTCTTGAATTTTGCAAAACGTATTTTTGACAGTGAATTATTTTCCTTAAACGTTATTAATACCCTATGGCACTTGCACAAACCTTGAAGTTGACAAGAGCTTTATCATTGATAATGGTTAGATAATTGTTGGTAGTGTGGCACTATGGTTTTGCACAATTAAAATCTTATGGAGGATATTTGCGGGAAGCTTCCCCAACAAATCTAAGAGCAAGGACACACTTGGACTGCAACTATGTGCAATAATTAAAGAATAATCACATGCATCATGGAATTGAGAGCTGACACCACTAATAGCGGTAGGCTAGGGTAACTTGTAAAATAGAAAAATCCTTTTGGTTTTGTTAATGGAGGATTTGGTTTTTATATTTGTTTTTTGTGTTTCTGAAAGAGGGATCTTTAGCTCAATTTGATGGTAACTTTTACTACAATAGAAAAAGGTCATTTTACTGGGTCTTAGAGAAAACGAGGTGTTGAAAACTTTCACCCATCTCTTGATAAATAAACATGTGTATAAAATTGTGGTTTATGGAGAATACGTGGACAGATAAAGTCATGGAGGAGTACAAGTGGAGGTGAAAAAAGAAATTGACTTTGGTACACCTCTCCCACTTTATTAATACCATTTGGATGATGCTCTAGATATAGGTTCGATTCCCTTATCCTCTCAAATACAATGAAGGGAAAATTATGGGTGGTTTGTATCCAAAATATTTTGCTATAGAAATTTTAAGGCACGGTAACAAGTTATAGGTGAGTAATGAGAATGTTTTTTTTTGTTTATACAATTTAGGAATACCACTTCCCTGTGATTTGGATTTCATTTACCAATGGATCTATTCAGGGAAAGTCGATATGTTATGCACTTGTTCCTTGTAATATTACTGTGTTGGTTTGGATGACTATGTGGTCTTGCATTTGGACAGTTGGATGAAGCTTTTACAAGTTATGTTAATTTTCCAAATATAGCAATCACATGTATGGGCAATTTATCTGCTTTTAGTACAATTATTTTACGAGTCCAAATTTCAATAGTGGGTCATTCCCTTTTTGCACCAACGTTAAGATATGAGAAATTGAAGAAAATAAACGGTTAGAAGGACTGATAACTTGTTCCAAAGAACTTCGAACATGTGATGCCATAAGATTTTCAAAGCAGACTCCTAGTTATTTGATGAAAAAATGATTAAAGTATCTCTCTGATGTTCATCAAGTGCACTCCATATTTATGAAATGTCGCCATTTACAATTTTTAGAAAAAGTCAATGTGATTTTTTTTTGTTATTGGCATCCACTATTTTGTTTGGCTTGGTTTGGATTTTCTGTTGAGTATTTTGGTGTGAGGAAGGATGAGAAACAACAATGTTTTTCTGGTGGAAAGACAGTTACAAATCCAGGTCGAGGATGGAAAAATGGGCATGGGGCTTGGGATGGATTTGAGTACCATGGGTGGGCCTCTAGTTTCCCACTATGGAATTCTTGACAAAGATTAACTCTAGAATTCCAGATTGGGATTATGAGAGGAAGCCAATAGTCTATAAGATGCACATTACGGTTTAATCTTGCTAATGTTACTCTCCATGTACCGAGATTGGCTTGCTTAGTTCTAGCTCTGGTGGCCATGCCCAACAATCAGGAGTCTGGGGTTGTTACCTTGTTTGGGTTCAAGCTTGTTGTGTATTCCAAGTGGTACTATTCTGATTCATTTGAGTGAACTTCAAGCTATTTTTGCAGTGTTTCATGGCTTGGATTTTAAGTTTGAGGAAGTGGGTGTGTAGTATTTTGTGTTGTTGTAGTGTCGTATGCATATTTAGTAACATGGAAAGTGTTTGGTTATTTTGATAGTTTTCATTGTTTGTACGTTTGTCACTGTTTTGATCTTAATGTTTGTGTGCAGATCCTTGGTGGGAGCTATAGCTGTAGCTGTTACTCATTCATTGCTTCAACTTATGCTATGTGGGTTGAAAATTGTGAAGAGGAAATCTATAATTCCCTTAGGAATTCATGTGTGGTTGTTGTTCGCAAGCGATCGGGTATCCCTCAAGAGCTGTGTTCTTAGTTTTAAAAATTCATGTCATTAGAGACATGGTTTAAACATAGTCACAAACACACATGTATGTCATTGAAGGCCTCTTTCTCAGGAAGGAAAGGGATAACCTTCCTTCACACATATAAGTATCATTGAAGGCCTGCTACTCAATAAGGAAAGGGATAACCTTCATGTCTCTCACACATATATTATTGAAGGCATGCTCCTCAACAAGGAAAGAGAGAACCTTTAGTAATTTGGCTACCTAAACTTTTGAGTGAAAGGATGGACTTATTCGTTCGAGATAGGTAAAATATCAATGCAAGAAATTTCTTCTTCTAGCTTGGAATTGACATGTTTTTGGTGTGAGTAATGTGTTTCTAACATGGAATTGACAAGATTGTGGCATGAGTTATGTGTTAGAGACTATTTCTGTTTTAGAATTGTTCATAATAATTGTTATTTATGAACTTATTCCATCTAGTGCGACACGTATCAATGTAATAAGTCTCTTCTTCTAGCTTGAAATTAAGAAGTTTTTGGTGTGAGTAATGTGTAATGTGTTTCTAACTTGGAGTTGACAAGTTTTTGGTGTGATTAATGTGTTTTTAGCTTGGAATTAACAAGTTTTTGGTGTGAGTTATGTGTTAGAGACTATTTTTGTTTTAGAATTGTTTATAATAATTGTTATTTCTGGACTAATTCCATCTAGGAGAAAAAATATCAATGCAATAAGTCTCTTCTTCTAACTTGGAATTGAAAAATTTTTGGTGTAAATTATGTATAAGAAACTTTTTGTTTTAGAATTATTAAAAACAATGGTTATTTCTGGACCTATTCCTTTCAGGGAGATAAAATCATCAATGTAATAAGTCTCTTTGTCTAGCTTGGAATTGACAAATATTTGGTGTGAGTAATGTGTTTCTAGCTTGGAATTGATGAATTTTTGGTGTGAGTAATGTATTTCTATCATGGAATGATCTGGATTTAAACAGGAACACAACAAATTACAGAGATAACCATAAACACAGAGATGCAGTGGAAATAATACTTCATTTCATTAATGTAAAACACTGAAATATGCTTACAAACAGAAATGGAAATACACCAGCTAGGGCATGGTAACTTATCTCTGAGAAGAGATGTGGTAGCTACATGCCTTTGAACTAAACTACAATGAGGCTCAAGGGCATTTTTATTATTGAACAATAAGAGCAAACCCTAAACAACCAAAACCCTAACCCGAGGAGATGTAACACCAAGAGTTTATGGGCCCCGTTGGGGTGAGTTGGACAACGAACTTCCCAGGGTCATGACTTGGTCATATTATCTCCGTTTGACGCGCATGATAGCCCGTTGGAAAGATCTCTCTGAGGACTATGACGAAAAAGATGATTTTAAATAACATATCGCTAGCAGTGTATTTCCAAAAAAACGTCGTTCAGGGCCTAAAAACGGCTCTGGAAGTTTAGGACCCGAAAAACTGCTAAAAATAGTAAATTGTGCTACAATTAAGGAAACTGGAAAACTGAAAGAAGCAATGGTGGGGGTCCAAGTGGAATTGGCGGGTGGCCACCAATATCCACCTGGATCATTCCTTCCCCCTTAAGAGCAATGGTCCCCATTACGTTGAGTTCCTCCATGAGATGAGGAAACTTCTGCTGAACTTGGTCCCTAGTGAGCCACTTGCCCTGGTGAAGGAGTTGGCCTGCTTTGACAACTCGATACAGTTGGATATTTTGCTAGCGAGTGTGCTTGATTTGTGTGTCCATGATCCGATCAGTTGCATCTTGTTCCATGCAATCTGGGTTTAACTCTGTGGGTGTGAGCTGTTCTGCAATGTCGGATGTGTTTAGTAATAGTGGAAAGTATGGCCGAAGGCGGTCCACATTGAACACTAGGTGCAGGCCAAGGAATGGGGGAATGCTGATCTCAAATGCATTGTCTCCCACAGCCTTGGTAATGGTGTAAGGACCATATCGGAATGGTCTGAGTTTCCGATAGGCTCCGGTAAGGCGTTTCTTTTGCAAATGCAACCAGAGTTTTTCGCCCACCTGAAACTTTTGTGGCACCCGATGTTGATCATGTCGCTGCTTGTACTTGGCATTTGATTTCTCCAGAATGTCATGGACTTGCTGGCGAATATGTTGGATGTGCTCAATGAAGTTGTTTGCCTTATCTGTTTCAGACTGGACATAAGCTGAATCTACATGAGTAGCTGCAAATGGCATGGCCACATCAATGGGACATAGTGGTTGGAATCCTAAGCCCACCTGAAAAGGGTTGTGGCCAGTCGAGCTATGGAGAGCCCAGTGGTGGTTGTGCTGAACATAGGGGAGGCTCTCGTCCCATGTGCGTGGATGCTTTGAGTTGTACATGCGTAGAATGTGTACAATCATCCTGTTGACAACTTTTTTCTGGCCATCAGTTTGAGGATGGAAGGTTGTGGACTTAGTGAGTTTGGTGTCCAACATCGACCAGAGACTGGACCAAAATGTACTAAGGAACCTGTTGTCCCGATCTGAGATGATAGACTGTGGGATCACAAAGTGTACCCACACTCGTTCAAAGAAGAGTTTAGCAGTGGCTTCGGCTGTGATATTCTTCTTGCAGACCGCCATAATGGCCATCTTCGAGAACCTGTTGACGACCACAAAAACACAGTCGTTTCCATGCTTAGTGGAAGGAAGGCCTGACATGTAATCCATGGAGATGGATTCCCAAGGTTGACTAGGGGTAGGCAACAGGGTATAGATGCCTTGCTTCTTGATGGTCGGTTTGGCAATGGCACAAGTAGTGCATGATATCGACCCCGAAATTCCCAACAGCCCGACCGTTGTGTGCTTCCCAAATCATCTTGGCACACTCGCTTGAAGGAACACAAAGGTGACCCAGGTGGCATAACAGGGCATCCTGGAGGTGAAAATCTGGAACATGCTGACCCTCCAAGAGTGTCTAGTATGTGTGGCTGAATTCTGGGTCGCTTTTGTAGAGAAGTGGCCAATCAAAAGTCTCATGCCCACAAGAGTTGAGCACGGTGGTTAACACCATGATCAGTGGTCGACTGAGGCAATCTGCAACATTATTGGTGTTGCCCTTCTTATACTTGATATTCAAATGGAACTGTTGCAGGCATGTGGACCACTTTTGATGGTGATCATTCTGTAATTTCCCTTGGGTCTGTATGAACTGCATGGGTCGGTGGTCTGTGTGGAAGACCGTTTCCTTCCCCAAAATGCAATGCTTCCATTGTTGGCATGCCTGCACAATGGAATACATCTCTTTGTCATAAGTGGGATACTTCTGGATTGTGTCTAAAAGTGTTTCACTGTGATATGCCACTAGATGCCCATGTTGAGTAAGGACTACCCCAATAGCATAGTCAAAAGCATCTGTCTCGACTTCAAATGGTTGTTGCAAGTCTAGTAATGCAAGCACTAGTGCCGAGCAGAGGCGATATTTCAACTCTGTGAATGCCTTCTGTTGAGATTCAGACCAAAAGAATTTTGCTTTCGCTTCTCCATTGGTGACTTGACTCTAGGGCCAAGTGATATGAGAAAATCCCAACACGAACCTGCGGTAGAAGTTGGCAAGACCTAGAAAGCTGCGGAGCTCTGTTAGAGTGGTTGGAGATGGCCAATCTCGAATGACTTGGATCTTGTCTAGATCCACATGCACCCCCTGTTCATCAATAATGTATCCCAGATACTGAACTTGGGTCATGCCAAAAGTGCATTTCTCCAAATTGGCACATAACTTGTGTTGCCGCAGTGTTTGGAGAACCTGTCGGATGTGGTGGAGGTGCTCTTCCCAACTCTAGCTGAAGATCAGGATGTCATCCAAGTATACCACTACAAATGAGTTGGTGAATGGCCGCAAGATGTCATCCATTAGCCTCATGAAGGTTGCAGGAGCATTTGTCAATTCGAAAGGCATAACCAACCATTTGAAAAGGCCCTCCTTGGCTTTGAAGGCAGTCTTCCACACATTGGAGGGTTCGATTGGTACCTGGTGATATCCTGACTTCAAATCAATCTTGCTGAAATATTTTCCTCCCTTCAGTTGGTCCAGGAGGTCATCAATCCGTGGGATCGGGTACCTATTACGGACAGTGATCTTGTTCAGTGCCCGATATTCAATACAGAGTCTCCAAGTCCCATCCTTCTTCTGTACCAACACGATCGGGTTCCCACAGGGCGATGAACTCGGACGGATGTGACCTTTCTGCAACAGCTCCTGAATTTGCCTCTTGATTTCATCGTTCTCCAGAACGGAGCGCCGATAGTTTGTTCCATTGGGTAGCGGTGCACCTGGAGTTAGATCGATGGAGTGCTTGACCTGATAGTGCAGAGGAACCCCTGCGGGGGAGGTGAAGATGTCCTCGTACTCCTCCACGAACTTGTCCATCTGTAGTTGTCGTGCGGAGGGGCCCTGTCTGGAGGTCATGGTCACTGTCTTCTTCTTTCCTTGAGGGCGTATCATCAGGAAAACAAATTTCCCAGTTTTGGAAATGAGCTTACTGCATTGTTTTGCAGTAACCAAAGAGATGGCGGTAGGCGGTGCTACCTCTGGTATCTTGTACAACTTATTTCCCAAAGTAACAATAACAGCATGGGGCCTTGATTCATACAAAACATGTTGCTTCCACAAGTATAGTTGTCCTAATAATACATCACAAACTTCAAGGGGAGCAATGTCACACAATACCTCATTCGTGAAGGGCTTGATGTTGTATGGAAGGCGACATTGCTGGCTCACGCGAAGATCCCGTCCTTGGTGAAGCCACCCAATGGTGTACAGTTGTGGATGTGCTGTGGTCAATAAGCCCAGCCGCTTCACGACCTTTGCCGAAATGAGGTTCTTTTGGCACCCACTGTTGACAATGAACTGTAGCGGGGAGCCCTTTACCCACATATGGGAGTGGAAGAGACGCTCCTCCTCCTCTGGATCTTCAGGTTCCTCCTTCTGGATCTTTGTGGTGGCAACAATGGCGTTGGGCTCCGCATCAATAATCTGCTTCCCTTTGTCATTCCCCTTATCGGGTTCTGACTCAGAGTCGGAACATGCATCTAATTCTGAAACCTTTAGCTTGGCCACTAGTGACTGCTTGGCCTGAAACTCACTTATGTTGTGAGTGGAGCTCTTATGGAACTCACACCACTTTCCCGTGTCCTTTTTCGGCTTCACGGTGCTGTTCTTTGCTTGCAGCTTTAACGGGTTGTCTTGGGCTTCCCCGCCTTAGCTTTGTCCTTTATTCTGCGGGTTGGGGGCACCTTTCCCTTGCTTCGGGTTCGCAAATCCAAAGTCTCGCTTCTTCTATTTAAACTTTTTCTTGACCTTGATGGCATATCGGTATGCCGTGCCGAGCAAGGAGATGTTCAGGAATTCTATTTCTTCCTGGATGTACTTGTGCAGGCAGCCGCGGTATTTGAGTACCAAATGTTGCTCCGAATCCTTAATACCCAAATTTGTGCGAAGGGTATGGAGAATATTGGTAAACTCTGGCACGTCTTGGTCCCTTCCCTGCCGCAGCGTGGTCTACTTTATGTATTGATCCTCATAGCTTCCGACAGGGTAGTACTACTCCTTGATGGCATCCCGGAATGAATTCCAAGTGGGTGCAGCTGAAAATAGTGAGCCTGTACTTTCATCCTTCTGTTCACAGTAGGTTTCCCACCAGTCCTTGACGTGGGGGGCTGCTTTGAGAAGAGCGAAAATAATCTTTTCCCGACTGGAAAAATCATGAACAGAAAAATAACCCTCTAGCAGATTTAACCATTTATCGACGACATCTACGTCTATCTGACCCTCGAATATGGAGATTTTAAAATTAACTTGTACCTTAAACGGTGTGGCGTTTCCAGAGTAGCTGTTGGAAGTCGATGCGTCGCCCCTGGGTAGCCGCTGAAGGATCTGGGCAAAGTTGTCCATCATCGCGTTCCTTTGTCGCTCGAGGGCTTCTTCGAGCAAGATTTTGATAGGATCTCCTGCCCCCTCGTCTTTTTTTTCATTCGCCATGGGAGGCTGTCAGGATTTGCGAGGCTGGGCTTGCAAAGGTTCGACTAGTTCAAGCCCTAACTCCTTATATCCTAACCTCGTCGGGGACATGCAAAGAAAAATAGAGAAAAAGCAGATCGCTCTGATACCACTGATCTAGATTTAAACAGGAACGCAACAAATTACAGAGATAACCATAAACACAAAGATGCAGCAGAAATAATACTTCATCTCATTAATGTAAAATACTGAAATATGCTTACAAACAGAAATGGAAATACACCAGCTAGGGTGATGGTAGCTTATCTCTAAGAAGAGATGTGGCAGCTACATTTCTCTGAACTGAACTACAATGAGGCTCAAGGGCCTTTTTATTATTGAACAATAAGAGCAAACCCTAAACAACCAAAACCCTAACCCGAGGAGATGTAACACTAAGAGTTTATGGGCCCTGTTGCGGTGTGTTGGACAACCAACTTCCCGGGGTTGTGACTTGGTCATATTATCTCCGTTTGACGCGCATGATAGCCCGTTGGAAAGATCTCTTCGAGGACTACGACAGAAAAGGTGATTTTGGATAAAAACATCGCTAGCGGGTAGATTTCCAAAAAAATGTCGTTTAGGGCCTCAAAATGGCTCCAGAAGTTTAAGACTCGAAAAACTGCTAAAAATAGTAAACTGTGCTACAACTAAAGAAACTGAAACACTGCAAGAAGCAATGGTGGGGGTCCAAGTGGAATTGGCGGGTGGCCACCAATATCCACTTGGATCTTGGAATTGACAAGTTTTTGGTGTAAGTTAGTGTTATGAGACTATTTCTATCACGTGTATAGAGATAAAAACTTTTGTGAAGTTATTGTAACATAATCCTATAACATGATGTTATGAGATCCTCAATGTCCATTTATTAGAAGTTTAGTCTTTTAATTTTTAAAAGGAATCCTATAACATGATGTTATGAGATCCTCAATGTCAATTTATTATAAGTTTAGTCTTTTAATTTTTAAAAGGTTTAGATACTACGAATTCAATCTTATTAATATTAGTGTACATCCTATGATCCAAAACAATGCTAATATATATACGGTGAAATGTATATTTTATTTTTAAATCCAATAATATTTATTAGATTATGTAAATCATAACATAAACCATATTAATGAATCTATTTTTGAGTTGTTGTTAATAACATTCAATAGTTTTATTATGTTGGTTATCTTATATATCCCATAAGATTTCCTTAATCATATCTCATATATACAGATGCTATGGCATGTCAAGGTTAAGGGCATTTGATTTCAGATTTATATGATTTTATTATTAGTGTTCTATGAAATTTCAAGTTTCAAACCAGGATTCAAGATTTAATAAGTCATTTGTGTGTCATGTGTTGATTTGGGGTAGCATCGAATGTGCTTTAGCCACGAAAATTGGTGGAAAGGCTAAAGCACATGAGATCTCCAAGACTCTGAAATGATTTGGGTAGAATCTAACCAGTTTGGAAGATATTAAAATAATGGAGTCCCTAAGTCTAAACTTAGGGAAAATAAAATATTAATGTGAATTAATATAAAACTGAGTTAGAATGGTCAAAAAGTCATGGATCAAGCCAGATTTAATCTTAGCCGTTGATTAGGGACTTAATCTCGGTCGTTAATAGACCAACGAGAAAAGTATAAGAAGAGGCTTGAGGGTCAGTTGGAGAACACACTGAGGGAGACTAGTCAATTTGATTTCTAGAGAGGGGTTAGCTGAGAAATTTGAACTAGTGGTTTGGAGAGCAGCAGGAGGCATCTAGTACAGAGCAAAGTCAAGATCAACAACAAAAGATCAGCGCAGAGGCAGACGCAAGGCCTTTCATGTAGACGTTGAGGTAGCTGGAGACTGTGCAGTCATTAGAGGGTCTGCATGGGTGACATGGAGAGGCCTAGGATTGACGCAGACAAGCAGGCGTTGACGTAGAGTGTTTGAGAGCTACGGAGAGGTCAGCAAGGCTGATGCTATGACTAAGAGAAGTGCTGGAGAACTTTTTCTCTCTGTTGGGTAACCCAGTGGCACCCAGTTGTACTGAAGAATTGTTGAATAATAAAATCTTCCCTTGCTGCGCCAGTTTTCTCACATTGGATTTTTCCGGGGATTGTTGTCCAAAATATTTGTGTCATTGTGTTGATTCTTGTACATGTGTTTGTTTTTGTATTATGATGTAATATTTATTGAAGAAATTTCATAAATAACTTATTAAAAATAAATAAAATGTTGCGGTGATAGAATTTTTACATTGTGGTCATTTCGTTTTTTTTTACTTATGTAAATTTTTTTAACATAATTATTTTATTGAAATCCAAATTCCAACCCTGCTATCCAAGACGCAGAGTCTTAACAAGAAAGATTTCGTGTGGAGCGTAACTTGTTTTAAATTTATTCCATTTAAAATTTCAGAGTTTTGATCAAAGCATCGACCGGTTGTTTGTAGGCGGCTCCCTCTCCCCTGTTACTACCCTTGTCGACAACGACATAGATGCGGTAAGAAACGACTACCCGCTTGAAGATTTTAGAAGTCGAAGCCAGGGATCTACCAAGCATGAGAATATTTCACTGGATTGTAATCAACATTACTGTTAATTTGCTGGAAGTTCAGAGTTATTTCAGCAAACGTAGAAAATCTAAATTAAAAAATGCTTTCCGTTACTATAGGAAGAAGATCGATCTCTAGTGAGAGTATGTTTTGGTGAGAGTTTTGATGGGGTTTATTCTTATTCTTTTGACAAAATTTCTTTCGTGAGGAAGACAATCGATTCGAATGAGTGATGCATGGAGGCAGGCCTGAAACGCCCTGCTTTTCTTTGAAGTAGTGAAGAGGAAAAAAAGAAAAGAAAAAAAAGGGGCTATTTCGATAGCATTGATAGGACGATGAGAAATTGAACACAAACAGCCACCATAATCCCTATCCTCTGTTTTCATATATGCAACTGATAGTTCCTGCTTTTGCGTGATTATCTGTTCTAGACAAATCTGCTTAGCAGTATTTCCAAAAACTGCGCTGTGTTGCGATGGAAAATTGACTGTTCCCAGATCAGCATGCCACGCAGAAGGTGATCAGGATGAAGTGCCCAAATATGAAACGCCACGGCAGAGGTATTTTAGAGAAAAAGTACCAATGATATGAAATTTTTTCATTATGCAAGTCTTTCCGGGAGTTTATGGTGTTTTTCATTGGAATATCATAAATATGATTTTCCTTACCAGATTCGCGAATGTGAGAAGCCCTAAGTTTATTTTTAAAGAAGACGGTATCTCTGAATTCAACGATTTCATGATTTTAAATTTTGAGTGATTGTTAAATAATATCGATTATTGATTGTCAAAAAAATATTAGAATTATACAAGGCATCAATAGTGTTGTTGGCTTTAAACGATTGAAGGCATACTGTTAATTTTTGGTGTTAATAATGTCTATTGAACAAACATAAATGCTCTATCATTCCGCTCAACTTACACTCTCAAAAGATCGTTTCTACGTTATGAGATAACAAAAGACAATTGTTCGATTCATTACTTTGGTCTCCAGAGTGAATAAATCACCAAGATACCGATATTTTCTTCCCACGCAGATTACTTGTTCGAGGACACATAATTTTACAGGTGCCAATGGGCATCACTAGTAGGTTACTGGCACGCTTTTGATTTCAGAAGCCCATGTCACTGTCCCCAAAATCCCATTTTCTCTCTTACTTCCGTGGTTTGGTTAAGAAGTCTTTTTTGTTTATTTGAATGACTTATAAACATGCACCAAGCGTTCCATGAAAAGTTGTTTTATATATATATATATATATACATTTCTTTTTTCATTGCGACAATTGGGTGGTTGGAACAATGGGATGTTATCTTTCTACCTTGTTTCAAATTTTAAGAAGGGGCATTTTTGGTCTCTTGTGATAAGGCTCAAGGAGTAGTCTCCTCCACTCCTGTGGAGTCTCAGCGCTTGCTAAGACATATATTCTTGGCGCTTGCTAAGGCATATATTCTTGGTATATCTGACTTATGAGTTGTTGGATATACTCTTGGTGTTATAGTGGCAAGGACTAGATTTGATCTTGGACCTAACTCAAATTGCTCCAACAAATTACCAATTCACCATAGTGAAAAAAATTTAAAGACCTTTCTATGCTTAGGATATTATACGCCCAAACCAACAAATTACCAACTTACCATAGTGAAAAAAAATTTAAACACCTTTCAATGTATAGGATATTATAAGCCCAAACAAATTGTTTCTATTTTTTAGAAAGAAACAGTTATATTTCTATTATATAAGCTGGAATCTGGCTAGAACCAATACATTCAGCGACAATTTCAATTCTAAATTCCTCCAAAATAGCTCTAACCAGAGGCAAAGAGTTTTTATGGGTTTTTGACCTAGGTTTTTTTACAACATTTAGCTTATATGTTCGCCAAAAGACACCATTAAACTTTACATATTTGCATAACATAAAAAAACTACATATATATGCTAACTAATGTCTTCTTTCGGTGCACGCTGTCTTGCTTCTTCCATTTCTGCCGCTTCGACCTCCTCTTGCTGGCCTACATTCATGGGATCACTTTGAATAACCACTTGTTGAATTTCCGGAGAAGGAGCTCCCTGGTCACCCCTAGCTTGCTCATTATCGCCGCCCTCCTCTATATCAAACGCTTGCTTTAGGACTGAGACAACCACAATTTCCACATTTTCTTCTAGGTTCTCCACCTTCCGGTCCAAGTTCTCGATCTTTGTCATGATGACCTGCGATGTTGCCTGGACAATCTCCATGTCCTTCCTCAGGCCTTCTAATTGACCCATCACAAGGGAAAAATGTGACCTGGCTTTAGTTAAAATTTTCCCTCCAATCTGCAAGATCATCGCTTCCACTTCATTCTTGAATGCACCAAATTTCTCTAGGGAGTCTCCCGCTCCATTCCCAGATGGAGAGGCCATGACCTTATTGCAGAGAGGGTGAGCTGCAATCCACAATGCGTATGCTCTCCCTAAGCATCTCGTTGTAGCCAAATCAATTCCAAATTGACGACGTTAGAGGTCACTTTTGAATCAATGCTCTTCGTTAATGCTCTTCCTGTAATAAAATTTGATTCCATTGCTTACTGCTTCAAGAAAAATTCCCACACGAATGATCTGCACCAATCCTCCTCGAACTCAGAAGGCGCCAATCCTTCGTTTCCTCTCAGCGTTAAATCTCAGCGTACGAACTTCCAGTTGTCCTTAGTCTTGTCATGTTTCTTTATTAATGTCCATTTGGAGGATGAAGGATCCAACATATCTCTGGTCCTTCCTTTGCATAACAAATATACCAATATATACATTAGACAATTAATCATCCCGTCAGTTAATTCACTCTTCTCTGGGTTCTTCTTGCCAATCGAGGATCTCCATTTAAATAACTTCATGGGATGTGACATTTGGTTAGTGCGCCCTCATCCACCCTAAGGTCGCCTTGCTCCAGGGTGACAACCCGATTTGCTTGATCATCCGCGGGCCTATTATTTTCCCTCCTTATATGGAAAAATTCTATGAATTCAAACTTATCCAACATTACAAAAATTCTTTGCAAAATTGGGTTTAGATCTTGATCCTTGTTTTTAGCCCAATATATACATTTTTGAATAGTAATAAGGGAGTCCCCAAAAACAGATAATTGGGTTATTCCTTCGACTGTTGCCAATCTCACACCTTGCCATAATCCATATGCTTCCACTTGATTGTTTGTGGCTATTCCCGAATCCCAATCTCGAGGCAAAGTTTTTCCATACTTTTCCATCGGCGCAAAAAAAGACCCCTCCTGCTCCAGCCTCCCCAGATTCCCTTTCGCCGCCCCATCAAAGAATAGCTGATACTAGCCCAAAGTTTCCTTCCATTTCTCAAACTAGTCTCCAGGCATACGAATGAGATATGACAACTTTTGACCTTTGATTGAGATTCCTTTTCTACCAGTTTGACTTTTGGCCTTATGCCATTCTCTCTGTCTCTGTATATCCATCCATATCTCTAGAGTGGAACCCCTTCGTCGACACGACATCAAATAACAATTGAGAGGCATATCATGCTGTAGCTGAGGCGTTAAGCTCTCTTCCTCCGAAGATGACATGATTTTTAGTGAGCCAAACCGCCCAATAGATGTATTTCAGAATAATGTTCCAGCACCTGGAAATAGTTGAAGATGAACCATTACTCCACGAAGGTATAGAGCACCAATTTTCAAATATTTCCAACCAATTGGCTGGGATGGCATGAAGTTGGTAAATAGGCTATAAGGCCTCCCTCCAAACATTCCAGGTGAAGGGGCAGTGGTGGAAAACATGGGCAATGTCTTCCTCTACGTTTCTACAGAGAACGCACCAAGATGGGCCCTGAATCTGCCTTTTTTTTCAGATTCTCTGCTGTTAAGATTTTACCATGAATAAACTCCCAACAAAAGGTATTTACTTTCGGAAGTCCATCCTTGTTCCACACTCTAACCCAAAATTTTGAGGCCTGAGGATGTGGAAGTTGTTTCATCAAGAATTCATACCCATCTTTTACCGTATAGTACCTCTGTTTACCTCCTTTCCAAATTCTCTGATCCAATCTATTGGTAGCAATCGAGGCATACCCTTTTAGGGCCTTGAAAACCATGTTCCAGAATGATGACAACTGAAGGGGGAGATCTAGGTAAGACCAACCCACCCATTGCCCAAAATTATCCCAAACAGAGATGTCTGCCAATTTGCTTATCCCTTGCGCCTCCATCCAACTTGCTAATTCCTTCATCTCAGTAGATTCCCACAATGTCTCCCCGGGGAGTATACCATCTTTCCAAATACTGATATGTCGCTCATTCCCCAGTTGCCACCCCAAATTTTCCAAAACCATCGGAGTCGAGGCTTTGCAAAGCTTCCATATTTTTGTTCCCGTCCCTTCCCATCTTTCTTCCTCAGGTTTGAGTAGGCGATTCTTATGGAAGTGTTTCTTGAGAAAGGCCTACTTCCACCATTACTTGGAGTCTGTCAGTAATCACCAGACCAATTTAGCGCTTAGGGCCGGGTTCATGAATTTTGGGTCTTTAATTGCTAATACCCCCCAAATTTTTTGGGAGTCCGATTGTATTCCAATTTATCAGGCGGGACCGTTTCTCATTGTCTCTTCCTCCTTGCCATAAGAATTTTCTTATCATGCAACTAATGCTGTTCATTATACTTTTGGAAGCCAAAAGACCAATATATGTGGGTAGAGAAAATAAGATGAACTTTATGAGAATTGATTTCCCCGCAACATTTAACCACCTTGCTCCCCAAGGAATAAGACTTTTTTTCTTGTTCACCAAACCCCCAGCTAGTCTCAAATAGCATTCAAAAACTCTTTGAAACGAGAAGCGATGATTTTGGATGCCCCCCCAGGAGGAGAGTGTCATTTGCAAATTGCGAGTGGTTTATATCCTTGACATTCCTGGCTATTCTTAACCCTGGAAAGTGACTAGACACCCTTGCCACTTCAAGTCTTTTGCTAAAACTTTCGACCATAATGATATATAGGTGAGGGGATAGAGGACATCCCTGCCTCAAACCTCGAGAGGCCGCAAAGAAAGAGGTTGGGTGCCCATTAATAAGGGGGGGATCCAGGGGCAACCAATACACGCCTTTATCAAAAGAAAAAAATCTTGACTAAACCCAAGCTTAGATAAAACAGAGAAAAGAAAAGAGTGATTTACCCGGTCAAAGGCGTTAGCCATATCCAGCTTGACGACCATTCCTTCATGTCCCGCTTCTTTGTTGGAGTGAACTGCTTCTTGAACTAGAATGATATTGTCCATTATATTCTTGCTTTGCATAAATCCACCTTGGTTCTCTAAGATAAAGGATGGAAGGGGGGGTTTCAGTGTGTTGGCCATAATTTAGGTAAGGATTTTGTATGATGCATTACAAAGAGAGATTGGTCGAAACCTTGAAAAATTCTTTAGATTCGAATCTTTTGGAATAAGAGCTAGGAAACCTGAATTTGTGCTTCCTCCCAATTTTTTCTTCTCATGGGCAAAAATTAGCATTTTAAGGAGGTCAACTTTGATTAAGGACCAAAAGGCACGATAAAAACAAATAGGGAATCCATCCGGCCCCGATGCTTTATCTGGATTGAGCGAACTGATTGCCCTCAGAAGCTCATCCTCCACGATTGGCTTCATTAGATCTAAATTTGCAGAATGGGAAATTACTGAAGGGAGATAACTTAGAAAGTCATTTGCCTGGTCCATGGGGACCTGCTCTTCTGAATATAAATTTTTAAAATGCTTGAAAGCTTCTTTCTTAATTTCCTCGAAGTCTGAAATTTTTGGTTTACCTTCTAGTATAATTTCTTTTACCTTATTTCTAACTTCCCTTTCTTTCGCCTGTTTATGGAAGAAGGTAGTGTATAGGTCCCTTCTTTTAGCTAGAGACTCATTGATTTGAGCCGCCACAATGCTTCCTCTTGTCTGCTAGCTGCAAAGATTTCCTTTGTCAGTTCTCTTTCCTTTTGGAGATGCCAATCTTCTATCGGCGCCTTTTTTGTCATTTTATAATGAATATCCAATTGATCAAGGAGTTCTTTCTTATTTTCCCCCCAGAGGCTTGAATGTTTCCTTCAGCCATTTCCTAAGAACTTTTTTAACATTGTGAAGCTTTGATTCCCATATGTAGGAAGGAGAGCCCTGGACTGAGATTTTCCATGCTTCTATTATTAGATCTCGCACTCCTTCTTGGACCCATGCTAAATTAAAACAAAATGGAATTGGTCCATAATTTTCCGGTTTATCTTACCGCAAGGTTATTGGGCAATGATTTGAAATGCCATTTGAAATGACAGAGGACAAGCATTCAAGACCTTTGAGGAGCCAATTGTGAAAATTTCTGAATCTAACAAACCAAAAATCCTACTGCAATAAACTGATTTGCATTATCTACTTGTATTATCCAATAACAAGTTATTTTCAGAAAATATTAATGCAAATACATTGCAGCCTACACCAATATATAGATCGAGTATTGAAAAAATAAATGAGACAACCATACAAAGGACACACTTATTTTTGGACTAAACGACCCCGGAAAAAGCCAATGTGTGAAAATTCCTGAATCTAACACATCAGAAACCCCTACTGCAATTACTAGTTTACAATCTCCTATTTGTTCTTTATATTAACAAGTTATTTAATTGCATAAACATTGAAGTAAACACTATTGCAACCTTCACAAATATACAGATCATGCACTGAAATAAACTGAGACAATAGCACAAGGGACACCGTTATTTTTTTACAATTGTCCCCGTAAAAACCCAATTCGGGAAAATGGTGCAACATATAGAGGGTTTGTATTATTAAGCAAATATTGTGAATACAACTAGGGTGCCAGAAATGGCTCACCCAACAAAGAATACCCTCGGTAGTAGTACCTCTATCCGGAGACAAATATTTTGGCAAATCAGCAAGCAGATGATCAAACCCCACAGCGACTCTGCTGTTCCCTATGCTGGACAATGAAAGTTGCTCCAAGCACTGCTTTGGAACTGCGTTACTCCTCCAGGAGCTGTGTCACTCCTCTAGGAGATGCGTCACCCTCTCCCCACTCAGAATCTATTGATTTGCTCCCAGTCTGCCCCACAAAATCTTCCTAGTGCTGCCTCTGAGGCCTAGTGTTAGACTCTACGGCTTCTGCGTCACTTGCGTCAGCCTTCTGTGTCCTCTGTGTCAGCACTTTGGCCTCTGCGTCAACCCTTCTAGGGCCTGCGCTATCTTCCCTGGCACTGCGCTGCCTCTCCGCTATGTTTTCTTCAGCGTCAGATGAAAATCCCTTGCTGAACTGCCTCTCACTGCAACTCTGATCACTAACTCGATTTGCTCAGCAAACCTCGCCCCAGAAAATCAAATTCTTTGATCACTTGGTGTATCTTCAACTGACCCTCAAGCCTCCTCTTATACTTTTTCTGTTGACGAATCAACGACCGAGATTAAGTCCCTAATCAACGGCTAAGATTGTTATGAATATAATTCATAACAAGTAAATAAATAAAATAAATGTAAATATTAAATAATCAAAAATTGATTATGTTAAATAGTCATTAAGTTAAGTGAAAAAGCATGTCTAAAAGACATGCCTAATCATGAAAAGTCACCTGCTTAGGTATAAAAGCAGGGTCTCATTGTAACATTCATATCACTTATACATTTATATATATAATAAATTATTATTATTAAATACCTCTTGTGTATTTTTACATTCAAGTCTACAAGCTATCAGTTTTTATGCTTTAGTGGTATCAGAGCCATGGCGCACAATATAATTATGCAAGTCTTTGAGCGTAGTTTGCCGCACAGTATGCCATTACGTTCACGTCCTGAATTCATGGAGAATTTTAATAAAATTCAAGAAGCATTTCAGCGTGTAGAAAATTCATATGCAAAAGTTAGTCGAAAGGAAAATGATCTAGATGATAATTCTGATGAAGCTTATACAAATCAAGATGAGGATTTAGATAAAGTTGATCTTGATGTGAATAAGGATGATCTAGATGAAGATAATGATTCTGATGTAGCTGTTATAGATCAAGAAGATTATAATGTTGAAAATCCAGATGAAGTTGATCTTGATGTGGATGAAAATGATATAAATCAGGATGATGATCCCGATGAAAATGATGTCGATAAAAATTATGTAGGTCAAGATGATGATCTAGATGAAGATGAAATGGATGATAGGGAGTACATAAACACAGTTGTCACAGGTGAAGAAGAGGATGATCAAGTTACTTTGTTGGAAGAAGAAATTGAAATATTTACAGATACTGGAGATATAGCAAATTTGAATGGGGCTAAAATGAGGGATTTAAATAACGTGTTTCCTTTGGATTATGGTCCACAGTTGGATCTTGATAATAGAATTGTCAATTTGCAATGGCTCAAAGAAGCATGTGATCAGACTGTTGCTGCGAGAGGTGGATCACAGGTTTCTGGAGATGAACTGGCTATGTTGTTATGTCAGGTGCTGGATTCTGATAAGAGAGGGGATGAGATAGCTGGGGAGATACTTGATATGATTGGAGATGACGGATTTGAGATAACACAGAAAATATTACAGCATCGGAAAGAACTTGTCGATATGGTACACAAAGGGTTGTTGGTATTAAAATCTGAGAAAACATCTTCCTCATCTATGCCTAGTTATGGCGACCACAGTGGGAGAACCCGTCGGATCTGTATGCCTTCAGATGCAATCCCTCCATGCCGAGAACCTCAGACCCAAATATTCGGTTATCAGAAGAATATCTCAGGTTCTCGGCCAAGGCAAAATCTTTGTCCTCTGTTCCACCCGCTTCAGCAAGAATTCCGTCGCCCATGCCCGCGCGTCCATTGCCCTTTCACACCACTGCCTCTATCTACCCTCTCAACAGTCTGCTCTCCACTCCGCTTGCAAGCCGGAATCTTCCACGGCACCGTTCTGTCTCGCTGTCTTGACACCGTTCCTTTCCGCAACATGTATGGTTACACTGGTCACCGCTCCAAGGACTCGGAGGTCGTAATGAAGGCCATCGAGGGCAAGGAATGGGGTCTGGTTCTCATGGACGAGGCCCGCGTTGTGTCCGCTAAAAACTTTCATGAAGCCGTTGCGCGCACCAAATCTCACTGCAAGCTCAGCCTCACAGCTACCCTTCTCCGAGGGGATGAGACCATCAACGATCTAGAGTTCATCATCGACCCAAGCTGTACGAGGCGAATTGGCAGAACTTGGTTCAGGCGGGGTACTTGGCAGATGTCACCTGCTACGAGATCTTGTGCTCCATGCACAAGGATTTCCTCAGAGAATATCTACAGCGCTTTCTCTTCATTGGATTTGGGAAGGATGACAAGCACACAGTCCAACACACGCTTTATAGTGCCAACCCCTACAAGCTCATGGCCTGTGAATATCTCATCAAATTCCTTGAGTCGTGCAACGATAAGATCATTGTCTTCTCGGATAATCTGTTTGCCCTAGAAAAAATGGGAATCATGCTGAAAAGACACATGATTCGGGGTGACACCTCGCACGATGAGAGGCTAGAGGTCCTCGACATGTTCAAAAAGGCCTTGAGTGGCTTCACAGTCTTTCTTTCCAAGGTGGGAGATACCTCTCGGTGGTCATACAGATCTCATCTCAGGGCGCCTCCAAGAGGCAAGAAGTGTAACGTTTGGGTTGTGTGTTGCGTCCCAAAATCATGTCAACCCTGTCCGCAGTTCTTCGCTCCTGCACCGACGACAAGAGCACACGCAGCATCATTAAAGACCAGGTGTCAAACGACATGCTCCAACGGTTGGTGTCTTTTTCGTTTGGGCGTATAAGCTTAAGCCATCCGATTAAGCAAATAATCATAATCGATTGGGATAGCAGCGTATAATTAAATATAACTTAAGTAAAATCTATTAATTAATTAATCTAATTAATTAATATATATATATATATATATATTAATTAATTATGCAAGTCTTTGAGCGTAGTTTGCCGCACAGTATGCCATTACGTTCACGTCCTGAATTCATGGAGAATTTTAATAAAATTCAAGAAGCATTTCAGCGTGTAGAAAATTCATATGCAAAAGTTAGTCGAAAGGAAAATGATCTAGATGATAATTCTGATGAAGCTTATACAAATCAAGATGAGGATTTAGATAAAGTTGATCTTGATGTGAATAAGGATGATCTAGATGAAGATAATGATTCTGATGTAGCTGTTATAGATCAAGAAGATTATAATGTTGAAAATCCAGATGAAGTTGATCTTGATGTGGATGAAAATGATATAAATCAGGATGATGATCCCGATGAAAATGATGTCGATAAAAATTATGTAGGTCAAGATGATGATCTAGATGAAGATGAAATGGATGATAGGGAGTACATAAACGCAGTTGTCACAGGTGAAGAAGAGGATGATCAAGTTACTTTGTTGGAAGAAGAAATTGAAATATTTACAGATACTGGAGATATAGCAAATTTGAATGGGGCTAAAATGAGGGATTTAAATAACGTGTTTCCTTTGGATTATGGTCCACAGTTGGATCTTGATAATAGAATTGTCAATTTGCGATGGCTCAAAGAAGCATGTGATCAGACTGTTGCTGCGAGAGGTGGATCACAGGTTTCTGGAGATGAATTGGCTATGTTGTTATGTCAGGCGCTGGATTCTGATAAGAGAGGGGATGAGATAGCTGGGGAGATACTTGATATGATTGGATATGACGGATTTGAGATAACACAGAAAATATTACATCATCGGACAGAACTTGTCGATATGGTACACAAAGGGTTGTTGGTTTTAAAATTTGAGAAAATATCTTCCTCATCTATGCCTAGTTATGGCGACCACAGTGGGAGAACTCGTCGAATCTGTATGCCTTCAGATGCAATCCCTCCATGCCGAGAACCTCTGACCCAAATATTCGGTTATCAGAAGAATATCTCAGGTTCTTGGCCAAGGCAAAATCTTTGTCCTCTGTTCCACCCACTTCAGCAAGAATTCCGTCGCCCATGCCCGCGCGTCCATTGCCCTTTCACACCACTGCCTTTATCTACGCTCTCAACAGTCTGCTCTCCACTCCGCTTGCAAGCCGGAATCTTCCACGGCACCGTTCTGTCTCGCTGTCTTGACACCGTTCCTTTCCGCAACATGTATGGTTACACTGGTCACCGCTCCAAGGACTCGGAGGTCGTAATGAAGGCCATCGAGGGCAAGGAATGGGGTCTGGTTCTCATGGACGAGGCCCGCGTTGTGTTCGCTAAAAACTTTCTTGAAGCCGTTGCGCGCACCAAATCTCACTGCAAGCTCAGCCTCACAGCTACCCTTCTCCGAGGGGATGAGACCATCAACGATCTAGAGTTCATCATCGGCCCAAGCTGTACGAGGCGAATTGGCAGAACTTGGTTCAGGCGGGGTACTTGGCAGATGTCACCTGCTACGAGATCTTGTGCTCCATGCACAAGGATTTCCTCAGAGAATATCTACAGCGCTTTCTCTTCATTGGATTTGGGAAGGATGACAAGCACACAGTCCAACACACGCTTTATAGTGCCAACCCCTACAAGCTCATGGCCTGTGAATATCTCATCAAATTCCTTGAGTCGTGCAACGATAAGATCATTGTCTTCTCGGATAATCTGTTTGCCCTAGAAAAAATGGGAATCATGCTGAAAAGACACATGATTCGGGGTGACACCTCGCACGATGAGAGGCTAGAGGTCCTCGACATGTTCAAAAAGGCCTTGAGTGGCTTCACAGTCTTTCTTTCCAAGGTGGGAGATACCTCTCGGTGGTCATACAGATCTCATCTCAGGGCGCCTCCAAGAGGCAAGAAGTGTAACGTTTGGGTTGTGTGTTGCGTCCCAAAATCATGTCAACCCTGTCCGCAGTTCTTCGCTCCTGCACCGACGACAAGAGCACACGCAGCATCATTAAAGACCAGGTGTCAAACGACATGCTCCAACGGTTGGTGTCTTTTTCGTTTGGGCGTATAAGCTTAAGCCATCCGATTAAGCGTATAATCATAATCGATTTGGATAGCAGCGTATAATTAAATATAACTTAAGTAAAATCTATTAATTAATTCATATAAATTAGTTAATCTAATTAATTAATATATATATATATATATTTTTTTTTTTTACAAATTCGGCTGCTGGTTGTATTCAAAAAAGGATGGGGAGGCTAAGCTCTAGCATTACATGAGTAGAGCTCACGGGATGAGCTTGCAACTGTATTACATTGAAGCATTCAGCTGAATTGCTTTCATTTTTAACTTGAAGGGTACTAACACAGGAATAGATTCAGACAAACTGCAAAAGAAGTAAACAGACTTTACAAAACATCTAATCTATACTTATGTGACTGATCTGCCGAGCAGTGGAGTCCTTCGGGTGGCTGTCAGCTTCTGCAATCTTTATGCTAGAGGAACTGGTACCTGGGGCGTTGATCTTTTCCATCATGTACTTGAGAATGTCTATAGATTCTTGTATATGTGCACAGGTGTTTGATAGAGCATTAAATTGCTCCTGCAGTGAAGAGATACGATGAAGGAATAAGTTTAGATCTGCTTCATATTTAGCAGAGATTATCTTGGTAGCGGTCTCAATTTTCTCGTCCAAGAGGCGTTGATGCGTTCTGACTTGCTCAAGTTCTGCTTACAAGTCACGACAGTGAAGATAGTCTTCACTGCAGGCCATCTGAAGGTCCTCGATTCTGTCCTGAAGAAATGCTGAAAAGAAGCTCCAGCAAGCTGTAGAAGACGAGACAATGAAAATCAGACAAGGGATCAGAAGAGTAGGGAAGAGGGGGGAAAGGGGCTCAGAGAATTGAGCGTGGGGCAATAAGAAATTCCAGAGAAAATGAAGACAGGTGTTGAAGTTGATAAGAGAGGAGGATGATTAACAGAGATTAGAAAATGCAGAAAAGAGGAAACGATCCTTGTCAACACCGGCTCGAGGGCAATTTCTTTGCGAGAATGAAAAGGGAAGAGGGGTCGACTCCCAGGAAGAGCAGAAGTAAAGAATCGGGCAGGGAAGTGACTGTGTAAAAATGAAAGAGCAGTGAAAGGAAGCGCGAGCCAACTGCTATCCAAGATAACGAGAGCAGAGGAGCGAACGAGAATGGGGAGGAAGGCTTGGGGATAAGGGGGGAGCCTCCCGGTATAAATAGCATGCGAGTTGTGAGGCATGGAGGACTGTATCACGTGGAGAGTGCTTGAGCTGTCACGGTTTTCACAAGAGCAGCGAGGATTCAAAGAGACAGAGAAATCTGCAGTGGGATATGGAAAGATTCCCCGCTGCGTAGGGCAGATAACTTCGGGATTATTATGGATTTGGTCAGGGTACGCCCTGAGAAGAGTGCGAGTCACTTGATATGAGAGATTTGTACAAATCATGGAAATCATGGAAGAGATTGGAACAGGTCCTCGTTGTTACAGAGGATACTTCCTTTTGACCGATTGCAAGCTTGACTGGCACGTTTATCAGCTTCTCGATTGATGGTTCGAAGGATATGGTAGAATTGAAATTCCTGAGTTTGATTGATCATGATTTGGCATCTGCTGATGGTTTGCTGCAAGAAGATATTGGAGGCTTTTCGCTTGCTAGTCATTAAATTTATAATGATAGCAGAATCGCCGAAGATCATAGCTTTCTGAATTCCCTAAGCCTATAGCTGAAGTATACCTTGATAGAGTGCTAGAGCCTCTGCTCTGTTGTTTGAAAGGATGCCTAATCCCCATTCAAAGGTGACTAAGGGCTCACCGATGGGGTTGTAGATAACGCCCCCTGCTCCTGCCGCTCTTGGATTTGATTTGGAGGCACCGTCAAAGAACAAGGAGTGGGTGTTGCATGAGTGGAGCCAATTGTTGAAATCGTCCTGCTTTAGTCGAATTTTCCATCTGTGGCTGTGAGTGCTGCCCAGGTTGCTGTAGGTTTTCACTGCTGGAGGAATACTAATCCTGTCTATTAAGCTCCTTATGAAATCTTTTTCCTCAGTCCAAAGACTTGTTATATCAATTTTTTTTGTGATCTTAGATGCGATGGTTTCTATCACCAGGCTTTTAGCCTTGTTACAAAGATGCCTAATTGAGGTCTCTTTATCTTTAAAGATCTTGCTGTTCCTAGCAATCCAGATCCTCCATAAGAGGGCCAATGGGAGGGCATCCCACACTCTCTTAGTAGGGTTATTTTTCATGGATTGCCAGGGGTAATTTTTTTTCCAGTTGTGAAGAACTTCCCCAATGGATAGCTGAGGATTCCAGAAGGGAGACACGGAAGGATTAATGCTATTCCAACAAGAAAAAGCAAAGGGGCACGAAATGAAGAGATGTTGAATAGACTCCTCTGCTTCTTGGCAATTAGGGCATCTGGAAGGTCCAGCAATGCCTCTTTTTTTAAGATTCTCTGCAGTGAGAGTTTTCTCTTTTAAAAGGGTCCACATAAAAAATTTCACCTTAGGGATTGCTTCTGCTTTCCACACTGTTTTCCAATGCATCCAAGTTGGTGCCGGGTAGTCCTTGCTGCATAAATAATCATAGCCTGCTTGTATTGAATAGCTGGTGCCAGTGGGGTCCCATCGGAATTCGTCCTTGCCATTTTGGACTGTGGGAGTAATGCTGTGAAGATGTTTTCGGAAGTTGTCAAGATTCTCTTTGAGGCGTTGAGGGATAGGAGGAAAAATCCATCGCGTCCAAGCATGGGTTATTGCATCCCATTGTGAAATTTGGTCTAAATTGCATATTCCTTTGCTTTGAAGAAAGAGTATTATTGAATCCATACCTGGGAGACTGTTGATTGGCAGATTGCCCATAATTTTATCGGTGCCGATGTTGATTTTTCTACCACCTTTAGGCACCTTGGAAACATTTTGAGCCATGAAGGAGATGGCTTTTTTACAGAGTTTCCAAATCCTTGTGCAGTTTCTGTTGGGTATTTCAAGTGTGAGCAATTGTTGCCTTGGGTGACTGAGGTATTTGGCCTCCAAAACTTTTTTCCACCAAGCTGGTTGGTCTTCAATAAGCCTCCAGACTATCTTTCCGCCAAAAGCTAAATTTGTGAGTGTTGGAGTTCTAATTCCAAGACCTCCTTTCTCTTGGTTTAGAATGACTTGTTTCCATCCAACCAAGTTAATTTTTTTCTTCTCATTTTTCCCTCCCTGCCAAAGGAAGAATCTGAGAACACTGTCCATTTTGCGGTGAAAAGAAGCTGGAGCTTGGGCAAGGGAGAATTGATAAAGGGGAAGAGAGGAGAGTCCCAATTTGAGGAGCACCAATCGCCCAACTGGGTTGAGCCAAGTGGTTCCCCACTTTTAGACTTTTCTTTTCATTTTATCTAAAGTTAGATCCCAAACATCAACTCTTGCATTCCCTATACTCACAGGCATTCCCAAGTCGCTGAAGTGATCCCAATTTAGCTTGCAAGGTACACCAAATATGCTGGCAATGCTTTGAAGCATTTGAGCTGAAGCGTTCCATCCATAAATACAACTTTTGAGGTGGTTAATCAGTCCCCCTGAGTATCTCATGAATTTGTCTAATAAGGATTTGAATCTTCGAGCTATGATTGTGGTCGCCCCTCCAATCAGCAGGGTATCATCAGCAAATTGAGAGTGATTGATGTTTTTCACTCCATCTTCAAATTTAATACCAGTGATGAGGCCTGTCTGCTGCTTATGATCAAGAGCGCAACTGAAGGACTCAGCCATTAAGAGGAAAAGATAGGGGGATAAGGGACAGCCTTGCCGTAATCCTCTTGAGGATCGAAAGGAAGGCCCAGGTTTGCCATTGATAAGAGGAGCAATCCAAGGCCCAGAGATACAAGCTCTTATGATATCAATAAAAGAGGAGGAGAAGCCCATTTTTTGAAGAACAGCAAATAGAAAGGAATGTCTTACCCTGTCAAAGGCATTTGCCAAGTCCAATTTCAGAATGAAGCCCTTTTCATTCCTAGAGTGGCTTGAGTGAATGGCTTCCTGAACTAAGAGGATAGAGTCTGAGATTTGCCTGTTAGCCATAAAGCCACCTTGGTTTTCAGAGATTAACATTGGCAATAGAGGTTTGAGACGGGAAGCAAGGACTTTTGTGAAGATTTTGTAGGAAGTGTTACATAATGATATTGGCCTGAATCGAGAAAAATTGGAGGGGCGGTTCTCCTTTGGAATGAGGGCCAGATGAGTTGAATTTGTGTAGCCTCCTATTTTGTTTTTCCTCTGTATCCATTTGAAGTATTTGATGAGGTCCTTTTTGATCGTTTCCCAATAGTCCCTATAAAAACATATAGGGAAGCCGTCCGGCCCTGGTGCCTTGTCTGGTTGGAGGCACCAAATTGCTTCCTTGATTTCTTCTTCTTTTATTTCTTCTGCCAACTTTGCATTTGTTTCTGCTGTGATTTTTGTTGGTAAATGCTGTAGGAGGTCTGCATAGTTTTCGTCCTCTCCTGTTTCAGTTAGGAGCTCTTTGAAATGAGCTGAAGCAACGTTTTTGATGGCTGTTTGATCACTGTGTTGAGTGCCTGCGTTATCTATGATAGCTGTTATATTGTTTCTAATTTGCCGAAAAGTAGGTTGCTTATGAAAAAAAGCTGTGTTCTGATCTCCACTTTTCAGCCATGTTTGCCTAGATTTTATACGCCATTTTTCTTCCTCTTCTCTTCTGATAATGCATAGCTGGCTGTAAAGATTTTCTTCTTGGTTCTTTTCAGCCTGTTGATACTCTTGCCTTAGTATTGCATAGTGAAGCTCCTCAATTTTGGCTTTCACTTCTCTTTTTTTTTCTTTTGGATCTTTATACTGCGTTTTGGCCCAATTCTTGAGCGCATTTTTCACATTTTTTATTTTACTTTCCCATATAAAGCTTGGAGATCCTTCAACATGTTGACGCCAGGTTTGCTGGACCAAATCGTTGGCTGTTTGGTAGTCATTCCATATATGATTGTATTTAAAAGGAAGAGGGCCCAGAGGGCAGTGAGATTCAAGAGCTAATGCAGTGGGGTAATGATTTGAAGCAGCAAAGGGTAGGATGGAGGCGTTGACAGCTGAAAAAGTGGAAAGGAAGGAAATATTTACCAGAATTCGGTCAAGCCTCTCCATAATATTGTTTCTACCCAATCTGCGATTACTCCAGGTGTATTTACGATTTTTTGGGATGATATCGACAAGATCACCATGTTGCATTATGTTTTCCAGCTGATTTCTAAAAGGGTCTGGAGTGAAGCTGCCTCCACGTTTTTCATTGGCATGTAAAATTAGATTTAAGTCACCCCCTAAAATGATATTGCTGCTGTCTTCTTCTGCTATGTTCTTGCTGAGGGAATCCCAGCAAACTTCTTTGTCCCTATAATGATTCGGGGCATAAACATTGTAAATTACAATCTGCTGTTTGCTCATATTGTTCTGCAATACTGTCTTTACCCAATGCTGTTCTATTACTTCTGTTGCACTGTTCCACTCATCCTGAAGCCAAAGTGTAGCAATTCCGCCTGAGGCCCCTCTGGATTCGCATATACATCCTTTATAGCGCTTATGATATTCAATGATCTTGTTAATTTCTGACTGTCTCTGTTTTGTTTCTTGCAATAAAACAATGGTTGGCTTCTCTTGATTAATGAGATCCTTTAGGGCATTAGTTTTGGAGGGGTGCCCTAGTCCCCTGCTGTTCCATGAGAGAATTTTAATCATTTCAAATGAGAGATTCGAGGAGTTGCTCTCCCTCCCTTATCTTTGCTTGCTATGTCTTTATCTATTGATCCTTGTATATATGACTCAATAGGGTTCTGAAGCCCCAGTGCTATGTCTTTTTGCGCATTCTCGTCCCTGTGCTATTTGGCAGACTTTCTTCCAGGCTTCTTTTGGCTGTCTAGAGTGGATCCATGTTCCTTGGAGTTGCTTCGGGTGATTCTGAGAGGGGGAGGATCTGATGGGAAGGAAGAGGGAATGACCTGGGGATGGGGAGAAGAGGGAGGCTCAAATTGAGTCAAGGGGGCAGGGGATTCCTCAGGAAGGGAGAGGACATGAAAGGGATTGGATGAGGGAGAGGAAGGAAGCGGATCCAACTGGCAGACAGAAGATAGGGGTGGTTGAGGGGAGGAAGGAAGAGGAAATGAAGGCGGGGAGAAGAGGTAGGAGAGATGAGGGGAGGTTGAGAGGAAGGACCAGCTTCATTGGATAGTTTATGGTTAGGGGCTGTCTTTTTCTTTTTGACGGTTTCCCATTGTTCTTCTTGCGGAGTATTTTCAACATTAGAAATCTTAGTGCAACGATTAGCAAAGTGACCATACTCGTGACATACCTTGCACTTGAAGGGGATCTACTCATAGTCGAGTTGATGAATGTGTGTCCAGTAGTCAACCTTGAGTTTAATTGCTTCTGGTAGGCCTTTACCCAAATCAACTTCTACGCATATACGGGCACAAGCCTGCATATTATCTTTCGGCTCACTCCGGTCAATGTATTTCCCGACAGCATTCCCAATAGCACGGACTGATTCGTCTCCCCAGCAGTGCAAGGGGAGGTGAGGAAGATGGACCCAAACAGGGACCGCATTCGGAATATCAAGCTCCGCGTCAAAGTCCGAAGTCCATTTGTTTAAATACAAACCTCTGGAATCCATGAAGTAAGGACCATTACGGAAGATTAAATCTTTGTCCTCCTTTGTTTCAAAATGGAAGGTGAAGTACCCCTTTCCACAAAATCTGATAGAAATTTTCCCTTGGATTTTGTCTGTCTAGTTCCTTTCCACCCACCTCTGGATTGTTTTTGGGGAGGGCCAGAGTCCTGTAAATTGCCCTATAAGTCCTTTTTCAGCCAGGGCAAGAGCAACCATTCTGGGCAAAGTTGGAGGGAGAGAGACTTCCTGCAACCCCTCGATTTTTTTCACAAACTTGGACACTGAAGGGCGAGCTCGCTGAGGAGGCATTCATTTAATCAAAGCAGAGAAGGCATGTTGAAGCGCTGCCTCCTCCGGTGGAGCCTCCGGAGGGGCCATTCCGAGCAGCAGAGGAGCGATTCAGACCTAAGTTGTAGGTGGCGGCGGGAGCTGAGGAACGCGCGCGCGATTGTATCCTCATTTATAGTTCTTATTATTATTCAATTAATATATAAAATTTAATCATTTAAAAAAAATCTTAAATAAAAATCTCATTTAAAAAAAATAAAAAATCTTATTAAAAATAAAAATAAAAATTTTGAGTTATTAAAAAAAAACTTTTTTTTAGACTTGTTAAAAAAATTATTATTAAAAAAATAAATAAATAAATAAATTCCAAGGGAATATTACTGATGAGCTATAAGACGAGAGGATGGCCAGATTATACACATCGAGATGACAGACACTAAGTGAAGAAAATCCACAGCATTAAAGCTTTGAGGACAAAGCTTCTGAAGGAAGGGGCTATGTTATGAATATAATTCATAACAAGTAAATAAATAAAATAAATGTAAATATTAAATAATCAAAAATTGATTATGTTAAATAGTCATTAAGTTAAGTGAAAAGGCATGTCTAAAAGACATGCCTAATCATGAAAGGTCACCTACTTAGGTATAAAAGCAGGGCCTCATTGTAACATTCATATCACTTATACATTTATATATATAATAAATTATTATTATTAAATACCTCGTATTTTTACATTCAAGTCTACAAGCTATTAGTTTTTATGCTTCAAAGATTAGAACTGGCTTGATCCTCGTCACTTAGAACTTTCTCACCCATATTTTATTAACACACATTAATATTTTTATTTTCCTAAGTTTAGTATACGGAACCCATTAAAAATATTAATTATTTTAATAACTCCTCATCCAGGTGAAATTTCTCGAAACGATTTTTGGGTCTTGGAGACCTCATGTGCTTTAGCCTCTCCACCAATTTTGAAGGCTAGAGCACATCCGATGCTACCCAATATCACCACTCCCTCTTAGTGAGGAATGTGCTCTAGCAATGCTTAACCATAGAAGCATCACACTGATCCTCCGCATTGGTCCTCTGTGCTGATGCTTGGTCTGCTGCCCCACATCCGCTGCACTGCTACTTCCTATACTGCTACCCATGACATTGCCACTACCACTGCTACATCTGTACTGTAACTCCCTCTCAAAATGCTGCCTCATGCTGCCCATAGCACTGTCACTGCTAACTGCTGCACTGCAACTCAGTTACCGAGAAGTAAGTAACTGAATTCACCCAAACACTGACATCTTGGCCAGTCTGGAAGCCTTGTGATGCTAAATCTACCTTTGTTGCTATCCTGTGCTCCCTCTGCTGCTAGTGCGCTATTGCAACTCTTCTGTGCCTCTCGCACTGCTGCAACTTCCATTGCGCTGCTATAGACTTCTGCACTCTAACACTGCCTTGTCGCTCTATCACACCTTGCTCCACCCGACACTTGTCATCGTGCTACTGTCTTTAAGGGCTCCCGTAGCTGTATGTGATCCAAGAGTTTGGGCACCTCAAGGATCCTGCCCCATTCTCAACTACAACTCCAAGTCTCCCCACCTCTTCTCTAGAGGTGCATGAGCACTCATGGCAAAATCGTCATCAGTCTCGACATCCTTCTTCGCCTTTGCTGGAGCAACCTTTGAGTCAGAAGCTTCTCCCTTGCCTTTCTTCCTGGGGCACTAAGAGGCATAATGTCCCAGCTCCCCACAATTGAAGCATTTGATCTTGGAGATGTTTTTCTTCTTCCTCTTCTGTAGCCCTTGCTGTCCCGCTGATGCGAGAGCTGCATCCTCCTCCTCCTTCTTGATTCAAACTCCCTTACCGCTACTCCCTGCCTTGGTCAATCTCTTGAGCTCTTCCCGTCGAAGAGCTGCCCACATATCCTCCCAATTGGGGAGAGTTGCTCTGCCCAAAATGCTTTGGACAAATGTCTCCCACTCCTCGGAGACTGCATTCAGGGCAGTCCTGACCATGAACTCTGGATCTGGTGTAGACCCCATGGAAGTAAGCTGGTTGTGAATCCCTTGCAACTTGAGAAGGAAGGGATCTATCTCCTCTTCTTCCTGCATCTGATAATGTCTCAGCTGATTTTTTAATAGCATCTTCTGTTGCACAGAAGAGCCCTGATACAAGGTGGTTAGGGTCTCCCACATATCCCTTGCTGTGTTCTCTTTAGCAATGTGTGGTACTACATGATCTTTGACCCCGTCTAGGATCATGCACTTGGCCTTAGCCTGGGCCTCCTTGTATTTCTTCAATGGATCAACGTCGACTGGTTTAGCAATAACTTTCAAGGCATAGTCCTTGATGCGATGTTTGTCTAGGATTGCCAGGATCCTGGCCTTCCAGATGAAAAAATTGGATGCTCCGTCCAATTTGTCCTGATCCCTCAACCCATTCATTGCCATCTCTGCTCCTCTTCTCTAGACTCCCTCTAAGTCCTGATTTCCCTCTTGGAAATCCTCCGGCCAACCGTCGAATCACTCCTCTCCAATCCTCCTTTGCCGCTGCAACCCGGATCTAGATTTCTTGGCTAGAAATCTGTCGAGGTAGTGCTTCCCTCTACCTTGGTTCAGTCTCCTTAGACACTGTTCTGCACCGACAGAAACAACGTCCCACCAGCTCCTCAAATCAAAATCTGCACAACTCCCTTAGCCCCGACAACTCAAAGAATCTGAGCCCTTTAGGCTTTGCGCAATCACTACGTGGGCTGAATCTTCTCCTCCCGGCCAACTGCGTCAATCCTTCTTGGCTCAGAAAGATGACGTGGCTCTACGTGAGCTTGATCTACCCTCCTCTGCCTCTGCGCTGGCCCTTCTCTTGGCTCGGAGTGCTGACGTGTCACTCTCTCTGCACTGCGTCACTCCTCCTCTTGCCTCTTCAGCTCTGGAACAACGCTGTCTCTTGGGACAGCTGCTTCTCTGCTGCAAATTCTCAGATTTTCTCGGCTGGTGTCCTTAGTTGCCTATGATCTGCAATCGCTCTGATACCATGTGAAAATTCCTGAATCTAACACATCAGAAACCCCTACTGCAATTACTGGTTTACAATCTCCTACTTGTTCTTTACATTAACAAGTTATTTAATTGCATAAACATCGAAGTAAACACTATTGCAACCTTCACAAATATACAGATCATGCACTGAAATAAACTGAGACAATAACACAAGGGACACCGTTATTTTTGGACAATTGTCCCCGGGAAAACCGGTGCAACATATAGAGGGTTTTTATTATTAAGCAGATTTCGTGAATACAACTAGGGTGCCAGAAATGGCTCACCCAACAAAGAATATTCTCGGCAGTAGTAACTCTATCCAAAGACAAGATATTTTGGCAAATCAACAAGCAGATGATCACACCACGGTGACTCTCGCTGTTCCCTATGTTGGACAGCGAAAGCTGCTCCAAGCACTGCTCCCTATGCTGGACAGCGAACGCTGCTCCAAGCACTGCTCTGGAATTGCGTCACTCCTCCAGGAGCTGCGTCACCCTCTCCCGGCTCAGAATCTGCTGATCTACTCCCAGTCTGCCCCACAAAATCTCCCTAACGTTGCCTTTGAGGCCCAGCGTCAGCCTCTACGGCTTCTGCGTCACCTGCGTCAGCCTTTTGCGTCCTTTGCGTCAGCTCTTCGGCCTCTGCGTCAGCCCTTCTAGGGCCTGCGCTGTCTCTCCCAGCACTGCACTGCCTCTCTGCTATGTATTCTTCAGCCTCAGATGAAAATCCCTTGCTGAACTTCCCCTCACTACAACTCTGATCACTAACTCGATTTCCTCAGCAAACCTCGCCCCAGAAAATCGAATTCTTTGATCACTTGGTGTATCTTCAACTGACCCTCAAGCCTCCTCTTATACTTTTCTCGTTGACGAATCAACGACCGAGAGTAAGTCCTTAATCAACGGCTAAGATTAGAATTGGCTTAATCCTCCTCACTTGGAACTTTCTCACCCATATTTTATTAATACACATTAATAGTTTTATTTTCCTATGTTTAGACTTAGGAGCCCATTAAAAATATTAATTATTTTAATAACTTTTCATCTGGGTGGAATTTCTCTAAACGATTTCTGGGCCTTGGAGATCTCATGTGCCTTAGCCTCTCCACCAATTTTCAAGGCTAGAGCACATACGATGCTACCCAAAATCAACACAATGCGGGAAAACCGGTGCAACAACTCTGAGGATTTTCTATTATTAAGCAGTAGTTTTGAATACAAAAGCTAGTTGCCCTCTCGACAAACCAGTGATAGAGAAATACATTCGCGGAAAATATGAGTGAGTTTTACCTCACTTCACCCAGCAGATTTCGGCTGATCCGGCAGCAAAACTGGCTAGCCCCAGCTACAACTGCTCTGCCCCTTCGCGGTAACTACGTGGGCTTGCGTGGAGCTCTTTGAGGCTCTGCGTCAGCTCTCTTGCCCACTGTGTTAGCTTTCTCGGCTATTCTAGCAGTTCCCGGCTATCTGCGTGGAAGGCAACTTCCTCCTCTGTGCTGGCCCTGCTAGCTCTGCGTCAAGACTGCGTGGACCTAGAATGGCTCAACGTCAGCTCTCCCAGCTACTGTGCTGCCTGCACAAGCTTCTCTCCGCCTCTCTGTTGGTATTCCCGAACTATCCCTGCCCCTCTATTGCAAGAGATCTCTTCAATCGATTTTTCCTCCTAAGAACTTCCCACTTCAAAAAATTGATTTCTTGATCTCTCTGTGTGTATTCTCCAACTGACCCCAAGCCTTCCTTTATACTTTTCCTGTTGAGAAATCAACAGCCGTGATCTAATCTCTAATTAATGACTAAGATTAATTTAGACTTGATCCTGGTCTCTTAGAAGCTTCTCACCCATATTTTCATTAATACCCATTAATATTTTAATTTTCCTAAAGTTTAGATTTAGGAACCCCATTAAAAATATTAATTATTTTAAATACAATCCGGGTGGAATTTCACCAAACGATTTCTAGGTCTTGGAGATCTCATGTGTTCTAGCCCCTCCACAAAATTTCGGAGCTAGAGCACATCCGATGCTACCCAAAAATCAACACCAACCACTATGGAGCAAGAATTTGTCCAATCGTGCCACAATATGAGCCTCCCCAACCCTTCTATTTTTCCAAGTATATTTACCCACCTTCAGAGCCACATCTATCAAATCCCAATCTGATATCAAATCTTCGATACGATCCTTGAACGGATCTCAAACCAAGGATCCCCGTCTTATTTCTGAGGCCCTAAGCACTGCATTGAAGTCTCCCTCTCACTCTTGTCTCATCTATAGAGTCCCAGAACTCCGCCTTCTGCCCATACAGAACGAGAGCATATATGTTTATCACAGTTATTCTTTCCCCGCTTACCTTGTTATCTAATACTACCAATATCCAAAAATGGTGCTTCTCACTCCCAACAAAGGAGAAATGGAAAGGGGACCAGAAAGTACAGAGACCTCCAGATGCACCTCTAGCCTGCTGTGCAATACCCACACTATCTCTCCAGAAATCTCCGGCTAAATTGTAGACCTCCTCGTCCTCCATTTTCGTCTCCTGCAAAAAAATAATCCAAGGGGATTCTTGTTTTACCAGATCTTTTATATTCAGGGATTTAACGAGGCTCCCCAAACCCCTAATATTCCCAGATAAAATAATCATTTCGAAATGGGGGTTTGGGATGACCCACCATCCTTTTCAGTTTTTCCTTAGTCCCTTTGTTTTTTAATATCTCTGTTATTATGGGTTGATTTCCCAGTTTTTTATTTTTCTCTGCCTCTTTCTCCCTTAGGGTTTGATTCTTTGGCCTTCCTTTCCTTCGCGAGCTATCAATCTCCTGACCAATGTTATCGGAACGAACTGGTCATCGAACTGAAAAACCTTGTGGATCGGGAACCGGTCAGAATTGGAAAAAAACCAGTTTACCCAAAACACATAAAATATTCATATTTTATAGAAAAACAGATATATTAATGTACATCCATATGAATCCAAACCATTTATACACAAATATGCAAAAGTTCTCATTTAGATAGCAAGTAATAGTGCATATAACCAAAATAACACTTAGTGCAAAACATCACTGAACCAAAAATGTTACAAACATTAAGAAGCAAGCTCTAAAAGGCCTTTGTAGTCCAAAATAACATGCTAGATCATAGCATTATACTACATCCTACAATGCTACAAGCTATAGCTATAGCAAATCAATGATCAAATCATCAATCATCATCTTCCTCCTCCTCCTCATCTAAAGAATGAGTAGCATCCAAGTCTGCAATGTGATTACGACTTGATTCCCCTGGCCCTGAAGCTGCTACTGGTGCCTTTGATATATCTGCTTCAGCATCCTGTGGAGGTGGGTCCAAGTCCAACCAAGAAAGGTCTTCATTATCAAACGCTGCTGGTTGACTCTCCACAAACCATTCTGATGTTGGATCAAAGTCACCCAAGACAATGTTGCTTGTTTCAGGGTTTTATTCAGCAATTGATTGCGCTTCAACCTAAGGTTGTACTAAACAAAAAACCATGTCATTCAACCACTTTTGCTCCAAACGGTTCCCCTGCTTAGTGTGTATATGCTCAAACACACTCCAATTCCATTCACACCCTGAAGCACTACATGTCCTACTCAAAATTCTAATTGCAAATTTTTGCAATTGAGGGCATTCACTACCAAATTGTTGCCACCAATAGGTTGCAAAAAGAGTGGAAGGAAAAAAAGTATTAGCAAATGAATTTGAAAGTTGAAATCAAATGAGTAAATTATTAATATAAGAATTTGCAAATTTTAACAATTTTTACCTGGGGGACTCTTTGCTCTATTTCTTATAGCCAGAGAAATTCCAATGGTACCAAGGCTCACTAAAATTCAAGAGCTTGTTATGAATTTGATCTTGAGTCTTGGAATTTGGGACCATGCGCTCAATGCATTTATACAATCCCCCTAAAACCTCCTCATCAGCCTCAAAATTTTTAGTGTAATGGTACCTTCAAAATTCAGAAAACAAAAACATATTCGTCAAGTCAACAAAACTAAAAGTTAAAACTTATAACTTATAAGCAATGAGAATTGAAATCCAAAATTACATACCTTGGATTTAAGTAGTAGCCAACTGCATGTAAAGGTCTATGGAGTTGTTTGTTCCATCTTTCATCAATGATTCTCCATAGAGGAATGTACTTTTGTTTTTTATCCCCATATGTTGCCTTTATTTGTTCCTTGGCCTGATCCATGGCCTCATAAACAAAACCCATAGCAGATTTATCACTATCCACCATCCGCAAAACTCTGACAAGAGGCTCACTAAATAGCACAATCTCCTCTGCCTTTGACCAAAATCTTTTGTCAAATACTTGGTCAACCATCTGTTTCCCTTCTGCCTTTTTGCTCCACTGAGATGAATTCCATTCATCACATGAAAACATCTTCCTCAAGTTTGTTTTTTGTTGAACAAGGGATTGCAACGAAAGAAAGTTGGTTGCAAATTGTGTGATGGCTGATCGAACAAGCTCTTTACCCCCTGTGTGCTTTCTCATAAGGTTCAAAACCCATGAGTGGTTGTAGATGTACTTGGTTATGGATTTTGCATTTTCCACACATTTCTTCACCCACTCAATTTTGCCAATATCCTCAAGCATGAGGTCCAAACAATGGGCTGCATATGGAGACCACCAAATGGTGGGGTGTTTTTCCTCCAACATCTTTCCTACTACAACATAGTTAGAGACATTATTTGTGATAACGTGTACAATATTTTCAGCCCCTACTTTCATAACTACTTCATCCAAAAGACGAAATAACAATTGTGCATCCTTCACCTGATAATATGCATCAATAAATTTGAGAAACATAGTACCTTTTGGACAAGCAATTAAGAAATTAGTATGGTGTGAGATCTACCATTAGTCCATCCATCAGACATAATTGTGCATCCTGTTTTGGTCCATGATTACTTGAACTCTATAAGGTACTCTTCTATTCTTTGGACTTCATTTTGTAAAAGTTGGCCCCCTGATATCATGAAAGCTAGGGCCTTTGAAGCTTGCTCCACATGAAGCTATAACATCAATCATGGGCTGATAATATGCAGAATTAATAGCATTAAAAGGTATGTTTGCATCATACCACCATCTAGCAATGCATTCATATGCAACCTCCTCCTTTATTTTCTTCCATTTAGCATCAAGGGTTGGTTAAGAACTAAGGGTGGTGCGGGGTACAAAGAATGAGTCAATCCCTTTACAGGCTGTTGTCCTCTTCAAGTTTAAACCACTTGAACTACCCTCTCGGACTTTAGAAGGGAAAGTAGAAGATTCTTCAAAACTGGGCACATATGCTTCAAAATCAGGGTCCATTATCCATGGCATCATCCTTTTGACTTTTGGCTATATCTTTTTTAAGTCTCTTGTTTTTCCCCTTCTCTTCATTGTAAGATTCAATTAAACTTTGCATCTCTGCTTTGAGATCATCAGATACATTTTCACAAGGTTTTACTTGCCCTCTCCAATGTGCTAGGTGTTCTTTGATTCTATGGATCCCTCCACTCTTAACTTTTTTCCCACAATAGTTGCAAACTTTTATTCCTTGTTCATTTAAATGACAGTGAACCCAAGCTGGATCATTCTTGTTTTTGGGGCCCAGGGGGAAGAATAGAAAAATCTGCATAGAAAACCCTATGGTTTTTAGAATTTTATGACATTTTTTTTAGAGAAAAATAAAAGAGGAGTAGAAATAATGAAATACCTTGAGAAGAACTGTAAATTTTGAGAAGAGAAGAAGCTCCAACCAAGCTGAAAATAAACTCTTCAGTTAGCTCCAAAATCTCCTTCAAAAATTTGCCAATGAAATCTCTCAAAATTGTTGAAGGAAATGTAACTAGGTTTGGTCTTCATAAACGTACTTTTGATATTTGTACTTATTCAAGAAAATAAATATTATTTTTATAGTATATGTCAATGAGTTTCTTGCTCATTGAAGTAGGTCTAGCACATGTCAAAGTGCTATAGGTGAGTCAAAGAGTCAAAGGAATTATGTTGAAGACCTTAAGGGTATGTTACATTATGTATATTTATGTATAAAAGTCAAAGAAGACGCCTCCAAGCAAAGTCAAGTATCCTCCAAGCAAAGAGATCATCAAAAGAAGCAATGACACCATTAAAAGCACCTATTGCAACAAAGAAAATTAAGTCGGCCTCAAAGCAACAAGTCAGCCTACAAGTCGGCCTAAAGGAGGGACAATCCTCTATATATAGAGGCTGTCCACTCCTTCAAAGATAACGCAATCATCTCTGAAATTAGTGGAGGAAGAAGCCGAGATAAAGTGAAGGGAAATAAGTCTAAAAGGGTCTCCAAAGTGCAACGAAGTAAGGAGGAATAAAAGCGAAGGTAAAGGACTGTTTCTAGGGCTAGAAACAGTGACACGTGTGAAGAGAAAAAGGTAAAATCTGCGGGTATGACAGCTGGGACAAGCAGTCCATGAACTAGTGTTGTTTGGGTTTGAAACTAGGCCTACAAGGCCTCCAAAGACAAGGGAAGAAGCTTATCTCTCTAGCAAAAGAAAAGGACCTTAATTCTCTAGGTTACCTCTCACACGTGCGAGAATTAGGGCTGCAGTGCTATCACACTCAACCTACCACTATACATCAAGAAGGGACTCAGATGATCAAGAGAATGAAGGAGTATCCTTAAGTGAAGGATATTGCTAAGTACAAAAAGATAAGTATCTCTTCTAGAAGGTCTACTAACAGTGGAAGGAAGAACAAAGTTCCAGAAGGAGGTGGATGAAGTGTCGGAAGAAAGACGAAGTGCTGGAAAGAGGTGGACAAAATGTGGGGGAAACATAGTGCAGAGAAAAGGAAGGACTTGACTTGTGCTTGGAGGTTCTTCTAGTCAAGGTTCTAGGGTTTGGCATTGATCTAGAAAGAAGCTTCAATAAGAGAAAACTTACCGAAGGATTTTCCTCTCAAGGGAAAAGAGGTTTTGGCCCTGACAAAGAGCCAACATCTTGTGTTCTTGTTCTTATGTTTTTGGTAGTAGTTTGATGAAGTACACACACATGCATTAATAATAAGAAGAAGAAGATTAAGCTAACAAGAAAAGTAAAACGACTCCACAAATTGTTATCAAGTAATGAAGAACCACTCTACACCTAATTTGACCTAGATTCTTCAACAAAAATAACCTTGCAAATTACAATAATTTTTGAGAAAAAAATACAAGAAATTTGAAATTTTGAATTTTGCATAAAAAAACCTGGGGTTTTAAAATTTTAAGAGAAAAAAAATAGTTTTTTGAAGAAAAATAGAACATTAATGGTTGAAAAAAATACCTTGTATTTCCCTCTTAATTTGCTAAAGAAAATCAGTTCCAAACTCCAAAATCAGCTCTAGAGCAACCCCTACAAAATCTGCATAAAAACACTGGGGTTTTTAATTTTTATGAGAAAAAAATAGCTGATTTTTAGAGAAAAATAGAAGAAAAAAAAGGGCTATAATTTCCTTGATTTACCTTCTAATATTTTGGAGAAAATCAGTTCAAAAATCAGCTATGTAGCAGTCCCAACAAAATTAAAAAAAATCTTCCACTAACTGCAAAAACCACTAAAGAAAATCCAAAAATCTCTGGGAAAAAATAAATCTTTGAAGTAGCTCAAAAATCTTCAAACCCAACAACTCTCCAAGACTCCAATCAACTCTTCAAATTTGCAAAAAATCTCTCTCAGAACAACCCTGCAAAAAACTCTCCAAATTCTCCTCACCGAACTTGGCTCAAGAAATGCAAGAGACTCGAATGAATAGTGTGAGTAGAACAGAGGGGGTGGGAGTGTTTAAATAGCTTTAGGGGGTGGGGGCGAGGGGCTGGATTAAGTTAAAAAGAAAAACTGATTTTTTGGCTTGCCTGGCTGTGCGGCCGTGGGCTCGTGGGCTGGCAAAACCGGTCTGGAACCGGTCATTTCTGGTTCAGAGGGTCGATTTGGACGGGTTTTGCCTCCAAACTAGTCGGATCGACCGGTTTTGCCTCCAAACCGGTCGGACTGACCGGTTTTGCCGGAACCAGTTCGGTTCCGATAACACTGCTCCTGACTACTACCTTCATCTGCCCAGATGAAATTTTGAGCCATATGCCTTGTGAGTACCTTGACAATCTCCTTAGCCATATTCGATGGACTTTGTTGTTGAAGAGGGGTCTTCGGGTTGGGCAACACTGCCTTTCTGGGTGTTGAAATCAAAGCATTGTTCCTTAGAGGAGTGTTTTCCTTCATTTATCCCTCCTCCATTTCTTCTTCTTCGTCCCCACTGTGAACTATCTCTTTGCCTTCTCGCTGACCTTCCTCGTTCTCACTCGACTCTTTATCTTTATCTAACACAATAAAGGGATTTGTTGATGTTGTTTCTGTGTTATCTCCTTTATTCATTGGGGCTTTTGCTCCTACAACAGGGCCCTTATTCCCCTTCCTCTTCTGCGTCTACCGTTGGTCTTCAACAAATGGCGGGTGTTCAGAACTGGAGGCTGGAGGATTCTTCAAGCAGTCCTGGGCGAAGTGACCATATTTGTGGCAATGCCTACATTTAAAGGGGATTTACTCATAGTCCAAAATCTGTTTGTGTTTCCAATCTCCTAGGGTTAAGTTGACTTCTGCTGGGAGCCCTTTCTCTAGGTCCACTTCCACACATATCTTTGCACAGACAAACTGTGACCCCCTCAGTTCAACTTTATCTATATATTTTCCAACCACGTTGCCAATCGCCTTGAGGCAGTCATCACTCCAACATGACAGAGGGAGAAGAGGGAGCTTTACTCAGACCGGAATCACTGTTGGGACATCTTCATCCGGGTTGAAGTCAGGTGTCCACTTATTCAAATACATCCCTCGAGACCCAAGAAAATAAGGACCATTATGGAATATCACATCTCTATTCTCATAGAGCTCAAACAAGAATGCGAAAAACCCATTTCCAACTGCAAATATTGTGATGTTACCTTTCATTTAGGCTTCCAGGAGCTTTCAGTCCATGCCTCGATCGCTTTCAGCGAGGGCCACATGCCCGTGACTTTCCCTATCAGCACTCGCTCAGAGTAAGCTAACATGGCGCACCTAGCCCCAATCGGTAGAACAATGTCTCGGACTTCCTCATTTCTTTTCATGAATTTGGATTGATTCTCGACAGTTTTCTGACGCGTTGGCAAAGAGGCCACAAGAGCTTGGAAGGCCGCTGCCTCATCTTTTGGAGAAGGGGGAGGGGAGGGGGAAGCGCCCCCTCTACAAACGCCATCATCTAGGGTTTCAACAGGGGTTCAGAGTAGAGCTTAGGCATTCGATTCCCAACATAATATCAATATTTTTGATAGTGCAACTTTTAACAAAGTGATGAAATTTCATTAAAATTTTCAGCACATGCAATAGAACAGTGTATCGATCAGGTTACTTCTATGATCAAAAAGACAAAAACACAGGCAAATGGATGGTCAAAACCACCTAAACAAATCGTTATTATCCCTTGAAATAAACATTCCTTAGGATTTTTCTTCCAAAGATTTACTTAGAATTTGAGTCTTCCATAAAATGAATCAGTTTTTGTTCTAAAATTTAGATTGTAAGAAGATTATTTGTTGAATAATAAAAGCTTCTTCCCAATGATATATAAGATTCACCATAACACATATAATGAAAATTGCAATACACTGAGTGAGATAGTTCTCATGTTGAGACACATTATTGAAAAGGTTTGGGGGTACGAAGAAGAAGTATTCTGCTGCTTTGTTAACTTCAAAAAGGCATTTGACACAGTCCCTAGAGATAAGTTGTGGCATAGAATGGGAGAACTTGATATTCCATTGCATTATAGAGCCGCTGTCCATAGACTTTATGAAGAGGTGAAAGTCAAAATTAGAACCTCAGCGGGTATTTTAGAAAGTTTTAAAAGTGGCATTAAAGTCAAGCAAGGTTGCCCTCTATCCCCTACTCTTTTTGGTTTATATATTGATAAACTGGAAGAGTGGCTAAATCTGCAAGGTGGAGATGGTGTTCGGTTGAGGGAGTTTGTGATAAAGCTTCTTTTATATGCTGATGATCTTGTATTGATTTCTAAATCAGTCCATGGATTGCATATGCACCTATATGCCCTTGACCATTTTTGTAGAGCAGTGGGGATGCAAGTCAATACTAGCAAGACCAAAATAATGATTTTCTCTAATAAAAGTAGAGCAACGTATGTTCTTCTTTGAAGGCAACATTCTTGAAGAAGTAAATGAGTACAAGTACCTCGGGATTGATTTCAACAACAAACTTCATTAGGAGGACTGCAGAAAGAAGAGAATTTTAGGCGGGTGGAAAGCATTATATGCTCTTCAAAACAGATGTAGAGAGGTAGAGTTATGGGATTGGAAAACGATTAAAGTGCTTTTTGGACTCCTAGTTTGTCCAGTGATGCTATATGGGTGTGAATTGTGGGTTAGCAACACCCGCGTCTCAGAATGGAAATAAATTAAGAAAATCCAAAAATGCTTGATCATGAGCAAGTTCAAAATAAAAAGTTCTGTACCTTATGAGATAATGTTGAGTGAAACAAGAGCAACTCCCATCAAAGCAATTGCTATGGTGCAGCTCATAAGATATCTAAAAAGAATTGAGAAAATGGGAGTAGGTAGATGGCCTAATGTTATCTTCAATGAAGGCATGAGTGAAAGAAAGAAAACATGGATGAGACAAAACTACGCATGGATGCAAAAATGAAATATCTACCTCAATGCCTGTCCCACAAATAGCAAGGAGCTAAAGAATTTTGTTATGGAGAAGTTTCATAAATGGGTATGGGGAAAAGAGTTGGGTAGAAAGAAGAAGTACTACATTGAGGAATTCAACCCTACGTGTGATCTCCAACAAAAAGAGTACATTGGAGCTAACATTCTGTGGAGGGCAAAGGTTCTTATTGCTCAATTAAGAACCAACTCGCATCAACTTTGGTGTGAAATAGGATGGTGGAAAAGGCCTAAAGAAGCTTGGGAATAACGGGTGCGTACATTTTGCACGCCTGGGGCATTGGAATCAGAAAAGCATTTCATTTTGGAATGTGATGCGTTCAAAGACATCAAAGAAAGTTATGGGAATATGTTAGCATCGGTTTCTTGGCATTGTCTTTTCAGCGAGGGGATTGTTGGAAGATTGGGCCAGCTCATCATAAATTTGAATAAGAAAATGATTGAATTTCAGAAGGCGGAAAACAGGGAACTTATGTTCCATAGACTATTTTTAGTCTCGTAGACATTAAAATATCATTTCATTTCATTTCCATTTTTCCATTTGTTTTTGACGGCGTATTCTATAAAAGCATAATTTTTTTAATAGATATAATATAAAATTCGATAGTGATAGATAATGTAACTCCAAATTTGATTTTATATATATATCAGTGTTCCACGGGGACTCGGCCCCCCTCTTGGGGTCTAGTTTCCTAGCTCCCCCGCGCTCCAGGGACTTGGGGACGAGAAGGGGTCGTTTCCCCACGCTCCCAAAAAACAGGGTATGCAGGGGGATGTGCTAGGGGGTCGTTTCCTTGTGTTGAGGGGTCGTTTCCGAAAAGGGGGGACGTGGGGGGTCAAGGGGGGACATGGGGGGTCGAGGGGCCCGATTTTTTTAAATAAACTTTTGTTTATAATTAAAATTTAACATTAGTTTTAATACTTTAGGGTTTCAATTTGTTTTTTTATAAATTTAATTCATTATTCGCCCTGGCCCCTCACTCCATTCGCAAGACGTTCCTAGTTCCTCTGCAGCAGAGAGGAATTGGTCCACATATAGCTTCATCCACTCTATCAAGAGGAACAAGCTTACCTCTAAAAGAGCGGAGAAGTTAGTTGCTGTGCACAGTGCCCTATGTCTTGAGCATAGGAAGACACCTGAGTATTTGAAGGGACCAACAACACGATGGGATGTTGATTCAGAGGATGATGCACAAGTAGATATGGAGGAGAGACTTGATGAGAGACAAATGGGGTTGGTTGGTGTGCCACTTAGCATGTTTGAGAATGCTAGTGATTCAGATTCAGATGGTGATATGGTTGATCCTAATTTATTCATGCAATCGCTGGATGCAAAGACTAGTGGAGTATTACCTTGAAGCTTGAGCAAAATTATGCTCGTTTATCTTTTAATATGTTGATGTTCTTATGTTATTCTAACTATATAAAATTTTGACTCTTGATGTATCATACTTGACTTTTATAATTTTATGTCAATATTCATTGTTCAGTATTCAATGTTCATAGTAGGAAGTGGAACATCGATATGGTTTAAACTTTAATCATAATGTATGATGTATGATTATAAATTAGAATTTTAAATTTATATGATATTAGATAATGATATTCATATCAATGATCATGCTTTGCAGCTTTTCAATTCAAACCCAATTGTCATAGTGGACACAATTTATAAATTATATTTTATATTTATAAGTTTTTAAGACCCTGACGTCCCCCCACGTTTCCTAAAAATTGGTGGGGAGCTTTTGCATAGGCTGCTCCCACGTATCCTCGCTCCCTCGCCCCCTCATCCCAGTACCTTGGTGGAACATTGATATATATATATAATTTTTTGTTATTGTATTTTCAAGCTCAATAAAAAGTGAATCTTAATATTTATTTAGAAACTTGTAAAAAAATAAAGTGGATTAAATTCGTCACTGCTTGAGATTAGATAAAATTGAAGGATTAAAAAGAAAAAATCTGCTATATGCAGTGACAAATTTTCAACCCTTTAATGAAAGTTTGGTTTGATCATGAAGTCCCGGCTTGATCGACAAGTCAATTGGTTGATTTGGTAGTTTTAATACGGTCAAAAAATAGACGAAAAAAATAAAACACCACCAGCAGGCCAAATGACCAGCTTTATTACCACCCTGTCATGTTTTTCCATACTAACGTGCAGTATTCTTTCAAACAAAGAGTAAAATATGGGACAATTAGCAGTGAAAACTTTGTGAAGGAAGATGATTTAACTATCTAAAATGTATAGTGTTCGCAAAAATGGATCAAATGAATACAGATCTGTTGCCCTTGAAATTCTCAGAGGACTGCAATGAGCATTTGGACAAGAGCTAAAATTTAAGAACTCGTAAACCCTATCATAGATGTCTGGGAAGTATGGAATTATATTTGACATTTAAACCCTGAGCTTCATCAATTCAAAATTAAAATCAAAATGGTTAGCTCGATATACATAGTAACAACAAAAAATGAAAGAGTACACTTACCACTTCACCTGATACCAGTAGGTATATGTCACTAGGTGTCTCATTTTGCAGAAAAATGTCTTCTTTTGGAGGAAAATATTCAGCGTGCATCTCTGTTACCTTTCCAATGCATGTTGAAACTCGAAGTCAATTCTCATTTAGTGTTTAGATAATTCTAAATATTCTTCCAGTACTCTGGTCATTGACTTTTGCAAGAATAAATAAGCACACATTCATGAGACATTGTAAGCGTCTGAACAGTGGAGAAAACTGTTTTTCATGATGTTATTTCATACATCTAAACATGATTATCATGCTTGTTCATTTGCTGAAAAGTTTTAACCATTTAAGAATTTTTCTGCCATAGTTCACTCACGAAATATGGATCTTCCAAGATTCCAAAACATTCCCAATTTGGATTAATGGTATAAACGAGGTCTTCTTCTGTATCTGATGTATTCATTTTATATTTAAACTACTGATCAAACTGTGCTGAGAAAGTGAAAGAAAGATACAGAAAACTATTTTAATGTCTACAAATGGTTATGAAAGGAAGATATAGAGAAATTATATTAAGGTCAATGGGTTTCTAAACTACATCGAACAAAATAGAAAATAACTAGCATAGAAAAGACACTTGTCATGTATCTGGCATTGTAAAACACTTACTATATCATATTGCAATTGCTCAGATTTTTACGCTTTAAAAACTCGGTACTTCTATTATTATAAGGAATGCAATTGTCATCCTTCTAAAATGTACATACAAAGCCAACATTACGTCAAGTCAGCTTTTACCAACCAATGCAACTGAAGCAATTGCATGATAGCTAGCTTATACATATTGGTTTTCACAATGCCTTTTGACAACCAAGCGAGTTGAACACTTAATAGCTACTGGATTAAAATCAAGAACTTACAAATTTTGGTAAACCTTTCTTTGGTCAAATCTGTAAATGTTCTGGCACATCTTTTCATCACAAAGTGAAGAGCTGCTTCAGTTTTCTAACACATTGCTAGATATTCAAGACAGACAGATTCGTGGTAGCACCAAGGATCTCTGAGAAGAATACCTTGCCAATAGCGTTGAGAAGAAACTTTCAAAAACATGCACCTCCCAAAAACATGGCCCACATCCTCTGGTTTTTCACAATGAACACAGTTCCCATCCATTAAAGCACATTTTGTGAAGCCTTTCTTTAGTTGGGAACGCTATGTACATAATAATCTGTGCAAGTAACCTCATTTTGAAGGAAATCCCCACATCCCTGTTCATTTTTCTTGAAACTCTGTGCACTACTTAGATAAATTACTGAAAACAAGGCAACTGAAAACTGAAACCAAATTTACTTTCACCAAGATACAAAGTTTGTTAACTTTCAAGAAGCAGCAGAAAAGCACCAGAGATAAAAACACATGCACACAAAATTGACACACTTGTTTTACCCAGGAAACCCAAAAGGGAAAACCTGCTTTCTTTGTTGTGGTATTTTTATTGGTTGTTCTTTGAGCAGTTGGATCTATTACAATTCATGCTGCTACTACAGCCAACAATCTGTCTCTGAGAAATAGTTTCGACCTGCCCTGAGAATCCTGATCCCTGCTCCACAATCCTTGCGCACTTGAGCCCCTATTTCATTGCGCACTAGGGCTCCTATTTTCTTGCACACTAGCTCCTATTTCCTAGCGCACTTGGCCTCCTATTTCCTAGTGCATTTGGGCCCTATTTCCTTGTGCAATTGCTCCTATTTCCTAGCGCACAATTTCTCCTCAATTACGTGCACTCTACACACAAAGAATGATCTGTGAATTATGTGCCTTTGTCCTTCTCTTTATAGATAGAATTCGAACCAAACAAGGAGGCCAAGTTTGATTAGCAGTTCACTTGAGTTCCCTTCAATTGTTATTGTGAGTTCACTGAGAAGTAGAACTCCACTCATTCTCTCTCCAATCAACACTGAAGTCTTAACTCGTTCTTTTTCCAATCAACACTGAAGTCTGAACTTGTTCTAACCGAACTTGTCACTGCCACCTCGTCCTGCAGTCTAACTGAAGAAAACTCCAACAAACTGAAGCTCCGACTCTACGCATGCAAACTTGATGACCATTTTAGTAAACTGGAAATCAACTCATCATAACTGAAGTCTATCTCGTGAACTTGCATCCATGCTAGAGAAAGACTAAGTCATGGTCTTCACTGGTTAAGGCACAAGCCATAAGACCTTCCATTGCTACATTTTCAACAATCCCAAATATCTTGCATTCTTGTTAGCCATTGTGTTTGTCATCTTTGAGATTGCACCTTTTATTAAGTTTAGTTTCAATAGAAGGTTCGGGGAGCATTTTCTTGTACAATTCTTTGGAGCTGTAATATTGATAATTACTTGGATCTTTACGAAGGAAGTGTTTCTGCAGGTAAAATTTAACAATGAAGATATATGGATGGCACTCAGGAGGTTTGTTTGACAATTTTCTTTAATTTCTTCATTATTTGATTTTATTCAGTTTATGTTTGAGCTTTTAGGATCTAACTTTCTAAGTATTAGTTAGCAGCTAGTCTATGTACCAATAGTTGTACATTAATTTGTTTTCTTCTCCAATTTTTACTGTATTTTTTTATTACTTTTTATTTTACTTTCAAAGAAACTTAAACTTGTTAAATTTCATAATATTCAAAAAAAATAAAAATCCTTAAGAGCTTTCATATCAAGATGTATTGAAAAAAAAAGTCTTTATTAATTTTCCTAAGGCTTCAAAACCTAGGGTACCATTCTTGTCTTACCTCGTCTAGCCTTACAAGGTTGAAGTGTTGATGATCAAAACATTACCGTTTTGGCCTCAACATGAAGGGGATAGGCAAGGCTTATTTGAGAAATTTCTATTATTATAAGGAATGCAATTGTCATCCTTCTAAAATGTACATACAAAGCCAACATTACGTCAAGTCAGCTTTTACCAACCAATGCAACTGAAGCAATTGCATGATAGCTAGCTTATACATATTGGTTTTCACAATGCCTTTTGACAACCAAGCGAGTTGAACACTTAATAGCTACTGGATTAAAATCAAGAACTTACAAATTTTGGTAAACCTTTCTTTGGTCAAATCTGTAAATGTTCTGGCACATCTTTTCATCACAAAGTGAAGAGCTGCTTCAGTTTTCTAACACATTGCTAGATATTCAAGACAGACAGATTCGTGGTAGCACCAAGGATCTCCGAGAAGAATACCTTGCCAATAGCGTTGAGAAGAAACTTTCAAAAACATGCACCTCCCAAAAACATGGCCCACATCCTCTGGTTTTTCACAATGAACACAGTTCCCATCCATTAAAGCACATTTTGTGAAGCCTTTCTTTAGTTGGGAACGCTATGTACATAATAATCTGTGCAAGTAACCTCATTTTGAAGGAAATCCCCACATCCCTGTTCATTTTTCTTGAAACTCTGTGCACTACTTAGATGAATTACTGAAAACAAGGCAACTGAAAACTGAAACCAAATTTACTTTCACCAAGATACAAAGTTTCTTAACTTTCAATAAGCAGCAGAAAAACACCAGAGATAAAAACACATGCACACAAAATTGACACACTTGTTTTACCCAGGAAACCCAAAAGGGAAAACCTGCTTTCTTTGTTGTGGTATTTTATTGATTGTTCTTTGAGCAATTGGATCTATTACAATTCATGCTGCTACTACAGCCAACAATCTGTCTCTGAGAAATAGTCTCGACCTGCCCTGAGAATCCTGATCCCTGCTCCACAATCCTTGCGCACTTGAGCCCCTATTTCATTGCGCACTAGGGCTCCTATTTTCTTGCACACTAGCTCCTATTTCCTAGCGCACTTGGCCTCCTATTTCCTAGTGCATTTGGGCCCTATTTCCTTGTGCAATTGCTCCTATTTCCTAGCGCACAATTTCTCCTCAATTACGTGCACTCCACACACAAAGAATGATCTGTGAATTATGTGCCTTTGTCCTTCTCTTTATAGATAGAATTCGAACCATACAAGGAGGCCAAGTTTGATTAGCAGTTCACTTGAGTTCCCTTCAATTGTTATTGTGAGTTCACTGAGAAGTAGAACTCCACTCATTCTCTCTCCAATCAACACTGAAGTCTTAACTCGTTCTTTTTCCAATCAACACTGAAGTCTTAACTTGTTCTAACCGAACTTGTCACTGCCACCTCGTCCTGCAGTCTAACTGAAGAAAACTCCAACAAACTGAAGCTCCGACTCTACGCATGCAAACTTGATGACCATTTTAGTAAACTGGAAATCAACTCATCATAACTGAAGTCTATCTCGTGAACTTGCATCCATGCTAGAGAAAGACTAAGTCATGGTCTTCACTGGTTAAGGCACAAGCCATAAGACCTTCCATTGCTACATTTTCAACAATCCCAAATATCTTGCATTCTTGTTAGCCATTGTGTTTGTCATCTTTGAGATTGCACCTTTTATTAAGTTTAGTTTCAATAGAAGGTTCGGGGAGCATTTTCTTGTACAATTCTTTGGAGCTGTAATATTGATAATTACTTGGATCTTTACGAAGGAAGTGTTTCTGCAGGTAAAATTTAACAATGAAGATATATGGATGGCACTCAGGAGGTTTGTTTGACAATTTTCTTTAATTTCTTCATTATTTGATTTTATTCAGTTTATGTTTGAGCTTTTAGGATCTAACTTTCTAAGTATTAGTTAGCAGCTAGTCTATGTACCAATAGTTGTACATTAATTTGTTTTCTTCTCCAATTTTTACAGTATCTTTTTATTACTTTTTATTTTACTTTCAAAGAAACTTAAACTTGTTAAATTTCATAATATTCAAAAAAAATAAAAATCCTTAAGAGCTTTCATATCAAGATGTATTGAAAAAAAAAGTCTTTATTAATTTTCCTAAGGCTTCAAAACCTAGGGTACCATTCTTGTCTTACCTCGTCTAGCCTTACAAGGTTGAAGTGTTGATGATCAAAACATTACCGTTTTGGCCTCAACATGAAGGGGATAGGCAAGGCTTATTTGAGAAATTTCTAAGATAAAAGAAAGCACACAACGTAGCTGCCACATTCTCCAAAGTAAAAAAATCAACTAATGAAGGAATACCCCACCAATTTGACTTTAATGAAGAGTAGAAGTGGCAAAGGGGAGGGGCATTCCCTTAATTGGGGAGTTTGTTGGTGTGGAAGGTCTAATGAAACTGTTGGAGCAGATTTCGAGGGAGAGAGGGTCACATCTAAAGTGGTTGTTGTAACAACCAATTGATCACCCTTTCACATGTGTTGATTTTAGTGTTGCAAACATTCTGATTTTATTGTGAAAAAATAGTGATTTCGCGATTTTTCGGCCTAGCTAATGTTTGCTGATTTTTACTGATATTTTGGTGGTATTTTAATTTTGCCGATGTTTACCGATTTTTACTGTGTTTTCTCGATTTTTATGATCTTTTGGTTTTTCGGACCCTTATTGATGTTTGTAACATTGGTTGATTTCTTTATTTTCAAACCTATTATTTGGTAGTTACTTTATATTTATGCACTTTTGGTGGTGGAGATTGTTAATCATTGGGATTCACTAGCTTTGGGAACTTTGGTTTTGGCATATGATTATTTATGAGATATCCACTATTTTCTAAGAGAGTTGATCCATACAGATAGTTTTGATTGCACATTTATTGACACTTTTGAGGGGCTACCCCCTTTTGAGGGTTTACTTGTGACTTTGGAGGATTACTTGCATGTTTGATGGAATTTGTTGAGCATATTCACACTTGGGGTTATTTCACTTGGAATGGTGTACATGTGGCTTGACCACTCCATTTTTTATTTTATTTTAGTTTAGTTAGTTGGAGATGAATTATGTTTTACTCCTTCATAAGCTAGATCTAAGGATCTCACAAAGATAATAATATTATATTATAAAGGAAGGTGAGCATCACTCTATAAAAGGAGATTCCCTTTCTTGCTTATACTCGTGGTGGTTGGATTGGAGGAGAAATCCCTTAGAACTTGATTGAAATTTTGTTTTGGAGACTCTTTGGAGAAAACCGTTTTGTCTATATCTTTGGTGCTATGGATGACTAGCTAGAGCACTCTCTTGAGGAATTTATCTCGTGGATGCTTCCAAATGGATGGATGTTCAACGGATGAATGGTTTTGTGTGATTTGGTAAGTGGTTCTTTTCATATCCCTGTGGCTATTTATTTATGAAATGTGTTAAGTGTGGTGTTGCTTCTTTATTGATGGTGGTGCATCCACTTCTTTCTAGAGAGATCCCTCCTCTAAGACATTTGAGGATTACTAGTGGAGGATCTTCTGCTTGATTGATCTTGAAACTTGTTGGGATGCTAGGATGATTTATTAGGGTTTGTAGTGGTGTAATGTCCTCACCCAATTGATTGGCTTAAAGAGCACGAAATAGCCTATTCAACCTCATAGGCTATAGTTTTGATAAAGGGAGAAAACCCAATTTTTCCAATATTTGGTGCAACATTGGGAAAATATTGGGTTGGTTTGGGCAAAAATTCCCAAATTGGGGGTAGCATACCTGCTAAGTTCCACCTAGCAAGATGTGAAGATCCCATGGCCTAATGCGCAAGGCACTCATAATTTTTTTTGAAGATTAGAAGTCCAATAGGGCATGTCTGCCCCTTCTCTCTCCTCTTCTACTTTCTATTCTCAAATTCTGTACCTCCACGGGGGAGTTGTAATAAATGAATGCTAGCATGATGAACTCATGTAACAAAATTAGGCAATTTGGAACCTGGTTAGTAGCGAGTCCACTCTAGAATGTTTTTTTTTCACTTCACCAATTATTTTCGCTCTTTAGTGATAAATAACTAGTTGGTTTTTTTTTTTCACTCATATACCTTCAAAGCTGGAGTGTGGTTTAATAACTGGGCCTTGAGGGTGTTCTAATGTGTAGGGTCGATGTATATTACCATGCTAGGTCATATCTAGAGTCTTACGAAATTTGACTAAGTCTTTCTAGGATTTTTTTAAATAATAAAAAATTCCCGAAAGACGATATTTTTATTAATTTCCTATGTAATAATGTAAATAAGTGATACTAGGAAAATTTGGTGGCATGCGGGTGCTCAAAATTCAAGCTTAGAGCACCAACATTATCCTAGTACCCACTTTGGAGGGCCAAAAATGGTTATTTCCCCATGAAAAAATCCGCTTTTACCAAAAGTGAGGATAAAAGGTCAAGAAAATTGCAAAAATTAATGGGTGGGGAGATATTAAAAGTGTGTTTCCAAATCAAAGGCTTAAGTCAAGTGACATGGCATTGAAAGTTGAAGTCAAACCTGAGTTTAAGGTTGATTAGGCAACCACATTAGAAGGACAGGTTCATGGCCTAGTGTGACACGAGTTAGCATTTGATTTAATGGGTCGAATTTGCCAAGTAATCTGGCCAAGACTCCTTTCAGGCCCATGAATTGGTTGTTGTTTGGAACTGGTGTGATTGAGAGTTTATAGCAATGTTCCACCAAGGTTCCGGGACGAGGGGGCGAGGGAGCGAGGATACGTGGGAGCGGCCTATGCAAAAGCTCCCCACCAATTTTTAGGAAACGTGGGGGGACGTCAGGGTCTTAAAAACTTATAAATATAAAATATAATTTATAAATTGAGTCCACTATGACAATTGGGTTTGAATTGAAAAGCTGCAAAGCATGATCATTGATATGAATATCATTATCTAATATCATATAAATTTAAAATTCTAATTTATAATCATACATCATACATTATGATTAAAGTTTAAACCATATTGATGTTCCACTTCCTACTATGAACAATGAATACTGGACAATGAATATTGACTTAAAATTATAAAAGTCAAGTCTGATACATCAAGAGTCAAAATTTTATATAGTTAGAATAACATAAGAACATCAACATATTAAAAGATAAACGAGCATAATTTTGCTCAAGCCTCAAGGCAATGCCCCGCTAGTCTCTGCATCCAGCTGCTGCATGAATAAATCAAGATCAACCATATCACCATTTGAATTTGAATCACTAGCATTCTCAAACATGCTAAGTGGCACACCAACCAACCCCATCTGTCTCTCATCAAGTCTCTCCTCCATATCTACTTGTGCATCATCCTCTGGATCAACATCCCATCGTGTTGCTGGTCCCTTCAAATACTTAGGTGTCTTCCTATGCTCAAGACGTAGGGCACTGTGCACAGCGACTAACTTCTCCGGTCTTTTAGAGGTAAGCTTGTTCCTCTTGATAGAGTGGATGAAGTTATATGTGGACCAATTCCTCTCTGCTGCAGAGGAATTAGGAACGTCTTGCGAATGGAGTGAGGGGCCAGGGCAAATAATGAATTAAATTTATAAAAAAACGAATTAAAACCCTAAAGTGTTAAAACTAATGTTAAATTTTAATTATAAACAAAATTTTATTTAAAAAAATCGGGCCCCTCGAACCCACACGCCCCCCCTCATCCCCCCTCGACCCCCCACGTCCCCCCTTGACCACCCCCTTGACCCCCCACGACCCCCCCTTCGACCCCCCACGATCCCTCACGACCCTCTTTTCGGAAACAACCCCTCACGACCCTCTTTTCGGAAACGACCCCTCAGTGCAAGGAAACGACCCCCTAGCACGTCCCCCTGCTTACCTTGTTTTTTGGGAGCGTGGGGAAATGAGCCCTTCTCGTCCCCAAGTCCCCAGAGCGCGGGGAGTTAGGAAACTAGACCCCTAGGGGGGGGGCGAGTCCCCGTGGAACATTGGTTTATAGTAGATAATTGAGGAGTTAACTCCTCCTTGAAATCTGCCCCTCCCACAATTATGTCCACCAAAATGTTACATTGCCAGCTACAACCACAAGCAGCAGTCTTGATAGACCTACACATGCCCTTTTTTATATTCAATACAAAACAAGGTGAATCACACTATTTTGGTGGGGATTGGCTATCAATTTGGTAGGGAAAATTTCTCCTTTTCTCCTCACTTTTTTTCTCCACACTTGGAATAGAGTTGGCATGCACCAACAATCATGGGAATCGCTCAGGGAGTTAGGAGACAAAGTTGCCACTTGACAGGACCAGTAATCAAGGCTTGGATAATTTGTTGGGCCTCTTGGGTGATCCAAGGGATAAAAAATATGCTAAAAAATGAAAGTGCTTAAAATCTCCCAAAACCAATGTCAAATCGTAGATCTCGTTGTTTTGAATCCAACGACGCTTGAATTGCCTCAATTCGACACTGTATGAGGAAGTTATCGTGTTCTGAAGTTTTTGGCAAACAATAAAAAGTCAACTTGTAGGGTTGACTAGGCAAACCATATGATGACGTGGTGTTGACGTCAGTAGGCTGACTGGACTATACGATTGGTAGATGTGCCAATCTCGTGAGTACACATGGCACGCAGGTATTGTTTTGCAGGTATGTGAGATGGGCCAATCCCGACCCTCTGTAACGACCCATCTAAATTGACCCATTAATAAAATTTTAAACTTTATAATATATATATATATATATATATATATATTAAATTTTATAAAATATATAATTAGAACTTATAATATAAATTTATAAAATATATATCATAACTGAACTTTATAACATATATAATATGGATTTATAAAATATATCATAACTGAACTTTATAACATATATAGTATGAAATGTTATAAATATATATCATTAAAGTTTATAACATATATAATGAAATGTTATAAATATATATCATTAAGGTTTATAACATATATAATATGAATATTATAAACATATATCATTAGAGTTTATAACATATACAATGAATGTTATAAAAATGATATCATTTAACTATATAACACTTATAATGGAAATGTTATATAAATATAAATGGACTCATAAAAGACTATGCGTTAACCTACCTAAAACGCACTACCGAAACCATTAACCAGGGCGCGTCGAACCAGCTGAGAAGTTATGGCCGAGCGGCTTTGCCAGGACAGGATCTCAGAGGGTTAAATTGCATGCGGAGTCGTGTCAGGAGGTAGAAGAGCGGTGGCCGGAAGCAGGAGGGTGGCCACTGCCAAGCCTGCCTTTATAAATCACTAGCCTGAACCGGTGAAAGGGGGGGAAAAACCAGAGAGGGGCAGCAGAGAACGAGAAGCATAAATTCATCAGCAGGAAACCGGGAGAAGGGAATTATCAATTGAAGAGCTTTAAGTGGTCTGGGGTTCTGGGCACGGAGGGACAAAGAGCCTCTGTGGAGAGCTTTCTGGATTGAGCAGCTAGGTTTGCTCAGTCTGGATGGGTGGTATTGGCCTCTCGAAAATTGGGTCAAAACAGCCACGGCATCACCAGCAACGGGATCGCCAGTTCAATAGCAGAATCAGCAATCAGCTAGCAGTTCAGGTATGTGCAGATTACATTTTTATGCATTATTGTTTTCCAGTTTATGAGTATTTACATGTTTGCTGTATTTCGAAATATGGGCATTACACATTACCACTGTTCGATAGGGATGCCTCCATTTGAAGCTTTATATGGCAGACCTTGTAGAACACCGTTAAGTTGGGACAGGTTAGAAGATCGAGTGATAATAGGACCAGAATTAATCCATGAAATGGAAGCGCAGGTCAGACAGATTAGACAACGATTAAAGGAAGCACAGGATAGACAAAAGAGTTATGCTGATGCTCACCGAACTGATAGGAAGTATGAAGTAGGGGATCAGGTCTTCGTCCGCATCAAACCAAATAAAAGTACTATTCGATTCGGAAAAGGGACAAAGTTGTCACCCCGATTTATAGGACCGTTTAAAGTCGTGGAAAGAGTTGGACCTGTTGCCTATCGTCTTGCCCTGCCACCCCACCTGCATAGAATTCATAATGTATTTCATGTTTCTGTATTAAGACATTATGTAGCTGATCTATCTCATAACATCCAGTGGAAAGAATTGCAGGTATTGGACGAGGGAGTCATAACGGTCGAACCTTTACGTATACTGGAACGTAGAGTTCGACAGTTAAGGAACCGTCTGGTGGACCAAGTTAAGGTCCAATGGGACAAGTATAGTCCTGGATCAGCAACTTGGGAGAATACAGAGGACATCTGTCAGAGATACCCTAGTTTATGTCCATTTTGAAGACTTTACACTATGTTTAGTATATATTTACTTCACTACTGTCAGAGACCCAAAAACATTTGAATGATTAGTCATAAACATGAAACTTTGTGGCATAATATATGTTTAAATTCCTGCTGGTACATGGATACCAAAATAATATGTGTTTAATTCCTGCTGGTACATGGATACCAAAACAATATATGTGATTATTTTACTAAATTATAAATGTTGAAGTAAAGTTAAGGCCGTTAAATGATTTTACTCCTGGTAGAAATTGAAACAATATAAATCTGTTTTATTTATGCATGTCAAAAATGAGCAACTGAAATGGAAGACAGGAAGTGAATACATCCTAAAGAAAAGTCAGAATACATGCATAGAAAATGACAAAATTATGTTATGCTATAGTATCATATGTAAATAATACATAAGTTATTTCGAATATGCTGATGCACATTTTACAAATGCATGGGTAAGTGTAAGATTGCAGATAAACTGTCAGATAAACTATGATTGCAGATAATTGATCCAATTTTCGAGATGACCACGTGATGACAAAACCTCAGATCAGTTAAAGCTCAAAGTGATTCTATGATAAGGTGTTAGCCCAAATTTTACTGGGAAGGGTGGAGGTGTTACCCACCGTTTATACTTCGAACCCTGGAGTCATGGGAGGACTGTGCGAGTCACGCTCCCCTAGACGTGTGATGATGACTGCCGGATGCCTACTGAGAATCAGGTCGGTATAACCGACGCTGTCACCTTAGAGTTATGAATGGTTAGGTCAGTGAAACTGACGCCACGACATACTCCAGTAGAGGACGGATAGGATGGGAGCGGAAGAGATTAGGAAGGATAGGATGATTTTGAATAGCTTGGGGACCTGGATAGAAAAGGTCATGTCCATTAAAACCTTGACCCTAAAACTCTAAACTTCGGGACAAAGTTCTCAGAAGGGGGGGTGTATGTAACGACCCATCTAAATTGACCCATTAATAAAATTTTAAACTTTATAATATATATATATATATATATTAAATTTGATAAAATATATAATTAGACCTTATAATATAAATTTATAAAATATATATCATAACTGAACTTTATAACATATATAATATGGATTTATAAAATATATCATAACTGAACTTTATAACATATATAGTATGAAATGTTATAAATATATATCATTAAAGTTTATAACATATATAATGAAATGTTATAAATATATATCATTAAGGTTTATAACATATATAATATGAATATTATAAACATATATCATTAGAGTTTATAACATATACAATGAATGTTATAAAAAGGATATCATTTAACTATATAACACTTATAATGGAAATGTTATATAAATATAAATGGACTCATAAAAGACTATGCGTTAACCTACCTAAAACGCACTACCGAAACCATTAACCAGGGCGCGTCGAACCAGCTGAGAAGTTATGGCCGAGCGGCTTTGCCAGGACAGGATCTCAGAGGGTTAAATTGCATGCGAAGTCGTGTCAGGAGGTAGAAGAGCGGTGGCTGGAAGCAGGAGGGTGGCCACCGCCAAGCCTGCCTTTATAAATCACTAGTCTGAACCGGTGAAAGGGGGGGAAAAACCAGAGAGGGGCAGCAGAGAACGAGAAGCATAAATTCATCAGCAGGAAACCGGGAGAAGGGAATTATCAATTGAAGAGCTTTAAGTGGTCTGGGGTTCTGGGCACGGAGGGACAGAGAGCCTCTGTGGAGAGCTTTCTGGATTGAGCAGCTAGGTTTGCTCAGTCTGGTTGGGTGGTATTGGCCTCTCGAAAATTGGGTCAAAACAGCCACGACATCACCAGCAACGGGATCGCCAGTTCAATAGCAGAATCAACAATCAGTTAGCAGTTCAGGTATGTGCAGATTACATTTTTATGCATTATTGTTTTCCATTTATGAGTATTTACATGTTTGCTGTATTTCGAAATATGGGCATTACACCCTCCATGTGGGCCAATTAGAGGGCACCTTGTGGCGCAATGAGAGGTCGCCACATGGCCTAGGGAATGGTGCCAAAAATTTGTTTGGGTGACTGACCAACTTTGCGGGGTTCGATCCAATGACTTCTCGTCTGTGCAATAGGCGCACAGACGCTGGACCAATAGGGTCCCAAGTGTTCCTTATTAAACATGGTCGCACGGTCTTATTTAATGACATGTGGTGGAGCGGTTGGGGGAAGTGCGGGCCGGCGGGCGACCCTTGGTTGTCAGCAGCACACATGACCATCGACATAAGAGAAGGGGGCAGGGCGGTGGCACCCTGCCCTAGGTCGAGGCCCTATGAACACCACGAGGTTGGGAGCGGGTCCAGGAAGAGCGCATGGCCTATGGCCTGCCCCCCTCGATCCTATGTGGCCCCATACGACCATGCGCGCGGGTTCAGGAGGGGGCTTCGGCCCACAGTTAAAAGAAATTAATTTTATGTTAGAAAACCAACATAACCTTCCACCTAAGTTGTGGATCGAACCCGTGACCTGCATGATACCACTCTAATGCGCCAACCAAATGAGCTATGTCACTTTTGTTGCCAGATTTGTTGAACGAGAGTTGTTTGTAGAGCAATTTTGTAGTAAAACTTCAAAGAGGCCTATCTTGCTCAATTTTTAACCTTTTTGAGCTCAAGAAGAGCCTAGACAGGGGTTTTTGGACATTCTGGACACTATAAGAGTGCTATTTTTGTAGATTGAAGCCTGTAAGATGATGTATTTGTTGAAGTTTCTAAGTTTACTTAGTTAGAAACCCTCCATGCACTTTATCTGATTTATTCCTACCTACTTGTTATTTTCCTTAACAAGTTATTTACAATGTTAATACTGAAAATAAACACTAGTGCATGCTCTACATATTATAGATCAACAACTAAAAGAAACAAGAACAAACACACCATATAACACCATTATTTTTGGACTAATGTCCCCAGAAAAACCCAATGTGGGAAAATCTGTGCAGCTATCTGAGGGTTTTCTTGTTAAGTAATATCAGAGTACAATCTAGGTGCTGAAACTGGCCTACCCAACAAAGAATTTCCTTGACAGTAATACCTCTCAGATTCTGACAAATCTACTAGCTGAAACCTCAGATAATCCTTCTGGCAGCTACTCAACACCAATCTGCCCCAGAAACCCTAGCGTCTGCCCAATCTGGATTGCGTCAGCCTCCCCTAGCCCAACGCTGGCCCTGTGTCAACCTCTCTTGGCCCACGTTAGCCCCAAGAGGCCCTGCGTCAGCTACACTGGCCCCTATGGTGCTCTGCGCAACACTTAGTTGCCTCTGCGTGAGCACTGGTTGCTCCTGCGTCTTTCTCTCTGGCTGCTTTGCTGCTATCCTGGCACTATCTCTCTTTGTCTCTCTGTACTCAATGCCCCTCAGCTGCTCTTCGATCACTGATTCTATCTCTCTTAGCGAACCCCGCTCTAGAGAATAGAATGACTGATCGCTCTAGTGTATTCTCCAAGTGACCCTCAAGCCTTCTCTTATACTTTCCTCGTTGATAAATCAACAGCCGAGATTAAGTCTCTAATCAACAGCTAAGATTAGATCTGGCTTGATCCATGTCTTTTGGACCACTGTAACACAAATTCATGTTAATACACATTAATATTTTATTTTCCCTAAGTTTAGACTTAGGGACTCCATTAAAAATATTAATTATTTTAATATCTCCTGATCTGTTTAGAATCTGCCCAAACCCTTTCTGGGTATTAGAGATCTCATGTGCCCCAACCTCTCCACCAAATTTCGTGGCTAGAGCACATATGATGCTACCCCAAATCAACACTCCCTCTTAGCGAGGACTGTGCTCTAGCAATACTCACTGAGTATCTCTGATCACCCGGCATCGGTACCTGTGCTGATGCTAGGCCTTCTTGCCTAACATCCTCTGCACTGCTGTATCCTGTATTGCTACCTATGGTTCTGCCACTACCACTACTGCATCTGTATGACAACTCCCTCTGCATTCGTGCTATTGCTGGTCCTTTCTCCCAGCACTGCACCTCCTCTCATCATGTTGTGTTGTGCTGCCCACTGCTGCACTACGACTCAGTTATTGAGAAGTAAGTAACTGATCCTCCATCTAACCTCTCCGTTGGGCTAGAGACACCCACTGATGCTGAAGCTCCCTCTGCCGCTGATAAGTGCTCCCTCTCTGACCTCTGCGCTGCTGCAGCAACTCCCTGCATCTCGCACCGTTGCACACCTCTTCGTGGCATCTTGCACTGGTGCAACACCCTTGTGCCTCTCGCACTGCTGCAGCCTGCTAGCCTTGCGCTGTCTCGAGACTCCTGCACTGTCGCTCTCTTCGCCGCTCCATCCGCATCCATCTCTACCAACATCTGCCAGTCCTGCTACTCCTCGTCGGGGCTCCCGTAGCAAGGTCTAATCCAAGAGGCTGGGTACCTCAAGGATCCTGCCCCTCATCGCCTATAGTTCACCTGACTACAGCTCGATGTCTCCCCACTTCCGCTCAAGTGGTGTGTGTGCACTCATGGCAGAGTCATCGTCTGTCAAAACTTCCTTCTCTGCCCGTGCTGGCGCTGCCTTAGTCTCGGAAGATTCTCCCTTACTCCTCTTCCTTGGACACTAGGTCGCATAATAACCCAACTCCCCACAGTGGAAGCACTTGATCTTGGAGAGATCTTTCTTCTTCCGCTTCTCCTGCTTTCCCTCAAATGCTAGGGCCACATCTTCCTCCTCCTGCTTGACTTTGATCCCCTTGCTGCTGCTACCTGTCTTCAACTGCTGTCTGATCTCTTCTTGGCGAAGAGCTGCCCACATCTCGTCCTAAGGTGGAAGTGTCCCTCTGCTCAGTATGCTCTGGACAAATACTTCCCAGCCTTCTGAGACAGCATTCAAGGCTGTCCTCACCATCAGCTCCTGATCCGGTGTCGCCCCTATATCAGTCAACTAATCTTGGATCTCATTTAGTCCTCCGAAGAACGTGTCAATCAGTTCTCCCTTCTTCATTTGATACAACCTCAACTAATTCTCAAGCAGCATTCTTCTCTGCATAGAAGTATGCTGGTACACCTTCTTGAGAGCCTCCCACATCTCAAATGCCATTTCCTTCTCAACTATGTGTGGTACTACATGATCCTTGACCCTGTCAAGGATAATGCTCTTGGCCCTCACCATCGCCTCCTCGTACTTGTCATTATCATTGGGGTCGACAGGGATAGCTACTACCTTCAAGGCGAAGTTCTTGACACGATTCCTGTTAAGTACGGATAAGATTCTGGCCTTCCAGACTGCGAAGTTCGATGCTCTGTCCAGCCTATCCTGGTCTCTTACTCCGTGTAGTGCCATGATGCTCCTCTACTTCCCTCCTGGAAGTTCACTGTTCGACTCCTTTGAGTCTCTACTTCCCGTCTGGAAGTTCTCTTCTAGAGTCCCTCTGAATCCTGATTTCCCTCCTGGAAATCCTTCTCCCGCTGTCGAGATGCCCCCTACTCTGATCGTCTTGTGCAACCGCACCACTGATTCGGGTTCCTCAGCTAGAAACCCTCGGTAGCAGCTCCTTTGACCTTGCTCTGTGAGGTACTGTTCTGACTACAGTACCTCACCAGCTCCACTCTGCAATATTCCTGTAGCCTTCTAGACCCCAGCAACTGCCTCTTTGTGAATTGCGTCAGCCCCTTTCTGCCTCATGCTGGCCTTGCGTCACCCCGGATGGGTCTGTGTCAGCCCTGGGATGCCCTGCGTCAGCCCTATGGCCCTCTACGTCAGCAACACTGGCCTCTCTGAAGCTCTGCGCAGCTCTCGGCTTCCTCTGCGTGGCCCTGGCTGGCTCTGCGTCACACTCCTTGGCTTCTGCGCTGCTAGAAACAGCTTCTTTCACCTCTGGACAACTGTTTTCTGCTGCTATTGCTCTGCTCGGCTGATGTCTTTTAGTCCTCTTGTGATCTGCAATCATCCTCTGATACCATGTTGAAGTTTCTAAGTTTATGGAGGGTTTCTCCAAAAATAACGGTGTCATATTTTTATGTGTGTGCTAGATTTTCTCAGTTTTCAACGATATTTTTCTTCAGCAGTATTTATTTGTGAAAATTACAATGAGAATTATTTGGTATTTTCCATAGCAAACTGCAAATAAATTGTTAAATAAATTAACAATTAGGAAAATAATTTCCAGTTACTGTGATAGATGAAAATTTCACATGGTATCAGAGGGTGAGTGATCAGTCGGGAAGCTCAGAAGCGGAGGAGTGAATTTCGTTGCTCAAAGGGAGTAGCAGGCCAAAATTCCTAGAGGCTGCGCAGTTCATTGAAAGGCAGATCAAATTGCTGGGGAAACAATTCGATTTTAAGTTGTAGGTTGGTAGAAAAATCGAGTTGCTCGGGATAGTGATTCCAACAGTCAGAGGGAGTAGCAACAACTCAGATTTTAGTTGAGCAGATTCCTTGATTGGACGCAGAGGGTTTTGCAACAGCAGAATCAACGTTGGGTGGAAGAGAAAGGCACAAACAAAGGGAAAATTTCTCTCAAGGAGCTTTGAGTCTCAAGAAGTTCGATTTTTTTAGCCGTAGATTGGTAGTGGCCGAGTGCATATTTTCTCACTCCAGAAGGGAGTGTGTATAGCAGAACCAACAACCAGGCGCAGGGAAAGAGGGAGTTTTCGACAAATTTAGAGATGGCTGTAGTAGGGCTTAGAGATCAAGATAGGTTGGACGGTTCCTCTAACTATGTCATCTGGAAGGCCAAGATATCCTTCTTGTTAGATGAATATGGCCTGAAGCTCTACATTGACAACGTTGTGGCAATTCCCCATGATGTTGATCAACTGAAGGAATACCAAAGGGAAATGGCAAAGGAAAAGCAGTTGATCTTGGATGGACTCCGGGACCATATAGTCTCGCATATATCTGGCAAGGATACTATTAAACAGATGTGGGATGCTCTTGCCCAACTATATTAGGGTACTTCCGAGCCATGGAAGATGTTTCTAGAAGAAAATCTGAGATGCATTGGGATGCAGAAAGGGGAAGGCATAGATCCCTTACTCACTAGGATTCAGGAGGTTCGGGATCAACTTGCAGCTATTGGGGCAATGCCTCAATCAACAAAGCGAGTGCAGTTGGCACTGAATAGTGTCTCGGAGGATTGACAAGTTTTCATCCAAAGTATATTTGGGCCGAGACAAGCTACTAGAATGGGACAGGATGTGGTCCGATATGCAGTAGGAGGAGTTGAGGCGAGCTCTTCGAAAGAGCTCCATCAGTGGCAACAATGGCAGCAGATCGAAGGGTGTGAAGGAGGAGGAATGTGGCCATCACATCTAAGCGTCCCAGTCAGGGGCAGGGGGAGCAAAAAAAGAAAAAGAAGGACCTGTAAAAGGGAAAGTGCTTCAGGTGTGGTGAGTTCGGTCACTACAACACGCAGTGTCCTCTTAGGAAGGACAAGCCGGTAAAGCAGGACCGGGAAGCAACGTCCGCGGAAATAGACAAGCTTTCCTCTAGGCTAGAGGAAGAGTTTGCTATGTTCATTGATATACCTCCAGCAGTGAGGTGGGGTGATTTGGTGCTGTAGCCCCAGAGAGCTACAGAGATTGGGCAGGGTCCTTGAGGAGTCCACCTCATGGATCATACTTGGCTACGAGGGGCACATAATATTCAGTAGCAGGATGGATCAATGGAAGTTGATGCAGTCAATACCAGAGTGACAATTGCAGACTAGTAGCAGTCGGATGCTGAGGAGCGCATTGTAGTGTTGACAACAGAGCAAGAGGCTCAATGCAGAGTTAGCAGTAGCGCAGATTCTTCAGTGACAGTGCGGTAGTTAGTAGCAGTCAGGATTCAGGAGATATATGCATCATATTGAACACAAATGATTCAGTGTTTTGGATGCTTCTTAGTTGCAGTTGTAGCAACAACAAATCAGAGGGAGTTGTAGTGCAAATGTCGTGTTGGCAGTAGTATGGCAATGTCACAGATGCAACATCAGAGTTGCACAGTAGTTGGTGGGTAGTATGGTCATACATCAACATCGTGACAGAGGATGATACAGAGACAGAGTGTTGTAGCAGGGTGTGCAACACTAGAACACAGTCCTCGTTAAGAGGGAGTGTTAGTTTTTGTAGCATCGGATGTGTTCTAGCCACGAAATTTGGTGGAGAGGCTAGAATGCATAAAATCTCCATAACCCAAAAATCGTTTATGGAAATTCCACTTAGAGATGAGTTAATTAGATTATTAACCTATTTTTTTTAATGTTTCCCAAGTCTAAACTTAGGAAAAATGGTTAATTAATCAGAGTTAATTAGACTTAGGAAAAATGGTTAATTAATCATAATTAATTAAGTCAAGGTGAGAATAGTCTAGAAACTCACACATATCGACTTCAAGATGATCTTAGCCCTTGATTAAGATTTAATCTTGGTCGTTGGAGTCCCAACAAAGGATTATAAGAAGTCGTCGATGGGCACTTGGAGAATATACTTGAACAGTTCGATTTCCTTAGCAGAGCGATTTCCACAGAGGAGTAGAAGTTGTCAGAGAGCCAGAGATCGAAGCAGAGATAGTGATCCGAAGGAAGTTTTCCAGATTCGGAGAGGCAACAACAATTGACAGAAGTGATCCATGTAGAAGCATCGCAAGGATTGCGCAATAGTTGAAGCAGAGAAGTTAAATTTAGCTGGGGAGGAAGTTGATTCAGTTTCCAGAGTCCAAGAGAGTCTTCTAAAGGGTCGGAGAGTCACTTCTAGCAGCAGAGATAGGTTAGATGACTTGCTCAGAGGCAGTTTTGAGCCACACGTGTGAGAGGTAGCGCAAGGATTGCACAAGGGGCCTACGCTGGGGTTTGGATGACCAATTTTTTTGGAGAAGCCAATGTTGGGATTGCTAGTGGGGTGAGAGATTTGTCTCTTTAACTATTTCTGTCAGACACTTGCTGTTTGGATTGCCAGTTGGGCATCCATAGATTGTACTCAGAATTTCAATGCTACATAATAATAAAACCCTCAACTGCTGCATTGGTTTTCCTAAATTGGGTTTTTCTGGGAACATTTGTCCAAAAATAACGATGTCATATTTTTATGTGTGTGCTAGATTTTCTCAGTTTCCAGTGCTATTTTTCTTCCGCAGTATTTATTTGTGAAAATCAAAGTGAGAATTATTTGGTATTTGCCGTAGCAATCTACAAATAAATTGTTAAATAAATTAACAATTAGGAAAATAATTTCCAGTGGCTATGACAGATGAAATTTTCACAGAAATGTGTGTTCAGGCAACTCATTTAGAATCAAGTGACAAGAATGTTCGTCAAGGGTTCTGTTGACCACTGGGATGACACCTGATGAATATATGAAAGGCTCCATGCCCAAGGATGATCAAAAGGACACTTGTACCATCAGATATCATCAGTGAACAGAGTTTTTTAACTCTACTTCTATTTTCTCATCATCTTTCTTATACCTAGATTCAACACCCTGCGGGGAATTGTAATAAGTGATACTAGTAATGATGAGTTTTGAGTCTGTAACAGGCCTAGGATGTTTGGACTTGACCAACAAACGAGTACACCTTGGAGTGTTTTTTTTAATCTTGTTGATTATCCCTTCTTTTTCAGAGGCGGATAATTTTCTGGGTTTTTTCACTCACTTTTTACTCCAAAGCTGGGGTGACGGTTTGAAGGTTGAGTCTCTAACACATCTTAGTGTCCAGAGTTGATGTATATTACCGTACTAGATCACACAAAAATTTCGTGGAATTTGGTTAGGTCTAGGTAGTCATCTTTTAATTTTTTAGATTTCTAGCAGGTCAAAAATTGCAAATAAAATTGTATTTAAACTGTAATAAGTGTAGTCTAAAGAAGTTGTATGGGGTATGAGTAATAAAGATTACACCTCTCACCCTCAACTTTTTACTATGACGCACTTTGAGGGGTTAATAATGTGTTTTGGACCCTCAAAACCCACATTTCCTAAGTTTAGTGGAAATTGTGGCTTTTAATTAGGCTAGAATTAAATAAAATAGAGAGAAATAAATTATTCCATGTGACAGAATGACATGGAAATGACTTGGAAATTATCCTAAGTCAAAGAGTTGAGTCAACGAACATGTGGAAGATGACTAAGCACACTGCATCATAAATACACCATTATTTCATAAAATCGAATTTCTCAAAGATAAAGCAGCAGTTGCACATGTGGAAAATCGAATTTATTAGAGGAGATCATGCACTGAAGGAATATTCTATGGTATATTTGGACTGAAGATTGAGGATTATCAGTTTCACTTGGCCAAATTATGAGTTGCACATGGAGGAATCATGCAGTTCCTGGGGACCTACACATATCTTGGGATCATCTACACATGTGGCATCACTTAGTTCGAGTTTGCATTTATTGACTGGAGTTATCACGGTTCTTGGATTCACTAATGGATGAGTTCATTATGCCATCCTCAACATCACATATGTAATTCGATTTTGCTGTGATGTCTCTATCTTCTTCACATCGAACTTGACTCATCTTTCCTTAGGATTTGCTACAAGTTCAGTTCTCACATGCATTATTCCTTGGGATTTGCTACAAGTTCAGTTCTCACATGCATTATTCCTTGGGATTTGTTCCCAACTCTCTATATAATGAGGCTATATGCTCTCATATTGTATCATGTAATGAGCTATTGGGCTTAAGGAAACTCTGCCATTTTATACTTGCATACTTTCTTAATACAATCAAGACTTTGGGGCTATCTGGCCGGTGTTCTGTAAGGACCCACCTTAAATTAATAGGGACATAGAGATATTAACATGCACACGAGACATGCATATGATAGCTACATATGCATGCGTCACCTACACTGCACTAGTATATATATTAGTTAATATTAAAAAAATGTCCGTATTAAGGTAACGAAGTAACTATTGAAATAAATACCTAACTTACAAGAATATAGTAGGGTATATGATATACGTACCACCACCATAATACATATATATAATTCTACTATATAAAGTTAAAGGAAAGTATATATATATATATATATTAAATGGTGAATGTAATAAAGAGAATAATATATATAAAACCATAATACTATGAAAATAATTCGATTTAAATAAAAGTGAAACCTAACATTATGATAAAGGAGATATTGTATAAATAAGAGTGCATGGTCAGCAAATTGGAAAGGGAGAAGGCGGTGACCGACTCTACAACTTATGAACTTATCAAATTAAAATAATAAAGAAAAGGGAAGCGGTGGAGGAGTTTCTGAGGGCATAAAAGGAGGAAGGGTATTGTAGAAAGGGGGAGATTCTTGGGGGGAAACAGAGGGAGGCAGAGGAGGAACTAATAAGAGGAAGATACAGAGATTAATGGAGATTGAGCAGTTGTTCTTGAGACTTTTGGGCACGGGGGCCAAAATACTTCGAATTTGAAGTATTTTGGGGCTGGGTACTGAGACTGTACCTAGCTTGGCTGGGAGGTTTTTGGTCTTTTGGTAACAGGAGTGGGAACTGGAGCAAATCAGAAGCATCTTCCGCCAGGTAGGTACTTAACATCAGGTATGTACTCAACTGCAAATTGATAAATTCTTATATTTGGGATAGTTATATCTTGTTAAAAATTTCAGGGCTTTTACATTTGGTATCAGAGCTATGTTCAAACTCTCAGATCTGTTAAGTTTGTTAAGATAAGGTTACATTTGAATTCAAAAAAAAAAATGCTCCGTTCTCTCTCTATTTTTCCTGCAGACTGAAGTTCAAATGGAGGTATTCATTCCTTTTAAACTTCTGCAGTGCCTGCTAAACTCATCAGTTTATAATTTATGCATTTCCTATGTCTCTTTTGCATTTTAAATTTTGTTTTCTGTTGTTATTGAAAATGCAAGACAACTTTTGACAGTTGTAGTTTGGCTTGGGGCCTTTCAAAAAAAATCTCTAATCATCTTATCTAAAGAAAATGTGCCCATTCAATCTGTCAGTCTGTGGTCTAGTGGTAAATTGGGGTGGCTGTCATCACAATCACCCAGGCTCAAACCCGGACAGGAATGCTCCTTCCCTAGGTGAATGTATTGCCATTTGTGGCTTATTAATAGTGTCAATTACTATATGTATGTGTGAGAGAAAAGAGAGAGATATTTGCTTTGTTTTACAAGTCTAAGTGGAAGCCTGTTTTTCTCATATGTCGGATAAATCAGTAAGGTAACAACACCCTCTTTCTTGTGTTAAGTTGTCAGATAAAGAGAATGATTTATTTCTGGGTTTTCAGTTCAAGATTTTCCAAACATCAGTGGCCCATTTAACATATGAACATTAGAAGAAAATATTCATTCAGTAAAATTAGGATGACAAGGTTACAATATAACGAAACATATTTTATAAGGCCATATCTCTACAAGTAACAGTCAGATAGCATCAGATTAAACTTGAAGACAATAGATTAGATTAATAAGGTATTTTGATAAAATGAACTTCAAAAGATGAAGACTGATGGTTCTCAGGGGGATAAGAACTTGGACATCAAGGATATGGTTTCCAAGTAGATGACCTTTCATGCATGGCCTTACTAGAGATTTTGCAGGGGCTTCAAATATGCCTCTTCATTACCGTTTATGAACCAGTCCAGAGAACGCCGACAAAGATCTGGAATTTTGCATGTTTATCATTCTTATAAAAAAAATGGTGCAGTCGGTGAAACAACCCAACGTATAACAAAGCCTTTTCTCATTACAAGCTGCCAACAATTCAACAATCTGAGCATCAATGGCATTATTTTGTGGAACAAAATGACACCGCGTTCATCGTTCTCTAGAATTGAAGAATTTCTACAAAACATATCGAATAGATGGGAATTTGCCAACGAGATTTCCATTCATTGAAGAAAGAATTCACAAGACAATGTCGCTGCAGTTAATAGACTTGCATATCTGTTCATTACTTGCAAGGAGCAAGGTTGTTCTGCTGCAATATTCCCACTGAAGTTGGAGGACGAAAACAAGAAGATGAGGCAACAAAATGTGACGAAGAGTTTCAGAGTTCAAATGCAGAAGAAATTGCCAAGAAGAATGACGCAAAACAACGAAGGAAACCTGCTTTGTTCAATATTTTATTCTAAAATCTACTGCGCACAATTGAATTTGAAATAACGTAAATAACATGTCCGCCGGAGAGCAATTATACATGAAGGTTCGCAAAAGCCAGTAGCCACGGTGCTCACACATAGTTTTTAAACACTTGACGCGTCGAAACTCATTTCTTAGGTGGCTATAAGGCAGATGTCCACCAATTAGTCAGAACGCTCTCGGGTCTTCACCACCTGTTAAAGATGCCACGCAATGATGTATCCTTCATAAGTCGGCGATACATCTCCGCAGTAACACGTATCAGGGAGTTAATCATACAGTAAAAGGGGTTTTTATGATCTGAAACCTTTAGATGGAGAAATGACGTTTGATAGGGTTTGTTAATTTTTAAATTTATTCACAAGAACAAAAGTTTTAAAATCGATAATTTAATTATAAATTTTTAATTGATTTTAAAACATTCTGCAACCACATGACAGTGTCGCTGCTGCAATTATTTTTGTGGAAACCGTGTTAGTTCGCCTATCTCTGTGACCATTCCACAAAATTCCCAACCGTCACTTCTGGTCCCCTCACCGTGTAGCTCGTATCCTTCCTTGTGCCATCTGCACTGTTCCGTCACAGCCCGACCACCATTTCACTCTACACATTATTCTGCAATCGTTAGTCCATTCGGTAACTGGCGAGAACAACAAAGAAATCCGAACCGTCACATTCCAGGGACACTCGACCACCGACTAACTGCCATTCTTTTGACCCAACACTGCTACACCTCCTATCTGTAATTAATCATCACACTTTACTCTCTAAGACTTCACTCATCGGCAGTTTTTTTTTTTTTTGAGCTCAACCTGAGGGAGAAAAAATCTAAAAATTATACGAGGTTTTGATTTCATTTCATTTTGCCTTTTTGTTGTTAGGGGATTTTCTAGTACATCAGGTTTTTATTCGAGTATCTAGGTTATGTTTAAATTTAACTTTTGATTGGGACTGTTTATGTATGTTAGTTCAGCAAGTAGGATTTGAGTAGCTTTGAAATGTTTGAATTCCTTCGTTTTTGTGATGAAGCGTTTTGATTTTAATAGGTTCGCTCTTGAATTGATTCAGATCATGTAAATATGGTTGGATGGGACGTAGTAAAGTTCTGATTTTGGTACGGCGGGATTAAAAAAAATTGTGGTGGTTTTATTTATTAATTAATTTATTATTATTATTATTTATTCTTATTCTCTGTTAAGACCAGACGAGGTAATATTGTGTGAGTTTTTTCAGATGCACGTCAAGATTTATGCTCTGATCTTTCTACAAGACTCTCGCAGGACTATATTATGATCTTGCTAAACTATCGCAGGACTATACTTTTATCTTGCTACAGGACTGTCGTTACCAGCATACACTCTCGCATCCGCTACAAGAGTTTTGTTATAAGTCTATTCCCTCGCGTATGTCACAAGTCTTATGTTACATATGCACTCGCATGGCATTTTTGTTTGATGTCACTCGCATGACATTTCTGTTTGGTGACTCTTGCATGACATTTCTGTTTGGTGACTCTCACATGGTATTAAAATATATGGTGGCTTACATAGCATTACAGTTGTATGCTATTAGTTTGATCTGTGAGATCTCGCACTTCAGAGGTATGTTATCGTATGCTATTACATTGATGTGGTATGGTGCCTATCCTTAGTGGCCGCTTTCTATATTAATTCTATGATGTGTATCATCAGTAGCATTGCTACACTATGTTTTATGGCTCGCTATTAATGTGTTGTGGATCGCATTCTTTTCTAGCTCGTTATGTTACAATGATAACACACATTATCTTCTTGGTTCGCTATATAATAATGTGACTTGACATCACATCTATGTTCTCCGTAATAATATATTAATCTCGTTCAGATCTATGATGTTAAGGAATCTCTTGCTTCTCATTCTATACAGTGGCATTGACTCATGGCATGAGCTTCGAACTCAATACAGAACAGTGGTATCTTTACAGTGTCTTGATAATTAACATAACAGTGTTTTGGTTGTTCATTGTGTGTTTGTGATACTTAAGAGAATTTGTATTTGCCATAAATAACTAATAGGACCTTGATGCCACTCCAGATTCCAGTCTATTCTTTTGAAATTATATCGTTGTCATTTATTTTAGTTGTAATTTTGAGTCAGGATTTACTGTAAAGGTCTGTAATTCTGCAGGAGAAGGAGGTTTATTGTTCCAATTCATACTCTTAGAGTGAAACATTAGATTTATTCTTTTATCTTCTTGGCCAGATTGATTGTATCCTTTGACAGAGTCATTCTTAAACAAAACTGGTTCTAACAATCATAATCACATTTTTCATCCTAATTTATTTCTTCCTAGCACGATATGAGGATGCAAAGTTCTTTTATCAGTGGGATACAAGGAAACGATTAGTTGAATTTCGTGAGCAGCTAGATGGTATACTTTTTAGGAAATTATCTGGATAGTCGGTGAACCTGTTCAAGTATTAGTGGAGCTAACAAACCCATACACATTTTAGTTGGCAATTGAAAGCATATATCTTTCTGTTAATTCTGAGAATTTTGAGGCATTTCCTACGAGTGTGACTCCTCTACCCAATACATCCCAAATAATATCTTTGTCTGGGATTTCCACCTCTGTTGGTCCATAGACAGTTGAAGGATACATTGTTCATTGTTTTGGTGTAATAACTGAACATTTTTTTTTGAGATGTTGATGATCTTTTACTTGGAGTAGGACAAGGTTTTGTCTTGGTTGATCCTTTTCGAAGTTCTGAATTACCCAAGTTGAGAAACGTTCCCAATCCAAATATATCGGTAGCGCCATAATTGCCACTCTTGATTCCTTATGTCGCTGGAGGAGATGGATCAACAGTCTTATATAAAGGAGAGATCCGGGATATCCAGATAAGTCTTACAAATGCTGTTCCTGTGGTGGAGGCAAATATTTCGCTTTCTGGGAAGAAACAGGAAAACATAATTTCTATTTGGTATGAAATGTTATAGTCAACTCTTCCTTTGCAGCCTGGTACATCAGTGGTTATCCCTGTTAGGCTACAAGTTGGGCAACTGAATTTGGAATTAGGTAATGTGATAATAGAAATGGTCCTGGGAATGTTGGAAGGATATTCAAGGAAGGAAACAGTCCTTCATTGGTGATTCATTAAGCAGAAATGGCCAAGTTGGTGTGCAAGACACAGTTAAATCTTTGAAAGCATTTTTTCAAATCGTATTTTACCTGTTTTAAAATAGAGGACAACGTTTAAATCTTTGCTTAATAGAGGAAGAACCTAGGACGAGACCTAATTGCCTAGTCTGAAACCTCTATTCCGAGCTTGATCAGGCTTGTGGAAGCTGAGATTTATCACTTGTCTAGTAGTCATTACTGTCAGTCCTCTGATGTGAAGACCGAGCATGGGTGAAGGACTAAGGCATACTCATCTGAGTTTATAATACGAAGTAAGTGAAGTTTTGATGACAACAAAGGAATTAAGGTCACTTTATTTCTGCATATCATCTTACGAAGAAGAAGGCATACCATTTGAGGCTTGTATTTCTAGTGTTGGCTTTGCCTCCATATCTCTATGACATTGATGAGAAGAAGGAAACTTGTTTCTATACAAAGGAAACTGAGGATTGAAGTTGTTATGAATGAGAATTGTTATTTAAATTTCTTTGAAGTTCAAAAAGTTGCCTTCATATCTATGTTATGAAGTCAAGATATGAGCCATCTCTAAACTATACTCTCATGATCGAGACTCAGTAAAGAACCTAATTGTTCTTTGAGAACTTTGAGAGATATTATGTCATGAACTGATATATCTACTAAATCTTCTAGATGCACTGCAAGGAGCTGACCAAAGGAATGAGGAAGAGGCTTATGTTTCAAGCTGTAAAGATATTTGAAGAACTATGGATGGTCAATACTAAGATTGAACCAAATATGGGGAACTGAATTCTCTCAAAGGTATATCTGATGTCAAGACTCTATTGTGGAGGAAGGATTGGTCCACAGATCTGATGAACATTGAGATTCCACAGATTTGATAAACATTGAGGTTGTATTAACCCTTGATAATCTTAGATCTTAATGAAAGACTTCTATATGTTATTGTAGACACAAATATGAATAATCCTCAAGGTTTGAGATGTAAGTAAATAATAAATGACCTATTCTGAAAGAAGAACATCACTGTCAAGAATCTCAACTTCAATGAAGAGAAGGTCAAGTCCCTGTGTTATTTCTATGGAAGGACAAAAGTTGCAAGATGTTTAAGTCTGCCACAATAAGCTAACTACAAGTTTGAGACACATAATCATAAAGTCTTTAAAAGACATTGAGAAATGGTCAAAGTTGGAAGTCTGGTATATATCTTAAAATGAGAAGCCTTCACATAGGTGTGTAAAGCTGGAATTTAACGAAGTCATGTCTTACTAACAAAAAAAAGAAAAAAAAGAAAGAAAAATCCCTAGGACTGTTGGATACAAGAATGAATGTCTAGGATTGGTATACTCTAGACCAATCTTGAAGAATTATCAATTTGCAAACTCTAGGGGTTGGATATAAAAGCATAGGGCTTAGGAATTAATTGTTTCCGTTTAAAAAGAAACCCTAGCTCCTAGAAGATTTGACATTTTGATGGTTGGATGCAAGAAATCTAAAGATTAAGAAGGAGCTCAAAAGATAAGTATCTTGTATTTTTGAATGATGTGGACAAGGTCGATAAGGATTTCTTGTCGATGATATGGACTCCTTGATGATGTGGACTTCCTAATGATGATAATATGGACGAGATTAACTCCTTGATGAGTTGAACGAAAGGGAGTTGACATATTCTCTAGAGATAAGTACTTTCTTGATTATTTTTTTTATATTATTCTTTCAATTATTATTAGTCTCTTGTATTTGTATATTTTGCTTGGATGGATTCATTTTTTTTTAAATGCTCTACAGCCTTCATTTAATTAGCATTGATAGGATATAAATACCAACATGAAACTTGCTATAAAATCTAAATTATGAATTAAGATATCTTTAAATTTGTCTCATTGATGCATATGGATATGATTGATGAGCTAGAAATAAAAGAATAATTACAGGTTAATATGAAAGCTAATGACATGAGCTGGATATGGCCAAGTATGTTATATTGTAGATAACATGTATGAATTATACTGAAATTGTTTATTTGATAATGTATGGACAAGTGTTTATGTTGCAGATAGCATCGTTACCAAAATGACCACGTGATGACAAAAGTTTCAAGAACAATTGAGGCTCAATAAGATTCCATAATAGGGTGATAACCCTGGTCCTACAGGGAGGGGTGGAGGTGTTACCCACCGTTTATCCTCCAAAGCCTGGAGTCATGGGAGGACTGTGCGAGCCACGCTCCCCTAGATGTGTGATGATGACTGTCGGATGCCTACTGAGAAATCAAGTCGATGTAGTCGACACAGATCAGTATAGTTGAAGCCATGGCATACTCCAGTAGAGGAAGGATAGGATGGGAGCGGAAGAGATTAGGAAGGATAGGATGATTTTAGAATAGCTTGGGCACCCGGCTAGGACAAAGCATGAATATTGAAGTTGTATAAAAAAAAGAAGAAGAAGAAGAAGAAGAAGGAAGGATAGGATGGGAGCGGAAGAGATTAGGAAGGATATGATGATTTTAGAATAGCTTGGGCACCCGGCTAGGACAAAGCATGAATATTGAAGTTGTATAACGAAAAAAAAATAAAATAAAAAAACTATAAGTTTTCAAAATATACCTTATCGCTAAATAATTACTAATACTTTATATACTTTAACTTTGGGACGAAATTTTTTAAAGGACGGGTGTATGTAAGGACCCATCTTAAATTAATAGGGACATAGAGATATTAGCATGCACACGAGACATGCATATGATAGCTACATATGCATGCGCCGCCTGCACTGCACTAGTATATATATTAGTTAATATTAAAAAAATGTCCGTATTAAGGTAACGAAGTAACTATTGAAATAAATACCTAACTTACAAGAGTATAGTAGGGTATATGATATACGTACCACCACCATAATACATATATATAATTCTACTATATAAAGTTAAAGGAAAGTATATATATATATATATATTAAATGGTGAATGTAATAAAGAGAATAATATATATAAAACCATAATACTATGAAAATAATTCGATTTAAATAAAAGTGAAACCTAACATTATGATAAAGGAGATATTGTATAAATAAGAGTGCATGGTCAGCAAATTGGAAAGGGAGAAGGCGGTGACCGACTCTACAACTTATGAACTTATCAAATTAAAATAATAAAGAAAAGGGAAGCGGTGGAGGAGTTTCTGAGGGCATAAAAGGAGGAAGGGTATTGTAGAAAGGGGGAGATTCTTGGGGGAAAACAGAGAGAAGCAGAGGAGGAACTAATAAGAGGAAGATATAGAGATTAATGGAGCTTGAGCAGTTGTTCTTGAGACTTTTGGGCATTGGGGCCAAAATACTTCGAATTTGAAGTATTTTGGGGCTGGGTACTGAGACTGTACCTAGCTTGGCTGGGAGGTTTTTGGTCTTTTGGTAACGGAAGCGGGAACTGGAACAAATCAGAAGCATCTTCCGCCAGGTAGGTACTTAACATCAGGGATGTACTCAACTGCAAATTGATAAATTCTTATATTTGGGATAGTTATATCTTGTTAAAAATTTCAGGGCTTTACATGTTCTCTTGGCATTATGAGGTGATGTCCTTTCATGCTACTACTATTGTGTTTAATTTCTTTCGCATATTGAATTAATATTAGTTTATACTTGCCATCTTGCTTGGATTGATGTGTGAGCTATCTTACACATATCATTGATTTAGAGTAGTATTCTAGGGGTAAGCTTGCCAATTCATTTTAGGAGGAATACTTGGTTTATCTTATTCATTATATTGCTCTAATCTTGTGCAAACTAATATGTGTTCAAGTGTGTAGGAAAGGTATTTTGTATTGTGTGTAGGAATCCATTTGGAAGTGGGAGAAATCTCAATAAGATCAACTCACTCCTAGAGTGTTAATTTTTGGTATGTTCTATTCTTAAGAGCAATTTACTTCAATTTTCTTGTTAGCCCAATATCAATATCCAGTTTAGCAATCACATTAACATGATAGTAAAATGTAGATAGAACATAAACATAAACAGTAGAAGACAAGAGGACACAAGATGTGGCACCAGCCAGGGACAAACCCCAATGTGGGGAAACCCTTGATCAATTCTTCTTATATTCTTCAATAGTTCAACAGAGAGAGAGATAGTACAAATATACAAAATTGATATTTTATGACAGCAGTAGTAAAGCCTTGACTAGAGAAGTCAATGCTGGTCAAACAGGACAAAATCTTGCTCTAAATGGCTTGGTCAAGCCCAGACAACTTCAACTTCCAACAATTAGCTCAATCAGCCCAAATGCTGCTCATAGATCTGATCTAATTCCGCTTGATTTGCTGTTTTGGTTAGGGCACTTGCAACAACCCTAAACTTCCTAAGAGAGTTGCGACATACCCTTTGGTAACTCCTCTCTTTGCTATGATGCTGGGGCACATCCTAGACTGCCCTATGCAACCCTTGCTGTGGTGCTATGGCTTGCGGCCTAGCACATAACAACCCCTGTAGCAAAAGTCCCCAAAATAGTGGCCAACCACCATTAACACAACAAAATTTTAGCCTCACCAATACTGCTGTTTGAACTTGCTGTAGTGCTGCAATTCTGGGACTGGTTAGGGCACTAATTGTAGTCCCTAACAGCCCATCAAACTGGCCCAGAATTGCTCCTATTGGCTGTGACTGTCCTTCAATGGGATGCTACCCTCCCATATACTTGTCTCCCTAAAGCAACTGCGACACCCTACAAGACCTTAACTAGGCCTGCGACAACCTCTTCGGAGGACTGTCCACCCTCCAGCAAGCCCTCAAACATACCTCCTTGCCTCGGCCTCCAAGAACAGGGCCTCGACCCTCCAACCAACAACTCTGTCCTCTAAACGAACCCCTGAAACAACCCTTAAATGCCCTCGCTGTCCAGTCCTCTCCTTGTTGCGGCTAGGGCTTCCTTTAGCTGTGGATTAGGGCATTCTTTGACTACAGCTAGGCCTCCTCTCTTAACTGCGGCTAGATCTCCACTTGACAAAGGCTAGGGCTCCTTAGATGACTGCGGTTAGGGCTCCTTAGATCTCTCTTTCCACCACGTCCTCCTTGTGAGAAGACATACCCAAACAAATGGAGAGAGAGATCATAAGATGATTTGCTTCTCAAATGACTTGAGGTCTCCTCTATTTAAATGCAACGTTGAGGTTGAGCTGGGGGTAAAGTGCTTGTTTAGCCTGCTGGCCGACCTTGACAAATTGTCAATAATATGAATAAATTCATATCTCCATAAATACATGTCGGAATCAGATGATCTTTTGATCAATCCTACACCTCTCGAAGAGAGGAATCCATGAAAAATGTCAGCTGCCATAAATAAGGTGACCCACATGGAGTTTGGCCCTAGTTTCCAATTTTAACACTCCCTCTTAACTAGGGAGAACTCCATCTGCTAATCCATCTATCAGCCGGTACTATCTCTGCTATCAATTCAATGCTCTGCTCCACTGAACTATGAAGAAGAAGTGATCGAGAATGTATCATACCATTCTCTACTGACTCGAAGTTAGTCCCAAATAAAGAGAGTGTCTCATACCACTCTTATTGACCCAAAGTCAGTCCTAGATAAAAGAGAGTGTCTCATACCACTCTTATTGACCCAAAGTCAGTTTTTATTGATCCCAGATCAATATCATCCTAGCATAGGGAGTACGGTAGTACACGATGCGTCCATCGGTAGTGCTATGGTCCTTATCCTCATTTCCCTACTATTCGCCAGATGAGATGTACTTCCCATGAGTCCCAGACTGCATGGGTAGGATGTCTCAGCAAGAGAAGGATGAACCACTCATCCTGCCTACATGTCGCCATGGGGTATCCCAGGGGAACGCTGAACCACTCACCCTGTACACAACAAATCACTAGGGGAAGGCTGGACCACTCACCCTATGATTGTGTCTCAACAGGAGAAGGATGAACCACTCATCCTGCCTACATAGCGAACCACTAGGGGAAGGCTGAACCACTCACCTTATGGTTGCTCATCGCTCCAAGAAGTAACCCAAGTCCCTTGGAGTTCCCAGAGCTCAATATCCATATCACACAGGACCCTCATAAGAGAGTCTCTCCACGACTCCTAGTCGTTCTCGAAAAGTCAAGAATTTGACCTTTCCCAGGGGCTTCGTCAAAATATCGGCGACCTGCTCATCAATCCCAATGTGATGGAGCCTTATTGCTCCTCGTTGTACCATATCCCGGATAAAGTGGTACCTGATCTCTATGTGCTTGGAGCGATCATGAAATACGAGATTCTCTGATAATCGGATCCCGCTCCGGTTGTCGCAGAGGATCACGGTGGTATCCAACACATGTCCAAACAGCTCACTGAAGAGCTTCCTCAACCAGACAACTTCACAGGAGGCCATATTCGTATGTATTCGGCCTCAGTGGTGCTCAAAGCAAGCGACTTCTCTTCCTGCTCATCCAGGATATCGAAGCAAAACTCAAAGAGAAACAACACCCCGAAGTGCTCGTGCGATCCACCATACTGCCTGCCCAATTGACATCAGAATAACCATGCAGCCTCACATCTCCGGCAGTGTATTTCAATCCATGAGTGATTGTCCCCTGAAGATATCTCAGAAGATTCTTGGCACCAATCCAATGTGAGTGATGAGGCTCAACCATATATTGGCTCAACGTGTTAACTGCAAAACATATATCCAGACGGGAGTTCACCAAGAACATCAGTGCTCCTATGAGTTGACGATACTCAGAAGCATTTCCCAATTCGGGTCCGGAAGCACTACCACATAACTTCTTAAAGTTAAGCTCCATCGGGGTAGTCACTAGCTTGCAGTCCACCATCCCAAGTCTTCCCAATATCTTCACAACATATTTTCCTTGAGATAGGAAAATTTCTCCTAGCTTTTGCCAGACCTCCAACCCTAGGAACTAGTGCATCAATCCTAGGTCCTTCATCTCAAATTCAGAATCCAAATCCCTCTTATGTTTGTGAATGAGAGGGTCTGTACCTGTCATAAAGAGGTCATCCATATAAAGTACCAGTATGAGATGTTTATCATCCTCAACCTTAAAGTAAAGGTTTGGATCAGCTTCACTCCTAGTGAATCTCAGCTTCAAGAGATAGCTATCAATCCTTTCATACCAAGCCTGGGGTGCTTGCTTCAATCCATAGAGAGATTTCTTCAACCTGCATATATGAGATTCCTGGTCATGAACCTCAAACCCCTCGGGTTGTTCCATATAGTATTTGAAGTGACAGAACCAGGTGTATACTTCATCCTTCCAAGAGCTTATGGGCATCATACTAGATAAATCCGAGGTCTTGCTATTACTTGAGGGGAAAGGTCCCCTTGTAAGTTTTCTTTCGGTACATCCCAGACATATACCTCCATGCTCTTCTTTGAACTCGGGCGTCGTTGTCACCATCTGTCTCACATCGGGTAGGGTCTTATAATGAAGATGGGCAAACCTCCGGTGCCATAGTTCAGATTGTAGAGATGTGTCGCAAGACATGGCCCCCAATGGACTTCCTCCAACTTGATACAAAGTGCCAACTTTGAACCCAAGAGTAAAAGCATCTTTAAAATTCCTTTTCCAAACATGTACCTTTCCATCGATGAATGCTACCTTGTAACCTTTGTCTTCTATTGCCGAAATGGACTCTAGGTTCTTCTTGAGATCAGGTACATATAGAACTGAATCGTGTTACCCTGATTCAATTGAAGGGTAACGTTCCCTAAACCCTTTACGGGATAGGTGGCATTGTCTCCAAGAATAACCTCCAAGTTTGTTTCATTCTCTATCAGATTAGAGACAACTTCCTTGTATCTAGTGAAGTACCTTGAAGCACCACTATCAATAAGCCAATTCCCCAAGGTGTCCGAAGGAGAGGTAGTGGAGAGGGCCGATATAAGATAGTAATCTTTTTGCTTATTGTTAACAACATTTGTTTCTTCATACTTGGAGTTCCTTGCTTTCTTAAAGGGTTGACCATTTCCTTGATATTTTGCATTCCTTTTTCCTTTGCCATTGTACCTGTCATTCCTTCGATCATTGTTGTTGAAGTTGCCCCTGGAATGATTGTGATCATCATCATGTGATGTGTCCCTTCTATTTGGACACTCCCTTGCATAGTGGCCAAACTTATTGCAAGCAAAGCATCTGCCTTTCCTTCCTCCCTTAGATCCAGGCTTTCCATGGAAATGACCTTTAGTCCCTGCATTGTTTCTCCTTTTGGCATGAGCGGAGAATGCAGTAGGGTTGCCTTTATTAAAAGGCATTTCTTGCTCCACCATTCTTGTTTCTTCTTGAATGCATCTCGACATCAATTCTTCAAACCTTGGAATTCGATCATTATTGAGAATAGTGGTTCTAAATATATACCACTTGGGTGGGAGCCCTCCAAGGGTAGTGATAGTCAGTTCCCTGTCAGATATGATTTCTCCAATTGCAAGATCATTCTTGATCTCGGTGATTCTTAAGAAGTATGATTGAATATCCTCGTCCTTGCCCTTCTTAATATCCTTCAGCTTATTTTTGAGAAATAAAAGCTGATTTGCATCACTAACCTTGAACATGCTTACCAATCTACCATAGATCTCTTTGGAGGTGTTCAAATCAGAGATGTAGGCCACTAGACGCTTGTCAATGGAATCTCGAATAATCTTCTTTGCTTTGACTTCAGCCTTGTCGTACTTGCTCTTTGTAGTAGCCGATGCATTTGATGGAGGCTTAGGGATTTTACCCTTCACATAATCCAACACTTCTTATTCTTCCAATGTCAGATCAAGAGACATCTTCCATCCGTGATAGTCAGACTTTTCACGGAGCTTGTCTTAAGCTGGGAAGTGGGATGAGGAACCCATTGAGCCTTTTGTCCTTTCCAACTGTCTTCGGTGATTGCTCTTTCACTCTTGCTTGGGCTTTGTCTTCACTTCAGCTCCGATACCATGTTAATTTTTGGTATGTTCTATGCTTAAGTGCAATTTACTTCAATTATCTTGTCAGCCCAATATCAATATCCAGTTTAGCAACCACATTAGCATGATAGTAAAATGCAGATAGAACATAAACATAAACAGTAGAAGACAAGCCAAGACAAGAGGACACAAAATGTGGCACTAGCCAGGGACAAACCCCAATGTGGGGAAACTTTTGATCAATTCTTCTTATATTCTTCAATAATTCAACAGAGAGAGAGATAGTACAAATATACAAAACTGATATTTTATGACAACAGTAGTAAAGCCTTGACTAGAGAAGTCAATGCTAGTCAAACAGGACAAAATCTTCCTCTAAATGGCTTGGTCAAGCCCAGACAACTTCAACTTCCAACAGTTAGCTCAATCAGCCCAAATGCTGCTCATAGATTTGATTCTGCTTGATTTTTTGTTCTGGTTAGGGCACTTGCAACAACCCTAAACTCACTAAGAGAGTTGCGGCATACCCTTTGGTAACTCCTCCCTTTGCTATGATGTTGTGGCACATCCTAGAATGCCCTATGCAACCCTTGCTATGGTGTTATGGCCTGCGACATATCACATAACAACCCCTGTATCAAAAGTCTCTAAAATATTTTCCAACCACCATTAACGCAACAACATTTTAGCCTCGCCAATACTGTTGTTTGAACTTGCTGCAATGCTGCAATTCTGGGACTGGTTAGGGCACTAATCGTAGTCCCTAACAGCCCATCAAACTGGCCTAGAATTTCTCCTATTTGCTGCGGCTGTCCTTCAATGGGATACTACCCTCCACCCTGCTCCTTAGAACAATTTCAAGCCCAACACATATACTTGTCTCCCTAAAATAGCTGCGGCACCCTACAAGACCTTAACTAGGCCTGCGCAGCCTCTTAGGAGGACTGTCCACCCTCCAACAAGCCTTCAAATGTACCTCCTTGCCTTGGCCTCCAAGAACAGGGCCTCGACCCTCCAACCAGCAACTCTGTCCTCTAAACAGACCCCTGAAACAACCCTTAAATGCCCTCTCTGTACAGTCCTCTCCTTGCTGCGGCTAGGGCTTCCTTTAGCTACGGATTAGGGCCTTCCTTGACTGCGGCTGGGTCTCCTCTCTTGACTGCGGCTAGATCTCCACCAACGACTAGGACTCCTTAGATGACTGCGGCTAGGGCTCCTTGGATGACTGCGGCTAGCGCTCCTTAGATCTTTCTTTCCATCACGTCCTCCTTGTGAGAAGACATACCCAAACAAATGGAGAGAGAGATCATAAGATGATGTGCTTCTCAAATGACTTGAGGTCTCCTCTATTTAAATGCAATGTTGAGGTTGAGATGGGGGTAAAAGTGCTTGTTTAGCTTGCTCGCCGACCTTGACAAATTGTCAATAATATGAATCAATCCATATCTCCATAAATACATGTCGGAAACAGATGATCTTTAGATCAATCCTACACCTCTCGAAGAGAGGAATCCAAGAAAAATATCAGCTACCATAAATAAGGTGACCCAGATGGAGTTTGGCCCTAGTTTCCAATTTTAACATAGAGTCATAGCGATCCAAGACTTGGCCATTTGTTCGCTCCAAGTTTTCCATCCAACGAAGAGCAAAAGGGTTTTTCTTACTTTATAGCTACTAAATCATCTATTTAAATTCAAAATACTTCTTTGATTCTAATTCTTTCAAAGTTATATCTCTTATTCAAGAGTCATTTCCAAAGCTAGGCAAGTATGGGGTTTCACTTCCATTACTTGAGCTAGTACTTTGTATATTAAATTCTAAGTTTAATTTTTGTTTATTTTTCTTAATTTCACACTAACAATTGGTTTTGTGTTTCGCTGTCCATAGGCTTGAGCATTGGGCAGCAAGGAGCTTGAGGAGAAGATTTGGAAAACTACTCACTCGTGTGTATGCAGGACACCCTCACGCTATCCAAAGATTGATTTCTAGGGAGGCCATAAGTACTTGGGAGAGAGTTGCAAACTCATCTAGGCCGTGGGCCTTTTGAGCCTTGTGAATCTCTTTTGGAGAGTTTTTTCCATCTTCAATTTTGTTGTTGTTATATTTTTTGGGGAGAGAGTCTAACTTTGTTAGAGTCCCATCTTTGTAAAGATCTCTCTCGTATTGTGGGCTGCCCTCTTAGAGACATTTTTATCCGCTTTAAGCACTAATAAAAGATAAAAAAATTTGTTTGAGGGAGCTTGGGATTTTTCCCATGGCATCCTTCCCTTGCTCACTTAGAGGAGGGATTCTTGTGGATGGCCTAATCTTGCTTCTAATTTTTCTAGCTTTTAATTTCATATGGTGAATGCTTAAAATCAACACATTTCACTCCACATGCAAATTTTTATTAATCTTGTATTTAAATTCCCACATGCATAAGCTTCCAAATTGTAAACTTGAGAAAATCTCATCTTATGTGTAAACACTTTATACTTTGGCAAGTTTTAATCGTTTCATAATTTCGTCAAGTATATGCTTCACTACTTGGTCAATTTATGCTATGTCATGGAAACTATTGGAACACTCTCATTTATTTGAAACAATTGTAGCTTAAAGCAATCTATTCCATTTTAATTGCCTATTTTCCATACAATGGTGCAAACACATATGAACTCATTTACATTTTAGCTTCTCAAGTTTTGCAAACAATTTCTTTGAAGCATTTGCATGTAGCATTAGTTTAATTTGGGGAATTAACACAATTTGCACTTAATCTAGGCATTTTAGTATAAGAAGGCCCCAAGCCTCATTAAAATTTTACCTCCAACATAAGTTGGTTGAAATAGGCTTTTAGGGACCTTCTACCTCTATTAACTCCTCATTTTGAGATCCAAATATTTGGGCGAGGATGAGGTCTAAGGACTAGAGCTCAATTGTAACTTTGCCTTAGCACTAATTAATAAAATAAACCAAGAACAACATTCCATTACATTTGCTTTCTTTGCAAAGTTCTTAAATTTCTTGCTATCTTGATGGTTTAAAGTCTCAAATGCAAATCTTATTTCAAGAGGCACTTTGGATGCAAGCATTGTAATCCCTTTTAATTTTGCAACAAGTTTAATTTTCTTGTACTTGGAAATTGACTTATCTTTTGGTTTAATTGCATATTGTCATGAATGGTTGATTTCACTTTCAAGTACTATTATTTTGGGGTTGCAAACTTAATTGCATGTTGTCATCTTGGTCTAACATTTGAGTTCTTTTTATCATCTCATTCTCACAAGTAGATTTCTAATTGTATCTTTTTGAGCAAGATAGTTTCCATGCTTTGATTTGTAGACTTATTCATCTTAAAAGCATTTATAATATCTTGTGCTAACAATTTATTGTTTCACTTTTCAGGATTATTTTGGCTTTCCATTTGAAAGCATTTCACTTCATTTTAAGCAAATACAATTTCATTTCTTAAAGAGCAATACTTTGAAGGCACTGGTTGTTTATGTATTTCATGCTTATCTTATGTATTGATGGTTATTGCTCATATCAGTTTTGCTTATAAATCTTAAAGAAATAATCTATTTAACTCTAACAATTCTCCTAGAAACTCACATCTTTTTAACTTAACTTTTCATTAGGGACCACCCCCCTTAGCTAACCTAGGAGATAACTTAAACAAAGAGAGTCGATATTAATTTGACAGCCCCTTCTCTAAATTCCCTGCCACTAGCCACACCGTGTGGTGTTGAAGTCTTTTCTCACTAACTTGTAGGTAGGTGTAGGCGGCAGGGTCAACAGGTCCAACAAGAAATCCTTTAAATATGGAGACAAAGGAAAGGGGAAATTTAAAGGCAAAGGTAAGAAGAATGCTACTGTCAAGAAAGAGGGAGAGAAACTTACTTGTAAACATTGTTAAAAAGATGGCCGTGATGAAGACCAATGCTGGAAATTACATCTAGAATTGAGACCAAAAAAGTTCAATAACAAGGGGAAGCAAAATACTATTGCTACAACTCAACATGATCTAGGATTAGATTCAGGTGATGAAACCAAAATCACAACCATGGGAATAAAAGGTATAGCTTCTAATGCAAGTATTAGTTCTTCTAGCAAGCTTGTTGAGTCTCAAAATGCTAAAGAAAAAAGTGAGCTTTTCCATATCAGGGTCTGTTGTCGCACCGATTGTCACGACAACGCTCAGACCGGTGGCTGTCACCCTGATCCCCGATCTCTCCGTTTAAGCCTGTCTCCCGCGGCTAAGGGGGGTAGACCCTATAGGAAAATGGATGACCAACTGTAAATCAGTTGGGTTGGGAGACACGAAGGGAAACCAACACTAAATTGATTTTATTAAATTTACAGACCAGTGCCTTATAGAGTTAATGGCTGAATGAAAATGTTGCGGAAAGATGAACTCATTAACAATCATTTACCATCAGATAACTCAAGCAATGCAAAATATTCGATAGATGCACAATGCTTTAATAGTGATCCAGCGATTAAAACTCAATAACGATATTCCAGCAATTAAAATTTCGAAAGATAAATGCTTTAAACAACCACGTAAAATGTTAACCAGAGATCACATTCATGCAGTTAATCTTCAGATGAACATTAAATCATATTAAACACTAATTCCCACATCAAAATTTTAGCCTCAGCATAAAAGGGAAAACGCGATAGATCTCCGAGCCAAGACTGAATGTGGCAAAATATTTCCAAATTTTTTGTATTTTTTAGATAAAACAAAACTTAGAACTAAATGAAACCTTTAAATAAAAAAAAAATCTAAATGATATTAAATCTAAACTAATCTAAAAAAAAAAAAAGAGTTACTTTTTTATGTCTTTTTATATTTTATATTTTTTATGATTTTTTATTTTTATAATTTTTTATGATTTTATAATTTTAAATTTTAAATGAGACAAAACTTACCATCTAATTTAAAACAAGAAAATCGATTTTAATATATATATATATATATATATTTATAAAGATTCAAGATAAAAATAAAACTAAATTCTAAGACTAACCATTCAATTCTAAAATCCTAGAATAAACTTAAATCTAAAATTAAAATGAAAATCGAATTTTTGATTTTAATTTTTTATTCACCTAAATTAGATCAAACAAACAAAAAAAAGACCTACGCTATGAAAATAAAATGACGTCGAAGACTAAACTAACGCTAAACTTCTAAACTATAATCTGAATGAAATAGAACCAAAGTCTAAATTTTTTTTTCTCTTTTTTTTTTTTTTAAAATTCGTACTTACGCTGAAAACCAAAAATGATTTTTTTTTATACGCAGGCAAGGAGAAGACTCACGTATAACAGTTCACAAAAAATTTACCTGGCCCATATTGTTTGATCAATTTGTGTGTTGTGCGTGAGCAGGTTCCTTCAACGGCGGATGGAAGACGTTTGCAGGTTTGCAACTCCCAGCAATCACATAAAGCCTCCAGCGTTGGTGAGATGCAGACCCACGATGTTTGACGTTGGGAGCTCCTTCGATGGCGGAAAAAAAAGTTTGCAGTGTGTGAATGCAGGTGCGTGGAGCTGAAAGGCGTATGGTGTTTGCAGATCAACCGTGGGTAACTTGACGACAGCAGATGCGTTTTGCAGATAGAGGCGTGGGAAATCGAACAGCAGGCAGCGTATTGGATTATGAAGAAAATACGCAGCTTCAAGCAGCAAAGGAGATCGCGTGAGGGAGAAGGGATTGACGCAGGCAGATAAGGTTCAAATGCTTGCAATTTGCCAAGACAACTGCGTGAGTTTTGAGGAATGAACGTGTAGGCCCGATGATGAAGGGAGGAGCCGATGTAAGGCAACCTAAATGGAGACGCAGAGGTATAGGGAGGGCTATATATGAACAGAAAGGAGGCTGAGGTGGAAAATGGAAGGAGGCTGTGTAAACAAGAGAGTTGCGTGCAGAGTGAAGATCTGCAAAGGAGAAAGCAGCTAGGGTTGGCTTTTGGTAATGATACGTAGGCAGACAGCGAGCAGAGAGTAATTTGTCTGGACAGTTGAGGGAAAAACGACTTGAAGAAGTGCGGGCTTTCTCTGTAATCCCACCAAGCAACCAATATAAAATACTTTCCAGGGAAAAATTATCTGATCCACTTATCTTCAGTTTTTGTAGATGAAACCCTCGCAAGAAGATTTCCAGATCTGAAAGCAACAAAATTTTAAAACCCTTGAACAGCCAAAACAGAGACCCTGCAAAAAACTAATTTTCCACAAGATTTTATCTCAGACCTGCAACCTGCAAATGGAAAACAAAAACCCGGAAAATATATGCAAAGATTAAAAATGAAACCCTACAAACCGGTCCAAAATTACAAAATTATAGCTCTACAACAGCCAGATTTGTCAGTTATCATCAATAATATTTTTAGAACTTCAGATTTACTATGAAATGCTTTAGAAATCTCTCATGCAAATCAGAAAACAAACTTAAATAATAAACCCAGGATCAAAACTAGCTGGGCTCTGCAAGAAAATGCTTGCGGGAGTTGGCTGGTTCAGCCGAGAACTTCCCCAAACGCCCACTGATCTTCTTCAATAAGGGTTTCCTGCACAGCTCACTTCAACCATCAATAAAGAGAGAAAAAATTGTATTAGATTTCAGATGCAATGGAGATACCTGCCATTACTTCAGAAATTCTAATACCATTCAAACCCTAGGAAGTGAACAAGATAGCTGTGTTCAACAATACTCTACAATAAGCTATTACTAATGGATGAAAATTAAAATATGCAGAAAATAAAATAGCTCACAGCACTTCAAGAGAGTAACACCAGCAAGATTTCAACCCCAAAGTCTTTCTTTATTAGCACCAGGAAAAAGTTTACAAGAGAGCTTCTTCAGCACAAGACTCACAAATCGAATGATCTCAAATGACCCCTAGCACCCTATTTAAAGGAAAAAATCCCAACAACTAATTCGAGTGATCCACGTCAAAATGATCTCGACCGTCGATGAGGATCAAGATATCTCTTAATCTCATCCGTCAATGCATTAAAAAATTGAAATACTGCATTTATTTACTCAAAATATTATTATTCTATTATTTCTAAGTTTTTTTATTATTTTATTATTTATTATTTTTTATTATTATTATTATTTTTTTTTTTTAACTTTTTTATTTTTTAATTTATTTTTAAATGGATCCTCGAACTTAGCCTTTGGAAAAATCACCTAGGACCTAGGACATGGGACTTATGAGGGGATTAAAACATTTCTTAACCCTCAAGACACTTTACATCATGACTTTTACAACTTTACATCCCAAGGGGGAAAACCCATTTGACATAGACCCTCATAAACCACCCAGTTTTGCGACACAACTATAATCTAGCAGATTAACACACTAGGATTCCTTTAAGATTCTAAAGACAAAATTCATTCCGGCTTTGGGGTTAGGCTGAAGGAAAACTCTGCCGATCATGGATCGATGAAACGAAAAACCTTCCGGAACGTAGATTATCACTAGAAAATTAGGTCCACCTAGGCAATTTACATACATGACTCATATTTGCTAAGATTATTTACAATTTATACATGCAGACTGGGTTTACAACATAATATGATCAAGTCGATGATGACTGTCGAATGGCACGGACATGTCGATCAAGCGCTATCCCTTTTTGCGAAGAAAAGGGGGTGTACTGCTATGGGTAGTTGACACGTAGTGGTCAACATCTGGCTCTACTTGGGGACACGTTGCTGCACTGTAGGAATGTGAGAATCCAGAATCTGTATCCACTCAACACACAACAAAAATAACTAGCGTCCATTCAAACATCATCATATAACATCTAAGCACATAAAAGATGAAAGCTCTTCATTTATTAACAAGGAAAGTAAATCTAATCCTAAATCAGAAATAAAATGCTGAAATAACAAGGAGTAGGGATAGAAATACAATACAAAGGATGCCCTATGGCATCAGATATCATCTTTGAAGAACAACTTGAGCATTTGGCCATTTGCAGGTAGATCAAGTGGTTCGCCATCCAATCTACTCAAATGGAATGAGTTTGGTCCAACTACGTCTCGAATGATATACGGTCCCAGCCACAAACTGTTGAACTTCTTATGTTTTCCTGGTTTTTCATTTTTGCAGTCCCAAAGCAGTACCATATCTCCTACCTGCAAAGATCTAGATCGAGAGAATTTATCAAAGCTTTTCTGAATGTTAGATTGATTTTTACATATAGTATCAAAAGCTGTTCTACGAGCTTCATCTAACTCCACAATCTGATCTATTCTATTCTGAACAACATCTTTATTAGTAGAAAAATTCTGAAGGAGCTGATAAGCTGGCAATTTCAAGTGCACAGATAAGGTTACATCCAAGCCATAAACTAATTCAAAGGGAGATTTACCAGTAGCTTCCTTCGTAGTGATTCTATCTGCCCATAAAGCATACTTGATTTTGCTATCCCATAATCTCTTATTATCCCCTACTATCTTCTTGATAATGGTTACGAGATTCTTGTTACTTGATTCAGCCAGACCATTACCTTGAGGATAATAATTTGACGAATGAGATAAAACAATGCCATACTTGTAACAAAAAGATGAAAACTCTGAGGAACTAAAAGCTTTGGCATTGCCAGTAGTGATCTTAGCAGGGACACCAAATCTAGTAATGATATTATTTTCAATAAAATCCATAATAACCTTTTCAGTGGCATTCTTAGCAGGAATGGCTTCAACCCATTTAGTGAAATAATCCGTAGTAGTCAAAATCCAAGAGTAGCCATTGCTAGAATTTTCATGGAACTTCCCTATGAAGTCCAGACTCCAATGCTGAAAAGGTGCCTCTACAATGACAGATTGTAGGGGCAGGGCAGCAAGCTTCTGTTTCCCAGTGAATAGTTGATAGGCTTGACAATTTCTAACAAACTAGTGCACATCAGAAAAAATTGACGGCCAATAATAACCAGCTCTCAGGGTTTTGTGGGCGGTAGTTCTAGCAGCATAATGACCACCACAAAATCCTGAATGAAACTCAGAGATTAATTTCTTGGACTCAACGTCATCAACACACCTAAGCACTATGCCCTCAGGATTTGTCCACCCAAGGCCATCCTTCATAAGGCAATACTTAGTGGCTTTTAGTCTAAGAGCCCTTCTCTTATGAGCAACTAAATGGTTAGGACATGCAAGATTCATCAAGTAATAAACTATGTCCTTGTACCACTCATGCTCTCCTAATCTTTGCAACTCCGACGAAGATAGATCGCTAAGACAAAACAAACCAAGAGTCTTTTCATTACTTTCAGTCAACATCTGAGCCAAACCTTCGCCTTTGATTAGCTTGGTGGGTCTGATCTCTAAATCATATTCTTGTATTTTAGTAACCCACCTAGCACAAGTCCCTAAGCAATCAGTTTGAGTTAATATATCTTTAACAGCAGAATGTGGGACGAAAGCAATGATTTTAGAATAACCCACATAGGTTTTGAAGTGCTTAAGAGACTTGACCAACGCATAAGCCTGCTTTTGCATGGTATTGTACTTCAATTCGGAATTTTGAAGTGCTCTACTCATGAAAGCGATAGGTTGCTCGTGACCATCTTTATTCCTTCGTAGCAAGACACCAGCAATGGTATCTTCGGAAGTGAAAGAAAAAATCATGAAATCCCTGGAATAATCGGGACTAACTAAGACAGGAGCTCTTGCAATAGTGCATTTGATTTCTTGAAAAGCCCTTTTGCTGTCTTCTTGCCAAACAAATTTTGCATCTTTCTTTAGAAGACTTTGAATAGGCTTAGCTATTTCTGCGTAATTTGGAATAAATCTTCTAACAAAATTTATCTTTCCAAGGAAAGACTGAAGGGATTTAAGATTATGAGGGAGAGGAATCTTTTGGATTGCTTCAATCCTCTCAGGATCAATCTTGATTCCTTCCTTAGAAATGATATGGCCAAGTAATTTCCCTTCCGTTACTCCAAAAACAGACTTAGCTGGATTCAAAGAAATCCCGTATTCTCTACATCTATCGAAAACCTGCCTAAGATGATTTACATGACTGATACCATCTTTAGAAAAAACAGTAAGATCATCTTGGTAAATTTCAATAAATTTCCCGATTAACCCTTTGAAGGCATAATCCATAGCCCTTTGGAATGTAGCCCCAGCGTTTGTTAATCCAAACGGCATTCTGATGTATTCAAAGGTACCCCATGGCGTTGTGAATGTGGTTTTATGACGATCTTCCTTTTTAACCCATACCTGATTGTACCCAGAAAAACCATCTAGCAACGACATCATTCCAGAACCGGTTACTCTTTGCAACAAAGTTTCCATGTTTGGCAAAGGGTAATTATCTTTTTTGCATGCTAGATTAAGGTTTCGAAAATCGACACATAGCCTTATCGTACTGTTCTTTTTCCTAACAATCACCAGATTTGAACACCATGTTGAATGCCTGGTTTGAGCGATAATTCCCACTACAAGCATTTTCGCAAGTTCTTTCTGAACTAAAGGGGCTAATTTAGGATTAATTTGCCTAAGTTTCTGGCGAAAGGGTTTAGCATTTTCATCCTTTAAGGGGATAGTATGTTCCATGACATCTTCCCTATAGCTGTTTAATTCATCATAAGAAAAAGCTAAAACATTGCGATACTTGCGAAGTAAATCAGTTAACTTTTTTCTTTCCTCCGCACTAGTACCTCTACCAATTTTAACAATCTTCGGGTTTTCAGAAGTACCAATGTTTATCTCGAGATATTCGCCTGGGTCCATCTTATTTTCTTCTCTCAACTTCGTGGCATCATGCCGATCAAAATGTTGCTCTAAGGCAACCACATTTCTAGGAGTAGGATTTATGATATGCTCATGATTTAAAGATCCATCCTCCTCAGAATCTATCCGAAAATCTTCAAACTCATCCAAACTATTAAGAAAACGAATGACTTGCTTTTCATCATTGAAGACCTGCCAATGCTCTGAGTTATCTGGAACAGATGGTCTAAATATTACTTCCATTTTAATCTTATCATTAATTAGCTCATCAGATAACTGGAAAGTAGTAGCAGCTACAACAAGTTCATCTGCCAAACTATTTTTCTCTCTTGGGATAGCTTTGAGGTCAAGAGCATCAAAGTGCTCCATAGTATCCCACACAACATTTCGATAATTCCTTAGTCTTTGATTTTTGCATGTGAATTTATTTTTAAGCTGCACGATAACTAAATCAGAATCCCCCTTAATGCTAAGCAACTTAATCTTCAAAGATTTTGCCAATTCAAGCCCCAACAATATAGCCTCATATTCAGCGACATTGTTGGTTGCTTCAAATTCTAATCGATAGGCAAATTTGAAAATGTGATCCAGGGGAGATTTAAGCACTATTCCAGCACCTTTACCATGCTTAGACGATGCACCATCGAAGTACATATACCAAACTTTACCCTTGAGATCCTTAATCTTATCATTGGGAGGAAGTATAAAATTAGACATGATAGCATAGTTCCCAATGTCAGATTGCTCTTTGATTATTTCGTTGTGAGGTCTCTTAGGATCTTCAACATGAAATTTTCTTTTGGGCTCTCTATTTAGTCTTACAAAACCATCACCCCTAGGAGAAGGAATCATAGCATATGACCAATTCATTTGAATACTTCCTCCTAGATCACAGACCCACTTTCTGGATAACAGCATACCCCAGGCATCAGGCACATCCACAACAACAATATCCATGACAATCATGATGTTTGGGTAAACTAATAGATGAACTTGCAAATCTTTGATTAAACCATGCACTTCAATTTTCTTAGAATCCATGGCACATATGTTATAGTAGGGTCTAGAAACTCTTAAGTTGAGTTGTTCCATGACCCTTTTAGTCATATTACACAAGCTGATGCACCAAAATCCAACATGCAATTATTCAATTTATATCGATTAACTAACAAGGTGATAAAGAAAGGCTGGTGATCTTTGTTATTTGCATCTAAGCTTTGCAAATATATGGGAGCATCATGATAGTCAACTTCCCGATTTTCTGTTGAGAAGTATTTACTTGAGAACCTTGAATAGCTTTTAGTAATTTGTCTCTTTGGGAAGGGATTTTAGCAATCTCGGAGATAGGAACCCAGATTTTTGCATTATTAAACCAACTTCCCAAATCGACATCTAATCCAGAGTTCATACCAAGGTTAGAAGTTCGATGGGGAATTTGATTCGCGCTTTGATCTTTATCCCTTCTCTGGTATGTCAAACCTTTATCTCTAGCAATTTCCAAGATTTGCTCAGGAGAGGGTTTTTCACCATATAACTTAGCCAAAATGTCATCTTCATTTTCAAGGTTATTTATACTAAAAGCTGATGAAGGATTCATAACGTCACGACTCTTTTCCTTGACCTCTATCCAATCATCCATAGACAAAGGAAACTTGCTACCTACTACATTTATTTGATCACCTGCCCCAAACATTCCATTATCTAAAATTCTTCTAACGATGGGACAAGTGGCCTCTTCATGAAGAGCATCACAAACCCGACAGTAAGGAGGAGCATTATCAACCAAATTAGTTAGCGGATTAGGAGGTCTCTGCTCACTAGATTGACCCTTCCTTTGCAAATTGTTATTTCTATTATTATTATTTCGAGGTTGAAAATTTTGCGTTTGCGCTCTTTCCATTTGGATCATCCTATTCTGCAAAGTGGCTATCTCCTTATTATGATTAGTTTCCATGGTTTCAATCTTTTGAAGCAATTTGAGAACAAGTTCGCTTTCAGGTTTCAATCATTAAGGCGTGCTAGACTTAATGATTATAGAGATTGCCAAGCCTTGGCTATAGAGCTTGAAAAGGACAAGGCAGCATCTGGGAAGTCTGAGATCCCAGGTTTTGATAGGGCTGCTACGAAACTAAAAGAACCCAAAGGAAAAGCAGTTCAAGAACTTGAAAGCGAACTTGTTCTCAAATTGCTTCAAAAGATTGAAACCATGGAAATTAATCATAATAAAGAGATAGCCACTTTATACAATTCTTCTTGTTAAATTCCATTTAACAAGAAGAATTGGCCCAAGGAAAACTTTGATGGTCCAAAAAAGAAACACATGTGCCAGTATGGTCCAAGATTGTTATTTTGAATGAGATATTCTCAAGGAGAAAGTTGAAGAAAAATATTCTAGCGGTCCAAACCACTCTGGGATCAAAATTTTGTTGAAAGTCTGATGTTCTATGCTGTTACAATCACCTAAATTCATAACTTCTTTATGCTACAAAATAATTTGAGTAATTGTAAATAGAACATAAACCATATAAACCATATGCACAATGGAAGACAGTCAAGAACTCAATGAGACAGAGAAGTTAGGTCAATGATCAGGGAAAAACCCAACTAGATTCTTCTTTTATTAGGAATCAATTGTTCAGCAGAGATACAAAGTACAATGAGAGAATGAAGAAGTTCACCCAAATTTGAGGAAGATCTCTGATAACAGTAGCTGATGCAAACACTGAATCACTTTGGCTTTCCAAGATCTGCTATTGCTCTTCAAGACTCTCTCTCTCTCTCAATCTTCCTCTAGACTCTCCAACTCTCTCTTACTCAAGTTCAAATTCTCCTTTCATAAGCACAACTTAGTGTGTCAAGTGAGGATGAGAGGCACAAATATATATAGGAAGAGCAAGGAGGTCGAATTCATGAGGAAGTAACTCCTCTGCCTTGAGGAGTTACATATGCCAAAATAAGAGTGTAACTTATGCCATAAAGCAGAGGAGTGTAACTTATGCATTTAGGAGAGAAGTGTAACTTATGCATTAAAGAGGTGTAAGAGGAATCTTTTTATGACGAGTCATTTAAGTGTGGAAGAGAGTGTAAGAGGTGCATAAGAGCATTAAAGGGAGAGGAATGAATCCATTAAGAGAGAGAGAGAGAGTAACTTATGCATTAATTGAGGGGAGTTACATATGATATGTTTGAGTCTCGTGATTGAGAGATTTGAATTTCTTTTTAATAATAATGTAATAATATCATAAGGATGATAATAGTAATAATAATAATAATAATATTGATGCTTACGTTAAAAATTAAACAATTGAGATTGACTAAGGACAAGTTAAGTGATTTTCCATCATATATATATGATTACGAATTGATGGAAGGTGATTTACTATTTTTGGAAAGTGATGGTTGCAAAGATAGACATGACTTTTTATTTTTAGAAAGTCACTTTAGAAAGGTCAGAAATGAAATTTTATTCAAGGAAATTCATCCCATAGTTTCCAATTTTCAATACCCCCTCTTAGCTAGGGAGGAATTTCTTTTTGATGCAAGGATCTTTCTTATCTCTGCTTTGGAAGAATGATGTCACAATCTAATGAAGAAGAATCATCATAGGGGAGATACATCCATCACCCTATACACACTTGGGGTGGTCCACTTTTCAACACATGACAAAGATCTCACACATCCAATGTTCATCACTGCTTGGGGGGATCCACTTGTCAACACATGACAAGGATCTCGCTCATCCAAAGCTCATCACTACTTGGGGGGATCCTCTTGTCAACACATGACAAGGATCTCACACATCCAAGGCTCACCATTGCTTGGGGGGATCCACTTGTCAACACATGACAAGGATCTCGCACATCCAAGGCTTATCATCGATGAGCACCCTCTCTAGGAATGGTCACATCTGTCAGTCCAACATACTCTATGAAAACCAAGAACTTTCCTTTTGGCAAGGGCTTGGTAAGAATGTCAACGATCTGGTCATTAATCGCTATATGATGAAGTCTTACTGCTCCTCTTTGCACCATATCCCAGATATAGTGATATTTGATCTCAATGTGTTTGGACTTGTCATGGAACATGAGATTTCCAACAAGTCGAATCCCACTCTTATTGTCACAGTAAATTACTGTAGGATCCAATACTTTCTCAAACAACTCCCCAAAGAGCTTCCTTGGCGATATTGCCTCACAACTAACCATGCTAGCAACAATGTATTTTGCTTCAGTCGTGCTAAGGGCAACAAACTTTTGATTTTTGTTTATCCAAGATATCATGGTAGATCCTACGCTGAAGCAACATCCTGATGTGTTCTTTCTGTCAATAGAGTTACCAACCCAATCAACACTAGAGTTTCCATGTAGCCTTACCAGTGTTATCGGAACTGAACAAGTTCCGGCAAAACCGACCGGTCTAATTGGTTTGGAGGCAAAACCAGTCCGAATCGGAAATGATCGGTTCAGTATCGAACTGGTTGGTTTCGGTACGAAACCGACCAATTTAGGATCGGTTTTGTGCAATTTATTTATTAATTTCAGTTGGCACCCTTCTTATTCTCCCCTAGGGTAGCTTAATATTCAAGCCTATGGCCCTCAACCTAATAATCAAGCCTATGGCCCTAGTATTGCTATGCAATTCATGGTAATGTTAAATTCTTAAAGTAAAAGTGACATTTTCCTTAAATTTTCATTTTCATCCTTTTACTTAAATTTTTAACATTACCATGAAATGACTCAGGATGTTTGAGAGTGGTTCCAACCTCATTGGATTTCATATGGAGAAAGTAGAATTTTAGATTTCACTCAAAATCCAACAGACTTAACAGTTTTTCAGGATTTCAGGATTGGGGGGATTGCAACGTTTCCATTGGATTTTGTCATGTACGAGGGTATGGAGCTAGTATTTAATAAAGAGCACCAAGCCCTCTATGTACTTTGATGATAATGGCATTGGTTGTCGAACTCCTCTACCATGCACTTTTACTTAAATTTTTAACATTACCATGAAATGACTCGAGATGTTTGAGAGTGGTTCCAACCTCATTGGATTTCATATGGAGAAAGTAGAATTTTAGATTTCACTCGAAATCCAGCAAACTTAACAATTTTTCAAGATTTGAGGATTGGGGGGATTGCACGTTTCCATTGGATTTTGTCATGTAGGAGGGTATGGAGCTAGTATTTAATAAATAGCACCAAGCCCTCTATGTACTTTGATGATAGTGGCATTGGTTGTCGAACTCCTCTACCATGACTCTACTAAAAATGTACCCATCACTCAAAGGAAATGTTGACATGACATGCTACGTTTTTTCTATCTTATTTTAATGCCTAAATGGTTATATTGATGGCGAAGACCCCAATTTAGGCAATTTTTTTGATGATATGTAGGCATTTGTTGTAGCATGATTTTTTTTGGATGCTAGAGGCCATCTAGAGCTTATTTGTTGATGTATTTTCGGTTCAGAGATGGATTTCACTCGATGCTATTTTGGTTATGTGCACCTTTACATGCTATGTAAATGAAAACTTTTGCATATTTGTATATAAATGGTTTGGATTCATATGGATGCAACACATGAATATATATGTTTTTCTTTAAAATATGTATATTTTATGTGTTTTTGGTAAACCAATTTTTTTTTTTTTCCCGGTTTTTTACCAGTTCTGACTGGTTCTTGATCCACAAGGTTTTTCGGTTCGATCACCAGTTCAGTTCTAATAATATTGAGCCTTACATCTTCGGTGGTATATCTTAATCCAAGATTGATGGTCCCATGCAAGTACCTGTTGACGGGGCTGGACCCGTCAACATGTCAGGGGTTCTCCCTAGTAAGAAGTCCCAACTAGACCTCAGACCGTTTGGTGTAGGAGTCCCAGCAGTGGGTCGTACGGTATTGCCTTGACTGCGGTTTCGCACAAAGGCAAGTAAAATGTCCCTGTTGGTAGCAAGGGTGTGACGTATGCGGCAAGTCAAGGAAGGTGCATAAGCGGTTCTAACACACGGAGGGTGGGGTGAGTGCGCCCCTTGGAAACCTGTGAAAGCATGGAGTTAAGAAGGGAACACACGAGCAAAGATGCATCACAACATGGAAGGCAAGTAAGCTAGCAATCCAAAGTGATGGTTAAACCAATAACACATTTTAGTAAGATTCATACATACATATACAGAAAATAGCTACACATGCATGTGTAAGCAAACAAATACATATATCATTTAGAGTAAACAAGATAGCTGAAATACAATACGACATATGCATGAAACGTGTTGGCTCTGTTATATTAAAAAGTGTAAGTTCCAGTCATACAATACAACCATGACCAACCACTAGTTCCGACAACGGAACGTTATAGTTACTGCCGCCTGCTCCTCCAAAGAGATATATTATCTCTGCACAGTGGAGAAGCCAAGGCTCGTTACAATACTGTCCAAACTCTCTCTAAGATACTCCTATCGGAAGCTTGGCTGACCAAAAGCCTATACAATGAGTTATGAGGGACTATTTATAGCAAAGGGTGGGGTGACCCTTGACATTCCCCTTTGTGACCATTCATCTACCCTCATGACTCTTCAACTACTCTATGACTGTTACATTCAACTATCAACACATGTACCCATGTGAGACAAAATGGCTTGAGCAAGCCATGCAAGACATCACTGACACTCAGACTGTTGTGGTGAGACCAACGCTTCAACATCCTTGTGATGGTCGACGGTGGCGAACTGATGCCAAGCTTGGTCGTCTGTGTTGGTGTCCGTGCGCTTAATGGTGACATCCTGCTGAAAGCGAACTCTTGCCTCCATTGCATAGGGTACACTGATATGGCTCCTCTGTCCAACTCGTCTAATAGCATGCACATGGTCGTCCTGGGTGCGACCGGACCGACAAGACACTGATGCATAGTGTTTGCGTTGATCTCCAAGCATGTGCTGGTGGCCATGCGCATCAACTTGTCGGAATACATGTTCAGATCTAGTTGGACTTGCTTCTTGCCTTTGTCTCAGTGAGTGTGCCAAAAGGGTGGGATCGCATGCGTACACACAATGACATGCATGCTGCTGAATTCCCTTGCATGTGATCAACAACACTGCTCACCTTGTCTGCTTCATGCCAACTGCTGGGATGGATCTATAACTTGTACAGGCACAGTTTCATTTGTTTGTGCATGTTGTGCCCCCTGCTATACCTGTTCCTACTGTAATTCATTCTCTCGTCTGTGTAGCTCCTGTTCTTCCTTGAGTTGTTGCTTTAGCACATGCAACTCCTTCTCTGTTTCTCTCTCTGCCTTCGTGCAATCTTCATGTCGTGCCGTCACCTCATAGCCTCAATCTCCAAAGCTGGTTTCGTCATGAGTGGATCTGCTTTGAACTTGCAACTTTGCTCCACCTCTATGTTGTCAACAACCTTCCTCTTGCATTCGTCGCGTGCAGGTGTGCTGCCTTCCGTTGTTGCTGATGGTGTTGCTCGCTGTGATGCTGTTGCCATTCATCTTGATATTCTTGTTCATGAACAACTTGATGTCTTCATGGATAGGCAAGTTCATAGACACTTGATCGATTGCATCTCCAGTTGTGCTTTGAACGGTGTCTTTGACTCTGCTCTCCTGGAATCCATTGTACCTGTGTTGTTGAGAGGCAAACAAACACCTTCGATACCTGAAGACGTAGCAACACTCATGACAAGCTAAGTAACCGGATTCGTCCTATAGGCCCACGAATCCGAATCTGTCGTGTCCGACATGATTCTCTCGAAATTCATGTCCAAAAACCATGACACGTCGTGTCCTTTTTTGCCACGTCGAATCTGACTGCGTGTCACGATTTTGGGAATCGTGTCCTGTTTTTCAGGACTCGCTAGGCGGAAAAAGTGACCTGCACGGGTATGAAAAGGGCGTATTTGCTCATTACAGCCACACATATTTTCATTTGGCAAGTGGAGAAGGGTTTGTAGCAAGGAGTTAAGGGAGTAGAGCATTCAGCAAGGAGATTCAAGCACCAGGTAAGTGCATTTCACCTCCATTTTTTTGCATTTCTTACAGCAGTTTGTATATGATTTTTTGTTTACAAATTTGTGCATGCTTTGTTCATTTCTTTTACAGTATTCATGGCTCAATCAAAGGCAGCAGTTAGGGGGCAAAGGAAGGGCAAGAATGTCATGGGTGGAGATGCCCCTCCTCCCCCAATATCATCAGAGTTTGCTGCAAGTAATGTTGAGGGAAGAGGAGGACCTAAAGACAATGATAAATATCCATTGTGGAAATATGTCACAAGAGAGGATGGGCCAAACACCAAGGGAAAGGGAGGAGGCAATGTGCAATGGAAATGCAACTTTTGTCACATTTCTTTCAAAAGCACATATTACCGTGTGAAATCACATTTGTTGGCTTTACCGGGTTGTGGGATTGGAGCTTGTAAAGCTATTTCTTTACAAAAGAGAAAAGAATTGGAAAAGGAGGCCAATGTTGGTATGGAACATGTGGCTTCAAAATCAAGAAAACCCAAGAATGAAGACCCCTTCCATTTTTGAGGAAAGCCACCACCAAATTTCCATTTGAGAGTTCTACTTCTACTGGGGGACAAGCATCAAAAAGAAGAGCACTTGGTCCAATGGACAAGATTTTCCAAAAAGAGAGACGGGAAGAGCTTGATCTCACCATTGCCTTCTTCTTCTATCAAAACTTCATATCATTTAATGTTGCACATTCACCTCTATTTATTGAGATGTGCTGAGCTCTAACTCAAGGGGCTCCAGCAGGGTATGTGCCTCCTGGGTCAGAGAAGCTGAGAACCACATTGTTGACGAAGGCAAAAAAAGAGGTGCAAAAAATGCTTGAGCCTATTGTAGCATCATGGCCAACATCTGGGGTTAGCATTGTTTCTGATGGATGGACAGATCCAACACGACACCCAATCATCAACTTCATGGTGTCTTCCTTGAGTGGTCCAGTTTTCATGAAAGCAGTGGATAGACTTGGCAAATATAAGGATGCACAATTTATTGGTGAGTTATTTATTAAAGTTATTGAAGACGTAGGTGTTGATTCTTGTGTGCAAATCATTATAGATAATACACCTATTTGCAAAGTTGTTGGCATGATTGTGGAAGCTAAATATCCACAAGTGTTTTGGACACCTTGCATTGTCCATTCATTGAACTTAGCACTGAAATCCATTGCTTCTGATGTGCTTTGGATTGGAAGCGTTATTGAGGATGCAAGACATATTCGTAACTTTGTGCAAAATCATACAAATGCCCTCACTATCTACAAGGAGTACACCAATCTATCATTGTTGAAGATTGCTGATACACGGTTTGCATCTTCATTCATGATGTTGAAGAGGTTGAGGGAGGTCAATATCGCTCTTGGGTCCATGGTTATTTCTGAGTTTTGGTCTTCTTGGAGAAAGACAGATCAGGGAGCCTCTAAAAGAGTGAAGGACACAGTGCTAGATGATGCTTGGTGGGAGAGGGTAGATCTAGTTATTCGGATCATGGACCCTATCATTTCTTTGCTTCGATTTGCATATATAGACAAACCCATCCTAGGAGAGGTTTATGAGGGATGGGATTCCATGATTGAGTCTGTGAGGAGCATTATTCTACAAAGTGAGTGCCCCGAGTATGAGACATCACCAGAGGCCTTCTGTGATACCATACATGATATTCTTGTCAGCAAATGGGACAAGAATTATACACCTTTACATTGTTTGGTTCACTCATTGAACCCCAAATACTACAGCCATGAGTGGTTGAATGGTGGACCTTCCCGTAGATTCCCTCCTCACGTGGATGGTGAAATCTCAGAGGAGAGGAAAGGCATTCAGGCGGATTTATCAGGATAGTGCATTGCTTGCTGAGGTGGAGGATGCCTTTGCAAAGTTTTCCACTGGCAGTGGTCGATTTGGAGGTTATGATGTGATTAGAGACAGGGTGGCTAAGGAGCCCTATTCTTGGTGGGCAAGTCATGGGGCAACAAGCCCTCCTCTTCAGCAGTTATCCATGAGGCTCCTCTCTCAGGTGACTTCATCCTCTTGTTGCAAGAGGAATTGGAGCACATATGGGAATTTGTGTAGTGTGAAGAAGAGCAGGCTTGAGCAGTCCAGGGTAGAGACAATGGTGTATGTTAACACCAACCTTCGTCTTATTTACAGGCAGAGGGAAGAGTGGTTGAGGGGAAAGACAAAGATGTGGGATGTCTTTCCTGATGATATGGGTCTGGACACCAGTGTTGAGTTGGCATTGGCCAACATGGATCTCAATGATTTAGTGCTAGAGCCTATTAGATTTGATGACTTAGAGGGGTCAACCTCCACACCAGCAGATGCAGAGGCAACTATGGATACAGGGGAGGAGGAGGATGCAAAGGAGAGCAGTGGGGACCATGATGATGAGGACATTGATGCTAATTCTGATGCTGATTGATGCCTTGAGGCTTGTATACTTGTAGTTGTTTTATATTTTCGATTTCTATTTGCCATTGGCATTGCACCAGCACTACCTATGTAATACATTTTGATTTGATGACTTAATGAGAAAACTACAGTTGTCATTGTGTTTATCTTACTATCTTGTAGTTGTAAGTTGTCTTTCAGTTATGAATTATGAATCATGATTTAATAGATTTATCATTTATGTGACCAGTACCACTGACATGTATTTGAATTTTGTATGTACTATGCATGCTAATAGCTATAGATGAAGATCTATGTTTGAAATCAATAAATTTGTATCATTAATTAAAATTTGTGTAAGAAATATCTATTTTTTAATATATATATATATATATATATATTTTAATAACATAATATATAACGAATCCTACGTGTCCTGTTCTCAGGGTCAACGTGTCCGAATCCGACACCACGAATCCCGAATCCCCGTGTCAGGTGACTTAGATGACAAGCAATGTGTTAGTCGAAAACCAAAACAAACTGAAGGACTGACATGCAACATACCTATGTGACTGTATTTTCACTGGGAGGCTAGGAGACTGATTGCCAAAACTGCGCAAGGCACAGTTCAAGCTGTGAGGAGGTTGACTGACTGCTGGAACTGCACAATGCACTTCCCAGCCTGGCCTGCTGAGGACTGAAACTGCGCAATGCGCAATTTCAGTTAGCAGCGACATGCAACCAGCAAACTGCATTGTGCAGTTTTTGGGGCTAGCAGGACACTGGCTCCAAGAATTGGGCAATGCAAGCCTGGAGGTCAGTGTTGGGCCAGACTTGTGCAATTTTTGGAGGGAAGGTAGAGCCTTCGCTTTCGAAAATGCGCAGTTTTAGCCGGGCAAGGCACGGTCCGGGCCAAGGTAGCCCAGATCAGCTGACGGGCAACTGAAAACATGAGAAGTCTGAATGCACGATGAGATGAGTGCAAACAAGAGTGAATGATCATACATGCAAACAATAAGTGCAGGATTCAGAAAACGGGAAAGCATGCATGTGTTTGAAGCGAGTCGCCACAACGGCGACTGTCGGTGCAAAAACAGTGTCATGCATGCGACATCAAAGAGACGCAAACAAAACCGAAAAGACGCCTGTACAAGTTAACATGCATGCAAACAACAACAAGCATTCACAAAAATCAAACAGACAACACTCACACAAGCCGAAACACAAAAAGTGACAGAAATGCAGCGCAAGACATGCGAAGCAGGCTTACCTCGAAACAACTGAGCTGAATGTGTCTACGACTCCTAGATGCGATGTGGGATGTAATAGCTACAAGATTGGTGCGAGGAATGAGCTCTGCAACATCCGGAAAATGAGTTTTGATAAAATCGAGGTTGTGACGCGCATGCCACAAATCTAAGAAAAGCGACACTTGGCGAGAGGTTTCTAAAATGATCCTTGCATGTAACCTCTAGCTGCTAAAAATAGATCCCTGAATCAAGGGATGCCTTTGTATGCTGCCTTGGGAAAAGCAGTCCATGCATGCAAATCAGTTTTGTTTGGTCTCGGAGGAAACTGGTCAACCTGAAGGCACATGCATCGGTTTGCGAGCCTGGGATGAAAATCTGTGCAGTTTCTGGGCTGCGCAGAGATGGCTGTCCCAGAGGGATTGCGTAATTTTTGGGAAGAAAAGGTGACTGTCTCCCAAGATTGCGCAATTTATGGGCTGAGCAGCTGTCCTAGGTCAAACTGTGCAATTTTCTCAAGGAAGCATGTCTGACTGTATTGCGCAATTTCTGAGCCCAGCAGGTTGCCTGGCTGGATTTGCGCAATTTCTGCTAGTTGCTAGGTTGGCTGTCCCAAAGAGATTGCGTAATTTCTGGGGGCAGCAAGTGACTGCTGCCCAGAATTGCGCAATTTCTAGGCTGAGTAGCTGTCCTGGGATGAATTGCGCAATTTTTTAGACTGTCAGGAAGAATTGCGCAATTCTGGAGCCCAGCTGGGTTTGCACAATTTTTGGGAGGAAGGATGGTTCCCCTCCAGAATTGCGCAATTCCTAGAGGGAGCTGCTTAACCAGCAACTGACACCAAGTCCGGAAAGCAACCTGTGAAGGAGGTGAAACAAACTTGCATGCACAGGCTGACAAGACTCTATGAAACAACTAAAGTTGATGTGCTTGATAGTGCAAGACATGCTGCCAAGGATGGTCGGTAGGGAGGCTCCAAAACAAAGCTAAGGAAAAATTTTGGAGGGTGGTTGTAGCCGCTACAACAATACCTTAACATATGATTTGTAGCAAACCAGTGTGCATGAGCAGGCTTAATCATGTATTGACAAAGAGTATTGTCTATAAAACATATATCTGGTTTATTGTTTACTAAGAACATCAGTGCCCCAATCAGTTGACGATACTTAGAATCAGGTCTTGCATCTTTACCACAAAGCTTCTTGAAATTCATTTCCATTGGAGTATTCATGGACTTACACTCAGTCATGCCAATCCTTTCTAGTAGTTTGACAATTTATTTTCCTTGAGAAAGGAAAATCTCACCAGATTTCTACCATACCTCTAGGCCCAAAATGTATTGCATCAAACCAATATCTTTTATTCCAATTCAGAAGCTAACTCCCTCTTATACTAGAGAATAAGAGGTTTAGTACTGTCAGAAATAAATCATGAACATATTGTTGAAGAAAGTGTAACTAGGTTCGGTCTTCATAATGACATGTAATTATGACTGATGTAAATGATGTAATAAAGAGAACAAAATTATTTTTGTATGCCTTGCTGCATGGGTTTCATGAGCAAGACGTTTATTTATTAGTGGCTTTATTAGTGGTTCAATGTCATGTATGAAGAAGCTCTTCTTGAGCATGAGAAAAATATATATGAGTCTATGTAGCCCTCCAAATGACAAGCACAATTGTCTTCGTCATGTTGTCCTGCAAAATGAATTAAATACAATCATGTTGGCTCACTTATGGAGACACACTCATTAGCATGGCATGTCGGCTTATTATGGAGACGGAACTACTATAAATACCCTGCTGAGATTTTCGTATTGTATAGTACAAGAGCTTGGATGCCTCTGAAATCTCGTGGGTAATTACAGTGGGTACAATTAGGTACAAAATTCAGATCTCCTGTAATTTTCGGATGGGTACAATGAGGTACAGAATTCAGATGGACAACATCTCTGTGCTTTTCAGATGGGTACCACAGGGATGAAGTCTCGACATCCTCACAATCATGATGATCACAGTCTCGGCGTAGTTGTGATGATGAAGATCTCAGTGTTGGAAGAGTACATATTCACAGTCTCAGCATAGTTGAGATGAGAAGGATTACAATGATCCCACAATAATATACTCTCGACATACTATACACAGTCATGATCTTGGCATTGTGATAATCATGGTCTCGGTCATAGTCATGATGAAGACAAAGTCATAGTGAAGATCTCGGTGCAACTATATATACATATCTCAGCATAGAGATCTCATTGTTATGTTGAAGATCTCGGTGGTGCAACAATGATCTCAGTGCAACAATGGTGCAATTGTAAATGATCTCGGTGGTACAGTGGTGAAGGCCTCGGTATTGAAGCAGTGGTGACTTCAGTGGCAGTGATGATGATCTCAGCAATGACGAAGAAGAGGATTGGTGTCTTGGTCTTGGAGTGGCCTAATAGGTCAAAGGTCATGGTCTTGGTATTCGTCAATTGGAATCTCTATAAGAAGAATTTTGTGCGGGTTTTCCTCTCAAAGATTGAGAAGTTTTGTCCCTAGCAGAAATCCAACATCTTGTGTTCTTGTCTCTTTGTTTTGGTATCTATTTGATGAACTAAGAAGACACACTCTAATATTAAAGATTGTGCTAATAAGAAAAATTAAAAACACCTCACAAATAGTTATCATGACTAGAAGAATCACATCAACCTACATTGCCCTAGATTCTTCAACACATAAATCAAAGACATACCTTGGATTGTCGTAAAGTGAGATTTGGATCTGCATTGCTTTAGGTAAAACCAAGCTTCATCAAGAAGTTATCTATGTGAGCATACCAAGCTCTTGGAGCTTGCTTCAAACCATAGAGGGCTTTCTTCAACCTACATACATGAGTTTTTGGATCATGTACTTCAAATCCTTGTGGTTGCTCCATAAATACTTCTTCTTTAAGGAAGTTATGTAGAAACGCAATCTTCACATCCATTTGGTGAGACCATCCTTGGCTAGCAGCTAGAGCTACAATAGATCGGATGGTGGTGTAATGAGCAACAGGTGCAAAAATTTCGTCTAGTCTATTCCCTCTTTATGCGAGAAACCTCTAGCCACAAGTCTAGCTTTAGATTTTTCAATACTGCCATCAACACCATGTTTAATTTTATACAACCATTTAGAAGATACAACAGATTTATCTTGGAGTCTTAGAACTACTTCCCATACATCACTATGAATGATGTATTCATATTCTTCGGCCATTGCATCTTTCCGCACTTGAGCCTTTACAACTTATTAAAAGTGCACGGTTCAACTTGAAAAATGTTTCTCATGGCTACAACATATCCTTGGAATTGACAAGGTTTCTTGCTTTCTCTGAAAGTTCCTTTGGGGGCAGCATGTTTATCAGCGTCTTGAAGAGTGTCATGGAGCCATAAAGGTCTCCTTTTAGAAGGAGGATCACATGGTGGAGGATCCAAAGGATCCATGGGCTCCATGTGTTCATCAACAAGATCAGTTTAGCTTCAGGATCTTCTTGTATTTCAAATACATCATCTTGACTATCAACATTAGCAGGAGGAAGGGGAGTGTCTCTTGTTTTTCCAAGAGCTGCATCTTCTTTAAATGTTATATCCCTGCCAAATTCTATATTTCTTTGACCAGGTATGTACATTTTGTAAGCTTTAGAATTCTCACAATAACTAACAAATGTACCTTTCTTACCTAAAGCTTCCAACTTGTTCCTTTTCTCTTTTGGGACATGGAAGTAGACAGGACAACCAAATATTCTTAGGTGCCCAACTTCAGGCTTCTCTCCGGTGAAGACTTCTTCAAGAGTCTCGTTGTTTAGGGCATAGTGAGGAGATCTATTTTGGGCATAGACAACTATGTTCGCAGCTTCTCCCCATAAAAACTTTGGCAATTTCTGATCATGCAACATAGCTTTGACTGCTTCCATGATAGTTCTATTCTTTCTCTCGGGCACACCATTTTGTTCTGGGTTATACGGTACAATGGTCTCTTTTTTTATTCCAGTTTCCTTGTAGAAGTTAATGAAATCACTGGAAGTGAACTCTCATCCATTGTCAGATCTGAAAATCTTGATCTGCTTTCTAGTTTGATTTTCTACTAGAGCTTTGTAATCTTTGAATATGTTAAAAGCTTGACTTTTATTTTTCAGAAAATAAATCCCTGTTTTGCGAGAAAAATCATCCACAAAGATAATATAATACAAGTAACCACCAAGAGAAGTTATATGCATTGGTCCACATAAGTCAAAATGTACAAGATGTAATACCTGACCGGTTTGACTTTTGCTTGAAGAGAATGGTCCCTTCACTTGCTTACCACTTGCGCATCCTTGGCAAATGCCATCATGATCAGATCTAATTTCTGACATTTCGGAAGCTATCTTTCTCACACGAGGTAATGTTTTGTCGTGCAAGTGAGCGAACCTTCTGTGCGAACATTCACTTTGATGATTGATGTCATGGATCAGTGCATGAATAGGCCTTCCATTGATTTTTTATAGACCTTCACATCTAGATCCCAAAGTGAGGGCATCTCTCATGTTGGATCTCGATGGCCAAGTGAGAACTTTACCATTTATGAAAACAATTTTCATTCCTTTATCTTCCAAAGCTGATATGGACACAAGATTCTTCTTTAAACCAGGTACATATAAAACTTCTCGAAGATCAAAGTTTTACCTTGATCTAGATGGAAAGAAACGAAACCAGATCCCTTTATGGGATATGTAGAGTTATTTCCAAGAATGATATTCAACTAGATTAGAGAGTACTTCTTTGTAACCAGTAAAGTGCCTTGAAGCACCACTATCAACCACTCAACTATCCCAAGAATCTGCAGTAGGTGAACTAGAAAGAGCAGAAACAAGAAAGTACTCTGCTTGAGTCTCAGCTGCATTATTATTATACCTTTGGGTCCTTGAGGAATGATAGTTTCCTCTGTGAGTAGAAAGTGCTTCTCTTCTTCTTTTGTAATCAAATTTGTTGGAACGATTGTTGAAGTTATATTTTGATGCTCTTTTGTTTTCTGAACAGTGATGAGCATAGTGGCCATGCTTGCGACAATTTTAGCATTGGACTTTTGATAAGTCTCTGTTCCATTGAGAGGAGCTATCGGGAGAAGATTTTCTTGAATAGTGCATTCTTCTTCTTCCTTTCTTATTTTTTCCTTGTACAACAAAGGCAGTAGGTTCCCCCTCCTCATGCTTGAGAATTCTCCCTCTAAAAATCGTTTTGGCTTCTTATTGACTGCACTTTCCCAGGAGCTCATCAAATGTAGGAAACTTGTCATTATTACTGATGATAGTAATAAAAGTTTCCCAAGAAGAAGGAAGACCTCCAAGCGTAATCAATACCAATTCTTTATCAGAAACAACTTCACCAGAAGTTGACAATTGATCTTTGATTTTTGATATCCTCATGAAGTATGCTTGAATGGTTTCTCCTCTGTTCATTTTAACATCCTTGAGTTGATTCTTCAGAGCAATAATTTGACTCAAGTTGTTCACTTGGCACATTCCAATCAATTTGTCATACATTTCTTTGTATTTCTTCAAATTGGAGACATAAGTGATGAGGTGGTTTCCAAGAGAGTCAAGGATAAATTTTTTAGCCTTGACTTCTCATTTCTTGTATTTAGATTTAATAGCAGCATTGGAGTTTTCAATTGGGTCTGCTACCTCTCCTTAAATGTACTGTAGAACATCATGTTCCTCAAGAGTAATATCCAATCTGGCATTCCAAGGGTAGAAGTTTAAAGCATCAACCAACTTCTCTTCGTTCTTAATGTAGGAGGAAGACGTCTTGATCTGCTCAAAATTTCAACAACAAATAGAAAGGGACAAGAGATATTTCAGCTGTAAATAAGATATTTCAGCAGCAAAAGCAAAGAGAAATTTCAACATAAAATGAGCAACAAGTAGAAGGAACAAAAAGAGATATTTCAGCAGAAAGAGAGATGCAAATGGAGCAAACAACAAACTATATTTCAGCAGCAAAAGCAAAGAGAAATTTCAGCAGAAAATGAGCAACAAGTAGAAGGAACAAAAAGAGATATTTCAGCAGAAAGAGAGTTGCAAATGGAGCAGACAACAAACTATATTTCAGCAGAAAGAGAGTTGCAAATGGAGCAGACAACAAGCTATATTTTAGCAGAAAGAGAGTTGCAAATGAAGCAGACAACAAAATATATTCCAGTAGAAAGAGAGCTGGAAATGGAGTTTGTCTTCACCAAAACTCTGATACCATGTTGAAATTCTGATGTTTTGTGTTGTTACAATCACTTAAATTCATAACTTCTTTATGCTGCAAAATAAGTCAAGTAATTGTAGATAGAACATAAACCATATAAACCATATGCACAATGGAAGAAAGTCAAGAAGTCAATGAGACACAGAGAAGTTAGGTCAATGACCAGGGCAAAACCCACAAGGGGAAAACCCAACTAGATTCTTCTTCTATTAGAAATCAATTGTTCAACAGAGATACAAAGTACAATGAGAGAATGAAGAAGTTCACCCAAATCTGAAGAAGATCTCTGATAGCAGTAGCTGATGCAAACACTGAATCACTTTGGCTCTCCAAGATCTGCTCTTGCTCTTCAAGACTCTCTCTCTCTCTCAATCTTCCTCTAGACTCTCCAACTCTCTCTTTCTCAAGTTCGAATTCTCCTTTCACAAGCACAAGTAAGTGTGTCAAGTGAGGATGAGAGGCAAATATATAGGAAGAGCAAGGAGGTTGAATTCATGAGGTAACTCCTATCCCTTGAGGAGGAGTTACATATGCCAAAATGGGAGTGTAACTTATGCCATAAAGGAGAGGAGTTACACTTATGCATTTAGTAGAGAAGTGTAACTTATGTATTAAAGAGGTGTAAGAGGAATCTTTTTATGATGATTTATTAAAGTATGTAACAAAGTGTAAGAGGTGCGTAAGAGCATTAAAGAGAGAGAGAGTAACTTATGCATTAATTGAGGGGAGTTACATATGACATGATTGAGTTTCATGATTGAGAGATTTGAATTTCTTTTTAATAATAATATAATAATATCATAAAGAGGATAATAGTAATATTGATGATTAAGTTAACAATTAAACAACTGAGATTGACTAAGGACAAGTTAAGTGATTTTCCATCATATATATATATATATATATGATTACAAATTAATGGAAGGTGATTTACTATTTTTGGAAAGTCATGGTTGCAAAGATAGACATGACTTTCTATTTTTAGAAAGTTACTTTAGAAAAGTCATAAATGAAATTATATTCAAGGAAATTCATCCCATAGCTACCAATTTTCAATAATTTTGGTCCATCCAGTCCTTCCTTCAAGGCAAACGTCTCTCTCTCATGGGGATTTGTGCAAACCATCAAGGTTTCAAATTTCTTTGTCATGGATCTAGCTGTTAGCACTTGGATCTAGCCGTTTTCACTTGGAGAGGGGTCTATCTCTCTCATTTTTCTATTTAAGGAGGCTCTAAGCTCCTCATTGTATCATCATGCAATCAAGCTCTTGGATGGAAGCTCTGCTTTGTACTGAAAATATTTTTGAGCTAATAAAAGAAAGAATTTGGGGGTGAAATCTTTTGTGGTATTATTCTTCCATGACTATGGTAATATTTTTTTGATTCTCTTGTGTTTAATATTCTATTAGTGCTAGAAATTGTCATTTCCATTTTCTGTTTTGGATTTATTGGTGTATATTTATCTTACATTGATATTTAAATTAGAGACATACTTTAGATCTGGAAGCGCTAATGGGTTTTTGGTTGAACCCCTAGTCTTCTTTTTCATTTTACTATCTAATCCCATTTGGATCTAACAACATATTTTGGAAGTGTGTAGAATTTTATTTTATTTATTTATTGATTTATTTTCTTACTCAGATTTTGAGCGTTCGGGGACGTTTTCAGTTGAACCAACCAAGTCTCAAGGATAGAAGTGGAAGAACCCACATAGAGCTCTCTTAAAAGCTTATCATAAGATCATTATAAAGGGAGTTTCCTTGCCATAGCTTGTATATTTTATCATTAATGATTCAGACCTATTTATTTATGTGCTTAAATTGTCAGATCTAGTTATTTTAGAGCTTCTCTTTTGCTACCCAAGAGCACAGGTGTCCTCACACTCTTTGGGCTAGTAGATTTGTAATTTTTTTGTATACTTTTCTAACCCTTGTTGTATATAAACTTCATTCTTTGTATATGCTTGTGATCAAACTTCTTATGTTGTAGATCTAAGTCTCTCTCTTTTGATTTGCGCAAATCTTTAGGGAGGATTGAGATCCAAGGGTTTTAAAGGGATTCTCTTGGAGGCTTGAGGATAAATCGAGTCACATTTTTTGGGGTCCGTCCATACCTTTGTTCCTTGATAAAAGCCCTCATAAATTTTTCTTGCATATCTTCTTACAAAGAGCTTGACGAATAGGGTTTTCAAGTGGATCTGAAGAGATCTTTGTTTGAAAGCTTGGAATAAATTCATATCGAAATTTTTTGAGAATCCATCTACATTTTTGGAGCCTTTTCTCTCCTAGCAACAAGCATAGGAGAGGCTTCTCTTCTTGGACATGAAAGTTTCTTTATGCAAAATTATCTTGAAGAGAGCAAAGCATTTCTAAGGCTTGGGAATTCTAAGATTTGATTTTTGGAAGCTTGATAACTTAAAGTTTTAATTTTTGGAGGCTTCTATCTCTTAGCCGCAAGCATTAGAGGGTTCTGCCATTAAACCCTTGCGTAAAATTCTATTCCCTTGCACGTTTGGTAGCTTGAATGAGATACATTTTTGGAAGGGAGAGCAAAATTATATTTGGAGGAAATTCGATTTCTTTCTTGAGGGAAAATTTTATCATTTAATTTCTTGTAAAATCATTATTAAATGTTTCCCTCTTTATTTTAAAGAGGGGTATTAAAACTCTATTTGTAAACCCTCAAGAATTTTAAAACGCTCTCTCTTGTCTAATAGGGTTCTTTTGTAATCTTAATAATAAAGGAATTTTTTCCTTGAGGGAGCTTGGGTTTTTCCCCATGGTATCCCATCCCCTTGTTTAGGAGGAGGATTTCTTGAGTAGCATTAGCTTTTTCCTTTTTGCATTAGTTAGGTTAGTTCGCTTTCTTGTTCATTGTTTAACTTCTTAGATCTAGATCTAATTTCTCATCATTAGGCAATTTGATAACCACTTGATCTAATTGGCATTTGGATAACTCTCATCTTAATCTTATTTGCAATTTTTGTTCAAGATCCAACTTATATTTGCTCATTGAATTGATCTTTCTAACACTTAGATCTATGTTCAGGAAATTCTCTTTCCTTGATCTCATTGTTATCGACTCCATCGAGCAATTCACACTTGTTTAATTGAGAGTTTATCTTGCTTCATTGGTCATAAGGCACTCTTAATGCACATCTAATCCATTAAATTATTCATTTTATGTGACGTGTTATTTTACTATTGGCATATTTGAAGTATTTCACTTTGAAGCACTTTGTCTCAATTAACATATCTATCATCTCATTTGAAGCATATTGTTCAATAGTAGATCTCATCGAAACACTTGTTTTGGATCTCATTCCTAATTTGCACTTTAGATCTAATTTTCATTATCTAAAATTCAGCTCCAAGCATAAGCTTGGTTAATAGAAATTTATTACAACCTTCCCCAACTGTCATTCAATTCTATAAATTTGAGTTGGGAGTGTTACCGCTCAAACTAGCAGGGGTCCTAGGAGGGGATCCTATAGAGAAACTACTAGGTCGAAGGGCAACAATGGAGCGATAGCCCACTGTCACCTCAGCTAAGGTTCCCTGCTTTTTACGGACTTTCACCGATGGGAGGAGTCTCGGTATGAGAGGAATCACGAGAAAGGATGGATCAATGATAAGATATGGGTGATTCCTAAAGCTTGTTTACAAGAGAGGCTCAAATAATTGGCTTGCTTGCTTTAGAAGCAAGGTGATGGGCTCTCTAGGAAGGGCTAAGAGGATTCTTGAACCTAGGTTTGGAGGATATGCCTTAACAAGGGGGCTTCCTATACCTAAGGATCCTTATGGATAAGGGTCTTCTATGTAATCCTTGTGGAAATGGAGTTTCGAAGTTGTGGGACCACACATAGCCAAGTGGACCCAAAACTAGGTTAGGGTATGGAGTTGATCAACCAAGGAGAGACTTGACCTAATTAGGGGAAACAATAGGATCGAAGGACAAGTTTTCTTTTGAGATTTGAATGCAATGATCCAAGTGAGGTCACTAACCCACATCAACCTAGGGCAACAATTGGTCTTATGACTAGGGCATGCTATATCTCAGGATTCCACCGCCGGATTTGCTTGAAACTTGGAGGACCCTAGAGAAAAGGCCAGCACAGTAGTGGACCAAAAATCAAGGAGTTTGAATGGCTACAATAAAATTTGTTGGATGCCCTAGGTGACCCTCTAGGCTTAGGCCTAGAATTTGGAAAAGTGAAAAAAAAGAAGTAAATTTAAGCACCAAAGGATACGAGGATCAATGCCTTAGTGCTTGGGCCTAATGGAGTCAAGATACACATAGATTGAGAATTTCTGTGAGCTAAGGAGCCCTAATTGATCTTTACTAACCTCTCCAAGGGCAACAACTAGGTCAATAGGGATTTACACTTCAAATTTGCGAAGGAGACAAAGTTTTGAGGTCTTCAACCTAAGAGGTGCCTCTAGGAACATTCACCCAATCCCTCAAAGCTCAACGCATGCATTTAATCACTTGTTCAAGGTCCCAAAAGAATTTCGCATTACATTAACCCATACAAGAACAATGATAACAAGATACATGCATTTGACAAGTAAGATAACAAGAATAACATCAAAATTTTGACTTACATGAGAGACAAAGTATATCCATTCATCAATTTCGCATTAGAAAGAAGCTCCAAAGACAATAGCGAAAATCCAAACATCATAGTGCATCAAGAAAGCTCCAAAAATTATCCCAACAAAAAGTGCAAAAATATCTCAAGAGATACTAATCCAATCCAAGTGATGATGAGAGAAATGAATCACCTCTCATCAATTTATACCATCTCTAATTAGTTCAATTTGCCTAATTAAGCCCCAAATTATAAAATAATGTGCAATAATAACATTCCTTGTGACAAGCCCACCAAGATAGCTCAATAACATAAGAATAAGCCTCTCAAGAGGGCAAAATAATCAATATAATGAGTAGTTGGGCCATTGAGAATTCCTAATGAAGTCCAAAGTGCGCCATGGTGAGCGAATGGACTCCAAACATAGTGGACAAGGGGTTGGCTCCTTGTTTCCCAAGTAAGTCACATGTGGTGCTCCCAAGTGGGTGTGGGGGCACAACTTACAAGGACATCCTCATGGGTCTCCAAGTGGATTGATAATGCCTGTAAACCATCTGTAAGGGCTAGGATGATGACATAAGCCCTCCATTTGTCTCCTATAGTGAGACACATCCTCATCTAGACCGTAGAACATCCGCCAAGTGTATGGTGCAAGTGTGGAGCTGACTGTGCATGGTGAACCAGGTGCATCATCCTCATCCAAAAGGTGGAACACGAGCAATCATTGAGTGGTGCCGGGAATCCATGAAGTACTCTCTGCTATGGTGGAGGCCCATGGCTCTCCATGCTCACCTTACAAGTGCCAATGTGGCCCTCTAGAGGGCTTGGACCCTATATAGGGAGACCAAACCCCAAATGGAGACCCACCTCCAATCCTACATAAGATCCAATGCGTCCCCTTTGCCCTCCAATGCAACAATTCATTAGCATAATCAAGTAAAAGAGCTTACAAATCATGGAATCAGTGGGGCACTTCTTGGTGGCATGCCCTTCCATAGTGGGCTTTGATATGTACGAGTGTCTTCAAGATTAATAAGGGGGGTAACCAAGGACCCTATTAGGTGGTTTCGGGTTTTAAAGGGGGTGACATGTTCATGGTGCATCCATCAATGGGTAGGTGGCATGTGATATAGTGATGGGACAGAGTGGGGATCAGGCGAAGGCTCCAAGCCACATGTCATGGTACAAGGGTAGCTATGATGAGGGAAGCCCACACTTGCGTATATGAGTGTAGGAGGGAGAAAATCATGGTACATGAGCTACCTTGGCCTTTGTTTTTCCACCCTTCTTCATATGCCTTTTGCTTTTGATCGATTTTTCTTCATAACTGCTCGGGGCTCTAGGGGATGAGAGCATGATGTGTGGAATATAGCAGTAGATACCCTCTTTTGAGGCAGGGAAGCTCATTTCCCACCAGGGGTTGGAACAATCATGGGTTCCTTAATGTGGAGAGGGGCCATCTAGGGCCCATCGAAATGAGGGTGATGGCCATGAATGAGGGGTAGAGCTCATGTTTGGCCTTTGCCTACGTGCTAAATTTGTATGTCTTCGCCATCTTTTGCAGTTTGTGGTACATTTCCTGTTGTAGGTAGCCAAATTATGCTTTTTCTTTTCTTTTTAGTTGCATCAACCTCCAGGCATCGTTCCAGGCCCGACCAAAAATGTGGACAAGAGGGGGAGGATAACCCTATGTAGACCTAATGGAAAAATGTGGACCCAGATGGAAAAAGTGATGAATGGGGTTAAAATGAGAGGAGGGGAGTGATGTATATGGTGTCGGGAAGCAGGACCACGCAACCAAAATTGAGATTTCCCATGTAGTGCTATCCCTAAAGCTAATGGCCAGTAAAGGAGATCCCACGGGACTAGGATACAAGGCTAACTACCGAATCAGACAAAGGAGACAAGAGTACAAACCTAGCCCACTCTTTCCGCCGAATACCCCCACCAATCCATGCCCAAAAGTGTCCATGATAAGTAAACAAAATTACTCAACTAAACCAATGAAAAGTCATACCTTTGGGGTCAGGAGGCCCACCTTCAAACATGCGATCAAAACAGATGGGCGAGGGACTAGAAGGTTGGCTCAAGTGGCGGAGAAAATGACACATCGAGCTATCTAATGTTTGCAAGGAGCTGCTAGTTGTCGGTGGAGGACCATCTTGGAGAAAAATTATCTCCTAGGAGTATCACCCACAAAGTGGTGGGTAATAGGGAGCAAAAGTTAAAACACATGACCTCGAAGTTCTCTTGTGGCCGAGGCCTTGTAGGAACGAAGGCACGTGGGTTGTCTTAAAGTCTAGGTGGGTATCATTAATGAAGGACAAGTGCCTCTTCACCCTAGCCTTCTTGCAATTCACTTCAGGCCTTACCAAGTTTTGAGGAATTGAAGGGAAACCTCACTGTAGATTAGACATTTGATTAAAATTTACGAAGACCACTTGATTCACACACATAACAGTTTCTCATTTTTTGCATTGGTTATTATACAATTTGGATCATGAGCTTATAATTTACTTGCAAGCTTTCATCACAATTTCTTGTACTTGCCCCACTTCATTTTTTTATCTTGAGTATCTCTTTTAAAGTACGAGCTTTCTTTTCTTGCAAATCTTGTTGCTCATATCTTTGAGTTGTATATAATCTTCTTTCACTAACACTTGTTTTGTAGTTTCTCATTCTTGTGACTTGGAAACCATACTTCATTAGCAAGCATTGTGATTTTCTTATTGTGCATATATATCTTGCAAGTTATATATTTACAAGGCATTGGTCTCATACATTTGTCTTGCATGATATCTTGTTGATTTCATTAAAATTTGTTATGTTAATGTTTATATGCTCATAAACATTCATACTTGCTAATTAACCTTTATATTCAAGTTATATTGAATGATGATTGTCTCACCTCTTATCTCCTAGACCTTGTTATCCTTAAAAAGTTTTCCTTTTAGTGTTATTTGTTTAAGTTTCTAACTCTACTTAGTTAGAAACCCTCCATGCACTTTATTTGATTTATTCCTACCTACTTGTTATTTTACTTAACAAGTTATTTACAATGTAAATACTGAAAATAAACACTAGTGCATGCTCAACATATTACAGATCAACAACTAAAGGAAACAGAAACCAATGTTGCACTAATCGTTATCGGGCTTAAATCGGCACGGGGAAAAAATCGGAAAAAACGTAAAAATCGGGAAAAGATCGTAACATACAAAATATTCATTTTTTCAATTTTTTTAATATCTAAAGCATCTACAACATAAAATAAATATATTGACACATAAATATGATAAAAGAACTAATATATAAGATGTTTAATATCATTTCTAGTGCCACATCACACATAACAGTGAATCGTGTCCTGAATAGTAAGTCCTGACTCATGACTCCCAACTCAGCTTTAAAATATCAACAAAAAATATAATAATGTATCTCATATCATGAGTCATAATCTCATATACAATGAAATGAACCAAATAACTAAAGTCTAATGCTAATGATTTCCTTTGCCCCTCTAGATGTAGATGTTGGTGGAGTTGGCAGTAGACTCTGCTGTGCTCTAGAAGCTGAAGAACTAGGAGCTACAGGAGGTAGACCACGTCCTCTACTGGTGACAGGGTTTCCCAAAAAATTGCGATTTTTTCGTAAAAATCGCCCATTTTTTTTTTGCGATTTAATCGGCCGATAATATCGTCGATTTGAAAGAAACAATCACACCATATGACACCATTATTTTTTGGACCAATGTCCCCGGAAAAATCCAATGTGGGAAATCCGGTGCAGCTATCTCAAGGTTTTCTTATTAAGCAATATCAGAGTACAATCTGGGTGCCGAAATTGGCCTACCCCACAGAGAATTTCTTTGGCAGTAATACCTCTCAGTTTCTGACAAATCTCCTAGCTACAACCCCGAATAATCCTTCCGACAGCTCCTCAGCACCAATATGCCCTAGAAACCCCAGCGTCAGCCTCTCTCTAGACTGCGTCAGCACCACTCTGCCTAGCATTGGCCCTGCGTCACCCTGGATGGGTCTGCGTCAGCCTTAGGAGGCCCTGCGTCAGCAATGCTAGCCTCTCTGAGGCTCTGCGTAGCTCCCGGCTGCCTCTGTGTGGCCCTGCGTGAGCCCTGTCTGGCTCTGCATCACCCTCCCCGGCTACTGCGCCGCTCTCCCGGCACTATCTCTGCCTCTCTGTCTCTTTGTACCCAATTCCCCTCAGTTGCAACTCCCGATCACTAATTCTATCTCTCTTAGCAAACCCCGCTCTAGAGAATAGAATGACTAATCACTCTCGTGTGTTCTCCAAGTGACCCTCAAGCCTCCTCTTATACTTTTCCTGTTGACATATCAACGACCGAGATTAAGTCCCTAATCAACGACTAAGATTAGATCTGGCTTGATCCATGTCTTTTGGACCATTCTAACACAGTTTCATATTAATTCCCATTAATATTTTATTTTCCCTAAGTTTAGACTTAGGGACTCCATTAAAAATATTAATTATTTTAATATCTCTTGAACTGTTTAGAATCTGCCCAAACCCTTTCTGGGTATTGGAGATCTCATGTGCCCCAACCTCTCCACCTAATTTCGTAGCTAGAGCACATCCGATGCTATTCCAAATCAACACTCCCTCTTAGCGAGGACTGTGCTCTAGCAATACTCCTCACTGAGTATTACTCTGATCATCCGGCATCAGTACCTGTATTGATGCTAGGGCTTCCTACCCAACATCCTCTGCACTGTTGCATCCTGTACCGCTGCCCATGGTTCTGCCACTACCACTGCTGCATCTGTATGACAGCTCCCTCTGCATCCGTGTTGTTGCTGGTCCTTTCTTCGAGCACTGCATCTGCACTGCACCTCCTCTCATCATGCTGCATCGTGCTGCCCACTGCTGCACTGCAACTCAGTGACTGAGAAGTAAGTAATTGATCTCCCAATCTGACCTCCCTGTTGGGCTAGAGACATCCACTGATGCTGGAGCTCCCTCTGCTGTTGACAAGTGCTCCCTCTCTGACCTCTGCGCTGCTGCAACAACTCCCTGCATCTCGCACCATTGCACACCTCTCTATTCCATCCTGCATTGGTGACTGTGCCTCTCACACTGCTACAGCCTGCTAGCCTCGCTGTCTCTCTGCCTCTCCATCCGCATCCATCTCTACTTGACTCAGCTAGTCTTGCTACTCCTCTTCGGAGCTCCTGTAGCAAGGTCTAATCCAAGAGGCTGGGTACCTTGAGGATCCTGCCCCTCATCACCTGTAGTCCGCTTGACTACAACTCGATGTCTCCCCACTTTCGCTCAAGTGGTGCGTGTGCACTCATGGCACAATCATCGTCTGTCAAAATTTCCTTCTTTGCCCGTGCTGATGCTGCCTTAGTCTCGAAAGACTCTCCCTTACTCTTCTTCCTTGGACACTGGGTCGCATAATGACCCAACTCCCCACAGTGGAAGCACTTGATCTTGGAGAGATCCTTCTTCTTCCGCTTTTCTTGCTTTCCCTCAGATGTTAGGGCAACATCTTCCTCCTCCTGTTTGACTTTGATCCTCTTGCTGCTGCTACTTGTCTTCGACTGTGGTCTGATCTCTTCCTGGCGAAGAGCCGCCCACATCTCGTCCCAAGGTGGGAGAGTCCCTCTGCCCAGTATACTTTGGAAAAATACCTCCCAGTCTTCAGACAACATTCAGGGCTATCCTCACGATCAACTCCTGATCCGGCGTGGCTTCTATAGTAGTCAATTGATCTCGGATCTCATTCAGTCCTCTGAGGAAGGTGTTAATCAGTTCTCCCTTCTTCATCTGATACGACCTCAACTGATTCTCAAGTTGCATTCTTCTCTGCACAGAAGTATGCTGGTACAATTTCTTGAGAGCCTCCCACATCTCATATGTCATTTCCTCCTTGGCAATATGTGGTACTACATGATTCTTGACCCTGTGAAGGATGATGCTCTTGGCCCTCACCATTGCCTCCTCTTACTTGTCGTTATCATTGGGGTTGACTGGGATAGCTATTACCTTCAAGGCGAAGTTCTTGACACGATTTCTGTCAAGTACGGATAAGATTCTGGCCTTCCAAACTGCAAAGTTCGACGCTTCGTTCAATCTATCCTGGTCTCTTACTCTGTGTAGTGCCATGATGCTCTTCTACTTCCCTCCTGGAAGTTCTCTGTTCGACTCCTCCGAGTCTCTACTTCCCGTCTGGAAGTTCTCTTCTGGACTCCCTCTGAGTCCCGATTTCCCTCTTGGAAATCCTTCTGCCGCTGTCAAGATGCCCCCTACTCTGATCGTCTTGTGCAATTGCACCATTGATCCAGGTTCCTCGGCTAGAAACCCTCGGCAGCAACTCCCTCCTCTTGGCCTTGCTCTGTCAGGTACTGTTCTGACTACAGTACCTCACCAGCTCCACTCTGCAATATTCCCACAACCTTCTAAACCCCAACAACCTGAAGGTGAGAGCTCCTAGGCTCTGTGCAATCCCGACACCAGCAACCCGACCTCCTCAGCCAACTGTGTCAGCCCTCCCAACTTCTGCGTGAGGCTCCCTTTGCCTTCCTTAGCCTCTGCGCTGCCTCTTCCCAGCTCACCCTTGATGACGCAGGCACTGCGTCACCCTTCCTTGTTGCTGCTCTGCTAGAAACAACTTCTGTCACCTCGGGACAACTGTTTTCTGCTGCTATTGCTCCGCTCGGCTGATGTCCTTAGTCCTCTTGTGATCTGCAATCACGCTCTGATACCATGTTGAAGTTTCTAAGTCTACTTAGTTAGAAACCCTCCATGCACTTTATCTGATTTATTCCTACCTACTTGTTATTTTACTTAACAAGTTATTTACAATGTAAATACTAAAAATAAACACTAGTGCATGCTCAACATATTATATATCAACAACTAAAGGAAACAGAAACAATCACACCATATGACACCATTATTTTTTTGGACCAATGTCCCCGGAAAAACCCAATGTGGGAAAATCGGTGCAGCTATCTGAGGGTTTTCTTATTAAGCAATATTAGAGTACAATCTGGGTGCTGAAACTGGCCTACCCAATAGAGAATTTCCTTTGCAGTAACACCTCTCAGTTTCTGACAAATCTCCTGGTTGAAACATCAGATAATCCTTCCGGCAGCTCCTCAACACCAATTTGCCCCAGAAACCCCATTGTCAGCCTCTCTGGATTGCGTCAACCCCACTCTGCCCAGTGCTGGCCCTGCGTCACCCCGGATGGGTCTGCGTCAGCCTTATGAGGCCCTGCGTCAGCCCTCTGTGTCAGCAACGCTGGCCTCTCTGAGGCTCTGCGTAGCTCCCGGCTAGCTCTGCGTGGCCCTGGCTAGCTCTGCATCACTCTCCCCAGCTACTGCGCCGCTCTCCTGACACTATCTCTGCCTCTTTGTATCTCTGTACTCAATGCCCCTCAACTGCAACTCTTGATCACTAATTCTATCTCTCTTAGGAAACCCCGCTCTAGAGAATAGAATGACTGATCACTCTTGTGCGTTCTCCAAGTGACCCTCAAGCCTCCTCTTATACTTTTCCTGTTGACATATCAACAACCGAGATTAAGTCCCTAATCAACGGCTAAGATTAGATCTAGCTTGATCCATGTCTTTTGGACCATTCTAACACAGTTTTATATTAATTCCCATTAATATTCTAACACAGTTTCATCTTAGGGACTCCATTAAAAATATTAATTATTTTAATATCTCCTGAACTGTTTAGAATCTGCCCAAACCCTTTTTGGGTATTGGAGATCTCATGTGCCCCAACCTCTCCACCAAATTTCGTGGCTAGAGTACATCCGATGCTACCCCAAATCAACATTATCTCTAGGGACCAACCCCTTAGCTTAATTAGGAGAGAGCTTAAACGAAGAGAGTTGGGAATAGGTGATAGTGCCTGCTTTGAACGTCGCACCTTAAAGACCACACCTAGTGGGATTGGGGAGATTTCCCACATGAATCTAGGTGTGCATCTTAGGCGACAACAACACCCAAACTTGTGGTTGTGAAACCAAGGAGAGATTTGATGGCTTGGCACTTGAAGATGATAAAGCAACCTTAGATGAGCTAGGGGCTACTTCAAGCACCAAGAGGGATTTTGTCTAAGTTGAGATATGAATTTTTATGTGTCGAAGAATGGGTTTGTGGCAAAAGAATCAAGTTGGCCTAGACCTAGAGGTGCCCTTTCAAGGCTTGTTCGTTACACCCATAGAAACATATAAAAAGGAGAGACGTGGACGCTAATTAGCACCATCCAAGTGTAACGAATCATAAGGAAGACATCTCTGAAGTGGCTGCAGACCATGGGAGCTCAACAAAGGAGGCAAAGACACTTGCTTTGGGGTGATTTTTGTGACAACTAGGAGCCAAGTTTGGTAGAAGTGTTGGTCGAGACAAGGAAAGATATTCTGGGCAGTTTTGTGTGGACAGACCTTTGTAATCAAGAGACATACTTCTGTGATTTTGGGCAAGAGGGCTGAGCTCTGAACTTCAGGTTTGAAGAGGGCTGAAAGGCCTAACAGTGGGCTAGAATCAACTCTCAAAGCTAGCACATGAGAGGAGGTTGTAGGTAGAGGAGAACCACAACTTGAGGAGGGTTTTTGGGAGTAGGAAGATAGGGTTGAAGTGGACTGATGGTTGCCCTAAGGCCGAGAACCTACAACAGTTTCACAAACCCAAAAAAGTGTAAAAATGTATGTTGTTTGATGTCTTCAAGTTGATTTGTTTGTAGTAGATGAGGTCCTAGTTTAGGACAATATTGTTTGGGCATCTTGTGGCTGTTTGGAAGGAAGCAAGTAGGTGTCCTTGTGTGCCCTAAGTGAAGATATGAGAAGGAAATTAGGTCTGCTAGAAGTGGCAGAAGTTTGGAGGTCAAGGGTTGACTCTTTGAAGGGCAAAATAAGGCATTCAAGTGGACCAGTCATTGAGCCCAAGTTTGCTTAAGAGAAATACATCTTGCAGTGATAGAGGGAAGCCCTCCATGCCCTAAGTTTGTCTGCACAGGAAGGCAATAGAGGGAAGAAGTCCCTAAGTTTTTAGGAGCAACAGTGGGTAGCCTGGGAGTTGTTCACAAACGGAGTTGTGAACAACTCACAAGAAGACCCTATGTGTTGATTTGTTGATGGACTAATGATTAGTTAGAGGGCAAATTGGAGACGTGTTCATTGACCTAAAGGAGCAGGACTCATTGATAGTGGCATATTGGTCTTGCTACAGATTGGGAGCAAAAGAACTAGCAAATGTGTTCAGGGTACGACCAAGTGGAGCTGTGAGGTGCACTACATCAACTAGTAGGTCAATTGGTATCTTGTTCAGGGTAGATTGGTTGTCATAGTTGTTAACACCAAATCGTAGGTTATATTCTTCTATCAGTGATTGTATGAGGGTCATGATCCCTGATATGGGTGCCCTAGACAATTGTATTATAGATTGATAATATAACGAAGTTGGGTTGTTGAAAAATTGCAAAATGTTGTCTATTTTGTGCACTAGTTGATTTATTGTTGTATTTATTCCATTGTGCAAAGTAGTTTGTTGTGGAATTTGAGTTGGTTGTGTCAGAGATTCTAAGACCCTAACCTAGATTCTCTAGTGTCGTGGAAAAACAACATGGTATTAGAGCTACTTTGAAGGGCTAGTGAATCAGAGTGTGCAAAACGAGTACAACTGAAGAGGGAGTTTGTCACATTGTTGTTGAAGGACTAATAAAAATGTCGAATATGTTGGATGGTTTGCGATATGAGGACAGGTTGGAAGGGTTGTCCAACTATAGTCCATGGAAGGAAAGGATCAAGTTGGTTCTGATGGTGAACAAGATCTGGGACTTTGTTGAGAAAGAGATCAAGAAGCCGACTGACCCTAAGGAGCTGGAAGTGTACGAAGAGATGGATACAAGGGCCAAGTTGATCATCCTAGATGGTGTCAAGGATCCTTTGATACCTCATCTGTCTGGGAAGAACACTGCCCATGAGATGTGGAAAGCTCTTCAATATTTGTTCTAGAATAAGAACGAGAACCTAAAGTTGGTATTGCAGGATAAGTTGAAGGCCACGAAGATAAAAAGGGTGAAGGAGGGACTTCATATCTGAAAAGACTGTCTCAAGTTTGAGATGAGCTTGCCGCCATCAAAGTGACTATTACAGATTCTAAGATGGTGAGGATTGCTTTGAAGGGGTTTACTCCAGAATGGAAGCCATTCATCAAAGGGATTGTTGCCAGAGAGAAGCTACCAGACTGGAATAGGATGTGGGATGACTTCATTCAAGAAGAATTGTGAGACGAGGATCTTCATCCGAAGAAGAAGGCTTTTGATGATGATGTGGCTCTTGCAGCAAGGATGAAGGGAAAGCAAAAGAAGGACTTGAGTAAGTTGAAGTGTTTCAATTGTGGTGAGTATGGTCATTATTCAACGAAGTGTCTGAAAAAGAAGCAGGGAGATGATGAGAAGAAGAAGGGGAAGGTGGTTGCAGGTGTTGCCACTTATACCAAGATAGATGACCTCTCTAGGAGATTGAAGAGTGAGGATTTTGCTTTGATCTTTCATTTCTTAGAGGGTGCCATCGATGAGGCTACCTGGTATGTGGACAGTGGTGCATCGAAGCATATGACAGGTTCACAGGATGTATTTGAGACTCTAGTTGAGTGGGACTGGAAGTTGCACATGATGGTGGGAGACAAGAGTCAGAAGGAGATCAGAGGATCAGGTGTCGTGCCATTCAGAATGGAGTCAGTCGTGCCATTCAGAATGGATTCAGGTTAGTTGATGCAAGTTCAGGATGTACTGTATGTACCAGAGCTAAGATATAATGCATTGTTTGTCTGAATGATCGAGCAAAAGTGGTTTGACGTGATTTTCCAGGATGGGAAAGCGAAGCTCAGGCCCAAAGGCTCTAGCTCTGGTGGAGTGGTCATTGGAGTTAGAGAGCATGGTCTATACAGGCTAACGGGCAAGCTTATAGATCATGAGAAGCAAAAGCAAGGGAAGGTCCGGGTTCTAGAGGTTCAGAGGGGGGCGAGTTCAAGTAGAGGTTTGCAGGTTCAAAGGGAGAATGTGCAGCCTAAGAAGAGTGTGTGGTCAGTGGGGAGCAAGGGTGATTCTACAACTGGCAAGAAGGAATCGTGGAATGGATTGAAATCATTTCAAGAGAAAAAGAAGCAAGAGGCTTCCAGTGGCAGTGACACTTTTGAGAAGGGTGTAGTTCATGCTTCAAGGTATGCTAGAGTTGTGAGCGCCAGGAGTTAGGCTAATGTCGCCAACAGTGACAATGATGACAAGTTTACTTGCTAGTCTTGGAGGTACCTCCCTCGCTAAGAGGGAGTGTTGAGATTTGTAGCTTGGGAGGTACTCCAAACCCTAGGGTGACATGGTTGTGGAGGAATTTTCACCACAAAGTCACTTTTCTAATTACCCAAGATGTGGGCTTTGCACCCAAGCTTGTGGGTGTGAAACCAAGGAGATATTTGATGAATTGGCACTTGGAGATGATAGCGCATCCTTAGAGGAGCAAGGGGTTGCTTCAAGCACCAAGAGAGCCCTTGCCTAAGTTGACATATGAATTTTTATGTGTCAAATAATGGGTTTGTCGAAAAAGTATCAAGTCGGCCTAGACCTAGAGGTGCCCTTTCAAGGGTTGTTAGTTACACCCATAGAGAAAAGGAGAGACATGGAGGCTCATTAGCACCATCCAAGTGCAAGGACTCATAAGGAAGACATCTTTGAATTGGTTGTAGACCATTGGAGCTTAGCGAAGGAGGAAAAGACTCTTGTTTTGGGGTGATTTTTGTGACAGTTAGGAGCTGAGTTTGGTAGGAGTGCTGGCCAAGACAAGGAAAGATATTATGGGCAGTTTTGTGTGGACAAACCTTTATAATCAGGTCACATAATTATGTGATTTTGGCAAGAGGACCATGCTCTGAACTTCAAGTTTGAATAGGTCGAAAGGCCTAACAACGGGCTAGAATCATCCCTAGAAGCCAGCGCATGAGAGGAGATTGTAGGTAGAGGAGGACCGCAACTTGAGGGGGGTTTTGGGAGTAGGAAGATAGGGCTGAAGTTGTCTGATAGATTCCCTAACCAGGATGAGAACCTGTAGAAGTTGTGCAAACCCAAAAAAGTGTAAAAAGGTATGTTGTTTGATGTCTTCAAGTTGATTTGTTTGCTTGTGGATGAGGTCCTAGTTTAGGACAATATTGTTTGGGAATCTTGTGGCTATTTCGAGGGCAACAAGTAGGTGTCCAATTGTGCCCTAAGTGCATATTTGAGGAGGACATTTGGTCTGCTATAAGTGTCAGAGGTTTGGAGGTCAAGGGTTGATTCTTTGAAGGACAAAAGAAGGCAGCCAAGTGGAATGGTCATTGTGTTAGTTTTTTTGTAGCACCAAAGGTGTTCTAGTCTGAAAAATTTGTAGAGAGGCTAAAACACAAGAGTTCTCCATAACCCAGAAATCATATATGGAAATTCCACCTAGAAGTGTCTCAATTAGATTATTAGCCTACTTTTAAATATGTCCTAAGTCTAAACGTAGGAAAAGTGGTTAATTAATCAATATTAATTGAGATAAGGTGTGCACTGTGAATCATCTAGAAACTCACACAGATCTATCCAGAAATGATCTCAGCCATCAATTATGTTTTAATCTTGGCCGTTGGAGTCGCAACTGGATATTATAAAAAGAGGTCAATGGGTAGATGGAAAATACACCAAAGTAGACAATCAATGATCCAGGCAGATCGATTTTCAAGTAGCGGAGTGATTCGGCAGGAGGATTCGAGCCAGAGATTGAGTAGCAGGTGGTAGAGGAGTGAGGCAATGTTCTGGTGGAGGTTTCCACTGCTAGAAGAGTTAGATTGAGGGAATGCGAGTTTTCCTAGAAGGACTGCGCAAACGACAATAGTAGAGCAGTTCGATCTAGCTAGAGGAACAATGGATTTAGTAGCTGGTGCCCGTGATTTTAATCATGAGGACCAGTGAATCCGTTCCAAATCCAGAGAAAAGCAAAGCTACATATTTCAGGAGTTTATAGAGGCAACAACAACAAGGCCTGTGTAAGCACTGCGTAGAGGTTGACGTAGAAGGAACTGCGAATTGATAAGGGGCTAGTTTCGTGAGTTGAATTCAACTGTGGGGTGAGGAAAAATCCTCACAATAATTTTGCCAGTGATTCTCTTAGATTGTGGATTACCAGTTTGGCATCCAAATTATTGTACTCAGATTTGTTACTGAAGCATAATACCCTTATCTGCTACACCAGTTTTCCAGCATTAGGTTTTTCTGGGGACAATTGTCCAAAAATAACGGTGTTAAAATTCTTGTGTGCTAGAATTTCTCAGTTTCCAGCATTTTTATTTTCTGCAAAATTTTTATGGTGAAAATTGCAGTTGTGATTTTATTCATTGTTTGTCGTAGCAAATAAACTGAATAATTAAATTTACAGTCAGGAGAATAATTTCTAGTTGCTGCCATAGATGAAAATTTCACATGGTATCGGAGAAATTTTGATCAGACAGGAAGCTCAGAAGTGAAAGGCAGAAATTGTCCAGATTCAGAGGGAGTTTGGCAGTACGATTTCCATATTTGTGTAGGGGTTGGCTTAGCTGATTTAATTTCTGGGCAGAGGATTCAATTTTTCCAGTGTAGCTGGCAGGAAAAATTTGCAGAGCACAATAGTAGTTCCAAGTAGATCGATATTTTTAGCTGAGCAGTTTTTGTCTAGGCACAGAGAGTTTTGCAGCAGTTGCTAGAGAAAAATCAATTTCAGGTGGAAGAGGAATAGCACAAAGATTTGTTTTCAGTAAATTATTCAGTATGACAATGGACAAAATTGACATTTAGGGGCTTTAGATTTGTCCTCTAGGTTAGAAGATGAATTTGCTTACCTATCAAGCTCAACTTCACAGGGTGTTTGGTATATAGACAATGGAGCATCAGCTCACATGACAGGAGTTAGAGAATATTTCTCTAGCTACAAGGAGGAGCAGATGGACTTCCAGATTATTATGGGAAACATAACGAAATGTACTCCAGTGGGGAGAGGTACCATCGATTTTTAGAGGGAGTCAGGAGCAAATACCAGTGCTACAAATGTACTGCATGTGCTAGGATTGGGTATGAACCTGATTTCAGTATCCCAGTTACAAGATAAGGGATATGATATACACTTCGTAGGAAAGGTGTTTGTCAAACACTCGAGTTGGAAAAGGGTGAGTCACATTGGAGTTCGATGCAACAAGTTGTACATGTTACAACTCGAATCTCCAATGGCACTAATTAGTAGTAACAATAGTAGTGGGAAGGAGCTGAATCAACTATGCCATAGGAGAATGGGACATCTACACCATGGAGCACTCAAGATGCTCAGGGAGACAATAACAGGGATTCCATAACTTGGCACGAAACATGATGATGTGTGCAGAGGATGCATGCTTGGGAGATATGCTGCAACATTCTCTAGAAGTGACAGGAGAGCAGATGACGTGTTAGGACTCATACATTCAGATATTTGTGGCCCGATGTCCACTAGAGGTCTCAGTGGGGTTGAATACTTTGTCACCTTTATTGATGACCATTCCAGGAAAACCTGGATCTGCTTCTTGAAGACCGAGGATGTGGTATGCGATCGTTTCAGGGAGTTTAAGGCTCTCGTAGAGAATGTGACATGGAAGAGGATCCAGGTGCTTCGTTTAGATAATGGTGGAGAGTATTTTGATAAAGACTTCACAAATTTTTGTGCGAAGGAAGGCATTAGAAGAGACTGGACAACTCCTTACAATCCATAGGAGAATGGGATAGCGGAGTGGAAAAACAGAACTATAATTGGGGCTACAAAAGCAATGTTATATGACCAGGATCTGCTCAGGTTTATGGGCAGAGACATGTAACACAACAATGTATATTCAGAATAGGACTCCTCATTGAGCATTGAGAAAGAAAATGCCAGAAAGGATCTTCACAGGGAAGAAGGAAAAAGTTAGTCACTTCAGGATCTTTGGCAACATTATTTATTGCCATGTGCCAAATGAGAAGCGCACCAAATTGGATTAGACTGCAGAGAAGCGGTTTCTCATTGGGTATGGCGAAACCTCCAAGGCATATAGGATCTACATTTCTAGCATTAGGAAGATTCTAGTGAGACAGGACATAAAGTTCATGGAAGATAGAGATTTCATGAGATGCCTGCAGGTGATCAAAACCAGTCAGTTGAAGCTCCATTGGTCCAACAATAGGGGTAGGCACAGGGGCAGCCAGTGGGACCACCATTAGGATAGTCACAGGGATCCAATACAGTGACCAGTACTAGCATTTCCTCAAGTGCAGGGGATCTAGTGAGATCTCAGGAGACGAGGCAACAGAGGCAAGATGAGGAGTTGGTTGAACCTCCCACCACTAGTGGTCGAACTAGCAGAGAAGTTCATTGTAGCTCCTAGAACGAAGAAGAGAGAGCGCACACAACTTGATAGATGTTAAGCATTGGTGGCTCAGGTTGCAGAACCTCCATCTTTCAGGAGGCCGCACAACATCATGTGTGGGTAGATGCCATGGTAGAGGAATACAACTCTATCATGATGAATGATGTTTGGGAGGTAGTGTCTACCTGAGGACAGGTCAGTTGTAGGTTCTCGATGGATCTACAAGATCAAGTATGCCGCAGATGACAGCATGGAGAAGTACAAGGCTAGGTTCGTGGCAAAAGGGTATGCACAGAAAGAAGGAATAGATTATGAGGAGACCTTCGCCCCAGTTGCTAGAGACACTTTTATTCGGTCAGTTATATCCCTAGTAGCTCAGATGGGATGGCAGATTCACCAAATGGACGTCAAGACAACATTCTTGAATGAGGTGATAGAAGAAGAGGTGTACATAGAACAACCAGAGGGCTTCGAGATTCATGAGAAGCACACTCATGTGTGTAGACTGAAGAAAGCTCTATATGGGCTCAAGCAGGCTCCCAGGGCATGGCAGGTCGGATTGATAGCTACTTGCAGCAGATGGAATTCTTCAAGAGTGACACATATCCCAACCTTTACTATTTGGTGGTAGAGGGTGAGTCACTGATCCTAGTATTGAATGTGGATGATCTCTTCCTGACAGGGTCCTCAGGGCTCATAGAGGATTGCAAGAGGAACCTAGTAGCATAGTTTGATATGAAGAATTTGGAGTTGATGCACTATTTCCTAGGATTGGAATTGTGGTAGAAGGACGGGGAGATCTTCCTTGGGAAAGGAAGATATGCTACAGATATTCTGAAGAGATTCTCAATGCAGAATTGTAGACCCATGTCTACGCCCATGATCACCAAATGGAAGAAAATAGATGCATACGATGACAAGGATGTTGACCCCACCTTGTATAGACAACTCATCGGTTCTCTCATGTATCTGGTCAACACTAGGTCAGATATCTGCTTCGTGGTCAATACCCTTAGTCAGTGCATGGTGGAACCAAAGAGGGTACATTGGATAGCAGTGAAGCACATTTTGAGGTATGTGCATGGCACAATCGAGTATGGTTTGAGATATACCCGAGGGGATGACGTCAGACTGTGTGGGTTCACGATTGCAAATTGGGCAGGCAGTTCAGTGGATAGGAAAAGTACCTCTATGTACTGCTTCAACGTTGGATTAGGAATGGCTTCTTGGTGTAGTAGGAAGTAGAGGTCAGTAGCACTGAGCTCTGCAGAAGCAGAGTATATGGCAACAAGCACAGCTACGTGCAAAGCTATATGGCTTTGGAAGTTGTTGGTAAGCTTATTCAGGCAGAGGATGGAGGTAACCAATGTCTACTGCGATAATCAGAGTTGCATCAAGCTCTCTAAGAATCCAGTGTTTCATGACAGGTCGAAACACATAGATATTCGGTGTCATTTCATCAGAGATTGTGTGCAGCATGGAGCGGTATGTTCCCATAGATGAGCAAGTTGTAGATATACTCATGAAAGCCCTAAGAAGAGCTAAGTTCGTCTATTTCAGAGAAAAAATGGGTATGGTGGAGAACCCATTTTAGTAGCAAGGACAAATTATTTTGGATGCTTCTTAGTTGCAATTGTTGCAATTGCAGCAGCAACAGATGAGAGGGAGTTGCAGTGCAGATGCAGAGTTGGCAACAATATAGCAGTGTCAGCAGCAGCATAGATGCAACATAAAAATTGCGGAGTGGTTGGTGGGCAGTGGCAGGCAGTCGTAGTGGCCAGACATTAGTAGCGTGATAGAGGGTGAGACAGAGACAAGGTGTTGTAGCAGCCATGCAACACTAGAACACCTTCTTTGCTAAGAGAGAGTTAGTTTTTTTGTAACACCAAAGGTGTTCTAGTCTCGTAACTTTGTGGAGAGTTTAAAACACAGGAGTTCTCCATAACCTAGAAATCATTTCTGGAAATTTCACCTAGAAGCGTCTCAATTAGATTATTAGCCTATTTTTAAATATTTCCTAAGTCTAAACTTAGGGAAAGTGGTTAATTTATTAGTATCACTTGAGATAAGGTGTGAATAATCTAGAAACTCACACGGATTGATCCAAAAATGATCTCAACCATCAATTATGTTTTAATTTTGGTCGTTGGAGTCCCAATTGGAGATTATAAGAAGAGGTCTATGGGTAGATGGAAAATACACTAGTGCAAACACACAATGATCTAGGCAGATCGATTTTCTAGTAACGGAGTGATTTGGCAGGAGGATTTCAGCCAGAGATCGAGTAGCAGGTGGTAGAGGAGTGAGCCAGTATTCTGGTGGAGGTTTCCAGTGCCAGAAGAGTCAGATTGAGGGAGTGCGAGTTTTCCCAGAAGGACTGCGTAGGCAACAGTAGCAGAGCAGTTCGATCTAGTTGGAGGAGCAGTCGATTTAGTAGTTGGTGGCCAGGATTGTGATCAGGAGGACCAATGAATCAGTTCCAGAGCCAGAGAGAAGCAGAGCTATAGATTTCAGGAGTTTTCGGAGGCAACAACATCAAGGTTTGTGCAAGCACTGCGCAGAGGCTGATGCAGAAGGAACTGCGAATTGCTGAGGGCCCAGTTTTAGGAGTTGAAATCAGTTGTGGGGTGAGGAAAAATCCTCACAATAATTTTGCCAGTGATTCTCTTAGATTGGATTTCCAGTTTGGCATCCAAATTATTGTACTCAGATTTGCTACTGAAGAATAATAATAAAACCCTCATCTGTTGCACCAGTTTTCCCGCATTGGGTTTTTCTGGGGACAATTGTCCAAAAATAACGGTGTTAAAATTCTTGTGTGTGTGCTAGAATTTTTCAATTTCCAGCATTTTTATTTTCTGCAAAATTTTTATGGTGAAAATTGCAGTTGTGATTTTATTCATTGTTTGTCGTAGCAAATAAACTGAATAATTAAATTTACAGTTAAGAGAATAATTTCCAATGGCTACAATAGATGAAATTTTCACACATTGAGCCCAAGTTTGCTGAAGAGAATGATATCTTGCAGTGATAGAGGGCAACCCTCCATGCCCTAAGTTTGTCTTCATTGGAGCAACACAGGAAGGCAATAGAGGGAAGAAGTCCCTAAGAGTTGAGGAGCAACAATGGGGAGTCTAGGAGTTGTTCACAAACGAAGTTGTGAACTATTCACAAGAAGACCATATGTGTTGATTCGTTGATGGACTAATGGTCAGCTAGAGTGCAAATTGGAGCTGTGTTTAGTGACCTAAAGGAGCAAGACTTGTTGATAGAGGCAAATTGGAATTGCTATAGATTGGGAGCAAAAGGACCAGCAGATGTGTTCAGGGTATGACCAAGTGGAGCTGTGAGATGTACTACATCAGCTAGTAGGTCATTTGGTATCTTGTTCATGGTAGATTGGTTGTCATAGTTGTTGGCACCAAACGGTAGTTTATATTATTGTATCAATGATTGTACGAGGGCCATGATCCTTGGTATCGGAGCCCTAGACAATTGTATTATAGATTGATAATATAATGAAGTTGTGTTGTTGAAAAATTGTAAAAAGTTATCTATTTTGTGCATTAGTTGATTTACTGCTATGTTTATTCTGCTGTGCAAAGTAGTTTGTTGTGGTATTTGAGTTGGTTGTGTCAGAGATTCTAAGACCCTAACCTAGATTCTCCAGTTACGTGAAAAAGCAACAGATTAATTAAGGAAAATTTTGTGTGTTGATGTGGAATAGTTCTCTGTCTCAAGCTAGCAAAAGACCACCTATCTAAGGCTTTCTGTGAGTTCTGTCTGCAACTTGGAAGACGAGTCTGATTTGAGGACAACAAGGCATAAGCTGTAGCCGTAGGGCCGCAAAGCTAGGGCCACGTCTGGTTGGAGAACCACAAGGAAAAATTCTTCATTCTGACACGGTATTTTTGAGCAACTTTGATCTGGTTCAGTGGATTTTCTAGTTGCTAAATCTGTTTAAGGAGATTGAAGTAGTAGGATTATTATTATTGTTGTTTACTAAATCTATTGATATTGTGAATTGGGACTGTACTGGTGGATCAAGTGGATTGGAAAAGCATACTGTTCATAAGGTGATTAGCCCTAATTTATTGTGGTTTTGAGAATCATAGTGCTGTTGAAGTCTTTATATTAATCATGCATATCTACTGTTGTATGAATATATGAATGTGTGCTACTGTTACATAATCTTCTCTAATTTATTTGGAAACCCTAGTCAATATTAGAGCCATAAGGGCAATAAAATTAGTAATTACTCTAGGATATTACAAGTGGACAACCCTATCTATCATTTTGGTTTCACTTGTAACTTCTAAAAGAGGAGCCTTAGTTGACACCATATGCCCATTGTAAAGGCACTAGTCTCTAGTCCTTCCATTGACTTTATTCTCTTACTCCTTCAAAGAAACCATTTTGTTGGATTTACTCTTTATATCACCTTTGAACTCATTGCCTAAAATCTCAGCAATCCTACCTTAGGGAAGCCCCCCTTGAGCCAGAGAAGAGTTGGCATAAAGTGGAGAAGAGGGTTGATGAGGTGACAGTGGCCCCCTCATAGTTATACCAAAGTCTCATTTGAGCTTTAGGACTTTATCTCAAGAAGTGCATATTTGAGTGATAACAAAGCTCAAAGCACTTAGCCACTTGACCTAGCCTATTGGGCTATACATATAATTTTATTTTTCAAAGAAAAGCTCACAAGATCCTTCCTTCCCTGAAATATCTATATGGAGGGCAGCTCAACCATTAGTCACAATAGCAGCCAATAACACCATGGGACTTGACCAGATTTGAAACTATGACCTATGAAATCCTTGTTGGTGACATCCCTTTGGCAGATTGTTCAACCAATTGAGATAAACCTTGGGACTATATATATGATGCAACTTGATTTTAAAAATAACATCCCCATAGTCACACTTGCACCCACAAACCCTGGCTACTTAGACTACAACCCTTAAATTTTCTACTCCAGCATATAGTAACACATATCAATGATCCAAAACTAGATCCAAATAAAAATCAAATGGTTTTAATGGCTCAGGAATGAAGAAAACTCTACAGCTAAGAAATTTGGCTACGGAGGAAGCTCAAGGATAGGAGATTGATGGTGAAGCCCATGCAAGTGGTTGACAGCATGAAGGGCCCCATGCTTATCTAATCCACTACCACTCGCCTCCAAAGTACTGCATAGCCAAAGAAAAAACAAATGACAAAGAAATCATGAACCAGAACGCTGCCAGCAAAATCCAAAGGAGGAAGATCACTGGAGTTAGGATGCTGAAGAATTGGGAATGCTTGGCATTCCAGCTACTTCCAGCAAGCTAATTCAGCCTATAAACCTCTGCACAGTGTTGGAGAATGGGTACTTTGACAGAGTAGAGAAGGGTTGCTCAGATTTTTTTTGGGTTTGTAGTCTTAGTGCTTTAGAGAACCAGAACACAATTCAATTCTGCGATTGATGAGAAAACAAGGTTGAGCAAAGCCATTCAATCCTGGTTTTCCCATTTGAGTTTCCAGGGTAGATCTCCGTGTCTATGGTTGACCCTGTGATTGTGGTTTTCTATGTAATTGCTACAGTTTTTGGGTTTCCTTGGATGCATTCTTAGTTCTTGGTTAATTAATTAATTCCCACAACACCCATTGTTGTGATTCAGTTTCTGTATGCTTGCTTAAGTTCACTGGTGGCATCTGTCATGTTTGTCAATTCTATTGATCACTGAATCACAAAAATGATAGCAATCCTAATTCCCATTCCATTTGGACTTCCTTGCTGTTTAGTAACTACAGTGTTTCATCTGTTTACTGGTGATTTTTACTATGTAGACCATAGACTACAACGTTTTATGCCTGGGCATAGACTCATCTGTGTTTTCAACTAAGCGTGTAATGCTTCCTGGCTTAATCATGTATGTGAGAGCACTGCGTAGTGGTGCCGTCAGCCCCTTTGACTAGTACAAACCCATGGGCTTTGATATCTACCAACAGCACCAAATAAAAAACTTGCTGAAGGAATTGGGTTATGGTTAGAACAGCTAGTTGTATTGTATCTTCTTTGTAGAGAAAAGGGTATGCCTTCTACAGCCATCTCTCAGTTCTGTTTCTGCCATATATTACCATCCCACAGTGAAGTAATTCACCCACAAGACTGTGGGAGTGATTAGTTGCCGTTGGAGTGATTACTATTTTTCTGTGGAGACAGCATGAGCAGTAAGCAATCAGTCCTGCCTTGCCTTTTTCTTGGCATAAAAAAGTTATAAAGGGCCAGGTTGCATATTTAAAAGGTATAGTATGCTATTTTGCTGGTATAACAAAGTGTTGTTGATTATTTTTTGAGCTTGGTTGTATTGAGCACAGAGCTGTAGGGACAGAGTGCAATTGAATTTTCTGCTGGACATGATCTCAACATTACAAGCAAACACACCAACTTTGAAACCAATCTAAATAGAGCACAAGAAACCTAAACTCAGTTTGTTGAAAATTGCAGAAACATTACGATTTATTCTGCAGTAAGCATCCATATTGATGAGATGAACGGGCCATCCATCTACAGATCAATGAGAGGTACAGTCTATATCTTCCCATAGTTACCAGAAAACTTGTAGTCTTAAAAACCCAAGTTATTCCAATGGGCAATACCTCTATAGAGCTGGTTAAAGAACATGCTATATTTTACCAGATTGCTATATTAATGTGGTTTTTTTCAAATAAATGTGGAAAGAACCCTCTATGCTCGTTGTTTTGTTCTGGAATATAACAAGATAAAAAAAAAAAGAGTCGGTTAAACAATATTTCTGTCAGTTTTGAGAGACTACAATGAGAATAGCGAATATGTCAGGTCAATCTCAGAGAACAAGTTTTCTACAATGCTATGAATGGCTAGTTACGATGTCAGAACCATATTATATCAAATACACATTGAATGCTCAACAGAGCATATATGATACTGTTCCTTCTATGGATATTTGTTTCAGAGACTTCTTTTTCAATATTGATTCTGAGTTGTAGTTCTGTAGTTAGAAACTGTCTTTGGTCAACATGGATGAGGATAAATGGTAAAAGTCTTAGGGTTTCCTGGATAATACCCATATTCAAACCCATAAAGATATGATGTTGCACCGAGGAAAGAAAGTAGAACTTGCATCATAGTTCTCTTAGATTTAATCAAAAAAATAAAACGTTCTTTGCCCTGAATGGCTTAAAGATATCTTACCAAGTCTAAGATAAATTCTGTTGAGACACCTTGAAACAGATAAACAGTCTCCACAGTCCGTATGAAAAGAAACCTTGAAATACTAGTCTTAATGGATTTGGGAAGTTCTTCCATAAGCTTTTGTTGCTGCAGCTCCTCTGCCCTGAATTTCAGACACATATATGACAATATTTGCTCTTTAAGCTTTGGTGGAAGGTCATTCCTATTTCCAAAGTTTGAAGCTGCTCGAATCTTGTTTCTCTGTCAAAAAATAACATTGGATAAATTGAAGTCTAAATCCATATAATACCTTTATTTTCAAAAATACTTCATTCCATGCTTTATTTTTTTAAAACTATTTCCAAAAAATTGATGAGAAGCCACGAATTCTTACAAACTGCATAGTTCTACTTGTTCCTTGTACAACAAGATTGGTCATGTTGCCAATCAAGTAAGCAGTCAAGCCGAGATTGAAGAAGACATAAAAGATGATAAATATCATCTCTCTCGTATTCATGGCGTGGATATCTCCATATCCGACAGTGCTTAAGGTTGTAATTGACCAATATATGCAAGAAATGTACCGGATCCAGAAGCTTTTCTGTTGAAATTCAGGAGCTCTTGAACTAATCCATGTGTTATTCTGATTTGGATGCCAAATTGCAAGCAGGTAATATAAACACCCAGCACAATGTACTGCAAACAGGGTTACCTGCAACAAACATTTTTCAGAGTGTAGTTTCTATGGGGAATTTTGGCATTATTTGCGATGCTTATTGAAGAACTGATGAAAACTGGACAAATACATAAGAAGTCACAAATACACAGTATGTTACCATAATTGCATACAAAATATTGCTAAATTGAGAAGAATGGGAAAAACTAGCAAGACAGAGCATGCAGACCAAGATTAATGCGAGGAATCCATTTCTATTTCTCTTTTTCTTGGTTTACAGTTTTATACGACATTTCATTTTAATCCTGGAACCTATTCGCATTTATATCCGTTCGTATTGTTATCTCAGTCTAGCTTCATAAGGCTCAGCAGTTTTAAATTTTTTATTCAAAAAATTCAGGTGCTCTGACAGTTGGATTGTCAGCGTTAATTTAAAAATATCAAATAAGGGTGCTTACAGTTGGATGGTCAGCGTGGTGTGGAAAAATATCAAATACAAGCGCTGATAGTTTGATTGTCAACGAGAATTTAAAATAATATACATCAGGTCTAAAGCGCTGACAATTCACACGTCAGCAAAGGACCAGGTACCACGACAAAGTGGCGCTGACAATTCACATGTCAGCAAAGGACCAGGTACCACGACAAGGTGGCGCTGATAAATTAACTGTCAGCGTGTCACTTTGTTTTTAACTTTTTTTCCAGTTTTAGTCAATATCTTCGAGCAGAGTTTTCGTACAACTAGAGGTGAATATTTGAAAATCAAAAGAGGTTATTTGAGGGAACGAACCAATTAACAAAAACCTTCTTCAGTTTTCTAACTAACTATCATGGTTTGAGAGATTCAAATGTATCTTTGAGGCTTATTTTTCCAAATTTTGTTTCTTATAAAAATGCCAAGTCAATCGCTGAAGTCCACCTCATCAAATTCGGCTTCAGGATCAGATATTATTTACTCCTTGATTATTTCAAGCAGCAAATTATAGATAGATGAAGAGGTTTGAAATCCATTATTTTTAGATCTTGAACAGTTTGTAAGTAGTCTATAAAGACTATCATTTTTGTAATGTATAGGGCTGGGAATTTTTTGGTGAAGAAAGATTTTTGTTTAGCTTTGATATTAATATAATTAGCTATAAGCAAGTTTACATGTGAAAATTTTTTGAGATTCATGTGTGAATGGTTTTCTGTCATTGTTTCTACCATGTATCGTTCTCCTAAGTCAAATCTTTGATCAATAAGTCGTCAGTGTTTGGAAAAAACAAATGAATTCAAATTCTTTCCGAAAGCTCAAATTCAAGTTTTTCAAATTACTTATGTGTTGTTCAACTTAAATATCATTAGTAGAATTCATCCTGTTCTGTTTTTGGTATTTATTTTCTACTTTCTCCTACCATACTTAAATGATGATTTGTCTAAAAAACCATAAGCTGTCTTGCCTTTGTTAAATTGTTCATATAACTTGTGGCTAACATATTTTATACCAAAGACTCCATGCCCAATGGTCCTTGTTCTCTCCTTTGCAAACTAATTTCATCCTACAAGTTAAATCTGGCTAATGAGCTTAGTGACCCGCTGCTACGTCAGTGATCCTGAGTAGTTGAGTTTAAGGAGAAATCCCTCTCCAGATTGAAGGGCCAACTTTCAATTCAAAAATGGTTTGAAGATTTCCTTCCACAACTAAGGATAACTTCTGAGTGATAACATCTTGGTGCCGTTGTTGGGGAACAAAGGTGAAATCTTCCTTGGGAGAACAACAAAGATCCATACCTGACCATTGACGGTGAAAAACGACCAGACACCATTAAGTTGTATATCTTTCACCTGGCGACTCCACTGTGAAAGAATTCACTGGTGACTCCACTGGAGGACAAACTCATTTGACATAAACATGAAAGGCCAATATGGAAGAACCATGTACCAAAACTTGATTTTTTTCCAAGAAATGGTTTTCTTTTTCATCAATTATTTCTTGTCATTTCTTGTATATATCAAAAGATTCATTGTTTCCCTACTAGACTCAAATGACCACCATAGATCTACAGTTGTATATCCTTCTTTGAAAGTTGGAGATGTACCTTTTTCGTATGTCACTAATCCTGAGAAAATTCCTCCATTTGTACCATATGATGTCCATGATCAGCTTTGTAATTCTCATGATACTAAAGCTGATATATCACCCCCTGTGCTCAATCCTATACCTTCTAAGATTCAAGAGAGATATAGACCTCTTAAATTACCATATATCCTTCATGACTTCCCTACAAAACATTACAAATACCTCCCTATGTTTGATGGAGAGAATCTTACAGCTGAAAAACATATTCAAGCCTTTGAGCATTTCACAGATCTTTTTGAAGTTGAGTATGATGATGTGTACATGAGAGCATTTTCTCAATCATTACAAGGGGATGCTAAAGAATGGTTCAGACATTTAGAGCCTGAATTAGTCGATTCATGGGAGGAACTGAGTGATCTTTTTCTGAAATTTTGGGGCAAGAGGAAATCCAAGGATCAACATTTTTCAGAGTTTTGTGTCAAGAAGAAACAAATGGATGAAACTCTCTCTATGTTCAATAGGAGATTTTTCAGTGATTATCATAAGATGCCTAGAGATATTCAACCTCCTCAAGCTGCTGCTATGTTACGTTATGCAACAACCTTTCATTCATATCTTCCTTACTTTCTCATGATTAGAAGGTCTGTGTCCTTGCGGGAAATGTTCATTGATGCTCACGAAATAGATGACAATCCTCATGCATGTGAGAAACTCCCAAAACATAGTCTGGATGAAGTTATAAATGCAGATGAACAAGAGAATGAGTGTGTTCAAGAGAGACTTGATCTGAATCATAATCCATTTCATTATGAGCAGAGGATTGATAATATCATGCATTTTCTTAAAAGTCTTAATGATGATGTTTTTGCAGAGAGCAATAATCATCTTGTTGAAGAGCAAGCTGCTGTCTCAAATTTTATTACTAATGATATTCAAGAGGTTTTTGATTTACCTATCTATAATGATGACTTTCATGACCAACCAACTGTTTTTCCTTCATTAAGAAATGCTCATTTTCAGCAGTCTAATCAAAGCACTCAACCTACATATCACAGTTATAACATTGAACATAAAGAGAGTGGTCAGTTAGCTGAAGGTGATTCTTTGCCTTTGTGCTTTTCTTCATTCAAGTTGTTGAAAGAGAAATTTGAAATCATAGATGAAACAGAGGAAGTTGCGCTGATGCAAAGTCATAGGATTTTTAGAACAAACTGACAACATTATAGATCAACAAAAAAAAAATCGTATTTTTCATGACCCTGTGGCTTTGTATATGGAAAGTTTTATTAGTTCAGATTTGTAGCTATTGATTTACGAGGATTTTGAAAATGATGATTATAAGGATGCTGATTTTCAAAAGCAACTGGAGATATTTTCTTTATCAGAAAATATTCCATTGCAGCAGTTTTATGAAAATTTTCATCATTTTTATGTCAGTCATATGGTTGAGATGCATGGGAGAAAATTTGTAGTTGAAGGGATTACCCATCAAAGTGACAGTCTTTTACATTGTTATGAGATCAATTTGCCTTCTTTCGAGGATCCTTTTGCAACATGTCTGGAAACAGTAAGTAGGCCTAAGATTTCAGATTTTGTGAATAATGAATTTGTTTTCAAGTTTGTAAATGAGTTGCTATTAAGTAGGGTTTTATTTTTTCCCATGAACAAGGACATGCAAGAAGTTCAACTAGTGGAAAAGATGCTTGCATGGTTGCACTGGGTTTTTGATTTTACTTGATTAAACAGCTCATAGTTTAGCTTAGTAGGTAGGAGTGCTTGCAAACAAGCTCACAGTCAGAGCATCCTTTCAGCAGTTTTGGTTTTCAATTGTTTTGGTTCAGTTTCAATTGATGATTGGACTTAGTTAGAGAGCAGGTCAAAATTTGCAGGTTGTAGGGTAGAGCTTTGGGAGTCGTGCAAAGGATTAGGCACAAGGTCTACGGGTTCTTTTCTGCCTCACAGGGGGGACAACATTCCCACTGGAACCAACTTTTATCTCAGTGTAACTTCATGAGGCCAACCAATTTTAAAATTTTTATTCAAAAAGTTCAGGTGCACTGACAGTTGGATTGTCAACGCTAATTTGAAAATATCAAATAAGGGTGCTGACAGTTGGATGGTCAGCGTTGTGGGGGAAAAATATCAAATACAGCTGCTGACAATTGGTCTATTAGCGCAAATTAAAAAAGCGTTGAAAATTCACATGTCAGTAAAGGAATGGGTACCACGACAAGGTGGCGTTGATAAATTAATTGTTAGCGTGACACTCGGTTTTTCCCTGTTTTAGTCACTATCTTCAAGAGGAGTTTCTGAACAATTGTAGATGAATTTTTTAAAATCAAAAGGGGTTTTTGGAGGGAACAAACCAATTAACAAAATCCCCCCTCAGTTTTCTAACAACTATCATGGTTTGAGATATTCGAATGTATCTTTGAAGCCTATTTTTCCAAATTTTTCGAAATTTTGTTTCCTATAAAAATGCCAAGTCAATCGCTGAAGGCCACCTCATCAAATTCGACTTGATCATATATTATATCCTCCTTGATTATTTCAAGCAGTAAGCTATAGATAGATGAAGAGGTTTAAAATCCATTATTTTTGGATCTTGAACAGTTTGTAAGTAGTCTATAAAGACTATCATTTCTGTAATGTACAAGGTTGAGAAGTTTTTGGAGAAGAAAGATTTTGTGTTTAGCTTTGATATTAATATAATTTGCTATAAGCAGGTTTACATGTGCAAATTTTCTGAGATTCATGTGTGAATGGTTTTTTGTCAGTGTTTTTACCGTGTATCTTTCTCCTAAGTCAAAACTTTGATCAATAAGTCTTTAATATTTGGAAAAAGCGAATGAATTCGAATTATTTCTGAAAGCTCAAATTTAGGTTTTTCAAATTACTTTGTGTTGTCCAACTTAAATATCATTAGCAAAATTCATCTTGCTCTGTTTTTAGTATTTATTTTCTACTTTCTCCTACCATACCTAAATGATGATTTGTTTAAAAAACCATAAGCTATCTTGCCTTTGTTAAATTGTTCATATAACCTGTGTGGCTAGCATCTTTTATATCAAAGACTCCATGCCCAATGTCCCTTGTTCTCTCCTTTCCAAACCAATTTCATCTTACAAGTTAAATCTGACCAATGAGGTTAGTGACCTGTTGCTACGTTAGTGATCTTGAGCAATGTTTTTAAACCCGGCCGGCTCGGAACTGACTCGGCCGAGTTGGTTTGAGTCAGCCAAAAAAATTTCAACTCGGTGGTTGAACCAGTTCGGCCGACCGAGTTAATACCGAGCCGGCCGAGTTAATATCGAGTCGATCGAGTCATTGCATGACTAGGCCGACTCGATATTAACTCGGCCGAGTCTGTATCAACCTGCATGACTCGGCCGGCTAGATATTAACTCGGCCGAGTCCGTATCAACCTAGCTGGGTCAAGGAAAGCAGCCAGTGAATCCCCAAAAACGCAATTTTTTTTTATTTTTTTAATGTTTTTTCTGAGTGTGGCGGACTCCAAATGGTTTTATTAATTAGTTTGTTGGTCTTTGGGGTCCATTCCCCTCTCCTATTATTGATATGCAATTCGCATGACTCGGTCGGCTCGGTATTAACTCGGCTGAGTCCGTATCAACCTGGCTGGGTCAAGTAAAACAGCGAGTGAACCCCCAAAAACGCAATTTTTTTATTTTTATTTTTTTATGTTTTTTTCTGAGTGTGGGAGACTCCAAACGGTTTTATTAATTAGTTTGTTGGTCTTTGGGGTCCATTCCCCTCTCTTAGTATTGATATGCTATTCAAATTTCATGGTAATGTTAAATTCTTAAAGTAAAAGTGACATTCTTCTTAATCATCATTTTCGTCCTTTTACTTAAATTTTTAACATTACCATGAAATGACTCAAGATGTTTGAGAGTGGTTCTGGCCTCATTGGATTTCATATGGAGAAAGTAGAATTTAAATTTCATTCAAAATCCAGCAAACTTATCAGTTTTTCAGGATTTCAGGATTGGGGGATTGCAATGTTTCCATTGAATTTTGTCATGTATTAGGGTATGGAACTCGTATTTAATCAAGAGCACCAATCCCTCTATGTACCTTGATGTTAGTGACTTTGGTTGTCGAACTCCTCCGAGATTCGCTCCTAAACTAGGAGCTTCTGAAAATATCGCTCCCGCTCCCGTTTTCGCTCTCGCTCCCGCTTCCAAGTAACACTGAGCCAGAGGATGTTGGCAACTCTCGCAGTAGCTAGTAGTACTGGTCACAGACTTTTGTTGTAGAGGCCATTTATAGCCTCCTTGGTTATGTGTTCTTGTTTTGATCTCTATATCATCATCGTGTAGGTATTGGACAGTGCACTGGGTGCCATTTTGATCTAATGGATATATTCATGAGCCTACTTTGATCATATGTTGTCTTCTATCTATATTCTAATGCTGCGTGTTTGGAAACATGAATGAAAATCTTTAAAATTATGTGTTTTAATAAAAAATAAATATTTAATGTATTTTTTACAACGACCGAGTCATTGAAATCGAGTCAGCCGAGTCGATACTGAGTCGGAGTCGACCCTCGGCCGAGTCGGAGTTTTAAAACATTGATCTTGAGTAGTTGAGTTTAAGGAGAAATCCCTCTCCAGATTGAAGGGCCAACTTTCAATCCAAAAGTGGTTTGAAAGTTTCCTCAAAGAGTCCTTTCACATCTAAGGATAACTTCTGAGCGATAACACGTATCATTGTTACAAAACACGATAAGGACAAAAATTGGGCATGGTCAATCAATTAAGGAGTCGGCAAAATGGGAAAAATAGGACAAAACTTGCAAGCATAACTCGGAAGACTCGGCAACCTGAGAAACTTCGAAAAGATCGAAAAAAATCACGACATCTTAGAGTTTTGCAACATAGACATGTAATGATATGACTATCTATCTCTAACACTCTCACATACCCAAACTACTACATATTTTAAGTGGAATAGAATTTTATCAAGTTGAAGCTGCTGCAAAATTGAAACTTATCTGTCGGTAATGCCTCTGCCAATGCATCTACACTAAGTTTCCCCGTTTCACGGAACTGCACATGTACATCACCTCTTTTAACTTTATCACAAATGAAATGATATTGAATGACAATGCTTGCATGAAATCTCAAGCTCTTGGTTATCGCAATACAACTTTGGTTATCACATTTCAACATCATGGACCATGTATTTTCATGATTTCAACATCCTCCAATAACCTTCTCATCCAACCTAACCACTTAGTAGCTTGGCAAGCCACTACATACTCTGCCTCTGTACTTGAAAGATATATTGTTGTCTGCCACATGCTGGCTCATGAAACCATACCTCCATTTAGCATGAAATATTGTAAAATCCCCTGTTCAATACTCATGACAATACTCAATGAGTTGTATTGTGCCTCTGAACTCCCATTGAATGTGATAACCATAAACGCTTGTTTCACGAAGACATCTAAAAACTCAATTCACTGCTAATCAATGATGCGGTCTAGGATTGCTTGAAAATTGAATCACCATGCTTACACAATGAACATTGTCAAGACTTGCATACGCCATTGCATACATTACTCTTCCGAGTCCCTAATTCCAACTACACTTTAATTAGGAACTACCTTAAAACCATCAATTTATTCATGTGCCTTGGGATACATTTCTTGCTTTCTGAAAATAACTTTCAGGCTGCGTCGTATAAATCTCCTCCAACCAGCCATTTAGAAATGCAATCTTCGCATCTATGTGGCGTACATGAAATTCCAAAGCTATTGTTACAACTTATAGTACCCTAACGGAGGTTGTTTTGACAATCGGGGAAAAGGGTTCTCAGTAGTCTTTGAGCTGAACTTGGGTGAACCCCTTTGCCACAAACTAAGCTTTGAACTGAGCACTTGATCCATCTTGTCTGTACTTTTGGTTAAACACCCACTTAGTAACTTGCATCCAACTGCCGTCCAGGAGGAATAGCACTGTGTGATTAATTCTGATTTTTCATTAGCGACTTATGTTCATCATCCATTACCTAGCTTCACCCTGCTGCCCCCTTACTCCCAAGTGACATTTCCATTATTTGTGGTTCAGAATTATCAACACAAAGTTCATAGGAATCAAGTTCCTCATGGACTTTTCATATTTTGTTGATATCCTACGTTGTGCTGGTGCTTATACTTTAACTTCCTCCACGGGTTGATGAATTTTGCCACTATGTTCACCTTCTTCCAGTGGTTGTTGCAAAGTTGTGTTAATCCTAGTGTGCCACCTGAACATGATGCTTCATCCACATCTTCTTTTGATTTGAAGTCTGATATGTTCAATTCTACATGCATAGGTTCCCACTAGGTTCTGTTCTTTCCTTCTGTGACTCCATTTGCTGGGGTGACTAGGGAACAATTCACTCTAGCTTGATCCTTATGTTATATCTTATCCCCTTTTAAAGGCTTTTACCTTAAGGCTGATCTGGATAGATCTGAAAACAATTGTTGTACCCCTGATTCTACAGGCACCAATCTACACACAAATCTGCAAAGAGGAAACTAGTACTGCAGAAAATATCAATGGAATATGGAAGACTAAATCATAGACAAATTGCTCCATTTTCTGGGTTAGTTGGAGCACAGGACATTATGATTGGCAGTCAACTCAATCTCTCTGCTAATTCCAACAAGTATAATATGCCGCGTTCAATCTCTCTGCTAATTCCAACGAGTATAATATGCAGCAATACCTGCCTATGCACCCAATTTTTTTTTTAACAATTTTATTGATAATTTTAAATTTATATAAAATTATATATATCAAACACACTTCTAAATTAAACATATTTTAATATACTTTTAAACTAATATAATATTAAAAACTAATTAACTAATATAATATTAAAAACTAATATAAAATTTAACATAATAAGAGTTTAAACTTTATATTACACTTGTTTACATTTTGTTTATATCTATTTTTTATGTAATTATTTTTTTAAATTATGGTGGGCAGCTATCCACATGACACAATTACTTCCTTAAATTATGGTGGCTATCCACATGGTATTATGGTGTGCCAAGACTGCAATAATAATCATTATTATGACAACAAATAGAAACTTTTTTTTTAGACTTTTTATTTTTTAATATAATTTTTATATCTCACAATTCAATTAAAAACCACATAAAATTAGTTATCAACCAATTAGAAAAAACAATTTACATTTTGAAAAATTAAAAAATATTTTTTAGTTTCAAAGTATTCAATATATATATATTTCAAAACTTTAATAAACTTCCTAGAATCTGTTTAAAAATTTCAAAACTAATTGAAAGTCAAAACCTTTTGACCAAAATAAAAACCAATATAACCTATAGCGAGTGTAAAAATATACAAAAGCATATCTCCCAATTTTTCCTTCTTTTCCCTATCTAACTCTACTTATTTAAAGGACAAGCTCCCCGTGCTTCCCTTCCATGGAAGCAATTACAACTACTATTTTTAGAAGAGCAAATCCCATAATTTATTCAACTACCCTATTGCTAGAACAACATCCTTTGATTTGTTAACAAACTACGGAGACCCAACAACTTAGGATCCTTGCATGCATGGACCTTTAGTGCATCATCCTCCCATTATTGCAAAATTCTAAACCTCTAAGCTAAGGGGAATCTTGTTCGATAAAGCTTATAAGTTCCTCTTTAATGATCCATGTGTTGTTGGAGTCCACAACCCCTGTAATTTTACCAAGTACATTTTATAATTCTTTGATCTTGTAACAAAGACCTTAGTGTCCACCACTTTGTCCATGCATTCTCTCCTTTTTTGTGTTAACTATTACCCCTCATATTGCATGAAGATAATTTCAAATGTTTCTAATAGATCATGGTTGATGTCCATTTGGCCTCGAGGACATATGGCAGATATTTGTATGGATGCACACTTCCCTTGGCATTACTCTTATGGTAATGCAATTACTTTCATAGTAATGTAATTACTAACTATTGATCAATGGTGGGTGTTGGGGGTCTCTTACCCCTCTTTCAGCAGGGGTACCTATATACTTATTGCAACATTTTTAAACACCATTGTAAGCCCAAGCTCACAAGTCAAACACCATGTAACAACCATGTGAGTCCTTGCAGGTATCCTAGACCTTATGTCATGTTGATTCAATCTTGTTTTGATTAGGACACTATCGATCCCTTTGAGTTCATTTCAAGTTCCTTTCAACTTGGATAAGATTGGAGGACCTTAGGTGAGCTTATTTGTGCACTTATGGTTTTATAGGATCCTTTTTTTTTGTAGGGGCGATTGTTACCCATCAAAATGGGTAACCTTGATAGGAGAACTTTTTCTCTTATCTTGGACAACCAACTAATCAACAACACTACACATTTTCTCATTGATGACGATATGCCAAGTTTGCTTTGCCATCTATACCAGTTATGCACCTCTCACCATCGAACTCTGACCACTCAATAGGAACTCTGACCATTTTGCAATCGAGTGCTTTTACTTAATGTTTTGGGCATTTTGACATGGATAAAGGGATGATTTGTATGATTGAACGATCTTGACTATCAACTTGTCCTTTCACCTTACTAGGGGGTTAATCTTTAGCCCTAGTCTAGTGGAACCTACGCTAAGAGATTAGGGTCATAGGAGGGGCACTACTTGGGAAACTAGGATTGAAGTTGTGTGTTCATTACCCTTTCCATACTTAACATCTTCCATATCACATCATTCCTTTGATATCATCTCCATCCTTTAGGTTAATTGTCATTGGTTCATTCAAATTTGGCACTCACATATCCACATCCTTGAGTCAGGCTAGAAAGCTTTGCTTTGGAGGTTGATGTAGCTAAAAGAACGAAAAAGCATATGATGGCCACAACAAAAGGAAAAAAAAAAAAAATTAAAATGCAAAAGATGGTCTGGATGAAAATTAGCTCTCGGGAAAAATCTTAACAAGAGCTCTAATCTCCTCATTAGCTATCACCCAATTCCTGAGCACTTGATGCTCCATCTCATCATAAGGAACCCTTGCATTTCCCAACCTTGATGAGTGACAAATTGTCTCATCTAAAAGGGTAAAATAAATACTATATCATAAAGAGCAACCTTTGATCCTTGAGCTATGCACCATCAACAAATTATTATCAAAAAGAAGTAAAAGGTGCACTAGAGGGGTGAAAAGTGCAGGCTAAGAGGGTTAACTCAACCCATCATGATTTCTCCCTCCATTACATACACTCAAGATGTGGACTCTCATTAGTTGGTCCCTTGACTATGACACTTGGCCATGAAGTCTTTTTGCTTCATTGCCACCTATTCTCACTAACACTTGTGGATTGAAGGGTTGACCTTGGAAATGCCACCTCCCATTAGGGGTTGGAAGCACCTAATATGGTTTATTACTTAGCCACAAAGGTAGGGAACGACTTTTACCTCCCCCAATTGTTACTTCATCTCACCATGTCATTATAGGTGTTTCAGTCCCTATTAGCACACCCTATTCACATGTATGTTACAAGTGATTAAAATTTACAAGTTTATGTTATTCATGTTATCATAAAATCATGCATCTTACTACTTTTACGAGACTTGGTCTTGTTAGATATTTGAAGGTGATTCTGATTAGAAGAGTTATTATGCCCTTAACACTTAAGTATGGTTCACTTTGATCTATTTATGGTTTTGGTCTCTAATGAATGGTTGCTTTCACTTGAGTTTGAGATGTTTTTACCAGGTGGTTTAGAGAGGTTGAAGCCTTTGAGGGACATTATTCCATTTATACTCCACATGATGCCCAGGACATACTACACTTTCAAAGAGCATGATGATATTGCAAATGTAGTGTTTCCTCTATTCAACAGAGTGTTGGGCACTTAGATGATCTCGACAGTTGGAGACCCCAGAGCACCTTGAGATGCCAAAACGCTTAGCTTATCTTACTTAGTATGGAAGATTCTTGATGATGTACTAGTGGACCGAGCATGCCCCCAGGTTGGCCTTGACACTACTTGATGTGAATGCCTTGATCTTGAGCCTAGATGAGTATGGTTACCCCCCAGGATGATTGAGGAGGGCTTGATGCACCTGATGGAGCCTCAATGTTAGAGAGAGAGCACATTATGTTGTCTACTTGGCACCCATAGAGATGACGTAGGGAACCCACAACTGAATTTTGGACACATGGAGATGCTTTGAGGCTTGATTTGAGGACATTTTCATAAATGGAGGTTAATCATGATGCTTGTAAACTCATTAGCCCTTCCAATGCACTTTTGGAGCATTTTGAGCCCTAAAAGGGCATGGCGTCATGCTTTCCAAAGGCTTAGGACTCACATTTATTGGCATATTTTATCGTTGAACTAGTGGGTTGGCTTTTAACACAATTTTACATTGTGTCTACTCAAAATTGAACTTGTTTTAGGGGATTTTAATGGATTATTAGAGGTGACAGAGCTCATATAAAAAGAGGATCACCTCTTCTCATTTATCTTCAACACACATGTGGATTTCTACCTCTTTAGAAAAACTCGACTTAGCCTAGTTGTACTTTGGTGCTTGAGGATATGTGATCTTATGTGGATTTTGGCTATTTGAGACATCTTTTTGAGATTGAAAGAAGGCACGTTCTTGGATAATTTGTGAGTATTTTATTGCATATATTTTATGGTTTACATGCAATGAAATATTGCTAGGGTTTTTATTTTGTTCCTTGTCTAAATGCAAATGTTTATTAAAAAATCTTGGTAAATTGTTGTATTTTAAATCTATTATTCTTGAACTCCCTAGAAAACCTCCTAGAGAGCCTTTTTCTAGTTAATTTCTCCCCTTATGAAAAGATAGCTAGGTTAGAAAGTTAAAACTAGGGTTTTCCACCTCATGCAAAACTTTGATATCTCTATGGTTAAAGTTCCTAAGACTCTATCACCCAAGTAAGGAAAAGGCACCGAGATCCCTTTTGATGATCAAAACCTTGAAATATTTATTTACTTCCTCTCTCTTGTTTTTTTTGGCCCTTCAAGGCAAGTCGTTAGCCCTAAGACAAGGGTCAAATTCAACTAGGGCTTCTCTTTGTGCAATGTTGGAGTTAATTTGGTATATTTTCACCTTATTTGACCTACCAAACTTAAAATCTAGTTTCGGCTGACGTCATCAACCCTAGGCAATTTAGGGCCTCTTGAAACTCTAATTTAGAAAGAAGGCTTCAAATTAGGCCTTATTGAAGGTTTTCCATTCTATATTATTAATTATACCCTAAAATAAAACCTTTTCCTTGTGCTTATTTGCCTAGATGTATTGTTAATGAAACATATCTTGAAACCCTAGGCTTCAAGTTCTCTTCGCTAGGATAAAGAATTGTGCCCTAATCCAAGTAGACGTACCTTAATCAAGCCTCTCCTACATCACCTTGATCCTATTGACTTATAATACATTTAGGTGATATATATTGGGAAGCCTCCTATGTGGCGAAATTCCACTAACGAGCAGGAGGTGGGGTGCTAAGGTGATAGTGACCAACTCATTGTTGTGTCTTAGTGTAGTTCTCGCCTTGTGAGGTCACTCACAAGGCCTGCTAGCTTTTGAGGCAACATTTATGGCACAGTCGTTGGAGAGCATTTGAGTCAACCTTTTCATTATCTGAAGATTAAGCTTCATTAAATTTTGAAGAGAATAATTCAAATGACAACATAGATTCTCTTTTGGCGACTCCTAAATCCAATCCTCATATCTCCCCTAATAGTTCATCTGATGATACCATAGCGACAAGGAAGAAAAGAACTACTTGTAAGACAACCAATGACACTACCACATCTCCTCTACTTCAAAAGGCTCCTATGGTTTGAAGTCTATTAATGGATACTTCTACCTCTAGAACCATGAACAAACCTTTTCTCATCGTTGTATTCAAATCATTGGATGTGAATAAATTATGTTGGGAATCACGATTGTCGTTAAACCAAAACCTGCAGGTGTTAGTCAATGATCCCATCGCCAGAGATAAGGATCCACGAGAGGCAGTTAGTCCATGTCATGAAACACATGGGGAGCGTTGGTTTATCCAATGTCCAAGAATCTCCCCCCTAACACGAGCCGATGTGTATCGAACTTGTGACCTATGCTCTGATACCATTTGTTGGGAATCACAATTGCTGTTAAACCAAAACCCGCAGGTGTTAGTCAACGATCACATCGCCAGAGATAAGGATCCACGAGAAGCGATTAGTCCATGTCATGAAACATACGGGGAGCATTGGTTTATCAAATGTCCAACAAATTCCCTAATGCTCCCCATCTGTTTCCTGAGAAATATGAGGAATGATTACCTATATTCAATGGTACTAATGCTATTACTATAGAAAGACATATGCATGAATTCTATTGGGCTGTAAGTGTTAGGTTAGTCTAAGATGAGGATGTGATTATGATTCTATTTGGTTTAACCTTAGAAGGAAATGCTAGGGATTAGTACCTTAGTTTGCCTCAAGGTATTCTCACAGACTAGGATACCTTTCACCAAGCTTTCGACAAAATATGGACCATGGTCAAAGAAGGCATTATGCTTCTTGACAAATTCCAGGAGGCTAAGAAAACCGACAATGAAAATGTTAGAGAGTTCACACTTCTAATAATGATGAATAAATTACGCAAAAGTGAAAAATAACAAGAGTTCACAAGTACATATCTTTAAGATCAAACCCTTGCATAAGGGTTTCACTTACCACTTAAAATTTGATGTTGTAGACAAAATCTTTGGATAGCCGTTTGAAATCACCTTAGATAAATTTCCTACACAACACAAGAGAATTGCACCTTCCTTGGGAAAAATAGATAATATTTAAGGATAACCTAAGTCATGAAACTAGTTAAAAGATATAATTTGAAGCTTAAGCTAGTGAAGCATTTTTGTATTTTTATATTTTATAAAAACAAAAAAGTTTAAAAAAAAATTTTACTTTAAAATATGTGGTTGTTGTGGTGATGCTTACTTCACCTTGCAGATTACCCTTTCTAGTATTCTAGTACTTGATTGCTCTCATAACCCCTTCTAGATCAACCTTATGTTTTGGACTAAGAGATGAGATTGGAGTCGAAATATTAGGCACTCTTACTCTAGTATAAGATAATGTACTGATCCCCAAATCCAACTAGGAGCAATTTCTTTTTGAAATACCTCTAGCTAATGGGTTAATTATAATATTGGGAGAAATCTTGTCTTTACTTAAGAAACTCTCAATAAGGGTTAGTTCAACAATTAGATTTTGATAACCCCAATCCAACGAAGAAAAGGTGAGGAATATCGCCCTAGCCTCCTCTTCCATATCATTGTGTAGCCCCTCAATGGGTCAACCTAAGAGCCTTGTGTGATTTGGTATTCCTACAAAACCTTATGGACCACAATCTCTACAATGGCTAAAAAGAAAAATAATAGAAAAAATCAATCCACATGACAATGGTTTGCACCAAAAAGTTCTTATTATGGCATTATAATCTCACAATTCAACAACAAAATGGGAGGAGGGATTGCCCTTATATATTTTTTCTTGTAACGATTAGTTTGAAACCCTATCACAAGAAAATAATTCTTTGACTTGTCATCCACAACCTAGAGACTAAGTCATTACATGGAAAATTATTTTTTACATAAGATAATTACCCATAAGAGGGGTTTGAATTTCTTCATTGAGGAAAACGACTAGCTTTTAGGTCCAATTTTACTTGACTAGGCTTGATTTGGTTCAAGATAGATCTTAATTTGGTGTAAGAGAGGCTCAATCCACCTTCTACCCACTAGTTTAATGTCTACTTGAGGTCCAACATTCCATTACTTTGACCCGACGACTAGTAGCGCGAAAGAAACAACCAGTAGAAGAGGTCAAATTGCTATATTTGACTTGATATTTAACATCCTTCACCCTCTTGACTTGGAGACTTGACTTTCTTTGAGTTATTAACCATCCTCAACGTCTAATTCCTCTTCATTGGCTAGTTTGACCTCCCAAAGGACTAGTTTGACTTCACACGAGTAGAACATCCCTTTGCTTAAATGAGCCACATGCTAGATCTCCAACACCTTAGCTACTAGAGGAATTTGACACAGTGGTTTTGTATAGAATAATTTTTACATAACTTTTGATATAAGATTTGTCCCTTGATGTCAAGTATTGGCCTCAATTTGCCAAATTTAATCCACAAGTGCCATAATAGAAGGCATGACCACCTTTGAATTGGAATATTTACTTGATGTCTTCACTTTTTGACAAAATATGTATGTGGTATGTCCATTACACATTATTCTAAGCATTTTGAGCCTTTGTTGATTTTTTTACCTCAAGACTCTCTACATTGGGATCTGTGAACTACCCTAGGAAACATGAAATGTTGTGAACTATGATATTGCCACATTGAGAATTGTAAAATGAATAATGCACAAAGGCCAAAGAATGCATATAAAATCTATGATACATGACTATGTGGATAAGACATAGGTGTGCTCAAGCCCTGGGCTATGGTCGTACATAGTGTAATCACCCATACAAAACCAATGGTTCCTCTAAACCATGTGTCTAAGTAGGCACATCCTAAGGCTTCCAATAATATCTAAGATGAAAGAACTTAAGAGTGGAGTCTAAAAGAACCTAACATGGTTGACCATAGTATTCCCTAGAAGAAAAATGGCTATAGGCAACCCTACTGAAATGAGAGGTAACAACACCTATTTGTAAGTATTTGTTAATCAAAATAAGTTACTACACAACTTTATTCTAGAAGGAATCTTTATGGTATGAAGATGTTAATCATGATGATGATGAGATCTTACATAATCTACTTAGAATTCCTGATAGGAAAATTCACAACATGGATCAAATTCATAAATGAAGATACTATGATGTGACATCATGGGTCAAAATTCATATATAAGGATATTGAGACGTGTTCTCGATGGCTTGCATGAGTATAATGAAGGAATTGTTGTAGAGTTGGGAATGTAATATACTTTGACCTTTTAGAAAAGGAATGATGTCAAATTGATCTTTCCCACATTGTTTTAAAATTATTATTTACTATAAGAATATATCATCATTCTTGATGTCAAATTAGACATATAACACCATTTACAAATTCATAAAAAAAAAAAAAAAAAGTCATTTTCAAATAATTTATTATGTGAATATAGCATCACTATAAATGTAATATAATTCATACTATTTCAAGATTTTAATATAATTCATTCAATCTCAAGATTTTAAATGGAAGGTTCATTCCTACTCATTGTGATTTATGAATGCAATTTTAGGGGAAATTTAAGGTCTATGAACATATTAAAGAAAATAATAAAATAATAGTTAAAAAATAAAATAAAAGTTGTGAATTTTTAAAGGAAAAGAAAGAAAATGATTTTTTTAATTGTATTTTCAACTTACGTTCTTATATGTTTACTCAAACATCACATCAAGTGCAGGCACTTATTGGAAGTGAAACTCTGCATACTTTTGAGTAGACCCACACTTTAAAATATTGAAAATTGAAATAAACATGTTTTTCATGTATTGCCATTTTTTTACGGTGTGGGTCTACTCAAAGTATGCAAGTGGATACTCCTGGGATGGAGAATTTAAATCTTCATACAACAATGCCTACACTTGACATTCAAGTAAATCTACAAGGAGATAAGTAGGAAATACAATTAAAAAAAACCATTTTCTTCTTTTCGCTCCATAAATATTTACCCCTAAGGATGTCATCATGAATCCTATTGGTTCTTTTAAAGCTAAGTTTCTTCGTACATTTTTTTATTCTGACGCCCATTTTTTACGTCAAAATTCCTTAACAATGGCAAGGTTGTTATGAAATGAAAAATTATGTTTTATGTAAATGTTTTGTTGATGAAGTGACTATACTTGTCGCATGGTATTGTAAATTTGGACAAAGAATTTAGACAAAGCATTTTACGTCAAAATTCCCTAACAATGGCAAGGTTGTTATGAAATGAAAAATTATGTTTTATGTAAATGTTTTGTTGGTGAAGTGACTACACTTGTCGCATGGTATTGTAAATTTGGACAAAGAATTTAGACAAAGCATATAAAAGTGTTGCAAAGAGACATGGCACTATAATTTTGTTATAATGATTTCCTTATTATAACATTGTAGAGTGTTAACATGTCAACTTACCAGACTTGAACTTGGGTGAGGAAGATAACAACTATTTGGTAAATCCACTCAAGCTAAACTCAATTATGCTGTTGATATATATATATATATATATTAAAAAAAATTATTCAAATACACCATTGCACATTTTAAATTAAATTTAAATATAATAAAATAAAATATAAATATAAATTTATCTAAAAAATATTAAATAAAATATAAAAATAATTAATTTAAATAAACACTGAAAAAATCCCCGAGTTATATAAAAAACTACAGAAAGACTCTAAAAATACCAGTATATGCATATATATGATATCGCATTACTGAGAGAGGCCGGCAGTAAACAATAAATCTTTATTGCAGACCCAATAAGTGAATTATGGAAACGCCGGGAATCCCCTTTCTCTTACTTACACTCTTATATATATATATATCCTTGTTTTATATGGGTAAGAGATGACATATGAAGGATATATGGATAAGGGCGTTGCAGATAGAAATAAGAGTTAATATGTTAACCCTGAATCTATCAATGACAGATAGATTTACACTTCCTCTCTCACGGCTTAAATAGGCTTAGATCAAGAGTTGAATTGTTAAATTCTGAATCTATTAAAGGCGGATAGATTGACACTTGGAATTTTTTTATTCCCCTCACGGCTTAGATCAAGGGTTAAATGGCTCTATGCGTAACAGGAATACGAAGAGAACCTCAAAGACGTGATAACTATTATCAGAAATAATATATATTCCTTATAATAATCATAATTTATTTATGATAATATATTCTTAGATCAGAGGATGACTTTAGCATGAAGAAACTGGCAAAACAAAAAATCCCCCAAAAGGAATGATAACATAATGGCATATATACGTAAGGATTCTCACACAAATAAGTCTTGCGCATCTTATCCAGAAGTAGCTGAAACGTATATCTTTCTCTAGCCTGCAATGGAGAAAGGCTACTTATTGAGATGGCTCCATCTGTAAACATGAAACACCACTGTGCAATTTTAAATGGTTGATTAGAGAATGCAAGATTACCTGGTGAAAAGAGTTTTGACTCTTTGCAAACGCCACAGACGTAAGACATTGAACAAGCTGTAATAGGTGTTGAATCCTGCATGCTGTCCTCTAATGAGATAAATCAGGGCCACAAATGGTATTGTGGAAGTGACATCAAGTACGAACCCTCTTGAAATATACCTGCAGCATATGACACCACTTTACTAGAGCATATGTTAATTATTGAAAAGTTGGGTGTCTCCGGAAATCATTGCACCAAGAAAAACTGTGTATTTTACAGCTTAGGCAGAGTTTGGGAATGAAATGAAATGGTTTTTAATAATGTTCTAGAGATTCACTGTCACTTAATTTATATATTCAGATTTTTCCCTAGGTTGATTTTGCTCTTATAGATTTTGAGTAAGGAATTTGCTGTTTTGTGAAGTTTTGTCTCCTCAAAAACTCACTAATACTGTTCACTTTTAAATTATTATCAAATTGAAGACGGATAACTTCATGTGTTGCACATTCTTTAATAAAATGTCATTCTGTTTCTACCACCTTTTTATTACAAAAAAATACAAATTTCTTCTTTAGAGACTTTTAGGAATGATCTACTAACTCTTAGTAGTGTAAAATGATAATGGCCGTAAAATTTAGATATACTTTCGATAATGACACTAACTTGAATCAATATCAACCAGATTTAATTTTGTAAAACGATAATGGTTATTAAATTTAGATGAAAATTAGACAATGATATTAATTTGAGTCAATATCTTCTTTTTTTTCAGCAAGAAAAAAGCTGTCTGTTTTATATTATGTTAAAACAGTACATAATTATGAAGGACAAATCGTCCTCATAAGCCCAGTGGAATCCACAACATGACTACTTGGGGTAGAAAATATTCTACATACATACAGCTGAACTGTAAATTACAATTTGTGACAATTGTGGAACTATAATTCTCTGCCATAACTACAAATATATCACAGAATTATCAAAGAGATGCTAGGCTCTAGATATGTCACAGGACATTTACATATTCTGTAGTTCTGTACCATACAGTTGGCATTCCTCATGTGTTTTCTTTACAGTAGCTGAATCAAAACTTGTACAAAATTTTAAACAAAACAGAAAGAAGCAGGGTTTTTTAATGAACTTATCTGTACTTGAATTCTGCCTTCTTTTTTATAGTCTTCAGTGTCCTATCCTGGCAGCTTTAGACATTTTACTTCTGTCTCGTCTTCTCCCATTTTGATCATGATATACATTTCTTCTTCTGTAGCTATTAGTCCCTTTTTTGATAAATCATCTGCTATTTTGTTATGTGTCCTGGATGGGTTCTGAATGTTGTTGATATGGATGAGTCAATATCAACAACATTATGACAAGGTTGTGAAGCTCAAAAATGTATATTTATACAAATGACTAGGTTGTGAAGCTCAAAAACTTATATTTATATAATTGACCGGGTTGTGAAGCTAAAGACCGTAGAATTCACACAGATAGCAAAATCAAACAATGGCTATCAATTATTGGAATTCTCAATCTCAAAAAGCATATTATGCCCAAATTGGATGGGAACTGTACTCTAATGGATATTTGGGAGAGGGTTGTTTCTGAGTATTGTAGATTTATCGTATCATTGCCTCCGCTTCAAGCTAGATTTCAATTGAGGATAAGATTTACAGGAGAATGCCAATTGTTGGTTAGTGAATCTATCCCATTGAATTCTGTTTTACTATTAATTTTAGCTGAAGATAAGTGTTGGAACTTATTTATCCTGTTTCCATTTCATTATCAAACATGCTAGGAAGTTATACCTCAATGCAATTTTCTTGGGTTTGTCTATCAAAATCTGGGTCTTATCGTCCCATTTCATTATCAAGAATGCTGGGAAGTTTCATACCTCAATGCAATTTTCTTGGGTTTGTCTATCAAAATCTGGATCTTATCGTCAGAGTAGGCCACAAAAAAGGTCAGAATGACATCAATAGCAAAAAATGCATCGACAATAGTGTCTGCAATGAGAAGGCCTCCTTTGGGTGCATAACCGAATCCAAGCTCAAATGGGCACACCCATGCCGAGTATGCCACCAAAACAATCAGAAAAGTCTCCCAGCACCTGCACCCACAACATATGAGAGAACACAGAGAATTATTTCACAGTGGCCGTGGTCGTTATAGCATTTCACATCATTTTGTGCTTAAATTCTAAGCATTCAATGAAAAAATATCATTGTAGATAAGCACTGGGCAGAGAATAATGTTTGTAGGGAAGAAAGGAATTGTTTTTATTGCCCTCTGAACTCGTCTGAATTCTAAGTATCGAACCAGAACACATTTATATGGTCATGTAATGTTTATATATAGAAAGGGTTTTTTAATGTGGGTAAACACAAACAAGGAAGGTAAAGAAGCACATCTCCTGCCTAAAGTGCAGAGCACTTGGCCTCCCGAGACAAAAAAGGAGGAAGATATATTCAATGAAGACTCCTCAGGCCCACAAGCTATACTATACTGCATAAAATGCATATCAATTTAGTCCTAGTAACCATCAGAGATGATAAATACAGTATATTTCAAGATCTGAAAAGTAAGCTATGCAATCCACTGCAGTACAAACTGGTATAGTATTATAACTTTGAAAATACATATTATGCGTTGTTTGTATTGTTTTTGGTTGCTTCTCTCACCTGTAACGAGGGTCATGGGGAGAAATGATATTTTTCCCTAGGTGGGTATCAGAGCTCCATCGAGAGCCCAAAGGTGGCAGCATATTTGGCTTGGAAAAACACTGAAACTTGGACTTCCCATCATCATCTGAGCTCCCATCTTCCTCATGAAGATTCATGGCTTTGCAGCCAGCAAAGTTTATGCAATAATATGGTGGCAACATCTTGGCTAAAACTGCTGCTTTCAGGCCTTAAAGTGCACGAAGGAGTCGTGACAAAAATATCATGAAGGAATGGATACTATTCTGCGAGAACGTTTATGTGTACTGATAAATGCGATCAGCTGAAAGTTTTAGGAGTTGAATAGTAAGTATAACACACATATGAATGAAAGTATCAGAGCCATCCATGTATTGGCAAGAATCGATTCATAATGACATTGTATCGATTTAAGAAAAAATGTTGTTTAAATTAAGTGTTTTGTGGGGTTCATGTACAATTTGTGTGAGTGGCTATAAAAGGTTATAGATTTAAATTAAGAAAAATAAAAAAAATTTAGATGTTGATTTTTTATCTCATATATATATATATATTTTTCATAAATAATATTACTTTAATATAGTTTAATTTATTTAAATAAGTTAAATAGACATTAAAAAAATGTTTTAAAATTGTTTTTGTTTGGTTAAGAATTCGTTTTTTTTGGATATAAGGAAACAGGTTAATGGTTCAAGACATAGATGTATTTGGCAAGATTGAGAGCCAGGTGGCCTAGTTTCCCTTGAATAACAATGATGAGTCAACATGCATTAACAGCTAGAAATGGCTGCCCTCACTACTGGTTTGACAATTGAATTATGATAAATTTTCCCACTTATAACAAAAAATATAAAAATTGATACATTTTATTAAAAAAATTATAAAATCACGACCACCAAAAAAAATATTATTTTAATATAGTTTAATTTATCTAAATAACCGAAATAGATATAAAGAATGTTTAAAATTGCTTTTGTTTGGCTAAGAATTAGTTTTCTTCAGACCCAAGGAAACAGGTTAACTGCCCTAAAGAGGTTAACCACCCAAGACACAGATGCATTTGGCAAGATTGAGAGCTGGGTGGCTTGGTTTTCTTTGAATAAGAGTGATGAGTCAGCGTGGCCTAGTTTTCCTTGAATAACAATGATAAGTCAGCCTACATTCGTTGATAACAACTAGAAATAACTACCTTCATTACTAATTTGACAATTAAATTATGATAAATTTTCTTTCCTATAATCAAAAAAACAAAAATTAATATATTTTATTAAAAAAAATTATAAAATCAAGAACACAAAAAAAAGCTAGAATTAAATGAAATTCAAAAATATATTATTCATATTCTTACCATTAATACATGAACAAGTGAATAATGACAGAAGTGCCAAAAGATTAGATTGACAGGAAACGAAAGTAGTAGAGATATACGCTTGTACAGTGCTGGCTTTTGGTTGTATTCCAAAAGGCTATGGGAGCAAAATTAAACCATGATGCTCAACTTGTGCATGGTCCTACATCATCTATGTAGTACGCTCTGGCTGATCTATTCCATTAAAGGAATCTCCCAAACTCTTAACTTATATGACAAAAACTTTCCTCCCCACAATGGTAATGAATCACTCTGAATGCTCCAAAAGGCCATCCAGCACTGTTACTGGTTGTCTCCTAGTCTCCTATGTGATTCCGGTGAGGACAAATGTCACAACTTCATTGCTTCATGGGATAAAGACTATGTCACTATGTGCATTATGAGACCTTGGTGGGAACCTTTCTCATTCATTCAATTCTTCAATATCATGAAGTGATGGGAAATCTATCAAGATATCACAGAGGTAATTTAGATCATGAAGTTTTCGTAATGAGAATTGTATAATAAAAGTGAGGTCAATAATTGCGTCCATATAAAGGAAAAATCTTGATGATATATTTACTGTGTGAATGGCTCATTTTATTTTACTAAATTCATAAGTTTTTGTAAAAGTAATATTTATTAATTATTATTTTATTTATGTAATAAATATTTAATTATATATTTTAATAAAATGATTATATCTATAATATTTTAATAAAAATTAATATTTAATATGTAATTTAAAGGAAGGAAAAAAAAAAAGAAATTTAATAAATTAATAAATTTGATAAAAAAATCATTTTTAACATAAAATTAAATAGGTCAATTATTATATAATATTACATCAAATTATAATAGAGAAGAATTTAATATCTTGGAAAAAGTTACTTTTATCTCTAGAATTTGGTACTAATTATGGATCTTTTTCTTATCACATCCACTTTAATATATAATTCAACATAGGGACGATATTTAGCATTAAGATTTGATTTGTAGTCTTTATTCATAAGTTTTAGATATATTAGTATTTATTAATTTCATCTATCATTATTCCCTTTACAAATAGTTATAAGACCAACTTTTGATAAACCAAGGGTTAACTACTGGTATATACCATCTTCGGAAATGCTAACTATATCATAATTCCCAAGGCTCACTCATTATTTGAGCAATTTGATATTTAGGGTCATCTCTTAGATGATAAAGACTAAGGGCCAAGGCACTTGTGTAAAATGGATTATTTTTACCTTCATCGTATGAGCATTGAATATGAATTTTCACATAGAATTTGTAATATATTAGGGACTCTCATATGTAAAATGACATAAAGAATATTTTTGGAAAATATTTTTTTTTTTCAAAATTAAATTTAGAAATTTTCAATACTTATATATTTTATATTACATTTTATTCATAATTTAACATTTTTTATATGTAGTATATGGTGTCCACAAAATATATTTGAAAGGATCACTTCTTGCCTAATCAACCACCAAACCTAACTCAAAATGTCAAGAGAATTGAACCCATAACTTCTCAATAACAAAAGTGCTTTAACAAGGCTACTCATAATTTAACATTTTATATTGTATTCTACTCATAAATAAAAAAGATTAAAATTATTATATTGAACAATAAAAACAATTATTCAAAATTAGAGAATATGAAAGAACATAACAAACTTATGTCGCTATTTTAACTAGCTCAAAGAAGAAAATTAATATAGCAAAGATTAGAACGAATTCTCATGAGCTCCATAGTGAAACAGGTCGTTGGGTAGTTCCTAAAATGCCATGGATGGAAAGGATGGAAAGGATCTGCCATATATGTGAGAATAGGAACATCGAGGATGAAAACCACTTCCTCTTAGAGTGCCCCCGTACAACCACATTAGATCTCAGTTTCACAATCTTTGTTACAATACTGACCTTCCTAGCCTTTTACAATGTCAAAATTATAGTGAGCTCGGGAGGCTTCTCTCCAAGCTTTTTGAGCATAGGAATAAAATCTTAAATCAAAATAAATAATTTCTTTTTTTAGGTCCGATAGACCATTGTTTGGTCTCAGCAGACGTTAACCACCACCACCATCATCATCATCATAATATTTGTTCACAATATATTTAAATCATACATTTCTTTATAAAAATATTCAAATTATACATTCCTTAAACCTAATACAAACTTAGAGATTAAATAACCAATTATTATGATCACAGTTTTGTAATACTCACATGTAAGATTAAAATTATTAATAATATTAATATCAAAGTGAGGAAGGATGATATTAGATTAATATTAATTTTGGGATTTTGATATAAAATATTTTGTGAATTTATAGAGCCTTTGATGTGAGGAATAATTCATATTCAAATTTATATATGAAATTATTTAATACACAAAACACAAATTTAAAAGAATTATTAATATGAATAGAATCTTACCATAAATATATATCACTTTAAAAGTCATTTATGATATAATAATATTTACAAATTAAAAATAATTCATAATATATAATATTAATAATTAAATAATAGTATTAAAATGAGAGAAAATGATATTATATTAATATACAAAATTTCAAATATAATATAGAAAGAATATTTTTCACATAAAAAATGATGGTTACTTTTCATAAATGGAATTTCATGATAGATGTATATCACTTCAAAAATAACTTATAATATCATAACATATATAAGTCTAAGTGATTTTTTTTGGTAAATTTGTGCATAGAATATTATTAATCAAAAAGAGTTTACAATAATTGCCTAAAGGCGAGATCAAAACCAAACTGTAAGGATACATCTAGCTAAACATAGTAACATAAACAAAAATACCACCCAACTTGTGGATGGTTTTCAGATTTACTTTTTTTCCTTTTCTTTTTGGTTACTTTCACCCACCCATTCGGCGAAGGAGTAACCAAGACTCGCTGAAGAATTTCTTGGCAAGTTGTTATTGCATCCTTATCATATTATGAGGAAACAGATTCACAGCCTTGCTTTACTACTCCCAATGAAACAATAATGGTGCCCATTTCTTTGCGAAGTGCTAAAAAACTGCTTGCAATCCTCATCTGAAGAGATCATTTCATAATTTGGTTCATTGTCCTCCTAATCTGAAGATGAAGAGTCCTCTTCCTCCATAGGGGGAAGGCTGCATGGCTTCCAAGCCTTAAATTTAGTCTTTCGTTTTATTGGATTTTGAGTGTAAGAGTTTTGTAGGTGTCTTGTTTGATGACAGAGGTGACAACGAAAATTCATGTTCTCATAGTCCAAGAGCTGGATCCAATGGAAATCACCTACTTTCAAGTTGATTTTTTTAGGCAAGCCTTTACTAATGTTGAGTTCTACACATATCCTACTGTAAGTATACACTTTACTTTGGCCTCACGTAAGATATATGGCTAGGAAGCGACCCAAGGTATTTTTGATGCTTGTAAACACTAAATCATGCCATTGATGAGTCGACAAGTTTGGAATCCGGACCCAAATAGGGAGCTTTATGATTACCGTTGTAGAGGGATCAAAGTTTGGGAACCAAGGGGTCATGAAAAGCCTCAGTTTTCCCCAAAACCATGGGCACTTAGAGAGCACTCTAGTAATGTTCCTAGCATGGAAACACAACTATGAAGAAGCCCTTAGAATAAAAGAGAACGTTGCAGGATCTAGTCCAATTAGAGTGTATCCATTTGTAAAGATTTGTTGTTTGAGTCCATGGCCCATTGAAGCGTTAGATTACGCCATTCTCTTCCATTAGCTCATCACTATCTTCCAGATCTAGATGGGAAATGTCAACATAGGGAATATCCTTTGATTTGTCCACGATAAACAGACTAGGTACATCCTGGGAAGGGACTTCTTTTCCTAGAGGTTGAGGGTGATTTGAAGGAGGATGAACACCCTAGGAGCCTAATTACGAATTGTGTCTTTATATGAGAAAGCATGGGAGGAGGAGGGCTTCCCTAAAACGCCCCTCATATGCGAAGAGTCAAAAGCACAATGGAATCCTTACAAATATGATAATCAAAGATGGGAAGAGGATCTTCTAATTGCTTACCTTCATGGAGGCGTTGAAACCCTCATTTGAGCTCCAACAAAAGTTGTAGGTCCCTTATGAGATCTGTAGATCTCACCCAAAAAAAGAGAGTGTTAAGAGACTATTTTGACTGAGATCTAGAAAGGACTCTTGCATATGCAACCCTTTTGAAACAGCGTTTTCACATCAACCAGGTTGTTTGGCAAAGGCGCTTGGTTTGCAGCCGCGGCCTCTTGCACCGTAACCTCAAATTCTTCGTAACAGGGTTGTTGCTTAGTAGTTGTGGCTTTTCTCCCATTCGTGAGCAAACCATCAATGAGGAAAGCTCCAACAGTAACGCCAACGTCATCTCTAACTTCATTACCTTCGGCGATAGTAATAGTATTGTCTACAGTAGGTGGCGAAGAAGTGCTTTGGTTCTTGCTCTTAACAGGAGTCGAACTCCTCTGCAATGGAGTATTCACAGGGTCTCGACAAAGGTTGTAATGTGGTTCCATTCGTAGGGTTCAACTATCAACAACATAAAAAGTGCTTCAAATTCAAGTTAATTATAATATGTAACATTAATAACTTAGTATTAGTGTTAAAATGAGAGAAAATGATTGTCACATGGGGCATTTGTCTAGCCCGGAACAAGTCTATATTTCAAGACAAACTCACTTCGCCTCAAAAGACAACTGCCGAGGGAATAGAAATTCTTTCACACTCCTCAGCCTTCTATAAAATCTCAGTCATGTCAAATCAGAGTGGAGACTCTTGACAGATTGGTCCCCTGGTTTTTTTTTTATGGTGCCTCGCAGGAGGCCAACCAAAAAAGTGGAGGGGGTTTTGTCCTTTTTCTTTCAGAGGAACATTTTTTTCATGCCAAAATGGGTTTTGGGAGGGTTACAAATAACATAGTTAGCCTCTAGCCATCAAAGCCCTCTTAGTTTTTGCAAAGGATAAGGGATATGCCCAGTTGCAGGTTTATGGTCATTCAATGCTTGTTGTTAATTGAGTTAATGATCGTCATCAGTGTCAAAACTTCATTCTTTTGCCAATATTACAAGATATTTTGAAGTTGAAAACATCATTTAACTCATTCACTTGTGCTCATATCTACAAGGAGAGGAACCACACAATGAACAAACTTTCTAAACAGGGTATGGACATGGATAGGGGTGCCTAGCACATCACAGAGAACATAGGTTCTGATCATTTTGAGTTCTTCCACAGGCCATTCATGAATGAGGCAGTTCTTGAAGTCACAATAGAAGAATAGAAACCAACACAAAATCTACCTTTTCTGTTTTTGTTTTTCTCTATTTTATGAGACTTGATAAACATTTTGGATTATATGTTGACAGAGAGGTATATCATAATATCCCTGACCATTTTTTTTGGATGCTCAACAACTATTTTTTGATTGCATATGAGATTAAAATCTTGTTTTGATGTATAAACACGCTTATGTATATGGCTCATATTAGAGACTTGTATGCAACAGACTGGCATATTTTTTAGAGGATTGTCAATTTTGATCTGAAGGAATAAAATTCTGGCTATTTTTGGCAGGGAAAAAAATGAGAGAAAATTATATGATATCAATATAATGAATTAGAAGTATAACATAGACAATAAATAAATAAATATATATATATATATATGATAATACTTTTTCATAAAATCAAAAGTGTGAAAATAACTTTGTAAGCATGGATAGTTATATAAATAAATAAAAAAATTCTAACATGTTGAAATGATATAAATAAATTAAAAAGATAAGTCGATAAATCATTCAAAACATTGTTATTTAGTTTATGTGATCGAAAGGAATGATTGTTATCCTCCCCACTTAGGTACAATTCTCACAAGTGACACCATAAATTTTGTTATAATGATTTTGAATCTTTACATCATAGGGATGTTCTATTTAGTAATTATGGTAGAGATTCAACCTCCATGGAATATGTAGACATATTCATAGTAGAAGTAGTATTCATAGGTCAAGGATTAAAGTTTATCACCAAGTTCGCTATGTATTTTTAATTAATTTATCTCAAATTAATTAATTAGAAACAAATCAGAACAACACATCAAATTGGGCATGTGATATTGATAACTCATGGTAATGTAACATAAGCTATTTACAAAAGAATTTCCATGGTGTGAGGGGTACTTTTCATGATTAAGAATATTATTACATGTTTTTTAAAATGTGTATATGTTTAACTCATATATTAATTATTTTATAATTTATAATAATAAAAATTTAAAATAAAAATTATAATTTAATTATTTATGAATTTTTTTTAATATGAGTAATGTGAAATGCATAAATAGGATGAGCGTTTTGATACTTGTCATAGATTGATGTTTATCAACATTTACCAACCATTTAATTTATACGATTACATAATATTATTAAATCTCAACATTATCTAATTCTTTTTCTATATTAAATGTAAACATTTATCATAATTATTCACTTTTCATCTTTATTTATTTTTATAAAATCTCAATTTTTTTTTATCTTTTTCTTTTCCTAATTATTTGACAACTTCTTTTAACAATTATCATAATTAAACTTATAATTTATAATTTTTTATTCATCCATATATATTAAGTGCCTGTTTTTCAGTGAAAAAAATATATTATATATAATATAATAAAATCCTATTAGCATGTTAATTATATTTTTAATGTGTTTTTTAATGATGGTGTAACTTTTTAGTATTTTAATTTTGTGACTTTCATATAAAATAGTCGGTAAATTTGTAAAGGCATTGATTTGAGGAACTTTATTAAGTTTATCTCCCAGTTTTTATATGCCAAATTATTCAATACATACAACACAAATTTAAACTAATTATTAATATAAAATGGAATTTCATGATAAATATATACTCCTTTAATAGTAGCTTATAATATAATAACATTTATAAATTTAAAACAATTTATAATATATAATATTAATAATTAAATAGTAATATTAAAAATAAGAGAAAATTTTTCTAAAAAAATATCTAGGCAAATTTACCTAAAGAGATCACTTCCTATCCGTTTAAATGAAAGAAAATGATATCATATCAATATAAAAAAAATTGCAAATATAATATGGAAAGAATATTTTTTTCAAAAAAACATAATAATTTTTCATAAATAGAATTTCGTGATAAATATATATCACTTTAATAATAACTTATAATATAATAACAATTACAAATTCAAGTTAATTATAATATTATATAACATTAATAATTAAGTATTAGTGTTAAAATGAAAGAAAATGATATCATATTAATATAAATATCTAAGTATAATCTCGATGAAATTAAATTTCATATAAAAATGATAATAATTTTTTAAAAATATTAAAACAACTTTATAAGCACTAATAATTTTTTTCCCCAAGGAAAAATCGTAATTTCCATTAAAATTTGAAAATTACATATTGTAGATTCTTGAAGAATCATATGTTTTAAGTTGTGGCAAACCACCTTCAGATGTTCTTGTAGAAAAGACCTCGTAGGGTATACTGGTAGTATGTGCATAATTACATATCAAAAATAAATATATACATAAGACTGTTGTGTGAAAAAAATATTGTTTGTAGCTCAAAAAGTCATGAAACCAGGCCCTGTCAGGCCCCTATATTCTATGATCGATGTATGGATGATGGTAGTACTGATAGAAGTCCATTCCCCTTTGTTCCTGGATCATCCATAGACCCCGAGGCTGGATCGTGACCTCCTTGGATAATTGATTGGAAATCTGGTTGTGCTCCTTGTAGATGTGATGACAAACGATGAAATCAAATTGGGATCTTAAATGCAGTGCATCATCCAATATATTCCTGCGTGTGTGTGCATGGCAGATAGATATGTTGAACCAACTAATAATGATCTTGGAGTCACCAAAATTTTGAAGGTGCCTACACTCTTTTTCTAAAGCAAAGTGCAAGAGATGTCTGAGTGTGATCAATTCTGCAAAGATATTAGTGCCATTGCCCAATCCCATCTGAATTTTAAAAAAGTGGTTCGCAAATAGGTATAATAATGCCCCCCCCCCCCCCCCAAACACCCCTATGCTTGGGCAGATCCATCAAATAGGCCCAAGGAATGCTTTTGTCTATAACTTCAGAGGTAATGGTACGATGGGGAGAAGGTCGGTCATCGTCGGGAATACTAGAGTAAATGGACAATACATGTGCAGAGGCCTGAATCTAGTGAGGTTCAATGTCACTGAAAATGAATTTGTTCCAGGTCAGCCAAACGACCTAGCATACGAATAGAGGGAGGTTTCTAGCTTTAGGAGGTTGGGTCGAAGTCCACCATGTTTGCCAAGCTTCTAGGATGGAATTCCCCTGCCATCGAAAGGTGATAGAGAGGGAAGAGAGGACTAGGGACCAAAAATTCATAATGGTGGGGCAATGGAGGAAAAGATGCTCGATGGATTCAGAGGCTTATCAGCAAAGGATGCACCAAGTAGGGCCATGGAAGGATCGCTTTACAAGATTCTCACTCGTGGGAGCTTTGTGGCGAAGTACAATCCACATGAAAATCCCGGTACGTGGAGGGGCTTTCAATTTCTATAATAAACTCCACCACCAGTTGGCTTATGAGCAGAGTATATAATTGGGTAGCCATCCTTGGGAGTGTAATGACCATGCTTGGCATCTTGACTGGCACAGCTTCACTAATGCTTTTACTGAATCTCATGTTAGGATTATTGAAGGCGATGATGAACTTATTGAGATCAGGTGGGATCTTGAATGCATTACCACATGCGGACCATGGGTCCATACCCACGCAGACAAAGGTACCCGACCTAATTCTCCAGGCCATATGGATGAAATGCACGACTTGTTCCAAGAAGGGAGTCGGATCCAATCAAGAGTGTGCAGGGGCTAGATGTATTTCTGATAAACAACCTCAATCCATAAGATTTTTCTGTGAGAATTTTCCAACCCATCTTGGAAGCAAGTGCTTTGGAGAAGGACTCAAGGTTTTTTAGTCCCCATCCACCCCATTTCTTTGGAAGTGCAATCAAATCCCAACATACCCATGCATAAATGTGACCATCATGTTTTCCTGTCCATAGAAATTTGTTACACAACTGTTGTGTCTTGTAAGTATTCCTTTGGGGATCCAGGCCATGGACATCCAATAGACCAGATTGGCTTCCAATATTGTTTTGATTAATACCAATCGTCCAGCTCTGGAAAGGTATTTATGATGCTAAATATTAAGTCTTATTTCAATCTTGGTTACTAGCCAAGCCCAATCTGCAATCTTTTATTGTAGGGATTTGAGACGAAACCCAAGGTATTTCAATCCATCATCCAATGATAAGAGTGAGAAAGGAAATCTTTGGTGTGCAAATTGGATCTCATGGGGTGTGCATCCTACAGAGGAGATTGTTGATTTTCGGGCATTAAAATCCATGTCAGGGGCTCGACAAAATAATTGCATTGTAGAATGTAAGACTGATGAATTGTCGATACTCCCATTGAGGAAAACTAATACATCACCAACAAAAAGTAGATGTGTAAGGATGAAATTGTTGGTTATCTTGATACCATGGAGATGACCAAGTCTGCAATCTTCTGTAATGAGCCAGCTCAATGATCCGGATTTAAACATGAATGCAACAAATTATAGATATAACCATAAATACAAAGATGCAGTAGAAATAACAATTCATTTCATTAATATCAAATATTGAAATATGCTTACAAATAGAATGGAAATAAGACTAGCTCGGGCGATGGTAGCTTATCTCTTAGAAGAGATGTGGCGGATACATGCCTCAGAACTGCATTACAATGAGGCTCAAGGGCCTTTTTATTATTGAACAACAAGAGCAAACCATAAACAACCAAAACCCTAGCCCGAGGAGATGTAACACCAAGAGTTTATGGGCCCCATTGGGGTGAGTTGGACAGCCAACTTCTCGAGCTTGTGACTTGGTCATATTATCTATGTTTGACGTGCATGATAACCCATTGGAATTATCTCTCCGAGGACTACAACGAAAAGACAATTTTAGGCAAAAATATTGTTGGCGGTAGATTGCCAAAAAACGTTGTTTAGGCCCTCAAAACGGCCCCGGAAGTTTAGGACCCGAAAAACTGATAAAAATAGTAAATTGTGCTACAATTAAGGAAACTGAAAAACTAAAAGAAACAATGGTGGGGGTCCAAGCGGAATTGGCAGGTGGCCACCAATATCCACTTGGATCATTCCTCCCCCCTTAGGAAGTAATGGTCCCCATTGCATTGAGTTCCTCCATGAGATGAGGAAACTTCTGCTGAACTTGGTCCCTAGTGAGCCACTTGCCCTGGTGAAGGAGTTGGCCTGCTTTGACAACTCGATACAGTTTGATCTTCTCTTGAAGATTGTTCTTGATCTGCATGTCCATGATCCAGTCAGTTGTGGCTTGCTCCATGCAATCTGGATTTAACTCTATAGGTGTGAGTTGTTCTGCAATGTCTGATGTGTCTAGCAATGGTGGGAAGTATGGTCGAATGCAGTCCAAATTGTACACTAGGTGCAGGCCAAGGAATAGGGGAATGCTGAGCTCAAATGCATTATCACCCACAACCTTGGTAATGGTGTAAGGACCATATCGGAGTGGTCTGAGTTTACGATAGGCTCCGGTAAGGTGTTCCTTTTACAAATGCAACTAGACTTTGTCGCCCACTTGAAACTTGTGTGGCACCTGATGTTGATCATGTCACTGCTTGTACTTGGCATTTGATTTCTCCAAAATGTCATGGACTTGCTCGCAGATATGTTGGATGTGCTCAATGAAGTTGTCTTCCTTATCGGCTTCTGACTGGACATGAGCCAAATCTGCCTGAGTAGCTACAAATGGTATGGCCACATCAATGGGACATAATGGCTAGAATCCCAAGCCCACCTAAAAAGGGTTGTGGCCAGTCGAGCTATGGAGATCCTGGTTATAGTTGTGCTGGACATAGGGAAGGCTCTCATCCCATGCATGTGGATGCTTTGATTTGTACATGCACTAAATGTGTACGATCATCCTGTTGACGACCTATGTCTGGCCATCAGTTTGGGGATGGAAAGTTGTGGACTTAGTGAGCTTGGTGTCCAGCATCAACCAGAGACTAGACCAAAATGTACTAAGGAACCTACTGTCCTGGTCTGAGATGATAGACTATGGGATCCAAAGTGTACCCACACTCATTCAAAGAAGAGTTTAGCAGTGGCTTCTACTATGATATTATTCTTGCAGGCCGCCAGAATGGCCATCTTCAAGCATCTATCAACGACCACAAAAACACATTCGTTGCCATGCTTAGTAGAATGAAGGCCCGACATGTAATCCATGGAGATGGATTCCCAAGGTCAACTATGGGTAGGCAACATATTATAAAGGCCTTTCTTCTTAATGGTCGGTTTGGCAATGGCGCAGGCAGTTCAGGATCTGATGTACTTCCCGACATCCTGTCGAAGATTCGGCCAGTAGAAATACTTCTATAGTACTGCCACTTTTTTCACGACCCCGAAATGCCCAGCGGCCCAACTGTAGTGTGCTTCCCAAATCATCTTGGCTCGCTCGCTTGAAGGAACACAAAAGTGTACCAGGTGGCAGAGCAGGGCATCCTGAAGGTGAAAATTTGGAAATTGCTGACCCTCCAAGAGCATCTGGTATGTGTGGCCAAACTTTGGGTCGTTTTTGTAGAGAAGTGGTCAATCAAAAGTCTCGTGCCCACAAGAGTTGAGCACGGTGGTTAATGCCATGATCGGTGGTCAACTGAGGCAATATGCAACATTATTGGTGCTACCCTTCTTATACTTGATATTCAAATGGAACTGTTGCATGTATGTGGACCACTTTTGATGGCGATCATTCTGCAACTTCCCTTGTGTTTGTATGAATTACAGGGGTCGATGGTATGTGTGGATGATCGTTTCCTTCCCCAAAATGTAATGCTTCCATTGTCAACAATCTTGCACAATGGAATACATCTCTTTATCATAAGTGGGATACTTCCGGATTGTGTCTGAAAGTGTCTCACTGTGATATTCCACTGGATGCCCCTGTTGAGTATGGACTGCCCCAATAGCATAGTCAGAGGCATTTGTCTCGATCTCAAATGGCTGTTGCAAGTCTAGTAAAGTGAGCACTGGTGCAGAGCAGAGGCGATGTTTCAACTCTGCGAATGCCTTCTATTGAGATTCAGACCAAAATAATTTTGCTTTCGCTCCTCCCTTGGTGACTTTACTTAAGAGCCAAGTGATATGAGAGAATCCCAACACAAACCTACGGTAGAAATTGGCAAGACCCAAAAAGCTACGGAGCTCTGTCAGAGTGGTTGGGGTTGGCCAATCCCGAATGACTTGGATCTTGGCTGGATCCACATGTACCCCTCGTTCATCAATAATGTATCCCAGATACTGAATCTGGGTCACGCCAAAACTACATTTCTCCAAATTGGCACACAACTTGTGTTGCCAGAGTGTTTGGAGAACCTGTCGGATGCAGTGGAGGTGCTCTTCCCAACTCTGGCTGAAGATCGGGATGTCATCCAAGTATACCACTACAAATGAGTTGGTAAATGGCATCAAGATGTCAAATCCATCAGCCTCATGAAGGTTGCAGGAGCATTTGTCAACCCAAAAGGCATAACCAACCATTCAAAAAGGCCCTCCTTGGCTTTGAAGGCAGTCTTCCACACATCAGAGGGTTCGATTGGTACCTGGTGATAGTCGGACTTCAATTTGATCTTGTTGAAATATTTTTCCCCCATCAGTTGGTCTAGAAGGTCATCAATCCATGGGATCAGGTATCTATTCCGGACAATGATCTTATTCAGTGCCCGATAATCAATATAGAGTCTCCAAGTCCCATCCTTCCTCTTTACCAACACGATCGAGCTCCCACAGGGCGATGAACTCGGACGGATGTGACCTTTTTGCAGCAGCTCTTGAATCTACCTCTTCATTTTATCGTTCTCCAGAATGGAGCACGATAGATTGGTCCATTGGGCAGCGACGCACCTGGGGTCAGATCAATGGAGTGCTTGACCTGACAGTGCAGAGGCAACCCTGTGGGGGAGGTGAAGATGTCCTCGTACTCCTCCACGACCTTGTCCATTTGTTATTGCCATGCGGAGGGGTCCTATTTGGAGGTCATGGCCACCGTCTTCTTTCCTTGAGGGTGTATCATTAGGAAAACGAATTTCCCGGTTTGGAAATGAGCTTACTGCATTGTTTTGCAGTAACCAAAGAGATGGCGGTAGGCAGTGCTACCTCTAGTATCTTGTACAACTTATTTCCCAAAGTAACAATAACAACACGAGGCCTTGACTCATACACAACATGTTTCTTCCATAAGTATGGTTGGCCTAATAATACATCACAAACATCAAGGGGAGCAATGTCACATAATACCTCATCCGTGAAGGGCTTGATGTTGTATGGAAGGCGGCACTGCTGGCTCACGCGAAGATCTCGTCCTTGGTGAAGCCACCCGATGGTGTACGGTTGTGGATGTGTTGTGGTCGGTAATCCCATCCGCTTCACGACCTCTGTTGAAATGAGGTTCTTTTGGCTCCCGCTGTCGACAATGAACTATAGCGAGGAACCCTTTACCCACATCTGGGAGTGGAAGAGGCGCTCCTCCTCCTCTAGATCTTCGGGTTCCTCCTTCTGGATCTTCGTCGTGGCAATGGTGGTGTTGGACTCTGCATCGATAATCTGATTCCCTTTGTCATTCCACTTGTTGGGTTCTGACTCAGATTCATAACATGCATCTGATTCTAAAGCATTTATCTCCGCCACCAGTGACTACTTGGCCCAAAACTCACTTGCGTTGTGAGTGGAGCTCTTATGGAACTCACACCACTTTCCCGTGTCCTTCTTCGACTTCGCGGCGTTGTTCTTTTCTTATGGCTTTGGCGGGTTGTCCTAGGCCGACCCGCCTTGGCATTGTCCTTTGTTTTGTAGTTTGGTGGCACCTTTCCCTTGCTTCGGATTCGCAGATCCAAAGTCTCGCTTCTTCTATTTAAACTTTTGCTCGATCTTGACCGCATATCGATATGCCGTGTCGAGCGAGGAGATGTTCAAGAATTCCATCTCATCCTAGATGTACTTGTGCAGGAAGCCGAGGTACTTGAGAACCAAATGCTTCTCAGAATCCTTGATACCCAACTTCGTGCGAAGGGTATGAAAAACATTGGTAAACTCCGGCACATCTTGGTCCCTTCCCTGTTGTAGCGTTGTCCACTTTATGTATTTATCTTCATAGCTCCTAACACAGTAGTACTAGTCCTTGATGGCATCCCGAAACAAGTTCCAAATGGGTGTGGTTGAAAACAATGAGTTCGTACTTTCATCCTTCTGCTCACAGTGGGTTTCCCAGCAGTACTTGACATGGGGGGCTACTTTGAGAAGTGCAAAGGTGATCTTTTCCCGGCTGGAAAAATCATGAACAGAAAAATATCCTTCTAGCAGATTTAACCATTTATCTACAGCGTCTGTATTTATCTGACCCTCAAATATGGGAATGTCAAAGTTAACTTGTACCTTAAAGGGTGTGGCGCTTCCAGAGTAGCTGCCAGAAGTAGATGTGTCGCCCTTGGGTAGCTGCTAAAGGATCTGGGCAAAGTTGTCCATCATCACGTTCCTTTGTCGCTCGAGGGCTTCCTCGAGCAAGATTTTGATAGGATCTCTTGCCCCCTCATATTTCTTTTCATCCACCATGGGAGGTCGTCGGGATTTGCAAGGCTAGTTTTGCAAAGGTTCGACCAGTTCAAGCCCTAACTCCTTATATCCCAACCTTGTTGGGGACATGCAAAGAAAAACAGAGAAAGAGCAGACTGATTTGATAACACTAATCCGGATTTAAACAAGAATGCACCAAATTACAGATATAACCATAAATACAAAGATGTAGTATAAATAACACTTCATTTCATTAATATCAAATAGTGAAATATGCTTACAAACAGAATGGAAATAAGACTAGCTTGGGCGATGGTAACTTATCTTTGAGAAGAGATGTGACGGCTACATGCCTCTGAACTGCATTACAATGAGGCTCAAGGGCCCTTTTATTATTGAAAAATAAGAGCAAACCCTAAACAACCAAAACCCTAACCCGAGGAGATGTAACACCAAGAGTTTATGGGCCCCATTGGGGTGAGTTGGATAGCCAACTTCTCGGGATCGTGACTTGGTCATATTATCTCTGTTTGACGTGCATGATAACTTGTTGGAAAGATCTCTCCGAGGACTATGACGAAAAAGACAATTTTAGGCAAAAAATCACTAGCGGTATATTGCCAAAAAAACATCGTTTAGGGCCTCAAAACGGCTCCGGAAGTTTAGGACCTGAAAAATCTGCTAAAAATAGTAAATTTTTCTACAATTAAGGAAACTGAAAAATTGAAAGAAACAATGGTGGGGGTCCAAGTGGAATTGGTGGGTGGCCACCATTATCCACCTGGATCACTCAGGCCTTCCATAACAAGCAGGAACGGAAGAGGGGAGAGGGGGCAACCCTGTCGAAGACCTTGTTCTGCATGAAAAAAGGGGGAGAGATCCATTAATAAGGACACTAAATGAGACCTTGGTAATGCAACACATGATCTAGTTGACAAATTTTAGTGGGAACCCCAAATGGGTTAAGAGCATTCTCAAGTAAAGCTAATTACTGCGATCGAAGGCCTTTGCAAGGTTGAACTTGAGTACCATGCCTTTCAACTTCTTTGTCTTGATGGAGTGTAAGATCTCTTGTGCAGTACCAATGGCATCATGTATTTGGCAGTGGTTAAGAAATGCAAATTGTTCAGGACATATATGAGCAGATAGTATGGGCTTAAGCTGGTTGGCAATGATTTTATATATGCAATTGCAGAGTGATATGGGGCAAAACTCATTGAAGGACTCAGGGTAATAATATTTAGGGATGAGATCTATGAAGGTCAAATTGAAAGCCTCATACATTTGACCACTGGTTCGACATTCTTCAATGATATGGAGTATATCATCCCCCAATAATTCAAAGAAAGCCAAGTAGAATTTGACCGGCCATCCGTTCGGCCCAGGACTCTTGTCCTTCTCAAACCATTTTAAAGTTTTCTCCAGCTCCCCCATAGAAACTAGCTTGTATATATCCTCAACTGCCTCCTGATCAACAAACCAAGGAAAAAGTCCTACCACCCTAATAATTTATGCCAAAGTTGCTTCCTATGGGGCCTTGTAAAGATTTCTGAAGTGTGAGGTTTTGAGTGATGCCAGGTGATTGAAAGAGTGTACTCTCTAACCTTCCTCATTGGTCATCTTCCAAATGGTGTTGATCACACGACGCCCATCAGCATATTGGTGATAGAATTTTATGTTGCCATCTTCCTCTTTTAACCAGATGGCTCTACTCTCGAGTGTCCATGTTTCCTCTTTGTCTTTTAGAATCTTATCCCTTTCGATCTCCAGTTTAATGAGGTGGGGCTTGACATCAGCAGATGTGTAGCCCATCCCATTAGCATCCTCCATATTTGCAATCTCAGTCTCAATTGAATGGAGTTTGTGATCATCCATCTTCTGCTTGTTCGGAGCCCAGTCTATGGTTAATTGTTTAAGTTTAAGAAGGTTGTTGGAAAATCCTTTCAAAATAGATCGACTTGAACCAGGAGGGTGAGTCTTCCAAAAGTCCGAGACTAAACGGATATAGTTTGGATACTTTAACCAAGTGGCATTGAATTTGAAGGGGGATTTTGATTTGTGAGCATGACCAATGATCGAATATGCCCCCCGATCCCACCCACTGCCTGTAATTGTAGAGGGTCCAAATGAGTTGCTCCTTGATAAGGAAACGATCCAACGTTTGAGCCAACATGGCCTCTCCAGTTCTTCGGTTCCTCTAGGTAGGCTGAAGATGAGCCATGGGGATATCAATAAACTGGTGATCCTCAAGTAGAGCCTCCAATGTATTAGATAAAGGGTCAATCTAAGCGTGGTGCCCCCATGATTCAGCATGTCCAATGGAAAAATTGAGATCCCCTCCCATAATGATGTGATCAACTTGTAGGAGGGCAGAATTGAGTAGTTGTTCCCAAAATGAAACTCATTTGTGGCAGGGGCCATACACATTAATCAATCAAAGCTCCTTCCCTAGATTGGATGAGAAAATTTCAGCCCCAATGAAGCCATTCCCACCCCAAACATTTGATAGTCTAACCGACCGACAGTTAAACCCAAAGGCTATAGCCCCAGATCGCCCACAAACATCTAGGGCATGAAACTTCCATCGAGGTACAAGAGATTCCATCACAGTATAACCAAATCAATTAGGCCAAGGGTTTCTTGAAGGAATAGGACATCCACCCATTTAGTTTCCATAAGTCTCCTGAAGGCTAGTTTTTTAGCAAGACTAGCCAGCCCGCGACAATTAAGGGATAGCCACTTCATGGGGGAGATGAAGAAAGGGTGCTCTGTGCTCTAAGAAACCAATCAATAGCAAGTTGTCTGCCTTCAACTACTCAATGCCTGCTAGATGCATGGCTTTGGATATGGAGGAGTGTCGGCCTCGAGCTGATTTAGGGGGCTTAAGGGGAGGGATGATACCAATTCCATAGATATCCTTGGAGGAGGATTTGTCCAAGGAGTGGAGGTTGTAGGAGTGGGATGGGCAAGAGGAGTCTGATGCCTCTGATAGAGGAGCAATCAGAGGGAGGTCCGGGAAGGAGGGAGGCGTATTGGAAATAATAGGGAGGGGGATGAACCAGAGGGCATGACAAGGGAGGCGATGCTGGTGCAAAATGCATAGGTGCAATGTGATAATGAGGATGACAAAAAAGAATCAAAAAGTGCGAAAGATGAATCAAAAGAACATGAAGGAGGGTTACCCGATGAGAGCATTGCAGTGGTTGCTGCCCGAGATCTGGTAAGCGAAGGCAAGGGAGGACAAACTGGAGTGGTGACACACTTCTTCTCTCATGCCTCTGCCTGTGACAGATTACCAGGAGCTGAGGGTGTCCACTGTACGTGTGAACGTGACTTGTCCACCAAACCATCAGTCGTGTTCTCTGGAGGAGGAACATATATTACCAAGGGGAACCTTGTATAAATGTCCAACCTTGTGGCATCATATGCACCTGAAGGGCACCCTTTTGTAGTCAAGGATTTGCATGCAAGTGAAGTGCTTCCAATGAAGCGTAATCTGATCCTCCAAACCTTCTCTAGTGTCAAGATGAAAAAATATATGGGCCAAAGACATATTTCCGGAGACAATGAAAGATTTATCATGATCCAGGTAGGTCCCAAGTGCATTTCCTATGTGCTTGAAGATGTCTTTGAGCTAGAAGTGTAGCGAAAAACTAAGTAGTCGCACCCAGATAGGACCATCCCCTTCTCCCGCTCTGGATCGAACAAGGTGCTTCATCGCTTGAGCAAGACAGGTGCAAGCTCAATGTGCCAATATTTTGAGAGCACCCACATAGTATAGTCTAAACGCTGGAAACAAAGGGCAAACCAACCACGCAAAAGAGTGGTAACCGATGGCCGTTCAAAGAGTATATGTCCCCAGATTTTAGTGATCCATTGTCGTAGCCTAGCAGTGGAATATGTTCGCCCTTGTACTCGCCCTACCAGAACACAGTCCGCAGTATCAACCACATCCCCCATCTGAATCCCTTCACCAAATCTGAGAGAGATGTCTTTGTTCCTCGCTTTGACACTCTTGGACTTTTTCATGGTTTTAGAATGCTTGTTAGCCTGGGGACCAAAGGAGGGATCGGGCGGGGGATCCAGAGAGTCGTCAAACCTAGGGTTAGAGTCATAGTCTGCCAAGTTGATAGGGGATCCTTCAAAGTAGTCGAAAGAGGGAGGGTCAGATACAAAATGGTTCAGGGATCTAGATAAAGAGGAGGAGGCCCAGGGAGATGTTTCGGGGGGGAGATGTCAGTGTAGGAGGCGGAATGAGAGGGAGATCGACAGCAGATGGAATAAAGGAAAAACCCGATGGATAAGATGGGGAGGTGGAATTAAGGCATGTAGCCAGGAAATGTAGGAATGCTGAAGAAGGGGGATGCTAACCAGAACCTGGCCAAAGTTGTGAATCATCAGGTAGCGAGACGTCTGGACACGAGGATCTAGGGTCAGTTCGAAAAGCCCATGTAACTGCCCTAGGGTAACCAACAAAGGAGACTGAGGGTGCAGACAACGATGCATCCGACAGGGGAGGGGGCGATGAGGTCCAGATGGGCATAGATACATACGGGTCATCCGTATAGTCCACCAGGTCTACCTCCATATCTGTCAACCTACCGACTAACCGTGATGCAAGTGTAAGACCGCCAGATGCCAAGATGGGTGATGAAAAAGAGGTGAATCGATTAACCCCAGGTCAGCTGTGAGGTAAGGTGCATAAGGGCATAACCATCAACCCAAATCAGCAACCCTACAAAACCCTAACCAAAATCAAAGATGTAGCGGAAAGGGTGCAGTCGCGCCATCTTGTCCATGCACAGAAAAATTAAATGATCAACCTAAGCACTAATAATTATAAAAAATAAAAATCTAATATTAAAAAAATAATGATGAAAATATATAAATAAATTTAAAAAATAGGTTGATAAATCATTTAAAACTTTGTTAATTGAATTTATCTTAAGTGATTATAAGGAATGATTTTTTTTTTGTAAGTAAGCATGCCTAAATTATATTAACTAAGACATATTTACAATATGTACAATCATGAGTTTCTTCTTTGCCTCAGATGAGATAAGAGTTATCGGCCCCTGGAAGGGGAAACCAGAGTCAACATTTTTTATGGATACTATTATGCGAGAATGTTTATGTGTACTGATAAATGTGATCAGCTAAAAGTTATAGTAGTTTATTAGTAAGTATAACACACATATGAATGGAAGTATCAGAGCCATCCATGTATTGGCAAGTATCGATTCATAATGACATTGTATTGATTTAAAAAAAATGTTGTTTAAACTAAGTTTTTTTGGGGTTCACGTACAATTTGTGTGAGTGGTTATAGATTTAAATGAAGAAAAATAAAATCCTTTTGATGTTTAGAATTTAACAAATGGAGCAGAAGTTATGAAGTTCAGACAAAATTGCAGGACAACGAAGTTACAAAATTTGGATCATCTACAAGATTGAAATATTGGGTGACAAAAGTACCGAGGCATCATATTATTGTAGGACGAAATTGCTACTGCAGAGTAAAGGTCAAATTGCAGAGAGGATTGTATTCATACTTGGTCAGCTTGATGGATGGAGGGGTAAAAATATGTGTCAAAGGTCTTGGTTGTCTTACTTTTATATGAATCTACTAATGAAGAGTTTGACTGGGTTTTCCCATCCATAGGGGTTTTGCCCTGGCTGAGTGCCTACATTTGGTGTCTCTTTATTTTTATGGTTGCGATAGTAATTTGGTGAACAAAGAAATAATAACTATAATAAGAAGAAGAATAACTTAATTAAGAAATCACAAGCATCTATCAAAAGTAAAGATAAATCAATATAATAGAAGATGTGATCTCATTTCCCTAGATTTCTCAACATGGTATCAGAGTTATGATTGTGAATAAAAGGGTACCAAGAAGATCAATTTTGGCGTCATTCTGTCTCTAGGAAGTCAAATTACCCCTAGAAAATTTTGTGGAGACATCAAGAGCAATTTTTTGTGCATAATATCAAACCCTAATTGCATAGATCATGCCTCAGAGGTAGCGAGGGTATTTGAAGAGAATTTTTTCTATGTTTCAAGAGATCAATTAGGAGAAGAAGGAGCCCTCTCTTAGTCACATACATTGGAAAATAGAACGCAACCCTTTTGGGCACCTTCATTAACCCTAATTCATGCAACTAGATCACAAACCTAATATTCAAAAGCAAGGGCATAAAAGGGACTTATTCTTGTGGTTCAAAAGGCTAGTCATGCATATCAAGTGAGGCCGCAGTCATTGGCATAGGATTGAGGGTCAATCAAGCTCTGTTATCTCCATCAAGGCTTCCGAAATTTCCTATGAACAACTTCGCATCTCTGGTATGTAGATTTCAGTCATTAAAGTTCATTGAAGTTTTGGGATTTTTCTGAAGAATCCAATGCACCATAATGCCTCCACATTGCTAACCTATTTAACCCTAGAAAGTATCCAAGTCTTTTATCAAAAGTGTAAGGTTTTGTAGTATTATTTCTAGGCATAATTACCCCAGATAAAGCATTGAAATAGTCTCTACACATTTACATACATTTGATCCAAATTCAAAATCATTGGAGGACTATAAGACATATTTGTAAGCCATTGTCAAAGGTACCGAAATTCTAAAGGAAAATATCATTGCAAATTGAAATCCATTCAAGGTGCAAGTTATTCATTGGAAATTTTTAGCAAGCTTTTGAGATCGTGTGGCATATTAAAATTTGCAGTCACCTTGTGAAAAGAATTCAAGACTTCCTTTAGGATTGGTTGCCATCAAACTCAAGCATTCAAAGCTACAATCACCTTGTTCAATATGTGGGAGTTACAGTATCAAGATTGGTATTCCTACATAGTCTAAGTCTGTTCAAGATAGTAAGTCATCTGGTAAAGGGAAAAATATAGCTTCTGAAATAAGTGAAACTTCCATATACATTGGTAGAAAACTTCAAAGTATTATAGCAAAGCTAGTTTCTTCTAATAAAATACATATCCAGTTATGATAATTAATGGTAAATAGGAATGAGCCAAAAATCACTATGAAACAAATCAAGTTAGCACATAAGACTATGAAATATTATGATGAATTGAGTATCTATCAATAAAATACATCTAGATCTCATTTAGGTAAGTATTTCCTTTACTTTTCATGTTTTGGTTATCTAAAAGTTTGTCTTCAATGTGAAAAGGGAAACAAGCTCAAAGGCAAAGGTACGTAAGATATGTATGGAATATTCTTCTTATATTAGGATTAGTAGTATCCATCATATTGAAAATTACTATCTAATATTGTAAAGCCCTAGGTAACTCATAGTCATAAGATTTTCCCAAATTTTGTAATTGGAAGCTCTAGGATTCCTTCTCTATTACGTAGGAAACCCTAATTAGACAAATTAACATCAGAATTTTTGTTTTGTCTGGTTATACTTGTCATTATGTGTTGTAGACATAAATATTGAGAAAGAGAACCTTACCAACTTTGAAAAAGGAACAACCTCAAGTATGTCTATAACTATTATATTTGCAAAACTTACTTATTAAAATTATGTTTAATGTCTTGTATTACTTAATATCTTATCTTTAGGGTTTTGAATATTAAATATTCTTGTTAGGGTGATTAATAATTAGATTGAATCTACCCTCATTATACTATCATTTGATCATTCTTGTGAAACCCTAACTCTTAGGGTTCATTGTAAAACCCTAGCCTCTTGTTTCTAAGGGTATGTAAATGTTAATAAATGAAACCCTAGTCTACTTAGGGATTGTTGATCAAGTCTAGAAATCCTATTCTTTTGAAGGTTTTGATAATGTTGTGGTAAAAACCCTACTCCTTTTAGGGTTTGTTGTTAATGTTCAAGTTATATAATAAAAACCCTAGATTGTTAGGGTTTGGTAAATTAGGGTTTATAAGAAAAATCCTTGTAATAGTTATAGTGGGATCCTATGAATGAAACCATAGGTATATATTTATTTGTTTGATCGAAACCCTAGCTTGAATTGTTTGATGTTTGTGTCTAGAGTTTATCTAGTAGTTATTAATGTGAAATGAATCCTAGATATGTATATGCAAGTAGGCTAACTTAATTGTTGATACTTAGTAGAGATTGATATTCTAGGATATGATAATATTGTTTAACTTTTATGATAAAATATAGGGTTTGCAACAAACCCTAGTAGAGTTTGACATGTAAATTCTAAAAAGCATATTGGTGAAAGATTAGATGTATAGTACCGTGATTGGATTGATATTTTGTTTGTTGATATCTAAGGCCATGTGTCTCAAAAGATGGAATCTAGGAAAAAACCCTAGCAATAAGTTGAAGACTAGTATGTAAAATGATGAAACCTTTGTCGATTATGAACCTAACTAGTTTTTAGGTATATGATGTCTAAAGAGTAAATGTTTTGATGCTTATATTGTAATCACATGAGTTGACTTCATGCTTTTGTATATTTGTATTTGGTTGTACTTTCTATTTATATTTTGCGGGTACATAATCTTCAAGATGTTTGTAATTGAAGATGAAAATAATGAAGAAAATTATGAAGGAAGCTATAAGATTGATGATGATCAAGATGACCTTGATGACATGAGAAACAATGAAGTATATCTGATTCTATTTTTCCTAAGTTGAGACGAAACCTAAATAGAAGAAAGGGTATATCTCTCCAGTTGAGAGGGAAGGCATATTATGACAATCATAATGAATACCTTGAAGTAAGAATGAAACTGAATGAATTAAAGTACTACAAATGAATGTTTGTGATTCATGAAGTTATAAACAAAAGACTTGAGAAGCACTGAGACTGTATTTAGCGTTGTTGAAGAAATGGAAAAGGAAAAATTCTGATAATATTCAAGATGATATAAAGAACATCAGAATGATTGAGGACCTCGAAGGTTTGTGTTTATCTATATATATACATTTGAAAGTTTATTATTGATTAGGGTTGTGATTATTCGGGATCTATCCATAAAAGGTTAAACATTTTAAGCATGCTTTGATTGGTGGATATATCTAATTTAGTTGATTAGGAGAGATGAAGCATATTATAGAAAGATGCTTGGGAGGACATTTGTGTAACACCCTCCTCCCACATTCACCAAGTAACCATGCCAACCAATGTAAACATGAGACGAGAGGCTACTATGATCAAATTCGACCTCCTAGGTGACCTTAAGGAAGTGGAATTGAAGGAACATCACACATAGTCATCCAACATCATCAACAGAACCCTCAGAATACAAGTCAACCACTCAGACAACCTGTCCCTGGGTCCCACTGTTTTTCTGGACCTTTTAGGCCATAGTCGCTCTCATGCTATGGGCAAGGAAGCAACCAGAGACCTAAAGTCTCTCTCATAGGCCTGCTTGCCAGTGATTGTGGACTAAAATTGTCAGTTCTATGCCAAAAACCCTGGGATTTATGCCACTTTTTTGGGCCTATAGCCCAGGCCACTTCCCAGAATGGAATGAAAGTTGAGAATCAAGAAAAGTACATGGAAACAATGAAGCAAAAGAAATAAACTCAACAAGACCTTAACTAGACCCCTACTATCATGTTGTACTGTGAAACAACCCCCCCATTTCTATATAGCAATAGCTAAGGTTAGACATATAAATGGGGATCCTTTTTAAATTTTTGGTCTTAGAATAATAAAACCTAACTCTAAGGAATTGTCTTAAAAAACTCTTAAAACAACCCAAAGATGGGATCCCCATCACAAATCGCAAATCACATTTTTCCTTGTGATGAACATGAAACACCTTTAAAAAATTGTGATGCGCAATCAAACCTCCCGCTGCAATATCCCGATCAAACAACTTACGAACCGCAATTGCATTTCGCAGAAATCGCAAGTAATTAATCCTTGCCACTATGAACTTCATTAACGATTTGCAAAATGCGTTATTGTGATGATCGCAATCGCATTTCGCCTTATAAGCAGGCAACACTACACTACATCATTTTAAAGATTGCAGTGTGCGAATAAAGCAGTAAGCATGTGAAATAATTGCATTTGAATGTAATAATGAATGGTTTGACAGGATAATAAATGTTTAGCGGGCCGAGGAGAGGTAATGATTTTCAAAGTTATGTGCAGTTAACACTGGTATATCATCTAAACCTTTCCCACGATCCAAAGTCATTTCAGAAGAGTTTTCAGTCTTAATTGCCCGATACCATATGCGCTGATATATCTCGTCCATTTCAAGCAAGCTACAAAGGACATGTCATTGAGGAAGGTGATGCAGACACAAAAGAAACAGAGCATTACAGAGTCCGAGTTTACAGAAATGGCTCCTATATTCTCTAATACGGTCTACAGCGCTGACGGGGGAGCAATAGCTTGGGAGGTCATATACAACAGGCTCGAGGATGAGCGTCCCAAGGTTACTGTCACAAAAGCAACAACTAATTCAATAAAACCTTCAGGACTCCAATTCAAGGATGTTGCCTATTCTTTCCTTCATAAGATAGGAGCGAGAGCTAAAATCCTGCCATACACGGATATGATTAGGTGGGTGGTGGAAAACCTCACAATTGAAGATAGGAAATTCAGGAATTCGCGAATGGAACTCATGGGGTCATTCAGAGCAGAGGACTTGAAGCAAATGTACCATATACCTGACCCTCAGGATATATATGATAACACATACGTGGCCAACTTTGCAAAGAAGAACCAAGAGCCCCTCAAGGTGATTCAGGGCTGGAGAGTGTTGGAGAAAAAATTCAAATTCGAGAAATCGGGTATGTATGCTATAGCCTCTTTGGCAAACCCCTACAACTATGCAGCTGCTATGTTATGTAGACTATATGGGTTACCCAATAATGCTAAGTTTTCCATAGAATGGATTCCTCTGATTGATGCCTGTGTTAATTCCCACATTATGAATTGGGCCACCATCCTATCTGATAACCTAGCCACCATCATCACCGAATATCGACAGAAGAGATCCTCCTCTCCAGAGAACCTTCCTCCATTCTATTTCAGTGCCTACATTATGGATGCCATATGTTTTTGCACTAAATTTCCAATCATGGGTTGGAAATGGACCTTACAGGACCCCTACCCTATCCATCTCAGTCATAAGAAAATGTGGGAATCCCATTACATACCCCATTTCTATAAAATATGTCATGTTGTTATTTTTCCACTGCATCAATTAATTTTCAATAGGAAAGCCCCCAGGTTTTCCCAAGAAGCCGCTACAGACCTTCTGGCTATCGGCAAATATTTTGTTGAAGAATGGTTCACCTATGTTAGGGTTTTTGGTAGCATAGCAGACCCACATGTCCTCCCCTTGTATATTTTTGATAAATTGTTGGCAAGGGAAATCGCCCACCAGACCGTGGGAAAAGGCCTGACCAAAGTTCTCAAAGAAAGCAAGAAGTTATTATGGCCATCTTTTCCTATCAAGTGCGGTTCTTTTTCTTTGGCAAATTTTAATCATGCGATAAAGGAATTAGTAAGCATGGAAGGCCTCAGGCTTCATACTTTGCCGAAAAGGCAATTTGATCCAGACAAGATAGCATATAACATCACTACTGCGCTAAAGATCAAGCCATATAACCACGAGGCTAACGATTTTGAAGACCTGTTACAGTCAGCTGAATCCTTCGAACAATCGTTCGAATGGGCAAGGGAAAATATGAGTCCTGGATATTTTGGAAACTTTCAAGAATTCAGAAACAGAAGGCTTGAAATAATCCTGATGCACTTGTTGAAAATCGAGGACAAGCCCACACCCAGTGTGACTGTCAATAGCGAAGGACCTAGTTCTCGCATTGAATCTCAGGTAAATACTGAGAAAACACTGGATACAGGGAAGGCCCAAGACACCAATAACACAACAGAATCCAACAGGAAGTCAGCCGAGAAACAGGTTATGAGCACCCCACCTAAAGAGATCAGTTCAGAGGTCAAAAGCGACAGTTTGGAACAAGAGTGGGATCAGTTTAATAAGAAACTGCAAGACACTCCCAACACCACAGATACCCAGGAAACAATGGAGTGTCAAACTCCTCTGCATAATTAGGAAAATACAGAGTCCAAGCCAATAGATGAGCAAGCAACAATGTCTCAGCAGACTGAGATTATCCTTGCTCTGCCCACAACAGAGATTGTCTTGAAAGTGACTGAAATCCCTCCTCTAGATGTGTTCTACAGCCCGTTGCACAAGGTTGTAGTAAGAAGACAGAGGAAAAGGAGAAGGGTAGAAACACTCGAGCTCCCACTTGGAAATGAGCCAATGGACATCATTTGGACGGACATTGCTTCTAACCCAGCTGAGAACTTGACTAGATTGTCACAGTTTATGGGAGCATATGCAACGGCCACCATGGACAAAGCCACCGAAGTCTCTATTTTGTTGAGAGAAAAGGAGGAGAAGATTGCACAGCTCGAGCAGCAGCTTGAAATAGAGAGGGCAAGTGTGAACAGGCAAGCCATTGACCAGCTCGCCCAATTGCAACAGAGCATGGAGGTCCTAAAGATAAGCCATGAAGCCGATATATCGGCCAAAAATACGCAACTCCAAGAATTGCAGCAAGCCATGGAAAGATATAAGGATACTCCTACTGTCGAGGAGTTCATTAAAGAGGCGCTGGAATTGAATTCCCTCCTGATGAAACAACAAGAACAATTCTGCCAAAAGATGTCACACATCGCTCCTTATCTGATCACTAGCAACCAGCTAACAAATAAAGCAATTGACCAGAGAACTAAGTTTATTAATCTAAACACCAGAATCTTAGAGTTCATCAAATGGAAAGAAATAGAAGATGGGAGGAAATCCAATCTGCCTAAGATTGAGGAGACACACAAGGACATCCTTTTCACGGATTGGGATGCAAGGATCAAGCAAGCTGAGCTAGCAGTGGCAAGAGCAGCTGGGGTGGCGAAGAACATAATCAAGGTAGTAAACCACACTTTGTTTGCCACCAACCTGGTAAAAGAAGGAAATCCAAAAGAAATGCCCAATTTAGGTGATTTGCATAAAAGATGGCAGGAAAAAATAGAAACTCAAAGGGAAGCAATTGCAAAATTGGCAAAGATCGACTGGGATTCATATTGGAAATACCTCGTCAAGCCGCATAGCCAAATCATGACCCTTAACTGCTCACTTCATTCGACTTAGCGGATGCTGCCACCTCTCACCAATGTGATCTTCACAAGACAAGTCAAAACACATTTTGGGGCACCTCCTCAAGTCAAACCGATGGCCAACATATGTGATTTGAAGGACAAGCTAGCAGAAAGCAAATCATCATAATAGCCTCTTCTCATCAAGCCAATGTTTATTTTTAAAGTTAGTTAACTAGTTAGGAGGAAGGTTGTTTGAAACCTCCTCAATTTTTTGTATAAACTATTTTTGCACATTAGTTAGAATAGTATTTATACCCTTCTCATGCATTTAGAGAAGGGTCCAGAATTTTATCAAAAACATTTGCAAAGAATGCACTATTGTAAGTTTGTGAATGCTTTGGTGAAATTATGAAACATAATCATTTATTATAAATATCATACTACTTTCCTTTGTTGATGCACTATTATATACTTGCGAGATAATTTGATCCATGTCATTAGTCAAATGAGCAGAACTTCACACATATGGTACTTTTATCTTGTATGACTGATTTTGTTTATGTTAATTAGTGACAACACTTTATTTTCATGAATTGTGTATGAGATATATTCTTTCTGTTAAGCACTAATTGCACTATTGTATGATGCCTAGCTGAAATTGTCTACTTTCATATATAAATCATCATATATGTGATATAGTTTATACAATTTCTTTAACTAACTATTTAGTCAAAGAAATTATCTTTATACGTTATCATCTTTGTATTATGCGTGATTGATATTTATTATCACATGTCAAGCAAATACCTTTGTAGATCGCATATCACACAGAAATACCCGGGTTTATATTAGAATAAGTTAGTTAGAGATTTGCATAATAGAATAGGTCATTTAGATTATCATTATTCTATTGCAATCACTCGTGAACCACCCACTCTCATCTTAAAACCCACACTAGGAAACTAGTCCCATTATCCCCAGTCGAAGCCACCACTTTAAACGGAAAAGGAGTTGTCTTAAGGTCCGGATCGGGTGATTATCCCCCATGCTGAGCAGCAGAAATCTGAGGCTGCAACATAGCCATGACAAGCATTTCATCAAACATATCATCGACATGTAACCTACAGGTGTAAACAACATAACTAAGTGTAGGGATCTCATATTTATCTGGGAATCGCTACGAACCATTGTTCCCTCATGCCATTTGTTGCATTATCCTCTATTAGGTCATAGACACATTATCCATTCATATACAAGTAAAAACATGTTGAGAGCCATACACAGCTACTGTCATAAAATGTGCATATAACCAGCATAATAGGAACAAAAATACAATAAACATATCAGCCATCAAAATCCATATATACATCAGTAAATTTTCACATGAAAATCAAGGGAATGAATTTCTCATTAATCAATGCAATCAACCAACCAAAGAAGGCACTACCACGTTCTACCCGACCATAGAATGGCTAAGCCAAATCTCTCTTCAGCCATTCACCCCTGTGCCATATTCCAAGCATGAATGTGGGACTCAAACCAAAAGAACTCAACCAGGGCATACCGAGGCTAAACTACCTCACCCTCATCAATAAAAACTAGCCTTTACCATAATCCATCCCGAATCACTAGGCCAACACAATGAACACATCATAATCGGCTTTACCGTGATCTCCACTCAATCACTAGGAGAAACAAGCATGGATGCCACCAGATTTCTCCACCTACACCATGAGGAATTTTCCTGTCTCCTAGTCTCTCAGGCTTTACCACAGTCCAGACCCGGATCACTAGGCCCTAAATTGAGACCTGCTCTCTAGGCTTTACCACATATCCTAAACCCAAGATTACTAGGCCTAACGGAGAGCAAACCACCTCTAGGCTTTACCGTATATCCTGCCATTCATCGATAAGGATTGCTAGGCCCACCAAGGCAACACAATCCTGACTTTATTACAAACCATAGTCTAGCTCAGGGGTCACTAGGCTAGTCGCTTTACAGTGATCCACAATCTAGTTCATGGACCACTAGGCCATGTGCTCTATCATTTAGAGATCCACCCCACTCAGCTTTGAATCCATCTGGCAATCTAGCTCAACCAAACATGAGAACCCCATCACACCATGGCTATCTAGAAATGGGGAGGCTAGGCTGAAAAACACTGTCACACCTGGAAAAACCCATGTCATGATAGAAAAGAACCACATGCAATACCATGCATGCCAAATATAACAAGGAAAATACACATGCAACTCGATACCTACAATGAATCCTATTGTAACTACTTGATCCTGCCTTTCCCTGCTTGGTCCTTACTTCCTCTTGCCTTCTTTGCCTTTCTTTCTCCAATTCCAAAGTGCTCCAACAAAACTATAAGTATCCAAGAGTATGAGAGAGAGAGAATAATGAAAGAGCTCCAAAACGAAACTGACAAAAGGTTACCAAATGATACTCAGAAGCCTTTTTATGAATGAGACCTCTATTTTCTTCATTTTCCATTATTTTCCTTCATTTTCTCCTCACATGCAACATGTGACCTTTCACCTCCCTTTTCTCCTAATTTCCATTATTTTCATAAATAATTGTGTCAAAAATGCCATTTTGCCTTTCCAAAGCCTTAGCCATTGCCTTTGCCAATTTCCTTAGCCATAAACAACCAAATGAACACCCCTAGGATGTCCTACCCAACATTCGGCTTGGAATATGTGTCTCATTCATCAGTGGTTATTGTTTTTAACTTTTATTACATGAAATTTTCGCGACATTTGTTATAGAACCCTCCCCCTTGGGTGACACCGTCCTCGGTGTTCAATCACACATAGGCCTCAGAAACCCTATGAAAGAATGCATACTGCCCATAGAGCTTTAGAACACAGTGTGATGCAATATTTACACTAAGAGATCTGCTCAAGGGAAGAACATTATGACAACATGAAAACATACCGCATAGTGGAGCTTTATATCACAACTCATTACGATATTTACAATGATCATCCTGTTGAGTATCAATCCACATGAAAACATAACCTCATGATAAAATAACCACATGATATCATAATAAATGATAACATAACCATAATGGCATGACACCTATACCACATAGTGGAGCTTTATAACACAACTCGTTACGATCTTTACATCCATAAACGAGTGTACATATAGCAACATCATCAAAATATATTTACCAAAACATATGTCAAATCATATACCAAAACATATACTAAACACCATGTCTAAGCATATATCAAAACATCATATAGCATATATGAAACCATCATAAAATAAACATCAAACCGTCATAAAGAAAATACCAAACCACCATAAGCAAATACCAAACCACCATAAGCAAGTACCAAACCACCATATCAAGTTGATTTGCCTCAATCGGCAAACAAGGAAGGATACATGGCTGACATCTGATCTGCCATCTCCCATGTAGCGTCATTGGGCCCAAAGTGATTCCATTGCACTTTAACTTGCTCGATTGCTTGGTTTTGGAGCATGAGCACCTTTTTCTACAATATACACTGAGGCTTTGGTTGGAATTCTCCATCTGGTTCCACCTACAATACAAACCAGTCAATCATATGATCAACATCCTTAACATACTTCTTAAGCAAAGATACATGGAAAACATCGTGGACTTTCAATGTCGAAGGCAGTGCAGGTTGATAGCCTATTGGCCCAAACCTCTCAATGATACTGAAGGGTCCACAAAACCATGGTGCCAACTTGGAACATGAGCCAATCCACAAGGAGATCTTCTTCGGTTTGATCCACAAGTACACTTGTTCCCCGACCTAGAACTCCTTGAACAACCTATTCGTGTCTGCATAACTCTTCTGCCTATCTTGTGCTGCCCTTAGATTCTTCTTTATCACCTGCATCTCATGTTCCATGTCTGCCAACATATCTGGTCCAATCAATACTCTTCTAACAGGATCACTCCAACTGATGGGAGTGTTACAACTCTGCCCATACAATGCCTCAAAAGGACTCATCCTTAAATACTCTTTATAATCGTTGTGGTATGCAAACTCTACCAAAGGAAGATACTCTTCCCACTTCTGTTGTTGATGCATCACCTACATCCTCAACATATCCTCCAATATCTTGTTGACCATCTCTGTCTGTCCATTTGTCTGTGAATGATAAGTTGTGTTGAAGGCCAACTTTGTGCCCAAACCTACAAATAACTCCTTCCAAAACTTGGAAGTGAACTTCGCATCCCTGTCTGACACAATCTTCTTTGGAACACCATGTAGTCTAACCACATCTCGAATGAACACCTGTGCCACATTGCTAGCTGAGTACGTAGATTTCACTGGAATGAAGTGTGAAACCTTTGTTAACTTGTCCACAACGACCATGACAGAATCATGCTGCTTCATTGTCTTCGGCAAACCTGTAATGAAATCCATGGAAATGACCTCCCATCTCCATTTGGGAATCGCAATCGGATGTAACAGTCCACCTAGATTTTTACACTCTTCCTTCACTCGTTGGCAATCAAAACATCTAGCCACAAACTCTACTACATCCCTTTTCAAATTTAGCCAATAGCAATATCTCTTCACCGCTTTCAGTGTCTTTTGATAACTCGGGTGACCTGAATATGGTTTCGCATGAAACTCCCTCAAGATCACCTTCTTAAGTTCATTGTTATCTCATACATATATCCTGTCTCGAAACACAACCAATCCATATGCTATAAGGCGATAGTCCATGCCCTGTGCACTTGCACCTATACCTGTACCTATACCTATACTATCGCCTAGCTGCAACCTGTGCACAACCTCCATATACTTGACATCTTGTTGTCCTGCCTGCAAGATACTATCCTGTAAGTCTATCCCATAGGAGCTCATAGCTACCAAGTGATGTACCTGTATCCTTCTACTGAGAGCATCTTCCACCCTGTTCTCTTTACCTTTGATGTGCCTGATCTCAAAATAAAACTTGTTAATCGTGGCCAACCATCTAGCCTACCTGGCATTCAAATTCGACTAGTCAAACAAATACCTCAACCCAATGTGATCACTCATAAGCACAAATTGCCAGCCAAGAAGATAATGCCTCCACATCTTCAATACATGTATAATCACTGCTAACTCAAGATCAAGTGTCGGGTAGTTCTGCTCGTGCTTGTTTAATTATGGGACTCATAACATACCACCTGTCCATCTTGCATAAGGACTCCACCAAGCCCTCTCTTGCAAGCATATGTGCATACCACAAACTCTTTGTCTGGATCTGCAATCTGTAGTACTAGTGCATGTGTCAACAACTGCTTAAGTTTCTCAAAGTTAGCCTCACACTCATGTGTCCATTCAAACTTCTTACCTTTCCTCTGCAATGATGTGATAGGATAAGTAATCTGCGATAATCTCGTTATGAACCTCCTATAATAGTTTTCCAACCCCATGAAAGATCTCACCTCATCCACATTCTTAGGAGCTACCCACTAAATGATGGTCCTTATCTTCTCCATATCTATTGCAATTCCCTCCTTGAAGACAGTGTGCCCCAAGTAATGTACCTGAGTCTGAAAGAAACTACACTTGTTGAGCTTAGCATACAACTGATGCTCCCTCGACAATCTCAATATTACTGCTAAATGCTCGGCATGCTCTTCCTCATTTTTAGAATATACCAGTATATCATCAATGAACACAATAACAAATGTATCCAAATATGGACACAACACATTATTCATCAAACACATGAATGTAGCTGGAGCATGAGTTAAGCCAAATGGAACAACAACAAACACATAATGCTTGTACCTATTCCTGAACGTGGTCTTGTAAATGTCCCCCTCTTTGATGCATACCTGATGGTATCCGAATCTCAAGTCAATCTTTGAGAACATTGCTACTCCCTTCAGCTTATCGAACAAGTCATCAATCCTCGGCAAAGGATATATGTTCTTGATAGTAACTTTGTTCAACTGCCTATAGTCAATGCATAATCTGAGGGTACCATTTTTCTTCCTCACAAATAAGTTTGGTGCGCCCCAAGGTGATACACTTGGCCTAATGTATCCCTTGTCCAACATTTCCTTCAGCTACAATTTCAACTCAACCAACTTAAGTGTGCTCATCCTATAAGGTGCTTTAGATGCTGGAGTTTTCCCTGGCACTAACTCAATAGAAAATTCTACCTCCCTGTGAGGTGGCAACTTTGTAATGTCCTCAGGGAATACATCCTGAAATTACTGCAACACTGGGTATCTACTCAACACATCTGCATCCTCAACCTCCTTACCCTTATCGCTAGAAATGTGTACTAGAAATAGCTTGCACCCTTTTTTGTGACTACGCTTTGCTTGCATAGTTGTCACCATCCTAACTGATGTGGCTTTCTTCTTACCTTGCAAGACACCATTGTCATCAACACACTCAATAAATTTGTCATAGCAGTCTACCTTGGTTCTATGTAGATACAACCAATCCATGCCCAACAACATACTATATGATCCCAACGGTAACACATTCAAATGTGTTGTTATAGGCATACCATTTAAATCAAACATGCAAGCTCTTACCCAATGATGAACTCGCTTCTTTGTACCTGTAGCCAACTGCACTAACCAAGACTTTGCATGCAATTCCTTATTCAAACCACACTTATCCACCAAGTCAGGACTAACATATCTATAATTAGATCCAGGGTCAATCAAAATAGAAATAACTTGATCACAAAGCTTACCGTCCATCTCAATGATAGATGCCTGGTGTTCTACCTACCTGTTGTCCACTGCTGCATAGATACATGGAATACTCTGACCAATGTCCCCAACAGTATGCGCCTCATGTGCATTGTATATCTTAGGCCTACCTCCCGAATTTTGTGGACACTCTATCTTAAGGTGTTCCTTGCCACATGCCCAACACTCCAACCGACCAGTACCAACACCTCTATGTTGTTGTTGCGACTAATGTCCCCGTCTAGCCACATTAAATCTCTTTTGCAGTGCCATATTCTCTTTCTCATCTACATGTTGAGGCTTTGTCCTCTTAGGCTGCCATTTACCTTTACCTTTGTCCTTTCCTTTCCATCCATGCTGAGATTCATTCTTATGCTTTGGTTTCTCATAGAAATGCTTCAGTTTCCCAATAACTTCCTTAAGTTATCGAGGCTCATCATACTCAATCCTATCTCTAAATGCTAATGGAAAACCATTGACAAACCATTGAACTTTATCCTTATCATCAGTAAGATATTGTGCATACCTCAATAGATCCAGAAACTTGGTCGTGTACTCTTCATCCGTCATTGATCCCATCGTGCATACCTCAATAGCTCCAGAAACTTGGTCGTGTACTCTTCATCCGTCATTGATCCCATCTTTAACTCATAGAATTTTTTCGCCTTACTGTCCTAGTACCTTCCTGACACGTACTTCTTCCTCAAAAGCCTCTTGAATTCTTGCCAGCTCAAGTCATATGTCCCGATATATCTAACCCACTTAACATCTTCCCACCAGATGTCTGCTTTAACTTTCAAGTTGAAGATAGTTATTATGGCCTTCATGTTATCCGTGTAATCATGCAACTCAAAGAATTTGTTCATTCCAAGTATCCAAGCCTCTACATCTTCCATCTTCCTCAAGTCTCCATCAAAAGTAGGTGGTTTTGCTTTCTTGAAATCATCCGGCAAGTATCCCCTATCATTCCTTATATAAGGATGATAACAATGACGATCATGATTTCTATCAGAACCAAAACTATAATAGTACCTGTGTTCACCACCCCTCCTATCTGAAGTGTCCAACAACCTACCATCTCTCATTGTATCAGATCTATCCGACCTGTGTCTACCGGGAGATCTATTGTCATATGCTCCATTATTTTTGTCCTCATGTCCATGGCTAATCTGAAGTAGCCCTTGTCACTGCAAGTCCGACAAAATATGAAGAAGTATAGCATTCACCTATGCCTACTTCTCTTGTGTTTGTATGATCTGGTCATTATTCGCCTTACAATGCCTTATCTCTTCCTTCAAACTTATCAATGTAACTGCCAAATTTGAAGAGTTCCCAACACCATACTGCTCTTCGAATTCATAGGAATAGTCCTTGTAGTCAACCATCTTGCTAGCCATTTGATCTTTCTCTTCCTGCAATGCATAATATGTCAAATAAACCAACATACCTTCGTATAGATCGGGGAGGATACCTTGTTTGCAAGATCATCAAATTAGTGTGATACATGTATAACATAATCATAACAGCATATCGACATATGCAAGTAAATGTATCAACTCATAAACATCACTCTAACTAGGATCTAGTCAAAAATGCAAGGCCATATCAACAATGCATGTTATGACCTCATGCATGAAAACAACCATTACTCCATTATACACATTGCTACATGCAACTGACAATATGCATAAGCAATGCCTAGCCAACTACAAATACGCATAAACACATGTAATTGAACATAAGTGATCAAATCTTGTAATCAACCTACAAGACTCATACATATAATCAAGATATCCAAAATATAACCTAACATACAAGGATGTAAGTAGGCAACATAAAATCAACATGTAAGCAACAAATAACCATATACAGTCAGTCACATACTCATGTCAAATACTCTTCACGAATTCAACATCAAATTCTCCATGATAACCATACTACAACCCTAATCCAACGTCAAGCAATTGCAACAAGTATCTAAGTGAAAGAGACACACATGCAACTAACATGCGCATGGCTAACACATTCAACCCATCCAGTTTGAGAGTTGAACCATGCTCTGATAGCACTCTGTAACACCCTCCTCCCACATCCACCCCAAGTAACCATGCCAATCGGGGTAAAGATGAGAGGAGAGGCTACTATGATAAGATTCGACCTCCTAGGTGACCTTAAGGTAGTGGAATCGATGGAAAATCACACACAGTCATCCAACATCATCAACAGAACCCTCAAAAGACAAGCCAGCCACTCAGATAGCCTGTCCCTGGGTCCCATTGTTGTTCTGGACCTCTTAGGCCATAGTCACTCTCATGCTATGGGAAAGGGAGTAGACAAAGACATAAATTCGCTCTCATAGGCCTCCTTGCCAGCAATTGTAGACTTATACTGTCAGTTTTGTGCCAGCGACCCTAGGATTTAAGCCACTTTTTCAGGCCTAGAGCCCAGGCCACTGCCAAAATGGAATGAAAGCTCAGAATCAAGTAGAGGGAAACAATGAAGCAAAAGCAATAAACTCAACAAAACCTTAACCAGACCTCTACTAGCCATGACAGGCATTTCATCAAACATATCATCGACATGTAACCTATAGGTGTAAATAACAGAATTAAGTGTAGGGATCTCATACTTATCTAAGAATCGCTATGAACCATTGTTCCCTCATGCCATTTGTTGCATTATCCTCTATTAGGTCATAGACACATTATCCATTCATATACAAGTAAAAACATGTTGAGATCCATACATAGTTGTTGTCATAAATCGTGCATATAACTAGCATAATATGAACAGAAATACAATAAACATATCAGCCATCAAAATCCATATATACATCAGTACATTTTCACATGAAAATAAAGGGAATGAATCAATGTAATCAACCAACCAGAGATGGGACTACCATGTTCCACCCAACCATAGAATGGCTGAGCCAAATCTCTCTTCATCCATTCACCCTCGTGCCATATTCCAAGCATGAATGTGGGACTCAAACCAAAATAACTCAACCAGGGCATACTGAGGCTAAACCACCTCACCCTCATCAATAGAAACCAGGCTTTACCGTAATCCATCTCGGATCACTAGGCCAACACAATGAACACATCATAATCGTCTTTACCATGTTCTCCACCCAATCACTAGGCCAAACAAGCATGGATGCCACCAGATTTCTCCAACTACACTGTGAGGAATTTTCTTGTCTCGTATTCTCTCAGGATTTACCGCAATCCAAACCCAGATCACTAGGCCCTAAACCAAGACCCACTCTCCAGGCTTTACTGCATATCCCAAACCCGGGATTGTTGGAATTTCTAAGTCTAACTATTAGAAAACCTTCATGTACTTTTCTGATTTACTTCTGCCTACTTGTTCTAATTAATTAACAAGTTATTTACCATGTAAATACTGAAAATAAATACAATTACATGCTCAACACATTACAGATCATCAACTGAAGGAACCAAAACAAGCACACAAGTGACACTGTTTTTTTTAGACCAATGTCCCCAGAAAAACCCAATGCGGGAAAACCGGTGCAGCTATCTGAGGGTTTTATTTTTTGCAGCTTTTGAATACAATCTGGGTGCCACAACCGGCTCACCCAATAGATAATAATCTCGAAAGTAGTACCTCTCAGTCAGAGACAGATGTTCTGGCTGAAACCTAGGATAAACACTCCAACAGCTCCCAGCTCCAATCTACCCCATGAAAACCCCAACGTTAGCCCTTTCTGGTCCAGCATCACCCTAGATCACCCTACGTCAGCCTTTGGAGGCACTGCGTCAGCCCTTAGAGCCTTTGCGTCACCCATGTTGGCTCTCTGAGGCACTGCGCAGCTCCTAGCTGCCTCTGCGTGAGCCCTGGCTGGCTTTGCGTGAACATCTGGCTAGCTCTGCATCCCTCTCTCTCGGTTTCTGCACTGATCCTCCCGGTACTATCTCTACCTCTTTGCTTCTATATTCACTACCCCTCAACTACAACTCTGATCACTCCTTCGATTTCCTCAGCAAACCCTGCCCGAGAAAATTGAATTCTTGATCAACTCGGTGTGTTCTCCAAGTGACCCTCAATCCTCCTCTTATACTTTTCTCGTTGATAATTCAACGACCAAGATTAAGTCCCTAATCAACGGTGAAGATTAACTCTGGCTTGATCCATGAATTTTGGACCCTTCTAACACAGTTTTATATTAATTCACATTAATATTTTATTTTCCCTAAGTTTATACTTAGGGACTCCATTAAAAATATTAATTATTTTAATATCTCCCAAACTGTTTAGAATCTTCCCAAACCATTTCTGGGTATCGGAGATCTCATGTGCTTTATACTTTCCACCAATTTTCGTGGCTAGAGCACATCTGATGCTACCCCAAATCAACACTCCCTCTTAGCGAGGATTGTGCTCTAGTAATACTCCTCACTGAGTATCACCCTGATCATTCAGCATCGGTCCCTGTGCTGATGCTAAGCCTCCCTGCCCAACATCCTATGCATTGTTGCATCCTATATTGTTGCCTATGGCTCTGTTACTGCCACTGTTGCATCTGTACGACAACTCCCTCTATATTTGTGCTACTGCCCATGGCCCTGCCACTGCCACTACTGCATCTGCACTGCAACCCCTCTCATCATGTTGCATCGTGCTTCTCATAGCACTGTCACTGCTAACTGCTGCACTGCAACTCAGTTACTGAGAAGTAAGTAACTGATCTCCCAACTCTGACATCTCTGTCAGGCTAGAAACACTCCTGATGTTGAAGTTCCCTCTATCACTGACAAGTGCTCCCTCTCTGACCTTTGCACTACTGCAACAACTCTGTGCATCTCACACTGTTGTTTCACATTGTCCTAGGACTCTTGCATTGTAGCTCCCTATGTCGCTCCATATGCATTCGTCTCTACCGACATCCACCAGTCCTGCTACTCCTCTTCGGGGCTCTCGTAGCAATGTATAATGCAAGAAGCTGGGTACCTCGAGGATCCTGCCCCTCATCCCCTGTAGTCCATCTGACTACAGCTCGATGTGTACCCACTTCCTCTCAAGTGGTGTGTGAGAACTCATGGCACAGTCATCATTTCTCTCCACTTCTTTCTCCACCCTTGCTAGTGCAGCCTTAGTCTTAGAAGCCTCTCCCTTGCTCTTCTTCCTCGAACACTGGCTCGCATAGTGACCCAGTTCCCCACAGTGGAAGCATTTGACCTTGGAGAGGTCCTTCCTCTTTCATTTCTCCTGCTTTCCCTCAGATGCTAGGGTAGCATCCTCCTCTTCCTCCTTCTTGATTCTGATCCCCTTGTCACTGCTTTCCGCCTTGCTTAGCCTTATGATCTCTTCTTGGAAAAGAGTCGCCCACATTTCCTCCCAATCTGGAAGGGTCGCCCTGACCAGTATGCTCTGGACAAACACCTCCCAGTCTTCAGAGACTGCGTTCAAGGTTGTTCTCACCATCAATTCTTGATCCGGCGTGGCCCCTATGGAAGTCCGCTGATCCCGGATCTCCTTCAATCAACCGAGGAAGGTGTCGATCTATTCTCCCTTCTACATCTAGTATAATCGCAACTGATTTTCTAGTAGCATCCTTCTTTGCACAGAAGTATGCTAGTGCAATTTATTTAGGGCCTCCCACATCTCATTTGTCATGTCCTTTTCGGCAATATGTGGTACTACATGGTCCTTGACCCCATTAAGGATGATGATCTTGGCCCTCGCTATTGCCTCCTTGTACTTGTCGTTCTCAAATGGGTCAATTGGGATCTCTATCGTCTTCAAGGAAAAGTGCTTGACATGATTCCTGTCTAGAACAGACAAGATTCTGGCCTTCCAGACTACGAAGTTTGAGGCTCTATCCAATCTGTCCTGGTCTCTTACCTCATTCACTGCCATCTCGTTGCTTCTCTACTTCCCTTCTGGAAGTTCTCAGTGTGACTCCCTCTGAGCCTCGATTTCCCTCCTAGAAACCCTTCTGCCAATGTCGAGATGCCCCCACTCTGATCGTTAGTGCAGCTGCACCACTCATCCAGATTTCTTGGCTAGAAATCCTCAGTAGCAACTCCCTCTTCCTTGGTCTTGCCTTGTTAGGTATTGTTCTGACTAAAGTACCCCACCAGCTTCACTTTGCAACTTACCCACAACCTCCTAAGCCTTAGAAAACTAAAGGTCAGAGCTTCTAGGCTCTGCGCAATCCCAACACCAACAAAATCCGCACCTCCTCACCACGGGCGTCAATCCTTCCTGATTGAGAAAGATGACTGGGCATTGCGTAGGACGAGTCTACTCCCCTCTGCCATTGCATTGATCCTCTTCCTGGCTCAAACTTGATGACACAGGCAGTGCATCACCCCTTCCTTGCTGCTTCTCTGCTAGGAACAACTTCTGTCACTTGGGACAGCTATTTTCTATTGTTGTTGTTTTGCTCGGTTGATGTCCTCAGTTCTCCCATGATCTGAAACCATGCTCTAATACCATGTTGGAATTTCTAAGTCTAACTGTTAGAAACCCTTCATGTACTTTTATGATTTATTTCTGCCTACTTGTTCTGATTAATTAACAAGTTATTTACCATGTAAATATTGAAAATAAATACACCTACATGCTTAACACATTACATAACATCAACTGAAGGAACCAAAACAAGCACACAAGTGACACCCCAATGTGGGAAAACCGGTGCAACTATCTGAGGGTTTTATTATTATGCAGTTTCTAAATACAATCTGGTGCCAAAACCAGCTAACCCAACAGAGAATAATCTCGGTAGTAGTACCTCTCAGTCGGAGACAGATGTTCCAACTGAAACACCGAATAAACACTCCAACAACTCCCAGCTCCAATCTTCCCCACGAAAACCCCAGCGTCAGCCTCTAGGGACCGTGTTAGCCCTTTCTGGCCTAGCGTCACCCTATCTCACCTTGTGTTAGCCTCTGGAGGCACTGTGTCAGCCCTTAGAGCCTCTGCGTCACCCATGCTGCCTCTCTAAGGCACTGCTGATCTGAAAATGAGATCTTAAATCAATATTAAGGTATTACAGACTCATTTGCAGGAATGCCTATATTATTTAATGCAACAGATCGAAAATATTGTGAATAATATAGACAATGAACAATTATAAAACATAATAAACACACACATCAACACAGTGAGTAATCAAGAAGTTCACTAGACTTCCTGGCTACATCTCCTAGTCCAGCTTTCAGTGTCGACCTCTATATTATGTCTTCAAGAACGGAGTTTACAGGTGTGAGCTCAATCAAAGCCATAACACAACAACAGTGATATTACACAGGGATTTCACTCGAAAACCTTGAGTTTAAAGAGTGCATAGACTCTCCCTTTTAGTGCCTCTGATCAACTGTTCATAGCTGCGTTTTCTCTGACTCTCTGTCTCTAAGCAACTGCTTCTCTGTCTCTGTCATTGAGTGGTTTTTAAGCCCCTCAGCCCTGTCCGTTCACCTTCCTTTTCGGGCTTTCTACCTATCGGCCTTTGTCCCTTTGTCTCCCTGCCTAGCATTAAACACTCATTGCAAAACGCTTAAGGCACATAGGCAGTCATTCACAAATGGAAATATCTTGGGCACGGGTGAAAATCCCCTGAAATTACACTTCTCTATTTACATAGAGAAATACCAGGAAAACACTAAAAACACAGGAAATCCTGACCGAAATGCCAAAGCCGGACTTCAAACGATATAAAGTCCGCCCCATAATCCTTTCGGGTCCGTGCTTGATCACTATCGCAAGTCCACCGTTGATCCACGATCTCCCAATCCAACGGCTGACAGCCATTTCGGGTGGCCTATGTGCACGGAGATTACCCACCCAAAAAATTGGTTTTCTCTCTCCTGTGGCGTGCTACGTGTCGGCCAGTGTATGGGATCAGGCGCAGCCTATCCAATACCACTTACCGCCTGAAGTCCGCCCGAAATACCATTTACCTCTGAACTTAAATAACATAAGGTCGCGTTTATAAACCTTTTAGGTCTGCCATTTTATCGCAATATCGCATTGTATGTGGCCAAACATCAATACAAGGGGAAATACAAAGAAATCTACAAAAACCGGACTTCAAATCCGACCTATAATCCTTGTCGGGTCCGGGTCTATCGCATGTCGCATATCGCGGGTCTTTGTATTGTTTCCAGTCCACTCACCGATCGCCAGTCGTCAATATCGGCGTATTGCATTCGACCCTTCGCAATGCCACGGCCATGGTCCATTCCCATATATTGTTGTGATGCGATATTGCGATGTGGTAATCGCAAGTCGCATATCGCATGGTCTTCGGTAAGTCCTTCCCTTTTAAATCTGCGATGCAATATACGTGGTCTCCGTCGTTGATCAACGCGCCAATTTGGCGGTCCACATTATATCACTGGATCGTAGTTGCAACTCACTCAGGGTTAGCGCCGATATGCCTTGCTGACCTCCGCCGATGTGATATCGTCGATTTGACCTAGACCATTGATTTGTCCAATCCGACAGCTCTTGTGCAAGGTTACTTCAACCTTCGCTTAGCTCTGTTTTCCGTCTTTCTTCTTGGTTTTTCTTTTGCGATAGTGTTTTCCGATAATATGTATATGAAGACTTAGAGGTTTCAAGATCCATTTTGGATCATGCCTTCCCACTGAAAAGCTTTTGGACCACCAAAAGTTGGTTTTTAGGCATCGATCAAGTGAGGATACAACTCCCTCACTTGTCCAATTTCTATCCATCGTGCCTTGCTTGGATTTGAACCTTTGAGCCCTACTCTCAGGTACTCAACATCCCCTCGACGCGTAGTTCTCACCTTCCTGTCCAGAACTGTGTCCTCCTGTAACTCATTGAGATACTCAGGCAACAAATCCCCAATAGAAGGCAACTGACTTTTCTCTTCAGGATCTTCAATCAATGAAGGTTCATACAATCTCAAGTTTTCTACATTAACGATTGAATAGATCTGTATATAAGCTGGCAAATCAAGGCGAAAATCATTCTCACCAATTTTATCAAGTATCTTGAAAGGTCCATACTTTATTTTTTTTAGCTTCTTACCTTCACCTTGCATTCTGTCTTTGTTGATGTACAGCCAGACTTGATCACCAACTTGAAAACTATGCTCAACTCGATGCTTGTCATGTCTTGCCTTGTACTTGGCTTGACTTCTTTCCAGTTGTTCCTATACTGCCTGGTGAATTTCCTAGATTTGTTCAATGAACTTGGTTGCTTTGTCCACATCATTGTGTCCATCAACTGATATGTCTTTACCAAAGACAAAATCCAAGGGAGACTTTGGTATAAAACCAAAACAAGTCTCAAAAGGATATCTCTGAGTAGAAGAGTGCTTGGCACGATTGTAAGCATGTTGCACATAACACAAATGCTCATCCCAAAGCTTGGGATGCTTGCTGCAATAGCCTCTTCATTGTCTTGTTGACCACTTTTCTCTAACCATCTATTTGTGGATGAAATGTTGTGCTCTTCTTCAATCTGGTGTCCATCAACTCCCATAGATTTGACCAAAACTGCCCAACAAATCGAGAATCTCGATCAGATACAATAGAAGTGGGTAACCCAAAATGAACCCATACATACTGAAAGAACAACTTTGTTGTTTGTTCAGTTGTAACCTGCTTGTTACAAGGTATCAAAATACACATTTTACTTAACCTATCCACAACAACATACAAATAATCATGACCTTTTCTAGATTTTAGCAATCCCCCAACAAAATCCATGGAAACACTTTCCCAAGGACGAGAAGGAATTGGAAGTGGAGTGTACAAGCCTAATTTCTGATTATTTGGTTTGCTTGTAGCACACATTGTACATCCTTTGATATATTTAGAAACTGTCTCATGCATTCTTGGCCAATAACAAAACCTTTGCAATTGTGCAACTGTTTTAATTACACCAAAATGACCTGATATGAGAGAAGTATGTGCTTATCGAATTATGTTAACTCTTTCAGTTTATGGAATGAATAACTTTCCCAAATGATATAAGATTTGGTCCTTTACATAATAATCCAATTCTTCTACTTGCTTGCCATGAATTAAAGTTGCATATACATCTTTAAAATCTACATCTTGAGCATATTGTTCAATGTAACTTGCATGCATTACTGAGTTATGCTTAAGTATAGTAGATGCATTTATGATTGGTCTTGATAACATGTCTGCAACCTTATTGTGTATGCCCTTTTTATATCTGATGACAAGATGAAATTGTTGTAGAAAACCCATCCATCTATAATGTCTTGATTGCTGCAATTTAGTTTGTGAGTGCAAATATTGAAGTGGTTGATGATCTGTATGTATGATTGTTTCTTTACCCATTAGGTAATGTTTCCACTTTTTCACACTTTGTACTAATGCATACAATTCTTTATCATATGTGGGATAATTAACTACTGCAAAGTAAATGTCTCATAATGATAGCATATGGGTTTTCCGTGTTGCATCAACACTGCTCCCATGGCATAGTCACTAGCATTTGTCTCAATCTCAAATGGATGTTGAAGATCTAGCAGTTCTAGTATTGGTGTTGTATTGATTTTCTCTTTTAAGGTGTCGAAGGCTTTCTGTTGTTTGCCTCCCCACTTAAACACCTGTTTCAATCCTGTTAAAGCATGTAATGGAGCTGCAATCAAGGAAAAGTTAGCAATAAACTTTCTCCACTATTGTGCTGCCCCAAGGAAACTCCTAACCTCTGCCCCTAGGAAACTCCTAACCTCTGTAGCAGATTTGGGTTTAGGCCAATTCACAATGACTTCAACCTTAGAGGGATCTATATTCAATTCACCACCCCCTACAATATAACCCAAATAGTTTAAAGATTTTCTGCCAAATTCACATTTTGACAGTTTTACATAGAAATTTTCTCTTTTTAAAACATCTAAAGTCTGCTTTACATGCTTTACATGGTCTTCCCATGTCTTACTAAAAACAAGAATGTCATCTAAATAAACAATTACAAATTCATCAATAAATGGTTTGAATAGATCATTCATAACTCTCATAAATGTAGCAGGAGCATTATTTAAGCCAAAAGGCATAACCAACCATTCATACAGTCCTTGCTTTGTCTTGAAAGCAGTCTTCCATGCATCCTGTTCTGCAACTCTGACTTGATGATAACCACTTCGCAATTCTAACTTAGTAAAGTAAACTGATTCTTTCAATTGATCTAATAAATCATCAATACGAGGAAGAGGATAATGATTCTTGATCGTTATTTTATTTAGTGCTCTATAATCAATGCACATTCTCCACGAACCATCTTTCTTTCTCACTAGCACGATTGGAGATCCACATGGTGATGTGCTTGGTTGTATAAACCCTTTATCAAGCAACTCCTGTACCTGCTTCTTTATCTCTGCATTCTCTAAAGTTGACAACCTGTACATTCCAATGTTAGATAATGGAGCATCTTGCTGCAAATAAATATCATGTACTATTTCTCGCTTGGGTGGTAGACCTTTTGGTTCTTGAAACAGAACATCATACTCTGAAACAACTTTAACTAAATCAGCTTTCTGTTTAGAATCACAGCCTTCATATGCATTGGATTTTTTAGGATCCTTTGCCTTTACAACCATTAGTAAAAATTTCTTACTTGAATTCACAATTCTTTTCATCTGTCCTGAGTTTACGAGAGAATAGTTATCTTTGAGTTTATGAGCTCTTACAGTATATTCAATTCCATCTTTAGTGAGTTGATACTTATTCTCAGCTCTATAGAAAATAGCTTTCCTATCATACATGTATGGACTTCCCAAAACAAGACCACATATATCCAATGGAACTATATCTAACTCAACCTCATCTACAAATGTCAATCCAATAGCAAACCTAAGTTTACATTGTCTCGTTACTTTTAGCTTTTTTTTATCACACACCCAACCTAATGGATATGGCTTCTCATGAGGTTTTGTTTCTAATCCCAACTTCTTTACAATTGTTTCAGAAAACAAATTTATTTGTGATCCACTATCAAACAAAGTATCAATCTTATTGTGCTTGGAAATTACTATAATACGAAAAAGCTCATTTCTTTCCCTCTCATTATTTTCATTATCAACAGATTGTGCAGAATTACTTGTGGATGCTTCAGAATCTTTACCTTTAATACCTATGGTTGTAACTGTTGTTTCATTGCCTGAATCTGATCCCAAGTCCTTCTGAATAGCAGCAGCATTCTTCTTCTTCTTTCCACTGAACTTCTTAGGTTTCAGTTTTGGATGCAAAGACCAGCAGTGTGCCTCATCGTGTCTTTCTTTCTTGCAATGAATGCATGAAGGTTTATCCTTTTATATAGTGTTTGCTTTCCTCTCCGTCCATTTCAGTTTCTTCTTTTCCTTACTCTTGCTTATAGAATATTTAGATGATCCCCCAACCTCTGGGTTTACATTCTTACCTCTAGCTTCTAGATGTGTGGCTTGAACTGATACATCATCTAAGCTAGTGGGATTAAACATGAGAATAGTATGCTTTAAATAGCTATGAAGACCACCTATATACTTCAATAAAGTCTCAAGTGAGTCTAATGATATACCTAGAGTTAAATCTCTCTTTCTGAATTCCTGAGTATAACTCTGTACACTCTGACCCTTCAATTGACGAAGAGTTTGCCAACTCATCATTGCCTGTTGCATGTAAGCTAAAGGATAGAATTTATTTTTGATAGCAGAAACAAATTCATTCCAGGTAGAAATGATTTTACCATGTTTTTGCAGATCAGCTTGTGTCTTGCCTTCCCACCATACTAGTGCAGTTCCTCCAAGTCGAAGGCTAGCCAGCTGAATCTTCTTCCTTTCTGAATCAACGTTCTGTACCCTGCAATATACATCAATTTGTCTTATCCAATTATCTAGCTTTTCTGCATTGAGTTCTCCATCATAAATTGGAAAATCAAACTTCACATCTAATTTGATTAAGGAGGTTTTCTTCTTCTTCTTAGAAGAGCTAGAAAATGAGGAGGAGGATGAAGGTGATGATGGAGGAGATGGTAGAGGAGGCGTTCCTCCTTTTCCTTTGCCTTCTAGAGAGGCAACTAGAAAAGGTTCCTCTGCTCCTTTGTCTGGTTTAGGTGTTGAAGTGCTTCCACCTCAACCCTTCTTAAATTCAAATACATCTCTTCCACCATGGCTTGGAGTGTCTTAAAACTTTCTATAAATTGAGATTTTGATCCCAATGGAGCTTCTTCTACCATTCTCCTCTGAGAATAGACTCTTCCAATCTCTGGATTAGCCTCAACAATTTCTCCTTCTCCTAGATTGAGCTTTAATCTAGTTAGCATTCAAAATCCAACACAAGCTTGTCTAACCTTAACAAAACCAAATGCTTTGATACCACTTGATCTGAAAATGAGATCTTAAATCAATATTAAGGTATTACAGACTCATGTACAGGAATGCCTATATTATTTAGTGCAACAGATCGAAAAGATTGTGAATAATATAGACAATGAACAGTTATAAAACATAATAAACACACAAATCAACACAGTGAGTAATCAAGGAGTTCACCAAACTTTTTGGCTACGTCTCATGGTCCAGCTTTCAGTGTCGACCTCTATATTATGTCTTCAAGAACGTAGTTTACAGGTGTGAGCTCAACCAGAGCCATAACACAACAATATTGATATTACACTGGGATTTCACTCGAAAACCTCTAGTTTAAAGAGTACAGAGACTCTCCCTCTTAGTGCCTCTGATCAACTATTCGTAGCTGTGTTTTCTCTGACTCTCTGTCTCTAAGCAACTACTTGTTTGTCTCTGTCTTTGTCATTGAGTGGTTTTTAAGTCCCTCGGCCCTGTCCGTTCACCTTCCTTTTCGAGCTCTCTGCCTCCCGGCCTTTGTCCCTTCATCTCCCTGCCAAGCGTTAAACACTCATTGCAAAATGCTTAAGGCACATAGGTAGTCGTTCACAAATGGAAAGATCTTGGGCACGGGTGAAAATCCCCTGAAATTACACTTCTCTGTTTACACAGAGAAATACCGGGAAAACACAGGAAATCTCGATCGAAACACCAAATTCGGACTTCAAACGACATAAAGTCTGCCTCATAATCCTTTCGGGTCTTCGCTTGATCGCTATCGCAAGTCCACCGTTGATCCACAATCTCCCAATCCAACGCCTAACAATCATTTCGGGTGGCCTATGTGCACGGAGATTACCCGCCCGAAAAAGTAGTTTTCTCTCTCCTGCGGCATGCTACGTGTCGGCCAGTGTATGGGATCGGGTGGAGCCTCTCCAATACCACTTACCGCCTGAAGTCCGCCCAAAATACCATTTACCTCGGAACTTAAATAACATAAGGCCGCATTTATAAACCTTTCGGGTCTGCTATTTTATCGCAATATTGCATTGTATGTGGCCAAACATCAATACATGGGGAAATACAAAGAAATCCGCAAAAACCGGACTTCAAATATATTTAAATCCGACCTATAATCCTTATCGGGTTCGGGTCTATCGCATATCGCGGGTCTTTGTATTGTTTCTAGTCCACTCGTCGATCGCTGATCGCCGATATCGGCGTATTGCATATCGTCCCTTCGCAATGCCACGGGCCATGGTCCATTCCCATATATTGTTGCGATGCGATAATCACAAATCGCATATCGCATGATCTTCGGTAACTCCTTCCCTTTTAAATTTGAGATGCAATATACGTGGTCTTCGTCGTTGATCTGCACGTCGATCCAACGGTCCACATTATCTCGCTGTATCACAGTCGCAACTCACTCAGGGTTAGCGCTGATATGCCCCACTGACCTCCACCGATGCGATATCACCGATTTGATTTGGACCGTTGATCTGTTCGATCTGACGGCTCTTGTGCAACGTTACTTCAACCTTCTCTTAGCTCTGTTTTCCATCTTTCTTCTTGGTTTTTCTTCTACGATAGTGTTTTCTGATAATACGTATATGAAGACTTAGAGGTTTCAAGATGCATTTTGGATCAACTGTGCAGCTCCTGGCTGCCTTTGCGTGAGACCTGGCTGGCTCTATGTGAACCTCTGGCTGGCTCTGCGTCCCTCTCTCCCGGCTTCTGCATTGATCCTCCCAGTACTATCTCTGCCTCTCTGCTTCTATATTCACTGCCCCTCAGCTGCAATTCTGATCACTCCTTCGATTTCCTCAGCAAACCCTACCCCAGAAAATCGAATTCTTGATCAACTCGATGTGTTCTGCAAGTGACCCTCAAGCCTCCTCTTATACTCTTCTCTTTAACAATTCAACGGCCGAGATTAAGTCCCTAATCAATGGCTAAGATTAACTCTAGCTTGATCCATGACTTTTGGACCCTTCTAACACATTTTTATATTAATTCACATTAATATTTTATTTTCCCTAAGTTTATACTTAGGGACTCCATTAAAAATATTAATTATTTTAATATCTCCAAACTATTTAGAATGTGCCCAAACCATTTCTATGTATTGGAGATCTCATGTGCTTTAGCCTCTCCAGGCAATTTTCATGGCTAGAGCACATCCGATGCTACCCCAAATCAACAGGGATCACTAGGCCCAATGGAGAGCAAACCACCTCTAGGCTTTACCGTATATCCTGCTATTCACCGTCTAGGATTCCTAGGCCCATTGAGCAACACAATCCTGGCTTTACGACAACCCACAATCTGGCCAAGGGTCACTAGGCTAGTGGCTTTACCGTGATCCACATTCTTGTTCAGGGACCACTAGGCCATGTGCTCTATCATTCGAAGATCCACCCCACGCAACTTCGAATCCATTTGGCAATCCAACTCAACCAAATATGAGAACCCCATCACACCATGGTTATCCATAAATGGCAAGGCTAGGCTGAAAAATATTGTCACACCTAGCAAAACCCATGCCATGATAGAAAAGAACCACATGTAATACCATGCATGCCAAAACTATCAAGGAAAATACACATGCAAGTCGATACCTGCAATAAAGCCTGATGTAGCTTCTTGATCCTGCCTTTCCCTGCTTGATCCTTGCTTCCTCTTGCCTTCTTTGCCTTTCTTGCTCCAATACCAAAGTGCTCCAAGAAAACTCTAAGTATCCAAGAGTATGAGAGAGAGAGAATAATGAAAGCGCTCCAATACTAAACTAACAAAAGGTTACCAACTGATCCTCAAAAGAATTTTTATGAATGAGGCCTCAATTTTCTTCATTTTCCATTATTTTCCTTCATTTTCCTTCTCACATGCATTTTGTGACCTTTCACCTCCCTTTTCTCCTAATTTCCATTATTTTCATAAATAATTGTGCCAAAAATGCCATTTTGCCTTTCCAAAGCCTTAGCCATTTCCTCTGCCAATTTCCTTAGCCATAACAACCAAATGAATACCCCCTAGGATGTCCTACCCAACATTCGGCTTGGAATAAGTGTCCAATTCATCCTAGTTATTGTTTTTAACTTTTATTACATGGAATTTTCACCAGGGTTGTTAGAATTTGGTCAGCCTATGTGTTGATGTCTAGATCCTGAAGTAAGGAGGGTGGAATTGGTCATGGAGCTCTGACCTTGGATATGCACCTAGATCCCTAGGTTGGTGGTAGAGCTTAAAATCCTGATGTTACCTATAGTGGCTAAAGCTTGAGACCATCTTAGTCCCACCCGATTAGAGTACCCTGGTCAGGTATCTAATCTGTAGCACTGCGTGTGCCAGAACTCTTCATAGTTCATATCATTTTGAGATCTTCCATGTACCTCTATGTGTATGTAATAATGAATACCTCCCTAGTTAAGAGGGAGTGTTGAAGAATGTAACTAGTGTTGGTCTTCATTATTGAATTCGATTCATGTATATATCAAAAGAAATAAAATGAAATTTGTTTTTTATTGATTTATTAAAGCATGAGTTTCAGGCTTGGGTCAATGGTCAATAAGTCAAAGCACACATTGAGTGCTCTAGGATTTTTGTTGAGTCAAAGTCAAATAACTTATGTAAGAAACCCTTATTGGGTTCATGATGTCAAAGAAAGTAATTTATTTCGTCATGTCAAACCCTCCATCTATCAAGTTGGCCTCAAGCTCCTATAAATCGGCTACAACTTCATATTTTATAAGTAGGATTACTTATTATTCATATCAGCTCAAAGCATAGTAGAAAACCACCATATATACCCAAGTGAACTTGACCAAATGGAATAAAAATTATGAAGTTTGGACATAATTGCAGGGCAATGAAGTTAGCAAATTTGAATTATCTACAAGACCGAAATATTGGGTGACTACAAGACCGAGGCATTGTATTACTACATGATGGAATTTGTATTGCAGAATAAAGGTTGAATTGTAGAGAGGATTGTATTCATACTTGGTCAGCTTGATGGATGGAGGGGTAAAAGTCTGTGTCAAAGGTCTTGGTTGTCTTACTTTGATATGAATCTACTAAGGAAGAGTTTGATTGGGTTTTCCCCTCCATGGGGGTTTTTCCCTGGTTGAGTGCCTACATTTGGTGTCTCTTTGTTTTTATGGTTTTGATAGTTGCTTGATGAACAAAGAAATAATAACTATAAGAAGAAGAAGAATGTAACTAAGAAATTACAATCATCTATCAAAAGTAAAGAGAAGTCAATATAATAAAAGACTTGATCTCATTTCCCTAGATTTCCCAACAAAGGGGGCGAAGGTGGTCGCAACCCCTAGGGATGCAACTGAACCTAGTAGTAGGTTCAAGGGTCGAAAACCAACTATCACTCGATTATTACCCCAGAAACAAGGAATGAAATTTGCCTTTTGGAATCCATTATAGGCAGGGAGAGGAAATCTTTTTCAGATTTTGAAATCCTAGAGGATATCTACACTTGGGTTCATAACCCTAACTACACAAAGGACAAATAAAAACATTATTTCCATGCCTAATATTTGTACTAGCAAAGGAAGACGCGGTTAGGCGGTGTTTTGAAGGATAATCAAGAAGAAAGTATAACATTTTCAGTAGCCTCGAAGATGTCAAAAGAGTCTAGCGGAACCAAAGGGTTTGTTTAGAAAGAATGCATACGTGGCTAGCCCATATCAAGTGTCACATTCATTATTATCCTGCTCCTCCAACTCCTCAAGGATCTAGTGCCAAAGACCCGACACCTAACACATCCTCTAAATCTTGATTTTAAACATGTTAGTTGTAATTTTTTTGTTGCACAATATTGTAGGAGACACTGTAGTCATGTTAAGACTGTTGAAACTACTTTGAATAATCCACTGTATTGGTAGGTGGTCAAAAGTATTTGGTTTCCCGTTGGGCAGATTGAGACCACTTACTAAGTGACATGCTTATGATGATGGATGGTCTGATGTATCTTTTTTGTATAATCATTTGAGGAAATACAACATTAACTTACAAAAAAAATCATATTTTTATTATTTGGAATATGTGTGTGTATGTGTGAGCATAGTCTAACTTATAAATGATGTGCTCTTTTTCAGGGCATTTTTGCCTGGTTTATTTTAATCAAAATCTGTTAGATATTTTTAGAAACTTGATTTAAAGTTTATTAATCTATATAATTTGAGTACCCCAAGGGGTTTTTGAAGGTGTTGGATCCATTTATGGATTCAAAAATTCATTTTAAACAACAACAAAAATCACAATCTTGCTTGAAATTATATTGTTGGATTTCGGTGAGAAATGTTATTTTGTCTATAAGTTAGACTATATATATATATATATATATATATATATATATATATATATACAGAGAGAGAGAGAGAGAGAGAGAAGTTCCAGATTTAAGATTTCTAGGGTTGTTAGCTTGTTGTAATAGATTTTCCAGATCCACCCGATTCATGTTTATTTGAAGATTTGATGTTTTGAACCCACAACTATGGTTCATCATCATGATACAAAAGTGTGTGGAATATTCATATAGAAAAGTATTAATCTAATTTTATAAATTTATATATTTAAAATTTAAAAAAAAAATATATATATATATATATATATATATAGATATATTGTTGGTAAGTTAACAACAATATATAATAATAAAACATTGTTAAGAAATGAAATGGGAGAATCATTTAAGTAAGCATGATGACATGGAAAATTTCATAGTCTAAATAGGAGACGATTTCGCTCGAAAAAGAATGGTTTTTCTAGCACAATTTTGACAAAATCCTAAGTTGTATTGTGATAATTAAAAAAAAAATGGTTTGGAGATGTTGTGTGATTAGTTAAATGAGTGTGATGAAATTGAAAATTTCAACTTAAATATATTTACATTGTAAGGCGTTCCCATTTGAGAAGAAAACCCCCAACTGCTACTATGCACATGTCTACACCGCCATATCCATTATTACACAATTGAGATTTATTCCACTATTAGATCCTATTGTTTTAACTGTCAACTAAATCTTGATTTGTGCAACCGTTCAAAGGTCAAAGAAACAAAAGAACCCTCTTCTTGTAGCCCGGGTTTGAAGAGTTTTAAGCATGTTTAGCCTTTGCAGAAAGTAAGTGAATGACTAGCAGTGATTCATCGGGGAGCAGAACTAGGTCCCAAATATAAAAAGGTCCTACCTTTTCGTATTGGGTCATTGTAATTGATCAGGGAGCATAACCAAGCCCGAGATATAAAAAATGGTGTTGTGTTTTCATATTGAGCCAAAGTAGTTTCACTATAATCAACTTGTTTTCCTCTGACCATACCTGTATAAGAAGCATTTTGTCTCTTGTCATGGAAATTCTTAGTCTCTCTTGCAAGATTTCAGAGGGAAAGATTTTGTTGATTTATAAATTTTGCATTTTTGTGTGTATTTTTATGCCCTTGAATTTTATGCCCTTTGGATGGTTTACGATAGATATAAATCCTTCTGGCATTCAGTATGGTTGATCTCTTGGTCTTTTAAAGTCTTGGTCTTTATAAATATATCTTTCATAACTTCGACATACAATGGTGTCATGATTCTTATCATATTGGAATCACTCATACTATTCCAAATCATGCAAATTGGTAACAATTGTTGGATCACTTGGGCTACCCCTCAAACCCAAGACCAGAAGTCCACAATCAGCATACAATTTTCATTCTTGTGTACATAGTACTTGCTATAGGAAATTCCATGTGTGTTTTGGTAAGGTCTTTGCTTCTTTCAATTGTTGGACTTGAGACTGCATAGAGACTTTTCATAGCCATGCTTACATGTATATTCCATGCACCAATGTCCTTCTTTGATTCAACTCCAACTGGACGCATCTTGAATCGGGTTAGTACATGTTTGTATTCAACGAGCTTGAAAAATGTTTCACAAGAAAAACATAACATAGGATAAATTAGTTTGCTTGTGATGCCTTTGTACTGTTCATTTAAACAACAATTATCAGTGCAAACTATAAACATCAACATCAATTTAGAATTGATATATATTACAGATTTTTAAGTTCTTAGATTGATCACTTTAAGTCAAAAACCAAGATTGGTAGAATAATTGATGTGAAATAGTAGCATGTAAAAATGATTGTTCCTGCTAAATGAAATTGCCCTTCTCTATCCACAAGCATCGACGAATCAGAGGGCAATGGACATAGACATTCCTTACGGATTGAGAGGGTTAGCATTTGTGGTTATTCAACTTTTAGGAATTGCAACAATCATCTCTCTGGTTGCTTGGCAAGTTTTAATTGTCCTTATACCAATCAACGCAATTTCCCTTTGGTATCAAGTGAGTAACGTCGTTGTATGTGTTGTTCCTTAAGAAACCAATTTCCTGGCTGTGGGGAAATTATGCTTAAGACGTTAATAAATATTACTTATTGTCACTCATTGTTTATTGTGTTCTCAAATGAAAGACCTAGAAAACTTGGTCTTTAACTCTTAATACATGTATGACCAGAACATCTCAGAATGCCATTTGTTGCTAGATATAAATGATGAATGAAGAAAGTTTGAAGGGGAAGTTAAAGATAATATGTTGATCTTTCACAGAAACTATTATCCATAATTTAGAAAGGAAGTGAGGACTTCAAGTATAGGAGCGCTCTTTTAACGAATTTTAACCTTATCTACATAAGCAAATAAAGACCTCCTGCTTCATTACTATACTTGAAAAGAAGAAAACATAGCATGACACATGACAGAGAAGCTTACAAAATGATATGCAACAACTCATCAAAACTTCTGATTCTTTCATTAATCAAAAATGATATCAGGAATACAGTGGCCCAGTCCCCGGGTTCTCCAAAATTCCAACCCTTTCTTAGTAAATTTTCCTCTTTTTATACATTGTGGAATAGTTGTTGATTTCTGAAACTGCCCAAATTATCTAACTACTTTTCTAACTATATGAAGTAAAAACTATTACATAATTTTACAGAGGGTAAAAGACACCTCAAAGAACATGAAATAACAAAAACATAACTGGATTTAGAAGGGCATGATAACTATTGGCTTTCTCTATTGATCCACTGCCAAATTCCTCTGTAAATGCCCTAATGATGCTTAATTCGTTTTAGCCGTGATAAAATACATTTAATTTGTGTAATCTTGGGATTACATGGACATTCTGATTGGCCAAAATGCAAGGAAACATACCGGATTGTATTCCTCTTCAGCTTCAGCTCTAACTTTGTTTTTCCACTTTACACAGTGAAATTAACGCAACCTTTGATTAATATGGAACTCAGAAGAGTTAATCTTGCTTTATAAACCTGTCAAATCTGCCCATTCAATGCTCCGTTGGCTTCCATCGTACATCGCAATCAGCCTGAGAATTACTGTAAAACTTAACTTATGCACCCTCAGGCCACATAACTATGGAAATGTTGGACTTTGGTGTAAATCCTTTATATCCACGCTTTTCTATTGCAAACCTTTTACAATGAAAATATATTTTAAAACACGCTTTTTCCACCTTCGCACAATTTTCTAGGTTTACTTCCCGCCTATTCATCCATGTCGTTGATTTACGTTTTTCAGATCGGACGGTCTGTAAAGGTTTTGGGTAGGACATAAGCCCAGAGAATACCCACCCGAAATGGGCGGTTTCCTCTCTCCACCTGACTGCAACGTGTTGAATGCTGAGTGGGATCAGGTGAGCTCCAATAAAACATTTGCCGTTTTTATTCTGCCTGAAAACCTGCCTTATAACTTTAAATCTGCCTTTCCTTCGGATTTGGCTTTAACACTAATTTTTCGCTTACATAGAAAAATCGACACAAAACACATAAAGCGGAACTGAAAAGGAATTGACCCAATTTAATAAATATATCAGGTCCAGAACCCAATCGCAAATCGCAATTGGCACTGTGAACATATAAATAAGGCGCTTTACAGACCCGCCGGATTTATTAAACACGTTATATATCATTTCGGGTCCAGCCCACCCATATCGCAATTGGCATAGCCACATATATATATATATATATATATATGTATATGTATATGTATATGTATATGTATATGTATATGTATATGTATATGTATATGTATATATATCGCAGACCCGCCGAGGCTTATAAAACATAACATATATATGTTTCAGGTCTACCATCACGAATCGCAATCGGCGGATTGATATACATATATATAACTACGGACCCTGAACTTTATGAAACATAACTTATAGTATTTTGGGTCCGGTGTTAATGCTTTAACACTTGTTTTATTTATAAATCCGATATATGTCTTCACTTCTTTTATGTTTTGATTCCGATATACTTCCCTTATCTTTTTTCAAAATATTTTTCAAGTGATTTTTGAATGAAACAAACAACAAAATACATGTTACAACATCTGGCTCCACCTGGGGATAGTGATTTTGCCACAGAAGCACTAAGAACCGCAGATTAGTGCCTTCACTTCGGGCATGGAGTCATATATTTCTTTGCATAAACTGAAATACTATGGCATTTGTACAATGATTTCACTCCAGTATTCACAATGAAATGATGCTTATTCTTTAGAATTGGAAGTAGTGCTTTAAGTATTGCCCATTTACAGGCAGTTGTAGAGTTTCACCATCAAGATTCTCAAGAATGAAGGTATTATTGGATCTCACTTCAGAAATTCTAAAAGGACCATACCAAAGAGGATCAAACTTCCCATGTTTACCCTTATCTTCTCTTCTAGTATCCCATCTCAATACTAAGTCTGCAACTTTAAAATCGATTTCCTTGGCTTTTTTGTCAAAAATATTTTTCATCTTGGATTGATACATAATCAAGTTGTCTCTTACCTTGTCCTTGTTCTCGCTTAGCTCCACCACTTTGTTCATTCTTATTACCAAAGCATTTGGTTCTTCTTTCGCCTCTTGAATCGTTGCAATCACTGGATTTACAATCTGACTTGGAAACAGAGCCTGAGTTCCATATACTAATTCAAAAGGTGATTTCCCTGTAGATCTTCTTGTAGTTACTCTAACAGCCCACAGAGCAAACTTTAACTTAGAATCCCAATCTCTTTGATTTTCTGCAATGGTTTTCTTAAGGATCTTCATCAAAGTTTTGTTAGTAGATTCAGCTAATCCATTTCCCTGAGGATGGTGAGCTGTTGAATGGGACAAAATAACATTATACTTGTGACAAAAAGCAATGAACTTACTTGAGTTGAAGACTTGAGCATTATCTGTTATAATTTTAACGGGGCATCCAAATCTGCTGAAAATATTTTCCTCCAGGAACTTCATTGCTATCTGATCATTTGCTTTCTTGGTAGGAATTGCCTCTGCCCATTTGGTGAAGTAATCAGTTGTTGTGAGAACCTACCTGTGTTGTTTTCTTGAAGGTGGATTGATTTCTCCAACAAAGTCCAATCCCCATTGTCTAAATGGCTCCTCTATGAAAACTGGAATCAAAGGTAAAGGAGCTAATCTCTTTTTCTCAGCAAAAAGCTGACATTTCTGACAATTTCTAACAAACTTATATGTATCACCAAATAAAGTAGGCCAATAAAATCCTGCCTGAAGGATCTTATGTGTAGTTACTTTCCAACTGTAATGTCCTCCACAAAACCCCTCATGATAATCATTGATTGTTTCTGTAAATTCATCTTCTATTAAACATAGCAATAAAATGCCAGCAGGATCCTTCCAGTACAATCTGCCTTCCACAATCACATATGAATGTGCCTTGATCTTTAATGCCCTATACTTTGTTCTATCTAAGGATTGAGGACAAGAAAGAAAGCACAAATAATGAATTATATGCTTATACTATTCTAAACACAAAAATTTATACCTGATCTTTGTCCCTGGATCTTGCTCTCCTTCACTTTCTTCAGCTGCTTTTTCATCCACAGGTGCCAACAAGTTAATTCCCAATGCTTGAAATTTTGATTCTATCAACATTTTTGCTAATCATTTTCCTTTCACCAACTTTGTAGGTTTTATGTCCAAATCATATTCTTGAATCTTGGCAATCCACTTTCCTCTTCTGCCTTCTACATCTCCCTGTAGTAATACATCTTTCACTACAGCATTTGGCACATAAGCAATGATTTGGGACTGCAGCACATAATTTCTAAAAGCTTTCAGGGCTTTTACCAAAGCATACACCTATTTCTCAAGAATATTATATTTCATCTTAGAGTCCCTAAGAATCTTACTGAAGAATGCAACTGGTTGCTCTCTCTCTTCATCATTCTTCTGCAGTAAGACAATAGCTATTGAAATTGATGAGGCAAACGAAAAAATTTGGAAAGGCTTCTGGTAATCAGGGCTGATTAAGACTAGAGCTGCATGTAATGCCTCTTTAATCCTGGAAAATGATTCTCTAGATTCTTTGGTCCAACTCACTTCATTGTCCTTTTTTAGCATATTAGTAATTTCTTTTAGAATTTATGCATAGTTGGATACAAATCTTCTCAAGAAGTTTATCTTTCCCAGAAACTTTTGAATATCCTTTTTACTCCTGGGCAATGGTATTTTCTGCACAGCTTGTACTCTGGCTAGATCTATCTTCACTCCTTCTCTGGAAACAATGTTTCCCAATATTTTTCCTTCTTCCAGAGCAAAAACGGATTTCTTTGGATTTAAGGAAACTCTAAATCTTCTACATTTATCAAAATTCCTCTTCAAATGATCCAAATGTTCTTCATATGACTTTGAGAAAACAGTAATATCATCCAAATATATTACTACAAACTTATCTCCAACAAAAGTAATGTCCATAGCCCTTTGAAATGTAGCACCTGCATTCATCAATCCAAAAGGCATTCTGGCATACATAAATGTTCCCCAGGGGGTTGTGAATGTTGTTTTCTTCTAATCCTCCTTATCCACAGCCACCTGGTTATAACCAGAAAATCCATCTAGCATTGACATTCTAAAAGATCATGTTACCTTTTGCAGCACATGATCCATCTTAGGCAATGGATAGTTATCTTTCAAAGAAGCCCTGTTGAGATTTCTGAAGTCCACACACAACCTTATTTCTCCATTTTTCTTTCTCACGGGTACTAGATTAGCCACCCAATCAGAATACCTGAGTGTGACTATGATTTTAGCATCAAGCAACTTCTTGACCTCCTTTTCAATTGATGGTAGAAGCAGAGGATTTATCTATCTAAGCTTTTGTTTGTAGGGTCCTTCTGTTATGAAACCAACTCAAGAAAAAGATAGAAAAGATAGATCAACGCCTTAAAATTCAGCCTCTTCGAGGGGGAAACCTCCTTTAAATTACATAAATGAACAATTCTTGGATGATACAAATGAAAAGACCTCCTTTCTATATATAGGAGTCTAAGGGGTCATAACATAATCAGAGCCGACATAACAATAATAATGTAAGGGCACAATAATAACAATAGTGGGCTTCTACGGGGCACAATAGTAACAATATGGGCACTACATGGGTACATCAAGATAATAAGTGGGTTATACTAATAACAATAGGGGGTTACACTAGTAGTATAGGAGCCTAACATGCCCCTCTCCTTCAAAAAGCGTTGTCCTCAACGCTTGAGTAGTTCTTGATGCTTTTGTATAAAATTCTTGTCCTCCCATGTGGAATATTCAGCGGGTAAGTTCTTCCACTTGATGAGATACTCTGAAATTGATCGATTTTGTAGCTGTCGGGTTCTTGTTTCTGTGACTGCTCCAGGTTCCAATATCATTTTTCCTTCCTCTTCAATTTCTGGCAATATTGTTTGAATTGGGATCTTTTGCAACTTTTAAATAAGTGGCCATACTTCTTCGTCCTTCTTCCATTCATCCCTTGCTTAGTTTATCCAATCTGGTTGGATAATATAAATAGCACAAAACAATGCTCCCACATCCTCATCCTTGAAGAGTCTTCCCATTCGGTAAGGTCGTCATTTTTTAAGTGCATGTAGTATTGCCAACATTTCCTTCTCATAAATAGCTTGCCTAAGATGTAGCAGTAAAAATACCCAATCACCTACATCAAAACATTTTTCACTGCGATGTTGATCTACGTGTTGTTTCGTTTGATTTTGCACCGAAGTGGCATTATCCTTTAATGTTGGCATTATGAGATAAGTGTTGTCCTTGATGGCAGACCACACTGATGACAAATCATAGTGTAGAAGGTCAGCAGCAAGGAATTGATGATCAGACTATAAGAAGAAGAGAAAGTTCATACACGTAGGTTCATTAAGCCCAAGTCGCGTATACAAGCAGGTTCACTATATACCAAGTCGCGTATACGCAGGTTCGCTATATACCAAGTCGCGTGTACACGCAGGTTGGCTTCAGTAAAAGCGCGTGTATGTGGAAAACTTATCTTTGGTCCACGGCGGTTATTCCTTGGAAGTTGTGCCTATGGTTTTGGACCTTGGTGTCTCGACGGACGTGTTGATCCCTAGTTTTGAAGTTGATGGTATTGGATTTCTATGGTTTTGGCTCTTGGTATTGAACAAGGCCTAAGGCTATATAAGGAGAAGGAAATCTTTAGGCAAGGGTATCTGAAATGTCTTGAATATCTGATGAAGTATTAGATCCAGTATGCAGGTTATTGGTTGATGGTGTATTGCTTGATCTGAGCTAAGGAGAGATCTCATCGGTTGATGGAGAACAAGATCTAAGGAGAGATCGGGATCAAATGGTTTGAAATGAACTATCTTTATATGGTTGATTATGCGAATTTCTAGATCTGCATACTGACGCAATGTTATGTTCTGGGTATAACTGAAATCTGGTACAGCTGCAAGTTATGAAAAATTATTTTTAGATCTGTACGCAGGTTGTCTTCGGTAAAACCGCGTGTATACGCGGGTTGCCTTCATAGTAGTAGCGTATATCTTTTGGAGCTTGATTTTTGGGTTGCAGCTGGATCTGACTGTTATTGCAGAGTTCTGTAGTCTGCTCTGTGTTCTGGTGACTGGGTTTGACAAGGTTTCAGTGGTTCAGTGATTCAAAGATTGATGATGCTAGTATTGGTTGTTTTATATGATTTGTGAATGAATCCTGGTCTTCAGATTGTAATGTTGTGCTTCAGGGGTATCCAGTCTGAAAATTGATGAAAAGTGGTACCTGAAGGAAAGAAGATTGTAGGCCAGCACCTACGTACTAGTATCTTAGCTAGTACAAGAGCAAAGGGGGTTGGAGCTCCCTTCCAAGGAAGTTTGGAGAACGAGAGAAGGTTGAAGCCTTCTGCAGGTTGTAGCCTGCGTACTGGTATAAGGCTGCACCAGTACAAAAGATTGTAAACTGAAATTCTTATTAAAGAAAGATAGAGACGACTTGCAGCAGGTGGTTTTCACCCACATTGGGTTTCCACCTTATATCATGGTGTTCATGTGTGTGGCTTTTGTGTGATGATCTGTTCTGTTATACTGCATCTGTTTACTCTTAATATGGTGAATAATGACCTGATGCACTTAACTGAAGATAAACTAACTGAATTATAAGTTTTTTGGTTATACGATGTTTTCCTTAGACACAGTAGCGTGTACACGCTGGTTCACTTAACTGAAGTAGCGTATATGTTTCTGAGCATTGAAAAAGTTTTATTGATCTGATAATACTGATTCACCCCCCCTCTCAGTATTATTTCCAACAATTGGTATCAAAGCCGGTCCTTCAGAGAAGCTTGATCGCTTGAAGGTAGATCGTTCATCATGAGCAACTACGAGAGAGAAGCATCAATCAGGCCACCGGTTTTTGATGGGACAAACTTCAATTATTGGAAGGTAAGAGTTACTGCCTATCTTCAATCTCTTGGTACAGAAGTTTGGGACATCGTAGAAACAGGCTACACTTTTCCTTCAGCTACTCCTACAGATGCAGTTGAGAAAAAGAAGTATGAAACAAATGCGAAAGCAGTCAGTACCCTATTAGGATGTATATCCCAAACGGAATTCATGAAGGTAATGCACTACAAATCCGCAAAAGAGATATGGGACAAAATTGTCACGAGCTATGAAGGAGATGAACAGGTAAAGCGTGCTAAACTTCAAACTCTCAGGATTCAATATGAGACTCTCAAGATGTATAATGATGAAAGTGTGGCTAACTATTTTCTTCGGGTAGATGAGATTGTTAATTGTATGAAAAATTTGGGTGAAGAAATAAAAGAGGCTATAGTGGTTGAAAAGGTTCTAAGATCATTGTCCCCCAAGTTTGAATCTAAAGTATCTGCAATAGAAGAAAAGGAAAATCTACGAATTCTTACTATGTCTCAGCTACATGGAATTCTAACTGCTTATGAAATGAGAAAGGGAGGTCCATCAGACAGAAGAGAAGTTGCTTTCAAGGCATCAGGCAAAGAAGATTATTATGAAGCAAGCCACGTCCCAGAAGAAGAGGAAGAAGAATCAAATTTTGTCAGAAATCTTCAAAGGGGTTCTGGAAGGTTCAGAGGTAAGTTACCTTTTAAATGCTTTGCTTGTGGAAGAGTAGGTCATTATGCTGCAAAATGTCCTTATAAGGATAAAGGAAAGGAACCTGCTAGATGGAACAAGAAACAGAGTGCAAATAAGAAAAGCTACTACACTCATGAAGATAGTGATGGTCTATCGAATAGTGATGAAGATGAACGAGGTAATGAATATAAGTTGTTAATGGAATTTGAAGATGATGATTATATGGACGCTATAGATGTGGATAATCTTTATGATGAAATTACTAGACTCAAGAGATGTATAGAAGAAAAGAATATGATCATTGATACTCTACAATTTCAAATTGATGAAAAGGAAAAACATCTTGAAAAACTAGAAGGTGAAATTGTTGGTCTTAGAAAAGAGATTGAGAAAACAAAAGCTATTAATCTTAAATTTGTTAAAGGATCTGAAACCTTGGATGAGATTATCAATGTGCAGCGATCTCCTCTGATCAAGACAGGTCTTGGATATCATGGAGAAACATCTCAAGCCTCTACCTCTAAAAGTTATCTTGATGCAGCAAGGAAAAACGAGCAAAGGCCAAATAAAAGTAATCAGGTGAATCAGGGACAGTTTACCTCAAGAACAAATAAAGACCATCAAGAAATTTGGGGACAAACTGCCTTAAGGACAAACAGAAGCTACAATCAGCCACAGGTAAAATCTTCCCAATTTGCTCCAAGAATAAATAGAAGCTACAATCGGTTGGATGATAGATCTGATTATCGCAGAATTTTCTTTAATGGCCAATGCTTTTCTTGCCATAACTTCGGTCACAAAGCAGCTCAATGTGTTGCATACAAGACAATCATGACTAGAGAAGCTCAAAAGCAAGGGAGAATTACTGAAACCATGAAAAGGACTTATAACAACTTTTCGGTTCTTGAAAATGAAGTTGAATGCTCTATTTGTAATAACTTTGGTCATGAAGACTCTGAATGCAGGAGCAGGTTCTGGAAGACAATTCAGAAGGAGCAAAACTCAAATGTCAGAACATGGAGAATAAAGGAACCACAACCAGAAAGATGTGGGATAGCCTTTTATGCAGAAGGTCAAGAAAGTCTATGGTACATTGACAGCGGATGTTCGAAGCATATGACAGGGGACAAAGAAAAGCTTGAGTCATATACCGCATTAGAAAAAGGGAAGAAAGTTTCTTTTGGAAACGAAATCTCTGCAGCCATAAAAGGAAAAGGTGTGGCTCCATTGAAAGAAAAGGTCAAAGCTGGAAATGTTTTGTATGTTGATGGATTGAAGCATAATCTTCTGAGTGTCAGTCAGATGTGCGATCAAGGAACAGAGGTAATATTTAGATCAAATGGATGTTGTGTTCGTGATCTTGATACAGGTAAAACAGTGATCAAAGGAAGAAGGACTCCAAATAATCTATACATATTTGAAGAAGGACCACAACAATGCTATTTGAGCAAGGATGATGAACACTGGCTATGGCATCGAAGGTTGGGGCATCTAAGCTTTTCACAAATAAGGAAAGCATGCAAATATCAGGCAGTTCGTGGTCTTCCAGATATCAAAATTCCAGACAACACTATATGCAAATCTTGTCAGTTTGGAAAGCAAACTAGAACTAACTTTCCAGAGAAGGAAGGATCAGCTAGCATGCCTCTTGAGCTAGTACATACAGATACATGTGGTCCATTCAGAAAAAGAACACCTCGAGGAGAAGAATACTTGATATTATTCATTGACGATTTCTCCAGTTTGTCTGGTTAGGACTTATGAAGCACAAAGATGAAGCATTCGAAAAATTCAAATCCTTCAAAGCCTTGGTTGAAAATGAATCAGGACACAAAATTAAGTGCCTCAGATCTGACAGAGGTGGGGAGTTTACCTCAAACGAATTTTTCGATTTCTGTGAAGAACATGGGATAAGAAGAGAATTCTCTACAGCTAGAACTCCTCAGCAAAATGGGGTGGTGGAAAGAATGAACAGAACAATCCAACAAATGGCTCGTGCTATGCTTGATGAATCAGGTACTCCCGCAACTTTCTGGGGTGAAGCTGCACATGCTGCGGTTATTATTCTTAACAAAACAAATGTCCGAGTAAACAGCACTCAAACACCTCATGAGCTCTGGAGTGGTGAGACTCCTTCGGTGAAGCACTTCAAAATATTTGGGAGCAAATGTTATATTAAGAATACTGATGAGCAACTTGGCAAACTTGAACCAAGAGCAGATGAAGGCATTCTTCTTGGTTATTCTCCATATAGCAAAGCATACAAGTGCTACAATAAAAGACTTGGCAGAATTGTTGACAGCATTGATGTAGTGGTTGATGAGAAGGGATATATTCCTAGGCAAGTTCATCATGAAGACATTGAAGAAGATGAAGGCTACACTCAAAGGCAGAATGATGAAGAAGAAGAACCTCAGGAAGAACCAGAGGAGCAGGCAAGAATAGAAGAGAAGACTCCATCCATATATGTTCAAAAGAATCATCCAGAATCTCAGATTGTGGGGCAGAAAGAAGCAGGAATACAAACAAGAAGAAGAATTGCAGAAGCCTCAAGCTATTTGGCATTACTCTCTTCCACTGAACCACAAAATGTGAAAGAGGCATGCAAAGATGAATGTTGGGTCAAAGCAATGGATGAAGAACTTGAGCAGAACGAAAAGAACAACACTTGGGAACTGGTTCCTAGACCAAAAGATAAGAATGTCATAGGGACAAAATGGGTCTTCAAGAATAAATTGAATGAAAATGGAGAAGTAATTAGAAACAAGGCCAGACTTGTTTGTAAAGGGTATGCGCAGCAAGAAGGGATAGATTTTGAAGAGACCTTTGCTCTTGTAGCAAGACTTGAGGCCATCCGAATGTTCCTTGCTCTCTCAAGCTTTCAAAACTTCAAGGTATTTCAAATGGACGTGAAATCAGCCTTTCTGAATGGAGACTTAGAAGAAGAAGTATATATTGAGCAGCCAGATGGTTTCATTCTTGGGGATGATCCAAACCTTGTATGCAAATTAAAAAAGGCTCTCTATGGTCTCAAACAAGCTCCAAGGGCTTGGTAATATCGATTGGACAAATATCTTCACCAACAAGGCTTTTCGAAAGGATCAGCAGATAGCAATCTCTATATAAAAATTGAAAATAACAAATTGCTAATACTTGTTGTTTATGTAGATGATATTATCTTTGGCAGCAATGAAGAGACTATGAGTCAAAACTTTGCCTTGGTTATGCAGAAAGAATTCGAAATGTCACTACTTGGAGAATTGACATACTTTCTTGGATTGCAAATCCAACAAAATGAAGGAGGCATCTTCTTGTCTCAAACCAAGTACCTCAAGCAGATCTTGAAGAAGTATGGCATGGAAGATTCAAAGCCAGTATGTACACCCATGGTTACAGGATGCAGCCTCAGTGCAAATGATGAATCAGCAGCAGTTCATCAACCAACTTATAGATCCATGATTGGGAGTTTGCTTTATTTGACAGGTACCCGACCAGACATCATGCATGCAGTCGGAATAGTTGGGAGATTTCAGGCAAATCCAAAGGAGACTCATCTTCAGGCAGTGAAGAGAATCTTCAAATATCTTCAAGGGACACAAAATTATGGATTATGGTATCCTAGAGATACAGATCTCACACTTCATGCTTATACAGATGCAGATTGGGCCGGAAGCGTGGATGACAGGAAGAGCACAAGTGGTGGTGCATTCTTTATGGGCTCCAGATTAGTATCTTGGTTCAGCAAGAAACAGAGTTCGATTGCCTTATCTATAGCTGAAGCAGAATATGTGGCTGCGGCATCTTGTTGCACACAACTTCTTTGGATGATGCAGACCTTGCAGGATTTTCAAATCACTTGCACTTCACCAGTCTCTATCTTATGTGATAATACAAGTGCAATCAGCATTTCAAAGAATCCAGTCATGCACTCAAAGACCAAGCACATACCAATCAAGTACCATTTTCTTCGGGAACAAGTGCTTGAGCAGAAGGTCAAGTTGGAGTATGTTCCTTCTAAGGAACAAGTTGCTGATATTCTCACAAAACCACTGCCCAGGGAAACTTTTGAATATCTCAGACAAAAGCTGGGAGTAGTTGATGCTTCATCCTGCTGTTGAAGCTTGTCTGTTCTACAGAAAATTTGGTATACGCAAGTTACGTAAGGGATATCCGCGTATATACGCCAATTTATACTGGGAAAGTCGCGTGTATGGGGTACGCGTGTTGCAGAAAGCATATCCGCGTGCATACGTTGTTTTCTGCAGGAGAAGTCGCGTATATGGAGTTCTGAACAGCAAGGGCAGACTCTGGTCGGAGAAGGTCTGAGATGGGTATGCCAGAATTCTTCAGGCACAGGTTCAGGGGGAGCAGCAGGCACAGGTTCAGGGGGAGCAGATTAAAGTTTCATAAAGCATTGTTGGCATTTAGATGCTTTTGGTTCTAGTACACAACTGTTGTTGGTTTCAGGAGAAGGAGCTCAGAAGGAAATCTTGGATGCTGATCTAAAAGAGGTGTATCAGATGCTGCTTGTGACTTTCATAAGTCTTGGTCTAGATTTGTTGTCTCTATGTCATGTATCTCTTCTGTGATATCTCTTTTATGGTGTCAAGGTCATGTAACGGCCTATGTTGGTTTCCCCACTATGCCTGGGATGAATGATGTAATATAATTGGTTGTTTCTAATGTATCCCCTCTTGGTTGGGAGTATGGATGTATGTATTGAGTCTTTTGGTAATAGGAAGGTCCCTTATGGTGTATCAGTCTTGGTTCCTTTGAAGAACATATTTTGCAGATCTTGCCTACAGTCAGAGGAAGCATGTTTCAGCACAGCCAAGCAAAGATATCAGCATGTACTCAGGGGGAGCACAGCCCTTTGCCCTTGATGTCAAAGGGGGAGAGTGATTTGGTGTTGTTGCCATCAAGTCCAAAGGGGGAGATTGTTGGCATTATGAGATAAGTGTTGTCCTTGATGGCAAACCACACTGATGACAAATCATAGTGCAGAAGGTCAGCAGCAAGGAATTGATGATCAGACTATAAGAAGAAGAGAAAGTTCATACACGCAGGTTCATTAAGCCCAAGTCGCGTATACAAGCAGGTTCACTATATACCAAGTCGCGTATACGCAGGTTCGCTATATACCAAGTCGCGTGTACACGCATGTTGGTTTCAGTAAAAGCGCGTGTATGTGGAAAACTTATCTTTGGTCCACGGCGGTTATTCCTTGGAAGATGTGCCTATGGTTTTGGACCTTGGTGTCTCGACGGACGTGTTGATCCCTAGTTTTGAAGTTGATGGTATTGGATTTCTATGGTTTTGGCTCTTGGTATTGAACAAGGCCTAAGGCTATATAAGGAGAAGGAAATCTTTAGGCAAGGGTATCTGAAATGTCTTGAATATCTGATGAAGTATTAGATCCAGTATGCAGGTTATTGGTTGATGGTGTATTTCTTGATCTGAGCTAAGGAGAGATCTCATCGGTTGATGGAGAACAAGATCTAAGGAGAGATCGGGATCAAATGGTTTGAAATGAACTATCTTTATATGGTTGATTATGCGAATTTCTAGATCTGCATACTGACGCAATGTTATGTTCTGGGTATAACTGAAATCTGGTACAGCTGCAAGTTATGAAAAATTATTTTTAGATCTGTACGCAGGTTGTCTTCGGTAAAACCGCGTGTATACGCGGGTTGCCTTCATAGTAGTAGCGTATATCTTTTGGAGCTTGATTTTTGGGTTGCAGCTGGATCTTACTGTTATTGCAGAGTTCTGTAGTCTGCTCGGTGTTCTGGTGACTGGGTTTGACAAGGTTTCAGTGGTTCAATGATTCAAAGATTGATGATGCTAGTATTGGTTGTTTTATATGATTTGTGAATGAATCCTGGTCTTCAGATTGTAATGTTGTGCTTCAGGAGTATCTAGTCTGAAAATTGATGAAAAGTGGTACCTGAAGGAAAGAAGATTGTAGGCCAGCACCTACGTACTAGTATCTTAGCTAGTACAAGAGCAAAGGGGGTTGGAGCTCCCTTCCAAGGAAATTTGGAGAACGAGAGAAGGTTGAAGCCTTCTGCAGGTTGTAGCCTGCGTACTGGTATAAGGCTGCACCAGTACAAAAGATTGTAAACTAAACTTCTTATTAAAGAAAGATAGAGACGACTTGCAGCAGGTGGTTTTCACCCACATTGGGTTTCCACCTTATATCATGGTGTTCATGTGTGTGGCTTTTGTGTGATGATCTGTTCTGTTATACTGCATCTGTTTACTCTTAATATGGTGAATAATGACCTGATGCACTTAACTGAAGACAAACTAACTGAATTATAAGTTTTCTGGTTATACGCTGTTTTCCTTAGACACAGTAGCGTGTACACGCTGGTTCACTTAACTGAAGTAGCGTATATGTTTCTGAGCATTGAAAAAGTTTTATTGATTTGATAATACTGATTCACCCCCCCTCTCAGTATTATTTCCAACATTTAAAAGTTGGAGAACTTGTTTTTGATGCTCGATGTGATCTTTCACTGCTTGAACCTTTTTCTTCTTGATATGTCCTTCTATCTCTAGAGTTTGAGGAGTAGTAATATCTTCCAATCCTTTACAAGATATGGTCGGATTCATTTCTTGATGCTCGATGTGATCTTTCACTTCTTGAACATTTTTCTTCTTTATATGTCCTTCTATCTTGATAGTTTGAGGAGTGGTAATTTCAAACAATGAATTACAAGATATGGTTGGATTCATTTCTTCTTTCTCGATGTGATATTTCACTTCTTGCACCTTTTTCTTCTTGATATGTCCTTCTATCTTGAGAGTTTGAGGAGTGGTAATTCTTGCCAATGCTTTACAAGATATGGTCTGATTGATTTCTTCTTTCTCTAGGGTGGGGTCCTGGCGTATATCTTCTTCTTTTGATGTTTCTTGATCCTTTTCTTCCTCTTCTTCATATTCTATGTAAAATAATTTCTTCTCAGCACACTTATGACCTTTAGTGCATTTGCTATCACAGTTGTAACAAAGCCCTTTTTCTCTTTTTTCTTCCAATTGTTGTGGTGTAACCTTTGTAGGTTGTGGAAGGCTAGGAAAAACAACACTTCCATCTTTATAGTTGTGAGGGGTACGCTACCTGGTTTCCATAATTTTGCTTTCCACTATGTCACAAAGCCCTTTTACTCTTTCCAATTGTTGTGGTGTTGCTCTAAAGAAGGTGTTGCTCTTTGTATCCTCATAATGTGCTATCATTTCCTCCGTGAAAATTGACCATGTAACAAGTTGTTTACGAGAACAAAGCCCTTCGTACCATAAAAATTGATCTAGTTCTAAATATGAAGATGCAATACATACCTTTTGTAACAGTTGTACACCATGTAGATCAAAATATTGCTCCATCTGAAGTATCCAATTTACCAGATCCTTGTCATCAAACTTCCTCATCTTGCTTTTTCTTGATTTTAGGAGCTTGACCTTGAAACGACTGTAACTCTGTACTTTCAGATCTTTAAGTTCTGAAATTGTGTCCTATAGTAGCCCTCTGTGTCTTCTTTCCAATGCCACCAGTCTGATCCAAATTGGATTCTCTAAGAAAGAGTTATGCACAATCTCCCAAGATGACCTAATTATAGACCTTTCCAGAAGAGCGAAATTGTATGAAGTTCCACGTGTCACTGTTTCGACCTTTGGATCTGAAAAATGCATACAAGAAACTGCAGTCTATCCTCTTTTTGTACCTTCTTTCGAAATTTCAATCCGATCCCCAGAGAGAAAGTTATGACGATTTTCCCCAGCTCACCTGTTTGGAATGTAATTTAGGAGTCTGCAAAAAGACCAACTTCCTCAGCTCATATCTCCGCAAATATAGCACGAAAATCTCTGAAATTCGGACCCGAGGTTCAGCGTGATTTCTTATCAAATGGGTTTTTTTTGCAACTTCTGAAACGTCGCAAAAAAAAAGTTATAGGGAAAATTCCACGATGACCTGTTTGGAGCAGCGAAACCCTAGAATCCAAAGCTCTGATACCAAATGTTATGAAACCAGCTCAAGAAACAGATAGAAAAGATAGATCAACGCCTTAAAATTCAGTCTCTTCGAGGGGGCAACCTCCTTTACATTACATAAATGAACAATTCTTGGATGATACAAATGAAAAAACCTCATTTCTATATATAGGAGTCTAAGGGGTCATAACATAATCAGAGGCGACATAACAATAATAATGTAAGGGCACAATAATAACAATAGTGGGCTTCTATGGGGCACAATAGTAACAATATGGGCACTACATGGGTACATCAATATAATAAGTGGGTTATACTAATAACAATAAGGTTACACTAGTAGTATAGGGGCCTAACACCTTCAAAGGAACCTTATGCTGAATAATATTTACATCATAGGTTTTGAGATCTTCATAGGACCATGCAAAGACATCAACATAATTCTTGAAAAGTTTAATATATCTTTCTTGAAAATTAGGTGAAACTCCAGCATATAATTTGACTAACCTGGGATTCTCTTGAGTTCCAATGTTATGATCCTGAATATGTTCATCCTGTGAGATTTTCCTTGAGTCCACAACCACATCATTGGAATTAAAAATCCTTTCAAGATGAACAAGTCCCTTTGGCAGAATATTATTGTAGGAATTTACAGGGTAAGTTCCTCAGAAAGAACACCAAAAGGACACCGCTCACAACCAGATCACAGATCAATACACCAATATTTTTGACGTGGTTAAAACCCTCAAAGAGGGAAACAGTCCACGGCCTGTCCCAACGTGGGTACTACAGGCAATTTATTAATCAAAGAATGAAAATTTACATAAGCTTCTCTCATGCACAGATTACCCGAACAATGACCCTCCATGCGCTTTAAATAGAACTCATGGACCAATCGGGTGTCAAGCCACGGATCAAGTGTCGGTAATACCGAGGAGAGAATGAACCGTCGGATCACTACATATCGTGACCGTCGGATTGTAAGTTACAAAATGTACAACGGTAAAGAAACACACTTTACCTAACTCTACACTAGACCAAGTTGAACTTAACTATATCCTATGTGTCGGAATATCCTAACATCCCCCCTTAAGAACAACTTGGGATAGGATTGAAGGATTTACAAATATGACACAATAGGAGAAGGAAGGAGGCACTAGAGCCTATCCCCCCTTAGTGACAACTTCCTGAACTCCAAGCATATATCGAAGTTTAGTGAACTTCGCCTCTGTGAGAGCCTTTGTGAAGATGTCTGCAACCTGATCATCTGTTGGACAATATTGCACTTCAAGAACATGGTCATGAATGAGCTTTCTGATGAAGTGCATGTGTAGTTCAATGTGTTTGCTGCGCTGATGCTGGACTGGATCTTTGCATAGCTGAATGGCACTTTGATTATCACACCAAAGTGTGGTTGGATGCTGCTGCTCAAAGCCAAACTCTGATAGGATCTGACGAAGCCACAAGGCTTCCTTACTAGCTTCCACGGCACCACGATACTCTGCTTCTGCTGACGAAAGAGAAATGGCAGCCTGTTTCTTACAAGCCCATGTAATAGGTCCTGAACCAAGAGTGAAGACATAACCGGCAGTAGACTTCCGATCATCAGGGTCACCAGCCCAATCAGAATCAGTGAAACCAACTAATAGAGGAGCTGCTTTGGCACTGTAATGAATCCCAAACTGTACTGTACCTCGAACATAACGAAGTATTCTTTTAGCTGCTTTCCAATGACTTTCACGGGGGTTTTGCATAAAACGAGCAACAAGGCCAACAGCAAAGGAAAGGTCAGGACGAGTATGGGTTAAATACAAGAGTTTTCCTACAAGTTGACGGTATAAGGTAGCATCAACTTCAGGAGAAGTACAAGAGACTGAAAGTTTGACTCCAGACTGAAAGGGAGAAGGGGCTGGCTTACAGTCTTCCATGTGAAAATGACGAAGAATATCACAAGCATACTTGGACTGGGAAAGGAAAATACCCTCCTTGGATTGCAAGACTTGAAGACCGAGAAAATAGTGTAAGTGTCCTAAGTCTGTCATTTCAAATTTCTTTTTAAGGCTGGACTTCACATGGTTTATAAGGTTGGGATCACTACCAGTAAGAATAAGATCATCAACATAAAGAACAAGGATGATAAGAGAGTTGCCCACTTTCTTGGTGTAGACAGTATTGTCAGAATGACACCTAGAAAAGCCAGATTCTAAAAGAAAGCTATCCATTTTGGCATACCAAGCCCGAGGAGCTTGCTTGAGACCATAAAGGGATTTCTTAAGTCGACAAACAAGGCTGGAGTCTGTTTGTATGAAGCCAATGGGTTGTTCCATATAGATTTCTTCCTGCAAGTCCCCATGCAAGAAGGCAGATTTAACATCCATCTGATGGACTTCCCATTTTAAAGAGGCAGCAAGGGAAAGAACAAGGCGGATAGAGTTCATTTTGGCAACAGGGGAGAAGGTTTCAGTGTAGTCAATGCCTTCAACCTGTGAAAAGCCCTTAGCAACAAGACGAGCTTTATGTTTATCAACTTTCCCATCTGGTCCATACTTGGTTCTGTAAACCCATTTACATCTAACAAGTTTGCGTCCCTTTGGTAGAGGAACAAGATCCCATGTATCATTTGCCAACAATGAATGATATTCTTCATTCATAGCTGCTTCCCAATGTGGATGGCCTGAAGCTTCTGCAAAAGTGTCAGGATCATGATTTACTGGAGCTTGAGCCAGTAAAGAAGAGGCTCTTTCAAACTGAGAACGTGTACGTCGCTGATCTGTAGGATCACCGGCAAGATCACCTGCTGCATCCCGAGTAGCACGGACCCATCTTGGAAGTTGAGGATCCTGAGAAGGTGGGGGAGGATTATCATCCTCACTTTCATCATCTGAAGAAGAAATGTTTTCAAAAGTAGAAGAGATAGGAAGAGGTGGCACATCCGCCGGACTAGGCTCGCAGGCCGATTTATTTTCATCAAATTTTACATCTCTTCTAATGATAACATTTTTGGACTTAAATGGAATAAGTCTATAACCTTTTACATCTTCAGAATATCCAACAAAAGTACATTTCTCACTCTTAGGTTCTAAAGCTTTATGCTTTTCATCTGGAATATGGGCCCATGCTTCACTTCCAAAAACACGAAAGTGACTTACATCTGGTTTAATGGAACTCCAAGCTTCTTCTGGAGTGATATTCTCTAGAACCTTAGTAGGAGTGCGATTGATTATATAATTTGCACAATTAATTGCTTCGGCCCAAAAACTAAGACTGAGTCCTTTAGATTGCAGCATACAATTAGCCATTTCCTTTAAGGTGCGATTTTTCCTTTCAGCTACACCATTTTGTTGTGGAGTGTATGGAACAGTATGTTGCATTTGAATTCCATTTTCGGTGCAAAAGTTGATGAATGTGTTTTTAACATATTCTCCACCATTATCAGTTCTTAGCTTAAGAATTTGATGTCCAGATTGTTTTTCAACAAAGGCTTTGAAGGCCAAAAATGTGTTAAATACTTCGCTCTTGAGTTTTAAGAAGTATACCCAAGTGCGTCTGGAGAAATCATCAATGAAAGTTAAGAAATACTTGCAGCCAGAGAATGAAGCAACAGGAAGTGGACCACATAAATCACTGTGCACAAGCTGTAAAGGGGCTGAGGCGTGCCAAGAGGCACGTTTTTCAAAACTGTCCCGATGATGTTTTCCGAGTACACATCCGGAACAAACACCATCTCTGCAAGATACCATAGGAAGACCTGTCACCATATTTTCTTTACATAGATGCTGAAGGGAGCGATAGTTTAAGTGACCAAATCGCTCATGCCAAAGTTTGCTCACTTCATCATTATGAGCAACAAATACTGAGGGAAGATTTGATGACCCAAAGTTGTGAAACTTATACAACCTTGTGGAATCATCAGCAATACCAGTAGCTAGAATCTGTTTAGGATCTCTTAGATCCTTGATTACAACATCATGAGGTGAAAATTCAACAATTTTACCTTCACCTGAATGAGTTATCTGATATACAGATAGAAGGTTGCAGGATAAGGTTGGAACACATAATACATCATTAAACTGACCATTGTCTAGATGAACAGTTCCAGTCCCTACAACATTAAGAGATCTATCATCACCAACATATATATTTTTGGTGTTACAATCATTAAAGAAGAAAACATGGCTTGGTTTTTGGCCATGTGATAAGAGGCTCCAGAATCAATGAGCCACTCATGAGAATGAGAAGAAGAAGATACATTTAATGCATAACCAGACTGAGATGATTGACAACGACATGCAGAAAGTGCCATTCCTGAAGATGAAGTTGAAGTTGAAGTTGAAGAATGCTCCACATGGATGTTATGTTTCTTCATTGCGGCTTCCAAGGCTTCCATCTTCTTAAAGCATTTAGATTCTAAGTGGCCATCTCGATTACAAAAGTTACAATGTCTATCAGTCTTCTTCCATTTGTTTTTATTGGTCTTATCATTTTGCTGAAATGATCTTTCATTTTGAGGCTGAGTTGGTTTAGGACCATTCTTTTGAGGATATGACTTCTTAGGATTCTTTGAATTTGGTTGCTGCTGGGCGGCTAACGCTTTCGTGGAAGAGTTTCCAAGATTAAGAAGACCAAGGTGTAAGAGTTTTTCTTGTTCTCTTATTAAAGAATCACAAAAAGAGTCAAAGGAAGGGGCCTTGTAGTCTTTTCCTTGACAAATGAAAGCTTCCCTTGTAGAATGGAAGGTGGAAACAAATACAGAGTAGGCTGGTCCCAACTTAGTAAGGATGGAATAAATAAGGTTACTATCTTCTTTCTTAACCTTAACACCTTCCAAGAGATATCTAAGGGTCTTGAATTTGGACAAGAAATCTTCAATGCAAGAAAAATTATTAGGATCCAATGTAAGCAACTCATTTTCAAGTTGATGGGCTCTAATTTCATTTTTAATCCCAAAAACTTTAGTGAGTTTTTCCAATGCTTCATGAGGAGTCTCAAGTTCTGCAATATGGAATCTAAGATCAGGAGAAATAGACATCCCTATCAAACCACGTGCTTGATCTTGTCTATTTTCCCATTTTGCAGCCTTGTCTTCATCTTTTGGTTTCTTCTCTTGGTCTGTGGCTATTCTGTAGAGACCTTTACTTCTAAGTAAATCTTCCATGTAGGCTATCCATTGGAAGTAGTTAGTGCTGTCAAGAATGACTTGGCATGGACTTTCCATTTTTAAAAAAACTGAAGCTGAAGATGCTGAAAGTAAGTGTTCCAATGGATAGATCTCGAAAAATTAGGCGGTTTTAAAAAAAACGGCTCTGAAAAAGGCTTCCGGATGAAGAAGTTATGGCTTTTTGAAAAAAAATTGTTGAAGTTGCCGGCAAAGTGCGCGAATGTGCGGGAATGAAAAAATCCGCCCCCACAAAATGGAGACTTGAACCCAAGACCTCTACTCTCTTAAAATAGCTTTGAACCAATTGATCTATACAAAAAAATAGAGAGAGAGAGAGAGAGTGAGAGAGAGAGAGAGAGAGAGAGGGGGGGGGGGCCTTGGTTTGCGTGCTTGCCTTGAGAAAGCTCTTTTTCCCTACAAAACACAAAACACAAAACCCAACACGGACATGCAAAGAAAACGAACCTTATGGCTCGAAGTTAGCTTTAGCCAAAAAACTAGATATTTTCAAAAAAGAATCTTGCGGCTAAAAGTTAGCTTTGGCCGGAAACTAAATATTTTTCTCAATGTTTCTGATTTTCCAAGATCACACTAAGGTGCAGGGAAAAGAGCATACGCATGAGAAAAAAAACTTCCTTTCTGTTTCTGATTTGCCCAGATCGCACAGAGTCGCAGGGCAAAGAGCATACGCAGAAATGAAAGGTATAGATCCGGTAATAAAAAAGGCTAAATAAACAGAAACCGAAATAAGCAGAGAGAAAATAACAGTAAACTGCAAAAACACTGTATACCTCCCGATCTGAAAAATGACGCAGCTAGGGCTACCGGAAACCTTTTCGCGTGAAACGAAAGGGGTTCCTCACTGGAACAGATGCTCCGAACGCAACAGAGCAGTCCTCTCGGCCCGAAAGCAGTCAGAAACAACAGATCTAGGAAACGACAGCCGCATGCAGTTCTACCGGCTTCAGATTTGGATCACCAACGGACGCGGCCCTCAAATAGCTCTGATACCATGTAGGAATTTACAGGGTAAGTTCCTCAGAAAGAACACCAAAAGGACATCGCTCACAACCAGATCACAGATCAATACACCAGTATTTTTGACGTGGTTAAAACCCTCAAAGAGGGAAACAGTCCACGGCCTGAGCCAACGCGGCCACTTCAGGCAATTTATTAATCAAAGAATGAAAATTTACATAAGCTTCTCTCATAGCACGGATTACCCTACAAATGACCCTCCATGCTCTTTAAATAGAGATCATGGACCAACGGGGTACTACAGGCAAGTTATTAATCAAAGAATGAAAATTTACATAAGCTTCTCTCATGCACAGATTACCTGAACAATGACCCTCCATGCGCTTTAAATAGAACTCATGGACCAATCGGGTGTCAAGCCACGGATCAAGTGTCGGTAATACCGAGGAGAGAATGAACCGTCGGATCACTACATATCGTGACCGTCGGATTGTAAGTTACAAAATGTACAACGGTAAAGAAACACACTTTACCTAACTCTATACCTAACTCTACACTAGACCAAGTTGAACTTAACTATATCCTATGTGTCGGAATATCCTAACAATTATCTTTCAATTGAAAGATCTTCTGATTTGCTATTGAATCTTTTAAACCATTGGCTCCTGCAATTTCTGTCGTCTCTTTTTCGTCTTGATCAATTTATGTGCCCTAGAACTCTTCAACCATAGTCAAAAACTCCTTAATCTGTTGGTAATCTTCAAAAACTTGCCAGTTCTTAACATTATCTGGAACAGAAGGTTTGTGTCTCATTTCTACCTCATATCTTAGTCTTGGATTAATAGGAGTCTTGAAAGTGCTAGCAGCCACAGCCAATGAATCTGCCAATCTATTCTCATCTCTTGGAATGAATTGAATGTTAAAAGCTTCAAAGAAGTTTTCAATCAAATCCCATACCTCATTTCTATATGCCCGGAGCCTAGGATGCTTTGTTTGGCAGTGATCTTTTCTTTGCTTAATAATTAGCTTCAAATCTCCAAAATCAAAAATTGACTTGACTCCCATATGTTTGGTTGTTTGTAGAGCAATAATCAAGGACTCATATTCTACCACATTGTTAGTTGCCTCAAACTCTAATTTGAAAGAAAAAGTGAACATATTACCTCTAGGTGCAATTAGAAGAAAACCAACACCTGTTCCTTACTTGGAATAAGCTTCGTCAAAGAAACATTTCCACACTTCTTCTATTTACAGCTCTGTAATTACATTGGCTGAAGCAAGTTGCTTCTGATTATCTTCAGCCAGCTCTGCATTATCATGCAGTGTGAAACAAGCAAAATCATCCTTCTCCTGACTATATACAGGTGAATTGCTTGCTCCGTTTTTTGCAATTGTCTTTACAAACCTAGTTTCTTTGTACAATCTCCTCTCCTCCCCACCAAAAATTAGTATAACAGCATCTGTAAAATCTAGTTTTAAAACACCTCCCAATTTAGCCCCCCAAGACCTAGATAGAAGCATTCCAAATCTAGCAGGAATATCTGCTACTACAACATCCATGACCAAGCTTCTAGCTAGAATTTGGGCTAGTGACACTGCCAAATCCTTAATAACCCCCAGACACTTGACCCTGTTTGAATCAAAAGAATATAAATCCCTATAAGGTTTTGTCACTTGTAGATTTAATTGCTTCATCACTGACAGAGGCATAAGATTATGTGAAGCTCCCGAATCAAACATACAATTATGTAGGAGGAAATCATGAACCAATAGGGAAATATAAAAAGGAGGTATTGAAGAATCTACTTCCTCTACATGTGGACCAAAAACCATTACTAGTTTATCTTCCTGCAGATTTACAGTGTCACTCTCATTTTCTTTTAAATTAATAAACTCAGCAATCTCCTTTTGATAAGTAGGTGTTTTTGCCAATTCTGTAAGGGGAACTTGTATTCTTACCTTTTCCAACTCCTTGGTAAGACTAAACAAGTGACTCTATTTAGCAGTATTTTCATTCTCATCTTCACCTTTCTTCATGACTGGAATTATTTGAGGAATTGAAACAAGTTTCTCCAAAGGAATTTTTCCAATTTGGTCTTGAGAAGACTCACCTCGAAGTATCTGTGTCTTGCCATTTGCATTTTGCTGATGCTTTCCTTTATTTACTTATTTTGCAGGTTGAGATTCTTGTGGAGTCGCCTTTGGTGAGGAAGTTGAAACTTGCTGCTCACTTTCATTTTCTTGATTTCTTGATCTTTTCCTAGATCTCAGGTCATATTTCTTATGTAGTTCAGCCTGCATAAAATCAGAGAATTGTTTCCAATATTCATCAATTTCATTTTCATCATACACATACTCTTCTCCTTCAATGCCGAGTTCATCTTCATCAACTGCATATAATGTAGAAATTTGATCTTCAGGGTGTTCTTCACCAGGATCTTCTTCTATATATAATGGTGCTTGAATTTGATTTTGATATTTTCTTTCCTTTTGCAAGATTTGCAAAGGTTGTCTTCTAAATTAGGGATTAAAGTTCTTATTATATTGTGTTTGTCTCTGAGAATTCTTATTTTCTAACTCTAACCTATTTAACTTATCTGACATAGTTTTAATTACATTACACATATCCTCCAATGATTGACTTTGAGAGGATTCTATCTTTTCCTTTCCCTTGTCTTGGGTAGGCTGTGTTTCTGGTGCTTTTCCTACAGCCACCAAATTTGCTTCTATCTCTAAAGCATCTGTTTGGATTTGATCAAGGGTTGGAGCTCTTCTTTCCCTTAATGTGAATCCAAAATTTGATTCAAAAGCCCCTGCAAAAGTTATCTTTGCACCAGCAGGAGGAGGCTTAATCTCTGCTGGGAGACTATTGTACAATTTGTTAAATCTTCTGACAAATTCGGCCACAGTTTCATCAGACTTCTTCTTTATGGCATTAAACTCTGTTAATGAATATCCATGGTCTCTTTTTTCTCCCCATCTCTGAATAAACACACGTTCCATCTCTTCCCAAGAAGGAATGGTATTATTGGGAAGTCCTTTGAACCATTTCCTTGCTTCTCCATCTAGGGATTGAACAAAAAGTCTTAAAACAACATCTAAATGTTCAACATTTAGGCTTTCTACAAAATTACAAAATACTACTACATGATTCTCTGTTGTCTGTTCATCTTCTCTTGAAAAACGTGGAAGAGTTTTAAGGTAATCCTGTGGCATTTGATTGAAAGGTTGTGGTAGTTGAAGAGGTGCATACCTATTCACTAAGAATGCAAGTGCTGCCATGTTTACTGAACTTTGATTACCAACAAATGTGGAACTTGATTGATAGGTAAATGGAATGTGCAAAGGAGGTAATGTGGTTATTGGTTGAGGTTGAATAATTATAGCAAGTAAATGAAAAGTAACAGACTCAAAAGATTGGTCTTGACAGCTAGGTTCCTGAAATGAAGATGATGAAAAAGATGACTCTCTATCAGATGAATGTTCAGATAAGTTGTTGCTTGATGCAGAAAATGTAGGAATTGGTCTAATTGAGATCTTAGACTTCCTAACCCTCCTTGAAACCAGCCTTTTAGGATCTGAAAGAGCTTGAACCTTCTTTTGTGAAGTGTCTGATCTTGTATGGGGTCTTCTTGAAGCCAGAGTTATTGCTTTGATTCAAATTAGCCAAATATTTCCTCCTCACTGAACAACCAGACGAAATTATTAAAACCCAGGGAAAAATCTTCTTGTCTTCTCTCCCCGGCAACGGCGCCAATTAATGTTGTTCCTTAAGAAACCAATTTCCTAGCTGTGGGGAAATTGTGCTTAAGACATTAATAAATATTACTTACTGTCACTTATTATTTATTGTGTTTTGAAATGAAGGACCTGGTTAACTCTTAATACATGTATGACCAAAACATCTCAGAATGCCATTTGTTGTTAGATATAAATGATGAATGAAGAAAGTTTGAAGGGGAAGTTAAATATAATATGTTGATCTTTCATAGAAACTACTATCTGTAACTTAGAGGAATTATGATAATGAGAATTGAATCATAGACAATATGTTGATCTTTCACAGAAACTATTATCCATAATTTAGAAAGGAAGTGAGGACTTCAAGTATATGAGTGCTCTTTTAAGGAATTTTAACCTTATCTACATAAGCAAATAAAGACTTGTTGCTTCATTACTATACTTGAAAAGAAGAAAACATAGCATGACACATGACAGAGAAGCTTACAAAATTATATGCAACAACTCATGGAAACTTCTGATTCTTTCATTAATCAACGATGATATCAGGAATACAGTGGCCTAGTCTCCGAGTTCTCCAAAATTCCAACCCTTTCTTAGTAAATTTTCCTCTTTTTATACATTGTGGAACAGTTATTGATTTCTGAAACTGCCCAAATTATCTAACTGCTTTTCTAACTATATGAAGTAAAAACTATTACAGAATTTTACAAAGGGTAAAAGACACCTCAAAGAACATGAAATAACAAAAACATAATTGGATTTAGAAGGGAATGATAACTATTGGCTTGCTCTGTTGATCCACTGCCAAATTCCTCTGTAAATTCCCTAATGATGCTTAATTCATTTTAGCCGTAATAAAATACATTTAGTTTGTGTAATTCTGGGCTTACATGGGCATTCTGATTGGCCAAAATGCAAAGAAATATACCGGATTGTATTCCTCTTCAACTTCAGCTCTAACTCTATTTTCCCACTTTACACAGTGAAATTAACGCGACCTTTGATTAATACGGAACTTAAAAGAGTTAATCTTGCTTTATAAACCTGTCAAATCTGCCCATTCAGTGCTCTGTTGACTTCCATCGCAAATCACAATCGGCCCGAAAATCACTATAAAACCTTAACTTATGCACCCTTAGGCCGCATAACTATGGAAATGTTGGACTTTGGCGTAAAACCTTTATATCTGCGCTTTCTATTGTAAACCTTTTACAATGAAAATATATTATAAAACACGCTTTTTCCACCTTCGCACAATTTTCGAGGTATACTTCCCACCTATTCATCCCCGTCGTTGATCTACGCTTTTCAGATCGGACGGTCTGTAAAGGTTTCGAGTGGGACATAAGCCCAGAGAATACCCGCCTGAAATGGGTGATTTCCTCTCTCCACCTAACTGCTACATGTTGAATGCTGAGTGGGATCGGGTGAGCTCCAATAAAACCATTTACCATTTTTGTTCCGCCCAAAAACTTGCCTTATAACTTTAAATCTGCCTTTCCTTCGGATTCGGCTTTAACACTAATTTTTCGTTTACATAGAAAAATCGATGCAAAACACATAAAGCAGAACTGAAAAGGAATTGATCCAATTTAATAAATATATCAGGTTCGGAACCTAATCGCAATTGCAATCGACGTTGTGAACATATACATAAGGCGCTTTACGGACCCACCAGAGTTATTAAACATGTTATATATCATTTCGGGTCTGGCCCACCCATATCGCAATTGGCATAGCCACATATAAATATATTAAGAGTTATGCGATATCGCGGACCCACTGAGGCTTATAAAACATAACATATATATGTTTCGGGTCCTCCATCACGAATCGCAATCGGCGGATCAATATACATATATATAACTGCGGACCCGCCGAACTTTATGAAACATAACTTATAGTATTTCGGGTCCGGTGTTAATGCCTTAACACTTGTTCCATTTGTAAACCTGATATATTTCTTCACTTCTTTTATGTTTTGATTCCAACATACTTGCCTTATCTTTTTTCAAAATATTTTTCAAGTGATTTTTGAATGAAACAATGAATGAAACAAACAACAAAATACATGTTACAACAGTATGAAAACTTGAAAATCATAGCTGCCTTTTTTTTTTTTAATTAAAAACCTTTTAATTTTCATGTCATCTTCCCCATGTATCATTTAAACATTTCTTTGACAATTTTTACTTTTCAAGGGGATAGCCCTCTTTTGATATTTGATTACAATGGTATTTTTTATTTTTCACTACTCTGCAGCGTCATTACATCTCATCTACTAGGGAGTTGGCTATATTGGTGGGCATTAGAAAGGCTCCTATCATACACTATTTTGCGGAGTCTCTTATAGGAGCTTCCATAATAAGAAGTTTCAATCAAGAAACTTGCTTCATGAACACAATCTGTGCTTGACTTATTATTACCCAAAGCTCTCCTTTCACAACAATGTAGCAATACAGTGGTTTTGTCTTCGACTAAATTTTTTGTCCAACCTTGTATTTCTCGCTATATTCATGTAGGTTTGTAATATATGGTTGTGCCATCCTAGGAGGTTTTGAAAAGGAAGCTCTTATGAGTAGCTATTATGAGTTGCACTTAAGAGGAGAAATTTATTCAATGGAAAGATTATGAATGTCAGTGGCTCTTTTGATGAGGTCTTCATGTATCCAACAAAAGCAGGGGTCAAAATTGTCATTCTCATCCTCATCTTCTTGGATTTGTTCTGTTGTGTAAACCCGGTTATTATCTTTCAATATAGAGCATATGATCTAAAGATCATTATCTCTTGGTCTTTTAAAGTCATGGTATTTATAAATATATCTTTCATAATTATGGCAAACAAGGGTGCCTTGGTTCCTGTAATATTGGCAGTGCACACACTATTCCAAATGCTGCAAATCGATAGCAATAGTTGGATCCCTTGGGCTACCCCTCCAACCTAAGACCAGAATTCCATATTCAGCAATAAAGTTCTCATTCTTGTGTACATAGTGTTAGCGCTTGAAATTTCACCTCAGGCTGAGAAAGGCAAACTCCAAGGCAACATCAAACCACTGAGCCTCGTAGCTAGCCCTACGGGGCAGGAGAGGGCTCTCTCCGGTATATCTCGGTAAAGATCTTCAACGGGCGAGATAACCAATAAGGAAACACTGATTTTAGGCTAGTAAACTGATAAACAAGGTTTGAATTGGAAGTTTTAATATTTTGGTGGAAAGTTGGGGAAAGGCAATTTTGGGTGCGGGGATTGGACACAGTTTTTGCAGGGGGTTCTTTGGGGCAAGGTAGGAGACAGTATTGATGCCTTTGATAGAGGTGGATGGATGAGAATGACCGGTGAGGAGTTAAGGAGAGCAAGCAATAACCTTGAATTCCCCTTAAACAGTTGAAAACATTGATATTAAGAAAACTTAAAAGCAGAGCATGACAGTCATGAATTATACTTTAACACTTCATTTGCCTAATTTGCAGAAGGAAAAGTAAGGAAATGATTCACATAACACACTTACAAGTACAAAGAGAAACACACCATCAATACATGTGAACACAAGAATCCCAGAAAGGACTGCAAAACCCTGGTCTTCCTTTGCCAAAAATTGCAGAGATACAATGAGTAATACAATAAAGCTTATCCCTCAAGAGTCCAACTTCTCCAACCTCTGAAAATGACTAAGAAAATACATAATATAGGCAAGCTAACACTTTTCCTTGCCTCTAGGGGTCGAGCTCATCCTTCTAGGAGCTGTTTCAACCAATTCTAAATTGAGCACTAAAATCTAGGCAGTCAAAACAACTTGCCTCTATAAGCTAGGAAACCAATTCATTCATTAAATGTTTGCTATTTCATGAATGAATCTTCTAGAATAAGTAAATAAGTGTCATGTCAACATGAAAATACATTAATTACATCAAAGAGGGTGAAAAATCCCATCACAAGTCAAAACTGGTCAAAGCTGGGCGAATTCCTGAGTTGTAGATGAATTCCTGTGCAAACTGCCTGATGGGTCGCGCACAATTCCTGAATGGGTCGCGCGCCTTTGGAGGCACTTTTGAGGCACTTCCAAGTGTCCAAATGAGGCAAAAGTGGGCTTGTTGGAAAGGTCTGGATGTCTACTTTCCAACCCAAGTGGAATTTCTGAATTTGGTGGTCATTTGCCCCTCCAAAATTGCAATCTCCCAAGACTGCATCCTGTGTGTCAAAAATGTGGCAGAAAGTCATTTCCTGCTTGTTTTTTGACTTTCTGGAGGCCCAAAACTTGGTGAAATTTCTTGGAAATGGCTGAGAAAGTGTAACTTTTCATGACAAATCCAGAAATGCTGAGTTTTCCCAAAATGGAGTTGCCCAACGAAAGGTGGAGAAAACCTGTGTTTGGCACAAAAAATTCACAATTGACAAAATTTTCCCCAAATTTCTTGAAATTTGGGCTGGGAGTCCCCAATAAAGTACCATGCTCAGTCAAAGAGGTTTTGGCCAAAATTTGGAGTGGATCGGGCCTTTTCCGTCGTTTTAGTGCCTTGGCCAACCTCCTTGGATCTAGCGATTGCAATTTTGACATTTCTCTAAAACCATGACACCTCTGCAAAAAGTGAAGGAGGTTTTTCTTCTTTGGCATGTTATGGACAAAAAACTCTCTCAGTTTTCCAAAATTCATCTTTTATTTCTCTGGAACATCATTTGAGTGCGACTTGTCCCGATGTGTGAAACAAGGAATTTTGTCGAAATGGAGCGAAATGAAGGGGATAGGGGGCTTCTAAATTCTTGGGGAAATTTTTGGGAGTGGGGAGGGATGTTAGGAAGCAATGGAAAGTGGAATCTCGGAGATTGAGCGAGGGGAAGGGGTCCAAAAGGGCAAAACACAGGCCAAACCTAGAAAATTGCCAGGTTGTAGCTAGAAACTAGGGTTTGTGCAAAAATGAGGAATTTGGGGGATCTCAGTGATGGGAAGCATGTGGTGAGGTACTTTAAGGATAGGGGAAGGTGTATGAACATCAAGATACAAGTTTTGCCGATGATTTGACCGTCCAAGAGAAATTGGCTTCAAAACCCTAGGAGAGGAAAATGACCTTACCTAGGCGCAACTGAAGCATGGACAAGGTGTAAAAAGACCCATTAGACACTGACATGATAATGACAACCCTATGAATGATGATAGACTCAGCTGAATAGTGACATAGATTGGCATTTGGGCAATTCTAGAAGGAGTGAAAGCAAACCCTAGACCTAATGCCTAGTGACCAAATTTTGCTTGAAGACTCACTGAAATGACAAAATTTGACCTTGACACTCTGAGACCACTTTGTAAGAGCATATTTGATCACTGGAGGAAGGGTTGGAAAGACTGACACTAACACATAGTACTTGCTATAAGAAGTTCCATGTGTGTTTTCGTAAGGTGTTTGATTCTATCAATTGTTGCACTTGAGATTGCATAGAGACTTTTCACAACCATGCTTACATGCATCTTACATGCACCATTGTCCTTCTTTGATTCAACTCCAACTGGACCCATCTTGAATCAGGTTAGTACATGTTTGTATTCAACGAGCTTGAAAAATGTTTCACAAGAAAACAAAACATAGGAAAAATTACTTTTCTTGTGATGCCTTTGTATTGTTCATTTAAACAATAATTATGAGTATAAACTATAAATATCAACATCAATTTAGAATTTATATATATTACATATTTTTAAGTTCTTAGATTGATCACATTTTAAGGAAATACCCGAGATTGGTAGAATAATTGATGTGAAAAAATAGCATGTAAAAATGATTGTTCATGTTGAATGAAATTGCCCTTCTCTATCCACAGGCATCGATGGATCAAAGTACAGTTGACACATTTATAGTTATTCAACTTTTAGGAATTGCAACAATCATCTCTCTGGTTGCTTGGCAAGTTTTAATTATCCTTACACAAGTCATAGCAATTTCCCTTTGGTATCAAGTGAGTAACTCTGCTCCATGAAAACCTGAAAATCATCGCTGCATTTTTTTATTTTTAATTTAAAGTCTTTTAATTTTCATGCATCTTCCTCATGTATCATTTCAACATTTCTTTGACAGTTTTTTCTTTTCAAATGGATAGCCCTCTTTTGATATTTGATTACAATGGTATTTTTTGTGTTATTGCTCAACAACATTATTACATCTCATCTGCTAGGGATATATCTATATTGGTGGGCACTAGAAAAGGCTTCTATCATACACCATTTTTCAAAGTCTCTTATAGGAGTTATCATAATAATAAGTTTCAATCAAGAAACTCGCTTCATGGACACAAATCTTTGCTTGACTGATTATTACTCAAAGCTCTCCTTTCACAACAATGCCACAATGGAGTGGCTCTATCTTCGACTGAATTTTCTATCCAATCTTGTATTTCTAGCTATATTCCTGTAGGTTTGTAATATATGGTTGTGCCATCCTAGGAGGTTTTGAAAAGGAAATCTCTAATGAGCACCCATTATGAGTTGCAGTTAAGAGGAGAAAGTTATTCAATGGAAAGATTATGAATGCAGGTGGCTCTTGCAATGAGGTCTTCCTGCATCCAGCAAAAGAAAGAGTAAAAAAAGGGATGGTATTAGAGGAACTATACATTGTTGTAACGTACCATGAGGCTTTCCTTCATGGAGGAAATTCTCTCATACATTCTACACGTTAATACTTATGGAAGTATTCTTGTTCTACCTATAAAATTTATTTCCACCATAAAGGTCCTGCAAACGAAATTTTGATATTTCATGCATCATGATATTTCTTGTTTCTATTGTTATAATTTATCAAAATTCCAATGAAACATGAACCAAGTGACTTAGACGCCATTTTAAAAAAACTTTCATATAAATATTTCTCTATGCAAGAGTGGAAAACTGTCATTCTCATCCTTATCTTATTGGCTTTGTTTTGTTATGTAAACCTGGTTATTGTCTTTCAGTATAGAGCATATGATCTAAATATCATTATCTCTTGGTATTTTAAAGTCATCGTCTTTATAAATATATCCTTAAAATATTCGTGTAGGTTTGTAATATTCTTGTAGGTTTATGCCCTCTAGATGGTTTAGGACAAATATAAGTCCTTGTGGCATTCAGTATGGGTGATTATTATTGGCTTTATGTTGAAGCATCAAAGGATCCCTCTTCTTTTATCCCAAGTTTGATGAGTTTTAAGTAGGGTTTGGCTTCTTTTTGTCTCAAAGAGATTCAAAGTCATTGATTTCCATGGTGATGGTGATATGCTTAGTGGTTATTTCACACCTTTGTTAGGGAATTAAGTCCTTTATGTCTGACTGGTGTATATATTATCTCTTTTGTATCATTCACATTGCCTTTCGTGCATCATGATATTTCTTGTTTCTATTGTTATAATTTATCAAAATTCCAACAAAACATGAACCAAGTGACTTAGATGTCATTTTAAAAAAACTTTCATATAATCATTTCTCTGTGCAAGAGTGGAAATTTGTCATTCTCATCGTCATCTTCTTGGTTTTGTTTTGTTGTGTAAACTTGGTCATTGTCTTTCAATATGGAGCATATGATCTAAAGATCATTATCTCTTGGTCTTTTAAAGTCATGGTCTTTATAAATATATCTTTCATAATTGTAGAATAAAAGGGTGTCTTGGTTCCTATCATATTGGCAGCACACATATTGTTCCAAATGATGCAAATCGATACCAATTACTAGATCGCTTGGGCTACCCCTCCAACCCAATACCAGAAGTCCATATTTAGCAATACAATTCTTATTCTTGTGTGTATAGTATTTGTTATAGGAAGTTCCATGTGTGTTTTGGTAAGGTCTTTGATTTTATCAATTGTTGCACTTGAGACTGCATATAGAATTTTCACAACCATGCTTACATGCATCTTCCATGTTCCACTGTCCTTCTTTGATTCAACTCCAACTGGATGCATCTTGAATCAAGTTAGCACATGTTTGTATTCAACGAGCTTGAAAAATGTTTCACAAGAAAAGCATAACATGGGAAAAATTAGTTTGCTTGTGATGCCTTTGTATTGTTCATTTAAACAAAAATTATGAGTGCAAACTACAAACATCAACATCAATTAGAATTGATATAGATTATAGGATTTTAAGTTCTTAGATTGATCACACTTTAAGGCAATAACCAAGATTGGTAGAATAATTGATGTGAAACAATAGCATGTAAAAATGATTGTTCATATTGAATGAAATTGCACGTCTCTATCCACAAGCATCGACAGATCATAGTACAATGGACATAGAAATTCCTTACAGATTGGGAGGGTTAGTATTTGCAGTTATTCCACTTTTAATAATTGCAAAAATCATCTATCTAGTTGCTTGGCAAGTTTTAATTATCCTTATACTAGTCACTGCAATTTCCCTTTGGTATCAAGTGAGTAACTCTGCTCCATGAAAACCTGCAAATCATAGCTGCATTTTTTAATTTTTATTTTAAAGCCTTTTAATTTTCATGCCATCTTCCTCATGTATCATTTCAACATTTCTTTGATGGTTTTTACTTTTCAAGGGGATAGCCTTAATTGATATTTGATTACAAGGGTATTTTTTATTTGTTACTGCTCAACAACATTATTGCATCTCATCTGCTAGGGAGATGGCTAGATTGGTGGGCATTAGAAAGGCTCCTATCATTCACCATTTTGCGAAGTCTCTTACATGAGCTGCCATAATAATAATTTTCAAGCAAGAAACTCGCTTTACATCTCATCTGCTAAGGAGCTAGCTAGATTGGTGGGAATTATAAATGCTCCAATCATACACCATTTTGCGGAGTCTCTTATGGGAGACGCCATAATAAGAAGTTTCAATCAAGAAACTCTCTTCATGAACACAAATATTTACTTGAATGATTATTACTTAAAGCTCTCCTTTCACCAATATTTTTTTGGGGTTGATTGACCAAGAGAGGCCCGCATGCATAAAAGGAGAAAAATTAGAAGATAAAAGCAAGTAGGAACACTGCAATTGTTCAAAGATTTGAGGACTAGCTTCTACTCCTTGTAAATCTTACATGTAAATAAACATTCCCTATAAATCAACATTTCCTTTCACAAAAACAAATTTCACATTTGATTAACTAAGTGCAAGTGTAATCACATCACACAAAATGGAATAAGTTCTTTCATTTTTTCCTTTTAATTAAAATGAAACAGAAAACTATATGATTGTAATGTTGAATTTACATGATATACACATCTTTTGCAGGTCTTCCAATCTAGATCGAGCTCCTAGATGAAAGATATTGTCCTTTCCATATATAGATATAATTTATGTTCTTTTAACATATGGCTGATTTCCATTTTACAAAAATAGACCACATACTTTCCTACATATTTAGGGATTCTTGTGGATCTTTACATCCTCGTGGTTGTAAGTTTCAATAAGTTAAATAAAAATATAATCTCTCTTGCTACATTCATGAGAGAGACAGAGATACTAACTATTAGGATATACAGCTCATATTATCACTAGTGACTGGTTTTTTTATATTAATATCACACAAAATTGGATCAAGCATGATTTCATTCTTTTGAGAACGGGTTAGATGTGCCTACAATAGCAACCATACTCTTATTTCCACCTCCATGGGTAGTGGGGGTCTTTCATCTTTGCCATTGAAGCTTCCAAAGGTTCTTTTGGACTCAGTCCTCATTAAAATTTCCTGTAAATTCTTGTTAGAGTTAAGACAGGTTATCTTCCTTTCTTCCATATGTCCATCTTGATGGTTGTTTGATATTGAAGATGGTGAAGTCGCTTACACTATCTAGATTTGTCCCTAGCCTAGGCTGGGATGCTTGCCTTATCTCATATTGTTAGAGTTTGGGCTTGAAATTGAAATTGGCATAGAAAGTGTTGTACCTTAAGAAACCAATTTCCTGGTTGTGGAGAAATTGTGCTTAAGACATTAATAATTATTGTTTGTTGTCACTTATTTGTCACTTTATTGTTTTTTGTATTCTCGAATGAAGGACATGGAAAACTTGGTCTTTAGCCCTTAATACATATGTGACCAAAAAATCTCAGAATGCCATTTGTTGCTAGGTATAAATGATGAATGAAGAAAGTTTGAAGGAGAAGTTAAAGATAATATGATGCTTAACACAGAACCTACTATCCGTCATTGAGAAGAATTATTAAAATGAGAACTGAATCATAGACAATATGTTGCTTGACACAGAAACTACTATCTGCAACCCTTGGAGAAGTTAAGGATAATATGTTGACTTACATAGAAACTATTATCTATAACTTATAAAGGAAGGTGAAAACTTCAAGTATAGGAGCGCTCTTTTAAGGAATTTTAACTTTATCTACATAAGCAAATAAATACCTGCAACTTCATTACTATACTTGAAATAAGAAAACACAAGATGACACATGACAGAGAAGTTACAAAATTATACCCAACAATTCATGGAAACTACTTATTCTTTCATTAATAAACTGTTATATCAAGAATACAGTGGTCTAGTCTCCGAGTTATCCAAAGTTCCCACCCCTTTACAATTCCCTTTTCAAGATTTTATCTCTTCTATCAAATCAGTTTTGGAAACTGTTTTCTTAAAACAACTAATAAACTGCTTTATAACAGTTACAAAACTATTTTCTATTTGAGATTATTCAACTTTATTGCATATAAAATATTGAAACTCTAAAACTGCGCCAAAAGCTTTGAAAGGGGACCACATATATGTCGGGAGTATTCTGATTGGTGAAAATACAAATAAACCCGACCAATCACCTTTTCTTTATATTCATTCCAAGCATTGATTCTTCCCTTTACACAGCGAAATCGATGCAAAGCGGAACTCAAAAGAATTAACTCCGTTTCATAACCCATCGGATCTGCCCATCCAATGTTCCATTGACTTCTCATCACAAATCGCAATTGGCTCTTTCAAATGCTATATCGACTCAATCCTTTACAACTTGCGATATGATGGACGCGTCGAAGTTATAGAACATAATATAAAAACTATATGGTTCGGTATCTTTATCGCAGATCGCAATCGGCGAATGAACCAATACATATGCATTTAGCGCTTTACGGACCTGCTGGAATTATAAAACACGATATACATGCTTTCGGGTCCGTCTATCGCAATCGCAATCGGCGGAACCAACATCTATAGCCCTGCGGTGTGGCGGACCCGCTGGGACTTTAAAACACAATGTATATATGTTTCGGGTCCGTCTATCGCAATCGCAATCGGCGGAAGTTGAGGTGCTATGGGATACGTCGGACCCACCGGGCTTTTAAATATTATATATATGTATTTCAAGTCCAGATATTTAACACTTCAACACTTGTTTCCTTTGTGATTCCAATATATTACTTTGTTTCTTTCTTGTTTAGTGTCGTTGTGATTCATATAACTGCTGCCGCGATTTGCGATTGCAATTTGATCGCATCGCAACCAAAGCACCGCCCTTATTACTTGTTTCTCTTTATTATTTCCAATACGCAATGTGCTTTGCAAGATATATATATACGTATACATTCAAATGTGTTTCCATATACTTTATTTTAGCAATTTCAATATGTAATTATCACAAGCACAATACTTCTTTACTTTTAGGCTTTGCGGGGGAAGAGAATATAAAGGAGCTTCATTGAGGTTGAACCCTTGCGGTGATTTTTTAGACCACACATTGTGATAAAAGTGATAAATAAGCTTAAACACAATATAAGCTACAACATCTGGCTCCAACTGGGGATAGTGCTTTTGCCACAGAAGCACTAAGAACTGCAGATTAGTGCCTTCACTTCGAGCATGGAGTCATATATTGCTTCGCCAAACTTAACTGTGTGAAAATTTTGTATAGTGAACCCACGCCGATATCTGCAGTGATAGGATGCTTGTACTTTGATAGCAAAATGTTGAGAATCATAGGTCAGTAGCCTTAGTTGAGCATGGAGTCCAGAACTGTGAAAACCCTGAAATTTGACAAACTGAAACCTGACACTCTTGAAGTCTGAAACCTCTGCAAACCATTTCCAACTGGGAAAGTCACCTTTATTCATCAACTAATATTAAACTGAAGAACTGCAACTGGAAACCAAATGCTCAACCCCTGAGCTTATTTATGTACAAGTTCCTACATATGTACATGATTGATCTCCATCAGGTGAAGTCAATCTTCCAATGGTACCAGGTTAGCATTTGAGTGCCTAATCTTGAACCATTCTACCAGTGAATTTTTAAAATACAATTCATCATGAACGGAAAATAAACTATGCATAAAGGCAGCTCACAACAAAAATTAGAAGTATATCCACAAAATGATATGTGTAGACTGCTGATAAATTCTTCCATGTAATTTGCCACAAGATCTTCAAAAGTATAAGAAAAAATATAGTCTTGATTAGCTCCAAAAAAGTCTATGTATGCAGGTTCCTGCTCGATTAAACCTTTTGTTGGGATAATATGTTCAACAAAACAATCAACAACATCTTTAAGAAAATGATCCATGTCACTTTCATGTCTCCACTTTTCATCTCTAAGCTTTGATTGAAAATAATTTGTAATTCTAACCTCAGGAAAAAAAAAGAAATTTTTTCACATTACTATACGAAATATGATCAACTTCAAATAGATTGTTTACCTCTGATCCATGGGCATCATTATGTTCTTCAATGCAATGATATACAATCTCTTTATCGGCTTTCTTTTTACATAATATAGCCTCTTTTGCTATGATAGATGGCTCAATATATTATTGTCCAACATATTCCACTTGCTAGTTTCTTCCTCTATGTTCAACACCCAACTAATGCACTTGAAGAACTTCGTCCTGTTCTCCATTTAAACCATTTTCATTATAGATAGGAGGATCATCAAATTTTAAAAAATAAGAACTTTGGGGATTTATTTGCAACTTAATTATTTCATCCTCTTTTCGATTGCGAAGCAGAAATTCTTGATGCATGTTTGAACTTTCCTCCATTTGAATACTCTCTTGATTTGCTTAGAACAGAGTCAACCAATTCTCTGCTTGGGAGATTATTGGAGAGAAATGCTTTATAAACCTCTCCACATCATTTTGAGAAAATGATGCTCGATCTGCTTGGAACAGAGTCAACCAATTCTCTGCTTGGGAGATTATTGAAGAGAAATGCTTTATAAACTTCTTCGCATCATTTTGAGAAAATGATAGTTCCTCGCTTTCAGAGACTTGCTCATAGTTAATCTGACTATAACTTCTCTGAATGCTTGATATATTATCAACAAGATCATTAGTTTCTTCAACAGGATTATCATGAGCTTTTAAAGTTTCTTTAGCATCATAATATTCACAACAACCTTCAAAAAGAAACTTGTGTGGATAATAAATTCTACAAGAAGAATTGAATACCGAATGGAAATCTTTCAAAGATGAAATGCTTGAAAGAGGCAGAGACTTGAACCAAAGTCCAGCTTCTAGGTACAAAGAAAACAAAAATAACCTCATCTTCACATCTTCATGAATGATGCCCTGCTGCTCCATGCATTCATGAAACTCTTGGAGGTGCTGAGCAGGATCTTCATATTCCTTTCTACTGAAGTTTGGAAGATACTCATTCCACGCATAAAATGAATGCATATCATGAGGATAGCTAGTGATCCCAGTAAAATCAAATGGATCAAATTTATGGACTAAGAATGCAAGGAGAGCCATTAAAACCCAAAAAATAAAAATTCAAAGTGCAGTAGAGTTGCCAATTAATGTTGTAAGTGAAAATCACAGGTGTGAATGTACGACCAACTGCTGAAACTTGTTACTCTCAAGGATCAGCTTCAAACTTAATAAACCTATGGAAAAGTGTTCTTATTCAATTATTTTGCAGGCTGTGGTCTCTGTTATTATGGAGTCGCCTTTTATTGCTTTTATTCAAAACAGCCAAGTATTTCCTCCTCACTGAACAACCAGAGGAAAATAGTGAAAAACCGAGGGAAAAGTGTTCTTGTCTTCTCCCCCGGCAACGACGCCAATTAATGTTGTACCTTAAGAAACCAATTTCCTAGCTGTGGAGAAATTGTGCTTAAGACATTAATAATTAGTATTTGTTGTCACTTATTTGTCACTTTATTGTTTGTTGTATTCTCGAATGAAGGACCTAGAAAACTTGGTCTTTAACCCTTAATACATATGTGACCAAAAAATCTCAGAATGCCATTTGTTGCTAGGTATAAATGATGAATGAAGAAAGTTTGAAGGAGAAGTTAAAGATAATATGTTGTTTAACACAGAACCTACTATCCATCACTTAGAAGAATTATGAAAATGAGAACTAAATCATAGACAATATGCTGCTTGACACAAAAACTACTATCTGCAACCCTTGGAGAAGTTAAAGATAATATGTTGCCTTACACAGAAACTATTATCTATAACTTATAAAGGAAGGTGAAAACTTCAAGTATAGGAGCACTCTTTTAAGGAATTTTAACTTTATCTACATAAGCAAATAAAGACCTGCAACTTCATTACTATACTTGAAAGAAGAAAACACAAGATGACACATGACAGAGAAGTTACAAAATTATACCCAACAATTCATGGAAACTACTGATTCTTTCATTAATAAACTGTTATATCAGGAATACAGTGGCCTAGTCTCCGGGTTCTCCAAAATTCCCACCCCTTTACAATTCCCTTTTCAGGCTTTTATCTCTTCTATCAAATCAGTTTTGGAAACTGATTTCTTGAAACAGCTAATAAACTGCTTTATAACAGTTACAAAACTATTTTCTATTTGAGATTATTCAACTTTATTACATATAAAATATTGAAACTCTAAAACTGTGCCAAAAGCTTTGAAAGGGGACCGCATATATGTCGGGAGTATTCTGATTGGTGAAAATACAAATAAACCCGACCAATCACCTTTTCTTTATATTCGTTTCAAACATTGATTCTTCCCTTTACACAGCGAAATCGACGCAAAGCGGAACTCAAAAGAATTAACTCTGTTTCATAACCCATCGGATCCGCCCATCCAATGTTCCATTGACTTCTCATCACAAATCGCAATTGGCTCTTTCAAATGCTATATCGACTCAATCCTTTACAACTTGCGATATGATGGACGCGTCGAAGTTATAGAACATAATATAAAAACTATCAGGTTCGGTATCTTTATCGCAGATCGCAATCGGCGAATGAACCAATACATATGGATTTAGCACTTTACGGACCTGCTGGAATTATACAACACAATATACATGCTTTCGGGTCCGTCTATCGCAATCGCAATCGACGGAACCAACATCTATAGCCCTGCGGTGTGGCGGACCCACTGGGACTTTAAAACACAATGTATATATGTTTTGGGTCCGTCTATCGCAATCGCAATCAGCGGAAGCTGAGGTGCTATGGGATACGTCGGAACCGTCGGGCTTTTAAATATAATATATATGTATTTCAGGTCTGGACCTTTAACAACACTTGTTTCTTTTGCGATTCCAATATATTACTTTGTTTCTTTCTTGTTAAGTATCGTTGTGATTCATATAACTGTCATCACGATTTGCGATTGCGATTTGTTCGCATCGCAACCAAAGCACCGCCCTTATTACTTGTTTCTCTTTATTATTTACAATACACAATGTGCTTTGCGATATATATATATATATATATATATATATATATATATATATATATATATATATATATATATATATATATATATATATATACGTATACATTCAAATGTGTTTCCATATACTTTCTTTTAGAGATTTCAATATGTAATTATCACAAGCACAATACTTCTTTACTTTTAGGCTTTGCGGGGGAAGAGAATATAAAGGAGCTTCATTGAGGTTGATCCCCTGCGGTGATTTTTTCAGACCACACATTGTGATAAAAGTGATAAATAAGCTTAAACACAATATAAGCTACAACAAAAAGCATGGGTTTGTTAACAAATCAAGAACGAAACACATTTTACGCATGCTATCCATTTTTACATATTGGATTTTCACCCATGTCAAATGTGATATTATAATGTATTATTTGTAGATGAATAGGTGGCCTCATTTAAATCGAGGTCTTGTCTAAGGATCTATCAATATGTATGAAGTCTTTAAATCATTTCATCAATCTTGTCTCCATGAATCTGGAAATCGCGCTCTCTTAATATTTCCCACAAATAGATCTCAGATGGTCCACTCGTCAACAAATTGTAATTACAGACAAGAAAACTGTTTATTTGCCATTTTTTTTGGGGATATGTAGGGACAAGGAAGAGGGAATCATTTGGTTCCAGGTAACTTAATATATTTTATTAGTTTCATTTAAAAATTGGAAAAATAAATTAACATTAATAATTTCATATAAATTTGTTAATTATAAATAAATAAAAATTTGAAAAAAAAAAAATAATGTTAATGATTTCATATGAAAATAACTTTGAAAATTGGATAGTTCTTCGGTCCAATTTTCAGATCGATTTCCAATCGGATGGGCCAGTGATCTGAGCCCATGCATGGGAGGATCGAGGCTTCTAGGAAAATATCTTTGTTGATGACTTGCTCTGAGGCCAGAAACCGATCCAGTCGAGATGCAATCTGATGGGTTCCTCCCCTACAATTGTTCCATGTGTACACTCCATTGTTTGTCTGAAGATCCACTAAGTGTAGGTCTGCTATGAGCTCCCCAAAATCCTCCATCTTTGTCTCAGTGTGCCGAGTGCCTCCTCTCTTTTCTTCCAGTGATGTTATCATATTAAAATCTCCACCAACTATCCAGAGGTCTTCCGGATATGCTTCCCTTAATTTGATGAGGTTTTGTAAGAAGACCCCTTTTTCTCCTGGAATGTGAGGCCCATACACTCCCGTCAGAAGGACCCAATCCCTTGAGCCCACATGTCTAAATTTCCCTGATAATATCCTTGGGAGGCTAACCCAATCCTCAAATGTTACCTCCACTAGGTTCCACAGGATAGCCAGGCCACCAGCACTGCCTCTAGCGTCCTAGGCCATTACCTCATAAGATGGGTTATAATTCTGCAGGATTTATTTGAGCTTGCCTTCCACAATCTTTGTCTCTTGAAGAATCATGATACTCGGTTTGTCTTTTCTCAGTCTCTCCTTTAGGCATCATTGTTTTCCTCTATTGTTGAGGCCTTGGACATTCCAGGTTGTAATTATCATTTCAAAGGTTTGTTGAGTTGGTGAAACACCGCTGACAGGGGTACCACCCTTCCCGAATTTACCAGCATTTCCCCTACCATTTGAATGGACTCGCTCAAGTTCTTTCTACCTCATTTCTTTCCTCCTTTTCCTTGAGTTCCTTGCTCCATCCCCTGGTTGGCTTGGGACCCCAAGTGATCCGGTTGATCCACTGCTATCATACCCTGCTTGGCCTGATATTGTTGAAAAGTCTCTTTATACAGTTTTTTTATCTTCTGGAATGAATCTCTCATCAAGGTGCCTCCATTCACTCAGTAAGCGTTTCATCACTTGTTCTTCCAAGCTAAGGTCGTCTTTCTGGTTGTCGATCTCCATGTTGGCCTAGTCTGCTATCTGCATGGTTACTTCCTTTTCATGTGGTTCCTCTTCCGCTTTGTGTTTGGAATTACTCCCTCCCCTTTGGGTCTATGGTTGGGTTTCCATATCTGTCTTTAACAAAGGGGTTTTTGCGCTTTCCTCGTCCTCCTATAGGATCTCAAAACGGTTATGATTGCAGCTTCCCTTTCCACTTGTTCCTTGATTAGGGTTCTGCAAAGTCTTCTAGTTGCGTTTTCTTCTGTGGACTTCCTGGAATCCTTCTGTGTTTTCCTTGGCTCTGTTCTCCCCAGCGGTGTTAGGGTCTTCTGGCAATTCTTGCTTGTTCAGAGGGCATGCACGAAACAGATGGTCGTATTCATGGAACCTACGACATCTAAAAGGTATGTGTTCATAGTCTAACGGTTGTTGCCACACCTCATCATGGTATTCCAGCTCTATGAATTCCGGCAGTGGCTCGATTATGTTCATGTAGACGCAGATTCGAGCATAGGAAGTGTATCTTCCCTTTCTGGTGGAATCTGCTACCTTGACGAAATTCTCAATGGAGTTTCCTATGCCCTTGAGGATCTCTGGGTCCCAAAAGTCGACTGGAGGGAAAATAATCTGACCCAGACAGGCGCCGCTAGGAGTTTTTCCTGGTCTGGGTTGTAGCATTCCTCCCAATGCCTCATAAAGAGACCTGCATTGTTGAAGAAGTAAGGCCCTTCTTCAAAGACCCGCTCCTTATCTTCCAGGTTGGAAAATATTACTGTAAAGAAGCCTTTAGCTCCCAACTTCAGCTCGATGTGCCCTTTTGGCTGCCACTTGTAGTGGATCCATCTAACCATATCCTTTTCCGCCGGCCAAACCCCAATGAACTTGCATATTAGGGCGTGGTCTTTCATGTACTTCCTGTACCCTTCCAGTTTATTATTTGGTATGATGAATCTCAGCTTTTTCGTGGCCCTGGGAAAACACTAACCCCTCATCCGTGCTTGCCATTGGGCACCCAAAAGCGGAGGTCCTTTGTTGTCACCTCCTTGGTGCCCCATCGTTGCAGTCTCGTGATTGATCGTTTCTCCCATCGCCGCATCATTATAGGAGGGGATCTCCCCCCCTGCTGTCGCACTCATTTTCCTGTCAAGCGACCTACTCTTGGCATGTACGATCGATTGCGTGGTAGGTAAAGTCACTTATTGCAGCGATGTCAGGATTTAAAATCTAAAACCATAGTTGTGACAGTGATCACCATTTCCCCTTCAGGTTTTTTTTTTAACATTTATCATGAAAATATGTGAAATGATATATATTTTCAAATGATAATTTTAATGTAATATTTAACAATCATTTAATTATTTTTATAAATTTTCTTGATATGTAAGGACAATGAATCCAATTCAATATGCGGCATTCTTCATGAAAAATTGATAAAATAATGAATTTACTATTTTGCATTGAAAATGGATTTTGAATGAAGTATGCATTATTTCACACTCACAATAATTTTCAAAAGAAATTAAAATTTTATTTATTTATAATAATAATAATAATAATTTATATTAAAAATAAAAAAGATGACCACAATACAATGTTGTCCACTTTTAAAGTTTTCTTTTGTTTTAAATTTCTTTTATATTATGGAATATGATTCATGTTAGAATACAAGGGTAAAGAATGGACGTGTAGAATGTAGAAGATATATATTTTTAATGATAAAATGTTAAGTATGTTTTAATTTTTTTTATTTTTATTTGCTTTGAATTTTTTTTTTTATTATAAGATATATGAGTAAATGAGAATAACTTATAAATATGAAAGATTGCATAAACAATACAAGTTTAAATTAAGTTTTGATGTTGATATTTAGTCATGATCACATCCAAAGTTGGAGTGTTTTTTTCTTGATAAACTATTTTTGTCCATTCCTCCTTCGAGTTTTGGATAGGCATATTAAATCTAATGTTATTCACTTTCTTGATGCATGTTCTCAAATGAGGATTCCTATATATTTCACTCTACTTCTTTCTCCTCTATTCGCTTCATTTGTTTTTCCTCAAACGGATCAATCCAAGTCATGTGAGGTGAGGGATATTATAATACACCAGTGTTTGAGAACGCGTAGTCTAACAAGGCGGAGGAGTTGCCTGGAAAGTTATGGAAATTCCGGTCATATTTAGAGAAAATCCGGCAAGGATTTTTGTAAATCCAAGTTATAGTTGTTAAACTTCAAAATTTTAGGTCTCCTAGACATTTTTGATGGTGTTGAATCCATTTCCACCATCAAAAACACGATTCAAACAATGCCTCTATAAGATTTTTTGAATTTTTTTTGCCCGGATTCCGGCCACTTTTGGCCATCCGGGCAATTCCTCCGCCTCGTTAGACAACTCCGTTTGAGAATTATAAATGCCCATGCGATTTCACTTTATTGTTGTGGATTGCTAGAAGAACTTCATGTCTAATATGTGCTATCAAGTTGAAAATAAATTATCAAATCGAAAATATTTGTATAACATTATACTATCCAGTTGAAAATAAATTATTAACCCAAAAATATATATATATAACATTATATTATCCATTACTAATTGTAACTCAATAAAAACTTCTAAAGAAAAAATGGAAGTAAAGATTTTTTATTGAATTGTGTGAATAAGGAATGTCTTCAACCATGTAGAGGGTTCTTCACTATATAAATTGTTGCAATGGTATGTTGCAATTTTCAATATAAATCGATGATATATACAAGACGTTATAATGCAAATTAGAATTTTGGCCACCAGGAGATGTAAACCCTGTATTGTTGAGGGGGCAATGCAAAATACTAAAATAGTTTGTTTCTAGTGTCAAAGCAATTCAAAATCTTTCGTTGCAATTTCAAAGATCAGATATTCTAAAAGGAAACACTGAACATATTGAACATCATCAACTGCATTGCACTAGAGTTTCCCATCAAAGTTGCAGATTTTACACCAAAAGTTATGAATAATTGAGACTCAATATCTGGCTCATTTTCATCTAATACATGATGATGCCTGAAATTTATAAGGTTGTGATGCAAATTTAGATTTGGAAAGATAATCATCATATTGTTCATGAATTAATATTATTTTATTTAACTTATCTAACACCATCTACTACCTATATATTTTTTTAAATATATCAAATATTTGCTATTGAAACTTGAAAGACCATCTTTGAATATTAAGAGGAAATCTATGTTGGAAAGGTTATAGAATCTGTCAATTTGGCATAATGTAAGTGATTTATCTTTATCTTCTAGCTTTCAATGGCATTTTGTTTACTAAGTTTTATCTTCAATGATTTTTTATATGTCACAATTCTTCTTGAATTTATGTCTTACGGCGTTTCCTTTGCAACATCTGGTGTGGTTCCTAGTTAAATTGTATTGTAATGTTTTTTTTTATTAGGTTTTTGAAGATGTTTATTAGTTTTAAATATATATTTTCTAAATATTCCTTAATGTAATAAATTTTAAACAAATTGTTAAAATTTATGGAAAATTGTGTATTAAATGAAAATAAATTATAATGAATTATATATATATATATATAGAGAGAGAGAGAGAGAGAGAGAGAGAATTATAATATTGAATTGCAAACACTTTCCATAACTTTAAAAATTAAAATGGAATATATACTTCAATGTTTATCCCACAAATAGCAAGGAGTTAAAGAATTTTGTTATGGAGAAGTTTCATAAGCGTATATGGGCAAAAGAGTTGGGTAGAAAGAAGTACTAAGTTAAGGAATTCAACCCCACTTGTGATCTCCAACAAAAAGAGTACATTGGAGCTAGCTTTCCATGGAGAGAAAACATTCTTATTGCTCAATTAAAAACTAACTCACATCATCTTCGGTGTGAAACGAGACGGTGGGGAAGACCTAAAGAAGCTTGGGAAGAACGAGTGTGTACTTTTTGCACTCCTAGGGCAATGTAATCATAAAAACATTTCATTTTGAAATGTGATGCTTTCAGAGACATCAAGGACAGTTATGGCAATATGTAAGCATTGGTCCCTTGGCATTGTCTTTTCAGCGAGGGGACCATTGAAAGGTTGGGACAACTTATCATCAATTTGAATAAGAAAATGATTGAATTGCAAAAGGCTAAAAGCAAGGAAGTTGGTGGTACCATAGACTATTTTTAGTACATGGGCTTTAAAATATCATTAATTCATTCAATGGGGGAGTGCTTAAAATGGCATGTCTTCATTAATTTATGATTAATTTTAATGAATATAAATAAATTTTCCTAATAGGTTTAGGAAAATAAGTTCTCTACCCAAAAATTTAATATTCTATTTAAAAAAAAAAATCATAATAATGTATTGACTTTACACATTTGTTCTATATATTATATTTATGATGATAAAATATTCTTTTTGAAATTCATTTTTATACCTGCCAAAGGCAAAGTATATTGTAATCAGTGTTGTCAAACTAACTTTGACTTTCAATTAATTGTTGTGAATAAAAACAAGTTTTCAAAAGTTTTATAATAATTGTCAAATATTAAGATATTAAACTAAATATTTGTTAATTATAAAAATAATTTATTTTTTTAATAAAAAAATTATTCCAATTTTATGATTGGTTGAGGACAATGACATGACTAATTTTATGGGGTTTGCAATTCATTTGTCATAAATAAAAAATTGATTAAAACATTATAATAAAAAAACCCTCACACTAACATATGTCCAAAAAAATTATTAGCAATGATTATTAGTATTGATTTGATGTCTACATGGAATTTTTTCATAATTATTTTTATTTGTTTTCAAAGGCCCATTTGTTTCTCATATTAAATATCAATGCATGTGGTGTGAGAATCATTCCACCTGATTTGTACAAACCTCACCTATATATTATAAACTTAGGACCCTTTTCCTTCTTGTTTTTATTGGCTCGTCTCTATAACTAAGCAACCACACTTAAATATTGGTGAATGAAAATACAATAATAATTTTTTTTGTTTGTAAATATATCTTTATATTACTATCGAAAACCAAGGGAGTTACATGAGATCTTGCTTCTATAAATTAACATGACTATGTGAGCCCCTTTGTGACCAAAACCCCTATTCTGGTAAAAAAAAGGAGGGTCTTTTAAAACTTTGATATAGACTTAGAAAGTAGGGTGTGGCTCAAGTAAATCCTTCTTTTTTCGACCACCCTTTACAAAAAGAGATATTATAACTAAATACAAACATAATAACGTCAAGTACTACAACATTTACAACATAGTAACATCAACACTTAGATACTAGAAATAAAATGGAAAAAGGCTAATCAAGGATGATGATTATCGAGCCTAGGGAGCCAACATCGTGGGAGTTGTTTCATGGTGAGACTGAATTATTAGTGATGGTATTGAAAGGAACTGCATTGATGACAACATCCTCTTCTTTGTGACCTTGGGATTCAGTATCAGAACTTGAAGCTATGTATCTTTCTACTCGATTCAATCTTGCCATGATGTCATCCAAGTCGTAGTGAATATCCCTCGTGATGTGCTTGATTTCTTCCTACCCTGAAAAGATTTTATTGTTGTCAATCTGTTTATCCCTGATGACCATACTTAGCATGTTTCCTGTTGGCATTATGTTTCTGGTATGGCTATATGTTACAGATGTTGTACTTGATGGCAACTCCCGTGGCAAGGCTCTCAATTTGTTGAAATTTAAGAAGTACGCAGGAAATCAGTTCAGAAGGTGCATACCCGCAGGTACACCATGCAGGGACCGCATCCAGATACGCAGGCCAGCCATTCAGAAGGTGCATACCCCCAGTGCACACATTTCAAGGCAAAGAAATTCACATGTGGGGTTTTCTTATGTGTTACTCTTGGGATTTAGCCGACGGTATTGGGTTATTATGGTGTCAGCTCGTGGTATTGTTCCATGATTTTAGGAGGAGCTTGCCTATATAAAGCAAAGGAGATCACTTGGCTAAGTATCTTTGGCAATTGAATATCTTTAGATCTGAAATATTGGGTTATGGTCTTAAAAAAGCTTGATTTATATGAAAGGGAAGTTGAAGGCGAATCTGTGAAGGGTGATCTCTCGAGCGCATGATCAGATCTAAGCAACTGTGCCACTCTAGTGGACTGCCTATTCGGCCCTAATCAGAAGGACGCATGTGTTTAACAGAAGAGCTGCGTGGGTACGCAGTACAGAAGCAGGAGATCTGCGTGGGTACGCAGTGCAGAAACAGGAGATCTGCGTGGGGACGCAGAGCAGAAACAGGAGACCTGCATCGGTACGCAGAGCAGAAGAAGGAGAACTGCGTGGGTACGCAGAGCGACTAAGGTTCAGGTGCGTATGCATAGTAAAAGTACGCGGCGCGATAGTATTTCTGGGTGCGTACCTGCAGTAACAGTACGCGGCGCGATAATGTCTCTGGGTGCGTCCCTGCAGTAATAGTACGCAGCGCGGTTCAAGGAACAGTGCGTGGGCATGCAGTTCGGCAGAAGGATCCCTGCGGGTATACGCAGGAAAGCAGAAGGTGAACTACGTAGCGACGCAGGCCACAGAAGGGAAAACTGCGTATCTGTCTTAAAATGTTCTGTTGACTAAATTTTCTGTTGATAAGGTGTTTTGGGTTAGTTCTGTTACTGCTGATCTGATAACTGTAGTGGACTGTAACTTTTGTGTACTTAATGATCATTTGATGCTTTATGAAAAGAAGTAGGGGGTTGTAGCTCCCTTCCAGGAGAGACTGGAAAACGAGAGAGAGAGAGAGTTGTAGCTCTCTGCAGGTTGCAGCCTGCGTACTGGTAAAGGACTGCACCAGTACAAAACCATTGTAAAAGGAGTTTCTAATTTGAAAGAAGATAGAGACATATTGCAGCAGGTGGTTTTCACCCACATTGGGTTTCCACCTTACATCTCGTGTTCTTTGGTGTGACTATCTGTTTTCTTTGTTCATGCTCATTATTTTATGGTACTGACATGCAAAACTAATTCAATGAACAAATAAGGAAGATTTATTAAAAGAATTAGATAATACTGATTCACCCCCCCCTCTCAGTATTATTTCCAACAATTGGTATCAGAGCAGGTCCTTCAGAGAAGCTTGATCGCTTGAAGGTAGATCGTTCATCATGAGCAACTACGAGAGAGAAGCATCAATCAGGCCACCAGTTTTTGATGGGACAAACTTCAATTATTGGAAGGTAAGAGTTACTGCCTATCTTCAATCTCTTGGTACAGAAGTTTGGGACATAGTAGAGACAGGCTACGCTTTTCCTTCAGCTACTCCTACAGATGCAGCCGAGAAAAAGAAGTATGAAACAAATGCGAAAGCAGTCAGTACTCTATTAGGATGTATATCTCAATCAGAATTCATGAAGGTAATGCACTATAAATCCGCAAAAGAGATATGGGACAAAATTGTCACGAGCTATGAAGGAGATGAACAGGTAAAGCGTGCTAAACTTCAAACTCTCAGAATTCAGTATGAGACTCTCAAAATGTATAATGATGAAAGTGTGGCTAACTATTTTCTTCGGGTAGATGAGGTTGTTAATTGTATGAAAATTTTGGGTGAAGAAATAAAAGAGGCTATTGTGGTTGAAAAGGTTCTAATATCATTGTCCCCCAAGTTTGAATCTAAAGTATCTGCAATAGAAGAAAAAGAAAATCTACGAATTCTTACTATGTCTCAGCTACATGGAATTCTAACTGCTTATGAAATGAGAAAGGGAGGTCCATCAGACAGAAGAGAAGCTGCTTTCAAGGCATCAGGCAAAGGAGATTATTATGAAGCAAGCCACGTCCCAGAAGATGAGGAAGAAGAATCAAATTTTGTCAGAAATCTTCAAAGGGGTTCTGGAAGGTTCAGAGGTAAGTTACCTTTTAAATGCTTTACTTGTGGAAGAGTAGGTCATTATGCTGCAAAATGTCCTTATAAGGATAAAGGAAAGGAACCTGCTAGATGGAACAAGAAACAGAATGCAAATAAGAAAAGCTACTACACTCATGAAGATAGTGATGGTCTATCAAACAGTGATGAAGATGAACAAGGTAATGAATATAAGTTGTTAATGGCATTTGAAGATGATGATTATATGGATGCTATAGATGTGGATAACCTTTGTGATGAAATTACTAGACTCAAGAGATGTATAGAAGAAAAGAACATGATCATTGATACTCTACAATTTCAAATTGATGAAAAGGAAAAACATCTTGAAAAATTAGAAGGTGAAATTGTTGGTCTTAGAAAAGAGATTGAGAAAACAAAAGCTATTAATCTCAAGTTTGTCAAAGGATCTGAAACTTTGGATGAGATTATCAATGTGCAGCGGTCTCCACTAAACAAGACAGGTCTGGGCTATAATGGAGAAACTTCTCAAGCATCCACCTCAAAAAGTTACCTTGATGCAGCAAGAAGAAATGAGCAAAAGCAAAATGAAGATCATCAAGTAAAGCAGAGACGAATTGCAAACAGAAACTATCAGGGGCAATCCATCTTAAGGGTGAACAAAAGCTACAACCAGCCACAGGTAAAATCTTCTCAATTTGGTTCAAGAATGGATGAAAATAGAAATTACAATCATTTGGCCGGTAGATTTGATAACCGCAGAAGTTTCTTCAATGGACAATGCTTTTCTTGCCATAACTTTGGTCACAACGCAGCTCAATGTGTTGCATATAAAACAATCATGACTAGGGAAGCTCAAAAACAAAGAAGTATGACCGGGATTACAAAAAGGACCTATAACAACTTTTTGGTTCTTGAAAATGAAGTTGAATGTTCTATTTGCAATAACTTTGGTCATGAAGACTCTGAATGCAGGAGCAGATTTCAGTAGAAAAAAGAACAAGCCTCAAGCACCAAAACATGGAGAATAAAGGAACCACAAACAGAAAGATGTGGGATAGCATTTTATGCAGAGGGACAGGAAAATCTATGGTACATTGACAGTGGATGTTCGAAGCATATGACAGGTGATAAAGAAAAACTTGAGTCTTATTCTGCTCTAGAAAAGGGAAAGAAAGTCTCTTTTGGAAATGATACTCCTGCAACTATAAAAGGAAAGGGCATTGCTCAGTTAAAAGAAAAGGTCAAGGCTGGAAATGTTTTGTATGTTGATGGATTGAAGCATAATCTTCTAAGTGTCAGCCAGATGTGTGATCAAAGAACCGAGGTTATATTCAGATCAAATGGATGTCTTGTTCGTGATCTTGATACAGGTAAAATAGTGATCAAAGGCAAAAGAATTCCAAATAATCTGTACATATTTGAAGAAGGACAACAACAATGCTATCTGAGCAAGGATGATGAGCACTGGTTATGGCATCGGAGGTTGGGGCATCTAAGCTTTTCACAAATAAGGAAAGCATGCAAATATCAGGCAGTTCGTGATCTTCCAGATATCAAAATTCCTGACAACACCATATGCAAATCATGTCAGTTTGGAAAACAAACTAGAACTAACTTTCCAGAGAAGGAAGGATCAGCTAGCATGCCTCTTGAGCTAGTTCATACAGATACATGCGGTCCATTCAGGAAAAGAACACCTAGAGGAGAAGAATACTTGATATTATTCATTGACGATTTCTCCAGGTTTGTCTGGCTAGGACTTATGAAGCACAAAGATGAAGCATTCAAAAAATTCAAATCCTTCAAAGCCTTGGTTGAAAATGAATCAGGTCACAAAATTAAGTGCCTCAGATCCGACAGAGGTGGGGAGTTTACCTCAAATGAATTTTTCGATTTCTGTGAAGAACATGGGATAAGAAGAGAATTCTCTACAGCTAGAACTCCTCAGCAAAATGGAGTTGTGGAAAGAATGAACAGAACAGTCCAACAAATGGCTCGTGCTATGCTTGATGAATCAGGAACTCCCGCAACTTTCTGGGGTGAAGCTGCACATGCTGCGGTTGTTATTCTCAACAAAACAAATGTCCGGGTGAACAGCACTCAAACTCCTCATGAGCTCTGGAGTGGTAAGACTCCTTCAGTAAAGCACTTCAAAATCTTTGGGAGCAAATGCTATATCAAGAATACTGATGAGCAGCTTAGCAAACTTGAACCTAGAGCAGATGAAGGCATTCTTCTTGGTTACTCTCCACATAGCAAAGCATACAAATGCTACAATAAAAGACTTGGCAGAATTGTTGACAGCATTGATGTAGTGGTTGATGAGAAGGGATACATTCCTAGGCAAGTACATCATGAAGACATCGAAGAAGATGAAGGCTACCCTCAAAGACAGAATGATGAAGAAGAAGAACCTCAAGAAGAACCAGAGGAGCAGACAAGAATAGAAGAAAAGACTCCATCCAGATATGTTCAGAAGAATCATCCAGAATCTCAGATTATGGGGCAGAAAGAAGCAGGTGTACAAACAAGAAGAACAGTTGCAGAAGCTTCAAGCTATTTGGCATTACTCTCCTCTACTGAACCACAAAGTGTAAAAGAGGCATGCAAAGATGAATGTTGGGTGAAAGCAATGGATGAAGAACTTGAGCAAATCGAAAAGAACAACACTTGGGAGCTGGTTCCTAGACCAAAGGATAAGAATGTTATCGGAACAAAATGGGTCTTCAAAAACAAATTAAATGAAAATGGAGAAGTAATTAGAAACAAAGCCAGACTTGTTTGTAAAGGGTATGCGCAGCAAGAAGGAATAGACTTTGAAGAAACCTTTGCTCCTGTTGCAAGACTTGAGGCCATCTGAATGTTCCTTGCTCTCTCAAGTTTTCAAAACTTCAAAGTATTTCAAATGGACGTAAAATCAGCCTTTCTGAATGGAGACCTGGAAGAAGAAGTATACATAGAACAGCCAGATGGGTTCATTCTTGGAAATGATCCAAATCTTGTATGCAGATTCAAAAAGGCTCTCTATGGTCTCAAACAAGCTCCAAGGGCTTGGTACTACCGTTTGAACAAATATCTTCATCAACAAGGTTTTTCAAAAGGATCAGCAGATAGCAATCTTTATATAAAAGTTGAAAATGACAAATTGCTAATACTTGTTGTGTATGTAGATGACATTATTTTTGGGAGCAATGAAGAAGCTATGAGTCAAAGCTTTGCCTCAGTCATGCAGAAAGAATTTGAAATGTCTTTGCTAGGAGAACTGACATATTTCCTTGGTTTGCAAATCCAACAAAAAGAAGGAGGAATCTTTTTATCTCAAACAGATTTTGAAGAAATATGGTATGGAAGATGCAAAACCAGTATGTACACCCATGGTCACAGGATGTAGCCTCAGTGCAAATGATGAATCTGCAGCAGTACATCAACCAACCTACAGATCTATGATTGGAAGTTTACTTTATTTGACAGGTACCCGACCGGACATCATGCATGCAGTTGGAATAGTTGGAAGATTTCAGGAAAATCCGAAGGAGACTCATCTTCAGGCAGTGAAGAGAATTTTCAAATATCTTCAAGGGACTCAAAATTATGGCTTATGGTATCCTAGAGATACAGATCTTACACTTCATGCTTATACAGATGCAGATTGGGCCGGAAGCGTGGATGACAGGAAAAGCACAAGTGGTGGTGCGTTCTTTATGGGTTCCAGACTGGTATCTTGGTTCAGCAAGAAACAGAGTTCGATTGCCTTGTCTACAGCTGAAGCGGAATATGTTGCTACTGCATCTTGTTGCACTCAACTCCTTTGGATGATGCAGACTTTGCAGGATTTTCAAATCACTTGTACAGCACCTATCCCCATCTTATGTGATAACACAAGTGCAATCAGCATCTCAAAGAATCCGGTTATGCATTCAAAAACCAAGCACATACCAATCAAGTACCATTTTCTTCGGGAACAAGTACTTGAACAGAAGGTCAAGTTGGAGTATGTTCCTTCTAAGGAACAAGTTGCTGATATTCTCACCAAACCATTGCCCAGGGACACTTTTGAATACCTCAGGCAAAAGCTGGGGGTTGTTGATGCATCATCTTATTGTTGAACCTTTTCTGATTGATGGTACAGGATCAGGGGGAGCATATAATGCATTGTTGGCATTATGGAGGATGGTCAGAAGGAGATCTTGAAAATAGCTGCAATATGTCTCTATCTCTTTCATGGTGGATTATGGTTCTTTGTTGCATTTTCAGGGGGAGCATGATCTTAGGGGGAGCATACCCCTTTGCCCTTGATGTCAAAGGGGGAGAATGAAGCTGAAGTTTGTGAGGTTTCCATCAAGTCCAAAGGGGGAGATTGTTGGCATTATGTTTCTGGTATGGCTATATGTTACAGATGTTGTACTTGATGGCAACTCCCGTGGCAAGGCTCTCAATTTGTTGAAATTTAAGAAGTACGCAGGAAATCAGTTCAGAAGGTGCATACCCGCAGGTACACCATGCAGGGACCGCGTCCAGATACGCAGGCCAGCCGTTCAGAAGGTGCGTACCCCCAGTGCACACATTTCAAGGCAAAGAAATTCACATGTGGGGTTTTCTTATGTGTTACTCTTGGTATTTAGCCGACGGTATTGGGTTATTATGGTGTCGGCTCGTGGTATTGTTCCATGATTTTAGGAGGAGCTTGCCTATATAAAGCAAAGGAGATCACTTGGCTAAGTATCTTTGGCAATTGAATATCTTTAGATCTGAAATATTGGGTTATGGTCTTAAAAAAGCTTGATTTATATGAAAGGGAAGTTGAAGGCGAATCTGTGAAGGGTGATCTCTCGAGCGCATGATCAGATCTAAGCAACTGTGCCACTCTGGTGGACTGCCTATTCGGCCCTAATCAGAAGGATGCAAGTGTTTAACAGAAGAGCTGCGTGGGTACGCAGTACAGAAGCAGGATATCTGCATGGGTACGCAGTGCAGAAACAGGAGATCTGCGTGGGGACGCAGAGCAGAAACAGGAGACCTACGTCGGTACGCAGAGCAGAAGAAGGAGAACTGCGTGGGTACGCAGAGCGACTAAGGTTCAGGTGCGTATGCATAGTAAAAGTACGTGGCGCGATAGTATTTCTGGGTGCGTACCTGCAGTAACAGTACGCGGCGCGATAATGTCTCTGGGTGCGTCCCTGCAGTAATAGTACGCAGCGCGGTTCAAGGAACAGTGCGTGGGCACGCAGTTCGGCAGAAGGATCCCTGCGGGTATACGCAGGAAAGGAGAAGGTGAACTACGTAGCGACGCAGGCCACAGAAGGGAAAACTGCGTATCTGTCTTAAAATGTTCTGTTGACTGAATTTTTCTGTTGATAAGGTGTTTTGGGTTAGTTCTGTTACTGCTGATCTGATAACTGTAGTGGACTGTAACTTTTGTGTACTTAATGATCATTTGATGCTTTATGAAAAGAAGTAGGGGGTTGTAGCTCCCTTCCAGGAGAGACTGGAAAACGAGAGAGAGAGAGAGTTGTAGCTCTCTGCAGGTTGCAGCCTGCGTACTGGTAAAGGACTGCACCAGTACAAAACCATTGTAAAATGAGTTTCTAATTTGAAAGAAGATAGAGACATATTGCAGCAGGTGGTTTTCACCCACATTGGGTTTCCACCTTACATCTCGTGTTCTTTGGTGTGACTATCTGTTTTCTTTGTTCATGCTCATTATTTTATGGTACTGACATGCAAAACTAATTCAAAGAACAAATAAGGAAGATTTATTAAAAGAATTAGATAATATTGATTCACCCCCCCCCTCTCAGTATTATTTCCAACATTTCCATTTGTTGATGATGGGTGATGGGGTGCAGAAAGTGGAGGCGTATCTTTCTAAATTTTACAAGGTCTGGTACCCATTTGAAACAGTTTCCACTAATCTCATAGTCAAAAAAATATTGGCGGTCGCCAAATTCCTTGGCTTCCAACCATAGTATTTCCTTCCGAACTTCCAAGGGGGTAGCTTCAAAGTAATTAGCAACGGACTCCCATCCAAAGAGACAACGATGGATAGATGAGGAAGACCCTGCAACCCCACATCTACGCGTTAGCTTCCGCAACCTTGGTGCCATGAGTTCCATGAAATCAACAAAAGCCACTACTACAACTAACCATGTGAAAGGTTTTCTAGCAAGAGAGATGGGATGTAGAACTTTGACATGGGTAATACCACAATAAAATTCTTCAGAGGAGGCTAATGAAATTTGTATCGAAATAGGACCCATGGGGAAGACCAAACAATGCAAGAAAAAGGTTAATTGTGTGGGCCGACGGAGCAGGCGAAAATAAACAACTAACAGAGAGACCTTGGAGCACTCCTTTAGACTACAAAGGTTTACATGTATTGAGTTAAGCAATTGGACTGTGAGGAAGTGGGAACGCTAAAACAAAAATTCAAAATCAAATCAAAAAGGTCCTGAAATACCAGACTCCACAAACGAGCACCGGGTAGTTGAAAGAAACCCCTGTAGGGTTTGTGCTTTGCAGGGAATTCCGGGACATAATGACAACTAGCTCAAAAGACAGGCCAACCCCCATATTATGAAAGAATAACACAAAAAACATGGAGGAAAATTTCCACCCGGAAACCCTGGACTCTTGTAAGGTCGATAAAGACTGACAATTGAGAGGTTATACGAGGGGCAAAGGGAGTGGTGGTGATGAAACAGAAATGGATATGGCACAACCACATGGAGATGAAACCACCAACCCAGAGCTAACCACAATTCCACAACCCATAGAGCAACAATGTTATCAAGAGACAAACCTCCAAAACTTCACCACACTACTAACATCGTAAGAGATTTATATACAGTCTTCTGCATAGCAAGCCTAAGGATGTGAGTGGAGACGGACTTGTTGGGAACACACAGTGAGAGCCATGTGTCCCAAGGATACCCGAGGCTCCCAAAAACCAAACAAGAGCACATTATGAACCCATTAATGAGCGAAATTCACCTGTCAAGAGGATCTCGATTGATGGTCAATCCGCCAAGAGAGGAGGTCACCATGATCACAAGGGTAAAAGGAATGAGCCAATATGACTATCACAGAGTGCATGTTAAGGCAGAGCCTGAAGGTCGAGCATTTAAAAACTTGTATTGAACCATTGCACCGTAGACCCATGCTTACCACACGTTTGGCATGTGAATGAACTGGGACGACCTAGATTGCTTAATGAGGACAGCCAAAGGTCGTTTCCAGTTGAGGACACACATATGACGAGTTAACATGTTGAGTAAATGGGGTTATGATTGTTTGTGCCCACTGGAGTAAGGTTTGCTCCTTCGTCAGAAAGTTCACTAAGATGATCACCCCCATCGGAGAGTATAGGAAATGAAGATTAATTTACACAAACACTTGCACCTACAATAAATTGACTTTTGGAATAAATCTAAGCACCTTAGTGCACCAATAGATAATGAATTGACTTCTTAAATGGACCAATATAAAAGTATTGTGATAGCGCCTAGTTAGTTTCCCTACACAAACAAATTTCATTTTGGAAAAAAATTAATTAAATTCCTATCCTCAACCTCTATTTTTGAGGTTTGGAATTATAACATTTTAAAAATTAAATTTTAATTAAAAAATAAATAATAATAAAAACAGCTTACACGTCATAAATTAACTTATAAATTATATATACATTAACATAGTTTAAATTTTTTTTCTTTCAAAACATAAATGAAATTATAAAATATATATACATTAAAATAGTTTAAAATATTGTTAAAACATATATACAATTTATATAGAAAACTATTTGATGCACTATTAAAAATGTCAAAATTTAATACAATTATATAATCTTGATAAATGGAAATAACACATTAAAATTCAAAACTAAATTTTAAATGTCCTTAAATTTTAAACATTGGACATTTAAGACTCACTCACTTCATTTAAAATTTAAAATTGAAGTATATATATAGATATAATATTTGTTATTTATTTTATTTTAAAAATTTCTTTCTAAAAATTATATAAAATTTAAATACATTATAAAATGGAATTTTAATTTGAAATAAAAGATGAAACAATTTTTTTAATCATTAAATCAAAATCAATTAACATCATCATTTTTTCTTAATTATTATATAAACATATTTAACTTATAAAAAACATAATACTATTTTGTTTTATACCAATTTAAATAAAATAAAAAATTAATTATTACGAATTTTCATATATTTTGTGTTTAATAATCTAACTTAATTTTTTAAATGTAATTATATCATCTTGATAAATGAAAAATAACACATTACATTCAATTATAAATATTAAACATTAATATTTTTTTAACAAATTAAAATTATCAATAAAATTATTATTATTATTTAAAATTATCAAGTATTTTTTGCATAAGAAACAGCGCTAAGTAGCAATGTTGCATATTACACTTGTTACATTAAAGAGAAGAAATAAAAGGGGAAAATATTATTATATAATAAAGGTGATGATAAAATACTACCTTTTTCTTTAAATCATTTTTGACAATATATATATTATTATATAACAAAATCTTCACCAATCTTTATTTTTAATGTTTAATAATGACAATGTTGAAATTAGTTGAGAAAGGTAGTAGCTAGGTGAAGTGGGGGATTAATGATCCACTCATTTGGTAGCTAAATCAAGGTCAGTTTCATGGACACGAATTTATGGTCTTCATCACTATAGTTTTAGTAAGGAGACATCGCTCGACAACCTCTCCCTCAAGGAATCATCATCATGCATGTGAGATATATGACAACAAAGATCTCAGTGAAGAAATGGGTGTGTGTAGATAGTTGGCATCATTTAGAGGTTTCAAGAAATAGAACGAGCAATATTTTGGCATTATTACACTTTTACTACTTGGTATTCCTGTAGAAATTCTCACTGTAGATTAAACTAATTATCCAATGTACTAAAGCAAAATACTTAATCTACTTCTACAATCAAACTTGCGAAAGCTTAATCGATTTTGAGCAAGATCAAACAGAACACATAAAACAGAGAAGAAAATTGAATCACACATGAAACATAGAAGAATACTCTGGGGAAAGCCTCAGCTAAAAAACCCCGCTATCTGTACTATCATACAAGTAGAAATATCTCAGGATTACACAAAGCTTTAGCTTACAAGCTATCCAGCTCTCGATACAATCCCTCACTACTGCTCATAGACAGAATAGACAACATATATTCCTTCCTTCAGTCCTCCAAGCCTCTTATTTCCTTGCGCAGTTTCTCCTGGGTCCTCCAGCTACTACCTGTGTGATTCTCACCTCACACACTGCTCTGACCTCTGTAGTAACTGCTTAATCCTCAAGGAATGAATTCCTTCTGCATGCAAGAGATATTCACATGGGAATATTCTAGCAACTGATAGTACATTGTCCCTTCCTTTAATCTCAACTAGGTCTTTGTCTGAACTGACATGCATGAGTTATTTATGAGAGAATATTCAGTTATCTAAAGTACACTAGTTGCATGCATGCATACATTAACTAATTGAACTCACAATCAGTTCCACAAATTGTTTGGAACTAATCTAACTGGACTTAACTCAGTTAACTGAGCTAACTAATTACAACTCAAATACAACTCATCCTTATCTCCTTAATTAAGGGATAACTTCCTCAATCAAAGGGATAACTCTTGCATGTCTTCACAAAGACTTCATGTTTGATTTTCACCAACTAATTAACTCAAGATGAATTAAATAATTATTTTTCAAACAACTAGTGAGACTAAATTCTCATTTTAATTCAGGGACTAATTAAAATTGGAATATATCCTGAAATGCTATCTATAGCAATGCTATTTTTAGCATTTCTATTTTTAGCATTTATTCTTGTTATTTTTAACAATCCCTAGATTTTATGTTCTTTATTGTTTTTAAGTGATGATATGACAAGCCTTTTCTTAGATGGTGGTAATTTTGTAGTCCTTCCTCATTTATGCTCCTATGCTTTGGCATGTAGGTGTTATGACTCTTTCTAGTTTTCTCTTGTGGTTTTGGTTCCTTCGTGGGTCTTAGTTGTAGTCTTATATATTAGTGGGAGCTTGCAAGTCCCTTTCTTGGTTTTTTACAAAGGTTTTTCTTTCATCTCCCCTTGGTTTCATTCTTAGGGAAGTATTTGGGTCTCATTCCTGCCTTTAGTCTCTTATACGGCTCTAGTTCCTCTGTGGGTGTTAGTTTCAGTCTCATCTATCAATGGGAGCTTGCTAGTCCCCTTATTGGTTCTTGATGGAATTTTCTCTTTTGTCTCCCCTTGGTTTGAATCTAAAGGGAGACTTTGGTTTTGTTCCTCCCTTCAGTCTCTTGTCTGGATCTCATTCTTATGTTGCTTTTAGTAGCTCTAACCCTACCACTTTTGAATTATTTTGTTTTTACTTGTGTTTGTAAGTTGGGACCTTTGTTTCTCACTTCACCTTCCCCTTACATTTTGTCATGGTATCCTATCCCTTGTGCCATGATGCCAAGAGTTTCTAGGTCAACAACTCATTGAGGTCGCAGGGTAACTTGACACCTTTCTTGTTCAAGAGCTCAACATATGGAAAAACAATTAGCAAAAACGTATATGTATAACACTCCAATTGAGATTTAAAGGGAAATTTAAAATGTAGTGCATGAAGCAAGGGTGAAGAAAGAAGTGGGCAATTAGATTCTTAAAAAATGGGGTACCAAAACTAGATATACTAGATACATTTAGACCATAGATATGTATTGGAAGGTAAAAACAATAATGGTAAATGTGTTGGTTGGATAGTTAGAAACTTAACCAGAGTTACTAGTCAATATTGATGAAGTGTAGATGTAGCTAAAGAAACATAATGGAAAAGTATCAATACTAGCTAAGAAGATAGTTGATCTGGAATTCTCCAATTATGAGGAGGATGCATAAGTACTTGACACTATTCACGTGAACTCCCCATCTATATAAATGCCCTCTCTTGTGATTTGTACTTTTCATATTAGAAGCAACAAGGTTGTAATCCTAGGAGATGAAGGCACTCAATATTATAGTAGATTACTAGACTTTTATAGAATCACATATCTTCATGCTTTTATGACATTGGATAGAGTATTTATGTAGAAAAAAACTACCTTTTTGTTGTATGGATCTTGTTTCCTAATAAAGTAGGTCTATATATATATATAGTAAATTTTTAATTTTTTTGCCTCAAAATGCTTTCATACAACACAATATATCATTGTTTATACTACATTTAGTCACAATTTGCCTCAAGGGAAACCAGAACTATTGACCATGGAAAATAGTTTAGATGTTTACAAATGTTAAAATCTACTACTATGAATTTCATGACGAATAACATAAATTGAACTACAAGAAGTAAAAGACAGACATTGAATGGCTAAACATAACATCAAGAATCAGATGAAGTAACCCGAGGATGGATCTTAAGCACTAGTTCCTACTGGTGTTGGAGGTTTCCTGCAATTTGTCTTCATCTAAGATGATTTGGAGTGGTTCCTTCTAATTGGACCTCACCTCATCAGGCCATGTTGCTGCCAAGTAGATGTTCCAACCATCGTACAATAGCCAAGAAGTCGGCGATCTTGTTACCAGATCATCTAGAGTGTGGAGAAATGATAGAAGGGATAGATTATTAGGATTTGAATACGAGAGATAAGGCTCTCCAGTTGCAAACTATTAAACACTTTTTCAATTGGGGTCCCGTTTATTATTTTCCTTACTGTTGTTATATCCAGCTGAGAGTCACCATCAACTTGCAATTTTAAGTAACCTTCATTTTTACCTAGACTCAAACCCATCTCCAATGCAAGGAACTTCGCCACAATATTACTAGTGATGCCTCAATTTCTAGTATACAACTTTAATTCTCATCCTTCCCAATCATGGAAGATCCCCCCATATCCTTCTTATTAAGGATTTCCTTTAGAGGCACCATCAAAAATTAATTTCATAAACCCATTGGGGTGTTGATAAATCTATATGGAAACACTTAGGGTGATTTCTCTTACTTGATAATTGCTTTTGATATTATACTAATGTCTTCTTCTTATTATTATTATGTTATCTTTCATCAAAAAATTACCAAAACCATAAAACAATGAACACAAGATTCTTCTCAGTCAAAATTCTACTCTTCTTATAGAAACAACCTCAAATGAGAAATCTGAGACCAAAAACCCTTCCAACTAGTCAAAACCAAACCAAGTCAACAAGGTTCAAACCCTTCCATAACTGCTGCAAACTCAAAATTTAGGCCCCCAGCATATAAATTTCGGACCTGCAGTAGGTCTACAACTTTGGCCCCCTACATCATCTCAAAATTTGGCACGTGTGAGAGAAAATATTCCGGAAACTAGGTCAAAACATCGATTTTCCTTCCTCCTTGCTTCAGCTTCTCTCTCCTTTGACTTTATTGGATTCTTCCTTGAATTTCACAGCCTTCTATTGCATATCGAACTTCTTGTGATAAGGGTTTCTAATCAGGTCAAAATCACTTGTATTTATACCCATCTCAAGGGGTTGAATAGCCTCTTCTAGGTTGACTTGGACTAATAGGGTCGACTTGGTCTTAGAGGTCAATATTGATAATTTTGACTAAAAAATAATTCTTCTTTCTTGTTACCAATTGCCCAATAGGGTCTTATACATATGAAAAAGACTCTCTTGACTCATGACACCTCTTATTGACTTGACAAACCCTAGGAGCATGAAATGCATGCTTGCCCTAAATGACCACTTAAATGGAGCATGAAACCCATGCTTAAAAAATAATAATTTTCTTTCTTCTTTTAATAGATACATAAGATATACATAATGACATGAGTACACTAGAAATTATAAAGACTAAACATAGTTACATTTTCAACACTCCCTCTTAACTAGAGAGGTATTCATAATTGTACAAACGGTACAAGGATTCTCTGAAGGTTTCCCATAAGAAAATAAACATGCACAATGCTAGGGGTCTAGATGCCATCTAGGCTAACTGCCAAGGTATTAACCCATCTAGGTACCATCTAGGCTACCTGCCAAGGTACCATCCCAACAAGGATCCAGGTGTCATCTAGGCTACCTGCCAAGACACCAAGTGTCATCTAGGCTACCTGCCAAGACACCAACACTAACAAGGTTCTAGGTATCAACTAGGCTACCTGCCAAGATACCAACTCAACGAGGATCCAGGTTTCATCTAGGCTACATGTCAAGACACAAACCCTAACAGGGTTCTAGGTATCATCTAAGCTACCTGCCAAGATACCAACTCAACAAGGATCCAGGTGTCATCTAGGCTACTTTCCAAGACACCAACCCTAACAGGGTTATAGGTAGCATCTAGGCTACCTACCAAAATACCAACTCAATAAGGATCAAAGTGTCATCCAGGCTACCTTCCAAGACACCAGGGGTCATCTAGGCTACTTGCCAAGACACCAACTCAAAGTACCATCATACGGGCTAATCAACCTAAGGTACAAAAACTCATCAGAGTCTCCCTCTCAATCAAATAGGAGATATCAACCAATCCAAGCATGCTTCTCAAATACTCAAGCTTCTTATCGGGGAGAGATTTAGTCAAATATCAGCTACTTGTTCATATTTTGGAATATACTACAGCTTCATGACCCCATCTTGTAGCAAACTTCTAATATAATAGTACTTATTATTAATATGCTTAGTCCTAGCATAAAACATGGGGTCCTCTATCAACTTTATGTTTCTTTGGTTATCACAATATATAATGGCAGGATCCATTAGTCCTCCAAATAAATAAAATAGAAGCTTCCTGAACCAATCAACTTCCTTTCCAATCTCACAAGCAACATATTCAGCTTCAGTTTTAATGATAAATATGCTCATTAGATGAAAACTTCAATATCATCAGTGTTTCTATAGTGCCCTCTCTCCATCATCTTCATGATTATCATGAGGTCATCATCAAGCATGAGATTTGATTTTTTTTCTTACATTTTCTCATCTAGTTTTCACAATTTTGAAAACCATCTTCATGTACCTGAAATTTTCATCAACAAGTACAGCCAAGAAAAATATACACATACAAGAGCATGATGTTAACCATTTCAATCTAGGATTATCATGACTTCAAAATTGTGCATCTAGGGTTTTGGTTAAAAACTTTAGATATCCAATGACCTAACCCTTATTAGGGATTTTATCACATATCCTAGATTCTATCTGCAAACCCTAGAAAGTAGGAGTTAGGATTTCAAGAGGGAACAAATAATAAGGGTTATAGTTTTCAATATTCTAGGGTTTTTCTACTTGAAGTCCCATCTAGGTTTTACAAACCCTGGATATCCAAAACCTTCAAAAATGTAAAGTCTACAAACCCTAGATTATAATCATGCAAAATATGCCATATTCAAACCCTAACACTTACATTGTCTTATAGATCTATCATAAAGAAACTACAAAACCCTAACATACCTCACATGCAAAGACTATGAATTTTAACTAAATGATTGTACCTCCTTTTGATTTTTACTTTAAGATTGAACTGCTCCCTTTGAATCAAGATTTAAATCTCCCTTCGAGGTTCCCTCTGAATCTAGCCACAAAATTTTAATTTCTTCTTTCATAGACAATCTTTAAATATTCCTACAATCCCTTTCAATAATTTCCTTTATAGTTAACGATCTTTCAAGAGACTATATCAAATGTTGATCACTATCTTTAGGCTCAACTATCATGTCTTCCATCTAAAAGAGTTCCAAACTTTATCCAAAACTTATCCACACCATATTCATGTTCAAGTTATTAAGCATATTCTTCTTCTTTCATACAACCATCTAGTCTACTTCTTTTGAACGAACTACCTATTTTCTTGAAGATGAGACTTCCTTCATGCGATAACTATACCTGCAAACTTCTTATACCCTTACCATTTGTTTAGGCAAATTAATTACCTATCATTTAATTGTCAACCTAGGGGTTTCATAAAACTTGCGAAGTGTGCATGCACTATATATGCTAGAAATTAACTTTCAATTTAGATCAATCTAACTACAAAACCAAATAACGACAAACCAAATTCACCTATTCTAATTCAACACTCAATTCAAAAGAAATTATAATACAATTATAGTACAACACACGGAATTGAAATTACATGAAATGAAATCTACTCTAAGGGATCATGTGTGCATTATCAAATCAGGATCCTATGAAATGAATAATCAAAACCACATGACATGAAATGAAAGCAAAAACAATCATTCTTAACCTCTCACACAGGAAAAGATATGAAAGCAAATAAAAACAATTGCTCTTAACTTCTAGATAGGAAAGCAAATAAAAACAATCGCTCTTAACCTCTCGGTAGGAAAGAAAATAAAAACAATCACTCTTAACCTCTCACACAGGAAAAAATATGAAAGAAAATAAAACAATCACTCTTAACCTCTCACATAGGAAAAGATATGAAAGCAATAAATCTTAATCTATGAAAGCAATAAATCTTAATCTATGAAAAACAATAAATCTCACACATTATAGGTGGCCAATCCAAAAGTATGAGAGATGGCAAGTTGAGAGGCTCCGAGTGCAAGCATTACCAATCAAGGTGAACATCACTCATGAGCATGGTGCTAAATCTAAATTCCATTCATAAGTAATCTTAACTTTCTACCTGAGTATCTCTAGCTTTACACATGCCTTTGAAAGGAGAAGGCTTTCCTATTTATACAAAAACATAAGAAGCTACCTCATTAATGGAGGTCCATTATTCTCTCCCTAGATCCCTAGAAAATCTCATAGAGTTACAACTCAAATAGGTAATGATGAGACACATATCCTCTTTGACCTTTATCCAAATCTTCTTCCATATCTTGAAGGGAATTCGAATTTGAGCATTGGAGGCCACATAAGGGTGCCTTGGAAGCTTCCAAATGACCTACACATGTCATGAAACTCAAGCCACTTTTAAGTATTAGCAAGTATATGTCATTTTTCTAAGTTTTAACCATTTAATTCACTTATAATACTAGAAATCATTAACTCTTGGAAAATACAAATGGAACCCATATAATTATGAAAATGGAGGCTAATGAATGGTTATATGGTCATGGAGTTGCGACATGTGAGTGAAATGGTGGCGATAAAGGTGAAAGTGGATGATATTTTGAATACATTTTGGAGACTCTACATACCCCCCAACTGACATTATTGCATGTCCTCATGCAATCTACTGCATTGCTTAATCATGATTTTCTTTTGAATGAGCTTGGCTTATATCAATTGTTCTTAAACTTTGCATTTGACAATTTCATTTCTTTTCACAAGGTATTCCTTGTCATACATGGAATTTCAACATGTTTGGTTGGTTCTTGTGTGACAACCAAATTTTAATTGGTATTGGTTCTTGTGTATCAATATCTTGTTTCTTTTTGTTGCAACAAGATTCATTGAACATATTTAAGAATGCATCTTTAAATCAACCATATAATATGCTCATCATTTAGGCATTTATTTGCAAATCACATAACTTTTGAACCATAATGTAATCATAATTATTAGGATAAGTATGTTAGGATGAAATGAAGTGAAATGGAGTGAAGTGATAGGGATGTGATAATAAATGGATGTCCCTTCCCCCCCAACTAAAGGTGTTTACGGTTTTTTTCAAATGAGAAAGGAAATATTGTGAAGTATTTGTAGAAATTTTGAATAATATGACACTTATTCACAGAGATTATCCCGATTATACACTATTGTGGAATACATGCACAATACATAATCTCCTCTACATTGATCATCAATTTAGTAGCATTAAAAACAATGAAACATCAATCGCATGCACACATTAACACAGTATGTAACCTGGGGAAAGCATACAGCGGAAAACCCCACACTATCTGTATATTATAAAGATAGAGAACATGTAACAATACATAGTACAATACTCCTCACAAGTACTCAGTACTATCTCCACCTGTTACACACAAAACTAGCTCAGATCTGATCAGTCACAGCTCAAATCTCCTCCACTGCTTTGCCTACCTCCACTGCACAATCATGCAAGAGAATCAATCACCCTGTGAAATCGAATTCCTTTGGTTATACTACGCAAGCCTCATGGGCAATCTCCATCCATGCATGTGCAAATCTCATGCACAACTATAGTCACAACTGATAGCAATCTCAACCTCTAATACCTGTCTCCATTGAACTGTACATGCACTGAGTTAACTGATGTATTCTTCAATTGCTTTTATGAGTTAATAATTAGTGAATTAATTTAACAATTAATTCACATCACTCATCACTAGTCTATTTGCAGTTAAACTAAATACAACTAGTTCAACCAAGTCAAATTGAACACAACTCCATCAACTCCACAATCAACTCCAACGAAACTCAACCACATGAGTTCTAATTGAAGTCCTGCATGCAATAGCTCAACTGACCCACAAAAAAAGCGTATTTCCTTCTGACAGCTGCATGTGCCACATCTGTAGCTCAAACTGAAGTGCTCCAAGAGGATAAGATAATGTTTATAGTCCAAATATTATTATGAGACAATAATATTCCACTGTTCTATTTTTAGCCTCGCAGTCTAAAAATAGAAACCGCCCATATGTCTAAAAATAGAAGTCCATCTATTTTTACCAACATGACCAATCATCCACAAATGGCATCCTGCAACTCGTAGACCATGATCCATATGTCTAAAAATAGACATAGTCTAAAAATAGACTTTGCGCCAAAAATAGCCTGCAGGCCCACTTAGTGAAGGCGACTTCTTTCCACAAGCTCCATCATCTTGTTGCATTCTCAACAGTATTTTCCAAAAATTATAATTTCAGTATTCAAGGAATTCTATGATTAAAAGCTAGAAAAGAACATACCTTTACTTACCTAGGAAGTGGACAAACTGTGCATATGTAGAGAAGTTGTAGTTGTTGGATCATGGAATAGAATGTAGAATTTCATCTGCTTCTTAGTTGCATAAATGGTGGATGAGGTGGTGAAAGTGGATTCTTTATTGTTGTTGCTAAATCTGTTGTATTTGCTGCAAAATGCTGAAATGATATAGTCTTCACCTGCTACAAAACCCGATGGTACAATTCTAGTCATGTGAATAAATGTGTTGTTGTCGAGCATGAAGAGAAGTCATTGGATTACCGACCATTAATGAATTTCGTTAACCAATGCGAGGCAAACTCGCCATTAATGTCAATGAGTGCCAAGGTACCTAAGTACATCTTGCAAAGTGCGAATAGATGAGCTGATGTCGAGCCACTTGCAAGATCCAACAATCAAGGGACATTGATGTATTCCCATGATTGTCGGTGAGAGAACTTGTCATTGATACATACAAGCCTTAAGGTACTAATAAGGACTCTGTCCCTGAACCTAGATAATGTGCTGATGTCGATAGGCCAAGATTTGTTAAAAGGGAGGCATTATGAATCCACCATCATCTAACGCAAGTATGAAATGATGATTTTGGAAGGACTATAGATGAAATTTGTTTGCAATGGATCAAGGTTTATTTAATGAAAAGGAAAATGACAAGAGGGTAAACAAGCGAACGGAAAGAAAAAGGACAAATCAGCATGTAAGCGAGCTGAATGTCTCTATGAATGGAAATTATGGAAAATGTGAATGGAAAATGTAAGTGGAAAACAAGTGACAATTGGAAGGAAAATGGTGATGATGATGCTTAGCAAAGATGCTTGAATAGCTTGTGAGCTTGGAGAGGAAAAATGATGGCATTTATGGATGATAGAAATGGATTTAATTGGTTCATGTCTCTTGAAATTGGTCGTAGAAAACTAATCATGCATAATTGGCTTCCTTCAATTCTCTGATTTCCCTGGAACCTGAAAATAAACATGGCACGAACATTGCAACAAACTTAAGTGTGTTCAAAAAGAAGTGGTCAATTTCTCTAGGTACATACGGAAAAATTGCATAATTGACAGGTTCATGACGTGTTTTTGTTTAAAATGGTTAGTCCAATTTCACAATTGTGATAATAAATCCAATTTCTAAAAAAAAACATTTTCCTCAATTTATGTTTGAATCATAGCATTTCATACAGATAAAGAAATGTTATTTGCGAAAGCTTAATGATTCCTGTAGAACAATCCTCAATCAAAAATTCATCAATCGATCCTATAGATAAAGCGCCTTCATATTTCTTCTTCTTTCCTGCATCATGCTTGAAAACATAATCATTAGACAAATCCAATAAATTTTGATCATGATTTTCTGATTAAAATGCATTGTTGACAAATAGATCATTGAGTTAAATACAAAGCTGCAGAATTGTTTTTCAGCTGCAGAATTGTTGTTCAACTGCAGAATTGCGCAGTTTCTGTAGCTAAAATCCTAAACAGACAATTAAGTACACACAGCTATGCATTTTTGTTATGAACAAATAACCAGTCCAATATTCAAATTGACCAATGCCTCTTCCAAAAAAAAAAAAAAAAAATAGCAAATAGAACAAATTTTTTTATTTTTTATTTTTTATTTTTTATTAAAAGGACAAGGTAATTATGATCTACCAAAACAAATTAAAAAATAAATAAATAAAATATAGAAAATAGAACATTTTTTTTTATTTATTTATTAAAAGGACAAGGTAATTCTGATCTGCTTTATTTTACCTGTAAACCTTCTTTGGCTAAACAGTGGCAGAGAGATTTCCAGTTTGTTGATGTCATAGCCTTGTTTGTTGTTCTTGTCTCGTGTTTTATGATTCTTTCTTTTGTTTCTTACTTCGACGGGTGTGTAAGTGAACCATCACAACAACTTTTTCTCAATTTGCTCCAGTCACTAAATGAACTTCACATCAATTTTTATGAGAATTTTCCATGGCAATTTTCTTAAAACATGCAATCTAAAAATTAATTAAATATTTACAAAACTAAAAAGTAAAATAGATGTACACAAAAGAAAAACATATATACAAACTAAAATATACATACAAGCAAACATAATAAAAATCATAACAAAACCTATAAATGTACAAATGTTATAGAAAACACTTCATTAAAAAATGACAAAAACAAATATTATATAAAACATATATATACACTTTTAAAAACAAAACATAACAAAAAAAACAACGTAATAAAAAAAAACGAAATTTTCCATGTATAATATTCCATAGTGAAGGCCATCAAATACAAATGTGAGGGCATTGATTGGTTGAGAACCAGCAACAAACAGAACTCCATATCTTACAACCTCCAAGACCGTTGGATCTTTTGTGAATAACTTAGCAAAGGATCCAAATCCTATAAATAGAATCACAACTAAGGCAATACCAGATCCTGCTCCTATCTGAAGAACATTAAGAGCAACCTTTTTGACCCGGATATAGTCCCTTTTGTAAATGCACTAGCAATGAGTGACTATCCAGCAAGTGCTAAAGCATCAGTAAGAAGAGATACTGCCAGCCAAACTTGCAAGCAAATTTGATGGCCAGCCATGAAAATAGGACCCTGCCTAGTGGCCATTGGTGTACCTAATGTCATTGTCACAAGCACAGCTACAGTCCTTCCTAGAAAAAACCTGCTTTTCTTCAAAACGATGGCTTGTGAGAAACAAAAATTTCAAATGGTACTGACTCCAGCGCTCTGTTCTTCTACAAAAGCAATCCAAAGATCAGCATAACTAACTGCCTTCTGCGTAGGGTTTTCCTTCAATTTATATGACTAGGCAGCATTGATCCCAGATAGCATACACGTCAATCATTCTCAAGATCACCAAGTTGCTAATGATACTGCTCAACATCTCCGTGGCGGATCTACCTCCTGTAGATCAGGGAGACTGGATTCTTGGCAGAATGTTTGTAGGAGAAAACCGAATGGCTGCAATTGTCTCTGCATTTAATTAAAAACCGTTTTTCTCATGCAACCTGACAAATAAGGCTCCAAATAACCCCCTGAAATATCTCAAACAGTTACGAATTTTGAGGAAATATCTTGTGCTAAACATAATTCACCCTGTTCTGAGAAAAACCCATGTTTTATATTTTTGAAATTCATTTTCATTTGGTCACAAAATGCGTTTTAAAAATGACATTTTTAGAGCTCTTAAGCATTCTGGCAAATGCTCAAGTAAAAACAATTACTTGCTGGATCTTTCATGTCCACCGCCAAGCATGGATGAGGATGAGGTGGAATCTTTTCAATTCAATAGAATCAAAGTTTAACAACAACATTATTAGGATGGAAATCCAACAGAACCGCATCAATTTTTTTTTGAATGCGCACAATCTCAGCTGTAAAACTCAGTGTTCAACAATCCAAAAGACATGGAAAAGGAAAGTATTCGTGGGCGTAAATTAACTGACGTGCGGTTACCCCCGCTTACACCCACTATATGCATAAATCCTGTCTGTCCCGGGAATTTTAACTCTCTAAGGAATCAAATCTTCAATTCTTAATGAATGGTTTAAGGCCCCTTAATTAACTTCATTATGTGGAAACATTAACTTCATTATGCGGAAACATGTCATTTGACTACACATAGTCTTATCCTTCATTAACCTTTAATTAGGACTTAATTCAACCCACTTTAACCTTGATTAATCCTTAAGCCTCGCATAATAACCATACTGTAGTGTTCTAGCTAGGGTACTAGACTAGACTATATTTATTATCGACCAGGATGTGTAAGCTTAGAGGCATGCGTCTAAAGTATATAGACATAAAGGATTGTTGGCTAAGTGGTTATGATGTAGGTCACAGTACTTCTTTACGGAAGATTGGGGTATGTTACCTATCATGCAAACACTCAGGTCACTCTGCTAACATACCTGATTACAATAATATCACTAAATGCTTTTACCAAATTAAATACTGAACCTAAACACTGTGTATCACTGCAAACCAAGTTTTTGATCTCCTTACAGAGACATCACACATAAAACCCCTGTTCAACAAACACCCAGCATTCACTAATATTTACACAAGGTAAAAATATACAGAGATCATAAATGGATTTTGAAATAAAAATAAAGTTCATGACATTGCTTTTAAAAGACACGCAGGGATCGAATCCCTTACAGGACACGCTTCAAGATCTCAGTGATGACTGTTCAAGCATTACCATAAACGCAAACCATATACATTCAATTGAAATCAAGAGCTATTGAAATTGAAAACCAATCGTAACTACTGTGCAAACCATATGATACCCTAAGTGCGAATAAAACGAAAAGGACAGTATACCGGTTTAACGCAGGGCCCGTCCGCGTTCCAGAGGTATACTGGACTATATTCAACCGACTATCAAATCAATGCACAAGACACGAGTCGTAACTGTAACTGGATTCTTAGTATTAAGTTCAAAAACTCTGTTTCAGAATGATACAACGATTAACCATCGTTCATTACATTGAACTGTATTTACATATGTCTATTACAACCATGTCATTTCGAAAATGAATGTACATTCGGAATATGGCTGTTGCCGCTTTTACTACATCGAGATTTTCAAAATGTTTCTATCCTAACTGATTTCAAAAAGAACAAAAACTAAATCAAATTAGAATGCGCTGTTGTTGCTGCCTTTGTCGCCAGTGTGCCATGCTTTGACCTGTGTTGACTGCGCATGTAGGAGGGTCGATTCTGCTGTGGGATAGGTATTCGTCCATGTTTGGACATTCTACTTTTCATCCATGCCTTTCGCTCCAGCCTAGCTGTTGTGCCACATGTCAAACAATGAGCTAATTACAGGATGTTGGAACTTCCTGTAACCATTTCACCAAAAACTTCTAATTCTTTAACATAAACTTCCTAAATCAATTTCAATGCATTTTAATAACTATAGGACTATTAACTAATCAACTTTCAAGGATTCTAAGAGATATATGATGAAAAGGAATGGGAAAATGATATGTTTTAGGAGGAAAAATGGGGTCATGGGATGATACCAACATCTCTCCCCGACTTAAGGAATTAGCATGTCCTCATGCTATCCCCGAAGTGCTTCCCTTGAACTCTGTCCCTGCCTGGATCTCTATTGCCTTGAGCAATGCGTCCACATTCTTTTTCACCTGGTTATCTTTCTGACCCTTGAGCTCCTGCTTTAACCTTTTGTATTTTTCTTTGAGGGTCTTCTTTTGATTGTACCACTTAGTGGCCCAGTTAGAAATCTCCATTTGCTCAGCCTCCAGTTCACTGATTCTCTCCCTTAACTTTTCATTCTTCTTCTGAGTTTCTTTACTCTGCGCCCAGAGCATTTCATTTTCTCTCTTGATAAATTTTTCTAGCATATTAGCCTCCATGAGCTCTTCCTTTAATTCTTGAATTTGTTTCTCCAATTTCTTCTGTCTCTTAATGGGAGGTGGTGAACATTTTTCCTGCTTGTTATTGCTTTCTACCTCTGTATCAACTTCTGGTCCTGGTAGTGAGTGGTCACCACTCTCAACATCCATGTGTGCAGGTGCATTAGATTCAAGCTGGTCTTCTTGTAACTGGGCTTTTGGTGTCCTCCTCGTTCTTCGTGAGTAAGTGGTGAAAATTTTATCTTGTTCGGCCCTCTTAGCATCTTCCTTTCTCATATTCCTGGTCCTTATGCTGCCCACAGGTAGAGGTGTCTTGCTGGCTTTGGATACTGGGATTTCTTCATCAATATCCTTCATGAACTCTGAGTCCTCTTGCACTTCTTCTTTATCTTCCTCATCTCTAATTTGATTAGCAGCTAGGAATTCTTTCCACGGCTTCCCTCTTCTCTGCAATTCATGCTCAATAAGAATTTTAATTAAGCCAAAGTGATATAGGCTCTTGTCTTCATTCCCCTTATGCTGCTGGATAGTCTTGGACATCTTGGTTAAGCTTTGTAATAGAAAATATGGTAGACTGATAACACATTGTTTCTTCAAGTGGAGCAGTAGTTTAATATGGTATAGATAGACAATACTGTAACGGCCTTCGCAGGTTATGAATTTTTGAAGGATGTAGACCATCTCATCCCAGGGATGCATCAACCAACTTCTTGGAACACCTTTCTTCTAGTTAACTGATGAGACTCTGGATCTAGACATAAACTGTGTCCACGATTTCTCTTTAAATTGTTTTGTTTTAAAATACTTCTCCCCTTCTGGACTAATCCCTATTGACTGAGCTATAGTATCCTCTGAAACCCTGAATGAGAAGTTACCTATCAGGGCTTTTTCTCCATTGAAGGTGAAAGCAAATTGCTTGGTAACCTCTTCATTACTTCCATGAAATTTCTCTAAGAATGGTAACCACTGTATCTCTCTGAGAATTTCAATGCAATCTTCATGATATTGTGAACTATCGAACACACTCGGCTCGACCCTATTAGTCATAGTGGCAGAGGGTCGTGCTCTAACCCTTCTCTATTTATGTTTCTACGATTTCAACAAAGAAATTTCAAATTTGTTACCTGGTGTATCGCTTCCCTTAATCTTCAATATGATGCTCGGTCGGTCGATTGTCTCATGACTGTGGTGGGAGTCGAAACAGAGTGGTTATATTTCCCTTTCTCGGCGCTCACTGCTTCCAATCCTCACTGTGTAAGTTGAACCCAAATGGTAATACTTCTTTCGGCGCTCACTGCTTCTGATTCTACTTTGAAAGTCACGGGAAATCAAATGCCAACGTAAGATAACCCGAAAATGATGGTGGGATAACCAGCTGTACTTACTCACAGCGTATTCATTTTTTTTAGAACAGAGGGGTGTTGTACGCTTGCATAGATGTCACCACAAGAGCGCTGGGAGCGTATATATATAATGCTGGGTATGATTTCGGGGAGTCCCTTGAATCACTTGGGTACGTCGGGTGGTGGAGTCATGATTTGGCCGTGTGGAATACAATAGCCAGGCCGCTTTACATTTGTTTCTTTCCCTTTTTATTTAAAAACACAATCCACCACGTGTCCTGTTTCGGTTGGTATGTTGGTATGACTGTAGGATGTATGACAAGGTTGATGTGTTGGTAATGGGTTTAGAAGTATGAATAGGTTGAAGTATGAGAAATGATGAGAATCGGTGGAATAAGGGATGATAGGAAATGTAGGTGTCCTTGAAATCGATCATAACAGTTCACAGTCATCAAATTTACATTAAAAATCAATCTAAGAAATTAAATGTTTAAGAATAAGAAACATATTACTCTTTTGTTGGTTGTTGTTGTATTGACATGCTGAGTAGGACTAGTCCCTTTTGACTGTTCTTTTGCTTGTTGTAACAGGTCCTCTAAGAAAGATTGAATGCACAGGTCCCTTGAGAAAGATTTGAAGATGTAACAGGTCCCTTGAGAAAGATTGAATGCAACAGGTCCCTTGAGAAAGATTTGAAGATGTTCATGCAGCTCCTTATATGTATACAGGTTCATTGAACTTGGGCATTTGATGGAGTCTTGGTGCCCAAATCCTTGTAGAAACTTGATGAAACTCTTGTAGAAACTTGATAAAACTTTGTTGAAGTAGCCCTTGGTGTCAATCTCTTTAACAGGTCCCTTCTGGGTGTCTTAAACAGGTCCCTTTACTGCTGGTGTTGGTAGCATAGATGTCTGGACAGAACAGGTCCCCCTGCATAATGTTTATAACCAGGTCCCTCTGAGATAAAACAATGACAAAACAACTTATTTATTGAAGTCTGGAATGCTGGAACAAGCTGCTTTGGAAATTTACAGTGAAGATATAGGATAAGAAATCTTTAAGAATTTACAATGGAGAGATAAAAGAACAAAATGTTGATGCCTCTCTCCCCGACTAAAATTTTGACTTGTCCTCAAGTCATGATTCAACTGATAAATCAAACAGTGAACAAAAGAAAGAGAATTCATACCCGCCAACGAATTGGTTTTCAAGTAGGAATTCGGGGTTAGAGTGTGCCAGAGGCTGGTTTTCACATCTAACCCATTATATTTTTTTATATTTTTTTTTTAGTTTTTGTTTTATATAAAAAAAAAAAATATTTATATATTTTTTATTTGTTTTTGACTCTGAAATTGAAATAAAAGAAACTAAGGCAGTGATACGGCGGCTGAGGGCTGCAGTATCTCAACCTCTCTTTGCTGAGATAGTGTATGGAGAAAATCTTGCTTGCTGATGGGCTTGGTGTATAGTTTCAGGCGATGACCATTGACAGTAAAGGAGTGACCTTCTCCATCAATAGTTTTGAGCTTGACTGAACCATTGTCGTAAGCCTGAACAATTTCATAGGGGCCCATCCAATGGGTGGTGAACTTGGCTTTATGATCTCTAAATTTTGAGTCAAAAAGTAAAGCCCAGTCACCTGCCTTGAACTGCTTCTTCTTAATATGTGCATCATGCCACTGCTTCCTTTGTTTTTTCATGAGGATTGTGGTTTCCTCTGCTTGCTGCCTCATCTCATCCAGCTGGTTCAATTGCTGAATTCTTTCTTTTTGTGCTTGGTCCAAATCAATTTGTAAATCTGCAGCCAGTTTAAAAGTATGTATTTGGAACTTAATAGCAAGCATTACCTCTTTGCCGTACACCAATTGATATGGTGTAAATCCGGTAGTATCTTTCCAGGTAATCCTGTAAGCCCAGAGTGCATCTTTGAGCTTCTCTTCCCAATTTTTCCTGTTCATTGCAACAGTTTTAGTAATGATGCCTTCCAAGGTTTTGTTTGTTGATTCCACCTGCCCATTGGCCTGTGGATGGTAAGGGGTACTTTTCCTATGCTTGATTTGGTATTTGTCTGTGATGTCCTTCACTAGCTTTGAGGTGAATTGAGTACCTTGATCAGTCACAATTTCCCTTGGTACTCCATACCTCACAAAAATCTCTTCAAAAAGGAAATTTACTACTGTGTGTTCGGTTGCTCTAACCAGTGCTTTTGCTTCAGCCCACTTTGTGACGTAATCAGTACATACTAAGATGTACTTCTTACCATTGGAGGTTGGGTTAATGGGTCCTATAAAGTCTAGAGCCCATTTGTCAAATGGCTCTAAGTGAACTTGGGGCTGAAGGGGCATCTCATCGGTAGCTGTGGGCCTGCCCATTCTTTGGCAGTTGTCACAACTCTTTACATACTTCTTGGCATCCTTGAAAATGGATGGCCAGTAGTATCCAAGAGTAAGAACTTTGAATGTTGTCCGCTTCGCTGCAAAATTCCCACCACACGGTTCATCATGGCAAGATTTTAAAATATCAATTACCTCATCATTTCTTACACATCTTCTAATAATCATATCATAACCAGTGTAAAATAAATCGCCATTAATCCATGAATATCTAGCACTTTGTTTGACTAGTCTCTTCCTTTCCTTTGCAGTAAAGTGTGGAGGTGTCCTTCCTGTAGACAAATAATTGGCCAAATCAGCATACCAAGGAGTTACTATGGAAATTGCAAATAAGTTTTCATCTGGAAAAGAATCTTCAACTGGAACAACCTCACCTGGATTTTGCAGTCTAGAGAGAAAATCTGCCACCTGGTTCTTTTTGCCTGGTCTATCTAACACTGTGATGTTAAATTCCTGTAACAATAGTAACCATCTGGTAACTCTGCCACTAGTTATTGGTTTATTCATTAAATGTCTAATGGCCGAATGATCAGTATGTACAAAGACCTCATAACCAGTTATGTAATGTCGGAATTTATTCACAGCATAAATGATAGCAAGTGTTTCCTTTTCTGTAACTGTATAGTTTAACTCTGCAGGTGTTAGATTTTTACTAATGAAATAAATGGCATAAGTACAAGATTCCTCTTTTTGGCCTAATGATGCACCTACTGCAGTGTCAGATGCATCTGTAAAGATATGAAATGGTAGGCTCCAATTAAGCCCTCTCAAGACTAGTGCGGTTGATAATTTCTTTTTGAGTTGTTCGAATGCTTGTTGGCAGTTCTCATTCCAGTTGAAAAGTACATCTTTGGTTAGAAGTTTAAACAAAGGTAAAGCTATCTTACTAAAATGTTCAATGAATCTTCTGTAGTAGCTTGCATACCCAAGGAAACTTCTTACCTCTCTCTGATTCTGTGGAATTGGCAAATCAGCAATGATCTGGATCTTTGCTGGGTCAACCTGGATGCCTTGAAAAGAAATATAGTGGCCTAACACTATCCCTTCGTTTAACATCATAAAGCACTTTTCATTGCTGAGGGACAGGTTAGCTTCAATACATCTTTTCAAAACTCTCTCAAGATTTTCTAATGCATGTTCAAATGAATTGCCATATACTGAAAAATCATCCTTGTAGACTTCAACACAATCATGAATTAAATCAGCGAAAATAGCTAACACAGCTCTCTGAAATGTAGCTGGAGCGTTACAAAGTCCAAATGGCAAAACATTGTAAGCATAGGTGCCCCAAGGACAGGTGAATGTGGTTTTGTCCTGGTCTTCAGAGGCGATCCTGATCTGGTTGTAGCCACTGAAACCATCAAGAAAAGAAAATGATGATTTGCCAGCTAGGGTGTCTAACACTTGGTCAATAAATGGCAGTGGGAAATAATCTTTGAGCGTTGCTTTGTTCAACTGTCTGTAATCAACACAAATGCACCACTTACCATTTTTCTTGGGCACTATAGCCAATGGGGATACCCACTGACTGTCAGAAATAGGATATATAAAATTAACTCTCAAAAGTTTTTGCAGTTCCTCTCTGACAATATCTTGGAGCATGGGGTTCATTCTTCTCTGTGGTTGCCTCACTGGTTTAATGGTGCTATCTGTATAGATATGGTGAGTGCATGTGTCGGGGTGAATCCCATGCATATCGGTGTAGTCCCAAGCAAAGGCTTTTTGGTATTTTCTCAAGAGTCTAATCAATTTCTCTTGTTGAGATGAGTCTAGGTGATTGCCTATGTTCAGAGTTTTCCCTGGACTAATCTCTATGATCTGACTCTGTGTATTGGTGATGGATTGAACTGGAAAAATGTCGTGAAATGTAGTTTGCAAAGATTGGATGGTGCATGTTTCCTGAAAGTTTTGGGCCAAAAGTACATCTGCAGCATGATATTGTTCACTTCTCAAATTTTCAGACATATCAGGTTGAGAAAGGAATAATTCTACCAAATCATTATTGTCTTGTTCCTGGAAATCATAGATTTGGTCAATGCTAAAAACAGATTGTACTTCTTCTTTATCATTAAATTTATCATCAAGCCACAAATTGTGTGTTACTGCTGGTGATTGTGCCGATGGATAAAGGGTGAGTTGTTTTCTTTCGGTCCCTCTTGAAATGATCATGTTGCCCGATCGACATCCTATGAATGCATCAGCAGTCGCTAACCATGGTCTACCAAGGATGATAGGGTGTCCTCCTAAATTGGATTTGGGTTGAAGGACTAAGAAATCCACTGGATACTCCCAAGAGTCCAGTGAGACAATGATGTCTTCCAAAATCCCTTCAGGAATGACTTTAGACCTATCAGCTAGTTCTAGAACAATCGTGGTATGTTGCAAATTTATGAGCTGGAGTGTTCTCATGGTTTCAAGAATCATGACATTGATTGCGGCTCCAAGATCTATCAAAGTGTTTGGAATCCGTATGTTGTTAATGATGGTGGTCACTTTGTGGATGCCAGGATCAACATACTTCTCCATGGAGATGGTATTGGTCATAAGGCCTGCTAAATTTCCTAAAACATGAATGGTTTGAGGATCAATCCTTTTTCTAGCAGGCTTCTTGAGGCACATGTCTTTAATGGCTTTGGTATAGATAGGAATGTCTTTTATAGCTTGCAGCAGTGGAATTTTTATGTAGACATTCTTGAGTTCATCTAAGACATCAAACTGTGGTATTGACAGTGGTGGTTTTATTTGGACCAATCGGTCTGGAAAAGGTGGATGCAGTGGTTGCATCTGTTTTTCTTTGGTATCATTGTTTGGTTTTGTTTGATTTGTCATTTCATTTTCCTTTTCTGAGTTTTCTTCTTGCTTATCTGTTATTGGAGAATCTTTGTGGAGCACCCTACCAGACCTCAAATTAATGTTTTGCAAAGGCAGTGTGGAATATGAGGTTCCTTCTTCTACATTATAGGCTGGCCTCTCTGCTCTATTATTCGGATTTGGGACAGTTTGAGCAAGAATTTGAGTGGGTCTGGGAGGTTGTGAGTTAGCTGGAAATTGCAGTTGTGGTGCATTTATTGGTGGAGGAGCAGGCAGTGCTTGTTGAGGAGGTTGGGGCTGATAGACAACTTGCTGAGGATACTGCTGATATGGTTGAGAATGTGATGGATACGACTGTTGGTATTGTTGATATGGTTGTGAGTAAGGTGGGTATGATTGAGGATATGTATGATAAGATTGGGAGTACTGTTGAGACGGTCTCCATTGGTGTTGTGGTTGGTTTTGGTGCTGCCATGGCATGGGTACATTCCATGAGTTTTGTGCATACATTTGATCATTCATAGGAAATTGCAGATTTTGATTTGGAAACATACCTTGGGGTGCTGGCCTTGGCTGCCATGGTCGCTTTGTGCCCATGTAATACACGTTTTCCATCTCTGTATTGGCTGCCATATTACAGTTCTACAAAACTTTAACTTTAGGACAGTTAAACATATCATGATGTTCAGTACAGAAAGCACAAACTTGGATGTTCTCTAGAGGGCAATCTTTTAATGCATGTTTCTTTCGGCATTTTGGGCAGAAGATAGCCATGATATGATCTTCATCTTCTTGTTTCTTCTTGGCTTTTAAAGTGTCAATTTGGTTCCCTAGAGTGCTTAACAGATCTGTTTTAAACTCTTCTAAAAGATTCCCTATTTCGGCCCTTGTGACACTTGCAGAGGCAGATTTTGTGACCCTTGATGACAGGCTTCTCTTTCCCATTTTAGCTTTACTCCTTGAATACTTTTCGCACAACTCAGCGATTTCTTCAAAGGGTAAGGAAGAAATGTCACCTTTGCCCATCAAGTTGAGATCATCCATGTATTCCTCTCGGATACCTTTCAAGAATATTGTGCGGACCAGATCAGGAGGCATAGTTCGGTGTTTAGATTTTTGTAAGTTGTAGACAAACCGTTCTAAATATTCCTCTAAGGTTTCATCCTCTTGCTGACTCATTCTAAAGATGTCATCTTTAGAGTCTTTGGATCTGCAATAAGGCTGATATTTCCTTAGAAATATTCTCCTCATGCCATCCCAATCAACTATAGCATGCTCACCTAGCCTCATGAACCATTTTAAGGATGATGCCTTTAATGTCGCTGGGAACAATCTAAGCCTATGGGCATCATCTGTATAGCCATAAGTTCGACATACAATGTCAAACTCGAACAAGAATGAGTCTGGATCCTCAGAAGCCATACCATAGAAATTCGGTAGCACAGATGGGGGTATGTTTTTCATTTTGATCTCCTCATCCTCCTGTGGTTCATGTATAGGGAACTTAAAAGTTGACTCCTCTTCATCTCCTTGGCGTGGTACTGATCCAGATCCTTCCTCGGCCATTCTAATTGGTCTCTCTGTGTCAGTGTCACTTGGTGGAAAAAGGAGAAAGGAAGATTGTTCGGTAACTGTACTACTTTCTCCTTGTGTAGAAGGTCTAGGAAAGTGCTTCTTCTGCGATTTATGTGTGAATAAAGTTTCCCTCTCAATAAGAGTAAGTTTCTGTCCTGAATAAAATTTTTCTTCCAATGTTTGGATAACTTCCTCGGCTGGTGTTGTATTCCCTAGAGAGTCTGCTCCTGATGATGATGGGTTAGTTTTTAGATGGTGGGGGGTTTTTACAAATCTACCTTGACTGTCTCTAAATCTAGGCATAAATGAACATGATTTCTAACTGTGTTTTTGTTTATTTTTGTGTGTTGAAATTTTTTTTCTTTTTGTCTGAATCCTTTAAGTACGCCTCCCCGGCAACGGCGCCAAAATGTAGTGTTCTAGCTAGGGTACTAGACTAGACTATATTTATTATCGACCAGGATGCGTAAGCTTAGAGGCATGCGTCTAAAGTATATAGACATAAAGGATTGTTGGCTAAGTGGTTATGATGTAGGTCACAGTACTTCTTTACGGAAGATTGGGGTATGTTACCTATCATGCAAACACTCAGGTCACTCTGCTAACATACCTGATTACAATACTATCACTAAATGCTTTTACCAAATTAAATACTGAACCTAAACACTGTGTATCACTGCAAACCAAGTTTTCGATCTCCTTACAGAGACATCACACATAAAACCCCTGTTCAGCAAACACCCAGCATTCACTAATATTTACACAAGGTAAAAATATACAAAGATCATAAATGGATTTTGAAATAAAAATAAAGTTCATGACATTTCTTTTAAAAGACACACAGGGATCGAATCCCTTACAGGACGCGCTTCAAGATCTCAGTGATGATTGTTCAAGCATTACCATAAACGCAAACCATATACATTCAATTGAAATCAAGAGCTATTGAAATCGAAAACCAATCGTAACTACTGTGCAAACCATATGATACCGTAAGTGCGAATAAAACGAAAAGGACAGTATACCGGTTTAACGCAGGGCCCGTCCGCGTTCCAGAGGTATACTGGACTATATTCAACCGACTATCAAATCAATGCACAAGACACGAGTCGTAACTGTAACCGGATTCTTAGTATTAAGTTCAAAAACTCTGTTTCAGAATGATACCACGATTAACCATCGTTCATTACCTTGAACTGTATTTACATATGTCTATTACAACCATGTCATTTCGAAAATGAATGTACATTCGGAATATGGTTGTTGCCGCTTTTACTACATCGAGATTTTCAAAATGTTTCTATCCTAACTGATTTCAAAAAGAACAAAAACTAAATCAAATTAGAATGCGTTGTTGTTGCTGCCTTTGTCGCCAGTGTGCCATGCTTTGACCTGTGTTGACCGCGCATGTAGGAGGGTCGATTCTGCTGTGGGATAGGTATTCGTCCATGTTTGGACATTCTACTTTTCATCCATACCTTTCGCTCCAGCCTAGCTGTTGTGCCACATGTCAAACAATGAGCTAATTACAGGATGTTGGAACTTCCTGTAACCATTTCACCAAAAACTTCTAATTCTTTAACATAAACTTCCTAAATCAATTTCAATGCATTTTAATAACTATAGGACTATTAACTAATCAACTTTCAAGGATTCTAAGAGATATATGATGAAAAGGAATGGGCAAATGATATGTTTTAGGAGGAAAAAGGGGGTCATGGGATGATACCAACACATACCCGCTCTTAACTTTGGTTAATGTGGACTTAACCCATAAACCTTTATCCCCTTTAATTCTATTATAACCCTAGTATAATGGGAATATACACAAACAAACGAAAACTTACATTTTCCGCTTTTCCATAGCCTTGGCATGTTTATCGATGCTTACCTTTATCAGGCTCATTATCCACCGTAGATTTCCCTCCATCAGATCTGATGGTTGATGGGAAAACCCCACTCCGAACACATAAGCCGAACTTTAAATAATAATGAACCGCGTTCATAAACCGTCGGGTCCACACATCAAACACACCTCCGCAGCGCGGCTCCTTTTTTTCTCAGATCGTCGATCAAACAACTTGCACGGCAATCCTCCTCCGTCGATCAACTTGTGCTAGATCCAACGACTATCAGAGATTTCAGGTGGACAAATAGCATGGAGAATACCCACCTGATAAAGTGGTTTTCTCTCTCCACCCTCGTGCTACATGTCAATCGATGAGTGGAATCGGGTGACTCCCTCCTATTACCACTTACCGCTTATTCTCAACCTGAAAAACCATTCCCGCTTTTCTCTTTGACTAATGCTCGAGCTTGTTAGCACTCGATGACCGTAGATCTTCTACCATCGACGGCTGCGATGCTCCTCCAGATTCTTCTTCCACCAGCGCTTCCAGTTAATCTCCACCGTTCATTCCTTAACTCAATCCTACTCAATTTAATCTTGGCCACCCAATTCCTTCAACCTCATCCGTCGATCTCCAAGATCCAACGGTTCCCATCCATCGACGACTTGCTTCTTCGTTCATCCCTTTACTTTGACTTTACTTCGTTTCTTCAGTGTTTTTCTGTTGTTTCAAGTTTTCTTCAAAGGTTTCGTACTTCCGCTTCCGCTGTTCAACACACTCCTGAGCTTGACCTCTGCGAATTCTCACATCGCAGTCTCTTCAGAGCTTCACTTTGATCCTTAAACTGGATTCAAAGACCCACTATGATTCCTCTGAATCATTCTCCTCCTCTCTGTAGTTCTACAGAACTCTGCCTGCAACCTCTGTTACAGAACCTACGAATTCACATATAATTCATTCCTTAAATACTCATTTCATACACTTACACGGTTATGGAATAAACCTTTGTATATATAAGTATAAACAACTGAATACATATCGAGACTCTCTGTCTCTCAGGCCTGATCTTCAATATCAGTGGCCTCTGTTTACAACTCTGCCCGTGGGCTTACAATCACACTCTAACTGGCTAGTCTGGCTGGCTCGCTGGCTAACTAACTTATCCAACTTCCCTCTTTTTTTCTTTTCAATACATTATTAGCAGTTTCTTTACAGTTGAGGAACTGTTCCTCTGTTACTTTTCAGTTGCTCAACAGTTTCTTCAAACAAGTTCCTAACTAATCCTAACTTGATCTGTTTGCCTAATTTAAAAACTAATAATGGCTGAGTCAGCCTTAATGTTAAACAAACCACTAAATAGATTCGCTTGCTAAGAAAAAAATATTGTTTTACATGAAATTTTACAATGGCCCCTTCTTGGCTAACGTCTAGACCCTTAGGTCCAACTAGATACTTCGAGCTTGATCTTTGAGAGCCAATGCTCTTGCATCAAACTCCCAGAGTTGATAACATTCATGATCTCCTAATCATGTGACTTCATGTGTTGATAGGAAACCTCCAGGGTCCCAAACTTTGGTTTGTAGCTGTCTGAATGCTTTGCACCTTCATTGTTGTTGTATGTCACCTGTCTTCTATTTCATCTTCCTCTCCTTGTCAATCAGTTTCAAGTTCTCATTGATCATTCTTCATGCTGCTATCAACCTCTCCATATGGACTGCTTCAACATTAACTTCCATAACTCTTCAATCTCCATCTCTAGCATTTATTTGGGCTGGTCTATATTCTGCCATTCATTGTTACCTCTTTTCTCTGCTTCTAGTTGTTGCTATTGTCCACTAACTCTTCAAATTGTTGTTGGTTACTTCCACCGTGTAGTTACTGGTTCCTTACTTGTTCCTCGCTTTTTCTTGATGCCTCCCTTTCATCCTTACCCTCTTTCACAGTTATCTCTGTCTGCACTGAATTCCGACTTTCCAGCATTCTCTCCAGCAATTGAACATCTTTGTTCCATGGATTAAATTCTTCCATAGAATCTTCTTCTTTCATTTTTATTTGGCTGCTCATCTGTGCCAAATTTCCTCCAGCATTTGCAACTATACCTGCACTCACAAAATAATTATTAAAATAGAAAACATAAGGCCTCAGTGCCTCTTCTTCCTTTGGCAACACATCAGTATGCTACTCTGTTTTCTCCTCCTCTATCAGCATATCAGTCTACTGATTTGAATTCTCAAAAGAATTCATGAGACTATCAGTTAGTCTCTCCTCCACATCATCCGTTCCAAGGATGTCTCCTCGCTCAGGTTCACAATAGTGAACTTCTTCTTCTGCAATTTCCTTGTAATCTTCGCTGGAAACCTAGCTCCCGCTCCCGCTGGCGATTTCAAACCACCTGCGCGCTTGACTGGTTCGTGGCCCTGCCTGGCAGGCTGCAGCCAGTCCCTGCCCCCTCCGTCTGCATCGCTTCCTCCTTCAGGCCTCCCGCCCCTTTCCCGCTGGTCCCTTCCTTGGGCTCTTGAGCTAGCTTCTCAGTCCTGAATGGCTGAGAACGCCCCCCCTCCCCCTAACCCTGAGAATCATGCAGAACTTTTTGCCTCTATGCTCCCAGGCAACGCAGCAGCAAAACCTCGTCCTTCTGTCTCTAAGTTCATCAAGAAGCTGGATGAAATCCCAGAGGTATCTCTTCCCCCATCTCTGCCAAGGAAATCAGCAATCACTCTCGCTGAAAGAGGTTTAGTTGGCCAGTTCACTGGCCTGTGGCCCTCCCCAAGAACAGTCCAAAAATGGGTGGAGCGAAACTGGATCACAATGACACAAGGGAAAATAGCCATCAGATTCTGTGGAAGGGGCTACTACACATTCATTTTTGAAACCAAGGAGGACAGGAATCTAATATTCAGAAACGGCCCCTATTTCATGGACCAAAGAGGCCTCTATCTGAACAGATGGACCCCAGACTTCGACCCAGAAATGGACATCCCAAGTGCAGTTCCAGTTTGGGTCCGTCTCCCTCATCTGCCGCTACATTGTTGGGGAGACGAATCAGTGAAGGCCATCGGGAACGCAGTAGGCAAATTCATAGACAGATCTGAGCCAAGGGAAAACATGCATGCATGCGCAAGGATATGTGTAGAAGTTGACTTGGGGAAAGGCCTTCCAGAAGCCATAAAGATCAAAGTCGACCAATGGACGCACATCCAACAGCTGGACTATGAGCAGCTGCCCTTCAAATGCAAGGTATGTCACGAATATGGACACTTTGCGAATAGATGTAGTAAAAATAAATCAAATGAATCCACTGAAGATGAAGAATCACCAAATGACCAATGGGAACATGTAAAAAGGAAAAAACCTTCTCATCCTCAAGGGACTAGCTCCAAGCCTCCTCTGAATAACCCCCTCCCTCCCCCTCCCCCCCTTGATAGCTCAGCTCCCTCCATCCCTTCCACCTCCAACCCTTTTGAATCCCTGGCATCGGAAGATCCTTCCTCCCCTCCCTCCTCCCCTCGCACCACCCTAGCTGTCATTTCATCTCAGATCCCTCAGCCTTCTCCGCCCCCGACCATTGAAAGAATCCTCACCAGAAACAAACTGAAAGAGACCTCTCTTACCTCAGAACCTCCAAGAAAAGCAGGCCGAAAATCAAACAAGGAACTTCGAGACGAGGCAGCCGCAAAAGAGATGGCCATGGGAGCTCAACAACCAATGGACACCTTTCTAGACAGGCAAAAAGGAAGTGGGGAAAAAACCGAGAGAGGTGGATCTCACCAAAAATATGGTAAATGATGAATATGGTCTCTTGGAACTGTAGGGGAATGGGCTCCTCTCTAAAAATAAATGCAATCCGGGACTTAATTAATCAGGAGCAACCAGACTTTCTCCTCATCCAGGAGACCAAAACATCAGAACAAGATTTTCAAAAGCAAGTGAAAAGATTCAAAAATTTTGAAGGTTATTCAATAGGATCAGAAGGAGTCTCTGGAGGCATTGGAACCCTCTGGAACAGGAACAAATGGACTCATATCAACCTCAAAGCGTGCAACTGGTGGATCAAAACCGAGCTCAGACAAAAAGCTTCTCAAGAAATATTCAGCATATATAATATCTACGCACCAAATCATTATCGGGATAAAGCAAGATGTTGGGAATCATTAACTCTGGAACTACAGTCCCTTAATGACAGTAAAATAATTTTGGGCGGAGATCTGAACCTTATAAGAAACGTGGAAGAAAAACTTGGGGGGAAATACTATGCAGATCCCTCCAGAGAGGCATTGGAGGACATAATCCAGACTCACAACCTTTTAGACATCCCTCCCTCCAACGGGAAATTTACATGGAGTAATAAAAGAATAGGCAGCCATAACATTAAAGAGAGGCTAGACAGGTTTTTATTGCAGGAAGGAATCATAGCAAGCTTCTCCTTCATCAAAAGCAAAATCATCCAAGCCTCGGCCTCCGATCATAAGCCAGTAGCGATCAGCATGGAAAGAGGGAGAAATTTGGGGCCCCTCCCCTTCAAGTATAATAAAATCTGGGATCAAATTGAAGATTTTCGCTCCCTGGTTCAATCGCATTGGGCACTGGAAGTCTGGGGGTCGCCTCACTATGTATGGGAAAACAAATTAAAGTCTCTTAGAACAGCTATCAAACAGTGGGCCAAGGTGTACGCTGCCACAGAAAAAAAGAAAAAAACTGATCTCCTCATGCAAATGGAGAAGTGGAATAAAGACAAGGAGAACATTCAACCCTCCAATGAAGATCTCAGCCATGAAAAGGAAATGTTTAGAGAGCTCTACAGACAAAATCGAATAGAAGAAGAGGAACAAAGACAAAAGTCAAGGTGCATATGGCTAAGGGCGGGCGACAAAAACACAGCCTTCTTTCATAACAATATAAAAATCAGACGTGCAAGGAACCAGATAGACAAAATCGAGGTGGATGGACAAGAGCTCAGTGACCAAGATGAAATAAAGGAGGCTGCCTTTAGCCATTTTAAATCCCTCCTAACAGCAGGCCCTCAGCAACAGGACAGCTCCGCCTTCCTCAGTGCTATAGAGAACAAAATATCAGATCTACAAAACAGAAACTTGGATCAGGAGGTCACAGAAGAGGAGATCAGGGAGGCGGTTTTTAGCATGCAACAGGACAAGGCCCCGGGGCCTGATGGTTTCACGGTGGCTTTTTATAGAAATCACTGGGATACTATCAAAAAAGATTTTGTGCGGATGGTTAAAAATGTCTTCAGAAATCACAAGATGGGAGACAACACAAAATCCTCTCATCTGGCTCTCATCCCAAAGGACATCAACCCTCGCTCCTTTGATCGCTTTCGGCCAATCTCCCTCTGCAATGTGTCCTACAAGATTGTAACCAAAATACTGGCCAACAGGCTCAAAATGCTTCTCCCCCACTTAATATCAGCAAATCAAGGAGGATTTGTCCCCCACAGACAAATCACAGACAATGTAATCCTTATTCAAGAGGAAATCCACAGCAACCTCAGCAGGCAGGAGCGAGGAATGATCATCAAACTCGACATGGCAAATGCCTTCGACAGAGTCGACCACCATTTTTTAATTCAAGTTCTGAAAAAGTTTGGGATATCAAACAACTTTATAAGCACTATCTCTCCAATCCTTGGACTGCTCCTTTGATAAATGGTCGACCTAGCAGGTATTTCAGAAGCACCAGGGGATTGAGGCAAGGCTGCCCCCTCTCCCCGTTTTTATTCATCATCATGGCTGAAACTCTAAGCATCCACTTAGAAAATCTTCGCAAACAAAAATTGATAACAGGTATTGGAATAGAAAGAGGGATCAAAGAGATCAATCACTCGCTTTTTGCGGACGACACCTTGCTCATCGGAGGAGCCTCAAGCACAATGGCAAAAAGGTTCAAGAAAGTTCTGGATGCCTTCCTAGCTGCCTCTGGAGGGAGGCTGAACAACATGAAATGCAAGATCTACACTTGGAATGTTCCTGAACAAATCCAACAAAGAATTTCCTTGATCCTGGATATTCCAGTACAAAGGAACTGGAGCTTTTTTTCATATCTAGGCCTACCTCTTGCAAAAGAAACAGTGAAGACTGAAATATGGGTTAAACACATAGAGAAAATGAGAGGCCTCCTTCAAAGTTGGGGAGTCTCTTGGTTAAATCTGGCCGGCAGATCGATCCTCATAAAAGCTGTACTCTCTGCTCTACCTATCTTCCAATATGCGACCACTCTGGCACCTGCCAGCACCCACAAGCACATGGAGTTATTAATGAGAAGCTTCTTATGGAAGGGGGGTAAGCAAGACTCCAAGAAATTCAGCCTTGTCAAATGGGATCAAGTCATCCTCCCCTACGACAAAGGTGGGCTTGCTATCAAAATCCCGAGTTTTTCAAATCGGGCTATGGGATTCAAACTCATCTGGAGATTTCTCAATGACAAAGGATCCTGGTGGGTGGAAGTTCTGAAGAAGAAATACCTGAATGGCCCTTTTTTTAATCTACTTTCAGACCCAATAATTGAAAGACCTTGTACCCCGGTTTGGAAGTTAATCAAAAAAGTCCTCCCCCAGTTTAGAGAAAACATTTCCAAAGTTCCTGGAAGCGGCAAGGAAGTTAATATATGGACTGACAAGATCATGGGAACAAGACCGAGAAGTCACACTCAAAATTTCAGGCCTCTGCAAAGCTGGATGGAAGCAAACCATCTAACATCATTATTTCACATTTCAAATTGGGATCAAAATAATTGGCAGGGCTGGAAGGACATCCAAACCCCCAATGAACTCAAAGAGCTATGGCATAACCTTAAGGTCTCTCTTACAGGCGCAGCTCCCACTCATAGAGAGAAGGAGGACAGGTACATATGGGACCCAAGCGGGGGGAAATACACTGTAAAGGAAGGTTACAAATTTCTTCAGGAATCCACCCAGGTAACTAAATGGAAACTTTCCACAGCTGTCTGGAATTCTGAATGTATTCCCAAAGTCAAACACTTCAACTGGACCCTTCTCAAAGGAAAGGTGCTCACGGCAGAAAACTTAAGGAAAAGAGGGATTCTGGGGCCTTCAATCTGTTGTTTCTGTCGCGCTGAGGAGGAGAGCAGCCATCACATTTTCTTACACTGCCCTCTTATTCAAAGTTGCTGGTCACAGATAGTCAAACCAATGAAAATTGAGGGGACCTTTGATCAAATAACCAATCTTCAGGAACACTGGACAAGAAGCTATCCTTTTCCCAAGAAAGGCAAAAATATCATCATCCGCATATGGAAGTGTATCCCGGCCACTTTGAGCTGGCAAATCTGGTTGTCAAGAAACAATTGCACCTTCAATGAAAAGAAGCCCAACATCTCCAGCATTCTGGCTAAAACAACAGCGCTCATATCAGAAACAATAAGTGCTAACTTGGCAGCACCTCCAGACCAATCCAACTGGAACAAAGAAGAGCTAGAATGGTTCAACAAATTCAACATCAACTACAGCAGCAACCTCCTAATCCACCCCACCTCCAGCTCGAAGAGAATCCTATGGAAGCTCAGGGGCACAAGGGAAGAAGTAAACAAATGGCTCCAAGAACAACAACGACACTCCTTGCACTTCGATGGGGTAGCCAAAAACAATCCGGGCAGAGCCGGCGTAGGAGGCATCATAAAAGATACTCAAGGCAAAATATTGGTAAGATATGAGTGGGGTCTGGGCCAAATGACAAACAACCTTGCAGAGGCATACAGTTTATATCTAGGCACACTAATTTTGAACAGGCTGAGAATTAAAAACCCAATCATAGTGGGAGACTCAGCTATTGTAATAGCAGCAATGGTGGAGGGAACAAACTTTAAAAAAGAAAACCTCAACAATGTTAAGTTCAGGATTGAATCGAATCTCAAAGAAATGGGAAGAACGACTTTCAAACATGTACTAAGGGACAACAATGTTGAAGCAGACTTCCATGCCAGCCAGGCATCCAATCGACACACAGGCCAAGTCAAGGAAAATGATTTCTGCTACGAAAAATCTATACCGTAACTGGAACAGCTGCCAGTTCAAATCTCGGGCAAGTCATTGTAGCATCCAAGAGAATCTCCGGTCTATCACTTCTACCCCTCCTTCAGGCGATATCTGGCAAATTCCAGTCCTTTCACACGCAGCATCTCAGGCCTCGAAATCCGACCTATCACTCCAAGCGCACATCAGAAGCACGCTCATCTCTTGGCATGCGTACAGAGGCACTATTCTTGGAGTTCAGCTCAAGAAGCGCAGTCACAGACGAGATAGTTCTTCTCTCAATCCAAGTGGGAGACCGAACCTCTCAGTCCAAAGGGAAGACAGCAATCTCAAAGCTCGGATCATCGCACTCAGATCGGCTGTTCCTCAACCTCAAGACAGTTCGGTAACTTTCAGATTTTGGTTTTTCACTATTTCATCTTTATCTCCTCTGATATTTGTTGTTTCTCACTCCGCTGATCAGGCCCCCTCCTCACTCAGAACAACGCCCTGTTTTTCCTTATTTTCTACCCGTCTTTCTGCTGGGAGATCTCCCATTCTCAGCGCTATATCTCCCCCGCTAGCCTCTTCCCTTCCCTCTCTTGAGCAGATCCCCTCCACTCTCAGGCCTGTTACCCTTCTTTTCCCTTCATCCCCGTCCTTTTGCGCCTCTGAAATGGCTGAGAACCAGGACCACAGCGTCCCTGCAGACCTCCCAGAAAATCAAGAAACGCCTGAGAACCCTTTGGACAGAGTTATCACTAACAGCAACTGGAAAGAAAGAAGTTCAGTATGATGACTCCGTTAATCAGTTCTAATAATCCCTTTAATGACCAGCCAAATTTGCTTTCTTGCAGGTCTGTTTGTTAGGCTTTACAGTCGCTATCTCTTCCAATCTATCCTTCTCAAGTTTATCCACAAGAAGTCAGGGCCTGCGTGCCTATTTTGGACTTCTCTAACGCTTCTCTTATCCATCTATGTAAACAGTTTCAGCTCCAAGCTTTTTTATAATATATAAGTATCCGACCCTGTTAAAAAAAAAAAATTCCTTGTAATCTTCATTAGGTTCTTTCTTCCCTACTGGTGCTTTCAGCCATTTCTCCAGTAGTTCCAATTCTGTCTCCCATTCACTGATCCTTTGATGAGAGTTTAGTCCTTCTTCTTTAATATATTTTGCCTCTTCAAGACCTCCACTTGGTTGCTTGATATCCTTCTCCACTTCTTCTTTCTTTTGGCCATCATCATAAGCCAAACTTTCTTTACTCTTACCCCTTACAATATGTTGAAAAGCAACACTTCTCCCCAACTGTGTATGGACTTTTATATGAGACCTAGCTATCCCATCTTCTTTCAGAACAGAGTTTAGATTCTGCATGTCTTCTTCCTCCTTGATGACAATGTCAGCAAATTGTCCTTCCTCACATGTTCCACCTGCAAACATACACAAGTTATCAAATTTAACACCATAAGACCTCTTGGTCTCACTTGAAGTTTCAGTCTTCAAGTCTTCCTCCTGATACTCACTTATTCTAAGTAATTCTTCCTTCAGTCGAGCATTCATCATTTGCTCTTTCCTCCTCTGTAGCCTATGCCACCTTATCTTTCTTCTCATATGAAAACCACACCTCTGGTCTTCCTCTTTCCTCTGTAACAGTTCCATCAGTACCTCAAGATGGACTATTATCTCAGCCTTCTCCCTCTCATATTCTTCATCAGTCAACTGCTTCCATATGCCATTTGCCTTGGCATCTTCTTTCTTCACTTTTCTTCTGTTGTGGTCTTTCTCAGAACCTCTGTTATGACTATTTGTAGTCATCTTCTTCCCCATCTTCATGAGTTTCTCACACTCACTATGAGCTGCACTAAGCCTCTGCAACAGCAAGTCCTCCCTGTTGCCACTCAACTCACCAAGCTTTCCTCTGAACTTGGCCTTTTGGCAAGCACTGGTTCTCTATCTCTGGAACCTCTTTGAGCACTTTTCTCTGCTCCTTCTAGGCTTCAACTCATCTGCCTCTTCTACAAACACAACTGTCCTCTTGTACTTCAATCACAATTGAAATACTAGGTTCTGACCACTTCTTTTTTCACTCAGAAACTCTTACCAGCTTTCTTCATCCTTTAGCAATTCTACCCACATCCTTTGTGGAATTTCCTTTTTGAGCTGCAACACTACCTTTGCAGTAACAATTCTCCTTCTTGCTACATATTCCTCACTAAGTTTCTTTCCTCTGAGCTTAGTCTCTTAGCATTTATCTGGTTCTTTCCTCTGAAACCAATTTGAGCACTCCTTGCTCTAGGTTGCTGCAATCTTCTCACTGTCCTTTGCTATCACCTATGTATCAATGTTATTTAAAACAAAGACCATTCCCAAGCTTTCAAATGCTTGTTGCTGCCAAATTTCTATGGCCACTTTAAAATGCTTCTGCTCAGCCTCCTTCTGAGAAAACTCTTATCCTCTCTATCCAACTTTCAATTGGATTCTTCAGGTTCACTGCCACTGCATGGCTTCACAAACAGTCTCCATCCATTCTTCATATTTGAATGAATCTCTACTTTCCTCAAGGAAAAAACATCATTTTGTTTTCCTTATGCTTCTGCAATCTCTTCTTAAGAGTATCACTTACTCTTATCTTATCTCATGCCTTCTATTTATCAAATTCAAATAACCCGATCTCCACCTGCCTGCACGATTTCACAAGGCAGTCTGCTTCCACTCTTCAACATTCGAATGGATCTTCATTCTTCCCGAGAAATCAACCGTCGCTTTGTTATATTTTACTATCTGACTTTCTTTTCTGCATTTGCCTCCACCTTTTCATATTTATAATCTGATTTCTTCTCCTCTATAGACCTCTTGTCTGTCTTCTTTCTTCAAAAAAACATAACCTGCTAAGCTTCCTCAAAAAAAAAAAAACTTTAACCCGCTCAGATACAAAATGACGCAAGGTTACCCCCGCTTACACCCACTATATGCTTGTCAAATGCATAAATCATGTCTATCCCAGGAATTTTAACTCTCTAAGGAGTCAAATATTCAATTCTTAATGAATGGTTTAATGCCCCTTCATTAACTTCATTATGCGGAAACATGTTATTTGACTACACATAGTCTTACCCTTCATTAACCTTTAATTAGGACTTAATTCAACCCACTTTAACCTTGATTAATCCTTAAGCCTCGCATAATAACCATACCCGCTCTTAACTTTGGTTAATGCGGACTTAACCCATAAACCTTTATCCCCTTTAATTCTATTATAACCCTCGTATAATGGGAATATACACAAACACACGGGAACTTACATTTTCCGCTTTTCCATAGCCTTGGCGCGTTTATTAATGCTTACCTTTATCAAGCTCATTCTCCACCAAAGGTTTCCCTCCATCAGATCTAACGGTTGATGGGAAAACCCGCTTCGAACACATAAACCGAACTTTAAATAATAATGAACCGCGTTCATAAATCGTCGGGTCCGCACATCAAAGACACCTCCACATGGAAGCTCCTTCCTTTCTCCGTTCACCGATCAAATAACTTGCACGAAAATCCTCCACCGTCGATCAACTCGCTCTAGATCCAACGGCTATCAGAGATTTTTGGCGGACAAACAACACAAAGAATACCCGCCCGATAAAGTGATTTTCTCTCTTCACCCTCGTGCTACGTGTCAATCGATGAGTGGAAGCGAGCGACTCCCTCCTATTACCACTTACCGCTTATTCACAACCCGAAAAACCATTCCCGCTTATAAACCCGCCTTTCTCTTTGACTAATGCCCAAGCTTGTTAGCGCCCGATGACCGTAGATCTTCTACCATTGACTTCTGCGACACTCCTCCAGATTCTTCTTCCGCCAGCCCTTCTAGTTAATCTCCATCGTTCATTCCTTAACTCAATCCTACTCGATTTAATCTTGGCCGCCCAATTCCTTCAACCTCATTCGTCGATCTCTGAGATCCAACGGTTCCCATCCATCGACGACTTGCTTCTTCATTCCTCCCTTTACTTTGACTTTACTTCGTTTCTTCAGTGTTTTTCTGTGGTTTTGGGTTTTCTTCAAAGGTTTCGTACTTCTGCTTCTGCTGCTCAACACACTCCTGAGCTTAACCTCTATGAATTCTCACATCGCAGTCTCTTCAAAGCTTCACTCTGATCCTTCAGTTGGATTCAAAGACCCACTATGATTCCTCTGTATCATTCTCCTCCTCTATGTAGTTCTACAGAACTCTGCCTACAACCTCTGTTACAGAACCTACGAATTCACATATAATTCATTCATTAAATACTCGTTTCATACACTTACACAGTTATGGAATGAACCTCTGTATATATAAGTATAAACAACTGAATACATATCGAGACTCTCTGTCTCCCAGGCCTGATCTTCAATATCAGTGGCCTCTTTTTACAACTCTGCCCGTGGGCTTATAATCACACTCTAACTGGCTAGTCTGGTTGGCTCGCTGGCTAACTAACTTATCCAACTTCCCTCTTTTTTTCTTTTCAATACATTATTAGCAGTTTCTTTACAGTTGAGGAACTGTTCCTTAGTTACTTTTCAGTTGCTCAACAGTTTCTTCAAACAAGTTCCTAACTAATCCTAACTTGATCTGTTTGCCTAATTTAAAAACTAATAATGGTTGAGTCAGCCTTAATGTTAAATGAACCACTAAATAGATTCCCTATCTACGCTTGCTAAGAAATAAATATTGTTTTACATGAAATTTTACAATGGCCCCTTCTTGGCTAACATCTAGACCCTTAGGTCCGACTAGATACTTCGAGCTTGATCTTTGAGAGCCAATGCTCCTGCATCATTAAATCTTAAGCTGAAGACCATAGCATTTGAGATCTCTGCATATCACATTTCAAGGATGAAAAATCTAGGCCTGCTGATCCTACCCATAAAACTCTTACCAGCTATTTACCCTCACGAAATATTACTCAACAGGTTGGAAGTTCTAAAAGTTATTTAAATGTTGATAGGGATGTTTACAATGATATGGAAGTGGATGGGACATATTCCAATGAAGGTACCATTCCTGGCAATGAATTTGATCGTCACGATGCTGTCAATATTGACTCAAGTAATAGCCTGCTCAAGTATTATCGACCACAATATCTTGTAAATGATTTGGCACATCGACCATTAACATTGAAACATGACATATCTGCTAGGGAGACTGGGGGATTAAACTACTTAGCTAGTGAGATTGAGAAGGTGATGCCAAAATAGAAAATCCACATGCTAATTTTGGGTCAAAAGAAAACTTCATTGAAGGTGTTCATCATGGAAACCTAACTCATACTAAAGGTGAACCTCTTACAATTTCATCTGATCAATTTGAACATCCAAGCTTAAATGAGGGCAAGAATCAGAAAGCTAGCTCCAATTCTTCGCATAAGTCTGGCATAGCAAAGTGGTCCTTCAAGAATTCGAGGCCAAAGGTTGAAAGGGATTGTATTGAAGATATTAATGAATCTTTCAGAAGTGAATGGCACAGCGATAGCAACCAGAGACAGGAAAAAGTAGCTTTGCTTTGCTTGCCAACACTAAATGGGCTGTGAATGGAGCATGCCTACATCATTTTGATGATTAATTGAATTCAATTGCAACATGTCCATCAGATCCCTACGTTATTCAAAACTAAGAAGAAATTATTTGTATTTCTATTTTTATTTTGTTAATGATGCATTTTGGATTTTGATTTTTAAGCTAACGCAGATTGTTTTTCTTTGCGGGTCGCATGAGAGGCTAAATTGTCAATTTCTCAATTCTCTTAAAAAAATAATTAATAATTTTTATTAAAATTTTACATTTCCCTTATTCAAAAAGATGAAGACTTTTTTTTTTTTTGAAAATCAAACATGATTGTTTTATCTTTTTTTATTATTTAAAATCAAAACATGAATTTTTTATTGAAAATATTTGTGGTGCTAATAAAAAAATGCAAGAAAATAAATAAAAATCTAAAAGATTTTAAAGTCTAAAAACTTTTTAAAAATTGCAATCAAGCTTGATTTTATTTTTCTTGATTTATTTACTTGAAAGATTTTTTTTATTTTTATTTTTAAGTATATGAATGTTTCCAATGGAGCCATTTACGGATTAGACTTTCTAGAACGTTCATATCCAAATTTGCAAAATGTACCTGATTGTGCATGCGAACATGAAAAATCTTTTTAACCTTTAGATTTTCTGCAAAGATCTCTTGAAGAACGGATGAATGTCGTGGCATAATCACGTTTCGGTACCATTCCTCAATGTAGTCCTTGTGCTCCAAAGAATGCTTAATCTACATTCTAGATCCTTTGTCCATAAACGGTTAGTATCGAAATCTTTTTATATTTATTTATTATTATATGAAAATGTTATGCAGCTAAATAATTTATGCATCTACATGCTTTAATCATGCATCTAGGAAAAACTAAAAAATGAACTCTAGAATGAAAGTTAGTTCCTATGCACATTTCCGCGGCAACGACGCCAAAACGTTGAGGCAAATTAATTACCTATCATTTAATTGTCAACCCGGGGATTTTGTAAAACTTGCGAAGTGTGCGTGCATTGTATATGCTAGAAATTAACTTTCAATTTAGATCAATCTAACTACAAAACTAAATAACGACAAACCAAATTCACCTATTCTAATTCAACACTCAATTCAAAAGAAATTATAGTACAGCGCGCGGAATTGAAATTACATGAAATGAAATCTACTCTAAGGGATCATGTGTGCATTATCAAATCAAATCCTATGAAATGAATAATCAAAACCACATGACATGAAATGAAAGCAAAAACAATAATTCTTAACCTCTAACACAAGAAAAGAGATGAAAGCAAATAAAAAAAATTGATCTTAACTTCTAGATAGGAAAGAAAATAAAAACAATCGCTCTTAACCTCTAAGTAGGAAAGTAAATAAAAACAATCACTCTTAACCTCTCACACAGGAAAAGATATGAAAGAAAATAAAACAATCACTCTTAACCTCTCACACATGAAAAGATATGAAAGCAATAAATCTTAGTCTATGAAAGCAATAAATCTTAATCTATGAAAAACAATAAATCTCACACGTTATAGGTGGCCAATCCAAAAGTATGAGAGATGGCAAGTTGAGAGGTTCCTAGTGCAAGCATTACCAATCAAGGTGAACATCACTCATGAGCATGGTGCTAAATCTAAATTCCATTCATAAGTAATCTTAACTTTCCACATGAGTATCTCCAACTTTACACATGCCTTTTAAAGGAGAAGGCTTTCCTATTTATACAAAAACATAAGAAGCTACCTCATTAATGGAGGTCCATTATTCTCTCCCTAGATCCCTAGAAAATCTCATAGAGTTACAACTCAAATAGGTAAAGATGAGACACATATCCTCTTTGACCTTTATCCAAATCTTCTTCCATATCTTGAAGGGAATTCGAGTTTGAGCATTGGAGGCCACATAAGGGTGCCTTGGAAGCTTCCAAATGACCTACACATATCATGAAACTCAAGCCACTTTTAAGTATTAGCAAGTATATGTCATTTTTCTAAGTTTTAACCATTTAATTCACTTATAATACTAGAAATCATTAACTCTTGGAAAATACAAATGGAACCCATATAATTATGAAAATAAAGGCTAATGAACGGTTATATGGTCATCGAGTTGCGACATGTGAGTGAAATGGTGACGATAAAGGTGCAAGTGGATGATATTTTGAATACATTTTGGAGACTCTACACCATGTCATAATGATTCTTCCATATATTGAAAAAAATAATCATGATTCTATTCTTGTAGAGGTTCCTTGTGATCCTTATTATGCCAAAGTGTTGTTGCGTGAATAGGTCCAAAACCTTCTATTCTTGCTAGATGATTGCTTCCAATGAAACTATCTATATGTTTCGAACTATTTTAATGCCATATACTTTTATCCATGATGTCATGAGACTTCAGTAAAAGAGATCCTTGGGATATACAACCTTCGACTTATTTTTAGGTTCTTTTCCATCTACGGTTGTGTGAGCTCCATCCCTTTCTTGTTTCTTAATTTTCATTCTATTTTGAGGATCCTTAGGAAAAATACATCGTTTCATTTTGCACATATTTTATCTTCCTCGAAATTGATTCTTTCTTATACGTATTTCCTTTAGTAGCAAAGGCTTGAGACTTTTCACATGTGACTTTATACTTCTTCATAACTAGAACTAGATGGTCCTTGATGGATTCTATGAGAATTCTTTTAATCCTCACTTCTTTTTTTAAAGTACTTTGTCCATTCTGCAGTCTTATTCTTGCTTAATTTTGCAACTATGTTTTTCAATAAATACTTGAAGATGATATTCCTTTATGCCTTCAAGAGGTATCCTTCTTGCTTTAATTATAGTCCCAAGGTGCTTGTCACTTCTTAAGCCTTCTTTAATGATGTTCCAAAGGTACTTGATATTTATTTGAACTTACTTTAATGGTGGTCCCAAGATTCTTGTTTTCTTCAAATACTTTTTAGAATATCTTTCAATAGAGATAGATCCTTCTTCAAGATAATGACCTACAATGAAGAGCTTCCAATTAAAGAGAGAGAAACTTTTTTCCTTCTATATTGAAAATGATGTCTTCTAAAGTCCTCAAAATATCTTCCAAGATTCTTCTTTCAATATGTTCCAAGATGTCTTCAAAAGTCTTTTCTCAAGATGCTCTCTTGTAAAGAAGAGCCTCTTAGTCTAGTAGCCTTCCTTCAAGATGAATGATGAGCCTTATTTCCTTAGAGAATTTCCTCGCATCCTTCCTTATGTTCTTCCTTGTGACTCTCGTGCCCTTTCTTATGCCCTTCCAAGATGATTAGAACACATGTCCTCTTCTTATATCCTTAAGAGAGATCGCCAAGTTGCCTCTTCCTTCTTCACCTTAGCTCTGATACCATGTTGAGAAATCTATATATCATCACTTAGGGTGATTTCTCTTGATAGTTGCTTGTGATATTATATTAATTTCTTCTTATTATTCTTGTTATGTTCTCTTTCATCAAATAATTACCAAAACCATAAAACAATGAAGATCACAAAATGAACACAACATGTAGGCTCTCAACGAGGGAAAAACCCCTCTCTTAGAGGAAAATACAATCAAAATTATTCTCTTCTTATAAAAATAGCTTCAAATGATAAATCAAGACCAAAAACCCTAGACCAGGACCTCCTCCAAGCACCAAGTCAGCCCTCCAACAACAACCATTCCAACTAGTCTAAGTCAACACGGACCAAGCCCTTCTAGAACCACTGCAAACTCAGAATTTCAGCCCCCAACATCTAAGTTTTGGACCTGTAGTAGGTTTTCAACTTTACCCCCTGCAACATCTCATAATTTCAGATGTGCGAGGGAAAATACTCCATAAACTAAATCATAACTTCAATTTTTCTTCCTCCTTGCTTCAACTTCTCTCTCCTTTGACTTTCTTGGCTTCTTCCTTGAATTTTTCACTCTTTTATTGCAGATTAGACTTCTTGTGATAAGGGTTACTAATGAGGTCGAAATCACTTGTATGTATACCCTTTTCAAGGGGTTGAATAACCTCTTCTAGGCCAACTTGGACTGATAGGGCTGACTTGGTCTTGGAGGTCAATCATAGAAAATTTTGACTCAAAAATAGTTATTCTTTATTGTTACAAATTTCCCAATAGGGTCTTATACATAGGACACAAACTCTCTTGAATCATGATACATCTCTTGTTGACTTGACAAACCCTAGGAGCATGAAATGCATGCTTTACCTAGATGACCACTTAAATGGAGCAGGAAACCCATGCTTAAAAAATAATAATTTTCTTTATTCTTTTGATAGATACATAAGATATACATAATGACATGAATACAATGACAATTATGAAGACCGAACATAATTACATTTTCAACATGGGGAGGGTTAAATATTGTGGAAGAGTCATGTTGAGGTCTAGGAGTCTTGAAGGGTAGTTTAGGGATCATTAATGGGGAGAGATCCAGTTTGGTCAAAATCCCTTATTCATGTTGATCATCTTTCAAGTCCTCCTAAGTCCAATCTTCTAAGTGAATTGTCTCCCTAACGTTTTATTTGATGATTTTCCAAACCTTCCTTTCTTCATTTTCCTTATGTTTAAAAATCCTCTTGTTTCTCTCTTTCAACTCAACCACATAACAAAGCTTGGAGCTAGAATCCATGCATGATTCAAGATTGGATTAGTGAATATGCTTGGTTGGCATTGTTCCATAACTTCCACTACACTATTGTAGTTGTGGTCTGAATATCCGAACATGTGTAAGATTTAAGCCCATAAACAGTCGACAAAAGAGCATACATTTAAGAGGTGCTCCATGTTCTATTCCCTGTTCTAGCATAGGGTGGAAATCAAATGACCCTGAAATCTGTTCTTTTGACTTTGATCCCATGGGAGAATTTTGTTTTTTCCAACTAGCCACAAAAATTGAGTAACTTTAGGGCAATGGCCATTCATCCAATTTTATAACATAGGGGTTTCCTTTGAAGTTTATTGTGACTAACCATCAATGAGTAAGCCTCTTTAAATGTAAACTTTCTTTTAGTCTGGTATCCCCAATGGAGTTTGTCATGGCCTTGATCAATGGATATTTTATGACTTTGCAACTCCTGAGTAAGAATAGGCTAGGCTGTCATGGTTGGGTGTTCAGGCCAATCTTCCACCTTCTTCATGTTTTTGAATGGGGGGGAGGTTTCCAAAGTCCTCTACTATGGTACATTGTAATAGCAAGTCAATATTTAAAGAAGGATCACTATGTTTTTTTTTTTAAATAACATAGTTTTCTACTTAATTAAAAAAAAAAAAAAAAAAAAAAAAAAAAAAAAAAAAAAAAAAAAATTGTGGCATTGCCATGAATGGGTATTGTGAAAATTACATAAATAATAATCGCACCTAGAGGCGCTCTACAATTTAGCATGGGGAAGATATTGTAGTGAAGCGTTAGATAGTGATTGCGCTAAGAGGGGCTCTACAACCCAATATGGAGATATTAAAGTGAGGCATTAGATCAAAAAATAATGATAAAAAATCTTAATGTCTGCTCAATTAGAAAAATAATAAAAATTAAAAACAATAACAAAAATAATAAATTGGCTCAATTCAATTTATTGTATTGTAATTTTTATAGGAAAAAAGTTCATAATATGCATATCATGTTAAAATAAATTTAAATAATGATGATTCATATTTATAACAATGGTATTTTAGAAGTGAAATGATCTTAGCTTGAGTGGTTTGGTGAACAATTTGCTTTCCTAGTTGCATGGGTTTAAGTCACTTGAGACATGTTGTATCAAGTCCATTAGGGGCATTTATGAAAAGTTGTATCTAGATAATCTAGTTTTGTACTAAATTCTAAGGAGGATACTCTACCGCCCTCTATGTTCTTAACCATTAGACCCACTTTAAAGATAAAAATATTTTCATATAGAGATGTCAAAATTATATATTCAATATAAATAATCAATATAGATCTAAATCTAGTGCGAAGAGATGTGAAATTTAGATGCAATGCATGCACAACTATAATTAAATGATTGGTAAACACTATTTTTAAGGAGGATACTCTACAACCCTCTATGTTCTTAACCATTAGACCCACTTTAAAAATTAAAATTATATTTATATAGAGATGTCAAAATTATAATATAAATAATATTATAAATAATCAATATAGATCTAAATATAGTTTGAAGAGATGTGAAATTTAGATGTGATACTAGCACAACTATATAAATTAAATTATTGGTAAACATTGTATTTATGAAAAGTTGTATATGGTGTGACGATAATAATAATAATAATAATCTAGTTTTAAGGTCATGGCTAAGCTTATCATTAAAATGGTGTATGAGACCCAATAATTTGATTACTAAAGGCTAACGTGGGTATTTACACATGTTTTTATCCATGAGACCCACTCAAATTCTATAATAATTTCTCTTTCACCCTTTCTATAAAACTTGTGCAATCCACATTAAAAAATTAAAATAAAAGAATTTATAAAACATGTGAAAGAAAAATGCCATATCCATGTGTATATATCAACATGTTATGATGAAGTTTATAATAGATTTATATATATTTTCTTACCATATAAATTAAAATAATGATCATTTATATTGATAATCATAATATCTCTAAAACTTATATTTAAAATTAATTAATAAATATACAATCTTAATATTTACGATAAACTTTTTTAATCAAATTAACAAATTATAAAACAAGTTAAAAGAAAATACCATGTGTATATGTAGTTATATATGTAATAAGGATTTTAATATAATTAAAAATAAGAATATTTCTATATAGAGATACATAAAATATAAATAGTATTACAAATAATCAATATAGATTTAAATACAATGTGAAGAGATGTGAAATGTATATATAATATAAATAATACCACTACACTCATATAAATTAAGGATGCGCTCTAGTTAATAGACAAGTTGACTTTTTGGCCAACGATACAATTTATAGCTAGATTATGATTTCTTGTTGGTTAAAATACACTTTTGAATGCATAGATAGATTCAACACATTGAGAAACCCTTGAGGCACTCAAATTTTGCAAGTTAAACAACTTAAACTTATGTTTCTTGAAAAAAAATACTTTATGTTGGACATAATTAACCCAAAAAAACACTAGGAAAAGGGTCATTTCGTTTATTAATTAGACTACGCCTAAATTAAATGGTCAATAAACATGTTAGATATTAATTTATGATAGGTATTAAGACACACACACCTCACATTACCAAGATTAAAAATAAATGAAAATTAACTAAACCAACATAGATCTATCTTAAGTATGGATCTACAAAGCCCTAAGAGGGATCAAATCTCTCAAGATGCAAACTTATTTTTGAGTGCAAAACTTGAAGAAAGGTCTGCACCTCGAGAGATTCCTCTCATGGCTTGGTAGATCCTTATTTTTTTTATTTTTTTTTGTGACTAGGTTGAGCCTAGGCCCCGACTAGCCATTTATTGGATGAATTGGTAGATCCTTAGCTAAGATGGATCTATGTTGGTTCTTAATAATATTATTTATATTATATAAATTTCAAATCTTTATATATAAAAGTATTCATACTTTTGATTTTACTAAAACCTTGATTTAATCTCATGGAATGATAGATCCATAGTTAAGATGACTCTACGCTGGTTTTTAATAATATTATTTATATTATATAAATTTCACATTTCTATATATAAAGTATTATTATTTTAAATTTTATTAAACCCTTGATTTAATCTCTATGGAATATCCGAATAATATTTTTAGTAGTAGTGAGGATATAGGGTTTAGATATATATCAAAACTAATAACTTTTTTTTTAGATTTAATTCGAAAATGTTATAGAATTAAATTAAAATAAAATGTTTATAAAATATTTTGATTATGAAATGAGTCATGGTTTTTTTGGACATGTGGCATGGATAAGCAATGGCACTGGCCCATCGTAATGTAACAAAATCTATTCACAAGTTAATAAAATCCATGCAAGCTAATTGAGGTGAAGAGATAAATAATGGAAAAAGAGAAGACATCCAAAGGGGGGCAAATTCCAAGGAGATCCTAGTTTTCGAGAAGCAGGTTTCAGGAGGGACAAAGTGAACAAACATAACTAAAATCTTGGACTTGGACAAAGAAGTTCCTCCCCAAGCGGAAGAAAATCAGATGGAAATTGTTACATCCACCTCCAATCATGAAGTTTGGAGAAAGGTGGAAAGGAAAAAAGGGAAAAGGGGAAATTAAGTGATTATTATCACACCTAACCCCATATATATATATATATATATATGGGGTTAGGAGAAAAGGGGAAAATTAAGTTATTAGTATCACACCTAACCCCATATATATATATATATGTGGCCTTATCTTTATAGTGTGCATCAACTGCTAATATTGATTGAATGCCTTTGGGCATTTGTAGAATGTAAATTTGTCCATGTTTTTTCTCGAGTTGAATAAAGTTACGATTTGTTCATCGAAAATAAATTAAAAAGTAGGTAATACTATCCATGGTAAAGTGGGGGTGAATATACATGGTTAAGAATATTGTTATAATTTAAGTTTATTGTAAGTTTTAAGGTTTTATGTTCTTATTAATTAAATTTATAACTATGTTATATATTTTAATGTGATATGTATATTATGATTTTCTTTTATCTCAAAAATGTTTGTAATTTATTAATAAAAACAAAATTACAATATAACAAAATAGAATTTTATTATTCTTGTTACTTATAACTTCCTTTTCTTTCTTTTTTTTCTTTCTTTTTTTTTATTTGAAGGGAAACCATGTAATTTCATTCATTGTGATATGAAGAAAATACATTTTGCAAATACACATAAACGTGTATTCCTAATATAACCTACATCTTTTAGCAAGACTATGAAAGCAATACAGACTTTGAAAATATCCATAGTCAAAACAATGTCTGATAATTACATGATCAACAAGGCATAAAAGCATGACTAGAAATGTGACAGAAAACCCATCCAAACATCGAGAAGAAAACAAGAACCTAATGAGGCATATGTGCATCTAAAACTATGCATAGAAAGGGAGAGAAAAATCTCCACTGTCACAACATGATAGAAAAATGTCTCAATGAAACTGCAAGAAAGTCTGGCACTAGACAGAGGATAAAAGATAATTGTAGAGCAAGACGTCTTGTACAATCCTGCAAAAATAAAAGGATGTTGAGATCATAGTTTGAAATCTGCTAGCCTTAAAAACTAGTCCAAAAACATATGACGATGGAACTCCTTAGAGTGATTGTTTTTCTCTTCAACTATGACCCATAAATCCTTCTCCAAATGGATGCCAGCTTTGGATAAACTGTCTACGTCCTACTTCCCTTCCCTGTAAATATGTGAACATGAGAAAGATGCAAAGGAAACAATAATACGAGAAATCTCCTCAATTATAGGCCTCAAATAAATATTCATGTAGGAAATAATGCCATTTAGCCAATTTATTGCAAGCTTTGAATCTCCATATATGTGGACCTATGAACATCCTTTCTCCTTTGCGAATAGAAGTAGATTTTTGCAGGCAAGGAGTTCCACTTTGTTATTTGAGCCAAAGTCGAACCCCATCTTGACTTTAAAAAAGTGATTTGGGGAGAGAAATAATATAAATCCACCACCACTATGTTGACCACTGAAGCACCATCAAAATATCCCCATGATTTGGATGGACCAATATTTTTAGGAGTGATAACTTTGGGAGCAACAAGATCCTTTTCTTGAGGATAATGGCTCAAAGTGGCTAAAACCATATTAGCAATGTGTGATGGAATTGAGACTAGGTCCTGAAAAACAACCCTGTTTCATGCAAGCCAAACCCCCAACTTACTATAAGGGGAAGGGCTTTGAAGGGGTGACATAAAGGATTAATGTGCCATGAGTGCCATGCCTCCTTCGAATTTAGACCACACTAAGAAAATGTATGATCCATTACAACTTTGCACAATTTCCAAACATTTTGGAAGAAAGGACATTCCATAAAAACATGAATGACAATTTCCTAACTATTTTGGCATAGAGAATGCAACCCAGGACCACAGTTATACCTCCATTGAAGTACACCCCATGTAGGCACTTTTTTAATCACGAGGCACCATATAAATATTTTAGATTTTCATGGACAATTGGTTTTCCAAATCACCTTCCACTGCCATTTAGGCTCTATATCAAAAAATTATGCAATAAGAGAAACAAAACCCAACTTAGGAGAGTAGATCCCATCAAGGGAGAATCACCAAATTAATTCATTTGGTTTATCAACCAGATGTATATTACCATTAGCAAGGGCTTGAATATAGTTATGCCAAAAAGCCTTGTAAGAATCCTCAATAGCCAAATCCTCTACTAACAACCATCCCTAATGCTAGAACAAATATTGGTCCATATTTGCAATATGTGCAAGTTTACTGTAACCACGGTCTCAAAGCCAATCAACCAAAGAGAAAGGAAGAATATGTCAAATACCACATCCAAGCCATGGATCAAGGCCTAAACATGCTTTATCCCCCCCACCTACTCACTATTCTAGACCATTTTTAACGATATCAAAAGAGTTAAGAACAACGCGCCGGATAATTGAAATGTTTGATATAGGTTGATCCAATTTACAAATCCAATCTTTAACAGAAAAGGGAACAATATATTTTTGTTTCACACAGATGTCCAAATATTTTCCAAAGAGATCAAACACCAACCATATTTGGCTACCAAAGCCTTTGAAAAATGGTATAAATGCTTTAAACCTCGGCCACCAAAATCTTTAGGCCTAGCAATCAAATCCCAACTTACCCATGGAAAAAAAAAACCTTTTTCTTTTTTTTTTGGACCAAAGGAAAGAGGAAGATACTTTTTGAATCTTCTCTGAAATGTTTGTAGGGATCCATGCTAAGGAGGCCTAGTATACTGGGATAGCCTCTAACATTGATTTTATAAGAACCATACAGTCAGCATAGGACAACCATCTTTGGCATCAACAATTCAATAATTTGTCCACCTTAACAATCAACCAAATCCAATCTTCACTACTATAACAATTAGGCTTCAAATGGAAACCCAAGTATATTATACCTTGATCCAAAGGCATTAAAACATATGGAAGAGACTGGGACATATTACAAAGTTCCTCAACATAAAGGTGTTGAATTTCCACGACCCTGGTGTCTAGAATAAAATATTAAATCTCTAACACTACCAAACCAAGAATCTCAACAAAGCTACTTTGCACACCAAAACAATATAATGTAGTAAATTAATCACATGCACAATAAGAACAATAACAACAGTATATGTAACCCAAATTCATTATATTATCAACATATAATACAACAATCTAGGGCTCTCGTACAAGGGATAATGTCCCTCAAATATCCACAAGTACAAGAATAAAAGATACAATGAAAATCGCATTGCTCTAGTGGACAATCACACCCTCCATGTCATATCTCGTCCTGTCGGTCCTTCGCTTCCGATCTGCTCTCTAGTTGCCCCTTAGTCCATCTAGAAACAACACATAGAGACTCTGGGAGGAATGTTTGTTATGATTGTTACAAGTCACAGTTGTTACAATGAACTTCAAATCATCAATTTGATCCTCTAGGTTGGCCAATACCTGAGCATCAATCTACCTTCTTAGTAGCACCTTAGTAGCTTCCTTCGTCCATCAAAGAGCTACACATAGGCTCAAATATTCACCTAACACACAGTTGTCAACATCCTTCTTGTCCACCTATTTAAGGGATACTTTTGACATCTACACGCTGCCCTCCATTAGTCCAAAGATGCCCAATACTTCACTGTAGAATCTCCTTCTAGGCTAGGGCTTCTAACCACCAAGTCAAACCAAACCACTTGGCTTCCACAAGTTGCAAACAACTATGTCCACGCTAGGACACCATCCCTAGCATCAAATCAACAAATACTTCATCAATACATACCTTGTTTATAGGCCTAATCATCTCTACAAGTTCTACCCCTGGTTAGGGCCTATAACCCACTACTACAACCCTCTTTTCTTCCTCCAAAATCACCTCAAAAGTTGCAGTCTTGCTTCTTTCCTTAAACGTTTCCCTTGAGAGGGGTTTACAGCCTTCCTAGGCTTCACAACACCCTTCTCTCTATAACTTTCTAGGATCGAGCTTCTTCAACACTAGGTACAGACTGTTGCCCCAAATAACCCTCACACGTCCTATAGCTGCCCAGACTTCTGCGCTGAACCAAAATAGACTTCTTGCACACAAAACTGCACCCAAAACAACCTTCAAACTCTCTCCTATAATGCGGCCTCCTTCCTGCAATAACTAAGACCTATTGTGAGGCACAAAAAACCCTAAAATAGATCATCTCTCCTACGTCCATGTCCTCTTCTCATTCGGTTGGCTCATAGATGTATTGGATGAGATTTGATGCTCTTGGATGGTTGAAATGACTTCAAATCACCTTGTATTTATAATCTTTACAAGGGCTCCAACGAACATGTCTTTTAGCACATTCACTCTCAAGCCTACATGACTTATGTGCCAAAAAACCCATCCTTAAACTTAAAAAATTCATAAGTCATCATAGACAACTCAGAATTTGATGATTTTCATTACATTGGATTATCCTCAACGTACTCCATCATAACCATCCATAACATGTATGAAATGCCTCATGGTTTTGACCCAACGCCTTTGGGTACAAAACCCCAACCTTGGGTTCCAAGCCCACAATGACCTATTCTGTTGCTTCAACCTCCAAACCCCAAACCCTAGGGCTTGGAGTACCTCCCAAGCTATCAAAAATAAACACTCCCTCTTAGTGAGGGAGATACTTCCAAGACTAGGAAGTAGCTCATCATCATCATCATTACTAGCAACACTCACCCAACTCCCGACACTCACAATTGTATCAATCCCTGTAGCATGAACTATGCCTCTTTCGAAAGTGTCATTATCATATGAAGCATCATGATTCTTCTTCTCCCCCTGAAATGTCTTCCACTCTCTCCATGATTCCTTCTTGGCAACTATAGGAGCACCCTTTCTCCCCACTGACCACATGCTCTTCTTGGGCTACAAAGTCTCCCTCTAAACCTGCAAGCTCCCTCTAGAACTTGACTCCCTTTGAGCCTCTAGAACCTGGACCTTCTTCTATGGAACCTATACATGCACCTTTGAAGCCTGCACATGCACCTTCTTCTCTAGAACCTGCACCTAGTCCTCCTACTTCTTCTTTTCATTATCTATAGGATTTCCCGTCAGCTTGTAAAGACCATGCTCTCTAACTCCAATCACAATACCTGTGAAGTTAGAGCCTCTGGGCCTGAGTCTTGCTTTCCCATCTTGGAATAAGACCTCAAAACACTTATTCTCATCATTGAGACAAATATCATACTATATCTGAGCCTTGGTGCAAACAGTACATCTTAGACCTGCATCACCCGCCTTGACTCCATTCTGAATGCCACAACTCCCAATCCTTGGATCTCCTTCTGACTCTTTTCATCCAACACCATGTGCAACTCAAGTCCCACTCAGCTAGAGTCTCAAATACCTCTTTTAACCCTGTCATATGTTTCGACGCACCGCTGTCCACGTACCATGCAACCTCATCAATGGTACCCTACGAGATATGAGAGATCATAACAAAGTCCTACAAAACCAACCTTCTAGTGAGAGCATCTATCTCAGCAGAAGTGGAAACACCGACGACCTGCTTTCCTTTCTCTTCTCATCATCTCTCATCTTCTTCTTCATCATACATCTTGACCAAAATTGACCCATCTTGCCACACTTGTAACACTTGATTTTACTCAAGTCCTTCTTTTGCTTACCCTCCATTCATGTTGCAAGTGCCACATCATCATCTGAAGCCATCTTCTTCGGATGAAGATCCTCGTCTCGCAACTCTTCCTGAATGAAGCCATCCCATGGCCTATTCCAGTCTGGAAACTTCTCTTTGGAAACAATTCCATTGATGAAGGGCTTCCATTCCTCGGTGAACCCTTTCAAAGCAATCCTCACCATATCAAAATCTGAAATAGTCACACCGATGAAAATAAGCTCATCTTTGACTTGAGACAACCTCATTAGATACGAAGTCACTCCTTCACCATGTATTATCTTGGTGGAATTCAACTTATCCTCCAATACCAATATCTGGTTCTCATTCTTATTCTGGAAAAAAAATCTAAAGAGCCGTCTGCATCTCATGTTCAATGTTCTTCCTAAATAAATGAGGTATTAGGGGTCCTTTACACCATCTAAGATGATTAATCTTGCCCTCATATCCAATTCCTTGTACACTTATAGCTCCTTAGGTTTGGTTGGCTTCCTGATCTCTTTCTTGGCGAACTTCCAAACCTTGTTGACCTGCAATACCAAATTGATCCTTTCCTTCCAAGGACTATAGTTGGACAACTCTTCCAACCTGTCCTCATATCGGAGACCAACCTGCAACTTCGACATTGTAGTCATCCCTTCACCTACAATGTGACCAACTCCATCTTAAGTTGTACTTCGTCGTGCACTCCTTTGATTCACTGTCTCTCAAAGTAGTTCAGACACTCTATGATACCATGTTGAATTTCCATGACCCTACTGTCAAGGATAGAATCTTAAATATCTGACGTTACCAAACCAATAATCTCAACAAATCTACTTTTCACAACGGAACAATATAATGCAGTAAATCAATCACATGCATAATAAGGACAATAAAAACAGTGTATGTAACCCAAATTCGTTATATTATCAACATATAATACAATAGTCTAGGGCTCCTGTACAAGGGATAATGGCCCTCAAATATCCACAAGTACAAGAATACAAGATACAATGACAATCTCACTGCTCTATTTTACAATCATAGCCTCTATGTCGTATCTTGTCCTCCTAGTCCTTTGCTTCCAATCTGCTCTCTAGCTTCCCCTTAGTCCATAAAGAAACAACACATATAGACTCCAAGAGGGTTTCCTACTATCACTGTTGCAAGTCACTTCTGCTACAATGAACTTTGGCTCATCAATTTGCTCCTCTAGGTTGACCAATACCTGAGCATAAATCTACCTTCTTAGTAGCTTCCTTCACCCATCAAAGAGCTACACATAGGCTCAAATATTCACCCAAGACACAATTATCAACGTCCTTCTTGTCCACCTGTTCAAGGGCTATTTTGGTCATCTACACACTGCCCTCCATCAATCCAAATATTCCCTATACTTCACTGTAGAAATTTCTTTTAGTTTAGGGCTTCTAACCACCAAGTCAAGCCCATCCACTTGGCTTCCACAGGCTGCAAACAGTTTTGTCCACACTAGGACACCATCCCTAGCATCAAATCAGCATCAAATCAGAAAATACTTCATCAATACATACCTTCTTTGTAGGTTTGTTCACTATTGTAATTTTTGCTCCCAGTTAGAGATTATAACCCACTGCTACAACCCTATGTTTCTTCCTCCAAAACCACCTCAAAAGTTGCGGCCTTGCTTCTGTCCTTAAACACTACCCTTGAGAGGTGTTTCCAACCTTCCTAGGCTTCACGACACCCTTCTCTCTGCAACTATTCAGGCTCGGTCTTCTTCAACACTAGGTGCAGACTGCAACCTAGCTATTTATTGCCCCAAATAACCCTCACACATCAAGTAGTTGCCCAAATTTTTGCCCTAAACCAATTCAAACTTCTTGCACACAAAAATGCACCCAAAACAAGCTTGAAACTCTCTCCTGTAATGTGGCCTCCTTCCTGCAATAACTCGGACATGTAGTGAGACATAAACAACCCTAAAATAGCTCCTCTCTCCCATGTTTATGTTCTCTTCTCATGTGCCTGCCTCAAAGATGTATTGGATAAGATTTGATACTCTTGGATTATTGAAATGAATTCAAATCACCTTGTATTTATACTCTTTACAAGGGCTTCAATGAACATGTCTTTTGGCACATTCACTCTCAAGCCTACATGACTTATGTGCCAAAAACCCATCCTTAAACTTTAAAAATTCATAACTCATCGTAGATAACTCAAAATTCGATGATTTTCATTGCGTTGAATTCTACTCAACATCCTCTATATCTCCATACATCACATGTCTAAAATGCCTCATGGTTTTGGCCCAACTCCTTTGGGTACAAAACCCCAACCCTGGGTTCCAAGCCCACAATGACCTATTGTGATGCTCCAACCTCCAAACCTTGAACCTTAGGGCTTGGAGTACCTCCCAAGCTATCAAAAATCAACGAATGGTTGTAGTGTGAAATAATGGATTTACGAATATTAATAGACATGCTTGTAACACGCATGAACAGAGATAGTAAATCCATGAGAATCGATATATCATTGACATCACCACTACAAAAAATCAAAATGTCATCAACAAATAAAAAATGAGTGATTTCCATGTTCTGGGCAACAATAATACCCTTGAAAGCTCCCAATTTCAGGCATCTAAAAGAAGTTGGCTAAGACCTTCCACCACTAGTAAGAAAAGTAAAGGGGAAAGGGGACATCCCTGGCGAATACCTCTTTGGAAATTGAAGAAAGGAGAGGCAAAACCATTTATCAGAACAACAAAAGACATAGATTGAATGCATGACATAACTTAATTTATGAAATCAATACATAAGCCAAGGTGAGTATGAAGGAACCAGATGTAGATCCAATTAACACTGTCATAGGCTTTGGATAAATCAATTTTTATAACATCCCCTTTCAGGTTATGAGTTTTGATACCATATAAGACTTTCTGGGCCACACTAACAACCTCATGAATTTGTTTTCCCTCAATGAAGATAAACTATCCAAAGGAAATGTATTTGGAAAGAATGGGTTTTAATCTAGAAGCAATAACCTTTGAAATGAGTTTTTGTATGGCATTACATAGTGAAATATGACAAAAGTCAGAAAAAGTGAGAGGGTGATTTAATTTCAGAATGAGTGTTATAAAGGTGGAATTGAAAGTAGGATAAATATATCCTACCTTCCTAGATTCTTCCACAACAACAATCAGATCATGACCAATTATATCAAATAGATCAAGGAATAATTCTACACCCCATTCGTCCAGCCCAGGAGTTTTGTCTCTCTTAAAACTATGTAGCACCACTTTTATCTCTTCCTCAGAAATCTCCTCCACTAAAGCCTTACATTCATCTTCATCAACCATCCTCCGAAAAAACTGAGTTATTTCAATGACTTAAGCTATGGGAGATTCCATAGGGGTTCTGAAAATATTTTCAAAATATTGCTTACCCAAATTTGCCAAACCATTGAAAGATGAGATTTGTGTACCTTGATCATCCTCTCTACACCAAATAATATTTGACACTTTCCTGCCTTTAGCAAAGGCATGGAAAAACTTCGTGTTAATTCAGCCCGTTTAAATGTTTACATTCATTGCCCCCCCCACCAATATTGGGCTCTATATTACTTTTTACATTTTATTATTTTTTAATTGAGTCGAATGTAAATGTTTACAAACAAACATTTATACTAGTACAACATGACCCTCATGGGTTGTAGACATTTTATTATTTTTTAATTGTGTCGAATGTAAATGTTTAGAAACAAACATTTATACTAGTACAACATGACCCTCATGGGTTGTAGACTGACTCTCCGTCCAGAAATAATATGTTTATTTTAAATTATTAATATTATTATTAATTATAAAAAGTTTAATATGAGTTATACACACATATATTCAAAAAAAACATTAAAAAAACATGCAACAATATTTTTAACTATGGAGATTTACTTCTGCTTTCTCATGGAGATTCTTCAATTGTAAATAGACTTTGTTATAATATCATGGGTAAATATTGTGATCTATGAATACCACATGTCCAAAAAACCATAACTCGTTTCATAGTTAAAATACTTTATATATTGTATTTTAATTTTAATTCATATCTTTTTTATTAAATTGAAAAGCAAAAAGGGCATAACAACCTTTGATAGAAATATCAACTTTTTCTCTGTAACTACTATTACAAAAAATTCATGCATATTATGTAAAGTTAAATCACTACCATCCACCTATATATTATTGATAATTAATTAAAATTATAAAAGCACTATTCTAAAATAGATATGTCTATAGGCTTAATTATAAAAAACCAACATAGATCCAAATCTAGAAGTGTTAAATCACTCAAAATGCAAACCTTTCCTCAAATTTTACACTCAAAAAGAAATTTGTATCTTAAGAAATTTCATATCTTTCCACATTTACTAAATTCAAAATTAAAATAATTTTACACTAATTATAAATAATAATAAAAATGAATTAATACTAATGAAATATTAAAGTCAATAAAATTATAATTTATTTGGAAACCAACCAACCTAGATCCATCTTAACTCTTGATCTACCAAGTGCTGAGAGGGATCAAATCACTTTTCACTCTAAAAGAGGTTTGCATATCAAGAGATTTGATCTCTCTTGGTGCTTGGTAGATCCGAGGTTAAGATGGATCTAGCCTCTAGGCTGGTTTAATTTCCCCCTTTATATAGGTTATATTCCACATGAATGCCATGGTTCAATACCATGGGTTCTCAATACGATTTTTATTTTTATAAGGTTATTTTTACTTTGTTATTATTATTATCTTTTTTTTACTTTTTGCTTTTATTTTGACAGTGTTAAAATGTTTACGTTATATAAGTTAAATCCATTTCCCTTTCCTGCGCGCGCTAGCCCTCTCCGCCTGCTGCAGGCCGCCTTACCTCTCGGCGCCCAGCGCCCTTCAGATCATGCTCCGCTCTGCCGCTCCAATGGAGGGCATTGGGGACCCTGATCCCCCATCAACACCTCCGGAGGTGATTGCGTTTCGAGCTCTGATAGCTTCAGGCCCTAAGCGCCCCCCTTCGGTTTCTCAGCAGAAATTCGTTAAAAAGCTGGACTCGATTCCATCTGTAGCGTTACCTGAAGAAGAAACCTGTAAAGCCGCGTTGAACCTTGCAGAGAGAGGCCTGATAGGCCAGTTCACAGGCCTCTGGCCATCTCCTAAGTCAGTGGAGAATTGGATTCAAAGGAACTGGAAGCCTCTGATCAAAGAAGAAGTTAAAAGCTACTTCGTAGGTAAGGGCTTCTTTGTGTTTGTTTTTGAAAACCCTGATGACAAAGGTCTGATCTTTAGAAACGGACCGTATTTCATGGGGCCTCAGGGCCTTTATTTGAACAAATGGTCCCCGGACTTCGATCCCACCCAGGACATTCCATCAGTTGTTCCGGTCTGGGTCAGACTTCCTCATTTGCCTCTGCACTGCTGGAACCAAAAATCCCTTCAGATCATAGGTAACGCCCTGGGAAAATATATAGATCAGGCAGCGAGAAAAGACCAGTATTCATGTGCCCGCATCTGCGTTGAAGTGGATTTAGAGGAGGGGCTACCGGAAGCCATCAAACTTACTGTAGCTGGGTGGACGCATGTCCAGGAGCTGGACTATGAACAGTTACCTTTTAAATGCAGACATTTCCATAGTCACGACCACTTCGCAAAGAATTGCAAGAAGAGAGCAGAGGAGCAAGCAGATAAACAGAACGGGGAACAATGGAGTCTGGTCCAGAAGAACGCACCCTCAAAAAAAAAAGGCATCGGCAAAGGCACCAAGGAAGGAGACCCTAGCAGCAGCAAAGCAAACCAGGAAACAAAAGTAAACCCAAAAGGGGCAGAGAAGGCCCAGAATCCTCAAGATACCCCAGCCCAAGAGAATGAAGAACAGGTGGATATTCCTCCACCAAATAAGGAAGTAGGGGAACCAATCCAAAGTGAGGCCAATCAGGGAAGCCCATCCAACCCCTCATATGCAAAGATAGCAAGGAAAAAACCAGTTGAAAGCTCCGGCTCCTCAGAAGATGAAACCTATGAGCGCCAGCCGAAAAAAGCAGGAAGGAAATCCCGTAAAGAAAAAAGGGAGGAGGAGGCAGAAAGACTTAAAACACAAGGAAGCCAAGCCACAATAGAAATGTCTATTGGGAGAAACACCAGACCAAGGCCCTCCAAGGGAGGGTTCAACACCCCCTCTAGTAAATAATGAATCTCGTCTCTTGGAACTGTAGAGGATTGGGGAATCCCTCTAAAATAGAAGCAGTCAAGGATCTTATGAAAGCGGAGCCCCCAGACATCCTTATGCTCCAAGAGACCAAGATAGAAGGGCATGCCCTTCTAGAGATCTGCAGCACAAAGTGGAATAAATGAGCAGGTAAAGCGGTCAGCTCAAGGGGCACCTCTGGAGGGCTGGAAACACTCTAGAACGATGACCTCCTTCAGCTGAACAACCACAAGGAAACCCAGCACTGGATCCAAACTGAACTGATGCACAAAACAAGTAAGCTATCTATTAACCTTTTCAATCTTTATGTTTCTGTTTCTTATAATGAAAAGAGAGAATGCTGGAAATCCCTCTCAGCATTTCTAGATAAGACCTCCCCTTGCAACATTATTATAGCAGGGGACCTTAACATCGTTATGAAAGCAAAAGAAAAGAGGGGAGGGGCAAGTAACAGAGACCCCATGCTAGATGAAGTGGAGGAACTCTTTCAATGGTGGGACTTGTTGGACTTAAACCCCATTAGAGGCCTATATACCTAGTCCAACAATAGAGCAGGAGAGGATCACATCTCAGCTCGATTAGACAGATTCATGGTCCAAAGCTCCATATTGATGAATAAGAATATTATAACTACTAAAATTATGCCTAAGCTAGCTTCTGACCATAAACCCATCCAACTCCTCCTGAAGGATGAAGAAGACCTAGGTCCCATACCTTTCAGATTCAGCCCCTTATGGACCAAGAAGGAAGGTTTTACAAAGACAGTAAAGACAGCTTGGGACAAAGCATTTACTGGATCCCCTAGTTATGTCTGGGAGCAAAAGCTAAAAGCAACAAAATTTGTGTTGAAGAATTGGATTAAGAAACCTGGATCCACTCCTACCGAGCAAAGAAAGGAATCAGTTTATGATCTGCAGACTTTGCAAACAGAGATGGAAAACAAAGACATTACTCCAGAGTTGTTGGAGAAGGAAACGAAAGCCCAACGCTCAGCACACCAAACCTTCAGAAAAGAGGAAGAATACTGGCGATTAAAATCCAGGAGCTTGTGGCTGAAGGCTGGAGACCGCAATACATCCTTCTTCCATCGTCAATACAGAGCGAGGCTGATCAGGAACCATATAGCAGAGATCAAATCGCCAAAGGGCACCACCTGTAAAGATTACAATGAGATCAAAGAAGCTGCAGAAACCTACTTCAGGAATCTTTATAGGAACGAAAATCACAGTAATAACGAAGAAGTCGATGACTTCACTGCTAACATTCCCACTCTTATTAGCGCTGAAGAGAACGCAGCCCTCTGCAGGCCAACCATGGAGGAGGAAATTATAAATGTCATCTGGTCCATGGACGCAGACAAGGCTCCCGGGCCTGATGGATTTACAATCCATTTCTACAAATCGTGCTAGCACATTATAAAAGCTGACCTTTGTAAGATGATACGCTGGTTTATGAGGAAAGCCAAGGTGGGCGAAGGAACAAACTCCACATATCTCGCCCTGATCCCAAAAGAAACCAACCCAGAGACTTTTGTAAGGTACAGGCCGATATCACTGTGCAACGCCTCTTATAAAATCCTGGCAAAACTGATTGCTGGCAGGATCAAGCCGCTCTTAAAAAATTTGATCTCTCCCCCACAAGGCGCATTTGTTGAAGGCAGGCATATCATAGATAATGTAATTCAGGTCCAGGAGATCATCCATTCCAGCAAGCTGCGGGGTGAAAAAGGCATGTTGGTCAAGCTCGATATGGCAAGCGCCTTCGACCGAGTGGATCGCTCATTCCTCTGCAAGGTCCTGCTTTCATTTGGATTTTCGCAACAATTTGTCAACCTTATTAAAGCATGCATAGACAAACCTTGGATTGCCCCATTAGTCAATGGTCGCCCCACGAAATTCTTTCAAAGCCAGAGGGGCATCAAACAGGGGTGCCCCCTCTCCCCATCCCTGTACATCTTGATGGCGGAAGCGCTCAGTCACAAATTGTCTGCGGAAAAATTAAAAGGCAGTATTCCAGGTCTCAAGCCCTGTCACGGAGCCGAAGCCCAGAACCACACGATGTTCGTCGACGATACACTCCTGCTAGGCGGAGCATCCGCAAGAATAGCCAGAGCCATTAAAGCAGTCCTTAATAACTATTGCAGAGCCTCTGGGGCATTAATTAATGAAAACAAAACTGAAGTGTATAGCTGGAATGTTGATCAGAGGGAGCTCTCTGACATTACCTCTCTCCTTGGATTCAAAGGACAATTAAATTGGGACAGATTCAAGTATCTGGGCCTTCCCATAATATCAGGAGCAAATAAAAGAATGCTTTGGACTGAAATAATTTCGAAATTTAAAGCCAAAATTGCAGCGTGGGGAGGCCACTGGCTGACGAAGGGAGGCAAAGTAATCCTTATCAAAGCAGTGCTGTCGGCGCTACCAATCTATCAGGCAGCGTTCCTCTTAGCTCCAAGAAATGTCTCGGAGCAAATTTCCAAAATGCTCAGAGACTTCCTGTGGCAGGGAGGAAAGGGAAATGAAAAAAAAATGCACCTGGTTAAATGGGAAGTGGTAAAAAAAACAAGAGCAGATGGAGGCTTGCAAATCAGAGATCCAGCTCTTGTTAATTTAGCAATGGGGGGGGAAATTTTATGGAAACTGATCCATGAACCTACCCATCCGGTCAGCGTATTGCTGAGCTCCAAATACAGACCAAACAAAGCCCTTAGCAATCTCCAGAATGTAAATGCAGCTAACAGCACGCAGGTGTGGAAATTATGCTGCAGGAGTAGTAAGTTTTTCAATAAACAGGTATACAGGATTCCGGGCAATGGCAAGCGCACCCAACTGTGGAATGACAGAATTATGGGGAAAGAACCCCTGAAGGACAAGGAGGACATAGCTGACCTCAGGGATTGGCTAAAGTAGGCAGGAGTTAATACCATATTTGAACTGTCAAAATGGGATCAACGTGGAGATTGGATAGGATGGGATTTCCATGGAGTCCCAGAGAGGTTAACACACCAACAAACTTGGCTAGAAGATTTGCTGGAGGAAGCAGCGCCCACCAACAGAAATATGAAAGACAAATGGGGTTGGGGCCAGACAGGAGTGTACACGAAAGCAGCAGGATACAGAGCTTTGTAGGAATCAAGAAATAGTAGTCAAAACCCAGCCTTTTGGAAGAATGTCTGGGACCCTCTAGCCCTTCCAAAAGTGAACTTCTTTTTCTGGACTCTGGCCCATAATAAAGTCTTGACTGGAGACAACCTGGAAAAAAGGAACATAGCAGGACCACACAGATGTGTTCTATGTAGCAGCAATGCCGAAACAGCCCAGCATCTTTTTCTGGAGTGCCATTTTGCAAAAGAGGTATGGAGTATTATTTTATATAATTTTCATATTACTATGCCTTCACCAACCTCTGTTGTAGATCTATTTGCCATTTGGAATAGTATCTACCCTTAGAGCATCCCTCTTAAATCAATTTGGAAAAAAATATGGACAGCAATCCCAAAGTACGTGTGTTGGCAGCTCTGGCTAGCTAGAAATCAGCAGATCTTCAGAGAGATGAGGCACACTCCACTGCAAGTTGCAGCAAAAGCTAAATCATTCCTTTTAGAAGCAGTTCAACAACAGTACTTTAAAGAAGATCCATTACTCTTGCCTGAAGAAAAAAGATGGATTGGCACGCTAGAGCCCAGTCCGCATAGGCAGCTCCTCTCTCCACAAAAGGCAAATCAGGAATGGCGTATAAGAGAAGAAGATGACAAATTCCAACTGTGGTGGCGGTCACAAAAGTTAACCACAATTTTCTTTGACGGAGCGTCCAAAGGGAACCCTGGAGATGCAGGTGCAGGGGGGGTCATATACTCAATTGATGGGATAGCAAAAGACTGCTTCAGCTGGGGACTCGGCCAAAAATCTAACAATCAAGCAGAGATACTTGGGCTGCTAAAAGCCTGCCACATTGCAAGAGATAAAGGAGTTAAAGAACTCCAAGTTTTTGGAGATTCAGAGTTTATAATAAAGAGCCTGAAGATGGGAAGCTTATTTAGAAATGCCAGCCTCAATAAAATTCTGGACAGGCTGAAGAGAGTACTACTAGATTTTGATACATGTAAATTTTACCATATACTAAGAAAGTCAAATGGTGAAGCCAACCAGCTTGCAAACAAAGGTAGCTCCCTTCTGAAAGGATTGCTAATTGTAAACACTGAAAGCACTATTCAAATGCCCTGAATATCAAGCTGATTGAGAACAACAACAGCCTGGAATCTGAAATATGTATTGTAATGTAGCCGGAGCAGCTTGGGCATAGATCCAAGGTTTTCAAATCAATAAAATCATAACCGTTTTAGTTATAAAAAAAAAAATGTTTACGTTATATATACATACATACATACATACATACATACATATATATATATATATATCAATTTGAGTTATCAAATTGTTAAACATTACATTACAACATCTCTACCACATTGGGCTGGATAGCGCTACCCAATAATAAATCTTAAGAAATTATCCCAAATCTTATATAACACCACAAAACTCTATATTACCACCAGTCTAGATCCATCTTAACTTCAGATCTACCAAGCCTTGAGAGGGATCACATCTCCTTTTAGTTTAAAAGAGGTTTGCATCTCAAGAAATTTGATTATGCTGGGCACTTGATGATCATAAGTTAAGATAGATCTAGATTGGTTTAATGATTAACTATAATTATAATTATTAATTTTGTGTTTTTTTTTTTTAACCGAGTCAAAATGTTAAACATTACAATATCTCTACTATACAAGGACAAGATGTTTAAATAGGAGTTTAGTTTACTTATGAATGCCAAATATAAAGATTTTTTTAAATAAAAAGTGGATCGGGTGAGAGGAAATCTTGGATAAAATATAATACTATAGTATTACATTTTACCAAATATTTATTACCACTCCCACTTAGTAAAAAGTGGCAAGGGATGGGGGAACTACTAATTAAAATGTAATATTATTACATTTTACCATATATTTCCTGTCACCCCCAACCTCAATATTACATTTTACTCCATATTTTCCTTCACCCCTTCTAATTTTATAATTGAGTTTGTTTACTTTTAAACTTCAAATATAAAGAAAAAAAATACAATAAAAAGTGGACCAGCTGAGGGGAAATATTGGATAAAATATAATATTATAGTATTATATTTTATGCAATATTTCTCACAACCTAGTAAAAAGTGGATGAAGGTATACATAAATATTAGATAGAATGTAATAATTACATTTTACCTAATATTTGTCCCACCTCCTCCCCTTACCCCAACTTACTTTCATAGTTAAGTTTATTCATTTCTAAACTTACCATCCTAGATCCACCAGAGCTCTATTTTATAGCACATTATTACAAATAGATTAAGAGAATATATTACATCTATTATACTAGCAACTGCACCAAGAGGTGCAAAGGAATGCCAATAGGAGGAGTGGGGAGAATGTGGAAGGCAATAATGAAGTGAAACACATGCACAATGAAATTCAATTGAAATTGCATTAAAAAAATTTATGACCGGGTATAATCCAAACTTGTCCATAATCATATAAAAAAGAAGCATGGTCTTCCACTAGAAGATGTTCTATCATTACATATCCAACAAAATGGTACAAAATTGTCTTTTGTACTATATATAGTTCTTACGACCTATTTACCTCTCTAACATAAACATATACAAATAAGTGCATAAAGGAAAACATGTATGGCTATAAATAATGTGATCTAGAAATAGTCTAGCAACATATAAGCCATGCAAAGACAATGAAAATTCATACTATTGGAAATGAATATAATACCAAGACATAGAATGCTGAAATGGGTTATGTTATCCCTCCGTAATTTCCCAAGGGTGTGAGAGAAACCCAGAGGTAACCACAAAACCACTTTGGAAGCTGGGATCTAGCCCTTCCAGCTTCAGAGAGGGATCTCTCTATATGATTTAGATTTGTTGATTTAAGATATTAGGCTAGTTATTGAGTTCTGAGTTTGGTTTTTTCAAAGATTTGGTTGAAACTGCAAGGACAGTCCATTGGGCAATGGAGTCATAAGTCTTAGGGTGATCAAATACAAGAATTGCAGAACAAATGTAACAGGGCAAGGTAGGTAGGCTTTCGAATCTTTAGAGCATTTGTGAAATGAATGCGCTGAAAAGATTTAGATTCAATTAAACATAGAGCATACTAGGATGAATTCTATATTTAATATGAGAGTGAAAACATAGATATTGTTTCTAGGCTAGGGTAGAGTGTATTCAAACAAATTCAGTCCTTAATCTTCTTTAAACAATAAAGACAAAAAGAACATACGGAAAAATGGAAAAATACCAACTTTACAAGAGAGGAAACTTCACCAATTGCCCGACACAGGAATCCTAGAGCAAACTTTCTATATTAATGGAAATGATCACTTCATTGCATGTACAACTTTACATCAAAGATTTGCTTTCTTCGCATGAGTTCCAACCTTTGTACTTCAAATTATGAAGTATTTATACAAATTCATCAAAATATCTTGACTTAAAAGATCAAGATTTTCCTACAAAATATCCTAAAATTGTTTACAAAAATAGTACAAGAATATAGGAAAACTAAAACAGATGAAGCTTTGGCACTGATTTCGAGGATTGTTGGTGATGACTCAGCTTGAGAAAATTGTTGCTTTATTGCTGAAGATGAATGCCTGTTTTACTCAAGAATTTGACAAAGTTTATCCCATTTGTCTTCATCTCAGGTGGAGAATTTAATTAACTTTATGTAGGTTTCATCCACTTCAGTATATTTCTCGAAAGTAGGCTTAACTAAAAACAGATGTTTTATTTCATGTTTGATTAGTAAGTCGAATTTCAAACCTTCCATGAAAGATTTACCTATAATGGTTCCCTTTATGGTGGAAAATTTTGATTTATCTCTGGCTATTGAATATAACTTTTGCTGATAATCCTCTAGTTGAACTAACTTATCTCCCATTCCCTTTAAACCTGGAAGCCCCTTTTGGTGCAGTATGTTGAACTTCTTGTGGAATTTATGAATGCTAGACTCCAAATTGTGACACGTATTTTCTAATTGTAGCATTAGATTCCTTTTTGTAAGGATTCTTCTTACCTCAAGTATTGTTTCAGTTTTGTCAGTGATCTCATATTCCTCCAGCTCTTCCTTGGTCTTTGAGTTCATAATTATTATTAAGCTAGTGGCTTCACCTGGTTTCTGACCCTGGTTTTCCTTCATCTCTTCTATGACCTCTTTTGATATCTGTACCATTTCCTCCTGCTCGAAAATTATTTCGATGGAAAGCCAAATTTCAATCATAGCTTCATTAATTTCCACCCAAATGTTCTCCTTTGCCTGTGCAATTGTCTATGCCATGGCAATTTCATTCTCTAACTGTTCAATTTTCTAAGTTAACCTATGAATCTTTTGAAGCTATGCCACATACACATTGTCAAATTTCAGTCATACTGCTCTTGAAGGTTTTTAAGCTGAGCCTTCAACTTTTCAATCTCTTGGCCTGTGATAGACAAGTCTTCCATAGCTTTAATTAATTCTCCTGATGTATCTGTAGACTGTGTCTCTGTTGTAGTAGTTGTTGAAGTCGAAGCACCTATTGTTGATGTACCTGCAACTGGAATTGTTGTGAGAGGAATGACTGCTAAGTTAGTTGATTGTTCTTTCTCTTTTAGCAGCTTCTCACTTTCAGTTTCCATTTGTTTAATCTACCCACTCTGCTTAATGATAATTTTAAACATATCTTATTTTTCTTTCTCTAGTTGGCCAACTTCCTTTGTCTATGGATCTTCAGTGGATGGACATTTGAGCTGCTTTTTCAGGGCTGCTATGTAAGCATTTTTTCTTTTAACAATTTCTTCAGCTTCTTTTACATTACTAGGATCATATCCCAGTTTGATTACTAAATCCTCTAAGGACTTTATCTTAGTGTCTTTAGCTAAGGAAGATATTTTCTCTAATTTCAATTGAGACTGAATGTTGTTGACTGATGCCTGAAGTCTGGAGGCAGCCATTGCTAAGTTTGTCAAGGTGGAATACAACATCTCACCTGTTTGCTTACAAATCCATCTGATCAATAGGATGGATTTGATCAATGTTGAAAGAAAAATGGACTTCTTGTATTCATCTGTAGTTTTAGGAAAAGGAACCTAAGCTTCTAAGAAAGCTATCTACATTTTCCCTTCCTCAGTGTCAAAATCAGAGAGAAGTTTGTGCTGAGATGAAGTTGTTTGCTTCCAAAACTGAGAATAGGTGGTTGCTTTCAGGAGTTCATTTTTATTCTTTATCTCCTTATACCTAGCAAATATACTTAGTTCAACTTGATCATGAACCAATTCTCCTCATTGAGATGTTTCCAGAGGTTCATGAGAAGTTTAAGATGATGGTGATCCTATGAAAATGTCTTCAATGCGAGGGAAAGTAGAAGTATAAGGGCCTGTCAAAACTATTGTAGACTGCACATTTTCTTCCTGTGAAAACTCTACTACTGGATTGGTTTTCTTCCTCTTCTTATATATTTGAAATTCTTTCCCTTGAATTTCTGTGACTGAAGAGGAAGCATCCCCCCTTGGCCTTTTATCATGCTTTTCCTGGGGCACTAATGTCTGTGATGTCGTTGTAGAGAGTACATGTTATTCTGTCTCCTGCAATGTGTTTTCCTGCCATTGATCTTGATTCCTATATTTCTTAATTTCAGGTATGTGAGTATGAGTGTAGGGAGTAGTTTTCTGCTCTACTCTCAATTTTGATATTATTCCCAAAGGATCAATTGCAAAAGGGGTAATTGCGAAAAGGATGTCATTGTTCTGGGCTAAAATTTCTCTTTGGCTGGGTATGTACTGAAAATGGCACCATGAAACAAATTTAGGAAAATTATGGGTCTGGGGAAATACGAATTGAGGTAGGAAGGAGTCCCACAAGCCCAATTCGTCATTAAGATCAACATATTTTTGTTTTAGCCAATTGTGGAGCTCGTAGAGATCGAACTCACAATTCGTTTCAATGATTTTGTATTACTGACCCACTAAAGGTTGATGGTCTAAGTCAATTACAGGGGGCAACATGGGGTTTTCGACTGTCGATTTGGATTTATCTTTTGCAGACATGTTGGAAATAAAACGGAATAAAATTGTGTGATTACCCAGGAATTTGGTCGGATGAGACTGATGGTTTGATGATTGATTGCAATAATAGGTTAGCTTGCTGACTGGTTGCAATAACAGTAGAAGTTTCAGTCGTTCAATGTCGTGGAATAGCAGAGGAAAGAGTAACTGAACAGGGTTATGCTTTATTTATGAGTGAGATCATTTACCATTGGAGGTTGTTCATTTGACGGAGTAGATCCATTAATTAGGCAACGATTACATGTTAAATGATTTCTTAACAGTTGAATGATAGGTGGACAGGGATGTGAAAGTAGAGGGATTGGAGTCGTATGGCATGTGCCACTTGGTAGGAGTGCAGTGGAAGGGAAGTGACACTTGGAGGGAGTGGAGCGGAGTGGAGGGGGCGGGGTTAATAGTTTTTTATTTAGTGGGAAGGAGAAAGGTGGATTTTGGGGGGGGTGGGGGGGGGGGGGGTGGTGGGGTCCGAAATTCATGAGGGGATGACACGTCGCAAAAGAAGGATTGTCAAAACCCATTTTTTGGACCCCCCCCCCCCCCCCCCTTGATTAAATGTTGGAGGGGCAAGGGGGGTTTGAAATGATCACGAGTCGTTGATCTGGGCGGGATAGATCATGACCCTCGATTGTAGCATGATTTTTATTGCATAATGAAAAAAGTGGTCACGTCAAATAACTTTATTTAAAATTATGCTAATCGTAATTAAATTGTGCGATTAACCAATTAAACACATTTATTCAACCTCTAATGCGCCATTTAGTCTAGCATCGCATATTTCATTTTTTCTAAAGGTTTTTTCATCATATTTATTATTTACAATATCTCATAACATATTAATCAACAGATAATCATCAATTGATCTTATAAATTATAGGGCCCTAACAGATTCTACCAGTGATTGGTGTGAGGCCTTTTCTAGATAGTGCATATGCACACATATTATTTTCCCTATAAACATGTTAAACATTTAAACCATGAAAATATGCCCGCAAAACTAGAATCCAATTGGTTAACAATGTCCACGTCCTCTTGCTGCTTAAAGAGCCTTCCAAAGTATTTTATTGCCTCCCTCTAAATGTCCTCCAAGTGAGTATATTTTTCACCTGTTTCAATTTCAATTTCCCAAATTGTGTTAATACGATGGCGATGGGAAGCATATTATTGAAAGAATCTAGTATTCTTGTCCCCGCATTTAATCCATATAGTGCGACTTTTAAGTCATCTAAAAAAGGTAAGTGGTTAAATTTAACAAGAAAATTACACTACAATGGCAATCCTTGCAAGCACAAGGTACATAGCAAATGAGTTCAATTTCTCATTTGTGTTCAATTATTTCTTACAAAGATATCAATAAAGGTACAATAAATCTGATACAATGCACAATACTTAGTAGTTGTCTATATATTTAAATTTAATATATCAATTATTATTTGCTTGATTATAGAAACCATTTTTTTTTAATTTAACAATCCTATCAGTGCCCTTTGCACCTTTTAACTAAGATTTAACTAATAATGCGGTCTCAAAATTATTATCTCAATTCCCAAGTTACAAGTAATATCTATAGTGGAACCTGGGTGAAAAGAAGAGACTTATTAGTTAAACATGCCTAGGGTGAGAAGGTCAGTACTACATTATAAGATCCAAGGAATATGCAACAAGAAGATAGCATGTACAAATCTTTGGATGATATGATTTTCTATAAGAGCCACACGTATAGTGTACAAACCTAGTACTAAATATAAGGAGGTCATAGTGAAAATCAATTCCTTCCCTATAACTTCATAAATAAATTCTTTTGGAAGGGTCTTATAGCAAATGTGAAAAAAAATGTTGCTTGATATGAAAATTGTAAACAACCCATGTCTATTATAGGTTATAACATTTATCCATTTCCAACTAGAAATGGGAATCCAATTAGCGTTAGTGGGATTTGGAATTTTGAATGTGAGGTGTGTGGGATTTGGATGGAGAACAAGACGTGATTGTGTGGGATTTGGATGGAGAACAAGACGAGATTGTGTGGGATTTGGAATTGATCAATCATATCTCAAGGTTCAGTTGTTCCACGTGTCTATTTTTTAATTCGAGGAGGCGGACGAAAATGCTTGCCCACCCCAACCTTGCAAAGAAACGCCTATCAACATAAAAATATATTTTATTTTTAAAATATTTGATTTAATAACCATTTTTCAAATGCTTTAGAAAAAACATATTAAAAAAATCCATAAAAATTAATTATAATAGAAGTTGTTGGGCACGACAAGATCTAATAAGAAGTCAATAGTTTTCTATCAAAAAAAGAAAATGAATATTTTTTACCATAAAAAGAAAAGTCTATAGATCATAAGATATATTTATTAAAAAAATAGATATGGACTAATTAGAATATGAAAGTTTGAACAAAATAATTGTTTTTTAATCTCAAAATTGAAGAGAAAAGTATATAATTTGATGAGTAGATTGTTTTTCCTTTTAATTTTATCACATTATTATATTATTTTTAGTTTTTAAATAAATTTAACGTTTTGGAAAATTATAAATATTTAAATTATGTAAATATGAAACTTCTAATTTTTTATTCTTGTCCCCGCATTTAATCCATATAGTGCGACTTTCAAGTCATCTAAAGAATGTAGGTGGTTAAATTTAACAAGAAAATTACACTACAATGACAATCCTTGCAAGCACAAGGTACATAGCAAACGAGTTCATTTTCTCATTTGTGCTCAATTATTTCTTACAAAGATATCAATAAAGGTACAACAAATCTGATACAATGCACAATACTTAGTAGTTAACTATATATATATATATACACACACACATGAAAAAAAAACTTACATTTAATATATCAATTATTATTTGCTTGATTATAGAAACCAAAACACATTTTTTTTCAATTTAACAATCCTATCAATGTCGTTTGCACCTTTTAAATAAGATTTAACCAATAATGTGGTTTCAAATTTATTATCTCAATTCCCAAGTTACAAGTAATATTTATAGTGGAACCTGTGTGAAAAAACGAGACATATTATTTAAACATGCCTAGGGTGAGAAGGTTAGTACTACATTATAAGATCCAAGGAAGATGCAACAAGAAGATAGTAGGTACAATTTTTTGGATGATCTGATTTTCTACAAGAGCCACACCTATATTGTATGAACCTAACATTAAATATAAGGAGGTTTTAGTGAAAAGCAATTCCTTCCCTATCACTGGTCCTTTTAAGACATGTCACAACTTCATAAATAAATTACTTTGGAAGGGTCTTATAGCAAATGTGAAAAAAAATTGTTGCTTGATATGAAATTGTAAAGAACCCTTGTCTATTGTAGGTTATAACATTTGGTCATTTCCAACTAGAAATGGCAACCTAATTAGCGTCACTCGGATTTGGAATTTTGAATGTGAGGTGTGCGGGATTTGGATGGAGAACAAGACAAGATTATGTGGAATTTGGAATTGATCAATCATATGTTAGGGTCTAGTTATGCCACGTGTCTATTTTTTAATTCGAGAGAGGTAGACAAAAATGCTTGCAAACCCCAAGCTTGCAGAGAAACACCTATCAACATAAAAATATATTTTGTTTTTAAAATATTTGATTTAATAACCATTTTTCAAATGCTTTAGAAAAACTCCCTGATCAGGGTACAAGTCGGCCCCATTGGGCTTGTCCTAACCCAACGATTAATGCAAATCCAACAGATCGTTCCGGTCACCCTTCGCATGCATGCAACACTTGGAGTGGTGGTGGTACGCAAGCGGAATTTAATGTTCCAGATCGAAGGCAACAGAGGTATAAGGACATTTGGAGCTGTGAGAACTCTATCTGGCTTGTTGAGTAAGGTAGTCTATGAACTCACGCTCCTGTGGATCTAGTTTGAGAGGGTGATTCTGAGCATACGGTGGTCATCGTCGTCTCCAAGGTCTAGCAACATTCACTGGTGTGTTTCTGGTATTAACTTTGCACCTTTTGTTTGTATGGAGCAGTCTATTTGACCTTTGACCGATGAAAGGTATGGGTCTGTGCTTTGGGGGGATGGGAATTCAAAGTGCCAGAGGCATGGTTGGGTTTCTGGTTGAGTCTGAGTCCATTGTCCCCCATACTCGGGCATGAAAGAGTCGGAAGGGGTTTGGGTCTATGAAGAATTTTATTTGGTTCTAAGGTATTTAGGCTTTGGGAGAGCTCGAAGTTGAGCCGTGGGTTCATGTAACTCCAACTATGTCCTCTGGTGGCAGAGGGGCGAAGGTCGAAAAACCCCGGTGGTTGTTTCTAGGTCAGTCTAGTCCTGTGGAATAGAGTTTATCGGGTTGGGAATTTATGTTTAGCTAGAGGTCAATTCTAGCTCCGAAGTTGGTTATGGCTTGATGTCTGTCACAATAAGTCGGTCTCTGAGCATGGGGGTTTGACTTTTGTGGCCCTAGTCTTCTGTATGAGGTGGTCTCAGAAGGGGTTTGGTGGTCTTAAGGCTCAGTGTAGATGTTGGTTCAACTTTATTTTTAATTCCTGGTACAATGTTTGGTTGGTGAAGTTGATAAGCTGTGGGACGTGCCGGTATAATTCTGAGGTCCTGAACATGGTTGGCATGGTCAGTCCATTCAGGCTCTGCAATGGGCAAAGGAAGACGAATGAAAATAGTGGCACCCTTATCCTATGTTGGCAGTCAGTTGGTAGCAAAATGTGGAACGTGTTCCTTACTTGGCTGGTTTCGTTTGAATTTGATTTAGCATGTCTGCGGTGTGGGCGCAACCCTTGGCAATGTCGAGCACCCAAGTTGCGACCCTGCTTCGGTCGGTACCCAGAGTCGGGAAAATAAAAGTATTTGTAAGGCAACAGAAAAAGCATGGCCCGAGCAACTGGTACAAGAAATAATGGTCGTGGGGGCCAAGGTCGGGGAAAATAGAGGAAGGTCGCTTCGTCAACGAAAATCCAACCCAACTCTTCTGGTGGGGTGGCTGGGGCGGGTCATGAGTGCAAGACAACCTCTCACATAATTCATGATGTAGCTCAAGCATACCCTGCTATCAGTTCCAACTCGATCAAGCAATTGATTGCAGAGTGGGAGGCTAAGATCTGACAAACAGAGGAGGATTTCAAATTGGATATGGATGAGTGGCAAGCAGTGATCCCAGACCCAGGCCACACCCGTGGCAGATTATCTCAATACAAGCAGACCATCCATCTGTTCTGGATGATGAAAAGCATTCTGGAGAAAGCTCTAGAGCAATTTCCTCATGACATGCACGTAGCCCCCAAGGTCATTCAGATTACACTAAAGAGTTTCAAAAAATTCAGTTTAAATTACAGCAACAGAGTGATCGGCTGAGCCGAATTGAGCAGAATATCTCGTGCATATCCCACACGAAGTTGTCGGGTTCCACTATAAAGGATCCTGCTCCGGTGGATTCAGTTGATGATGAGTAGTGATAATGCATCCTTGTTTTTTCATTTTGAATGATTGAGTCCCAATGTTTTAGGCTTATTAGCAGTTATGTTTATAGTTATTTAGAAAATAGGAAGTACAAAGACTCTCAGGTTTACATAGCATGGCTAGACTTATCATTTTTTGTTTATGGATGGCATATTTTGCGGTTAGGTGGCCAACAGATTTGGTTTCCCTTTGGGCAGGTTGAGGCCACCTAACTCTCAGACATATGGATGTAACCTGCTTTATTTACGAAAATTAATGGAAAGGTACCACCAAGCTTACAAAATAAAATGCTTTAGAAAAACATATTTAAAAAAATCCATAAAAACTAATTATAATAGAAGTTGTTGGGCACAAACATGATCTAATGAGAAGCCAATAAATTTTTATCAAAAAAAGAAAAATGAATTTTTTTTTACCATAAAAAGAAAAGTCTATAGATCATAAGATATATTTATTAAAAAAAATAAATATGGATTGATTAGAATATGAAGTTTGACGAGAATAATTGTTTTTAAATCTAAAAAGAGAAGAGAAAAGTATATACTTTGATTTAATTTCTAAATAAATTTAAAGTTTTGAAAAATTAAAAATATTTAAATTATGTAAATATGAAATTTCTAATTTTTTTATCAAATTTCTTATACAATTTACAAAAACATTTACTCAAACTAAAATTATTTTATTAAATATTGCAAAAAACATATATATGCTTTATATTCTTTATTTTAAAAAGGAAATACATTTGATACTTTAGAAGCTACTAATAGATATGAGCAATAAATGCCTATTTATAAAGTGTTAAATGTTGTATATGCTAAATTTTTCATTTGTTTATTTAAGGTTATTTAGATTTTATAATATAAAATTTAGAGAAAAATCTATTGTTTTTTTTTATGGTTGTTTTTAATTATTTGAAATGTAATTTTTAAATACATAAATGAATTTAAATCCTTAAAAACCTTTCAAAACAATTAATAAATATCATTTTAAAAAAATCAAACTCGCTAAAAAAAACAAAATAAAATGCAAGGTAAAACATTTAAAATACACACTTGCTAAAAAAAATATACTTAAAAAAACATTTAGAGAATTTAAAATCTAATAAAATTTCAATAAACTATCAATTTTACCACAAACCACATCATAAAATTAAAATTCTCTCTAAACTCTTTCTATTTAACTCTAGATTATTTCATTTGGCTATATAAATGGAGGTATTTATACATGTCCTTCCAACAGATGTAGAGTTGAGATGGATGTAAGATGGTTATATATCATTAACCATCATATGCCTTTGTCTAGTAAATATCATTTTTTTATATATAAATACACAAAATATTACTAAACAATAATGGTTTTAAGTATGGGGGATTTTCGCAGTGCATTATATTAGATATCATTTTTGGGATTCAACTGCGTTAAGTAAGTCATTCAAACGTATGACCATTTCCATGAGAGGTAGTCGTAACTGACTAATTTCTCATGATTTTTGAATAGTTCACTTAGCACTCATTGCATCGGGTGATGCTCACAGGGGTGAAGAAGTGGGATTGAAACTAGTGAAATGTGGAGAACGAATCACATAGCATCAATCATCACTTCCGGGGCTTGCACCCGGTAACCAGGACTTCCCAGGAGGTCACCCATCCCAGAACTCCTCTGGCTCAAGCGCGCTTAACTGTGGAGTTTTTCCCCACAATCAAGTCCACTTAGCTTGCTACCCCATTTGCAAAACCTTAGCAAGTATTGTGCCTCATGAACCATTCAATTAGAGATCCCTTGACTCTTTTTGAATTTAAGTATGGGGGATTTTCGCAGTGCATTATATTAGATATCATTTTTGGGATTCAACTGCGTTAAGTAAGTCATTCAAACGTATGACCATTATATTAGATATCATTTTTGGGATTCAACTGCGTTAAGTAAGTCATTCAAACGTATGACCATTTCCATGAGAGGTAGTCGTAACTGACTAATTTCTCATGATTTTTGAATAGTTCACTTAGCACTCATTGCATCGGGTGATGCTCACAGGGGTGAAGAAGTGGGATTGAAACTAGTGAAATGTGGAGAACGAATCACATAGCATCAATCATCACTCCCGGGGCTTGCACCCGGTAACCAGGACTTCCCAGGAGGTCACCCATCCCAGAACTCCTCTGGCTCAAGCGCGCTTAACTGTGGAGTTTTTCCCCACAATCAAGTCCACTTAGCTTGCTACCCCATTTGCAAAACCTTAGCAAGTATTGTGCCTCATGAACCATTCAATTAGAGATCCCTTGACTCTTTTTGAATTTAAGTATGGGGGATTTTCGCAGTGCATTATATTAGATATCATTTTTGGGATTCAACTGCGTTAAGTAAGTCATTCAAACGTATGACCATTTCCATGAGAGGTAGTCGTAACTGACTAATTTCTCATGATTTTTGAATAGTTCACTTAGCACTCATTGCATCGGGTGATGCTCACAGGGGTGAAGAAGTGGGATTGAAACTAGTGAAATGTGGAGAACGAATCACATAGCATCAATCATCACTTCCGGGGCTTGCACCCGGTAACCAGGACTTCCCAGGAGGTCACCCATCCCAGAACTCCTCTGGCTCAAGCGCGCTTAACTGTGGAGTTTTTCCCCACAATCAAGTCCACTTAGCTTGCTACCCCATTTGCAAAACCTTAGCAAGTATTGTGCCTCATGAACCATTCAATTAGAGATCCCTTGACTCTTTTTGAATTTAAGTATGGGGGATTTTCGCAGTGCATTATATTAGATATCATTTTTGGGATTCAACTGCGTTAAGTAAGTCATTCAAACGTATGACCATTTCCATGAGAGGTAGTCGTAACTGACTAATTTCTCATGATTTTTGAATAGTTCACTTAGCACTCATTGCATCGGGTGATGCTCACAGGGGTGAAGAAGTGGGATTGAAACTAGTGAAATGTGGAGAACGAATCACATAGCATCAATCATCACTTCCGGGGCTTGCACCCGGTAACCAGGACTTCCCAGGAGGTCACCCATCCCAGAACTCCTCTGGCTCAAGCGCGCTTAACTGTGGAGTTTTTCCCCACAATCAAGTCCACTTAGCTTGCTACCCCATTTGCAAAACCTTAGCAAGTATTGTGCCTCATGAACCATTCAATTAGAGATCCCTTGACTCTTTTTGAATTTAAGTATGGGGGATGGGTGACCTCCTGGGAAGTCCTGGTTACCGGGTGCAAGCCCCGGAAGTGATGATTGATGCTATGTGATTCGTTCTCCACATTTCACTAGTTTCAATCCCACTTCTTCACCCCTGTGAGCATCACCCGATGCAATGAGTGCTAAGTGAACTATTCAAAAATCATGAGAAATTAGTCAGTTACGACTACCTCTCATGGAAATGGTCATACGTTTGAATGACTTACTTAACGCAGTTGAATCCCAAAAATGATATCTAATATAATGCACTGCGAAAATCCCCCATACTTAAATTCAAAAAGAGTCAAGGGATCTCTAATTGAATGGTTCATGAGGCACAATACTTGCTAAGGTTTTGCAAATGGGGTAGCAAGCTAAGTGGACTTGATTGTGGGGAAAAACTCCACAGTTAAGCGCGCTTGAGCCAGAGGAGTTCTGGGATGGGTGACCTCCTGGGAAGTCCTGGTTACCGGGTGCAAGCCCCGGAAGTGATGATTGATGCTATGTGATTCGTTCTCCACATTTCACTAGTTTCAATCCCACTTCTTCACCCCTGTGAGCATCACCCGATGCAATGAGTGCTAAGTGAACTATTCAAAAATCATGAGAAATTAGTCAGTTACGACTACCTCTCATGGAAATGGTCATACGTTTGAATGACTTACTTAACGCAGTTGAATCCCAAAAATGATATCTAATATAATGCACTGCGAAAATCCCCCATACTTAAATTCAAAAAGAGTCAAGGGATCTCTAATTGAATGGTTCATGAGGCACAATACTTGCTAAGGTTTTGCAAATGGGGTAGCAAGCTAAGTGGACTTGATTGTGGGGAAAAACTCCACAGTTAAGCGCGCTTGAGCCAGAGGAGTTCTGGGATGGGTGACCTCCTGGGAAGTCCTGGTTACCGGGTGCAAGCCCCGGAAGTGATGATTGATGCTATGTGATTCGTTCTCCACATTTCACTAGTTTCAATCCCACTTCTTCACCCCTGTGAGCATCACCCGATGCAATGAGTGCTAAGTGAACTATTCAAAAATCATGAGAAATTAGTCAGTTACGACTACCTCTCATGGAAATGGTCATACGTTTGAATGACTTACTTAACGCAGTTGAATCCCAAAAATGATATCTAAAATAATGGTTTTAAAAAGTGTATACATTATATACAATAAACAATAAAACTTTAAAAAATATATTAATTAGGTAAAAATACCATTTTAAATAAAAATACAAATATTACATAGAGTAAAAATTTGCAAAACGCTTTTCAATCCATATTAATTGCCATCGAATATTTTTATGGTCAAGTATGAGGTAGAATAAAAACTTTTTCTTCTTGGTCATAGGGCTAATATTATGATATTTAATTACCATCGAATATTTTTATGGTCAAATATGAGGTAGAATAAAAAATTTTGCTTCTTGGTCATAGGGCTAATATTATGATATTGTTATGATATTTATGAGCGTTTTCATTAAATGAAAGTAACATGCAATGTCTAACTTCAAAGGCTCTTCAACTGCATACAATCTTCCAAGTGTTATCCAAAGTGGGCAGGTGGCCTTCATGAGGCATGCTCCAACCTATACGTCATCATCCAAGTGAATTCGAACTTTGTCTTCCAAAATAATCACATTCATAGAGCCATTGGATTTGCACCGAGTAGGTGTACATACGTCCTTGATAAACTATATGGTCATATGTGTTGTTTTCGATTATTTTTGTGTTGTTCTACCGTACATATTTTCCTCTATTCGTACTCTAGAATTTGATATCAATTGTAATTGTGTACAGTTGGTTATTGGTAGAATTACATGTGTTGTTATTGAGCTTATTGCGGTTAGTGCTCGACTTACTATTGTTGCAGCATAAATTTTCCTCCTATTGACTATTTATATTGCCCTATTTATTTCAGAAATCATTAGTTTCCAAGTTCCATGTTTCTGTTGAGCATCTCAGGAAAGCTATTTTTTTAATACATAATGTATTAATAATCATATCAATAAAGGTTCCATTTTTATGTTTTTCTATAGATAATTCATAATTCAGTGTTGTTCAACTTTTAGTCTCTGTCAAATATACAAATTCAGAGTAATCCAATTTCGGTTTTCAAAAAATTTGAAATGTTTGGTTGCCTAAGTTCTAGCTTCAATATATTTCATGTATTGGGAAAGCTTGAGTTTTTCCTTAGTTGCTCCAGCTAATAGGTTGCAGCATAGAAATTAATCTCAATTGTGTTTAACAACACAACGGAAACACAGGAAGGTATACAGGGTACCTTGCATATAAGTTTGAAAGCAAACACAGAAAGATCCTATAATATTCACCTTGAAAAATCAAATATATGATTTTTGAAAGATCCTATAATAGAAATGCAATGTCATTAAATACACGATTACAATGGCAGTAACAAGAAAATCATTGGAATACAAAGGGCAATGGCCACTTCCAAGACATCAAAATAGTGAAAAGTTTAGTACGCTAGTTTTGAGCATACAAGAGTAATGATATAATAAATTTTAGGAATGTTGTTCAATAGTATGAGATTGGCTCCACAAAACAAACAAAATCTCAAATTTTGGAGTCTACCAAGAAACGATAGTAGAATAGATCATTGTATGGGCCTTCACACTATATGAAATATAGCCATGATTGTGCAGGCAATGCTAATTGTACAAAAAAAAAAGGGAACACAACATATGCATATATGGGCCATAGTTGTGATGATCAAGAAGAAAGAGCATGTTTTCATAAATGATCAAGAAAATAAACAGTTTTCAACCTTGGGCTTCCAAAGAAATCAAACCTTGGTTAATAACTTTTGTTGGGTAACGGAGGTCCTGCGTAACGGTTTTGGGACAGAAAGCCTAGAAATTAGGATTAAATTATTGTAAAAACTCCGAAGTATGCGGAGCGTGAAATGTAAAAGGTCAAGTCAAAGGGTTGTCCACCCAAGAAATAATGTAAAATAATAGGAAGTAAGTCGGTCCGCAAACCATAGATAGGTATAAATAGAGTGCGGCTCTATGGAGGGAAAGGCAGTTCTTTTTTAGTATGATTTTGGAATCGGAAATGTAATGGGTGATTGAGGGAAGCAGTCTGAAAGCGTCTGTAAGTCCGAGTCGAGGGTTTGGGTAGAGGATAGAGGCTCTGCAGCTGTGTGCGCAGAGGCCTGAAAGAGTCCGCAGCTGTGTGCGCGGACCCCTGCAGCTGAGTGCGCAGGGCAGATATGGATGTAAGAGGGAAAAGTGGAAATAAAGATAATTTTCTTCTGAATTCTGTGTTAAATCTGAATTATTACAACTCTGTTCGTTTATGATTAATGAACTGGTTTGATCGGCGCGCCTATGCTTACAGTATACTTGTGAATCGGGTTTAATCTTAATAAGCGAACTGAATGAAGTAATAAATGTTTGCTTAAAGACCTCTCTAAGTAGATCTAGGTTATAGTACTTAGTCAAATAAATTAGATTTGTAATCAGCGCGGTAAGAGAAAGCTAAGGTTATCTGGATCTGCGCGGATCTAGCGCAGCGCGAGGCTGCAGGACGGTGCGCGAACCTCTAAGACCACATCTAGACATCCCAAGGGTGCGGAAACCTGGTTCCAGCACCCTCCCCTACTACCTCGGGTGAGACCTCAGTCCGCGCTTCGCGGGCTGTTGCCAAAAGGGCCGGTAGCTGTGGGATTTGCTTGGCTAAATAATTCTTTCGAACCTGGGTCAGGCCCATATAAGCCAACAACTTTGTATCATCATTTTTGTTCTTTTTGTATCCAAGGGGTGGGAATGGTAAACATTGTGACATTTTGCAGAAGAGGTGAATTCTTTCAACAATAATCGTTGGTAGCCTAAATTTTGGGAGTGTTGACACAACTTCGGTACAAAACTGCAACTCTGCTCCCAATCATGCACCATATCACTGCAATCATCTCTGGCTTACCCTATGTAAAAAGGATTGAAAAAAAATAAAAAAGTGGTAGATCAAACTATTATTGCTTCTGAAACTACTACAACACTCTGTCCTAGCAAAACTCAGGCAACACAAAGATTTCATTGTTGTCAGTGCTTGAACTTGTATGATCCCCAAAACTAGTTTAATAACAAGGGAACTGGATATGAACCTGTTGTAGCCGCTATAACACCACCCAAATTTCTTGGGCATATCCAAAATTTTGGGTACCCCACTGCTCGCCTCAGGATTCTAGGGTTTTGATAAGCCCTTCAACCGGTTACTCCCCCCGCAACCCTTCATGTCCAACCCTTGTGATGCGCTCACTGACGCGTTGCACATTGTATCCATGCATCATGTTTGGTCTCAGTTATAAACTTGATGATTGCATTAGGGTTTGGGGGTTTTGTTGCTTCAAGGGGAATTGAGAGCCCAGGGACATCGAAACCTATCCTCCTATAGTGTACATTTCCAATTAGGAGAGGCACCTATGTGTGGATGAGCATGACTTTCATTTGGCTTTCCTTACGATTGACAATATTAGGGTTTGGGAGAAACCCTAAATTGTCAAAGGAGTGATCCACTCCCTGTTGTTACCTATTTCATAGGCCTCTAGGGGTGCATTCTCATTGACATCACATGGAATCATGGTGAGAGTCACTTCAGAACATTTTCCCTAGGGTTTTGGAATATCCTTCATCTCAGCATGTGCATTAGGGTCACAACAATGTTGTCCTTCCCTTGCACCCTCAAAACACTAGATTGACATGACTAAAGATTCTCAACATTCATAATGCATGTTCACTAGTGTTCCAAGGAACCTGCTCCATAAGTACATCGTCCCCATGTGAAACATGAATATTAAAGTCATTGGTAGTTGGCAGTTCCATTGAGTGCCTAGTTAAAATTTGTCTCAAATAAAATTGGAGCATGACTCACTCAACCCATGAAACCCATAACACCTTAATTTGGATTATTTATGGTTCATGCTCCTTGAATAGATCATTTCTTTTGGTATTGTTTGTTTGCTTTCATGCTCCCACATGAAGATGGTTTTCTTTCATGCTCTCACATGGAAATATCGTTATGATGACCTAACTTGTTCTCATTCCAATCCCTGCTACTAGGAATTAGTTGAAGGAACCATGAATACACATTGATCAATGCAACAACGACTTTAAATAACCCCTTAACGCAAATATGGTGGCTTTAATGAACCCTATGAACCTTACCCTCACATGAAACCAGTCAAGCTCCTTGAAGTTATTTCCAAAGTGTGGTACCGGTTCATAACCCTAAAGACGAGATAAAGGGCCTTTCGACAACCCATTCCAGTCTTGGCTCATTATAAAATGTATGGGGAAGCACACATCAAAGTTATACTAGAACCTTATGAGATATCAAAGAGAACACTATGCAACCCACATCTCAAGGCCCCACTAGCGCTGCAGGCATGCACATGCGCAGAGATATGACCAACATGCATGATTATACCACCACCTCACAACAAGTTGATCTAGAGGGAAGGGCACAATGTGAGGGTTCACCCAAAGGGCATTATGATGTTCTACACATCGATGAATAAAGAGTGCGATGAGAGGCACTTTTTCAAAGGGTCGTAAAACATGAAGCGCGTTGCCAAAAATTACATCAATGGTTGTTTCGGGGTTATTTTCCAAAAAAAATGTGTAGTAAGTATACCTGCATGATTCTCCGTGACCCAGTTTCAAAGCTTCGAAGAACGTTGGAATGCAAAAATGCCAACCTTACAGTAGAATACGTGGGATCAGTTGAAAGGCCCTCCCAAAATGAGTGGTGGATGGCTCCAAAATAAAATATCAGAAAACGTTGAGCCATCTTATTGCTACAGGAATACCATTCCATCGTTTTACCTCAACGCCCGTGAAGAGGACAACACGAGCTACACCTATCTCGATCTCTCCAATCATAAAGTAGGACCCATCATGAAATCGTGAAAGTAACATTAGGGTTGAGACAGTTATGCAAACACACCACGCCATGTTAACACATTGATTATTTGGAACATGGCGGTTATAATACAACATATGAGGCCCTAAGTCAACGTCTACTACACAATAGAGCGTTCCTTAATGTATATGCTGGAGGGTTGCGCGAATAATGTACATCGCTGCAGTGGTAAGGTAACCGAAGGGGTGCAATGCCAATCGACACGCGTATTGTGTTTCCATGACGAGTAAGCCAAGGATTTTTGCACAACAAAGATCCACCAATCGCTAAGTCACAGCAGGGAGACTCAACAACTAACCAAAAGATGCGACCCAACCCTCAACGCAACTATACAACCTCCCCCAAGTCGTTGGGTTGCTACATCGTACCTCACGTCAAGCTCTGAGAAATGAAACCTCCTAGAGTTGCGACTCTGCGACCTCCAAAGAGTCGCATTTCCACCCACATCGTTGGGTTGCACCTCAGGCGGGCCTCCAGAACGTGACCTCCATCAGATTGCAACTATATGACCTCCCTCTCGCTGGCATTGGTGAAATGCGACCTGTCCTTCTTTGCGACTATGCAACTCCTACCAGAGTCGCTAAGTCACAGCATTGTTATTTTAAACAAAAAATGTGATGCCTAGCTGCGATTGTGCGACTTCCAGCCTAAACTCCTCTACAACCATGAAACCAAGAGTCATTGGGTCGTGAAATCACTCTTGGAAAAATTGGTGGCTAGTTAATATGCCATATTTTGCGACTATGTAATCCCTGCTAATCACTCTCCTTGTTGAGGTCTCTAGAGGTCGCGTTTCTCTCCCATAAACTCTCTCTCTCTCTGCCCACGACCTTCCGTGTGCCCATCCTGCATTGTTTTCCAAAGGAATGGGATTATATTTAGAAAGGTCAAAATCTGACATGAATGTGAGAAGGAAAGTTCATGGGAAGTCGCAAATCTTCTAATTGGTTCAAATAACAAGCTTCCCAAAACTATGAAAACGCATGGTGCACACATGAGCCTTGTTTTGAAAATACCACCAACAACAAGGGTGGATGAGAATGTTGGAGGTTTTACAAAATATGTCAGTTTCCTTTTAGTGTTTGGAACCAACGTTGCTTGGGACAAGAAATTTAGGCCTGGTCACATTGTCAAAATGAAGATGGAATGACTGCAGATCCTAGTGGTTGGAACGGGAAATCAGTTGATCATAAAAGAAGTAGGTGCCTCTTTTATGCATTGCTAAGAGCATGGACTAGTTATTCTCCTCTAGGTATGAAAAAATAATTCACACTTAAATTGAGCTTCAGAAAGCTTGAGGATCTGTGTTGAAAGAATGCTCTCCAAGCCTCATAAAGGGTGCCTCCACGACATCGAAAGGGGAAAGACAATAACTAATTCGCTTAGGCCCTGCTATTTTTATTTTCCTAAACCTAATATGGAGTTTCAATTCTAACTTCGATTTGTGGAAACAAGGGAGAAGTAGGGTTCAAATTTTACATGATTGAACTCATGAAGAACGACATGGGAGGTAGGATGCCATTGAAGGGATTACAACACAGAGGAGTGGGCTACTCCTCTATGGATCCCCTAAAGAAAACTATATCAGTGCATCCCCTTGAATTCAAGATGTTTGTGCGAGTTAGAACAATGAAACTGCATTCAACACTTATCTCATGGATGAGAGCAAGCCCACAGATGGAAAGATATCTGAGGAAGTCCAAGAGGACCCCCCAAAGGCAACATGCATTGATAATACTATGGCACAACAATTGACCACACAGGGGTCTTAATTAATTATTTGTTAATGTCATTCTTTCAATTAGTTGGTTGTATTTCCAATATCATTCTTTGTTATAAATATGCCTGACCAATGTTATCTTCTTGCAGGCAAAGAAAGGGGACAAGAATGTTGGTCTATGTGAAGAAGTCAAGACTGCTTAGACATTATGTCAATGTTAATGACAGATCGCAGGGAAAAGCAAGAATGTTGACCTAGAAAAGGAAGCTAGGGTTTCCACAGAAGCCACACAACTAAGGTTTCAACGAAGAACACAACAATAGGAGGTGATTGGATGTACGCAAGGTGCAATGACAGGCAGTCCAACAATTCATGCCTTCATGGTTTCACATCAATGTCAGCAACGAGATCCAACACTAGGGTTTCTCAAAACTTTCCTTTTCTCCTTACATCCTCTCTTCTATCAATATGTAAAGGTTCTCATCATGGTGCCTATGGTCATGTTGAGATCAATGGAGCATGTACTAGGTAGTTGGCATGAGAGAGTAGTGAGGAAGTTCAAGAGTCATGAGGGGAGGTCAAGGGTCACGGTAGGTGAACAATCACCTCATCTCTATAAATGTACCTTCATGCCTCATTGAAAAGGGAATTTAAAACTTGAGTTGAGGCTAGGAGTAGATAACTAATTTATGCTTGAGAGCAAGGGCCACTCAGCTCTTGGTAGCTAGTAGGGTGGATTTGCAGTGGGGCTAGGGTTTTGGCATTGGAAAATGGCATGAGCAACCCATGTTCCACTATTGGGTTTTGACCAATTGCATGATATGTATTTGAAGTTGCAGCGACATTAATAAGGTGTTCTTTATCTTTGGCACTAATTCCCATGTGTTGCTCATGGTGGTTGTATTAGTTGTCTGGTACTTCACTATATTAGTATGTGCGCTTTCATATATGCAATATGTTATGGACTGGTACATAGTGGTTGCATGTATGTTGCGTTTTCGAATCTATGTTAACTTGCTCCTTGCCATGTCAGTGACCTATTGTGAACTACTTTGCAATTAAGTTCTGGTATGTTCTTATTTATTGTATGTATGATTAAGTTTTATCTCACTAATCCCTTTCATGGCATATCTATTCAAATTGTTGATGAAACTTGTTTGTACCTCTTTCTGTAAATTGTCAATCTTTGAATGATTTTGTTTCACTGCCTCAACATTTCATTCTTGTCCCACTCTTACACCTTCGCATTTGATAACCAAGAGCAGAAACATTCATGGTGGCAGCCGAGCCCACATACCGAATGGATCTCTTATCCCAAATGGTGTGAGGTCTAATTGGGACTTCAGACCAGGCAAACCCCCTTAGTTTTTGGTGGTACATTTCAGCCCGTTGATAGATTGGTGCTAGAAGGAGGGCCATATGACAAGTTGAGCCCTTGGATCCTGTAGTTTAGTCTCATATCTATAAATGGCTCTATCATGAATCTTTTTCCCCAGGTGTTTATCTGGTTTGTCCATTTTTCATTTTTCAATCCCCGAGCAAAAACTCTATCACTTGTCTCAGTCAAAGTTTGATGGTGATGATGGAATATCCCTAACTGAGCACATTTTTTATTTCCTCGACTTTTGCGAATCTTATGAGATTGACGATGAAGAGTTTTCTTGGGTACTCTTCTCCCTCACCCTTGAAGTTCGCGTCAAGCAATGGTGCCACACGTTGCAAATAGCTTCCATTCATTCGTTCAAGCAACTCATCAATAAGCTCCAACAAGCGTTTTACAAGCACGGTTTTCAAGATGTGTTAATGAGTATAAATGAGATTAGGATGAAACCTGAAGAATATTCAGAGGATTTTGCTTTTAGATTTGTACATCTTTCTTTTGAATTTCTTGAAAGAAATGTCAACTGGGTGTATTTGAATGAAATATTTCAACAGTTGGTTCTCGTTTCTTCGCAACATTTTCAATTAGAGACAAATCATGTTTCTCATGAGTATCATGATAATTTGCGGATTACAATGCGTCCAGACTCTAACCCTTATCTTGTTTTGCATATCTCTATGAATCTAGAACAACCTAAAGCCTCTGAGGAGGAAATTACTACTTGTGGGATTTCTCATCATCCTCCTAATTTGATACATAATAAGATTTTGGTCGTAAATGGTTCAGATGATGAAAAGTGCTTTTCGAGGAATGAATCGAATGGCCTTGACTCCAAAGCTATCGTGCATCCTTTTGATCTTGAATCTGAAAATTATGTTGATATGACATCTCTTCTTGCCAATGGAACTAAGATCGTGTCCTTTGAACAGATGTCTCGCTATATTCCTAGATCTCAGTCACCTGTCTGCGATGGCTTTGATCTTGTCTCAGATAAAGTTGACTGTCCCATCAAATCCATGGACCACGTCATGCATGCAAATCCATCTCCCCCTTTGACAAACATAAATGGGCAGGATGAGAGTCTAGGTCCGATTGGTGCCCTTTCATCTAACCCTTTCCATCCATTGTACCTTGATTTAGTTCATGGGTCTACTACACCGACGATTCCTACAAATCATTCACATCTTGATCTTGCTCATGTTGATTACAATCATGTACATGAGGGTGATGTTTCACAGTCAAGGGATGCATATCTTGAATCTATTATGCATGATCTTTTCCACCCCCAGTCTTTAACAGGTGAAGAAGAGGGACTTACATCTCGCCCATCTCAATATGGTTCTCTCATTAATCCCTCTTCACTCTTAATCCAAGAAGAGCCTTATGTGCCAAATACCCAACCTGATCAAACTGGTGGTTTCCGCAATTCTCATTATACCGAAAATATATTCGCTCACGCCTCTGGTGATTATCATTCATATCCATTTATTAATCCTACAAAGCCACCAAAATTTTATGATCCACCTTTCGAATGTTTGGGGACTCATCAGGAAGTTGAGGCACTTCAGCTTTCGTTGATGGTTATGTCAGGTTCTCACGTTCCTGATGAGACCCCTGAACCAAGTCGAATTGGGGTTTATGAAATTAGGGTTTCTGCACATCACACTCCTCTCAACATCATCTTGTCAAATGTAAGCTAATCTTGGAAATCCTTTGATTCAAGCAATGTATCTCTGAGAAAATATTTCCATCACCTTTCAGTTGATATGCATCAACCTATATCCTAATTTATTTTCTGAAGGGAGTACTCTGGCCATTGTCTCAAATCTTTTTTATTGTTGCCCAGCCAGTGTAGTTTGTCAACGTATGTAATCAAATGATGTCTTATAATCTCCTATATGGGAAGGTGCCAATCGCCTGACCTCTCCCCTTCCTGAGACTCTTCCGGTTTATTCGATTCATTGTTGGGAATCTGAAGAATCTAATCTATTGAGCTGCCAATCTATCAATATTCAAACATCTAATCCAATCCACAATGTTTTCGCTGATAGTTGTCCTGTCACGACTAACGATAACCATATGCATTCACCTACAGATCTTGCAAAGTTACTGATATTCGATGGCTTTCCATTTGAAGGTTCAGAGATTTGTTAGAATGGTGAGGCACTTCAGCTTCAGCTGATGGTTATGTCAGGTCCTCACGCCCTTGACGAAATCTATGGACAACTTCAAACTAGGGTTTCTGAAATTAGGGTTTATGCGCTTGAATCCTCAAGTATCTCAGTTACACCCGACAGAAGCCCCTCTTTTCAGAGTCATCAAGTTGATCATCCTTTATATCATGATAGGGTTGCTGATTGGATTGAAGGGTCATATATGGCAAATTTGCTAGCAGGCAACATCTTGCCTCACTTACATTGGATTTAGGGTTAAGCATGAATGGATGTATGTCATGGCTGGATGATTATAAATTTCAAGTTTGTGACTCTGTTTACCAGGATTGGATTGCAATTTGCCTTGAATGGTCTTTTCTGGTATGTTTCCATGTAAGTAGACGTGACTTTCTTATCGTTGTGCATGTTTCACAGGTGAGCATTTTAGTTTTTGCACAACTCTTTTTACAAATTCTAATTGTTGTCATCTTTGTTTTTGCAAGTCGGGAACTGCTGCGGTGGTTGCATTGTAAGTTTGAATTCACATGACCAGACCTCCTCTCTGGTTAAATTAGGGTTTAGGGTTTATACTAGTTAGATTTTAGTTTGTGCTTATTAATTTTCTGATTATAATTTGCTTCATGGTTTGAATTTGTTATTGTTTGTTTTCCTTATTGTAGATAGTTTAGTTTCCCGCATTTCGATTTTCCGCTAGCGTGCATTCACATTCTTGTACTACTCGTTGCTGCATAGCGTGCATAACATCTTTGCATGATTATTTTATCTGCCATTAGCCTATCTCTTCTACACATAACATTACAAGCCATATTTGTTGCATTACATCATGCATCTTTCTTCTTGCTTGGCATACACTCATCTTTGACCTAGCCTGGCAATCACCTCTATGTTGCATACCACCTGCACGAGCCTTCATGAACTTGAAGCTTTCGAACCTTTGGTACTATGACTGGCTTTCTCACACATGTTTTCACATATCCAAACCTAAAGGAAGATTGCTTGGCCCAACCCATGTTCACACTCTCAAAGGGATTGATTGGTTACCTTGCCCTAAAACCCTAGCCCTAATGATTGCGTGCAATTGTAATGGTTACTCCAATAGGTACCTACTCTTAGAACCCGTCATTAAAGTGACATCCTAGATGTCTCTCCTATGAGTCCAATTTATTAACAAGGAAGATAAGAACAGGTTGCTCGTGGGGAACCCTAATCAGTTTGAATGACCTATACCCATAACCTGAACCTTGTGCTCAACATGGTCTCGATTGTTTTAATGACTTGTTTTCTTTGTTCACTTGTTAACTGGAGATGAGATGTGGAAGCTTGGCATGAAGGTAAACCTAAATCGGGATATCTCTTAATTTCTGTCAAACAAGAAACAACCTCTCTTGCTCGTAAAACAAGTCAAGATCCCTCATCCACCCTAGCACAATGAACGCGCAGTAATAAGTGGAAATGCACACATAAGATAAAATGAAGTTAAATGAAGGGTAAAGGATCAAAAAAGGCTTCCTGCACAGAGAAGTAATGCAATGACTCTGCCAGAGTACGAACCAGGCTCGCTGGCAGTGGAGCAACGTTTATGATTTCTTGGAGTGAATCCACCGGGATACTGTCCAGGTCCACTGACAGTGGAGCAACACCATGAACTTATTTTAAAAATTCTGAATATAATAAGCCCTCTGCCTCATTCTTTGCATCATCATCAACTACTGGCATGTGTGAACTTTTGATTGGATGTTTACTAACTAGCATGACCTGGATGAGACACAAAGGGAAGGAATAATTGTAAAGGTCAATGTAACAGGTACCCATTGTAACTATTCAATATTCCCTTGCATCATTATCCGGAATTGAACTATTGTAGGGATGTTGGTAGAGATGCTACATTCTACCAGTGGTTCACCAATTGTTGTAGTCACTACAACACCACCCAAAAATTTTGGGCATATCCAAAATTTTGGGTGCCCCACTGCTCACCCCAGGCTTCTAGGGTTTCGATAATCCCTTCAACCAATTACTCTCCCAACAACCCTTCCTGTCCAACCCTTGTGATGCGCTCACTCACGCGTTGCACATTGTATCCACACATCATGTTTGGTCTCAATTATAAACCTGATGATTGCATTAGGGTTTGGGGGTTTTGTTGCTTCAAGGAGCATTGAGAGCCCAGGGACTTCTAAACCTATCCTCCTATAGTGTACGTTTCCAATTAGGGGAGGCGCTTGTGTGTGGATAAGCATGTATTTCATTTAGTTTTCCTTACGATTGATAATATTAGGGTTTGGGAGAAACACTAGATTGTCAAAAGAGTGATAACCTCCCTATTGTTACCTAATTCGTATGCCTCTAGGGGCGAATTCTCATTGACATCAGATGGCATCACGGTGAGAGTCACTTCATAACATTTTCCCTAGGGTTTTGGTAAATCCTTCATCTTAGCATGTGCATTAGAGTCACAACAATGTTGTCCTTCCCTTGCACCCTCGAAACCCTAGATTGACATGACTAAAGATTCTCACCCTTCATAATGCATGTTCACTAGTGTTTCAAGGAACCTGCTCCATAAGTACATCATCCCCATGTGAAACACGAATATTAAAGTCACTGGCGATTGGTGGTTTCATTGAGTGCCTAGTTAAAATTCGTTTCTAATAAAATTGGAGCATGACTCGCTCAACCCATGCAACCCATAACACCTTAATTTGGATAACTTATGGTTCATGCTCCTTGAATAGATCATTTCTTTTGGTATTGTTTGTTTGCTTTCATGCTCTCACATGAAGATGGTTTTATTTCATGCTCTCACATGTAAATATCTTTATGACGACCTAACTTGTTCTCATTCCATATTTTTGCAGGGAATTAGTTGAAGGAACCACAAATACACATTGATCAATGCAACAACGAAATTAAATAACCCCTTAACGCAAAGATGGTGGCTTTAATGAACCCTATGAACCTCACCCTGACATGAAACCATCCGAGCTCCTTGAAGTTATTTCCAAAGCGTGGTATCGGTTCATGACCCTAAAGACAAGACAAAGGGCCTTTCGACAACCCATTCCAGTCTTGTCTCATTATAAAATGTATGGGGAAGCACACATTAAAGTTATACTAGAACAAAGGTTCGTTATGTGTATATACCACCAATGAGATGTCAAAGAGAATGTTATGCAACCCACATCTCAAGGCCCCACTAGTGCTACAGACATGCACATGCACAAAGATACGACCAACAGACACGGTTATACCACCACCTCACAACAAGTCGATCTGGAGGGAAGGACACAATGTGAGGGTTCACCCAAAGGGCGTTATGATGTTCTCCACATCAATGAATAAAGAGTGCAAAGAGAGGCACTTTTTCAAAGGATAGTAAAATGTGAAGCGCATTTCCAGAAATTACATTAGTGGTTGTTTCGGGCTTATTTTCCAAAAAAATGTGTAGAAAGTATACCTACATGATTCTCGGCGACCAAGCATCAATTTCAAAGCTTAAAAGAACGTTGGAATGCAAAAATGCCAACCTTACAATGCAATACGTGGGATCAGTTGAAATACTCTCCCAAAATGAGTGGTGGATGACTCCAAAACAAAATATCAGAAAACGTTGAGCCATCTTATTGCTATAGGAATGTCAGGAATACCATTCCATTGTTTTACCTCACATTTACCTCAACGCACGTGAAGAGGACAACACTAGCTACACCTATCTCGATTTCTCCAACCACAAAGTAGGACCCATCATGAAATCGTGAAAGTAGCATTAGGGATGAGACCGTTATGTAAACACACCACACCATGTTAATGCAATGTTTATTTGGAAGATGACGATTATAATACAACATGTGAGGCCCTAAGTCAATGTCTACTACACAACAGAGCATTCCTTAATGTATATGCTGGAGGGTTGTGTGAAGAATGTGCGTCGCTACAGTGGTAAGCTAACCAAAGGGGTGCAATGGAAATCGACAGGCGTATTATGTTTCCATGAAGAGTAAGCCAAAGATTTTCTCATAATAGATATCCACCAATCGCTAAGTCACAACAAGGAGACTCAGCAACTGACCAGAATATGCGACTATGCAACCTCCCCCAAGTCGCTGGGTCGGTACATCTCACCTCAAGTCAAGCTATGAGCAATGCGACCTCCCAGTGTTGCGACTTTGCGACCTCTAGTGAGTCGCATTTCCACCCAGGTCGTTGGGTCGCACCTCAGGCAAGCCACAGAATGCGACCTCCATCAGATTGCGACTATGTGACCTCCCTTTCGCTGGCATTAGTGAAAATCGACCTCGCCTTCTTTGCGACTCCTACCAGAGTCGCTAAGTCGCAACATTGTTCTTAAAAAAAAATGTGACTAGGACTAACTACGATTGTGCAACTTCCATCTTAAACTCCTCTGCAACCATGAAGATGAGAGTCACCGGGTTGCGAAATCACTCTTGGGAAAATTGGTGGCTAGTTAATTTTCCATCTTCTGCGACTATGTAATCCTTGCAAATCACTCTCCCTGTTGAGGTCTCCAGAGGTCACATTTCTCTCCTAGAAACTCTCTCTGTCGCGACCTTCCCTATGCCCATCCTGCATTGTTTTCCAAAAAGTGACCTGTCTCACACTAAGGAATGGGATTATATTTAGAAAGGTCCAAATCTCACATGAATGTGAGAAGGAAAGTTCATGGGAAGTGGAAAATTTTCTAAATTTGTTTAAATAACAAGCTTCCCAAAACTATGAAAACACATGGTGCACACATGAGCCTTGTTTTGACAATACCACAAGCAATGAGGGTGGATGATAATGTTGGAGGTTTTACAAAATATGTGCACCTTTACACTAATATATAGAGAATATGCGAGTTGCCTTTCAATGTTTGGACCCAATGTTGCTTAGGCCAAGAAATGCAGGCTTGATCACATTGTCAAAATGAAGATGGAATGAATGCAAAGCTTGGTGGCCAGAACAGGTGATCGGTTGATCATAAAAGAAGTAGGTGCCTCTTTTATGCATTGTTGCGAGCATGGACTAGCTATTCTCCTCTAGGTATGAAACAATAATTCACACTTAAAGTGAGCCTCAGAAAGCTCGAGGATATGTGTTGAAAGAATGCTCTCCAAGCCTCATAAAGGATGCCTCCAAGACATTGAAAGGGGAAAGACAATGCCTAATTCACTTAGGCCCTGCTAGTTTTCTTTGCCTAACCCTAATATGGAGTTGCAATTGTAAATTTGATTTGTGGAAGCAAGGGAGAAGTAAGGTTCAGATTTTACATGATTGAACTCATGAAGAACGACATGGGAGGTAGGATGCCATTGAAGGGATTACAACACAGAGGAGTGGGATGCTCCTCTATGGATCCCCTAAATAAAACTATTTCAGTGCATCCCCTTGAATTCAAGATGTTTGTGTGAATTAGAACAATAAAACCACATTCAACACTTATCTCATGGATGAGAGAAAGCCCATAGATGGAAACATATATGAGGAAGTCCAAGAGGACCCCCCAAAGGCGACATGCATTGATAATACTATGGCACAACAATTGACCACACAGGGGTCTCAGTTAATTATTTACTAATGTCATTCTTTCAATTAGTTGGTTATATTTGCAATATCTTTCTTTGTTATAAATATGCCTGACCAACGTTATCTTCTTGGAGGCAGAGAAAGGGGACAAGAATGTTGGTTCATGTGAAGAAGTCAATACTTCTTAGACATTATGTCAATGTTAATGGCAATAGCAGGGAAAAGCAAGAATATTGACCTAGAAAAGGAAGCTAGGGTTTCGACAGTAGCCACACAACTAAGGTTTCAACAAAGAACACAACAGCATGAGGTGTTTGGTTGTACGCAAGGTGTAATGACAGGCAGTCCAACAATTTATGCCTTCATGGTTTCATAGCAATCTCAGCAACGAGATCCAACACTAGGATTTCTCAAAACTTTCCTTTTCTCCTTACATCCTCTCTTCTATCAATATGTAAAGGTTCTCATCACGGTGCCTATGGTCATGTCAAGACCAATGGAGCATGTACTAGGAAGTTGGCATGAGAGAGTAGTGAGGAATTTCAAGAGTCATGATGGGAGGTCAAGGGTCACAGTAGGTGAACAATAACCTCATCTCTATAAATGTACCCTCATGCCTCATTGAAAAGGGACCTTATCACTTGAGTTGAGGTTAGGAGTAGATAGTTGATTTATGCATGAGAGTTAGGGCCACTCAACTCTTAGCAGCTAGTAGGGTGGATTTGCAGTGGGGCTAGGGTTTTGGCATTGGGAAATGGTATGAGCAGCATGATATGTATTTGAAGTTGCAACGACATTAATAAGACGTTCTTTATATATGGCACTTATTTCTATGTTTTCTCATGGTGGTTGTATTAGTTATCTGGTACTTCACTATATTTGTATGTGTGCTTTCATATACACAATATGTTATGGACTAGTACATAGTGGTTGCATGTATGTTGCATTTTCGAATCTGTGTTAACTTGTTCCTTGCCATGTCAGTGACCTATTTTGAGCTACTTCGCAATTAACTTCTGGCATGTTCTTGTTTATTGTATGTCTGATTGGGTTTTAGCTCACTAATCCCTCTCATGTCATATCTCTTCTTATTGTTGTTGAAACTTGTTTGTACCTCTTTCAACAAATTGTCAATCTTAGGCTAATTTTGTTTCACTGCCTCAACATTTCATTATTGTCCCACTCTCAAATCTTTGCGTTTGATAACCAAGAGCAAAAACATTCATGGTGGTAGTCGAGCCCGCATACCAGATGGGTCTCCTATCCAAAATGGTGTGAGGCCTAATTGGGACCTCACATCGGGGAAACCCCCTTAGTTGTTGGTGGTACATTTCGGCTCGTCAACAGAACCGAAAATAAATTATAACAAAAAAACCCAATAAATAATCTTCAGAAATGTAAGATGAATTTTTAGCTACTTGTACCTTGGACAAGTGGTGGCAATTGTAAAATTAAGAATGACAATTCTACAAAATGATGTTCTTCTGGAGCCAATATCGGGAATTGGAATGAGCCATATGACATAAGCAAATAAACCTCCCAGAAATGCTCAGTCATACAATTACTTCTCAACATAATGCTCAAGGGAACTTCTAAATAGAAACCATAATAGTTCACTTGCCAATATCTCTATTAGATTCACCTTTTCATGTTAGAAGTTCTGAAGCCGATGCAATGCAATGCAAAAATGCATATCTAAAAACAACTACTACAGAGTAACTCCATTCCTAAAAAGGAAACTTGAAGAATGATCACATACTAACCATTCTGCATGCATTTCTATGAATGTTATAGACCTTTCAGGGATTACCTATTCATCACCTACCCAACTTTTTCACTAGAATCACTTCTTCAGTTGAGAAAACCGTATATACATACTTACTCATCTAGAAAATGAAAATCGCCAGTTTCTTTCTCTTAATCTCCAAAAGCAATGATTTAAAGGTTTTAACAATAAAATCCAACAAATAGTGTCAATACTTCAAAGACAAATAAATTCAAACTCTTTTTCACTTGTAGCAGCATCACAACTCATGTCCGATAAACCCATATAATGAGGGTAAACCATTCAACTCTACACCAAGTTTGGATTTGTGAAAACTCGGCCAAAAGTAGCAAAAAGTATGTAGTTGAGAAATTAATTAGTTTTGAAGGTTGTCATTGAGGCCAGCCAAAAAAAGCAAAACACCCAACGAAATTGACCTCCTTTTAACATACACTCCCTGATCTCTACCCTCCCCTTACATGCACTAATTGATGATTTCCCAAAGTTTACTAACTAAAAAAGCGCAACTTTTTTTGTGTGAAACCTCGGGGAATAGAAATAAAATAGAAACCCAATTCTTAGAGTGAAAAATATTCAAGAAAGCCCAAACCCCCCGCCATTCTAATGTTGTATTCAAAATGAACTTGTTAAATTATAATTTCAAAATAATTGTTTTGTTCTTGCTCTTGTGATGTGCCCTTGGGAAGTATACAAACTGCACTTGTTAAATTATAATTTCAAAAAAATTGCAAGCAACAAATAAAGAACAACCAGAAACTAAAATTTTAATAACACACCATGGTAAGAATTGAACCTTCTCCACAGAAAAAGGCATGGTCGCAATTCCTGATATCGGGGCTGAATGAGGCAGATACATGTGAAATCATTTTCCTTTCTCCTCACAATTAGCATCCCATAGGCTCAAATAGGCTTCCTTGTCTCCACTCACAACAATAACCCTCTCCCTACAAGGCAAGATTTGGACACTGAGTACTCTAGTTGGAGCAAGCCTGGCTATGTCTTTGGCCTCCAACTTTAGGTCTTCCGGACTAAATTTTGGCCCAACAAGACCTCGACCTTCTGATTCCCTCTCTTGCTTAGCGCATATCAAATCTGCCAAAGGCGCATGGTCCCTGAGCTCTCTGAGCCGGTTGAAATAATGATCATAAGAATCCTCTTCCCCGTAGGGTGCATAAGTTTCAGCTAAACGTAGAGGTCCCTTCCTCGAGGATGTGGGAGGTTTCGGAGAACAAGAGCTTGGTGGAGTCAAACCCTCATGGGGTGTAACAGGTGGGCCATCACTGCCCAAATCCCCAATTCTCTGAGGGGAGAGTCCTCTGGTCCACAGGAACTTTCGAAGTACATATGGTTCTGGTTCTCTTTCATGCTTGGGGGGCTTACAAGCATTAGTCTCTGAAGGTTAGTGGATGAAGAACTATGGTTCACGAAGCGATCGGGTTGTATAGCCTTCAAGGCATACGCAGAAAACGGTATGACCGTGGTGTTGAATGAAAGGTGACTAAACACGTGTCAATTTTTTATTGCTATGAGGAGGACAAAAATGGACGCTTCTTATTGGCTGGGTTGAATAATGTCTGTTGACCCCAAGCCCGCAAAGGAAATGCCTATCAGCATAAACCCCAGATCAGCCATTGACCTAATCGATCTGGCACACAATAGACAGATACGCCAAGATCCATCAGATCTGGAACCTTGGACTGAGAAACGTTGTTGGAATGGCGACGAATTAGGGTTTGTCCGACAGACCATCCCGGCCTACTGTGTATGCATCATCAAGCACCGGACGGCAACTATAAAGGAGCACGCCCAGGAATACAACTTCGTCCCGAGTCCTCAGATCTCTGAGGAGGTCGTATGGCACGAGGGCAACCTGAGTGCTGAAGCTGGATCTATACAAGGCATTATATATGCGGTAAGGGTCAAATCGTATGTTATATACCCTCCCTATTTTCCCAAACTTGTTCAAGATGTTTTTGCAGGGTCAATGCACAGATCTGGATTGAGAATCCTGGCCATGGAAGGCAGTCAGTGGCTCAGACCCATCGCTGAAACAACAGATCCGGAACTCAGAAGAACCAACAGCCTACACAAAAACCAGATCTGGGGACACACAACCGTTCGGAGTTCCCTATGCCCTGACTCTCGGGCCACAATCGCAGAAGAGTGTCGTCTGTATGGTGACGATCTAGGGATTGGGAATGGGATGATCCGGGTAGCAGATCGGGGGAAAACTCAGTCGGACTCAAGCCCTACTCAGTCAGACTTAAACCCTAGAAAGGAAGAATACATACAGTTCTTCATTAAAGCACCAGAAGGCAAACATTACTGCCTAAGGTCATGGAAGGGCAGCAACATCCAGGAGCTAAGGAATAAAATACAGAATTTACTTGGCATACCGGAACTGGGGCAAAATTTGTTCTACACGGGATGCAGCCTACAGGACAACTATACCCTCCAGGATTACAACATAACCACAGATTCGACCATCATCATCAACCTTCGTCTGCGAGGTGGATGTTCTGGAACCAGCTCAAAGAACATCAACTACAAGAACACGGGCTCCTTCAAGGATGTTGTCAAGGGTAAAGGGAAAGCGCAAGCCAATCCTGCAACAACCCCTGTTCTTCCCGGGCCCTACATTGTAGAACAAAAAACTGAGAATCCTGCGCTCACCATTGCAATGCCTAAGGTAAATGTTATGTACTCAGATCTATATTCCCACTCAATTATTTGTAGATTCAACGGGTTTTGGCCTAGATCTAGCGACCTGCACCACTGGATCCACACTACCTGGACACCAGACTGTGATATTTACTTATACCCAAAAGGTTTCTTTATAGTAAGATTCCGCACAGAACAGGTCAAGGAATACATCCTTAATCAGGGGCCATGGTTCTGGGGCAGCGCAGGGCTCTTCATCACCCCATGGTTTCCAGATTTTGACGCCAATACAATGGTAGTATCAAAGATGCCAGTCTGGATTAGGCTGCACAACCTTCCACTACACTTCTGGCACGACAAGGTTTTAATTGCTATAGGCAATACCCTGGGGAAATTTCTAAAGATTGATGAAGACAAAATTACAAGGGGAATATTTACATTCGCTAGAATATGTGTTGAAGTAGATCTCAGCCAGGGGCTACCAGATAGTATAACACTGAACTTTAATAACACCCAGTGGATACAATCCTTGGATTATGAAAACATAGCATTCCAATGCCGAGGATGCCTACAAACAGGCCACCTTCATAGTGCTTGTCCACAAGCAAAAAACATTCCCAATCGGAATAAGAAGCAACAGAGGAAGACTAAAGGATGGCAAAATACAGAGCCACCAGAAGAAGAAGAAGACACAACAGACACTACAGAAGACCAAGCAGAAAAGGAAGAACAAAAAATCCAACACAACATGCAAATGCAAGAGGAAGCCCCCAGTAACCCATTGCAGCAACACGATTTCCAGACAACAGAAAAGGAAATAACTGGAAACAAGAGAACTCATGGATCAGAAGGATCTGAGTCGGACAAGGACTCTCCCAGAACCACAACAGAAAATCAGCTCTCCCTTGTAACTACTACCCCCAACACTGGGGGATGGCGTAAGGTGGAGAAAAAGAAAGGGAGAAAAGAATAGTTTTTTAGTTTTAATTTTTGTTGTTTTCTGTGAAAAACAGGAACAATTTTTTCTGCATATGCTATTTTAGCATCTACAAAATGTAATTTTATCTTATGAATAAAATTACGATTTTTTCTACAGGAAAAAAATATATATAAATGAGGTGGTAGGCCACCACGCCCGCCACCCCAAACTACATTACAAAAAAATTAATTATTAAAAGGCCGACGGGCCATGACCCCCGCCGGCCCAACCGCACCATAACCCAAAAAACGTTATAACATATCAATCAATGTTACAAAGGGGTGGGCGGGCCACCTCCATTGGACTCGGCTCACACCCCAACACCACACAACCGTATGCCACATGCAATGCGGGGCTAGCGGGGATTGCACCACCCAGCCCACGTGGGCCGGCCCCCACCGGGCGGCCCCATAATACCACCAACCTCCATTTATTGCTCCAACCACCACGCACTATTAATACGCCCACCCATATGTGCAAACAATTCAAAACAAAAGCAAAAAAAAAACCGCGGTCTAAAATTAATGTATACACGCAGATTATGTGGCGAGGCAGGATTTGATCCCTCGACCTCCCCTCAACAAACTACTAAGATTACCATTACGCCACATGCCGATACTTGGAATACTCCACCAAAAATTTATATAAAAACCCGTCTTTTGTCAGTGCGCCGAGCAGCATGGAGGAGCCAAGAGCGCACGCAGATTGGGGTATTTTTTTAATTAATTTTTAATGTAGGGTGGAAACATAAACCAGGGAAAAATACAGGTGGAACCATGATTGGGCGAAATTCTCAAGAGGGTGAAAATTTTGCAATGTCCAAATTGGACAAATTTTATGTCGATCTTACACCTCTCAGCGACACGAACCTGATGGCACAATCAGTTCCTTGATCTGAGTAGCAGATTTTCAGAGGAATCTAGGGGGATCCAAAAGATTCCTTAAGCCCCAGATTTTCACTTTCTCAAAATTCAGAAATTTGACAGTCGATTTTACACTATTCGACGCCTCAAAGCTTCCCGGAGGAGGGAAGCTTTGAGGAATCTAGGGGGAATCTAAAAGATTCCTTAAGCCCCAGATTTTCACTTTCTCAGAATTTAGAAATTTGACAGTCGATTTTAACTATTCAATGCCACAAATCTAATGGTTCATTCAAATTTTCCATTTGCTCATTTCATTTTTAGGCCACTTTCCAAAGTGGAGTGCAGGTGTTAGCATTCATGTGCGAGCAATCACTCCATGAGATTCGACACCGCGAGATTGATGGTACGACCAACTTCATAAATTTGACATCCTTTTCTTTAGATGGCCCCAGGATGTGAGGTATATGCAATGTGTTCATGTACTTCTTTTTGCTATGAGATGCATTGTGCTGCACAGATCCCTGCTTGATGTTTGATGTGGGATCTTGTTTCTTACTTGTCTCATGATTCCTGCTTGATGTGATGCGGAATCATTTGTGGGATGTACTTGTTGTCATGATTTGTCATGTTTTGTTTAAGATCCTTGTGTTGTTATGTTGATGGGATACTCATGTGTCGCAATGTATGTTTGCCTTGGGATCCCTTTTATGCCATGTTGGCAGGATGTTCATTATAATCATGCATGAGTCTATGTCATACTGATAGGAGTCTTTTTTTACTGAGAGTTCCTATAGCAGAACATCTCTTGGAGCCACTCCTGCGTGAGGGCCTTATCCTTGTATGATAGCAACGTCACCACCTATGTACATCATTAATCTTGACAACACTTAATGCAGGGGCCTACACCATCTTGACATCGGTCGGTGACGTAGTCCCTCCTGGACGAACTCTGTTATCAACGTCTTGTTATTTTATGTTGCTAATTATTGTCATGTTCCTTCTTCTTTACAGCATGCAGATATGTTCAATTATGCTATTTTAAATGCAATTCTAATCACATCACAAAAGTAAAAGATCTTGGTTAAATCCGAGAGTTGAGTCAACTCGGATCAAGTTTGGTGTCGGAGTAGTCTTTGCATGGATGTGAATTGAAAGTGTGAACAATAGAATGTGAACCGACAGAGGATGAAAAAAATGATGTACGAGAACATGCTCAAAATTTCCAAAAAGGTGGAAATAATGTATTAAGCTCTACAAAAAGAGACAGAGGAAGAGGAGCGATTGCAGCTTCAGTTGCGAGCCACGGAAGAGGCCCTGGAAGAACTAAAGCATAATAAACAGAATCTTCAAACAGAGAACGCTGAATGGAATATGCTTCTACATGAAGAGAAAGAGCAAAAAAAGAGTTTGCTACAACATCTGCAAGCTAAGGACGAGGCTTTGGAAAAACTGCAGCATGACCCATGTGAGGTAAAAAGTAGTTCTCCATCTTCATGTATGTTTCCTGATGATGATTTCGCTATTTTTGAAAATCACACCACATGAATTGGCTCAAAATTGTTGAAGAGAATGGGGTATGAAGGAAAAGGCTTGGGCATTAATGGCCAAGGCATTGTCAACCCCATCAAAGTAGAAGAATTACCCCGTCAGGTAGAACTTGGGTATGTCAAAAAGGAAGTTGGGTAATGTGCCATGATAGCTCGCGAACCACCAACAACAGATGATGAGAAGCCTTCACTAGTTCTTTCCAACTCGACAGTGGAGGTAAAAGATGTTGATTTCCTTTTAGTTTCACCTTCACATAGTATGATTTCGGTTGGAGATGTGGAGATCCCAATTACAGGGACAAACATGAGGCTCCTTACTAGGATGAGGCACGAGGAGGAAAAAGAACTTGGTATTAATAACCAAGACATAACTCAACCATTGGAGGTTGTGCAGAGACCTCAATTTGCAGGCTTGAGATACACCAAGGGAGAATGCTCGAAGGTGTCAGATGCTTTTGAGATATCGTTGAAATCGTCGAGGAAAGAGAATGATGGGAACACATCCCCATCATCCCATGGCAGTGCCCATGGCAAGGAAAGAGCTAAGGCAAGCTCTCATCGCCACACTTACACCAAAGACGACAAGGAAAGGTATAACCACTCTTGACATTCAAATGTTCATTTCAATTATAATCATGTTGTTAGTGATGAGCGTAAAACATGGCATCAAAAAACATGTACCTTTTGTGGATTACATAACCATACATTTTTTAAGTGTTGGAAAAGAATGGCAACACACAAAAGGATGAGGCGTGAAAAACCCTCTCAATAGCAAGTAAAGAAACATGTAAAGAAGATCTAGAGGAAGAAGACCTAATGCAGTCATTGCGACAAAAGTGGCCATCAAAGAGCCACTTTTTGGAGGCTCCATCCAAAGAACCACCTTAAAGACAAAGTGTCAGTGCATGAACCAGGTGAAGCAGTTGTTCGACCATCGAATGCGCCACAAGGAGGCGACCCATTCACCTTGATAAGTGAAAAATGGTTTCTAGATATGATAGCTTGTCATGGTCGTGCTTTTGTAAATCATTTGTTGCATTTTAAAATGTAAAAATGATGACGTGTTTCCATCACTTGTTAAGCAACAATGATGTCGGGTCTTATTTTGAGTTGCATTTTAAACTTTGAAAGTGATGTCGTGTTTCCATCACTTGTCAAAGCAAAAATAGTGTTTGGCCTTATTTTTGTAAATCATGTGTTGTAGTGATGATGTGTTTGCCATCACTTGTTGGAGCAAAAATGATATGTTGGCCTTGTTTTCGTAGCTGGGGTATTGTTTCCATTTCAATGTAAACTTGACCACCGAGTATGTGTTATAAAATCCTGGCAAGTATGGGATGCTTAGGTCATTAGTTGGTCCTGAAAGTCAAGCATGTAATTTGCAAAACAGTGTACTACAGGTTGCAGGTTGCAGGTGTCGGCTCATCACTTAAGGCTCCGAAGAACAAAGGTTAAGGAGATGAAAGCGAGACCTTTTCAAGGACACTTGTGATGCAGACAAGGTACAGAGAAGTTGTAGATTATTTTTCATTCTTTTGGAGGAACAAAAGCTCCTCAGTGGGGAGGATTCATCCAGGTGGTTCCAGAGACACACACAGGACAAAGAGGGCTTATGGAATCTTGAAAATCAAAGTGATCAGAATTCTTTTGAACCAGGACCAGAGCGTAGATCTTGTCGTCTTGATCGCAACAATGCAAACAATTTGTCAATCCGAGCTCGTATGAGGGAGATCGATCTAGTCAAAGTTTTGGTCAAAGTTGGGTTGTGTGCCAAGTTAAAGTGTCCTACAATTTGACCGATGTATTTTAATAATATATATATATATATATATATATATATATGAGGTGGCGGGCCACCACCCCCGCCACCCCAAACTACATTAGAAAAAAATTAATTATTAAAAGGTAGACGGGCCATGACCCCCGCCGGCCCAACCGCACCATAACCCAACAAACGTTATAACATATCAATCAATGTTACAAAGAGGTGAGCGAGCCACCTCCGTTGGACCCAGCCCACACCCCAACACCACACAACCGTATGCCACTTGCAATGCGGGGCCGCGTGGATTAAACTCGCCCAACCCACATGGGCTGGCCCCTGCGGGGTGGCCCCATAATACCACCAACCTCCATTTAATGCTCCAACCACCGCGCACTATTAATACACCGACCCATATGTGCCAAATTAATGTATACACGCGGATTATGTGGGGAGGCGAGATTTGATCCCTCGACTTCCCTTCAACAAACTACCAAAAAAAAAAAAATCCACTACCAAGATTACCATTGCACCACACACTGATGCTTGGAATACTCCGCCAATCATTTATATAAAAACCCATCTTTTGTCAGTGCACCGAGCAGCATAGAGGAACCAAGAGCATGCACGCAAATCGAGGAATTTTTAATTAATTTTTAATGCAAGGTGGAACCATGAACCTGGGAATAAAACAGTGGGAACCATGATTGGGCAAAATTCTCAAGAGGGTGAAAATTTTGCAGTGTCCAAATTGGACAAATTTTATGTCGATCTTACACGTCTCGGCGACACGAACCTGATGGAATAGTCAGTTTCCTGATCTGAGCAACATATTTTCAGAGGACCCGGAGGAGGGAATATTTGAGGAATCTAAAAGATTCATTAAGCCCCAGGTTTTCACTTTCTCAGAATTCAGAAATTTGACAATCGATTTTACACTATTCGACACCACAAATTTGATGGTGCATTCAGATTTTCCATTTTCTCATTTCATTTTTAGGCCACTTTCCAAAGTTGAGTGCAGGTGTCAGCATTCATGTGCGAGCAGTCATTCCATGAAATTCGATGCAGCGAGATTGATGGTACGGCCAGATTCAGAAATTTGACATCCTTTTCTTCATATGGCCCCAAGATGTGAGGTATATGCAGTGTGGTCATGTACTTCTTTTTGCTATGAGATGCATTGTGCTGCACAAATCCATGTTTGATGTTTGATGTGGGATCTTGTTTCTTATTTGTCTCATGATTCCTGCTTGATGTGATGCAGAATCATTTGTGGGATGTACTTGTCGTCATGATTCGTCATGTTTTGTTTTAGATCCTTGTGTTGTTATGTTGATGGGATACTCATGTGTTGCCATGTATGTTTGCCTTGAGATCCCTTTTATGCCATGTTGGCGGGATGTTCATTATCATCATGCATGAATTTGTTTCATACTGATAGGAGTCCTTTTTACTGAGAGTTCCTGTAGCGGAACATATCTTTGAGCCACTCCTGCGTGAGGGCATTATCCTTGTATGATAGCGATGTCACCACCTATGTACATCATCAATCTTAACAGCACTTAATACAGGGGCCTACACCATCTTGACACCGAGGCCCGGAGATGTAGTCCCTCCTGGATGAACTCCGTTATCAACGTCTTTTTATTTTATGTTTCCAATGATTTTCATGTTCCTTCTTCTTTACAACATGAAAATATGTTCAATTATGCTATTTTAAATGCAATTCTAATCACATCATGAAAGTAAAAGATCTTGGTTAAATCCGAGAGTTGAGTCAACTTGGATCAAGTTTGGTATCAAAGCGATCTTTGCGTGGATGTGAATTGAAAGCATGAACAATAGAATGTGTAGCGACAGAGGATGAAAAAGCGATGTACGAGACCATGCTCAAAACTTCCAAAAGGGTGGAAATAATGTATGAAGCTCTACAAAAAGAGATAGAGGAAAAGGAGCGATTGCAGCTTTAGTTGCGAGCCATGGAAGAGGCCCTGGAAGAACTGAAGCAAAACAAGCAGAATCTTGAAACAGAGAACGCTGAATTGAAGATGCTTCTACATGAAGACAAAGAGGAAAAACAGATTTTGCTACAACAACTGTAAGCTAAGGATGAGGCCTTGGAAAAGCTGCAACGTGACCCATGTGAGGTAAAAAGTAGTTCTCCATCTTCATCTATGTTTCTTGATGATGATTTCACTATTTTTGAAAATCACACCATAGGAATTGGCTCCACACTGTTGAAGAGAATGGGGTATGAAGGAAAAGGCTTGGGCATTAATGGCCAAGGCATTGTCAACCCCACCAAAGTAGAAGAAATACCCCGTCAGGCAGGACTTGGGCATGTCGAAAAGGAAGCTGGGGAATGTGCCACGACAGCTCGCAAACCACCAACAATAGATGATGAGAAGCCTTCATCAGTTCTTTCCAACTCAACAATGGAGGTAAAAGATGTTGATTTCTTTTCAGTTTCATCTTCACATAGTATGATTTCAGTTGGAGATGTGGAGATCCCAATTACAGAGACAAACATCAGTCTCCTTACCAGGACGAGGCACGAGGAGGAAAAATAACTTGGTACTAATAACCAAGACATAACTCAACCATTGGAGGTTGTGCAGAGACCTCAATTTGCAAGCTTGAGATACACCAAGGGAGAATGCTCGAAGGTGTCAGATGCTTCTGGGACATCGTTGAAATCGTCGAGGAAAGAGAATGATGGGAACACATCCCCATCATCCCATGGCAGTTTCCATGGGAGGGAAAGAGCTTAGGCAAGCTCTCATCGCCATACTTACACTAGAGACGGCAAGGAAAGGTATAACCACTCTCGACATTAGAATATTCATTTCGATTATAATCATGTTGTTAATGATGAGCATAAAACATGTACCTTTTGTGGATTACATAACCATACATTTTCTAAGTGTTAGAAAAGAATGGCAGCACACAAAAGGATGAGAAGTGAAAGACCCTCTCAACAGCAAGTAAAGAAACATGTAAAGAAGATCTGGAGGAAGAAGACCTATTGTAGTGATTGTGACAAAAGTGGCCATCAAAGAGCCACTTGTTGGAGGCTCCATCCAGAGCAGTGCCTTAAAGACAAAGTGTCGGTGCATGAACCAAGTGAAGAAGTTGTTCAACCATCGAATGCGCCACAAGGAGGCGACCCATTCACATTGATAAGTGAAAAATGGTTTCTAGATATGTTAGCTTGTCATGGTCGTGCTTTTGTAAATCATTTGTTGCATTTTAAAATGTAAAAGTGATGATGTGTTTCTACCACTTGTTAAGCAACAATGATGTCTGGTCATATTTTGAGTTGCATTTTAAACTCTGAAAGTGATGTCGTGTTTTCTTCACTTGTCAAAGCAAAAATAGTGTTTGACCTTACTTTTATAAATCATGTGTTGCAGTGATGATGTGTTTGCCATCAATTGTTGGAGCAACAATGATATGTTGGCCTTGTTTTCATAGCTGGGTATTGTTTCCATTTCGATGTAAACTTGACCACCGAGTATGTGTTATAAACTCGTGGCAAGTATGGGATACTTGGGTCATTAGTTTGTCCTAAAAGTCAAGCATGTAATTTGCAAAACAATATACTACAGGTTGCAGGTGTAGGCTCATCGCTTAAGGCTCCGAAGAACAAAGGTCAAGGAGATGAATGGGAGACCTTTTCAAGGACACTTGTGATGCAGACAAGGTACAGAGAATTTGTAGATTATTTTTCATGATTTTGGAGGAACAAAAGCTCCTCAGTGGGGAGGATTGATCCAGGTGGCACCAGAGACATACACAGGACAAAGAGGGCTTATGGAAGCTTGAAAATCATAGTGATCGGAATTCTTTCGAACCAAGACTAGAGCGTAGATCTTGTCGTCCTGATCACAATGGTGCAAATAGTTCGTCAATCCGAGCTCATATGAGGGAGAACGAACCAGTCAAAGTTGCGCTATGGGATAGGTTTAAGTGTCCTACAATTTGACCGACCCCGGGGCATGAAACCTAGTTCCCGAAAGCAGGCGAAATTGTTGCCTCTTTAATTTGTCTAACGACCCTTATGTTAGACAAAATTAAAAAAATGGCATCTCTCTCTCTCTCTCTCTCTCTCTCTCTCTCTCTCTCTCTATATATATATATATATATATATATATATATATATATATATATATATATATATATATATATATATATATGAGGTGGCGGGCCACCACACCCGCCACCCCAAACTTCAATACAAAAATATTAATTATTAAAAGGCCACCGGGCCATGACCCCCGCCGGCGCAACCACACCATACCCCAACAAACGTTATAACATATCAATCAATTTTACAAAGGGGTGGGCGAGCCACCTTCGTTGGACCCAACCCACACCCCAACACCACACAACCATATGCCACATGCAATGCAGGGCCGATGGGGATTGAACTCGCTCAGCCCACGTGGGTCGGCCCCATAATACCACCAACCTCGATTTAATGCTCCAACCACCGCGCACTATTAATACGCCCACCCGTATGTGCAAACAATTCAAAACAAAAACAAAAACAAAAGAAAACCGCAGCCTAAATTAATGTATACATGCAAATTATGTGGCGAGGCCGGATTTGATCCCTCGACCTCCCCTCAACAAACTACCAAGATTACCATTGCACCACACGCCGATACTTGGAATACTCCACCAATCATTTATATAAAAACCCGTCTTTTGTCAATGCGCCGAGCAGCATGGAGGAGCCAAGAGCGCACGCGGATCGAGGTATTTTTTAATTAATTTTTAATGCAGGGTGGAACCATGAACCTGGGAATAACACGGGTGGAACCATGATTGGGCGAAATTCTGAGGAGGGTGAAAATTTTGCAGTGTCCAAGTTAGACAAATTTTATGTTGATCTTACACCTCTCAGCGACACGAACCTGATGGCGCAGTCAGTTTCCTGATCTGAGCAGCAGATTTTCAGAGGACCTAGAGGAGGGAATCTTTGAGGAATCTAGGGGGAATCTAAAATATTCCTTAAGCCCCAGATTTTCACTTTCTCAGAATTCAGAAATTTGACAGTCGATTTTACACTATTTAATGCCACAAATTTGATTGTGCATTCAGATTTTCCATTTTCTCATTTCATTTTTAGGCCACTTTCCAAAGTGGAGTGCAGGTGTTAGAATTCATGTGCGAGCAGTCATTCAATGAGATTCGACGCCGCGAGATTGATAGTACGGCCAGCTTCAGAAATTTGACATCCTTTTCTTCAGATGGCCCCAGGATGTGAGGTATATGGAGTGTGTTCATGTACTTCTTTTTGCTATGAGATGCATTGTGCTGCACAGATCCATGTTTGATGTTTGATGTGGGATCTTGTTTCTTACTTGTCTCATGATTCCTGCCTGATGTGATGAAGAATCATTTGTGGGATGTACTTGTTGTCATGATTCGTCATGTTTTTTTGAGATCCATGTGTTGTTATGTTGATGGGATACTCATGTGTCGCCATGTATGTTTGCCTTGAGATCCCTTTTATGCCACGTTGGTGGGATGTTCATTATCATCATGCATGAGTTTGTGTCATACTGGTAGGAGTCCTTTTTGACTGAGAGTTCCTGTAGCGGAACATCTCTTGGAGCCACTCTTGCGTGAGGGAATTATCCTTGTATGATAGCGACGTCACCACCTATGTACATCATCAATCTTGACAGCACTTAATGCAGGGGCCTATACCATCTTCACACAGGGGCCCGAAGACGTAGTCCCTCTTGGACGAACTCCGTTATCACCGTCTTGTTATTTTATGTTGCTGATGATTGTCATGTTCCTTCTTCTTTACAGCATGCAGATATGTTCAATTATGCTATTTTAAATGCAATTCTAATCACATCACGAAAGTAAAATATCTTGGTTAAATCCGAGAGTTGAGTCAACTCAGATCAAGTTTGGTATCGAAGCGGTCTTTGCGTGGATGTGAATTGCAAGCGTGAACAATAGAATGTGCAGTGACGGAGGATGAAAAAGTGATGTATGAGACCATGCTGAAAATTTTCAAAGGGTGGAAATAATCTATGAAGCTCTACAAAAAGAGACAGAGGAAAAGGATCGATTGCAACTTCAGTTGCGAGCCACGGAAGAAGCCTTGGAAGAACTGAAGCACAACAAACAGAATCTTCAAACAGAGAACGCTGAATTGAAGATGTTTCTACATGAAGAGAAAGAGGAAAAACAGAGTTTGCTACAACAGCTGCAAGCTAAGTACGAGGCCTTGGAAAAGTTGCAACGTTTGTAATGACCCATCTTTAATATAGAGAGCACTAGAGTATTAACATGCATATAATGCATGCATATGATAGCTACATATGCATGTATTGCATGTATTGCACTATTATATATATATATATATATCTATATATATATATATATATATATATATATATATATATATATATTCTAAATTAACTATAAATGTTGAAAATCGACATTGCTTCAAATAAAAGTTACACCCTCACCCATCACCAAATATATTGCTTAATGCCTTATAATTAAGGAGAAAATACCCTAAATAATTTTAATAATATAAATTTAAAAGTATAAAGTAAATTAAGTTATAAATGAAATAAATGTAAAATTTAAGTTAAATATAAATATGGTTATATATTTATATATCGCATAATATTAAATTATTAAATTATTAAAATGTGAAATTCAAATCAAAATAAAATAAATATTATAAAATAATGATATTTAAAGAAAACTAATAAAAAAACCCTAAAGGTAAACTAATACTCGTCAAATTTTCTGTAACTTTGGTCAGATAGAATTACACGTTACTAGGTAAGGTGTCACCATGTAGGGAGCGGTGACAGCCAAGAAATGATACTTAAAGTCAGAAGAGGAGTATGAGAAGGGAGGAAAATAATACAGAGAAGGGGAAAATAAATTTGTTGCAAGGATGAGCCAGAGGCTAGATTTTGGAACTAAAAATTGGAAAATCTTCCACTTTTCTTGGAGTTTTGGGCACGGGGGCTAGTGAAATTCCATTTCGAAGTTCTCTGGATTTGGGATCCGCAGAGGTTGATCCCAGATAGGCAGGGAGGAATCAGCGGGTTTGGTAATGGAACCAGAAAACTTGGAGCAATGTGATCAACACCAGATGGGAGAATCAGGTACGCAAAGAATCAGGTACGTAGATGCATTTAATTTGATAGAATTTTACAAAAGAAATTTGTCAATCTTATTGAAATTTAATATCAGTCTTTACAGCGTTACCCATGTGAGGTAAAAAGTAGTTCTCCATCTTCATGTATGTTTCCGGATGATGATTGCACTATTTTTGAAAATCACACCACAGGAATTGGCTCCAAAATGTTGAAGAGAATGGGGTATGAAGGAAAAGGCTTGGGCATTAATGGCCAAGGCATTGTCAACCCCATCAAAGTAGAAGAATTACCTCGTCAGGCAAGACTTGGGTATGTCGGAAAGGAAGTTGGGGAATGCGCCACGACAGCTCGCGAACCACCAACAACGGATGATGAGAAGCCTTCATCAGTTCTTTCCAACTTGATAGTGGAGGTAAAAGATGTTGATTTCCTTTCAGTTTCATCTTCACATAGTATGATTTCAGTTGGAGATGTCGAGATCCCAATTACAAGGACAAACATGAGGCTCCTTAACAGGACGAGGCACGAGGAGGAAAAAGAACTTGGTATTAATAACCAAGACATAACTCAACCATTGGAGGTTGTGCAGAGACCTCAATTTGCAGGCTTGAGATACACTGAGGGAGAATGCTCGAAGGTGTCAGATGCTTCCGAGACATCGTTGAATCGTCGAGGAAATAGAATGATTGGAACACATACCCATCATCCCATGGCAGGGAAAGAGCTGAGCCAAGCTCTCATCACCATACTTACACCAGAGACGGCAAGGAAAGGTATAACCATTCTTGACATTTGAATGTTCATTTCGATTATAATCATGTTGTTAATGATGAGCGTAAAACATGGCATCGAAAAACATGTACCTTTTGTGGATTACATAACCATACATTTTCTAAGTGGTTGAAAAGAATGGAAGCACACAAAAGGATGAGGTGTGAAAGACCCTCTAAGCAGCAGGTAAAGAAACATATAAAGAAGATCTAGAGGAAGAAGACCTATTACAGTCATTGCGACAAAAGTGGCCATCAAAGAGCCACTTGTTGGAGGCTCCATCTAGAGCAGCGCCTTAAAGACAAAGCATCGGTGCATGAACCGGGTGAAGCAGTTGTTCGACCATCGAATGTGCCACAAGGAGGCGACCCATTCACCTTGATAAGTGAAAAATGGTTTCTAGATATGTTAGCTTGTCATGGTCGTGCTTTTGTAAATCATTTGTTGCATTTTAAAATGTAAAAGCGATGACGTGTTTCCATCACTTATTAAGCAACAATGATGTTTGGTGTTATTTGAGTTGCATTTTAAACTCTGAAAGTGATGTCGTGTTTCCATCACTTATCAAAGCAAAAATAGTGTTTGGCCTTATTTTTGTAAATCATGTGTTGCAATGATGATGTGTTTGCCATCACTTGTTGGAGCAACAATGATATGTTGGCCTTGTTTTCGTAGTTGGGGTATTTTTTCCATTTCGATGTAAACTTGAGCACCGAGTATGTGTTATAAACTCGTGGCAAGTATGGGATGATTGGGTCATTAGTTGGTCGTGAAAGTCAAGCATGTAATTTGCAAAACAGTGTACTACAGGTTGCACATTGCAAGTGTCGGCTCATTGCTTAAGGCTTCGAAGAACAAAGGTCAAGGAGATGAAAGCGAGACCTTTTCAAGGACACTTGTGATGCAGACAAGGTACAAAGAAGTTGCAGATTATTTTTCATGCTTTTGGAGGAACAAAAGCTCCTCAGTGGGGAGGATTGATCTAGGTGGCTCTAGAGACACACACAGGACAAAGAGGGCTTATGGAAGCTCGAAAATCAAAGTGATCAGAATTCTTTCGAACCAAGACCAGAGCATAGCTCTTGTTGTCATGATCGCAATGGTGCGAACAGTTCGTTAATCTGAGTTCGTATGAGGGAGAATGAGCCAGTCAAAATTGGGTTGTGGGCTAGGGCGAGTGTCCTACAATTTGACTGACCCCGGGGCATGAAACCTGGTTCCCGAAAGCGGGTGAAATTGTTGCCTCTTTAATTTGTCTAATAACCCTTTTGTTAGAAAAAATTAAAAAAATGGCCTATATATATATATATGAGGTGGCAGGCCACCACCCCCGCCACCCCAAACTACATTACAAAAATATTAATTATTAAAAGGCCGATGGGCCATGACCCCCTTCAGCCCAACCGCACCATAACCCAACAAACATTATAACATATCAATCAATGTTACAAATGGGTGGGCGGGCCACCTCTGTTGGACCTAGCTCACACCCCAACACCACACAACCGTATGCCACATGCAATGTGGGGTCGGCAGGGATTGAACCCGCCCGACCCACGTGGGCCGGCCCCCACCGAGCGGCCCCATAAGACCACCAACCTCCATTTAATGCTTCAACCACCGCACACTATTAATACGCCCACCCGTATGTGCAAACAATTCAAAACAAAAAACAAAACCGCAGCGTAAAATTAATGTATACACGGGGATTATGTGGGGAGGCGGGATTTGATCCCCCAACCTCCCCTCAACAAATAACCAAGATTACCATTGCGCCACATGCCAATGCTTGGAATACTTCGCCAATCATTTATATAAAACCCGTCTTTTGTTAATGTGCCGAGCAACATGGAGGAGTCAAGAGCGTGCACACAGATTGAGGCATTTTTTAAAGTAATTTTTAATGCAAGGTGGAACCATGACCCTGGGAATAACACAGGTGGAACCATGATTGGGCGAAATTCTCAGGAGGGTGAAAATTTTGCAGTGTCCAAATTGGATCAATTTTATGTCGATCTTACACCTCTCAGTCACACGAACCTGATGGAACAGTCAGTTTCCTGATCTGAGCAGCAGATTTTTAGAGGACTCGGAGGAGGGAATCTTTGAGTAATCTAAGGGAATCTAAAAGATTCCTTAAGCCCCAGATTTTCACTTTCTCAAAATTCATAAATTTGATAGTCGATTTTACACTATTCGACGCCACAAATCTAATGGTGCATTCAGATTTTCAATTTTCTCATTTCATTTTTAGGCCACTTTCCAAAGTGGAGTGCAAGTGTCAGCATTCATGTGCGAGCAATCATTCCATGAGATTCGGCGCCGCAAGATTGATGGTACGACCAGCTTTAGAAATTTGACATCCTTTTCTTCAAATGGCCCCAAGATGTGAGGTATATGCAGTGCGTTCATGTACTTCTTTTTGCTATGAGATGCATTGTGCTGCACAGATCCCTGTTTGATGTTTGATGTGGGATCTTGTTTCTTACTTGTCCATGATCCCTGCTTGATGTGATGCAGAATCATTTTTGGGATGTACTTGTTGTCATGATTCGTCATGTTTTGTTTGAGATCCCTGCGTTGTTATGTTGTTGGGATACTCATGTGTCGCCATGTACGTTTACCTTGAGGTCCCTTTTATTCCATGTTGGCGGGATGTTCATTATCATCATGCATGAGTTTGTGTCATACTGATAGGAGTCCTTTTTTACTGAGAGTTCCTGTAGCGGAACATTTCTTGAAGCCACTCCAACGTGAGGGCATTATCCTTATATGATAGTGACGTCACCGCCTATGTACATCATCAATCTTGACAGCACTTAATGCAGGGGCCTACACCATCTTGACACTGGGGCTTGGAGACGTAGTCCCTCCTAGATGAACTTCGTTATCAACGTCTTGTTATTTTATGTTGCTGATGATTGTCATGTTCCTTCTTCTTTACAACATGCAGATATGTTCAATTATGTTATTTTAAATGCAATTCTAATCACATCACGAAAGTAAAAGATCTTGGTTAAATCCGAGAGTTGAGTCAACTCGAATCAAGTTTGGTATCGAAGCGGTCTTTGCGTGGATGTGAATTGAAAGCGTGAACAATAGAACGTGCAGCGACAAAGGATGAAAAAGCGATGTACGAGACCATGCTCAAAATTTCCAAAAGTGTGGAAATAATTTATGAAGCTCTACAAAAAGAGACAGAGGAAAAGGAGCGATTGCAGCGTCAATTGCGAAACACAAAAGAGGCCCTGGAAGAACTAAAGCACAGCAAACAGAATCTTCAAACAAAGAACGCTGAATTGAAGATGCTTCTACATGAAGAGAAAGAGGAAAAATAGAGTTTGCTACAACAGCTGCAAGCTAAGGACGAGGCCTTGGAAAAGCTGCAGCGTGACCCATGTGAGGTAAAAAGTAGTTCTCCATCTTCATGTTTGTTTCTTGATGATGATTTCACTATTATTGAAAATCACACCACAGGAATTGGCTCCAAACTGTTGAAGAGAATGGGGTATGAAGGAAAAGGCTTCAGCATTAATGGCCAAGGCATTATCAACCCCATCAAAGTAGAAGAATTACCCGTTAGGCAGGACTTGGGTATGTCGGAAAGGAAGTTGGGGAATGCACCACGACAGCTCGCGAACCACCAACAACAGATAATGAGAAGCCTTCATCAGTTCTTTCCAACTCGATAGTGGACGTAAAAGATGTTGATTTCCTTCCTTCACTTTCATATTCACATAGTATGATTTCGATTGGAGATGTGGAGATCCCAATTACAGGGAAAAACATGAGGCTCCTTACCAGGATGCGGCATGAGGAGGAAAAAGAACTTGGTATTAATAACCAAGACATAACTCAACCATTGGAGGTTGTGCAGAGACCTCAATTTGTAGGCTTGAGATGCACCAAGGGAGAATGCTTGAAGGTGTCAGATGCTTCTGAGACATCGTTGAAATCGTCGAGGAAAGAGAATGATGGGAACACATCCCCATTATCCCATCGCAGTGCCCATGGCAAGGAAAGAGATGAGGCAAGCTCTCATCGCCATACTTACACCAGAGATGGCAAGGAAAGGTATAACCACTCTCGACATTCAAATGTTCATTTCGATTATAATCATGTTTTTAATGATAAGTGTAAAACATGACATCGAAAAACATGTACCGTTTGTGGATTACATAACCATGCATTTTCTAAGTGTTGGAAAAGAATGGAAGCACACAAAAGGATGAGGCGTGAAAGACCCTCTCAACAACAGGTAAAGAAACATGTAAAGAAGATCTAGAGGAAGAAGACATATTGCAGTCATTGCGACAAAAGTGGCCATCAAAGAGCCACTTGTTGGAGGCTCCATCCAGAGCAGCGCCTTAAAGACAAAGTGTCGGTGCATGAACCAGGTGAAGTAGTTGTTTGACCATCGAATGCGCCACAAGGAGTGACCCATTCACCTTGATAAGTGAAAAATGGTTTCTAGATATGTTAGCTTATCATGGTTGTGCTTTTGTAAATCATTTGTTGCATTTTAAAATGTAAAAGTGATCACGTGTTTCCATCACTTGTTAAGCAACAATGATTTTTGGTCTTATTTTGAGTTGCATTTTAAACTTTGAAAGTGATGTCGTGTTTCCATCACTTATCAAAGCAAAAATATGTGTTTGGCCTTATTTTTGTAAATCAAGTGTTGTAGTGATGATGTGTTTGGCATCACTTGTTGGAGCAACAATGATATGTTGGCCTTGTTTTTGTACCTGGGGTATTGTTTCCATTTCGATGTAAACTTGACTATCGAATATGTGTTATAAACTCGTGTCAAGTATGGAATGCTTGAGTCATTATTTGCTCGTGAAAGTCAAGCATGTAATTTGCAAAACAATGTACTCCAGGTTGCAGGTGTCGGCACATCGCTTAAGGCTCCGAAGAACAAAGGTTAAGGAGATGAAAGCGAGACCTTTTCAAGGACACTTGTGATGCAGAAAAGTACAGAGAAGTTGCAGATCATTTTTCATGCTTTTGGAGGAACAAAAGCTCCTCATTGGGGAGGATTGATCCAAGTGGCTGCAAAGACACACACAGGACAAAGAGGGCTTATGGAAGCTCGAAAATCAAATTGATTAGAATTCTTTCGAACTAGGACCAAAGCGTAGACCTTGTTGTCATGATCGCAACGGTGTGAACGGTTTGTCAATCTGAGCTCGTATGAGGGAGAACGAGCCGGTCAAAGTTGGGCTGTGGGCCAGGTTTAAGTGTTCTACAATTTGACCGACCCCAGGGCATGAAAACTAGTTCCCGAAAGCAGGCGAAATTGTTGCCTCTTTAATTTTTCTAATAACCCTTATGTTAGACAAAATTAAAAAAATGGCCTATTTTAATATATATATATATATATATAGCCCATGGGGCTTTGGATTGATGGTGAATGGGTGCGCTGTTAAGGCACTCCATGCAATAGGTCACCGGTTCAAATCCCCTTGGGTACTTAGGTAGTCTTAACTAATATATATATATATATATATATATATATATATATGAGGTGGCGGGCCACCACCCCCGCCACCCCAAACTACATTACAAAAAAAATATTTATTAAAAGGTCGGCGGGCCATGACCCCCGCTGGCGCAACCGCACCATAATCAATCAATGTTAGAAAGGGGTGGGTGGGCCACCTCTGTTGGACCTGACCGACACCCCAACACCACACAACCGTATGCCACATGCAATGCGGGGCCAACGAGGATTGAACTCGCCCGACCCCATAATACCACCAACATCCATTTATTGCTCCAACCACTCCACACTATTAATATGCCACCCGTATGTGCAAACAATTCATTAAAAAAAACAAAAAAACAAAAAACAAAAAACAAAACAAAAAACAAAAAACAAAACAAAACCAAAAAAAAAAAAAACCGCAGCCTAAAATTAATGTATACACATAGATTATGTGGGGAGGCGGGATTTGATCCCCAACTTCCCTTCAACAAACTACCAAGATTACCATTGCGCCACACGCCAATGCTTAGAATACTCCGCCAATCATTTATTTAAAAACCCGTCTTTTGTCAGTGCGCCGAGCAAGATGGAGGAGCCAAGAGTGCGCATGCAGATTGAGGCATTCTTTTAATTAATTTTTAATCCGGGGCGGAACCATGAACCTGGGAATTACACAGGTGGAACCATGAACCTGGGAATTACACAGGCGGAACCATGATTGGGCGAAACTCTTAGGAGGGTGAAAATTTTGCAGTGTCCAAATTGGACAAATTTTATGTCAATCTTACACCTCTTAGCGACATGAACCCAATGACGCATTCAATTTCCTGATCTGAGCAACAGATTTTTAGAGGACTCGAAGGAGGGAATCTAAAAGATTCCTTAAGCCCCAGATTTTCACTTTCTCAGAATTCATAAATTTGACAGTCGATTTTACACTATTCGATGCCACAAATCTGATGGTGCATTCAAATTTTCCATTTTCTCATTTCATTTTTAGGCCACTTTCCAAAGTGGAGTGCAGGTGTCAGCATTGCAGTCATTCCATTAGATTCGACACCATGAGATTGATGGTACGACCAGCTTCAGAAATTTGACATCCTTTTCTTCAGATGGCCCCAGGATGTGAGGTATATGTAGTGCGTTCATGTACTTCTTTTTTCTATGAGATGCATTATTCTGCACAGATCCCTGTTTGATGTTTGATGTGGGATCTTGTTTTTTACTTGTCTCATGATTCCTGCTTGATGTGATGTGGAATAATTTGTGGGATGTACTTGTTGTCATGATTCGTCATGTTTTATTTGAGATCCCTGTGTTGTTATGTTGATGGGATACTCATGTGTCTCCATGTACGTTTGCCTTGAGATCCCTTTTATGCCATGTTGGTGGGATGTTCATTATCATCATGCATGATTTTGTGTCATACTGATAGGAGTCCTTTTTTACTGAGAGTTCTTATGGCGGAACATCTCTTGGAGCCACTTTTGCGTGAGGGAATTATCCTTGTATGATAGCGACGTCACCACCTATGTACATCATCACTCTTGACAACACTTAATGCAGCGGCCTACACCATCTTGACACCGGGGTCTGGACACGTAGTCCCTCCTGGATGAACTCCGTTATCAACGTCTTGTTATTTTATGTTGTTGATGATTGTCATGTTCTTTCTTCTTTACAACATGCAGATATGTTCAATTATGCTATTTTAAATTCAATTCTAATCACATCACGTTAAAAGATCTTGGTTAAATCCGGGAGTTGAGTCAACTCGCATCAGAAAGAGAGGGAGTGACAAGGGAGAGATGAAGTTAGAATGAGGGAGAGAGGAGACGAGGGAAGAGAGAGAAAATGAGAGGATACAGATAGGGAAAGAAGGGGAAGAGAGAGACAGGGAGACATAGATATGGATGGGGGAGAGGGGGAGAGATAGAAGGAGAGAGGGAGGGAGATTGTGATAGACTTGGAGCTTGGAGAGAGAGTGTGTATGATGGGGGGGGGAGACGAAGGGAGGTGCGAGAGAAGGGGAGAGAGAGGAAGGAAAAAGAGAGAGGACTTGAGAGAGAGAGGGGGAGAAAGAGATAGAGTCGGAAGGGGAATAAAGACATAGAGAGAGAAAGTTGGAGAGGGAGTGGCAAGAGAGAGAGAGAGAGAGATAAATAGATAGATATGGAGAGAGAGTGTGTATGTTTTGGGGGTGAGAAGGAGAGACAATGGGAGATAGAGATATAGATGGGGCAGGGGAGGGGGTAGAAGAGAGAGGAAAAGAGAGGGAGGAAGGAAAAGGGATAGATGGGAGATAGAGATATAGATGGAGGGGGTAGAGAGAGAGAGAGAGAGAGAGAGAGAGAGGGAGAGGGAAGAGATAGAGAGGGAAAGGAAGAGGGAGAGATAGATGGATAGATAGATAGATATGGGGAGAGAGAGAGAGAGTGTGACATATGTTTAGGGGGTTGAGATAGAGAGACAAATAAGGAGAGATGGAGGGAGGTATAAATATAGATGGCAGGGGGAGAGAGGAAAGAAGAGAAATATAGAGAAAGTTAGGGAGAGGTAGATAGAGTGAGACGGGGGAGAGAGGGAGGGGAAGAGAGAGAAGGTGAGGGGGGTAGATAGACACTGAATGGAAGGTAGAGAGAGGGAAGAAGAAGTAGTCTCAAAGAGACAAATACAAACATAGAAGTTAGATCTAGAATGTCATGAATATTTTAGATTTTCACTAAAATAGATGTATTGATTTCAATGTAGTTGTTGATTTCTAATCCTATTTGATGCACAATATGCATTGATTTGAATTTAGATGTTGATTTATAATTCTATTTAATACCTTACACTAGATGCATTGTTTTCAATGTCGATGTTGATTTCTGCTCCTATTTGATTGCTTGCACAATATGCATTGGTTTCAGTGTAGATATTGATTTCTAATCCTATTTTATCGCTTGCATTAGATGCATTGATTTCAGTGTAGATGTCGATTTCTAATCATGTTTAATACCTTACATTAGATGCATTGATTTCAACGTAGATATTGATTTCTACTCATATTTGATTGCTTGCATTAGATGTATTGGTTTCAATGTAGATACTAATTTCTAATCATATTTGATTTCTTGCACTAGATGCATTGATTTCAGTATAGATGTTGATTTCTAATCCTATTTTATTGTTTGCATTAGATGCATTGATTTTAGTGTAGATGTTGATTTCTGATTTGATGCAACAAGATGTATGATGTACATTAATTTCAAAGTAATTAGATTAACAGTGTGCATTAATTTCAGTGTAAGCACATCTCTACCTCTTGCATCTATATCTCTATCTCCCATTGTCTCTCCTTCTCTATCTCTCTATCTCAGCCCCTAAACATACACACTCTCTCTCTATATCTATCTTTCTCTCTCTCCCTCCCTCACTTTCCCCTCCCTCTCTCTCTCTCTCTAACATTTCTCTCTCCATATATATCTCTCTTCCTCCCTCCCCTTCTTTGCCTCTCTCGTCTTCCCTCTCCCCCAACCAATCTATATCTCTATCTCCCCTTATCTCTCCTTCTCACCCCAAAACACACACACTCTCTCAATGTAAGCACATAGAAATTATTCAACCATAAATACAATACTTGAATTTTCATCCTAAATAAAATGTTTGCTTACCCCAAATGTTTGCTTCTTGAAACCACAAACTATTTGTAATTGGGTACATTCTTATTATTCCCATTTTCCATCATTCAACATTGTTAATTACTTTGCATTCAAACGCAGTAATAGAAAAATAACTACCATTGAAAATTATTTGGGGTTTAACACTCCATAAGTAACGATGATTGACTTTGGAGAAAACTACTATTAATATTGGAGAGCAATAGAGACAAGGTATGTTGTTTACTACAGTAGCCTGAGTTAAATATTTGAATGGTCTATGATTTCAACTACTCTTTTCATATGATCGATATGAGAAAATGAAAAAACTAATATGTGTGACAATTTTTATTTTTTTATTTATTTTATTATTATTATTATTATTATTTAACAGTAACGGTTATGGGTTGATTATATTCATCTTGGCCTGAATGCCGATAGAACTGTTACAATGGGAAGCTCATTGCCTTGTTGCTGCTTTCTGCAGAGACTAAGAGTACAATTGAAGCTTGCAGAATTCCTAATTGCTAAAGAGTCCATGAATTCCATATCAGTAATTTTCCCCCACTTGAAGATGCAGACAAATTTGTTTAATAACCAGCAATAAAACATGGCAGTGATCAGATTATGGGATTGGTTCCCAAGTTTCTTTTCCGTCCTTCAACTTAGTTCCGACAGGAAGGAGGACAGCTTTATTGGCTTCGTTGTCCGCCTCTTTGTTATGAATTCGCAACACATGATAATATCTCAAGTTCTGAAAGTGGCTTTCCAATCCTTTAATTCTGGTTATCATTCTTGCTAACTTGAGATCCAAGACTGGGGAATTGGAAACCATGGAATTGATGATGATCTGGGAGTCTCCTATAATGTTGGCATCTTTTATGTTTAATTCTTTGAGGCTCTGGAGACCTTGAAGGAGGGCTAAAGCCTCCGCTTCGTGTAGGAATTTACAGGGTAAGTTCCTCAGACAAAACACCAAAGGACACCGCTCACAAACAGATCACAGATCAATACACCAGTATTTTGACGTGGTTAAAACCCTCAAAGAGGGAAACAGTCCACGGCCTGAGCCAACGCGGCCACTTCAGGCAATTTATTAATAAAAGAATGAAAATTTACATATGCTTCTCTCATAGACGGATTACACTACAAATGACCCTCCATGCTCTTTAAATAGAGATCATGGACCAATCGGGTGTTAAACCACGAATCAAGTGTCGGTAATACCGAGGAGAGAATGAACCGTTGGATCACTACATATCGTGACCGTCGGATTGTAAGTTACAAAATGTACATAGTAAAGAAACACACTTTACCTAACTCTATACCTAACTCTATACTAGACCAAGTTGTACTTAACTATTTCCTATGTGTCGAAATATCCTAACATCCCCCCTTAAGAACAACTTGGGATAGGATTGAAGGATTTACAAATATGACACAATAGGAGAAGGAAGGAGGCACTAGAGCCTATCCCCCCTTAGTGACAACTTCCTGAACTCCAACCATAAATCGAAGTTTAGTGAACTTCGCCTTTGTGAGAGCCTTTGTAAAGATGTCTACAACTTGATCATCTGTTGAACAATATTGCACTTCAATAACATGGTCGTGAATGAGCTTTCTGATGAAGTGCATGTGCAGTTCAATGTGTTTTTTGCGCTGATGTTGGACTGGATCTTTGCATAGTTGAATGGCACTTTGATTATCACACCAAAGTGTAGTCGGATGCTGTTGCTGAAAGCTAAACTCTAACAGGATCTGACGAAGCCACAAGGCTTCCTTACTAGCTTCTACGGCACCACGATACTCAGCTTCTGCTGAAGAAAGAGAAATGGCACCTTGTTTCTTGCAAGCCCATGTAATAGGTCCTGAACCAAGAGTTAACACATAACCTGCAGTAGACTTCCGATCATCAGGGTCACCAGCCCAATCGGAATCAGTGAAACCAACCAATAGAGGAGATGCTTCGGCACTGTAATGAATTCCAAACTGAATTGTACCTCGAACATAACGAAGTATTCTTTTAGCTGCTTTCCAATGACTTTCACGTGGGTTTTGCATAAACTGAGCAACAAGGCCAACAGCAAAGGAAAGGTCAAGACGAGTGTGGGATAGATACAAAAGTTTTCCTACAAGTTGACGGTATAAGGTAGCATCAACTTCAGGAGAAGTACAAGTGACTGAAAGTTTGACTCCAGACTGAAAGGGAGAAGGGGATGGCTTACAGTCTTCCATGTGAAAATGGCGTAGAATATCACAGGCATACTTGGACTGAGAAAGGGAAATACCTTCCTTGGATTGCAAGACTTGAAGACGAGAAAATAATGTAAGTGTCCTAAGTCTGTCATTTCAAACTTCCTTTTAAGGCTAGACTTCACATGGTTTCTAAGGTTAGGATCACTACCAGTCAGGATAAGATCATCAACATAAAGAACAAGAATGATAAGAGACTTTCCCACTTTCTTGGTGTAGACAGTATTGTCAGAATGACACCTAGAGAAGCCAGATTCTAAAAGAAAGTTATCCATTTTGGCATACCAAGCTCGAGGAGCTTGCTTGAGACCATAAAGGGATTTCTTAAGCTGACATACAAGGCTGGAGTCTGTTTGTATAAAGCCAATAGGTTGTTCCATATAGATTTCTCCATGCAAGTCCCCATGCAAGAAGGCGAATTTAACATCCATCTGATGGACTTCCCATTTGAAAGAAGCAACAAGGGAAAGAACAAGGCGGATAGAGTTCATTTTGGCAATAGGGGAGAAGGTTTCAGTGTAGCCAATGCCTTCAACTTGTGAAAAACCCTTAGCAACAAGACGAGCTTTATGTTTATCAACTTTCCCATCTGGTCCATACTTGGTTCTGTAAACCCATTTGCATCTAACAAGTTTTCGTCCCTTTGGTAGAGGAACAAGATCCCATGTATCATTTGCCAATAATGAATGATATTCTTTATTCATAGTTGCTTCCCAATTTGGATGGCCTGAAGCTTCTGCAAAGGTGTCAGGATCATAATTCGCTGAAGCTTGAGCCAGTAAAGAAGAGGCTCTCTCGAACTGAGAATGTGTACGTCGCTGATCTGTAGGATCACCGGCAAGATCACCTGCTGCATCCCGAGTAGCACGGACCCATTTTGGAAGCTGAGGAGCTGAAGGAGGATCCTGAGAAGGTGGGGGAGGATTTTCATCCTCGCTTTCATCATCTGAAGAAGAAATATTTTCAAAAGAGATAGGGAGAGGTGGCACATCCGCCGAACTAGGCTCGCAAGCTGATATATTTTCAGCAAACTTTACATCTCTTCTAATGATAACATTTTTGGACTTAAGTGGAATAAGTCCATATCCTTTGACATCTTCAGAATATCCAACAAAAATATATTTTTCACTCTTAGGTTCTAAAGCTTTATGTTTCTCATCTAGAATATGGGCCCATGCTTCACTTCTAGAAACACGAAAGTGACTTACATCTGGTTTGATTGAGCTCCATGCTTCTTCTGGAGTGATATTCTTTACAACCTTAGTAGGAGTGCGATTTATTATGTAATTTGCACAGTTAATTGCTTCTGCCCAATAATTAAGACTAAGTCCTTTAGATTGAAGCATATAATTAGCCATTTCCTTTAAGGTGCGATTCTTCCTTTCAACTACACCATTTTGTTGTGGAGTATATGGAAGAGTATGTTGCATTTGAATTCCATTCTCAGTGCAAAAGTTGATGAATGTGTTTTTAACATATTCTCCGCCATTATCAGATCTTAGCTTAAGAATTTGATGTCCAGATTGTTTTTCAACAAAGGCCTTAAAGGCCAAGAACATGTTAAATACTTCACTCTTGAGTTTTAAGAAGTATACCCAAGTGCGTCTGGAGAAATCATCAATGAAAGTTAAGAAATACTTGTAGCCAGAGAATGAAGCAACTGGAAGTGGACCACATAAATCACTATGCACGAGCTGTAAAGGGGCTGAGGCATGCCAAGAGGCACGTTTTTCAAAACTGTCCCGATGATGTTTTCCAAGTACACATCCGGAACAAACACCATCTCTGCAAGATACCATTGGAAGACCTGTCACCATATTTTCTTTACATAGATTCTGAAGAGAGCAATAGTTTAAGTGACCAAATCGCTCATGCTAAAGTTTGCTCACTTCATCATTATGAGCAACAAATACTGAGGGAAGATTTGATGACCCAAAGTTGTGAAACTTATAGAACCTTGTAGAATCATCAGCAATGCCAGTAGCCAAAATCTGTCTAGGATCTCTTAGGTCCTTAATTACAACATCGTGAGGTGAAAATTCAACTATTTTACCTTCACCTGAATGGGTTATCTGATATACAGATAGAATGTTGCAGGATAAGGTTGGAACACATAATACATCATTAAACTGACCATTGTCTAGATGAACAATTCCAGTCCCTACAACACTAAGAGATCTATCATCACCAACATATATATTTTTGGTGTTACAATCATTTAAAGAAGAAAACATGGCTTTATTTTTGGCCATGTGATAAGAAGCTCCAGAATCAATGAGCCACTCATGAGAATGAGAAGAAGAAGATACATTTAGTGCATAGCCAGACCGAGATACTTGACAACCACATGCAGAAAGTGCCATTCCTGAAGATGAAGTTGAAGTTGAAGATTGCTCCAAATGGATGTTATGCTTCTTCATTGCTGCTTCCAAGGCTTCCATCTTCTTAAAGCATTTGGATTCTAAGTGGCCATCTCGATTACAAAAGTTGCAATGTCTATCAGTCTTCTTCCCTTTGTTTTTATTTGTCTTATCATTTTGTTGAAATGATTTTTCATTTTGAGGCTGAAATTGCTTAGGACCCTTGTTTGGTTTAGGACCATTCTTTTTAGGATACAACTTCTTAGGATTCTTTGGATTTGGTTGCTGCTGGGCGACTAACACTTTCTTAGAAGAGTTTCCAAGATGAAGAAGACTAAGGTGTAAGAGTTTTTCTTTTTCTCTTATTAAAGAATCACAAAAGGAATCAAAGGAAGGGGACTTGTAGGTTTGTCCTTGAGAAATGGAGGCTTCTCTTGTAGAATGGAAGGTGGAAACAAACACAGAATAGGCTGGTACCAACTTAGTAAGAATGGAGTAGATAAGGCTACTATCTTCTTTCTTAACCTTAACACCTTCCAAGAGAAGTCTAAGGGCCTTGAACTTGAACAAAAAATCTTCAATGCAAGAAAAATTATTGGGGTCCAATGTAAGCAATTCATTTTCAAGTTGATGGGCTTTAAGTTCATTTTTAATTCCAAATACTTTAGTAATCTGTTTCATTGCTTCATCAGGGGTATCAAGTTCTGCAATATGGAATCTAAGATCTGGAGAAATAGACATCCCTATCAACCCACGTGCTTGGTCTTGCCTATTTTCCCATTTAGCTGCCTTGTCTTCATCTTTCGGTTTGGTCTCTTGGCCTGTGGCTATTCTGTAAAGACCTTTTATTTCTAAGTAAATCCACAATGTAGGACCACCATTGGAAGTAGTTGGTGCTTGCAAGAATAACTTGGCATGGACTTTCCATTTAAAAAAAAAAAAACTAAAGCTATAGATGCTGAAACTAAGTGTTTCAATGGAAAGATCTCGAAAAATTAGGCTGTTTCAAAAAAAACGGTTCTGAAAACGGCTTCTGGATGAAGAAGTTATGGCTTTTTGAAGAAAATTTGATGAAGTCGCCAACGAAGTGCGGGAATGTGCAGAAATGAAAAAATCCGCCCCCACAAAATGGAGACTTGAACCCAAGACCTCTACTCTCATAAATTAGCTTTGCACCAAGTGAGCTATACAAAAATTTTGAGATGGGGGGGGGGGGGGGGGGGTGGTGTTGGTTGATGCTTTGGGTTGCGTGCTTGCTTTGAGAAAGCTCTTTTTCCCTACAAAACAAAAAACACAAAACCCAACACGGACATACAAAAAAAAACGAACCTTGCGGCTCGAAGTTAGCTTTAACCGGAAACTAAATATTTTCCTCAATGTTTCTGATTTTCCAAGATCACACTAAGGCGCAGTGGAAAAGAGCATACGCATGAGAAAAATCCTTCCTTTTTGTTTCTAATTTGCCCAGATCGCATAGAGTCGCAGGGCAAAGAGCATACGCAGAAATGAAAGGTATAGATCCGGTAATAAAAAGGCTAAATAAACCGAAACCGAAATAAACAGAGAGAAAATGACTGTAAACTGCAAATAAACATTGTATACCTCCAGATCTTAAAAATGACGCAACTAGGGCTACCGGAAACCTTTTCGCGTGAAACGAAAGGGGTTCCTCGCTGGAACAGATGCTCCCAACACAACAGAGCAGTCCTCTCGGCCCGAAAGCAGTCAGAAACAGTAGATCTAGGAAACGGTAGTCGGATGCAGTTCTACTGGCTTCAGATTTGGATCACCAATGAACGCGGCCCTCAAATAGCTCTGATACCATGTAGGAATTTACAGGGTAAGTTCCTCAGACAGAACACCAAAGGACACCGCTCACAAACAAATCACAGATCAATACACCAGTATTTTGACGTGGTTAAAACCCTCAAAGAGGGAAACAGTCCACGGCCTGAGCCAACGTGGCCACTTCAGGCAATTTATTAATAAAAGAATGAAAATTTACATATGCTTCTCTCATAGACGGATTACACTACAAATGACCCTCCATGCTCTTTAAATAGAGATCATGGACCAATCGGGTGTTAAGCCACGGATCAAGTGTCGGTAATACCGAGGAGAGAATGAACCGTCGGATCACTACATATCGTGACCGTCAGATTGTAAGTTACAAAATGTACATAGTAAAGAAACACACTTTACCTAACTCTATACCTAACTCTATACTAGACCAAGTTGTACTTAACTATTTCCTATGTGTCGGAATATCCTAACACTTGGATGCTGGAGGCATAGCCAAGGGCCCAGGCAAAGGACTGGACTTTTTCTCCTGATGGATTTAGAACGATTCCTCCTGCTCCCGCTTTGCCCGGGTTACTCTTTGCTGCCCCATCAAAAAAGAGGGAATGTCTCTCTTGCATTTTGATCCAGCTTTGCATATCATTTTCAGATTTCCTTAACTGCCAGTGTTTAATAGTAGGGATGTTTTTGTCTGCTGGCCGGACTTGGAGGCCGAGAGTCAATGCCCAAGCAATGTCCTGCTGACTCAGATTAGAGTCATCTTTAGTATCCACCAAGCATTCCTTAATTTGACATTTAATTTTATTTTCCAGAATCCTATGATTGTGCTTTGTATCCCTGAAAGTTCTTCTGTTGCGCTCAAGCCAAATCTGCCAGCTTGTGATCTTGGGGAGAATTGCCCACGCTGTTCTGATAACCTGGTTTTTAGGGGCAGGACCTGGATAATTGAGTGCCCAGGTAGAGAAGAGGCTTGCCGTGGTGCCGGGGAGCTTGAGACTTGGATGTGGGCTGAGGGAGGACCAGACTTGCTTGGAGTATGAACACTCGAGGAACAAATGAACCGCTGTCTCAGCGCTTTCTCTGCAAAGCTGGCAGATGGAGGGTCCGTTAATTCCTTTTTTCTGGAGGATATCGAATGTGAGTATTTTGGTGTGGCAGAGCTGCCATGCGAAGAAATCTATCTTCGGCAGAGAGGGAATACACCAAACGCCGCGCCATGGAGCTGGATCAGGTGGTGCGTAAGGGATCTCATTTAGTTTATTATACCCCTGATCAACTGTATATCCTTTGAGACTCGTGCCCCATCCCTTCTGGTCTCTTGTTCTCCTGTTGATGGGCGCCATTCCATGGAGACAGTCGAGGAGCGTGTCCCATTCTTTTGCCAACTGCGCCGGTCCGTTGAATTGTATCCAGCCTGCCCAGGAACCATTGTGCCACTTGGAAATGTCCCACACCGTGCGCAGAGAGTTACTGTCCATCCAGCTACGCAACGCGTTCAGGGTGGCTCTGGTTTCAATCGGCTCTTGATTCATTATACGATCGCTCCAGATCTTAATCTTTTTACCGCTACCTGGAATCCAGAATGAGTGATCAGTTATTAGATGAGCAGCTTTTGCGTGGAGCTTCAGGAAGGTCGAATTGGGCATTTGGATGGCATTTTCTAGACACCTGGTGCGGGGGCCCCTGAAGTATTTCTTCCAGATTGCAATTTGAGCCCATCCCGGGTTGGGTGCAGTGATTTTCCAAAGGATCTTTGCTGCCATTGCCACGTTCTGTTGGCAGAGTTTTTTGAATTTTAAACCCCCCTCCCACAGCGGCTTGGTTATGATTTCCCAGCTAATTAGAGGAATTTTTTTCCCATTATTTTTTCCTCCCTGCCAGAAGAATCTCCTGATGAATTCTTCCATTTTTTTGATGATAGTTACCGGAGCAAGGAGGGCAGTGAACTGGAATAGAGGGAGACTGTGTAGCACTGATTTGATTAATACTGATTTCCCAGCAGTGTTTAACCAAGTGTAGCCCCAAGCTTGGATTTTTGATTTGAATTTTTCCAACTGTGGAAGCCAGTCTTTACATGATAGTTTTTTGAGGTGCACAGGTAGTCCCAAGTATTTGAACGATGCCCAGGAAGAAGAGGCTGCAAAGCCCAAGCATCTTGAGATATCAGACAGCGCCCTTGGTGTAATGTTCCAACTGTATATATGACATTTTCTCTTATTTACAGCACAGCCTGTAGCTTTGCTGAGTTCATCTAAAACCCCTTTGAATTTTGATGCAGAGGAGAGCGTGGCAGGGCCCAGGAGTAATGTGTCGTCCGCGAACAGTGCATGGTTTATATTTTTTGCCCCTCTTGCGATGCACAGTCCGTTGATATCTTGATCTTGCATTCTTTTGTTTAGCAGGAAACTGAGGACGGAAGCTTGGATGACAAAAAGCAGAGGGGATAGAGGGCACCCCTGCCTTAGTCCTCTCGAAGCTTTGAAGAAATCCGTGGCTCTTCCATTCACTAATGGGGCAATCCATGGCTCCGAGATGCATGCCCGGATCCATTTGATGAACTTTTCTCCAAACCCGAATTTATTCATAACATTTAACAAAAAACTATGATTTACTCTATCAAATGCATTGGCTAAGTCGAGTTTGATTGCCATACCTTTCTCTTTACGACGAAGACTTGAGTGAATTGCCTCTTGGACGAGAAGGTAATTATCCATGATCTGCCTTCCTTGGATGAAGCCTCCTTGATTCTCAGGGATTATTTTGGGAAGAATGGGCTTCAATCGATTTGCTATTATTCTGGTAATTAATTTGTATCCAATGTTACATAGAGAGATCGGGCGAAATCTACTGAAGGTGTTGGCGCCTTTTTCCTTGGGAATAAGGGCTAAGAAAGCAGAATTTGTGCTGCCTCCTATCTTCTGAGATTTTTGCACCATTCTGAGCAAGTCCTTTTCTATAATCGGCCAGCAGACTTGAAGAAATCTAGCTGTGAAGCCATCCGGCCCCGGGGCCTTATCCGGATCCATATCAAAAAGGGCTTTTTCCACTTCCTCTTTGGTGATTTTGGCCTCAAGAGATTCCTTTGTTTGTTGATTTATTATAGAGGGTACAACATCTAGCAGATCTGAGTTTTGATTCGGATCCTTGTCCTCACTATACAAGCTTTGGAAGTGTAAATACGTTGTTTTCTTTATATATTCAAAATCTTTATGAATAACATTATCTGCTTTGATCTCAGAAATAGAGTTATGGCATTTCCTTACCAGGGTTTGTTTATGAAAAAAGGCAGTATTCCTATCCCCAGCTTTGAGCCAGAGATTGCGGGATTTCAGCCTCCAGAATTCTTCTTCAGCTAGGCAGGCCTTGTGATAGCTTTGCTGCAAATGAGATTCCTGTTCAATCACCTCCTTAGTAATAGTGCCCTTCTCCATGCTCTTTTGGTGGGAATCCAACAAGATTTTCAAGGATTTTCTTTCTGTGGTCGGATTAGACAGAGTTTTTGCCCATCTTTTGAGATCCCCTTTTAATCTTCTGAGCTTTTCTTCCCATATATAGAAAGGCGAGCCTTTGACCGCCTGGTTCCAACTGTCCTTGACAATTTGCATAAAGGCTGGCTCCTTAATCCAAAGCGGGCTGAAGCGGAAAGGGATAGGGCCCAGGTCCAGATGGGCTAGAAGCTCAAGTTTAATGGGCTTGTGGTCCGAAATGCTATTAGGAAGAATGAGCATTCGAGGTTCTAGTCCTAGCAGCAAAAAGGAACTTTGAATAAAGAATCTATCTAGCCTGGCAGCTATATGGCCTGGGCCTAATCTTTTATTAGACCAAGAGTACTTACCGGAAGAGGGTTTGATATCCAGCATGTCCCAATCCTGCAAGATGTCCTCCGCCCATTCCCTTGCTGGATCTCGTACTATGCTGCCTCCCCTTTTTTCGGAAGAATGAAGAGTGAGATTGAGATCTCCAGCTATTATGATATTCTCCATGTTTACCAAATCAGCTTGTTGTCTTATGGAATCCCAAAACATTTTTTTTTCCCCAGCGATTGTTGGAGAGTAAACATTAAAAAGACAAAAAATTTCCTTGGTGACTAAATTCTGCATTTTCAGCAGTAACCAGTGGGTATTTCTGACCTCGAATATGACTGCAAATTTACTCATATTCCATACAGTGGCAATTCCTCCCGAGGCACCTCGGGCAGAGATTGCTCTTGCTTCACTTTTATACCAGATTTTCTTACTTGATTGGATGAAGACAGTGTCTTCCAGCTTTGTCTCCTGGACCAGAAGAATGTCTGGGGTTTCTGTTCTGATTAAATTTCCGATTGCTTCTTCCTTAGTTTTGCTCCCCATACCTCTGCAGTTCCAGGAGATAATCTTCATTATTTGTGTTTCTGATGGGCTCCCTTGGAGCCTTGGATCTGACTTTTCAACATCTTTGACTTTGGTGCCAACAGTTTTTCCAATGTTGGTTGGCTGCCCTGTAGTTTTTCTCTGTAGGTTTCCTGCTCCCTTTTTTCTTTGTCCGTTTTCCGTCCTCTGGTAGATCTTCTTACTGAGGTTTGAGACTCACCTATTTCCCCTTCCTCTTCTGATTCTTCTGTTTCAGGTTCTTCTTCCTCCCCTACTAGATTCTTGTCGTTGGGATCTTTGATGGAGGGAGAGGGGTTACCTTTTTCTGGAGGAGCTGATTTATGGCCTTCAGTCTCCTGGACCATTTCTGTTTCTTTTTGGATCTCGATCTCCTGGGTGCCCTTTGTTTGCGAACTCAGAGGGTCGAATTTGTTTTCTGACGCAGTCTTGGTTGGAATCTGGTGAGTAGAATTCTGATGGTTCCCTTTGCCAGAAGGGCCTCCCTGTTTCTGATTTTTTGGGTGAGCTTTGGATCTCTTGACTTGGTTCCATCCGTCCTCCTTCCCTTGCGCTGTCTCATTGATGGAAGGGCAATCTCTGGCGAAATGCCCATAGACATGGCATTTCCGACATTTGAAGGGCAACTGTTCATAATCCAATTTCTGAAGGTGCGTCCAACTTCCGACCTTTAAGGTAATGGCCTCCGGTAACCCTTCCTCCAGATCCACCTCTACGCAAATCCTGGCGCAGTCATATTGATCTTTGTTGTTAGCTCGGTCTATGAATTTCCCCAGGGCGTTGCCAATATGTCTCAATGAATCCCAGTTCCAACAGTGAACCGGGAGATTTGGGAGCCTGACCCATACCGGGACTGCTTTGGGCACGTCGACTGTCGGATCAAAGTCCGGGGTCCAGTTGTTTAGGTACAATCCCTGAGGACCCATGAAATAGGGGCCGTTTTGGAAGATCAGCTCCTTGTCTTCTTTAGATGTGAATTCGAACAGGAAAAATCCCCTTCCCAGAAAGTATGAGGTGACATTTTCTTTGATAAGCGGCGCCCAGTTTCTGTTAACCCAGTTCTCAGTGGATTTTGGAGATGGCCATAAACCCGTAAACTGGCCGATGAGAGCCCGCTCAGCTAACGACAATGCGACTTGGATTGGGGTTTCAGGAGGAAGAGAGATCACCGGGATTTCATCTAATTTTTTAACAAACTTCGCTGCCTCTGAAGTCCTCTTCTTTGGGAGGCCAGCCAGGAGCTGGGAGAAGGCCTCAGCTGGCGATCTCGGCGGGGGAGGCAGGGACTGAGGGGAGCCCAACCCCTCCATTGAGAAAGCTGGGGGGTCAGAGCCCGACAGCATCCATTAACCGCAGCATGCAGAGGCTCATGAATCAGGATGCGAGTCCGATCTGATGCGCTGGGCGATCCACGAGGCCAACCACTGCATGCAACGCAGGGAGGCTGAGAACGAGATTGTTCAGGCGCGCAGGGGACTCCTCGAGCTCAGACACCGAACCGATCCTGAGGCGGACAGATTGAGCAGTCCGATCTGCTGCACAAGATGCTCCAAGATGGACGCGCAGGGGCCAGCCACTGCATGCAGCGCAGGGAGGCCGAGGACGAGATCCGGGGCTGCACAGGGCGCGCGCAGGGTCGCTATCTTCAGTCTGTTGAGGCGCGAAATTTTTCTTATTATTATTATTTTATATATATATATATATATATATATATATATATATATATATATATATATATATATATATATATATATATATATATATATATATATATATATATATATCTTTCTTCTTTTTTTTCTCATATTGATTGCATTGAAGATTATTTGTAATTGACTATATTCTTAGCATTCACATTTTCTATCTATCAAAATTGTTACATTGACACTTTGCACTCAAAATTTGTATTTCATCATTTTTCATCATTCAAGTTGCTAACTGTCTCTCTCATCTCAACAAACTAAGGTAACTAAGCAAATTTTAAATTAAATTGACCAAATTAATCTTAGACATATTTAACATATTTTAAATGACCAAAATAATTAGATGTTCAACAAATTTTATATGACCGCACATGACTGAAACCAACCTACATCCATCTTAACACCAGATCTATCAAGTGCCGAGAGGGATCAAATCTCTTGAGGTGCAAACCTTTCCTCAAGTTTTGCACTCAAAAAATAGGTTTGCACCTCAAGAGATTTGATCCCTCTCGACGCTTGATAGGTTCAGTGTTAAGATGGATCTAGGCTGGTGTAATTTCACATAGTAAAAATGTTAAATAGGACATGATAAAACATGACAATAAATTAAGGCATCTTGTCATACACAAATATTTAATAATAATTTTTTAATAACAAAAATAATTATTTATTTATAAATACATTTTATTCATTATTTATTTTATTCATCAGAGAAGAATGAAAATACATTTTGCATATGTGAGATCGAATTTCAGAAACATAGACATAAAAGATAACTAAAAACCTACCTAAAAGAAACCCAAACGGGTTTGCCTGGAAACCCTTTCTGAAAGAGGAAAGAGCTACACATTTATACAAACATTTTAAAAAGAACCCTGGGATTGCATAGGCAAAACCTATGCAACAAATAGAGAAAAAACCAAAGCCCAAAAACCCACCTAAACAGCTAATAAATAAATAAATCAATCAATAATATAATATAATTTAAAATAAAAAACATTAATAAATAACAATAAATAATTAATAATAGTAAGATTGCTCATATTCTTAAGAAGAATAGAGTTGCCACTGCTTTCAAGCCCCTTAATACCATTAGGAATTCTCTTAGATCTGTTAGACCTGATTAACCTTAAAGACGTGAAAGGGGTCTACTCAATTTTCCTTGCTCTTGTGGGATCAACTTTCATTGCTCGTGTGGGATTCCTTACATTGGTGAAACTGGTCATAAACATTAGGCACAATCGCTCTCGTTCCTTAGCTTTAGCTGGACATTGAGAATCGCATTGAGGATTCTCAAGTCTTCACCAGGGTTAATCATTTCCATCACGCATACACTCTTGAAAGCTGCCAACTGCCTTCCGGTCACCATAGAAAAAGGCTTGACCTCTCGCTCGTGTCATTGACCATAAAGTAGAAGCAAGTTTCACACCTGTAAGGTATCTCAAAGCATTCAAAGAAAAACGAAAATGCTATGGTGGGTGACTTCATGATAACAACATCCACCCTATGGGGTCTACAGCTCAGATCTTGCAGAGGACACTTCCCTTCGCGCATGCAACATGGGCGTTGATCGATGGCACATTTAGCCCGTGAAGACCGCAACCATCCTCAAGGGGCATCCACAGATTGATGGTGTCATCAATCCCATGCAGAAAGACGCCGATCTAACTGAGAAAACTACAGATGCATGTTTACACAAACTTGGCCATTCTCAAAAAGGTGCAGATCCACTGGAAAAAAACTCCCTATCCTAACTGAGTCAAGAGGAGGGTCATAAGTGTTGGACTAGAAGCAGAAGGGGAGTAGACGGGGTAGCTGAGATTGGATTCCCATGTTAATTTGAAATTGCAATGCTGGGTTTCTATTGAGACTTGGGTTCTGTGATGGGTTTGTATCAGTTGAGCAAGGAGCATCGATAACTTGAACAACAGGAGTAATGCGAAGTAATTTTGGCATTTTATAGACCTAAATATTTCTCGAAACAGGTTAGACGACAAATGCATTCAAACATGACAAAGGGACAAGGAATTTCAGAACATGTGGAGACAAATGATTTAGTACAAGTGAAAATTGCCTCATCCGCCAAAGCTGGGAAGTGGGTTAGGGTCAATTCCAAACAATATTGGGGCATTTTAAAATGAATATTAGCCCGTCTAAAATGGGAGCAGACAAGGAAAAACGGTCTAAAAAGGAAACTCGAGCCCTTCGAAGAAGCACTAGAAAAAAGTCCCCTCTACAAGCACGTGGCAACAAGAAGTCCAAAGGAAAAGTCATTGATGATTCTGCCTTATATAGTCCCACATCCACACGTCTCACCTGGTCATCTGATCTTTATGTGAAAGAAGTGTTAAATGCAAAACAAAGTTTGAAGGTTTTAGAAGCCAAAGAACAGGAAAGGGATCATAAAATTCATATAATAATAGTTGAGAACAAGACTTCAGCAAAAAGTGACAAAGTTTTAAAAGAACAAGTGGCATTGCTACAGGAAGCTATCTTGATAGGGAAGATAGAATGGCAACGCGTGAAGGTGGCTGTGCAAAACATAAAGAAATATGTAGTGGAAAGTACAGAGGTGGTGAATGCGAAATCATCCCAAGATAAAAGGAAAAATATTGCCCAAATAGACAACCATGAAGAGGAAGCAAGAGAAGAAAGGAAAGGAGATGCCACCAAAGTTTCCAAAACTTGGGCTCAAGTTATTAAAAATTCTGCTACTAAGGAAGGAGATTTAACCGTAAAACAACAGGAGGAAAGAAGGGAGAAAATGTTAAAGGTTAGGGCAACAAGAGATGAAGGCAAGAGAGCATGGATTTATAAAGGCAAAGATGTGATAGCGCGATTTGGACCTCCTTTCGAAACAGAGCAGCAAGATGGTAATAAAGAAGAGGCAACAAACTCTTCAACAGGAAATCAGGAAGCAAGGTTAGTATGGGAAAGTAGGGACAAAGACTCAGATGTGAGTCTTGCATGTCAAAATAAATAGCGATCAAGTCATACCCAAATTTCTTTAAGATTAGTTTGTTGGAATTGCAAAGGTTACCCATGGAGATGAGGACTTGGGTTAGGGCCTATTGCGGAAGATAGAGACATAATTTGCCTCATAGGAACACATGAGCATGAAGGGTGCAAGACACCTCTATTTGAAGGATACTAGACGATGGCAGTGTGGAACAAGGTAGCAGGGAATGACAAAGGGCATGGGGGTATCATGGTTTTAGTAAGGGAGAAAGAAGGTCGTCTCATTCAGTTAGAAAAAGAAGACTCATATACACAATTCATTTGGTTTAAAATATCAGAAAATGAAAACCACATTAGAATTGCAGCATGCTATTTTGCACCGCAAGTTTAAAAAATCTACAAAGGTAGAGGGCTTGAGCACAAAGATCCATTTGCAGCCTTAAAAGGGGATATTGCAACTTATTCTCAGCTAGGTGAAGTCCTTATAGTGGGTGATTTCAGTGCTAGGACTGCAAGTGAGCAAGCTAACATTCTTTGCTGTACAGATGATTGTGACCCTATTTGGCTTACAGAAGAGAGTAATCATCAGTGGGAAAGAATTTCAGTGGACAAGGGCTGCAATCTCTTTGGTGAACAATTGCTTACTCTACGTGGGGCCTTTGATTTAGTCATTTGTAATGGCTTGACTAGATGGGCAAAGTCTGGTAATTTCACTTGCAATACTTACAATCTAATTTTCTCACATGGTTTGTGTGAGAAAATGAAGGAAGTTTTGATTGAAGATCAATTGTGGGACTTAAAATCAGATCACAAGCAAATTTATTTGTGTTTCTGTTGGACTGGAAAGAAACATTTAGAGTGAAAAATTCAGCATGTCCAACAAAACCTCCCATAAGGCAAAACTCTTTTGACCCCATAAAATTGTGATACCTTCAAAATGACGCTAGAGAGGCTCTTCGAGAAGGAGAAAATCACAATTCACAGCCTTCATAGTTACGAATTAACACATTTTATTCAATGCGCACTTGCAAAGTGAAAAAGAGCAAAATTAAGAAGTCTGAAAAAAATTGCTTTCCGGTTAATGTTTGGTTTGACGAGGAATGCAAAAAGGAAAGGAGAATGTGGACAGAGTCAAACAAGGATAACATAAAGCTCAGATCTTACAAGTAGTTACTAAGCAAGAAAAAGGCAGATTTCATGGTTTCAAGGAGGGAAAAACTAATCTTCCCTGGGAAAAATAATCCCAAATTATTTTGGAAGGAGCTCCAACCAAAAAAGATACAAAGTGGAAATAGTATTACAGCTTCTAAATGGATTGACTACGCAAGACAACTCTATGAGCAAGATCCCAAGGGTGACCCTCCTCCCTTGGTCAACAATTATACTGAACTCTTCACGGTGCAAGAGGTAAAGATGGGTATCAAGAAGTTGGGTGTTGGAAAAGCAAAAGACTTAGCTGAACTCCAAGAAAAATATCTAAAGTGGGGCTCAAAGATTCTTGCACCTCACATTACAAAAATTTTCAACAACATCATACAACAAGGGCTCCCCAAAGATTGGACAACTAGTCTGGAAATACCTCTTTTCAAGAGCAGTGGCGTCAATAATCCCTCCAATTATATGACCATCATGATAAACCCTTTGTTTACAAAGCTATTTGGAAGCATGCTAGAAAACAAAATTAGCAAGTGGGCAGAAGAAAGAGATAAGTGTGCTAAAGGGAAAGCAGGTTTTAGACCTAAACATTCCACAGTTGATCATTGTATAACTTTAAGGCACATCATTGAAAAGTTTGGGAGAAAAAGGAAGAAGTCTTTTGTTGCTTTGTTGATTTCAGAAAAGCGTTTGACTCAGTTCCTAGGGATAAGATTTGGCACATAATGGAGGAACTTGGGGTTCCTAAACATTTGAGAGTAGCTGTGCACATGTTTTATGAAGAGGTAAAAGTCAAAATTAGAACTTCAGCAAGCATTTCTGAAAGTTTCAGAAGCGATATCGGGGTCAAGCAAGGTTGTCCACTGTCTCCTACCCTTTTTGGTTTATATATCGACAAGCTTGAAGAGTGGTTAAATTCGCAAGGGGCTGATGGTATCTATTTGGGCAAGTTTGCTATAAGGCTTCTTTTGTATGCAGATGACCTTATTTTGATTGCTAAATCAACTCTTGGTTTGCAAGAGCACTTACTATCCCTTGAGCATTTTTGTAGAAGTGTGGGGATGCAAGTCAATATCAACAAAACAAAAGTAGTGGTTTTCTCTAAGAAAAGAAAACATAACCAACATAAGTTCTACTTTGACGGCAACATTCTGGAAGATGTTGCGGATTACAAATATCTTGGAATTGACTTCAACAAAAATCTAAGCTGGAATGGCTGTAGAAAGAAAAGAACTTTGGGGGGTTGGAAAGCATTTTATGCTTTTCAAAATAGGCGGAGAGAGGCAAAGTTATGGGACTAGAAAACCACTCAAACTCTTTTTGGGCTTCTAGTGATTTCGGTGATTCTCTATGGTTGTGAACTATGGGCCAACAATACATCCGACATGTAGTGGAGACAAATTGAGAAAATTCAGAAGCATTTGATTACAAACAAATTCAAGATTAAAAGTGCAGTTCCTTATGCTATCTTGTTAAGTGAAACATGGATTGCTTCTATTGAATCAATTGCTATGGTACGAGTCATAAGGTATTTAAAAAAAATTGAGCAAATGGAAGAGGGTAGATGGCCTAAGGTTGTCTTTAATGATAGATTGTGCAAGAGAAAAATTACTTGGATGCAACAAAATAACAAATGGTTTAGTAAATGGGGTATTTGCTTGAACGCGTGTCCCATAAACAACAAAGAGATAAAAGCTCTTGTTATGGAAAAGTTCCACAAGTGTACTTGGGATAAAGAGCTAGGAAGAAAGAAAAAATACTATATTGAAGTGTTTAATCCAGCTCATAGTCATCAACCAAAAGCATACATAGAGGCCAATATCTCTTGGAGAGCCACAATTCTTATTGCTCAGTTAAGGACTAATTCTAATCAACTTCGTTGTGGAACAAGGCGCTGAAAAAGGCCAAAAGAAGTGTGGGAGGAAAGAGTATGCATTTTTTGTTCTTTCGGAAAAGTAGAAACATAAAAAAATTTCATTTTAGAATGTGAGGCCTTCAAAGACAACAGGGAAAATTATGCAGATATGTTGGTAGCTAGCTCTTGGGATAATCTATTTAGCGAGGGGTTTGTCGAGAAGCTCGAAGCATTTATTTTGAAGCTTCACAGAAAAAAAGACGAATACATCAAGTAGATGAAGAAGCAATCTGTCCCATAGGCTATTGTGTGGTCTAAAATGCGGATGCAAATTAGAGTTTAATTTAATGTCAACCCGGGAAGGTAAACTTAGAAGTGCTTATCTAAAATATATAGATCTAGAAAGATTCCTAATTTGTCCAAGATCTTAGAGTCCCCTTACAGGAACATATTCATTAAGATCTCTTCCAAAATTAGATCATCTAATTAGAACTTAAAAGCGGAAATGAAGTAAACCTAGATCTAATAATTGTATGAGATCTTACGGTTCTCTTACAAGAACACTTTCAAATAAGATTCTTCCAATATTAGAACATTTAACAAAACTTGAAAGATGAAATCAAACAAAAACATAAAATAAATTATACCTAAAATAAGCAAATAAGCATGCAAGTGAGGCCATGGGGGCCCTCCATAACTCCACAAGCACACCACTTCAATGGAGACTTAGATGTAGAAGCAAAATTGAAGTATGATCCTTTATTTCAAAATCTAAATTCTAAGATTACAAAAACTTCCAGATTACAAATGGAGGAGATTGTACTCCTATTTATACAATGGGATGAGTAACAAACTCATAATGATCATCCACTAATCTACTTTCCCATTATTACAAAATATGATCCCACAAATCTCTCAAGCATTTTTAACTACTTTCCCATTATTACAAAATATGATCCCTTTGAATCCTCCATAAATCTCTCACATATCTTGGATAAGATATGCCAACCAAATCCTCCATGCTCTTTTCCTTAGGAATTGGATAAGATATGCCAACCAAATCCTCCATGATTTTCTCCTTAGGAATAGGATAAGATATGCCAACCAAATTCTCCATGATTTTCTCCTTAGGAATAGGCTTGCATAATTATCTCCTTAGGAATAGGCTTGCATAATTATCTCCTTTATATGGTGGAGGAGATATTAATTCTTCACATATTTCCTACACATCACAAAACTCACATATTCTTGAGATATATATATAAATATGTATATTTTCTAATATTTAATCATAAATTCACTTGTAATACAAAAATGAATAAAATGGAAAATAGGAAGGTGAAACCCAAATGTATTTATGAAAATGATATGATAAAAGGTTAATGGGATGATGAAATGTAAGGAATAGTGAAGAAAAAGGTGGATGGAAATATGACATTTCTGAGTCCCAACAACTATCTTTAGCCTCGTGGACATTAAAATAATTTCTTTCTTTCTTCTTTAAGAGGAAGCTAAGAGAAGCCATTGAGATTGAAAAACATGCGGTTAATCTTAACAGGGATGATGGTTGGAAATTAAGCAAGAGATGGATTCATGCCCTCTCCTTTTGATTGTTTTTATTTATTGTTACTATTTTTATTTATTTTTTCATTTATGTCTTATTATATTTTTCTCCATTCTCTTTATTTTTATTTATTCTTTCAACTTAGTTCTTAATTTTTTTTTTTAGCTTCCTTAAGTATTTCCCCTCCTTATAATCTAATATTTAATAATATTTGAACTAATTTTAATTTTCTTTTTTTCTATTTTATATTAATTTAATTTTATTAATATAAAAATATTAACATTTTTCAAACATTCTTTGTTCTTGATTTCGGTAAAAATCACATAGAAGAAAATCTCGTCTAGGAGTCGTCTAACGAGGCAGAGGAATTGACCGGACGACCAAAAGTGGCCGGAATCCGAGCAAAAAAAATTCAAAAAATCTTGTAGAGGCAATGTTTGAATCGTGTTTTTGATGGTGGAAATGGATTCAACACCATAAAAAATGTTCAGGACACCTAAAATTTTGAAGTTTAACAACTATAACTTGGATTTACAAAAATCCTTGTCAGATTTTCTCTAAATATGACTGGAATTTCCATAACTTTTTGGGCAATTTGCCTCATTAGACTACCCGAAATAAATAGATGTAGAGAAAAGCTAACTAATCGTGAGAATATAACAACTAGTTTGACTCAATATCCATTTTTAATTTTATTTCATAATAACATTGAAAATGAAAATAAATAATAAATTAATATTATATCTCAGTAACTAATTCCTAATTAATAACCACTTTTCCATAATGGCTAATTCGGGCCAGGATGTATATTTGCTATTTAAAAAGATTGATTTTTTCACCTTTATCTCGAGGATAAACCACATTAGTTAATTCGAACTTTGACCAAATCTCAATAATGTGATTAATCCGAAACACAATTTTATTATCAATATAAAAATAAGTTAATAACAATTATAAATATCTTATAAATAATAATTGAATTAAACTTTCCTCATCGAAACTAAATAATTTTTTTCCATGAACATGACATTAATGAAAAATAATACAATATCCAATGTGGAAAGAGACATTATTAAATTTACACTCCAAAAGGCAGAAACTTCAAAGAGATGGTGATAAAGTCTTTGAACAAAATTTCCCTTTAAGGGGACAGATTTGACTTAGGTAGTTGTTGATAGCCTCGGTAGGGCCCTATGGCGTTTAAAGATAATATATATAATTGTGCAAAGCGTGCAATAAAGTATTTAATAATGTGTTAAAATTCTATTATGATGATGTGTTTTGTAGTTTTAATTTGTAAAACTAAGAGAGGATAAATGCAGGCTCTTCCATGCTTGAAGTGTGAGGATTTATGTTTGGTATGATATAAAGCGTTACAACGCTATTTCTTTTCATGAACAAAATAAAATATATTTTCCCTCAACGATAACAACCATGATTTAAAGAGGGTCTGTAATGTAAAGTAAAATGATACTCACAAAATTTCCCATGAAATCGATGCGATCGTGAGGGCCTTGTCAATCATATAAATCTGCTAAAATATGTGAGACCAGCCTTGCACTGATTTTGGATGAAAGAGGACGACGGAAACAGACAAGGTCAGCAAGAGGTGGTACCACTTCATTCATTTTAACGCTGTCAGCAAATCCTTAAATGTCCGAAGAAATTTAGTACCGGCTAATGGTTCATTGCTTGTGCTTCTCGTAGAGGCGAGGGCTTCAAGGAGCTTACGGCAGGACGTTCCACCCGACCGGGGGCTCGGAAAAACACGCATATGACTTATCAATTTGGCAGTTCCGTTCGCATTTACCTGTAATTTCAGGCGGTCACATGGGGACTTTGGGCTTAAAGACATTTGGGCCAAAGGGGCGCTTAGGTTTTGGGGAATTCTAGGGTCACATGGGAGCTTAGGGTTCGGCCATTGCTGTCTAATTTGGAGAATTTGTTACTGGGTGATAGACATCATAGCGTCGAAAGAAATACTCAATAAGGGATAGCCCGCTTTGATCTTTAGCGTTTTTAGGGTTTGAATGGATCCCCAGCATACGTTCTTGAGGGTTCATGCCCGGTTGTCTGGAGTGCTCGCACAGCTGCTGACTCCCAGGATCAGGTGTTCGTTGGAATATGCGTCGCTTGGGGTCGCCATTGTTCTGCTAGGGATTTTGACAGTTATGCACGTCAATTTTGTTGCACAGGTTAGTTTCTTTATTTTCTTTTAAATGGAAATTAAATTAGAATGGTTGAATTCCGGTTTTTGATTTCTGAGGGACTGAACCTGTGACCTTTTATATACATCTTTATCGTAATTGGTGTGGGTGATTCCACGGGGATTGAATTTGTGATGTTTTACATGTATTTGATTATAATTGGCGTTTGTTCAGTAGACGGGGATTGAAACTTCGACACAAAAATATGGATGTTTATCGTAATTGGACTTTGGCGGGTCCCTGGGGATTGAGACTATGTACTTTTAAATAGATATTTATGACAATTTGGGTTTGGCGATTCCTTACGGGTTTAAATTGCGACCATTTGTAAACGTTCTGCATATTTGGGGTTTGGTGATTCCTTGTGGATTGAATTTGTGATCGTTTGCATAATTGTTTTTCATAATTGTGATTTGGTCATCCCGCTAGGATTGATTGAACTTGTGACCTCTTGCATTTGTTTTTCTCATAATTGGTGTAGGCCATCTTTAGGGATTGAACTTGTGACCTTTTACATACTTGTTTTTTATGAGGATTGTTTGGTGATTCAATGAAACTTAACTTGTGACGTTTTACATGCATTTGATCATAAATGTGGGTGCAGCTTGTCACCCTCTGACCTTTATATATATCTTTTTAGTTGGGTTTGGTGGTTCCATGGGATTGAACTCGTGACCTTTTATATACATGTTTATTGCAGCTGTATGTTTGGCGATTCTTTGGGATTGAGCCTGTGACTTATATGTATATATTGTAAATGGGGCTTCTATAGCAGTTGTGCTCTTTTTGTGTTCAAACACCACTCCAAGACACTAATGAGAAGACCTTGTAAACTATGTGTATGTTGACAGATTGGGGTGTGTTGCCTTTATAATGGTGGAAGGTGTGCTGCATTTGTGAGGGTGGATTATACGAGAAACTTATGTGGCAACCCACTTTTTGTGTTCAAACACCACTCCAAGACACTAATAAGAGGACCTTGTAAACTATGTGTAACCTTGTAAACTATGTGTATGTTGACAGATTGGGGTGTGTTGCCTTTATAATGGTGGAAGGTGTGCTGCATTTGTGAGGGTGGATTATACGAGAAACTTATGTGGCAACCCACTAATTCTAATCCCTAGTATTACTGATCTGGATAGCCCCTGTGGGGCGGGATGGACCGCTTATGTTGTATGGCTCTTAAAAATTTGCTTCGGTGGTATATCATCTTTTTCACTCTTCTTGCAATATCCTTTTTGTTCACTGCCTTGGAATTTTTTTCCCACGCAATATCCTCTAGTGCTGACTGTCTTCCGAAATGGCTCTATGCTATGCAATGGAGAAGAGAATGTAGCTCTGTTTCCACCTTTCACCTCCATATTATGCAAGTCCTGAGGTTCCATTCCTCCTTGGGTTCTTCCATCCGCTTGTTCACTACTTAACTTGTGAAACCTCGTTTGCAGCTGAGATAGTGTGTGTTTCTCTTTCCTTGGCATGTTGAGCATCAGGTAATCCTGTATCTTGATTTCACTTGTAAGGTTGAAACGCTCTATGTCATATTGCTGTTTTTTCAGCATTTATCTACTCTATCTGTAATGGTCCTCTAAATGCTGTCTCATCTCTATTTTATCAAGTGGTCAATCTTTTTCTGATATATTCCAGCTTGCAAACCATTTTTTGCATTGAAGTTACCGATAATTCTTCTTCTTTTGTCGTGTCTTCTTGCAAATTTGACTGGGCATTCTCTTGCAGGCCATTTCAACTCCTTTATGTATAGTATCAACCTTCATATGGCCTCCAGTTCCCATGAGTGCAAACTTGTTTCAACGAGCATAATCTAGCATGGTGTTGATATTTTCTTTCTCAAACTATAGAAGAATCAGTGTGATTAGTTTTTGGAATACATCCCAGTCTAAAATTTCCGTTCTCCTACATCTATTGTGGGAGAAATGTTGCCTTGCAACTGCCTTGCAGCCTCTTTCTGAGTATTGCTCCCAATTGAGCTTTTTTTTGATCTTGATGCTTAGGTAATTATATTCCTCTGTAGTCTCAAGTGCCTCTTTTTTAATTTGATTGAGGGATGAATTGATCTGTGTTTGAGAGAGAAGATGAGCACTTCAGTCTTTTCAGTGTTACCTTCCGTGCCTAATTCTTTGTAGAATGTTTTCAGTGCCTGAAGGTGTTCTTGTAGGCTATTTAATGTTTTTTCTGTTAGAATGATGTTGATGACATGTGGTAGAATTTTGATAATTATGCATGTGGTGTATGCTCCCACCTCGGCCTAACCCCTCTCCCCTTCATTTACCCACTGTTGCAGTTTCTTAATGTACAATCTGAATAGCTTGCAGGACAAAGGGTAGCCTTACTTCACCACATTGTCATTGTTAAAGCTTCCTGACATGCCTCCTTGGGTCTTGGCTTCAGCCTTGACCTGCTCATACAGTCTGTTTACCTCTGCTCTCCATTCTGTTGGGACTGCTGACTCCAAGAGCCTTTCCCATAATTTTAACCTTGGAACTAATGTTCAGTGCTTTCTTGAAGTCTACAAACCATCAAAATTCTGTCTTTGCCATTCCACATTTTCTCTACCATGCCGCTTAGAGTGAAGCCGCATTGGTCTGAATGCTGCTTGGCCTTTGGCCAGCTATTTTGTTATAGAGAGAGAGAGAGAGAGAGAGAGAGGGAGAGAGAGAGAGAGAGGGAGAGAGAGAGAGAGAGAGAGAGATTCAATAATGTTTTAAAGATCCTTTTGGCATGGTATCAAAGAATTCTTATGTTTTTTCTTGTCTATTGTCTATGTGAAGGTAGGGAGAGAGATCTAATAATTTTTAAGAGCCTTTTGGCATGGTATCAAGTTATACTTATGTCTTTTTTTTGTGTGTTGTCTATGTGAAGCCGGGTTGTGCTAATGAATTGACAGGGAATAACATCAGTGAATCTCAGTTGGTACAAATTAAGGTAATCCTCATATATGTACTTTTGTGGTGTGTTTAGTTTTCATTCCTAGTTTTTCTTGCTCTTTAATCTTCTGAGTAGTTTATATGTATTAGTGGCATTATCTAATTGGTATTTGTTTCTGCCCTTTGCGTGTTATATCTAGACATGAGAATGAGTAAGAAATTAACTTATACTATTAGCATATGGGTCATATAGATGCTTTTTTAACTTTCTTTGAAGAGTCGAGACTCAAGACAATTAACCTCTAACAAAAAGTGCCTATCTTGACATATTTTCTGCAAACGAGATATCTAATAGTCTAGCAGAGAATCTATTTATGCAGAAGGTTTTGTTCTAGTTGCAGTTGAATTTTGACAACGTAGTCACATAGAAAGAAAGCATTAGCAGCAGCAGTTGTCAGTTCATTGGAGTAACTTGCAGGAATCAACACTCTCATTGAATTTGATAGGTGAGCTAGAAATTTAATTATCCAGTCTTTTTAAGTTGCCCATAATGAAAAACAAGAAAAACAAGAACAATAGTACTGGTAATAAAATGAGAGAGGACAACCTGATTCCTCACCCAACGTTTATTGGATTAATAGTTTTGAATTTCAATTGGTACCTGTGGACAATCCTTGTTGAGTTTAAGTTTGGAGGGGTTATTGAAGAATGTGATGGGTTTCATTGCTGGTAAAGCAAATTATGAAAGGGGGGAAGACAACTTGTAATTGATATTGATACATGCTTTCTTTCCAGGTATTGATACATTTATATTTGAATGAAAATGTTTTGGCTTGGATGAACAATGCCATTGTCATTACTTTCGTTTTGGATATGAAGTTTATTACATATGAAGGAAAGCTAAAATTCTGGCTTATAAGTGAACCAATGGAGTTGGCTTGGAACCTAGGAGGATAGACCGTGAACATAATTCAATATCCAAGGAAAGCAAGGATCTTGGTAACCCAAGGATACTTTATTCTGACATTAATACTATTTTTAAAGCCACTACATGTCAGAATGTAACTACACCTAAGAAACTAGAATGAAATCAAAATCATTGAAAATTGTATTACATGGTGATGATGTGAGATGGGATCTATACCATTCCAAAAAAAATTGTATGTAGTTGTAATGTTCTTGAATGCAAAATGATACACTCCTGCAAATATAAATTTGAACTAAGGTAGAAGCTAAAATACGATAATAAACGCAACACTCAAAATAAGTGAAGTAAGAGGCAAAGCACAAAAGAGGAGCTTGGTTCGAATTGTATTAAATTTTGATAACAATGGTATGTTCTACAATTACTTCAATGTTCTTTTAGCAGCCCAATGGCAATTTCCAATAGCAATCAGATTAACCATAAATCACATTGACAGTAACTGCAGATAGAGCGTAAAATAAAACGCAGAAGACAAGCCAAGACAAGAGGACACCAGATTTGGCGGATCCCAGGGAAAAACCCCAATGTGGGGAAAACCCTTTGATCAAATTTTCTTATTATTATATCGAGTGTTTAGCAGAGAGAGAGAGTACAAAAAGTCAAAGTTGACTTGCCAAATCAAAGTCAAAACAACCTTGTCAAATCTGCAATTAACTGCAGTCAAACTCAGTTCTAACCAGAAAGTCAAAGATGGTCAATGCAGCAGTCAAAGTTGCCTCCTTGAGCTCGGTCAACCTTAGTTAAACTTGGCCTTCCTTGTTGATCAAAGTTAGCTCAAAACAGTCCTTCAAAGTTTAGTCAAATTTGGTCAAAAGAGAGAGAAAGTCTGCTGTAATTTTCGGTCAAAGTTGCAGTAAACCCTGAAGTTGATGCTGGTCAAAGTGCTCAGATTTTCTTGATTTCTGTGCCCAGCAACTCGGCCTTCCAAGATCAAACTTCTGACCCAAAAATCGCAATCAAACTTGGTCAATGCACCCCTGGTCAACGCTGGTCAAACTTGCAACAGAATTCTGAAATTTCGGCCTGCAATTTGTCCTGCTTCTTGCCACACATGTGAGAGAAAATAGCTGCCCAATAGCTGTACGACCCAATTAGATGAGGAGAGAGAAGAATGTGTGAGTGATGATGATGACAATTGAGGTGAGAGTTCACTTGTATTTATACAAGTCGTTGAGGGTGAAGTGACATGTCTCTTGGGCTTCATGAGCCTACATGATGATGTGTCTGACCTGAACAATTTGTGCATGTGTGGGCATAAATTCAAAAACACCTTTCTGCGTGTCCAAATTTGATGATCTTTAGGTTGATTTTGGTCCTCTTGAAAGAGGAATTTAGTGCAATCATCATCTCCATCAAATGAGTTGTCTAAAGTGGAATTTGGCCTTAGTTGTCAATTTTAATACTCCCTCTCAACTAGGGAGAATTCCACCTGCCAATCCATCCATCATCATTGATCATCATGCCATCCTGTTGCCATGAAACATCTCTGTGTCTCATCTCATCTGTGCTTTGCTGAACACTAATATGAATAATGAAGAAGAATCGATCGAGAGTGAGTCACAAGACCTTACCACTCTCCATTGACAAAAGTCAGTCCAAAGGTAGAACCTCAATCAGACTTGATCCCAAATCAATTTGTTGAACACCATGCATCCTAGACATAGGGAGTACGACAGTACATGATGCGTCCATCAATAGTGCTATGGTCCCTATCCACTTTTTCCAACTCATTGGCCAGATGAGAGGTACTTTCCATGAGTCCTGGACTACATGGGTAGGATGTATGCTGGGGCATTAGTAGGAGAAGGTGAACCACTCATCCTGCTCATATGCCATAGGAGAAGGTGAACCACTCACCCTACACACATGTCAACCATCATGGGGTATCACAGGGGAAGGTGAGCCACTCACCCTATGGTCGCTCATAAATCCAAGAAGTACCCCAAACCCCTAAGAGCTCTTAAAGCTCAACGTTCAACTCAAGCGAGACTCTCATGGGACAATCTTTCCACGACTCCAAGTCTCTCTCGGAAGGCTAAGAATTTGACCTTCCCTAAGGGCTTCGTGAGGATGTCTATGACCTGCTCATTAGTCTTGATGTGTTGGAGCTTTATTGCTCCCTGTTGTACCATATCTCGGATAAAGTGGTACCTGATATCATTATGCTTGGAGTGGTCGTGGAACACAAGATTCTTTGAAAGGCGAATCCCACTCTGGTTGTCATAGAAGATCACAGTGGTATCTAACACGTGCTCAAATAGCTCACTAAAGAGCTTCTTCAACCAAACAACCTCACAACAGACCATACTAGTTGCAATGTATTCGGTGTTGGCGGTGCTTAGAGCAACTGATTTCTGCTTCCTGCTCATCCAAGGAATTGAAGCAGACACCAATGAGAAGCAACATCCAGATGTGCTTTTTCGATCCACCACACTGCCAGCCTAATCAACATTAGTATATCCATGTAGCCTCAAATTCAGGTAGTGTATTTTAGTCCATAGTTGATTGTGCCATGGAGATATTTCAAGAGATTCTTAGCAACAATCCAATGTATGTGATGAGGCTTGCCCATAAATTGACTCAACGTATTCACAGTGAAGCATATGTGTGGACGAGAGTTTACCAAGAACATCAGGGTCCCCACAAGTTGTCTATATTTGGAAGGGTTTGTCAATTCGGACCACATAACTTCTTGAAGTTGAGTTCCATCGGAGTAGAAACATACTTGCAATCCACCATCCCACATCTCTTGAGCAACTTCACAATGTATTTTCCTTGAGAAAGGAAAATCTCACCTAGCTTTTGCCAGACCTCCAGGCCTAGGAAGTAGTGCATCAGTCCTAGGTCCTTCATCTTGAACTCAGAAGCCAACTCCCTCTTGCATTGATAAATGAGAGGGTCTGCACCTGTCAGAAAGAGATCATCTACATAAAGGACCAAAATGAGAGGCATGTCCTTTTCAACCTTGAAGTATAGGTTAGGATCAACATCGCTCCTTGTAAATCCCAACTTCATAAGATAGTTATCAATCCTCTCATACCAAGCCCTAGGGGCTTGCTTCAACCCATAGAGGAATTTCTTCAACTTGCATATGTGTGTCCTTTGATCTTGTACTTCGAACCCTTGAGGTTGTTCCAAGTAGACTTCCTCCTTTATCGACCCATGCAAAAAAGCAGCCTTAACGTCCATTTGATGTAGGCTCCATCCTTGAGTCGCAACAAGAGCAATAATAGATCGGATAGTGGTATATCGGGCAACTGGTGCAAATACCTCGTCATAGTCCCCTTCTTTCTTTTGATAGAAGCCCTTGTCATAGTCCCCTTCTTTCTTTTAATAGAATCCTCGAGGAACGAACCTGACCCTATATTTCTTAGCACTCCCAGTTGCTCCATGTTTGATTTTGTATATGCATTTTGAGGTGACTACGAACTTGTCCTTTGGCCTAGGCACCACATCTTAGACATCTTTTTTCATGATAGATTCATATTCCTTTTTCATGACATCCTTCCAGACTTGGTGCTTTACAGCTTCGTCGAACGAACATGGCTCAGAGTGAACAATAGTACTCATAGCAACTACGTACCCTTGATACCTGCTTGGCTTCTTACTTTCACAGAATGTCCCTCTTGGAGCCAATATGTCTTTCAGCATCTTCGAGAGTATCTTTAAGCCACAAAGGTCTTTTCTTTGAGGTAGAGGGATCACTAGGAGGTGGATCAATAGGATCCATAGGGCATTCAACATCGGCAATAGGCTCATTCGTTCGAGGTTCATCCTGTTTTTCTGTAGCATCATCATTATCCTTCCTTGGAATGAGGAGATCTCTGGCTTTCCCAAGGGCAGTGTCTTCATCAAAAGTGACATTATGTCTTACTTCCACATCTCTTTCACCAGGCACATAGATTCTATATGCCTTTGAATTTTCACTGTAGCCCACAAATGTTCCTTTCTTCTTGCATGCTCCCAACTTTGTTCTCTTTTCTTTAGGCACATGAAAATACACGGGACAACCAAATATTCTAAAATCAGAAACATTAGGTTTATTACCAATGAAAACTTCTTCAGGTGTCGTGAAATTTAATGCTTGATGTGGACACCTATTTTGAACATATACAACAGTATTGGTAGCTTCTCCCCATAAGAACATCGGTAGACCTAGATCATGAAGCATGGCACGGGTGGCTTCCATGATCGTTCGATTCTTCCTTTCAACAACTCCATTTTGCTTGGGAGTGTATGGAACGGTTGTCTCCCTCTTAATGCCAGCCTCTTTGCAAAAGTCATTGAATTTGTTTGATTCATATTAAGTTCCATTGCCGGTCCTCAATATTTTGATCTTCTTCCCTATTTGATTTTCCACCAAGGCTTTGAAAGAATGAAACCATTTGAACACTTCATCCTTCTTCTTCAAGAAATAGATCCATGTTTTGTGAGAGAAGTCATCCACAAAAATTGCATAGTATAAGTATCCTCCCAATGATGTTACGGGCAACATACCAGATAGGTCAGAATGGACCAATTGAAGAATATTGGTAGTTTAGCTTTCACTTGAAGGGAATGTTCCCCTTGTAAGTTTCCCAGCTGCACAACCCTGACAAATTCCTTCATCATTCATGTTGAAATTGGGCATACCCGTGACCATCTTCCTTACCCCAGTTAAGCCTTTGTAATGTAAGTGGGGGAACCTTCGATGCCATAGCTCAAATTGAAGAGAAGCATCACAAGTCAAGGCTCCCAAAGGACTTCTGTTAAATTTTGGTTAACATGATTTTTGCTTTCAACATTCCAAATTAGCCCATTTTCAAATCATTTCATTACCATTAGATCATTGTCACAGGACAGAAGAACATGAGCGAAAGATCCAGAAGACAAGCCAAGACAAAAGAACATAAGAATATGGCTCAAGCCAAGGAAAAACCCCAAGATGGGGAAAACTCTTTTGATCAATTCTTCTTCTTATTAATTTGAAATGTTCAACAGAGAAAGAGAGAGGGTACAATCAATGTCAAGACTGACATGCCAATATGATGACGAAAACCACTAACCATATGCCAAAGAGATGGCTCAGTCAAGAAGCTCGGTTCTGTCCAGTCAATGCGTCTTTGTTGATTATGATGAGCCCAAAACAATTTAGTCCACTTACACATGTACATATCCCGAAGATTATAAGACGTGGTTAGGGCACACACCAGCCCCAACCTGCAGCAGCAAATCTTGTGAACACCCTCAAGATCACAAATTAATGAAATGGGTAGTAGAAGCTGAGGCCTTCTATCAGTGCTGGTTTAGGGTTGGCCACCAACCAAATCATGCTCATGGAACTTGAGTCTGTCTCTGACTACGACTTTGACTTTGGCTCCAGGCTCTGATTGTTGGCTTTGGTTTAGGTTGTGGCTCAGGCTTGCTTGATATGTCTTCGAAACTAGTAGTTGACTATCACTACCCCCTTGTTAGATACAAGGGAGAAGATTAAGATCTCTCCATTGTAAGACGTGTCAATACTTGAGAATGAATTCAGCGATATGATTGACATATCTTCTTCGCTATTGAAGACCATTGCCAAGAAGCGATCCATCCTAGGTGAATTTTTTTCCTCGCAGGAGTATTATGTCTGGAACATCTATATGAATGATGAGTATGTTTTCCACAATACTCACAAGGGTGAAGATCAAAACACTGATCTTTCATGTGGACAACTTGATCACAATGGTGGCATTTGATAATCTGGTGTGGACGTGGAGCAGGCGAAGATGAGTTGTACTGAATAAACCCAACACTTTGAAACTGAATTGGTTTGTAGTTTGGAATGTGAAAGGGAACTTCCTTCTCGTATTCGATACCGATTTTGTGCTCATTGTTAATGACTTCCTCCCAAGGTCTGATGACGGGCTTGGGAAGTGTAAGTTGAACTTTTGCATATTCATGTGAATTTGGTCTTGATGTGGCATCACTAATCCGACCAAGTGCTAGTTGCTGATGGGAATCAATCTTAAACAGAGATTTGTTTTGAACAAGAACCAGTTCAAAATGTTGATTCCTTTGTAGTAGTTCATCTCGTCGAAGTTGTGTTTTGAGCTAGAGAAACTTGATCTTGTCTTGTGCATCTTGTAAATAGGTTAAAAGGTTAGAGAGAGTGGCTTTGCCGATTTTGACTATATCATTGAGCCATTTTGCAATAATTCAAGCTTGGGAACTGAAAGGTGTCAGGTTCAACTGAAAATGCAATTGCTTAACTTATTTTCAAAGGAAGTAGAAGCTACGTGTCTGAATTCAACATTACTCAAAAATAATATCTTTGAGGACTAATGTAGGCTCCAGTTCACAGAAATCTTCGATGTTTGAGTTGTAACCAACTGTTAAGAAGGCAAGCTTAGAACTATATACCAACAACACAATCAACTTAATTTATGAGTCATATAATTGCTAAATTCTCTATTTATACATGGACTATTGTTAAAATTGGCAACAAGGGCCAAATTCCACCTTGGGACAACTCATTTGATGGAGATGATGATTGCATTAGATTCCTCTTTTCGAGAGGACCAAGATTGATATAAAGATCATCTCATTCGGACAAGCAAAAGTATGATTTTGAATTTATGCCCACTCATGTACAATTTGTTTAGGTCGACCTCATCATCATGTAGGTTCATGGAGACCAATAGACATGACTCTTCACCATCATCGACTTGTATAAATACAAGTGTCCCTCCTCCTCATTTGGCACTGTGAAACACACATGGAATGTGAACAACAGATATGAAAGATAAACATTGAATGCATATATTATTCACATGATATATATTTATCTTACATTGGAGTGACCCTTGGATTCATCTTCCAAGGTCTGTTGGAATCCGTTTGACTGTTCACATTCCACACCAACCCTTAGAGGATTAGGTGTCCAACATTCCCCCCTTTAATCCGGAAGGGTATGTATGAGTCCAAGAAGAGAGCTGTAATACAAAATGTGCAAAAATGCATGGTAGCACTAGGTTGAATGTGCTTTCTGAAATGTTGGCATAAGGTGGTGGTATAAGGATGACCACCAACATTGGAACACTTAGTGCAGTTCACATAACTTGTCCAAATTTGGGATGAAGCTGAAGTCTTCTGCTAGAGGAAGTGCTTCTAATGTTTTGAAGAGGGAGACCTTCATCCTGGAAAGGGAGGTCTCACCCCGCATAAAAAGTGAGGTCTCATCCTGTGGTGGTTTAAGGATGACCACCAACTTTGGAATGCTTAATGCAATTCTTGGAACTCTTCCAGAACTAGCAAGAAGCTGAACTCTTCTGCTAGAGGAAGTGTCCCCAATTCTTTAACGAGGGAGAAGCTCAGCCTAAAAAGGGAGGTCTCACCCCACATAGATGGTTTAAGGCTGACCACCAACCAATGGCATGCTCAGGGGCATCTTTGCCTCTGCCTACAATTCAGAATTAGGCAATAGGTTTAGGTTGTGGCTTAGGCTTGCTTGATGTGGCTTTAAAGCTTGTATATGACCATCACTCCCCCCCTGTCAGATACAAGGTGAGAAGATGAAGAGATCTCAATTGCAAGACTTGTCAATATTCGAGAGCAAATCTTGTTGTATGAGCGAAATATTTTCATGGCTGTTGAAGCCCATTGCCAAGAAGTGATCCATCCAAGATGAATCTTTGTTCTTGCAGGAGGCTTGTTTTTGAAGCATATGTGTGAAGAATGAGTACACTGACCACAATGCTTGCATGGGTGAAGATCAAAACAATGATCTTTCACATGGCCAACTCAGTCACAGTGTTTGCATTTAACAACTTTTGGCTGCGAATGTAGAGGAGCAAAATTTGGAACAGGTGAAGGTGAATTGCCATGAAGAAACCCAACACTTTGAAATTGAATGGGCTTGGAATAGTTTGGAATATGAAAGGATGCCTCCTTATCATATCCAAGACCTGTTCTGTGCTTGTTGTTGACAAGCTCTTCCCAAGGTCTGATGATTGGCTTGGGAAGTACAAACTGAATTTCCACACCTGTATTCAAATTTGCTTCTGAAATGAGCACTTGATCTGAATCAACCTCAACATTATTGACTTGATGACTTGCTGGCTACTGATAGGATCCTGTTTCAAAGTCAGATAGGGGATTGTTCTGAACAAAAACAAGTTCAGAAGGATGCCTTTTCTGCTGTAACTCATCTCTCTGTAACTGTGATTCAAGTTGTAAAAACTCTATCTTCTCTTGTGCATTTTGCAAACAGGTTTGAATATCAGAAAGAGTGTCCTTGCTGATTTTAAGTGTGCTTTCAGCAGTAGATACAATTAGATTTCTCAATAACTCTAATAATTTTTCAATTTGAGACATAACAAGTGCACCGAATCAATAATCAATGTACAATAGTTCTTAAGGAAGACTATACAAATGACTAAAGAATCACAACTTTCTTAGTGTTGGTTTATCCCAATTTAATGCAAGCCTGAAACTATCTATGAATGCACTCACAGGTAATGTTCCTTATGTCTTGTAGGCCGCAAAGATAAGAAGCCAATGGCTGCAACAACAACGATGTTAGCAACTCAACTCCCCATGATGAATGACTATTGTGCAGGGTATCTATCCCTTCTATATTTTATTCTCACAGTGGTTGAAGTAATAGACCAGATCCACTTTGAATAGGCGCTAGCAACACCGACTTTGACTGGAGACCCTCTGGCCAGAAATGGGTGTGCTCTCTCATGGGAGTGTGCTGGTTTACGCAAACAATTCTTGTGCAAGCTTAGACACAAGTAATTAGAATCAAATATTTGGAAAATCCCCCAACCTTAGTCTTCAATCACTTTGAAATGCAGACAATCATTTGAATTCTTTGCATGTCCAACCATGCTTCCACTGCGCCACAAGCTAACAAGCTTGCTATAAAACCTTCATGAATTTACCAAAAATTTGTAACACATTTTGAAGAACAGAACCGCCGAGAACACCTCAACCAACGATTCAAAATGACTTCTTTCCAAATTAAATATTAAGAACCAAATGCAATACTATCCACTACTATCCATGCAAAAACACTTCTACGCTTCCACGTGCCTAAACCTTCCACTGCACATTGAATACTACTGAAGTGATAAACGAAAGCTTGGTCAAGTATATGGTAACTTGAATTGTCAATGTACAGACCTGAAGACACCAAGAGTAATAAAGACACTCATTGACATAGAGCTACACATTTAGTGCCATTTGATTTCAGCTTGCAGATAATGCCTAAATCCCCTAATGCGGTCAATTCTCTTCAATAGTCGCTCTAATACCAATGAAGTTGACAGTAATCCAACATTGTCCCGAGCAATGAATCAGAATTCTTATTATTTGTTTGGACCATATTTATGAAATTTGGTGCCCTATAAGAAGAATGGATGACTCAAAGCTGAAAATGCTTTCCAAATAAGAAGCCTTATGATTAGGCAATTGCAACTCAGTGACTAGACGATGGCGTTTTGTAGAATTTTTCTTTATTCCTTTTATAGGTGACGGGTCTGAACGGTTTCCATTTACGCGCCAAATATGACAAAAAGGTTCTTGGTTTGCCAAAGATGCGAATCGTGCCCCTCTACATCCAAGATTCTTAAATTCTCTGTCGAAAACTTTGAAATGGAGTACAGATAGTTATACCGGCAGACCATTAATGGTTGGGGTGGCCCATAGCCCACAGGTCCCAGGAATTGATATGATCCAGGATGATGATTGAATATGAAAAGAGTGCAAACACTGAGTAGTTCGAATAGAGGAAGGCTATGGAGAAGAACTTGATTTCTATGGCTAGAGAAGTTGAGAAACTTAGGTGAAGCTTACAAATTCTAAAAAGTGAGCCTGGGCTGCTACTGGAACTACAGGTGGGCCCTACGGTTCAGAACTTGGCACTCCAGGTGTTGGGTTGACAGAGTTCACCATTGAATCAGAGCAAATTCCAATTCCAGATTCCTCTGGTTCTTTGATGGGATCTGAAATTACAAGTTGTTACAGTTATTCAAATAAGCCCATAGAGCTTGTCCACTTCTTGGATGCTTGCAGTCTCTGTAACCGTCGTTTAAGCAATGGCCGGGACAGGAGGAGCGACTTCAATGAGAGGACACTCGACGACCTCTAATATCATGTCAAGACAGAGAAACACATATAGGCATTTTCTGCAAGCACCACAAAGAAAAGAGACCGCTCAAAACGTATAAAGAACTCAATAGGGTAGTAGAGAAATACTCAAAATAGCTTACTCATTGATAAGACAGGCCTTCAAAGCGGAAGCGTTATTAGGGTCGATGAGACTGCAAATAAGGGCAAAGCAGCATAAACATTCACTCTGACAGGGAAATTCTGAGACATGGGAAGAGCTAACTACAGAGAAGCGGTAGGTGAACCAAAACGCTTAGGATTATTCAAGAAACGTACTCCGATACCATGTTAAACATGCATGGAATGTGAACAACAGATATGAGAGATAGACATTGAATGCATATATTATTCACATGATACATATTTATAGTATATTGGAGTGACCATTGGATTCATCTTCCATGGCCTCTTGGACTCCCTTTGACTATTCACATTCCACACCAATGCTTAGAGGATTAGGTGTCCAATTGGCACATTCATCATTCATTCATTCTCTCTCCTTCTCTCATTGGTTTGTACAACATTGGGCAACTTCTCTCTTTCACACGTGTGGCAAGAAGGATGAGTTTTTTCTGTGCTCAATTGTAGAATTGAAATTTAAGACAACAAACCAAGTTTGACCAACGTTCACCAAGGGTTGTTGACCAACTTTGACTGCGATTTTTGGAGGGATTTTTCTCTCTTTAGGCTGCATTTCTGGGCACAAAAATCGAGGCAATATGGGCAGTTTGATCAGTGCTGACTTCAGGGTTGATTGCACTTTGACTGCAGAAAATTACAATAGGTTTTCTCTCTCCTTTGACTGAGTTTCATTGAGTTGTTTGGCGCTGACTTTAGGGTTGATTGCACTTTGACCGTATAAAATTACAACAGGTTTTCTCTCTCCTTTGACTGTGTTTGATCGAGCTGTTTGGGGTTGGCTTTGACCTACTAATTAGGCCGAGTTTGATTGTGGAAGACCGAGCTGCTTAGAGGATGATTTATTGTTGATTTGACCAATGTTGACTTTCTGGTTAGGGCTAAGGTTTGACTGCAAAAATTTTTAGGGCTGTTTTGGCTTTGAATTGGTCAAGTCAATTTGACTTTTGTACTCTCTCTGTTGAACTTTTGATATAATAATAAGAAGAATTTATCAAAGGGTTTTCCCCACATTGGGGTTTTTCCTTGGCATCTGCCAAATCTGGTGTCCTTGGCTTGTCTTCTGCATTTTGTTTCATGTTCTATCTACTTTTATTGTCAATGTGATTATTGTGATTGCTATTGAAATTGGAAATTGTTATCGGGCTGCTAAGGAACATTGAAGTAAATTGTGCTAAGCATAGAACATACCATTGTTAAACAAAATTAACATGGTATGAGAGCCCAGGTGAAGACAAGCCCAAGCAAGAGTGAGAAAAGCAATCACTAAGGAAAGTTGTTAGACAAGAAAATTGGTCTAGCTTCAATGACGACTACATCATACTTCAAATCCGAGGATAAGCTCAAGGACAAATCCGACTATCATGCATGGAAGATGACTTTGGATTTGACTTTGGAAGAGAATGATGCTATGGACTATGTAAAGGGAAGAGTGGTGGAGCCTCCTTCAAATGCACCTGCTGTTGCAAAGACAAAGTACAAGAAAGGTGAGGTCAAAGCTAAGAAAATTATTGTAGACTCCATTCAAAAGCATTTGGTTGCCTATATTTCTGATTTGGAAACATCTAAGGAGATGTATGATAAGCTGGTTGGGATGTTCAAAGTAAACAATGCAAATCAAATCCTCTTTCTCAAGAACAAGTTGAAGGACATCAAGATGGATAGAGGAGAGTCTATTCAATCCTACTTCATGAGGATTACTGAAATCAAGAATGATCTTCTTTCCGTTGGAGAAGTTCTTGGTGACAGGGAGCTCATTCTCATTGCACTTGGAGGTCTTACAAGAGCATGGGATGTGTTTAACACCACTATACTCAACAATGAGAGGATACCTAGTTTTGATGAATTATTGGGTAGATGCACTCAAGAAGAAACAAGGATGATGGAGAGAGATAAGCCCTCCAATGGAAATGATCCTACTGTTTTCACTGCTCATGCTAAGAGGAAGAAAAACGTTGGTCCAAGTAAACAAGTTCAAGGATACAAGTCGGGATTCAAAGAAGGAAGAAAAGGAAGATGCTACAATTGCAACAGGTTTGGCCACTATGCTAGAGAGTGTCCTCACAAGAAGGATACTCCAAGGGATGATGACAACAACAACCACAACAATTACGAAGGCAATGGAAATCAAAGGAACAACAAGTTCAACAATAAAGGAAAGAGGAATGCTCCTGCTACTCGATATGGAAATGGTTGACCTCCCAAAAGATTAAGAAATTCCAGGTATGAGGAAAGTAATGTTGATTTTTAATGTACCTTGGACAAGTGGTTTCCCATGGGTTAGTCTCTACCTAGGGAAAAGTGTCCAAAATAATTATTTTCCTAAGTGTGACTTTATAAAGTGAAAGTGACTTTATAAGTGGTAAAGTCAATTTTAATTTCTAAAGTGAAAGTGACTTTATAAGTGGTAAAGTCAATGTTAAATTATAAAGTGAAAAGTGACTTTAGACATAAAGTACAATGTGGGTACTTTATTTAATGGGTGAGTTAAAAAATAGAAAGTGAGAATTAAATGCACATTTATTCTCATTCCTTGATCTAAATAAATCTGAGCCATTAGATCTTAGGGTTGCCCAAAAGTCATTTAGGGAAACAAAAGGGGAAAAGAAAAGAGAGACTGCATTCGTTCTTCATGAGTAGATTGGAGAAAGGAGGCTGAGAGCTGGAGAAAATTTCTGAAGGAGAAATTTGTTGCAGCAAGCTGAAGGAGTGGTTTCTGGGCAAAGCCGGGCATGGAAATCAAGGCATAGAAGACAACAAAAGGTACAGTACGAACAACATTGAATGCTGTGAGCTCCACGTCGTTCGAGAGAAGTTTTTGATTTTTTTTGAAAAAAATATATACAGTGGTATGGAAATCTGTACAGTTGTATTCGTACAGTACATATTTTCAGCATCAAGTGGGCACAAAAATCGAGGCAAAATGGGCACGGTTTTCAAGGAGTTTTGGGCTTAAGAGATAAGTTGAATTTTGCTGTTTTGTTTTTTCTACAAATGTATTTTTCCTGAACTTGAAAGATAAATAAATTTGAAGAGCTCTCTAACAGGTTTTCCTCGGAGAAGATTGAAGGGGTTTTGCCTAGGTCTAAGTTGACCAAAAATCTGTGTGTATTTTCATGTGTTGCTGGTCTGGTTATGTGCATATTTATTTTTAGCATGTGTTGACAGTCCCACGTGTTTTAATCTGAAAATTTCATTTCCAGAATTCTATATGTTGAATGTATGTTTATGGGAAAGGGCATTTAACTGAATGGGAGTGATAAGGTGAAATTAAACCTCGGCTGGGATTGCAGGAAGTTTTTTTTAGTCATCAAATTTCAACATGGTATCAGAGCAACAGGCTGAAAATGCAATCTGAACAATAGACAATAGTTTGGGACAACAAATAGTGGTTTGGACAACAAACTAAATTTTTGGACAACAAACTGATATTTTGGGACAACAAGGTGAAATTTCACACAATGAACTTTTGGTACAACAAGGTGGGCTGGAAAGTTCATTTCTCCATTTTCTTGGTTTTGTAAATTTTGGATAGCAGTAATGGCCATGTTCTTAAGGATAGAGGACATGCTAGTGGGATATCCAACTAGGTTGTTTGGAAGGACAAAATTCAGACAGTGTTTGAAGAGGCAACAGTTTGGGACATAGTGCGGCAAGTGGTTGTACTTTCTATTACTGCAGATAAACTTGTTGAATTCACAAAAAATAATGCAAAGACAAAAAAGATTTTGATGGACAGTCTGAAGGATCATGTGGTTCCTCAGGTGAGAGGAAACACATATGCATATCAGATGTGGACAACTCTAACCACTCTCTATTAGGGTACCAATGAGAGCAGGAAGATGGTACTCAAAGAACAATTGAAGAACATCAGGATGACAAAGCTTGAAAGTGTAGTTCATTATCTTGGCAGGGTCAAACAGGTATGCGATGATTTGGCTGCTATTGGTGAGGCAGTTGCACCCACAGAGTTAGTTAGGATAACTGTAGCGGGACTTCCTAAGTCTTGGGAGGTCTTTGGAGATGTTGTTACCTCTAGGGAGAATCTTCCCAATTGGGACATATTCTGGGATGATTGTGTGCAACATGAGATACGAAAGACTGGCAGTGGTGGGGTGAAGATAACAGATGAGCAGGATGTAGCCTTGACATCCAGGGGGAAGAACAAAGGAAAGGCCAAGAAAAGGGCCTCATTAGATGGGGCTAAGGGAAAGGAGAAGAAGAAGAAGAAAGATACAGATATGTCGAAAGTCGAATGTTGGGCATGTCAGAAGATGGGATACTATGCTGCTACGTGTCTTGAGAGGAAGAACAAGGGGAAGAAGGGTACTACAGCTTCAGCACAGGTGGAGCAGTTTGCTTCATAGTTTGACCAGGACTTGGCATTTATTACTTCTACATCTAGTAGGAGTACATCATCCGATGTGTGGTACATATACAGCGGGGCTTCCCGCCATATGATAGGTGCACGGAAGTTCTTTTCAGAGCTTGCAGAGTGGGCACTTGATATTGAGATTGTACTAGGAGATGACCGCATTGTGAGAGCTGTTGGTGTGGGGATTGTGTCTTTGCCTCCTTTGAAGGTCATAGATGTTTTGTATGTTCCGGGGATAAGAACTTGATTTCAGTGTCTGCTATGGAGGAGAAGGGGTTTGACGTCACTTTCTCAAGAGGGCAGGTATTGATGCATCCCAAGGGAGCTTTCATCACTTCGGCCAAAGTGATTGGAGTTCGCTCTGGGAAACTATACAGGTTCAGTTTTCAGTCGGCAGGAGCAATGGTGAGTAGCACATTTGGTAGCACTCACACTAGTTACCACCAGCAGTAGAGACTTGTGCGAGTTATGGCACTGGAGGATGGCACATATGCATCATGGAGTTTTGAGAGTATTGAGGGAGATGACTACTGGAGTTCCTGATTTTAGTGTCGAGCATTATGAGGTCTGCAGAGGGTGAGTTTTGGGCAAGTACACCAAGTTACCATTCCCAGCGAGCGACAACAGATTTATAGGTATACTAGACTTGATTCATACTGATGTTAGTGGCTGTATGTCTCATGTGTCTTTGGGTGGTTATGAGTATTATGCTATATTCATTGATGACTACTCTAGGAGGACTTGGATATATTTCCTGAAGACTAAGGGTGAGGTCTTCAGTCGCTTTAAAGAGTTCAAAGCTCTTGTGGAAAAGCAGACATGTAGGAAGATTTGGGTCTTGAGGTCAGACAATGGTGGTGAGTACATCGATGGTGGGTTTTCTGACTTCTGTGCACAAGAGGGCATTTGGAGAGGGTTCAGGATTCCTTACAACCTCCAGCAGAATGGGGTGTCTGAAAGGAAGAACAAAGCTATTGTTGGGGTTGTTAGAGCGATGATTTATGATTAGGGGTTGCCTTTGTTTTTGTGGGTTGAGGCCTGCAATACTGCTGTTTATCTTCAAAACAGGAGTCCTCACAAAGTATTGGGGAATATGACTACAGAGGAGGCTTTCACTGGAGAGAAGCCTCATGTGGCACATCTTCGTATCTTTGGATGTCTCACATATTATTATATCCCCAACGAGTAGAGGACAAAGTTGGAACCCATGGCAGAGAAGGGTATCTTTATGGGTTACAACGAGATTTCGAAGGCCTATCGGATCGTCATTCCTTCTAAACAGAGAGTGGTGATTAGGAGGGATGTGAAGTTCGAGGAGAGGGCCTATCGGAGATCACATGACTATGATGAGAGAGAGTCACAGACTTCTCCTCAGTAGGGAGGTTAGGTACATGGAGCAGGGCCTCAGGGTTCTAGATCGACTGGTACAAGAGGTACTTCAGTGTCAGTGACATCTGGGGCACCAGTGGCGAGTTCACCGAGCACTTCTTTAGGGAGTCCATTGGTACAAAGTTCACATGACACTTCAATTGACACAAGCGCAGGTGCCAGTACAGGTTCTTCGAGGACATGTGCTGGTACAGGCACACCAGGACCAGTTAGCAAACCTTCAGGTTCACCAAACTGGGGGGCAGAGGATGAGGTTCCCTATGGGGAAGCTTCTTCAGGGAAGAGGAGGCCCAAGTGGCTTCAAGACACCTTGAAGGAAGCAGAGTCTATTGGTCCTCCGAAGAGGGTGAACAAGGAGAGTGTGTCACTTGAGCGGTTTTGTAGTTATGTAGCCAAGGCTACCACCATTGTTGACTTTGAGCCTACTAGTTATGAGGAAGTTGCCAGCCAGGAGGTATGGAGAGAGGCTATGGTGGAGTATGCCTCTATCATTAAGAACAATGTCTGGGAAGTGTTGCCTAGGCCTGAGGGCAAGTTAGTTGTGACTTCTAGGTGGCTCTACAAGATCAAGCACGCTGTGGATGGCAGCATTGAGAAGTTCAAGGTGAGGTTTGTGGCTAGAGGGTTCTCACAAATAGAGGGAGTTGACTATGATGAGACCTTCACTCCCGTAGCTCAATACACTTCTATTTGGTCCCTTATTTCTATTGTTGTAGAAATGGGTTGGTAGATCCATCAGATGGATGTGAAAACCTCATTTCTGAACGGAGTTATAGAGGAGGTGTATGTTGAGTAGCCACAGGGCTTTGAGGTACTTGGGCGGGAGACCCATGTATGCCGGTTGAGGCGAGCACTCTACGGACTTAAGCAAGCTCCGAGAGCTTGGTATTTGATGATTGATACTTACTTGCAACAGATGGGTTTCATGAAGACTGATGCAGATCCGAACCTACTCTACATTGTTGTAGGGGATGGTCCGCTCATTCTTGTGTTGTATGTTGATGACTTGTTCATTACTGGGGCAGAGAAACTGATTAGTGGTTGCAAGGAGGATCTTGCTATGGAGTTCAAGATGAAGGACTTTGGGCTGATGCATTACTTTTTGGGGCTTGAGGTGTGGCAGGAGAGGGGCATATATTTTTGGGGCAGGGGCAGTATGTTGTGGATGCGTTGAGCAGATTTCACATGGCAGACTGTAGACCCATGTCTACACCTATGATCACCAACTGGAAGAAGCTTCATGCTTCAGATTCTAGTTTTGTGGGTTCCACATTGTATAGGCAGCTTATTGGGTCCTTGATGTATCTGGCCAACACTAGGCCAAATATATACGTTGCAGTGAACACACTTAGCTAGTTCATGGTTGAGCCCAGGAAGGTGCACTGGGTAGCTGCAAAGCACATTCTTCGCTACATAGAAAAGTGTGCAAATTGCCAAACTCATCCACATGTATGGCTTATAGACTAGGTCATCTTATGAAATGAAATGTAGAATGAGACAATAGAGTCTCCATTTGGCACATGTCCATCATCCCAAAATAGAAGTAGTTATGGTGAATTGAATAGGTGCTGAAAATGTGGACACCTTCATCAAGGTGACATAGAAAAGTGTGCAAGGAAACCTCATCAATAAGCATGTACAAGTGTGCAATCCAACTCCTCAAGTGGACATCTTTTCCAAAACCCATGGAAACATGTGCAAATAGTCTCCTCAAGTCCTTATCTTGGAAATAGATGCTAAAAAATGGAGTGCTCAAGTATATGTGTGCCAAATCATCAAGCTCAAGCTCCAAGGTGTAACCAACTCCAACTAACCCTCCAATGGCACATGTGGCTTCAAGTCACCGCAAATCAAGGTAGATGGAATAGATCTCAAGGTAGGAAGTTGACTCCCGAAGAGATGTTCACTGTTAAGAAAACTGATGTATCTCATTTTAGAATTTTTGGAAGTCTTGTTTATTTTTATGTGCCGAAAGAGAAAAGGAATAAATTGGGTGCATCTGGAAAGAAGGGAATCTTTGTGGGCTATAGAGAAAATACTAAGAGCTATAGAATCTATGTGGTTGGTCAAAGGGAAGTCGAGATTGGCCATGATGTCACCTTTGACGAAGATATGGCTCTTAACAAAGTTGACAATCTTCCTATACTAAGGAAATCTGGAGAAGCTGACACCAGAGAATTGAAGGAAAAGCAAGATGAAACGATGCCCGAAGTGGAAGAACCTATGGACCCTATTGATCCCCCTCCGCAAGAGCCTTCCTCTTCTAGGAAGAGGCCCTCATGGCTTAGGGGGACACTTGATGATGTTGAAGGACACATTGCACCCAGAGGGACTTTCCGGGAAAGTAAGAAGCCGACCAGGTATCATGGATACTTGACCATTATGAGCACGATCATTCAAAATGAGCCCTCATTGTTCGCAGAAGCTGTGAAGCATCAAGTATGGAAGGATGCTATGACTGAGGAATACGAGTCCATCATGAAGAACAATGTCTGGGATGTGGTCCCCAGACCCTAGGACAAAATTGTTAATAGAGTTTAGGCTTCTGTGATCCATATCAAGTTTACAAAAAATATTTTTCGGCGAATGTCACATGAGACATCATTTGTCGACGCGTTTCGAACCAACCAGTGTGGTTCATCGTCAGGACAAGTTGAAGAACCAGATCCAGCCTAGCAGTTTAAATAGGCAGAGCAAAGCCCCCAGCGGTTAAAAAGACTAACAACTACTTTTGACTAGGAATCCTAAAAAATGCTACCCGGGGGGACCAGCCCTTTAAATAAATTAATAATGTGATAAAAATATTAAAAATAATAATTAAAAATATATAATAGTTAGTTCAATTATAACCTAAAAATAATTTATGTTAATAGTTAGTTAAAGACAAATAAATAAAATCATATCTAAGGGGAAAAATTACCCTAGAGGGGGACAGTCCCTCAAAAAAAAAAAAAAAAAAAATAATTATGTTCAATTAGTAAAAATAATTTATAAAAATAGTTAGTTAGAGATAAATAATTAAAAAGTTATATCTAAGGGAAAAAATATTTCTCATAGAGGGACGAATCCCTTAGAAAAATAAAATAATTAAGTGAAAACTTTTTTATTAATGAAACTTATATGATAATAGTTTGTAATGATAAAATTATATTAAATTATATTAAAATTATGTTAAAATTAAAATATAATTAAAACTAAATTATATTAAAATTATATCTAAAGTTAAAATTATATTATTACATTATATTAAAATTATGTTAAATTATATTACCTAGGGGGACCAACCCCCTAAAATAAGATGATTATATAATTCAAAAATTATTATTATTATTATTATTTTTTTAAGTTAGATTAGTAATTAAAAATACTTAGTGATAATATTTCGTTACAAATAAATTATTAAAAATAAGAAGGAAAATTAGGAAGGAAAAACAAAATGAGTAAAAAATATAAATAAATAAATAATTAATTAAATTAAATAAATACATAAATAAATAAAAATAATACTACTAAAAAAAAAAAAAAAAAGACGAGGATTAGGACGAGAGTGCTGGGACCCAACATCGACTGATTTTCCAGCCATCATCTCTATTGAGATTACTCAGCCTCTTTTCAATCTCAAGCGCCTCCCTAAATTTCCGATGATGGAAGTGCGAAACCTTAGCAATAACACTAGCTTCCTCAATACAAACATGATGATTGGTTTTCTCGGCGTGCTCAGCCAAAGTGGAAGACTTAGTACGCCTATGCTTAAGATCAGCAGCATGCTCACTAATCCTCTGGTTAATGGAGCGACCAGTTTCCCCAATGTAGGTTGTCCCACAAGAACAGGGGATCAAGTACACACCTTTCATATCTTTAGGGTCGATAGGATCCTTTGCTGATCTGAGGGACATGCGAATGGTGTTCAGGGGCCTAAAGGTCACAGGAACATCATGCGACCTGAGAATCCTACCAATCTTATCAGTAGTCCCCTGAACATAAGGAAGAAGGACACCAGGAATTCGCTCCTTCGGTTCTCGATGAGATAGCGAATTCTTCGAAGCTTTAACGAAAGCCCTCTGACCCAGGAATCTACTATAACCGTTCTCAACAAAGACATCAAGGAGATGGGATTTTTCATTCTCCAAACTCTCCTTATCCGAGATCCTTAGGGCCCGAGTAGCTAGGGTATTGAGAACACCCAACTTTTGAGCCGGGAAATGATGGGAACTGGCATGAAGATACTGCTCAGTATGCGTTTTCGTCCGAAAAACCCGGTGGCCGAGGGAACCATCACTATTCTTAGAAATAAGAATATCGAGGAACGGAAGGCAACCATCGACCTCCTGCTCCATGGTGAACTTAATGGCAGAGGATTGATTATTGAGATGAATGAAGAAGAGATTTAATTCCTCTTGGCCGTGAGGCCAGATAACAGTGGTGTCATCCACATATCTTCTCCAAAGCTTTGGCAGGAGCCTGGAAGAGTTTAGAGCCTTGGACTCAAAATCTTCCATGAAAAGATTAGCAACAACAGGGGAAAGGGGTGAGCCCATGGCAACCCCGCAGGTTTGCTCGAAGAACTCTCCCTCAAAACAGAAAAACGTAGAAGTGGCTTTACAAGATAAAGCATGGAGCTGATAGAAGTGCTGAAAAGTACAAGGCTCGTTTTGTCGCTTGTGGCTTCTCTCAAAAGGAAGGTATAGACTATGACGAGATATTTGCACCTGTTGCTCGATATACTACCATCCGCTCGATCATAGACCTTGCTGCTTCGCAAGGATGGAACCTACATCAGATGGATGTCAAGACCACGTTCTTGCATGGTTCGATCAACGAGAAAGTCTATGTGGAACAACCCGAAGGATTTGAGATTCATGATCGAGAATCTCATGTATGCAAGTTGAAGAAAGCCCTCTATGGGCTGAAGCAAGCACCCCGAACTTGGTATGAGAGAATCGATAGGTACTTGATGAAGCTGGGATTCACTAGGAGTGAAGCCGACCCTAACCTTTACTTTAAGGTTGAAGATGATAAACCTCTCATACTGGTGCTGTATGTTGACGACCTCTTTTTGACAGGTGCAGACCCTCTCATTCACAAATGTAAGAGGGAGTTGGCTTCCGAGTTTGAGATGAAGGACCTAGGACTGATGCACTATTTCCGAGGACTAGAAGTCTGGCAGAAGCCAGGGGAGATTTTCCTATCTCAAGGAAATATGTGGTGATGATATTGGAGAGATTCAGTATGGTGGACTGCAAGCTCGTGACTACCCCGATGGAGCTTGACTTCAGGAAGTTAAGCGGTGGTGCTACTGAACATGTTTTGCAAAATGCTACTGAGTGTCTTCAACTCATCGGAGCATTAATGTTCTTGGTGAACTCCCGTCCGGATATATGTTTTGCAATCAACACGTTGAGTTAACATATGGTTGAGCCTCACCACTCACATTGGATTGGTTCCAAGAATCTGTTGAGATACCTTCGTGGCACAATCACCCATGGGTTGAGATACACTGCTGGAGATGTGAGACTACATGAATATATTGACGCTGATTGGGCAGGAAGTGTGGTGGACCGAAAGAGCACTTCCGGGTGCTGTTTCTCTTTGGGCTCTGCCTCGATATCCTGGATGAGCAGGAATCAAAAGTCGGTGGATTTGAGCACCGCTAAGGCAGAGTACATTGCTGCGAGTATGGCCTCTTGTGAGGTTATCTGGTTGCGGAAGCTCTTTAGTGAGCTGTTTGGATTTACATTAGATACTACCGTGATCCTGTGTGACAACTAGAGTGGGATTCGTTTATCGAAGAATACCGTATTTCATGATCGCTCCAAGCATATCGATATCATGTACCACTTTATCCGGGATATAGTACAGCGGGGAGCAATAAGGCTCCAACATATCGGTACAGATGAGTAGGTCACTGACATTCTGACGAAGCCCCTAGGAAAGGTCAAATTCTTGACTTTCCGAGAACGACTTGGAGTTGTTGAGCGACCCTCTTATGAGGGTCCTGCATGATGGATGCACTAAGCTCTGGGAGCTCCGGGGGGCGTCTTGGAGTGACATGCGACCATAGGGCTACTCACCCTCCTCTAGTGGTGCGCTATGTTCATGGTGAAAGGTTCAACCTTCCCCCTGTGATACCCTGTGGAAACTTAGGGACATGATGAATGGTTTTCCTGTCGAGGCATCCTACCCATGCAGTCTGGGACTCATGGGAAGTACCTCTCGTCTGGCCAATGAGTAGGGAAATGGGGTTAGGGACCATAGTAGTACTATCAATGGACGCATCGTTGTATCTACCGTACTCCCTATGCTAGGATGACCTCCATTGATCTAGGATCGGTAAGAGTGGTATGACACACTCTCTAGGACTGACTTCGGGTCAATGGAGGATGATGGTATGATACGTCATTGATCATTTCTTCTTCTTCATAGTTTAGCAGAGCAGAGCCGAGCAGTGCATTTGATGGCAAAGATAGTACCGATGGTTAGATGGTTTAGCAGATGGAGTTCTCCCTAGTTGAGAGGGAGTGTTAAAATTGGCAACTAGGGCCAAACTCCATGTGGGTCATCTTATTTATGGAAGTTGATATTTTTCTTGGATTCCTCTCATCGAGAGGTGTAGGATTGATCTAACGATCATCTGATTCCGACAAGTATTTATGGAGATATGAATTTATTTGTATTTACTTGACAAATTGTCAAGGTCGGCCAGTAGCTAAATGTGTGGCACACATGCTCAACATTTCATATAAATACAAGATAGGTTGAGGCATTATTCACTCATCTCATCTCTCACATTCTTCTCTCCTTAGTTGATTGGGTTTACACACAAGGAGCAACACACATGTGGGAAAGAAGAGGACGAAGTTGGAGGACGCAGGAAAGAAGACGCAGATCTGTTTGACTGCGTTGACCAAGTTTGACTGGGGCTGCAGCAAGACGTTTTGACCAGCGTTGACCAAACGTTGACCTTTCTTGAGTGTGGTTTTGGTGTGGCTGTCTCTCCTAGGCAGGCCACAGATTTTGGCACACAAACCAAGGCATTCTGACCTCTGGTTTGACCAGTGTTGACTGCCCTAGTTTGTGGCAGCAGGTTGACTTCAGATTGACTGTGTTTGACTGGGTTTTTCGGACTGTTTATGGGCTGCCTCTTCTTGCTGTTGGAGGCCTAGTTGACTGGGATATTGACCAAGTATATTGGAGGTCATTTCTATCTTGTTTGACCAGCTTTGACTTTGCTGGTTAGGGTTTGCTGCTGCTGTCCTAAAATTACAGATTTATGTATTTGTACTATTTCTCTCTCTGCTGAACTATTGAAGATTATAGAAAAATTGGTCAAAGGGGATGGTGAAATGCAAGGCCATCTTGGTCAGAATATTGAATATGCAATTGTGATGGGTAAGAGTGCTTCCTGGGTCGAATTTATTAGTCTTTTGGTCTCCTCACCACTGAAACTTTTTACCTGGCACAATCGCAGCCAATTTGGAAACCAGTCCTTCAATCTTCTGCACATCTTGCATGTCATGTTAATCTGTATAATGGGTGCATGTTGTTTTCATTGATTGTGCGGAAGATTTCAATCCAGTGACTATCACTTTGAAAGCTAGCCAAGAAGGGAAGCCCTCAGCTATAAGAATTACTGTATTTTGCGAATCACCTGAAACAGTGGCACATATCAGTAGAATGAGTAAACTCCATCAATTGGAGCCCAGGGTAAGACCAAGGCAAGTGAAAAGGAGTAAGCAAGGAGTTTGAATAACTGCTGAATGCAAGGGAGCTGTTGTCCAATATCCTCATTGATGTTCCTATTAGGAGCCAACCATGAAGCAAAGCACCTAGCTGCAAGGAGTACTGTGTGCTGTAGATTAGTAGTAACGGAAGCCCAGAGAATATCTTTAGACCTCAATGGAAGTCCATAGAATCAACACAGGAATAGACATATGCTTCCATCATTGTTATCTAGATGCTTTGAAGTTACATGAGAAACTGGAGGAGTATATGGCCTAGCTAGTGGAACATTGTCAGCTGCACATTACCATGAAATTATTCTTGTTTTCACTGGAGAGGGATAGATCAATGCTTTCCCAAGACACAATTGAAGACCATGATAGCATAGAGGGCTTGTTGCTTGGAAGATCAAGTGATTACATCATCCAATGAGATTATGTGGCTGCATTTCTTGAAGACATCATGATGTCCTCCACTGAAGATCCACTCAGATCATAACAACTGTCAACATATTTCTGAGTGTTTCAAAACTATTTTCCTTTATTGAATTTATAAATAATGGGAAGTTGAAGAGTTGTAATTGACTTGCTCAGAAGGTCAACAGTCACAGATGGCAGTTACTCATCTCTGCCTATAAATTTGCAAAACTCTCGGTAGAAGTGGTTTCAAATTCTAGAATCTAGGTTCAGAATTTTTAAAGTTTTTGATTCTATTACAGACCAGAGCTAGGAGGATGATACTTCTATATTCACTGTTATAATATTTAGAAGCCCCAAAAGGCCTTTGATGGAACTGTATGATTTCATGCATCTTGTTCATGTTTTTGACTATTTTTGAACAACTCATGTATGTGTGTGTTTTGTGGGAAGTTTACTGTTAGGTTATGGACTATTCCATAAATTAGATAGTTTCTCTCACATACTCTCTGTTATAGTTTCTGTACTTTCATTTATGAGCACTGTATAGATCTAAATGTTGACTATTCTTCATTTGTTCTAACAAGTTGAGCAGCTGTTGCTGTCATGGATTACGGCTAACTGTTTCCTTGCCTGTGCAGTTGTGTGTTCGCTTTTTTTCACTGCTAGCTAGCTTACGCTTTTTCCATCTTAGTGCACTAGATAATTTTAGGTTAGAATCTGCATTCCCCTGCTGTGATGATTGTTAACACCTCACAGCATCCTTAAAGAAAGAATGGTCACCGGGACAGAATCCAAATGGATCTCTTATTACAAACGGTATGAGGTCTAATTGGGACCTCGTACTGGAGAGAACCCTGGACTGTTGCTGGGACATTCTGCCCTGTCAACACAACCATAACCTTGTCTCATCATACAAACATGCAAGGAGCAATAACTATGAAGAAAAGCACTAGCACTGTCATCTAAGTCATGAATCAAGGCATGAAGACAATTAACACCCTTGAACATCATCACCATCCAATAACCAAGCATCAAGGAATGAAGAAAGCAACATGAGTCAAGACCATCAACCGCGTTGTCCATCAAGGACCACTATGCTCAACCATCCTTGAGCAAAAATCAAAGTGTGTACCATTAACAGGCTGGTAAGTTACCCCTGAAAAATCTGTAATCTGACAAGAATCACGATTTACCACTCATGCCAATATGAGGAGTAACTAGGCTAACATGGAATCTAAGTTTGATGAGCACTCCATGTATAATGATGGATTACTTTGGTAGCTTTAGAAGATTTATGTTCGAATGCATGGAAATGTTTGTAGTTTAATTTTGAATGACGCACACGTTGCACCCTACTCAACACAACAAAGAATGAAAAATTTGTCTTGATTTGAAGAGAATCTTCTTTTGGTTGGGTATGAAAGGGAATGTTGCACAGTATGTGGAGAGATGTTTGGAGTGTCAATGAATGAAGGCCAAGCATTGTGTGACTACATGACTTTTACATCCATTTTGCATGAAATTCTCAAACAAAAATGAGCAGTGATTTCAGTTGATTCTGTGTTAAGGTTGCCAATGTTGCAGTGAAGTCACAACTCTATCTTGGTAGTTGTTGTTAAACTTACCAAGAGTGTGCTTTTTACCCTAGTAAAGATCATCACCTATGATGCATTGGATATTGCAAGGATCTTAACATTAGGCCCCTATACTACTAGTGTAACCCCTTATTGTTATTAGTGCAACCCCCTTATTATTGTTGTGCCCTTGTAGTCGCCATATTGTTATTATTGTGCCCCATAGAAGCCCACTATTGTTATTGTTGTGCCTGTACATTATTATTGTTATGTCGGCTCTGATTATATTATGACCCCTTAGACTCCTATATATAGAAAGGAGATCTTGTCATTTGTATCATTCAAGAATTGTTCATTTGTGTAATGTAAAGGAGGTTGCCCCCTCGAAGACGCTGATTTTTAAGACGTTGATCTATCTTTTCTATCTTTTTGTGAGCTGGTTTCATAACATTTGGTATCAGAGCTTTGGATTCTAGGGTTTCGCTGCTCCAAAAAGGTCATCTTGGAATTTTCTCTATAACTTTTTCTGTACGAAGTTTCAAAATCTAAAAAAACCCATTTGAACTGAAATTGTTTTGAACCTTAGGTCCGAATTTCAGGTCTTGTCTCACTATATTTTCAGAGATATGATCTGAGGAAGGTAGGGTTTTTGCAAGCTCCATAATTCCATCGCAAACAGGGCATCGTGGAATTTTTGCTATAATTGTTTTTCTACGAAGGTTCAGACTCTAAAATTAAAACCCATTTGAGTCGAAATCTTGGTGAATCTCGGGCCCGAATTTCAGAACTTATTTTGCTATATTTTCGGAAATAAGGTCAAAGACATTTAGGGGTTTTGCAGACTCCCAAATTACATTCCAAGTAGGTGACCTTGGGAAAATCGTCATAACTTTCTCTCTGAGCATCAGATTGAAATTTCGTAAGAAGTTACAGAAAGAGGACAGATTGTACTTTTCTGTGTATTTTTCAGGTCCGAAGGTCTAAACAGTGACACGTGATAGGTTGTACAAGTTCGCTCTACTGAACCAATCTATAATCAGGTCATCGTAGGAGATTTGGCATAACTCTTGATTGAAGAATCCAATATTGATCAGAGTGGTGGGGTTAGAAAGAGGACTCAGAGGGCTACCACAGGCCAAAATTTCAGAACCTGGAGATCTGAAGGTACAGAGTTACAGTTGTTTAAATATAGAGCTCCTAAAAGCAAGAAAAATAATGACTTAAATCAAGAAAATAGAAACACCTAGTAAGCAAAATTGGATGGATGATTTGAAGAATGCGATCGAAGCTAAGATAAATAATTTTATATGTGCCATGGAAGCAGATTTTGAGAAAGGCATGGAAGATTTGTAGAAAGACATGGAAGGTTTGAAGGAAGGTGGGACAAAGCTGCTACAAGAACGACCTCCTAATGACGAAAAGGTAGTAGAGGAAACTCATGATGAGAAAAAAAAATGTTAATCATGATTTCATAGAATCTAACATTGGATTGAAGACCCGCCATATTCCAAAGATCAATATGAGGAAGTTTGATGGCAAGGATCCCATAACATGGATACTACAAATGGAGAAATATTTTGATCTACATGATGTGCAACTATTACAAAAGGTACATATTACATCTTTATATTTAGAACTGAATCAATTTTTATGGTATAACGGGCTTTTTTCTCGTAAACCACTTGTCACTTGGTCAATTTTCACGGAGGAAATGATAGCACATTATGAGGATACAAAGAGAAACACCTTCTTTAGCCAATTGATAAATCTCAAACAAAGGGTTCAATGGAAGACCACATTGAGGACTTCCAAAAATTGAATATAAGGGTAAATGATATTCCAGAGAAGCAGAGGATTGATGTCTTCATAGGGACTTTAAAGGATAACATTCAACATGAGGTTTGCCTTTGGGAACCTGATTCATTGGAGAAGGCATTCAAGTTGGCAAGAAAAATGGAAAGCAAAATTATGGCAACAAGGAATCCGAACACTCACAATTATAAAGATGGAAGTGTTGTTGCTCCTAGCCTCCCACAACCTACAAGGTTGACACCACAACAGTTGGAAGAAAAAGGAGAAAATGGCCTTTGTTACAGCTGTGATAGCAAATACACTAAAGGTCATAAGTGTGCTGAGAAGAAATTATTTTATATTGATTGTGAAGAGGAGGAAGAAAAGGATCAAGAAATGTCATTATAAGAGGATATACACCAGGAACCAAACCCAGAGAAAGAAGAAATGAATCAGACCATATCTTGTAATGCATTGGTAGGAATTACCACTCAAACTCTCAAGATAGGAGGACATAACAAGAAGAAAAAGGATAACTTCACTTTCGTGCAGAATCGAATGAAACAACAGGCAAATCAACATCGCAGCGAAAGAAGTTTTGATGTAGGCGACTGGGTATTTTTACGAATACAACCATACAAACAAAAGTCCCTCAAGCAAGCTAAGGATAATAAATTATCACCAAAGTACTATGGTCCTTACAAGGTGCTGCAAAAGATTGGTACTATGGCATACGAATTGGAGCTTCCTGCATCTTCCCAAGTGCCCCCAGTGTTCCATGTTTCATGCTTAAAGAAGGTTATAGGTGACAAGCTCCCAGTTCAAACAATATTGTCGGAACTTGACGAGGAAGGAAAAATCTTGTTGGAACCTGAAGCAGTCACAGAAACAAGAACCTGACAGCTGCGAAATTGATCAATTTCAGAGTATCCCATCAAGTGGAAGAACTTACCCGCTGAAGATTCCACATGGAAGGACGAGAATTTTATACAGAAGCATCCAGAACTACTCAAGCGTTAAGGACAACACTTTTTGAAGGAGAGGGGCATGTTAGGTCCCTATACTACTAGTGTAACGCCTTATTGTTATTAGTGCAACCTCCTTATTATATTGTTGTGCTCCTGTAGTCCCCATATTGTTATTATTGTGTCCCATAGAAGCCCAATATCGTTATTGTTGTGCCCTTACATTATTATTGTTATGTCGGTTCTGATTATATTATGACCCCTTAGACTCCTATATATAGAAAGGAGGTTTTGTCATTTGTATCATCCAAGAATTGTTCATTTGTGTAATTTAAAGGAGGTTGCCCTCTCGAAGAGTTTGATTTTTAAGGCATTGATCTATCTTTTCTATCTTTTTGTGAGCTGGTTTCATAACATTTAACTTGTGAGTTTGTTTGACTGCAAGTTGTGTCGATGAAGATTACTTTGGAAGGATATTCCTTGTTCACGTCGAATCTTTGATTTTTTTTAGGTGGCGTGTGAAATTGAATTTTAGCATTATTTATTGCCTTGAGTGTGAATTGGGCAATGGAAGGCATGTTGAGAATAAATGTCATGGACCAACAAAGTTGGTGGGAAGTGTACATTCTTTCTTAGCAGAGTTTGGCTACAGCAATTTATATCCTAGTTTATTGGAGATGGCACTGTACAAAGGCTGGTATGGCAGTTCAATCAATATTCCCTTAAGTTGGGACTGTTTGGAAGACTGAGTCATGTTTGGTCTTGAGATGATTCAAGGGATGGTGGGAAAAGAAACATAAATTAGGTAGGGGTTGAAGAAAGGCTAGCATTGGCCAAAGAGTTACATTGATGCTCACAGTACAAGTAGAATCTATGATGTTGGTGACAGTTTTCTGGCTATCAGGGTGCAACAGAGTTCAGTGAGAATTGGGAAGGGCTTCAAATATGCTTCCTTGGTTTACAAGACTGTTTAAAATCTTGCAGAGAGTGGGACTAGCTATATACTGCATTGCTTTGCGCAAAGCCATATCTTCATAGGATGAGGATATGTTTACATTTCCATGTTATGATGGTATGTGCTAAAAGTTTGTTAAAGAAGGGATGCATGTAAACCCTGACATTTTGGACATTATAATAAAACCTAGGTTTGGCCACAACACTTTTTAGTTACAGTCAGTGAATTTGGGATTATGGACTTAATATTTGTTTCCTGGCATGTTGTATATATATGGTGGGACATATGAATGCATTGAATGTTGTCATGTTGAGATTTCTAACATTGCAGGACCAGACAATAGTTAGGGAATCCTTGAGAAAAAGGGTTAATGAGATGTGTGTTTATTCTGATTAATGTTTTGGAGCTAATGATTTGGCTAGAATGAATTGAGGCATGTATGTTCGTGCAGGGGCTCTTTAATGTTCTTACCCAGGGCAATAGAGGCCTTAGTTGTATCGTGGTTCTTAGAGTGGTTGAGACCTTAGGCACATGTCATGGCAGAGTGAGCACAACGCAGTTCAGAGTCAAAGACTAGTATTGCTCGTCTAACAGAGCTGAGGGCTGCACAACATCTGGTCGCATGCCCTATTACATCACAGTTGGGCAAAACCCATGCTAATTGGGCTATTTTAATTTAAATAATATTTAAGAGGGTTCAAATAAACCCAGGCGAAATTTACACATAAATTGAAAATGGTAAAATGATTTTTATATAAATAAAAATGTTAAATATGAATGTGTTTTCATGAGTTAGACAAGCAGTGCTTGGTCGGTTGAGCCAATCTGAGCAATCAGAGCTAAGATGATACCTTATCCATGTAACCCAATTTGTCCACTTAAGTTAAAGATAGAATGTGCAGAGCTATTGTTGTGTAGTTATTTCCAAGTTAGTTGGCTCGTCACTTAACCCAACCTTCAATGTTACTCCATTATTTGCTGTTTCCCTTCTTGAGAATTCTATAAATACCTCAGAGTTGATGGAAGAAAGGCTCCACCACTTCATAAACATATTTTCAGCAAGATAAATTTTGTGAGAAAGTGCTAATAGTAATTCCCTTATGTGGAAACAATTGCAACAAGGGAATTGCTTCACTTTATGGGTTAAGTTTACTGGGAAGCATTTTTTTTTTGAGAGATTAGTCTATCTTGGTCTCTGTGTGTATTATGAGCTAATTGAGACGTTCTTGCCTATGAGTAAGATTTAGTCTCTGTTTTCTGTTTATGTGTTGCCCCATGAGGCCATCAATTATTCCTTTACTTCCTGTTTTATCATCCTTTATGGTTTTACCTTTGTCGTTACTGAAAGAAGGAAGAATCGAAGGTAATGTGTAAGAAGTTTTAAATATCATTGAGTTGGAATTGTATGAGGATACAAATGCAATAATTGCTCAGGAGTGAAACTAAGTATTTTTCTAATAGGCCTTCCAGCAGTTGAGTAGGGGATAAATCAACTAGCTGGATGTGAGTAGACAGTGTACGGTGGAATAGAATAGATCTGTCAGTATTGCTGGTTCTGTGCTTATGTTTTAGAGTCTTTATTATGAGTTGTCTCAGCTGATATTTCATAATAATACTGAATTTTTCCTATTTACACTGTGTGGTCACTGGGTTCAGAGAGAGGGTAGATTGATACAGTTCATATTTCTTATACACCAACTTATGCAGTGTGGTTGCTCTCAGGGAAAGGAGAGTACCCCTTGTGAAGTGGCTGGGAGGAAAATATGTGTCTGTGCTGTGCTTGTGCAAGAATATTCTGAAGTTGAGCAGAGAAGGATCAAGCATATTATATAGCCAGTGATCTTCTCTGGAATTACCTTTGTCTTTCATCTAATGGTTTCTCTTATATATGTGTGTAAGCTGCATGTGTGTTAGGTAAATAATTAGATGTAAAATATTATGCCCATGTTAGCAGGCAGTAGGTTTGATAAGGCCTGATTCCTTATCATGAATTGGAAGAATAATTTTGTGCCCAGAATGGTTATATTTTATTGTGTACGGTTCTGTTATGGATGATTTAACTCTATGTTGCAGGAATTGCCCCTCAATCTAGTGTAATGGTACCCAAAATGCGCCAAAATATGGCCAAACTGCTGTTGAAATGCCTGTATGGTGTTTTCTGTTTTGAAAATACCGCCAAAAAATTTCAGCTTAATTTGCCCTGCTTTCACGACTGGTTTTGCTTGAGAGGGCTCACACAAGCACCCAAGAAGGGTTTGGGGCCCTGCTATGGCCAAAAAAATTTAATTAATCTACCACTAAAATTGATCTCTAGTCACTCCATAAACTAATTTATCTCTAATCAATTCGTGCTCTAGTTCTGTTGAACAAGCACCTTGTTCTATTTTTGTTGATGAGGATGAGGAGGGGAATTATTAGGATATGTAATTGCACTTGTCTTTAGCATAGTTTTTAAACTAGGCCGGTTTGACTTGGACTCAAGCTGGTTGACCGGTCTGAACCCCTCACCAGTCCGATTAGGCTCTTAAACAGGTTTGGGGACTGGTCCATTACCGAACTGGCAAACTTGGTCCCCGAGCTGGCCGGCTCCGTAACAGACCAGTCGGACTGGTCGAGCCTGATATAAAATGGTCCGACTCGGTGGCGGAAAAGAAAGGCGGGCTGCAGACTCCAATTTTTTAAATTTTTTTTACTAAATGACAGCCCCTCTACCCCTCTCCCATGCCTATAAAGGCAACCCAACCCCCTCATATTTCCTCACAGCTCTCTCATTGCATTTGTGTGAGCATTTGTGAGGAGTTTGTGAGCAGTTGGAGTTGGTTTCTAAAGCAGCATTGAGGAGGTTCTTGGGAAATATTTGGAGCAGCATTGAGGAGTTGGTTTTTGAGCAGCAATTGTATTGTTTTGTTGTAGAGGCCATTTAAATTTTAGAGCCTCCTTGGTTATGTGTTTTTGTTCTGATCTCCATATATTACATAATACATGTATTGGATGGTGCACTGGGTGCCATTTTGATATAATAGATATATTCATGAGCATACTTTGATGATGTCTAGTCTTCTAAGTTCGCTCTATTACTCTAATGCTGTGAGTTTGGAAACATGAATGAAAATCTTTGAAATATGTTTTTTCATTAAAAATTAAATATTTAATGTACTTTTTACAAAGACCGAGTCATTGGAATCAACTAGTCCGAGTCGATACTGAGTTGGAGTTAACTCTTGGCCGGTTCTGAGTCTGAGTCCGAGTTTTAAAACATTGGTCTTTAGCTCATGATTTATTTCATTTTCAGCACATATAGAACGTATAAAGGCTGATTTTGGATGTATAGCCTCATGTATAAAGGCTCATTTTGGAATCTTGGATGTATAGTCTCATCTATAAAGGATAATCTTGGATTTTGCATCATGTAATCATTTGTGAGAATTAATATATACTTGGTTTTCCTTCTAAAGTGTCATTTATGTGTCCTATTCTTTTTTTTTTTAATTCCGGCAAGATAATGCGTTATTAACATATTTGTAAAAAAAGTGTTATTATTTGACATTTTGCTCGATGTTTCTATGTTGGGTGGGGATCACATCTCAGCCGTTTTTGGAAACATTCAGAGATTTAAATTGTAATGATTATAGTGGAAATGCTAGACAGGGAAGCCTTGGATCTTAATGCTAATTGTATGGCTTTTATGCTTATGATGAATGAAAGAAAGCTCTGACTGAAAATGTTAGGATTAAATAGTTGGTATAGAAGTTGTATGTTTAGCATTGATCTTTGCCACTATTCAACAAGATGCAAGCAACATGGACTGCTTAGCTATTGTTTATGCCAATTCAATCAGGTAAAGTATACCATCTTAAAACTGAGACCTTGTAGGCTAATGAATATAGTATGTAACTTAGCAAGTGGTTGGGATACAATTTGTTTAATGGAGCAAAAAGACTGTTAGAACGTTAAAGATCTTGACTAATGCATTGAAATGGTTCTTAGGGTTAGGACACCTTTTACAGTGGACTTAATAATGGTGAAATAAGCCTACGAGTGACCTGTGCTAATTTCCTCTGCACCTATGATGAAATTGATCAGTATCAGGCTTTGAAGGGACTCATAAATAAATTGAGTGTTGTAGCAAGCTATAGGAGAAATGGATGAGCGATTGATGCAAACTGACTTTTTGTAGAATTTGTCTTGAGTGATTTGATTCATAGAGTGATTCTGCCTAAATTTTATACTTAGGAGGATGTTTCTTAAATTCCCTATAAATCACTTATACTCTTGAAACCTGAAAAAGAGACCTTTGAAACCCAGCCCTGGGCAGATATGGGGAAACTTAAAGCATTAGAGTAATAGAAATTGACCGAAACAACTCAAGTAACTAAGTAGTTACTTGCTGAAAGGAGCAATAGGGAATTTAAAAAGTTAGAACTAGTGAGCAAACAGTAGCAGTGGAACCTGATGAAGTCAATGTGATAGGAAAATTGATGGGTAGTTGATTTGTGGAAACCAATATATATTGATCCTTGGAGGGAACTGAAAATGAAAAGATGATGGGTCAGAAAATTGATGAGAAGTCAATCTTGGAAAAAGTTGATAGGCACTGAAAACTGATGAAAAAGAGGGACACAACTGAATCATAAAATCTGACGGTTAGTGAAAACTGATTGTCAATTCATAACTGATGGTCAATGAAATCCAATGGTTAGTGAAAACCAATAATGATGGTCTATGAAATCTGAAGGGAAGTGAAAATCAAAGAACATGTGAAAATTGATCAGAAGTTGATTTTAGGCAGAAGCCAATCTGCACATTGGCGGATAGAAAATTGATTAGAAAGGTTGATGAGCAGATATTGAAATGGACATTTATAATGGGAAAATTGGCACACAAACTGATACTGGCAACCTGTCACAGATCACAAGTCTGCAACTTATCCAGATATTTGTTAACGTGGGGAACCATGAGTGGATATTGAGACTAGCCATTTCATTACCTGCAATTTGTCATTTGAGACTAGCACATTAGAGAGTGTGTCAGGGCAGGATTGCCAACCAAACCTGTTGAACTAGTAAACGAATCTTAGTGAACGATCTTTCATGTTTAAGGATTTTTTTATCGAGGTTTCTGCAGTAAAGTAGACCTCATGGGCCTATGTATGGATTGTTGTAAGCTACGCCACATGCAGACTCTCCAAATGGAAGCTATTAGTGACAAATGAGGTAACTGTGGCTGTTGACTCTTTTTGAGACAAGACAACATGGTTTTTTTTATCCCTGCTGTTTGAAATCTTTTTTAATAATGCATGTAATATTTTTTTTTAGTTTTGTGTTTTGGAACTTCTGTCAGGGACTTAATGTGCTTTATCTTAATAATAATGCATTGATAACAATCTAATTGAAGGTCACAGCCTAACCAGATACCATATTGACATATGAGACCCCCTTGTTTGTGGGACAAGTGACCCACTCTTTGCAGTGATAGGAAAATTGAGGGGTGGTTGATTTGTGGAAACCAAAATATATTGATCCTTGGAGGGAACTGAAAATGAAAAGTTGATGGGTTCAGAAAATTGATGAGAAGTCAATCTTGGAAAAAGTTGATAGGCACTGAAAACTGATGAAAAAGAGGGACACAACTGAATCATAAAACCTGACGGTTAGTGAAAACTGATTGTCAATTCATAACTGATGGTCAATGAAATCCAATGGTTAGTGAAAATCAATATTAATGGTCTATGAAATCTGAAGGGAAGTGAAAATCAAAGAACATGTGAAAATTGACCAGAAGTTGATTTTAGGCAGAAGCCAATCTGCACATTGGCGGATAGAAAATTGATTAGAAAGGTTGATGAGCAGATATTGAAATAGACAATTATAATGGGAAAATTGGCACACAAACTGATACTGGCAACCTGTCACAGATCACAAGTCTGCAACTTATCCAGATATTTGTTAACGCGGGGAACCATGAGTGGATATTGAGACTAGCCATTTCATTACCTACAATTTGTCATTTGAGACTAGCACACTAGAGAGTGTGTTAAGGCAGGTATGCCAACCAAACCTGTTGAACTAGTAAACGAATCTTAGTGAACGATCTTTCATGTTTAAGGATTTTTTTATCGAGGTTTCTGCAGTAAAGTAGACCTCATGGGCCAAGGGTGCTATGTAGGGATTGTTGTAAGCTACGCCACATGCAGACTCTCCAAATGGAAGCTATTTGTGACAAATGAGGTAACTGTGGCTGTTGACTCTTTTTGAGACAAGACAACTTGTTTTTTTTTAATCCCTGCTGTTTGAAATCTTTTTTAATAATGCATGAAATATATTTTTTTTAGTTTTGTGTTTTGGAACTTCAGTCAGGGACTTAATGTGCTTTATCTTAATAATAATGCTTTGATAACAATCTAATTGAAGGTCACAGCCTAACCAGATACCATATTGACATATGAGACCCCCTTGTTTGTGGGACAAGAGACCCACTCTTTGCAGTGATTTGACTGCTTTGTATACTAATGACTAATTACTATAATCATTAGCATAGCTATGCCCATTACTATGTAGGAAACTAATTACTAGAGGCACACAATATAACTAATGATTATTATTTACACTGAATAACCGCTATGTCGAGTTCTGTCCATTAGAATAGTTATATCTCTTATATCCTATATTTGACAGTAATTTTAATTTTTAACTGCATATTATTATATCTTGTAATCTTTAGTTTCAATATATATCTATTCTTGAGTATATGTGGGCTTCTGCCTGTATATATGAGTGCCTATGCTACATCATGACTTCTGTATGGTACGATAAATTCAGACTCTTGAATGCAAGCTATGATGGTAAGTGATGTAACTGTGAATTTTGATGAGGCAAGGCAACTTAGGCTTTTTGTTTCCTGGTTTTTATTTTATTTTCTAATAATATATATAAACCTTTTAATGTTTTTGGGTTAGTTTAAATCAATTAGTGTGCCTGGCAAGGGCCAGACCAGTGTTGTTAAAAGCGCGCTTTTTTCCCTAAAGCGATTTAATTGCGCGTTTTATGGGTAAAAAGCGGCTATTTTTTTTTGGCGATTTTTTCCGAAAAAAGCGTGGGGTGCCGGGGCAGCGGGTTTTATAATCCGATTTCCGATTTTTTTTGGTTCATTTGGACTGTGGGCGCGCGTAGGAGGAGGAGAACGTGTTGGAGAGAGGAGCTGGAGGGTTTGTGAGCAAATCTAAGTGCTTGTAGGACAAATTCAAGAGGAGACCACCAATTTCTCCATAAAAACGGTATGTGGATTAATTTTTTTTTGTTTTCCTTGTTTAAAAACATTGTTTTTCATTGTTTTTGGTTGGGAAACTTCATATGGGTACCATTTTCCTTTTGTTTTCATTGTTTTTAAAGAATTTTTTGTATTTTTTCATTGATTTGGGATGGATAAATTGGTATGACTATGGGAACCAATTTTTTATTTTTATTTTTTTCATTTTTTTTAAACATTGTTTATGTTTTTTCGTTGTTTTTGGCATTTGCCATTTGGTTGGGTAACTTGGATTTGGAACTTTGGATTCTGGAAATTTGTAACTTGTAATTTTGTAAATGCTAAATTGTAATCCTAAATTCCTATTTCCTAATCCTTGTTTTCCCATAGGTTTGCAAATTCAAAATTCAAAAACAAACATGCCAAGGAAATTGGATCCTTTCTGGGAATATGGTGAACCTAAAGCTCCGAATAATAGACAAAACTTGAATTGCAAGTTGTGTGGAAAGGACATATGCGGGGGGGTGTACAGGTTGAAGTTTCACCTTGCACAAATCCCTGGACATGATGTGGGGCCCTGTATAAATACAAATCCTGAACTTATCCAAAGAGCCATGAGAGCATTGGGAGAATTAGAGCACACTAGAGAGGCCAAAGAAGAACTCAAAAGGCAACTAAAAAGGTCAGCTGAAGGAAGTGGGCCAAGTGGCACTGGTTCTACTGCAGCATCAGTCAATACGGTAGCTGCATCATCATTTTTTGTTCCTCGAACCACACTTGGTTCACAACCATCTTATCGGTTCAATGCTAAAAAGAACTGAAAAAGAACAAGCTGACAGGTTGATGGCAAAATTTCTCCTCTGGAGTGATATTCCTTTCAGCATTGTAAGGAATAATCCATTTTTCCAACCTACTGTTGATGCTATTGCCAGTGTTGGCCCGGGGTACAAAATCCCTTCTTATCATGATTTCAGAGGCCGGATTCTTCAAGATGAAAAGCGTGACTGCACCCAAAGATTGGAGGATTTTAGGGCATCATGGGCACAAACAGGATGCACTGTTATGTCAGATGGTTGGACTGACCAAAAGGGGAGAACCCTTATAAACTTCTTGGTTAGTTGTCCGAAGGGGACTATGTTTATCAAATCTGTGGATGCATCTCATCAAATCAAAGATGCAAGAACTTTATGTGATTTGCTGGATGTGTTTATTTTGGAGGTGGGTGAACAACATGTTGTCCAAGTCATAACGGACAATGTTGCAAATTATGTTGCTGCTGGTAGAATGCTTATGGACAGGCATCCTACTTTATTTTGGACACCTTGTGCTGCCCATTGTATTGATTTGATGTTAGAGGACATAGGGAAAATTCCCTTTGTCAAAGATATTGTTGACTCATCAAAAAGCATCACAAAATTTATATATAATCATACATCTGTGCTTAGCTTGATGAGAAGATTCACCAACAACAAAGAGTTGGTGCGCCCCGCCATTACACGGTTTGCCACGAGTTTCATATCTCTTCAATCCCTCGTGAATTCTATGTGGGATGTGAAGATAATGTTTCTTTCAGAGGAGTGGCGTGCTATGTCAATGAGCCGCAAACCAGAAGGAGAGGCCGTATGCAGACTAGTTTCATACTAGGAAGACTTCTGGGCGGGAGTGCAGGAGGTGTGCGCCGTTACTGAACCTTTGGTAAAGGTTCTTCGGTTGGTTGATGGTGAGAAGCCCGCAATGGGCTATTTGTATGAAGCCATGGACAGGGCCAAAGAAGCCATTCGGGCCTACTATGATGATAAGGGAGATGATGGGTTTCAGAAACAACTCCTTCTATGGGGAGTGATTGATGAGCAATGGAACAACACACTCCATCGTCCCATTCATGCTGCTGGGCTTTTCCTGAACCCTGCATTTTCTTATGCATGTGGGTTTGATTTTGATGCTGAGATCATGGATGGATTCTTATCCTGTGTCCAGAAGATGGTGCGATCTCCATAACAACGTATAGAGATCTCTAAACAAATTGAGACATATAAGATGGCAGGTGGCACATTTGGCTTTGAGATGGCTGTCACTGATAGGATGATTAAAATGCCAGGTATTTTTTAGTTTGTAACTTTGTTTCAAATTTCATTGTCTCTTCAAATTCCATTTATTTCTTATGTTTATTTAAAATTTTATTTGTAATTTTGTTGTAGATGCATGGTGGAAGATGTATGGTGGCAGAGTACCCCTTTTGCAAAAGCTTGCCGTACGCATCTTTAGCCAAACATGCAACTCTTCAGGATGTGACCGCAACTGGAGTGTATTTGAAAAAATACACAACAAGAAGCGCAACAGGTTAACACTTAAACATTTAAAATATTGCAAATTTCCAAATACATTTTTGAATTCATTAAACAATATTTTTTTATAATATTAATTATTAATTATTATTTCATGATCTTTGTACAGGTTGGAGTCCCAGCGACTTAATGACATGGTCTACATCTACTACAATCTTCGATTGTGGGTGAGGCAACTTGAGAGGACACCTGATGTGGATGCCATCTCATTGGATGGGATTGATATCACTGCTGCATGGAGGGTTGAGGCCGAGAGGCCTCTCATGGATTCTGCTGATGATTGGTTAGTGCAGGATGTAGTGGAGGGGGAGGAGGAGCAGGAGGAGGAGGTGACACCGCCTACCCGGGCTACCACTACCACCAGTAGAGGACGTGGTCTACCTCCTGTACCTCATACTTCTAGTTCTTCAGCTTCTAGAGCACATCAGACTCCACTGCCATTTCCACCAGCACAGGCACCAGCATCTACATCTAGAGGGAAAGGGAAAGCTGTGACATTTTCTCGCAAGAGGGGCAGAGGAAATCAATAGGATTAGACTTTCATTTTATTGTATATGAGTCTATGACATTATGACATGATGAGATACATTATCATATGTTTTGTTGATATTTTGAGGCTGAGCTGGGACTCAGGAGTCAGGACTTACTATTGAGGACATGTTTCAATGTTATGTGTGATTTTAGCGCTAGAAATGATATTAAACATCTTATATATTAGTTTTCTTATCATATTTATGTGTCAATGTATTTATTTTATGTTGTAGATGGATTAGATATTAAAAAAATTGAAAAAAAATGAAAAAAAATGAATATTTTTGTTCCAAACGCTTTTTTCCCGCTTTTTCCGCTTTTTTCCCGATTTTTCCGATTTTTTCCGCTTCATTCCCGGCGCCGATTTAATCCCGCTCGCGCTTTTCACAACATTGGGCCAGACCAAGCCAGAGTTTGACTTGTAGTTTGACTTGAGTTGAGTTTGACTTGAGGGATCTGTCAACCCCGACCAAAATTTGGGTCAGTGGGCCAAGTCACTTGTTTCGTCACTGAACTTAAGTCAAATTTTTCTACATGATTGCATTTACTCTTCTGCCACGTAAGAAGAAAATATTAGTTTAATATATGCTGTAAAACTAGCCTTAGATTTGGTTTAGAAAATGATCATCATAGCTTGTACTGACATTATTTTTGTACTACTATATAAATTCTAACTATTGATTATTGTCAGATTGGGATAATAAATAAAAATCATAAAATAATTTGCAAATGGGAGAATTTTAAATATTATTGTTTATGCACATAAACTTCCAATTGAAATAATGTCACATACATATATAGAGGCTGCAGTAGGGTAACATTCCTTGAAGTCATATGGTGCTCACCATGCAATGTTTGGCTGCATAGGAGGTTTCTTGTTGGGAAAACTTTCTTCTCTCACTCAATATTATCCATCCAGTTACCTCTAATGTCTGATTAAGTTTTCTTTCATGGTTCTATCTCTTCTTTCTATGCAAGCAAATGTCTTTTTGGGGATCTAAGGAGATGAATCTGTCTGTAACACTACCCATTTTCATGGTTCTAGATGTTGGGAAGTTTACGTTTTCTAAATTTCTCTAGACAATCTGAACAAAAGAGTCCTTTGATCTCTATTGTTTCAGAAGTTTTACTACAATTGTTTGTTTGCATGCTTGTTCTTTCTTACAACGTGACTTAAGCATATAAGACATCTATTTGCTTCTGCAGATAGCTGGCAGTGGATTGTGGTCTCAAACATTTACAGAGCTATCAGAGACCAGTGCAGGTGAACAACATCGCTCCATAGAGAATTTCCAAATTCCAGAAGTAGATGGAGAAGGATTTTCTTTTCTGGCTGCAAAGTTTTGGCTCAGCTGGCTTGGCTCTGCTGGTAAAAGAAATAAAGTCACGAGCAAGTCATTCAAGAGTGATAAGGAGGCTTTTGATTCTCAATCTAAAAGTCTGGCAGCAAGTATTAAATCCAATCCAATTGAGAAAAGGGATGTGGCAGCTAATTCTCAAGTGGAGCACAGGGACATTCCTGTACCTGCTAGAGAGTTGTCCAGAGCAGCTGTTTCTCATATTTTGAACAAGTGGACTAGATACATCTCCGTCTTTTATAAAAGGGTAAACAAAATCATTGGAAGCAGTGCCAAATTATGGGTGAGTAATGTTAGAGCACTTAGTTGCATTACTGCAATGTGATGGATGTTATCATTTACCTTTAAGGAACAGGATACTCTTTCTAGTGATATTCTTGTTCTGCACTCAATGTGGTCTATGGGTTGGCTGTATTTGATATTTTGCAAATTTCTATAGTTGCTGATTTTACATTTTGTTATTCATGTGCTGATTGGTCTTGCTGGTGGGCAATCAGTAGATTGATTTATGCCTCTAACTTCTTATTTTGTAATACCTTCGTCTTATCCTTGAAACCTTTTTAGTGAGTTTTGGATTATGTATGTTCAGATCTGCTATATCTTATCAACAGTGTAGTTACAACTCTGCCAAGAGGAAGATTAAGTCTACTATCTCGTTGTTTCTTGCTGTTTATTTAAAATAAGAAATTGTATATTTGGTGCTTTTGGTATTTTTTTAGTTTTCACTTTTCAGAAGATTATATGGGAGTTCCTATTGCAGAGTAATTGAGTGTTAGCTTGCATAGATATAATCAATGTATGCAGGATAGGCATGCAACCGTTAAGTTTTTATGAATGACCTACAATAAGAGCATACTGGACTTTGGAGCAACTAAAACTTTGGGTCACAGAGGATTGCAGGATGGGAGCTTCTTATGGATTTGCCCAAGAGTCTGAACATGCTACCATGGAGAGGGCTCGATTCAACTTTAGGTAGGGTTCTCTTCACTTCATTCTGAAACTGATTTTTAAGGTTGCATGACCAGTTACAGTAATCATGGTCCAAATACTTTGATGTTTACTAATTAAATATTATGATTTCCATTTGATTATCTTCTGCCTGCCATTTTAACTCAAAAATATCAACAAAAACTTTGGGAAGTAAATTGCAATTATCAATAGTTTAGGAAGAGTCATCTTGTTTGATCTATGGTATGCATTGGCATGGTGTGGTAATTGCTTTTTACACTGAACTTTTGTCAATTGATATTTACTTTATCAATGCAGTCCACTGGATTGAAAGGAGAAGCAAGGTATCTGAGCCGACTTATCTATACACAGTTGAAAAGGTATTTGGGGTGCTTCAGCCCATATTTGTCTGCTTACTTTTGGGTCATAACTTGCAAAAACATTTTCCTATTAATGCTAAACCTGAAGGTTAATGTTAAAATGTCAATTTGTTCAAAATATGTGAGCCGACTTATCTATACATAGTTGAAAAGGTATTTGGGGTGCTTCAGCCCATATTTGTCTGCTTACTTTTGGGTCATAACTTGCAAAAACATTTTCCTATTAATGCTAAACCTGAAGGTTAATGTTAAAATGTCAATTTGTTCAAAATATGTGAGCCGACTTATCTATACATAGTTGAAAAGGTATTTGGGGTGCTTCAGCCCATATTTGTCTGCTTACTTTTGGGTCATAACTTGCAAAAACATTTTCCTATTAATGCTAAACCTGAAGGTTAATGTTAAAATGTCAATTTGTTCAAAATATGTTATCTGCATGGTGAATAAAAATGCATTATCCTGTCATTCATTGCATCTTAATCTAGAAATGAATGTTTTATTACTGTTGGGTTTATTTATGGTTACTGCAAACTCTAGTGAAGAAATATATGAGAATATTTGAATGAATTAAGGGCCACACTTTGTGCTATTGTCCTCATTAGTGTTGGACCTTGGTATTAAAGAAGATGTCTTGGTTTGTGTGTGGAATGAGCAAATCTGACATTTTTAAAAATCATTTTGATTTATTGTCAAGGGTAATGCATTCAATAAAGCAGCTATTTTGTACCTACAGATATCACACTTCTCCGAACTTGCAGATTTTATTTTATTGAATGTTTAAATGACCTTAATGCAGAGACATACTGATGATATTACAAAGGATTTTATGCTGGTTGAAAAACTGGACCATTTGGATCATGAGTTGGTGAGAAAATTGGTGGATAGCTGTTTGAATGACTTTGGGCATTCATGCTCTTTAAATTCACAGGAATTGAACTCGACAATGATTTGGCAAACTCGACAATGATAGTCAATTCACCAACTTAATAAAAATCTATAATACACACACACATGCATTATAAAGTTTAAATTCTGTACAAATATATTTTTTAACAATTTATGACAAATCCATTAAATTAGATTGTATAAATAGACATAAGCTTATTTTGAATATTAAACAGTAAAATGAAATACACGTCAAGATTCAAAGCAAACATAAACAATGAAGATTAAATAATCTCAAGGCTCCAAAGCTTTTATATCAGATAGTTTGATTGCACAAAGTTCAAAGTCAATGGGTGATTTGCCAGCTCCCAAATGCTGAATCATGAAATGTAACCAGTAAAAGACTAAAGCAACTGTCAATATAAAATGTAGGAGTTTGACTGCCTTGCCTTCACTCCATTGTGCTATTGAGTTTGTGTCAAAGTCTTTTTCAAGCCAATTGAGGACCTCATCTTGAAAAATTGTCTCCTGCAATGTCTCTGAAATACAAAAGAAAGATGCTACCACTGCAATTGCTGATAAAATCTGAAATGATAGCGGAAGAGAAACCCAGAATAGAAGAAATAAAAGATAAGTATATTCATGAAACATACACAATCACAAAACAGATGGTTGGTGCACTTGCAAGTCCAAGAGGGAAATGCAACTGCGAATCTGAATTGATAGAGTAATATAATTTTATTTGGTGATAAATAGAATGGTTACAACTTATAAGAGATGTGGAAACCCCTATTTATACAAGGAGGGTTAAGCTGCAACTTGTGGTCCAATTGGCATGAAATCAAGAAATGATCTTCATTGATTATCTTGCTAAAGTAAAAATTGCGCTTCATTGATAGTCATCAAGTGGTTTATTATCCTTCATGCTTTGGGATAAGGTTGAAGGTGCCACATGGAGAAATTAATTTTTTGAGAGGCACACATTTAACCTTCCTACGCTTGTCATTCAAATCACCTCCTTGGCATTATTCATGGCCTCGTAGATGTAACCCAACAGTGTTTCTTTTCATTGACCTTAATAAGCACCTTGCAACATAGATGAAGCATATCACATATAAATATAACATATCTAAGCATATAAAACATACCATAACAAAATAAATTAAATAAAGGTTGTCATGTGAGTCATATAAAATAACTTTATTTTTTAAATATAAATATAAGTTGGGGCTTTCCCGAAAGATACCCATTATTCAACGTGACTACTCCTTCCAATGTGTATTTACTATTTATAAGTCATGTACTCTTGTAATAAATTATCACATTTATATGTTATATCAAATATTTCTATTTTCAGATTGTATATACATTGTTGCATTTACACGAGTGTCCATTCTAGGTGGTATCAGATCCACACTTTTGACACAGAAGACACAATTATTCTATGCGACTTCTCTTCCCAATATGTATTTATAAAGTCATGAACTCTTAATGAATTTTCGCATACATATGTGTTGTATCAAATGTTTTTAATTTCAGATTGTATATCCGTTGTTGCATTTCCACACAAGTGTTTGTTCTAGGTGGTATCAGATCCATATTAAGCTGGAGGAAAGTGTTGCCAACAAAGGAAGAATGTCTGTAATTCTTCTAGGGTGTACTCAATTGAGAAAAAAATTCCTAGTCTGCCACAGGAAAGAGAGAACATGAGGCACAACCGGAGCAACATTGTTTCCTATGAAGTAATGTACTCACCACACAGGAAATTCTGTAAATAGTGCCTTGTGGTCTACTATAGGTAAACCACACAATCCTAGGGTGCAACTGCTGTGATATACACAAGCCATAGAAGATGGTAGGAAAAAGGTCCTAGCTGACAAAACGAATTGGAAAACAACACTAAATTGTCTTATTAAGTTTTTTTTGTTTTGAAACAATAATTTTCCATTTGATAATTGCCAAGATGGTTAATAATGCTGAGTTACCTATTTGATTGGAGAAACTAACTACTAAATCCAACAAAAGATGGGATGAGTTTCTAAGAATGAGGAGCAAAGACAAATATCATGAAACAAATCAATTCGACCTCGTGAACAAAATTGGTAATCTGACAAACAACATAAATAAGCTCTTGGCGCTACCAAACTCATCTCAATGTCCCAAGTTCCAACCAACGTTGCATGAAGTGAGGACGAAGATGGAGTGAGTTTTTAAGAAACTAACCACTAAATCCAACCAAAGATGGGATGAATTTTTAGGAATGAGGAACAAAGATAAATATCATGAAACAAATCAATTTGACCTCATGAACAAAATTGATAATCAGACAAAAAACATAAGTAAGCTCTTGTCACAATCAATCTCATCTTGAAGTCCCAGCTAATGTTCCACGAAGCAGGGACTTAAAGGGTGTGTTTTTTACAAGTGAAGTGTCAGAAGTGTCATTTTCCAAAAATCCTCGGAAGCATCAATTTTACACACAAACACACATAAATATAATATAATATAATATTTATATTGAAAAAACATCTATAATGCCAAATTAGTTGTAGAATATATGAAAACATGCATATTTGTACATTTATTAAATCTTGTCTAGTTAAACCTTTAATAATTTTTTTTGGATTTCATATTTTAAATAGTATTTACTATTTAATAAAAATTTCCATTATTTTTTATAGTTTAAATTTAGTTATATTAAATAATAGAAAAATAAATAATAATAAAAAATGCAAAACACAAAAAGGAAAAACATAGGGAAATCATAGGGCTTTTATTAATATGATTCACCCTTGAGTGCAAATTTTTTTTTTTTTTACATAGACCAAGTCGTCTCAGACCAACGAGCCCACAACCACTCCTTGTGTTCATATTTTTCCACGCTCAGGTATATCCATGCGACCAAGTATCCTAGCTCCTATACCAGTTTACCCATGCGTTATTTACAGAAAGTTAGGCCAGCCACCAATGATCTCTCTTCTCGGAATATTGACTTTTGATTCATAGCCCTCCAATTCTTCTCTTCTTGATCAGAGCAATCTCAAGCAAAGGCATTGAAGGTGTTGGAAACCCCATTGCTAACTGGCATTAGGCCTATGACTATGCAACCAATATGAGCCGCATGAAGCAATTTGAGTTGCTATCAGCCATCCTATGCAGAGAATACGTATGAATCCAATCTTGGATCTGTCACACTGGAATCCATTCTCGAGGTCGAACAACAAGATAGACCTTCGTGCATGGCACTGCGGTTGAATTTTTCGCTAAAGTGCAGTTTCAAAATTTTGGGATGTAATTTCAAGGTTGGTTTGGGAGTGGATCCGAATGATGCATGGTTCTGGCCAATGAGCCATGGGGGGGGGGTTCCTACAACACTGGTCCGAAGCCCAATTCAACTCTACCTCAAGGGATTCCAAAGAACCCACACTGTACTAAATTTTAGAATACCATTAGGGCATCTATAACTAAGTAGAGCTTGAACTACTTGGTCTTGTGCAAATTGGTGGGATCATTCTAACCTTTGAAAAGTTGTGATATTGGTGGAGGTTGTTTTAGTGTTGTAATTATTTCTTCATCATGCTGATCACATACTTACATCCTAGTCACTTTCCTCTTTTGTTGCATGATTAGATCATGATTATCTTCTAATGTGGTTTGTACTTACATAGTTTTATTCATGTCCATAGGTAAAAGTCATTTCCTACATACATCTCGCTTCATATCTAGGGAGGTATATGGTATATTTTGCCTATAATTTGCTATGTTCTAAACCATATTAACCCCTCAATTCTCATATTTCCACTTTTTCTAGTGTGGACATTGCTAGTTGGTTCATGTGATTTTGATTTAAAATCTAAACTGTAGGTAATGCCTAAGTATTGGCCTATTAGTATTTTATTGTTCTAATTCTTCATTGAGGCTTTTTCCCTAAGTTTTACTTGCAAATTTGGCAAGGTCCATGTGGTACACATCAGACTAGGTGCCCCCCTGTGGCACATATGTTGAGCTAAGTAACATGACACATTTGCTGCCCCCCTCATGTCACGTATTTCACATGGCATGACACATGTACAACATGAGTTTGACTTGTGTCCTATTTGCAAGAAGAGTTTGACTAATGTCAGACATGAGCCCTACTGGTGTTTTGAAATTTGGACACATGTCCAGAGAAAGAAACATCTTAAAATTGATTTATTGCCTAATTCTCACGCTATTCAGTCACAAATTGGGAGCTCTCAAGTGTATTGGAGTGCAGGTAAGGGTGATTAAGCAATGTTAGAAGGGATTCCAAGTGTTGGGAAGTGGATTTGTCTAGGCCTTACTAATGCTATGCAATTAATGCTAAAAGTGATATTCTCTTTTATCTTTCATTTTCATCCTTTTACTTAAGTTTGTAACATTACCATTTATTGACTCAGGATGTTTGAGAGTGGTTCCAACCTCATCATATTTCATATGGAGAAAATATAATTTTAGATCCCACTCAAAATCAGTAGACTTAGCAATTCTCAGGATTTCAGGATTAGGGGAATTGCAACGTTTCCATTGGAGTTTGTCATGTATGAGGGTATGGAACTAACATTTAATTCAGAGGGCCAAGCCCTCTATGTACCTTGATGTTGTTAGAATTGGTTGTTGAACTCCTTTGTCATCAACCTAGTAAAATTGTACTCATCACTCAAATATAATCTTTATTTGACATGTGCCTTGCTTTTTTGACCTAAACCTCATCCACGTCATTCATTCATACACTCATCCCTAGGTAGTTTCTCCATGATGAGTACATGTTAACTTCTTGAGTTTGATAATGATTAAGTTTGGTTCAAATCATGTCATTCCGCTGGGGAGAAATCACCTGTTAACACTTCAACCCCAATATACAGGAACAAACAATGGACTTCATCCCCGATATATGCAAATAGATCACAAACCTCGACCCTAATATTTACAAATAGACAACAATCACAACACAAACCACGATATCATGTGTAGATTATTCAATAGCTATATATGCAAACAGATGGCATCGACACATACGTTATATGCAAATGGCGGGCATTTCACTAACATGGAAAGAAGCAAACCCACGGAAACATAAGTTTGTTGACTACATGAACTGCTTGTGGGACATTAACCATACTAACATATTCCTTAACATTTCCTTCTGCAACAACTGAAACAAAGATTGAAAGTGAATTAGTAAATAATAGCTAGGTTAGATGGTGAATATACATGTTGAAATTTAGTGGATTTATGTGGCTCCTCTGTGAATTTTTGGCATTCAAACTTCATGAATGAAATATGGCTAATCCGACTACATAGTATACATGAACCTCAGTGAACCTAAATGAAATTGATTTTTTTTTTTTTGAGGTGCCAAATTTCGAACCTCAAGGTTCAAATTTGGCGAACCCTGTGACTTAGGAACTTTGTTGCGGTCAAAGAGGGGCCATTTGCACACATTTTGAGGAGATCTCATGGATTTGTGAAGGCTCATTTGTCAATGGTTGAGGAGGCACACTCTTAAAGGGTGCTTTCTCTCTCTCTCTTCAATGACACATGCATGGATGAATATTTTATTGTGATAGAGGTTGTTAAGTGGACAAATGTTAAAATTGGCAACCAGGGCAAAACTTCATGTGGGTCATCTTATTCATGGCTGATAATATTTTTATTAGATTCCTCTCGTCGAGAGGTGTAGGATTGATATAAAGATCATCCGATTCCGATAAGTATTTATGGAGATATGAATTTATTTTGATTATGGAATTATTATCAAGCCGACCTACAACTCATGTAGGCTCAGAAGCCCAACAGTCGCATCTATTCACCCACCAAGGTTGTGTATAAATATAAGAGGACTTTTCCTCATTTGGACTCACTCATCTCATCACATCTCTCTCTCTCTACTGCGCAGATATGAGTCTCTTCTCTACTGCGCTGAAATGGGTCTCTCTCTCTCACACATGTGAAGCCGGAAGCTGTTGAATTTGAAGCTGCAACTGCAGAAGTAAAGATTGACTTGGGTGGCCTAGAAGATCTCCTCTTTGGAACTATGCTGTAGGTTCATCTGAATCTCCTTTGAAATCCACAACTTTTGGTGGTGGAATGAAGTCAATCCGACGAACGGTTTGCAAGATATCGACTGCCCTAGTTTGAAGCCGGAAACTGCTGAAACTGAAGCTGCAATTGCAGAAATAAAGATTGACTTGCGTGGCCTAGAAGATCTCCTCTTTGGAACTGCGCTATAGGTTCATCTGAATCTCCTTTGAAAGCCGCAACTTTTGGTGGTGGAATGAAGTCAATCCGACGAACGGTTTGCAAGATATCGACTGCCCTAGTTTGAAGCTGGAAATTGTTGAAACTGAAGCTGCAACTGCAGAAGTAAAGATTGACTTGTGTGGCCTAGAAGATCTCCTCATTTGAACTGCGCTGTAGGTTCATCTGAACCTCCTCTGGAAGCCGAAACTTTTGGTGGTGGAATGAAGTCAATCCGACTGTCGGTTTGTGAGATATGGTCTGCCCTAGTTTGATAATGAAGCCGCTAATGCTGATGCTACTGATCTAGGGTTTGCTATTGCTGATATGAATAAGATTTATTGTACTATTTCTCTCTGCTGAATTATTGAAGATAAAAGAAGATTTGATCAAAGGGTTTCCCCACACATTGTGGGGTTTGTCCCTGGCTAGCCGCCACATCTTGTGTCTCTTGTCTTGGCTTGTTTTTTGTCGATCGTTTAATGTTCTATCTGCACTTTACTTTATGTACATGTGATTGCTAATCGGTGGAATATAATAAGAAAAAGAAGTAAACTGTTATAAGCATAGAACATACCATAACTTAACATGGTATCAGAGCTGAGGTGAAGACAAAGCCCGAGCAAGAGCAAGAGCAATCATTGAAGAGAAGATTGGCAAGGCTATCCTAAAAGAACTATGGGGTCCTCAACACTCTTTCTTGCCGAAGACAAGCTCCGTGAGAAAGCTGACTATCACGGATGGAAGATGTCTATCGATCTAACCCTTGAAGATCAAGGAGTGCTGGACCATGTAAGAGGCAATATTGTTGAGCCTTCATCAAATGCATCTGCTGCTGCCTGGAACAAATGGAAAAATGGAGAAGTCAAATCAAAGTTGATCATCCGGGACTCTATCGACAAGCGCTTGGTGGCCTACATCTCTGATCTAGACACCTCCAAGGAAATCTACGACAGACTGGTGAGTTTATTTAAAGTTAATGATGCAAATCAAGTTTTGTTTCTTAGAAATAAGTTGAGGGAAATCAAGAAGGGTAAAGATGAAAGTATGCAAGCATACTTCTTAAGAATCACCGAGATCAAGAACGATCTCCTATCTATTGGGGAAACCATTACTGACAAAGAAATGGCACTCACAACTCTCGGAGGATTACCATCTGAATGGTATGTGTTCAGGACTACTCTTCTGAACAATAATGTAATTCCTAGTTTCGAGGAATTAATGGCTAGATGCATTCAAGAACAAACAAGGGTAGAAGAGCAGGAAATGCCCTTGCCTAAAGGTCCTCCTGCTGCTTTTTCTTCTCATGCTAAGAAAAGAAATAATTCTGGGTCTAAATCAAAAGGAAAGGCTGGACCTAAGGGTGGAAGAAAAGGATGATGTTACATCTGCGATAAAGCAGATCTCTATGCAAGGGAGTGCCCTGATAGAAAGGACTCACACCGGGACAATGATCAAAATCCCTCTGATGGCAAATCAAAGGAATGACAAATTCAACAACAAAGGTAAGAGGAGAGCTGGGGGTCGAGGAAGAGGACAACCATTCAAGAAGGCTAGAAAGTCCAGGATGTATTAAATGCACCTGACCTCAAAAAGAACCTAGTGTCCATCTCGGCAATGGAAGACAAAGGCTACAAGGTAACCTTAAGCAATGGGAAGGTATGTATATGGAAATGCCTTTACTCTTGGGTTTAGTGTTGATTCATCATATCAGGTCGATGGAAGTCCGCCAAGTGTCATGTCTTGTGACACAACTCTTCAGTCTGAACTTTGGCATCAGAGGTTTGCCCACCTTCATTACAAAGCTCTACTTGGTGTAAAACAAATGGTGACAGGGATGCCCGAATTCCAAGTAGAGAAAGAAGGTGTATGTCCGGGATGTGTCGAAGGAAAGCTCAAAAGGGGACCGTTCCCCTCAAGCCAAAGCAAGACCTTCGATGTATTATAGTTGGTTCACTCAGGCATATCTGAGGCTAGCATTAAAAGGGAGACTACTACACCACATACTCTTGAGCAGAATGGTGTGGCAGGAAGGAAGAACCACACGATGATGGAAGTTGTTCGGGCCATGCTACATGATCAAAGACTTCCAAAGTTTCTATGGGTTGAAACTACAATTACCGTCGTATATGTACAAAATTGATGCCCTCATCAAGCATTGGGTTCCTAAACTCCTGAAGAAATGTTCACCACCGGTCAAAGGGAAGTCGTGATTAGTCATGATGTCACCTTTGACAAAGATATGGCTCTCAGCAAGGTGGACAATCTGCTGACTTTGAGTAGCTCTTAAGAAGCTGACACCAGGGAACCGAAAGAAAAGGATGATGAATCAATGCCTGATGTAGAAGAACCCATGGATCCGATTGATCCTCATTCACATGAGCCTTCCTCTTCTAGGAAGAGGCCTTCATGGCTTAGGGGGATACTTGATGATGCTGAAGGACATGTTGCACCCTGAGGAACCTTCCATCAAAGTAAGAAACTTAACAGGTATCAGGGATACCTGACCATCATGAGCACGATCATACAAAATGAGCCTTCGTCATTCTCAGATGCTGTCAAGCATCAAGTATGGAAGGATGCTATGACCAAAGAATATGAGTCTATCATAAAGAATGATGTTTGGGAAGTAGTTCCTAGACCCCAGGACAAGACTGTTGTTACTTCCAAATGGCTTTACAAGATAAAGCATGCAGTAGATGGAAGCACGGAAAAGTATAAGGCTCGTTTTGTTGCTCGAGGTTTCTCCCAAAAGGAAGGTATAGACTATGATGAGATATTGGCACCTGTTGCCAGATATACGACCATCCGCTCGATCATAGCCCTTGCCGCTTCACAAGGATGGAACCTACATCAGATGGATGTCAAGACTGCGTTCTTGCATGGCTCGATCAAAGAAGAGGTCTACGTGGAGCAACCCGAAGGATTTGAGATTTATGATCGAAAATCTCATGAATGCAGGTTGAAGAAAGCTCTCTATGGGCTGAAGCAAGCACCCCGAGCATGGTATGAGAGGATCGATAGCTACTTGATGAAGCTGGGATTCACTAGGAGTGAAGCTGATCCTAACCTTTACTTTAAGGTTGAAGATGACAAGCCTCTCATATTGGTGTTGTATGTGGATGACCTCTTTCTAACAGGTGCAAACCCTCTCATTCACAAATGTAAGAGGGAGATGGCTTCTGAATTTGAAATGAAGGACCAAGGACTTGAAGTGTGGCAGAAGCCAAGGGAAATTTTCCTATTTCAAGGAAAATATGTGGTAAATATATTGGAAAGATTCGGTATGATGGACTGCAAGCCTGTGACTACCTCGAGGATCTTAACTTTTAGAAGTTATATGGTAGTGATGTCGGACCAGACTTGGGAAATGCCTCTGAGTTTCAAAAACTCATTCGCATTGATGTTCTTGGTGAACCTCCGTCCGAACATATGTTTTGCAGTTAGCATTGTGAGCTCATATTTGGTTGAGCCTCACTGGATTGATGCCAGGAATCTTCTGAGATGTCTTCAGGACACAATCTCTCATGGATTAAGATACACTGCCGGAGATGTGAGACTACTTGGATATATTGATGTTGATTGGGCAGGCAGTGTGGTGGACCGTAAGAGCACTTCCGGGTATTGTTTCACCTTGGGATCTGCTTCGATATCCTGGATGAGAAGGAAGCAGAAGTCGGTGGCTTTGAGCACCGCCGAAGCAAGATATATTGTTTCTAGCATAACCTCGTGTGAGGTAGTCTGGTTGCGAAAGCTCTTTGGATTTACATTGGATACCACTGTGATTCTCTGTAACAACCAGAGGTGGGTTTCGATTATTGAGGAATCCCGTATTTGTCAATTGCTCCAACAGATAGACATCATCTGGGATATGGTAAGTCGATGAGCAAGGAAGCTCCATCACATTAAGATGATGTACAGGTTGATACACCTTGTCAAAGCCCCGAGGAAAGATCTAATCTGTGATTTTCCCAAACGACTTGGAGTCAGCAAGAAACCCTTGTACAAGGGTCCTGCATGTTACATACATTGAGCTCTGGGAGCTCTGAGGGCTTGCGGTTCCTATTGGAGCAACATATGACCACAGGGTGACTCACCCTCCCCTGGTGGTGCACACTGGAACAAGATGATTCGCTCTCTTGTGGGACAAGATGATTCGCTCTCTTGTGGAACAGGATGATTCGCTCTCCTGTGTAGCAGGATGATTAGTTCTCTTGTGAGGCCTGGATTGATGTGTTCTCCATGGCAACCTGGATTGATGTGTTCTCCACGGCAATTGTAGCAGGATTGATGTGTTCTCCTGTGAGGCCTGGATTGATGTGTTCTCCATGGCAATTGTAGCAGGATTGATGTGTTCTCCTGTGAGGACAGGATTGATTAGTTCTCCTGTCGAGGCATCCTACCCATGCAGTCTGGGACTCATGGGAAGTACCTCTCATCTGATCAATGAGTAGGGAAATGAAGTTAGGGACCATAGTAGTACCGATGGACGCATCGTTGTAACTACCGTACTCCCTACGCTAGGATGACCTCCATTGATCTGGGATCAATGATACTGGTCTGGGACCAGTGGTAGGAGTTCTACCATACTATGACGCTGACTTCGGGTCGGTTGAGACTGGTCTGGGATCAGTGGTACATACTCTGAGAATGACTTTGAGTCAGTGGAGGATGATATTGGTCTGGGACCATTGGAGTTGTACTCACTATGACGCTGACTTTGGGTTGGTTGAGACTGGTCTGGGACCAGTGGTACATACTCTGAGACTGACTTTGAGTCAGTATGATACATCCTCGATCATTTCTTCTTCTTCATAATTCGGACAAAAGCAGAGCAGAACAGAACAATGTAAGAGCAGAGCAGAACAGAGCAAAACAGTACAGATCAGTGCAGGGCAGAACAAGACAAAGTAGAACAGGCAAAATAGAGCAGAGCAGGGCAAGGGTCAGGCTGTACAGGGTAGTGCATTTGATGGATGAATAGTAACGACCGATAGACAGATTGCAGATGAAGTTCTCCATGGTTGAGAGGGAGTGTTAAAATTGGCAACCAGGGCAAAACTTCATGTGGGTCATCTTATTCATGGCTGATAATATTTTTATTAGATTCCTCTCGTCGAGAGGTGTAGGATTGATATAAAGATCATCCGATTCTGATAAGTATTCATGGAGATATGAATTTATTTTGATTATGGAATTATTATCAAGCCGACCTACAACTCATGTAGGCTCAGAAGCCCAACAGTCGCATCTATTCACCCACCAATGTTGTGTATAAATATAAGAGGACTTTTTCTCATTTGGACTCACTCATCTCATCACATCTCTCTCTCTCTCTACTGCGCAGATATGAGTCTCTTCTCTACTGCGCTGAAATGGGTCTCTCTCTCTCACACATGTGAAGCCGGAAGCTGTTGAATTTGAAGCTGCAACTGCAGAAGTAAAGATTGACTTGCGTGGCCTAGAAGATCTCCTCTTTGGAACTGCGCTGTAGGTTCATCTGAATCTCCTTTGAAAGCCGCAACTTTTGGTGGTGGAATGAAGTCAATCCGACGAACGGTTTGCAAGATATCGACTGCCCTAGTTTGAAGCCGGAAACTACTGAAACTGAAGCTGCAACTGCAGAAATAAAGATTGACTTGCGTGGCCTAGAAGATCTCCTCTTTGGAACTGCGTTGTAGGTTCATCTGAATCTCCTTTGAAAGCCGCAACTTTTGGTGGTGGAATGAAGTCAATCCGACGAATGGTTTGCAAGATATCGACTGCTCTAGTTTGAAGCCGGAAACTGTTGAAACTGAAGCTGCAACTGCAGAAGTAAAGATTGACTTGCGTGGCCTAGAAGATCTCCTCATCTGAACTGCGCTATAGGTTCATCTGAACCTCCTCTGGAAGCCGAAACTTTTGGTGGTGGAATGAAGTCAATCCGACTGTCGGTTTGTGAGATATGGTCTGCCCTAGTTTGATAATGAAGCCGCTAATGCTGATGCTACTGATCTAGGGTTTGCTACTGCTGATATGAATCAGATTTATTGTACTATTTCTCTCTACTGAATTATTGAAGATAAAAGAAGATTTGATCAAAGGGTTTCCCCACACATTGTGGGGTTTGTCCCTGGCTAGCCGCCACATCTTGTGTCTCTTGTCTTGGCTTGTTTTCTGTCGATCGTTTAATGTTCTATCTGCACTTTACTTTATGTACATGTGATTGCTAATCGGTGGAATATAATAAGAAAAAGAAGTACACTGTTATAAGCATAGAACATACCATAACTTAACAGGCATTCCTTCCTAGGTTTCACTTGTTCAAGGATAACTTCATGGTTATTTTATTCAAGGATTGTCCACATAAACCCAAGAACAAGGGTGCACGAACTAAGGAGATTTTTTTATTGCATTACTCTAGTCAAGTGGTCAAGGAAGCTTAAGCTCCTAGGGTGCACAAGCTAAAAATAGCTATTTTTATATTATTCATGGCTAGAAGACTTTTAGAAGGTGATCCAAATTAGATCACTATATTATTTGTCATCTATCTTGATGCTCTTGGAATAGAAAAATTGTATTAAACTTGTAGGGCCATTTTTACCGTCGAGTCCCAATTTCAAATTGGCATTTGAAACCTTCCAGAGGCCTTTTGAGGTCCAAACTCGAAACACTCTTTCTTGTGCTAGACCCCTTGCCGCTATTCTACACCTAGAGACCTTTACAACGGTGCAAGAAAGATGTCAATCGTAGTTCATTTGCAAAAGTTATGCCTCCTAGAAGTTGACTTTCTGGTTTGATCATCATGGTTAGAGAGAATGCCACGTTAGACCCATCACTGATGCAAAAGGGGTTAGCCATGTGTGGACTATGAAGAAGACTCTAGAAGAGTCAAAGTTGGAACCCTATGTGAGAGTTGAACAATTCAAACTTGACCCCTAGTTGGCTATCACACTATGTTAAAACCGGGCCACTAGAAGGAGAAGGCGTTCCATTCTATTTGGTTGTATCTTGTTCCATAGTAGAGTAGAGCAACTGGGAGTGGGGTTGAGAGAATAACATATGAAGTTACTGCTTTGTGGTAGTCTAACAGGTCACAGGTCTTAGGTAACTTTATAGAGAGTGCCTTCTCCTTTGTATTTGCATTTTTATATCCCAGAGAGAAAAAGGAGCAGAGTGATCTCACCTTCTAACTTGGTTTTCTCACATAAGGGTTTCCTAGAGAAAATATGTGTTCATTGTGGATGGTGTGTGATTATATTTGTTGTTCATTATTTTCCACATTATCTATTTCATGCATAAGCAAAATGTTAATAAGTAACAAATCTTGAATCTGGAGGAATTCAACAATTCATAGTATAGATTTTAGTTTTTTATATCAGATCTATTGTTATGAAATGTCCACTGGAATATCTATGGAAATTTATAGATCAGAAGGAGTTAAATAATGAAGATACATGACACATCTAGAAGAGCCCCCTCCTTTTGAGCTCTAAACATGACATTTTCATGTTATATGCTTGGCAAATTTCTCTCCCATTTGGAAATTCGTTCCACTCATTAAAGTTTTTAACCAAGCAATATTATTTGTTGGAAATGGTTATTTGTAGAAAGGCACCCTCGTCATGAGGCGTGTACTCTTGGCATCCATGCAAACATGCAGGAAAGTGCCCTACTTCATTGACTAAGCAATTTCCATTATTTTATTGGGGTAGTTATCTTTTGGAGAGCACCTTGCACACGAAGACAAATGGAAGTGCTTATTTCTAGAAGGGCACCCTCATCATGAAGCTTACACATTTGACATCCGTGCAGACATCTATGAGAGCAGCCTACCTCATTGATTAAGCAATTTCCATTATTTTATTGAGGTAGCTATATCTTGGAGAGTGCCTTAGACAGGAGGGCAAATGGTGTTAGTTTTTGTTAAAGCCGAGTTAACTGATTTAATGTGCCAATAAATTTTTAAACCCAGAATTTAATTTTTGCAGAAAACTCAAATTTGAATTCATGCACAGGAAATACTGCTGAGCTTCTAACAGATCTACACAACGGAAACAGAAATCAAGCAAATTAAATATTGGCATAGGTTTTTTACGCTGGAAATCCAAGTTGGGAAAACCAGCATCTGTGTTTGTTTTTATTTCAGCTTGCAGAGGAAAATCAGAAATTTATTACAGCTAGAAAACCTCTCCCAGTGCCTTGGAAATAAAGCTAAGTTGCAGGAAATGTTGGAGAAGGGTCCATTTCCGGTCCGAAACGAAACGGAAACGAGGAAACTCATAATGTATGGCCTGGAAACTCGTTTCCGGCCGTACTGGCCCGTTTCTCGATGAGGAAACGTGGCCAGTACGGCCAGAAATGAGTTTCCAGGCTGTACGAGGGAGTTTGCTCTTCTAACTTGACTTATTCTTGTATTTTTTTCTTTAATTTTGTATCTTCTAATTTTTTATTGGGCGATTAAAGTAACTTCTAGCTGCTTCTAGATGCCTCTCTCAAGTTATAAAAAAGAGGATTTTTTTGAGTGGGGCAGCCTAATGTTCAAGCCTATGGCCCTAGTGTTGATATGCAGTTCATGGTAATGTTAGGTTCTTAAAGTAAAAGGAGGAGTCATCCTTTTATTTAAATTTTTAACATTACCATGAAATGACACAGGATGTTTGAGAGTGGTTTCGCCCTCATTGGATTTCATATGGAGAAAGTAGAATTTTAGGTCTCACTCAAAAACCAGCAGACTTATCTCTTTTTCAGGATTTCAGGATTGGGGGGATTGGAATGTTTCCATTGGATTTTGTTATGTACTAGGGTATGGAATTTGTATTTAATCAAGAGAACCAAGCCCTCTATGCAGGGGAGACTCCCAATAATCAAGAGCACCTAAGGTACTAGGGTATGCAACTTGTAGTTAATCAAGAGCACTAAGGTCGTTTGAATATGTAGGAGGAGACTTCCAATCAAGCACGAGACAAGAAATTAGAAATTTCTCGTGGCTGGTTTTGGATATTGCTATTTTCATTATGTGATCATTCATGAGTAAATGTGATGTAAATTTAGAGACTTATAGTTTATGCATTGACAATTGACAATTTAATCATATTGTAATAAATTAGAATGTATCATGTATGCTTTATGATTGCACATATTTCTTAAATCTCCTAATCTCTCTCTCTCTCTCTCTCTATATATATATATATATCTCTCTCTCTCTCTCTCTATATATATATATATATATATCTCTATATATATATTGCGTTTCCCTGTTTCCAATTTTTTTTTTTGGGGGGGGGGGGTCGTGTTTTGTACTCGTGCCCGTCTTGGAAACTCGAACTCGTTTCCCCGTTTCATGCAACTTAGAAATAAAGCAAAACATATGTCTAGATCTGCATGACAAGCAGTGATCTGCTACCTCAATCTGCGTGCCAACAGTGCGTCAATCTGTGTGCTGCTGTATGCTCCTTGATTTCTGTGCGGAGATCCCTGTGTTGCCCTCTCACATGCATGGCATTTTTCAATTTGTGTGCCTGCTTCCTTTTTCCTCCTTTTCCGCGCTTGCTGCTCCTAGACATGTGTGCCAACTACCTTGAAAGTGCTTGCTGCCTTTGGAATGCATGCCAAGATCTCCTCAAACAATTACTTATATAATTTTTCATTTGCCACATGATTCACAAAATCAGCTTTGTGATTAACGAAATCATCCTCGTAATTCATGATCTCAAGATCTTTAACATTAATTAATTAATGTGCTGAGGAAAAATAAAAAGTCACTTTGCTAGGAAATTTTGTTGGACATCTTCTGCATGCTCGACGCTAAGCCTATGGAGGATCACTTGTCTGAGATACCAAAATTTGGCAAATGGCAGTTAGAGTTTGCCTTTGCATGAACTAGAAGATGGAGGAAGGTGACGTGTGGCAATACACTTATCTAGAGCATTGTATCTGAGCATTTTCTATGGATTTTGACTTAATTCACCCTCTTAGGTAGGTATTGTAAATATTTTAATATTTTATTAGGAAAATAGTATTTTATTGTAGAAGAGATTTGAGCCAAAACCAATATAAAAGTTTGCTCTCTCCATTCTGTACTTAAATTGGAAATCAGTGATTAATGGGAGAACTTGTGAGCAAGTTATCTTCAAGCATTAGTTTGAAGGTACCTTTTGTGTAAGTAATGATTTAATATTTGTATAATCTATCATGCATGGTAATGTTTTAAGTGCACCATTGGCAAATTTTGTATGTAGGTTGAGAATGGCAAATATGGATATATGAGCACCTTGTCTTGAGGAGAGGAGTAAAAGTGTTATGCGTCCATTTTGGGCAATACAATGCTTGGAGCTAACTTTCACACAAGTTCTCATTTTGGGTAATGGCTTGCACCTTGTGTTAGAGAGAAGGGGTTTAAAGCCCTAGTATCCTTTGTGAGTAAAGCTTAATTGCCCTTATTTTTAGTTTGGTTGTGGAAATCCTATTAACATTTAATCTACAGTGTTAGGGGTTACAATATATGTAGATCAATTGATTGCTTGCTAAACCTTAATCCATTTTAGAATGCCCTCTTAGATTTCATTCATGATCTCCATGGCCTAAACAATATGGCACTTGTTGGACACCTAATCCTCTATGGGTTGGTGTGGAATGTGAACAGCCATCGGAGTCTAAGAGACCACTTGGAATATGAATCCAAGGGTCACACCATGTACTATAAATGTATATCATGTTAGTAATATATGAAATCTAATGCTTATCTTCCACATTAGCTGTTTACATTCCATGTATGTTTAACATTGTATTAGAGCACAGGCTAGGCCTGGGCACTTTTAGATCCTGTCAGATTAGCCATTATGGCCAGGCTTTGTTGGTATAATTGATTATTTTAAGAGGGCTCTTTTATATTCCCCACTGGCTATAACGCCAACTATTTATGCTCTGTGCTCCCTTTGACCAACTGTGGGTTGTTGGGTCGACTGGAGGTGTTGTGGTGCATTGAAGTCCTAGCACCGCTGTGACTGCGCCGTTGACTATGCTTGGCGCCTTGCTGTGGTTGGAGCATTGAAGTGCGTCGAATTGTGTGTGTTGGAGGTGCTGTGCATTGAAACTGGAGGTACTGCGCATGCTGTTTGGTATGTTATGTTATCCCTGCAAACCACACCGCACATAGTTACGTTATTCATACATACATACGTTGAACGCTCCAATACAGCTAATCATTGCTCTTGCTCCTGTTAATGCTGCAACTACTCTTCAAATTATATTCATCACTCCCATCTTTAAATTCCACATTCCAAAAAAAAATAACAAGTGTCATCGTCTATTCCCAAGGATGTAACGGTGCAATCTTTCAGTTCATTTTTTGAGGACTCAATGAATTTGAAATCGTTGTTAAGATGGGAGATCATTATACCCGACAGAGCTTGATCTTGAATTTTAGTATGTGAAGGACAGGAAATGACATTGTAAGAACCCTGTGGATCACTCATTCCCTCGCCTGTAGACGAAAGATGTTATCGCCTCCTCCAAACATTGTTATACCACGCTGTTATCGCCTCCTACCAGTGCGTGTTTTTAACTCCGCTCTACACACGCTGGTATCCATCGTATCTAACGCATACATATATCGTCCCCATATTGCCTGTAAATTCGCCCTCCTTTCTTTTTTGGAAATTGTGAAGTGGGCCATTGCGAAGGCCACTCATGTATTTGTGCATCACAGATATTTTGGGATAGTTTACATTGTTACAGTTGTGGTCTACCCGGAGCTCGAATAAAACTGTGGTTGCCACCGACTATGCATCAGAACATACAAAATTGATTTGTACAATGTCCTATAATTCTCAGGCTCTCTCGTTCAATTAATGCATAACAACATTCTATCTCACAAGCTGAATGAGTGTGGTTTGATGATGATACAAGGGCTGTGGTGAAGATGGAACCTGTGCTTCCATTTCCTGGGTAGCGTACATCATAAACAAGTGTTGAGGTGCCATTTTGGGGGCTGATAATTGCACGTGCACTAATTTGTGTTGGTTGTCATTTAATTATTAGGTTCTATCTTCCAATATGATCAGTGTACATTTAAGTTTTTGAATGAGAAATGTCCATTCTGTAGGAGTTGTCACTTAATGGCTCTTGCATTTAATTTTTGAAGTTTCTATTGAAAAATACAAGTTTATTTGGAGACTGTTAGTGAATGTGGAAGCTTCAAAAGCAATGTATAGTGAATAAACTTGTGAAAATCACCCAGAGTGGGGAACATTGTGGCAAAAATTCATTTGCATATCCGGGTTCATGTATTGAGACGATGGCTAGACTTGAAGATGCATTAAAGTTAGTGAATATCCTAATTCATTCCACTGTTGATGGGATGGTAAAAGTCAGAAGTCAGCGACGAAACTCATTTTGACATTCAAACTTGTTTGCAAAATGCGCAAGAAAAAATAGATTTCTTGCAGCTCGAATCACAACTTCAACAAGATGAACTACATAAGCGTAGTCATCATTCTGAACCTGTTTCTATTCAAAACATTGATACAGATTCCCATAAGCAGCAAGTTGATTTAGATCCAGTACCCAATGAAGCAGCAGAATTGCATGCAGAAGTTGAAATTCAGCTTGCACTTCCCAAGTCGGTTATAAGACCTTGGGAAGAGCTTGTCCATAACAAGCACAGAACAGGTCTTGGATATGGTAAGGATGTTTCCTTTCACATTCCAGATTACTCAAAGCCCATCCAGTTTCAGAGTATTGGATTTTTTCATGACAGTTCACCTTAGCTGTTTCAGATTCTGGTCCTCTTCCACAACAGCCACAACATATTGTTAAATGCCAACATTGTGACAGAGTTGGCCATGTGAAAGATCATTGTTTTGATCTTCATCTGTGCAAGCATTGTGGTCAACATACTCATTCTTCACACAGATGCTTCAAAAACAAGCCTCCTGCAAGAACAAAGATTCATCTTGGATGGATCGCTTCTTGGCAATGGGCTTCAACAACCAAGAAGATATTTCAGTCATATGTCAGAATTTCTTCTAGAATATTAAAAGGTCTTGTAGTTGAGTTTTCTCCATCTTCTCACCTTGTATTTGACAAGGGGGGAAGTGGTGGTCATCTACAAGTTTCAAAGCCACATCAAGCGAGCCTGAGCCACAACTTGCCATACCAGATTCAGAGTTGTAGCCAGAGCAAAGATGTCCCTGAGCATGCCTTCAGTTGATGATCAACCTTAAACCATCTTTGCGGGGTTAAGACTTCCCTTCAAATAATTGGGGACACTTCCTCTAGCAGAAGACTTCAACTTCTTGCTAGTTTTGGAAGAGTTCTAGGAATTGCATTAAGCATTCTAGAGTTGGTGGTCATCCTTAAACAACTGCAAGTTGTAGACCTCCCTTTTCCAGGTTGAAGGTATCCCTCTCCAAAGCATTAGGGACACTTCCTCTAATAGAAGATTTCAGCTTCTTGCTAGACTTCGAAGAGTTCTGGGAACTGCACTAAGTGTTCCAGTGTTGGTGGTCATCCTTAAACCACCCCCTTATACCAACATTTTAGAGAGCACATTCAGCCTAGTGTTGCCATGCATTTTTTCACATTTTGTATTACAACTCTATTCTTGGAATCATACATACCCCTTCGAATTAAGGGGGGGAATGTTGGATACCTGATCCTCTGTGGATTGGTGTGGAAAGTGAACAAACACCGGAGTCCAAGAGACCACTTGGAATATGAATCCACGGGTCACACCATGTACTATAAATTTATATCATGTTAGTAATATATGAAATCTAATGCTTATCTTCCACATTAGCTGTTTACATTCCATGTATGTTTAACAACACTAGATCTCCCCTTCCATTCATCATTTCCAAGCCCACTTTTTAAAACTTTCCCATTTGCTTTTGTTATATTTGTTGTTAAGCTCTCTTTACTTCCCCTGCGTACTACACAAAGTGATTGTAATGACCATGGGGAAGCCCTCCTTGGACTTAGGTCCACCCTTTCTCTAAACTATAGAGGAGAGTTGTTGAGGTGACAATGGCCAACCTCTGAGTTCCACAAGTCTTCACTTAGATGTTAGGGATTAACACTTTTCGGTGTGATATTGTGTGGTAACACTACCCAATTATTATGGTTGACAAAATAGAACAACCATCACATGGTTCGATATGACCTGGTGACACTTCGAGATGGACTCACCCCATGATGAGCAAGAAGATATTCTAGTGGCTTCGATGTACCTCAAAAGATATACTTATGATTAATTTATGTGGTGGGTATGTAAAGCGAGAGGACTACCAATAAATTGGCAAACACTCAATGCAAAATTCTTCCTTCACATCGAGATGGACTCACGCCAAGATGAACAAGAAAATATTCTAGTGGCTTCGATGTACCTCAAAAGAGATACTTGTGATTAATTCATGTGGTGGGTATGTAAAGCTAGAGGACAACTCACTTAATGCGAGGTATCTTTCACACCATTAGAAAATTCAATCAAACACATTTCCCCACATTGTGAGGTTAACAAGCAATGTTTTCTAGAGACTAAAAATAATAAAGAAATCAAATGTTGCAAATTTTTCTAGAAATGAGCCCTAAGCACAAATATGAAACAAAAACATTATGTCACTTCGGAATTTGAAATGGGAAGGAAGTTAAGGTTTCCATCACTAAACTAGACAAACAAGACAAGAGAGAAATTACTTGCAATAGCAAATTAGAGGCTAATACAAATAAGGTGGTCCTAAAATATTGCTGGCTATGACATATGTCATTTCACAAAGTTAGAGCTTGAGCCCAAAGGGAATTAGGAGGAATTCATGTTGAGAATATCCCTAAATAGTTGGACAGGAAGGTCGCAACCCAGAACTTTTAAAATAAGAGGATTAGTGAAAACAGTAATATTACCATACTTGTGGAATTTGTCAAAACTCATAATTTTATCTTACATTAATGTTGCAAAGAGGTTAAAGATCTTTGCAAATGCCACCAAAGATCTTAGTGTATTGGCAGCCAAAGATGAGGCAATGCGAAAAGGTAATCTAGAAATTGTATGGATTTGAAACCCCATCTACCCAACTTCAAAGTAAGCACTTTGCAACCAATGGGGAAGATAAATTACAAAGGCACATCGAATTACACAAGCTAACATAATTCAAGCAAAAAATGGTTCTAGAACCTGTCACTTCAACCAAGAAGAAAAACAATGTACAAATGAACATCAGGGTTTTGCATTAGGAGACCAGTGGAAGAACTTCAAAGTATTTTTCATTCTTTGCATGGGAATCTTGTTAGCTTTCAAAACCAAATCAAACAATAGGACAAAAATCTTGAGATGAATAGAAGAGAGTGCAGAACAAAACATTTTTGGGAAGTGTTATCTATCATTGTATTTGAAGCATCTGCATGAATCCTTAGGATGTTAAACCACAAATTAGGAATGTGGATGGCAAAAATGCAGAGAATGAGAAAAATGCTAAGGCTGGATGAATTTTAATGGATACCAAAGAAGGGTGGAGAAATGGTGATGAGTCCACGGATATCGGGCAAAATTCCAATCTCCAATGACAGAGAACATCTGTCGGGAGTTTTGGAAGCTATAATTTATTGGATGGTAGATAACCTGCTTGTTTGGTGCGCAGATTTTGGAAATAACATGTAGAATAGCTAGGTTGCATTGTAATGCATAACTCAACGAGTCATACATGATGCCAAAAATGTAATATTAGTTGTCTTGAGGTGCCTTGCCCTCTCAAAAGTTTGAAGTGTGTGAGCAGTTGAGTAGAATGCAAGATGATCGGTATGCAGTTCTTGCTGGGCTAATGAATGATGCACCTGAGTTTTACATATGTATATAGCATGCTGCATGAGTAGCTGTTTTCCAGTGCATATGGTGTTTTGAGTTATTGCAGAAATTTGATGCTTTGGGTTGCTTCCTTGGTCGCTAAGATATCACTGTTTTGAGTGGCTATTGTAAAGATGTTTTGCTAGGGCGTTTAATGGAAACAACATCCAAAAATATTTTCATTCTCAATGCATTGTGAAGGTCATAGCACTTGCAATTAACTCGACGTATGTTGTTTCATTTGGAGATGTTGACCAGTTCATTTGGGGTTAACTACATCATGGATGCTTGTGAGCTCATGCATTGACAAATGAATGTTTAACTGATTATTCAATGCACCGGGTGACCAGCCTATAGTAGGGGGTAGGGAAACCCTCATTAAAGTTATTATGTGAGGAGATGTAACGACAAGAGGAGCTGAGATAGAAACAATCCCTTGCAAACAGGGCCAAACTTTGTAGCCCTAAAAGTGATGTTTTAAAGGGCCCACCTTAAACAATTTGAAGCTGGGCATGGTACAAATTGAGATGGGATTGAGGTGCTGACCCCTTTGAAGAAGTTGTTCTTGTGATGTTGAAGGATGAGAGTTTGTTTTCAAAAAATCCGTGGTTCCATCTTGAAGTAGACTTAGACATTGGATTGTATATCTTATGGACAAAAATGCCTCTCTTGAAGGCTTTGGAAGACTAAAGTATCCACTTGGGATGACATGGAGGATGGAGCATGCATCTTGAAGCCCACTCGCTCGCCTTATGGAGGATGGAGCATGCATCTTGAAGCCCACTTGCCTGCTCCATTTTTGGCATTGCAGTCTGCCATTGTAACTCCCTTCTGCCATTTTTTCAGAAATTTGTCCTGCATTTCTTGCAGTCTGCCATATTCTTGAGTTCTCTGCCCTCTGCGTAACGCCTCTTGTAACGCTTGGTATATTGGAGGAATCCACGAGAGTCATTAGTGCACACTCAAGGCATTTTCTGGGCCTTTCAGTGCTGTTTCTGTTGCCTTGCATCTCAAAACCCAACGTTCCGTTGCCTCCCTTAAACGACTGATATGTATCTTTAAACACTGCGAGGGTTTCGATTGCTCATTCAAGCTAACATTGCGAGAGCCAGTCGAAAGGAGACGAAGAGGGGCTGCTCACAAAACAGTGCGATGCGAAGTGGTATGAGAGCATAAGATTGTTCTCTCGCAGAGCTACGCTAACACCTGCAGGAGGATCGCCATTCTGGTTTTGTATGTGTTGTGTTCTGCTCCAGTTCGCACGCGGCCTGTCCAGAACGATTACCCAGCATAAATATCTGCCATTGCATTGCAATTTGGGGCGACCAACATTTCTGTGGATCCACCTCAGATCCTTTATCAGTGTATTCCGCCTTACTCGATACCAGCTGCGTTGCTCCTCCATGTTGTTATAAAACTTCGCTGCCTTCCCACCATTAATATGCTGCTATCCCCACACATATACGCAGCCAGCAGCTCTCGCCTCCGCTTACACTGTTGGCTCTCCCAATAACGCAGCGTTGGCTCTCCCTAGCAACGTTCACACTGTGCGACAATACTCCTACGCATTGTTGCCCTTGATCACACCTATCTATCTTATGCCTATGGTAATACTCCTCTCTTTGCATTCAGATTGGATGCTTTTGGTTGATTTGGTACTTGCAGGAGTTTTCTAGCTCGAGGTGGTTCTTTGAAGCTCTGTCCTATATATCAAAGTGCAATTGTTTAAAAAAAAAATTGCACCAGAACTATATTTTTCTCCACCAGAAGTACAATTTTATACATTGGAAGCAGAAGTATTTTTTTTACAGTACATAGATTTTTAAAATGCATTCATTAATATCTATTGTGGGAGTGGTTCTCACGGGCAAGGAGAACTATCCAGAATGGTCGCGGAAAATCAGACACTCTCATTTTTAATGAGCTATGGAAAGGAGTGTGTATTGGAGACGAAGACAAAGAGCCAGAACAACCTACCTCAGATAAGGAATTCGTCATTTGGGAAAATAAGAATAGCAAGGCTTATGCATTGATTGCAGCATCAGTAAATGAAGAGGTGAGTTGCCATATTTCGCCATTTTCAAATTCTTTCGAAGCCTTACAAAAACTGAAGGAACTCTATGACTCACACTCTGCACTTGAAGTTGTTCAACTCATGATTAAACTCTTCACCCTTGAATTACAAAATAATGATCCTCTTGCTCTTGCATCAGAAGTAAAATCTATAATGCATGATATCAAAGTCACTAATGTTGAACTGGATATTCCTCTGATAGCTTTTCTTAAGGCACTTTATCCCACTTACTCAAATTATCTTGAGTCATTGCAAGCAAATGGAAACCTCAAAGATATTACCTTTGACTCCCTTGTGAAAAAATTTGCTGAAAGAGAGAAAGCTTTTGGGAAGAAGACAACTCTTGAGTCTTCTGAAGAGGCTGTGTGCCTTGCTCATAGAGAAAAGAATCTTGCTCAAGATTCTTCCAAAGGAAGAGGTGGTCGAAGAGGAAGAGGAAGAAATTTCAGAGGCAGGGGGGGCAGACACTCTCAAGGAGAAAAGTCAGATTTGCACTGCATACACTGCAAAAGAGATGGATCACATGATGCATCCACATGCAAGTTACCTTGGGACAGAATTGAGCAGGAAAGAAACCAACCCAAAGGTAAAATTAATGACAAAGAGAAAGGTAAAGCACCTGAATCCGCTCACTATATTGTGGCACACTGTAATATCGGAGTAAATGAAGACTTATTTAATGCTTCACTTGCTTTTTGGAAAAATGATTGGTTGCTTGATTCAGGAGCAACTTGCCACATGAGTTTTAGAAGAGGTTTTTTTGAAGAATTTACTAACAATGTTGATGGAGCAGTATACTTTGTAGACAAATCAAAACTCAAGCCATCAGGGCTTGGCACAATCAGGCTTAAATTGCCTGGTCTTCCAGACTTTCTTCTGCATCATGTTCTCTATCTCCCACAGCTGAGGAGAAACTTGCTGTCCTTGGTCCACATTCGCCAGCAAGGACACTCCATTCATATGTTTGATGGCAAGCTTGAGGTGAGAAAAGCATTAGACCACTCACTTGTCATGACGAGGATTGAAGAAGAAAGGCTTCTCAAGCTACAGGGTACCTTTGTTTGTGCACAAAATCTCTCATACAATTCTCATTATGAAGAAGGTACATTTCCATCAAGTTTATTATGGCATGCTAGATTTGGACACTTGAACTATGACAACCTCCACTTGTTAAAGAAAAATGGTGTTACTGGTTTGCCTACAATTCCTAGGAAACTTAAGCAATGTGATGCTTGCATTCTAGGAAAGCATAGCAAACAGTCCTTTCATGATTCACATTCCAGAGCACATAGAAAACTTGAACTCATTCATTCAGATTTATGTGGTCCAATGCCTGTTCCTTCTGCAAATGGAAATAAATATATGATGACATTTATTGATGACTACACCAGAATGTGTTGGGTTTATTTATTGAAAAACAAATATGATGCTTTTCAAACATTCAAAAACTTTCATACATGGATTAAACATGATGCACAATCTCATATTGGCTCTATTCGCACTGATAATGGAAAAGAATACACTTCAAATGAATTTGAAAATTATCTTCACCAACATGGCGTCAAACATCAAACAACTGTGCCTTATAATCACCAACAGAATAGAGTAGCTGAAAGAATGAATAGGACAATCTTAAATATGGTGCGCTCCATGATGTTTTTCAAAAATGTAAAATTGATGTTTTGGGCTGATGCAATTCTATGCGCTGTATATGTAAAGAATAGATGTCCATCTAATGCTATTAGAAACAAGACTCCTTATGAAATGTGGCATGGGCACATTCCTTCGGTAAAACATTTTAGGGTCTTTGGTTCAACATGTTATGTCTTGATACCAAAGGTACATAGAAACAAACTTGGTGCAAGAAGTCGTAAGTGTATCTTCTTGGGGTATTCAAACACCTCCAAAACATACCGTCTCTATGATGAAGTCAATAAAAAGTTTGTTGTATCTAGAGATGTAATCTTTCTTGAATAATCCAAAACTGACAATGTTGTTGAGCGGCAACTTGATCGCTTGGATAGATTCACAAATGCAAAATCATTTCAAGAATTTGACAATCAGATTCCACATCTTGAAGGGGGGATTCCTATACTAAATCAACCTGTGGAATCTTCTTCTGAAGCACTTTCTCCCCCATATGAAACTCCAACAACGGAGGATACTTTAAGTGATGTGATTGACAAAATTGGGAGACTCAATCTTGATTCAGTCCCAACTCAATCGATGCAGTAGCCTGGACCATCTGAGAAAGGCCCCCCAAAGTGGTTGACAAGGACACTTGAAAGTGTTCATCCTGATGAGGTTGGAAAGACAGGAACTAGAAATTCAAACCGACAAAATGGAGGTGATGTAGATGACTCTGATTCACCTGTTGATATGGATGTTTCTTATGATTGTGAATTGAATTTGTCTACAGATTTTGAACCAACTTCCTTCAAAGAAGCTGCTTCTCATGATGAATGGAAAGAAGCGATGCAAAAGGAGTATGATGCTCTGATAAAGAATGGCACTTGGAAGTTGGTTGATCCTCCATTGGGAACCAAACCAATTGGCTGCAAGTGGGTCTACAAGAACAAGTATAAAGCTGATGGTTCACTTGACAAGCACAAAGCCAGGCTTGTGGCAAAAGGTTTTGCAAAAAAGGAAGGGGTTGATTATGAGGAGACTTTTGCCCCCACAACAAAATGGGCTACCATCCGGACACTCTTTGCCCTAGCAGCTCAGAACGGTTGGAAATTCCATCAAATGGATGTAAAAATTGCTTTCTTGAATGGAGATCTAAAAGAGAATGTTTTTATGTCCCAGCTTGAAGGATTTGCTGTGAAAGGACATGAACATAAAGTATGCAAACTTGTGAAATCCTTGTATGGTCTCAAACAAGCACCGCGAGCCTGGTATGAAAAACTAGTTGAGCATCTTCTGAAACTCAATTTCAAACATTATGATCTTGATGATGCAACTTTGTTTGTCAAGAAGGTTGGCAAAACAGTTGTATATCTTGTGGTATATGTAGATGATCTTTTGATGACAGGGAACAATGAAAGCTACATTGCATCCATAAAGAAGGAATTGAGGGAAGGTTTTGAAATGGCTGATTTGGGCTATGTTCATTACTATCTTGGTATTGAAGTAACTCAACATCCAAAGTCCATATTTCTTTCTCAAAAGAAGTACATTGGAGATCTGTTGAACAGATTTAACATGATTGAATGTAATCCTCTGACAACTCCAATGGAACAAAACTTAAAGCTCACATCCATTGAGGGAAAAGAATTTGAGGATGCAACAAAGTATAGACAACTTGTAGGAAGTCTCAACTACCTAACTACTACCAGACGAAACATTCCGTTTGCTGTTGGAATCCTTTCCAGGTTTATGCAAAAGCCTTGTGAGGGACATTGGTCTGCTGCAAAAAGAGTTCTAAAGTACTTGAAGAGAACTCAAGACTTTGGAATCAAGTATGCATAGGTGGGCAACTTCAGCTTGATTTGATACTCTAATTCAGACTTCGATGGAGACAAAGACACTGGGGTATCTACTTCGGGTTATGCTATGAGTCTTGGATTAGGAGCTGTCTCCTGGAGATCACGCAAACAATCAGTTCCAACATATTCCACAACAGAGGCAGAATATGTGGCAGTCGCTGAGGCAACAAAAGAAATTGTGTGGCTCAGGAAAATTCTTGAAGATTTGCAGGTAAAACAAGTACAATCGACTCCACTCATGATTGACAATACCTCGACAATAAAGTTGGCCAAGAACCCAAAGTTCCATGATCGAACGAAGCACATCAATACTAAATATCATCTGGTTCGACATCATGTTGAGGCCAAAACAATCCATCTTCGCCATTGTTCCACTAATGAGCAAATTGCAGACATCTTCACCAAGGCGCTTGGAAGAGAAAAGCTTGAAAGATTCAGAGCGATGCTTGGACTCACCAACATCCCTTCAGATTAAGGGGGGGAATGTTGACACCTAATCATAGGGATTGGGTGAACAACTATAATTAGTGTAAATAAATAATAGAGTAAATGGAGAGAGTCATCGGGAGATGAATTGAACAATCACTCCCTCTTGTATGTAATAATGAACAACCTAAATGAATAACACAATTGCATTTGAGGAGTTACCTCCTGGTCTGACAGAAAACAACGAATAAATCACACTACAATTCTTGACAAATAAAACGCTGCGGAAATAAAATACTGGAAACTGAGAAAATGCTAACAAGCACATATAAAAATTTGACATAGTTATTTTTGTACAATTGTCCCTGGAAAAACCTAATGCTAGAAAACCGATGCAACAGATGAGGGTTTTATTATTATGCAACAGTGAAAATTTGAGTACAATATGGATGCTAAAACTTGGCATTCCTTAGCAAGAAAATCTGGCAAAATTATTGAGGGGATCTCTTCCTCCTCCACGGGTAATCCCGACACAACTCGCCTCAGAAAACTGGCCGTCCAAAACCCTTGCGCAGGCCTCTGCGCAGATGTTGCGTAGCCTGTAACTCGCACTCCTGGAATCTACCTCTGAGTCTGAAGTCTTGACTATTGCTGTTGCTGCAAGTGATCCTCCGGCCCTTTGGAAAATTTTCCCGGCCTCGGGACGTTGAACCAACACCATGCTCAGCGAAATCGATCTACCACTCTGAAACTGCCTGCTCAGTCCCTGTGCATGTTGATTTTGGGTAACATTGGATGTGTTCTAGCTTCGAATTTTTGTGGAGGAGCTAGAACACATGAGATCTCCAGAACCCAGAAATTGTTTGGAGAAATTCCACCCGGATGAGGAGTTATTAAAATAATTAATATTTTTAATGGGTTCCTAAGTCTAAACTTAGGAAAATAAAAATATTAATGTGTATTAATAAAAATATGGGTGAGAAGGTTTTAAGTGACGAGGATCAAGCATGTTTTAATCTTAGCCGTTGATTAGAGATTAGATCACGACCGTTGATTCATCAACAGGAAAAGTATAAGAGGAGGCTTGAGGGTCAGTTGGAGATACACCAAGAGATCAAAGAGTTTGATTTTTCTGGGGCGTGGTTTGCTGAGAAAGTCGAGCTAAGTGATTTGAGTTGCAGTGAGGGGCAGTTCGGCAGAGGGACTTCAGTCCAAAGCCGAGGATACATAGAAGAGAGGCAGAGCAACAACAAGAGAGACAACGCAGCTCCAGAGAGGGTGACGCAGAAGCTAGTGGGGCTAACACAGTCCCTTTGAGGCAACGTTGGGGTTTTTTTGTGGGGTAGAGAGAGCAACAATTCAACATATCGACTTCTGAGCAAGAGAGGCTCACTGGGAGGGTGACACAACTCCTAGAGGAGGTGACACAGTTCCAGCGCAGAGCTTGGAGCAGCCATCGCTGCACATCACTGGGAACAACATTGTCATCTGTGGGGTTTGATCATCTAGTTGCTCAAATTGTCAAAATATCTGTCTTCGGATAGAGGAACTTTTGCTAGGTTTATTCTCTGTTGGGTGAGCTAGATTTGGTACCCTAGTTGTATTCGGAATTTGCTTAATAATACAAACCCTCTATACGCTGCACCGGTTTTCCCAAATTGGGTTTTTTCGCGGACGATTGTCCAAAAATAACGGTGTCCCTTGTGTGATTGTCTCAGTTTATTTCAATTCATGATTTGTATGTATGTGTAGGCTGCAATAGTGTTTTCATCGCTGTTTAAGTAATTAAGTAACTTGTTTAAAGTAAAGAACAAGTAGGAGATAATAAACCAGTGATTGCAATAGGATTTCTGATGTGTAGATTCAGAAATTCTCACATGGTATCAGAGCATTGCAGATCATAGGAGATTGAAGACACCAGCTGAGAAGATTCAAAGAATTTGCTGTAGAGAAGCAGCTACCCTGAGTGACAACGTTGTTTCAGAGGAAGAGGAGCAGTTGCAAGCATAGTTTTAAAACTCCGACTCCGACTCCGACTCCGAAACGGTAATGACTCGGCCGGCTCGATTTCAATGATTCGGTCGTTGTAAAAAATACATTAAATATTTATTTTTTTTATAAAAAAAACATAATTTTAAAGATTTTCATTCATGTTTCCAAACACACAGCATTATAATATAGATGGAAGACAACATATGATCAAAGTAGGCTCATGAACCAATACATTATATCAAAATGGTACCCAGTGGCAATACATAGTCAACTGTCATACATGATCAAAGACTCAAAACAAAAAACACATAACCAAGGAGGCTAGAAATGGCCTCTACAACAAAAGAAAACTGTGACCAGACTCCAGTACTAGTACTACAGTTACTGGCTAGTAGCTACTGCCAGAGGAGCCAATATCATGTCGATCAATCTCTGGATCATCATCAGAGTCAGACAGGGGGCCCCATGGCTCCTCATCATCATCATCATCTCAAACTGCAGCTGTAGAAGTGGTACCACTAGCAGGCTGTGCAACTGCAGCGGATGCAAGCTGATATAGAGTAGATATGCGGCTGCGCTTCTGTTGTGGCTGAGCAGAGGAAGAACCTACAACTGGAGTCCTTGCTAGCTGTGAGACTAAGGCTGTGGATTGGGATCTGCATTCAACTGAACAACATGTTCAAGTTCAACTGATGTCTCGATATCTAAATCTAAATCAAGATCCTCATCAGGATCAAACTCCGCTGGACGACTCTCCACTACCCAATTTGATGTTGGATCAATGTCTTCCAACACAATGGGATCTGAATCAGGTCTTTTGTTTAGCAAATGGTTTCGTCTGAGCTAGAGGTTGTATTGGACATAAACTAGATCATTTAACCGTTTTTGATCCAAACGGTTTCTCTTCTTTGTGTTACTTGGGAGCAGGAGCGAAAACAGGAGCGGGAGTGACATTTTTAGAAGCTCCTAGTTTGGGAGCGAATCCCAGAGGAGTTCGACAACCAATGTCACTAACATCAAGGTACATAGAGGGATTGGTGCTCTTGATTAAATATGAGCTCCATACCCTAATACATGACAAAATTCAATGGAAACATTGCAATCCTCCAATCCTGAAATCCTGAAAAACTGATAAGTCTGCTGGATTTTGAATGAAATCTAAAATTCTACTTTCTCCATATGAAATCCAATGAGGTCGAAACCACTCTCAAACATCCTGAGTCATTTCATGGTAATGTTAAAAATTTAAGTAAAAGGATGAAAATGAAGATTAAGGAGAATGTCACTTTTACTTTAAGAATTTAACATTACCATGAAATTTGAATAGCATATCAATAGTAGAGAGCATTTGAGTGTGTTAAATAGGGTTTGGGAGGGGGAATGGACCCCAAATAACATTTAGCTAATTCATAAAACACCTTGAAGTCCAAACCAATCAGCAAACCCCTTAAAATTTCATTAAAATAATGTTAAATCGTTGTTTTAGTGGGTTACGGGCCACTGTTTGTGACTCGGCCGAGTCAGTACGGGAAACGGCCGAGTCAGCCATGACTCGGCCAACCGAGCCGTTTTTCGTACCGAGTCACTTTGGAGGGCAATGAAACGGACCAACTCGGCCGTTTCCGTTTCGAAACGGCCGTTTTTTAAAACTATGGTTGCAAGAGTGATGCAGAGCCAAAGGGGTGATGCAAAGGCTCACGCAGTGCATTCGCTAGCATTTCGAGCCTGCAGAGGGAGACGCAGAGCTAGAGAGGAGCCCACACAGTGACTGCGTCAGCTCTTTGGGCCAACACAAAGCCTGAGAGGTTCGAATCAGTCAGTTGCCGGGGCTGAGGAAGCAGAGCAGATTCGATTTGAGGAGTTGGTGGGACGCTGTTTCTGTTGGTGTAGAAGAATGTCTGTGGAGACAGAGCTAAGGTAGAGGGAGTCACTGCCTTAACAAATTTCTAGCCAAAGAAATCTAGATACGGGTTGCAGCAACAAAGGAGGATTGGAGAGGAAGTGATTCGACAATTGGCAAGAGGATTTCCGTGAAGGAAATCAGGACTCAGAGGGAGTCTAGAGGAGCTTGTTCCTTAGAGGATTTCTAGCGCCAAAGAAATCTAGATCCAAGTCTTGCTAGATTGACAACAGGAGAGGGAGAAGAGAACCAATCCTATTTTTGAGCAGAGATGGCAATGAATGGGTTGAGGGATTAGGACCGATTAGATGGAGCATCCAATTTTGTCATCTAGAAAGTCAGGATCCTGGAAATCCTAGACAAAGATCACATCAAGGACTATGCCTTGAAGGTAGTTGCTGAAACAGTCGACGCTGATTTGTTGAAGAAGTACAAGGAGGCCCAGGCTAAGGCCAAGTGCATGATCCTAGACGGGTCAAAGATCATGTAGTACCACACATTGCTGAGAAGAACACAACAAGGGAGATGTGGGAGGCACTGACCACCTTGTATCAGGGATCTTCCATCCAACAGAAGATGCTATTAGAAAATTAGCTGAGACAGTACCAGATGCAGAAGGGAGAAGAGATCGATCCCTTCCTTCTCAAGCTGCAAGGGATTCGCGACCAATTGCCTTCTGTGGGGTCTAAACCAGAACTTGAGTTCATGGTCAGGATTGCCTTGAATGTAGTCATCGAGGACTGGGAGACCTTTGTTTAAAGTATCTTGGGCAGAGCGACTCTCCCTAGTTGGGAGGAAATGTGGGAAACCCTTCGACAAGAAGAGCCTAGGAGGATGACCAAGACAGGGAGTAGCTGCAAGGGAGCTCAAGTCAAGGAGGAGGAGGAGGATGTAGTGCTTGCATCGTTGGGACACCAAGTGCAGCAGAAGAGGAAGAAGAAGGACATCACCAATGTCAGATGCTTCAATTGTGGGGAACTAGGACGTTATGCCACTCAGTGCCCTCGGAAGAAGGGCAAGGGGGAAGCTTATGAATCAAAGGATGCTCTAGCGAAAGTTGACAAGGAAGGCGAGGATGACGATTGCGCCATGAGTGCTCATGCACCTCTGGAGAAGAGGTGGGGCGATATGGAGTTGTAGTCGAGAGGACTACATGAGGGGTAGGATCCTTGAAGTGCCCAAACTCTTGGATCACATATGGCTATGGGAGCCCCTAACGACAATAGAAAAATGACGGTTGTCGGTTGGAGCGAGGTGTGATGGAGCGATAGTGGCATTGCTAGAGTGCCAAAGTTTGAGGCAATGCGGTGGATGTTGTAGTAGCGCGAGAGGCATAACGAAGTTTGTAGTAGTGCAGTAGTAGCAGAGAGTCAGTACAGATTAGCAACAGAAGTAGCTTCAACATCACGAGGCATCTAGAGTCTAGACTGACCAGCATGTCAGTGTTTGGGTGAGTTTTCAGTTGCTTACTTCGCAACAACTGAGTTGCAGTGCTATGGGCAACATGATGCAACATTTTGAGAGGGAGCTGCAGTACAGATGTAGCAGTGACAGTGGCAGAATCATGGGAAGCTGTACAGGAAGCAGCGGTGCAGTGGATGAAGGGCATCAGAGCAAGCATCAACAACACAGAGGACCGAAGCTGTGGATCAATGTAGTATTTCTGTTGAGAAGTTTTACTAGGGCACATTCCTCGCTAAGAGGGAGTGTTGATTTTGGGTAGCATCAGATGTGCTCTAGCTCCGAATTTTTGTGGATGGGCTTGATTACATGAGATCTCCAGAACCTAGAAATCGTTTGGAGAAATTCCACCCGGATGAGAGTTATTAAAATAATCAATATTTTTAATGGGTTCCTAAGTCTAAACTTAGGAAAATAAAAATATTAATGTGTATTAATAAAAATATGGGTGAGAAGGTTCTAAGTGACGAGGATCAAGCCTATTTTAATCTTAGCCATTGATTAGAGATTAGATCACGATTATTGATTCATCAACAGGAAAAGTATAAGAGGAGGCTTGAGGGTCAGTTGGAGATACACCAAGAGATCAAAGAGTTCGATTTTTCTGGGGCATGGTTTGTTGAGAAAGTCGAGCTAAGTGATCTGAGTTGCAGTGAGGGGTAGTTCGGCAGAGGGACTTTAGTCCAAGGCTGAGGATACATAGCAGAGAGGTAGAGCAACAACAGGAGAGACATCGCAGCTCCAGAGAGGGTGACGTAGAAGCTAGTGGGGCTGATGCAGTCCCTTAGAGGGAATGCTGGGGTTTTTTTGTGGGGCAGAGAGCAGCAGTTCAGCATATCGACTTTTGAGCAAGAGAGGCTCACTGGGAGGGTGACACAACTCCTAAAGGAGGTGACGTAGTTCCAGTGCAGAGCTTGGAGCAGCGATCGCTGCCCAGCACTGGGAACAAAATTGTCATCTGTGGGGTTTGATCATCCAGTTGCTAGAATTGTCAAAATATCTGTCTCCGGATAGAGGAACTTCTGGTAGGTTTATTCTCTGTTGGGTGAGCCGGATTTGGCACCCTAGTTGTATTAAGAAATCTATTTAATAATACAAACCTCTATATGCTACATCGGTTTTCCCAAATTTGGTTTTTCCGGGGACGATTGTCCAAAAATAATGGTGTCGCTTGTGTGATTGTCTCAGTTTATTTCAGTTCATGATTTGTATGTATTTGTAGGATGCGATAGTGTTTTCATCATTGTTTAAGTAATTAAATAACTTGTTAAAAGTAAAGAACAAGTAGGCTATGATAAACCAGTGATTGCAGTAGGATTTCTGATGTGTAGATGCAAAAATTCTTACAGTGCAGCCTCTAGTGGAATAATGCAGCTTCCTGCTGCTGCCTTTGTGGAACTGGAAATCTTCCTCTGGATTCACTGTCTTTGCCCCTCATCGACTCTGCGCCCCCTCTGGCTCTAACTCTTTATGCTAAATCATTGCGACTGAGAAGTTCAATTTTTGCCAAGGAGCTCATCCTCAAGTGTGTCTTGCTCCAACCCCATCGACCTCCTCTTATAATCTCTCATTGGCTCACAAATTACCATGATTAAATCCTCATTAATGACTAAATCATCTTTAAGTTGGTCCATGTGAGTTTTTAGAGAAATTTCACCTTTCTTAATTAATTTCTGTTAATTAATCAATTTTCCTAAGTTAGGCTTAGGAAATATTTATCTATTGATTAATTAATTTAATTGAGCCATCTCTAGGTGTTTTCTTCTGAAACTTTTTGTGGGTTTTGGAGTTCTAGTGTTTCTAAGCCTCTCTGACCAAAGTTGAGACTAGAACACTTGTCCGATGCTACCAAACCATCAAAACGAACATTGTGCTCCTTGATATTTGTACATGTGGCATAAGTGGCACTTATTTTATGTATTTTAAATTGATTAATTAGAGAAGAGGGCCTTTTTCCCTTCCATAGGCTAGGTTAAGGGCTTTTAGTGTGAAAATTTCTAAATCTACACGTCAAAAATCCTATTGCAATCATTGGTTATCATCTCCTACTTGTTATTACATTCAACAAGTTATTTAGTTTATAAGTAGTGATGAAAAACACTACTATAGACTACACTGACATACAAATCATAAACTGAAACAAATATGAGACAAACACACAAGGGACAACGTTATTTTTGGACAAACGTCCCTGGAAAACCCCAATGCGGGAAAATTGGTGCAACAACTTTGAGGGTTTTCTATTAATGAAGCAGTAGTTCTGAATACAACTCTCGATGCCCTCTCGACTATCCAGTTACAAAGATAAAATATACTGGCAGAAATTTAAGTAAGATTACCTCACTTCACCGAGCAAAATCCCTCCGATCCGACAACTAGATTGACTATTCCTGGCCACAACTGCGTTTTCCCTTTGCATTAGCTGTGTGGGCCTGCGTGGAGCACTTTAAGACTCTGCGTCAGCTCTGCGCTTCTTCCTTTGCCTCCTGGAGCTCTGATGTCAACCTTCTTGGCTGATTCTGCTGCTCCCCGACTGAATTCAGACTTCTGCAGGAAACTCTTACCTTGCGCTGGCATTGCATGGGCCCTCCTGGCCCAGCGTTAGCCTCCCTGTTTTGCGCTGCCGCCTCTGGCTTATCTTTGCCTCTCTCTGCTGTGTATTCGGGGACTCAGAGAAGATCCTCCATCCCCAATTATCACTGCCCCTCTGCTGCAACTTAGATCACTAGTTTGATTTTCTCAGCAAACCACGCCCTAGAAAAATCAAACTTATTTGATCACTTGGTTTATCTCCAACTGACCCTCAAGCCTCCTTTATACTTTTCTTGTTGATGAATCAATGACCGAGATTAAGTCCCTAATCAACAACTAAGATTAAAACAGACTTGATCCTCGACTCTTAGAAGCTTCTCACCCATATTTTTATTAATACCCATTAATATTTTTATTTTCCTAAGTTTAGACTTAGGAACCCCATTAAAAATATTTATTATTTTAATAACTCACAATTCGGGTGGAATTTCTCCAAACGACTTCTGGGTCTTCGAGATCTTATGTTTTCTAGCCCCTCCACAAAATTTCGGAGCTAGAGCACATCCGATGCTACCCCAAAATCAACACTCCTTAGCGAGGAATGTGCTCTAACAATACTTTCAACTAGAAGTATCACACTGATCCACGACATCAGTCCTCTGTGCTGCTGATGCTTGGCCTGCTGCCCTTCATCCATTGCACTGCTGCACCTTGTACTGCTAGCATGCTGCCCATGACACTGCCACTGTCACTGCTACATCTATACTGCAACTCCCTCTCAATGTGTTGCATCATGCTGCCCATAGCACTGCGACTGCTAACTGCTACACTGTAACTTAGTTGATGAGAAGTAAGCAACTGAAAAGCCACCCAAAGCGCTGACATCCTGGTCAATCTGGATGCCTCGTGATGCTGAATCTACCTCTACTGCTAATCTGTGCTAACCCTCTGCTGCTATTGCATTGCTGCAATCTTCTCTGTGCCTCCCGCACTGCTACAACCTCCACTGCGTTGCTTCAGACTCTAGCACTCTAGCTCTGCCACTGTTGCTCCATCATCCCTCGCACCAACTGGCTCCCGTTATTCTGCTACTGCCATTAAGGGCTCCCGTAGCTGTATGTGATCCAACAGTTTGGGCACCTCAAGGATCCTGCCCCTATGTAGTCCTCCCTACTATAGCTCTATGTCGCCCCACCTCTTCTCTAGAGGTGCATGAGCACTCATGGCACAATCCTTGTCATCATCCTCCTTGTCAACTTTCACTGGAGCAACCTTGGAGTTAGAAGCCTCTTCCTTGCCCTTCTTCCATGGGCACTGAGTGGCGAAATGTCCTAGTTCCCCACACCTGAAGCATATGACCTTGGATATATCCTTTTTCTTTATTTTCTGCTGCCCATGTTGTCCCAATGATGCGAGAGCTGCATATTCCTCCTCCTTCTTGACCTGAGCTCCTCTACTACTATTCCCTGCCTTGGTCAGCGTCCTGATCTCTTCCTGTTGAAGAGCTGCCCACATCTCCTCCCAGCTAGGGAGAAAAGCTCTGCCCAAGATACTCTGGACAAATGTCTCCCAGTCTTCGGTGACTGCATTCAGGGCAGTCCTAACCATGAACTCAGGATCTGGCGTAGACCCCACGGAAGTCAGCTGGTCTCGAATCCCTTCCAACTTGAGGAGTAAGGGATCGATCTCTTCTCCCTTCTGCATCTGGTACTGTCTCAGTTGATTCTCCAATAGCATCTTCCGTTGAATGGAAGTCCCCTGGTACAAGGTGTTCAGCGTTTCCCACATCTCCCTTGTTGTTTCCTTCTCCGCAATGTGTGGGACCACATGATCTTTGACCCTGTTTAGAATCATGCATTTAGCCTTCGCCTGGGCCTCCTCGTACTTCTTTACCGGATCAACGTCGATCAGAACAACAACTACCTTCAAGGCATAGTCCTTGATGTGATTCTTGTCTAGGACTGCCAGGATCTTGGACTTCCAGATGACAAAATTGGATGCTTCATCCAATTGTCTTGATCCCTTAGTATATTGATTGCCATCTCTGCTCAAACAAGTGTAGGACTGGTTCTCTTCTTGCTCTCTTGCTGCTACTCCAGCAAGACTCGAATCTGGATTTCTTCAGCGCTAGAAATCCTCTAAGGAACAAGCTCCCTAGACTCGCTCTAAGTCCTGATTTCCTTCACGGAAATCCTCCTGCCAAATGTCGAATCACTCCTCTTCAATCCTCCTTTGCTGCTGCTCAACAACTCGGATCTAGATTTCTTTGGCAAGAAATTTGCTAAGGTAGTGACTCCCTCTACCTCGGCTTTGTTTCCTCAGACACTGTTTTGCACCAACAGTAAAAACTTCCCAGTAGCTCCTCAGTTCGAATCTGCATTGCTCCTCCAGCCTCGATAATTGACTGATTTGAGCCTCTTAAGCTTTGCATTGGCCCAGAGAGCTGACGCAGTCACTGCGTGAGCTCCTGTCGGGTACTGTGTCACTCTCTACAGGCTTGAAATGCTGACGTAGGCACTACGTGAGCCTCCAGCCACTTCTCTGGCTATGCGTCACTCCTCCAGCCACTCCTCTGCCTCTGAAACAACTGCAACAAATTCACTGAATCTCCTGGTTGATGTCTTCAATGTCCTATGGTCTGCAATCCTCTGATACCATGTGAAAATTTCTGAATCTACACATCAGAAATCCTACTGCAATCACTGGTTTATTATCTCCTACTTGTTTTACATTCAACAAGTTATTTAGTTTATAAATAGTGATGAAAAACACTACTGCAGACTACACTGACATACATATCATAAGTTGAAACAAATATGAGACACTCAGACAAACACACAAGGGACACCATTATTTTTGGACAAACGTCCCCGAAAAAACCCAATGCGGGAAAATCGGTGCAGCAACTTTGAGGGTTTTCTATTATTAAGTAGTAGTTCTGAATACAACTCTTGATGCCCTCTCGGCTATCCAGTTATAGAGATAAAATATGTTGGCAGAAACCTAAGTGAGATTAGCTCACTTCACCTAGAAAAATCCCTCCGATCGGACAATGGGATTGACTATCCCCGGCTACAACTGTGCTGCCCCTTCACATTAGTTGTGTGGGCTTGTGTGGAGCACTTCGAGACTCTGTGTCAACTTTGTGCTTCCTCCTCTGCCTCCTGTAGCTTTGATGTCAACCTTCTCGGCTGATTATGCTACTCCCCAGTTGAATTCAGACTTCTGCAGGAAGGCAGGTCTTCCCCTATGCTGGCACTGCATCAAGCAATGCCTGGGATCTCCTAGCCCAGCGTCAACCTCCTTGTTCTACGCCGCCTCCTCTGGTTTATCTCCGCCTCTCTCTGCTGTGTATTCCGGGTCTCGGAGAAGATCCTCCAACCCCAACTATCCCTACCCCTCTGCCGCAACTCAGATCACTAGTTCAATTTTCTTAGCAAACCATGCCCCAAAAAGTTGAACTTATTTGATCACTTGGTGTATCTCCAACTGACCCTCAAGCCTCCTCTTATACTTTTCCTGTTGATGAATCAACGAGCGAGATTAAGTCCCTAATCAACGGCTAAGATTAAAACAGACTTGATCCTCGCCTCTTAGAAGCTTCTCACCCATATTTTTATTAATACCCATTAATATTTTTATTTTCCTAGGTTTAGACTTAGGAACCCCATTAAAAATATTAATTATTTTAATAACTCACAATTCGGGTGGAATTTCTTCAGACGAATTCTGGGTCTTCTAGATTTTATGTGTTCTAGCCCCTCCACAAAATTTCGGAGCTAGAGCACATCCGATGCTACCCCAAAATCAACATTTTGTCTAAAAATTTAATATTTTCATGTAAAAGAAGTAATAAAAATTAGAAAGCGACCTTCAAATTGGTCACCTATGAAACCAGGTATTGTATTGAAATTAGATCTGAACCCATTTCTAAGAAAATACATAAAATAATTACTTTTAATGAAAAAAATATTTTTAAGATTCCAAACCATTAGAGACAAATATGTTCATCGATATATCATGTAAGGGTGAATATATCAAATTGGCACCGAGTGCAATACATATCAACAACAAAATACATAACCATTGAGGCTCTAAATGGCCTTCGAAGTTTAAAAACTGTGCTACAAGTTATTGGGCCACTGGCCTACTACCAGTCATTGATCGACATGATCACCTATCAAACTCATTACCATTGTGAGAAATGGGATCATTAGCAGGGGAAAGTCACATGGCTTAGAGTCTTTAGACTCAAATTCCTCAACCTTGTAATATCGTAGGAAAAGCTTAACATGCCTAACCAATGATTTTGGTTTGAGTGAAGGGTTCATCTCCTTAATCTTATAATATGGTAGAAAGAGCTTAACATACCTAACCAATGATTTTGATTTGAGTGAAGGGTGCATTTTTGTTAAGGCCATGGTAGAGGAGTTCAACAATCAATACCATCAACATCAAGATACACAAGGGATTGATGTTCTTGATTATATGCTAATCCCATACCCTCATACATGAGCGAATTCAATGAAAATGTTGCAATCCTACCACCTAAAATCCCGAAAATTATGAATTTTGTTGAATTTTGAGTGGGATACTAAATTCTACTTTCTCCATATGTAGTTCGATAAGGTTGGAATCACTCTCAAACATCTTGAAAAATTAATTGTAATGTAAGAAATTTAAGTAAAATATGATCAAATTTTAGTAATTTAGCATTACAATTGATTTGTAGCATTACTAGGGTTTAGGAGTTAGTTTTTTGTTTGTTTATGGTTTAAGGTTTAGGAGTCAAGTTTTTACGATGTGACTAGTTCGGAACGGGACCTATTGATTTAGATCGGTTTGGACCAATTTGTAATGGTTTGGTACTAAATTGACTGGTTTTATGCCAAATCGGTACAAACAATCCACCAGTTTGGGTTGTTGGCCGATTTGACCCTTGGCCTTATCCAACTAGCTGGTTTGACTAGTTCTGGTGTGCACTAGGCCAAGTTTTAAAACTATGGTTTCTAGTGGAGAACCTTCCCTTGATATTGTTTTAAAATCTTGTTAAAGGACATTGGAGGATCTTCTAGTGTTAGTAGTTGACAACCTTAGTTATCATCCGGTAAGAGGATCTCCTAAAGTTAGTAGTGTACAACCTTAGGGATAACCCAATATCAATTCTTTGCCTTCTTCAACAGAAACTTGGTTGAACCCATGTCCCTAGTGAAAAGACACTAGTCACCAGTCCTCTTGTTGTGTTTCATACTCTAAATTCTTTCACAACCATTTTGCTGGGTTTACTCTTCACATCACCTTGAGTTGCGTTGCTATAAAACACTAGCAATCCTAAGCAAGGGAAGCCCCCCTTGAGTTAGAGAGCCAACTTGAAGTGTAGAAGAGGGTTGGTGAGGTGACAGCGCCCCCCCTCATAGCTTCACTTGGATTGCACTTAATATTTGGGACTTTATCTCTATATGTGCGAGGTTGTGTGATAACAAGAACAACATCCTTTGAAAACAATATATAAAAGTAATAACATAATAATACATCAATATATAAAACATAAATAATAAAATTTGCACTACTATGGTGCCCCTTAACAAGTTGCGACACAAGTTGATTAGTTGACACAACTCATATAACTTGGACTTTTGAGCCCTTAGATGGCCTTTTACTTCGAGCATTTCCTCTCAATTTTGACATGTTCACTATTCAGGCAAGACGTCTTTGACATGCTCGTTGTATCCTTGTATTTGTTGAGGGTAAATGGGTCATTATTTCCCCATGATGGAACATATCTGTGAAATTTCTTCTTATGGGAGATAGAGATTGAGGAGCACTTTATCTTTAGGTGTTCTATGTATTATGAGATTAGAGGGAGGTTTCATTATCTCAATAGGGGCTTTAATAAATCCTTGTCAACATTCACTAGTTACCTTGTTTATGCCAACCATCCCTAGTTACCCTGATTAGTAGTGCCTTGTCTTGTACATTAGAGAGTCTTTTATGCTCAAGTGACATTTACTTCAGTGCTCTTCTGTGATAGTTACATATATTATCTCCTTTCACCTAATCCAGGACACTTGGGGCCAAAGCTCTTTGTAGCTATTGAGTTGGACAACACTAGGACCATAGGACCATTTGAAAATTGACACTGCTCTAGTCCACACCACTCATGTTCTGAACTATACCAATTGAGGGCACACTTAGGAGGACCAAATTCCCTCAGGAGTGCCACCATCATGGTGGGGCACTTGATTAGAGATGTGTTACCAACTTCTCTCTTGTAAGAGTTCTTTGGCCTTGGATGCTAGAAGAGCCACTACTACTTCTTTAGTATCTACCTCCACCATTGAAAGGGGGTTCTTCATGTCACCCAGGGTCCATCTCCAAGAATCTATTAGTCCAGGCTATTCCCATGGTGACATTATTTGACAGGCACCTGCTGTTGAAATTGACATTTCTGAATTAGATGAGAAGTGATGGCTCCCTCCTCCTTTGGTGGTGGCTGACGTTATTCGAATGGCATGTCTCTTTGCTATTCCTTGTCCACTCTTGAGGGCCACTTTTGTGTTATAGCCAGCAAATTTATATGTTGCATGTGTTTTGGGTCATTCATTCATGCTATATTTTGAAGTGACACTAAAAGGTTGGAGGGGCTGCAACATGTATCCCCTTTTTTATACACTGGATGTACTTTATTGCCCCTTCGACCTATTTTGATATTTCAAGTACATTAATGTGAATTTCAATTGCAGTGTCTTCGCTGACTGTATTATAATTTACCAAACCTATAAAGCCCAAAGTCATTTTTGCACAATTTCCTATAAGTAAATATGGTTGTTTTAAGCTGGATGGAAAAGAGGTTGAATCCTTTAGGAACTAGAGTTGCTGTGGAATATGTTAACTGTTTTCTTGTGCACTCTCTAAATAGAAGGGTGGAATAATTGTAATCTTTATCAATAGCCTGGAAAGTCTGTTCTTTATGATTGATATGTCATTCAGACAGGCCATGTAAATTATGAAATAAAGTATTTGCATAATTCGGTCTCAGTGATGATAGAGTAGCTTGTAAATATTTTTGCTAGAGGTAATGAAATATCTGGTTACTGTTTTGATGTAAAAATATCCCACATATTGACAGGCATCTCGCTTTGTTCAAGATATCTACATATTTTTTGAAGTTTCTTTGAATATGTAATATTGATGTCAATTTGCATTTTCTTCAACTCTTTAGCTGGAAATCAGCATGTTGACAAAATCATTTTTTGGACGATTTTCTCTGCCAATAAAAGAAAGTGGTCATTGAAGTATTTCAAGAGATTATGTGGTGGCTTGACACATTATTATTTATTATGTAAGGATTTTGGAGTTTTGATTATGTAGTATTGATGCTAGTTTGCATTTTCATCAACTTAGCTGGAAATCAGTATGCCGACAAAATTCTTTGTGGATAATTGTGTGTATGTCAATAAAAGAAAGTGGTCATTGAAGTATTCCAAGAGATTATGTGGTGGCTTGACACTATTATTTTTTATTATGTAAGGATATAGTTATGTGATAGAACTAGAATATTGTTTATATGATATATTTTTGTGCTATCTTAAACCTACGCATGTTGTAAGTGCATGCAACTCCTTATATGTAAGTTTTGCAACATGCCTTTTAGTATTATTCCTAGATGGGTTAAATTGGTGCAGAGAAGCAAAACCTAAGCTTGATTTTCCTTTTTTTTGCTGCTTTCTCTTGTAGGGGTACTTCTGGCTTCCAGAAGAAGCTAAATCTAAGCACAACGTGAAGACTGTGAATGTCAGCATTTCTGCTCAAAATTTCTGCTTTGGCAACAGGTTCTTATTTCCAATCCTTGTTTTTTCCTGAGTCTTCTTGCAGAATTTTCCATGTCTGTTATGTAGTTAAATTTTATTTTATAAGATTATTTATAATAATTTGTTATATTTAAATGCTACTATTGTAAAAAAATTTGTTGTAAAAATATGAATCCCAAATTCAATATCACTCTATTGGGAAAACTTACATGCTTATGGTTTGCAACTAATGAATTTGTGATCTATTTGCAATGTAGTCTTGCTTATGAGCTTTAAGTGATTCATTATTATCACTCTTCAAGCTGAAACATACAAAACTTACCTCAATAATGCCCAACATCTCAGTCATAACCCGAATTCATTAGTTCAAAATAATTAGAATATGAGGAATAATTTCAAGCACATATGGAATTGTAAGTTTAAGCAAATGATGGTGCAAGTAGATGGCATCTTGTTTATGTTCAAGGATTCATCTTGAGCATCAATCATTCCTCAAGTGTAACTCTACATTACCAACATCTTCTACTATACAAGGGATTGTATTAATCTCTACCTCTCAATCCAAATTTACAAGAGTGTAAGGCATTCAATTTCATTTTCATGACTCTATATTTTAAAGCTTTTGAAGCAAGGAGAGAATCTTATCTACTGAGTTAACGCCCAAATGAATTTTGTTTCTTCAAAATTCAATTTGATTTGTTGACATTGATGGCTCATGGATACAGTAGTGCATATTGTCATTCATAGTTTGTGGATTTGTTATAAAATGAACTTATCATTAAGAGTTCATCATTCAGCATTTGATTGTTCATGAATGGTCAACGGTCACATGTTTTTGAATGCTTAGATAAGATAATATAATTGTATTAATGTTCGAAAAATGACCACTAAAGTAGTTCAATGGGATTGTTAGGTACAATATGTCCATACAGAGTGGGAGCATTAACATGGATCCTATATAAATTTAAGATGCAGAATGTAAAATAATAGTTTAACCTAGATCTTGGAAAGTCAACTCTAAAGATGGAGAGACAATCCATGAGAGAGATGTACAAGTCAGTGGATCTAGAATCTATGATGCTAGTGTTACCATTCTATGCTTGACCATTATAACTATGTCTCCTAACATCCGAGGAAAAATGGAGGAAGCTCAAAACAGATATTTGTTTGGAAGAAGAACTAGAAAAGCAATTGGATTGAATATAGCTATGCTGCTACTTGGAAAGGAGAGCTTGTTGTTGTGGTCTAGAAGATATCATCTGCCTAGAAGTCTATCTACTAATATGAGGTCTAGATTGGGAATGCTTCTAGGGTCTCACAGAAGTAAAATAGTGCTTCGAGTTTGCACTAACTAGGGTTAGGGAAATTATTGTTATCCATTTGTTGTTTGGTACCTCTAGTATATGGAATCACCATAAAAAAAGGAAGTGATATGTTGGGTGGGAGCTAGTCTAGGATGTGATATCGTTGGAGGATGAGAGAACAAAGATGGATGGCCTCTTGCATGTATAAGGCTAGCCATCACTGATCAAAGCACTTGAAGAAACTACCAAGTGTTTGGGGGTCTTTGAAAAGATAGTGGAAATGTCCTCAGATTCTGTAGGAAGTGACGCAACAGAAGATGATGTGCTCCTGAATCTCCACCTTTCAGATATGGTATAGTTGGATCCTATTTGATCGGTTAATCAGGTGGTCCATCTCAATTTGTAGTTGATGAGCACCCACTCTGAATTAGCCCAAGGGGATGCGAAGAGTGTGCATCCATTGACAAAGTGTGTAATGGGGATTGGATAGGGTTCTTGTAGTTACCTATTTTCATGGATTGGTACACATGCATATTGGTTCATAGCTACATAGGGTTCTTTAGTACAATAGGTTCTCGATGCTTGCATTTAGGGTGCAATGCTTTGAGAAAGCATGGGGATTCGAAGATTTCAAGAGGTTAAAATACTGAATTTTCAATATTTGCATTTTTTTGGAATTTTTTTATTTCTTGAAAATTCATCCTTTCGAAGTTTGATCATATTTTTGGGTACTCTTTATAGAGATATCCAAGGGGTCCAAACTTGGTGATAATTGGAGAAGGCCAAATTTTGTTCAAATTTGGCTTGTTGACCAAGCAATCTCTTGGGGTTATGTGCTTTCAAAATAATTGTAATTTTAGATGCCCATTATTGAGGACAACTTATGGTTGAAGTTGGTGACCATCAAACTGAAATTTTGGTAAAAAATTTAGGCTTTTGGATTTCAAGATTTCGTCATATTTTCTAGTACCCTTTATGGTGAATAATGTGGGCTTAAAATTTCTAGTGATTTTGAGAATGTCTTGAAAATATAGTTAGAATTATGGTTTATGTAGGTTTTAGAAGTAGGAGTGGCCTCGTGATTATATTTTCCTATTTAACATGATGATATTTTGACCAAGTCATGTATCCCTTGTTTAATACGTAGTTCTAGGAATCTTGTAGTAGTTGAGAGATTGCTTAGAGAACAAGCTACTTTCTCAACAAGTAATTGACATGTGATCTATTTCTAGACAACATGCCCTATTTTTGAGTTTGCTTGTGGTGGATATCAAGATAAATTTTCGATTGACTTGTATTCCAACCAAACTTTTTGCCAAGTTGATTTGGTGATTAAGCAAAGCATTTAGGTAGGAAAGTGGATTTCTTGAGGTGTCATTCTCTTCTAGTTTTGGCTTCTCATGTTCTATCATCAACAAGATAGAGGTGTGCCCTACTCATAAGGTGTTAAGTGGACTTGACTTGCACATCACTCCATTTCGTTTTTGTTCAATTCAATTGAGTTTTAGTTCATGCACAAACTGGCTGATTCTTTTGGAGTTGCTTGTCCTTGAAGTATAATTTATTGAAGGAAAGGAGTTCCATCCTCATTCCAAGTCTTAGAATCACTACTTTTTGAGTAAAGATTACAAAGAACAACTCATTACAAAATCCTATCTTGACATTTTGGAATCTTGAAATTTGTTGAGTCTATTGAAATTTGGATGGGATGTGAAATTCTATTTTCTTCACATGTGGTTTGGTAGTGTTGGAACCCGTGTTAAACATCTTGGAACAATTAATGATAATATTAAAAAAATAAGTTGAAGAGTAAAAAGGGAAATACAAAGGTAAATAAAAACTTTTACTTGAATAATTTTATATTGTCATTCTAGTTGCTCTTTGAGGTTGGTTTGTGTCAAGAAAATATCTATATTGGACTTCTAGAGGTTTGCTCTCCTTGTAAAACTTTTAATTTGACTTTTCTGTTGAAAATGTAACTAGTGTTGGGCTTCATAATGTAAATTTTCATATTTAATAAATTGACTATTTTTTACTATCATGCTCCTTTTCATGCTAAGATTTATTTATTTTTCAAGCATGGGTTTCATGCTCAAGTCAAATTATTATTTTATTCAAGCATGTTCTTTATACTCATTATTATTTGTATTGGTCAAATTCAAAGGCTTATTCATAGCCTAGAAAGAGAATTCTCAAAAGGTGTAATTTTGGTCAAATTCATCTCAAGAAGCCAAGTCGGACTTGCCTAGGAAGAGACATCTATTCGAATCCCTTTGGACAAGTATAAATAAAGGATGAGTTGAGCTCATTTGGAGACATGAATTTGTATCATTCGATCATCTATTCTTTTGAAACAGAGCGAAGAAGGAGAACAATGTCAAGGAAAGAAAGGGGAGGCCAAAATTTGATCTATCTAAAGCTTGCACGTGTAAAGGAGAAAATTTTCTTGAGCTCGCACATGTGGAAATTTTGCTATGACAAGTCTCTTGTTGAAGTTTGTTCTTGTTGTTGTACATGTTGCTAGTCTTGTTATTGTTGATGGACTTGTTGCTGAAAGAATATTTGGAAGGAGGGCTTGACTTGGCATCTTCAAGGTTGGATTCTTGTCTTGGTCTTGGGTCTTGGATATCTCACTTTGATCTGATTCTATAAGAAGATGATTTTTTTTGGGTTTTCCCCCTTGTGGGGTTTTTGCCTGGCTTGGAGCCTACATCTTTGTGTCCTTTGTTTCTTGTGATCTTCATGTTTTATATATTTTGATAATTGCTTGATGAAGATAACATAATAAAAAGAATAAGAAGCCAACAAACATTCACAAGTAATTATCATGTAAGAGAAATCAACCCTAATATGCAAGCAACATGATTTCTCAACATGGAATTAAAGCTAAGGTTAAAGGATGGAATTTTGAAGGTCACATTTTATTGGCATTTTTGAAGTAGGCTCATCATCGTTGTAGCAGTTATCACTCCTTTAAAGAAGATCATTATCATTGCAAAAGATCTGAAGTCGGCAACATCAAAAAGGTCCGAAACTTATATTGCTCCTAGGTCTATTCTCTATTTCGAATTCGAGCTCAAGATGACATCTATTTGTATGGAAGACCTAAGCTTATTAACTAAAGTATTGCTACCCAAGATATAGTTCAAGACCAAGTTCTAGAAAGAATATATGCACTCACTCAACTATCAAAGCCCTAGACAGAAAATATGAACCTGTGGAAGCCTACTTCTAAAAGATCCGAACCTAAGCAGAGATAGTTGTGACAAAGAATGATTTTCTTATGGAATACATTTCCTTGTTGATGGTCGCTTGAAGATCAACTCCTTAAGGGATTACACTGTATTCAAGGCATCTAAGTTTTAAGGCTACACACATAAAAACAAGTTTCAATGGCATCTTCTATCTATACGACTTGAGTTCCTAAGATACATATCTCTTTGTAATAAGAGCTATAGCATAAGGACCTGTGACAATGTCTCTATGTAATACAAACTTGTAATGTACCTATGTTAGATGAGATATGAGCGAACAAGAACATGACATCCAAGGATCCCAGCATACTGTGACGTTATTCTTCTACAACTTGAATCAAGATCTATGATACTTCTCTGAAGCAATGCAAGTTAAGAGACAAGCATCCAAACCTCACTGTGACATTATATTGCAATGGCATCTAAGACCCTTTATGGCACTATGACTATATACAAATTTCGAATTTATATACCCGAGGAATGAGAAATACCAAAATAATCGAAAGGCATATCCTTGTGAACTCGACAAAACAAATTATCAATACTATATCTCCTTGTAGAAAAAATTCTATATCTGAAGATTATTGAAGCCTATATCTGTGATATGAAGCAATCATGCTTTTGAGGCCTCCTATACATTACGAAAGGAAACAATGCGAATTTTTGCAACATATTTACCAATATTGATGCGATTTCCAGTGAGACATCTTCCTGTAGTAAAGCATACCTTTCATGGCATCTATATCTTTGTGATGTGGCAAACTATCTCTATGGACAAATTGATGATGACAAAATTCTCTGTGGCAAAGGCATTGTATACAAGGACCCAAGGGATAGTGTAGTCATCATTGTATGATCCAAGATATCTTTATTGATGTGAAGTCCTGAGCTACATTGGAAGCCTTCTTATGGAATAAAAAGAGTTTGCTTGAGAGAACCTGATATGAAAGATAGAACAAAGATCTATGAGGTAGCCGTACTATACACAAAATAGGGACGTTGCAAAGTTTGTTATATCGTTGGACATAGTTTGAGACATGTATAATGGCTTGATGCCCATTGAGAACTAGAAATGACCTTGCAAAAGATAGACCTAAGACTTGTGACAATTTTGAAGGCCAAAACTGAAAGAACTGTGACAACATGAGAGACAAAGGATTTTATCTCTATGGTTCAATAGCTGAAGGTCTGAGGAAAATACGACATGAAAATTGAAGAAATGTCAAAAGACCACATCGTTGCAAGGACTAGGTAAGGTCAAAAGAGGTATGCATCATTATTGTTCATTTTGTAATTGTTTGTGCATATAATGCTAAGTCTTCTAGATCATGGTTAATGATCTTATGCACTTTTGAAAAATTAGTGTCAAGACCTATGAAGATATGTTAGAGTCTGTCAATATAGCATTTGAAGTATAATCTTGCATATAAAGACTAGGTCTTTATGATCAAAGAATGAAATCTATGATATAAAAGGCTTGTCAATAAAGTCTGTAGGTTTTGCAACTAACCATTAGTATGCTTGTATAATTCTTGAATGGCAGGTTTTGAAGACTTTGGTATCTAGGGTTTGTAAATCCTAGCATAGTTTTGGTAAAAGAAGAACCCTAGGAACAAAACCCTATCTAAGGTAGACCTAACCCTTGTTAATAATGACATCATGCTAATGCGATAACAAGGTTGGTGAACAGGTTTGAGATTAAGATGGAGCTAACCCTTAAAAAGAGAAGTACTCTACATCTCCTTGATTACTACTTATGCCACTGTCTTTGTACTCTGTCTCTTTGTTCTTTCATAACTCTTTTGGCCAAGGTTGCAGGTGAATTGAAGAACTACCTAAGATTGACTAACAGTTAGAAGAATTGGAAGAACGTGGCAGAGCATGAAGATTAAGAAGGGAGAAGAAATCGATTAGAAGTTCACCTACCTAAGCTGGAAAGAGGGTGCTCTGGTTGGTTTGATACATTATAGGTTGACAATATTGATGCTGATAAAGATACTATTGGTGCTTAGGAGTTGATATAATTTCTTGAAAAATGTGAAGGAAGTAATATCAACTCCAGAGGGAGCTAGAGGCAAAAATTGAAATAGAAAATCTTACAACTTGAAGTTTGGAGCAAGATCGATGAGATTCAACAATGTTAAGAAGAAGTAAATTCCCGATGAAGTAAATGTGGCAATTGGTACAGTGAGTTTTGAAGTAGAATTCTGTTGCAATACAAAGAAAGAAAATGTGAAGGATTGTGTAATCGATTGCGAGGAAGCTTGGCTCCATAAGGCATTTGATGAACTAATTGATGACACTTTGGATTCAATATGAAGATTGTCAAAGAACCAAGAAGAGGTCGAGGTGTTTTATGATTCGAGAGTATGATATAGATGAGAGCCGAGAAGCTACAACTAGATCTCCACGGAAGAACAAGTAGATGATGTATTGATGTAGAATGAGACAAGTTGAGGCTTGTGGTTATGTCTCCTTGTTTGAGAGGGAGTGATGGTGGAAACCATATTCTCCATGTGTCATGCACTATGGCCAGGATTAACAACCGTAAGCCTAGTGAAGGCACTGGTAGGGAGAATAGAGGATTGGATAAGCATCTGGGATCAATACTCCTTGAGGAATGGTATTCAAGATAGGAGTGGTCTCGAGGGCCGATACTCTTTGAGGATAGGGTATCCAACATAAGAGTAGTCTTGATGATAGATATTCTTTAAGGATTGAGAATCCAAGATAAGAATAGTCCTGTGAGGACATATCTGGTGAACATCCAGATGGGGTATGTGCCTGGAAAGAGGCAGTGGTGGTGTCCAAATTTATGCCTCACAACACTGTGCTTTGATCTAGCGGGGAAGCCTTGCTATGTTTGACAATGTTGGTTATGATGATGATGATTCTTATCAATCCAAACTCTTCCTTTGAGAATATTTCAATTTGAGAGTATCCTAGTATCCTGTTGTGTCATTATGAATACCTCCCTATTTAAGAGGGAGTGTTGAAAATGTAACTAGTGTTGGTCTTCATAATGTAAATTATCATAATTAATAAACTAATTATTTTTACTAGCATGCTCTTGCTAATATTTATTTATTTTTCAAGCACGGGTTTCATGCTCAAGTCAAATTATTATTTTATTCAAGCATGTTCTTTACGCTCATTATTATTTGTATTGGTCAAAGTAAAAGGCATATTCATAGCCTAGAAAGAGAATTCTCAAAAGATGCAATTTGGGTCAAATTCATCTCAAGAAGCCAAATCAGGCCTGCTTGTCAAGTCGGTCCTGACCACAACCTAGGAAGAGACATCTATTCGAACCCATCTAGACAGGTATGAATAAAGGATGAGTTGAGTTCATTTGGAAACATGAATTTGTGTCATCTGATCATCTATTCTTCTGAAACGGAGCGAGGAACGAGAGCAAGGTCAAGGAAAGAAAGGGGAGGTCGAAATTTGATCTGTCTAAAGCTTGCACGTATAAAGGAGAAAGTTTTCTTGAGCTCACACATGTGGAAATTTTGCTATGACAAGTCTCTTGTTGAAGTTTGTTCTTGTTGATGTACATGTTGTTGGTCTCGTTACTATTGATGGACTTGTTGCTGAAAGAATATATGGAAGGAGGGCTTGACTTGGCATCTTGAAGGTTGGAGTCTTGTCTTGGTCTTGAATCTTGGATATCTCACTTTGATTTGATTCTATAAGAAGAGGATTTTTTTTTTTTTTTTTGGTTTTTCCCTTGTGGGGTTTTTGCCCTAACTTGGAGCCAACAAACATTCACAAGTAATTATCATGTAAGAGAAATCAACCCTAATATGCAAGCAACATGGTTTCTCAACATTTTCAACTGATGCATGAGATCCCTATTTGAAAAAAGGTGCTCCACTTGGTTTATTATTGGCGGAGTCTTGTCTTGGTCTTGAATCTTGGATATCTCACTTTGATTTGATTCTATAAGAAGAGGATTTTTTTTTTTTTTTTTGGTTTTTCCCTTGTGGGGTTTTTGCCCTAACTTGGAGCCAACAAACATTCACAAGTAATTATCATGTAAGAGAAATCAACCCTAATATGCAAGCAACATGGTTTCTCAACATTTTCAACTGATGCATGAGATCCCTATTTGAAAAAAGGTGCTCCACTTGGTTTATTATTGGCGGATTCTCTTTATATTTTCACTTTCTTTTTTAAGTATTAGGATGACGTGCCATTGCGTCTATCTTTGATAGTTGCATGAGCTCTTTTTAGAGTTATGAAAGTACCCCACTTGGGTTATTCTTGAAATCTGGGCCTAGTCCTATTATTAGACATGGTCCATATTTGATTTGCTTCCATTCTTGATCTCCTCCTCTCTTAGATATTCTCTTCTCTAGATAAGAGAGTGCAAGCATAGGAGGAAACAACTTGTGTCTTAATTCATTTTGTTTCCCTGCTATCACTCTACTTCGTTTAGATCTAGTTGTTGACATCATGGATTTGTGTTTCATGTAGTAGTTGGATTTTTCACATCAAATATGATAGTTGTACTTCACCTTGTGTGAAGAAGTTGTAAGGGCGTGATGTGTTTCCCCTAGTTGGAACTTCCTACTTTTGATTGGTTTGAGTTTTAAAGGCCCTTACATTCTTTTGAAGACCATTTCATGATTAATTGTATGTAAGAATCATTATCTTTCTGCATTGCTTTTACTTGTTCTTATTTTGATTTCTTAGAGTATTGAACTTGTAGTGTTCAGGCAATTTTTGTTTGCCCTTAAGTTTTATTTTATGACATTGGTTAACTCCATTTTAAGGAGGATGCACTGATCACTTTAGATCTTAGTGGATTATATGTTGGAAATATTGTTGTCATCGATGTCAAAGACATGGGGAGACTACAAATGCCGATGATAAAGATTGCAAGATGGAGATGGTTGGAACTATTGTTTTTGGACTTTTGATGCCCAGTTTGGACACCCTATCTTTGAAGAACCTAGCTCGAAAGAGGGCGTAGGATATATGGTTGAAAAGATTATTCCAAGACCTTTCCAATGATATATGGCACTTCCTCTAACTCCATAGGAGTGAGGAGATATGAAAGATTTTGTCGGGGCCGCCCAACTAGAAAGTAGAGGTCGACCCACCTAGTTTTATAAGTCGACCTCATAAGTGAACTCAAAAACACTATAAATAAATGATAAATGAGCCATTTGAAGTGTACCCAAGCAAGAAGATTAAGCACAAGTGTGCAAAAGAGATTTGAGGTGCACAAGAGGAGTTGGGGAGTATTCTTGGGGCTTAAAGGTGCACAAGAGGAATTTGAGGAGTTTTCTTGGAGTGTTAAGGGTATGCTATGAAGGACTAAGGTTGTGATGCTATGAAGTGCACTAGTCTGGGATTATATTATGGGTAGTGATACTATGAGGTTCACACGGGCATGAAGGCTAAATTTGACTAGGGTTTGAAGCTATGTTTCGGGTATGGAGTAAGGAGAGACACTGGATGATGAAATTTAAGGGTATGATGATGTTGTGAAATGCATAAAGTATAAAGCATGAAGTAATATGTGTATGAAGACCTTAGGTTGGTGCCTATATAGCTCTTGCTAAGTTGGTGCTTAGCCAAGGAGTTTGGTGTCCGCAGTAGGTTGGTGCCTACACAATATGTTGTTGAGTTGGTGCTCAGCTAAGGATATTGGCGTCTCTAATAGGTTAATGCCTACAAGCTTGGTAATAGTAAGTTGGTGTCTACAAACATTTATAAAGATAAGTTTTTGTGGTTTTCTCTCGCAAGGGTTTCCATGCTAAACTTTGTGCATTGTGATTTGAGTTTACATGCATTTAATGTTTTGAAGTTAATGAATGATTGATGAATGCTCATTTAAAAAAAGGATCTTATACTGATTCACCTGCCCCTCTTAGTATAAGCCTAAGTTCAACAATTGGTATGAGAGCAAGTTCCTTCAAAAACAATCTAACTGTTAGAAGGTAGATTTTGGGAGCACACTTGACCGATCAAGAAGGTTTCTCTACAAGTAGAGCCCCATTGTTTGACGGAAAATACTTTGCATTTTGTAGTATAAGGATGTGGATTGTTGCCACAAAATCTCGCAGACCTTGTGCAAAGCTTCACTGGGCGAGGGCTAGACCTTATGGCTGCAGGAGAAAGTGTTAATTTTAGGTATGTTCTATGCTTAGAGCAATTTATTTCAATTTTCACAGTTAGCTCAATATCTTTTCCAGATTAGCAATCACATCAGCATTAAAGTAAACTGCAGATAGAACATAAACATAAATTGCAGAAGACAAGCCAAGACAAGAGGACACAAGATGTGGCGCTAGCCAGGGACAAACCCCAATGTGGGGAAACCCTTGATCAATTCTTCTTATATGTTCTTCAATAGTTCAACAGAGAGAGAGAGACGTTTACAACAGAAGTCAACACTTTGACTTATCTAGATAAGAGCATAGATCATCTCTAAGAAGATGATACATGAGATCAGTTGAAGACATGCTGCTTCAACTGATTCTCTAAGGTGACTCCTTCACCTATCGTTGTGCTGCATTTCGTCATCATGCTGCACCCATCATCACTATGCTGCATCTCATCACGCTTCATTAATCATGACTGTACCCATCATTGTATTGCATTATGTGCCATTGCTGCACCATGTTGCCATACTGACCTATGTGTTGGCTGCACTTTGCTTGCTTTTTGTCTCTTGCTTGCTTGTTGCCCCTAGCATGCTTGTTGTCCTTAGCATGCTTGCTGTTGCAAGCTAGCTGTCCCTTGCATGCTATCTGTAATATTGCATGCTTGGTGTATTTGCTGCTAAGTAGCATACAATTGTCCCAATGTTAGTTAGTTGTCCCTTGCATGCTGCTTTCCTTCGTAGACAGATGCTCTGGCTATTTCGACAATTCCCGACAGTTCCAGCTGTTCCGGCTTTTCCTGACAGTTCCCGGCAGTTTCTGCAGTTCCGGCTGTTCCCGGAAGTTCCAACAGTTCTGGCAGTTTCGGCTGTTCCCGGTAGTTTCGGTTTTTGCCCTCTGCATCAGCTTTCCTGCCTATTCTGGCAGTTCCGGCAATTCCGACATTTCCGACAATTCCAACTATTCTTGGCAGTTCCGGCTTTTCTCGGTAGTTTGGGCAATTCTCGGCAGTTTCGACTTTTCCCGGCAGTTCCGACAATTCCTGGCAGTTCCAGGTTCTGCCCTCTGCGTCAACTTTCCCAGCTGTTTCGACAGTTCCCGACAGTTCTGGCTATTCCTGGCAGTTCCGACAGTTCCGGCTTTTCCTAGCAGTTCCGGCTTTTCCCGGTAGTTCCAGCTTTTCTCGGTAGTTCCAAAAGTTCCGACAGTTCTGGCTTTTCCTGGCAGTGCCGGCTATTCTCGGCAATTCTCAGCAGTTCCGACTATTCCCAGCAGTTCCCGGCAGTTCCGACAGTTCCGACTTTTCTCGGCAGTTCCGACAGTTTCGACAATTTTCACTATTCCCGACAGTTCTGGCAGTTTCGGCTATTCTCGGAGTTCCCAACAATTCTAGCTTTTCTCGACAGTTCCGGCTTCTGCCCTCTAGATTAGGGTAGCGTTATCCCTTAGGATCTCTCCTCCTACTAAAACCCAAAGACAAGTAGAGAGGAAGAGATCCCAAGTGTGTTGAAATGACTTGAAGGCCACCTCTATTTATACTTAAAACGTTGAGCACATGTGGGGTTTATTTGGTTGCTAGCTGACCTTGACAAATTGTCCCATAACACAAATAAATTCATATCTCCATGAATACTTATCGGAATCGAATCATATTTAGATCAATCCTACACCTCTCGATGGGAGGGATCCAAGAAAAATATCAGCTTCCATTAATAAGATGACCCACATGGACTTTGGCCCTAGTTGCCAATTTTAATAGAAAGTGTTGCCACTCTCACATCAACAATCTTTCTGTTGATTTTTAGTGGCTTTTGACCACAAGGGAGGTTTCCCTAAATCACCTAAAGGATACTCTAATGCTATGGACCAAGGTGATGAATAAGAGGTCCTTAATATGGCATAGAGTATTGGCAGAACCTAGAAAGGCTAAGATGTTATATGAGTGGTGACTAAGACAGATATTGAGGTGGAGAATATAGTCCAAGGAAATTTGTAGCAGCATTTAGAGATGTGGATGTTGCCCAATGATTGCAAGGGTGGGTTTGGATAATTGTCACCCAAAAGATAGTGATGGAGGTACAACAATGGTGTATATCGATTAATTTCTTTGTAAATATAAATAGGGGTATTAAATTACGGGTTTAAAATGCAGGTGTAAGATTCATAGTTTAAAAAATGAAGCAAATTAACATGTGAGACATGGAATTTTAGAAGCCAACAATATGGCGACATGCATGAAAATATGTAAGTGTATATATTGAATTCAGAAAACAAATTTTGGCTTACAACACTTATGTTAGATTGGGAATAAGTAAAGGCCTAAGGGGTAGGTTAGAAGAGTATTTGCAAGGAACACTTTTGGCCTGTATAGCGGGTTTTGTTCCTCTAGCAAAGCTACAGTTTCTGTAGTATGAGATTGATGGCAGATTTGTAAAGAGGAGTGGCATAATGGCAGGAGGAGAGCAACGATAGTCAATTGCATGTTGTCATTCATTAAGGCTTGTCGATTTTTTGTTGAGGGGGACTATTAGAATATTCATATGTCTATGAGTGTATTATAATAATATCAACAAATAAATATATGTATACACAATGTGTTGGTATTCTAATGTTAAGTATTCATAACATGTTACTTACATGTAATTAATATTAGTGTTAGGTGCTTTAACCACCATAATTGTAATAGGGTGCTATAAATTATATAACAAGACACGGTATATTTGGGAGCAATGTTGACAATATTGGCGATATATCACCGATATTCGGAAATATCGCGATATTTTCAGGGAACCGAAATATCGCCGAGAATATATCACGATATTTTTGCTCCCTGAAAATATCGTGATATTTCTGAGATATCACCGATATCTCGCGATATTTTCGCTCCCCAAAAATATCACGATATTTCTGAGATATCGTCGATATCTTGCGATATTTTCGCTCCCCGAAAATATCGCGATATTTCTGAGATATCGCCGATATCTCGCGAAAATATTGCACGACAATAGGAAAAATCGGCGGTCCGGCTGGGCCGTGCCTAGAAAAGGGAAAATTCTTTTTTATTTTTGCTCATTTTGGTTTTCTAAGTGTTGGAGAAGGAAGGGGAAAGCGTTGTGTTAGTTGTCAAGGAGGAATTGAGGATTGAAGAGCCATTATCGCCACCAACTACGGATTTTTTATTGATCAAAGATTGAAGAACAGTGAGACAAACTTCATTTCTTCCATTAACAGGTATGTTCTTAAAAACCCCTATGTTAATGATTTTTTTCATAGATTTAGGGTTATTCTTGCTTGCCTCTTTGCCTACCAACATTTTTTTTTTTGTTCTTCCATTTGCTATGATTTTCATGCCCATGAGCCAATGCAAGGGTTTTCCCCATATTTGGACAACAAGTTTCGTTTTTTTTTTCAACTTTCTTATGCATCCTCTTATTGCCATTTTTCATTCACATCGCAAATAATGTAGTATATATACATATATTTTAATGAGGTGGTTATTACTTATTATTTTTTGTGTTGGGGGGTTTAATGCCAATTTTTTGTTTTTTTGGTGCCCTAGGTTTGAATTAGTTCACTACAAATATGCCAAAAGCCTTGGACCCATTTTGGGAGTATGGGGAGCCTAATGGTGGGACAAATCGAGCATATCTATCATGCAAATTGTGTGGGACCAAGATGTCAGGAGGGATTACGTGATTGAAATACCATCTGGCTAGACTCCCTGAACATGATGTAATGCCTTGTATGGTTTCTAGTGCGGAGGTTATACAAAATGCTCTTGAAACAATTGATGAAAAAAATAGAAAGATCGCTGCTAGGGACAGAGCATTGGTCTCAGATAGATAGCTACTAGTTTTATTTGTTTTGCTACATATAAGTTTATAATTCATGATGATGAGATACTTTTATATATGTGATGTTATTTTGTATTGGTTCTCCACATTTGAGTCCTTGATTGGAGAATTATCAAGGATTAGCAGGATTTGGTATCTCTTTTGATGTATCATTTTTAGTTTACATCCACTACATCATATATATCAGTGCTTTCATCATACTTATGTGCCAATGTGTTTATTTCATGTTGTTATTGCTTTATATGTTTAAAAATCTGAAAAAAATGAATATATTATGCATTTTTTTATGTTTGTCGATATTCGCTGATATTGCCGATAAGATGTTTTCTGGACCCTCGCCGCTATTTTGCCGATATTATCAACATTGCTTGGAGAGTGCACTATGTAAGCTTGTATAAGGGCCAACCCTCTGTTGTGTTATTGCTTCAACACTAGTAAAATGTAATGTTCATATTTCTTGCGATCATTTCATTTTCCTTGAATGTGCATGCACTCTATAGCATTTGTTGAGGTTTCTATTGTTTTAGTCCCAAACTATCTGAATGGTTGACATGAATTTGATTTGGTAGCATAATTTCTCATGATCATAAATGGATCCATCATCATGAATTTTGATGCAGATATGTAGCAAGTGTGCATCTAATTGCGACCATAACTCAATTAGCAGTCTGTTTCCAATGGTTCTTGATGGCCATTTTTCTTCACTTGCAGTGACCAAAGAAGTGACATAATTTCCTTTTGAGAATCACTACTCTTACTGCTTTACATTCTATATGTTATTATGTTAAGGCTTTTGCTGAAATATGTCCTTTGAACATACAGTTCAACTCCAGCATGTTCTTCAAACTCTAGAATAGTATTGTTCTCTGTATTCAGTTATGCTTGTTGGCAAGTGCATCAGTGTTTGGATATCACTGGTTACATGATATGTGCAAACAAATGCCTCTGTCCCTGTCTATTCTGTTTTTGATAGTTTTCAACAGGGGTGGGAAAAGCCTTATTCTGCTTTTGATAGTTTTCTATGTAGGCGTAAAACAAGATTTCCACGGTATTATAATTCTTCAATCAAAGCACGACAACTTAGGGCTTTCTGTTCAATACAGTGAGTGTATCCAACGAATAATTCAGGCACAACAACTTAGGGTGGACTGCCGAATTCAACGAGTGTATCCAATCAATAATTTCCCAATACAGTGTTGATGTTTGGCAAATTTGTAAACTAGTATTAATATTAAGTATGCTGTATCAATTTATCGTGTACTGTATCATCCTAAATTCACTGCACAAGATTCAAATGAACTTGGAGATAACCCGCAACTTTGGGACTGTGGTTGCCGCTTTCAGGAATCCCTCACGAACTGATTGCCGAGCTACACTAGGGCTTGATTCCTCCTCTTAGGGCTAGTCACAGCCCATGGAAATTGGATGCTGGCTTAGACTGTTGGCATTAAATAATGCGACAGTGTCACTCTTGGCAAGGTCACCGCTGTCACAAAATCTTCTCCGAAGTTACTTGATTTACCTCTGCATAGGGATCTGCAGCCATAAGAGGGGCGAATACAAGATGTTGCTTTCCAAATAGGCTTCAGATTAAATGCAGATCCTTTATTGGTTGGTATGGTGTGTGAACGGGCCACACATATGCCTCCGTTTGTCCTCCAAGCAAGCCACAGATCTTACTATCCTTAACAATCCTCACACCGAATCTTCAAACTGAACAAAGTCTGAATGTGCCAAAATCTGACAGAACTGCTCGAAGAAATATGCTATTCTAGAACAAGGAAAATAGGTGTCTAGGTAGGGTGGGATCAACTCCACCAAAGCTAGACAAGGGATTAGCTAGGGTGGGATCACCTCCTTTAATATCCCCAACTGCTTAGGGAGCATATGGGGGACTTCCTCTAGCCTAAAAAAGTACTCGTAAGCTAAGGCGAGAAAAAAAATTAACTAAGGAAACATGCTTCGCCTAGGGAAAATATTAGAAATGCTAAAGTGATATTAAGGGGGACTTGTCATAGGCTAATGAAGAGTCACTTTTAATTTATAAAGTAAAAAAATCACTGAAGTGACTTTATAATAATGAAAGGGTAAAAAGGTAGCAAAAGTGGTAGATAAGTTATAAAAAGGGGAAGATGAGAGGTTTCTCTTCATTCTAGTCTTTTGCCCAATGTTACACGGGTATCGCTTCCAGCCATTAGAGATCATGTACCCCACGCTCCGACGCTCCTGGGAGCTTGGGAGCGGGTACAGGACGTTCCAAAACTGTCGGGAGTGTTTTCAGGTACTTTGGAGCGTATTGGGAGCATGATGGTGCAAACTTGGACATTTTGGGTACGGGTTTCAGCGGGGAATGTGACTTTGGAGCTTTTGGGAGCTCCGATATATCAAGGAGTCTTTAGATGCTCCTCAATAGATCAGAGCTCCCACAGGGTCCCGAGCCACACGTACTTGACATAGTTCCATAAAACCCAAGGAAAAGCCTAAGAAAAAAGGCGCAAATGTTTGGCGGAAAAACAACTTTGTTGGTGTTTTTTTTCTATATAATCAACGTCCTCTCCAGAGTAAATCATGCCATCGAGTATTCTGATTTCTTAGTCTATTTTGAGTATTGAGCCTTGACATAGTGTGGGTGAGGGACACATTGTGGGTGAGGGATGCAATGACACAGTGTGGTAGATGGGAAGCACTACAAGTGTAAACATTAAAGGATCAAGTGCTGGCACTATCTAGGTAAAATCAATTTTTAGTTCTCAGTTGCCAAAAATGAAAAAATAATCATTAATGTCGCGTCTGTTTTTTAACTCTACGTCTTGGATTTTCACCGATTTCTATTGTTACCGACTTTGGTGAAACATTGTTGATTTACTAACCTTCGATAGCTCAATTTAGAATATCTATTATCAACATGCATACACTAGGGAATAATTTACTTGCAAGGCATTAACGCCCACGATTTATTCTTTAATGAGACTGACCTGTTCTGTCACGTTTATCCCCACAAAGAAAATGATTATATTAAATTAGCATGAAATCTGCATTCAAAAATAGTGTAACTTCATTTTTAGATGTGCGGAATATTGGAAAAAATTAAAAGAATTGAAAATGTAGACATAAAAGATTGTCGTGAAGATCATTAGCTGGATAGAGTTTAGATGATCAGGTTCATTGAGTTTAGATCAAGTAATTTGAAGGATTGAAAAAATAAATTATTATTTTTTTATTCAAATTTAAATTTATTTTATACAAAATTATTGTTTGGGTGTTTTATGTTTTATAGAAAAAAATATATTTATAATTATATAACTGTATATATAAATACAAATTAATAATAAATATTTTGATTTTAAAGTTTATATATAAATTAATGTTAGTTATTTTTATTTCTTATAATTTTAAAATTTTAAATTATTAAAAACTAAATAATTTAAAAATCTTTTTTTCTTTTTAAATTTTATTATATTAGAAAATATGATTTTTTTTCTTATACTTTTTAAAATTAAATTATTATCTTTTCACAAAAACCTTTAATTTCTATTTTATTATCACTGAGTTTAATATATATTTTGAAACCCTTTTCTATATGTTTTTTTTTTTAATGATTATCACAAGTTAAAAAAGAAATGCATTTATGATTACTTTTCATTAATAAATTGATTGAGTCATTATAGACATCTGTTGAAAAATGTAACTAGTGTCGGTCTTCATAATTTACTTGAGTCATGATGTAATGTAATTGTCAAAATAAAGAAAAATGAAGTTTTATTATAAAAGAAAATGACTTATTAAAGCATGGGTTTCATGCTTGGGTCAATAATTTCTATGTCAAGGCCTCCATTGAAGGCTTTCAGGTTTTGTATTGAGTCAATAGAGTCATTGCCATTTTTATTAGACTCTTCTTAGGCTTTTGTATCATGTAAAAAGAATTATTTTTGAGTCAAAAAGATCATTTGTCACCTCCACACCAAGTCGGCCAGAATTAGGGCTATTCGACCCTACTGAAAGGCTATAAATAAGAGGCAATTCAACCTGTTTGGAGCCCTCACTCCAGAAGTTCCATATTCAAGAAAGAAGAGCAGAAAAAGAGAGCAAAATCGCTGGAGAAGAAGAAGATTAGATAGGAAGACCTAAATCAGGTTTTTTGGGCATTCTGTCTCTCACACGTGCGAAGTTACCGGATTGTCGCTGGGGCCGAAATTCTGAATTTACTTCAGGTTCAAAGTTCTGAAGCTGGGGGTCGAAAAATATGGGTTGAAGCTACAACTGTGAAGCTAGCACTTGGAGACTTTGGTAAGGATCATCTACAGGAAGGAAGCGCTGACTTGTTGGTTGGAGGAGGTCTTTGTTTAGGGCGAAGAGGTGTTGGATTTTCTCATCTTGATTTGAATCTACTAGTAAAAGAGTTCACTGGGTTTTCCCCTGTAGAGGGGTTTTAGCCCTAGCTGAGCGCCTATATCTGGTGTCCCCGATTTTCATGTTTTGATTTGATGTTTGTTTGATGAAAATAATAACGCAATCAAGTTAATAAGAACACAAGAATATCACAAGTAATTACCAACATAAGAAAATCTTTCCGCCTTTCTGATTTTTTAACATGGTATCAGAGCTAAGGTGAAGAAGGAAGGAAGATCTATTGTAGAAAAGGGGATCAAAGAAAGGTCATTAAGGAAAAAGACTATGTAAGTAGAGAAGCCTACTATCTATGGGAACTATATCAACTACAATGACGGGAGAAAACAAGCTAGAAGGAGCCTCCAACTACATGGCATGGAAAAAGAGGATAGATCTTATCCTCGCCAAGCACAAAGTTTTGGACCTTGTTCAAGGAAAAGTCAAGAAGCCTACAAATGATGTAGAAAAGGAGAAGTTTAGAGAAACCAAAATCTTGGCCATGAATATGATAGTAGATGGAGTAAAGGACAACCTAATTCCATACATATCCAACATAGACTCTGCTCAAGAAATGTATGAAGCTCTTTCCAAGTTATTCACCATCAAGAACATTGGTCAGATAGCTAGCCTCAAGAATGAACTAAGGACAATAAGGATGACAAGAGACGATACTGTGTCATCATATTTTGTAAGGATATCTAGAATAAGAGATGAACTTCAAGTAATAGATGAGGTTGTACCAGAAAAAGAACTCGTAATTGCTGCTCTTCTAGGTCTACCAAAATCTTGGAGTGCTTTTGTATAAGGAATTAGCAGTTGGAAGGATACTCCAACCTTCGAACAAATGTGGAATGCATGCAGAAGAATCCCGAATATCCATTGGTAAACAACCAAAAAGGAGGATGAAGAAACAACACCTCTAATGGCCATTCTGCTCATCACAAAAAGAATGGCAGATTAAAGAATTTCAAAGGACCAAGGAAGAAAGTTGACTTATCCAAGATTAAATATTACAACTGTCATAAGATGGGTCATTACAAAAATCAATGTCCCGAGAATCCAAGGAATAAGAAGAGAGATAGGGAACAAGCAAATATTACCGATGAAGCTCCACCTAAGGAGAACAAGACTGAAGAAGCTGAAGTCAAAGACTTATACTATTAAGTCCTCTCTTGCATATCCTTCCTAGTCTTCTATTCTAAGTTTTGTATTGTTTTCCTTTATGTTTTGATTTCTAGAGTTTGTAGGTTGAACATGTCTTGTTAGAAATTTTTTGAATTATTTTGATAAGTTGTAGGTGTCCCTCAGAAAAATTGAATAAAGGGGGAGCCTCCGCCATTTTACCAAAAGATAAGTATTATTTTGTTCTTTGTTTCATCTTTTCATATTTAGTTTCCTTCTCACATCAAGATTTGTTTGTATTGTATGCTAATAACCTTTTCTTTATATTTTCCTTGGTACGAAAGGTTACAAAATACACAAAGGTTATGGAGGAGTTTTCAAAGGATAGACTTGAAGCATGGAAGAATTTTTTATTGCAAAGGAATCCCTTCAAGAATTGATGTCCTACAAGGTTTGTTAAAGAACAACTCAAGGTATGTCTTAAACTACAAGTTTTGTTACAAGGTTCTCTTCATAGAAAAGGTATGTTCATTCTCTTTTGAAATTTTCTTTACATTACTGACATTGTTATGTCTAGGGTTTTGAATCTTAAAGATTCTTGTTAGGGTGATTAATCATTAGATTCAATCTACCCTCATTATACTATCATTTAATCATTCTTGTGCAGACCTAACTCTTAGGGTTCACTATAAAACCCTAGCCTCTTCATTGCTAAGAGTATGTCATTGTCAAATAATGAAACCATAATCCACTTATGGGCTATTGATAAAAGCTAGAACATATGATGAAATCCTATTCTTTTGAAGATTAGGGTTTTTGGTTATATCATGGTAAAAACCCTAGTCCTTTAGGGTTTGCTGTTAATGTCTAGGTTGTGTAATGAGACCCTAGATTTTTAAGGATTGGTGATTTAGGGTTTATGAACAAAACCCTTTTAATAAGTTATAGTAAGATCCTAGGACTGAAACCCTAGGTATATATTCATCTGTATGATCGAAACCCTAGTCTAGTCAAAATTGTTGTATACCTAACCTTGATATATTGATGTTTGTGTCTTGGGTTTACCTAGTAGATATTGATGTGAAATGCTAGTGCATACTAGGTATGTATATGTGAATATGCTAACTTAATTGTTGGTACTCATGTTTTAGTTTGTGAAATCTAGGGTTTGGAACAAAACCATAGTAGAGATTGATATTCTAGGACATGATGATATTGCTTTCGATCATTGACTGATTTAGCTTTGATGATCAAATTTAGGGTTTGCAATAAATAAATTCTAAAATCATATAATTGATACCTTAAAAGTATAATACTATGATTGGATTGTTATTGCTGATAACTAAGGCTTTGTGTCTCAAAGATGGAGTCTAGGTTTTATGACAAAACCCTAGCAAGAAGTTGAAGTCTAGTGTGTAAAAGGATGTAACCTTTGCTAATTATGAACCTAACTAGGTTTAGGTATTTGATATTTTGATGCTTCCATTGTAATGACATGATTTTGATATAATTGACTTCATGATTCTATATATTTGTATTTGGTTGTACTTGCTGTTAAAGTTTTGCAAGTACATAATCTTCAAGATATTGAAGATGTTCATGAACATGATGCAGGAAGCTATAGGAATGATGATGATCAAGATGACCTTGATGCCATGGGAAAGAATGAAGCCTTGAAAGATTGAAGCTTCCCCAATGCTATAAAAGAAGGAATCTGTTAAAGTTGAGAGGGAGCTTGAAGAAATGATATATCTCCCCACTTGAGAGGGACGACATATGATGACAGTCATAGGAAATACCTCGAAGAAAGAATGAATGAACATATCACAAATAGATGTTCACGATTCATGCTGAAAGAAAAGGAAATCTTTCGATAGATTGTATATGGATAACTTGATGATAATATGAGTAACATCAGGATGATTAAGGATCCAAAGATTTGTGTTTACTTATATATGTATTTGAAAGTTTATTATTGATTGGGGGTGTGATTGTGCAAGATCTCTCCGTAAAAATGTTGAACGTTTGAAACGTGCTTGGAAGTGGCAGATATATCTCTGATTTGGTTTATAAGGAAAGATGTAAGCATCTGGGGCTGAGTGCCTAATGCTTGGGAGGACATCTGGCCAGCCTATGTGTTGATGTCTAGATCCCGAAGTAGGGAGGGTGGCATTGGTCATGGAGCTCTGACCTTTGGATACGCACCTAGATCCTTGGGTTGGTGATAGCTTAAAAGACTGATGGTAGCTAGTGTGGCTAAAACTTGAGTTCACCTTAGTCCCACCTGATTAGAGTACCCTGGCTAGGTATCTAATTTGTAGCACCGTGTGTGTGCTGTGACTCTTCATAGATCATATCATTTCGAGATCTTCCATGTACTTATGAATACCTCCCTAGTTAAGAGGGAGTGTTGAAAAATGTAACTAGTGTCGGTCTTCATAATTGTACTTGAGTCATGATGTAATGTAATTGTCAAAAGAAAAAAAAAATATTTTTTATTATAAAATAAAATGACTTATTAAAGCATGGGTTTCATGCTTGGGTCAACAATTTCTAGGTCAAAGCCTCCATTGAAGGCTTCTAGGTTTTGTATTGAGTCAATAGAGTCATTGTCATTTTTATTAGACCCTTCTTGGGCTTTTGTATCATGTAAAAATAATTATTTTTGAGTCAAAAAGATCATTTGTCACCTCCACACCAAGTCGGCCCTATCCTCAACAAGTCAGCTTGAATTAGGGCTATTTGACCCAGCTGGAAGGCTATAAATAAGAAGCAATTCGATCTATTTGGAGCACTCACTCAAAAAGTTCGATCTACAAGAAAGAGGAGCAAAAAAAGAGCGAAATAGCTGGAGAAGAAAAAATTAGCTGAGAAGACCTAAATTGAGTTTTTTTTGGTCATTATATCTCACACGTGTGAAGTTACTGGACTGTTGTTGGGGCCGAAATTCTGAATTTACTGTAGGTTCAAAGTTCTGAAGCTGGGGGCCAAAAATCTGATTGAAGCTGCAACTATGAAGCTAGTACTTGGAGACTTTGGCAAGGATCATCTACAGGAAGGAAGGGCTGACTTGGTGTTGGAGGAGGTCTTTGTCTATGTCTAAGAGTCTTGGATTGTCTCATCTTGATTTGAATCTACTAGTAGAAGAGTTGACTAGGTTTTCCACTACAGAGGGGTTTTAGCCCTGGCTGAGCGCCTATATCTGGTGTCCCTAATTTTTATGTTTTGATTTGATGATTGTTTGATGAAAAGAAGATAATCAAGTTAATAAGAACACAAGAATATTGCAAGTAATTATCAACATAAGAAAATCTTTCTGCCTTTTGGATTTTTTAACAACATTATGTTGAGTTAGATAAAGTATTTTGTTTAAAAATGTTAAAAAAATGCTGGGCCTTTTTCTTCAGTTCAATCCCTTATATTACATTGATTAAGTTATCAAACTAAAAGGCTGTTCAGTGTTTACCATTACACAGGAAGCTTCTGTAAAGTTACTTTGGCAGATAACTTTTTAGCTGCGACAGTTTATTTTACATAATTTCTTTTCAACTAAAGTAATTTTGTAAATCATTCGTTCAAGAAATGAACTTTGAATTTAATGTTAATAGAAACATAATTTCTTTTCAACTAAAGTAATTTTATAAATCATTCGTTCAAGAAATGAACTTTGAATTTAATGTTAATGGAAATGGTCCTGTTATGAGGGAATGTGGATTGATATATCATATAATTAATAGCTCTTTTTACAGTTAGCAAAAGCAGGTATAGTGTTGGGACCCAGGATATTGCAGCTGCTGAATAAACACAAGCAATTCAGACTAGTTGTTGTGAACCACCGCATCTTTTATTAAGAATTTGGTGCTTTCTAGCACTTTGTGCTTTGAATGTAGTATGATCCTATTAACTACACATAAGACAACCCAAAACAACCCTGATTTACATATCATTATTGTTAGTCTATTTCATGTGAAAGGTTCTTATTGCCTAACATGCATTTCTGAATTGGATTATCTAGATGCTGCCTTAGTTTGCCCCAAACATTCTAATAAAGGACCCTACAGAATCTGTATTAAATTAAACCCCATTTATGAACGCAGCAAGAATGCCTCAAATGCTTTAGTTCACATTATCAATATATGTCATTTCCCTTCCTTGTTTACTTCCTGCATTCTTCTTGTTTTTATTTCATGAATAATGGTGATTCTGGGAGATCTTGTGCTCCAACACCACCTGGATGATTTGGATATATAATAGTAAATTTGAAAATAGTTAGAACTTAAAAGTTTTTACTTGAAAGGCCACATTTATGATTCAGATTTACCATATGCATACATCATTTATAGTATTAAGCTTTAAGTTTTTAACAGTGTATTTAAGCTTAAGATTTAGAGTGGTTTTTTGTTTAGTGTCATATATGTTTCAAAACTTAGTTTAACACATTTCAGAACTATATGCCCCTTTTCTGTTATTTGGCTTCCGTGAAATGATTCTTCTATTTTCTATATTTGCTTTTCTATTTCATTTCTAGTGATGTTACAATAAAAAGAAACTTTTGAAATTGAAAAATTTAAATTCCTAGTAAGTTGCACTTCTAATTGTTTTTGATGTAAATTTTTAGTATTGATACTATGGATAGAGGGTTGGGTAGTCACTGTGGGGAAAGCAAGATGAGACCCCACTACCTCCACAAGCCCCACAAGTTGAAGAACAAGATGCAGAGACAACGATCACTACCCACAATCAATTAAGCAACATTTCCAAGAAACCCTTATTGAAGTTCATGAAAAAGATAACATAAAACAAGGCAAAAAATAGTGGGGGCTGTGAGGATTGGCAATGCACTTTGTGTGATCATGTTTTTAAGGGCATGGCATCATCTTTTGGGAATAACTGGGTTAAGAGTGAAGGGTTGCACATGGAGACTTGGACAAAGAATGAAGATGACTAAGCTTCATATGAAAGCCAATGGAAACAATGAATGTGATAGTAGCACTGTATCTCTTAATAAGAGAGGTAGACATGAAGATTCATACCAATGTATGAATGAACAAAGTCACATCTAGATTGAGCCTTCTCAAGGGGTTTCTAGTACTAGGAGGACCAGTGTAAGTGAATTCATTAAAAAATGTACAATGTTTTGCATAGGGATGAAGCAAATGATGCCATAACAGAATTTTTTATGGCCAATGGAATTTCATTTAATGCCACTCGTTCACCATACTATAAAGAAATGGTGAGAGAAATTTGTGAAAATTATTTAACAATTTATCTACTATGACAAATATCAAATAATTTAGAATCTGATTTTCACAAATAAACTGTGGAAGAAAAATAGCACTGGAAACTAAGAAAATACTAGCGCACACAATAATTAACACAATTATTTTTGGACAAAAGTCCCCTGAAAAACCCAACTTGGGAAAACCAGTGCAGCAACTAAGGGTTTTTATTATTATGCAATAATGAAATCTAAGTACAATCTATGGATGCCCAACTGGCAATCCAAGCAGAGAAAAATACTGGAAAAACTATTGTGAGGATTTTCCTCACACCCACAGGTAATCCTGGCTCAATTAAGCCAATTGAATTGACTTCCCAACTGCCTTTGCGTGGGCCCTACGTCAACCTCTGCGCAGCCCTGAAATACGTTGGCTGGGAACTGCCTCTGCCTCTGATTAACTGCCACTGGTCTAGAGTCCTTTGGTTTGGCTCTCTGGAAAATCTTCTGGCGACTAGCACTTGAAACGACCCTTCCTCCAGCTAAATCGAAATGCCCTCTAGAGGCTTCTGCGCAACTCATGCATCAGCCTCACTGTGGCTCTTTTTGCCTCTCTACAATGTGCTTCATCGGATTTGGAGAACTTCCTCCGATTCACTGCCTTTGACCCTCATCGTCTCTGCTTCCTTACTGAAGCTCAAACTCTCCCAACACTGCTAGCTTTTTGGAAAATGGAACTCTCGAAGGAAATGAAACTCTTTGTGGTTCTCACAAATGTATTCTCCATCTCACCATCGATGACTTCTTATAATCCTTTGTTGGAGCACCAACGACCAAGATTAGAACTTAATCAAGGGTCTAGATTAATTCCCTGTTGATCAGTGTGAATTTCTAGAGAATTCTCACCTTATCTCAATTAATACTGATTAATTAACCATATTCCCTAAGTTTAGACTTATGAAATATTAAAAAACGACTAATAATCTAATTGAGCCATCTCTAGGTGGAATTTCCAGAAACGATTTCTGGGTTTTAGAGATCTCATGTGTTTTAGCTTCTCCCCAAACTTTCGAGACTAGAACACCTTCAATGCTACAAAAACTAACACTCCCTCTTAGCGAGGAAGGTGTTCTAGTGCTGCACCATTGGTGCTACAACGCCTTGTCTTTATATCACCCCTCTGTCATGCTGCTGATGTCTGGCCACTACCCACCAACCACTGCGCAACTCTGATGCTGCATCTGTGCTGTTGCTAGCATTGCCATACTGCTGCCAACCTTGCACTGCACTGCAACTTCCTTTCCGCTGTTGCTGTTGCGAATGCAACAACTGCAACTGAGAAGCATCCAAAACACTGAATTAACTGTGTTTAGTATGATGCATTTGTCTGTTGAGCATCTCACTGCTACTAGCCACTGCATTGTCCACCAAAGAATATGCGTTGCTGTTGACTCTGCACTGTTTCCAAATCTGCACTGCGCTCCCCAACACTTGTCTGCTACTAGTCTGCAACTGTCACTTTGGAATTTGACTGCATCTTTGACACTGATCCATCTTGATACTAAATACTGTGGGCCCCTGTAGCAGGTGATGATCCATGAGGTGGACTCCTCAATGGAAGCTGCCCTATCTCTGCAATCTCTGGAAGGCTACATAGCAAGAAGAAGAGGCTTACACAAAGGCACCTACAAAGAAGAGCAGATCAAAGAGAGACCTACGTCATCTACAAGTTACCAAGCAAATCTCTTCATTAAGCAAGTCCACTTGGAGAAGGAAACTTGAGGAACATCAAGATCCTAGGAAGGCAAGCCATCAAGTCTTCAAGGAGAAAGAAAATCCACTACATCTAAAAATCTATCAAGTATATGTCCCCTTCTGAATATACATCAATGCCTTTTTGCAAAGACAACAACAATTTGGTAGTTACCAATAACTTTCTTGCATGGAAGAAGACAACTGATTTACTTCTCAAGGAGAATGAACTCCTAGAACACATCAAAGGGAATGTTACTATTCCTGCTAAGGAACAAACTCAAGCCTTAGCCAAGTATAATAAGGATGAGACAAGAGCTCAAAGGATTCTAATAGAATCTATCAAAGGCACTCTCATTCCACATAAGCTAGTAGAGCTATTAGAGCTATTCTCGGTATCCACATCCGGAGAAGTGATATCCCTAAGGAATGAATTGTACAAGATGAAGATATCAAAGGAAAGAATAGCTCCCTATTTCATGAAGATCTCTGAGATGAGAGATCAACTTCAAGAGCTTGGGGAAGTCATGTCTGACAGAGAAATGACAACTGTAGTATTTAATGCTCTACTTGAGGATTGGGGCAACTTCACATGAAGCATATATGCCAAGAAGGAAGCAACCACACTCAGTGAATGTGGTCTCTATGCAAGACAGAGGAAACCAGACTTAAAGCAAAGGATGATGTGGGATCAAAGGGGCAAGCATTTGCTACAATGGCCAAGAGAAAGGGAAAATCTGGCAAATTTGGTCCACGAAGAACAAACAAACAAAGACATGTCCAAAATCCAATGCTATGGATGCCAAGAATATGGACACTACAAAAGGAATTGTCCTAAGCTTAAGAAGGACAACAACAACAAAAGAAAGAGGGAAGAAGCTCACATGACTCAAGAGGTGAAAGAAGAAGAAAAGAAGCAGAAGAAGGAAGACCCTCCGAATCTCTACTATGACTAAGTCAAACTCTTTACTTCAAGTCTTTTTTCAAAGTTTTGAGTAGGATAGGAGCATGTAGGAATAAAATAAAATTGCATGGCTAGAAACATTTTCTAGAATCTAGAAGTATGAAGTACATAGAGTTCTAGATACTCATGAAGAAGTAACATTTATAATGACAACAAAATCCATGGTTAGAAATATCTTCTAGAATATAGGAGCATGGTAGATATAGCTCAAGATATTCATGTAGAAGGAGCATACCTAGTATAGGACCTCATCCACGCTGAAAGAAAAATTGATCATGATTAAAAATCTTAGAAGACCTCTATTATCAAAAGGAAAGAAACATTTGCAAGGTAAGCATCTTTAAGATCCTATGATGGAATCTTCAAAAGAAGGTTCATGAACCAAAGCAGATGTCTCATTAGGAATCCCATTCATGGGATCCCAGAAAAGGATGATATGCCGACAATCTAAGATGAAGCAAGAAGGGCCACACCAAAGACAACCAAATGAAGCTAAGATGATCAAAAGAGAATCAAGATGAGGTATGTATGGATTAAAGTTTAGTCATGTTATCATTTGTATATTATTGAGTCATGGCGATAGTTCTATAACATGATCAAATATGAAAGAATCTCTTTCACCAAGGGCATGCTCGAAGGCATGTACTACATTGCAATGAAGGTCAACAAAAGGATATACTCACATAAGGAGTATAAGATTGCTGACTAAGAAGCAAGAAGAAATGTTGAGTAGTCCAGGAAGCAAGCAATGAAGAAGTGCTTTCACAAGGAGCATAAGGTGGTTAACGGATCTATCTAAGAAGAAGAAAATGAAGAAAGAGATCAAGCATGTGAAGAACACCATGATCACCGAGAATCACTGTTTGACAAGATACTTTGAAGATATCTCCTGAAAGAAGGTAGGACAACTTTGACAAAGGAAGGATCCTTGACACCTATGAAGGCCTTGGAGATATAAAAGATGCAGATAACTGATTCTACTCTACGAAGATGTCATGATAAAGAAATCCATTCAGGAAAACTTAATGTTGAAGCAAAATTAGGATGAAGTCATGATGGGATACTAGGTCGAAGCATGTAAACAAGCAAGTACAACGAAGCATCCATGAGAAGAGTATTCCGAAGCATGGACATATAACAAATGAGTAGCTAGATGACAAGAAAACCTGATGTATGGCAAGAAAGCCACTTTCTACGAAGGAAGCTATGACATGACAAACCAGGAAGGAAAGTGATCGATGGATGGTGCCCTACCTAGAAGAAGTTCGAACAAAGACATCATGACATCAAAGAAAGGAAATAGGTCAAGCATCTGAAGAACCCATGAAGAAGAAATCGCTGATGAATGAAAGAGTCCCTAGTTAAAACGGAGCACTGATAGGTCCCTGATCAAGAGGGAGTTTTGGATCACCCCTGGTTACAAAGGTATGACAATTGTGTTTTTTCATTTCATGGGTCATGCACAAGACCACGAATAACAACCATAAGTCTAGATGAAGGCCATGAATGGAAATGTAGACACAAGATAGACACAACATTCTTGTCTTCACTTGGGAAGAAAGAATGGGAGGATTGGGTAATCATTGGGCATCCGATACTCTTTGAAGATGTGTAGGGCATCCAAGACAAAAGTTGGCAAGAAGACCGATATTCTTTGAGGGTTGGGAACCCAAGACAAGAATAGTCCTAAAAGGTCATTCTCAAAGAACACTGGGGTGGGTATGTACCTTGAGAGACAATGATGAAGGTGTCTATAAATCATTGGTCTCGCCAGCATTGTAGCTCATGATCTCATGAAGAGATGGAGTTGTTAGTCAAGGCCTTGCACTATGACAATGCTGATTGATATGATGCTATAATAGATGGATTGCAAACCCGGTTTCTCTTATGTGAATTCTTCAAGATTGATAATAGCCAAACACCTTGTAATATTGTATGAATACCTCCCTAGATAAGAGGGAGTGTTGAAGGAAGTGTAACTAGGTTCGGTATTCATAAATGTACTTTTGATATTTGTATTTATTCAAGAAAAGAAATATTGTTTTTATAATATATATCAATAAGTTCTTGCTCATTGAAACAGGTCTAGCACATGTTAAGTGCTATAGGTGAGGCAAATAGTCAAAAGGAAATGTTGAAGGCCTTAAAGGCATGTTACACCATGTATGATTATGTGTTAGGGTCAAGAGAATACCTCCAAGCAAAGTCAAGTCCCCTCCTATGCAAAGGCACCATCAAAGAAGCCATCCGAAGCAAGCACAACAAGTTGGCCTGCAAACTGTCCTTAAGTCAGTCTTCTAGTCGGCCTAAAAGGAGGGACAGTCCTCTATATATAGAGGCTGTCTACTCCACCAAAGCGCACTTACTTACCTCTGAAATCAGCATAGCAAATGAGCAAGTAAAGGGTCAAAAAGGACGAGAAAAGGAGCCTCTAGTGCACCATCGAAGGAAGGAAGAAAACCGAATCTCAAAGGGCTGTTTCTAGGGCAACCTACAGTCACACATGCGAGGATAGGGAAGGATGCTTATGGTCATAACAATAGAAGCCCACAGTTGGCATATCTCTCTAATTGGGCTAGGAAACTAGAACTATAAGGTCTCCCAATCAAGCGAAGGAGAAGGACACTCAAGTGAAGGAAGAAAAAAGATTACCATATCAAGGAAATCACCACACGTGCGGAAATATAGGGTTGCAGGATAGTCATATCAAGTCTGCACCTACACCTTGAAGAAAGAGCTCATTTGGTCAAGTAGAAAGGGATCATCACAAGAAAAGGGACTTATCAAAAGGTGTCTCTTTTAGAGAAACTACAACAAGGTCTATCAACAATTGGAGAAGAACAAAGTGTCGAAAGGAGGAAGTGCCGAAGAAACAAAGTGCTGGAAGGACTTGACTTGTGCTTGGAGGATATTCAAGTCAGGGGTCTAGGGTTTGGCATTGATCAAGAAGAAGCTTCAATAAGAGAAACTTACTAAAGGGTTTTCCTCTCAAGAGGAGAGGTTTTGGCCCTGGCAGAGAGCCAACATCTTGTGTTCTTGTTCTTATGTTTTGGTAGCAGTTTGATGAAGTACACACACATGCATTAATAAGAAGAAGAAGAAGAAGATTAAGCTAACAAGAAAAAGTAAAATGACTCCACAAATTATTTTCAAGTAATGGAGAATCACACTACACCTACTTGCTCTAGATTCTTCAGCATGAATCTCCAGACAACTATCAAATGTGCCCTTCGATGGTGACCCGTCTGATGTATATGACCACAAATTTTCAGATGGCATCATGTTAGTCGAACAAGATGTAACACAATGTGCTCTTGAACCTCCAAGCAACAATCAAATGTTGCCTTCGTGACCTATCTAGTGTATATAAATATGGGTTTTGAAATGGGGGTCGAACGAAACCATGATGTGGCCTCACAATGAAATGTGCTGGAAGTCGAATGGAACCATGACGTTGCTACGCAATGAAATGTGATATCGGACCACAATGTTAAGTTTTGTTAAGCAAGCCGTAATTTCCAATTATAATTTAAAAAAGATATTTAAATAATTATTGTTCGTACTAATTAACATGAATTATAACTATATTTATAATAAATATGAAATGTCACATTTAAATTTTCCATATAAACATAAAATTATATACTATTTTATATAATAAAATATTATTACATATGCTTTTTAATATTAATAATAATATATATTAATTATAATAATACTCAATGGCTAACCTCATTCGAACCCTATTAGAAAATTCGAATTGAAATTGAACTTAATCGTTGTCAAACTCGAATTCGAACCCGAACCATGTGACATAGATCCATACTTAGGCTAATTGAGCTTCATTGTCAGAGGAAAAGTCATGGGAAGAATGGTGCAGGATGACCCTAGTGGTCTTGTGGACCCAACGGATGCATATTAAATACCCTCGACATTGGCAAGACTGCTAAATTGGAACAGGGAGAACCCTTTGGTTAAGTTGTGCATGTGGGTACATTGCTAGCCAAAGGGCTCACGAATCCAATTTCTGATAATTGCTTTTGGGAGGGCGGGGGGAGGAACATAACCCACAAAGTAACCCAATATTGATCCTAGCTGAAGCAAATCACAAAAACCATCATACTTAGTATCAGCAGATTCAGTATTGGGGGGTTCAGGGAGAGGGTCATCATTACCTCATGGTAAACTTTTGTGCTAAACTTCAAAGGAGCTTTGGGAGCCATTGCCAGTAGCAGATTGAGAAACCCTGTTGTGTAGAATGAGGGACAAGTTGGGGGAGGCCATTGAGCTTTGTGTTATAGCGAAGACACCATTGGCTTGTCAAGTCATCTAGGCCGCAGTCAATGCTGCAAACAGAATGGATACTCACACAAGCCAGGAGATTGCCATCGTCAAGCTATCACATCAGCTTGATTGCTCAAAATCCTAGCTCAGTGCTTTCGTTCTTCTCACAAAAACTCATGGAAAGTAATTTTAAAGACTCAGGTGTACTTATGTTTATTATCACTATAATAAACATAATTGCTATTATTATTTTTAAGGTTTGTTGTTATTATTATTACTGAAACTATTAAAATTTGTCTTTGTTATTATTTATTATCATAATAATCCTTATTATTAAGAGTGAAGGGTAAAGGATTAGATTTCCTTATATTTGTTTTAAATGACTGGAAACCAGCTTTTACTATTCATCAACCCATATTCTCTATTTAAAGTTTTTATGGTGTTTTTATTATTAAGGTTTGTTGTTATTATTATTGTTGAAATTATTGAAATTTATCTTTGTTGGTATTTATTTTCATACTAATCATTATTATCAAGGCTGAATTTAGATTTCCTTATATTTGTTATGAATGACTGGAAGTGAACTTTCAATAGTCATCAATCCATCTTCTCTATTTAAATTATTACGGCATTTTAATTATTAAGGTTTTTTATTATTATTATTATTGAAATTATTAAAATTTATCTTTGTTATTATTTATTATGATAATAATCATTATTATTAAGGCTGAAGTGTAAAGAATTAATTTTTTTTTTTTTTTGGTTGTCAATGACTGTAAACCAACTTTCACTAGCCATGAACCCATCTTCTCTATTTAAGTTATTATTAAGTTATTATGGTGGCTTTTGGCTTTGCTTTATGCTCTGAGATATATATTGCTGAAATGGTTTACTTTATTTGCACTACTTCCTTGCCCTACTCAAATAAAATACTTGAATTGCCAACTTGTTCACAAATTTTTTCATTGATAATGCTTTTGGTTGGACTTGAGTGCTTTTGAATATTGTGGAATCCAGATAGGGACTGTGGATAACTTTAAAGCTGAATTATTTTTCTATTTTTTGTCATTTCAGGTGGCAACAGCTTCTTATAAATGGTTTCATTGGTTATGACACAATTCTCATGAACAGTTTGTTGACTTCTCGAGGTCAAGGTAATAAATCTACTATAGCTGTCTCATATAAGACTTTATGTGTCCATGTGCATAGTTTCGTGGATACATAAATTGATCTTCTAGAAGTATTACTTATTTGGGGGTTTATTATTTTTACTTATCTATAGGATACTATTGAAATGCTATTGGGTTGTGTTTGGTGCATTTAAATTGTTTCTATTTAATATTTGTGGATTATTGCAGGTTATCTCTATAACTTTCAAACGAAAGAGCTTTATGATCTTACTTATCCACAAGAGTTTATTGGAACACCATTCAGATTTGAAGGTTTGAACATTAATCTAGTCTTGCAAGTTAATTGGTTCTTGCATCAAAATTCCATCTATAGGAGTTTAATTACTCTTTCTTTGATTAAGTTAAATTAATTCTGTGTCTCTTATTTGTAGTAGAGACATGCATGCTTTTGGAGCTATTAATAAAGATCCAGTTTTTGGAATGTAGACGTTAACAAAATAGATTATTTTCTTGTAAGGTTAGCTTTAGCTATTTTAGTAGGTCAATGGATAAAGTTGTTAGGTCCCTATAATTCTAGTGTAGTCCCCTTATTGTTATTGTTAGTGTATCCCCCTATTATCATTGTTGTGCCCTTATATTATTATTGTTATGTAGGCTCTGATTATATTGTGAACCCTTAGACTCCTATATATTCAAAGGAGGTCTTTTCATTTGTATCATTGAAGATTGTTCATTTATGTAATGTAAAGGAGGTTGCACCCTCGAAAAGGCTATTTCTCAAGTCTTTGATCTATTTTTTTTTGTGAGTTAGTTGCGTAACATTTAGTATTAGAGCTTTGGATTCTAGGGTTCCGCTGCTTCAAACAGGCCATCTTGGTAGTTTCACTATAAATTTTTTTATATGAGGCTTAAAATGCTGAAATTTTGACCACGGGGAAATGAAATCTTGGTGAACATCGTGTAAAAATTTCAGATTTTGTTTCACTATATTTTCTGAGATATGGTCTGAAGAAGTTAAGGTTTTTGCAGGCTCCAGAATTCAATCTCAAATATGCGACCTAAGGAAAATCATCATAACTTTCTTTCCGAGCATCGGATTTGAATTTTGTAAAAAGTGGTTGAAATTGCACGAACTTTAGTTTTTTGTGTACAATTTCAGGGCCGAAGGTCAAAACAGTGACATGTGGCACTCCGTACAAGTTCGCTCTACTAAACCAGTGTATAATCAGGTTATCGTGGGATATTGGGCATAACTTTTTCTTGAAGAATCCAATCTTGGTCAGACTTGTGGCGTTGGAAATAAGACTCAAAGAGCTACCACAAGATGAAATTTCAGACCTTGGAGATCCAAAATTACAGAGATACAACAATTTCAATATCGAATTCCTAAAAGCCCACGGGGCTTTGGATTGACGGTGAATGGGTGCACTGTTAAGGCACTCCTTGCGATAGGTCACCGGTTCAAATCCCCCGTGGGTACTTAGGTTAGTCTTAACTAGAAAAAAAAAAAATATCGAGCTCCTAAAAAGCAAGAAAAAAGTGTTTTTTTGTATTTTGTTTTGTTTTGTTTTTGTTTTTTTTTTTAAATTTGCATAACTTTTGTTTGAAAAATCAATTTGAAGTGATTCAAAGGGCATAGTGAAGCATAGGTATCATTATGTGATTCCAAAATGCCTCGAAACAAAATAATGGGCACACCTAGTAAGCAACCGAAAAGATTTGCTATGACGCATGAAGAAAAGGAAGAAATGCAACATGATATATCAAAATTACGAGACCAAATTTAACAAATTTCACTCTCACAAAGAGTAACAAAAAATGAATTGGAAGCTAAGATGGATGGTTTGAAGAATGGTTTAAAATCCAACATGGAAGCAATGATGAATGTCAATATGGAAGATTTGAAGGATGGTTTAAAAACATAAATGAAAAGGGACTTGGAAGGTTTGAAGGAAGGTTTGACAAAGTTGCTACAAGAAATGCTTCCTAGTGTTGACAAGGTACTCCATGAAAATCATGATGAGGACAAAAGGAATACGAATTATGATTTTAGAGACTCTAATAGTGGTTTGAAGACTAACCACATTCCAAAGATCGATATGAGGAAGTTTGATGGCAAGGATCTGGTAACATGGATACTATAGATGGAACAATTCTTTGATCTACATGATGTGCCGCACACACAAAAGGTACACATTGCATCTTTATATTTAGAACAAAATCAGTTTGTGTGGTATCGATGACTTTGTTCTCGTAAATCAATTGTCACTTGGACAATTTTTGCAGAAGAATTGGTAGCACATTATGAGGATACAAAGAGCAATACCTTCTTTAGCCAATTGATAAATATCAAACAAAAGGGTTCAATGGTGAAGCACATTATGGACTTCCAAAGATTAAATATCAAGGTAAACGATATTCCAGATTAGCATAGGATTGATGTCTTCATAGGGACTTTAAAAGATAACATCCAACATGAGGTTCACCTTTGGGAACATGATTCATTGGAGAAGGCATTCAAGGTGGCAAGAAAAGTTGAAAGCAAAATTTTGGCAAGAAGGAAGTCTACCACTCTCAGCGATAAAGATGGTAGTGTTGCTGCTCTTAACCTTCCGCAACCTACAAGGTTGGTACCACAACAATTGGAGGAGAAAAGAGTAAAAGAGCTTTCTTACAGTTGTGATAGCAAATACACTAAAGGTCATAAGTGTGTAAAGAATTAATTATTTTACATAGATTGTGAAGAGGAGGAAGAAAATGAATAGGAAACATCAAAAGAAGAGGATATACACCAGGAACCAAAAAGAAGAAATGAATCCGACCATATCTTGCAATACCTTAGCAAGAATTACCATTCAAACTCTCAAGATAGAAGGATATATCAAGAAGAAAAAGATAATAGTGCTTATTGGTTCAGGTAGTACCCATAATTTTATTCATTGTAATATAGCCATGGAATTGAATGGTTTTCTATATCTAGCATCAAAGTGTCAAGTGATTGTTGCAAATGGAGGAACCATAAATTGCTTTGGAAAGTGCCATAATATCAAGCTAACCATAGGGGAATATGTATTGAATAGTCCAATGCTTTCCATTCCAATGGGTGGTGATGATGTTGTACTAGGAGTCCAATGGTTACAATCTTTGGGGACAATAACTTTTAGTTTTCAAAAACTTTTATTGAATTTTATTTGGGAAGGAAAGGAAATTGAATTAAGGAGTATCATAGGGAAACTAGGGAAGATAATTTGCTTTAATGGCATGACAGAGATTTTGAAGAAAGAACAATGAGGTGTAATTGCACAATTATGCTCACTAGAGGTTCAAACATCAAAATCATCTATTTCTCAAGGCATGTAAAAAGTCTTGGACAATCATTCCAAGGTATTTGAGACTCCTAAAGGCCTCCCATCTATTCGTGATTATGATCATGTTATTCACTTAATTCTAGGAAGTGTTCCTCCAAACATCAAGTCTTACAAATATCCCTATGCCCAAAAGAGTGAAATTGAACATATGGCTGCAGAAATGCTAGAGGCTGGTATAATTCAACTTTGTCAAAGTTCTTTCTCTGCTTTAGTAGTATTGGTGCACAAAAAGGATGGATCATGGCGTATGTGTCTATATTATAGAGAGCTCAACAAGCTCACTATTAAAGATAAATTTCCCATTCCTGTCATTGATGAATTGTTGGATGAATTATATGGATCAATTTACTTCACCAAGTTGGATTTTCGTTCACGATATCTTCAAATTAGAATAAAGACTAAAGATATTCTAAAAACAACATTCAGTACTCATGAATGTCATTATGAATTTTTGGTCACTAATGCACCTTCCACATTTCAAGATTTTATGAATTCCATTTTCAAACCCTTCGTTAGAAAATTTTTGTGAGTATTTTTTTATGATATACTAATCTACCACAAGTCTTGGAAAGATCATGTTCAACATGTGGACAGGGTGCTCAAACTATTGGAGGAGAAACAATTATATGCAAGAACCTTGAAATGTTTCTTTGGAGTACTGGAGGTGGAGTGTTTGGGACATATTGTATCTCATGAGGGTGTTAAGGTAGACCTTAACAAAATTAAAGCCTTTAAGGAATGGAAAATCTCCACAACCCTAAAGCATCTTCGAGGATTTGTTAGTTTGATAGGGTATTATCGCAAGTTTGTTAAGAATTATGGGAGAATAACAGTGCTTCTAACAACATTACTGAAGACAAATGCATTTTCTTGGACTCTAGAAGCAACTAGGGCCTTTGAACATCTTAAAGAGGCAATGTGCCAAGCATCGGTTTTAGCTACACTAGAATTCCCAAAAATCTTTATTGTGGAATGTGATGCCTCAAGAAATAGAATTGGTGGTGTTTTAATGCAAGAAGGAAGACCTATTGCTTTTGAAAGTCGTCCAATCAAGGGAAAGTATTTACACAAATCTATTTATGAGAAAGAAATGTTGGCAATACTACATGCACTAAAGCAATGGTGACCTTACCTAATGGGAAGATACTTCAAGGTAAAAACTGATCATGATAGTCTTAAATACTTTTTGGAACAAAGATTATCTTTAGAAGAGCAACAAATATGGGTCACAAAGGTGTCGGGTTATAAATTTGAAATGATCTACACAAAAGGGAAGCAAAATGTTGTTGCAGATGCACTCTCAAGAAAGGATGAGGATGTGGAAACATTGCTCTGTGCCATTTCTACTATCCAACCTGATTGGATAACTGAAGCAAGGGATGAATGGAAGAATGATGAAGAGGTGTGAACACTCATTCAAAAGTTGCAGCAAGATCCCAATATATCTAATACATTAATTTGGAAAAATGATTCATTATGGTACAAAGATTGCTTATATCTCTGTAAGAATTCCCAATTCAAATAGAAGATCCTTTTGGAATTGCACACCCCCCCCCTTAGGGGAGGGCACTCGAGATTTTAAAAAACTTACCACAGGGTCACGAAGGACTTTTTTTGGGATGGCCTTAAATCTGATATTTAGAAGTTTGTGGCAGAATGTTTGGTTTGCCAACAAAATAAAGTTGACACAATTAAGACTTCGGGTCTGTTACAACCTTTAGCCATTCCATGTCAGCGTTGGGAGGAGGTCTCAATGGATTTAGCCATAGGTTTAACCAAGTCTAAATGAGAGTGTCGTCATGGTGGTAGTTGATAGACATACCAAGTGTGCACACTTTTGTGCATTATCTAATCCTTTTAAAGCCAATATAGTTGCTATTACATTTATGGAAACAATTCAAAAGCTACATGGAAACCCAAAGATTATTGTAGTGACCGAAATCCCATTTTGACTAGAAATTTTTGGACATAGTTATTTTCTTGTCTTGGTACTCAATTAGCTCATAGCTCATCTTATCATCCTCAATCTGTTGGGAAAACTAAGATAGTGAACAAATGTTTGGAAGGATACCTTCGTTGCTTTGCATCTGATAAACAAAGATAATGGGTAAAGTGGTTACCTTTGGTTAAATGGTAGTGGTATAACACTTCCTTCCATATAGTGGCAAAAATGACCCCATTTATGGCACTTTATGGATATCATCCATTGTCCATCACATCATCTTTAAGAGAAAATTCTAAGTTTCAAGCAGTGAAAGATCATATCGAGCATCAACAAGAAGTTCTCCAACTCCTCAAGGATAACCTCACTCTAGCGCATAATTGAATGAAACAACAGGCAGATCAACATTGCAGTGAAAGAAGTTTTGATGTAGGCGACTGGGTATATTTACGGCTACAACCATACAAACACATGTCCCTCAAGCAAGCTAAGAAGCATAATAAATTATAACCCGAATACTATGGTCCTTACAAGGTGTTGCAAAAGATTGGTACTATGGCATACAAATTGGAGCTACCAGCATCTTCTCGAGTACACCTAGTTTTCCATGTTTCATGTTTAAAGAAGGTTATCGATGACAAACTCCCAGTTCAAACAATATTGCCAGAACTTGATGAAGAAGGAAAAATCATATTGGAGATGGAATAATGGATCATTTGTCAAATATTAAATAATTAAAGTTGTTGTTTTTAGTGAGACATTTATGGAGAAATTAGTGGAATGACAGACGAGATATTTGTGGATGATTATTGAGAGAATTGTGGAGTGATTTGAGCATTGATTGATTGAGAAATTTGTGTAGTTGACAAAATCCTGAGACCTCTTCTCATGTATAAATATATGTCTATGTTAATGAAATTTGATTGAGTTGGTGTGTGTGAGTTGTGTGCATTATTGTTAATATTTTATGTTCTGTAATTTATTTTTTGCTGTGTCGTGCTTTCTTTCATTTGGTATCAGAGCTAGTGGATTGATTTTTTTTTTTTTGATTGAATTTGGTGAGAAGACTAGTGTTGTTCCTGGCAATTTTATTGTTCTCAGTGAGTGATTTTGCTATTCGGGTGCATATGTTTTTTGTGCAGACTTGCATTGGAGGAAATATTGTGTCCAAACTCCAAAGTGTTGGATTTTAGATTGGTTCCAATTGTTGTGCGTGAAAACCTGCGTAAAGAACAAACCTGTATCTAGTGCCTATATGCAGGACTTGCATAAAGCAACATTGGAAGTGTGGATAGAGCTCACTGTTAAGGGACTTGCGTGCGTGCCTAAGGTCGAGGAGTTGAAATTTGCATGTTGCGTGGAGTGGTCGAGGGCGTGATACTGAGCACAATATTATGAAGCCCACTTGCTGTGTGACGTATGCATGAACTTTTTTATGAAGAGAAAGGTCAACGTGAAATCTGAAATAAGAAAGACATGAATTTTTTTCATGGATTTTTTTTATGAACTTTAATAGAGTTAACATGAAATATAAATAAAAGTTTAGTGACCTTTCTTGAAGTTTTAAATATTAGTTTCTTTTTGGTGCAATTAAAATTTGGAGTGCGCTTGAATGTTTCTTAAAGTGTGCATGACCCACTCCTTTATTTTGTAAAGGGGGCTTTATAAATGTGTAAAAGGGGATTAACATTTTCAATAAGGGAGATATAAGAAATAAAATGTGCTTTATAAGGTTGTAAATGGGGAATTAACAATTTTTAAAGGGAGATAGAAGAAGGTTTGAAATAATGAAAGGATATATAAGATGTAATGTTTTGAATGAATTGAGTTTTTTAGCTCTCTTTGTACTCTCTATTTAATAAAGATGATATTTTGTGGTGGTGGTTGAGTCCCAATTTTTCGGACATTTGGCTCTTGTCCTGGGTTGAAGTGGGACACATTGTGTTCATTGTGCACTTTCTTTCTCTAATTCTCTTACTCTCCTCATGGCTCCAAGCAGTATTGTATTACCTAAACTTGTTGTCATAAACTATTTTTATTGGAGCAAACATATGCAACCTATATTCATCACCAAAGATTTATGGGAACTTGTCACTGATGGATACACTATGCCTTCTCTTGATGAATACAAAGCATTAAGTGATGACAAAAAGAAATCTCTTAAGGAACTTATTAAGAAAGATAATGAAGAACTTTCACTTATAGAAAGCGCTCTTGAAGAATCTATATTTCCAAGAATCAGTGGTGCGATATCATCTAAAGAAGCATGATATATCTTAAAAAACACATATGAAGGTGTTGTTGTAGCTAAACTGCAAACATTAAGGAGGAATTTTGAAAATGCCCATATGCAAAGTAATGAATCCATTCATGATTACATCACAAAAATGCAAGATCGTGTTAATAAGATGAGGTCATTAGGAGAAGATGTTCTAGAAAGAAGGCTAATTGAAAAGATTATAAGAAGTGTTCTCCCTAAGTTTAAGATGGTCACTACCAGTAATATGGTCTCCAAAGATTTAAATACCATGAAAATTGATGAATCAAGTGGATTATTGTCAACTGTTGAAGAGAATTAACCATCTGAGCAAGTAGAACATGCCTTTTCTGCAAAGCATAGAGGAAGGGAAAGGAGCCGGGGTCAATATCATAATCAAAATCAAAACAGAAATCAACAAAATTCACATGGAAATGCATCTCCTTCGAGAGGTAGAGGAAGGAAACCCAGTCAATTTAGAGGAAGAGGCAGAGATGGATCTCGCGGAAGAGGACAAGGAAGAGATGGAGGCATAAATGGAGGAAGAGGTGGAGGACCACAATGTTATTATTGCTAAAAGTTTGGCCATCTTGAAAGAGATTGTTATGCAAAAATGCGAGATATGGAGCGAAAAGTTGCTAATACAGTTGTTGAAGAAACTGGGAATGAGAAGTTATTCATCTAGTCTGATGGCACATAGCGAAGAAAGTGAAGAATGGTATATTGATTCGGGATGTTCAACTCATATGACATCTCAAGAGGAGTTGTTTACCAAAATTAATGAGAATTATTCTGGGAAAGTCATATTTGGTGATGATAGTGTTTCTGAGGTGAAAGGGAAAGGCACAATTTCAATACCAATAGTACACGGAAAGAGGAAGTTAATTGAGGACACTTTGTTGACACCAGCATTGAAGAAGAACCTACTTTCTATAAGACAAATGATGGAGCAAAACTACAAATTAGTGTTTGATAATAAAGAATGCTTAATCATGGATAAGTTGAATCAAAATGTAGTTGTAGCAAGAAGTGAAATGACTGAAGATAGAATTTTCAAGCTCTTATTTGATTCAAGTAATTCACAAAGTTTGAATACAACAAAAGAAGCAACTATTAAGCTTTGGCATTATAGGATGGAACATCTGAATTTTCAGAGTTTGGTGCTGATGAGTAAGTAGAACATGGTGAATGGTCTTCCTTATATCAAGTTGGATGATAAAGTATGTGAAGGGTGTATCTTTGGGAAACAACATAGTGAAAGTTTCTTAGATAGATATGGAAGGCTAGAGTACGTCTAGCGTTGGTGCATTCAGATTTGTGTGGTCCAATGGAGACTGTCTTTTGGAAAGGCACTATTTTCTCACTTTCATCGATAATTATTCTAGGAAGATATGGGTGTATTTTCTGCAAGAGAACACTGAGGTGTTTTCTTATTTTCTTGAGTTTAAGGCTTTAGTTGAAAAACAAAGTGGTCTACAAATTCCCACCCTAAGAACAGATAATGGGGGAGAAAACAAGTCAAATGAATTTTTGAATTATTTCAGGAAGAATGGAATGAAGCGAGAGTTTACTAATTCATACTCTCCTCAACAAAATGATGCTGCAGAGAGGAAGAATAAGACCATAGTTGAAATGGCTAGGAGCATGTTAAAAACTAAGTCACTTGGAAATGAGTTTTGGGGTTGAAGCAGTACACACAACTGTATACACTCTTAATTGATGTCCTACAAAGGCAGTGTTGAATTTGACCCCAGAAGAAGCATGGTTAGGATACAAACCAAGTGTTACACATATGAAAGTTTTTGGTTGTACTGCATATGCACATGTTCCTAAGGAAAAGAGGAAGAAACTGGATGATAAGAGTGTGAAGTGTATCTTTATTGGATGTAGTACTGAAAGAAGAAGTTACAGGTTGTTTGATCTTTATTGGATGTACAACTGAAAGAAGAAGTTACAGGTTGTTTGACCCAGAGGCAAGGAAGGTGATAATAAGAAGACATGTTGTGTTTGATGAGCAGGGAATCTATTAGCCAGATCATGTACAATTTAAATTGAGGAAAGATGTTGTGAATGTTGGTGAAGAATCAAATTCCAAGTCACTAAAGATAAATGAAGTTTAGAAGAAGCTTAAGTGGCTTGAAAGGGGTCATTTAGAAAGTAGTATGTTGGATAGAAATTTTGAAAGAAGGGTTACTAGATCTCATAATTCTCTAGTGAATTATGCACTTATGGGATAGGTAATGAAAATGTATGAACCAGGGGATTATGCAAAAGCATCAAGAATGAAAGAATGGAATGAAGCTATGGACGCATAATTGAATCCCTTGGTGAAAAATGATACATGGGACTTGGTCAAATTACCAAAGGGAAAATATGTAATTGGAACTAAGTGTGTTTATAAAACAAAGTATAAATCAGATGGCACAATTGATAAGTATAAGGCTCATTTAGTTGCAAATGGCTATACATAGAAAGAAGGAATTGATTACACAGAGACATTTGCCTTAGTGGAAAAGTTGGATACAATCAGGATGGTTCTTGCATTAATTGCACAATACAAGTGGCCAATTTTTCAAATGGATGTTAAATAAGCTTTTCTAAATGGTTGTGGATGAAGAAATTTATGTGGAGCAGCCTGAAGTTTTTGAAGTGCCAGGAAAAGAAGATTATGTTTATAAGTTGAAGAAGGCCTTATATGGTCTTAAGCAAGTGCCAAGGGCATGGTATTCAAGAATTGATAAGTACTTTCAAGTTCACGACTTAGTTAAAAGTTTATCTGAGCCGAATCTCTATATCTTTTTGTTAGGATAGGACAGGACATTCTGATAGTTGTCTTATATGTTGATGATTTGATCTACACAGGGAACAATACAAAACTATTTCAAAGGTTTAAGGTTTAAGCAAGGTTGCCCACTGTCTCCTACCCTTTTTGGTTTATATATCGACAAGCTTGAGGAGTGGTTAAATTCGCAAGGGGATGATGGTATCTATTTGTGCAAGTTTGTTATAAGGCTTCTTTTGTATGCAGATGACCTTATTCTGATTGCTAAATCGGCTCTTGGTTTGCAAGAGCACTTACTATCCCTTGAGCATTTTTGCAGAAGTGTGGGGATGCAAGTCAATATCAGCAAAACGAAAGTAGTGGTCTTCTCTAAGAAAAGAAAACATAACCAACATAAGTTCTACTTTGAAGGCAACATTCTGGAAGAAGTTGCGGATTACAAATACCTCGGAGTTGACTTCAACAAAAATCTAAGCTGGAATGGTTGTAGAAAGAAAAGAACTTTGGGGGGTTGGAAAGCATTTTATGCTTTTCAAAATAGGTGTAGAGAGGCAGAGTTATGGGACTGGAAGACCACTCAAACTCTTTTTGGGCTTTTAGTGATTCCAGTGATTCTATATGGTTGTGAACTGTGGGCTAGTAGTACTTCCGACATGCAGTGGAGACAAATTGAGAAAATTCAGAAGCGTTTGATTACAAACAAATTTAAGATTAAAAGTGCAGTGCCTTATGATGTCTTGTTAAGTGAAACAGGGGCTGCTCCTATTGAAGCAATTGCTATGGTGCGAGTCATAATTTATTTAAAAAAAATTGAGCAAATGGAAGAGGGTAGATGGCCTAAGGTTGTCTTTAATGATAGATTGTGCAAGAGCAAAAAAACTTGGATGCAACAAAATAACAAATGGTTTAGTAAATGGGATATTTGCTTGAACGCGTGCCCCATAAACAGCAAAGAGATAAAAGCTTTTGTTATGGAAAAGTTCCACAAATGTACTTGGGAGAAGGAGCTAGGAAGAAAGAAAAATTACTATATTGAAGTGTTTAATCCCACTCATAATCATCAACCAAAAGCATACATAGAGGCCAATATCTCTTGGAGAGCCAAAATTCTTATTGCTCAGTTAAGGACTAATTCTCATCAACTTCGTTGTGAAACAGGGCGCTGGAAAAGGCCAAAGGAAGTGAGGGAGGAAAGGGTATGCATTTTTTGTTCTTCCGGAAAAGTGGAAACAGAAAAACATTTCATTTTAGAATGTGAGGCCTTCAAAGACAACAGGGAAAGTTATGCAGATACGCTGGCAGCTAGCTCTTGGGATAATCTATTTAACGAGGGGTTTGTCGAGAAGACGGGAGCATTTATTGTGAAGCTTCACAAAAAAAGGGTCGAATACATCAAGCAGATGAAGAAACAATCTGTCCCATAGGCTATCTTTAGCCTCGTGGACATTAAAATAATTTTTTCCTTTCTTTCTTTCTTCTATGATTGTTGAGTTTGAGATGACAGATCTTGGTGAGTTGCATTATTTTTTGGGTATTGAAGTTTGGCAGGAGGAAGATGGTATTTTCATGTCACAAGCCCAAGTATACTTGGGACTTTTTGAAAAAGTTCAGAATGTTGAGTTGCAAGCCAGCGACAACTCCTTTGGAAGTTGGGTTGAAGTTATATGGACATGATGACTCCAATTCAGTTGATGTTACTGTGTATCGTCAATTTGTTGGAAGTTTGATCTACTTAACTACAACTCGACCAAATATTTCTTTTGCAGTCAGTATGGTATCAAGATTTATGGCAGAACCCAAGGAAGTACATTGGAAAGTAGCAAAGAGGATTTTAAGTTATTTGTGTGGAAGATTTCAGGTTGATTGGTTATGCAGATTCAGATTGGGTTGGATGTATGGATGACAGGAAATCAACTTCAGGGTATTCATTTAGTATGGGTTTAGCGGCAGTTGCTTGGAGTACTAATAAGCAACCTACAATATCTCTCTCAACAACAAAAGTAGAGTATAAAGCGACAATGAAAACAACATGCGAAGCAGTTTGGTTAAGAAGAATTCTAGAGGATCTATATGAGTAACAAGAGCAACCCACTCAATTGATGTGTGATAATCAAAGTGCTATTCAGTGACCAAGAATCTAGTATTTCATAAGAAGACCAAGCATATTGATATTCAGTATCATTTTGTTTGGGATCTGGTTCAGCAAGGAGTGATCGAGATCAAGTATTACAGAACATATGAAGAGGTAGTTGATATATTCACCAAAGCACATTGTCTAAGGAAAAGTTCTGCAAATTGAGAGATGGTATTGGAATATTTCCAAATGATCATTATGGGGGAGAAACGCTGGAATAATGGATTATTTTTCAAATATTAAATAATTAAAGTTGTTTTTAGTGAGACATTTATGGAGAAATTAGTGGAATGACAGACAAGAGATTTGTGGATGATTATTGAGAGAATTGTGGAGTGATTTGAGGACTGATTGATTGAGAAATTTGTGGAGTTGACAAAATCTTGAGACCTCTCCTCATGTATAAATATATGTCTATGTTAATGAAATTTGATTGAGTTGGTGTGTGTGAGTTGTGTGCAGTATTGTTAAATATTTTATTCTTTGTTATTTATTTTTTACTATGTTGTGCTTTCTTTCAATTGGAGCTTGAAGCAGTCATGGAAACAAGAAGCCGACAACTACGAAATCGATCAATTTTAGAGTATCTAATTAGGTGGAAGGACTTACCCGTTGAAGATTCTACACTAGAGGATGAAAATTTTATACAAAAGCATCTAGATCTACTCAAGCGTTGAAGACAACACTTTTTTTGAAGGAGAGGGGCATGTTAGGTACCTATAATGCTAGTGTAGTCCCTTATTGTTATTGTTAGTGCATATCTGCCTATTATTATTGTTGTGCCCATGTAGCCCCCCTAATTGTTATTGTTGTGCCTTCACATTATTATTGTTATGTAGGCTCTGATTATATTGTGACCCCTTAGACTCCTGAGTCCTATATATACCAAGGAGGTCTTTTCATTTGTATCATTGAAGAATTGTTCATTTATGTAATGTAAAGCAAGTTGCCCCCTCGAAGAGACTATTTCTCAAGTTGTTGATCTATCTTTTCTTCTATTTTGTGAGCTGGTTGCATAACAAAAGTAAAAACACATCTCCATTTAATTTGATGGATTGTATTCTTTGAGTAGGCAAAGAAATTGTGAAAGATCATTTGAATAAAGAAGAAAGATAAAAACAAAGAAAATATATTATTGTCCATGACGACCAAACGAAGTCAATAAAACTAGAAAGTACAAGTTATAATGGTATAATGTGAGAGTGCCAAAGGCAAACTCTTAGATGCAAAATTAAGTACATGATAAATAATAGAAAGGGGTAAACACAGTTAAATTTTAGAAAAGAAATAGCGATAGGTACTGCTTTATGCAAGAAGTGAAACACTATTCTGCACCGCAAGTAGAAGAGGGGTGCATATCATAGTTGTCAACCATTACGATGGTACCATTGTAGAACCTGAGAATATTCTCTTAGGAGTGACCTGCACCAAGTGAAATAGGTTGGGTAATCTTTAGGGGAAGCTATCTGCTACTTGCTGGATGTCTCGTGAGTCCTAACATTCAAGACCAATGAGAGAAACCTATGATGGACATATCACTGCTTGACCTGGATTGGGAAATGATCCCATGTTGGAGTCTATTGGTGGAATGGGTATGTCTTGGTGAAGGTTACAGAGTTTGTGGATGTGGATTTGAATTGACAGAGAATCAGTCTGGGTGTGATAACTATCTCAAATTTAAAAATAGTAGGTGTGGTAACCCAAATATATATATATATCGAATCAACAACTATTGTGGTCCCATACTCTTGTGACACGGGGTCGATTCCATCCACCACCACTAAAACCACTAGGTCTACACGCCTGCCCCTAATGTAGACACATGCAAGTTGGGGTTTGATCCAAGGATCTCATAATCTTTACAAACATGCTTTGCAAAGTGATCTACACATCGGGGGTTTTTATAATTGTTAAAATTTGGGTACCAGAGGACAAGTGGTTCCCTAATGCTTTGATCTTTGGCTTAGGGAAAAGTGTCCAAATTTATTTTTTACTTTGATCCTAAAGTGAATTTATAAGTGGTAAAGTCAATTTAATTTAAAAGTCACTTTATAAGTGGTAAAGTTATATTCTAATTTAAAAGTGACTTTATAAGTGGTAAAGTTACACTCTACTTTAAAGGTGACTTTATTAAAGTGAATGAAGAATTACAAAGTGAAAAAGTGACTATGGAAATAAAAGGCTAAGTGGGTCTTTATTTAAGTGGGTGAGTTAAAAAATAGAAAGTGAGAATTACACATTTATTTTCATCTCTAGATCTAAATGAATCTCAACCATTAGATCTTAGGGTAACCCAAAAGGTCATTTAGAGAATAAAAGGAGAAGAAAAGAGAAAAGATCAATTCATTCTTTCATGAGCATTTGAGAGAAAGAGAAGAGAGAGCAATGAGAGAATTTCTGAGCAGTGAGGAAGTGAAGGAGAGTAGCAAGAAGACATTTCAGCAAATATGGGCAGTAACATTTATTAGCACGCATCCCAAGGAAAAATCGTACAACAGGAGAAAGGCACAAAAATCGAGGAAGAGGGACAACAAGTTCTAGGCACATTTTTTGAGGCTGGCTGTACAACGTTTAATGTTTTATTGCTGTAAAAATTTCTGTTTTCGCTGTTTGCTGATTGGCACGATTTTCGAGGTGGAGTTCAAACATGGAAATCGAGATAAGTTGTAATTTGTGGTTGCTGAAATTTTTACTGTGTATTTCAGTTTCTCTGTAAAATCATTTTCAGAAATAAAGAAGAGATCTCAAACTGGTTTTCCCCAAGAGTTGTAGGGGGGTTTTCCAGGGTTACATTGACCAAAAACCACTGTGTTATTTTCTGTGTGTGGCTGTCATAATTTTGCTGTGTTTTATTTGTGCAATTTCAGCAGTTGTGAAATATCTAAATTTGTTTTTTCAGAAAAATATTATCATTTCCAGATTTTAGAGTTTTTATCATGCTTGGATTTAAAACTAAGTGCATGGAGTGATAAGGAAAACCGATGACCACAGTGGGGGTTGAAATTTCTTCATGTTATCAGAAGCTTGGTTGGCTGAAAAGTCCAGTTTGGGATAGCAAAGTGAAAATTACAAGAAGCTGATTTTTACACAAAAAACATAAACCTTTACCACAGATTTGAAAATTTCAATTTGGTAGGACAGTGAAACATGTCTTTGGGTTTGAGAGTTGAAGACAGGTTGGATGGGCAGAACAACTACAGTGCATGGAAGGAGAGAATCCAGAACATCTTTGAGGAAGCAGAAATCTGGGCCATTATGGTAAATACCACACAAAATCGAGTAGTAGTACCTGCTGACCTTGTACAGTTCGTAGAGTTTAACAAAAAGAATGCTAAGGCAAAAAGATTGATTCTGGAAAGAATCAAAGACCATGTCATTCCTCATGTGAGAGGAAAGACTTATGCACATGAGATGTGGACAGCCTTGACCAGTCTTTACCAGGGCTCAAATGAAAATAGAAAAATGGTCCTAAAGGAGAAACTGAATGCCATTAAAATGGCTAACACTGACAGTGCTACAACATACGTCACAAAGATCACTTCAGTGAGAGATGAGTTGGCAGCGGTAGGTGAAATCATTGCACCCACTAAGTTGGTGAGAATTGCTTTGAATGGTCTTCCCAAGACTTGGTAGAATTTTGTGGATGGCATTGTTGCACGGGAAAACCTTCCCGATTGGGAGAGGTTGTGGGATGATTGCATTCAAAATGAGATCAGAAAGAACCATCTTGGGGCAGCCAAACAGGTGGAGGAGGATGACAATGTGGCATTGTTAGCAAGAGGCAAGAAGGGCAGAGCAAAGAAGCAGACAGAGCAAAGAAGCAAGCTTGCAACAGTGGAGGCAAAAGCAAAGGTAAAGGCAAGCAATAGAACAAGGAGAAGGGGTATTCCAAAGTCAAATGTTGGAATTATCAGAAGTTGGGACACTATGCTGTTGTGTGTCCGGAGAAGAAGAACAAGAAAGGGAAAGACAAACCCATGGCAACTTCTACAGAGATAGAGAGCTTCTCAGAGAGATTTGATTGGGAGTTTGGGTTCATAGCTTATGAGGCCACTAGTGCAAGATCACCTGCCATACAGGTTCAGAGGGGGTGTGCATTCCCCGCTACTAGCAGAACATCTTCTAGCATTTGGTATGTTGACAGTGGCGCTTCTCGCCACATGACAGGAGTCAGAGAGTACTTCTCAGAGCTTTCACAGGGTGATACTGATATGGAGGTAGTACTTGGTGATGACAACATTGTTAGAGCAGTCGGTGTGGGGACATTGACATTTGATAGGGGACCCAAACCTCCCTTGAAAGTGTCAGATGTTCTATATGTGCCTAGAATGAAGAAGAACCCTATATCCGTCTCAACACTTGAGGATATAGGGTATGATGTGTTGTTCAGGAGAGGGCAGGTGCTTATATATCCTAGGGGAACTCCAGCTTCTTCAGCTAGAGAGATTGGTGTGCACCATGCCAAGGTGTACAAGTTCTCATTCTAGCCCTTGATGGCATTGAGCAGCAGCACCCGAGACAGAACCGACACCAGATCTAGCAGTTTAGAGTTGTGTGAGATTTGGCACTGCAAGATGGGGCACATGTATCATGGGGCCTTGAGTACATTGCAGGAGATCACCACTAGTGTGCCAGATTTCAGTTCTGATCACCTTGATGTATGCAGAGGATGTGCTATGGGGATGTTTTCCAGATCCCCTTTTCCCAGCAGTGACAGCAGAGCGATCGAGATCCTTGACTTGATACATGCCGATGTGAGTGGTCAAATGTCTCATGTATCATTGAGTGGCTATGAGTACTATGTTTTATTCATTGATGACCACTCCAGGAAGACATGGATTTATTTCTTGAAGACCAAGAGTGAGGTCTTCAAGCGGTTTCAAGAGTTCAAAGCTCTTGTGGAGACCCAGACAGGTAGGAAGATCAAGGTCCTCAGGTTGGACAATGGAGGGGAGTATACCTTTGGTGAGTTTGTTGATTTTTGTGCTGAGGGAGTTCACAGTTCCTTACTACCCCAACCAGAATGGGGTTGCAGAGAGGAAGAACAGATCCATTGTAGGGCTTGCCAAAGCCATGCTTCATGATCAGGGGTTACCTTTACATTTGTGGGTAGAGGCCTGCAACACTGCTGTGTACTTGCAGAACAAGAGTCCACATCGTGCCTTGGGGAATGTGACTCCGGATGAGGCTTTTTCTGGGAAGAAGTCTGATGTTGGGCACTTTCGTATCTTTGGGTGGCTTACATATTCCTATGTCCCCAACGAGAACAGGACCAAGCTAGAGCCCACTACAGAGAAGGGCATCTTTGTGGGTTATAGCGAGACATCGAAAGCTTATTGGATTTATATTCCTACGCAGAGGAAAGTGGTTGTTAGGCAGGATGTGAAGTTCGAGGAGGAGAGAGCTTTAAGGAGGTCACGGGAGTTGGAGTATCCAGAGTCACCAGACCCTCAGGAGTAGCTGAGTCAGTCATAGGGATCCAGTGGTCAGGGATCAGGAGGTACGTCGATTACAGTGTCAGGTCCATCAGTGAGCAGTGGCTCTCAGAGTCAGGTGGGTGGTTCTTCAGGCAACATGCAGGGCAATCCGTAGAGTAGTTCACAGGGTAGTCCACTAATGGATAGGTCGCATGATACTTCAGCATCTACAAGCACAGGTTCAGGCATGAGGTCAGTGGACAGGCCTTCAGGAGTTCAGGCTTCTGATGATGATGAGGATTCTTTCACTCCAGCGGGAGAAGTATGCTCAGGGAAGAGGAAGCCCAAGTGGCTTCAAGATACCTTGCGCGAGGCCACATCAGTTGTTGGGCCAAAGAGACAGGTTAGAGAGAGTAAACCACCTGAACGGTTTTGTAGTTACATGGCATTGGTAACAAGCATTTTTGACTCCGAGCTTTCTAGTTATGAGGAGGCAGCTAGCCAACATGTTTGGAGAGAGGCCATGATGGAGGAGTATTCTTCTATTATGAAGAATGATGTTTGGGAGGTAGTGTGCCGAGGCCTGAAGGTAAATCAATTGTTACTTCCAGGTGGCTCTACAAGATAAAGCACGCTGTAGATGGTAGCATCGAGAAGTTCAAGGCTCAATATGTGGCGAGAGGGTTCTCCCAGGTAGAGGGAGTTGACTATGAGGAGACCTTCGCTCCCGCAGCTCGGTATACATCTATTTGCTCCATTATATCGATTGCAGCAGAGATGGGTTGGAAGATCCACTCTATGGATGTGAAGACCGCATTTCTCAATGGCTTCATTCAGGGGGAGGTTTATATTGAGCAGCCGCAGGGCTTTGAGGTGCATGGGAAGGAGTCCCATGTATGCAAATTGAAAAGGGCACTCTATGGCTTGAAGCAAGCTCCTAGAGCTTGGTACTCGAGGATTGATACATACTTGCAGCAGTTAGGTTTCACAAAGAGTGAGGCTAATTCGAACCTATATTTCATTGTGGTGGGTGAGGAGCCTCTCAACCTGGTGTTGTATGTTGATGACTTGATCATCACTGGTGCAGAGAGACTCATTGAGGGCTGCAAGAGAGATCTTGCTTCAGAGTTTGAGATGAAGGATATCAGCTTGATGCATTATTTTTTGGGACTGGAGGTGTGGCAGGAGGAGGGGCATTTCTGATCCAGGTGGATGTTGGTGGCCACCCACCTATCCCACTTGGACCCCCACAACTGTCTCTTTTAGTTTTTCAGTTTCCTTAATTGTAGCACAATTTACTATTTTTTAGTAGTTTTTGGGAAAATTGGGGGCAACATGGGATAGATCTTTCTGACGAGCTATTGTGCGCATCAAACGAAGATCGTATGCCAAAGTTACGACCCTCGGAAGTTGGTGTACCAATTTACCCAAACGGGGCCCACAATTTGGCGTTTCATCTCCTAGGGTTAGGATTTTGGATGTTTAGGGTTTTCCATTGTTTCTCAACAATAAATAGGCCTTTGAGCCTCATTGTAACACAGTTCAGAGGCATGTAGCCGCCACATCTCTTCTCAGAGATAAGCTACCATTGCCCTAGCTAGTTTATTTCCATTTATGTTTGTAAGCATATTTCAGTATTTTACATTAATGAAATGAAGTATTATTTCTGTTGCATCTCTGTATTTATGGTTATTTTTGTAATTTATTGTGTTTCTGTTTAAATTTGGATTAGTGGTATCAGAGGGGTCTACTCTTTCTCTGTTTTTCTTTGCATGTCCCCAACGAGGTCAGGATATAAGGAGTTAGGGCTTGAAATGGTCGAACCTTTGCAAGACCAGCGTCGCAAATCCTGACGGCCTCCCATGATGGATGAAAAGAATGACGAGGGGGCAAGATATCCTATCAAAATCTTGCTTGAAGAAGCCCTCGAGCGACAAAGGTACGCGTTGATGGACAACTTTGCCCAGATCCTTCAGTGGCGACCTAGGAGTGATGCATTGGCTTCCAACAACTACTCTGGAAAAGCCACACCCTTTAAGGCACAAGTTAATTTTGAAATCCCCATATTCGAGGGTCAAATAGACGCAGATGTCGTAGATAAATGGTTAAATTTGTTAGAAGGGTATTTTTCTGTTCATGATTTTTCCAACCAACAAAAGATCACTTTTTCACTTCTCAAAGCAGCCCCCCACGTCAAGGACTGGTGGGAAACCTACTGTGAACAGAAGGATGAAAATACGACCTCGCTGTTTTCAGCCACTCCCACTTGGAATTCATTCCGGGACGCCATCAAGGGGCAGTATTACCCTGTCAAAAGCTATGAGGACAAATACATAAAGTGGACCATGCTGCGGCAGGGAAGGGACCAAGATGTGTCGGAGTTCACAAACATTTTTCATACCCTTTGCACATAGTTGGGTATCAAGGACTCTGAGCTACATTTGGTACTCAAATACCATGACTGCCTACACAGATACATCCAAGAAGAGATGGAGTTCCTAAACATCTCCTTGCTCGGCATGGCGTACCGATATGTTGTCAAAATTGAGTAAAAGTTCAAACAGAAGAAGCGAGACTTTGGATCTGTGAATCTGAGGACCAAAGGACAAAGCCAAGGCGGGGTGACCCAAGACAACCCGTCGAAGCCGCAAGAAAATAACAACACCACGAAGTCGAGGAAGGACACATGAAAGTGGTGTGAGTTCCACAAGAGCCCCACTCACAACACAAGTGAGTGTCAGACCAAACAGTCACTGGTGGCCGAGTTGAAGGCTTCAGAATCAGATGCATGTTCCGACCCTGAGTCAGAACCCGACAAGGGGAATGGCAAAGGGAAGCAGATCATTGGTGCGGAGCCCAGCGTCACTGTTGTCACAGCCAAGATCCAGAAGAATGAGCCTGAAGACCCAGATGAGGGGGAGCGTCTTTTCCACTCACAAATGTGGGTAAAGGGTTCACCACTACAATTCATTGTTGACACTGGGAACCAGAAAAACCTCATTTCAGCAGAGGTTGTGAAGCGGTTGGGCCTATCAACTACACCACACCCGCAGCTGTACAATATCAGGTGGCTTCACCAAGGACGAGATCTTTGAGTTCGCCAGCAGTGTCGCCTTCCCTACAGCATCAAACCCTTCACATACGAGGTATTGTGTGATGTTGCACCTCTGGATGTTTGTGATGTACTATTTGGCCAACCATACTTGTGGAGGCGACATGTTGTGTATGAGTCAAGGCCTCGCGCTGTTATTATTACTTTGGGTAATTCATTACACAGGATATCGGAGGTAGCCCCACCTACTGTTACCTCTTTGATCTCTGCTAAGAAATGCAGGAAGATCGTCTCCCAGACTAGGAAATTCATTTTTTGTTTGGTTCGCTCCCAAAGTAAGGGGAAGATCGTAGCCACATCGATGACCCCTGCGAAGGGTTCCTCCACACAGCAGCAGCAACAAAGGGATATGGTCATGATAGAACACAGGAACAACTTCTCCTCACCCACAGGGGTACCACACAAGTTTCAGGTGGGTGACAAAGTCTAGTTGCATCTGTAGAAAGAACTCCTGACAAGAGCCCATTAGAAGCTCAGACCACTCCGACATGGTCCTTACAACATTACCAAGGCTGTGGGAAACAATGCTTTGGAGCACAACATTCCTCCATTCCTTCGCTTGCACCGAGTGTTCAATGTGGAACACCCTCGACCATGCTTCCCACCATTACTGGACACATCAGAGATTGCAAAACAACTCACCAGGGACCAAGCTCAGAAGATGGAGGAACTCAACGCAATGGGGACCATTGCTTCCTAAGGGGGGAGGAATGATCTAGGTGAATGTTGGTGGCCACCCACCTATCCCGCTTGGGCCCCCGCAACTGTCTCTGTCAGTTTTTCAGTTTCCTTATTTGTAGCACAATTTACTATTTTTGGCAGTTTTTCGGGTCCTAAACTTCTGGAGCCGTTTTGAGGCCCTAAACTATGCTTTTTGGGAAATCTGGGAGCAACATCGTTCCATGGACTAATGTTGCTCTTCCCAAAGTTGTAGTGCTTGGATAGATCTTTCTAACAAGCTATTGTACACGTCAAATGAAGATCATGTGCCAAAGTTACAACCCTAGGAAGTTGATGTACCAACTTACCCAAAACGGGGCCCACAATTTGGCGTTTCATCTTCTAGGGTTAGGTTTCGGGTTGTTAAGGGTTTTCCATTGTTTCTCAACAATAAATAGGCCTTTGAGCCTCATTGTAATAGAGTTCAGAGGCATGTAGCCGCCACAGCTCTTCTCAGAGATAAGCTAACATCGCCCGAGCTGGTTTATTTCCATTTCTATTTGTAAGCATATTTCAATATTTTACAGTAAGGAAATGAAGTATTATTTCCACTGCATATCTGTGTTTATGGTTATCTCTGTAATTTATTGCGTTCTTGTTTAAATCTGGATGAGTGGTATCAAAGCGGTTGCTTTTTCTCTGTTTTTCTTTGCATGTCCCCAACGAGGTCGGGATATAAGGAGTTAGGGCTTGAACTGGTCGAACCTTTTGCAAGACCAGCCTCGCAAATCCCGACGGCTTCTCATGGTGGATGAAAAGAAAGATGAGGGGGCAAGAGATCCTATCAAAATCTTGCTTGAAGAAGCCCTCGAGCAGCGAAGGAACGCGATGATGGACAACTTTGCCCAGATCCTTCAGCGGCTACCCAGAGGCGACACATTGGCTTCAACAGCTGCTCTGGAAACGCCACACCCTTTAAGGTACAAGTTAATTTTGACGCAGATGCTGTAGATAAATGGTTAAATCTGCTAGAAGGTTATTTTTCTGTTCATGAATTTTCGAGTCGGGGAAAAGATTGTTTTCGCTCTTCTCAAAGCAGTCCCCCATGTCAAGGACTGGTGGGAAACCTACTGCGAGCAGAAGGATGAAAGTACAGGCTCGCTGTTTTCAGCGGCACCCACTTGGAATTCATTCCGGGATGCCATCAAGGAGCAATACTACCCTGTCAAAAGCTATGAGGACAAATACATAAAGTGGGCCATGTTGCGACAGGGAAGGGACCAAGATGTGCTGGATTTCACAAACATTTTTCATACCCTTTGCACACAGTTGGGTATCAAGGACTCTGAGCTACATTTGGTACTCAAATACCGCGACTACCTACACAGATACATCCAGGAAGAGATGGAGTTCTTGAACATCTCCTTGTTCGGCATGGCGTATTGATACGCTGTCAAAATCGAGCGAAAGTTCAAACAGAAGAAGCGAGACTTTGGATTTGCGAATCCAAAGACCAAAGGACAAAGCCAAGGCGGGGTGACCCAAGACAACCCGTCGAAGTCGCAAGAAAAGAACAACACCACGAAGTCGAAGAATGACACAGGAAAGTGGTGTGAGTTCCACAAGAGCCCCACTCACAACACAAGTGAGTGTCGGACCAAGCAGTCGCTGGTGGTCGAGTTGAAGGCTTCAGAATCAGATGCATGTTCCGACCCTGAGTCATAACCCGACAAGGGGAATGGCAAAGGGAAGTAGATCATTGATGCGGAGCTCAGCGTCACTGTTGCCACCGCTAAGACCCAGAAGAATGAGCCTGAAGACCCAGAGGAGGGGGAGCATCTTTTCCACTCACAAATGTGGGTGAAGGGTTCACCGCTGCAATTCATTGTTGACAGTGGGAGCTAGAAGAACCTCATTTCAGCAGAGGTCGTGAAGCGGTTGGGCCTATCGAGTACACCACAGCCGCAACCGTATAGTATCGAGTGGCTTCACCAAGGACGAGATCTTCGAGTTCGCCAACAGTGCAGCCTCCCTACAGCATCAAACCCTTCACAGACAAGGTATTGTGTGATGTTGCACCTTTGGATGTTTGTGATGTACTATTTGGCCAGCCATACTTGTGGAGGCGACATGTTGTGTATGAGTCAAGGCCTCGCGCTGTTATTATTACTTTGGGTAATTCATTACACAGGATATCGGAGGTAGCCCCACCTACTGTTACCTCTTTGATCTCTGCTAAGAAATGCAGGAAGATCGTCTCCCAGACTAGGAAATTCATTTTTTGTTTGGTTCGCTCCCAAAGTAAGGGGAGGATCGTAGCCACATCGATAACCCCTGCGAAGGGTTCCTCCACACAGCAGCAGCAACAAAGGGATATGGTCATGACAGAACACAGGAACAACTTCTCCTCACCCACAGGGGTACCACACAAGTTTCAGGTGGGTGACAAAGTCTAGTTGCATCTGCAGAGAGAACTCTTGACAAGAGCCCATTAGAAGCTCAGACCACTCCGACGTGGTCCTTACAACATTACCAAGGCTGTGGGAAACAATGCTTTGGAGCACAACATTCCTCCATTCCTTCGCTTGCACGAGTGTTCAATGTGGAACACCCTTGACCATGCTTCCCACCATTACTGGACACATCAGAGATTGCAGAACAACTCACCAGGGACCAAGCTCAGCAGATGGCGGAACTCAACGCAATGGGGACCATTGCTTCCTAAGGGGGGAGGAATGATCTAGGTGGATGTTGGTGGCCACCCACCTATCCCACTTGGACCCCCACAATTGTTTCTGTCAGTTTTTCAGTTTCCTTATTTGTAGCACAATTTACTATTTTTGGCAGTTTTTCGGGTCCTGAACTTCCGGAGCTGTTTTGAGGCCGTAAACTTGCTCTTCCCAAAGTTGTAGTGCTCGGATAGATCTTTCTAACGAGCTATTGTACGCGTCAAACGAAGATCGGGTGCCAAAGTTACGACCCCGAGAAGTTGATGTACCAACTTACCCAAAACGGGGCCCACAATTTGGCGTTTCATCTTCTAGGGTTAGGTTTTGGGATGTTAAGGGTTTTCCATTGTTTCTCAACAATAAATAGGCCTTCGAGCCTCATTGTAACACAGTTCAGAGGCATGTAAACGCCACATCTCTTCTCAGAGATAAGCTACCATCGCCCTAGTTGGTTTATTTCCATTTCTATTTGTAAGCATATTTCAGTATTTAACAGTAATGAAATGAAGTATTATTTCTGCTGCATATCTGTGTTTATGGTTATCTCTGTAATTTATTGCGTTCCTGTTTAAATCCGGATCAATTTCTTCCTGGGACAAGTGAAGTACATTGTGGATATTCTTCGCAGATTTCACATGGAGGACTGTAAACCCATGTCTACACCTATGATCACTAACTGGAAGAAGCTTCATGCTTTTGATTCCGAGTTGGTGGATCCTACTCTATACAGACAGTTGATTGGTTGTTTGATGTATTTGGTCAACACTCGACCAGATATATGTTTTGCAGTTAAAACTATGAGTCAGTTCATGTGTGAGCCCAGGATAGTGCACTGGGTAGTTGCAAAACACATTCTTCATTACTTGCAGGGGACTGTGGATTTTGGTCTGGATTATAGACAGGGTGATGGAGTGAGACTGGCAGGGTACACAGATTTAGATTGGGCAGGTTGTGCTTCAGATAGGAAGAGTACTTCCGGGTGTTGTTTTGGGTTGGGTTCGGCAGTTGTGTCATGGATCAGCCGGAAACAACAGTCAGTTGCATTGAGCTCAGCTGAGGCAGAGTATATGGCTGCTAGTTTGGCTAGTTGTGAGGCCATATGGCTTCGCAAGATGTTGTTTGGTCTATTTGGTCAGGCATTGAGACCTTTAGTAATTTAATGTGATAATCAGAGTTGCATAAAACTCAAGGAGAATCCAGTTTTTCATGACAGGTCAAAGCATATTGAGATCAAGTATCACTTCATTAGAGACTGTCCAAAAGGGAGCTGTCAAGCTTGAGTAGATTTCTACAAATGAGCAGGTAGCAGACATTTTGACCAAAGTCTTACCATGGGGCAAGCATGTATACTTCAGAGACAAGATGGGAGTGGTGAAGAACACTTTCCTCGGTAAGAGGGAGTGTTAAAATTTGGGTACCAGAGGACAAGTGGTTCCCTAAGGCTCTGATCTTTGGCCTAGGGAAAAGTGTCCAAATTTATTTTTTACTTTTCTCCTAAAGTGACTTTATAAGTGGTAAAGTCAATTTAATTTAAAAGTGACTTTATAAGTGGTAAAGTTACATTCTAATTTAAAAGTGACTTTATTAAAGTGAATGAGGAATTAGAAAGTGAAAAAGTGACTATGGAAATAAAAGGCTAAGTGGGTCTTTATTTAAGTGGGTGAGTTAAAAAATAGAAAGTGAGAATTAAATGCACATTTATTTTCATCCCTAGATCTAAATGAATCTCAGCCATTAGATCTTAGGGTAATCCAAAATGTCATTTAGAGAATAAAAGGAGAAGAGAAGAGGAAAAGATCAATTCATTCTTTCATGAGCATTTGAGAGAAAGAGAAGAGAGTGCCTGGAGAGAATTTCTTAGCAGCGAGGAAGTGAAGGAGAGCAGCGAGGAAGTGAAGGAGAGCAGCAAGAAAACATTTCAGCAAATCTGGGCAGCAACATTTATTGGCACGCATCCCAAGGAAACACTGTACAACAGGAGAAAGGTGCAGAAATCGAGGAAGAGGGACAAGAAGTTTTGGGCACATTTTTCGAGGCTGGACGTACAACATTTAATGTTGTTTTATCACTGTAAATTTTTTTGTTTTGGCTGTTTGCTGATTGGCACGATTTTCGAGGTGGAGTTCAAGCACGGAAATCGAGATAAGCTGTAATTTGTGGTCGCTGAAATTTTTACTATGTATTTCAGTTTTTCTGTAAAATCATTTTCAAAAATAAAAAAGAGCTCTCAAACTAGTTTTCCACAAGAGTTGTAGGGGGTTTTTCTAGGGTCACATTGACTAAAAACCAGTGTTATTTTCTGTGTGGCTGTCATAATTTTGCTGTGTTTTATTTCTGCAATTTCAGCAGTTGTGAAATCTCTAAATTTGTGTTTTCAGAAAATATTATCATTTCCAGATTTTAGAATTTTTATCATGCTTGGATTTAAAACTAAATGCGTGGAGTGATAAGGAAAACTGATAACCGGAGTGGGGGTTGAAATTTTCTTCAATAATGATGTATATTTATATGTTATGAAAATTAGAAATTTTATGAAAAATAGAGAATTTGAAACTATATGTTCTAGACATTTAGATGTTGGATATCATCATATGATGTCAGATTTTTCAAAAAATCATATTTTAGAAGTTAGAAATTTACATTAGTTCAGAATATATAATTTTCAATTCAGATTTCAGAATTCTACATTTATAAAAAAAACAGAAAAGTGATTCCAGAATTGTTAGATTCTACATTCTAAACATTTATGATTCATGACTCCTATCAATGCATATACCATGGTAAATATGAATCTGATATCTTAGAATGTCAGAATTACATCATAAGTTTGGAGATTAATTTGCGCAATGACCACCAAATTGACAGAGGATTTTGCAACAGCATGTTGCCCACCAGCAATATAAGCATTTGAAGCTCCCATAACTGACCTAGGTGATCCTGCCTCATCCTCAACATGAAAAAGATTGTCTGAAAGAGATCTTGAGAAGCCATCAAACATTCATGGGTATCCAGGTACCCATCTTTAGGATTCACATCACATAACTTTGAAGGTTTTTTGTAGTCATCCTTTGATCAAGAGATATGATGAAGATTTTCAGTGAATGTAAACAAGACATTTTTCGCTTGTTCATGCAAGTTGGTTTCCTTTTACCACATGGATGAATTGATAAACACTCCAGTTTCATTCTGTTGTGAAAGAGTTGTAAATCCATGAAAGAACTATAGATGCAAGGTTTTGCAATTCCAGTGTTTGAGCACTATCATATGACCACAATGCAGTGGGCTTCATGAAGTTTATGAATTTCCTTCATGAACACTTCTGCCACTGGGCTTGCTGTGTATGGACTTTGAATTGTGCAAAAATGTGCATATTTTGTGAGTCTATCAACAACCCCAAAAACTGAAACTTTACCTTCACATTTTGGTAACCCTATAATGAATTGCATTGATATCTTTTGTCATCTTCGATTATGTTTGTGACCCTTTATTTCTTTGGAACCCTTGTTACATGTGTTTCTTGAAACCCTTTTTGCATAGTCTCCCATTTCTAATTCTACTTGCCTATGCTTAGAGGACTAGGTTTCTGAAGTGAGGGCTAGTTTTTATCCTAGTTTTCTCTAATTAATAATGGTCACATAGGCAAGATGTCTTTGTTGTCGATTGAGAAATCACCCAACTGCTGAGCAGTCATCCCTATCCAAAGTATAGAGTAGATACATAGATGGAAGCACGTGTAAAAGGATTTTTTAGCTAGAAATATTTGAAGCTGATAATTTCTACATGTCTTCACTAGTGATAGGTTGGCACAAATTGGAATAAAAGAGGGGTTGATATGGAAGTTTTTGTTGAAAAATTGGGTAGCTATGGTCGGTATTTTCATTTGGCAAAATGATGGAGAAACTTCAAATTTTCATGTTTGACCAAGTCGGCGTAAGAAGGTCAAGTCTGCCCCACATGTGAGAAATGACGCGTCCAAAATCACATATAAATATGACCTCATTGTAGATCATTTGGACACATCACATTACACATCAATTCAATCTGAAATAGAGAGAGGACATCTACATGTGCGAATGAATCTAGAGGAGAATCTATTTCGTGTTGACCAACCTATCTTTTGTTTGACCAATATTCTTCTGTTTGACCGGACTCTTTGACTCTCTTGGAGGCCGAGCATTTCAGGAAGAGTTTGATTCTATTTGACATATTTTTTTTTGTCTCTATTCTGGACACGTTGACCGCAGGTCAAACTTGTGACTTTGACCAAAGTTTTTTTGTTTATTGACTGCGGTTTGATTGTCTTCCACAGGCTGAAATTTGGCCCATCTGTAGTAGACCATACTTTGACCATAATTGACTCTCTCTCTGTTTGTCGACTAGTTTGACTTGGTATTTGTTGAGGTCAGATTTGGAATCTTATTGGAATATATTGATGTAATATTGATAAACAAAATTTCTCTCTCACAAGGAAAGCTTGGTTGGGTTTTCCCCTTATGGGTTTTGCCCTAGCTGTGAGCTTGACTCGGGTGTTTCTTCTCTCTTGTTCTACTATTTATTGTGATCTCTATTGCTCTATTGATAAAAGTATTTGGTTGAATTTTTTCATAGCTGCTTAATGATTGAAATGTTAAAAGAACATCGATTAAATCATTAGAAGCAAATATCAATTGTGAAAAACTATACTAGTCTTGATTGCACTAGAAATTCAACATGGTATCAGAGCTTTGGTGAAGGGAAGAGTTGTGGGATCACCTTGAAGAAGCATTGAGAGCATCTTGAAGAGTTTGGGATTCGACATCTTTTGATTTTTGGTTGGTCATCTTCATCTTCTTCATTATGAATTCCTTCATGAAAACAAAGAACGAGGTTGAAAGAGCTACTAATTACAGGGAATGTAAGGTTAGGATTGACTTACTAGGCGCAAGGTTTTGGGCATTGTTATAGGAAAAGTCGCTAAACTAGTTGATCAAGCATGACAGATCTTGATACTTTGGCATCATACTTTGTTAGAATTTCTCAAATAAGAGATCAACTCATGGCCATTAGTGAAGAAGTATTCGCCAAATTATTGGTTGTTGTAGCTTTGGGTGGTTTGCCTAGATCTTGGGATCCTTTTGCATCAAGCATATGTGGAAGAGAAAATGCACCTTCATTTGATAAGTTGTGGGTTGCCTGCACTCAATAAGAATCAAGACTCCTTTCTAGAGACTGGATTGAAGATCCAAATGAAGAAGCTTTTGCAACTCATTCTAAGAGTAATAGAAGAAGACCTAATTTTGGAAGATTGTAAAGGAGTTCTGGTAGAAGGCCAAATTCAAGATCTGCTCGAAAAAGGGAATCTGCATTATAAAGAAGGCCTCCTCCTCCCTCTCAAGATAGAAGAGATAGAAAAGATCTGACAAATGTTCAATGCTTTTGTTGCCAAGCATATGGTCACTATCAAGGTCAATGTCCTCAAAGGAATCAAAGGGATGACTATCAAAGGAATGAAGATCGAAAGAGGAAACAGAAGCATCATGCCTCTGCAGTTGACCTGAATGAATCCTCTCACAAGAGGAGGCTTAGAAAGAATGAATCTGATCATGAATACTCATTTTATTTTGCTTTTACAAGTTCCATTATAGGTCATGATGAGGTATGTTTGGTGGACAGTGGTGCCTCTAGGTACATGACAGAGAATTGTGATCATCTCTCTGAATTGGTCGAAAAGAAGATTGCTCAAAGGGTTGAGCTTGGAGATAATGGCAAATATGAAGTCAAGGACATTGGTTCGTCAACCTTCCAATTGGAATCAAGAGGTAATGTATCAATTAACAACATTTTATATGTTCCTAGTTTGAAGAACTTGTTGTCTATTTCATATCTTGAGGATAAAGGATATAGAATTGCTTTTGTGGATGGACAAGTTCTAGTATGGAAGAAGGATGCCTCCCTTGAATTTGCCAAAGTCATTGGTGTGCGAATTGGAGGCCTATATCATCTCCTTGGACATTCAATTCAAGGCTTGCTACACAACACCACTAATCTTTATGAACTATGGCATCGAAGGTACGCTCATGTTCATTTTAAAGCATTGTCTAGAATGAAAGATCTTGTTAAAGGTGTACCAAAATTCAAAGTTGAACATGATGGGGTTTGTAAGGGTTATGACCTTGGAAATAATGTTGAAGGAAGATGTACTAGTAGTGATAGTAGATCCAGAGGAATCTTGGATCTTGTGCACTCTGATTTTTGTGGGCCTATGTCTAACAAGACCTTGGGTGGAAATCCATATTATGTCTCTTTCATTGATGATTACTCTCGCAAAACATAGATTTATCTTCTAAAATCCAAGTATCAAGTATTTGAAAAGTTTCTTGAATTCAAAGCAGAAGTTGAGAATGCGACAATAAGAGGGATCAAGACTTTGAGGTCTGACAATGGAGGAGAATATGTTTCCAAGGAATTGATTTCTTTCCACAAGGTTATTGGAATTAAGAGGGTGTTGATAGTTCCCTATATCCTCAACAAAATGGAATTGTTGAAAGGAAGAATAGACCTATTATGGAAGTTGCCAAGGCTATGCTTCATGCTTAAGAAATGCCCATGTTTCATTGGGGAGAAGCTGCAAGAACCATTGTTTATGTTCAAAATAGATGTCCACATCGAATATTTGGACTATAAGACTCTTGAAGAAGTCTTCGCAGGTGAAAGACCAAATGTTGAGCATTTAAGAATCATTGGTTGTCCTGTTTATGTTCATGTGCCCAAATAGAAAAGGACGAAGTTGGAACCTTCTAGGAAGAAAGGAACGTTTGTTGGCTACAATGAAAACTTTTAGGCCTTTAGGGTCTATGTTCTAGGACAACGTTTTATTGAAACATGCAGGGATGATATATTTAATGAGGATGTTGCTCTCTGAAAGTCCAAAGGTTCACACTTTGGAGTCTGATGATGAGATATAGATGGCTCTGAAGAATGTGGAATCAAAGTCTAAAGAAACTGAACCGATGGATCAAGACTCTCATGAAGAATCTGATGATGACAAACTTGTTGAATCTCCAAGAACCACTGTACCTGAGACTAGGAAGAGACTTGCTTGGCTTGAAGGAACTTTGAAGAAAGCCGAAGTACATGCTGCACCTCATGGGACTTTTAGAGAAGGTAAGAAGCCAAAGAAGTACTCTGGTTATGCAACAATGATGTGCAAGATTATTGAGTCTGAGCCATCCACCTATGAAGAAGCAGCTGAGGAACAAGTTTGGAAAGATACTATGGTTGAAGAATATCAATCTATAATGAAGAATGATGTTTGCGAATTCATGCCAAGACCTAAAGGAAAGTCTGTTTTGATTTCAAAATGGATTTACAAAATTAAACATGCAACCGATGGAAGTGTCGAAAAATACAAAAAAAGATTTGTGGTACGAGGATTCTCCCAAAAAGAGGGAGAGGATTATGAAGACACATTTGCTCTCATTGCCAGGTATGCTTCTATTAGATCTGCCATTGCTCTTGCTTCTATTGCAGATTGGAAATTACATCAAATGGATGTCAAGATTGCTTTTCTGAATGGGGTCATTGAAGAGGAAATCTATATTGAACAACCTCAAGGGTTTGAGGTCCATGATAGAGAAATGCATGTTTGCAAATTGAAGAAATCCCTGTATTTGTTGAAGCAGGCTCCTCGTGCATGGTACTCTTGTATTGATGGCTATTTGTTGAGTCTTGGCTTCAAGACGAGCGATGCTGATTCAAACTTGTACTTTAGAGTTGTTGAAGGAGAGCCCTTGATGTTGCTGCTACATCTAGATGATTTGTTTCTGACAAGGGCTGAAGTTTTGATTGTCTAGTGTAAGAGAGAGTTGGTTTATGAGTTCGAAATGAGGGATCTTAGTCTCATGCATTGCTATTTGGGATTGTAAATTTGGCAAAAGCCTAACAAAATTTTTGTTGGCCAAGGCAAATACACTATTACAATCAATGTTCCACCGAGTTTCCTGGATGGGGAAATGCAGGAGTTGGGATATGCACATGGGGGACATATATAAGAGAAATTTCGCGGAAACGGGGCGGGGGGGGGGGGGGTTAGAGCCATACAAAATATAGAGTTATTAAAAATTTAATATATAAATATAAAAATAAAATCCCAAAAATATGTCAATAACTAAATTATTAAATAGTAAATCTTAATAATTATGAAATGTTCATCTAAATATGATCATCATTTCGTATTAGACTATTATGAATCAAAATTATCGTATGACATTTCTATCATCATCAATGCAAATCTAAAAGTAAAATACTAAATTGAATCCATCATTTGACATTATGCAATGTTCCATCTAAAATCATCATTTGACAATGGGCCTTAATATTATGCATTAATATACAAACCACGATATACTATAGATCAAAAAAAAAATAAAAAATACAAACACAGAAAAGAGGTAAAAATACTAACACTAATGGCCGCTGAGTGGCTCAAAAAGTTTGGACAGCAGCTCCAAGTCACAAAATGTCAAATGATAAATTGCAGCTCCAACCTCCAAATGATAAATCACACTCCAAAATTGCGGCTCCAATCCGGTGGCTATAAGTCGCAAAATGAAAATCACAGCTCCAATCTAGTGGCTCCAAGTCACAAGTGAAATTCGTAGCTCCAAATGTCTCAGGCCCCTGGTCGACAGTGAATCCGAATAGCAGCGAATTGCGGATAGAAAATGTCGAGTGATGACAAATGGAAAATCTCGAGTGGCAAGGTAAAATGTAGAGCGATTGCAAAAGGAAAATGTCGGGCGACAAGGTAAAATCGAGTAGGGTTAATGAGAAATGTTTTAAAGTTTTAATTTATCTTTTAGTTTTTTAGTTTTTTTTTTAATATTTAAATTTGTAATTTTTTTATGTTTTTAATTGTTATTAGCAAAAAAATTGGGAGGGACACCTAGACGTCCCTCTTGCATCACCAGAAAAACGTCCCTGTTACGAACCATTTTGTGGGTGATATCCCTAGGAGAAAATTATTCTCCAAGATGGTCCTCAGCCGACAACCGACAACCCCTTGCAGCCACCAACTAGCTCATTGTGTCACTTCTTCGCCACCTGAGCCAACCATGTGGTTCCTCACCCATCTGCCATGATCGTATGTTTGAAGGTGCGCCTCCCAAACCCAAAGGTATGCCTTGTCATTTGGTAATTGAGTATTATAGTTTGCTTATCATGGACACCTCTGGGCATGGATTAATGGAGGGATTCAACGGAAAGAATGAGCTATGTTTGTGCTCTTGTCCGCTAGACCCCTTTTGGATCTTAACCTTAGATTCTAGTCCCATGGGATCTCTTTTACTGACCCTTTGGCTCTAGGGATGGTACTTCATGGGAAACCCTAATTTTGGTTGCATGGTCCCACTCCCTCATCCACATATATTGCCCCCTTTAAACTCATTATGATCCCATTGATCATTTCTCCCACCTGGGTCCACAATCCTCCACTGGGTCCACATAGGGTTAGCTTTCCCCTTCCCCTTGTCCACACCTTGGGTCAGGCTTGGAATGATGCTCCGTAGGTTGATGCAGCTGAAAAGAAAAGCAAAAGCATAATTGGCCACATTCAACAGGAAAATGTACCACAAAATGCAAAATATGGCTGCGACAAACACATTTAGCACGTGGGCAAAAGCCAATACATGAGCTCTACCCCATCATCATGGCCATTGCCCTGGTTCCTACAGGCCCTAGATGAGCCTCCTTTATCATTTAGGAACCCATGATTGTCCCAACCCGTGGTGGGCAATGAACCGCTCTACCTTAAAAGGGTTATCCATTGTTATATCTCATACATCATGCTCTTCCCCCTTGAGCCCCAAGTAGTTAATCAAAGAAAATTCATAAAAGACAAAAGGCATATAAAGAAGGGTGGAGAAATCAAGGTCGGGGAAACTCATGTACCACGATTGCTCCCTCCTATACATTATATACCCAAGTGTGGGCTTCCCTTTTTCTAGCTACGCTTGTACTCTAGCATGTGGCCCAGGACTGCCCCTTTTCGTTCCCTACTCCTTTCATCTCTTTATCACATGCCACCAGCATTTAAAGGATGTACCTTGGACATATTATCCCCTTCAGAAGTAAAAACCACCTAATGGGATACCTGGTTAACCCCATTTGGAGCTTGGAGACATTAGCATATGCCAAATCCCATTATGAAAGGGCATGCCATTATGAAGTCCCCACATGTTGTCTATGGTTTGTAAGCTCTTTTACTCGATTTCCTTGATGTCTTGTTGTACTGGAGGGCTATGGGACGCACTGGATCCTATGCAAATTGCAGGTGGTCTCCATCTTGGGTTTGTCTCCATATACGGGGTCCTAACCTTCCAGAGGGCTACATTGGTACATGTAGTTTGTGTGTTGAGAGCCATGGGCCTCCACAGTAGTAAACAATACTCCATGGATACCCATAGATGTTCAGAGATTGCTTGAGATTCACTTATTGGATGAGGAAGATGCACCTGGTTCACCTTTTCCTAGCCAGCCCCACAATTGTACCATGACATGGTAGATCACCCAGGACTTGTATGTTGACGTGGCATCACTTACACCATCATCTGAGCCCTTACAGATGGTTGACAAGCATCTTCGACTCAATTGGAGACCCATGAGGTCACTTGTGTGCCCTCACAACTAGTGGGAGCACCACAGGTTCATTATTTGGAGAACAGGGGGGCAACCCTTGTCCATTATCTTTGGAAGTCCAATTCATCATTGTGGCACTAATGGACTTCAACAGACCTCTTAGAGAGCCCAACGACATGCATTATTGATTATTCGATCTCTTGGGAGGCTTATTATTTTGTTTATGAGCTAGTTTGGTGGCTTGTTACCAAAAGATAGTTATTTTAGTTGATGGGCTAATGTAGGTTCAAATTAGGTAATTCAAACTCCTAATGAGTGTATAAATAGGCGAGACATGAATTTATTTTGTATCATCACTTGGCTTGGATTTGTATCTCTCTTGAGATTTTCGCTATTCCTTCTCGGTGCACGAAATTTTGGAGCATGGATGAATTTTGATGTATGGATTGTCTTTTCTTATCTTTGAGCTTCATGATTGGCAAGTTTATTGGTGGTTGGATATATTCTCTTACATGTAAGTAGAAATTTAATTTAATTTATTCTTTTATTTTGTGACATGCATTGATGATGGAATTTTCGCTATACGAGGGCTAGTTGCTGCATGCATTTACTGCGAAATTGTGGAATTTTGTTTCTATATAGCATATTTCTATGTATGGGCCATGTATGTTGGACAAATTGTCCTAGGGATAATTTTGTGGTTGAATTTATCTTGACAAGCCACCTTACCTTGCAAAACGAAGTATAAAAGCTTTCAAGGTCACTCTCCTTTGCTCTAATGATGAGCGAAGTTGATCTTAGAGCCTCCTTGACCTAGAAACGAAGTCCATTTTCATATTCGTCTTGACTCCAATCTCCCCAAAAGATTAGGCATTGGTATACCATAAGGTGATCACTTAAAAGAATTATTTTTCTTCACCTCTCTTTATTCTAGGTATAACCACATAAGGGCTCCTAGGGCATCATTTTCCCGACAAACCACCCATAGAAAAATTTCAATATCTTGGCCTATACTACGCTGGTGTGTCTCCTATGCCTCCTCCAAATTTGAGGGAATTCCGATGGTGGGGTTGTGAGATATCCTAAGGCTTAGCCCCAAGATTTGTTTTTTCCCTAAGTTTCCCTAGGCTAGTTCCTCATAGGGATCATTTTGCACTATGAATTGAAAATCAATTCTTTGATCCCCTTCTCTTCCTTGTTTAGGTCATATCTATCATTGGTTGCTAAACTCCTTCCTCTTGACCTAACCTGGGTCCACTTGGTCCTGCATGGTCCCATACCTCTGAGAAGTCAACTCTTAAAAAGCCACTTGGGAAACCAAGTTCAACAAGGATTATAGGGCTCCCTTACAATTCACACTCCTTAAACCTAGCCCTTAAATCGTTATCCCCTTTTTCTAGAAAGCCTTGTACATTGCTTAAGAAGCAAGCAAGTCCCGTTCTTGAGCCTCCCCTAGGAAAGGGTCCCCGAGATCACATCACACCAATCTTAGCTTATCTATCCTTCATAAGTGATTCTCTATATATCAGGTCTCCTCCCATCGGTGAAAGTCCATAAAGAGTAGGAAGCTTTAGCTGTGGTGATAGTGGGTTTTAGCTTCATTGTTTCTCTTGACCTAGCAAGTTCCCCTCTAGGACCCCCCTGCTAGTTTGAGTGGTAACATTTTGGTGCCGTTGCCAGGGAGGAAGAAGGTCTACCTCCGTAGTGAATCATTGAGGAATTGATTCATTCACGACATCTATAAGCATTCCTTTGGCGACTCCACTCATTGTCCAGACTCCAAACCCCTAGTTTACTTGAAGGCGACAACATTCCTCCTTTAACAAGAGCTATTGTAAAAAGGGGAGAACGAACTCCATCACCTTTTGGAACCAGTGTTCCATGGGGACGCGTTCCCCAGGGTTGGGCTTGCACTCGGGACAGGGGGACGCTTAGGGAAACGTTTCCCCACGTCCCCCTTTTAGGGAGACATGGGGAGACGTAGGGGGGACGTTTCCCCAGTGTGGGGGATGCCCTCAAAATGGGCTATGCGTCCCCCCTTAAATTTGCTTGTAAACAATGATTTATGATAGTGGAAACCTAGTATTTGATCATATTGGCCTACTAATGCTATGCAATTCATGGTAATGTTAAATTCTTAAAGTAAAAGTGACATTCTCCTTTATCTTTCATTTTCATCCTTTTACTTAAATTTTTAACATTACCATGAAATGACTCAGGATGTTTGAGAGTGGTTCCGACCTCATTGGATTTCATATGGAGAAAGTACAATTTTAGATCTCACTCAAAATCCAACAGACTTAACAGTTTTTCAAGAATTCAAGATTTGATGGATTGCAATGTTTCCATTGCATTTTGTCATGTACAAGGGTATGGAATTAGTATTTAATCAAGAGCACCAAGCCCTCTATGTACTTTAGAGTGACTTTTAGACTTGTCACTCCACTGTTTTTTAGTTTTAGTTATATCATTTTTACTATTCCAATCTTCAGATTTCAGTATCTATTATAGTCTATTTTGCTTACTACTAATTATATTCTAAAATGATGAATGATGAATTTTAATTTTAAATCAATTTAGAATCTAGAATGATGAATGATAAATTTAATTTTTAAATCAATGTAGATTCTAGAATGGTGAATAATGAATGATGAATATGGATTAGAGTATTCCATTATTGAATCTCGTGGTCTATGGATGAATCATGTATGTATTAGTAAGGATGATGAGTATGCATCAATGTATTTCATTACTTAATTCAGTTATGTGTGCATCATTGTCTTTATGCTTTCATTATTGAATATGAATTTGAAATATATATATATATTAAAAAAGAAAAAATAATTATATACCCCGACATCCTCCCATCCCCCCTAAATTTCCCTAAAATTTGAGGGTACTCCCACACGTCCCCCTTGTGCGTCTCCCCGTCCCCGAGTCTTGGTGGAACATTGATTTGAACCACACTTCTCCCTGAATTTGAGAAAGTTAGTGATCCATTCCCAAAGATGCCATCTCGTTCTAACACTGACCCAAAAGAAGACCACAGTGTCTTTTCTCCTTTGAAATTGAGTGATGATCCCAAACTATTACCTAAAAGATATAATGGATGGTTACCCAAGTTCAAAGGGGATGTTGCTTGGATTGCCCATGGCTTCATTGAGGAATTCTATTGGTAGATGTCCCCTAGAATGATCTTCGATGAAGATAGGCTCATGATGCTTTTTGCTTTATTGCTTGAAGGACAAGCGAGAGAATGGTACCTTGGCCTTCCCCCAACATACATAGAAGACTCTGACGACTTTGAAGACCTATTCTTGAAGAGGTGGTCATGCAATGCCCAAGGAACCTTTTAACATTGAAAATTGCTATCAAATAACCAAGGGGAGGGAAGACGTATGGGAATTCATTCGAAAATTTGATAGGATAGTCAAGGATATACTTGATCATTTGAAACCATCTGAAGCTAATATTCTTGATGAATTCATAAAAGCTGTGTGTGGCCACTTAACCTATGTATTAAGGGATAAGAAACCTTCCACATTGGCTGAAGCCAAAGAGATAGCAATGGAAGTTGAAGAAAACCTATGAATCGCGAAGGTGGATGTGACTTGTGACCCTAGAGCTAAAGCCTAGGTCAAGAAGGAAAGTGCAAAGATCAACATGAAGAAACCCTCTTTGCCATCCTCAAGAAAATGGAGAAATTCACTGAAGAAGCCAACACACGTGACAGGGTTATCATGAATGAAATCACTGCCTTGGAAAGGGCTCAAAAATCTAGTTATATCTTAAAAGGAAAATCCTTTCCCAAAAATCAAAGTTAAGAAGATAGGCCAAGCTCATCTCAATTCCCAAGCACTTTGGCTCCAACTAATGCTGTTAAGCTAGACCCATCTTCTGAGGGTGAGGGAAGTGAAGAGGGAGAGAGTGAGGATGAAGAAATTGATGAGCAAGCTAACCTTCTGGAATATGACATCTTCAACATTTTTGTGGGGGTTTTTACACGCACCCTCCCATTAGTGACGTCACCCTTAAGGGAGAAAGGGAAGAATCCATTCTTAACTCTGATAGCAAGGGAAGGTTTAAAGGGGTCCAATATTCATGAAAGGAAAATAACAAAGACCCTACAACCTCTAAGGAACCATCTAAAGAAGACTCATTGCGCAGGCAAGGTCTCTCCCTGAAATTCCTGCCAAGAAAGATCCCCCAACCAAAGCCAATTCAAAAAAGGATCCTCCAAGGAAGGAAAACATCAAGAAGAAAGAGAAAGAAAAAGAGGCTGAACTTGACATTGACATAGGGGTTGTCATAGGAAAAATAACCATACCTGTTCCTTTGAAAGAGATTGCGAAATTTCCGAAGCAACAACAACGAATCAAGAAGTCCCTAGGTATTCAGGGAGAAGAATTACCCGAAGAATTGCAAAACATTCATATTCCTTATCGAAACCCTGGGTATGAACCATTTATGCTCACTTTGGCTATCAATGACCTCTTCTTACACAATTGTATGCTAGACTCAGGGGCTTCTACCAATATCATGCCCTTAAAAGTTATGAAGCAATTGGGTCTCAACGTCATTTGGCCATATAAGAAGGTATGTGGTTTTAACTCCAAGCCTGTGGAGGTGGAAGGTCTCATAAAAGACCTTAAGGTTTCTTTGGCTATGAACCCCGACATATCACTTCTCATGGATGTTGTTGTCATTGATATTCCTAATGTATGGGGAACACTATTATCTAGGAAATGGTGGGCTACCGTTGGGGGTCATGTTCAAATGGACTTATCATATGCTACCATCCCGCAGTTTGATGGAACCCCTTTTGTCCTTTATAGGGAATCCACCTACCTATCTCATGTGATCAAGCCTAGACCATATTACGAAACACATGAACTTGCGAAGCCTTCTCCTATTCTCCCGACTTAAGAAGTCCATATTCTCAAACGACCAATTTCTAAAATGAGCAGAAAGTGGAAGCCTAAAAAGGAATATAAGGACGGGGACTTGGTCTTGGTTGATAGAGACCCAACGCTGTCAAGATTCATGGGGGAGGACTATTATTACATTGCTACTCAACGACAAACTTTGGCCTGAGCCAGTCAAATTAAGTTGTATCACTCCTTTCCTCGAGACTGGATATTGTATCATATGCATGGTAGAATAGGATGCATTGCATGTTGATTTTTCATTAGAACTAACATCAAATGATATTTCTCATGGTAGATTAGTTGCATTTAAATTAAAATTTGCATATTTTATTTTTTTGTTGATTTTACGGCCTAACACTAAGCATGGGTGATCATAAGGCACCGTGAAAAACATGCTGCCCCATGGGTTCAATCGTTGATATGTGCATGTAATAGGTCTATGGCAACCGAGAGATTGCTGGAGTTCTCATGACCTCCCATTAGAGTAGCTTCGTCCACTTCTTGAAGAGATCACGTCCTAGTTGGAGCTAAATGTTACCCACCATTTTGTGGGTGATATCCCTAGGAGAAAATTATTCTCCAAGATGGTCCTTAGCTAGTAGCCAACAACCCCTTGTAGCCACCAACTAGCTCATTGTGCCACTTCTCCGCCACCTGAGCCAGCAATGTGATCCCTAACCCATTTGCAATGATTGTATGTTTGAAGGTGGGCCTCCTGAACCTAAAGGTATGCCTTGTTATTTGGTAATTGAGTATTATAGATTGCTTATCATGGACAACTCTGGGCATGGATTAATGGAGGGATTCAGGGGAAAGAATGAGATAGGTCTGTGCTCTTGTTCCCTAGACCCCTTTTGGATGTTAGCATTGGATTCTAGTCCCGTGCGATCTATTTTACTGACCCTTTGGCTTTAGGGATGGTACTTTATGGGAAACATTGATTTTGGTTGCGTGGTCCCGCTCCCTCATCCACATATATTGCCCCCTTTTCACTCATGAGAACCCCATTGATCATTTCTCCCACCTGGGTCCACATAGGGTTAGCTTTCCCCTTCCCCTTGCCCACACCTTGGGTCATGCTTGGAATGACGCCTTGAAGGTTGATACAGCTGAAAAGAAAAGCAAAAGCATAATTGGCCACATTCAATAGAAAAATGTACCACAAAATGCAAAAGATGGTTGGGACAAACACATTCATCACGTGGGCAAAAACTAATACATGAGCTCTACCCCATCATCATGGCCATCACCCTAGTTCCTATAGGCCCTAAATGAACCTCTATCATTTAGGAACCCATGATTGTCCCAACCCCTGGTGGGCAATGAACCACCCTACCTTAAAAGGGATAGCCACTGTTATATCTCACACATCATGCTCTTCCCCCTTGAGCCCCAAGTAGTTAATTAAAAAAAATCATAAAAGGCAAAAAGCATAAAAAGAAGGATGGAAAAATCAAGGTCGAGGAAACTCATGTACCACGACTACTCCCTCCTATACATTATATATCCAAGTGTGGGCTTCCCTTTTTCTAGCTACCCTTGTACCATAGCATGTGGCTCAGGGTTGCCCCTTTTCATTCCCTACTCCATTCATCTCTTTATCACATGCCACCACCATTTAAATGATGTACATTGGACATATTATCCCCTTTAGAAGTATAAACCACCTAATGGTATACTTGGTTAACCCCATTTGGAGCTTGGGGACATTAGCACAATCCAAAGCCCATTATGGAAGGGCATGCCATTATGAAGTCCCCACATGTTGTCCATGGTATGTAATCTCTTTTACTTGTATTCCTTGATGACTTGTTGTACTGGAAGGCTAGGGGACGCATTGGATCTTATGCAGGATTGCAGGTGGTCTCCATCTTGTGTTTGTCGCTGTATACTGGGTCCTAACCTTCCAGAGGGCTACATTGGCACATGTAGGGTGTGTGTTGAGAGCCATGGGCCTCCACAACAGTAACCAACACTCCATGGATCCCCAAAAACGTTCAGAGATTGCTCGAGATTCACTTATTGGACGAGGAAGATGCACCTGGTTCACCTTTTCTCAACTAGGCCTGCTATTGTACCATGTGCTTAGCAGATGGTCCATGAATTGTATGCTGATGTGGCATCACTTACACCATCATTTGAGCCCTTACAAATGGTCTACAGGTATCTTCGACTCACTTGGAGACCCATGAGGTCATTTGTGTGCCTTCACAGCCAGTGGGAGCACAACAGGTTTATTATGTGGAGAACAAGGGGCCAACCCATTGTCCATTACTTTTGGAAGTCTAGTTCATCATTTTGGCCCTTATGGACTTCACCAAGTCTCTTAGAGAGCCTAGCGACATGCATTATTGATTATTCGACCTCTTGGGAGGCTTATTATTTTGTTTATGAGCTAGTTTGGTGGGCTTGTCACCAAAAGATAGTTATTTGCACATTATTTTAGTTGATGGGCTAATGTAGGCTCTTAGGTAATTTGAACTCCTAATGAGTGTATAAATAGGAGAGACGTGAGTTCATTTTGTATCATCACTTGGTTTGGACTTGTATCTCTCTTGAGATTTTCGGTATTTCTTTTTGGTGGACAAAATTTTGGAGCATGGATGAATTTTGATGTATGGATTGTCTTTTCTTATCTTGGAGCTTCATGATTGGCAAGTTTATTGGTAGTTGGAGATATTCTCTTACATGTAAGTACAAATTTAATGGTATTTATTCTTTTACTTTGTCACATGCATTGATGATGAGATTTTCACTATACTAGGGCTAATCGCTGCATTCATTTACTGAAAAATTGTGGAATTATGTTTTTATATAGCATATCTCTATGTATGGGACATGTATGTTGAACGAATTCTCCTAGGGATAATTCTATGGTTGAATTTATTTTGACAAGCCACCTTACCTTGCAAAACGAAGTATAAAAGCTTTCAAGGTCACTCTCCTAACTCTAATGACAAGCAAAGTTGATCTTAGCTCTTCCTTGACCTAGAAACGAAGTCCATTTTCATATTCGTCTTGACTCAAATCTCCCCAAAGTCTTAGGCACTCGTCCACCATAAGGTGATCACTTAAAAGAATTATTTTTCTTCACCTCTCTTTCTTTATTCTAGGTATAACCACATTAGGGCTCCTAGGGCATCATTTTACCGACAAACCACCCATAGAAAAACTTCAATCTCTTGGCCTATATTGCGCCGGTGTGTCTCCTATGCCTCCTCCAAATTTGAGGGAATTCTGATGGTGGGGTTGTGAGATATCCTAAGCCCTATCCTCGAGATTGGTTTTTTCCTAAGTGTCCTTAGGCTAGTTCCTCATAGGGAACACTTTGCACCTTCAATTGAAAATCAATTCTTTGATCCCCTTCTCCTACTTGTTTAGGTCATGTCTATCATCGGTTGGTAAACTCCTTCATCTTGACCTAACCTGGGTCCACTTGGTCTCGCGTGGTCCCATACCTTTCAAAAGTCAACTCTTCAAAAACCACTTGGGAAACCAAGTTCAACAAGGATTATAGGGCTTTGGAAGCTCTTTTACAATTCACACTCCTCAAACCTAGCCCTTAAATCCTCTTCCCCTTTTCCTAGAAAGCTTTGTACCTTTCTTAAGAAGCAAGCAAGTCCCATTCTTGAACCTCGCCTAGGAAAGTGTCTTCGAGATCACTTCACACAATCTTAGATGATCTATCCTTCATAAGTGATTCTCTATATATCAGGTCTCCTCCCGTCGGTGAAAGTCCGTAAAGAGTAGGAAGCTTTAGCTGTGGTGATAGTGGGCTTTAGTTTCATTGTTTCCCTTGACCTAGCAAGTGCCCCTCTATGACCCCCTTGATACTTTGAGCGGCAATAGTCCCCACCCAGAGTTTCCTTGAGTTTCCCCAAAAAAGGGATGCGGGAAAACATTTCCCTAGGAGTTTCCCCAAAAAAGGGATGCGGGAAAACATTTCCCCAGGAGTTTCCCCATCCTAGGAGTGTGGGGGAGCAAGGAAGTGCGACCCACCCCATGGGACACATCCCCATGGAACACTGATTACGATCCTTTAGAGATTTGGCACGATGGACTGCAAGTCCATGGACACTCCTATGGTGACAAATTTGAAGAAGATTTGGGACTATGACTCTGATTTGATTGATCCCTCTATGTATCGTAAATTGATTGGCTCATTGAATTATCTTGTGAACGCCATAATTGATATTTACTATGTCGTGAACACGAAGAGCCAATTCTTGGTTGAGCCCCGACATGTGCACTAAGTTGCAACTAAACATATATTGAGATACTTGCGTGGTACCATTAAATATGGTATGAAATGCCTCTAATGGAGAATGGAAGTTGCAATGATTCACTGATGTTGATTGGGATGGAAGCTTTGATGATAGAAAGAGCACCTCTAGATTTTGTTTTGGCTTGGGCTCCACTATGATTTCATGGTCTAGTAGAAAGCAAGCATATATTGATCAATGTACGGTGGAAATTGACTATATAGTTGCATGCTCATCTTGGTGTAAAGTTGTGTGGCTTTGAAAGCTGTTTGCTGGTTTGTTTGTTCAAGTGTTGGAATCAACCATTATATATTGTGATAATCAAAGTTGTGTGAAGCTTTTTGAGAACCCAGTGTTCGATGACAAATCAAAGCACATTGAGATCAAGTATCATTACATCCAAAATATTGTCCAAAGGGGAGCTGTGAGGCTCAAGTATGTCCCTACTGATCAAGTTGCTGATGTATTGACCAAGCCATTGTGCAAGTTTGCTTATTTCAGAGAACAACTTGGAGTTGTTGAGAACCCCTCTTTGAGATAGAGAGCACATTGATTGTCCAACATCACATGATTGACAATCTTCCTTGCGTTGTGTGTCAAGAGACCTATGGATTGGTCAGGAAGATTGTCACTCCCTTAGGTTAGTTGACCAAGAGGCCAGTGAGTCTGGTTGGGGAGCTTGTTTCTGAGGCATTAAGTTTGTGATCTCTCCCTTAGGCTGTGCGCCAAGAGACCTATGGACTGGTCGCAGAGATTGATTTTCAATTCTCTCCCTTAGGCTATGGGCTGAGAGGCCTTGTTTGTGGTCGGGGATTGAGATAGGGATTCCTCCCTTAGGCTATGGGTTGAGAGACTTTGTTTGTGGTCGGGGAGATGTACCTTGTACATAGGATTGGTTTAGCCTCATTGATTGATCGGACTTGTTGTGGTGGATGCTATGTATCTTTCCTTATGATGAGACTGATGATCTCTCCCTTAGGTTCTACGCTGTGAGACCTATGGATTGGTCGGGGAGATTGATCTTGGCAGAGGGAGAAGAATTTGTATTGATGATCTCTCCCTTAGGCTGTGGGCCAAGAGACCTATGGATTGGTTGGGGTGATTGATCTTGAGAGAGAATGAAAAATACCTCCCTAGCTAAGAGGGAGTGTTGACAAATTGGGTAGCTATGGTCAGTGTTTTCATTGGCAAAATGATGGAGAAACTTCAAATTTTCATGTTTGACCAAGTCGGCCTAAGAAGGTCAAGTCAGTCTAAGAAGGTCAAGTCGGCCCCACATGAGAAATGACACCTCTAAAATCACATAAAAATGACTCCGTTGGAGATCATTTGGACACATCACATCACACATCAATTTGATCTGAAATAGAGAGACATCCACACGTGTGAAGGAATCAAAAGGAGAATCTGTTCTGCGTTGACCAGACTATCTTCTGTTTGACCAGTGTTGACTTGGGGAGATCACTTCTGCTTTGAGTGAACTCTTTGACTGTCTTGGAGGCCGAGCATTTCAGGAAGACTTTGACCCTGTTTGACAACATTTTCATCTCTGTTCTAGGCACGTTTACCACATGTCAAACCTGTGACTTTAACCAAATATTTCAGAAGTTCATTGACTGAGTTTGACTATCTTCCACAGGCCAAAATTCGGCCCTTCTGCAGCCGATCAGACTCTGACCAGAATTGACTCTTTCTCTCTCTTCGTTGACTGGTTTGACTTGGTATTTGTTGAGGTCAGATTTATAATATTGTTAGAATATTCTGATGTACTATTGATTAACAGAATTTCTATATCATAAGGAAAGATTGGTTGGGTTTTCCCCTTGTGGGTTTTGCCCTGGCTGTGAGCCTAATTCTGGTGTCTCGTCTCTTGTTCTACTGTTTACTGTGATCTCTATTGCTCTATTGATAAAAGTATATGGTTGAAGTTTTTCATGTATAGCTGCTTAATGATTGGAATGCTAAAAGAAGACTGATTAAATCATTAGAAGTAGTTATCAATTGTGAAAAACTATACTAGTCTTGATTGCACTAGAAATTCAACAGTTTTTAAAGTTGATTAATCCTAAGAGTTTTGCATTTTTATACTCAAATTAGAAAGGTGTCAATTCTATTTACATGTAGTCATAACAGAGTAGTATTTGCACCTCTCAGATTGGGTAAGTTGTCTCTATGTATTTTTCTTCTTGTTGTTTCAATGATTTATATCAAAAGAATGATTGATGATGAGAACCTATTTGCTAGTTGACTTCGAATTGTATGGTCTTGTTGGGATTTCAGTATGCATGAAGATTGGAGAAGGGAAATGCACCTACCTAAACCCTTTTTCCTTTAGACTTCTCTTTGATATTACAGAGGCATTATGACATGTTATCATCTGTGTAACATTTACTTTTCTATGCAATTGCAGACTATCTTGTATCAAAATGTGGGGTGCTGTTGATGTCATTGTTCGTCTTTTTCACCACCACAATGTCAGTGTCATTTACTCTTAGGGAGACTCAATCACGCATGCTTAAGTTCACAGGTGTTGATCTTGAATCATCCTAACCTTGTCTATTTTTACATGACTGTTCTTCTAAAGATCATTTATTGTGCCCAATATTTGTGAAATCATTTAATTATAAATAGCATATTTGCTTACTACACGTGAATTATTTATTTGCAAATATTCTCTACTAAAATTGTTTCTGGATTTTGCAGTTCAGCTTCAGCATCATGCACGTCATCATCTTCCAACATTTCAACTCATTTTTGTTCATGTGATTGAATCACTTGTTTTTGTACCTGTAAGTATGTATTCTCATTTGCTGTCTTTCGTATGCAATGATATATGTTGCTACTTCTGAGTTTGACCTTGATTGATGAAAGTTATTTAAACTACATCTGAAACATCATTATTTTATCGCATAACAATGCTGAGAGACAATGCAATAATATATATTGGTATTTCTTAGTTGACCTTAATTCATGATTACTTGTGTAAATAACTTCTCAACCATCATCTTTTTAATACATAAGCAATTCATGTGGCTCATAGAAGTTCTTCAAAGTTGAGAGAGAGTCACATAATTTTATTGCATAAAGACAGGTGAATGTGATTCCTCTTAGCTATGGGCTAAAATCGAGTCAGAGTTGTTCTTTTGATAAAATTTGTAGGGAAAGAAGAAAAGTCTGTGAAAGGAAATGGGTATTTTGGCCTCAAAATTATGCAAGAAACAAATTTATCGTACTAATTTAATGGGAAATGGTAAGGATCTTGTAGTAAGTGTGAAATGCAGTGGATTGTTGCGACCGATTCATCAATGTCTCAAGTAGCTGAATACTATTTTGATCACAATCCTTTTTGGTTGAAGGGATGGGGTGTGTCCTTATTTTTGTTTATGAACTACAACTATATAAGCAGTAACTACTCAACATTTGAGGTTTTATTCTCATAGAATAGTGTGCACATCTTATACTATAATATTAGATTTCTTATATAAAATAATTTTTTGACTGTTCATGAGCAAGAAATAAATAAATAAATAAAAAGATTTGAGTAACAATAAGAACTAAAGAAGTTAAAAGTTTGAACCATTGATGTCTCATTTATCCTTACTGTTGGATTTCTTGCTTTTATTTTCTTTCAATGAATTTGTGTTTCTTTCCTACACACGCTAGCCATTAGTGGAGGCCTTGTGTGCAAGTTTAGAGCTTCAAAGCTTTTTGGAGTTCTCACACCAAGTTTGAGGGAGTTCTATTTGAAGTTGATGCTCCTTGGGCTGTCATTACTCCTTGAGCCTATGGTACCTTCACTCCTTGAATCGGCCTTCAGATTCAAGCTACTAATCATGATCACTTCTCAAGTTTGTAGCTGTCGATCACTTTTCGTTCTTGTAGTTGCCATTGCCTGAGATTTATTGGAGTTTTGAGCCATCATCACTCGATCTATAGCCACCATTGCTCAAGTCAATTTGGGGTTTCAAATTGCTATTACTTGAGCTTGTTTGCCATTGACCCACCATGTGCAATTTCTTTGGTATGATTTCAGGGTAGATCGACCATTCTTTTGTCACATATATTGTAGACTAAGAATACCATCATGCCCTTTCCATGCTTCATGTCCTTTTCTCCATTCCACCCCACCTCCCTACTGCCATCAGGGCCTAACCCCTCTCCTTATCATCCCTCCCCTTCCCTTCTTACTCGTGATCTCCTTGACATTTGTAATCCTTCAACCTTATTTGCAACACCACCACCCCCCTCCCCACAAAAAAATAAAGTAAAAATAAAAAACTAACCCACTTGCCTTGCTATTGGTTTTGTCTCACTAGTCCCAGCTCATACAATTGTTTGAAACTTTGACAACTCTGAATTTTGATAACATAGGTCTGGATATTGTTTTGGACGGAATCCCAATGGGCAGTCTCAACTCAGATTCAATCTTCTGCAGGAAAACATGAGGTTTGGTGACAGACTCACAAACACCAATCTTGAATCATGCCAGCAGTTAGTTTTGGATCACCAATATATTTGGGTTATAAGTGGATGGAGGAATTGTAATTAATGAATTACAATTTGCAAGCAGACGTTCACTCCTCACTAATTGAGTCTTGAATCTGAAATTTGAGAACCTTTACGAAACAATTCATGGATGAGGTAAAGATACTTGAAATTCTCCACTGACCAAGGGGTTCCCTCAACATTGTGATCTTCGATCTCAAAAGCAAGCATGAGGAAATCCTCTCCCCACATGTTGTTCTTAAACAAGAGGTAGAAATCTGGTAGGAAACTTTCTGTCTTGGGTTCAGGTGGTTACATGCAAGAATAACACTTCACGTTCCCCGTGTTGATGTTGAAGCAATCATACATGCCAAACTTATTCCGGAGTGTGCTAGAAGCATTTAGAGACTAAACTTGAAGGTGTGAGGGCTCGCTCTCCAGACTTCAGATCAGGTAGAGCCTATGTAGGCAAGGGCTTCTTTCGTCCATGATACTTGGGAGCTTCTCAACATTAGCCTTCAGAGAACTTGGTTTGTTTGGCTCTGGTTACATTCTCCTCATTTGATTCAAGTCCTTAGATGATATTAACAAGTTTTTCAGGCAAAGTAGAAATTGCAAGATTTTCATAGATGAGGGCCTCACTCAACTTCAGCTTGATGAGCTTAAGCAATCTAGGGAATAGCAACAACAATATTACAAGCTAGGAAATGGGCAGTTATTAGGAATCTTGGGATGGTCACTCAGGATTCTTCTCCTTCGAGTTGGAGCTGCCTTGGATTTCCAAAATGATGGAACTTTGGTGGGAGGCATGGGGTTCAGAGAGTTATAGTAGGGTGTTGGAATTGTAACAAGGCATTCTAGACTTCCCTCAGAGCAATTTCTGGTTCACTCAAACCTTTCGATATCCTCTTTTTGGTTGAGACCAACATGTTGGGATAATCCCAGAGTATTCAAGGTGTTACCTCCCAAAGGTGATACAAGAGGATTTAAATTAAAATCATTAGAAGTAATTATCAGCTAAGAAGGCCTTGAAAATTCAACATGTTATCAGAGCTATGGTAAAATAGCAGCCTTGAAGAAGACGACATTATACTCTAGGGTTTGTTTTGAAGATCGAGGAATACCAAGATTTTCCTTCTCATTTGTGCACCGACACACATGTTTTGTCTTTGGCTTCTTTGAATTTCTTTGTTCTGGCACAGGTTCGAAGGCAAGTTAATAAATAAAATAAGCTGCAGTGAATAAATTCTGGTTCAGATCATGGAATACCTTGTTTGACCTACGTCAAGTGAACTTAGATCTGCTGGATCTGTGAATTAGATCTGAAGGAATGGTGTTGGATTGATCTTGGTTTGATTACTGATCAGAAAAGCACACGGATCTAACACCTGTACCACTGATGACTGATCCGATGTCTTAGGGAGTTAACTGTGCGAATTTAATGTGTGATCTAAATTGTGGCATGTCTGTCTCCGATTCATCTCTATTTACAAGTGCGCAAGGTTGATTGTGATGTATTAATCCAATAGGGACTATGCATGATCGATCTACAGTGAAGACTAAAGAGCAGTTTGAGCACTCACCGTCAATCTGGTTAATTTAAACTCGTTGAGAATGTCAGTCATTGCACATGTTTTTTTTTGTCTTATATCTCTGTTTATAAAGTCCATATGACAGATGCAAAGGACAGAATGCAGAGAATACCTGTAGCCAATCCATTGAAATGTTTTGATGCTAGTACGTGATTGGTTTCAAGTTTTTCCCAGAGAAAGAATCATGGTGTAGCTAACGGTTGTGCAGAAGCTAGCAGAGTGATGAATGAAGAGTTTTAGTTACAGAATTACAGAATGTATTGACATGACACGCAGAGGCTAGTGAATGGGACAGATCAAAACCTATACCCATTGTATGAGATAGAGTGTTTTGTGTTGTGCATAGTGCCATTGTAAAAGGGTGACAAGCGTGCTTTTGGAAAGTTCATTGGAGAGCTTGTGCAAGTAATGTAGCAACTGATGATGGAGGCAGAATCAGTTGACACCCTTGTATCAAGACTGTCAAAGGTTTGGACAGCCTCCAAGGACTATGTTGTATCCAGTTCAAAAGGCCATCTAGATGCAGAATCAAGAATAGTGTTAAGACACCTAAAGAAGGCCGATCTGAAAAATGTTGCCAATAAAATTCTTAAAAAGATATGTGGTAACTAGCAAAGTACCCAAAGTGATAGTAAACGTAAAGTGGTCATACTAATGGAATAATCCCACTATGTAATTAAAAGGAAATAATATTGTAATGAAGGGTATTTGGCATAGACTCTTAGGAATACTAATGAGAAAATATAAATACATATGAATATCATTGTATTGAAGAGATATTGAGTTGTATTATCTAATAGCAATCATCACTTCTAGAGTGATTCCTATGCAAAAATGTGATTGATAGTGTTACCCTACTTCAAGGGTTCCTCTATCTATATTCTTGTGTTGTTCATGGTGAATGTTTCGATATTTTTGGAGTTCAAGGCTTTATTCTCTCTTATATCTGTCAAGGTTTATTCTAGAAAATGGTAAAAGGGTAAAATATACAATCTTGAGTGAGCCATTTTGATCATGTTTGAAAGAGTATACATCTATTTCTAAGTTTGTTGTAAAAATATTGAGGATGGCTGAGCCGCTGATCATAATGTTGCATGCATGAGTTGTGTATAAGGGCATGGATAGCACAAAAGGATCACATCAACAACATGTAATAATGATGAATCACAAGGTCTACAAACATGAGATGTTGTGGATAGGTGATTGAAGATGTTGCATAGGACATTACATGTTGTAGGGGTTTTCCTAGCACCTAGTTATGTCACATGTTATTGTATATAAGGATGCTAAGATCATGGAGGGATTTTATAGTTGTATGAGAGGATGTACCCTAATCCTGAGATATATGCTTAAGACATCATTATACTGCTCATCATACAATGGAGGAAATAGCCATGGTTTTAGTGTGATGAGGGCGACACGGGTTATGCCTTGCACAAATATGACCTTTGCTAAGTGGTGGGTTCTATATGGATATGAGACAGGCTCAATTCTAACAATTTGCAATCAAGGTGTTGAATCAAGGAGTAGTGCATTACAATTGATTTTAGTTTTGTTGTACCTTTGAAAATTGCTACATGCAAATTCTTGTATTGATATAACTCTATTTTCAAGTTAACAAAATAGGTCACTACTCACTAGTGTGTCAGCCTATGAGACTTCAAGCACACAGTATCATCCATAGCAAGAAGTGAAACCATTTAGAAGATAACAAATGGGAAGATTAGGATGATATTCATTGCAGTTTACGCTTGTGGATGATATCTTTGGAGGGAAAAATGTTTGGTTCAAATAATATGAGAGGTTTCCCCTATGTTTAGTGCACCCAGTCTATAGTGGTATAATCTCCCACATGCACATATCACATAGATGAGGATGATGTCTTAGAGATATTGTAGAGGAGAGTGCCAACAATGATGATTGTGCCAAGAGGTGCATTCAATAGCCCAATATGAGGGAGACGTGTAATTCCTTTCATGCTCAACCTAGAGTTGACACATGTCCCTTTTACAATAAAAATAAAAAATTCACTAAATATAAACAATGTCGAATATTACTAGCATAGATACATCTTAACCCTAGATCTATCAAGCGTTGAGATGGATCAAATCTCTCGAAGTGCCAATCTCTCTAATAGTGCCAAAGTTGAAGAAAGGTTTGCATCTTAATAGGTTTGATCCCTCTCAGCGCTTGATAGATCCAGGGTTAAGATGGATCTACGCTAGTCCCTATATCATGAGTCACTTTATTCATGCAGCCGAGAATGACGGAGATGAGATAGTCTGGACTCTTCATTTATGGTTCATCAATCATGATATATTAACATTTATTTTTAATCTTGTATTAAAGGCAAACTCTATTTTCAACATTCGATATTCTCCCACACAGTTCTCATATGACATCTTAATGATGTTACATTTAAAATTTGACATGTTTCAGTTGCCTCTGAAATTTGAAGTTTTAATAATGATTGGTTGCTTTTCAATTTCGAATCTCATCTAGTTCTTTTTCTAATATTTTTGAAAGAATTCCATACTTTTCGTAAGTGAGATTTATGCTCCTGAAATTTTTTGTAATGAACTTTTCGACAACTTTTTTTTTTATTGCTTGTATTATTGTGTTTAGATTCTATTTTTGAGTTGTACCATATTTATATTCACATCTAAATTTAATATCTATCTTCTAAACTTATCTTTGCATGCAGATCATGATTGGAATCCTTTTCTTCCTGTTTGAATTTTATGATGACCAGCTACTCGCCTTTATGGTGCTCACTCTTGTGTGGTTATGTGAGCTGTTTACGATGATCAGGTTAGTAAACACCTTCCTATTATGGTAATTATTCTAGCCGTTACTTGCAATGAATTTGGCTTATGCTTCAAGTCATGTGCCATTTCTTGGTATTTGGTTATTTTACTGTCACGTGTTTTCTATTCTGTCAACTTGAAGAAATTTTGTAGCATTCAGGATGAAGTTAGTACTTGTAGACAATTAAATTAATGTGGGAGGGGTTTTCGGTATGAAACACCAACCTTCTGACATTCCCATTTCTAATTCTAAAAGAGGTTCTTACACACATGACATTTTTGTGCAGTGTGCGGACACCCATGTCAATGCAGTATTTTCCCCGGTTCTTCTTGCTGTACTTTTTGGTTTTTCACATATACTTTTTTTCGTACGCATATGGTAGGTTTTCTTATTTTTCCATCTAAGCTCATGATCTGTTGTGATGCTCCCTTCTACCTATATATTTGTTGAGACTGGTTTATATTATATTCCTGCTTTTATAATATCAAACTATATCATTTTTACACTGGGACATTACTCTGCGGTGGCCTTTGTTTTCTCTTTGATGCCAGACTGAACTTTTCTCATCCTTGTTGGGCTAGGTTTCTCGTATTTGGCCTTTGCTGCTACAGCAGCTTTTATGCAGCACTTGATACTATATTTTTGGAATCGCTTTGAGGTGAAGATCCTTCAATCTTCTTTCTGTTCAATGCACCAACATGCTTCCTAGACATTTTTGATCAAAGCTTATCATCACCTCATTTATGATCACTGTGTAGGTGCCAGCATTGCAAAGGTTTATGTGGCAGAGAGATCAATTGCATCAACAGCCTGGGGTGCAGATAACTTCATCTACAATACTTACATCTACGTTCCATGTTACAAGATTAAATGCTAGGAGTGCAAACCAAATAGGTGGTTTTGGAGTTCATCAAGCTAGAGATAATCAACCAGAGGAAGGTAATGGAACTGGTAGCAATGCTGTTTCTCGGTCTATATGGACATCTTCAGATGGCACTAGAGTGCGCAGTAGCCTACGTAGGAATTTCCATGGTGGTGCTGAGTCGTCATCTTTCCATTCAGGCGATGATAATCATGTTAGAAGAGCTCCCACTGGCAACACCGACATCTCTGATCCAAATTACCGGACAACTACCACTAGAGGTGTTAATACAGATTCCATCAGAACTACTAGCTCGAATGCAATGCAAAATAGTGACCTGAGAGAGAACAGTACATCTGGTGGACTTATTCAACAGGCTACAGGATTAGACTTGCCCCAAACAGCTCAAACTGCTGGATCTTTGATGAACCAAAATTCACTAATGTCAATTAGTTCACTGCTGTTATGGATTTTAGGTGGTCCTCCCGATGGATTGGTTTCCTTGCCTATGTTCAGAGAAAGCAGGGACCAACGGTTGGCTAACAGTGATTCCCCTGAGCAAGAGAACCAGCCAAATGTACACAGTTCTTGGTGGAGGGGATCCAGTGATTTGGAGGGATTGCGGCAAAGAAGTGGTCACTCTGTTGAAACCTGAAATATGGTTTATATGGTGATGCATCGGCGGGTTTTGTGAATACTAGAGTTCAGTTATTTTGGCCACGGGTTATTTGACTGAATTGCAATTGTTCCAGTAAGGTTTAAATTTGTATTCACACATATTTGGCAAATCTGTAATTTCCTGTTCCTTTATGGCCAATATGATGGTGCAAGAGCAATTGTATGCTTTCATAGTTCTTCTGTAATTTTCTTTTGTTCTGGGGCTCTTGAAAAACTGCCATCAATGGGCAGCACGACAAAACTGAGTCAAACATCATATATAAATTCTTCTTTCAGGCCCTTCTATATTCAAATCCATGATGGGTCAGCGTAGTTGGTCAATCTCCCGTTGGGCTGTTGATTTTTCACTCTTCTAGAAATAGTGTGAGCTGTAAATATATTGATATGAAAATGGTGGTTGTTACGCAGTTCTGGGTTCAAAATAAAGTAATTTTCTGTTTTATAGTATTTTTGAGATTAAAGTGTTTGGACATATCTCCAAATACTCTTTGGCAACTCTAATTAACGAGGTAAGATTCTCTGCTTGTCATTATTTAGCGTGAAGTGTCTGCGAGCGGGAAGCAAGTATCCTGATTTCAGAAAGACCGAGTCGAAAGAATGCCATATATTATGTTCAGGTTGCATGTTGCAATGATACTGTACAAATAAATTCTACGTTTGGAAACATGGAATTTGAGTACATCGTCTAAAATTTCCCATGGAGTACTGTAGATAATAGTACTGCTTAGATTGGAAAACATTTGATCGTTGTGTTACGCTCGCACTCACTGTTATTGGAATGCATGGAATTTTATCCATTATTAAATGTTTTTCATATTTGAAAATAGGGATCAATCGAAAGAAAATATCCGACAATTATCTCCTGCCACAGTTTCATCTCCATCTGATTAGTTGTAGGAGCGAATTCATTTGATATAATTTCTACTGTAATTAACCATTGTCAAGGTGTTGCTCTTTCTGCCCAACGCACTGCCCACTTCCAATTTTCATTGGAGTTAATTGTGCTATTTAGTTCTGTTAGTTATTTCACTGGAAAGACATGGGGAATACCATCTCTCGTTTGTTGCAAATATCTTTGACACGCCATCTGTCTTATTAGATATATACACAGTTCTAACCCTTGCTTACAGTTTCTAGTTTAAACTTGGAATGGAGAAAGACATAAATATCTAGTGTTGAAGTGTATTGTGTCTAGATCCTCTTGTTTTAATCCTATTGATCACTTATCGTAATTAAAAAATTGTTATCTTGAAGTGTCAGTAGGGAGCAAGTGCAACAATATACCATGTTGGGAATTTGGAATCAAAGAAGAAAAGAATTTGGGATCAAAGAAGATGACTTTTCGCTGTTTGAGAAACAAGTTTACATATTCACATATTTCGAACACCTTAAATGTAATTACTGACAAAAAAAACTAAAGATTAATGCGCCAATGTGTATTAGGGTTACAGTTCCAATTTCTCAACCACTTGAGGTATATATCAGTGAAAAGAAAATGGTACATGAACATCTCTCACTATTGAGTATTAGCAAAAGATTCTCCATGAGCATTAGCAAAATATTCTCCATGTTCTTTAAATAGAGATCATGGATCAATCAAGAGTAAAGCCATGGATTAAGTGTTGGTTTGTATTAAGGCTGAGATAAACAAAAGCTATGGATCAAGTGTCTGTTTGTATGAGGAGGAGGCGAACTATTAAACCACTTTATGTCTAGAACATAATTCTGGCTGTTATATCTAATTAGAAAAAATCATACTAAAGAAATACACTTTACTGAAGGATACAATAAACCAAGTTGAACTTAATTAACTTCCAACAGTCTATATAGCCTAACATCCTCTAATTGATAGCGCCTAACATCCTCTAATTGATAGCCTTTCGTACTAAAAGAATTAAGAGATTATTTTTGGGGGCCTATACTATATGCAAAGTTTTCAAAAACATGCATGTTGTTGCCTCACTCTAACTTTGAACCTTCCATTTTGGAGTGTCAAGTTTAACTTGGGGACTTGGTTGCGGTGCAACCCTATAACCCTAGGAAGAAGTTTTTTAAATTGCACGAATGTAAAGGTCTGATAAGGCATACAACAAGTGCGAGACAAAGTGGCAAGTATGTGAACAACATATAAAATCTATAAAATCTATTTTCTAAACAATTATGATAAATCATGATTTATTCATTTTTAATTTAGAAAATTATTATTCGAAAATTTAATTTATAGATTTTCAAATATTAATTTCTATTTTTTTTAAAGGATCAATGTTCTATCACTTGGTACAAGTTTAGGAGTATTGTCCAATAATATGTGAATGTTTTAATTTTGAGCTTACATATTTTATCTCTTGCAAAATGTAAAATTTAAAATGTCAATGAAATAACTTACTTTTTAGCTTAATAAGTTTGATATTACTATGACTATACCAAAATTTTGGCAGCAAATTTATGTAGAGGCTTACAAAAATATTAGTAGATTTTGTTATAAAACATTCCATGTTACTAAATTTTGTTGATGTTATATGTGAGTCAATCACTTGACCAAGTGTAATAAATATTACCAACAACTACAAAATGTGTATTGAGAAGGAAAAGAAGAGAATGCAAAAAAAAAAAAAAAAAAAACCCTTTGATCCTCATTATGAATATGATTGGCATAACTACAAAATGTTTTTGGAAAGAGAATTGTTAAGACAAACAAGAAAATGGTAATGATAACGGAATTGGAAAGAACAATGAATTTGAAGTAAACAAGAAAATTTGCAAGTGGAAGATGAAACCCAACAAAAGAGAGCACAATTAAGACAATAAATGCAGCTAAAACATGGATTATTTACATTACTTTGTGTTTAATCCACCTAATTTTGCAATAGCATTTTTGCGGACACTGGAGAAGTGTCATAACACACCCTCACCATCCCCCTATTGGTGATTGCTATGATCATTATTTTAAATTTAAAAGATCACACACCACACCATGTAAGGACTAAACTACCATTGGTGTATGTGGTGAACATTTGCAAAAAATAAATATGAAAGTAAATAGAAGTTGGGTTGCAATGCAAAATGGTGATCTTATAAGGTACACTAGAAACTCATCCCCACAAAAACCAATAATTTGAGATATTTTATAGTAATTATGGAGGGGTTAATCTTATGCTCAAATTCACAAATGGTTACACTTCTCATGGGCTTTAACACACAATAGGAAGTAAAATATATATAATGTTGAAGTAAAATATATATAGTGTTGAGCAAGAGTGCATTGATCTTGTAAATATAGTTAATAATAGTTAACGGAAGTAACTAACTGTTGAAATATCGCTACTTTTGCAATATTGCATCACCTTAACAGTGATAAAAGCTTTGAGTTGTTCTTAATAATACAATGTTGTTCTTATGAAGGTAAGTTTATATTAATATTGAAGGAAATATATTTCAAATACAAATCTTATATTTTGCAGTGCCCTGACCGACGACTAAATTTCACCATTTTTCCGAAGGAATTTTTAACAATTTATTTGTTGTTATCAATGATTTACTTGGTATTAGGAATGTTAGGGATTTATTTTCGTGGAAGGGATAGGCATCTCTTAACGTTTTCACATTACATGACTTTGTCCTTATTACCAAGGGGATTGACAAAGATTTTTATTGCCTTGTCTTTCACTATCTGCTTTCGATGTGTGGAAAATGACTTTCATATATTAATTGTTGAGAAATCTAGGGCATTCAATAAATCACAGTTTCTCTTCTTGATAATTGCTTGAGATGCTCTTTTCTTCTTAATCTTATATTCAATTCTTCGTTAGCTTATTAATGTGTTCTTTCATCAAGACAATTTACCAATATGCAATAATAAAAGATACAAGTGACACAAAATATAGGCTTCTCCAGCGAGGGCCAAAACCTCCCATCTCTTGAGAGGAAAATCCATTCAAAATTCTTCTTCTTAGATCTTCAATTGATAAGTACCAATACCATGACATAGATCCTTGACTCTTGTATCCTTACAAGAACCTTGTCACCAACCTAGATACTCTGCCTCATACTCTGCTCTGCCTTTCTCACACTGCTTCCCTTGGCTCCCTCTAGATAACTCGATCTCTATCCTTCTTACTGCTTCTCTTCAGCGTTCCATAGAGAATCTCAGCCTTTATCCTTCTCACTGCTTCTCTTCAACACTCCTTAGAGAATCAGTCTCTAGGTCTTTCCTGGCTTCCTATAGAGGGACTCGGTCTCTCAGTCTCTACTTTGACCTCCCAGAATGTTCCTTATTTTGCTGCCCTAACTTCACATTGCCACAGCAGATTTTGCTGCCTCGAATTTGCACTGCCCCAGAAGAAAGTCTTTTCGCTGGCCTAGAAGAAACCCTAATTTAACAATGTAAACTTTGAAACGGGAACTATAAACTCAAAACCGAAACTCTGGCCAAAAAACCCTGAAAAAACATCAAAAATAACGCTAAAAACGAAAAGTGTGTATACTGGAACGATGATTTTATTTTTTAGGGGTCAATTTTGAACATGTTTTTAAAATGGCAGTGACTACGAAATTTTCATGCAAAATATAGCTTCAAAACGAAAGTGATGATAATAGAACAATGATTTTTTTTTTAGAGTCAGTTTTCAAACTTTTTAAAAAATGCTAGTAAAACCAAATGTTTATGTGCCAAATAAAGTTGTTTATAATAAAAAAAACACATTAATGTTTTTGGTAGAATATCATTTTTCTTTCCTAAGTATAAATTCAACATGTTTTCAACCATAACATGCTAGATACAAAAGAAATTGAAATTTTTTCAACTATAAAATTAAAAAACCATGACATTATGAACAAATTACATCACTAAAGGAATTCAAAAGTCGTTATTTGTATATTGAATAAAACATACATTATATCTCTAATTTAATATTGCAATGTAGATATTTTAAACAATAAAAAATTATCATAATTAAGACATATAATCCAACAACATAAAAATGCCTCATAACTTCTCATTTAACACCATGTGGAAATAATTAATTTTATTTCAAGATACGATGCATACATTAGTTATATAAATTGTCTTAAACAATTATTCAAAATCACTCATATTTTTTTGCACACCATCAGAATTCACATCTTCAGATGAGTGACTGGATGCTAACGAAGATGTTCCATATTCTTCTCTTTCATCAACTAGTGCCACATTTGAGTCCACATGCATGTCCAACATTTCAGGTTTCAAAATTTTTCTAGATCTACGACTGGTTTCAACAGATTTCCATCTCAACACTGTCCCTTCTGGTAACAACCTTTTTAGAGTCTCTATTGTCTTGAAGCGAAAAGTTCCTCTCTTTGTTAAATTGAAGTCATAAACAAGTATGTCAACATCCTCGAATTTTAATATGTCTGTGCGGCGACGATTTAGATTTGTACCCTTTCTTTTTCTCTTTCCATCATTTTTTTTGTCAACTACCATCTCATTTTCCGCCATTTGGGTGTGTATTTGTGGCATACCAATGTACTTCAACACTTGTAACATCCTCATTTTCTGTAAAGACCTTTATAACTTTAACAAACCAGAATGGATAGCCATTGGGATCTCCATCTGCTAGCACTGCAATCATGCAACCCTCCTTAATATCCTGTACTGAACCCCTGTAAAGGTCTTCCATGGCTTCACGTTGTGCACGAGATCTTCTGGAACCAATATACATCTCTCTTTCCTCTACCTGTGAAAAATTAATAATACCTTGAGATTGTTGCTGTTCAACAATGTTTATTACTTCATGTTCATTCGACACATTTTGTGGCCAAATAAATGGATTTTTCAAAGGTGTATCTTTATTTGTTGTTGTTGAAATGATATCACTTTGATTATTGAAAAATGACTCCCACCAAACTGAATCAACAATGTCAAAGTAGTCATGTATATCTAATACATTTTTTAATTTCTTCCAGGCAATTAGAATAATTTATATCTCTATTTTGTCTGCGTGCATTCTAAACTTCACCAATTGATTGTAATAACAATATTTTTGATGCAAATATTGGATGATCTGGAATGAACTTCAAAAATTGCAAACCTGATGATGGTGCCCATTCTGCAATGGTTGAATACTCCTTGCCCCATATTAGTGTTTTGCCATCAATTTTTTTGATACGAAATTGATGTTGGAAGCTAATGTCATTAAGTTGTTCAATGCATTCCCCCCCACCATATGATCCCAGAATAATCCTTCGCATGTCAACAGTTTCTTCTAACACATCAAAAGTAGGCTCTGGCATGTATGATTTCTTAATACATTCAATTAGTGATGGCAAGCTCCCAACTTCCTTCCTTCTCAATGTGACTGAAAAACGACCGAACATTTGATCAATATGGTCATGAGTGTGCCCAACAAGAAGGAAACCAACCTTTACCTTTTGAGGAATTCTCAATTCAACAAGCATGTTTAGATATCCAAAAACAATCTGATTTTTGTTTTCATGGCAAGTGCTGTCCAATTGTAGATACAAAACTTCAGGAAGACTACCAAACCAATGAGAAATCACATCATGAATTATGGTTATGGTCAGATTTGCATCATTATGAATATTTGGAGCTGTGAAGTACACCCTTGGCAACATTTTCTCATTGAAGACCATACAACCGACCAAGTGAAACTGAATAAAATTTTCCTCCTATAAATTTTTGGGTGTGCGAACAAAATGTGGTAAAAGTGTTTTCTTCTAGTCCATACCATCAATTATCAAACCAAAATATTTATTCAGATTATCATAACATTTCTTTCGATGCTTGTACAACTTCTTCCTTTCATTTGTTTGTTGTTCGCGATGCTCGTGAAGTTCTTTGACAATTAAATCTACACAACATAAAAGAAATTCATTAAGAAATATGTTTTCATAGTTGATGACTATACAATTTTAAAAGTTAAAGTTATGAATGCTTACTTCTTTCTAACCCTTCACCTTTGTCCCTTTTTGATTTAAGAGAAGCACATGCACTGCAAATACCTTCTTCCATCTATGGGACATTGTTGAATTCTTTCTTCCATACCTTCACAAAATATTGATATGTAATAAACCAGCCATGTCTCTTAGCACCTTCTGCATATTCTTTGTATAATTTGTAGATTTCTTGTTTTGAAAAATTATTTGGAATATGTATTGTCTCTCTATTTGGCATACACTCTCTATGCTTTGAAAAGAAATATTTCATCCATCAAATTGTAGTGTTTGATAATGGCCCAAACTGTCTTTTATGACGTACTTCTGAATAAAATGTGGGATCCTTTTCCAAATTTTCTTGAATTCTCGAGAGACGAAAATTCCCAATCAAATGAAACATTTTGAAAGCTTTTCTACAGATAAATAAAATCCTAATATGATAATCATAACCTGACAATGTAGATTGCATGCACCCAACTAAATATGAATTTTTCATGCTTTTATTCATTGACAAATATGTCTTCCTGCTTTCTAATGCAAATTTGAAATCCATATGTTTCAAGCAATCTTTTTGGCAACATTCACTTGAAATGAGAGCGTTGATAGAACTTCTTCTCGTCAGATATTCTGCTCTACCCTTTGTATAACTAGAAAAACTTGCATTGATACGAAAAGGTCTGCTCCTACTCCTCGATACAATATTTCTTGGCAACATCTCCATCATTGGATCATCATTTGTATAAGGATTTTCATCATCATTAAGAGGAATGTTATCCACACTATGATCAACTTTGCTTTTCAAATATTGACTTGGAGGATATTCTTCATCTTCCCCTTTTTTAGTGCTACTGTCATAGTCCTTAGAATTCAGACTGAATGGAAAATTTGACTCGATGTTTAATGGATATTCTTCTTCATGTGCATTGTCAGTGCTACTCTCATAGTCCATAGAATTAGGACTACGTCGAAAATGTGACTATTTACTTATTGAAGATGCTACATCCTATCCTTTGTCACTGCTACCTTTATACTCATTAGAATTAGGACTAAATGCATCATCCTGTCCTTCATCACTACTGCTCTCATAGTCCTTAGAATTAGGACTAAAAGGACACTGTGACACTCCATTCTTTTGAAATTCATCATCACGTCATCATCACGCTCTTCATGACTGTTGCTCTCATAGTCCTTAGAATTAGGACTAAGTGGACACCGCGACACTCCAATCTTTTGAAATTCATCATCCCGCCCTTCATCACTGCTGCTCTCATAGTCCTTAGAATTAGGACTAACTGAACACCGTGACACTCCATACTTTTGAAATTCATCATCATGCTCTTCATCACTACTGCTCTCATAGTCCTTAGAATTAGGACTAAGTGGACACTTTGACACTCCATTATTTTGAAATTCGTTATCACGCTCTTCATCACTGCTGCTCTCATAGTCCTTAGAATTAGGACTAAGTGGACACTGTGACACTCCATTCTTTTGAAATTCGCCATCATGCTCTTCAAAACTGCTGCTCTCATAGTCCTCAAAATTAGGACTAAGTGACACTCCATTGTTTTGAACTTCACTATCGTGTTCTTCATCACTTTTGCTCTCATAGTCCTTAGAATTAAGACTAAGTGGACACCGTGACAATCCATTCTTTTGAAATTTGTCATCAAGCTCATCATCTCTGCTGCTTTCATAGTCCTTAGAATTAGGACTAAGTGGAATTTGTGACTCTTTATTTATTTGAAATTCTCCATCCCCTCTTTCATCAGTGCTGCTCTCATAGTCCTTAGAATCAGGACTAAGTGGAAGAATTGACTTTCTATTCATAGTGAAAGAATTCCCTCTATATTCATCAATATGAATAAAGTTGTTACGCGATGAAGATGTTGATGGTGTATAAATCGAAACATCACTATCAGAACAATCCATCCATTTCAAATAGAAGATGTTGAATGATACAAATGGAGAGTCTCCTAAAGATATTATATAGCTTAGAGAATGAAATTTTCTCTCCAAAAAGTTTCGCGAAAATATTTCCCTCCAAAAAGTTTGTTAGGTTTATTTACCTTCATTATTTTATTCTACAATTTATTGAAAAATGTAAACTAATTTTTTTTTTGAAATAAATAATTAAAATTAAAATTGTAAACTACAACTTCTACATTAATTATTTTAATAGTTAAAGTATATAATATTTACTAAACAATTGAATATATTTTTTAATTTTTATAATATATTCTAAAACAAATTAATCCCACATTCAACATGTTGTAAAACAATTCAACAATATTCGCTTTATAATATTTTAAAACAAATTATCCCACATTAACCGTACAGTAAAACATCTCCGTAATTTCACTTATATACTAAATTTTATTATCACTATTACTCACATCACATCTAGGTTTTCTGAAGTTCGTTGAAAGATTTGTGAATTTGTGGAGCAGCGACATTGTTATCAACAACATATTCAACGAAGAATTCTTGTAATTGAAAGGTAAGTTAAATTTTTTTCTTTGAAAATTTTCATATTAAATTAGTTTAATGAAGAAGATTTTATTTTTATTTTTTTTAATTTTTTTTTTAATTAATAATTTTTCTGAGTCAAAATAACAATTATGTTCGTCGTGAGCATGGTGGGCTCGACCAAACTCAATCGCCCAACAGTCGTGGGCGGGCCACCGTGGTGTCACAGGGTGGGCGGGCGGGCGGGCAAGGTGTGAAGGCGCGGGTGGAGCGGTAGGGGGCGTGGGGGCGGGTGGGGCTGCGGCGCCCACCCCGGCGGCCCGCCCACCCGCCCGCCGCAGGGGTTGGGCGATTCTCACTACTGCCCTCCCCCACTGTGAGCTCTGAGAAGTTCTCTTGGTGTAGAGAAACAATGGGTGTTACAAGCCTGAATAAATGACTAAGCTTTCTTGTGCCCCCCTGTGGAAAGAAAATAATAAGTGGGAGAATGTTCGGTTGTGTTATATTCTTTCCACGACTAGCCCACGTAGTTAACCGGGGGGTTAGAAGGGGGGCGGAGCCCCCCCTTCTTTGCACCGATTGCGTAACAAGGGGAGTCACAGGGGGTTTGAGGGGTGCAGGTAACCCTGGAAAATTTTGTTTTTGGACCCTATGTTAGGTTGGGTGGACCTACCTATGGTTTTGTGCATGATTTTCACACATGGTTTTGGACGCGATGGTTTTCGTTCCATGGTTTTGGACGCGATGGTTTTCGGTCCATGGTATTGGATGCTTCAACATGTATAAACATGTATTATAACGTTGAAAAGAACATAATGGAAAAAGAAGGTAGTCCCAGTTTTGGGATCCAGGGGAAAATCTCTATGTATATGTGTTTTATGTGTTATGCTCTCACATTGTTTATTTTTTGTGTTTTAGAATTCGTATGCAGGTAATTTCTGTACAGGGTTAAAACCTAAAAATTCATCTATAAATGATACATAGTACACAGACTTACCCAGTGATGGAACCTTCACAGGTCCAAACACATCACTGTGCACAAGCTCTAATATCTGTTTTGCCCTCTTACCACCAGAGGGGAAACTCACTCAATTCTGCTTCCCATATACACAATTTTCATAGAAATCAAAATCCAAAGAGATATTAATCATACCTTCTACCATACCTTTACCATGAAGTATTCGAAGGCCCTTCTCTCCAATATGTCCAAGCCTTTGATGCCACATGATGGTTTTCTATCCAAAGACCACTAGATTTTCTGCTCCACTTTCAGGAACCACAGAACTGTTGCACCCATCAATAACAGTGTTACCTTGCAGCTTGTACAGATTTCCAATCCGAACTCCCCGCATCAATACCAGTGCTCCCCGAACCATCTTGCAGGTATCCTTCTCGAACATCGTTTTTACACCTACATCATCCATCTTGATTACAAAAATCAGATTTCTGGCCAATGCAGGAATATGCAAAACACCCGGAAGTGTTCTAACCCTTCCACCTTGCAACTTCAACTTTACTTTTCTGCGACCAACGATTCTAGCCTTCCTATCATCCCTTAAGAAGACATCACCACCATCATATTTCTCATACTCGTAGAACCACTCTCTATGGGGAGTGAAGTGAAATGATGCACCTGAGTCAATCAACCATGCCTCATGATCTACATGTGTACTTAAAGAAGCCAAGTACACATCCCCACCTTCATCAAAGGTGGTTTTTGCCTCTGTAGAAGGAGCATCATCAAATCCCTTTCCTTTGTCAAGAAATTTAGATTTACTGTCCCTTTTGTAGTGCCCTTCCTTTCCGCATTTCCAGCAAACCACCTTTACAGGTTTTCCTGGAGATTTAGATCTCCCTCTGATTTAGATCTCCCACTCGATGACTTATTTTTGTTTCTATTCTGGGACTGTCCTCGTGCAAACAAGGCATCACCATTTTGGCTCTCCATATTTTTCCGTCTCATCTCCACCGTCAGCAAGGATGAGACTATTTCATCAAACTACAAGGCAATTGCATTGCTACCTATTGCAATAACGAAAATATCCCACGAATCTGGTAGAGAACACAACAAACTGATGCACTTATCTTCATCTGAAATTTTAATATCAACAAATAATAACTGACTTACACAGTATTAAATGTGTTGAGATGCTCTGTCACCGAGTCTCCATCTTTCATCCTCAGTTTATACGGATTTTTCCATAGGAACAGTTTATTCACCAGAGACTTAGATTGGTACAAATTCCCTAATTTGTACCACAAAGCCTTAGTCGTAACTTCCCCTGATACATTCAACAATACTGAATCTGAGACACATCTTTATCCACCAATAGATCCTCCATCTTGAGTTTCCACAACTCAAAACTCTGACCATTAAATTTCTCGATCTCTATCTTTCCACTGCTCGCCATCTTCTTTCACCACTAGAATCGATCCCGCAGATCTCCCATTGAACAGGGTCTACCACAGGCCCGAGTGAAACCCCTTAGCGACAAAGGCGTCCCCTTGAAGCCAAAACAACTTTGATACCAAATGTAGGTTTTAACCCTGTACAGAAATTACCTACATATGAATTCTAAAACACAGAAAATAAACAATGCGAGAGCATAACACATAAAACACATATACACAGAGATTTTCCCATAGATCCCAAAACCGGGACTACCAGCTTGATTTTTAATTATATTCCTTTCAATGTTACAATACATATTTATACATGCTGAAGCATCCAATACCATGGACTGAAAACCATCGCATCCAAAACCATGGACCAAAAGCCATCGTGTCCAAAACCATGTGTGAAAACCATGGGTAGGTTCGCCCAACCTAATATAGGGTCCAAAAAAAATTTCTCTAGGGCGTTGCCCTGGACCCCATAAAGGGGGGATAACCACTCCCCTCAAACCCCTCGTACAGGGGTGGTTGCCGCCCCCACTGTGTAATCGACGCAACAAAGGGGGGCTCCACCCCCCATCTAACCCCCTCATAAACTACGTGGGCTAGTCGTGGAAAGAATATAACACAACCCAACAAGTTTTAGGGGTCCAGATTGAGTTTATTGGAGTTGTAATTAGATAAATCAGTTCAACTGAGTTATAGTAAGTTAAACTAATTCTAACTGTTGGAGGAACTAGTAGAGGTCTAATAGTGAGTTGGTGCACTAGTGCATCCTCAGTGCTACTCCAGCTAACTGAAGATTCCCTCATGAGAAACTCATGCATGTCAATTCAGAGAAAGACCCGGTTGAGTCTAAAGGGCAGGGACAATGTACTATCATTTGTATAATTTTTTGAGTTGTACAGATGGTGCATGCAATCAGTTGAGGACCTATGTTTGGATTGTACATTTATAGAGTGATAATTTCCCTTTAAATACAGGCTAATTCTCTCAATAATTGTTCAAGGAATCAAAATCTTGAAGGCTAGGAATTTGGCTAAGTATTGGTCAAAGGAAGTCATCAGGAAAAGGATAGGAAATACTTGTACAAGTTGAGATCAAGGTTGAGGATAGCATATTGTATTCATCCACATTCTTTGACCAGGAATGACGCAAGGAGTAGGGGCTTGGAGAGCAGCAGAATAGGCTAAGTGTTAGCTTGGGCTAGCTTATGAGTAGAGAGTTGATCATACTTGTGCATGAATTGTTTAGGAGGAACATGCTTTGTATTTTCTTCTCATATCTTCTGGTTAATGCAATATAGATAGTCGGGGTTTTGAGCGGTTGCTTTCCCTAGATAAATATTGTGTTAGGTGCCATTTATTATCATCTTCTTGTTGATTATTGTTTTCATCAATCTATTGGTTTTTGTTGTTGAGAGTAGATTAGATTCTTGTCTCATGTTTTAGTATATCACATGAGTTTTTGAATCTACAAGTCAAAATCTACAATTAAAGAATTCCGGTTGTGTTATCGCATCTCAGATGCGAAAGGAGGAGTCTTAGGATTCTCGTGAAACCATGCGATTGCGATTGCGATAAAGGCATGCATTGATAAATGTGCAAAGGTCGATGAAAGGGCGAAAAGGTATGGTTTACGTTGGTTTATGTGTAATTCTATTATACAAGAATTATAATAGAATTAAAGCGATAAGAAGGTTTTGTAGTGAGTCCAAACATAACCTAGGTTAAGGTAGGGAATTTGACATATGTGTGCGGCTTAAAGGTTAAGGAAGGTTTTTAATGAAGAGGGTGTATAGAGTCCCATATAAATGGATTAACTAAGGCACAATTGAGGTTAATTAACAAACCATTCCGCAGAGAATTAACAAAGGGGGCCTTAGACCATTAGGTATTGAAGATTTAACTCGCAAAGAGTTAAAATTCCTAGGACAAGACATATATATGCATATTATATGCATACTGTAGGTATACACGGGTTTTCCTACGTCAATTACCTATCAAATCCATATTAAGCATTCAAATGTAAACTTAAATTGAACATAGAATGAATTACACATCATGTAATATCAATAATAATATTTCCTGTCATATCCATATTAAGTAGCGAAGAAATGACATTTCTTCCTAATAAAAGTAAATTAACTTTTTTTACTCACCTCCATATTAAGTAGTGAGGAAATTACATTTATCGCTCATACTAAAAGATAATTTTATTTTTATTTTTTTTAATGTTGGTTACTTTATATCTCTATATAAAGTTATGTAAAATTAAGGTGCAAATTGAAGTATTTTAATTATAACTGACATTAATTTCTTTTGTTATTACTATTTTTAATTAGCTAATTTAAATTATTATTTTATTATTTTTAAATGTAACATTATGTGACAACATCTCTCCCATACTAAGTTGTAAAGGGTCTCTCGGCACAATAATAAAATGCTACATATAAACTCTCAACATTATTTATAAACTCTCAAGTATTAGACATTGTTATATTCAAACCCTTCATTTTCACTATCTGAAAAGGACAATGCCATCTGTTTGAAAATATGCCTCAGTACCCAATAAAGCATCATGAGTTTTATAATCGATTCCATGGTTGTTGGGTTTTAACAAGAAGATTATATTAATATTTAAATTATATATATATATATATATATATATATATATATATATATATATATATATATATATATATATATATATATATATATGTATGTATGTATTTGTTTTTTTTAAGAAATAAATAATTTATATTAATTTAGCTGGAATACGAGCCCAAATCCTTACATTTAGACACAATTCTTCTTTAGCTAAGGGCCAATGCTTATCATTGTAAACTCTATAATCACCTGGTCTTTTACATGCGAAATGTCTTACATCATTTATTCTATATATCCACTAAAAACATCATAGAACATAGCAAAAAGACACGGCATTTAGGAAATTTTAATTTGTTGAGCAACTCACTTCTAATCCTTCATGATCGCTATTGCATGCTCCATCACCGTTGCATCCAGCTGTTGTAGCAAAGGGTCTTCCACAAGATGAGCCTGAGAGCTTCTAGGGGGACTTCCTTCAAAAATACTTACAGGAGTGGGGTTCGAAATGCCAAACAGATATTTCAAAACTCCCACAGACGCATTCTGCACCGTGACCTCAATATTGTCAACCTTAAGGCACAAATTGTCCACTTTCTTTGCAATTTTTTCCATCAAGAGTTGAGAGCACTCAAACTCTTTCCTCAAATCAACCATTTGTTGAGTGAGCAGGGAAAAATGCGACCTCACCTCCGAGTTAATATGCTCTCCTACCTTGGACATCGTGGCCATAATTGCTTCCATCATCGATAGCAAATGAGACTAGCCTCTGTTGGTGTTGTTATCCTAACTCGAGGTATCCATGGCACCAGGAACTGAATCATAAACACAACATTCATAATTCTTAGCCGAGACCCATGTTACATAATGCCGGAGGCTATCCTCCCACCAGCTAGCCTCCATCGCTTCACAATTAATGCCTCCAACTAACCTATGCACCAACATTCTTCTATATCCATGCTCAAAGTCCTTCATCACATTTCTCATTACAATAGTATTATAGCCTATCGAAGATGCATAAGCTTTGCCTCGCTTATTCCTCTACCTCAATTTATTGGCAATTTCCTTTATCTTCCAACTATCACATAGCATGATGTTCCTTCGCATTCCTCCCCACCTAGATGGCTCTTCCTTGTTTGGAATTTCATGCGAGACCCAATTCACTTGTCTCATTGATGGTACAACATTTATAATCTCCATAATTGTGCTGACGACCTTAACAGTCCGCCTGATCCAGATTTTAATGAGCCTTAGTATGTATATTAACAACAACATAATTATTATCGGATAGGGATTATCAAGGTATCACAATCATCCCGGACAAGGGCCCTATCCACAATTCCCACTCCCTTATTGACCTACTCATCGGCTAATGATTTTTTGTCCCTTTTAACATCATAAAAGAAATCACGTCAAATTTTTTTATCAACAACCACAACCTTACAATTAATGGAGGCTGAGTATTCCCTAGATGGCTTTTAGAATTATGAAAAATTTGAATTCTTATCATGGAGTCTCCAAAAATAGTGATCTAGCATATCCCTTTGTCCATAGAAATGCTTATCGCTTACCGCAATGCTAGAGCTTTACCTTGATCATTTGTTGTCCTGCCCAGTCCCCATGCAAATTTCGATACTATTTCTCCTTCGGGGTTGTAAATGACCCCTCTCGCTCCAGCCTCCCCTGTATGTTTATTAATTTGGTTTATACCACGCCCCGAGACTCACATGAAAATCTTGCTCTTGGGCACTCCATCGACGCATCAGATGTGCCAATAAGGCAGAGTGCACCTTTAGGTATGTAGCCTCCTCATAGTACTTGAGGAGGCCTACATTCCTTAAGAGCGCTCAGGTCATTACAACGATAGGGCAAAAGTATAAATCCCTCTCCCTCTCTATGGTCTCCCATGGTCACACCATATTGTATCGGTTTTCCTATTGCTCCTGCTCCTGTTGTTGCTCCCTTTTATGACGTCTCTGCTACATGATTGACATATAAAATATATCAACCTCATACATTAAAAATATAAATAAATAAATAAATGAAACATGTATTTATAAATATGGAAACATAACTTTCAATTAAAAAAAAAAATCATCGATGTGCTCAAAACACAATCATGCACTGGCTCCAATATACTTCCAACTATAGCCAAACCAATATCAGTGTGCGCATAGTTGTTGATTCAAAAATTTAAATTTTCATAGCGGTGTGTCACTCTTGTGCACCGGTGCACACGTATAACCTTTTCTCACTGGTACAGAACGTTCAGGTTATTGAACGCATCGAGCTCTAGCAATATTTTTAAATATTATTTTTGCAGTGCATTTGGTAAATATAAACGCATCAGGAGTGACACACCGACATACAATTCATCTCTTTCCCGATGCATTTTCATTTACAAAACACACTGGGAGTGACGCACATACATGCAATTTATCTCTTTCCCAATGCGTTTTCATTTAAAAAACACACTGTAAGAACCACGGTGTATTATGTTCACGCACCGAAATACGATGCACCCTGTAAATTTACAGGACACGTGTTATCGATGCAAGCCAAACATATCGAGCACACCGTGCAAGCAAATTTTTTTTTCCAAAAACAATAGAAAAATTAACCTAATTTTCAATTTTAATTTGCTAAAAAAAATAGAGAGAAACATAGACATTACCTAGACATTTGGTCATCGGGGAGGCATTGTGGACACGTAATGGAGAAAAGAAAATTTAAGCACAGTTTGAAAAAATTTGGAAGTCAGATAGTGAGCACAATATGGAAGGATGGTGAGCAAGAGAAGCACCGACATCAAGGCACTTGCATGAGGCTTGCGGGAGGGTTTTTTTTATTTAACCCTCCTCTGATGTGTTTTTCTAACAGCACCGATGCGGAATAGATCCAAGAGCACCACATTTTTTTTTAAATTAACATTCTTTTAGGCAGCAAGGAGAGAGAGCCATGGTGTTAGCTTTCTTGTGAATGGATTAACGATGCCTGATGAAAAAGTGGTTGTTGCATCTGGTTGAAGGAGGCTGCTGGAAGGTGAAGTGGAGCATGCAGTGTTATTTTTACATGCCAATCTTCTTGCGCACAAAGGAACTCACATGCTTCGTTATGGTAAGTGGTGAAATTTTGGAAGAGTATGGGGATGTTGTGCCATCAAAGGCTGAAGTGAAACAATCTGCACCCAACATGAAAATTGATAGAAAAATAGATAGGTGTAGAGACGAAGAAAACTCGAAGTAGAAGTTGAAATGGGCTCGGCATTGCCTCTCACGATGATTGTTCAAGCTAGCATTATTTAAGCCGCTACAATCTTCTACGACACTCATACTACTATTAATAAAGTGGGAAGATTTATAGCAGAAGGTGTTGCTTGTGGATCATTGTTTCTTATGTTTCATTCATAAAGCTTTTATTTGTCGCTATCCTTGAGGTTCTTGTTTTGGTGTTGTAATGAATATTACCTCTTTAAAGGGTTGGGAGTGATACAACGAGCAGGTTTCACACTGTATTTATCAGTGTTTTCTTTGATATTCAAGGAAGATTCCTAGGGAGTGTTTGATTTGGGGTTTTAGTGATGGATTCACCTTACTTGTGTATGACACATCAATTGGGCGTATGGGTGCAGTCCTATGCTCAGAAAACCAAATGCCTCTTTTGAGAACAACTATGTATGCCAAAGGAGTGGAAATCTATCATGCACCAATTATCAATGTAAGAGATTCATGGCCAATATAAATGTGCCATATAGATCCGAAGGGTGGACGTTTTGTGTTGTTAGCAAATCAGTTCTGCAGAATAAAAAGATAGATATTATGTGATTTTAGGACATCAAAGCTTCAATACCAGCGACAACATGAAATACCAATAGGGCTCTGGTTTTCAGTGATCCTGACGAAGATGTAATGGCATGGCATAAGGCAATGCAGATTTGGCGCAGATTCCTAGCCTCAGGCGTGAATTTAAATCATAATGTGTTCCCTGGTGTAATAGACTAATGAATTTTTTGGCAGTGATGGTGTCCACATGTTGGTGGATTAATTTTGGCAGAGACAGTGATGTGTTGTTGGATGTGTAGTGCGACTCTGATAATGAAGTCTTGCATGGTCCAACTCCTATAATTGCATCTGTAACATTTAATGCAGAACATGAATTCTTATTGCGAAAAAACTAAAAACAAAAGAAGAAAGAGGACATTGTGAAACTTCATAGATTAAGTGTTTGTGTTTCTCCAAACAAGAACCTTATCTCGTGTGATATTCACCATTATGGGAGAAGACATGTCACTAGTATTCTTTATCAAGTTGGCTTACTGCATTCAAGCTATGTTGGTCTTCTAAATGTGAGATCCATGGCATGTGTGCCTTGTAATAATGAATATTAAGCCATGTTATTATTTGTTTAGTTCGTCATGGTCATATGTGAGTTGGTATAGTCAAATGAGTTATTGGATGTTATTTATTTCTGCCATTAAATATCATCTAGGTAGTTGGTTTAGTCTTAGTGAAAAAGAGTATCCTGATGTAAAAGTCTAGTCCTTGGAGTCATTGATGTCATTTTCAGCCATGTAAAATGTTTATAAAGCCCTATAATTTTTAGTCAATTCCTTTGGTATAGTATCAATTTTGTGGTCTTTGAGATGTCATTTTCAGCGAGAAGGCATTCCTCATAGGATGATGATGGTTATGTACTCGTTCATTTCATATAGCCATGATGATAGTGATGATGATGCTCAAAGGGAGCATGTCTTGCGTGTGCTTTTTGATTAGGTGGACACTATGTTTCTGCATTGAGGAGACAGTGTTGTTATCCACAATATGCCTTTACTGATGGCTATATTTATGTTGTTGCTTGTGTTGCTCATATTATACTGATGTTGATGATTATGCTATGTTGTTGGTGATACTGATGGAGGGGTTATTGTTCATATGTTTTTATTTTCCTACATTATGTTGATGATTATGGTATGGTATGTTGTTGGTGGTATTAATGGAGAGAGTGATGTTGCTCATAGTACCTTGTTGTTGATGTTCATTTGTTGTTGTTGAGTTGAGTGTTGCTACCATTATTGATTCATAGGTTGTTATTATTGTTGATGACATGTAGATTTTGGTGAGATTTTGTTGTTCCTGCTTCAGGAGATATAGAGAGCTTTCTATTGATTTATTGTTGCCTACACATGTTCTATGTTGCCATTAGGAGTGTTATTGTTTGTTATTGCATTGTGGTTTGACCCTTTAGAAAATTTGTGGAGTAATGATATCATTGATGCGTGTTAGCCCTTTGCCATTGATGTCAAAGGGGGAGTGTTTACAAGATTTAGTTTCAGAGTTCAGCATCAGATGGATGGTTCAGCAGGGGTTGCCATTAATGCCAAGTGGGGGTATCGGTTGCATTGATGGTGTATTGTAGGTACATTGATGAAGTAGTTGACTTTGTAGGTGGTAAATGTGGTCTTTTTGGTTGGCATTGATGTAAATATGGGCATGTGTTGGCATATGATCATGTTGCAATTTGTCTTGCATATGATGTGTGAGTGTGTGTTTGGCTTTTGTCGATATGGTTGTGTTATTGGTAGTTTTATTGTTGCACATGATTCTGTATGGTTTGATGAGTTTATGGTTGATGGTTACATTACCATGGTACATGTATTCCTAACATTGTCGTTTCCTTGGTTTTGGATTGTGTGAGAGGTCCAAGTTGACACTTGGTATTGACATTGCAGGTATTGGTTTTACCATGGTATCTGCCTATGGTATTGGTTTGAAGGTTACCATGGTATCTAGGGATTTGTGGTATTGGCATTACCATGGTTTTGACCCGTGGTATTGACTTGGATATTACCATGGTACAGTGGTGCATGGTATTGGCATCACCATGGTCTTAACCCATGGTATTGACCTTGTGTTTACCATGGTATGGGTGTCCTTGGTATCAACTTAACCATAGTATTTTCCCATGGTATAGATTGGATGTTATTGAGGATATTTTGATATATCTTTTTGTAAGAATTTTTTATTGTGATCTTTGATTGATTATGGGTGTGAGGCTTGTTGGTGAGAGAGTGAGTGTGTACTATAGTATTTTGTCTTGCATATTGATTAGATGTAACTATTGTTGGGTGCACATTAGCTTATTATTTTCATATTCAAATTAGAATTGTTGTTGGGTTGCTCATGTTGAGCAGGTTTGAGAACCCAGTGTGAAATATTATGAAATGTAGTTCGCATGGAGGGGTTGGAGGTGTAGATACTTCGTGCTTGCAGAGTCTAGCAGACAATGATTAGAGGAGGATAATCTTAATCCAATGGTAGTTGGATAGTCCAATGGTTGTTGGGTGAGGCTCAATGGTTGTGGAGGCTTCTAGTAGATGTTTATCTTTGGATTCATGTGAGTAGGTACTTCTTAGTTGATGGATGTCATCACATTGTTGTAGGAGTCGAGTCTTCCAGCTAGTGGGTGCTAGCTACTCTATGTAAAATTTGTTTAACATAATAGAATTTTGAGCAGCAGTAGCAACAGGCGGTTTTTTTCCCCTGGAGAGGGTTTTCCACCTGAAATAATTGTGTTCTCTTATGTGCATGCATTGATATTGTTTATGGTGTTTTTATGTTGTTTTTATATGCTTTTATTTATTGATGTCATGTTGGTTTCATATGTTTGTTGATGGGTTACTGCTTTGGTAAAAAGAGACAAAGTTTATATAATTACAGTCACTATTGATTCACCCCCGCTGCCCCCCCTCCCTCTCACTAGTGAGGGCATTTCCAATAATGGTATCATCAACAAACTATTGATGAGAGGAACACTTATTATACCCAAATAGATTCAATCCCTTGATTTTATTTTTAGCAACAATTGCTTTCACTGGCCTTCCTAGCCTTTTTGTTGCAAGAATGAAGAGGAATGTGGATAGAGGATCATCTTATTTGAGGCCACATGAGGGGTTGATTTTGATAGAGGGTGAATCATTAACTGAGATAGAGAAGAAGGTTGTATAGATAAGGGAATGGACCTAGGTAGAAGAAAGACCGAAAGCAAGAAGAATTTGATCAAGGTAAGACTAACTTATGTATGAGTTAAAACATCTCTATTGCATGATTGACATATAAAATACATTAGCGTCATACATAAATTCAATTTTTTTATTAAATGAAACATGTATTTATAAATATGGAAAGATAATTTTCAATTAAAAAAAAAAAAAAAAAAAATCATTAGTGCACTCAAAACACAATCATGCAATAGCTCTCATGCAGTTCCAGCTATAACCAAACCAATATCAATGTGCACATAAGTATGATGCACAATTGTTGGTTCACAAATTTAAATTGTCATAGCGGTGTGTCACACTTGTGCATTGGTGCGCACATATAACCTTTTCGCACTGGTACAGAACGTTCATTTTATGAACGCACCGAACTATAACTATATTTTTAAATATTATTTTTGTGTGTGTTTGATAAATATAAACGCATAGGGAATACGCAACAACATATAGTTTATCTCTTTCTTAATGTGTTTTCATTTACAAAACGCACCGCAACAACCTCGGTGTGTTATGTTCACGCACCGAAATACAATGCACCCTGTAAATTTACAAGACGCACACTACGGTGCAAGCCAAACATATCAAGTGCGCCGCACAGTGAATTTTTTTTCAAAAACATTGGAAAATTTAACCTAATTTGCAATTATAATCCGCTAAAAAATTAAATTAGAAAAAAACATAAACATTACCTAGACATTTGGTCGTCGGGGAGGCATTGTGGACACATAATGGAGAAAATATAAAATTAGCACAGTTTGAAAAAATTGGAAACTCAGATAGTGAGCATGGTACAGAAAGATGGTGAGTAAGAGAAGTATCCACGTCAGGGTGCTTGCATGAGGCAAGAGTGGCACCGACTTGCATGAGACAAGAGTGGCACCGATGCTTCAAAGCTCTCCAGCACTATAAATAGTAAAAATGAAATTTTCGACCGGGAATTTTTTTTATTTAAACCTCCTCCGATGTGTTTCTCTAACCGCATCGGTGCAGAATAGATCCAAGAGCACCACGTTTTTTTTAATTAAAAAATCTATAGTGGTGCTTTTCATGAAACGCATTGGGGCGTTCTAATACAGGTACCGCAACAATGCTTTGTTTGACTATAGCACCGCTCTATTTTTAAAAATTAAATACTGCCTAACAGTGCTCTTTAAAAAAAGTACCGCCTAATGGTGCTCTTTAAAAGAAACCTCGGGGTGTTTTAGTACATTTACCACACCAATGTATCATTGGAAAATAACACCGCATTTTTCTGAAATTTAAAACTATAGCGATGCTCCTTAATGGTATGCACTGGGTCGTTTTACTACATGAAGGACACTAGTGTTATCGATTATTCAAGCACTGGTGTGTTGTGTTATTTAACGTACCATGTTTTTCTTATTTCATAAAAAAAAAAAATCAAAGTGCACCATTTCTATGCAGCACCGGTGCTTGTATGGATAGTAAAACACCGACGCGTTTGTAGATTTTAGAGGCATTGTCCAAAAAAACATTCGCCCGCCCACCTCCACTACAAATGGATTTTTGGGTTATTTTTATATGGGCTTCCGCAAAATCTTCACTAGCACTAGAAAGTCTTTTCCTTGAAGTGACTTAGAAGTTTCAAGGGGATCAGAGTTACAATTAGTTGTAGAAAACATGGAAAATGGAACATTCCCTCTCAAACCAAATGTTTTATTTGGTTGGTGGTTCACAACAAAATCCTTAATTGGAACAATTTACTTAAAAGGAGCTTCCACGAGGATCCGGGCAAGTGCAACCCATGTTGTGAAATTTTAGATGTGGAACACCTCTTCCATGGATGTCCATTCGTGACCTTGGTCTGGATTGGTGTTCTTAATATGTTTAATTTAAGCACTTCTTGTACCAACTCCTCCATAGGGGAATGCTTACAACACTGGTCCACTGTCCATCAAGATTTTAGGACCCGGCCATTCTATGTCTTCTTGGGTATTTGGAGGGCTAGAAACGCTTGGTTTTTTAGCAGGCGGTTCCTAGAGTGTGGAGATCTTCTCAGAAATAGGTCCCCTACAAGGAAAGGAAAAGATAACAAAGAACTGTTTCAGTGAGAAAGAAATAAGGGACAAGTTTTCGATGACCTTCTTTGAAGGGGCTTCTTCCTTGGACCTATGTGTCAGTGGGATGCATATAATCATTAGTCCCAGATTTCCTACCACTTCTGTCAGTGAGATACAATAATATACTAGTTTTTAATGTAAAAATGATTTCAAAAAGATTTTAAATTATTTCGATGGTCTAAATTCAGTCATTTTAAACTACAAATTTCCCAAATTCTTATTAAATTTAAGACAAAATCATCTCAACGTACACTAATAAAATTAATTTTATTTTAATAAGTTATAAAATAGTTAACTTAAAATTACTTTATTTAGGAGTCCTCTAACGAGGTGCAGGATTTTGCCTGGACAGTTAAAAGTGGTCGGAATTCCGAAAAAATAATTTCAAAATTTTTTGTGGAGGTAGTGTTTTTTTAAGGTAGAAATAGATTCAGCACCATCAAAAACATCTAAAACACCTAAAATTTTGAAGTTTAACAACTATGATTTGGCTTTACAAAAATCCTTACAAAATTTTCTCTAAATATAACAAAAATTACTGTAACTTTCGCAACTCCTCCACCTGATTAGATTACGCGCTTTATTTATTCTCAATACTTCATAAAGTTATTATGCTTGTCGTTGTAGATTTGATACTACAAGTGAATTGCTAGGCTATATTGCATTTGTTACGCCTTTGACTACATATTAATTGCGCATTGATTTTAGCATTTGCATACTTTTACAGATTGATTTTTAATTGTTTTTAAAATATTTAAAAAGTATTTAGGTTACCTATGATTAGCTTTTCAACTTAAGGTCGTATTTTGGAGTTGTTAGCAATCTTCTTGGAATTAACGAAATACTTCAACGTTTACATATATTTCAATATTTTTACGTACAGGATTTTTTTTTTTTTTTGACATGGATTGATTGGATTCAATATTTTTATGTAGAGGTATTATCTTTTGACATGGATTGATTGGATTAAGGATATTTTTTAATAATTTTTATATTTTATAATTTTATAAAAAATTATGAAAATTAATAATTTTAAAAATTTGAACATATTTTTTATTTAATTTTTATTTAAAATTATATAAAAATATTTAAAACAATTAGTTAGTGACGCAAAGAAAGAAATTATTTTAATGTTTATGAGGTTAAAGATAGCTTATGGGACAGATTGATTTTCATCTGCTTGATGTGTTCGGCTCTTTTTTGAAGTTTCAAAATAAATGCTCCCAGCTTCTCGAAAAACCCCTTGCTAAATAGATTATCCCAAGAGCTAGCTGCCAGCGTATCTGCATAAATTTCCGTGTTGTCTTTGAAGCCCTCACATTCTAAAATGAAATGTTTTTCTGTTTCCACTTTTCTGGAAGAACAAGAAATGCATACTCTTTCCTCCCACACTTCCTTTGGCCTTTTCCGCTGCCGTGTTTCATAAGGGAGTTGATGAGAATTAGTTATTAAATGAGCAATAAGAATTTTGGCTCTCCAAGAAATATTGGCCTCTATGTATGCTTTTGGTTGATGACTATAAGTGAGATTAAACATTTCAATATAGTATTTTTTCTTTCTTCTTACCTCCTTATCCAAATAACTTGAGATATACACTAATCCAAAATAATTAAATTATATTAAAAAAAATCAAAATCAATATAGACTTTCACAACATAGATGCATATAATTAATCTATTGTTCATTTAGTGTTTTCTCATGACCATATAAATTATAAATAAAATAGATTAATATATGACATAAAGATATACTTAGAAACTCTTAGCAACACACTCACATTGACCATTGGAATTCTATATTAGGGCAAGGTCTAAGCCCTTTGATCTGCCTTTTCCTAATGATACCTGCCTGTAAATATGGAGCGATCTTTCCTAACTCTTGGTTTTTTCTGTTGTGGTTGTTTTTATTTTTTTTATAATCCAAACTTTCTTTCCAAACTGAGAATGAAAATTACTTGCTTGTCTTTCAAACTAATAATGGAAAATATTGACGCTGAGTTTTATATAAAATAGACCAAAAATATTTCTCTCCAAACTGGGAATGAAAATTACTTGTTTGTCTTTCAAATTAATAATGGAAAATATTGACATTTATTGAGTTATATAAAAATAGAATATATATATATAGTATGCTGACATAATACATTTAACCTTAAATGCCATAAAAAAATTTATTATAATATTTATTCCGATATAAATGACGTGACGTGTACAAGATTAATTCATTGTATCAACCATCGCTATCATATACCAAAACCAGCTTGAAGGGCCATTGCTTTATGTTTCGTTACAGGTCTTGAAATTCCGGTAATTAATGGCGCTATCCAGACGTGGTAAAAGTTACTTTGCATTGAAAAACACAACATTTTTGGGAGTGCAATATTTCGGCCCTAATCAGTGTATCATAGGGCATTAAATGTTTGGTTAGCTGCGCCCTCGATATCCCTATAACACGCGCGCGGTGATTTTATAAATAAAAAATAATGGGTGTGTTATAGGGATATCGAGGGCGCAGCTAACCAGGCATTTAATGCCCTATGACAGGTTGGTTATCTCTTGCCCAATGGTTCTGGGAAGAGATTGATTGACATAGGTGAATCAATCAATGAGATCGTGATAAGTACATAGGATAGTTGGAAAGTGAAATAGATAATTTAAAAAATAATGGGTGTGTTATAGGGATATCGAGGGCGCAGCTAACCAGGCATTTAATGCCCTATGACAGGTTGGTTATCTCTTGCCCAATGGTTCTGGGAAGAGATTGATTGACATAGGTGAATCAATCAATGAGATCGTGATAAGTACATAGGATAGTTGGAAAGTGAAATAGATAATTTAATGGTTGGTAAATAAAATGGATATATGAAAGTGTAAATCTTTACTTATTTTTAAATATTGATATTCAGATTATATATATGTTTTTAAATATTATATATATATAATTCGTTAAAAATAAATTATATAAATTAAAATTAATATTTTTATGGTTCATTTTTTAAAAAATATTATATTAAAAACTAAATATAAATTAATAATTTTATCACTATTATTCTAAGATAATATTATAAAAATAAAATTTCATAATTAAACTTTTTTTTTTTTTTTTTTTTTTTTTTTTTTTTTTTTTTCCGAAGGTGGCAAAACCTATCAAACTCAGGTGTCAAACCAACAGTGAGGACAACCATCTCTGGCTGCTATCCGCGAATGTCGATTTGACTCATCACCGTTATCAAGGAAAACCACGCCACCTGTAATAACCCGCTGGTGGTCCGTAAGGGAGCAGGCTTTCACTCCTGCCAGATGCCTCTGGGTCTTGGGCCGTTAACCTGTTTCCTTACGTCCGAGGAAGACGAGCTCTTAGCCAAGCAGAAGCAGTTTTACGGCATACTCCAGGCCGAATAATTAAACTATATCATTATAACAAATATTAGAAATCATTATAATAAATATTCTCTAATTATAAATAACTTATTGAAACTTACATCATCATAATAAATATTTTCTAATTATAAATAACTTATTGAAACTTACATAGATATAAGATTTTTAAAAAACAACAATATTAATATTATAAAATAAAAAGGTTTCTCACATTTAAACATTACACACTAAAACAATATTTCCTATTAAATTGTTCACTAAATCTTAATTTTCAAAAAATGGTCACATTACCATTTTTTTTAACTTCATAAACTAGCAAAACAATAATAATATTAAAAATTATTTTTATATATTTTGAGAATATATAAATAAAATTTAAAAAAAAAATTAATAACCTTTATTTTTTTTTAATTTTGTAAACCAATTTTAATTTTAATAAATTTTAATCATCATATTATTATATCCCCGATGGGATGGCACATGGTTGAATGGAAGCCCAAGACATAGGTGTTAATGCGAACACCATGTGAATCATAATCGTGTTTGACAAGTTTCACATGGCGCTTCACAGACGAAGGTTCTAGAGACGTTATTGAGTATAATTGGTTTGAGCTTCAAGGTAGAACTCATTTGCATGTGTTGGGAGATGAGGGATAGGATTGTTGGGGGTGTACTCTTTCTAGGTGTGAAGGGAGGCTTTCTAGGTAAACCATTCCCTACTCTTGGTCCAACGTTGATTAATGTAAGCAATGTGTGGGGGAAGGTTGGAGCGGTGTTGGATAATAATGCAGAACACCATATGAGACCCTGGTTCGAGGTGGCTTGCTGAGAACAAGGACAATTACACATTGGTGAGGTGTGTGGGGATGCATGAAGTTGGGATTTTCATCAACCTAGGTTTTGAGACAACATCCCTCGCGCTCGTGTAGGTAATTTCGTTTAGTTTTCTCATTGTTGGTTTCAGTTATTGGTCTACTTCGTCTGGGTTGGGCCCTATTGTGGGTTCTAGTGTGGGTGAAGGAGTCTCTTCAAATTGTTGTTTGTCTTGGTGACCTCTGTACAGTGGTCGCACATTTCACTTGGTTTCACTTGGCCAATTTTCTTGTTGTTTTACTTTTAAATCTTAGTTTCGGTCGTCTTGTGTTCCTGGAGGGAAGTGCTGGAAGTGTAATGAGTCTTGGGGTCAGGTTGGGGTGGTCAACTTGAGAATTAAAGTCCCAAGGGGGATGGCTGAGTTATTTGGTGGTGGTCTTCTGTCTATGAAAGGGCGTCGTGGCAGTAAGTTGGCAATAGAAGGTATTTTTATCCTTGTGGCTATAGTTGGCAGCAGTCAGCTTGGCGGGAGAGTCTATGGATGGGTGAGTGAGTGGTCGTTTTGTTGTTGGAGGGATGACCACATAGAATGACACTAGTGGTTGATTGTCTTTGGGAAAGTCTGGATTATGGGTCTTTGGTGTGGGTCATGAGCGTGTCATCAGTTGAAGACTCTTGGACTTAGGGACATTTCACCTGTATATGCAACTAAGGATTTGACTGACAAAGGTGGTGTGGGCCAAGAAAAGCTCTCATCAGAAGGTCAATGCTTCGTCAGTAAGGTCGAGCTCGAAGAGGGAGGGCCCCTATGACCAAGGGGTGATGCATCATGTGGACCCGCAAGATGATGGGGAGGAATTGGAGAAGCAACACACCTGGGCGTGTGGTCCTACCTTCACCCTTGGATTTCCTAGAAGCCCAAATTCATCAAGTCACTGTGGTTGTAGAACAACTGGCTTGAGATTGCCATAATGACCACAATGAGGTCATTGGTTTCCTGAATCATATTCAACATAACCAATGGCATATTTTAGATCAGTTAGTCTCCCTTCATAGAGGTCAAAAGTGACTCTAGGAGTGGTTGGACAACTTTGAAGGGAGAATGGCACACATGGAGGCTCATGTACATGAAGCATTTCACCATCTTGGGGGTGGTAGACCTGATGATCCATCTCTAGGTAAAATGGATGCTTAATGATGATTATGGGATGTATTTTGATTTTGGGACAGTTTTGGTCCATCTCGGCAATTGGTCTTTGGTCTTCTACTTTTCTTTTATTGATGTTTGTGTCTTTCTGTCTTTATCTATTGGCCAACAAATATGGTAGGAGTGAGGCCATTGATGTTTTGAAGATGTGCTCATCACGATGTAAATTTTCCTTGAATTATTATAAGTGGTTGACTTACAAAAATAAATCATATTATTATTAAAAAAAAAAATGTATTTAAAATTTATATTTAATTTAATCTATTTTCTACAAATATTTTTTTTCCATTAATCACTTATATCTTACTATTATTATTAATATGAAAACAATAGTAATATATTATTATTATTAATGTGAAAATATTAGTAATATATCAATAAAAAAATATTAAGCCTTGAGGGTTAGTTCAATTAATAGTGTCCCTATCATTAAAAACATTTATGTTATTAAGAAGTCATGGGTTAAATTTTTTCATCACACTCTAGGGATGAAGCTTCCTAATTGTTCGACATAAAGTGATATTTTCATGTGTGTATATATAACAAAATAAAAATCATAACCAAATTTACAAAACCATTAAAAATCTTAACCTTAAAAATAAATTAATTTTATATATATTATAAATATCTCAAATAAAATGAAAGATAGTTATATATTAATTTAGATTTATTCTAATTGTTAATTTATTATATAATAATAGTGATTAACATTTTGCCCACGGGGCTTTGGATTGATGGTGAATGGGTTCGCTGTTAAGGCACTCCTTGCGATAGGTCACCGGTTCAAATCCCCTGTGGGTACTTAGGTTAGTCTTAACTAGAAAAAAAAAAAAATAGTGATTAACATTTTAAAATTTATTATTTTTTAAATATAAAATTAAAAATATATATTCTTCCAAATTTAATATTTTAAATTAATAAACCTAATTTTAAAATATATCTTAATTAATATTATTTTATTTTTAAGCTATATTATTAATTATTTATATATAAATACTAAAAAATGTGATTATCATTATTTTAAATATTACTAGTCCTGATATATATGGAGGTAGATTATAATTGTTGCTCCAACAGAGTGCAAACTTGTTGGGTGTGGAAAAGGATTATCTTTTTTATTTAGGGTTCTTGTTTTAGTCGCATTTGTATATCATTCCTTGACGAGGGGTGTTGGGGGGGGGGGCTTGCCCCCCACTATTGCTGCCAAGGGGGGGGTTGCAATTCTTTTGAGCTACCCCCTAACGGGGGTTTGAGGGCGGCACTGTGAAGCAAAAATTAGATGAAAATTGTCTTGTAAAATATTGTAATTTCATAGTCAATCCAGGTTGTTCATTATGTGGAAGATCTAACAGTAGAAGTTATGTTAAGTTAGGGTTTTTTTCCCTAGAAGGAAACTAATGGGCCTCAAAATTAGACATAGATTAAGGCCCATGCCTCTAAATCAAACATAAATTAAGGCCTATGACTATCCTTCAGCACATTAAACCTCTCTTTTTGCATTAGATAATGTATTTTTAACTTTAATATATTCATAAGGTTTATGAATAATTGCATGTTTGTGCCTAATATTATTTATTTTTGTGGAATATTATGAGAATATTAGGCAGATTATGAAGCTTTGGAGGAGGAGATAATTTAGGGACTTGCTCCCTACTATAGGAGGATCACTATTAAATAATAAATCAACAAGATATTATGGAATTATGGTACAGATTGTGGAACTCCAATGATTGAGAAAATCTAGGAATGTGTTCTCTGCCATTTAATGCGGATTCTTAGTATTGGAAACCAAGTCCACTAATCAAGGGATTTTGGTGGGAAAAGCTTCCTCCATTCACGGAGAATGATTCATAATTATTTTGTATAAGTATCAAGTTGAATTTATCTCTAGGTATAGATTTTCATTAGTGTTATTGTGGAGAGAACTTGTATTTTTGCAGCGCCGTTGTATTTTCTTGCACAGATCTAATTATGGTTTGCAGATTTTTGTGGTGTGGTTTTTGAGAAACTGAATTCGAATATTCCACAGTCTTCATCTTTAATTTGTGGACGTTTCGAGTCTAGACCAAGACTTGTCATCAGGACTGATTTACAAAGGAGAGGAGTGGGAGCCATAAATATGGTTAGGTGAGTTTTCAAGTTGAGAAGCCGACGATTTAAATAATTTTAATTTTAATTTTAATTTATTATTATTATTTTTATTATTAATACATTTACTTCTAATATTTGATTGTTTTAATAATTTGTTAAATTGTTTTGGAATTTTTCTTTTTTATATTCTTAGTCTTAATAATAATGATTCTTTAAATTTTTATTCTAATTAAATACTATTATTTATGTTTATAAATTGATTTTCTTAATTTGAGTTGTTGCTTAATTTAAGTTAATGTAATTAGTTTGTTTATTCAACTAATGTACTAGGTTTATTTACTATAATCGATTGCTTTTTTATTTTAAATTTGTATTTATCATTAAGTTTTAATTTATCTATGTTTTAAGGGAGAGGAGTTTAGTAAATTGTTTTTTAATGCTTTGATTATTAATTAATTTCAGTTTATGCAATCAGCTTGATACTACGTTTTCTTTAAAATTATTATGTTTTTAGGTTTTTTATTTTATTTTAGTAAGTTTTTTATTTTTCGAAACTTTTATTTAATTAATTTTAATAGTTTAATGTGTAGGAGATTAATTTTAATAGTTTAATTTGTAGTTTGGATTGTTTATTCAACTAATGTAATAGGTTTATTTACTTTAATAAGTTGCTTATATATTTTAACTTTTGTTTATTTTTAATTAAGTTTTATTTATCTATGTTTTAAGGTGGGGGGGTGTTTGAGTAAATTGCTTCCTTTTAATACTTTGACTATTGATTAGTTTAAGTTTATGCAATTAACTTGTTTCTAAGTTTTCTTTTGAAATTCTTATGTTTATTGGGTTTTCTAATTTATTGTAATAAGTTTTTATTTTACAACAAATTTTATTTGATTAATTTTAATAGTTTAATTTTTAGGAGATTAATTTAATATTAAGGATTAGATTCTAACCTCCTATGTGTTTATGTTAAAGTGTTCTAAATTGAATCTTACCTAAGTTTAATATGACGTCTAGTTATCATATTGAAGAACGTATTTATTCTTTATAATGTTTAAGGGTATTTTTATGGTTAGGAGAGGAGTTGGTTTGACCTATAGAAGGGCTAATGGAAGGGAGGGAGAAAGGGGAAGGGGGTTAAGGTACAAAAGGGAGAGGATGGGTGAGTGTGATAAGGGGTTAGTTGTGAGGGTTAGGGGAACAAAGAGTGGGAAAGATGAAGAGGGGAAGGGTTGATGTGAAGGGGAGGGTCATTTTAATCAATGGGGGTGAGAAGTGAGGTCCAATTTCTGCTAATTTCCAAGCCTCCATCCCTATTGAGGTTATGTGGGTGTTTTATGATCTCAAGTGCCTCACGAACTTTACGTTTAAAATGGTGTTTTTCATTTGCAATGACCTTTGTGTCTTCAAGGAATATATGGTGGTTCGTCTTGCCTGCATGCTCAGCTAAAGCTAAAGAACGAGTTCTCTCATTACGGATATCTGCACCATGCTCTTTGAGCCTGATCTTGACTGATTTGCCTGTTTCCCCAATATAGTGTTCTCCACAAGAGCAATTTATAATATAAACACCTTTCTGTTGGAGTTGCTCTTGGTTGTCTTTGACTGATTTCATTCTTTGTTTGATAGTCGTTAGGGGTTTGAATGAAGTTTTGATATATTTCTTTCTGAGAACTTTAGCTAGCTTGTCAGTGACACCCTGAATATATGGAAGGTAGGCATTAGTAGTCGGGGGGTTATTAGATTTGTCTTTTTTGTTACCAGATTTGGCTTTCTGAATGGCTTTGAAGATGTCTTTATTATTGTATCCAAGGTTAGCAAATGTTCTTCTCACGTAGGTAATTTCCTCCTTAGTGTGGATCTCATCTGATATTATACCTGCTCTAGTGAAGAGGGTTTGAAGAACACCCATTTTTTGATTTGGGTGGTGATGCATGGAGATAATTATCAATATGCGCCTTTTTTCTAAACACTTTGTGACCTATGGAACCATCCTTGTTTCTAATGAGGAGGATGTCAAGGAATGGGATGCAATTATTCTCCTCCATCTCCATTGTAAACTTGATGTCATCAGACATGCTGTTGAGATGGTTTAAAAAGTTTTTAAGTTCATCATCCCCATGAGGCCAATCAACACTGGTGTCATCCACAAACCTGATCCAAAACTTAGGTTTTAATGAATATGTGTCAAGAGCCTTCTTTTCAAATTTTTCCATGAAGAGATTGGCTACAATAGGTGACAAAGGTGATCCCATGGCCACTCCTGAAGTTTGTTCAAAGATTTCTCCTTGGAAGGTGAAGAAAGTGGATCGGAGACAGATTTCAGCCAACTTTGCAGTTTGGGGGTCTACCACCTCTTTTACTACTTGTATTGCTTCATCTAAGGGAATCTTGGTGAAGAGTTGGACCACACCAAAACTGAAAATTTTATCACCCGTATCTAGTTTGGCATGCTTGATGAAAATAATAAAGATTGGTGTCATTTTCCGCTTCTAAATCATGTTCTCCTCCATAGGTCTCTGAGTTTCCTTGGGCTTGGCCATCCCAGGAGCCTTAGAGCCCTTTTGTATCATTTTCTTTCTTTCTTTTCACTTCTTATTCACATGCATCTCTTGTTTTTATTTCTTTCTATTTCTGCATTTAGTATTAATGATTTCTTGTTGTAGGATTGGGTTAAATGGTTGATGTAAGTTCTTTTGCAAGATCACAAGCATCATTTCATCCTTGGAAAATATTTGGAAGTTCATAATAATCATTGAGCTACTTGGATTAGTCTTCTTATTCCCAAATCTAGATTTCTGGAACTCCTTTGTGGCAACTAGCAGTAAATTTATGCTATTTTTTAGAGCATGCTAACGAGCTTCAATCAAGTTGATTCCACTTGTATTAGATCACAAAAACATTCTATTTCATAAAAAAAATTACCCCATTGCATTTGCACTTGATTAGGTTAGGCATTTTATGGATTTACTAGCTCACTAGTTCTCAAATTTCTGATTTTTAGACTAGTAATTTTATGCTATTTTTTAGCATGGGTTAACAGAGGTCTTTTTGAGTGATTCCACTTGGAATGGAGACCTAAGACATCCTAGTCAATAACAAAATTTGTCCCATCCAATTTGGATTTGATTTTATTGGTCATTTGATGAATTATAATTTCGTATAGTAAATCTGTAACATTCTATAGTAAAACAGAGGATCATGTAGGAGAACTAAGGGATCTTGTAGGAGAACTAGTACATCCTAAATCTTGTATCGGCCTGTTTGAGCCAGAATTGAGAAAAATCATCATTGAAGCTAGGATTAGGCCCCTACATAACCTCCAAGCCATCAAAATCATTGTACCCCTCTTCCTCCACACTTGTCTCCCCTGCCAAGATCAAGGAAAGATTATCATTTGCATTTATAAAGCAAAAAGATTAAAAAATGAGTTCTTTTATATTTACACATGCATACAACAGTTATTACTCTCTAGATCATATTTCATTCTTAGATTAGTTAAAACATCACATGTGACAAATAAGGTTAAAATAGGGTTCTTTTGCAAGCAAAGTGTGTTAATAAGTAGATAGAGGATTTCATGTTACTTTACAAGTATTTTCAAATTCAGTCTTTCATTCCTACAAATAGGCAGCATTTCTTTTCTCTCATGACAGCAAATGAAGGACACATTGTATATTGCACATATAGTGCTGATACCTCTTAAGTTTGTACGAACCTCGGGTTGATAATTAAAGTCAGTAGCCTTGGGATTTGCAACATTCTTGTTGCAATACCGAGGCTCATCACTTTTTGGCGTCGTTGCCGAGGAGGTGTCAAAGTATGCATTGTTTTCTTCCCTAGTTGATTCATTTCTTTTTATTTTTTTGAAAAAACAAAAAATAATTGCATTAGGCATATTTCATTTCAAAAATATAAAAGTGCATTGCGTTAGTGTTTTCATTCAATCATAAAAACAAAAAAATCTCCAACACCAACCCACCCTCCCGTTTGATCACGTGGTGCAGTAAGGGCCGCATCACCATTCACTTTTGTAGGTAGAAGAAGAAGATGGCAAAGAATGTAGAAGAAATGGATGGAGATGATGACAATGAGGAAGATCCTCTTGGATTTCCCATTCAAAATACTGGTGGTAGTGTGCACATGAAGAATATCCCTCCATCTTTTCTTCCAAAATTTCATGGTCTAAGGTCAGAGGATCCGGAAACCTTTCTCTTTGAATTTGAAATTGTTTGTAGATCTTATGGTTACTTATTAAAAACTCAAAAATTGAGATTTTTTTCGGCAACATTGAAGGATAGAGCTTTTAAATGGTTCATGAGTTTAGGTACTAATTCAATAAGATCATGGAATGATATGCAAAAGATATTTCTAGAAAAATATAAAGATCATGATCTTATGGAAAAAAATATTTAGAATGAATCAAAGAGAAGATGAGAGCCTTAAGGATCTAATAGAGAGGTTCATGTATAATGTTAAGAGGTCAAAACTACAACATTTAGGATCCGAAACACTAAAAACCCTCTTACTTAGAACAATTAGGGATAAGTGGATTGATCTCATGACTAGAGGCGATGTATAGTATATACCAATTATCATTTGAAGAAATTTGTGAAACATGCAAACACATATCAAGAGGAAGGGAAAGAGTAGGTAAATCAGCATCAAGATTGGTAAGTCAAGCTAAACTTGGAAATTTGCTTGATAATTTTAAAACAGAAATTCTTAGCAATCTAACCAAACAAGTAGAAATGTTAAGAATGCAAGATGAAGAAAAAGAAGATGTTGATATTTGTGTTGTCCATGCAGAATAACATGATGTTAAAAATTATCCATCATTATCAAGGTTCAAGGAAGTTTACCAAGAGGACAATAGAGCAAGTCAATTGCCAATGCAGCTATGTTATGTAGCTCCAAGAGGACCATGGCAGCTTGGTCAACCTAGTATGATGCAAGAGCCTAATTCGCAATTTCAAGGTTATGCATATCCACCTCAAGGTAATTGGAACACGCCCTTTCCTTGGCAACATTGGCCATCTCAACCCCAAAACCAATTTTGGCAACAAGGTTGGCAAGTAACTTATGGGAGCCATCCACAATATCCTCAATATTTTACTCAATATCTTCCATACCCAACTCCATGTTATCCTTACCATTCACCTCCACCACAACCACAACCCCAACCACATCCATCTCAAATATACACTCCCACTAAATTACTTGTACCACCATTTCCAAACCCACACATTGAAGTAGCTCAGCCCACTTACAATGTTGAGGTACAACACTTCCAAACATATCCTCTTGAGCTCACTGGTATTCATCATAGCTCAGGAAGAGTACTGCAAAAAGGAGATCTTGATATCATTGAAGGACCACGTCAAAAAGAAGAAGATTCGAATGAGAATACTAAAGAATCATGGGTTGCACTTGATTAAGAGCAGACATCAAAATCAAAGATTGAGAAAGCTCCCTCATGGTTACCATCAAATCCTCCATGTATTCAAGAGAACAATCAACAAAAAGAGGAATATTTGAAGGTCATGGTAGAAGAAGACGTGAAGAATGATCCAGATAAGCAATCAAACCAAGGGCATGAAAGTTATATTAAGGTTTGGTTCTAGACAATCACTAAGTTGTAGCAACACTCTCTTCTTCAATTGCACTTGATATCATCAGAGTCAAAGCATTTGATCACCCAAATCTAGGTACATGTCAAAGCATGCATTTCAAGCCTACAAATCATTTTGTCTGTTGTCTTTATGTGCACTTGGATCCATTGGAAGTAGTTTTGTACTTGAAAGTGATTTTGTTTTACAAGTAGGGTAGGGTAGAAAAAAAATGAAAAATAAGATAAAAAAAAAATAAAAATCTCAGGTGAAAACCTCCTTTGAGGTGCCTCAGATTGGCTCATTGATTGAAAACCTCCATAAGGCGGTCAATGGGTTGGGGAAAAAAAAATCCTAGGTGAAAACCTCCTTTGAGGTGCCTAGGTAGACCTACTAGTTGAAAACCTCATTGAAGCGGCTAGTAGGCCTAGAGAAAAAAATAATAATAAAAAAAATAAAAATAAAATCCTTGCTCCATGTATCTCTTTGATGAATGTAGGTGCTCTCCAACACCTACAAGGAACAAAAACAAGTTGCCAACAAAGAAAGAAAAAATAGGTCAAACCTAGTCAAAAGAAGTCAAATTTTGACTTTCTCCTCCTTTTCTCAAATGCTCAAACAAGGCCAAGGCCATTCCAATCCATCACCCTCATCTATTTCCACCATCCACCCATCATTCTCAAGCTTTTCCCATTCAATTTTCTTGTTTTCCTAAAAAACTATAGGAAGGCTCTGTTTTACTATAGGAAACAAAAATATATAGAGAAGAATTTTATTTTTGCCATAACTTGAAAACCATGCATCCATTAAAAAAATTGTTTCATGAGAGATGCATATGGATGATGGTAACATTCCCAAGCAATCTTAGAAAATTCCAGTGCACGGTTTCCAAGAAATTTGCCTTCATCACCTTCATCCATTGTTAGTTTTTCTCGATATACGTGCATCCATTGAACAAATTTTTTTTATGAGGAGGTGCATAATGATGATGGAAACATTTTCAGAAAGTTTCAAGTCAATCCATCCTACAGTTTGGGAGATATGGACAAAACAAGTCTACTACAAGAGGTTGTCTTGAATTACTACAAGAGTTTTTTGTAGTACTATAGGAAGTTCTAAAAATCTACAGGAAAGGCAGTCCGATGGAAAAATTATGATGCATGCCTATTTTGGGATAAGAAAAAGAGGACATTGACTTCACCACATCTCATCAAACACCCATCATGACCATGTCACTCTATGGCCACACCTTCTACTAATTCCAGTACCTACTTACCCTCCAACAAATAAAGGACACAAACATTAAAAAAAGAGGGAAACTACAACAACCTATTTGGAAGTAACTGCAGGCTCCAAGCCTAACCTTCAACACCATGATTGAAAGAGGAGAATCATAACTACAGGCACAATGAAACTCCTCCAGAGCTCAGCAGCAACAGAGGAAGCCATCACCTGCACATCAACAAGAAGACAACCCATCAGCAAAATAAGATCAACAAAAAAGAAAAAGGCAATCAAGAAGATGTACCTGAGTCATGAGAAGCACGACAACATCAACTCAGAAACAACATGCATGTCTCTCCAACAACCATCAGGTAGGTACAGGTATGCTATATTCTTGACCTCTTCTCTTGAGCATATTATACTTAGAAATTTGTTGTCAATGCATGAGAGATGAGGTTTTATAAGCTAAGGATGGGTTAGTAGTCTCACTTGCCTTCAACTAGTTAATTGTAGCTCACTCCTTCACTCATGCAATGTTGAAAAGTCAAATTAAAAGAAGAAATTTTTGCAAAGGCCAAGTCACCATAGCACTCCAAGCCCTCCATCCACTTCATATTCACTATCTATTCATCATTCATCCATCCCATTTCATAATTTCAAGAACAAACCCTATCTCACCGTGAAAATTTCTTGAAAAAACAAACAGAGCATCCTCTCCATTTTCACAAACCTACATCATTTATCATCACCCCCATACAGTTAGAAGACTCTGAAGGAAGAAGGAATGACTATTGCAGGAAGGAAAAATGTTGCTACAAGAAGGAAGAAAGAAAAAAATGTGATAAAACCCAAAATGACAGTGTTTAAGAGAGACCTAAACAAAACAGAGAACTCCAAGGCCATTAGGCAACCATATAGGCCATAAGAGAGAAGAAGAAGGCAACAAAAGGAAATGAGGCATCCACCATCAAAACAGAGCTCAAACTGCAGTTATGAAAAGAGACTTTCCAAGAGGTCTCTATTCTCTTTCTAGCTGTTGTCCAAAGCCTAAAATATGCTATAGAAATGAGAGAAAGGCATGGGAGTCAAGTTGAGGACTTGTCCTAGGCTCGGACTGTCATTTATGCTCAAAAAGGGTTTCCTGTAGTTTTAACAGGGTTTTCCTGTAGTTTTGTCAAGAATTACTACAAGATGTCCTAGTTCTCATCTAAAGACATTTTGAAGGTTTCAGAGGTTTCCAAATGGTGGAACAAGGTAGCAAAAGGTTGATAAGGATGTGGAAGACCTTACCAAACTGAAAAATATTCAAGAGCCCATCTTGAATAAGGGGAAGTAAGCAAACTAATGGTCTCAAGAAATAGTGATTTTTCTATGCACAAATAGATTTTTGGGCTTGTCCTTGCAGAAATTACAGCCAAGATTCTTAAGAGAAAGGACTGAGGGGTGCACAAGAGAGAGGCCACCATGGCCATGAATGAGGCATAATGAGGTCACTAAGTTTCTCAGAGGATGAGCAACACTTTCAGCGGGGGGTATGATTGGGCCTCTAAATTAGACATAAATTAAGAACCATGCCTCTAAATTAAACATAAATTAAGTCCTATGACTATCCTTCAGCACATTAAGCCTCTTTTTTTCATTAGATAATGTATTTTTAACTTTAATATATTCATTAGGAAGGTTTATGAATAATTGAATATCTGTGCCTAATATTATTTATTTTGTGGAATATTATGAGAATATTGGGCAGATTATGAAGATTTGGAGGAGGAGATAATTTAGGGACTTGCTCCCTACTACAGGAGGATCACTATTAAATAATAAATCAACGAGATATTATCGAATTATGGCATAGATTGTGGAACTCCAATGATTGAGAAAATCTAGGAATGTGTTCCCTGCCATTTAATGCAAATTCCTAGTATTGGGAACGAGATCCACTAATCAAGGGATTTTGGTGGGGAAACATTTCTCCATTCATGGGGAATGATTCCTAATCATTTTGTATAAGTACCAAGTCGAATTTTTTGCTAGATATAGATTTTCATTAGTGTTATTGTGGAGAGAACTTGTATTTTTGCAGCTCCATTGTATTTTCTTGCATGAATGTAATTGTATTGATGAAAATAATAAAGATTGGTGGCATGTTCAGCTTCTAAATCTTGTTCTCCTCCATAGTTCTCTAATTTTCCTTTGGCTTGGCCATCCCAAGAGCCTCAAAGCCTTTTGTATCATTTTCTTTCCTTCTTTTCACTTCTTATTCACATGCATCTCTTGTTTTTATTTCTTTCTATTTCTGCATTTAGTATTAATGATTTCTTGTTGTAGGATTGGGTTAAATGGATGACGTAAGTTCTTTTGTAGGATCACAAGCATCATTTCATACTGAGAAAATATTTGGAAGTTTATAGTAATCATTGAGCTACTTGAATTAGTCTTCTTATTCCCAACTCAAGATTTATGGAACTCCTTTGTGGCAACTAGCAGTAAATTTATGCTATTTTTTAGAGCATGCTAACGAGCTTCAGTCAAGTTGATTCCACTTGTATTAGATCACAAAAATATTCTATTTCATAACAAAATTTACCCCATTTCAATTTCACTTGATTAGGTTAGGCATTTGATAGATTTACTAGCTCACTAGTTCTCAAATTTCTGATTTTCAGACTATTAATTTTCTCCTATTTTTTAGAATGGGTTAACAGAGGTCTTTTTGAGTGATTCCACTTGGAATGGAGACCTAAGACATCCTATTCAATAACAAAATTTGTCCCATCCAATTTGGATTTGATTTTATTGGTCATTCGATGAATTATAATTTCGTATAGTAAATCTGTAACATCTTGTAGTAAAACAGGGGATCCGGTAGGAGAACTAGGGGATCCTGTAGGAGAACTAGGGGATCCTATAGGAGAACTAGTACATCATGTAGGAAATCTTGTAGCAGCCTGTTTTGAGCCCGAATTGAGAAAAATCATCATTGAAGCTAGGATTAGGCCCCTACTTGACCTCCAAGCCATCAAAATCATTGTACCCCTCTTCCTCCAAACTTGTCTCCCCTGCCAAAGATCAAGGAAAGATTAACATTTGCATTTATAAAGCAAAAAGTTTTAAAAAATGAGTTTTTTTTTTTTTTTTTTACACATGCACACAACGTTTAGTACTCCCTAGATCATATTTCATGCTTAGATTAGTTAAACATCACATGTGACAAATAGGGTTAAAATAAGGTTCTTTTGCAAGAAAAGTGTATTAATAAGTAGATAGAGGATTTCATGTTACTTTACAAGCATTTTTAAATTCAGTGTTTCATTCCTACAAATAGGCAGCATTTCTTTTCTCTCATGACAGCAAAGGAAGGACACATTGTATGTTTTTTTTTTTTTATATATATATTAGACTAACCTAAGTACCCACGGGGGATTTGAACCGGTGACCTATCACAAGGAATGCCTTAACAGCGCACCCATTCACCGTCAATCCAAAGCCCTGTGGGCAGGACACATTGTATGTTGCACATATAGTATTGATACCTCTTATGTTTGTACGAACCCCGAGTTGATAATTAAAGTCAGTAGCCTTGAGAGTTGCAGCATTCTTGTTGCAATACCAAGGCTCATCAGCAACCCTTAGTTTATATGAGGGGATTTTATTGCAGTTGTGTATTATTATGTGCAAGAAAAAGAAAGGAGAATCTGTGAGAGCAAAGAGGAAATTACAACAGATTTTATGTAGGTTGTATCCTTCAATTTGTTGGATAATATAAAGGAAGGACTGGTTGTTTCTCCATGGACGTAACCCAAATTAGGTGAACCACGTATATATGTGACTCTTTTGTTTATGCGTTTTTTTTCCTGAAATGTTTTATATGTTCCATTGTTGTGTTATTAAATTTCTAACAAAAGTGGCAATCAAAACCATAGATGAAACTCAAAGTTTTTAAGACAACTAGAGGGAAAACTAGATAGTTCATGGTAGGGAGTTTGTGTCCCAAAAAACTTACATGCAAAGGAGAAAGAATACCATGAAAGTAGCCATGTAGGATAACCTATGCATTAGAAGGATGGGGAGGTATCTAGGTTAATGGGTTGGTCTGCTCCCTCACTGTGAGGAGGCACTGAGGATCATGGTGGCAAGCCCATCTCTAAGCATGCTAGGTTGCCCTCCCCCTCCTTGTTTATAGCATGTATGTTTCCTTGTCATGGCAATCGAGGAAAGGAGTGAATGAAGGGTGCAAAAAAGATGCAAAGTTGAGGGGTTGAAGAATAAATAGATCCAAAAGAGTATTAGATTAACCCTAAAGAACCTAACTACAACAATAAAACCTCAAGTATTCTTCTCTATGTCTAGCAAGGCCAACGCAAACGAGAAAAAAATCAAGGGATGGATAAACATGAAGGGATGCTCATGAGTTTGGCCAATAAAAAATAGTCATTGTATGGAAAGGAGATGCCTAGAGGAGAAAGGAACCAACAATTAGTCAGAGTGGCTCCTCGCACACAGAAAAACCCAATTCATAAAGGCTCAAAAACTGCTAACACAAGTAGGGATAATGGCCACCCTGGTGCATAGAGGATGGCACTCTTCTCGACAATAAACATTAATGCAAGGTCACAAATTGGAAATCGAAGGGAAAAGCAAGTTAAGTCGCTTGTCCAGTCTACGTGCCCTCATTAAACATGACGTGAGGTGGCATCTCGATTGGGGATGGAGAGTCGTGAATGGCTAGAGAAAGAAAATCCTCATTTAGATAGGAATTAGGTAGAGAATCCCACATGGAGATGAGGAGGGGAAAGGAAATATTGCAACCCTTGTTGGCTAAGTGATCTACTATCTTATCTACATATCTTTTCATATGAGAGGGGAGCACGATAAAAAGTTGGGGAGGGAGGATCATAATACAGGAAAGAAATATTTTCAAGCTCCAACTTTAGGTTATTTAAAAGGAGGAGGAACCATTAAGGAGTTTGGAAATAAGAGAGATAACTAGAAGAGAGTATCCCTCTATGTATATCATAAAGAAACTCCTCACAAGGGCCTGTCACAATCTAAATTCCAACACAAACTACTCAGTTGCATTAATGAATCCCATATATCTATGATCTGAAAATGGAAGTACTTGAAAATGTGTGCAAAGTATCCATCTTCATTAATTTAAATGTGTGCAAAATACTTCTTGTCTTGCGGAATAAACAAGGTGATTTTTGGTAACTATTATGAATTTATGTGTGAGGTACTGTTTAACATATCAAATCAGATTTTTTCAGCAAGATATCTTCAGCATAAAATGACACAGATGTTTGATGAGCAGTTCACCCCTCCTGGGCTACATCTGCTGGATCAAGCCTCCCAAAATGAGCTTGTCCTCTTGTATTAAAATGCTTCAAAATGATAATATAGGCATAAAAGTGCCTCAATAGGCAAATCTGAATGAAAAAACAGATTCAAAAGACATGAAAAAGCTAAGAATGCCTTTCCAAAATCACTAAACAGTGAAAGATTACCCAATACAGTGCCTTCTCCAAATGGCCCTATAGGCTCTGAAAACTCTCCTGAAGATTTTCAGGCTCTGAAAGTCTTCAAACAGATCTGAAACCTCTTCCAACAGGTTCAGAAGATCGAAAATAGCAGGAAATGATCTTTGGTTCACCTCAAACAGAGAGGTACAACTCAAAATAACTCCATTTCCCAAATGGCCCTTATGGCTCAAAAAGCTTCCCTGAAGCTAAAATGGCCGTAGAACACCTTTGATGCCTCTGGAACCTATCCCAATAGCTCTGGAATGCTGAAAATAGCTGAAAATGACTATTGGTTCACTTCAAATGGTTAAGCATAGCCTAACACAGCTCCAACTCCCTCTTGGCCCTAATGGCTCTCTTGGCTTCCCTTAAGCAAACAGGGCTGAAGATGAACTCCAATGGATCTGCAACCTGTACCAATGGCTCTAGAATGATGAGGAGATACGAAATCAAAAAACAATTTGTCCAAAAAGGTTCTTCCTAGCAAAAGTTATGACCAACTGAAGTTTTCTTTAGTTTGGCCAAAAAAAACTCCACTAAATGTGGATGAACTGGAGTTAGGCCCGCTAAAAATGGAAAATACGCCAAAAATGGCGTGCTCTGCCAACTTAACTGCCAGTCTGATCGTAACTATTGGGTGGGGTCTGCGCACATGTGACTAGCAACCATAACCGTAACCGTAACTGTCGGGTTTAACATTTATCCACCGGGGATTGGCCTGTGGTTCCAAGCCTCAGGTCATATGGTTAGGGGCTAGCCCCTTTTACGCCCAAACTCAACTTTGAAAAATTTCAAAATAACATGAGCCCTATGGTTGTTAAGAACCAATGTTAAGCGGGCCGGTCGGGCCTGTGGGCTGGGGGCCACCCGACCCGGGGTCGATTCTTGTGACTCATACACAATTTTTCCATAACAAACTTTATAGACTTGGGGCCACGTGGTGGCCTTCGGGCAGGCCACGTGTCAGCTCCCGATTGGTCATCCAAAACAAAATATTCCCAAGAATTTTTTTTATTTTTATTTTTTTCAAAATTTGAAATCCAAAGTGGCCAAACTCAGTTTTTTTGAAGGTTATTGGAGACTTCAAACCTTCATAACTTTCACATGCGAAGTTGGTTTTGAGTGTCGTTTGTAGTAGCAAGATCATTTCGATGAGGCCTATCCGTTCGTTCAGGTTGCAAATGTTTTTGAACACTTTCAATTTTTGAGCCTTTTCCATGGCTTGGACTTCAACTCCTAATCACTCTAGCATATAGATGTGGAATGGTTCTTATGTCTAAATGGAAGGCTCCTTGAAATCCCACTAGCATGGGGTTACCTTTGGAGGCACCATTGAAGTTAAGTTTGATAAATACTAGTAGAGGAATTAACCAATGGTTAGGTGAGCTTAATAAGGGATTAGGAGAAGGGGAGCAGGAGGTGTCAGTCCAAGGAAGAAGATGTAAGGCACTGGATTTTTTTATACATTGGCTTCCCAATCTAAAGGGAACTAGTTAGAGATGATGATACTTTTTGAAATACATTTGATGAGAATAGATGATAAGTCAATGTTGAGGTCTTGCAAATGGTGGAATATAAACTGATTGCACTCTTTCTAAATGATCCAAAGCAAGAACCCAAAAGAATGGACCAGGCCCTGTTGAGAATGGGATTGGAAAAAGGAGAGAAAGTCAAAGTTTCGATAGTGTTAATGATGTTATTAGAGTCTCTATTGGTCTGTTTGAATATGGAAACTACTCTAGCCATAGTTCCTCAAAGATGGCACAAGAGTTGAATAGATGCTCATTAGATTCTTGATTGTTCCAACATAGGAAACATATAGAGGGTCCTTCATAACCTTTGGAAAGAAGTATGTCCCATCCTAAAAAAAAAATTGTGAGCAAGGAGCCATACAAATTCAGCCATTTTTTTCCGTAGTTTCTGGTGCCATATCTAAAACCATAGTTGTAGTCTTTGGATTTAGTTATAGCATGATTTTATGTTGTAGGCTTCTTGAACTGAGAATTATCCTTGAAACTTATGGCCCAATCTTAGCTGGTATGGTTCTTTTAAAGATGTCAAATGACGTTGCTTAAGAATGTCCTCAAGTTGACCCCAATTTAAAGACACTAATATTATCCCCAACTTTTCTTGTGATTTCCAAAGACAATTATTTGTTTCTAGAGAGGAGCCATCCCAATAGTCAACCACTAGGTAAAGATGAGAAGATTTCATTAGAATATGTAAATTTTTTAATTTACGTTGGGAGGCGAGCTTAAGAAATTGATGCCACAAATCTTCCTAGAACTATGTCACTCTTTCATTCTGAACTTCCCAAAATCAATGCTCTTGCACTAGTTGCTTGCCCTTGCAAGTTATGTTCCATATAGAAGATCCCACTAGAAAATGAAGGGATCAAATACACTCCTCAACAAGAATATGATTGCTACAATTTTTGTTCCAAATTCACCGCCAGATCCCCCCACTTCTTTGCAGCCACCTCCAGTAGAGTTTTTCCCCCAAGACTATGCTTAATGTTTTAGGGTCATGAAGATCCCATCCTCCTTTAGATTTAGGAAGGAAAATTTTGTTCGAGGATACTAAGGAACATTTTAATTTCCTAGAGGCTTCCCCCCAAAAGGAGGGATCTTTGTAGAGAATGAAGTTGGTTGAAAATACTTTGGGGGGAAACCAACACAGAGAAGAGAAGGATTGGGAGTGCTTGGAGGATGGATTTGAGAAGCAATAATCTACTCACTGTATTGAGGGATCAAAAGGTCTAATTGCCACGTTTATTTGAGATTTTTTAATAAGCCCTATCCAAAATTTCAACCTAAGAGAATTGGAGATGAGAGGAGCCCCCAATTATTTTTTCAGGAGCACACATTGCTTGAAGTCTAAGAGTTGAGTCATGTGACAGAAGATTAATTTCCATGCTTGAAACTTCCATGAAGTTAGTTAAAGCCTTTCAGAATGCTATTTATTCTTTAAATATGGGGCTCCCCATGAGCATGGTTGTTGGCATTGATGTTGTGGTGTAGGTACATTGATGATGCAGTTGATGTGTAGGTGTTGGATGCAGTCTTGTTCGTTGGCATTGATGTCAACCCAGGCATGTGTTAGTAAATGATCATGTTGCAACTTGGCTTGCATATGATGTGTGTGTCTATGTGTGTGTTTGGCTTTTTTCCAAATGGTTGTGTTATTAGTAGTTTTATTGTTGTGCATGATTATGCATTCTTTGATGAGTTTATGGTTTATAGTTACATTACCATGGTACATGTATTCCTAACATTGGCATTTCCATGGTTTTGGATTGTGTGAGTGGTCCAATTTGATGCTTGGTATTGACATTGTAGGTATTGGTTTTACCATGGTATCTACCTATGGTATTGGCTTGGAGGTTACTATGGTATAGGGATTTGTGGTATTGGCATTACCATGGTTTTGACCCATGGTATTTTTTTAGAGATTACCATGGTACAATGGTGCATGGTATTGGCATAACCATGGTATTGACCTGGAATTTACCATGGTATGGGTGTCATTGGCATCAACTTAACCATAGTATTTGCTCATGGTATTGATTGGAGAATATTGAGGATATTTTGATATATAATCCCCCACACTCGTGCAGGTAATTTCATTTAGTTTGCTCATTCTTGGTTTCAGTTATTGGTCTACTCTTTTTGGGTTGGGCCCTATTGTGGGTTCTGGTGTGGGTGAGGGATTCTCTTTAGACTGTTGTTTGTCTTGGCGACCTCTGTACAATGGTCGCACATTTCACTTGGTTTCATTGGACCCATTTGCTTGTTGTTTTACTTTTAAATTTTGGTTTTGGTCGTCCTATGTTCCTGGAGGGAAGTGTTGGAAGTGTAATGAGTCTTGGGGTCATGCTGGGGTGTCAATTTGAGAATTAAAATCCCCATGGTGTGGCTGAGTTATTCGGTGGTGGTCTTTTGTCTACGAAGGGGCGTTGTGGCGACGATTTGGAAGTAGAAGGTATCTTTATCCTTGTGGCTATAGTCGACAGCAGTCGGCTCGGCAGGAGAGTCTATGGGTGGTTGAGTGAGTGGTGGTTTTGTTGTTGGAGGGATGACGATGCATAACAACATTGGTGGTTGAATTTCTTTGTGCTTGTGAAGGACACGTTTTGGGCAGCTAGGGAAACTCTGGATTATGGGGCTTTAGTGTGGGGCGTTGTCATGTCATCAATTGAAGACACTTGGACTTAGGGGCATTTCACTTGTATAGGAAACCAAGGATTTGACCAGCAGAGGTGGTTTGGGCCAAGCGAAGCTCTCATCAAAAGGTGGATGCTTCGTCAGTAAGGTCGGGCTCGAAGAGGGGCAGGCTCCTGTGGACAAGGGGTGATGTATCATGTGGACCTGTTAGCTATGCTGCATATTGCTGATACTCGAGGAGCAGAAGTGAGCTCAATCCTTGGTTTTGCTAAAAGGAGGACTCTATCGGTCATTCTCACCTTCTCCGTTACCTCTTGCACTCTCCTTTCATCCCCATATCCTACGCCCTTTCGTTAAAAAAACAAACATATAAAACCCCATTTTCTTAAGCCCTGGGCACTTAAACCTATGAACCCGCGCCCACACAACCACCCACCTTCACAAACCCTCCGCCATGATCATAACCGTCAATCAATGTACTCCGATCCAACGGTCCCCGCCATATTCAATGAATAACCTGCCCGTTTGTTTCCCACCGTCCGATCACCTCCGCCACGATCGGGACAGCGATCGCTCTCCCCGTGCCCGCAAGCCGACAGCACGTTAACACGTAATGGGAGGGTGGTTTTCCCTTTCCCTACCACCACGCGTCGCGCTTTAAGTGGAATCACACGCCAATGTACGTTTACCGCCTTAGGCCCCGAAGTGGTGCGATCAATACCGCCTGCCACCGAAACCGCTTTTCCCGCCCGTTAAATTTCGTGTGCCTCCTCCGCCCGATGAGGATTGGATCTGCCCACCTAAGATCCAATAGCCTACGCTCACTCCGCCTCTGTATCACCCAATACTCTCCACCGAGCGATCCCCGCCTTCTATCCGTTTGATCCAACGGCTAATGTCTCTCCTCTGCCCTACTCATACATCCGCCATGCACTCCCCTCGCCCTGATCTTTCTATGCACTCGAAGCATGAAGATGACCGTCTACCTGTACCTAGTGCATTTCCTATTCAACCACTGCATTCAACAGACTGTAAACCCGAGAAGAAGAAGGACAAGGCTCGAGCAGAAATTTACATTTAACAAGCGTGGCATTTTAGCTTATACGACACTCCAGCCACTTCAGAGAATATCAGAGCACTCGAGGAGATCAAATCCATCTGCTACAGCAAGCAATTGCACTCAAAAGTTCTGCCAGACAGTTAAAGCGGTTGGTGGTCAATTATGACCCCTCCATACTTAGAATGGCCGAGTGCCTTTGTATCAAAACTCTATATATACCCAGAAAATAGATGTAATCAGGGTTGATGGTTGTTGTTTTGATGTAAGGTTCAACTTCTGGAGACTGTAACTACTTGGATACTTGCAGCGTCTCATCTTCATTTTCAACTAATACAAGCTTCTTTTTCTGTTAATTTCTCACTCTCCATTCTTCTTCTGTTCTGGGCTGTGCCTATTATGCAGTTTTCCTGAACTCTTGATGTTTAGCATTAGAGGAGCTGTCATCCTACCTCTGTTTTAGAATCTTGTATGTATCAGTGAATGTGTTTTCAGGTTTCTTTTCACCTAGTGACAAAGAGTTGTCATCCTGTCTGTGCATTAGGGAATTAGATTTGTAGACCTCTTTACTGGTTGCAGTCGGCCATCACAAGGTCTTGTGCATCTGCTAGTGTGGTCAGTATTCTCCATATTCACCCAATCTTTAAACTGTGAGTGATTGGTGGTCTAAAGCCTTGTAGTCTGGGGGTGTTCACGCATGTCTGGAGTTAAGCATAGTAGAAGTGGTTATCTGGCTTGAACAAGCATCATCTCTTCATTCAGCCATTTCCAACATTAAGTTGAGTTTGTAATGTTCTCGAGCATCTCCGAGCTACAACCTAGGAGAGTTTCTTGGGGTGATAACATTGATTAGCACCGTTTCTGGGGAGAGGAGATTGAAGCTCAGCTTCCCTGGGAACGACATAGTTCCATGCTTTGATGATAGACAAAGTCTGGACACATTTCTGGTTGTAATCATCTATCTGGCGACTCTACTGGAGGAACAACCATTGGCGACTCCACATTTCAAGTCTGGCTCAATTTTTGAGGCATACCAGGAGAAATCCTCAGAAATCACCAGCTGACCCAGTTCCTGACCCTGAGAAGATTGCTAAGCGAGGGAAAACATCACAGAAAGGAGCATCAGGATTAGGTAAGCCTAAGAAAACTTATGCATCTCTGAAAGAGAAGGTTATAGTTGAGAATATACAGTATGAAGATTTGAAGCCTAGCCTTGTTAGTAAAGAAATACCTTCAGAGATTCATAAAGCTCCTTGTTCAGTGAGTTCCCCTTTGGATCTCAGTCCAAAGAAAGCCTCCCATACAGTCCATCATATTCCTTTGTTTCTGTCATCTATTTCATTACTTCCTACCATTCAATCTGCCAGTATCCTTCCACCTATCCCAATCATGGCAGGTCAACAAGCTCCCACAAAGATGGAAAGAATCATAGCTGCTAGGTATGGACCCCTGGTCTTTCCTGTTCCTTTGAATGCCATGCCTGCAGGAGAATATCAGAAATATATGCCCAAATTCACTGGTACAGAGGGAGTAACAGCTGAAGAACACCTTGAGTCTTTTTATAGTTATGCTGATAACTTAGATATCAGTGAAGACGATGTGTGGATGAGAGTGTTTGTCCAGAGCCTTGATGGAGAGGCTAGAAAGTGGTTCAGAGAAGTGCCCCATAGGTCTATTTCTGACATTGACACCTTAGATGATGCATTTTTGAAACACTGGGGAGATAAAAAAGACTTGCTATATTACCATACTAAGTTTGGTAACCTAAAGAGGGAAAATGGGGAATCATTGCCTGATTTTAATAAAAGATTCAATCGTATGTATAGTAAAATACCAGCTGAAGTGAAGCCTACCCCTACCTCTGCCAAACTCACTTATGCCAATGCTTTTGACTCGGATTTCTGCCTGTTGTTGAGAGAAAGAAGATGCGCCACTCTAGCTGATATGCAAGATGCAGCACTGGAGGTGGAATCAAATATTATGGCTGCAGAAAAGATTAAAAGTCATGCTGATAGAAGGAGGCAGAGAGGTGAGGCTTCTTCTTCCTCTGCCTCATCCTCAGAACCCAAATTGGATAAGATGACTAAAATGATAGAGTCATTAGCTGCTGATATATCTTAGCTAAAGATTGTGCAGAGCTCTGAAAAGACAAGGCTGCCAAACACATTTGCCCCAAGAAATCCAAATCCATTCAAAAGAGCGAATGAACAATTGAAAATCATTCAAAGGGGTAAAGAAGCAAATCAAGAACAAAAGGTTAAGGCTCCTTTCCAAAATGTAGTCATGGAGGAGGAGTAGTTTGAAGAAGAGGATGAAATTCATTGCATGGAAGATAAAGGCAGCGCTGCCTTTTTGACATTGGTTGCCTATGAAGAATCATTGCTACAGGACCAAAACAGTCAAGAGTGGGACAGAGAGGTTGTTATGCAGACCGGTGAATAGCAAAGATATAATCTGAGGTCAAAAGCAAACAATGTCAAGGAGAATCCTACCCAAAGAGCTGTTATCCAAACAGAGCAACAGAATATTAGACAGAAGAGACCAGCAGTTGTTCCAATCATCCTCAAAGCACTAGCACAAGAGGTAAGAGGTCCTGATAAGTCCCCTCCCCCTTTCAGTTTTGAGTCAGAAGTCCAAAAGTTGAAAATATATGTACCTCTTAGAGAACTAGTAAAGAGTGAAGTTTTTAGAAATCCTATCCTTGATGCCCTTGAGTTGCAAGCCTCACAAACCCCCATTGACTATGTCAATTTTCAAGATGATAAGCTTGCAGTTGTGCTTAGCCCCATGGTTGAACCTGCTGATAATAATTCCCCATCATTTTATGTCTCCTTGACCATTCATGACAAAATCCTCCACAATTCCCTACTAGACACAGGGGCCAGCCACAATTTGATGCCCAAAGCTATCATGGAAGAGTTAGGCCTTGATATCAATAGACCATATCATGACTTATTCTCATTTGATTCAAGAAAGGTAAAATGCCTAGGATTAATCAAAGACCTGGCCATTACCTTAACTCAGCTGCCCATGAAGAGCATGATCATGGATATTGTGGTAGCAGATGTCCCTCCCAAGTTTGGCATGTTGTTGTCCAGAGGGTGGATCAAGAGACTAGGTGGGACATTACATAATGACTTATCCTATGCCACCGTCCCAGTCTTTGGAGGGGAAAGCAGGAGATTTTACAGAGAAGCAAAGCTGGCCTACATCATCAGTGATGAGAGGAATCCTTCTAATCATCCCATATATGCTGTGGACACTGACTTCGGAGCTTGTATTCTCCAAATTGAAGAATCCCAGAAGGCCTTAATGCAGATCAAGAAACCAGTAAATCAGGCCAAGGGAGAGCAAGGAAGTCAGGTTTAGGAAATGTTCTTTGATGGAGCATGTTCTAGGGAGACTTCAGGAGTAGGGGTAGTGTTGATATCTCCAAAACAAGAAAGCACGCATCTGTCTTTTAAGCTAGCCTTTCAAGTCACAAACAATATAGCAGAGTATGAGGCTCTGATATTGGGTCTCAATGCAGCTAAAGATAGAGGAATTAGAAACATAAAGGTGTTTGGAGATGCTGATCTTATCATTCAGCAAGTGAATAAAACATTCCAAGCAAAGCATCCAAGACTAAAAGCATACAGAGATGAGATATGGATACTCAAAGATTCTTTTGATAATTTTTGTATCTCATATATCCCTAGAGTAAAAAATCAGCTTGCTAATTCCCTTGCTGTGTCTGCTAGCATGTTTGTTCCTCCCATGCCTCCCAGACTAGTTTATGAAGTTCAGATGAAATATAGACCATCCTTGCCTGATAATGTCAAGCATTGGAAAGTTTTTGAGGATGATGATGAAGTGAATAGGTTTCTGCAAGTCACTGATGAATTTTCCGAAATGCAAATTGACCAAGAGAATGAAGCCTTGGAAGAAAACCCCCAGTCCCAGCTTAGAAATAGAATTGGTAAAGATAGCATTGTCCAACTGCCTAGCAATCATATACCTAAGGTTCTGGTTCCATTAGAAAAGCTGATTGACCAAAATGATGTGCCTCATAAGGTTGCCCAAAGAGAAGACCAATCTGCAGTCTGTAAGCATAATATAGGGAGTCCAGATCAGCCCATATGCATAACTTTGTCCACCCATTTGTCTGCTGCCCAGAGTTCTGAATATTGCAATTTAATGAAGCAATTTGTTGATGTCTTTGCGTGGGAATATAGTGACCTAAAAACATATGACAAAAAGATCATCCAGTATAAAATTCCTTTAGAGAAAGACACCATCCCTTTCAAGTAGAAGCTGAGACCAGTAAATCCTTTGCTCCTCCCTTTGATTGAAAAAGAAATAAAAATGTTACTGGCTGCCAAAATCATAGTTCCTCTCAGATATTCAAAATGGGTAGCCAATTTGGTAGTAGTGAGGAAGAAAAGTGGAGAAATCAGGCTCTGTGTTGATTTCAGAAACTTTAACAAATGCTCCAAGAAAGACACCTATCCTCTACCCAGGATGGAGCATTTGCTGCCGAAAGTCTCAGGAGCCAAAGTAATGTCTTTCCTGGATGGATTTTCAGGGTACAATCAGGTTGTTGTACATCCAAATGACCAAGAGAAGACTGCATTCACCACTCCTTGGGGCACTTTATGTATTCCAAGATGCCTTTTGGATTAATGAATGCTGGAGCCACCTTTCAGAGAGCTATGGATATAGCATTTGTGGGAGAGAAGGATAAGTTTTTCCTTGTCTATATTGATGATATAACAGTGTATTCTAGCAGCCACCATGACCATTTACAACATTTGAAGAAAGTGTTCCTGAAGTGTAGAAGGTTTGGAGTTTCAGTCAATCCTAAAAAGCCACAGTTTGCTTTGAAAGAGGGCAAGCTATTAGGACATCTTGTTTCTGCTGCAGGTGTCCGAATTGACCCAGAAAGAGTAAGAGCAATACAAACCTTGTCTGTCCCGAGATCAAAGAAAGATATCCAATCCTTTCTGGGCAAAATAAATTTTGTAAGGAGGTTTATCCCGAATTTTGTAGAACTTGTAAAGCACATTACCTCCATTTTGAGAAAGGGGTCTGAAGTCAAATGGACTGATGTAGCAAGAAGATCCTTTGAGTCCATTAAGAAAGCTATTATGGAAGCTCCCACTTTAAGAAGTCCAGATTACAGCAAGGAGTTCCATATATTTTCATTTGCCTCTGAAGACACCCTTGCAGCAGTTTTATTACAAGTAGATAAATAAGGCTCAGAGCATCTAGTGGCTTTTTTCAGCAAAACATTAAGGGATGCTGAGCTAAACTATGATATCATAAAAAAACAGGCATATGCTCTTATCAAGTCTTTGAAAGCTTTCAGAGTTTACATTTTGCATTCCAAGATAATTGCATATGTGCCCTCTGCTTCAATAAAATATGTTCTAACGCAACCTGATGTTGATGGAAGAAGGGCTAAATGGATTGCCAAGCTGATTGAATTTAACATAGAATTAAAGCCCACCAAACTGGTCAGAGGTCAGGGCCTTTCCAGACTGATGGCAGAAGAAAATTGTAGAACGCTGGACATAAATCTCATGAGCACGATTCCAAAGAATGGTCCGACAAAAGAAGAAACAGTTGAACCAGGGAAAAATCAGTCATTGGCAGAAAATTTAGCTTCTTGTGATTGGTACTCTGCAATAGCTCAATTTTTGCTGAAGCTAGAAATTCCTGCAGGCCTTAGTTTAAGCCAAGCTAGAACTGTTAAACTCAAGGCAACCAAATATTGCATTCATGAAAATCTACTCTACTGGAGGGATCCCTCTGGAATGCCGCTAAGGTGTCTAGACAAAGAACAATCCATTGAGGTCATGCAGCAATTTCATTCCAGCCTGTGTGGAGGGCATCATTATTGGAAAACTACAGCCCATAAGATTCTCAAAGCTGGGTACTATTGGCCCACCTTGTTTTCTGATGTCTTTTCATTTGTTAGATCTTGTGACAGGTGCCAAAGATTTGAAGGAAAGCAGCAATTAAAGTCCTTGCCCTTGAAACCTATACATGCTAGTGGCCCTTTTTAACAGTGGGGCTTGGATTTCATCGGAGAAATCAATCCACATTCCACTGGCCAACACAGATGGATCTTAGTAGCCACTGATTACTTCACTAAATGGATTGAAGCCATCCCTACCAGAAAGGCTGATCATAATGTGGTCATGAGGTTCTTGACAGAGAATATCTTCACCAAATTTGGTTGTCCACATAAATTGGCCACAAACAATGCAGCAGCCTTCAGGGCAAAAGAATTGGTGGACATGTGTGACTCAATGGGCATTAAGCTGCTTCATTCCACCTCATATTACCCTCAAGGAAATGGTCTAGCAGAATCTTCCAACAAGAGCCTGATAAGGATAATGAAGAAGTTGTTCGAAGACAACAAGAAAAATTTGGATTCTAAACTCAAATATGCACTGTGGGCTAACAGAGTGACCACCAAGAAATCCATAGGGTATTCTCCTTCCAAGCTGGTATATGGCACTAAGGCTGTATTCCCAATTCAATTAACCCTCCCTGTGGGAAAGTTCCTACAAGAAAAGCAGCATTAGGAAAAAGACATGGCAAAAAGGATCACTGATTTAGCAGAGGTACATCAAATCAGAGAATAGCTGGTTAAGAAGTCTACAGCACATCAAAAGAAGATCAAGGAAGCTTTTGATAGAAGGGCCAAAATAGATAATTTTCAGATTGGAGATTTGGTCCTAAAGTGGGATGCACTGAAAGAGAAGAAAGGCAACCATGGGAAGTTCGATGCTTTTTGGATAGGGCCTTTTATCATTTCTCAAATCCAGGGGAACAATACTTTCATACTACAAAGTATGGGAGGGGAGACAGTTTTTGATGCCCCAGTTAATGGGTGTTTTCTAAAAATTTATGTTATTTAAGGTCTTTTGGCCTTAAAATTGTAAATATGTTGTTTTATCAGTTTTAGTGTAAGCTCAGTTGGACTCCATGCTCAATGGAACACTAGGAAATTTTGATGATTTGGTTTTCACAGGAAAGGCAATGGTCTGCAGTTCTTGAGACCTCACAGGGAGGATCTCATCCCTAGAAGGAGCCAGTGTTAGCTATGCTGCATATTGCTGATAGTCGAGGAGCAAAAGTGAGCTCAGTCCCTGGTTTTTCTAAAAGGAGGCCTCTACTGGTCATTCTCACCTTCTCCGTTACCTCTTGCACTCTCCTTTCATCTCCATATCCTACGCCCTTTCGTTAAAAAAACAAACATATAAAACCCCATTTTCTTAAGCCCCGGGTGCTTAAACCTATGAACCCATGCCCACACGACCACCCACCTTCAAAAACCCTCCGCCATGATCATAACCGTCAATCAATGTACTCCGATCCAACGGTCCCCACCGTATTCAATGAATAACCTACCCGTTTGCTTCCCACCGTCCCATCACCTCCGCCACAATCGGACAGCGATCACTCTCCCCGCGCCCGCAAGCCGACAGCAGTTAACGCATGATGGGAGGGTGGTTTTCCCTTTCCCCATCGCCACGTGTCATGCTTTAAGTGGAATCGCACGCCAATGTATGTTTACCGCCTTAGGCCCCGAAGCGGTGCGATCAATACCGCCCGCCGCCGAAACCGCTTTTCCCGCCCGTTAAATTTCGTGCACCTCCTCCACCTGATGACCGTTGGATCTACCCACCCGAGATCCAACGGCCCGCGCTCACTCCGCCTCCGTATCACCCGATACTCTCCACCGAGCGATCCACACCGTCTATCCGTTTGATCCAACGGCTGATGTCTCCCCTCCACCCTACTCGTACATCCGCCATGCACTCCCCTCACCCTGATCTTTCTGTGCGCCCGAAGGACGAAGATGACCATCTACCTGTACCTGGTGCATTTCCTATTCAACCACCACATTCAACAGACTGTATACCCGAGAAGAAGAAGGACAAGGCTCGAGCAGAAATTTACATTTAACAAGCATGGCATTTTAGCTTATATGACACTCCAGCCACTTCAAAGGACAACAGAGCACCCAAGGAGTTCAAATCCATCTGCTACAGCAAGAAATTGCACTCAAAAGTTCTGCCAGACAGTTAAAGCGGTTGGTGGTCAATTATGACCCTCCATAGAATGGTCGAGTGCCTTTGTATCAAAACTCTATATATACCCAGAAAAGAGATGTAATCAGCGTTGATGGTTGTTGTTTTGATGTAAGGTTCAACTTCTGGAGACTGTAACTACTTGGATACTTGCAGCATCTCGTCTTCATTTTCAACTAATACAAGCTTCTTTTGTTGTTAATTGCTCACTCTCCATTCTTCTTCTATTCTGGGTTGTGCCTGTTATGCAGTTTTCCTGAACTCTTGATGTTTAGCATTAGAGGAGTTGTCATCCTACCTCTGTGTTAGAATCTTGTATGTATCAGTGAATGTGTTTTCAGGTTTATTTTCACCTAGTGACAGAGAGTTGTCATCCTGTCTGTGCATTAGGGAATTAGATTTGCAGACCTCTTTACTGGTTGCAGCCGGCCATCACAAGGTCTTGTGCATCTACTAGTGTGGTCAATATTCTCCATATTCACGCAATCTTTAAACTGTGAGTGATTTGTGGTCTAAAGCCTTGTAGTCTGGGGGTGTTCACACATGTCTGGAGTTAAGCATAGTAGAAGTGGTTATCTGGCTTGAACAAGCATCATCTCTTCCATTCAGCCATTTCCAACATTAAGTTGAGTTTGTAATGTTCCCGAGCATCTCCGAGCTACAACCTAGGAGAGTTTCTTGGCGTGATAATAGGACCCACAAGATGATGGAGAGGAGTTGGAGCAGCAATGCATTGTCTCCCTTGGGCATGTGGTCCTCCCTCCACCCTTCAATTTCTTGGAAGCCCAAGTTTTTCAAGTGATTGTGGTTGTGTTATGGCCTTAAGCATCGCTCGTTTAGTAATTTGTATCTGGTGCTCCAGAATAACTGAGAGGTCCTTTGCTTTCCATTCAAGTGAAATTACTTGTAGATCTATGGAGTCCAAGTCCATTTCTGCTGCTCCTTTTTGTCCCTCCTGTAAAGACATTTTTTGTGATTATAATTTCATTTTCCATGGTAGGACCTTGTGTTGGTTTATTTTGACTTGCAAATGATTGTGGTTCCTTTATGGAGTCTTATGTAGGTTGCTTAATACATGATTTTGATGTATTTTCTCACTCCTCCTCTTGCTCTTTCCCTGCATCCCCTATCTTGGTGTTGGTCAAGGCATCAAAGTTATTTTGAGTAAAACCCCTAGATCTAGATCCCGTTTTATGTGATCATGGATGTTGCCTTCTATATTCTAGATGGATGAATCCTTCTTTGTATGTCCAAGGGTATTCTCCTTAAGGGAGCTCGAATTGAAAAAGGAGAGAATATCTAAAGAGGTGCCCATCTTTTTTACATCTCCAACATCTGAAAGGAATGTGTTAGTATTCTAGTGATTGCTTCCATAGTTCATCTTGATAATAGATATCAATGGAGATTGGGGGAGGTTGATAGATATCCATGTACACACAAATTCAAGCACATGAGGTGTATTACCTCATATATTTACCTACGAGGCATTGAAATAATGGCCCAACGTATTACCAAGGCCATTGAGGGTTTCCTCCTCCTAGAATTCCCTTGGGAGGAAGAATAAGCAAATCCATACTGGAGTTGCCGTGAAGTTTTCTTTATTCGGGCTAAACCTTTCAATCCAGAAGTAGAGGTAGAACTTGGGTGACATGAAAAAATATGGGCCTACGTTAATAATGTATGTGTAATCCTCTAGATTGAAAAAATAATAATGAAAAATCCTTTGGCATCAAGCACTAGGTCAATTTGTAACTTTCACTTCCATTTGTTTTGGATCAAAGTGATGGGAGCTTTCTTCATTGGCCAAAACCCCAAGAATTTCACAATGAGAGCATCGTATTGCATATATTCAATGTATTATTTTATGGATTTGATCTCATATTTGGGCCCATTTGCTCACTTGGGTAGGCATTAGTTGGATCCATGGGACTACCAAGCTACTCTGGTTGGTGGTTCTAGAGTAGGTCCATGGGATCAACCACTATCCCCTGGTCTCACGCTAAATTGAATCCCACTAGTGTCTTCACCTAACAAACTCATATGTGCATCACTTGTAGTAATATTGTGATAGGAAAGGAATGCTTTTATATACACATTTATTTAAAAAATAAATAAATTAACTATTAATATTTTTAAATAATATTTTATGTATCAGTGAAAACATCTTTTCAGTAATAAAAATTCATTTTTTATATATAATATTCCCTTATATTATTATTATGATTAAGGTAGTATAACATGTAGTTTCATATTTGCATGATATGGGGCAAGATGTACTCCACTTATCTAACTTTCATAGGAGTTAATCAAATGTACTATAATAATCTACAAAAAAAAAATTGTGTTGTTTTATAATTTTTTAATATAATATGATTAAAATATTATAGATAATTAAATTATAATATATTTTAATTAATAAATTTTTAATTATTATTTATTTATTTTAAAATAATTATATTTTATTTATTTTTATTACATTATTTTTATTTTAAAAATATTTTTTATATCTACTTTCTAAGCTTATAAACATAATAATAATTAAAAACTACTCTTTTAAGTATTGAGAGGGATCAAATCTCTCAGGTGCAAGCCTATTTTTTTAGTGTAAAATTTGAGGAAAAGTTTGCACTTGATTTGATCCCTCTGGAACCCTTGATAGATCCAGAGTTCAGATGGATCTAAACTAGTTTTTAACTCAGACAAAAACATTTAATATATATCTATCTATTTATCTTAAATACTTGTTATTTTTCCCTTTATTAAAATTTACTTCCAAAAAAAACATGTAAAAGTAATATATAGTTAAAAATAATCAATATTATTTTGTATTAATGGAGAAATGGTTACATAGTTGTAACGTATCTCCTTAGTTTAGGATTTGTTCCTAGAGTTTAGGAGTTTGTTTACAACTACCTGATTTCTAGTGATGTATTTAATATTGTAATATTCATTTGATGTAATGTAGAGTGAACGGAGAGAGAGTCTCTTATTTATTTGAGCACAGTCTCCAGGTGCAGTACTCACTTGTGAGCTGCAACTCCTTCTTTTAATTCAAGTCTGATTTTTATCTTGGTATCAGAGCGTAGGGTAGAGATAGCCTTAAAAAAAAAATTCTTAGGGATGCATCATTGATTACATAGCTATAGTGGCAGTAGAGCATGTAGGAGTATATGTAAGATCAGGTGGACTGCAGTAACACCTGGAACGAAGGGTCTCAGATGAATGATCATCTCTGAGCTGAAGAAAGGTTTGGCGCCCATTTTTTTTTTTTGAGCAGAAGCAGGAGTTGGCGCAGATTTTTCGCGCACAGTCGCGCCAATAAAGAAAATAAGCACGAGCTGGCGCGGGATTTTAAGGAATAGTCGCGCCATTGGCGCGGATTCGAGGGGGATAATCGCACCAGAAAGCTCCATTAGCGCGGGATTTTAGCTGATAATCGCGCCAGAAAACGTGAGACGCATCGATTTTTTCCTGGCGCAGATTTTTAGCTATTCAATAGCGCCTTTGACTGGAAAGAAGCGCCAACCTCTTTCTCTTTGAGAAATCTGCAATTTTTTGTAGATCGGTCTTTCCCGGTGGTGGCACGTGGAGATTTCTGCTTGGTGGCAGCAGATTTGATTTGCCCGGTGGTGGCGAATTGGGGTTCCTTGATCCGCTCGGTGGTAGCAGATCGGACCTGCTCGGTGGTGGCAAATTAGAGCTCTACGATCTGTTCGGTGGCAGCAGATCGGATTTGCCCGGTGGTGGCACGTTGGAGTTGTTTTTTATCTGTTCGGTGGTAGCAGATCGAATTTTCCCGATGGTGGCACAGTGAAGTTCCTGATCTGTTCGGTAGCAGCAGATCGGACTTGCCCAGTGGTGGCCGATTGAAGTGTTCAGTTGGATAGAAATGAATAATAGTATAGAATCATATCTCCACGAGTCTGGCAAACTCGATGGAACGAATTTCTCCAACTGGAAGTTCAAAATGAAAACTTTGCTGGAAAGTGTAAATGCATGGTCGATCGTCATGGGAGATGAGCAGAGATCTGGAACAACGACCCAAGAACAAGACTGGGATAAAAGAGAAACGAAAGCAAAAGTTATATTGAAGATGTCCGTTAAGGACAATCTTATCCCACATATCAGAGATTGCAAGTCGGCCGTTGATATATGGACAACGATTAAGAACTTGTAAGAGACACAGAATACAAATCGTGTTTTGTCACTGAAAGGTAAGCTGTTTGCATTGAAGATGGAGGAGAATGAGTCCGTTGCTAGATTCATGGCCAAAGTTAAGGACTTGAGTGACAAATTGGGAGCTATCGGAGAGAAGGTATCCGACTCAGATCTGGTCACGCTCACATTAAACAGAATGACTGATGAATACCAGACGTTCATCACAGGGCTGTCAGCAAGAGAAAAAGCCCCTTCATTTGATGAGCTGACAACGATTCTGCTCCAGGAAGAGGAGCGACGACAGAATTTAAAAACTCAGAGCAATGACCTTGCTCTGATGGCAAAAAGGAGACAGTACAGAGGGAAGCAGCACCAACACCAGCACCAGCAACCGCAGCAGCAGCAGCAGAAAGGAGCCAACACATTTCAAAAGAGATCATTTAAAGGTATGACTGATAATTATGTTAAGAAATGTTTTTACTGTGGAAAACCTGGTCATCAGATTAAAGAATGCTATAAGAGGCAGGCAGACGAACGAAGAAGCAAACAGAGAAAACATCAGGGTTGTTTTGCTGGGGAAGAGGAGGACCACAGCCACGAACTTCGACTATTTACAGTCGATTGTGCTCTTTCAGCTTCAAAGGGAGATGAGGACGACATATGGTATGTCGACTCTGGCGCATCCTCACATATGACTGGTAAGAAGGACTGCTTTGAATTTCTTGAAGAAACTGCATGTGGATCGAAAATTTATCTAGGAGATGATAGTGGGTATGAGATCAAAGGATATGGTGACATTCCTATGAAGCTACCTAGTGGTGACATTAGACACCTTAAAAATGTATTATATGTTCCAGGAATTAAGAAAAATTTGGTCTCTGTCTCAATGATTACTGACCAGGACATGCAAGTTCAATTCTTTAAGAATAATTGTGTCATTAAGGATAGCCATATGGAAACAGTTGCAACAGGAGTGCGTGTGGGGAGCCTGTACAGATTAGATGCAAAGAGTATGCCACGGAAAGCAATGGTTGCAGCTGGATCAACAGTCGAAAATCTCTGGCATCAGAGATTCGACCATCTCAATTTGCAAGACCTCATCCTACTTCAAAGGAAAGGTATGGTCGATGGACTCCTTGTTTTTCATAATGTTAAGCTGGAATGTGATGGATGTGCATTAGGGAAAATGCATAAAGAATAGTTCCCTTTGCATGTTAACAGAAAGGAAAGAGACATCTTAGAACTTGTGCATACAGACATTTGTGGACCTATGAAAACTAGGTCTTTAGGAGGAGCATATTACTTTTTGTTATTTACAGATGATTGTACTAGGTTTTCATGGGTGTACTTTCTAAGTAAAAAGAGTCAATTCTTTCAGTACTTTAAAGAGTTTAAATCTATGATAGAGAACCAAACAGGAAAAAGGATAAAGATTCCCCGCTTGGATCAAGGGGGAGAATACAGGTTGGGAGAGTTCATGAATTTCTGCAAGCATCATGGGATTGTGCAGCAATTTACAGTGCCACACACTCCACAGCAGAATGGAGTAGCAGAACGGAAGAACAGAACTCTTGTGGAGTGCGCGAGAAGTATGCTTCAAGGTAAGGGTCTATCAAATGGTCTTTGGGTAGAAGCTATTAACACTGCTGTATATTTAAAGAATAGGAGTCCTACCAAATGTCTAGGCTTCAAAACCCCTTTTGAAGCATTGTTTGGACTCAAGCCAACAGTTAGTCATTTAAGAATATTTGGGTCAAAAGCTTATGCTCATATACCTAAGGCAGATAGGAAGAAGTTAGACCCCAAAGCCCTGAAATGTATATTTGTTGGATATGGCACTGAGTATAAGGCATATAAGTTATATAATCCCGTGACTCACAAGGTTTTTGCAAGCAAAGATGTTATTTTTCATGAACAGGTTGAAGAAGGAAAGGAGGAGTCTAACAGTGATAGCCACATTCCATTGCTGATAGAATTAAACAGTGAGGAAGATGAAGAGCAGGAGCAGAAACAAGAAGAAGAAGTAGCAGATAATGTAATAAATGATGATGCAAGCCCGGAAAGCGTTGAAATAGACAGAGTTGAGGTAAGTCCCCTACCTAGGAGATCAGGTAGGAAGACTCGACTACCTGCTAAATTGAGAGACTATGCTTTAATGTCTAAAATTTTAAACATTGTAGAACCTGCAAATTATGAGGAAGCAAGTAAATATGATGAATGGAGGGCTGCAATGCATGAGGAAATTGAATCAATATATAGAAACCATACTTGGGATTTAGTTGAGTTGCCTGAAGGAAAAACCCCCATAGGATGTAAGTGGCTGTATAAACCAAAAATAAATGCAGATGGGAGTATAGAGAAATTTAAAGCTAGACTGGTAGCAAAGGGTTATTCACAACAAGAAGGAATAGATTTCGATGACACCTTTGCTCTTGTAGCCAAATTAAACACAATTAGAATGCTAATTTCCTTGGCAACAAAACATAAATGGCATCTACACTAGCTAGATGTTAAGTCTGCATTTCTAAATGGTGAATTAAAGGAAGAAATTTATTTAGTACAGCCTCAAGGTTTTGTGAAAAAGGGGCAGGAGCATTTAGTGTGTAAATTGAATAAGGCACTTTATGGTTTAAAACAGGCACCCAGGTCATGGTATGAGAAAATTGACTCATTTTTTATATAGCATGGCTTTCATAGGAGCTTGAACGATCCAAATCTGTATACCAAGTTAAATAAACAGAGGCAAATTATTTTGATTTCTTTGTATGTGGATGATATGATCATAACAGGAAATGCTAACAATCTGATCAAAGAAATCAAGCAGCAAATGTCACAAGTGTTTGAGATGAAAGACCTTGGAGACCTTCATTACTGCTTGGGATTGGAGGTATGGAAAGATTCTGGACAAACTTTTCTCACTCAAGGGAAGTATGCCAGAAGCTTGCTGGAAAGGTTCAGAATGGAGCAGTGCAAATCAGCAGCAACACCATTACAACAGAATTTAAAGTTAAGCAGTGACGATGGCACTAAACAGGTGGATGCCACTATGTACAGACAACTAGTTGGCAGTTTGATATATCTGATGACAACTAGACCAGATCTGGCATATTCTGTTAGTGTGTTGAGCCAGTTCATGTCAAAACCACTCGAAAGTCACTGGATTGCAGCAAAATGTGTGTTGAGGTATCTTAGTGGTACTTGTAATTATGGCATTTTGTACACTGACATTTCTGATGTTATTCTAGCAGGTTATTCAGATTCCGATTGGGCAGGTAACCTGGATGATCGAAGATCTATCACAGGTTACGCATTTAGTATTGGATCTGGGGTTATAGCATGGAGCAGTAAAAAGAAAAGTATTGTAGCTCTATCTTCATGTGAAGCTGAGTACCAAGCATTGTGTGCAGCCACATGTGAAGCTGAGTACCAAGCATTGTGTGCAGCCACATGTGAAGCTGAGTACCAAGCATTGTGTGCAGCCACATGTGAAGCTATCTGGTTGAGAAGACTTCTCAACGATGCAGGAGAAGGACAGAAAGAATCAACTAGTATCAAAACTGACAACCAGAGTACCATCAAGCTTGCATACAATCCAGTTTTTCATAAAAATACCAAGCATATTGACACTCAGTTTCATTTTGTTCGAGAAAAGATACAGTCAAAAGAAATATGTGTGGAGTATTGTAAAACTTGTGATAACTTAGCTGATATTTTTACTAAGCCTCTAGGGCGTGTAAAGTTTGAATTATTTAGAGGGATGCTAGGAGTTCAGGATAACCCTTTCTCCATTAAGGGGGGGAGTTAAAAATAATCAATATTATTTTGTATTAATGGAGAAATGGTTACATAGTTGTAACGTATCTCCTTAGTTTAGGATTTGTTCCTAGAGTTTAGGAGTTTGTTTACAACTCCCTGATTTCTAGTGATATATTTAATATTGTAATATTCATTTGATGTAATGTAGAGTGAACAGAGAGAGAGTCTCTTATTTGTTTGAGTGCAGTCTCTAGGTGCAGTATTCACCTGTGAGCTGCAACTCCTTTTAATTCAAGTCTGATTTTTATCTTATATATAAAGCTTTTGTGTGAGGTAAATTTTATTCAAATTAAAAACAATAAGTAAAAACTAATAAATATTTCATTTGTACAAAGGAAAAGCTAATATATATATATATATATATAAGCTTTTCCTTTGTACAAATGAAATATTTATTAGTTTTTACTTATTGTTTTTAATTTGAATAAAATTTACCTCACACAAAAGCTTTTTAATTCTATTACCAACTATATCATAAATACTTATTATTTTTTAAGTCACACAATTTTTTTTAACTATAATATCAGTTTACTCAATTTTTATATATGAAATGCAAATTATTTTTCTACTTTGATAAATTTTACGTCACACAAACAAGATATCAATTTACTTAATTTTTGAGCATTTTAAAACAAGTTTTAATTATGATAACAATTTACTTTATTTTTTCACCGTTTTAGTTTTGTATGTATTCAAATTTCATGTAACATTTTACCTTTGTTTAATCACTTTCAAACAATCTTATATGATTTTTTCACATTATAGACAAAATCTTGTTTTTTAATTAAAAAAATTAATTGAGCCAACATATTATTATTATTATTATTATTATTATTATTATTATTAATGTAACATTACATGACAATATCTCCTCAAGTACATCGAGCCTAGAGCCATCAAGTACAACCACCCTAGAGCCATCATAATTCTGGATCTACCAAGCCTGAGAGGGATCAAATCTCTTGAGATGCAAACATATTTTAGAGTCAGAAAACATTTGATCTCTCTCTACCCTTGGTAGTTATGGAGTTACGATTGATCTAGGTTGGTATAATATATATGTACTTCACATTGAAATATTTTATTTATAATTCACATTTTCCACATTAAAATGTTAAAATATGTCATCTCATATTTTTTTCATGTATGCGTACATTTAATTATTTTTATTATTAATATTTTCTTAAATATTACCTATCAAATCCATATTAAGCATTCAAATGTAAATGTAAATTGAACATAGAATGAATTACACATCATGTAATATCAATAATACTATTTCATGTCATCTCCATATTAAGTAGTGAAGAAATGACATTTCTTCCTAATAAAAGTAAATTAACTTTTTTAACTCACCTCCATATTAAGTAGTGAGGTAAGAAAGAAAGAAATTACTTTAAGGTCCACCAGGCTAAAGATAGCCTATGGGACCGATTGCTTCTTCATCTACTTGATGTATTACATTTATTGCTCATACTAAAAGGTAATTTTTTTACTGTTAATTACTTTATATCTCTATATAAAATTATGTAAAATTAAGGTGCAAATTGAAGTATTTTAATTATGACCGACATTAATTTCTTTTGTTATTACTGTTTTTAATTTGCTAATTTAAATTATTATTTTATTATTTTTAAACGTAACATTATGTGACAACATCTCTCCCATACTAACTTGTAAAGTGTTTCTGGACACAATAATAAAATTCTACATATAAACTCTCAACATTATTTATAATCTCTCAAATATTAGACATTGTTATATTAAAACCCTTCATAAAGGACGATGCCATCTATTTGAAAATATGTCTGCAGTACCCAATAAAGCATCGTGAGTTTTAACAAGAAGGTTATATTAATATTTATATGAAAATATAAGGAATCGTGTATATATATGTGTGTGTGTGTGTGTGTGTGTGTGTGTTTAATAATTTTGTTTTTTTAAGAAACAAATAGTTTATATTAATTCAGGTGGAATATGAGCTAGAATCCTTACATTTAGACACAATTCTTCTTCAACTGAGGGCCAGTGCTTATCACTGTAAACTCTATAATTACCTGGTCTTTTACATGCAAAATGTCTTACATCATTTATCCTATATATCAACCAAAAAACACCATAGAACATAGCAAAAAGACATGTCATTCAAAAAAATTTAATCTGTCGGGCAACTCATTTCCAATCCTTCGTGATCACCAGTGCATGCTCCATCACCGCCGCGTCCAGCTGCTGCAGCAAAGGGTATTCCACAAGATGGGCTTGAGAGATTATGGGGGGGCTTCCTTCAGAAATACTTGCAGGAGTGGGGTTTGGAAGGCCAAACACATCTTTCAAAACTCCCACAAACGCATTATGCACAGTGACCTCAATATTGTCAACCTTAAGGTGAAAATTGTCCACTTTCTTTGCAAGATCTTCCATCGAGAGTTGAAAGCACTCAAACTCTTTCCTCAAATTGACCATACGTTGAGTGAGCAGGGGAAAATGTGACCTCACCTCCAAGTTAATATGCTCTCCTAGCTTGGACATCGTGGCCATAATTGCTTCCATAGTCGACAACAAATGAGATTGGCCTCTGTTGGCACTGTTATCTTGACCCGAGGTATCCATGGCACCAGGAACTAAATCATAAACACAACATACATAATTCTTAGTCAAGACCCATGCTATATAATGCCAAAGGCTATCCTCCCACCCGCTAGCCTCCATCGCTTCACATTTAATGCCTCCAACTACCATCTGCACCAACATTTCTCTATATCCATGCTCAGAGTCCTTTATCATATTTCTCGTTACAATCATATTGTAGCTTATTGAAGATGCAGACGCTTTGCCTCGCTTATTCCTCTGCCTCAATTTATTGGTAATTGTTTTTATCTTCCAATGGTCACATAGCATGATGTTCCTTCGCATGCCTCCTCACTTGGATGGCTCGTCCCTATTTGGAATTTCACGCGAGACCCAATTCACTTGTCTCATCGATACTCTGGCATTAATAATCTCCATAATTGTGCTAACGACCTTAATAGTATGCCTAATCCAGCTTTTAATAGGCCTTAGTATGCATATTAACAACAAGATAATTATTATGGCATAGGGATTATCAAGGTATCACAATCATCCCAGACAAGGGCCCCGCCTCCAATTCCCACTCGCTTATTAGCCTACTCATCGGCTAATGATTTGTTGTCCCTTTTAACATGATAAAAAGAAATCGTGTCAATTTTTTTTATCAACATCCACAACCTTACAATTAATGGAGGCTAAGTATTCCCTAGATCGCTTTTAGAATTATGAAAATTTTGAATTGTTATCATGGAGTCTCCAAAAACAATGATCTGACATATCCCTTTGTCCATAGCAATGATTAGCCCTTACCACAACACTAGAGCTTCAGCTTGATTATTTGTTGTCCTGCCCAGTCCCCATGCAAATTTCAACACTTTTTCTCCTTCGGGGTTGTAAATGACCCCTCCCACTCCAACCTCCCCCGTATGTTTATTAATTTGGCCTATACCATGCCCCAGGAATGACATGGAAAGCTTGCTCTTGGGCACTCCATCGGCGCATCAGATGCACCAATAAGACAGAGTGCACCTTCAAGTATGTAGCCTTCTCATAGTGCTTGAGGAGGCCTACATTCCTTAAGAGTTCTCAGTTCATTGCAGCGATAGGGCAAGGGTATAAATCCCTCTCCCTCTCTATGGTCTCCCATGGTCGGACCATATTGTATGGGCCTGCCCGTTGCTCCTGCTCCTGTTGTTGCTCCCTCTGCTGACGTCTCTGCTACATGATTGACATATAAAATATATCAGCCTTATATATAAAAAAATAAAAAATAAAAAATAAAATAAAATAAATGAAGCATGTATTTATAAATATGGAAGCATTACTTTCAATTAAAAAAAATCATCGATGCGCTCAAAACAGAGTCATGCACTGACTCCAATGCACTTCCAACTATAACCAAACTGATATCAGTGCGCACATAAGTATGACGCATAGTTGTTGGTTCACAAATTTAAATTTTCATAGCGGTGTGTCACACTTATGCATCGGTGTGCACGTATAACATTTTCGCATTGGTACGGAATGTTCAGGTTATCGAACACACCAAGCTCTAGTAATATTTTTAATAATTATTTTTGGGGTGCATTTGGTAAATATAAATGCATTGGGAGTGACGCACCAACATACAATTTATCTCTTTCCCGGTACGTTTTCATTTACAAAATGCACTAGAAGTGACACACAAACATGAAATTTATCTCTTTCCCAGTGTATTTTCATTTACAAAACGCACCACAACAACTGCGGTGTATTATGTTCACGCATTGAAATACGGTGCACCCTGTAAATTTATAGGTGCATGTTATCGGTTTGAGCCAAACATATCAGACACACCGCGTAGGAAAAAAACAATTCAAAAACAATAGAAAAATTAACCTAATTTGCAATTTTAATCCACTAAAATTTTAAATTAGAAAGAAACATAGACATTACCTAGACATTGGGTCATCGGGGAGGCATTGTGGACACATAATGGAGAAAAAAAAAGTTAAGCACAGTTTTAAAAAATTAGAAAGTCAGATAGTGAGCACAATGTGAAAGAATGGTGAGCAAGATAAGCATCGACGTCAGGATGCTAGCATGAGGCAAGAGTAGCACTGATGCTTCAAAGCCCTTGAGCATTGTCTATGGTAAAAATGAAATTTTCGAACGGGAGGGTTTATTTTATTTAAACCTCCTCCATTGTGTTTTTCTAACCACACCGGTGTGGAATAGATCCAAGAGCACCACGTTTTTTTTTAAATTAACAATTTTTTAGGTAGCAAGGAGAGAGAGCCATGGTGTTGGCTTTCTTTTGAATGGATTAACGATGCTTGATGAAAAAGAGGTCGTCGCGTCTGGTTGAAGGAGGCTACTGGAAGGTGAAGTGGAGCATGCAGTGTTCTTGTTGCATGCCAATTTTCTTGCGTGCAAAGGAAATCACATGCTTCTTTATGGTAAGTGGTGAAATCTTGGAAGAGTCTGGGGACAGTGTGCCATTGAAGGCTAAAGCGAAACAATCTATACCCAAGGCAAAATTTGACATAAAAATAGATAGGTGCAGGGATAAAGAAAACTCGAAGCAGAAGTTGAAATGGGCTTGGCATTGCCTATCACAATGACTGTTCGAGCTAGCATTATTTAGACCACTACATTCTTTTACGACACTCATACTACTCTTAAAAAGTGGGAAGATTGATAGCAGAAGGCGCTGCTTGTGGATCATTATTTCTTGTGTTTCCTAAAGATTTTATTTTTCATTATCCTCAAGGTTCTCGTTTCAGTGTTTTTATGGATATTATCTCTTTAAAGGGTTGGGAGTGATACAACAAGCAGTTTTCACACTATATTGATCAGTTCTTTTCTTTGATATTCAAGGAAGATTCCTAGGGAGCGTCTGATTTGGGGTTTTAGAGATGGATTCACCTTTGTATGACACATGAATTGGGCGTATGGGTGCAGTCCTATGCTCAGAAAACCAAATGCCTCTTTTGAGAACAACTATGTACACCAAAGGAGTGGAAATTTATCGTGCACCAATTATCGATGTAAGAGATTCATTGAAAATATAAATGTGTCATATAGATCTGGAGGGTGGATGTTTCGTGTTAGATGATCCAAAAATACAATTTTATCATAGGTTATAAAATTAGAATAAAATAATTATTAATTTAAGATATTAAATTAATAATTATTATTTTAGAATGTTTAATTATTTAATGGAGACTTTTAGAATTAGCATATTGTTGTAACTAGATATGACTCTCCAAATGTGTCGTATCTTAGGCTCTATTTTAGGAGATTAGTTAGCTAGTTGGTTTGAATAGCATTTATTGTAAATGGACACTTGTTATTTAATAAGTGATCCATAATTAGAGGTAGTTAGGACATGGAGCTTATAAATAGCTCATTGCAAGAGTGTTTGGTTGTTCGGGTGTAAACTCTTGCAAATCAATTATGTAATTATTTTTTCTAATTAATAAAATTATGTGTCTGAGGACACTTCTACCATTATTGTGGTATCAGAGCTCCAGTAATGTTGCAGTGGATGTGAGGAGGATCTTCCAACTCAACAAAATCCTGGAAAACTCCATTCAGTTGGCCAGCAAATCATTGGTATGGAAATTGTACAGTTTTGTTTAAAAGGAAAATAAATTTTATCATTGATTTTAGATTTTTTTAAATCTAAAATTCATTTTTTTTTAATTATAAAAAATTGCCTCTGCTCAGCCTTCACACTTTTCTTCTGCTCAGCCTTCACACTTTTCTTCTGCTCTTTAGAGAAAATGGAAGTGAGACTAGGAACCTCCTCGGTTTTATTATAAATTGAGCTTTCAATTTTCTTCTGTTCTTTAGAGAAAATGGAAGTGAGACTAGGCGCACCCTCGGTATTGTTATCAATTGGACCTTTCTCGGACTCAACAAAACTTGGAAACTTCTGATTTTTTGTTTTTACCTGCGATGCGTGCTTTCGTTTGAGTTTCTTTATTTTCTTCTCCAAATCATCTATATTTTCCCTCAATTTATTAATCATTTCGCACTGAGATTCGAGTTTACTCTTCAATTTTTTGACCTGTTCTTCTGGTGGAAGATCGCTCATGCCTTCAACATCCAACGCTAGCCGTTTAAGCTCCACTATTTCATCAAGGCCGACGGCTTCTCTGAAGAGTAAATCAATGGTCTTCGTCTGAGATGAATTTTTGACAGCAGAACCCTCCGCTTCATTTGTTTCCATTGCATCAAGTTTTGAAAATTCATCATCTTGAGATTCACAGAACTGTATGGGATTGGCGCCAAAAAAATCTGAATCCACACTGTAAATGCAAAGGAACAAATGCTCTGGGGAGTATGTCATTGCCACTGAAACCACGAGGATTTTCTGACGAAAACAATGGATACTTCTGCAGTTTTTCGGACAAAGACGAGCCGATTTTTCTAGGGCCTGTGCTGGTATTCAGGTGCCGAAGAAGCGAGAGGTATTGCTGAGTTCTGCGCGCAACCGAGCTGCTTTGAATGAACATTTTTTAATAGCAAAACCCTAATATAATCGGATTATAATTCAGGCTTTTGCAGCAATGGACACGCAGCTATGCATCATCCACTGCAGCCTCAGCCAGTCTCATGCCTACCGTTAAAAAAAAATGCCCAGAAGCCAGGGGCAAGCACATTTTGTAAATTTGAAGAATATTTTGTGGAGATATAAGTGTTTTATTTTGTATTTGGAGTAATAAGGAGTTTTATTTGTAATTTGTAAATTGGGGAGATAAGGTGTGTTGGGTAATTTGTTTTTAAGAAGTTTTTTGGGATCATCACATTGTAACTCAAAGTATTTTTTACTTTGAGGGGGGGTAATTTTTTTTTTTTTTTACCATATTGTGCAAAAGCACCATTGTAAAAAGTCAAATTTTGAAAGTTGCCTTGTAAAAATTTGAGAAATTGACTAGAGCCAAGTGCAAAGCTCAGTCAATTGTCTCCTGTTTTGACGACTATTCGAGGGTCAAGGCCAAGCCCCGATAGATCGTGTTTTTGCGTGTTGTGTTGACTATCTTGTCATTTCTGTTCTGATTCTTGGTGCGACGCTACAACGCTAAAATGTCTAAGTTGATTAATTTGTTTTCTGATTCCGACAAACTAGAAGGCACCAAATCTTATAAAACATGGCATCGTCTCATTGAAAGCACACTCATTTACAATGAATTATGGCAGGGAATATGTGATGGAGATGTTAAGCCGAATAAACCCACAGATGCAGATGCACTGGCAAAATGGGAAATCAAGAATGCTAAAGCCTTAGCTCTTCTTAAATCGTCTGTGAATGATGAAATGTATGTCCATATAGAAAATGCTTTAGATGCATGGACTGCCTTGAAAACTTTTAAAGACCTCTTTGATACTCAGCCTGAATCAAAGAAGGTTGATCTACAGTTAAAATTGTTGCAACAAAAATTAACTGAAGATGGTGATATTCTTGAATATCTCTCCAGACTTAAGAATATTAGGCAGGAAATTATTAATGTTGGTTTTCCCGAAATTGATGATAGCTTTATGGTCACAATTGTAATTGCTGGGCTTCCTTCTTCCTATACGCATTTTTTAGAGACTTTACAAGTAACTGGGAAATTAGAAAAACTAAAGTTTGATGAACTTTGTGAAATGTTGAGTCAACATGATAAAACTTTTGGGAAGAAGAAGCAAGTTGGTGAAGATGCACAGAGGCCAGCACTAGTAAGTCATCAGCAGATAGTTCTCGAGGAAGAGGCAGAGGGAATCAGAATCAAACAGCACATAATCGAGGTCAAAGCCAAAGCAGAGGCAACAATTTTAACAGAGGAGGATGAAATAATTTTCAAGGTAGAGGAAACAACCATGGAAGAGGCAATTTTCCAGGACAAGGATATAATAATCAAGGTAGAGTACAACCTCAAAATAGAGGTCAAAGCAGAGGCAGAGGACAATCTTCAGGAAGAGGAAGAGATTTAAGTCAAATTGTGTGTCGACGATGTAACAAAGTTGGCCATTATGCTGAAGATTGTCGAACTTCACTTAATAAAATTCCCAAGTTTCAGCAGCATTCAGCACAATTTGCAAATGATCAAGATGAAGATACTTCAGAATATGTTTTTACGTCCTCACGAGCATCACAACTTTCATCCCATCTTAGAAGTGACTATGAAGATGCCTGGATCTTGGATTCCGGGGCAACTCAGCACATGACTTGTCGACGTGATTTTTTCTGGAATTTTCAAGATTGCCAACTTAATTCCATTTTTCTTGCTGATGATACAAAACATACTCCTTATGGAAAAGGAGTAGTAAAAGTTTTTCTCCCTGACATTGGAGAAAAAATGATTTCCAATGTATGGTATGTACCTAGTTTCAAGAAAAAATTTCTCTCTTTAGTCACGATTCGACAAGCAGGACATCAGGAGATTATGGAAGATGGTTTAGTGAAGATTAATTCAGTGAAACAGAACTTGAAAACAGTCATGACAGGTTATGAAGATGGAAAACTGTTACGGATGAAAGGGACAGTTATTCCAAGGCATTCTGATTTTGCAGGGGCAGTGACTATAGGTATTTCACCTATGAGACTATGGCATGTAAGATATGGACATTTGAATTTTGAGAGTCTTTCTCAATTGCAGAAACAAGGAATGGTTAAAGGACTTCCCACATTCAAAAGGGAAAATGCAAAATGTGAAGCTTTCATTTATGGCAAACAAAATCGAGAAAGTTTTCCAACAAGTTCATGGCGTGCAAACAGGCGACTACAACTAGTTCACAGTGATGTTTGTGGTCCACTACAAACTTCATTTGGTGGTTGCAAATATTTCTTACTATTCATTGATGATTTCAGCAGAATGACTTGGGTTTACTTCTTGAAGAACAAGTCAGAAGCATTTGATAAGTTTAAACTTTTTCGCCAACCTGTTGAAAATGAAGTCAAAGAAAAGATAGGTACTCTCAGGACGGATAATGGGGGAGAATTCACTTCAAATGAATTCAAAACTTATTGCAGTGAAAATGGCATAAGACGACATCTCACTAATGTTTACACTCCACAGCAAAATGGAGTAGTCGAAAGAATGAATCGCACTTTGTTAGGAATGGCGAGATCCATGTTAACATTCAAGAGGTTAAGTCCAACATATTGGGCAGAAGCAATACATACAGCTGTCTACTTAAGAAACAGATCTCCAACTGCTTCTTTAGACGGAATCACACCTTATGAAGCTTGGTTTGGTTTCAAACCTCGAGTTAAACATCTTAGAGTTTTTGGGTCAGTGTGTTATGCCTTAGTTCCAAAAGAAAAACGAACTAAGCTTGACTCAAGAAGTTTAAAATGCACAATGATTGGCTATTCTGATGAGAAGAAAGGGTATCATCTTTTGACCAATGGAAAATTCATTGTGAGCAGGGATGTTATTTTTGATGAAACAGAGAGTAAGAGTGCTGAAGAAATTGAAAATCTTCTTCACAAATTAGAAACTAAGGGAAGTAAAAGAAATGGAAAAATGCAAAGTCAACCAACTTCACCAAATTGGTATGAACTTGATTTTCCTTCCTCTGACGATGAGTCATCCAATCCATCTACATCAACAACATCATCTGGGTCTTCTAACAGTTCATCCGCATCTCCAAGCAGCAGCAGTTCTTCAGACAGTGAGTCTCCACATTCTTCACCTGAACAACGAACATCAGTTTATATTAATCCTCTTTACAATGATGGGGACTTTACAGAAGCACAAACAAGTGAGCACCAACTTCCGAAATGGGCAGTTCAACTTTTGAAAGATGTAAAGCCTGATGAACAGAATAAAACTGGCACCAGAAGGGCACATAGAAGTGAAGGAAATTTTGCCTTGATAGCAAATGATTTTACTGAACCTTCCACATACAAAGAGGCAGTAAAACATAAAGAATGGCAACAGGCTATGGTGGAAGAATATCAAGCAGTACTTGATAACAACACTTGGAAACTTGTTGATTGTCCAACAAATGTTAAACCCATAGGCTGTAAATGGGTTTACAGAATTAAGTATAATCAGAAGGGTGAACTTGACAAGTATAAAGCACGAATTGTCGCAAAAGGTTTTGCACAGCAGGAAGGCATTGATTATGAAGAAACTTTTGCTCCAACAGCTAAATGGAACACCATCCGATTAACACTTGCATCGGCCGCTCAAAAAGGATGGAAAGTTCATCAAATGGATGTAAAAAGTGCTTTTCTCAACGGGGATTTACAGGAGGAAGTGTATATGACCCAACCACCAGGTTTTGAAGTTGAAGGACAAGAACATAAAGTCTGCAAATTGATCAAGGCTTTATATGGGTTAAAACAAGCTCCCCGAGCTTGGTATGCAAAGATGGATGAATATCTTAAGACCTCTTTGATACTCAGCCTGAATCAAAGAAGGTTGATCTACAGTTAAAATTGTTGCAACAAAAATTAACTGAAGATGGTGATATTCTTGAATATCTCTCCAGACTTAAGAATATTAGGCAGGAAATTATTAATGCTGGTTTTCCCGCAATTGATGATAGCTTTATGGTCACAATTGTAATTGCTGGGCTTCCTTCTTCCTATACGCATTTTTTAGAGACTTTACAAGTAACTGGGAAATTAGAAAAACTAAAGTTTGATGAACTTTGTGAAATGTTGAGTCAACATGATAAAACTTTTGGGAAGAAGAAGCAAGTTGGTGAAGATGTTTTTCTCACAGAGGCCAGCACTAGTAAGTCATCAGCAGATAGTTCTCGAGGAAGAGGCAGAGGGAATCAGAATCAAGCAGCACATAATCGAGGTCGAAGCCAAAGCAGAGGCAACAATTTTAACAGAGGAGGACGAAATAATTTTCAAGGTAGAGGAAACAACCACGGAAGAGGCAATTTTCAAGGATGTTGTTAGAAAATCAGTTATGCAGAAGAAAATATAGATATTACATGATTTTACGACATCAAAGCTTCAATACCAGTGGCAAAACGAAATACCAAGCGGGCTCCAGCTTTTAGTGATCCTAACGAAGATGTAATGGCATAGCATAAGGCAATACAAATTTGGCGCAGATTCCTAGCCTTAGGCATGAATTTAAATTGTAGTCCGTTCCCTGGTGTAATAGACTAATGAATTTTTTGGCAGTGATGGTGTCCACATGTTGGTGGATTAATTTTGGCAGAGACAATGATGTGTTGTTGGATGTGTAGTGCGACTCTAATAATGAAGTCTTGCATGGTCCGACTCCTATAATTGCATCTGTAACATTTAGTGCAGAACGTGAATTCTTATTGCAAAAAAACTATAAAAAAAAAAATGACATTGTGAAACTTAATTGAGAAGCACGGCTTAAGTGTTTGTGTTTCCCCAAACAGGAACCTTATCTTGTGTGATATTCACCATTAATAGAGAAGACATGTCACTAGTATTCTTTCTCAAGTTGGCTTACCGCATTCAATCTATGTTGATCTTCTAAATGTGAAAGCCATGGCATGTGTGCCTTATAATAATGGATACCAAACCATGTTGTTATTTGTTTAGTTGATGGTCATATGTGAGTTGGTAAAGTCAAATGAGTTATTGGATGTTATTTATTTCTGCCATTAAATATCATCCAGGTAGTTGGTTTAGTCTTAGTGAAAAGGTGTATCATAATGTAAAAGTCTAGTCATTGGTGTCATTTTCAGCCATGTAGAATGTTTATAAAGCCCTGTAATTTTTAGTCAAGTCCTTTGGTATAGTGTCACTTTTTTGGTCTTTGAGATGTCATTTTCAGTAAGAAGGCATTCCTTGTAGGATGATGATGGTTATGTACTCGTTGATTTCATACTGTCATGATGATGGTGATGATGATGCTCATGGGGAGAATGTCTTGCATGTGTTTGTTGATCAGGTGGACATTATGTTGTCGCATTGAGGAGATAGTGTTTCTATCCACAATATGCCTTTACTGATAGTTATATTTATGGTGTTGCTATTATTCTCATATTATACTGATGATGATGATTATGCTATGTTGATGGTGATACTGATGGAGGGGTTGCTGTTCATATGTTATTATTTGCCTACATTATGTTGATGATTATGGTATGGTCTGTTTCTAGTGGTATTGATGGAGAGAGTGATGTTGCTCATAGTACCTTGTTACTAATGTGCATTTGTTGTTGTTGAGTTGAGTGTTACTACCATCGCTAATTCATAGGTTTCTATTATTGTTGATGACATGTAGATTTTGTTGTTCCTGCTTCAAGAGAGAAAGATCTTTGTACTGATTTATTGTTGCCTACGCATGTTGTATGTTGCCATGAGGAGTTTTATTGTTTGTTACTGCTTTGTGGTTTGACCCAGTATAAAATTTGTGGAGTGATGATATCATTGATGCGTGTTGGCCCTTTGCCATTGATGTCAAAGGGGGAGTGTTTACAGGATTTAGTTTTAGAGTTCAACATCAGATGAATGGTTCAACAGGGGTTGCCATCAATTCCAAAGGGGGATATTGTTGGCATTGATGTTGTATTGTAGGTACATTGATGATGTAGTTCATGTTGTAGGTGTTAAATGTGGTCTTGTTGGTTGGCATTGATGTCAACCTGGTCATGTGTTGGTATATGATCATGTTGCATTTTTCCTTGCATATGACGTGTGAGTGTGTGTTTGGATTTTGTCCATATGGTTGTGTTATTGGTAGTTTTATTGTTGCACTTGATTCTATATGGTTTGATGAGTTTATGGTTGTTGGTTACATTACCATGGTATAGTTATTCCTAACATTGATGTTTCCTTGGTTTTGGATTGTGTGAGTGGTCCAAGTTGACGCTTGGTATTGATATTGTAGGTATTGGTTTTACCATGGTATCAACCTATGGTATTGGCTTGAAGGTTACAATGGTATAGGGATTTATAGTATTGGCATTACCATGGTTTTGACCCATGGTATTGACTTAAATATTACCATGGTACATTGGTGCATGGTATTTCCATAACCATGGTCTTGACCCATGGTATTGACCTCGTTTTTACCATGGTATGGGTGTTCTTGGTATCAAATTAACCATAGTATTTTCCCATGGTACTTATTGGATATTATTGAGGATATTTTGATATATACTTTTGTAAGAATCTTTTATTGTGATCTTTGATCGATTATGGGTGTGAGGATTCTTGGTGAGAGAGTGAGTGTGTGCTACATTATTTTGTCTTGCATATTTCTTACCTGTAACTGTTGTTGGGTGCACATCAACTTATTATTTTCAGATTCAGATTAGAGTTGTTGTTGGTTTTCTCATGTTGAGAAGGTTTGAGAACCCAGTTTGAAATATTCTGAAATGTGGTTCGCATGGAAGAGTTGGAGGCATAGAGTCTACGTGCTTGCAGAGACTAGTGGACAATGATTAGAGGAGGAGAATCTTAATCCAATGGTGGTTGGATAGTCCAATGGTTTTTGGGTGAGGCTCAATGGTTATGGAGGCTTCCAGTAGATGTTTATCTACAGATTCATGTGAGTAGGTACTTCTTAGCTTATGGATGTCAACACATTGATGTAGGATTCAAGTCTTCCAGCTAGTGGGTGCTAGCTACTTTATGTAAAATTTGTTCAGCATAATAGAATTTTGAACAACAGCAGCAGCGGGAGGTATTTTTCCCTAGAGAGAGTTTTCCACCAGAAATAATAGTGTTCTCTTATGTGCATGCATTGATATTGATTATGGTGTTTTATGTTGTTTCTTATATGCTTTTTATTTATTGATGTCATGCTTGTTTCATAAGTTTGTTGATGGGTTATTGCTTTGGTAAAAAGAGACAAAGTTTATATAATTACAGTCACTACTGATTCACCCCCCCCGGAAACCTCACTAGTGAGGCCATTTCCATTAATGGTATCATCGACAAACTATTGATGAGAGGAACACTAATTATACCCAAATAGATTCAATCCCTTGATTTTCTTTTCAACAAAAATTGTTTTCACTGACCTTCCTAGCCTCTCTGTTGCGAGAATGAAGAGGAATGGGGATAGAGGATCATCTTGTCTGAGGCCACATGAGGGGTTGATATTGATAGAGGATGAATCATTAATTGAGATGTTAAGAAGGTTGTGTAGATAAGGGAATGGACCTAGGTAACCTAGGTAGAATAAAGATCGAAAGCAAGAAGAGTTTGATCAAGGTAAGACTAACTTAACTTATCAGAAGTTTTCAAGAGATTCAATTTAATAAGCTTACTTTCCTTCTTTGATTTGTGGAAGGGGTGGATGGCCATATGCGCCACCACAATACCATTTATAATGTTTCTACATCCACGTACCGCTACTGCTCTACAAAGATGAGACATGGCATGATGGATTTAACTCTATTGGGAATGACCTTGGAGATGATTCCGTAAATGATATTACAAAGAGTGATGGGTCGAAAGTCACTAGGATCCATTTCCTTTCCTTTATTTGGATCAAGCACTTGGAAGGTTGCATTTAGAGCTGGCAAAACATACTAATATTGACTTGATTCTACTACCATTACCCATATATCTTGGCTAAGGAAAGACCAACATGCTTGATAAAAAATTGCGGTAAATCCATTCGGTCCTTGAGAATTATTTTTCGGCATTTGGAAGATAGCTTGATCCACCTCCTCCATAGTGATGGGTTGTATTAGAGACTCATTTTGATTGGGCTTCACTATAGAGGGGATATTTTTGATAATCGAGTTGATAGCCTCACAATCCCAATCTCCTTGGGGTTCAGATGGTAGTGACTTGTAGTATCTTACCAATTCCACTTCTATGTCTTTGTGTTCTAGTAAATTTGAACCCTTGGAGCTCTTAAGAGAGAAGATTTTGTTCCTACTGTGATGGTTTATTATGCAATTTGAAAGAATATTGTGTTTCTCTTTACTTATTTTAACCATTGGATTCTATATTTTTGGCACCAAAGGATTTTCTCTTATATTCTTCTCTCCTCCAACTAGTTAATAAGGTTGATTCTTCTGATGCATGATCCTATGCCCTTCCCTCCAATATTATTTGTTGCTACAAGTTTGTTGTTCTTTCCTCCAATTGCTTCTTGGCCTAGAAAATGTTGTCGAACTATGTTTTATTCAGGACTTTAATATGGATTTTAATATCTTTAATTTCTGTTGGAAGGATCTCATTGTTGAGCTTACATTCAGTGGTTCTGAGGTCAACGTTTCTTTATATTTATCAAGGAATTTGGGATCTAGGAGCCAAAATATTTTGAAGTAGTCTTTGGATAGGCTTTGGTGTATATGCCCAAGTTGATCGACTAGTGATCCAATCCCCGACATGGGAGAATGGAAGCCTCTATGAAAAAAAAATCAACAGTTGTTTGAATACCAAGAAGTAGCCGAGGCAAGATGTTATTTGATGGGTTCCTCTACACTTATTATTCCAAGTAAAGATCTCATTGATCGTTTATAGATCCAATAATTTCAAATTTTGTATTAAGTGATATGAATGCAGGTCCATGCATCCTATACCATTGAGTATTATCCAGGGATTTAACAAAGTTGAAATCCCCTTAGACTATCCATTTGAGCTTAACCATAAGGTAATGAAGATTGCTTAACATACCTAGGAATCCATGTTTTTCTCTTAGGACATGTTGACCATATATTTTGGAGATGAAGCCTTCCTTCAATGAACCCATGGGTATATAACAAGCTATAAGGATTCTCGGGGCTAGCCAAAAATACGTTAGCTAAACTTCCTCAAGATTCCATATGATATCCAACCTTCTAGCCTACACATTAGCATCTATGCAATGTTATGGGCACTTTCGCAGCACTATGAAGTAATGGAGCATATTATTTCACTAACACATTTAGCTTCTTTGAGCATAATGATGTCTGGTTGATACAGATTGATCATGCATCTGAGAATTCATTGCTTGCCTTTGTAGTTGAGGCCTCTAAGGTTAAAAGATACAATTTTCATTAAGAAGAAGCATTGGTGGAGGAAAACACCTCCATCATCAAAGTGATTCAGCCATAACTTATTAGCATTTCTCCTAGTTGTTGTATGATCTGATTGTTGCTTCGATGACCTTTATGCCTTTATTCCTTATTTGGATTCGGTTAATCCTTATGGTTTTGTAGATTAATTCCAACACTAAAGGGGGAAGTACCTACTCTTATAGAAGTTGGTTGTATTTTGACATTAAGCATCTCTCGTTTAGTAATTTGTATCTAGTTCTCCAGAATAACTGAGAGGTCCTTTGCTTTCCATTCAGGTGCAATTACTTGTATATCTATAGAGTCCAAGTCCATTTCCTCTCCTCCTTTTGGTCCCTCCTGTAGAGACATTTTTGTGATTATAATTTCATTTTCCATGGTAGGATCTATTGTTGGTTTCTTTTCAGTTGCGAATGACTGTGGTTCCTTTATGGAGTCTTATGTAGGTTGTTTAATACATGATTTTGATGTACCTTTTGTCTCCTCCTCTTTCTCTTTACCTACATCCCCTATCTTGGTGTTGGCCAAGGCATCAAAGCTATTTTGAGTAGAAACCCCAAGATCTAGATCTTGTGTGTTATGTGATCATGGATGTTTCCTTCTAAATTCTAGTTAGATGAATCCTTCGTTGTTTGTCCAAGGCTATTCGCCTTGAGGGAGCTCAGGTTGAAGAAGGGGAAAATATCTAACAAGGTGCCCATCTTCATGACATCTCCAACATTTGAAAGGAATGTGTTTGTAGTCTAATGGTTGCTTCCATAGTTCATCATGATAATAGATATCAATGGATGTTGGGGGAGGTTGATAGATATCCATGTACACACAAATTTGAGCATATGAAGTGTATTACCTTGTCTAGTTACCTATGGGGTCTTGACATAATGGCCCAATGTATTATTGAGGCCATTGAGGGTTTCCTCCTCCCAAAATTCCCTTGGGAGGAAGAATAAGCAAATCCATACTAAAGTTGCCGTAATTTTTTCTTTGTTAGGGCTAAACCTTTCCATCCAGAAGTAGAGGAAGAGCTTCGTTGAGTTCAAAAAATATGAGCTTCCATTAATAATATGTGTATAATCCTCTAGATTGGAAAAAATAACAATGAAAAATCCTTTGGCATCGAGCATTAGGTCGATTTGCAACTTTCACTTCCATTTGTTTTGGATCAAATTGACGAGAGCTTTCTTCATTGGCCAAAACCCAGGAATTTCACAATGAGAGCGTCATATTGCATTATTTTTTGGATTTGATCTCATATTTGGGCACATTTTCTCACTTGGGTGGGCATTACTTGGATCTGTGGGGCTGCTAAGCTACTCTCGTTGGTGGTTCCATGGTAAGTCCATAGGATCAATCATTATCCCCTGGTCTCAGGCTGAATTGAATCCCACTGGTGCCATCCTCTGACAAGCTAGTGTGTTGCATCACTTGTAGTAATATTGTGATAGGAACAAAATGTTTATATATACACATTTATTATTGAAAACGGAAAAAAAAAAAAAAAAAAAAAACAAAAACTATTAATATTTTTAAATATTATTTCATGTATGAGTTAAAACATATTTTCAGTGATAGAAATTCATATATATATATATATATATATATATAATTATTTGGTTAGTATAATAAATAGTTGAGGTATGTTTCCATGATATGGGGCTTGATCGAGATATACTCCACTTATCTATCTTTCATAGGAGTTAATCAAGAATGCAATAAAATAATCTACAATTCTTTTGTATTGTTTTATAAATTTTTAATATAATAATGATTAAAGTATTATAAATAATTAAAATATGATAAATTTCTTAATATATATTTTTTAATTAATAAATTTTTAATTATTATTTATTTATTTTAAAATAATTATATTTTATTTATTTTTATTTTAAAATTATCTTTTATATTTACTTTTTAGCGCTTATAAACATAATAATAATTAAAAACTAATTTACATCTAAACTAATTTACATCTATTTTAAGCATTGAGACTTTATGAAAAGGTGAAAGTCAAGATTAGAACCTAAGGTATTTTAGAAAGCTTTAGAAGTGACATTGGCGTCAAGTGCCTTTTATCCCTGCTCTTTTTGGTTTATATATTGATAAATTGGAAGAGTGGCTAAATTTGCGAAGTGAAGATGGTGTTCGGTTGGGGGAGTTTGTGATAAATCTTCTTTTATATGTTGATGATATTGTATTGATTTCTAAATCGGCCCATGGATTGCAAATGCACTTATATGCCCTTGATCATTTTTGTAAAGCGGTGGGGATGCAAGTCAATACTAGCAAGACCAAAATAATGATTTTCTCTAATAAAAGGAAGCAAAGCCATCATACTTTCTTCTTTGAAGACAACATTCTTGAAGAAGTAAGTGAGTACAAGTACCTCAGGATTGATTTCAACAACAAACTCAATTGGGAGGACTACAGAAAGAAGAGAATTTTAGGAGGGTGGAAAGCATTATATGCTCTTCAAAACAGATGTAGAGCGGCAGAGTTATGGGATTGGAAAACGATTAAAGTTTTTTTTGGACTCCTAGTTTGTCCAATGATGTTATATGGGTGTGAATTGTGGGCTAGCAACACCCTGGTCTTAAAATGGAAACAAATTGAGAAAATCCAAAAACGCTTCATCATGAGCAAGTTCAAAATAAAAAGTTCAGTACCTTATGAGATAATGTTGAGTGAAACAGGAGCAACTCCCATTGAAGCAATTGCTATGGAGAGGCTCATAAGATATCTAAAAAGAATTGAGCAAATGAGAGTAGGTAGATGGCCTAATGTTATCTTCAATGAAGGCATGACTGAAAGAAAGAAAAAATGGATGAAACAAAACTACACATGGATGCAAAAATGGAATATCTACCTCAATGCCTCTCCCACAAATAGCAAGGAGCTACAGGATTTTGTTATGGAGAAGTTTAGTTAAAAGGTATGGGGAAAAGAATTAGGTAGAAAGAAGTACTACATTGAGGAATTCAACCCTACTTGTTATCTACAACAAAAAGAGTTCATTGGAGCTAGCATTTCATGGAGGCAAAAGGTTATTATTGCTCAATTAAGGACCAACTCGCATCAACTTCGATGTGAAACAAGAAAGTGGAAAAGGCCTAAAGAAGCTTGGGAAGAACGAGTGTGTACGTTTTGCAAGTCTGGGGCAGTGGAATCCGAAAAACATTTCATTTTTGAATGTGATGCATTCAAAGACATCAAAGAAAGTTATGACAACATGTTAGCATCAGTTTCTTGGCATTGTCTTTTTAGCGAGGAGATTGTTGGAAGGTTGGGCCAACTCATCATCAATTTGAATCGGAAAAGGATTGAATTGCAAAAAGAGAAAAACAAGGAACTAATGGTCTCATAGACTATTTTTAGTCTCCTAGACCTTAAAATATTATTTCATTTCAAATCTTTCAAGGTGAAAACCTCCTTTTTTAGTGCAAAATTTGAGGAAAAGTTTGCACCCCGAGGGCTTGATAGATGCAGAGTTAAGATGGATCTAGACTAGTTTTTAACTTAGACAAAAACATTTGATGTGTATGCATCTATCTATCTTAAATACTTGTTATTTTTCCTTTTATTAAAATTTTCTTCCAAGAAAAACATGTATATATATATATATATATATATATATATATATATATATATATCCTTTATACAAATGAAATATTTATTAATTCTTACTTATTGTTTTTTATTTGAATAAAATTTAACTCACACAAAAATGTTTTAAACTATAATATCAATTTACTTAGTTTATATATATGAAATGCAAATTATTTTTTTACTTTTGTTAAATTTTATGTCACACAAGCAATTCACTTAATTTTTTCAGCGTTTTAGTTTGTTCGCGCTTAATTTTCTTTTGTAGTCAATAATATAATTGTATATATGTGTTTTTAAATAAAAAAGTTTAATTGAGCCAAAATTAATTATTATTATTATTATTATTATTAATTGTCCAAGGCTTCTTATTTCAAGTTCTCAAGGTGGATGAGAATTTGTTGACTTCTTTTTTTTAATTGACAGCCTAGATTGATTCTCAAGGGAATATGCTCAGCCGTATGCTTAGTCTTAATGCTTATCAATGGTTGTAGTGTGTTACAGAGTTTATTAAGTTGCACTGACTTTTAATAAATTTAAAAAACTAGGGATTTGAGATTATTCCAATTTTAATATGTTCATATTTTAATTAGATGGGGAAATTAATATATAAGCAAATTTTATTTAGCAAAATGGTGCATTTTACAATAAGATGTATAATTCCTTTTTTTTCTCAAATTAAATTAGATTCGTGCCACATGTCTTCCCGCCCACAAATTTCCTATGGATTTGAGATTATTCCAATTCTAATAAGTTCATATTCTAATTAGATGTGGAAATTGATATATGAGCAAATTTTATTTAGCAAAATGGCCCATTTTACAATAAGATGTGTAATTCTTTTCTTTTTTCCCAAGTTAGAGTTGACTCATTACTTTTTTATACACAATTAATGAGGTAAATGTGTACATTGATAAGACATCTTCGTGTTGCAATAGTTTTTATGTTGCAATAATTTTTTTGGTTATATTTATAAAGACTTCGGCTATATCAACCACATTAATATCTTTAATGTGGTTGTACTAATTTATTAATGTAACGTTACATGACAACATCTCCCTTATATACTAAACTATAAAGCACTTTAAGTACAACCGGTCTAGATCAATCTTAACCATGGATCTACCAAACCCCCATAGGGATCAAATATCTTGAGATACAAACATATTTTAGAGTAAAAAAAAAATTGATCCATTGAAATATTTTATTTATAATTCACATTCTCCACATTAAAATGTTAAAATATATCCTCTCTTATTTTTTTCATGTATGCATACATTTAATTATTTTATTATTAATATTTTTCTGAAATATTACCTATCAAATCCATATTAAGCATTGGAAAAATTACAAATATCCCTTATACATTGAATTAAAAAGCAACTATTAATGGAATCAGTATTCTCTCTATTTTTTTCTCTTATATGTTTTGTGTTAAAACCTTTTACTAAACTTGCGTATTGAAATATTTTATTTATAAAGTACGTTAAATTTTTCTTTGTTATTATAAACTCCATATTAAAAATAAAATAAATTACACATCTTCTTAGTGAAAATATAAGAATTTTTTTAATTAAAATTGTTTTATTTTCTTCTTTGTTATTCATATATTTTTATTTTAAAATATAGAATGAATTACACATCATGTAATATCAATAATACTATTTCCTTTCATGTAGTGAAGAAATTACATTTCTTCGTAGTAAAAGTAAATTAACTTTTTTTACTCGTCTCAATATTAAGTAGTGAGGAAAATACATTTATTGCTCATACTAAAAGGTTATTTTTTTATTTTTTATTTTTTATTTTACTCTCTGTAACTTTATATCTTTATAAAGTTATGTAAAATTAAAGTGCAAATTAAAGTATTTTAATTATGGCTGACATTAATTTCTTTTGTTATTGTTATTTTTAATTTGATAATTTAAATTATTATTTTACTATTTTTAAATGTAACATTATGTGAAAGCATCTCTCCCATACTAAGTTGTAAAATATCTCTAAAAAAATAATAAAATACTACATATAAACTCTAAACACTAAACTCTTTAGTGCTTGACATTTGTTATATTCTAACCCTTCATTTTCATTATCCGAAGAGGACAATGCCATCTATTTGAAAATATGTCTGTAGCACCCAATAAAATATCATGAATTTTATAATCAGTTGTTGGGTTTTAACAAGAAGATTATATATATATATATAAAAGAAATAGATAGTTTATATTAATTCACCTAGAATACAAGTAAGAACTCTTATGTTCGACACAATTTTTCTTCAGCTTATCACTGTAAACTCTATAATCACCTGGTCTTTTACATGAAAATGTCTTACATCATTAGTTTATATATCTGCCAGAAAACACCACAAAGCTTAGCGAAAAGACATGTCATTCAGGAAATTTTAATATGTCGGGCAACTCACTTCCAATCCTTCGTGGTCGCCAATTACATGCTCCATCATCGCCATGTCCAGCTATTGCAGCGAAGGGTCTTCCACGAGATGGGCCTAAGAGCTTCTGAGGGGGCTTCTTTCAAAAATACTTGCAGGAGTGGGGTTCGAAAGTCCAAACACATATTTCAAAACTCCCACAGTCGCATTCTCCACTGTGACCTCATTATTATTAACCTTAAGGCGCAAGTTGTCCACTTTCTTTGTAATATTTTCCATCAAGAGTTGAGAGCACTCAAAATCTTTCCTCAAATCGATAATCTGTTGAGTGAGCAGGGAAAAATGCAACCTCGTCTCCAAGTTAATCTGCTCTCCTAGCTTGGACATCATGGTCATAATTGCTTCCATCAACAACAACAGATGAGATTGGCCTCTGTTGGCGCTGCTATCTTGACCCGAGGTATCCATGGCACCAGGATGTGAATCATAAACACAACATACATAATTCTTAGTCCAAACATATGTTGTATAATTCTATAAGCTATCCTCCCACCTGTTAGCCTCCATTGCTTCGCAATTAATGCCTCCAACTGACCTCTGCAACAACATTCCTCTATATCCATGCTCATAGTCCTTCATTGCATTTCTCGTTACAATCATATTGTAGCCTATTGAAGATGCAGACGCTTTGGCTTACTTATTCCTTTGCCCCAATTTATTGGCAATTGTCTCTATCTTCCAACTATCACATAACAGGACATTCTTTCACATGCCTTCAGACATGGATGGCTTTTCCCTGTTTGGAATTTCATGCAAGACCCAATTCACTTGTCTCATCGATGGTCCATTATTTATAATCTCCATAATTGTGTTGACGACCTTAATAGTCCCACCTGATCCAACTTTTAATGAGCCTTAGTATGTATATTAACAACAACATAATTATTATGGGATAGGGATTGTCAAGGTATCACAATCCTGGAAAAGGGCCCCATCCCCAAGTCCCACTCCCTTATTGGCCTACACATCGGCTAATGAATTGTTGTCCCTTTTAACATGATAGAAAAAAACGCGTCATTTTTTATATCAACAACCACAACCTTGAAATTAATGGAGGTTGAGTATTCCCTAGATGGCTTTTAGAATTATGAAAATTTTGAATTGTTATCATGGAGTATAAAAAAAAAATGATATGACACATCCCTTTGTCCATAGCAATCCTTAGCCCTTACCACAACGCTAGGGCTTTAGCTTGATTATTTGTTGTCCTACCCAGTCCCCATGCAAATTTCAACATTATTTCTCCTTTGAGGTTGTAAATGACCCCTCCCGCTCCAACCTCCCCCATATGTTTATTATTAGTAATATAGCAATAAATTTTATTTATGAAAAATAACCTAAATGTCTTATAATTTTAATTTAGATAGTAGAGTTTTTACTTATCTAAGAGACAAAAAAATAAAATATAACTAAAAATAACAACAAGGTAGGTTTGCCTGCAAAGTGATCTAAAAGTAAAAAATGTTTTATCATAGACCATAATTAACCGCCAGGAGAATCCATATGGGTGGGGGGTGGAGTTTATTCGTCGTCCTCGCATTTGTGGAAGTGTAGATTGATAAGTTTCTTGACCAGTACCGATTTTTTTTATATCTCATTTGTTGACATGTTATTGCAAAGCATCTATGCATAGGAGTATTTCCTCTTAGGCTTCACTCCCCTCCACTAGGACATTTCTTGTCATAATCTTCATTTGTCAGTATAAATTAATTGTTTCCATGAATTAGGTTTGTCTGGGTTGTGTGTTTCCTACGTCGGAAATCCACTGCCAAACATTCTCCTCCACTTCTATATTTGATAGGTATTAGGAACTTGTGTTCGACACATGCCTCTCTTTCTACTAAGTCCATCTCTTCTAGATCATACTGGGAGGTACATTCCCAATATCGACGAGCAAAAGCCTCGGAAATGGCCTAGGCTTTAGTGTGAGGAGGCTCCTCTCTTCTATCACAATTGCAACCTGAGAATGAATGTTGTCAATGCTCAAGAAAAATTGCAATAGGAGAAATAGAAGCGAATGTGACAAAGGGAAAGGTGAGTAAGGTAGAGAGAGACCAAGGCTACCAGACACACAATAGAGAATCACAATAGAAAAGGTAGTAGGAGATGAGTGAGGTCTAAGACTAGGCCAGGGATATGAGTAGGTAAGCCGAGAGGAGACTATTCTGGAAAGGAAAAAACTAAAGGAAGACAAGAACCAAAGAAAGGAGGATAAAAAAATCTTCCCTAAAGACTAGTGAAATAAGTGGAAAACATGAAAAAGCTAGCATGAATGGAAGCAACTTACCCAAATTATACATTAGGGGTGGTAACCAACAGCGAGTGTGGGTCCTTTGTGCATTCCAAGCCATGAGTGTATCAGTGTTTGGATCATTAATGTTGCACTGCAACCATTTTTGATGAATTTATATTTGAACACAGTTGAAATCATCACAAAAATGGAGGATAAACGTTGATAAGATCAACCTTAACAACTTTCAACAACTATGTAACATATGTGAAATTGTCCCCGATGGGGGTGGTATTTCTGTTAATGTTTTCTGCCAGGCAACATGATTAGCATGGCACACAAGGTGGTGGCCCTTGGTTTGAGAGCCATGCTCTCCACTTGGCATCATGTGTTCCTCGTGTGACCTCCACACCATTTACAAGCCCTGGATCACCTACTCCTATCTTGTCGATTTAAATGCATGTAGGTGGTTGCATTTGGATCTGAGTACGAAATTATTTTTGGCACCAGGTTTCTTCTCTTAATGCCTAAGATGGGTAAGCTCTCTCATGGAGGATTGTTCGCGAGCGGAAGATTTCGTGACACACAGGGAGAGGTCATTCATGAACATATGATTCTTGAGTTTATTGGGTTGGTTAAGGAATGTGTCTCATTGTACATCTGCCTTACCATGACTATCACTCGCACTAGTTATTTCACTCAACGACTCTGACCTGCAAAGACAACAGGGAAAGTTATGCAGAGATTTTGGCAACTAGCTCTTGGGATAATCTATTTAGCGAAGGGTTTGTCGAAAAGCTGGGAGCATTTATTGTGAGACTTGAGAGGAAAAAAATTGAATACATCAACCAAATGAAGAAACAATCTGTCCTATAACCTATTGTTAACATCGTAGACATTAAAATGATTTTTATTCTTTTAATCACATCAATATGAAAAATATTAATTAAATGAAATGAAAAATAAATAACTTCAGCGCCCCACTGAAAAATCATGCGGAATGAAATCCAACCATCCCTACAATAAATACTTTAATTAAACCGGGTCGAAAACGGGTTCACTCCAATAAAAGTGATAACGTTTGGGACGATTATGGAGATGTCATCCCATGTGGCATAACGTAAATGTTGCCACCTACTCATTTTTAAAGTTGGTGTGAGATCTTCATTATTGTATAAAAGTGAATCACTAAAACATTCCTGAGTAATGATATTTGAAAAAAAAAATATAATATTTATTATAATTAATGATATTTAAAAATATATAATTAATTAATTATAATTAATTTAAAGATAATATTGGTTTAGTTTAATAAATAAATTTATATTATATTACAAAAATATTTATACTATATTAGTTTTTAATGTAAAATTGGTTTCAATATTTTATTAAAAAAAACTTTTTAATATATTTCGAGTATGTAAATTTACTCATTTTAAATTACAAATTTTCCCCGAAATTATCTTAAAAAAATAATTGAAAATAAAATTAATTAAATATTTTTTAGACTACACTAATTACTATGTACAATAAATATAAATAATTTGGAAAATAACATTATATATTAATTACTATGTACCATAAATACAAATGGTTTGTAATTAAATTCAACAATTCCATTTTCTCATTTAGGTAAAATATTGAATAGACAATTTTTATGGGTTTTATTTTTTAATTTACAAAAAAATAATTTGAAAAATATAAATTTGAAAACAAATGTAAAAATAACATATGTACAATTTGTATAGCTCTCATTATATCAATCTATACTCTAATCTAATGACAGGACATGTGTACTATAATATGAATATTATATAAATAAAAATTATCATCATTCAATATTAAATAAATAATTATTAACTTGTTATCATTCTCTTCAATATATATATAAAACCTTTATCTATTAAAAAAATATTTAATTATATTTAAAAAATATTAAACAAATATTCATAAAACTCATTTTACAATTTTATTATTGTTTAAAATACATAAAACACATCATAATATTAAAATATTTTATTACACTAAATGATAAACGAGACAAATATTTGTTACTGTTTGACTACATATTAATTGCGCGTTAATTTTAACATGTACATGCTTTTCTATATTGAATTGTTTTGATTGATTTTTAATTGTGATTATTTAGGTTACATATGATTAGCTTTTCAACTTAAGGTCTCATTTTGGAGTTGTTAGTAAACTTCTTGGAATTAACGAAGTACTTCAACGCTGACATATATTTCAATTTTTTTTACGTACAGGAATTATTTTTTGAGATGGATTGATTGGATCCAATATTTTTACGTATAGTAATTATTTTTGACATGGATTGATTGGATTAAGGATGTAGGTTATTTTTTAAAGCTCGACGACACTGTGTTCTTTAGCTCTGGCTCATCCTTAATGGAAGCCTTCCTGTGTGAGAAAAATGAGTAAGTGACCGGTAAAAAGATGGACTCTGTGATGGAAGGAGAATGGCATCATATTAATTGAAGTTATTAATAGTAATAATTAAATTTTAAAATATTAGTAATAGTATTGTTTTAATAATTTTTATGTTTTGTAATTTTAAAAATGTGAAAAAATATTTTTTTTTATTTGAAATTACACTTTAAAAAAAAATTAGTGACGTAAGTTTGGGATATATGCTAACTTAAAGTGTGAGTAATGATATTTGTTAAATTATATTAAAAAATCAAAATCAAAACATTTTTTTTTTTTTTCAAAGAGAAATCATCATATGGCCGAAGCCCGCAGATTTTTACAATATGGCCGAAGCCAGCAGAATTTTTACGGCATAGCCGTTACAAATATCGCCGTAGTGAGGGGGGCCTCAGTGAACGCCGCCGCAGGAATCGAACACGGCTGGGGGGTGCGAAAGCCATCCGCACCAGCCATCATATCATGCACGTCATGTGCCAAAATCAAAACATAGTGATTTAGACTTTCACAAGGTGGATGCATATAATTAATCTATTGTTATGTCATTGTAAATGACATATAGCATCTATAACGAAGGATTAGTTTGTGTATTACAATTTTTTTTGGTTTTTTCAAAGTCGACTTTAGTTTTATATAAAAAAATTAGGTTGTCGTCATTACGCGGCCGCATCCTCGTTGTAAAAATCGAGAAATGACAATAACACAATCAATTATCTCATATACGGATCCTTGTACTTTGAACACGATTTGGTGAGGATTATTGGACAAGTCTTTCTCCATTACTTTACAAGAGGTGGAGCAAATCAAAAAGAGCCTAGGAGGTAGCTAAAACATTCTTATATAATAATTGCAATGCACGTGTGTTTCTATGTCTAGAATAATAATAAGAAGATGCTTGAATCATGCATCTCAAGTTTGCAATGTTTTCTAACCTTAAGTGGAATATGTCATTTTCAATGATTTTGTTGGCTATCAATAGAAACTTGCCGTTGCATACATCTTTTGTAGGAAAGCGTTGATTTTGCATGTCTGTAGTGATACTTAATGTGATTATTTCCAAATCTTTTTCAATTTTCAACCATTGCCTTCAATTCTTTTGTGAATATATTTGTCAATTGAAGTGGACTTTATTAAGGATTTATAGAACTTAATTTCATTTTCATTATATGTTATAAGTTCTTTTATTCTCATCTTGCATCATAAGAAGATTTTGCCATTTGTGTCTGTCAAGTTGTGATCAAAATCGAAGGCCATCCGTGGAGTGCCATACACCGCGGAGACCATTTTAAATCTGCAAACCTTGATGACTTTGGCCATCGATAATGAATTTGGGATCGAAAGACAAAATGTAAAAATGTAATTAAAATAAAGTGCATTGAATTCTCATCAATTTAAATCTCTAAATCTGACCAAATCATAACTGCCGAGAATGGATTTGCATCCGAAGGTAGATTGTAAAAGATGAAATTAAAATAAGTATTCTTTTGTGGGAGCAGATTCGACAACCGAGTTTGGTGACACATAGCACGGTCGAATCACAACAACTATTCTCTAGCTTCCAAGGCATCTTCGTCTGTTTAACTAGGTGCAGTTTCCCAGACGTAATACTCAAAAGCGTTGATTATTGGACCAAGGATGGAGTTAGAGGCCTTCAATAGATTAAATTGGATATGAATTGTATCTTATATGTGACGTCTTAGAATAACCCACTCATGTAGGAAATAGTCATACTCATACTCAATGAATTTAAAAGAGGCGTGGTTTGTCAGTTTCAAGTACATTGATTTAAAGCAATTTCTTTCGTGTATAATGGTCCTTCAAGTGGTTTGCACGTTCCCAAAGCTTTAGTATCACTGGTGTACGATGTCTAGGATTACAAATTTTATTTTTTCTTATATAATTTTATATATGCAACATGGTTTGAATCTAGCTCTATAAGCTTGCTTGAAGTTGGGGATTTAAAACTAACTTATAGATATTTATTCTCATATCTATAAAGTAGATAGGATACTTTAGATTTTTCTAAAAAATGAATTTACTCTTAACTATGTTTTAAACATGAATAGTATTGGCAAATGAATTTACTCTTAACTATGTTTTAAACATGGATAGTATTGGGACGTGGAATTAAGCACTTTGGTGGAAACACAAATTACGAACGTTAAATGGTTTAATTGGGAATGGTTTAACTATAATAACAATTATTAGCATTCTTCCTCTATCACAATTGATAAGTACAATTAACGAAACATGGAAATTGTATCATAGGATAACAACAATGTCATACAATTTATATTTTTTAGTTAATTAATCCATTTTCATTTTGTTATTTTTATTATTTAATAATTAAAAACTAATTAATTATTTAATTCTAATATGACATTTATTTTAAATTAGAGAAAAAATGATTTGTTATTGTGTTTAAATATTAATTAATTTATTAACATTTTATTAGTTAAAGTATATCTTACTTAATTTTAAAATATTTATTATTTTATATTTGTTAGTTTTAATATTTTATAAAAAGTTAATTAATTTGATTAGTTGATGGACTAAGACATTGTGATCTAAAAATATTTAAAATCATCAAAATAATGTGTGGTGATACTTAATAAATTTTTAATAAAACTTTTTTATTTTAAATAATTTCATGTTTACACATATCATTTTAAATAAATTAATTAAATACACACAATTTATATATACAAATAAATGATAACAAAGACATTGTGATCTAAAAATATTTAAAATCATCAAAATAATGTGTGGTGATACTTAATAAATTTTTAATAAAACTTTTTTATTTTAAATAATTTCATGTTCACACATATCATTTTAAATAAATTAATTAAATACACACAATTTATATATACAAATAAATGATAACATACCGACACATAACTCTTATTAATTTAAATTAGGAATCTATCAATAAATAACATAAAAATATACTTAGAAACTCTTAACAACACACTCAAATCTCAAGACATATTTGATATTGGAATTATGATATCTTGTTAAGTGAAAGAGGGACTGCTCTTATTGAATCAAGTGCTAATTGCTATGGTGCGAATCATAAGGTATTTAAAAAAAATTGAGCAAATGGAAGAGGATAGATGGCCTAAGGTTGTCTTTAATGATAGATTGTGCAAGAGCAAAAAAAAACTTGGATGCAGCAAAATAACAAATGGTTTAGTAAATGGGGTATTTGCTTGAACGGGTGTCCCATAAACAGTGAAGAGATAAAAGCTTTTGTTATGGAAAAGTTCCACAAACATACTTGGGATAAGGAGCTAGGAAGAAAGAAAAATTACTATATTGAAGTGTTTAATCCCACTCATAATTATCAATCAAAAGCATACATAGAGGCCAATATCTCTTGGAGAGCCAAAATTCTTATTGCTCAGTTAAGGACTAATTCTCATCAACTCCATTGTGAAACAGGGGCTGGAAAAGGCCAAAGGAAGTGTGGGAGGAAAGGGTATGCATTTTTTATTCTTCGGGAAAAGTGGAAACAGAAAAACATTTCATTTTAGATTGTGAGGCCTTCAAAAACAACAAAGAAAGTTATGCAAATATGCTGGCAGCTAGCTCTTGGGATAATCTATTTAGCGAGGGGTTTGTCGAGAAGGTGGGAGCATTTATTGTGAAATTTCGCAGAAAAATGACCGAATACATCAAGCAAATGAAGAAGCAATCTATTCCATAAGTTATCTTTAGCCTCATAGACATTAAAATAATTTCTTTCTTCTTTCTTTTTGTTAAAGTTTTCTCAGAAAAGTCTGAACCCTTTGATCTGCCTTTTCTTAATGATACCTGGGTGTAAATATGAAACACACACAGACCAATGACTTTCCTGACTGGTTGTCTTTTTACGGTTGTCTTTATTTTTCTTATAATCTCTCCAAAGTGAGAATGAAAATTACTGACTTGTCTTTCAAATTAATAATGGAAAATATTGATATTTGTTGAGTTTTATATAAAAATAGACCAAACATATTTCTCTCCCCAAACTAAGAATGAAAATTACTCGTTTGTCTTTCAAATTAATAATGGAAAATATTGACATCTGTTGAGTTTTATATAAAAATAGACCATACATTTATTTATTTATTTTCCGAAGGTGGCAAAACCTATCAAACTCAGGTGTCAAACCAACAGTGAGGACAGCCATCTCTGGCTGCTATCCGCGAATGTCGGTTTGACTCATCACTGTTATCAAGGAAAACCACGCCACCTGTAATAACCCGCTGGTGGTCCGTAAGGGAGCAGGCTTTCACTCCTGCCAGATGCCTCTAGGTCTTGGGCCGTTAACCTGTTTCCTTACGTCCGAGGAAGACGAGCTCTTAGCCAAGCAGAAGTAGTTTTACGGCATACTCCAGGCCGTACCATACATTTATTTATATATATATAGGATACCAACATTTAACCTTAAATACCATAAAATATTATTATAATATTTATTCCGACATAAATGACGTGACGTGTACAATATTAATATATGGTATCAATCGTCGCTATCACATACCAAAAACCAGCTTGAAAGGCCATTGTTTTATGTTTCGTTAACGGTGCTATTCAGGGTTGTTAAAAGTTACTTTGCATTGAAAAACACAACATTTTTGGGGCGGGAAATAGTTCTTGGAAGAGATTGATTGACTTACGTGAATCAAGGATCGTGATAAGTAAATAGGATAGTTGGAAAGGGCATAGTGTAATGAGGCGGAGGAATTTTTTAGAAAGTTATGGAAATTCTGGTTATAATTAGAGAAAATCTGGCAATGATTTTTGTAAATCCAAATTATAGTTGTTAAACTTCAAAATTTTAGGTGTCTTAGACATTTTTGATGGCGCTAAATCTAATTCTACCATCAAAAACATAATTCAAACACTGTCTCTACAAGATTTTTTGAAATTTTTTTGCCCAGATTCCGACCACATTTGATGCTTTGGCATTTCTCGGCCTTGTTAGACTACTCCGAAAGTGAAATGGATATTTTAATTTAATGGTTGGTAAATAAAATGGATATATTAAAGAGTAAATAACGTAAAAAAAAATTCTCAATAGTTTTTATTTAAAAGTTATATATATATATATATATATATATATATATATACACCCCAAGGATTAGCTTAGTTGGTTAAAATCGATGCCTTGCCATCAGGAGGGCACAGGGTCCAATCTCCTTGAAGCCTTAGTGGGCTGCTATATATATATATATTTAAAATAAATAAATATAAATTAATAAATTTGTCATTATTATTATAAAATAAAATATTTTCATGAGTAAACTTTCTTTTAAAACATAAAAAAATATTTTTTTCTAATTAAATTATATCATTATTTTGATGGTCTAATTTATTGAAATTTACATAAATATAAAATTTTAAATAAAATAACAATATTAATATTATAAACTGAAAGATTTTTTACAATTAAATATTACATATGAACAAATATTTGCTATTAAATTGTTTACTAAATCTTAATTTTAAAAAAATTGTTACATTACTAACATTTTTAACTTTATAAACTAGTAAAACAATAATAATATTAAAAAAAAAAAAGTTTTTAGAATATATAAATAAAATTTATTGAATGTTTTTAGAAGATATAAATAAAATTTATTAAATTTTTTTAGAGTATATAAATCAAATTTAAAAAACTTTGAGAAGAATTTTTATTTTTTTAAATTTTGTAAGCCAATTTAATTTTAATAAATTTTAATTATCATATTATTATATCTCTAATGGGGTGGCACATGATCGAATGGAAGCCCAAGATATGGGTGTTAATGTGAACACCATGAGTCATTAATGAATCAGAATTGTGTTTGGTAAGTTTCACCTCGCGTTTCGCGGACGAAGGTTCTAGCGAAAGTCTTGAGTATAAATGGTTTAGACTTGAAGGTAGAACTCAATTGTAGGTGTTCGAAGATGAAAGATATGATTGTTGGGGGTGTAGTCTTTCTAGGTGTGAAGGGAGGCTCTAGGTAAGCCATTCCCTACTCTTGGTGTAATGTTGATTATTGTGAGCAATGTGTGGGGGAAGGTTGGAGTGGTACTGGATCATAATGCAGAACACCATATGGGACCCTGGTTCGAGGTGGCTTGCTGAGAACAGGGACAATTATAGACTAGTGAGGCGTGTGGGGGTGCACGAAGTTGGGATTGTCATCAACCTAGGTTTTGGGACAACATCCCCTGCACTCGTGCAGGTAATTTCGTTTAGTTTGCTCATTGTTGGTTTCAGTTATTGGTCTACTCTTTTTGGGTTGGGCCCTATTGTGGGTTCTGATGTGGGTGAAGGAGTCTCTTCAGACTGTTGTTTATCTTGGCAACCTCTGCACAGTGGTCGCACATTTCACTTGGTTTCATTGGATCCATTTTCTTGTTGTTTTAATTTTAAATCTTGGTTTTGGTCGTCCTATGTTCCTAGAGGGAAGTGTGGGAAGTGTAATGAATCTTGGGGTCATGCTGGGGTGGTCAATTTGATAATTAAAATCCCCATGAGGTGGCTGAGTTATTCGGTGGTGGTCTTTTGTCTACGAAGGGGCGTCGTGGGGACGAGTTGGTAGTAGAAGGCATCTTTATCCTCATGGCTATAGTCGGCAGCAGTTGGCTCGGCAGGAGAGTCTATGGGCAGGTGAGTGAGTGGTGATTTTGTTATTGGAGGGATGACCACGCATAACAACATTGGTGGTTGACTTTCTTTGCACTTATGAAGCACACATTTTGGGCAGCTAGGGAAACTCTGGATTATGGGTCTTTAGTGTGGGGCGTGAGCATGTCATCAATTGAAGACCCTTTGACTTAGGGGCATTTCACCTATATAGGAAACCAAGGATTTGACTAGCAGAGGTGGTGTGGGCCAAGTGAAGCTCTCATCAGAAGGTGGATGCTTCGTCAGTAAGGTCGGGCTCGAAGAGGGGCAGGCCCCTATGGACAGGGGGCGATGCATCATGTGGACCCGTAAGATGATGGAGAGGACTTGGAGCAGCAACGTACTATCTCCCTTGGGCATGTGGTCCTGCCTCCACCCTTCAATTTCCTGGAAGCCCAAATCTTTCAAGTGATTGTGGTTGTATTTTGGCCTTAAGCATCGCTTGTTTATTAATTTGTATCTGGTGCTCCAGAATAACTGAGAGGTCCTTTGCTTTCCATTCAAGTGAAATTACTTGTAGATATATGGAGTCCAAGTCCATTTCCGCTGCTCCTTTTCATCCCTCCTGTAAAGACATTTTTGTGATTATAATTTCATTTTCCATGGTAGGATCTTGTGTTGGTTTATTTTTACTTGCAAATGATTGTGGTTCCTTTATGGAGTCTTCTGTAAGTTTCTTAATACATGATTTTGATGTATTTTCTCACTCCTCCTCTTGCTCTTTCCCTACATCCCCTATGATGGTGTTGGTCAAGGCATCAAAGCTATTTTGAGTAAAAACCCCTAGATCTAGATCCTGTGTGTTATGTGATCATGGATGTTGCCTTCTAGATTCTAGATGGATGAATCCTTCTTTGTTTGTCCAAGGGTATTCTCCTTAAGGGAGCTCGGATTGAAAAAGGAGAAAATATCTAAAGAGGTGCCCATCTTTGTGACATCTCCAACATCTGAAAGGAATGTGTTAGTATTCTAGTGGTTGCTTCCATAGTTCATCCTAATAATAGATATCAATGGAGGTTGGGGGAGGTTGATAGATATCCATGTACACACAAATTCGAGCATATGAGGTGTATTACCTCATATAGTTACCTACGAGGCCTTGAAATAATGGCCTAATGTATTACCAAGGCCATTGAGGATTTCCTCCTCTTATAATGCCCTTGGGAGGAAGAATAAGCAAATCCATACTGGAGTTGCCATGAAGTTTTCTTTGTCTGGGCTAAACCTTTCCATCCAGAAGTAGAGGTAGAACTTGGGTGACATTAAAAAATATGGGCCTCCATTAATAATTTGTGTGTAATCCTCTAGATTGAAAAAATTAATAATGAAAAACCCTTTGGCATCAAGCACTACATCGATTTGTAACTTTCACTTCCATTTGTTTTGGATCAAAGTTATGGGAGCTTTCTTCATTGGCCAAAACCCCAAAAATTTCACAATGAGAGCATCGTATTGCATATATTCAATGTATTATTTTGTGGATTTGATCTCATATTTAAGCCCATTTGCTCACTTGAGTAGGCATTAGTTGGATCCGTGGGACTACCAAGATACTCTAGTTGGTGGTTCTAGAGTAGGTCCATGGGATCAACCACTATCCCCTAGTCTCACGTTGAATTGAATCCCACTAGTGCCATCACCTGACAAACCGGTGCATGCATCACTTGTAGTAATATTGTAATAGGAAGAGAATGTTTTTATACAGACGTGTATTTAAAATTAATTAATTAGCTATTAATATTTTATGTATCAGTTAAAACATCTTTTCAGTAATAAAAAATTATTTTATATATAAAATATTCACTTATATTATTATTATGATTAAGGTAGTATAACATGTAGTTTCCTATTTTCATGATATGGGGCAAGATGTACTCCACTTATCTAACTTTCATATGAGTTAATCAAATATACTATAATAATCTTTAAAAAAAAATTGTGTTGTTTTATAAATTTCTAATATAATAATGATTAAAATATTATAGATAATTAAATTATAATATATTTTAATTAATAATTTTTAATTATTATTCATTTTAAAATAATTATTATTAAATTATTTTAAATTATTATAATATATTTTAATTAATATGTTAATTTTAGATATGTTCTATGCTAGAGCAATTTATTTCAATTTTCACAGTTAGCTCAATATCTTTTCCAGATTAGCAATCACATCAGCATTAAACTAAACTACAGATAGAACATAAATATAAATCACAGAAGACAAGCCAAGACAAGAGGACATAAGATGTGGCGCTAGCCAGGGACAAACCCCAATGTGGGGAACCCTTGATCAATTCTTCTTATATGTTCTTCAATAGTTCAGTAGAGAGAGAGAGAGATAGTACGTTTACACCAGAAGTCAACAATTTTGACTTATCTAGATAAGAGCCTAGATCATCTCTAAGAAGATGATACATGAGATTAGTTGAAGACATGTTGCTTCAACTGATTCTCCAAGGTGACTCCTTCACCTATCGTTGCGTTGCATTTTGTCATCATGCTGCACCTCACCTCACTGCACCATGCTGCACCCATCGTCACTATGTTGCATCTCATCATGCTTCATTAATCATTACTGTACCCATCATTGTACTGCATTATGTGCCATTGCTGCACCATGTTGCCATCCTGACCTATGTGTTGGCTGCACCTGCTTGCTTGTTGTCCCTTGCTTGCTTGTTGTCCCTAGAATGCTTGTTGTTGCATACTAGTTGTCCCTTGCTTGTTAGCTATAACATTGCATGCTTGTTGTATTTGTTGCTAAGTACCATACAATTGTTAGTTAGTTATCCCTTGCATGTTGCTCTCCTTTAGAGACAGATGCTCCGGCTGTTCCAGCAAATCCCGGCAATTCTAGTAGTTCCTGCAGTTTCGGCAGTTCTAACAGTTCCGACAATTCCGACTTTTCCGGCTTTTCTAGCAGTTCTAGTTTTTCCGGCAATTCTGGCTTTTCCAGCAGTTCTGGCTTTTCCGGCAGTTCCGGCTTTTCCGACTTTTCCGTCTTTTCATGCTTTTCCGGCAGTTCCAACTTTTCCGGCTTTTCTGAATTTTCCATCTTTTCATGCTTTTCCGGCAGTTCTGGCTTTTCTGGCTTTTCAGGCTTTTCTGGCTATTCTGGCAGTTCCGGCTTTTCCAATAGTTCCGGCAGTTCCGGCTTTTTCGGTAGTTCCGACTTTTCCGGCTTTTCCGGCAGTTCTAGCTTTTCCAGCAGTTCCAGCTTTTCTGGCTTTTCCAGCTTTTCTGGTAGTTTCGGCTTTTCCTATAGTTCTGGCAGTTTCGAGGTTTCCGGCAGTTCCGGCTTTTCTGACAGTTCCGGCTTTCTGCCCTCTGGATCAGGGCAACATTGTCCCTTAGGATCTCTCCTCCTACTGAAACCCAAAGACAAGTAGAGAGAGGAAGAGATCCCAAGTGTGTGTTGAAATGACTTGAAGGCCACCTCTATTTATACTAAAATGTTGAGCACATGTGGGGTTTATTTGGTTGCTAGTCGACCTTGACGAATTGTCTTATAACACAAATAAATTCATAACTCCATGAATACTTATCAGAATCGGATGATCTTTAGATCAATCCTACACCTCTCGATGAGATGGATCTAAGAAAAATATCAGCTGTCATAAATAAGATGACCCACATGGAGTTTGGACCTAGTTGCCAATTTTAACACTCCCTTTCAACTAGGGAGAACTCCATCCGCTGATCCATATGTCCGGCTGTACTATCGTTGCCATCAGTTCCCTGCACTACTCTGCTCTGCTCTGCTCAACCATGAAGAAGAATAATTGATCGAGAATGTCTCATACCATTCTCTACTAACCCAAAGTCAGTTTCATCTAAAGGGAGTGTGTCACATCACTCTTACTAACCCGAAGTCAATTTCATTGATCCCAGATCAATGGAGGTCATCCTAGCATAGGGAGTGCGGTAGATACAACGATGCGTCCATCGATAAAACTACTATGGTCCCTATCCTCATTTCACTGCTCATTAATCAGATGAGAGGTACTTCCCATGAGTCCCAGACCGCATGGGTAGGATGCCTCGACAGGAGAACGAATCATCCTGTCAGTGGATGCCACGGAGAATGAATCATCCTGTTTCACAGTCGCCACAGAGAACGAATCATCCTGGCCCACAGGAGAACGAATCACCATGTCCCACAGTCGCCACGGAGAACGAATCATCCTGTCCCACAGGAGAACGAATTATCATGTTCCACAGTCGCCACAGAGAACGAATCATCCTGGACCACAAGAGAACAAATCATCATGTTCCATAGTTGTCACGGAGAATGAATCATCCTGTTCCATAATCGCCACAGAGAACGAATCATCCTGGCCCACAGGAGAACGAATCATCCTGTTCCACAGTCGCCACAGAGAACGAATCATCTTGGCCCACAGGAGAATGAATCATCCTATTCCACAGTCGCCACGGAGAACGAATCATCCTGGCCCATAGGAGAACGAATCATTATGTTCCACAGTCGCCACAGGGTATCGCTGGGAAAAGGTTGAACCTCTTACCCTGTACATAGTGCACCACCAGGGGATGGTGAGTCACCCTGTGGTCACATGTCGCTCCAAGAAGTACCCCAAGCCCCCTAGAGCTCCCAGACCTCAATGTATGCAACATGCAGAACCCTTTTACAAAGGTCTCTCAACGACTCCAAGTCGTTCGGGAAAATCACAGATTTGATCTTTCCTGAGGCTTTGACAAAATGTCTACGACCTGTACATTAGTCTCAATGCGATGGAGCCTCCTCGCTCATCGACTTACCATATCCTAGATAAGGCAATATCTGATGTCTATTTGCTGGAGCAATCATCGAATACGGGATTCCTCAATAATCGAATCCCCCCTCTGGTTGTCACAGAGAATCACAGTGGTATTCATCATGTGTACAAACAACTAACTTAAGAGCTTCTGCAACCATGCAGCTTCACACAAGATCATACTCGTAGCTATGTATCCGGTCTCGGCGGTGCTTATAGCAACCGACTTCTGCTTCCTGCTCATCCACGATATCGAAGCAAAATCCAAAGAGAGCTAGCACTGATAAGTGCTCTAGTGTTCCTCCTCACTACCTGCCCGGTCAGCATTCGAATAGTCATGCAGTTTCATATTTCCGGCAGTGTATCTCAATCCATGGGAGATTGTGCCCTGAAGATATCTCAGAAGATTCTTGGCACCAATCCAGTGAGGCTCAACCAAATATGAGCTCACCATGCTAACTGCCAAACATATGTCCGGACGGAAGTTCACCAAGAACATCAACGCAAATGAGTTTATGAAACTCAGAGGCATTTCCCAAATCTGGTCCAACATCACTACCATATAACTTCTGAAAGCTAAGATCCTTGAGGTAGTCACAGGTTGCAGTTTATCATTCCACATTCGGAATCCAACTCCCTCTTACTTCTGCAAATGAAAGGGTCTACACCTGTCAAAAATAGGTCGTCCTCATAAGGTGCCAGTATGAGAGGTCTATCATCCACAACCTTTGGGTAATGGTTTGGATCGGTTTCACTCCTAGTGAATCTCAACTTCATTTGACAGCTATCAATCCTCTCATACTACGCCAGAGGAGTTTTGCTTCAAGCCATAGAGGGCTTTCTTCCACCTGCCTACATGAGATTCCTAATCATCAATCTCAAACCCCTCGGGTTGTTCCAAACCTGTGGACCTGCTACATGAGGGGAATGGTCCCCTTGTAAGATTTTCCTTCGATACATCTCATACATGTACTTTCATGCTCTTTTTTAATTCAGGCATCCCTGTCACCATCTGACTCACAGACCTTCAGTGATATGTGTCAATGGACATGGTCCCCAGTGGACTTCTTGTAACTTGATACAACCCTGAACTCAATAACATCTTTGAAAATTCTATTTTCAAACACGTACCTTTCCATTGATGAGTGCCACCCTGAAACCTTTGACTTCCATTGCTGAAATGGACACCAGGTTCTTCTTGTGATCAGGTACATAAAAGAGATTTTGTAAATGAATTGAGTTACCCTCATTCAATTGAGGGATAACATTCCCTACCCTTTTCGGGATAGGTGGCATCGGCTTCAAGTATAATCCCACAATTGTTTCCATCTCTACCAAATTAGAGAGTGCACCCATCTATCCAATGAAGTGCCTTGAAGCACTACAATCAATAAGCCAGATTCCCAAAGAATCTGAAGGAGAGGACCAATACAAGATAATTCTTCTTTATCTTATCAGAAACAACATTTGATTCTTCATACCTGGGGTTCCTTGCTTTCTTTGAAGAGTCGACCATTTCCTTGATGACTCGCATTACCTGTCATTCCTTTCATCATTGAAGATGTCCCTGGAATTATTGTTATATTCATCAAGAGATGTGTCTCTGCCATTCGGACACTCCTTCGCATAATGGCCGAACTTATTGCGACCAAGGCATCCGCCTTTCCTTCCACCTTTAGATCCGAACTTCCCAATGAAGTGATCTTTAGGTAGGCCATCAGAAACTTCCGTTGCGCCATTCTAATAATATTCCCTGCTTTGACTTCACCCTTGGTGAATTTGAAGAAGGATGAGGAATCCACTGATCCTTTTATCCTTTCCCAATTGTCTTCAGTGATTGCTCTTTCACTCTTGCTTGGGCATTGTCTTCACCTCAGCTCTGATACCATGTTAATCTTAGGTATGTTCTATGCTAGAGCAATTTATTTCAATTTTCACAGTTAACTCAATATCTTTTCCAGATTAGCAATCACATCAGCATTAAAGTAAACTGCAGATAGAACATCAATATAAATCGCAGAAGACAAGCCAAGACAAGAGGACACAAGATGTGGCGCTAGCCAGGGACAAACCCCAATGTGGGGAAACCCTTGATCAATTCTTCTTATATGTTATTCAATAGTTCAGCAAAGAGAGAGAGAGATAGTACGTTTACAACAAAATTCAACAATTTTGACTTATCTAGATAAGAGCATAGATCATCTCCAAGAAGATGATACATGAGATCAGTTGAAGACATGCTGCTTCAACTGATTATCCAAGGTGACTCCTTCACCTATCGTTGTGCTGAATTTCGTCATCATGCTGCACCTCACCGCGCTGCACCATGCTGCACCCATCATCACTATGTTGCATCTCATCATGCTTCATTAATCATTACTGTACCCATCACTGTACTGCATTATGTGCCATTGCTGCACCATGTTGCCATCCTGACCTATGTGTTGGTTGCACCTTGCTTGCTTGTTGTCCCTAACATGCGTGTTGTTTCATACTAGTTGTCCCTTGCATGCTAGCTGTAACATTGCATACTTGGTGTATTTGTTGCTAAGTACCATACAACTGTCCCAATGTTAGTTAGCTATCCCTTGAATGTTGCTCTCCTTTGGAGACAGATGCTCTGGCTGTTCCGGCAGTTCTGGCAGTTCTGGCTGTTCCCGACAGTTTCGGCAGTTCCGGCTTTTCAGGCTTTTCTGGCAGTTCTTGTTTTTCCGGCAGTTCTAGCTTTTCCAGTAGTTCTGACAGTTCTGGATTTTTCGGCAGTTCCGGCAGTTCCGGCTTTTCTGACTTTTCTATCTTTTCATGCTTTTCCGGTAGTTCCAGCTTTTCCGGCTTTTCTGGCAGTTCTGGCTTTTCCGGTAGTTCCGGCAATTCCAGCTTTTTTAGTAGTTCCGGCTTTCCGGCTTTCCGGCTTTTCTGGATTTTTCAGTATTTCCGGCTTTTCCGGCTTTTCCGACTTTTTCTGCTTTTTCGACTTCTTCGGCTTTTTCGAATTTTCTGGCAGTTCTGGCTTTTCCGATAGTTCCGGCAATTTCGACTTTTTTGGCAATTCCGGCTTTTCTAGCAGTTTTGGCTTTTCTGGCTTTTCCGGATTTCTGCCCTCTGGATCAGGGCAACATTATCCCTTAGGATCTCTCCTCCTACTAAAACCCAAAGACAAGTAGAGAGAGGAAGAGATCCCAAGTGTGTGTTGAAATGACTTGAAGGCCACCTCTATTTATACTAAAACGTTGAGCACATGTGGGGTTTATTTGGTTGCTGGTCGACCTTGAAGAATTGTCTTATAACACAAATAAATTCGTAACTCCATGAATACTTATTGGAATCGGATGATCTTTAGATCAATCCTACACCTCTCGATGAACCAAGAAACGAGTTTATAAGGTGTTGGGCGAGTTGAGGGGGCCGGTCCCATGAGTTGGGCGGGCCGACCCTCCTCCTGGGCGAGACAACACATTGTAAACGAGTCAGCTTGGGCGTTGGGCGTAGGTCGGTCGGGTGACAAAACCAGCCGCCCACCCATATATATTGGCGTGCGTTTGTGGAGGCAAAGGCATCATTCGATCATCACAAGTTCGACCAAAGGAGTTCTGCAGTGCGTGGATGAGCCCGCACAACGGGCAGGACTCGTGCAGAAAAGTCGGGTGAGAAACTCAGGCGAAAAACTCATGCAGGAAACTCGTACAGAAAACTCGGGTGCGGTCGTCGGGCAGAACTCGGGCGAGGTTGTTCAGGCAGAACTCAACCGAGGTTGTTCAAGCAGGACTCGGGCGAGGTCGTTCAGGCAGAACTCGGGCGAGGTCGTTCAGGCAGAACTCGGGCAAGGTCGTCGAGCAGGAAACTCGGGCAAGGTCGTTCAAGCAAACCCGGTGAGGTCGTTCAGGCGAGCCGGGTGAGGTCGTCGGGCGACTCGGTTGAAGTCGTTCGGGTGACCCGGGTGAGGTCGTTGGGCGACCCGGGTGAAGTCGTTCGGGCGAGCTGGGTGAAGTCGAGTGGCGACCCAGGTGAGGTCGTTCGGGTGAACCGGGCGAAGTCGTGTGGCGACCCGGGTGAAGTCGTGTGGTGACTCGGGTGAAGTTGTTCGGGTGAACAAGTTTGGGTGAATGGGTGGACGTGCGGACGGGCGGCCGGGTGAGGGCGCGCCGTGCACACCAAAATGAAGGTTGGAACCGAAGGTCGTGAACGAGAGTTGGGCAGGCGGGACTGCGTGTGGTCCACCGAATGGAGGTCGGGTAGGATAGCACGATTTGGGCGCTTGTTGGACAAACTGAGAGCGAGTCGGGTGAGGACGTGCGACAAGGTGAACGAAGGGTTGGTGAGTCGTGTGACGACCGTACCGTCCAGAGGTGCCGATGAGCTAGGCAATCGAGTTTGCCGAAGTTGGAAATTTGGCTAAGTGTAAATTTGGGGTTTTCGAAGATTTAACTTGTACTTTATAAAAGTGAAGATTATATATATTGATTCGGGCAAACTCATATTGCAGGGAGTTGCCCCTCCCTTTATACTGTTGTGCATTTCTCTTGTATAATGTTGTTTATGTGAATGTTATGGGCTTTCACTATATAAAGGACAAAGATAATACTTGGTAATGAAAAATAAACTAAGTATGGAATGTTAGGCGTAGTCTATAATCGTAAGTATTGGTGAAAAGAAAACGGTTGGTAGTGCCGCACCTCGCTATAGTGCGGTTGGAAGAGTACTGCCAGTGTAGGGGCATGACAGGTAGTATCAGAGCTGGTCCAGGTTTTGCAGGAACCTGGTAAAGTGCAAAGGGGATTTGCGGAAGAAGCTGATCCCACTATCACTTCGTGACAGGTGGTATCAGAGCTGATGATCAGGAAGCTGATCGAGTTGACGATGAAGTGTTGATCCCACTGCACTATCGTGACAGGTGGTATCAGAGTTGGTCCAAGTTTTGCAGGAAACTTGGTGAACTGAATCAAGGAGCTGATTCTACGAAGACCGAAGACTTGAAAGGAAGTTCAAGTTTTGCAGGTGACAGGTGGAATATCAGGGTGATTCAGGTGAAGGGTGAAACAGGTTTAGCAGAGGTGAAGCCTTGTGCTTGGGCCAAGCTGAACGACAAGGCATGGCAGGTTTGGAAGAATGCGAAGGGAAGCTCTTGCTTACCTTATACAGGTTGAAGTGGTTGAAAGAAGAGAACCCCCAGATTCGAAAGGAACTTGAAGTCTTGGAAAAGAATGTTGAAGACGAACTTCTTCAACTTGGTTGGACAATGGAGCAAGATGAAATTGCAAATTGTGCTAACAAGGAAGAGGAAGTCGTGATGATTGAGGATGTTGCAGATGTGACAACGATGGAGGATGAACTTGAGATTGATTAAGTTGGACCAGGATCGTGCAGTTTGCAAACATGGATGGATGAGGATACTCACATGGAGGAGCCTCATGATGATGATGTAAGTATTATTGATACTTGTGTTTCACTTGAGCATTTGGTAGATGAACCGTATGCAGGGAAGGGAAAAATTAGTTTGTTGATGCAAGGGAGCATCTTACCATGGATGACTATGATGAAACCTTATATGGAGAAGCAAGGATTTTTTATTGTTTCAGGACTTGTTGGGGTTGTTTGTGACCTTATGGTAGAAGGTACAAAGGCCTGTGACAAGGGAGGAACATGATGATCATTGCATAGGAATGGGTCATGCTTTAGCCACATGGAGAATTGGCTAAGTGCCCGACATGACTCATGGGAAGATTGGAGGAGGGCACACACTTGGGTATGATGATACTTGGGTGGACTTCTCATGGCTGAGACCAAGAGCAAGTCTTGGTGGAACCTTTAGTGGGGAAGCTATGATGGAAGGGACTCGTGATGATGATGATATGGTTGGATGACCGAGTTCACTAGACCGAAGATTGCAGACTTGGATGGGGATGACCGATTGTTGTGATGGGTCTACTTGGTTGGACTATATGGGCAACTTAGTCATGGACATCAGGTTGGAGACATGGAGCATGGCAATCTTACGCAGGGACATTATGCAGGAGCACTTGTAGAGGTGTCACTTATGGGCATCCAATGAGGAGTGCCAAGGCAGGGATGTTGTGCAGATGGATTTGCTGGTGTGACATGGAGATGTTTTATTTATGAGCCAATGGAGAGGTTGTGCACTCTTGTAAAACAAGGCCATGGACTTGGACGGAGTTGTGAGTAGACTATGGATCTCATGATGACATGAGGTTGTGACTTTTAGGGACTTCATGTATGGTGGACTTGGAGGATCTGATGCATTGAGGAGCTGAGGTCAGAGACTTTGATGCAGGATGGGATGCATTGTTATATACCTAGGGGGGATAATATGGGGTACCAAGGGAGGTACCCAAGGTAATAATGTAATAATGGGATGGGCCATAGTAATAAATAAGGTGGTTAACCCATGCGGAGTCTCTAGCCTCTATATAGGCCTCATACATACAATACCATGCATCATTACCATGGTTTCCTCATACCATCAACTAATACCATGGGCCCATTACATTATTATTAACTACTTGTGGTCCCTTACATGACATGGGTTAACCACCTTATTTATTACTATGGCCCATCCCATTATTACATTATTACCTTGGGTACCTCCCTTGGTACCCCATATTATCCCCCCTAGGTATATAAAACATGCATACTTTCAAGTACATGTATGGGTGTGGCTTGGAAGAGTGACTTGATGTGGAGGATAGATATGAGACACTTTGGAGTGATGGAGTTACGACGAGGATGATGCCTTGGTGGCAACACTTGGGCATGGGTTGAGCCGAGACTCAACCACCTTTGACACATGGGAGCTGATTGATCTATGATCATGGGCAGCACATGGATAGATGAGATAGGTGTATACTTGTTTCTATGGAAAACTTGAGGGATGGTACACTACAGATGTGATGGAGGTCGCTTCACGGACCTGAATGTGGCACATCGAGAGTCGGAGTTTGATGAGATGATCTCTTCACTTTGAGGAGATGGATGTTTTGCAGATGGATGATGATGTTGGATAGAAAACATCATGGACAGCATGTTGCAGATGGGATGGAGACTACTTCATGGACCTGATCATGGCTTACACTTGTATGGAGATGGATTCTTGATCGAGTTGAGGATGAGACGGGATGTTCTGAGAAATGACTGATGATGGCATGAGGATGTGCATTCTCATGGTTTAAGTGCGATAGTTGGATTAGCTACCCAACTAGCTCAGATTATGGGGCTCGAGTAGTGTACAGAGATGTGTTAGCATTTGTTGGAGTATCATGGCAGCAGTTCACATGATGACGACACATGATGAGGTCGACACGATATGTTGCAGGAAGCATGTAGCTTGAGATGGAGGGGCCAGCCTTCCACAATGGGGAGCAGCGTGTGGAGATTGTGAAAGGGTGGTTGATGATCATGGATTGAGATGATTTCCGATATTTGACATACCAATGGGGTGTATGCCTTGGTATGGTAATCTTGGTGACAGATGGTTGCCGAGATGAGATATTGTCGAGGACAACAATGACTTCAAGTGGGGGAGGATGTAAGGACCTGCGGTCCGTGCGACAAGCAGGGCGACTCCACCATGCGAAGGATTTGTGCGAAATGCGTGCAAAATGAACCAAGAAACGAGTTTATAAGGTGTTGGGCGAGTTGAGGGGGCGGTCCCATGAGTTGGGCGGGCCGACCCTCCTCCTGGGCGAGACAACACATTGTAAACGAGTCGGCTTGGGTGTTGGGCATAGGTCGGCCGGGTGACATAACCAGCCACCCGCCCATATATATTGGCGTGCGTTTGTGGAGGCAAAGGCATCATTCAATCATCACGAGTTTGATCAAAGGAGTTCTGCAGTGCGTGGATGAGCCCGCATGACGGGCAGAACTCGGGTGAAAAACTCGTGCAGAAAAGTCGGGTGAGAAACTCGGGCGAAAAACTCATGCAGGAAACTCGTGCAGAAAACTCGGGCGAGGTCGTCGGGCAGAACTCAGGCGAGGTTGTTCAGGAAGAACTCGGGCGAGGTCGTTCAGGCAGGACTCGGGCGAGGTTGTTCAGGCAGAACTCGGGCGAGGTCGTCGGGCAGGAAACTCGGGCGAGGTCGTCGGGCAGGAAACTCGGGCGAGGTCGTTCGGGCGAACCGGGTGAGGTCGTTCAGGCGAGCCGGGTGAGGTCGTTCAGGCGAGCCGGGTGAAGTCGTTTGGGCGACCCGAGTGAGGTTGTTGGGCGATCCAGGTGAAGTCGTTCGGGCGAGCCGGGTGAAGTCGTCTGGCGACCCGGGTGAGGTCGTTCGGGCGAACCGGGCGAAGTCGTGTCGCGACCCGGGTGAAGTCGTTCGGGTGAACGAATTTGGGTGAACAGATGGACGTGCGAACAGGCGGCCGAGTGAGGGTGTGCCGTGCACGCCGAAACGAAGGTTGGAACCGAAGGTCATGAACGAGAGTTGGGCAGGCGGGACTGCGTGTGGTCCACCAAACGGAGGTCGGGCAGGATAGCACGATTTGGGCGCTTGTTGGACAAACGGAGAGTGAGTCGGGTGAAGACGTGCAACGAGGTGAACGAAGGGTTGGTGAGTCGTGCGGTGACCGTGCAGAGGCGCCGATGAGCTGGGCAACCGAGTTTGCCGAAGTTGGAAATTTGGCTAAGTGTAAATTTGGGGTTTCCCAAGATTTAACTTGTACTTTATAAAAGTGAAGATTATATATATTGATTCGGGCATACTCATATTGCAGGTAGTTGCCCCTCCCTTTATACTGTTGTGAATTTCTCTCGTATAATGTCTTTTATGTGAATGTTATGGGCTTTCACTGTATAAAGGACAAAGATAATACTTGGTAATGAAAAATAAACTAAGTATGGAATGTTAGGCGTAGTCTACAATCGTAAGTATTGGTGAAAAGAAAACGGTTGGTAGTGCCGCACCTCGCTATAGTGCGGTTGGCAGAGTACCGCCAGTGTAGGGGCGTGACAAGAGGGATCCAAGAAAAATATCAGCTGCCATAAATAAGATTACCCACATGGAGTTTGGCCCTAGTTACCAATTTTAACACATTTGCTCACTTGAGTAAGCATTAGTTGGATCCGTGGGACTACCAAGATACTCTGGTTGGTGGTTCTAGAGTAGGTCCATGGGATCAACCACTATCCCCTAATCTCACGTTGAATTAAATCCCACTAGTGCCATCACCTGACAAACCGGTACGTGCATCACTTATAGTAATATTGTAATAGGAAGAGAATGTTTTTATATAGACATATATTTAAAATTAATTAATTAACTATTAATATTTTATGTATCAGTTAAAACATCTTTTCAGTAATAAAAAATTATTTTTTATCTATAATATTCACTTATATTATTATTATGATTAAAGTAGTATAACATGTAGTTTCTTATTTTCATGATATGGGGCAAGATGTACTCCACTTATCTAACTTTCATATGAGTTAATCAAATATATTATAATAATCTACCTTAAAAAAAAATGTGTTGTTTTATAAATTTTTAAGATAATAATGATTAAAATATTATAGATAATTAAATTATAATATATTTTAATTAATAATTTTTAATTATTATTTATTTATTTTAGAATAATTATATTTTATTTATTTATCTCACATTATGTTTATTTTAAAAATATTATTATATCTACTCTTTAAGCTTATAAACATAATAATAATTAAAAACTACAAGTATTGAGAGGGATCAAATCTTTCAGGTGCAAGCCTCTTTTTTGAGTGAAAAATTTGAGGAAAAGTTTGCACTTGATTTGATCTCTCTCGAGCGCTTGATAGATCCAAAATTAACATGGATCTAGACTAGTTTTTAACTCAGACAAAAACATTTAATATGTATGCATCTATTTATCTTAAATACTTGTTATTTTTCCCTTTATTAAAATTTACTTCCAAGAAAAACATGTAAAAGTGTATAATATATATATATATATATATATATATATATATATATATATATATATTAGTTTTTCCTTTATACAAATGAAATATTTATTAATTTTTACTTATTGTTTTTTATTTGAATAAAATTTACCTCACACAAAAGCTTTTTAATTATGATACCAACTATATCATAAATACTTATTATTTTTTAAGTGGCACAAAAATATTTTTAACTATAATATCAATTTACTCAATTTATATATATGAAATGCAAATTATTTTTTTACTTTGTTAAATTTGATGTCACACAAACAAGTTTTAATTATGATATCAATCTACTTAATTTTTTAGCATTTTAAAACAAGTTTTAATTATGATGACAATTTACTTTATTTTTTCACCGTTTTAGTTTTGTATGTATTCAAATTTCATGTAACATTTTACCTTTGTTTAATCACTTTCAAATAATCTTGCATGATTTTTTCACATTATAGACAAAGTCTTGTTTTTTAATTAAAAAATTAATTGAGCCAACATATTCTTTATTATTATTATTATTTCTTTTAATTTATTAATGTAACATTACATGACAACATCTCCTCAAGTACATCGAGCCTAGAGCCATCAAGTACGACCACCCTAGAACCATCATAATTCTAGATCCACCAAGCCCCAGAAGGATCAAATATCTTGAGATGCAAACATATTTTAGAGTCAGAAAATATTTGATCCCTCTCCACCCTTGGTGGATTTGGAGTTAAGATGGATCTAGGTTGGTATAATATATATGTAGTTCACATTGAAATATTTTATTTATAATTCACATTTTCCACATTAAAATGTTAAAATATGTCCCCTCATATTTATTTTTATTTGTATTATTAATATTTTTTTAAATATTACCTATCAAATCCATATTAAGCTTTCAAATGTAAACGTAAATTGAACATAGAATGAACTAAATGTCATGTAATATCAATAATATTATTCCATGTCATCTCCATATTAAGTAGTGAAGAAATGACATTTCTTCCTAATAAAAGTATATATTAACTTTTTTTACTGGTCTCCATATTAAGTAGTGAGGAAAGAAAGAAAGAAATTATTTTTATTGCCAATTACTTTATATCTCTATATAAAATTATGTAAAATTAAGGTGTAAATTGAAGTATTTTAATTATGACCGACATTAATTTCTTTTGTTATTACTATTTTTAATTTGCTAATTTAAATTATTATTTTATTAGTTTTAAATGTAACATTATGTAACAGCATCTCTCCCATACTAAGCTGTAAAGTGTTTCTCCGCATAATAATAATATGCTATATATAAACTCTCAACATTATTTATAAACTCTTAAATATTAGACATTGTTATATTCAAAGCCTTCATAAAAGACGATGCCATCTATTTGAAAATATGCCCGCAGTACCCAATAAAGCATTATGAGTTTTAACAAGAAGGTTATATTAATATTTAAATAAAAATATAAGAAATCGTGTATATATATATGTTTAATAATTTTGTTTTTCTTAAGAAACAAATAGTTTATATTAATTCAAGTGGAATATGAGCCACAATCCTTACATTTAGACACAGTGGCGAGTGCTTATCACTGTAAACTCTATAATTACCTGGTCTTTTACATGCAAAATGTCTTACACCACTTATCTTATATATCAACCAAAAAACACCATAGAACATAGCAAAACGACATGTAATTCAGAAAATTTTAATATGTCAGGCAACTCACTTCCAATCCATCGTGATCGCCAGTGCATGCTCTATCACCACCGCGCCTAGTTGCTGCAGCGAAGGGTCTTCCACAAGATGGGCCTAAAAGCCTTTGGGGGGGGCTTCCTTCATAAATACTTGCAGGAGCAGGGTTTGAAATTCCAAACACATCTTTCAAAACTCCCGCAAACGCATTCTGCACCATTACCCCAATATTGTCAACCTTAAGGCGCAAATTGTCCACTTTCTTTGCAAGATCTTCCATCGAGAGTTGAGAGCACTCAAACTCTTTCCTCAAATCAACCATATGTTGAGTGAGCAGGGAAAAATGCGACCTCGCCTCCGAGTTAATATGCTCTCCTAGCTTGGACATCGTGGCCATAATTGCTTGCATCATCGACAGCAAATGAGATTGGCCTCTGTTGGCACTATTATCTTGACCCGAGGTATCCATGGCACCAGGAACTAAATCATAAACACAACATACATAATTCTTAGTCGAGACCCATGCTATATAATGCCAGAGGCTATCCTCCAACCCGCTAGCCTCCGTCGCTTCACAATCAATGCCTCCAACTAACATCTGCACCAACATTCCTCTACATCCATGCTTAGAGTCCTTCCTCGTATTTCTCGTTACAATCGTATTGTAACCTATTGAATATGCAGACGCTTTGCCTCGCTTATTCCTCTACCTCAATTTATTGGCAATTGTCTTTATCTTCGAACGGTGGCATAGCACGATGTTCCTTCACATGCCTCCCCACCTGGATGGCTCATCCCTGTTTGGAATTTCACATGAGACCCAATTCACTTGTCTCATCGATGGTGTGGCATTAATAATCTCCATAATTTTGCTGACGACCTTAATAGTCCGCCTAATCCAGCTTTTAATAGGCCTTAGTATGTATATTAACAACAAGATAATTATTATGGCATAGGGATTATCAGTATCACAATCATCCCGGACAAGGGCCCCGTCCCCAATTCCCACTCCCTTATTGACCTACTCATCGGCTAATGAGTTGTTGTCCCTTTTAACATGATAAAAAGAAATCGCGTCAATTTTTTTATCAACAACCACAACCTTACAATTAATCGAGGTTAAGTATTCCCTAGATCGCTTTCAGAATTATGAAAATTTTGAATTGTTATCATGGAGTCTCCAAAAATAATGATCTAACATATCCCTTTGTCCATAGCAATGATTAGCCCTTACCACAACGTTAGAGCTTCAGCTTGATTATTCGTTGTCCTACCCAGTCCCCATGAAAATTTCGACACTTTTTCTCCTTCGGGGTTGTAAATGACCCCTCCCACTCAACCTCCCCCGTATGTTTATTAATTTGGCCTATACCACGCCTCAGGACTAACATGGAAAGCTTGCTCTTGGGCACTCCATCGGCAGATCAGATGCACCAATAACACAAAGCATCTTCAAGTATGTAGCCTTCTCATAGTACTTGAGGAGGCCTACATTCCTTAAGAGTGCTCAGGTCATTGCAGTGATAGGGCAAGGGTATAAATCCCTCTCCCTCTGTATGGTCTCCCATGGTCGGACCATATTGTATGGGTCTGCCTGTTGCTCCTACTCCTGTTATTGCTCCATCTGTTGACGTCTCTGCTACATGATTGACATATAAAATATATCAGCCTTATATATAAAAAAATAAAATAAAATAAATGAAGCATGTATTTATAAATATGGAAACATAACTTTCAATTAGAAAAAAATCATCGATGTGCTCAAAACAGAGTCATGCACCAACTCCAATGCACTTCCAACTATAACCAAACTGATATCAGTGCGCACATAAGTATGACGCATAGTTGTTGGTTCACAAATTTAAATTTTCATAGCGGTGTGTCACACTTTTGCACCGGTCTGCACGTATAACCTTTTCGCATTGGTACGGAATGCTCAGGTTATCAAACACACCGAGCTCTAGTAATATTTTTAAATATTATTTTTGCGGTGCATTTGGTAAATATAAACACATCGGGAGTGACGCACTGACATGCACTTTATCTCTTTCCCGGTACGTTTTCATTTACAAAACTCACTGGAAGTGACACATAGACATGAAATTTATCTCTTTCCCGGTGCATTTTCATTTACAAAACGCACCACAACAACTGTGTTGTATTATGTTCACACACTGAAATACGGTGCACCCTGTAAATTTACAGGGCACATGTTATTGGTGCGAGCCAAACATATAATACACACCGCGTAGGCAATTTTTTTTCAAAAACAATAGAAAAATTAACCTAATTTTAAATTTTTAATCCGCTAAAAAATTAAATTAGAGAGAAACATAGACATTACCTAGACATTTGGTCATCGGGGAGGCATTGTGGACACATAATGGAGAAAAACAAATTTAATCACAGTTTGAAAAAATTGGAAAGTCAGACAGTGAGCACCATATGGAAGGATGATGAGCGAGAGAAGCACCGATGTCACAACGCTTGCATGAAGCAAGAGTAGCACCGATGCTTCAAAGCCCTTGAGCATTGTATATGGTAAAAATGAAATTTTCGAATGGGAGGGTTTTTTTTATTTAAACCTCCTCCAATGTGTTTTTCTAACCACACCAATGCGGAATAGATCCAAGAGCACCGTGTTTTTTTTAAATAAACAATTTTTTACACAGCAAGGAGAGAGAGCCATAGTGTTGGCTTTCTTTTGAATGGATTACTAATGCCTGATGAAAAAGAGGTCGCCACGTCTGGTTGAAGGAGGCTGCTGGAAGGTGAACTGGAGCATGCAGTGTTCTTGTTGCATGCCAATCTTCTTGCATGCAAAGGAACTCACATGCTTCTTTATGGTAAGTGGTGGAATGTTGAAGGAGTTTGGGGATGTTGTTCCATCGAAGGCTAAAGCGAAGCAATATGTACCCAAGGTGAACATTGACCGAAAAATAGATAGGTGCAAGGACAAAGAAAACTCGAAGTAGAAGTTGAAATGGGCTCGACATTGCATATCACAATGATTGTTCGAGCTAGCGTTATTTAGGCTGCTACATTCTTCTACGACACTCATACTACTCTTAATAAAGTGGGAAGATTGATAGCAGAAGGCACTGCTTGTGGGTCATTGTTTCTTGTGTTTCCTAAAGCTTTTATTTGTCGCTATCCTCGAGGTTCTCGTTTCAGTGTTTTTATGGATATTATCTCTTTAAAGGATCGGGAGTGATACAACGAGCAGTTTTCACACTATATTGATCAGTTCTTTTCTTTAATATTCAAGGAAGATTCCTAGGGAGTGTCTGATTTGGGGTTTTAGTGATGGATTCACCTGTATATGACACATCAATTAGGTGTATGGGTGCAGTCTTATGCTGGGAAAACCAAATTCCTGTTTTGAGAACAACTATGTATGCCAAAGGAGTGGAAATTTATCGTGCACCAATTATCGGTGTAAGAGATTCATGGAAAATATAAATGTGTCATATAGATCTAGAGGGTGGACGTTTCGTGTAGTTAGTAAATCAGTTCTGCAGAAGAAAAGATAGATATTACGTGATTTTATGACATCAAAGCTTGAATACCAGCGGCAAAACGAAATACCAATAGGGCTCGGGGATACCCAAATATACGTTAGCTAAACTTCCTCAAGATTCCATATGATATCCAACCCTCGAGCCTGCACATTGGCATCTATGCAATTTTATGGGCACTTTCCCAGCACTATGAGGTAATGGAGCATATTCTTTCACTACCACATTTAGCTTCTTTGAGCATAATGATGTTTGGTTGATACAGATTGATCATGCATCTGAGAAGTCATTTCTTGCCTTTGCAGTTGAGGCCTCTAAGGTTAGAAGATACAATTTTCATTAAGAAGAAGCATTGGTGGAGGAAAACACCTCCATCATCAAAGTGATTCAGCCATAACTTATTAGCATTTCTCCTAGTTGTTGTATGATCTGGTTGTTGCTTCGATGACCTTTATGCCTTTATTCCTTATTTGGATTGGGTTGATCCTTAGGGTTTTGCAAATTAATTCCAACATTAGAGGGGGAAGTACCTACTCCTATAGAAGTTGGTTGTATTTTGGCATTAAGCATCACTCGTTTAGTAATTTGTATCTGGTTCTCCAGAATAAATGAGAGGTCCTTTTCTTTCCATTCAGGTGCAATTACTTGTAGATCTATAGAGTCCAAGTCCATTTCCTCTACTCCTTTTGGTCCCTCCTGTAGAGACATTTTTGTGATTATAATTTCATTTTCCATGGTAGGATCTACTGTTGGTTTCTTTTCAGTTGCGAATGACTGTGGTTCCTTTATGGAGTCTTATGTAGGTTGCTTAATACATGCTTTTGATGTATCTTCTATCTCCTCCTCTTTCTCTTTCCCTACATCCCCTATCTTGGTGTTGGTCAAGGCATCAAAGCTATTTTGAGTAAAAACCCCAAGATCTATATCTTGTGTGTTATGTGATCATGGATGTTTCCTTCTAAATTCTAGCTGGATGAATCCTTCGTTGTCTGTCCAAGGGTATTCTCCTTGAGGGAGCTCAGGTTGAAGAAGGGGAAAATATGTAAAAAGGTGCCCATTTTCGAGACATCTCCAACATTTGAAAGGAAAGTGTTTATAGTCTAATGGTTGCTTCCATAGTTCATCCTGATAATGGATATCAATGGATGTTGGGGGACGTTGATAGATATCCATGTACACACAAATTTGAGCATATGAAGTGTATTACCTTGTATAGTTACCTATGGGGTCTTGACATAATGGCCCAATGTATTATCAAGGCCATTGAGGGTTTCCTCCTCCCAAAATTCCCTTGGGAGGAAGAATAAGCAAATCCATATTGAAGTTGCCATGAATTTTTCTTTGTCAGGGCTAAACCTTTCCATCCAGAAGTAGAGGTAGAGCTTCGTTGAGTTGAAAAAATATGGGCCTCCATTAAACATATGTGTATAATCCTCTAGATTGGAAAAAATAACAATGAAAAATCCTTTGGCATCGAGCACTAGGTCGATTTGCAACTTTCACTTCCATTTGTTTTGGATCAAAGTGATGAGAGCTTTCTTCATTGGCCAAAACCCCAAGAATTTCACAATGAGAGCGTCATATTGCATATATTCAATCATTGTTATTTTTTGGATTTGATCTCATATTTGGGCCCATTTGCTCACTTGGGTAGGCATTACTTGGATCCGTGGGACTGCCAAGCTACTCTCGTCTGTGGTTCCAGGGTAAGTCTATGGGATCAATCGTTATCCCTTGGTCTCAGGCTGAATTGAATCCCACTAGTACCATCCTCTAACAAACTAGCGTGTTGCATCACTTGTAGTAATATTGTGATAGGAACAAAATATTTATATATACACATTTATTATTGAAAATAAAAATAAAAAAAACAAAAAAAACAAAAACTATTAATATTTTTAAATATTATTTCATGTATGAGTTAAAACATATTTTCAGTGATAAAAATTCATATATATATATATATATATATATATATATAGATATAATATTCGCTTATATTAATAGTATTTGGTTAGTATAATAAGTAGTTGAGGTAGTTTCCTATTTCCATGATATGGGGTTTGATCGAGATATACTCCACTTATCTAACTTTCATAGGAGTTAATCAAGAATGCAATAAAATAATCTACAATTTTTTGTATTGTTTTATAAATTCTTAATAATAATGATTAAATTATTATAAATGATTAAAATAATTATATTTTATTTATTTTTATTTTAAAATTATCTTTTATATTTATGTTGTAGTGCTTATAAACATAATAATAAATAAAAACCTCGGCCTGGAGTATGCCGTAAAACTGCTTCTGCTTGGCTAAGAGCTCGTCTTCCTCGGACGTAAGGAAACAGGTTAACGGCCCAAGACCCAGAGGCATCTGGCAGGAGTGAAAGTCTGCTCCCTTACGGACCACCAGCGGGTTATTACAGGTGGCGTGGTTTTCCTTGATAACAGTGATGAGTCAAACCGACATTCGCGGATAGCAGCCAGAGATGGCTGTCCTCACTGTTGGTTTGACACCTGAGTTTGATAGGTTTTGCCACCTTCGGGAAAAAATAATAAATAAAAACCAATTTAGATTTATTTTAAGCATTGAAACTTTATGAAGAGGTGAAAGTCAAGATTAGAACCTCACCAGGTATTAGCTTTAGAAGTGACATTGAAGTCAAGTGCCCTTTATCCCCTACTCTTTTTGGTTTATATATTGATAAATTGGAAGAGTGGCTAAGTCTGCAAAGTGGACATGGTGTTCGATTGTGGGAGTTTGTGATAAATCTTCTTTTATATGTTGATGATATTGTATTGATTTCTAAATCGACCCATGGATTGCAAATGCACTTATATGCCCTTGAGCATTTTTGTAGAGCAGTGGGGATGCAAGTCAATACTAGCAAGACCAAAATAATGATTTTCTCTAATAAAAGAAAGCAGAGTCATCATACCTTTTTCTTTGGAGTCAACATTCTTGAAGAAGTAAATGAGTACAAGTACCTTGGGATTGATTTCAACAACAAACTCAATTGGGAGGACTGCAGAAAGAAGAGAATTTTAGGAGGGTGGAAAGCATTATATGCTCTTCAAAACAAATGTAGAGAGCTAGAGTTATGGGATTGGAAAACGATTAAAGTTCTTTTTCGACTCCTAGTTTGTCCAGTGATGCTATATGGGTGTGAATTGTGGGCTAGCAGCACCCCGATCTTAAAATGGAAACAAATTGAGAAAATCCAAAAAAGTTTGATCATGAGCAAGTTCAAAATAAAAATTCCAGTACCTTATGAGATAATGTTGAGTGAAACAGGAGCAACTCCCATCGAAGCAATTTCTATGGTGAGGCTCATAAGATATCTAAAAAGAATTGAGCAAATGAGAGTAGGTAGATGTCCTAATGTTATCTTCAATGAAGGCATGACTGAAAGAAAGAAAACATGGATGAAACAAAACTACACGTGGATGCAAAAAATGGAATATCTACTTCAATGTCTGTCCCACAAATAACAAGGAGCTAAAGGATTGTGTTATGGAGAAGTTTAGTAAAAAGTTATGGGGAAAAGAGTTGGGTAGAAAGAAGTACTACATTGAGGAATTCAACCCTACATGTGATGTACAACAAAAAGAGTTCATTGGAACTAGCATTTCGTGGAGGGAAAAGGTTATTATTGCTCAGTTAAGGACCAACTCGCATCAACTTCGGTGTGAATCAGGATGGTGGAAAAGGCCTAAAGAAGCTTGGGAAGAACGGGTGTGTACATTTTGCAGGTCTGGGGCAATGGAATCGGAAAAACATTTCATTTTGGAATGTGATGCATCAAAAACATCAAACAAAGTTATGAGAACATGTTATCATCACTTTCTTGGCATTGTCTTTTTAGCGAGGGGATTGTTGGAAGGTTGGCCAACTCATCATCAATTTGAATTAGAAAAGGATTGAATTGCAAAAAGTGAAAAACAAGGAATTAATGGTCTCATAAACTATTTTTAGTCTCGTGGACCTTAAAATATCATTTCATTTCATATCTCTCAAGATGCAAACCTCTTTTTTGAGTGCAAAATTTGAGGAAAAGTGTGCGCCTCGAGCGCTTGATAGATCCAGAGTTAAGATGAATCTAGACTGGTTTTTAACTCAGACAAAAACATTCAATATGTAAGCATCTATCTATCTTAAATACTTGTTATTTTTCCTTTTATTAAAATTTACTTCCAAATATATATATATTTTCTTTCTTTTATACAAATGAAATACTTATTAATTCTTACTTATTGTTTTTTATTTGAATAAAATTTAACTCACACAAAAATATTTTAAACTATAATATCAATTTACTCAGTTTATATATATGAAATGCAAATTATTTTTTTACTTTGTTAAATTTTATGTCACACAAACAAGCAATTCGCTTAATTTTTTCAGCTTTTTAGTTTTGTTCACCCTTAATTTTCTTTTGTAATCAATAATATAATTGTATATATGTGTTTTTAAATTAAAAAGTTTAATTGAGCCAACATATTCTTTATTATTGTTATTATTGTTGTTGTTAATTGTGGAAGGCTTCTTATTTCAACTTCTCAACATGGATGAGAATATGTTGAATTTTATTTTTTATTTTTTTAATTGACCGCCTAGATTGATTCTCAAGGGAATATGCTCAGCGTATGTTTAGTCTTAATGCTTATTAATGGTTGTAGTGTGTTACAGAGTTTGTTAGGTTGCATTGGCTTTTAATAAATTTAAAAAACTAGAATGTGCCACGTGGCTCCCTGCCCACCAATTTCCTAGGGATTTGAGATTATTCCAATTCTAATAAGTTCATATTTTAATTAGATGGAGAAATTAATATATAAGCAAATTTTATTTAGCAAAATGGTCCATTTTACAATAAGATGTGTAATTCTTTTTTTTCTCAAATTAAATTAGATTTGTGTCACATGGTTCCCCACCCACCAATTTCCTAGGGATTTGAGATTATTCCAATTATAATAAGTTCATATTCTAATTAGATGTGGAAATTAATATATGAACAAATTTTATTTAGCAAAATGGCCCATTTTACAATAAAATGTGTAAATTTTTTTATTTTATTTTTTTGAAGTTAAAGTTGACTCATAACCTTTTTATACATAATTAATGAGGTAAATGTGTACATTGATAAGCATCTTCATGTTGCAATAGTTTTTATGTAGCAATAATTTTTTTTGTTATATTTATAAAGACTTTGGCTATATCATACACATTAATATTTTTAATGTGGTTGTACTAGTTTATTAATGTAACGTTACATGACAACATCTCCCTTATATACTAAATTGTAAAGCGCTTTAAGTACAATCAGTCTAGATCAATCTTAACTATGGATCTACCAAGCCCCCAGAGGGATCAAATATCTTGAGATACAAACATATTTTAGAGTCAATAAAATATTAAAATATTTTATTTATAAAGTACGTTAAAATTTTGTTTGTTATTATAAACTCCATATTAAAAATAAAATAAATTACACATCTTCTTAGTGAAAATATAGGAATTTTTTAAATTAAAATTCTTTTATTTTTCTTCTTTGTTTTTCATATATTTTTATTTTAAATATCAAATGTAAAGGTAAACTAAACATACAATGAATTACACATCATGTAATATCAATAATACTATTTCCTTTCATGTAGTGAAAAATTACATTTATTCCTAGTAAAAGTAAATTAACTTTTTTAACTCATCTCAATATTAAGTAGTGGAAATTACATTTATTGCTCATACTAAAAGGTAATTTTTTTATTTTTTATTTTACTGACTGTAACTTTATATCTTTATATAAAGTTATTTAAAATTAAAGTACAAATTGAAGTATTTTAATTATGGCTGACATTAATTTCTTTTGTTATCATTATTTTTAATTTGCTAATTTAAATTATTATTTTACTATTTTTAAATGTAACATTAAGTGAAAACATCTCTCCCATACTAAGTTGTAAAATATCTCTAGAAAAAATAATAAAATGCTACATATAAACTCTAAACACTAAACTGGACATTTGTTATATTCTAATCTGTTTGAAAATATGTCCGTAGTACCCAATAAAATATCATGAGTTTTACCCAATAATCAGTTGTTGGGTTTTAACAAGAAGATTATATATATATAAAGAAATAGATAGTTTGTATTAATTCATCTAGAATACAAGTAATAACTCTTATGTTCGACACAGTTCTTATTGAGCCAGGGCCAGTATTTATCACTGTAAACTCTATAATCACCTGGTCTTTTACATGAAAAATGTCTTACATCATTTAGTCTATATATCCGCCAGAAAACACCACAAAAATTAGCGAAAATACATGTCATTCAGGAAATTTTAATCCGTCGGGCAACTCACTTCCAATCCTTCGTGGTTGCCAATTACATGCTCCATCACCGCCATGTCCAGCTTCTGCAGTGAAGGTTCTTCCACGAGACGGGCCTAAGATCTTCGGGGGGGATTCTTTCAAAAATACTTGCAGGAGTGGGGTTTGAAAGTCCAAACACATCTTTCAAAACTCCCATAGTTGCATTCTCCACCGTGACCTCAATATTGTTAACCTTAAGGTGCAAATTGTCCACTTTCTTTGCAAGATTTTCCATCAAGAATTGACAGCACTCAAAATCTTTCCTCAAATAGATAATCTATTGAGTGAGGAGGGAAAAATGCAACCTCGCCTCCGAGTTAATCTGCTCTCCTAGCTTGGACATCGTGGCCATAATTGCTTCCATCATCGACAACAGATTAGATTGGTCTCTGTTGGCGCTGCTATCTTGACCCGAGGTATCCATGGCACCAAGAATTGAATCATAAACACAACATACATAATTCTTGGTTGAGACATATGTTGTATAATTCCATAGGCTATCCTCCCACCTGCTAGCCTCCATCGCTTCACAATTAATGCCTCCAACTGACCTCTGCACCAACATTCCTCTATATCCATGCTCATGGAGGTTGAGTATTCCCTAGATGGCTTTTAGAATTATGAAATTTTTGAATTGTTATCATGGAGTCACCAAAAAAATGATATGACATATCCCTTTGTCCATAGCAATCCTTAGCCCTTACCACAACGCTAGGGCTTCAACTTGATTATATGTTGCCCTGTCCAGTCCCATGCAAATTTCGGCATTATTTCTCCTTCGGGGTTGTAAATGACCCCTCCCGCTCCAACCTCCCCCATATGTTTATTAATTTGTTATTGGAGAAATTAATCAGTAATATAGTAATAAGTTTTTATTTATGAAAAATAACCTAAATGTCTTATAATTTTAAAATAGATAGTAGAGCTTTTACTTATCTAAGAGAAAAAAAAAAAAAAATATAGCTAAAAATAACAGCAAGGTAGGTTTGCCTGCAAAGTGACCTGAAAGTAAAAAATGTTTTATCATAGACCATAATTAACCACCAGAAGAATCCATATGGGTGGGGGTGGAGTTTGTTCGTCATCCTCGCATTTTTGGTAGTGTAGATTGATAAGTTTCTTGACCAGTACCGATTTTTTTTATATCTAATTTGTTGACATGTTATTGCAAAGCATCTATGCATAGGAGTATTTCCTCTTGGGCTTCACTCCCCTCCACTAGGACATTCCTGTCATAATCTTCATTTGTCAGTATAAATCAATTGTTTCCATGCATTAGGTTTGTCCGGGTTGTGTGTTTCCTACTCTGGAAATCCACTGCCAAACATTCTCCTCCACTTCTATATTTGATAGGAACCTATGTTCCACACATGCCTCTCTTTCTACTAAGTCCATCTCTTCTAAATCATATTGGGAGGTACATTCCCAGTATCAACGAGTAAAAGCCTCGAAAATGGCATGGGCTTTAGTGTGAGGAGGCTCCTCTCTTCTATCACAATTTCAACCTGAGAACGAATGCTCTCAATGCTCAAGAAAAATTGCAATAGGAGAAATATAAGCGAATGTGACAAAGGGAAAGGTGAGTAGAGTAGAGGGAGACCAAGGCTAGCAGACACACAATAGAGAATTGCAATAGAACAGATAATAGGATATGAGTGAGGTCTAAGACTAGGCTAGGGATATGAGTAGGTAAGGCGAGAGGAGACTAGTGAAATAAGTGGAAAACATGAAAAAGCTAGCATTACTGGAAGAAACCTGTAACCCAAATTATACATTAGGGTTGGTAACCAACACCGAGTGCGGGTCCTTTGTGCATTCCAAGCCATGAATGTATCAGTGTTTGGATCATTAATGTTGCACTACAACCATTTTTTATGAACTTATACAATTGAAATCATCACAAAAATGGAGGATAAGATTTGATAAGATCAACCTTAACAACTTTCAACAACTATGTAACATATGTGAACTTGTCCCCGATGCGGGTGGTATTTCGATTAATGTTTTCTGTCAGGCAGGATGATTAGCATGACACACGAGGTTGTGGCCCTTGGTTTGAGAGCCATGCTCTCCACTCAGCATCATGTGTTCCTCGTGTGACGTCCACACCGTTTACAAGCCTTGTATCACATACTTCAATCTTGTCGACTTAAATGCATGTAGGTGGTTGCATTTGGATATGAGTACGAAATTATTTTTGGCACCAGGTTTCTTCTCTTGATGCCTAAGATGGGTAGGCTCTCTCATGGAGGATTGTTCGCGAGCGGAAGATTTCCTAACACACAGGTAGAGGTCATTCATGAACATATGATTCCTGAGTTTATTAGGTTGGTTAAGGAATGTGCCTCGTTGTACATCTGCCTTGCCATGACTAACGAGGTGGCGGCCCTTGGTTTGAGAGCCATGCTCTCCACTTGGCATCATGTGTTCCTCGTGTGACGTCCACACTGTTTACAAGCCTTGGGTCACCTACTCCAATCTTGTCGACTTAAATGCATGTAGGTGGTTGCATTTGGATCAGAGTACGAAATTATTTCTGGCACCAGGTTTCTTCTCTTAATGCCTAAGATGGGTAGGCTCTCTCATAGAGGATTGTTAGCGAGCGGAAGATTTCTTGACACACAGGTAGAGGTCATTCATGAACATATGATTCCTGAGTTTATTGGGTTGGTTAGGAATGTGCCTCGTTGTACATCTACCTTGCCATGACTATCACTCGCACTAGTTATTTCATTCAACGACTCCGGCCTTCAAAGACAACAGGGAAAGTTATGCAGATATTCTGGCAACTAGCTCTTGGGATAATCTATTTAGCGAAGGGTTTGTCGAGAAGCTCGGAGCGTTTATTGTGAGACTTCAGAGGAAAAGGGGTGAATACATCAACTAGATAAAAAAGCAATTTGTCACATAAACTATCTTTAACCTCGTAAACGTTAAAATAATTTTTTCCAAAAATATTAATTAAATGAAATGAAAAATAAATAACTTCAATGCCCAGCTAAAAAAATTCATACGAAATGAAATCCAACCATCCCTATAATAAATACTTTAATTAAACGGGTCATTCACTCCGATAAAAGTGATAACGTTTGGGACAATTATGTAGACGTCATCCCATGTGGCAACCTACTCATTTTTAAAGTTGGTGTGAGATCTTCATTATTGTATAAAAATGAATCACTAAAACATTCGTGAGTAATGATATTTGAAAAAATTTCTAAATAATTAATTATGATTAATGATATTTAAAAATATATATAATTAATTAATTTAAAGATAATATTTGTTTAGTTTAATAAATAAATTTATATTATATTAGTTTTCAATGTAAAATTGATTTTAAAATTTTATTAAGAAAACCAAAGATATTTCGAGTGTATAAATTCACTCTGTTTAATTTACAAATTTTCCAACTTTTTATTAAATTTAAAATGAAATCATTTAAAAAAATTAATTGAAAATAGGATTAATTAAACTTTTTTTTGACTACATTAATAAGATTCTTTTTATTTTGATAAGTTATATAATAAATAATTTTAAAGGCATTTATTATACATGTGGTAGGAGTGTATTATTGATTTGTTATTAGTTTTTTTTAAAAAATTAACATTATGAAATTAAATTTATTATTTTTAAATAAAATTTATTTATATTTATCTCAAATATGATTGGTTAAAATGTTAAAATGTCTCTTGTGTAATGATGGTAAGAATTAACTTTTGTGTACTCTATTATTAATTACTATGTATTATATCACTAATTATTATGTACAATAAATATAAATAATTTGGAAAAAAAAAAAAAATTATATATTAATTACAACATACCATAAACACAAATGGTTTGTAATTAAATTCAAAAATTTCATTTTCTCATTGGTGTAAAATATTGAATAGACAATTTTCATGGGTTTTATTTTTTAATTTACAAAAAATAATTAAAAAAATATAAATTTGAAAAAAATGTAAAAATAACATGTGTATAATTTGTACAACTCTCATTATATAAATCTATACTCTAGTCTAATGACGTGAAATGTGTACTATACTATGAATATTATATAAAAAAAAATTGTCATCATTCAATATTAAATAAATAATTATTAACTTATTATCATTCTCTTCAATATGTATAAAACCTTTATCTACTAAAAATATTTAATTAATATAAAAATTTAATAAAAAACATTAAACAAATATTCATTTAACTTATTTTACAATTTTATTATTAAATATCATTTTTGGGATTCAACTTCATTCACGTATGACCATTTCTATAAGAAATAATTATAACTAACTAATTTCTCATGATTTTTTTGAATATTTCTAATTTCTCATATATTATTTAGAATACATACAACACATCACAATATTAAATATTTTATTAAACTAAGGGACACAAAAATTAACTATATAACCTTATTTATTTAAACACTTCATAACAAATTTCTTTATTCTTCTCGTTGTTGATTTGATACGTCGTTGACTACATATGAATTGCTAGGTTATATTGTATTTGTGACGTGTTTGACTACATATTAATTGCGCATTAATTTTAACATGTGAATGTGAATGCTTTATAGATTGATTTTTAAAAATTTTTTAATATTTAAAAAGTATTTATGAATAGCTTTTCAACTTAAGGTCTTATTTTGGAGTTGTTAGTAAACTTCTTGGAATTAACGAAGTACTTCAACGCTGACAGATATTTCAATATTTTTTACGGACAGGAATTATTTTTTGAGATGGATTCATTGGATTCAATATTTTATGTATAGTAATTATTTTTGACATGGATTGATTGGATTAAGGATGTAGGGTATTTTTTAAATAAGCTCGCCGACACTGTGTTCTTTAGTTCTGGCTCATCCTTAATGGAAGCCTTCTATGTGAGGAAAATGAGTAAGTGACCAGTCAAAAGATTGACTCTGTGATGGAAGGGGAATGGCATCATATTAATTGAAGTTATTAATAGTAATAATTAAATAACAAAATATTAGTAATAGTATTGTTTTAATCCTTTTTATATTTTATAATTTTAAAAAATTGAATTTGAAGTATTAGTAATATTTTTTTTATTTAAATTTTATTTGAAATTATATAAAAAGAAATTTTTTTGGGATATATGCTAACTTCAAGTATGAGTAATGATATTTGTTAAATTATATTAAAAAATCAAAATCAAAATATAGTGATGTAGATTTTCACAAGGTGGATGCATATAATTAATTTATTGTTTTTTTTTAAAATGGGCGGGGCTAGTTCCCTACAGAAGCATCATGGGCCCTCTTGTGAATCATCATATGGCCGAAGCCCGCAGATTTTTTAATGGCCGAAGCCAGCAGAATTTACAGCATAGCCGTTACAAATCGTCTCCATAGCGCGGGGGGTCATCAATGCGCCTCCGCAGGACTCGAACATGGCTGGGGGTGCGAAAGCCATCCGCCCTAGCCAATACGACATGTAATTTATTGTTATGTCATTGTAAGTGACATATAGTATTTATAACAAAGGATTAGTTTAAGTGTATCACAATTTTTTGGTTTTTTCAAAGTCGATTTTGGTTTTATATAAAAAATTTAGGTTGTCGTCATTACCCCACCGCATCCTCGTTGTAAAAGTCGAGGGATGACAATAACACAATCAATTATCTCAGATACGGATCTTGTACTTTGAACACGGTTTGGTGAGGATTCTTGGACAAGTCTTTCTCCATTACTTTACAGGAGGTGGAGCAAATCAGAAAGAGCCTAGGAGGTAGCTAAAACATTCTTATATAATAATTGCATTGCCCATGTGTTTCTATGTCTAGAATAATAATAATAAGATGCTTGAATCATGCATCTCAAGTTTGCAATGTTTTCTAACCTTAAGTGGAATATGTCATTTTCAATGATTTTGTTGGCTATCAATAGAAACTTGTCGTTGCATACATCTTTTGTAGGAAAGCATTGATTTTGCATGTCTGCAGTGATACTTAATGTGATCATTTCCAAATCTTTTTCAATTTTCAACCATTGCCTTCAATTCTTTTGTGAATATATTTGTCAATTGAAGTGGACTTTATTAAGGATTTATAGAACTTAATTTCATTTTCATTATATGTTATAAGTTATTTTATTCTCATCTTACATCATAAGAAGATTTTACCATTTATGTTTGTCAAGTTGTGATCAGAATCGAAGGCCATCCGTGGAGTGCCATACACTGCGGAGACCTTTTTAAATCCTCAAACCTTGATGACTTTGGCCATCGATAATGAATTTGGGATCGAAAGATAAAATGTCAAAATGTAATTAAAAAATCTCTAAGTCTGACCAAATCATAACTGACGAGAATGGATTTGCATCCGAAGGTAGATTGTAAAAGAAGAAATTAAAATAAGTATTCTTTTGTGGGAGCAGATTCGACAACCGGGTTTGGTGACACATAGCACGGTCGAATCACGACAACTATTGTCTAGCTTCCAAGGCGTCTTCGTCTGTTTAACTGGGTGCAGTTTCCCAGACGTAATACTCAAAAGCGTTGATTATTGAACCAAGGGTGGAGTAAGAGGCCTTTAATAGATTAAATTGGATATGAACTGTATCTTATATGTGACGTCTTAGAATAACCCACTCATGTAGGAAATAGTCATACTCATACTCAGTGTATTTAAAAGAGGCGTGGTTTGTCAGTTTCAAGTACATTGATTTAAAGCAATTTCTTTCGTGTATAATGGTCCTTCAAGTGGTTTGCACATTCCCAAAGCTTTAGTATTACTGGTGCACAATGTCTAGGATTACAAATTTTATTTTTTCTTATATAATTTTATATATGCAACATGGTTCGAATCTAGCTCTATAAGCTTGCTTGAAGTTGGGGATTTAAAATTAACTTATAGATATTTATTCTCATATCTATAAAGTAGATAGCATACTTTAGATTTTTCTAAAAAATGAATTTACTCTTAACTATGTTTTAAACATGGATAGTATTGGGAAATGAATTTACTCTTAACTATGTTTTAAACATGGATAGTATTGGGACGTGGAATTAAGCACTCTGGAAACACAAATTATGAACGTGGAATGGTTTAATTAGGAATGATTTAACTATAATAACAATTATTAGCATTCTTCCTCTATCACAATTGATAAGTACAATTAAAGAAACATGGAAATTGTATCATAGGTTAACAACAATGTCATACAATTTATATTTTTAGTTAATTAATCCATTTTCATTTTGTTATTTTTATTATTTAATAATTAAAAACTAATTAGTTACTTAATTCTAATATTTCATTTATTTTAAATTAGGAAAAAAAATATTTATTTTTGTGTTTAAATATTAATTAATTTATTAACATTTTATTAGTTAAAGTATATCTTACTTAATTTTAAAATATTATTAATATTTATATTTGTTAATTTTAATATTTTATAAAAAGTTTATTAATTTGATTAGTTGATGAACTAAGACATTGTGATCTAAAAGTATTTAAAGTCTTTCAAATTAATAATGGAAAATATTGATATTTGTTGAGTTTTATATAAAAATAGACCAAACATATTTCTCTCCAAACTTGAGAATGAAAATTACTCGTTTGTCTTGCAAATTAATAATGGAAAATATTAACATCTGTTGAGTTTTATATAAAAATAGACCATACATTTATTTATACATATATAGTATACTGACATTTAACCTTAAATACCATAAAATATTATTATAATATTTGTTCTGACATAAATGACATGACGTGTACAATATTAATTCATTGTATCACATACATAATGGTCGCTATCACATACCAAAACCAGCTTGAAAGGCCATTGTTTTATGTTTCGTTAAGTAACGGCGCTATTCAGACTTTTTAAAAGTTACTTTGCATTGAAAAACACAACATTTTTGGGGAGTGAAATAGTTCTGGGAAGAGATTGATTGACTTAGGTGAGTCAGAGATCGTGATAAGTACATAGGATAGTTGGAAAGTGAAATGGATGTTTTAATTTAATGGTTGATAAATAAAATGGATATATTTTTTTATTTTTGTAAGCCAATTTAATTTTAATAAATTTTAATCATCATATTATTATATCCCTAATGGGGTGGTATATGATTGAATGGAAGCTCAAGACATGGGTGTTAATGTAAACACCATGCGTCATTAATGAATCAGAATTGTGTTTGGTAAGTTTTACCTGGTGCTTCGCAGGTGAAGGTTCTAGCGAAAGTCTTGAGTATAAATAAGTTAGACTTGAAGGTAGAACTCAATTGTAGGTGTTGGGAAATGAAGGATATGATTGTTGGGGTGTAGTCTTTGTACGTGTGAAGGGAGGCTCTAGGTAAGTCATTCCCTATTCTTGGCGTAATGTTGATTAATGTGAGCAATGTGTGGGGGAAGGTTGGAGTGGCACTGGATCATAATGCAGAACACCATATGGGACCCTGGTTCGAGGTGGCTTACTGAGAAGAGGGATAATTATAGACTAGTGAGGTGTGTGGGGGTGCACGAAGTTGGGATTGTCATAAACCTAGGTTTTGGGACAACATCCCCCGTACTCATGCAGGTAATTTCGTTTAGTTTGCTCATTGTTGGTTTCAGTTATTGGTCTACTCTTTTTGGGTTGGGCCCTATTGTGGGTTTTGATGTGGGTGAAGGAGTCTCTTCGGACTGTTGTTTGTCTTAGCGACCTCTGTACAGTGGTCGCGCATTTCACTTGGTTTCATTAGACCCATTTGCTTGTTGTTTTAATTTTAAATCTTGGTTTCTGTCGTCATATGTTCCTAGAGGGAAGTGTCGGAAGTGTAATGAGTCTTGGGGTCATGCTGGGGTGGTCAATTTGAGAATTAAAATCCCCATGGGGTGGCTGAGTTATTCGGTGGTGGTATTTTGTCTATGAAGGGGCGTCGTGGCGACGAGTTGGCAGTAGAAGGTATCTTTATCCTCGTGGCTATAGTTGGCAGCAGTCGGCTCGGCAGGAGAGTCTATGAGTGGGTGAGTGAGTGGTGGTTTTGTTGTTGGAGGGATGACCATGCATAACAACATTGGTGGTTGACTTTCTTTGCACTTGTGAAGGACACATTTTGGGCAACCGGGGAAACTCTGGATTATGGGTCTTTGGTGTGGGGCATGGGAATGTCATCAATTGAAGACTCTTGGACTTAGGGGCATTTCACCTGAATGGGAAACCAAGGATTTGACTAGCAGAGGTGGTGTGGGCCAAGCGAAGCTCTCATCAGAAGGTGGATGCTTCGTCAGTAAGGTCGGGCTCGAAGAGGGGCAGGCCCCTATGGATAGGGGGTGATGCATCATGTGGACCCGCAAGATGATGGATAGGAGTTGGAGCAGCAACGCACTGTCTCCCTTGGGCATGTGGTCCTGCCTCCACCCTTCAATTTCCTGGAAGCCCAAATTTTTCAAGTGATTGTGGTTGTATTTTGGCCTTGAGCATCACTTGTTTAGTAATTTGTATCTGGTGCTCCAGAATAACTGATAGGTCCTTTACTTTCCATTCAAGTGAAATTACTTGTAGATATATGGAGTCCAAATCCATTTCCATTGCTCCTTTTCGTCCCTCCTGTAAAGACATTTTTGAGATTATAATTTCATTTTCCATGGTAGGACCTTGTGTTGGTTTATTTTGACTTGCGAATGATTGTGGTTCCTTTATGGAGTCTTATGTAGGTTTCTTAAGACATAATTTTGATGTATTTTCTCACTCCTCTTTCTCTTTCCCTGCATCCCCTATCTTGGTGTTGGTCAAGGCATCAAAGCTAGTTTGAGTAAAAACCCCTATATCTAGATCCTGTGTGTTATGTGATCATGGATGTTGCCTTCTAGATTCTAGATGAATGAATCCTTCTTTGTCTGTCCAAGGGTATTCTCCTTGAGGGAGCTCGGATTGAAAAAGGAGAAAATATCTAAAGAGGTGCCCATATTTGTGACATCTCCAACATTTGAAAGTAATGTGTTAGTATTCTAGTGGTTGCTTCCATAGTTCATCCTGATAATAGATATAAATGGAGGTTGGGGGAGGTTGATAGATATCCATGTACACACAAATTCGAGCATATGAGGTGCATTACCTCATATAGTTACCTACGAGGCCTTGAAATAATGGCCCAACATATTACCAAGGCCATTGAGGGTTTCCTCCTCCTATAATTCCCTTGGGAGGAAGAATAAGAAAATCCATACTGGAGTTGCCGTGAAGTTTTCTTTGTCCGGGCTAAACCTTTCCATCCAGAAGTAGAGATAGAACTTGGGTGACATGAAAAAATATGGGCCTCCATTAATAATCTGTGTGTAATCCTCTAGATTGAAAAAAATAATAATGAAAAATCCTTTGGCATCGAGAGCTGGTCAATTTGTAACTTTCACTTCCATTTGTTTTGGATCAAAGTTATGGGAGCTTTCTTCATTGGCCAAAACCCCAATAATTTCACAATGAGAGCATCGTATTGCATATATTCAATGTATTATTTTGTGGATTTGATCTCATATTTGGGCCCATTTGCTCACTTGAGTAGGCATTAGTTGGATCCGTGGGACTACCAAGCTCCTCTGGTTGGTGGTTCTACAGTAAGTCCATGGGATCAACCACTATCCCCTGGTCTCACGTTGAATTGAATCCCACTAGTGCCATCACCTAACAAACTGGTACATGCATCACTTGTAGTAATGTGAGAGGAAGAAAATGTTTTTATATACACATTTATTTAAAATAAATAAATAAATTAATTAATTACCTATTAATATTTTATGTATTAGTTAAAACATCTTTTCAATAATAAAAAAATATTATATATATATAATATTCACTTATATTATTATTATGATTAAGGTAGTATAACATGTAGTTTCCTATTTTCATGATATGGGGCAAGATGTACTCTACTTATCTAACTTTCATATGAGTTAATCAAATGTACTATAATAATAATATAAAATGTGTTGTTTTATAAAATTTTAATATAATAATAATTAAATAATAATTAAAAACTAATCTTTTAAGTATTGAGAGGGATCAAATCTCTCAGGTGCAAGTCTTTTTTTTGAGTAAAAATTTTGAGAAAAAATTTGCACTTGATTTGATCCCTCTGGAGGGCTTGAAAGATCCAGAGTTCAGAGGGATTTAGACAAGTTTTTAACTCAGAAAAAAAACATTTAATATGTATGCATCTATTTATCTTAAATACTTGTTATTTTTCCCTTTATTCAAATTTACTTCCAAGAAAAATATGTAAAAGTGTAATATATATATGTATATATATTAGTTTTTCCTTTATACAAATGAAATATTTATTAATTTTTACTTATTGTTTTTTATTTGAATAAAATTTGCCTCACACAAAAGCTTTTTAATTATGATACCAACTATATCATAAATACTTATTATTTTTTAAGTCACACAAAAATATTTTTAGCTACAATATCAATTTACTCAATTTATATATATGAAATGCAAATTATTTTTTTACTTTGTTAAATTTTATGTCACACAAACAAGTTTTAACTATGATATCAATTTACTTAATTTTTGAGCATTTTAAAACAAGTTTTGATTATGATAACAATTTACTTAATTTTTTCACCGTCTTAGTTTTGTATGTATTCAAATTTCATGTAACATTTTACCTTTGTTTAATCACTTTCAAATAATCTTATATGATTTTTTCACATTATAGACAAAATCTTGTTTTTTAATTATAAAAATTAATTGAGCAAACATATTCTTTATTATTATTATTTTTTATTTATTAATGTAACATTACATGACAACATCTCCTCAAGTACATCGAGCCTAGAGCCATCAAATACAACCACCCTAGAACCATCATAATTCTAGATCCACCAAGCCCGAGGGGATCAAATCTCTTGAGATGCAAACATATTTGAGAGTCAGAAAACATTTGATCCCTCTCTACCCTTGGTAGGTCTGGAGTTAAGATGGATCTAGGTTGGTATAGTATATATGTAGTTCACATTGAAATATTTTATTTATAATTCACATTTTCCACATTAAAATGTTAAAATATGTCCCCTCATATTTATTTTTGTTTTTATTATTAATATTTTTTTAAATATTACCTATCAAATCCATATTAAGCATTCAAATGTAAACGTAAGTTGAACATAGAATGAACTACACATCATGTAATATCAATAATATCATTTCATGTTATCTCCATGTTAATTAGTGAAGAAATGACATTTCTTCCTAATAAAAGTAAATTAACTTTTTTTACTCACCTCCATATTAAGTAGTGAGGAAAGAAAGAAATTATTTTAACGTCTACTAGGCTAAAGATAGCCTATGAGACACATTGCTTCTTTATCTGCTTGATGTATTACATTTATTGCTCATACTAAAAGGTAAATTTTTTTACTGTCAATTACTTTATATCTCTATATAAAATTATGTAAAATTAAGGTGTAAATTGAAGTATTTTAATTATGATGGATATTAATTTCTTTTGTTATTACTATTTTTAATTTGCTAATTTAAACTATTATTTTATTATTTTTAAATGTAACATTATGTGACAACATCTCTCCCCTACTAAATTGTTAAATGTTGTTAGGCATAATAATAAAATGCTACATATAAACTCTTAACATTATTTATAAACTCTAAAACATTGTTATATTCAAACCCTTCATAAAAGACATGCCATCTATTTGAAAATATGCCCGCGGTACCCAATAAAGCATCATGAGTTTTAACCAGAAGGTTATGTTAATATTTAAATGAAAATATAAGAAATCGTGTATATATATGTTTAATAATTTTGTTCTTTTTATAAGAAACAATAGTTTATATTGGATTTAAGATCTCTGTGGTTTATTTCTTCTGACTTAGTTACCGAAGAATCCATTAACTATGATTATAAATAGTGATTATTAAGTAAAAAATAAATAAATTTGAAAATTTACTATTTTTATTATCAATATTAATTATTATGTCTTGATATTAATTATCAATCATTAACATTAATTATTTATTAATTATTAATTATTAACTATGATTCTTAATATTATTATAATATCAATTTTAATATAATATTAATAATTATTAATATCAATACATGCTAGGGTTTCTCGGCCCGGTTTGCAGCCTGTGCCTGCGGCGGCAGGCCTTTTGCTGGTGGGGGTTCTGGTTGCCCTCCAGGCTACCATCGACTGGTTCTCATGCTGCCGTCATCGATTGTGGACGGGCCTTTCCTCAGCGCCTTGAGCTTCGCGGCGGCGGCGTTCTCCTCTTGACCCTCGGCGGCCCTCTGCGCTCTATCGACCCTCTGCCTTGGGGTTTCAGTTGGGGCTTTGGCCTTTGGTGTTCGTGCTGCGTTTGCTGTGCAGGGACCAGGGCTTCGGGCTACTGACTTTCTTCATGGGGGCGAGGTGGTTGCCCTAGCCGCCTCTGCCCCCGGAACCGACCCGCCTCAGCACGTTACGGGACCTGTTGGCCTCCCATGCTGATGCTGGTTTCTTTTTTGGTCCTCTGCTAGTTTACCAATGCAGCTATGGAGAGTGTTGAGGGATCTGAGGTGGGGAGCCTATCTCTGCATCGATTCGTGCCGCTTTTCTATGGCTGTTGTTGACTAGCTTCTTTTCTGGCTCCTCTGGTTTTATGGGTGGTATCCTCCACTGGCTTCGGGGTTTTTGGTGGAGAGTTGAGGGGATGGGGGTGCTCCATTTCGTGCCTCTCCCCTCCGTCCTTTGGCAGCCATTTTGTATTACTGCTCTTCCACTGGAGCTTTCGTTTTTTTTTATGTTATTTTTCAACTTGTTAGGGTAGGCGTATACTCCTATTGGGGTTTACATACCCTGCTACTGTTATGTTTTTTTTACTGGTTTTTTTATGGGATGGGTTGGGGTATCCCCTGCTGGGGTTTACACACCCATTTACTTGCTACCCTCTCTGAGGGCTTTTCGGCATACTTCTCTTGAAGTCATGCTTTTGTAAGTGGTTTACCCACACTACAGCATATGCGTTCTGCATCTACAACATGTAATTTTCTGCTTAATGAAGATTACGAATTCTATTTCTTCGGAAAAAATATCAATACATTTTAGATAATTTTAATATTAATATATTACACTAATAATACTATTCATAAAATACCAAAATATATTAATAATAATTCTATTTTATAACATCATAATAAAAATTGTACTAACATATATTATATATAATAAATATTAAATATTAATATAATATACCAAATATTAATATAATATACCAAGATTATTATTAATATTATTAATACTAATTATTATTATTAATTATTATATTAATAATAATAATATTTACAATTAATATTAATAATAATTTATTATATTAAATTAAAGGTAACTAATTATTAAAATATATTAATAATGATCCTAATTTATAATAATCATAATAAAAATTGTACTAACATACATTATATATAATAAATAATAAATATTAATACAATATACTAGGATTATTATTATTATTATTATTAATTATGATCAATATTAATATTATTAATACTAATTATTATCAATTATTATATAATAATAATAATTATTATTATTATTATTATTATTATTATTATTTTATTATTTTATTATTAATATTAATTATTTTATTAAATTAAAAAATAACTAATTATAAAAATATTATAATTGATTAATTAAAATTAATATTAATTTTAATAATGATCAACATAATAATAATTTATATTAATTTAAATCAATTAATTAGCTCATTATTAAAAAAAATTAAATTAATTAATTAATTAAAAAATAAATAAATAGTCGACATCTCATCAATAATTAATCAAAATTAATATTCAAAAAATGAGAGCTGACATTCATCTTAATTTACTCTCCTCATTACTATTTAATCTCTCAAATTAGCTCTTCTTCTATCAAGCATTCAAGTGGTCCTAATGATGGATCCTGGTTGGGATTTGAAATGTTGGCAGAAAATGGTTCTTACTATGGATTCTCCGGTAACTAAGTCAGAATAGTTTATATTAATTCACGTGTTGTTTTTTTTAAGAAACAAATAGTTTATATTAATTCTGGTGGAATATGAACCAAAATCCTTACATTTAGACAGTTTTTTTTTAATTGAGGGTTAGTGCTTATCACTGTAAATCCCAGTGCTTATCACTGTAAACTCTATAACTACCTGGTCTTTTACATGCAAAATGTCTTACATCATTTATCTTATATATCAACCAAAAAACACCACAAAACATAGCAAAACGACATGTAATTCAAAAAAATTTAATCTGTCAGTCAACTCACTTCCAATCCTTCGTGATCGCCAGTGCATGCTACATCACTGTCGCGTCCAGCTGCTGCAATGAAGGGTCTTTCACAAGATGGGCCTGAGAGCTTCTGGGGGGGCTTCCTTTAGAAATACTTGCAGGAGTGGGGTTTGAAAGTCCAAACACATCTTTCAAAACTCCCACAGATGCATTATGCACCGTTACCTCAATATTGTCAACCTTAAGGCGCAAATTGTCCACTTTCTTTGCAAGTTCTTCCATCGAGAGTTGAGAGCACTCAAACTCTTTCCTCAAATCGACCATATGTTGAGTGACTAGGGAAAAATGTGACCTCGCCTCCGAGTTAATATGCTCTCCTAGCTTGGACATCGTGGCCATAATTGCTTCCATCATCGACAACAAATGAGATTGGCCTCTGTTGGCATTGTTATCTTGACTCGAGGTATCCATGGCACAAGGGACTGAATCATAAACACAACAAACATAATTCTTAGTCGAGACCCATGTTATATAATGCCAGAGGCTATCCTCCCACCCGCTAGCCTCCATCGCTTCACAGTTACTGCCTTCAACTAACATTTGCACCAACATTCCTCTATATCCATGCTCAGAGTCCTTCATCGTATTTCTCGTTACAATCATATTGTAGCCTATTGAATATGCAGATGCTTTGCCTCGCTTATTCATTTACCTCAATTTATTGGCAATTGTCTTTATCTTTCAACGGTCACATAGCACGATGTTCCTTCGCATGCCCTAAATGGCTCGTCCTTGTTTGGAATTTCACGTGAGACCTAATTCACTTGTCTCATCGATGGTCTAGCATTAATAATCTCCATAATTTTGCTGACGACCTTAATAGTCCGCCTAATCCAGCGTTTAATAGGCCTTGTTATGTATATTAACAACAAGATAATTATTATGGCATAGGGATTATCAAGGTATCACAATCATCCCGGACAAGGGCCCCGTCCCCAATTCCCACTCCCTCGTCGACTAATGATTTGTTGTCCCTTTTAACATGATAAAAAGAAATCGCGTCAATTTTTTTTATCAACAACCACAACCTTACAATTAATGGAGGTTGAGTATTCCCTAGATCGCTTTTAGAATTATGAAAATTTTGAATCGTTATCATGGAGTCTCCAAAAATAATGATCTGACATATCCATTTGTCCATAGCAATGATTAGCCCTTACCACAACGTTAGAGCTTCAGCTTGATTATTTGTTGTCATGCCCAATCCCCATGCAAATTTCGACACTTTTTCTCCTTCGGGGTTGTAAATAACCCCTCCCACTCCAACCTCCCCCGTATGTTTATTAATTTGGCCTATACCACGCCCCAGGACTGACATGGAAAGCTGGCTCTTGAGCACTCCATCGACGGATCAGATGCACCAATAAGACAAAGTGCACCTTCAGGTGTGTGGTCTTCTCATAGTACTTGAGGAGGCCTACATTCCTTAAGTGCTCGGGTCATTGCAGTGATAGGGCAAGGGTATAAATCCCTCTCCCTATCTATGGTCTCCCATGGTCGGACCATATTGTATTGGTCTGCGTGTTGCTCCTACTCCTGCTGTTGCTCCCTTTGCTGACGTCTATGCTACATAATTGACATATAAAATATATCAGCCTCATATATAAAAAAATAAAATAAAATAAATGAAGCATGTATTTATAAATATGGAAACATAACTTTCAATTAAAAAAAAAATCATCGATGCGCGCAAAACAGAGTCATTCATTGACTCCAATGCACTTCCAACTATAACCTAAATGATATATGTGCACACATAAGTATGACGCATAGTTATTGGTTCACCAATTTAAATTTTCATAGCAGTGTGTCACACTTTTTCACCGGTGCGCACATATTATCTTTTCGCATTGGTACGGAATGTTCAGGTTATCGAATGCACCAAGCTCTAGTAATATTTTTAAATATTATTTTGCTGGTGCATTTGGTAAATATAAACGCATCGGGAGTGACGCACCGACATACAATTTATCTCTTTCTCGATACATTTTCATTTACAAAACTCACTGGAAGTGACACATAGACATGCAATTTATCTCTTTCCCGGCGCATTTTCATTTACAAAACGCACCGCAACAACTGCGGTGTATTATGTTCACGCACTAAAATACGGTGCACCCTGTAAATTTACAGGGCGCATGTTATCGGTGCAAGCCAAACATATAAAGCACACCGCGTAGGCAAATTTTTTTCAAAAACAATAAAAAAATTAACCTAATTTGCAATTTTAATCCGCTAAAAAATTAAATTAGAGAGAAACATAGACATTTGTTCATCGGGGAGGCATTGTGGACACATAATGGAGAAAAACAAATTTAAGATTAATTTGAAAAAATTGGAAAGTCAGACAGTGAGCACGATACAGAAGGATGGTGAGCAAGAGAAGCACCGACGTTAGGACGGTTGCATGAGGCAAAAGTAGCACTGATGCTTCAAAGCCCTTGAGCATTGTATATGGTAAAAATGAAATTTTCGAATAGGAGGGTTTTTTTTTATTTAAACCTCCTCCAATGTGTTTTTCTAACCACACCGGTGCGGAATAGATCCAAGAGCACCACGTTTTTTTTAAATAAACATTTTTTTAGGCAGCAAGGAGAGAGAGCCATGGTGTTGGCTTTCTTTTGAATGGATTAACGATGCCTAATGAAAAAGAGGTTGCTGCATCTAGTTGAAGGAGGCTGCTGGAAGGTGAAAACTAGAGCATGCAGTGTTCTTGTTGCATGCCAATCTTCTTGCACGCAAAGGAACTCACATGCTTCTTTATGGTAAGTGGTGAAATGTTGGAACGTTGTGCCATAGAAGGCTAAAGCAAATAATATGTACCCAAGGCAAAAATTGACAGAAAAATAGATAGGTGCAGGGACAAAGAAAACTCGAAGTAGAAGTTGAAATGGACTTGGCATTGCATATCACAATGACTGTTTGAGCTAGCGTTATTTAGGCCACTACATTCTTCTATGACACTCATACTACTAGACTTAATAAAGTGAGAAGCTTGATAGCAGAAGGCGCTACTTCTGGATCATTGTTTCTTGTGTTTCCTAAAGCTTTTATTTGTCACTATACTCGAGGTTCTTGTTTCAGCGTTGTTATGGATATTATCTCTTTAAAGGGTCGGAAGTGATACAACGAGCAGTTTTCACACTATATTGATCAGTTCTTTTCTTTGATATTCAAGGAATATTCCTAGGGAGCGTCTGATTTGGGGTTTTAGTGATGGATTCACCTGTGTATGACACATAAATTAGGCCTATGGGTGCAGTCTTATGCTGGGAAAACCAAATGCCTCTTTTGAGAACAACTATGTATGCCAAAGGAGTGGAAATTTATCGCGCACCAATTATCGATGTAAGAGATTCATGGAAAATATAAATGTGTCATATAGATCTCGAAGGTGGGCGTTTCGTGTTGTTAGCAAATCAGTTCTGCAAAAGAAAAGATAGATATTATGTGATTTTATGACATCAGTGCTTCAATATCAGCGGCAAAACGAAATACCAACAGGGCTCTGACTTTTAGTGATCCTGACGAAGATGTAATGGCATAGCATAATGAAATGCAGATTTGGTGCAAATTCATAGCCTTGGGAATGAATTTAAATTGTAGTGTGTTCCCTGGTGTAATAGACTAATGAATTTTTTGGCAGTGATGGTGTCCACATGGTGTCCACATGTTGGTGGATTAATTTTGGCAGAGACAGTGACGTGTTGTTGGATGTGTAGCGCGAATCTAATAATGAAGTCTTGCATGGTCCGTGTCACGCCCCCAGGCCTGCGGTAGTCTTCCAACCGCTCTTGGCGAGGTGCGGCACCACCGAACACTTTCTTTTTACCAATACTAATGTTCATGGACTACGCCTAATTCACTTTCTCCTACTTAGTTTGTGTTTCGCAACCAAGTATTATTATGCATAACCTTTATACTAATGAGCACCCATACTCATTCATTATCAACAACAATTATAACAAGAACACAATTGCACAGTATAAAGGGAGGGGCAACTGCCTGAACAATGAGTCTGCCCCATAATACTATGTATATAACAATCTTTCTCAATAATACAAGCTTACAAGTATTCTTGGCAAAATCCAAGTCTATACTTAGCCAATTTTACAATAGAGGCAAAACTGCCTTTTACAACCTTTGTGCATACCTTGCACGGTGGGAGGGTGCTCACCCGAGCCACCAAGACTCCCTCCTCAAGTCTCACACAAAACAGTTCTTCAAACAACCCACGGCACACTTGCCTACAACTTCGACTTCCACCAAGTGCGTTTTACGATAGTGCACAACCCAACTCAAGCGCATGAGTTATGCGCTCCTCCAAGTCCTTATGCGCACTCCTAAATCTGCACCTTATGCGAATTATCCAAGTTCGAATGAGTTGATATGAATGCCTTTGAACGCTCCAAAGTCACCAATATATATGCTTTATTACATGTGGGTGGGGGCTGCCCAGCCGACCACCAAAACGCCCTGAACGCACCCTTGAACGCCTTAGAATATGGTTGGCCTGCTCTCCATATGAGTCTGCCCCTTAACCTTATCATCCCATGTCCAAAGGGTATAAACGCTCCATCGTTTTCCCTATCGTCGCATATAACTTCTGCTTTCGTCGCATTGTCGTGTGCGCTGACTCGCCCTGCGCCCGCGTGCAGCCCAACTCGCCCCGCGCCCGCGTTCGCCCATCGTGCGGCCCGACTCGCCCGCGCGCCCGCCATGCACGCCAACTCGCCCGCGCGCCTGTGCCCGTGCCCGGTCCGCCCGGCGTCCAACCGAGTCGGCTAACCAAGGACCTTACAATCCAACTCCTATAATTGCATCTGTAACATTTAGTGCAAAACCTGAATTCTTATTGCAAAATAACTATAAAAAAAAAGGACATTGTGAAACTTAATTGAGAAGCATGGCTTAAGTGTTTGCGTTTCCCCAAACAAGAACCGTATCTTGTGTGATATTCACCATTAATGGAGAAGACATGTCACTAGTATTCTTTCTCAACTTGTCTTACCACATTCAATCTATGTTGATCTTATAAATGTGAGAGCCATGGTATGTGTGCCTTATAATAATGAATATTAAGCCATGTTGTTATTTTTTTAGTTGGTCATGGTCATATGTGAGTTGGTATAGTCAAATGAGTTATTGGATGTTATTTATTTTTGCCATTAAATATCATCTAGGTAGTTGGTTTAGTCTTAGTGAAAAAGTGTATCGCGATGTAAAATTCTGGTCATTGGTGTCATTTTCAGCCATGTAAAATATTTATAAAGCCCTGTAATTTTTAGTCAAATCCTTTGGTATGGTGTCAATTTTTTGGTCTTTGAGATGTCATTTTCAGCGAGAAGGCATTCCTTATAGGATGATGATGGTTATGTACTCGTTGATTTCATACTGTCATGATGATGGTGATGATGATGCTCAGGGTGAGAATGTCTTGCAGTGTTTGTTGATCAGGTGGACATTATGTTGTTGCATTGAGGAGATAGTGTTGCTATCCACAATATGCCTTTACTGATAGCTATATTTATGGTGTTTCTTGTGTTGCTCATATTATACTGATATTGATGATTATGCTATGTTGATGGTGATACTGATGGAGGGGTTGTTGTTCAAATGATATTATTTTCCTACATTATATTGATGATTATGGTATGGTTTGTTTCTGGTGGTATTGATGGAGAGAGTGATGTTGCTCATAGTACCTTGTTGTTGATATTTATTTGTTGTTGTTGAGTTGAGTGTTGCTACCATCGTTGATTCATAGGTTTCTATTATTGTTGATGACATGTAGATTTTTTTGTTCCTGCTTCAAGGGAGAAAGATTTCCACTGATTTATTGTTGCCTACGCATGTTGTATGTTGCCATGAGGAGTGTTATTGTTTGTTACTGCATTGTGGTTTGACCCAGTATAAAATTTGTGGAGTGATGATATCATTGATGCGTGTTGTACCTTTGTCATTGATGTCAAAGGGGGAGTGTTTATAGGATTTAGTTTCAGAGTTCAGCATCAGATGGATGGTTCAACTGGGGTTGCCATCAATTCCGAAGGGGGATATTGTTGGCATTGATGTTGTATTGTAGGTACATTGATGATGCAGTTGATGTTGTAGGTGTTAAATGTGGTCTTGTTGGTTGGCATTGATGTCAACCTGGTCATGTGTTGGTATATGATCATGTTGCATTTTGTCTTGCATATGATGTGTGAGTGTGTGTTTGGATTTTGTCCATATGGTTGTGTTATTGGTAGTTTTGTTTTGCACTTGATTCTGTATGGTTTGATGAGTTTATGGTTGATGGTTACATTACCATGGTATAGTTATTCCTAACATTAGGGTTTCCTTGGTTTTGGATTGTGTGAGTGGTCCAAGTTGACGCTTGGTATTGACATTGCAGGTATTGGTTTTACCATTGTATCTACCTATGGTATTGGCTTGAAGGTTACCATGGTATAGGGATTTGTAGTATTGGCATTACCATGGTTTTGACCCGTGGTATTGACCTAGAGATTACAATGGTATAGTGGTGCATGGTATTGCCATAACCATGGTATTGACCTCGTTTTTACCACGGTATGGGTGTTCTTGGTGTCAACTTAACCATAATATTTTCCCATGGTACTGATTGGATATTATTGAGGATATTTTGATATATACTTTTGTAAGAATTTTTTATTGTGATCTTTGATCGATTATGGGTGTGAGGATTCTTGGTGAGAGAGTGAGTGTGTGCTACAGTATTTTGTCTTGCATATTGCTTACCTGTAGATGTTGTTGGGTGCACATCAACTTATTATTTTCAAATTTAGATTAGAGTTGTTGTTGGGTTGCTCATGTTGAGAATATTTGAGAACCCAGTGTGAAATATTCTGAAATTTGGTTCGCATGGAGGAGTTGGAGGCATAGAGACTTCATGCTTGCAGAGACTAGTAGACAATGATTAGAGGAGGATAATCTTAATTCAATGGTAGTTGGATAGTCTAATGGTTGTTGGGCGAGGCTCAATGGTTGTGGAGGCTTCCAGTAGATGTTTATCTGCAAATTAATGTGAGTAGGTATTCTTAGCTGATGGATGTCAACAAACTGATGTAGGATTCAAGTCTTCTAGCTGGTGGGTGCTAGCAACTTTATGTAAAATTTGTTCAACATAATAGAACTTTGAGCAACAGCAGAAGCGGGTGGTTTTTTTTCCCTAGAGAGGGTTTTCCACCAGAAATAATTGTGTTCTCTTATGTGCATGCACTGATAATGTTTATGGTGTTTTATTTTGTTTCTCATATGATTTTTTATTGATGGCGTGCTTGTTTCATAAGTTTGTTGATGGGTTATTGCTTTGGTAATAAGAGACAAAGTTTATATAATTACAGTCACTACTGATTCACCACCCCCCCCCTCAATAGTGAGGCCATTTTCAATAATGGTATCATCAACAAACTATTGATGAGAGGAACACTCATTATACCCAAATAGATTCAATTCCTTGATTTTCTTTTCAGCAACAATTTCTTTCACTGACCTTCCTAGCCTCTCTGTTTCAAGAATGAAGAGGAATGGGGATAGAGGATCATCTTGTCTGAGGCCACATGACGGGTTGATATTGATAGAGGATGAATCATTAATTGAGATGGAGAAGAAGATTGTGTTGATAATGGAATGGACCTAGGTAACCTAGGTAGAAGAAAGATCGAAAGAAAGAAGAATTTTATCAAGGTAAGACTAACTTAACTCATCAAAAGTTTTTAAGAGATTCAGTTTAATAAGCATACTTTCCTTCTTTGATTTGTGGAGGGGGTGGATGGCCTTATGCGCCACCACAATACCATTTATAATGTGTTTACATCCATGTGCCACTACTACTCTTAAAATATGAGTCATGGCATGATGGGTTTAACTCTATTGGGAATGACCTTGGAGATGATTTCGTAAATGGTATTACAAAGAGTGATGGGTCGAAAGTCACTAGGATCCATTTCCTTTCCTTTCTTTGGATCGAGCACTGGAAGGTTGCATTTAGAGCAGGTAAAACATACTAATATTGTCTTGATTCCTCTACTATTACCCATATATCTTGGCTAAGGAAAGACCATGTGGTAAATCCATTCAGTCCTTGAGAATTTTTTTCAGCATTTGGAAGACAACTTGTTCCACCTCCTCCATAGTGATGGGTTGCATTAGAGCCTCATTTTGATCAGGCTTCACTATAGAGGGGATATTTTTTATAGTCGAGTTGATAACCTCACAATCCCAATCTCCATGGGGTTCAGATAGTAGTCACTTGTAGTATCTTACCAATTCCCCTTCTATGTCTTTATGTTCTAGTAAATTTGAACCCTTGGAGCTCTTAAGAGAGAAGATTTTGTTCCTATTGTGATGGTTTATTATGAAATTTGAAAGAATATTGTGTTTTTATTTACTTCTTTTAACCATTGGATTCTATATTTTTGGCGCAAAAGGATTTTCTCCTATATTCTTCTCTCCTCCAACTAGTTAATAAGGTTGATTCTTCTTATGCATGATCCTATGTCCTTCCCTCCAATATTATTTGTTTCTACAAGTTAGTTGTTCTTTCCTCCAATTGCTTCTTGGCCTAGAAAATGTTGTCGAACTATGTTTTATTCAAGGCTTTACTATGGGATTTTAATCTCTTTAATTTATGTTGGAAGGATCTCATTGTTGAGCCTACATTCAGTGGTTCTGAGGTCCACGCTTCTTAATATTTATCAAGGAAGTTGGGATCTAGGAGCCAAAATATTTTGAAGTAGTTTTTGGATAGGCTTTGGTGTATATGCCTAAGTTGATCGACTAGTGATCCAATCCCCGACATGGGAGAATGGGAGCCTCTATGAAAAAATAAATTTTCAACAGTGATTCGAATACCAAGAAGTAACCAAGGTAAGAGGTTATTTGATGGGTTCCTCTATGCTTGGTATTCTAAGTAAATATCTCATTGATCGTTTCTAGATCCAATAATTTCAAATTTTGTATTAAGTTCTCTGAATGCAGGTCCATACATCCTATACCATTGAGTTTTATCTAGGGATTTAACAAAGTTGAAATCCCCTTCGACTATCCATTTGAGCTTAAGCATAAGGTAATGAAGACTGCTTAACATACCTAGGAATCCATGTTTTTCTCTTAGACCATGTTGACCATATATTTTGGAGATGAAGCCTTCCTTCAATGAACCCATGGGTATATAACAAGCTATAAGGATTCTTGAGGCTACCCAAAAATACATTAGCTAAACTTCCTCAAGATTCCATATGATATCCAACCCTCGAGCCTGCACATTGGCATCTATGCAATGCTATGGGTACTTTCGCAGCACTATGAAGTAATGGAGCATATTCTTTCACTACCACATTTAGCTTCTTTGAGCATAATGATGTCTGGTTGATACAGAGTGATCATGAATATGAGAAGTCATTTCTTGCCTTTGCAGTTGAGGCCTCTAAGGTTAAAAAATACAATTTTCATTAAGAAGAAGCATTGGTGGAGGAAAACACCTCCATCATCAAAGTGATTCAGCCATAACTTATTAGCATTTCTCCTAGTTGTTGTACGATCTGATTGTTGCTTCGATGACCTTTATGCCTTTCTTCCTTATTTGGATTGGGTTGATCCTTAGGGTTTTTCATATTAATTCCAACACTAGAGGGGGAAGTACCTACTCCTATAGAAGTTGGTTGTATTTTGGCATTAAGAAGCACTCGTTTAGTAATTTGTATATGGTTCTCCAGAATAACTGAGAGGTCCTTTTCTTTCCATTCAGATGCAATTACTTGTAGATCTATAGAGTCCAAGTCCATTTCCTCTACTCCTTTTGGTCCCTCCTATAGAGACATTTTTGTGATTATAATTTCATTTTCCATGGTAGGATCTACTGTTGGTTTCTTTTCTATCTCCTCCCCTTTCTCTTTCCCTACATCCCCTATCTTGGTGTTGGCCAAGGCATCAAAGCTATTTTGAGTAAAAACCCCAAGATCTATATCTTGTGTGTTATGTGATCATGGACGTTTTCTTCTAAATTTTAGCTGGATGAATCCTTCATTGTCTGTCCAAGGGTATTCTCCTTGAGGGAGCTCAGGTTGAAGAAGGGGAAAATATGTAAAAAGGTGCCCATTTCCCTGACATCTCCAACATTTGAAAGGAATGTGTTTGTAGTCTAACAGTTGTTTCCATAGTTCATCTTGATAATAGATATCAATGGATGTTGGGGGAGGTTGATAGATATCCATGTACACACAAATTTGAGCATATGAAGTGTATTACCTTGTCTAGTTACCTATGGGGTCTTGACATAATGTCCCAATGTATTATCGAGGCCATTGAGGGTTTCCTCCTCCCAGAATTCCCTTGGGAGGAAGAATAATCAAATCCATACTGAAGTTGTCGTGAATTTTTCTTTGTCAAGGCTAAACCTTTCCATCCAGAAGTAGAGGTAGAGCTTCGTTGAGTTGAAAAAATATGGGCCTCCATTAATAATATGTGTATAATCCTCTAGATTGGAAAAAATAACAATGAAAAATCCTTTGGCATCGAGCACTAGGTCGATTTGAAACTTTCACTTCCATTTGTTTTGGCTCAAAGCGATGATAACTTTCTTCATTGGCCAAAACCCCAGGAATTTCATAATGAGAGCGTCATATTGCATATATTCAATCATTATTATTTTTTGGATTTGATCTCATATTTGGGCCCATTTTCTCACTTGGGTAGGCATTACTTGGATCCATGGGACTGCCAAGCTACTCTCGTTGCTGGTTCCAGGGTAAGTCTATGGGATCAATCATTATCCCCTAGTCTCAGGCTTAATTGAATCCCACTAGTGCCATCCTCTAACAAACTAGTGTGTTGCATCACTTGTAGTAATATTGTGATAGGAACGAAATGTTTATATATACACATTTATTATTGAAAATGAAAAAGACAAAAAAAAACCAAAAACTATTAATATTTTTAAATATTATTTCATGTATGAGTTAAAACATATTTTCAGTGATAGAAATTCATATATATATATATATATATATATATATATAATATTCACTTATATTATTATTATTTGGTTAGTATAATAAGTAGTTGAGGTAGTTTCCTATTTCCATGATATGGGGCTTGATCGAGATGTACTCCACTTATCTAACTTTCATAGGAGTTAATAAGAATGCAATAAAATAATCTACAATTTTTTTGTATTGTTTTATAAAATTTTAATTATTATTTATTTATTTTAAAATAATTATATTTTATTTATTTTTATTATATTATTTTTATTTTAAAATTATCTTTTATATTTATTCTCTAGTGCTTATAAACATAATAATAAATAAAAACCAACTTAGATCTATTTTAAGCATTGAGACTTTATGAAGAGGTGAAAGTCAAGATTAGAACTTCAACAGATATTAGCTTTAGAAGTGACATTGGAGTGAAGTGCCCTTTATCCCCTACTCTTTTTGGTTTATATATCGATAAATTGGAAGAGTGGTTAAATCTGCAAAGTGGACATGGTGTTCGGTTGGGGGTGTTTGTGATAAATCTTCTTTTATATGTTGATGATATTGTATTGATTTCTAAATCAACCCATGGATTGCAAATGCACTTATATGCCCTTGAGCATTTTAGTAGAGCAGCGGGGATGCAAGTCAAGACTAGCAAGACCAAAATAATGATTTTCTCTAACAAAAGGAAGCAGAGCCATCATACTTTCTTCTTTGAAGACAACATTCTTGAAGAAGTAATTGAGTACAAGTACCTCGGGATTGATTTTAACAACAAACTCAATTGGGAGGACTTCAGAAAGAAGAGAATTTTAGGAAGGTGGAAAGCATTATATGCTCTTCAAAACAGATGTAGAGAGCCAGAGTTATGGGATTGGAAAACGATTAAAGTGCTTTTTGGACTCCTAGTTTGTCCAGTGATGCTATATGGGTGTGAATTGTGGTCTAGCAGCACCCCGGTCTTAAAATGGAAACAAATTGAGAAAATCCAAAAACACTTGATCATGAGCAAGTTCAAAATAAAAAATTTCAGTACCTTATGAGATAATGTTGAGTGAAACAGGAGCAACTCCCATCGAAGAAATTTCTATGGTGAGGCTCATAAGATATCTAAAAATAATTCAGCAAATGAGAATAAGTCGATGTCCTAATGTTATCTTCAATGAAGGCATGACTAAAAGAAAGAAAACATGGATGAAACAAAACTACACATGGATGCAAAAATGGAATATCTACCTCAATGCCTGTCCCACAAATAACAATGAGCTAAAGGATTTTGTTATGGAGAAGTTTAGTAAAAAGGTATGGGGAAAAGAATTGGGTAGAAAGAAGTACTACATTGAGGAATTCAACCCTACGTGTGATCTACAACAAAAAGAGTTCATTGGAGCTAGCATTTCGTGGAGGGAAAAGGTTATTATTGCTCAATTAAGGACCAACTCGTATCAACTTCGGTGTGTGAAACATGACGATGGAAAAGGCCTAAAGAAGCTTGGGAAGAACGGGTGTGTACATTTTGCAGGTCTGGGGCAGTGGAATCGAAAAAACATTTCATTTTAGAAAGTTATGCATTCAAAGACATCAGAGAAAGTTATGAGAACAAGTTAGCATCAGTTTCTTGGCATTGTCTTTTTAGCGAGGGGATTGTTGGAAGGTTGGTCAACTCATCATCAATTTGAATCACATTAGGATTGAATTGCAAAAAGTGAAAAACAAGGAACTAATGGTCTCATAAACTATTTTTAGTCTCGTTGACCTTAAAATATCATTTCATTTCAAATCTCTCAAGGTGCAAACCTCTTTTTTGAGTGCATTTGACGAAAAGTGTGCACCTCGAGCGCTTGATAGATCCAGAGTTAATATGGATCTAGGCATCTATCTATCTTAAATACTTGTTACTTTTCCTTTTATTAAAACTTACTCCCAAGAAAAACATGTAAACGTATATATATATATATTCTTTTATACAAATGAAATATCTATTAATTCTTACTTATTGTTTTTTATTTGAATAAAATTTAACTCACACAAAAATGTTTTAAACTATAATATCAATTTATTCAGTTTATATATATGAAATGCAAATTATTTTTTTACTTTGTTAAATTTTATGTCACACAAACAAGCAATTCACTTAATTTTTTCAGTTTTTTAGTTTTGTTCACGCGTAATTTTCTTTTGTAATCAATAACATAAATGTATATATGTGTTTTTAAATTAAAAAGTTTAATTGAACCAACATATTCTTTATTATTATTGTTGTTGTTGGTGTTGTTGTTATTGTTGTTAATTGTCAAAGGCTTCTTATTCCAACTTCTCAAGGTGGATGAGAATCTATTGACTTTTATTTTTTATTTTTTTAATTGACCGCCTAGATTGATTCTCAAGGGAATATGTTGAGCATATGCTTAGTCTTAATGCTTATCAATGGTTTTAGTGTGTTATAGAGTTTGTTAGGTTGCATTGGCTTTTAATAAATTTAAAAAACTAGAATGTGCCACATGGCTCCCTGCCCACCAATTTCCTAGGGATTTGAGATTATTCCAATTCTAATAAGTTCATATTTTAATTAGATGGGGAAATTAATATATAAGCAAATTTTATTTAGCAAAATGGTCCATTTTACAATAAGATGTGTAATTCCTTTTTTCTCTCAAATTAAATTAGATTCGTGCCACATGGCTCCCCGCCCATCAATTTCCTAGGGATTTGAGATTATTCCAATTCTAATAAGTTCATATTCTAATTAGATGTGGAAATTAATTTATAAGCAAATTTTATTTAGCAAAATGGCTCATTTTACAATAAGATGCATAATTCTTTTTTTTTTTTTTTTCTCAAGTTAAAGTTGACTCATAACCTTTTTATACATAATTAATGAGGTAAATGTGTACATTGATAAGGCATCTTCGTGTTGCAATAGTTTTTATGTCACAATAATTTTTTTTGTTATATTTATAAAGACTTTGGCTATATCATCCACATTAATATTTTTAATGTGGTTGTACTAGTTTATTATTGTAACGTTACATGATAACATCTCCCTTATATACTAAACTGTAAAGTGCTTTAAGTACAACTAGTCTAGATCCATCTTAACTATGGATCTACCAAGCCCCTAGAGGGATCAAATATCCTCAAATACAAACATATTTTAGAGTCAAAAAAATATTTGATCCATTGAAATATTTTATTTATAATTCACATTCTCCACATTAAAATGTTAAAATATGTCCCCTCTTATTTTTTTCATGTATGCATATATTTAATTATTTTTATCGGAAAATTTACAAATATCCTTTATACATTGAATTAGAAAGCAACTATTAATGAAAGAAGTATTATCTCTATTTTTTTCTCTTGTATGTTTCATGTTAAAACCTTTTACTAAACCTGCCTATTAAAATATTTTATTTATAAAGAACGTTAAAATTTTCTTTGTTATTATAAACTCCATATTAAAAATAAAATAAATTACACATCGTATTAGTGAAAATATAAGAAATTTTTTAATTAAAATTGTTTTATTTTTTTTCTTTGTTATTCATATATTTTTAATTTAAATATCAAATGTAAACATAAACTAAACATAGAATGAATTACACATCATGTAATTACATTTCTTCCTAGTAAAAGTAAATTAACTTTTTTTACTCATCTCAATATTAAGTAGTGAGGAAATTACATTTATTGCTCATGCTAAAAGGTAATTTTTTTATTTTTTATTTTACTTACTGTAACTTTATATCTTTATATAAAGTTATGTAAAATAAAGTGCAAATTAAAGTATCTTAATTATGCCTGACATTAATTTCTTTGTTATTATTATTTTTAATTTGCTAATTTAAATTATTATTTTATTATTTTTAAATGTAACATTAAGTGAAAACATCTCTCCCATACTAAATTGTAAAATATCTCTAGAAAAAAAATAATAAAATGTTACATATAAACTTTAAACACTAAACTCTGGAGTACTAGACGTTTGTTATATTCTAACCCTTCATTTTCATTATCCGAAGAGGACAATGCCATCTGTTTGAAAATATGTCCGTAGTACCCAATAAAATATCATGTTTTATAATCTATTGTTGGGTTTTAACAAGAAGAATATATATATCTATATATATATATATATATATATATATATATATATATATATATATATAGAGAGAGAGAGAGAGAGAGAGAGAGAGAGAGAGAGAGAGAGAGTTTATTTTAATTCACTTAGAATACAAGTAATAACTCTTATGTTCGACACATTTTTTCTTCAGCTAGGGCCAGTATTGATCACTGTAAACTCTATAATCACCTGGTCTTTTACATGAAAAATGTCTTACATCATTTAGTCTATATATCCGCCAAAAAACACCACAAAACTTAGCAAAAATACATGTCATTTAGGAAATTTTAATCTGTCGGGCAACTCACTTCCAATCCTTCGTGGTCGCCAATTACATGCTCCATCACCGCCATGTCCAGCTTTTGCAACAAAGGTTCTTCCACAAGACGGGCCTAAGATCTTCTAAGGGGGCTTCTTTCAAAAATACTTGCATGAGTGGGGTTCGAAAGTCCAAACACATCTTTCAAAACTCCCATAATCGCATTCTCCACCGTGACCTCAATATTGTTAACCTTAAGGCGCAATTTGTCCACTTTCTTTGCAAGAATTTCCAACGAGAGTTGAGAGCCCTCAAAATCTTTCCTCAAATCGATAATCTGTTGAGTGAGCAGGGAAAAATACGACCTCACCTCCGAGTTAATATGCTCTCCTAGCTTAGACATTGTGGCCATAATTGCTTCCATCATCGACAAAAAATTAGATTGGCCTCTGTTGGCGCTGCTTTCTTGACCCGAGGTATCCATGGCACCATAAATTGAATCATAAACACAACATACATAATTCTTAGTCAAGACATATGTTGTATAATTCCATAGGTTATCCTCCCACCTGCTAGCCTCCATCGCTTCACAATTAATGCCTCCAACTGACCTCTGCACCAACATTCCTCTATATCCATGCTCATAGTCCTTCATTTCATTTCTCGTTACAATCATACTGTAGCCTATTGAAGATGCAGATGCTTTGGCTCACTTATTCCTTTGCCTCAATTTATTGGCGATTGTCTCTATCTTCCAACTGTCACATAACATGATGTTCTTTCACATGCCTCCAAACATGGATGGCTTTTCCCTGTTTGGAATTTCATGCGAGACCCAATTCACTTGTCTCATCGATGGTCTGGGATTTATAATCTCCATAATTGTGTTGATGACCTTAATAGTCCACCTAATCCAACTTTTAATGAGCCTTAGTATGTATATTAACAACAACATAATTATTATGGAATAGGGATTGTCGAGGTATCACAATCCCGGAAAAGGGCCCGTCCCCAAGTCCCACTCCCTTATCGGCTAATGAATTGTTGTCCCTTTTAACATGACAAAAGGAAACCACGTCATTTTTTTTATCAACAACCACAACCTTGAAATTAATGGAGGTTGAGTATTCCCTAGATGGCTTTTAGAATTATGAAATTTTGAATTGTTATCATGGAATCTCCAAAAAAAATGATATGACATATCCCTTTGTCCATAGCAATCCTTAGCCCTTACCACTACGTTATGGCTTCAGCTTGATTGTTTATTGTCCTGCCCAGTCCCCATGCAAATTTCGGCATTATTTCTCCTTCGAGGTTGTAAATGACCCCTCCCGCTCCAGCCTCTCCCATATGTTTATTAATTTGTTATTAGAGAAATTAATCAGTATCTAGTAATAAGTTTTTATTTATGAAAAATAACCTAAATGTCTCATAATTTTAATTTAGATAGTAGAGTTTTTACTTATCTAAGAGACAAAAAAAATAAAATATAACTAAAAATAACAAGAAGGTAGGTTTGCCTGCAAAGTGACCTGAAAGTAAAAAATGTTTTATCATAGACCATAATTAACCACCAGGGGAATCCATATGGGTGGGGGGTGGAGTTTACTCGTCATCCTCGCATTTGTGGAAGTGTAGATTGATAAGTTTCTTGACCAGTACCTATTTTTTTTATATCTAATTTGTTGACATGTTATTGCAAACCGTCTATGCATAGGAGTATTTCCTCTTGGGCTTCACTCCCCTCCACTAGGACATTCCTATCATAATCTTCATTTGTAAGTATAAATCAATTGTTTCCATGAATTAGGTTTGCTCGGGTTGTGTGTTTCCTACATCGGAAATCCACTGCCAAACATTCCCCTCCACTTCTATATTTGATAGGAACTTGTGTTCGACACATGCCTCTCTTTCTACTAAGTCCATCTCTTCTAGATCATACTAGGAGGTTCATTCCCAGTATCGACGAGCAAAAGCCTCAAAAATGGCCTGGGCTTTAGTGTGAGGTGGCTCCTCTCTTCTATCACAATTGCAACCTGAGAACGAATGCTCTCAATGCTCAAGAAAAATTGAAATAGGAGAAATAGAAGCGAATGTGACAAAGGGAAAGGTGAGTAGGGTAGAGGGAGACCAAGGCTAGCAGACACACAATAGAGAATCGTAATAGAAAAGGTAATAGGATATGAGTGAGATCTAAGCTTAGGCCAGGGATATGAGTAGGTAAGGCAAGAGGAGACTAGTCTAGAAAGGAAAAAACCAAAAGAAGACAAGAACCAGAGAAAGGAGGATAAAAAAAGATTCCCTAAAGACTAGTGAAATAAGTGGAAAACATGAAAAAGCTAGCATTACTGGAAGAAACTTGTAACCCAAATTATATATTAGCGTTGGTAACCAACAGCGAGTGCGGGTCCTTTGTGCATTCCAAGCCATGAATGTATCAGTGTTTGGATCATTAATGTTGCACTGCAACCATTTTTAATGAACTTATATTTGAACACAGTTGAAATCATCACAAAAATGGAGGATAAGTTTTGATAAGATCAACCTTAACAACTTTCAACAACTATGTAACATGTGTGAACTTGTCCCCGATGTGGGTGCTATTTCGATTAATGTTTTCTGTCAGGCAGATGATTAGCATGGCACACAAGGTGGCAGCCCTTGGTTTGAGAGCCATGCTCTCCACTTGGCATCATGTGTTCCTCGTGTGACGTCCACACCGTTTACAAGCCTTGTATCACCTACTCCAATCTTGTCGACTTAAATGCATGTAGGTGGTTGCATTTGGATCTGAGTACAAAATTATTTTTGGCACCAGATTTCTTCTCTTAATGCGTAAGATGGGTAGGCTCTCTCATTGAGGATTGTTCGCGAGCGGAAGATTTCCTGACACACAGGTAGAGGTCATTCATGAACATATGATTCCTGAGTTTATTGGGTTGGTTAAGGAATGTGCCTCGTTGTACATCTACCTTGCCATGACTAACGAGGTGGTGGCCCTTGGTTTGAGAGCCATGCTCTCCACTTGGCATCATGTGTTCCTCATGTGACGTCCACACTGTTTACAAGCCTTGGATCACCTACTCCAATCTTGTCGACTTAAATGCATGTAGGTGGTTGCATTTGGATCTGAGTACGAAATAATTTTTGGCACCAGGTTTCTTCTCTTAATGCCTAAGATGGGTAGGCTCTCTCATGGAGGATTGTTTGCGAGCAGAAGATTTCTTGACACACAGGTAGAGATCATTCATGAACATATGGTTCCTGAGTTTATTGGGCTGGTTAAGGAATGTGCCTCGTTGTACATCTGCCTTGCCATGAATATCACTCACACTAGTTATTTCACTCAACGACTCTGACCTTCAAAGACAACACGAAAAGTTATGCAGATATTATGGCAACTAGCTCTTGGGATAATCTATTTAGCGAAGGGTTTGTCGAGAAGCTGGGAGCGTTTATTGTGAGACTTCAGAGGAAAAAGGTTGAACACATCAATAAAATGAAGAAGCAATCTGTCACATAGACTATCTTTAACCTCATAAACGTTAAAATCCACGATATAAAAAATATTAATTAAATGAAATGAAAAATAGATAACTTCAGCGCCCAACTAAAAAAATTCATGCGGAATGAAATCCAACCATCGCTATAATAAATACTTTAATTAAACGGGGTCGAAAACGGGTCATTCAGTCCAATAAAAGTGATAACGTTTGGGACGATTATGTAGATGTCATCCCATGTGGCATAACGCAAATGCTGCAACTTACTCATTTTTAAAGTTGGTGTGAGATCTTCATTATTGTATAAAAATGAATCACTAAAACATTCGTAATGATGTTTGAAAAAAAATCTAATTAATTAATTATAATTAATGATATTTGAAAAAAAAAGTATAATTAATTAATTGTAATTGATTTTAAAATAATATTGGTTTAGTTTAATAAATAAATTTATATGAGGGCCTGGAGTATGCCCTAAAACTGCTTCTGCTTGGCTAAGAGCTCGTCTTCCTCGGACGTAAGGACACAGGTTAACGGCCCAAGACCCAGAGGCATCTGGCAGGAGTGAAAGCCTGCTCCCTTACGGACCACCAGCGGGTTATTTCAGGTGGCGTGGTTTTCCTTGATAACAGTGATGTGTCAATTGACATTTGCGGATAGCAGCCAGAGATGGCTGTCCTCACTGTTGGTTTGACAAACTGAGTTTGATAGGTTTTTCCACCTTTTGAAAAAAAAAAAAAATTATATTTTATTAAAAAAATATTTATATTATGTTAATTTTTAATGTAAAATTTATTGCAACATTTTATTAAAAAACCTTTTAAGATATTTCGACTCTATAAATTCACTCATTTTAAATTACAAATTTTCCAACTTTTTGTTAAATTTAAGACGAAATCATTTTTAAAAAAATTAATTGAAAATAAGACTAATTAAACTTTTTTTAGATTACATTAATAAATTTTATTATTATTATTATTATTATTATTATTATTTTAACAAGAACGGGTAATGGATATATTGCCAAAGGTGGAGCAAGCTCCTATTACAATCAACTGTAACTTAAAAAAACTGAGCAATGAGAGTGATCTGGGAACGTAGTCCCTTCTCAATTGCTTATATTCAAAAATTCATTGAAATCTTTAGTTATTCTTAAATATTGTCTTACGTATTGTCCCTCTAAAAAATCAAATTTACATAACATTGGTCGTTCTGCTTGTTATTCCTTCTGCTTGCCGCTCCATTTGCTTGTTGTACCTTCAACTCGCTGTTCCTTATGCTTGATGTTCCTTCTGATTGTTGTTCCTTCTGCTTGTTGTTCCTCCTTCTGTTTGTTGTGCCTTCGCCTGTTGTTCCTTCAGGTTGTTGTTCCTTCGGGTGTTGTTCTTTCGAATGTTGTTCCCTTTGCTGCTGTTCCTTCTGCAACTGTTCCTTAAGCTTGTTGTTCCTTCGGATGATGTTTCTTCTGTTGTTATTCCTTCGGCTTGTTGTTCCTTTTGCAGCTGTTCCTTCTGCTTGATGTTCCTTCTGCTGTTGTTCCTTCTACATGCTGTTCATTTCCCTGTTGTTCCTTCTGCTTGTTGTTCCTTCTACTGTTGTTCCCTCTACTTGTTGTTCCTTATGCTTGTTGTTCCTTCTGCTAGTTGTTCCTTCCGTTGTTGTTCCTTCTGAAGCTGTTCCTTATGCTTGTTGTTCATTCTGCTTTTTGCTTGGCGTTCCTGAATGTGACTTGCTAAATTCCTAAAACAACTCTCACTTTGAATATTGGGGCCAGTGAGCGCAGATCTGTCAGTTGTAGGATGGTTAAGGCAAGGGATGAGTCGAGCAGGGTCCTCCATTAAGGCTGAGATTTCCTTGGGACAACAGACAACCTTTGTTTTCCAGCGAATCTGCTTGCTTATTTAATTCCCGCAGAATGTGGTATGAGTCGACTGTGTCAAATTCTTTCAATAAGTTTCGAATTCGCTGCAAGGTTTTGTTTAAAGCAGGGTTACGAAAATGATCTTCGGAGTTTAAGAGATTAATCAGAAGCTCCGAGTCTCCGAATATTTGAATTGTTTTATATCCTAGCTCCTTCGCAATCTGGCATGCTTTTAAGAGACTGTAACTCTCTACTTGATTGTTCGAACTTATGCCTAGACCCCAACTGAAGCTAGTTTTATTCGATCTATCCGGGGAGAGAATCAATCCTCCTGCACCTGCAGTTCCTGGGTTCCCCTTAGACGCTCCATCGAAGAAGATAGTGGCTTTTGAGGTCCCCTGCCACCACTTGAGAAAGTCACCTTCAATGAGACACAATCGCCAGGTTGGAGCATTCATCGGTTTGCTGACTATATCTTTCCTTTCACCTGATGCGCAGAATCCTATCCACTCAGAAGCTTCTGGTGGTAGAGGGGAGGCAAAGACTATTTTATCTACTATTTCCAACAGGATGGCTTTAACTTTGGCAGCCACTTCCACTGAGTTCGAGAGCCTGTTGTTGAAAACGCAATCGTTTCTAGCCAACCATACTTTCCACCAAAGGCATTTTGGAATAGCTTGCCAAATGTTTTTCCAGACTGTGTTTTTAGTTTTTTTCTCCGGGTTTTGATCTGCCCAGGAGGTGAAGAGGGCGACGACTGATATCTGGGAGGGGGGGGACACTAAGTCCGTGGAGGACCATCTTCTAGACTGCTTGTGTGAAATCGCAGTCAACCATTAAGTGGTCAGAGGTTTCGATAGCAGAATTGCATAGGCTGCATCTAAAGGGGCCGTGGAATCCTCTTTTGGTCAGATTTTCTCCTGTTAGAGCCTTTTTGTGCATGAGTAACCAAGTGAAAAAATTCACCTTTGGTAGACTAAAGGGGGACCAAACGGATTTCCAGAGCTTCGGTGTTAGCAAAGGGGCATGTATAGCTTGTAAAGAGGAGAATCCTTGAGCTGCTGTATATATTCTGGTTCTTCCCCACCCCCATTTGTCTTTGGATGAGTGATGGACAGGGGCGAGACCAGAGAGTGCTGCACATAACAAGTTTTTTTGGGATTCCAGGTGGTCAGGAACCCCTGGAAAAGTCCATCCTGCCCAGTTCCCTTTGTTGTCCCAAGAACAAATATCTGCTAGCCGAAGGAGACCTTTGTTCACTAGCCAGATCTTTATATCGTTGCAGGAGTTTAGGGTGGCCAAAGGGGCATTCCCTTGTATAGTATCCTCCCACAATAATGTTCTTTGTCCATTGCCTAGAATTTTGTAAAAATGTTGTTGTACATGGTCGATGCTTCTTCTGAATAAATTCCATAATGTTGTTCCTGTTGGAGTAGATGTTGTTGTGAGGTTTCTCAGCGAGCTTCCCTTTAGGTATTTCTTCCAGAGGATCTTACTGACAGGATGATTTTTATCTGCATACAGTTGCCATATTATTTTTCCACCAACAACCAGATTTGCCAGGCCTGGATCTCGTATGTGTAACCCGCCTTGTTGGAGTGGTCTTTTGTAAAGCCTGTAAATAATTAAACAACTATTTACTCAAAATGTAAAGCCTGTAAATAATTAAACAGTTAATGTAAAACCTGTTTTTAAAATTTAACAAAATTTCCTATATCAAATTGACTGATTTGATGAGGAGTACCTACCTGATTTCCTGCGGATGAAGAGACTTCATATTTGCTCCAGCTTTCGATCCCTTACCAAAAAACCATAACCTCCCAGCGAAACTAAGTACACCCTAGGTACTCAGTCCAGATTGCTTCTCAATTGCTGCAATTTGTTCCCCTGTGCCCAAAAACTTCAGAACAAACAAGGCTCAGTCTTTTCTGTTGAAAAACTCTGTGTTACAAATTTTCCTCCTCCTTTCGACCCCCCTTCCTCCAACCGTGTCTTCCTTCTTATAAGTCTCTGTTCACCGACTTCCTCCATCTCCGTGTCCAAATTATGATACATGTTGATTTTATAAACAAAATCTAATTTGTTTTTATTCGAATATCTTAATTTGATTTACTAAAGTTTATTTATTTATTTTAATGATTTAATTTAATTTATTTAATTTTTAATTTAATTAATTTTATTTAATTTCATAAATTTTAATTTACTATAGGTGGGTCATTACATACATCCCTCCTTCCAAAAACTTCGTCCCAAAGTTAGGGTTTCTAAAATATATTAATGATTATTATGAGTATATAGGTCTTTATATTACAAAATTGAATTTGTTTTCTTTAATATTTTTAATATTTTACAACTATAATATCCATGCTCTGCCTCAGCTGGTTTTCCAGCTATTCTATAATCATCCTATCCTTCCTAATCTATTCCGCTTCCATCCTATCTGTCCTCTACTAGAGTATGCCATGGCATCAACTATACTGACTAACCATTCATAGACTTTTAAGGGTATCAGCGTCTATTATATCAACCTGATTGCCCAGTAGGCATCTGGTAGTCATCACCACACGTCAAGGGGAGCGTGATTCGCACAGTCCTCCCATGACTCTAGGTTTCAGAGGATAAACAGTGGGTAATACCTCCACCCCTCTTAGTGGGACCAGGGTTAACACCCTATCATGGAATCTCTTTGAGCCTTAATTGCTCTGAAGTTTTTGTCATCACGTGGTCATCTTGGTAACAATATTATCTGCAACATAAACACTTGTCCATACATTTATAAAATATGTATCAACATATTCAAAACAAATAGTTTATGTATAATTCATATATGTTAACTACAGTATAACATACTTGGCCATATTCTACTCATGTTATTAGCTTTCATATTTAAAATATAATCATTCTTTTATTTCTATCTCATCAATCATATCGATATGCATAAATGAAACAAAATTATAATATCTTAATTCCCATCAGAAGCAGAATTACTCAAATATTTAAACTTTACTTTGATAACTATAATTTAGTAAGATCAATAACATATTCCGTCTTGGTATCCACGTACTAGTGGAATTAAACAGATAACATATCATAAGAATTCACGTTTATATGTGATCATTCCAAAATGGTTATGAGTTTCTGATTTAAAGTAAAGTAAATATATACAAAACATGGTTTAAAGTTCTTCAAAATTGACACAAGTTGGGGTATTTTTGACATATGATTTTTGTATCTTCCCAAGTAGCCGATCCAGGACTATACTTGTCCCACTGGACCTTAACTTGGTCTACCAGACGATTCCTGAGCTGTCGAACCCTACGTTCCAATATACGTAATGGTTCGACCGATATGATTCCTTCGTCCGATACCTGCAGTTCCTTCCATTGAAGGTTATGAGATTGGTCAGCTATATAATGCCTTAATACAGATACATGAAATACATTATGAACTTTATGCAAGTGAGGTGGCAGTGCAAGACGATAGGCGACAGGTCCAACTCTTTCCATGACTTTAAATGGTCCAATAAATTGGGGTGACAACTTTGTCCCTTTTCCGAATCGAATAGTGCTTTTATTCGGTTTGATGCGGATGAAAACCTGATCCCCTACTTCATACTTCCTATCAGTTCTGTGAGCATCAGCATAACTCTTTTGTCTATCCTGTGCTTCTTTTAACCGTTGCCTAATTTGTTTTACCTGCTCCTCCATTTCTTGGATTAATTCTGGTCCTACTATCACCCGATCTTCTAATCTGTCCCAACTTAATGGTGTTCTGCAAGGTCTACCATATAATGCTTCAAATGGAGGCATTCCGATTGAGTTGTGGTAATTGTTATTGTATGCAAATTCGACTAAGGATAAATACTTTTCCTAGTGCGATTGCTGATCCATAACATACATCCTCAACATATCTTCAAGTACTTGATTTACCCTTTCTGTTTGCCCATAATTTTTAGGATGATAAGTTGTACTTAAATTTAATTGAGTTCCTAAGGTTGTCTGCATGCAAATCCAGAATCTTGAAGTGAATCGTGAATCTCTATCTGATATGATCTTCTTAGGTACTCCATGAAATCTAATAATTTCATTTATGAATACTCGAGCTACATCAGAAACTTCGTAAATATCTCTTACGGGAATGAAATGGGCACTTTTCGTTAATTTGTCCACTACCACCAGAATAGCATTGTGTCTTTGAGAAGTAAGAGGTAGCCCAGTGATAAAATCCATAGAAATGATCTCCCATTTGGTCATAGGAATGTCGTGAGGTTGTAAGAGACCTGCTGGAGGACAATGATCATCTTTTACCTATTGACATTCCAAACATCTTGCAGTGAATTGAACGATATCACGTTTCATGCCCGACCAGAAGAAGAGTTTCTTGGTATCAGTATAAATTTTCTTTACTCCAGGATGTGCACAATATACTGTTCTGTGGGCTTCTTTAACGATGGTGTCTTGAAGATCCCTATTATTAGGAATATACATCCTTCCATGAAATTGTAAGATTCCATCATCTTCCAATTCATATCCTTCAAATTTAGATTCTTTTGGCTTTTTACTTCCAAGACTAGATCTTACTTTTAAATACCAACTATCTTTTATGAGATGTTCTAGTACTCGTTGCCTTAAGTCTGCTTTGATAGGTATGAGGGAGAATATCTGGGGTCTTCTACTTAAAGCATCTGCCACTACATTTTCTTTTCCTTTAATATATGATATTCCAAAGTCATATTCACTTAGGAATTTACTCCATCGTCTTTGTCTAGTATTCAAGTCTCTTTGGGTTAACAAATATTGTAGACTTTGATGGTTGCTTTTAAGTGTAAAACTTCACCCCACTAGATAGTGTCTCCAAATCTTTAAAGCTAGTACTACAGCAGCTAACTCTAAATCGTGAGTAGAGTAGAGTTATTCATGAGGCTTTAACTTTCTTGAGACATAAGCTATTACTCCTCTATCCTGCATTAATACTGCACCTAACCCATGTTTGGATGCATCAGTACATACCGTAAAATATTTGTCCATATCAGGGACTCTTAAGATTGGTGCACTAGTCAGTAGTCTTTTGAGTTCAGACAATTCTTTATTACATTCCTCAGTGCATTCATATTTAACACCTTTACGTTGAAGAGTTGTAACCGGCTTTGCAATTTTGGAGAATCCTTCCACAAATCTTCGGTAGTAATCAGCTAAACCCATAAAGCTTTATAATTCATGTGCATTTTTTGGTGTTGTCCATTCCATGATTGCATTTACCTTCTCAGGGTCTACTGAGATCCTTTCACCTGATATGATATGACCTAAGTAATGAATCTTTTCCTGAAAGAACGAACACTTGGATAACTTTCCATACAACTAGTGTTTTTTGAGGTAGGATAATACTATCTATAAATGGTCTTCATGCTCTTTCTCATTCTTGGAGTAGATGAGTATATCATCTAAAAAGACTTGTACAAATTGATCAAGATATTTGCGGAAAACATTGTTCATAAGATTCATGAATATTGTTGGTGCATTAGTTAATCCAAATGGTACCACAGTAAATTCATAATGCCCAAAGCATGTTCGGAATGCAGTCTTATAAATATCACTTTCAGAAATCCTTAGTTTATGATAGCCGGATCGAAGATAAATTTTTGAAAAGACAACAACTCTTTTCATTTGATCGAAGAGATCATCAATTCGAGGCATAGGATATCGATTCTTTATTGTAGCTCGATTCAAGTCTCGATAATCTATGCATAATCTTAAGGATCCATCTTTCTTCTTGACAAAAATTACAGGAGCACCCAAAGGTGATATACTGGATCGAATATGTCCTATATCCAATAGTTCCTTCAATTGAATTTGTAATTCTTGAAGTTCCGGAGCTGTCATTCTATAAGGTGTTTTAGAGATTGGTTGAGTAATAGGTTTCAATTCTATGGTGAGGTCTAGCTCTCATTCGGGGGGTAATCCTAGTAGTTCCTTTGGAAATACATCCGGAAATTCAGCTAACACCGGATATTGTTCTAAGGATGGTTCTTTTTCTTTACTTATTGAATTACATATGCCTGACAACCTTTCCTTAAGCAACGCTTCATTTTCATTGCTGATATGTAGCGTAAAGATACTTTTCTCTTGATACCTTGAATTTGGATCGCCTCTCCTTCATCATTTATACCGGGAATTATTTTCCCATAACAGTCTACCCAAGCTTGATGAGCTTCTAACCAATCCATACCTATGACAAGATCATAAGTTCCTAGAGTTGTAACATAAACTTTCAATTTAGTCGAACAGACTCCTAGATCGATTTTGCATTGATCCACACTTAAGTCTACGGATTGGAGTTCTCCTGAGGCCATTTCTACCTGTTTGAAATCATTTTCCCTGCGAGCTGCCAGCCCACATTTATTTAATACATATGACGAAATGAAACTATCTGTGGCACTAGTATCAAATAAGATTTTGAATTTTATACCATTAATAATACCTGAGGATTCCACTACAGTGGACTGGTGTGTTGCTTGATTGTTGTTGACTACCGCGTGGATTCTATGATTGCCTTGGGTATTTGATATTGGTCCTTTTTCTGCCCTTTGTAATATACTTGATGAAGCTTCTGGACAATCACGTTGAAAATGTGGTCCTCCACATCCCCAACAATTAACCTGGGTCAATCCTCTTGAATCATATTATGAGTTTCTAGATAAAGAGCTTCACCCTCTCATACCGATTCCTCTCAAATTTCTTCCTCTATTAGCAGTTCCACGAGATTTCCATGGACTTGTGTTTGATGATTCAGTGGCTATAGTATTAACTACCATGGGAGCTCTTGCTCCTATATTTCTTGGGGTAAATCTATTACCATAAGGTGGTCTTGAGCTACTTCCTTTGAAGAAATTTTGGGGAGTCTTTCCTAGAAACCCTAATTGTAGAGGTTCTGCTGGCCCGACATCCTTTTTGGTTCCTAGATGATCCTCTGCATAGCGGCCACATTCTACTGCCTCGGCTACTGATGATGGTTTCCACATCCTAACCAAGGCCCTGATGCGAGGGTTTAACCCAAATATGAAGCGTTCAACTTGACGTTCATCAGAATCTAAGTAGTGAATGTATTTCACAAGTTCCATAAACATTATTTCATATTCTTCCACTGATTTATTACCTTGAATTAATGTATGAAAGGCTCCGGCTTGTTGTTCTTGAAAATATGGAGGTAAATACTTAGCATGGAATCTTTCCTCGAACAATTCCCAAGGGACATTATCCGTTGTGAGGTGTAGTTGTTTTTCCAGATTTCCCCACCAAATCAAGGCACTTTCCTTTAATTGAAATACAACAATTTTTGTTTTTGCAGAAGAAGAGTATTCTCTTAATTTAAAACATCTCTTCATTCCTTCTAACCATGCCTTAGCACGTTCTCCAGCTTGACTTCCTGAAAATTCCAAGAGTTTAATTTTCTGAAGCTCCCTAGAAATATCTTCCTTTGATCTTTTATACTCAAAATTCTTTGGTTCCGCTGAATTGGTTGCTAAGGGTTGAGGTTCTTCTTTGGTCTTAGCCATTGTTGACCCTTTTAATGTTTCCAATAAGGCTTCCAATGAGGTCATTATCATGGTCAACTCCGGTGGCGGAGCAATTGGTGTTGATGATGGTCTCGATGGAGGCGATGATGATGGTGGTGGCGATGGATATGGTGATGACGATGATGGTGGCATTAATGATGGTGATGCTGCCCGATCACGTCATCATCGCTCATATGTCCTTACCATCGTAATGTTTCCTGTATACATAATAAAATTTGTAAAAAATTTGAGGTATACATTCGGATTTAACATATAGTTTTGCAATTTCACATTTACAAACAGGTATAGTTTTTTTGCTATTTTTACCTGCTAGGCAGGTCTTACTGGTACCGAGGTCAAGGAGGGTGGTCTCGCGACCTCCTTGTCCTAATGCAGGGAATCCTATCTTAATGTGTAATAATACTTTTCTAATGCATGAGTCTTTATAAACCCTCTTTTAACATTGTAACATAGCCTAACTATGTAATATAATCATTTTATTATTAGTGGACTAATTTTAGTCTATTTTCTTTTAAATGTAATATTTATAGTAAACGATATACATAATATCATTACTTTACATTACTGATTAATTTAAACAGTTTTTTTTTTTTTTTTTTTTTTTTTACTTCACACTACTTTATATAATGTTATTGCATTCGCTATTAATTTATATTACCTACGAGTATCATTTAATAATATTATCTATATATTTCATCATATATATTTGGCATCATTTCATTATATTGCTACTTGTTATTTTTTGCATTATATTGTATTACTTTATATATATATTAATTATTATTATTATTATTATTATTATATATTTTAACTATTTTGCTTATTTATCATCTATTTCATTATACACTTACTAGATGTAATCTTTATTTATGTATTCTTCCTTTTCATAATTTATGTGCTTTTGTATACCTTTATTTTATATTTTTCTACATTTCTATCCATCTTTTCATATATTTTCGTTGCATTCCTCTATTTGCTATACATCTACTCCACTATTTAATACATTTCTATATCTTGTTAGTTATTTTTATATTTCTTATTTGTATTGCTACTATCTTATCTTCCATTAAGTATGACGAAAATCGCATTAATATATATAACCAAATTTAAATTATGGAAATAACATATAATAATTTAATATGACGGCAATGGCACAATAATTCTAAGTACATATATAGTTTGAGAATTATATTTGTAGATACTAAAAAACAGTGACCTGATCTCTCATTATAAAACATTCATTGATTCATTTATACGATGGCTTATATTATGTATTATGGTCTTTAACGTAAGAGCCCACGGAGTATACATACCCTTACGCGTCGATAAGCTATAAAACTCACGCCATATCCTAGCACGCAGTTGATTAACTGGGCGGGTGTCGGATATAAGCCTGGCCTCGTGTTTACCTCTAAGCTTTAAAGTCCGATCAAGGTTCTATAGTACGCTACGACTCAATTTCTGACTTTTGTGTGCATCCGCTCTAAGGTTCTATAGTACTAAAGTCTTCAATTTATGCCCTAAGAAAGCTTCTGCGTAGGCGAGAGAATTGTTCAAACACCAGAAGACTCCCAATGACATTGGTCAACGCCGGGCTACAATTGTCGGGGGTTTTATCGGAGGCAGTTAGCGCATTTCAGTTGTCTCCGCCAACATGGGAATCCGCTATACTTAGCAACACTCTCATATTTTTTTGGCGGGTTCTTCGTTATTTTTCGACGGTCTCACGACTCTTGGCATTAGGGTCGCATTCCTGCTAGGGAGCTTATCATGGAGGGCATTTGGAAGCAGAGGGTTTTTCGTCGTCGTTATTTATTATCTTATTGGTACAGGAGCTACAAAACTGAAGCTAAAACAGAAAGAGGCTGAAGGAGTTGCATAGAAAAGGAAAGGAAGACGAGGGCCAAGCAGTGTTTTTGGTTCTGGAGCTGCTGGATGCTTATGTGCTTTAGGCTCCATTTTTGGGTTAGGTGGGATCGCATTCAGAAATCTTTGGCAACTGGGATTTGTTGCAAGTTTTTGCACAAAGCTTAGTGATACAGTTTCCAATGAGATTGAGAAGGCCTATGGTAAAACAACGACAAGGAGGTCGTTGAGCAACTAACAAAAGCTATGAAAGTTCATCTAGCTGAAGTCCTAAACAGACAATGAGTGCTGTAGAATTTATTATATGTGTCTTCCTGGGTGAATATCATCTATTTCATTATATACTTACTAGATGTAATCTTTATTTATGTATTCTTCCTTTTCATAATTTATGTGCTTTTGTATACCTTTATTTTATATTTTTCTACATTTCTATCCATCTTTTCATATATTTTCGTTGCATTCCTCTATTTGCTATACATCTGCTCCACTATTTAATACATTTCTATATCTTGTTAGTTATTTTTATATTTCTTATTTGTATTGCTACTATCTTATCTTCCATTAAATATGACGAAAATCGCATTAATATATAACCAAATTTAAATTATGGAAATAACATATAATAATTTAATATGACTGCAATGGCACAATAATTCTAAGTACATATATAGTTTGAGAATTATAGTTGTAGATACTAAAAAACAATGACCCGATCTCTCATTATAAAACATTCATTGATTCATTTATACGATGGCTTATATTATGTATTATGGTCTTTAACGTAAGAGCCCACAGCCCCCGATCAGGATGAGGAAGTGGGTAGGTAAGAATGGCAAGAGTAATCATGGCAAAGGGAGGGTGGCCGGATGTGACTACAGGAAAGACGCAGCCCTTCCAACAAAATAAATGAGTATTCGGACAGCTCAAGTTCCAAGAAAATGGAGTGGAGGTGGTGGAACGCAGATGAGTAGCAAGAGTGGCGGCGGTAGTGGCAGAGCAGGAGAGGTAATGAAAAACCATTATATGAAGACGGAGGTGGGTATAGGTAATTTCATGGTGAACGGGGAGAAGGAGGAGCTGAACGGGTCACAGACAGGAAAAACCATCAGGGTGGTCGACATCTTCGGGTATGTGCACTCTGTGAACTCTGTCTCCTTATTAAATAGCTCAGTAGACAGAATGGATATGTTTAGCCTGTGTGAAAACTGGGATGATGGCAAATATGATCGCCCTTCTGTAACTCAAGCAGAAGGTATTTTGAGAATGCCCCTGGGGGGGAATCCTGAAAAAAAGGGCAACTGGAGTAGTAACTGTAGTCGGAGGAATAATGAAGAGATCCAAGACAAGTACCCCCAGACAGGAGAAGAGGTGAAGTCTGGTAATGGGGTTCCGAAAATTAGGCCAATATCCCATCATCTGGTTCGTATGACAGAGGGTCTCATAGATCTCTTGTATCCGGAGACAGGAGAGCAATGCCAGACTCGAAGAAATAAAAGAGATTGCAGTAGAAGTAGAAGAAATACCAAAGGCAAGTTGGCATGCGAAGTAGACGATGAGAATATCCAGAAACTAACTCCTGTAATTGATGAATGTCTACAGGTGAGGGCAGGAAAAGGGATGGCGCGTCCGGGTCGGGGAAGAGGCCGAGGAGGCCGGGGCCGCCCAAGGCAGGAGAACTCGGATGGCAGGCCTGCAGAAGCAGTGGATAACCAACGCAGAGGTAGAAGATCGACCCTGTCTTTGGTCCAGGAAGCGGCTCGTGCCTACCACGAAGGAACCGATGAAGATATTAGACGAATCATCCAGAATATGGAATCCAGCGTTTTAGAGGAACAGTCTGCTTCAGAGACAGAAGAATGGGCAGAAACGGTGACCGATCCAGGGAACACAAGAGGAAGACTGACCCTGTATAGACAGTCTCTGCACATCTACTGGGTCTTAAAACGCCTTCTGGCAAAAGCTCTTGAACAGGTTGCAAAGGAAATGGCGGAAATCGCCAATGGGGTGCCAAACTTATAGAAGGAGATGAAGAACTTCGAAGTCATCATGATCAACCAGAATAATAAGCTGGAAGAGATGTCTCAGATACTGTCAAGGATGGCAGGAAACGGCCCTAGCCAGGAGGAACATATGAATATGCCCATGGAAACGGACCAGCACATGGGAATCAGAAAGGAATGAGCCACCTGTGGTTTCGTTGAAGTTGTTTTGAATCCTTTCTTTTTTAGTTGCATGCGAACTAGTAGAATAATAAGTAATTTTCGCTGTATAGTGCACATAGCTGATATGGAAAGACTTGTAAAGTTTTCTTTTTGGAACGCGTATAGTAAATTAAGGTGGCAAACATGCCTAGTTTCCCTTCGGGGCAGGATGAGGCCACCAGAATGATGTATATGGCTACCTTGATTAGTATAAATAGAAAAGAATGGCACCACCTTTACTTACAAAAAAAAAAAACGTAAGAGCCCACAGAGTATACATACCCTTACGCGTCGATAAGCTATAAAACTCACGCCATATCCTAGCATGTAGTTGATTAACTGGGTGGGTGTCGGATATAAGCCTGGCCTCATGTTTACCTCTAAGCTTTAAAGTTCGATCAAGGTTCTACAGTACGCTACGACTCAATTTCTGACTTTTGTATGCATCTGCTCTAAGGTTCAATAGTACTAAAGCCTTCAATTTATGCCCTAAGAAAGCTTCTGCGTAGGCGAGAGAATTGTTCAAACACCAGAAGACTCCCAATGACATCGGTCAAGGCCAAGCTACAATTGTCGGGGGTTTTATTGGAGGCAGTTAGCGCATTTCAGTTGTCTCTGCCAACATGGGAATCCACTATACTTAGCAACACTCTCATATTCTTTTGGCAGGTTCTCCGTTAATTTTCGACGGTCTCACAACTCCTGGCATTGGGGCCGCGTTCCTGCTGGGGAGCTTATCATGGAGGGCATTTGGAAGCAGAGGGTTTTTCGCCGTCGTTATTTATTATCTTATTGCTACAGGAGCTAAAACAGAAAGAGGTTGAAGGAGTTGCAGAGAAAAGGAAAGGAAGACGAGGGCCAAGCAGGGTTTTTGGTTCTGGAGCTGCTGGATGCTTATGTGCTTTAGGCTCCATTTTTGGGTTAGGTGGGATAGCATTCAGAAATCTTTGGCCGCTGGGATTTGTTGCAAGTTTTTGCACAAAGCTTAGTGATACAGTTTCCAGTGAGATTGAGAAGGCCTATGGTAAAACAACAACAAGGAGGTCACTGAGCAACTAACAAAAGCTATGAAAGTTCATCTAGCTGAAGTCCTAAACAGACAATGAGTGCTGTAGAATTTATTATATGTGTCTTCCTGGGTGAATGATTTAAATGGCTTTAGCACAACCTTATTTTAATAAATTTAAATCCTTAACAGACTTAACAGGTCCGAGAGTTTGAACCTCCTCTGATACCAAATGTAAAGCCTATAAATAATTAAACAGCTAATGTAAAGCCTGTAAATAATTAAACAACTAATGTAAAGCCTGTAAATAATTAAACAACTATTTACTCAAAATGTAAAGCCTGTAAATAATTAAACAATTAATGCAAAACCTGTTTTTTAAATTTAACAAAATTTCCTATATCAAATTGACTGATTTGATGAGGAGTACCTACCTGATTTCCTGCGAATGAAGAGACTTCAGATTTTCTCCAGCTTTCGCTCCCGTTACCAAAAGACCATAACCTCCCAGCCAAACTAAGTACAACCTAGGTACTCAGTCCAGATTGCTTCTCAATTGCTGCAATCTGTTCCCCTGTGCCCAAAAACTTCAGAACAAACAAGGCTCAGTCTTTTCTGTTGAAAAACTCTGTGTTACAAATTTTCCTCCTCCTTTCAACCCCCTTCCTCCAACCGTCCCTTCCTTCTTATAAGTCTCCGTTCACCGACTTCCTCCATCTCCGTGTCCAAATTATGATACGTGTTGATTTTATAAACAAAATCTGATTTGATTTTATTCGAATATCTTAATTTGATTTAATAAAGTTTATTTATTTATTTTAATGATTTAATTTAATTTATTTAATTTTTAATTTTTAATTTAATTAATTTTATTTAATTTCATAAATTTTAATTTACTATAGGTGGGTCATTACATCTTTTTAGGATATCCCAACTTACCAGATGTAACTTGCTCTGATTGCCCTTGCCTCCGTTCCAAAGAAAGTCCCGAAGGAGCTTGGAGATCTGTTCCATGATAGTCTTGGGTGCTAGTAGGAGGGAAGACTGGAATATGGGGAGGGCGGAGAGGACTGCCTTTATCAAAACCATCTTCCCAGCCTTTGTAAGCCATTGGCCTCCCCAGTATGCTATTTTTGCTTTTATCTTGCTTATTACTTCCGTCCAGAGGGAGGGAGGGCTTTGTCCCAGGGTTAAGGGAAGGCCTAGGTATTTGATATTTTCCCATTTGTCATACCCAGGGAAACCCAATGTGCAGGCAATTCGAAGGATAGTTGGATGATCTACATTCCAGCCGTAGACAACGCTTTTTCTTTTGTTGATCAAGGCTCCTGAGATTGAGTAGTAGTGATGAAGAATTTCTTTGAAAGCTTTTGCTATCTTAATCGAGGCACCTCCCAAAAGGAGAGAATCATCCACAAAAAGGGCATGATTTATTGGGTCAACTCCTCTTGCTGCCTTGATGCCTAGGATAGAGCCTGATTTCATTTCCACTGTTAGCTTTCTGCTTAGGGATTCTGCCAACAAGATATAAAGAAAGGGTGACAATGGGCACCCTTGGCGGAGCCCTCTTGAAGCTTGAAAAAAGTCAGCAGGTCTGCCATTGACCAGGGGCGCTATCCAAGGTCTGTGAGTGCAGGCTTTTATCAAATTGACAAACTCAACACTAAAACCGAAGGAGAGAAGGATTTTATAAAGGAATGAAAGTTTAACCCGGTCAAAAGCATTTGACATATCTAGCTTGATGAGCATGCCTTTTTCCTTCCGAGTGTGGCTAGAGTGGAGGGCTTCTTACACTTGGATCACATTGTCTATGAGGTGTCTTCCTTTGACAAAACCGCCCTGTAGAGGGGAGATTAGGTTCCCTAACAGAGGCTTGATTCTATTGGCTAAGAGTTTGGCAAGGATCTTGTAGGAGGCATTGCAGAGAGAGATAGGCCGGAATCTGTCGAGAGTCTCAAGGTTAACTTCTTTCGAGATTAGGGCAAGGAAGGTGGAGTTGGTGCACCCTCCCACTTTGGCTTTCTTTTGAAATGCTTTTACCATTTTGAGGAGATCGAGTTTTATTACATTCCAGCAAGCTCTGTAAAAATCGATGGTGAAGCCATCCGGCCCAAGGGCTTTATCTGGCTCCATTGACCAAATGACTTCCACTATCTCTTTTTCTATAGAAGGCTTCAATAACCCATCATTTAAATCTGCTGTGAGAAGTGAGGGGATATTTGACAAAAAGTCAGTAGCCAGGTCTTCATCGGAAGAACCATCCTCTTGGAACAGACACTGAAATGGGATGTGGCGACCTGTTTTATGAGCAGTTGTCCTTTGATAGCTTCCCCCTCACTGGTGGATATTTCTGAAATGTGATTCCACGAGAGATGAGCTCTGCATTGTCTGTGAAAGAAAGTTGTCTTTCTATCTCCAGCTTGCAGCCAGAGGCTGCGAGACTTAAGGTGCCAGTATTCCTCTTCCTTTCGAAAGGAAAGAAAAGAGTTGAATTGGGCATTCTGTTCGAGGAGCAACTGAGCTTTGGTGATTTCAGTTCCTTCCATGCCTAACTGAATCTCGGCTAGAGTCTGTACAACCTTTTGTCTAGTGCTCGTTGGAGTGGATAGAGGTTTTTTTTTTGCCCAGGATTTTAGAGCAAACTTAGTGTACTTGAGCTTCTTCTCCCACACAAAATTGGGGGATCCTTCAACTGGTTGCGACCAAGCGAGAGTCACTGTGTCCATAAAGCCCTCTCTCGAGACCCATAGAGGGCTGAATCTAAAGGGAATAGGTCCCAAGTCCTCCTCTTTTTCTATCAGCAGCGAGATGGGATTGTGGTCAGATGTTATTTTGGGCAGGATTTTTGAAGAGATTAAATGCTTCCCCTCCATCAAAGTACTTTGAACTAGAAACCAATCTAGACAAGCAGCAATGTTGGCATTACCAACTCTATTGTTGGCCCAGGTATAACGACCTTTCTTGGGTTTGAGGTCAAGTAGGTCCCATGCGAGAATCAGAGACTCCATCGAGACATGGAAGGGATCTTTACCCCATACTCCACCTTTTTTCTCATTTGGATCTAGTGTGATGTTAAGGTCCCCTTCCAGAATGATGTTTGGGGGGGGAGTAGATTTCTAGGAAATCTGAGAGAGTATGCCAACAGTCCTTCTTTTCCAAAAAATTATCAGGAACATATAGATTTAAGAGAGCTAAGGAAATCTTACTTGGGAAGTGTAGAAGATTTGTGTATATCCAGTGTTGGGTTGCAAAGGAGCTCTTCAGCTGAAACATATCCTCTGACCATAAGGTTGCAAGGCCCCCTGAAGTACCTCGGGCGCTGACCGCTTTTCCTGAGTTCTTTTTCCACTTGGTTCGACTTAACGATAGAAGAGCATCTTCTTCTATCTTTGTCTCTTGAAGCAGGAGGATATCTGAGGGTTCCATTCTTAATAAATCTTTTACTGCTTCAGCTTTCATAGGGTTCCCCAGGCCCCTGCAATTCCAAGAGACAATCTGCATTATTTACTGGGGAAGGAAGGAGTAGACCCTCCCTTTGTGGGTCGGGTCCTTGTGTTTCTGCCTAGTGACATTTCAATTGTGGACTGACTGCCCTGCATCTTTAGTCATTCTGCCTCTTCTTCTCTGATCTCCTTGTGAGACTTCCTTCCTGCCTTTTTATTGGGTCGCTCGAAAGAATCATCTTCGGAAGAACCAAGACTGTCTATCAACTTTTTCTTTTTAGTCATTTCTGCATATGAGGGTGGAGAAGTGGCGCCTGCTGGAGGATCCTGATTTTCCTGCTGGGTTGCATCTACACAAGGGATTTTTGTAGTGGCTTCTCCCATTTGTTCCTGAGGTCCTGAGTTTATTTCTGCGTCTGCTATCTGTTCCATATTCTATTGCACCTCTCCCTCTTCAAGTTCTGGTTGGTCATCTGGAGGGATTAGTGCAGCAAAAGGATTTGAAGAGATGGTGGCATTTGTTGTGTCCTGATCTTCAGGTAGGCTCTTCCCAACGGAGGGTCCTCCGTTCTCTGGATTCCCTCCTTTCCTTTTCGCTATGTTGGTTTGTTTCGATGTGCCTGGTTTTTGGGCTTGTGTCCACTGATCACCCTTATCTTTTTATGTTTCTTCCTCAGCTTTCTTCTTGCAGTTTCGAGCGAAGTGACCATAGCCGTGACAGTGTCGGCACTTGAAGGGAAGCTGTTCATAATCAAGTTCCTGAATGTGAGACCAGCCAGCTATGGTAAGCTTAATAGCCTCAGGCAACCCTATCTCTAGATCGACTTCAACACATATTCTGGCACACGAGTATTGTTCTCTCCTTTCAGCCCTATCAATGTATTTTCCTAGTTTGTTCCCAATTGTTTCCATGGATTCCGAGTTCCAGCAATGAAGAGGTAGGTGGGGTAACCTTACCCAAACAGGAACGACTGAAGGAGTATCCTGGGAAGGATCAAATTTCGGCATCCATTTATTCAAATAGAGCCCTTGGGGGCCCATGAAATATGGACCGTTTCGGAAGATAAGATCTCTACCTTCTGTTGATTCAAAGACAAACACATAATATCCTCTACCTACAAGATGACTTTGGAGTCCTTCAGAGACAAGGGGCCTCCAGTTTCTCTGGACCCATCCATCAATGGCTTTGGGAGAGGGCCAGAGGCCCGTAAATTGACCAATAAGGCCGCATTATGCTAGATTCAACGCAGTTCGGCATGGGTGTTCCGTAGGCAGTTCTACAGAGGAGATGGATTCGGCTTTCTTGACAAACTTGTGCTGGTTCGGGGTTGCTTTCCTCTTGCCGTAGGAGGCTACCAATCATTTGAAGGCAGCGATCTCAGGAGGGAGGGGAGGCCGAGGGCCCCCTCCGGCGTCCATGTTGGAGGACTCAGATTTTTACCAGATGAAGAGGCTAACCACGTAGAGCTTTCTCTACTCTCTTTCTGGTTGGCCTCAGCAGCAGGAGGCTGCCGAGGGAGGGTTCTGTAGAAGCAGCGGCGGCTAGGTCAAGGTTGAGCGCGCTCCAGAGCTCTCTCGCCTAGAGGGATTATTTAAAAAAAAAAAAAAATTATTTTGATAAATTATAAAATAGATAATTTTAAAGGCATTTATTATATATGTGGCAGGAGTGTATTATTGACTTGCTATTAGTTTTTATTTGACTAAAAAATTTAGCATTATGAAATTAAATTTATTATTTTTAAATAAAATTTATTTATATTTATCTCAAATATGATTGGTTAAAATGTCTCCCCTCTTATCGTGTAATGATGGCAAGAATTGACTTTCGTGTATTCTATTATTAATTACTATGTACCATAAACACAAATGGTTTGTAATTAAATTCAAAAAATCCATTTTCTCATTCGTGTAAAGTATTGAAAAATATAAATTTGAAAAAAATGTAAAAATAACATGTGTACAATTTGTACAACTCTCATTATATCAATCTATACTCTAATCTAATGACATGATATGTGTACTATAATATGAACATTAAAAAAAAAAAAATTGTCATTATTTAATATTAAATAAATAATTATTAACTTGTCATTCTCTTCAATATATATATATATATATATATATATATATATATATATATATATATATATATAATCTTTATGTACTAAAAAATATTTAATTGTAACATCCCTACCGAAATAACTCAGCGTAAATTAATAGTTATGAATCAGCTATTAACTGATTCTTGATATGCGGGAAACTGATTGAGGGTATTCTCTAAATGGAGACCGGTGAAGTGGAGGAGAATCTCCTGGTTGCTGGAAGTAGCGGCCATGTGGATGATATAAATTGTCTCGAACTGATTCTATTAAAGGAGATAACCAGCCATGGGCGAAAAGGAGGGGAGATGCTCTATTCTTGGAATCCAAAACTGCTATGGGGTGGCTTGCTTTGTCGTGCACATTTAAAACGCTCTTGTAGCTTTGATGCAATGGGAGAATTGTACTATTGCTTAAAGTGAATTGTGCAGTGTAGTATGTAGGGCACTAGTAGGCCAGAAATGAGGATGCTTCTGGCTCATGATACTATAGAGTGCCTACAAACTGACCTAGGGTCACCACACTGGTTCTGCTTTCTGATTTCGAGGACGAAGCGAAGGGTTTGACTTGATTAAGGCTCACATCGAGATAATCATGGCTCAATGGCAGCATTTCCTTGCTGGCTGTATGGTCTTAGGTTCAATCCGCGTCTTCTTCCACAGATGACAGGATTCAAGAAGTTAAAGACGGGGTTACAAACCCTGTAGTTCGATAGTGATAAATTCGTGCCACTGCAACGTAATTGTTTTCTTTTCACGGAGGCGGCAATGCCTTCACTATTGGACACTCAATCCCATGCATAAGATAAGTAACTTGCCACTTTCTTGAAGAAAAATATAGGAATATTTTATATGTTTTCTTGGTAGAGAAAGTATTTGAATGCATGCAATAAAAGATTTAATATTTTATATGTTTTCTTGGTAAAGAAAGAATTTTAGTGCATGCAGTAAAAGAATGATTATTTTATATGTTTTCTTAGTAAGAAAATATGTTCATGCATGTAGTAAAAAAATGATTATTTTATATGTTTTCTTGGTAAAGAAAATATGTTAGTGCATGTAGTAAAAGATTGAATATTTAATATGTTTTCTTGGTAAAGAAAATATGTTAAAGATTGATTATTTTATATGTTTTCTTGGTAAAGAAAATAGGTAGTTCCTCTTAGAAAGACTACATGTGAGTCTTGTGTGTGAAATTCTTGTCTCTTGTCATTTTCTTGGAATAAAATCCTTGCTAAATATAGCCAAAATAGCTTCTTGAGAAAAGAATATGAGGCATATAAACGTCCTGAGGACATAGCGTGAAAAGTGGCCAAGTTTTCTTGAATTAAAATATGTATTGATGCAGGAGCATCTAGCTCACCATGACCGGGTGAAGTCTCTGCGAGGTTGGAAGGTTGTTGAGTATCTGGATTGTTTTTTTTTTAATTAGTTTATGAGGTCATGAGATAGGATTTTAGTTTATTTTACTCTTAGTTGTTATGAGGTCAAAGTTAAAAATGTCAAAGTTAAATGTCGGTTAGGGTTGTTATGGTTCAACAGTAATAAACATCAGTTTAGGAATTGATCTGTCAATTTAGGAAAGAAAAGACAAAATTATCTAAAAGTAGATCTTGTAATGACAACCGAAACTGTAGTTACCCAACCAATTGTTTCTGTTCAACTGACAAACAATTGCAGTTTCAAATTAACTGTAACCAAAAGGTATAAAAGCAGCAATGTAAGACAAGAGAAAGGTTCTGCAATTTCATAACAGAGAAATAAAGAAACAGAGACAGATCTTATTTCCAAAAACTGTCCATCTGTATTCATTGCCTATCTACTGTAATATTATATTTTCTTTTTATTTATCGAATTGTAATGAACAGTGTTGACAAATAGTGAAAGACCACGGTAAGGTCGTATTGTTTTTGTGTTCTCGTCGAATAAACAAACTACAGCAAACTCATTTAAATGTACAGCCACAGAGCGAAGGACCAATGAGTTGAAGCACAGTCTGAATAGGGAGTTACAGCAAAAGGACCGAGAGCAAACAGAACTGGCAACAGAGTGCCGGAGAAGCAAACCACAGTTAAGGTAATTTCGAACGAGTCCTCATAATTTTTATAAATCAAACAGATATCACAAAACCATGTTCTCATTGCTATTGACCGATACATAGATACATTACATTCACTGATAAACAAAAACAAGTGTCGCGTCCAGAGTGGACAAACCCTGGCCTAGGGTTTGGGAACAGAAACCCAAATAATCAGTCAAACGAATGACTAACCAGAATAGGAAATTACAACCAGGCAGAAGCCTCATCTCCGCAAGGGACAACGACTATATACGACAAGCAAAGACGGCAAAACAAAATCTACAGAAAACCCAAAGATCTAACAGTGCATTGACGGATTGAAGTGCCAGAGCCTACCGGCAGAGGTTCGCTACCATTGGAAGACCGACTCCCAGAGGAACCCGCGTACCCAGGTCGAGCCATTGACCTGTACACACAACAGAGCACCGTTAATACAGTTACACAGCAAAGAACCGAAGCCAAAGCAACCACAGAAACAGGAGGGTTTCATATATTACCTGAGCAAGCCGGACCCAGGGTTCGAGGAGCAGAGCCGTGACCGAATCGACAAAGCTGAGACAGAAGGAGCGTTTCTGGTTAGCATCAATACCATGAGAAGGCCGAATTGAATCAGGGAAGGAGTCAATACCTATTTCAGAGCCGCGAGAACCTACTAATTTGTTGCCTGAATCCAAGGACGACGGAAGTTAAACCATTTTGCGCACAGAACAGTGACCAGAGATACCAATAATAGTAGCAGAGGCGACCATATGAAAGCAGAGGCAATAGAACAATAGCAAGGAGCAGTTAACGGACGAGACACCAGGTTCTACAACCAGACCAGAGCAAAACAGTAGAACGAGACTAAGAAATCTTACCGTGTGAAAAGGAGCCGAGCGAGCACACCACCAGAACCAGAACGGTTTCGAGCCACCGGAGAAAACCACTGACAAACTCATAACTAGGATTGGGAGACCGGTACTCACCCACAGTCATACCCGGAGAAGAACCAGGGATTTCCATACTCGCCAGAGCAAAAACCACACAACAAACTCTCGCAGCAACTTCACAGGCGAACAGAACAATCTCGAATGACTGGGAAGCCAAAGTGTTTTGGCCAAAGAACCAATGGAGGAACCAGGCCCGAGGTGTGTAGGTAAGAATTGAATGCGGCATTAATTGCTCACAGTTGCCAACCCGACGTTCACTGACCACCTTTGCATGCGACCGCCGGAAAAATCTAACACGTTGTAAAGTCCGGCAACTGTTGTAAAGCCGAGGACACGTGGAGTTGTGGGCCAGTGTGGCTGGGCTACGTCATGTATTTTTATAAAAGTTTCTTGAAAAAGGATATATGCTAATTGCATTGTGATACTAGCTAATTTCTAAGTTTCTTGTGAAATAATTATGCATTACATGCATGATAGAATTAGCTAATGATGCGCTTCTAGGCTCATAGATATTCATTTCTATAGTTTTCTTTTTAGAAAAGTGTGCATACTTCATGTATGAAAATGATGGCTTTTATGAGAAGATCTCTTGAAACAAAAATAGAGTTTCCTATTTTTGAAAGACATATGAATAGTGTTCATATCATATCAAGAATCCATACTTGTTTCATGAAAAGATTATGTGCATTGAAGTAAAAGTAATTGTGTTAGGAAAAACACATGTTGCATGCACATAAGGGTAGCTATTGTGACTGTGGAAGTATGATTTTGTGTGTACGTAGAGAAAGTGATTATGTTAACTTTCTTGAAAATAATAATCTCTTGAAAAGTTTGTCTTGTTAGATGAGTTGTGTCGATTTCTTGATTTTTGATGCATAAAAGGGTAAGTTAACCTTGTTATTGTATCTTGATAAAGATGGATATCTAATTAATTTCTTGAAAGGGAAGCATGAGAAACCCTCATATAGGAAGATAGAGAAATGAGGTTATAATGACTTCCTTTAAGAAAGAAGTATGTGGTTTGTTGCATGAAATGATGGTAGTATTCTAGTGAAGGGAATATGTGTTACATACATCAAAGAAGGGCTAATATGATAAGCTATGGTATGCACAAAGAATAGTCATTGTGATATAGAGTTATGTTCTTTGTATGTTAGAGAAACTATGTTGAGTTCTCGAAAAATAACTATGTGAAAAGAACACATGTGCATAAGCATAGGAACAACAGTTTATTACATGTATGAAGATATCACGATTGTGATATACATTTTAGTAGAACTAATGGGTTAGATCTCTTAAAGAGAATTATGCATTAGTGTGAATAAACATTGTGGAAGTAAAACAAGTAATTACTTGAACATATGTACTAATTAATTAGTATGTTATGCTTGCTCATGCACATGAGTAGATGTTAAAAGATCACTTTTAGAGGTTGCTTATTGATTGATTAATATTGTATCTAATCTTGTTGCCAAAGCTTGTTGACAACTACATTGACAGGAAACGATGGCGGTTGGTGCCAAAGAAAAGTGATGTTTAACATTGTGGCAGGAAAAGGATTAATGGTCCATGCAGATGAGTACAAGTTGCGGAATCGTACATTGCTAGAACAATCTTGTCACAAGGAATGTTGCATGTGGCGGTATGTAAGTAAAGGGTTTCATGGAAAATGTATTAGCTTTTAGCTAGTTATGTGACAACTTAATGATAATTCATTGTAATGATTTTATAACAATGGTTAAGGGATGGAATCCCTTATAAGCCATTGAGTGAGGGGTGAAATCTCTTATAAGCCATTGAGTGAGGGGTGAAATCCCTCACGAGCGTTTAATAATAAGATTAAACATTTGCTGGTTTTCACCCTACGGGGTTTCCAGGGTATATTGGTGTTCAATGGTGTGATTGTGTTTTGTGTCAGTTTGATGATGATGAATCCTTGATGTTGATGGTTCTTTATTTTATGGCATAATCATAAGGTCCAAGTATGAGATTAATTAATATGGTTAAGGAAATCATGAAAGGGATGCAAGGATTCATGAGACAGGTTATGTTATTACACTACCACAATGGTCGTTAATGGTTATGCAACTTACTGTCTTTTATTGTAATTTACTTGTCATACTAATGAACATTATATTTAATAGTTAATGAGGAATTGTGGAGTTGTGAATTGGATAATTACTTGTGAGTAATTTGTATAAAAAAAAATTCCAACTCCCTGCTTTTACATGTAAAGTTACCGGGATACATTACATTAATTATATTACAAAATTAATTTTAAAACATTAAACAAATATTCATATAATTTATTTACAATTTTATATGGTTTAGAATATATTAAACATATCATAATATTAATATATTTTATTAAACTAAGTGGCACACACGTTAAATATGCAGCCTGGTTTATTCTCTCACACTTCATAAAACTTTTCTTTATGCTTGTCGTTGTAGCTACGATACGTCGTTGACTACGGATGAATTGCTAGCTTATATTGCATTCGTTACGCCTTTGACTACATATTAACTGCGCAGTGATTATAACATGTGCATGCTTTTATAGATTGATTTTTTATTGTTTTTTAAATATTTAAAAAGTATTTAGGTTACATGTGACTAGCTTTTCAACTTAAGCTCTTATTTTGGAGTTGTTAGTAAACTTCTTGGAATTAACGCATATATTTCAATATTTTTTACGTACAGGAATTATCTTTTTGAGATGGATTGATTGGATTCAATATTTTTACGTATAGTAATTATTTTTGAGATGGATTGATTGGATTAAGGATGTCGGTTATTTTTTAAATAAGCTCGCCCACACTGTGTTCTTTAGCTCTGGCTCATCCTTAATGGAAGCCTTCCTCTCGAAAAATGAGTAAGTGACCGGTCAAAAGATGGACTCTGTGATGGAAGGAGAATGGCATCATATTAATTGAAGTTATTAATAGTAATAATTAAATTTATATTATTGTTTTAATAATTTTTATATTTTATAATTTTAAAATTTTGAACTTTAAGAAGTATTAGTAATATTTTTTTATATTTAATTTTTATTTGAAATTACATTTTAAAAAAATTAATGATGTAAGCTTGGGATATATGCTAACTTAAAGTATGAGTAATGATATCTTGTTAAATTATATTAAAAAAATCAAAATCAAAATATAGTGATGTAGACTTTTACAAGGTGGATGCATATAATTAATTTATTGTTATGTTATTGTGAGTGACATATAGCATCTATAATGAAGGATTAGTTTATCTGTATCACAAATTTTTTTGGTTTTTTCAAAGTCGACCTTGGTTTTATATTAAAAAATTTGGCTGTTGTCATTACGCCGCCGCATCTTCGTTGTAAAAGTCAAGGGATGACGATAACACAATCAATTATCTCAAATACAAATCCTTGTACTTTGAACACGGTTTGCTGATGATTCTTGGACAAGTCTTTCTCCATTACTTTACAGGAGGTGGAGCAAATCAGAAAGAGTCGAGGAGGTAGCTAAAACATTCTTATATAATAATTGCATTGCCCATGTGTTTCTATGTCTAGAATAATAATAATAAGATGCTTGAATCATGCATCTCAAGTTTGCAATGTTTTCTAACCTTAAGTGGAATATGTCATTTCAATGATTTTGTTGGCTATCAATAGAAACTTGTCGTTGCATACATCTTTTGTAGGAAAGCATTGATTTTGCATGTCTGCAGTGATACTTAGTGTGATTATTTCCAAATCTTTTTCAATTTTCAACCATTGCCTTAAATTCCTTTGTGAATATATTTGTCAATTGAAGTGGACTTTATTAAGGATTTATAGAACTTAATTTCATTTTTTTTTTCTCGGTAAAAACTATACTAATATATTATGTACAGGAGGCAAAAATTACAACATGATAAAACAGAGAGAACCAGGCTCTGGGAATGTCACCCAAGAGCAGTTGAGGCCAATCAGAAAACTAGCCCACGCAGGGGCGCCAAACATAGAAGCGAGACCATCCAAAAGAGCTAGCCCACGCAGGGGCACCAACCAGAAATCCGCATTATCCCACGCAGGGGAGACTAACAGTACCCATCCCATTAACGAAGTTTCAGAAACATAAACACAGAGTATTGATGCTAGAACTAAGCCAAAACAGACAGCAAAAGAGACCAGAAGACCAGGCAGAAGAGCCAAAAGAACCTTGTGCTCGGGCGTCATTAATCGTCCATTTGCACCTCCTCTACCCGGCACCAACCGTAAGCTTCCCTTTCAGCAGCAGTGGGAAAAGTGTCTTCCGCTTCGCCGGTCCCCTCCCTCTTATCGAGCCTGCTTTTCGATGCATTTTCCAGGTCTGAGGCAGGATCTTTAACCTCCTTCTCCAGATTAGCTTCAGGAACCTTTGCTTCATGCATCTTGTTATCAGTCTCCCTCTGCCCATGCTCATCCAGGGAATCATTGTCTTCCTGGGAGTTTTCAATGAACAGGACCGAGACATGCGCACTAATCTGCGGGTTATTCATGGAACTGCTAAAATTGAAGATAGCAGAGCCAAAGGCAGGCAAGGCAGCCGAGCTCGATGCCCCCGCGTCCATGAATTGACTGGAGTGGAGGGGATTAGCTCCAGTGGAGCGAGCGATATTGCAATGACAGCAATGGACAACATTATCCGCCTCGTGACTGCGAGAGGTCCCTCCTCTGGAAGTGCCTCGACGGCTAAGCAGACGCTGTCGAGGTCTCACCATTCTCACAGGGGTCAAGGGGAGGAAATTCCAACAGACCACGGGATAATCCGCACAACCAGCTGCCGGAACCGACTGCGGAATGAGCCAGACAGACAGAGAGGATAACCCGGCGTAGACGGAGAGGCAGGGCAACCGGAGTTGCAAAGACCTGCTTGAAGGAGGAGCCACCAACATTCTCTGGCCATACCCTGCAACATCGTTTATAACCTCACCTGCTTTGCCTTGGAGCTCACCCGCCATAACTGCAACCTCCGCTTGAGCCGAATTGCCGTGCAGGGCATTAACTGTTCTCTGCAGCGTCACCTTATACCATCTGCTAGCCTTACCTACATCTTCAGCGTCTGCCACGTGATGGCCTGTGGCCGGCATGTGGCCATCCGTCCACGCCTGTCCCATCCTATCTAACACCCGCATCCGGGGGAACTGCATCTTTTTGGACCAGTTGAGAGCATTCTTGAGCTTTGTCATGTGTTAAAATAGTATTCAGCTGCCCTGTGATTAGAGAGTGGTCATTCTCCACCCCCACATTGGCCATGAAGTCGGCAACCTTGTTACCCTCCCGTCTTGTGTGAGTGAAGGTGATTGCTCTATTTCTGTGGAGCTCAAGTTCTATGGCTTCCAGTCTTGCTTCGAGCCTCCAGCTGGTGGCTATTTTCCTGGCCTGAGATCCATTTAGGATATTTTTGGCCATGTTTATGAGGATCTGAGAGTCTCCTTCCACCTCCAGAGGGTGAAAGTTGTGTCCCCCAGCAAGTAGAAGTCCCTGCCATAGTCCCTCTAACTCAGCTGAGTTATTGGTGTCCCATCCAATGTTTCCGTAATACAGTATCAGGGGATCACCTTCATGATTCCTTATTATTCCTCCAAAGCCTGCGAGTCCGGGATTCCCTTTGGAGGCACCATCAAAGTTGAGTTTGAATGTATGCTTTGGTGGGGGCTTCCATGTGACCTGTTTTTGAGTACTGGTTTCAGAATGGTCTTGCTTGTGAGATCCTTGAGTAAGATGTATTTGCCAGTTTTCCATAATGGTTTTCTCATTGTCTAGCGTAGGCCAGTCCTCCTCCTTCCAAGATCTTAGCATAAGAGTCTCTTGAAGATTTCTACAGAGCAGGTTCCAAATATTGTCTATCGAAGAGCGCTGATTTTTAAATATGCGCTTATTTCGTTCCTTCCATATGCTCCATAGAACTAGCCCGGGAACTAGTCTCCATAGATGATTGAGGATTTCACTCTTGTAAGGGTCCCGTTGCCACTGACGTATAGAGTTCGTGATTTCATTCTCAAGTCTGCATCTTCTTTGACATCTAAAGCTTGCCTTTTCCCATAGCTGATTGGCCAAGGGACAAGAGTCCAGTAGATGTTGGAGAGTTTCCTCATGGGCACTGCAATTGAAACAGATGGAGGGGCCATGAAAGTTTCTTCTTCTAAGCTTGTCCCAGGTTAGAATTCTCTGATGTCCTACCAACCAGAGAAAATGACAGATTTTGGGCCAGGAGCCAGAGCTCCAGATTTTGCTCCAGATTGGGTCCTGGGGATCGGAATTATTGCAGATGATTTTGTAGGCCTTGGATGTGGTGAAGGCTCCTTTCGGCTGATATCCCCATCTTAGAATGTCTCTGCTTTCATCGTACCTGATTTTTCTTTTGCTCAGTTCCCTATCCAGATCCATGGAAATTTGGTGATCTTCATTTGTGAGTACTTGGTTGCCCGGTTTCCAAATCCTGAAGCCCTTCTCAGTTTCCTGGGTCCAGTACTGCCTAATCTTTGCTTGCTGTGTCTCCTCCCTAATGATGTCCAGTGGCAGGTTAAGTACATGGCTGAGAATAGGCATTTGATTCCAGGCATCTGTCCAGAATCTAGTGGTGTAGTCGTTTCTTACCTCCCAAAAACTGTGCTTCTGGATCATTTGGTAGTGTTCTCTGGCTGCATTCCAAATTAGCGATCCTTTATCATTGGGCTTTAATCTGATGAGTTCTTCCTGGGGTCGGTGATTGGCATACTTGGCCGTCCATAATGTGACCCAAGGTTTACCTGGACTGGTGAGCCATTGCCACCATATTTTGGCTCCCATGATGGCGTTGTTGTGCTCGGGATCTCTAAGGCCGATGCCTCCTTTTGCTTTTGGTTTGCAGACTGTGCTCCACTTTACCAGGGCCCATTTGCGATTAGTTGCAGTGCTTCCCCATAGGAATCCTCTCTGAATGTTCCTTAGTCTTTTTAGGACCCACTTTGGTGCAGCGAAGATGGAGAATAAGTACAGCGGCATTGCTTGAAGAACAACCTTTATGAGCACTGCGCGGCTGACTAAGTTCAGAGCTCTGTGCGTCCATTGGTTGAGACGGGATTTGAGCTTTTCAATAAGGTTGCGCCATGAGGAATGCTTGATGGCAGAGACAGTTAGGGGGGCTCCAAGGTATTTGGAGGGAAGGGTGGCGATGGGGAACCCCAAAATGCAGACTATAGCAGACTTGACAACCGGAGGGGTATTAAAGAAGAAGATCTGCGATTTTGAACAGTTGATGCTGGTTCTAGAGGCTTCGGCGAAGTCATTGAGCACGGCTTTAAATTTGGAGGCTTCTTGGACAGAGGGGTAGCCAAAGAGCATAGTATCATCAACAAATTGCTGATGGGAGATGGCAAGCGAATGATGAATGGAGAGGCCTCTAAGCTGATGAGAGTGAAGGGCATTATTAATGTGACGTCCCAGGCCTTCAGCCATTAATACAAAGAGGAAGAGGGATAGGGGGTCACCTTGCCTTATACCTCGGGAGGGGGAGAAGGGGCAAGAGGGGATCCCATTCACGAGCATGGAGAAGCAAGTGGAGGAAATTAGGCTCATAATCCAGTGGATCCATGTGGGACTGAATCCGAAAGCAATTAGCATTTGCTGTATGTAATTCCAGCTGAGCTTATCAAATGCTTTGGAAAGATCAAGTTTTAGGAGCATACCTGCCTGTTTTGAATGCTTGAGAGTGTGTATGATCTCATGCGAGAGGATGATGCCGTCCATAATCTGTCTCCCTTCCACATATCCAGACTGTTCCGGAGAAATGAGCATTGGCAAGAGGGGCTTTAGCCTGTTTGCAATGACTTTAGAGATGACTTTGTATATTACGTTGCAGAGAGCAATCGGCCTGAATTTGTCCGGTGTGATTGAGTCCTCCTCTTTTGGGATTAGGGCGATAAAAGTGGAGTTAAGTGAGGGAAGCAGCCAATGATATGCTCGCGATTCCTCTACCACTTCCCAGACTTCCAACTTTATCAGTTCCCAGAACTTGTGAAAGAAAGTGGTGGTGAAGCCGTCTGGGCCGGGAGCTTTTCCTTCTTTAAGCTGAGCCATAGCAATGTCCACTTCCTGTATTTGAATTGGACGGAGGAGGAGTTCATTGTGCTCCGCCGTGATTAATTTTGGCACATTGTGTATGATTCTTTCGATTGCAGGACGTCTGTTGATTTCAGGCTCTTGATGGACTTGCTTGAAGTGATTGAGGAATTCCTTCTCAATTTCCTCATGTTGTTCAACCCTTTCTCCTCCTGGTTTTTGTATGTAAGGGATATTATTGCACATTCTACGTTGAACAGTGGTTCTGTGGAAGAATTTAGTGTTTCGTTCTCCCTCTTTCAACCATCTGATTCTGGACTTTTGCTTCCAGTATATCTCCTCCTGCTTTCTTCTCTCCTCAAGCTGATTGTGGATGTGCTGCTCCTGCTCAAGGGTTCTTTCTGTGTGGCCTCCTGTGCTTATTTCTTGCTGCAGATCCGCCAGGGCTTTTTGAAGATCATGTTGCGCCTTGAAGATGTTTCCGAAGGTCTCTCTATTCCATCGCTTAAGGCAGAATTTTAGATGTTTGAGTTTCTGTTGGAACTGGAACATCTTGGAGCCTTCTGGAGGGCTGAAGGATGTCCATGTAGAGTGAACAAAGTCTTTGAAGGAGGGATGGGTGAACCAGAATTCCTCGAAGCGAAAAGGTCTTCTTGTGGTGCTGCCAGGACGTTGCCATTGAAGGGCAATAGGCCAGTGATCGGATCCTGAGTGTGGAAGAATGGCCGCTGAGAAGTCTCCCCCTAGATGAATCGAGTTGTCTGAAATTAGAAGCTGATCCAGCTTGGAGGCTATTTGATGCTTGCTTGCTCTTCGATTGCTCCACGTAAAAGTGCCATTACATAAATGCAAATCTATCAGAGATGCATTCTGGATGAAGTCTTTAAAATGGGTGTTCTCCTGTTCCAGCCTGTTTCTACCCCCAATCTTTTCCTCCAATTTTGTTATCATGTTAAAATCCCCCCCGACAATCCAGAGCGGGTACCTTCTATTGAAGTTTAGAGCTTCTAGGGTGTGGAGGAGAGCAATTTTTTCCCTTGCTTCCTGAGGGAAGTATACATTCGAGAGATTCCCATGAATATTCGTGCCTATTATGTGGAATGCGGCCTGGATTAAATTATGAGAAGCGTGAAAGTCCGAGAGAGTAAGTGCTTGAGAGTTCCACGCAATGGCTAGCCCTCCAGATGCGCCAGATGCATCCACAGCCACCGATTGACATCCTGGCCAAGCCTTAGAGAGGATAGTTTCTAGAGTTGAGTTGTTACATTTTGTCTCTTGGAGAAAGCATATTTGCGGCTTTTCCATTTTTAACATATTTTTTAACATTCTGAGTTTTCCTGGGCTATTGAGCCCTCTTAGGTTCCATGAAATGAGCTTCATGATTCACTATTGGTGGAGGGCTTATAGTACTTCGTAAGCTTAGCATACCTGCCTGAGTCCACCAGGATCTTCCCTACCGCTATTGTTCTTTGGAGATCAGTTCTTCTTCCCCTTTTTTTGGAGTCTTTTGGAGTGGGGCCTAAATCCCATTGACTTCCTGATTGGATGCCGAGCTGATACTGTTGGTAGGCTCGGGAAATGACCATTTCCAGTTTGTTAAGCTGAAGCTCTGGGATGCTTTCATAGGCTTTCTTTTTGCATGCTACTTCTAGTTCTAATATGTCTAGTCCATTCAAATCTATGCTTTCTGGTTCTTCCTCCATTTGTTGCACCTGGTTATTTTCTTCTGAGGGCATGTCTGGGCTTTGGAGGGGGTCTGAGGATCCGTCAACCTCCATTTCATTGTCTTTTTCTACCTGCTTCTCTTTGCTTTCCATGGGGTTAACTGGGGTGTCTTTGGTTGGAGGGGATTCAGAGGAGGGGGCTGAAGGAGGTGGCTGGGTGGAGGAGGAGGGGAGAGCAGAGTTGGGTATTGAGGATGGGTTTTGCTCTTCCGTAGATTGAGCTAGGATTCCAAAGCTATTTCTGACCGCAGGGTCAGAGGTGTTATTTTGCTAGGGTTTCTTCCCTGTTGTTGGTTTTTTATGAGCTCGTTTGCGGGTAGGGGCCTTGGTGAAGCCATCATGGGTCAGAGAGTCAGTGGGGGCAGGGGCAGTAGCTTTAACATTTAGGGGACAATCTCTGAAAAGATGCCCTATGGCATGGCATTTACGGCATCGAAACGGGACATGTTCATAGTCTAAGGGTTGAATCCATTCATAGTCACGGTGAGAGAGACTTACCGATTCTGGCAGAGCTTTGTCCAGGCGCATGAAGACGCAGATGCGGGCGTAAGATGTGTATCTGCGCACTTTCGTTTCTTCTGCAGCCTTTATGTATTCCCCCAAACCATTTCCAATATTTCTCAGGATATCTTCATCCCAGTACTCATCTGGAAGTGAGTACAGTCTTATCCAGACCGGTGCCCAGGTGAGGTCCTCCTTATCCAGGTTGAATCTGGGTGCCCAGTCCCTTAAGTATAGGCCAGCTGAGTTGAAGAAGTAGGGTCCTTCAACCAGGATTCTGTATTTGTCTTCCAGGCAAAAGAAGATCGCTGTAAAGAATCCTTTTGGGCCTAGCTGCAAAGTCACATCTCCTTTAGGCTTCCACTTCGCTGCTATCCAACTGTATAGGGCTTTTTCCGTCGGCCAGAACCCTATAAATTTTCCGATGAGCGCATGATCTGTCATAAATTGGATTCGTTCTTCTATTTTTTCTCCCGGCAGTTCGATTCTGGGTCGATCTGTTGCTATTGGTTTGCAGGTGGTCGAGGAGACCTTCGGGGTTCTGTCTGGTCGGTTATTCCGTCCTGTTTCTTCTTCCGTCTTATTTTCCGGTTTGTCTTTTCCAGTGCTCTCGTGCCGGCGTGGGATTTCCTGGTTGATCACATCCTCACTGACCGATCCAAATAGTATCGTCCTTTCAGATTTGTGCTGCAGATTATTCGCCTTGGGGGAGGGCACAGAAGCCCCCCCCTGGGGGTTGTCCATTTGCCCTTCGATCCTTCACAGAGCAGTTGGGTAGCTTCAGGGCACGAGGTCAGGTCCGTGATGGCTGTCTGAGCAGATCAGACTGCGCCGTCTGAGGAGAGTACAGAACCCTAGCAGTCGAGTTCCAGCGCTCCAGTCTTCTTCGGTGACTTAATTTCATTTTCATTATATGTTATAAGTTCTTTTATTTTCATCTTGCATCATAAGAACATTTTACCACATATGTCTCTCAAGTTGTAATCAGAATCGAATTCCATTCGTGGAGTGCCATACACCACGAAGACCATTTTAAATCTGCAAACCTTGATGACTTTGGCCATCGATAATGAATTTGGGATCAAAAGATAAAATGTAAAAATGTAATTAAAATAAAGTGCATTGAATTCACATCAATTTAAATCTCTAAATCGGACCAAAGCATAGCTGTCGAGAATGGATTTGCATCCGAAGGTAGATTGTAAAAGATGAAATTAAAATAAGTATTCTTTTGTGGGAGCATATTCGAAAACCGGGTTTGGTGACACATAGCACGGTCGGCATCACAGCAACTATTGTCTAGCTTCCAATGCGTCTTCGTCTGTTTAACTAGGTGTAGTTTCTCGAACGTAATACTCAAAAGCATTGATTATTGAACCAAGGGTCGAGTTATATTAAATTGGAAATGAATTATATCTTATATGTGACGTCTTAGAATAACCCACTCATGTAGGAAATAGTCATACTCATACTCATTGTATTTAAAGGACACGTGGTTTGTCAATTTCAAGTACATTGATTTAAAGCAATTTCTTTCGTGTATAATGGTCCTTCAAGTGGTTTGCACATTCCCAAAGGTTTAGTATTACTGGTGTACGATGTCTAGGATTACAAATTTTATTTTTCTTATATAATTTTATATATGCAACATGGTTCGAATCTAGCTCTATAAGCTTGCTTGAAGTGGGGATTTAAAATTAACTTATAGATATTTATTCTCATATCTATAAAGTAGATAGGATACTTTAGATTTTTCTAAAAAATGAATTTACTCTTAACTATGTTTTAAGCATGGATAGTATTGGGACGTGGAATTAAGCATTCTGGTCAAAGTGGGGATTTATAATTAAATTATAGATATTTATTACTCATATCTATAAAGTAGATAAAATACTTTAGATTTTTCTAAAAAATGAATTTACTCTTAACTATGTTTTAAGCATGAATAGTATTGGAAAATGAATTTACTCTTAACTATGTTTTAAACATGGATAGTATTGGGACGTGGAATTATACACTCTCATGTAAACACAAATTATAATAACAATTATTAGCATTCTTCTTCTATCACAATTGATAAATACAATTAGCGAAACATGAAAATTGTATCATAAGTTAACAACAATGTCATAAAGTTTATATTTTTTAAGTTAATTAATCCATTTTTATTATTTCATAATTAAAAACTAATTAATTATTTAATTCTAATATTTTATTTATTTTAAATTGTAGAAATAAAATTATTTGTTATTGTGTTTAAATATTAATTAATTTATTAACATTTTATTAGTTAAAGTATATCTTATTTAATTTTAGAATATTTATTATTTTTATATTTATTAATTTTGATATTTTATAAAAAGTTGATTAATTTGATTAGTTAATGGACTAAGACATTGTGATATAATTGTATTTAAATCCTCACAAATTTTAATAAAGGTTTTTTATTTCAAATACCAAATAAATTAAGGGCACAGAGACCAATGACTTTCCTAATTCTCGTTCTTTTTTATGGTTGCCTTTATTTTTCTCATAATCCAAAAATTCTCTCCAAACGGAATGAAAATGACTTGCTTGTCTTTCAATTTAATAATGGAAAATATTGATATTTGTTGAGTTTTATATAAAAATAGACCAAACATATTTCTCTCCCCAAACTGAGAATGAAAATTACTTGTTTGTCTTTCAAATTAATAATGGAAAATATTGACATCGGTTAAGTTTTTATATAAAAATAGACCAAACATTTATATATATATATATAGTATACTGACATTTAAGCTTAAATACAATAAAAGATTATTATAATATTTATTCTGACATAAATGACGTGACGTGTACAATATTAATATATTGTATCATTTATTCTGACATAAATGATGTGAAAGGCCATTGTTTTATTTTTCGTTGAGTAACGGTGCTATTGAGACTTGTGAAAAGTTACTTTGCATTGAAAAACACAACATTTTTGGGGAGTAAATAGTTCTGGGAAGAGACTTATTGACTTTGGTGAATCAATCAATGAGATCGTGACAAGTAAATAGGATAGTTGGAAAGTGAAATGAATATATTAATTTAATAGTTGGTAAATAAAATGAATATATTAAAGAGTCAATGTTATAAAAAAGCAGTAGTCTTTAACGCGACTTTTTGAAAGCCTTTCCGGCGATTTTTTCCGGTGAAAATCCGGCAGTAATTTATTGGAATCCAAGTTTGATAGCTAATTTCTGCACAATGAAACCGTCCCAGGGGTTTTTCAGGGTGCTGAATCCGAATATGCAGTTAAAAAACCATTTTAACTGCAACAAATCATGATTTCATCTCAATTTCTTCCGCCGGATTCCGTCAAATATTTCTTATTAAATTGTTAGTTGAATCTTAATTTTAAAAAAAATTGTTACATTACCAACTTTTCTAACTTTATAAACAAGTAAAACAATAACAATATTAAAAAATATTTTTAAATGTTTTTAGAATATATAAATAAAATTTAAAAAACTTTCCAAAAAAAATTACTTTTTAAAATTTTGTAAACCAATTTAATTTTAATAAATTTTGATCATCATATTATTATATCCCTAATGGGGTGGCATGTGGTCAAATGGAAGCCCAAGACATGGGTGTTAATGAACATCACACCTCATCAATGAATTAGAATTGTGTTCGACAAGTTTCACCTGGCGCTTCGCAGGCGAAGGTTCTATAGACGATCTTGAGTATAATTGGTTTGGGCTTGAAGGTAGAACTCATTGAGAGATGAGGGATATGATTGCTAGGGGTGTAGTCTTTATAGGTGTGGAGGGAGGCTCTAGGTAAGCCATTCCCTACTCTTGGCCTGACGTTGATTAGTGTGAACAATGTGTGGGGGAAGGTTGGAGCGATACTGGATCATAATGTAGAACACCATACGAGACCCCAGTTCAAGGTGGCTTGCTGAGAACAGGGACAATTACGCATTCGTGGGGTGTGTGAGGGTGCACAAAGTTGGGACTATCATGAACCTAGGTTTTGGGACAACATCCCTCGCGCTCGTGCAAGTAATTTCATTTAGTTTGCACATTGTTGGTTTCGGTTATTGGTCTACTTCGTTTGGGTTGGGCTCTATTGTGGGTTCTGGTGTGGGTGAAGGAGTCTCTTCAGACTGTTGTTTGTCTTGGCGGCCTCTGTACAATGGTTACACATTTCACTTGGTTTCATTGAACCCATTTTCTTGTTGTTTTACTTTTAAATCTTGGTTTCAATCGTTATATGTTCTTGCAGGGAAGTGTTGGAAGTGTATTGAGTCTTTGGGTCAAGCTGGGGTGGTCAATTTGAGAATTAAAATACCCAGGGGGGTGGCTAAGTTATTCGGTGGTGGTCTTCTGTCTGCGAAGGGACGTTGTGGCGATGAGTTGGCAATAGACAGTATCTTTATCCTTGTGGCTATAGTCGGAAGCAATCGGCTCGGTGGGAGAGTCTGTGGACGGGTGAGTGAGTGGTGGTTTTGTTGCTGGAGGGATGACCACGCAAAACAACATTGGTGGTTGACTGTCTTTGCGCCTATGAAGGACACATTTTGGGCAGCTGGGGAAAGTCTATATTATGGGTCTTTGGTGTGGGGCGTGAACGTGTCATCAATTGAAGACTCTTGGACTTAGGGTATTTCACCTATATAGGAAACCAAGGATTTGATCGATAGAGGTCGTGTGGGCCAAGCGAAGCTCTCATCAAAAGGTTGATGCTTCATCAATAAGGTCGAGCTCAAAGAGGGGCGGGCCCCTATGGAGAGGGGGAACTGCATCATGTTGACTCGCAAGACAATGGTGAGGAGTTGGAGCAACAACACACTATCTCCCCTGCGCATGTGGTCTTGCATCCACCCTTCAATTTCCTGGAAACCCAAATTCGTCAAGTGACTGCGGTTGTAGAACAATTGGCTCAAGATTGCCACGATGGCTGCAATGAGGTCATTGGTTTCCTTAATGATATTCAACATAACCAGTGGCATATTTTAGATCGGTTAGTCTCCATTCGTAGAGGTCAGAAGCGACTCTAGGAGTAGTTGAACAAATTTGAAGGGAGAATGGTACACATGGAGGCTCATATAAATGAAGCATTTCACCACCTTGGAGGTGGTGGACGTGATGACCCATCTCTGGGTAATATGGATGCTTAATGATGATTATGGGATATATTTTGATTTTGGGACAGTTTTGGTCCATCTAGGCAATTGGTCTCTGGTCTTCTACTTTTCTTTTGTTGATGTTCGTGTCTTTCTATCTTTATCTATTGGCCAACAAATATGGTAGGAGTGAGGTCATTGACGTTTTGAAGAAGTGCTCATCACAATGTAAATTTTCCTTGAATTAATAAAAGCAGTTGACTTATAAAAATAAATCATCATATTATTATAAAAAATAAAAAATAAAAAATAAATTAAAAAAAAATTGTAATTTAAATTTTATATTTAATTTAATCTATTTTCTACAAATATGTTTTTCATTAATCGTTTATATCTTACTATTATTTTTAATATGAAAATAATAGTAATATACTATTATTATTAATATGAAAGTATTAGTAATATATCATTAAAAAAGATTTTTGAGCCATGAGGGTTAGTTCAATTGGAAGTCCCCATCATTAAAAACATCTTTGCTATTAAGAGGTCACCGGTTCAATTCTTTCAACACACTCTAGGGGTGGGTGAGGCTTTGTAGTTGTTTGACTTAAAACCGTTAAAATTCATAATCTTAAAAATAAATTAATTTTATATATATTATAAATATCTCAAATAAAATGAAAAATAGTTATATATTAATTTAGATTATTCTAATTGTTAATTTATTATATAATAATAGTGATTAACATTTTAAAATTTATTAAATTTAAAATATAAAATTAAAATTATGTACTTTTCCAAATATAATATTTAAAATTAATAAACATAATTTTAAAATATATCTTAATTAATATTATTTTATTTTTAAGGTATGTTATTAATTATCTATATATAAATATTAAAAAACTTTACTATTATTATTTTAAACCTTACTAGCCCTGATATATATGGAGGTAGATTATTATTGTTGCATCATAGGGCAAACATGTTGGGTGTGGAACCTGATTATCTTCTTGATTTAGAGTTATTGTTTTAGTCGCGTTGGATCCCAGTCCTCGACGGGGGGTGTGTAACAGCCTTGGTCAAAAATCCATGTAATAAAAGTTAATAAAGACAAAATAATAACCACGGTCAAGGGACACGTATTCCAAGCTTAATGTTTAGCCAAACATCCTAGTGTGGGTGTTCATTTGCTTTATTATGGCTATGGAAATTGGCAAAGGCAATGGTAGGATATTTGGAAAGGCAAAGTGGCATTTATTGGCATTTATTTATGAAAATAATGGAAATTAGGAGAAAAGGAAGGTGAAAGGTTGCAGGTTGCATGTGAGGAGGAAAATGAAGGAAAATAATGGAAAATGAAGAAATTAGAGGCCTCATTAATAAAAAGGCTTATGAGGATCAGTTCACAGGCTTTTTCCAGTTCAATTTTGGAGCTCTCATTCTATTCGCTCTCTCTCTCATACTCTTGGATGCTTAGAGTTTTCTTGAAGCACTCTTGGAGGAGTGTGGCATACTTGGGATTTGGAGCAAGAAGGTGAAGGAAGAGCAGGAAAGCGTAAGTGGACATCGGGATCAACGGCTAGAACGGATTTTGTTTTCAAGTATTGAGTTGTATGTATGATTTACTTACTAGTTTTGGCATGCATGGCATATGCAAGTGGTTTCTTGGTCATGATCTGTCATTGGCATGGAGGTTTGTCTGGATTGGCAGTGGGTTTTTTCTAGCCTTGCCATTTTCTAGATAGCCATGGTGTCGTGGGAGTCTTTCCATTTTGTTTTCTGGTTGGTTCTCATGTTCCTTTGGTCATGGGTTGAGTTATTAGTTCCTGGAGCCTTCGTTGGAAAAACGCTCTGAAGCCCTGTAACAGCTCGGGTTGAGTTATTAGTCCTGATGCCTTGGTTGGAAAACCACTCTAGAGCCCTTGGTGGTTTGAGTTACTAGTCCTAAAGCCTTGATTGGACAAATGCTCTGGAGCCTGACAACAGTTGTGGGTTGAGTTACTAGTCTTGGAGCCTTGGTTGGAACAAACGATTTGGATCCCTAGACATCTTGGGTAGAGACAAATCTAGTGATGGCTAGTGATGTCCGACCATGAGGTGGAATCACTGGTTGAGGGTTGAGGTGGTTTGGCCTCTGGAAGCCCTGGTTTGGTTTTGATGGATTTGTTCTATGAGATCCCACATTCATGCTTGGAATATGGCATGGGGGTGATTGGATGAAGAGATATTTGGTTCAACCAATCTATGGTCGGGTGGAACGTGGAAGTCTTGAACCTAGTTGGCCTTTGCATTCATTATTAAGAGGTCCTTCTACTTGGTATTCTATGGGTAAATATACTTGTTTATATGTGGTTTATATGGATGTTATATCCTTGATATTTTTGTTGATTATATGTTGGTTATGAGTGAGTTTTATGACAGTGAAAATGTATGGCTCTCATCATGTTTTGGTTAATCACTAAATGTACAATGAATATATGGCTTAATAGATGGTAATGTAGTTATTGTGATGAGGCATCAATGCTTCTTAGTGATTCTCATATAAGTATGAGACCCCTATGCTCAGATCTGTTGTTTAAACCTGTAAAATGCATATTTACAACATGTTTGACGAAATGTTTGTCATGGCTAGTATGCGGTTAGTCGAGTCCTTGTTCAAGTATCTACATCTGTATCATTGTTTCGATGTTATTTTGCATTTCTGAAAGTGGCATAAAATATGGAGTCGCTAACACAAAACTACTTAGAAAAGTCCCCAGTCGCATGCATACCTTGCTCTGGGAGCAACTGGAGGGTCCCGGTCGCATGCATGCCCATGTCAAGGGAGCGACTGAGGCTTTAATAGAGCAAAATTTCAATTTGTCTCAGGGGCTAGTCACTTGGATGGGATGGGATGGATGTCTCTTGGGGGTTCTATTGCAAGTGTAGAGGGTTAGGTTGTCTGTGTTCTGTGGGTTCCACTTCCTTAACTGATACATAGGGAGTTGAATCATATCATAGTAACTCTTCATAACATGTTTACCCTAGTTGGTCGGTTACTTGGGTACATGTGGTAGGAGGGTTTTGTAGAGTGGTATTAGAGCATGGTTTCGTTCTCCTTAGGCGATGTCTAGTTTATGTTTCCCTTAGATGAAGGTGTTGTCGTATGTACGTGTTGGTTGCATATAGGTCCTTGTGTTGGTGATCTACTTGCTTTTTGTGTATGCATGGCGTGGATCATGCTTGGAGTGGTGTCGAAATATGAAAGTTGATTGTGTCATTGCTGAATGCATTTGTTGTGAGTGTATGTCGGTCGTACATTGGTTATGTGTGTCATTGTTCATATGTGGTTGGGCATACATTGGCTAGATGATGGTCAAAGTCATGATATGTGGTCAGCATAGTCATGCATTGATAATTGGATAATGGATTAAAAGATGCTTATATGTTGATCTAATTATGTTTATATATATATTGTGTTAATTTGGTTGGTCTTGCAGATGAGACATCCTCCTCGAACTATAATAAGGTATGTTGGTTTGGTTATGATTTGGTTTAGCTAACATAATATACCTTGCAGGAAGAAGAGATCAAAGATGACTAGCAAGATGGTAGACTACATAGATTCTCCCTATGAGTCAGATGAGCAACGTGGTATTGGAAATTCTTCTGACTTAGTAGACACATTGAGAAGTTTGAAGGAAGAAATAAAGAGTTACAAAGCAGATAATGACAGAATCATGCAGGAACAGGAGAGACAAGAAGAAGCCAATGCAGTAATTCTTTAGAGTCTGTCAAAATTGTAGAGGCAGGGACCCCTTCAGATCAACTATGGACAGGAGGATAGGACTAATGTAGCATATGGTAGGAGATCTCACAGCGAGCACTGATCAGATAGAGATGACACGATCAAGGATGGTAGGTTCTTGGATACTCCGGACAAGAGGGGTGATGGACACCAGTATTATTCTAGTTCTGGTTCTGGTTCTGATAGGTATCATGATCATCATCATTATCATCCTTACAGGAGGAGTGATAGGGGATATTTTCCAGATGAGTTTAAGAAAACAAAACCATCTACATTTGATGGGGAGATGAAGAAATCACAGGATGCAAAAGCATGGTTGCTTGGAATGAATAAGTTCTTCGGGATACTTGATTGCTCAGAGAGCATGAAGGCTAGAATAGCTACATACAGTCTTAAAGGTAAAGCAGATATCTGGTGGGAAGATGTAAAGAACGTCATAGATATTTATGAGAAGGAGTTGACTTGGAGTGAATTCAAGAGACTATTTAGGAAGAAGTACCTATCGAAGAGGTACTATGATGACAAGTCAGAAGAGTTTTATGAGCTAAAGATGGGATCTATGACTGCTGAGAAAGACACTAGCATATTTGTGGAGTTTTAAGGTATGTGCCTTACCTCAAGAAGGAGAAGGCCAAGATTCAGAGATTCATCAGTGGGTTGTCGATAGCATTTAAGGATACGATTGAGTTTGATGAGCCTAGATCGTTGGAGGAGGCCATCCAGAAGCTAAAGCACTATTACAAGAAATCAAAGTGTAGATCTGAGACTAAACCAAACTGGAAAAGTAATAATAAGAATAGAGAAAATTGGACAAGAAATGGGCAAGGCCTCAGGACAAGTAACAAAGAGAATGCATTGCCGCAAAAGAAGTTCAATGCATCTGACAGAGGACAATAATTTTTCTCTTAGCAGAACAAGGGTGATGATAGGAAGCTTGTATGGTGTTGGACTTGTGGCAAAGATCATTGTGAGAGAGATTATCCACAACATCAGAGTGGTAGGACATAGATTTACAGTGCCCAAGAGGTGCAGACAGTTGGGGATGTTGGATAGAGGGTTCCTAAGATCTACGCAACGTTGGATAACAAGAAGGAAAATCACCAGGCATCTATTATTGAGATGGATGGTAAGCTTTGTGATCAATTTGTTTCTATTTTGATTGACCCTGGATCTAATTATAGTTATGTTAATCCTGGCATGATGGATAAGTGTGGTTTGAATAAATAAGTACATGTAGAGTCTTGGTTAGTGAATTTATATACAAGTACAAATAAGTGAGGTCATCAGTGAGTAAGAGCTTGTGAATTTGAGTTGAATGGTATGTCTACATCAACACATTTGAATGTATTTCCAGTGGGATCACACAATATGTTGTTGGGTATGGACTGGTTGTATCTTCATAGGACCAAGGTGGATTGTTATGACAAGGCTATTGAGTGCCTGGATGACAATGAGGAACAAAGAGTCTTGCAGGGTAAGAAGAAAGAAACATCACTAAGAATGGTGACAACTATGCAGCCCAAGCGTAGTCGTAGAAAAGGTTGTGTGTTATTTGCAATGCATATTTCTAGTGATAAAGGCAAGGAAGTTGAGGATGCAAATGTTTTGAGCAGGTACCCAGTTCAACAACAGTTTCAGGATATATTTCTTGCAGAGATTTCAGAGTTTCCACCTCACAAGGAAGTAGACTCTTCTATTGAGTTGGTACCAGGGGAAACACCATCATCTAAGGCACCTTACAGGATGTGCACTCCAGAGTTGGTAGATTTGAAGCTGCAGTTGAAGGAAATGTTGAACAAGGGATACATTACACCAAGTGTACCACGATGGGGCGCACTGGTACTGTTTGTGAAGAAGAAGGATGGTACTTTCAAGTTGTGCATTGATTTCAGGCAGTTGAACAAAGTGACCATCAAGAATAGGTATTCGTTGTCGAGGATTGATTATTTGTTTGATCAGTTGAAGGAAGCAGTAGTGTTCTCAAATATTGATCTGAGATCGGATATCATTAGGTACGCATTAAAGAAGATGACAATTCACAAGACAACTTTCTCGACCAAATACGAACATTATGAGTTTTGTGTAGTTCCATTTGGTTTGACTAATGCTCCAACTAATTTTATATGCTTGATGAATAGTGTGTTGCGTCCTTATTTGGACAAGTTTGTTATTATGTTCAATGATGATATATTGGTATATTCTAAAAATGAAGAAGAGTATGCAGAACATTTAGCAGCAGTATTGAGATTGTTGAGAGAGCATCAGCTTTATGCTAAGATTAGCAAGTGTAGTTTCTTTCAGATTGAGGTACATTACTTGGGACATGTGGTTTCCAAGGAAGGCATAATAGTGGACCCAAAAAAGGTAAGAGTTATCATGGAGTGGGAAGCTCCTAGGAATGTGGATGAGGTGAGATCCTTCATGGGGTTAGTAGGGTATTACAGGAGGTTCATTAGGAACTTCTCATAGATTTCTTATCCTATCACATCATTGCAAAGGAAAGGAAAGAGGTTTGAATGGACAAAGGAATGTGCAACTAGTTTTGAGCAGTTAAAGCAGTTGTTGACACATTCTCCATTGTTAAAGATCGCAAATCTGAACAAAGAGTTTGTGGTATGTACAGATGCTTGCAAGAAAGGACTTGGTGGAGTCCTTATGCAGGAAGGATAGGTAGTGTGCTATGAGTCACAGAAACTAAATGAGCATGAGAAGAACTATCTGACACATGATCTTGAGTTGGCAGCGATCATTCATGCATAGAAGATGTGGAGGCACTATCTTCTTGGCAAACGATTTGTTTTGATGAGTGATCACAGTGGATTGCAGTATCTATTTGACCAACCGAATCTGAATTTTAGGCAACCTAGATGGTTGGCCACAATCAATGAGTTTGACTTTGAGATTAGGTATATTAAAGTTAAAGAGAACAAGGTTGCAGATGCTCTTAGCAGGCGGATATTGGTGAATCATATAGAAACAATGATCTCCTATGGGATAGATCTACAAGATAGGATATTGCAGGTAGGTTAGCAGGATAACAGGTACATGGAGCTCAGGCACAAGTTATAGCAGAGTACAAGTACAAGTCCAGTTGAAGGTACAGGTATAGGTGTAGGTACAGGTATAGGTACAGGTGTAGGTATAGGTGCACGAGATCTAAACTATTGTCTCACGGCATATGTCTTGGTCAGGGTTATAGACATGATATATGTGCCTAATAACAATGAGCTCAAGAAGGTGAGCTTGAGGGAGTTTCATGCGAAACTATATTCTGGTCACCCAGGCTACCAGAAGACACTCACAGTAGTGAATAAGTTTTACTATTGGTCGAATTTGAAGAGAGACGTGGCAGAGTTTGTGGCTAGGTGTTTGAATTGTTAGTAGGTGAAGGCAAAGTGTAAGAATTCATGTGGACTACTATAGCCGATTATGATTCCAAAGTGGAAGTGGGAGGTCATTTCCATGGAATTTATCACAGTTTTTCTAAGGACATATAGGCAACATGATTCCATCATGGTTGTGGTGGATAGGTTAACGAAGGTAGCACACTTCATTCCAGTGAAGTCTACATACTCAGCGAACGATGTAGCATAATTTTTCATCACAGATGTAGTGAGGTTGCATGGTGTCCCGAAGAAGATTGTGTCAGACAGGGATGCTAAGTTTACTTATAGGCTTTGGAAAGAGTTATTTGCAGGTTTGGGCACAGAGTTGGCCTTCAACACAACTTATCATCCACAGAAATATCGACAAACAGAGAGGGTCAACAGTATATTAGAGGATATGTTGAGGATGTATATGATGCATCAACATCGAAAGTGGGAAGAGTATCTTATACTGATAGAGTTTTCTTACAAAAAAGGGTATTGGGAATACTTGAGGATGAGTTTGTTTGAGGCATTGTATGGTCAGAGTTGTAATACTCATATTAGTTAGAGTGATCCAGTTAACAGGGTACTTATAGGACATAATATGTTGATAGAAATGGAACAGGAAATGTAGGTAATCAAGAAGAATTTGAAAGTAGCACGAGATAGGAAAAAGAGTTATGCAGATTGAAATAGGTTGTTTAAGGAGTTTCAGGTTGGGGAGTAGGTGTACTTGCGCATCAATCATAAGAAGATCTCCTTGCAGATTGGATCGTGTGCCAAGTTGGCACCCTAATTTTGTGGACCTTTCAGGATTATTGAGAGGATTGGGCCAGTAGCCTATCCACTTGCACTGGCTCCGATAGTGAAATTCCATGATGTTTTCCACGTTTCATTGCTTAAAAAGTATGTTAAAGATGTTGAGCATGTGATCAAATAGTTTGTATTACAGGTGGAGCCAGAAGGATAATTCTAGTCGGAACCTCGGTGCATTTGGAAGAGAAAGACTCTCATGCTTCGGAACCGAGCAATTGAGCATGTTAAAGTGCAGCGGAAGCACTTTGGGACCAATGAAGCTACATGGGAGATGGCAGATCAGATGCGAGCTATGTATCCTTCTTTATTCGTTGGTTGAGCGAATGTTTTGATATATGTTTCCGTATATGTTTTGGTATGATTTTTTGGTATATGTACATATGTATATGGATGTAAATACCACCATGATCTATGTTATAAATGTACAATAAGTGGTATGGGTGTCATGTCATTATGGTTGTCATGTTGTCATGTTGTTATATTGTCATGTTGGTTTGCTTCTCAGCAGGTTGATCATTGTAAATACTGCAATGAGCTAAGTTATAAAGCTCCATGGGCGTTATGTTTTGCTTACAACATTATTGTGGTTGTAGGTGTTGTTGAACACTGAGGACGGTGTTCCCCCAAGGGGGAGGGTTCTGTAATAGCCCTAGTCAAAAATCCATGTAAAAAATAATAAAGGTAAAATAAGACCTTGGTCATGGGACACGTATTCCAAGTTGACTTTTGGGCAAAAAAAAAAGTGACGGGGATCACTTGTGATTAATTAATGGCTAAGGAAATTGGCAAAGGCAATGGAAAAGGATTTGGAAAGGCATGACACATTTATTGGCATTTTATTTATGAAAATAATGGAAATTAGGAGAAAAGGGAGGTGAAAGGTCACAGGTTTTGTGTGAGGAGGAAAATGAAGGAAAATAATGGAAAATGAAGAAAAGAGAGGCCTCATTAATGAAAAGGCTTCTGAGGATCAGTTCACAGACTTTTGTCAATTCAGTTTTGGAGTTCTCTCTCTTTATTCTCTCTCTCTCATACTCTTGGACACTTAGAGTTTTCTTGGAGAACTCTTGGAGGAGTGTGACATACTTGGAGTTTTGGAGCAAGAAGGCAAAGGAAGAGCAGGAAAGCGCAAGAAGACATCGGGATCAACAACTAAAACCGGTTTTGCTTGCAGGTATCGAGTTGCATGTATGTTTTCCTCACTAGTTTTGGCATGCATATCATATGCATGTGGTTTCTTGGTTATGATATGTCATTGACATGGAGGATTGCCTAGATTGACAGTGGATTTTCATAGCCTTTCCATTTCCTAGATAGCCATGGCTTTTTGTGTTTTACTTTTGTTTTCTGGTTGGTTTTCTTGTGCCTTTAGCTATGGGTTGAGTTACTAGTTCCTCGAAGCCTTGGTTGGACAAACACTCTAGATTCTCTGTAACAACTTGGGTTGAGTTACTAGTCCTGGAAGCCTCGATTGGACAAATGCTTTAGAAGCCCTTGGTGGGTTGAGTTACTAGTCCTGTAAGCCCTAGTTGGACAAACGCTCTGGAATCCCAATAACAGTTGTGTGTTGAGTTACTAGTCTTGGAAGCCCTGATTGGAACAAATGCTTTATAGCCTTGGAAATCTTGGGTAGAGACCAACCTAGTGATGATTAGTGATGTCCAACCATGAGGTGGAATCACTAGTTGAGGATTGAGGTGGTTTGGCCTCTGGAAGCCCTAGATGGTTTTGATTAATTTGTTTTATGAGATCCCACATTCATGCTTGGAATATGGCATAGGGATGATTGGCTAAAAGAAAGATTCGGTTCAGCCTAGTCTACGGTTGGGTGGTTTGAGGAAGTTCCTTACTTGGTCAGCTTATGCAATCATCAATAAGAGCTCTCATTCTCCTTGGTATTTTATGGGTAACTAAACTTGTTTATATGTGGCTTATATGAATCTTATATCCTTGATATTTCTGTTGGTTATATGTTGGTTATGAATGAGTTTTATGATAGTGAAAATGTATGGCTCTCATCATATTTTGGTTAATCATTGAATGAACAATGAATATGTCACTTAATATACGGTAATCCAGTTATTATGATGAGGCATCTATGCTTCTTAGTGCTTCTCAGATAATTATGAGACCCATATGCTCAAATCTCTTGTTTAAACTTGTAGAATGCATACTTGTGACATGTTTCATGAAATGCTTATGGTGGCTAGTAGGGGTCCAGTCAAGTCCTTGTTCAAGTAATTGCACTTGTATCATTGTTTCAGTGTTATCTTTAATTGATAGAAGTTTCATGGAGTTTTGGGAAGTGACCTAAGCCAAGGCCTTGAAAAAGTGGCATGGAATTTAGAGTCTCAAGCACAAAACTACTTGGGAAAGTCCCTAGTTGCGTGCATGCCCATGTTGTGGGAGAAACTATAGGGTTCCAGACACATTCATGACCATGTTATGGGAGCGGCTAAGGGTTTAATGCAGTAGAAGGTCAATTTTTCTCAGGGGCTAGTCATCTGGAAGGTTTAGATGGCTGCTAGGGGTTCCGCAGTATGCCTGGAAGGTCTTTGTAGTTTGTTCTGTCGATTCCACTTCCTTAACTGACACATGGGGAGTTGAATCATATCATAGTATCTCTTCACCACACGTTTATCTCAGTTCGTTGGTTACTTAGGTAGATGTGGGAGGAGGGTATTACAGAGTGGTATCAGAGCGCATGGCTCACCCCTCAGATTGGATGGGCGGTGTGTTGGTCATGCATTCATATCGGTTGTATATGTGTTACTCATACATTTGGTCTATGTGCTTGTTGCATATGCATGGTGTTGATCATGGTGGTAGAGATGTAACCATGTGAAGGTTGATGGTGTTGTCGAGGAATGTGTCATCATGAGTGTATGATTAGTTATGTGTTGTTTATGCAAGTTAGTGTTTACATGTTGTCAAGTGTACATTGATATGGTTGTTGTTGTCATACATGAGGTCACGATGTGTAATTGATATGGTCATGCATTCATGACTGGAGTATTGTTAGAATGATGTTTACATGTTGTTATGTCTATATGATGTTGTGATTATGTTTATACATGTATCACGCTAAATCAGTTTATCTTTCGGATGACATATCTGTGAAAAATCGGTTACCCGATTCCTACTACAACAAACTAATAATATTTCACCTACTTGTTAAATTACTTGAACAAGTTACTTGAATTTTTCTATGGAAAATACTAAAATACATACACTTCAGCCTACACAAAAATAAATATTGCGGAAACTAAATACTGCACTGGAGAGAAATACACACACATATACATTGTTGTTTTTGGACAAATATCCCCAGAAAAACCTAATGTGGGAAAATTGGTGCAGCAGCTGAGGGTTTTATTTATTATGCAGTAGTAATATGAGTACAAATCATTAGATTCCCAAACTGGAAATATGATACAGAGAAATACTGACAAGGAGATAGTGAGAAAAATCTCACACTGTCACTGGCGTTCCGAACCTGATCCAGACTCTGGATGGTTGGTCCCACGTTGTCTCTGCGTCAGCCTATGCATATATGCATTACAATCCTGGGCTCTGTGTCACCTCCTCCTTTGATCTCCTGCTAGCTGGAACTTCGATCCTCTGGCCCTTCGGTCTCACACACCAACTTCTGGCTATGGAATTCAACTTTCCCAATTGAATCTCAGACTCCTTCTAAAGCTTTGTGCTACCTCTAAACCTCTCTTTATCTTCTTTGCCTTTCACTCCCCAGATCTGGAAAAATATCCTCTGGTCTAGTATCCCTGCCCCTCTCTCACTAAGTCACTTCCGAAAACTCGCAGTTGCTACTCAGGAAATCGACTTCCCAGCAAAATCAAACTACACAAGTGTATTTCTCCAACCACTTCGAACTCCTTCGTATAATCTCTCGTTGGAGATCCAATGGCCAAGATTAAAACATAATCGATGGCTAAGATTAACTTGGAGTTGATCCTCGCCTTCTTCTAGAAGATTCACTCCCGATTTAATTAATACCCTTTAATTAACCAAATTTCCTAAGTTTAGACTTAGGGAACCATTTAAAAAAGTTAATTATTTTAATTAAATCGTCTCTACATGGAATTTCTAGAAACGATTTATGGGTTTTGGAGAATGCATGTGTCTTAGCCTCTCTGCAAAATTTCAAGGCTAGATCACATCCGATGCTACAAAAATCAACACTCCCTCTTAGCGAGGAATGTGCTCTAGTGTTGCAACCCACTGGGGCATCACTCTGACTCTACAACACTTGTTGTGATGCTGGTGTCTGGCTCTACTACCCACCAACTACTGTGCAACTCTAATATGAGTTGCATCTGCATTTCTGCTGACCCTACTAAACTATTGTCAACCACTGCATCTGCAGTGCAACCCTCTCTCCATCTGTTGTTGCTGCAACAGAGAAACATCCAAAACACTGAACTAACTGTGTTTAGTATGATGCATCTATCGTCCGAGTTCTGACTACTGCTAGAATATGTGTTTTCACTGAAGCCTTTACGTTGCTACTGAATCTGTTATGTGCCAACTGCACTGCTACCAACTCTACTCTGTGTTGCTTAGTATCTGACCGCTACTAGCCACTGCATATGTCACTCCGGCACCTAACGGCACCACCTGACACTGGTCCATCCTGCTACTGCTGACTATGGGCTCACGTAGCAAGGTCTTGATCCAAGAGGTGGACTCCTCAAGAATCATGCTCATCCTGTAGTTATTTGGGGCTAAAACTCTAGATCACCCCACCTCACCCCTGGAGGCATCTCGAAAATCATGGTAAAATATTCCTCTAGCCTAGAGAAAAATCTATCAATATCAGCGGATGCAACTTGCTCATCCTGCTTCTCCTCCTTATCCTCTTTCTGAGAGGACACTGAGTTTTGTAGTGGCCCATCTCACCACACCTGAAGCACTTGATCTTTGAAACGTCCTTTTTTATCCTGCGTTGCTCCTGTTGCCCCTTTGATGCAAGGGTCATGTCCTCCTCTTCCTTCACAGCCTTTGTCCCACTACTGCTACCACCATTGATTGTGGTATTCACCAAATCACGCCTCGTCTCCTTCTGTTGTAGATCATCCCACACACATTCCCAATTTGGCAGGTGTTCTCTGCCTAGGATGCTTTGGACAAACACTTGCTAATCTTCAGAAACGTTATTCAACACTAATCGAACAAACTTTGTAGGTTTGGGGCCTGACCCTATTGAAGGGAGTTGATCCCAGAATTCCTAAAGCCTCTTAAGGAAGGGGTCTATTTGCTCCCCTTTCTGCATCCTCGTGCATCTCAACTTCTCTTCTAAGTACATCTTTCGCTGCTCAGAAGATCCTTCGTATAGCGTGGCTAAGGCTTCCCACATTTGTCGGGCAGTATCCTTGCCGACTATATGGGATACTACATGATCTCGAACCCCATCGAGAATGATCCTCTTAGTCTTTGCCATCTCAACCTTGTACTTCTTGAGTGGATCTGCATCGGCGGGCACAACTACCACACTATTGACATACATCTTGAGATCATGCTCATCTAGAAGGTAGGAAATCTTGGCCTTCCAGATCACATAGTTGGAGGCTCCATCCAACCGATCTTGATCTCTCAATTCTGTTGATGCCATCTCTCCAGAAAAAGTCGAACTGCTCCCTCTTCTTCTCTGTGCAGCTGTTGCCCAGTTATTCGCACTCCCTTATGGAGTGAGAAATCTCGCACATAGTTATTGCTGCTCTGTTAGAAAAAATCGAACTTCTTGGCTGGAAGTCCTCTGAGGAAGAAATTCCCTCAGTATGTGCTATTCTCTCCCTCTGACGCTATTCTGCCAGCAACTGTTGCAAAATATATGCGTCCCAGTTGAAGATCTACTTTGCAAGGAAACAACGTTGCTCCCTTCTGCCTCTGGAAAGCTTCGATCTAGAGAATCAAATTTCTCTGTCGACTCACTCAGAGAAATCGATCTCACTCAAAACTTCGACCTCTTTGGCCCAAGGACTGCATTGCCTTATGGGGTTTTGAATTGTTGCCTTTACAGTAAATTTGAATTCCCTCTTCCTTTCTGCTCTGAGCTCTCCTGCTCACAATCTATGCTCTGATACCATGTGAAAAATCGGTTACCTGATTCCTACTGCAACAAACTGATAATATTTCACCTACTTGTTAAATTACTTGAACAAGTTACTTGCAATTTTCTATAGAAAATACTGAAATACATACACTGTAGCCTACACAAAATAAAATACTGCGGAAACTAAATATTGCACTGGAGAGAAATAAACACACACATATACATTGTTGGTTTTAGACAAATGTCCCCGAAAAACTCAATGTGGGAAAACCAGTGCAGCAATAGAGGGTTTTATTTATTATGCAATAGTAGTCTAAGTATAAATCATTAGATATCCAAACTGGAAATCTGATATAGACAAATACTGACAAGGAAATAGTGAGAAAAATCTCACATTGTCATTGGCGATCCAAATCTGATCTAGACTCTGGATGGTTGGCCCCACGCAGCCTCTGTATCAGTCTATGAAAATATGCATCACAATCTCTAGACTCTGCGTCCCTCCTCCTCTGATCTCCCGCTAACTGGAACTTTGATCCTCTGTCCCTTCGGTCTCACACCCTGAATTCTAGCTCTGGAATTCGACTTTCCCAGTTGAATCTTGGACTCCCTCTGAAGCTCTGCGCTGCCTCTCTGAACCTCTCTCTATATTCTTTGCCTTGCACTCCCCAGATCTGGAAAACTCTCCTCCAGTCTACTATCCCCGCCCCTCTCTCACTGCTTCGACTTTATTAAGTCACTTCCGGCAACTCACAGGTGTTACTAAGGAAATCTACTTCCCAGCAAAATCGAACTGCACAAGTTTATTTCTCCAACCACATCAAACCCCTCTTATAATATCTTGTTGGAGCTCCAACAACCAGGATTAAAACATAATCGATGGCTAAGATTAACTTGGAGTTGATCCTCCTCTTATTCTAGAAGCTTCACACCTGATTTAGTTAATACCCTTTAATTAACCGAATTTTATAAGTTTAGATTTAGGGAACCATATAAAAAAGTTAATTATTTTAATTAAATCATCTCTAGGTGGAATTTCCATAAACGATTTCTGGGTTTTGGAGAATACATGTGTCATAGCCTCTTTGCAGAGTTTCTAATCCAGGTGGATATTGGTGGCCACCCTCCTATTCCACCTAGACCTCCAATCGGTTTCATCTGTTTCCTTGTTTATTTCAACATTGACTATTTTTAGCAGTTTTTTGGGTTCAGAGCAATTTTAACCCCCTAAATGATGTTTTTTGAGGTCCACTGCAAGACCATGCTGCAAATCTTGTAGTACTCGGAGAGACATTTCCAACAAGGTATCGTATGCGCCAAACGAAGATAATATTACCAAGTTACGACCCCGAGAAGTTGGCTACCCAACTAACCCCAACGGGGTCCACAAACTCTTGGCGTTACATCTCTTGAGGTTAGGGTTTTAATTGTTTAGGGTTTTATTTTTTATTCAATAATATATGGGCCCTTAAGCCTCATTGTAACATAGTTAAGAGGCATGTAGCCGCCACATCTCTTATCAGGGATAAGCTACCATCACTTGAGCTAGTTTATTTCCATTTCGTTTGTAAGCATAGTTCAATATTTTTCTATTAATGAAATGAAGTGTTATTTCTGCTGCACCTTTGTATTTATGGTTATATTTGTAATTTGTTGAGTTCCTATTTAAGTTTGGATCAGTGGTATTAGAGCAATCTTCTCTTTCTCTTTTTTGCTTTGCATGTCCCCAATGAGGTCAGGGTATAAGGAGTTAGGGCTTGATCTGGTTAAACTGTTGCAAGACCAGCCTCACAAACTCCGATGGTCTCATATGGTGGAAGAAAAGAAAGATGAGGGGGCAGGAGATGCTTTCAAAATGTTGCTCGAGGAAGCCCTCGAGTGACAGAGGAACGCAATGATGAATAAATTTGCCCAGATCCTTTGACGACTACCCATAGGTGACACATCTTCATCCAACAACCTATCTAGAGGCGCCACTCCTTTTAAGGTACAAGTTAACTACGATATTCCCATATTTGAGGGCCAGATAGATGTAGACGTTGTAGATAAATGGTTAAATATGTTAGAAGGATATTTTTTAGTTCGTGACTTTTCCAATTGGGAAAAGATTTCTTTTTCAGTTCTCAAAGCCGCCCCACACGTCAAGGATTGGTGGGAAACCTACTGTGAACAAAGGATGAGAGTGAACCCTCATTATTTTCAGCCACACCCACTTTGGATTCTTTCCGAGACATCATCAAGGGACAATATTACCGTGGTGGGAGATATGAAGATAAATACATAAAGTGGACCACGCTACGTCAGAGAAGGAACCAAGATGTGCCAGAGTTCACAAATGTTTTCCATACCCTTCGCACAAAGTTGGGTATCAAGGATTCTAAGCAGAATTTGGTACTAAAGTATCGCAGTTATCTACACAAGGACATCTAGGACGAGATGGAGTTCCTGGACATTTCCTCGCTCAGCACGATGTACCGATACGCTATCAAGTTTGAGCAGAAGTTTAAACAGAAGAAGTGTGACTTTGGATCTACGAATCAGAATTAAGGAAAAGGCACCCCCAAACCATAGAGCAAAGGACAGAGCCAAGGCAGGGATACCTAGGTTAACCTGCCGAAGCCACAAGCAAAGAAAAACACCATGAAGACAAAGAAGGGCACGAGAAAATGGTGTGAGTTCCATAAGAGCTCCACTCACAACACAAGTGAGTGTGAGGCCAAGTAGTCACTAGTGATCGAGCTGAAGGCCTCCAAATTAGACACATGTTCCGACTCTAAGTCAGAATCCGATAAGGGGAATGACAAAAGGAAGCAGATCATTGATGCGGAGCCCAGTGCCACCATGACCACCACCAAGATCCAAAAGAATGAACCTGGAGATCTAGAGGAGGGGAAATGCCTCTTCCACTCACATATGTGGGTGAAGGGCTCTCCGCTGCAATTCATTGTCGATAGCGGGAGCCAAAAGTACCTCATTTCAGTAGAGGTCTTGAAATGGTTGGGCCTAAAGACTGCATCACATCCACAACTGTACACCATTGGGTGGCTTGATCCAGGTGGATGTTGGTGGCCACCCACCTATCCCACTTGGACCCCCACAACTGTCTCTTTCAGTTTTTCAGTTTCCTTAATTGTAGCACAATTTACTATTTTTAGTAGTTTTTGGGGTCCTAAACTTCTGGAGCCGTTTTAAGGCCCTAAACGACATTTTTTGGGGAAACTAGGAGAAACATGGGTCCATGGATTGATGTTGATCTTCCCAAATTTGTATTTCTCAGTTAGATCTTTCTAATGAGCTATTGTGTGCATCAAATGGAGATCGTATGCCAAAGTTACGGCCCCAGGAAGTTGATGTACCAATTTACCCAAATGTGACCCACAGTTTGGTGTTTCATCTCCTAGGTTTAGGTTTTTGGATGTTTAGGGTTTTCCATTGTTTCTCAACAATAAATAGGCCTTAGAGCCTCATTGTAACACAGTTCAGAGGCATGTAGCTGCCACATCTCTTCTCAAAGATAAGCTACCATCGCCCTAGCTAGTTTATTTCCATTTTTGTTTGTAAGCATATTTTAGTATTTTACAGTAATAAAATGAAGTATTATTTATGTTGCATCTCTGTATTTATGGTTATTTCTGTAATTTGTTGCATTCGTGTTTAAATCTAGATCAGTGGTATCAGAGGGATATGCTCTTTCTCTATTTTTCTTTGCATGTCGCCAACGAGGTCGAGATATAAGGAGTTAGGGCTTGAACTGGTCGAACCTTTGCAAGACCAGCCTCACAAATCCCGACGGCCTCCCATGGCCGATGAAAAGAAAGATGAGGGGGCAGGAGACCCTATAAAAATCTTACTCGAAGAAGCCCTCAAGCGACAAAGGAATGCGATGATGGACAACTTTGCCCAGATCCTTCAGCAGCTACTCGGGGATGACGCATCAGCTTCTAACAACTACTTTGGAAATGCCACACCCTTTAAGGTACAAGTTAATTTTGAAATCCCCATATTTGAGGGTCAAATAGACGCAGATGCTGTAGATAAATGGTTAAATATGTTAGAAGGGTATTTTTCTGTTCATGATTTTTCCAACCAACAAAATATCACTTTTGCACTTCTCAAAGCAGCCCCCCACGTCAAGGACTCGTGGGAAACTTACCGCGAGCAGAAGGATGAAAATACAGCCTCGCTGTTTTCAGTTGCTCCCACTTGGAATTCATTCCGGGATGCCATCAAGGAGCAGTATTACCCTGCCAAAAACTATGAGGACAAATACATAAAGTGGACCACGCTGCAGCAGGGAAGGGACCAAGATGTGTCGAAGTTCACAAACATTTTTCATACCCTTCGCACATAGTTGGGTATCAAGGATTCTGAGCTGCATTTGGTACTCAAATATGCGACTGCCTACACAAGTACATCCAGGACGAGATGGAGTTCCTGAACATCTCCTCGCTCGGCACGACGTATCGATACGCTGTCAAAATCAAGCATACGTTTAAACAAAAGAAGCAATACTTTGGATCTGCGAATTCAAAGACCAAAGGACAAAGCCAAGGCGGGGTGACCCAAGACAACCCATCGAGGGGGGTGAAGGGTTCGCCGCTACAATTCATTGTCTACAGTGGCAGCCAAAAGAACCTCATTTCAGCAGAAGTCGTGAAGCGGTTGGGCCTACCGACTACACCACACCCACAGCCGTACAGTATCGGGTGGCTTCACCAACGACAAGATCTCCGAGTCTGCCAGTAGTGCCACCTTCCCTATAGCATCAAGCCCTTCACAAATGAGGTATTGTGTGATGCTGCACCTCTAGATGTTTGTGATGTATTATTAGGCCAACCATACTTGTGGAGGCGACATGCTGTGTATGAGTCAAGGCCTCACGTTGTTATTATTTCTTTGTGTAATTCATTATACAGGATACCGGAGGTGGCCCCACCTACTGCCACTTCTTTGATCTCTGCTAAGAAATGCAGTAAGATCGTCTCCCAGACTAGGAAATTCACTTTCTGTCTAGTTCACTTCCAAAGTAAGGGGAAGATTGTCGCCATATCCATGACCCCCGCGAAGGTTTCCTACATGCAGCAGCAACAAAAAATGGATACAGTTATGAAAGAAGACAAGAACATCTTCTCCTCACCCACGGGGGTACCATTGCACTGTCAGGTCAAGCATTCATTCGATCTGACTCCGAGAGCACCGCTACCCAACGGGTCGATGTATAGCTACTCCATTATGGAAAATGCCAAGTACAAGCAATGACATGATCAACATCAGGTACCACACAAGTTTCAAGTGGGTGACAAAGTCTGGTTGCATCTGCATAAAGAATGCCTTACAAGAGCCCATACCAAGGTTGTGGGAAACTATGCTTTGGAGCACAACATTTTTCCATTCCTTCGCTTGCACCGAGTGTTCAATGTGGACTACCCTCGACCATGCTTCCCACAATTATTGAACACATCAGAGATTGCAGAACAACTCACCAGGGACCAAGTTCAGCAAATGGAAGAACTCAACGCAATGGGGACTAGTGCTTCCTAAGGGGGAGGAATGATCCAGGTGGATATCGGTGGCCACCCACCTATCCCACTTGAACCCCCACAATTGTCTCTTTCAGTTTTTCAGTTTCCTTAATTGTAGCACAATATACTATTTTTAGCAGTTTTTTTGGGTCCTTAGCTTCCGGAGCCATTTTGAGGCCCTAAACGACATTTTTTGGGGATATTGGGAGCAACATGGGTCCATGGATTGATGTTTCTCTTCCCACAGTTGTAGTCCTCGGATATATCTTTCTAACGAGCTATTGTGCACATCAAATGGAGATCATATGCCAAAGTTACGACCCCGGGAAGTTGATGTACCAATTTACCCAAATGGGGCCCACAGTTTGGCGTTTCATCTCCTAGTGTTAGGTTTTTGGATGTTTAGGGTTTTCCATTGTTTCTCAACAATAAATAGGCCTTTGAGCCTCATTGTAACATAGTTCAGAGGCATGTAGCTGCCACATCTCTTCTCAGAGATAAGCTACCATCGCCCTAGCTAGTTTATTTCCATTTCTGTTTGTAAGCATATTTCAGTATTTTATAGTAATGAAATGAAGTATTATTTCTGCTGCATCTCTGTATTTATGGTTATTTCTGTAATTTGTTGCGTTCCTATTTAAATCCGTATCATGGCTTCACCAAGGACAAGATATTTGCGTCAGCCAACAATGCCACCTTCCCTACATCATCAGGCCCTTCATGGATGAGGTATTATGTGATGTTGCTCCTCTTGAATTTTGTGATGTATTATTAGGACAACCATACTTGTGGAAGTGACATGCTATATATGATTCTAGACCTTGCTCTGTGATTATCACTTTGGCTAATAAGTTCTATAGAATACCGGAGGTAGCCCTGCCTACCGCCATCTCTTTGATCACTGCAAAGCAATGTAGTAAGATCATTTCCCAAAATAGGAAATCTTTTTCCCTTATGATTCACCCTTAGGGAAAGAAGAAGGTTGTAGCCATGGCTTTCAAACTAGTATCCTTCGCACATTAGCAACAGATGGACAAAGTCATGGAGGAGTATAAGGACATTTTTGCCTCACCTATAGGGGTACCTCTACACTGTCAGGTCAAGCATTCCATTGATCTGACCTAGGGCACGTCGCTGCCCAATGGATCGATCTATCGATGCTATGTTCTAGAGAACGATGAGAAGAAGAGGCGAATTCAGGAGATGTTGTAGAAAGGGCACATCAGGCCAAGCTCATCACCCTATGGGAGTCCGATTGTATCAGTACAGAAGAAGGATGGGACCTGGAGAATCTGTATTAACTATCGGGCACTGAACAATATCACTGTCCGGAATAGGTACCCAATCTCATGAATTTATGACCTTTTGGACTAGCTCAAAGGGGCCAAATATTTCAGCAAGATTGACTTGAAGTCAGGTTATCACTAGGTGCTTATCGAACACCCTAATGTGTGGAAGACTACCTTTAAATCCAAGGAGGGCCTTTTCGAATAGTTGGTCATGCCTTTTGGGTTGACAAATAACCCTGCAACCTTCATGAGATTGATGGACGACATCTTGTGACCCCTCACCAATGCATTCGTCGTGGTGTATTTAGATGACATCTTGATCTCCAGCCAGAATTAGGAAGAGCACCTTCACCATATTCTATAAGTCCTTCAAACCCTGCGACAACACAAGTTGTGTGCTATCTTGTAGAAATTCACTTTTGACATGACCCAGGTTCAATATCTAGGGTACATGATTGATGAGTAGGGGGTGCATGTGGACCTAGCCAAGATACAAGTCATTCGGGATTGGCCAAACCCAACCACTATAACAGAGCTCTGTGGCTTTATGGGTCTTGCCAATTTCTATCGCAAGTTCGTGTTGGGGTTCTCTCATATCACTTGGCCTTTAAGTCAAGTCACCAAGGGCGGAATGAAAGCAAAGTTTTTTTGGTTTGAAACCCAAGAAGAAGCGTTTGTCGAGTTGAAGCATCGCCTTTGATTTGCACTAGTGCTCACATTACCAAACTTGCAGAAACCATTTGAGATTGAGATGGATGCCTCTGACTATGCTATTGGTTCAGTTCTTACTCAGCAGGGGCATCCAATGGCTTACCATAGTGAGACAATTTCAGACACAGTCTGAAATTATCCCACTTATCACAAAGAAATGTATTCATTGTGTAGGCCTGCCGTTAAGGAATGAAATGGTCATCCACGTAGACCACCGACCCCTGCAATTCATACAGACACTAGGGAAGTTGCAGAATGATCGTCGCCAGAAATGGTCCACCTACCTGCAGCAGTAGCATCTGAACATTAAGTACAAGAAGGGCAACACCAACAATGTTGTAGACTGCCTCAGTCGACCACTAGTCATGGTGTTGATCACTATGCTTGACTCCTGTGGGCACGAGACTTCAGAGTGGCCGCAACTTTACTAGAGCGATCTAGAATTCGGCAGCACATACTAGACACTCCTAGAAGGTAAGCAAGTTCCAAATTTTCATCTTCAGAATGCATTGTTATGTCACCTAGGACACATCTGTGTTCCTTCAAGCGAGTCTGCCAAGATGATTTGGGAGGTGCACTAGAGTTAGGTCGCTGGACATTTCGGAGTAAAGAAAACAGTGGCGGTACTGCAAAAGTATTTTTATTGGCCAAAACTTCGTCAGGGTGTTGGGAAGTACATTAGATATTGCACCGGCTGCGCCATTTCCAAACCAACCATCAAGAAGCAAGGCCTATATACTCCTCTACCTACCCCTAGTCGACCTTGGGAATCTATCTCCATGGATTACATGTTGGTCCTTCCTTCTACTAAGCACGACAACGATTGCATTTTCGTGGTCGTCGACAGATTCTCTAAGATGGCCATCATGGTGGCTTGCAAGAAGAGTATCACAACAAAGGCCACTACTAAGCTCTTCCTTGAGAGAGTGTGGGTACACTTTGGGATTCCACAGTCCACTGTCTCAGATCGGGAAAACAGATTCCTAAGTGCATTTTGGTCAAGTCTCTAGTCGATGCTGGATACAAAACTTACTAATTCCACGACTTCCATCCACAAACTAATGGCCAAACAGAGGTTGTCAACAGGATGATCGTACACATTCTGCGCATGTACAACTCGAAGCATCCACGCACATGGGATGAAAGTCTCCCTTATGTCCAGTGCAACTACAATAAAGCTCTCTACAACTCAATGGGACACAACCCCTTTCAGGTAGGGCTGGGATTTCAGCCATTATGTCCCATTGATGTGTCCATACCATTTGCGGCCACTTAGGCAGATTCAGATGACGTCTAGTCTGAAGTCGACAGGGCCAACATATTCATTGAGCGCATTCAACACATCTTCCAGGAGGTCCATGATATATTGGACAGAGCCAATGCTAAGTATAAGCAGCGCCATGATCAACATCGAGTGTCGCACAAGTTCGAGGTGGGCGACAAAGTTTGCCTACATTTGCAAAAGGAGCGCCTCGTTGGACCCCACCGCAAGATTCACCCACTCCGATATGGGTCATACACCATCACCAAGGTTGTTGGTGACAATGCCTTCAAGCTCAACATCCCACTGTTCCTTGGTATGCACCCAGTGTTCAATGTAGACCACCTTTGACCATACTTTCCACCATTTTTGGACACATTCGATATTGCAGAACAACTCACACCAACAGAGCTCAACCCAGACTGCATGGAACATGCCATGGCTAATTAGCTCATGGACACATAGGTCAAGAACACTCACCAATACAGGATCTAGCTATATTAAGTTGTCAAAGCAGGCCAATTCCTTCACCAAGGTAAGTGGTTCACTAGGGACCAGGTTCAACAAAAATTCCCTCACCTCATGGAGGCTCTGCACGTAATGGGGACCATTGCTTCCTAAGGGGGGAGGAATGATCCATGTGGATATTGATGGCCACCCACCTATTCCACCTAGACCTCCAGTTGTATTCATATGTTTCCTTATTTATTTCAACATTTACTATTTTTAGAAGTTTTTAGGTCCTAAACTTTCGGAGCAGTTTTGACCCCCTAAATAGCGTTTTCTTTAGGTCCGCTGCAGGCCCATTTCCATAGGCAAGGGCCTACCGCAAATCCTATAGTACTCATAGAGACCTTTCCAATAAGATATCGTACGTGGAAAATGGAGATAATATGATCAAGTTATGACCCCGGGAAGTTGGTTGCCCAACTAACCCCAACGGGGCCAACAAACTCTTGGCATTACATCTTTTAGGGTTAGGGTTATGGTTGTTTAGAGTTTTCTCTTGTTATTCAATAATAAATGGGCCATTGAGCCTCATTGTAACATAGTTTAGAGGCATGTAGCTACCACATCTCTTCTCATAGATAAGCTACCATCGCCCGAGCTAGTTTATTTCCATTATGTTTGTAAGCATAGTTCAATTTTTTTCTATTAATGAAATGAAGTGTTATTTCTACTGCATCTCTATATTTATGGTTATATCTTTAATTTATTGCATTCATGTTCAAGTTCGGATCAGTTTCAAGGCTAGAGCACATTCGATTCTACAAAAAGCAACAATATCATCCTCGAATTATGCTAAGGTGCGTTGGTTTGTTTATGATTTGGTTTAGCTGACATAAGATGCCTTGCAGGAAAGAGACCAAGATGACTAGCAAGATGGTAGACTACAATTCATGAGATTCTCCTTATGGATCAGATGAGCAACATGGTGTTGGGAATTCTTTTGACTTAGTAGACACACTGAGAAGCTTGAAGGCAAAAATAAGGAGTTGTAAAGAAGACAATGACAGAATCATGCAGGCACAGGAGAAACAAGCATAAGTCAATGCAATAATCCTTCAGAGCTTGTCAGATTACAAAGACAGGGACCACTTTAGATCAACCATGAAGAGGAGGATAGAACTAATGGGGCATATGGTAGTAGGTCTCCTGGTGGGTACAGGTTGGATAGAGATGACACGAATAGAGATGACAAGTTCTTGGACACTCCAAATAGGAGAGGTGATAGACACATGTGCTATTCTAGTTCTGGTTTTGACATGTATCATGATCGTCATCGTTATCATCCTTACAGGAGGAGTGACAAGGGATATTTTGTGGATAATTTTAAGAGAGCAAAGCCACCTACATTTGAGGGAGAGATGAAGAAGTCATAATATGCAAAAGCATGGTTGCTTGGAATGAATAAGTTCTTCAAATTGCACGATTACTCAAAGAACATGAAGGCCAAAATAGATACATTTAGTAGATAAAGCAGATATCCGATGGGAATATGTAAAGAACGTCAGAGATATTTATGAGGAGGAGTTGACATGGAGTGAGTCCGAAAGGCTATTCCTTAAGAAGTATCTATCAAAGAGATACTATGATGACATGGGAAAGGAATTTTATGAGCTGAAGGTGCGATCTATGACCAATGAGGAGTGCACTAGCAGATTTCTAGAGTTGTCGAGGTATGTGCCTTACCTCAAGGAGGAGAAGGCCAAGATTCAAAGATTCATTAGTGGCTTGTCGATAGCATTCAAAGTCATGATTGAGTTTGATGAGTCTAGATCATTGGAGGAGACCATCCAAAAGCTAAAGAATTGTTATGAGCAATCAAAGCGCGGATCTAAGACTAAGCCGAACTATAAAGGTAATGCAAAGAACAAAGGAAAATGGGACAAGAAAAGAGAAAGACCTCATGGTATAGGTAATAAAGAGAATGCAATGACATCTAAGAAGTTCAATGCATCTGATAGAGGACAGGGACTTCGATCTGAGGAGCAGAATAAGGATGAAGGTTGGAAGCCTTTGTAGTGTTGGACTTGTGGAGGAGAGCATTGTAGGAGAGATTGTCCACAACATCAGGGTGGTAGACCATAGATCTACAATGCTCAGGAGGCATAGACAATGGGAAATTTTGGACAGAGTATTCCTAGGATCTATGCAGCGTTTGATAATAGGCAGGCAAATCACTAAGCGTCTATTATCGATATGGACAGTAAGCTTTGTGATCAAGTTGTTTCTATTTTGATTGACCCTGGATCTAATTATAGTTATGTTAATCCTGACCTAGTGGATAAGTGTGGTTTGAATAAAGAAGTACATGCAGAGTCTTGGTTAGTGCAGTTGGCTATAGGTACAAAGAAGTGAGTTCATCATTGGGTAAGAGCTTGTGCATTTGAGTTGAATGGTATGTCTACATCAACACATTTGAATGTATTTCCATTGGGATCATACAATATGTTGTTGGGTATGGACTGGTTGTATCTTCATAGGACCAAGGTGGATTGTTATGACAAGGCTATTAAGTGCTTGGATGAAAATGGGGAACAAAGAGTCTTGTAGGGTAAGAAGAAAGAAACATCAGTGGGAATGGTAACAGTTATGCAGGCAGGGCGTAGTCGCAGGAAAGGGTGTGTGTTATTTCCAGTGCATATTTCTAGTGATAAAGGTAAGGAAGTTGAGGATGCATATGTTTTGAGAAGGTACCTAGTTCTACAACAGTTTCAGGATGTATTTCCTTCGGAGATTTCAAATTTTCCACCTCACAAGGAAGTAGACTTTTCTATTGAGTTGGTACTAGGGACAGCACCAACATCTAAGACACCTTAGAGGATGAGCACTCCAAAGTTGGTAGAGTTGAAGCTGCAGTTGAAGGAAATGTCAGACAAGGGACACATTAGGGAAAATGTATGGGGCGCACCGGTATTGTTTGTGAAGAAGAAGGATGGTACTCTGAGGTTGTGCATGGGTTACAGGCAGTAGAACAAAGTGACTATCAAGAATAGGTATCTGTTGTCGAGGATTGATAATTTTTTCGATTAATTGAAGGGAACAATAGTGTTCTTGAAGTTTGATCTGAGATCCAGATATCATCAAGTACACATTAAAGAAGATGACATTCACAAGACAACTTTCTGGACCAGGCACAAACATTATGATTTTGTTCTAGTTCCATTTGGTTTAACTAATGCTCCAACTAGCTTTATGTGCTTAATGAATAATGTGTTGCGTCCTTATTTGGACAAGTTTGTTATTGTGTTCATTGATGATATATTGGTATATTCTAAAAATGAAGAAGAGCATGTCGAACATTTAACAGCAGTATTGAGATTGTTGAGAGAGCATCAGTTGTATGCTAAGCTTAGCAAGTGTAGTTTCTTTCAGACTGAGGTACATTACTTGGGACATGTGGTTTTCAAGGAAGGCATAATAGTGGACCCAAAAAAGGTAAGATCTATCATGTAGTGGGAAACTCCTAGGAATGTGGATGAGGTTAGATCCTTCATGGGGTTAGCAGGGTATTATAGGAGGTTCATTAGGAACTTCTCGTGGATTGCTTATCTTATTACATCATTGCAAAGGAAAGGAAAGAAGTTTGAATGGACAGAGGAATGTGCAACCAATTTTGAGTTGTTTTGAGGGTTAGATCGAAGATCTTGTCGTAAGCTCAATGACACCTCAATCCAAGATTGGAGGCTTGCCAAATCTGATGGAGCCACTAAATTTGGTGGCCACTAATGAGGCAACAAATTGGAACTTTATGGTGACGGATTCTGGTGGTTGGAAAGGGTGAAATTGTTTCCTACTTAAGAAAATTGGTGACCCTTAAAATCCGTCGAAGGGTTTTTGTCCATATTGGTGGGTTGTGTTATATTATTTCCACGTAGTTAACAGGGGGTTTGAGGGGCACCCGTAACCCCACTTTACGGGGTTTGGGGCAGGGCCCCGGAAAATTTTGGTTTTGGACCCTATGTTAGGTTGGGCGAACCCACCTATGGTTTTGTGCATGATTTTCGCACATGTTTTTTGGACGCGATGGTTTTCAGTCCATGGTATTGGATGCTTCGGCATGTATAAATATGTATTATAACATTGAAAGGAACATAATGAAAAATCAAGCTGGTAGTCCCGGTTTTGGGATCCAGGGGAAAATCTCTGTGTATATGTGTTTTATGTGTTCTGCTGTCGCATTATTTATTTTCTGTGTTTTAGAATTTAGATGCAGGTAATTTCTGTACGGGGTTAAAACCTACATTTGGTAACAGAGCAGATTGGGCTTCAAGGGGACACCTTTGTTGCTGAAGGGTTTCGCTTGGGCCTGTGGTAGACCATGTTCAATGGGAGATCTACGAGATCGATTTTGGTGGTGAAAGAAGATGGCGAGCAGTGGAAAGATAGAGATAGAGAAATTTAATGGTTAGAGTTTTGAGTTGTGGAAACTCAAGATGGAGGATTTGTTGGTGGATAAAGATTAGTCAATCGCGGTAGATCCGGGTACTAAACCAACGGGAGTGTCCGATGAAGAATGGAAGAAGTTGGATCGGAACGCAAAGAGCACAATATTATTGTGTGTCTCATATTCAGTATTGCTGAATGTATCAAGGGAAGCTACAACAAAGGCTTTGTGGGACAAGTTAGGGACTTTGTGCCAATCTAAGTCTTTGGTGAATAAACTGTTCCTGCGGAAAAAGCTGTATAACCTGAGGATGAAAGATGGAGACTCGATGACAGATCATCTGAATGCATTTAATACTGTGGTAAGTCAGTTAGCATCTATTGATATTAAAATTTCAGATGAAGATAAGTGCATCAGTTTGTTGTGTTCTCTACCAGATTCGTGGGATAGTCTGGTTATTGCAATAGGTAGCAATGCAACTGCCTTGCAGTTTGATGAAATAGTCTCAGCCTTGTTGACGGAGGAGATGAGACAGAAAAATATGAAGAGCCAAAATGGTGATGCCCTGTTTGTACGAGGACGGTCCCAGAACAGAAACAAAAATAAGTCATCGAGTGGGAGATCTAAATCTCTAGGAAAACCTGTAAAGGTTGTGTGTTGGAAATGCGGAAAGGAAGGCCATTTCAAAAGGGACTGTAAATCTAAAGCTCCTGACAAAGGAAAGGGATCTAATGAGGCTCCTTCTGCAGAGGTGAAAACCACCTCAGATGAAGGTGGGGATGTGTACTTGGCTTCTTCAAGTACACATGTAGATCGTGAGGCATGGTTGATTGACTCAGGTGCATCCTTTCACTTCACTCCCCATAGAGAGTGGTTTTGTGAGTATGAGAAATATGATGGTGGTGATGTCTTCTTGGGGGATGACAGGAAGACTAGAATCATTGGTCGTGGAAAAGTAATGTTGAAGCTGCAAGGTGGAAGGGTTAGAACACTTCCGGGTGTTTTACATATTCCTGCATTAGCCAAAAATCTGATTTCTGTTAGTAAGCTGGATGATGCAGGTGTAAAAACAATGTTCGAGAAGGATACCTGCAAGATGGTTCGGGGAGCACTGGTATTGATGTGGGGAGTTCAGATTGGAACTCTGTACAAGCTGCAAGGTAGCACTGTTGTTGATGGGTGCAACAGTTCCGTGGTTCCTAAAAGTGGAGCAGAAAATCTAGTGGTCTCTGGAGAAAAGACCATGCTGTGGCATCAAAGGCTTGGACATATTGGAGAGAAGGGCCTTCGAATATTTCATGGTAAAGGTATGGTAGAAGGTATGAGTAATAGCTCTCTGGATTTTGATTTCTGTGAAAATTGTGTATACGGGAAGCAGAATCGGGTGAGTTTCCCCTCTGGTGGTAAGAGGGCGAAACATATATTAGAGCTTGTGCACAGTGATGTGTTTGGACCTGTGAAGGTTCCATCACTGGGTAAGTCTGTGTACTATGTATCATTTATAGATGACTTCTCAAGGAATACATTGATATATTTCCTTAAGAAGAAATCTGAAGTCTTTGATAGGTTTAAAGAATTTAAGGCTCTAGTGGAAAACCAGACAGAGAAGAAGATAAAGGTGCCGAGGACAGATAATGGTGGAGAGTTTTGCAGTAAGGAATTTGAAGAATTATGCAAGAAGTGTGGTATAGCACGGTAGAAGACTACTCCATATACACCTCAGCAAAATGGAGTTGCAGAAAGAATGAACAAGACGTTGATGGAAAGGGCAAGAAGCATGCTTAGTGGTGCTGGGTTAGGACAGGAATTCTGGGCAGAGGCGGTGGATACTGCATGTTACCTGGTCAACAGGTCACCTTCATCAGCGTTGGAGGATAAGACTCCATAAGAGGTATGGACTAGTAAGAAACCCTCTCTTTCACGTCTGAGGGTATTTGGATGTGATGCATATCTACATGTTCCAAAGGAGAAAAGAACACAGTTGGATAGTAAATCTGAAAAGTGCGTCTTTATTGGGTATAAGGATGGTTTAAAGAGTTATAAGCTTTGGAACCCAGTAACAAGGAAGGTTATGTACAATCGAGATGTGGTGTTCAGAGATGTGAAAGATGTTATTAAACATGAAGTCCAACCAAAGGAACCTGAGAAGATAGAGTTTGAGCTAAAGGAGGAAGAATCAGACTCTACAACAGAGGAGGAATCAGAAGATGAAGAGCCACAAACTCCGGCTGTGAGAAGATCAGTTCGAGAAAGAAGGTAGCCAGAAAGGTATAGTCCATCTGCTTTCTGTTCAAATTTTGCTTTGTCTGTTACTGATGATGATCCTAGAACTGTGAAGGAAGCAATGGATTCAGAGGATGGAAAACTCTGGAAAGAGACCATGGTTGATGAAATGGCACCTTTGCACAAAAATGAGGCTTGGGATCTGGTGGAGTTGCCGGCTGGAAGAAAACCCATTGGCAGAAAATGGGTGTTCAAAAAGTAGACAAATGCGGAAGGAAAAGTGGAGAAATACAAAGCTCGGTCGGTAGCAAAAGGTTATTCCCAGGTGCCGGGAATTGATTTTGGTGATATTTTTTCTCTTATTGCCAAGGTAACTTCTATTAGATTACTTTTATCTGTTGCTGCTACTTTTGATTTTGAGGTAGAACAGATGGATGTGAAGACAACATTTCTTCACGGGGATCTAGAAGAGGAGATCTACCTGAAGCAACCTGAAGGCTTTGCAGTGAAGGGTAAGAAAGAACTGGTATGTAAGCTAAAGAAGTCTCTATATGGGTTAAAATAGTCACCAAGGATGTGGTATCAGAAATTTGATACATTTATACGGGGACTTGGCTTCACCAGAAGAAAAGCAGGTCACTGTGTGTATTTTAAATTAATTGGTGACCGTGTTATTTATCTGGTCTTGTATGTGGATGATATGTTGTTGGTTGGAAATGACAAAGAAGTTATCCAGGATTTGAAGACCCAATTGTCCTCCAAATTTGACATGAAAGATCTTGGTGCTGCAAACTATATTTTAGGCATGGAAATTAAAAGAGATCAGGCAAAGAGGAAGCTCTAGTTAAACCAGAGGAAGTATGTCAAGACAATATTGCAAAGGTTTAATATGCAGGATAGTAAACCGGTGAAGGTTCCTATTCCTGTAGGTGTGAGGTTATCTGCTGAACAGTGTCCCAAGACACAAGAAGAGGAAGAGGACATGTCCCGTGTTCCATATGCAAGTGCAGTCGGTAGCTTGATGTATGCAATGGTCTATACTAGACCAGAAATTGCACATGTAGTGGGAGTATTGAGCATGTTTATGTCAAAACTAGGGAAGGAGCACTGGACAACAATGAAGCGGGTTTTTAGGTATTTGCATGGCACTAGTGATTATGGTTTGTGCTACCAAGGAAGACCAGGATTGGACAGAGTGTTGGATATTCATGGCTTTGTTGATGCAGACTGGGCTAGAGATCTGGATCAGAGAAGATCTACAAGTGGGTATGTGTTTAACCTATTTGGAGGTGCAGTCAGTTGGATGAGTAAGAAACAATCTGTAGTGGCACTGTCAACTATAGAGGCAGAATATATGGCAACCACTCATGCAAGCAAGGAAGCAGTTTGGTTGTAGAGATTGTGTTCAAGTATGGGGTTAGTACAAGAAGCTATAAGGATAGACTATGACAGCCAAAGTGCAATTTTCTTGGCAAAGAACCCCGCCTATCATTCAAAGACAAAGCACATTGATGTTCAGTATCACTTTGTGAGGGATATGATAGAAGACAAAAAGGTGTTGCTGGTAAAGGTGGACACTTTGAAGAATTCTGAAGATGCATTGACAAAATCTGTGAGCTTTGAGAAGTTCTCTTGGTGTAGAGAGACAATGGGCATTTAAGGGCTAGAAAAATGACTAAGCTCTTGTGGCCCCCCTGTGGAAAGAAAATAGCAAGTGGGAGAATGTTGGGTTGTGTTATATTCTTTCCACGTAGTTAACAGGGGGTTTGAGGGGCAGCCGTAACCCCACTTTATGGGGTCCGGGGCAGCGCCCTGGAAAATTTTGGTTTTGGACCCTATGTTAGGTTGGGCAGACCCACTTATGGTTTTGTGCATGATTTTAGCACATGTTTTTTGGACATGATGGTTTTCGGTCCATGGTATTGGATGCGATGGTTTTCAGTCCATGGTATTGGATGTTTCGGCATGTATAAATATGTATTATAACATTGAAAGGAACATAATGAAAAATCAAGCTGGTAGTCCCGGTTTTGGGATCCAGGGGAAAATCTCTGTGTATATGTGTTTCATGTGTTCTGCTCTCACATTATTTATTTTCGGTGTTTTAGAATTTGTATGCAGGTAATTTCTGTACGAGGTTAATACCTACACATATTGTTATTAAAAAAAAAATACATTAAAAAAAAGGGGCCGTGGGCCGCCACCCCCCAAATGGTCTGTTGTATATATGTGTGTGTGTGTGTGTGTGATCTATTTTTCTATGACTAGTTTTGTTGTGCTAATAACAATTATAGATTTAAAAACATGTGTTTGCTTCTTGCTTTCTGTGCTAAGGTTTCCTTAGTTGTTGGTGCTTACAAACAGATAAATTTCTTTAAGTTAAACAAGACATTCATGAGAAAAATGTCTATGTGTTTCCATGGCATGGGCCTTTGTATTAGCTCAATGTGACAAAAATGATGTTTACAAAGCTCTATGGCTCCTGATACCTACACAAATATGTTCATAATGTCCAAATTAGCCAAGAACACCTCTTTCTGAGCTCAATTTGGTCGAAAATTGCTTAAGTTATGCTGCATTCAATTTTTTCCTAGGAATTGCCGCTAAATCTAGAGAGACTCCAGTTAAGTCCACCAAAAATAGCAGTCCCTGCCTAATTTGGTGCACCGCCAAATCCGCCGCCAACGTAATCAACGGTTTAATCAAATGCTAAACAAAATTAATTAAATTAAGTGTGATTAGCACACTAGGTGTCTATCTGCTGACCCTTGGTTTTTTGGTGCGCGGTCACATGGGATGGGGGTTGGCCCGCCAAGCTGGCTCTCACCACCCCTGCTGTTGGCAATTAATGCAGCTTTAAATACAAGTTTGTGGTCTCCATTTTCAAATCTGTGCATATGGTTCAATGGTAAGGCATGGAATTCGGGTGCGAGAGGTTACTAGTTCAAACCTGCCTTTGCCCAACCCATATATTTTTACCAATATATATTTATTCCATATGAAATTCGAACTTTGGTTATATGTGAATTTTGGAATATTCAGACCTTGTATATAGTTCAGATTTAATAAATAATGTTTAATATATATATATATATATATATATACATATATATATATATATATATATATATATATATATATATATATATATATATATATATATATATATATATATATATATATAGTTAAAAACTATATAATATAAATAATAACTATATATAATATATAATAATATTTAAATAAAAACAAATTCAAATTCCACCTTGGAGCCAACTAGGCAATTTCACCTTCACACAACCAAACTAGCGAATTCGGAGGTGACACTTGTCACAGCCCCATTGGGCGAAAACTGAAGAAGATTCCCCTTGCTGACTGGACTGCCATGTCATCATTCTGTCCCATTCTGCATTTTTTTCGTTGTTTCGGAAAACAAACAACATGCCTTTTCTCCTTCATCTGGACTTCGTTTTTGGTAAAACAAATTGCCTTGTGATCGTCTTGATGAGACAGACGCAGTCATACAATTTTCGATCTATTCTGAGAAATTTTATTTTTGAGCTAAATACTAAGCACCTGATCATTCCTCCCCACTAGAAGCCTTTTGGACCCCAAAAGATACTATCAATTGTTCAGCAAGTGAGGGTACAACTCCCTCACCTTTTTGGTTTGCAACCATTTGGCTTGAGAAGGCTTTTGTCCCTTGAGTCCCACTCTAAGGTATTCGACATCCCCTCTCTTTGAAGTTCTGGTTCTTTTGTCAAGTATGAGATCTTGTTGAAGCTCATCTAGATATTTTGGCAAGAAATCATCTATTGATGGCAACTGAACATGCTCTCCTTGATCATCAATCAAAGGAGGCTCAAACAATCTCAAATTCTCAACATTAACAACAGAGTATATTTTCATGTAAGGAGGCAAATCAAGCTTGAATGCATTATTACCAATCTTTTCCAGAATTTTAAAAGGACCATAATAGATTGGTTTCAGCTTTTTACCTTCCCCTTGAAGTCTCTCTTTGCTAATATATAACCAAACTTCGTCACCAACTTGAAATTTGTGATCAATCCGGTGTTTTTCATGCCTTGCCTTGTAGTTGCTTTGACTTTTCTCAAGCTGTTCTTGCATTGTATGATGTATCAACTGAATTTGCTCTATGAACTTCCTTGCCTTATCGATGTCACTGTGACCTTCGATAGCAACATCTTTCTCAAAGATGAAGTTCAATGGCGATCTTGGCAAGTATCCATAACATGTCTCAAATGACGATGTGTTTGTCGAAGAATGCTTTGCCCTGTTGTATGCATGTTGTATGTATTGCAACTGGTCATCCCACAACTTGGGATGTTTGCTACAATATCCTCTAAGAAGATGAATAACTGTTCTATTGACCACCTCGGTCTTTCCACTTGTTTGTGGATGAAAGGTTGTACTCTTCTTCAACATTATGTCCATCATGTCCCATAAATTTGACCAAAAATTCCCAACAAATCGAGAATCTTGATCACTTACAGTAGAAGTAGGAAGACCAAAATGAACCCAAATGTTTTGAAAGAAACGATGAATTGTTGGTTCAGCTGTAATTTGCTTTTTACATGGTGTTAGTATGCACATCTTGTTGAACCTGTCTACAACTACATACAAGTAATCATGACCTTTCCTTGACAATGGAAGACCTCCTACAAAATCCATTGAGATACTCTCCCATGGACGTGAAGGTACTAGAAGTGGAGTGTATAAACCAAGTTTCCTATTACTAGGCTTACTTGTAGCACATAAAGAACATCCTCTTATGAAACAAGAAACATTATCCAACATGTGTGGCCAATAACAATTCCTTTGAAGATTCGTTGTTGTCTTGCCTATAATAAAGTGTCCAACAATCAATGAAGTGTGCACCTCTCTTATGATATTGTTTCTTTCTCCTTGTGGAATACACAACTTGCCCAAGTGATACAACAAACTGTTATGTACATGATAATCCAACTCTTCTATTTGGTTTCCTTGACTCAAGCTTGCATATACTTCTTGAAAGTCACTATCATTTGCATATTGTTCTATGTAACTTTCATGCAAAACAAAATTATGCTTGAGTATAACAGATGAATTTACAATAGGCCTTGAAAGAATATCAGCTACCTTATTGTAGATTCCCTTTTTATACCTGATAACCAAATGAAATTGTTGTAGAAAACCCATCTATCTGAAATGGCATGAATGCTTCAACTTTGACTGTGACTGTAAATATTGCAATGGTTGATGGTCAATATGGATGATGGTCTCCTTCCCCATCAAATAGTGCTTCCATTTCTTAACACTTTGTACCAATGCATAAAGTTCTTTGTCATATGTGGGATAGTTAGTTACAGCTCCATTAAAAATTTCAGAATGAAATGAAATGGGCTTACCATGCTGTAATAAAACTGCTCCCATGGCATAATCGCTTGCATGTGTCTGAATCTCGAATGACTATCAAGTACTTTGTTTACATGCATTACATGTTCATCTCTTAACTTGCTGAATATGAGGATATCATCTAAGTAGACAATGACAAAACCATCTAGAAATGGTCTCAATACATCATTCATTACTCTGATGAAAGTAGCTGGAGCATTTGTAAGACCGAAAGGCATAACAAGCCACTCAAACAATCATTGTTTAGTTTTAAATGTAGTTTTCCAAATGTCTTCTTTAGCTATCCTAACTTAATGATAACCACTTCGTAAATCTAACTTAGCGAAATACTTTACATACCTCAACTGATCAAGCAAATCATGAATTCTTGGGAGTGGATAATGATTCTTTACCGTGATTTTATTCAGTGCACGGAAATCCACACACATGCACCAAGTGCCATCCTTCTTTGGCACTAAGACAATGGGCGAACCAAATGGAAAAGTAGATGGGCGTATGATACCTTTGCTCAACAATTCTTGAATTTGTTTTTTGATTTCCAAACTCTCCGTAATAGACATTCGATACATGCCAATGTTCGGAAGTGGAACATCCTATTGCATCTGAATCTCATGCTGAATTCCCCTCTTGGGTGGTAAACCCTTTAGTTCCTGAAACATCTTGACATGCTTGCTTACCACATCAAACAAATCAAATTTCAATTTATCATCAGAACCTTCAAAAGATTCATAATCAATATCATTCTTTTTCTTGATCATGAGAAGCACAAAATTTTTACTTGCATTTACTAGTCTCTTCATCTAGCCTACATTAACCAAAGAAATGTTCAATTTTTTGCGATGGGCTCTCACTATGTACTCCACCCCATTCTTGAGCAATATGTATTTGTTGTCATGGCGATAAAATACTGCTTTTCTATCATGCAAATAAGGACTACCCAAAATTATTCCTGAGATGTAAAGTGGAACTACATCTAACTCAACTTCATCAATGAACTTTTTAGTAATAGCGAACTTGAATAAACACTTCTTTGTAACCTGTAAGTTTGCATTGTTTACTATCCAACCCAATGGATATGGCTTATGATGAGGTATATTTTCAAGGTTTAGTTTTTTAACCAAGTCTTCCAAAATCAAGTTTGATTGTGACCCACTATCAAATAATGCATCAATCTTTGTATGATTTGAAATCACGCTAACATGAAACAACTCTATTCTTGACTCTTCATTTGGAGTGTTGTTTTGACTATGTGATGAGCTAGTGCTTACAACAATTTCTTTTCCTTTTGTAACCATGGCCGAAATTTTGGTCTCATCACTAGAATCTGAACCAAAGTCATGTTGTGTGGAAGATGTCATCTTTTGTTTTCCCTTATTGTTTTGTTTCTTAGGCCTTAATTCGGGATGCAGTTTCCAACAATGGGCTTCATCATGCCCCTCTTTGGAATAGTGTTTGCATGTGATTTTCTCCCCTTCTTTCTTCACACTTGCATTCTTCTTTCCCTTCCATTTTCCACCCTTTTATTTCTCCTTACCCTTGAATGGATTCCTCTTACTACCCTCTTCCTGAATGTTCTTTCCTCTAGATTCAAGGTGCGTGGCTTGCACACATACCTCATCTAAATTGTTTGGATTAAACATAAGGATAATATGTTTCAAATAGGAATGTAAACCCCCAATATATTTCAACAGTGTATCTTGGGAATTCAAATTCACTCCTAATAACAAAGCCCTTTTCCTAAACTCCTGTGTATAATCTTGGATTGTTTGGCCTTTAAGCTGCCTAAAATTCCACCATCTCATAATGGCTTTTGCATATAGGCTAAAGGATAAAATTGTCTTTTAATTGCAGAAACAAATTCAACCCAAGTGATGGATATCTTACCATGGATTCTCATTTCCTCTTGAGTCTTTTCTTCCCACCAAACTAGTGCAACTCCTTCTAGCCTCAATGAAGCCAGCTGGATATTTATGTCGTCTTCTTGAAGGCTTTGAATTTTGTAGTATACCTCCAACTGTCAAATCCAATTGTCCAACTTTTCTGCATTCACCTCTCCATTGTACATGGGAAATTCGAATTTTATGTCCAATTTTAGTATTGGAATTTTTCCTTTTGGGGTTTTGGAACAAGTATGGGTAGTTTCAGTGGTGGTAGTGGAAGATGATGTTGTGTGAGACAGTGAAGATGATGAGGAAGATGATGAGGATGGTGGAGATGGAGGTGGATTTCCACCATTCCCTTTGGAATCCTTCTTCTCATCTTTTTTGTCCTCTAAGATTCCTTCTCCATGTGGAGGTTTAGAACTCTCTCCAACCATTCTGTTGTTCCTCTCTTCATAGAGGACTTTAACCATGTCGGTCAAAGTGTAGAAATCTTTCTTAAATTCTTCCTCTTCTGAAGAGGGATCTTCAGGCTCTCTTTCTCCAGACATTATGGCTATGGATTCAAGCTCAGAAATTTGTAGTGATTGTACCTCTTCAAACTCAGTTGAAGGCAAAACTTGAGGAGCTTCAAGTGCAGCTGGAATTGGAACTTTGGGTGGTGGAGATTGTGGCCTTGTGGCTCTCCTTCTTCTGGGCATTACCTCAGGAGTTGCAACCAATAGATTCCCTTCTCCTCTCTGCAAATTTAACTTCGTAAGCATCACAATTTTGCAACCATTAAAATCCTAACAGCACAAACTCAAGCAATCAAGCAATTCAAACTTGCTCTGATACTAACTTGATCTGTTTTTGTATGATTAGTTTTTTGTGCTAATAACAATTACATATTTATAAACATGTGCTTGCTTCTTGCTTTTTGTGTTGAGGTTTCCTTAGTTGTTGGTGCTTACAAACAGGTAAATTTCCTTAAGTTAAACAAGACATTCATGAGAAAAATAACTTCAAAAACTAATAATGAATAGAAAACATGTATAGTGTAGCAAACCATCAAAGAGACACATTAACACAGTGTTTTGATGAAGGAGTTCACCCCTCCTGGGCTACATCTCCTTGGTCCAACTTCCATGGCTTGGGCCTCTATATTAGCTCAATGTGGAAAAAAAGTTGTTTACAAAGCTCTATGGCTCCTGATACCTGCACCAATGTGTTCATAATCTCCAAATTAACCCAAGAACACCTCTTTCTAATCTCAATTTGGTCGAAAATTGCTCAAGTTATGCTGCATTCAATTTTTTCCTAGGAATTGCCGCTAAATCTGGAGAGACTCTAGTTAAGTCCACTAAAATTGGCAGTTTCCGCCTAGCCAAATCCGCCGCCAACTTAATCAACAGTTTAATCAAATGCTAAACGAAATTAATTAAATTCAGCGTGATTAGCACACTAAGCACCTATCTGTTGGCCCTTGGTTTTCTGGTGCGCGGTCACATGGGATGGGGGCTGGCTCCCACCAGCCCCGCTGTGGGAAATTAATGCAGCTTTAAATACAAGTTCGTGGTTTATTTTCTAATCCGTGCATATGGTTCAACGATAAGGCATGGAATTCAGGTGGGGGATGTTATGGGTTCAAACCTGCCTTCGCCCAATCCATATGTTTTTACCAATATATATTTATGCCATATGAAATTCGAACTTTGGTTATATGTGAACTTTGGAATACTTGGACCTTATATATAGTTCGAATTTAGTAAATAATGTTATATATATATATATATATATATATATATATAGTTAAAAACTACATAATATAAATAATAACTATATATAATATATAATAATATTTAAATAGAAACAAATTCAAATTCCACCTTGGAGCCAACTAGGCAATTTCACTTTCACACAACCAAACTGGTGAATCCGGAGGTGACACTTGTCATAGCCCCATTGGGCGAAAACTGAAGAAGATTCCCCTTGCTGACTTGACTGCCATGTCATCATTCTGTATTTTTTTTAGCTATGTAGGAAAACAAACAACAAGCCTTTTCTCCTTCATCCGAACTCCGTTTTTGGTGAAACGAATTGCGTTGCAATTGTCTTGATGAGACGGACACAGTTGTACCATTTTATATCCAATCTGAGAACTTTTATTTTTGAGCTAATTACTTAGCACCTGATTAGTGTGTGTGTGTGTGGCGGGGCACAAACCTACGCCAACCGGGTGGTCGGCCCACCCGTTGCGACGACTCCACATTACCATACATAACTTCCCAAAATAAATGCAAGTTGCACCAAAATACAAATGGCCCAACAACAATTTAAACCAACAGTTGGGCTGCAGGATGGAACCTGACCCACCTCCAACCAATAGCCAATTTTAACCAATGTACCAACGACTCTTCTTGCAATTTCCACCCACGAAAAATATATATAACAAAAAATTTACCATTTGACTAGATCATAGGAGTGTGCATGGATTCTGAGGTAGCGGAACCATGTTTGGCATAGATTTCGAGAAGAACATTCTTTGATGCAAATGAAGAATCTTGGAGATTCCCTAGAGGGCATTTTTTCACAGTGTCAAAATTATGCCGAGTTTATACTCAAATTACTCAGAATTTCGTCAGGAGTCTAATGGCGTAGATAATTTTATGATCTGAGCAATGATTTTTCTAGAGACAAATGTTGAACATTGGAACCATGAAGGTGGAACCTTGACGCAGGAATCTGCATTGAAAGATTCCCAGGAGGCTCGAAATTGACAGTTTCAAAACTAGGCCGATATTATACTCATTTTTCTCAGTTTTTTGCTAGGAACGCAATGATGTGATCATATCTTTTGTCTGAGCAACTGAATTCCAGTCAACCCGCGAGAAGGGATCTTTGAGATTCTAAGGGGGCCTGATTTTAACCAAATAAAAAAGGGGAAGAGTTTACAATCATTTTTCATGATTTTTCGCTAGGAATTCAATGATGCAGTCCATTTATTTAGTAGAGTTGTGCATTTTCAGACCATCCCCAAAAGTGGAGGTATAAGGTGTCTTTTGTACATGCATATAATTTGATTTCGCTGAAGATTAATGAAAGAGGCCTCCCCACATTGAGTAGGGCTCGAAGATGTAACCCACAGTCGGTGAACTCTGTTATCAACTTGTTTGTGTCTTTTCTTCTCATGGTTGTCGTTTATTTCTGCTTTTTTATGTGTAAGCATCTTATGGTTACATGCCATTTTAAAAGCAATTATGTATGCATCTTTGAAGTGAAAAGATCTGGATCAAGTTTGGTATCAGAGCAGGTCTTCTATTGATGTGAATTGCAAGTGTATGATAACTAGAGAAAATATCCAAATAGGTGAAGGAAAACTTAAGTCCTTTGATCCAGAAGCGGGGCGTGCAACACAAAGAGGGAAAATGACAGATGAAGATGCTCGGTTGGAGGAAGAGTGAAATTAGTGCAAGACCTTCTACGCCATGGCAGAAAGAGTGGACAAATTGTTTGCAAAGTATGAGAAGAAAATGACGATACCAAAGAAGAAGGAAGGACCAGATGATCACACCTCGGTGAATCATGAAGGAGGAGGAGAAGAGCCTCCTGAACCTCCCTCTCCATCTTCCAGTGAAAGTTCTTCTTCTTCCTCTTCTCGTCATTCTAGAGGTAGAAAAGCTCATAAAAAACCATTTTTCAAGTTGGATGTCAAGTTTGATTTGCTTGTGTTTAGTGGAGAATCTAATGCATAAAATCTAGATAACTAGATCAGACAGGTTGAAGTATATTGCCGTATACAAAAAATATAAGAGGACAAAGCCAAGATCCAGTTAGAATCCCTTCGATTGAGTGGCACTACTCTCCTAGTGGGAAGACAAGTTGTAGAAAGGTGGTAAGAGTAGTCGTAAACTTCTTTCATCTTGATTTGAGTTCATTTATGATTTAAGAGAATAATTTTACTCATTGGGTTACAGATATAAGGCTATGATGGAATGACAACCTTTGAAACAAAGTAAATATCAAAATGTTCAAAATTTTACAGAGGAGTTTAGGACACAAGCATTAATATTGAATGTTCCACTAGACTCTCTTGAGAAGTTGATGAAATATATTGGCTCTTTGAATAGTTATTTATGTCATTCATTGTTATTATTTGAACCTAAAAGTCTTGATGAAGAAAGTGTGAAGTTTGTACATCTTGAAAGCAGGGGGAAGCATGAGCAAGATGACCGCCCAAAGAGGACATCAACAACTAAGAGAAAGGAATCAAATCCATCTTGTACTCATTGTGAGAAAGAAGGGCATGATGAGGAACATTGCTAGAAACTACATCCGTAATTGAGGCCAAAGAGGAATGGCAGGAAGGAGAAGCATAATATAGTTGCAACTGTGCAACAAGACAAAGAATCTGAATAAGAGGATGATGAGAAGATCACAACTACAAGATTTGTAGGTGTTGGACCAATTGACCTAGAATCAGACTTTGGTGATTAAATGAAGATTGCAACTCTTGGGATTGTAGAAGATGGACCTATCGACTTGGGTTCTGATTCAGGCGATGAGTCAAAGATTTCAGCAGATGTTGTGCCAAAAATGACGAGGGAACCAAACACTGCATGGGTCTAAGAACTCGAAGAGATCAACCAAAGCATTCAAGAGAAGAATGCTAAACTAAGGAGACTCCTATAAGAAGAAGAGGAGGAGAAATAAAGGTTGCAACATTAGTTACAAGCCAAGGAGGAGGCCTTGGAAAAGTTGCAGCATAACAAGCCTGAGGTAAAAAGTGATTGTTCAATTTCATTTTCTTTTTATGATGATGATTTTGCTTCTTTTGAGAAACATACTACAAGAATTGGATCAAAATTGTTGAAAATAATGGGGTATCAAGGAAAGGGCCTCGACATTAATGGCTAGGGCATTGTGAATCCCATCAAAGTGGAGGAATTGCCTCATTATGCAGGACTTGGGTATGTCAGAAAAGAGGTTGGAGAATGCTCCAAGACAACCAGTGACCAACCAATGACGGATGATGAGAGCACCTCATCACATTCTAGTGATAGTGAGGATTCCATGGGCACTTATCAGAGGCATACCAGGAATAAGTGTTCCAAGATAGTCTAGAAAGTTTGGAGGAGAAAGAATCATTGTAGCCATTGCAACAAGGATGGACATCATAGAGCCACATGTCAGATACTCCATGCCCAGAAAGCACCTATGAAGGAACCAACTGGTGAAGATGTTCAACAAGCGAATAAGCCACGGGGAGATGACCCATTCACTTTGTTAAGTGAGAGATGGTTTAATTAGATATAGTAGCTTCTCATGGCCGCATTTTGTAAATCACGTGTTGTGAAATGATTATAAAAGTGATGAAATGTTTTCCATCACTTATGAATGCAACATGACGATGTTTTGGCCTTTTGTTGATAGCTTGGGTATTGGTTTCTGTTGTGATTTTGATGTAAACTTGACCAACAAGTGTGTTATAAACTCTTGGAAAGTATGGGGTTGTTTGGGTCATGATTGGACTTGTATTAAGAACATGTATTTTGCAAAGAACGTACTACAAGTTTGCATAGAATGCAGGTGTTGGTTCATAAATTATGGCTTCAAAGTACAAAAGTGAAGGAGAAGGAAGTGTGGCTTATTAGAGCACTTGTTGTGTAGATGGCGCAGTGCATCAGATTGCAGATTATGTTTATGCTTTTGGGGGACCAAAATCTCCTCAGTGGGGAGGAATGATCTAGGTGGCTCCAAGATCAAGGAGGGCTCAGGCAAAGCTCAAAATTCAAAGTCCTTGGATTGCCATGGAACTAGATTCATATATAATAGCTTGTTGCAATATTTCCAATGACACAAACAAAACCTCAATCTTACATCATATGTGAAAGTTATGGCCAGTCAAAGTTTTGGTCAACTAGGCCAACTGACTAAATTTAGTAGAGCGACAACTAAATTTAGAGGCTCTTTAAATTTGGCGGCCACTAATGAGGCAAAAAATTGGCACTTCAGGGTGTGTATATATATATATATATATATATATATATATATATATTGTTTGTTTGTTTGGGGCCTATGGCTTTGAACCAGGACCTCGCTCACCATATAACGACGACCCATTGATATACAATAGTGACTACGAGGCTCAAACCCGCGCCGACCCACCCATTGCGGTGGCTCCACATTACCATACATAACCACCCAAAATAAACACAAGTTGCAACAAAATACAAACAACTTAATGCCAATTTAAACCAACAGGTGGGCCGTGGGTTGGAACCCGACCCACCTCCAACCAATCGCTAATTTTAACCAATGAGCCAATGACTCTCCTTGCAATTTCTGCCCACGAAAAATATGCATAACACAAATTTTACCATTCGATCAGATCGGAGGAGTGCACACGGATTCCAAGGTAGTGGAACCATACATAGCATAGATTCTGAGAAGAATATTCTTTGATGCAGAGGAAGAATTTTGGAGATTCCCTGGAGGGCAAATTTTCATACTGTCATAATTATGTTGAGTTTATACTCAAATTACTCATAATTTCGCCAAGAGTCTGATGGTGCAAAATATTTTCTGATATGAGCAACAATTTTTCTAGAGACAAACACTGAATAATGGAACCATGAAGGTGGAACCTTGACGCAAGTATTTGCATGGAATCTGAAAGATTTCCAAGAGATTCGAAATTGACAGTTTCAGAACTAGGCCGAATTTTTACTCATTTTTCTCACTTTTTCACAGGAAATGCGATGGTGTGATCGGATTTTTCATCTGAGTAGTTGAATTCCAGTTAACATGTGAGAAGGAATCTTTGGAGAATCTTTGAGATTTCGGGGGTCTAGATTTTGATCGAAGCAGAAAGGGGTCGAGTTTACAGTCATTTTTCACAATTTTTCGCCATGAATTCAATGATGCAGTCCATTTCTTTAGCAGAGGTGTGTATTTTCAGGCCATCCCTAGAAGTGGAGGTATAAGGTGTCTTTTGTACATGCATGTAATTTGATTTCGTTGAAGATTAATGAAAGAGGCCTCCCCACATTGAGCAGGGCCCAGAGACGTAACCCACACTGGGTGAACTTCATTATCAACTTGTTTGTGTCTTTGCTTCTCATGGTTGTCGTTTATTTCCGCTTCTTTTATGTGTATGCATCTTATGGTTACATGCCATTTTAAAATCAATTCTATATGCATCTTTGAAGTGAAAAGATCCACATCATTGAATATATTTGTTGCAATCTAACTTAGCAGGGACATCAAATGAGATCCAATAATATCCATAAAGGCAACCAACAGGACCCATGACTTCTTGGTTGTAGTTCACAACATTCAAATACTTGAGCTAACCCATTGGGATGGTGGCTTATTTCATTTAAATACCTAATATGTTAGTGACACATTTTTTGTTTTTGTTTTGTTTTGTTTTTAAAGATAAACATGGGAATTATTTGCTTCATCGTGACCATCCTTCATATGGGGAGAGCTTTGCCACGTTATTCCATTGGATCCTTTAAATTATGGATTGTTTCATCTTATTTGAACTAGTTTGGACCAAATTCTATAGCCTCGTTGTATGAGGCAGTGGTTTAAGTGTTCTTATGTAGATTAAGGACCAAACTGCAAAGCATATTAAATTCTGTGTCAAGGATGTCCATTCTTTTCTTTCGCTAAACTAAGAAACTTATAATATTTGCATGCTAAAAAATGTAAAAGTATTCATTTTCTTGGACTTAGGAAGTTACTAACAATAATGAGATTTTATTGGACTAGATAAAGTCCTTATGCCTTTTAAACATCTTGTGCAACTCTAACACATCTTTGGTTTACTTACAACACCAAACTTGAAGTGGAAATTTGAAATTGTCGAGTCTACCGTTTTTAAAAGCACAATTATTATGTCACCCAGATTTAAAGAGTCCCATAGTAGGCCAATTTCATTGTTGAGGTTGATTTCACAAATTTCAACATAGAGGTTACATTGCAATGCAAATCTAAGATTCCTATCATCCAAAAGAAATAGGGAAGCATGTGAATATAGCTCCCCCACATAAAGATGAAAACCAAAATCCCTTCATCACCTAATCTCCACCAATTTCCCCTTGCAAGAGAAACCCATAAACAAGCATGAAAAATAGGAGGAACAAACAAATAGAAACATAAGAGCTCGAATTAAACTTTATTTCCATGTAGAAAGACAAATTCCATGAATCATCTAGCACTCAACCTTCAAATTCTCCCACACTCAAATCTAAAACATTTCAAATTGGATTGAAAAGGTTAAGAACCTACCCATAACCAGGAGCACGAACTAGATTATTAGTTGCTCTAAGGAAATAATTGAACTTGCTCTCAATCTCAATCCACAACTTCATCATTATCCCATGAGGCTTGAGTAGAACAAAACGAACCATTCAATAACCATGACTAGAAGGGAGTTCACATGTTAATGAGTACACAACATGTCCTTAACTCTCTTGTCCCAATGCCACTATAGTAGTGTGGAAGGAATGTGAAATTAAATGAGAATGATATGAACCTCAAACATATGCATAATGAATCATTCAAACCAATGCTTAGGAGATAGGAATTTGTTCACACCCCATTTTTAAACTTGTTCTTTGGCTAAACTTTGTAGCTTTTTTGGCCCAATTTCTACTTCCATGTTGAGGTTTCTTTTTGTATGATAAAAGGATATTTAAGAGGACTCAATTTCCTTTCTTAGATAACTGATGATAAATACCAATTTACTTCTCAAGAGAGTGGATTTCCCAATCATTGCCTTGATAACAATCATTGAGTCGCCAAAAACTAGTTTTGTTCTAACATTGACTTCCTTGTCAAGAAGAAAACCATATAACAATGCATAAACTTCTATTTGGTTGTTGGTAGCCAAGTCACATGCATAAGATAAGTTCATTATATTTTTGAGGACTCAACTTCCTTTCTTAGAGAAGTGATGATAAATACCAATTTACTTCTCAAGAGAGTGGATTCCCAAAAATTGCCTTGATAACAATCATTGAGTTGCCAAAAACTAGTAATGTTTTAACATTGACTTCCTTGTCAAGAAGAAAACAATACAACAATGCATAAACTTCTACTTGGTTGTTGGTAGCTTGACCAAGCAACGTGCATAAGATAAGTTCATTATTCTCTCTAAATTATGAATAAACTCCCATTTAATGTAGTCTCGTGGTGGTCCAATAATATTCTCGCATTTGAATAATAATGATATTCTCTTATTAAAAATAAATAAATTTATAAACATAGTTTTATAAAAACTTACATTTATAGTCATAAATTTATCCAATTTCACAAGACTGATTATTTACCCCAAAAAAATATTCTAACACAAAAAATATCATCATCGTAATGGTACGAAAAGTATAAAAAACATTAATTAAACGAAGTGAAAAAGGAATAGTTCACAATAAAATCCGAGAACAATCCTTTCCATAAAAAAACATTAATTAAACGAGGTGGAAAACGAACCACTCACTCCAACGCTGAATTAAAAATTCACGCTGTTAAATCGAAAATAACTACTCACTCGATGCTGAATTATAAAATTCACGCACAGTTAAAATCCAAATTTCATATAAACAATATACTCAGCGGCGGATACCTCCGAACCTAATGTTAAAATATAAAAATATTTCAAACCAGATTGTAAAAGGACAGGCCGCTTAATATTTAACATTGAAAAAAGGTCATACGTCATGAAATCCAAAATAATACTAGATTAACATCCGTGTCGACTTTTTTTCCAGGCTCTCGGGCGTATTTTTAAAAGCCGTAGCCTAACCTTCTTGGTCGGGAAATTTCGATATTTTTATAAAATTTGGTTGAGATTTTTATTAATTTAGATGTTAAATTTCGAGATTTTGAGTATTTTAGAAGTTTTTGAGGGTACTAAATTTGTATTATTAAAATTTATAATTAAAATTTATAATGATGCCGAATCTATTTCCATTATCAAAAATAATATAATTGATTGACCGTCCTCACTTTCTACTTTCTTCTAGGTGAATAAACACTTCCTTCCAGGTGAATGCTCATCTTCGTTGGAGTTCATTGAATAAAAATAATTGCGATTTGAATAAAAATCCATTCTTCAGAGTCCAAACACTTTTGAATTATATCCTTAAATAAATAAAAATGTGATTTTATTATAATGAATTATAAAGTTTGAATTAAAATAATAATAAACAACCACCTTAAAAATGAGTACCCGTTTAGCTAATCTCAACCCATCATATGTCAGTAACAGGATGAGGTTTACAACTAATTTATTGTTTTTAATAGTACAATTGTCTTGGCCGTGGAGCCTCAGGATAGTTGTCCGAGCTATATAGAACTAAGTGGTTAACAGTCTATTGTGAAAAAAGATGCATCTGCACCAGAGTGGGCGACTCAACCACTCAAAACGACATTAAGATCCAACGTGTTGTCATGCATACAACTAATGTCAAGCTGTGCTGATGGTCCACAGAAGACCACGGTCCACCAGTCTCACTTTACTTACTCTGTCAGCGGCAAGTCAGAGGGCATGCTGTGAAGCATATAAGACTAGTACTAAGATTCATGGAATCTCATAATGCAGCTAAATAAAACTATTATCGTAGCAAGCTATGCTTGATTAGGACTGTTTTCTACACCAAATAATTAGTATAATTAGAGTATGTTTTAAGTCAAATTGGCAGTACAGATTTTTTCTAGAAGCTTTATCTTCTGCATTGTTCTAAAGTCATAACAAGCTCTGTTTCTCATGACAGTGGAAGATTTTAATGGGGAAATGCCTGGTATGAAGTGGGTGATGTCATTTGTCAGGGAAGAACATGGTTTTGAGTGCCAGGGTCTCTGTATTTGAAAGGGAACTCATGATTTCAGACCTTGCAAATAGTGGATGTCATTGGGATGGATGCCTGTTGAAGTTGGATTCAGTTAGATGTACTTCAAGCAGTATTTAGAGATTTAGGTTTTGTTTAAATGAATGGCCGATTTTATTGAGAAGAACCATGCTTTGTGTTTAGATGGTGGATTGTTTTGAGAAGAGGCATGTCGTCTGTTCTTGCACATGGTGTATTTCATTGGCATTGATTGCTGTCCGTACCTTTTGAATTTGGAGTCAGCTATTTGTGCTTCAAGCTGTATTTGAGGATTAAGGTTTTGTTTTAATGGTTAGTTGATTGTATTGAGATGACCTCATTGCACTGAAATACATGGCTGACCATCAAATTTGGATGATGGAGTCCTGAATCTAGTAGTATATTGAAATAACCCAAATTCTGTTCTGTTTGGAAATGATTGGCTATATGCAAGCAAGCCTTTGAATGGAAATCGAGCTTGTAGTTTCCATTCAATGTATATGATTGGGTTTCTGCTAATGATTTGAAGTGAACCCAATTCTTGCTTTTGCAGTGTCTATTGAGAGAAATATTTCTTTATGAAACTCTGGCTCTGCCTTATGGGTTCAAGGTTCATCAAGGCCTAATTCTTATATATATTTCCGAGGAGTCTAGCTCTTCTTTCAGATTTGATGTAATGGATTGAGATGAGCCATTTTCATTAAAGGTCGAGCCTACCCATCATGGTTATGGAAAATTTTAAATTCATGGACTCAAGCATAATGTTCTTCCGATTATGGAGATTGATGCAGCAGGACAGTACCAGGAAGTATATATGTACAAGGAAGTATATGAACCGATTACAGATTTTCCAAGCTTTCATTCATCCAGTATTGATTTTGTCTGCTGCATTCTTTACATGCTGTTTCACTCCAGCATCATCTTACTCCAGCACTCCTCTTCATTGCTACGATACTACACGGGTTTGTGAATCCTTTATCGCTCACAGTCTACAGGCTACTGAGACATTGATGACAGTGCAGTCACTTTTTGATGTTGCCTCTGCTGACATTACCTTTGATCAAAGCTTCAGTGGCAAGGATCAGTTTGTTTTTGTGAAAAAGAGTTGTTCCTGTTTCCCTTCTAGGAAGCAATACCTGAGTAGCACTACATATACTGTCGTAAAAAATGGTGGTCCTTTGGCACCGATGGTGGAAATGGCTTATGAAGGACTTGCACAGTTGCCTAATGCGTCAAGAATTGCGCATGTGGGGGCAGTGGTGAGTGTGGATCTCCTCTGTGGGTGCTCCAATAATGTATGGAATTATCTCTTGAGTTATGTTCTGCAAGATGAGGATACTCTCGCCTCACTTGCAAGTAGATTTGGAGTTAGCATGCAAGATATCGAGACAGTGAACAACATAACAGATCCAAATTTCATCGCTGTGGGGAAGGTTTATTACATACCCATGAACTCAGGTAAGAGAAAATCCTCTGTGGAGCTTTTGGCTTTCAGTTTGTTTGGATAGATCATGAATAAATGATTATTTTGAAATACGTGCTATTAAGTTTTTCCTTTCCTTCCTATATTTGCAAAATTTTCGGAGCAGCGCTTATTGGGCTATTATGTAAAAAAGGCCAATGGCCATATTCTCCCTCCTTACTGACTGACACAACTGTTTCTGTGAACAATTTCATGGAAACTCTTCGAGTTAATGTACACCTGCCAGGGTTTGAACCCGGGTCATTTGGCAAGTACCATTCACAACTCATTACTAGGTCACTATCCTGTGGGTAGATGATTACGTCTTGAAGTAACCAGTGGAACTTAAAAATTAAAGGGCAATGAAATCTCCTAGTACTTCGTTCTCTGTTGGAATATTTGATTTTTCCAAGAGGAGAATGTGCATCGAATGCATTCCATGTTCCTCATGCCAAAACATGTCTCCCTTTTCTGTTTTCCCTTACCTGGGTTTCCACTTCTTTGTCCATCTCAAAGTTTTCCACATTCTTCTCTTGCAGGGTTTATGGTAAGATATTACAATCATCTGGATCAATGACACAAGATCTTGGTACAATAGGCACCTTATTGGGTTCTGGAGATTCTTTCAAACTAGTGTGAATGGGAATAGACAGTGTCTATTTCCAAAATAATGGTGTTCATGATCCTTAAACTGGTTTTGGTATCCCATTTATGTTCTCACTTCTGTTCTCTTTCTTCAAGCACCTTCTACCATGATTACTTTACGGTTCTGCATCTTATCCCTCTTTTTGGGGACCGTCTATTTGTGGCTGTTTTCTTGCTATGCATTTTTAATCTCTTGGTGTCAAGTAACAAATCTTCGTCTTACAATATGCATTTTGTGACTTTGTCTATGAAGGTCACATAAGTCATAGCTATTAGTCCTAAATTTTAATAGAGAAGGATACGTGGAGTTTGACTATATTTTGCATTGCGATCCCTAAATGTAGTTCATATGTCACAGCATAGGACTAAAGCTTTCCCAATCTGGAAGCAGATTCTATGCTGGGAGTCCTTGGGTAATGTCATAGCATCCCTTCCACCTGATGTTTCTGGATGTTGAGCGGATGGCTTGTGAAGAGTTTCACTATGGTGGTATTGTCTTCTTTGTATAGACTACGGAGTTACTTTTGTTGATCCTTGACAGAAGCTACTTAGTAGATGTTGCACAAGCACTTTACTGAGTTTCGAGTTTTACCAACATAACTGTTTGAACTTTGAACCCAAGGAGTAGCTGGCTGCATTCGCTAAAGTCCTGTGAAAATGGGAAATGTTTTTGTTCCCAAACCCATATCTGCTACCTTTTGAAGTGTATTGCTTATGAAGGTGTCAAAATTGTCCCAACTTCACAATATTAGTATGAAAAGTTAGTGCTGCTATAAGATGATGTTATAATGTCTGATTTCACAGTGGTTTTGACTGATTGCCATTTATCCCGCAGTTCCTGGAGTTCCATACCAGAGGGAAAAACAATTGGCTCCTGCACCATCTCCAGTTGTGGCTATACTGAAAGGTATCCCTAGCTTGTGTTCAGAAATTATTGTTCCAAAAATGCCATTTTAAAATATACTTCTAGGCAGACATGACAAGGTTTTCTAGACTGAAATATTACTGTAATGATGCATCTTTTATTATATGTTGTGTTAGTAGAGATGATGGGATTTGTTTAGGTGTTGGTGGGTGGTAGAAACAAACTTTTTGTCTTGAATTCATTTCATGCACACATCAGAAAATTGAGTCCACAACAGCAGAAATTTTAAACTGGCAATAGAGAGTGAACCACTAGGATGCATGTGTATTCTGAAAGATAGGCAAGTCAGTTACATAGCCTCAATGAGAGTGACTGCACGTATCATGTTTCCCAATATTTACTTCTTAATTATGATGTAGTTAGTTTTAAGTCATAACAACATATCTTCGTAAGTTATACTTCTTTACTAGAAAAAGTTCCTAACTTTAAACTCCCAAGTTAAAGTGTGTGGCCATTAATAAATATCTACTTTATCACCCTTCCTTAATGGTCATCCTAGACACAACTCCAAGTTCATGTCCAAGTCCAAGTTCATGTGACCATTAATAAATATCTTTAGCACCTTTCCTTAATGGTCATCCTAGACACAACTCCAAGTTCATGTTCAAGTCCAAGATCGAGAACACTTGGTGAACAACCTGTATGGTAAAGACTTGCAGTGTATACCAGAAGAGAGGAGAGCCATCTCTGCCAAGTCTAGAAAGGATTAGACAGCTAAAAATGGCAGGAACTTATAATGAATAATAAGTCAAGGAAGACCCTAAAACCAGGTTTACTCAATTGGAGTAAAGTATTGTTTGTTTTTGATGATTTGATTGAGATGGTAACACATATTTTGTTAACAAGGAATAATGAGTGACATCCAATTGAGTTTGAGCATGCAGAAGAAAGAGCAGACCAAGAAAGTTCCAAAGGTGAGAGAAGCCTAGGGACTCGGGTAATAGCAACTCTTTTCCTTCAGCTGCTGGTACTCCATTCAAGGGTGAAGCAAGCTTTAAATACCATTTGATGATGTTCAAGTTGATGCTGAAAGGCTCAAAATTTGGTTGAAACAGTTAGAGGTGTATTTTAGCACGGATAGCATAAAAGAAACATAACAGATTTCTTTTGCCCATTTAAAATTTCCAGACAGACTTTGCTATGGTGGGAGAACTAAGTGGATGCTTTATGGTTGGACAATAAGCTCATGGCCGATCTCTTGCTGCCGTAAAACCTAGGTTGCCTAGTGGGGATTTTCACTAGGCCTGCTAGATTTTGTGGTAACAGGTCCAACTGGTCTTTTTTGACTAGGAGTCTTCCTTTATTTGTTGCAAACCTTTGAGAGGGAATCCTTTCTTTATTCAACATTTTGCTACTTTGGCACCATTTTCTTCCCCTTTCTATTATTTTGATTAACTTTTTAGTCCCTCTTTCTTTTGATAAGCATTCAACTCTAGGTTTTTAAGGGCGGGCCTTTTATTGAAGTATTGCACATTTCTTTCTTTCATTTTCTTTTCTATTTATCTCTCAACCTAGTATTTTGGCTTGACTAAGGTTTGCATGATTTTTTCTTTTATTCATTCTGACCTTTTATGGTGATATTTGACAAGCTATTCATAAATTGGGGAATGCAAAATTTATATGGGTGAGATGAAATATAAGGGGAATTATATAAAGTATTAAGCATGAAGGTGATAGATTACACGACCTACATTGATCCCTTGTAGTACCTAGGGGCCTAGGCCAAGACACACTTACCTAAGAACAATTATGCCTCCCTATGGTTAGATGAGACAAAAAGGTAAGAGTTTTACTTAGTTATAAACTTATACACCATTCTAAGCTAGGAAGCCACACATGGAATCATACTGGAAGAAATCATCATGGATTAAAGTCTGTTAACACATATGAAATGAAGTGCTTAGGGAGCATGAATTGATATACCACTGCAGAGTGAATTTGAAGCACACGTGTATGATGGAATGTAAGAGAGAAGTAGGTGTGGATTTGAGATACTAGAATAAAAACCTCGTACATGTTGATTTTCTAGGGCACGTGCTAGAATTAAGTTTTTCTTCACCTGATAACGACTTTAGTGATAAATTAAACCTTTGTTTCACATAGCATTAAATTCAATATCATTTACGCAGCTATACAGAAGAAAAACATCAACTAATCATGAAAGAGAAGTAAATTAACCATGAAACAAAGAGATGAGACACATAAATTAGGCACACAACCAGGGCAAAACCCAAAGGGGGAAAACCTAGAAAAGTTCTTCGTTATGAGAGAGAGAGAGAGAGAGTTTCCAGATTCATCTATACATCATAAATAACAATAGCAGAATAATAACCAAACTAGTAACCAAAATCATGATGAAGTGGCATGTAAAAAATTCAAGTCCCTGAAATTTCAGCCCTCCCTAGAATTTCGGACTCCTCCTAAAATTTTGGCCGTCTTGTAATTTTGTTGGACCAGAGATGCATGAGACCAAATTGATGTGTCCAAATGAGGAGAAATGATCTCCTTTATATAGCCTTCAAGTGGGGGTCGAATGGGTGCCACTTAGGGGCCCAACCGACCTAATAAATTTGGAGGCAAATTTAAAAATTCAAATTTCCATTTATTTTTCAAGATGAAAATACCGACCATGGCTACCATATTTTTCAACACTCCCTCTTAGCCAGGGAGGTACTTTTCATTCTCTCTCAAGATCAATCTTCCCGACCAATCATAGGTCTCACAGCCATAGTATTAAAAACCAGAACTGGTGATTGGACAGATCCACCTATCAAACCGGGTTTCAAACCGGAATCGGTCAAACCGGGACTGGTTTGATCTCAATGAACCAATCTTTAAAAAAATACATGAAATAATTATTGTTTAATGAAAAAAACTACTTTTAAGATTTCAAACCTTGATTCTAAACCAATAGAGACAAAATATGCAAAGTTTTCTCATCTATATACCATGTAAAGGTGAATATATCAAAATGGCACTGAGTGCAATACATATCAACAATAAAATACACAATCAATTAGGCTCTAAATGGCCTCTAGAGTCCAAAAACGTTGCTACAAGCTATGGGGCCACTGACCTACTACAATTCTACATATCAGTGATCTGTGAAAATTCCTTCAACCCAAGAATTCCTTTTGTAGCACTGATGATATTTCTCGTACTTGTTAGATTTACATAAATAAGTTATTTGTAGTTTCCTATGGCAAACATCGAAATACATACACTACAGCCTACACCAATTAAATTATATGCCGAAACAAGAAATTGAACAATAGAGAAAGATACAGGCAAATGACATAGTTATTTTTGGTCAAACGTCCCCGGAAAAACCCAATGCGGGAAAACCAGTGCAACAGGTCTGAGAGTTTTTATTATTAAGTTGAAGTATCTCTGAATACAACTACAGGACGCTTTCCTGGCAATCTAGCTACAGAGAAAATCACTTAACAAAAGAAACTGGTGAGATTACCTCACTCTACACTGCAAGTCCCAACTAATCCAGTAGCTAAAATGTGAGTTCCCTGACTACTTATGCGCTACCCCTGTGTGGGCCCTGCGTCAGCCTCAAAGGCTTTGTTTCAGCTCAACTAAGAATCGATCTGCCTTCAGAAGCCTTTTCCAGCCCTCCCGGCTAAAAAACGTCAGCTTCCTCAACAAACTCGGACTTCTGTGCTGCTCTGTGTGGGGCCTGCGTGAGCCCTTCCAGGCTCTGCGTCACCCTCTCTGCCCTCTGCGCTGCCTCCTTTGTGTGTCTCTCTGCCCTTTGCGCTGCCTCCTCTGCGTGTCTCTTTGCCCCTTTGTTGAGTATCCTTGGCTTCAGAGAAGATCCTCTAGCCAAAACTCCCTCTGCCCCTCTTTGCAAAAGCTCACTTTGAATTTCTCTTTCGGCAACTTCTCTCCTTTAGAAATTTGATCTCCTGAACTCTTTATGTGTCTTCCAAATGACCCTCAAGCTTCCTTAAATAATCTTCTCGTTGACATTCAACGGCCCAGATTAGAAGCTAATCAATGGATAAGATCATTTTTGCTTGATCCTCGTATTTTTCTAGAAGTTATACCCACAGTTAGATTAATACCCATTAATTATTTTATTTTCCTAAGTTTAGACTTAGAATCCTATTAAAAATAATTAATTATTTTAATAAAATTGTCTCCGGGTGGAATTTCCCAAAACGCTTTCTGGGTTCTTTGGAATACATGTGCCCAAGCTTCCATGCAAAATTTGAGACTTAGAGCACATCCGATGCTACCAGAAATCAACACGCCCTCTTAGCGAGGAATGTGCTCTAGAAATGCTTCCCACTGAAGCATCACCCTGACTTCATAACATCGTCCTTTGCACTTCTGATGTCTGACATGTTGTCCACCAACTACTACACAAATGCTGCATTTGTACTGCTGCTGACCCTGCCACTGTCAACACTGCATCCATGCTGCTGCTGGCACTGCCACTGCCATCTGCCTCTGCATTGCAAACTGCTGCTGCTATTGCATCAACAACGGAAAAACATCCCAAATCACTGAACAAGTGTTCAACATAGATGCATCTCGATGATGAAGGTTTGACTACTTCTAGTTCCATGTTGTCCCTCTGAAGCTACTGCGCTGCGGCTGCTACTGCATTGTGCCTCCCTGCACTGCTGCAACTCTGCACTACATTGCTCAGATTTGGCGTTCTAGCCACTGCATCTGTCGCTCCAACACTCCTCTGCATCATTTGACACTTGGTCTATCATGCTACTACTGATCTGGGCTCCCATAGCAAGGAATTGATCCGAGAGGTGGTCTCCTTAAGGATCCTGCCCATCTGTAGCTCTTTCGAACTACAACTCCAAATTAGCCCACCTCCCTCCTGGATTTATCTCAGTTGTCATGGCGAACTCCTCCTCGATCTTCGTGGGTGCAACCTTCAAATTGTGCTTCTTATCTTTGTCCTTCTTTCTCAGATGACACTGTGTTGCGTAGTGATCCATCTCACCACACCTGAAGCATTTTATCTTCGAGATGTCCTTCTTCCACCTCCACTGCTCCTTTTGCCCCTTCGATGCGAGGGTTGCATTTTCATCCTCCTCTTTGGGCTTCGACCCACTGCTGCTGCTTCCGTCAAGTTTACACTTGACCAAGTCTCTCTTCAGCTCCTCTTGCTTGAGAGTTGCCCACATCTCATTCCAATTCGGCAAAGTCGCCTTGCCTAGGATACTCCGCGGAGTCCGAACAAAGACTTTCCACTCATCTGAGACAGAATTGAGGGCTAGTCTAACCAACTCGGAATCTTGAGGTGTAGACCCCACAACTGATAACTCATCTCGGGTCTCCTGAAGCTTCATGAGGAACGAATCTATGCGCTCCCCCTTTTGCATCTATGTAGTTCTCAATTTTTGCTCTAAGTACATCTTCCACTGCTTGGAAGATCCCTGATACAACGTAGACAACACATCCCACATCTCCTTAATAGTCCCTTTGCTAGCGATGTGACAGACTACATGATCCTTCACTCCGTCAAGGATCATTCTCTTTGTCTTTCCCAAGTATCTGATGCTACGCGTACGGGGGACAGTACGTGGCCAGCGACTATCAGTTTTGGTTGACAGTGGGGCAACCCGCAACTTCATCGATGCATAGATGGTTGAGCAGAGAGGTATATAGACAGAGAGCTTCGATGGGTTTTCAGTCTTGGTCCCAGGAGATCAGACCATGACGTGTGCTCGTTATGTTCCTGAGCTTTCAGTGACGATGGGCACCTACACACTGACTGACCACTTTTTCGTGGTCGATATTCCGGACAGCAACATGATACTGCGTGTTCAGTGGCTTATCACTCTAGGGAAGGTTACGACGGATTGGAAGACCCTAAAGATGGAGTGGGATGATGAGAAGACAGGGAGGCATGAGAAGATACGAGGACAACGCACATATCCGCCTCAGGCTGTTTCGGCTCATCGGATGGAGGCAGTCTTCCGGAAGGGAGAAATAGAGTGGGCAGTAGAGCTGCATGCATCAGAGGCAGGGACTACAGGGCAAACGGTACATCCAGAGATACAGTCCATCTTTGACCAGTATGCCATAGTGTTTGGGGAGATTCCACTAGGACAACCACCGGATCAGGGGTTTGAGCACACATTGAGCTTGAGTAGGGCATACAGGAAGTGATTACCACCCCCTATAGGCACCCCAAGGCCTATCAGGATGAGATTGAGCGGGCTATCCAGGAGTTGCTGGCTCTTGGGCACATTCGACCAAGCACGAGTCCTTTTGCTTCTTCTGTGGTGTTGGTGAAGAAGAAGGACGGTACATTGAGGATGTGCATTGACTACAGGGCCCTGAACAAGAAGACCCTGAAGAACAGGTACCCCATACCCAGGATCGATGAGTTGATGGACGAGTTGAGAGGAGCACGGTTCTTCTCAAAGATTGATTTGAGATCTAGGTACCATCAGATTCGTGTGAGGGAGCAGGATATTCCCAAGATCGCCTTCAGGTGTCACTATGGGCACTTTGAGTTCTTGGTGATGCCCTTTGGGCTAACCAACGCCCCCGCCACATTTCAGTCCTGCATGAATCACATCTTCCGCAGTCACTTAAGGAAGTTTGTGTTGGTATTCTTTGATGATATTCTCATTTACAGCAGGACTTGGGAGGAGCATCTTCAACACATTGAGACAGTATTGCGTGTCTTACAAGAGCAGCAGTTCTATGCAAAACTCTCCAAGTGTGAGTTTGGGTTGACGGGGATGTTGTATCTGGGACACATCATAGGGGTGGACAGAGTGAGAGTCCACGAGGAGAAGATCAGGGCCATCAGAGACTGGCCAAAGCCGAGAAACATGACAGAACTCTGAGGATTCATTGGCATTTGTACTTACTACTGGAAGTTCATCAAGAGTTTCTCCCAGCTTGCTGCACCCCTGACAGATTTGACGAGGAAGGGGGCTTTCAGTTGGTCGGATACAGCGCAGCGAGCCTTTGACAGGCTCAAGGAGGTTATGAGCAGCTGCCCAGTGCTTGCATTGCCAGATTTCACGCAGCCATTCGTTTTGGAGTGTGACGCGTCGGGAGAGGGGATCAGCGCAGTATTGATGCAAGGAGGTCACCCTATAGCCTATGAGAGCCGGAAGCTCCTTCCGCACGAGAGGTTGTATCCCATATACGACAAGGAGATGCTGGCCATCATGCATGCATTGGCCAAGTTCTGGCAGTATTTGGTAGGTAACAGGTTCAGGGTGAGGACTGATCACAACAACCTCAGATTCTTTTTGGAGCAGAAGCAGCTACAGGAGAGGCAGCAGAAGTGGATCAGTAAGATCCAAGCATATGACTTTGACATTGAGTATGTCAAGGGTAAGAACAACGTGGTAGTAAATGCCCTTTCATGTAGACCAGCCACGTTGTCTCTTATGAGCTTAGATACAAACTAGAGGGCTCGACTCTTAATAGAGTACTCCAAGGACAGGTTTGCATGTGAGGTCCTGGATGGGCAGTTGGCAGATGACAGGTATAGGGTGGTTGATGAGATCATCTATTACAGGGACCAGATCTTCTTGACTGAGGGGTCTCAGCTCAAGAAGAAGATACTACAGACATCACATGATTCACCATTGGTAGGCCATCAGGGGTTTACCAAAACCTACAGGGCCATCAGAGAGAGGTTCTCATGGAAGGGCCTCAAGGAGGACGTACTCCAACATATCTGGGAGTGCGATGTTTGCCAGAGGAACAAGGGAGAGATGAGCCATCCTGCGGGATTATTGCAGCCTCTTCCCATTCCAGAGGGGAAGTGGGAGAGTATTTCGATGCACTTCATCACAGGGTTGCCCATGGTGCAGGGCAAGGATTGTATCTTTGTCGTCGTTGATTGACTGACGAAGTACGCACATTTTTTTGCCATATTTGCACACTATACAGCAGCACAGGTGGCCGAGTTGTTCTTCAGAGAGATCTTCAGGCTACATGGTCTTTCTAAGACCATCGTCAGTGATAGGGACAACCGTTTCATGGGCGGGTTTTGGTAGGAGCTTTTCCGGTTGGTGGGGACGGAGTTGACACCGAGTACCAGTTATCACCCACAGACGGACGGGCAGACAGAGATAGTTAACAAGTGGCTGGAGGGCTACTTGCATAACTATGTCAGTGGGCAGCAGCGAGTGTGGCTGAAGTGGCTGCATCTGGGGGAGTACTGCTACAACACTTCACATCACATGTCCATTGGTATGTCGCTATTCTATGCCTTCTATGGGTATCATCCTTTATCTTTTTTTGACGTGATGTTTGGTGACAGCAAGGCTCCTAGAGCCAAGATTTGGATCTAAGAGAGTCAGGATATCCTCCGAGCTCTCAAGGATAACATGGCTACAGCGCAGAACCAGCAGAAGCTGTATGCCGACAGAGGTCGGGTGGAGAGACAGTTCGAGGTAGGGGACATGGTCTACCTACGATTACAACCATATCGACAGTCGTCATTGACGCTGAAGGGGGCTGAGAAGCTCAAACCCCGCTTTTATGGGCCATACAGGGTGATACGCACTGTGCAAGATTGGACAGGTTGCATATGAGTTGGAGCTGCCCCAACGCAGTAAGATTCATAATGTTTTTCATGTATCATGCCTGAAGAAGGCATTAGGGCAGCAGGTGACAGTGACAGATGAGCTACCACCCATGGATGATGAGGGGTATTTGGTGTTGTAGCCGGAGGCTATCATTGATACCAGGGGGAGGCAGTTGCGGAGCAGGATGGTCTGGGAATTCTTGGTGAGGTGGAAGAATTTGCCGGATGAGGATGCCACTTGGGAGAGTGAGAAAATCTTGCAACATCCATCACTTCAGTTGCTTGAGGACAAGCAACATTTTGTCGGGGGAGACTGTAATATTCCTAATTAGCCATGGCTAATTGGGATATTCGATTTTGCTCAATTTTTGCCTTCTATAGTTATTTATAACTAAAAAGGTGAGGAAGGAGGACATAACTCACTTTTAGAATAAAAAATCACTTCCTAGTAGCACAATGTTGTGACTTCAAGGGGAGCCAAGGGGGCCAAAGGGGGATGCAGAGATGGAGCCCACGCAAACACTTGGAGGGACTATGCAGAAGGAAAGAAACACGTAACAAGAGGGGAATTACGTTGGAGGAGGTGAGCCTTGGGATTGAGAGAGACAAAGGCTATAAAAGAGAGAAAAGCCCCCTCATTTTGATCATTCAGTTATGAGCATTTGTGATAGTCATTTCGACTTAGAGCACGCTGGCTATTTAGCTAGTCTGCAGCACTGTTTAGTGCATTGAGTGTCTCCGTTCGGAGATCCTCACCCTTAGCCCCGGGGGACTTCGAGTGCCTGCTCAGGCAAGGTATTTCCGTTGGTATTTCAACAGTAGTTTCATCAACATTTCAGCATCAGTTTCATCAACGTTTTGGAGGACTGCGCAGCACTGAGAGGGGTGACACAGTTCTTTCTGGCAGGAGCTCTAGGTTATGGGTTTGCAGTAGGATTTGTGCTGAGAGATAGAGCAAGGGATCATCCCTTGCATATTGGAGAGTTTTGGCAGAGGTTTCAGGCAGATTTCTGGAGGGTTTCATTTAGTGGCAGCGCAGATCATTGAGGGACTGCGCAGAACCCCAAGGGGGTGATTTTCAGGGGTTGGCCATTTCAGAAAAGCTTTCTGGGTTTTTATAGGTTTCTTGAGTAGAGTCCGATTCTAGCTTTTTCAGCACTTTCTGAGGAGGGGAGAAACCCAAATCCTCATTTGATTTCTAGCAGCAGCAGCAGCAGCAGCACGACAGTTCTCCAGCAGCTTGGACGCAGTTTCAGAGAGGGGCCATTCCTTTGCTATTCTGAGTGTATTTCTTCACTTGCCTTGTGCAAGTCGAGGTGCCATCTTTCTGATAACCTCCTGTACACATTCTATTACTCAGTATAATAAAATGGCTTAGCATTTCTCTCTGCATTTCTTGAGTATCTGCTTATGATTATATTGTTATATGTTGCACCATTGTTATTTGCATCTCTTGAGCATTCTCGGCTATTATACCACTTGCGTGTTTTCTCCTATACTCTTAGACAGAGTCTGGAAAGGGCCAGGTAGCCTCCGGATCTCGTCTTTTTTTCAGAGGCGACATATCTAGTAAATGCCCTCCTAGTCCATCTCTGGTTGGAGTTTGCTTGTGTTTGAGGAATATTCCTGATAAGGGATATTACAAGGTACCAGGCCTTGGTAGCACAGGTTGAAGAACCCTCTAGTTTTCAGGAAGCCATTCATTACCACGTTTGGGTGGATGCCATGGTAGAAGAGTATAGTTCTATCACGACGAATGATGTCTGGGAAGTAGTACCTAGACCAGAGGATAGATCAATTGTGGGATCAAGGTGGATCTACAAAATCAAGTATGTTGCAGATGGCAGTATAGAGAAGTACAAGCCTAGGTTCGTGGCAAAGGAGTACGCACAAAAAGAAGGAATAGACTATGAAAAGACCTTTGCCCCAGTAGCCCGATATACCTCTATCAGATTCGTTATATCCCTAGCAACTCAAATGGGATGGGAGATTCACCAGATGGCTGTCAAGACAACATTCTTGAACGGGGTGATAGAAGAAGAGGTGTATATAGAACAACCCGAAGGCTTCGAAACTCATGAAAAGGGAAGTCATGTATGTAGATTTAAGAAATCCCTGTATGGGCTCAAGCAGGCACCCAGAGCATGGTATGGTCGGATTGATAGTTACTTGCAACAGTTAGGATTCGTCAAGAGTGAGGCTGATCCCAATCTCTACTATTTAATGGTAGAGAATGAGACACTTATTCTTGTATTATGTGTGGATGACTTGTTTCTAACAGGGTCATTGAGGCTCATACAGGAATGTAAGAAGAATCTCGAAGCAGAATTCAACATGAAGGATATGGGGTTGATGCAATATTTTCTAGGATTGGAAGTTTGGCAGAAGAATGGGGAGATCTTCCTTGGGCAACTAAGATATGCTACAGAGATTCTGAAGAGATTCAAAATGCAGGATTGTCGACCCATGGTTACACCCATGATCACTAACTAGAAGAGAATACATGCATCAGGAGACAAGGAGGTGGACCCCACCTTGTACAGATAGCTCATTGGGTCGCTCATGTATCTGGTCAACATTAGGCCAGACATTTGCTTCATTGTCAACACCCTTAGTCAGTGCATTGTGGAACCAAAAAGGATGCATTGGGCAGCAGCTAGGCATATTCTTAGGTATGTGCGTAGAACAGTTGGATATGGGTTGAAATACTCCCGAGGAGATGACGTCAGATTGGATGGATTCACAAATGTAGATTGGGCAGGTAGTTCAGTAGACCGGAAAAGTACCTCTGGGTACTGCTTTAGTGTTGGATCAGGAATGATCTCTTGGTGCAGTAGGAAACAGAAGTTGGTAGCTCTGAGCTCAGCAGAAGCTGAATATATGGCAGCAAGCACAACTACGTGTGAAGCTATATGGCTTAGAAAACTGCTTGTGAGTTTGTTCAGAAAAAGGATGGAAGTGACCAGGATTTACTGCGATAATCAGAGTTGTATCAAACTCTCTGAGAATCCAGTATTTCATGATCGGTCAAAACATATTGATATCAGATGTCACTTTATCAGAGACTGTGTTCAGCGTGGGGTAGTACAACTGCAGTATGTCCCCACAGGAGATTAGGTAGTAGACGTACTCACAAAGGCTCTAGGAAGAGCTAAGTTCATTCAGTTCAGAGAGCAGATGGGTATGGTAGAGAATCTGTTTCAGTAGCAGAAACAGGTGATTTCTCAGTTACAATGATAGGAAATGAGAGGGAGTTGCAGTACAGATGCAGTGTTGGCAGTGGCAGGGTTAGCAACAGTGTAGATGCAACATTTGCGCAGTGGTTGATGGGCAGTGATGTTAGACATCAGTAGCGTAGAGGGAGATGTTACAAACAGGGTGATGCTTCGGCTGGTTGCATTGCTAGAGCACATTCCTCGCTAAGAGGGAGTGTTGATTTCTGGTAGCATCAGATGTGCTCTAAGTCTCAAATTTTGTGGCCAGGCTTAGACACATGTATTCCACAATACCCAGAAATCGTTTTGGGAAATTCCACCCAGATATAGTTTTATTAAAATAATTAATTATTTTTAATGAGTGCCTAAGTCTAATAGGAAATTAAAATAATTAAAGGGTATTAATCTAACTGTTGGTGAAACTTGTAGAAGAAGACGGGGATCAAGTCAATATGATCTAAGCCATTGATTAGAATCTAATCTGGGCTGTTGAATACTCAGCTGGAGGATTATAAGAAGAACTTCAATGGGTATTTGGAAAACACACCAGGTAGATATTCAGTTACTCGAGTAAAATCGATTTCCTCATTGGTCGAAGTTCGACAAGAGGAAATCGATTTAGAGGGAGAGTTGCAAGTGAGGAGGAGAGAGGGTATCAACAGTAATCGAGAGGCAGGAGTAGAAGAAGTAAAGCAGAGAAGAGAACGCAGAAGTTGTGACGCAGAGCGACAACGCAGACGCTGAGACGCTGGGACTACGTAGTCCCTATGCAAAAGCTGGGATGCTGGGATTGCGCAGTCCCTACGCAGAAGCTGACACAGTGTGACAAAGGGGGCAGGAGGTCCTCTCCCAGATCAGAATCTCGTCAAGGAGTGTGAGAAAGTTGTCTGTAAAATTCTCACAGAGATATCTTTTCTATTCTACTAGTTGCATCTTGTACATGAGATTTTTGCTGAAGATTAATAAAGAAACCCTCCTCTGCTGCATCGATTTTCCCACACTGGGTTTTTCCGGGGACGATTTTCCAAAAATAATTGTCATTGTGTTCATCCTTGCGCTAGTATTTTTCTTTGCATTTACTTTCCGCAGTGTTTTAATTGTGAAGGCTGCAGTAAAATTTATTTTGATATTTGCTGTAGAAACATCGTGAATAACTTATTTCTAAATTAATAAGTACAATAAATAATATCAGTCACTTCTGTTGGATTTCTATTTTGAAATTTTCACATCTGATGGCTACAAGAGGTTGCTGGCTACTGGATGAGGACCAATCTTGGAGAAAATTTTTCTCCTATGGATACTACCCACAAGTGGTGGGTGATAGGGCCAATAACAAGTTATCACTTAGATCATAAGCCAAGAAGCACAATAGATGACAATAGAAACAAACTCAAAATGAGATTGCTAATAGTGATTAAAAATGAAAGCTAGATACAGAATGCAATGATGCAATTTCAATGCACAATGCAAGAGGAAAATGTTGATTTGGGGTAGCATCGGATGTGCTCTAGCCACGAAAATTGGTGGAGAGTCTAAAGCACATGAGATCTCCAATACCCAGAAATGGTTTGGGCAGAATCTAACCAGTTTGGGAAATATTAAAATAATTAATATTTTTAATGGAGTCCCTAAGTCTAAACTTAGGGAAAATAAAATATTAATGTAAATTAATATAAAATTGAGTTAGAATGGTCCAAAAGTCATGGATGAAGCCAGGTCTAATCTTAGCCATTGATTAGGGACTTAATCTCGGCTGTTGAATTGTCAACGAGAAAAGTATAAGAGGAGGCTTGAGGGTCACTTGAAGAACACACCGAGTTGATCAAGAATTCGATTTTCTGGGGCAGGGCTTGCTGAGGAAATCGAAGGAGTGATTAGAGTTGCAGCTAAGGGGCAGTGAATGCAGTGTAAAAGAGGCAAGGATAGTACCAAAAGCATCAGCGCAGAAGCCATGAGAGGGTTGATGCAGAGCCAGCCAGTGGCCATGTAGAGGCATCCCGGAGCTGTGCAGAGCCTGAGGAGGGCCAGCGTGGGAGACACAGAGGCTCCAGAGGCTGACGCAGAGCCCCGAGAGGCTGACGTTGGGCCAGAAAGGCTGATGTTGGGCTGACGCTGAGCCAGAGAGGTTGACATAGACCGTAGAGGCTGATGTTGGGAGATTTCGTGGGGCAGATTGGAGCTGATATCTGTCTCCGACTGAGTGGTACTACTGCCGAGGGAATTCTCTTTTAGGTGAGCCATTTCTGGCACCCAGATTGTATTCTGAAACTGCTTAATAATAAAACCCTCAGATAGCTGCACTGGTTTTCCTGCATTGGGTTTTTCTGGGGACATTGATCCAAAAATAACGGTGTCACTTGTGTGCTTGTTTTTCCTTCAGCTGATGATCTGTATGTGTTGAGACTGTACTTGTATTTATTTCAGTGTTTACATGGTAAGTAACTTGTTAATTAACAAAACAAGTAGGAAGAAATAAATCAGGAAGTACAGGAAGGATTTCTAACAGTTAGACTTAGAAATTCCAACAAAGAACCAAGGCAAGACTTATATGACCAATTCACCAATAGATTTCTCACAATGTTATCACTATGAAAATGCGCTAGATCTAAAGAAATTAGACCAACAAGCTATTAATGTTAGATCAGTCCCAAAGCTCTTCTTGACCAATTCACCAATAGATTTCTCACAATGTTATCACTATGAAAATGCGCTAGATCTAAAGAAATTAGACCAACAAGCTATTAATGCTAGATCAGTCCCAAAACTCTTCTTGTAACTCAACCAATTCAATGTCTATTTAGCCCTTTAATCAAGATGATGGTTCTTTAGTATATTAGGCAGCACTTATTTAGATGAATTTTTAAGAGCAGGATGCCAACAATTACACTGCTGTAGCAATTATATCAGGTTGTTGCAAATTCATATCATACTTCAGAAATGTGTAGGACAACCAACATAAATCAACCAGATTGATGAATTAAACCCTTATAATCAATGTGTGATGTCTTATATTAGTTATTTTCTTGTTATTTAGTTGATTAGGCTTGTGATTTGATATATATGCCACTGAATAGATTAGCTTCAGATCTGATTTAATTTATGCATCTAGTGAAATAGAAGATAGGGAAGAAACCAAACCCTTAAGGCCTCTATGCCTTTGGCCAGAGGTTGATTTAGCTAGTCAAGGCACCAATGAGGCTAGTTTTGGCCTTGAGTGCACTTTGCGAGCTTCCCAACATCTGCAATCACAAATGCAAGTCTGAAATATGATAGAACAACAACCAAAGATCCCACAACCAAGACATGATGAGCCTCCTAGGCTAGCGGTTAGGTCCAAGGGGTTGAATGATGAATTAAATAAACCTTTGTCCCTTGAAACCAATGTTGAAAATATCAGTATCGGCAAAATATCAGTGAGGGTCCTAAAAACATCTTTTCGGCAATATCAATGAAAATATCTGCGAAATATCAGAAAATATCGACAAACATAAAAAATGTATAATATATTCATTTTTCTTTTCTAGATTTTTAAACATATAAAGCAATAAAAACATGAAATAAACACATTGGCACATACATATGAAGAAAGCACTGATATAGATGATGTAAAGTAAAAATGATATATCTAGTGGATGTAAAATAAAAATGATACATCAAAGGCGATACCAAATCTCGCTGATCCCTGATAATTGTCTAATCAAGGACTCAAATGTGGAGAACCAGTGCGAAATAACATCACATATATAAAAGTATCTCATTATCATGTGTTATATGTAGCAAAACAAATAAAACTAGCAGCTAGCTATCTGAGATCAGTGCCCTCTCCCTCTTTTACGGGAAAACATGATGGGTTGTTTGCCAGGCTTGCCCCTAACAGTAGAAGGCCCTGACCCTGCACCTAATCATTAATGTCAAATAATGACTACTGGGTATGGAGTTGTTCTCTCCTATATTTGCAGCAGATGGTGTTGACGTTGACGCTCCCACAATCTCCTCCTCCTCCTCCTCTTGTTGCCCCTGTACTAATGGTTCCTCCTCTAACCATGTAGGTGACTCCTCCAAGATGGGCACCTTAGACTCCACCCTCCACTGAGACAATACATCAATATTGTTTAAGGAAATGGCATCTGGATCCATTGGTTTCTCTATTTGCTTCACTCAAAGTCAGAGATTGTAATGCACATACACTAAATCATTGAGGCATGAGAACTCCAACTTGTAAGAGTGTAAAAAAAAATAATGAGTCTTGACTCTTGACACTTGAGGGTCATAAATTAAAATTAAAATAAATGTAATTGCTCAACTGAAAGCTGAAGCTCAAAGTTATACTTGTTGCGCTTTTTTGAGTGTATTTTCTCAAATACACTCCAATTGTGCTCACACCTTGAAGAGCTGCAGGTTTGACTCAGGATTCTTATGGCCATTTTTTTGCAAATTTGGTGCCCTTACACCATAGTTTCGATACCAAATATCTACAACAAATAAAGAAAGAAAAAAGTTAAAAGTTAAAACCTAATTAAACTTTCAAATAAAACATAATTGAATTTAAAAAATCTAGAATTATAAATAAGTAAATTCTAAATTGAAAATTCTAATGAGTCATGAATTATCATTTTCGTGGCATGAAGAGGGTCCTTTCCCGAATAGCATCATCAAAGCCAAATAGGTTAACACAATCCTGATAAAACTATATCTCGCGATTGATTTTGCTAAGAAGCTCGGGATCAAGTACCATCTTATGAATACAAGGATGGAGCCATTCCATCACCTCGCCATCAAAATCAAAGCTACATTTGTATAGAAATGCGGGGTTGAGGAAGAGTGTTGTTGCATGAATGGGTCAATCGAGCATCCCTGTCCACTGACTATCAATCGCATCCCATAACGTCATCTGTCTATTAAGCCCAATAGAACCCTTGCCTGCATAATAAGCACGAATGGCTTCCTTGGCCCTATCCATGGCCTCATACAAATAATCCATTGTAGGCTTCTCCCCATCTACTAATCTCAGAACCTTTACTATAGTTTCATTAAATAAGCACACTTCTTCTACTCCTTGCCAAAATGTGTCAATGTACACCATTTTTGCAATGGTTCTCCCATCTTGTCTCCTTCTGTATTTACTACCATGCTAGTCATCAGAAACAAACATTCTCTGATTGATTGCATGGCTCTCCCATCCTGTTCTCCTGCGGTATAAAGTTGGTGGCAAAATGTGTGATTACATGACGCCACAACTCCTTGTTTCTAGTGTATCTCCTCATGAGGCTAAGAACAAAAGCATGGTTAGATATAAACTTGGGGATGCTCTTAGCCATGTCAATCACTTCCTTGATGAAGGAGAGTTTCCCCATATCCTCAAGCAACCAATCGATATAATGTGCTGCACATGGAGTCCAGAACAATGTGCGGTGCCTCTCCATAAGCATCCTATTGGTAGCCACATAATTAGCTGCATTATCTGTTATGACTTGCACCACATTTTGCACACTAATCTCTTAGATGAACCTTTAGGACAATGTACCAAGAAATTTAGAAGGGTCCTACCGTTATAGACATTTTTGGGCACTGCAACCCCAATCAAACATGTCCATAAACCAAGGGCTCCTAAGTCCCTAAAAGTGTTGTTCCATACCTAAAAGAACAAGGTCAACTAATTACATCATCTCCCAGAAGTTCTCCACAGGAATCTGCTCAGAACTGGTCAAAATTGGACCATACAGACTGCCCAGTGGAAAGGGTGCGATGCATCTCACTTGCCGAGTGAAAAGTGTGCGATGCATACTGAAAAGCCCTTCTGTAGGGTGCGATGGGCGAGAGTGGACAAATGGCAGAGACAGTTTGCGAGGTGGATGATCATGGAATCTTCCAGAAACTTCTCCTGTGACACTTACCTCTCTGAATTCGCCCAGGGATGAGTAAGAGATCATCAATCTCCAAGTGGAATCAAGAACTATCAGAGAGAGGACACTAATCAAAATCCCAGAAGCTGACTCACCCTCCTGCAATCATCTATATATGGATCCCTCATCCCAAAGATCCAGAGGCTGGAACTTTGTATTTTGTAAGGAAGTGCTGTTGGTTTCTTGGTGGAACATCATAGTGTTGGTTGATCTAAGCTTTTCATGAGGTGAAAGAAGGGCTTTCATGCTGGAGGATGACGCTGGGTCAGAACAATTGGTTGTAATCCTCTTTGCTATTCTTGATATTAATAAAGCTATTCAAGTTTTCCTCCACATTCTCGTATGTTTGATGATATATGCATTATTGTGGTCAATATATATATGGTCCTATATTGTTTATGATTGTAGATCTCTGTTCTTCGATATTATTATGCTGCTTTGATCCCACAGGTGCTCTTTGAAGCTGGGTAGACGAAGGAGAGGCGGCAAGGATCTGTCAGAAGGGAGAGGAACTGAGCAAGGCAAGACTGAGGTTGGTGTCCTTCATTCCCCTCTTATCTACTTCTCATAAAGGAAAACAAAAGTAGTTTTAGTTTGTTTGTTTCTAAGATAGCTACCAGTCTTAGTGGGACTAGCAGCTCCGAGTGGACACTAGATTTCCCAATAACACCTACCCTTCCTGTTTTTCCAACCATCAAACATCACTGTGCATCCAGACACCTCCCATGTTTGTTTTAACTACGCTAATCTAGAGTTGATGTCCTGCTTTTCTGCTTGAAGGATTGCCCCTCGCAACTCCTCATATGTAGCACTTTTGTACCTTGGGCCTTGTTACCGCTCAAACTAGCAGGGGGCATAAAAGGGACTCTTAAAGGGACAATTGCTAGGTTAAGGGCAACAATGGAGGCTTGACCCACTGTCATCTTAGCTAATACTCCCTACTCTTTACAAACTTTCACAGATGGGAAGAGACTCAGTATATAGAAATCACTTGTGAAGGATGAATCAACCAATGGATGTGAAGCGACCTTAATGATCCTTTTCCTAGAAAGGGGTTAAGAATGGAGCTTACTTGCTCTTCAAGCAAGGTACAAAGATTTATAGGATAAGGAGGTGATGATTCGAGGGTTAGGTTAGAGGAATATGCCTTGTAAAGGAGTTTCCCAATCCTAAAATTCTTATTGAACTTGACTTCCCGAATGGTTCTTGAAGAATTGACTTTTCAAAGGTACGAGACCACACGGGACCAAGTGGGCGCAACAACCTAGGTTAAGGAGAGAGAATCTAGCAATCAATGATGTTCTTAACCCAGACAAGGAAGGGGAAAGGATCAAAGCAAAAATTTCCAATTGAAAGTGTCAAATTGATCCTAATGAGGTGCTAACCTAGGGAAAACCAGGGTAAAGTTTGATCTCAGAGCTAGGGCTTGGGCTATCTCACAACACCATCGGAATGGCTTCAAATTTGGAGGAGGCCTTGAGGACACACCAGTGCAGTAAAGGTTAGGAGATCGAACTTTTTCTTTGGCTATTTTGTCGAGAAAGTGATGCCCTAGGTGACCCAACTTGGCTAGACCTAGAAGAGAAAAGGAAAGGTGGAGAAAAATGTTCTTTGAGTGATCACCTATTGGTGGAACGATGCCTAATCCCTTGGGGAGAATGGAATCTAGGAGAATGATGAGAAAGGAACTCGTATTTGAGTCAAGGAGGCCTTAAGGACTACTTCGCTTGGCCTTTAGGGCAAGAATAAGAGACCTCAAAGCTTTTATACTTCGCTTGACAAAAGAGATGGCTTATGAAGATAAATTCAGTAATAGAATTATCCCTAGGAGATTTCATTCAACATACATGGCCCATACATTGAGAGATGCGATATAGTAACAATAATTCCACAATTTCGCAATTATGCAATGCAACAATTAGCCCTAGTATAGCAAAAGTCCCATTCAATGAATATGACAAAAGTAAAATAAGAATATATTTAAATGTGTGTACTTGCATGTAATAGAACATATCCAACCATCATCAATTTGACAATAAAGAACCTCCAACAATTAGCCCTAGTATAGCAAAAATCCCATTCAATGCATATGACAAAAGTAAAATAAGCATAGCATTACATGTGTGTACTTACATGTAATAGAACATATCCAACCATCATCAATTTGACAATAAAGAAGCTCCAAGATAAAATACTCCAATCCAAACATCAAAATTCATCCATACTCCAATTCATAATCCCAGAAAAATTGCGAAACTTTCTAAAGAGAAGAATGATCCAATTCAAAGTGATGATACAAATGAATTCATGCCTCTCATATTTATACATTCATTAGGAGTTCAAATTACCTAATTTGAGTCTACATTAGCCCATCAACTAAAATAATGTGCAAATAACTATCTATTAGTGACAAGCTCACCAAACTAGCTCATAAATAAAATAATAAACCTCCCAAGAGGTCGAATAATTAGTAATGCATGTTGTTGGGCTCTCTGAGAGGCTCGATGAAGTCCAAAAGTGCCAAAATGATGAGTTGGACTTCCAAAAGTAATGGACAAGGGGTTGGCCCCTTGTTCTCCACATAATAAACCTGTGGTGCTCCCAATGGTTATGAGGGCACACAAGTGATCTCATGGGTCTCCAAGTAATTCAAATATGCCTATAGACCATCTGTAAGGGCTTAGATGATGGTGTAAGTGATGCCACATCAGCATACAAGTCTCGGGTAATCTGCCAAGTGCATGGTACAAACATGGGGTAGGCTGGGCAAAGTTGAACCAGGTGCATCTTCCTTGTCCAATAGGTGAATCTCGAGAAACCTATGAACATCTCTAGGGATTCATAGAGTGTTGTATACTGCTGTGGAGGCCCATGGCTCTCAACACAAACCCTACATATGCCAATGTAGCCCTTTGAAGGGTTAGGACCCCGTATAGGGACACCAAACCCAAGATGGAGACCATCTGGAATCCTGCATAAGATCCAATGCGTCCCCTAGCCTTTCAGTAAAAAAAGTCATCAAGGAAATCGAGTAAAAGAGCTTACAAACCATGGACCACAAGTGGGGACTTCATAATGGCCCGCCTTTCCATAATGGGCTTTGGCAGGTGCTAATGTCTCCAAGCTCCAAATGGGGTTAAGCAAGTATCCCATTAGGTGGTTTCTACTCCTAAAGGGGATAATCTGTCCAAGGTACATCCTTTAAAAGGTGGTGGCATGTGATAAAGAGATGAATGGAGTAGGGAATGAAAAGGGGTAGCCCTGGGCCACATGTTGGGGTACAAGTGTAGCTAGTAAAAGGGAAGCCCACACTTGGGTATATAATATATAGGAGGGAGCAATCATGGTACATGAGGTGCCATGACTTTGATTTTTTCACCCTTCTTTATATGCCTTTTGCCTTTTCATGATTTTTCTTTAATTAACTTTGAGGCTCAAGGGGTAAGAGTATGGTGTGAGATATAATAGTGGATACTCCCTTTTAAGGTAGGGCGGTTCATTGCCCACCAGGGGTTGGGACAATCATGAGTTCCTATATGATGAAGGAGGCTCATAGAGCTTGTAGAAATCATTACTGCTCAAACTAGTAGGGGACCTAAGGGGGATACTTAAAGGGCAAATGCTAGGCGAAAGGCAACAAATGGAGACTTAACCCACTGTCACTTCAGTTAAGGCTCCCTTCTATTTACGGATTTTCGTCGATGGGAGGAGACTCGGTATGTATGGAGTCACCAATGAAGGATAAGTCAATGGATATGAGTGACCCAACTAAACCCTTTCCCAGAAGAGTTTGAAGGATGGAGCTTGCTTGCTTTCTAAGCAAGGTACTATGTATTCTAGGTAAAGGAAGAGAGGATTTGAGGGTTAGGTTAATGGGATAAGACTTGTGAAGGAGTTCCCTAATCCCTAAAAGCCTTGTTAGAATTGGTATCCTGCATGGTTCTTGAAGAATGATCTTTTCAAAGGAGCAGGGCCAACAAGGCCAAGTGGACCCGGTTCAGGGAATGAGGAGAGTATGTAGCAACAAATGATATTATTACCCTAGAAAAGGTGGGGGAAAGGATAAAAAAAAGAATTTCACTTGAAGATGTTGTTTTGAACCTATGAGGTACTAACCTTGGGGATGGTAGGGCAAGTTTTGATCCTGGAGCTAGGGTTTGGCTTTTCTCCCAACTCCATCGTCGGAATGGCTTCAAAATTGGAGGAGAGCTTGAGGAAAGGCCAGCGTAGGAGACCCTAGGAGATCAAATTTTTTTGATGGCTAGCTTGTCGGAAAATTGATGCCCTAGGTACCCCAACTTGGTTAGACCTGGAAGGAGGTGAAAGAATATGAGTTTTAGTGACCACCCTTGGTAGATCAGTGCCTTAATATTTGGGAGAATGGAGTCTATGATGAATATGAGTAGGATTTCTTGGTTCCCAGTCAAGGAGGCCTCAAGATCACTTCGCTTGCCTTCTAGGTCAAGAAGAAGCAACCTTGCAGCTTTTATACTTTGACGTGAAAAATGAATGGCTTGTCAAGGTCAATGTTGCAGGAAACGTCCCCCCTCGGATCTAACCCCCGAAACGCGTCTGTACGAATGCGTCCAGGAAGCGCCTCCCGAAATGCGGTCCCGAAATTTTGAAACGCGTTTCAGACTGACGATGACGCTTCCTGGAAATTCCAGAAGCGTCCTTCCGAAACGCGTTTCGTATGGCGCTTCGGAGGCCGAATCATACGATTCCCGTACGATTCCGTACGCGCTTCGGAAAAGTGCGCCGGGCGGCCTAAAAAATCAGTTTTTTTTTTTTTTGAGTTTTCTTGTTGGGGGTGGGTCCACCTTGGATTAGGGTTGAGGAATGAAGGGAATAAAGCCCCCATTCATCCCTCATGGTAATGTTAAATTCTTAAAGTAAAAGTGACATTCTCCTTTATTTTTCATTTTCATCATTTTACTTAAATTTTTAACATTACCATGAAATGACTTAGGATGTTTGAGAGTGGTTCCAGCCTCATTGGATTTCATATGGAGAAAATAGAATTTCATATCCTATTCAAAATTCAGCAGACTTAACAGTTTTCAGGAATTCAGGATCAATGGGATTGTGGCATTTCATTAGATTATATCGAGTATGAAGGTATGTGATTAGCATTTAATCAAGAGCACCAAGCCCTATATGTACCGTAGTGTTGGTGGTGTTAATTGTTGAACTCCTTTGTCACGTCCTTAGCAAAAAATTACCTTTCAATCAAGTCAAAATCATCAATCAAGCATGTTAAGCTTTTTCTACCATATTTTAAGTCTTGGATTAGGTAGTTTGATCAAAATTGGGCAATGTTGACTAATATCATTGGGCAATGTTGACTAATATCATTAGACAATCGAGGTAGAGGCAAAGGCTAGACAAGAGGAGAAGAATCTAGATTCTAGATGGTTGATGCATCTAAATGGTTGATGCTCGAATAATTAATCATTAATGTACAATGGATGCTATATCTATCTTGATTTATGCAAAAATATGCATGTTTTCATGTCTTCTACAACTAATTTGGTATTTGGGATTTTGTTTTGAGTATAAATGCAAATATATATATATATATATATATATATATATATAGCAGACGCTTCCGCAGACGCTTCACTTCCTAGATTTTTGGAAAATGACGCTTCTACGTCCCCACTTCCAAAAAACGTCCCCATTTCTTCCCCGCTTTGTGCAACATTGGTCAAGGTCAAATTCTTTAATAGAATTATCCCTATGAGATTTCGCTCATATTACATGGCCCATACATTGAGAGATGCTATAATAGAGACAAATTCCACAATTTTAAGCAGTAAATGCATGCAACAATTAGCCCTATAAAACGGAAATCCCAATCCAACATATATGACGAAAGTAAACAAGAATAAGATCAAAAATCATGTACTTACATGTAACAGAGTATATCCAACCATTCACAATTGACAAGAGAGAAGCTCCAAGAGAAGATAGACCAATATCCACACATCAAAACTCATCCATAATGCTCCAATTCATCTTTTAGAAAAAGTGCAAAATCTCAAGCGAGATAAGAGATCCAAACCAAAGTGATGATGAGCAAATGAGCTCATCACACTTCTATTTATACACAACTTAGGAGTTCGAATTAGCCTCCTTGGCTTACATAAGCCCCAAAAATAAAATAATGTTCTAATAATTCAACTTTTGTTGACAATCCCACCAAACTAGCTCATAAATGAAAAAGTAAGCCTCTCAAGAGGTCAAATAATAATCTATGCCTGTCGTAGGGCCCTCTAAGAGGCTTAATGAGGTCCATGGGTGCCACACTAAAGAATAGGACCCTAAAAAGCAGTGGACAAGGTGTTGGCCCCTTGTAATAACTTGTGGTGCTCCAAATGACATGTGGAGGCACACAAGTGTCCTCATTGGTCTCCAAACAAATCGAAGATACCTGTAGATCGCCTGCAAGGGCTAGGATGATAGTGTAGGTGATGCCACATCATTGTGCAAGTCCTGGATCATCTGCCAAGTGTATGGTGTAGATCTGGGGTCAACTGGACATGATGGATCAGGTGCATCCTCCTCGTCCAATAAGTGAACCACGAGCAATCTATAAATGGTTGTGGGGAACCATGGAGTGCAGTCTGCTGTTGTGGAGACACATGGCTCTCAACACTCACCCTACATGTGCCAATGTAGCCTTTTGGAGGATCAGGACCCCGTATAGGGAGACCAAACCCAAGATGGAAACCATCTGCAATCCTCCATAAGATCCATTGTGTCCCCCAACCTTCCAGTATAACAAGTCATTAGAGAAATCGAGTAAATGAGCTACTTAATCATGGACCACAGGTGGGGACTTCATAATGGCCTCCCCTTCCATAATGGGCTTCAGGTGTGCCAGTGTCTCCTAAACTCCAATTGGGGTTAACCAATAATCCTCTTAGGTGGTTTTTACTTCTAAAGGGGATAATATAGTTAAGGTACATACTTCAAAAGGTGTTGGCATGTGATAGATAGATGAATGAAGTAGGGGATGAGAGGGCGCAGCCCTGGGCCACATGCTGGGGTACAAGGGTAGCTAATAAGAGGGAATCCCATGCTTAGGTTTATAATGTGTAGAAGGGAGAAATCATGGTACTTGAGGTGCCCCGACCTTGATTTTTCTACCCTTCTTTATATGCCTTTTGCCTTTTTATGATTTTCTTTGATCAACTGCTCGAGGCTCAAGGGGTTACAACATGATGTATAAGATACAGCAGTGAATTCCCCCTTTTAGGGTGGGGCGAGTCATTGCCCACCATGGATTGGGACAATCATGGGTTCCTATATGATGAAGAAGGCTCATAGAACCTGTAGGAACGAGGGTGATGGCCATGATGATGGGGTAGAGCTCATGTATTGACTTTTGCCCACGTGCTAAATGTATTTTTCCCGGTCATCTTTGCATTTTGTGGTACATTTTCTTGTTGAATGTGGCCATATATGCTTTTATCTTTCTTTTCAGCTGCATCAACCTCTGGGCTTCATTCTAGGCCATGACCCAAGGTGTGGGCAAGGGGAAGGGGCAAGCTAACCCTATGTGGACCCAATGGAGGAATGTGGACATAGGCAGGAGAAATGATGAATGGGGTAATAATGAATGAAAAGGGGGTAATATAAGCGGATAAGGGAGCGGGACCATGCAACCAAAATTGGGGTTTCCCATGAAATACCATCCCTGGAACCAAATGGTCAGTAAAAGAGATCCCATAGGACTAGAATCCAAGGTTAATTCCTAAAAGGGGTCTAGGGGACAAAAGCACAGACCTAGCCCATTCTTTCCACCGAATCCCCCCATTAATCCATGCCCAGAAGTGTCCATGATAAGCAAACTACAATACTCAATTTCCAAATGACAAGGCATACCTTTGGATTTGGGAGGCGCACCTTTAAACATATGATCATGGCAAATGGGCGAGGGACCACATGGCTGGATTAGGTGGCGGATAAATGGCACAATGAGCTAGCTGGTGGCTGCAAGGGGCTGCCGGCTGAGGACCATCTTGGAGAAAAAAAATTCTCCTAGGGATATTACCCACAAAATGGTAGGTAATGAGAACCAAGGTGATGGCCATGATGATTGGGTAGTGCTCATGTATTGGCTTTTTCCCACGTGCTAAATGTGTTTGTCCTGACCATCTTTTGCATTTTGTGGTACATTTCCTATTGAATGTGGCCAATTGTGCATTTACTTTTCTTTTTAGCTGCATCAACTATCGGGGCATCTGACCCAAGGTGTGGGCAAGGGGAAGGGGAGACCTAGCCCTATGTGGACCCAGTGGGGGAATGTAGACTCAAGTGGGAGAAATGATGAATGGGGTAACAACGGGTGGAAAGGGGGTAATATATGTGGATGAGGGAGTAGGACCACACAACCAAAATTAAGGTTTCCCATGAAATACCATCCCTAAAACCAAATGGTCCATAAAGAGAGATCCCACGAGACTAGAATGCTAGGTTAATTATCCAAAGGGGTCTAAGGGACAAGAGCACAGACCTAGCACATTTTTTCCATCGAATCCCCTCACTAATCCATGCCTAAAAGTGTCCATGATAAGCAAACTACAATACTCAATTACCAAATGACAAGGCATACCTTTAGGTTCGGGAGGCCCACCTTCAAACATATGATCATGACAGATGGGTGAGGGACCACATGGCTGGCTCAGTTGGCGGAGAAATGGCACAATGAGCTAGTTGGTGGCTGCAAGGGGCTGCTGATTGTCGGCTGAAGACCATTTTGCAGAAAATTTTTCTCCTAGGGATATCACCCAAAAATGGTGGGTAACAGGACCACAATAGAAATAGCAGCACACATTGGCTGCCAAAATGGATTGTTTTTGGTGATGCTGAGAGGTAACTCGCTCCAGAAAAGACACCTCCCCATAACTCTATCTACTTCTTACTTCTCCTTTTTTTAACAACTGATTTTATGGAAGGTTGTGCTCCATGTCCAGTTCGTGGAACAAAAAATGATGACCTCTCACTCCTAGTAACATTAGCACTAGTAGGTGATGCTGCAGAGCCCCTCCCACTACCCTCAGCCTCAAAATCAGAAGAAGATATCCCAAAAGATCTACCTGCACGTTCAACCTTATTTCTTTTTGTCTCTTCTTTCTTTCTGTCTTTTTCATCAATTGCTTCAATAGCTTTTTGTATAAGCTCCGCATTAGATTCTATACAAATCCCAACATCATGTCCAGGGAGTCTAGGCAAATTATATTTCAATTGCGTAACCCCTCCTATCATCTTGTCCATAATGAGCATGAAACCCATGCTTTGATAATAATAACTTTTCTTTTTTCTTTTCTTGTTTGTTATATAGGATACATATTGAAATGAATACAACAATTATGAAGACCGAAAAAAGTTATATTTTAAACAAGAGGAGGCCAACTTCATTTATTTGGAGCCTAAAATTCAATTTTTACAAATTCAAATTTCTTCTTTTTCAACCGACATGAAGAAAATGTCTCTTTAACAATTTATTTTTAAACCAAGCATGAAGAACATGCTTTTACATAAATGACTCAAATATACATTATGAAGACCGACCATAGTTACAAAAATCAACAACCTCTACATTAGTATATCAATTTTCTTTTTTAACAAGTTCGGATATTGAGATTTCTATTCCAAAACGAAAATGGAGCAAGCTCCCATTACAAATAGTTTTTTGGAGATTAACTTGCTTTTAGAGGAAGAAGAGGGAGCGCAGTCCCGATTACCCCGAGCATTGGATCCAAAATTGCTAGGATTTCCTACTAGATTTTGCTTATATGGTCTTACAAACTGATTAAGCAAAAATTTACATTTACATAACATGTGAATAACTTATGATAATTTCCGAGAATGCTGCATTAGTATCACTGTTGTGATCTTCTAGAACTGTTTGACTGATGGTTCTTGTTGAGACTTGATCCTACTGCCCTGGTAGTTTGAATTCTTGCTAGTTTGGTTTATGATGAGTCCCTTGAGATAGTTAATTGATTCATCAAGGTGTGAGCACTTGTTCTTGAGCGAAGCATATATAGTATTCTGATCTGTTAGTGTCGGTCATGATGCCCTCCATCAGTGATCAAAAAACTCTTTGCATATGCATAAGTAGGTGTCTCATCGATGTCAGTTTTGCATTCCATTAGGCATGCCATAAAACTGATGGAGGAGCTGGTCCTTGTTCCCTTCTTGGCTTTGCTGGATCAGGTCATATCAGTTAATGAACTTGTGTCACGCTTGTTTTGTTTTGTCTTGAAGTCCAAAGTCTTAGGTCTAGGGTTTCGGTCAAATGTCATTGCAAGATCATGAGTCAGAGGTCCATGGGTCCCCAGCAAGCCGGAAGGAGGTATGTAAATATGTTTCATTGATATTTTCATCAGGTACAACTCATTTATACCTTGGATTTAAAAACCATGTTTTTAAAGCCAAGGTCATGTCAATTTTGTAAAAAATAAGGAAATTTCAAAAATTCTTCACAATGCCGGCAATAACCCTGGTCTCCTCGCCAGAGTCCATCAGATGGTCTACCTGCAAAAAGAATGGAGTTAAAGCACTCAAAAAGTCAAATTCAGGACAAAGCAAACTCAAAACAGTGTTAAAGAGAATGCCAAAACAAAACATTAGAAAGTGGGTTTGGTAAGTAAATTTTTTCAAATTAGGCTTATAAAGAGTCAAATTCCCTCTAAAACACCCTCATTGTGCATCTAAGAGCTCGCAAAGAAGAGTGAGAGGGCGAAGAAGGCGAAAGGAGGCAAAGGGCAGCAAATTTGAACCATTTTCAGGTGCGCGACCTGTCAGAGGGCGTGCGCGACCTGTTGGGCAGTGCGCGACCTATCAGGCGCCCCTCCGCAGTGCAAAAACTCAACGGGCGCGACCAGTCAGGCTGTGCGCGACCTGTCCAAGCCTGTGCGCGACTAGTCAGCCTGTCACTCACAGAACCACTTCAAATTTGCTCAATCGCCCTCGTGCTTGCCAAATCAATCGAGGTAGGGTCTTTTAACGTGTTGGATGCTTGAATCAAGGATGTTGGGCTTGTGCTTATATCTATTTTTGCTACCAAGAATGTAAAGAGAAATGGATTTTAGTTATTGCTTGTTCATGTAGGCATAGTGCTAGGGTTGGTGTTTTTTTCAAGGTTTTTATTCCCATTTATATTCCCTCCATTTTTTCCCATTGATTTCGCAATTGTCATTATACATCTCTATCATATGTCATTTGCAAAGAAATTAAAATTTTCCCATCTCCAAATGTTAAACCCTATCCCTCCCTAAACATATTCCCAAAACCCTAATACCCTCCATTGTGATATAAAAACACACACAGCAAAAGAACAAATTTCTATGCAAGAAAAACAAAATGATGTGCAAAAAGAAAAAGGCAATATGATGGCAAAATGACAAAACTAAGAGAAAGGCAATATGGCTGTGCATAGTCATTACAAAACAGAGAACATATTGCTGTGTATATTCAAAGCAAAAACAAAGACAATGTAGCTGTGTATATTTATCAAAAAGACATATTGCTTTGAGTATTCATTACAAAAATAATGTTGCTGTGTCTCCCAAAACCAAACCCTGTTTTTCCTTTTCCCTTCTATCCCCTAATATCCTTGTTTCAATACAACTTTTTTTTTTTCTGTTGAAGTTGTCAATGAAATCCCTTTTCCCCTATGACAAATGTAAAAGAATCCCTTGTTTCCCTTAGCATCAAATGTACATGAATCCCTTGAAAAACAGAGTATGCCTTATAATGTACAGTTAAAAGACAAAATCAAAGAGCAAGTTGTTGATGCTAGTGATCTATGCTGCCCCATACCCCTGTTATACATGCTGTCCCTTACCCCCTGTTGAGCATGTATATCTTTTCTCTTGGTTATTATCATCCATGTTTCCCTAATAAAAACATTTCTTTGCAAATGATTTCCCGGTGATTAAGATGAGATTGTATGTTTGACAGTTTGTGAATTGTCCCTTAGAAATTCCCTATTTTTATATGTTTCCCTTTCCTTATGAAAAATCCCCTCCCCTAACATTTCCTTCATGATTTTGTTCCCCTTGAAAACAGCATACAACTCAGCATTTTTGCAGGCAAGGGCAGCAGTCTACTTTATCTATTTTCTCCACTTTGCTCAAAAGCACCATGTCAACCACTGAAACCTATGAGCAAGGTGATGATCGGTCTTCTTCCACAGAGGTTGAGGTACAGCAGAGGCCTCATAGGGGTGGCAAAGGTGGTCATCATAAGAGAGAAGAGCCCACATCTTTAGCAGAATTACAGGCCTGCCCTTTGGCAGTGAATTGTTTCCGATACATGTCATGTTTGCAGTTTTGTGAGAGGCTTGCTCAGATTCAGCACCACAGGGAGTTGGCCCGCTTATTTGTTTTGCACCTTCATTATGGGCAGGTCACTCTTGCAGGGGTGAATTTTGTGCTATCTCCGTAGGTGATTTCAGAGGCTACCGGGATACCAAATGTGGGTGAGGTGTGGCCCAACCGCAAAATGCTGGATTATGTTTATTTTGAGCCATATGTCAGGCCAGCATTCATGAGCCACTTGTCGGGGGTCTTTCCTTTCAGATTCCTCCGGGGGGAGTATGCTCCGATCATGCGGCTTATCATGCATTACTTCACATGTGAGGGGAGATTTTCACAGGTCTTCTCTTATCACATTCGCCTGTTGATGCACTTTACCCGAGTGAGGATGATGAACATCCCGGTTTTCTTCTTCCAGGACCTTCAGAGGATGGTGTGCGTGTTTAAGAGGCAGTCCCCAGCTCATCAGTATAGGAGTTTGTGCCATCATGGTCTCATCCAGCTCATTGTTTCCCATCAGTTGAGTCAGCAGGGCATTCCATGGGCAGACTTCATTTCTCATGAGTTCTTTACAGTGCCACCACAGCCACACCCAGAGCCAGAGGTCATTTATGAGGAGGGAGGTCCATCTCACCAGCCCGAGATCATTGTTCTGAGACAGGTTGCTTCCTCACCTCAGGTCACCTACCAGAGAGGTCACAGGACCTTGTTTGCAGCAGCTCGACGAGTACTTTCTCCACAGCAGGTGGAAGGGGTCTCGCCATCATCATCTACAGGTCAGCGAGTGTTATCTCCACACCAGGTGGAAGGGGCCTCGCGTTCTCCATCAGCAGTACGGGAGGGCAAACAACCCATGACATAGGAGGAGAGAGCCGGTGACACACAAGTTGACATCATTGATCTTGATGCTCGCTCCCCCACTTCAGATTTGCATGAGATCATCCGACAGAGAGAGGCGGAAAACCGCTTGTTACAGCAGAAGCTCGACATGGCCCAGTGGACAATAAACTATCTTGAGCAGCGCAACAAGCAACTTGAGGATGGGAAAGAGTTGGATGAGCTGTGGAGGATTCGAAGTGACCAAGTCATCAACCGTACGAGGCCCGGTGACTTGCTGCCCAAGGAGAGGGAATCCATGCTTATCCGTGTGAATGCACACTTGCAGAGGCTGTTAGAGAAGGCAAACGAGGACAAGAGGTTGCTACGGAACATGAAGAATCACTATTGGGCGAGGATGCATGTTTGCAAGGCGAAAATGAAGATGTTCCAAAGGAGGTTGTCCGAGGCCCGTAAGAGGAAGAAGAAGACCAACCCGCTCCGTATCTTGGCTGAGGCCTCTCTCACTCACCATGATACTCATTAGCATCCTCCTAGCAGCAAACCCAAGAAATTTTGAGAGTTTTGAAGCATTTTTGGGAATCTTACAGGTTTTGGCCATTTGACTGGTCTCACCCCGCGCGCGACCATACATGGGGGCAACTCAGAACGAGGAAAACTTTGCATTTTTGGAATTGTCATGCAAAAATACACTTGCCTATGGATGGGTTTTAGATTTTATGGAGATTTGGGCTTCCAAAAGCTCAAAATACATGCAATTTTTGACTTTCTGCCCCTATTTTGAGTTGCAGAAAGCTGTCTTGGGAGAAATGACTTTTGAGGGGTCAAATCAACTCCAAATTCAGAAATTCCAGTGGGGTTGGAAAGTAGACTCGCAGACCTTTCCAACGAGCTATCTTGCACCTGATTTGGACACCGGGAAGGCCCTCAAACAGAGCTGTGAATGTGCGCGACCAGTCAGAGTGATGTGCGCGACCTGTCAGGGAAATTTGCCTGTTTTGACCAGTTCGGCCAGCAAAACACTGTTTTCATCTTGGTTGACTTTTGAGGCATGTAAATGATGGATTTTTGTGTAATTTTCATGGCACTTAGATACTTTTACTCTCCTTGAACACTTCTAGAAGATTCTTTGATGTAAATGGTAAACATTTAATGCATGGATAGGTTTCCTAAGTTTTAGAGGCAAGTTGTTTTGACTGCCTATTATCTAGTGCCCAGTTTAGAATTAGTTGAAACAGCTCCTAGGAAGCTGAGCACAACCCCTAGAGGTGGGGAAAGGAGTTAGATCATCTATATTATGCCTTCTCTTGCTCATTTTCATGGTTGGACTCTTGAGGGAGAAGCTATCATTGTATATTTTACTTGTATCTCTGCAATTTGAGGAAAAGGAAGACCAGGGTTTTGCAGACATCATTGGGATTCTTGTGGACTCTTGTGTTGATGGTGTGTTCTCTTATTGTAATTGTAAGTGTGTTTATGTGTTCCATCTCTTTCTTTACTGCAACTTATTAAACAAATGAAGTGATAAAGTTTGAATTCATGCTTGCCATGCTCAGCTTTCAAATTTGTTTAATGTTTATGTTTTCCACTGTCTAGAGAGGATTCAAAGTCATTGTTTGCCCTCTTTAGCTTCTCTTTTTTCTTCCTTGATCATCCATCTCAGCTAAAGGCATCAGCACAAACTCCTACCTTGCCCCAAAGACCCACCTGCAGAAACTGTGTCAAATCCCCGCACCCTAAAATTGCAGATCCTCAATTTGCCACCAAAAAACTCCAAAAACCCCCAAATCAACCTTTTAATCAGTTTACTAGCCTAATATCAGTGTTACCTTTGATTGGTCATCTCGCCCCATTGAAAATTTGCCGAGATAGACCGGAGAGAGCCTTCTCATACCCCGTAGGGCTAGCTACGAGGTGAAATGGTTTGATGTTGCCTTGAAGGTTTACCTTCCTCAGCCTAGGGTGAAATCTCAAGCGCTAACATAGTGGCGACCATACTGGGGAGAACAAACTTGTTTGTGGGTTGATGTGTTTGTTTCATAAGTCTTAGACGGAGCCTGAAGTTACGCCAGGTAGCCTTCGAAAACGCTCTTGTTTTACATCAGCGTTAGTAGATAAACGCTGCTTCAGTCAATCTCTGTGAGCTTGTGAAAACAACACTTCGATTGCATTTTACCCCAGTACATGTATCAAGTTTAGATCTGATTGTTGATGGTGAACAACGATCAGACACTTGAAAGGCTGAAATCATTCACTGGCGACTCCTTTCACTGAAGAATCCAGCGATCAGTGCTTCATGGTGACTTCACTGCAGAGAGATCAGTAGCTTTGAGCTTTTCAAGATGGATCGGATCGCAAGAAGATATGCTCCCTTGAGCCGAGATCACATCCCAGGTTTTCCAAATAAAATTCCGAAGGTAGATTGGTCAAGGAATTTGCCTACATTTAAAGATGATGGTAAGAAGGATGCTGCTATTCATCTTGTTAGATTTCACATGCATATTCGCAAATTGAAGGTGGAATTTCCTGAAGATTGTTTGATGAAGATATTCTTGGCCACTTTGGAAGGTGAAGCTCAATCATGGTATGAAAGTTTGCCGCCTGCTTGTATTTATTGTTTAAAGGATTTTCATGCTATGTTCATTGAAAGATATAAGGACTCTTATCCATCATTGAATTTAGTTCAAGACTGTTGCAAGCATGCCCATAGTTTTATTGAAAGCCTTGAGAAGTTTTATGAAGATGATAATTTCATGGATGAAGAGATCATGGAAGCCCTATATGAAAAGCCGTTTCAGCAGCACTTAGAAATCTTAGAGGATACTTGTCAAGATCAGCAGGTTGAAGATGGCCATATGGTTGTAATTGATGAAAGAGAAGAGCTTGTTTCAGATCTGCCCACAGAAGAAGACAGCATGCAGATTGAAGAATGTGATAATGTTAGGACAGCTACTTCAGTTCTAGATTCAGATCATGGTGACCAAGAATACCTTGTGCCGAATCCTGAAAAGGAGAGTTTTGTTGTTGAGATCATGGACAAAGTTCTTGATCCAAATGTCCTTATGCCATCAGAACAGAGCCTGCATGAGGAGGTAATTCAGCCAGCGCATGAACAGCAAGATGAGATCTTTGTTCAAGTAAGTGAAAACTCTTCTTTCAATCATAATTTGGATAGTTTGATTGCCATGTCATATGAAGATGATCAACAATGTTTCCAAGTTTCAGAAGATCAGGACTGTCATTCAGATTTTTCATGTTTTGAAATGTCATTTCAAGAAGACAAGACTTGTTTGAGCAAAGGGAAACCGAAAGTCTTATCTCCTTTGTCTGAAGAGGAGATAGATCAGCTTTTGAAAGGTCATGCTACAACCCAAGCTAAAGCAAATCGGCAGTGTGCACATGGTTACGAAAGTGTTGGTGAAACTTCTTCCTCTTTTGAAAATGATGACAGTCTTGTAATTAGTTTTATAGATCAGCAAACAGATAATATTTTCTTTCATGAAGATAATGAGGCTGTCATGCTTGATGATCTTGAGGATTGTTTTCTGTTTAAGAATGACCTAGACCATGAAATTGAGGAAAATAAGCTTGAGAGAGACAATATGTCAAAATTTCTCACGGTCAAGGAATTTACAGCCAACACTCATTTGGCAGAAGCTTATACTTCTCTGTGCCTTCCTATCAATCAACAACCCACTGTTTTTTCAGATCAGAATGAAGGGAGTAATTATATTTTTGCAGCCGGATCTCCAAACAAGGTAGTGCTTCAGGATTATCAAGATCCCTTTGGCATTCTTCTGCAAGCATTAGAAAAGATAAATGTTGCCTGGTTCATTATCATAAGCTTTGGTTTCAGTGGTTATTTTGAGTTGCCTACAGGTTCATCGTTTCGCCTGCTCGAGATAAGCAAGAGCAGAAATTTGGTATGTAGCCATCTGCTGGATTGGTTACATTGGAAAGCTCATTATACATGATTGTACATATTTCATTAGTATGCAGGTGGTTGTCATCATGATTCCAAATCTTGATGGATTGCTGCCGTTTTTCCAAAAGCTTTGTAAAGTTTTGTTTTAAGTCGGTCATGAGTCATTTGTGTTTGGTCTGTTGAGTGAGTTTTTTCAAGTTATTTCAGTTTGCCATCGAGTCGGTTTGAGTCAAGTTTCAGTTAAGTTTCAGTCAGTTTTCAGTCAAGTTTTCATTCAATAAATGTGTCAAAGGTTTTGTGTTCTCCGTTCAAAATAATGACTCCATTGCCCAATGATTGTAAGGCACTGGTCTGCTCTCCCAGAGGTCTAAGGTTCTTGGCACCTCCAAGGAGCTACCATCCCCATTGGAGCCAATGTTAGTGTCGGTCATGATGCCCTCCATCAGTGATCAAAAAACTCTTTGCATATGCATAAGTAGGTGTCTCATCGATGTCAGTTTTGCATTCCATTAGGCATGCCATAAAACTGATGGAGGAGCTGGTCCTTGTTCCCTTCTTGGCTTTGCTGGATCAGGTCATATCAGTTAATGAACTTGTGTCACGCTTGTTTTGTTTTGTCTTGAAGTCCAAAGTCTTAGGTCTAGGGTTTCGGTCAAATGTCATTGCAAGATCATGAGTCAGAGGTCCATGGGTCCCCAGCAAGCCGGAAGGAGGTATGTAAATATGTTTCATTGATATTTTCATCAGGTACAGCTCATTTATACCTTGGATTTAAAAACCATGTTTTTAAAGCCAAGGTCATGTCAATTTTGTAAAAAATAAGGAAATTTCAAAAATTCTTCACAATGCCGGCAATAACCCTGGTCTCCTCGCCAGAGTCCATCAGATGGTCTACCTGCAAAAAGAACGGAGTTAAAGCACTCAAAAAGTCAAATTCAGGACAAAGCAAACTCAAAACAGTGTTAAAGAGAATGCCAAAACAAAACATTAGAAAGTGGGTTTGGTAAGTAAATTTTTTCAAATTAGGCTTATAAAGAGTCAAATTCCCTCTAAAACACCCTCATTGTGCATCTAAGAGCTCGCAAAGAAGAGTGAGAGGGCGAAGAAGGCGAAAGGAGGCAAAGGGCAGCAAATTTGAAACATTTTCAGGTGCGCGACCTGTCAGAGGGCGTGCGCGACCTATCAGGCGCCCCTCCGCAGTGCAAAAACTCAACGGGCGCGACCAGTCAGGCTGTGCGCGACCTGTCCAAGCCTGTGCGCGACTAGTCAGCCTGTCACTCACAGAACCACTTCAAATTTGCTCAATCGCCCTCGTGCTTGCCAAATCAATCGAGGTAGGGTCTTTTAACGTGTTGGATGCTTGAATCAAGGATGTTGGGCTTGTGCTTATATCTATTTTTGCTACCAAGAATGTAAAGAGAAATGGATTTTAGTTATTGCTTGTTCATGTAGGCATAGTGCTAGGGTTGGTGTTTTTTTCAAGGTTTTTATTCCCATTTATATTCCCTCCATTTTTTCCCATTGATTTCGCAATTGTCATTATACATCTCTATCATATGTCATTTGCAAAGAAATTAAAATTTTCCCATCTCCAAATGTCAAACCCTATCCCTCCCTAAACATATTCCCAAAACCCTAATACCCTCCATTGTGATATAAAAACACACACAGCAAAAGAACAAATTTCTATGCAAGAAAAACAAAATGATGTGCAAAAAGAAAAAGGCAATATGATGGCAACATGACAAAACTAAGAGAAAGGCAATATGGCTGTGCATAGTCATTACAAAACAGAGAACATATTGCTGTGTATATTCAAAGCAAAAACAAAGACAATGCAGCTGTGTATATTTATCAAAAAGACATATTGCTTTGAGTATTCATTACAAAAATAATGTTGCTGTGTCTCCCAAAACCAAACCCTGTTTTTCCTTTTCCCTTCTATCCCCTAATATCCTTGTTTCAATACAACTTTTTTTTTTCTGTTGAAGTTGTCAATGAAACCCCTTTTCCCCTATGACAAATGTAAAAGAATCCCTTGTTTCCCTTAGCATCAAATGTACATGAATCCCTTGAAAAACAGAGTATGCCTTATAATGTACAGTTAAAAGACAAAATCAAAGAGCAAGTTGTTGATGCTAGTGATCTATGCTGCCCCATACCCCTGTTATACATGCTGTCCCTTACCCCCTGTTGAGCATGTATATCTTTTCTCTTGGTTATTATCATCCATGTTTCCCTAATAAAAACATTTCTTTGCAAATGATTTCCCGGTGATTAAGATGAGATTGTATGTTTGACAGTTTGTGAATTGTCCCTTAGAAATTCCCTATTTTTATATGTTTCCCTTTCCTTATGAAAAATCCCCTCCCCTAACATTTTCTTCATGATTTTGTTCCCCTTGAAAACAACATACAACTCAACATTTTTGCAGGCAAGGGCAGCAGTCTACTTTATCTATTTTCTCCACTTTGCTCAAAAGCACCATGTCAACCACTGAAACCTATGAGCAAGGTGATGACCGGTCTTCTTCCACAGAGGTTGAGGTACAGCAGAGGCCTCGTAGGGGTGGCAAAGGTGGTCATCATAAGAGAGAAGAGCCCACATCTTTAGCAGAATTACAGGCCTGCCCTTTGGCAGTGAATTGTTTCCGATACATGTCATGTTTGCAGTTTTGTGAGAGGCTTGCTCAGATTCAGCACCACAGGGAGTTGGCCCGCTTATTTGTTTTGCACCTTCATGATGGGCAGGTCACTCTTGCAGGGGTGAATTTTGTGCTATCTCCGGAGGTGATTTCAGAGGCTACCGGGATACCAAATGTGGGTGAGGTGTGGCCCAAGCGCAAAATGCTGGATTATGTTTATTTTGAGCCATATGTCAGGCCAGCATTCATGAGCCACTTGTCGGGGGTCTTTCCTTTCAGATTCCTCCGGGGGGAGTATGCTCCGATCATGCGGCTTATCATGCATTACTTCACATGTGAGGGGAGATTTTCACAGGTCTTCTCTTATCACATTCGCCTGTTGATGCACTTTACCCGAGTGAGGATGATGAACATCCCGGTTTTCTTCTTCCAGGACATTCAGAGGATGGTGTGCGTGTTTCAGAGGCAGTCCCCAGCTCAGCAGTATAGGAGTTTGTGCCATCATGGTCTCATCCAGCTCATTGTTTCCCATCAGTTGAGTCAGCAGGGCATTCCATGGGCAGACTTCATTTCTCATGAGTTCTTTACAGTGCCACCACAGCCACACCCAGAGCCAGAGGTCATTTATGAGGAGGGAGGTCCATCTCACCAGCCCGAGATCATTGTTCCGAGACAGGTTGCTTCCTCACCTCAGGTCACCTACCAGAGAGGTCACAGGACCTTGTTTGCAGCAGCTCGACGAGTACTTTCTCCACAGCAGGTGGAAGGGGTCTTGCCATCATCATCTACAGGTCAGCGAGTGTTATCTCCACACCAGGTGGAAGGGGCCTCGCGTTCTCCATCAGCAGTACGGGAGGGCAAACAGCCCATGACAGAGGAGGAGAGAGCCGGTGACACACAGGTTGACATCATTGATCTTGATGCTCGCTCCCCCACTTCAGATTTGCATGAGATCATCCGACAGAGAGAGGCGGAAAACCGCTTGTTACAGCAGAAGCTCGACATGGCCCAATGGACAATAAACTATCTTGAGCAGCGCAACAAGCAACTTGAGGATGGGAAAGAGTTGGATGAGCTGTGGAGGATTCGAAGTGACCAAGTCATCAACCGTACGAGGCCCGGTGACTTGCTGCCCAAGGAGAGGGAATCCATGCTTATCCGTGTGAATGCACACTTGCAGAGGCTGTTAGAGAAGGCAAACGAGGACAAGAGGTTGCTACGGAACATGAAGAATCACTATTGGGCGAGGATGCATGTTTGCAAGGCGAAAATGAAGATGTTCCAAAGGAGGTTGTCCGAGGCCCGTAAGAGGAAGAAGAAGACCAACCCGCTCCGTATCTTGGCTGAGGCCTCTCTCACTCACCATGATACTCATTAGCATCCTCCTAGCAGCAAACCCAAGAAATTTTGAGAGTTTTGAAGCATTTTTAGCATTTTTGGGAATCTTACAGGTTTTGGCCATTTGACTGGTCTCACCCCGCGCGCGACCATACATGGGGGCAACTCAGAACGGGGAAAACTTTGCATTTTTGGAATTGTCATGCAAAAATACACTTGCCTATGGATGGGTTTCAGATTTTATGGAGATTTGGGCTTCCAAAAGCTCAAAATACATGCAATTTTTGACTTTCTGCCCCTATTTTGAGTTGCAGAAAGCTGTCTTGGGAGAAATGACTTTTGAGGGGTCAAATCAACTCCAAATTCAGAAATTCCAGTGGGGTTGGAAAGTAGACTCGCAGACCTTTCCAACGAGCTATCTTGCACCTGATTTGGACACCGGGAAGGCCCTCAAACAGAGCTGTGAATGTGCGCGACCAGTCAGAGTGATGTGCGCGACCTGTCAGGGAAATTTGCCTGTTTTGACCAGTTCGGCCAGCAAAACACTGTTTTCATCTTGGTTGACTTTTGAGGCATGTAAATGATGGATTTTTGTGTAATTTTCATGGCACTTAGATGCTTTTACTCTCCTTGAACACTTCTAGAAGATTCTTTGATGTAAATGGTAAATATTTAATGCATGGATAGGTTTCCTAAGTTTTAGATGCAAGTTGTTTTGACTGCCTATTATCTAGTGCCCAGTTTAGAATTAGTTGAAACAGCTCCTAGGAAGCTGAGCACGACCCCTAGAGGTGGGGAAAGGAGTTAGATCATCTATATTATGCCTTCTCTTGCTCATTTTCATGGTTGGACTCTTGAGGGAGAAGCTATCATTGTATATTTTACTTGTATCTCTGCAATTTGAGGAAAAGGAAGACCAGGGTTTTGCAGACATCATTGGGATTCTTGTGGACTCTTGTGTTGATGGTGTGTTCTCTTATTGTAATTGTAAGTGTGTTTATGTGTTCCATCTCTTTCTTTACTGCAGCTTATTAAACAAATGAAGTGATAAAGTTTGAATTCATGCTTGCCATGCTCAGCTTTCAAATTTGTTTAATGTTTATGTTTTCCACTGTCTAGAGAGGATTCAAAGTCATTGTTTGCCCTCTTTAGCTTCTCTTTTTTGTTCTTTGATCATCCATCTCAGCTAAAGGCATCAGCACAAACTCCTACCTTGCCCCAAAGACCCACCTGCAGAAACTGTGTCAAATCCCCGCACCCTAAAATTGCAGATCCTCAATTTGCCACCAAAAAACTCCAAAAACCCCCAAATCAACCTTTTAATCAGTTTACTAGCCTAATATCAGTGTTACCTTTGATTGGTCATCTCGCCCCATTGAAAATTTGCCGAGATAGACCGGAGAGAGCCTTCTCATACCCCGTAGGGCTAGCTACGAGGTGAAATGGTTTGATGTTGCCTTGAAGGTTTACCTTCCTCAGCCTAGGGTGAAATCTCAAGCGCTAACATGATCATTAAGCTGCCTTTTTAGAAAAGAATTCTCTGACCTTGATTCCTGCCTTATATGCTTCACTGTTTCGCGGAGTTGATCTATCATAAATTTCTTTTCTTTGCATACTATGCACTTGTCATTTTGGGAAGCTCTATCAAGAGGATTCATTTCCATTGCTGAGTAGAGGGATGGCTTATCTTATCTGATGCCTGGAGATAACAAGGGATTGCTTCGATAGGGAGGAGGATGAGAGATCTGCAGAGAGTGCTTCCTCTTGGTAGATATTGAATAAGATGACAAAGGATGAGATATGAGGCAGAGAACAGCTTGGAGGCGATGAGATAAGTAGAAGAACACGAGGGATGCTGGATAGATGGAAAGCAAGTCTGCAGGAGAGGGAGTGAAAGGTAAACAAATAAGTAAAGGGAGGCCGATGCGTAATGGGATACGCAGATGAAGGGGAGAAATCGGAACTGAAGGGGGAGAGGAAGCCACGATAGAAGATGAAGGATGGAGTGAAAAAGAGGCAAATATAAAGGAGAAAACAAAGGATAGGCTGATGAGAGGATAAGGTCAATGAGGAGTCATGAGAGAACTGAGGTAGCTTGTCAGACTTGGAAATCGAGCAGGAGCAGGAGAGGGGTATGAGAAGGATTTGAGAGAGATCCATTTTCAAAGGAGGATTATTTATAGTTTTAGTAAAATTCCTATCCATATATCGATGTGACAATGACAGGATTGGTTTGACGGATATTTTATGGAATTGGAAGATGTATAATGTCATGAAGAATACGAGATTCACCAGGAGGCCGTACCACTGCCGAGTTGGCTTGGGTGTCAGCTGAGTTTTTGTTTTCTTTCAGAATGTGTTTGAAGGAAACTTGGCCCAAATTTAACAGATTTTGTCTGATTCTTGTTATGGATTGGCACAGAGCAACATTTGCTGGGTTTCTTCTTTTAACCATATCTTGAATGATTATAGCCGAGTCACCTATTATGATTGGATTTCAAATATTCCTTTTTTTAGGATCATTGTGCCCAACAACAAACCGTAGGCCTCTGCCTTGTTGTATTTGTTTTTTCGAAGTCCTCATTAATAGGTGATAGGGTTAATTCCACCTGATTCTAGGCGGATGCCACCAACTCCTGCTTTTCTTGGATTTGCCTTTGAAGCGCCATAAAAAAAAGGTAGGGTTTGTTTAAATTTTTCATCCAAAGGATGAATTCTTTGATTTTTAGCCTAATTTTCCAATTCTGAAATGTTGGCTTTAAATTGGGGGTGCTTGGCCAATTAGGCCTGCTAATTGCGTAGCTGTTCCAACTTCTCTCCTCTAGCTATCGCTGATTAGTGTCAATTGGTTTCATTCCTTTTGAAGATAGGAATTCAGATGTAAGACCCCAAGTCCTAGACAACACTTTGCCGATTACTGGAGGGTGGTCATTGAAACTTTGTTGGTTTCTTGCTAACCAACGCTGTCAGTACAGGAAGGAAGGGAGACTTGTCCAATACCTTTCGATGGACTGCTTTTTTTTAAGAGAGTGGGGATATTCCTTTTTCCAAGTTGTAAAGAAGTCATTAAAAGGCTGGGATAGATTCAGATCGATCTCTAGGGGACTTACTAGGAGGTTCCAACATTCTTTTGCAAAGGGACAATCGAGAAAGAGGTGTTGAATGCTTTCTTCAGCCATTAAGCACAAGGGGCACCTGGAGGGCCCTGAATTTTTTTTTTTCTAGATTATCTGTAGTTAGGACTTTGCCTTTTACTAAGCTGAACTTTTTTGATTCAGATTTCCGTCCTTGCCATAGAAATCCCCTTATAATTAACTCTATTTGCTTGTGTATGCTAGCTGGTGCTAAAATTGCTGCAAATTGATAGATTGAGAGAGTTGTGAGCATTGACTTAATTAAGATCACTCTCCCTGCTAAATTGAGCCAATTCATCCCCCAATTTTGTATCTTTTTTTTTTCATTTTCTCAATATGGTTGTTCCACAGTTCTGTCTTAAGGCTTTCTTTAGATATAGGGAGGCCTAGATAGAGGAAATGACTCCATCTTGCTTGAAAGGGAATGTCCAAAATCTGAGATATTCGTTGAAGAGTGTGTGGAGGTGCATTCCAACCATAGATTCTACATTTTTTGTTGTTTAGGAGTCCTCCTGAAACCTCCATGAAATTATTCAACACTTTTTTTATCCTTTGGGCTACTATGCAAGAAGCCCCTCCCATCATTAGTGTATCATCTGCAAATAATGAGTGATTGATGCTTTTGACTCCAGAGGTTATAGAGAGGCCAGTTAATGTGCGTTCTCTTCTGCACTTTTCAAGAGTTCTGCTCAACGAGTCTGCCATTATTATATAAAGAAATGGAGATAAGGGGCATCCTTGTCTCAATCCCTGGGAACTTTGGAAGAACTCACTCGACCTTCCATTGATCAGAGGGGCGATCCATGGTCCTACTGTGCAAGCTCTGATTACTTCTATTATCTCACTTGAGAATCCAAATTTCTTGAGGACTGCTGATAGGAAGGATAGATTAACTCTATCAAATGCATTTGCCATATCTAATTTTATAATGATGCCCTGCTCTTTCCTTGATACACTTGAGTGCAGTGCTTCTTGGACTATCATAATATTGTCCAGGATCTGTCTGTTAGGCACGAATCCTCCTTGGTTTTTTGAGATTAGATTAGGGAGGAGAGGCTTTATTCGATTGGCTAGGATTTTTGTGATTATTTTATAAGAGGAATTACACAAGGAGATTGGTCGGAATTGACTGAATGTGGAGGGCCTTGCCTCTTTTGGGACAAGAGCAAGGTAAGAAGAGTTGGTGAAACCTCCTAACTTCTTTTTCCTAAAAACATTTCTTATCATTCTTATAAAATCTTTTTTGATAATGTGCCAATTGTAACGATAGAATGCAATGGAAAATCCATCGGGGCCAGGTGCTTTGTTTGGATGAAGGTCCCACACAGCTGATTGGATCTCATTCTCATCGACTTCTTTAGTGAGTTCAAAGTTGATTTCTTCACTTACTTTATTGGGAATACGCTGGATGAAGTTTTCATAGTTTGAATTTGCTGAATCTGCTGTTAGAAGCTTTTTGAAATGGCTATAAGCTTCCTTTTTCAATGCTTCTTGACCTTTGATTTCTTTGTCTTCTTCAACCTTTATATTGTCAATCTGATTTATGATTCTACGCATCTTTGTTGAATTGTGAAAAAAGGCTGTGTTTTTATCTCTCGCCTTCAGCCAGATGTTGTGAGATTTTAATCTCCATTCCTCTTCCTTTGCTCTTTTCTCTCTATATATTTCCCAATAAAGTTTCTTTTCCTGAAATTGACTTTCTTTTGTTTCTTCCAGGTGTTCTTTTGTTTCTTGCACTATTTCCATTTTTTAAAATAATTATGCCTTCCATTTTTGGGTTTCTTTATGATTATTCTTGGCCCATATTTTCATTTCCTTCCTCAAGATTTTTAGTTTGGTTTCCCAAACAAAATTTGGAGAACTTGTAATCTTTTGGGACCATACCTCTGCTGTTATTTTTTTAACTTCCTTGTTACTATTCCACGATGGGCAATATCGAAATGTTATAGGTCCCAAATTCCCCATAGTCCCTAGGGAGATTACCACTGGCTTGTGATTAGATGCTGAAGGGTGGAATATTCTAGAAATGATTGAGCTGAAGTTTGTTAATATGTTATCCTGGATTAGGATGCGGTCTAGCCTTTCTTTTATATTGCTTTTGCGAATTCTTTTATTGCTCCATGTATATTTTCCGTTATTGGGAGGAATATCCAATAGGTTATAGGATTCCATAATGTTTTCAATGGAGTCCCTTGATGGATCAGCATGAAAAGATCCTCCAAACTTCTCATCAACATTCAAGACTAAGTTGAGGTATCCTCCAACTATGATGCTTCTATTTTGTACTTGGGATAAGATATCTTTGAGAGAATTCCACGATACTTCTTTCTCTCTATAGTGATTTGGCACATATATATTAATCATGCAGTATTGCTCATCAATGATTTTATTTCTTAGGTCAGTTTTAATCCAGTGCTGATCTTTTAGTTGATGTACTAATTCCCATTTTCCTTTCCTCCACAGAGTGCAGATACCTCCCGAGGCCCCTGTTGCTTGGAGAGCTGAGCCTTCATAGTTCCTTATTTTTTGGATCATTTTCCCAGATTCTTGTTCATTTATTTTGGTCTCTTGTATCATGAGGATGTCTGGACTCTGGATTTTCCATTGCTAATAAGTCTTTGATTGCATTGAATTCAATGGGTTTCCCATTCCTCGACAGTTCCAGGAGATTAGATTCATTATTTATTTTGGTTGGAGGCAGAGGGTCCTTTCCCTTTAGAAGGATGGGCGGTTTTCTCCTTATTTCTTGTGTTCTTTTCGAGGAAGGAATCCATAGGTTGTTGAGTACCCATAGCCATCTCCTTTGCTGCAGCTTCATCTCTTAGTTCTTTGTTTGTCTTTCTTTCTTGTTTTTTTTTATGGTCAAGAGAGGATAATGAATCTTTGGCCTGGTTCCTTGTTAGGATTCGATCAAAAGAGGGAGGGAGGGTGCTAAGGGGGATATTGGGGGAGGAGGGGATGGGAAAGGGAGGAAAAGGGAGATGCAGGGAAGTGGGAGGAGAAGAAGAGGGAATGGCAGGCTCTTCGAGAGGACTGAAAGGATTAGAGACCAAAAGGTTGGAGGAAGGGAGGTGAGGGATGAAAGGAGGCAATGGAGAAGAGGGGGTAGGGAGAGGAGCTGAGAGAGTAGGGGCTAAATGAGAGGGAGCTTGAGGGAATGATGAAGGCTAAGAAGGCTGTTTACCTAATGTCTTTTTCGTTTTTATTTGTTCCCATTTTGGATCCTGAGCTTTTACTTCTTTGTTTTCTTGTTTCTTCGTTTTCTTATTTTTTCGTACATCTATTAGCAAAATGACAGTATTCATGACATACCTTACACTTGAATGGGATTTGTTCGTACTCCAACTGCTGAATGTGCATCCAACTGTCGACTTTGATCGTCACTGCTTCTGGGAGGCATTTTCCTAGGTCTACTTCAAGACATATCCTTGCACACGTGTGCATATTCTCGTTTGGCTCGCTTCTGTCGATGTATTTTCCCACTACATTTCCTATTGCTTTGACTGATTCATCTCCCTAGCAGTGGAGAGCGAGGTGAAGAAGACGCACCCAGACTGGCACAACATTTGGCACATCCAACTCTGGATCGAGATCCAGAGTCCACTTGTTTAAATATAGGCCCCTAGTGTCCATGAATATGGGCCATTTCTGAATATCAAGTCTCTGTCTTCTTTTGTTTCAAAATGGAGTGTGTAGTAGCCTCTTCCACAAAACTTAATCGAGATTTTTCCCCTGATTGAAGAGGACCAGTTCCGTTCAACCCACTTCTACACCGATGGAGGAGAAGGCCAAAGTCCTGTAAACTGTCCCACCAATCCGCATTCAAAGAGTGGGAGCGTTGTACGATGAGGAAGGGAGGGAGGAAAAATGATTTCTTGGGTATCTTCTAGTTTTTTTACAAACATGGAAACAAAAGGTTTGGATCTAGGAGGGCCAAGAGAAGTTAACAGAGAAGTGAAGGCTGCAACATTTTCTTCAAGGTGCTTAGCCACTTGAGAAGAAGCAGGAGGGAGGTCACCATCTGGAGGAGGCTGCGGAGGGACCATAGTTGTGACAGGAGGTCGAGGGCGAGGCAACTAAGAGCGGGGGAACACGGGGGCCTGCAGAGCGCGCGCACATCAGTTAAAAAAAACAGTGTATCAAATTATTATCAAATTAAAAGTCATGAGCTATGGATTTCACACAAATTTCCATTTTTTTAGCAAAATGTCCTTTTTGTGCAAAGGAGTTCACATGTCCAAAATCATTCATAAATCAAAATGTCATTTGCTCAAATTGTTACAGAACTTTTACTCTAATAAAATATGAAAGTGACACACAAATACAACCAATCAAAATATATGAAGATTATGAATATACATGAAGTATTAGATATAATTATGACAAAATGTAGGTGAATTAAGTTCCCTGAAAATAAAGACAATTACTTAGCACAAGAAGTGGCAAGTGACAAGAAAGAACATGTAGCTCAAGGATTGAAGAAAACAAAATCCAATTTGCAAGTCGAGCACCAAATATTGTTCGGACAAGACAACACAATCTAATGTACCAAAAAAGTGTAAGATCAATAGAACTCACATATAAAAAAATTAGAAGACAAAATAGCCAAACTCCCACAAAACGGGAATGTATCACAACATAAATATAAAGATCTCGAGGATATATTTTACAAGGACTTAATAGAAAAGGACAAGGAAATTCTCACCTAAAAGACCACAATAAAAAATTACTTGCACAAGTCAACTAAATCATGGTTATTAGGTAGTTTAATAAACTATTAGAACAAGAGAGAAAATCTCAAGACAGAATTCAAGAAGAACCTATTAGAAAAAAGATGAAGAAAATTCTTGCTTAAGTAACCTCATCAAAAGTTGTTGGAACAAATTAGGAAGTTAAAAGACGAGAAACTTGAGAATCAAAACATTAAAAATAAAGTCGACAAATAAGAAATGGAGAACTTTCATGCCTAAAGAATCATAATAAAAACCTCCTTATGAAAATTAAGAAGCTTAAGAATGATGAGAAGTCATTGGAAAACAAGTTAGAACAACTTATCCAAAAGGAAGCATCAAAGTCGTTAGACGTAAAAATCCAAGTTGTGGAGAAAGGAACAAGCATAGATCCAATCCATGTTATACTCATTCAGATGTTGTACAAGCAACATTAGTGCGTGAAGAAGATATAATACCAAAAGTAAATCAAGAAATGACTACAAGTACAATAAGGGAATGTCAAGCTACAAAGACACCTTATCAACATCCTAATCACAAGAGTAGGTATCTTAACTAGTTAATGTATCAACATCACTTAGGACAATAACAATTAACATATCTATCAAAGAATATTGATTCCAATTTCAACAAGTCTCATAATAACAATTCATCTTAAATATCACATAAGCGCAATGTTCCACAAAAGATTAAAATAGGATGGTTAGATCCTTTTATAGTTCGACAATTCTACTCAACACTTGGGAAGTTCATACTGTCTTATATCATCAGCGATGACAATGTCAAGAACATAAAATCATGCGAAGACATTAGAAGCCAAAGCAAAGTCATTAGGCCTTTCCGTAATTATGCTTTGAGAACAAAGAATTTCTAAAGGGGAAGGAAATGTAATAAACATAATATATAAATATAAAATGTAAATAAATAATTAAATAATCAATGAAAAAACACATTAATGAACGGATATGCCTTTTAGTGAAAAGGCACCCATCTAGGTATTTATACAAGACCCTCATTATATTCCATTCAGCCTATAATTTTTCATATATACCTTTAATTTATTTAACCAGATGGATTTTTGTATATTCCAAATATTTTGGATATTCATTTTTTGAACCAGATTTTGTGAAAATTCTAAAACCCGAAATCCTATTGCAGCAACTGATAATATTTCTTCCATTTGTCAAATTAATTAAACAAATTATTTGCAGTTTCCTATGGCAAATATCGAAACATATATACTGCAACCTTCACAAAACAAATACTGCAGAAGAAAATAAACGTTGGAAAATTAGAGAAATTCTAGTACACACATAAAGATATTGACACGGTGATTTTTGGACAATTGTTCCCAGAAAAACCCAATGTAGGAAAACTGATGCAGATGAGGGTTTCTTTATTAATTCTTCAACAGTAATTCAAGTATAAGAATTTAGACAACAAAACAGAGGAAAATACTGAGAGAAATTAGAAACAAATTTCTCACTCTCCACAGTAATTCCCTAACCTCGAGATGGACCCTTTGCCTATATGCAGGTGTCTCTACATCACCCTTTGCGTAGTGCTTTAGTGGACTGCGTCTCTCCCTCTCTCCTCACGCTGTCTCCTCCTGAATTCGTCCTGCACTTCTCGAACCATTATTGATGCCCTCTCTCTCTCTCCTGCAACTCACCCAATGGCTCTTTCTCCTCTGTTGAACTTCAGCCACTGAGAAAATTGATCTGCCTGGGCAACTGAGTAACTACCTTGGTGTTTCAATTGTGTTTTCCAACCCCCATCGAATTTCTTCTTATAATTTCTCGTTGAGACATCAACGGCCAAGATTAAAACATAATCAATGGCTAAGATTAACTAGAACTCGATCCATGTCTTCTTCTAGAAGATTCTCACCATGACTTAATTAATACCCTTTAATTAATCATATTTCCTAAGTTTAAACTTAGCAAACATTAAAAAACGATTAATTATTTTAATTAAGTCATCTCTAGGTGGAATTTCCAGAAACAATTTATGGGTTTAGGATAATACATGTATTGTAGCCTCTCCATTACATTTTGTGGCTAGAACACATTCAATGCTACAAAAATTAACAGATTAGTTAATCACATGCTATACGTGGGATGCCCCTATGTAAGGACCTGGTCTTCTTGTTGGCCTTTGGGTTGTCTAGGTTTGCAATAATATTGCATGCTACATAACCAAGAATTGATCTCATTGTCGTTGAGAGCACCATCAAATTTAGGTACTGACAATTTAGTGCCCAAATTGAAAGTCTGTAATATTTCTAATTAGCCATGGCTAATTGGAATATTCGATTTTGCTCAATTTTGCCTTCTATAGTTATTTATAAATAAAAATGTGAGGAAAGGGGGACATAATTCACTTTTTGAATAAAGTCACTCCTTAGTAGCACAATGTTGTAACTTAAAAAGGGAGCCAAGGGGGCCAAAGGACCACGTAGAGAAGGGGGCCCACATAGACATTTGGAGGGACTGCGCAGATGGAGAAGGAGCACGTGGCAAGAGAGGCTACGTTGGAGGAGGTGGACCTTAGGGTTTTGAGAGAGGCCAACGCTATAAAGGAGAGAGGAGCCTTCTCATTTGGGCATTGGATTATGTTGCATTTGAGCTAGTCACTTCAACTTAGAGCATGCTGGCTGTTTAGCCTGTTTGCAACACTGTTTAGTGCATTGACTGTCTCCGTTCAGAGATCTCACCTTTAGCCCTGGGGGATTTCGAGTGCCTCCTCGGGCAAGGTAGTTTCATCAGTGTTTTGCAGGAGGAGCGATTTTTGGAGTTGAGGAGGAACTAAGCATTTGGATCACTGCACAGTCTTGAGAGGGGAGGACACAGTCTCTTTTGGTAGGAGCTTCGGATTGGGTTTATGTGGAGGATTTGAGCTTGGAGATTGAGCAAGGGATCAACCCTTACATATTAGAGGATTTTGGCAGAGTCTCGAGTAGAGTTATGGAGGATTCTCTTCAGGGGCAGTGCAGAGCCTTGAGGGATAGCGTAGATCCTCAAGGGGGTGATTTTCGGGGGTCAGCTATTTTAGAAAAGCTTTCTGGGCTTTTCTGGGTTTATTGAGTAGAGGTTGATTCCAGAGTTTCAGCATTTTCTGAGGAGGGGAACAACCCCAAATCCTCACTTGATTCCAGCAGTAGCAGCAGCACAACAGTTCTCCAGTAGCTTGGACGCAGTTCAGAGAGAGGCCATTTCCTTACCATTCTGAGTGTATTTCTTCACTTGCCTTGTGCAAGTCGAGGTGCTATCTTTCTGATCACCTCTTGTACTCTTTCCATTACTCAGTATAATAAAATGGCTTAGCATTTCTCTCTGCATTTCTCGAGTATCTGTTTATATTCCATGTATACATTATTGTATGTTGCACTATTGTTATTTTGTTTTATCTCTTTGAGCTCCCTGGCTACTATACCACTTGTGTGTTTTTCTCCTATACTCTTAGACTGAGTCTGGAAAGGGCCCGATAGCCTCTAGATCTCGTCCTCTTTTCAAAGGCAACATATCTGGTAAACGCCCTCCCAGTCCATCTCTGGTTGGAGTTTGCTTGTGTTTGAGGGATACCCCTGATAATGGATATTACAGTGGTATCAGAGCATAGATCTAGCTCAGCCTGTGGAGCTAGCAGTCTATGACACCGAGGGAGAAGCCCTACATCTGTTACAGAGGTAGGAAATACAGAGATATTGAGCGTAGGTTGGAGAACACCTACGGAGAGGGACATTGTGTTCGGGTGGTAGACACAGAATAGGAGGAGCTTGTGGTGAACACAGAACAGGAGGAGCCTGTGGTGGACGCAGAGCAGGAGGATCCGATGGCAGACGCGGATGGGAAGAGATTTGCAGACATGCTCCTCAAATCAGTGCAGGATCTGTTGAGGCAGATCGAGGTGATGGGGCAGAGATTCACAACGGTGGAGGCTAGACAGCGTGAGAGCCCATAGGTTTTCCAGGTTGGTTAGGGATCGGGTACATCCCACCATTTGCCAGAGCAGGGTGCCACTCAACGTGATACTACTCAGCAGATGGCCTCACATGCCCCTACATGCTCTACCATGCACACTTTCTTAGGAGCAAACACGGGAGCTGGAGCCCAGCAGGAGGCAGAGCCTGGTCATATGGGAAATTACTTCGCAGAGTACCAGGCCTATGGGCAGGAGTTCCGGGATGCTCTCTCATTCAGAGACTTTATTCAGCTCCAGCGGGATAGTAGACCTCGCAACCATCACAAAGGATACCGACATTATCATGATGGAGACACCCACCGCACAGCTAGTAGATTCCACTTGCCTATGTTTGATGGCTCATCAAACAGTTCGGCAAAGTCTTGGGTGGAGAAGCTGGACATTTATTTCCAGCTTAACCAGATGTCGGAGACAGAGGCCATCAAGGTGGCAACATTACATTTGGATGGTGAGGCCCAGGACTGGTGGTTCCATGGGATGGTTACACTCGGACACTCCACAGTGACGACATATGCCGAGTTCACCAGGAGGTTGATAGAGAGGTTTGACGAGGGGATCCAGAACAACACTTTGTTGAGCTGACGAGGCTCAAACAGATCGGGAACCCAGAGACCTACATTGCAGACTTCTTGAGGGTTTCAGTGATGGTGCCAGATCTATCCGCGACACGGAGGATCTACATGTTTGTTGAGGGGTTAGTAGAGCCACTTCGGGGTCTAGTCAGATCCACTAGACCAGCCACACTCCAGGATGCTATTAGCAGGACCCGGGACTTACGGGATGCCTTACCCTGGACTCGGACATCTCACCCCCAGAGACAGGCTTTCCAGCCTAAGGGGAAGGATGTGAGGATTCCGCCTCCAAAGGGAAATCCAGGACGAGCACAGATTGATGATGATCCCAGGAGGGAGCTGAAGAAGAAGTGGTTGTGCTTTACCTGTCAGGAGCCGTGGGCATCGGGACATAGATGTGCTGCTGGCAAAGCACATTTTATTGAGGTCTTCTCCGAGAGCAGCGGGGAAGAGGATGAGGAGGATGATGTGGAGGCAGGAGATAGTCATGCCACGTAGGATCCTTTGCCACCTCCACCAGCAGCAGCAGGTGGTGCAGCTTTTGCACCTACCGGAGGGGCCCTTGCAGCGTTGCGGGGAGTTCCCAAGTATTTGACGCTGCGCGTACGGGGGACAGTATGTGGCCAGCGAGTATCAGTTTTGGTTGACAGTGGGGCAACCCACAACTTCATCGATGCACATATGGTTGAGCGGAGAGGTATACAGACAGAGAGCTTCGATTGCTTTTCAGTTTTCATCCCAGGAGATCAGGCCATGGTGTGTGCTCGTTATGTCCTAGAGTTATCAGTGACGATGGGCACCTACACAATGATTGACCCCTTTTTCGTGGTCAATATTCTAGACACCAACATGATACTGGGTGTTTAGTGGCTTATTACTCTAGGGAAGGTCACGACAGATTGGAAGGCCCTAGAGATGGAGTGGGATGATGAGAAGACAGGGAGGCATGAGAAGATACAGGGACAACACATATTCGCCTCAGAATGTTTCGGCTCATCGGATGGAGGCAGTCTTCTGGAAGGGAGACGTAGAGTGGGCAGTGGAGCTGCGTGCATCAGAGGCAGGAACTACAGGGCAGACGGTGCACCCAGAGATACAGTCCATCCTTAACCAATATGCCACAGTGTTTGGGGAGATTCCTCCGGTACAGCCACAAGACCGAGGGTTTGAGCACACCATTGAGCTTGAGCAGGGTATACAGGCAGTGATTACTACCCCCTATAGGCATCCCAAGGCCTATTGGGATGAGATTGAGTGGGCCATTCAGGAGTTGCTGGCTCTTGGGCACATTCGGCTGAGCACGAGTCCTTTTGCTTCTTCCGTGGTGTTGGTTGAGAAGAAGGATGACACATTGAGGATGTGCATTGACTACAGGGCCCTGAACAAGAAGACCCTGAAGAACAGGTACCCCATACCTAGGATCGATGAGTTGATGGATGAGTTGAGAGGAGCACGGTTCTTTTCAGATTGATTTGAGATCTGGGTACCATCAAAGTCGCGTGAGGGAGCAGGGCATTCCCAAGACTGCCTTCAGGTGTCACTATGGGCACTTTGAGTTTTTGGTGATGCCCTTCGGGCTAACCAACGCCCCAGCTACATTCCAGTCCTGCATAAATCACATCTTCCGCAGTCACTTAAGGAAGTTTGTGTTGCTGTTCTTTGATGATATTCTCATTTACAGCAAGACTTGGGAGGAGCATCTCCAACACATAGAGACAGTGTTGCGCATCTTGGAGGAGCAGCAGTTCTATGCCAAGCTCTCCAAGTGTGAGTTTGGGTTGACGGAGATGTTGTACTTGGGACACATCATAGGGGTGGACAGAGTGAAAGTCCACGAGGAGAAGATCAGGGCCATCAGAGATTGGCCGGAGCTGAGGAACGCGACGAAACTTCGGGGATTCATTGGCATTTGTACTTACTACCGGAAGTTCGTCAAGAGTTTCTCACAGCTTGCTGCACCCCTGACAGATCTGACGAGGAAGGGGGCATTCAATTGGTTGGATGCAGCGCAGCGATCCTTTGATAGGCTTAAGGAGGTTATGAGCAGCTGCCCAGTGCTTGCATTGTCGGATTTTTCGCAACCATTTGTTTTGGAGTGTGATGCGTCGGGAGAGGGGATCGACGCAGTGTTGATGCAGGGAGGTCAGCCTATAGCCTTTGAGAGCCGGAAACTCCTTCCGCATGAGAGGTTGTATTCTATATACGACAAGGAGATGTTAGCCATTATGCATGCATTGGCCAAATTTCGGCAGTATTTAGTGGGTAACAGGTTCAGGGTGAGGACTGATCACAACAGCCTCAGGTTCTTTTTGGAGCAGAAACATCGACAAAAGAGGCAGCAGAAGTGGATCAGTAAGATCCAAGCGTATGACTTTGATATTGAGTATGTCAAGGGTAAGAACAACGTGGTAGCAGATGCCCTTTCACGTAGACTAGCCACGTTGTCTCTTATGAGCTTGGACACAGACTGGAGGGCTCGACTCTTAGTAGAGTACTCCAAGGATAGATTTGCATGTGAGGTTCTGGATGGGCAGATGACAGGTACAGGGTAATCGATGAGATCATCTACTATAGGGACCGGATCTTCTTGACTGAGGGATCTCAACTCAAGAAGAAGATACTTCAGGCGTCACACGATTCACCATTGGCCAGCCATCAGGGGTTTAGCAAAACCTACAGGGCCATTAGAGAGAGGTTCTCATGGAAGGGCCTCAAGGAGGACGTACTCCAACATATCCGGGAGTGCAATGTTTGCCAAAGGACCAAGGGGGAGATGAGCCATCCTGCAGGATTATTGCAGCCTCTTCCCATTCCAGAGGGGAAATGGGAGTGTATTTCGATGGACTTCATCACAGGGTTGCCCATGGTGTAGGGCAAGGATTGTATCTTTGTCGTCGTTGATCGACTAACAAAGTACACACATTTTTTCACCATATCCGCACACTACATAGCAACGCAGGTGGCCGAGCTGTTCTTAAGAGAGGTCTTCAGGCTACATGGTCTTCCTAAGACCATCATCAGTGACAGGGGAAACTGTTTCATGGGCGGGTTTTGGCAGGAGCTTTTCTGGTTGGTGGGGTCGGAGTTGACACCGAGTACCAGTTATCACCCACAGACAGACGGGTAGACATAGATAGTTAACAAGTGGCTAGAGTGCTACTTGCGTAACTATGTCAGTGGGCAGCAGCGAGCATGGTTGAAGTGGCTGCATCTGGGGGAGTACTGCTACAACACTACACATCACATGTCCATTGGTATGTCACCATTTTATGCTTTGTATGGATATCATCATCTATCTTTTGCTGACGTGATGTTTGGTGCTAGCAAGGCTTCGAGAGCCAAGATTTGGATCCAAGAGAGTCAGGATATTCTCCAAGCTCTCAAGGATAATATGGCTACAGTGCAGAACCGGCAGAAGCTGTATGCTGACAGGGCGACGTCGGGTGGAGAGACAGTTTGAGGTAGGGGACTTGGTCTACCTACGATTACAGCCATACCGACAGTCGTCACTGAAGCAGAAAGGAGCTGAGAAGCTCAAGCCTCGCTTTTATGGGTCATACAGGGTGATACGCAGGATTGGATAGGTTGTGTATGATTGGCGTTGCCCCAAGGTAGCAAGATTCATAACGTTTTTCATGTATCATGCCTGAAGAAGGCATTGGGGTAGCAGGTGACAGTGATAGATGAGCTACCACCCACAGATGATGAGGGGCATTTGGTGTTGCAGCCAGAGGCTATTATTGATACCAAGGAGAGGCAGCTGCGGAGCAGGACGGTCCGGGAATTCTTGGTGAGGTGGAAGAATTTACCGGATGAGGATGCCATTTGGGAAAATGAGAAAATTTTGCAGCATTCATCACTTCAGTTGCTTGAGGACAAGCAACATATTGCTGGGGGAGACTGTAATATTCCTAATTAGCCATGGCTAATTGGAATATTCGATTTTGCTCAATTTTGCCTTCTATAGTTATTTATAAATAAAAAGGTGGGGAAAGGGGGACATAACTCACTTTCTAAATAAAGTCACTCCCTAGTAGCACAACGTTGTAACTTAAAAAGGGAGCCAAGGGGGCTAAAGGACCACGTAGGGAAGGGGGCCCACGTAGACATTTGGAGGGACTGTGCAGATGGAGAAGGAGCACGTGGCAAGAGAGAGGCTACGTTGGAGGAGGTGGGCCTTAGGGTTTTGAGAGAGGCCAACGCTATAAAGGAGAGAGGAGCCTTCTCATTTGGGCATTGGATTATGTTGCATTTGAGCTAGTCACTTTGACTTAGAGCACGCTGGCTATTTAGCCCGTCTGTAGCACTATTTAGTGCATCGAGTGTCTCCGTACGGAGATCTCACCCTAATCCCCAGGGGACTTTGAGTGCCTGCTCGGGCAAGGTAGTTTCATCAGTATTTTTAGGAGGAGCGATTTCTGGAGTTGATGAGGAACTGAGCATTTTGATGACTGCACAGTCTTGAGAGGGGAGGACGCAGTCTCTTTTGGTAGGATCTCTAGATTGGGTTTATGTGGAGGATTTGAGCTTGGAGATTGAGCAAGGGATTAGCCCTTGCATAATGGAGGATTTTGGCAAAGTCTCGAGTAGAGTTTTGGAGGATTCTCTTCAGGGGCAGCGCAGAGCCTTGAGGGATAGCATAGATCCTCAAGGGAGTGATTTTCGGGGATCAACTATTTTAGAAAAGCTTTCTGGGCTTTTCTGGGTTTATTGAGTAGAGGTTGATTCCAGAGTTTCAGCATTTTCTGAGGAGAGAACAACCCCAAATCCTCACTTGATTCCAGCAGTAGCAGCAACACAACAGTTTTGCGGCAGCTTGGACGCAGTTCAAAGAGAGGCCATTTCCTTACCATTATGAGTGTATTTCTTCACTTGCCTTGTGCAAGTCGAGGTGCTATCTTTCTGATCACCTCTTGTACTCTTTCCATTACTCAGTATAATAAAATGGCTTAGCATTTCTCTCTGCATTTCTCGAGTATCTGCTTATATTCCATGTATACATTATTGTATGTTGCACTACTGTTATTTTTTTATCTCTTTGAGCTCCCCGACTACTATACCACTTTTGTGTTTTTCTCCTATACTCTTAGACAGAGTCTGGAAAGGGCCAGGTAGCCTCCAGATCTCGTCCTCTTTTCAGAGGTGACATATCTGGTAAACGCCCTCCCAGTCCATCTCTGGTTGGAGTTTGCTTGTGTTTGAGGGATACCCCTGATAAGGGATATTACAAAGTCTATTGAACAATAAAATTTTCTTAGTGGATAATGGGTTGAGTTTGAGGTTGTGATTTGGCCTATTGGTGATGGGTGATGAGTTATTGGAAGATATCAGTCATATCATGCAAGATTTTAGCCTAAAATTTCTAACATTCTTGTGCTTGCCATCGTTGTTGAGTAATGAGGGTTTCCAACAATACACATTGTCACTCTTGCATTTTTTTTGACCTAGACTTAGGTAAGGTTAGAGTCTTGGGAGTTTCCTGATGCTTTGGTTATCTGGGTTCCTTCAGCTTCCAGAATTAACCAAGATCTTTTGCTTCTGTGATGTTTGTCAGGCCAGGCAATAACTCCACAAAATAAAAACTGATTCGTATATTTTATTCCATCAGGTAGGTCTGTTATATACATGAGGGAGAGACTGTTCAGTTCATCTCCTGATGATTGTTCATATTTCTCATTTATTTATTTACATATATTTACCCAATCAAAAGTATTAGGTGTCAACATTCCCCCCCTTAATCTAAAGGGATGTTGGTGAGTCCAAGCATCATTCTGAATCGTTCAAGCTTTTCTCTTCCAAGCGCTTTGGTGAAGATGTCTGCAATTTGCTCATTTGTGGAACAATGACGGAGATGGATTGTTTTGGCCTCAACATGATGTCGAATCAGATGATATTTAGTATTGATGTGCTTCGTTCGATCATGAAACTTTGGGTTCTTGGCCAACTTTATTGTAGAGGTATTGTCAATCATGAGTGGAGTTGATTGTATTTGTTTTACCTGCAAATCTTCAAGAATTTTCCTGAGCCACACAATTCCTTTTGTTGCTTCAGCTGCTGCCACGTATTCTACTTCTGTTGTGGAATCTGCTGGAACTGATTGTTTGCGTGATCTCCAGGAGACAACTCCTGATCCAAGACTCATAGCATATCCTGAAGTTGATACCCCGGTTTCTTTGTCTCCATCGAAGTCTGAATCAAAATATCCAATCAAGCTGAAGTCATCCACCTGTGTATATTTGATTCCAAAGTCTTGAGCTCCCTTCAAGTACCTTAGAACTCTTTTTGCAACAGACCAATGTCCCTCACAAGGCTTTTGCATAAACCTGGAGAGGATTCCAACAGCAAACGAAATGTTTGGTCTGGTAGTAGTTAGGTAGTTGAGACTTCCTACAAGCTGTCTATACTTTGTTGCATCCTCAAATTCTTTTCCTTCAATAGATGTGAGCTTTAAGTTTTGTTCCATTGGAGTAGTAAGAGGATTGCACTCTGTCATGCCAAACCTGTTCAACAGATCTCCAATGTATTTCTTTTGAGAAAGAAATATCGACTTTGGATGTTGGGTTACTTCAATGCCAAGATAGTAATGAACATAGCCCAAATCAGTCATTTCAAAACTTTTCCCCAATTCCTTCTTTATGGATGCAATGTAGCTTTCGTTGTTCCCTGTCATCAAAAGATCATCTACATATACCACAAGATATACAACTGTTTTTCCAACTTTCTTGACAAATAAAGTTGCATCATCAAGATCAAAATGTTTGAAATTGAGTTTCAGAAGATGCTCAGTCAGTTTTTCATACCAGGCTCGCGGTGCTTGTTTGAGGCCATACAAGGACTTCACAAGTTTGCATACTTTATGTTCATGTCCTTTTAATCCTTCAGGCTGGGACATAAAAACATTTTCTCTTAGATCTCCATTCAAGAAAGCAGTTTTTACATCCATTTGGTGGACTTTCCAACCGTTCTGAGCTGCTAGTGCAAAGAGTGTCTAGATGGTAGCCCATTTTGCTGTGGGGGCAAAAGTCTCCTCATAATCGACCCCTTTCTTCTGTGCAAAACCTTTTGCCACAAGCCTAGCTTTGTGCTTGTCAAGTGAGCCATCAGCTTTATACTTGTTCTTGTAGACCCACTTGCAGCCAATTGGTTTGGTTCCTAATGGAGGATCAACCAGCTTCCGAGTGCCGTTTTTTATGAGGGAATCATACTCCTTTTGCATCGCTTCTTTCCATTCATCATGAGAAGCAACTTCTTTGAAGGAAGTTGGTTCAAAATCTGTAGACAAGTTCAATTCACAATCATAAGAAACATCCATATCAACAGGTGAATTAGAGTCATCTACATCCCCTCCATTTTGCTGGTTTGAATTTCTGGTTCCTGTCTTTCCAACTTCATCAGGATGAATACTTTCAAGTGTCTTTGCCACCCACTTTGGGGGAACTTTCTGAGATGGTCTAGGCTGCTCCGTTGATTGAGTTGGGACTGAATCAAGATTGAGTCTCCCAATTCTATCAATTACATCACTTAAAGCATCATTCGTTGTTGGAGTTTCATGCGGGGGAGAGTGTTCTTCAGAAGAAGATTCCACATGTTGATCTAGTATAGGAATCCCCCCTTCAAGATGTGGAATATGATTATCAAATTCTTGAAATGATTTTGATTTTGCGAATCTATCCAAGCGATCAAGTTGCCGCTCAACAACATTGTCAGTTTTGGATGATTCAAGGAAAATTACATCTCTAGATACAACAAACTTCTTATTTACTTCATCATAGAGGCGGTATGCTTTGGAGGTGTTTGAATACCCCAGGAAGATACACTTACGACTTCTAGCACCAAGTTTGTTTCTATGTACCTTTGGTATCAAGGCATAACAGGTGGAACCAAAGACCCTGAGATGCTTTACCGAAGGAACATGTCCATACCACATTTCATATGGAGTCTTGTTTCTTATAGCATTATATGGAAATCTATTCTTTATATATGCAGCACATAGAACAGCATTAGCCCAAAACATTATCTTTACATTTTTGAAGAAGAGCATGGATCGTACCATATTTAAGATTGTCCTATTCATTCTTTCAACTACACCATTCTGTTGGGGATTATAAGGCGCAGTTGTTTGATGTTTGATCCCATGTTGGCGAAGATAGTTTTCAAATTCATTTGATGTTATATTCTTTTCCATTATCAGTGCGAATAGACCCAATATGAGATTGTGCATCATTTTCAATCCATTTATGAAAATTCTTCAATGTTTGAAAAGCATCAGATTTGTTCTTCAATAAATAAACCCAACACATTCTGGTGTAGTCATCAATAAATGTCATGATATATTTATTTCCATTTGGACCACATAAATTTGAATGAATGAGTTCAAGTTTTCTATGTGCTCTTGAATGTGAATCATGAAAACACTGTTTGCTATGCTTTCCTAGAATGCAAGCATCACATTGCTTAAGTTTCCTAGGAATTGTAGGCAAACCAGCAACACCATTTTTCTTCAACAAGCAGAGACTGTCATAGTTCAAATGTCCAAATCTAGCATGCCATAATAAACTTGATGGAAGTGTACCTTCTTCATGATGAGAAATGTATGAGAAATGTTGTGCATGAGCAGAGGTTCCTTGCAGTGTGAGAAGCCTTTCTTCTTCTATTCCCCTCTTGACAAGTGAGTGGTCAGATGCTTTTCTTACCTCAAGCTTGCCATCAAACATACGAATGGAGTGACCTTGCTGGCGGATGTGGACCAAGGACAACAAGTTTCTCTTGAGCTGTGGGAGATATAGAACATGATCCAGAAGAAAGTCTGGAAGACCAGGCAGTTTAAGCCTGATTGTGCCAAGCCCTGATGGCTTGATTTTTGATTGATCTGCAAAGTATACTGCTCCATCAACATTGTCAGTGAAATCTTCAAAAAAATCTTTTCTATGAGTCTTGTGGCAGGTTACTCCTGAACAAGCAACCAATCATTTTTCCAAGAAGCAAGTGAAGCATTAAATAAATCTTCATTTACTCCAATTTTACATTGTGCCACAACATAGTGAGCGGATTCAGGTGCTTTACCTTTGTCTGTATCATCAGCTTTACCTTTCTGTTGGTTTTTTTTCTGCTCAATTTTGTCCCATGGTAGCTTGCATGTAGAGGCATCATGTGATCCATTTCTTTTGCAGCGTATGCAGTGCAAATCTGCCTTTTCTTCTTGAGAATGTCTGCCCCCCCTGCCTCTGAAATATCTTCCTCTTCCTCTTGAATGCATACTGTAACAAAAAAATACTTCTGCTGATAGAAAAATACTTCTGCTATCAATGTATAAAATTGTACTTCTCGTGGAGAAAAAAATGCAGCTCTATTATATATAGGACAAAGGTATTACTTTAGGGAGAGTTTACCAATTCCTATATGGTGGAGATGATATCACTCACAACACAAAGCTTCAGAGAACCACATAACCTCGAGCTAGAAAACTCGTGCAATGTACCAAATCGGCCAAAAGCAACTAGTCTGAATGTAAAGAGACCTAGAAACCAGCCGAGATGTGGGTTTTATATCACAGTGGCTTTGACTGTAGAGGAGGTCCCGTTACCATCATTGTATGCAGAGTATGGAGGGGAGTGAGCGTTGTATGGCAACGTTCAAATAATACATATGGTTGCGTATGGGAGCAGAGGTATGGGCAACATTGCTTATATGGACAACGGTGGTATTAAAGGCAGAGAGAGAATTTATGTATGGATCGTATGGTACCAGTGGTTAACACAGAGCGCTATTACCTATGATATGGTAACGGCTCCTGAACAGTCGGCTCATACAATATTATACAAGCAAAACGCTACCACAATTATAAAACAGTGTCTTCAAAAAATGTTTAACGCAGAGGCATCATACTGTCATAAAAAATGTTTAACGCAGAGGCATCATACTGTCAGGCCATTCCGCTACAATACCATTCTACTGCACCACCCTCCAATGTGGTATGGAGGTCGAGCACTGTGCTTGGTTTTGAATGATGGTGGACACCCTCCTGCCTTGACATATGCAAACGAATGCAAATGAACCGAGAACCGAGAAGATGTGACGTGAACTGAGAACTTGCAATCGCAGCACGCCAATACTACAGGGAACCTTGAAGAAAAGCGGCGTCGGAGGACAGGTATGTCTCTGCCACAGCCGAGGGGATAAGGAGACAGACTTGAAACCAAGACTTGAAACCTGCGCAGACGAAGCTCAACAGATTTCCCACAAACGGCGCCAGAGGGGATAGTGAGTAATCAGAATAGGTTCATGTGAGAGGCATGGGGTTTGCTACACCGCATCTCCACCAGAAGAAGCAATTCATGCAATGGAGGCGGCAGGTGAAATCAGATGGATATGGGAAGGTACAGAAACGCCCTCTTTACAGGAGACAAAGAAAAAATACGCCATTTCAAAAACTTTAACACATAGGACAGTGCTTATTTTATGTCAGTACAACGCCTTTTTTTGAAACGTTTATGGAAAGTCAGACAGGATGGACAACGCTGGATAGTGGAGCAGTATGGGCAATATGGACAGTGGGGCAGCTACCATGTCAGGAGCAGCTAATTTTATGGAGGAGCTGCTCAGCTATATGGAGAGCAGACAGGGAGTTACAAGGGACACAAAGGCTAAAAAGAGCTGGCTCTGATACCATGTCAGGCCAAGCAATAACTCCACAAAACAAAACTGATTTGTATATTTTATTCCATCAGGTAGGTCCAATGTTTTTAAAACCGGAACCGGTGATCGGACCGGTCCACCTAATGAACCGGTTTACCGACCGGAACTGGTCTAACTGGGACTGGTTTGGTCTAAACGAACCGGTTTTAGAAAAATACATTAAATAATTATTTTTTAATGAAAAAAACTATTTTTAAGATTTAAAACCATGATTCCAAGCCAATAGAGACAAAATATGCAAAGATTGCTCATTTATATACCATGTAAAGGTGAATATATCAAAATGGCATCGAGTGCAATACATATCGTCGACAAAATACATAAGCAATGAGGCTCTAAATGGCCTCTAGAGTGCAAAAACAAAGCCTACAAACTATGGGGCCAGTGGCCTACTACAAGACTTCAGTGTAGACTCTACATATATGATAATAGTAATACTATAATAGTGATCAACATTATCACTTGAAGTTAAAACTTCTCGTGAGTCTCAGTCATCATGATCAAACTCGGTTGAGTCTCGACTCCCAAACTTTGCAGTCACAAACTTCTCTATTGGTTCAGTGACTTGAGTCTCAAACTTCTGAAGGTATTCTGCCCTAATATGCCCTATTATTTCATTTGGTGCTCCACATGGCTTTACATGGCCTCCTATCCCAGCCAAGTGTTGCTTGAACCTGTTAATACCCCCTCTTTGAATGGATTTTTGGCAATATTTGCAGATCATTTTGCCATCAATCATATCACAATGAGCCCATGCAGTGTCTTTGGCTTTTGGAGGCATGATGACTCCCTGGATGGTAGATCATAGAAGTGAGAAGTTTATAACACATAAAAAAAATTAATTCATGGACAACAGTCAAATAAGGAATTTTCAAGTGCAAATCCTTACCTGGAAATGAAAACTAGCTTCCTTAGCCTCCTCTTGAAGATGGCAACTCCACTGACAGCTACACACTGTCTCCAAAATAGCTCCAACTCCAACTCCAAGATGACTACTTCAGCAAAGACTCAACACTCTCCAAGCTCACAAACAAACTCACAAACACTCACAAACACTCCAAATCAGTTGTGTGAGACAAATGAGAGTGAGAGGGGCCTCTTATAAGCTTGGAGAGGGTGTTTTTGGAGGGAAAACACCCTTAGTTCCCCCCCAAAACCCCTAAACCACAATCAGAAAACCGCTTTTTGCAAGTTATGGTGGGCTTGCCATAAACCGGCCGGTTTAGGACGGAACCGGCCGGTTTGATACAAACCGGCCGGTTCCGCCCTAAACCGGCCGGTTTTGACCGGTTAGGGCCAGATTTCGGGCACAGGAGGTAGCTGACCGGGTTTTTTAGGCCGGTTCGGACCGGCCAGGCCTCTAACCGGCCGGTTAGACCGGTTACCGGTTTTTGTGGCCGGTTTTTAAAACTATGGGTAGGTCTGTTATATACATGAGGGAGAGACTGTTCAGTTCATCTCCCGATGACCGTTCATATTTCTCATTTATTTATTTACATATATTTACCCAATCACAAGGATTAGGTGTCAACAATGTTGTTATAATTTCATTTAAAAGAGCATAAAAGAACATATATGCATGCTTAAGCAAGAGAAAACATGACAACAATCAGCAAGTCAAAACACGAGACATTTGATAACGGAGTTCGTCCAGTGTGGACTATGTCTCCTCGCTGGGTGTCAAGATGGTGGAGGCCGCTTCATATAATGCTGAAAATGATGATGATGTACATGGAAGACTCTTTGTCATATCAAGGACATACACCCTCAAACAAGAGTGGCTTGTCTCTCCACGAGACGTTCCGCTTACAGGAATTCTCACTCAAGAAGGCTTCCTCTCAGCATGACAAACTAAAATGATCTCACATAATGTGGCAATGAGCATCCCTTCAACATAGTTACATAGGGATCTCCACAACAATACATAGCATGACAAGCTAAATACATCTCACATAATGTGGCAAAATCGATCCCACAACATAACATCAAACAGGGATCTCAAAACATAATACATCATCTCAGCAATTATGAAGGAAAACATGACATGACTGATTCATGTACCTTCACCTCTGAAGTTGGTTGAAAAATGGAAGGCTCAGTTGCAAAATCTGACTACACCACTGAATTTCTGTCGTTGAGAGGTGTAAAATCGACTATCCATTTGTCGAATTCTGACACTGTCAAAATCTGGGCCTGTAGGAATCTTTTAGATTCCCCGTGATTCTCCAAAGATTCTGTTCTCTGGGCTGACTGGAGATCTACAACTCAGATCACAAATCTGATCTTGCCATCATGATCCTTGCGAGATTCTGAGACTTTTGAGTATAAAGTTGGCTGCATTCTGACTCTGGCGAATTTCAGCCTCCAAGGAATCTGGAAGATTCCCTCAAGATTCTTTAAAGATTCTTCTCTGTCGGGAATCTGCAAATTTGCTGCTCAGATGGTGATTCTGATTTCACCATGATGTTTCCTGTGAAATTTTGGTTAAAATGACTATAAATTTCATATCATTTTGACGAAATAAAAATTTACCTCCTCGGAGAATCTTTCAGGCATTAGGGAATATTCTCTACAAAAGATTCTCTACCTCGAAAAACGTGAAAATCATGGTTCTGCCTTGGCATTCGCGCCAAGGTTCCACACTGCAAATCATGGTTCCCCTCACAGTTCCGCTCTCCGTTCTGCCGTGCTCTCCCCATGCCTTTGCGTAATGAGAGTCTATGTATTAGTTTGTGGGCGACGCTATCAACGTTGAGCTCTGTGGCCCAACGGTGGTGGAGGAGACTAGGAGGGCAGACTTTACCACCATGAGCCGTAGGCTCAATGGATAAATATGGCGGTTGGTTAACGAGGGGTCGGGGGATCAAATCCCGCCCTTTCCAAAATCTGCACGAACATGCTTGATTTGTTTTAAGGTAAAATACGGTCCGACGGTTATATAAACTTGGCGCGGCAATGGTTGAATGTCATTTTGTTTTATTGTGTGGGCGTTCGGGAGGCGGGCCGGCCAGACTGGCCGGGCAGGTTCGCGCTCTGTCGCTCACATAATTCGTGACAAGTGGCATATTGAGGGGTGGCAGGTCCGCCGTTGGCGGCCCGCTCACCAATATGATGTATATATATATATATATATATCGTTTGTGGTTGTGAGGGTTCGGCGGGGGTGGCGAGCCGCCGACCTATATGGACCGATGTGACAGGGGTGGCAGGGGTTATGACCCGCCCCACCTATTTTTTAATTATTTTTTTTTGTTTTTTAAATAACAAATGGGCTATTTCTGAATTTTCCGAAAATAAGGATCATTGGGCATTTTAAAGAGGCAACAATTTTCCCCGTTCTGGTGGTTGGATTCCAATGATCGCTGCCGGTGCAATTTGTAGGTCCATTAACCCTGTTATTTGGCCAAGTCAACCCTGAACTTTGACTTGCTGTAACTCCTCCATACGAGCTCGGATTTGAGTGTCGTTCGCACCATTGGAATCGGGGCGACGAGCACTACGATCTGATGCTGGACAATTTAACTACTTTGAATTTTTAGCTATTTTAAGCCCTCTTGGGCTTCTGCATGTGTCTGGAGCCACCTGGATCAATCCTCCCTACTGAGGAGCTTTTGGTCCTCCAAAAGCATGAAAATAATCTGCAGCTTTGTACATTGTCTGCACCACAAGTGTCCTGATAGGTCGTCCTTCCTTCTCCTTCACCTTTGTTCTTCGGAGCCATAAACGATGAGTCGATCCCTGCATCCTCGGCAAACCTGTAGTGCATTTTTGAAAATTACATTCTTAATTTACATGACCAACTAATGACCCAAGCATCCCATAATTTCCACGAGTTTATAACACATACTCTGTGGTCAAGTTTACATCAAAATGGAAATAATACCCCAACTATGAGAACAAGGCCAAAATATCATTGTTGCTTCAACAAGTGACGGAAAACACATCATCACTTTTACATTTTAAGTTGCAACACATGATTTACAAAAATAACGCCATGACAAGCTAACACATCTAGAAAAACCATCTCTCACTTATCTTATCTTCTTGTGGCGACTTTGCTTGTTGAACAACTTCTTCAACCGATTTCTACACTGGCGCTTTGTCCTTAGGGTGCTGCTCTGGATGGAGCCTCCAACACGTGGCTCTTTGATGACCCCTTCTGTTGCAATGACTACAATGAGTCTTCCTCCTCCAGACCTTCTTAACATGCTTCTTTCCTTGCTGTTGAGAAGGCCTTTCACTCCTCATCCTCTTTTGTGCTACCATTCTCTTCCAGCACTCAGGTAACACATGGTTATGTAAATCGCAAAAACTACATGTTTTTCGATTCCATGATTTATGTTCATCATAAACAACATGATTGTAATCAAAATGAACACGAGAATACTAAGACTGTTTATACCTTTCCTGGTTGTCTCTGGTGTAATTATGGCGAAGAGATCTTGCCTCAGCTCTTTCTCTGCAATGGGCACTGCCATGGTATGATGGTGATGTGTTTCCATCATTCTCTTTCTTCGACAGTTTCAACAATGTCTTGGAAGCATCTAACACCTTTGAGCATTTTCCTTCGGTGTATCCCAGACCTGCAAATCGATGTCTTTGCACAGCCTCCAATGGTTGAGTCATGCCTTGGCCATTAACAACAAGTCCTCCTCCTTTGTACCCCATCTTGGTAAGGAATTTCATGCCAGTTCCTGTAATGGGTATCTCCACATTTCCAACAGAAATAACAACATGTGAAGATGAAACTGAAGAATAATCACAACTGTTTACCTCAGATGTCGATTTCGAAACAGGTGATGAGGGCTTTTCTAAGCCTTTGTCGTGCCTCAACTCCTCCAAGGTCTTTTCCGTGGCTTGTAGCTGACGCTGCAATCTATGATTCTCCTCTTTTTCTTCTTGTAGAAGCCTGCTTAATTCAGCATCCTTTGCTTGAAGGCTTCGGTCGTTTCGCTTCAATTCTTCCAAGGCTGCCTCTGTGGCTTGCAACTGAAGCTGCAATCGATGCTTCTCCTCTTTCTCTTCTCATAGAAGCATCTTCAATTCAACGTTATCTGCTTGAAGACTCTGGTTGATCTCCTCATTCGAATGATGAGAAGATGATGAAGGCGATGAACATTCACTGGAAGGTGTGGATGGAGCATCATTCTCTGCTCTTTCTTTCTCTCGTCTCTCATAAGCTTCATACAACATGTCCACCATTTTGGACATCCTTACGAAGGCCTCATACATTTCTTTGTCATCCTCCATCGCTGCACGTTCAATTGTTCATGCTTGCAATTCACATCAGCAAGAAGACCGCTCTGATACCAAACTTGATCCGGGTTCCTTAAGCTTCCGAAATTAACCAAGATCCTTTACTTCTATGATGTTGTTAGAATTGAATTTAAAAGAGCATAAAAGAACATATATACGTGCTTAAGCAAGAGGAAATATAAGAGCCCTAAATTCAAAATTTAAGGGGGTTAAACAATAATTTGTTCATAAAATACCAGAATATATAATTTAAATACAAAATTTAAACAATTTTTCTAATGAATACCAACCTGTTTGCTCTGCTGCAAATCTTGTTTCGACTGCGTTACCAAAACGGCTAAAACCTCCATGCCGGGCTAGGTACAACCTAGGTATTCAGTCTCAGAATGCTTTCCAATTGAAGCAATTTGATCCCCTTGTTGGGTTGTGTTATATTCTTTCCACGACTAGCCCCCCTAGTTAACCGAGGGGCGAGGCCCCCCCTTTGTTGTGCTGATTGCACAGCGGGGGGGCGGCAGCCCCGCTTGTCCAGGGGATTTGAAGGGGGCGGGTAGCCCCCCTCTACGAGGTCCAGGGCGGTGCCCTAGGGAAATTTTTTTTGGACCCTATATTAGGTTGGGCAAACCTACCTATGGTTTTCGCACATGGTTTTGGATGCAATGGTTTTCGGTCCATGGTATTGGATGCTTCGGCATGTATAAATATGTATTGTAACATTGAAAGGAACATAATGAAAAATCAAGCTGGTAGTCCCGGTTTTGGGATCCAGGGGAAAATCTCTGTGTATATGTGTTTTATGTGTTATGCTTTCGCATTGTTTATTTTCTGTGTTTTAGAATTCGTATGTAAATAATTTCTGTACGTGGTTAAAACCTATATTTGGTATCAGAGTTGTTTTGGCTTCAAGGGGCTGCTTTTGTTGCTGAGGGGTTTCGCTCGGGCCTGTGTTAGACCCTGTTCAGTGGGAGATCTATGGGATCGATTCTGGTGGTGAAAGAATATGGCAAGCAATGGAAAGATAGAGATCGAGAAATTTAATGGTCAGAGTTTTGAGTTGTGGAAACTCAAGATGGAGAATCTGTTGGTGGATAAAGATCAGTGGATCGCGGTAGATCCAGGTACTAAACCAACGGGAGTGTCGGATGAAGAATGGAAGAAGTTGGATCGGAAGGCAAAGAGCACAATACGATTGTGTGTCTCAAATTCATTATTGCTGAATGTATCAAGGGAAGCTACGACTAAGGCTTTGTTGGACAAGTTAGGGACTCTGTACCAATCTAAGTCTCTGGTGAATAAACTGTTCCTACGGAAAATGCTGTATAACTCAACGATGAAAGATGGAGACTTGATGACAAAGCATCTGAACGCATTTAATACTGTGGTAAGTCAGTTATTATTTGTTGATATTAAACTTTCACATGAAGATAAGTGCATCAGTTTGTTGTGTTCTCTACTAGATTCGTGGGATAGTCTGGTTATTGCAATAGGTAGCAATGCAATTGCCTTGTAGTTTGATGAAATAGTCTCATCCTTGCTGATGGAGGAGATGAGACGGAAAAATATAGAGAGCCAGAATGGTGATGCCTTGTCTGTACGAGGGCAGTCCCAGAACATAAGCAAAAATAAGTCATTGAGTGGGAGATCTAAATCTCCAGGAAAACCTGTAAAGGTGGTGTGCTGGAAATGCGGAAAGGAAGGGCACTACAAAAGGGACTGTAAATCTAAAGCTCCCAAGAAAAGAAAGAGATCTGATGATGCTCCTTTTGTAGAAGCGAAAACCACCTCAGATGAAGGTGGAGATGTGTACTTGGCTTCTTGAAGTACACATGTAGATCATGAGGCATGGTTGATTGACTCAGGTGCATCCTTTCACTTCACTCCCCATAGAGAATGGTTCTGTGAGTATGAGAAATACGATGGTGGTGATGTCTTCTTAGGGGATGATAGGAAGGCTAGAATTGTTGGTCGCGGAAAAGTAAAGTTGAAGTTGCAAGGTGGAAGGGTTAGAACACTTCCGGGTGTTCTGCATATTCCTGCATTGGCTAAAAATTTGATTTCTGTAAGCAAGCTGGATGATGCAGGTGTAAAAACAATGTTCAAGAAGGATACCTACAAGATGGTTCGGGGAGCACTGGTATTGATGCGGGGAGTTCGGATTGGAACTCTATACAAGCTTCAAGATAACACTGTTGTTGATGGGTGCAATAGTTCTATGGTTCCTGAAAGTGGAGCAGAAAATCTAGTGGTCTCTGGAGAGAAGACCATGTTGTGGCATCAAAGGCTTGGACATATTGGAGAGAAGGGCCTTCGAATACTTCATGGTAAAGGTATGGTAGAAGGTATGAGTAATAGCTCTCTGGATTTTGATTCTGTGAAAATTGTGTATATGGGAAGCAGAATCGGGTGAGTTTCCCCTTTGGTGGCAAGAGGGCGAAACAGATATTAGAGCTTGTGCACAATGATGTGTTTGGACCTGTGAAAGTTCCATCACTGGGTAAGTCTATGTACTATGTATAATTTATAGATGACTTCTCAAGGAATACGTGGATATATTTCCTCAAGAAGAAATCTGAAGTCTTTGACAGGTTTAAAGAATTTAAGGCTCTAGTGGAAAACCAGACAGAGAAGAAGATAAAGGTACTGAGAACAGATAACGGTGGAGAGTTTTGCATCAAGGAATTTGAAGAATTCTGTAAGAAGTGTGGTATAGGATGATAGAAGACTACTCCATACACACCTGAGCAAAATGGAGTTGCAGAAAGAATGAATAAGACGTTGATGGAAGGAGCAAGAAGCATGCTCAGTGGTGCTGGGTTAGGACAAGAATTCTGGGTAGAGGCGGTGGAGATAGCATGTTATCTGGTCATCAAATCACCTTCATCAACGTTGGAGGATAAGACTCCACAAGAGGTATGGACTAATAAGAAACCCTCTCTTTCACATATGAGGGTATTTGGATGTGATGCATATGTACATGTTCCAAAGGAGAAAAGAACAAAGTTGGATCATAAATCTGAAAAGTGCATCTTTTTGGGTATAAGGATGGTTTAAAGGGTTATAAGCTTTGGAACCCAGTAACAAGGAAGGTTGTGTACATCCGAGATGTGGTGTTCGAAAAGGTGAAAAATGTTATTAAACATGAAGTCCCATCAAAGGAAGCTGAGAAAATAGAGTTTGAGCTAAAGGAGAAAGAATCAAACTCTACAACAGAAGAGGAATAAGAAGATGAAGAGCCACAAACTCCGGTTGTGAGAAGATCAGTTCGAGAAAGAAGGCAGCCAAAAAGGTATAGTCCATCTGCTTTCTGTTCAAATTTTGCTTTATCTATTACTGATGATGATCCCAGAACTGTGAAGGAAACAATAGATTCAGAGGATGGAAAACTCTGGAAAGAGGCCATGGTTGATGAAATGACATCTTTGCATAAGAATGAGGCATGGGATCTGGTGGAGTTGCCGGCTAGAAAGAAACCCATTGGCGGCAAATGGGTGTTCAAGAAGAAAACAAATACAAAAAGGAAAGGTGGAAAAATACAAAGCTCGGTTGGTAGCAAAAGGTTATTCCCAGGTGTCAGGAATTGATTTTGGTGATATTTTTTCTCCTGTTGCCAAGGTAACTTCTATTAGATTATTTTTATCTGTTGCTGTTGCTTTTGATTTTGAGGTAGAACAGATGGATGTGAAGACAACATTTCTTCACGGGGATCTGGAAGAAGAGATCTACATGAAACAACTTGAAGGTTTTGTGGTGAAGGGTAAGAAAGAACTGGTATGCAAGTTAAAAAAGTCTTTGTATGGGTTAAAACAGTCACCAAGGATGTGGTATCACAAATTTGATACATTTATACGGGGACTTGGCTTCACCAGAAGCAAAGCAGATCACTGTGTGTACTTTAAATTAATTGGTGACTGTGTTATTTATCTGGTCTTTGTATGTGGATGATATGTTGCTGGTTGGAAATGACAAAGAAATTATCCAGGATTTGAAGACCCAATTGTCCTCCAAATTCGACATGAAAGATCTTGGTGTTGCAAACTATATTTTGGGCATGGAAATTAAAAGAGATCGGGCAAAGAGGAAGCTCTAGTAAACCAGAGGAAGTATGTCGAGACAATACTGTAGAGGTTTAATATGCAGGATAGTAAATCGGTGAAGGTTCCTATCACTGTTGGTATAAAGTTATCTGTTGAACAGTGTCCCAAGACACAAGAAGAGGAAGAGGACATGTCCCGTGTTCCATATGCAAGTGCAGTCGGTAGCCTGATGTATGCGATGGTCTGTACTAGACCAGACATTGCACATGTAGTGGGACTATTGAGCATGTTTATGTCAAAACCTAGGAAAGGAGCATTGGACAACAGTGAAGTGGGTTTTCAGGCATTTGCGTGGCATTAGTGATTATGGTTTGTGCTGCCAAGGAAGACTAGGTTGGACAGAGTTTTGGATATCCATGGCTTTGTTGATGCAGACTGGGCTGGAGATCTGGATCAGAGAAGATTTACAAGTGGGTATGTGTTTAACCTATTTGGAGGTGCAGTTAGTTGGATGAGTAAGAAACAATTTGTAGTGGCACTATCAACTACAGAGGCAGAATACATGGCAACCACTCATGCAAGCAAGGAAGCAGTCTTGTTGCAGAGATTGTGTTCAAGTATGGGGTTAGTATAGGGAGCTATAAGGATAGACTATGACAGCCAAAGTGCAATTTTATTGGCAAAGAACCCTGCTTATCATTCAAAGACAAAGCACATTGATGTTCAGTATCACTTTGTGAGGGATATGATAGAAGACAAAAAGGTGTTGCTGGTAAAGGTGGACACTTTGAAAAATACTGCAGATGCATTGATAAAATCTGTGAGCTCTGAGAAGTTCTATTGGTGTAGAGCAACAATGGGTGTTGTAGGGCTGGAGAAATGACTAAGCTCTCCTGTGGAAAGAAAACAACAAGTGGGAGAATGTTGGGCTGTGTTATATTCTTTCCATGACTAGCCCCCCTAGTTAACCAGGGGGTTAGAGGGGGGCCGGAGCCCCCTCTTCGCTGCGCCGATTGTGCAGCGGGGGGGTGGCAGCCCCCCCTGTCCAAGGGGTTTGAGGGGGGCGAGTAGCCCCCCTCTAGGGGGTCTGGGGCAGTGCCTTGGGGATTTTTTTTTTGGACCCTATATTAGGTTGGGCGAACCTACTTATGGTTTTGTGCATGGTTTTCGCACATGGTTTTAGACGCAATGGTTTTTGGTCCATGGTATTGGATGCTTTGGCATGTAAAATATGTATTGTAACATTGAAAGGAACATAATGAAAAATCAAGCTGGTAGTCCCAGTTTTGGGATTGAGGGGAAAATCTCTGTGTATATGTGTTATGCTCTCGCATTGTTTATTTTCTGTGTTTTAGAATTCGTATGTAGGTAATTTATGTACGGGGTAAAAACCTACTCTCCTGTGCCCAAAAAACTCCAGTACAATCAAGACTCCTTCTTGTTTGTACCTCTGTGTTAAAATTGTCCTCCTCCCCTCCATTCTTCTTCCTTTGCCTTCTTAAATAGAATTTCCCCCTGCCTCGAAGTGGTGATTTCTCATGTTTGAGGTTCCTCTCCCGAGGGATAAGGGATAAGCTCAAATTTATAGATTGAGCCAACATACGTCACTTGAATTAGTGGTTGACAACAATCCCTTCTTTATAAAATATCTACTTTATTTGAATTTATGTTTAAATTTCCATGTCACTTTATATTATGATTATATATAATGGATTCTTTTTAGTTAGTTTAGTTGGTATATTATAATTTCTCTTTTTATTTTTATCTTATAACTTTATAATAATATTTTTCTATAATTCCTTTGTATATTTTATATAATTTGTATTTATTCAATTTATTTTTGTATTAGATATATTATATCCCCTTTTATATAATACATGTATTTCCTTTGTATTTTGTATAGTTATATATGTATGGTGATGGTACATACATTAAGTACCTCACTCATTATATTTAGTATTTTGTCAGTTATGTATTCACTTAGAATTTACCATAATTAATTCATTTATCTTTCACTTGGTAATTTCATAATAAGTTAATATGTATACTAGCGTAGTACATTCGATGCGTGCATATGTAGCTATCATATGTACGTTTCGTATGAATGCTAATAATTGTGTTTTATCTGTAATTCAAGATGGTCATTACAGGAAACATGACAACGATCAACAAGTCAAAACATGAGACATTTGATAACGGAGTTCATCCAGTGCGGACTACATCTCCGGGCCCGTTTTCAAGATGGTGGAGGCCGCTTCATATAGTGTTGTAAATGATGATGATGTACATGGAAGACTCTTTGTCATATCAAGGACATACACCCTCAAATAGGAGTAGCTTGTCTCTCCATGAGACGTTCCGCTTACAGGAATTCTCACTCAAGAAAGCTTCTTCTCAACATGACAAACTAAAATGATCTCACACAATGTGGCGATGAGCATCCCTTCAGCATAGTTACATAGGGATCTCCACAACAATACATCGCATGACAAGCTAAATACATCTCACATAATGTGGCAAAATTGATCCCACAACATAACATCAAACAGGGATCTCAAAACATAATACATCATCTCAACAATTATGAAGGAAAAAATGACATGACTGATTCATGTACCTTCACCTCTGAAGTTGGCCAAAAAATGGAAGGCTCAACTGCAAAATTTGACTGCACCACTGAATTTCTGTCGTCGAGAGGTGTAAAATCGACTATCCATTTGTCGAATTCTGACACTGTCAAAATCTAGGCTTGTAGGAATCTTTTAGATTCGCCGTGATTCTCCAAAGATTTCGTTCTCTGGGTTGACTGGAGATCTGCAATTCCGATCACAATTTGATCATGCCATCATGATCCTTGCGAGATTCTTAGACTTTTGAGTATAAAGTTGGCTGCATTTTGAGTCTGGCGAATTTCAGCCTCCAAGGAATCTGGAAGATTCCCTCAAGATTCTTTAAAGATTTTGCTTTGCCGGGGATCTACAAATCTGCTGCCCAGATGGTGATTTTGATTTTACCATCGCGTTCCCTGCAAATTTTGGTTAAAATGACTGTAAACTTCATATCATTCTGATGAAACAAAAATTTACCTCCCTGGAGAATCATTCAGGTGTCAAGGAATATTCTCTGCAAAAGATTCTCTGCCTCGAAAAACATGCAAATCATGATTCTGCCTCGGCATCAAGGGAATCTGGAAGATTCCCTCAAGATTCTTTAAATATTTTGCTTTGTCGGGAATATGCAAATCTGCTGCTCAGATGGTGATTTTGATTTCACCATCGCGTTCCCTGCGAAATTTTGGTTAAAATGACTATAAACTTCATATCATTATGATGAAATAAAAATTTACCTCCCCGGAGAATCATTCAGGCATCAAGGAATATTCTCTGCAAAAGATTCTCTGCCTCGAAAAACATGCAAATCATGGTTCTGCCTCGGCATCCGCGTCAGGGTTCCACACTGCAAATCATGGTTCCACTCACGGTTACGCTCTCCGTTCCACTGTGCTCTCCCCGTGCCTCTGCGGAATGAGATTTTATGTATTAGTTTGTGGGCGGAGCTATCAATGATGATCTCCGTGGCCCAATGATGGTAGAGGAGACTAGGAGGGCGGACTTTACCACCATGAGCCATTGGCTCAATGGCTAAATATTGCAGTTGGTTAATGAGGGGTCAGGGGATCAAATCCTGCCCCTTCCAAAATCAACACGAATATGCTTGATTTGTTTTAAGGTAAAATATGGTCCGACAGTTATATAAACTTAGTGCGACAATATTTGAATGTCATTTTGTTTTACTATGTGGGTGCTCGGGAGGCGAGCCTGCTAGACTGGCCGGGCGGGTTCGAGCCCTGCTGCCCACAGAATTCGTGATAAGTGGCACATGGAGGGGTGGTGGGTTTGCCGTTGGCGGCCCGCTCACCAACATGTATATATATATACGTTTGTGGTTGTGAGGGTTTGGTGGGGGTGGCGACTCGCTGACCTATATGGATTGATGCGACCAGGGTGGCGGGGGTTATGGCCCGCCCCCAATTTTTTTTATTTATTTTTTTGTTTTTTTAATAACAAATGGGCTATTTTTGAATTTTCTGAAAATAACGATCATTGGGCGTTTTAAAGAGCCAACAATTTTGCCCTTTTCGGTGACCGCTGTCGGTGCAATATGTAGGTCCATTAACTCTACCACTTGGCCAAGTCAACCCTGAACTTTGACTTGTTCTAACTCCCCATACGAGCTCGGATTTGAGTGTCGTTCGCACCATTGGAATTAGGGCGACAAGCACTACGATCTGACGTTGGGTTGGTCGCAATTTGACCACTTTGAATTTTGAGCTATTTTAAGCCCTCTTGGACTTTTGCATGTGTCTGGAGCCACCTGGACCATTTGGTGCTTTTATAGAGAGCCATGGGACTCGTGCAATATGGGAATAGATAGGGTTATACACCCAAAATAGTCATCTATGAGTTGTAGGAGAAAATGAAAGAATACAAAGAGAAAGGGTCGAAATTGGTAAAAAGATGCAATTTACCACTCAACAAAAGACCATAGTTCCACGACTAGGAGAGCTTGAAGAAACATTCCAGTTAGGAAGAAGATTCCAAAGAATGTTGGAAATGGTTAACCTAGGAAGCCTTAACCTTAAGGCTCTAATATCAATTGATATGAACACTATTAGAAATAGAAAAGAACTCAAGAACAAATAAATGATGGAAGAACATATATGCAGGTGTGATTGTGAAAATGTACACATTTTGTACAATCATTTTGATTACTATATATAAAGTACAAAATTATGGGAGGGTGATCAAGTTGATCATGACAATAATAACAAGCAATAAAGAGGGTGAATGTTCAATTTAGACTAAGTCATCCAAAAGAGATAAGGATAAAGTAGACAATAGAAATGTGCAAATATAATGCATGTTAATACATGTTTTCTAGACTAAGTTTCATCATGTGTTTAATTTGGAAACTGAGAAGCTAAACAAGAAGAATAGTTCAAGTGGCTTGTGAAAATTCCACATTGGAACCTTATTGCAACAATTGGAAATTATTTTCCTAATTGTTAATTTTATTTAACAATTTATTTGTTGTTTCCTAAGACAAATATTGAATAAATCACACTGCAATCTACACAAATAAAACTGCGGAAGAAAATAATGCGTTGGAAGCTGAGAAATGCTAGCACACACATAAAATAACACAATTATATTTGGACAAAAGTCCCTAGAAAAACCCAACTTGGGAAAACTAGTGCAGCAACTGAGGGTTTTATTATTATGCAACAGTGAGAAATTCTGAGTACAACTGGATGTCGAAATCTGGCAATCCTACAAAGAAAAATACTGGCAACCCCATAGGCAAACTCCCAACACGACTTGCCTTCAGAAATTTGGCCCTTTGACCCTCTGCGCAGCCTGCTGGATGTCTAGCCTCAGACTGGTCTCTGATGAAGTCGTTCTACCTTCCGCTAATTGGAAAGATGCTTCTCCAACACTCTAGGACTCCTTCCCGGCCTCTAGAATTGAAGACGTCTTTTCCTCTCAGCAAATCAATCTTGCCTCTAGAGGCTGCTACGTTGCCCCTGCATCAGCCTCTCTATGGCTCTTCTACCTCTCTACAAATGCACTCGATGGATCTGGAACGCCTCCTCCAACTTCACTGTCTTTGCCCCTCTCTCGCTGCTTCTCTCTCTGACTCTCTCTCTGGCAACAGACAGTTGCTACTCAAGAAATCTATTTTGCCAAGGAAATTGAACTGCTTAGATGTGTTCTCCATCACCACAACGACCTCCTTTTATAATCCTCTGTTGGAGCACCAACAACCAATTAAAACTTAATCAATGGCTAGGATTATCTTTGGATCAATTCGTGTGAATTTTTAGATAATTCTCGCCTTGACTTAATTAATACTAATTAATTAGCCATATTCCCTAAGTTTAGACTTAGAAAATATTTAAAAACTAGTCAATAATCTAATTAAGTCATTTCTAGGAGGAATTTCCATAAACGATTTCTAGGTTTTGGAGATCCCATGTATTTTAGCCTCTCCACCAAATTTCAAGGCTAGAACACATCCGATGCTACAAAAACTAACACTCCCTCTTAGTGAGGAATGTGTTCTAGTGCTGCACATCTTGCCACAACCCCCTGTCTCTGTATCATCTCTTGTCATGTTGATGATGTCTGGCCATACTGCCCACCATCCACTGCGCAACTCTTATAATATGTTGCATCTTTGCTGTTGACACTGCCATACTGTTGCCGACACTGCATCTGCACTGCAACTCCCTCCCATTTGTTGCTGCTGCAACTGAAAAGCATCCAAAATACTGAATCAATTGTGATCATTATAATGCATATGTCACTTGAGTCTCTGACTGCTACTAGCCTCTGCACTATCCACTAAAGACTCTGCACTGCTGCTGACTCCGCATTGTGCCAACTCTGCACTGCGCTCCCCAACATCTGACTGCTACTAGTCTCTGCAACTGTCACTTTGGCATTTGACTGCATCAACTGTCACTGATCCATCTTGCTACTAAATATTGTGGGCCCCCGTAGCCAGGTAATGGTCCAAGAGGTGGACTCCTCAAGGATCCTGCCCATCTCTAGCGCTTTGGGGCTACAACACCAAATCTCCCCACCTCACTCTTGGAGGTATATCAACAAACACGGAGAAGTCTTCCTCCAGCCTAGAGGACAACCTATTGATCTTTGTTGAAGTTGCATGCTGGTCCTGCTTCTCCTCATTTTCCTTCTCCCTAAGAGGACACTAGGTACTGTAGTGACCAAGCTCACCACATCTAAAGCACTTGACCTTCGACAGGTCCTTCTTCTTTTTCCTTTGCTCCCCCTGCCCCTAACTCAGACCCTTAGATGCAAGGGCAACATTCTCCTCCTCCTTCACGTGCTTCTATCCGCTGTTGTTGCCACTGATGGAGACCTTCAATAGAGCTCATCTCAACTCCTCTTGCTGCAAGTCATCCCACATCCTGTCCCACTTTGATAGCTTGTCTCTGCCCAATATACATTGGACAAAGACTTGCTAGTCCTCGGAGACACTGTTGACTGCCAATCTCACTAGCTCTATGGGTTGAGGCATTGCTCCAACAACTGACAATTGGTCCTGGACCTCCTGAATCCTGGTGAGGAAGGGGTCTATGCCTTCCCCCTTCTGCATCCGGATGAGCCTCAACTTCTCCTTGAGGTACATCTTCCACTGCTTGGAAGTACCCTGATATAATGTGGCGAGAGCATCCCACATATACTTGGCAGTATCTTTGCCATCTATATGCGAGACTATATGGTCCCGGACTCTGTCTAGGATCAACCACTTCGCTTGTACCATCTCCTTTCTGTACTCTTTCAGCTGATCTGCATCCCGAGGAACTGCCACCACTGCATCAGTATAGGCTTTCAGGCCATATTCATCTAGAGGGAAGGACATCCCCAAGGAAATTTTCCCTCTGTGTATGCTATTTTGTCCAAAAATAATTGTGTTATTTTTATGTGTGTGTGCTAGCATTTCTCCCAGCGTTTTATTCTTCTGTAGTTTTATTTGTGTAGATTGCAGTGAGATTTATGCAGTGTTTGCCGTAGCAAACTGCAAATAAATTGTTAAATAAAATTAACAATTAGGAGAGTAATTTCTAGTCGCTGCAATAGGGTTCTAGTTTGGAATTTTCACAAGCCACTTGAACTATTCTTCTTGTTTAGCTTCTCTGTTTCCAAATTAAACACATGATGATGGATGCAGGAGCATTTGAAGAAGATGCAAGAGCAAGCATGGAATGTTCGCACCATAAAGAAACGAAATGAAGTCAAGGAATAGTGCAAGTGAAACTAACCCTGGTTGCACTGAAACAAATCAAGAAAGAAGTGTAGAACTTGAAGAGCGTGGAAGAGATGCACAATTTTGACCCAAAATAGAAGAATGCACTAGGATCAAGGACAAGGCATATTTAAGATAAATGTGCACAATGATATGGCATGCTTGGGGATGATATGGAAATGGATAACTTATGCATGGAAGGAACAAGGAATTGGAGCACAATTTTGGAAGTTGATATTGGAGTGCATAGATGTTTCCAAAAGGAAAGATTGTGTTGAAGGTTGGAAACAACATGCGTAGAATGATGTAGGGGAAACCATGCGCTGAAGGCGATGAATGAACCCACGTATAATTGAAGTGACAAAGCGAAAGATAATGAGACATGTGATGGTTATAGTGACAAACTTTAAAGAGTCAAGTAACTAGATGGGTATGATAAACAATAGCATAAATAAAGAGGATTAAATCAATAGAGAGAGGAAGGAAGCAACGATTGAGGATCTAGGAGATCATGAGAGGTTGAGATTCTGTAACATATGTACCCTATTGTACTATATTAATTGAATTTTGATTTGCCCCTTAAGTTTGTGTGTCCAATTCTGACTGCACATTTGTAATTGTTAGTTATTTTAGTGCCAATCTGTGGAATGAACTTGTTGCAAGTTATTGTGCAGATTTGACATAGTATTAGACACCACACCAAACCATATCAGTGTTTTGTTGTATCTAGTTTGTCTATCATGGGGTGATTTTGGGAATCTTCAGATTTAATACATGTATTTGAATTTCGTATCATAATCAATCTTTACAAATTTGTTTCCCCTCTAGAAAACCATTTGTCTGTCGTTAATAATTGTAGAACTATTTAAGCAGCGCCATAATACTAACTTGAAAATTTGGTTAAAGGAGACCAAACTAAGTAAAGCTCTAATTCCAATTTCCTCATTATGGGGCTTAATTTTTATTTGTGTTGGAGCTTATGGAGTTCAATATTTTAAATACGGGTAACTTCGTAGAACTTTAACTCGTAAGTTGTAAGACATTGATTTTGTTAAGCACTAATGGATAACAATAGGAGAAAAGCCACGCTGACTTACCTTGATGGACAAGTGAATTAAGTGTCTAAGATATATATCCCCTTTGGCTCAGTATATGCACCAATAGCTAACTACTAGATCAAATTGACTTTGCACTTCATGCCATTCTTCTTCTATGATAAGAACATTAATAATGGTTCCTTAATAACTTAGAATGATAGAATGGAATCATACCAGATGATCAAGTTTATAGTATTTCATAATTATTTTGTTACTATTATTTTAATTTGATGGTTATTGTCTCTTTATGTATTACGCTTGCATATATTGTTTGTCTATTTAATTAGTCTAGAAAATAGAGATGTTGCGAGTTTTTGATAAATGTTTTTATTACTTGTATGATTATGTTTGTAAAGATTAAATAATCTGATTTCCTACACGTGTTTGCAGAAGCTGCCAAGGACACTACGAAGCAGCACTCTTGGGGGTGGATAATGGGGTTAACTGGAATTGCATTGCTTTTGGTTCTTATTGTGTCATTAGCCTATGTTTTCAGGCATAAGCTTGCCTGTTGTAAACAACAAAAGTTTAGTGGTACAAAGAATGCAGTTGAGCAAGATGTCGAAAAGGTTAATTTTCCCTGTAAAATGAATGCTCATGCGTTTTTAAGAAGTAGCTCATGTTGCTATGGAGGGAAGAGTGATCCTACTGAAAACAACAAACAAGCGGCTGTGTCAAAAGGTATTGCATTTTATCTCCTAGCTTAAGAATTTATGCCTGTTAAAGGTGTTTAATGTTCTCATTTTATTATACCAATTTCATTTTAAACAGCTATATGTACTTTATGCTTTGATATGTTTAAGAATTCAAGAGATGACTGTCTATTGGGCTGGGGTCTAGTGGTTGAGATGGCGTTTTTCCATGCCAGTGACCAAGGTTTGAGAAAAATTCAAGAGAAGGAATTGCTATTCGACTTCATGATTTTATGTTTATGTTCTTTAAATGAAAATAATGTTTTGTTAGGTAAGTGTGTTTTTCCTCATTCTTTTCTCTCTAAGTTTTGAAAGATAAAAGGTGTATAATTAGGAATAATAGTGAATTAGAAGAGTTATTCCACAAAGAATATTAGTCAATCAGAAATTTTAAGCCAAAGGGGACAGTTGGAACTGAATGATAAAAGGTGTATAATTAGGAATAATAGTGAATTAGAAGAGTTATTCCATTAATAATATCTGTCAATCAGAAGTTTCAAGCCAAAGGGGACAGTTGAAACTAATCTTGGACAAGATATTTTCAATGTAAATGTCTAGTGTGCTAACATCCTACTTGTGGGGAATGTTTGTATACACTATCTCTTTTTCTAGTAAAAACTCTTTGAGGAAACCCAAGGAATGCTTTCCCACATTGTTTGTATCAATTATATCATAAGGAAGGTCCGATGAAGGTGTTAAGCGATAAGCACACCAGAGATGTATCTATTGACACCTTAGCACAATCTCCTCTCACTTTAGGTCAACTCCTACAATACCTCCGTGAGTATCCCAATACCTAGATTGCTTCACTAACAAGTTAGTAGACTAGTGCCTAGAAACCCTAGATTATGATGAAGGTTAGGAGTTAATTAATCACAAATACTAAATCTGATATATAAATAACTAACGCAGAAAATACAAACCAGCACTTGAGAAAGAGTGAAATATATCAAATAGATATTACCTTTAATGCCACAAGTTGAGGTAAGGGTAGATGGTTTCTCCTTGATTTCCTCTTGGTTGTATGACCTAAAATAGGACAAGCTTGCTGCTGTCCTGCACTTCCAACACCTAAAAATGATGAAATCTGTAGAAAACACAAGTTTGGACTGCCTTTCAAGCAACTGGGAGTGTGAAAACACACTAGGATCAAGAATCCATGGGTGCTAATGCTAGGGATATGAATATGAGTGAAATGACATCCCAACAACAGATTTATGCAATAGAATATACAGGTACAACAATCTGAAATAAAAATTGCATAAATTGGAGGGCTAATCCCCCTAGGGTCAACCCTATATTTTCTCCAGCATGTTGCGAGGCTAAAAATACTTCTAAATAAACTGAATATGCAATTAAAACCATTCAGAACCCTATTTATTCCAGATTTGTGAGGACCTTGAAAAACACTCAACAAATAATGTTAGAACAAAAAGTAATCCATAGAAGGAGAGGGCTGACTTGTCTTATGCCGCTAGATGAAGCTAGAGGCACATAACCAACATCCACCTTGGAATGAGACTATTTTTGGTAGTTTTATCTTTTAGATTTTTTGTATTGTTTTTTTGTATTTTTATGGATTTTTTAATATAATATAAATCAATAAAATGACAAGAACTTGAATTTTGTAAAGAAGTGTTGGTTGTTGGACTAGAGTTTAAGTGCCTTATCTCCACTAGGGCATTAGGGGTCAAGATGAATGCCCCTCTTAGGTTGGTTGTTCAATGCTTGGGGATTAGGGAAAGGAGGGAGAACCATAGAAATTAAATTACCTCCTCCTTTAATCAAGGCAAGTTATGAAACCAAGCCCTAATAGAAGGGATTCTCCAAGGGGAGAGCCTTTCACCATAATATTAACTACGGAATAAAATAAAATCAAAACCCTTGTTGAAGAACCTCTAGCGTATGGCTTGTTAATCCTTTTTCAGTAGGGTACTCTAGAACTTTTGACCGTGCCATCTATATGCCCAAATGTGTGCAAGTGATAGACTTATAAGGCCATGTGGATGTGTTTTGTGAAATTGTCTCCTAGTCTCTTGATGGTGGATGGTCATGGTAGACAATCATAGTTGGTTTTTTTTAGCTTCATTTTCATGGTGCTTGGATTTATGGCACTAATGACAACCCAATAGTGGGTGGTAATTCCCTACCTTGATGGGCATTCTTATGTCCTGGAGTGGTATGCGAGCATCATGGAGATGGACTTGTTATCACTCCGTTTGGTGGATTGTGGGAGATTATGCAATCCACCATGGATGACACACACTGAACAAAGGCCCACTATCACCTCATCCTAAATCCCCACTCTTCAAGCCTCAACTCCTGCCACAAGGCCGAGGGAGGCTTCTTGAAATGTAATTTCAGTGAACCAATACAAGATCAATGCCTTATATGGGGTATTTTTGTATTTTTGGGCTTGTTACCCACCATTTTGTGGGTGATATCCCTAGGAGAATTTTTTTCTCCAAGATGGTCCTCAGCCGGCAGCCAATAGCCCCTTGCAACCACCAGCTAGCTCATTTGTGCCATTTCTCCGCCACCTGAGGCAGCCATATGGTCCTTCACCCATCTACCATGATCATATGTTTGAAGGTGGGCCTCTTGAACATAAACGTATGCCTTGTCATTTGTTAATTGAGTATTGTAGTTTGCCTATCATGGACACTTCTAGGCATGGATTAATGGGGGATTCGACATAAAGAATGGGTTAGGTCTGTGCCCTTGTCCCTAGACCCCTTATTAACCTTGCATTCTAGTCTTGTGGGATTTCTTTTACTGACCATTTGGCTCTAGGGATTGTGAAAATTTGGAAAACCTCGAATCCTACTGTAGCATATGATTAAGTTTCTTCTATTTGTTAAATAGATTAAAAAAATAATTTACTGCCTTCTACGATAAATATCGAAACTAATACACTACAACCTTCACAAATACAATATTGCGGAAGAAATAAAAACACTGGAAGAATAGATGCACACACACAATAATACACCGTTATTTTTGAACCAAAGTCCTCGAAAAAACCCAACTTGGGAAAACCGGTGCAGCAACTGAGAGTTTTATTATTATGTAGTAGTAAATCTGAGTACAAATCTATGCAAGCTCAAATCTAGCTTTCCATACAAAGAAAATGACTGACAGAAGTCTAGTGAGAAAAATCTCATTTCCACCGGTGATCCGAGTCCCAACACTGACCTTGGCTCAAGATGAGATGCTCCTTGCTACCTCTGCGTCACCCTATGCAGATCTGTGTCACTCATCTTGGGCCAGCGTCTCTCTTGCTGATTGATCAATTGCTACTTTGGAAACTCGATCATCCTGGTCTCCGGGCTCCCACTCCATCTTCTGGCACTGAATTTCGGTTTCTCCTTAGCAAAACACAGATCTCCCTCTAAAGCTCTGCGCTGCCCTCTCATTGTGGAATTTCACCGGACTGGAAAAACTTCCTTCTGGCCTTACTATCCCTGCCCCTCTCTTACTGCGTCAATTTTATTGAATCACCTCTGGCAACTCACAACTGCTACTCTGGAAATCGATTTCCCAGCAAAATCGAATTTCTGGTGGCTCCAAGTGTGTTCTCCAACCCCCATCAAATTTCTTCTTATAATCTCTCGTTGAGGCTTCAATGACCAGGATTAAAACATAATCAATGGGTAAGATTAACTAGAACTCGATCCATGTCTTCTTTTAGAAGATTTCACCATGACTTAATTAATACCCTTTAATTAATCAGTGTTCCTAAGTTTAGACTTAGGCACTATTAAAAAAAGATTAATTATTTTAATTAAGTCATCTCTAGGTGGAATTTCCGGAAATGATTTTTGGGTTTTGGAGAATACATGTATTCTAGCCTCTCCACCAAATTTCGTGGCTAGAACACAACCGATGCTACAAAAATTAACAGGGATGGTATTTCATTGGAAACCCCGATTTTGGTTGCGTGGTCCTGCTCCCTTATCTGCTTATATTACCATCTTTCCACTCATTATTACCCCATTCATCATTTCTCTCCCCTAGGTCCTCATTCCTCCACTGGGTCCACATAGGGTCAGCTTGCCCCTTCCCCTTTCCCACACCTTGGATCATGACCTGGAATGAAGTCTGGAGGTTGATGCAGCTAAAAGGAAAGATAAAAGCATATTTGGCCACATTCAATAGGAAAATGTACAACAAAATGCTAAATATGGTCGGGACAAATACATTTGGCACGTGGGCAAAAGCCAATAAATGAGCTCTACCCCATCATCATGGTCATCACCCTGGTTCCTACAGGTTCTATGAACCTCCTTCGTCATATAGGAACCCATGATTTTCTCAACCCCTGGTGGGAAATGAACCACCCTACCTTTAAAGGGGGTATTCACTGCTATATCTTATACATTATGCTCTTACCCTTTGAGCCCTGAGCAGTTAATCAAAGAAAATCATAAAAAGGCAAAAGACATATAAAGAAGGGTGGAAAAATCAAGGCCGGGGCACCTCATGTACCACGATTGCTCCCTCCTATACATTATAAACCCAAGTGTGGGCTTCCCTCTTATTAGCTACCCTTGTACCCTAGCATGTGAACCAGGGCTGCCCCATCTCATCCACTACTTCATTCACCTATCCGTCACATGCCATCACCTTTTAAAGGATGTACCTTGAATATATTATCCCATTTACAAGTAGAAACCATCTAATAGGATTCTTGGTTAACCCCATTTGGAGTTTAGGAGACGTTGGCACATCACAAAGCCCATCATGGAAGGGCAGATCATTAGGAAGTCCCATGATTGGTAAGCTCATTTACTCGATTTCTCTAATGAATTGTTGTACTGGAAGGCTAGGGGACACATTGGATCTTATGTAGGATTGTAGATGGTCTTTATCTTGGGTTTGGTCTCCCTATACAGGGTCCTAATCCTCTAGAGGTGTACATTGGCACATATAGGGTGTGCGTTGAGAGCCATGGGTCTCCACAACAGTAGACAACACTCCATGGATCTCCACAACCATTCAGAGATTGCTCGTGGTTCACTTATTGGACGAGGAAGATGCATCTCTGATCCATCATGCCCAGCTAGCCTCAAATTTGCACCATACACTTAGTAGATGATCCAGGACTTGCACGATGATGTGGCAATACCTGTACCATCATCCTAGCCCTTGCAGGCGATCTACATGCATCTTCGATTTGTTTGGAGACCCATGAGGACACTTGTGTGCCCCCACATGTCATTTGGAGCACCACAAGTTATTACAAGGGACCAACCCCTTGTCCACTACTTTTGAGGGTCCTACTCTTCAGTGTGGCACCCATGGAGTTCATTAGGCCTCTTAGAGGGCCCTACGACATGCATAGATTATTATTTGACCTCTTGAGAGGCTTATTCTTTCATTTATGAGCCAGTTTGGTGGGTTTGTCACCAAAAGTTGGATTATTAGAACATTATTTTATTTTTGGGGCTTATGTAGGCCAAGGAGGCTAATTCGAACTCCTCATTAGTGTATAAATACAAGTGAGATGAGTTTATTTATCACTTTGGATTGGATCTCCTCTCTCTTGAGAATTTTTCACTTTTCCTTGGAGGATGAATTTCGACTTTATGGATGAATTTTGATGTGTGGATTTGGTTTATCTTGTCTTGGAGCTTCTCTATTGTCAAATTGTGGATCATTGGATATACTCTATTACATGTAAGTACATGATTTTAATGCTATTCTTGTTTTACTTTGTCACATACATTGTACTGGGTTTTTTGCTATTTTTAGGGCTAATTGTTGCATGCATTTATTGCTTAAATTGTGGAATTTTGTCTCTATATAGCATCTCTTAATGTATGGGTCATGTAATGTGAATGAAATCTCCTAGGGGTAATTCTATCAACGAATTTATCTTGACAAGCCATCACCTTTTGCTCATCAAAGTATTAAAGATGCAAGATTACTTCTCTTTGACCTTGAAGGCTAGCAAAGTAGTCTTGGCCCTTGGGGCCTCCTTGACTAAGAACCAAAGGTCCTCACTGATTTTATCATAGACTCCATTCTCCCAAGACTAAGGCACTGATCTACCAAAAGGTGGTCACCTAAAATCATATCTTTTCACCTTTTTCCAAGTCTAGCCAAGTTGGGTCACCTAGGGCATCATTTTCCTGGCAAACTGCCTCTCCAAAAAGTTCTATCTCTCAGGGTCTCCTACCTTGGTGTTTCCTCAAGACCACCTCCAAATTTGAGACCATTTTGACGGTGGAGTTGTGAGAAAAGCCAAGCCCTAGCTTCGGGATCAAACGTTGCCCTAGCATCCCCAAAAGCTAGTACCTTATTGGATCAATTCAAACCTTTAAGTGGATATTCTTTCTTTTATCCATTTCCATACCTTGTCCAAGTTAGGGATAATCATTGTTTGCCATACTTTTCTCCCCTACCCTAGACTGGGTCCACTTGGTCCTGTGTGGTCTCGTTCCTTTGAAAAGACAATTTTTCAAGAATCATCCAGGATACCATTTTCAATAAGGATTTTAGGGATTGGGAAATTCCTTCATAAGTCATATCCCATAAACCTAACCCTCAAATCCTCCCTTCCTTTTCCTAGAAGACGTTGTACTTTGCTTAGAAAGCAAGCAAGCTCTACCTTTCTAACTCTTCCGGGAAAGAGATTATTTGGGTCACTCCACATCCTTTCATTGACTTATCCTTCATCGGTGACTCCATAATATACCGGGTCTCCTCCCATCGGTGAAAGTCCGTAAATAGAAGGGAGCCTTAGCTGAGGTGACAATGGGCTAAGTCTCCATTGTTGCCCTTGGCCTAGCATTTGCCCTTAAGGGATCCCCCTTATGTCCCCTGCTAGTTTGAGCGGTAATAGGGCTAAAGGGAGGAATTTTGTATTTGTTGTCCTGCGAGTTTAATATATAAATCTACAACACAAGCTAAATCAACACACAAGTATTCTAAAAATCAATAGAACTTAGCAAGTTAATAATGGAAATTAGTGTATGAAAAATATTCAAACCAAAAAAATGTTTATTCTATAAATGAATACCTAGTTAGACAAGTTATCTAAACATGAATGCTTGCTGCCCTATTTTAACAGGTTTGTAAATTCGCATATAAAACTTCTAATAACAAGTTAAGACTCAAAATACACTTTAAATATAGTCGTATGAGTAATGGAATTTGGTCTATCTAAAATATCTGAACGAAATATATAAAGATTTCTGAGTTTGAATTATTGGGTAGGGGAGTTTTTGCATAAAGTTTGCACACTGACCAATTTTGACAGGTTTGTAATTTCAGTGAAAAGTGCAAAAAATAGCGAGCAAAGCCCTTAAATAGTCACCCAAAAGTGCCAAAACACTCTCAGATGTCAGATATAAGGGTGGTAAAGTTGAAAAACTAAAATTTGGCCGTTTAAGGCCAAACTTAAGCCTTCGACTAACACAAATTAAATTTCCAGGTAGTTAGAAATTTCTTTTTGGAGATCCTAGGGTCAAAAACCCTTGGGTAAATAATTCAAAAATTTATTTCAATTATTAATAATGAATTTTAGGACTGAAATAACTTGAAATTTAGCTTCGGATGCAAAAATAAGCAATATAAACTAATATGAGCTACAACAAGGCACAATAAGACACTTGGTATTTGGAGACTTGTAAAGTATCGTTTTGGTGAAATTTGAAATCTAAAAATTTAGAACATGTACTTGCAGATCTGCACATGTAAAAATAGATATATCAATGTAAAATATGCAAAATAACTCAAGAAAAACCAAATATATCTATCTCTTGGTCAAGATTTAAATTTATGCACTCTCTCCAAGGGGTTACTAGCTAAAAGGATATGGAAATTATAGCGAGCTAGTAAAAAAAAATTGGAGAAAAAAAGAGAGCTTTTTAAGAATTTTTATAAATGAAACAGTTGAGGTGAGAGACTTTACCTTTGTTTTAAATCTTACCAATTCGTCGGATTGCGATCACAACCCTCCTTAAGTCAGCTCCACCTTGAGGGCTAGGAATTAGTGGGGAGTTGGGGTACTATCCCACTCACATTGGTGTAGAATAACCTGCAAGAAAAGCTCCAATTCTATTAGAGGATCTACTCCTTCAAGATGCCCCAATTGCTACAAAATCAGTTGTCACCAATATCCTACAAGTTTGATTGAAGATTCCCCCTAAAAGGGATTGTCCAACACTTGAAAATGTGTCTTCTTGGTGAGAGCTAAGGGTGACAGGAGCTCTCCTTCCTCGTGACAGTGTCACTCAATGGATCCTTGCAACAACTTTTTGTTAATTAAACTTATACTTGCAAGTTAGTCTATTAAGCACAAATTAAAGGCTAAAACTAAGAAAAAAGAGAATAGAAAAATCAATCCAATACACATAATAGAGAATATTTTTCCAATTGGTTGATTTATTGCATAGCATAAACGATCTCACAGTCAACAACCACTAATGGGAGGGGGAAGCTTGTGATTTATAGATTTCATTGCTAATGGCTAATTTTCCCCTTCCAATAAAATAATATTATTTGACTTGTCATCCACAATAACCTTGGAGACTAAGTCGACTCAAGATAAAAAATAATATTTTATTACAATGAGTTTGCCCACATAGTGGGTCGAATTGACTTGATCACTCCCAAAGAATGCAACATTCCCCTTGGAAAGAGTCCAAAAGTCAAAATAATGTTCATTTCTCCTCCAACATCCTTCTATAAATGCCCAACGTTCCTCTTTCTATTCAAAATTTAAATATTCTCCCTTAGTAATGCCCTTCACTGGAGAAGACTGACCACTCTAACTTATAACAACTGTTTCTCATCCTTATCTTCATATTTTTGGGAATAGTGCCTTCCAACAGCTGTATTGACTTTACAACAACTATTTTTTATATTTTCTTGACTTTTTATACGTTAATAGGTGTATTTTCGACCCTCCTTAATATCTCAAACTCCTTATCCTTAATATCTCAAACTCCTTATTCTATTAAGCCAAGCATTTTGTGCTATTTAATTGCTCATGCCACATAATGCCACATCATAATCTAAGTCAACTTAAAATGGTCCAAATCATTGCCACATAAGTTTGGTCAAACCCTTAAAAAATTGGTCAAAATTAGGATCTCCAAAACCATTGAAGATATATTTTTTTTGAAACATGGGTTTTGTTCCCCTTGGCGAGTAGATAATTTTGGACATATTGCATGTCCCAAATAATGCAATGCTCTAGCTGATGTGCCCCTAGAATACTGCACACCCCTGTTTGACTACCTTCGACTAGCCATATCTCAAAAATTCCTTATCCAAATGGAAAAAATCCATGTGGTGTGTCATCCTCTCGCTGAGCTCTGCAAGCTTTGACTTGTTGACTTTCGGGACCATTATGCCTTGGTAAATGTGATTTGCATTGGGAAGTGTGAAAATGTCATCAACTATGAGACTGCTATATATGAGAAACATATATGGGAAACAACAACAAAACCAAGGCCACATACAGACTTGATAGATTCATAACCATACAAAAAAACATAGGTGCACCCAACATGGGCTAGACATGCCCCTCCATTGGTGATCACCCTACACTCCAAGGCTCCCAAAAGACCATGAGTCCACATATAAGCTTACCTCAGTCCCTCCACTACTATTAGGGACAAAATAAACCTGCTGCGAACTCAAAGGGATAGGGCATGGTCCAACCAAAACATGATTGAGTCAATGTGACATAGGGTCTAGGATGCCTACAAGGCCTCACATGGTTGTTACATCGATTTTGACTTGTGGCCTTGGGCCTACAATGGTGCTTAAGAATGTTGCAATGAATCTTTAGGTACCCCTACTAAAAGAGGGTTAACAACTGGCTCCAATTGCAAGATACATGCTCCACTTTGGAGGGTGTGAGAACCCCAAAATCTACCACCTATCTCTTAAAACAATCTCACCGAATAGGCATCAAATACAAGAAAGGGAATGTACTTTAGTCCTGTCCATTCCTAAGATAGAAAAATCCAAAATCAAATAACATAAATGAAGCAAAGTGAATTGAAAGTAGCTAATATGCATGGAAATATGATAACTGAAATAAAATGCAAATGCAATGTATTACAAAAATCAAATATGCAAATGCAATGCAAGTGACTAATCTAATGTTCATAATGGAGAGCTTACTGCATGAAATGAAATGCACAACGAAAGGAATATGAGATTGTGGTATATAAGGTGCCATTGAAAGCACTAATTGTTGATTTGGGGTAGCATCGGATGTGCTCTAGCCATGAAAATTGGTGGAGAGGCTAAAGCACATGAGATCTCCAAGACCCAGAAATGGTTTGAGCAGATTCTACCTGGTTTGGTAGATATTAAAATAATTAATATTGTTAATGGAGTTTTTAAGTCTAAACTTGGGAAAAATAAAATATTCATGGGTATTAATATAAAACTGGGTTAGAAGGTTCCAAAAGACATGGATCAAGCCAAATCTAATGTTAGTTGTTGATTAGAGATGCAATTTCGGCCGTTGAAGGACCAATAGGAAAAGTATAAGAGGAGGTTTGAGGGTCAGTTGGAGAATACACCAGAGTGATTAGTCATTCGATTTTCTAGAGCGGGGTTTGCTAAGAAAAGTCGAATTAGTGATCAATTTGCAGCGAGGGGCAGCGAGTACTGGACAGAGAGGCAGAGATAGTGCCAAGAGACCAACGCAGAGGCAGAAGCCAGAGCATGCCACGTAGAGGCTAGCTGAGACAACGCAGAGGCCAAAGGGCCTGCGTCATCCACGCAGAGGGCAGCAGGAGTGACGCAGAAGGCCGTAGAGGCTACACAGTGCCTCAGAGGGCTGACACAGAGGGTTTTGAGGCTGACGCAGAGGCCAGGAGGGCTGACGCAGTGCTTCAGTTGTGCTGGAGAGGGTTTCATGGGGCAGATTTTCTGAATATCTGCTTTCGAATAGAGAGGTATTACTGCCGGTTATTTTTCTCTGTCGGGTGAGCCAGTTTGGCACCCAGTTGTACTCAAGGATATACTGCATAATAAATAACCCTCATAATTGCTGCACCGGTTTTCCCAAGTTGGGTTTTTCCGGGGACGAGTTGTCCAAAAATAACGGTGTCACTTGTGTGTTTGCTATTTCTTTTAGCTGTTGATCTGTAGATGGTTGAGACTGTATTGTGTTTATTTCGATGTTTATATGTTTAAATAACTTGTTTGTAATTAACAAGTAGGAGAAATAAACCAGAAGAATACAGATAAAATTTCTAATGGTTAGACTTAGAAATTTCAACACTAATTACCACTTGGGTAGTAAAACTTGAGGTGTTGCCCATTAAACATTTCTGGGCTAAGGAAACCGTTGTCCATCTAGGTTGGACAAGTGGAAGGAGTTATTCCTTGCAATTTTATCAACTTGATACGACCCATGCCAAAGGCTTTCAAACTTTCCATGGTTTCCTTGTTTTTCTCCCTTCTTGTTCCAAAAGAGAACCATATCTCCTATCAGAAACTCTTTTGAATGAGCCCTTTTGTCAAACTTCCACTTTGTTTTCTCTTGGCTCTACAAAAGATGATAAAAAATCCTTCCTCCTTGTTTCATCCATTTCTATTAATTGGTTGATGCTTCCATGGCTTCTTCTTCTGTAGAGAATTGCTGCAACAACATGTATATAGGGAGACTTAGGTGAATTGGTAATAGAACTTCCATTCCATATACAATTTCAAATGGGATCTTTCCTGTTGAATTGTAATGTTCCTAATAGAAATTTTATAGTGATAAGCAATGACATGCAATCAATTTAACACAAATAATTTTCAGTAAACACCCATGAAACAAAAAATGCTCCCAGAATGCCAAAATGGGCAATTTTATTATATATAGAACTGCTGGAGTACAATGGAAACTGGTAGGGGTGCACCTGGGCTTGCACAAGGGAAGCTACAAGTCCCAGGTGCTCAATGTATCAGTGCCCAACCGCTGTAGAAGTCCGTCCTCTGGAAATCTGTGCTGACCCAGTATTTTTGCACTGCTGGATGTCTTGAGACCCTAATTCGACCCCTTGTATCTGCCCGGAAAATTCTATAAAATTAGAGCTGAGATTCTTGTCAAAAACCTAGAAAAACCCAGAAAGGGTTTTCCCTGGTTTTGACCCTCCAAATTCGGCCCCAAATAATTTGGCCCTTCTCCACAACCAGAAAATTCAACCTATAGCAGAGAATGATGTTTGCTGCTCCCAAAATGCTAGAAACCTTCCCAAAATTACTTTCCAACCAAAATCTGGACAACCCAACTCCTCAATCCTTCATCCAAGACTCCCCACACTTAGCACCCACAAGTGACTGCGCAGGCTTGTAGATGATGACGCAATCCCCACGTCTAGAAATTCATGTTGAGTTATGGGATTCCTCTTCTCCTGCAAATCCTCCTCCTTTTGTGTTACTTGGGAGCAAGAGCGGGAGCGAAAATGGGAGTGGGAGCGACCATTTTCAGAAGCTCCCGGTTTGGGAGCGAATTCGGGAGCGATTTTTTAAAAATATATATATTTTTTTAATTTTTGATACATATATGTCAACAAAAACTTGTAGAATGATGAATTAGATATAAAAAACATAAAAAACATAGATTGATCATTGAACCATATCACATCAATCATCTAGATTCTAGAAATTATAATTTTCATCAACCATGTCCACAAGTTAGTAAAATACATATTACAACTGCAACATAATGAGTCTCGTGAATCATGATTCATCAAATTCAATCTTAAAGTTTCAACTTCAAGCTTTCAAAATTGAAAATTCAATATATAACATTTATCATCATTGATCACCAAAGTTGTACTTGTAAGCTAGGTTTAACGGTTAACCATTGGTAGGTAGTGTCCCAGCGGAGTAGTCGTCCTTTGGCTGACCATAAAGCAATGACCTTATGGATGGTGAGCACTTAATGAATCTATACCACCTGTTGTTTTGCTCTTTGTTCGCTCCCAGAGGGGGGACTCATGCGGATGTGAAAACCCCACTTACTAACAAGAAAAGCACTGAAGTTGCAGAGGTCACGGAGTAAGCAGCAGGTTAGAAGTTTGAACAATCTACTAGGTGTGATCTAGTAGGTGGTGAGGTTAGAGTGGTGTTTGGTTACAAGAAGTAATATCTTTGATATTTCTAAGTCCTAACTTCTAACTGTTAACATGAAATGAAATGTTATAAAACGAAACATGAATAATGAAATGAAATGAAACAACTTTAGTCTTTCACGAAGCATCATATTCATAATTCACAATCATTACCAATGAGTTATAATTGCTAGCTTCAAACTTCAAATTTTCATTGTCAGTCATATATTGTTTACAAAAAATATCATTATGATATGAAAGAGTCAAGAGTCAAGAGTCAAGGACTCAAAACTCAACAGTTATGAAAACTAAAGTCTAATAGAAACTAGAAAAGACAAGTAAACTGTAAATCTACATGTGGCCCTTGCCACGAGAATCTCCAGGAGTAGAAGCAGGTCGTGGTGGTCTTCTAGGAGTCTCCCGCACAGACCGACGACCAGAACTAGAACCTCCACGTGAGGGTTTAGATGGAGGTGGCGACAGCAAAGGAACAAGACTCGGACCTCGAGCATTGCTACTGGATGGTGGAGGTGGAGGTGGCATGGCTGTTGCAGCAGCTGCAACTGCTTCATCTTCATCCCTTATAAGTTCCTCTTCCAGTTCTTCAAGATGCACTATACCATCCTCCAAATTGTCATCCTCTGGGTGATTGTCCCAAATTCTATATGTGGGATCCTCATAAGCCCGATCATAGTAATGACTCAACAACCTCAAGTGGTAGTGCACATAAACCAAGCTTTCTGCTCGGTTTTCATTAAGTCTGTTTCTTTTCACATTGTGTATGAAGCTATAGGTGCTCCAACACCTCTTTGCAGAAGAAGTATTCACAACCTGTGATAGAACTTTTTTTGCCAATTTTGGCAAAAGTCCATGGCCGCCATATGTTTCCCATCATGTGAGAGCATCAAATCTGTCTCTGTCTTCCATTGCATGGAAGTACCAAACAAACCAGTGCCACTGAAGTATCTGCCTATTTCAAAGCGCACAGCTGCACATTCCTCCCTGTCAGGTATAAACTTTTCCAATGCTTGCAAATATCCACTAGTTACCTCTGCATCTAAATGGGGTTTGGTCCTAATCCCACACCCTGGTGCAGGTTGGCCCAACCAAGATGTAGAGTAGTATTTTGGCATAAGGATATACGCCAAGCAATGTAGTGGAAGATTAAGTTTATTCCACCACACACACACAAAATCGTGAATCATTTTGTACAAGTCGGGATCTCTGTTATGAACAATATCTTTTATTTGCCCCAACATGGTATCCATCTGCTCATACACCTCGCCAATCACTGGTTTGTCTGTATCTGCAAACTGAATCATGTGATAAATGGGCTTGGTGAAATCCAACACTTGCCTCACACTTGTCCAAAACTGACCATCAAGAGCGGCCTCCTCCACCCGTTCAAAACCTTCCCTGTCAGCTGCATTTGTCGCCCTTTCCTTTAATACCTGCCAATGTGGACTTGATACCATGCTAGCCAATGACTCTCTTACCTTCAAAAGGTGCCTGAAGGTGAGGTAATAGCTACCAAATCTGGTCTTTCCAATCTTCAACAACTCCAATCTCGAGTGACTGCGGAAAAGGCCATGTGTATTGCTATGATTTGTAATAAATTTTATCATTTGTTTGCCTTTCTTTTACAAATCACCAATCCATTGGTATTGTGCATTTTTGTTCTTGATAACATCATGCATCAGAAGGTTCAATGTGTGAACCAAACATCCAGACCAAAATATGTTGGGGTATTTATCCTCAATAATTGCTCCCGCTGCCTTACAATTAGGAGCATTATCAGTGATGACTTGGATGACATTGTATGGCTCGATACGGTCAATTGTTTCAAGTAGTGCTTCTGCAATGTTGATGCTGGTCCTGAACTTGTCTGAGTAATCATGTGGAGTTAGAAAGATGGCACCACTAACAGACACAGCAAGAGCACTTATCAATGGCTTGCCTTTTACATTTGTCCATCCATCAGATACAATGGACACCCCATGGTCAGTCCAAGAACTTGTCATTCTATTCAAAGAATGTGATATTTTTGCTTTTTCATGATCAAGTCCAACGGTTCTTGCCTTGTCATACCCAGGGCTCTTGTATCCTTTAGGGGCATCATTTATGGCAGAAACCATTTCATGCCAATAAGGTGAGCGAAGAACATTGAATGGTATCCCACATCCATAGAGAAACCTGTAAACCTTAGAATCCACATCATTCCTACACCCCTCATCAAGGAAATCTGATATGGTTCTACGCCTTAAACCTGATGACCCTGTGCCTCCATATCCACTGCCTTGGGAGGATGTTGAAGGAGTTCTTTGTGCTTGTGATTGTGAGCTTGGTTCAAAGAAACCCCTTGATTTTTTGGATTTGTATTGGGCTTCCTCCTCTTCACTTATGTATTTGGCTCTATCCGTTGCTGACACCGCTGGACAAGTTTTGATTCCTATTTGTTTGTCTCCATCCCATGGCCTTTTCCCGCAGAGGTGTTTTCTGGCACGGGTGTATGAACTTGTGTAATCATTGTTGCAATGGGGGCAATGAAATTTAGTGGTTCCACCCCCTTTCCCTGCTTCAGGTCTGTTAACATATTTCCACAATGGGGTTTGGTCTTGTTTAGTTTTATGAGAGTCATGTTCACCCTCCTTCAGCTCCTCCTCACCGGGGTTTTCATCAAATCCACTTTCTCCAGCTTCTTCATCCCCATCTTCATTTTGGCCCCTCCGTTTCCTACTCTCCAGCACCATAATAACCATAAAAGGGACCAAGAAGAGGAAAATCCCAAGAAATATAGCCAGGTACATGATGTTTGATATTTGTAGGGTTTTGAATCTGTAAATTAATTTAATTTATTTAGATTAATTAATTTAATAATTTTAATCTATTAATTTAATTTAGATTCATAATTTTTTTACTAAATATAGTTAATAAACTAAATTAAACTACCTAAATTACTACCTAACTAAACTAACTAAATTACTAAGTTACTTACCTCTTTGCAGGCTTGCTCCTCGCTCCTCGGCACTTTCTTCTCGCTTCTCCTCGCTCCTTTGCTCTTGCTCTCCTTGCTCTGGCTCTCATACAAATGATAATGAACTCTTTGTTTGCCCCATTGGGCTTTTAAAACATTTTTTTTTTTTAAATTGGAAATTTTTTTTGCATCCGCGGCTTTTTTCCACCCGGATCGCTCCCGGCGTCGGGCGATTCGCTCTTGGAGCGATTTTTTAACGTTCGGGAGCGTTCGCTCCCTGATCGCTCCCGAGCGTTAAAATTCGCTCCGGGAGCGACGGAGCAAACGCTCCCGATGTCGCTCCCTCAATTGGCAGGGAGCACAAATTTTTTTATCGGGAGCGCGCTCTCGACCCGCTCCCACTCGGAGCGCGGATTGGGAGCGGGAGCCGGGGAGGGGGGAGCGCTCCCCCGCAACACTGGACTGGAATTTGGCCAAGAAAGACCCAACAACAATGTAACTCCAAATCATTGCCTCCCGGTCTCAAACCCCGACTCCCGCCTCGTGGCTACTGAAACTCGATTTCCTCAGCAGGAATTCGTTCTCCTCTAAGGCCTATGCTGCCACTGCGTCAACTCTGCATGGGTCAACGTCTACCTCTCTCTGGACGTCGTTCTGCCCTCTCTCTGCCTCATACTCTCCGGCCCAGGAAAACTTCCTTCTTCCGGATACTCATTGCCCCTCACTGCAAAAGCTCACTTCGAATCTTTCTCTGATAGTTGCTATGCTTTAGAAATTCGATCTTCTAAACTCACTTGGTGTGTTCTCCAAGTGCCCATCAAGCTTTCTCTTATAATCCTATCGTTGATCAATCAATGACCCAAACTAGATCCTAATCAATGGCTAGGATCATATTGACTTGATCTTCACCTTCTTCTTGAAGTTTCACCCACAGTTTATATTAATACCCTTTAATTATTTTAATTTCCTAAGTTTAGACCTAGGGTCCCATTAAAAATAATTAATTATTTTAATAAAACTATCTCCGAGTGGAATTTCCCAAAACGATTTATGGGTATTGGAGAATGCATGTGACTAAACCTCCCCACAAAATTTGAGACATAGAGCACATCCGATGCTACCAGAAATCAACACTCCCTGATGCAGGAGCATCTGACCACCCTTGATCAAAGTTGAAATTTTGAGCTGTGAAAAGGGAAACGTGGACAATCATTGTAAAGCGGGGCAAATTTTGTTTAAATAGAGCTAAATTGATGGAATTGATAAGGCATGATTAAATGTAATTATCTACGATGTATGCGTATAGAGAGATTTAGGGGATTTGATTGAGCGATTGTGGGAGAAACTCATGGATCTTAAAAGATCCCTCCCTTTTGTAATTTCCTATATAATAAAGTTTGTGTTGTGTGTGAGAGAGAGAGAGAGGATACAATGTAGTTGCAGGGCAATTTGTGATTCGGGCTGTGAGGCCTTAGCCTGTAATCTAGTTCTGTATATAATTGAAATATGTTTGTTATGTGGATTTCATGTGTCTGTGTATTGTTTACATATACATTCTTTATCGTAAGTTGATAATTTGCGTGTGCGAGTGTAAGACGTTCCTATGAACTTCGCCTTAAACGAGTATGGCAGAGATAAATGTGTTGTAACGTAATTCCACCAATAAGCGAATGAGAGATCCGTTAAAACGGCAAAGAACGGAAACTGTCGGATCAGCCAGATTGATGGATAATAACGATGGAAGAGGAATGGCGGAGGAAACATCATAGCCGTCTGATGAAAGAAGATCCACGGTGATCGCGTGGAAACTTGCAAGCAAGTTATCTTGGCTAATAGACCCGAGAAAATCATTAAAACGAGTTTAAACTTCAGAGTGATCGGATCGTCCGTTAATGGGTGATCGGACGCATATCGCGTGCCAACAAGCGTGGCCGTTAATTCCAAAATCGAACGCGATGAGGTCTTATACAACGGGCTTAAAACCTTGTTGAGTTTCAACTATTGAGACCGTTCGTTGATTGAATGATCGGACGGTAATCGCGCTAGAATGTGCGTGTGGGTTAACATTTATGGCGGACTCAATAAGTTATGAACTGAGGTTTATTTCCTTTTGGGTTCCGGTCTTAAACGTTCAAAGAAGATCGACGGTGATTGGTCAGGTTTTGTTGTGATTTCGCCAATTATAATGCTTCCGATATGTGCATGGGCCCATAACCCACAGGTCCACGTACAAATTATGTAAAGATACAGCTTTGTTGTGTAAAAGCGGCTTAGCTGTCATCACTCCCTGTTAGCGAGGAATGTGCTTTAGCAATGATTCCCACTGAAGCATCACCCTGGCTTCATAACATTGTCCCTTGCGCTTCTAATGTCTGACATGCTGTCCACCAACTACTACGCTGTTGCTGCAACTGTACTGTTGCTGACACTGCCACTGTCAACACTGTCTTCGTACTACAACTCCCTCTCAAGTGCTGCATTTGCGCTGTTGCTAGCATTGCCACTGCTAACTGCCACTGCACTGCAAACTATTGCTGCTACTTCATCAGCAACAGGAAAACATCCCAAATTGTTGAACTAACTATGTTCAGTATGATACTATGTGAATGCTGAAGCCTGACGGCTGTTAGTGTTTGTGCTAACCCTCTGTATCTACTACGTTGCTGCTAACCTCTACTCTGTGCCATATGCACTGCTGCTAAATTTGCTCTGTGTTATTCAGTCTCTGGCGCTCCTAGCCACTGCAACTGTCTCCCCAACACTCCTCGACACCATTCGACACTAGTCCATCCTGCTACTCTTGATCTAGGCTCCTGTAGAAAGGAATTGATCCAAGAGGTGGGCTCCTAATGGATCCTGCCCATCTGTAGCTCTTTCGAGCTACAACTCCAAATCAACCCACCTCTCTCCTGGAGGTATCTCGGTTGTCATGGCGAAATCCTCCTCCTCGATCTTCGTGGGCGCAACCTTTAGATCGTGCTTCTCATCTTTGTCCTTCTTCTTGAGAGGACATTGAGTTGCGTAGTGACCCATCTCAACACACTTGAAGCACTTTATCTTTGAGACGTCCTTCTTACGTCTCTGCTGCTCCTGCTGTCCCTTCGATGTAAGGGCTGCATTCTCCTCCTCCTCCTTGGGCTTCAACCCACTGCTGTTGCTTCCATCAAGTTTAACCTTAACTAAGTCTCTCCTTAGCTCCTTTTGTTTTAGAGCTGCCCTCATCTCATCCCAATTTGGCAAAGCGGATCTGCCCAGGACACTCTGTACAAAGACTTGCCACTCATCTGAGATAGAATTGAGGGCCAGTCTAACTAACTCTGAATCTTGAGGTGTATGCCCACAACAAACAATTCATCACGGGTCTCCTGAAGCTTCGTGAGGAATGGATCCACAAGCTCCCCCTTCTGCATCTGAGCAGATCTCAACTTCTGTTCAAGGTACATCTTCCATTGCTCGGAAGATCCTTGATATAATGTAGACAATGCGTCCCACATCTCCTTAACAGTCCCTCTGCTAGCGATGTGACAAACCACATGATCCTTCACTTTGTTGAGGATCATTCTTTTCGCCTTCACCATCTCAGCATTGTATTTCTTCAACGAATCTGCATCTACAGGGACAACGAAAATGCTGTCGAGTATGTCTTGAGGGCAAGCTCATTTAGAAGCAACGACATTCTTGCCTTCCAGATGATGTAGTTGGATGCCCCATCCAACCTGTCCTAATCCCTCAAGCCATTGGTTGCCATTTCTGCCACAAATGTCGAAAATCTCCTCTCTCCTCTGTGCTGCTACTAGGCTAGCCTACGCACTCCCTGTTGGAGCTAGTAAAACTATTGCCCCTTTACTGCTGCTTAGCTCTAGAGAATTCGAATTCCTTGGCTAAGAGTTCTATGAGGAAGAAATTCCCTCAACTGTGCTTCTCCTCTCCCTTCTGGCGATTTTCTGCCCAACAAATTGCCTACAGAAAAAACTGCGTCCCACCAGCTTCTCCTCACACTGAGGCTCTTTTTGTTCCTACTGCAGCACTGATGATATTTCTCCTACTTGTTAGATTTACATGAACAAGTTATTTGCAGTTTCCTACGGAAAATATTGAAATACATACACTGCAGCCTTCACTTAATCAATTTATATGCGGAAACAAGAGACTAAGCAAGAAAGAAAATACAACACAATAACACCGTTATTTTTGGACAAATGTCCTTGGAAAAACCCAATGTGGGAAAATTGGTGCAGCAGATTTGAGGGTTTTATTATTATGCAGCAGTAAATCTGAGTACAATTCTTGGACGCTAAGTGGCAATCCGATATAGAGAGAATCTGGACAAAACGAATGGTGAAGTGTTCTCACCCTGTCACTGGGAGAACCTGAGTTTGATCATGTTGAATTGGAGCCTTTGTGTACCCTCTGCGTAGCCTCTACGCAAAACTGTGTCAATCCCATGCAGTTCCTGCATCACTCCTGCTGGGTATCACTCTGCTCCTTCTCCGGACCCTCTGTTGGCTGGAAAATCCGAATCTCTGCCTCCCAGTCTCACACCCCGGCTCTCGGCTACTGAAACTCGATTTCCTTCGTAGGAATTTGATCTCCCTCTAAGGCTTGCGCTGCCACTATGTCAACTCGCGTGGGCTAGTGTTTGCCTGTCTCTGGACGTCGTTCTGCCCTCTCTCTGCCTCATACTCTCCATCCCAGGAGAACTTCCTTCTTTCGGATACTCACTGGAATCCGAATCTCTGCCTCCCAGTCTCACACCCCGGCTCTCGGCTACTAAAACTCGATTTCCTTAGTAGGAATTTGATCTCCCTCTAAGGCTCGCGCTGCACTATGTCAGCTCTGCGTGGGCCAGCATCTACCTCTCTTTGGACGTCATTCTGCCCTCTCTCTGCCTCGTACTCTCCGTCCTAGGAAAACTTCCTTCTTTCGGATACTCACTGCCCCTCACTGCAAAAGCTCACTTCAAATCTCTCTCCGGCAGCTATTCTGCTTCAGAAGTTGGATCTTCTTAACTCACTCGGTGTGTTCTCCAAGTGCCCATCAAGCCTTTCCTTATAATCCTCTCATTCAATCAACGACCCAGATTAGATCCTAATCAATGGCTAGGATCATATTGACTTGGTCTCCGCCTTCTTCTAGAAGTTTCAACCACAATTTATATTAATACCCTTTTAATTGTTTTAATTTCCTAGGTTTAGACTTAGGGTCCCATTAAAAATAATTAATTATTTTAATAAAATTGTCTCCGGGTGGAATTTCCCAAAATGATTTCTGGGTACTGGAGAATGCATGTGACTAAGCCTCCCTACAAAATTTGAGACTTAGAGCACATCTGATACTACCAAAAATCAACAAAATTAAGGGGATAAACCAGAGCCATCTTCATCTCTATGACAAAGACCCTAGAGATACACATGTCATGGGGGTGAAGCCATTCACATCACTTAGGGGGGATCAACCAAAGCAGAATAACACCCATATGTATGGCGAGACAAGCTGTACTACCATGCCTCATTTTCTAGATGAACATAAGAGGGAGGGAGAGCCAGATACTTTTGCAGATTTGTTGAGGTCTTTTTCAGATGGGATTGATGAGTATGATGCATTGGACCCAAGGATCAGGCGTCTCTATCGTTTGGGGAGTTTTTCCGTCTGAAGGAGAAGCATAGGTCAGGGGCTGGATCATCATATTGAGGGGGGAAGCTTGATGACAAGACCAAGAGGGATCTCCGAAGGAGGAACTTTAGATTCACAAGTCAGGAGCCATGGACCTAGGGCGTAGGAGCAACAAGGGCAAGGCCCACTACATGGAGTTGATTCCTAACATCGAGCATGAGGAGGAGATTGCACAGGATGCAGATAAACCTGGTGGTTGTGGGGAGGACATAGATCGACCTAGTGTGATTCAGGAGTCACCATTTTTGGAGAGTCCGTTGATGGCTTTGGTTGAGATATTTGAAGAGATGGTAGAGCATACACCCATAGGGCCATCCATTAACAAGATACCAATAGGCACAATGGTATCTAGAGCCATGACAGAGCTTTTAGACGATAGCCAACTACAACAGAATGGTGAAAACGTTATGCATGTTGAGTCATTTGTGGAGGGGCAATTAGTAGCTCATATTGAGCCCATGGTGGAGGAGGATGAGCAGCCATCTTTGGGGTCAACCATAGATGGGGAGAAGGTAAATGCGTCAACAACTAGTAGAGATGTAGTACTTTCAGACAACAACCCTCTTCAGACATATATAGACGAGACTTGCAACACTGTTAGGTTACCTCCGCTCTTTAAAGAGAGAGAAGCAGAGCTATCTAGACAGGTCTTATGGTTGACCAGGGTAGTGAGACGAGGAAACATGAGTTGTGCAGGGCGCAATAGTCGCATGATGGAGTTGTTACATGTGCAGGTGTTCTTGCATTCAATCCCTCTCACGAGGGCGGATGGTGAGAGGTATTGAGCTGATACTCGATCGAGCGAATTAGGTGTTTGGACATCCATGGGCCATGGCCATAGTTCAGTAGGGGTCGTGGGTTACCAGAGGAGCCCCAGGGCCAGACTATTGTTGGGATCCAGGTGGGATTCCCCATCACATCATGGATTTGGTTGGTGATAGAAGTAACTCTTTGATGGATTCAATGATTGATCCCACACTCACCTTTAGATCTCCATCAGAGTTTCGGACAACACTAGTGACAAGTTGGGTCAACAAGGGAGCAGGTAGACTGAATGAGTTGTCCTGGCATGTTGGCAGTGAATGGGGGCATTGGATGATCAACATAATTTGGCAGGAACTTGTCAGAGGAGGTGGCATTGACAAGCCGCTAGACAATGCCATGTATGGAGATGAGGGTTTGCCATGGATATATGTAGCACAGGGGTCATTGAGGAGTAGCATTGTAGTTATATTTCCATGGGCTCAAAGGGAGATTTTCCTATCAGATCTCTTAGGGAGGATCAGGAGGGAAGGTTCACTCATCCGAGGTTATGGAGATGTGATAAAAGAGATGGCAATATTGAAAAGATACAGACTATTGCTTACTGACTCACATTTAGACCATGGCATCCAGAGGAGTATCGGGGTATGCAGTGATGTGCAGCGATATGCATGGGAGTACAAAGGATCACGGTGGTATGCAGTCGTGCGTCGGGCTGCACAGTGGAGTAGGAGGAGTGATTTGCATCGCAGTGAGTCTCCTTGCAAAGTGATAGATGCATCGACACAGGAGGGATACTAGCTGATTTAGGGTGATATGGCAACATGAAGTGGTGTTCAACAGTGCAAAGAGGTGTGCAACTGGGTGCAGTTGTATGCAGAGGAGCACGAAGGTGCATGGTGGTGTGCAGTAGTATACGAGATTGCACAACAGACTAAGGGAGTGCTTCTAGTAGGGATATTCCCTAACGAGGATGTCACAAACGTTGTTGGGATGGGCATACCAAGTTTGGAGAGTGGGTTGGTCACAAGGATGGTTGTGAGCTTCCATATGGGTTATTGGACACACCCATCAGAGCCCACACGTCTATCAATTTTTAGCATTGCACACTAACACAAGGGACTTGGATATTGTCTCTTGATTTTCTAATCATGAGCGACATGACCCAGGAGGTTCATCTAGGACAGTTGGATGGGGCATAGTGCACCAAGAGAGATACATTCCAATTGTGGCATATTGTCAGGGCGTGAGTTGGCAGATGCAGGCTTGGGGATGGTCCGATCTTTTGCAGAGGTAGCATATGCTTTGTCCTTGAGCTCACACTTAGGGTGATGCATGACACACTTTGGGAAGGGCATTTCGATGTGTTACAAGAGCCTATACAACGGGTGATGGACCTTTCTTACAGGAGGATGTTTAGACCAGTGTTGCAGGAAACGTCCCACCCGGCGCCAAAGCCCGATCTATGTCTCGTATGGAAACATGATCGATCCACCCTCTGAAACGCGGCTTTGAAAAACCGAAACGCAAATTGGGTTGGGCTAGATGATTCCTGACCTGTGGGAACCGTGCGGCCCGATTCGCATTCTTGTACGTGGATCCCTGTTTTGGAGGGTAGATCGGCTTGTGGATCCGCCGTGGATTGGGGCTGTTTCCGGGCGGATCCCAACCACTTCCGTGGGCCTATCGGCTGGTTACGCTGTGCGGCCCACTTAAACCATTTTTTATTTATTTATTTTTCTTTTCTTTTAGCTTACGTTGGGTTGGGAGGTGGGTTAATGTTGGGTTAGGGATGGAATGAAAAGGATAAAAGTCATTTTTACCTCTCATTTGCTCACTCTTATGTTTTTGGAGAGATTGGAGAAGAGAGGAGAAGAGAGATTGGAGAAGAGAGGAGAAAGAGAGAAGAAGAGAGAGTTGAGGAGAGCTTGGAGGAGTGAAGGAAGAGCTAGGAGCATTGAAGGAAGAGGAGCTTGGAGGAGTAAAGAAGGGCTTCCATCTACAAGAGCTAAAGAGGTAAGTGCAAACCCCAAACTCCCTCATTTTTTTGTCATTTTTTTTTGTATTTTCTCTCCTCCCTCTCCTACTCTTTCCCATTCTTTCTTCTTGCTCATTTATTTGCAGGTTGTCCACCACCTATATTCATATTCCAAGATGGTGTTTTTTTGGCTTATATGTATCATTCCACTTTTGGTTTTCATGATGGCAAGGGGGAGTAGGAATAGAAGGGAAGAAGAAGAAGAAGAGAATAGTAGTCCCCATATGAGTGACCCAATGTATGATGAGGAGGAAGGGTTTGAAGAGGAAGGGGATGAACCTGATGAGAACATTGAAACACTAGAGGGGAAAGCTGCATTGACACCCTTGTGGAACTATGTGACCAAACTTGAAGGGGGAAAATGTGGTGGAAGCTACAAGTTTTTGTACCCTTGTGGTTATCATGGAGGAAAACCATATAGTAGTTAATATGCCCGTGTGGAGAGGCATCTTTATGGGGTGATGGATAGTGATGAGAAAAAGGGTGCCGTGGGGATAGAAATTTTCCCAAAGGTTTTAGTTGAACAAAGAAGAAAACACATCCAAAAAGAGGAGGCTGCACAACAAGAAAACAAGAAACAAAAAATCTCAATCTGAATCAAGTGCAACCTCCAGATTTGGTAGCTCATCTCCTCATGGTACTTTTGTAAGCTATGGAGGTAAAAGAACAATAGGGGTTTTCCTGAATGTTGTTGGGAGGGATGATGTGGATGGAAAGATAGTCCGATTTCTTTGCGCTTGCGGTGTACCATTCAATGTGCTTCACTCTCCCTATTGGCATGAAATGGTAAAGGCCATAAATAAAGCCCCAAAAGGATACAAGGCCCCCAACTATGAGAAAGCTGAATAGTGTTATTAGAAAGAGAAAAACCAAAGGTTCAAAGAGCTTTGACACATTTTACAAATGAGTGGGTGGATTGTGGGGTATCCATTGTATCAAATGGGTGGACCAATATTAGAAACCAACATTTGATAAATGTTCTTGGTGTTTCTGCTAATGGTGCAGTATTTATTACATGTCATGACTTCTTCTCCATTAGTGCAACTTCTCAAAACATTTCAGATCTCCTATTGCGATCAATCAAATATGTTTGTCCTAGTAACGTGGTTCAAGTGATGATCTGATATTCACCCTATGAGTGACATCAGTTGAAGATTTATTAAACAAAGGTATTACAGACTCATGTGCTGGTGTGTGTGTTCTGTGTTATTGAAGCAACGGATCGATCAGATTGCCAATACACAAACATTTAAATGGAAAGACAACAGAGAAATACAATAAGCAACACAAAGACACAAGAAATTTAATAAGGAGTTCACCCTATTCTCTAGGGCTACATCTCCGGTCCAACTTTCAATGGTGGCCTTGTTTTATTGTGTCTTTAAGCAGAGAATTACAATGCAGGGACTAACTATGAGTCTCCTGAAGCAGATTTGCTTGGCAGGGTGGTTCTTGGATTCCCCAAGCCACTTGAGTACTCAGACTTCTTCTTCCTACCAGCTCTGTGACCTTCTAGTCTACAGTGGAAAGAGCCCAATGTGGTGCTCAGTTCGGACAGATCCTCTCTGGGATGGCTCAGATCTCTCAAGCCTCTGGTGCTCGACGCTGCCTCTGGTCAGCTCGGCCCGTTGTCCTCTTTCTGCTTTTGCTTCACTGTCTTCTTTCTCTGTGTTTCGTCCTCCTCTCGGGATTCTGGTCTCTTTTTCTGTCTCTCTGGGGTTCTCTGTCCCTCTCGATCTCTCGACTGACTATCTTCTTTCTCTATTCATGGCTTTGAAGCCATACGTTCCAAGACTATTCGGTTCCTCTTCCGCCTCTGTCGATTCACCTTCTGCAATTGCGCTTGGAGTTCCCTGTTCGGTGTCATCATCAGTGCTCATGGAGTGGCCACATGTCCTCCTCTAAACAGCGCTAGCCTGCTTTGTCGGTTCGTTTCTTCAGTTACGTTGTGGATGAAGTCTTCCTCCACCGTGGTGGTCAAACGGATTCCAAATCCTTCTAAATCGCAGCTCATTCCTTCGTCGATTCCGCTTCCTCGATTGGGCGCAATCTTAGCCGTCTGATCTGGGTCCCCCAGATCCAACGTCATATGCACATTTCGCGCGGTTGACTTGCTCGACTGATAGCACGCAATCAACGACGGTTTTCTCTCACCTCTGCTTGCCATGCGTCGATCGTTGAGTGGGGTCGCTCCCTCTCATCCAAAACCACTTACCGTTTGAGGGCTCCCCGATCAATACTGCTGGTTTTTCCAGAGCGCGGGTCCTGCTTTGTCCTTTTAGCACTTTTGCCTTTTCGCTCGTGGTTCTCTGGCTCCCGACACGACCGAGTGCTCAAGGGTATTCCATTTCGGCCCTGTTCGCCCAGCGATGCGCTAGTCGCGCATCAAAAACCTCATTTTCCTGATCTGGGGCTCCTAGGGGCTACTTTGACCTCCCACGCAGTCTCCATGGGCCTCGGTCAGCGCGCTTTGATCAAGGTCTTCATCGTTCCACGCTAGCTGCCATTGCCACTGGTTCAGGGTGTTTTTGATTGCTGTTTTGGATTCTTTAGAGATTTGTCCCGACCTCATACAGTCATGGTTCCTTGATAGTTCTTTATGGATCCAATTCGGATCACGACCTTCCCATTGAAAAAGCTTTTGGACCACCAAAAGTTGGTTTTCAAGCATCGACTAAGTGAGGGTATTGCTTTCTCACTTGTCCAATCTCAATCCACTTTGCACTGCTTGGCTTTGAACCTTTGAGCCCAATCCTAAGGTACTCAACATCTCCCCTGCGCGTCGTCCTCACCTTCCTGTCCAGCACTGTGTCTTCCTGCAACTCATTAAGATATTCAGGTAGTAGGTCATCAATAGAAGGCAATTGACTCTGCTCTTCAGGGTCCTCAATCATTGAAGGTTCAAACAATCTCAAGCAATCTGCATTTACGACTGAGTAGATGTGCATGTAAGCTGGTAAATCAAGGCGAAAAGCATTTTCACCAATCTTCTCAAGTATCCTAAAGGGTTAATACCTGATATGTTTTAGCTTTTTACCTTCACCTTGCATCCTGTCCTTGCTGATATACAGCCAGACTTGGTCACCAACTTGAAAAGTATGCTCCGTCCGATGCTTGTCATGCCTAGCCTTGTATTTGGCTTGGCTCTTTTCCAGCCGTTCCTGTACTGCCTGGTGGATCTCCTGGATCTGTTGAATGAACCTAGTTGCCTTGTCCACATCACTGTGTCCATCAACCATGGTATCTTTACCAAAGACAAAATCCAAAGGAGACCTTGGTGTGAAATTGAAACAGGTGATCCAGGTGGATGTTGGTGGCCACCCACCAACCCATTTGGACCCCCACAACTGTCTCTTTCAGTCTTTTCAGTTTCCTAAATTGTATCACAGTTTACTATTTTTAGTAGTTTTTCGGGTCCTGAACTTCCGGAGCCGTTTTGAGGCCCTAAACGACGTTTTTTTGGGATTCTGGGGCAACATGGGTCGTAGACCCATGTTGCCTCCCAAAGTGGTAGTACTCGGATAGATCTTTCTAACGAGCTATCATACGCGTCAAACGGAGATCGTATGCCAAAGTTACGACCCCGGGAAATTGATGTACCAATTTACCCAAACGGGGCCCACAATTTGGCGTTTCATCTTCTAGGGTTAGGTTTCGGGATGCGAAGGGTTTTCCTTTGTTTCTCAACAATAAATAGGCCTTCGAGCCTCATTGTAACACAGTTCGGAACAGTTCAGAGGCATGTAGCCGCACATCTCTTCTCAGAGATAGCTACCATCGCCCTAGCTGGTTTATTTCCATTTCTGGTTGTAAGCATATTTCAGTATTTTCCATTAATGAAATGAATCATTATTTCCGCTGCATCTATGTGTTTATGGTTATTGCACCTCTGTATTTATGGTTATCTCTGTAATCTATTGCGTTCCTGTTTAAATCCGGATCAGTGGTATCAGAGCGGTCTGCTTTTTCTCTGTTTTTCTTTGCATGTCCCCAACGAGGTCGGGATATAAGGAGTTAGGGCTTGAACTGGTCGAACCTTTGCAAGACCAGCCTCGCAAATCCCGACGGCCTCCCATGGCGGATCAGAAGAAAGACGAGGGGGCAGGAGATCCTATCAAAATCTTGCTCGAAGAAGCACTCGAGCGGCAAAGGAACGCGATGATGGATAGCTTTGCGCAGATCCTTCAGCGGCTACCCAGAGGCGACGCATCGGCTTCCAACAGCGACTCTGGAAACGCCACACCATTCAAGGTACAAGTTAATTTTGAAATCCCCATTTTCGAGGGTCAAATAGACGCAGATGCCGTAGATAAATGGTTAAATCTGCTAGATGGGTATTTTTCTGTTCATGAATTTTCAAGTCGGGAAAAGATTGTTTTCGCTCTTCTCAAAGCAGCCCCCCACGTCAAAGACTGGTGGGAAACCTACTGCGAGCAGAAGGATGAAAGTACAGGCTCACTGTTTTCAGCTGCACCCACTTGGAATGACTTCCGGGATGCCATCAAGGAGCAGTATTACCCTGTCGGAAGCTATGAGGACAAATACATCAAATGGACCACACTGCGGCAGGGACGAGACCAAGATGTGCCGGAGTTCACAAACATTTTTCATACCCTTCGCACACAGTTGGGTATCAAAGATTCTGAGCTGCATCTGGTACTCAAATACCGTGGCTGCCTACACAGATACATCCAGGAAGAGATGGTGTTCTTGAACATCTCCTCACTCGGCACAGCATACCGATACGCTGTCAAAATCGAGCAAAAGTTCAAACAGAAGAAGCGAGACTTTGGATCTGCAAATCCGAAGCCCAAAGGACAAAGCCAAGGCGGGGTGACCCAAGACAACCCGTCGAAGCTGCAAGAAAAGAACAACACCATGAAGCCGAAGAAGGACACAGGGAAGTGGTGTGAGTTCCACAAGAGTCCCACTCATAACACCAGTGAGTGTCGGACCAAGCAGTCGCTGGTGGCTGAGTTGAAGGCTTCCGAATCAGATGCATGTTCCGACCCTGAGCCAGAACCCGACAAGGGGAATGGCAAAGGGAAGCAGATCATTGATGCGGATCCCAGCGCCACTGTTGCCACTGCCAAGATACAGAAGAATGAACTTGCAGATCCAGAGGAAGGGGAGCGTCTTTTCCACTCACAGATGTGGGTGAAGGGTTCACCGCTGCGATTCATTGTCGACAGTGGTAGCCAAAAGAACCTGGTTTCAGCAGAGGTCGTGAAGCGGTTGGGCCTACCGACTACACCACACCCGCAACCATACAGTATCGGGTGGCTTCACGAAGGACGAGATCTGAAAGTTCGCCAGCAGTGCCGCCTTCCCTACAGCATCAAGCCCTTCACAGACGAGGTATTGTGTGATGTTACACCTCTGGATGTTTGCGATGTATTATTAGGCCAACCATACTTGTGGAGGCGACATGCTGTGTATGAGTCCAGGCCTCGTGCTGTCATTATTTCTTTGAATAATTCATTATACAGGATACCGGAGGTAGCCCCACCTACCGCCACATCTTTGATCACTACCAAGAAAGGCAGCAAGCTCATCTCCCAAACCAGGAAATTCATTTGTCTGGTTCACTCCCAAAGTAAGGGGAAGATCGTTGCTACATCCATGACCCCTGCAAAGGGTTCCTCTACACAGCAGCAGCAGCAAAGGAATATGGTCATGACAGAACACAGGAACAACTTCTCACGCACAGGGGTACCACACAAGCTTCAAGTGGGCGACAAACTCTGGTTGCATATGCAGAGAGAACGCCTTACCAGAACCCATCAGAAACTCAGACCACTCCGACATGGTCCTTACACCAGTACCAAGGCTACGGGAAACAATGCTTTGGAGCACATCATTCCTCCATTCCTTCGCTTGCACCAAATGTTTAATGGGGACCATCGTCAATCATGCTTCCCACCATCACTGGACACATCAGAGATTGCAGGACAAGTTCAGCAGATGGAGGAACTCAACGCAATGGGGACCATTGCTTCCTAAGGGGGGAGGAATGATCCAGGTGGATGTTGGTGGCCACCCACCAACCCATTTGGACCCCCACAACTGTCTCTTTCAGTCTTTTCAGTTTCCTAAATTGTATCACAGTTTACTATTTTTAGTAGTTTTTCGGGTCCTGAACTTCCGGAGCCGTTTTGAGGCCCTAAACGACGTTTTTTTGGGATTCTGGGGCAACATGGGTCGTAGACCAATGTTGCCTCCCAAAGTGGTAGTACTCGGATAGATCTTTCTAACGAGCTATCATACGCGTCAAACGGAGATCGTATGCCAAAGTTACGACCCCGGGAAATTGATGTACCAATTTACCCAAACGGGGCCCACAATTTGGCGTTTCATCTTCTAGGGTTAGGTTTCGGGATGCGAAGGGTTTTCCTTTGTTTCTCAACAATAAATAGGCCTTCGAGCCTCATTGTAACACAGTTCGGAACAGTTCAGAGGCATGTAGCCGCACATCTCTTCTCAGAGATAGCTACCATCGCCCTAGCTGGTTTATTTCCAGTTCTGGTTGTAAGCATATTTCAGTATTTTCCATTAATGAAATGAATCATTATTTCCGCTGCATCTATGTGTTTATGGTTATTGCACCTCTGTATTTATGGTTATCTCTGTAATCTATTGCGTTCCTGTTTAAATCCGGATCAACAGGTCTCAAAAGGAGATCTCTATGTAGAAAAGTGTTTTGCTCTGTTGTAAGCATGTTGCACATAACACAAGTGTTCATCGCAAAGCTTAGGATGTTTGCTGCAATATCCTCTCAGTAATTGGATCACTGTCCTGTTTACTACCTTTGTCTGGCCATCTGTTTGTGGATGAAAAGCTGTGCTTTTCTTCAACTTGGTGTCCATCAGTTCCCACAGACTCTACCAAAACTTCCCCACAAATCGGGTGTCTTGATCAGATACAATGGAAGTGGGTAATCCAAAATGAACCCATACATGTTCAAAGAACAATTTGGCAGTCTGTTCAACTGTAATTTGTTTATTACAAGGTATCAAAATACACATTTTGCTGAACCTATCCACAACAACATATAGATAGTCATGACCTTTCCTAGATTTAGGCAGTCCTCCAACAAAATCTATGGAAACACTTTCCCAAGGGTGAGAAGGAACTGGCAATGGAGTGTACAAGCGTAGTTTTCTATTGTTGGGCTTGCTTTTAGCACACATGGCACACCCTCTTACATATCTAGAAACTGTTTCATTCATGTTCGGTCAATAGCAAAATCTTTGCAGTTGTGCAACTGTTTTACTTACCCCAAAGTGACCTGATATCAGAGAAGTGTGTGCTTCCCTAATTATCTTTACTCTCTCAGTTTGTGGAATGTAGAGTTTCCCACAATGATATAAGAGTCGGTCCTTTACATGATAGCCCAATTATTCTACTCTTTTGCCTTGACTCAAAGTTGCATATACATCTTTAAAGTCCATATCTTGAGCATATTGTTCTATGTAGCTTTCATGTAGCACAAAATTATGCTCAAGTATGGTAGATGCATTTATAATTGGTCTAGATAACATGTCTGCAACCTTGTTATGTATGGCCTTTTTATATCTAATGACTAAATGAAACTGTTGTAGAAAACCCATCCATCTGTAATGTCTTGATTGCTGCAACTTAGTTTGGGAGTGTAGATATTGAAGTGGTTGATGATCAGTATGTATTACTGTCTCTTTGCCCATTAAGTAATGTTTCCACTTTTTCACACTCTGAACTAATGCATACAATTCTTTATCATATGTAGGATAGTTAACTACTGCAGGATTAAAAGTCTCAGAATGATAACATATGGGTTTACCGTGCTGTGTCAACACTGCTCCCATGGCATAGTCACTGGCATCAGTTTGGATCTCAAATGGTCTTTGTAGATCTGGCAGTGCTAGTACAGGTGCTGTACTAATCTTTCTTTCAAGGTGTCGAAGGCTTTCTGATGTTTGCCTCCCCACTGAAACACCTTATTCAATCCTATTAAAGCATGTAAAGTAGCTGCAATTGAGGAAAAGTTAGAAATAAACTTCCTCTAATACTGTGCTGCTCCTAAGAAGCTTCTCACCTCTGTAGCAGACCTGGGTTTAGGCCAGTTCACAATGACTGCCACTTTAGAGGGATCTATTTTCAATTCACCTCCCCCTACTATATGAACCAAGTAGTTTAGAGATGTTTTGCCAAATTGACATTTTGAGAGTTTAACATAAAGTTTTTCTCTTTTCAAAACATCTAATGTCTGCTTAACATGCTTTAAATGTTCTTCCCATGTTTTACTAAAAACCAGAATGTCATCCAGATACACAATAACAAAATCATCAAGAAAAGGTCTGAGTACATCATTCATTAATCTCATGAAAGTAGCAGGGGCATTGGTCAAGCCAAACGACATAACCAACCATTCATACAATCCCTGCTTTGTTTTGAAAGCAGTTTTCTATGCATCTTGCTCTGCAACTCTGACCTGATGGTATCCACTGTGCAAATCCAGCTTGGTGAAATAAACAACTTCTTTTAATTGATCTAAAAGATCACCTATGCGAGGAAGGGATAACGATTTTTGATTGTTATATTATTCAGTGCTCGGTAATCAATGCACATTCTCCACGAGCCATCTTTCTTTCTCACCAAAACGATTGGTGACCCACATGGTGATGTGCTAGGCCTGATGAACCCTTTCTCGAGCAATTCCTGCACCTGCTTCTTGATTTTAGCATTCTCTAAAGCAGACAACCTGTACATCCCAATGTTAGGCAATGGAACATCTTGCTGCAAAATAATATCATGTACTATTCCCTTTTTGGGTGGCAGACCTTTAGGTTCTTGAAACAAGACATTATACTGTGAAACAACCTTTTCTATATCAGCTTGTTGTTCAGCATTACAACCCTCAAATACATTGGTTTTATCAGGTTTCTTTTCCTTTACAACCATCAGTAAGAATTGTTTGCATGAATTTATCATTCTTTTCATCTGCCCTGAGTTTATGAGAGTATAATTATTCTTGAGCTTATGAGCTCTTACAAAGTATTCGATTCCATCTTTAACAAGTAGATACTTGTTCTCAGCTCTGTACAAAATAGCCTTTCTATCATACAAGTAAGGGCTTCCTAAAACAATTCCACATATATCCAAAGGAATTATGTCTAACTCAACCTCATCTACAAATGCTGACCCAAAAGAAAACTTGAGTTTGCACTGTCTAGTCACTTGTAGTTGTGCTTTATCATTCAACCATCCTAATGGGTATGGTTTCTTGTGAGGTGTAGTTGCTAATCCCAATTTCTTTACAATTGCTTCAGAAATTAGATTTACTTGTGAGCCACTATCAAACAAAGTATCAATCTTTTGATTTTTGGAAACAACTCAAATATGGAAAAGCTCGTCTTTTTTTCTCATTTTCTTCATCAATAGCAGATTGAGCAGAATTACCAGTAGATGCTTCAGAATTCTTACCTTTTATACTTGTGACTGCTATAGTTGTTTCATCTCCTGAGTCTGACCCCAAATCTTTCTGAATAGCTGCAATAGTCTTCTTCTTCTTGCCCTCGGACTTCTTAGGTCTCAGCTCTGGATGTAGAATCCAACAATGGTCATCATCATGCCCATCCTTTTTACAGTGAGTGCATGAAGCTTTGCTTTTTTGTGCAGTGTTAGCCTTCCTTGCTTTCCACTTCTGCTTTCTTTTCTCCTTGCTCTTGCTTATAGTGGGTTGGGATGGTCCCCCAACTTCTGGATTTCCATTCTTTCCTCTAGCTTCTAGATGAGTAGCTTGTACAGATACCTCATCTATACTAGTGGGATTAAACATGAGGATGGTATGCCTCATGTAGCTGTGTAGACCACCAATATACTTCAAAAGAGTCTCTGGTGAGTCTAATGAGATACCCAACATCAATGCTCTCTTTCTGAATTCTTGAGTATACCCTTGCACACTTTGCCCTTTCAACTGTCGAAGAGTTTGCCAACTCATCATGGCTTGTTGCATGTAGGCCAATGGATAGAACTGCTTTTTGATTGCAGCAACAAATTCACTCCAGACAGAGATGGTCTTACCATGTCTTTTCATATCAGCTTGGGTTCTGCCTTCCCACCAAACCAAGGCAGTGCCTCCTAGGCGTAGGCTTGCCAGCTGAATCTTACTCTTGTCTGAGTCTATGTTCTGTACCCTGCAATACACATCAATTTGTCTAATCCAATTGTCCAACTTTTCAGCATTTAGCTCTCCATCATATATAGGCAAATCAAATTTAACATCTAGCTTAATCAAAGATGCTTTCTTATTATGCACAGGGCTATTAGGAGGTGTGAGAAAGCTTTCCTCTTTCCCCTTTCCTTTGGAGTGGTCTTGGTAGTGAGACTCATCTTCTTCTTTATCTTGTTTAGAACCTGAGGAGTCTTCAACCTTATGCTTTCTAAAGTCCCTATACATTTCTTCTACCATAGACTTTATAGCTAGGAAACTTTCTATGAATTGAGGGTCTGGCCCCACAGAACCTTCCTCTGACATTGTCTTCCAAGAATAGACTCTCCCAATTTTAGGATTAGTTTCCACCAACTCTCCTTCTTCTAATTTGAGCTTTGATCTAGTGAGCATTCATAGCTAAACCAACACAAGCTTGTCTAACCTTACAGCCTAGAGCTCTGATACCACTTGATCTGATATTCACCCTATGAGTGACATCAATTGAAGATTTATTAAACAAAGGTATTACAGCATGTGCTGGTGTGTGTGTTCTGTGTTATTGAAGCAACGGATCGATCAGATAGCATATACACAGACATTTAAATGGAAAGACAACAGAGAAATACAGTAAGCAACACAAAGACACGAAATTTAAGGAGTTCACGCTATTCTCGAGGGCTACATCTCCGGTCCAACTCTCAGTGGTGGCCTTGTTTTATTGTGTCTTTAAGCAGAGAATTACAATACAGGGACTAACTATGAGTCTCCTGAAGTAGATTTGCTTGGCAGGGTGGTTCTTGGATTCCCCAAGCCATTTGAGTACACAAACTTCTTCTTCCTACCAGTTCTGTGACCTTCTGGTGTACAGTGGAAAGAGCCCAATGTGGTGCTCAGTCCGGACAGATCCTCTCTGGGATGCCTCTGATCTCTCAAGCCTCTGGTGCTCGATGCTGCCTCTGGTCAGCTCGGCTCTCTGTCCTCTTTCTGCTTGTGCTTCACTGTCTTCTTTCTCTGTGTTTCGTCCTCCTCTCGGGATTCTGGTCTCTTTTTCTGTCTCTCTGGGGTTCTCTGTCTCTCTCGATCTCTCGACTGACTGTCTTCTCTCTGTTCATGGCTTTGAAGCCATATGTTCCAAGACTGTTCGGTTCCTCTTCCGCCTCTGTCGATTCACCTTCTGCAGCTGCGCTTGGAGTTCCTTGTTCGGTGTCATCATCAGTGCTCAGGGAGTGGCCACATGTCCTCCTCTAAACGGCGCCAGCCTGCTTCGTCGGTTCATTTCTTCAGTTACGTCGTGGATGAAGTCTTCCTCCACCGTGGCGGTCAAACGGATTCCAAATCCTTCTAAATCGCGGCTCATTCCTTCGTCGATTCCGCTTCCTCCATTGGGCGCGATCTCAGCTGTCTGATTTGGGTCCCCCACATCCAACATCATATGCACGTTTCGCGCGGTTGACTTGCTCGACCGATAGTGCGCGATCAACGACGGTTTTCTCTCGCTTCCACTTGCCACGCGTCGATCGTTGAGTGGGATCGCTCCGCTCTCGTCCAAAACCACTTACCGTTTGAGGGCGCCTCGATCAATACCGATGGTTTTTCCAGAGCGCGGGTCTCGCTTTGTCCTTTTAGTACTTTTGCCTTTTCGCCCGCGGTTCTTTGGCTCCCGACGCGACCGAGTGCTCAAGGATATTCCATTTCGGCCGTGTTCGCCCAGCGATGCGCTAATCGTGCATCAAAAACCTCCTTATTTTCCCGATCTGGGGCTCCCAGGGGCTACTTTGACCTCTCGCACAGTGTCCATGGGCCTCGGTTAGCGCGCTTTGACCGAGGTCCTCGTTGTTCCACGCTGGCTGCCATTGCCACTGGTTTCGGGTGTTTTTGATCACTGTTTTGGATTCTTTAGAGATTTGTCCCGACCTGATACAGTCATGGTTCCTTGACAGTTCTTTATGGATCCGATTTGGATCAAGTGATCACAGATAATGCAACAAATTGTAATGCAAGAGGAAAAGTTATTGAGCGTACTCATCCACACATCTTTTGGTCTGGGTCTTTGGTGCACACATTGAACCTTTTGATGCATGATATTGTAAAGCATAAAGAATGTGGGTGGATTTATGAGATTTACAAGAGAGGGAAGCAACTCATTAAATTTATCACAAGGCATACAAGGCTAAACTACTTCTATGGCACTTACTCCAAGTTACAATTGCTTAAACTTGCAAAAACAAGATTTGCAAGTTATTACCTCACCTTTAGGCGGCTAGTGAAGGTGAGACAAGCTTTAACTAATATGGAGACCTCTGAATCATGGGAGGAAATTAACACTGATAGAGATGGTGCTAATGTAGCCAAGGACACTATTCTTGACATGTACTTTTGGTCATAGGTTAAATATGTTTTGCAATTCACCAAACCAATTTATTACATCATCAAGTTTGCAGATTCAGATCGGCCAATAATTGGGGAGGTGTATGAGCAAATGGATAGCATGTTGGGGCAGATTAAAGACATTATTAAGCCTAGAGATATCACCTTGTACAATTATATTTGTGTAGAGGTGGAAAAACGATGGGATATGCTAAATGTTCCATTGCATCCATTAGCATATGTTTTGACACCTAAATATTATCATCCATCATGGCTGTCAACACCAGCACCTGGGGGGGGAGCAGGAGAAAACCACACCTAGATCCAGAGGTCCTAGAAAAATATATGATTGCATTGGATAAATTAGTCCCTGATGAGGAGGAGGTTGCCATGGTACGGAAACAATTGAGCAACTATACACTTAACACTGGTCCATTTGGGAGCATGCATGCAATTAGAGATCGAGAGACTTTTTCTTCTCTTGAGTGGTGGAACATTCATGGAGGTCCTACTCCACTTCTACAAACTTTGGCATTGTGGGTGCTATCACAGGTGGTAAACACTTCTTCTGCAGAGAGGTGTTGGAGCTCTTATTCTTTCATCCACAGTGTTAAGAGGAACAGGTTGAGTTTAGACTGAGAAAAGAGCTTGGTTTATGTTCATTACAACTTGTTATTGTTGTCCCATTATTGTGATGATGCAAAGACTAATAAAGACCTTAAGGTTTGGGACAGGAACCCAGAGGAGTCCAATTTGGAGGATGGAGTGTTGCAAATAGAGAAATTAGAGGATGCTCTTATCCAGGATGATGATGATGATCGAGTTGAGATGCCACCCCCATCTGGTCCCTTGGTTCCATGGTTCAACACCAACAACAGGGGCTTCGTCTTCATCAGTTTCAGTGCCACAACTTCCACAACCATCATCTTCTTCATTGCCACCACGTGGAGGCCCACTGCCACGTACTCTTCGTGGTGGAAGGAGGAGAGATTAGTAGATATATTCAGAATTTACTGCTTTTGTCATAGATTAAACTTGTAGGCTTGTTGTGAATTTGAACTTTTTTGTCTTGGTGGTGGCCAAGTGGCCTATTTTGTAAACATTATTATTTGAATTTTGGACATGACTAATGTTGATAGTTGCTCACTTGCTAGATAATATGCTTTATGTTTTATAATATGCTTAAAAATTTGATGTATGTTTGTAATTGCTAGAATATAGATGGTTGATGCTCAAATAATTAATCATTGATGTACAATGGAATCATGGATGCCATATCTATCTTGATTTATGTAAAAATATGCATGTTTTCATGTCTTCTACAACTAATTTGGTATTTGGGATGTTTGTTTTGAATATAAATGCATATATATATATCTATATCTATATATATATATATCTATATATATATATATATATATATATATATATATATATATATATAGTAGACGCTTGCGAGATGATTCGCTTCCTAGATTTTTGGAAAATGACACTTTTGCGTCCCCGCTTCGTCCTCGTTATGTGCAACGTCAGTTTAGACTCTAGACAGTATTGGGGTGTGCCATCAGAAGACAAGGTAGCAGATCTCACTGTGTGGTATGGCAGTTGCAGGGCAGTTTTGCATGCACCAAATGGATTCATGATATATGGAGTTTATACATTGATTGCATATAGGGAGTGGAGACGAGGCATAGAGGGGTTCCAACAATTGTCAGAGCTATGCTGTAGTAGATCTAGCTTTGGGTTCTAGGGATTCAGTTGGTTGATAGATTGCTCTATCTTGTGATGAGTGGAATCATCGCATTGAGTGACCTAGTTCAGTCTTGGGTTGACACATGGGGGTTCGCCGAGGCCTTCATCATATGGCGAGGTAGGCTTTCGTTGTTGCTGTTCAGGTTTGGGGTTAGCTTTGGATGGGTAGGCTTTGACATCATGGAGATGCTTGGGCAGGATGTGTTTAGTCTTTACAGATATTTCGCCATCAAGTTCCAAGAGAGGAGGATACAATGTGCACACGATGGGCAGTCAGTTATAGTTAGAGTGGTGCAGCGTTAGCATGGTGGCATTCTTTTGGGACTAGCATGGGACCCCAACATTTTAGGGCTTGACAACTTACCTACCCTTAGGGATGAGCTATTTTTTGCAGGAGGAGATCAAATAGACCTTCCATTGGGTGTTAGATTCACAGAGAGCATTTCACTCCCTAGTGATATGCAGATAACACGATCCATTTCACCAGTACGGCCAACATGATCAACAAGAGGAGATCACAGAGAGTTCAGACAGGCGAGGACTCATCTCCCCGGATGTTGGATTATATCTTCAGGAGTCTACTCTAGTGCATGAGATTGGTTTTTCAGCAAGACAACTTCTTGAGGAGTTGGTCAGGATACCACGTGATCATGGTGCTCTACTTACTAACATTATGCATAGTGTTTCTGGTGATTGTGTTTTGTGGGGAAAGGAGTGCACATTGAGTTGGATGACTCGGGACCCTAATATTGAGGGATTCATTATGACAGGATGGTGCACATGATTCAGGGTGACTTAGTGGCACATTTGGAACCCCGATTTTGTTTGCAGTGAAAATTTGGGTCAGCAGAGAGGAGCAGTTATTCAAGCATTGCTTGAGGGTAAGTAATTTTTGGTGAGGAGGACTGTAATATCCCCAATTTTGTGAGCATGGGAATTACTAAGGAATTTGTCCCAATTTTGGTAATATTAATTAAAAAGGGGCAAATATTATTGGTGAAAAGTGGCAAGTATTATTTTAATGGAGAATGGCAGCAAATTATACTTTTATAAAATGGCAGCAAAAGTCAATTAGTAGAAAATGGCCCCCACGAATTAAATAATATTAAAAAGGAGTCTAGAAGCATGGGGAGAAATTATAAAAGGAGGATGGACTCATTTGTTGATCATCTTTTGACTATTACACTTCACCTTTCATCTTCTCTTGGAGTTGTTTAGCACAAGAAGAGAAGTGTTGTTTAGCACAAGAGTTCCAAGCGGAATTTCCACCCTCATTTAAGAGAAATTCAAGTGTCTCCCTAATGAGGAAATTTGAGTGTTTATTATGGGCACTCATAGAGTTTCATTGCAAGAGTTTTTCCCTAGTTTTGTGCATTTCCTTGGTGCAGAGGCAGTTCAAATTGTGCATCCAGGGATCAACTATAGCAAGATAGAAGACCAACCAATTTGCCGAAGATTTTCCTATCTTATGCTGAAGATTTTGTGATGCATTTGCAGGGCTTAAGTGCAAGGATATTGAGGGCCGAATTTATCTTGATTTTGGCAGTGCGTGGACCTTTCTTGTAGAGCATGCACAAGTATAGAGAGGAGCAGATTGGGAGGCTAGAACACTGGTGGTTTTGGCATTCTAGGAGGGAGATTTTTAGTGGAGAATGGAATCTTTAGTGGAGGAGGCTGTGGATTCTTCCAACAAATAATTCTTTTGGCAGAATGTAGCAACAGTTAGCTAGACAACTTGCACCATTTTGTGGGTTTCCTCTCAGCTTGAGATGGAGCCAAATATTTTCTGGGTTTTCGTGGATATTTGGAGGAGAGGCTCAGATTAAAGTTTTAGAATTTTCTAAGAAGTATACAGGGCATAATTTCAGTAGGTAATATAGCTAGCCAGAGAGCCATTTGCACCCTTTTGGAGGGCTTCTTCATCATATGGATTCAGCGTAAACCATTTATGGGTTTTTGTGGGTTTGGTGAGAGGAGTCTAGGGCTAAAGTTTTAGAGCATTCCAAGGAGTATTCAGCGTGAGATAAACATTCCATCCAACAACAAATTATCTATAGGTAGTGCGCAGATTACTCTTGGGACTCTTCCGCACTTGGTTTCGGGCTATCTTTTCTAGGTTTTGCTCAGCTTGCATAGCAAGCCCAGGTTCTATCATTTCAACTCATTTTATGTACCTGTTCTCAATATATTAATAAAATGGCTCAGAATCTTTTGCTGGTGTCTATTGTGTTTTGATTTGGGTTGTGATTCTTTGTCTATTTTGTTGTTCCTTGTACATTGTTTTGGTATTACTGTTAATTTTCCATTATGAATATTTGTTAATTTTAGGTATGTTCTATGCTTAGAGCAATTTATTTCAATTTTCACAGTTAGCTCCATATCTTTTCCAGATTAGCAATCATATCAGCATTAAAGTAAACTGTAGATAGAACATAAACATAAATCGCAGAAGACAAGCCAAGACAAGAGGACACAAGATGTGGCGCTAGCCAGGGACAAACCCCAATGTGGGGAAACCATTGATCAATTATTCTTATATGTTCTTCAATAGTTCAGTAGAGAGAGAGAGAGTACGTTTACAACAGAAGTCAACACTTTGAGTTATCTAGATAAGAGCATAGATCATCTCTAAGAAGATGATACATGAGATCAGTTAAAGACATACTGCTTCAACTAATTCTCCGAGGTGACTCCTTCACCTATCGTTGTGCTGCATTCGTCATCACGCTGCACCTCACCGCACTGCACCATGCTGCACCCATCATCAATATGTTGCATCTCATCACGCTTCATTAATCATGACTATACCCATCACTGTACTCCATTATGTGCCATTGCTGCACCATGTTGCCATCCTGACCTATGTGTTGGCTGCACCTTGCTTGCTTGTTGTCCCTTGCTTGCTTGTTGTCCCTAGCATGCTTGTTGTTGCATGCTAGTCATCCCTTGCATGCTAGCTGTAACATTGCATGCTTGGTGTATTTGCTGCTAAGTACCATACAATTGTCCCAATGTTAGTTAGCTGTCCCTTGCATGTTGCTCTCCTTGGGAGACAGATGCTCCGGCTGTTTCGGCAGTTCCCGACAGTTCTGGCAGTTTCGGCTGTTCCCGGCAGTTCCGACAATTCTGGTTGTTCTCGGCAATTTCGGCAGTCCCAACAATGCCGGCCGTTCCAACTTTTCTGACAGTTCCGGCATTTTCGGCTTTTCCGGCTTTTCTGGCAATTCCGACTTTTTTGGCATTTCTGGCAGTTCCGACAGTTCTAGCTTTTCCGGCTTTTCTGGCAGTTCCGGCTTTTCCGGCATTTCCGGCAGTGCTGGCATTTCCGGCTTTTCCGACTTTTCTAGCAGTTCCGGCTTTTCCAGCATTTCCGACTTTTCCGGCAGTTCCGGCTTTTCCGACTTTTCTAGCAGTTTCGGCTTTTCCGGCAATTTCGGCTTTTTCGGCATTCCTTGATTTTTCGGCTTTCTGGTAGTTCCAGCAGTTTCGACATTTCCGGCTTTTCTGGCAATTCCGGCTTTTCCAGCATTTCTGGCTTTTCCGGCAGTTCCGGCTTTTTCAATAGTTCCAACTTTTCCGACTTTTCCCGCTTTTTCAGCTTTTCCGGTAGTTCCGACTTTTCCGGCTTTCTGCACTCTAGATCAGGGCATTGTTGTTCCTTAGGATCTCTCCTCCTACTAAAACCGAAAGACAAGTAGAGAGAGGAAGAGATCCCAAGTGTGTTGAAATGACTTAAAGGCCACCTCTATTTATACTAAAACGTTGAGCACAAGTGAGGTTTATTTGGTTGCTGGCCGACCTTGACGAATTGTCTTATAACGCAAATAAATTCATAACTCCATGAATACTTATCGGAATTGGATGATCTTTAGATCAATCCTACACCTCTTGATGAGAGGGATCCAAAAAAAATATCAGCTTCCATAAATAAGATGACCCACATGGATTTTGGCCCTAGTTTCCAATTTTAACAATATTGCAGGAGCTAATAGTATAAGATGAAGATGTTAAGAATTAGGCAAGCAAGACAAGATAAGAAAAGTGACGGAACAGTCCTTATGCCATTCTATTACTCATTGTACCGATCTCAAGATCTGAATTTACAATACATCACTTAGACCATTCTAGATCTTGATCTCATTGACAACTCATCAATGGATCATGTCAACATCTCATCAAGGATAAGGTTTTCAACTCATGTGTGTGTGGTCTCAAACTTTGTGATTGTCTAGGGACTCTGTCTAACATTCACCCCTCAATCACAAGTTTGAATAATTGTACAAATAACTTTTGTTATTTTCAATATTAAACTGCTGAATTGAGCTTCAACAAAGATATACCTGAAAAAATGCCAATATGTGGATGTCTAGAAGTGAACAAGTATTATGTTTGAACATCATCAATGAATCACTGAAATGATTGTTGTTGAGGAGACTAGTTGCTATGCTAAAATTTCCAAATGTTGATTGAATTTTGATTGACTTTGAATCTTGAAGCCTAATATTTGATATTCCCCCTTGTCAGGTGCAACATGAGAATTTTTTCAATAGTTCATTTAGGAAAGGATCCACTAACCAATGTGGTGGTTTCTAGACGACCACTAACCAATTTGCTTTGAATAATGTGGTGGCTTTTAGATGACCACTAACTAATCTGATTTGAATAATGTGATGGTTTCTGGTTCATCACTAACCGTCTTCACTTCATCAATTTAATCCTCTTCTTAAAGGTGTAGGAGAGTTTCTTTCTATCAATGCCTGCCCCCCTTTGAGGTGTGGAGAGTACCATATTTGAGTTTAGAGAATTTATAGAATTGCATTTGGCTTATGCCCAAAATCATCTTTAATAATTTTTTGATAGCTTCTTGCTTTTTCTTGTTTTTTTTATGTCTTTATCTGTCTTGACTAGGAAATAATACTGATGCAACTTCTTTACCTCTTGATTCCATCATGAATTTATCTATCCATAATGAATTGTCTTTTTAACTTGCTTCTTCTTTCAATTTTTTTTTATAAGTGATTTGTCTTCTGCAATAAAGACAAGGATGGAGATCAGAACATCGACTCTCGATGTGACCAACTCTTTGACAATGTTGGCATTTGCTTTTAAGATTATGGAAATATTCAAGAAATCTTGCGCTCAATATGCAAGTTGTTTATTGTCACATTTGAAGCCATGTCGATTTATATTAAATGATATCTCTTCCCAAGGTGGGACAAACATCTTGGAAAGCTCTTGACATTTTTCTTTTCCTTCTTCATGTTGGCTTTTACTACTACTGATGCCATCATTCTATGCTTGAGACTCATCTTCATTCATTGTTTTCTTCATTAATTCACTATATGATTCCATACGTCTTCTGTATCACAATGAGCATCAACCATTTGCAAGTTTCACATGCTGAATCAAATTTTTGAATAAGATATTTTGTATCACATGTTTCATCAATTTTCACTAATAGCTCCTGTGTGTCACAACTTGCATCAATATTTTGGATGAGCTCATTTGTATCACAAATTGCATTAGGTTTTTGTATGAGGTCCTTTATGTCACAAATTCCATCTATCTCCGCTGTAGATGTTATATCATCAAGTTGATCTTGTTTTTCTCTTAATTTTATCTGAAATGTATCAATCAATTGATCTTTCATAACTAGATCACTTTGAAGATTATTTTTTGACTATAGTGTATCTACCATGTGAATAATGATGGTTTGTTTCTATTGTAAGGCCCACTCAAGTGCTTTAACTTTGTTTTGCAATTCATGGTTATACTCTTGCAAATCCTTGATTTCTTGAGATGTTTTTTGTAGACATTTTCCTCCTTTAAACCAATTTTCACTTGTCATGCTTTCTTGCATGTTTGTCATGCTTGCTTGATTTTATGTCGCTTTAGGGTGACAGGTACTACCAATCATGCACCCTAAAAGAGTGATTACAATGTCTTGACTTTTAGAATTGTAGTATCACAAGCATTAGAATAACATCGACACAACATCCCTTAGATTCCCTTATTCAATTTTGGGGTTGTCTAGGACAAGGAGCAAAATAAAATTTTGATCTCATGGTGATATTCCTCTTACAATGATAACAACCACATCTAAAGCCAAAATTTTCCGTCCTTAAAAATGTCTCCAACCTCCTTTTACAAAAATAAATGCTTCTTCAATCTCACTATAATGCTCATAAAGATGGAGATGCCCCATTTAGAAAAGCATTAATCTTTAAGACATATAAATTCTTATATCTCCACCTTTACATAAAAGGCACGACAAATTTTATGTCTTTAATAAAAAACATAAATATGTTCTCACTCTAAAGATGCTTTCCAGTTACTAATATTTACCCTTATACCCTGTTGACCACTACGTGTCAACGACCCATAGCAGTACATCCCCTTTTTTGACAAAAGGGATAGTGCCTGACCAATGTGTTCATGCCGTCTAACTATCATCATCATCTTGATCATCATTTTATAATGTAAACCCAGTCTACATGTGTATAATGTAAATAATCTTAGCAGATCCGTGTCGTGTATGTAATCACCTAGGTAAACCTACTTTTCTGGTGACGATCTACATTCCGAGAGGTTTTTTGTCTCACCGATCCATTCTCGGATGGTCGACAGAGTTTTCCTTCAGCCTTACCCCAAAGTCGGAATGGATTTTGTCACTAGGATCTTAGGGGAGTCCTAGTGTTCTAGATTGAGTCTATGTAAAAGTGATTTGGGAATAATCCTAACTATTTGGTTAGGTTATTTTATTACAAATTGCTTGATCTGCTAGATTATATTTGTGTCGCAGAACTGGGTAGTCTGTGAGGGTCTTTTGCAAATGGGTCTTCTCCCTTGAGATGTAAAAATGTAAAAATCATGATGTAAAGTGTCTTGAGGGTTACAAAAATAATTTATCCCCTCATAGGTAAATTAATTAAAATTTCTGGCCAAAATTAATTAAAATCCTAAGCCAGAAATTTAATTAATTCTAGGTCCTAGGTAAATTTAAATTCTCTGAAGGCAAAATTCATTGGTCCTTAAAAATTAATTTTAAGAGCTCAAGGGGCTAAGGTAAATTGATTATTTTGCTAAATTTTAAGCCTTTGTTCCCTGGGGTTAAGTCAAAGTCAAAATTTTGAGGAAATTAATTCAAAAATTTAATTTTTGAATTAATTAAAATGCATTTAATTGAAAAATTCGAATTTCCTCGATAATTTAAAATTTCGACGGATGAGATTAAAAGAAATTTTAATCCTCATCAACGGTCGAGATTGCTTTGACGAGGATCACTCGAACTGGCCGTTGGAGGATTTATCTTTAAATAGGAGGTCATTTGTCAGTCACTTCCATCCGATCTTTGGATCATGTACTAAGCGAAAAGCTTTCTTGTAATCTTTTTATGAGCAATAAAGAAAGACTTTGGGGTTAAATTTCTGCTGGTGTTACTCTTCCTGGAAATACTGTAAGATGTGTCATTTTCATGCATAGATTTCTTTTTAGCCATTGATGATAGCTTTCTGAAGAGCGATTTGAGTACAGGTATCTTGCTCAGTCACTGGGGTTTAAATGATAATTTAAGTTTTGAATATAATAGTAGGTATCTTTATTTATCTAAATTTTATTATCTTTTTTTTGCTCTATGTTGATGGTTAAATTGTGTTTTGTAGGAAATCCTTGATTATTAAATCATCGGGAGTTTGGGGAAGTTCTCGGCTGAACCAGCCAATTCTCAATCCGTGTTTTCTGAAGAGTCCAATTTAATTTGATCCCGGGCTTATCATAAGATATTTTTTATGGGTGATGCATGAAGGGTTTTGAGCTTAGTACCTCCTCTAAAATTCAAAAAATTTAATTTTTCCGTGCTAAATCGATAGATCTGGCTGTTGATAGCCTCAGATCATCAAATCTGGGAGCAGAGTTGGACTCACACTCCCTAGATCTGATAGATCTGCCATTTATGTACATAGATCTGTAATTATTTTATAGGTTTCTGACTTGGGGTTTTTTTTGGGTTTTTGTATATATCGTTTGGGTGTTTTATTGTTGTCTTGCAGCGACAGATCTGAGGAAGAAATCTGCATAGAGTCCAGATCTAGGCCCTGGAGGGTAAGATCTGGATCTCTTGGGGTCATTACAATCATTTTGCAGGGACACTGTCCAGAATCCAGATTTTTTGCAGTCCAAGGGTTATTAATTTTATTTTATTTTATTTTTTATTTTTTTTAAATCTGGAAAATTTTGTAAGGTTTCCAAAATTCTCAAATCTGGAAATCTTGTGAGGGTTTCATAAATAAATTTGAAGCAGAAGGATTTAAAATTTTAATTAAGATTTCTAGGAAGTTTTTTTTTTCAAAGGTTTTTGGGCTACCATTTTGCAGATTTGTTTGCTATCTGAGTTTTTGGGTTCAGTGTTCAAATTTCAATTTTTTTTTTAGGAGCCTTCACTTTTTTCCCTCTATTATTTTTGTTTTCCTTCTGCATTCAAAGCCTCATTTCTGTCACTGCCATAGCTTGCAGATTCCTCGGTCTTCACTACATAGCTCTCTACGTTGCCCATCAATCCGCCCTCTCTTCTATACGCAACTCCTTCCCATATGCTTGTTGCTCAAATGCTGCCATACTCCATCGCTTAAACCTTGCTCGCAACCATGCTTCACCTGCAAACAACAAACATCTTTGCTCTTTTTTGCTGCCCGAAATCCTCATGCCGTTGAAGCCTTCAACCTGCACACACACAAAAAAAAAAAGCATAGCTGCCCATCCCCGCGTTTTTCCCTTGGTCTTCTTCCTCATTTGTTAGCTCTTCCGCCTTGCATTTTGTTGTCCATCCCTGTTAGCGTGTGCCACTGTCCACGTGAGCTCCCTCTGTTGCCATTGTCCTTCATGCAGTTCTCACCTGAAGTCTTCTTCCATTCCGCTGCTATAACCTGCGTATTGCCTCCTTCGCACAACCCTCTCCATCAGGAGACTGCGCGCAGTCTCCTCTCCCGCGGTGCCATCCTTCTATCCTTGCTGACCTGCGTATTCTCCCTCAGTCTCCTCACGCTGTCGCCGTCTTGCACAAACTCAACATTTACGATTTTCATTTTCAATACTATGTATGCGTTTAGTTTGGTTAGGTTTTACTTTTGTTAATTCATTTTTTTAAATTTACTTTTAAGTTTGTATATGGTTAGGGTTAGCGTAGGTACTCTTTTTTTTTTTGATTTTAGACTTAGGTTAGGCTCCATTTAATTCTTAAATTTGATTTTATATTTTTTTAGTTTGATTCTTTTAAGATTAAAAAAAAAAAATCTAAAATCCTAAACAAAATTTAAATTCTAAAATCTAAAAACATTTAAAAAACATAAAATCTAAAAACATTAAAAAATAAAGAAAATGAAAAATCTAAAACATTTAAATAAAACTTTTAAAAAACTAACCTTTTGACATTTTTATTTTTATTTTATTTTTTCCTTTTTTTTTAATTTCTAATTTAAAAATTTTATTAAAAATCATAAAAAATTACAAAATTCTAAAAGTTTAAAAAATTTATAACATTTTTGAAAAAAACCTAAAAATCCTAAACATTAAAAAATTCTATTTTTTTTTAAATTTGTGACTAAGGAAAATGAAATAAATTAAGGGGATTTCGCTTAAACATTAAAATTTTTAATGTGGCCTATGGCCCATTAAAAATTTCAATTTCGATTTTTTTTAATCCGTTGATTTGTTTTACTTCTTCAGTTATTGCCTAAGGAATAATTAAAATTTAAACCTAAAGTTCCTTGGTGTTATTTGGTCATTAAATGCATTTTTATGATTTTCCTACGGTCAAAGTACAATAAGTGTTTTAAGTTATATTTACTGTTGGAGAAAATTAATTAATTCTGGATCTTGGTCATTAATGATAATCATCTTAAATCTAGAATATCTTGCGTGATACAGTTTTGGGCATTTATATTGATTATTCATGATTGCCATTTTTCGTCACATATTTGTAAAATGTTCTGGATAACTTGTTTTACTTTATCTACAGTTAAATTAGCATAAAGGCACTGGTCTATAATTGTTTCTATCTTGTGGTCGTGTTTTGTTTACGTTGGCATTTAATCTATTCATCTAAATTAATCATTAAAGTCTCCTGGAGCCCATTTTTCACAGGCTACCCTCATCCATTTACCTAGGGACTACCCCCCTTGACTTGCCTAGGAGAGAGTCTAAACAGAGTGAGTAAGGATCAAGAGTGACAGCCCTCACTCTGAGCGTTGTTGTGGTGCCTAAACACTTTGTGCGACAACATTTTTTGGCGCCGTTGTCGGGGACCGATTTATTGGGCCTTGGCTCTTCAACATTCATCTTTCATCTTTCTCATCTCTCATTCGAGCCGGCAAAGTCAACTCTCCTTGGCATTGCCACCTGGGATAGAGTTTTTTATGTCCTTGGTTTCTTCGACATTGTTTTAATCATCTCATCTTTCCCGCCATTCATTACCCTGTCAAGCAGCACAACATATCCTGGCGTCATTTGATCTTTTCATCGCCCTATCTTTCGTCATCTCATTAATTGTTTCATCTGCACTTTTAGCACCTGGACATTTCGGTTCGTTTCTTGTTTGGGTGGCGACTCCACTTCTTTCATTTATTATTTCTTAGACAAGAAGCCCTCCTTTATATCGGGTTGTTTGTTACCTTTTGGATCCTGGAGTTAGATTCATGTTCAAGTGGCGACTCCACTTCTTTCATTTCTTACAAGAATTTCTACTAAAAGCTCGTTTCTTGTGGATCTCTTGATTTTCTTGAGTAGGGGTCTCTCTCTAGCATCCATTTGGTCCCTCATTATCCCTTCAGGCAAGTCATCATGGATGATTCGTTTACCCCATGTCATTTTACTGATTTTCTCCATGATATTCTGGAAGTGGCCATTCATAAATTGTCTTTGTTCTCGGGTGGTGATTCAGTCGCTGTTAGAAAGCATCTATGCAGGTTTACTCATACAATACTCAGATATTGTAGTTCTCCCCAGTGTGATCATGAAGATGTCAAAATACGTTTATTTTCCTTTTCTTTAGAGGGTGATGCTTTGAATTGGTTTAATAATTGTCCTGAAGATTCTTTCGCTTCTTTACAAGACATCGCCAATGCTTTTACAGATAGATATGGTTATCAAGGTAGCTCGCCTTGTGCCCCTAAAATTATGCAACAGAATGAAAGTGATCTTGTAAAGGATCCAACTGTCAATTAAAGATTTCAAGGCAATTCTCCATATCAGAATGTGCCATACACTTGTACAGTTGCAAGTCAAATCCATGACAATGGAGAAACAAGGACAAGTTGTCAAATCAGTGTCGACAATGAAAGGGAAAATGATAAGCAAATTATAGAAGAGCTAAAGCAGTTGGTTAAAGACATGCAGTTCAATCAAACACAACTGGTAAAAAATATGGGGCTTAATCAAGAAAAAATTGTAACTGATTACGTCAAGGATATGAGAACTTTATACACTCAACTGGAAAAACGTGATGAGGAGATGGAAATCATGAAAATTAAACACTCCAATCACATAACCACCATAGTAGAGAAGTGTGCTCAGAATATGGAGGATATGAGGACTGACATTATAATCGAATCTCATGATGGTCATTTCTTCATCCATAGTTAATAACTTGCTTTACATAGAATTAATTTCTCTGCCATGATTAGCTACCACGCAAGCAAATCATAAGAAAGAGATAAACTATATGCACAATTGTTTCATGGGCATGAAAGCAAAGAATGAAAAGGTAATAAAAGATGTGGAAGCTGGTCAGATATGTCTTCAGAATAAGTTATTGACCATGGAGGAAAACCATGCCAAGGAAGTCAGTGCTATGAATGTTGAACACTCTGGCCAGATGGATGCCATAACAATACAGGTACAGAAACTTCAACATCAGTTAGAGGATGAAAAAAACAAGGAAACATCAACAGATCATAAGCCTCCTTATCTGCTGTAGCAAGCTCCATCTTATTATGAGGAGGTCATTTGTTCCATTGAAAAGTGGCTAATTGAAGGTGACCCGGATAAAATGGAAATTAATAAGAATCAGATAGAAAATGAAGAAAGACATGTCACACATATCTTACATACTTCATCTGAGAGTTTTGAAGCAGAATGTTCCACGTCATCAATGATATAGCCTGCCACAAAGAAAAGACGCAAGAGAAAGAGGATGAGAAAGCGATTTGATGCATTAGATGGCTGTAAGTAGCTTGATTTTCAGATAGGAAAAAGTCCTACCGTATGCAGGATTGGACATGGCACACCCGAGAAACAGTCGACAGATTTTCCTGAAAGCAGGCAAATGCTTAGTATGCACTATATTGAACGCATCTGATGCTGTGGGGCATCTTTGTATTGTATTTCTAACCTTATGCCTTGTTATTTCAGTATTTCATTTTGTAGTTAGATTTGTGTTTTTCATGTTGTTAGACTAATTAATAAGTGAAGAGCTTATATATTTCCTGTGCTTAATGTTATATGATGATTTTTGGATGGATGCTACTTATGTTATGTCGTGTGTTGCGTGGATGCAGATTCTGGATTTTCACATTCCTCCAGTGCAACAATGTGTCCCCAAGTAGAGCCAGATGTTGACCACTACATGTCAATGACTCATAGCAGTACACTCCCTTTTTTAACAAAAGGGATAGTACCTGACCAATGTGTTCATGCCGTCTAACTATCATCATCAGCTTGATCATCATCTTATAATGTAAACCTAGTCTGCATGTGTATAATGTAAATAATCTCAGCAGATCCGTGTCGTGTATGTAATCACCTAGGTAAACCTACTTTTCTGGTGACGATCTACATTCCAAGAGGTTTTTTGTCTCACTGATCCATTCTCGGATGGTTGGTAGAGTTTTCCTTCAACGTTACCCCAAAGCCGGAATGGATTTTGTCACTGGGATCTTAGGGGAGTCCTAGTGTTCTAGATCGAGTCTATGTAAAAGTGATTTGGGAATAATCCTAACTATTTGGTTAGGTTATTTTATTACAAATTGCTTGATCTGCTAGATTATATTTGTGTCGCAGAACTGGGTAGTCTGTGAGGGTCTTTTGCAAATGGGTCTTCTCCCTTGAGATGTAAAAATGTAAAAATCATGATGTAAAGTGTCTTGAGGGTTACAAAAATAATTTATCCCCTCATAGGTTAATTAATTAAAATTTCTGGCCAAAATTAATTAAAATCCTAAGCCAGAAATTTAATTAATTCTAGGTCCTAGGTAAATTTAAATTCTTCGAAGGCAAAATTCGTTGGTCCTTAAAAATTAAATTTTAAGAGGTCAAGGGACTAAGGTAAATTGATTACATTGCTGAATTTCAAGCCTTTGTTCCCTGGGGTTAAGTTAAAGTCAAAATTTTGAGGAAATTAATTCAAAAATTTAATTTTTGAATTAATTAAATTGCATTTAATTGAAAAATTTTCTCGATAATTTAAAATTTCGACGGATGAGATTGAAAGAAATTTTAATCCTCATCAACGGTCGAGATTGCTTTGACGAGGATCACTCGAACTAGCCGTTGGAGGATTTATCTTCAAATAGGAGGTCATTTGTCAGTCAGTTCCATTCGATCTCTGGATTGTGTACTAAGCGTAAAGCTCTCTTGTAATCTTTTTATGAGCAATAAAGAAGGACTTTGGGGTTAAATTTCTGCTGGTGTTACTCTTCCTGGAAATACTGTAAGATGTGTCATTTTCATGTGTATATTTCTTTTTAGCCATTGATGATAGCTTTCTGAAGAGCGATTTGAGTACAGGTATCTTGCTCAATTGCTGGGGTTTGAATGATAATTTAAGTTTTGAATATAATAGCAAGTATCTCTATTTATCTGAATTTTATTATCGTTTTTTCGCTCTATGTTGATGGTTAAATTGAGTTTTGTACGAAACCCTTGATTATTAGATCATTATTAGATCATCGGGCATTTGGGGAAGTTCTCGGCTAAACCAGCCAACTCCCGATCCGTGTTTTCTGAAGAGCCCAACTTAATTTGATCCCAGGCTTATCATAAGATATTTTTTATGGGTGATGTATGAAGGGTTTTGAGCTCAGTACCTTCTCTAAAATTCAAAAAAAATATTTTTTCCATGCTAAATCGATAGATCTGGCTGTTGAGAGCCTCAGATCATCAGATCTGGGAGCGGATTCGGACTTACACTCCCTAGATCTGTAATTATTTTTCAGTTTTCTGACTTGGGTTTTTCTGGGTTTTTGTATATATCGTTTGGGTGTTTTATTGTTGTCTTGCAGCTACAGATCTGAGGAAGAAATCTACATAGAGTCCAGATCTAGGCCTTGGATGGTAAGATTTGGATCTTTGGGGGTCATTACAATCATTTTGCAGGGATACTGTTCAGATTTTTTACAGTCCAAGGGGTTTATTTATTTATTCTTTTTTCTTAAATCTAGAAAATTTTATAAGGTTTCCAAAATTCTCAAATCTGGAAATCTTGTGAGGGTTTCATAAATAAATCTTTAGCAGAAGGATTTAAAATTTTAATTAAGATTTCTGGGAAGTTTTTTTTTTTTTAAGGGTTTCTTGGCTTCCATTTCACAGATTTGTTTGTTGCTTGAGTTTTTGGGTCTAGTGTTCAAATTTCGATTTTTTTTTAAGGAACCCTCTCTTTTTCCCTTCTGTTATCTACATTTTCCATCTGCATTCAAAGCCTCATTTCTGTCGCCGCCATAGCTTGCAGATTCCTCGGCCTTCACTCCATAGCTCTCTATGTTGCCCATCAAATCCGCCCTCTCTTCTATACGCAACTCCTTGACATATGCTTGCTGCTCAAACGCTTCCATACTCCATCGCTTAACCCTCGCTCGCAGCGACGCTTCACCTGCAAACAACAAACATCTCTGCTCTTTTTTGCTGGTCGAAATCCTCACGCCGTCCAAGCTTTCAACCTGCACACAAAAATAAAAAAAATTAAAAAAAAGCATCGCTGCCCATCCCCGCGTTTTTCCCTTGGCCTTCTTCCTCACCCGTCAGCTCTTCCTCCTTGCGTGTGCCACTATCCGCGTGAGCTCCCTCCGCTGCCATTGTCCTTCACACAGTTCTCACTTGAAATCTTCTTCCATTCCGCTGCTATAACCTGCGTATTGCCTCCTTCACACAACCCTCTCCATCAGTTAATTGCGTGCAGTCTCCTCTCCCGCGGTGCCATCCTTCTATCCTTGCTGACTTGCGTATTCTCCCTCGGCCTCCTCACGTTGCCGCCGTCATGCACAAACTCAACATTTACGATTTTCATTTTCAATACTATGTATGCGTTTAGTTTGGTTAGGTTTTACTTATGTTAATTCATTATTTTTAATTTAATTTTAAGTTTGTATATGGTTAGGGTTAGCGTAGGTACTCATTTTTTTATTTTTGGTTTTAGACTTATGTTAGGCTCCGTTTAATTCTTAAATTTGATTTTATATTTTTTTAGTTTGATTCGTTAAAAATTTAAAAAATATATCTAAAATCCTAAAAAAAAAATTAAATTATAAAATCTATAAACATTTAAAAAACATAAAATCTAAAAACATTAAAAAATAAAGAAAATCGAAAAATCTAAAATATTTAAATATAACTTTTGAAAAACTAACCTTTTGACATTTTTTTTTTCCTTTCTTTTTTATTTATTTCCAATTTAAAAAAATTATTAAAAATCATAAAAAGTTACAAAATTCTAAAAATGTAAAAAAGTGCATAACATTTTTGAAAAAAAACTAAAAATCCTAAACATTAAAAAACTCTAATTTTTTTTAAATTTGTGACTAAGGAAAATGAAATAAATTAAGGGGATTTCGCTTAAACATTAAAATTTTTAATGTGGCCTATGGCCCATTAAAAATTTCGATTTTGACTTTTTTTAACCCGTTGATTTGTTTTACTTCTTTAGTTATTGCCTAAGGAATAATTAAAATTTAAACCTAAAGTTCCTTGGTGTTATTTGGTCATTAAATGCATTTTTATGATTTTCCTATGGTCAAAGTACGATAAATGTTTTAAGTTATATTGACTGTTGGAGAAAATTAATTAATTCTAGATCTTGGTCATTAACGATAATCATCTTAAATCTAGAATATCTTGCGTGATACAGTTTTGGGCATTTATATTGATTATTCATGATTGTCATTATTCGTCACATATTTGTAAAGTGTTCTGGATAACTTGTTTTACTTTATCTACGGTTAATTTAGCATAAAGGCACTGGTCTATAATTGTTTCTATCTTGTGGTCGTGTCTTGTTTATGTTGGCGTTTAATCTATTCATCTGAATTAATCGAGATTCATTTAAATTCATTAAGTTGTCCATCATTAAAATCTCCTAGAGCCTGTTTTTCACAGGCTACCTTCATCCATTTACCTAGGGATTACCCCCATGACTTGCCTAAGAGAGAGTCTAAATGGAGTGAGTAAGGATCAAGAGTGACAACCCTTACTCTAAGTGTTGTCGCGGTGTCTAGACACTTTATGCGACAACATACCCCATATTCTTTTAAAGGGAATAATATAATTTTATGCTAAAATAATGAAACCATTTTGTTTTGGTTTTATTAGTTTTCATTTAAAAGTAATAAAATATTACTTGAACCACTAAGCTATGCCATTAAAAGAGAATTGAGATTTATAAAATATTTGTTTTTAATCCATTCAAACTCGATTTTTCTTTGGTGTCCAATGTACCAAGCATTAGTAGATCTATGACAAGATCAACTTCCTCGATCTTTGTTCAAAATGTGATTAGATTTTGTAACAAGCTCAATCTTTGCAAACTGTAAAGATTTATATTCTTCTTGCAACTTTGTGTGATGAGATGATTCTGTGACGAGCTCGATCTTTGCCAAAATAATGGATTCCAATTACTGCTACAAATCCATTAGTTGATCTTGTTGATGAGGGTTCAAATGAGAGATTGTTGGTCTCCAAAGAGAGAGATTGAATCTTTTTCGATTTGCTGAGATTTGGAGTCATGAATGTTCACTACAAACTTAAGTCTTCAAAACCCTTTATGAACTTCCTTTTGTCCTTATCCGGAGAGAGGCCCGCAATGCCTTCCAAGATAGCTTCATAATTTCTTAATATAATCACCAACCTATGCGAATATATCCAGAACCTCTATTATCTTCAGGTTGTGGGTTCCTTTGCGAACTACATTTTAGTATCATGTATCTGGACATGAATAAGGATGTTGGTCCTGTTGCTACAAAATCAAGCAGGGCTTATAGAGAGTTACCATACAAGGCAAACACTAGACTAAGTGACAACAATGGGGTGATGGCCTACTATCACCACAACCATAACCCCCTTCTTTTTATGGATTTTCACTAATGGGAGGAGTCTTAGTATAAGGTCACCTAATAGATATTCTAGCCTTAGAGGTGCAAGGTGACAAAAGGGCGTTCAAGGTAAAGACACAATTTTAGGTACAAGGCTCCAAGAGGAGGCAATTCGCTTTTCTTGAAAGAGGCCAAGCTAAGGCAACCCAACACCTAGGGTTTGATTGATAGGTTGAGCGTTGGGATGATTAGAGGCCTAGGTGCAAAGAAAGGGTTTTCCAAACATGTTTCAACAAGGTTATGGAACATGAAAGCCTCAAGAAGTCCCCAAGTTGAAGCTATAACCAAACTAGGGTTTACCCTACGACAAACAATTAGCGCAAGAGAAATTATGGATAAAAATCCAATGAATTCCCACCAAACTGAAATGATTTTGTGGTAACCGCTCAACCCTCGATGTTTAGACTTTCCAAGGTCCAAAATTCCTCGTCAATTCACACTAGGCCCTAACTAGCCACTTGGCCTTGAGAATGCTGAATTAGGTAAGAGAGAGAAAAGAGTAAAATTTATGGATAAAAATTAACTTGATCACCAAAAAAGGATGGCCAATGCCTAGTCCATGGTCTATGGATGTTTAAGATTAGCTAATCCTTGCGAAGGAGTAAGGATATTTTTATGCCTTAGCATCAAAACCCTAACTATCATCTTTGTGAGGGACCAAAATTCACTTGCGAGAGCTAATGTAAAATCACCAAGGGGATTGCCATTCACATATCATAAAATGATTAATGCATGCAATAATATGACCTGACTTCCATAAAATTGATATTCAACAAAATTAGGGCACAATATTTAACCTAGGTCACCAATTTATTCCATACATTATACATGAAATTAGAAGTTTTAAATAAAAGAGCACTTACAAGACAATATGCATGTTGGAAATACTGAGAGAGCGATGAATCAATATTTCTTTCAATAATTAACTTTTAACTTCGCAAAGCATTAGTTATCATTTTCATCAAATAAAAATAAATAATCACATCAGTAAGCAACACCATTCAATAGAGCACAAATATCAAGACAATAGACAACAAATTTTTAGGTGGAAACCCTTATGGGAGAAAAACCATCGAATGATTCTTAATATTTGTTTTCAATAAAATTTACATCAATATTTTCAGTTCCCACTGAAGGAGGCTCCAACCCCTTAGTTTACAAGCTCCAACCTGAAGGATGCTCCCACGCCTTGGTTTACTAGCTGCAATTGGAAGGATGCTCCAACGTCTTAGTTTACAGGCTCCAACTTGAAGGATGCTCCAACACCCTGTTTACCAACTACAACTAAAAGGACACTCCCAACACCCTATGCAGGCTCCAACCTTCCCTTGCACCACCTTGCCACCCTAATCAGCCAGTAGACTACGTTTCACAATTTTCAAATTGGACCCACTTGTGCTCAATATCAATACAAGAAACTACAATACAATCTCTGTCATTCAATTCTGCCTCTGCTCAATCTACATATCAAATCCTAGCTGTTGAACAACTCTATTTTCTCTCTACTCTTCATTAACTATCTTTTCACTGTCAAGCTAACATTGCTCTGGATCAATAAGTCATTAAAACATCTGGCCATATTACATAGTCCTGGTCCAGTAAGCAGATTAGAAACTATACAAATCTCGACACATATCATCAACACTTTGAAACCCTAGTCAAATCCTCTGTTCTTTCAACATCTATATACATTCATCAAAGACAAGTCTAAGCTTATAGACAATGACATACTCTATTCTGCATACCAATGCCACTTTCAAACCCTAGCACAAGTTTATGATTCAAGATGCACAGTCAAGGTTTAGTCCTCACACTACTGCATGTATACATCTTCAACGATGAAAACGAAAGCATTGATAATGAAAACCCTTACTGCTGCAAGATAATGGCACTCTTGATAAAAAAAGGCCTTACGGTTGTAATGAGACTGTTTGACAATAAAACCCTTAATGTTGAACAATGAAGAAATCCTTACTGCATATATAATAATACCCTTATAGCTGAATAAATGATGAAACCCTTACTGCAAATATACTTCAAATGTACAGTAAAACAGTGAAACCCTAGAAGTATTTCATCAACAATGTGTGCTCATAAGGTAACTGCACAATGCAAGGTAATCACTTCAACAAGGTCCATCAATTCAGATTTCAATGCTTCTTCAATTTGGATCAATGATGAGTTCCAAATTCCCGCAAAACTATAAAAATCATATGTTAAACTAACTGTTCAACAAAATTGCAGTTCCAAGATGCATTGTATAGTTTCATAGGAATTCATCCCAATTCGACAAAATAATCATCAGATTCCAACTAGCTCACTGAAAATGCTAACACTGCAACAAAATGACATGAATATAAAAATTAAAGTGTGCCTTGGCACAATGAGTGATTATAATGTTGTTACAGTATTTGACTTTTCAACTTAGGTATCAACCTTTTTCCCACGTTATGCTTGCGCTCGCATGTACATGACTTGGTGTCTCATGGGCCATGACAATACATGCCAACTATAAAACTCGCTCGGATACCTGTTCGCTTCTCACAGAGTTACGATTTGCCTCCCAACAAAATATAATACGCTTGGCTTCTTCACAAGTGACTCAATGCATTTATTCTCCATCTAGTTGTTGAATTTTGTAGCATCGGATGTGTTCTAGCCATGAAATTTTGTGGAGAGGCTAGAATACACGTATTCTCCAAAACCCAGAAATCATTTCTGGAAATCCCACCTAGAGACGACTTAATTAAAATAATTAACTTTTTAAAATGATTCCCTAAGTGTAAACTTAGGAAATCTGATTAATTGAAGGGTATTAATAAAGTCATCGTGAGAATATTCTAAAAGAAGACATGGATTGACTTCTAGTTAATCTTAGCCATCTATTATGTTTTAATCTTGGCCTTTGGTGCCCCAACAAAGGATTATAAGAAGAACTCGATGGGTAGATGGAGAACATGCCAGGGCAGATACTCAGTTGCTCAAGCAGATCGATTTTCTCAATGGCTGAAGTACGTCAAGAGAAAATCGAGTTAGAGAGTGAGTTGTAGGTGGGAGAGAAAGGGCATCATCATAGTCTGAGAGTGCAAGACAAATCTGGAGGAGGCAGAGCAGAGGAGGGACACATGGTTAACGCAATAGAAAGGTTGACACAAGGCCCACGCAGTCACTACGCAAAGAGTTATGCAGAAGGGCCAACAAAAGAGGCAGGAGGTCCTCTTCGGGGTCAGAAAATTGTTGTGGAGTGTGAGAAATTCACCAGTAAATTTCTCTCAGTGACTCTTCCTCTATTTTGTCTTGTACAAAAATTATTGCTGAAGATTAATAAAAGAAACCCTCATCTGCTGCACCGGTTTTCCCACATTGGGTTTTTCCGGGGACAATTGTCCAAAAATAACTGTCACTGTGGTTATATATGTGCTAGTATTTTCCTTGTATTTATTTTCCGCAGAATTTTATTTGTGAAGGCTGCAGTGTATGTATTTTGATATTTGTTGTAGAAAACTGCAAATAATTTGTTTAAGTAATTTAACAAATAGAAGAAATATTATCAGCTACTGCAGCAGGATTTAGGATCACCAAATTTTCACATGGTATCAAAGCATTGGTAAAGCAAGAAGAACTCAGTTACATACGGAAGAAGGATTTCGAAAGTACTGCGTAGGCAGTAATTCGAAACCCCAGAGAGGCTGTGCGGTCCATTTGCTAAGTGAGCAATTTTCATGGAAAATAATTCTCTGATTGAGTCGACAGAGAATAAAAGTTTCTGACTCGAGATTTGTCAGAGGCAGAGGTAGCAGTGCAACAGTTTCCATGCAGAGCAGCGAATTCAGTGTTGGAAAGGAAATAGCACAGGAAATTATGGATAATCAATAAGCCTCATAATTATCTTCGAGATTGGAAGATGAGTTTGCGTGTCTTTCAGGATCGACTTCGGCTGGTGTATAGTATATTGACAGTGGAGCTTCATCTCACATGATTGGAGTAAGGGAATATTTCTCAAGCTATCAAGAGGAAGAAATGGACTTCTAGATCACTATGGGCAACATAACTAAGTGTACTATAGTAGGGATAGGCACCATAGATTTTTAGACGGAAGCAAGAAACAGTACTAGCACCACAAATGTATTGCATGTGCCAAGATTGGGCATGAACCTAATTTTAGTGTCCCAGTTGCAAGACAAGGGATACGATGTATACTTTGTGGGAAAGAAAGTATATGTCAAGCATCTTACTTGGAAGAAGGTGATACATATTGGAGTTCGAAGCAACAGGCTATATAGATTGCAGATCAATTCTCCAATGACACTGATAGGCAGTGATAACAACAATAGAAAGGAGTTGAATGAACTATGGCATAGGAGGATGGGACACTTGTACGATGGAGCACTCAGGATTCTCAGAGAGACTGTAACAGGAGTTCCATCTCTCAGTGCTGAGCATAGTTGCGGGGGAGCGCCGCCCCCCCCCCCTCGCACCCGCTCCCAATCCATGCTCCGGGCGGGAGCGACTCGGGAGCGCGCTCCCAAAAATTTTTTCGCTCCCTGCCTTTTTGGAAGCGTTTTGCCTTTTTTGCATTTTTTTTTGTAGTAATGTTCGAAATGCAATTTTTTTTAAAAGAAACAAATAGTTTTTGAGTGGGGCAGCTTAATGATCAAGTATAGGCCCTAGTATTGATATGCTATTCATGGTAATGTTAAATTCTTAAAGTAAAAGTGACATTTTCTTTAATTTTCATTTTCATCATTTTACTTAAATTTTTAACATTACCATGAAATGACTCAGGATGTTTGAGAGTGGTTTCGTCCTCATTGGATTTCATATGGAGAGTAGAATTTTAGATTTCATTCAAAATCCAGCAGACTTATCAGTTTTTCAGGATTTCAGGATTGGGGGATTGCAATGTTTCCAGTGAATTTTGTCATGTATTAGGATATGGAACTCGTATTTAATCAAGAGTACTAATCCCTCTATGTACCTTGATGTTAGTGACATTGGTTATCGAACTCCTCTATCATGACCCTTCTAAAAATGTACGCATCACTCAAACAAAATCTTGACTTGACATGCTATGCTTTTTCTATCTTATGTTAATGCTTAGAGGGTGATATTAATGACAAAGATCCCCATACAGATACAAAGGTAATGACAAAGATACCTCTGGATATTAATGCTTGGAGGGTGATATTAATGACAAAGACCCTGATTTTGCAACAAGACTAAAAAATTAGACATTTCTCGTGGTGGCAAGAGGCCCAAGCATAAGAAATAGATAATAGATTTACTTCTCTTTTCTAGTTTCTAGTAGCTTTTATAACTATTGACTCTTTCATATTTATTATGATTTTTTTTTAAACAATATATGACAATTTAAGTTTGAAGTTGGCAATTATAACTCATTAGTAATGAATTATGAATATGATGCTTCATGAAAGTTGAAAGTTGTTTCATTTCATTTCATTTTATAACATTTCATTTCATGTTAGATATTATTTGTTGTAATGGTTACACTTAGCTTACAAGTACAACTTTGGTGATCAATGATGATAAATGTTATATATTGAATTTTGAAAGCTTGAAACTTTAAGATTGATGAATCATGAGACTCAATATGTTGTATGTTACTAACTTGCGGACGTGGTTGATGAAGATTATAACTTCTAGATGATTGTTGTTATATGGTTCAATCTATGCTTTTTTATGTTTTTTATATCTAATTCATCATTCTACATGTTTTTGTTGACATATATGTATCAAAAATTAAAAAATATAAAATATATAGATATTTTTATAAAATCGCTCCGGGATTCGCTCCCAAACCGGGAGCTTCTGAAAATGGTCGCTCCCGCTCCCGTTTTCGCTCCCGCTCCCGCTCCCAAGTAACATGGGCGCCGAGCATGATGATCTATGCCGAGGACGTGTACTTGGAAAGTACGCAAAAGCAACATTTCCCAGAAGTGATACCAGAGTCAATGGCGTGTTTGGATTGATACAATCAAATATTTGTGGTCCTATGTCCACCAGAGCTCTTAGCAGTGGTGAATACTTCGTCGGCTTCATTGATGACCATTCCAAAAAACTTGGATCTACTTCTTAAAGACCAAGGATGAGGTCTTTGATCAGTTTCGAGAGTTCAAGGCTCTCGTAGAAAACATGACAGGGAAAAAGATCAAGGTACTACATTCAGATAATGGTGGAGAATACACGGATAAAAACTTCATAGATTTCTGTACAAAGGAAAGTATTAAAAGAGAGTGGACTGCTCCCTACAATCCGTAGCAAAATGGAGTAGCAGAGTGGAAGAACAGGACCATAATCGGGGCAGAAAAGGCCATGTTGCATGATCAGGATTTGGTTAGATTCCTATGGGAAGAAGCATGCAACGCAACAGTGTATATTCAGAACAGGACACCTCAGAGGGCTTTGGGGAAGAAAACACCAGAGGGAGTCTTCTCCGGGAAGAAACCCAAGGTGAGGATATTTGGGATTGTGGCCTATTGTCACATTCCAGATTAGAAGTGTAGTAAGTTGGATTAGACTGCAGGAAAAGGGGTTATCTCGTAGGATATAGCGAGACCTCAAAGGCATACAAAATCTACATTCCTGGCAGCAGGAAGATTGTAGTGAGGTGAGATGTAAAATTCATGGAAGGAAAAGCTTTTAGAAGATCTCGAGAGATGCCTACAGGAAATCAGTGATCAGATGTTCCTTTAGTCCAATAGCAGCAGGGACCATATGTAGAACAAGCATGGGGACAATCACAGGGTTCAAGTACAGTGACTAGCACCAACATCTCCTCAGGAGCAGGAGATCTAGGAAGTTCTCAACAGACAGAGCTACAGGTACAGGTAGAGGAACATATTGAACCTCCCACCACTAGTGGTAGGACCAACAGGGAAGTGCGTCAGACCTTGAAGGACGCAGAAGAGTTTGTCGGAGCTCCTAGAACTGACAAGAGATAGTGTAGGTAACTTGATAGATACTAGGCCTTTGTGGCTCAAGTTGCAAAACCCTCCATTTTTCAGGAAACCACACAACATTAGGTGTGGGTGGATGCCATGGTAGAAGAGTACAGTTCTATCATTACAAATGATGTGTGGGAGGTGGTGGCTAGACCAGAGGATAGATCAATTGTGGGTTCCAGGTGGATCTACAAGATCAAATATGCTGCAGATGGCAGTGTAGAGAAGTATAAGGCTAGATTCGTGGCAAAGGGGTATGCACAAAAAGAAGGAATAGACTATGAGGAGACCTTTGCCCCAGTTGCCAGATATACCTCTATCAAATCCGTCATATCCCTAACAGTGCAGATGGGATGGGAAATTCACTAGATGGATGTCAAGATAGGATTCTTGAACAGGGTGATAGAAGAAGAGGTGTACATAGAGCAGCCTGAAGGCTTTGAGACTCATGAGAAGAGCACTCATGTATGAAGATTGAAGAAAGCCTTGTATGGGCTCAAGTAGGCACCCAGGGTGTGGTACGGTCGGATTGACAGTTACTTATAGCAGTTGGGATTCATCAAGAGTGATGCAGATCCCAATCTCTACTATCTGATGTTGGAGAATGAGGTTTTATATGTAGATGATCTATTTTTGATGGGATCATCGAGGCTCATAAAGGATTGCAAAAGGAACCTTGTAGCAAAATTCGACATGAAGGATATGGGGCTGATGTACTATTTTTTGGGGTTAGAAGTATGACAGAAGAATGGGAAAATCTTCCTTGGGCAAGGGATATATGCTACAAAAATTCTGAAGAGATTCAGAATGCAGGATTGCAGACCCATGGCAACACCCATGATTACCAACTGGAAAAAGATAGATGCCTTAGGGGACAAGGAAGTCGACCACACCTTGTATAGACAGTTAATTGGGTCACTCATGTATCTCATCAACACCAGGCCAGACATTTGTTTCGTTGTCGATACCGTTAGTTAGTTCATGGTGGAACCGAAAAGGGTACATTGGGCAACAACCAGGCACATTCTCAGATATGTGCATGGAACAGTCAGACTCAGGTTGAAATATACTTGAGGAGATGACGTCAGGTTGAGCGGATTCACAGATGTAGATTGGGCAGGTAGTTCAATGGACAGGAAAAGTACCTCTAGGTATTGCTTCAACATTGGGTCAGGGTTGTTCTCTTGGTGCAACAGGAAGCAAAAGTCAGTAGCACTGAGCTCAGCAGAAGCAGAATATATGGCGGCTAACACAGCTACATGTGAAGCCATATGGCTTAGGAAATTGCTAGTGAATTTGTTCAAGAAGAAAATGGGAGCGACCAATGCTTACTGTGATAATCAGAGTTGCGTAAAACTCTTTGAGAATCCAGTATTTCATGATAGGTCGAAGCACATTGATATCAAATGTCATTTCATTGGGGATTGTGTTCAATGTGGGGCAGTCCAGTTGCAGTATGTTTGCATAGGAGATCAGGTGGAAGACATATTCATGAAAGCTCTATGGAGAGCTAAGTTCATCCAGTTTAGGGAAAAGATGGGTATGGAGGAGAACCCATTTCAGTAGCAAATGCATTCTCAGTTGCAACAACAACATATGAGAGGGAGTTGCAGTGCAGAGGCAGTAGTTGACAACAATTTAGTAGGGTCAATAGCAACACAAATGTAGCTCATATCAGAGTTGCGCAGTAGTAATGGGTAGAGCAGCCAGACATTAGCAGCGTGATAGGAGGTAAAGCAGAGACAGGGTGTTGCTTCAGTGAGTTGCAGCACTAGAACACATTCCTCGCTAAGAGGGAGTGTTGATTTTTGTAGCATCAGATGTGTTCTAGCCACAAAATTTTGTGGAGAGGCTAGAATACATGTATTCTCCAAAACCCATAAATCGTTTCTGGAAATTCCACCTAGAGATGACTTAATTAAAATAATTAAATTTTTTAAATGATTCCCTAAGTCTAAACTTAGGAAATCTGGTTAATTAAAGGGTATTAATTAATTCATGGTGAGAATCTTCTAAAAGAAGACATGGATTGACTTCTACTTAATCTTAGCCATCGATTATATTTTAATATTAGCCGTTGGTGCTCCAACAAAAGATTATAAGAAGAAGTCGATGGGTAGATGGAGAACACACCAGGGCAGATACTCAATTGCTCAAGCAGATCGATTTTCTTAGTGGCTGAAGTTCGACAAGAGAAAATCGAGTCAGAGAGTGAGTTGCAGGTGGGAGAGAGAGGGCATCAGAATAGTCTGAGAGTGCAAGACAAATCTGGAGGAGGCAGAGCAGAGGAGGGACATAGGTCAACGCAACAGAAGGGTTGACGCAAGGCCCACGCAGTCACTACGCAAAGAGTTACGTAGAAGGGCCAGCAAAAGAGGGAGAAGGTCCTCTTCGGGGTCAGAAAATCGCTGTGGAGTGTAAAAAAATCACCAGTAAATTTCTCTCAGTGACTTTTCCTCTATTTTGTCTTGTACAAAAATTATTGCTGAAGATTAATAAAAGAAACCCTCATCTGCTGCACCAGTTTTCCCACATTGGGTTTTTCCGGGGACAATTGTCCAAAAATAATTGTCACTGTGGTTATATATGTGCTAGTATTTTCCTTGTATTTATTTTCTACAGAATTTTATTTGTGAAGGCTGTAGTGTATGTATCTTGATATTTGTTGTAAAAAACTGCAAATAATTTGCTTAAGTAATTTAACAAATAGAATAAATATTATCAGTTGCTGCAGTAGGATTTGAGATCACTGAATTTTCACACTAGTCATCGCACTTTGCCTTGTTTTCTCTGTCATTTTCATTCCAAACACATGACAATATTTGATTAAACTGTCAATGCAAAAGTGCGCATATAGTAGAATAAGCCTCCAGAGAATTTGAGCGCAATACATAGGTGAATACATCCGTTGTATCTAAGTTCGACGCATAGGCAAAACGTCTCCTGTAATCAGTGCTATGCTATCATACAATTCAACTATGGACATTTACGTGAATGTGAACTGGAAAACTATACATCAACCAAATTTGATAACCAACAAAAGGTCCTAGTTTCAACTTATAAATTGTGGACCATTCTGTAATTTGAATGGGCTATCATTCAAAGGAAAAATTATAAAATTCAGCCAAATATGACATTTCATGGCAATGACGAAATGCAATTACTAGACTTGAGAAAATGAAGAAGCTCCATTTACTAGGTTTTGTTGGAAACACTCTCACACAAAATGGTGTGTATTATTGTTCCATCTCACCCATTTATACGAAGGTAAACATTCATCTCTATCTCATTTGTACTTCCGAGTCATTGCTGAGCAATGAGAGTTGAGGAGAACACGACTGGAGAAGACTTTCCACGAACTTCCATTGTTTGAATTATTGATTTTGTGATTTAATGGTCAATCCATAAACCTACAGGATGAGCTCAAGTGGTCCCTTTCACTGCATGCTATTTTGTGACTTCAATCCCTATCCCAATATGTGACATCTCACCTCATCTACACGAATTCTCTTTTGAGTACAACCCAGTCTTAACACTAATCAAGAAGGGGCTGAAACTTGCATATTAACTATAGGCGAATCACCCTCAGAAAACCTACCACAAAACTACTCCATGAGCTGCCACAGAGATGCAACGAAAATTCCAAAGCCCAAAGAAAACCCAACATCAAAAAAAAACTTTTTGATCTGACCTCTTTTAGAAGATTGAAACACTGTCCAAGGCCATGGAGATAACATACTTTTGATTGGTGTTTTTAATCCATGCCATGGTGAGGGAGATAGGTTCCTTTATATAGATTTGAAAAGCCATCTTAAGGGAGATAGGTTCCTTTATATAGATTTGAAAAGTCATCTTAAGGGCAACCAACTTCCACTTTAGGAGGGAAATTCATTTTGAAATTTGAATTTTAAATTTGTTTGGAGCCGAACGCTTTGGTGACGAAAACCCTTGTATTTAATTTTAACATAAGTTTTTGAAGCCCACCACAAGAAATACATAACATTACTTAATATAATCTTTTCAGTGAAAATATTTCATGATCTTGGCTAATGATAGATTGCCACTTCATCCATTTGTACAAGGATTATCCCTTCAATCTTAATGACTTTCTTCAATAATCAATGACAAGCTGCCATGTCACCTCATTTGGGGTTTTGACCACATGATGGGGGCTTTTAACTTTGAAAGAGCATATTTCTCAAACGGTAATGAATCTCGTGGTGTGCCACATACTGTTGGAATCAATATGACGAGGAGAATACAATGATGATGGTTTCCAAAGAAAATTCATTGATTTGCATTTTCAAAATCTTCAACAAGTGCAGGGCTTCTAGGGCTTCTTGTCCTTTGGAGCTTCCAATTGATGCAAACCAGACAAATATTAATAGTGTTCAAAGTACCGATGTTGACATCAATGACAACACTATTCAACAATGCATGTACAATCCAATCATTGATCTAAGGCAACTTCTCCAAAGACAAGAATATAGCTCTAAGACAATATTCTTCATAGACAAAGTATCCTGATAATGAACCACACTTAGTGGTTTGAAACACATCGACTCAAAAATATGTAATGTGATTTACCGGAAGAGTTATCTTGAAAGATCACATCTCTCCGATAGGAAAATAGGTCAAAATTCTCAAGTAGAGAGGTTGAATTCACAATTGATGATAATGACATGAAAAGATCCTCTCCTATTTATATGAGGATGACAAGCCTAATTTTACATAAAATCCCCAAAAAAAACAAGTAACATCATAATGATGCATTGGGTTACAAGCCAACCCGTCTAGCTTAAACAATAATCAAATTAGATCCCACAAGTGTAAGCTACGAGGCCTCAAAAGGATGACATCATCTAATAAATGTGCTCCATGTGGCATGCGTTGAGGCTTTTGGGTTCCAAGTGTGGTGTAGAAGCTTTTAAAAATCATCATTTGAGGGTTGGCCCTCAAATATCCATCAACATCCCTCTATGGTTCACAAAATCCACTTGGGATACTAAAAGATGGTCTGCTGGGTTTGCAACTGCTCAAACTGTCCATCTCTGCTCCAACGTTGAGGGCTTTCCAGGTGCTACTAGCCCTCCCATGTCTCAGAAGGTGAGACCGCCCTCATTTGGGCTCTAGATTAGCTACCATCTCTCAGAGAGTGCTAAGGCCAACCCGAGGGCATGCTGGTAGAGGTGCATCATCCAAAAGAATCATCAAAAGCAGTGAAAGTGGCAGAATATCCTGGGTGCAGAAGGTATCCAATGGTGGATGTGATGTGTTGTCAGTGCTTGGAGACCCAAGGCTCTCAACGCTTCACTTGTGGGTGCCATTATACTTCTCTGGGGCTTGGGTAAGGTGCCCAGGTCATGGGCTATTGAACCACCTAACAATCACAACATAAAGTCTAGTGAAAGAAACTAGTCATCAGGGACAATAATCATTTTTGCATCTAACTGGACCAAGCTTGAATGTAAAGGGCTATTTAATGCTTCAAATAAGGCTTCCCTTCCAAAATTAGGGCCTTGATTTCATGATGGTGTTTTATCCCTAGGTAGGAGTGGCTAAAGGACAACCCTATTAGGTGTTTCTAGGCCCAAGGGGAAGTAACACTTCCTCGGTCCACCCTTCAATTAATAGGTGTTAGTGAATAATGATGGTACGGGTGGGAGGAGACTTCATGGCCAATTGTTATGGTCAAAGGGATCAGCATGATGGGGATCCACATCCTGAGTGTATAGATGTGAGGAGGGAGCAATTGTGGATGCATGGGTTACCAACTCAGCTTTGTTTTTCTGCCCTTCTTGTGCGCTTTTTACTTTTGCTTGATTTTTCTTTGTATTGCTGCTTGTAGCTTAAAGGGTTAGAGCTTGCTTTGAATCATGTATAGTAGTTGTATTACCCCTTAATGATGAGGAAACTCATTTCCCATCGGGGTTGGGACATTCAAGGGTTCTTTTTTATGATGTAATTGAGCAACATGTGGTCAAGAACTGGGTGATGGTCATAATGAGTGAGGTAGAGCTCATGCTAGGCTTTTTCCCACGTGCTAATGTGTATGTCCAAGCCATCTTTTCCATTTTGATATTCTTTTGTTTTATTTTGTGGCCATAATATGCTTTTTCTTTTTCTTTTAGTTGCGTCAACCTCCCAGGGCAAAGTTCTGAGCCCTACCCAGTTATGTGGATGCATGGATGCCAAATCCTAGAGAACCAATGGTTAGTCGAATTTGAAGATTGAAGGTGGAATATGGGCTTGTAATGTAAGATGGAGAGTGGTAAGTATGGAATAGGGATAGATGGAACATGCTATCTCAATCAAGGCTTCCTGAGTAGTGGCCCTCCTATACCCATTGGGCCATTAGGGTAGGTCCCACTAGACTGGGATCGAAGATTAGCCTGCCATTTAAGGTGAGGGAACAAGATCGCAATCAAAACTGCTCTTTCTTCTAGGTCACCCCATAATCCATATCAAAATCTCAAATACAAGCAAGCATAAGCAATTGATTGCAAAATGAATAAAATACCTTTTGATCGGAATCCCACCTTCATCCATGTGTTCTTGTTGGATGGGTGAGAAAGTATATGATTGATGCGGGTGACAAAGATAAAATGGCATGTCATCAGCTAGTGGTCATTGTTAGGAACTGTATGGCTCGCTGGCTGGGTGTGAAGAATGGGAGAAAAAAATTCTCCTATAGGGTCATCCACTTTGGTGGGTAACAGATCCACCTCCCATTTGATCGTTAAAAAAGATATTTGTATTGGAAATTGATGCACAAGATGAGCTGATCATTTGTGACCTTTCATTCTTTGATATTCACTATGTGTGAAAGGGCACGATCTTCCTCTAAGCTTGGATCCTCATTTCAAAAAGGAGATATCTTCTCTCGATATCTCTTGTGAGTAGATTAGAATCAAAGTCGCTTGTAAATTTGGAGGAAGACACTGCCCATTAAGGCTAGAACTCTGTTTATAGAAGCATAGAATCATTCGACTGAGCAAGGCATGGAAATCCTTGTTCAATCTATTGGACATTGTACAAGAAGCACATTAGACTTGAGACAAAATATGGCAGAAATTCTGGCCCCATTGCCAAAAAATTGCACGAGCACTGCAAGTTTTATAGTCTCAAATTGGTGAGGTTGTATGAGGTTCTCGATTTCTAACCTTGCTGGCACATATCTTTGTCTCTTCACAATGGGCACACATATCACGGGCCACTCGTAGGATGCAGAGATTCAAGCAAGCAAGAACTTATTCCAATTGTAGAAATGTCATTGTACATGCTTAGTCCAGTATGGGAAAGGCCTCTATGATTTCCCTGTCAAAATATTAGTCACTATCTCAACAATATCCAATCATGATTTTATTCCATATGCCAATTCTTCTCAAGGAAATGTAGCACAAAAATACAAGTGTTCAAGATCTAAAAACTAAATTTGTAAAATCAAAGAAGAGAGGACTGGGAAACATGGTGGAGACAAAGCAGGTTGACGATACAACACTTATAAAAAATAATGTTTTCTTTAATGGATTACACTCTTACCATCTCATAATGAATTAGCAGAGTACCACCTTAGCGAGCATGACTTTCAATAGAAATAACTTCATCTATACAGGCACATCTAAACAGATCTTGCTTGGCTTTTATATCAGGCTTAGCCAAAGAGTTACACATTTAGGTGCAAGAATTCCAGATTTATAATAGATATGCTCACAAAAATTGAACGAAAATTCAGCTTGGATGATGAAGTTCATCGAAGCAAATTACCGGAATGACAAATCTTTTATGGCCTTTGAAGCAATACAAGCCTCAGTGTTTTGATCCTTTTGTACTACAAGCCTCATTCATTGTCATTATCATGGACTACCACCATGAGGATTGAATGCATCATCTTCCATGGAAACTGCTATAAAAACATTAGGCTTTGATACCATGATAAGAATTAACATGAGCGAAACAAGACAAGCAAAGTGGCAGAAAGGGCTTAGTGCCATTCTCTTACTAATTGTATTGATCTCAAGATCTAAATTTATAGTACAACTATATCAATTGGACCATTCTAGATCTAGGTCTCATTGGAAACTCATGAGTGAATCATGACAACACCTCACCAAGGATAAGTTTTACAACCCATGTCTATGTGGTATTGGACTTTGTGATTGTCTAGGGAAGCATGGTATAACAGGAGAGAAGTGCAAAGCAAAAGTTTATTGTATCAACTTCACAGCTGGTGTGTTGGCAGAGGGGGAGGGGGTGCAGTATTTGGATTTGTTATGCCATGAAGAGAGACAAATACACATTCTTGGATATCCATGATTTTGTATGTAGAATGACATCACACATGTAGAAATTAATATGTTAGTTTACCCTATTTCCATTCAGTAGATCCCTTTGTAAAAGGGATATCTCTAAATTGGTGTTGAAGATATCGGTATTGGCAAAATATCGGCGAGGGTCTAGAAAATATCTTATTGGAAATATCAGCGAAAATATCGGCAAGCATAAAAAATGCATAATATGTTCATTTTTTTTTCTTCAGATTTTTAAACATATAAAGCAATAACAACATGAAATAAACACATTGGCACATAAATATGAAGAAAGCACTGATATATATGATGTCAAATAGAAATGATACATCAAAGGCGATACCAAATCTTGCTGATCCCTGATAATTTTCCATTCAAGGACTCAAATGTGGAGAACCAATACAAAATAACGTCACATATATAAAAGTATCTCATCATCGTGAGTTATATGTAGCATACCAAATAAAACTAGCAGCTATCTATCTGAAATCACTGCCCTCTCCCCCTTTTACGGGAAAACATGATGGGCTATTTTCCAAGCCTGCCCCTAGTAGTAGAAGGCCCTGACCCTGCCTCTGCACCTAATGTCAAATAATGAGTGCTAGGTATGGAGCTGTGCTCTCCTATATCTATAGCAGATGGTGTTGATGCTGATGCTCCCACAATGTCCTCCTCCTCCTCCTCCTACTCCTCCTCCGAGTGCTGCTCCTCCTCCGAGTCCTCCTCCTCTTGCTGCCCCTGTTCTAATGGATCATCTGGCTCTAACCATGAAGGTGACTCCTCCAAGATGGGCTCCTCAGACTCCACCCTCCATTGAGACAATACATCAATATTGTCTAAGGAAATGGCATCTGGATCCATTGGTGCTTCTATTTGCCTCACTTGAAGTCGGATGTTGTAATGCATATACACTAAATCATTGAGGCGTGTGAACTCCAACCTGTAAGAGTGTCAAAAAAACTAATGAGTCTTGACTCTTGACTCTTGACACTTGAAGGTCATAAATAAAAAATAAAAAATTACAATAAGTGTAATTGCTCAACTGAAGGATGGAGCTCAAAGTTATACCTGTTGTGCTTTTTTGCATGTATTTTCTCAAATATACTCCAATTGCGCTCACACCCTGAAGAGCTACATGTTTGACTCAAGATTAGTATAGCCAATTTCTGCAAATTTGGTGCCCTTGCACCATAGCTTCACCACCAAATATCTACAAAAAATAAAGAAATAAAAAATTCAAAAACTTAAAACATAATTAAACTTTCAAATAAAAGTTACATAATTGAATTTAAAAAAAATAGAATTATAAGTAAAGAAATTCTAAATTGAAAATTCTAATTTCTAATGAGTGATGACTTGTCACTTACGTGGCATGAAGAGGGTCCTTTCCCTAATAGCATCATCAAAGCCAAATAGGCCAACACAATCCCGATAATACTGTATCTCGCGATTGATTTTGCTACGAAGCTCAGGATTAGGTACCATCCTATGAATACAGGAATGGAGCCCTTCCATCACCTCGCCATCAAAATCAAAGCCGCATTTGTATGAAAATGCGGGGTTGAGGAAGAGTGTTGCTGCATGAATGGGTCGATGAAGCATCCCTGTCCATCGACTATCAATCACATCCCATAACATCATCTTCCTATCAAGGCCAATAGAACCCTTGTCTGCATAATAAGAACGAATGGCCTCCTTGGCCTTATCCATGCCCTCATACAAATAAGCCATTGCAGGCTTCTCCCCATCTACCAATCTGAGAACCTTTACTATAGGTTCACTAACTGAGCATGCTTCTTCTACTCCATGCCAAAACGTCTCAGAGTACACCATTTTTGCAATGGCTTTCCCGTCCTGTCTCCTGTTGTATCTACAATTACGCCAGTCATCAGACACAAACATTTGCTTCAACTCGAACTGACATCGAAGCAAAGACTGAAGAGTAATAAAGTTTGTGGCAAAACGTGTGATCGCAGGACGCCGCAACTCCTTGTTTCTAGTGAACCTCCTCATGAGGCTAAGAACAAAAGCATGGTTATAAATAAACTTGGGGACGCTCCTAGCCATATCAATCGCCTCCTTGATGAAGGAGAGTTTCCCCATATCCTCAAGCAACAAATCGAGACAATGTGCTGCACACGAAGTCCAGAACAATGTGCGATGCCTCTCCATAAGCATCTTGTCGGCAGACACATAATTAGCTGCATTGTCTGTTATGACTTGCACCACATTTTGCACACAAATCTCTCGAATGAACCCATCTAACAACTCACATATCGTTGTTGCATCTTTGATATGTTCTGATGCATTCAACGAATTAATAAACATGTTACCTTTAGGACAATGTACCAAGAAATTTAGAAGATTCCTACCCTTCCTATCTATCCAACCATCAAACATCATTGTGCATCCAGTAACTTCCCATGTTTTTTTCAACTCCGTCAATCTAGAGTTGATGTCCTGCTTTTCTGCTTGAAGAATTGGCCCCCGCAACTCCTCATATGTAGCACTTTTGTACCCTGGGCCCATGACAGCAATAGCATCACACATTGGTTGCCAAATGGATTGGTTTTGGTGATGCTGAGAGGTAAGTCGCTCCAGAAAATACACCTCCCCATGACTTTATCTGCTTCTCACTTCTCCTTCTTTTTAACAAGCGATTTTATGCCAGGTTGTGATCCATGTCCTGTTCGTGGAACAAAAAATGATGACCTTGCACTAGCAGTAGCAGGTGATGATGTGCCAGCTGTGGAGCCCCTCCCACTACCCTCAACATCAAAATCAGGAGAAGATATCCCGAAAGATCTACCTGCACGTTCAACCTTGTTTCTTTCTGTCTCTCCCTTTTTTCTGTCTTTTTCATCAATTGCCTCAAGAGCTTTTTGTATAAGCTCCGGACTAGAAACTGTACAAATCCCAACATCATGTCCACTAAGTCTAGCCAGATGGTATTTCAGTCGTGTAACCCCTCCTGTCATCCTGGTCCCACACAATTTGCATGTAAGATATCCCTGATTTGTCCCACCATCAGGGTTCCCATACTCCCAAAATGGGTCCAAGGCTTTTGGAATATTTGAATTTTGTAGTGGGCTAACTCAAACCTAGGGCACCAAAAAAAATATTGGAATTAATAACTTAATAAGTAATAACCACATTATTTTACAAAATAGTTTTTTTGCTACATTATTTGCAATTTTGCAATGTAAATTCAATGAAAAACCATAAATGACAATAAGAGGATGTATTTGAAAGTTTAAAAAAAATGGAGTTTGCTCTCCAAATATGGAGAAAAGTTAAAACCCTTGCATTTGCTCATGGGCATGAAAATCATAGCAAATGGAAAAAAAAAACAAGCAAAATGATTGTAGGCAAATAAGCAAGCAAAAATAATCCTAAAACTAACAAAAAATTCATTAACATAGGGGTTTATTTGACCATACCTGTTAATGGAAGAAATGAAATTGTCTCACTGTTCTTCAAGCTTAGATCAACAAAATCTTCATTGTTGGTGGCGATAATAGCTATTCGATGCTCAAACTCTCCTTGGCAGCAAGCACATAGCTCTCCCCTTCCTTCTCCAGCAATCACAAATGAAAATGATTGAAAAAAAAAAATCTGACTTTTATAGCCACGCAACAATTTTTCACTGTCTTCGGGCGATTTTTTGCATCGTCGCACGATATTTTCCCGAAATATCACCGCCGATATTTCGGAAATATCGTGATATTTTCGGGGAGACAAAATATCGTGATATTTTCTTGGCGATATTTCGTCTCCCCGAAAATATCGCGATATTTATGAAAATCGCCGATATCTTGGCGATATTATATACACTGTCTAATAATGATCTAGCTTATAATTGGCAAAATTAGCTCTGATCCAATAAGAACATTAGCCTCTCTTGGAAAGTTGGACCTTTGCACATTCTTTATTTGTTTAAAACTTGGATTTGAATAAACTCAGAAAGTGATGTAGTGCTTGTCATCAATTTTAGGGAAAAAACTTCAGTTTACTTTGTCAAACTAATAAACTTATCTCAATCTGATGTTTATAGAAGTTGTGTTAAGTTAAGCTCCCCTCAGATACTATTTTGGAAGTGTTGTGTTGTTTTATTCAAATGAAAGCAAATTTGGGTTTTTCTGACTGATGAATTCACTCAAATTGTAGATATTCTATTTTTGATATCCATTCCTTTTCTTATTTTCATTTCCTAAAGTCCAAGAATTTCTTTTCACTTCTTTTGTTTTGACAGTAGCACAAATTGTAATTTGTGTTGATAATGCCTTCTTATCTTGAATAATATGAACTCTGCTTCACAATTCATATTTCTGCAGACTTGATGACTGGGGTGTTTAATGTGGAGAAACCGGTTGTATTTACCAATGAAGAAGTGCTTATTGCAACTAACAACTTCAAAGATTCAGAACTACTTGGACATGGTGCATTTGGTTCAGTTTATTACGGAGTCTTGCGAGAACAGGTGATTACATTTATTCATATACTGTGAATCTTGCTCCAAGAAGTTTTTGTTTAATCTGCCCAAAGCATGGGTTATAATTAAATGTTTTACTGTGGTGAGAATATTATGAATTGGTGATTATGCACGCAGCTCTTACTCATATGTTTATGCAGGAAGTTGCCATCAAGAAGATGAAAGCAACTAAAACAAAAGAATTTCAGGTGGAAATGAAAGTTCTTTGTAAGGTTCATCACGTCAACTTGGTAAGACCTATACAGTTCTTTTTCTTGAAAATTTTAAGATATAAAATTCAGTGTACTAGAGGCATGGATTTCTGAAAGATGCAAAAAGGATTTTGTTCATCTTTATTCATTCTAAGAAATTTTTTATATCACAAGGTAGAGCTGATTGGCTATGCAGCAAGTGAAGATGAACTTTTCCTTGTCTATGAATATGCACATAACAGCTCAGTCAGTAGTCACCTTCATGATCCTTCAAGCAAAGGTATGACATGGTGTTGCTTTCTACAGTCTCATGAGAATCCAGATTATCATTTTCAATATTTAGAAACAGTCCTTTGCAAACACAATAGCGGCATCTTTCAACATTTCAATTTAAGCAGTTCTTTGAATCAATGTTGTGATGCATTATAATTTCAGAAAATATACACAAAGAAAACTAAAGATGAAATGCATGGATGCTTTGTATCTGAAAATCATGCCTTACTGTCATGAAGCTGTTTAAAATTTTATGGTCAAAATGGGTGCATAATATGATTAGTTCATATAGGTTGTTTATCTCACTACTATCATTCCATCTTATGAAGAATTGTTTTCTTGTGAAAAATATTGAGTTTTTCTTTATCTTTCTCTATTTTATCGGTAAAAAAATATTCATTATTAAACATCTTTCAATCATAGTATTAAAAACTGGTCAATTCAAATTGGAAACCAGTAAAACCGGCAAGTTCATTGGCTAGAGGGATCGAACCAGTAGAAAAACTGGGTCAATCTACTGCGTGGGCTAGGGTTTATCATTAACTAGCCATAAACGAGCCGGTGTATGATGGAACCGGCCAGTTTTTCCATAAATCGTCATGTTCTGTCATAAACCGGTCGGTTTATTGCTAGGTCAGCTATGGACCTCACACAATTGGTTTTTTGAGTTTTGGAGTGGTTTTGAGGGAAACTAGGGTTGTTTCCCTCCAAAAAAAACCCTCCAAGCCTTTACTCTCCTCTCATTTGCCTCACATCTCATTTGGAGTGTTTGTGAGCTTCATTGTGAGCTTGGAGAGTGTTGAGTTTTTGCTATAGTAGTGGAACAACAAAGAGTTTGGGATGATTAGCAACCACTTTGCCTCCAAAATCCAAGGATACTATATGGGCTTATTTTGATATGATTGACGACAAAATAATCTGCAAATATTGCCAAAAATCTATTGAAAGAGGGGGTATTTACAGGGTGAAACAACACTTGGCTGGCATAAGAGGCCAAGTAAAGCCATGTAGAGAACCAAATGAAGTAATAGGGCATTTTAGGGCATAATACCTTCAGAAGTTTGAGACTCAACCAATGAGAAGTTTGTGACTCAACCAGTTGAGAAGTTTGAGACTCAACCAGCTGAGTTTCATCATGACGAGAAGTGATCATGTTGATCACTGATACGCTGACTTATAGTAGGCCAGTGGCCCCATGGTTTGTAGCATTTTTTTGACTCTAGAGGTTGTTTAGATCCTCATTAATTATGTATTTTGTTGCTGATGTGTATTGTACTCGGTCCATTTTGATATATTCACCTTTACATGGTATATAGATGAACAAATTTTGCATATTTCACCTCTATTGGTTTGGAATCATGGTTTTAGATCCTAAAAATGGTTTTTTTTCAATAAAAAGTAATAATTTCATGTATATTTAAAGATAGGTTCATTGAGATTTGACCAATCCGGTTTTTCCCATTTTGGTTCAAAAAACAGTTTGATAGGTGGACCGATTGTTAAATTTCTAATACAAGCCAAATTTATTTTCTCACGACAATTTAATTTATCATCAATTTATTATTTATTTACCCAAATAATAATTGAATGACGGAAAAATAAAATCATCGATATCTTTAACTTCTAGAATTAAAATATGTAGCGGAAATAAACGAGAGAGATCAATCACACATTGCAAAATTAATTAACTCACAAACAATTCTCTGTCATTTCATTATCTGGAAAATTTGGGTTTTTCGACCCATTGAGCTACAAGGAAAAATACAATTTGGAACTTGCAACTAGGCTTCCTCAAAATGAATTCGACCCATGTAAATTGGCCTCAAGGAAATCTGCCTCTAGATGAAATCACTTTGAAGTAATTGACCTCCAACAATCAGATTTGTGCCCTCCAACAACTCAATCTGCGCCCTACCACTAATGTGCACTAGAAAAACCCCAACACTCTAGCAACTCGGCCTCCTCAAACAAATTCGATCTCCTTCTGGCAACTCGACATTGCAATTTCCTTCAATTTGGCTCTCTAGGATTCTCCGAAACCCCCTCGCACTTCTCCTCTACACACTAGTCATTAAGCCACTCGCACTGCAAAGAGAATCGCTCTATCTCATGATGATCACTCACACACTTGTGCTCTTTGTTGTGTCTTCACCTCCATCGCTAGCCTCCATTTATAATCTTCATTGAGTCCAAATCTCTAACCCTAATCTCCCCTCTAGAAACATCTTGAATCTTCCTTCTAGAAACATCTTAATGATTCTGTATAGAAACATCTTGAAGATAAACGACCGAGATTATTTCTAAGTCACTTAAATAATTAAATTATTTATCCTTAGAAATGAGCCCAATAGTCCACAATAATTAATTGACTTTAATTATTGTACTTTTCTTAAGTTAAATTTAGGAAAGAAGACATGAATCACTAGAAGAGGCGAATAATGTCTTCCACATGCTAAGACACCAAGAAATTGTAGGATACCTTCTGATGCTACTCACATCAACACCCCCTCCTAGCAAGGAAGGGATTCTCCACCATGTTGGGATTTCTAAGTCTAACCCGTTAGAAACCCTTCATGAACCTTGTGATTTATTCCTACCTACTTGTTCTATTAATTAACAAGTTATTTACCATGTAAATACTTGTAATAAATACGAGTACATGGTCAACACATTACAGATCATCAACTAAAGGAAAAACCCAATGTGGGAAAACCGATGCAGCTATTTGAGGGTTTTATTATTATGCAGTTTCTGAATACAATTTGGGTACCAAAACTGGCTCACCCAACAGAGAATAATCTCAACAGTAGTACCTCTCCTTTGGAGATAGATGCTCTGGCTGAAACCCTGAATAAACACTCCGGTAGCTCCTCAGCTCCAGTCTGCCCCACGAAAAACCCCAGCGTTAGCCTCTAGGGATTGCGTCAGCCTCTTCTGCCCTCTATGTCAGCGTTCCCGGCAGTTCCGGTAGTTCCCGACACTTCTGGCTTCTGCTCTCTGCATCAGCTTTCCAGGTAGTTCCGTCAGTTCCGGCTGTCCTCTGTGTTAGCTTTCCCGGCTGTTCCGGCAGTTCCCAATTGTTCCGGCTATTCCCGGCAATTCCAGCAGTTCTAGCTTTTGCCCTCTGCATTAGCTTTCCCGGCTGTTTCGGCGGTTCTGGTTGTTCCCGATAGTTCTGGCTGTTCCTGGCAGTTCCAGCTTCTGCCCTCTGCGTCAGATTTCCTGGCTGCTGCGCTGATCCTCTCGGCACTATCTCTGCCTCTCTACCTCTGTATTCACTGCCCCTCAGCTACAACCCCTGATCACTCTCTCAACTTTCTCAACAAACCCAGCCCCAAAAGGTTGAAATCTTGATCTCTTGGTGTGTTCTCCAAGTGACCCTCAAGCCTCGTCTTATACTTTTCTAGTTGACAAATCAATGACTGAGATTAAGTCCCTAATCAATGGCTAAAATTAGATCTGGCTTGATCCATGACTTTTGGACGATTCTAACACAGTTTTATATTAATTCACATTAATATTTTAATTTCCCTATGTTTAAACTTAGGAACTCCATTAAAAATATTAATTATTTTAAGATCTCCTAAACTGTTTAGAATCTGCCCAAACCCTTTTTTGGGTATTGGAGATCTCATGTGCCTTAGCTCTCCACCAAATTTCGTGGCTAGAGCACATCTGATGCTACCCCAAATCAACACTCCCTCTTAGCGAGGAATGTGCTCTAACAATACTCCTTACTGAGTATTACTCTGATCATCTGGCATCAGTCCCTGATGCTAGGCTTGTTGCCCATCATCTGTACTGCGATTCGCAGCAGGTAACATCGTTTCAGCATACGCAGGTTTACGCTCTGAACCCCTCACTCAGGTAATATCGAACCCGTCCCAAACAGTTTTTTCGAAATGCTTAGGTAATTTCTGCGTTAAATCCTCTCGCTCTGCTGTCGGCTGTGCACCAAACCCAATTCCTTTTTTTTGCTGCGTCCAAACCGTTTCACATATGACACCAACGAAGCTTTCGTTCTCGCCTTCGAGCCCTGTCACGAAAACCGTCTCACGTCCTGAGTCTTACGCTTCATATTCATAATTTGCTTTGTTTCTTATGCGTAGTTATGGTAGCGTATAGTTAGGGTTTGTCTTTTTTTTTTTTAGTTTTATAAATTCTCATATAAAAACAAAAAAGGGGTCAAAGTATACATATCGCCTTTCATTTTTATGTTTGGTTGATTTTAGATTTAATTTTTTAGTTTTACGTTTAGGTTTGCGTCATGCGATAGGCTAGCTTAGATTTAGATTTCAATTCATTTTCTTAGGTTTCGTTTTATAGATTTTAAATAGAATTTTAATAGTTTCGTTTTATAGTTTTTATGTTAGTTTTTTTTATTTTTTAACGTATTTGGATTGTAACTCTTTTTAAATAGTTTCATAAAAAGCAAAGAATAAAAATGTTAGTGTTTTAGATTTTCGTTTGGTTAGCTTTAGATCGTAGATTTAGATTTAATTTTTTTTAAATTTAGTTTAGGTTTTGTTTAGTTTTTTAATTCAGTCTTTTAAATTTTGTTTTTTATTTATAAAAAATCAAAAAATATTTATTTATGTTTTAGAATTTAGATTTAGCAATTAGTTTTAAATTAGAATTTTAATTAGATTTTTGATTTTTTGACTTAGTTTGGTTTAAAAAAAAAAAAAAAAAAATTGAAAAAGTATAATTTTTTTTTTTTTTGGAAAATTCTCTTCGTCAGATCCAGTCATTTTCGGGATTTATCATCTTTCATGCTGAGATCTAAATTTTCAAGCCGAGATGCGAAATTGATATCTGGTTAATGGTTCATGATTCTCGTGGTGGTTTAAGGCTTTCATCTTTTTCAAAATTTTCAGTTGCTGGATATCGTTTTGGTCATTTTAAGAGCATTGTGATTTAGCTGATGACAAATGATTGTTGTCCACGGTCCATATTTTTATATCAGTTAACAAGTAATCGTTTTAACCGCAATCTCTCAAGGCACTGGTCTTTTAAATTTCTAAATCCATCTAGTGCTTATCATATCGTGTATCGTGTCTCCCAACCAACTGGTCGACAGTTGGTCTCATCATTTCACAGGGACTACCCCCCTTAGCTGCGGGAGACAGGCTTAAACGGAGGGATCGGGGATTAGAGTGACAGCCCCCGGTCTGAGCGTTGTCGTGACAATCCGCGCGACAACAGACACAAAGAAAGAAGGAAAAGGACATGAGCAAAGTTAAATGCTTTGCTTGTCATAACTTCGAGCATTTTTCCAGTTAATGTCCTAACAAAAAGAAGGGAAAGGGTAAGACTGCTATGGTAGCGACTATGCAGATGGAGGAGATGGCGGAGAAGTTTGATAAAAACTTCACCCTCGTATCTTGCCTTTCTGGAACCGTCACTAGAGGTGTCTGGTTCATGGACAGTGGAGCACCCGTCATAAGACAAGATCGTCAGACTTCTTCACCAGCATGACTAGGGGGGCCATAGATGTAAATGTGGAGCATGGTGACAAGGTCGATTATCCAGTCGAGGGCACTTGGAGTATCACGTTTCAAATCGAATTAGGTGGCATCATGGAGGTAAACAAAGTGCTATATGTACTGGGTTTGAACAGGAATCTCCTTTCAGTTTCAGCCATGGAAGATAGAGGACTGGAGCTCAGCTTTACAACAAGTGAAGTAGTTGTTGGGACAAAGGGAACCAATTTCAGCAAGAAGCAAGTGGTCGCTAGGAGGGAGAGAGATCTCTATCTGTTGCTAGGATAACCGGTGAAGGCTCTCATCCATGAAAGTGACACCCAAAGTGAGATTTGGCATAGGAGCATGTGACACCTACACTACAGAGCTCTTCGGATAGTGCAGAGGATGGTTACTGGTTTTTAGAGGTCTAGGTGGAACGGGATGGAGTGTGTAAAAGGTCTGTCCTTGCCAAGCATGCCAAGAATGTATATCTTCATAGTGAGACCAAGTCTAAGGGTGTGCTAGACATGGTGCATTCTGATATTTGTGGTCCTATGTCTATGACGTCAATCACAGGATCTTTATATTTTGCGACGTTCATAGATGATTATTCCAAGAAGACTTGGATCTACTTTCTGAAGACCAAGGATGAGGTCTTCAATCAATTTCAGGAGTTCAAGGCTCTTGTGGAGAACCAGATAGGAAGGAATATTAAGGTGTTGAGATCAGATAATGGAGGTGAGTACACCTCTAATGAGTTCATGGACTTTTGAAAGTAGGTAGGAATCAAGGAGGGTACCTTAGAACCATCAACAAAATGGGGTTGTTGAGAGGAAAAATAAGACCATCATGGAGGATGTGAAGGCAATGATCTATGATCAAGAGTTTCCTACATTTTTGTGGGAAGAGGCCTGCAATCCAATTGTGTATGTGTAGAACAAGAATCCTCACAGGGTGTTGGAGGATGTGACTCCTAAGGAGCTATTTACAGGAGTGAAACTAGATGTGAGTCACTTGTGCATATTCAGTAGTCCAGTTTATGTCATTGTGCTATACAGAAGAGGACTACGTTGGGGCCCTTATCTAAGAGGGGTGTGTTTATTGGCTACAGTGAGGTCTCGAAGGCCTGCCAAGTCTACATTCTAGGATAAAGAAAGGTGATCTTGAGTCGAGATGTTAGATTTGATCAAGATAGGACCCTTAGGAAATCTCATGAGCGAGAGCCAACAGTGGTAGAGGAGAACGAGCTAGAGGCTCCTAAGGCTGAGCAAGGACCAATAGGTACACAACCAGCAAATTCGAAGGATGAGTTAGATATTCCTTTGAGTTCTACCAGGAAGAGGCCAATATGGGTCGAACAAACATTAAGGGATGTAGAGGACCATATGCAGGCTCGTAGCAGCACTTTCAGGCAGAGTAGACTGCCAACCAAATACTCTAGTTATTTGGCACTATCGAGCAACATCTACGAGTCTAAGCCATCCACTTTTAAGGAGGCTATAGGCGAGCAAGTTTGGAGAGATGCCATGATAGAGGAGTATAGCTCCATCATGAGCAATAATGTTGGGATATAGTGTCGAGATTAGAGGGGAAGTCTGTGGTCACTTCTCGATGGATCTACACGATCAAACATGCAACAGATGGCAGTATCGAGAAGTATAAATTGAGGTTCGTGGTGAGAGGTGTTGATTTTGGTTAGCATCGGATGTGCTCTAAGCCTCAAATTTTGCAGGGAGGATTGGGCACAAGTATTCCAAAGAACCCAGAAAGTGTTTTGGGAAATTCCACCCAAAAGTGATTTTATAAAATAATTAATATTTTTAATGGGGTTCCTAAGTCTAAACTTAGGAAAATTAAAATATTAATGGGTGTTAATCTATTCAGGGGTGAAACTTCTAGAAAAAGCCATGGATCAAGCCAAAATGATCTGAGCCTTTGATTAAGATGTAATCTAGGTCGTTGGTTGTCCAATAGGAAGATATAAGAAGGGGCTTGAGTGTCATTTGGAAAACACACTCAAAGATCAAGGAAATCATTTTTTCTGAAGTGAGAAGTTCTCAGGAAGAAAATTGATTGAGGAAATTTCTTGCAGCAGAGGGGCAGGGATAGCTTCCGGAGAGAAAGTGAGATTCTCAGCCGGAGAATCCTCAGCAAAGAAAAGCAGAGAGTGATCCAGCAGCCTTGACGCAGAGGCTGACGTAGGGCCAGAAGGGCCACGCAAAAGCAGGGCAGAGGCAGAGAAATAAAGTCAAAAATCATAACAGTGAGTCAATTTCAGAAGCCGGAAGCGGGGTGTGAGACTGGGAGGCTGAGAGCAGTGACTCTAGGCTACTAACCAATTCCCCAGTTGGGTGACACGATGCCTAAAAGGGTTGATGCTGGAACAACGTATAGGCAAAGCAGAGACAGCGCAGGGCCTACCAGGGGCACCTCATCCAGCAACCGGAACAGTCAGGACTTTTTCTCAGTGATTGTGTGAGGTAATCTCACTAAGTTTTTTGCCAGTATTTCTCCCTGTAACTAAATAACCCTGTGAGGTATTCAGTGATGTATTCAGAATTTGCTACTGCTTAATAATAATAAACCCTTAAAGTTGTTGCATCGGTTTCCCGCATTGGGTTTTTCCAGGGACTATTGTCCAAAAATAAAGGTGTCCTATGTGTTTCTATTTTCCTTGCTCAATTTCTATGTTTCAGAATCATATTTAAATTGGTGTAGGTTGCTTCAGTAATCTACTTCAATGTTTCAAGAAGAAATCTGAAATAAGCTTTTAATGTTATTTACAATCTAGGTGAAGTAGATTCAATTGGTTGTAGTAGGATTCCTGAGATTGTTAGGTCTAGGAATTTTCACAAGAGGGTTCTCCCAGAAGGAGGGAGTGGATTACGAGGGGATATTCACACCTGTCGCCAAATATGCATCTATTAGAGCATTTATTTCCATTGCTTCAGAGATGGGGTGGAGGATACATCAGATAGACGCAAAGACTGCTTTGCTCAATGGAGTGATTGAGGAGGAGGTGTATATTGAGCAGCCTTAGGGTTTTGAGGTATATGGGAGAGATTATCATGTATGCAAGTTGAAAAAGGCCCTTTACGGGCTAAAGCAGGCTCTGCACACATGGTATGCCAGGATTGATGGATATCTTCTTAGTTTGGGCTTCACCAAGAGTGAGGTGGATCCCAATTTGCACTTTGTACTCATTGAGGGTGAACCACTCATCTTGGTATTATATCTGGATGATCTCTTCTTGATAGGATTGGAGAATCTCATAGGGATGTGTAAGGAGGATCTTGCTTCAAATTTTGACATGAAATACATCGACTTAATGCATTACATTTTTGGATTCGAGGTGTGGCAGCAGCGAGGAGAGATTTTCCTTGGATAGGGCAAGTATGAAGTAGAGATTTTGAGGAGATTCAGGATGGAGGATTGCAAACCTATGTCTACACCTATGATCACTAACCTAAAGAAGCTAAGTGCTTCTGAAGGTGAACTAGTGGATCCCACACTGTATAGGAAGCTGATAGGTTCCATGAGGTATCTGGTCAACACCAGGCCATATATATGTTCTGCTATGAACACACTCAACTAGTTCATGGTGGATCCGAGATAGGTTCATTGGGTGGCAACGAAGCATGTGCTGAGATACCTGCATGGGACAATAGACTTTGGACTAAGATATGTCAGAGTTGAAGTGAAGCTACAAGGGTACAAAGATTCTGATTGGGAATGGAGTGTGGTGGATAAAAAGTACACATCTGGATGTTGTTTCAGCTTTGGGATCAACCATGATCTCATGGTTCAACAGGAAGCAGCAGCGAATGGCACTCAGTTCAACAGAGTCAGGGAACATGGCAGTGAGTATGGCAAGTTGTGAGGCAGTTTGGCTTCGCAACATGCTTGCCAGATTATTTGACCTGCAAATGGGGCCAACATGTTGAAAAAGTGTAACTAGGTTCGGTCTTCATAATGACATGTAATTGTGATTTTATGTAAAGAGATGTAAAGAAGAAAAATATAGCATTGTAATGCTTGCATCATTGGTTTCATGAGCAAGAGATTTTATTTTTGAGTCAAGACTCCCATTGAGAGCCTTTAGGAATTTTGTCATCTAGTCATTAAAAGAATAAAAGAGTCATTGTCATGTAATGAAGTCATGCTACACTTTGTAAAGAGTCACACTTGTAAATTATTTCTCTAAGACCTTGTCACTAGCCCTCTACAAGTCGGCCTACAATGAATGAATAACCTCGAAGATAATGTTGGCTCTCCTCCTTATGATCGTGTCGGCCTAAAGGACATGAGGCAGCATGTATATATAGCCACACTCGGCCTCACTTAGAGGCAAGCAATTCAGTGAAGAGAATAAGCAAAAGTGCGAAGAAGAGCTAGAGAAAAGAGCGGAGATCAAGAAAAGGATAGCGAAGTAAGGGATACTTTTGGAAGGTTTAATTTAGGCATATATACTCTCCCACGTGCGAAGAAAGGAGGTCCGATGGCATAGAGAGAAGGTCGAAATTACTGCTGCATTAAGGTGACTTTGTTTGGGTATAGGATCTCGCGGAAGGAAGCCGAGGAGAAGTACTAGAGGTCTCTCCCTTGAAGGGACTGATCAAGGAGCATAAACTATTCTAGGGTTTATGAATTAGAGCTAACCTAATAGACCGAGATTATCTATAAGTCGAAGAATAGAGACTGAGATTCTCTAGAAGAAGCCGAGGAAAGAGTAGAGACCGAGATTCTCTAGAAGAAGCTGAGGAGAGTAGTGCGAGATGTAGAAGAAGCCGAGAAAGGGAAGAGGCAGAGCATCAAGGCTAGTGACATGGGTCTTGCGAGGACACTAGAGTCAAGGGTCTTTGTCATGGTCTTGGTATTCGTCAATTGAAGATATATAAGAAGAATTTTTTCTGATTGGGTATTTCTCTGAAAGAGTGAGAGGTTTTGGCCTTGGTTGACAAGCCTACTCACTGTGTCTCTTGTCTTCTAATGTTTATTTGGTAATTGTCTTGATGAAAAAGAACACATTAATAATATAACAAAGAGAAGATCATAATCCAAGAAGTAAAAGCATATCACAAGCAATTTTCTAGAAGAGAAATCTCCTAATCATCGATGCCCTAGATTTCTCAACACAACGGTGATACACTATGATAATCAGAGTTGCATTAAGCTCTCTCAGAATCTTGTATTTCATGATCAATCCAAGCATATCGAGATCAGATATCACTTCAGCATAGACAGGGTCTAAAGGGGTGATGTAAAATTGCAATACATTTCTACAGAGGGGCAGGTGGAAGATGTTCTCATGAAGCCTCTAGTGAAGGGAAAGTTTAACATTTCTACAAGGGGGCAAGTGGAAGATGTTCTCACGAAGCCTTTAGTGAAGGGAAAGTTTATGAAGTATCAGGATAAGTTGGGGTTGGTGTGTTGATTTGGGGTAGCATCAGATGTGCTCTAGCCACGAAATTTGATGGAGAGGCTAAGGCACATGAGATCTCCAATACCCAGAAGGGGGTTGGGAACAGCCGGAACTGTCGGGAATTGCTGGAACAACCAGGAAAGCTGATGTAGAGGGCAAAAGCCGAAACTTCCAGGAATAGCCAGAACTGCCGGGAACTGCCCTAACAGCCGGGAAAGCTGACATAGAGGGCAGGAGCCAGAACTGTCGGGAACTTGATCTGATAATGAGATCTAAGACAATTAATAAGGTATTACAGACCTATGTGCATGGATTTGTCTATGTCATTTTATGCAATGGATCGATAAGATTGCGAAATGCACAAACAATGAAGCAGTAAAACAAAACATAATAGGCAACACATAACACAACAAATTTAATAAGGAGTTCACCCAATACTCCTGGGCTACATCTCCTGGTCCAGCCTTCAGTGGTGGCCTCTCTATTATGTCTTCAGCAGAGTTCTTTTTACAACAGTGAGCTCAACTTGAGCCTCACACACAACAGAATACAATAATAAGAGCTTACTTGAACCTCTCAAGTTCTCTATGAGTACACAGACTCCCCTAATGCTCTCTGTCCTAAACTCTGTCTCGGCATTTGCCTAAATACTGCCCTCCCTTATGCTCTCTGTCTGTGGCTTTTAAAGCCAACCGCACTGCCTGTTCGTTTCATATCCTCGGCTCTTAGTCTCCTTGGCCTCTTGCCTGCTTCAAATCCCTCTTACAGCATTATGCAATCATCACTTAACGCCCCAAAGGGGAGGTGGCCACCATTTCCGTAACGTAAGAATGCCTCGAGCCTCTGGAACCTTTGAAACTGCCGCGCTCTGCTTCCACAGTGGAAATGCATTCTAACAGAGAAATTCGCCAAAAACATGATATGTCGGACTTCAAAAGTCCTTCAATACACTTCATTCCCCTATCGAGTCCGGATATCAGTCGCTGTCGCTTATCGCAATGGCTCTATCCCTCTGTTTCGTAAATACATTTAAAATCGCGAAAATGCATTGGAAAAGGCTCTTCCCCGGACTTGAAATCATATGTAATAGCCTACCCTTTCGGGTCCATCTTATTGCAGCGGCGCTCTCCCCTTCGCATTTCATTTAACAAATGAAACTGCGAAAACACATTTAAAACATGGTGTTTGGCGGACTTCAAAATCCCTGCGATCTAGCTCGTAATCTCATCGGGTCCGTCCATCGGGTCGCATATATGTATATAAACATACCCCTGCTCCTGTGGATCTGCTGATTGCGATCTGGCGATGCAACGTGGGCCGTCAATCCGCGCGCTTGATCGACGGTCCTCATTGACCCCGCCAATTGCTATCGCATCACTTATAAGTTCCCCACCGATCGCTGTCGCAACTCTTATATGGTCTTTGCCGATAGCCATCACCGATAGTGATCCGCCGATCAGATCTGGACCGTTGATCGGCCAGATCCGACGGCTACTGTGTATCCCACTGTTCCGCCTCCGATAGCTCCTTTTTCTTTGTTTTCACGGGTTTTGGGCCTCCCGATAGTGTTTCTCCACCCTGCTAAGGGTGTCCCTCTTTCGATATTTTCGATCCTTTAAAGGATTTTTGGCCTTGGGCACGATTTTTAAAAGTTTCATGAAGACTTAGAGGGCATTCTTGGATCACGCCTTCCCACTGAAAAAGGCTTTTGGACCACCAAAAGTTGGTTTTCAAACATCAATGAAGTGAGGATATAGTTGCCTCACTTGTCCAATCTCTACCCATTTTGCACTGCTGGGTTTTGAACCTTTGAGTCCAATCCTTAGGTACTCAACATCTCCTCTGCACGTTGTCCTCACCTTCCTGTCCAGAACTACATCTTCCTACAGCTCATTGAATTATTAAGGCAACAGAACATCAATGGAAGGCGATTGACTTTTCTCTTCAGGATCGTCAATTAGTAAAGGTTCAAACAGTCTTAAATTTTCTGCATTTACTACTAAATAGATGTGCATGTATGCTGGCAGATCAAGGCGGAAAGCATTCACACCAATTTTCTCAAGTACCTTAAAAGGCCCATACCTTATTGGCTTCAGTTTCTTTCCTTCACCTTACATTCTGTCCTTACTGATATACAACCAAACTTGGTCGCCAACTTGGAAGTTGTGCTCCACCCGGTGTTTATCATGCCTTGCCTTGTATTTGGCTTGGCTCTTTTCCAACTGTTCCTGCACTGCCTGGTGAATTTCTTGGATTTGTTCAATGAATCTAGTTGCTTTGTCCACATCGCTGTGTCCAACAACTGCTATGTCTTTTTCAAAGACAAAATCCAAGGGAGACCTTGGTATGAAACCAAAATAGGTCTCAAAAGGATATCTTTGTGTAGAATAATGTTTAGCACAGTTGTAAGCATGTTGCACATAACATAAGTGTTCATCCCAAAGCTTGGGATACTTGCTGCAATAAACCCTGAGCAACTGGATTACTATCCTATTGACTACCTCTGTTTGGCCATCTGTCTGTGGATGAAAGGTTGCGCTTTTCTTCAATCTGGTATCCATTAATTCCCACAGACTTGACCAAAACTTCCCAACAAATCGGGAGTCTCAATCAGATACTATGGAAGTGGGTAACCCAAAATACATCCAGACATGCTGAAAGAGCAGTTTCGCTATTTGTTCAGCTGTAATCTGCTTATTACAAGGTATTAAAATACACATTTTGCTGAACCTATCCACAATAACATATAAATAGTCATGTCCCCTTATAGATTTTGGCAATCCCCCAACAAAGTCCATGGAAACACTTTCCCAAGGATGGGAAGGGACTAGCAATGGAGTATACAAGCCTAGTTTTCTATTGTTGGGCTTGCTTCTAGCACACATGGTACACCCTCTTACATATCTAGAAACTGTTTCATGCATTTTTGGCCAATAGCAGTATCTTTGTAGTTGTGCAATTGTTTTGCTTACCCCAAAATGACCTGATATCAGAGAAGTATGTGCTTCCCTAATTATATTAATTCTCTCTGTTTGTGGAATGCATAGCTTTCCCAAATGATACAAGAGTCGGTCCTTAACATAGTAATCCAATTCTTCTACCTTTTTGCCATTACTTAAAGCTGCATATACATCTTTAAAATCTATATCTTGAGCATATTGTTTAATGTAGCTTTCATGCATTACCGAGTTATGCTTAAGTATAGTAGATGCATTTATGATTGGTCTGGACAACATATCTGCAACTTTATTGTGTATGCCCTTTTTATATCTGATGACTAAATGAAACTGTTGTAAGAAACCCATCCACCTATAGTGTCTTGATTGTTGCAATTTAGTTTATGAGTGTAAATATTGAAGTGGTTGATAATCAGTATGTATAGCTGCTTCTTTGCCCATTAAGTAATGTTTCCACTTTTTCACACTCAGGACTAATGCATACAATTCTTTATCATATGTAGGATAATTAACTACTGCAAAATTAAAAGTCTCAGAATGGTAGCATATGGGTTTACTATGTTGCATCAACACTGCTCCCATGGCATAATCACTGGCATCTGTTTCGATCTCAAATGGTTGTTGAAGATTTGGCAACGCTAACACTGGTGCTGTACTAATTTTTTTCTTTCAAGGTGTCGAAGGCTTTCTGCTGTTTGCCTCCCCACTGAAACACCTTGTTCAATCCTGTCAAAGCATGTAAGGGCACTGCAATTAAGGAAAAGTTAGCAATAAACTTTCTCCAATATTGTGCTACCCCTAGGAAGCTTCTAACTTCATGAGCGGACTTGGGCTTAGGCCAGTTTACAATGACTGCAACCTTAGAGAAATCTATCTTCAATTCACTACCCCCTACAATATGACCCAAATAATTCAAAGATGTTTTACCAAATTCACATTTTGATAATTTAACATAGAGATTTTTCTTTTTCAAAACATCTAGAGTCTGCTACACATGCTTCAAATGTTCTTCCCATGTTTTACTAAATACAAGAATGTCATCCAAATATACAATTACAAAATCATCAATAAAAGGCCTGAGTACATCATTCATTACTCTCATGAAAGTGGCAAGAGCGTTAGTTAAGCCAAAAGGCATAACTAGCCATTCATTGTTTTGAAAGCAGTCTTTCGTGCATCTTGCTCTGCTACTCTAACCTGATGGTAACCACTACGTAGGTCTAACTTGGAAAAGTAAACAGCTTCTTTCAGCTGATCCAATAGATCATCAATGCGAGGAAGGGGATAACGATTCTTGATCGTTATTTTATTCAGTGCTCGGTAATCAATGCACATCCTCCACGAACCATCTTTCTTTCTCACCAACACTATTGGAGATCTGCATGGTGATGTGCTTGGCCTTATGAACCCTTTCTCGAGTAGCTCCTGTACCTGCTTCTTGATTTCTGCATTCTCTAAAGCGGATAACCTATACATTCCGATGTCAGGCAATGGAGCATTTTGCTGCAAACTAATATCATGTACAATTTCCCTTTTTGGTGGCAGACCTTTAGGTTCTTGAAATAAGACATCATATTCTAAAACAACTTTTTCTAAATTAGCTTGTTGTTTAGCATCACAGCCTTCAAATATATTGGTTTTATCAGGTTTCTTTTCCTTTACAACCATCAGTAAAAATTGCTTGCATGAATTTACAATTCTTTTCATCTGCCCTGAGTTTATGAGAGTTGTTGTCGCACAGATTGTCTGGGCAGCGCGACAACGCTTAGACCAGGGGCTGTCAGTCTGATCCCCGATCTCTCCGTTTAAGCCATCTCCTGAGGCTAAGGGGGGTAGACCCTATGGGATGAAGGAAGACCAACTGTGGACTAATTGGGTTGGGAGACACAGCAAGGCAATTTAGCAGTTGATTGATTTAGAAATTAATGTACCAGTGCCTTATGGAGTTAACAATTAAATGATTATTTATTATATGTTGCAGAAATATGAACCTTGTAAAACAATCATTTATCATCAAATAACCCAAGCAATGCAAGATATTCAATAAATTCACAATGCTTTAATAATGATCCAGCAATTAAATTTCTAAAGATTGAATACGTTAAACCACGAAATTTAAATGCTAACCAGATTCAAATAATTAATCTCTAGATATAAACATTTAAGCACATTTAACCCTACCACAACAGAAAAAGACTTTTAAAGGAATTTCCAATTTTTAATTAGTTTTTTCAAAAGAAATTTAAATTTTATATATTTTTATATTTTTATAAAATTTTAGGTCTAAAAATAAAACAAAACTAAAATCTAACCTAAACCATTTTTTTTTTTAATTTTAAAAATCAAAATAGAAGAACTAAGATTCTAAAAGAAATAAAAAGGAACCCTTTTTTATATTTAACAAAAAAAAAAACCTTTTCTGAATATTTTTTATTTTTATATTTTTTTTATCAAAATTTAAACTTAAATAAGTCTAAAATAAAAGAATGAACTAAAACATTAAAACTAAAACTTTTTATGATTTTTTTAATATTTTATAACTTTCAAATTATGAAATCAAAACAAAACTAAATTAAAACCTAAACTAAAGCCTAACTATAAGATCTAAACTAAATATAAATAAATGTAAAGCTAACACCTAATCTAACCCAAATCAAATAAACATAAAAAGAAATTCAAAATCGAAATTTTTGTTTTATTTGTTGTTGAAATCCTAAATTAAAAATTATATGAAATCCATTTATATACCTAAAACTAAACCAACGTATGTACATCCCAAACCTTAACTATTGCAGGTGAAATGTGCGTATTATGTTTGCAGGCATAAGGGAATCCGGCGGCGTAAAGGAGCAAGGAGAAGAGCAGGACGACGGGTAGAGAAGAAATACGCAGGAGAATGGTCAGCAACGATGGACGGGATAAACACAGAGCTAGAGAAGATTGCACAGATAGAGATGGAGCTCAATGGCATGGAGCAAGGGACGGATCTGGCAGCGGCTATTAGAGAAGAACTGCAGGTTTTGAAGGGAGCTTGCTGCGTGGGGAATTTGCGTGGAACAGATGGAAGACGCAGTGAGTAGGAGGGCTGCGTGGAGAGATGCGTAGATGATCCAAGGGGTAGAAAATGGCTGAAATGGAGCAGAACAGCAGTGAAAATGCAGCAGAGAGAGAGAGAGATACGTAGGTGGGCAATGGAGCAGCATGGAGGTTTTTTGAAAATTTTTGCCAGCGAAAATGGCAACAACGTGGATTTCTTTTGCAGGTTTGGACGCTTGACGGTGGAATACCAACAAATCAGCGTGAGGAGCTTGTATGGCAAAATGCTTGCAGGTGGAGCGTGGAATAGCGATCTTTAAAAAAAAAATCGAAAAATTTTCCTGAAAAAATGAGACCTTGGGCAGCAAAACTGTACACTTGTGAAAACTGAAATGGCTCTGAGGCCAGATCTTACCCTCCAGGGCCTAGATCTAGCTTCAAGATTGAAGCTCACATTTAGATCTGCAACCTGAAAACAACCAGAACCTGAAAATGCAAAAAATAACTAAGAACCAGCTAAATAATTACAGTAATTACAAACTAAAGGCTCCAAGCAGCCAGATTTATCGTTATGCCACAGAAATATTTTTAAAATTTTAAATTTAAGGTGAGATTCTTCAAAAACTCTTCATGCATTCATAAAAAAAAAAATTGAATAATAAGCCTGGAATCAAAACTAGCTGGGCTCTTTCAGAAAACACAATCCGGGAGTTGGCTGGTTCAGCTGAGAACTTCCCCTAATTCCTGGTAAGCTTAAAATTAAGGATATCCTACACAGCTTAAATCAACCATTAACATAGAGGGAGAAAACAATGGTGGAATTCAGATCAAATGGAGATACCTGCCATTATATTTCAAAAATTAAACTATCATTCAAACCCCAGAGATCAGACAAGATACCTGTGCCTAAATCAATCTTCATCAAGCTATCATCAATGGCTGAAAATAAAATTATGCAGAAAAATAAAACATCTTACAGCATTTCCAGAAGAGTAACACCACCAAGATTTTCAACCCCAAAGTCTTTATTTATTGCACAAAAAATGACTACAAGAGAGCTTTCTTTAGCACACGACTCTAAGATCGAATGATCTCAAATGACCCCTAACACCCTATTTAAAGGAAAATTTCCCAACGGCTAGTTCGAGTGATCCATGTCAAAGTGATCTCGACCGTCGATGAGGATCAAAATCTCTTTTAATTTCATCCGTCAAAATTTTAAATGCATTTTAATATATTAAAAAATTAAAATCTTGCATTTATTTTCTCAAAACTTTGACTTATTATTATTTTATTATTTTATTTTATTTGTCAAATTTTTATTTATTTTTAAAATTTTATTTCATTTTATTTTTTATTTTTTAGTTATTTTTTTCTTTTATTATTTATATTTTTTATTTTCGGATCCTCGAACATAGCCCTTTGGAAAAATCACCTAGGACCTAGGACTTAGGACTTATGAAGGGATAAAACATTTTCTAACCCTCAAAACACTTTACATCATGACTTTTACAATTTTACATCTCAAGGAGGAAAACCCATTTGACATAGACCCTCGTAGACTACCTAGTTCTGCGACACAAACATAATCTAGCAGATCAAGCAATTTGCAATAACCTAACCAAATAATTAGGATTATTTCCAAATTACTTTTACATAGACTCGAAGCACTCTAGGATTCCCCTAAGATTCTAATGACAAAATCCATTCCAACTATGGGGTTAGGCTAAAGAAAAACTCTGCCGATTATGGATCGGTGAGACAAAAAACCTTCCAGAACGTAGATTATCACTAGAAAATTAGGTTTTCCTAGGCAATTTACATACATGACTCAGATCTGCTAAGATTATTTACAATTTACACATGTGGACTGGGTTTACAACATAATATGATCGGGCTGAAGATGATAGTCGAATGGCACGGACACGTCGATCAAGCGCTATCCCTTTTGCGAAAAAAGGGGGTGTACTGCTATGGGTAGTTGACACGTAGTGGTCAACAAGAGTATAATTATTCTTGAGTTTATGAGCTCTTACAATATATTCGATTCCATCTTTAATGAGTTGATACTTATTTTCAGCTCTATAGAATATGGCTTTTCTATCATACAAGTAAGGACTTCCTAAAACAATTCCACATATATCCAAGGGAACAATATTTAACTCAACCTCATCCACAAATGCTGACCCAAAAGAAAACCTAAGTTTACATTGTCTAATCACTTGTAGTTTTGCTTTATCACATACCCAACCTAATGGATATGGCTTCTTGTGAGGTTTGGTTAGCAGTCCCAATTTCTTTACAATTGCTTCAGAAATTAAGTTTACTTGTGAGCCACTATCAAATAAAGTATCAACCTTTTGATGCTTGGAAATAACTCTAATATGAAAAAGCTCATGTCTTCTTCTCTCATTTTCTTCACTATCAATAGTTTGGGCAGAATTACTAGTAGATGCTTCAGAATTTTTACCTTGTATACTTGTGGCTGTGATGGTTGTTTCATCACCTGAGTCTGACCCAAAATCTCTCTGAACAGCAGCAGCATCGTTCTTATTCTTGCTATAAAACTTCTTGGGTTTCAGCTCTGGATGCAAAGACCAACAATGTTCATCATCATGTCCACCCTTCTTGCAGTGAGTGCATGAAGGTTTGGTCTTTTGTACAACATTGGCCTTCCTCTCTTTCCATTTCTCCTTCCTCTTTTCCTTGTTCTTGCTTGCAGTGCGTTTTGATGATCCCCCAATCTCGGGTTCACATTCTTGCCTCTAGCCTCTAGATGGGTAGCTTGAACAGATACCTCATCTATGCAAGTAGGGTTAAACATGAGAATGGTGTGTCTCAAATAACTATGTAGACCACCTATATACTTCAGCAAAGTTTCAGGTGAGTCTAAAGAAATGCCTAGAATCAAAGCTCTTTTTCTAAACTCTTGGGTGTAGCTTTGTACACTTTGCCCTTTTAATTGGCGAAGAGTTTGCCAACTCATCATAGCTTGCTGCATATAAGCTAGTGGATAAAATTGTTTTTTAATTGCAGAAACAAATTCACTCCAAACAGAAAGAATTTTACCATGCTTCTTCAAGTCAGCTTGTGTCCTGCCTTCCCACCATACCAAGGCAGTTCCTCCAAGGGGTAGGCTGGCCAACTGAATCTTACTTCTGTCTGAATCAATGCTCTGCACCTTGCAATACACATCAATTTTCCTGATCCAGTTATCAGCTTCTCTGCATTTAACTCTCCATCATATATTGGAAAATAAAATTTAACGTCTAATTTAATCAAAGATGTTTTCTTCTTTTTATTTTCAGGGCTATCAGGAGGTGTGGGAAGCTTTTCTTCTTTCCCTCTGCCTTCAGAATGGCCATCTCGAAAATATTATTCTGTTCCTTTGTCTTGTTTGGAGGTTGAAGAATCTTCACCTCTACCTTTCTTAAATTCTCTATACATCTCTTCTACCATGGCTCTCATGGTCATGACAATGTCCATGAACTGAGAGTCTGATTCCAAAAGGTTTTCTTCTGCCATTTTCCTCCTAGGATAGACTCTACCAATTTCTAGGTTGGTTTCAATCAATTCTCCTTCTCCTAATTTAAGCTTTGATCTAGTTATTATTCACAAACAGTCCATCACAAGCTTGTTTAACCTTAGCAACCTAAAGCTCTAATACCACTTTGATCTGATAATGAGATCTAAGACAATTAATAAGGTATTACAGAGCTATGTGCATGGATTTGTCTATGTCATTTTATGCAATGGATCAATAAGATTTCAAAATGCACAAACAATGAAGCAGTAAAACAAAACATAATAGGCAACACATAACACAACAAATTTAATAAGGAGTTCACCCAATACTCTTGAGCTACATCTCTTGGTCCAACCTTCAGTGGTGGCCTCTCTATTATGTCTTCAGCAGAGTTCTTTTTACAACAGTGAGCTCAACTTGAGCCTCACACACAACAGAATACAATAATAAGAGCTTACTTGAACCTCTCAAGTTCTCTATAAGTACATAGACTCCCCTAATGCTCTAGTTTTAAACTCTATCTCGGCATTTGCTCGAATACTGTCGTCCCTTATGTTCTTTGTCTGTGGCTTTTAAAGCCAACCGCGCTGCCTTTTCTTTTCATATCCTCGGCTCTCAATCTCCCCGGCCTCTTGCCTGCTTCGAATCGCTCTTACAATGTTATGCAATCATCCCTTAACGCCCCAAAGGGGAGGTGGCCACCATTTTTGTAACGTAAGGATGCCTCGGGCCTTTGGACCATTTGAAACTGCCACACTCTACTTCCACAGTGGAAATGCATTCTAACAGAGAAATTCACCAAAAACATGATATGTCGGACTTCAAAAGTCCTTCAATACACTTCATTCCCCTATCGGGTCCGCCTATCGGTCACTGTCGCTTATCGCAATGCCTTTGTCCCTCTGTTTCACAAATACATTTTAAATCGCGAAAATACATTGGAAAAGGCTCTTCCCCGGACTTGAAATCATATGTAATAGCCTTAAGGTACCCTTTCGGGTCCGGCTTATTGCATTGACGCTCTCCCCTTCGCATTTCGTTTAACAAACGAAACTGCGAAAATACATTTAAAACATAGTGTTTGGCAGACTTCAAAATCCCTACGATCTGGCTCATAATCTCATTGGGTCCGTCCATTGGGTCGCATATTTGTATATACACATACCCCTGCTCCTGTGGATCTGCCAATTGCGATCTGGTGATGCAACGTGGGCCATCGATCTGTGCGCTTGATCGACGGTCCTCGTTGACCCCACCAATCGCTATCGCATCGCTTATAAGTTCCCCGCCGATCGTAGTCGCAATTCTTATATGGGCTCTACCGATAGCCATCGTCGATAACAATCTACCGATCGGATCTGGACCGTTGATCGGCCAGATCCGGCAGCTACTATGTATCCCACTGTTCCGTCTCCGATAGCTCCTTTTTCTTCGTTTTCACAGGTTTTGGGCCTCCCGATAGCGTTTCTCTGCCCTGCTAAGGGTGTCCCTCTTTCTATATTTTCGATCCTTTAAAATATTTTTGGCCTTGGGCACGATTTTTAAAAGTTTCATGAAGACTTAGAGGGCATTCTTGGATCCATTTGGAACTGCTAGGAAAGCTAACACAGAGTGCAGAAGCCGGACTACCGGGAACTACCGGGAAAGCTGACGCAGAGGGCAGAAGAGGCTGACGTTGGGGTTTTTCGTGGGGCAGATTGGAGCTGAGGAGCTGTCGGAGTGTTTATCCAGGGTTTCAGCCACAGCATCTGTCTCCGAATATCTGTTTGGTGAGACGGTTTTGGCACCCAAATTTTATTCAGAAACTGCATAATAATAAAACCCTCAGATAGCTACATCGGTTTCCCACATTGGGTTTTTCCGGGGACATTGGTCCAAAAACAACGATGTCACTTGTGTGCTTGTTTTGTTTCCTTCAGTTGATGATCTGTAATGTGTTGAGCATGTACTTGTATTTATTTCTAGTATTTACATGGTAAATAACTTGTTAATTAACAGAACTAGTAGGTAGGAATAAATTAGAAAGTACATGAAGGGTTTCTAATGGGTTAGACTTAGAAATTCCAACATGGTATCGGAGCGTGGTTGCAAATCACAAGAGAACTAAGACATCAGCCGAGCAGAGCAGTAGCAGCAGAAAACAATTGTCCCGAGTGATAGAAGTTGTTCCTAGCAGAAAAGCAACAAGGAAGAAGTGACGCAGTGCTTGCGTCATCAAGTTTGAGCCGGGAAGAGGATCAGCGCAGTGGCAGAGGGGAGCAGACTCGACCTACGTAGTGCCCAGTCATATTTCTCAGTCAAGAAAGATTGACGTCCGTGGCCAGGAGGTGCGAATTTTATTGGTGTTGGGATTGCGCAGAGCCTAGAAGCTCAAACCTTCAGTTTGTTGGGGCTTAGGAGGCTGTGGGTAAGTTGCAGAGTGAAGCTGGTGGGGTACTGTAGTCAGAACAGTATCTAACAGGGCAAGACCAAGGGGAGGGAGTTGCTGCCGAAGCGGATTTCTAGCCAAGGAATCCAGATCAATGGTGCAGTTGCACAGACGGTTGGAGAGGGGCAACTTGACAGTTGGCAAAAGGATTTCCAAGAGGGAAATCGGGACTCAGAGGGAGTCCAAAAGAGAACTTCCAGACGGGAAGTAGAGAGACTCAGCAGGAGTCGAACCGAGAACTTCCAGGCGGGAAGTAGAGAGACTCGGAAGAGTCGACAGAGAAGAGTAGAGAGATGGTTGTGAATGGGATGAGGGATCAGGATAGGCTGGACAAAGCGTCCAACTTTGTGGTCTGGAAGGCCAAGATCCTGTCCATTCTAGATAACCATCGTATCAAGGCCTTCGCCTTGAGGGATGACGATTGTGCCATGAGTACTCATGTGCCACTTGAGAAGAAGTGGGGAGACATCAAGCTGTAGTCAGACAGACTATAGGAAATGAGTCGCAGGATCCTCGAGGTACCTAGCCTCTTGGATTAGACCTTGCTATGAGAGCCCTAAAGAGGAGTAGTAGGACTGGTGGATGTCGGTAGAGCGGATGAGGATGGAGCAGCAGAGACAGCTACAGTGCAGGATTCTCAGGATAGCGCAAGGCTAGCAAGTTGCAACAGTGCGAGAGGCACGGGAGTGTTACACCAATGCAGGATGGCACAAAGAGGTTTGCAACGGTGATAGATGCAGGGAGTTGTTGCAGCAGCGCAGAGGTCAGAGAGGGAGCACTTGTCAGCGACAGAGGGAGCTTCAGCATCGAGAGTGTCTCTAGCCTGACAAAGATGTCAGAGTTGGGAGATCAGTTACTTACTTCTCAGTAACTGAGTTGCAATGCAGCAGTTAGCAATGGCGGTGCTACGGGAAGCACGATTCAACATGATGTGAGGGGATGCAGTGCAGACGCAACAGTGGCAGTGGCAGGGCCATGGGCAGCAGCACGGATGTAGAGGGAGTTGTCGTACATATGCAGCAGTGGTAGTGGCAAAGCCATGGGTGGCGGTACGAGATGCAGCAGCCTGGGATGGGAAATGACCGAATGTTTTCACCCAGCCGTTCCTTACTTGATGCTCACGCTTTCTGGTCTCGATCGATTTGCAAACAGGGCAGCCGAACGCAGTCTTATTATCTTTATATTTCTTATCAGAGGTGAGAGCAGGACGTGGCTGCCGTCAGGAGATGCAATGAGACTCAAACGTGAATCCCTTGCCTGCGTGATGACGAATTTGGCTTGAAATCTTTGACGGCGGACAGAGAAACCTCCACAGCTGCAACTTTATTTCCTTGATATTTCCTGAGCTTGACAGCTGCCTTATGATACTGAGTCGTTTGACCCGCAGTTTACCTGGCATCTGATGCTGAGGAATCCGGTGTTGGATGATCTTTCCATAAAATTGATTGCATTCAGATTTAACTATGAAGCTTGTATCAAAAATTCTGAGAGAGTCGCCTGTGGGCCGATCCTGGGCAACTGCGAAAAAAAAACCCTAATGAAAAATCTGTGTAAAGTAAAAATACAAAACCCTAGATCAGTTGATTAATGTACAAATTTGGCCCCTTTAACAGCCAGATTTAGCAATAAGCACGGAAAACATTTTAAAGAACAGAAATTTCAGATTGTCACTGTGAAGAACTTCAGAAAATCTCTCATGCAAACTTAGAAAAATAAAATGAATGATAGACCCAGGATCAAATCCAACTGGGCTCAGCAAAAAATGCTTGCGGGAGTTGGCTGGTTCAGCCGAGAACTTCCCCGAACGCCCACAAAATTTCCTTCAATGATGTTTTCTGCACAGCTCAGAACAACTGTCAATAAAGAGGGCAAAAATGCTGCTAGATCTCAGAAAGCAATGGAGATACCTGCCATTACTTCAGAAACCCTAACAGCACTCAAACCCCAGCAAGTGAACAAGATACATGTGCTCACAATACTCTACGAAAAGCTATTATTAATGGCTGAAAATAACATATGCAGAAAATGAAATGATCTCACAGCATTCCAAGAGAGTAACATCAGCAAGATATGGACCCCAAAGTCTTCTTTTATTAACCAGAAACAGATTTACAAGAGAGCTTCTTCAGTATCAGACACACAGATCCAATCGAATTGAAATGACCACCTAAGACTCTATATAAAGGAAATGATCCCAACAGCTAGTTCGAATGATCCATGTAGAAATGATCTCGACCGTTGATGAGGATCAAGACATCTCTTGATCTCATCCGTCGATTTATTCACTTAAAATATTATTATTTTATTAATTTTTTTAAATTTTTAAATTTTTTATTATTTTTTATTTTATTTCATTTTTTAAATTTTTAAATTTTTTATTATTTTTTATTTTATTTTTTTATTTCGTTTTTTAAATGGATCATCGAACTAAGCCTTCGGAAACATCACCTAGGACCTAGGACTTAGGACTCACGAGGGGATTTAAAACATTTTCAACCCTCAAGACACATTTCATGATGACTTTTTACAATTTACATCTCAAGGGGACAAACCCACTTAATACAAACCCTCACAAAACACCCAGTTCTGCGACACAACTATAATCTAGCAGATCAACACACTAGGATTCTCCTAAAGTTCTAATGACAAAATCCATCCCGGCTTTGGGGTCAGGTTTGAAGGAAAACTCTGCCGATCCATGGATCGGTGAGACAAAAAACCTTCCGGGACGTAGATTACCACTAGAAAGTTAGGTCCACCTAGGCAATATACATACACGACTCATGTCTGCTAAGCTTATTTACAATTCATACATGCAGACTGGGTTTTACAATCAAAATGATCAAGTTGCTGATGATGGCAGGATGGCACGGATACGCTGATCAGGTGCTGCCCCTTTTTGTAAAGAAAAAAGGGGGTGTACTGCATGGGTAGTTGATCGGTAGAGGTCAACAGTGTCTGCTTGGCCTTTGCCCTTTTTCGCTTGTGCAGCAAGAGCAATTTCGTCCTTCTCCTCACCGCCCTTTTTCTGTCCTCTGGTCAATGAATTTTCCCAGATATCCTTCTGGGTGAAATAGTCCCATAGCCAGATCCAATCAGGAAGTTGTTGACGAGCAAGAATCATGTCCACAAAAATGGACCACTACTTCGCACACCCCTTCTGAGCAATTTTGGTGAGCTTTGAATCGTTAATAGTTTCCCCCATATCTGCAAGCTGATCACGAGCCTGCTAGACCCTCGTGAGATAGGAAGTCACAGTCTTAGATTTGCTCATTTTAATATTGTTTAACTTTTCCCGCAACACCATTTTTTTGTTCTCGTTTGTACTATAATAAAGACCGGTCAGAGCTACCCACATCTGTCTACTAGTGTCCTTCCCTGATATGTGAAGAATTATATGATCCCACACCATCCAAAATCATGCAACTCACTTTCATATCCTTGGTTCTATGTTCTGCTGCTTGTACTAGATCTAAAGGAACCTGCACATCTCTACTTACTAAATCCCAAAGATCATTCATCTTCAAAATCCAGGTAATTCGCTCCTTCTAGGGGTTGAAATTTGATACCCCATCCAATTTGTCTTCATATATCAAACTATTTAATGATGCCATCTTCGTAGATCAATCACGACCAGAAAACCCTGCTGCAATTTTTTTAGAAATAATTCTGCTGCTGCAAACCCTCGTGATCTCATATCTCTCTTTCAGAGTCCTCTAGATTTCCTTGATAACATGTTAAATTTCTAATACTAGCTAATTTTTTTCATGGAAATTTAAGTTATCCCTAGTTTATTATTTATTTATCCAAATAATAACCGAATCATCGAAAAATTAAATCACTAGTACCTTTAACTTCTAGAATTAAATTATGCAGCGGAAATAAACCTGAGAGATCAATAACACATTGCAAAATTAATTAACCCACAAACAATTCTCTATAATTTCATTATTTAGAAAATCTGGGTTTTTCGACCCACATAGATACAAATAAAAATACAATTTAGAACTTGCAACTCGACTCCCTCAGAAGGAATCTAGCCTGGGTAAATCAACCTCAAGGAAATCTGCCTCCAGATGAAATCACTCTGAAAAAATTTGCCTCCAACAATCAGATTTGTGCCCTCCAGTAGCTCGATCTGCACCCTGCCATTAATGCGCACTGGAAAAACCTCAGTATTCCAACAACTTGACCTCCTCAGACAAACTCGATCTCCTTTTGGAAACTCGGCTCTACAATCTCCTTCAACTCAATCCTCCTGGATTTGCTCAAACCCACTCGCACTTCTCCTTTGCACATTGGTCACTGAGCCACTGACACTGCAGAGAGAATTGCTCTCTCTCATGATGACTTTCTCTCACCCTTGTGCTCTTTGTTGTGTCTTCACCTCCATTGCTAACCTCCATTTATAATCTTCATTGAGTCCAATTCTCTAATCCCAATCTACCCTATAAAAACATCTTGAATCTTCCTTCTAGAAACATCTTGAAGATTCCTTCTAAAAACATCTTGAAGATCAACAGCTGAGATTATTTCTAAATCAATGAAATAATTAAATTATTTATCACCAATAGTCCACAATAATTAATTGACATTAATTATTGTACTTTTCCTAGGTTAAACTTAGGAAAGAAAACATAAATCAATAGAAGAGGAAAATAATGTCTTCCACATGCTAAGACACCAAGCCATTGTAGAAGACATTTCGATGCTACTCACATCAACACTAGTCCGGTCACTGGTTCCAGTTTTGAATACTAGGCTTTCAATACACATGATAAATGAAAATCAACGAGTTAGAGCATTATGGTTTATGTTTCTATCCTACTTGGGTTCATCATTAGGAGATATAATGTTCAAAAGTGTATAAATGCTCGATGGAATGGCAAATAAATTATACTTTTAATATATACTACATTAGTGGATTTTAAGCGGACTAATATATGGGTTGGCTAAGCAATCAAATCCTAAAGACTGATTTTATTCTCCTTGATGTAGATTTATAAAGGGTTTGCCACAATAAGAATGGTCTCCATGTGTCATTGAATCTTAACCCTCATCCCTGTTTAGGTCATTTGGGAGCTATTGATTTGGGGTAGCATCGGATGTTCTATAGCCATGAAAATTAGTGGAGAGGGTAAAGCACATGAGATCTCCAAAACCCAGAATTGGTTTGGGCAAATTCTTCCCGGTTTAGGAGATATTAAAATAATTAATATTTTTAATGGAGTTCCTAAGTCTAAACTTAGGAAAAATAAAATATTAATGGGTATTAATATAAAACAGGGTTAGAAGGTTCTAAATGACATGGATCAAGCCAAATCTAATCTTAGCCGTTGATTAGAGATGTAATCTCGGCCATTGAAGGACCAACAGGAAAAGTATAAGAGGAGGCTTGAGGGTCAGTTGGAGAATACACCAGAGTGATCAATCATTCGATTTACTAGAGCGGGGTTGCTAAGTAAAGTCGAATTAGTGATCAGCAGCGAGGGGCAGTGAGTACTAGACAGAGAGGCAGAGATAGTGCTGAGAGACTAGCGCAGAGGCAGAGAGGCAGACGCAGAAGCCAGAGTAGGCCACACAGAGCCCAACAGAGACAACGCAGAGCCAGAAGGGCCTGCGTCATCCACGCAGAGGGCAGCAGGAGTGACACAAAAGGCCGTAGAGGCTGCGCAGTGCCTCAGAGGGCTGACGCAGAGGGGTTTGAGGTTGACGCAGAGGCCAGGAGGGCTGACGCAGTGCTTTAGTGGTGTTGGAGAGGGTTTCGTGGGGCAGATTTTTTGAATATCTGCTTCCGAATAGAGGCATTACTGCCGGGTTATTTTTCTTTGTCGAGTGAGCCAGTTTGGCACTCAGTTGTACTCAAGGATATACTGCATAATAATATAACCCTCAAAATTGCTACACTGGTTTTCTCGCATTGGCTTTTTCCAGGGACGAGTTGTCCAAAAATAACGGTGTCACTTGTGTGTTTGCTATTTCTTTCAACTGTTGATCTGTAGATGGTTGAGACTGTATTGTGTTTATTTCAATGTTTATATGTTTAAATAACTTGTTTGTAATTAACAAGTAGGAGAAATAAACTAGAAGAATACAGATAAAATTTCTAATGGGTAATACTTAGAAATTTCAACAAGAGCCAACTCATTTTCCATTGATTCCATTAGCTTTCTCTTCATGTAGTTATCAACTTTGGCCATAATCTTGGAATATTCTAAAAATATATGGTGGTTTTTTTTTAGGATACTCTGTTAGGGTTGATATTTGAGTTATAGTGCTCTTTGAATCTTATTTTATTGGTCTTCCCATTTCTGCAATATAGATATTTTTGCATGAGCATGGGATACCCCTTTATACATGCATGGGCCAATTGGAGCTGAATCCATCATCCTCCTAAGAGTGTATGGAGGGATGAATGTAACACTAAATTGTATGTTCCTTAGGATTTTTGCCAACTTCTCAGATGTCCTTGTTGCCACACAATCAAGTAGGGGTCCTAGGAGGGTACCAAAGGGACAACTACTAGACCTAATGACAACAATGAGACAAAGACCCACTGTCACCTTAGTCAATGTCTATTGCTCTTTACGGACTTTCATTGATGGGAGGAGTCTTGGTATGAAGGAAATCACTAGAATAATAGGATCAATGACTAGGTATGATGTGATTTCCAAATCCCATTCAAAGGAGAGACTTAGATAATGGCTTGGTTGCTTCAAAAGCAAGATAAAGACTCTCCAAGAAAAGCTTATGAAAAGGCCTAGGCCTAGGAGCGAGGGAAACTCAATACAAGGGACACACCCAAATCAAGGCTTCCTAAGGGAATGAAAAGGCCTCTCTTAGGATTTTGTGAGATAATGATCATACAAAGATTTGGGACCACAAGAGAGACCTAGGGGCATCCAAGCAAGGCCTAGGGTTTACAAGATCAAAGAGGAATTAGATACCTTAGTTCAAGCAAGGATAAGATAAGTCGAGGAATGATTAACTCCCAACGCATTTGTAAGAGCAAATGACCTATGGAATGCCACTAACCAGAGAAGTTTAAGGGCAAAATTGATGTTGGAGCTAGGGCTCAAGATTTCTTTCAATCTAGGCATGAGATTTGCTTCAAACTTTGAGGATGCCTAGAGGAAACCCTAGTTCAGTAGCATGCAAACTCATTCTCCAAGATGACCTCCCTAATGCATTTCACACTAGGCCCTAGTTGGCCTTCTAGGGTTAGGGCAAAAAATGGGAAAAATGAAAGGAGAAAGTTTTAAGGTTGATCAACTAGGATTAGGACCCAGTACCTTGACAACAGGGAGAAATGGAGTCAAGATTGACCTTGAGGAAGGAACTTCGCACTATCGAGGAGTCCTATGCAGCTTTTCACTAACCCTAATGAGGCAACTACCTAGCAACAAAGGAATTCATACTTCATTTGGCAAGAGATGATGGAGTTTGAAGGTTTGCAAAACAACACAAGCTTCTAGGAACATTCATTCACATTTCTTAGTGAGTAACGCATGCAATGCTTCAATAATCAAGTGCTTTCAATAATTCACATTAAATTAGGGCATAAACAAGATCATGATAAGACATTCCATACATTAGACATGCAAAAATGCGAAGATATAGCATCAAAGATACACTAACAAAGAAATGTGAGTATATCCATCCATCATAATTGCAAATAGAAGCTTCAATACAAGAATAGCGAAAATCCAAACATCAAAATGCATCAGCAACTTCCAATTTCGTCCATCAATTGCAGGTCCGAATTATTTTACAAGATAAATCCTAATCCAAATGATGATGAGTTACAAATGAGGCTCATCTTCTATTTATATGAGCCAGAAGGAGTTTGATTTAATCCAATTAGTCTAATGAGCCCCTAAAATAACTTTAATGTGCAAAATAACAATTCCTTTGGCGGCAAGCCCACCAAATAGCTCAAGAGTACAAAATAAGCCTTCCTAATGAGGTTGAAATGATATAATAATGGTGCAAAGGGCTGTTGGAAGGCCATAATAAGTCCCCCATGTGCCAAGATGAAGAGGAGGGCTTTCAAAATGACCAAGGGATTGGCACATTGGTTTCCAAGCAAAACATCTCTGGTGCTCCCAAGTGGTTGTGGGGCACGGTGAATGCTCTCATGGGTCTCCAACTGGATCAAACATGTCGATGCTCCATCAGTAAGGGCTAGAATGATGATACAAGCACTCCCATGTCTCTTCGGATGAGACAACACCGCATTTGGGCCTTGGATCCGCTGACAAGTGTCTGGTGCATGTGTGTGTTCGGTTGGGAAACCTAGTCTAGGTGCATCATCATCTCTGTATAGTTGGGGCATGAGCGAGCAATATGTGGTGCTGAAAAATCCCATGGCGTGGAAATCAATGCTCTGCTATGGTGGAGGCCCATGTCTCTCAACGCTCACCCTATAAGTGCCATTATGACCCTCTAGATGGCTTAGACCCCGTATAGGGAGACCAAGTCCAAATGGAGAGCCAACTGCAATCCTGTATATCTTAATCAAGGTTGTCATTGATGTCAATATGGCATTGACTGAGATGTCAATATTCTTGAGATGCCTAGTTCCAGATGATGATGCCATGACTCTTGGTGGTTGGTTGACTAGGATAACATCAATGAAGATGTCAAGTCACGAAGAAGTCAAACCACTAATTAAGGAAGCCCTAAGAAGTACTTGATCTAATGTTGCATGCACTTGATGATCTAGACTTTAACCCTTGATGACATATGGAGGACCACACGTGATAATGCCATACCCTTGAATGATCACATGGTTGGAAGATTAGATGGATGATCTCACTTGATGATTGGAATGACAAATTAATGGAGGCTGCACTATAACATATCACTGCACCATTATGTGATGACATGGATGATACACTCATTGTTGGACACTATCATGATGACGTGGATGTCCTACATGATCCTATGATGATGAAGAAGCCAAATAATGGAGAAGATAAACAATAGAGAAACCAAACAAAGCAACCATACTGTCCTAATCATTTTCTGCACTAAATAATTTAAGGACAGTCACATTAAAAATGATTTTTCACCATCTTAGAGGCAGAATTCTTCCATGAGACGTACACCATCTTAAAGAGGATTTTTCCCTCTTTCTAAAGAGCTCTTACTTGGCCCGAAACTGCAAACAGTTTGGGAGATATGAAATTTTTAAGTTAAGAATATTATTCTGGACAGTAAGCCGACCTACACTTGTACATTCATGTCGGCCTAACTGCAGACGTGTCCCTTCAGTTCAAGGTAAAATCCTATATAAATATGACGTCTAGCACCTCATTTTAACCATAATTTCGGTGATTAATTCAGAGAAGGAATACAGACTTGTAGCCCTTCTTCACACAACCTTGCAAATGAACAGAATTTGTTGAAGACAGTGTTTTATATTTAGGCATCTTTTGAGGCAGATTATTGGACTCTTTTTGAAGTTGTTTGTAATCCTCTCTTCCAGCCTCTTTAGAGCAGTCTCATAACATCATTTAGAGCAGTCTTGAGGATAATCTGAAAGTGAAAGTGAAAGTGAAGATCTTTTGGAACTGAGTTGAATCATAACCAAAGAATTGAAGTCATCTATCTGAAGCAGACCTGAAGTTTTCTTTTTTGTAGAGACATATTAAAAAAAAAAACTTTGTAGATATATCTTGCAAAAGACCTATTGTGCAGTTGTTAGAGCAGTCTTGAAGACTATTTTGGAAACCTTTGGAACCTTGGAGATACTGAAGAGCAGTTGGAGCTGCTCTTGATCATACCTTGAAGAAGTCATCTACAATCTTACTGAAGACATCTTGTAGAGAAGCTTTAGCTGGTCCTGAAGATTTTTGGAGATCATGATGCATTGCTAAATCATCATGAGGTGACCTTGAAGTTTTTGATTGGGTACCATGAAGGACAGTGGAGACACCTTCATGTGAAGAGATCAAGCTTGTCATTGATGACATGACGTGGAGACTAAGTGAAGGGATAATTGAAGATAGATAGGGCTCATTGAAGAAGACAATGGGAGCCGTGAAGTTTAACCAAATATATCTTGACGAAGTAAAGCTAAGGGTTGGAGTCCAAGAGGTTGGAGCCTCGTAGAGACAAGGTTGGTGCCTTGGAAGATAGGGTTGGAGCCCCAGAGGTTGGTGCCTTGGGAAGTCCAAGTTGGTGCTTGGCATATTACAGGTTGGAGCTTGGGGGATTGAAGATTGGTGTCTTCATCTAGGGGTTGGAGCCTCTAAATGCAAGGTCGGTGCCTTGAGAAGATAGGGTCAGTGCCCTAGAGGTTGGAGCCTCACAAAAGTCCAAGTTGGTGTTTGGCAATAGGTTGGAGCTTGGGAGTTTGAAGATCGGTGTCTTCATATATGGTTGGAGCCCTATATACATTGTACTTGATTCATTGTAAAGATTATATTAATAAAAGCATTTATTCCTATTGTTAATTTTGTGTTCTAAATATAAGTGATCTAACTGGTAAAAGTAACAATTGAAAATAAACACTGATTCACCCCCTCCTCAGTATTTCCAACAGTATAAAATCCAATGCATCTCCTCGCCTTTCAGTGCAACATTTTATTGAGTAAAGAAGCTTGGAAATTATGAGCAAAAGTGGACACTTCATAGTGACATGCCCTTCCTAATGGGCTTTTGAGTGTATAGGTGTCACCAAGCTCAACAAGAGACGTTAATCAAGGACCCTATTGGGTGGCTTCAACCTCTAAGGGAATGATAGGTCCATGGTACATTCGTTAAATGACAGGTGTCATGTGAAATGATGGTGGAATGAAGTGGTGCAATAGGGAAGGCTCCAAGCCACATGCCATGGTACAAGGGTAACTATAATGAAGGAAGCCCACACATGGGTATATAGATGTAGGAGGGAACAATCGTGTTACATGAGTTACCCCGACCTTTTTTTTCTACCTTTCTTCATATGCCTTTTGCCTTTTATTGAGTTTTCTTTATTTTAACTTCTCGGGGCTTCAGGGAATGAGAGGATGATGTGTATGATAAACTAGTGAATACCTCCATAAATTTGGGTCGTTCATCGCCCACAGGGGTTGGAACAATCATGGGTTCCTTAATGATGCACGGTGCACACACAGGGGCCCTAGGAACCAAGGTGATGGCCATAATTATAAGGGGTATAGCTCATGTTTGGCTTTTTCCCACTTGCTAAATTTTTATGTCCTGGTCATATTTTACATTTTAGGGTACATTTCCTATTGTAAGTGGCCAAATTATGCTTTTAACTTTCTTTTTAGTTGCATCGACCTCCGGGGCATCATTCCTAGTTTGACCCAAAGTGTGGACAAGGGGAGGTGGAGGCTAACTCCTTGTGGACCCAATGGACAAATGTGGACATGGATAGGAAAAGTGTGAAAAGGGATCATAATGAGTGAGGGGGAGTGATAAATATGGTGTCGGGAAGCGGTACTACGCAACCAAAATCAAGGTTTCCCATGTAGCGCCACTCCTAAAGCTAGTAGCTAATAGAAGAGATCCCATGAGACTAGGGTGCAAGATTAACCACCACGTGGGGACAAGGGAACAAGAATACAAACCAAGCCCATTCTTTCCACTGAATCCCCCCATTAATCTGTGTCCAAATGTGTCCAAGAAAAGCATGCAAATATACCCAACTACATAATGAAAGTCATACATTTGGGGTCGGAAGGCCCACCTTCAAACATATGATCATAATAGATGGGCAAGGGCACATAATAACTGGCTTAGGTGGCGGAGAATGGTGGCATATCGAGCTATCTAGTGACTGCAAGGGGCTACTGGCTGAAGACATATCTAGGAGAAAAATTCTCCAATGGGTGTCACCCATTGGTAGTGGGTAACATCTGGCCCCAACTGGGACATGAGCTCCCAGTAGAGTGCAAAAACTATGTACTCGAACAAGGAGATCATGAGAACACCAACAATCTCTTGGGACTGTAGACCTGTTACCTGCACATCAATGACATCACACAGGGCAACATGTTTTTATTGCATCCTTTGATTTTTTAGTTTTTTGTAGCAACGGATGGTGTTCTAGTCTCGACAGTTGTCAAAGAGGTTTAAGGAACACTAGGACTCCAGAACCCAGAAAAAGTTTCAGGAATATCCTCATAGAAATGCCTTAATTAAGTTAATAAATTAGTAATGAAAATTTTCCTAAGTCTAACTTGGGGAAAATGATTAATTAACAATAATTAATTAGGAAGGTGAGATTTCTCTAGAAACTGACACAGATCAACTCAGAAATGATCTTAGTCATCGATAAGGATTTAATCATGGCCGTTGGAGATCCAACTGGGGATTATAAGAGGAGGTCGATGGGGTTGGAGCAAAAATACACGAGTGAGAAGCCAATAGTACGAGTTCCTTGGCAGGTCGAGCAGAGGAAGAGAGTTCGAGCCAGAAGGGACACAAAGGGGTAGAGACAGTGATTCCGGAGGAGATTTCCAGTTTTGGAGAGTCATGAGAGGAAGTTGTTTTATTTCTCCAAGAGGATTTGTAGGGACTGCGCAGTAACCTTAAGAGGGAAATTCGATTTAGTTGAGCAAGAGGAGGATTCAGTTGCCGGAGGCCGAAATATTTTTCCAGAGGGCTGAAGAATTCTTTCCAGAGCAGCAACATTCACTCAGAGGCAGATTTGTGGTAGGATTGGGCTGAGCGTGTGAGTGATTGCGCAAGGCTTGCGCAATAGTTGCACAGAGGGGTCCGAGTTTGCCAGTTCAAGTGGCCAGACTGAGTCGGGATTGCTTGTGGAGGGGGAAAAATTCTCTCAGTTGATTTTGCTAATATTTCTCTCAGAAAGGATTGCTAGTTTGGCATCCATTTTATTGTACTTAGAATTTCACTACTTCATAATAATAAAAACCCTCAACTGTTGCACTGGTTTTCCCACATTGGGTTTTTCCAAGGACATTTGTCCAAAAATAACCATGTCAAAATTATTGTGTTTGTGCTAGCATTTTCTCAGTTTCCAGCATTTTATTTTCCGCAGTATATTTTCTGGTGGAATATTGCAGTGTGATTTATTCGTTATTTGTTGTAGCAAATAAACTGCATAAATAATTTACAGTTAGAAGAATAAATTTCTAGTTGCTGCAATTAGACTTGAAAATTTCATATGGTATGAGAGTGCAACAGATAGACAGGAAGCTCAGAAATGAAGAGGGAGAAATTTGTAGCTCAAAAGGAGCAACAATCCGATTTCTTCATGGGCTGCGTAGTACCTAGCTAGGTAGTGCAAATTACTAGACAAGGGGTCGAATTTCCAGTTGCAAAGTGCAGGAAGGTCGATTTGTCTACGAAGTGATTCCAGCATGTAGAAGGCGAGCAACTCATATTTTTTGTAGAGCAGATTCCTTGTTTGGGCATGGTTGGTTTTTGCAGTAGCAAAATCAATGCCTGGAGGAAGAGAAAGAGCACACACCGAGCGTTTCCTGCTGTAGAAAATTCGTAATTTCTAGTTACAAAGGCAAAACCAACTAGTAGGACTGCGTATTTCCATAAGAAAGTGAAGAGCAGTAGCCAAGTAGGAGGATATTCTTGTTTATAACCCAGTCGTGAGTTTGCAAAGATGGCCTCAATAGAACTCTGTGATCAGGATAGATTGGATGGTGTTTATAACTACGTTATTTGGAAGGCCAGGATGTTGTTTCTGCTAGATGAGCAGTTCCTAAAGGAGAAGCTAAGAACCACCAGGATGCAGAAGGGAGAGGGAGTTACTCCATACCTTACTAGGATTCAGGATATCCGGACTGAGTTATCTGCCGTAGGTGAGACACCACAAGTAGCTGAATTGGTGTGTGCAGCCATCAATGGTTTCCCTGAGTGGACTACCTTCGTCCAAGGCATTTCTGGACAAGCTACTCTCCCTGGATGGGATCATTTGTGGTCAGATTTAATGCAGGAGGATATGCGACTTTCTTTAGTTAAGAGTAGTTTCAGTGGTAGCAACAAAGGATCGAAGACTTTGAAGGAGGAGGAGAACGTAGTCCTTGCGTCAAAGGCAAAGGCAAAGAAGGGTCCCAGTTAGGGACAAGGCTCACATGGAGGTGATAAAAAGAAGAAAGGCATGTCGAAGATTAAATGCTTCTGGTTTGGTGAGTTCGATCACTACAGTACTCAATGTTCTTAGAGGAAGAAGGACAAGAAGGAGAAGAACAACAAGCAACAACTTCAACAAAAGATAGATCAGTAGTCCTCTAGGCTAGAGGAAGATTTCACTTTGTATGCAACTATACCCCCAGGAGTGAGGTGTGGAGACATTGAGTTATAGACTCCAAAGTTGCGCAAAGTTGGGCAGGGTCCATAGGAGAGCAACAACAATTGCACTATACTCATGGATCATTATCCTTGCTATAGGGGATCGTAGTGTTGATGGGGTTGGAGAAAAAACACACGAGTGAGAAGCCAGTAGTGCGAGTTCCTTAGCAAGTCGAGCTATCCAGCTTTAGAGGTTGAGCTGAGGAAGAGAGTTTGAGCTAGAAGGGACACAAGGAGTAGAGACAGTGATTCCAGAGGAGATTTCCAGTTTCAGAGAGTCAGGAGAGGAGGTCGTATTATTTCTCCAAGAGGTTGCACAGGAACTGCGCAATAGCCTCAAGAGGGAAATTCGATTTAGTTGAGGACAATGTTACTTGGGAGCGGGAGCGGGAGCGGGGAGCGGGAGCGAAAACGGGAGCGGGAGCGACCATTTTCAGAAGCTCCCGGTTTGGGAGCGAATCCCGGAGCGATTTTTTAAAAATATATATATTTTTATATTTTTTAATTTTTGATACATATATGTCAACAAAAACATGTAGAATGATGAATTAGATATAAAAAACATAAAAAAGCATAGATTGAACCATATAACAACAATCATCTAGAAGTTATAATCTTCATCAACCACGTCCGCAAGTTAGTAACATAGTAACATACAACATATTGAGTCTCATGATTCATCAATCTTAAAGTTTCAAGCTTTCAAAATTCAATATATAACATTTATCATCATTGATCACCAAAGTTGTACTTGTAAGCTAAGTGTAACCATTACAACAAATAATACCTAACATGAAATGAAATGTTATAAAATGAAATGAAATGAAACAACTTTCAACTTTCATGAAGCATCATATTCATAATTCATTACTAATGAGTTATAATTGCCAACTTCAAACTTAAATTGTCATATATTGTTTAAAAAAATATCATAATAAATATGAAAGAGTCAATAGTTATAAAAGCTACTAGAAACTAGAAAAGAGAAGTAAATCTATTATCTATTTCTTATGCTTGGGCCTCTTGCCACCACGAGAAATGTCTAATTTTTTAGTCTTGTTGCAAAATCAGGATCTTTGTCATTAATATCACCCTCCAAGCATTAATATCCAGAGGTATCTTTGTCATTACCTTTGTATCTGTATAGGGATCTTTGTCATTAATATCACCCTCTAAGCATTAACATAAGATAGAAAAAGCATAGCATGTCAAGTCAAGATTTTGTTTGAGTGATGCGTACATTTTTAGAAGGGTCATGATAGAGGAGTTCGACAACCAATGTCACTAACATCAAGGTACATAGAGGGATTGGTACTCTTGATTAAATATGAGTTCCATACCCTAATACATGACAAAATTCAATGGAAACATTGCAATCCCCCAATCCTGAAATCCTGAAAAACTGATAAGTCTGCTGGATTTTGAATGAAATCTAAAATTCTACTTTCTCCATATGAAATCCAATGAGGACGAAACCACTCTCAAACATCCTGAGTCATTTCATGGTAATGTTAAAAATTTAAGTAAAAGGATGAAAATGAAAATTAAAGAAAATGTCACTTTTACTTTAAGAATTTAACATTACCATTTATAGCATATCAATACTAGGGCCTAGACTTGATCATTAAGTTGCCCCACTCAAAAACTATTTGTTTCTTTCAAAAAAAATTGCATTTCGAACATTACTACAAAAAAAAAAATGCAAAAAAGGCAAAACGCTCCCGAAAAGGCAGGGAGCGAAATTTTTTTTAGGGAGTGCGCTCCCGAAATCGCTCCCTTTTCGGGAGCGATTTCTGGAGCGCGCTCCCGACCCGCTCCCGAGTCGCTCCCGCCCGGAGCGCGGATTGGGAGCGGGAGCGAGGGGGGGGGGGGCGCTCCCCCGCAACACTGGTTGAGGAGGAGGAGGATTCAGTTGCTGGAGGTCGGAATAATTTTCCAAAGGGCTGGAGAATTATTTCTAGAGTAGCAACATCCAATTAGAGGCAGATTCGTGGCAGGATTGGGTTGAGCGTGTGAGTGGCTACGCAAGGCTTGTGGAGAAGCTATGCAGAGGGGTTTGAGTTTGCCAGTTCGAGTGGCCAGACTGAGACAAGATTTCTTGTGGAGGAGTGTAAATTCCCTCAGTTGATTTTGCTAGTATTTCTCTTAGATAGTATTGCGAGTTGGCATCCATTTTATTGTACCCAAAATTTCACTACTACATAATAATAAAAACCCTTAGCTGCTGTATTGGTTTTCCCACATTGGGTTTTTTCGGGGACATTTGCCCAAAAATATTGTGTCAAAATTATTGTGTGCGCTTGCATTTTCTCAGTTTTCAACATTTTATTTTCCGCAATATTTTTTATGGTGAAAAATTACAGTGTGATTTATTCGTTATTTGCCGTAGAAAATAAATTGCATAAATAATTTACAGTTAAAAGAATAGATTTCTAGTTGTTGCAATTAGACTTGAAAATTTCACATTGATTGCCCATGCTTTTGTTAGTCCTAAAAATCAACAAGAAATAAAATATAATTCTAAATGCAATTTAGTCTAAATGCATCTAATCTAGCATGATAATATGACATATGATGTTAGTTCTAATGCAAAGTCAACATGCAATGCATCCTACTCTAAAATGCATATGATACAACGTCAAGCATCAAGGAAAGGGGTGATACGACTTATTTTGACTGACTCCGACAAAAGTTCGTCGTTAAGTTTGGCAATGTAACATTATCCCTCACCAACCTTACCATGAATCTTGACGGGAATAGGATTTTTATCAACCAACACAACATTCCCTACTTTGAATTCCTTCTTAGGCTTCCACTTCTTGATTTGTTTTTGATTAGGTCTTTTGAGGATGCAGACCTCCTTAGAGGGAAGAATAGGGGAAGGGTCCTTAGTCTCAGACATTTTATAATATGGGATAGGGCTAGGCTTGACCACATGGGTTGGATATAGAGGTTCCCTATAAAGAATGAAAGGGGTCCCATCGCGCTGTGGGATGGTGGCATAAGATAGATCCATTTGGAGTTGACCTCCCACAATAGCACCCCATTTTCTAGACAATAGCATCCCCCATACATCAGGTATATCAATGATCATAACATCGATGAGTAATGATATGTCTTTGTTCATGGCTAATGATACTTTGAGGTCCTTGATAATACCTTCAACCTCAATAGATTTAGAATCAAAACCACATATGTTCTTGTATTTGCGAGTAATGTTGAGATTAAGTTGCTTCATGACTTTTAATGGCATGATATTTGCAGAAGCACCAGAATATAGCATGAAGTTATGAGGAAAGAGGTCATTAATGGCTAAGGTGAGCAAGAATGGCTCATGACAAGGATTAGTGCTAGAGAGGTGTATTTTTTGTAATGTGATAGGTGGATCCTCTTCAATCTCTAAAGCTTGCTTTACACGCCATTGTTGGGGTGGGAGCTTGACAATTTCTTTGATGGGAAACTACATATTTGCTTTGGTGACATCCACATCGATGTTAAGTTCAATGTCCTTATCTTTGGCTTTGGGCTTCGATTCCCCCTTAGGAGGGTCCTTTTTGATGGTATCTTTCTTAGGAGGATCCTTCTTTGGGGGCTCCTTTGGAGGAGCCTACTTAGGAAGAGATTGCTTGGGAGGAGGTTCGTTCTTTTTTGATCCTTTAGAGCTTGTAGAAGGGTTCTTATCATTCTTTCTTGAGTATTGGACCCCTTTGAATCTCCCATTATCATCAGTGTTGAGAATAGGCTCATCCTTCTCATCCTTCAGTGTCACTTCGCTAATCAGGGATGAGTGTATGTCACCTAACATGATGTTGAAGGCTCGGGTTTCAACTATATTTACTTGATCACCACCCTCCTCATCTTCACTTTCTTCATTATCACTTTGCTCATCTTCGGAAGATGATTCCTCTTGTTCAACAACATTGGTTGGGCCAATGTGTTAAGAACTTGGGGTGGACCTTGTTTGCCTTCATCATTAGTTTTCTTGACAAAAGGTTTATTCTTGGGAACAAAACTTGATTTTTAGGCCTTTTTTAGAGCGGTGAACTCATTTGTATATAATTTATCCTTAGAGTTCATGTCCTTGGATAATTTGTCAAGCTTCTTAAGGGAAATGACTATGCCTTCTTCTAGTTGATCCTTAGACATTCTATTCTTAGTTTCCACCTTAGCCCTAGTATGTTCAAACATCTCAATTTTAGTAGCATTTAAATTTTGCTCAACCTCTATGCCAATTTCTTTGGCCTCAACAAGAGTTTTGGGCTTTTTATCCTTCAATTGATATGTTGGATGTTCCCCAACAACTTAATGAATTTGTCAAGTATGAACACATCGGGACGTTTAAGATGATCAGGAATATCCCTAACGGTCTACCAAAATTTTGGATAAACTCACTAATGTCCATTCTACTTTCCTTTTTGATTTGGTAGAATTTCTCAAGGTTAAAGGTTCCTTCGACATTAGATGACCATCTTCTCAGAAAGGCATCTTCAAATTTGTCAAAGTCATCTATGCTACCACGAGGGACACTAAGATACCATTCCCTTGCGTGCCCTTCAAAGGATAAAGCAAAAAGTATCATTATCACGTCATCATCCTTAATTACCCTTGGGGAAAGTGCCAAGAAGAAATCTTCTATATGGTCACGGACAGTTTTATCAGCATCCCCTTTGAACTTGGGTAGCCATTCATGATATTTCTCAGGTAAAGAATCGGGATTGTCACTTAATTTCAAAGGCTTGAAAACACTATAGAGGTGCTTTTTGCTTCCTGGGATGTTGGGTTGGTTTTGATTTTGGTAGCACGACTCCTATTAGACTCGCGAGTACTTATGGGTCTTGACAGGTTATATAGCGAGACATGCCACTTGCATAGGCCCTGTGGTCTCTATTCGTATTCATCCAAACCCGCATAGAACCTATCTACTCGTATTGAACCCATGAAGACCCGCAAATGACCCGCATAGGACCCACATAAGACCTGTGGACCCACTCAAAATTCATATTTTTTTATAGGTTTTTTTTTTGTGTTTTGTTGAGTCTTATATGGGTTGTTCTCGAGTCTTATACGAGTCACCGAGTGAATAGCCAGACGAGTCTTATATGAGTACGAGTTGTGCAACATTGGTCGGCATTAGTATTGGTAGCCATTTCGAGAGTCGAGTTGCCAACCTTTTCAAACTAGGGAGGAGGTTAGTTCTAACAGGTGGAGTTCTCTCCCCTCTTTTTGCAGTGGCCATAGTTAAAGGAGGAATATTGTCTTCTTTAAGCAAACTTAGGGATTGCATAATGAATGTAGTCACTAGAAGAATATTTATAATGTCGTCAATGAATCAATTCCTCGATGATTCACATGGAATGAAGACTTGCTTCATCTCGACAATGGTGCCAAAAATGTTGCCACACAATCTAGGAGAGGTCCTTGGAGGGTACCAAAGGGACAACTACCAGACCTAATGACAACAATGGGACAAAGACCCATTGTCAACTCAGTCAATGTTCCCTGCTCTTTACAGACTTTTACCTATGAGAGGAGTCCTGGTATGAAATAAATCACTAGAATAATAGGATCAATGACTAGGTATGATGTAATTTCCAAATCCCATTCAAAGGAGAGACTCAGATAATGGCTTGGTTTCTTCAAAAGCAAGATAAAGGCTCTCCAAGAAAGGCTTATGATGAGGCCTAGACCTAGGGTTGAGGGAAACTCAATACAGGGGACACAACCAGATCAAGGCTTCCTAAGGAAATGAAAGGGCCTCTCTTAGGATTTTGTGAGATAATGATCATACAAAGATTTGGAACCACAAGAGAGACCTAGGGGCATCTAAGCAAGGCCTAGGGTTTACAAGATCAAAGAGGAATAAGATATCTTAGGTCAAACAAGGATAAGATAGGTCGAGGAATGATTAACTCCCAATGAGTTTTCAAGAACAAATGACCTGTGGAATGCTGCTAACCAGAGAAGTCTAAGGGTAGAAGCGATGTTGGAGCTAGGGCTCAGGATTTCTCTCAATCTAGCCACGAGATTTTCTTCGAACTTTGAGGATGCCTAAATGAAACCCCAACGCAGTAGCATGCCAAGGTGCTCTCCAAGATGACCTCCCTAATGCATTTCACACTAGGCCCTAGTTGGCCTTCTGGGGTTAGGGCAGAAAATGCGAAAAATGGAAGGAGAAAGTTTTAAGGTTGATCAAATAGGATTAGGACTCAATGCCTTGACAAATGGGAGAAATGGAGTCAAGATTGACCTTGAGGAAGGAACTTCGCTCTATCAAGGAGTCCTATGTAGCTTTTCGCTAACCCTAATGAGGCAACGACCCAGCCACGAAGGAATTTATACTTCATTTGGCAAGAGATGATGGACTTTCAAGGTTTGCAAAACAACACAAGCCTCTAGGAACATTCATTCACATTTCTTAACGACTAATGCATGCAATGCTTCAATAATCAAGTGTTTCCAATAATTCACATTAAATTAGGGCATAAACAAGATCATGATAAGACATTCCATACATTAGACATGCAAAAATAGAAAGATATAGCATCACCGTTTAGAAAGATATGCTCTTAAAAATTCACCGTTTAGGGTTTGCAGGATTCAAGAATAAACTTCTGAACACAGATGCCAAGCAACAAAGAGAGCTTACGACACAGAGTTTGAGATGTCAACACAGAGAAAAGGCTTGATCAGTTATGTTTGCCAATGATGAAAATATTCCTAGAAGAGCTTGGATAAATGCATCAAACAGTCACAACAAAGATACATATGTTTCTTGCATAGGGTTAAGTTTTGTTCAGCCAACAAACCTCCATAGATACTCTTAGTGAATTCAGTGCTTAGTCTCCTTCTCTGGGATGAAAACCATTGCCTCATTCATGTCATAGTGTAGGCCAAAAATTAGACTGAGAGCATGGCTAAATTCTTGCAAGAAAATGAGGCCGCATCTGTATCTGAAACTTTTCTTTAAGCCTTCAACCAATGCCTTAGAATTGGATTAAAGATTAAGCATCAAGCCTTTCACAATTCAGACCACCAAGAAATGTTTTTAAGGTTGCACTAGATGAGATAATCCTCAGTTCCCGCCTCTGTGTCAGAACCACAAATGAACATGAATTAGGGCTCAATTTATATACCAGTACGCTCCATAACCACCAGCTCCTTTGTGCACAAAAGTGAAGAAACAAATATGTACAGGTTCAAATTCAAAATATTGGCTCAAGACCTGCGGTTCTGTAATGGAAGAATATCTCAGAGAGGGCCGAAGACATGTGGTCAAGAAGGGCTGCAGAACTTCGGATGATGGCTATCAAAGAGACCAAAAAAATCCAGAATGCAAAGGTAAGCCACTATATTTAAGGGTCAAGAACTAGGACTGTAACAAGTGAATGGGAGGCTTGAAAGTTGAAACCACTGCCAGATCATAGTATATGGAAGAGGTTTTATTTAGATCTAATCGCTTCTTTAGGAGATCCAAACTGTCTAGAAGGTACATAGAGACCTGCCCTGTGAAGGGCTGAGAGTTATAGATGAAGCATGCCGTTGATTGCTTCGGATTGGATTAACTCACCTGCAAAATTTAGCATAATAACCTAGTGATCCCATAAAATTAAATCAAAATGCAGCCCAGAAACAAAACCAAAATACTTCCAATGCCAGACCACAAATGTATCTTGTTTTGATGCACTCAATCCATGCCAGAATAGATGAGACAAGGTGCCTTTTATAGATTAGGAGAGATGTCAAAATAGGCCATCTGACTTGATGTTTTGGAGGATAATTTGAATTTCAAAATTCAAATTCTTTGGAGCCAAATCCTTCCCTCCAATATTTTTGGACCATTTTAAATTTGAAATAAATTGACTTTTTCTTCCAAATTTTGGACTATGACAAATTGAAATTTGTAATACTTGCTTTTGGATATGTCTGATAATTTAAGCCTTTTTATCCCCTTCCTTCTCATGAAATGTGCCATTAGTCTAATGAATATAATATTGCTACATCATCACTTGTCTGGGACTTTTGACCACAATGAGGTGCACCATCTTTGACTGGCATATCTCTCAAACCATGAAGACCCACGAAGCACTCCACATATCAATGGAATCAGCATGACAAGAAGATTCCAATGGCAAGGGTCTCCATGGCAAACTAAGTGATCTGCATCTTCAAAATCTCCTACAACTCTGGGGTATAATCATCTTCCAAGGGATCCAAACCCTAGAGCTTGGGTTTCATCAACGCATCATCTCTTCCATGCATGCCAACATATCAATGATGACATCCTGCACCTGCTTTGACATCATGCACCCGCTTTGAAAGTTTGACATCAATGACAACATACTCAACAATAAATTCCTGCAATTTCCTGTAGGTGACATTTTTGAAAACAGAGCATTGGTTAATGAATGAGATCATATTAGGGTTGTTTTTTATAGATGTGATTGTGTTCAAAGTTATATTTGGTAATTATTTATCTTAGTTTAGCATATCTTAAGTTCTCATTAGAATATTGGATTGAAGTTTAGCATAGATTAGCTTTTATTACAAGTGTTTAAGTTCTCTGCAATAATTTTGAGTGCATTTGCTTTTCACCTTCAGAACACTGATTTCTAGCTTAAGATCCTTTATTAGACTTCATAGACCAATTTGACTGAACTGAGTATGTTTACAATGAAGCACCTAGTGTGATTGTGTGGTGTATTCATCTGTATCTGCGGTCCTACCATAGTAAGGTCAACATTTGAGTTAAAAGTTATTAAAAACAGTCTTAAGCATAAATCAATTCTAGAAATTACCTGTCTTGAGTTGCATTTTCTTTTCCATAGGAACCCCCAACAACTAGTTCTGCATATATAGTGCTTTCATTTCATAAGTTTACTTACCTTGGGTTGACAAATAAATGTTAAGAAATATAACCCACTTTATGACTTGACGAAAGGAGCACTATAGGGGTGGGAAAAGTAGGCCGAGGAAAGGGCAAGTTTGACATGTTGACTAAGTTTGACCAAGCTGTAACTAGTCACTGCTATCTTGATTGGAAAATTTCCATGTGGCAAGGATTCATTTCTTCAAACTGCACATTTTGAGACTAAGTTGACTTTTTGACCACTTCGCATTGGTAACCATGAACTACCTCGGGAAACATGAAAAGTTGTCAAATGGGATTGCTATGCTCTGAGATTGTCATGAGGAGATTACTACACCAAATCCAAGGTTACCGACAGACTCAATAGACCCTAACCATGTGGATTGACATAGGTGCACACTCCATCTTGATGTTTGCTAGATTGGCCCATACGTCGGTGAGCACTTCTACAAATGCAAGCTTCCATAAAAACATGAGTCCACAAGAGAGTTCACCTAAGTACCTCCAATCTTGTATAGGATACCTGATGTGAGAGTTCAGGGGACTAGCCATGGTCCGACGAAGACAAAAAGATACAGGCTTAAACGACATATGTCTAGGATACCTAATATAGGACCTCACATGGTTTTTACATCACTTATGACTTGTGACCTTGGGCTTACATTGGTGGTGATAAATACTGCAGAGTGTTCATATGTACCCCTACTGACATGTGGGGTAACAGGTCATTTCCCATCTGAGGGGTCAGCTCTGCTTGGAAACCCCCCAGAACTTGTCCGACTGGCCAGCTTAGCTAGCTTTGATCTGGTTGATAACATTGCTCATTACCATGGTCACTAAAGGCTGCTTCACTTCAACAAGGAAGTGCAATCTCATGAATTTTGAGGCATATCTTGTTTTAGTGACCAACTTCAATCTGCAAAACTGATTTTTAAATTTTGTTGGGTTTTTATAAAGAAGCTGTAAATCTGATTTCAAGTAAAGAAAAAAAAACAGGTAAGCAATCTCCTTACCTACAATAATGAACTCTGAAACAACTCTCTTGCTGCCCAAACCACAGGAATCTGCTTCCTGTAGCTGCTCAAAACACAAAAGTCTGGTTGCTGTGGCTGCCTAAAACACAAATTTTGAAATTATTTGCTCACTGTGGCTTCCCAAAACAGACAGTAAAAGCTTGCTTCTTGTAGCTGCCCAAAACACAGAAAATCCTTGCTTTCTGTTGCATAGATGCCAATGAAGAGCTTCCTCCAACAAAAAAAGCTTGCTGTTTGTGCAGGAAACCCCCTTGCAAGTTTGCCCAACAGCTGTGAGAAAATAATGAGATCCAAATCACTTTTATAGAAGAAAGATATTGTTTTAGGGTTTGCTAGAAGTTTTGTTTACATGAAATAGTGTCAAATTATCTCAGTGTAAGTTAAATGCAGTTGGGTGGTTCCACATGGTCAATTCTCCAGTCAAAATACCTAAATTTGGTCAAAAGCAGCCAGTCTGCAGCTTACCCTGAAACATGTGTGAAATGCCACTTGATGTTTCAGATGGCATTTCCATATTGTAAAATGTCATCTAAAATATTTCAAGATATTTCACGTGTGGCAGGGGTTTCATTGTTTCAATGTTTCAATGCATTTTGGGGGTGGTACATGGCCTGAACAGGCATTTCCTGCAACAGAGAACTGAACATAACCCAATCTCCTAAAGATGATGCATGCATGCCTACAACATGCATGTGCCTTTATTACACTCCATACCTAGAGGCTAAACTAGTGCTCCTCAAACCTGTCACAGTGGCACACAGATCCCAAGGCCAGCCTAGGATTCCAGGTAATGCATGGATCTGCTGCAAACAGTAGCTGCACTGAACTGTTGGAGAATGCTGGCCAAACAAGCAGGAAGAGCTATAAGCATCTGATCGGGATAGCAGAAGAAGGTAGATAAGGAGAGGCTAGGGTCTCTATACAGATAGTGGTATGAGACAAACTGTCTTGTCACGGGAAATATAGTGGTTAATCTTGGCTTGCAACCATTAGGAGCAAACCATCAATTGGTTGAGGGTGATCCTTAGGTTGCCGGACTAGTGATGTTGGAGATGGTTAGGTTCGATGATGGTGCCATTGATAAACCAGAGTAAATGATCGACATAGAAGAACATTTTGGGGCTTAGAAATTGTATTGTTATTAAATATAATCTCTGACCTCTTCATTGCTTACAACCGTCAAGGGAAGAAAGTCAAGAAGGGTTTTCAAGGAGTTCTTGAATGGGGGGAATCCAATCAATAGAGATTTTGATAGACTGGATAAGCAAATTGGTCGCAAAATGGCAACATCAATTACTCTCAATGAGACCAAAAGAAATGGTCCTACCCAAATAATGCAGTGCTAAACATGGGTATCATTCATGACTTCAAGCTAAGTCACATAGGGACCCAAGCCTATGAAGATAGAATATGAGCTTGAAACTACTCTCAAGATAGAGAGACTAGTATGTGAACTCAGCTTGGGCAATGCATTGAGGAGTCATCTGCTTGCATTGGAGCATATGCTGAAGCATAATAGTTTGCCCTCTCTCAATACATGCCTAGTCCCTCTAGGGTCCAAAACCTCCGATCCATAAGGAACTGTCACTTTAATGATAGTGTTGAAGAGGTGCTCCAAAAGAATATCCTAGAAATGTATATGAAAACTCTGACGCTCCAAGAGGTAAAATGACTGGGATTAGTTATGGGCAATATAATTTTGATCAAGCTCCTTATTCAATTTACAACTTTTAGCTTATGTTTCATTTTATGATTTGGTATTTTAACTTGTATTGGTTATTTTACAGCTTTTACACACGACTTAAATCTTATATGATCATATCATTTATATTTTAAAGGGTACACACCTTTATCTTGGAATGCTCGAGTGCAAATAGCTTTGGATGCTGCTAAAGGTCTTGAATATATACATGAGCATACAAAGCCCCAATATGTTCACCGAGATATTAAAACTAGCAATATTTTGCTAGACAACAACTTTAGGGCTAAGGTGAGGTTTCTCTTGATTCAAATATGTATTTGGCTTTGCTTTGAAATGTTATATGTTGTTAATTGCATAGTCGATTCAAAGGCCTTGGGATGTTGCTCATTTTCTTCTGAGGGAGCATGCCATTTGTTTTAGATTTCAGATTTTGGATTAGCTAAACTTGTGGGAAAAGCTGGTGAGGGTGAAGCATCTGCTACAAGAATTGTTGGGACATTTGGCTACCTGGCTCCAGAGTAAGTTTTATGGATTATGTAATAATTTTAACTTCTATGATAATTATTCAAAATATTGATCATGAACCAAAGTATTTTCTTATTCTCTATGGTTCTCATAATATTATTTTTCACATTCTCTATGGTTCTCATAATATTATTTTTCACATTCTCTATGGTTCTCATAATATTATTTTTCATATTCTCTATGGTTCTTCTCATAATAGTGGGCAATGGATTGATAGGTATCTACGAGATGGCCATGCAACCACAAAAAGTGATGTGTATGCCTTTGGAGTTGTGTTGTTTGAGCTTATATCAGGAAAACATGCAATTGCAAAAACTAGAGGGATGGTACCAAGCACACCGGAAAGGCGGTCCCTAATTTCTATAGTAAGTATTAGTTTGAAAGCTTCAATTCAGTTCTTCAAATTTGTATCATAAGCTACATCCTGAAGTCTTCCTTCAGTTGAAGATTCTTTTTTTCTTTGTTTAGAGTCTAGACAGATGAAGTATTACCCTTTCATTTCTTAGCTCTATAGCTAAAATTTCTCTTCCAAAGATTTTTGTCTTTCCAACACTGATGCATATAGTTTTCTTCCATATACTTTGATGGATCACATACTCCTTTTAATAAAATCTCTGGTCAACCTTAGCAATACCCATATCATAAATGTAGAAATATGAGTAAATTTAGTATTATGCATTTTTTAATCTATGCTTTTAATCGAACCATGTCTTCATGATTATGTTATTGTCATTGTAATAAGACATGCATGTTCAACGATATCTTTAAATGTAGGTTTTGCTAATAGCGTGACCAATTCATACTATTTTTTCCTTATCATTTAGATGACATAAAAAGCAAGAAATTTATTTGCTGACCAATTGACAAATCATAGTGGAGCACAAAGATGTAAGACGTGCCTGAATGCATTTATCTTAGATGTGGCCCAATAAGGGAGCAATTAACAGCTCCTGTTAAATTTCTTAACTCATGGCAGCAGATCTGCACTTAGAACTAAAACTGAAAGCATTAAGCAGCATCAATCAAACCTCAGATTTTTTAGAAGTATAGGAGCATAGGTCAAGACTGCACACACTGCATATCAGGAACCACAGGGATAGAAATGGATTTGTTGTCTAACATGTGAAATTTCTTTAAAACATCCACAATATACTTCTCTTGTCCAAGGCAGACTTCACCTGCAACCTGCCAAATTTCTAGGCCCAAAAATGTTGCAACATACCAGTGCCCTTCATGTCAAATTCACTGGACAATTTCTTTTGACACCAAAAAATGAGGAGGTCAGAACTTCTTGTAGTGATAAGATCATCCACATACAAGATCAAAGACAAGAAGATTAAATTTATGAGATACAACACAAATATTAGAGTCTGTATAAGTCTTGGAATAACTCATCTTCGATAAATACTCAATGCTTGTGGTGCCTACTTTATTCCATAAAGGGCTTTCTTCAACCTGCACACATGGTCTCTCAAAACCTCTTGTCTGATTTATATACACCTTTTCCTCAATCACACCATTCAAAAATATTGTCTTCACATCCATCTGATATAACAACCAACCAAGGCAAGATGCTAAAGATGTGATGATTTTGATAGAGGTACACCTAGCAAGTTGCAACTAGAGAAAATCTCACATAGTCAACTCCCCTTTTTGAGAGAATGTTTTGGCAACCCTGGCATTGTACTTTTCAATACTCTCATTTGGTGCATGCTTGATCTTGTACAACCATATGGAATCAATCATTGATTTCTCAGTAGGTGTTGGAACTATCTCCAAAACATCATTCTTGAGGATGGAATTATACTCCTTTATCATAGCATTAGAGCATACATACTCTATGATGGCCTCTTCAAAGCTAGAAGACTTCTCAAGAATAAAATTCATTGGTGTTAATATGTGTTAAATATTGATATAAGATTACAAAGGACCAAAGTAGTTAAGGTTGGAGGCTTGTATGATGGTGATGGATATTGCGTAAAAGTCATTGGCACTAAGATGTGTTAAATGTCGATATAAGATCACAAAGGACCAAAATAGTTAGGGTTGGAGCCTTGTGTGATGGTGATGGATATGGCATAAATGGTGATACATGAGTGTTGGACATTGATAGTGAGGGAAAGTGTGAGCAAACATGTGGTAGAGAGTGAGCATTGCCTTCATAGGGACCCATCTTCTAGATTACCTTCCATTGGTGAGGTTGTCTTTTATTAGGGTAGGGTTGTTTCCAACTCTCTAAGTGGAAAATATGCGGACGCAATAAGTCTTGTGGTGGGAGCCCCAAATTTGAATACATTCCTCTAGCTATTGATCACAAGAAGCTTGTATTTCATTCTCTAAATGGGAACATGGCCTATACTTATGGTCATTTTGCTATGATTGATAATGGCATATTGAAGACTATCATTCAGGCAAAAATCAATACTTTATATCGATTCACATCCAAGGTCTGATCATTTTCGGTTGAAGAGGTTTCCATGTCCATGGTTGTGGAGGATCCCAATGTTGTTGATTAATTTATGGACCATGGTCCAAGGGTAAACACTATGTAAGAGCTAGGCATCCACGTAGCTTAGCGTTTAAGTGTTGCTAACCCAGTCATAATAGACACTATGGGTGGGACCTCTTAAGATTTACCCATTGTTAGAAGTGTAGTGATGCACATTAATATAATCTAGGCCCCAAAGTTCGGCAGGATGTTGTTTTTACTTACACCATGGATTTGCCATGTGCAAAGCTGCCTACAAACACTTTTGTGAATGCTAGCTAGACCTCATTTCACAAGCGAGGTGCTTCATAGGTGAACTCCTTTCACATTGATGACGAGTTCAATTTTTTCATGAATCATAACAAGGAATATGAATAGGGTGATTAGAACCTTGAGCACAAGAGGAGTTATCCTTTCTTTTTCTTTGCAAAATGCTAGATGAGGTTGCCTTTAAAGATGGGTTATTCTGTAATGTTCCCAATTTTTGTGAGTGCAAAATTCACTAAGGAGTTTTGCCAATATTTGGTGATATTAAATAAAAAGGGAGAAAATATTATTTTGAGGGAGAAATGTGGAAATTATTATTTTAATGGAGAATGGCAGAAAATAATATTTTATTAGAGAATGGAGGAAAATTAATATTTTATTGGAGAATGGCGGCAAAATAATATTTTATTCATAAAGGAGGCAAATTATAATTTTATTCAAAATGGCGGCAAAAAGTTTCTTAGTGGAAATTGGGCCCCACCAATAAAATAATAGGAAAAATGAGGATCTAGAAGCTAGAGGGAGTCTCTATGAAAAGTTATAAAAGGAGGGGGAACTCAATTGCAAATCATTCTATTCCTATGATTTCTATTCTGAAACATAAAAACTGAGCCATTTCTGGCACCCTAGTTGTATTCAGAAAAATGCATAATTATAAACCCCTCATATCTGCTGCACCAGTTTTCCCGCATTGGGTTTTTCTGGGGACGATTGTCCAAAAATAACGATGTCCCTTGTGTGATTGTCTCAGTTATTTCAGTTGCTGATCTGTATATGTGTGAAGGTTGCATTTGTGTTTATTTTGGTATTTATATTTATAAATAACTTGTTAATGGAATGAACAAGTAGGAGATAATAAACCAGATAATGCAGTAGGGATTTTTTATGTGTCAGACTTAGAAATTTCCACATATACGTTATCAAGTTATTTTTTGAATAATATTGAAGTAAATTACTTCTGCAGCCTACACCAATTTAATTTGATTACATGAAACAAGAAATTGAGGAAAGAACAAGATACATAGGACACTGTTATTTTTGGAAAAAATAGTCCCCGGAAAAACCCAATGCGGGAAAACTGGTGCAACAACTCTGAGGGTTTTATATTATTAAGCAGTAGTTCTGAATACAATGTTGGATTCCCTCCCGACAATCCAATTACGGAGAAAAATATAATGGCGGAAAACTGAGTGAAATTACCTCACTTCACCCGGCAGTTTCCAGCTGATCCGATAGCAGATCCGACAGCAGAACTGGCTAACCCCGGCTGTCTCTGCGTTGGCCCTGTGTCAGACTTATAGGCTTTGCATCAGCTTTTGCTGTCTCTTTTGCCTTCTGGAGCTTCTGCTTCAACCTCTCTTGACTATTCCTGCAGCTCCCCGACAGTTCCAGATTTCTGCATGAGCGCATCCCCACTTCTGTGTTGGCCCTTCTGGCTCTGCGTCAAGACTGCGTGAGCCCAGACTGGCCCAGCGTCAGTCCCTCTAGGTGTTGCGCTACCTCCACTAGTGGCTCTCCGCCTCTCTGCCCAGTATTCCTGAGCTCTCCCTACCCCTCTGCTGCAGAATGATTACTTAGTTCGAATTTCTCATGTTCCTAGCCCTAGAAATCAAACTCCAGATCAATTCATTCTCTCTGTGTGTTTCTAAATGAACCCCAAGCCTCCTTCTTATACTTTTCTCGTTGAGACTTCAACGGTTGGGATTAAGTCTTTAATCAACGGCTAGTATTAAAACTTGACTTGATCCGCTTTCTAGAACATTCTCACCCATATTTTGATTAATACCAATTAATGATTTAATTTTCCTAAGTTTAGACTTAGGAATCCTATTAAAAATATTAATTATTTTAATAAAATACAATCCGGGTGGAATTTCACCAAACGGTTTCTGGGTTCTTTATAATTCATGTGCCTTAGCCTCTCCACCAATTTTCATGACTAGAGCACATCCGATGCTACCAAAAACTAACATGGGGTGAGGAAAATTCCTCACTAGATTTTTGCCAGTATTTTTCTCTATAGATTTTCTGAATTTCGACATCCAATTGTACTCAGAATTTCTCGCTACTGCATAATAATAAAACCCTCAACTGCTGCACCAGTTTTCCCAAGTTGGTTTTCTTCGGGGACTTTTGTCCAAAAGTAATTGTGTTATTTTTATGTGTGTGTCCTAGCATTTCTTCCAATGTTTTATTCTTCTGCAGTGTTATTTGTGTAGATTGCAGTGATATTTATTCAATATTTTCCGTAGCAAACTGCAAATAAATTGTTAAATAAGATTAACAATAAGGAGAATAATTTCCAGTTGCTGCAATAGGATTCCAGTTTGGAATTTTCACATGGTATCAGAGCGTAGTTGATCAGTCGAAGAGCTCAGAGACGAAAAGAGAAGAAATTTCGCTACTCATTACGGGCAGCATTCCGAAATTCCCAAGGGCAGCGTAGTCATTCTGCTAGGAGGCTGAGTTACTTGTGGAGGTTCGATTTTTCTGAGTGGGGCAAAAAATTTGTTCCTACCAGATCGAGTGATTCCAAAGGCAGATGGAGCAACTCATATTTTTCGTTGAATAGATCTCTAGTTGGATGCGAAGGTTTTGCAGCAATATGTTAGAGCAAAACCAATGTTGGGTAGAAGAGAGAAGAGCGCACATAGAGGGAAAATTTTCCTCAGGGAACTCCTAGTCTCAAGAAGTTCGATTTTTCCTTGCAGATCAACAATCATTGTGAGAAAATCTTCTCACTCTAGAAGGGAGTGCGAATAGTAGAGCAACAACCGAGCAGAAGGAAAGAGCAAGTTTTCGACAGATCGTTGAGATGGCCGCTGCTGGCTTCGTGATTAGAACAGGTTGGATGGGGCGTCCAACTACGTCATCTCAAAGGTAAGGATGTCCTTCTTTCTAGATGAATATGACCTGAAAGCAATATTGTGTTGAAGAAAAGTGTAACTAGGTTTGGTATTTGTAAATGTAATTTTGATCTTTGTACTTGTCAAGAAAAAGAAATATTATTTTTGTAAATTATTCGAATGAGTTTCTTGCTCATTCCATAGGTCTAGGAAAGTCAAAGAATCAAAGTCATGTTAAAGAGCTCTTCTTGAGCATGAATATGGGTCAACCTAGTGTCAAGTAGTCCTCCAAGACAAGCATCATCCTCCAAAGAAGAACACTGCCAGCAAACAATGAAGAAAAGTCATATAACTGTCAAGTCGGCTCATAAAAGATGACACATCGGTTCAATGGTCTGTTAGCTTATTTATGGAGACTAACTACTATATATAGGCGTGGAAAGTATCTGCATTATAGGCAGAGAAATCTCGGATGGTACTAAAGTTTCGATGGTGATTATAGTGAGTAATCACAGTCTCAAAGATCTTGCATACCTCTCAGATGTCCTGGTCATATTCAATATTACAGGAATCTCGAATGAAGGAGTATTATAGTGTCTCAATTGGAGAAAGATACCATGACTTTCGAATGGGTATGACAAGGGATACACTCTCTCACAGTCTCGACATAACTGTGATCTCGGTGCAAGAAGAATATAGTTACAATCTCAGTGAAGACATCAGTAAGAGAGACAGTTACGTTCTTGACATAACTATTATGATAAGAACTTCAGTGATCCTACAGTAATGTTCTTTGTCTCGGCATACATTCAAAGTAACAACTATACTCTCATATAAGTAATCATGTAAACATTCTCATGATCTCGATGAAGACAAAGCCAGTATAAAGATCTAGTTGATATGGTGATGATCTCAGTAAAAGTGCAGTAATCATCTAGATGAAGGTGCAACAATGGTGCTACTATAATGATGACCTCAATGAAGCAGCAACGATGAAGATGATTTCAACAATGACAAAAAAGAGGATTGGTGTCTTGGTCTTGGAGTGGCATAGTAAGTCAAGGTTCATGGTCTTGGTTTTCATCAATTGGAATCTCTATAAGAAGAATTATGTGCAGGTTTTCCTCTCCAAGAGGGAGAGGTTTGTCCCTTGCAGAATGCTAACATTTTGTGTTCTTGTCTCTTTGTTTTTGATAGCTATTTGATGAAATAAGAAACACACACTCTAATAATGTAAAAGAGAAGATTGTGCTAATAAGGAATTTAAAAAGCCTCACAAATAGTTATCAAGTCAAGAAGAATCTCATTAACTACATGTGCCCTAGATTCTTCAACATATTGATGCAGAGGTAGCAGTTCCATGGATGCAGATCAGCTAAAAGAGTACAGAAAGGAGATGGCACGGGCGAAGCGATTGATCCTCGCTGGAGTTTGGGATCATATTATCTCACATATAGTGGCCAAGGGAATGGCCAAAGAAATGTGGGAGGCTCTCTCCATGCTATAATAAGGTACTTTCGATCAATGGAAGATGTACTTAGAGGAGAAGATGAGATGCATAAGGATGCAAAAGGGGGAAGGCATAGATCCCTTCCCCACTAGGATTCAGGAGGTCTGAGACTAGTTGTCAGCTATTGGGGTAGCGCTTCAACCCACAGAGCTAGTGCAGCTAGCATCAACAGTGTCTCAGAGGAGTGCCAGGTATTCGTCCAAAGTATCTTGGGTAGAGATACCTTGCCAAGGTGGGATAGGATGTGGGTTGATCTACAACAAGAGTTGAGACAAGCTCTATTGAAGAGCTCCATTAGTGGCAACAACAACAAATCGAAGCAGGTGAGGGAGGAGGAGAATGTGGCCCTTACATTTAAGGGTCCCAGTCAAGGGCTGGGGGAGCAAAGGAAGCAAAAGAACGACCTGTCAAAGATCAACTGCTTCAGATGTGGTGAGAAGGACAAGGAGGAGAAGCAGGACCAACAAGCAGCCTCAACATAGATCGACAGGTTTTCCTCCAGGCTGGAGGAAGACTTTGCGATGTTTGCGGATATACCTCCAGGAGTGAGGTAGGGATATTTGGTGTTGTAGCCCCAGAGCGCTACAGATGGGCAGGATCCTTGAGGAGTCCACCTCATGGATCAATACCTTGCTATGGGGGCCCACAATATTCAGTAGCAGGATGGATCAGTGACAGTTGATGCAGTCAGATGGCAAATTGACAGTTGCAGAGACAAGTAGTAGTGAAATGTTGGGGATCGCAGTGTAGGGTTGGCAGTAGTGCAGTTGGCACAACGCAGATTTAGCAGCAGCGCAAATTCTTCAGTGATAGTGCAGATATTAGCAGCAATCAGAGACTCGGGTGATAGATGCATTATATTGATCACAGTTGATTTAGTATTTTGGATGCTTTTTAGTTGCAGCAAAAACAGATGAGAGGGAGTTGCAGTACAAATGTGTTGATTTTTGGTAGCATCGGATGTGCTCTAGCCTTGAAATTTGGAGGAGAGGCTAAAGCACATGAGATCTCCAAGACCCAGAAATCATTTTGAGAAATTCCATCCAGATGAGGAGCTATTAAAATAATTAATATTTGAAATGGGTTCCTAAGTCTAAACTTAGGAAAATAAAAATATTAATGGGTATTAATAGAGATAAGGATGAGAAGCTTCTAAGAGACGAGGATAAAGTCTGTTTTAATCTTAGTCATTGATTAGGGACTTAATCTCAACCGTTGATTCATCAACAGGAAAAGTGTAAAAGAAGACTTGAGGGTCATTTGGAGATACACCGACAAATACTCAATATCTCAAGGAAATTCGATTCTCGAGGAAGAGGAGATCAATTTTAGAGGGAGTTGCAGGGTGGAGGAAGAGGAGGGCTTCAACAACAGGCAATGATCGAGGAGGAGGTGATGCAGGGGCAGTGGAAGACAGCGTAGAAAGAGAGACATAGTCCTTAGGAGAGATGCAGGGCCTATGTAGGTTGACATAGAGGGACGCAGAGCCACTCAGAGCCACGCTGGGTCAATCAGAGTGACACAGGGGTGACACAAAAGTGGGAGTAAGGTCTCCAAAGTGTCAGATGGTCTCAGAGGGAAAGTCTCAGGTGTTTTCTTTCAGTTTCTCTGTAAAATCATTCCTTGTAAAAGCAATTGCTGCTGAAGATTAATAAAGCCCTCATCTGCTGCACCGGTTTTCCCGCATTGGGTTTTTCCGAGGACAATTGTCCAAAAATAACTGTGTCGATGTGATTGATTCTTGTGCATGTATTTTTTCTCTGGGTAATTGTGTGATAACTGCAGTAGAATTTATTTTAATATTTGTTGAAGGAATTTCATAAATAACTTATTGAGAATAATAAGTAGGTGAAATAAATCAGTTGCTGCAATGATAGAATTTTAGTTTAGAAATTCTCACATGGTATCAGAGCAGAGATCCGACAATAGGAAAGGTAAATCGATTATGGGTCAAGAGCATGATTCAGAGGCATCCACTCATGGGGACTCGTGCAGATTTTTAGAAGAATACACAAGGGACGAATATTTGATGTTAGCTTCCAGATTGGAAGAAGCTGCTTGCCTTGCAAGCTCTGCCTCCTCGGAGGTTTAGCATATAGACGGTGGAGCTTCCTGGCATATGACAAGAATTTGAGAATGTTTTTCAGATTATCAGGAAGAAAGAATGAATTTTCAGATCACCATGGGGAATAAGGAAAAGTGTACTCCAGTAGGAAGAGGTACTATAGTTTTTCAAACCGAAGCAGGAGAGCGACTTCGGGCAACCAATGTGCTGCATGTGCCGGGATTGGGGATGAACTTACTTTCCATATCTCAACTTCAAAACAAGGGCTATGACGTTTTCTTCATTAAGGAGAAAGTATATGTCAAACACCCAAGTTGGAAAAAGAAGGCTCAGATTGGAATCAGAAGTAATAGGTTGTACAAGTTACAGCTAGATGTTGGAATTTCTAAGTCTATTCGTTAGAAATTCTTCTTGTACTATTTGATTTATTTCTTCCTACTTGTTCAATTACTTAACAAGTTATTTACCATGTAAATACTGAAAATAAATACAAGTATAGTATCAACACATACAAATCATCAACTGAAAGAAACAAGCACACAAGTGACACTGTTGTTTTTGGACTAATGTCCCCGGAAAAACCCAATATGGGAAAACTAGTGCAGCTATCAGAGGGTTTTATTATTAAGCAGTTTCAGAATACAATCTGGGTGCCAAAAATGGCTCACCCAACAGAGAATTCCCTCGGCAGTAGCACCGCTCAGTCGAAGACAGATATCAGCGCCAATCTACCCCACGAAATCTCCTAGCATCAACCTCTAGGGTCGGTGTTAGCCTCTCTGGCCCAACGTAAACCTATTTGGCCCAGTGTCAGTCTCTCGAGGCTCTGTGTCAGCCTTTGGAGCCTCTGCGTCTCCCACGCTGGCCCTCCTCAGGCTCTGCATAGCTCCTGGCTGCCTCTCTGTGTGGCCTCTGGCTGCTCTTGCGTGGCCTCTAGCTGGCTCTACGTCAACCCTCTCCCGACTTCTGTGCTGATGCTCCCGGTACTATCTCTGCCTCTTTGCTACTATATTCACTGCCCCTCATCTGCAACCCTAATCACTCCTTCGATTTCCTCAGCAAGCCCTGCCCTAGAAAATCGAATTCTTGATCAACTCAGTGTGTCCTCCAACTGACCCTCAAGCCTCTTCTTATACTTTTCTCGTTGACAATTCAATGACCGAGATTAAATCTCTAATCAACGACTAAGATTAGATTTGGCTTGATCCATGACTTTTGGACCATTCTAACTCAATTTTATATTAATTCACCTTAATATTTTATTTTTCCTAAGTTTAGACTTAGGAACTCCATTAAAAGTATTCATTATTTTAATATCTTCCAAACTGGTTAGATTCTGCCCAAACCATTTCTGGGTCTTGGAGATCTCACGTGCTTTAGCCTCTTCACCAATTTTCGTGGCTAGAGCACATCCGATGCTACCCCAAATCAACACTCCCTCTTAGCGAGGACTGTGCTCTAGTCAATGTTACTTGGGAGCGGGAGTGGGAGCGGGGAGCGGGAGCGAAAACGGGAGCGGGAGCGACCATTTTCAGAAGCTCCCGGTTTGGGAGCGAATCCGGGAGCGATTTTTTAAAAATATATATATTTTTTATATTTTTTAATTTTTGATACATATATGTCAACAAAAACATGTAGAATGATGAAATAAACATAAAAAACATAAAAAAAAACATAAAATGATCATTGAACCATATCACATCAATCATCTAGAAATTATAATCGTCATCAACCATGTCCACAAGTTAGTAAAATACATATTACAACTGCAACATATTGAGTCTTATAAATCATGATTCATCAAATTCAATATTAAAGTTTCAACTTCAAGCTTTCAGAATTGAAAATTCAATAACATTTATCATCATTGATCACCAAAGTTGTACTTGTAAGCCAAGTTTAACCATTACAAGAAGTAATATCGAAGATATTTCTAAGTCCTAACTTCTAACTGTTAACATGATATGAAATGTTAAAAATTTATAAAATGAAACATGAATAATGAGATGAAATGAAACAACTTTAGTCTTTCACAAAGCATCATATTCATAATTCACAATCATTACCAATGAGTTATAATTGCCAAGGCCCAACTTCAAACTTCAAATTTTCATTGTCACAGTGATATAATGTTTACAAAAAATATCATAATGATATGAAAGAGTCAAGAGTCAAGAGTCAAGGACTCAAAACTCAACAGTTATGAAAACTAAAGTCTAATAGAAACTAAAAAAGACAAGTAACCTGTAAATCTACATGTGGCTCTTGCCACGAGAGTCTCCAGGAGTATAAGCAGGTCGTGGTGGTCTTCTAGGAGTCTCCCGCACAGACCGACGACCAGAACTAGAACCTCCACGCGAGGGTGTAGATGGAGGTGGCGACAACAAAGGAACAAGACTCGGACCTCGAGCACTGCTACTGGATGGTGGAGGTGGAGGTGGAGGTGGCATGGCTGCTGCTTCATTTTCATCCCTTACAAGTTCCTCTTCTAGTTCTTCAATATGTACAATGCCATCCTCCAAATTGTCATCCTCTGGATGATTGTCCCAAATTTTATATGTGGGATCCTCATTAGCCCGATCACAGTAATGACTCAACAACCTCAAGTTGTAGTGCACATAAACCAAGCTTTCTGCTCGGTTTTCATTGAGTCTGTTTCTTTTCACATTATGTATATAACTGTAGGTGCTCCAACACCTCTCTGCAGAAGAAGAATTTACAACCTGTGAAAGAACTTTTTTTGCCAATTTTGGCAAAAGTCCGTGGCCGCCATATGTTTCCCACCATGTGAGAGAATCAAATTTATCTTTGTCGTCCATTGCATGGAAGTTACCATACAAACCAGTGCCACTGAAGTATCTGCCTATTTCAAGGCGCACAGCTGCACATTCCTCCCTGTCAGGCACCAACTTTTCTAATGCTTCCAGATATCCTTTAGTTACCTCTTGATCTAAATGGGGTTTGGTCCTAACCCCACCCCCTGCTGCAGGTTGGCCCAACCAAGATGTAGAGTAGTATTTTGGCGTAAGGATATACGCCAAGCAATGTAGTGGAAGGTTAAGCCTATTCCACCGTTCACACACACAATCATGAATCAGTTTGTACAAGTTGGGATCTCTATTATGAACAATGTCTTTTATTTCCCCCAACATGGTATCCATTTGCTCATACACCTCGCCAATCACTGGTTTGTCTGTATCTGCAAACCGAATCATGTGATAAATTGGCTTGGTGAAATCCAATCCCTGCCTCACAGTTGTCCAAAACTGCCCATCAAGAGCGGCCTCCTCTACCATTTCAAAACCTGCCATGTCAGCTACATTTGTAGCCCTTTCCTTTAACACCTGCCAATGTGGACTTGATACCATGCTAGCTAATGCCTCTCTTACCTTCAAAAGGCGCCTGAAGGTGAGGTAATAGCTACCAAATCTAGTCCTCGCAATCTTCAGCAACTCCAATCTCGAGTGACTGCGGAAAAGGCCATGGGTATTGCTATGATTTGTAATAAATTTTATCATTTGTTTTCCTTTCTTGTACAAATTACCAATCCATTGGTATTGTTCATTTTTGTTTTTGACAATATCATGCAACAGAAGGTTCAATGTGTGAACCAAACATCCAGACCAAAATATGTTCGGGTATTTATCCTCAATAATTGCTCCTGCTGCCTTACAATTAGGAGCATTATCAGTGATGACTTGGATGACATTGTATGGGCCAATACGCTCAATTGTTTCAAGTAATGCTTCTGTAATGTTGATGGCGGTCTTGAACTTGTCTGAGTAATCATGTGCAGCTAGAAAGATGGGACCACTAACTGACACAACAAGAACACTTATCAATGGCTTACCTTTTACATTTGTCCATCCATCAGATACAATGGACACCCCATTGTCAGTCCAAGAACTTGTCATTTTATTCAAAGAATGTGATATTTTTGCTTTTTCATGATCAAGGCCAATAGTTCTTGCCTTGTCATACCCAGGGCTCTTGTATCCTTTAGGGGCATCATTTATGGCAGAAACCATTTCGTGCCAATAAGGTGAGCGTAGAACATTGAATGGTATCCCACATGCATAGAGAAACCTGTAAACTTTTGAATCCACATCATTCCTACACCCCTCATCAAGGAAATCTGATATGGTTCTACGCCTTAAAGATGATGACCCTGTGCCTCCATGTCCATATCCACTGCCTTAGGAGGATGCTGAAGGAGTTCTTTGTGATTGTGAGCTTGGTTCAAAGAAACCCCTTGATCTTTTTGTTCTGTATTGGGCATCCTCCTCTTCCTTTATGTATTTGGCTCTATCTGCTGTTGACATCGCTGCACAAGTTTTGATTCCTATTTGTTTCTCTCCATCCCATGGCCTTTTCCCGCAGAGGTGTCTTCTAGCACGGGTGTATGAACCTGTGTAATCAGTGTTGCAATGGGGGCAATGAAATTTAGTGGTTCCACCCCCTCTCCCTGTTTCAGCCCTGTGAACATATTTCCACAATGGAGTTTGGTCTTTAGTTTTTTGAGGGTCATGTTCACCCTCCTCCACCTCCTCCTCACTGGGGTTTTCACCCATTTGACTTTCTCCGGCTTCTTCATCCCCCTCTTCAGTTTGGGGCCCCCTCCGTTTCCTACTCTCCAGCACCATAATAACCATAAAAGGGACCAGGAAGAGGAAAATGCCAATAAATATCGCCAGGTCCATGGTGTTTGATGTTTGTAGGGTTTTGATTCTTGAATCTGCAAATTAATTTAATTTATTGGGATTAATTAATTTAATTTATTAATTTAATTTAAATACATGATCTTTAAACAGTTAAACTCAAACAACTAAATTAACTACCTAACCAGCTAAACTAACTAGATTACTAAGTTACTTACATCTGCAGGTTTGCTCCTCGCTCCTTGGCACTTGCTCCTCGCTCCTCAGCACTTGCTCTTCGCTCCTTTGCTCTTGCTCCAGCTCCAAACCTTGCTCAATGAAGTTATAATGAATGTTTTTTGGCCCATTGGGCTTATAAAAAAAAAAAGTTCTAAATTTTTTTATTTTTTCGGGTCCGGCGGATTTTTTTTCCGCCGAACCGCTCCCGGCCCGGCTCGAATCGCTCCTGGAGCGCGATCGCTCCCTAACAGACCAGGGAGCGCAAATTTTTTTAAGGGAGCGTGCTCCCAAAAATCCCACCCGGAGCGTGCTCCCAAAATCGCTCCCGCCCGAGCTGCTCCCAAAAATCGCTCCCGTCCGGGAGCGATTTTGGGAGCAGCTCGGGCGGGAGCGATTTTGGGAGCGCGCTCCCGAGCTGCTCCCACCCGGAGCGTGCTCCCGAGATGCTCCCACCCTGAGCGTGCTTCGGGAGCGGGTTCGAAGGGGGGGGGGGCGCTCCCTCGCAACATGGGCTCTAGTAATACTCCTCACTGAGTATCACCTGATCATCCGACATTGGTCCCTGTGTTGATGCTAGGCCTGCTGCCCAACATCCTCTGCACTGCTGCATCATGTGCTGCTACCTCGAGGTATAATCCAAGAGGTGGGTACCTTGAGGATCCTACCCCTCATCACTTGTAGTCCATCTGACTACAGCTCGATGCCTCCCCACCTCTTCTCTCGAGGTGCATGAGCACTCATGGCTCAGTCATCATCAATCTCCACTTCCTTCTCTGCCTTAGTCGACACAACCTTGGTTCGCATAGTGACCCAGTTCCCCACAATGGAAGCACTTGACCTTGGAGAGGTCCTTCCTCTTTCTTTTCTCCTGCTTTTCCACAGATGCGAGCGCCGCATCTTCTTCCTCCTCCTTCTTGATTCTGACCCCTTTTCCGCTACTCCCTACCTTGGACACCCGTCTGATCTCTTCTTGACGAAGAGCCGCCCACAGTTCCTCCCAATCTGGAAGGCTCGTCCTGCCCAGTATGCTCTAGACAAATACCTGCCAATCCTCTGAGACTGCGTTCAATGTGGTTCTCACCATTAGTTCTGTTGATTTGGGGTAGCATCGGATGTGCTCTAGCCATGAATATTGTTGGAGAGGCTAAAGCACATGAGATCTCCAAGGCCCAGAAATGGTTTGGACAGATTGTACCCTGTTTGGTAGATATTAAAATAATTAATATTTTTAATGGAGTTCCTAAGTCTAAATTTAGGAAAAATAAAATATTAATGGGTATTAATATAAAACTGGGTTAGAAGGTTCCAAAAGTCATGGATCAAGCCAAATCTAATCTTAGTCGTTGATTAGAGATTTAATCTCGATTGTTGAAGGACCAACGAGAAAAGTATAAGAAGAGGCTTGAGCGTTAGTTGGAGAATACACTAGAGTGATCAGTCATTCATTTTGCTAGAGCGGGGTTGCTAAGCAAAGTTGAATTAGTGATCAACAGCGAAGGGCAGTGAGTATGAGGTAGAGAGGCAGAGACAATACTGAAAGACCAACGTAGAAGCATAGAGAGCAGGAGTAGCAGCCAGTCTAGGCTATGTAGAGCCAAGCAGAGACAACACAGAGGCCAGAGGGACTGCGTCATCCATGCAAAGGCTGTTGGAGTGATGCAGAGGGTCCCAGAGGCTGCACAGTGCCTCAGAGGGTTGACGCAGAGGGTCCTGGGGTTGACGTAGGTCAGTAGAAGGCTGACACAGAGGCCAGAAGGGCCAGCGCTGAGCTTTAGTTGTGTCGGAGAGGGTTTCGTGGGACAGGTTTTCTGAATACCTATTTCCGGATATAGAGGTATTGCTGCCATGTATTTTTCTTTGTTGGGTGAGCCGGTTAGGCACCCAGTTGTACTCAGATAGACTGCATAATAATATAACCCTTTGAATAGCTGCATCGGTTTTCTCGCATTGGGTTTTTCCGGGGACATTTGTCCAAAAATAACGGTGTCACTTGTGTGCTTGTTTTCTTTCAGTTGATGATCTGTAGATGTTGTGACTGTATTGTGTTTATTTCGGTATTTAAATGTATTAAATAACTTGTTCGAATTTAAACAAGTAGAAGAAATAAACCAACAGAATACAGATTAATTTTCTAATGGATAGACTTAGAAAATTCAACATGGTATCAGAGCGTGGTTGCAGATCATAGGAAAACTGAAGGCATCAGCTTAGCAGAGCATTTGCAATAGATTCAGCTGTCTCGAGTGACAAAGTTGATCCTTGCAGAAAGCAATAGAGGAAGGAGTGACGCAGAGGGACTCCGTCATCAGTCTGGATCAGAAAAAGGCAGCGCAGAGGCTGAGGAGGGCAGAAACAGGCTCACGTAGAGCCACGCAGAGGCCAGGTGGGCTGACGCAGTTTGCTGTGGGAGTTGTTTTGCCGGTGCCGAGATTGCACAGAGCCAAGAGGCTCAATCCTTTAGTTGTTGGGGCATAGGAGACTGTGGGTAGTTTGTGGAGCGAAGCTGGTGGGGTAGGGCAAGACCAAGGTGGAGGGAGTTGCTGCCAAGGCAGATTTCTAGCCAGGGAATCTGGATCAGTGTTGTAGTTGCATAGAGGATTCGAGTGGGGCAACTTGATGTTGGCAGAAGGATTTCTAGGAGGGAAATCGGGACTCAGAGGGAGTCTAGAAGAGAATTTCCAGACGAGAAGTAGAGAGACTCGGAGGAGTCGAATCGATAACTTCCAAACGGAAAGTAAAGAGACTTAGCAGGAGTCGAACCGAGAACTTCTAGGCGGGAAGTAGAGAGACTCGGAGGAGTCAACAGAGAAGAGCAGAGAGAAGGCCATGAATGGGCTGAGAGATCAGGATAGGCTGGACGGAGCGTCCAACTTTGTGGTCTGGAAGGCCAGGATCTTGTCCATTCTAGACAAACATCACATCAAGGGCTTCGCCTTGAGAACTATGGCTATCCTAGTTGACCCGGTAGCAAATGATAGGTATGAGAAGGCAATGGCAAAGGAAAAGTGCATCATCCTTAATGGGGTCAAGGATCATGTGGTACCACATATTGCCGAGAAGGAAACGACAAAGGAGATGTGGGACACTTTGAAGACATTGTACCAACATACTTTCGTGCAGAGGAAGATGCTCCTCGAGAATCAGCTAAGGTCATACTAGATGCTGAAGGGAGATTAGATGCATGTCTTCCTCGTTCGGTTGAAGGAGATCCGTGACCAGCTAACTTCCATAGGGGCCACGCCGATTTAGGAGTTGATGGTAACGACCGCACTTAACGCAATCTCCAAGGATTGGGAGACATTTGTCCAGAGCATACTAGGCAGGACCAGTCTTCCAGATTGGGAAAAACTGTGAGCGGTTCTTCGTCAAGAAGAGATCAGACGGCTGGCCAAGGCAGGGAGTAGCAGTAACGGGGTCAGGATCAAGAAGGAAGAGGAAGAGGATGCGGCTCTAGCATTTGCAGGAAAGAAGGAGAAGAGGAAGAAGGACCTCTCCAAGGTCAAGTGCTTCCATTGTGGAGAACCGGGTCACTATGCGAACCAGTGTCAAAGGAAGAAGAGTAAGGGAGAGGCTTCTGACTCGAAGGTAGTGCCAGCGAGGCCAGAGAAAGAAGTCGAGGAGGATGACGATTGTGCCATGAGTGCTCATGTGCCACTTGAGAAGAAATGAGAAGACATCAAGTTGTAGTCAGGAGGACTATAGGCGATGAGGGGCAGGATCCTTGAGGTACCCAACCTCTTGGATTATACCTTGCTACGGGAGCCCCGAAGAGGAGTAGCAGGACTGGCGGATGTGGGTAGAGACGGATGCGGATGAAGTGATAGAGAGTGCTACAGTGCAGGGTCCCTAGGTAGCGCGAGGCTAGCAGGATGCAACAATGCGAGAGGCATAGAGAGTGTTTCCCTAGTGCAGGATGGCACAGAAGGATTACAACAGTGTGAGATGCAGAGAGTTGTTGCAACAGCGCAGAAGTTAGTAGAGGGAGCACTTGTTAGTGGCAGAGGGAGCTTCAGCATCAGGAGTGTTTCTAGCCTGACAAGGATGCCAGAAGTTGGGTGGATTAGTTACTTCTCAGTAATTGAGTTGCAGTGCAGTAGCAATTAGTAGTAGCACAATGCAGCGTGATGAGAGGGGATGCAGTGCAGATGCAGTGTTGGGAGGATGGACTAGCAACAACACGAATGCAGAGGGAGTTGCCGTACTGATGCAACAGTGGCAGTGGCAGGGCCATGGGCAACAGTACAGGATGTAGCAGTGTAGAGGATGTTGGGCGGGGAGGCCTAGCATCAGAGAAGGTACTGGTGCCAGATAATTAGAGTAATGCTCAGTGAGGAGTATTACTAGAGCATAGTCCTCGCTAAGAGGGAGTGTTGATTTGGGGTAGCATCGGACGTGATCTAGCCATGAAAATTGGTGGAGAGACTAAAGCACATGAGATCTCCATGATGCAGAAATGGTTTGGACAGATTGTACCTGATTTGGGAGATATTAAAATAATTAATATTTTTAATGGAGTTCCTAAGTCTAAACTTAGGAAAAATAAAATATTAATGGGTATTAATATAAAACTGGGTTAGAAGGTTCCAAAAGTCATGGATCAAGCCAAATCTAATCTTAGTCATTGATTAGAGATTTAATCTCGATCGTTGAAGGACCAACGAGAAAAGTGTAAGAAGAGGCTAGAGGGTCAGTGGGAGAATACACCAGAGTGATTAGTCATTCATTTTGCTAGAGCGGGGTTGCTAAGAAAAGTTGAATCAGTGATCAGTAGCGAGGAGCAGTGAGTACGAGGTAGAGAGGCAGAGACAATACTGAGAGACTAGCGCAGAAGCATAGAGAGCGGGAGCAATAGCCAGTCCAGGCTTCGCAGAGCCTATTAAAGACAACGCAGAGGCCAAAGGGATTGTGTCATCCACGCAGAGGTTGCTGGAGTGATGCAGAGGGCCCCAGAGGCTACGCAGTGCCTCAAAGCGCTGACGCAGAGGGTCTTGGGGTTGACGCAGGTCAGCAGAAGGCTGACGCAGAGGCCAGAAGGGCCAGCGCTGAGCTTTAGTTGTGCCAGAGAGGGTTTCGTGGAATAGGTTTTTTGAATACCTGTTTCTGGATATAAAGGTATTGTTGTCGTGTATTTTTCTTTGTCGGGTGAGCCGGTTAGGCACCCAGTTGTACTCAGATAGACCACATAATAATATAACCCTCTGAATAGATGCACCGATTTTCCCGCATTGGGTTTTTCTGGGGGCATTTGTCCAAAAATAACGGTGTCACTTGTGTGCTTGTTTTCTTTCAGTTGATGATCTTAGATGTTGTGACTATATAGTGTTTATTTTGGTATTTAAATGTATTAAATAACTTGTTCAAATTTAAACAAGTAGAAGAAATAAACTAGCAGAATACAGATTAATTTTCTAACGGATAGACTTAAAAAATTCAATAAGTTGCTGATCTGGTGTGGCCCCTATGGAAGTTAGCTGATCACGGATGTCCTTCAATCCACCGAGGAAGGCATCTATCTGCTCTCCCTTCTAAATCTGATATGACCGCAGTTGGTTTTCAAGGAACATCCTCATCTGCACAAAAGTATGCTGGTACAACTTCTTCAAGGCCTCCCACATTTCAGTTGCCGTCTCCTTCTTGGAAATGTGTGGCACCACATGGTCCTTGACACCATCAAGGATGATGCATTTTGCCCTGATCATTGCCTCCTTGTACTTGTCATTTTCAGCTGGGTCAACCGAGATCGCTATCGTTTTCAAGGCGAAGTGTTTGATGCGATACCTGTCTAGAATGGACAAGATCCTGGCCTTCCAGAACACGAAGTTTGAAACTCTGTCCAGTGTATCCTGATCTCTTAGCCCATTCACTGCCATTTCGTTGCTCCTCTTTCGACTCTTTCAAGTCTCTCTATTTCTCGTTTGGAAGTTCTTGGTTAGACTCCCTCTGAGCCTCGATTTCCCTTCTGGAAATCCCTCTGCCAATCCTCGGTGGCAACTCCCTCCTCCTTGGTCTTGCCCTGTTAGGTACTGTTCTGACCACAGTTCCCGACCAGCTTCGCTCCACAACTTATCCACAGCCTCCTATGCCCTAGCAGTCTGAAGGTTAGAGCCTTTAGGCTCTGCGCAATCCCGACACTAGCATAATCGACACCTCTTGGCCACAGCGTCGATCCTTCCTGGCTGAGAAAGATGACTCGGCACTGCATAGGTCAGGTTTGCTCCTCTCTGCCTCAGCGTTGATCCTCCTCCTGGCTCGAACTGATGACGCAAGCTCTCTGCGTCACCCCTTTCTTGTTGCTTTTTGCTAGGAACAACTTTTGTCACTCAGGACAACTGTTTTCGCTGTTGCTGCTCTGCTTGGCTGATGCCTTCAATTATCCTGTGATCTGCAATGACGCTTTGATACCATGTTGGAATTTCTAAGTCTATCCGTTAGAAATTCTTTTTGTACTATCTGATTGATTTCTTCCTACTCGTTCAGTTACTTAACAAGTTATTTACCATGTAAACACTGAAAATAAATACAAGTATAGTATCAACACATACAGATCATCAACTGAAAGAAACAAGCACACAAGTGATACCATTGTTTTTGGACTAATGTCCCTGGAAAAACCCAATGCAGGAAAACCGGTGCAGCTATCAGAGGGTTTTATTATTAAGCAGTTTCAAAATACAATCTAGGTGCCAGAAATGGCTCACCCAACAAAGAATGCCCTCGGCAGTAGTACTTCTCAGTCAGATTCAGATATCAGCTCCAATCTACCCATGAAATCTCCCAGCGTCAGCCTCTAGGGTCTGCGTGAGCCTCTCTGGCCCAACGTCAACCTATTTGGCCCAGTGTTAGCCTCTCGGGGCTCTGCGTCAGCCTTTGGAGCCTCTGCATCTCCCACACTGGCCCTCCTCAGGCTCTGCGTGTAGAAATTCCCATTGTAGATCACTTGATAATGCAATATACTAAAGCAAAATACTTGATCTACTTCTACAAACAAACTTGCGGAAGCTTAATCAATTTTGAGCAAGATCAAATAGAACACATATAACAGAGAATGAGAAATCAATCACACATGAACATAGAAGAATACTTTGGGGAAAGCCTCAGCGAAAAACCCCGCTATCTGTATTATAATACAAATGGAAATATCTCCGGATTACACAAAGCTTTATCTCACAAGCTATCCAGTGCTTAGTACAATCCCTCAATGTTTCTCATAGACTGACTAGACACAACATATGCCTTCCCTCAATCCTCCAAGCCTCCTATTTCCTTGCGTAGTTTCTCTTGGGTTCTCTGGCTGCCACTTGTGTGAATTCACCTCTCGCACAACTCACCAAACTCAGAAGTAACTGCGCAATCTCTAAGGAATGAATTCCTTCTGCATGCAAGAGATATCCTCAATGGAATATTCCTGCAACTGATAGTACACTGTCCCATCATTTGATCTCAACTGGGTCTTTGACTGAACTGACATGCATGAGTTATTTATGAGAGAATATTCAGTTATCTGAAGTATAGTAGTTACATGCATGCATGCATTAACTAACTGAACTCACAATCAGTTCCACAAACTGTTGGAACTAATCTATCTGGACTTAACTTAGTTAACTGAGCTAACTAATTACAACTCAAAGTACAACTCATCTTGATCACTTTAATTAAGGGATAACTTCCTCAATCAAAGGGAAAGTTGTTGCATGTCTTCACATAGACTTCATGTTTGATTTTCTCCAACTAATTAACTCAAGATGAATTAATTAATTATTTTTCAAACAGCTGCTAAGATCAAATTCGAATTTTAATTCTCAATTTTAGTTCAGGGACTAACTAAAATTGGAATGTATCCTGAAATTCTATTTATAGCAATGTTATATTTAGCATTTCTTGTTGCTATTTTCAACACTCCCTCTCAACAAGAAAGGGATTATCTGTCACCCCAATCTTGTCTCTGTGGAACTTGAATTTGCATTTTGACAATGCCTTAGTCAAAATATCTGCATCCTGCTCCTCGGTCGAAACATACAGCAACAACATGATCCTCTTCACCACACAGTCTCGAAGATGATGATACCAGATATCGATGTGCTTGGACCTGTCATGAAATACTGGATTCTCAGAGAGTTTGATACAACTCTGATTATCGCAATAGATCATAGTTGGATCCATCCTCTGACCAAACAATCCAACTAGAATTTTCCGCATCCAAATGGCCTCACATGCTGCCTGACTGGCAGCCATGTATTCAGCCTCTGCTGAGCTAAGTGCAACTGACCTCTGTTTCCTGCTATACCAAGAAACTGCAGCTGAACCAAGGTTGAAAATTCCTCCTAAAGTGCTCTTCTGGTCTGATGGACTCCCTGCCCAATCTGCATCTGTGAAGCCCTGAAGCTTCACTCCCTCTATCCATCTGTACCATAATCGATACTAAGATGTGCCTCTGAGGTATTTCAGCGCATGCTTCGCTGCCTTCCAAAACAACTTGGTAGGCTGAACCATAGCTTGAATCAATTGGTTCACCGCAAAGCACAAATCTGGTCGTGTGTTCACTAGATACATCAATGAACCCGCAAGTTGCCGATAACTAGTGGCAGCTACTACCTCACCTGAAGTAGCATCCTCCTTCCTCCAGTTACTTGCTAGAGGAGTCTGCATGGGCTTGCACTTCTCCATGTGGAATCTCCTGAGTATCTCATTGGCATACTTTCCTTGAGACACAAACACTTCCCCATCCTTCTGCCACACTTCCATGCCTAGAAAGTAGTGCATAAGACCCATGTCTTTCATCTCGAACTCTCTTGCAAGGTCCTCCTTGCAAGACTGGATCAACTGATCATCACCTGTCAATATCAGATCATCAACATAAAGAACAATGATCAATGGCTTACCTTCTACCATGATGTGGTAAAGGTTCGCATCTGCTTCACTCTTTGTGAAGCCCAACCCGGTGAAATAGTTGTCGATCCTGGTGTACCAAGCACGAGGTGCTTGCTTTAGCCCGTACAAAGCTCTCTTGAGTCGGCACACATGCGACTCACGATCGAAGGTCTCAAAACCTTCCAGCTGCTCTATGTACACCTCTTCCTCAATCTTGCCATTGAGGAATGCAGTCTTCACATCCATCTGATGGATCTTCCAACCCATCTGTGCTAATAGTGCCAACATCAATCTGATAGATGAGTACCTTGCTACAGGAGCAAAAGTCTTATCGTAGTCGATCCCCTCGACCTGGGAGAAACCATGGGCAACAAACCTTGCCTTATGTTTCTCAACACTCCCATTAGCTGCTTGCTTTACCTTGTAAAGCCATCGGGAACTCACTATAGACTTGTCCTTTGGTCTTGGGACAACATCCCAAACACTGTTCCGAACGATGGAGTCGTACTCCTCCACCATAGCATCAACCCAGACTAGTTGCTGCACTGCTTCCTCAAAGGAAGATGATTTGGTCTCTACACACTCCCAACCAGGGCCATGTAACTAGCGTACTGCTCGGGTGATCTCCTCTGTCTGTGCTGAGAGGATGGCTGTCCCACATTCTCTCTCGCATCCATCACCAATCTGTCAGCTTCCCTTGAGTGTTTCTGCCCATCTATGGAAGACTCTGCATGAGTGGATGTCTCCACTCCTGGATCCTCTGCATGCGGCTGCTCCGCATCAGTCTGAAGCTCCTCCTCCTTAGGAACCAAAAGTTCCTCCTCTACATGCAACTTGAACTCCCTCTCAAGGGACACTCGCATGGCTTTCTGCTCATCAAACTTCAAATCTCTGCGTACCACTGTCCTCTGATTGGTAGGCAAGAACACCCGATAGTTGTGGGGTGTATCAGTGTACCCCACAAGTATCCCCAACTCAGTTGTTGGCTTTAGCTTCTTCCGGGCATCTTTGGTCACATGGCAATAAACCGATGATCCAAAGATCCTAAAGTGACTCACATTTGGTCTCTTCCCGGAAAAGGCCTCCACTGGTGTCTTCATCCCCAGTATACGATGTGGGCTTCTATTCTGCAAGTATACTGTTGTATTGCATGCCTCAGCCCACAAATGAAGTGGTAGGCTTTGGTCATGCAGCATCACCCGAGCTGCTCCCACAATCGATCTGTTCTTCCTTTCGGCCACCCCATTCTGCTGTGGGTTATGGGGTGCTGTCAACTCCCGTTTAATTCCTTCTACTGCACAGAAGTCCTTAAACTGTTGGGAGACATACTCTCCACCATTGTCGCTTTGCAAGGCCCTTATTTTCTTTCCAGATTCTTTCTCAACCAAGGCTTTGAACTCAAAAAACCTTGAGAAGGTTTGATCCTTCTTCTGCATGAAGTAGATCCACCATCTACGAGAAAAAGCATCAATAAAAATAACATAGTACCTTTGTTTAGCGGTGGAGACTATAGAGAATGGTCCACACACATCTGTATGAACTCGCTCCAAGATTGCTCTAGCTCTACTGTCTCAATCCTGAAAGGAAGATTTTGCATACTTACCCAAGGTGCAACCTTTGCATGTATCCAGTTGCTCCAGTTTGTCCTTGGTAAGTCGGGTAGAAATCTGTTGCATGATCTTCAAGGCCCCATGGTGCAAGTGGCCCAATCTTCTATGCCATAGCTCGCCAATATCTTGGCTCTGCACCAACTCAGCGTTGGAACTCAATGTAGCATAGTCGTCTACCTCTAGCTTGTAGAGATTTTTTACTCGAATCCCAATCCTCTTGGTCTGTCCAGTGCCGATATGCCTCAAGAATGCCTTTCCTTTGCTAAAGACTACATCATAGCCTTTGTCTTCCAACATAGCGACGGACACAAGATTCTTCTTCAGACCAGGCACATACTTTACATTAGTCAGGGTGAGAGGAGCTCCATGCTCTCTCTGAAACACAACCGTACCTTCTCCTGAAACACGGTACTTTCCATCATCGCCCATCTCGATGCGCATCTGGAGGTCCTCCTCCAAGGCACTGAATAGATTCTTGTCGCCGGTCATGTGGAATGAGGCTCCACTGTACAGGTCCCAAACACATCCCACCATTAATGAAATCGTGCATGCGATGAGGGTGAAATCCAATTCAAACTGTGAGGCCAGTGCCTCACCATCTGATCCCTTCGAGGATCCCTTCTTGGATTTCTTCTATGGACAATTCGTAGCATAATGGCCCACCTCATGACAATGAAAGCATCGCACTTTCGATTTGTCAATCTTCTTCCCACCATGGGAAGAACTCGATTTGGAATGGGACGCCTTCCTTTCCTCGCCTTATTCGCTAAGGCTAGATTTTCTTCATCATCTTGCTTTGATGAAGATCTGTCTCTGGTGCTTCTCCTTATCTCCTCTTGCATCAGATCCAACCAAAGTTGTTCCCAATTTGGTAGTTTCTCTCTTCCATTTACTAAGTCTTGGTAGTTATGCCAGCTCTTAGGAAGACCGAAGAGAGCAAGACTCACCATGTCATCATCGGTTGTCATGATCCCTACACTTCCAAGCTCATCCCTGCAGGTGGTGAGCTTGTTTAGATATGTAGAGATCGCGTTGCCCTTTTCACACTTGATTTTCCGAAGCTTGTCTTTCAGCGCCAGCTTCCTCTGATCACTGCTATTCTGATATAGATCCTTCAATGTTTTCCGCATTGAAAATGGTGTCTCCTTCCCATGGAGCTCGAGACAATGTGGTCTCGAACTCCCTCCAAAAGGATTCTCCTCGCTCTAGCCACACATTTCTTCCATTCTGCCAATTCTTGGGCATTAGCAACTGCTGGCTTGGGGACTTCTTGATCAATGAAGTCCTTCAAACCGTTGTCCTCTAATACCACTTCCATGCGATCCTTCCAGGCTATATAATTCGAGCTACCATCAAGGGCATACTCGAGTCTCAAACCGTTGAACGCCATTGGTGAAATTTGAGATGTGATAAGAATTCGAATTCTATAATCAGGAACTTCAAACTTTGAACTTCTCCCTTCTTTGTATATTGTTCTTCGCTTTGATCACCTTTGCTCCGATACCATGTAGAAATTCCCACTGTAGATCACCTGATAATGCAATATACTAAAGCAAAATACTTGATCTACTTCTACAAACAAACTTGCGGAAGCTTAATCGATTTTGAGTAAGATCAAATAGAACACATATAACAGAGAATGAGAAATCAATCACACATGAACACAGAAGATTACTCTAGGGAAAGCCTCAGCTAAAACCCCGCTATCTGTATTATCATGCAAGTGGAAATATCTCCCTATTATACAAAGCTTTAGCTCACAAGCTATCTAGCTCTCAGTACAATCCCTCAATGCTGCTCATAGACTGAATAGACACAACATATGCCTTCCCTCAATCCTCCAAGCCTCCTATTTCCTTGCGCATTTTCTCCTGGGTCCTTTGGCTGCCACCTGTGTGAATTCACCTCTCACACAACTCACCAAACTTAGAAGTAACTCGCAATCTCCAAGGAATGAATTCCTTCTGCATGCAAGAGATATCCTCAATGGAATATTCTTGCAACTGATAGTACACTGTCCCATCATCTGATTTCAACTGGGTCTTTGACTGAACTTACATGCATGAGTTATTTATGAGAGAATATTCAGTTATCTGAAGTACAGTAGTTACATGCATGCATGCATTAACTAACTGAATTCACAATTAGTTCCACAAACTGTTGGAACTAATCTAACTGGACTTAACTCAGTTAACTAACTTAACTCAATTAACTGAGCTAACTAATTACAACTCAAAGTACAACTCATCCTGATCACTTTAATTAAGGGATAACTTCCTCAATCAAAGGGAAAACTGTTGCATGTCTTCACATAGACTTCATGTTTGATTTTCTCCAACTAATTAACTCAAGATGAATTAATTAATTACTTTTCAAATAGCTGCTAAGATCAAATTCGAATTTTAATTCTCAATTTTAGTTCAGGGACTAAAATTGGAATGTATCCCGAAATGCTATTTATAGCAATGTTATTTTTAGCACTTCTATATTTAGCATTTCTTGTTGCTATTTTCAACACTGGCAGCTCCTGGCTACCTCTCTACGTGGCCTTTGGCTGCCTCTGTGTGGCCTCTAGCTGGCTTTGCGTCAACCCTCTCTCGGCTTCTGCGTTGATGCTCCTAGTACTATCTCTGCCTCTCTGCTACTGTATTCACTACCCCTCAGCTGCAACTCTGATCACTCCTTCGATTTCCTCAGCAAGCCCTGCCCCTGAAAATCGAATTCTTGATCAACTCGATGTGTCCTCCAATTGACCCTCAAGCCTTTTCTTATACTTTTCTCGTTGACAATTCAATGGCTGAGATTAAATCTCTAATCAACGGCTAAGATTAAATTTGGCTTGATCCATGACTTTTGGACCATTCTAACTTAGTTTTATATTAATTCACATTAATATTTTATTTTTCCTAAGTTTAGACTTAGGAACTCCATTAAAAATAGTAATTATTTTAATATCTCCCAAATTGGTTAGATTATGCCCAAACCATTTCTGGGTCTTGGAGATCTCATGTGTTATAGCCTCTCCACCAAATTTCATGGCTAGAGCACATCAGATGCTACCCCAAATCAACACTAGAATCACCAATGGCACTAATAACCAGTAATGGAGAAAATACTTGAATGAGCTATGGCACAAGAGGATGGGACAGTTACACCATGGGGCTCTAAGAATCCTCAGGAAAACAATATCAGGAGTTCTAGAACTAAGCACTGAACGGGATGATGTATACAGAGGGTGCGCTTTGGGCAAGTATGCCAAAGCTGCGTTTTCCAGAAGTAACAATAGGGCGAAGAGTGTGCTAGGATTGATACATTCATACATCTGCGGACCGATGTCCACAAAAGATCTTAGTGGTGCTGAGTACTTAGTCACCTTCAACGATGACCATTCCAAGAAGACTTGGATCTACTTTTTGAAAAACAAGGATGAGGTTTTCGGTCATTTCAAAGAGTTCAAGGCTCTAGTGGAGAATCTGACAGGAGAGAAGATAAAAATGTTGTGCTCAGACAATGGTGGAGAGTATGTTGACAAGGACTTCACCCATTTTTGCACTAAGGAAGGCATCAGAAGAGAGTGGACAACTCCCTACAATCCAGAGCAGAATGGAGTAGCAGAAAGGAAAAACAAGACTATTGTGGAAGTAGCTAGGGCAATGCTGTATGATCAGGATATGCCTAAATTCCTGTGGGCAGAAGCATGCAGCACGATAGTTTATGTCCAGAACAGGACTCCTCACAGGGCATTGGGCAAAATCACTCTGAAGAAGGTCTTCACTGGGAAGACACCTGAAGTCAATCATTTCAGGATATTTGGGAGTTTAGCATATTGTCATATACCCGAAGAGAAGAGAAAGAAATTAGATCAAACTGCTGAGAAAGGATATCTTGTGGGATATAGCGAGAATGCTAAGGCATATAGAGTCTATCTTCCAGGGAGTAGGAAGGTAGTATCTCGGCGGGATGTAAAGTTCATGGAGGATAGAGCTTTCAGAAAATTCCGAGATATGCCTTCCGAGGAGCTGTCGAAAGACGAGCCGTTGATCAGACCACTTCAACCAGCGGAAACTGGTACCAGAAATCCTACTGAAGACGAGGCTTTAGAACAGGAGGAATCTCAAGAAGAAGAGGAGTTGATAGATGTACCTACTACTAGTGGAAGAACGAGCCGGGAACTTCGACAGATTCTATGGGATGCAGAAGACTTCATTGGTGCACCCAGGAATAGTAAGAGGGAGCGAAGAAACCCAGACATATACTAGGCCTTAGTAGCTCAGGTTGGGGAATCTTCTAGTTTTTGAGAGGCCATTCAGCATCAAGTATGGGTAGATGTTATGGTGGAGGAATACAACTCTATAATGGTCAATTATGTCTGGGAAGTGGTACCTAGGCCTCAGGACAGATCAATGGTAGGTTCGAGATGGATCTACAAGGTCAAATATGTTGTAGATGGCAGTGTGGAGAAATACAAAACCAGGTTCGTGGCTAAAGGGTATGCTCAGAAGGAAGGGATAGACTACGAAGAAACCTTCGCCCCAGTAGCCAAGTATACTTCTATTAGGACCATGATATCTCTCGCAGCACAGATGGGGTGGGAGATCCATCAGATGGATGTCAAGACAACATTCTTGAACGGGGTAATAGAAGAGGAAATATACATCGAACAACCAGAGGGTTTTGAGACACATGAGAAGGAATCTCATGTTTGCAGATTAAAGAAAGCCTTGTATGGGCTAAAACAGGCACCCAGGGCATCGTATGGTCGAATTGATGGCTACTTGCAGAAGATGGGGTTTGTCAAGAGTGACGCAGACCCTAATCTCTACTATCTGGTTGTAGAAAATGAGCCTCTAATCCTAGTGTTATATGTGCATGATCTCTTCCTGACAGGATCATCCAAGCTCATCAAAGATTGCAAGAAGAACCTAGCCACAAAATTAGACATGAAGGATTTGGGACAGATGCATTATTTTCTAGGTTGGAAGTTTGACAACAGAAGGATGAGATCTTCTTGGGACAAGAGAATATGCTACAGAAACCTTGAAGAGATTCAGGATACAGGATTGTAGACTTATGGCTACTCCAATGATCACAAACAAGAAGAAGATTGATGCATCAGAAGATAAAGATGTTGATCCCACCTTGTACAGGCAGCTCATAGGGTCCCTGATGTATCTGGTCAATACCAGGCCAAACATTTGTTACGCTGTCAACACCCTCAGTCAGTTCATGGTAGAACCTAAGAGGGTGCATTGGGTAGCAGCCAAACATGTTCTCATGTTTATACAAGGAACAATTGAGCATGGACTATTGTACACTAGAGGCAATGACATCAGGCTGAGTGGGTTCACTGACGCAGATTGGGTTGCAACTTCAGTAGATCGGAAAAGTACAACTGGTACTGTTTCAACATTGGATCGGGAAAGACCTCCTGGTGTAGTAGGAAATAAAAATCTGCGGCTCTGAGCTCAACTAAAGCAGAATATATGGCAGCTAGCACAACCTCGTGCGAAGCCATATAACTTAAGAAATTGCTTGTGAATCTATTGAGGAGAAGGATGGAAGCGGCTAGGATCATGTGTGAAAATCAGAGTTGCATCAAGCTCTCTGAGAATCCAGTATTTCATGATCGGTCGAAGCACATTGATATCAAGTGTCACTTTGTCAGAGACTGTGTCCAATGAGGGGCAGTACAATTGAGGTACACTCCTATAGGAGAACAAGTGGTAGACATCCTCACCAAGGCTCTAGGAAGAACAATTTTTTTTCATTTTAGGGAGAAGATGGGGATGGTAAAGAATCCATTTCAATAATGGATAAGTATCAGAAGTTGCAGTGCAGCAGTTAGCAATGGTAGTGCTATGGGCAACGTGATGCAGCAGGTTGAGAGGGAGCTGCAGTAGAGGAGCAACAGTGACAGTGGCAGTGTCATGGGCAGCAGTACAGGAAGCAGCAGTGCAGGGGATGTGAGGCAGTAAGCCAAGCATCAACACAAGTACTGATGCGAAAGATCAATGTGATGTTTCTATAGTGAAACATTGCTAGAGCACATTCCTCGCTAAGAGGGAGTGTTGATTTTTGGTAGCATCGGATGTGCTCTAGCCTTGAAATTTGGAGGAGAGGCTAAGGCACATGAGATCTCTAAGACCCAGAAATCGTTTTGAGAAATTCCATCCGGATGAGGAGTTATTAAAATAATTAATATTTTTAATGGGTTCATAAGTCTAAACTTAGGAAAATAAAAATATTAATGGGTATTAATAAAGATAAGGATGAGAAGCTTCTAAGAGACAAGGATCAATTCTGTTTTAATCTTAGCCGTTGATTAGGGACTTAATCTCAGCCGTTGATTCATCAACAGGAAAAGTATAAGAGAAGACTTGAGGGTCATTTGGAGATACACCGGCAGATACTCGGTATCTTAAGGAAATTCGATTCTCAAGGAAGAGGAGATCGATTTCAGAGGGATTTGCAGGGTGGAGGAAGAGGAGAGCTTCGACAACAAACAATGATTGAGGAGGAGGTGACGCAGGGGCAGTGGAATACTGCGTAGAAAGAGAGACGTAGTCCACAAGAGAGACGCAGGGCCTACGCAGAGGGACGCAGAGCCACGCTGGGTCAATTAGAGTGACGCAGGGGTGACGCAGAAGTGGGAGTAGGGTCTCCAAAGTGTCAGATGGTCTTAGAGGGAAAGTCTCAGGTGTTTTCTTTCAGTTTCTATGTAAAATCATTCCTTGCAAAAGCAATTGCTGCTGAAGATTAATAAAGCCCTCATCTGCTACACCAGTTTTCCCACATTGGGTTTTTCCGGAGACAATTGTCCAAAAATAACTATGTCGATGTGATTGATTCCTGTGCATGTATTTTTTCTCTGGATAAATGTTTGATAACTGCAGTAGAATTTATTTTAATATTTGCTGAAGGAATTTCGTAAATAACTTATTGAGAATAATAAGTAGGTGAAATAAATCAGTGGCTACAGTGATAAAATTTCAATTTAGAAATTCTCACAAGATGTAGTGTTGACAACAGTTCAGTAGGGCCAATGGCAGAACAAATGCAGCGTATATCAGAGTTGCGCAGTGGTTGTTAGGCAATTTGGCCAGACATCAGCAACGTGACAAGAGATGATGCAAAGACAAGATGCTGCTACAGGGTGTGCAGTAGCACTAGAACACATTTCTCGCGAAGAGGGAGTATTATTTTTTGTAGAATTGGATGTGTTCCAGCCACGAAATTTTGAGGAGAGGCTAGAATGCATGAGATCTCCAAAACCCAGAAACCGTTTCTGGAAATTCTGCCTAGAAATGACTTAATTAGATTATTAACCAATTTTTAAATATTTCCTAAGTCTAAACTTAGGGGATATGATTAATTAATCAGTGTTAATTAAGTCAAAGCAAGAATCATCTAGAAACTCACATGGATTGATCCAGAGATGATCCTAGCCATCTATTATGTTTTAATCTTGGTCGCTGGTGCTCCAGTAGAGGATTATAAAATGAGGTCGATGTGGTGATGGAGAATACACTTGAGCAATTTGATTTCTGAGCAGATTGATTTTCAGAGTAGCAGCAGACAGTTGCCGAAGAGCGCTAGAGACCGAAGCAATGCGAGAGGGGCAGAAACAGTGAGGCTGGAGGAGGCATTCCAGATCCAGCGAGTGCACTTGCAGAGAGGTAGAAGAGCCACAGAGAGGCTGACGCAGGGGCAACGCAACAATCTCTAGAGGCAAGATTGATTTGCTGAGAGGGAGAGACGTTTTCAGTTCCAGAGGTCGGGAAGGAGTCCCAGAGTGTCGGAGAAGCATCTTTCCAGTAAGCAGAAGGAAGAATGACTTCATTAGAGATCAGTTTGAGGCTAGATGTCTAGTAGACTACGCAGAGCAGTGCAGGGGCTGACGCAGAGGGTCAGAGGGCCAGATTTCTGAAGGCAAGTCATGCCGGGAGTTTGCCTGTGCGGTGACGAATATTCCTCACTAGATTTTTGCCAGTATTTTTCTCTGTAGATTTTCTAGATTTCAGCATCTAGTTGTATCAGTGATGCGGGGGAGCGCCCCCCCCCCCCCTTCGAACCCGCTCCCGAAGCGCGCTCCGGGCGGGAGTGGCTCGGGAGCGGGTCGGGAGCGCGCTCCCCAAATCGCTCCCGGACGGGAGCGATTTTCGGGAGCGCGCTCCCGTAAAAAAATTTGCGCTCCCTGGTCTGTGAGGGAGCGCTTCAGGGAGCGATCGCTCCCGGAGCGCTTTTTAATGCCCGGGAGCGATCGGGGAGCGATCGCTCCCGGGCATTAAAAAACGCTCCGGGAGCGAATTTTAGTGAACCGGGAGCGGTTCGGCGGAAAAAAATTCCGCGGACCCGAAAAGAACAAAAAATTTAACTAATTTTTTTGGGTTTATAAGCCCAATGGGCCAAAACAAAATCATTTCAATGAGATTGAGCTTGAGTTTGAGAGCAAAGGAGCAAGGAGCAAGAGCTGAGGAGCAAGGAGCCAGAGCTGAGGAGCGAGGAGCAAGTGCCAAGGAGCGAGGAGCAAGCTTGCAGAGGTAAGTAACTTAATCATTTAGTTAGTTTAGTTGGTTAGGTAGTTAGTTTGTTTAGTTTAATTTACCTGTTTGAGTTTAAAGATCATTAATTTAAATTAAATTAATAAATTAAATGAATTAATCCCAATAAACTAAATTAATTTGCAGATTCAAGACTCAAACCCTACAAACATCAAACACGATGGACCTGGGGATTTTTATTGGCATTTTCCTCTTCCTGGTCCCTTTTCTGGTTATTATGGTGGTGGAGAGTAGGAAACGGAGGGGGCCTGAAACTGAAGAGGTGGATGAAGAAGCCAGAGGAAGTCAAATAGGTGAAAACCCCAGTGAGGAGGATGTGGAGGGTGAACATGAGGGTCAAAAAACTAAACAAGACCAAACTCCATTGTGGAAATATGTTCAGAGGCCTGAAACAGGGAGAGGGGGTGGAACCACTAAATTTCATTGCCCCCATTGCAACAATGATTTCACAGGCTCATACACCCGTTTGAGAAGACACCTTTGCGGGAAAAGAGCATGGGATGGAGAGAAACAAATAGGAATCAGAACTTGCGACGCGGTGTCAACAGCAGATAGAGCCAAATACATAAAGGAAGAGGAGGACGCCCAATACAAAGCAAAAAGATCAAGGGGTTTCTTTGAAAGCTCACAAAGAACTCCTTCAGCATCCTCCCAAGGCAGTGGATATGGACATGGAGGCTCAGGGTCATCATCTTTACGCCGTAGAACCATATCAGATTTCCTTGATGAGGGGTGTAGGAATGATGTGGATTCAAAAATTTACAGGTTCCTCTATGCAAATGGGATACCATTCAATGTTCTACGCTCACCTTATTGGCACGAAATGGTTTCTGCCATAAATGATGCCCCTAAAGGATACAAGAGCCCTGGGTATGACAAGGCAAGAACAGTTGGCCTTGATCATGAAAAAGCAAAAATATCACATTCTTTGAATAAAATGACAAGTTCTTGGACTGACAATGGGGTGTCCATTGTATCTGATGGATGGACAAATGTAAAAGGCAAGCCATTGATAAGTGTTCTTGCTGTGTCCCGAAGTGGTCCCATTTTTCTAGCTGCACATGATTACTCAGACAAGTTCAAGACCGCTATCAACATTGCAGAAGCATTGCTTGAAACAATTGAGCGTATTGGCCCATACAATGTCATCCAAGTCATCACTGATAATGCTCCTAATTGTAAGGCAGCGGGAGCAATTATTGAGGATAGATACCCGAACATATTTTGGTCTGGATGTTTGGTTCACACATTGAACCTTCTGTTGCATGATATTGTCAAAAACAAAAATGAACAATACCAATGGATTGGTGATTTGTACAAGAGAGGAAAAAAATGATAAAATTTATTACAAATCATAGCAATACCCATGGCCTTTTCCGCAGTCACTCGAGATTGGAGTTGCTGAAGATTGCGAGGACTAGATTTGGTAGCTATTACCTCACCTTCAGGCGCCTTTTGAAGGTAAGAGAGGGTTTAGCTAGCATGGTATCAAGTCCAAATTGGCAGGTGTTAAAGGAAAGGGCTACAAATGTAGCTGACATTGCAGGTTTTGAAACGGTGGAGGAGGCCGCTCTTGATGGGCAGTTTTGGACAACTGTGAGACAGGTATTGGATTTCACCAAGCCAATTTATAACATGATTCGGTTTGCAGATACAGACAAACCAGTGATTGGCGAGGTGTATGAGCAAATGGATACCATGTTGGGGGAAATAAAAGACATTGTTAATAACAGAGATCCCGACTTGTACAATCTGATTCACGATTGTGTGTGTGAACGGTGGAAAAGGCTTAACCTTCCACTACATTGCTTGGCGTATATCCTTACGCCAAAATACTACTCAGATTCTTGGTTGGGCAAACCTGCAGCAGGGGGTGGTGTTAGGACCAAACCCCATTTAGATCGAGAGGTAACTAAAGGATATCTGGATGCATTAGAAAAGTTGGTCCCTGACAGGGAGGAATGTGCAGCTGTGCGCCTTGAAATAGGCAGATACTTCACTGGCAGTGGTTTGTATGGTAACTTCCATGCAATGGACGACAAAGATAAATTTGATTCTCTCACATGGTGGGAAACATATGGCGGCGACGGACTTTTGCGAAAATTGGCATTGAAAGTTCTTGCACAGGTTGTAAATTCTTCTTCTGCAGAGAGGTGTTGGAGCACCTACAGTTATATACATAATGTGAAAAGAAACAGGCTCAACGAAAACCGAGCAGAAAGCTTGGTTTATGTGCACTACAATTTGAGGTTGTTGAGCCATTACTGTGATCGGGCTAATGAAGATCCCACATATAAAATTTGGGACAATCACCCTGAGGACGACAATTTGGAGGATGGCATTGTACATATGGAAGAACTAGAAGATGAGCTTGTACGGGATGAAGCTGAAGCAGCTGCAGCAGCCATGCCACCTCCACCTCCACCATCCAGTAGCAGTTCTCGGGGCCCGAGTCTTGTTCCATTGCTGTCGCCACCTCCATCGACACCCTCGCGTGGAGGCTCTAGTTCTGGTCGTCGGTCTGGGCGGGAGACTCCTAGAAGACCGCCAAGACCTACTTATACTCCTGGACACTCTCGTGGCAAGGGCCACTTGTAGATTTACAGTTTACTTGTCTTTTTTAGTTTCTATTAGACTTGTCACTTTAGTTTTCATAACTGTTCAGTGTTGAGTTTTGAGTCCTTGACTCTTGACTCTTGACTCTTTCATATCATTATGACATTATGATATTTTTTGTAAACATTATATCACTGTGACAATGAAAATTTGAAGTTTGAAGTTGGGCCTTGGTAATTATAACTCATTGGTAATGATTGTGAATTATGAATATGATGCTTTGTGAAAGACTAAAGTTGTTTCATTTCATCTCATTATTCATGTTTCATTTTATAAATTTTTAACATTTCATATCATGTTAACAGTTAGAAGTTAGGACTTAGAAATATCTTCGATATTACTTCTTGTAATGGTTAAACTTGGCTTACAAGTACAACTTGTTACTTTGGTGATCAATGATGATAAATGTTATTGAATTGAATGTTATTTTAATTTATTATTTTACTAAGGTTGATGACGATTATAATTTCTAGATGATTGATGTGATATGGTTCAATGATCAATTTATGTTTTTTTATGTTTTTTATGTCTATTTCATCATTCTACATGTTTTTGTTGACATATATGTATCAAAAATTAAAAAATATAAAAAATATATATATTTTTAAAAAATCGCTCCGGGATTCGCTCCCAAACCGGGAGCTTCTGAAAATGGTCGCTCCCGCTCCCGCTTCCGCTCCCGCTCCCCGCTCCCGCTCCCGCTCCCAAGTAACACTGAGTTGTATTAAGAATTTCTCACTGCTGCATAATAATAAAACCCTCAGCTGCTGCACCGGTTTTCCTAAGTTGGGTTTTTTCGGGGACTTTTGTCCAAAAATAATTGTGTTATTTTTATGTGTGTGTTAGCATTTCTTCCAACGTTTTATTCTTCCGTAGTTTTATTTGTGGAGATTGCAGTGAGATTTATTCAGTATTTGCTGTAGCAAACTGCAAATAAATTGTTAAATAAAATTAACAATTAGGAGGATAATTTCCAGTTGGTACAATAGGATTCCAATTTGGAATTTTCACAAACCCATTAAAAAAATCTTAAAATCACTAGAAAATAACTTACTTATTCTAGGCAAGGTTTGTGGCTGAAAATGTAAAATGATTGCAACTTCTAATTTACTTCTTGGATTGGCTATTATGACCCCAATTAGGAAATATCACAACTTCTTTGAATGTACTAGCATTGGTTTGATTGAAATCTGTACATTCTATTAAAAGATATCCAATATATGAAATTTGCAGCCATTATTGGGAAAAAAAACTTAAATAAAGGTTGATTTGAAATCAATGATATCTTCACTTCTTGGACCTTGTTTTGAACGATTTTTTTTTTTTTTGGTAAGTGGGGTATTTTTTCAAGAGGAATTCAGATCTATGGTTGGGTTTTTCAAATTCTGCATAGAAAATTTCAGGAATCAACTTGAATTCTATTGTCATATTTTTTTGTCAAAATCCGCAAAAAGAAAAAAATATTCCCACTTTGTGCCCCAAAATTTCTCCCATTCTGTGCCCAAGAAAAAGCTTTGATATCCCTTGTAATGTAGTTAACCCCAAAATTTCAGAGCATTCACATAAAATGTAGTGAAAAGCAAAAAAACACGAGAAAATATATAAACCCTATAGAATATCTCTTAATAATAAAAAATAGAGAGCTATGTTCACTTGCCTTTTCAAGGGGGCAACCTCCTACAACAAAGCTCCAACTATAATAACAATCTTTGACAATAAACTATATAATTTTCTACTCAATATATAGCTATCCATAGAGAATCTTAACTATCTATAGTCCCACTTATAATGAGTGTTGACTAACTAGACTCAAACAAGTATTCTGGTAAAACAATCATATATGATTCTATAAAGATCCGAGCTATCAAATAATGGTGTATTCCTAAGAATATTAGGAGCCTTAGAAGATTTTTGAGTCTTATAGGATATTATAAAAAATTTGGTAAAATTTATGCACACATTGTAAGTCCACTCACATCTCTCTTGAAGAAAAAATTATTTCTATAAAATGAAGAGGCTACCTTGGCATTCTCACTCTTAAAGGATGCTATGACTTCTACACTAATATTGGTAACACCTAGTTTTGGTAAAACATTCATAGTCAAATGTGATGCACTGGGACAAGGAATTGTAGTCTTGATGCAAGAAGGGAATCCACTAGCTTTTGAAAGTGAACAAATCAAGGGAAAATATTTGGTGAAATCTACATAAGAAAAATAAATGGATGCAATTTTACATGTGAAAAGAAATGGCAACAATATCTCATTAGGAGGCATTTTAATGTCAAGAAAGACCGTGATAGCCCAAAGTAACTCTTGGAGCAAAGATTTTCTTCAGAAGAGCAACAAAAATGGGTAGCAAAATTGCAAGGGTTTAACTTTGAAATAATCTATACAAATGGGAAGGACAATATGGTAGTAAATGCTCTTCCTAGAATAGAAGCCTCAAAATATTCCATTACATCTTCCAATATTCTAGTTGGAAGAAGCTTGTGAATGGAAAGATGAAAGTAGTACTAGACAGAAAATAGAATGTCTAAAAGAAGGGATGAGCTCAATGGAACAATGGAAGACGAAGATAGATATCTGTTGGTACAAGGATAGAATATTTTTCCTTCAATCAATGTAATATTCCTAATGGAAAATTTGCAGTGATAACAAAGACATGCAATAATTTCAAAACAAAAAATTGTTTAGAAAATACACATATAACAAAAATTTCTCCTCAAACACCAAACTCGCCAATTTTCATTAAGTATAACGGTTGGAGTACAATAGAAGATGGAAGAGGTGCACCCTCGCTTGCACAAGGCAAGCTACAAGCCTCAGGCTAAGTCACAAGACACGTCCCTTAGGGTCACGTGTCCCGTATTTCATGTGTCGGACACGAAATACGACCTAAAACGTGTCCAAAACATTTTTTATCATGTCCTCCAATCATGACACGCGTTTTCGACGTGGCAAAAACATGCCCTAACTTCTTTGCGCCTTAGGACACGTGTCCCACAAAAAGTCACTCATAATGCCTGCACATGGTTCATTTTTTGGTTTTTTCAGTCATTTTTCATCGTCGAAGCCTGTTGGAGTCATTGTTGTGTAGGAACTTGGTCATTGTTTGCTCGTTGGAGTTGTTGTTATGTTGTGTTGGAAGTTCCTTTAGTGATTCCCAATTGTCATCTTCACATCGACTTGGGTCTTGGATAATAGCGTTCATGGTTTGGAGCTCGTGGTTTGGGGCTTAAATTTCTTGTTTTTGTGGGGGCTAGGTCAGCTTTTTCTTGTATTCCATACGCCCATACCTATATAATTTGTATCAATGTATTCAAGAACCTTTTCAGGTGTCGACTGTCATTCACAGTTTTTGTTAGGCCCCTATACTGCTAGTGTAACCCCTTATTGATTAGTACAAACCCTTTATTATATTGTTGTACCCATGTAGTCCCCAAATTGTTACTATTGTGCCCCATAGAAGCCCACTATTGTTATTATTGTGCTTTTACATTATTATTGTTATGTCAGCTTTGATTATATTATGACCCCTTAGACTCTTGTATATAGAAAGGAGGTCTTTTCATTTGTATCATCCAATAATTGTTCATTTGTGTAATGTAAAGGAGGTTGCCCCCTCGAAGAGGCTTATTTCTAAGGCATTCATCTATCTTTTCTATCTTTTTGTGAGTTGGTTTCATAACATTTGGTATCAGAGTGGTTGTCCCCTTGAAGAGGCTTATTTCGAAGGCATTCATTTATCTTTTCGATCTTTTTGTGAGTTGGTTTCATAACATTTGGTATCAGAGCTTTGGATTCTAGGGTTTCGCTACTCCAAACAGGTCATCATGGAATTTGCGCTATAACCTTTTTTCTGCGATGTCTTAGACGCTAAAAAAAATACCCATTTGAGATGAAATCGTTCTAAACCTCGGGTCCGAATTTCAGAGCTTTTCGCGCTATATTTGCGGCGATATGATCTGAGGAAGTTCGCCTTTTTGAAGACTCTTGAATTACATTCCAAACAGGTGTCTTGGGGAAAATAGTCATAACTTTTGTTTTGAATATCAGATTGAAATTTCGTAAGAAGTTACAAAAAGAGAAGGGACAGTAGTTTCCTATATATATTTTTAAGATCCTAAGGTCAAAACAGTGACACGTGGAACTTCATACAAGTTCACTCTTTTGAAAAGGTATATAATCAGGTCATCTTGGGAGATTGTGCATAACTCTTTCTTGGAGAATCTAAATTCGATCAGACTGGTGGCATTGGAAAGAGGACGTAGATTGTAGGTCGCAATTTCATAACTTAAAGATCCGAAAGTACAGAGTTACAGTCGTTTCAAGATCGAGCTCTTAAAATCAAGAAAAAGCGAGATGAGAAAGTTTGATGGCAAGGATCCAGTAAACTGGATACTACAGATGGAGAAATATTTTGATCTACATGGTGTACCACTATTACAAAAGGTATGTATTGCATCTTCATATTTAGAACAAGATCAATTTTTATGGTCTAAAAGCCTTTGTTCTCGTAAACAACTTGTTACGTGGTCAATTTTCACGGAGGAAATTATAGCACATTATGAGAATACAAAGAGCAACACCTTCTTTAGAGCAACACCACAACAGTTGGAAGAAAAAAGAGAAAAAGGGCTTTGTTACAAAATGGAAAGCAAAATTATGGCAACAAGGAATTCTACCCCTCACAACTATAAAGATGGAAGTGTTGTTTCTCCTAGCCTTCCATAACCTACAAGGGTTACACTACAACAATGGGAAGAAAAAAGAGAAAAAGGGCTTTGTTACAATTGTAATAGCAAATGCACTAAAGGTCATAAGTGTGCCGAGAATAAATTATTTTACATAGAGTATGAAGAGGAGGAAGAAAATGATCAAGAAACATCAAAAGAATAGGATATACGCCAGGACCCAACCCCAAAAAAAGAAGAAATGAATCCGACCATATCTTGTAAAGCACTGGCAAGTATTATCACTCCTCAAACTCTCAAGATAGAAGGACATATCAAGAAGAAAAAGGTTCAAGAATTGAAAGATCACATCAAGAAAGAAGAAATGAATCCAACCATATCTTGTAATGCATTGGCCGGAATTACCACTCCTCAAACTATCCAGATAGAAGGGTATATCAAGAAAAAAAATGTTCAAGAAGTGAAAGATCACATATAGCATCAAGAAGTGAATCCGACCATATCTTGTAAAGCATTGGAAGAAATTATCACTCCTCAAACTCTCAAGATATAAGGACATATCAAGAAGAAAAAGGTTCAAGCAGTGACATCGAGCATCAACAACAAGTTCTCCAACTTTTAAAGGATAATGCCACTTTGGTGCAAAATCGAATGAAACAATAGGTAGATCAACATCGTAGTGAAAAATGTTTTGATGTAGGTGATTGGGTATTTTTATTATTGCATCTTAAGCAAGCTATTTATGAGAAGGAAATGTTGGCAATACTACTTGCACTTAAGAAATGGCGACCTTACCGAATGGGAAGACACTTCAAGGTAAAAATGGATCATGATAGTCTTAAATACTTATTAGAACAACTATTATCTTTAGAAGAACAGAAAAAATGGGTCACAAATATGTTGGGTTATGACTTTGACATCATCTATAGAAAAGGGAAGCAAAATTTTGTTGAAGATGCACTCTCAAGAAAGGATGAGGATGTGAAAGCATTGTTTTGTGCTATTTCTATTATCCAACCAGATTGGATAAACGAAGCAAGGGATGAATGGAAGAAGGACGAAGAAGTATGGCCACTCATTCAAAAGTTGTAGAAGATCTCAATTCAAACAATATTGCCAGAACTTGAAGAGGAAGGAAAAATCATATTGGAACTTGGAGCAGTCATAGAAACAAGAACCCGACAACTACGAAATCGATCAATTTCATAGTATCTCATCAAGTGGAAGAACTTACCCACTGAAGATTCCACATGGGAGGAAAAGAATTTTATACAGAAGCATCAAGAACTACTCAAGTGTTGAGGACAACACTATGTGAAGGAGAAGGGAATGTTAGGCCCCTATACTACTAGTGTAACCCCTTATTGATTAGTACAACCCCCTTATTATATTGTTGTACCCATGTAGTCCCCAAATTGTTACTATTGTGCCCCATAGAAGCCCACTATTGTTATTATCGTGCCTTTACATTATTATTGTTATGTCGGCTCTGATTATATTATGACCCCTTAGACTCCTATATATAGAAAGGAGGTCTTTTCATTTGTATCATCCAATAATTGTTCATTTGTGTAATGTAAAGGAGGTTGTGTAATATTCCTAATTAGCCATGGCTAATTGGAATATTCGATTTTGCTCAATTTTGCCTTCTATAGTTATTTATAAATAAAAATGTGAGGAAAAGAGGGACATAACTCACCTTTAGAATAAAGTCACTCCCTAGTAGCATAACATTGTGACTTAAAGGGGAGCCAAGGGGGGCCAAAGGACCACGCAGGGATGGGACCCACACAGACACTTGGAGGGACTGCGCAGATGGAAAGGAACACGTGGCAAGAGAGGGACTGCGTTGGAGGAGGTGGGCCTTGGGACTGAGAGAGGCCAACGCTATAAAGGAGAGGGGAGCCTCCTCATTTCGTCATTAGATTATGTGCATTTGAGCTAGTCACTTCGACTTGGAGCATGCTAGCTGTTTAGCCTGTCTGCAGCACTATTTAGTGCATTGAGTGTCTCCGTTCAGAGATCTCACCCTTAGCCCCGGGGGACTTCGAGTGCCTACTTGGGCAAGGTAGTTTCCAGCAGTCTTTTGCAGTAGGATTGATATTTGGCGTTGTGGAGGAGCTGAGCATTTGAGGACTGCGCAGTCTTGGGAGAGGGATGCATTTCTTTTGGTGGGAGTTCCGGATTGGGGGTTTTGTGGAGGATTAGAGCTATGAGATTGAGCAAGGGATCAGCTCTTGCATATTGGAGGATTCTGGCAGAGTTTCGGGCTGAGTTTTGGTGGATTCTATTCAGTGGCAGCGTAGAGCCTTGAGGGACAACGTAGATCCTCAAGGGGGTGATTTTCGGGGGTCGGCTATTTCAGAGAAGCTTTTTGGGTTTTTCTGGGTTTCTTGAGTAGAGTTTGATTCCAGAGTTTCAACATTTTCTGAGGAGGGGAACAGCCCCAAATCCTCATTTGATTTCCAACAGTAGCAGCAGCACGACAATTCTCCAGTAGCTTGGACGTAGTTCAGAGGGAGGCCATTCCTTTGCTATTCTGAGTGTATTTCTTCACTTACCTTGTGCAAGTCGAGGTGCCATCTTTCTGATCACCTCCTGTACTCATTCCATTACTCGGTATAATAAAATGGCTTAGCATTTCTCTCTACATTTCTTGAGTATTTACTTATATTTCATGTTCACATTATCATATGTTGTACCACTGTTATTTTTATCACTTTGAGTTTCCCGATCACTACATCATTTGGACGTGTTTGGTTGGAGTTTGTTTGGGTTTGAGGGATATCCCAGAAACGGGATATTACAGGTTGCCCCCTCGAAGAGGCTTATTTCTAAGGCGTTCATCTATCTTTTCTATCTTTTTGTGAGTTGGTTTCATAACAATTTTTAACTTTTGAAATAGCTTTCTTCATGGTCTCTATAGCTCGATTCATATGCTTGTTCTCTAAATATCCATCCACAAACATTTCCCATGTTTTGAAATTTGGTTTTCCTCCTTTTTCTAAAACATGTTCAAGAAAGACTCAACGGCCTGCCTTTTCAATCATTCCTTTTGTGATATAGGCATCAATTAGTACATTGGGCACTCTGATCTCATAACTTAGGCCATCAATTTCCCACTCTTCAAAACATTTTTTGACTCCCTGCATATCTCCAAGTTTGACCAATGAAGAAAGCATGTATATATAGCCATTGTGTTGTTTTAATTGCAAATTTCAATGGCTACAGAGAGTTGACTTAAATATATAGGGCTCTACCTAGTTGAGTTTGTCTTGCAATAGCCCACATTTTCCAAGATGTGTAACTTGAGTAAGTCATATTCATATACTAGTCAACAAGAGAGCTAGAATTGTCGAGAAAGAAAATATCAATGTCTGATGTCATATGTGCAATACGCAGAATGCCCCTGTTGAAATCCTTGATTTGGTTCTCAATTTGTTTAATAAGTTAATAACATGAAAATTCAAGAATGAACATTGAACTGTGAGCAATGAACATCATTGATGTAGTAAATTAGTAAACTAATACTATATTTCAGTAACTTAATATGGATCAGGAACTATATTTCAGTATTATATATATATATATATATATATAATGTTTCCCTCGTGTCCTGTTTCCGAGGTCATTGTGTCTCGTGTCGAATACTCGTATTTACGTCCTCCGTGTCTCATGTCCTCGTGCCATGTGACTTAGGCCTCAAGTGATCAATACAAAAATGCCCAACTGCTATAGGAGTGCTACTCTCCAAAAAACTGCATTGACCCTATGTTTTTGCGTTGTTGGCTGACTTCAGGCCCTGATTTACCCCCTCAAAACTGCCCAGAAAATTCTGTAAAATTAGAAGTGTACTCCTTGCCAAAAACCCAGAAAAACCCAAAAAGGGTTTTCCCTAGTTTTGACCCTCCAAATTTGGCCTCCTAGAGCTTGGCCCTCCTCCAAACCAGAAATCTGCACCTGTAGCTGGAACTGTTGTTTCCTGCTCTCAAAATGATAGGAAATCCCTTCAAGTAAGCCTCCCAAAAAAGTCCCAGCAACCCAACTCCTCAATCCTCCGAACAAGGCTCCCTCCAACAACCCACACCAAAAGACTGCGTAGTCCCTTGAGCCCAAAATTTCAACCTGAATGTTCGGCTCCTTCTCCTGTTGTAAATTCACTCCTCTATGTTGGAAATTGGATAAGGATTACTCCTGCAACACTTCTCACCCAATTCCTAACACCTCTGCACCCCCAAAACAACGTGGCCTCCTCTACTGCGCCCCTGTTGAACCAAGTCAACATAAATTTCTGTGGAATGTATATCTCTCTATCTCCAAATGAAAAGGAAGACCTTCCTAGGGTGGCACTCAAGGTCCATCGAAGAAAGGGTGAGCTTCACACCTTGGGAAGCTCTTGTGCTAAGCAGCGCGTTGTAGCTCAGTTGAACAGCCAAAGCAACAATGAATTCTCAAATTATCAGAAGGCCCCAAATGCTGCTCCTCTTCTCCTATTTATGCTTGCTCTCGTGAGTCTCATGTGGGTCCCATCTTCAATTCTGATCCCCACTTAGGAAAATCGAACTGCCTTCCAATGGGTGCGTATTATTTGTGGGTGAGTGGCCCCCACATTCCACTAAAATGCGCATCAACCCCCTTTTCCTAAGTTTCTTCACCGAAATTTGCTTTAAGCCAAAAAGGACAAAATTGTTTTTCTCACCTTAAGGAAAATAATTAGGAAGGGACATTACAATCAAAGTTGAAGCAACAAATATCAAGCGAGTCTCATGAATCTTTGATGGTAGGACATTCAAGGTTCCTTAAAACATATCAAAGGATCAAAAAATATTCTTTTGGGAAAGAATGAAGAAAGATACTAAAAAATTTGTAAGAGAATGCTAGGTGTGCCAAAGAAATAAACTAGAGATAGTCAAGGCTCCAAGATTACTTCAACCTTTGCACATACCTAATCAAAGATGTGTTGAGAAATCTAGGGCATCTTAATTAGGGTTTATTTAATTTGATTTCTCTAGAATTTGATAGTTGCTTGTGACATTCCTTTTAGATTCTACTTCTTTGTTATTATTATGTGCTTTTATCATCTAACAACTTTCACCAACATGAACATCATCAAGGACAGATAGACACCAAATATAGGCACTCAGCCAGGGCAAAACCCCTAAAAAGGGAAAACTCGGTCAAACTCTTCCACTAATAGATTCAAATCAGATTGAGACAACCAAGACCATAAGTTCCTTCCATTCATCAAGTCAGTCTCCATGTTAACCAGATCAACTTTCTAGCTCTTTCCTTCACTTGTCAACATAAGTCTACACCTTAACATGAATTTTGATCTGCTCCTTTAACTAGAATTTTGGTCTGCTCCTCAACAAGAATTTCGGGCCTGCTCCTCAAAAGGAATTTCAGTCTGTTCCTTAACAAGAATTTCGGGCCTATAACATGTCTTGACTTCTCTTATACAAGTGATGGAAAATTCCAGTTTCCAAAGATTTTCATTGCTATGCCAATTCCTTTTTCTTGTAATGATGAAAGACTTCTTCGCATCTCTTTTGTCCACATGAAAATTTTGCAGATCAACTTCATGTGTGTCATGTCTCCAATAGATCGAATAGCACTTGTATATATATATATATATATATATATATATATATATATATATATATATGCTCTTCTTAGTGTGAGGACGTGTCCCTTCAATGAGGCTGATTAGTAGAAGATGGAGTCGACTTGGTGTATGGAGGTTTATTGACATAAAAATAAATTTTCTTCTTCAACATGAGGAGCCAATGAGAAGTCCTTTACAAAATGAATATGACTTTGACTCTTGACACAAACCTAAAAGCCTACAATGAAGGCTTGCCCTAGAAGCATGAAACCCATACTCATAAAAATAAAATTTTCTTTTATACACAAATTTTATTTTTCTTTCTTTTGATAAATACATTACATCATAACTCAAATACAATTATGAAGACCAAAACTAGTTACATTCTTCATCAAGATGGGAAGAGATACTAATGGAATTTATTACAAGTTTGACAAAATTGGAAGGTAAGGATGCCATTTTTGTGGTCATGGATAGACTCATAAAATATGCACATTTTTGTGGTGTTAAAAGTACATATGTTGCAAGTCGAGTGGCAAAGTGTTCATGAAGGAAATTCATAGACTTCATGGATCCCTAAAGTTGTAAGTAACATAGATCTAATATTCACAAGAAATTTTTGAAAAGAGTTATGGAAGATGAGTGGAACAACAATAGCTATGAATTCAACATATCATCCAAGTGCAGAAGTGTATATGAAAGAAATTCATTGACTTCATTGATTTCCTAAAGTAATAGTAAGTTACCGAGATTCAAAATTCACATGAAAATTTTTGGAAAGAGTTATAGAAGATGAGTGGAACAACACTAGCTATGACTTCAACATATCATCCACAAATAGATGGTCTAACAAAAAACATTAACAAATGTTTAGAGGGTTATCTATGTTTCTATTCCTTAGACATTAAATCTCAATGGGTGAAGTGGCTTCCTCTGATAGAATGGTGGTATAATACCACCTGTCACACATCTACTAAGATGTCTCTATTTGAATCTCTTTATGGATATTTGGTTCCTAGTATCACTTACTTTATGTGGGACTAGTCCAAAGTACAAGCAGTAGACTCACATATGGAAAAGACTAAAGTAACTTTGAAAATGTTGAAAGAAAACCTTCAAATGGAACATAACATGACGAAAAACCAAGTAAATCAACCTCGAAGTAAAAGACAATTTGGGGAGGGTGATTGTGTATTTTTGAAACTACAACCTTATAAGAAATCTACTCTCAAACAAAAGAAGAATCGGAAACTAGCTCCAAAATTTATGGACCTTACAAGATTGTTTGCAAGATTGGAAAAGTGGCATATGAGTTAGATTTTCCTCCTTTTGCATTCATAAGTTTTTCATGTATCTTTCCTAAAAAACGTTTGAGAGAAACTATGCCAATGCAAATAGAACTTCTAGAATTAGATGAAGAAAAGAAGTTGATTCATGAACCAGAAAAAACTATTGATCAATGTTCTCTCTCTTCAAAATAGAACCATTATGGAGTACCTAATCAAGTGGAAGAATATGCCTCAAAATGAAGCTACATGGGAAAATGAGCAATTCATGAAAAAGACTTCCAATTACAAGCTTTGAGAGCAAAGATTTTTCAAAGAGGGGGCCTATGTTAAGGTCCTAACCCTCACTCACTATTAATATATTACTTACGGTTAGATTGGCTTAGTGTTAGGTTAGATCATACTCACTTTATCTCTTGTTTATAAAAAAAGGAGATTCATTTGCATAGTCATCTTGTCTTGTGCATTGAATATATTGGGAAAGGAGGTTGGCTGCTTGAAATGGTTTCTTATTCATTAACTCTTTCATTCTCAAGGTGTGGAATTACTTCTTCTCTCTATTCATATGCCATTTGTAAAATTTGGTTCATAACAGTGTACCTTTTGTCTAACTTACATGCGGCTGCATGAAATGTACTTTAGTACAACACTTGAAATATTGCAGGTTCTCTACTGTAGGTGCAGTCTTGGCCCTTCGATTTTAACCTGAAGGGAAAATATGAGGTCCAACCACCCTCTTTGGATTGATTTTCGAAGTCTTCATGTTGATCTACAACCATTTGTGGATATTGTTGTCCAATGTTTTAGTAGGGCATTGAGTCTTGATCACCACTGCAACTTGTTCAGAGCTAACTTGTGTGTGGAGATAGATTTGAATCGGAATCTCCCCTTGATCATCTTAGTATTTACTATTGATAAAGTTCGTCAACATAAGGCTCACTATTGTAATTTGTCAAGTGCTTGGTTGCTTGCCTCTTTAGAAGCCCAAACCTTACTAGTATAAACATGCTTCCAAGGATGTTTCAAGTTCTGATCTCTTGTCCCATTTCACTTAGTGGCTTAACCTTCAATTTCAAGGAAAGTTCATAGTTATGAATGCCATGTTCCAAAGGAGACCCCTTCGTCTTCTTTTGAGATCAATAATACATGGAAATCTTCATGTTAATAATTGACAATGGTTCAACCACACATTGCAGTTTTGGGTGCTATGGACTCTGGAGGTTTATGAAGGATGGGAGGTTAAGACTAATTGAAAAAAAAAAGGAACTCAAGTCACCTACTTGGGTAGAGTAACAACTTATGAATGTAGTTCCTTCTTCATGTTTGGAGTTTTACAAGAATATGGTGAGGATATTTTTAGCCCAATGTCAATACACCTTGGATGATTAAGCACTCCCTTGTCTTTTGGAATGTGAAAGGGACGACAATTCCAGGCCATCAGCTATTTGTTAAAGATTTATTGTGAAAATCCAAACCTAATGTGATTTCCCATTAGAAGATCAAGTCTATTAGTTTTGTGTTGAGATATAGGATGGGTTCCCATTGGAAGAGATTGTATTGGGCTTCAACACACAATCAAAGGAGTGGTGGTGTAGTTTTGGACATCTCATCATTTTTGTAGAGATTTTTTGTTGGGCATGACATAGATCTATCCAATTGATTTGTGTGGTTAATGATTTTTCCACAAGATAGACTCCTTGGGATTTGTTTAGTTTATGCACCTAATTCTAGATCTGACAAGTTTACTCTTTGGGACTAGATGTCTTCATCACTCCCTGATTTGGAATAGATCCTATGGGTTGACTTCAACATGGTAGAGTGGTCGGGTGATTGGGATGGTGGTGTTGGCAGTGTTATTTTGGGTTTGGAAAAAAAGGCATGGACTCAACATAAGGATTCTTTATAGTGGTTTGACCCTAACTAGAAAAAGAAGAGCATGGGCTATGGTGGGTGGTATGTGTCGTATAACTTCAAGTAGGGTAGGGATACGGTATAGGTGAGGTTGGACCGATTTTATGGGCCATAGGATGGGTAATTATTTCCTTTGATTTTATAACATCCACTCAAAGTTCATCAATTCTAGAATTTTCTTCATCACATTGCTTTCAAAACATCCCATGGTCTTCACTCTCTAGGTTTGATGCTTAACTTATCTCTTCCACATGTGATGGGTAGAGAGGGTACAACATTGATCACTTGAATCGTTTTTTCGTCATTCATGTCTTCTTTTTGTGTCCATATATTTTATAAGGGCCTTCCATTTCAAATTATAAAGATAGACACTTTGTTCCTTGTCATGCCTTAGGTTTGTATATTCCATCCACGACAACCCTATAATCTTGTAACAACTTGATTTCTTTTTCTAATCTGTTTCTCACTATTTTCCAATCACATAAGTAAATTAAAAGTAAATCTCTTTACCAATTGCACACAATGTTCCAAAACATTGTAGGGAAAGCCTTTGCCCAAATACACTTGCTTATCCTTTTGTAATGTCCCCAATTTTTGGATGGCCTTGTTGTGAGATTAGGATCCATAGCTTATGTCAGCGAGGTTACAAGAGCAGGATTACATTATTGGTGGGCCCGAGGGCTTTGAGGAGTTTTATGGGGACCCACTGGGATTACTTGCCATTTTCATCATCAAGATCAGTTTCCAACAGTTCGATATTGGTTCTGTTGCATTTCGACAATTTCTGTAAAACTGAGTTATTAATGGGCATATTTTAATTAATTACGCTTAAGGTGTTGTTTCGGGTTGATTACTTAGAGAAACACCTTAATGTAATAGCTTGTTGGAACTAGGAATTTGGGAGGTTAGTGTGATCATGGTGGTAGTTTAGGCATTTCTAGGGATAAAAGTGACTTTAATTAGTAATAAAAAGTCACTTATTAAATAAAAGAAGAAAAAATGTTTTTATCTAAAGGGTAAATAAAAGGGGGCAAAAATCACTTGGAAAATAGGAGGAAAATCCACCAAGTGGGTTATTAATAAAATTAAAAATGGAGAAATCTAGAAGATTAGACAAGGTCCAACAAAAACATATAGAAGGGGAGAGAAGGCGATTTCTCATTCATTCTAGTTTATGATTATTTCTTGTTGATTGATCGGGAGCTCAGGGAAGTTTCTCTCGAGGGTTTCAGGCGAGACTCACACTAGTTTTGGTGGACATCATTGCCACCCTAGCTGGTACTCACCAATTTCGGTGGACATCATTGCCACCCTAATTGGCATTGCAGGAAAAATCACACAGGTTTTCCATTTGTGCTTCAATTGTAGGTTATTTGGGAGACATCTATTCAGTGGGACGAATCGGTTATTATTGCTGGAGTTGGAGATTGGATCGTTGCTGAAGGTTATTGGTTGAGGTCAAGTTGATTAGAGGGCCGAACTCATATTCTACAGAGGCCGAATTTATCTGTGGGGGCTGAGTTTATTAGTCAGAGCCCAGTTTATTTGCTAGGGCCGAATTTATCCGTTGGGGCTGAGTTTATTTGATGGAGCCCAATTTATTTGTTGGAGCCGAATTTATCTATTGGGGATGAGTTTATTTATTGGGCTAAGTTTATTTGTTGGGCTAAGTTTATTTATTGGATCCCAGTTTATTTGTCGAGACCGAATTTATTTGTCGAGGCCGATATTATTTGTCAGTGATCTTTATTTGTTGGAGCCGAAATTGTTTGCTAGATATCTTTGTTTGTTGGGTTCGATATTATTTGCCGAACATCTTTATTTGTTGGGACCGTGATTATTTGCTAGAGATCTTTATTTGTTGGGGCCAAGATTATTTGCCAGAGTTGTGCTTATTTGTTGAGGCCGAAGTCATCATTATAGGAGGATCAAGTTGTTGACTATAGGAGTGCCGCATTGATAGATTTATTTGCTAGAGTTGTAGTACAGGTTCTTAGATTAATATTCTCTATGTAAATCTCTTGATCAAATTAATAAAAGCTTGGTTGTGCCTTAAAATATTTTTGTTGAAGTGTTTATTTGTTTTGCATACAAAGTGTTCGAAGAAAAGCTTGCACACAAAGTGTTTGTCAAAATTCCTAAAAAGGAAAATTTAATATTTTTGCAAGTTGTGCTAGCATATTTCAAATACGGAATATTACAGTGCTATTAGTGCATGATTTTGTCCAGCTGTGGGTCAAAATCAAGGTGATATTGAGAAGAAGAACTTCACCACCAGAATGGGAAGGGAAAAGTCAGTTGCAACTGTGAGAATTTCTGAATCTACACATCAAAAACCCCTACTGCAATTACTAGTTTAACATCTCCTACTTGTTCTTTGCATTAACAAGTTATTTAATTACATAAACATCGATGAGAAACACTATTGCAGCCTACACATACATACAGATCATGAATTGAAATACACTGAGACAATCACCCAAGGGACACCGTTATTTTTTGACAATCATCCCCGGAAAAACCCAATTCGGGAAAATTGGTGCAGCATATAGAGGGTTTGTACTATTAAGCAGATTTCTGCATACTAGGGTGCTAGATCCAGCTCACCCAACAAAGGATAAACCTAGGAGAAGTACCTCTATCCGGAGATAGATATTCTGACAATTCCAACAACTGGATGGTCAAACCCCACAGATGACAATTGTTGTTCCCAGTGTTGGGTAGCGATGGTTGCTCCAAGCTCTGCGCTGGAACTGTGTCACCTCCTCTAGGAGTTGCGTCACCTCCTCTAGGAGATGCGTCACCTCCTCTAGGAGTTGCGTCACCCTCCTAGTGATCCTCCCTTGCTCAGAAGTCAATATGTTGAATTGTTGCTCTCTCTGCCCTACAGAAAACCCCAGTGTTTCCTCTAAGGAACAAGGTCAAACCCTCCAGCTTCTGTGTCACCCTCTCTAGAGCTACACTGTCTCTCCTCCTGTTGCTCTACTTCTTTGCTATGTATCCTCGGCCTTGGACTGAAGTCCCTCCCCTCTACTGCAACTCAGATCACTTAGCTCGACTTTCTCAGCAAACCATGCCCCAGAAAAATTGAACTCTTTGATTTCTTGGTGTATCTCCAACTGACCCTCAAGCCTCCTCTTATACTTTTCTTATTAACGAATCAACGGACGTGATCTAATCTTTAATCAACGGCTAAGATTAAAACATGCTTATCCTCGTTATTGAGAAGTTTCTCACCCATATTCTTATTAATACCCATTAATATTTTTATTTTCCTAACTTTAGAGTTAGGAACCCATTAAAAATATTAATTATTTTAATAACTCCTCATCTGGGTGGAAATTGTCCAAACAATTTATGGGTTTTGGAGATCTCATGTGTTCTAGCCCCTCCACAAAATTCAGGAGCTAGAGCACATCCGATGCTACCCAAAAATAAACACTCCCTCTTAGCGACGAATGTGCTCTAGTAACACTTCTCAATAGAAGTATTACACTAATCCACTGCATCGGTCCTCTGTGCTGCTGATGCTTGGCCTGTTGCCCTTCATCCACTACACCGCTGCTTCCTGTACTACTGCCCATGACTCTGCCACTGCCATTGCTGCATCTGTATTGCAGCTCCCTCTCAAAATGCTTCATCATGTTGCCCATAGCACTGTCACTGCTAACTGTTGCACTGCAACTCAGTTGTTGAGAAGTAAGCAACTGAAACTTCACCCAAAAACTGACATCTTGGTCAGTATGGATGCCTCGTGATCCTGAAGCTACCTCTTCTGCTAATCTATGCTGAACTTTTGCTGCCACTACGTTGCTGTAAATTGCTCTATGCCTCTCGCACTGCTACAACATCCATTGCGCTGCCTCAGACTTTGGCACTCTAGCTCTGCCAATGTTGCTCCATCACACCTTGCTCCAACTGACACCCATCATTTTGCTATTGTCGTTAAGGGCTCCCGTAGCCGTATGTGATCCAAGAGTTTGGGCACCTCAAGGATCCTGCCCGTCATGTAGTCCTCTTGACTACAACTCCATGTCACCCCACCTCTTCTCCAGAGGCACATGAGCACTCATGGCACAATCGTCATCCTCACCTTCCTTGTCTGCTTTTGTTGGAGCAACCTTCGATTCAGAAGCTTCCCCCTTGCCCTTCTTCCGAGGGCACTGAGTGGCATAATGTCCTAGTTCCCCACAGTTGAAGCATCTGATCTTGGTGATGTCCTTCTTCCTCTTCTACTGCACTTGTTGTCCCGACGATGCGAGAGCTGCATCCTCCTCCTCCTCCTTCTTGACTCAGGCTCCCTTGCCGCTACTCCCTGCCTTGGTCAACCTCTTGAGCTCTTCTTGTTGAAGAGCTGCCCACATCTCCTCCCAACTGGGGAGAGTCGCTTTGCCCAAGATACTTTGGACAAAAGTCTCTCAGTCCTCAGTGACTGCATTTAGGGCAGTCCTGACCATGAACTTAGGATCTGGTGTAGGCCCCACAGAAGTCAATTGATCGCGAATTCCTTGCAACCTGAAAAGGAAGGGATCAATCTCCTCTCTTTTCTGCATCTGGTACAATCTCAGTTGATTTTATAATAGCATATTCCCTTGGATGGAAGAGCCTTGATACAAGGTGGTCAGTGTTGATTTTTGGTAGCATCGGATGTGCTCTAGCCTTGAAATTTGGAAGAGAGGCTAAGGCACATGATCTCCAAGACCCAGAAATCATTTTGAGAAATTCCACCTGGATGAGGAGTTATTAAAATAATTAATATTTTTAATGGGTTCCTAAGTCTAAACATAGGAAAATAAAAATATTAATGGATATTAATAAAGATAAGGGTGAGAAGCTTCTAAGAGATGATGATCAAGTCTGTTTTAATCTTAGTTGTTGATTAGGGGCGTAATCTCGGTCGTTGATTCGTCAACAGGAAAAGTATAAGAGAAGACTTGAGGATCATTTGGAGACACACTGGGAGATACTCAGTATCTCTAGGAAAATCGATTCTTAAGCAAGGAGATCGATTTTAGAGGGAGAGTTGCAAGGTGGAGGAAGAGGAGGGCATAAGTAGTAGGCAGTGACTATGGAGGAGGTGACGCAGGGACAGTGGAAGACAACATAGAAAGAGACCTAGTCCAGAGGGGAGACACAACCCTCACGTAGGTTGACGCAAAGGGATGCAGAGCCACTTAGAGCCACGCTGAGCCATGCAGAGTGACGCAAGAGTGGGAGCAGGGTCTCCAAAGTATCATAAATTCTCAAAGGGAAAGTCTTAGGTGTTTTCTTTCAGTTTCTCTGTAAAATCATTCCTTGTAAAAGAAATTGCTACTGAAGATTAATAAAGCTCTCATCTGCTACACTGGTTTTCTCACATTGGGTTTTTCTGGGGACAATTGTCCAAAACAACTGTGTTGATGTGATTGGTTCTTGTGCATGTATTTTTCTCTGGGAAATTGTGTGATCACTGCAGTAGAATTTATTTTAGTATTTGCTGAAGGGATTTCGTAAATAACTTATTGTGAATAATAAGTAAGTGAAATAAAAAGCCCCAAGAGTTAGCTCAATCGGTCAAATCAAGTGCCTCGCCAATGGGAGGTCACAGGGTCGAATCCCGAAAGCTCTTGGGGTTAGGTCAGTAAATAGGCCGAGGGGTGTTGATGCCCTTCGGGTGGCATCCACTCAGTGTTTAAAAACCCTGGACGTAGCGGCTACCCACTGACCCAGGTATCCGTGAACCAGTAAGTGAAAAAAAGTAAGTGAAATAAATCAGTTTCTGCAGTAGAATTTCAATTTAGAAATTTTTACAGTTAGCACCTCCCACATCTCCCTTGTTGTGTTCTTCTCAGCAATATGTGGTACTATATGATCTTTGTCCCCGTCTAGGATAATGCACTTGGCCTTAGCATGGGCCTCCTCGTACTTCTTTAACGAATCAGTGTCGACCGACTCAACAACTACCTTCAAGGCATAGTCCTTGATGCGATGTTTGTCTAGGATTGCCAGGATCCTGGCCTTCTAGATGACAAAATTGGATGCTCCATCCAATTTGTCCTGACTCTTGATCCCTGAACCCATTCATTGCCATCTCTACTAAAAAATAGGACTAGTTCTCTTCTCCCTTTGCTGTTGTCAATCTAGCAAGACTTGGATTTGGATTCCTTTGGCGCAAGAAACCCTCTAAGGAACAAGCTCCTCTAGACTCCCTCTGAGTCCTGATTTCCTTCACGGAAATCCTCCGGCCAACTGTCGAATCACTTCCTCTCCAATCCTCATTTGCTGCTACAACCTGGATCTAGATTTCTTTGGCTAAAAATCTATCAAGGCAGTGACTCCCTCTACCTTGGCTTTGTCTCTACAGGCACTGTTCTGCACCAACAAAAACAACATCACACCAACTCCTCAAATCGAAATCTTCTCTGCTCCCTTAGCCCCTACAACTGAAGAATCTAAGCCTCTCTGGCTCTGCGCAATCACTGCGTGAGCTGGATCAGCTCCTCCTAGCCATTGCGTCAATCCTTCCTGGCTCAGAAAGATGGCGTGGCACTGTGTGAGCCTAATCTTCCCCCCTTCTGCTTCTGCGCTGGCCTAGATAGCTGAAGCAGCTACTACATGGGCTCCTCCCAGCTATTGTGTCACCCTCCCCTGACGCAGGCACTGTGTGAGCCTTTCTATCACCTTTTCTGCACTGCATCACTCCTCCCTCTGCGTCTCACTCTGGAACAACGCTGTCACTCAGGACAACTGATTTTCTACGAAAAATTCTCTGGATTTCTTGGCTGGTGTATTCAGTTTCCTATGATTTGCAATGCTCTCATACCGTGTGAGAATTTTTGAATCTACACATCAGAAACCGCTACTGCAATTACTGGTTTAACATCTCCTACTTGTCCTTTGCATTAACAAGTTATTTAATTATAGAAACATCGATGAGAAACACTATTGCAACCTACACATACATACAGATCATGAACTGAAATAAACTGAGACAATCACACAAGGGACACCGTTATTTTTTGACAATCGTCCCTGGAAAAACCCAATTCGGGAAAACCGATGCAGCATATAGAGGATTTGTATTATTAAGTAGATTTCCGAATACAACTAGGGTGCCAAATCCAGCTCACCCAACAGAGAATAAACCTGGGAGGAGTACCTCTTTCCGGAGACAGATATTTTGACAATTCCTGCAACTAGATGATCAAACCCCACAGATGACAATTGTTGTTCCCAATGTTGGACAGCGATGGCTGCTCCAAGCTATGCGCTGGAACTGTGTCACCTCCTCTAGAAGTTGTGTCACCCTCTTAGTGAGCCTCCCTTGCTCAAAATTCAATATGTTGAATTGTTGCTCTCTCTGCCCCACAGAAAACCCCAATGTTGCCTCTAAGGAACTGCGTCAGCCCCTCTAGCTTCTGTGTCACCCTCTCTGGAGCTGCGCTGTCTCTCCTGCTTTTGCTCTGCCTCTCTGCTATGTATCCTCGGCCTTGGGCTGAAGTCCCTTTGCTGAACTGCCCCTCCCACTGCAACTCAAATCACTTAGCTCAACTTTCTCAGCAAACCACTCCCCAGAAAAATTGAACGCTTTGATCTCTTGGTGTATCTCCAACAGACCCTCAAACCTCCTCTTATACTTTTCCTACTAACGAATCAATGGCCATGATCTAATCTTTAATCAACGGCTAAGATTAAAATAGCCTTGATCCTCGTCACTTAGAGGTTTCTCACCCATATTCTTATTAATACCCATTAATATTTTTATTTTCCTAAGTTTTGACTTAGGAACCCATTAAAAATATTAATTATTTTAATAACTCCTCATCTGGGTGGAATTTCTCCAAATGATTTCTGGGTTCTGGAAATCTCATGTGTTCTAGCTCCTCCACAAAACTCTGGAGCTAGAGCACATCCGATGCTACCCAAAATCAACTACAACAAGAAAGACTTGTTCAAAAATTTGAAGAATATAACAAGAATTTCACAAGATTGGTAGAGCAATTCAAAGCATGGGCATCATCAAGGGCGGAAAAAGAAAAAAGAAATTGCAGATTTGCAGATGATGAAGGTAAAAGGAGCACAACGGCTGAAAAAATCCCAGTGACAATGCTATGAGTGCAAGAGAAACGATGATTGGAAGTGAGGACTATGATCAAACCTCCCATGATGAATTGGGAGAAGTCATACTTGTTGAAGATGAAGCTAGCCCAGATTCACTCCAGCTGGTCGGTACAAGGGTTCAAGATGAAGGAGAATAAGATAAAGATGCAAAATGCATGTCATCATTTAATGAGATGGTTGAGGAAAATCATGAGGTTACAATAGTTGATGATGATTCCCAACAGGTGCGCAAAGATGATAACACAGGTAGTCAGCAGCGTGAACTCAGACCCATCAAATGATTTATTTTATGAAGAAGATGTTGCTCATACGCTTACTTGTGTCCATAATTTGGAAAACCAATTGAAAATAAGCGTCGACCATATTAAGGAAGCCGCGAAGCATTATGATGATACACATACATTAGTGGCATATTATTGTTGGAGAAATGAAATGATACATGATAGTTTGGGAGAAGAGCCTTCACTAGTAGATTTTCAGACACTTAAAAGAGGCATTGGTAGAGATGAAATCTAACTACCTTCACCTTCTTTCTGATAGAGATCACCTACTCATTGTGAAAATTTCTAAAATGGAAATCCTACTACAGTGATTAATATGACTTCTTCTACTTATTACTTCAGAGATAATTTATCTATTGTATTCTTACGGCAAATATCGAAACATATTCTACTGTAGCTTTCACAATTAAAACATTGCAGAAATTAAATGTAAGAAAAATGCCGACACATATAAAAACACCATAACACAGTTATTTTGGGACAATTGTCCCCGAAAAACCCAATGCGGAAAAACCAGTTCAGCAGATGAGGGTTTTATTATTCTTTAGCAAAAACCAACATGTACAAAATTTCACCCAGCAGTATAGAACTGAGAATACTTACAGACGTTCTTGAACAAGTGTCTAACCCGAGAGAGAGGTTCCTTGACCCTCTACGTCTCCTTGGCTTGCCTAACGTCAATTTCTCTAGCCTCTAGACTGCCCTACGCAATGCCTGTGTCACTTAGACCAACAATGCCTCTCCCAGCGTCAATTTGCCTAGTGTTGTTCCTTCTGCTTCTTTGTGTCTTCGTCCCTGTTTCCCTGACTGATGTTGAACCCTCTCTGTCTCTCCTCCACTTGCAAATCTCCCTCTGAGTCGATTTTCTCTTGCCGAACTTCAACCAGTGAGAAAATTGACTTCTCTTGGGCAACTGAGTATCTGCCTGGTGTGTTTTCCAAATGACCCAATCCCTTCTTATATCTTCCTGTTGAGCAATCAACAACCTAGATTAAAACATAATCAAAGGCTCAGATTTTTTTGACTTTATCCATGGCTTTTTCTAGAAGTTTCACCCCTAATTAGATTAATACCCATTAATATTTTAATCTTCCTAAGTTTAGACTTAGGAACCCCATTAAAAATATTAATTATTTTAATAAAATCACTTATGAGTGGAATTTCCCAAACGCTTTCTGGGTTCTTTGGAATACTTGTGCCCAATCCTCCCTGCAAAATTTGAGGCTTAGAGCACATCCGATGCTACCCCCAATGAACACTCCCTCTTAGCGAGGAATGTGCTCTAGCAATACACTGCCTCTCTGCATACTGCTCTGATTCTGAAGCATCATCTCTAGATTGTTGATGTCTGACATGTTGTCCATCAACTACTACACTATCGCTGCTACTGCACTGCTGCGTTTGACACTACTAGTGTCAATGCTACATCTATACTGTTGCTCCCTCTACATCCGTGCTACTGCTGGTCCTGTTGACCAATTCTACACCTGCACTGCATCTTGCTCCTGCTACTGAAACGAATTTTCAGTCATACCCAACTGCGCTCTGAACTGAGTAAACTTAGCTCTTCCAAGAGCCTTTATGAATATATCAGCCACCTACTCTCTTGTGGGAACATACTATAGCTATACTGCCCCACGCTGAACACAGTCTCTGATAAAGTGACAACGGATATCTATATGTTTCAACCAATCATGAAATACTGGATTCTCAGAGAGTTTGATGCAACTCTGATTATCGCAGTAAACATTGGTCCCCTCCATCCTTTTCTTGAATAGGCTCACAAGCAATTTTCTAATCCATATGGATTCGCACGTAACTATGTTGGTTGCCATATATTCTGCTTCTGCTGAACTCAGTGCTACATATTTCTGCTTCCTACTGCACCAGGATATCATCCCTGATCCAACACTGAAGCAGTACTCGAAGGTACTTTTTCAGTCTATTGAATTTCCTGCCCAATCTACATCGATGAACCCATTCAAGCTGACATCCTCTCCTCTCGAGTACTTCAACCCATATCCGATTGTTCCTCGTACATACCTAAGTATGTGTCTAGCTACTGCCCAATGCACTCTTTTCGGTTCCACCATGAACTGACTAAGAGTGTTAACCGCAAAACAAATGTCTGGCCTAGTGTTGACCAGATACATAAGCGACCCAATGAGTTGTCTGTACAAGGTGGGATCTACCTCTTTATCCTCTGATGCATCTATTTTCTTGCAGTTGGTGATCATAAGAGTAGCCATGGGTCAATAATGCTGCATTCTGAATCTCTTCAGAATCTCTGTAGCATATCTTCCTTGACCAAGGAAGATCTCCTCATTCTTCTGCCAAACTTCCAACCCCAAAAAATAATGCATCAATCCCAAGTTCTTCATGTCGAATTTGGCTTCAAGATTCTTCTTGCAGTCCTGGATGAGCTTAGATGATCCAGTTAGAAATAGGGCATCTACATATAGTACCAAAATAAGTGGGTCATTCTCTACCAATAAATAGTAGAGATTTGGATCAGCATCACTCTTGACAAATCCCAACTGCTTCAAGTAACTATCAATTCGACCATACCATGCTCTAGGTGCCTGCTTGAGCCTGTACAGGGCTTTCTTTAACCTGCAAACATATGTCTTCTTCTCACGAGTTTCGAAGCCTTCGGGATGTTTTATATACACCTCTTCTTCTATCACTCGGTTCAAGAATGTTGTTTTGACGTCCATCTAGTGAATCTCCCATCCCATTTGAGCTGCTAGGGATATAATAGATCTGATAGAGGTGTAACGAGCAACTGGGGCAAAGGTCTCTTCATAGTCTATCCCTTCTTTTAGAGCATACCCCTTTGCCACAAACCTTGCCTTGTACTTCTCTATGCTGTCGTCTGTAGCATACTTGATCTTGTAGATCCATCATGAACCCACAACTGATCTATTTTCCAGTCTAGGTAATACTTCCCAGACATCACTTGTCATGATGGAGTTGTTCTCTTCCACCATGGCATCCACCCACACTTGGTGTTGAACAGCTTCCTAAAAGCTAGAGGGTTCTCCAACCTGAGCTACCAATGCTTATATCTATCTAGTTGTCTGCATTGCCTCTTCTCAGCTCTAGGAGCTCCAACAAACTCCTTTGCATCCCTTAGTGTTTGCCGCACTTCTCTTCTCGTTCTACCACTAGTGGTGGGAGGTTCAACCAATTCTTCCTCCTCACTTTGTTGTTTCTTCTGTTGAGAAGCATATGCATTTCCTCCCTCTGAGGAAATACTGGTACTAGTCACTGTACTTATCCCAGGTGTATGTTCTCCTACCTATCCTTCTTGCTACCCCTGTTGTTCTTGGACTAACGGAATATCCCGCAACTGATCTTCTGCAGGAATTTCATGAGATTTCCTGAAAGCTCTGTCTTCCATGAACTTTCCATCTTGTCTTACTACAATCTTCCTGCTGCCTGGAATGTAGATTCTATATGCCTTTAAGGTCTCATTGTATCCTACGAGGTGCTCCTTCTCTGCAGTTTGATCCAGTTTGCTACGCTTCTTGTCTGGAATGTGGCAATAGGCCACGCTTCCGAATATCCTAAAATGACTGACTTCCGGCTTCTTCCCTGTGAATACTCCTTTGGGCGTTCTCTTCCCCAATGCCTTATGAGGAGTTCTATTTTGAATATATACTGCCATGTTGCAAGCTTCTACCCATAGATACTTAGGTAGATCCTGATCATACAACATGGCCTTGGCTGCCCCAACAATAGTTCGGTTCTTCCGTTCTGCCACTCCATTCTGCTTCAGGTTATATGGAGTTGTCCACTCTCTTTTGATGCCCTCCTTTGCACAGAAATATGTGAAATCCTTGTTTGTATATTCTCCCCTGTTATTTGAATGCAATACCTTTATCTTTTTCCCTGTCATATTTTCAACAAGAGCCTTGAACTCTCAAAAATGATCAAAGACCTCACCCTTGGTCTTTAAGAAATAGATCTAGGTTTTTCTGCAGTGATCACTGATCATCGATAAAAGTGACGAAGTAGTCGCCACCACTAAGAGCCCTTGTGGACATAGGACCTCTAATCTCTGTGTATTAATCCTAATACATCCCTTGCTCTATTGTTACTTCCGTGAAAATTTGCTTTAGCGTACTTTCCTAGTACACATCCTCTGCATAAGCCATCATGTTCATTGCATAGGATTGGTACCCCTGTAACAGTCTCTCTGAGCATCCTCAATGCTCCATGGTGTAAGTGCCCCATTCCCCTGTGCCATAATTCATTTCGCTCCTTTTCACCATTATAGTTGTTTCCTATCAGTGCCATTGGCGATTTGAGCTACAACCTATACAACTTGTTGCTTCGAACCCCAATTTTCTTTTTCCTCTTCCAGCCTGGATGCTTAATGTATACTTTATTTCCGATGAAGTATACATCATATCCCTTGTCCTGTAACTGGGACACTGAAATTAGATTCATCCCTAATCCTGGCACATGCAAAACATTGGTGGCTCGGATGTCGGTCCTTGCTTCTGTCTGAAAAGCTATGGTGCCTCTCCCTACGGGAGTACACTTCATTTTGTTTCCCATAGTTATTTGGAAATCCATTTGTTCTTCTTGATAGCTCGAGAAATGTTCTCGTACTCCAGTCATATGAGTTGAAGCCCCGCTATCAATGTACCAAACATTCGCTGATGTTGAATTAGCTAAGCATGCAAATTATTCATCTAATTTGGTAGACAAATCTTGGATATTTTGAGTATCCATATTGTGCCAATTTCTGATGCTAACCTATCCCAGCAACTGCTGTAGGAAAAATTGTGTCTTCCTTGCTAAGTCTTTTGCTGCGTTGTTCCTTCTACCACTGATAAATTTTGACTAAAAAGACTTACCTCTCTATCGGCTCACTCAGAGAGAGTTTTCCCACAAAATCCAATCTCTTTGGTTTGAACTTCTCAATCCTCTAAGAGATTCAAATTTTGCCCTTGCAGGGATTTCAAATTCCCTTCCTTTCTCACCGTTGGATCTTCCGACTTTTCTCTTCTGCTTCCTTGTAGCTCTGATACCATGTGAAAATTTCTAAAATGGAAATCCTACTGCAATGATTAATATGACTTCTTCTACTTATTACTTCAGAGATAAGTTATCTACTGTATTCTTATGAAAAATATCGAAACATATTCTACTGCAGCGTTCACAATTAAAACATTGCAGAAATTAAATGTAAGAAAAATGTCGTCACATATAAAAACACCATAACACAGTGATTTTTGGACAGTTGTCCCCAGAAAAACCCAATGTGGGAAAACCAGTGCAACAGATGAGGGTTTTATTATTCTTCAGCAAAAATCAACATGTACAAAATTTCACCCAATAGTATAGAACTGAGAAATATTTACAAACGTTCCTGAACAAGCGTCTGACTCGAGAGAAAGGTTCCTTGACCCTCTGTGTCTCGTTGGTTTGCCCAACATCAATTTCTCTAGCCTCTGGACTAGCTTGCGCAATGCCTGCGTCACTTAGGCCAGCGCTACCTCTCCTAGCGTCAATCTGCATAGCACTATTCCTTCTACTTCTCTGTGTCTTCGTCCTTGTCTCCCTGACTGATGTTGAACCCTCTTTGTCTCTCCTCCACCTGCAACTCTCCCTTTGAATCGATTTTCTCTTGTCGAACTTCGACTAGTGAGAAAATCAATTTCTCTTGGGCAACTAAGTATCTGCCTGGTGTGTTTTCCAAATGACCCTCAAGTCCCTTCTTATATCTTCATGTTGAGCAATCAACGGTCTAGATTAAAACATAATCAAAGGATCAGATCGTTTTGACTTGATCCATGGCTTTTTCTAGAAGCTTCACCCATGATTAGATTAATACCCATTAATATTTTAATTTTCCTAAGTTTAGACTTAGGAACCCCATTAAAAATATTAATTATTTTAATAAAATCACTTCTGGGTGGAATTTCACAAAACGCTTTCTAGGTTCTTTGGAATACTTGTGCCCAAGCATCCCAGCAAAATTTGAGGCTTAGAGAACATCCGATGCTACCCCAAATCAACACTCATGCTTGTTGAGATATACCATGATGCACTAGAAAGGAAAGAGGAGGAAGTTGATAGGCTTACCCATGAGCTTGAGACTACCTAGGAGTCCTTGAAGAGCACTCAAATGGCCCTTCAAGAATCAGAGTTGTAGGTTGAGCAACTTTGTATGGGGTTGAGTTGTGGACATTCTTCATCCCCCATGGAAAACAATCAATTAACTATGGCAGCCATCACACAAGAGAATGTTAGAGGCACTCCTAATTTGATAGAGGAACCTTCGATGATATTTGAGCACGAGGAGCACTCAGATGAATAGGCAATTGCAGAGAGGTATGCCCCAGAGGGTTCTAATTATGCATCCATGGGATGTGGAGACAGGTATATTTCAAACAAGGGTACATCCATTTGGGATCCAGTTTCAGTTGACATGAGTGGAGTGGAGATTGGAAGTCGAGGTCGACATTGGGACCTAGGTGGGGCTTTCCAATTCCATCATATACCAGAGGTGTTGGATGATTATGGTGTTGATGGGGAGATTGACTAAGTGACCGAGGGCACATGTTCCTTCATGTTTCCATTAGGAATGTGTAGACTTAGGGAAATGTCCTGGCACATCGTTCATGAATGGGGTTGCAGGGTGGTCATCATTCCCTAGCAAAAGTTATTTGGATGGGATGGCATCAGTATGTCACCAGGAAGGGCATTATATAGAGACAATGCTCTTCCATTGATGTATTAGGCACAAGATCCATCGAGGATTAGCGCAATAGTAACATTCCCACTAGCATGTGAGGAGTTATGCCACTCAGGATTACCACGACAGTTTAGGAGATGTGACTCACATCCAAGTGGGTTCACTAGCAAAGTGGAAGATACATTGGCACATGCGGGATACCAGGCGATTTTGAGTGGTACGACAATAGGAAGTGGTATCCAGTGGTGCATAACACAACGTTATGTTGAGGAGTGTAGGGACATGTGGTTGCATGCAGTAGTGTATGATGCTTCACAATGAGATTTTGGAGCATTGCCTCCATGGAGACCTCTTGATAGGGATATTGGGTGTACCATTGTGTGTAGCTTACCCAGGATTGATGATGAGATGAATGAGCATCTCTTGATTATACCCATAGGGACTCGCACACCTATTTCTCTTCCATATTGCTTATGGGCATAGATGATTTGGTCATCATCCCTTGATGCCCTCATTACGAGCAACAGGACGTGAGAGGCTCACCTGACACAGTTGGATGAGACACACTGCATCAGGAGAGAAATTTCATAGTTGAGGCGTATGGTCAATGTGCGAGTTGGTGGGTGTAGGCTTAGGGATGGGGCAAAGGTAGCATATGTTCCTCCCCTGAGCACACACTTGGGGAGATGATCATGAGGGATTTGCATGACATACCTTCGACAGGACATTTCGAGGCATTGCATGAGCATGAGGCACAACAAATGGTAGATCTCTTTTACAGGAGGGCATGTAGGCCCTAGGCAGTATTTGGGTGCATCATCAAGAGACAGGATAACAGAGTTTGCTATGTGATATGACAAGAGTAGGGCGGTTTAGCATGCACTAGGCTGATTATCAATACATGTTGTCCATCTATTGATTGCATGCAAGGATCAATGGAGAGGCACAAATGGGTTCCAATAGCTATCGATACTATACAACAATTAATAGAGATTGGGAGTTGTGAACTTCCAATATGGCTGTGGGATCTAGGGATCTAGTTGGTTGCTAGATCACTCCACTTCTCGATGAGCAGGGATATGACAGTGAGTGATCTAGTTGCTTTTGGGTTTCACACGTGGAGGATTGTGGAGGCCTTCACCATGTGGTGATGTAGATTTTCCCTATTTTTGTTCAAGATAGAGTCTAGTTGTAGATTTTTCCTTGTTGCTTCATGGTTGTGGGTTCAGACCTCACAAATATTTTGGCATGTGGTTCCAGGCGAGGAGAATTGAATATGAGCATGATGGGCAGTTATTTATGACCAAAGAGGCACAACAACAGCATGGCAGTCCCTTTTTTAGATTAGCATGGGACCTCGACATCATAGGGCTTGGCAGATCAACTACCATTAGGGATGAGCTGGTTTTTACAAGGGGATATCACTCATATCTTCCATTGGACCTTAGTTTTGCGAAGAGTGTTTCACTTCTCAATGATTCGTTGATATTTTGGAGTGCCTCACTAGTATGGCAATGTGATCAACAGGAGGAAGTCGTGGTTAGTTCATGTGGAGGAGGACCCTTCTCAGTAGGAGTTGGATTGTACCTTCAAGAGTTCACTCTTGAGGTACATGAGATTGGTTTTTCGATAGAGAAACTTCTCAAGGAGATGATCGGGATTTTGCATTTTCGAGATGCTCTACTTATTGGCAATATGCAGAGGGCCTCTAGTGTCTATGCCTTGTTGGGGAGTGAGTGGAGTGAGGAATGCTTCACGATGATTAGGATGGTTTGGGACCCCGGTATCATGAGATCCATTCGTGTTGGGGTAGTATAGTGGTCTAGAGTGGTGCAGTGGCACATTTGGGACCCTGGTATTAGTTTGGATCAGCTTGTGGAGCGGCAGCATGTGATGACATTGCTTGAGGACAAGCAATTTTGGGGAGGGGAGACTGTAATGTCCCCAATTTTTGGATTTCCTTGTGGTGAGATTAGGAAGGATTTCCAGAGCTTATGTCAGCCAAGTCAAAGGAGTAGGATTACATTATTGGTGGGCTTGGAGGGATTTGGGGAGTTTTATGGGGGTCGACTAAGATCACTTGTCATTTTTCATCATCAGGATCAGTTCCACACAATTCAATCTTGGTTCCGTTGCATTTTGACGATTTTTGTAAAACAAAGTTATTAACAGGCATATTTTAATTAATTACGCTTAAGGTGTTGTTTTGGGATGACTACTTAGAATCTAGAGAAACACCTTAATGTAATAGCTCGTTGGAATTAGGATGAGAATATCTACAAGACAAAATGATGAAAGGGGCTCTGGGAGGCCGGTGTGATCATGGTGGCAGTTTAAGCATTTTATGGAAATAAAAGTGATGTTCAATAGTAATAAAAAGTCACTTATTAATTAAAATGAGAAAAAGTGTTTTTATCTAAAGGGTAAATAAAAGGGGGCAAAAGTCACTTGGAAAATAGAAGGAAAATGCACCAAGTGGGTTATTAATAAAATAATAAAAGGAGATTTCTAGAAGATTGGAGAAGATTCGGCAAAATCTTATAAAAGGGGAGAGAAGGCCATTTCTCATTCATTCTGGTTTATGATTATGTTTTGTTGATTGATTGGGAGCTTAGGCGAGTTTCTCTCGAGAGTTTCAAGTGAGACTACACTAGTTTTGGTGGACATCATTGCCACCCTAGCTGGTACTCACCAATTTCAATGGACAGCATTGCCACCCTAGTTGGCATTGTGGTAAAATCACATAGGTTTTGGATTTGCGCTTCAATCACAGGTTATTTGGGAGACATTTCTTCAGTGGGACAAAATGGTTATTATTGCCCGAGTTGGAGATTGGATCGTTGTTGAAGATGGTTGCTGGTGCTTAAGGCTATTGGTTGAGGTCGAGTTGATTGGAGGGCCGAACTCATATTCTATAGAGGCTGAATTTATCTACTGGGGCTGAGTTTATTTGTTGGGACGAGTTTATTAGCTGCAAACTAGTTTATTTGCCGTGGCCGAATTTATCTGTTGGGGTCGAGTTTATTTGTTGGGCCAAGTTTATTTGATGGAGCCCAGTTTATTTGTTGGGGCCGAATTTATCTACTCGGGCTGATTTTATTTGTTGGGATGAGTTTATTCGCTGGAGCCCAATTTATTTGTTGGGGTCGAATTTATTTGCTAGGGCTGAGAATATTTGCCAGAGATCTTTACTTGTTGGGGTCGAGATTATTTGTCAGAGATCTTTATTTGTTGGGATCAAGATTATTTGCCGGAGATCTTTATTTGTTGGGACCGAGATTATTTGTCGGAGATCTTTATTTGTTGGGCCGAGATTATTTTCCAAAGTTGAGCTTATTTGTTGAGGCTGAATTCATCATTTTAAGAGGGTCAGGTTGCTGACTATAGGGGTGTTGTATTATTTGAGTTATTTGTTGGTGTCGTATTACAAGTTCTTAGATTAATATTCTCCATGTAAATCTCTTGATCAAATTAATAAAAGTTTGGCTGTGCCTTAAAATATTTCTGTTGTAAGTGTTTATTTGTTTTGCATACAAAGTGTTCATAGAAAAAACTTGCACACAAAGTGTTTGTCAAAATTCCTAAAAGAGAAAATTTATTATTTAATATTTTTGCAAGTTGTGCTAGCATATTCCAGATACAGGATATTACACCTTTCCATGGGTGATCTAGATTGCCTTACAAATGTTGCCTCATTGAGCCTTTACCAACACCACTAAAGTGGTCAATTTTTTCAAAACATGTGGCATATTTTTGTTGCCTGGGAATGTCTTTGGACATCGTAACCAACTTAGAATGATAAGAGAGTTGAAGATCAAGTTGATTAATTATGGTAAGTTCGACATTTAAGTTAAGAATTTTTTTATGTAAGTTCGGGGGTTCTAGAGACAATTATCAAGTGTATTTATTCCCAAAACATTCCAAAATGAAATCTAATGTTTGTTGTTATAAAACTTGCTTAAAGATGCATGGAAATGTAACATGAACAAGTAAATAACAACATTGAACTTCAGCCCTTAAACTTTGGTATTGATCTGGCCAGTTGAATACCAAACCAGTTCCCCAAGCCAGTTTGATGGCTGAGTCAGTGCACTGGAGGGACAACTCAGTCAACTTGGCCATGTCCAAGTCTAAGTTGGTCAAGTTTTAGAACACTGAGATAAAGGAGAATGCCAACTTTTTAAGAGTTTAATTTAGTTGCTATGACTAGTGTTCCATGGGGACTCCCCCCCCTCCCTTCCCATAGGGGTCTAGTTTTCTAGCTCCCCCGCACTCTGGGGACTTGGGGACGAGAAGGGGTCGTTTCCGCATGCTCCCAAAAAACAGGGTACGCAGGGGGATGTGCCAGGGGGTTGTTTCCTTGTGCTGAGGGGTCGTTTCCGAAAAGGGGGTCATGAGGGGTCGACCGGGGGGGGGGGGGGGGGGGGTCGAGGGGCCCGATTTTTTTAAATAAACTTTTGTTTATAATTAAAATTTAACATTAGTTTTAATACTTTAGGGTTTCAATTCGTTTTTTATCAATTTAATTCATTATTCGCCCTAGCCCCTCACTCCATTTGCAAGACGTTCCTAGTTCCTCTACAGCAAAGAGGAATTGGTCCACATATAGCTTCATCCACTCTATCAAGAGGAACAAGCTTACCTCTAAAAGAGCGGAGAAGTTAGTTGTTGTGCACAGTGCCCTACGTCTTGAGCATAGGAAGACACCTGAGTATTTGAAGGGACCAGCAACACGATGGGATGTTGATCCAGAGGATGATGCACAGTAGATATGGAGGAGAGACTTGATGAGAGACAGATGGGGTTGGTTGGTGTGCCACTTAGCATGTTTGAGAATGCTAGTGATTCAGATTCAGATGGTGATATGGTTGATCCTGATTTATTCATGCAGCAGCTGGATGCAGAGACTAGCAGGGCATTACCTTGAGGCTTGAGCAAAATTATGCTCGTTTATCTTTTGATATGTTGATGTTCTTATGTTATTCTGACTCTATAAAATTTTGACTCTTGATGTATCAGACTTGACTTTAGTCTTTTATAATTCTATAAAATTTTGACTCTTGATGTATGATGTATCAGACTTGACTTTTATAATTTTATGTCAATATTCACTGTTCAGTATTCAATGTTCATAGTAGGAAGTGGAACATCAATATGGTTTAAACTTTAATCATAATGTATGATGTATGATTATAAATTAGAATTTTAAATTTATATGATATTAGATAATAATATTCATATCAATGATCATGCTTTGCAGCTTTTCAATTCAAACCCAATTGTCATAGTGGACTCAATTTATAAATTATATTTGATATTTATAAGTTTTTAAGACCCTCACGTCCCCCCACGTTTCCTAAAAAATGGTGGGGAGCTTTTGCATAGGCCGCTCCTGCGTATCCTCGCTCCCTTGCCCCCTCGTCCCGGAACCTTGGTGGAACATTGGTTATGACTCATTTCTCCTTTTTTCCTTATTATTCTGTTCCTACCTCCTCTCCAAAAGTGCACACTGGTGGGTTCATGTGCTGGGAACTGGTTCAGGCTGGAACTGGCTTACTGTATCAGCCTATGTGCCAGTTCGGGATTCTCCAAATGTGAATCAGTCAAGTCTGCCTGTTCTGATAACATTGCTTCCATTGTGTGTTTTGAACGACCAATAATTTATTTATGGAGAACGAGAAGTTGCTTTTTTATTCTTTTATAATCATTCCATTGCTGGTGAGCATGACAGAACAACAAAACCAGCAGAACAGCTTACCAATCTGGTAATTTATAATGTTTAGTGACAAAAAGGAGAGGTATTTATGTGGTAAAAACTGTTCCAAGACACAAAGCATATCTGACTTAGTAATGCATATTTTTTAGGAAGGACAATACAAAGATTGTTCATGTATATGTTGACATAGAGCCTTGAGTGTTTAACGTTGTATAAATAAAAAATGATACCCTCAATTCTTTCCTCAAATACAATATTCTTTTTTATTCTTTACCTTCCGTTGCAAGGTTCCTCTAGCTGCATTGGAGACAGAAAAGAATTTTCATATTAGCAAATGGAATTAAAATGGTTATTAGTACATATCTAAACATTGTATTCTTCCCTTTGCCATTAACATTCATGGGATGTTTATTCCACATATATACACAGTGCAAAAAGAACATTTTAATAGGAGAATGGATCAAAATATGTACTTAGAGGTTCACATTTTGGAACAGAGCAACATACACAGTTCCACTTACATTCTGTACAATTGTGCTATGCTCCATACGCAGTAGACCTCCTTCATGGCACTACTCTATTAATGCATACTTCTGGTCCATTCTTGTACATGGTTGCCTAAGTATTATCAAATTGATCATCCATTTACAATTGACATGAAATGCAAAAGAATATAATTCAAAAAGATACCGTTAGTCGTCAATGTTCAAGAGAAAATCAGCAAAAATCTGCCATTAGACTCTAAAACACCTGACTAACGAAATGTTTGTACTCTTTTGTTTTCTTTTAACCTTTTACGATCATTGCATCTGGATTATGTCCTACTAGCAAGAAGGGAAGCATCAAATTATAACCACTGTTTGATACCACAGATGTTATCTGCTCTTCGAAGTTCCCCCAACTCAACATGTATGAACAGATTAAAAGAATGTATCGACCCCAACCTGATGGATTTATATCCACATGATTGCGTTTATAAGGTCAGTAATTATGCTTTGCTTTTCTTGTCCATTTTTGTAGTTTCTTCTATACTTTGAAGAAACGATCTTGTTCTGCAGAAGTTGGAACTTTATGATGATTTAATGGTTGAATACTATTTAAACTCATACTTTATTGCAAATGAAGATGGCCATATTGGCAAGGCAGTGTGTAGAAGAAGACCCCATCTTGCGTCCGGACATGAAGCAAGTTGTTGTCACTCTCTCTCAAATCCTGTTGTCTTCAATGGAATGGGAATCTGCATTAGCTGGTAGCAGTCAAGTTTTCAGTGGACTTGTACAGGGAAGATGATTCAGCACATCTGCAAATTTATTTATAGTAGTTGTTACTGAGTTCCCAAGTGTAATTAAAAGTTCGTGTTTCAGAAGTGAAGGCTGAACAGATCATATGATGCCTGGTACTAGAAATTTGGCAGAGTGGAAATTGTGCTCTATTTGTATCCATCTATCATCACTCATAAGCACGGAAAGTGAATGCTGCTTATATTTTTTTTTTTATAATAAGCTTATGCTGTAGAGATGAAATTCTTGAATTACTATTTGACTTTAAAAGTTGCAAATTTTGTCAAGCAGTAAAGAGCAACTAGAATTGTGGTTATTGTGCAATATTAAAATCATGGATATTTTACATGGAACCTAGTGGAGTAAATTCTACCACCTACATGTATTGCATATATGGTGCGAGCAACTTCTCCAATAACCTAGGCCTGACTCTGTCCATCTCATATGCACTAAGTACATGCTGCATAATTTGCTCTGGAACTTACTTGCAAAATGATGACTTACAAGATCTTTTGAATCTATTTCCACTTTATGGGCTGCTTTATTGGAGGGTTGGGAATAGGAAGTCCTGTGTGCAGTCATTAAAGGAAACAGATTGCAAAAAAGAAATTTTCAAAATCTCAGTAACTTGTTTTTGGGATAAAACTTAACTTCATGAAAAATATTCCAGGTGCGAAGAATTTCAATGGGTTGTGTAATGGAAATCTGTTTTTCTGTTTTTATTTTTTAATGAAATATTATTTTCTATTTTTCTATTAATAGAAAAGCCTGCAATAGCCTGCAATAGAAAGGCCTTTGGGAAATCAATCCGAATGGGATCGAATGATCATTCAGGGAAGATGCCCCTATCCAGTGTTGCCAAACCGTGGAGCGAAGCAGGAATGCTTGGAGTGCCGTTTCTCAAAAGCTCCCGGGAGTGTTTTATATATATATATATATATAATATTGTTAATTTCTCTCCTCAAAAGATGACAATATACATATTGTTAGATGAATTATTGGAAGGAATTGAGAGGGAAAAAAATCGGTGAAGACATAGGAGAAAAAATATTTAAGATATGATAATGTAAAAAGTTTTTTGTTTTTTATTTTAAAATCAAAATCAAAATCAAAAAGAAGAATTAGAAAATAATAGTTTATTTAAAAATGTTTTAAATAAAAAATTGAAATTTAAGATATAAAAAATTTGAAAATGTTTTAAATAAAAAATTTAAATTGTATTTATAATTAAAATTAAAGTGTAAAATTAAAATAAGAATGTAGAATTAAACTATTTATTTATTTATTTATTAGTAGTATCAGTATTTAAAATAATAATAAACAAAATGTTAAAAGATAATAAATACAAAGTTAAAACTGAATCAAAAAATGATAGTAATTAAAGTAAGGGTATTTTTTAAGGATTTCAATATTTGTTTATGTATAGTATTATAGACTAATATTTTGGTTTGAAAATTCATACATATAGAATCTAAGCTAATATTCAATAAAAAAACATATAATTTACTATTAAAATTGGTATATTTTTGGCAAATATGATCCATTTAATCATATATATGTACATAATATGTGAATTTTTAACCAAATGGGCGAATTTATTTTTTCATAAAATGTCCAAAAAATAGTCAATTAGCGAAATTTTGCTCCTAAAATTTTCCTTGATTGAAATTAAAGAGAAAGCTAACTAAGTAGGGACAAAGGGAAACAAACAAAAAGGCGACAAACCAAAGAGAAGAATTATTGGGATAGGTGATGGATAACAGGATTCCAAGGTTGACTTAGGCTGTAACCATCTTCCCTATTGAAATTGTTAGGGTGCTTTTCGATTTTGAGAGCTTCACGAATGATTCGAGGATTATGATATGGAACATAAGCTAAGATCTTAGCTTGACTGAAATAGATAAGATGTTGAGATTTGAATGAGTGCTCAACAATCACTGGCTTAGGGTTGCGATTATGGGCGATATCTGTGATGTGCTCTTTGAGGTGGGTCTGAAAGGATCAACCAATTCGACCCTTGTAGGATTTACCACATGAATAGGGAACCTAGTAAACACCAAAAGATTAAAAGGGGTATGATTTATCCTTGGCTGATTGGAATAAGTGTTTAAGGGTTTTGTAGGGTTTAAAGACAATTTTTTTATTTGCCTTAGATAAAATCTTAGCAATTTGATATGTATTCCCTTTAATATAAGTAAGAGTAACGATCGCATTAGGGGAAGATGGTTCCAAGTCTTTAGGTTTAAGGCTTTTGGCATTACAAAAATCATTATTTGTTTGAGATGTGGTGTATCCATTGGCTTTCAAGGCATGTGTTAGGTGGGGCTTTTCTTTATTAAGGGACCGAGGATCAGAAATTTTAAGGGCTCTAGAAATAAGGGTCCTAAGGACACCAGATTTATGGTAAGGGTGATGATGAGAAAGGGCATGAAGATATCAATCAATATGGGTCTTCTTCCTATAAACCTGGTGACTTAGGGAGCCAACGGGAAGACGAGTTATGAGGACACCAAGAAAGGGAAGGGATTTATTTGATTCTATTTCCATGTTGAATTGAATATGTGAAGAAATGTTATTAAGATGAGTATGGAATTCATGAAATAAATGAAGGTCATGAGGCTAAATGACAAAAGTGTCATCTACAAAGCAAAACCAACACTTTGACTTTAGATGCCAAAAGTTTAAGGCCAAGGTTTTGAAGTGTTCCACAAAGACATTGGCCACGGCCGAGGATAAGGAGGATCTCATGGGAGTGTCTTCAGTTTGTTCATAAATAGTTCCTTTGAATGAAAAGAAAGTGGAAGAGTCACATAATTTTATAAGGTTTAGGGTTTCAAAATCTACAAACTTATGCAAAATTGAGATGGCCTCAAGAACAAGGATCTTATTGAACAGGGACACTACATCAAAAGTAACCATCATGTCATTCTCATCCATATGAATCTTCTTTGTTTTAAGAATGAAATAAGAGGAAACTACAATGAAACAGGGGCAAGATCCAATAAAAGAATGGAGCTTTTTAGCTAGGAAGTGACCAAGGGCATGGGTAGGGACCCTTAGGGCACTGGCACTGACAATGGGTCTAAGGGGAACACCGGATTTGTTAATCTTAGGTTGGTCATAAATTTTGGGGATTTGGGGGATGGGGAATGAGATGTTGTTAAATGGAGGGTTCAAGGGAGGATGATTGATTCCTTCCTCCCCTTCCTTTGATTTTGTTTCCTTTTTTCAAGAAAATTTACTCATTTTCAATATTTTTTAATAATTAATTCATTTTTTCATGACGACTAATTTCCTCCTCGTTCTATTTATTCTCCTTGCGACACTTGTTCACATCATCTCAAAGCTTTTATGTCCTTGATGATGAGTTGAGTGTCCACCTAGAATTTTAGACAAAATAAATTCACAAACACATTTCTTGTCCAAAAATTTATCTTACAATGTGAATAACTGTGAAAATCTAGATAAGGTTAACATATATATATAACAACATTGATATGCAAACTTATAGCCCAAAGTGGATGAATAACAACCAATCATTGCATGACACACATATTCAAGCTCATGAGTGGTGTAGGCCTTTGTGATGTTGGATTCTTCGAACATCATTGATATCATCTTTGGCCATTGTTCACACTTCAGCGCTATGCACGTCTCAACTTTGTGGGCACACCTCATCATTTATAGGCACACTCTAAAGCTTGTGTGCACACTTAAATGTCACACGCATACACCTTGGTACCTACACACACTTCAATCCTCGTTCAATCTCAAACTCATACACACAACATCAATATGAAAGCTCCATTGATGCCCCCAAAACAAACAAGGAAAAAAAAACCTTATCAACAATTATAGAACATGCTTTATTATTCGTTCACAGTAGGGCATCACACTTGGGTGGTTCATTATGTACATGGGTCACCTAGGTGGATTTTAGCACTTGCCGATTGTGCAAGTGAGGAACATTGTTGCCTGACTTCTATATTTTTTGCAAGTGTGATTGTTGTGCAAGAACTTTTCAACTACATGATTATTGGTCATTAGGAGTTGGTCATTACTTGGCTAGAGCTTGTTTCCTCTACATCAATAGGTGTCTCATTGATACTTTGTGCCTTGAATTTTCAAGTGTTAATTGTCATTATTGACTTACTCGCTCTTTAATCATTGATTGTTGTCATGTGACATCTCCACTCAAATGTTGTTCTTCATTATGCATTAGTCCCTACTAGGCAAGAGGTTGTAGGAGGCCTATCATTCATTTGGTGTTGCACATCTTCCCAATGGAAAAGGGAGTTAAGCTTTGTTCCTATTATGGGAAAATCATTGGTGCTCATCATAGTTTGAAAAACCAAATTCGGGTTTTGAACTAGCCCATTTATCTAATTGGATTTCAAACTAGAACCATATTGAACTAGATTTGAAAAAAATACATAACATAATTAATTTTCAATGAAATTTTTATTTTCTTAAGATTTCAAACCATGATTCCAAACCCTTAGAGACAAAATATGCAAAGTTTGTTCATCTATATCCCATATAAGGGTGAATATATCAAAATAGCATCGAGTGCCATAAATATCAAGAACAAAATACATAATCAATGAGGCTCTTAATGACCTCTACAATCCAAAAACAATGTTACAAGCTATTGGATCATTGGCTTATTACAAATCATTGATCAACATGATCACTCATCAAGCTCATCACTAATTCACCACTACTAAAAATGGGATTATCAACAAGAGCTACATAAACATCATCTGATTCAAAATCTTCAAACTCTGATTCCTCGACCTTCTAATATGGTAGAAATTGAAAAAGCTTAACATGTCTAAAAAAACAATTTAGTTTGAATGAAGGATTTTTCTCCTCAGTGTTGTAATATGGTAGAAAAAGCTTAACATGTTGAACCAATTATTTTGGTTTAAGTGGGGTACATATTTGTTAAGGCAATGACAAAGGAGTTTGAGAATTAATACCACTAACATTAGAGGAGTTCAACAATTAATAACACCAACATAAAGGTACATAAAAGGCTACATTCTCTTGATTAAATGTCAATCACATGCCATTATACATGATAGAATTCAATGAAAATGTTGCAATCTTATTAAGTAGAAAATCCTGAAAATTAACAAGTCTACTAAATTTTCAATGGGATATGAATTTCTACTTTCTCGATATAAAGTCTGATAAGGTTGGAACCACTCTCAAACATCATGAAACAATTAATGATAATGTTAAATATTTGAGTAATAAAATGGTTGTTTCAGATCTAACTCTATGATGGCCAAAAAATTGTGAAATCACCAATGCACAAACAAATGATGTCCTTTGGGGTGTGGTATGGGTTGTATGGTCTTGGGGAGAGAATAGGTGAAATTAAGTCTTGCTCTTATAACATTCGAAGCTATGAAGACAAAATTCAGAAGGAAGCTTGGTTGCATTGGATGAGGATTTAAGAATTTAAGATTACCATTGATTTCTATCATTCCTAAGGTTGAGTTGGATTTTTTGTTTAGGTTTAGGGTTTAAAAGGGGGAGGGTTGGTTTTATAGCCAAGGGGGACTAATTTGGGAGGGAAGAAACCCCTGGTTTCCTACAAAACCACCTAAACAACCACCACCAGGGGGCTTGGACTCCCCTCATGCATATGAGATTAGTTCGGGCCTAACTAGTTGGTTTTGTCCTTAATTAATCGCTCAAATCTCACATGTGTAAGGGGAGTCCTGGACCCCTAGTGATGGATTTTTAGGAGTTTTTGGAGGAAGGGTTGCTCCCTCCCAAAATAGAAAACTGGTACAAATCAGCCCTAAAATCAGGGTTTTCTACTAGTTCATTACCCATGCCTATCTAATCGATTGGTTTGATCGGTTACCAGTTTGAATGAGCTGATTTTTAAATAATGTTATTTATCCAACGTAACCAGGCTTCCCTCCAAATTTTCTTCTTCATAGCATTGGATGCTAAGAGAGTAGGACTCCCTTTCTCCTATGCTCTCCCTATGATCATACAATTTGTACCACAACCTAAAGGACACGATTCGCTTGTGCATTGGTGATTTCACAATGTTTTGGCCATCATAGAGTCTTAGATCTTAAACAATTGTTCTATTTAGATAGTCAATGCACTAGGACTATGGGATTACAAAATTAATGTTTAGGGCCTAATTCAAAACTGTATTACTCAAATGATGCTTACATTGAGATGAGAATGGAAGAGGTGAGAAGTGTAAGGAGGAGAATGCTACTTGCTAGAATAAAACCATGATGGATGAAGTAGTTATTCAGTTTTTAATTACCTTTGCCTCTATTTCACCCTCTTTAGCTATTGAAAATAAACTCTTAAATGAAAAACCTCTTACATGAAAAATAGAAACCTTTTTTTTATGTCACCAAGAAAAAATGCACCGAGTATTCAATTAGGAAGTTATCTTTTGGGAAACCAATGATAAACATTTCATTTTCTTGTGACTTACTAATCAAACTCTTTGAATTAGAGCTTACTTTATGCTTTGGTGCCACCAATCTCTCTTAATACCATGAAATTATGACCACATATATTTGTTTTAACTTAAAACAATTATGTTTCCCATGTGTCATTTCTAACCTAAAACAATTATGTTGCATGGATATTCCTTGCATGGTGTATTATCTTTGTAGGATCACCTGCTTCTTCGAATTTCCAACCTTTATTGGCATTTATATTTGAAATTATGTGAAAAGGGGGCCAATTTCAATAAGGGAATCAAACCAAGGCATAGTTTGAACAAGGTCAGAAGGGCCCTGATTGAGGAATCAGGCCACGACACAATTTGAGCAAGGTGAGAAGGGCGCATAGTTCAAACAAGGTGAGAAGGGGTTCGATTAAGGAATCAAGATCATTTGGAAAAACAATCCATGGCACAATGCAAACAGGTGAGAAGGGACATGATTAAATAGTTATGATCGATTAGGAATTTGGGCCATGGCGTAGTTGAAATAGGTGAGAAGGGGCTTCATGAAGGGATCAGGACCAATTGAGAGACTAGTCCAAGGCATAATTCAAATAAGTGGAGGAGGTCCTGCTTTGATTTTTCATTTGGGAGGAAGTGGATTTTGAATGAGGAAGAGGAAGGAAAAGGTTTTAAACATTCATGAAAGGTTCCAAAAGAATAAAAGGGTAAGGGAATTTGGCTAAGTGTCAAAAAGACTTTGAGTATGTGAAAATCATGAAGAACAGAGTTGGTTTTTGTTATGAATAAAAATATTCATAAAACATCAATTAAATAATAAATATTAAAATAGAAAATATCAATAATAATAAATTATTAAATTAGTTAATGTCTCATTAGTTGTGAAGAGATATGGGTAAAAAATTATGTCATTCTATCGTCCTGGCTAGTCAATGTGTATATAAGCACACCGCCATGAATATTTGTAAACACCATTCATATTTTTTTAATAATAATACTAATACTACTTACTACATTACAAATCTACATATACCGATTTATGCTTGTCTACAGATTTATCTATACCAGTGGTATCAGAGCCATTTAGATTCTCTTGGCGTTCTGATGCATATATCATCACTGAAGACCCCTATACACGCGTTCCCATTCCTTGCGGCTCCTTGTTTGTACCCCGCTACGTCAACTCCCATTGCTCCTTGTGACGTCCATTCCCATCCACCCTTCGCGTCCAGACCCCCCACTGCCACCCGCACTGCCATTTCGTTGTCGTCCCTGCATCATTGTTTCCACTCTTACGCATCGGCTTCCTTATCCACGCTCCAATCAACCTTCAGCACGCATCCTCTGCCATCATTCTCTGTCGTCTGTCCATTTCACCCCATACCCCATCGTGTTCCTCCATCGTCCCGTCTGGAACCTCGACCCACACATCCCTGTTGATGTCCACCGTAACCTCGACTGTGTTGATTCCGGGCTCTCAGACCTGTGCTTCCAACAATCAACATACGACGTAATTTTCATGTGGAGAAACAATTGACCAACAATCGTACTGTTTGATACATCTTTTTCATTAACCATAAATCACGTTATATTATATAGTTAATTAATATATAATTAAAATATATAGTTCATAACTATATAGTTAATTTTATATATATATATGTAATTAATTAAATTATTAAAAAAAATTGGGTCTACAAGGAAGAAAAAGAACAAAATGCGAAGTAATAGTTTTGACAATAATTAAAAAAAAAAATCAAGAAGAACTCGACAAAGTGCGTAAGAGCCTTGACGATATCGAAAGGAATCAAGATGACTTCAGGAAGAGTCAAGACAAAATGGCTAAAGATATCATAGCAATAAAGAGCATGATGAGCCAGTTTATGGGAGGAGCCAACCCACATTTTAATCCCTCAGAGATGCAAAGTTCAAAAACATTGAAAGGCATAATTTTTTCAAATCGTGAAATTTCATCCATGCACGAAAAGCCGCGAATACCGCATATACAGTTTGAAGGGAGTCAATACCATAAAAAGTTCCCCAACAAATATTGCCTCAAAATTAAAAGAGAATTACCAAAATACAATGGTAAAGACCATAAAGGCGCCATTATATGGGTAAATAAGATGAACGTCGTTTTCGAAGCAAATCCACCAATAGGTTAACAAGAGAAGGTCATGACCACATCCAATTACCTGGAAGTAGAAGCATATGATTGGTCCCTATGGTGGTCTAACAAATGTGCATCTTTCTCATTCAATTGGAAAAATTTTAAAAACTCTTTGTTAAAACAATTTTACGACGAAGAAGAGGATGATGTTTACGAAAGATTCATTCACCTCAAACAGAAGGGATCAGTAAGTGAATACATGCATGAATGGGAAGTGTTAGAGATAAGGTAAAGGGGATTCTCAGACGAAGAGCTATTAAAAATGTATCGTTGTGGCCTTAAGCATTACATTCAGGAAGAATTAAAATTATATAAACCCCAAACCATTGAAGATGCCAGACACGCAACTATAATTATTGAAAGAAAATATAAGCTCAGAATGTCATCATTCAGGGAAGATGAAGACGAACAACAACATTCGGAAAAAAAGAAACTAACAAATGTAGGTATCGTGGAGACAAATGGAGATCAGGACATAGATGCCTTAACAAGAATGTAAAGACTATCTCTAATTCTATAACGATTTTCTGAACTGTAAATATTGTAAAGAGTTTCTGTAGAGCTATCTATCCTAAACAGAGTGTGAGACTTTAAGAAAAATTTCTATTCTAAATTTAAGCACAACTTATCATCTTGAACTGATGGGCAAACAGAAAGGGTGAATCAAGTACTTGAAGATATGTTGAGGACGTATGTTATAGATCAGCAATCACACTGGGAAAAGTACTTATCCTTAGTCGAATTTGCATACAATAACAGTTACCATAGCTCAATCGGAATGCCTCCATTCGAAGCATTATATGGCAGACCTTGCAGAATACCATTAAGTTGGGACAAATTAGAAGATCAGGTGATAGTAGGACCAGAATTAATCCAAGAAATGGAGCAGGTAAAACAAATTAGACAACGATTAAAAGAAGCACAGGATAGACAAAAGAGTTACGTTGATGCTCACAGAACTAATAGGAAGTATGAGGTAGGGGATCAGATTTTCATCTGCATCAAACCGAATAAAAGCACTATTCGGTTCGGAAAAGGGACAAAGTTGTCACCTCGATTTATTGGACCATTTAAAGTCATAGAAAGAGTTGGACCTGTCGCCTATCGTTTTACACTGCCACCTCACTTGCATAAAGTTCATAATGTATTTCATGTATTTGTATTAAGACATTATATAGTTGATCAATCTCATAAAACTGCAGGTATCGGACGAAGGAATCATATCGGTCGAACCATTACGTATACTGGAACATAGGGTTCGATAGCTCAGGAATCGTCTGGTAGACCAAGTTAAGGTCCAGTGGGACAAGTATAGTCTTGGATCAGCTACTTGGGAAGATATAGAGAACATATGTCAAAAATGCCCCAATCTGTGTCAATTTTGAAGAACTTTAAACTATGTTTTGTATATATTTACTTTACTGTAAATTAGAGACTCAGAACCATTTTTGAATGACCATATATAAACATGAACTTTTATGACATAATATTTGTTAAATTCCGCTAGTACATGGATACCAAAATAGAATATGTTATTGATTTTACCAAATTATGGTTATCAAAGTAAAGTTTAAAATATTTGAGTAATTTTGCTTCTGATGAGAATTAAGATATTATAATTTTGTTTTATGTAGGCATATCAATATGATTTTTGAGATAGAAATCAAAGAATGATTACATTTTTATATGAAAACTATTGACATGAATAGATTATGGCAAAGTATGTTATACTGTAGATGATATGTATGAAATATACATAAGCTATGCATTTTTGAATATGTTAATGCACATTTTATAAATGCATGGACAAAAGTTTATGAGTGCAGATAATATCCGTTACCAAAATGACCACATGATGACAGAAACTTCAGAACAATTAAGGCTCCAAGAGATTCCATGATAGGGTGTTAACCCTGATTCTACTAGGAGGGGTGGAGGTGTTGCCCATCGTTTATCCTCCGAATCCTGGAGTCATGGGAGGACTGTGCAAGTCACGCTCCCCTAGACGTGTAATGATAATTGTCGGATGCCTATTAAGGATCAGGTTGGTATAGCCGATACTGTCATCCTTGGAGTTTATGAATGGTTAGGTCAGTATAACTGACGCCATGACATACTCTAGTAGAGGACGGATAGGATGGAAGCGGAAGAGATTAGGAAGGATAGGATGGTTATAGAATAGTTGAAAACCAACTGAGGCAGAACATGGCTATTATAGTGGTAAAATATTAAAAATATTAAAGAAAACAAATTCAATTTTGCAATATAAAGACCTATATACTCATAATAATCATTAATATATTTTATAAACCCTAACTTCAGGACGAAGTTTTTGGAAGGAGGGATGTATGTAATGACCCACTTATAATAAATTAATATTTATGAAATTAAATAAAATTAATTAAATTATAAATTATAAATTAAATAAATTAAAATTAAATTTTTAAAATAAATAAATAAACTTTATTTCAAATTAAGATATGCAAATAAAATAAAATCAGATTTTTGTTTATAAAAATCGACACGTATCATAATTTTGACATGGTGATGGAGGATGTCGGCAAATAGAAACTTATAAGAAGGAAAGGACGGTGGGAGGCAAAGTGGGGGAGAAATGGGAGAAAAGCTTATACGCAAAGTTGGTTAATCATCAAGAACAGTTGGGCCTTGCTTGTTCTGAGGTTTCTGGGCACGTGGGAAATAGTTTGATCCAACTTAGGAGTTCACTGGACTGAGTAGCGAGGTTCTGCTCAGTTTCACTGGGTGGTTTCAGTGATTTGGTAAACAGAAGCAAACTGGAGGACTCCTGAAACATTTTTCATCTGCAGCAGACATCCGCAACAGACCAAGTAAGTAATTATCATCCAAGCCAACAATTAGTCATGTGAAGTTTTTGCATAAATTTAGAATAGAAAATTTTCTTGAAGTCTCATACTTTGTTTAGGATAGATAGCTCTACAGAAACTCTTTACAATATTTACAATTCAGAAAATTGTTATAGAATCATAGATAGTCTTTACAAAGAAATTGTATACTTATGAAGTCGAGAAGGAATCAAGCACTTCAAATAATGAGCCAGTAAAAAAGATAAAAAATAAAAATATTTTTCGCAAATGTGGGGAAAACTAGACACAAGGCCATAAATGTGAAGACACATCCCTGCGCTACTATAAAATAGTAGATGGGAATCAAATTGAAGTACAAGAACATGATGAAGGAATCATTGTCACACACAGTGAAGATTCATATTCTGAGGAATCGTCATTAGTTGCAATCTCATGTGACTGGAAAAACCTTAATGAAAATAGTAATTCGTTTGGAGATCAAGAACAACAAGCAATTGCAAAATACGTTCCACCACATCTTCGAAAGAAGAGTCAATTTCAAGAAGGAACATTAAACTTACTACACCGTCAACAAACATGAGGAAGAGACTATGTCCTAAAACCCTAAGGCTCAAAGGACTCATAAAAGACAGAAATGTCAATATACTTATAGATTTGGGTAGTACTCACAATTGTATAAACATTGATCTTGCTAAACAACTTGGTCTTTGTATATGTCGAATCAAGGTCCTAATCATGTCTGTCGCTACTGGAAGGAAAATCAAGGAAATAAGAGAATATCAAAAAGTTTCAATCCAAATACAAGAACCGGAGCTACAAACAGATCTATATGCCCTACCACTCAAAGAAATGGATGTACTATTTGTAGGAATTTACAGGGTAAGTTCCTCAAACAGAACACCAAAGGACACCGCTCACAAACAGATCACAGATCAATACACCAGTATTTTGACGTGGTTAAAACCCTCAAAGAGGGAAACAGTCCATGGCTTGAGCCAACGCGGCCACTTCAGGCAATATATTAATAAAAGAATGAAAATTTACATAAGCTTCTCTCATGGACGGTTACCCCACAAATGACCCTCCATGCTCTTTAAATAGAGATCATGGACCAATCAGGGGCTAAGCCACGGATCAAGTGTCGGTAATACCGAGGAGAGAATGAACCGTCGGATCACTACATATCGTGACCGTCGGATTGTAAGTTACAAAATGTACATAGTAAAGAAACACACTTTACCTAACTCTATACTAGACCAAGTTATACTTAACTATTTCCTATGTGTCGGAATATCCTAACATCCCCCCTTAAGAACAACTTGGGATAGGATTGAAGGATTTACAAATATGACACAATAGGAGAAGGAAGGAGGCATTAGAGCCTATGGTATTAGGTGTAAAATGGTTAATACAACTAGGGAGCTATACTACAAACCTTGAAAAACAATTCATAGAGTTTAACTAGCAAGGATGACATTATAAATTAAATGGTGTTAACACTTCCAGCTCCAAGGAAGGTACAAGTACTCGTAAAGAATGCACCAGTCAATGAAAGGATGTCATTCAATTGCAACAATGTTCAACTAGAGAAAACCATTTGGTTGTGCTTTGAGGAAAAAACATCTCTAAAGGGGGTGGCAATGTTATGAATAAAAATATTCATAAAACATCAATTAAATAATTAATATTAAAATAGCAAATATCAATAATAATAAATTAGTTAATGTCTCATTAGTTGTGAAGAGACATGGGTTAAAAGTTGTGTCATTCTATCTTCGTGGCCAGTCAATGCCTATATAGGCACACCACCATGAAGATTTGTAAGCGCCATTCATATTTTTTAATAATAATACTACTACTACTTACTACATTAAAAATATACATATACTGATTTATGCCTGCCTACAGATTTATCTGTACTAGTTTAAAATGTAATTTTCCATGAAATTTCATTAGATTAAACAAGGTGATAACATCAACTCCTTTTACTGGATGGATCCTCCCTATGAAATGCTAAGAATTAGACTCTAAGGTAAGTAAACCAGTTCCTTAATCCATTGGGATATGGAGTCAAAATTTTGCTTCTTCTCAATATCTACTTTTGGACAATAATTTTTTTTGTTGGAAATGATGTTGAAAAATAAAAGTAGATGTCAAAGGCTGAGAATAAGCTATAGAGCACTGATTATGAAAACAAGCACCTAAATACCAAACCTATATAGAAAGTAGGTCCACTAGGTGACATGGCGTTGCCACCACGAACCATGTATGTAATTTGATAATCATATGAGACTTGTGCATGCATATGGATCATAGGATGGTAGATGTCATTGGGGTTTGCAAAGTTTAATTACAAGGAACAACATCTCCAATGACCACAAGTTGTGACCAAGAGGGAAAACGTTGCTTGAGACACAAACAAGATTAGAGAAACATTGTTCAGGATTGAAAGTGTAACGGAAATGAGTGTAAACAAAAAAAAAAAATGAATGAGTTACCCATATCCAATATCCACTTTGTTGCATTGCTTTATGAAAGTCTCATCTATCCATGTTACAACTAGGTCTATAAATCACTTATCCAATGCATTTGGGATCAAAAGTGAAATCAAAATTATTTTTGTTTCCTAAGTAATGTGAGTCCTGAGATGAATGGCATGCTGAAGCTATGGCTTGAGTAACTGTGATCCAAGGCATATAAGTCGTCAAAATTACCCGGGGATTGCACCAAACCTGAACCACACCAACCCTTAGCACGGCTGGATTTTTTCCCATGGAGTTTTGAACCAACGACCTTTACACCATGGTGTGCCTTTAAAAAACACCCTATCACCATCTACTCTACGTCTTGTGGGAACATTAAAATAAATTTTGTTGATGAAGTTGTACTTTTCATTGGTTTCCTAGATGTGAGATCAACATGAATTTTCTAAATATCACCATTATTATCAAGGCTACCATCAAATTTGAAGCTTAAATGTCCTAATGTTTGTGAAATGTGTGCATCATCCCCCACTTCATATTTAGGGTAGTACTCTTGTTTGTTGTCATAGTTTCCTTCCCATTCTTCATTATCATGGTTTCCTTGAAAATCTTTATTGTTATGTTTTCTTTGCAAATCTTCTTGATAAAGCTTAATATCCTTCCTCTATCATTATTAGGTTGAAGATTTATGAGAAAACTATCCTCATTGTGATTGAGATCAACTTGCAGCATTGATCACTCCCTCCATCATGTCTATATTTTTGGTGTTAGGAATCATTATTTTCTTGGTTATTGGCCTTTAAATTAACATAATAGTCTATTAAATATTCATTGAAATCAATATACTTTGAGTGAGAAAAAGGTTCCTTGAATGAAACAAGACTCTATGACCTATGAGTTGCATATCACCTTGATCTTTTCTTGCATTATTTGGCTGCCAACTATCTTCACAGATGGAGGTAGGTGACCTATCACCATTGGTACAATTTCTTCACTGTGATGATATGTTGGCCTAGAAAAATTTTGACCCTAAAAAGTTTATGAACACCCCCACCTTATCAATATTTGATAGCCTATTATACTGAGATTGTTGTTCTATATATGTAATGGACTCAAGATTCCTTTGATTGTTAACTTTGCAATTTTAAAGGAACCCAAATGATACCCTCTCATCTTGTTCCATATTTTAACAACATTAGGAGGCCCTCATATAAAAAAGAGATTTTCAAGATTGGAGGTATGCAATGAAGTCTTAGATTCTTGCTCACACTCACTTTCTTTTGGAGAATGGTATGAGAGGAGGCCAATAGTTCAAAATCTAGCATACAATCTTCCAACTGTAATCCATCATCAAGCATGGCATCTAGATTTGATGAATGCCTTCTTTTAGGTATAGTGAAACATAAGAGCATTGAGAAATAATATAAATTGACATGGTAACGATATCTCAAGGCCTAACATTCTCAGGGACTCCATGGTAAGACTAGATGAACTTATCATTGAATGTTGTTTCACCTTAAGGTCATATATTTTTAAAGAATCAAATTTTGTTAAAATCTAAAAAGCATTGGAGTTAATTTAGGTCTAAAATCATGGGTCTTGTAGGAAAAAATTATGATTAGTGAGAATTCAAAAAGCAATAGAATTTCCAAAAATTGGGTCAATGATTATTGTTGAGTTGTAACTATATAAGTCAAATATGATTGTGTCAAATTTTTAGTTGGCAATAATGAATTATATATAAACCTCACATTGGTTAAGGTTTTGGTAAGATTATCTTGATTATGATAAATATTCTTGAACTATTAAATATAGAATATTGTATATTATCACTATTTTTTATGCTTTTGAAAATAAATCTTGTATTAATTCAAATCATAATAGAATCACTTGGAAATACAATAAACATTTTACTAACTACAAGCATAACCATATAACCATATAAATTAATGGTTGGTAAATACGGGCAAACATCAATCCATGATAGGCATCAAAACACTTACCTCAGGATACATTTCACATTGCCAAGATTGAAAAAAATCATAAAAATTAACTAAATTATAACTTTATTATCATAATTATTGTGATAAAAAGAATTAATATATGAGTTTTTAAAAAACATGTAAAAATATTCTTAACCATGGAAATTCACTCCCACTTTTCCTTGAAGATATTTCACTTATAAATAAGCTTTGTTACAATACCACGGCTTATCAATACTATATGCCCAAAACCCATAACTCATTTCATAGCGAAAATATTTTATATAGATTTTATTTTAATTTAATTTTATAACAATTTTTAATTAAATAGAAAAGCAAAAGAGGCATAACTACTTTTGTAACAATTCTCATCCCCCCTATCTTGAGTACTACTAAGAATATTTAGTGAAAATTCCATAAAGGTTAAATCCCTACCATCCATTTATTAATGATTGATAATTTGTCATGTCCCCAATTTTGATTTTTCCACATTAGAGATGATTTTGGAAAGAGGAAACATTTGCGACATTGGGACTTAGGAGGAAAAAGGAAAAAATGCAACTCTAGTGGAATGTGGGGGCCACAAGAAAGAGAAATTTGACTCAAGGAAGGAACTCTCACTCTTGGAGGAGAGAGAAAAGAGAAGGTGTGAATTAGGAATAATGGGGACCACATGATCCAAGTGGCTCCATACATACTCAGTGATCAAAGAAGGCTCAAAAATCAAAGTCTTCAAAATGTAACAAAACTAGGACCAAGTCATAGAGCTTGGCAAGAGCTTTTCGGCGATGCAAACAACGCCTCAATACGAGTTTGTATGATCAACTTATTGTAGTTTAAAGTTTGACAAGACAGGGAAAAGGAGAGCCCACAGTGTGCCACATGGCATCTCAATCAGCGTGTAAGACCCACTTAGCTTATGTGGCAATGAAATGACCAATAAGACTTTCAACACATAGCATCCCATTCATTAGCTTCTAACCCTGCACTATATATATATATATATATATATATATATATATATATATATATATATATCATAAACCAACGAACCTTTTTAAAATATAACAAAAATATGGTTATTTAATAAACCATATAAAAACATTAAAGTAAAAACCATATAACAAAAATATCAAAACAAATTTCGCTAAACATTAACGAATCTATTAAAAGTGGAGTTAATGTTGGTGGCATGGTTTTATAACTAACTAACGAACATGTTAAAAGTGAAGTTAATGTTTGTGGCATGGTTTTATAACCAACTAATGAATGTATGGTTTCAAAACAAGAGCTAACAACGAGCTTATATTAAAAAAGGAGCCCGTGGGGTTTGACCCAAAATCGCCCAACCTACATTACCTTAAATGTACCATGCGATCACTTTCATGCTTTGGAAGGACTGCCCAGGTGGCTTATAAAAAAATTTGTATTTTATGAGGAGGGGAAACAAAAGGGGAAGAGTGTGGAACAGTGGGTGGAGCCAAGGTTCGAATGGAATTTCGACCAAAAAAAAATCATGACAGAGCAGCGAAGGAGCAAGAAGTTCAATGCAGGCAGAACTTTGACATAGTGGCCAACGCTAAACCATGTTTGACAAGATTTTCGAGACAGAGTTTTACAGGAATATTGTTTGACGCTGGAGGAATCTAAAAGATTTTATAGAGGGTGATTTTTCATAGTGATGGAATCATGTCAAATTTATACTCAAAAGAACTACAATTTCACAGGGAATGCGACACTGTGGTTCGTTTCTCCATTTGAGAAGTAGAAATTCAGGCAGCCAACAACGAGGAATCTTTGTAGAATCTTGTGAGATCTAAAAGATTCATTTGGAAGCTGATTTTTTACTGAGGCAGAATGATGTTGACTTTATAGTGATTTTTCACAAAATTTCGCGAGGAGCGCAATAGTGTGCTCAAAATTTTGATCCGAGGGTCCAAAATTTGACGTGTCAGAAAGGGGTCAAGTTTATAGTTGTTTGGGATGATTTCGCGCCACGAATTCAACAAAACAGTCCATTTCGCCAGTTGAGCTTTTAATTTTCAGGCCATCCCCGAAAGTGGAGGTAAATGATGCAGTGATGCCATGTCTTCCATCTAATTTTCTGAGATGATGTTTTTTTATTGAAATCCTTGTTACTATAATGTTGAAAGGGTGCTTGTATGCCACGTCATCTGAGAATTTATTAGCTTTTCATGCTGAAGGATGGCACATATGAGTGAGAGTTCTTATAGGGAGAACGTCTTGTGGAGATACATGTCACTCTGGTTGAGGGGATTTGTCCTTTTAATGACAAAGAATGTACTACATACTCATCATCATCTTGCAATGTTTAATGAAGTGACCTCCCCACTCTTGACACTAGGCCCAGAGACGTAACCCACATTGGATGAACTTTGTTATCAATGTGTTTGTGTTCTTTGATTTAATGGTCGCCATTATGTTTCCTCTTCTGTACAATATGGACATGTGGCTTTTCATACTCTTTCACATGCAATTCTACCAACATTGCAGAAGTAAAAGATCTTGGTTAATTTTGGTAGATGAAGAGATCTGTATCAAGTTTGGTATTAGAGTAGTGTTCTCATTGATGTAAATTGCTAGTGTGAATGATAACCGGATATTAAACGTGCATCAAGGCAAGGAGAATGGAAAACAACATAGATCTCTACGAGGACTGCCTTAGGATGGTATGCATGGTAGACATGATGTATGCAGATTATGAGGAGAAGATGGCGAGAGAGGAACGGGAAAAAGAAAGAGCTAAGGATGATACTCCATCTCCATCTTCGAGTGACCATTCATCTTCTTCATCATCTTCTCATCACTTGGATGAGGAGATCAATCAGATCTTTCAAGCAGAAAATGTTGAATTGAGGAGACTTCTACGAGAAGAAAAAGAGGAGAAGCAGAGACTGCAGCTTCAGATATAAGCCACAGAAGAGGCCTTGGAAAAATTGAAACACAAAGAAGGCTTAGCGAAGCCATCATCACCCTGTTTCAGAATCGAGAACTGAGGTAAACAGTGTTGATCGTTCTTCATTTTCATTTTCACATGACACTATTTCTGTTGGAAACATGGAGGTACCCATTTCAGGAACTGTTATGAGACTCCTTACCAAGATGGGGTATAAAGGAGGAGGACTTGGTTGTAATGGCCAAGGAATGACTCAACCATTGGAGGTTGTAAAAAGACCTTGATTTGTAGGTTTGGGATACCCTAAAGTAGAGTGCTAAAATGTATCAGAAGTTTCCAAGGAATTGTCAAAGCCATCGAAGAAAGAGGATGACTGGAACACATCACAATCCTCCCATGACAGTGCACATTGTCAAGGAAGAGCTAAGGCAAGCTCTCATCATTAGGATTGCACCAGAGTCAGCCAAGAGAGGTATAAATAGTCTTAGTATTGTAGAGTTCATTTTGATTACAAGCATATTGTTAATGATGAGTAGAAATCATGGCATAGAAAACCATGTAGTTTTTGTGGTTTTCATAACCATGTGATTATCAAGTGTTAGAAGTGAATGGCAGCAAGAAAGAGGACGAGGCGCGAAAGGCCTTCTCCATAGAAGGGAAAGAATAAGGTTAAGCAGGTATGGAGGAAGAAGACTTTTTGAAGTCATTACAACAGAAGTGGACATCAAAGAGCCACGGGTTAGAGGCTCCATCTAGAGCAGTGTCTCAAGGACAAAGCGTCCATGCATAAATCAGTTGAAAAAGTTTTTCAACAAGTGAATCAGCTCTAAGATGATGACCCATTAAATTTGATGAGTGAGATATGGTTTTACTATATATAGTAGCTTGTCATAGCCACATTTTGTAAATCATGTGTTGCGATATAAATGTAAAAGTGATGATGTGTTTTGCATCGCTTATTAAAGCAACAATGATGTCTTTGACCTTTTATTGATAGCTGAGGAATTGATTTCTATTCTAATGTAAACTTGACCAAAGAGTGTGACTTATAAACTCTTGGAAAGTATGGGGATGTTTGGGTCATGATTGGTCATGTAATTGAGCATATAATTTGCAAATATGTACTATAGGTTTGCAGGGGATGCAGGTGTCAGCTCATTACTTATGGCTCTGAAGAACAAGGGTGAAGGAGAAGGAAGTATGAACTATCAGGACACTTGGGGTGCAAACAATGTAACATAGTAGTTGCAGATTATGTTCATGCTTTTGGAGGACCAAAAACTCCTCAGTGGGGAGGAGTGATTCAGGTGGCTCCATACACACTCAGTGATCAAAGAAGGCTAAAAAATCAAAGTCTTCAAAATGTAGCGAGACTAGGACTAAGTCATAGAACTCGGCGAGAGCTTTTCGACAGCACAAACGACGCCTCAATCTGAGTTTGGATGATCAACTTAATGCAATTTAAAGTTTGACAGGACAGGGAAAAAGAGGGACCCACAGTATGCCACATGACATCCCAGTCAGCATGTGAGACCCACTTAGCTCATGTGACGATGAAATGATAAGTAGGGCCTTCGAAACATGGCACCCATTCATTGACTTCTAGCCTTGCACAAAAAGACAAAAAAAAATAAATATGAAAAACTAAATCTCATAAAATAACAAACCTTTTTAAAATATAACAAAAATATGGTTATTTAATAAACCAAATAAAAGAATTAAAGGAAAAACCATATAAAAAAATATTCATAAACATCAATGATTATACTAAAAGTGGTTAATGTTGTTGGCATAGTTGTATAACCAACCAACAAATATATGGTTTAAAAACAAGTGAAAACAACGAACATATATTAAAAATCAGGCCCATGGGGTTTCACCCAAAACTGCCCAACCAACATTACCTTAAATGTACCATGCCAGGGTTGTCAAGTTTTGGAAAGACCACCCACAAGGCTTACAATTTTTTTTTGTATTTCTATTAGGACGAGGGAACGAAAGGTGAAGAGTGTGGAACAGTCAGTGGAGCCTAGGGCCGAATGGAATTTTGACCAACGAAACCCTGGAAAAGCAGCGGAGGAGCACAAACTTCAATGCGGGCAAAACCTTGATACAGTGGCCGAGGTGGAACCATGCCTGGGACGTTTTTTAGACAATCTTGCGAGAATATTTTTTGATGCTGGAGGAATTTAAAAGATTCCTCGGAGGGTGATTTTTCACAGTGGCGGAATCATGTCAACTTTATACTCAAAAGAACCAGAATTTCATAGGGAACGTGATGGTGTGATCTGTTTCCCCATCTGAGCAACAGAAATTCAAGCAACCAACAGCAAGGAATCTTTGCAGAATCTTGTGGGATCTAAAAGATTCCCTTGGATGTTGATTTTTTATTGAGGTAGAATGATGTCGACTTTATCATCAATTTTCATAGAATTTCGCAGGGAGCGCAGTGGTGTGCTCAGAATTTTCATCTGAGCAACAAATTTTTCGGCCATCTTCAAGAAGGAATCTTTGAGATTCTCGAGGGCCCAGAATTTGACGGTGTTAGAAAGGGGTCAAGTTTATGCCATGAATTCAATGGTGTAGTACATTTCGTCAGCGGAGCTTTGCGTTGTCAGGCTATCCTTGAAAGTGGAGGTAAATGATACAATGGTGTGATGCCTTCTTTTTGATTTGTTGAGATGAGGCAGCAAACTATATGAAAAACCATTACATACAGACTATGTTATTGTATGCAGACCATTGCATACATTAAGCTTCCAACTGCTGATGCATATGGAATTTCATACATATAATCCATTTCTTCCTAAGTCTTGGGACACATTTCCTTAGTTTGAAATGGCTAGCCAAATGTATACTAACTGGTTTCGCATTCTGCATCTTAAACCTTTTCAACACCTTTTCTATGTACTCATTCTGAGACAATGTTAATTTGTGATTCTTTCTGTCTTTGGTTATTCTCATACCAAGGATTTGTTTTGCAACACCCAATTCCTTCATTGCAAATGAGTTTGCCAATTTTCTTTTGAGCACATTTATTTCCTGCATGTTAGAACCTGCAACAAGCATGCCATCTACATACAATAACAATATAATATAACTGCCATCATTTTGCCTTTTGAGATAAACACAATGATCAGAGTGACATCTAGTATAACCTTGTTCAGACATAAACCTGTCAAATTTTAGATACTACTACCTTGGAGCCTGTTTTAAGCCATACAAGTTCTTCTTCAACCTGCACACTAGTTTCTCCTTCCCTTTTATCTCATATCCTTGTGGCTGCTGCATATATATCTCTTCCTCCAAATCCCCATGGAGAAAGGTTGTCTTTAGATCTAACTCTTCAAGATGCAAATCTGCAACTGCTACTAGACTTAAAATAGTTATGATTGAAGTCACTTTAAAAACGAGAGGAAATATCTTATCAAAGTCTATACCCTTTTTTTGTGTGAATCCCTTCACCACAAGTCTAGCTTTATACCATTTTCTACCTCCATCTTCTTCCTTCAACTTGTAAACCCATTTATTCTACAATGTTGTTTTACCTGCAGGTAACCTGACTAAGTCCCAAGTCTGGTTATGTGCTAAGGAGTCCATCTCTTCTTTCATGGCTTACTCCCACTTCTTCTTGGTTTCTACCTACACTGCTTCTTCATAACATTCTGGTTCACCAGAATCAGTCAACAATACATAATATAATGAAGGAGAGTGTCGTTCAGGGGGTCTACTTATCCTAGTAGATCTTCTAACACCACTTTCAGGCATTTGAGGTGCTTGTTTCTGTCGTGGTTGTTGTTGTTGTTCTAGCTATTGATCATTAAGATTTTCAGGCACCTTCACTTTTTCTGTGATCTCATCAAGCACTGTGTATTCTCTGTTTTCTTTTTCCTATTTCTTTCCCTGCATCTAATCCTTATACAAAACTTTTTCATTGAATATGACATCTCTGCTCCTAATGATTTTGTGTTTTTCATAATCATAAAAGTGATAACCAAAATCATTAACACCAAATCTAATAAAGGTACATTTCTTTGATTTTGCCTCAAGCTTTGTTCTATTTTCTTTATTAATGTGGACAAAGGCTTCACAACCAAAAGTCTTTAAAAATGAGTAGTTTACTTTTTTACATGTTCATGCCTCCTCTGGAATACCACCATCCAAGGAACTTGAAGGCCCTCTATTTATTATATAAACAACAGTATCTCCAGCATCTGCCCAAAATTGTAAAGGCAATCCTGCATGCAATCTCATGCACCTTGCATGCTCCATGATTGTCTTGTTCATCCTTTTTGACACACCATTTTCTTGTGGTGTTCCTGGAACTGTCTTCTCTCTACGAATTCCATTCTTTGAGCAATACCTATCAAACTCTTTTCTGCAATGTTCACCTCCATTATTTGATCTGAGACACTTCAACCTTTTTCCTGTCTCATTTTCAACCAAATCTTTCCATTTCTTGAAAGTATCAAATACATCAGATTTATTTTGAATACAATAAATCCAAGTTTTTCTAGTTGCATCATCAATAAAAGTAACATAATAACGAGAGCCACCGAAAGATGATACCTGAGCAGGTCCCCATACCTCTGTATGCACAAGCTCTAATTTTTCACTCTTCTTTTTTTTCCAAACTCTAAAGAATCTGATTCTCTTCTGTTTTCCATAAATACAATTCTCACAGAATTTTAAATCAACATGCTTTAAACCTGACAACAAATTTCTTGAGTGAAGAATTTGCATCCCCTTCTCACACATGCGCCCGAGCCTATGATGCCACAAAGTCGTATATTCTCCTATAGAGGTTAAAGCATTAATAGAATTAGAAATACCATTGCATAAATACAATGTACCAACCTTTTCTCCTTTTGCTATTACCAGGGCTCCTTTAGTGACCTTCCAGGTTTTATTCGTAAAAGTAGTCACATAGCCTTCACCTCCCAATTGCCCTGTTGAAATCATATTTTTCTTTAGATCTGGAACATGCCTTACCTCCTTCAATAGCCATTGATTTCCATTCTGCTGTTTTATGAAAACTGTAACCATTCCAATGATTTTACAAGTTTTATCATCACCCAATCGAACCTGTCCAAAATCTCCTTAAACATAATCATAAAAATGTTTCCTATTAGGTGTGGCGTGGAATAAGGCCCCTGAATCTACCACCCAGGCATCAATAATATTTTCTAATAAAAGAATCAAAGCATCTTGCAACACATCACCTGTCACATTCACTTCATGATTGTTTTCTTGCTGCGTGTCTCCTTCTTTTCCCTTCCGAGACTTGCAGTCTTTCTTCAGGTGTCCTTTCTTCCCGCATTTCCAGCACACTATCCCCGATATGGACTTGGATCTATCTTTCCTTTACTTACTACAATATCCTGGGCTCTTTCCTCTTTCCATTTTTCTTCCCCTAGTCTCTGCAGTCAAAGTGTTACATGATGTCTCACCGGAGAATTTTTGTTGCATTTCCTCGCTAAGGATTGCACTGACAACATCATCAAACTTTAAAGTACTAGATCCAGAGACAGAGTTATTAATGGCCATAACTAAACCATTCCAATTTTCTGGCAATGAGCATAGAAATAACAGAGCCCTAACTTCATCATCAAAAGTTACCCCTACAAAACTTAACTGACTGGTAACTATATTAAATTCATTTAAATGATTAGCAACAGATCCACCTTCTGACATCTTTATATTAAATAAACGCTTTATAAGAAATACCTTATTTGAGGCCAAGGGTTTTTCATATAGTTTGGCCAATGCTGACATTAAACCCTCTGTTGTCGTTTCTTTTGAAATATTAAATGCTACTGATGCCGCTAGGCATAGCCGTAGTGTTCCAAGTGCCTTTCTGTCGAGAATATCCCATTCTGTGTTTGTCATACTTGTCGGATTCTTTGTCTTTCCGCTCAATGGTAGGTACAGATCTTTATAATACAGATAATCTTCCATTCTGCATCTTCCATAGTTGGTAGTTTTGGCCATTAAAGTTTTCGACCCTAAACCTACCATCTTCCACCATTGCTTCCACTCGAACCAGGAACCCTTCTCTCCTACGAGTTTATCAGCCAAATAGACCTTCGACTCTGATACTAGTTGTAGAAGATTATATATTATAGAGCAATGGAACACATAAAATATATTATAGAAATATAAACACATAAAACACATAAAACAAGAGAGATACAGATATACGTGGTTCACCCAATTTGGGCTACATCCACGAAGAAACAACCAGTCCTTCCTTTTATATTATTCAGTGAACTGAAGAGATACAACCTACAACAGATCCATTGTAATTCCCTCTTCGCTCTCACACAATCCCTTCTCTCTGTCTCGCTCAGAATACAAATATGCATAGATGCAATACAATTCCTTCATATATAGCGAGGGGTTGCCTTCTAGGGGAAAAAAACCCTAAATTAAATATAACTTCTACCGTCAGATCTTCGTCTTATGAACGACCCAAATTGACTACGAAATTACAACATTTTACAAGGCAATTTTACATCTATTTTTAGCTTCGGGGGTGTTGCCCCGATCCCCCACCAGGGGGGCTCCCAAAGTTCGCAGCCACCCCCCCTTTACCCCCCTTGTAGTGTACATTTTATAGGCAGAGTTGCCGCCACATTATGAACTGGGGTCCAATGTGGTGATACCTCTAAATAAAGAAGATAATCAGGCTCCACACCCAACATCTGAAGAGTAGAAGGAGGTAAAACTTGTTCTTCTGCTTCTTGAAGAGTATTCTCTTCCTAGTGTTCTTGATTTATGAACTTCTCAATCTTTGGTCTTGGTGTATGATTGTAAGGTGTGGTTTTGAGTTCCACCCTTAAGTCTAAGATAATGTTGATTGGGTCATAAGACTAGGTGAAGCTCGGTTGAAAACCCATCTGTTTTAGTATGGCATATGCTTCTAAACCTTCTGATCAGGTGTTACAAATGAATGATCCTACCTGTGCTTTTATCTTGAACTGTGATCTCCTCTGAAATGAAATGAAGCTCATCCATATTCATCATCTACTTAATATATTCTAAAGAGAAATTTCTCATTGGAACATATTTGGACAACTTGTATGGAGCCAATTCGTAGCCATATACTTTGATCTTTGTGTAGTTTTGGTAAAGATACCAGTCTCCTATTATAACTTGATCACTGAGATGCAGGATCCTTTTGATTTCTGTACTGATCTTGGGTTCACTCTGATTGTTGAGAAGTTATGCGACTGGGCGAATGAAACATTTTATGAAGTCTGAAAATCTGAACTCAGTTGAGTTATTTCTAATCAATGAGGTCCACTGAGTGACTGCTTCATTCTTTTGCTGGTCATCCTGCTTGTGCAAAACAATAGGCAACCTGTCTCCCTGCTGAAAAATGAACATATGAAATAGCACAAAGAAGTATTTAAACACTCCTTCAGTATTGATATTCATCAATTGTTCATGCATAGCTTCAGCCAAAAATTGATTGTAGTTATACGTGAAGAAATGTTTGTTTTCTTTAGAAAATATTGACAGATAGCCTAGGATAGCTTCATCTACCCATTGGTCTAATTGGTAGCCTAACAAGAAAGAAATAAGGGAAATTATATGTTTGGCTCTCTTAGGGAACATAGATGTTGGATAAGGAGGATTCTTTTTGGGGAGCTCAACATCTTCAGGGAGAAAGATCTCAAAAATTTGAGCTCTTTGAGGGAAGGTCAGCTTGTGATATAGGTCAATTAAGTCTGCAATGGAGAAAAAGCTAACGGAGTCATTCTAAGGTATCAAAAGAATTTTATTAATGGTTTTTGCAGTGATATATATCATAATGTCTCCATTTTGAGCTACCATTGTTCTTTATGAAGAATTATACTTGGCTTGGCACCAGATAACTAAATCAGGAAAGAAATAGCTCTGAGGAAACATATATAGAGGTAGAAGGGATTCCCATAGGTTTATTTCATCCTCAGAATCAAAGTATGTCTGTTTTAGCAATTCGAACATGTCGAATTCACATTCATTATTTGCAATTTTAAAATATTGGTCAGCTAATGGGATATGGTCTAGGTCTAAGGCATAATGGGCCTTTGGGGTTTCCTGTGTTGCAGAGGAACTAGCAGAAGGATTATCTTTCTTCTTCAGAGCCACGATAAAACTGAACTATAGGATGGCAGAAAAATTGCAGAGATATGTTCAAAGGACGCTTACTATTGCAGGCTTGGCTTGGCAAAGATTGTATAACAAAAACAATGAATTGAATAGTGAAAAAGAAAACTAGGAAAATAGATGTAACGGGGAAAAATGATATTTTATCATCCGATTAGGCTACCGTTACAGGAAAGTCATTGCTAATTAGCTAATTAGGAATTTAATGCAGCAATGGGAGGCAAGATCAGCAACGGGAGGTAATAAATGTCGGCAACGGATATGCGGGAACATATAGGTGGTAACGGGTGAGGGAACATGGTGTGGAGCGGTTGGAGGCAGATGGTGCGGGAGGTGTTACCATTGGCGCGGTATTAGGAAGCATGGGAAGGAAGGATGGCAGATTTTGGAGGGGGCAGTAGTGGTAAGCAGTTTGGAGCGAGGGGGGTGCGAAGCGATGAAGAGGTGACATGTAAGCGGGGGGCCCGCATGGGGAAAACTACTTTTCACACCCCCCCCTCCTACTGTTATCTTGTATCATGGCAAGGGGGTGTGAAGAGGCTTCCCCATCGTTGATCTGGGTAGGGAGGCGGATCACCGTCGGATGTTGCTCAAACTTTATTGCTTGCTCACAAATTTTTTTTGTTGTATTTGACTTTGGCTAAAAAACATTATAAACGATTATTTACAAAATAGTTAATCACCCTTTAAAAAGGTAATTAAATGCTAATTTAAAATTAATCTATTTTGGGTGTGTTTAGACTAGCTGCCCTTATTTAACTATTTCACTAATTTAAGCCTAATCTAATATAACTTAGGCCAAATTTTGAGCATGTTAGGCCTTATATTTGTCCTATTCTATCCTAATTCATAATGTTAAACCAAGATTAAACTATTTGGTTGAACTTATTCTCTAATCTAATACAAAAATTTAAATTTAAATAGTTTATCCCCTTCCATAAAATTCACTATGGAAGTTGAGGTCAACAAAAGCCTCCCCTTACTTGATATCCTCATCACTAGGAATGATGATGGCTCTATATCCCACCAGGTTTATAGAAAAAAGACTCACACCGAACAATATTTACATGCCTCCTCACAACATCACCCTACCCACAAACTAGGAGTCCTAACACATTAGCAACCATTGCCCTTAGAATCTCTGACAAGGAACACCTAGAAAAAGAAATAGAACACCTTATTAAAGTTTTCCTAAAAAATGATACAACAAACATCAAGCTATCAAAGCCATAAATAAGGCAAACACTCAACCTAACAAAAATAGAAACTTTGATAACATAATAGGAAAAGTCAACCTCCCTTACATACTAGGGACTACAGACAAAATCTCCCGCATCCTGAAAAATAATGGAATTCTAACCACTTTCAAACCCTTAAACACTATTTGTAACTACCTTAATCCAATCAAAGACAAAATTGATCCTAAATGCCATAAAGGTGTCTACTTAATTCCCTGCTCATGCAACAAACCCTATGTAGGTGAGACTGGGAGATCCTTTAACACAAGAATCCAGGAACACTCAGCTGACATTAAACACAATCGATCCAAATCCTTAGCTCTAGCTAAACATTCTGATAAAACTAAGCACCAAATCTGTATAGAAGATACTCGTATCTTAGCTAGAAGTGATCACTACTTCATAAGGAAATTCAGAGAAGCCATAGAAATTAGCAAACACCCTAATAACCTCAATAGAGACGACAGATGGACCATAAGCTAGATTCCAATCCTATCATCCAAATCTACCCCTACCTAACTATAATCCTCCTCTAATTAACCTAGAACAAACATAAAAGATCTAATCCATTATAATTAAATAACACACTAAATGGATTAGCCATAATAAATAATTAAAATAAATATAATTAATAAATAAATTAAAATAAATATAATTATAACAATTAAAATTAATAATTAATCAAAATAAATATAATTAAAATTATTAAATTAAATAATTAATTAAAATTAAAATAATTAATTAAAATAAATAAATAATTAAAATAAATATAATTAAAAAAATTTTATTTATTTTAACACACTATGACCTTAATAATAATTCATTTAAATAACACACTAGGACCTTAATTATATTTATTAATAAATATAATTAAAATAAATAGAATTAAAATAATTATAAAATTAATTAAAATCAAAATACAAAATAATTAATACAAATATAATTAATATAAGCATAAGCCTAATGAGAAATAATAATAATTCTATAATAATTTAAAATCCCTAAATATCACAAAAAAATTATATATATATATATATATATATATATATATATATATATATATATATATATATATACAAAATATAATAGAATAATTAAATTAATTCTATCACAATTTTAAACCCTAAATATCACGAAAATATAATTAAATTAACAAAATATAATAAAACAATTAAAATGATAATCAAAACAAATAGAATAATTTAATAAATCCTAATATCTGTCAGCTAAGCATCTCACACATCTCTATATATTTGGAAAAATGAGACCAGTCTTTCAATAATATTTTACATCCTGAAGATGAACCACCGTTGCTGGTTCGAAACGTCGATAAAAAAAACCTAATGTGATGTATCCGGAAGATAATATACATAATCATGAAACTCACAGAAACCTCAAAAAACAAAAGATTAAACAGTTTGATCCAAATCAAAAGGAAAGGTTGTGGCATAAAAACAAGCTGCACAGAGACCTTTATTTATTAAAAGTACAAGTGATTTCATGAAGTGGCATTTGAACAAGCACACATCTTTTTTTTATTTTCTTTTGATAGGGTTCTATTTCATCTCTTTTTTTTTTTTTTTTTTTTTTTTTCATACCCTCTTTTATAAAATAAAAACTAACTTAACAAAAATAAAGCATGTTACAACATGGGCTCCACTAGGGACTACTTCCTCTTGCAGGTTGCAGAGAACTTGCAGATCCATGTGTCTTTTCCTCAGGCTAATGGGGTCTCTGTTGAAACATATACACACTGCATGTAAAATAAAACTCTCCAGTATAGTACAATGATGAATGAATGGAAGCCTCTCAGTATTGAATGTAGTGCTTCAAGTACTTCCCATTGACAGGCAATGAGGAATACTCTCCCTCCAAATTCTGCAGAATGAAAGTGTTATAACCCTTGACCTCAACAATACTAAAAGGTCCTAACCAAATGTTGTCAAACTTGCCATGTTTCCCTTTGTCTTCTCTCATAGCATCCCATCTCAGTACCAAATCGCCTTGCCTAAAATCTCTTTCCCTAGCTTTCCTATAAAATAAGATTTTCATATTACTCTGATATTTCTTAAGCGTGTAATGTAATTCATCTCTATCCTCATTTAATTCTATGATATGACTTATTCTTCGAGAGAAGTCACCGGGATCTTTATTTGACTCTTGCAAAAACTTCATAAGAGGAAAAGCTAAATGTGTGGGAAATATAGCTTCTTTTCCATAAACAAGTTGAAAACAAGATTTATTTTTTGATCTTTTGGGTGAAATACTGGTGGCCCAAAATGCATAAATAAGATGACTGTCGCAACTCCTTTTATGATCCTCCAATGTTTCTTTATAACTTTAACCAAACTTTTATTTGAGAACTCTGTTAGTCCATTTCCTTGTGAATAGTATGGTGTAGAATGATGCAACAAGATCTGATATTTCTAACAGAACTCAATCATCTTAGTGCTGTTGAATTCTTGTGCATTGTATATCATTATTTGCTGAGGGAATCCAAATCTAGACAATATATATTCTTCAATAAACTTGATAACAACAGTATCAATTGAATTTTTGACTGGAATGGCTTCTACCCATTTGGTAAAGTAATCTGTAGCAATCAATATCCATCTATGTTGAATTCTTGATGGAGGATGAATTTCACCAATGAAATCCAATCCCCATTGACAGAATGGTGCTTGGACTAAGACTAGAACCAATGGAAGAGCTTCCAATCTCTGCTTTCCAGTAAACATTTGATACCGTGTACAACTCCTAACCTTTTCTCCCACTTGTGAAAATAGATTAGACCAATAAATCCCTGCCCTTAAGATCTTGTATGATGTGGCCCTCCACGCATAGTGCCCTCCACAAATTCTTGCATGAAATTCATCAGTGATCCCTTATGTCTCATTCTCTGTTAGGCAAAGTAAAAGGATGTTAAGAGGACCCTTCCAATACAAATTTGCATTCACAATATAGTACTTTACAACCTTCAACTTTAGTGTTTTACCTTGATTTCTGATAAATTCAAGTGGACATTCAAATTCTCTAATAAAGTTCACAATATCAAAGTACCAATCTGATAACAAAATTTTTTCATCAATGTGAATAAAAATTGACTGATATGATGCAGAAGGTTCTTGTGGATTCTCCTATATTGGAATTTCAGAAGGTTCTTGTGGATTCTTCTTAGTTGGGCTCTTAGAAGGTTCTTGTGGATTCTCTTGTGTGGGGGTTGCAGAAGGTTCTTGTGTATTCTTCTCAGCTGGGATGTCAAAAACAAAATTTATTCCTAAGATCCTTCAATTGGATTCAACAAGGAGTTTAGCCAGGCCTTTGATCTTTTATCAGTTTGGATTGTCTTGATGATGAGATCATACTCTAAAATTTTATTTATCCATCTGTGTCTCCTACCATCAGTGTCAGGCTGAGTTAAAACAGTTTTGACAGCACTATTGGGTACATAGGAAATTATAGAAAAGTGGAGGAGATAGACTCTAAAGGCTTTCAAAGCTTGGACTAAAAAATAAGCTTGTTTTTCAATGATGTCATACTTTAGCTCAACATCTCTCATAATCTTGCTAAAAAAGGCAATGGGTTTGTCATCTCCATCTTTGTTCTTTTGCAAAAGAACAACAACTAAGGTAGTTTCAGAAGAAAAAGAAAATACATTGAAAGGTTCAGAGTAATCTGGACTGGCTAGAATTGGGGCTTCTGCAATGGCCTTTTTAATTTGATCAAATGCATACATAGCAGGAACAATCCATTTGACTTCATGGTTCTTTTTCAGCATATCAGTTCCTTAACTATTTTTGCATAGTTTGGGATAAATCTTCTTAAAATATTATTTTTTCCAAGGAAAGCTTGAACTCCCTTTTTGTTCCTTGGTAATATGAGTGTTTGAATTGCTGAAACTATTTTAGGATCAATGAATACTCCTTTAGAAATGATGTGGCTGAGCAATTTTCCTTCTTGGAGTGCAAACAAAGACTTCTTAGGATTAAGAGAAATCCCAAATTTTCTGCACCTATCAAATAGTTTTCTCTAATGCTTCAAATGCTTTTCATCAGAATTGGAAAAAACAGTTAAGTCATCTAAATAAATAACAAAAACTTTGTTGGTCTTACCTACAAATGCTAGGTCTATAATACGTTGAAATGTGAATCCAATGTTAGTTAACCGAAAAGGCATCCAAGCATACATGAATGTGCCCCATGGAGTTGTAAATGCAGTTTTTTTTCTATCCTCTGGACTAACCATAATCTGATTATATCCAAAAAAAACCATCTAACATGGAAATTCTATGGGCTCCTGAAACTTTCTGAAGTAATTGATCCATCTTAGGTAATGGATAATTATCTTTCAGGGAAGATTTATTCAAATTCCTAAAATCCACACAATCTAATTTCACCATTCGTTTTTCTCACTGGAACTAGATTGGCTACCCAATCTAAATATCTCAAAGGAAGTATTATTTTAGCATCTAGTAGCTTCTTTAGCTCTTTTTCGATTACAGGAAGAAGGATAAGATTAATTCTCCTCAATTTTTGTTTGAAAGGTTTTGCCTCTAGTTTTAATGGAATTTTGTGTTCAATAAGAGATGTATCATATGTTTTTAATTCATTATAATACTAGGCAAAAACATATTTGTAGGCTTTAAGGAGGGCTAAATATTTGTCTTTGGCTTCCATTGACAAAGATGCAAAAATTTTAACGTTTCTGATCTCTTCATAACTTCCAATGTTATAAATTTCAATATTTTCCTCATGTGAATCAGATAGTGGATTTTTGGGGACATCATTATGATCAAAGAGCTTCTCAAGAGGGATTAACCCTTTTGGAATAAAATTGTTAGATAATTGGATAATGTTATGATCAATAATTTTAGAATCAAATTGTGGTGTTTGATTTTCGTTGTTAATTTCAAGATTATCAAGTTGTTCTTCTTCAACTTGCATATTTGAGAATTCATCAATGACTTGCAAAAAGGATTTTAGTTGCTCGTCATCATCAAAGATTTTCCAATGCTTAAGATTGCCAGGAATAGATGGTCTACAATTGACTTGAATTTGATACTAGAAAAGCATTTTATCAGGGATTTTAAAGGAACTTGAAGAGACAGCCAAGGAATCTGCGTGCATGTTTTTATCTCTAGGAATAGCAGTAATATTGAATGCTGAAAAGAAATTTTTAATTGAATCCCAAATTTCATTCCTATAAGATCTTAATCTGGGGTGCTTAGTTTGACACTGATTCCTAACTTGTTTGACAATAAGTTCAGAATCACTGTATACACTTAAGTTCTACACCTTAAGACTTCTTGCTAACTCGAATCCTAGCAGAAAAGATTCATACTCTGCTACATTATTAGCTACATCTAATTCAAGTTTGTATGATTAGGTAATATTTTCTTTATCTGGTGAAATTAATACAATTCCAGCTCCTTCTCCTTCCTTTGAGCAGGAACAATCAAAGTACAATTTCCAAATATCAGTTTCAATGGTTTTAGGTTGATCAACAATATCTTCAATAGTAAGTTGAGTATTTTGTGAATTATTTAATGATAGTTTAAAACACCCAAAGTCTTGGTCAACAACATAAATATGATGATTCCTAGCTTGATCAAATCTACAAGCAATATTCATAAATCTAACCTCTCTATATAGCCTGAGATGCTCCACCCCATAAACCAGAATAGTGGCATAAGACATATCCATTTGTAGGCTTACTCCTAGCTTAGCACAACAAGATCATGATAGAAACATGCCAAATTTTGGAGGGATGTCAGTGACTACTATGTCTAAAACCACACTTTTAACAGGGATCTGAGCTAAGGTAACCACCAAATATTTAATGAGTCCAAGACAATGAACTTTCTTGGAGTCAAAAGTGCAAAGAGCATGGTAAGTTCAAGTGACTTCTAATTGCAACTGATCCAAGATCACTTAGGCATTAGATTATGGGAAGCCCTAGAATATAACATACATTTGTATAATAGGAAATCATGAATTTGTAGAGTCACATAAAATGGTGGTACATTCTCATTTATCATGTCAGAGTTAGGACTAAAAACTACTGAGGGTTTTTTGTCCTGCAGGCTTATCACATGCCCTTCAGCATCCACACTGGATGACTGAATCCATTTGGAAAATTGGTTCTTATACCTAGGGTTCTTTCACGGTTTAGATAGGGGAATTGGTATTTTTACTCTTTCTAGTTCTCTTTCAACATTGAAGGTTGTCAAAACAGTTTTATCAATTTAGCTTATTTCACCTGTTTGATTCAATGGTTGAATGATAGTTGTCTGGGCTTCATCAGATTTGATCTGAGATTCATTTAGAGTGGGACTTTTTGAAGGTATACCAGGCCTTGACCTAGGTCTTAGATCATATCTTCTACTCAACTCTCCGATTAGGAATTCAGAGAAGGCATGATATTTAGAAATTTGATTGTCTTCTTGATTTTGGGAAGACTGATTTGAAGGGTGAGAAATAATAGCATTTTGTACATATGAAGAATTAAAATTATTTATATCTTCGAAAATTAGAGGTCCAATGTCATCTGGTTATTGGTCATCAATCATTAGAGGAGGTTGGATATGTTGATCAGCGTTAGGTCTCTGTAAAATTTGAGTTCGAGGGGCTCTTCTAAACTGAGTTTGTGGTCTAACAACAATTTGTTTTATTGTCATACGCTGAGTTTCAATCTTAGAAATCCTATTAGAAAGGTTTCTAAGTAATGATGTTATCTCATCTATTTTTTGATCATCGTTTTTTGTCTTTGAGGAAGATCCTTCCTCCTTAGCTTTCATTTTTCTTTCAGCCTTTTCAGCCTTGGCTTTGAGTTTAGATGAAGCTGATCTATTAGCCTTAACTTCTATTGTGTTGGTTTGCATGTCCTGAAGGGTAGGATATGTCCTTTCCCTCAACATGACTACAAAGTCATCATCAAAAGCTTTGGAAAACCTAACTTTTGTTGTTGCAATTGCAGGTTTACAACCATGAGGCATTTTTTGGTAGAGTTTATTGAATCGTTTGATGAAATCTGCCACAGGTTCTCCATGGTTCCTTTCAAGCTCTTCAAAATCAATAAGATAGTAAAATGAATCCTTTTTGACACCCCAATCATTTTTTAATATTTTATTTAATTCATTCTAGGACTGAATTGAATCAGCTCTCAATTTCTTAAACCATATCCTAACATTTCCCTCTAAAGACTAAACAAATAAATTCATATATACATCCTCATGCTCTATATTCATATTATATGCAAAATCTAAAAATGCAGCCAGATGATCTTCTGCAAATAAACTAGTTTCACCCTTAAACATGGGTAGGTGTTTCAAATACCCATCAAGAAAATTGTTGAGTTGGTTGGGAAGATGCAGGGCAACATATCTAGCTTGAATTATAGGTTGAAAGGCCATATCTAAAGATGAAGAAGAAGATGATTTAGTAGAAGAGGTAGGAGATGATGTAGTGGAGGATGAAGAGGAAGGTGGTGAAGCAGTGGGTGAAGAAGGAGGTGTAAAAGTGGGAGGAGGAGAATGGGAAAGTGGAGGATTCCTAAAAGTTTTCAAAGGTGTTTTAATTACTAACTTCTGAACCTCTGTTTCAATTTGATCTTTACTTTCAAACAATGGGTTTGAATATATAGAGAAGGTTTCTTCAGGTTGGGTAGAAGTGGATGGAAATGTATAATGAGTGGGGGAGATAAAATTAGTTGGTTTTAGCTCTGGTAAGTGTACATCTAGTTCTTCCTTTGAATTGGGTGAATCTGAAAATATTTCAGGAAGTTTGTATGACTCCAAAGATTGGACTAAGAGAGCTGATTGCAGATCAACTCCTTTAGATAAAAGTTCTAAAACTCTAGGTGTTAGATCAACCAAATCTAATTGGGATGGAACAAAGCTAAAAGGATCAGAAGCTGGAATATCTTCAGGTTGTAATGGTACAAAAGAAGAAGCAAAAGATTCAAGTCTCCTTCTAAACGAGGCCTCTCTCACCACTCTCTCTGGATCAGATAAAGGAGATATAATTTGAGAGTCAGAGTGAGATCTAGTATGCTTTGAAGGAGGTAGTTTGGTCTAGTGGATTCACTAGGTGAAAGATTTTTAACCTAAAATTTCTTTATTCACCTTAAACAAAAAGTTTTTTAATCGTTGTCCCAGGCTCCCCAGTAATGACGCTAGTCTGATGTTGTCCTCTGAGATGATTCTAGGTCAGTTAGTCATGCCAGAGCATCTAAAATGTTTTGTTGGATTTTAATTTCATGGATGACCAATGTGATGAATTATTGAAAAAAGGTGCTTAAGCCTTAACAGTTACTAAGCTAGATGAAAGGGATGCTATTTTTCTAACTATAGTTAATTGATTTAAAGTGAATGAATAGCAGAATATTTATGAAATATAACTTGCTAAATATTCAGACAAAATATTTGATTGGTTATAATCAAATAATATAGACAAACATTATTTCCTGTAGAACAAAATATATTTAAACGAATGAAAATTTGTGTGACAATTAATTGATATAAGGGAGTTTATAATAACAGAAAGTCTTATAGGCTAGTCCCTAGTTATTGTTGATATTGCTGATAACTTCACATGGGATTTAAGACTGACTGATACTTAGTATGATCTTACCCGGATCTCTGCATAAAGACTTAAATATATGAAGCAATACATAATGAAATAAGCACATATGAAAAGTTTACAAGGAGACAAAACTATAGAAGGAAAATTCAGAATCCTTTCATTAGCTTGGAAAATCTCCAGCTTGGTTACAATTCTGTTCTCAAAGATCATCCAAAAGTTCAACCCTTAATAACTCGAAGGAGGTGTTATTTATACAAAAGTTCTTCTAGATATTTTCAAAACAAAAATACAAAAATAGTACAGAACTATAGGAATTTCAAAACTACTAAGTGTTGGCACTATTCTTTAGGAACTTATTGATGATGTGGTCCCCAAAAAGTGTTTCCCAGCTATCCTTCAGTTGTTGATGAAAGTTACTCAATAAATTCACACAAGTGATCCCATCGGTCTTCCCCTGGTATAGCAAGATTTACTAATTTCCTGTAAATTTCATCAACTTTGGTTTATTTCTCAAAAGTGGGCTTATTTACAAAAAGATGTTTAATCTCATGCTTAATAGTAAAATCAAAATCTAAAGCTTCTAAAGCTTGTTTCCCTGTAATATGACCCTTTATTCCTGCAAAGTTTTCTTTATCAGTTGCTATAGTATACAACTTTTGGCAGTATTCTTCTAAACTGATCAACTTGTCATTTGGGGCCACTAATCCTGATAGACCTCTTTGATTAAGTAAATTAAACTTAAAATGAAACCTTTGGACATAAGTCTTCAAGGTTTGGCACTTAGTCTATGACTGATTCATCGAATTCTTTTTTCTGCAAAACCTTCTTGATCTCCAAAATGGTTTATGTTCTGTCTAGGATCTCAATTTGCTCTAATTTGGCCCTGGTTTTTGAATTAAGAACTCTGATCATGTCTGTAGCCTCACTTGGTTTGTCTTTAAGAAATTTTTTCACTTCATCAATGGCTACCTGACATTTGTTTATGAGTTCTTCCTGCTCGAAAATGATCTGAATGGAGGGCCATACTTTAGTTATGACTTGACTGATATTGGCCCAAATGCTTTCCTTGGCTTGGGCCAAAGTTTGAGCCATCAATGACTGGCTCTGCAATTCTTCAATTCTTATGTTCAACCTATGTGTTTTCTGCATTTCTTCAACATACAGAGTATCATTATTTATCTTTTGAGCTTCCAGATTCTTGAATTTCTTATGAAGCCTTTCATTTTCTTGTTTTTGGTGAGTCAACTCCTGTGAGAGTTTGTTCAATTCCCCTGTTGTTGATGTAGATTTTTTTGTGGCTAATGTAGATTCCCCTGTTGTTTTAGACACTGTAATAGGAATAGATATGATGGGAGCCATAGCTAACTGAGTAAATTTCTCTTTTTCCTTAAGCAATTTCTCAATTTTCTCCTCCATAGTATTTATCTATACATTCTGCTCAATTATCAGTTTGAGCATTTCTTCCTTGTGTTGTTCACTTTTTGCTATCTCCTTGGTCTGGGGGTCCTCTGTAGAAGGAAGTTTCAGTTGCTTCCTCAATGTTGCAATATTTGTGTTTTTCTTCTTTATAATTTCTTCAATAGCTTTAACATCAGTAAGGTCATATCCAATTTTAACTACTAAGTCCTCTAATGACTTAACCCTGTTATCCTTTGCTAAAGATGATATTTTCTCAATCTTCAATTGTGACTGCAAATTTGACAGAGAAATTTTAAGTTTTGACAATGCCATAGTAGTATTGGTCATGGTAGAGAACAACATCTCACTAGACTTCCTATGCATGTCCATTTAATCTATTGGATGTATCTGATTAGCATCAAATGAAAATACAGTTTTCTTGTAATCTGAATAACCTTTAGGAAAAAGCACTTGAGCCTGCAGAAAATCCATTTTCATTCTTCCCCTTTCACTGTCAAAAGTTGTCAACAACTTGTTCTATGAAGTAGAAGTCTGCTTCCAAAACTATGCATAAATGTTTTCCTTTAAAGCTTCATTCTCCTGCTTAATTTCAAGGAAATTAGTGAATACATTTGATTCCTCTGTTTCACTTGCTCCTGCAGATTGAGTGATCTGTAACAAATTCTTTGAAGCAGAAGAAGAAGATGGAGTAGTAGTTATAGGTTCTTCTGTCCCTATGGAAACCTGTGAATCATCCAAATTGATGATAATAGGCTCCTTCTAACCCTCATTAGTAGTAGTAGTAGTGCCTTTTGATTCACTCCTTGATTTCTTCTGATAGTGAATGAATTCCTTTTCTCCAATTGCTGATGATGATGATCCTTCTCTGGGCCTCTTGTCTTGCTTTGTTTGAGAAGTATGAGTCTGGAGAGTAGAAGGAGGTAAAACATGTTCTTCTGCTTCTTGAAGAGTATTCTCTTCCCATTGTTTTTTATTTCTGAACTTCTCAATCTTTGGTCTTGGTGTATGATTGTAAGGTGTGATTTTGAGTTCCACCCTTAAGTCTGAGATAATGCTGAATGGGTCATAATACCAGGTGAAGCTCGGTTGAAAATCCATCTGTTTTATTATGGCATCTTCTTCTAAACATGCTGATCTGGTGTTACAAATGAATGATCATACCTGTGCTTTTATCTTGAACTGTGATCTCCTCTTCCCTGAAATGAAATGAAACTCATCCATATTCATCATCTGCCTAATATATTCCAGAGAGAATATTCTCATTGGAACATATTTGGGCAACTTGTATGGAGCCAATTCACAGCCATATACTCTGATCTATGTGTAGTTCTGGTAAAGATACTAGTCTCCTATTCTAACTTGATCACTGAGATGCAGGATCATTTTGATTTCTGTACTGATCCTGGGTTCACTCTGACTGCTGAGAAGTTATGCAACTGGGTGAATGAAACAATTTATGAAGTTTGAAAATCTAAACCTAGTTGATTTATTTCTAATCAATGAGGTCCACTGAGTGACTGCTTGATTCTCTTACAAATCATCCTGCTTGTGCAAAACAATAAGAAACTTGTCTCCCTGCTAAAAAATGAACATATGAAATAGCACAAAGGAGTATTTAAACACTCCTTCAATAGTGATATTCATCAATTGTTCATGCATAGCTTCAGCGAAAAATTGACTGTAGTTATACATGAAGGTAGGTTTGTTTTCTTTAGAAAATATTGACAGATAACCTAGGATAGCTTCATCTACCCATTGGTCTGATTGGTAGCCGAACAAGCAAGAAATAAGAGAAATTATATGTTTGGCTCTCTCAAGGAACATAGATGTTGGATAAGGAGGATTCTTTTTGGGGAGCTCAACATCTTCAGGAGAAAGATCTCAAAAATTTGAGCTCTTTGAGGGATGGACAACTTGTGATATAGGTCAATTAAGGCTGTAGTGGATAAAAAGCTAAGGGAGTCATTCTCAGGTATCTAAAGAATTTTATTAATGGTTTCTGCAGTGATAGATATCATAATGTCTCCATTCTCAGCTACCATTGTTCTCTGTAAAGGATTATACTTGGATTGGCACCAAATAACTAAATCAGGAAAGGAATAGGTCTAAGGAAACATATACAAAGGTAGAAGGGAGTCCCATATATTTATTTCATCCTCAGAAACAAAGTATGTATGTTTTAGCCAGTTGTGCAATTCGAAAATGTCAAATTCACATTCAGTATCTGCAATTTTAAAATATTGGTCAGCTAATGGGATATGGTCTAGGTCTAAGGCATCAGAGGCCTTCGGGGTTTGCTGTGTTGTAGAGGAATTGGTAGAAGGTTTACCTTTCTTCTTCAGAGCCATGATAAAATTGAACTATAGGATGGCAGAAAAATTGCAGAGATATGTTCAAAGGACACTTACTGCTACAAGTTTGGCTTGTCAGAGACTGTATAATAGAAATAGTGAATTGAACAATGAAAAAGAAATTTAGGAAAATGGATGTAATGGGGCAAAAGGATATTTATCATTGGATTAGGCTACCATTACTGGAAAGTCATTATTGATCGGCTAATTAGGAATTTAATGCAACAACGGGAGGCAAGAGCAACAACAGGAGGCAATAAATGGCGGCAACAGATAGGTGATAACAAGTGAGGGAACGTGGCATGGAGCGGTTGGAGGTGGATGGCGTGGGAGGTGTTACTGTTGGCGTGGTATTGGGAAGCACGAGAAGGAAGGATGGCGGATTTCGGAGGGGGGGTGGTAGTGGTAAGCAGTTTAGAACGAGGGGGGTGCAAAGTGCTGAGGAGGCGACTCGTAAGTGGGGGGCCCGCATGGGAAAAACTATGTTTCACACCCCCCCCCTTCCTTACCGTTATCTTGTATCATGGCGAGGGGGTGCGAAGAGGCTTCCTCGCTGTTGATCTGGGTGGGGAGGTGGATCACCATCAGATTTCGCTCAAACTTGATTGCTTGCTGACAAAACATTTTTGTCATATTTGACTTTGGCTAAAAAACGTTATAAATGATTATTTACAAAATAATTAATCACCCTTTAAAAAGGTATTTAACCACTAATTTAAAATTAATCTATTTTGGGTGTGTTTAGACTAGTTGCCCTTATTTAACTATTTCACTAATTTAAGTCTAATCTAATATAACTTAGGTCAAATTTTGAGCATGTTAGGCCTTTTATTTGTCCTATTCTATCCTAATTCCTAATGTTCAAACAAGATTAAACTGTTTGGTTGAACTTATTCTCTAATGTAATACAAAGTTTAAATGATCTGATCAAGTTTAAACAGTTTGATCCAAATCAGAAGAAAAGGATGTGGCATAAAAACAAGATGCACACAAACCATTATTTATTACAAGTACAAGTGATTTCATGAAGTGGCATTTAAACAAGCACACTTATACAAATTTTTATTTTCTTTTGATGGGGTTCTATTTCATCTCTTTTTTTATTTTCTATTTTTTCTTTATTTTTTTCATACCCTCTTTTATAAAATAAAAAATAACTTATAAAAAATAAAGCATGTTACAACACACCCTATAACATCATAACATTATTTATATTTACATTATTATTCAACAACATATGCAACTATGTATAAATAAAAATATCATCATCATCAATGTAGCGGAACTTAAAGGAATAATAGAAGAAAAGCATTCACACATAGAGACACCAGGATTGGTTGGAGACCAAGGAAAACCCACTATGGGGAACCCTTGCAAATTATTCATCTTAGATTGTCATAAAATGATTCAGAAAAAGAGAGTACAATGATCCATATCTTCATATATGCAACTAAACAGCAAAACAACTACAACATCCATGAATTGAAGCCAACAATGTATATGATCAAAACTCTGATTCTGAAGATTGTAATGAACTGTCACTGGTTGCAGTCAACTGCCGAAGCATGCAGTCACTAAGAGGAATCTTCAGAAGATTGATATTTCATATTATAGATATTGGTCACATGGAGGAGGTGTCATGCGAGTGAATATATATTTCCCGATCACTCCCTTAAGCCTAACGTGCGAGCGATTGGGGTTAGATCTGGACTGCGAAAACCCTAAACCCCCAGTCACATTGATGGAGAGTTGTTCGTGTGACTGGAAGACTCGAGTTGCATCGATGAGCTTCTGTAAGTGCGACTATATTCGGATCCTTCATGTTCTATGCCTACGACTGGGGCCGAAAACCCTAAATCAAAGATGCGAGCCTGAGACCCTACAATTTCACCTTAGAGTGAACTTGATCCTCCACGGACTAGCCTTAGACCTGTGTAAGCCAAAAACCAAGATAGAAGAGTCTCTCATGATGGTATCCAAATGAGGTAGAGGGAACTTGTATTTATAACCTTTCAAGGTGGTCCACTTTGCTTTAGGGCTGACCTTATCAAATATGCACATGTAGAAGTTTCTTCAAAAGTACACTTTTCCTTATCCGATTTGAGTGATATTTAGGTCAATTTTGGTCCTCTTGAAAAGAGGAATTAAATGCAATCATTATCTCCATCATGTGAGCTACCCAAAGTGGAATTAGACCGTAGTTTCGTATTTTTAACACTCCCTCTCAACTAGGGATAATTCCACCTGCCAATACCTGACCTTCGATCAAAATGCCATCATGTCATCAAATCATATCAAATATCAAGTATCTCATCATCACGTATCATCATTGGTCATCTCAATTCATCTTTTGTTCATTCCTGCTTATCTCTTGATTGTCCCCGCTTATATGCTGAACATTATTGAATCTAGAAGAAGAATAATTTTCCATCAGAGGGGAGCCTAAGTTACCACCCTCTATTCATCAGGCTACTATTCAGAATCTGTCAGCGGGCTACTACCTGAAATCTCCATTAGCAAGCTACTACCTAGAAATATCAACGGGGAGTCATATCTACGACCCGCATCATCATCAGAGAGCATATAATCAGGGAGCACATCTCAATCTGGAACCACATTGGGGACCTACTACTCAACCCATAATCTCATGGGGGAGATACTACTATGACCCCATATCGAGCAATAGGTGATATAGGGGAGCTACTACTCAACCCATCCTATTGCCTATTTATCTTCCCAACAGTGACCCTCAATAGTCATGTGGTAGAAAAACTGCATCATAATCTAAGCTTGGACGAGATACCCAACTTACCAAGAGGTAAGGATCACATGCCTCCAAGCCTCAACCCGTTGGCCAGATGGGTAGGGCCAATCTCAACAAGCCTAGCTTGTGGGTATGATGCCAAATGGGGTATACTCTGCAAAGACCAAGATATGGTGAGATACTAATCCAACCTTATGCGTAACAGATAGGGGTGATATCTTATTGTCCAGAGTTCCCTTAACCCCAGGAGCCCTCTATCTCAATTCCACACCCTGGGACCTTAGACAGGGGAGGAAGAGTTGGCTCAGTGTTCTTAATCAGTCATTCTCTATGTAGATAAGAAACATATCATCATGTTCATATCTAGTAATCAACATGTATCAATAGCATTCATACAAGACATCAAATCAAATATCATATTAGAACATAAATAATCATATATATCACAAAAACGATATCATAGTCATCCTCCCTCTCAAGGAGGTGCCAACCACAAGCTTGCGCTTGTTTCGTAAAATAGAACTGGTTCAATATATGAAGGTATCTCAGTCCTATCTATATGCGGGATTCTCTGCCAATCAGTTCCCACTTTTTTTCATCATAATGTATCCATGGCATATCCATATCCTGCTCATACAGCTCTCCAAGGAGCTTCTTCATCCCGCCACATGGCTAGTAATGCTAGCAACATCATACTCAACCTCGGTCATGCTATGTACCTTTCATCGTGACATATCTCATACTAAGGCAACATCCAAATGTGCTCATATCATCAATAATGATCCTAATCATCATCGGTACAACCAAGTAGTCACATATCAGAGGAGGATCGTCCCATGCAAGTAATTTTAAGGATCCTAGGCAACAATTCAATGTGAATGAAGCAGCTCAATCATGAATCAACTCAGGTTCTATGCACATCATGCATATATATGGATGGATGTTAAAAATGGAGCATTAATGCTTCAATGAATTGTTGGTTTCCAAGTCAAGTTCAACAATATATCTTCACAACTTCGTGAAATTCAATTAGAGTGTCCAAGGATTTGTATTTCAACTTCCCAATATTTCTTCAATAGTTTTGCAATATAGATTTTCTTTTCCCAACTTCAGAAATCGATTCATCATGACACAATTCATCATTTAGAGCTTCATAAGCCATCTCTATCTTACTTAGATCATCAAAGGCTCATTACCTATCAATAGTAGATAGTCATGATATAAAACCAAAACTAAAATCAAAGTCATACCTTCAAACACTTTTGAAGTAGAGGTTTGAATCAACACATCTTCTTGGCTTCATCAGATAACTGTTAATGCGAACATATCTGAATCAAGGAGCTTGCTTCATATAGTGCTTTCTACAATCATAATATTTTTCCAAACCAATATTCTCAGACTCAGAATATCGTATAATCAAATAAAATAAGTCAAATTATCAAAATTTAGATGCCAAATCAGAACCAATATCAAGATCATCACAATATCACAGTATCAAATTCTTTAGACCAGGTGACAAGTAGAGTTGTCACCAAGTCATGACTTCATCTATTATCATGCCAACAAGTTGTCATAAGAAATATCAATCCAAATTTCATCAATTCATGATGATAATATAAGTCACTAGATGCAAATGCATAAACCAAGGATAAGTCATCCAGGTTCCAACCATTCATGGAGATACCTTCATACTAAATCATAAGTGGCAATACTTCAACCAATGTGCTAAGAAAAAGGAGGCCAATTCAAAACCATTATCAAGTACCGATATTAGTCATTGGAAGTTCATATATCATTCTCATCAAGGAAAATCATCAGTCGTAAAATCAAATAATTAGTCATCAGGTCAAATCCCAAATTTGCTATCATGGAGAGATCTATAGTCCAGAACATATCTCAACATCAAGTCAAATTTCTAAGTCATTATGAAACACCATGTCAAAACTCCAAACACTGCTCATCTATATCAATCAGTGAAATCATGTCAAACTCTTATAGCACAAAATTTAAAAATAATGACATATACGTATGCATGTCTTGGTCACCTGCAATCACAAGTTTAGTATATATATTCATATTATAGAAAAAATTCAAACTTTCTAGCTCACAAATCTTCCTGATGTCTGCTCCACATCTGTAGGACTAACATCCTTCAGGTGAACATCTGATCTCATGCACAAAACTTCATTTTTGTGTCCAGCAGGCATAGTTACATCCATAGGCCTTCTCTGCAACCAGTTGGGAGAATCCAGTTGCACCCTTGATATCAATTCCATGAGGCTGAGAGGCTAGTACAGTTGCACATGTGACCCTTCTTCTGTACGACTGAGGCTTAGAGCAAGGGAAAAATCTCTCTCCTTAGATCATAACTTTGCTGCAGATCAACAATGTCAAATGTTTGTCTTTTTCTTGCTTATAAATCATACTTTATCAGTAAATAGTATATAATGGTAATAGGAGAAGGGATATTATGGAGAGATTCTCCCTCTGAATGGGAATTCACTTCAGTCATCTTTAATCAAGTCATTAAATTGTCTTTAATATTGTCATGCATCAACATATCTGTTAGATCATAAAGTTAGATTATATCCACATATTCATGATGGTCATATATGTTAGAATCATGACATCATGACATCAATATTTCATCAAGGGTTAGTGTAAAAGAGCTAATAGGAGTAGACTTCAATAATCATGATCACATGCATTACTTCTTTGTCACATAACTCTATCCATTAATTTAGGCTATTCAATTCTACCATATGCCATAATTACTTAACCACATCAAAACATAACCATGGTCAACAAGAGATACTGAATATCAATCTCATTGTTATACTTCTATCATCATGGCTACCATGCATTTCACAAACAAATAATGTGAAGTTACCATCTACTAGAATCAAGGTGTTAACCTTCAATATATCCAAAATGATAGATGTTAGCTAAACATAAAGTATGCCACTATATCAAAGATCAACATTAAGTAGCTTTATAGAATTAAGAAGTTCATTATGTAAGAAGTTAAGATACTTGTTCAATATCAAGTGCACCATTTCATCATAAGAACCATGAATCTAAATCACTTTCATATGCATGCATGAGCCATTTGAGAAGGAGGCATTCTCATCATACCTTAAGGCTTACCTTGCCATCCAATATTGCAGTTGAAACATAACTTTGAAACAATATACAATGCATATCTTGTAGTATTCAAATACATGTGCATCTTTTTATTTGATATAGGCAACATGTAGCACTTAGTCATCTTTTCATCAAGTGCCTCTTTACCTTTTCCAACTCTAGCTTTTCTTTCCTACATCTCAAATGATCCTCAAGAAGGATCCTCTTATTACATCTCATCAAGGAGGTTAGAAACATCCAAATACTCAAATATACATGCAAAAAGTATATGTAATGATCAAAACAATAATCATATTTATAAGTCTAAATAAAATTAAAGACATAAAGGAGCATCATAAGTCAAGAGATACGTATCTTCAATGAGAGGTGATCCTCTCCCTCTTGAACCGACCTTCAAGAGCCATTACTATCCATTGTCCATATAACAATGTTGCCTTCAAATTATATTTCAACCAAATTTATGATCAACCAAGCCTACTAGAGACTATCACATCTAGGGATACATCAAATCTATCATGAGCGCTTGAGAATATTCACATTGACCATGCAAGATTTCGTATCTTTTTCATAAACCAGGGTTTCTATTAAAACCTTACTTCATGATATCCTTCAAACCCTAATACACAAATTGCCTAAGGTTACCTTCAAACCCTAGAATTATTTTAGGTCTCCACCATCCTCTTCTTGCTTCCATCAAAGGTGTCTCCATGGGGGTGATCTCCGTGACTTTTCTTCAGCCCAGCTTTGAAACCATGTTTATTTTTTATAGGGCTATATTATCCTTTGCTTTTGTTGGACACCTAATCCTAAATGGGTTAGTGTGGAAGCCGAATAGACCAAAGCAGTCCAAGAGACCTTGGGATATGAAACCCAAGAGTCACATATTGTACTATAAATGTATATCTCATGTTAATAAAAAAATGTACTGCATGATTTATCTTTCATATTGTCTTTGCTTTCCATGTGTGTTTAACATGGTATCAGAGCAGGCGTATTCCTGCCCTGCCTAATTAATTTGAGCCATTTGTTGTATGGCCTTTTTGTGCAAGTCATTCCTGCCATCAATTCTGCATCTCAGGAATATTTTCTCATGAATATTTCTTCAGCTAAATTTTAGCTGCCCCTGACACTGCCAGCGCTGTCCAAGCAGTTCTGAGATGTCTGTCTGCCATATTTTATACCTGCGCTCTCTGTCCATAAGCGTTTCAAGGTAATTTTAGTGTTGTCCTGTCTATTGGCTGGCCCTGTCTGTCATATGCGTTTTATTTCTGAACGCTGGCCTGCTCCACTTAACCTCAACGCTGCTAGCCTGCCCCTCTGTCTCACTGTTCAACTCTCTCTCTCTGTTCCGCTCCTGTTGAATGCGTTATGTTCGAAGTTTGAATGCGTTATGGATCGATATTGAATGGTTGTTTGTATGTTGTATTGGTTATCAAGCCGACAATATTTCCCAAGGTATTGGAGTCCATCTCAGAATCTGAATGTTCTTGCATTACATATGTCTCCTTTAGAATAAGAACCTCTGCGGAAAACACTGCGGTGTCTTGTAAAAGAAAACCCGATTCCTGATCAAAGAGACTGGTTAGTGTCACAAATTCACGCCAACCCCAATCTTTGGCAGCTCTGGAATAACGATTATGTGACTCCTTTGTCACTGATCTATCTTCAAATTTCTGATTCACAACTGATAATCTATGACTGACAAAGCAACTCCAATTTGCAGAAGTATTGCGGGGATCTGTAACTTCAAGAAACACCGAAAGGTGGCAAGGTGGTTGTGATTGTCCTCTAGGATAGACAATAAGACGACAATCCCAAATCGTGCCATTGTGTGTTGGATCGGTGCTGAATCATTGTTGTCGAAGTAAAGATTGCAGAAACAGAGCTTAGAAGGCAGATTATTATATACCTGTGCGAATTCAAGGCCGAGTGCATCCTCAGCAAGGAAGGATAGTTACATTGAAGTGCTCTGCAACCTGTGCATAGTGTGATATCTAGACCTTTGTAAGAATGAGCATTGCGGAGTTAATATCGTGGTCAATTAAATTTTCTTAAAGTCGTCGCCGAATCTTGAGTAAACGTTGTGAAGAAGTGGGCATATGTATAATAAAATTTTGTGTGGCCAGTTGAGTGATGATTTTAGCATGGAAGAGTTGTGCGCATAAGAGTGAGTGAACATTTTCTATAAGTTACTCTTAACATTTTGGAATTTCTGCAGAATCCAACGGAGGAACCATCACCTGAATGAACTATTTCTATAAGTTAGTCTAACATTCTGGAATTTGTTGCTGCAAATATATAATGTCAAAAGTCTGCTCCATATAACGCATCTTTAGCTTCCTAGTCATTGAATTTAGAAGTAAGGCATGAGTGGTATCCGACATTCTAGATCATAGCATCCGTTTAAAAACTCTTGGACTCCCGCGACCTGGTTTAACAAGGCGAATCCATTGAAGACGTGTACAATTAAACAATTGCTTTGGAATATAGCCGTGGAGCGCATGATTCTAAGAGAGGTCATGTATTCGTAGCGCTTTCTGCTGGAATTCTCCCACTCAAAGCATTAACGGAAAAGAGAGAGGTTCCCAATATACGGGGATAGCGTACCATTCAACCAGCAGTAAGGGAGAGAAATTTCAACAACTCGTTTGGCGTTTGGTGTGCACGAAATTCCGTTCCACAGGCAGACGTTATGTGATTTATTGGCCGTCCAGTCGGAGAGCGATCCATCTGGATCGAATGTGATGCCCTTCCGGAAGCTCAGAAGCGCCTCCACATCCCAAGGAGACGGGCAGATTTCTGTCAAGAAACCCCGCGCAGTTGTTAACACAATCATTTCAGAAACATGTCATTGAAGCACCATGCCGAGAAGCAACGTTAAAATCCTGGGTTGATTCTATCATTTGTATCTGCACGCGCACTAGCACTACTTCCACTTTTATTTCAGTGCTTTCTCAGCTTACTGTAACAAATGAGACAGCAAGGTTCATTTTGCTTTCTTCGATTTGCTGGATTCTGTAGCAGGCACACATATATAAGGAGGTAGCCGAGAAAATTCTTTTAAATATGGTGGCTCCCGTTTATGCTAGATTTTCCACAGCGAAAGGAGTAAAGAAGCTACGAATCTTCCGAACGGAGTAGCATTCAACCACCTGTTCCAATTGTTATTTGTTTTTATCTATTCCTATTTTTCGAGCAACCAATCATTTCCGTAGTCGCTCTCTCCCTATTAATTAATGGAGTTGCAGTTCCATCCGTGTGTGAATGTTCGTTTGTAGCAGTTAACTCTGTGTGAATTAGAGCTGGACCCAGTCTTCCTTTGAAAGGTTGTATTCATTTCTATGCCATTCAATGTATATGAACGCTTTCTACTGGATCGTGATGCTGAACGGTGTGGTGAATGGGATACAGAAGTCGGATTTTCGCTAGAGAATTCTGAATAAAATTGAAATCTTGCAGTTGGAAACAACTGAGAGTTTAGATCAATAAAGATAGTGTTGAGCCACTTTAATTGTTGGATTATATCGGTCTTTGTCCCAATTTCACATAAATCTCCAACAAAGAAGAGAACGAGAGTGGAAGTAGCTGAGTAGCAAAACAAACGAGCATTTCAACAGGTGATTACATCATTTCCAAAGAGTCCATTCCCCTTCAACGACATTATACCTCTGCAAAGCATCCCACATTACCTGGGTCATTGTAGTGAAGGAGAAGCTTCGCGTTCTGCCATACAACGTGGCCGTGAGTGTAATTGTTGCAACTGTATACGGTGCATTATTTTGTGTTCGGGCTATTACAAAGAGGAAGTGATACATTATTTGGAGCATGATGTCAGATTGAATGGTATGTATACTTGTTACCACTGATCTGTGCTGTGTGAAAGCTGTGATATATGTATGTGGAAGATTGTGCATGGTTCATTGGTATTTTAATTGAAGCTGACACTCCACATTTACAGATTTTGATTTGTTGACAAAATGGGAAGACTTTATGGAGTATTAGAGTTACTGAATACACTAATACATTCTAGTGTTGAAAACATAGTCAAAATCAACAAAGACTCTCTCTTTGAAATGCAGACCTGTCTACAATATGCACAAGAACAGATTGATTTTTTGCAGCTTGAATCTCATCTTCAGCAAGAAGAATTAAAACAGTGGAGTCATAATGCTAAATCTGTTTCTGTTCAGAACATTGAGACAACCACCCATCAGCAGCAAGTCAATATTGTTCAAGTTCATTCAGATCTAGTGCCCAATAAAGCAGTAGTTGTACATGCAGATGCAGAAACTCAATCTGCACTTCCCAACCCCATCATCAGACCTTGGGAACAACTTGTCCACAACAAGCACAGAACTAGTCTTGGATATGACAAGGATTTGTCCTTTCATATTCCAGACTACTCAAAGCCCATTCAGTTTGAGAGTGCTGGATTTATTCATGACAGTTCACCTACCCCTCATGACAGTTCAGCTTCAGCTGTTCCAGATTCTGCCCCTCTTCCATAGCAACAACAACAACAACAACAACAGATCGTGAAATGCCAACACTGTGACCGAGTTGGCCATCTGAAAGATCACTGTTTTGATCTTCATCCATGTAAGCACTGTCATAAAACTAGCCATTCTTCACACAGATGCTTCAAAAACAAATGTCCTGCAAGAACAAAGATTCATCTTGGATGGATCGCTTCTTGGCAATGGGCATCAACAGCCAAGAAGATATTCCAAACACATGTCAGAACTTGTTCCAGAACATTGAACAGTCTTGCAGTTGAGTTTTCTCCATCTTCTCACCTTGTATCTGACAGGGGGGGAAATGATGGTCATCTACAAGCTTCAAAGCCAAATCAAGCGAGCCTGAGCCACAACCTGCCACACCAGTTTTAGAGTTGTAGCCACAGACAAAGATGCCTGAACATGCCTTCAGTTGGAAATCTGGGACACTTCCTCTAGCAGAAGACTTCAGCTTCTTGCCAGTTTTGGAAGAGTTCCGGGAACAAAATTGAGAACACTTCCTCTAGCAAAAGATACCAGCTTCTAGCCAGCTTTGGAAGAGTTCCAGGAATTGCATTAAGCATTCCAGAGTTGTTGGTCATCCTTAAACCATCACAGGTTGAGACTTCCCTTTTCAGGTTGAAGTTTTACCTTTTATGCGGGGTGAGACCTCCCTTTTATGGTTGAAGGTTTCCCTCTTTAAAAGAATAGGATCACTTCCTCTAGCAGAAAACTTTAGTTTCTTGCCAGTTTTGGAAGAGTTCCGGGAACTGCACTAAGCGTTCCAGTGTTGGTGGTCATCCTTAAACCACTACCCTTTATACCAACATTTCAGAGAGCACATTCAGCCTAGTGCTGCCATGCATTTTTTGCACATTTTGTATTACAGCTCTCTTCTTGGACTCATACATAACCCTCCAGATTAAGGGGGGAATGTTGGACACCTAATCCTAAATGGGTTTGTGTGGAAGCCGAATAGACCAAAGCAGTCCAAGAGACCTTGGGATATGAAACCCAAGAGTCACATATTGTACTATAAATGTATATCTCATGTTAATAAAAAAATGTACTGCATGATTTATCTTTCATATTGTCTTTGCTTTCCATGTGTGTTTAACAGCTTTGATAATTTAATTTCTTCATTAACACATTAAGTTCACCCCATAACATAATAAAATTATTTAGATTTACATCATTAACAACATATGCAACTATGTAGAAATACAAATATCACCATCATCAATGATGTGGAACATAAAGGGACAATAGAAGAAAAGCATTCACACATAGAGACACCAAGATTGGTTGGAGACTAGGGAAAAACCCACTATGGGGAAAACCCTTGCAAATTATTCTTATTAGATTGTCATCAAATGATTCAACAAAAGAGAGTACAATGATCCATATCTTCATCTATGCAACTAACCGACAAAACAACTACAACATCCATGAAATGAAACCAACAATGTATATGCTCAAAACTCTGATTCTGAAGATTGTAATGAACTGTCACTTTTTGCAGTCAACTGCCAAACCCTGCGGTTACTGAGTGGAATCTTCGAAAGATTGAGATTTCATATTTTAGATTCTGGTTGCACATAGGAGGTGTCATGCGAGTGACTATAGCTTTCCCGATCGCTCCCTTAAGCTTGGCATGCGAGTGACTTGGGGCAGATCTGGAATGCAGAAACCCTAAACCTCCAATCACATGGATGGAGATTTGTTTGTGCGACTGGGAGGCTCCAGTCGTACGGATGAGCTTATGTGCATTTGACTACAATCTAATCCTTCTTGTTTTGTGCCTGCGATTGGGGCCCAAAACCATAAATCATAGACGTGAGCCTTGGACCTTGCAATTTCACCTCAGAGCGAACCTAATCCTTTGCAGACGGGCCTCAGACCCATGCGAGCCAAAAACCAAGATAGAAGAGTGTCTCATGATGGTATCCAAATGAGGTAGACGACACTTGTATTTATAGCCTTTCAAGGTGGTTCACTTTTCTTTAGGTCCAACCTTATCAAATATGCACATGTGGTATTTTCATCATAAGTACACTTTGCCTTATCTGATTTGAGCGATCTTTAGGTCAATTTTGGTCCTCTCGAAAAGAGGAATTTAACGCAATCATTATCTCCATCAGATGAGCTGTCCAAAGTGGAATTTGACCGCAGTTGCATATTTTTAACACTCTTATTGGAAAATTGGGTGCAAGAGCTACTGAGGCTAGGCACAGTAGTGTCATGCCCATTAGCATGTGAGGAGCTAGGCCGCTCAGGTCTACCAGGGTATATGAGGAGGTGTAGCCCACATTATGGTGGATTCACTAGCAAATTAGTTGATGCATTGATGCATGTGGGATGGTCGATGATGCAGGTGGTGCGGCAGTTGGCATAGTTGTTCAATGGTGCAAAAAGTCATTCCATAGAGTTCAGTGGTCTACAGAGGAGCACAGAGGTGTATGGAGGAGTATCGTGCTATGCGAGCTTTTACTTAGTAGGAACAATTCACACCACCTTGAGGTTCCGCATGGAGTGACAACTAGTTCTTCAAAGGATGGATACTGGCTGATTCCAGATGATATGGCAGCTAGTAGTGGTGTCCAGTAGTGCACAGAGGTGTGCAACTAGGTGTAGTTCTATGCCAAGGGGCACAAAGTTGCATGTTTGTATGTAAAGGAGCGTAGGGCTACTTGGTCGTATGTAGTAGTGTGTGACACTAGCTCATGGGATTTTGGAGCGTTACCTCCAAGGAGACCACCTAATAGGGACGAAAAGAATATCCTTAGGTGTAGATAACTCAGGATCGACGGGGACACAAATAAGCATAATTTAATGATATCCATGGGGACTTGTGCACTTGTCTCACTTCCACATTGTTTCCAAGTGCAACAGAGTTAGATGTTGTCCCTCTATGTCTCCATCACGAGCAGTAGGGTGCGGGAGGCTCACTCTAGAGAGTTAGTTGGGACACAAATTATCCAGAGAGAGACTTCTCCACGATGGCATTTGGTCAGGGCATCAGATGACATGTACAGTTGGGGAGTGCATGGTTTGTTGCAGAGGTAGTGTCTACTCCACCCATGAGTTCACACTTAGGGAGGTGATCGTGAGTGAGTTGCAGGGTGAAATTTTGGCAGGATAGGCTAATGTGTTAGGAGAGCATGAGGTATAGGGGATGATATTCCTCATTAGGAGGAGGATGCCTAGGCTACATGAAATATTCAGGTACATCATCAGGAGATGGGATAACAAATTTCACTTTGTGGTCCAGAAGGAGCAGAGTAGACTGTCATACACGAGATAAATTCTTGATGTTGGGTGCCCATCCATTGGATACATATAGGGGTTAGAGACGAGGCACAAAGAGGTCCCAACAACTAGTAGCATGTCACATCAACAGGCAGTGGGGATTGGGAGCTATGGAACTCCAGTATGGTTACGAGTTCCATGGATCCAGTTGATTGGTGGGACACTCCATTACTTAGTGAGTACAATTAGGATAGCAGGTGATCTGGTTCATTATAAATTTGACACATTGGGGATCACTAAGGTCTTCATCATATTGCGAGGTAGGTGGTTTTTAGGATTGGGACTAGCCATGAAGTGATAGGCACAGGCATTGTTGAGTCACCTTGGCAGGTTGGGCATCGCCTCGATAATCACATATATTATGGTCGAGAGATACAAGAGAGGAGGTTCTGGTATGAGCATATTAGGCAGTCAGTCATGAGAAAAGTGTTGCAGGGTTAGCAAGAAAATTTCTTTATTGATGGGAATGGGACCCTGACATCACAATACTTGACAATTCAACTACCCTTAGGGATGAGTTGGTTCCGACAGGGGTAGATCATTCTGATCTTCCATTGGATTTTAGTGATTTGTTGTTGGTATGGGGGACTTCACCAACATGGAGGGATGATCAATAGGAGGAGATCAGGGAAAACTCATGTGGGTAGGGATTCATCTCCATAGGAGTCAGATTGCATCTCCAAGATTCCACCCTTGGAGTGCATGATATGGGTGACTAAGTAGATCTACTACACGAGGAGGTGGTCATGAATTTATATTAGCATGATGCTCTACTTACTAATGGTATGCAAAGGGCTTCGGGTGCCTATACCAGTTTGGATGGTGAGTGGAGCAAGGGGTGCTTCACGTTTATCAGGATGGCTTGGGACCATGGTATTGAGGGACTTATTTATGACAAGATAGTGTTGGAGGCACAAATGACTCAGTGGCACAATTGGGACCTTGTTATTATTTGCATTAGTCATTTGGGTCAACCGATTAAGATGTGGCTTGCTTAGCATTTCTTGAGGACAAGAATTTTTTGGCAGGGAGGATTGTCATGTCCCTAATTTTTATTTTTCTGCATTAGAGATGATTTTGGAAAGAGGAGACATTTCGAACATTGGGACTTAGGAGGAAAAAGGAAAAATTGTAGCTGTAGTGGAATGTGGGGGCCACAAGAGAGAGAAATTTGACCCAAGGATGGAACTCTCACTCTTGGAAGAGAGAGAAAAGAGAAGGTATGGATTAGAGCGAGTGGGGACCACAAGAGAGAGAGGAGGCCATCAAATTATAAATAGAACTAGAGGGCCTCGCTTTTGCATCTTTTGGTCATTTTACAATTCAAACCTTAGTTCTCTTGATTTGTTTAGCCAAGACAACTGTGTTGTTTAGCACAAGGAATTTCCAAGCAAAATTTCTAGCTCTTCCTTTGGTGAACTTAAAGTATCACCCTAGGAGAGAATTTGGGGAGCTGATTCTGGACCATTGAGGAGTTATTTTACAAGTTTCTTTCAGCTAGTGCTTGCTACTCCAAGGGAAAAAAATAATTTCATGGGGACAGAGAAAAGCTAGCAATCAGTGGAGTATTGGCCGGAGAATTTGTAGAGATTTATCCTTAGGGAGAATGAGTTCTCCTTGAAAATTTGCAGGGATGAGAGTACTGCATTTTAGAGGGATGATTTTGTCTATCCCAGGGCTTATGCAGGGGTTTACTGGCAAATTCTATGCACTTGCAGAGACTTAGAGTTTGGGGAGCATTCGAGTTGGGATCTGCGTGGTGAATGAGGGGAGGAATTCACAGAAGTTAGGGGGGATTTATTACAGGGATATTTGGGTATTTTGGCAGCGGTTTGATTCTTATAGCTTCTCTGGTAGAAAAAAGGGAGTAACACACAGATTTGGGGACACATGTGACTTGTGGTTCTAACTTGAACCCTTTCTGGGTTTTTGTGGGTTTATTGAGAGGAGGCTCTAGTTAATTTGGCAGAATTTCTTGAGCAATTTTGAGGGCAGAATTTCTAGTTCCATCCACCGACAAACAACATAAATTTACTAGAGAAGGGCACAATTCACTCTACAACCATTTCCACCATTGGGTTTATGATATATTTATGGATTTTGTTGGAGTTGGTGTGGAGAGCCTACATTTAATTTTGCAAAATTTTTGGAGTAGATTTGAGGGTTAGAATCTCAATTCACCTACAACAGCAACAACTAATTTTTTGGGATATGCGAGTTGCTAGTTTGGGCCATTTTCAACATGGATTTTCATATCTTTCCACCTGGGTTTTTCATTCTTGTTGTAGCCAGCCCAGGTGCAATCATTCCACTTTATTTGTACTCAATTTCAACATTGGATATTAATAAAATGACTCAATTGCTCTGCTTATTTTCCTAGTGTTTTGATATGCATGTGCAATTTTGTTTATGGTTATTATTCCTTGTACATGTTTTTGTTATTTGTTGTAACTTTTCGATTTAGAACACTACATAATTAAATTAAAATTTTGGAAGTCCTATTCCAAAAGCTTAATTGTATATTTAACGTATGTTTTCTATTCACATGTTCAAATCTAGAGGGGGTAGATTATGTACACCTTCATAGACTTTAATAGTCAAATCATTATGCAGGGGTCCCTTCTCCCACAAACAAGGGGGTCTCATATACTAATTTTGTGAATTTGAACCTCGACCTCACCCAATTACTCCAACATATAACCAATTCACCATGATTAATATAAAAGAAATAATGTTTGTCTTAGTAATGTCTTTAAAATTAGATTATTATTTATTATTAGTTTTCACTAATTCATTATATTATATATGCTATATAATATATTATATAACTCATTAATTATGACTAATATTATACTCGTGTAGCCATATAAATTAAATGGTTGGTAAAAACTAATGGGAATCAAAACACTTACCTCATGATACATCATACTTTGTCAAGATTAAAAAAAACATAAAATTAAATAAATTACAACTTTATTTTAAATTATTATTATTGTTATTAATTATAAAAGAATATATATATATATAAAACAAGATTCTTAACTATGGAGATTCACTCCCACTTTACCATGGAAATTCTTAATATGTAAATAGGCTTTGTTACAATACTATGGACCAATACTATGGCTTACTAATACCACATGCTCAAGAAACCATAACTCATATTCATATGAGATTTTTTAGGGGAAAAAATGTATAATTACTTTTGAGATAAATTTCAAACTTTGATTTGTGAATATTACTAAGAATATTCTAGAATATTTCATGGAGGTTAAATCCTTACAATCCACCTAATAATTATTGAAAATTAAATTATAACTCAAAGCGCTATTCCAAAATAGAGAGGCTTATCTATTTAATAATTTATTAATAATTTAATCTGTTAGATATAATAAAAAAATTATTTAATTACAATTAATAATATGAAATATTAAGGCTTGAAATTTTTTGAGTTTGAATTTTGTAAGTGTTTTGAAACACACAATCTAAATAATAGAGGAAATTACAATTTTGTTGAAAATTCGATTTTTTATGAGATATTTTTCGGCGTAAATCACATGATATTTCATTTGTCGACACGTTTCGAAACGCGTTGACAAATGAAATATCATGTGATTTACGCCGAAAAATATCTCATAAACTTGATATGGATCACAGAAGCCTCAATACAACAATTCAATTTTTAAAAATCATAAGTTTAAGCTGTTTAATTTGCAAAGATCAACTACCTTTGAAACTACACCATTTTTAAACATCTTACATTTCAAGTGAACACTCCACTTATCATTAGGAACAAGTAAGTTGTGAGATAAAAAAAAGTGCATTCATGTTTTAGTAAAATATAATATAGTCATTGTAGATAATTAATAAATTAGTCATATATAAATAAATATGCATTCAATAATAGTGCTCAAATATCATAATATTTTTTAAAAAAGGCTAGGGAAGTATAATAGAGAAAATAAAAACAAATTAAATTCAATGATTTTTTTTTTTAAAAGGCATTACGATAAATGTGAATAAAAAATTACAAAAAAATCAAGGTGCAGAAAAGTAAGAAGTGGGGGTAGGGGTAGGGGTAGAGAATAGAAGTTGGAAAAGAAAATAAAATAAGGGAGAGAGATGAGGAGTGACAAATATAAGTTTGGGAGAAGGTGGGGCATCTTGGGGGTGTTACTAAATTAGGTGATGGATAGCGCGCTTCTAAGTTGGTTAATTTTGTAGCGATTTTCATGATTAAATTTATTATTGTGTTTTTCAATTTAAAGAGCTTCTCTAATCATATGTGAAAAGAAATAAGGTGTTGACGCAAGAATTCTAGTTTAGTTAAAATGATACGGTGTTTTATTTTGTGAATGTTTTGTGATAGTTGACTTATTGATTAGTTGTGGAATGTGTTAGCTATATGTTTTTTGAGTTGGGATTTGATTAATCAACTAATTTGGACAATGATAGGTTTTACCATAGGAGCAAGGAATTTGGTAAAATCGTTGGCTAAGCATAGGATCAGATTTACCCTTGCCAGTTCTAAAAAGAATCTTACGAGATTTATGGAGTTTAAAAAGAGTTTTGATATTCTTTTTGGCTAGGATATTCGAAATATGATATGTGCCTTGGATGTAGGAAATAGGAATAAGAGCTAGAGGTGAGGTAGAAGAATGGATTCTTTTAGGTCTAGAATGAAGTGTCGGCCGGATAAATCATTCTTGCGTACAAGACCGATCTCCCTAGTATCAACTGATATCTAGCGACAAGAAAAACAAGCAAATCTACCTTTCTCTAAATATTGTGATTCATAAATAAAAACCAAGAGGTGTTTTAGACCCTACCTTAAGTCCAACGCTAGTTTGTGGCAGCCATGCTTCGACCGTCCCAATGAGCTTCCTTTTAAGAACCTGCAAACACAAACGAGCACACATCAAATAACACCTGCATAGCCAATATAATAAATCATATTCATCATGGTGATCAAGGAATCCATGAAATAAACCACAAGAGACAGCTTATTGAGAAAAATAAACTTGATTGTATTAACTTTAAACAAAGAAGAACTTTACAACCTTGGTGCCTTGATGTTGTACAAGCTCCTCCCAGGGTCCAAGCAAGAATCTCCTCTACTTTGACAAGCTTTACACTCTTCCCAATGAGATCAAAAGGTATGTAATCTCTCCTCTCAAGCTCAATTAGGAAGTCTAAATTCCAACAGCATTTACCCTAAAAAATATTCAGCTTTCAACCTCCCCAGTAACCAGTCCAATACCTCATTTTATAGTGCAGAGGAAGGAAGTTACAGGTCCACCTATGAAGGGATAGAGTCCTCCTTCAAAGGGATAAGCTCCTCACATCAAGGGGTTAGCTCCTTTAGTTATGGGATTCATGAACATCAAAGGAGCGAACTTGCCACCTCAAGATTCCCTTTAGAAGCTTCCAGAAATAACCCAAAGTGAGTTTTTAAGAATGTACTTGCGCCTTTTTGACTTTTACAGGGGTCCGCACCCATTACACAGAAACAGAGCGGGTAGGTCCGCAGGGGACATGACCAGGGGGTGCGCGACAACAGGTAATGCTAAGAGAAAGTGCAGAACCAGAGTTTTAGAGATTTTCAAAGACTTTCTCTCATTTTTCAAGGCTTGACATGAAGAGCTGAGGTTTAAGACTTGCATAGGAGGAAAGTATGAGTGGTGATAGACTCACACTGACTGCAAAATGTCATGGTGACAATATTTTGTGTAACAGATTTCCCCCTAAAGTGCGAAGTCTGTAATAGATAGTATTTGTCATCTAAGAAGAATGAAGTACTTTATCATTTCGAGGATCATCCTGTGGAAAGCCTGGTTGGAACCTGTAAAATCATTCAATACAAAATATATACATGTGATCATATCATCGCTGAGGTAGGCATTCCCATACTTAGATCAATTCAACCTCAATTTTCTTACCAACCGTACCAGGAACAGTACCAATTCGGTCCTGCTGTGTAGAACCCAGTCTATCAGTATCAACCGTACCTTGGATATACTTATTAGCAACCTCAACAACCCCAATATGGTCCGGTTAATCCTGGTTTTTTGGGAGGATATAATATACCAAATGCAATTCCAATTCCAAGTTATCTTGGATATCCTCCTCCTAGGGCTGGTCTTATGATTCAGGGTTTTTGAGACCCTAATCGTTAGTTACCATTCATTGCAACTTTGGACTTGCTTGATTTTTCGCGCCTTATGAATGATCCAATTAATTATCTTCCGTTTTGGCTGCCAATGCCGAATAAGTTGCCCAGTGATATCCCAAAGTTTGAAGGTAAATCAAGAGAGGATCCGTCAAACCATGTGATGACTTATCGCCTCTGGTGTGCATCTAACTCCATTATATATGATTCAATTCGTTTACGTATTTTTCAACGCACTCTGATTGGTCTTACGGCCAAGTGGTACATTGAGTTACCGCGAGCCTCTTTTTATAACTGTAGTCAGTTAGCCACTTCGTTCTTAACTCATTTTTAGTTGCCTGTCAGATATGGCAATGGCATGGAATTATTAACTTCATTAAAACAGTCAACGTCCACATATATTTAAGATCATATTCATGAATGGAGACGTCGACGACATTTAATGAAAGTTTTTATTCCGGATCAAATCTTAGCAGAATGGTTTGTTAAATCATTATTAACTAATATCACTGAGGATGTAGCTAAGGCAGGAGTTGTTACTGAAGAGCAAGTAATTTCTCAAGCTCAGTACCTTGACCTCGTTTATACGTAGTCGGGTACATTACACGAGAAAATCCCCGACCTCTCGAAACAAAATCAAATAACTGCAGCTCCTTCAGGGTCTCATGCCGCTAACGGTATGATTGGTTCAGTTAATACCAAAGGTAAGAAGAAATCTTCAAAGAATTCTTCTCCTATCATAACTTTACTAGATTCCCCGATAGGAGACTCTTCCGCTGAAATTCCTGCCGATATTCATGTTGTAGAATCATCTACGGCCAAATCAAAATCAGGCGGTAAAAAGAAGGGGAAGAAGAAAAATAAGCAAAATTCGAAAGAGAAATCAGATAAAACAAAATCTACTGACGAGAAACGTAAACCTCGCTATCCTTGTCTCATTTGTGACGAATAGAATTTTATAAGAGACTGCCCTCATCGCCTTGAGGTTGCGAAAATTGTCAAAGGTTCTCAAATGCCTGTTGTCTTGAAGGATCCATTTCCTAGTCAAGATAGTAAGATGATCGGTTCTTCCTCAAATGCCTCAGAAGAACCCATAATGATGATGTCCCATGTTAGGATTGCGACACGATCGCAAGATTATGGAAGTAAAATTCCTGTTGGTGGTAAGGAAGCAGAATCTTCTAATTCAAACCCATCAACTTCAACTCCTGGTTCTGATCCGCTACAGATTGAGAAACCTAACCCAGACTTAGTAATCAAACCGCCTGTTAAAGGTATACTTCGAAAGTCAGCTTTCAATCAGCATGCGAGGGCTGCTCAGAACTATAACATTGTTGAATATTTAGCTATTTCCCCTTCAGCAATGTCGGCTTTGGAGGTGCTGCAGTCATCTCCAGCACAACGTAAATTTCTATTGTTGGCTATAGGAGCTGTTGATATTCAGGACTCAAACCTTATAATCTTCGATTTAGAAAATAGTACACCTCGCTTACCTCATCAAATGGCTTTCCAGATTCCATTGTTAGTAAAAAACAGACCTTGCTTTAGGACTGTAATTGATGAGGGAGCTTCTACGTGTATTATGCTGATTTGGTGTTGGAGATCGCTTGGTTCTCCTACACTCAATCAATCCTCGATGATTCTAAAGGCTTTTGATGGTCGTGGGTTCCATCCTTTTGGCATTCTACAGGATTTACCTATAGGGGTTCAAGGAAAAACTGTTAATCTAGATGTGGAAGTGGTTGATGCCCCTCTAGATTACAACCTTCTCTTGGGTCGTAGTTGGTCTTACGCTATGACTGCTGTTGTTTCATCGGTCTTTTGGCTTATAAAGTTTCCTCATAATGGAAAGATCGTAACCATAGACCAGCTAACATACTTTTCATCCGACCCAGCCTCTTCTGAAAGTATCCAGCATGTTGAAAAAACAACTATCCCTTATAAGGATGTTGGGGTAGGATTGGTTAAAGATTCTGGTTTACTAGGAACTTTTTCCTTTACTTCTCCTAACGTATCGCCTTCTACTGCAACCATTCATATGATTTCATCAAACACTATTATTTATAATGATCCTTGGATCGTACCTTCCGAATCTAAGGTGGATTCATTTGGTGATGTTATGCCTTTGAGTCCCTATGAAATTGCGTATCAGGCTGTACAGTCGTTTTCCGACCCTTCTTCAACCGAAATTGATCTAATGAATGTGGTCCATGGAGAATCACTTTCAACATCAAACTCAGATTCAACAACTTTTTCCGAACTTGTTCATACTGATGAGCAGATTCGTGAAATTTTGTCTGTTGATGATTTACCATGGGAAGATCTTCATCATAGATCTTCGTTCTTACCTGAGATTGATCATTTTGAAAATGATTTTTCATCTATTTTTACTACTGATTATGTCAAGGAACCACAAAATCCATTGCAAAATCCTGATTCTGAGTTAAATTTGGGAAATATTTCTTGAACGGTTCCTATTGACATTTCAATTAAACCGGGAATTGTTGAAAACATTCATATAGGTGCCTCCTGTACGGAAAATGAACTCCAAACTTATAAGGCCCTATTTCAAGAATTCTGCGACGTGTTTGCCTGGTCATATGAAGAAATGCCAGGAATTGATCCAGCAATTGTTGTTCATGAAATCAAAACTTACCCGGATGCTAAACCCATCCGGTAACGTTTGCGTCAAATCCACCCGCGAAAAGCTGCCGCTATTAAAGCAGAAGTTGAAAAATTACTTAAATCAGGTTTCATTTATCCAATTCCCCTAACGGATTGGGTATCGAATATTGTTCCTGTTAACAAAAAGCAAGGAACGATAAGAATATGTATCGATTATAGGGATATTAATCGAGCTTGTCCCAAAGACAATTACCCAACTCCCTATATCGATCAAATCATTGATGATTGTGCCGGCAGTGAAATTTTCTCCTTTATGGATGGTTTTTCCGGTTACAATCAAATCAACATTCTACCTACTGATCAACCAAAAACGGCTTTCATTTGTCCATGGAGGACGTTTGCTTATTGCAAATTACATTTTGGGATGAAGAACGCCTGAGCAACTTTTCAAAGAGCTATGTCTTACGTGTTTCATGACATCAAGCACATTGTGCAACCTTATCTCGATGATTTACTCGCCCATTCATTACGTAGAGCCAATCATCTCACCCATTTACGAGCGATCTTTATGAGATGTAGGCATTATCGATCTTTATGAGATGTAGGCATTATCGAATTAGGTTGAATCCACACAAATGTGTTTTCTATATAGAAATGGGTCGTTTACTGGGCTTTGTTGTTTCGAAAGCTGGCATTCGTGTTGATCCCTCGAAGGTTGAAGCTATTGTCAAATTGCCTCCTCCTTCGACTCTTCGCCAAATCCAAAGTTTGCAAGGGAAATCAAACTTTTTACGTCGATTCATTCCTAACTACGCCGAGATAACAAAGGATTTTACCAGGTTGTTGAAATAGAATACTCCATTCTTTTGGGATGAGATAGCTGAAAAATATTTTGATGCACTTAAACACACGTTGACCCATGCACCGTTATTGCATCCTCCCAACTACAACGAGGATTACTTCTTGTATCTCGCCGCCTCTCATTCCACCATCGGGATGGTGTTAGTTTAGGAAGATGAACTCGGTAGTGAACATGTGATTTACTACCTTAGTCAAACTTTGAATCCAACTGAGCTAAAATATTCACATGTGGAGAAATTGGCCTTGGCAACTGTTCAAGCTGTCCAAATATTTGGTCATTACATCTTACTACGCAAAACTACCGTAATTTCTGATTGTAACCCTATGATCTATATTTTGACCAAACAATTGCTAGGGGGCAAGTATTCCAAATGGATTGTTATCCTGCAGGAATTTGACTTGGAATTTGAAAAATCTAAGTCAAAGAAATCTTTAGTTTTTGCGGAACTGATGTGTGACTTCCCGCGTGTTGATACTGAAATTGTGGCGGAAGAGCCCATTGCAGACGAATCCTTGTTTCTTATCAGCACTCTTGATCCATGGTATGGAGATATCATTGTTTATCTCCAAACCCAATCTTTTCGGCTTGAAATTTCACGATCTCAGCGATGGAAAATACGTTTCCAATCCCAACAATACAAGATTATTGGAGATACACTCTATTTTCATGGGGCGACCGTTGTTTAACTCATGAAGAAGCTGAAAGGGTTCTAAACGACTGTCACTCAGGAGCATGTGGCGGTCATATGTCTGGGTATGTCACAGCCCAAAAGATATTGCGTGCTGGATATTTCTGGCCATCTTTGTTTAAAAATTGTATTTACGCGGTCCAAAAATGCCACAATTGTCAAATTTTTGATCGAAAGATGCGTGCTCCACCTGCTCCTCTCTACCCTATAATTGTTGTCGGTCCTTTTGTGAAGTGGGGTATCGAATTTATTACATGTAACCCTCACTCGGCCGGGGGGCATGCGTATATCATCCTTGCGGTAGATTATTTTACCAAGTGGGCCGAGGCGATGCCTACATTTTCGGTAGACGGTAAAACTGCTGCAATTTTCGTTTGCAATCATATAATTACTAGATTCGGTGTTCCACAAGCAATTATCATTGATCATGGGCATCATTTTCGAAACATCATGATGACTGAACTAACAGATCAACTTGGCCTATGTCACAATAGTTCTACTCCATATTACCCATAAGCTAATGGTCTGGTTGAAGCCATCAACAAAGTTCTAGTCATTATGATTCGACGTATCATTGGTATTCATAGGTCGAATTGGCATAACATGTTATTTTCAGTGCTTTGGGCATATTGAACCTCAGTAAAAACATCAACTGGTTTCACTCCTTTCCAACTGGTTTACGGTTTGGAAGGTGTGTTACCCATTGAATGCGAAATCCCGTCATTGCAAATAGCCATAGAGTTACTACCAGCCACTTCCGAAGAGGAGAAACGTTTGTTTTACTTGGCTCAGCTAGATGAGAATCGACGTGATGTTGCACTAGCAATCGAAAATCATGCCAAACGAATTAAAGCTCAGTACGATCGAAACGTTACACCTCATAATTTTTTAGAAGGAGACCTAGTCTTACTATACGATCAAGCAAATGATAAGCTAGGGGCTGGAAAATTCGTACCTATGTGGCATGGTCCTTATGTTGTTAAGCGAAAGCTGGCAAAAGGGGCCTATGAATTGGTAGATTTTGACGGTGTCTCTTTAGGTAAGCCCAGAAATGGTCTTTATCTGAAGAGATATTATGCTTAAATCTGGGTGTGGAGATTTTAGTTAGATTAGTTTTCTTTCTAGCTGGTGTGTTTTAGATTAGAAAAGTGTGCTTAGTTTAGAGAGTGTTTTGTCATTATTCCTGCTTATCTTGATTTTACTCTTGATATTGCAGATGTCGACATCTCTTCAAACATACATTGGTTTCACTGATGGTGCTTGTTGTAATACACGGAACATTTCTTCCGCAACTTGGGTTATCTATTCACCCTCTGATGAGTTGGTATCTATGCATGGGGTAAGCCTCGGTCAAACAACGAACAACATTGCAGAGTATAGTGCAGTGATTGAGTTATTATCTGAATCCATTTCATTTTGGATTTAGAGTTTGATTGTGAGGTTAGATTCTTAACTCGTTGTATTGCATCTTAATAGAGTTTATGCCATTAGAAATCTAGTGTTATTAAGATTATTTTTAAGAGTTCGTCTCTTGGAACGTGAATTTGACTATATTGAATATCAGCATATTCCAAGCTATTTAAATAGATTAGCAGATGCAATTGCTTCTCGAATGTTAAGTAGACATTTGCAATAATCAAACAATAAATTTAAAAACATTCCATAACATGTTTTACAATATAGCCAGTAATAGTGATATAGCATAGCATAGAAGTGTGTCAAATATACATCGTCTTCGATCATAGGTTGAAAAACACCTTATGATCGGCAAAAATGATAGTAAAAAAAGAAAAAATGTCATATGAGTCTACAACAGGCGATCATCGTATCACTAGTGATGATCACGATAAGAAACCACTGCTCAGGCCACCCTACAAAGGAACCTCCTGAAAGGTCCTGGGACCCCAATCACATAGCGCTGTAACCTAAGAGGAATGTCATCTATGCTAGTCTCTGGAATATCTGCTGTCAAACGCTCTAGATGGTTTTCCAATTCGGCCAGGGTCTCTGTAGATTCGTCTCGTGGGGCTGGTACTGCTACAGCTGGGTGTCTCCTCTCATAGGGTCGGAGAGTGGCTGGTCGCTGTGGACCTACATCTGCATTTGAAACTTTTTACTATCAGTTTTGGACGATTTAAAAAAAAATAAAATTAAAACTTAGAAAATGTTGAGAATGATTTTACCTGAGTCATCCCACTGCTCTCCTGGTGGAAGAGCCATGTCTGGGTCACCACGATAATCCATCCCAGCATAAGGAAAATCCTGAATCACGAAAACTTGGTTCTCCAACCAATGAAAATACTCGGGAGGAAATTGAACAACCTCTGAACCCTCCTCAGGATGACGGGCCATAACTGCAACCCAACGCATCAGCTTGGGCTCTCAGGGAAGTCCAGCTCCAACGGAAAGATGTTGTGGGACCAACATTGGAACCCTCTCTAGACCAAAGCTCACAACTAAGAAACCATATCCAAAGTTTTTTAGTTGTCCGTTCTTTGCTCTAGTCAGTTGGCCTTTTACATTAGCCAACACAGCTTCGCATCAGTTGAAGATGGTGCCTCGATAACAGTCTACTGCCATTCGCATTTGGGATCCAGTGGCTACATGCAGTGCTGCACTTCCGTAGATTCTGGTGACAGTAAATGCAATCACTTTGAGTTTAGGACGAGAGATGTTTTGATATCAATCCCTTTGTCCTTTGTTTGGTCATTACAAAACTCTAGCCAGAGACTATCGACAGACTGGCCACCTGGCCTAGTCCTGAATAGAGTCAATTGTTCACCTCTCTTAGGCAAACTAGTCAAGAAGTAAATGTCCTATGGCTCCATTTTGAGCTGGTGGCCACCAATAATGAAACACTGGTCCTGTATATTCCATCTGTCCACCAGCCACTGCAAAAAGTCTACTTGGGCCCTCATGCCAGGTATGGCCCAGAATTTAAATAACCCGCATGCCTTCAATGCATCTATTGAAGGTTGATGATTAATTGTGGCAAGGTACACATATTCGTGCTGTCGTTCCCGCCAACTGAGCATTGTGTATATCCTACATTGAAAGAAAAGGCGGATTAGAACATTTTAATTCAAAGTTTTTGGGCGGAAATTGAAAAAATTGAAGTTGTAAAACCTATGTCGCGGGGTCCGCACTCTCCAGTTAGGGACAGTGCATAGGTCCGCACTCTGCCCAAACAGCAGGTGCGGGCCCCTGGCTCTTTCCTTTGTAGGAAAAAGTCAGGGTCCGCAGGTTTCGCATGCTGCGCCTGCGGACCCCTGCGAGCAGTCTTTTAAACTAAATTTTTCCTAAAAATCAAAATAGAAGCCTAAAAACAAAATTCAAATGGTTGAAATGCAAGATTAAAGTGATGTGGATTACCTGGAGGTGACGGTTTTCGATTCCAACGGACAGATTTTCCGCAATCTTCACAGGAAGTTTCTTACCCAAAAGCTCTCTTTTCTCACTTTGAAGTCAAATGGTAAAAATGAATTTACAAAAGCCCTTTTTATAAGCTTTTTTGAATAAATGAATTTTTAATTTGTTTATTTTTTAACTTTAAAAAAGTAACTTTTTGATGCATTTTTATTTATTTTAAACAGGTATGAGTAATGTTTGAGTTTTTGTGCAGAATATCGGATTTTTCAGGCAAAATTGATATTTTCAACAAAAAACATTTGAGTCCTCTTTAAGCTCTTTTCTGTCTTGTAAAATATGAAAAGATTGCCGAGTTTTTCTTTTTAATCTCGTTAAAATGGAATTAAAAAGACGGTCCACTTACAGCTCTTTTCTGACCATATAAACATGAAAAGATTGCCGAGCTTTTGTCATTTCAAGTTCGATATTGGTTACAAAACGACGTGACCTTGATCGCTTTTTTACTTTTTCGGATCGAAGACACTAATTATGAAAAGTAATCCTTGATCGTAATGATCAAGTGGTTCTCTCAAGTATTATTTTATACTTTTTCGGGCTTGGGAGACACAAATTTATGAAAAAAGGACAACCATGGAGTTTACTTAAGTTTTTCTTTTGACTCCCTAAAATTTAAAAACGCCGAGTTTCTCCTATACTGGCCTCGTTAAAATTTAACAGTAAAGGACCTGTTCAATTACAAACAGGAACAGACCACTCCTTCTTAGGGTTCGAATTTTAAACTAAGTTGGACTCATCCGAAGGATGAGCTTATAACCAAGCAAATGTTATCCTCCTCAAGCTTGTCAAAAATAAAGAGGTACTTGCCAGAAATGGTGGGGGAAAAGAGAGAAAAATGAACCTGTTTGTTATACTTTGTGTCTCAGAAAAGCATTCAACCACTCTTGAACATGACACTTTTTGTTCACCTGGGTTGGGAAATCCTTTGCCTAACAGTTAATCAAACCATATTGAAAGTCTTTAGCCAGTTTCTGGGTATTAGCTTTGGGTCAATTGTCACCAAACCATCTACATTGTCGTTATGTGTTTAAGAGGTCAGTGCAAATAAACCATTCATCCACAAAATATCTGTCATCCATCTTGACCATCCCTGAGTCAGTCCTTGCAAACATATTTCTTCAAACTTGATCTATGATTTCGTGTTGTGGGCTTGCCTATGACAGATCGCTTTCTATCGACTTCAGCTCATTATCTAGAAAGATGATCTAGAAATCGTCAGTACCTTGGAATCTGCATGCCTCAATGGCAGGTTTCTCGCCTTCGACGACAGGTTGCATCATTGACCTTCGATCAAAGGATTCCGTGACATGTTCGACATCAACTCATCTATTCACATTTCATGGATTGTACTAAGTACTTTGAGAGCCATTGACATTATTGGTGGTTTCTCTCACACTTATTAATAGTCTACATCATTGACTGGTAATCAAGTGGTTTCTACCATGTTTGACTTCGACACATTCATTCACATGGATAGAATCGTACTATTTCGGGAAGTAGAAATCAAGACCCTGGATCTAGTTCCCACCACCCAGGCTGCGAGGAATTTTGTTATTCATTATACAGTGGACTATTCATAAACAGATGGTTGCGCCCATACTATGTCTACATATGTCTATACTTATGATGTATTACGGAATCATTCCTATATCAGAGCAGTTTAGTTAGTTTTCTGGTCAGTTTTGATTTGAGTATGGGAATGCCTACCTCAGTGATGATATGATCACATATATATATATATATATATATATATATATATATATATATATATATATATTTGTATTGAATGTTTTTACAGGTTCCAACCAGGCTCTCCACAGGATGATCCTCGAAATGATAAAGCAATTCACTCTTCTTAGATGACAAATACTATCTATTACAGACTTTGCACTTTAGGGGGAAATCTGTTACACAAAATATTGTCACCATGACATTTTGCAGTTAGTGTGAGTCTATCACCACTCATACTTTCCTCCTATGCAAGTCTTAAACCTCAGCTCTTCATGTCAAGCCTTGAAAAATGAGAGAAAGTCCTTGAAAATATCTAAAACTCTGGTTTCGCACTTTCTATTAGCATTACCTGCGGTCCCGCACCCCCTGGTCATGTCCCCTGTGGACCTGCCCGCTCTGTTTCTGTGTAATGGGTGCGGACCCCTGTAAAAGTCAAAAAGGCGCAAGTACATTCTTAAAAACTCACTTTGGGTTATTTCTGGAAGCTTCTAGAAATAACCCAAAGTGAGTTTTTAAGAATGTACTTGCGCCTTTTGACTTTTACAGGGGTCCGCACCCATTACATAGAAACTGAGCGGGCAGGTCCGCAGGGGACATGACCAGGGGGTGTGGGACTGCAGGTAATGCTAAGAGAAAGTGCAGAACCAGAGTTTTAGAGATTTTCAAGGACTTCTCTCATTTTTCAAGGCTTGACATGAAGAGCTGAGGTTTAAGACTTGCATAGGAGGAAAGTATGAGTGGTGATAGACTCACACTGACTGCAAAATGTCATGGTGACAATATTTTGTGTAACAGGAAGATTGAATTACCATTGGTTATAAGGGTGTTAATGAAGTAGGTTTTCTCTTTCTCAAATATGGGGAGAAGATATTTGAATGGCCCAAGTAACAAGAGTTTTGTGAATAATATATTTTTGAGTTGGGTGGAAACATAAATGGATATGAAGTTTTTTGTCTATGTGTGTCCTTTTCCTATAAACTTGGTGGGTGATGGTATCATCAATTTGATAAGAAATGAGAACATCTAGAAAAAGGACAAAGTTTTTCCTTTTGATTTCCATAGTAAATTGAATGTGAGGAAAAGTACTATTAAGATGGAAAAATAAAGAATTCAATGAGGTATGGTCATGGGACCATAACGAAGGTATCATTGACAAACCAAACCAATACTATAGCTTTAGATGGAATACATTAAGGCTAAAGCATCAAAATGATCCATAAAAATGTTGGCAACCAGAAAGGATAAAGATGGCCCCATGGTTTTACATTCTTCTTGTTCATAGTATTTTCCTTTGGAGGTGAAGAAAGTGAGTTCAAGAAGATTTCAATTAGGTTAAAGATTTCCTGGATAAACTAGTTTGGAAATAAGGTTGAGGGGTTTGAGAATGAGTTTTTTGGTGAATAAGGAAACAACATTGCAACCAATCATGATGACTTGTTCATGAAAGTTAAGGTTACGATTTTTATGAATGAATTCAATGAAATATTCTATAAATGAAGGAGTTTTTCCAATCAAGGTTTGTAGTTTATTGACAAGGAAATGAGCTATGACATGAGTGGGGTCTTCCACATTGCTTAATAAAGGTCTAAGAGGGATGTATTTTTTTATGAATTTCAGGTTCTCTAAAAATATTGGGAGTTTTAGGATTGTGAGGATTAAAACATTTTAAACAAAGGGATCCATATGTGAAAATTTGACGACTTTGGTGATTGAGTTAGTGCTAGCATTGATTAGATTATTGATAGAGGTTAGTATAATGAAGATGAAAGAAGGCCTCGAAGTTTGAGTTTGTAGTTAGAGGTATTCATAATAGTTGTAACATTATCTTATTGGATTTTAATATAATAATATTGTAGTTTTCATTATGCTACCAAATGGATTAAAATTATTCTTTGGAAATGCCTAGTCTAGGAAGCTTTCAATCACAAATAATCCTACCACATTCTTATTTAATCTCCTTAGTATCATGTGTGGGAAGATTATGCATGATAGATTTAATAGAGTAAAGAATATCCTCAATGGGAATACGATGAGGGACAATGGAAAAGTTGAATCCTTTTTCAAGTGGATGGTGGGTGGGCTAAGACATAACAAGGATAAATTTATTGCAATCGAGGGATGAGATTTGGAGGAAGGTGAGGAGGCTATAAGAGAGGTAAGGGAGAGATTAATATAATTAGGGTTTGTATTGTGGTAAATACCATAATTATGAACAGAAGTTTTGAAAAAAATTGGGCTTGTAAGGGTGTAGATAGTTGAAAGCTTTAAAACCAATGATATTTTTGTATCGATGGATGACTTAAACTATGAAACAATGAAAGCAAAAATCAATTGCTAATGTTGGCTAGTTAATGAATTAGACTAGGTTGAGGTGGAAGGATTGAAAAATCCACATGGTGGTTAGTTGACATGTAACATAATGTTGAGGTAGACAATGGATGCATATGGTGGATAATGGTTATATTAAACTTCCAAGAGGTTGAAGAACTAGAGATTGGAATTGAAACCTTCAGAAATATTTCTCTATGGAGGGACCATTCAAGATGCACTAACATGAAATAACTAATCAATTGCATATTATCATTAATTAATGGCTCAAATTGATTTCATGTGGAAGGAATGAGCTACTACATGTGGTGGCTAGTCAACACTTCACACAATGTTGAGATAGATAATGGATGTGTATGGTAGCTAGTGGTCATTTCAAATTGATAAGAGATGGCACAAATAATGGAAGGAGGTTATGTTGTGGAAATTATGGAGGATTGGGGTTCCAAATCCATTGTATGATGAGGGTTCAAAGGGGAATAACATGATGAATACTAGTGGTTAGAAGTTGAGTTTATATTTAGAGGTTATTAAAAGAAATGAACAGAAAATTCTCTTCCTTTTTTGGATTTTCTTATCTTTGTCAACCTAATGATACTCTCACCCACCAAATTTATAGAAAATAATGTACACAAATAGATAAATTCATGCCCACGCCCACCACCACTTAGCCCAAAAATTGTCATTCTCAAAACTTCATTATCCACTCATTTATCACGTATGTGCAAGTTTATTCCATAATTATTGGGGTTGGTTATGGGGTGCACTTGTTATTCGGCCTACTTTAACTCAACAAGTGTTTGGGAGAGGATATTTGCACATTTTGAGGAAGGTTCACTTGTTCTCATGGCCTCATGGACTATAGATGTAGCATTTTGTTAGCGTTTGCACACTATGAGGAGGGAAGCCCTACATTTTAGGGTTTGTTGTAACTACTTCTAGTATTATCCCATGGTTTCCACTTGGGAACATGGTATTAGGCTCATGATTTCATTTCAGCACATGTTATGAGTGCATTGTCTTAGTTTAGATCATGGTATTTCATTGCATGGTTTAAGGGAGTGCCTTATCTATATAAGGAGGGTTCCTCCCTCACTTTATCATGGTTGGAAATTAATTGAATAGGTTTATTGACTTAATATTGGTGTGTGATCTTCTCCATTTTCTTGAGTAAGTGTGTAATATTGGTGTGTGATCTTCTCTATTTTTGTAAGAGTCGAATGTTCTTATAAAATGGCTTGATCATGAAAATTTCATTGAGGAAGGATTTTTTGCAAAGAAAGTAATGCAAGTGAGGTGTTGTCGTGGATACAAACTATCATATGGCTAGTGTAGACCATTAATAGATAAAAAAGTCAACGGATAATAAAAATATTTCCCTTAAGTACCTTACAACGATTTTAATGTAACTATCCATTAGGAGAATTTTGAGGTCTAAAATGGGCCTCTTAAGGAAAATAATAAAAGAATAGTAAAAATAATAAAATACGAGTTATGATTTTTTGAAGGAAAACAAAGAAAAATAAATTTTTAATTGTATTTTCGATATATCTCCTTATAGGTTTACTCAAATTTCAAGTGTGGGAACTAGTTAGATGCAAAAATAGATTCAACATCTAGCAAGTACACACTTTGCATGATTTCAAGTAGATCTATTATAATTTCGTTTAGTGTGTCATTAAATATTTGTATAATTCACTCTGGCCAGCACACATAGGATAGAGGCATATTGTCACCTCGACCTAAGTCCCACTTTATAAGCCAAAACTCCTACCACAAGGATATAAGAGGCTTCCCATGAGTTAACTTCAACCAACCATTAGTTTTATGATTCTGGTTCGCTCGTTAGATGAATTACTATGTACTTTTACCTGCAATCTTGTTTGAAATATTTGCAAATTTGCAAGTAAAATACTAACATTAATCAAAGACGTTCAAAATTGTGTTAAGTATGGCACGAAAATAGTTAATTTTAATGTATTTAAAATATCCTAACTAAATATAGGAGTGATTAAATCATTTAGTAGTCGGATGGGGGGTTCCTTTGTAAAATTAATTGCTACCTTGTTTTTAGCACACTTGTAATTTTCACAAAACATACAAAAATCAATAAGTAAACTCCTTAATAAGCCACTCAAAAGTGTTGAAACACTTGTAGATATTAGATCTGGGGGTTATGAGGCTAAAATACTAAAGGATGGTCAATTTATACCACCTTTAAGCCTTGGACCTACAATAAAATTTGAGTTTCTAGCACATTGGAAATTATATTTTAAAGGTCTTGAGGTCAAAACCCCTTGGAAGTCACCCATAAAATTATTCCAACTACCAATATAGCTTTTAAAGTCTTAAATAAATTATTCTAAGTTACACATGTAAAATAGAAACTAATAAAATAGTTCTGAGTTAATACAAGGGAAAAATAAACTACTTGGTATATGAAGCCTTATTGAGTATATTTTTTGTTGAAATTTGTAGTCTAAAATTTTCTGATAGCAATATATTCCTACACATTTGCACACAGAAAATTAGATATACTTGCATAGAATATGCAAAATTAAACTCAAGAAAACAAATATATCTATCCCTTGGTTAATATATAAATTTATGCTCTTTTCACCAAGGTTTCTTCTAGCTAGAAAGTCGGGAAAGTTTCAACAAGCTAGTAAAATAAAATAAAGAGAAAAAGTTTTTTTAGCTTTTTTGAAATAAAATGGAGGTTGAAGATAAGTTTTACCTTACCTTCTTACTTCACCAATTTGTAAATTCGTGATCACAATTCTGGATGGAGATTCCCCCCTAGAGAGCTTGTCACTACTTGGAAAAATGTATTTTTAGTGGCTAACAAAAGTGAAAGATAGGAGTTTCCTTTTCCATGTGACCATCTGTCCCTCAATGGATCCATACTTTGATCTTGTGATGGAATAATTGTACCTATAAAACAAATTCAAATAACTCAATGCTAAAGGAAAAAAAATAAAGAAAAAATGAATAGAAAAATCAACTCAATACAAATCCCATGCACAAGAGAGTATTTTTTGCAAACTAGTTTATTTATATTATCCATCAAATGATCTGAGAGTTGACAACTATTACTAGAGGAGAGGCAAGCCTTTTACAAAACTTTTTCTAATGACTAGTTTGATTCCCTCTAGAAAATAATATTTACTAGTAATCTACATGATGGAGACTTAGTAACTTTTTATAAAATATTATATTAAATTCATGACTTTGTCCACTAAGGGGTCAAGCTGACTCTCACACCCCAAGAAATTCCAATGTTCCACTAGAAAATAGTCCAAAAGGAAAAAAGATGAAGAATAATAGCCATAAGTGCTCCAATATTTTCTTTGATATTTCCAACATCTATCTCATCCTTTGACTTGAATTTTCCATGCATAATAACTCAGACTTGACCATCGTTTTCCAATTCTCCAACACCTTGATAAATTCTCCAATTCTACAACCTAGGTTATTGTAGCTTGGCCTGATTTCATATGGGTCTTGCTTTATTTGACCAAATTGTGCCCTGTGTTTCCACACCATCATTGTTTGTCATATGATCATGCCCTATGTTATATGTCTAACACCCTTGCAAATTAGGAGAATCTAAGACATGGGTTTTTTAAATCTTGTTTTGTATACCAATTTTGACATATTAAATGTCAAATTATGACAAAATTTACCTTTGTTATGCCATTTGGAAACCTATCATTCCATGTCATCATGCCCATCTGGGTATCTCTAATGCCCTTGAGGATTTGGAGAATCTAAAATATGGGTTTTGTCCCTATCATTGAGTTAAGCACTTTTGATGTAATGTATATGAAAATTTGTTCGACGCCCCCCTTGTTCTACCCCTGGAAAACTTGTAACACATTTTAACTAGATTTTACTATCCATATCTTGAGTATACCTTCTCTTATGAAGAAATTCCATGTGGCATGTCATCCTCTCATTGAACGGAACAATCGGAGACCATGTTGACTTTTTGACTTCTAGAGCCACTTTATATTGGGAAACATGAACTATATTGCGGAGAATGACATGTTGCTAACTATGAGACTACCATATATAAGAAACATCTGAGAGACACTACACCAAATACTATTCCACCTATAGACTCAACAGACTCATAACCATGTGGAAAGACATAGGTGCACCCAATGTGGGTTGGATTGGACCCTAAACTGGTGATCACTCTTACATAATAAAGGCTCCCATAAAACCATGAGTCCACATATAAGCTCACCTAAGGCCCTCTAATCCTATCTAGGATGAAAGGAACACAAATGAAATTAAATGGACTGGCCATGGTCTGACCAAAACAAGAATGAATCAACACAACACATGGTCTAAGATGCCTACATGGCCTCACATTGTTATTACATGGATTTTGACTTGTGACCTTGGGCTTATAATGGTGTTTAAGGATGTTTCAATAAATATATAGGTACCCTGATAAAAGAGTTGTGATAGTTGGCTCCAACTATGGAACGCGTGCTCCCCTTGGGAGGATGTGATAACCCTAGAATTTTCACCCATCACATGAAACAAGCTCACAATATAGGTATCGAATACAATAAAGGAATCAGACTAAATTTTATCCATTCCTAAGATGGAAAACTTCCCAAATGAAATAATTAACTAAAACATAGTAAAAATTGAGATAACTAAAATGACAATGCATGAAAATGATATAGCTAAAATAAAATGCAAAGGAAAGGCAAGAAACTAATATAATGCTCATAATAGATAGCTTATTCAATTCTACCCTAATCTAATCTAAGATAAATTAAATACACTAAGTAAAATCATATTACCAATTAAACTAACAAATAAAGTCATCATTAGATATGTGAATCCTTAGATATGTATACTTTGGAACTCCAATTATGACTTGGACCACATTTTCTAGGAAAGATTCATCACTTGGAAGGAAATCAAAGAAGTGACAAGGTTTCTTCGTGATACCACAAGCTTTTTCATTCCATAGATCAATAGGGTTGATGAAATGAAGTTTCTCAGTGTAAGCATAATACCACTCATCATTCTTTTTTAAATTGGTAGGAAAAGAAGGTTTAGTTGACAACTATAGTTGGAACCTACATAAAGGCAGTTGTCCTCCTTGGATGTTTCTAATCACATGTACACACAAATGATAAGAAACTTCACAAAAATCGAAAAGGTACTAGAAAACACCCCTTATAGTTCATTGTTTCGAGAAAGGATGTTGGAAGCTTCCAAAATATGTATGGATCTAAAGATGTTGTGGTTTTCCCATTACTACCAGGTTAAGATATTCCTTGTCAATGGATCTTTGTACACTTGAGAACCACAAGCCATGGCTATCCATTACTAAAAAGTTTCCTTTGTAGCTCAAATGTGGAAGCCCCTTTATGTACCTATACATATGCCAACTCATGCATGAATTGATATGGATACTTATAGTCTATGGAATAACTTGTTTGATCATGTGGTCCAAATTCCCAAATTTGATGCCCTTCAATGTCTATGTTACAAATAGGTTTACCTATGAATAGAGAAACAATCATGTCCCATTTACATTTTTCAACCTTAAGGAATGCATAAGTAGAGGTCATTTCTTCATGGTTACCGTCCTATTGAAAAGTATGCTTTTTTATTGAATCATTATCTTCCAAATCACCAGCAGAGGTGTCATAAAAACCAATTGCTTGGAAAGGGATGTAACCTATTGAAATAGTGCTTTCCTATGGAGGGAGGGTGGATTATTGAATGATCCTAACATCATGACTCTCCTCATACCTTTCTTCTTCAATTATTTATTGATTTGCAGTGGGAAAACAAGGGAGTTATTCTTCATTATTCTTTGCTTCCATGCCTTCGCCATATTTACCTATAAAAATAGAAGTATTTTTTTTCGCAATTCCACCACTCTATATTCCTTAGTGAGATGTGACTCTTTACTACTATTATCTTCTTGAAAAGACACACTCACTCTATTGAAAAGTTTTATTTATTTTCTTCCTTCATAAGATCATATTGAATACTGGCCTCAGCCATCTCCTTAATGCATTAAATCAAATAGGAAATCCACATATCATCGGTTTTTAGCTCATTGGAGGGAGGAGAAGGATGAACATCTTCATGGAGATCTTCTTCTTCACATGTACAATCCCTTTCCAACTCAAAAAGGCTTTGATGCATTACGATCTAATCTTGTTGCATTACTTGTTGAGTTTCTTGCATGGCTTGTTGCATAGTGTGTTGACTTTGTTGCATAGTGCGTTGACTGTGTTGCATAGCTTGTTGATTTTATTGTATTGCTTGTTGATTTTGTTGTAATGTTAGTTTCATTTCTCCTTGATTTTGTTGCATAGCTATTTGGAATTCTTTCATATATTCTATGTAAAGTGTTATGGTATTGGGGGTAACCTATATGGTCATTGTTTCCTTGATATTTTGCACACAAGGCTCAACATATTTTTCTTTGACATATTCGGATAGGAAACTGAGTGTATATTCCCTTAATGATATGTGTACTTAATTGATTTCACTGTTGAATATGTCCATTGTGCAAAGTGCTTGTAATTTGATTGTATTTTGATGTCTTTTTTATCGTGTTTTTAGACATAGACCTGATTCTGAAGTAGCAAGGAAAAATCAACACTTAAAATTTGAGTAATCCTATAACAATAAAATTCAAAAATATAATTAAAAGTTATTGTCTTCTTTTCCCTCCAAAAATATTTACCCATGGGGATGACATCATCATTTTGAATCCTATTGGCTCTGTTAAATTTGATTTTGTTAGTATAAATTTCATTTTGAGGCCCATTTTGACCTCGAAATTACCCTAATGCAATTAGTTATGAGGTACTTAGTCTTGTTAGCTAGTTGGAGACAAGCCTCACAAGTTGTCCTTGCTCCAATCGAAATTCAAAAACCTACACATAATGAAGCAACTACCTTTCACCAATAGTTGGTAAAAAAATGTGAAATAACTACCCTAACTAATTCTTGTTATTAATTAAAACCGCAATTGAATATTGAAATGAGATGGCATTAATGCAGATAACTCATAATTTCAAATGAACCAATTTGGTTCATATCATGAATATCCAAAATATATCAAATAACATAAGACAATCCATTTGGATTAAAATATTATATTGAATAAAATATGACAAATGATAGAATGTTGTGATTACAGTGGGGGTTCTTGTTGTAACACCCCTAGATTTTAACCATCATTAATACTATAATTGTATTAATTATGTTAATGTTAGTTGTATGGGCATGTGAATGTAAACAAAAAAAAAAAGACTTAGAATAATTGTAACTATAATTTAATACCAGTTTATGAAGAGGTGAAGTGATCCGGATTTAAACAGGAACGCAACAAATTACAGAGATAACCATATACACAAAGATGCAGCGGAAATAATACTTCATTTCATTAATGGAAAATACTCAAATATGCTTACAACAGAAATGGAAATAAACTAGCTAGGGCGATGGTAGCTTATCTCTGAGAAGAGATGTGATGGCTACATGCCTCTGAACTGTCTTACAATGAGGCTCGGAGGCCTATTTATTGTTGAGAAACAATAGAAAACCCTTCACATTCCAAAACCTAACCCTAGAAGATGAAACGCCAAATTGTGGGCCCCGTTTTTGGGTAAGTTGGTACATCAACTTCCCGGGGTCGCGAATTGGTCATACTATCTCCGTTTGACGTGCATGATAGCCCGTTGGAAAGATCTCTCCAAGGACTACGACGGAAAAGATGATTTTTATCGGAAAAGACGATTTTTATTAGAAAAATCGCTGGCGGTAGATTTCCCAAAAAACGTCGTTTAGGGCCTCAAAACGGCTCCGGAAGTTCAGGACCCGAAAAACTGCTAAAAATAGTAAGTTGTGCTACAATTAAGGAAACTGAAAATGCTGAGAAAGACAATGGTGGGGGTCCAGGTGGACTTGGCAGGTGGCCACCAATATCCACCTGGATCATTCCTCCCCCCTTAGGAAGCAATGGTCCCCATTGCGTTGAGATCCTCCATGAGATGAGGAAACTTCTGCTGAACTTGTTCCCTGGTGAGCCACTTGCCCTGCTGAAGGAGTTGGCCTACTTTGACAACTCGATACAGTTGGATATTCTGTTGGCGAGTGTTCTTGATCTGTGTGTCCATGATCCGATCAGTTGCAGCTTGTTCCATGCAATCTGGATTTAATTCTGTGGGTTTGAGCTGTTCTGCAATGTCGGATGTGTCTAGCAATGGTGGAAAGTATGGCCGAAGGCGGTCCACATTGAACACTGGGTGCAGGCCAAGGAATGGGGGAATGCTGAGCTCAAATGCATTGTCTCCCATAGCCTTAGTAATGGTGTAAGGACCATATCGGAGTGGTCTAAATTTCCGATAGGCTCCAGTAAGGCGTTCCTTTTGCAAATGCAACCAGACTTTGTCGCCCACCTGAAACTTGTGTGGCACCCGATGTTGATCATGTCGCTGCTTGTACTTGGCATTTGATTTCTCAAGAATTTCATGGACCTGCTGGCGAATATGTTGGATGCGCTCAATGAAGCTGGTGGCCTTATCTGTTTCGGACTGGACATGAGCTGAATTCATGTGAGTAGCTGCAAGTGGCATGGCCACATCAATGGGGCATAGTGGCTGGAATCCCAAACCCACCTGAAAAGGGCTATGGCCAGTGGAGCTGTGAAGAGCTCGGTTGTAGCTATGCTGAACATAGGGGAGGCTCTCGTCCCATGTGCGTGGATGCTTTGAGTTATACATGCGCAGAATGTGCACAATCATCCTATTGACAACCTCTGTCTGGCCATCAGTTTGAGGATGGAAGGCTGTGGACTTCGTGAGTTTGGTGTCCATCATTGACCAGAGACTAGACCAAAATGTGCTGAGAAACCGACTGTCCCGATCTGAGATGATAGACTGTGGGATCCCAAAGTGCACCCACACTCGTTCAAAGAAGAGTTTAGCAGTGGCTTCTGCTGTGATATTCTTCTTGCAGGCCATCATAATGGCCATCTTTGAGAACCTGTCGACGACCACAAAAACACAGTCATTTCCATGCTTAGTGGAAGGAAGGCCTGACATGTAATCCATGGAGATGGATTCCCAAGGTCGACTAGGGGTAGGCAACGGGGTGTAGAGGCCTTGCTTCTTAATGGTCGGTTTGGCAATGGCACAAGCAGTACATGATCGGATGTACTTCCCAACATCCTGTCGAAGATTCGGCCAATAGAAATAATTTTGTAGTACTGCCACTGTTTTCTCGACCCTGAAATGCCCAGCAGCCCGACTGTAGTGTGCTTCCCAAATCATCTTGGCACGCTCGCTTGAAGGAACACAAAGGTGACCGAGGTGGCATAATAGGGCATCCTGGAGGTGAAAATCTGCAACTTGCCGACCCTCCAAGAGTGTCTGGTATGTGTGGCCGAATTCTGGGTCGCTTTTGTAGAGAAGTGGCCAATCAGAAGTCTCGTGCCCGCAGGAGTTGAGCACGGTGGTTAGCGCCATGATCGGTGGTCGACTGAGGCAATCTGCAACATTATTGGTGCTGCCCTTTTTGTACTTGATATTCAAGTGAAACTATTGCAGGTATGTAGACCACTTCTGATGGCGATCATTTTGGAATTTCCCTTGGGTCTGTATGAACTGCAGAGGTCGGTGGTCTGTGTGGATGACCGTTTCCTTCCCCAAAATGTAATGCTTCCATTGTCGACAGGCCTGTACAATGGAATACATCTCTTTATCATAAGTGGGGTACTTCCGGACTGTGTCTGAAAGTGTTTCACTGTGATATGCCACTGGATGTCCATGTTGAGTAAGGATTGCCCCAATAGCATAGTCAGAGGCATCTGTCTCGACCTCAAATGGTTGTTGTAAATCTGGTAACGCGAGCACTGGTGCCGTGCAGAGGCGATCCTTCAACTCCCTGAATGCCTTCTGTTGAGATTCAGACCAAAAGAATTTTGCTTTCACCCCGCCCTTGGTGACTTGACTCAAGGGCCAAGAAATATGAGAAAACCCCAACACAAACCTACGGTAGAAGTTGGCAAGACCTAGAAAGCTGCGTAGCTCTGTTAGAGTGGTTGGAGAGGGCCAATCCCGAATGACTTGGACCTTGGCTGGATTGACATGCACCCCCTGTTCATCAATGATGTATCCCAGATACTGAACCTCGGTCATGCCAAAAGTGCATTTCTCCAAATTGGCACATAGCTTGTGTTGCCGCAGTGTTTGGAGAACCTGTCGGATGTGGTGGAGGTGCTCTTCCCAACTCTGGCTGAAGATCAGAATGTCATCCAAGTATACTACTACAAAGGAGTTGGTGAATGGCCGCAAGATGTCATCCATTAGCCTCATAAAGGTTGCAGGAGCATTCGTCAATCCGAAAGGCATGACCAACCATTCGAAGAGGCCCTCCTTGGATTTGAAGGCAGTCTTCCACACATCTGAGGGTTCGATTGGTACCTGGTGATATCCTGACTTCAGATCGATCTTGCTGAAATATTTCGCCCCCTTTAGTTGGTCTAGGAGGTCATCAATCCGTGGGATCGGGTACCTATTACGGACAGTGATCTTGTTCAGCGCCCGATAGTCAATACAGAGTCTCCACGTCCCATCCTTCTTCTGTACCAACACGATCGGGCTCCCACAGGGCGATGAACTCGGACGGATGTGACCTTTCTGCAGGAGCTCCTGAATCTGCCTCTTGATTTCATCGTTCTCCAGAACGGAGCGCCGATAAATTGGTCCATTGGTAGCGGTGCACCTGGGGTCAGATCGATGGAGTGCTTGACTTGACAGTGCAGAGGAACCCCTGTCGGGGAGGTGAAGATGTCCTCGTACTCCTCCACAATCTTGTCCATCTGTAGTTGTCGTGCAGAGGGGCTCCGTTTGGAGGCCGCGGCCACTGTCTTCTTCTTTCCTTGAGGGCGTATCATCAGGAAAACAAATTTCCTGGTTTTGGAAATGATCTTACTGCATTGTTTTGCAGTAATCAAAGAGAGGGCGGCAGGTGGTGCTACCTCTGGTATCCTGAACAACTTATTTCCCAATGTAATAATAACTGCACGGGGCCTCGATTCATACACAGCATGTCGCTTCCACAAGTATGGTTGTCCTAGTAATACATCACAAACTTCAAGGGGAGCAATGTCACACAATACCTCATCCGTGAAGGGCTTGATGTTGTATGGAAGGCGACACTGCTGGCTCACGCGAAGATCTCGTCCTTGGTGAAGCCACCCAATGGTGTATGGTTGTGGATGTGATGTGGTCGGTAAGCCCAACCGCTTCACGACCTCTACCGAAATGAGGTTCTTTTGACTCCCGCTATCAACAATGAACTGTATCGGGGAGCCCTTTACCCACATCTGGGAGTGGAAGAGACGCTCCTCCTCCTCTAGATCTTCGGGTTCATTTTTCTGGATCTTTGCGGTAGCAACAGTGGCGCTGGGGTCCGCATCAATGATCTGCTTCCCTTTTTCATACCCCTTATCGGGTTCTGACTCAGTGTCGGAACATGCATCTGATTCTGAAACCTTTAGCTCAGCCACCAGTGACTGCTTGGCCCGACACTCACTTGTGTTGTGAGTGGAGCTCTTATGGAACTCGCACCATTTTCCAGTGTCCTTTCTCGGCTTCGCGGCGCTGTTCTTTGCTTGTAGCTTCGGCTGGTTGTCTTGGGCTGTCCCGCCTTGGATTTGTCCTTTGTTCTGTGGTTTAGGGGCACCTTTCCCCTGCTTTGGATTCGCAGATCCAAAGTCTCGCTTCTTTTGTTTAAACTTCTGCTCGACCTTGACGGCATACCGGTATGCTGCGCCAAGCGAGGGGATGTTTAGGAATTGTATTTCTTCCTAGATGTACTTGTGCAGGCAGCCACGGTATTTGAGTATCAAATGTTGCTCCGAATCCTTGATACCCAACTTTGTGCGAAGGGTATGGAAAAGATTGGTGAACTCCGGCACGTCTTGGTCCCTTCCCTGCCGCAGCGTGGTCCACTTTATGTATTCATCCTCATAGCTCCCGACAGGGTAGTACTGCTCCTTGATAGCATCCCGGAACGAATCCCAGGTGGGTGCGGCTGAAAATAGTGAGCCAGTACTTTCATCCTTCTGCTCGCAGTAGGTTTCCCACCAGTCCTTGACGTGGGGGGCTGCTTTGAGGAGAGCAAAAACAATCTTTTCCCGACTCGAAAATTCATGAACAGAAAAATAACCCTCTAGCAGATTTAACCATTTATCTATGGCATCTGCGTCTATCTGACCTTCGAATATGGGGATTTCAAAATTAACTTGTACCTTAAAGGGTGTGGCGTTTCCAGAGTAGCTGCTGGAAGCCGATGCGTTGCTTCTCGGTAGCCGCTGAAGGATCTGGGCAAAACTGTCCATCATCGCGTTCCGTTGTCGCTCGAGGGCTTCTTCGAGCAAGATTTTGATGGGATCTCCTGCCCCCTCGTCTTTCTTCTCGTCCGCCATGGGAGGCCGTCGGGATTTGCGAGGCTGGTCTTGCAAAGGTTCAACCAGTTCAAGCCCTAACTCCTTATATCCCGACCTTGTTGGGGACATGCAAAGAAAAACAGAGAAAAAGCAGACCGCTCTGATACCACTGATCCGGATTTAAATAGGAACGCAACAAATTACAGAGATAACCATATACACAAAGATGCAGTGGAAATAATACTTCATTTCATTAATGGAAAATACTCAAATATGCTTACAACAGAAATGGAAATAAACTAGCTAGGGCGATGGTAGCTTATCTCTGAGAAGAGATGTGATGGCTACATGCCTCTGAACTGTCTTACAATGAGGCTCGGAGGCCTATTTATTGTTGAGAAACAATAGAAAACCCTTCACATTCCAAAACCTAACCCTAGAAGATGAAACGCCAAATTGTGGGCCCCGTTTTTGGGTAAGTTGGTACATCAACTTCCCGGGGTCGCGAATTGGTCATACTATCTCCGTTTGACGTGCATGATAGCCCGTTGGAAAGATCTCTCCGAGGAATATGACGAAAAAGACGATTTTTATCAAAAAAATCGTTGGCGGTAGATTTCCCAAAAAACGTCATTTAGGGCCTCAAAACGGCTCCGGAAGTTCAGGACCCAAAAAACTGCTAAAAATAGTAAGTTGTGCTACAATTAAGGAAACTGAAAATGCTGAGAAAGACAATGGTGGGGGTCCAGGTGGACTTGGCAGGTGGCCACCAATATCCACCTGGATCATGAAGCCTTGATATGAAGCCATGAGGAGGGAAGCCAATAAAGGGGATTTGGAGAATAAATCTTTGCCAATAAATTATTTGGCTAGGCTAGATGTTTATAAGATCTAAGAGTGACAATTTTTCCCAAGAAAATATCTAATGGGAAGGTGTGGAAGTAATTTCCATATTTATGAAAGTAGTGGGGTTGTAGCCCAACTATCTTCTCTAAAGTATGGGTAGTGTTCCACTAGAAGACTTTTGAGGTATAAACTAGAAGCTTGTGTTATGACTAATATGTTGAGACTTGACAAAAAAACCAAGGAAAGAAGAAAGATAGAATATAGACCAAGGAGCATGCACAATAATCACTCATGTGCATGAAGGAGAAGTAATTTTCAAAGGAAGAAGCATGGGTGTGAACCTAAATGATCCAGGTGGCTCCAGAAAGGCTCAGAAATCAAAGGTGGCTTTGGAAAGGCTCAAAATTCAAAGTATTTAGATTTCATCTAAACTAGGATTAGAGCATAGAGATCGTCCTCTTGATTTCGATGGTGCAAACGAAGCCTCGATCTAAGTTTGTATGTGAAACTTATACTCAGCCAAAGTTTTAGTCAAACTGGGAAAAAGTCAAAGTCAAAATCAACATTCTACCATGTGGAAGGCTGTATAGATGACACGTGGCATCAAATTCAGTAGGCCTAGTGGGACCCACATAGCTAATGTGGTAGCCCAATCAGTAAACCAAGTGGACACACAAGCAGGGGATGTGGCATATTATGTGGACCAATGAGAGACTGCCACATGACCCAATCACATGGTGCCACATGGCACCTAAAATTAGGCCCAAGTGGCATTGGGATGGTGAAAACTCCATTGTTTTCTTATTCTCATTGTTTGGGGAGTCATTACAATATGGACATACGTTTACCATATATTATATGATTTGAAAACTATATTAAAACCAAAATTGGGCTTTAAACCCATATTAAAGAAAAATTGAGAGTACGTGGGTTTTGAACTCAAAACCACCCCAAAAATAAGTAACTTAACACAAATATGCCAACCATTGTGCCAACCACACACTTTGTCATATTCACCCCCACACTTTGTTAAAAACTGCCATCTAAATGGTTCAAAGGGAACCATGGAGAATACATGAGAGGTTAGGGCACAAGCAAGCCAATGAAGACATTAATCTCAAGAAGATTCTAGGAATATTTTTAGAGCATATATTAGGGAATATTTTAAAGAATATTCTCTATAAGGAATCTTTAAGAAATCTTTAATATTCTCCAGGTGCAGAATTTTGAAGGTGTCAAAAATATATCGAGTTTTTACTCATTTGAACCACTTTTACACAAGGAACGTGATGGAATGATCATTTTCTTCATCTTAGCATGAATTTTAGTAAACCTACAAAATAGAATCTTTGAGGAATCTTTAAGATTCTTGGGGAGCTCAGATTTGACCGATTCATAAGGGGTTCGAGTTTACAGTCATATTTCACGATTTTTTGCCATGAATTCAACCGCACAGTCTGTTTCTTCAGCAAAGGTGTGCATCTTCAGGCCATCCTCGACAGTGGAGGTATAAGATGCACTGATTCCATGTCTTCTTTTTTATTTTTGTTGAGATAATGATTTTATTTTGAGTTCTTTATTTTCCATTTTGTTGGAGGGTCCTTGTTTGCCACTTTGTGTGAGAGTTTGATATTTTTTCAAGATGAAGGAGAGCTTATATGAGCGAGATTTTTTATAGGAGAATGTCTCATGGAGAGACATGCCACTCTAGTTAAGGGAGTTCTTCCTTGTATTCACAAAGAAAATATGATATACTCATCATCATCTTGCAACATTTAATGAATCGACCTCCCCACTCTTGACACTAGACCCGTAGACGTAACCCACACTGGGTGAACTCTATTATCAACTGTATGTGTTATTTGATTTAGTGGTTTCCTTTATGTTTCATCTTCTTTAAAGTATGCACATTTGGCCTTTCATACTCTTTCATATGCATTTTTTCTAACATCAGAGATGTAAAAGGCCTTGGTTAATTTGAGTAGCTGAGAGAATCTGAATCAAGTTTGGTATCAGAGCGGTCTTCTTTCTTATGTGAATTGCGAGTGTGAATAATAACCAGAGATTAAACGTGCAACAAGAAGGAAAATGAAGGATCACAAATATCTCTATGAGGACCTTCTAAGTATGGCATGCCTGGTAGATATAATGTATGCATATTATGAGAAGAAAATGGAAAAAGAGGAAAGGGACAAAGAGAGAGCAAAAGACGATGCTCCATCTCCATCTTCAAGTGAATATACTTCGTCTTCTTCTTCTTCTCATCATTCAAATGAAGAGATCAATCAGAGCCTTCAAGCAGAGAATGTTGAATTGAAGAGACTTCTACAAGAAGCAGAAGAGGAGAAGCAGTGGTTGCAGCTTCAATTACGAGCCATGGAAGAGGCCTTGGGAAAGTTGAAGTGAAATGGGGGCTTAACGAAGCCATCATCACCTAGTTCAGAATCAACAATTGAGGTAAACAATGTTTATAGTTCTTCAGTTTCATTTTCACATGATGTTATTTTTGTTGGAAGCCTTGAGGTACCCATTTCAGGATTGGGGTACATCGAAAGAGAATGCTTGAAGGCAGCAAAAGAAAGGGGTTCTTTAGGCAAATAATCCAAGCGATTTCCGAAATCGTCAAGAAAAGTGAATGATGGGAACACATCACAATATTACAATGACAGTGCGCATTGCAAAGGAAGAGCTGAGGCAAGCTCTCATCTCCAGGATTGCACCAGAGACAACGAAGTGAGGTATAAAAAGTCTCAGTATGCTGATGTTCCTTTTGACTACAAGCATATTGTTAATGATGGGCATAAACCATGGCATAGAAAACCATGTAGTGTTTATGGCTTGTAAAACCATGTAGTTTCTAAGTGTTTGAAAAGAATGGTAGAAAGAAAGAGGACAAGACATGAAAGACCTTCTCCACATCAAGGAATGAAGAAGGTTAAGAAGGTCCGGAGGAAGAATAATTTTTTCATTCATTGCTACAGAGGTGTACATTAGAGAGCCACATGTTGGAGGCTCCATCCAAAGCAATGTCTCAAGAAGGACAAAGCACCTATGAAGGAACCAGTCGGTGAAGTTGTTCAACAAGCGAATCAACTCCAGAATAATGACCCATTCACTTTGTTCAGTGAGAGATTATTTTATTAGAGATAGTAGATTGTAGTGGATACATTTTGTAAATCACATGTGAAATGATTGTAAAAGTGATGACGTGTTTTCCATCACTTATGAATTCAACATGATGAAGTTTTTGGCTTTTTGTTCATAGCTGGGGTATTGGTTTCTATTATGATTCTGATGTAAAATTGACCAAAGAGTGTGTTATAAACTCTTGGAAAGTATGGGGTTTTCTTGGGTCATGTTTGGTCTTTTAATTGAACATGTATTTTGCAAGATGTACTACAAGTTTGCATAAGAGTACAGGTGTCGGTTCAATACTTATGGCTTCGAAGAACAAAGGTGAAGGACAAGGAAGTGTGGAATGTTAGGGATCCTGTTGTGTAGCCAAGAGAGTACAACAAATTGTAGATTGTGTTCATCCTTTTGGAGGACCAAAAGCTCCTCAGTGGGGAGGAATGATGCAGGTGGATCTAGAAAGGCTCAGAAATCAAAGGTGGCTTTGGAAAGGCTCAAAATTAAAGTATCTATATTTTTTTGAAACCAGAACCAGAACATATATCTCATCTTCCTGATTCCAACAATGCAAACAATGCCTCGATCTGAGTTAGTATGCGAAAGTTATGCTCAGTCAAAGTTTGAGTCAAACTAGAAAAAAGTCAAAGTCAAAGTCAACATTCTCCCATGTGGAATGTCGTAATGATGAAACATGGCATCAAAGCTAGCAGGTCTAGTGCGATCCACAAAGCTAATGTGGTAGCCCAGTTAGCAAACGAGGTGGAACCACAAGCAGGTGATGTGGCAGCACCACAAGTTGACACATGGCAAGTAGGTGGCATATTATGTGGACCAATGAGAGATTGCCACATGGCCCAATCAAATGGTGCCACATGGCACCTCAAATCAGGCCCAAGTGGCCTTCGTATGGTGCAACCTTCATTTTTTTCTTATTCCCATGGTTTAGGGAATCATTACAATATGGACATATGTTTACCATATATTATATGGTTTGAAAACTATATTAAAACCAAAATTGGGCTTTAAAAACATATTAAAGAAAATTTGAGAATCCATGGGTTTTGAACTCAATACCACCCCAACAAAAAATAACTTAATACGACTATGCCAACCATTGTGCCAAACACACACACTTTATCTTGTTCACCCCCACACTTTATTACAAAATGCCATTCAAATGGTTCAAAGGGAACCATGGAGAATACATGAGAGATGAGGGCACAAGTAGGCCAATGAATCTCAAGAAATTCTAGGAATATTTAGAGCATATGTTAGGCAATATTTTAAAGAATACTCTCTATGGGGAATCTTGAAGAATCTTTAAGATTCCCTTGGGGTAAAATTTTGAAGGTGTTAGAAATATGTCGAGTTTATACTCATTTGAACCAGTTTTCTGCAAGGAACATGATGGAATGATCAATTTCTTCATTTGAGTAGCCAAATTTTAGTCATCCTGCATAATAAAATCATTGAGATTGTTGGGGAGCCCAGATTTGACTGATTTAGAAGGGGGTCGAGTGTACTGTCATATTTCATGATTTTTCACTAGGAATTCAATTGTGGAGTCCATTTCTTCAACATAGATGTGCATTTTTAGGCCATCCCCAACAGTGGAGTTATAATATGCACTGATGCCATGTATTATTTTGATATTTGTTGAAATAATGATTTGATTTTGAGATCCTTGTTTGTCATTTTGTTGGAGGGTCCTTGTTTACCACTTTGTGTGAGAGTTTGATATTTTTTCATGATGAAGGAGAGCTTATATGAGTGAGAGTTCTTATAGGATAATGTCTCGTGGAGAGACATTCCACTCTATTTAAAGGATATTTTCCTTGTATTGACAAAGAATACATCATGTACTCATCATCATCTTGCAACATTTAATGAAGCGACCTCCCCACTCTTGGGCCCTAAGACGTAACCCACACTGGGTGAACTCTGTTATCAACTTGTGTGTGTTCTTTGATTTGGTGGTTTCCTTTATGTTTCGTCTTCTTTAATGTATGCACGTGGTTTTTAATACTCTTTCACGTGTATTTTTTTCTAAAATCACATCAGTAAAAAATCTTGGTTAATTATGGTAGCTAAGAGAATCTAAATCACTAAAGCATTAGTAATTGGGGGGAAGCATTTGTGAAAGGAATTCACCCATTGAAGCAAAGAGAAAAGTGAGGAGACTAGAAAGAGACAAAGGATAAGCACAAAGAAAACCAAAGAAATAGAGTGAGGAGACTCAAACCTATAATATAAGCCATATGGAATGAAATAGAAATGATGTTGATAAATGGCGTATATTTATGAGTTTTATTATTGAATGGATATGATAGAATTTATGTTATTTGCTTATAAATGAGATGGTAAATCTAGTTTTAATGGTTGTGGAATGTTCATATGCTTGCTTATATCCTTATGTTCTCCTATGTTGTGCTCTCAAAATAATAGGATTGTTAGAATGTAGTCCTATATATGGTGAATGTCTATGGATATTACAAGCCATACTCATGTAAGAAGTATTGCTGAAAAGACATAGGAAATTAACCCCCTCAGTCTTTTGGACAACCATGATGGTTGATTTCTTGTCAACAGCTCTAAATGAATTTTAATTAGTAAGATTGGTCTACCTTAGATAGATCATAGAAGCTCTATGTCTATTGTGGAGTTAGAAGGTGTTGTTATTGATTTGGACCCAGATGCAAGAACAACAACCTTGATTGTTAGGTGAAGACCCAGATGAGAAGTATCTTCACAGGATATCTGATGATCAATGTTATAGAGTTCATTGAAGAAATCTAGAGCTGGTTGTAAGCATGTTAAAGAGTGAAAGGTCACCTTTGGGTGAAGATAATTGGCCTTTACAAGGCTCGTTGGAGGATTTAATAGCCATGATGTATGCATATTTTGATTGATGATCAATTGTAAGATATCCTTGGTTGGGAGAAGAGGTTTGAAGGCCTTATAAGAGGAAAACTATGTGTAGTGAAGTCCCTAATAATACTTGAAAAATTGACTAGTTACTGACAGAGAGGAAAGTGGTTGGGTGCCTTCATGGTTGGTGGGGATATCTATAGTTTAGAAGTATTATATGTAGTCCATTTCCTTGTCAAATTATTTTTTTCAACCCTCGAGACAAGCTAAGGATCCCATATTTATACATTCTTACCTAGGAGAATTTCACAGATTAACCCCTTTGGATTTGGGTTGAATAAAAATTCAGGGATTAACCTTTCTTCTTTATGTGTTAAAAATGTTTAGAAATTTAGGGTTGGAGAACCTAACATCATCCCTAGTAACATGAATGACATGGGGTTGTGATTGAGATCCTATGTTAGAAGGGGCTTAAGCCATGAGAAGGAAAATCATTGGAGTCTCAGGTCATTGGGTATTGAGCATGAGACTTAACTAGTGAACATCCCCATTAGAAATGCCTATTACTATTGAGACACGCAATAATCATCAATCAATGAAGTTTTTAATTGATCTCTTAAGCCCCGAGGTGTTGGGAATTTAAATATACAATCACTATAACATTTCCCTGACACTGATTGCCTAATTTATCAGCAAGTGCTGAGGACTTTTTCCATCAATTGACATAGTGTTAGTCGTTTTGAAAAAAATTCCATTGATATCAAAGGGCTTACATCATTCATGTATATGTATGTATGTATGTATCCAATTGTATGAAAAGAGAGGTGCTAAAAAAATAGGTGAAGTCAAAATAAATAGTGAAATAATAGTTTCAAAGCCATGGTATTTGGAGAAGTGAAAAAAAAGGTAATTAATTATTTAACTAATGAATTGATGTATCTTTTGGAATTAACATGTCTTTTCATGAAAGGTTATAATAATGTATAAAAGGAGAAATTATTGGAAGGAACACATCATTTTGGTATTCTCTCTATAACATTTTTCAAAGATGCTTCAAATGGTGAAGTTTTGAGCATATTGAGGAGAGATCAAGGGGAACATATGGTTAAATTTTCAAATTTTCATTTGATGCACTTTTTGAGATATAATTTATGGAAGTTAAGGTTTGCAGTTGATCCTAAAATCTATTTTAAATCAATCATTTTAGGGTTTTCTCTATTAATTTTTTTTCAAGGATGTTTCAGACTATTAAATTTGGATCAGATTGAGAAAACATCGCAATATGTGTCTAATAAAATTTTTAGATTTTGGTTCACTATGCCTTGTTAAATTTAGGATTTGTGAATGGTCTTGAAATCAATTTTAAACAAGTGAAATTGGAACTTTTTGCTATAATTTTCTTTTTTTGAAGAATTGGGGAGTGGAATTTTGAGCATATTGATAAAAAACACAAGGCACATCTACTAAAAAAATCATATTCTATTTCACTATAATTTTAGATATATGCACCTGGGGTGGTAGGAGGCGAAGGGATGCTCATTAATCCCAAAGGAATAATTGTTGACCTTATGCCTGGGGCTTGGGAAAGAATATGAACAACCAATCGAAAGCCTGTGGATTATATCTTGGACTCAATCTAGCTCATCAAAAAGGTTAAGGAAATGAATATCCCGGGTAATTCTCTCTTGGTCATAGAACACATGAGCTCTAAATTTGCAGCCCGGAATAACATGCTAAATCAGATTCTCAAGAGAGCCCTTGGCATGCTCCCTCTCTTTGGGAATTTGAATTTTTTTCACATACTAAGAGGCCTAAATAAGGAAGTAGATACGCAAGCCAATATGGCTTGCTTGATGAAAGAAGGTTGCAACAAGGTCAATGAAATTGATGGTTATTTACCCATCCCTTAAATATTTGCATGAAATTCCCAATTTTGATGATAAAATTCTCCTCCTTAAATAAGGATCGTGCCCAAAAGTCAAAAATCATGGTTACAAAGGTTTTATTAATTCATATTGTCCCTCCTTTCCTTCCCTCAAGTGAAATCATCCTTCCTCCCTGTTTTCCCCTCTCCCTTCTCCCTTGCCTCCACATCACCTCCCCTCCGACCCCCGTCACCCAACCTGCTCTCCCGCCCCCTCATATTTCCCCCCTCCTAACCCCTCCTTCCGGTCTCCCTGCCTCCATCACACCCTCCCTCCATATTTGTGCCCCCTCTTCCATCTCACCTCGCAACATTTGACTAATACCCTTCCTACTCACTTGAATCGCGGTTGCGATCCTCAGCAGGTTAGGCCACTTGGCGCATAGGAAATGTTAAGTGTGGGAACTCTAAAATTTGTTCCTCATATCTGGGTCCATAGTAGGAATAATCAAGTTATCTCCTTGCAAAATTCCTCAGAGAGTGAGCCACATTTACTTCCCTTGGTATGGATCAGATGGCTCGCACATGTGAGGGTTAAATTTCTCAAGGCAAAGGTCGTTTCAGGTAACAGGGAAATCATGGTCAAGTAGTGGCATCCTAGAGGTAATCTCATTGAATTTCAAAACCACATGAGGCTTTTGTTCGAAAAGATCTATAAATTGTTGAATAAATGTCTTAACCTATGTAATAGGAATGCGTCTGACTCTGCCCAGAGGGTCGTAGGAGAGGGGACTCTTTGGTAGAGTCAAGGTTGTAAGTGGATAATATTGGATGTTTAGGGTAGCTCTTTCCCCTTGTCTGGTGAGTGTCAATTGTTGTTAACTTTAGTCGGGCGGGCAGAATCAACTTTTGGTGAGTGTTAATTGCATACGGTCAAGTCAATTTCTGTGGAGTGTCAATTGCATACAGTCGAATCCCATTCTAAAAGGTCCTGCTACTACCTGTACATCTTAGGTTTTGTTGGGTTCTTTGTACCTCCTCATCAATTGGTTCACTGGCGCTAAGCCTAACATTTAGCTACCCCTTTGAGTCAAATTTCTCTTTGCACAATTTTCCTCTGGACGACATGGAAGATGGCTCATGGGGTCTTCGACACCTACACTTGGGTAGGATGGTTTTCTGCTCAGAAATGAAGTGGGAAAAGTTCCCCCCTCTGGCATCATACTCCCCTACTGTTTGTGGGTCTTGTGATTGGTAACACTCAAAAATGCAAGTAGGCTTGGTAGAACTTCCGAAAATTCTTCACCAACAGAGAGAAGAGGTCTGTGAAATGCAAGAGAGGAACGTTGAAAAGAGCAAAAAAATCTGATGGCTAGAAGATGAGGTCGATTCTCTGAGATGAAAAATTGATGATCTCCAAATTCAGATGGCAATGCAGAACTCTAAGACAGCTAAAGAAACAATTGGCATCGACCTCAATCGAACAACGGACTTTGATGACTAGTCTACTTATCTTGTTTGTTTATCATGTCGAATTTTAAATGTATTTTTTTACCATGGAAGTTTTGTAAGGTCTATTTTAGTAAATCTGTGGTCGGTCAGTCGCTCTTTGCAATTTTGAAAGGAAAATGGGCTTGGATAGTCATTTTGCAGCCAACAGTTCCCATTGATGGCAATGTACATGAATTATAAATCTCCCGTTCTTTTTTCCATTACTAGGCGTGGATAGTTACAAAACAGTACTCTTTTTTCTTGAATTGAGGCTTCTGTGATCCATATCAAGATTATGAGAAAAATTAGAGATATGCACTATGGAAGTTGGGGTTTGTGAATGGTCATGAAATCAATTTCAAAAGAGTGATCATGACATTTTTGCTATAATTTTTTTTTGGGACACTTCAGATTATGAAATTTTCATATATTTTAGGAGACATACCAAAATATTTTCATAATCAAATCTAAATAATTGAACTTGTGTCACACTATACAACTTTTTTCTTGGGAAGATGCCATAAATCAATAAAGTTTTTGAAAGTGAACACATGAACAAAGAGATTGGGGTCTCAAGTTAAGTTGGTGCTTAGTAGTGGGGATTGGTGTCTCTAGTAGATTGGTGTCTACGAATATATGGAAGTGTAGGTTGGTGTCTACCATGGTTTGTACTAATGGGGATTAGTGTCTCCAGTATGTTGGTGCATGTTTGGTAAATTTATTATGCAAATTAACACAAGTATTTAATTATCAATCCGGGCTTGTAAGCTTGGAAGCATGTCCAAAGTATAAGGATTTTAGTTGCAGTCAATTTTAGAAAATGAAATATAAAGATTGATCGAAATGCATATTACAAATATAAAATCTAACTTAATAGTTTCTGATTCAATATACAGTAAATGAGGAAAGAGACTCATAACTAAGGAGATCCAGGTTATCCTTTCCTACAATATTACTTTCATGAAGAGAAACACAAATTAACTGATTAACACTAGTTTATGATGCATAAAATGTAGAGAGAAGTGGCTCCTAACTAAGGAGGTACAGGTTTTCCTTCCTTACAATCTTATTCCATCATTATTACTATTGCGTTGAAACTAGAGTTCAAAAATAACTCAACAAGGAAATGAGAATGAATTTCAATTATAACTCATAATCAAATAGAAGGAGAGTTTAACTTGAATTCTTGTTTGTCCCTTCATATGCAAATTAGAATTAAATCAATATTCATTAAACAATCATAATAAATCTTCATACATATAAAGAAATCTGAAGCAAAAACTAGTTTATAAAAATTATGGTAAATTAACCAAGAAGTGCACTTAGCTTGGTGTGGGGGCCCTCCACCCTTGCCTTGCACACTTGAAGAGATCTCAGCTACAACAAACTCAGTTACTCACTCAAGCATGAACAAAAAATGAAATGAAACAGGTTCTTCAATTAACTTTCAATCTTCAAAGAGTCTCAAAATCAGATTACATAAAATTCTACATACTCAAGCCTTCAATAGTATTGGCTTAAATAGAGAAATAATAAACAAACTTGACTAAAATGTCTCTAGCAGTCATATCTATCATAATCCCATATATATTGGTTGAATCCATCCATTCAATTACACAAAATTTGGAAAATCCCAAAAAAAACTAAATTTGGCCTATTTCCTAGGGATTTTCTGAACAACAGGTCATGTTTGACCAGAGTTGACCGGGTCCATGTTAGCTCGATTTGACCAAACCAATAGGTACATGTACATCCTTGGTTCCCAAGCTTTCCATATCTATGCTCACCTCGTGCCCAGGTGTCCTGCAAGTATGACTTCAATGGAGCCATTACGGGAATTTTCAATTCTGTAAAAAATACACTAAAAACCCAATTTTTGCAAAAATATCTAAAAATTGAAAAACATAATTGATATACCTGAATATGCATAAATTGGTCAAAATAAGGTGTATATGGATGGTATATGGTTGAAAATTATGGAAATTAGGTGTATTTTAATAAGCAAAATTTGATGGAAAATGAGGGCCAACAGTGCCTACAAAGAATTATAAAAAACGTTTTGTGGCTTTCACCCAAATGGGTTTCCACGTAAATATTGTGTTCCATCATCTACAAATAATAGATCTCATATATAGTTGTTTTCTTTTTTGAAAATGTGGCGATGGAAGGTCTTGTAGCTTGTGCCTTAGCTAGTGAAGACCATGAATTAATATTTCTCTCACATAAGTGTGAATTCTTGAGATAGACTTTAGTTACGATGAGTTTATTTCTAGTTTACTGGAATGGTCGTCATGTTTGTATGTGTAGTGTTGGAGCTTCAGTTCTTCGAAGTCTTCTTTAGTTAGACTACAGGATGAGGTGGTATGACAAGTTCAGATAGAATGAGTTAAGACTTCAATGTTTATTGGAGAGAGAATGAGTTGAGTTCTTAATTAACTCACAATCACAAATAAAGGAAAATCATGACACAATATGAAATACTAATCGAACTTGGCTTCCTAGCATGCATCGAATTCTACTTGGAAGAGAAGGATGAAGGCATAAGATAAATAAGCATTCTTTGTATGGAATGCACATAATTGAGGAGCAATATTGCACATAGATCTAGGAGAAAAAGTGCTCAAGGATTGTGGAGTAAGGGATCAGGATTCTCAGAGAAAAGTCGAGGCTATTCCGCAGGGGAACAATTGTGTGCAAGGTTGAGATAAAGAGTAGGGATGAGAGCAGTGATTAAGGAAGGTAGAAATCAATTGTAGAGTTGAGATCAGTAAGGAGAATCCTAACAATTTCTCATAGAAAAATTGTTAGCTACAGTAGCAGTGCATTGAATTGTAATAGATCCATTTTCTCAAAGAATGATCAATAAAAGACTACAACAAAGAAATCAGGCTTTACATTTTGGGTTTCCTAGGTAAAACAAGTGTGTTAATTTTGTGTACAAGTATTTTTTTTTTTGTAAGCTTAGGTAGGACCCTCTCATTTTCAAGTTTTTACATGTCCGTTATTCACCCCATTTCTGGGGAGGGTAGCACAAGAATCGAACCCAAGATCTCCAGTTCGGTGAGACTTTATTTCCACAGCCATTTCCACTTGAGCTACCCCTTGCGGACATATACACGTGTTTTTATCTCAATTATTTTCCACTATTTATTGATTGACATTAAGAAACTTTGTATCTTAGTGAAAGTTAAACTTGGTTTTGGTTTTTTGTTTCCTTGTTTTCAGTAATTAATCTTAGTGGGAGAAGTTCAAATAAATTAACATGGTATTGAGCCATGCTCTATATAAAAACCAAGCACCAAGATTGTTCAATAATTGAAGAGCGCAAATCAGTCAATAAGCTTGTGGTAAAGTTTGGAAGAGAAATTTTTGGATAAGCAATATGTCATTCCAAGGACAAAGGGAAAATAATTATTTAGAGGGAGGATCTAACTTCTGCTCATGGAGGGAGTAGATCTCAGTAGTGTTGGAAGATAATAGGGTGCTAGAATTTGTGAAGAACCCACAAAATGTGCCTACAAATTCCCAACAATTGATCCAACATAACATGAATGACGCCAAGGATAGGAGTATCATTCTTGAGGGGTTAAAAGACCACATTATCCCTCTTATCCATGGGAAGATGAGAAAAATTGAGATGTGGAAATTCATCTTGGATTTGTATCAGTGATCCATTGATATCAGGAAGCTTTCCCTAAAGGACAAACTAATATATATACATATGAGTAAAGGAGATCCTATCATTACGTACCTTTCCAATTTCATTCAGGTTTGGGATGAGATAGCTAAAGTGGGTGAGACTGTAGCAAACACCTTGCAAGTGTTTCACTACTGGGACTTCATAAGTCTTGGGAGAATTCCAAGCTTGAATTTAGTGATAGAGAGAATCTTCCCAACTAGGAAATGGTGTGGGGAGACTATGTCCGAGTATAAATCTAGAGGGGGACGAGAGTTGTAGTTTCAACAAAGACAAAGGATAAATATAACTTTACCTTGGTAGGAAAATGTAGCAAATCCAAGGGAAAGAAAGGCCAAGTTTATTCAAAAGGGTGAGAAGAAGAATAAATATCTGAGAAAGATCAAATGTTTCCATTGCCACCATTTTCAAGCACTATGCAACAAAGTGTCCTACCTGGAAGTGTTGGGTTCTGTTATATTCTTTCCACGACTAGCCGACGTAGTTAGCTGGGGGGTTAGAGGGGGGGTGGAGCGCCCCCCCCCCCCCTTCATTGCACAGTGAGGGTGTCACAGGGGGTTTGAGGGGGGCGAGTAGTCCCACTCTACAGGGTCCGGGGTAGCGCCCCAGAAATGTTTTTTTGGACCCTATATTAGGTTGGGCAGACCTACCTATGGTTTTGTGCATGGTTTTCACGCATGGTTTTAGACGCGATGGTTTTTCGGTCCATGGTTTTGGATGCGATGGTTTTCGGTCCATGGTATTTGATGCTTCGGCATGTATAAATATGTATTGTAACATTGAAAGGTACATAATGAAAATCAAGCTGGTGATGAGCCCCATAAATGGTAATTATATGGCCTCATTTTTCCTCATAACTCAGTTTAATCCACCATTCTCATTAGTTTATTGCATGTTTTTTTATTTACTTATGCTAATATATTGAATTGGGTTAGTCATTATGCCATGAAGTCTAATGTGTGCTTTATGCAGATTTTTGGTCAATTTTGAGACAAAATCAAAGGTTTAATGAGCATTTGGCAGCCAATATTCGAGGAAAACAAGGGAGAGGATTTGTAGGAGGGTGTCCCCCTCATTTATGACTTCCTAATTCAAATCCTCCTTCAGAAGGCTCGGAGCACAATAAGCCACATCAATGCATCAAAGGGGCAGTCGAGCAAGTGAAGAGGAATTGTTGTCTATCTCAAGTCTTGGGAGACAAGCCTCCTTGATTTTAGGAGAGCTGTTGGGGGCTCCAGTTGTATAAATAGGAGGGCTTAGGTGCTCAGTAGTTTAATTGGATGTTAGTCAGAATTCTCGTACTTTTGTTGTAGTTCTTGTTCAGCTCATTTTCGAGCTTACTCTTGTGAACAATTTATGTAATGTGACTTTTATTTTGATAATGGAGATGAAACATTTTCTGAGCTAGCACTGATTTCTTTCAGAGGGATGAAGCCTCTTGGGTTAGGGCCCAACCCAAGCTACCCAGCACCTCTTTCTTTGTACTTATATGTTTTTGCTTCAGTTCATGAATTAATATCTGTTAGATAGATTCATTTTTCCTTAGTAGAATGGGTTGCTTTTGGTGGTTTACATAACTATTTCCATTTGAGTTGTTGAATTAGGTTAAATAGTGGTAAGAAAAAGATACAAAAAGGCCATAAACAGAGCCTGACCTCGTTTCCTCTTTTGGGGAACATGAATTGAGGTCAAGATCTGCTTGTTGCCATAAAAACACAGTTTTGCCTTCCCCATGAAATTTCTAGTGTTATAGTTTGATTCAGAGGTTAATGTTTTGCTTCAGATCCATTTTGCCATATTCATTTCTGTTTCTGCAATAAATCTCTTTCTATTCTTTCCTGTTCATATAGCATTGTTCAACATTTTATTCTTCTAGGTCAGAATTTAGGTTAACATAAGAGGTAGTTCTGTTCTTTTGGTATAACTAGTTCTTTTCTTGCTCAATTTCAGTATTTTGACTTGTAGTTCTCTTACAACACACCTCTACTCATAATAGATCAATAAAGCATCCATCATAATCTCTTTTCTTACAGGTTTCACAAGTCATTCACAGCCCTTCACGAATCTGCCCTAATTTCTGCATTTTTCTCATAAGTTTTCCTCTTGTCTCTTGAACAAATCCAACCATCATTTCCTTTCCTACTCATCCTTGATGAGCTTCAGACACCTTAACAACTCCCTCTAATCTTCATCTACCATTTCCCACCATTTTTCCACCTTTAAAACCTCTAAAAACAGCTCTTGGCATCCTCCTGTAGATCCTCCTGTGGATCCCCTGCAGCCTCCTGTAGAATTTCCTGAAAGCGATTTTTTGAAGTCTGATTGCAGAGGAAGTATCTAGAAGGTTACCAGAGGCTTCTTAGGACTCCCCCACACCTTCCTACACCTTTTCAAACCCAAAGGTCTCCTTTCATCCCCACCAAATCTCTGCCACAACCGCAAACAGATAAATTACAAGCATAACAATTTCACATAAAACACTCAAAAACCCAAAAAGATGTTTTTTTCTCATTTCCTTCCAGAAGTAGCTTGAATGGATGTAATTCACTTTCTCAGTAGTCAATGGAACTCATTTCATTATTTTTCATCTCTTTTTCTGCAAAAGTAGGGTTAGTTGGAAGAATTAGGATTTGCTAGGGTTTTCTTTACACTCCAGTCTTCTTTCTCTTTCTGCAAGTAGAATATCTTCTTTAGAGTTAGCTTTCTTTCATCATAGATAAAAGATTCTTCTGAGAATTCATAGAAGTTGGCTTAAGCTCCTAGTGATCTTGCACCAGCTGACTAAGTGACAGCCTGCAGTAAGAGCTAGTACTTGTGCATACAGCACCGTCGCTTCCAAGTTTGTTACGAACTACCAGGTTGATAAAAGTAAATTAGGAAGCCCCAGGAGTTGCAGAATTCTTGCTGCAATACTGGTGCTCACCATCTGGTAGTCCCAGTTTTGGGATCCAAGGGAAAATCTTTGTGCATATGTGTTTTATGTGTTATGCTCTTGCATTGTTTATTTTCTGTGCTTTAGAATTTGTATGCGGGTAATTTCTGTATGGGGTTAAAACCTACATTTGGTATCAGAGCTATTTTGGCTTCAAGGGGACGCCTTTGTTGCTGAGGGGTTTCGCTTGGGCCTGTAGTAGACCCTGTTTAGTGGGAGATCTGCGAAATCGATTCTAGTGGTGAAAGAAGATGGCGAGCAGTGGAAAGATAGAGATTGAGAAATTTAATGGCCAAAGTTTAGAGTTGTGGAAACTCAAGATGGAGGATCTATTGGTGGATAAAGATCAGTGGATCGCGGTAGATCTGAGTACAAAACCAACGGGAGTGTTCGATGAAGAATGGAAGAAGTTGGATCGAAAGGAAAAGAGCACAATACGATTGTGTGTCTCAGATTTAGTATTGCTGAATGTATCAGGGGAAGCTACGGCGAAGGCTTTATGGGACAAGTTAGGTACTTTGTACCAATCTAAGTCTTTGGTGAATAAATTGTTCCTGCGGAGAAAGTTGTATAACCTGAGGATGAAAAATGGAGACTCGGTGATAACATCTGAACGCATTTAATATTGTATTATCTGTTGATATTAAAATTTCATATGAAGATAAGTGCATCATTTTGTTGTGTTCTCTACCAGATTCATGGGATAGTCTGGTTATTGCAATAGGCAGCAATGCAATTTCCTTGCAATTTGATGAAATAGTCTCATCCTTGCTGATGGAGGAGATGAGATAGAAAAATATGGAGAGCCAGAATGGTGATGCCTTATCTGTACAAGGATGTTCCCAGAACAAAAACAAAAATAAGTCATTGAGTGGGAGATCTAAATCTAAAGGGAGACCTAAATCTCCAGGAAGACCTGTAAAGGTGGTTTGCTGGAAATGCGGAAAGGAAGGGCACTAAAAAAGGGACTGTAAATCTAAAGCTCCTGACAAAGGAAAGGGATCTGATGATGCTCCTTATGCAAAGGCGAAACCCACCTCAGATGAAGGTGGGGATGTGTACTTGGCTTCTTCAAGTACACATGTAGATCATGAGGCATGGTTGATTGACTCAGGTGCATCCTTTCACTTCATTCCCCATAGAGAGTGGTTCTGCGAGTATGAGAAATATGATGGTGGTGATGTCTTCTTGGGGGATGACAGGAAGGCTTGAATTGTTGGTCGCGGAAAAGTAAAGTTGAAGTTGCAAGGTGGAAGGGTTAGAACACTTCTAGGTGTTCTGCATATTCTTTCATTGGACAAAAAACTGATTTCTATAAGCAAGATGGATGATGCAGGTGTAAAAATAGTGTTCGAGAAAGATACCTGCAAGATGGTTTAGGGAGCACTGGTATTGATTCGGGGAGTTCGGATTGAAACTCTGTACAAGCTGCAAGGTAGCAATGTTGTTGATGGGTGCAACAGTTCCGTGGTTCCTGAAAGTGGAGTAGAAAATCTAGTGGCCTCTGGAGAAAAGACCATGTTATGGCATCAAAGGATTGGACATATTGGAGAGAAGGGCCTTCGAATACTTCATGGTAAAGGTATGCTAGAAGGTATGAATAATAGCTCTCTAGACTTTTATTTCTGTGAAAATTGTGTATATGGGAAGCAAAATCGAGTGAGTGTCCCCTCTGGTGGTAAGAGGGCGAAACAAATATTAGAACTTGTGCACAGTGATGTGTTTCGACCTGTGAAGGCTCCATCACTGGGTAAGGAATACATGAATATATTTCCTTAAGAAGAAATCTGAAGTCTTTGATAGGTTTAAAGAATTTATGGCTCTGGTGGAAAACCAGACAGAGAAGAAGATAAAGGTGTTGAGGACAGATAACGGTGGAGAGTTTTGCAGTAAGGAATTTGAAGAATTTTGTAAGAAGTGTGGTATAGCACGACAAAAGACTACTCCATACACACCTAAGAAAAATGGAGTTGCAGAAAGAATGAAAAAGATGTTGATGGAAAGGGCAAGAAGCATGCTCAGTGGTGCTGGGTTAGGACAAGAATTCTGGACAGAGGCGGTGGAGACAGCATGTTACGTGGTCAACCGATCACCTTCATCAGCGTTGGAGGATAAAACTCCACAAGAGGTATGCACTGGTAAGAAACCCTCTCTTTCACATCTAAGGGTATTTGGATGTGATGCATATGTACATGTTCCAAAGGAGAAAATAACCAAGTTGGATAGTAAATCTAAAAAGTGCATCTTTATTGGGTATAAGGATGGTTTAAAGGGTTATAATCTTTGGAACCCAGTAACAAGGAAGGTTGTGTACATCCGAGATGTGGTGTTCAAAGAGGTGAAAGATGTTATTAAACATGAAGTCCAATTAAAGGAACCTGAGAAGATAGAGTTTGAGCTTAAGGAGGAAGAATTAGAATCTACAACAGAGGAGGAATCAGAAGATGAAGAGCCACAAACTCCAAGTGTGAGAAGATTAGTTCGAGAAAGAAGGTAGCCGGAAAGGTATAGTCCATATGCTTTCTATTCAAACTTTACTTTATCTATTATTGATGATGATCCCAGAACTGTGAAGGAAGCAGTAGATTCAGAGGATGAAAAACTCTGAAAAGAGGCCATGGTTGATGAAATGGCATCTTTGCACAAAAATGAGGCTTGGGATCTGGTGGAGTTGCCAGCTGGAAGGAAACCCATTGGCAACAAATGGGCGCTCAAGAAGAAAACAAATGCAGAAGGAAAGGTGGAGAAATACAAAGCTCGGTTGGTAGTAAAAGGTTATTCCCAGGTGCCGAGAATTGATTTTTGTGATATTTTTTCTCCTGTTGCCAAGGTAGCTTCTATTAGTTTACTTTTATTTGTTGCTGCTGCTTTTGATTTTGAGGTAGAATAGATGGATGTGAAGACAACATTTTTTCACGGGGATCTGGAAGAGGAGATCTACATGAAGCAACCTGAAGGGTAAGAAATAACTGGCATGCAAGTTAAAGAAGTCTTTGTATGTGTTAAAACAGTCACCAAGGATGTGGTATCAGAAATTTGATACATTTATATGGGGACTTGGCTTCACTAAAAGAAAAACAGATCACTATGTGTATTTTAAATTAATTGGTGACCATGTTATTTATCTGTTCTTGTATGTGGATGATATGTTGCTGGTTGGAAATGACAAAGAAATTATCCAAGATTTGAAGACCCAATTGTCCTCCAAATTTGACATGAAAGATATTGGTGTTGCAAACTATATTTTGGGTATGGAAATTAAAAGAGATTGGGCAAAGAGGAAGCTCTGGTTAAACCAGAGGAAGTATGTCGAGACAATATTGCAGAGGTTTAATATGCAGGATAGTAAACCAGTGAAGGTTCCTATTCCTGTAGGTGTAAAGTTATCTACTGAACGGTGTTCCAAGACACAAGAAGAGGAAGAGGACATGTCTCGTGTTCCATATGCAAGTGTAGTCGGTAGCTTGATGTACACGATGGTATGTACTGGACTAGACATTGCAGATGTAGTGGCAGTATTGAGCAGGTTCATGTCAAAACTAGGGAAGGAGCACTGGACAAAAGTGAAGCAGGTTTTCAGGTATTTGCGTGGCACTAGTGATTATGGCTTGTGCTACCAAGGAAGACAAGATTGGACAGAGTGTTGGATATTCGTGGCTTTTTTGATGTAGACTGGGCTGGGGATTTGGATCAGAGAAGATCTACAAGTGGGTATGTGTTTAACCTATTTGGAGGTGTAGTCAGTTAGATGAGTAAGAAACAATCTGTAGTGGCACTATCAACTATAGAGGCAGAATACATGGCAACCACTCATGCAAGCAAGGCAGCAGTTTGGTTGCAAAGATTGTGTTCAAGTATGGGGTTAGTACAGGGAGCTATAAGGATAGACTGTGCTAGCCAAAGTGCAATTTTCTTGGCAAAGAACCCTGCTTATCATTCAAAGACAAAGCACATTGATGTTCAGTATCACTTTGTGAGGGATATGATAGAAGACAAAAATGTGTTGCTGGTAAAGGTGGACACTTTGAAGAATATTGCAGATGCATTGACAAAATCTGTGAGCTTTGAGAATTTCTCTTGGTGTAGAGAAACAATGACCGTTGTAGGGCTAGATAAATGTTAGGTCCCTATACTACTAGTGTAACCCCTTATTGTTATTAGTACAACCCCCTTATTATATTGTTGTGCCCATGTAGTCCCCATATTGTTATTATTATGCCCCATAGAAGCCCACTATTGTTATTATTGTGCCCTTACATTATTATTGTTATGTCGACTTTGATTATATTATGACCCCTTAGACTCCTATATATAGAAATGAGGTCTTGTCATTTGTATCATCTAAGAATTGTTCATTTGTATAATGTAAAGGAGGTTTCCCCCTCGAAGAGGCTTATTTCTAAGGCGTTCATCTATATTTTCTATCTTTTTGTGAGCTAGTTTCATAACATTTGGTATCAGAGCTTTGGATTCTAGGGTTTCGCTACTCCAAATAGGTCATCGTGGTATTTTTGCTATAACCTTTTTTTTGCAACGTTTCAGAAGCTACAAAAAAAACCCATTTGAGAAGAAATCGTTGAACCACACATCCAAATTTTAGAGCTTGTCTCACTATATTTTCGGAGATATGATCTGAGGAAGTTATGGTTTTTGCAAGCTCTATAATTTCATCTAAAATAGGTCATCGTGGTATTGTCGCTATAACCTTTTCACTACGAAGTTTCAGAAGCTAAAGAAAAAACCCATTTGAGAAGAAATTGTTCTGAATCTTAGGTTCGAATTTCAGATCTTGTCTTGCTATAGTTTCAGATATATGATCTAAGGAAGTTAGGGTTTTTTTGGACTCCCAAATTACATCATAAATAGGTGACCTTGGGAAAATCGTCATATCTTTCTCTCTGAGAAACAAATTGAAATTTCGTAAGAAGTTGCAGAAAGAGGACGGACTGTAGTTTTCTGTGCATAGTTTTTAGATTTGAAGGTTGAAACAGTGATACGTGGAATGTCATACAAGTTTTCTCTACTGAAACATTATATAATCAGGTCATCTTAGGATATTGGGCATAACTCTTTCTTGGAGAATCAAATTCTGATTAGACTTGCGGGGTTAGAAAGAGGACTTAGAGGGCTACTGCAGGAGAAAATTTTAGAACTTTGAGATCTGAAAGTACAAAGTTACATTCATTTCAAGATCAAGCTCCTAAAATCAAGAAAATGTGATATGAGGAAGTTTGATGGAAACGATCCAGTAAATTGGATACTACAGATGGAGCAATATTTTGATCTACATGGTGTACCATTGTTACAAAAGGTATGCATTGCATCTTCATATTTAGAACCAGATCAATTTTTATGTTATAAAGGGTTTTGTTCTCGTAAACAACTTGTTACGTGGTCAATTTTCATGGAGGAAATGATAGCACATTATGAGGATACAAAGAGTAACACCTTCTTTAGAGCAACACCACAACAATTGGAAGAAAAAGGAGAAAAAGGGATTTGTTACAAAGTGGAAAGAAAAATTATGGCAACAAGGAAGTCTACCCCTCACAACTATAAAGATGGAAGTGTTGTTTCTCCTAGCCTTCCACAACCTACAAGGGTTACACCACAACAATTGGAAGAAAAAAGAGAAAAAGGGCTTTGTTACAATTGTATTGCTTTGTTACAATTGTATTGCTTTGTTATAATTGTAACAAATACATTAAAGGTCATAAGTGTGTTGAGAAGAAATTATTTTACATTGATTATGGAGAGGAGGAAGAAAAGGTACAAGAAACATCAAAAGAAGAGTATATACACCATGAACCAACCCTAGTGAAAGAGAATTGAATCTGACCATATCTTGTAAAGCATTGGAAAGAATTACCACTCCTAAAACTCTCAAGATAGAAGAACATATCAAGAATAAAAAGGTTCAAGAAGTGAAATACCATATCGAGAAAGAAGAAATGAATCTGACCATATCTTGTCATGCATTGGACTGAATTACCACTCCTCAAACTATCAATATAGAAGGACATATCAAGAAGAAAAATGTTCAAGAATTGAAAGATCACATTGAGTCTTAAGAAATCAATCCGACCATATCTTGTAATGCATTGGAAGAAATTACCACTCCTCAAACTATCAAGATAGAAGGACATATCAAGAAGAAAAAGGTAAGAGTGTTGATTGATTCGGGCAGTACCCATAATTTTATTAATTGTAAGATAGCCAAGGAATTGAATTGCTTCCTATATCCAACACCGAAGTGTCAAGTGATGGTTGCAAGTGGAGGAACCATAACTTGCTCTAGAAAGTGCCATAATATCAAGCTATCCATGGGAGAATATGTATTGAATAGCCCAATTATTTCCATTCCAATGGGTGGCACTGATGTTTTACTAGGAGTCCAATGGCTACAATCTTTGGGTACGAGAGATTTTAATTTTCAAGAAATTTTCTTGAAATTTTTTTGGGAAGGAAAGGAAGTTGAATTGAGGGGTATTGAAGGAAAACCTAGAAAGATAATCAACTCTAACAGCATGAAAAAGCTTATAAATAAAGAACAATTGGGTGTAATTGCACAATTATGTTCACTAGAGGATCCCACATTGAAATCATGTATTTCTCCAGATCTCCAAAACATTTTGGACAATCATTCCAAGGTATTTGAGACTCCCAAAGGCCTCCCACCTATTCGTGATCATGATCATGCTATTCATTTGATTCCACGAATTGTTCCTCCAAACATCAAGCCTTACATATATCCATATGCCCAAAGGAGTGGGAACTCATTCAAAATTTTCAGAAGGTCCCAGTTCAAACAGTATTGCGAGAACTTGACAAGGAAGGAAAAATCATATTGGAACCTGAAGCAGTCTCAGAACCGAGAAATCGAAAGCTACAAAATAGATCAATTTCAGAGTATTTCATCAAGTGGAAGAACTTACCCGCTGAAGATTCCACATGGGAGGACAAGAATTTATATAGAAGCATCAATAACTACTCAATCATTGAGGGCAACACTTTTTGAAGGATAGGGGCATGTTAGGTCCCTATACTACTATTGTAACCCCTTATTGTTATTAGTACAACCCCCTTATTATATTGTTGTGCCCATGTAGTCCCCATATTGTTATTATTGTGCCCCATAGAAGCCCACTATTGTTATTATTGTGCCCTTGCATTATTATTGTTATGTCAGCTCTGATTATATTATGACCCCTTAGACTCCTATATATAGAAAGGATGTCTTGTCATTTGTATCATCTAAGAATTGTTCATTTGTGTAATGTAAAAAAGGTTGCTCCCTCGAAGAGGCTTATTTCTAAGGCGTTCATCTATCTTTTCTATCTTTTTGTGAGCTAGTTTCATAACAATAAATGACTAAGCTCTCCTATGGCCCCCTGTGGAAAGAAAACAACAAGTGGGAGAATGTTGGGTTGTGTTATATTCTTTCCACGACTAGCCTACGTAGTTAACTAGGGGGTTTGGGGGGGGGGGGTGCAGAGCCCTCCTTTCATTGCATCGATTGCGCAGCGGGGTGAACGCAGCCTCCCCTGTCCAGGGGGTTTGAGGGGGGTGGATAGCCCCCCTCTACGGGGTCCAGGGCAGTGCCCTAGGAATTTTTTTTTGGGACCCTATATTAGGTTGGGCGGACCTACCTATGGTTTTGTGCATGGTTTTCGCACATGGTTTTGGATGCGATGATTTTTCGGTCCATGGTTTTGGATGCGATGGTTTTCGGTCCATGGTTTGGATGCTTCAGCAATTATAAATATGTATTGTAACGTTGAAAGGAACATAATGAAAAATCAAGTTTGTAGTCCCGGTTTTGGGATCCAGGGGAAATCTCCGTGTATATGTGTTTTATGTGTGATGCTCTCACATTTTTATTTTTTTGTGTTTTAGAATTTGTATGCAAGTAATTTCAGTATGGGGTTAAAACCTACAAGAATAAGGGTTCCAATAAGGACCATGTGACTGCATCAACTGAGGTAGATGCATTTTATTCTTAGTTCAAGAAAGACTTCTCATTGATAGCTTGCATAGCAAGCTCAGTAGGCAATATTATATGGTACATTGATTTTGGAGTATCCTTCCACATAACCGAGAACAAGGAATATTTTAGATAGTTGAAGGAGAAGGACATGCAATTTCACATTAAGCTAGGAGATGATGGAAAGTACTTGAATAGGGGAATAGGTAGCTCTTAGTTTTGAGATGGATTTTGGTATCTCTCTCCATCTTAGGGATGTCCTCTATGTTCCAAGCCTTAAGAAGAACCTTGTTTTTGTTGCTACCATAGAGGACAAGGGTTATCATGTCATTTTTAGTAGAGGTAAGGCTTACCTCAAGAACTTAACTTTTGGATCCATGAAGAAAATTAGTGTGAGGATGAGGAATATTTACAAGTTGCAGGTTGAGACATGTGCAACCTTAAGCAACAAGGCATGAAGTGCGTGGAGCAAAGACATGGGGGAGCTTTGACATAGAAGCATGGATAATTTGCATCATGGGGTGTTGAATATCCTTCAATAGATAGCCTCGGGACTACCATAATGCATTTGACCAACATGACATGTGCAAGTAGTGCACACTTGGTAAGTATGCCAAGTCATATTTTTAGGGTTGAGACAACAGAGCCAAATGGATTTTGGAGTTGGTACATTCAGATGTATGTGGGCCCTTCTTTTCTCCATCCCTCATGAGACATGTACTATGTCACTTTCATAGATGACTATTCTCAGAAGACATGGATTTTATTTATTAAGAAGAAGGAGGAGACCTTCTCCAAGTTCATGGAGTTTAAGACCTTGGTAGAAAACTAGATCAAGAAGAAAATAAAAGCATTGAGGATTGATAATAGCGAGGAATATGTCTCCAATTACTTCAATGATGTGTGTGCAAGGGAATTAGGAGAGAGGTTACAACACCCCATAATCTCATCAAAATGGGATGACTAAGAGGAAGAACCAAAACATAGTTGGAGAGGTTAAGGCAATGTTGTATGACCAAGGGCTTTCCATGTTATTGGGGTAAAAGGCATGCAACACTACATTATTTTTGCAAAATAGGAGTCCACATAGGGTGTTTGGATGAGTTACATTAGAGGAGGTTTTCATAGGAAATAATCTTGATGCTTCTCACTTTCCCATATTTGGCACCAAAGTTTACTGCCATGTGTCCAAAGAGAGAAGGAAGAAGTTGGAACCCACAACTGAAAAGATAATTTCCATGGGTTACAGTGATACACCTAAGGCTTACTATGTGTATTTACCATCACTCAAGAAGATAACTATCAGGCGGGATGTGAATTTTTTCAAGGAAAAACCTCTAAGGGAATCCTTGGAGCGAGAGTGGGTTAGAGTACATGACGAGGAGTTACTCGCTCACAAGAAGGAGTGAAGCAAGCCTAATCACTTATTGATGATAAGCCTAATAAATTGTGCCCATGGCCACTTTAATGAGGCTTATGTGCTCCCTTAAATCCCATGGTGCATTTGAAGGCCCATTTCCATCAACTGTTGACCTGTTCATACATCAAACCCAAAGGTTTGGTTTATATCCAATCTCATGTGTTGTTCCAAGAAAAGTTGCCAACTCATTCATATTACCAATGTGAAATGTCAGGTTCTCAAACCCAATTTCCAATCATGATTGGGGACCAAAGTTCTTCTAAGATCCAAGAAATCTTCTCAACACAACCTCAGACCTTTCCCTTGTTTTCCAAGACAGAATCAACAAAGCCTAAACATTTGAAACAACCACCAAAGATAAACACATATATATTATATCTAGGTGCAACCCACTTTATTAACTTTTGGTGCCTTTAAGTTCCTTGCAATATGATCAAGTCTCATGACTAGGGCCCCATTATTTTTTTGTCGGCTTGTACACATCATCCCGAGCCCTTCCATTCATACACAATTCTTTTATATGCCATGACACTTCATCCCAGGCTTACGTCACCTCGATATTTCTATCTATGCATGCAAAGGGAAATTATAGGAGACAAAATCTGGGATTTTCTCGTCAATTTTCAACCCCGACTCCTGTCAATTGACAATCCCAACCCTTTCTTTAAAGTGTGATTTCTCTAACCTCCAGGCGGAGTGAGTAATATTGGCAACTCCCTTGTCAATCTCATTTTCCAATGAAAATACTCTACACCATCCCTACTCTTTACACCTTGGCTCGACTCCACATTAGCTTGACATTTAGTCAAACTAACTGTTCTCAAAGACGCTCCACTTTTAGACCTTTCGCTATCAAGTTTTGGCTTTTCCTAACATAACTCAAGTTCTGTCTCCCAACATTGGTAATTGAAGGACTCTCGACAACTTCTAAATAAAACTAAGTGTTGGTCGCTCACCTCTGTACTTTAGCTTTAGCTATTTTAATGTTATTTGATGCACCTTTTTCACTCCCGCAACCTCCCATTCATGTGGTCATAATAAAAACTTAGTTACGTTGTCTTTGGTTACGGGAATTTATACAAATTTGGGCATGATCTGGATCCTCTCTACGCTGCTGTTATGCATTAGAGAAATTTTGAGGTCTAAAATGGGCCTCAAATAATAAATGTACAACCAAAATCAAATTTATAAGAACCAATATGATTCAAGTTGATGATTTCAACCATGGGGGATGATTCACCATTTTCAGAGTAAAAAAATAAAAAGATTAAAAAATAGAAAAAAAACTATTTTTTCAACTCATATTTTCAACTTATCTCCCTATGGTTTTCCTCATATTTCGAGTGGGAGCACTCTTTGGATGAAAAATTTAATTCCTCATCCAAGGAGTACCCATGTTGCATACTTTTGAAGGACCTTGCTACACGAAAAATGAGAAATACATGAAAAACATGATTGCAAAAATGTTTTTCAATGCATTTCCAATTTTTCGTGTAGTAGGGTCCATCAAAAGTATGCAACATGGGTACTCCTTGGATGAGGAATTAAATTTTGCATTCAATGAGTGCTCCAACTCAAAATTTGAGTAAAATCGTAGGGATATTAGTTATAAATACGAGTTGAAAAAGTAATTTTTTTCTTTTTTTTCCTTCCAAAATTTGATGATGTAATCTAATATCATTTTTTTATTTCCACTATTATTTTATAATATTCCTTAGGATGCCCATTTTAGACCTAAAAATTTATCTAATGCTTACATTGATTACCTTCGTCGCGCAAATCTTATCTCTTTAGATTGTTGATCCTATATACTGACCAATAAGAGCTTTATTCCACTGTAAAGAGACTCTCGGCCTTGTCTGCATAAAACATTCTCCCTCCTGAGCTTAACTTTTCCTGACCTGCATCATGCTTATATACAACAATAAAATTAAATTACAAATTATCATAACAAAATACATGAACTCATTTACACAGACTTCAAATACTCGAACACAGTTTCTCCATTAATAAATATACACACATATAAATATTACAAAGACCTCTCCTGGCCTGATTCACATTAATTTGACCCTTCTTGGCCTCGTGGCCTTACTCCTCCTCTAAGCCTCTCAGCTCTCTCTCTTCTATCACACTTCTCTATCACATCCTTCCATTCTCGTTGGCTACATAATTATACAAAGTATCCTAAACTAAATTTTGGCTTAGATCCACAATTTCCTCAACAAACTAACCATTATATCTCCTAGTTATATTTTTCCCAAGAGATCTAACTAGCCCTATGATCTCTCTAAATCTCTCAAATATTCTCGAGACTTATCCTATTTATAATGTTCATCACTTATATATATTTGCTCATGGAAAAATAGGAAAATAGAATTAAGTAAGAAATTAGGGAACTAAGTCCTTTGGTTATTGAAAGACCCCTATCTCTAGTCAAAATGTATTTTGACTTGGAGGTAAGATGCTCCTGCATAATAGTCCCAAGGAAGAAAAATATCATCATCTCCCGACCATGTGCTAATATGGATTCATCAAAATCCTCCTAGATCCCAAATTTTATGTTGTAGTTGATCATTTACTCTATCATGTTGTTGTTGCTCTATTTTTTTTCTTCATTCTTCTAGGTTTCCATACTTTACGCTCCAATTCTCTTCCTTCCTTGTTGATGTAAACTTGCTCAATCATCTGCAACCTGTTGTCATCCATTCTTCTTTGTCTAAAACACCTCCTCTGAGGTCCTTTCAACATCAACTTCCTCATATCTTTAATTTCGATGTCCATTTTGTCCTTTGGTTGGTACAAATTATTGCTTCCTTGTTGAACTTTGTTGTTGTTGTTCTCCATTGACATTCTAGTGGTCGAAGCTCCCTTGATCACCACCAGTGTTCCTTCATCCTTTCCAAATATATCATATTTTTGTTGGGACTTATTATAATGGTTGTCCACTAGTTGTTATGTTTCCTTGATGGAAAACTTGCCCTTATCTTCCTTTAAAATATTGCAATCCACCATAATTCCATTTATTTTGTACTCCATCTTTGAATCGTCCAGCTAGTCTTCTAAAAAACTTAGTTATGTTGCAACACTTTCCATATCTACATATGATCCTTTCATTTGTTGGTCCTTTTTCATTTCATCTACGCCATCATTTTCTTTCACAATAGATTTCATTAGCTGTCTATATTTGACATCTTTAGGAAAAAAAAATTCCTTTAGTAGCTTCATTTATTTACCAATTTTCTTCCCATCATCCCTACACACAACAAAGTTAATATTTTGTTTATCATCAACAACAAGTCTTGCGCCCACACACCAATTATCATATTTAAAATCAATATGGCCTTTATCTTCCATCAATTATTGAACCATCATATAGTGATTGTATAAACAATATGTAAAACTCTCGAATGGTTTATCCTCATCATCTTAATTATTATCGCTCTCTCCAAGGATTGATCCTTGTTCTGGTGTACAAATACATCCTACTTCTTCAGTTTCTCTGAGCTTCTTTAACCAAGTTCTAATCAATTGTCGCATCTTCTTCCTCGACTTTCTTGCATACAATTTCTTAAATGGCCATTGAATTGGTTTCCTCCTCGGTATCCATCCATAAATTTGGTCTCTTTATCTGTCTTGAAACCATTTCTTTATCCTATTAAACTTTTCTCTTATCTTGGCCATTTCCTTCTCCATTTCTTCTTTACTCCTTTTCTTGCCAATTATCTTAGCATTCTTCTTCTAGTTGTTACCTTCCTCTAAACCCTTCACATAACTATCAATAGTTGTCTTCATTTTTTCCTTCAGTGAACTCCCCTCATCCACTCGTGAGGTGCAACAATCCTTCTCCATATTTGTAACAAGTATGGTACTTTCCACCAGTACCAAGTTCTCCTTCTTGGTATCCTCTTCTTTCTTCTCTTCCTCTTGGATTTTCTACCCACACTCATTTTGAGACTACCTTTGGAGACTTATACCCAACTTTTGCTATTGGAAGTTGTCATATTTCTAGTACTTTCCAATAGAACCTTCTCTCAATCATTCTTGCTCCTTAGCTTTCAAATCTATTAGGCTTCTACTTATTCAATTTCTAACGCTCTCTTTTGAGAACCTGTGTTGTCCTCTCTCCTTCAACAATTTAGTTTCTTTGTTGCTTGGGTTTTGTCACAATTCCTCTTTTTCCTGAGAGCTCTTCCTAATCCCTCTTTCTGTTTCATAGCATTGTTGGTTGTTTGGATGATGTCAACTTCCTTTGTTGATGTATTCTTTAACGTGAAAACATATTCTCAATTCAGATTTATCATTAAAACATTAATTTTGGTTACAATCCATTTAAGAATTTTTCCTTCAAGAGTCTTTCGGATCCTCGTGTACTCTTATGTCCATATTCTTCCTCTTAAAGAACAACTCAATCTATTCTAAAAACTTCTATGCAATATTTGTCTGCAAACTTCTTTATAAAATTCCCACTTCACAAAATGTATTCTTCATCTTAAAAAACAATTTTTTCAAGATTTACACAATTTTCGCAAACCTCTTCAAAATAAAACTAAAAAATACCTATCTTTTTCAGAACTCTTTATCCACTAGTCTTCCTCTCGAGGTGTCTTGAGTACTACCTAGGTCTTTTATTCCTCTTCCAAAATTCGTCCTCTTTTAGTTCAGGGTTCATAGATTTTATAAGATCTGATACTAAGTGATGCAGGCCTAACCACTTATTAGTGATAAGCCCACTTAATTGTGCCCAGGGTCTATTTAATGAGGCTTATGCAGACTCGTAAATCCCATGGTGTGTTTGAATGCCCATTTCCAATAACTACCAACCCATTCATACATCAAACCCAAAGGTTTGGTTTATATCCAATCTTGTGCATTGTTCCAATTGAAGTTTCCAACTCATTCATACTGCCAGTGTGAAATGTCAGGTTCTCAAACCCAATTTCGAATCATGACTAAGGATTGAGGATTGGAGTTCTTATCAGATCCATGGACTCTTCTCAACAAGGGATCAAACCTTTTCCTTATTTTTCAATCCATAACCACCACAGCCAGAAAATTTGAAATAACCATCGGAGCTAAACACATATATATTATATCTAGGGATGACCCACTTTATTAACTTCCAACGCTTTTAACTTCCATGAAATATGACCAAATCTAATGATCAAGGCCCCACTCCTTTGGTTTTTGGCTTATACACATCATCCCGAGCCATTTTTTTCATGCACAATTATTTTATCTATAGGAACATGTCATCCTGGGCTTATGTTGCCCTAGTCTTTCTAACTATGCATGCAAAGGGAAACCTTCGGGAGAAAAAATTTGGGATTTTCCCATTAAATTTCAACCTCGACTCCTGTCAATTGATGATATTGGACCTCTATTTAAAGTGAACACGCTCTGACCTCCAGGCAAAGTCAATAATACTTGTGGGTCCCTTGTTAATCTCACTTTCCAATGAAAATGCTCTGCGTCATCCTAGCTCTTTACACCTCAGTTCGCCTCCACGTCAACTCAAATGTTCTCATAGATGCTCCTATTTTCGACCTTCTAGGATAGAATCTTCTAGCCCAACGCTGTCAAGTGTCAGATTTTCCTGACATAGCTCAAGTTTCGTCTCTCAGTGATGTTAATTGACAGACTCTCATCAACTTATAAAAAAAACTAAGTGTTGGTAGCCTACATTTGTACTTCAACTTTAGCTTTGTTAATTCTGTTTGACACACCTCTATCACTCATGCAGTCATAATACAAACTTAAGTACTCTATCTTTGGTTACAAAAATTAATACAAATTTTGGCATGACCTCGATCCTCTCTAGGATTTTGTTATGCTTACTCTAATCTCCTCGCTACGTGACTTTGATAACTTTGGATTGTTGATCCTCTATACTGATCAATAAGTACTTTCTTCCATTGTAAAGATACTCTCATCCTTGTCTGCATAAAACATTCTCCCTCCTGAGCTTAACTTTGCCTAATTTGCATCACACTTGTATATGACAATAAAATATAATTACACATTATCGCAATAAAACATAGGAACTCATTTACACATACTTCAAATACTCAAACAAAGTTTCCCCATTAATAAATATACACTCATATAGATATTTACAAAGACCTCTCATGGCCTAATTTACATTAATTCGACCCTTCTTGGTCTCTAAGCCTCATGACTCTCTCTCTTCTATCATGCTTCTCTATCACACACTTCCATTCTCTTTGGCTACATAATTATACAAGGGATCCTGAACTAAATTCTGGTTAAAATCCATAATTTTCTTAGCAGACTAACCACTATATCTCCTAGAGCTATTTTTCCCAAGAGATATAACTAACCCTATGATCTCTCTTACTCTCTCAAATATCATCGAGACTTCTCTATTTATAATATTCTTCACTTATATAAAATTTCTCATGAAAACATAGGAAAATACAATTAAGTAAGCAATTAGGGAACCAACTCCCTTGGTAAATGAAAGACCCCTATCTCTAGTCAAAATGTATTTTGACTTGGACATAAGATGATTTTTCATCAAGGAGCCTCAACCAGTTTCACAGATTGAATCCTAGCTAAGTGGAAAGTAGGTTTTATAACAAGATGACAAGGAATCATTGCAGGATGAGGAGGAGAGACTAGGACGAGTGGAGGAAACCATTCAGTCAGTGACTCCCAACACAGGGAGGAAGAGATCCAATTGGGACAAGAGGTTGGTTCAAGAGGCCTAGGACCGAGTTGAGACTCCCAACTCTATATTCAGATAGAGAAAGTAGCAACAAAGGTACACCAAATACATGGCTTTGATGACTGAGTTGTTGGACACAAAGCCTTCTTATTATGAGCAGGAAGTTTCTCAATAGGTTTGGTAGGATGTCATGGTGGAGGAATATTCCTCCATCATGAAGAATGATGTTTGGGGGATTGTGCCATGGCCTGAGGGAAAATCATTAGTAGGCTCATGCTAGGTGTACAAGGTGAAGCATGGAGCATATGGGAGTGTGGATAAGTACAAGGCCAAGTTTGTGGCCAAGTAATTCTCGTAGGTTGAGGTCATTGACTATGATGAGAAGTTTTCCCCAATGGTTTGTTATTCATCCATCAGGATGATGTTTTCACTTGTAGCTTAAATGGGGTGGAAGATCTAGCAAATGGATGTGAAGACAACATTCCTCAATGGGTTGGTTAAGTAAGAGATATATATGGAGTAGCCAAAGGGGTTTGAGACATTCATCAAAGACACTCATGTCTATTTGTTGATGAAAGCTCTTTATGGGCTAAAATAGGCACCGAGAGCATGGTACACTTTCTGTTGTTGTTGTTATAACACCCTCCAAAATTTCACTACATCCAGATTTTAGAGCCTACTTCATTGCCATATCAAGTGTCACCTTGGTCGTCATGTGTAGTTTTGTGTTGTTTCATATGTATTAAGTGTTATTGAATGTTCTCAAGTTTTTTTGCATTGACTAAAACATCTCTATATGCATTTCATGGTCATAACACCTTTGTTGTTGTAAAATGACACTTTCGGGTCGTAGTCGCACACACTTCAATGGTTATACTTGGGGAATGTGCATAAAGTGGAATTATGATGTATACTTATTGTTGATTAAGCTTGTCTAAGTTTTATAGATGAGTTAGTATGTGTCGCACATGGTTTTATGTCTAGAACTCATCTTTATCATCCCTTGACCAATCATCCAGAATTAGACAAATTTCGGTTGAAAAATGAGCTCACTAAGGCTACGAGTGCATGAGTGCACTCTGAAGCCTTGATGGGGAGACCCCTCATTGTTCGAAAGTGTGCCCTAAACCCTCCTTGAGAGTCAGTGCACTCCCAAAGCAAAAATCCCTTTCCTTGTTCTGAACTGCGCACTTCAAAACCAAGCCTTTCTTTGAGCGCACTCCTTTGACCAGAAGAAATGCACTCTCCTTAAGTGCATGAGTGAACCCCAAAGGCATTAATCTCTACCCTTCAACCTTCCATAATGCACCATGCACCCTCTTTGGTCTCTTGAGCGCATAAGTGCACTTCGAAGGTACAAAGCATCATCCTTCAACCTTCGGACTTGTGTCATGCACCCTCTTTGGTCTCTTGAGCTCATGAGCGCACTTCAAAGGCACGAAGCATCATCCTTCACCCTTCGAACTTGTGCCATGTGCCCTCATTGGTTTCCTTTGAGTGCACTCCTTTGACCCAAAGAGATGCACCCTCCTTGAGAGCACTCCTTCAACCCAAAGAGATGTGCCCTCCTTGAGAGCACTCCTTCGATCCCGAGAGATGCACCCTCCTTGAGAGCAATCCTTCAGCTCCAGGAGATGTGCCCTCTTTGTGAGAAATCCTTCGACCCAAAGGAATGCACCCTCTTTCTCTCCCTTGAGTGCATATCACACTTGGGAAGCCCGAAGCCTTCCCCTTCGTCCTTCGGACTTGCACTTTGCACCCTACCTTGGTTGTCCCCCTCTCTTGAGTGCATGAGCGCATGTCGAAACCAAAAATCCTTTCCCCTTCAACCCTTTAGCCTTTCAAAATGATACCATAAGCCTAGAATCCCCTATGACACTTTTGAGCTCACTGAAAAAGCATAAACATAAAATATACATAAAACATGGTAGATTAGGAGATTTTCAGGTTGATAGTTTCTTGTCATGGGTGATTTCAGAAATAGGTATTCCAGGGACCTCATGGAAAGAACACACAAGTAATATCAAGCAAAGAGGATAAAAAAAGGAAGCATGAAAATAACCAAGAGCACACTTGAGACTTGATGATTGAAGCACCCCAAAGGATCCAAGATTGAATACCCTTTGGAAGGTGAAAGTGCCACAATCAGAAGATAAACAAAGAGAAAAAATAGAGTGGCAACGTGTCACCATTGGAGAAAGTCCATCTGATCAGTCACTATTAGTCCCAGTCATCAAAGATAGTGACATGTCAAGTCTCATCATATGATGATGTGGAGGTTATGATATAGTGCTGTAATCATTGTAAAATACAAATAAGTGGTAGTCCAAGAGTCATATGTGGAACATGAAGAGTCACATAGTCATATGTGGACAAAGATTGTATAGAAGTCCAAAGGACACACTAGAAGTCCAAGAGTCATGGGGGTGATCCAAGAGTCATGGGGATATGAAATTTCATTCCTCTTGTTATAAAAGAAACCTCATAACTCAAGCAAAGGGCTTTTGGAGGCTTAAGATTTGGAGAGCTAGTCTTGGCTTCTCTACTTAGCATAGGAGAGAAAATATATTATTTGGAGAAGTGAGAAATGACTTAACATTCCATTATTGGAGCTAGTGTCTCATCATTGTAACTATGTACTTGGATATTTCACCTAATTGAAGCTCTATGAGCCAACTCATTTTCATGCATGTATCGCAAATGTTTTGGGACTATTCTTGGGATGTTTATGATATATGTTTTGTTCATATGTAGTGGAGGAATTGAACCATTTCAGTGGCTTCAGTACTCATCTTGTTGAATGTGCGTTGTATTCACTTTAACACTATTATGTGAACTATTTTTCTAACGGATCTTTTTATGTTCCCGTGTGTATATCTTAGGTTCTCTTTTGTCTCTCCCCTCATGAATGTATCCTTGTACACATTTCAATTGGTGTTTCACAATGTCAACTTACTTTCTTATTCAAGGTTTATGTATATAATCTCTTATATTATCCGTTGAAACTAAGACAAACCTTTGTGTTATGGCAGTTAGGCCAATACTCCAGATGGGGCTTCTAATCCAAATGGTGTGATGTCTAATTGCGACTTCACATTGGGGAGACCCCTATATTTGGTGGTATCTAGCACCGTCAACATTCTGACACTGGAAGGAGGGCCTAATGACAATTTGTTCCCATTGAGTTTGTGTTGAATCTCTTATCTTTAATGACCAATCCTCAAATCATACTCCTGGGGTGTTTCTCTAATTTACCCAGTGGTAAGGTTTTAATCCTCGATGAGCCTCTTTATAACTTGTCTCAATTGAAGTTTGATGGTGAGGTTGGAACATCCATAGCCGAACACATCTTTGATTTTCTTAAATTTTGTGAATATTACAAAATTGATAATGAAATTTTTACAAGTGTCGCTTTCTTCCTCACCCTTGAAGGTCGTGTTAATCAATGGTGTCATACCTTACCATTTTCTTCCATCCATTCTTTTGATCATTTCCTTAAGGATATTCATAAACCTTTTTATAGGTATGATTACCAAGATGTTTTGGAAAGAATCAATCAACTTAGAATGAATCCTAATGGATCAATTGAGGATTTTTCTAATTGATTACTTCACTTATGTTATGAGATTCCTAGAGAAAATTTGGATTGCGATTTCCTTAAAAGGAAGTTTGAAAGCTTGGTTATAATCTCTTTACACAGTGAATATAAACCCCTTGATTTTCCTGTTCTCCCAACTTTCAAAAATTGTGAGACACCTCTAATTCCAGAGGAGGAACCTTTTGTTCCTTGTCCTCCTCCTTTTCCAATACCAATTTGGGGGCCTTATAGTGATAATGTTGAAGTTGGGAAATCTAGAAATCAAATTCCTAATCCATCTTCTCAATCTTCTTCTTCTTTTCATGATTCAGATCTAATGGAGGAAACCTTAGAATGTTTCATGAAGCCTTTGGTGAAGGCTAATCCTTTCATTCCTCATGATGGTATTAACATCCATAACTCTAGTCTTGAATCTGATTTGGATTCCTTTCATCCTCTATCATCTCTTTCTCATAATCCCTTGCCCCTTGATTTGCTTGATCAACCTATTCTAAATTCAAACAATACTAGGTGTAAGGTAGTTACTCTTCACAGGTAGAGGAGTAGGAAGGTGAGGATTCTTTTAGTATTTTTTCTCTTTTTCAAAATCCTCTATGTCAAGATTATGTTCTTCCATCCTTGGTTGTTTCTGAATCTAAGAATCTTGGTGATAAATCAAATGAAATTGGTTTTCGTAATCAATCTAAAGTCTTTGTCTACCATCATTCTGAGGATGATGATTCTATGATGTATGCGATGATGAATGCCCAAGTGCACCACCTGATATTTTGGTTCCTCCAGAAGATTTTGATTTGACAAAATTAAATCTAGAATCCAATCCAGCCGAAGAAAATGTTCTTATCGAAACTTCCTCTTCATCCCATTATTCCTTGTGCTCTCTTGTTTGTGATGCATCTGCATGCAATGAAGATAATCCATTCTCTTCAAGTTCTTCATCAAATGAGCTCACTTTTCAATTGACACAAGGTAGTGAGGTTGTCCATGATGAAAGTGAAAATAATCAGATCATTGAGTATCCTTTCCATCATGTATCATCTCTTTCTTTGCATTAAGGCAACTCTTCAAATCAACTTTCTCATGAAATTTCTATAATTCATACATCTCTAGATTTGCGATCAGAAGAATCTTTCAACTTAAGTAATCTATTTGTCTAAAATGTAAATTCTGATCGAAATAGTGACGTAAATGGTAGCCATTTGGATAGTAGTGATCTAGTCGAAATCACTGGTGGTAGTCATCCATGCACCATGCATAATCTGATTCAATCTTCAAAATGTAATTCTATAATTCTTGAAAGTTCTAAGACTCATGAGGCAGTCATGGCACTTCAAATTTCGTTGATGGTTATGTCAAGTTCTCGCAACTCTGGTAAGGCCCCCGAACTAAATCAGATTTGGATATTCTCACAAAATTATTTCCTTTACATGGTTTCATTGGATGCAAATTCCTTCTTGAAAGATGTTCGTTATTTTGAATATAACTCTTTCAACTTTAACTATTTTGTTTTTGGTCATATTGAGAATTATGTTTCAATTGATCAATCCTCATGCAAGACTCTTATATATAACTTAGATTTGGAGTGTATACCTTTCATGGATGAGCGAAGTTGTGAAGTTGATCATTTTGAAGATTATAATTGGTTGAATTATTCATACTTGTCACATTCTTTTGAAAGTAATCAAATCCTTATCTTTCTTCTAAATATTCTAATGCTAATCATTTTTTTGGCACCCAATCTCCTCTTGAGTATTAATGAATGCTTGTTTTATTTTTTAAACCAAGTTCCTATTTTTGATCTGCTACATCTTAACTAGTTTCATGTGTTTTCCATATTGGAATTCCTTTTTAATGATTATGATGTCAGTCTTGGTTGTATCCGGTCACAAGTAGATGGTTTAACACATTCAACATATGAGGAAGATGATTCTTTCATTCAAGGAATTTATAATTTTTTTCAAACTGATTTTTCTTGGTTGTCTCGCCATTGAGAATATTATGTCCTAATCATCGCATATAAACATGGTTCTTGTTCTAACAACTGTCATCTAATCGATCATTTTCCCACTAGTGTACATAATGATGGTTGTTTTACATCAGCTGATATTTATGGTTTATCATCTCAATATTTAGATACTTGTCAAGCAGTTGAGGCACTTCAACCTCTGTTGATGGTTATGTCAGGTCCTCACTATCTTGACAAGCCTTATGAATTTGATTGGATATATTTTCCCTCACAATATTCTCATCCTAATTCCATGTCATTAATCAAGAAATTGTCTTTTCAGGGATTTCAGTTTTCTCACGAGGATGTTTTTGAATTTCATGTTCCAATCTGTAATCAGTTGGAGGCATCTTACTTAGCAAGCCCATTTGCTAGAAACAAGTTTTGATTTCTCTTAATGTTTTCCAAGCAAGACAATATAAGTGCAGGCTCTTTCACAAGCAATTGTAGAGGTTTGTATTATTTTTGTTCTTATAAAAAAGGTAAGGTTGCAAGCTGGGTAAATATAGGTAATATGCCACATCTTTCTTTCTTTAAGAAAAAAATTCTATTTTTTGATGCACATTATCATATATTGGTTTTCATTACTCGTATATTTGTGATTGTAGGTCAAGAGAAATTATCTTGGCCTCACTGGAAATATCATTACACTTAGTCATGACCTTCTAGTTGGTTAGGTTAAAAGTAAGCTTAGTTTCATTTAATTTCTTTTGCATTGCTCCACCTTCTTTCCTGTTCTCCATCTAGTCTCTACATCTTTTTTGTTTAATTGTGTGGCTTCAGTCTCCAATTACTTTGTCTCTTGTTTCTGCTTTTGGTTTTGTATGCATTTCCTTCGTGTTTTCTTAATAAGACCTTGTATGAAAAAATGCATGGCTCAAAAGGGACTTTGTCGTGGAATAAAAGAGAAGTGTGACAACCACAATCCCTAGATTTATGTTTGTTCTCCTTCTTTTTCCTAGGAAGATGCTATAGGTTGAGCTAAGTTTGAATGGAAAATATGATTCGTCCAATAAGAGAAACTTGAGGGAACCTATTAGATCAGTGCCTATGCTAGTATCTAAACTGCTCAAATTGGTGTCAATTTACTTGTGTGTTAACACTTGTCCAATATAGTAGAGAAGGGATAAGGGAAAAATATAAATCAAGCAAACCAATATCATAGGCCTTAAAATACTTATTTGAAGGGGTGAACCCCTATTCTCTCAATAAGTCAGGATCCCTCTTCCACCCATTTAAAATAATAAGTGTCGATGCACAGTTCTATTAAATAAATAAAGGGTGAAAGAAGAGAAATGCTTCCTGCATAGGGAGGTGAAGCAAGTGACTTCGCCAGGGTACTGTCTAGGCTCGCTGGCAGGGAAGCAACGTTTGTACTCTTGAAGTGACTCTATCGGGGTACTATCTAGGCCTACTAGCAGTGAAGCAACAACAGAGATAAAAAATTATACTATGAAAATCATAAATTTGTCATGCACATTACCCTTTCATGTATCGAAACAATTGTGATATATTGTATCTTTTGTATGTGTTTCGACCAAGTAGAGAAAAGTAAGATGTTATGTATAAAATTGGGTCAAAAGGAGGAACTTGGGGCAATAAATAATTCCTAAAGGTCTAACCCTTAACTAAAATCTATTCTCGGATAGAGAATTTGAAGTCTACCCAATGTGTTGCCAAGTGTTGTCGTTGTTACAACACCCTCCAAAATTTCACTACATCCGATTTTGGAGCCTACTTAATTACCATATCAAGTGTTGCCTTGGTCGTCAAGTGTCATTTTATGTTGTTTCATATGTCTTAAGTTTTTTTGAATATTCTCAAGTGTCGTTGTATTCAATAGAACATCTCTATATGCATTTCATGGTCATGACACCTTTGTTGTTGTAAATCGACACTTTCGGGTCACAGTCACACACACTTCACTGGTTATACTTGGGGAATGAAAATAAAGTGGAATTTTGATGTATATTCATTGTTGATCAAGATTTTATAAGTTTTCTTGATGATTTAGTATGTGTAGCACATGTTTTTATCTCTAGAACTCATCTTGATCACCCCTTGACCAATCATCCAGAATTAGACAAATTTCGGTTGCAAAACAAACTCATCAAGGCTAAGAGTGCATGAGCACACTCCAGAGCCTTGATGGGAAACCCTTAATTGTTCAAAAGTATGCCATGTGCTCTCCTTGAGAGTTGGGTGCACTCCCAAAGCATTAATCCCCTTGTTCAGAATTGCGCCCTTCAAAACCAAGCCTTCCTTTGAGCGCACTCCTTCAACCCGAGGAAATGTGCCCTCCTTGAGCACATGAGCGCAACTCAAAGGCCTTAAGCTCTGCCCTTCATCATTCCATGATGCGCCATGCACCCTCTTTGGTCTCTTGAGTGCATGAACACACTTCGAAGGCACAAAGCATCATCCTTTAGCCTTTGGACTTGTGCCATGCACCCTCTTTGGTCTCTTGAGTGCATGAGCGCACTTCAAATGCATGAAGCATCATCCTCCAACCTTCGAAATTGCACCATGTACCCTCATTGGTTTCCTTTGATTGCACTCCTTCGACCTGAAGAGATGCACCCTCCTTGAGAGCACTCCTTCGACCTGAATAGATGTGCCCTCTTTGAGAGAACTCCTTTGACCCGAAGAGATGCACCCTCTTTGAGAGCACTCCTTAAACCCAAAGGAATGCACCCTCTTTCTCTCCTTGAGAGCATATCACACTTGGGAAGCCCGAATCTTTCCCCTTTGTCCTTCAAACATGCAGTATGCACCTTGCCTCGACTGTCCCCCTCTCTTGAGCGCATGAGCACATGTTAGAGACACTAAGAATTTCCCCTTCATCCCTTTAGCCTTTCAAAGTGAGACCATGTGCCAAGAAGTCTATTTGACCCTTTTAAGCGCATTAAAAAGGCATAAATATAAAATACGCATAAAACATGGTAGATTAGGATATTTTTAGGCTGATAGTTTCTCGTCATGGGTGATTGTAGAAACAAGTTTTCCATGGACCTCATGGAAAGCACGCATGTGTTTCGGGAATAATTAGTATTTCTAAGAAATGCTAACCCTCTAGGTTTGGTAGCTAACCTAGAAAAAACAGTTAAAAAAATTCACTATTTTTCCTATGAACGACAGATAAGAGAATGATTATAAGGAGCCAACCTGCAACTTCCACTTGATTCCTCACTTGATCCCTCTCTCCTTTGATTGATCTCGCTGCTCCTCCCCATACTTAACATGCTTGGAGAGTACCTATACAATTACAGAAACAAAGACCCGTCAAAGCATAATGATCCATAATTCATAAATAACATAGAATTATGATAAACATATGAATGCATTGATAGATTACACAAACATAGGGGAAAAATATTTAAAAGCTTTATTGATAGAAAGAAGGATTACAACCCATGAGTTCAATCCAGTGCCATCCTTCCAGCTTCAAACCTTATTCACCTCATGAACAACAATAAATTCCAACATTACGACAATACTTAGCCTCAATACTAAAACCATCAACACCTCCTTACAAGTCAGAACTATTCAGCCTCTAGATATCTTGGATGAGTGATCTATTTATACATGAGTGAAAGAGGTTGGATCATCAATGATGATGATGAATGCCTTTCCATTTTTAGAAATTGGTTCCATGAAAGAGGGAGATAGGAGGTTGATGTTTCCTAATTCCTTTTGTCATCTTGGGCGAACTTAGAGGGGCAGGTGGCACTTGAGAAGCTTCTATAGGTTTCCCATGGATGGGGAATCTTCAAACCTTCCCAGAACTTTTCCCAAGTTCGATCATCGCAGGCTAAAGAAGGCCTAAGTGCGATGCATAACACTTAGTCAATGTGGCACCTGCAATGCATTGCAGCCTAATGAAGGGCTTCCTGCAATGATCTCTTTAGAGACACGTTTTGGATGAATTTTGTGATGGAACTTCTTTGGGAGTGAGGCATTTAGATGATTAAGTTCTTTATGGCATGAAACAACTATATTAGGGGTTGATGAACCTTAATAACATCGACATTTAAGTTGGGGTTTGATGTGCCCAAATAAATCTGTAACAGTTGCCCCCTAAAGCATGAGGTTGTAAATATCTATGTCGGGTGAAATGCTTTATCATGAGGATCGAAAGTTTCGAAACGGAAGGTGACCTACATCAATTACAATACAATACATCACGATAATCTGATTTTTCTCATGAACTAGTTGAGGGAGGCATTCCCATGCTCAGCTTATAAACTTTCATTACATGTACATAAATCAGATAATCACCTACAGATATAGACTTATGGTTCTGCAGATATAGATTTGTGATCCATGATTAGGATGACCATCTGTGTAAATCCTTTGTACATTTGATTTGGTACTCCTGAATATATCACAGCCCGGATGGATGAAACTAGATCCAGGGTCTTCAATCTCGTTCAATCTTCACTTAATGTACAAGTCTAACCATGTGAATAGATGTTTTGAGGTCGAACATGGAGAGACATCACCTGATTACCAGCCAATGATGTAAGTTGTTAACAGATGCGAGAGGGATCACCGATAATAAAGATGATCCTCAAGGTACTACAGTACATTTTGCATGGTGTGAATAAATGATTTGATGTCGAACACCATGCAAAATCTTTCGGTCAAAGGCCATTGATGTCAACCTGTCGCTGGAAGCGAGAAACTTGCCATTGATGTATGCAAGCTTCAAAGCACTGAAAGGGTGTTTCTAAGTCAACTTCTTGGATGATGAGCTGATGTCAATAAGAAGTGACTCATCGTAGGAGGGCCTTAATGTATCCCACATCTACGACATGAAACAAAGTAAATGCGTTTTGGAGATGAGAATCGATTGACGACACAAAGTTCAGGAATGGCGATCATGAAAATGAAGGTTTATAGTATTGCAACAGATAAAGCTTTAACTAGATGACTTCTCTTGAACATATCAGCGACACTGAGATGAATTGGTAGCGTTGACCCAAAACAAAAATGATGGATGGTGTGATAGACCAACGGTATGATAACCATCAAATGCAATGACCCAACCCAACTTAGTCACAGAGATGAAGTGAAAGTGTCATGTTCAAGAGCGACTTGCTACCATAAGTTTTCAAGACTTTTCCCATTTTCCCGAGTCATTTCTGACCAATACCTATTTATTTTTATCAAGCTTGAGGAGGATAACATATGCTTGTTCTATAATTCACCCTTTGGGAAAACCCATCGCTATTTGATGTTTTAACGAGTCTGGTGACGGTGAAACTCGGTCTTGTCTAGATGGACAAGTTTGTCGCTATTATGATATTTTAATGAGTTCACATTTAGAGAGTCTGAAAGGGGCTAAAAGGAAACTCCACAAGTTGTTTTTCATAAATTTGTCTCTCAAGCCCGAAAAAGCATAAAACAATACAAGAGAGAACCTATTGATCATGTTTGACCAACGAGTACCTTTTTCGTAGTTAATCTGTCTCAGCCCGAAGAAGGGGCAAAACTATACTGAGTAGATATCGATTCTAATCCATTAACGAGCTAGAAACGACAAGCGCTCGGTAAACTTTTCATGTTTAGAGAGTCTGAAAAGAGCTTAAAGAGGACTCCATTTTGAGAAACGAGTGGTGTCTAGGGTAGCAATTGGTTCCGGTGATGTTGGAACTTCTCAAAACATGTTTATTTATGTGAAGAGGCTGGCTAATAAGACCACTCACTGCAATTGTTCCTCAAAAAGGTAAAACAATCAAGTGAAAGCGTATGATCGGCCAAAGGGATGGTGGTGATGGAATGAAAACAACCAAGGCTCATCTAGCGAAATGGCTGATAGAATGGCAATCACAAGGGTTAAAATGGAAATGGGTTCTCTTTTACACAAGCTTGAACCATAGGGAACTATTCTTGGGTTCAGTTTCATGTTTGCACAAGCTTGAAATGAAAAACTATGCTTGGATTCAGTTTCATTTTTACACAAGCTTAAAACGAAAAACTATGCATGGAACTAGTTTCATTTTTACACAAGCTTGAAACGAGAAAAACTTTGCTTGAAATTGGTTTACATGCCCCCAACATGATGAAAGGGAGAGTCTCCTATAACCAGATAGAATTCGCTGTGGTGAAGCAGGGCAGTTATCCAACAACTTTTTGGCTTCGTCCAGATAGACAAAGGTGAATGGGGTGATTCCCTTCACATAACCTATAGGGAAACTTATATTTACCACTAGGTGCATGCCCCCCAAGCTTCATTACATTACATTAAAAAAAAATTGCTTGAAATTGGATGGAATGAAGGTTCTTTTTTGAGATCAAGTGAAAGACTCGACTGGGATTTGACGAGATCTAATCAAAGAATCGACTTGGAACTTGCTCCAGGGGACCTTGTTTCATTTTTTTAATGAGCTTGACATAAGACAAGGAACTATGCTCATATTCCTTGGTTTTGTTTTTTAATGAGGTTGACACAAGACCAGGAACTATCCTCATACTCCTTGTTTCATTTTTTAATGAGGTTGACACAAGACCAGGAACTATCCTCATTTCCTTGGTTTCATTTTTTAACGAGGTTGACACAAGACAAGGAACTATCCTTGTATTCCTTGGTTTTATTTTTTAATGAGGTTGACACAAGACCAGGAACTATCCTCATACTCCTTGTTTCATTTTTTAATGAGGTTGACACAAGCTCAGGAACTCTCCTCATACTCCTTGTTTCATTTTTTAACGAGGTTGACACAAGACCAGGAACTATCCTCATACTCCTTGTTTCATTTTTTAATGAGGTTGACACAACACCAGGAACTATCCTCATACTCCTTGTTTCATTTTTTACCGAGGTTGACCCAAGACCAAGAACTATCCTCATGGACCTGTTTCATTTTTTTAACGAGGTTGACATTGTTAGTTTCAGTCTTTGCAGCCTTCCTCCAGTGATCAAACATGCTCTTACAAAGTGATTTTAAGGTGTCAAGCTCAAATTTTGTCATTTCAGTGAGTCTTCAAGCAAAATTTGGTCACTAGGTATTAGGTCTAGGGTTTTCTTTTACTCCTGTCAAAGTTGTCCAAATGTTGGTCCATGTCACTATTCAGCTGAGTGTACCATCATTCAGATGGTTTCATCATCATGTTAGGTTCCAATGGGTCATTTTACACCTTGTTCATGCTTCAGTTGTGCCTAGGTAAGGTTCATTTTCCTCCCTTAGGGTTTTGAAGGTAGTTTCTCTTGGATGGTCAAATCATCAGCAAAAATTGTATCCTGATGTTCATACACCTTCCCCTATCCTTAATTTATCTTATTAAACACTTCCCATCACTGATATCCCTCAAATTCCTCATTTTCGCACAAACCCTAGTTTCTTGCTACGACTTGACAATTTTCTAGGCTAGGCCTGTGTTTTTCACTTTTGGACCCCTTCCCCTCACTCAATATTTGAAATTCCACTTTCCCCTACTTCATAACATCCCTCCCTACTTCCAAAAATTTTCTCAAGAAATTAGAAGCCCCTTATCCCGTTCATTTCACTTCATTTCGACAAATCCCCTGTTCCACACATCAGGATAGGTTTTACTCCAAGGATGTTTTTAAGCAAGAAAAGATGAATATGGGAAAATTGAGAGAGGATTTTGTCCACAATAGGCCAAGGAAGAAAAAAATCCTTCACTTTTTACAGAGGTGTCATGGTTTTAGAGAAATGTCAAAAATACAGTTGCCTCAAGAGAATTGATGCACCTCTGAAGTGACCTTGGGAAAATCACGTTTTCTCCTAGCTTGGTTGGCCAAATGACTTGCTTGATGAGTCAAATGATAACTAGACACAAATATATTTCCAATGAGCTATCATGAGCTCAATTTGGAGTTGAGGAAGACCTTCAAACGTTGACTACAACAGCACTCTGCCTTGAGGCAGCCTCATTTTTCACATTTTAACCAGTCTTGGGAGATTTGACTTTTGATAGGGAAAATGAACTCCAAATTGAAAAATTCAAGTTGAGTTGGAAAGTAGACTCAATAATATTTCCAACGAGCTATCTTGCACCCAATTTGGACACCATGAATGCCTCCAAAAGTCTCCTGCAAAAAGGCGCTATGCATTGAGATGGCGCGGCGCATTGGGCAGCCCTCTGCAGTGTAAAAAATGAACTGGCGCGATGCATTGAGATGACGTGGCGCATTGGGATAAAAAGCGTGAAATCCATCCAAATATTCCTCCAAAGACTCTAAAATTACTAAATTCTTCATTTCCCAAGTAATTTAACATCCCTCCATGACCAATGAATGAATTTCTCTTGGTGCTTATGGTGATTTAATGGATAAAAATTAAAACCCTACCTCCTTGCATTTTTTGTCAAAAAATAATTACATAGGGTTTGTGAGTTGTATTTCTTGCTGCTAAATCCACTCCTAGCCATTCCTCACTCCCTCACTCCTTCATTCCCTCAATCATTTTCTCCTCTCTTTACATTCTCATCTACCCATTCCACATTTCCCATATCCCTAACCAACTAACCCTAATTCCCTAATCCCACTATCCCAAACCCTAGTCAAATATCCCCTAAACCCTTTCATTCCCTAAAACCCTACAAATACCGTCAAGTCCTCCCCTCATCAATCCCACTCATCCATGGAGCTCAAAAACATGAAGGCAAAACTGGCAAGCTGCTAAAAGGAGGAAAATCAAATTGATCACACTTGAGCAAGAAATTCAATCTGATCGTGAACATGGCTTGAGAGAAAAAACATGCACCCAGAAAGGATGCTAGAGAAGGCCAAAAATGAGAAAAATATGTTGAGGAACATAGCACACCACTACTTGGCGAGAAACAAGGTGTGCAAGGCAAGAATCAGGGACTTGAAGGCCAAGTTGAAGAAGGCATCAAGGAGGCGAAAGGAGCAAGATAGACTTCAGATATTGGCTGAGGCTTCCTTGGCCCAACACAGCACTTAATGGAGGACACTCAGCCCAAATTTCAAAAAATTTGGGACACTTTGTGCAATTTTGGAATTTTTGCCTTAAAAAACAAGGTTTTTCTACCCAATGTGTCTCGCCACCTGGCGCTCGCTTTTGATAGGGACCTCCTTTTGAGGAAAAATCAACATATTTGGATTTTTCATGAAAAAATATGCATGCTCACAAATGGCCAAGAAATTTTGACAGGTTTTGAGCTTCCAAAAAGGTCAAAAACACCTCAAAAATGACCTTTCTGCCCCTTTTTTGACACACAGGAAGCAGTCTTGGGAGAACTTAGTTTTGGAGGGGAAAATGGAGGAAAAATTTTAAAATTCCACTTGTGCTGGAAATTATACAGGTAGAAATTTCCAACAAACCCACTTGGAGCAAATTTGGACACTAGAGAAATCAGCGCAGTGCATTGGAGAAATTTTTCTCATTTTTGGTCAAAAACTCTGTTTTTCGCCTAGTTTTTTCACAGTTTGACTTTTTTCCTTCTAATTGTCAAAATCATAATGTAATTTAATGTGGAATGATGTATTTTGATGTAATTATGCTAAATTTTCACTCATAGAGGTAGATTCATCCATCAAAAGGTAGTTTGCAACTGAATGAATCAGTTTCCTACTTTTTAGAGGCAAGCTGTTCCACTGCCTACTTTTTAGTTCTCAGTTTAGATTTTGTTGGAACAACTCCTAATATTATGAGCTCGACCCCTAGAGGCTAGGATGAGTTTTTGGTTGCCTATATCTTGTAATTTTTCAATCATTAGCATGGTTGGAATTTTGGGAAAGCTTGGAGCTTATTATATACACATTTCAGCAGTTTGGCTAAGGAATAGACCAGTGGTTTGCAACACTTTATGGGATTCATGTGGCATCTTGCTTTGGTATTGTGTTTTCTTCTATAATTTTAAGTCTACATGTGTTTTATGTATGCCATATCTCTCTTTATTTCATCTTAACTAAATCAAACAAGGATAAAGGTAGAATACATTGAAAGTGCAGTGCTCTACATAGGGTTTAATTAGTTACCTATGTTTTCAGCTGTTTGAAAAGGATCCCTGAGTTTTTCATGCCCTTTTCAACTCCTCATCTATCTAAAACCTCTCCATATCACTTAATTTGAAGTACCAAATCACTTGCCTACCTTGCCCCATAGAGATCTCTGCAAAACTGAGCCTCATTCCCTGGACCCAAATCTGCCTTTCACATTTGAGCCAACAAAACATCATCAAATTCAATCAAACACCTCTGTACACATACCTAGCCTAAAATCAGTCATTACATCAGTCATCTCAAGCTTTATTGGCCATCTTTTCTGAGATTGACAAGGAGAGATCCCTCTCCCGACCTGGTAGGGCTAGCTACCAGGTTAAGCGTGGTTTGATGTTACCCTAGATCCTGCCTTTCTCAGCCTGAGGTAGATTTAGGCCCTAACATACACAAGACAACTAACCATCCTCAAACCTCGATCACAACTCATAAGAGGTCATGAAGGAGAGATCTTGTTCCAATGCCCCTAGTACATGATGTGCAACATCACTGAATTGATCGCCAGTTGATGTAGGTATGGAACAGGTTGCAACATAATTAACCCGTGGCGGGGATGATACCATTGGTATAAATGGACCATTTAGGGAATATGGTTGACTAGATGCCATATTTGGACCGAGAAATGAAAGATGGTTAACGGTGACAATTTTGCCTTCATGCGGGAAACAAATCACTTGAAAGAGTGTTGAAACAATAGCTCCCATGTCATAAACATAGTCACGCCCAAGAAGTAAATTGTAATCTAGAGGGCCTGGGACTACCATCACATTCAGATAAATGATTTTTCCTCCCAAAGTGATAGGTAACTGTGGAAGGATCCCTAATGGTTTACTGGTTCCTCTGTTAAAACCTAACAGATTTTGTGTAACAGGCACAAGCAGTGGCGAACCAAGCGCTTGCCAAGCAGTTGAGGAAAGGATACTCACTGATGCACCTTCATCTATAATAGTGCCAGATACAATCATATTACAAACTTGTACTATGATCTGGAAAGGCACATAAGAAGGAAGGCAGAATCCTGTCAGTCGATTCCAATCAAAGGAAGTGACTAGACTACTTGGAGGGGGTACCATAGAAACGAGAGAATTAACCCCTTGAGTTACGAGAAGTGGAGGATTTTCCTCCTGTCTTGATGGAACAGGTGGATTGAACCCAAGCTCATTTGAATCTGAAGAAACAAAAAGAACCTGAGTGGTATGGTGTTCACTCTTTTCGAAAAAGGTATGACTTACTGAAGGTGAAATCGGGTCAACTGTTACCTCGACCTGTTGATTTTGGTCGGGTATAGACTCATAGGATTCACTTTCAGAGAGAGTGGGTTTGACTGACATTTGATTTGAGTCAGTCAATTCATCAACTAGTGAAGGATTTAGGGAAAGTTTCCTGTAACCAAATGGAAATCGTTGTGGTGAAGCAGGACGATTATCTAACACTCTTTTGGTTTCGTCCAGATAGGGACAAAGGTGAATGGGATGATTACCTTCACGTAACCTACATGGAAACTTAACTTTTCCTTCTTTCCATGATCTTTACTACCACTAGTTGATGGTGTGTCACCAACGTGATCTCTAGAAGTTGATGACACAGGATGATGCGAACGGGAAGACCATTCTTCTAAGATCTGGGGAATATCAGGACAATTTTGAAGAAGATGGTCTCCCGCACAAAGTTTGCATGGATATCGAACTTTGTGAGGCTTGATGGATGGTTTCTCATCAAATGTTGCATTCAAAGCAATGGTTTCTTGGTTGCCCCTTTGCTAAATTTACTTCTTTTTCTTCTTCTTCCCTTTCTTCTTCTTCTTAGCCACCTAGTTACTAGTACCAATACTTCCACCAGGCGAAGAGGAAGAAGGGGAGGAAGAAACGACCAAGGAAGAAGGCAAAGGGTCAACCTTAGGATCAACTTGAGGTTGATTTTGTCCAGTTGGAGGTGTACTTGATTGTGGAGAAATCACGACATTTTGAACCAAGGAGGTTGAAAACAACCATACTGGCAAGCCAATGGTAAATCCCGAAAGGGACAATGTAGCCATATAAGGAGCACCAATATTTCTGAAAGGAGGAAAAGGACTAGGATTCCCATCAAAAGGAATTCCTTGATCGATGGACTCCGGATTTGTTGCCATATGTTTCAACCTAAGATCAACTAAGGAGTGAGCATGGAAGATTTTATCCACGGTCAATTAATTTTTACGACACCGGAACACAACTTTGCTTTTTCATTTTTAAAGAGTCGAGAAAAAACAAAAGATGACTCTAGTCGCTTTCGATGTTTAATGAGCCTAAAAGGACAAGTGCTCAGATGATCCTTTTACTTTTAAAGAGTCGAAAAGGAATGAAAGTGACTACTCTGGAGATTCTAGACAAGAGGGTTTACCAGACAAATCGCAAAACTGCAATATACACCTTGGTGATAAATGAAAGAAAAATTTCCAAGGACTTTACGTACGACAATCAATCTTCCCGAATGTTGTGTTCAGTGCATTGCGATCGGTAAGGCGGCAGACTCAGCTTCCTAGGGATAAAGGATTTGAACCTATTGGGGTCTCCCACTATATACTCGACGGTATAGGGAGCACAAGTCCTTACTAGTACTTATCGAATCAGAGAGGAGAAATCACCCAACCTTAGTGAAAACGACAACCACTAGGTTTTAAGACGTCAGAACGTCTCTAGCCTAGACCTGTAGATGTTTTCGTTAGGTTCCAATGCGTTATTAGATTAATTCAGTTAAATTTTAAGCTGATATTCATTAGAATTTGCCTTTAAAGGTTCACCACGAGATGTTTTCCAAAATTCCTAAAAATGCAACTAGAATGAGAAGCACTCTTTCCATTTATTTCAACAATGAAAATCCTAGCTATGAGGGATAGAGCATACAAGTACTTTTTGAACAAGCAACAAAGAGCACAAACTAGATGCAATTCCCTAAACCATCCCTTTCAAGCATTCACAAACTAAGACTCTAAAATGCAAATGCATGTATTTGTTTTCAGTTTCTCTTAATGTGAATGATGCAATAAGAAAAACTAATGCACAAATGATTCAGAACTCTTTTCATACAAAAATGATGATTGCAACAATTTCTTTCAAAGAGAGAGGAAGACTTATACGACACTTTCAATTTTGAAGAAATGAAGCTTTTCGACATTTTGAATGAAAATCAAATCAATAGATTGATCAATTATCTATGAAGGAGGGCTTTACGACACTTCACTTTTCGACGAAAATGACGACTTTACAACACTTTTCAATTCGACACGACAATCAATCAAAACTACTTTTCGACAATAGATTGCAAATGATAAAACAAATACACAAAAAACATTCAACAATCCAGTCTATGTGAGGCCAAACTAAGGAGATGGGAGGCTAATTTCATAAATGAGACATCATTTATATCCACCAAGCAATCCAAAAAATAATGAAAATTGACAAAAACTTCAGCTCCTAGATGGGAAACTGATCTTCAAGAGATCATCGTAGGCTGTAGTTAGAGACAGTGCGATGCATAGCACTGTGTCCATGCGGGAAGTGCAATGCATAGCAGGTCTCAGTTAAGGACAGTGCAATGATTACAGTGAGTGATTTTGAAGGTGTTTTTGGCTCAAATTCGATTCAATTTTCAGTGGATTAAACTTGACTTGAATAAACAAAAGCAAGTAAAGTGTATTGGAATGTTCTAAGAGGCTACTAAACTACCAAAAAGGGAAAACGCTCCCCGGTGGAGTTTCTAATTTGTTTCGGGAATAATTAGTATTTCTAAGAAATGCTAAGCCTCTAGGTTTGGTAGCTAACCTAGAAACAACAGTTAAAACAATTCACTATTTTTCCTATGAATGACAGATAAGAGAAAGATTATAAGGAGCCAACCTGCAACTTCCGCTTGATTCCTCGCTTGATCCCTCTCTCCTTTGATTGATCTCGCTGCTCCTCTCCGTACTTAACACGCTTGGAGAGTACTTGTACAATTACAGAAACAAAGACCCGTCAAAGAATAATGATCCATAATTCATAAATAACATAGAATCGAAAGTATGATAAACATATGAATGCATTGACAGATTACAAAAACATAGGGGAAAAATATTGAAAAGCTTTATTGATAGAAAGAAGGATTACAACCCATGAGTTCGATCCAGCGCCATCCTTCCAGCTTCAAACCTTCTTCACCTCATGAACAGCAAGAAATTCCAACATTACCACAATACTTAGCCTCAATACTAAAACCATCAGCACCTCCTTACAACTCAGAACTATTCAGCCTCTAGATCTCTTGGATGAGTGATCTATTTATACATGAGTGAAGGAGGTTGGATCATCAATGATGATGATGAATGCCTTTCCATTTTTAGAAATTGGTTCCATGAAAGAGGGAGATAGGAGGTTGATGTTTCCTAATTCCTTTTGTCATCCTTGGGTGAACTTAGAGGGGCAGGTGGCACTTGAGAAGCTTCTAGAGGTTTCCCATGGATGGGGAATCTTCAAACCTTCTCGGAACTTTGCCCAAGTTCGATCATCACAAGCTAAAGAAGGCCTAAGTGCGATGCATAGCACTTAGTCAATGTGGCACCTGCAATGCATTGTAGCCTAATGAAGGGCTTCTTGCAATGATCTCTTTATAGACACTTTTTGGATGAATTTTGTGATGGAACTTCTTTGGGAGTGAGGCATTCAGATGATTAAGTTCTTTAGGGCATGAAACAACTATATTTTGGGTTGATGAACCTTAATAACATCAACATTTAAGTTGGGGTTTGATGTGCCCAAATAAATCTGTAACAACATGAGGATATCAGGAAAAGAGGATAAACAAAGGAAGCATGAAAATAACCAAGAACACACTTGAAGCACCCCAAAGAATCCAATATTGAGGACCCTTTGGAGGGTGAAAGTGCCATGATCAGAAGATAAACAAAGAGAAAAATAGAGTGGAAGCCATGTCATCATTGGAGAAAGTCCATTTCATTAGTCACTATCAATCCCAGTCATCAGCGATAGTGACATTTAAGTCTCATCATATGATGATGTGGAGGTTATGATGTAGTATTTTAATCATTGTAAAAGACAAATAAGTGGAAGTCCAAGAGTCATATGTGGAACATGAAGAGTCACATAGTCATATATGGACAAATATTGTATAGAATTCCAAAAGTCATTTAGAAGCTCAAAGATTGTTTAGAAGTCCAAAGGACACACTAGAAGTCCAAGAGTCATGGGGGTAATCCAAGGTTCATTAGGATACGAATGGTCATTCCTCTTGTTATAAAAGAAACCTCACAACTCAAGCAAAGGGATTTGGGAGGATTAAGCTTTGGAGAGCTATTCTCTACTTAGCATAAGAGAGAAAATATATTATTTGGAGAAGCGAGAAGTGACTTAATGTTCCACTATTGGAGCTAGTGTCTCATCATTGTAACTTAGTACTTGGATATTTCACCTAATTGAAGCTCTATGAGCCGACGCATTTTCATGCATCTATCACAAATGTTTGAGGAATATTCTTGGGATGTTTACCGTATACATTGTGTTCATATGTACTAGAGGAATCGAACTATTTCAGTGACTTCAATACTGATATTGTTGAATGTGTGTTGTATTTGCTTTAATATCGTTATTTATTTTTCTAATGAGTCTTTTTATGCTCCCGTGTATCTCTCTTAGGTTAGTACTATTACTTTCCTTCAAGAGGCTCACTTTTGTCTCTCCCCTCGTGAAAGTCTCCTTTTACACATTGCAATCAGCGTTTCACAATCTCAACTTACTTGCTTATTCAATGTTTATGTATATAATATCTTATGTTATCTGTTAAACCAAGACGAACCTTTGTGTTATAGCAGTCGTGTCGATACTTCGGATGGGGATCCTGCTCCAAACAATGTGAGGTCTAATTGGGACTTCGCATCTGGGAGAACCACTATATGTTGGCGGTATCCAGCATCATCAACACTTTCAATGATAGCTACCTTCAGGGATTGGGCTTCACTAAGAGTGTTGCAGATGCCAACCGATACTACATCACATTTGGAGGGATTCCACTCATTGTAGTGCTCTATGTTGACAATCTTATCTTGACTAGAGCTAACAACTTGATTCAGGATTGTAAGAAAGATCTTGCAAGATATTTTTATATGAAGGACACAGGGATTATGCATTATATCCTTGGGCTAGAGGTATGGTAGGGTGATGGGGAAATATTATTGGGGTGGGGTAAGTACACTAAAAATATCCTCAAGAGGTTTCATATGCAAGATTACAAACCCATGAGCACACCTCTAGTTGCAAATTAGAGGAAGGTGGATGCTAGCAGAGAAGAGCGAGTTGATGCTACATTGTACGGGTAACTCATCGGTTCGTTGATATACTTAGTAAACACACAACCTGTTATCACTCATAATTTTCTCTAGAAGTTATCAGAAGAAAGAAAATGATCGAGGTAACCACAAACCAACTTTTAAGCATAGGCTCTAACCAACCTATGGCTCAGAGAGGGCTCTCTCTATATGATTTATCTTTGTTTGCTGGGTTTTCAGGCTAGTTATGAATATTTAGGGGGGTTTTTGATTTGTATTGAATATTGGATGGTGGGATCCTTAAAGCAGATGGATAGAATGATGTCTCTAGACCATTGGGCTATGGAGTCAACAAAATGGTAGCAGAATTGGATTAACTCACTAAGGGAATGTTCAAAGGGCAAGATAGCAGAGTAGAGTGCAGGTCTTTGGGCCAGAGGGGTGAAATGGTTTAAATCGGGGTGAGAGAGCAATCAAGAATTCTCAGACCGGGACTTAAACAAGGAACAGAGGGTAATCGGAAACAAAGGGAAATTAAGAATCCTTTGCTATATATTATAAAGAGACAACCTAAACTAAGGAGCAATTAAGAATTACTTAACTTAGATATCAGTAGAAAACATTTATATGCCTAACTGTTAAAATAGAGTGTAATTAAACAAATTCTAAGATAATACTCCAGTTATATCATTCAGATTCAGATATACATTGTGGAAAAAATTTAAGAAAGATAACAAAAACGTGATAAAATACTTGTCTGCATTTCGCTCAACACATGAATCCTGTGAAATATTTTGTCTTTATTCATCAATCCAGCTTGCTGGTCCAGTCAGTGATACAATAGCTTTACAGTCTTTTGATCAAGAGGTCTATAGAAATGTCTAAGAATCCACCCGACATACTTCGAATTGTGAAGTATTTATACAAAAATTATTACAAAATATCTCAAACTGACTTGGGATTTAATATAGGAAATACAAATATCTTCTTGCAAGAACATAGAGACAACTATTGAACTGCTTTCATGCTGTTCCTTTTATTGTGGTGCTGTTGGCCTTTATAGTTTGGTTTGTAGCCCTTTATGCTCTTTGTTGTTTGAACTTTCATGTTGGAGGCTTTAGTTACTTTTGGATTTCATCTGATACACTTTGGCACTGATACTCTTTAACCATGCTGACTTGCCTTTACCTTTTAGCCTGCTGACTGTACATTAACCTTTTTACTACATTTTACTATATTAAATTAGTTAATTTTTCTCATAATTCAGCATCAGGTAACTTGATTTTCAACATCCTTCTATATATCTCATTTGCCTCGGTATACTTAGCAAAAGTAGGCCTAGTGATGAATAGGTGTTTCACCTCATGCTGGAGGAAAAACAAGTTTTCAAATGTCTTGTAAAGAACTTTGCTTGTTGGCAATGCCTTTTTTGATGATGTACTGGCATGTTCTTTAGCTAGCTCTCTGATTTTGTTGTCATAATCTTGTTGTGTCATGAGCTTTTCATTTATGACCGAGGGACTGGGTAACCCTTTCTCTCTCAAAATTTGAAACTTGGCCATAAATCTATCAACTACTAGCTGCATATTTTGACACTTGTCCTCCAAGTTTAACATTAAGTTTCTCTTGGAAAGGACCTTTCTTACCTCCAAAATTGTTTCTGTCCTGTCCTCTATATCCAATTCTTGAAGTTCATACTTGTTTTCACTGTTGCGAAAGTGGATAAGTCTGGTTGCATCTTTAGGCATGTCTTCTAGTTCTTCCTTGACTTTTTGGATAGTTTCTGTAGCTATCTTTATCAGGTCTATCTATTCAAAAATCACTTGAATGGATGGCCAAATATCATTGGCAAAGTCAATGATAATGGCCCATAATAGTTCCTTGGCTTGCCCAAGGGGTTCCTTTAGTGTTAGATCTTTCTCCATGGCCTTTAATATTTCATTCATTCTGGCAGCTTTCTGCACTTCTTCCTTATGCATGATCTTGGCGAGCTTGCAATCTGTTTCCAAGCTTGTCACCTTTTCTTTCAGTTTCTTCATTTCTGTAGCCTGAATAGACATTTCTTCCATGGCTCTGACCAACTCTGTTGCTTTTAATATTGATGCACCTGTTGCTGATGTAGACTCTGTTGAAACTGGTTGTGTTGTAGGCATGGGAGCTGTGGGAGCCAACGAGCCTACCAGCGTTAAAGGGATTGTTGTTGAGACCGTTGGGATGACATTTGTCGATGTAGTGGCAATATCACTTTGCTTCAATTGAATTAAAGTGTCTATTTCTTTCTCTGTCTCCTTTAAGTGATCATTAAGTTTTAGGACCAAGTCCATCAACTCTTCATGTATGGTTTAGGTCTCTAATACCTCCTATGTTTGGGGATGTTGTAGCTGAGGTATCTTCAATTGTTTTTTCAGTGCAACAATGTCATCATTTTTCTTCTTTATCAGCTGTTCAGTGGCTTTGATATCTTTGGGATCATGTCCCAATTCAATCACTAAGTCTTCCAAAGACTTGATTCTAGTATCCTTGGCCTGTGAGGAGGCCTTCTATAATTGATATTGAGCTGAGATATTTCTCAATGAATTCTGTAGTTGATGGGCAGTTATGGCTTTACCTATGAGGGTGGAGTATATCATCTCTCCAACTTGTTTTTGCAATTCAATTTGGTCAATGGGATGAATATCCCTTGCCAATACCTTAAAGTCAATTCTCTTGTAATTTGTTGATGTCCTTGGCTGTTGTGCAGTTGGTTTCATGAAGGACATCTATAATTTTCCCTCCTTGATGTCAAAAACTAACATCAACCTTGTCTGATTGGTAGGTGTGAGTTTGAGATATTGACCATAAGTTTGGGCCTTTAGTTTCTCATTTCTCATATTGATCTATTTATATCTATATTTTATATCCTTATCCTTATCAGCAGGTCTACTGAATGAGGATACTTATACAATTAGCTGTCTTTCCAAAATCTGGGTCTGTGATGTGGATGGCCCCTATGTTTCCTCATATAGAGTTGTGCCTTTACTTATGTCTAGCTGAGTATCAGTTATTTCTACTGAGCCTTCTGTGTCTTCCTACTCTGAAACATGATTTAACCTAGGTCTTTTGTTTTGACTGGTCCCATACTGTACATTTGATGTGCCCATGCCCGAACTTAAGGGTTCCTCACTGGTCCTTTTGGGGTTCTTTTCCTCATTCTAAGGAGTCTGCATGATAGGAAGGGTGCTCATGGTTGGCTCTTGCTGTTCAGGTACCTGCAGAAATGAGCTCTCATCAAACTGTCTTTCTAAATCACATAAGGCATTCCCTACATCTACCTTTGTACTATCTCTGTCTACAAGAGTGTTTTCCACCCACTCAGATTGATTTGCATATCTTTCTATCTCTGGTATGGGGTGGTGAATATAAGGTCCCAACTTGGCCTTCTTTCTCAATCTGGTCATGAATTCTTGAGGATCATACCTCCACATGAAACTCTTTTGGAACTTCATTTGCTGCAAAATTTGGTCTGCTTTCTCCCCTGCCTCTCTAGAATTGCAGATGAAGGGGCCTAACTAGTTTTTTACTTTGAATTGTGATCTTTTATTGGCTGAGACAAACTTCATCTCATCAGAGTTCATTATTTGTCTATAGTACTCTAGAGAAAATAACCTCATGGGGAGGTATTTGGGTAGTTTATATGGTGCAAGCTGGCAACCATGAATTCTTATCTCTGTGTGGTTTTGGTAAAGGTACCAATCTCCCACTTTTCTTTGTTTAGACAACTGAAGGACCCTTTTGATCTCTGGGCTTATCCTGGGTGGAGGGCTTCCTGTCAACATAGTCATGACTTGATGAACAAAAGAATCTATGAAATCTAAATAGGTATGTGGTGACTGAAACTTATGGAACAGTGGGATCCAAAAAATGACATACCTGGGTTGGCCTTTGGTATCTAGCTTCTGAAGGGCAAAAGGAAATCTGTTTGGTTGATAATATAAGAACATATGGTAGAGGACGGATGAGTATTTTAACACTCTTTCATTGTGAATCTTGGTGAATTGTTCATGCATTCTCTCAGCTATGAACTCAGCATAATTGTACAAAATAGCAGGAGGTTGTCCTAGGGTATAAATTGACATGAAGGCCTGTTGATGCCTCTAAAATCCTAGCACCAACATTAGGGATAACCACCCGGTCCGGACCTTAGTACAACTTCTTTTCCGTTTGGTGTGGTGGCTCCGACTGGACAATTATGGGACCAGTTTCCGTTAATGAATGGTTTAATGGATAGTTGTTTTGTAATATATAATGGAGAGGGTAAATGTTTTAACCTATAACTAAAAATATACAAATAGATTTATATAACCTAGGTATTCTGTAAACAATGCGATTTTTTATTATTTCTAACAAACAAATAATCATATAGATGGCTTACTTATCAATAGAAAGATGCACTCATATAATGATTATTTCGTTTAAAAATTTAAACGAAGTAATAATAAAAACATATCACATTCATGATGATGTATACCGCTGACATATATCTTCAAAGGATAACAATTCTAAATCTTCAGAAATGATATGATAAAGAATTATTTGAAAAATTCATACACATATATATCAACAATAGCAACTTTTAAAAGAAATGTTTCATCACATAAGTAAATAAGACAAAAACAGTGATAGGAATACCACATGCATTTGAATCCTTCCGATGTAAATCGCACACCCATTCCACTTTCTTATTTGAGAAAACTTCCAAAAAAATACAGAAGTGCAGGTCTTGAAAAAGCTTCTTTCACAAAAATGTAGAACCTTGATCCACTATTGATAAAAAAATATTTAGAAGTACAAAAGTGCACTTCTTAAGTCAAATCTTATACAAATTGAGGACCCTTTCTTAAAAGACATGAAAGGGTTTAAATAATCAAAATAAAAACTAACTGTCAATAAAAATCACTATGAGTTGTTAAAACTGTAAACATGAAAATCTGGGATTTGATTCATGAAAATAACAATGCGATAGCCTTTGAACTGATCCGTTGTATCTACTTGTTCTCTTGCGCTTGCAGCTGACAAATTGAGAGCATTGGCTGAATTTCCAGAGGGTGACTCATCCTGGAATGTAGTTGGGTTGTGTACGTAGTGTCAGAGAGTTCGGGAAACATGAGATTGACTACATCGGAAAGCATTTCATGGCCATCTACTGGCTATGTGGCTTGACTAAGAAAAACCATAATTCATCCCATGTCAAGTTTTGCACCTTGCCGATTTTTTCTTCTTTTCTTGCCAGCTCCTGTCTCCATTGATCTTCTAGTGCTTTTGCTTTTGGGAGTTTTCCTGGAGAGCAGTCAGAGATCAAGTTAGCCATATACAAGTTGTCATTTACTAACCCGATTACACCATTCATTGTAGCCCTGGCTCTAGAAGTCGCTCTTTCAGCTTTTATTAACTGTGATTCCCACTCCGAAAACAAGATTTCCTTGTGCGATTCTTGTATTTTTGGTAAATTGGCAGCCATGCCTTCTTCTGAATTTTGCCAAGAGAGAAAATTTGTTATCTTATCATCTACTTTTTCAAACTCCAGTCTGGTGTCAACTACCTATTCAATAAGTGATGCAGAGATAGTGCACAATGGGTCAACCAATGATATTTTATGGCAAAGGATGTTTAGCTGCCGAGATAAGGCTTTGGTTACTTCCAGGGCTTCTTTCTTGAATTCACTAACCTTCGGATAACCCTTGAATTTCTCTATCTGTGATTGCAGCTGTGCAATTTGATCTTCTTTAGCCTTCATTTCTTGCTGAATTACTGTTTGAAGCTTGCTGAGTTCTTAAGACAACTTCTGTTGTTTCTGGAAAGCCTGCAAATGAATCTTTTGCTTCTCCAGATTTAACTGTTCTCTTATTTGCTCATTCTGTTGTCTTTTCTCTAATAGTTGTTGCTCAAGATGACTAATCATTTGCTATTCTTCTGCCGATTTCCCTTCAAGTTGGGCGATCCTTAGATCCTTTTCCCTAATTAGTTGGCTGACTTCAGAGGCTTTGTCCATTGTTGCGGTTGTATAAGCACCTGCATACTGAGATAACTTGGTTAAATCCTCAGAAGGATTGACTTCTGAGTCTTTCCATACCACATTCATTAGTTCGGCATGAGGAGTTGAAAGAGGTCCTTGGTCAATTTTCCTCCTTTTTCTTTGCCTTTTGACCACAGCCCTATGCTTTGGACTGTAGAATACATCCAGGGGTGGTATTTATTCTACCTTTAATACAATCTCTTCTGTAGGATTCTCAGGAATTATTTCAATATCCTATTGAATGTTGGGTGTGCCGACTGCCCCTTTAATTGGAATATTAGTAACAACAGGCTCCTGTGTTGCAGGCGATTTTGGTGTAGTGAGGTTTTGGGAGTCATTCTGGTTCTTGATCATTTGATCGAACTGCTCCCATTCCTTGATTAAGGTGGCATCAATGTTTACATCAGTATCTAGGAGCTCAGTGGTCCCTTCATTTGTCTGCTCCTTCTCGGGACTCTTCTCCCTTTCAGGGCTCTTCTCCTTTTCAGGAGTCTTCTCCTTTTTAGGAGTCTTCTCCTTTTCAGTAGTTTTCTCTTCATTGTGGCCTTCTTGCTGCACCATAGGGGTAGTGGCCAATAAATCTAGAGGCAGTGTTTGTAACCTCTGTGCCCTGAACTGCACAAACTTATCTCTCCCCCCTGCTCCTAATTTGATCTTGGCTAGATGTTTTACCCATGAAAATACTTCAGCTGAAGTGAAAAAGTCATCATATTCATCTTTCTCATGTTCAAATTTGGCAAGATTCACCTGACTGGTGAAGTTGTAAGCCACTGCTCTTGGATCATACTGTCTCTTTGGAATGACTACTAACTTGAGAATTTTTATCTTCTCTGTTTCTTTCTCTGCATGTTTGAAATCATGCAGTGTGTAGGTACCACAGCGGAGGGGAAATGGAGGCCACATTTGTTTCTTGGACTCTTTGAGATTCCTTGAAATTCCTGTTTCTGTTATCTGGTAAGCTATTTCTCTGGCCAACAGCTTATCAGGAATGTATAAGGGGAGAACATGTAGATCTGTAGTGCTGCCAAAAGGTCTGACATAGGTGAACATTTATTCACCGAACCAACTGTCGATTGATGTTAGGTCAATGCTGGCCTCATCAGATAACCGAGGAGTAGGTTTGTTGAATATGGCCTGATGGATGGGTAATAGAAAACCATGACAAATTCTATATATATGATATTTATAATGGGCCTTCCATAAATACTTATGATAAATGTGAATTGGAGTTGGGCCTTGAGGAGTCCATTTCCAATCTAGGATGGGGTAGTTAGAATTGAAACAAATGGTATCCATGATATAGAAGCTCATATAGAATGCGGGTATTATACATGTAAACCTAGCTGAATCAGAGACTCTGAAGAGTCTACATAAAATAGCACCAGCATAACAATAAGGAGATGCTAAGGAGTCTACGGAGTACATACCAGAAGATTCATGCTTATGCTTGTTTGGGAAATGTCTCCATTGCCTGATAGGGTCTGACTCTATATCATTCTCCTTGGCGAAGGCTTATAAAAATGATTTGTTGTAATGTTTATGGGGGTCTAGCAATTAATACATCTTCTTAATATCATCTGCCCTGAATGTCTTGAACATCCTTCCATCAGCTGTATAGAAGGCCCTATCGGTTATGTTGATACTTTCTATAACCCATCTCACCATGTCATTGTATGGTAACACTTTCGCTCGGGCTGTTATTCTGTGGAGGAAGGAGCTGGCTAAATCATAAAGAGTATTTTCTGATTTATCAGTTGAACCAGCCGTTGCTCCTTCTTCTTCAACTTCACTTGGATCCTTGGCCTCGAGTAAATTATATATACCCTCCCATGAAGTCTTGCCGAGGCCTACACAGGTAGTATCAGCTATCAGTACCAGCTTAGTTGGTTCATCTTTTGCCACGACGGGGGCCTTTGCTTTCTGAGCTCTCTTAGACATTTTTGCTGGACTGATGTTTTCAGATTCGCTCTACAAAATGAAATAGAAGGACGTAACAATGGAAAAAACTTGTTCAAAGCTAATACACAGCACACAAGACTAACAGCAGTTAAGCACAAATGGGTGATACAGATTTTTAATATATTAAGCTACCACGAATGAAATCCTTGAAGGATTCAACCATAACTGCTTTCTTAATGATTTCCCGTAACTTCCAACGTGACACTTTAATGCTGTAATGACATGTCGCATCGCAAATTTATAACGGTCCTTTTAAAATGAGTATCATGACTTCCCGATCGGCGATTAGTGATAATCGCATATCGTAGATCGGGAGGTACAAGCGTTATGCTTAAATGTTTCCTTTGCATATTTGCGATTGCGACTAATGGTGAGCTGTCATGGGAAGGCGGGATGACTTTTAAAATTAATAAATCATTTGTTTTTTCTTTATCATTGATTTATAACTTTAACCTGCAAATGTTCGTAATAGCTCATATTTCACCTTTATCGAAAAGCGTGCTTAATAATGAAATCACATTGGAAGATTTCAAAGGGGCTTTTGGTATGTGTTTTATGATTTCAGCAATGCGCGATTGCGATCGGCTTATCGCATCGGAGGATTTATATGAACACTTGGAAGGGCTTCTTGATAAGTAGTGATATGCAATTTTCCGATGGAGTTATCGCATCGGCGAATGTCAATGGAACACCTTAAGTCCAACATTGAAACAAAGGATTTGCGCGATGTGACATACTCCTTTTATAATTGTTTTATGATAAGGTTTTATTATAATTTAAATCGGATCGGACCTTATCAAGAGGACTTTCATGGGTTGAATAGATTTTCAAATTGCGATTGTTATTTAACTTATCCTAAAAGCAAAAGACCTATTATAAAAATTTATTTTCAAATGTTTTATTGATTTTATTTATATTTCTAAAAGGGTACCCATTTCTTATTAAAGTTTTTTATGAAAATTTTGAAATGGGGAGGGTTGTTGTATAACACAACAATTGGCGATTCACTGGGAGAAACAATTATCTCTGAAAATAACGCAATATCTAAACTTTCTTAGTTTTGAAACAATTGAGGATAAAGAAAACCATCTAAGAATAACTAAACAAAAATTAATTCTAAATAAAATAACAATATTTTGCAATTTCTTTTACAATCTCTTAAAAATAAAAACATTTAAGTTTTTTTCAAGTTTTGATTGGTTGATAAAGATAAAGTAGTGGGATCTTCAAACTTAGCTTTTAAATTTACTTTTTTTTCATAGGTAGTGCCTCTGCTACCAGAAAACATCTATAGTATCGGCAAAGTTACCTTTTAACCATAAATCATTCATTGTCCCATCCATCTAAGAGCATAACTTTTGAAAGATAAATTCAAAAAGATATGTTTACATATGTTTTTTGTTTTTATATTCTTTTAATTTTTTGAAGATAAAAAGCCATTGTCCTGGTTTGGTAGCCAACTTATAACAATGCCATTCACTCGTTGTAATTGAACTGAACAAGCTGGCTCGTAATGAGACCCCTTGTCTTATGATTATAAGCCATTACCTTATTTTGATATGCAATATTGGTAATGTCAGTTTAATTAGTTCCCTATGATCATGGTAAGCAGGCTCACGATGAGACCTCTTATCTTTTATATCAGACATATTTTAGAATTACACTCTGAAAAAGCATTAACTTAGTCGATGGGGTGAATGACTTTCTCCTTAAGAGTTTATGGATGAGAATTTTAGAGTTGTAGATGCTAAGTTTGGAAAAGTCTTTACTTTTTACAAATAACCTCTCTTAACTTTAATAAAACTTAGAATGATTTACAGTATTTTCAAGGTTTTGGAAGATTTTGCAAACTTTAAAGAGGTTCTTAGAGTTTCATGTTTTATTCAACTTTCCAAAACTGTAATCATTTCCTTAAAGGTTTCCACCTATTGAAAGCAAGTATTTACAATATTCTCTTAAAGAGCTTTCTAATAGTAAAAGGCCAATGGAAGACTATTTACAACATTATTTTCTAAAATAAACAAACTTGCATAAAGAATATTTACAGGTAAAAAGGGGTTACCTCCTTAAGAAAAGAATTTCTTTAAGATACGCCAATTCAAAGGAAGAGAATCTCTCTTTCCTGATAAATCTTGCAGTATGAATGTTGATGAGCCTATCTTCTCAATGATTTGAAATGGTCCAAGCCACATCTTTTGGAATTTGGTATGTTTACCTTTATCTTCATGTGCTTTGTCCCATTTCAACACAAGATCACCAATTTGTAAAGTTTTTGAGCCGGTAGAACTTGCATCAAAAGAAGATTTAATGACTTCTTGATGTTTAGCATGAGTGTTTTTGGCCTTCTCTTTTTCTTCCTCTAATTTAAGGATTTGATCAAATCTTAATTGAATAGAGGAAGAAGGATTTTATTCAATAAACTGTATAAGGGCTAGAGATGGGAGTGCTAAGTTTGAAGGTATTACAACTTCTTTCCCATACACTGGGTTAAAAGGAGAAGTACCTATTGAGGCATTCTGAGTTATGTGATCTGCCCATAATGTAAATATTAAATATTTATGCCAATTCTTTTGATTTTGATCAACAATTATTTTAATAATCTTAATGAGATTCTTATTAGTTGATTCTGCCAAACCATTACCTTGAGGATAATAATTTGCAAAATATTTTAATTAAAAACCTCTCTTAAGATCAAATCCAACTATACTACTCCCAGAAAAATAAGATGCATTATCAAAAATCATGGCATTAGGTACACCAAACCTAGTAATGATGAATTGATCAATGAATTCAATGATTGCATCAGAATTGGCTACCTTTAATGGAATTGCTTCCACCCACTTTGTGAAGTAATCTGTGGTTGTAAGGATGTATCTGTGTTGCTTGGAAGAATGTGGAACAATCTCTCCTATGATATCAAGCCTCCACTGTTCAAATGGTTGCTCAATGTTTACTGGTTGTAAAGGAAAGGCTAGTGTCCTTTGTCTCCCACTAGCAGTTTGGCATATCTTGCATTTCCTAACATAATCATTGTCGTATTTAAACAAAGTGGCCCAATAATATCCAGCATGTATGATTTTTTGAGCTGTAGTATCTCCTCCAAAATGTCCACCTGCTGGACCATCATGTAATTCCTGCAAAAACTTTTGTTCTTCAGTTTTTCTAAGCATCTTAATAAAATTGAATCATAATTTCTTCTGAATAACACATCATCAATGATTTCGAAGTGTTTTTCTTTTAATCTTAAGGCACGTTTGTTTTTTTAACTGAAATTAGGGGGAGCATATCCATTTTTCAAGTAAAAGATCATATCAACATACTAAGATTCTGAATTTATGATACTTATCTCGTTCACATGAAAGGTCTTAACTGAATCTTCATATTTTGGAATATTAGAAGCTCCTGCTAATAACCTGCAAAAACCTTGGCCTTTCACAATTTTTGTTGGTTTAATATCAATATCATACTCCTGTAAGGCTGTTACCCAATTAGCTCTCTTTTCTCCTACTTCTCTTTGCACTAGCAATTGTCTCACTGTAGAGAATGGGACTATTACTTTTGTGTGTGTTTTTAGGAGAAATGGTCTAAAGTGTTTAATAGATTTAAACACAACAAAAGCTTGTTTTTCTACTTTCGACTAGTTGAGTTCAACACCCGGTAAATTGGAACTAAAGAAATATATAGGTGCTTCTACTTGCTGATCATTGATTTGTGTTAAAACAACAACATAATATGTTTCAGTGGCTAAAGTCTACAAAATGAAATGATTAGAAAAATTGGTAGTATTCAACATAGGAGCATTAATAATTGCCTGTTTGATTGAGTCAAAGGCTTCCTTTTCCTTATGTCCCCATTTGAAAACTTAATTTTTCTTAATCATAGTTTGTAAAGGCAAGACTATACGAGAAAAATCAGGAGCAAATCTTTTTACAAAATTTATATGTCCTAAAAATGATTGCATGGATTTCTTGTTATGTGGAAAAGGACTATCAGAAATCTCTTTTATCCTATCAGGATCAATATATATGCCATCTTTGGATACAATAAACCCTAAGAGTTTACCTTCATTAGGAGAAAAGAATGATTTCTTGGGATTTAGATAAATCCCATACCTTTTACATCGTTCAAAGATTTGAATCATGAAGATGATTGGTCCTTTTCTTGGAAAAAAACAATTATGTCGTCTAAGTAGAAAATAACTGACCTATTGATTAAACCTTTGAAGGCTATATCCATGGCTCGTTGAAAAATAGCTCTAGCATTTATTAGACCAAAAGGCATTTTCTCATAAGCATATGTTCCCCATTTAGTCCTGAATGTAGTTTTTAGTCTATCATCTAGATGCACCAATATTTGATTGTAACCTGAAAAACCATCAAGAAAGGACATTAACTTTGAACCAGCTATTGATTGAAGTGTCTGCTCCATTGTTGGTAATGGGAAATTATCTTTTTGACATTCCTTATTGAGATTTCTAAAATCAATGCAAATCCTAATATCACCATTCTTTTTCCTTACGGGTACCAAGTTTGAAACCCATTTAGAATGTCTGATCGGGAAAATTATCTTGGATTTCAGAAGTTTATTCAACTCTGCTTTGATTTGACTTTCCAGATTTGGGTGAATTTTCCTTAACTTTTGTTGTATAGGTTTCTCATCAGAAATCATTGGAATTGTGTGTTGAATGATAGAAGTATCATAAGTTCTCAAATCTTCGTAATTCCAAGTGAAAACATTTTTGTATTTGTTTAATAATCTGATGAAAGAAAATCTTTCTTCTGATGTGAGTTCAAGCCCTAGATTGACATTTTGTGGTTTGGCCTCAGTGCCAAGGTTTACTAATTCAAACTTTAAAGTAGAACTTTGAAGTTTTGCATTAGTGACCTTTTTAAATCTATCTTTGATGTCATAGAGATCTTCTAGCTTGACCACAGATTTAGGAATAGAATTCTCATTTGGTCTTTGTTTTAACTGAAGATCATGATCACTTTCATCAATAATCTGATCATCATAAGATTTTTCAGAGGTCAAGAAATTTAAAATGTCTTCATCATGATTAAATACTCACCAATTGGTGACATTGTCTGGGACAGATGGCCGAAAAATTAATTCAACTAAAAACCTATCTGGACTATAATCCTCTGATGGGAGGAGCTTAGAAGCAACATTAGCCAATAAATCAGCTGTTGCATTCTGAGATCTAGGAATAGGAGAAATGTTAAATGCCAAAAAATGAGTTATGAGGTCTTGAACAAGGGATTGATAATGTTTGAGATGTCCTGAAAGGAAATGGATAGTGTTTCTTACCTGTTTGATGACAATCTCAGAATCACCAAATACTTTCAGATATTGAATATTCAGGCCTATTGCTTTATAGAGCCCTTGAATCAATGCCTCATATTCTGCAGTGTTATTGGTACACTCAAATTCTAGCCTGCATGATAGCATAGTTTTTCCCCTTCTGGACTAACTAAAATACATCCTGCTCCTGCACCATCATTGGATTTTGATCCATCAAAATATAAAGACCAAAATAAAGGTTTATCTATAGATTTATTTACAAGTTCATCAACAATACTAACACATCTTGAGGTATCAGTATGAGAGAAGTTTTCAATTTGTGATGTGATACTGTTAACAGGAAAAAGCGATGGTTGAGCATTAAAATTTCCAAAGAAAGACTCAGCTGAGTAATTTCCAAGAATGTTGTTATTGAAAGCTATTGGTTGGTTTTCTTGTTCAAACTCCGTTACTGTATGGGTCATGTGTTTCTCCCGATCTATTTTGATTTGATTTGGTTTCCCTTTATAGGGAAGCCACATGTGAGACCAATCGGTGGAAATGTAACCATGGAGTTTCTCCAACCAATCCTTGCTTAGAATTAAACCATAGAACTCAGGGATGTCAGCAATCAATATATCAATTCTTTGGACTACTCTGGGATCAGTTGATAACCTAATGGTGACTGAATTTATCTCTCCTAAAACTTGCACCTTAGTCTGATCTAACTGAATGATATGGACTGCAGATTTCTGGGGCTCAATGTTTAATTTAGAGCAAACTGAGGTTGGCATTATATTTGATGAAGCCCCTGAATCTATCAGGCAGTTATGCAGATTTCTGTTATAGATCTCATAAGTCAAGAGAAAAGGAGGAGTATGAGAATTAGACCTATCTCCGATCAAAACAACATCAGTAGCATCGACTTTATCCGATGGTGGTTTACCTAACCCTTTAGCCGCCTTGGATAATACAGCATTTGGAAGAGGAGAAGAAGGTACCGCATTCAACTCTTTAAGTAACAATTTCTGTTGATTTTTTAGCTTGCTAAGTTCGTGTAAAGAAATATTTGCTCGAGTCTTCTTCATGTCCTCCACAATGTTGTAATCCATGGAGTCAGAGACTACTAATGTTTTAGATGATGAGGGTGGATTGGAAGATGATGGTTGATTTTGGGTAGGCACAATTGGAGTTTTCTTCATGGGAGCCTTGTCTTTAGTGACAGGGCTTGAATTTTTCTTCTTTGGATTTGTTTGAACAAGACCTGTTGCATTGTTACTTCTAGTATTTACTGGGAGAGCTTCCTGTTAACTTTCATTATCAGAGTTGGGCAAGATAAAGTCCCACATCCCATGACATTCAACTGTTTCCTCTTCTTCCGTTTCCTCAGATGATAAAACTGTGTCTTCATCTTCATCATCATCTTCATTTGATTCTGCATTAGATATAACATTAAGTGGTTTTGATTCAGTTGATTGATTTCTTCTAAAGTTTCTGAATGGTTTTTTAGTAGAAGTTTCAGCTACTTGCTCTTTTATTTAAACCATTTCATTGGACATAGTCTTCAGAAATTTTCGCAAACCTTCCATGTCATATGGGTCTTTAACTACTTTCTTTTTTTAATCATATTTAAAAGTAACTTTTTTGGACTTTCTTCCTTGAAGAGCGTTTTTCTTTTCTAAAGCAATGATATGTTTTTCAACAGCGATCGCTTCTTTCATATTTTCTGCTAATGTGGGTTTGGCAGCCCTATCAACGAAGATGGCTATATTTGAAGGCAAGGCAGAAATATACCATTCGCTTCGGAATTCTTCACTAGGCTTGGATGTAGTAGGAATTTTATTTAACAGCTTATTAAATCACAAGTTGAAGTCTTTAATGGGTTCCTTTGACTCAGATTTAAGATTGGAGAGATCATTAATTAATGTCGCTGTGGACCTATCATCTCCAAACTTGGTTAAAAACTGCTCCTGAAAAGCATCCCAGCTATTAATGGATCCTGGTGGTAATGAAAAATACCATGATCCAGCTGCTCCTTGTAGAGTGTATGGGAAAATCCTAACAACAACATCTTCTTTTGTTACCCCATTTAAGTTTATTGACAACATAAAATTGTTTATGTGTTCTTCTGCTAATATGCCAATGTCAGGATTAAACTTTGGCAACCATTTTTCAGGATGGGCTGGTAATTGACTTAAAGGTGCAGGCATAGCGACTACTCCTGGATTTGTCCATGGCCTTGGTTGTGGTTGATTATGTGCCATTGTCGAACTAACAACAGAAGAAGGTGAGGATGTAGTTGAAAGTGATTGGGTAGAGGATGTCGGAGTACCTGTACCCTTATGGACTATGATCTTGAGTTGGGGAGTGGATGGATGAATTTGCAATGGTTTAGATGGAATGGATGATGATGAAGAAAGAGTCTCACTCTCAGACTCTAAAGGTGTCTTCCTAGCTCTTTTTCTACTTGGCAGAGGAAATTCAGTTGGTGGAATACCAAGCTTTTCACTCTGGGATCTTGTAAGAGGCTGGGATGGAATATATTGCAAAGTCACACTGCCTTGGGATAACTCAGACTATTCTTGGGATATTGAAAACCCTTGGAGTTTATGAATCAAGTTCTGAACTTCAGGGGGTTCAAGAGAAGAATTGTCAGGTGTGTTTAAGTTTTCAGCAATGGATGTTGTGTTTTCCTTTTCAACTTCTCGTTTAGAAAAAGGAGATTTAGAATGCGAAGGAGAAGTTGGAGGAGATTGTGAGGGGTTTTTACTCTTAGAATGGCCTATGGATTTGGATTTACTCGCCATTCACAGTTCAGGCCCTCCTTCTAGCGCCAAAAATGTTGATGCCTCTAAAATCCTAGCACCAACATTGGGGATAACCACCCAGTCTGGACCTTAGTACAACTCCTTTTCCGTTTGGTGTGGTGGCTCCGACTGGACAATTATGGGACCAATTTCCCTTAATGAATGGTTGTTTTGTAATGTATAATGGAGAGGGTAAATTTTTTAACCTATAGCTTAAAATATACAAATAGATTTATATAACTCGGGTATTCTGTAAACAATGTGATTTCTGATTATTTCTAACAGACAAATAATCATATAGATGGCTTACTTATCAATAGAAAGATTCACTCATATAATGATTACTTCGTTTAAAAAGTTAAATGAAGTAATAATAAAAACATATCGCATTCATGATGATGTATATCGCTGACATATATCTTCAAGGAATAACAATTCTAAATCTTCAGAAATGAAATGATAAAGAATTATTTGAAAAAAGCATACACATATATATCAACAATAGCAACTTTTAAAAGAAATGTTTCATCACATAAGGAAATAAGACAAAAACAGTGATAGGAATACCGCATGCATTTGAATCCTTCTGATGTAAATAACACTCTGATTCCACTTTCTTATTTGAGAAAACTTCCAAGAAAATACAGAAGTGCAGGTCTTGAAAAATCTTCTTTCACAAAAATGTAGAATCTTGATCCACTATTGATAAAAAATATTTAGAAGTACAAAAGTGCACTTCTTAAGTCAAATCTTATACAAATTGAGGACCCTTTCTTAAAAGACATGAAAGGGTTTAAATAATCAAAATAAAAACTAACTATCAATAAAAATCGCTATGAGTTGTTAAAACTGTAAACATGAAAATCTGGGATTTGATTCATGAAAATAACAATGCGATAGCCTTTGAACTGATCCGTTGTATCTACTTGTTCTCTTGCGCTTGCAACTGATAAATTGAGAGCATTGGTTGAATTTCCGAAGGGTGACTCATCTTGGAATGTAGTTGGGTTGTGTACGTAGCATCGAAGAGTTTGGGAACCATGAGATTGACTGCGTTGGAAAGGCATTTCATGGCCATTTGCTGGCTATGCGGCTTGACTAGGAAAAACCAGAATTCATCCCATGTCAAGTTTTGCACCTTGCTGATTTGTTCTTCTCTGCTTGCCAGCTCCTGTCTCCATTGATCTTCTAGTGCTTTTACTTTCGGGAGTTTTCCTGGAGAGCAGTCGGAGATCAAGTTAGCCATATACAAGCTGTCATTTACTAACCCGATTACACCATTCATTGTAGCCTTGGCTCTAGAAGTCACTCTTTTGAATTTTATTAATTGTGATTCCCACTCCAAAAACAAGATTTCCTTGTGCGATTCTTGTATTTTTGGTAAATTGGCAGCCATGCTTTCTTCTGAATTTTTCCAAGAGAGAAAATTTGTTATCTTATCATCTGCTTTTTCAAACTCCAGTCTGGTGTCAACTTCTTGTTCAATAAGTGATGCAGAGATAGCACATAATGGGTCAACCAATGATATTTTATGGCAAAGGATGTTTAGCTGCCGCGATAAGGCTTTGGTTACTTCCAGGGCTTTTTTCTTAAATTCACTAACCTTCGAATAACTCTTGAATTTCTCTATCTGTGATTGCAGCTGTGCAATTTGATCTTCTTTAGCATTCTTTTCCTACTGAATTGTCGTTTGAAGCTTGCTAAGTTCTTGAGACAACTTTTGTTGTTTCTGGAGAGCCTGCTGATCAATCTTTTGATTCTCCAGATTTAACTGTTCTTTTAGTTGCTCATTCTATTGTATTTGCTCTGATAGTTGTTGCTCAAGCTGACTAATCCTTTGTTGTTCTTCTGTCGATTGCCCTTCAAGTTGGGTGATCCTTAGATCCTTTTCCCTGATTAATTGGCTGACTTTAGAGGCTTTGTCCATTGTTGCAGCTATATAAGCACCTACATACTAAGATAACTTGGTTAAATCCTCAGAAGGATTGACTTCTGAGTCTTTCCATACCACATTCATTAGTTCGGCATGAGGAGTTGAAAGAGGTCCTTGGTCAATTTTCCTCCTTTTTCTTTGCCTTTTGACCACAACCCTATGCTTTGGACTGTAGAATACATCCAGGGGTGGTATTTCTTCTACCTTTAATACAATCTCTTCTATAGGATTCTCAGGAATTATTTCAATATCTCACTGAATTTTGGGTGTGCCGACTGCCCCTTTAATTGGAATATTAATAACAACAGGCTCCTGTGTTGCGGGAAATTTTGGTGTAGTGAGGTTTTGGGAGTCATTATGATTCTTGATCATTTGATCGAACTGCTCCCATTCCTTGATTAAGGTGGCATCAATGTTTACATCAGTATCTAGGAGCTCAGTGGTCCCTTCATCTGCTCCTTCTCCGGATTCTTCTCCTTTTCAGGGCTCTTCTCCTTTTTTGGAGTCTTCTCCTTTTTAAGAATCTTCTCATTTTTAGTAGTTTTCTCTTCATTGTGGCCTTCTTGCTGCACCATAGGGGTAGTGGCCAATAAATCTAGAGGTAATGTTTGTAACCTCTGTGCCCTGAACTCCACAAACTTATCTCTCCCCCTGCTCCTAATTTGATCTTGTCTAGATGTTTTACCCGTGAAAATACTTCAGTTGAAGTGAACAAGTCATCAGATTCATCTTTCTCATGTTCAAATTTGGCAAGCTTCACCTGACTAGTGAAGTTGTAAGCCACTGCTCTTGGATCATATTGTCTCTTTGGAATGACTACTAACTTGAGTATTTTTATCTTCTCTGTTTCTTTCTCTGCATGTTTGAAATCATGCAGTGTGTAGGTACCACAGCGAAGGGGAAATGGAGGCCACATTTTTTTATTGGATTCTTTGAGATTCCTTGAAATTCCTGTTTATGTTATCTGGTAAGCTATTTCTCTGGCCAACAAATTATCAGGAATGTACAAGGGGAGAACATGTGGATTTGTGGTGCTGCCAAAAAGTTTGACATAGGTGAACATTTCTTCACTGAACCAACTGCCGATTGATGTTAGGTCAATGTTGGCCTCATCAGATAAAACCATGACAAATTCTATATATATGATCTTTATAATGGGCCTTCCATAAATACTTATGATAAATGTGAATCAGAGTTGGGTCTTGAGGAGTCCATTTCCAACCTAGTATGGGGTAGTTAGAATTGAAACAAATGGTATCCATGATATAAGTGCTCATAAAGAATGGGGGTATTGTATGTGTAGTTACAAACCTATTTCTTCTATAATCAAGGATTTGGTTGGCCATTTTATCTCATAAAATGGTTGTCCAATCCATGATATAAGAGTGGATTATTTCTTCCATTAAAGGCACCATTTCTATAGTAAACCTAGCTGAATCAAAGACTCCAAAGAGTCTACATAACATAGCGCCAACACAACAATAAGGAGATGCTAAGGAGTCTACGGAGTACATACTAGAAGATTCATGCTTATGCTTATTCTGGAAATGTCTCCATTGCCTGATAGGGTCTGACTCTTTATCATTCTCCTTGGCAAAGGCTTCTAAAAATACTTTATTGTAATGTTTCTGGGGGTCCAACAATTGATACATCTTCTTGATATCTTCTGCCCTGAATGTCCCAAACATCCTTCCATCGGTTGTATAGAAGGCCCTGTCGGTTATGTTGATACTTTATATAACCCATCTCACCATGTCATTGTATGGTAACACTTTCGCTCGGGCTGCTATTCTATGGAGGAAGGAGCTGGCTAAATCATAAAGAGTATTTTCTGATTTATCAATTGAACCAGCCGTTGCTCCTTCTTCTTCAACTTCACTTGGATCCTCGGCCTCGAGTAAATTATATATACCCTCCCATGAAGTCTTGCTGAGGCCTGCACAGGTAGTATCAACTATCAGTACCAGCTTAGCTAGTTCATATTTTGCCACGACGGGGGCCTTTGCTTTCTGAGCTCTCTTAGACATTTTTTGTTGGACTGATGCTTTTGGATTCGCTCTGCAAAATTAAACAGAAGGGCGTAACAGTGGAAAAAGATTTTTCAGAGCTAATACATAGCACACAATACTAACAACAGTTAAGCACAAATGGGTGATACATATTTTTAGTATATTAAGCTACCATGGATGAAATCTTTGAAGGATTCAACCATAACTATTTTCTTAATGATTTCCCATAACTTCCAACGTGACACTTTAATGCCATAATGACATGTCGCATCTCAAATTTATAATGGTCCTTTTAAAATAGCTATCGTGACTTCCCGATCGGCAATTAGCGATAATCGCATATCGCAGATCGGGAGGTACAAGCGTTATGCTTAAATGTTTCCTTTGCATATTTTCGATTGCGACTAATGGTGAGCTATCATGGGAAGGCGGGATGACTTTTAAAATTAATAAATAGTTTGTTTTTTCTTTATCATTGATTTATAACTTTAACCCACAAATGTTCGTAATAGCTCATATTTCACCTTTATCGAAAAGCGTGCTTAATAATGAAATCGCATCAGAAGATTTCAAAGGGGCTTTTGGTATGTGTTTTATGATTTCAGCGATGCGCGATTGCGATTGGCTTATCGCATCAGAGGATTTATATGAACACTTGGAAGGGCTTCTTGATAAGTAGTGATATGTGATTTTACGATGGAGTTATTGCATCAACGAATGTTAATGGAACACCTTAAGTCCAACATTGAAACAAAGGATTTGCGCGATGCGACATACTCCTTTTATAATTGTTTTATGATAAGGTTTTATTATAATTTAAATCGGATCGGACCTTATCAAGAGGAATTTCATGGGTTGAATAGATTTGCAAATTGCAATTGTTATTTAACTTATCCTAAAAGCAAAATACCTATTATAAAAATTTATTTTCAAATGTTTTATTGATTTTATTTATATTTCTAAAAGGGTACCCATTTCTTATTAAAGTTTTTTATGAAAAATTTGAAATGGGGAGGGTTGTTGTATAGCACAACAAGGCCATGCCAAGTTCATCAACAAATTCATCAATGGAGCAACCTGGGACACATGATATCATGGCGATGATTTGTTTGCTCCTTTCAGAGAACATGGCATAAACATATGAGGGGGGAATTTTAGGAATGTGCTGCTCTTCAACAATGAAATCTTGGAACAATTGGGTCAGTCTAAAGGGACTTAACTTGGAATATTGGTCTAACAAATCCCCAATTGAGAGTGGGGCCAGGTTTGGTCCTGCTTGGAGTTGAAGCATTTCATTTATGGACTCAGCTGTAATGGTGAAAAGAATCTTTTGGCCAGGTGACATAATAGCTCTCACGCTGGGAATGTAACAGGCATGGCACTGGTGGAAAATTTCAGCGAAAACATGTACCTGTGGGAACTGGTATTTGCACAAATTTGACTCCCAAAGGCCAATATCACCAGCATGGTTGAGGTATCTATCCCTACTTGAACAATGGATTTTAAGCAGGAGGTTTTGGGTAGATGTATCCTTAATTTGGAAATCCCTGTCAGCCAAGGGAAGGTGGTCGAGGTCTAAATGGGGAGTTGTGACAGGTCTAACATCCAAGGCAACAGGGGCAACTATAATTTAATTCTTGTGGATTTAAATTTGGCTTTGCAAGTTTATTCAGAAATTTTTCACGACAATTGGGATTTTTCAAAAGGTTTGGTCGTGGGTTTTTAAACTTAAAGTATTTATTCAATTAATTTTACTTAATTGAAACATTGTACAAGGCTGAGAATTTTCGAATTTGAAAGGGCGAGTGGTAATTTGTGGTGAAATACCTCGAATTGGGTGAATAATCTGCAAATCTTGGAGTTCACGGCAGTTGCAGAGGTCCGAATGAATCTGGTACTGACTAAGAGGTCGACTGGGGTCTCTGAAAATTTCTTCAGGGGTGAATTCGGAGTTTAAATGGTGAATTTGGCATTTGCAGGAATCACACTGGTTTGCAGAGAAAATGAGCGAAAAAGGGTGAAAAAGGGCTTCTCGGCATTTTTATGGAGCAACGGTTATTTTTTGGCAGGTGATTTCAAATGAACAGTAGGTGGTTTGGTGGGTTGAGCAGGGAGGCGGTTTCTCAGGTCATCGCATCGCTTATGAGGCGAAGGCGGTTTTCGGGAGGGGTCACCCGATATAGTGTAGAGCTTGACATGTAGCCTTCGGGGGGTCGGGGAGGTGGGTAACGTTCGTTCATCAGGTGCGACCGATATGGCTATGGATCGTTGGATGAAAGAAAAGTTGATCTAACAGCAGTCGGGTGGCAAACTTGCGCGGAGGAAATGAACAGGAGTTTAGGGGGGGCCTAGGGGCCTTAATTACGGTGGTTTGTGATTAACATGGGGTTAATCATGAGGTTAGGGGATTGGGTGGAACTTAATGATGGGATTAACTTAAATTTACTGAGATTTGGTAAATTAAGTGGGTTTTGTCAGGATATGGGGTAAATGTATTAGTTTCTATTAAAACTAAGGGTTGGGGGTATTTACATAGGGATTTAGTTAATATACGGGAAAAGGGTTTCATCGGGGAGTTATATAATAAAGTTAATAATTAATATGAAATGTGGTAGAGTGGGTTTTTCCTTAAGTAAAAAGGTAAAATGTAATTTTTGTGCACATACGCTCAATACTTAGGATAAAAGGTTTTTTGTGGGTTTTTGGGTGAAAAGGGATTTACATGGAGTTGTTTTTACTTTTCCTAAGCAAAAGAGTTTAAGCATAGGAAAAGGGGGTTTAATTAAGGAAATGAAGGGGGAATTCATTTTATGAAGGGGATTCTAGCACTTGATGTCCTTAAGTCATTAAGCCGAGGGTCCGGTCCCACCAAAAGTCAGAGAAATGCTTTGAGCCTCTTTGACTTGTAGGATTTAAAGTACTAGAACATAATTGTGGATAGGAAATTAGTAAGTAAAGGGGAAATATGAATGAGGGGGAGTTAATCACATGAACTTGTAAACCTTTGCTTTTGCCTTCATAATTGATCATACATGTTGAAATATGTATCTAAGCATGATGCATGTGTTTTGATCCAATTAACTTTGTAGTTCAACAACCTTTCTTCTACTTACCCATCTCTTATTCTAACATTTTTTCTTCATTTATTTGGGTGCATTTAGGCTAGCAAACCCTTATTCTATCTTTTCTTTAATAAAACAAACTATCTATTTCTAACCTTATATCATCCAAGGGCTCATATTAAACTGATGAGTTCCTTTTATTTTCTCTACCTATCTAATGATCTACCAAGATTAAACTGTTTGGTCAGATTTTATTCTCTAACTATAAACATAAAATTCAAAGCATGATATAATCAAGATTAAATAGTTTGATTACCATGGATTGTGGCATGAATAACAAGTTGCATACAATCATTATTATGCATAAAAGTAAATAGTAGTGGCATTTAGACTTGCTCACTTTCATGGTCTATTTTTGTTTTTTGGGGTTCATATATTTTCATTTTTTGACCTTTTCTCATTCTTTTTGTCCTTTGATTTTTTTTAGGACATACCCTCTTTACATTTTTTAATTTTTTAATATGGAAAAAATTTGCAGAAAGCAAAGGTATGTACAATATTACAAGGCTTAACCTTAGTCATTCAAAATTATGACTCCTATTGGTATAGGAACCTAACAGTGGCTCCACTTGGGGATGGCATTTTCTAGTGAAATGTCAAGAACTTTAAAGATCAGTGGCCTTTGAATTGTTGTTGATGTTACCTTGCAAAGTGTTCCTCTATGCATTTGCATTATTGATACTTATGACAGTAAATCTTTCAAATCTTAGGGCCTTCTCTTCGGGCTTCAACTTCAAAAATCACCATCCAATCCAAACTAGACTTTTGAAAATAGAATATGTACAAATGGGAAATGAAAATTAGTAACTAGGTTCAAAGTAGTGTTTTAGCATTCGACCATTCACTGTGTTACACAAAATATTGTCACCATGACTTTCTGCAGTCAGTGTGAGTCTATCACCATTCATACCATCCTCCTATGCAAGTCTCAAACCTCAGCTCTTCATGTCAAAGCCTTAAAAATGAGAGAAAGCCTTTGAAAATCTCTAAAACTCTGGTTCTGCACTTTCTCTTACCATTACCTGCGGTCCCGCACCCCTTGGTCATGTTACCTGCGGACCTGCCCCCTCTGTCTCTAAAGGAGTGGGTGTGGACCCCTGTAAAAGTCAAAAAGGCGCAAGTTTGTTATTAAAAACTCACTTTGGATTAATTCTGGACGCTTCTAGAAGGAATCTTGAGGTGGCAAGTTCACTCCTAGGTGGTTCATGCATCCCATAACTAAAGGAGCTAACCCCTTGATGAGAGGAGCTTATCCCTTTGAAGGTGGACTCTATCCCTTTAAAGGTGGACCTGGTAACTTCCCTCCTCTACCCTATAAAATGAGGCATTGGGCTGGTTGCTAGGGAGGTTGAAAGCTAAACATTTTTTAGGGTAAATGCTGTTGGAATTGAGACTTCCTAGTTGAGCTTGAGAGGAGAGATTACATAGCTTTTGGCTTCATTGGGGAGAGAGTGAAACTTGTCAAAGTAGAGGAGATTCTTGCTGGACCCTGGGAGGAGCTTGTACAACATCAAGGCATCAAGGTTTTAAAGTTCTTCTTTGATTAAAGTTAATACAATCAGATTCTTTTTTCTCAATAAATTGTCTTCTATGGTTTATTTCATGAATTCCTTGATCATCATGATAAATATGGTTTATTATATTGGCTATGCAGGTGTTATTTGATGTGTGTGCCTATTTGTGTTTGCAGATTCTTTAAAAGGGAGCTCATTTGGACAAACGGAGCGTGGCTTCCATAAACTAGCACTGGACCTGAGGTAGGCCTAAAACATCTGTTGGCCTTTATTTATAAATTGCATATTTAGAGAAAGATAGAATTTGTTTTGTCTTGCTTGTCGCTAGATATCCATAGATACTAGGGAGATCGGTCTTGTCCGCAAGAACGATTTATCCGGCCGACAAAATGGCAACTCCACTCGGGACTTGAATTATGGTTTTTTGCCTTTACTTCTACTTTGACTTGAGAAACTTTTTCTTGTTTTTGGTTTTTGCCTGATGTGTGTGGGATTGGGTAGTTTTTAGGATCTGGAGTATATTTTGTTTTTTCTGAAATTTTGAAGAGGACCGCACATTTTGTTTGTAACACAGTGCAGACATCCCGACACTGTTACTTTACTACACAGAGTAGTACTGCATCTGGTTATATCGGAAGCCTACGGACCCTGTTAAAATTTTTGAAAAACCTAAATTGTTTTTGTCCAGTTTAGTTTAGTTTTTATTTTCAGCTTTTAGTGTCTACCCAGATCTGCATGTCTTCTGTCAAAAAGCCTTGTTTATGAGTTTCTTTCAGCGAATTCCTCATCTCATCAATCTACATTAAGTTAATTGGGTGTTTTGAGTCTCTTTTTTGAGAAATTCCTAATTTGATTTCCTTTGGTCATTACTTGGAGGTTTGTCTCAGTCTTTTCACAATCGCCTTTGAGTGTTTTTATTTTTTGATCTTTGGAACTCTCACCCAATTTTCTTGACTTGCACTTGATTGGTTCTTAGATTACATTAGAATCATCTTGTGTTTGAAAATTCTCTTGCATAGATCACATTTGCATAATTAGAATTCTCATTTTCAGAATATGAATGAAAAATGTGCATAGATTACATTTGCATACTTTTCAAGTGAATTGTGCATAGATTACAATTGCATAGTTTACATTCTGAAAAATCAATTGTAGATTTAGATAAGCTTTCTTTGATTTGAATTTACATATTTTTATGCTTGTTTTTAACACACAAAAATAAAAATAAAAACTGTTTTGGAATTGATTTGCATTAGTTTTTCTTGATGAAATTAGTGCATTAGAGAATTTGTTATATTTTCTCTTAGTGATCAATTTTTTGCATTGTTGGAAGTGAATGGAAACTCTCTCCTTACTTTAGTTAGGATTCATTGAATTGAAAAGATTACATTATCATATTCGATTGCATTCAGTTTTGGGTCGGGTCATAACACCATTGGTTTCATATCCATTTACCCTTTTGAGTAATAACAGCCTAAATAACACAGCGCTTAATTAAAATTCATCTAGTAATTTTTACATTTTTAGGGCTCTTTCCACCAATCTAGCTTAGGCTAGTGTCTTGGAATAGGTTTTAGTTAACTCTCCAAGACAGTAAAACAAACAAGTAGTCGATCTTGCAGTAGGAAATAAATTCCAATTGTTACATCTATGCTCTGGGAAGCTCCTCTTAAAGGAGTCAAGCACGAGATCATATCTGAACCAGTGAGGTAATCAATCCTTCCTCATTGGGAACGATAGCAGATATACACGTATTAAAAATGGTAAACCTCGGATTAACCATTGTCGAGGAGCCTGGGGTCACTTGTTGGTAAACCTTGGATTATGTCAAGGAGCCTTCAAGGGGATTGAGCTTTGTTACTCTGCCCTTGCGTGTGTATCGGATTGTAGACTGTTCCCCCAGGTATATTTGTTTCTGTTGGTAACCTTAGTGGCCATAATCTATAGGATTCTTTCCTAAGGTGACGGTGGAGGGAAGATCCCACTGTACCTGGAGCAGACGTCGACTAGACTCACTTGGACTCTCTGGGGGGTTCTCTTCACTCGAGATGGTTTTATGAAGAAACTTGTGCCAGTCTGTTTCATTAAGCAGGTTGTTGGGGTAATTGTTCCAACCGCCCTTTTTGTATTGAATTCTGTGACGTTGGATTTCATCACCAACTAGTGTTTTTGGTACGGAAAGTTATTGTTTGTGTGTGGTTTGACTCCTAGTTTTGATAGCGCGTGTTAATTTGTTTGTTTTTACTTTTAGAGACCATAGGTGTGAATTGTGAATTTTAATTGTTAGGTGTGAATTATGAAGTGTTAATTTTAGTTTTAAATTGTTAATAAAATTCACTGAAGTTGAATATAATGGCAACTGTTCCGGAATTTACCAACCAAGGAACCCCTCTTAACGAGAATCCTAGTACTCTTCCTTACTTTGGAAATGTTGGTCCTCCTTATATGGCTAATTTTTCATTACCTGGATTTACAATAGGTTTATCGATATGGTTATTTTCAACTTCTTTGGCCCCAAATACTCCAATTGTTCCACCTCAACTGAATGCTTCACCTCAACAGAGTTCACCATCTCAACATCACCAACCTTCTGTTGACCCTTTACCTTCTTCGCCTAATATTTCTTCCTCCATTTCTTCCTCTTCGCTTGGTAAAAGCCTTGACGCTAGTAACCAGGTGACTAAGAAGAATAAGAAAGGGAATAAGAAGAAGAAGAAGAAGCAAGATAAGAAAGAAGTCAACCAACCAACCATGGCTGTAAGTGTTAGTTGTGTTGAGGAAACCTCCAACATGCATCGTAAACCCAAATACCCTTGCAGGCTTTGTAAGGGTGACCACTTCCTTATCAATTGTCCTAGCATTCCAAAGGTCTTGGAAGTATGGTCAGAAAAATCTCATCAACTTTCCATTGATCCATCAACCAATGATAGTCAAGTTCTTGGGAAAAAGGGTAAAGTTAGGTTTCCTTGTAAGTTATGCAAAGGGAGTCATCAAACTCACATTTTCCCTCAAATGGATGAAGCCTCAAAATTGTTGGAAAACCTTACTGTTCCACAGCCAGAATTTCCAACTAGTTACCATAAACTTTCTCCCAACCTACTGTCAACTGACGGAGTGATTGATCTAATTTCAAGTACAGTCGATCCCACTCTTCCATTGGAGAGTGAAACTCATATCACTCAGGTTGATGATCCATTAGTTGATCAAGTGGTCAATTCAATTTCACATTTGGTCGATCCCACTCTCCCTTTAGAGAGTGAACTTCATACTGCTCAAGTTCTTCTTGTTACATCAGATTCTTCTACGCCGGGGGGCATTTCACCTGTTTCTACAGAACCCCCTCCAAGTACTGAGGTCTTTTCCTTTGATTGGAATAGACTAACAGAACCTCGTCTTCCTTCCTCCATCTCTTTCCAAATCATTGTCAAGGTTGGTGTAGGGACATACATCGCACACAGGTAGATGAAGGTGCTTCTGTTAGTATTTTATCCTCAACTGCTTGGAAAGCTTTGGGTTCCCCTCAGCTTGTGCCTATTATGCAAAATCTGAAAGCTTTTAACAGAACCATTAGTGAACCTTTAGGGATCCTTCCTAAGTTTTCTATTACCTTGGAAGGTAAAAGTGTCTGTATTTATCTTATGGTAGTTCAAGGTCCCTTGGATTTCAATTTACTCCTTGGGCGAGACTATGTTTATGCAATGAAAGCTGTCGTATCGACACTCTTTCGCGTGATGTCTTTCCCTCACAATGGAAATATTGTGACTGTAGACCAGCTTTCGTTCCCTAGTCTTGTTTCAACTACCAATAATATGACACCCCTAAATGTTCCTGATTCTAAAGTGGTATCTACCTCGCCACGGGTTAATTATGTGGCAACTGGTCCCATGTTTTCAGTTACCGATGTAAGTGAGCCTCTCACTGTTTGCTCATATTCCTTTGATTTAGATCCGGTAATTGACATGGAAAACTCTATGGGATTACTTGAACGCGATGTTCTTATCCCTTTTGAGTCCCTTGACATGTGTTCCTTCCAGAGAACTATTCTTCCTTCTAATGAAGACCTCTTGGAAGCCATGATCAAGGTGTGTCCATTGACATGTCTTTCTTCCAGTTGGAAGCCATAATCAATGGGCGAGGATAGTTTTTTCTTGTATCAACCTCGTTAAAAAATGAAACAGGCTGTCGCGAGGATAGTTTTTTCCTGTATCAACCTCGTTAAAAAATGAAACAGGCTGTCATGAGGACAGTTCTTTTCCTGCGTCAACCTCGTTAAAAAATGAATCAGTTGGTCGAGGAAAGTTCCTTTTACTGGGTCAACCTCGTTAAAAAATGAATCAGGTATGAGGATAGTTCTTTTCTTGTGTCAACCTCGTTAAAAAATGAATCAGTTGGTTAGAGGATAGTTCCTGTTACTGAGTCAACCTCGTTAAAAAATGAATCAGCTATGAGGACAGTTCTTTTACTGTGTCAACCTCATTAAAGAATGAATCAGTTGGTCAGAGGATAGTTCTTGTTACTGAGTCAACCTCTTTAAAAAATGAATCAGGTATGAGGACAGTTCTTTTCCTATGTCAACCTCATTAAAAAATGAATCAGTTGGTTAGAGGATAGTTCCTGTTACTGAGTCAACCTCGTTAAAAAAATGAATCAGGTATGAGGACAATTCTTTTCATGTGTCAACCTCATTAAAAAATGAATTGTTGAGATTGCAACAAGATGATGGAGCTTAGTGAAAAGAGTCGCCTTCACTAAGTGGGCCCGCAGGCTATTTTTGGCGCAAGTCTATTTTTAGACTATGTCTATTTTTAGACATATGGATCATGTCTATGTTTATGGATGATTGATCAAGTTGGGAAAATAGATGGACTTCTATTTTTGATGAAAGTGTGAGTGATCACAGTGTGAGTGATCAAGTCTATTTTTAGACTGGCTGTCAAAAATAGAAAAGTCAAATATTATTATCTCACAATAATATTTGGACTATAAACTTAATCTTATTCTCTTGGAGCACTTCAGTTTGAGCTACGGAAGTGGCACATGCAGCTGTCAGAAGGAAATTCGTTTTTCTTATGAGTCAGTTGAGTTGTTGCATGCATGACTTCAGTTAGAACTCAAGTGAGTTGAGTTTAGTGGACTGGAGGTACAGTTGATGGAGTTGTGTTCAGTTTAACTTAGTTAAACTGGTTGTAGTTAGTCTAACTGCAGATAGACTAATGATGAGTTGTTAAACTAATTATTAACTCATAATACAACTAAAGAATACATCAGTTAACTCAGTTGCATGTCAGTGCATGTTCAGTTCAACAGGGACAGGTGGTAGAGAATTAGATTGCTATCAGTTGTGACTATAGTTGTGCACCAGATCTTGCACAATCAAAGGATTGAGTATGCCAATGAGTTTGCTCACGTATTTGGCCTGCATTTTAGCCTTTGCTCACGTCCACAAAGAGTGAGTGACTATTTTGCAGGTGAAAATCGAGTTTGGGAAGCAATTCTCATCAGTTCTTGAGCAGGTATTGAGCAGTGGAGGCAGGCAAGCAGTGGAAGAGATTTGGAGATCAGATCTGAGCTGTATTGTGTGTAACAGAGGTGGAGATACTTGTGAGAAGTATTATGCTGTGTAATGTTACATGACTCAATCATTAATATACAGATAGTGTGGGGTTTTTAGCGAGATGCTTTCCCCGTGATACAAACTGTGTTAATGTGTGAATGCTCTTGATGTTTTATTGTTATTGATGCTGCTATATTCTTGATCAACGTAGAGGAGCTTATGTATTGTGTATGTTTTCCGCATTAGTACATGATCAGGATAATCTCCATTGAATATGTGTTAAATTATTCAAAATTTCTACATGGTATCAGAGCTAGATGATTTGTAGAAAAAGTTTCTACATGGTATCAGAGCAGCTTGATTTGTAGAAGATATTTTTACAGGATATCAAGCGAGGGTTGATCGGAAGCAGTTGAGTTGGTTGCTGGTGGAATTCGAATTTGCAGCAGTGTTTTCTTGGTGACAACGCAACAATGTCTTTCAACGGATTGCGATTGGAGTATGCTCTTGAGGGCAGCTCAAACTATATTGCATGGAAGGACAGGATGGAGGCAGTATTGGATGATAACGGGCTGAAGGAATTCATAGATACGGATATCCCAAAGCCTACTGATGCTACTCAAGCTGATGCTTGGCAAAAGAAGATCGCAAAATGTCGAAGAATTCTGTTGGAGGGCGTGAAGGATCACATTGTGTCTAGCCTCCATGGAAAGGCTACTCCATATTTGATGTGGAAATCATTAACAGAATTATTCCAAAGCAAGAGCGATCAGAGGAAGCTGGCGCTCAAAGATAAACTCAAAAACATCAAATGCGAGAAGGGAGACAGTATTCCCAAGTATCTCACGAAGTTAACTCAGTGTCGAGATGAGCTGGGAAGTGTGGGGGTTACTGTCGATGATGAGGACTTGGTGAGCTTGGCTCTCCTTGGTCTTTCGAAGAGTTGGCATTCCTATCAGGACTCTGTCAATGGTCGGGAGAAGTTGCCAGGATGGGAAAGACTATGGTCAGATCTTGTGCAGGAGGAGATCAGGCGGAGTACCAGGGACGGAATCTTCGTCAAAGGGAGCTGATGAAGAGAATTGTGCTTTGGCTGCCAAAGAAAAGAAAGGGAAGAGCAAGAAAGCTTCTCAGTCTGGTGCGAAAGGCAAGAAGCAGGATATGTCCAAGGTGAAGTGTTTTCACTGTCACCAGCATGGACACTATGCCACAAATTGTCCGCAGAAGAAGAAGAACAAGCAAGCTGCTGGATCTGCAGGGGGAGAGGCTTTAGCTTCTCAGTTTGAGCTTGATTTTTCATTGATCGCATGCTTGGTTTCAAGTGTGATGGGATCAGTGTGGTTTCTAGACAGTGGTGCGTCTTTTCACATGACGGGAGATAGAGATTTGTTCTCTGATCTAGAGGACAAAGATCTTGGAGTGCACATCGAGATGGGCGATGATGGTAGATACAGTGCGACCGGTATCGGTACCATTTCCTTTGAGAGGGAGTCTGGTAAACCCTTTGTATTGAAGGAAGTCATGCATGTTCCAGGATTGAAGAAGAATCTCATCTCAGTGGCGATGTTAGAAGACAAGGGGTATGATGTTGTTTTCAGCGAGGGAAAGGCCTTCCTGCGCAGCAAGACAACTGGTGAGACCCGGAAGATAGGGGTTCGAGTGAGGAACCTTTATCAGTTGCATGTAGATGGATGCGCAGCAATGGCAGGCAAGGCAGAAGGATTGGTGAGCCGGGATGATGGCGAGTTGTGGCACAGGAGATTGGGTCACCTTCACCATGGAGCCTTGAAGATACTGCAGCAGATCACTACAGGGCTTCCTAAAGGCACACTTGCGCAGTCAGATCAATGCAAGGGGTGTACTTTGGGGAAGTTTGTGAAAGCCACCTTTCATGAGAAGGATAGTCGCGCCACGACGATCCTTGAGAGAATTCACACAGACGTGTGTGGACCTTTCTCAGTTGCTTCGACAGCAAAACACAGGTATTATGTGATTTTTGTTGATGATTTCTCTCGTAAGTGCTGGATCTTCTTCATGCAGAAGAAGAGCGAGACATATTCAAAGTTCTGTGAATTCAAAGCACTGGTCGAGAAGGAGTCGGGGAAGAAGGTGAAGGCTCTTAGGAGCGATAATGGTGGTGAATACATCTCGGACGAGTTCAAGGATTTCTGCAAGGCAGAAGGGATTCGTAGAGAGCTCATAGCTCCCCATAACCCACAGCAGAACGGGGTAGCTGAGCGGAAGAACAGAACGATTGTGGGTGCTGCACGGGCAATGTTGCATGATCAGGGCCTACCCCTTCACTTGTGGGCGGAAGCATGCAATACAGCAGTTTATGTGCAGAACCGTTGTCCTCATAGGATACTTGGCATGAGTACACCCGAGGAGGCTTATTCTGGTAAGAAGCCTGATCTTTCTCATTTGAGGATTTTTGGTGCTAACGTTTACATGCATGTGACGAAGGATGCCAGAAAGAAGTTGGAACCGACTGCAGAGGTTGGGATATTTGTGGGGTACACTGATACGCCCCACAACTATCGTGTGTATTTGCCAGACAGTGGTAAAACTGTTGTGCGACGGGATATAAAATTTCAGGAGGAGAAAGCCATGAAGTGTTCGCTTGAGAGGGAGCTACACTTGCATGCAGATGAGGAGCTATTAGTTCCTAAGGATGAGCTTCAGGACGTGGATCAGCCACAGGACGAGGTTCATGGAGTGGAAGAGACCACTCATGCAGCGCCAACCATCAGAGGGCGAAAGCGCTTGACAGAAGCTGAGCGACTGGCTCAAGATGCAGAGAAAGTTGTAGGACCACCTACAGCCCAACGCAGGCAGAGACAGTCACCTGATCGGTACACTGGATACATGGCTCTTATGAGCAAGTGTGTTGTGACTAAGCCATCCTCTTTCGAGGAAGCTGTGGAGGATCCCGCATGGGTAGACGCCATGGTGGAAGAGTATGATTCTATTGTCAGAAACAGTGCATGGGAGATTGTTCCTAAACCGGAAGGGAAATCAGTGGTAGGTTCGAGATGGATCTACAAAGTTAAGCAGGCAGCTGACGGGAGTGTGGAGAAGTACAAGGCAAGATTTGTTGCCCGAGGCTTTTCACAGATTGAGGGGATCGATTATGAGGAGACCTTTGCACCTGTCGCAAGGTATTCTTCCATACGGACGATTCTTGCTCTCTCAGCGCAGATGGGATGGCACATTCATCAGATGGATGTGAAGACTGTGTTCCTCAACGGAGTCATTGAGGAGGAGGTGTACATTGAGCAACCCGAAGGCTTTGAAGTCTTCAGCAGCGAGTCGCATGTGTGCAGGCTCAAGAGAGCGATGTATGGGTTGAAGCAAGCACCACGTGCTTGGTACACACGGATAGACAGCTATTTCACAGGACTTGGATTCTCCAAGAGCGAGGCGGATCCGAACCTATACCAGATTGTGGTGGAGGGTAAGTTGCTTATCATTGTACTGTATGTTGATGATTTGATTCTAACGGGTGATGAGCTGTTGATACTGTCATGCAAGAAGGATCTTGCTACAGAGTTTGAGATGAAGGATTTGGGCCTCCTTCACTATTTCCTAGGATTGGAAATATGGCAGCGCAGTGGTGGACTGTTTGTTTCTCAGGGCAAGTATGCTCGGGAGATACTGGAGAAGTTCAACATGCATGGCTGCAAGCCTGTTGATACTCCTCTTCCTGGAGGTTGGAGGAAGGAGGATGCCACTTCGGGAGAAGAAGTGGATGCCACTGTTTATCGACAGTTGGTGGGGTCGCTGATGTATTTGGTCAATACACGACCTGATATATGCTATGCAGTTAACCACCTTTCACAAGCTATGGTTAAGCCTACCAAGCTCTTCTGGAAGGCGGGCAAGCATGTATTGCGCTACTTGAGAGGCACATCGGGATATGGTTTGTGGTACAGACAGGAGGATGAGGTGAAGCTATGTGGCTTCACGGATGCAGATTGGGCAGGGAGCCCAACAGACAGAAAGAGCACATCAGGAGGGGTCTTCAGTATCGGATCGACAGCAGTTTCTTGGTACAGCAGGAAGCAGAGATCTGTGGCACTCAGTTCAGCGGAGGCCGAGTATATGGCAGCAAGTTTGGCTGCATGCGAGGCTATATGGATGAGGAAGATCCTGGTTGGTTTGTTCGGTTCTCATTTGGATCCTACTGTGATACTGTGATAACCAGAGTTGCATTAAACTCTCGGCTAATCCTGTATTTCATGATAGATCTAAACATATTGACATCAGGTACCATCATATCAGAGATTGTGTGCAGCGAGGATCATGTTACTTTCGTACATTCCAACGGAGGATCAGGATGCTGATATTCTGACGAAGGCTCTCACCAGGAGCAAATTCGAGTACCACCGAGGCAGGATAGGGGTTGCTGATAATCCATATCTTGTCGAGAGGGAGTGTTGAGATTGCAACAAGATGATGGAGCTTAGTGAAAAGAGTCGCCTTCACTAAGTGGGCCCGCAGGCTATTTTTGGCGCAAGTCTATTTTTAGACTATGTCTATTTTTAGACATATGGATCATGTCTATGTTTATGGATGATTGATCAAGTTGGGAAAATAGATGGACTTCTATTTTTGATGAAAGTGTGAGTGATCACAGTGTGAGTGATCAAGTCTATTTTTAGACTGGCTGTCAAAAATAGAAAAGTCAAATATTATTATCTCACAATAATATTTGGACTATAAACTTAATCTTATTCTCTTGGAGCACTTCAGTTTGAGCTACGGAAGTGGCACATGCAGCTGTCAGAAGGAAATTCGTTTTTCTTATGAGTCAGTTGAGTTGTTGCATGCATGACTTCAGTTAGAACTCAAGTGAGTTGAGTTTAGTGGACTGGAGGTACAGTTGATGGAGTTGTGTTCAGTTTAACTTAGTTAAACTGGTTGTAGTTAGTCTAACTGCAGATAGACTAATGATGAGTTGTTAAACTAATTATTAACTCATAATACAACTAAAGAATACATCAGTTAACTCAGTTGCATGTCAGTGCATGTTCAGTTCAACAGGGACAGGTGGTAGAGAATTAGATTGCTATCAGTTGTGACTATAGTTGTGCACCAGATCTTGCACAATCAAAGGATTGAGTATGCCAATGAGTTTGCTCACGTATTTGGCCCGCATTTTAGCCTTTGCTCACGTCCACAAAGAGTGAGTGACTATTTTGCAGGTGAAAATCGAGTTTGGGAAGCAATTCTCATCAGTTCTTGAGCAGGTATTGAGCAGTGGAGGCAGGCAAGCAATGGAAGAGATTTGGAGATCAGATCTGAGCTGTATTGTGTGTAACAGAGGTGGAGATACTTGTGAGAAGTATTATGCTGTGTAATGTTACATGACTCAATCATTAATATACAGATAGTGTGGGGTTTTTAGCGAGATGCTTTCCCCGTGATACAAACTGTGTTAATGTGTGAATGCTCTTGATGTTTTATTGTTATTGATGCTGTTATATTCTTGATCAACGTAGAGGAGCTTATGTATTGTGTATGTTTTCCGCATTAGTACATGATCAGGATAATCTCCATTGAATATGTGTTAAATTATTCAAAATTTCTACATGAATCAGTTGGTCAGAGGATAGTTCTTGTTACTGAGTCAACCTCGTTAAAAAATGAATCAGGTATGAGGACAGTGCTTTTCCTGTGTCAACCTCATTAAAAAATGAATCAGTTGGTTAGAGGATAGTTCTTGTTACTGAGTCAACCTCGTTAAAAAAATGAATCAGGTATGAGGACAATTCTTTTCCTTTGTCAACCTCGTTAAAAAATGAATCAGTTGGTCAGAGGATAGTTCCTGTTACTGAGTCAACCTCGTTAAAAAATGAATCGGGTATGAGGATAGTTCTTTTCCTATGTCAAACTCATTAAAAAAAATGAATCAGTGAGTATGAGGACAGTGCTTTTCCTGTGTCAACCTCGTTAAATAATGAATCAGTTGGTCAGAGGATAGTTCCTGTTACTGAGTCAACCTCGCCAAAAAATGAATCAGGTATGAGGACAGTTCTTTTCCTGTGTCAACCTCGTTAAAAAATGAGTTAGTTGGCCAGAGGATAGTTCCTGTTACTGAGTCAACCTCATTAAAAAATGAATCAGGTATGAGGACAGTTCTTTTCCTGTGTCAACCTCATTAAAAAAAATGAATCAGTAGGTTATATAGGTAGATTGTAGAGAGTAGATTTGAGCATAGTTCCTTGTCTTGTGTCAAGCTCATTAAAAAAAATGAATCAAGGATTTTATGAGCATAGTTCCTTGTCTTGTGTCAAGCTCGTTAAAAAATGAATCAAGGATTTTTTAGCATAGTTCCTTGTCTTGTGTCAAGCTTGTTAAAAAATAAATCAAGGATTTTATGAGCATAGTTCCTTGTCTTGTGTCAAGCTCGTTAAAAAATGAATCAAGGATTTTAGAGCATAGTTCCTTGTCTTGTGCCAAGCTCGTTAAAAAATGTATCAAGGATTTTTTAGCAAAGTTCCTTGTCTTGTGTCAAGCTCGTTAAAAAATGAATCAAGGATTTTTGAGCATAGTTCCTTGTCTTGTGTCAAGCTCGTTAAAAAATGAATCAAGAATTTTAGAGCATAGTTCCTTGTCTTGTGTCAAGCTCGTTAAAAAATGAATCAAGGATTTTAGAGCATAGTTCCTTGTTAGGTAGATTGTAGAAAGTAGACTCGAGCATAGTTCCTTGTCTTGTGTCAAGCTCGTTAAAAAATGAATCAAGGATTTTAGAGCATAGTTCCTTATCTTGTGTCTGTTGGAAATACTGATTCACCCCCCTCTCAGTATTTCCAACAATTGGTATCAGAGCGGGCTTCTTCATTCTAGCCTAACAGCTTGAAGAAGGATCAGCAACCATGATGAGAAATCATGAAGCATCAGGAAAACCTCCTCTGTTCGATGGCACTAACTTTGGGTTTTGGAAGAAAAAAATGACTTACTATTTAATGTCCCTTGGACCTGAAGTCTGGCATTTTTGTCAAACTGAATACCGAGCAACTTCCACTCTTCCAACAGACCAAGACGAGAGGAAAGCCTACATTGCAAATGCAAAAGCCATGAACTCTATCACTAGTGGAATCACTGATTCCGAGTTTACAAAAATCATGCACTGTAACTCTGCCAGAGAAATGTGGGAGAAGCTAGTCGGCTTGTACGATGGAGACTCAAAAGTCAAAAAGGCAAAGCTTCAAACTCACAGAAGACAATTTGAAAGTTTGAAGATGGAAGAGGAAGAAGACATTGCAGCATACCTCCTTCGAGCAGCTGAAGTGGTAAATTCCCTGAAAGGATTGGACGAAAAAGTTGAAGAAAGTACTATTGTACAAAAGGTATTAAGGTCTCTTCCAGACAGATTTGACTCCAAAATAAGTGCTATAGAAGAATCAAAGGATATTGACACCCTCAAAATGGATGAACTCCATGGAATTCTCACTACCTATGAAATGAGGAAAGGTGGACCTAGCTCCAAAGATGCAGCATTCAAGGCCTCAAAGTCAAAGAAAGGGAAAGAAAGGAATGACTGTAGTGATGAGTCAGATGTGGAATCCGAATTGGCTCAATATGTACGAAAGCTGAAGAGAGGATCTAAGCTTAAAGGCAAGTATCCTCTTATCTATTTTAAATGTGGTAAAATAGGTCATTATGCAGCAAAATGTCCTCATAAACATGACAGTGATGATGAAAGAAATTCTAAAAGAATGACATACAAAAAGAAAGGGTTCAATAAGAAAAACCTTCTATCCAAGCAAGGTGAGTCTGATGAGGATGAGTTTATGGTCATCAAAAAGAAATCAAATGAGGAAAGCGATCATGATGAAAGTGATCATGATGAAAGCCAAGAAGCATTATTCATGGCACTCATAGATGATGATGACTCGGGGCCAGGCGGAAATGTGGATGAACTGTTAATAAGTGCCATTGAAGAGAACGAGAAACTATGGAACAAAATTATCTCTCTCAAAGTGGAAAACGAGGAAACAAGAAGGAGAGAAGATCTCTTGGAAACAAAGCTTAAGGAAAAAGAAGAGACTTGTGAAGAACGTGAGGCCGAAGTAGTATCTCTGAGAAAGGAGTTGGAGCAAATTAAAAAGGGTTGTAAAAGCTCTCAAATACTTGATACTATTCTGAAAAATCAAAAACCTCAACATGATAATTTTGGAATAGGTTTCAAGGGAGAATCCTCAAGCACTAAGAATAGTGTGAAAAGCTATGCTGATGCAATTTCCTGCAACCCAAAAGATGAAGAAGTATCTTATCAAAAGTGCATCCCAGATTCCAAGAATAAAGAAAGAGTTACTCCAAAGAAGAATGTGGAGTCAAATCATGGACACTACAGCAAATACAAACCTGTACTCCACCAAGGGCCCATCAAAAATCCAAAGGACGAGGGAGGAGTAATTCTCAGAAAGGAAAGCGAATTAAACCGTGGTTGCTTCAAAACCATATTTCTTGGACACTGTTTTCACTGTAAAAACTTCGGTCACCAAGCTAGACACTGTATGGCTCGCAAAAGTGAAAAGACAACGCAAAAGGACCGAGTAATCAACTCACATGCTCCCAAAAGACAGGGACAAATAAAAACCTTCAATTCATTCGATCCCTTGACTAAATTTGATCTGACTTGCTCTTTTTGCTACAATAATGGACACTATGAACAAAACTTCCCACTCAAAGGAAGAAAGACGAGTAGCAAGATCTCTGCAATGGACAAATGCGGCCTAGCTCTATTTGCGCAAAATAATGGAAACCAGTGGTTTGTGGATAGTGGGTGCTCCAGACACATGACAGGAGACAGAAGGAAATTTATCTCACTGAGCAAAAAGGAAGGGAATGTGTCCTTTGGAAGCGGAACTGGCAAAATTGCAGGAAGAGGAACAGTTACTCTGATCAATGGAAAAGGAAAAGCTCAAGATGCTTTGCTGGTTGACGGACTCAAACACAACCTTCTGAGTGTCAGCCAAATTTGTGATCAAGGACATAAGGTTGTTTTCAGCACCAAAGACTATGAAATAAGGAACTCTGCCTCAGGGAAACTTGTGGCAAAAGGAGTGAGAACACCAGACAATATTTACATTCTGAACAAGATTCAGGAAAACAAATGCTACTTGAGTCAGGCAGATGAGAGTTGGTTGTGGCACAAGAGACTTGGACATACCAGCTTCGAAAATCTGGTCAATATCAGCAAGATCAAAGCTGTACAAGACATCCCAAGGTTGTCCAAACCAAAGCAAGCAGTGTGTGGTCCATGTCAACATGGAAAACAGAAGAACCAGCCACAAGACAAAGGAACACTATACATCAAAGCCCTTGGAGATCATACATGCTAATGTGTGTGGGCCAATTAGAAATCAAGCACTCCAAGGAGAAAGGTACTTTGTATTATTTGTTGATGATTATACTAGAATGATGTGGATATATTTCATAAATTATAAATCTGAAACTTTTGAGTGTTTTAAGAATCTAAAATCCGTTGTAGAAAATGAAAAAGATTCAAAAATTAAGTGTCTCAGAACAGACAGAGGAGGAGAATTCACATCAAACGAGTTCAGAGAGTTTTGCAATATTCATGGAATTAAAAGGGAATACTCGGTTGCCAGAACACCTCAACAAAATGGGGTAGTTGAAAGACGAAACCGAACTGTCCAATAGTATCTTCTCCTTAGTACTGATATAGTACCATGTTCGACTTCGACACATTCATTCACATGGATAGAATCGTACTATTTGGGGAAGTAGAAATCCAGACCCTGGATCAGTTTCCACCATCCAGGCTGCGAGGAATTTTCTATTCATTATACAGTGGACTATTCATAAACAGATGGATGCACCCATACTGTGTCTACATATGTCTATATTTGTGATGTATTGCAAGATCATTCCTATATCAGAACAGTTTAGTTAGTTTTCTAGTCAGTTTTGATCTGAGTATGGGAATGCCTACCTCAGCGATGATATGATCTCATATATATATTTTGTATTAAATGTTTTTACAGGTTCCAACCAGGCTCTCCACAAGATGATCCTCGAAATGATAAAGTGCTTCACTCTTCTTAGATGATAAATGAAATCCTCATCTACTACAGACTTCGCACTTTAGGGGGCAATCTGTTACACAAAATATTGTCACCATGACTTTCTGCAATCAGTGTGAGTCTATCACCACTCATACTGACCTCCTTTGCAAGTCTCAAACCTCAGCTCTTCATGTCAAAGCCTTAAAATGAGAGAAAGCCTTTGAAAATCTATAAAACTCTAGTTCCGCACTTTCTCTTACCATTACCTGTGGTCCCGCACTCTCTGGTCGTGTTACCTGTGGACCTGCCCGCTCTGTCTCTAAAGGAATGGGTGTGGACCCCTGTAAAAGTAAAAAAGGCGCAAGTTTATTATTAAAAACTCACTTTGGATTAATTATGGACACTTCTAGAAGGAATCTTGAGGTGGCAAGTTCGCTCCTAGGTGGTTCATGCATCCCATAACTAAAGGAGCTAACCCATTGATGAGAGGAGCTTATCCCTTTAAAGGAGGACTCTATCCCTTTGAAGGTGGACCTGGTAACTTCCTTCCTCTGCACTATAAAATGAGGCATTGGGCTGGTTGCTAGGGAGGTTGAAAGCTGAACATTTTTGAGGGTAAATGTTGTTGGAATTTAGACTTCCTATTTGAGCTTGAGAGGAGAGATTACATACCTTTTGGCTTCTTTGGGAAGAGAGTGAAACTTGTCAAAGTAGAGGAGATTCTTGCTGGACCCTGGAAGGAGCTTGTACAGCATCAAGGCACCAAGGTTGTAAAGTTCTTCTTTGATTAAAGTTAATACAATCAGATTCATTTTTCTCAATAAATTGTCTTCTATGGTTTATTTCATGAATTCCTTGATCATCATGATAAATATGGTTTATTATATTCGCTTTTCAGATGCTATTTGATGTGTGTGCCTGTTTGTGTTTGCAGATTCTTTAAAAGGGAGCTCATTTGGATCAACGGAGCGTGGCTTCCACAAACTAGCACTGGACCTGAGGTAGGCCTAAAACATCTACTAGCCTTTATTTATAAATCGCATATTTATAGAAAGATAGAAGTTGTTTGGTTTGCTTGTCGCTAGATATCCATAGATACTAGGGAGATCGGTCTTGTCCACAAGAACGATTTATCCGACCGACACACTGGCCCACCTTCTGCATATGTACCATCAATTTCTCTCAGGAAGAAAACATTATTTCCTCTGTAAAAATAAATGACATAGGGACCTTTCCATAGGAAATCAAAGTTCCCATGTTTACCTTTGTCTTCCCTCCTTGAATCCCACTTGAGCACCTTGTCTCCAAGGTAGAAATATTCAACCTTGGTTCTCTTATCAAAAATCTTTTTAACCCTTTCCTGCACAACTTGAGATGTGATATAGACCTCTTCTCTAGTTTGTTGTACATGAATAGTTTGATTTATTCTTCTTTGGATGCTATTTGGTTCAACCTACAATTCTTGAAGTATCTTCATTACTGGTACTCCCAAAGAGGATGGAAAGACAACTTCCATCCCATAAACTAGTTGATAGGGAGAAGTACCAATTGGTTTCTTAGTAGTTAATCTGTCTGCCCATAAGGCATTGACTAGCTTTTTATTCCAAGTTTTCTTATTGTCTTCTAGTAACTTCTTGATGATGTTTACTAGGCTTTTGTTTGAGGATTCTTCCAGTCCATTACCTTGAGGGTAATAGGCTGTAGAATGGCCCAAGGTGATATGATATTTATTGTAAAAATCTATCATTATTTTGGATATAAAGGATGTTGCATTATCAGTAATGAGCTTAGTTGGGCATCCAAATCTTGATAGAATATTGGTTTCAAGGAAGGTTATGATAACAGTGTTTGTGGCTTTCCTTGAAGGTATGGCCTCTATCCATTTTGTGAAGTAGTCTGTGGCTGTGAGGATCCATTTGTGCTGGGCAAAGGGTGGGTGAATTTCACTAATGAAGTCTAAACCCCATTGTTGAAAAGGTATTTCAGCAGAGATTAGCTTGACGGGTAAAAATAAAATCTTTTCTTCCCCTCAAAAATTTGACATTTGTGACAGGAGGTCACATATTTTTTGACATCAGCAAACAAGGTAGGCCAGTGATAGAGGGAATTACTCCCTAGGGCTTTTTGGGTTGAAACCCTAGCAGACTGAAAGTTATCTATTCAAAGAAACATACATTCATACAGCCATTATGCTATAGTAAGCAAATTCTATGATAAGGGTACGTACCTTTGGTCCTACGTTTGAGAAGGCCTTTAGGGTCCAAACCCTTCTTGGAGTTCCCTTCTTCTCTTTTGTCCTGCAAAACAACCAATTCAAAGAACACAGCAGTACATGGAAAAAACTTATAAAGAAACCATCTTCATGTTATAAAGAAAGGTAGTTAGTTATGAAATCCAAACAACCATTTACATATGAATTCTAAACATGACTATCCTTAACATAAAGAAGATTCATTTCGGGAACCAAGACATGTGTTTCTTTTATTATAGACAAATAAAGTACATAAAAAGGAATATGTTCACCTGAATCACCTTCAGCAGGCTCCAAGCAAAGCTTCCTTCCGGATCTGTTCCAGCCTCAAGCCTCTAACAAAACTCCTTCCATGACTCTCTCCATGATGTCATAAATGGTGGATGAACATCAACACACAAGGAAACAAAGGTTTCCTGTACAAAATGAGGGAAGTGCAGAAGGCACAAGGGACTTCAGACCTGGTCAAGGGAAAAATCTCAGCATAATAACCTTTCTCTCTATTCTCTCCTCCCCTTAGGCCTTCCCTTTGAGGTCTTTTTATACCATCTCCAAAGTAGTTTTTTAGTTAGGAGTTGGTTGGGAACAGTTGGGCCACGGGCACTAACAGGTGATCAGCGGGTAAAACCCGCGATCTCCGCCTGAAAATGAGGAGTTTTATATTTTTTTTAAGTGTTTTAATACATACACGCAGGTTGGCTATACACATACCCGCGTATACACGCGTTTAACTCAGGGCAATGTCGCGTATAAGGGATAAAACACTGTTTTTTATATTTTAGGACCAGGTCTGGAAGGAGGGGTTGCCCTAGGCCATGAGTACAGCATCAAAAACCATAAGAGTGAGATTTGGAGCTATAACAAATGCCCCCTAATATATGAGGTCAGAAGGGGTACATGATGGCCGAAATATATTATGCGAGTACATGGAAAGGAAGTCTGTCAAAAACCGAGGAGGACTTCACCAGAATTCAGCCTGCCAAGCCACCAAAGGAGATCAGAAAGAAACACTGTCTGAGGCGGGCATACCCATGCTCAGAAAAAGTAAAGCATGTCCGCATATCAAGTACAAGCGGATCCACTAAGTATACAAGTATAAATAACTGAAAGATACATAATGGATCATCTGATCATAATGAACAAGTACATGTCTGAATATCACATATAAGACTGTCAATGATGCTGAAAGATGCAACGGATCACTGATATCAAAGACTGATCCCAAAAGGTACCAACTGAACATGATGGAATAGGATGGTACTACACTACAAACTCAGGTGCCAGCATATAGAATGTCGCCATGACTGACTGCAACATATAAAGTGGAGTGGTATCAACTAGCAGCAACAGGAGCAACTGTCAAGTGAACCAATAAATGCTGATACAACCTGAGGTCTTCACCGACCGCCATGGTACCTTTCTACAGCATGGGAATAAATGATCTGAAGTCAACCATGTGAGAAATCATTTGATTACCGGTCATTAATGTATACTGTTAACAAACGCGAGACTACTCACCGATAATGATAATGAGCGTCAAGGTACCCAGTACAATCTAACAAGTGTGAATAGATGAGCTGGAGTCGAACACCTGTAAGAATCTATCGATAAGGAGACAACGATGGTTTCCCACTGTCGATAGCGAAGGATCTACCACTAATGACTGCAAACCCCAAGGTACTGCCAAATGGACTCTAGATCTTTGCCCCAGAGCAATGAGTCGGAGTCGATAGGGAAAGATCCGCTAGAAGGAAGGCATTAAGGCATCCTTCATCAATCTAGCGCGAGTGTAACCCGTAGGCCAATAATGTGGAAGGAATAGGACGAAAAAGATGTAGTAACCCAACTGAAGTACGTTTCCGGCGTACACAAGATGTGGCTAGCGCACGGCAGAAACCCTCTGAACCAACCAATAATGAAAGCTGACACAGAGGCGAGGTATCCACCAATAGGGTCAAATGGAAACCAAGGTACTGCACGAATCCCAATGTGTGATAATGTATGCTGATGTCGAACACAAGGGAAACCACTCAGTCAAAGACCCATGATACTGATCGATGCTGAGCACAAGGTAACCTATCAATAATGAAAATAGGGCCAGGGTGCAGCTCTAGGCCTGTCCTTAGAGCAAGATGTCGTCCTCGATAAGGACAAGACCCACCAGCAAGAAGTCAATGGGGACCTTCTCAAACCGGCACGAGTAAAAGACCAATATAACTGATGTGATGATAGACATGACACTGACAACCAGGGATGGCCGACTGAAAAATGAGTCAAGAGACACCGCAGAGAGGCTGACTCAGGCTAACTTCCCTTGAACAAAAGCACGACTCAATGTGACTATGTGGCAGCATATGATGACTCTGTATAAGTTCGCCATGCAGGAGGCACGAACGAACCCTCCATATGATTGGAAGAGAGAACCAATCGGGGGAGAACTGACTTAATAACAAGGTTATGGCATTCCTAAGTCAAACTAAATCCCACCCATGCGGAGGAGACTTTGTTTTGAGTGCTTTGTTCAAGGGCGACTCGACTGACTCTAGCTACCAACAATAAATGGAAATAATGTCACGTTCCCGCTCTTTTTGGAATATTTAATTTTTTTGTCTTTTTCTGTTAAGCCGGAAAAAGAATAAAAGAATGCTATGGTACAGTGAAAGAACGAGTGTCGGTGAAACAGATGATCTAGTTCCTGGGAAAGGAACGTTCCTATGCTCAATGCAGGGAGGTGAAAACTGGTCAGTGACACTCAAAGGTATGTTCCTTCCACGGGTCAAGGTGTGTCAAGTTGCAGAAGTCAAGGGTATGCAAAGTTGATTTTGCAGATGTCATGGTCAAAAGTTGGCTTAAACACGAGTCCAAGTGAAGCCGGCTCTAGGCCAAAAGGTGCAAGTGGTCAACATGCAATGCAGTAGTACAACTCAACACAAAGGAGCCTCTAGGGTATATGGCCAGAACAAAGCGGAGAAGCTAAGAGGAATGAGTCTTCAACGCATAAGTCATGGCGGGACTACAGAGGACTCCCGAGCCTACTCAAAATGGAGCAGCATGGGCAACAAATGTTAGTGAGGTGCTAACTAGGATGCCCATGTAAAGGATGACTCTACCATCGTGTCATGATTTAAAGAAACGACGAGTGAAGATGGCTTATGAACCATAACACGATGGGATCAACCCTATGGCAGGTGTATTGGTCAAATGGAGGCTAGTATGCATAATGCAACGGAAAAAATGGTGTCCCTAACCTATATGCCAGTGAGAACACGATACCTGCCACGACGGGTTAGCAGTCATGGAACCGTCTCGAAATTGAAAATCGTCCAAAATGTCCTGAAAAACAGACCAATCTCGACATTCCAAGCTCCCAAGTTAAAAGTCACATGAGGCCAAACAAAATAAAATTTTGAAAAAATTCTGCATTTTCAAAACTTATAAAAAGCATTTTGGACTCACCATTTTTACCATTTGAGTTTGAGAGCAAAAGAGTTGGAGCAAAAGGAGCAAACTTCCCACAGCCAAATTCAATCGTTCAAATTCATCGAAAACCTCCAGGTAACTCTTATACTTAGCTTGCAATTGATTGTGACAAGTTTTAGGATTTTTGATTGAGGTTTCACTTTTGTCCAAACTTTCCTCGCGGCGTATACGCGGGTTGGTAATATCGAACCCGCGTACACGCGGGCCCTATACGCGACTGTGTGAACAGGAACCCGCGTATACGCCGTGAACCATTTTAAACGAAAAATAACAGCTTTGAATCAATTTTTTCTCAGGATGCCTGTCACATGCCGTGAAAGAGAGCACGCAGCGGTAGACAATGAAGTTGTGAACAGTCCAGAAGCATTAGGTGCCCTACGGGGATGCAGTTTGCTTAAATTTTTCAAATTGCCAAATATGAAAGCGAACACGCGTCTGCTTGAGATGCTCATTGATTATTGGGATGTCGATGAGGAAGCTTTTATGATTGATCAGATGCCGCTCAGGGTAGAAGTGGAGGATATCTATTTTATCATGGGCCTTTCCCGAAGGGGAGAGGTAGTACAGTCCCGGGGCAGGACACGGAGTGCCCTTTCAATAGAGGACTATGTACAGATATACTGCCCGGGACATCCCAAAAAGGTTGGGAGCCAGATTTCCATCACACATGTGGCGAGTTTATCACTTCGGATAATCCTATTTACCATGGCTCGGGTGAACGGATCATCCTCTCTGCATCAGGCGTCACGGCAAAACATGAGCGTGGCAGTTGACTGTCTCACTACTGTGTTCGACTGGTGTACTCCTCTTCTGGCCAACATGAAGAGCCAGCTTACTTCTATCAGGAGGGGTCAGATTAAAAACTTTGGATATGGGAGCATCTTGTGCACTTTCTTTTTCGAGAAGGTTCCCGCACTCCGCCCCAGGGTAGCAGTTTCCATCAGCACCCCACGCGATCCACGCATGGGCCGGTGGGCTGATCTGATGAAATGTCTGGGGGGTGGGGAGGTCCCAAGGATTGCTTTACACGATGACTTCTTCACCTGGTGGGATCAGCAGATCATTGCCGTAGATGACTACCCTTATGCTGGGCTGGATTTCCGAGGAGATCCTGACCTAGTGTTACCACCGAATGCAGCATGGGGCGAGATTGGTAAGATTTTTTTATTTTTCAAATATAATGATGAATTTTAAAAAATAATTTATTTTTATTTTTTTGATGAGATTCAAATGACTGACATGGTGATCATGTTCCAGACATCGGGCCGGTACGACCAGATGGATTCTCGTGGCATGGACGGCGCGGCCGAGGAGCCGAAGAGGCGGCTGCTGATACAGAACGGAATCTGAACAACGTCCAGCGACACTTGGCAAGGTTGAGCTGCCGAGTACCGATGGCCATCATAGAGGACCTTCCTGAGGATATGCAGCGTCATGTGGTTGGCATGCCACGTGACTGGGTTCGCATTTTTCGACGCGTGGCCAATGCTATAGTGACATACTTAGACGCTCATCCTGAGCCGAGGCATTAGATATGCCGGACATGATTATGGGCATTTGAGTCCCGATTTTGTATATTTTTTGGACACACATATGTACACTCGAGACGCTTTACGATATATATATATATATATCTATATATATATATATATATATATATATACAGTTTGACTTTTTGATGCTTGATTTTATTGTGATGAATGATTAATATGCCAGTCTAATGCTTGATTAGCGATAGAATCAGCTAACCAATTATGAGATCTTGGAATATGCAAATAATTAATATAAGTAAATGATCTTTGCAACAACCTAACCCTTAAATATTGGCGATATAAAGATGGATCCCGTACCCGATAAATGTTATTTAATTGAGACACTATCAATTGAGAATCAAGATATACTACCAACGAGTCGATCCCATGAGAGATTGCCTCGGATAATAAATTAATAACAGCAGTGTACTCGGCCATATTGTTTGAAGCAGGACCGATGCACACGCCTCTTGATGCCATCAATTGACCAGTTGGATAATAGAGTACCCAAGCTGCGGAAGCAAGATTCCGAGTGTGCCGACTAGCACTATCGGCGAACCCAAAATAGACCAAATCATCCATCAACACCTGCCAAAGCAGACCAAAAAGTGTTGATATCAGAAAACTCTCGATGATATATGTACAAATATACATAAAATACAAAGAAGCCATTCCCTAGTCAAAAATAAGCAAAGCACTTCTTTAGGTAGAGCCCGTTTCAGGGCTCCGCCAGCTTGTTTCCCTCGAAATCAATTAACTCATATGATCCTTTTTCTAAAACTCGTTTAATAATGAAAGGACCGTACCACATAGGCTTAAATCTGCCTGCCCCCAAGGCGTCCTTATCTTGGTCATAGACCAGGACAAGGTCACCTTCAGAAAAGACTCGAGGACGGACAGACTTATCATACTGCATTTTAACCCTTTTCTTATGGGTCTCATTCATCGTGGCGGCATCTCGACCCTGCTCATCGAGATGTTCCAAGTGAACTAGGCGCTCTTCGAGACTCGAAGTCTCAAGAAGAAGCTCAACAGCCAACTTAAGAGATGGAATTTCACATTCAACCGGAAAGATAGATTCCATCCCATAAACCAACTGAAAAGGAGTAAAACCAGTAGCCGTTTTGATGGAGGTTCGGTATGCCCAAAGAGCCGAATACAACATAATGTGCCAATTGGACCGATTTTTATCGATTATCCATTGGAGTATCGTCTTAAGAGTTTTATTGACTACCTCGACCTATCCATTGGCCTGAGGATAATAAGGGGACGAATGCTCCTGACGGAAACCTAATTTAAGAGCTAATTCGGACAATAGTTGATTCTGGAAATGACTGCCACGGTCAGTGACAATCTCTCTTGGGATACCGAATCTTGAGTTAACCTGATTGAAAAGAAACAAAGCTGTCGTGTCACTACCGTTCTTATAAGTAGGCATGGCCTCAGCCCACTTCGTAAAGTAGTCTACAGCCACGATAATGTACTTGTGATTCGCTGCTGAAGGCGGATTACAAGTTGTAAAATTAATACCCCACTTGGTAAAGGGACCGACGGTGACAACGGGGAAAAGAGGAGCTGGATGCGCGCGCATCTTGCGAGTAAAAATTTGACACGGGTGACAGCGTTTGACCGCTTCCACACAGTCTTTAAAGAGTGAAGGCCAAAAATAGCCGACACGTAAGATGCAGTGGGCTGTAGCAAGCCCTGATAAATGACCACCACAAGCTCCACTGTGGCAGTCATTGAGCACAGACTCTGCTTCCTCTAAGGTTAAACAGCGCCGAAGGATTGAATCAACCCCTCGACGGTATAATGTGTCACCAATGATAACATAGTTTTTAGCCAAGTGACGTAATTTTCGACGTTCATCCTTGGAGAAAGTAGAGGGAAACTTCGAAGTCTGGAGATAGACAATGATATCTCCATACCAAGGGTCGAGTGAAGAGATGAGGAATAAATGTTTGTCGGGAAAACTTTCCTCGTAAACAGTATCCTCTCCACAAGGAAGCTCAGAAATTAGCTCCGCGAAAACCATGGATTTCTTAGACTTGGCAGACAAGAACTCGAGATCGAATTCTTGCAAAATGACTATCCATCTATTATATTTGCCCCCAATCACTCGCCTACTGAGGACAAATTGAAATGGATTGACCGCCGCTAAGGCAAAAGTTTTGCGTAGCAAAATATAATGACGGAGCCTCTGGACAGCGTGAACAGCTACCAAGGCCAACTTCTCAACCAGAGAATAGTAGAGTTCAGGACCTATTAAGCCTCGACTCAAATAATAAATCACGTGCTCGGCGATAGCATCGTCTTCCTGAACTAGAACCATACCAATGGTTGATTCTGCTGCGGCGAGATATAAAAGGAAGTCTCTACCATAATCCGGTGGACTCAAAAGCGGGGCAGAGACTAATGCCTTTTTCAAAGCATCAAACGACCGCTGCGCAAAGTCGTCCCACACAAATGGAACTCCTTTTCGTAGCAAACGCATGAACCCTTTAGTGATCTCGACATAGTTTGCTATAAACCGTCTTAAGAAATTAGCCTTTCCTTGAAGACTTTGAAGTTGTCGAATTGAGGACGGGGGAGGCAACTGAACTATTGCCTCAACCTTGAAGGGATCAACCTGAATCCCTTCATTAGACACAACGAATCCTAACAACCGACCGGATGTAACCACGAAAACGCACTTGTTGGGATTCAACCGGATTTTATAAAAACGACAAAATTCAAAAACCAATCGAAGATGACTAGGATGATCAGTTCTCTTTCGAGAACGAGCAGCTAGATCATCCAAGTATGCCTCGATGACATGTTTGATGTCGTGGAAAGCATATGACATGGCCCACTGAAAAGTGGCTCCAGCATTTTTAAGACCAAAAGGCATCTTTCTATATGCAAAGGTACCCCAGGGACATATAAAATTTGTCTTATGTTGATCTTCAGGACAGATAGAGATTTGATTATAACCCGAAAAACCATCCATGAAGGAAAAAATTTCATTACCCGCACACTCGTCGATAATCTGATCAATGAATGGTGTGGGGTAATTATCTTTCGGACAAGCCTTGTTTAGGTCCCTAAAATCGATGCATACTCGGATTGTTCCTTGCTTTTTGTCCACAGGGACTGGATTAGAAACCCAGTCAGTAAGAGGAACAGGGTATATAAAACCCGCCCTTAGCAGCTTCTCAACCTCAGCTTTGATAGCTGCTGCTTTCCTAGGGTTAACCGGCCGAAGCCTTTGACGAACTGGTTTCGCGTTTTCATACGTCTTGATCTCATGTTGAACAATAGAAGGATCAATGCCAGGCATTTCCTCATAAGACCAAGCAAATACATCACGATATTCCTTAAAAAGGTCGGTGTAGATTTGAATTTCTTCAGGGGAACACTCAATTCCGATGAAGATATTCTCGATGACGTTAGGGTCCCTAGAGATGTTTATAGGTATCGTTTTTGAAATTACCGACATATTACCTTCGGCATGAATGTGTGCTGGAGCCAAAGGGTTTGACACCATACAAACATCACTAGTGAAGAGCTCGGAGAATCTAGATTCTACTTCCTGCAATGGAGGAAGAAAGTATGAACGATGGTGTAAGTCTTCCCAAGGTCGATCTATACCCATCATTACTTCAAGGATTGCTTCTTCAGAAGGTAGAACCGAATCTAAGCAGTCCAAGGCAGAGGTAGAATCAAGGGTCCAAGCCGGGGCCACATGACCATCTAACTCCTCTTCGGAAAAAGGAGTAGAGTGGTTGTCTGCAGAGTCTACGATAGACTGATATCTAAGCTCAGCTGCAGATATAGGGAATGCCATTCCATTTACTTGTCCTTCAACTAATGTGGTCGTAGGAGAAGGCAAGGTCCAAGGGTCTGAAAAATAACGAGTTAGAAAGAACTCTTCTCGAGGAGACTCCTTAGATGATGAAAAAGCATTGATTTTAACGAAAGGAGAGGGAAGATCAAATGTACCCATCAATGAGGAATACATCCCTACTCCTAAATTCTCAGTTGGCGGGCGAGGGTTATCCACTAAAGGGACAGTAGAGTCAGAGCTTGCTTGAGGATCAACTGGACAATAGTCCAATTGATCAACCTTAACGATTTTCCCCTCATGAGGAAAGCAAATGACACGAAACAGAGTCGAAACAACAGTATCCATCTCGTATACCCAGTTCCTTCCTAATAGGAGATTATAGTCTAGGTTAGCGTCTACGACCTCTACTTCAATATTGACGACCTTTCCCCCAACACATATAGGAAAGGCCGGGATAATCCCATGCGGCTTATGAGAATGACTATCAAATGCAGTCAAAATGGTGGGTGAAGGAACAACCGAGGGTGATCCAATAGCCTTCCAGCATGACATCGACATAACACATGTGGAAGCTCCTTCATCTATCACGGTGCGAAAAATATTGATTTTTCGGTATGTAGAATTTATTTGGAAAGCAATATGATGAGGGAGTTGCTTTTTGACATTTAACATGTCAAAAGTGAGCACTAAAGAGTTAGCTGGATCGACTGCTCCAATTGCAGAGAGTAAAGCACTTCTCTGAGCCGGAAACGACTGGAGAACCTCTAAAGCGGACATGGCGCACGGACTCTGACCCAAATCCTCTACAATGGAGTAATTCTGGGCGGCCCTAGCATTAGGATTAATCGTCGCGTGTTTAGCGGAACCTTTCGGTATCCGTGGTATAGTCTCAACAGGGGGTCGCTCAATATGAAGGTCAATACTTCCGGGAACAGTCTTGTCCTTGGAAGTTTCGGCTTCACCATAATCACGTGATTGAGTAGCCATATGGACGTTAGAACCCATCATGAAAACATTTGACGATTTTTCCCCTTCCTGGTTGCCCCCAGCGGAGGTTCCAGGATTCGAACTCGCGCCAGCAAGAAGTTGCTGCCCTTGGGGAAACGGGTTGGTTAACACAGCTTGAGAACTAGAAGTCCCTTGCTGTCCTAACAAGCGCTGAGCGTCTTCAATCTTAGGGCAGAGATGAGTTAGATGGTCTCCACTGCACAACTTGCATGGAAACTTGACTTTCTTTCTTGACTCATTTCTACCACCACCGGCGTTGTTGCCGGATTTATTTGCATCAGGCTTCCCATCCTGGTTCTTTTTCTTACCTCGTCCTTTCTTTTTCCCATTGGAGTTTTGATTTCCTTTGGGGTTATCAGATTGGACGGTATTTATTGAAGAAGTTTGGGAAGCTGGGGGATTAGACGATGTGACTTGGTTGTTAGAAGCAGTTTGCAAGGACAACTACTGCAATTGATTCAACAAGTTCACGGTAGTTGTGTCTACTGACCCGACGATACCATCCGCGTGCGGACCTGGCTTCGACTTAGCCACATCAACCTTAGATCCAGGAGCATCTAGCAAGTATTTTTGTAGGATCCCAGACTGAGAATAGATCAATTCTAATTGCTGGGCCCTAAAAATGGCTTGCTCCTCAGAATAGACCCCAGACATGGAGACATCCTTGGAGATCTCGAGTTGTAAAGACTTCAAAAACCACTCGAGACGGTACTCCAGAGGGATTTCGGCTTTAATGAGCCTCTTTCTCCGTCTCCATTCCTGAATATGGTTGGAAATGTGGGTTGCCTTATCCTGACGAAAGGTGGCCAGAAGTTCAGTTCCGGCATCATAGCAGACAGGCAACTGGAAGTGATTTAAGAAAATAATGGCTAAGTCAGCGAACGATGTAAAGCTGCCGCCTGGAAACTCTATATACCATTTGGCCGCATTACCAGTCAAGGTGCGCTGAAAGAGTCTCAACCTAATCGAGTCATCGATAAGGGAGTTAGATGAGCACCACAAATGGAATGTGGTTACATGGTCGCCTGGGCCTTCGCCACTCTTCCCTTCGAATTTTGGAATGTCCGAAGGGAGTTTGGTTGGGACTGGAGGCCAGGCCGGATTGTACTTGATTGGGTCATTTGTTAACTTAGTGAGATCTGGCAAGTTCAACGTTGCCAGAAACGGAAGCCTAGGAGGACCTTGGGGATTCCACCCAAACTGGGCAGAACTCCCAAATCTCTGAAAAGATTGTCCTAGAATTTGGGAGGCACCAGGCTGCCCGAAGTAACCAGTAGAACCGGCTGAACCAAAAGGCAAGCCTTGTGGTAAAGAAAAATTCGGAGTTTGACCAACTCCGGCCGTATAACCTCCATAACCAGCAAAGTTTCCTCCTAAAGGATTGTAGGGAGTTGATAACCCCTGATACGGATTCCAAGCCGAAGCAAGGGGAGGAATACTTTGAAACATACTAACCGTGGAGTACGGCCTATTCCCTTGTTGGCTAATAAACGGATTCCCAGTTCCCGCACTACTAACCCCAGGGTTATTCCAACCTTGGAAAGGATTACTGCTTTGTCCCACAGAAGAAAAAGGCATAGATCCTATCGTCGGGTTGGAATGTGGTATATGACCACTTCCAAAAGGAAAACCCTAGAATGAAGCCGATCCGCCCATCATGGACGTAGCGGCACTAAACGGAACCGATGGAATACCCTGTGAATGGGTGCCAAATGGAAAGAATCCAGTACCAAAAGCATTGGTTTGGGCATTTCCACTCGTGGACAGAATGGAGGTCGACCCAACTATAGACGTGCTAGCAAAAGATCCAAACAAGGAAGCAGAGGAGATGGAAATGGTTCCTCCCCCTTGGACCGATGTTGGGGTTTGCATAGTCGTAGCACTCGTAGAAGCCATGCTTCTAGTAGTGGTCATCGATGGTAAGCGCGTAGCGTAACCTGGACTTGACGGTCTATGTGTTGGAGTCCCAACGTATTGCAGTACGTCTGGATGACTAGATGGTAGTGGAGAATTTGGAGCTGCTAACGACTCTGAAAGTTCTTCTACCTCTATGTTATTCTCCGCTTGAAAGAGAACTCGAGAAAGGACTGGAGTGTCCCTCTCTTGTTCAGAAGTACCAGGCCTTGCTTGGCCGCTAATGCCCCCGATAGGAGGATCAATCCCCGATGCATCAACCGGCGTGGGACGGAACCCACTGGTAGTATTGCCTCTGTGCCTTCTAGGAGAAGGCTCTAAACTTGGTGGCGAGAGACCACGAAGTCTTCGAGACCGTCTTGGAGATCGGTCAGCCACTTTGAATTTTTTGTTATGATCTAACTAAAGACTCAAAAAATTGAAAGCTAGGCCAACTAGGAGCACAGAGCAAACAATAACAAGTCCCTAAAGATACAGCCAGTCAAACAACTTCCAAGTATTTCCACTCCAGGTGATTAAGAACGGACACCAAAATACGAGAAAGTGAAATAAGGGGCCTTCCGAAGATAGTCTGGGATGATGAGGGCCCAGTCCTATCAGCGAAGGTATCAGAGGAAGTTACGCTGACCTCCTAACAACAGCCTGCGCCGGTGCAAGCCCCCAAGCTTCGCAAGGGTGCCCTCCAGTAGTACTGTCGAGAGTGATGCAACGTCAACCTCAGGTGCCACGGGATTGCCCTCCGCAGCCACCTATGTAGTTCCCTAGGAGTAGCAACTATGGATACCAACTCGTCGCAGAAGCCAGGCGGAACAGTCGTGAGGTAAGTTCAGACAAGTAGGAGAGGGGGTATCTCTCTTCCCTGTCTTCACAGACCCTCGTGCTTAACTCCCAGATCCGGAGCTTTCCTGGTCTTCCTAACGCTATTGGATTTTCTCTTGTTATTCAGACTCCTATGTTTGACGTTTATATGGCCTTGGAGAGTTAACTCTCCACTCACCTAATCCAAGGCCCTAAAATCCTAATCTTGTTGGTGTAACTGACTAAAACAAAAAGTTCTAGTGAATTTTAGTTAGTGCTTGATTTTATTAGGCTGTTCTTTAAGTCACAAGGTAACGGAAGTGAAACTAGTGGTGTTTTTTGACGCAAAAGAAATTAATAAAAACTTAACTACATGCACATGCACTTTTTTGTTTTTCGATGAAGAGCAATTTCTATAGGGTTCAGAGGTACTTCTAATAAAACAACTTTTCCTTTTCTTTTCGTTAATGCACACTTCACACTCACAAAAGCTAACAAAGCTATATATGCCTAAAAAGGGGATGCAAATCTATCCTAATGCAACAATTATATGTGGATGCAAGATCTAAAACTACTCTGAAAAAATGAAAGTTGCTTGCTTATCAATCTTTATCTTGCCACTTACAATGCTTAGATGGAATATGAGATGTTACCATTCATTTCGTCTAAACACTAAAAACAAGTTCTAAGACAAACATAAAGCACTTTCACTTCACTAAAAGGAAATCAAATGAAAAGCAAGTTCAAGAAAGCAAAACTAATATTTTCAAAAGATTTTCTTCAAAGCAACAAACAAAAAATTATTTTCAAAAAATGCTCTCAACAACACTGAAACTTGTGATTGAAGAATAGGCAATTAAACACTTTTGCGAATCAACACCACTCAATGGATGAAAACCCAACAAAAATAAATGTGTTTGAAATCTCTCTTAACAATCAAAAGCAGCAATGAAAGCCTTGGCAATGAAAACCAAAAAGATCAAAAAGCCAAATTCCAAGAAAGTGTCAAACAACAACTTTCATGAAACAAAGAAGTGGATGGTCACAAAAAGCGGTTTTGTCAAGCAAACAAATAGTCACCAAAAGCAAGATTAACACAAAGATTGAATTCAATCTCCCTACCCTGATGAAACAGAGCAGCCAAGATTCCTAACAAGAAATCTTGTGTGCTTTAGCCAATAACGATGACGCTTGCAATCAACAAAAACAAGACCAATACTCCTTATAATCAGAGAGAATTCAGAACGAGATGCTCACTGTAAAACAAATAACTGATACTGGAAAATGATTGTTTCAAATTGACTCAAACCACCAGACAAACCTTCAGAGACTAATATTTATAAATCTTGAAAATTGCAATATATACGCGACTGTGTTTGAGGAAACCTGTGTATACGCGGGTTCACTCAAAGAAACAAGCGTATATACGCCTCTGTATCTAAGAAAAACAGTGTGTATGAAAAGCTTCAAGAAAAATAAAAAACAAACTGAAGAAACTGGCAAAGCTTAAAGTTCAAGAACATACCAGACAGTAACAGCAAGCAGACAAGGCAGCTGAGCCCTGATTGGCTTGAAAAATACCCAAACTAGGAACAACAAGAGTGTTGTCCCCAGTGGAGTCGCCAATTCTGATAGAGGGAATTACTCCCCTAGGGCTTTTTGGGTTGAAACCCTAGCAGACTGAAAGTTATCTATTCAAAGAAACATACATTCATACAGCCATTATGCTATAGTAAGCAAATTCTATGATAAAGGTACGTACCTTTGGTCCTACGTTTGAGAAGGCCTTTAGGGTCTAAACCCTTCTTGGAGTTCCCTTCTCCTCTTTTGTCCTGCAAAACAACCAATTCAAAGAACACAGCAATACATGGACAAAACTTATAAAGAAACCATCTTCATGTTATAAAGAAAGGTAGTTAGTTATGAAATCCAAACAACCATTTACATATGAATTCTAAACATGACTATCCTTAACATAAAGAAGATTCATTTCGGGAACCAAGACATGTGTTTCTTTTATTATAGACAAATAAAGTACATAAAAAGGAATATGTTCACCTGAATCACCTTCAGCAGGCTCCAAGCAAAGCTTCCTTCCGGATTCGTTCGAGCCTCAAGCCTCTAACAAAACTCCTTCCATGACTCTCTCCATGATGTCATAAATGGTGGATGAACATCAACACACAAGGAAACAAAGGTTTCCTGTACAAAATGGGGGAAGTGCAGAAGGCACAAGGGACTTCAGACCTGGTCAAGGGAAAAATCTCAGCATAATAACCTTTCTCTCTATTCTCTCCTCCCCTTAGGCCTTCCCTTTGAGGTCTTTTTATACCATCTCCAAAGTATTTTTTTAGTTAGGAGTTGGTTGGGAACAGTTGGGCCACTGGCACTAACAGGTGAACAGCAGGTAAAACCCGCGATCTCCGCCTGAAAATGAGGAGTTTTATATTTTTTTTAAGTGTTTTAATACATACACACGGGTTGGCTATACACATACCCACGTATACACGCATTTAACTCAGGGCAATGTCGCGTATAAGGGATAAAACACTGTTTTTTATATTTTAGGACCAGGTCTGGAAGGAGGGGTTGCCCTAGGCCATGAGTACAGCATCACAAACCATAAGAGTGAGATTTGGAGCTATAACAGCCAGTAAAAACCAGCTCTAAGGATTTTATCTGCAGTGGTCTTCCAGTAAAGGTGTCCTCCACAGTCACCTACATGAAACTCTTGCAAAACTTTGTCAGATTCATCTTTTAATAAGCAATTAAGAAGAATACCTTCATGATCTCTCCAAAACAGAGCATTGTCTAATATACAAAATTTCAAGGATTTCATCTTCAAAAACCTGCTTTTAGTCCTAGATAATTCAGGAGGAGCTTGTAAGTTCAGTAAAACATAAATAATATCAGCGTACCAAGATGATTCAAGAAAGTCCTACCTGCTTAGTGGAGTCGCCATCTCCTCTTCATTATCTATTGTTCCAATAAAGTTTATATCCAAGGCCTAACAGTTCGATTCAACCATGAGCTTGGCTAAACATTGGCCCTTGATTAACTTAGTAGGTTTGATTTCTATATCATACTCTAAAATAGTAGCAATCCACTTTCCCCTCTTTCCATCAGGACCATCTTGAGTTAGGATGTCTTTGACTACTGAATTTGGAACGTAGGCTACTATATGAGAATATAAGATGTATACCCTAGAGTCCTTAATGGCTTTGACTATATCCAACGCTTGTTTTTCCATTATATTATATTTCAAGGGGGTGTCTCTCAAGGATTTGATAAAGAAAGCAATGGGTTGTTCATAGCCCTGGTCATTTTTCTACAATAGAACTGCAGCAACTGTGTGCTCAGAAGCAAAAGAAAACAAGATGAAATCTCCGTCAAATTTAGGACTGATTAATACAGGTGTTTTAGTTAAGGCTAGTTTAATATATTCAAAGGATTCTTTAGCCTCAACAGTCTATTTTATGGTGGAGTCCTTTTTCAGCATGTTGTTTAGTGATCTAATTAATTCTGCCAGATTAGATATAAATCTTCTAAGAAAATTAATTTTTCCTAAAAAGGCTTGTAACTCTCTAATGTTCCTAGGGTGTTGTATTTGCAAGATGGCTTCTATTCTTGCAGGGTCTATTCTTATACCATCTTTTGAAATTATGTGACCTAACAACTTTCCTTCTTTTAACCCAAACAAGGACTTTTTGGGGTTCAAGGAGATTCCAAATTTCCTGCATTTAATAAAAACTTGTCTTAGATGATCCAAATGTTGATTGTTAGATTTTGAAAATACGGTAATATCATCTAGATATATCACAAGGAAATCATGAATTTCTTTTGCAAAGCTATATCCATAGCCCTCTGGAAAGTGGCTCCTGCATTCATTAGCTTGAAAGGCATTTTCACATACATAAATCTGCCCTAAGGAGTAGTAAAGGCAGTTTTGGCTTGGTCATCAGGATGAACCAAGATTTGGTTGTAACCAGAAAACCCATTCAACAATGAGATTCCAGTTGATCCAACTACTCTCTGTAAAATGTGGTCCATTTTGGGGAGAGGGTAATTGTCTTTTAGTGACACATTTTTGAGGTTTCTGAGATCCACACAGAGTCTGATCTCACTAGTTTTCTTTCTAGTTAGCACCAAGTTTGAGACCCAATCAGAAAATCTGATTGGTGCAATTATTTTGGCATCATACATCCTCTGAATTTATTTTTCAATTGCAGGTAATAAGACATGATTGATCCTTCTAAGTTTTTGTTTGAAAGGATTTTGATTTTCTTTAATAGGAATTGTGTGTTGGATGATGTTGGTGTCATAGAATTTGAGGTCCTCATAACTCCAAGAAAAGACATCCTGAAATTCTTTCAACAACTCAATGTATTTTACCTTTTCAGTTTGAGGTAATGATTTTGAAAGTTTGATCAGTTTAGAATTTTCATTGGTGCCTATATTACATTCCTCTATATCAGACCTTAATGGTTCCATTTTAGGTTTCCTAGGAACATCATTTGAATCAATTAAATCTTCCATAGGGGTTAATCCGTTTGGTAAGAAGTTATCCTTGAGATTAATTACTTTGGTTTCTTCACCGATTATTTCATCAATCTAAATTTGCTCTAAGTTATCTACATTTGATTTAGTAAATTTAGTTGGGGTGACTCTATCTAGTTCGCCACCTTCTATCTCATTTATTTCTATCTCATCCTTAGTGTCAAGATCTATGGATGTATCAGTGTCTATATTGTTATTTACACACTCTTCTTCTGAAAGTAAAAAGTTATTTATCTATTTGTCACTAGAAAATATTTGCCAATTCTTCAAATTATCTGGAATTGCAGGTATATGCCTAACTTCAACAATGTACTGATGGTTAGGTTTGAAGGGTAATTTGTAGGTTCTGGCAAACATTGCTAAACTATGGGCTTGCATATTGTGTTTTCTAGGGATTACTACAAGCTTTGTTTCTAGGAAAGTGTTAAGTATTTCTACGATAGTTCCTCTATAACAACTTAATCTAGGGTCCTTTGTCATATATACAACATCAATCTATTTTATAATTAGTTCAGAGTCTCCCATGACAGAAACTCTTTTAGCTCCTAGATTCCTAACTAACTTAAGACCTAAAATTAATGCTTCATACTCGGCCATATTATTGGTACATTTAAAATTCAATCTATATGCATGGCCTTCTAAGTGATTATTTTCTAAATTATATATCCACACTCCTGCTCCTGCTCCTAACTTATTGACTGGCCCATCAAATTCTAGATGCCATAATATCTCATGCTCATAATATTCACTATCTGGCGCAACAATTTTTTTATCATTTATAGCAGTTTGACCATCTTGTTCATTGAAAAGTTTTCTAGTGTGGTTAGTTTCATTTTGTGTAGAAATTGCAATTTATTTTGGTTCTGTATTAGTATTGTCTAAAATTTCTTCTTGTGTTTGATTAGCATTATACAGGATAAAATAATCGATATTTGAGTGTATGGAGTAGATGGGAAAGTTTTGAGGCTAATCCTAGCTACTTACCATATATTTCATTAAGGTTTCTCAGTATAGTTTCTTAGGTTGTCGAAAAACAGAGATTGTTGCATATGACATATCTAGTTGTAAGGATCCTTGAAGTTTGGCTCCCCATGTTCTGGATAACAGCATGCCATACTTTGGTGGGATGTCAGCAACTAAAATATCCATAAGGATGCTTTTGGCAAGATATTGAACTAAATTGACACACAGGTCTTTAATCAATCCTAGACACTGTACCTAACTAGAGTCAAATGAGAATAAGTTTTTGTAAGGCCTTGTAATGTCTAGGTTTAATTTCTCCATCACTGATTTGGGCATTAAGTTGTGAGAGGCCCCAGAATCCAACATCGCATTGCGTAGAATTTTTTCATGGATACTAACGCTGATATAAAAGGGTGGAACTCCTCCTTCTAATAGTTTGCCATTAACATCTAGACCAAATATGAGTTCTGGTTGGTCATCAAACAAGTGACTGAATCCTCATTTTCAGCAAATGTTTAAGGTTTGGTTTATCTGTGATTTGTATGTTTCATTCTTGATTAGTTCTGTTAAAGGAACTGAAGTCTTTAGCTTTGCTATCTCTACTCCTAGATTGAATGGCAAAGAGAATTTTTCTGTTTGAAGTTTTTGAATTTTTGCAGCAGGGATTTGAGTATGCTTATCTTCTTTTCCTTTATTGGGGATCTCTTTATGTGGATTTTCAGATCTGATGTTTTGATCTTTGTCTACTGGTTCCTTAGACGGAATTGAAGTGGATGGCGGATCAACAGAAGGTTGATCAGAGGTTATATCTACAATTTTGGGGCCAAAGGATTTGGGTTCGGCCTAGGGAGAATTTGGAGGATCTTTGAAACAGGGGCTTCTTTTCTTGGGTTGACTTTGCACTGTTTTATTGGTTTGGTCAGGGACATCAGCATTCTTTTTGCTTCTTAGATTATATTGTTTATGTACTACAAAGATGGCAGAATCATATCCTTGTTTGTAATCAAATGATTCTCCAGACTGTATTTGTAATTGTTGTAGCATATGCAGTTCCTGCTCATCTTGGGTTAGAAAAACAGTGTCCTCATCATTTGCTCCCATTAGTTTAATTTTTGTATCTTGTTCTGGATCTTCTGGATGGGATGTCTCTGCATAATTCTCTTGAAAAGGAGGCCATTTTTCCCAATGTTTTGGTTTTGGTTTTTTCTAAAATTCAGGTTTCTAACTGGAGGTGCTTGTTGGTTATCCCATTGGGGTTTCCTTTCTATGTTCTCTATTCTATCCATTAGTCTTTCCATACTTTTGGCTAAACTATCTATTTTAATGTCATATGGTGAAGTTTCATCCTTAGCAGTTCCTCTTTTTTCATTTCTGACTCTAGCCCTTTTAGCTAACAAATTAGCTTCAACACTAACAACTACACTTTTCATTTATTCTAATGTTGGGGGGCTTCTTTCCCTAAGTTGGTACACCATATCTGTGTCAAAACCATCAGGGAACTTTATTAGTGCTAAGTTATGTGGGGCTCTCAGATTAACTGGGATGGTGTTATATATATTATTGAATCTAGTGCAGTAATCTTGAATAGTTTCATTATGTCCTCTTCTAATATTCTCATATTCTACAAGGATTTGTATGGGATTATTTTTCTTTTCCCATCTGTTCAAAAATTGCTGGTGAAATGCATCTAAACTATCAATACTATTAGCAGGCAATGCTCTAAACCATTTCCTAACATCACCAGCTAAAGTCTAGGCAAAGAGTCTCATTTGAACATTATCTGTGTCAATCTCGTGCAACTCAAAATAATTTGTTATCTTGTTGACATGTTGTTTTGCAGTGTAATGTTTGTGCCATCAAATTGAATAATTTTACTTTGGTAGTCTGTTGGCATAGCACCAAGTTGGGAAGGTAAAACAAGAGGAGCATATCTATTTGCCATGGCTGTAAGCTGGGAGGGGTTAAGATGTGGGGTTGAGGCACTTGGAGATGACGCAGTAGTGGATGAAGAACTAGGAATAGTGGGTGATGAATGGGTAATGATAGGTTGGTGAGGGAGAGTAGGTATAAATGGTGGTGAAGAATGGACTTCAGAAGGTATTATTGATGAAGTTGAAGGGAACAATGGTGAACTCAAAGTAATGGACGATTGTTCATAAAGCTCAGGGGTTGTGGTAGTATTAATGGATGATTGTGGAGATTTCAGAATGTATTCATCAATGGATTTATTGTCCTGTTAAACTTCAAGCTCTGCAATAAAATCGGGATCTAGAATAGTTTCACTGAGTGAATTTTCAGATTTTGTTCTAAATAACGACTATTCAAATGGCACATCAAAGGGAAGTTCTTCTAAAAATAACCACTCATCAGGACATGAATTAGCTTTAACTAATGGTATCTGGCTAGCTAAACTTTCTTCTTTTTTGGATTTTCTTGAAATTAGGTTAGGATTATCAACTATTGGGGCAGGGTTTGGGTCTGGATTAGCGCTGGTAAAATGAGTCTTCCTGGAAGCCAGAATTTCAAAATTTTTAATTGTTTTTGTGATATTTTTTCAAGATAGCTTCTAGAAAATGACTTTAAGAGGCTCGGAATGTAGATTTAGAATTTTCTTAAAGCTTTATTAGGACTGAGGATTCAAGTCCCCAGTATGGTCACCACTATTATCACTTAGAATTTTCTCTAGAAGTTATCAGAGGAAAGAAAATGACCGAGGTAACCACAAACCAACTTTTAAGCATAGGCTCTAGCCAACCTATGGATTAGAAAGGGCTCTCTCTATATGATTTAGCTTTGTTTACTGGGATTTCAGGTTAGTTATGAATGTTTAGGGGGGGTTTCAATTTGTATTTAAGATTGGATAGTGGGATCCTAAAAACAGATGGATAGAATGATGTCTCTAGACCATTAGGCTATGGAGTCAATAGAAGGGTAGTAGAATTGGATTAAATCACTAAGAGAATGTTCAAAAGGCAAGATAGCAGAGTAGAGTGCAGGTCTTTGGGCCAAAGGGATGAAATGGTTTAAATCAGGGTGAGAGAGCAATCAAGAATTCTCAGACCGGGACTTAAACGAGGAACAGAGGGTAATCGGAAACAAAGGGAAATTAAGAATCCTTTGCTATAGATTATAAAGAGACAACCTAAACTAAGGAGAAATTAAGAATTCCTTAACTTAGATATCAGTAGAAAACATTTATATGCCTAATTGTTAAAACAGAGTGTAATTAAACAAATTCTGAGATAATACTCCAGTTATAGCATTCAGATTCAAATATACATTGTGGAAAAACTTTAAGAAAGATAACAACAACGTGAGAAAATACTTGTCTGCACTTTGCTCAACACATGAATCCTGTGAAATATCTTGTCTTTATTCATCAATCCAGCTTGCTAGTCCAGTCAGTGATACAATAGCTTTACAGTATTTTGATCAAGAGGTCTATAGAAATGTCTAATAATCCATGCCACATACTTCGAATTGTGAAGTATTTATACAAAAATTATTACAAAATGTCTCAAACTAACTTGAGATTTAATCTAGGAAATACAAATATCTTCTTGCAAGAAGATAGAGACAGTTATTGAACTGCTTTCATATTGTCCCTTTTATTGTGGTGTTGTTGGCCTTTATAGTTTGGTTTGTAGTCCTTTATGCTCTTTGCTATTTGAAATTTCACGTTGGAGGCATTAATTACTTTTGGCTTTGATCTAATACTCTTTGACATTGATACTCTTTAACCATGCTGACCTACCTTTACCTGTTACCCTGCTGACTGTACATTAACCTTTTTACTACATTTTACTATAGTAAATCAGTGAATTTTCTCATAATTCAGCATCAGGTAACTTGATTTTCAACATGCTTCTATATATCTCATCTACCTCGGTATACTTAGCAAAAGTAGGCCTAGTGATGAATAGGTGTTTCACCTCATTCTGAAGGAAAAACAAGTTTTCAAATGTCTGGTAAAGGAATTTGCTTGTTGCCAATGCCTTTATTGATGATGTACTGGCCTGTTCTTTAGCTAGCTCTCTGATTTTGTTGTCATAATCCTGTTGTGTCATGAGCTTGTCATTTATGACCAAGCAACTGGGTAACCCTTCCTCTCTCAAAATTTGAAACTTGGCCATAAATCTATCGGCTGCTACCTGCACATTTTGACACTTGTCCTCCAAGTTTAACATTAAGTTTCTCTTGGAAAGGACCTTTCTTACCTCCAAAATTGTTTCTGTCATGTCCTCTATATCCAATTCTTGAAGTTCATACTTGTTTTTACTGTTGAGGAAGTGGATAAGTCTAGTTGCATCTTTAGGCATGTCTCCTAGTTCTTCCTTAAATTTTTGGATAGTTTCTATAGCTATCTTTATCAGGTCTATCTGTTCAAAAATCACTTGAATGGATGGCCAAATATCATTGGCAGAGTCAATGATATTGGCCCATAATAGTTCCTTGTCTTACCCAAGGGGTTCCTTTAGTGTTAGATCTTTCTCCATGGCCCTTAATCTTTCATTCCTTCTAGCAGCTTTTTGCACTTCTTCCTTGTGCATGATCTTGGCAAGCTTGCAATCTGTTTCCAAGCTTGTCACCTTTTCTTTCAGTTTTTTCATTTTTGTAGCCTGAATAGACATTTCCTCCATGGCTCTGACCAACTCTACTTCTTTTTCTCCTGATGCACCTGCTACTGATGTAGACTCTATTGAAACTGGTTGTGTTTTAGGCATGGGAGCTGTGGGAGCCAACAAGGCTGCCAGCATTGAAGGGACTGCTGTTGAGACCATTGGGATGACATTTTCCGATGTAGTGGCAATATCACTTTGCTTCAATTGAATTAAAGTGTCTAATTCTTTCTCTGTCTCCTTTAACTGATCATTAAGTTTTAGGAACAAGTCCATCAACTCTTCATGTCTGGTTTGGGTCTCTAATACCTCTTGTATTTGGGGATGTTGCAGCTGAGGTATATTCAATTGATTTTTTAGTGCAGCAATGTCATCATTTTTCTTCTTTATCAGTTGTTCAGTGGCTTTGATATATTTGGGATCATGTCCCAATTCAATCACTAAGTCTTCCAAAGACTTGATTCTAGTATCCTTGGCTTGTGAGGAGGCCTTCTCTAATTGATATTGAGCTGAGATATTGCTCAATGAATTCTGCAATTGATGGGCAGCTATGGCTTTACCTGTGAGGGTGGAGTATATCATCTCTCCAACCTGTTTGTGCAATTTGATTTGGTCAATGGGATGAATATCCCTTGCCAATACCTCAAAGTCAATTCTCTTGTAATCTGTTGATGTCCTTGGCTGTTGTGCAGTTGGTTTTATGAAGGACATCTGTAATTTTCCCTCCTTGATGTCAAAAGCTGACATCAACTTTCTTTGATTGGTAGGTGTGAGTTTGAGATATTGAGCATAAGTTTGGGCCTTTAGTTTCTCATTTCTCATCTTGATCTCTTTATATCTATCTTTTATATCCTTATCCTTATCAGCAGGTCTACTGAATGAGGATACTTCTACACTTAGCTGTCTTTCCAAAATCTGGGTCTGTGATGTGGATGGCCCCTGTGTTTCCTCAGATAGAGCTATGCCTTTACTTCTGTCCAGCTTAGTATCAGTTATTTCTACTGAGCCTTTTGTGTCTTCCTGCTCTGAAACAGGATTTAGCCTAGGTCTTTTGCTCTGACTAGTCCCATACTGTACATTTGATGTGCCCATTCCTAAACTTGAGGGTTCCTCCCTAGTCCTTTTGGGGTTCTTTTCCTCATTCTGAGGAGTCTGCATGATAGGAAGGGTGCTCATGGCTGGCTCTTGTTGTTCAGGTACCTACAGAAATGAGCTCTCATCAAAATGTCTTTCTAAGTCACATAAGGCATTCTCTACATCTACCCTTGTACTGTCTTTGTCTACAAGAGTGTTTTCCACCCACTTAGATTGATTTGCATATATTTTTATCTCTGGTATGGGGTGGTGAATATAAGGTCCCAAATTAGCCTTCTTTCTCAATCTGGTCATGAATTCTTGAGGGTCATACCTCCACATGAAACTCTTTTGGAACTTCATTTGCTGCAAAATTTGGTCTGCTTCCTCCCCTGCCTCTCTAGAATTGCAGATGAAGGGGCCTAACTAGTTTTTTACTTTGAATTATGATCTTTTCTTGGCCGAGAAAAAATTTATCTCATCAGAGTTCATTATTTGTCTATAGTACTCTAGAGAAAATAACCTCATGGGGAGGTATTTGGGTAGTTTATATGGTGCAAGCTGGCAACCATAAATTCTTATTTCTGTGTGGTTTTGGTAAAGGTACCAATCTCCCAATTTGCTTTGTTTAGACAACTGAAGGACCCTTTTGATCTCTGGGCTTATCCTGGGTGGAGGGCTTCCTATCAGCATAGTCATGACTGGATGAACAAAAGAATCTATGAAATCTGAATAGGTATATGGTGACTGAAACTTATGGAACAGTGGGGTCCAAAAAATGACAGACCTGGGCTGGCCTTTGGTATCCAGCTTCTAAAGGGAAAAAGGAAATCTGGTTGGTTGATAATATAGGAACATATGGTAGAGGTCATATGAGTATTTGAACACTCTTTCATTGTGCATCTTGGTGAACTGTTCATGCATTCTCTCAGCTATGAACTCAGCATAATTGTACAAAATAGCAGGAGGCTATCCTCGGGTATAAATTGACATGAAGGCCAGGACAAGTTCATCAACAAATTCATCAATGGAGAAGCCTAGGACACATGATATCAAGGTGATGATTTGTTTGCCCCTTTCAGAGAACATGGCATAAACATATGGGGGGTGGGGGGATTTTAGGAATGTGCTGCTCTTCAACAATGAAACCTTGGAATAATTGGGCCAGTCTAGAGGGACTTAACTTGGAATATTGGTCTAACAAATCTCCAATTGAGAGTGGGGTCAGGTTTGGTCCTGGTTGGAGTTGCAGCATTTCATTTATGGGCTCAAATGTAATGGTGAACAAAATATTTTGGTCAGGTGACATAATAGCTCTTAGGCTGGGAATGTAATAGGCATGGAACTGCTGGAAATTTTTAGGGAAAACATGTACCTGTAGGAACTGGTATTTGGGAAAATTTGACTCCCAAAGGCCAATATCATCAGCATGGTTTAGTTATTTTTCCCTGCTTGAAAAATGGATTTTAAGCAGGAGGTTCTGGGTAGATGTATCCTTAATTTGGAAATCCCTGTCAGCGAAGGGAAGGTGCTCGAGGTCCAAATGGGGAGTTATGACAGGTCTAACGTCCAAGGAAACAAGGGCAGCCATAATTTAGTTCTTGTGGATTTAAATCTGGCTTTACAAGTTTATTGAGAAGTTTTTCACAGCAACTGGGATTTTTCAGAGGGTTTGGCCGTGGGTTTTTAAATTTAAAGTATTTATTCAATTAATTTTACTTAATTGAAACACTGTACAAGGCTAAGCATTTCCGAATTTGAAAGGGCGAGTGGTAATTTGTGGTGAAATACCTGGAATTGGGTGAATAATCTACAAATTTTGGAGTTCACGGCAGCTGCAGAGGTCCGAATGAATCTGGTACGGACTGAGAGGTCGACTGGGGTCTCTGCAACTTTCTTCAGGGGTGAATTCAGAGTTTAAATGGTGAATTCAGCATTTGCAGGAATCACATTGGTTTGCAGAGAAAATGAGCGAAAAAGGGTGAAAAAGGGCTTCTCGACCTTTTTATGGAGCAATGGTTATTTTTTGGCAGGTGATTTCGAATGAACAATAGGTGGTTTAGCGAGTTCAGCGGGGAGGTGATTTCCCAGGTCATCGCACTGCTTATGAGGCGAAGGCGATTTTCGTGAGGGGTCATCCGATATAGTCTAGAACTTGACATGTAGTATTCGTGGGGTCGGGAAAAACCACTTTATCAAGCGGGTAACGTTCGTCCATCGGGTGCGGCCGACATGGCTATGGATCATTGGATGAGCAGAAAGTTGATCTAACGGCAGTCGGGTGGAAAATTTACGCGGAGGAAATGAACGGGAGTTTAGGGGGGGGGCAGGGGTCTTAATTATGGTGGTTTGTGATTAACGTGGGGTTAATCACGAGGTTAGGGGATCAGGTGGAACTTAATGACGGGATTAACTTAAGTTTACTGAGATTTGGTAAATGAAGTGGGTTTTATCGGGATATGGGGTAAATGTATTAGTTTCTATTAAAACTAAGGGTGGGGGTATTTACATAGGGATTTAGTTAACATACAGGAAAAGGGTTTCATCGGAGAGTTATATAATAAAGTTAATAATTAATATGAAATGTGGCAGAGTGGGTTTTTCCTTAAGTAAAAAGGTAAAATGTAATTTTTGCGCACATACGCTCAATACTTAGGATAAAAGGTTTTTTGTGGGTTTTTTGGGTGAAAAGGGATTTACATGGAGTTGTTTTTACTTTTCCTAGGTAAAAGGGTTTAAGCATAGGAAAAGGGGGTTTTATTAGGGAAAAGAAGGGGGAATGGATTTTATGAAGGTGATTCTAGCACTTGATGTCGTTAAGTCATTACGCCGAGGGTCCAATCCCACCAAAAGTCGGAGAAATGCTCTGAGCCTCTTTGACTTGTACGATTTAAAGTACTAGAACATAATTGTGGATAGGAAATTAGTAAGTAAAGGGGAAATATGAATGAGTTAATCACATGAACTTGTAAACCTTTGTTTTTTCCTTCATAATTCATCATACATGTTGAAATATGTATCTAAGCATGATGCAATGTGTTTCTATCCAATTAACTTTGTAGTTCAGCAACCTTTCTTCTACTTAACCATCTCTTGTTCTAACATTTTTTATTCATTTATTTGGGTGCATTTAGGCTAGCAAACCCTTATTCTATCTTTTCTTTAATAAAACAAACTACCTATTTCTAACCTTATATCATCCAAGGGCTCATATTAAACTGATGAGCTCCTTTTATTTTCTCTACCTATCTAATGATCTGCCAAGATTAAACTGTTTGGTCGGATTTTATTCTCTAACTATAAACATAAAATTCAAAGCATGATATAATCAAGATTAAACAGTTTGATTACCATGGGTTGTGGCATGAATAACAAGTTGCACACAATCATTATTATGCATAAAAGTAAATAGTAGTGGAATTTAGACTTGCTCACTTTCATGGTCTCTTTTTGTTTTTTGGGGTTCATATATTTTCATTTTTTGACCTTTTCTCATTCTTTTTTTCCTTTGATTTTTCTTTTAGGACATACCCTCTTTACATTTTTTTTATTTTTTAATATGGAAAACATTTGTAGAAAGCAAAGGTATGTACAATATTACAAGGTTTACCCTTAGTCATTCAAAATTATGACTCCTATTGGTATAGGAACCTAACACAACCTAACATATGTTTTACAATGACTCAGTTGAGCTAGTTCATGATGGATCCTACCAGAGTTCATTGGGTTGTTGTGAAGCATGTTTTGAGATATCTCAAAGGCATGACAAATTATGGATTATGGTACAGAAAAGTTGATGGAGAGAAGCTTAAGGGCTTCACAGATGTAGATTGGGTAGCGATATCTACAGATCAAAAGAGTACTTTAGGTTGCATCTTCAACATTGGGTCAACAAATGTTTCCTTGTTCAGAAAGAAGTGGAGATCACTTGCACTCAGTTCAGTAGAGGTCGAGTACAAGGCTACCAGTTTGGAAACGTGTGAGGCTATTTGGATGAGGAAATTGCTTGTGGGACTTTTTAGGTAGAGGATGGAGCCCACAATGATCCACTTCCACAGTCAGAGTTGCATTAAGCTTTCTAAGAATCTAGTGTTCATGATCATTCCAAGCATATAAAGATCAAGTATCATCATCTTAGGGACTATGTGCAGAAAGGGATAGTGAAGCTACCATACATTCCAATAGATGAGCAAGTTGTAGATAACTTGAAAAAGGCATTAGTTAAAGGCAAGCTCATTTTTTTAGACATAAGTTGGGATTTGTACAAAATAACTTCCTTTCTAAGAGGGATTGTTGAAAATGTATAAATGGAAGGTATTCTGGTGTGTACCTTAGCTAGTGAAGACCACAAATTAATATTTCTCTCACATGAGTGTGAATTCATGAGATACACTTTAGTTACGATGAGTTGATTTCCAGTTTACTAGAATGGTCATCAATTTTCCATGCATAGTGTTGGAGCTTTAGTTCATTGGAGTCTTTTTCAATTAGACTACATGATGAGGTCGAAATCACAAGTTTAGTTAGAACGCGTTAAGACTTCATTGTTGATTAGAGAGAGAATGAGTTAAGAAATCAATGTTGATTAGAGAGAGAACAAGTTGAGTTCTCAGTTAACTCATAATCAAAACTAAAGGAAACTCATGAAACCAGTGTGAACTACTAATCGAACTTGACCTACAGGCATGCATCGAATTCTACTAGCCAAAGAAGGATTAAGGCACAAGATAAATAATCATTCTTTGTGTGGAATGTGCATCATTGAGGAGCAAGAGTGCACATAGATTTAGGAGTAGAAGTGTGCAAGGATTGTGTAACAAGGGATCAAGATTCTCAGAGAAAATTCGAGGCTATTTAGTAGGGGAAAAATTGTGTGCAAGGTCAAGAGCTTCTTCTCAAGGGCTGAGTGCAATGGTTAAGGTAGGTCGAGATCAATTTTTGATCTGAGATTAGCAAGGATAAGCTTAATGCTTTCTTAGAGACATATTGCTGACTGTAGTAGCAACATATTGAATTTTAATAGATCCATTTTTCTTAAATAACAATCAATAAACGACCACAAAGAAAGCATGTTTTCCTTTTTGGTTTTCTTGGGTAAATTAGGCGTGTAAATTTTGTGTTTTGTGTTTTTATCTCAATTATTTTCCACTACCTATTGAATGTTAAGAAACTCTATATGTTGTTCAAAACTTAAAGGTTTCAATTTTCAATTACCTTATTTTCAGTAATTCATCTAAATAGTGCAAAAAGTTTCAAGAAATTAACATTCTTATGGTTTGTGAATCTTATATTGATTCAACCCCCCCCCCTCCCAATTTAAGTGTGTTCTCAATAATTTGTATTAGATCATGTTCATTCAGAAACAATATAGCCACTAGAAGGTAGATCTCATAAGCACACATGGCTAGTCAAGAAGGTTTCTCCACAAACAAAGCTCAATTGTTTGATAAAACAAACTATGATTTCTAGAGTATAACGACACAGACTTATCTAAAGTCTAATGGCTTTGATATTTGGAAATATATTGTGACTAGTTATAAATATCCAACAACTCCACAAATAGATCATACCGGAGAGAAGGATAGTGAACATATTGCAAAAATAATGAATGTTATCTTGTGTGGTATATCACAATTAGAGTTTGTAAAGTTGATGCATCGTGAGTTGGCAAAATAAATCTAGGAAAAAATTCAAAATGTTTATAAAAGTGATAATAATGTTAAGAAGACAAAGCTTCAAACTCATAGAAGATACCTTGAGAGTTTGAAAATGGAAGACAAAGGAAATATTGCATCCTATCTCCTTCATGTAGATGATATTTTCAACGCCATCATAAGACTTGGTGAAAAGGTTGAAGAAATTGATGATTTTACAAAAGGTGTTAAGGTCACTCACCTTAAATTGAATAAATGAAGGATCGTGATAATTTGGGAATGAATGAATTACAATGGATTATCACAACATATGAATTGAGCACCAAGAAATAAAACCCACCAAAGTGACAAGCATCCTTAAAAGAATAGGAATAACAAAGAGCGCAAATAAAGTGATAGCTCTAGTAGTGAATCAAATGTATAGGAACCAGATTTTGTGAGAAAGCTCAAAAAGGCATATGAAAAATACAAAAGGTTCCCTTTAAATGCTTTTACTATAGGAAATCAGGACATTTTGCGGTTAGGCATCCATATGCAAAATATGAAAGTAGTTATGATGAGAAGACCATGATGAAAAAGGAGAAAACACCATCAACACAAAAAGAACCACAAAATTACAAGCATGAAAAGAGCAAGACATCTATCAAGCCCTATATAAGGCCCATGTTAAGCCTTATTAAGCCCTAGATGTTTAGAAATTACATTTATATTGTTATATTGTTATGTAGGCTAGAACCCTCCATGATCCCATTTTATTATAATTGTACCCCTTGTCTCCTATATATCTACTAAGGAGACCTAGTCTTAGAATCATCAAATGTTGTCTTGTACATTATATTCATTGTAAAAGGAGGGTCCCCCCTTGAACACAACTATATATTGGTTTCTTATCATTTTTAAGGCACAAGGTTCATAACATTTGGTATCAAATCTCATGACCCTAGGGTTTTGCTGCTTCAAACAGGTCATTGTGGTATTTTCGCTATAACATTTTTTATGGATGTTTCAAAAGGTGAAATTTGGAAAATATTGAGGAGAAACATTAGGAAAAATATAGTTCAAAACCCAAATCTTGGTTTTTTATATTTTCATAGATCTACTCCAAGGAAGTTAGGGTTCTTGAATGCTCTTGAAATCAGATATGTTCAAAAGTTGCACTATAGCTTTTTTTCCTGTGAGGTTTCATACCATGAAAATTGGACCAAATTGAGATGAAATCTTAGTGAACATTAAGTTCAAATTTCAAATCTTGGTTCTCTATATTTGACATATGCTCTAAGGAATTCCATGTTCTTGAATGCTCTTGAAATCAGTTTCAAACAGGTCAGTTTAGAATTTTTGCAATAACTTTTTTCCTGGGAGATTTCAAATAGTAAAACTTTGAACCATTTTAAGAATAAGTATTAGGGAAAATCAAGTTCAATTTTAATAATTTGTTTCACTATACTTTCATAGTTATACCTTGTGGAAATAGGGGTTGTGGACAATACTGAAATAAATTTCAAATAGGTCAGCTTGGTATTTTTATTATATCTTCTTTTCCAGGACTTTTTAGTCTATGAATTTTTTCAAGAATTTCAGGAGACATATATAAGTACATCATGTACAAATTTCATAATTATATTTGAATAATTATACATGTGGCATGGTTTACAATATTTTCTCGTAGGAAGAGAACAAAAATCAACAAGTTTTAAGAAAGTTACCCTAAGTTTCACTCGACACATCAAATTCTATTCACACTTGTGGAATTGCAAAAAAGACATATCAAATTATTACAGATCAAATTTTCAGATACAGGACTCAAATCTCAGTGTGTGTATCTATATATATATATATATATATATATATAGAAAAAAACTTCATCCATTTAGATATTCTCCAAATTAAGGTACATAGCTTACAAGTGACCCAACTGTTGATCAAAAGATCCCATTTTTTTGGTGGCTGAAAATTGTGATAAAAGAGTACTATTATTATAGGGAAAATTTTAAGGATGGAAGTCTAACTTAAAGTTTAGAAACCTTGGTGAATCTTACAAACCCCTAATAAGCAAACTATAATATATTTGTTTATGCTTTTGTAAACATATTCAAATTCCTAATGATTTTATATAGCCTTTATATATTTTTGGCAATTTTTATGGAAAAATAATTTATACTATTTAAAAAATGGAAATTGGTGAATTTTTGTTTTGAAAAAGCATGGAAAATTATCCCACATGAAAATATTAGCCCCTAAAATTTTCCTTGTATTATTATTTTCAAACACGCCTCCAAAGAAAGCTATACACTAATTAAGTCAAAGCTCATCCTTGACTCATGAAGAAAGTGGAGACATAGAATTTAGGTTATCTCCATTAGAGAACAAAGTTAATGAAATAGATGGTAGTATGTTAAAAAGGTGGATTTTTCAGGTTCTCAAGAAAAACTTAAAAGAGAAATAGAAAATAATATAATTGAAAATAAGGAAGAAACACAAAAATCCATTAGGGAATAAATAAAAAAATTACAGAACATTCTATTAAAAGATCTCCCTAAGATGGATGTCGAGACAGAAAGAAATCATGAACATAAGGAGAAACATGATTTTGAGAATCTATCTTATATTGGCAATATGACATCATAATTGGAGAAAAAAAATATTGAATTGGAGAACCATAATCATGAATTTTTAATCCAATATCTACATCATTATGGATTCAAGTCAACACCAAGAAACTACTAAATTCGAAGATAGAAATGAGAAAGTTTGATGGTAATGATCCTATAACATGGATATTTTGGATGGAGTAGTGTTTTGATCGACACCAAGTGGCATATTTACAAAAGGTAAATATTTCATCCCATTTTCTACAGCAAGACCAACATGTATGGTATCAATGGCTTTGTCAAAGGAAAAATAATTTTGTTATATCTTGGTCCATTTTTACAAAATAATTGAGAGTACATTATGGGGATATTGATAGCAATACATTCTTTAGTCGATTGGAAAATCCTCGATAAAAGGGTCTAGCAACAAAGCACATTCAACAATTCTAAAAGTTAGGTCTCATAGTAAAGAATATTTCAGAGGATAATTTGTTAGACCTGGTTATGGGAACTTCAAAGGAAAGCATATAACATTAGGTGTGTATCTTTGAACCTTAATCTCTAGAGCATGTGTTATCTTGGTAAGGAAAGTTGAAAGTAAAAATATGGCCACTAGAAAATCAGTCACTAATAACTATAATGAAGATCATGCTCCCTCTCCTAAACTAACAAAGTTGACTCCTCTACAAATGGATGAAAGAAGAGAAAAGGAACTATGTTTCAATTGTGATAACAAGTACAATAGGGGGCATAAATTTAGTGAGAAGAAATTATTCTACATAGAATCTGAAGAGGAAGAAGATAAATAATTGGAACAGTCACAAGATCTAGAGCTAGAAGGGAATACTCCAACAATAGCTTGTCATACATTCTCTAGAATCAATACTCCACAAAACCTCAAGATAGAAGGACATAAAAAAATAAAAGGTAACATTGTTGATTGATTTGGGTAGTACCCATAACTTCATCAGTTAAAATTATAAAAAGTTATTAATTATTTCATATATCCATTGCCATAGTTTCAAGTAATGATTGTTGATATAGGCACCATAAATTGTTCAGGGAAGTTCCATGCTATTAAGTTCAATACGGGGGAGTATTTATTGGATAGTCCCATGATTGAAATACAAGTGGGTGGTGTTGATGTTGTATTAGAGGTTTAGTGGTTACAACCACTGGGAACACTGATCTTTCATTTTCAATATATCTTCATAGGATTTACCTTAGAAGGAAAGAAAATTGATCTTAGATGTATCCAAGGGAAACCCTCTAAGGTGATAAGCTCTAATGGAAAGACAAAATTACTCAAAAAATGGCATCTTGATGTAATGACACAATTTTGTTCACTAAATTTGCAAAAACCAATATCATCTATGTCAAGGGATTTCCATAAAGTTGTCAACAATTATCCCAATATATTTGGATTAATGTCTGAGGGTACTCCACCTAATGGAGATCACAACCATGCTATTCATTTCCCTCTAGGAAGTGTAGCAGAGATAACTGAAGAAGGGAAAATCATACTAGAAGTAGAAACTTTCCCTAAAACAAGAATTAAGAAACCAAGTAACCCAAGAATTGTGGAGTACATCACCAAACAAAAGAATCTATCAGTGGAAGACTAGATGACATGGGAAGATGACCTATTCTTGCAAAATCACTAGCAATTAGTCAAGTGTTGAGGAAAACATTTGTTTGAAGCAAAGGGGCATGTTAAGCCCTATATAATGCCTATGTTAACCTTAAAACCCCTTATTAATTCCTAGGTATTGAGTGATTTCATTTCTATTGTTATATTTTTATATAGGTTAGAACCCCTCATGGTCTCTTTTTATTATAATATTACCCCTTGTCTCCTATATATATACCAAGGAGACTTAGTCTTAGAATAATCAAATATTGTCTTGTACATTGTATTCATTGTAAAAGGAGGTTTCCCCCTCAAAGAGAACTGTAATTATTGATTTCTTATCATTTTTAAGGTCTAAAGTTCATAACAAACTTTATAAGCAAAATAAGAGTCTCTACTCAAAGGGGTTAGTGACTTGTATGAAGAGAGCAGTGACAACAATTTTGATAGTGATAGACAAGAAAAATATCTTCATGGTAATCAAACCAAAAGTTGATGTATTGGAAAACAAAGAACAAGGAAAGAAAAGATGTATTTTGAAGAAGAGGAAAATGTTGAAATAGATGGGGAGGTGGATATTGAAGAAGAATTAATTTGTGTTGTAAGAAAAATAAAGAGGCTTAAGAAAAGATATTTTGAAACATCAATGGGAACCAATGGTTGAAATACCAAGCCCACCTAAAATGGGCTATGGCTAGTTGAGCTATGGAGAGCTCTGTTGTAGTTGTGTTGAACATAGGGGAGACTCTCATCCCATGTGAGTGGATTCTTATAGTTGTACATGCATAAAATGTGCACAATCATCCTATTTACTACCTTTGTTTAGTGATTTGTATGGGATGGAAGGTAGTTGATTTGGTGAGCTTGGCATCCAACAATGACCAAAGGCTCGACCAAAATGCACCAAGGAACCTTCTATCTCGATCTAATATGATGGTTTGCAAGATACCAAAATTTAACCACACCCATTCAATGTAGAGCTTAGTGTTGGAATCATGATTTCCATTACACCAAAACTCGCAGGTGTCAGTAAACAGAAACATCTCCAAAGTTATTGGATCCTCGAGAGGCAGTTAAGCACATGTCACAAAACACATGGGGAGCATTGGATTATCCAATGCCCAAAAATCTCCCCCCCAGTGTGAGTTGAGGGTGTCTCAAACTTGAGACCTTTGGCTCCAATACCACTTGTTGGAAACACGATTGTCTTTACACCAAAACTGCAAGTGTTAGTAAACAGACACATCACTAGAGTTAATGGATCCTCAAGAGGCGATTAAGCACATTTCACGAAACACACGAGGAGCACTGGATTATCCAATGCCCAACACTTAGCAGTGACTTTTGTTGTGATACTCTTCTTATAGGTAGTCAAAATGGCCATCTTATAAAATCTATTAACGACCACAAACACACAATCATCACCATGCTTGGTAGAAGGAAGGCTAGATATATAATCCATCGAGATGGATTCCTAAGTTTGGTTAGGAGTAGGCATAGGGGTGCACAAGCCTTTCTTCTTAATGGCTGGTTTGGAAATGGTGTAGGTAGTGTATTACCTAATATACTTGCGAACATTCTCTTGAGGTTTGACCAATTCAAATACTTATACAATATTGTTATTGTCTTCTCCACAATAAAGTGCCCTACCACTCAATTGTAATGTGCCTCCTAGATCAGCTTGGAATGCTCAGTTGAAGGAACACAAAGGTGTCCCAGGCATCACAAGAATGCATCATTGAGGTGGAAGTATGAAAATTGCTTTCTTGCCATCAACATCTGGTATATGGAAACAAATTCCAAGTCATTATTGTATAACTATGGCCACCTAGAGGTCTCGTTCCCACAAGAGTTGAGAACTATGGTCAGTGCCACAACTTAGGGATGATTGAGGCATTTTGTGACACAATTGGTGCTACCCTTCTTATATGTGATGTTCAAATGTAATTATTGCAATTGTGTGAACCATTTCTGATGGTGTTCATTCTGTAACTTCCCCTGTGTTTGCATACATTAAAGAGACATGTGATTCATGTGGATGATCACCTCCTTCCCCATGATATAATCTTCCCATTTCTAGCAAGCCTGCATGATGGAATACATCTCCTTATCACTATTATAGGGAACCATATGTCCTTGTTGAATGAGGATTGCACCAATATCGTAGTTAGAGCAAACTATCTCAATCTCAAATGTTTGTTGCAGGTCTGGTAAGGTGAGGACCAGTGTAGAGAAAAGGTGCTGTTTTAGTTCATTGAATGCCTTCTATTGTGACATATACCAAAAATCCTTTTCTTTTTCTCCATCCTTGGTCAATTGACTTACGGGCCAAGCAATATAAGAGAATCCCAACACGAATTTGTGGTAGAAATTAGTATGGCCCAAGAATATGTGAAGCTTTGTTAGAGTCATTAGGGGTGGATGTAATGACCCCATTTCTTTTGCATATATATAATTGAAATATTGACCACTCCAAAGGTTTCATGGTTCTATTATAAAATGTTCTTTCTTGGAATTTCTTACACTAGGGGGAATATGTCATAATTAAATTCATAATTGTGACTCTATATGTGAATATGGAAAATATAGTCAAATTCACAAATTATAATTACATACATGAGTAACATTAATATATAGGGCACACACAACTATGAATTATTATAAATATGATCATAAATATATATGTGTGTGAGTAACATCAATGTTATGATGCAAATGCTAATAGAGGTCATTATGAACACATTACTAAGTTCATAGTGTGTAAATAAAATAAACTTTGATTAAGTGACGATTGAGGTGGGACTCTAACTACCTGCAAGGAAACCTAACTAACTAGAAACCAAAACATAGCATTAGAAGGGGAAATAAAGATGCATTTGAATGGAAACACCGAGGAGAAGAAGAACTGAAACAAGGAGTGTAGGAGGAAGGGTGCTTTGGCAACAGAATTAGGCATACTATGACAAAAAGAAAGAAGGGTGAACCAGCTTCACCTAAATGGGCTAAGAGCTGAAGGTTAGCCACTATACTTTGCCTGTAATCTATACCTAGCAATGTAATTCATTTTTTTCCCTATCAAAAATATCAGTCGTAGTGTGCATCGAATAGGTAATATATGTGTGGAATCACCTTGATAGAGGGTCATTTCATAATTTATGACATCAATTTATGATTTTAAGTTTCCTTGATTCAGGTGCATTCAATTTCTTATTATTATAGCATTGTTGTTCTTCCTATATGAGGACAAAATAAGCTTACTAGGGATGCAATGCCCTAAACCCTTATTTTCATCTTTAATCCTATTATTAATGTATGCAAGTTGCCATCAGACCTATTTCCCAACAAGGAAGTGATTGTGACCTTTGCAGTGTGTTAGTTGGAGAAACATCTATTTTTCATTGACTGAGATTCATTTTGTATTTATGGAAGTGAATGTTAAAGTGAATTTATCTCCTAGTTTGGGCACTACTTGCTGAAATAAGTTTGATTACTTATGATCAGTAGATAGTAGTCCCATAACTAAATGAGGGTGGAGGCCTTACCTCTAGAATCCCTCATTGACTAATGGGTAAAGGCCTTTGGCTGCCCTAAAATTAGCCTTCCTTGATGAGTACTTAGACCCCATTAGACTATAGATTTCCCTATGTGGGGTGGAGTTACTGCTACAATAAAATTAAGGGAGGAGGGTTTTCCTTCGGAGCACTTTAAAGGCAGATGGGCGGAGGTGGAAAAGACCTATGAATTTCCTGGTCTACCCATTGTGACAAGTATTTCAAGGTATGGGGTGACAACTACATGATGCTAGACTATCAGTGGTTGGGAGGGAAAATATTGACCTTGTCCCAATATTCATCCCTGAGACATGTAGCGTTGAGCATTTAATTATGATATTGTTGACGATGCTGGAAATATGTCAACCAAGGGGGTCTCCCTAGTATGAAGTCCTAATTAGAACTCACATCATTTGGAGTAGGAACCCCAACCATATATATAGTCAGTTTCCATTACTCTTAGGAATGTTCCTTGGATGCAATTACTAACATAAGAGATTATACAAGCAATGTTTGAAACAAGCAAGTAAGCTGACATTATGAGGCATATAATTGCAATGCATATAGGGTGATTTCACGACGCGTAAAGAGAGAGGAAGCCTATAGAAGAAAAGTAATAGTACTATCCTAAAAGAGACACACAAGAGCATGAAAGGAGAATCATTGATTAACTTGCAAAGTAGTTCACAAGATAACAATGATCATAAAAGAAAGCAAAAACGTACATTCAACAAGATGCATACTAAATCCAACCAAATAGTTCATTTCCATTAGTATGTGTTAACATAAACATACACCATAAACAATGAAAGAGTAGTCTCACAATCGAGAATTAAGAGTATCTGAAGTACTAGCTAGTGGTGCAGATTGATCAAGTGGATCAACGTATGAAAGGTCATGACATGCAAATGATAGAGGATGAAGGGTGTCCCTTGAAGAAATAGTAATTATTATAAAATTAGATTTAGGATTAGGATTATGCACATAAATTTCATTTGAATGAGTCAATGGATCAATCTTCACCTATTGTTTCATGGGATTAGAATAACATTCAGAATTTTCCCTAATGAGACCTTAATCATGTAAGTAAATATAGGTAGGATAAATGAATCATCAATTTGATTTTCAATTTTCCCAATGCCAAAATCGAAAGGAGGAGGAGAGAGGATAAAAGGGGGGGTAGATTCCTTCTGTGAGATTAAAGATGTGTCATAATTGATATGATTTGGAAGAGGAAAATCATCCAGGGATTCTGATTCAAATTGTTTCAAAGTGACTTGAACCAAATATTGAAAGTTTTCAGCCATGAAATCCAAATCCACATCTTCTTCTAAAAACTCACAACAAATATGAAGAAATTGATAAAGAAAATCCTCTAATGTTTCATCATATTTCATTCTAAGTTGATTGATCCTTTTATATACATCTTGATAATCATACATGTCAAAGGCTTCATGAAGTTCCTTAACAATTTGTTCGAATGAATGGATGGAAATGGTTGCTAATGTATGACACCATTGTTTGATATGACCTTCAAGGGTGAGGATGAACAACCTACTCTAAACATCTTTATAATGAATTCCATTAGAGAGACAAAATTGAATAAATTGTATCAAGTGTCCAAGGATAGTTAGTTCACCCTCACCACCAAACTTAAATTGAGATAAGTTATTGATTATTATCATGGGGATTTTAAGATCTAATCTTTTAGAAAAACACCATGGGATTATGATTTGGGAATGATCCATTGAAGATAAGAGATTCAAAATAGGATCAGTGGGCTCAGGTTGTCAAATTCCCTCCTCCTCGCACCAACTATTAACGGTGTTTGACATCCTTCAACCAAGGGAGTCTACCCGATATGAAGTCCCAATTATAACTCACCTCATTTGGAGTAGAAGCCCCAACCAAAAATACGACATGTTGTCATTACTCTTAGGAATATTCCTTGGCTACAATAACATAAGAGATAATACAAACAATCTTTGAAACAAGCAAGTAAGTTGACACAGTGAGGCATGCAATTGCAATGTATATAGGGTTCTTTCACGACAAGGAAAGAGAGAGTGGGCCTCTATAACAAAACTAATAGTACTATCTTAAAAGAGACACACAAGAGCATGAAAGGAGAATCATTGATTAACTTGAAAAGTAGTTCACAAGATAACAACAATCATAAAAGCAAGTAACAACACACATTCAAAAAGATGCATACTAAAGCCAACAAAATAGTTCATTTTCATTAGTATGTGCTGACATAAACATACACCACAAATAATGAAAGAGTAGTCTCATAATCATTCAAGACATATGCATGAAAGTACATTGGTTCTATGAGCTTCATATATTAAATGAAAGTCCCAAGATATATAATTACAATGTTGCCACACTATCCCTAATAGTGGAACATTAAGTCACCACTTTCTCCTCCAAAGAAATATCTTCTCTCCTATGCCAAGCTAGAGAAGCAAAGGTGGGAAGTTTAGGTCCCAAAATTCCTTTTACTTGAGTTATGAGGGTGTATTTATAACAAATGAGGTGAATCTCCACCTCTCATGTGACTCTTGACCTCCCTCATGACTCTTGATATTATATTATGACTTTTCAAATTCCTATATGACCTTTGAGATTTTACATGACTTTAGAACTTTGTAGTGACCTTTCACATTCCATGTGGGACCCTTGGGATTCCACACATGTTACATTTTCTTATTCTATAAAATGTAATAATTATCTTCCACAAATGATGTGGAAAGCCACATTAACACATATGAAACTCCCATAAATGATAAATAACACAAATACAAAGCCTCTAACACAAATCTTAATCAAGGACTTAACCTAGCTCGGTCTAACCATGACATTCATTCCATCAAACATGTGATGAACATGAAATCTATAGGTCATGAATGCAAATTTGAACATAGAGATCTGGAACTTATCTAAGAAACATCAAGAAGGTTTAATTCCCTCTCACAATAGCTGCAATAAAATCTATTAGGTCATGACTTCATTAACCAGTCATTTACAAGTAAAAAAATGATAAGAACCATAACTTGAACCTATTATAAAACCATGTTTATAACCAGCATATAACCAGATAAATAACAATGATAGAACAACCATTAAAGCCACATAATAACAAGTACATTTAATCATAATATATAATGAGGAACTTAGCCCTTATTGACATATGAAAAATCCAACCAAGTCAGGGACTTCCACATACCACCTGACCATAGATTGCGCTGAACTGAATCTTTCTTTCAGCCAATCACCCCCGTGCCATATTCCAAGAATGAATGTAGGATATCATGGGATAAAAAAATCCATAAACAACCAAGGGAATCCATAGGTTAAACCACCTCCACCCTTACACTACCACAATCTCACCTAAACTGGTCATAAGATCACAAAAACAAATTGAGCTTGGATGTTTCAATGTTAGGTCCCTATACTACTAGTGTAACCTCTTATTGTTATTAGTGAAACCCCCTTATTATATTTTTTTGCCCATGTAGTCTCCATATTGTTATTATTGTGCCCCATAGAAGCCCACTATTGTTATTGTTGTGCTCTTAAAATATTATTGTTATCTAGGCTCTGATTATATTGTGACCCCTTAGACTCCTATATATTGAAAAGAGGCCTTGTCATTTGTATAATCCAAGAATTCTTCATTTATGTAATTTGAAGGAGGTTTCCCCCTTGAAGAGGATTATTTTGAAGTTGTTGATCTATCTCTTCTTTTATTTTGTGAGTTGGTTTCATAACATTTGGTATCAAAGCTTTGGATTCAAGGGTTTCGTTGCTACGAACATGCCATCTTGGATTTGTCATTATAACTTTTGTTCTACGAGGCTTCGAAAGCAATTAAAACCCAGTGGAGACGAAATCCTGTTGAACCTCGTATACAAATTTAAGATATTGGTTCGCTATATTTTTGGAGATATGATCCAAGGACGTTAGGGTTGTTGCAGGCTCCTGAATTCAATCTCAAATAGGTGACCTTGGGAAAATCGTCATGACTTTCCCTTTGAGCATCAGATTCAAATTTCATAAAAAGTGACAGAAAGAGGATAGATTTTAGTTTTTTGGATATAGTTTTTAGAGCTGAAGGTCGAAACAATGACACGTGGCATTTCGTACAAGTTTTCTCTACTGAACCAATCTCTAATCTGGACATCATGGGAGACTGGGCATAACTCTTTCTTGGAGAATCAAATACTGATAAGACTTATGGGGTTGGAAAGAGGACTAAGAAAGATATCACAAGGAAAAATTTCAGAACTTGGAAATCCGAAATTACATAATTATAATCATTTCAAGATCAAGCTCCTAAAAGAAAGAAAAAGAATGACCAGAATCAAGAAAATAGAAACACCTAGTAAGAAAACTTGGATGGATGATTTGAATAATGTGATCGAAGATAAGATAAATGGTTTTATCTATGGCATGGAAGCTAATATTGATTGTATAGAAGAAAAATTGAAAGGCAACATGGAATATTTGAAGAAAGATAGGGAAGGTTTGAAGGAAGGTTGGACAAAGTTGCTACAAGAAAGGCTTCCTAGTGACAAAAAGGTAGTAGAGGAAACTCATCATGAGAAGAAAAGAAATTTTAATCATGATTTCATAGAATATAATGTTGTATTGAAGACCCACCATATTCCAAATATAGATATGAGGAAGTTTGATGTAAAGGATTCAGTAACTTGGATACTACAGATGGAGCAATATTTTGATCTACATGATGTGCAATTGTCACAAAAGGTACCTATTGCACCTTTATATTTAGAACTGAATCAATTTGTATGGTATAGAGGGATTTGTTCTCGTAAACCACTTGTCACTCGTTCAATTTTCATGGAGGGAATGATAGCACATAATGAGGATACAAAGAGAAACACCTTCTTTAGCCAATTGATAAATCTCAAACAAAAGGGTTCAATGGCAGAGCACATTGAGGACTTCCAAAAATTGAATATAAGGGTAAATAATATTCTAGAAAAGCATAGGATTGAAGTCTTCATAGGGACTTTAAAGGATAACATCTAACGTGAGGTTAGTCTTTGGGAACCTCATTCATTGGAGAAGGAATTCAAATTGGAAAGAAAAATTGAAAGAAAAATTATGGCAACATTGTTGAGAAATGACAACAAGAAATTCCAGTTTAATTTGTCCTTAAATTAAATTGAGAATTAAAATCGAATTCTATTCTCATAAAAATAGTTAACTAAGTTTAATTAACTTAATTAGCTTAATCATTTCGAGTTTGAAGTCTTTTTTAGTCATGTATATGTTCTCCCTAAGTTTTGGGGTCCAATATGAGTTTAAATTGAGTTGGGAATTATATCACTTAGTTTACTGAGTTAAGTTCAATTAAATTAGTTCTAAATTGTTTTTGGAACTAATAGAGGACTAATAGTCAGTTGGTGCATTAATGCATCCACTAGTGCTACTTCAGTTAACTTAAGATTCCCTCATGAGAAACTCATGCATGTCAGTTTAGAGAAAGACCCAGTTGAGACTAGAGTGCAGGGACAATGTACTATCAGTGGTATTATTTACTGGAGTGTAAATACCATGCATGCATCAGAGATTGATCCTATGTTTGGATTGTGCAGTTTTGGAAGCATAAATTCCCTTTAAATATGAGCTATTCATCTTATGAATTATGCAAGAGATTAGGGGTTTGGAGAGCTGTAGAATATGCTAGGGATGTAGCTTGAGCTAGCTTGTGAGCTGAGAGAGTTGAGCATACTTGTGTGAAATTGTTCTAGTGAGAACAAGCTTTGTATCTTCACTCATATTTCCAATATATGAAATATATATAGTGGGGTTTTGAGTAGTGTCTTTCCCCAGATACATCTTGTGTCATGTGCCATTGATTTATCTTCTTCTTGTTCATATTGTTTTTATCAAAGTATTGGCTTCCGCTGGTTGAAAGTAGAAGTAGATTCTTTTCCTTTGCTTTAGTACATTGCATGAGCTTGTGAATATACAGGATTTTCTACATGGTATCAAATCTGAGAATAGTATACTAGAGGAGATTTCGAAGTTTTGAGTTTTGGGTTACAGGTGAAATTCGAATTTGCAATACATACTTCAAGATCGGAAGATGGCATTCTACGGTTTGCGGCTCGAGTATGGCTTGGAAGGAAGCTCGAATTTTATAGCCTAGAGGGACATAATGGTGGCTATGCTAGAGGATAATGGCTTGAAGGAACTCATTGATCAAGAAATTCCTAAACTAGCAGCATCGGATGCACATAATTTGGTTGAATGGAAGAAGTGTGTGGCGAAGGCGATGTGGATAATCCTTGAGGGATTTCGAGACCACATTATCTCGAGTCTCCATGGAAAGGAAACTATGTATGCTATGTGGAAAACATTAATGGAATTGTATCAAAACAACAGTGACCAAAGGAAATTAGCACTGAAGGACAAACTTCGAAAAATCAAAATGGAGAAAGGCAAGACTATTCCAAAATACTTGACCAAGTTTACTCAATGTCATGATGAACTTGGAATTATTGGAATCACGGTTGCCGAGGATGATATGGTGAGTCTTGCTCTTCTAGGACTCCCAAAGAGTCGGCATAGTTATTAGGACTCTGTCAATGGTCAGAAGAAGTTACTGGACTGGGAACGACTGTGGTCAGATTTGATGCGTGAGGAGATCAGGAGGAACACCAGGGATGGCTCTTCATCAAAGACTGACGATGAAGAGAATTGTCCCTTAGTGATTAAGGCGAAGAGGGGAAAGGGAAATCTTACCATTCCAAATCATATTCTTATCATGGAGGTAAGAAGAAAAACATGACAAAAGTTAAATTCTTTCATTGTCATGAGCTGGGCCATTTTGCTACAAATTGTCCACTCAAGAAGTCCAAGAATAAGTCCTCAAGAGGAGAAGTGGGTAAAGCTTTGGCCTCTCAATTCAAATTGTACTTTTCCCTCATTGCATGCATGGAGTCATCATTGATGGGAAGTGTATGCTACTTATACAGTGGAGCTTCATTCCACATGACTAGCGAAAAAGATTTATTTAGTGACCTGGAGGAGAAATATCTCCAGATGCATATCGAGATGGGTGACGATGAGAAGTATAATGTTAATATATTGGTCACGATTACTTTTCAAAGGGAGCATGGAGATCCACTCACCTTGAAGAATTTTATGTATGTGCTCAAGTTGAAGAAGAACTTGGTATCCATTGCAATGCTTAAGGATAAAGGCTATGATGTGATCTTCATGAAAGGAAAGGCATTCATTCAACACATAGCCATGGGTCAAGTAAAGAAGATAGGGATTCAGGTGAAGAATCTCTATAAGCTGGAGGTAGAGGAGTGTGTTGCTTTGAGCAAAAAATCAGAAAGGGTGCAGAGTCGAGACGTTGGCAAGTTGTGGCACATGCAATTGGATCACTTGCATCATGGGGCCTTGAAGATTTTGCAGCAAATCTCTATCAATCTTCCCAAAGGTACACTTGAGCAAGTTGATACATGCAAGGGGTGTACTTTGGGAAAATACACCAAGTCTTCTTTTCACGACATAGACAGTCGAGCAGAGGCTATTATAGAGCAAGTCCATTCAGATGTGTGTGGACCATTATTGACAACATCCACGGCCAAACACATGTATTCTGTTATATTTGTTGATGACTTTTATCGAAAATGTTGTATATTTTTCATGCAGAAAAAGGATCAAACTTTCACAAAGTTTTGTGAGTTTAAAACATTGGTGGAGAAAAAGTTGGGCAAGAAGGTTAAAACTATACTAAGTGATAATGGTGGTGAGTATGTCTCAAATGAGTTTAAGAACTTCTGTGCAGTGGAAGGGATTAAACGAGAGTTGATGACACCCCATAACCCTCAACAGAATGGGGTGGCTGAGATGAATAACAAAAGCATAGTAGGGGCAGCGAGGGTGATGTTGCATGATTAGGTCCTACCACTACACTTGTCGAATGAGGCATGCAACATAACGGTTTATGTTCAGAACCGTAGCCCACATCGGATACTTGAGATGAAGATACCAGTGGAGGCTTATTCCAGTAAGAGGCCAGATGTTGGTCACTTCAAGATTTTTGCATCATCGATATATTGCCATGTGACCAAAGATGCATGGACGAATCTTGAGTCGACAACAAAGTTGGGGATATTTTTGGGATACATTGATACACCTCACAACTATCAGGTGTACTTGTCGACCAGCAAGATGACAGTGGTTCACAGGGATGTCAGATTTGATGAGGAGAAGGCCATGTGAGTTTCCCTTGAGAGGGAGCTTGAGATACATGTGGATGAGGATCTTTTATCTCCTAAGGTTGAGGAGCCTTAGATTGACATGGAGCAGCGACATGCAGAGGATCCGGGAGTGGAGACATCCACTCAGGCAGAGTCTTCCAGAGAGCGAAGAAAGCGCACCAGAGAGGCTGAGAGATTGGTGGATGATGCACGAGAGAATGTGGGAGCACCCACTTCTCAATGTAGATAGAGGAGGTCACTTGAGAGGTACACTGGATACATGGCTCTTATGGACAAATGTGTTGTGATAGAGTCATCTTCCTTTAAGGAAGTAGTGCAGTAGTCGGTTTGGGTTGATGCCATGGTGGAGGAGTATGACTCCATACTTCGTAACAGTGTTTGGGATGTCGTCCCGAGATCAGAGGACAAGTCAGTGGTGAGATCCCATTGGCTTTACAAGGTAAAGCAAGCTACAGATGGTAGTGTGTAGAATCATAAGGTTAGATTTGTGGCCCATGGCTTTTCACAGGTATAGGGGATTGACTATGATGAGACCTTTGCTCTTGTTGCAAGGTACTCCTCAATCAGATCTATAATGGTACTATCAGCATAGATGGGTTAGAAGATACATCAAATGGATGTGAAGACAACCTTCCTTAATGACATGATTGAGGAAGAGGTGTACATAGAGCATCCTGAAGGTTTTGAGACCTTCGACCGTGAGTCGCATGTGTGTCAACTCAAGAGAGCGTTGTCTGGGATGAAGCAAGCACCCCATGCTTGGTACACCGGGATAGATAGCCACTTCACCGGGTTGGGCTTCAAAAAGAGTGAAGCAAATGCGAACCTATACCACGTAGTGGTGGAAGGTAAACAATTTATCATTATACTTTATGTTGATGATATCATATTGATGAGTGATGATTAGTTGATCAAGTCTTGCAAGGAGGACCTTGCAAGGGAGTTTGAGATGAAGGACATGGGGCTCACACATTAATTTCTTGGCATGGAGTTATGGCAGGGAGATGAGGAGTTGTTTCTGTCTCATGGAAAGTATGCCAATACCTTCCCAGGAGATTCTGCATGGAGAGCAGCACACCCATGGAGAATCCTCTAGCAGGTAACTTGAAGGAGGAGGATTATACTTCAGGGGAATTAGTGGAAGCTACTATTTATAGGCAGCTTGTGGGTTCACTCATGTACTTGGTGAACACATGATCGGATATGTGCTATGCATTTAACCAGCTTAGTCAAGCAATGGTTAGGCCTACCAAACTATCTTGGAAGAAAGCAAAGCATGTGTTGAGATGCCTCAGGGGCAATTCTCAATATGGATTATGGTATAGACAGACAAAGGGAGTGAAGCTTCAAGGCTTCACCGATGCATATTGGGCAGGGAGTCCATCTGACAGGAAGAGCACATTAGGAGGGATCTTCAGTATTGGGACAGCAACAGTTTCTTGGTACAACAGGAAACAAAGATCGGTTGCACTCAGTTCATTAGAGGAAGAGTACATGGCTGTGATTCAAGCAGAATGTGAGGCCATCTGGATGATGAAGATCTTGGTTGGTTTTTTTGGTCAGCAAAAGGATCCAATTGTGTTTTACTGCGATAATTACAGTTGTAACAAGCTCTCTGAAAATCCAGTTTTTTATGATCAGTCAAAGCATAATGATATTTGATATCATCATCTCAGAGATTGTGTATTGAGGCGGTTTATGTTGTTAGAGTACATTCCCGCGGAGGAGCAAGATGCTGACGTTTTGACAAAGGCATTGTCAATAGGTAAATTCAAGTTTCACAGAGACAAGATCAGGGTAGCTGATAATCCCTTTCTTGTTGACAGGGAGTGTTGAGAAATGACAACAATAAATTCTAGTTTAATTTGTCCTTAAATTAAACTGAGAATTAAAATTGAATTCTATTCTCATAGCAACTTGTAAATAGTTAACTAAATTTAATTAACTTAATTATCTTAGGAATTTCAAGTTGGAGGTCCTTTTGTAGTCATGTATATGTTCTCCCTAAGTTTTAGGGGTTCAGTATGAGTTTAAATTGAATTGGAAATTAGATCACTCAATTTATTGAGTTAAGTTCAGTTAAATTAGTTCTAAATTGTTTTTGGAACTAATAGAGGACTAACAGTCAGTTAGTTCACTAATGCATCCACTAGTGCTACTCCAGTTAACTGAATATTCCCTCATGAAAAACTCATGCATGTCAGTTTAGAGAAAGACCCAGTTGAGACTAGAGTGCAGGGATAATGTACTATCAGTGGTATTATTTACTGGAGTGTAAATATCATGCATGCATCAAAGATTGATCCTATGTTTGGATTGCACAGTTTTGGGAGCATGAATTCCCTTTAAATATGGGATATTCATCCTAGGAATTACGCAAGAGATTAGGGGCTTGGAGAGCTGCGGAATAGACTAAGGATTTAGCTTGAGCTATCTTGTGAGATGAAAGAGTTGAGCATACTTGTGCAGAATTGTTCTAGTGAGAACAAGATTTCTATCTTCACTCATATTATGATATATGAAATACAGATAGTGGGGTTTTGAGCAGTGTCTTTCCCCATATACATCTTGTGTCATGTGCCATTGATTTATCTTCTTCTTGTTCATATTATTTTCATCGATCTATTGGCTTCCGCTGGTTGAAAGTGGAAGTAGATTCTTGTCCAGTGCTTTAGTACATTGCATGAGCTTGTGAATCTACAGGATTTTCTACATGGTATCAGATTTGAGAACAATATACTAGAGGAGATTTCGAAGTTTTGAGTTTTGGGTTACAAGTGAAATTCGAATTTGCAATACATACTTCAAGATCGGAAGATGGCATTCTACTGTTTGCGGCTCGAGTATGCCTTGGAAGGTAGCTTGAATTTTATAGCCTAGAGGGACATAATGGAGCCTATGCTAGAGGATAATGGCTTGAAGGAATTCATTGATCAATAATTTCCTAAGCTAGCAGCATCAGATGCATAAAATTTAAATGAATGGAAGAAGTGTGTGGCGAAGGCGAGGCGGATAATCCTTGAGGGAGTTCAAGACCACATTATCTCGAGTCTCCATGGAAAGGAAACTATGTATGCTATGTGGAAAACATTGACATACATGTATCAGAACAACAGTGACCAAAGGAAATTGGCACTGAAGGACAAACTTCAAAAAATCAAAATGGAGAAAGGCGAGACTATTCCAAAATACTTGACCAAGTTTACTCAATGTCGTGATGAACTTGGAAGTGTTGGAATCACGGTTGCCGAGGATGACATGGAGAGTCTATATCTTCTAGAACTCCCAAAGAGTTGGCATAGTTATCAGGACTCTGTCAATGGTCGGGAGAAGTTACAGGATTGGGAATGACTGTGGTCGGATTTGATGCAGGAGGAGATCAGGAGGAACACCAAGGATGGCTTTTCATCAAAGACTAATGATGAAGAGAATTGTTCCTTAGCAATTAAGGCGAAGAAGGGGAAAGGGAAATCTTCCCATTCCAAATTGGATTCTTATCATGGAGGTAAGAAGAAAGACATGAAAGTTCTTTCATTGTCATGAGTTGGGCCATTTTGCTACAAATTATCCACTCAAGAAGTCCAAGAAGAAGTCCTCAAGAGGAGTAGTAGGTGAGGCTTTGGCCTCTCAATTCAAATTTGACTCTTCCCTCATTGCATGCATGGTGTCATCATTGATGGGAAGTGTATGCTACTTATACAGTGGAGCTTCATTCCACATGACTGGCGACAAAAAGTTATTCAGTGACCTAGAGGCGAAACATCTCCAGATGCATATTGAAATGGGTGACGACAAGAAGTATAATGTTACTAGATTGGTCACGATTACTTTTCAGAGGGAGCATGGGGATCCACTCACCTTGAAGAATTTTATGTATGTGCCTGGGCTGAAGAAGAAATTGGTATCCATTTCCATGCTTGAGGATAGAGGCTATGATGTGATCTTCATAAAAGGAAAGGCATTCCTTCGACACAGCCACGGATCAGGTAAAGACGATAGGGATTTAGGTGAAGAATCTTTATAAGCTAGAGGTAGAGGAGTGTGTTGCTTTAAGAACAAAAGAAGAAAGGGTGCAGAGCCAAGATGTTGGTGAGTTGTGGCACATACGATTGGGCCACTTGCATCATGGGGCTTTGAATGTATTGCAGCAGATCTCTATCGGTCTTCCCAAAGGTACGCTTGAGCAATTTGATACATGCAAGGGGTGTACTTTGGGAAAATACACCAAGTCTTCCTTTCATGATAGAGGCAGTCGAGCAGATGCTATTATAGAGTGAGTCCATTCAGATGTGTGTGGACCATTTTTGACAACATCCATGACCAAACACGTGTATTATGTTATATTTGTTGATGAATTTTCTCGAAAATGCTATATATTTTTCATGTAGAAAAAGGATCAAACTTTCACAAAGTTTTGTGAGTTTAAAACATTGGTGGAGAAAGAGTCGGGCAAGAAGGTTAAAACTCTACGGAGTGATAATGGTGGTGAGTATGTCTCAAACAAGTTGAAGAACTTTTGTGTAGTGGAAGGGATTAAATGAGAGTTGACGGCACCCGATAACCCTCTGCATAATGGGGTGGTCGAGAGGAAGAACAAAAGCATAGTAGGGGCAGCGAGGGAAATGTTGCATGATTAGGGCCTACCACTACACTTGTGGGCTAAGGCATGCAACATAGCGGTTTATGTTCAGAACCATAGCCCACATCGGATACTTGAGATGAAGAAACCAGAGGAAGCTTATTCCGATAAGAGGCCAGATGTTGGTCACTTCAAGATTTTTGATTCATCAGTATATTTCCATGTGACCAAAGATGCATAGAAGAAGCTTGAGCCGACAACAGAGTTGGGGATATTTGTGGGATACACTGATACACCTCACAACTATCGGGTGTACTTGTCGACCAACAGGATGACAGTGATTCACAAGGATGTTAGATTCGATGAGGAGACGACCAGGCGAGTTTCCCTTGGGAGGAAGCTTGAGCTACATGTGGATGAGGATCTTTTATATCCTAAGGTTGAGGAGTCTCAGATTGATGTGGAGAAACCACATGTAGAGGATCCGGGAGTGGAGACATCCACTCAGGTAGAGTCTTCCAGGGAGGGAAGAAAGCGCACCAGAGAGGCAGACAGATTGTTGGATGATGCACGGGAGAATGTGGGAGAACCCACTTCTCAGTGTAGGCAGAGGAGGTCACATGCGAGGTACACAAGATACATGGCTCTTATGGACAAATGTGTTGTGATAGAGCCATCTTCCTTTAAGGAATCAGTGCAACAACCGGTTTGGGTTGATTCCATGGTAGAGGAGTATGACTCCATACTTCGTAACAGTGTTTGGGATGTGGTCCCAAGACTGGAGGATAAGTTAGTGGTGAGCTCTTGTTGACTTTACAAGGTAAAGCAAGCTACAGATGGTAGCATGGAGAATCATAAGGTTATATTTGTGGCCCACGGATTTTCACAGGAAGAGGGGATTGATTATGATGAGACCTTTGCTCCTGTTACAAGGTACTCTTCAATCAAATCAATATTGGTAATATAAGCACAGATGGGTTGGAAAATACATTAAATGGATGTGAATACAACCTTCGTTAATGGCATGATTAGGGAAGAGGTGTACATAGAGCAACCTGAAGGTTTTTAGACCTTCGACCATGAGTCGCATGTGTGTCAGCTCAAGAGAGCGTTGTATGGGATGAAGCAAGCACCCCGTGCTTGGTACACCATGATAGATAGCTACTTCACTAGGTTGGGCTTCAAAAAGAGTGAAGCAGTTGCAAACCTATACCACATAGTGGTGGAAGGTAAATTTTTGATCATTATACTTTATGTTGAAGATATCAAATTGACAGGTGAAGATCAGTTGATCAAGTCTTGCAAGGAGGACCTTGCAAGAGAGTTTGAGATGAAGGACACGAGGCTCATGCATTACTTTGTTGGCATGGAGTTATGGCAGGGAGATGGGGAGCTGTTTGTGTCTAGGGAAAGTATGCCAATGAGATACTCAGGAGATTCCGCATGGAGAGCAGCAAAACCATGGAGACTCCTCTAACAGGTAATTGGAGGAAGGAGGATTATACTTCAGGGGAATTAGTGGAAGCTATTGTTTATAGGTAGCTTGTGGGTTCACTCATTTACTTGGTGAACACACGATCGGATATGTGCTATGCATTTAACTAGCTTAGTCAAGCAATGGTTAGGCCTACCAAGCTAATCTTGGAAGGCAGCAAACCATGTGTTGAGATACCTCAGGTGGACTTCTTAATATCAGTTATGGTATAGAAAGGTAGAGGGAGTGAAGCTTCAAGGCTTCACTGATGCAAATTGGGCAGGGAGTCCATCCGATAGGAAGAGCACATCATGAGGGATCTTCAGTATTGGGTCAGCGGCAGTTTCTTGGTACAACAGGAAACAAAGATCGGTTGCACTCAGTTCGGCATATGAAGAGTACATAGCTGTGATTTAGGCAACATGTGAGGCCATCTGGATGATGAAGATCCTGGTTGGTTTTTTTGGTCATCAAATGGATCCAACTGTGTTTTACTTCGATAATTAGAGTTGTAACAAACTCTCTGAAAATACAGTTTTTAATGATCGGTCCAAGCATATTGAAATCTGAAATCATCATCTCTGAGATTGTGTATTGAGGTGGTTTATGTTGTTAGAGTACATTCCCACAGAGGAGAAAGATGCTGACATTTTGACAAGGGCATTGTCAATATGTAAATTCGAGTTTCACAGAGACAAGATCAAGGTAGCTTATAATCCCTTTCTTGTTGAGAGGGAGTGTTGAGAAATGACAACAAGAAATTCCAGTTTCATTTGTCCTTGAATTAAACTGAGAATTAAAATTGAATTCTATTCTCATAGCAACTTGTAAATAGTTAATTAAGTTTAATTAACTTAATTATCTTAGGAATTTCGATTTGGAAGTCTTTCTATAGTCATGTATATGTTCTCCCTAAGTTTTAGGGGTTCAGTATGAGTTTGAATTGAGTTGGAAATTAGATCACTCAATTTACTGAGTTAAGTTTAGTTAAATTAGTTCTAAATTGTGTTTGGAACTAATAGAGGACTAGCAGTCAGTTGGTGCACTAATGCATCCACTAGTGCTACTCCAGTTAACTGAACATTCCCTCATGAAAAACTCATACATGTCAGTTTAGAGAAAGACCCAGTTGAGACTAGAGTGCAGGGACAGTGTACTATCAGTGGTATTATTTATTGGAGTGTAAATATCATGCATGCATCAGAGATTGATCCTATGTTTGGATTGCGCATTTTTGGAAGCATGAATTCCCTTTAAATACGAACTATTGATCCTAGGAATTACGCAAGAGATTAGCAGCTTGGAGAGCTGCATAATAGGATAAGGATTTAGCTTGAGCTATCTTGTGACATGAGAGAGTTGAGCATACTTGTGCGGAATTGTTCTAGTGAGAACAAACTTTGTATATTCACTCATATTTTTGATATATGCAATACAGATAGCGGGGTTTTGAGCATTGGATTTCCCTATATACATCTTGTGTTATGTGCCATTGATTTATCTTCTTCTTGTTCATATTGTTTTCATCGGTCTATTGGCTTCCACTAGTTTAAATTAGAAGTAGATTCTTGTCTGTGCTTTAGTACATCGTATGAGCTTGTGAATCTACAAGATTTTCTACAAACAAGGAAGCCTGCCACTCATAACTATAAATATGGAAGTGTTTTTTCTCCTAGCCTTCCACAACCTACAATGCTGACACCACAACAATTAGAAGAAAAAGAGCAAAAGGGCTTTGTTACAGTTGTGAGAGAAAATGCACTAAAGGTCATAAGTTTGCTGAGAAGAAATTAATTTACATACATGGGGAAGAGGAGGAAGAAAAGGAATAAGAAACATCAAAAAAAGAGGATATACACCAGGAACCAACCCCAGAGAAAGAAAAAATGAATCTCACCATATCATGTAATACATTAACATGAATTACCACTCCCCAAACTCTCAAGATAGAAGGACATATCAAGAAGAAAAAGGTAATAGTTTTGATTGATTCGGGTAGTACCCATAATTTTATTCATTGTAAGATAGCCAAGGAATTGAATTGCTTCCTATATCCAACACCAGAGTGTTAAGTAATGGTTGAAAATGGAGGAACCATAAATTTCTCTGGAAAGTGCCATAATATCAAGCTATCCATGGGAGAATATGCCTTGAATAGTCCAATGCTCTCCATTCCAATGGGTGGTGTTGATGTTGTACTAGGAGTCTAATGGTTACAATCTTTGGGGACGATAACTTTCAATTCTCAAGAACTTTTCTTGAAATTTTTTTGGGAAGGAAAGGAAGTTGAATTAAGGGATATTGTGGGGAAAATAGGAAAGATAATCATCTCTAATGGCATGACAAAGCTTCTAAATAAATAACAATGGGGCGTAATTGCACAATTATGTTCACTAGAGGTTCAAACAACGAAATCATCTATTTCTCCTGATCTTCAAAAAGTATTGGATAATCATGCTAAGGTTCAAGCAATAGAAGATCACATCGAGCATAAAAAACAAGTTCCCCAACTCTTAAAGGATAACCCCACTTTGGCACAGAATTGAATGAAACAATAGGCAAATTAACATTGTAGTGACTGGGTATTTTTACGGATACAACCATACAAACAAATGTCCCTCAAGCTACTTAAATGGTCCTTACAAGGTGTTGCAAAATATTGGTACTATGGCATACAAATTGGATTTTCCTACCTCTTCCCGAGTGCACCCAGTTCTCTATGTTTCATGATTAAAGAAGGTTATAGGTGACAAGCTCCCAATTCAAACAATATTGTAGGAACTTGACATGGAAGAAAAAATAATATTGGAACCTGAAGCAGTCACAGAAACAAGAACCTGACAACTACGAAATCGATCAATTTCAGAGTATCTCATCAAGTGGAAGAACTTACCCGCTGAAGATTCCACATGGGAGGATGATAATTTTATTCCAAAACTACTCAATTGTTGAGGACAACAGTTTTTTTGAAGGAGAGGGGCATGTTAGGTCCCTATACTACTAGTGTAGCCCCTTATTGTTATTAGTGCAAACCCCTTATTGTATTATTGTGCCCATGTAGTCCCCATATTGTTATTATTGTGCCCCATAGAAGCCCACTATTGTTATTGTTGTGCCCTTACAATATTATTGTTATGTAGGCTCTGATTATATTGTGACCCCTTAGACTCCTATATATAGAAAGGATGTATTTTCATTTGTATCATCCAATAATTATTCATTTGTGTAATGTAAAGGAGATTTCCCCTTCGAAGAGGCTTATTTTGAAGTCGTTTCTCTATCTCTTCTTCTATTTTGTGAGTTGGTTGCATAACACTCAGAATTCCTTCACCATCTCTTAAGGAATTTTCCTGTCTCCACCCACCTATTGAGGGCTTCCCAGAGAAAACCATCTCCACCCCCAACCCTTGGGATTTTCTTGAGACCTCCTCACCTTGATCCAAAACCCTTCAACAATCCAAAGTTCAACCAAGAATGAATCCCATCATACCATGGCTATCCAAAAATGGCAAGGAAAGGCTAAAACAATTGTTGAAACCTGAAAAAACCCATGCTAATGACAATAAATGAACCAAATATACACATGCATGCCAAAACCATCTAGGAAATCATACATGCAACTTGTTACCTATAAGTATTCCCATTGAAGCTGCTTGATCCAACCTTTCCTTGATTTATCCTTGATTTCCTTTGCTTTCCTTGTCCTTCCTTTGCTTGCTTGCTTTCCTTCTCCTCTTGGTGCTCTTCTCCTCTGTAAGACTAATTCCAAAACTAAAGTGACAAAAAAATCCCCAAACTGATGCTCTGATGTCTTTTTATTATGCCTCTAATTTCTTCATTTTTCCTCTATTTTCATTCAATTTCGTCCTCACATGCAACATGTGATCTTTCACCTTCCTAATTTCTCCTAATTTCCTAATTTAGGAGATTTTAGCTTAGAAAAATATTATTTTATTATGAGGGAAGTTGAACACCTCCTGTATAAATAGAGGTGCAGTTCCTCTCATTTTTGCATGGAGATTTGGGGGGAAAATGTCATAGCAATTTGAAATTTCTATGATTTTTCTTTGTGAATGTTGGCTTGGATATTTCGAGTGAAATAAATTGTCTTGAGAAATACATGTTCTGGATGGATGAACTTTCTTTGGATTCACAAATTGATGCTTAAATGAATATTATTATCTTATTGTGAGTGTTATCTTCCATTTTGTTACAATTGTTGGATTGGGGTTTTATTGAGCCTTATTATAAATGTTATATCCTTTATTGAACTTTGATTCCTTTATATGAAAAATTTGTCTTGATTGTATTCCTTAACCTTCAGTATCCTAGTTTGGAAAGTCACTAGGGTTAGAATAAGAAGTTGTCCTTCTCTTTTCCCACTCCATCCAAGGTCTTCAACCATTGACTCACTCTTGTCTAACTCCATATGCCCAAAAATTCCTTAATGAGTCAAGGCATTGATCCTCCATTCTCCATCGCTTTATACGTTTGTGTAAATCATTATATTTAAAGTAGCATGTGTTTGGGAATCTATTTGAGCATTTCGAAGGCCTATCTTGAGCCATCAACTCTTTGACCTCGCTATTTCATTTCACCCAAAGCCATACATTATTGAAGATTATTCTAGGATGTCAATTAACAAGTTTCTTAAAAATCCATTTGGCTTAGGATCCCTTACGTATTTAAGTCTTGTTGAGGAAACCTCCCTTATGGGGATAACATTTGCCCATAAAACAATAGGGGGGTTCGCTACTGAGGTGATATTAGTGATGGATCCCATTGTTTTTAGGGATCTAGTGTGGCCTAACACTAGGGTGTTAGATTTTGCAATACCAATGCACATTGGTATCTTTGAAATAATCTTTTGTAAATTGAAAATGAAGTTTGTATTTGAAACTTAGGCTCTATAAGTTAACCTTTGTTTTAACCACCTCAGTAGCATGTGGAAACTGCGTCAATATCATAGTTCACACATATGAAAATAGAAATGTATGGTATTTTAGGAATATCTTATAGGGCCACAAACCTCAACCCTAACTAGTTGTAATTGGGAAATACAAAAGCATCACCCCAACCCCGACAACTATGAATATATGTTAAAAGCTAAGTAGAAATGGAAGAAAGGATGTTTCTATCATATTGACTTTTTGTCCCATAGTTGATAGAGAAGAGGATTTGGATATTTGTCTAGGGAAAAAAGTAAGTGACTATGTAGTAGCTTATTAAGATAACAATGCCCATCTACTCCATAGTGAGTGACTATTTTTCATTATATTATGTTTTGTAAATGTGAAAATAATAACGCGTGATTCTTATTTCTCATTGAATTTTTTATCCTTATGGGTTTCTCTAAGTTAGCTTTCGCATTGAATGGATTAACATTGTGAACTTTTTCCTAATGTACTTAATTTCTTGGTTATTTTTTATATTGAAAGCAATATGTTTCTAATATTAAAATTTTAATCATAAGTAATGGAAAAGCAAAGCAAACATCATGTCAAACCATACAACTTTATTCATTCATTCTCTGTCAATCCATATAGTTGTATTCATTAGTGTTTTGTCAAATCATAAAATTATATTCAACTCTATTTGTTAGTGTTTTATCAAATTATACAACTTTATTCGTTTGTAAGGATTCAATGGAAAACTAGCATAGTAGAGATTATGTCAAATCATATAACTCTACTAATTTTTGTTTTGTCAAACCATAAAAATCTATTCATTTTTGTTTTGTCAAATCATATAACTCTATTCATTCATAGAGATTGAATTTCAAAGTAAAACAAGCGAAGCTGCGAGGCAGCAAGTCCCTGCATTAAGTTCAACCTGAGAATGCACCTACACCCGCATTGAACACTTGCACAGAATGCGTGAAAACTGTTTTCAAACGAGTTAAAGGCGGAGTGACGGTTTAGGCTTCGCTTTGGATTCGTCATTTGGGATAGGAATGAAGCGAGATAGATCGAAGGACTTATCTTTGCTCGCTCCTTTTTCTTTCATAGCTAGCAATAATGGCGAAAATGGACAAAAGCATGGGAGTTAGCAATCAATAGGTAAGTTCAAGAAAACGACCTTTATGTAATATAGAAATATTTCTTATTACTTAACCTTTTTAGGTCAACTCTTCTATTCTTGGAAGAGAGTCTCGTGACCAATGTGGGCACGAATGATATAAGAGAATAATTTAATAGAAAATGACATAAATAGAGTTTCAAGAATAATGACATATATAAGATAAAATAGAATGTTGAAGTTATAATAGGAAGAGAATTGAAAAGAGAAAGATACAGCGTTAGTCTTTTTCAACCTACACCGTCTTCACGCCATATTTTCTTCTTCGGAAATGAAAAGCCTATAAGATAAGGCATGAGACTCGGATCTAGGATCAAAACACTCACATCCTCCGGGCTCTCATTCAGATTTAGTCAATTCAAAGAAGCTAAGAGCACAGTAGACAACGCAAACAATCTTTGACCTATCTTACTATCGCTGTATCAATTTCGAACACATGCTTTTCAACTTAGCACAACACTGAAATTTTAGATTTCTTTTTGGGGGAGAACACATGCATTTCCCAGGGGATTACTTTTGTGCATTTTATTTAATAAAACAATGCTACTACTTGAACCGATACACCTAAAAATAGAATCAGCGGAAGCAAGCACCCAGTCGACTTGACCTGGCATGCAAATTGCACGTCTAATTTTTAAATAAAATATTTTGTAAAACTGATACACCTGTTTTATAAAAAAGCCTCAACACAGCCACGTATCTCTCATGCATATCAAATGGCTTCTTCCGGATCTGGGGTGCATGCATACCAAATGTCCAGGTTGGGAGGCCCGTTGCCGGTCCTGAAAATGCTATAGTTCCAGATCCAATTCCAGGCGCATATCCAGTAGCGGAACCTACAGATTGAGATCGAGAACCATAAAAACCAGAAACGGAAATAGAATCAGCGGAAGTAACATAGAGATATGCATCTAGAAGCTCTGCATCACGATCTTGAATTGCTGGTACTAGCATTCGACCTGGGAGGGAGGTTACTACTTCAAAGTGGTCAATCGGCTCTGCCTTCACCTCTGTAGCTTTACCTAAATCTCCAATGAAAGAACCTGGAGCTGCTTGCTCGGATGCTTCCTGTGCTACGGGTGCTTCAGGGTCTCTATCTTGAGAAACTGCCTCTTTAACAGGCGGGTCTTGCAATAGGTACTACAACCCTTGCTGCTTACTCTGTTGTTAGTGGTGCTTCCATTCGTTTCATTGGCGCAGGATTCGGATCTTAAACAACGGGCTCTGCTACTGAAGCTGCTTACTTAACAACGGTGATAGATTCTGCTAATGGCACTGAATATGGGTCACCTTGACCTCTGCTAGCAGATCGGCTTCTAGCACTGGATCTTTATTCGCGCTTAGATCTGCTACCTCTGTGGTTACTCTTTATGTTTTATGGTCAACCTGCTGCTTACAGGACGTGAAGGTATGCTATGTAAATGTACAGAGATCTTGCTTAAAATTTAGATTTCAGTGAAAATTTTGAAAAACAAAGTAAATACAACAGGTTTGATTTAACTCATTGTAATATTTTGAGAATGATATCCAAAACTAGGCTCGTTGTAATTAAAATCTGTTGTAATAGACTTACTTAACTTTTCCCAAGCTGTTTCCTTTCGCCAAAGCTTATAAAATACGACTCTTCAGAACTATCATTGCAACGCCATGGAGGTCCCATGAAACAGAGATGAGATTTCTGGTTTGAGAGGGCATTACCTATCAATTTGCACACATTTTGCACGCGGCCAGTGACCATGGCCGTAACATTCCCGCTGGTGTTGAGATCTTGGAAGCCAGTGAGGCAGGATTCCAGGTCTGTGAGGGCCGCGCTCATCCATGTTTGCACTTTGCTCATATGAAACTGGAAAGTGTACGCCTTTAGTTGCTTCAACAAACCCTACAGGTCATAAAAATATACTCATATTAGCTGTTCATAAGGGAGGAAATCTGGTTACTCCTTGAAGGTCTGGTCTTGCTCGCTTTCCAGCAATGGCGTTCGCTCGGATCCTTGCGTGCGCTCAGGTCCGTAATCTGAAGGAGTAAGTCGGCGGAGGATACCGAAGGCTGCCCACTGCCCAGCACAGGAGGGTAAGTTTTTGCGTGAAGGAACCTTGAGGTCTAGAGATAGATTCTTAGGCACGTTAATAGTAGCGACATGAACCAGCAGATGATATGGGCAGTACATGCCTGAGATTCCAGCGTATGTGAAAGGTCGTCAAACGATGACCTGGAAACAGCATCCATAGTTTGGCGATTTACAGGAAAATGTAATAACAGTTCTGAGGGATAAACCTAAATCGGAACTGAGCCGAATTAAGGCAGGCCAGCAGAAAGGGGAAACGAGGAAGGCAAGCCAGCAGAAAAGGGAAACAAGAAAGGGAGGCCAGCGAAACATGACACCTCCACCATGCATGGACACCTGCAGCACCTGCATGCACAACACCTGCCAATATGCTCAGACCTGCTAATATGCTCAAACTAAAATAGCCAACCTGCAAACCATTGTGCTAATAATTCAAACTAATGTTAACATTAATATGAAATCGTTGACGGTCACTAATAATAAATAGGGCAAAGCAAAATAGCCTATGCTCCAGCCTCTTCCGCCTCGGGAAGAGGCCAAATAAGATGGCAAACCAGCTTAATTTTGAAGACTTTGGTTATCCCGGCAATAGCAAACATGACGCATTTGAAAACTTTGGTCTAATCACCGTAATCACCGTAAATTATGTTACATAGCACTTCAAATTAATGCTATAGCAACGCATTTGGATTACTATAATCCCTAGCCATTGCCAGATGGCAGGGACTAATAAACATTATGTCAATTCATACAACTCTTTTCATACAGAAAAATTGCATGTTTGTAACAATTAAATGGCAAAGCCAAGCATACATATAGTAAAGTATAATAATTTTAATATCAATTCATGCAACTCTATTCATTTGTGTTTTGTCAAACCATATATTTGTATTGATTTGTGTTTTGTCAAATCATACATCTCTATTCGAACTCTATTTATTTGTGTTTTTTCAAATCATACAACTTTGTCCATCTATAACATTTGAATGTCAAATCCTACAACTCTATTCATTTATACAACAAAACAAAATACAATAAAGTGATTATGTTTTTGTTTTTTAGTATCAAATTATACACTATTCATTTATACAACAAAACAAAATACAATAAAGTGATTATGTTTTTGTTTTTTAATATCAAATTATACACTATTCATTTATATAACAAAACAAAATACAATAAAGTGATTATGTTTTTGTTTTTAATATCAAATTATACGATTTTCTTTATGAAAAACATCGTTATATCATATTCTTTATAAAATCTATATTATTAATATTAAAAAATCTATTTTTCAACTTACTCGCCTAAATATAAAATTCAATTACAATAATATTTAATATAAAAATTATTATATATTAATTTTTATCTCAAGTATGTAACTTATTACATGTATTGAGCTTTGAAACTTGATAGTCATAATGATTCACCTTTCTCATTTATCTTTCACCTTTTTAAAAATTGCAATCCACCTATTATATGTTTTGGAATTTTTTTGGGTATATATTTTCAGTTGAATTTGCTCTGGTTTCCACTGGGATTGGTTGAAATCATAAGTTTGAGTTTTGAACTCTCTACATTTAAAGTGTCCCAAAAAAATTCACACTGCCAAATCCATATATATAATCAAAAACGCATTTTAAATAACACAAAATCACAATTTGACCAAATTTCAAAACATATAATAGTTAAATAATACTTTTATATAATATAAATAAATATAAAAGAAATGGTTTGGTATCTCTTGAATTAAATAAATATGAAATAGACCGCTTTGTCTTTCTCCAACAAGATAAATTTGAGTTTTGAACTCTCCACATTTAAAGTGTCCCAAAAGTTTGACTGCCAAATCCATATATATAATCAAAAACACATTTAAAACAACACAAAATCACAATTTGACCAAACTTCAAAACATATAATAGTTAAATAATACCTTTATATAATATAAATAAATATGAAAGAGACCATTTTGTCTTTCTTCAACAAGATAAGTCTGAGTTTTGAACTCTCCATATTTAAAGTGTCCCAAAAAAAATCGCACTGCCAAATCCATATATATAATCAAAAACACATTTTAAATAGCACAAAATCACAATTTGACCAAATTTCAAAACATATAATAGTTTTTTTTTTTTTTTTGGACTTTGTTTACTCCTATATTGATACAAAAATAATTTTACAAAGAGGCAGTGGCCTCGAGAAGTCTAGCCCAGAGATGCGGCATGCTCACATTACATAACTGAACACTGACCAAAAAGACTTGTTGAAGACTGACCAGAAGAGCTTCTAGGACCATGACCATGACTAGTTCACAGAAATAGAATACGCCAATATCAAAACTAAAGACTGACCAAAGGTAATTCAAAGACCAAAACAGGTTGACTGGGCCCATACAAATAAACAGGGAAGCGTTGCCCAATTCAAAACTGAAATCTGAGCCATTAAACAACTGTAACCGTAACTGAGACCCAAAGACACAGTCAGAAGAATGTCACCCACGCAGAGGAAACCGACAATTTAACTTTAGAAAAAATGTCTGAGCATGAGAACTGTAGAGCATATAATGATTATAAAACAGGAGGGATTTGAGCACCTTCGAGCAACAGAGAATCAAAAACCATTGAACGCAGACCTGATTAAGCTTCATGAGAGGTGGAAGGTGACTCTTCAACAATGCGACACCCATATTTGTAGAGATCTTCATCCTCAAAGGGATGGCCCTCTTTGCTTGAAGAACCGCCACCAATAGGGACGCTCGGACCAGCTTGAATGTTCATGTCCTGGGTTGCAGTGCCACCAGGATCCTTACTCTGCTTGTTGTCAATCTGAGAAGTGCCATGCTTATCTTCCACCCTCGTCTCCAGAGTCACAGCAATGAGACCAGAAGTATCCTCTCGAAGCTCAATGGTGACTGAAGCTATGAAGGAGAAATTACTGAATGTACAGGGGAACTGAAAACGAGCGTTGTGAGATTGAGAATTATGAGAGTGCGCTGCTGAATTATGCTTCCCTCGACCCCATCCATGACCACTCCTGGTAACGAGATAGCGGTCAAAGCATAAGTCTGAGGAATAAGATGAGGAGTCCGAAGTAGAGGAGGAGGGCTGGCAGATAACCCGCCCACGGGAACTTCCCCTCCTGCAGTGCATTCTCTAGCGCAATCTAGGCATAATGAAAAGAGTAGGAGGTGTTGAACAGGCAGCAGTACTGTGAAGGCAGGGGGGGACTGAAAGGGGCCTAGCTTCAGCTCACAGAGGAGCACTGGGAAAGACTTAGGACGAGCGACAACTGAATTTGCAGAATGGGCTTTGTGAAACATGAAATCCCGATGATAAATCAACACAGCATTCCAGATCACAACGTTTCCCTGGGCTGGTCCGAGAGCGAGGCTTTGCGGCAGCAAGGGAAAAACACGAGCGCAGGGGAGGAGCATGAATGAATTCTTGGAGGGGTGCCATGATAGATGAACTTGCAGGCTGGTGTGGAGGGACGAGCTGCATTAACGCGGCATTGAAGATGTTAGTAGAAGACTTAAAGACTGGCATCACGGAGGCTGAATGGCGGTGGTAATAAGCCACGCGCCAACCCACCAAGCCGCCCACGTACAGAACACAATGTTACACACCTGTATCCAGGAGAGATGGATCTTGTTGCACCAGAAGAGTGCAGTCTTGTTTGAGTTGTGCATCATTAGAACTGCTCAGTGGACCAGAGAAGAATGGGATCTGCTGATCGACACCTTGATTATCCAGTCTGTCTGCTACCTTGTTAGTTGTACGCCGAATGTGATTGAAGGTAATGCTGCGGGATGCCCTGAGCCATTCTTCAATTTGTTCCAATCTGCTTAGAAGCCGCCAGATCGAAGCGATCTTTGCTGCTAAGGTGCTTGAGTGAATCCGAATAGCTGCCTCTATTAAGATTTGAGAATCCCCTTCTACCTCTAGAGGGAAAAAAAATTCTATTTCTGCTATACAAATGCCCTTCCATGAGCCTTCAAGTTCGGCAACGTTGTTGGTGTCTCTTCCAAGCGAACCATGATATATGTGCAGAGTAGAGCCTACAAAATCTCTGAAAATACCACCGTAACTAGCCAACCCAGGATTTCCCTTAGCAGCTCCATCGAAGTTCAGTTTGTAAGAGTGGGTAGCAGGAGGAGACCAGAATTGGGGGAAATCAGTATGGATGGAGGAGCTGGACTTGACTTGAGCTAAAAATGTGAGGTCCAGGTTCCAATTTTTCAGAATGAGGAATTCCTGGGGTGAAGCTAGCAAATTCGAGTCTTGCCAGTGTCTTAGAGTTAGAGTTTCTTGAAGGTTTTGTTTGAGAAGTAGCCACAGGGTGTCAAGGGGCGTACTGTGATTTTTAAAAATCTTGTTATTTCTCTCCTTCTAGATGATCCAATAGACAAAGCTCGATAAGAGGTTCCAGAGGGAATTGAGTAGTAGACTTTGGAAAGGATGCCGAGGCTAGTTCCTGATGGTGTTTAAAATATCTCCCACACGTCTGCCCGTTCTTTTGTTGCACTGTGTAGTTCTCTCCCAAAGTTGTGCTGCTAATGGGCAGGTGTCCAAGAGATGCAAGATGGTCTCTGTGTGAAGATTGCAATTGGGACATCTGGAAGGCCCAGTAAATCCTCGCTTTTGTAGATTGTCCCAAGTGAGGATCCGTTGTTTGCTTAGTAGCCAAAGAAAAGTAGAGACCCTAGGCCAGATGCTTGGTTGCCAAACCTGATCCCATAGCTAATCCTTTATTATCTGCGTGGGTTGATAGAGAAGTTGGTATGCTTCCTTGGTAGTGAACATGCCTTTGGGTGTATATACCCATCGCACTTTGTCCTTCTGATCAGAGAGTTTAATTTTCCTGAGTTTGAGCTCTTGATCGATCTCTTCATAAGTTTCCTCCTGCTAGTTAGCCTGCCAGGTGCCAACTGATCTCTAAAGTTGAAAACCTTGAGGGGATTGCTGCTGCCAAAATTGATGGACATGGATATGATCATTGTGCTGCATAGTAGCTTACCACTTGGGTTTGTGGAAGAGAGAGGCTAGTTTGGGAAGTTGTTGCCAAGAGTCCTCCCAAAATCTTGTTGTGGTACCCGAATGGATTTCCCAGAAGCTGTGTGCTTGAATAAAGGCACTATGTTGCTTGGCCACATTCCAAATCAACGAGCCAGGGGTGGTCGTGCTGATGCGGATGAGATCCTCCAGTGGACTGCCTGGAGCATATTTGGCCTGCCAGAGACGTGCCCAAGGAGTGTGTGGTTTGGAGATCCAGTTCCACCAGATGCAGGCGCCCATGGTGTTATTGTTGTGGAGGGGATCCCTTAGACCAAGCCCACCAGCTGACTTCGGAAGACAAACCTCAGTCCATTTGACAAGAGCCCATTTTCTGTTGAGGCCTGAGGAACCCCAAAGAAAGTTTCTTTGAAGATTTCGAATTTTTTTAAGAACCCATTTAGGGGCTGCCAATATAGAAAATAAGTACAGAGGCATGGCTTGGAGAACGGATTTTATTAGGATAAGCCTACTAGAAATGTTGAGCGAGCGGTAGGTCCAAGAAGAGAGCCTGGTTTCTAAATTGTCAAGGAGGGTACTCCAGGAAGCATGTTTGATGGCTGAGTCAAAAAGGGGAGCTCCAAGATATTTCGAAGGAAGCACAGCTATCAGGAAGCCCAAAATCCTGGCTATATTTCTCTAAGTGAGAATGGGAGTGTGGAAGAAGAAGAGCTAGGATTTGGAAGCATTGATGGTGGTGCCAGAAGCTTCTAAGAAGAGATTGAGCAGGGACTTGAAGGCAGAGGCCTCTTGAACTGACAGATGGCCGAAAATCATATTGTCATCGACAAAATGTTAGTGAGAGATGGGGGGTTGACCATGAAGAGAAATGCCCTTTAAGGAGTGTGAAGAGATAGCAAAATGAATAAGGTGACTAAGGCCTTCGGCCATGAGAACAAAAAGGAACAGGGAGAGAGGGTCGCCTTGACAAATACCCCGGGAGGTACAAAAGGGCGAGGAAGGAGAACCATTAAGAAGGATGGAGAAACAGGGGAGGAGATATGATTCATAAGCCAACATGTCCAAGTAGCACAGAAGCCAAATGCTAATAACATTTGATTAATATAGGTCCACCTGAGTTTATCGAAAGCTTTAGAAAGATCTAACTTGAGAATCATACGTGGCTTTTTTAGAATCTTGAGTGAATGGATCACTTCATGTGAGAGAATGATACCATCCAGAATTTGGCACCCTTCTACATAGCCTGTCTGCTCTGGCGAAATGAGGAGAGGGAGAAGAGGTTTGAGCTTGTTCGCCAGGACTTTAGATATGAGTTTGTTACATTGCAGAGTGTGATGGGCCTATATTTATCAGGTGTATTGGATTCTTCCACTTTATGTACTAGCACTATGAAGGTCGTGTTAAGGGAAGGAAGGATCCAATGCATCGATCGCGATTCTTCCACGAGCTCCCAGACCTCTGTTTTGATATGCTCCCATAAAGCATGAAAGAAATTGGCTGTGAAGCCATCGGGGCCAGGCGCTTTGCCATCCTTAAGTTGGGCCATAGCGTCCTCCACTTTCTGCATAGAGATAGGCTAGAGAAGCATATTTTTGTGGTCCACCATAATGATTTTGGGAATATGCTGCGTAATAGATCGAATGGCCTGATTTCTGCAGCCCGGAGGCTCCCAAAGAATGTCCTGAAAGTACTCTTTGAATTCCTGTTCCACTTCTTCATGCACGTCCAGTCGCTTCCCTTGCCAATTATTAATGAAGGCGATGTTATTGTGCATTCTCCTTTGAATAGTAGACCTGTGAAAAAATTTGGTATTTTTCTCCCCATCCTTAAGCCATCTGACCCTAGATTTTTGACGCCACAAGGTCTCTTCTTGTTTCCTTCGTGCTTCAATCTTGGTCAAGAGGGCCTTCTCTTGTTGCGCATAGTCTTCCGTTCTTCCCTCAGAGATAATACACTGTTGCAATGTATTAATTTGCTGCTCCAATGCTTTCTGATGGTCAAAAATGTTACCAAACTGAGTGTGATTCCATGATTTGAGAGCTTGTTTGAGGTGTTTTAACTTTTGTTGAAACTGGAACATCTTGGCTCCTTCAGGGGGAGTGAAGGATTTCCAGGCATCGTTAACTACTTCTTTGAAGTTAGGATGTGAAAACCAAAATGATTCGAAGCGAAAAGGTCTATTACACCTAGAGCCCGAACGCGACCACTGTAGCATTATGGGCCAGTGATCAGAGCCCACTTGAGGCATGATAGAGGCATGAAAGTCCCCACCCAGGTGAATGGCATTATCCGACATAAGGAATCGATCTAGCCTGGAGGCTATATGCTGTGGTCCCCTTCTTTTATTGGTCCATGTATACATACCATTAGAAGTCTGTAGGTCCATTAACTGATTTCTGTGGATGAAGTCTTTGAAGCTGATGCTGTCTCCTTCCAGCCTCGATCTTCCTCCTGATTTTTCCTCCAAAGCTGTGATGATGTTGAAGTCACCACCACAAATCCAAAGGGGAAAGCTCTTGACAGAGTTGAGAGCTGTGAGAGTGTCCAGCAGATCCAACTTCTTTTGTAAATCTTGTGGGAAATACACATTAGAGAGATGACCATGGATATTGGTCTCGATTAGGTGGAAAGTTGTCTAAATAAAGTAGTGTGAGGCGTGAAAATCATGAAGGGAGAGAACTTGAGGGTTCCAAATGATTGCTAGCCCTCTTGAAGCCCCTGAAGCATCCACTGAGACTGAACGACATCCAGACCAGGCTTTATTTAGGATCTTTTCCAGTGCAGTGCTATTGCATTTTGTTTCTTGTAGATAGACTAATGAAGGCTTATCTTGCTGGATCATGTTTTTTAACATTCTGTGTTTTGCAGGGCTGTTAAGCCCTCTCACGTTCCATGAGATGAGCTTCATGAGGAATAGTGGGGAAGAGATTTGAAAAACTTGGTCAGCTTGGGGAATCTACCAGATTCCACCAGCATTTCTCCAATAATAATGGTCCTCTGCAGATCTGTTTTATGCCCGTGTTTCTTCGATTCTTTCAGTATTTTTTTTCCATCCCAAGGGCTGCCTGCCTGAATACGAAGACATTTGTTATGTTGTGCTCTGGCTAAAACTACTTCAAGACTTTCAATTTGCCAGGGGGTATAGCACTGAATTCTTTCTATCGACACACTGTTTCCAGGCTGAGAATGTCAAGATCTCCCAAATCTATACTCTCTGGTTCCTCATCCATGTGTATCGGTATGTTCTGTTCTTCCTTGTTTGGCTTTTGATGGATACTGAGAGCTAGAGCTACATCTATCTCCATGTTGGGTGTTTGAAGGGATGTATCTTGATCTTTATTATTAGAGGAGGTAGAGGCGAGGATGATGGTGAGATCGGAGGCTGAGAGCGGAGCTGAAGATTTTGGAAGAGGGGGGGAAGAAGTAGGAGGTGGATCTGAAGAAGAAGGGATAGAAAGGTGATCCTCCAAGTTATTTTGAGAGGTCAGGATTTTGATGCTATTTCTTATTTCAGGTTTCTTGAGATTATTTGGGGCAACTGGAGATTTCTTGGCATGCTTTCTTCGACTGGTGACTTTTGTGAATCCCTCAACATCTTTGCTAGTCTCAGTGATAGGGGCTTTAGACTGAAGATTCAGTGGGCAATCCCTGAATAGGTGGCCATGTTCATGGCATTTCCTGCAACGAAATGGAACATGCTCGTAGTCTATTGTTTGAACCCATTCAAAATCATCATGAAATAGACTTACCGAGTCCGTGAATGCTTTCGCCAGATGCATGTGTACACAGATCCTGGCATAGGAGGTGTATCTTCGATGTTTAGTTTCCTCAGCGACTTTGATAAAAACCCCCAGGCCATTGCCTATGTCCTTTAAGGTCTCCTCATCCCAGTATTCCAAGGGAAGAGAGTACATATGGATCCATACTGGAGCCCAGTTGAAATCTTCTTTGTCTGGATTGAATCTCTCTATCCAGTCACGAAGGTACAGGCCTGCAAAGTTGAAGAAGTATGGGAAGTATGGGCCTCCCTCAAAGATATGAGTTATGTCCTCCAGACAGTTGAAAATAGCAGTGAAGAAGCCTTTAGGACCAAGCTGTATGGTAACTTGTCCTTTAGGCTTCCATTTGGAAGCGATCCATCCTTGCAAGGCCTTTTTAGTAGGCCAGAGTCCTACGAACTTGCCTATGAGGGCATGATCCCTCATATATTGGATTTGGCTGTTAATTCGGTGACTGGGGAGATCTATTTTGGTTCTTTCTGAAGTCTTGGGGATGCATGTAGCAAAGGACGCCTTTGGCAGTGACGTCGAGGCATTCTGGTCTATGCCTCTATCTTTAGCGGCCACGGAGCCTGCAGTAGTGTTGCCAGCATTGTCGATAGCAGGATCGATAACATGGGCGGCCAGTGGGGTGGAGTTGGGACTGGCATTTGTGTCTGTGCTTGCAAAGTTGTCAGAAGAGGAACCGTTGGGGGGAGGGGGGTCGTGCCCACCCCTCTGGAGGGCGGATTCATGGAGAAAGATTAGCAGAGAAGCCCGAGGCGTTGAGCTTCGATACAGTGTGCACAGAGGATTAGGCTATCAGAGTTTGTGTAGGAACCTTAGCAGGAGCAGCATCGCCAATATAAGTCCTAGTGAATCTTAGCATCATTTTGTTTTTATCAAAACATATAATAGTTAAATAATACCTTTATATAATATAAATAAATGTGAAAGAAATGGTTTGGTATCTCTTGAATTAAATAAATATGAAACAAACGTCTTTGTCTTTCTCCAACAAGATATGTTTGAGTTTTGCACACTCCACATTTAAAGTGTCCCAAAAGTTGTTTAGATGGCCAAATCCATAAATATAATCAAAAACATATTTTAAACAACACAAAATCACAATTTGACCAAACTTCAAAACATATAATAGTTAAATAATACCTTTATATAATATAAATAAATATGAAAGAAATGGTTTGGTATCTTTTGAATTAAATAAATATGAAACAGACAGCTTTGTCTTTCCTCAACAAGATAAGTCTAAGTTTTGAACTCTCCACATTTAAAGTGTCCTAACAAAATTTTGCACTGCCAAATTTATATATATAATGAAAAATATATTTTAAACAACACAAAATCACAATTTGACCAAACTTCAAAACATATAATAGTTAAATAATACTTTTATATAATATAAATAAATATAAAAGATATGGTTTTCTATCTCTTGAATTAAATAAATATGAAACAAACAGCTTTGTCTTTCCTCAACAAGATAAGTCTCAGTTTAGAACTCTCCACATTGAAAGTGTCCCAAAATAGCTTTGTCTTTCCTCAACAAGAGTCTCAGTTTAGAACTCCACATTGAAAGTGTCCCAAAATATTTTCACACTGTCAAATATAAACAAAAACATATTTTAAACAACACAAAATTACAATTTGACCAAACTTCAAAACATATAATAGTTAAATAATACCTTTATATAATATAAATAAATATGAAAAAATAGTTTGGTATCTTTTGAATTAAATAAATATGAAACATACCATTTTGTCTTTCTTCAACAAGATAAGTCTGAGTTTTGAATTCTCCACATTTAAAGTGTCCCAAAAAAATTTCACACTGTGAAATCTATATATATAATCAAAAATATATTTTAAACAACACAAAATCACAATTTGACCAAACTTCAAAATATATAATAATTAAATAATACCTTTATATAATATAAATAAATATGAAAAAAATTATTTAGTATCTCTTAAATTAAATAAATATGAAACAAATTGCTTTGTCTTTTTCCAACAAAATTTTTTATACTTTACCTTGAAACTATAAATGTTTAGACCGTATCTTGAAATATAAATAAATATGAAAGAAATAGTTTGGTATCTCTTGAATTAAATAAATATGAAACAAGTGACTTTGTCTTTCTCCAACAAAAAATTTTATGCATTGCCTTGAAACCATAAATGTTTAGATATTTTATACCTTACCTTGGAATCCTAAAAACTTTAAATTAAAAGCTGATTTATCCCCCGATATTGTCGAGCCATTATCGCTCTTAGAGCCAATGATGTACAACAGCATTACCGAAATACACATATTTTGGAGACATGGTGACCCCTTGGTCTCTATAGTACAATCATCTTTTAGTATGCCCTAACTTTTATATCAGTGCATAAAAGTTTTTATAACACTCACATGCAATGATTATTATTTAGATTTTAGTTAAAGGGGAAACTCTTTTAAAATAACAGTAAAATATTCTATATATCTAAGTCAACACCTAAGCCTAACTAAGTTAACAAAGCAATGGTCTGACATAAAACAGTGAATTATTGAACTTGAGTGAGTTATTATTAAAGTCAAAGTTAAAGAAATGAGTTGTTATCTTGATGTTTTTGAGTTAAAAAAAATAAAAAAAATAAAATATATATATATATATATATATATATATTTTTGTAAATGCTATTTTTGTGGGTTAATGGTATATTATTTTTTAAATATTTTTATGATCTTACCTTTTAAGTAGTATATATTAAATAGGAATGATATTTTTTTTATGAATTGTTTTTATATTTTTATTATTTTTTAATTTATAAAAGATTTAAAAGTTATATGGTTTATATGTGTGTTTTTAAGTTGTTAAAAAATTGTATTTTATAATTAGTAATAGTTATTTTAGATTTATTTAAAAAAAAATAAGAGTATTGTTTTTTGTGTGTCCACTGATGTTTTATAGTCTAATATGAGGGAGATGTTGTCATATAACATTACATTTAAAAATAATAAAATAATATTTACACTAACAAAATAAAAATTAGTAATAACAAGAAAAATTAATATCCATTTACCATATTCGAAAAGAGAGAGACATCACCATGAGTCACCACACCCCCAACGGTAGGTGAAACATGTTATAGTTGAGCCTCCACATCATATTGGATAGGTCGGGTTCCCGGAGAAACCCCCTCCTCAATATTTGAGGAATGTGGATCTGTGTACTGCCAACCTTTTAACTTAGTTTTCATCCTCTTCTTTTTTTTATTCCTTTTGGCCCTGGGACATGTTTTTTGTAAATGGTCAATCTGAAAATATTCCAGAGATCTAAAATTCATGTTCCCATAATCTAAAACTTATAAGTCTTGATGTTTCATTTGAATATATCCAGGAAGACCTTTACTGAGGTCCATCTCTACACATATTCTAGCAAATGTAAAGATACCTTTCTCTATCCTTTCATTGACCATCTTCTTAAATTTCCCGAGTGTGTTCCCAATATCCTCTATGACCTTTGGATGCCATCAAGGTAGGGGAATATTTGGGAGTCTCACCCAAATTGGCATGGAAGAAACCACCATAGTAGTGGCATCAAAGTCTGGGAACCCTGGTGTGATGAAAAGGCCTGCATTACCCCAAAACCATGGTCCTTAATTTAATACAATGTCCATTTCTTTTTGTGTGTCAAATTGTACATTGAAAAAACATTTGGAGCATAAATAAATGTCATAGTTTGGCATCCAAAGGGTTAAAATCCATTGGTGGAGAACCTCTAGCTTCAGCCAAAAACCATTAAATCTGCAAGTGACATCCTTTGATTTGAGAGCAGAGGAGAGGGCGATTACCCTGATATGATTATTTCCATGACGAGATCATTCTCCATTTGTTCAACAATGTATGGACCATGATTATTTTGGATCTATGGTCCAATGCTATTTTTGGGTGGACCAATAGGAAGGGAAGAGTTTCCCTTAGCTGCATCCTTGTATGAAGTAGTTCCACTTTGTGGCTTGTAACCTTAGACACCATCGCGTAACCATAGATTCAGGATAATGGATGAATCCCTGTAGATGCCATTGTCTTAGATTTGTGAATTTCCTTGTAATAAAATCCCTGCATAAATGAGGATTTGACACTCAACATGAATAGTCCATTTATTCTCAATATTATGTTTCAGAGCATAAATACTATTTGTAGCTTTAATCCAAAAAAGGGTTGCCTTCCCATGAATGCTTTTGATACAAATATGGAAGGTATTATATTCGTCTTAACACAATTTGATGACATGCCCCCTCCAAGGAGGGTCATTTACTATTATATGTGGTTATATGGCCCCACCAGGCCCCCAAATCTATTGACCCTCTTCATATTTGTCCCACCCACTATTTAATATGGAGTTAGCAATCCATTGACCCTCTTTATCTCTGTCCCACCCACTATTTAGTATGGAGTTGACACATCATATGTAAAAATAATATTATTGATGTTAAATGATGTGTAATTCATTCTATGTTTAATCGACCTGTTAGAGAGAGAGAGAGAGCCCCTATTTAAAATGGAGTTTACACATAATATGTAAAAATAATATTATTGATGTTAAATGACGTGTAATTTATTATATGTTTAGTTGACATGTTAGAGAGAGAGAGATAGGGACCCTATTTACTAGCAATTGTACCAAAAGGTACAAAGAGAGGTCGATAGATTTATGAAGTTGGAATTGTTGAATTTTTATAAAAGGTCGGGCCACCTTCTTCGCTGCTATTGATATTGTACAGTTTATTAAATATGAAATAGAGTAAAATATATAGGAGACAGAACAGACTGGGAATGTAAGATTTTTATACTGGAAGTGAAAAAGAGAACAAAGCAGCATGTCAAAGCAGAAATACTTAAAGAAAACCACAAGACTTTCTATTCATTCACATGTATTTAAAAATGCTGACATGACTAAAACAAAAAAGAAGAGAATTAGAAAATTTCATGTAAATGTATTTTATTTTAAAAACAAACAACTAACCACTCTATAAACGTCATTGCAGAAGCCCATGTAAGGTAAACATATTCCTATATAACTTTTTTGAAAAAAAATAAATAAATAACTTAACGTGAGTAGCATAACATCTAGCATTCCATGAACAATAGAAACCACACTCAAAATGTTACATATATGTAAGGAATCACAGCAATTCATGATTACAACTGGCTACACTTAGCGAGATATTTTTCAAAAGTACAAGGTAAAAACAACAATACTAGAAATAGCAAAAAAATAGCATGTTCAATTACATACAATATTTATGTGATGCGTCAAAGAGAAAACTTTAGAAATATCCAACCACATTTCAAATCTATTTTGTTCATAAACTCTTCAATATTACTAGCTATATTTCAAAAATAAAATCCTCAAAACAAAAATTGAATTGGACCTGAAATATCTTTCTGTCGTTAAACGCTGAATTTATGAAAGAAATAAATCATATCAACCACGGTAACGGAACGGGAAATAATACAAACCAAGAAAGTATCGAACCACTGAAATTAAACCTCGTCACGAAACAAAAAGCATACAGAAAAATTAGTTGGGAACATTCCCATAATAGTTTTTGTTAAATAATATGAATTGCTCAAAAATCTGAATCGACTGATACAGAGATCGAGCCCCGAAAAACAGACATTCAGATGCCAAACATCAAATTCAAAACCTGTCTTATATCCACAGGAGTTAACCAGTGTCAACTATTACCAGACATCAAATTGCCGTAGCAAATACACAACCTGTAGAGTCAAGCATCGACAATTTCCTGGACAGAAGTATCTGTTAGTACGAAGTTGACAAATAAAAACGTAACTTGAAACTGCAGACTCAAACAGCCCTAACAGGGGTTTTATTCAATTTCCTCGACTTTTTCTTCTTTTTTGAAGCATCGATGCTGTTGGCCGCGACCCCACATTGCAAATCTACAGACTCTTGCAAATCTACAGACTCAATAATCTTTTCGAGTGCTGGAGTTGTAGGAGAATCATCCATTGGAACTCCATCACCGACATCTTGACCACTTAAAGATCCCGTTTCACCCTCTAAAGAGGAGCCTTTCTTCTTCTTTGTGTTCGGGGTTTTCTCTGCATCACTAGTCCTTTTCTTACTAGAAAGCCCACCTATAATCCCTTCTTCCCCATTTATCTTTGGTCGGTCAATTTGTGCTTCTTTTTCCACACCTTCGATCTCAATGGGCAGCATTCTAGAGTAACTGTAAAGTGAACAGTCCAGAGAGCCCAAGGTCTTCAGACACATATGACGGATGTTATTCCACTTTTCCGGAAGCGCGGGCACAAGACTGTCGATAACAGCAACAACATTCTCCACTATTTCCTTGCTGCTCTGAGAAACCCTAGCCACATTAGCAACACAACCAGTACTGTTAAAGGAGATATAAGCCGAACTGCAAGCTGACTCTAGTTCTCCCCTCCATTTCTGGTGGGTCAAATCCACGGGGACCATATTCCTTTGATCTGTGGGGTATTCTAACCCTGTGAACTTAGGGATCCGTACTGCTTTATTTGCCATGAACAAATCAAAAGACAGACGCAGTTTTTCCCTATCCTCGGATGTCCTACAATCAGCCATTAGCTGTTTGCGATCAAAGACCTTTGAAATGGGTAAATCCTCCTCCTTAATCTTGGTCTCGGCAGCTTGTAAAACCTCTTTTCCATTGCCGATAATCAAACAGATCTTTTGGCTTCTATCAAAACGAAACAGGGGATGAGTTACTGGGATGCTCAAGGGAATCGTTCGTGTACCATCAGATCTCCTTTTCAACGTAACAACCAAATAAACAAACTCATTGCAACCCAGTCCTTCAGGTTTCTGATCCTTAGGCTTTAAATTAGTCACCGTCAAGAGCAGTTCTACTGCTAATTCTACTATTTCCTCGCTTACTCGAGAAGATACTTGGGATCCATTGCTTTCGTTCTCTCTATTAACCATGGCAACTGATCTCACGAAACAAAAAGCAAAGCAATACTAACTTGGCAAATGGGAAAAAAAAGTGTTAGATGAATTTCTAATGCGTTGGTGTGTTCTCTCTTGCTAACAGATGCTACACGAACAATTCCGTGAAACCTTAAAATCCCGTGAGCAATTCGATTCCACAGTGCATGATACTATATATTTTCGATTGAATCCATCATCAGACGTATTATTATTCAAGCATCTAACCAGAAACATATTAACGAAACTCATTTAAGATCCTTCTAATTTAGAAAGAATATTAATGGAATTTTTAATACTTATGCTGCAAACATATGACTATAAAATTGTTAACGGAAATAGCTTGACGAATACAAAATTTACAATATACGGTTCAATGACTACCTTGTAAGAAAGGTATCCGCCGAGGATTGCAGGAGACACAGTATCCGGATCCACTGTTGAGGTCAATGTTCTAAGTTTCCCATCAAAGGTGATGGTAGATGAAGCTTGGTAGGTGAAGCTTAGGGCTCGCAAAAAAATCTGCCAAAAGCCAGGGAAGAAAAGGAAAAAGCAGTGAAAATATCTTCTAGAGTGACAAAAGAATTGGAAAAAGTAGTAATGCATATCTTCGAGAGTGACAAAAGAATTGGAAAAAACAATAATGCAACTCAAAGGGCCAGGTTCAATGCACAACAGAAGTAGAGGTGAAAAAAAGGCAACTCAAATATTTGGAAAAAGCAGTCAACTTCAAATCAACGGTTGAAACTGTCAAACTTGATCAAACGGTTCAGATTAAAAGTGTTGACAATTGTTGATGCATAGGAAGGCCTATCGGCCTAAATATCGAGTTAACACATTATATGTAAAAATAATATTATTGATGTTAAATTATGTGCAATTCGTTCTATGTTTAGTTGACATGTTATAGAGAGAGAGAGAGAGAGCTCTACAGTTCTGGAGACACTAAAATTCATCGATCTATGTCATCAAGGGATTTTCAACTTAGATGACCAGCTCCTCAGCCACAATCCTTGTTTTTTTGGTTTTGGCCATTGTTTTCTCAATATGGAGGTCGAACAAATTGAATTCTTGGAGGACCCATATGAGGGTTTCCAAATATGGGCCCATATGGAGGAAGTCAAAACATACCTTCCACCTCCTCAACAGTAGTTTCTCTATCAAATCTAACACATTCTCATGGTACAGATTCCTATTTGCTCTCCACGTCCACGGATCATGTGCCTAGTCCATTCTCTTGTTATCCCATTGACATGATGACACCCTCAACCCCCCTTGCTCTGAGGTCCCCCCTCATTCATTCTAAAGCCCTAAGCTTATTGCATTTTGACCCCGCTGTAACTTGGGAAACCTTCATCGAGCTAACCACCATCTCTCCTAGCATTGTTTCTTTTCCCTTAGACCTAGCTACCCTCCCTTATTTTCACCGATCACTAACTACAGCCTTCCCCCTCCACCTACAAGTTTTCTACGTGAACAAATGACGTGGGAAATTCATTGTACGAGAGTGTCCCATTCCTACCAAGGGTTGTCCCACTAGCTCATAGGGAAGGAGCCAGTTAAGCACAATAATAAATGCGTAAAATGCAAAGTGGAGGAGCCTAATTTAGTGTTGGGTGAAGGAGTCAAGTTGAAAAAAATCTCAAGAACGGAGGAGACCACTATGGTTGGTCATTTCACAAGCAAGATAATGGTGATGGTTATTATGAGAAATTAGACGTCAAAGAATTTTTCCCTATCCTTGGTTATTTGCCGCACTGTTTAATTTTGGCCAAGGGCTGGATGGGGTGGATTTTGGATTGAAATGAGGACAGTGAGAAGATCCTTTAGTGTCGATGTCAATGGGGGTCGCAAGAACTGGGCCTTTCCCCTGCAATTTTGGTTAGATGAATTTTTTGAGGAGATTGGGAATATTTTGGGGTTCTTCTTTGTATAAAACACCTCTTTCAGGAAAATAGGGTATATGGCCATGGCTAGGATGCTAGTGGGGGTTAAATTGGCCACTAGTCTCACTAATTCTATCTCCATTCTAGTTGGAAACAAATTTCACAATAAGTGTTGGACTACGAAGGAATCCCCTTCCATTGTGCTAGATTCCACTCTTATGAACACTTAGGGGAGGAATTTCCTCTAGGGGTTAAGAAGACGCACTTGAGCTCCAATTCAAGAAGCGACCTATCTCAAATATCCGATGGAATTAAGCTTGGTCAAAGTAAATAGGACCCAACTCCCTCTCCGAATTCAGTTGATCAAGAAATGATTTAGAAGGATTAGAGATATATAAATTTGGAAAACCCTTTGGCACTGACCCAAAGAGTGAGGGTGACCTTCGATATAGTGGATCCCACACCGGGTATGTTAATGTCCTCTCCTTACCCATCCCCTACTTTAAATTATTATATCCCTTGTATATTTATTGTTTCTCCCCCTTTGGTTTCTTCTTTGTTTCTTATCTCCTTTCAGGCCTTCAATGCCTTTCCTTTTCCCCTCCTCCTTGACCATTAGCTCCCTGAAGCCCCCTTCTCCCTTAGTTAACCTATATTTTCTCTCGATTGCCTCCCTTCCTCCCCAGGCCCAAGTGGCCCCCCATCCATATAGTCTAACATCCCTTACGTCTATCCCTCTTGAATGTGGCCCATCTATAGTGTCCTTTGCACCCAAACTAGGTGGGGGTTTAGGGATCTTGGATGATCAGGTTCCTTTGTGCTTAGGGATGGGTCTAAAATCTGTCATCTCCCTGGGTTATGCAGTAGACTTATACAAATGTAAGATTGGGAAAATAAAAATCTACTATCGATCCCTTCAAAGGTTTTGGAATGATGATTCTAGAGTAGCATATAAAATCAGGGGTTTGGCCAACCCCTCCAAAATCCAAGGTGTTATGATGACAAATCCCTCTTGCAGACAGAGTGATCTCCCTAGGCTTCTAAGAACCCTAGTAACAAACACATATTAATTTCTACCTTTCTCTAAGTTTTGATCGTTTGAAAGCAATAAAATGAAAGAGACCTCTTACCGGTTCAGTGAACTGATTGATCAAGTCCATATAAGATTTTGATCACATGCTCTTTGATGCTCCAAATGTTCTCTTGTCGCTCCCAACATCTTCTCCGCAATGTTCTAAAATATATCTGCAAAGATAGAGGCAAAACAAAAGATCAAAGCATACAGGATATAATCAAATAATGAACTAATTAACCAATTATACAATGAAAATTGATCAATTATGCAATCAAAACTAATGTAGGTGATCAAGGAATCCTACAAATCAAATCAATAAAGATTTAACTGAGAAATAACAATTGCTTATATTCATGCAATTGGAGAAAATCCTTACAACCATGTAGCCTTGATATAGCAAACCCTTTCTATAATCACCAACCCTTTCCCTTGCAAGACAAGCCTTCCAACCTAATCTCAACAACATAAACCTACTTCCTACAATCCTCCCCAAAACCCCAAGCCTGTAATGGCTTTATAGGCCAAGGATGAGAAGTTATGGATCCATTCTCCAAGGGATGAGATCCACTATTAATGGGATAGAGGTACCGCAAAGGAAGGGTAGTTACTCCATGATGGGAGGGATCAAAAATAAATAGGAACTCATTCGAATCTTGTTGGTTAGGATAGATGCTACCTGTTATCACTCAGGTTGTCCTTAAGCTCTTGAAAAGGATACGGCCGAGGTAACCACAGACCAACTTTGGACTGCAGGTTCTAGCCAACCTGCAATCAGAGAGGGCTATCTCTTTATGATTTAGCTTTGTTGAAAAGGATTTTAGGCTAGGTTTTGGGTTCAGAAGGTTTTGTTTTGTTTTTGGTGGGAAAATTGATGTTTTCAGACAGAGAGGCAAGGCATAGTTTGGAAGTTTCAAACCATTGGGCGTGGAGTCGAGGAGAGAACTGCTGGTGCATTTCTTCGGTCACAAGAGAGGGAAAATGGAGCAAGATAGCTGAGCATGAAACAATATTTCAGGTTTAAATGATGGGAAGAATGCTAAGTAATGAGAGGCAGTTAAGAATCTCTCAATCAGCTTAACAGATGGAGGTAACAGAGCTCTACCTAGGGGCAGTGAAGAATCCCTAGATAATTGGCCAACACAAGTGAATCGGGGTAAACATGAGCTAGGAGGAATTCATATTCATAACCAATTCAATCAGAGGAAAACATAAAGAAATAGCAGAAATTGAGCATAGAGTGTATTTAAACAAATTCTAAGCTATTCTTTCTTTCTGCTATTTAGATAGTGGTAAACAATAAACAAAGGTAAGATGCACTTATTGCTTCAGGCTGCAGCACAAGAATTCCATCTTCATATCTCCAAAAACATTCATTTACAACAGTCAGTTTGCTCTCCAAGCTTTCAGCAATCTTTGATTATAGAAAAACTCAGGTATACAATGCGAGTCTCTAGTGAAAATTCTCAATCAACCAACCCTTGAAACAATGTAGAGGGCGGTATATATAGGGAAAAACTCTCTACAACTGCTTTTATTACAACTTGACCTAAACAGGTCTGAAAGAAAGATGATTACTTAACCTAATCCTATCAAGAAATAAATGCAAAAAATATCTCGGGCTGCGCTCAGGGCTGCCATATCAAAATTGAGTAAATGATGTAGTCCTTGGCGGCTTGGTGTAGTGTTTCCTGCAATAAATGTGTATGGGTTTCTGCTTTTTTGCTGTCTGTCTGCATTTAAAGCTTTAACTATGATTTGAGGGCAAGGATGGGCTTACGCCTCTTGATTTGACTTTCTGGGGGACTCATCAATGTTCAGGTGCTTCGAGCCCCTAAAAAAATCTTCGGCTGATACTCTTTGGCTCTTCTTCTTCCTCTGATACTCTTTGGCAATAAACTGATGTTGTTCTGACGTGCTGTGGGTCTAATCACAAATTAATGGCCGCTCTTCGGCCTCTGTTTCCTTCAAAACTGTTTTCTGCTCCTTTCTGAGTGCTTCGCGAAGAAAAATGGTTCATTTGGCGCCTTTCGAGCTTCCTGGGGGCTGCAAAACGAAAAGATTCCCTGAAGATTCTCCATTCTGGCCCAAAAAATCTAGCGATGAGTGATTTGCGCTAAAAACTGCCTCAGAAACTGATTCCGGGGCTCCGAAGTGCGATTTCTGCTCCTTCGCGCCAAAAAGTGCTGATGACATCAGCATGACGTCAGCGATGGGACCTCGTACGGTGGGTGACGTCAGCATGATGACGTGGCGGGATGATGTCAGCAGGTGACGTCATCATGTACAGACGGTGACGTGGCATGTACAGTGGCAGGGTACGGTGGCAGGAGGCCACGTGGCTGGTGACTTGGCGGTACGGTGGCAGGGGGCCACGCAGGCGGACGACGTGTCGCGGTGACTGGGCAGGGGGGTGATGCGGCAGTTGACGTGGGGCTTACGTCACAGGGGAGGGCGGTAAGCGGTTTTGGGCGCACCGCCTTAGTGCCTGGGCGGTTTTGGGGGGAGGGGCTCCGCCACACCCCAGAGCTTGACGCGTGGCGGGAGTACGGCGGTAATACCGCCCATCTCCCAGACGCTAAGCTTCGGGCGGTTTGGGAATGGGAGGACCCATCAGTCGTAGATCTGCTGGGTGGATGATCCAACGGCTGGCGGCGATGGTAAGTCGGCGGGGGTATACGGGCAGGGAATATGCGCGGGATATTCCAAATTTAATACGGTGTGGTGGTAGGGTTTTAAAACTTAGGTTTAGTGGGTTTGGGGGGGTTTATGGAGTTTAAAAACGGGCGGGTTACGATATTTACAGTTAGGACTTAGGAAAGAGGGGTGGAACATGGATTTTTTGCGCGCGGGTTTAATGATTTATGTACAAACTTTGGGTTAGGGGTGGAATAGAGGGATTTTTGAGGGATTTTAGGGCTAGGGGAGAGGTTATTAATCTGGCCAGGTGTCAGATTAATCCCTGCTTGGACATGGATGGGCTAAAAGCAGCCCCAGATGGACCATTTTTTCCCGAACTTATAAAAAATATGGCTATATTGCCAGGGAGGGGATATTTACATAGGGGAATTTTATATACAAAGTTGTAGTAGGGGAAGGGGGAAAACTGATAGGGAGTTATATACTAGAGTTAGTAGTTAATATGGAGATGATAAGCAGGCGCCAAGGTCAGGGACCTTAGGCTATTTTGGGGAAAAGACCTTGAAAAGAAATAAAATCCTTGAGTGAAGCAGATCTTCACCAAGGCAACTGATATGGATGATGATGAAACTAAGAGGAATCAAGCAGATCTTGACCTCTTTGGGAAGTTAGTAAGTGATTTTAGGGAATTAGAAGAAAGGGGAGTTAGTGATGTCCACCTTTGAGCTCTTGTGAATGCAAAAATGCCTGCACTGTGATCTGTAAAGATATAACACTTCAAAACACAAAATTTATCATAAATCACCATTCTGCAACCACACAGCTACCTACCCAGCCTACTCTCCTAACATTTTTTCTTCTTTTGAATTGGGTGCACTTAGACTTGTAAACCCAGATTTACAATTTTTCTTTTGAATTTTTCCTATCTAAATCTACACTTATTTCTGCCAAGGCTCGAATTAAACAGTTGGGTCCCTTTGATTCTCTACCTATCTACAGATCTGCCAAGATTAAACTGTTTGGACAGATATCATTCTCTATATTCTAAAACAAGAAATTGAAACCTAGGGAGACCAATATTAAACTGTTTGGACCTCCCTTAAATGAAAACTCTTCAAAACTGGAGCAACTCATCAAAAATGGAATACAGCAGTGCATTTGGACTAAGCATACTTCATGGCACCTCGTGGAAATATGGAACACTACAGCCTGCAAAGTATGACATATTTGGCATGTAAAAATGTCAATCATGAAAGATGATACCCTGTTGCAACAGGAGGCTAACAGTGGCTCCACTTGGGGATGGCTTTTCCTCGTGAAAAGCCAAGAACAGCAGGTCAGATTGCCTTGATCTTCTGTGGTTGTTGTAGACTGGAAACATTTGTTCTGGCTGCTAAAAATATAAACTTTGAACTATGAACAACCTCCTCCTCAACTGAATTACTGTGAACTGTACAGCATCGCCTGCTTTCTTCTGCGTGCTTGATAATTATGTACAATGCTGCTGGAACATGCCTTTGATTGCGGATAGTTCTTTTCTACCATGAATTGCTTGTGATGTGACAGTTTTCCTTTTACTGTTTTGTGCATTGGTGCAAAGACAAAGTTTTCAGAACTGGGGCACTTGCATCAGCTACGTCTTCACAGAATTTACTGTTGTTTTTTAAACAATCGGCTTGCTTATAAAAAAGAAAACAAAGTGCTGATATATACAAATAAGACTGTACAAAGATATATACAAAACTGCATTGTGTCCCTTTAAAAGGGGTCATGGTAATGCTTCAGCATACGGCCATTGACAGGGCCTTCTTCAGCAGAACAATCCTCTACAGATCTGAGAAAATAAGTGTTATTTCCCTGAACAGCAGAAATAACCAATGGACCTCTCCATAGAAAATCAAACTTGGCATGTTTGCCCTTGTCTTCCCTTCTTGAGTCCCATCTTAGAACTTTGTCACCAACATTGAAATCCTCAGCCTTAGCTCTCTTATCAAACATCTTTTTGAGCTTTTCTTGCACAATTTGAGCTCTGTCATAAACTTGTTCTCTGGTTTGCTGCAGATGGATGGTCTGATTGATTCTTCTTTGAATGTCATTCGGTTCAGCCTGAATCTCTTGTAACAGCTTGATAGTAGGAATGCCCAGGGATGAAGGAAATCTGGCCTCCATGCCATATACTAGTTCATAAGGGCTCATCCCAATTGATCTTTTGCTCGAAAGTCTGTCTACCCATAGGGCATTTACCAGCTTTTTGTGCCAGCTCTTCTTTTTTTCTTCCAGCACTTTCTTTATGATGTTGATGAGGCTTTTGTTAGATGATTCGGCCAAGCCATTACCTTGAGGGTAATAGGCTGTGGAGTGACCCAAGGTAATATGAAATTTGTGGAAAAAATTGATCATCTTTTTGGACTTAAAGGCAGCGGCATTGTCAGTGATGATTTTCTCAGGGCAGCCAAATCTAGAAAGGATATTGCACTCAAAGAATTGGATAATGATGGTATCATTGGCTTGTCTACAGGGAATGGCTTCAACCCACTTAGTGAAATAGTCGGTGGCTGTTAGGATCCATTTGTGCTGGCCTGAGGAAGAGGGATGGATTTCTCCAATGAAGTCAAGACCCCATTGTTGAAAAGGTTGTTCAGTTGAGATGGGTTTAAGGGGTAGGGGTAACAGCTTTCTCTTGCCCTCAAAAATTTGGCATTTGTGACATGACATGGCAAACTTCTTTACATCTGCAAAAAGAGAGGGCCAATAGAAACCAGCCCTTAGAATTTTATCAGCAGTGGACTTCCAATGCAGATGTCCTCCACAGTCACCTGCATGGAATTCTTTCATGAGATTGTTAGTTTCATTCATGGTTAAACAATTAAGCAATATACCTTCATGATTTCTCCAAAATAATGCACCATCTATAACACAAAACTTTAAAGCCTTCATTTTCAAAAATCTTTTCTTGGTTCTGGACAATCCTAGGGGAGCACACAGGTTTAACAATACAAAGCATATATCAGCGTACCATGGGGATTGTAAAAAGATTTCACTGATCTGTGGAGTCACCAGCTCCGGTTCATTGTCCAGCTGGTTAATCTCTAAGGCTTGAAAATTTGTTTCGGACATCAGTTTAGCTAAACCTTGTCCCTTTATCAACTTGGTTGGTTTTATTTCTATGTCATATTCTAGGATGTTTGCGATCCACTTGCCTCTTTTGCCTTCTAATCCTTCTTGAGTCAATATGTCTTTTATAGCAGCGTGTGGGACATAGGCAATCACGTGTGAATATAGTATGTACACTCTGAAATCCTTGATGGCCTTAACAAGTGCGTAGGCCTGCTTTTCCATTATTGGGTACTTCAAAGGCGCATCTCTTAAGGCTCTGCTGAAAAAAGCGATTGGTTTTTCAGCTCCCTGTTCATCCTTTTGCAAAAGGATAGCGGCTATAGTGTGATCAGATGCAAACGAAAATATGATAAAATCTTTGTCAAACTGTGGGATAGTTAGGACAGGGGTTTGGGTTAATGTAGACTTGATACTCTCAAATGCTTGCTTGGTTTCAAGAGACCATTTTACCTTGGCATCCTTCTTTAACATGTTGCTTAACAATCTTATCAGCTCAGGAATAAATCTTCTCAAGAAGTTGATTTTTCCAAGGAATGCTTGTAGCTCTTTAATGTTTCTTGGAAATGGGATTTGGAGGATGGCTTGTATTCTTTCGGGATCAATTCTGATCCCATCCTTTGATATGATGTGGCCAAGTAATTTGCCTTCTTCGAGGCCAAACAGAGACTTCTTGGGGTTCAAGGAAATGCCATATTTCCTACATGTCATAAAAATTTGCCTAAGATGCTTGAGGTGTTCTTCATCAGATTTGGAAAATGGGGTTAAGTCATCAAGGTAGACAACTAGGTAGTCATGTATTTCTTTGGCGAAAGCAATATCCATTGCACGTTGAAAGGTAGCACCAGCGTTTTTAAGACCAAATGGCATCTTTACATACTTGAATGTTCCCCACGGTGTAGTAAAAGTTGTTTTGTCTTGGTCGTCCGGGTGAACAAGTATTTGGTTAAAACCTGAAAAACCATCTAGCAAGGAGATTCTAGATGATCCCACTACTCTTTGCAAGATGTGGTCCATTTTAGGCAAAGGGTAATGGTCTTTTAGGGAGACTTGATTTAAATTTTTGAGATCTACACAAAGTCTAATTTTGCCTGTCTTTTTTCTCGTAGGAACAAGATTGGACACCCATTCAGAAAATCTGATGGGTGCTATTATGCCTGCTTCAAACATCCTCTTTACTTCCTTCTCAATCGGGGGAAGAAGCATAGGGTTAATTCTTCTAAGTTTCTGCTTGAAGGGTTTCTGGTTTGGTTTTAAAGGAATGGTGTGTTGGATCACCGAGGTGTCATAGGATTTCAGATCCTCATAGCTCCAAGCAAATACATCTTGGAACTCTTTGAATAAGTCAATGTACTTGGGCTTTTGATCAGGTGGTAAATTTTTGGACAGTTTGATCATTTTTGGTTTTTCTACTGTCCCAATGTTATGTTCCTCTATCTCAGTGTTTATGGGCTGCAATTTTGGCTTTCTGGGCACGTCATTAGCATCAAACATATCTTCTAATGGGGTTAGGCCAGCAGGCAAAAAGTTATCCTTTAAGTCAATGATGTCTGCCTCTGTTTTGGCTATATCTTCCAAGTGTATTTTTTTCAGCTGTTCTATGTTTTCTTTGTCAAAAATAGTTGGTTCCAGGATTTTCTTGACTGTTGCAGCCGTTATATCTTGCTGATTTTCATTTGTTTGGTGTTGGGAGCCATTCATAGCATCCATGTCGATGTTAATATTCGAAAACTCATGCTCAAGGGTGAGGAAGTTATTAATCTGGGCATCATTTTCGAATACTTGCCAATCTTTAACGTTATTTGGGACAGTGGGCCTATGTTTTATTTCAGCTGTAAAGTGATGGTTTGGGTCAAAAGGAAGCTTGCATGTACTAGCAAAGGTGGCTAGGCTGTGTGCATGAATGTTGTGATTTCTGGAAATCTTGTCAAGCTTGAATTCAGTGAATGCCTGGAGTATATTAGTAGCAGCGGTCCTATAGTCTCTCATTCTATTGTCATTGGTTACAAAATTGCCTTTCATCTGTTGTATTATTAAATCAGAGTCTCCTAAAATAGACACTTTTGCAGCTCCTAGAGCTTTGAGGAGTTTAAGGCCTAAAAGCAGAGCCTCATACTCTGCCATGTTATTTGTGCATTTGAAGTTCAGTCTGTAGGCATGGCCTTCTGCATGGTTATTGTGTGTATTGTGAATCCATACACCTGCCCCTGCTCCCAACTTGTTGACAGAGCCATCAAATTCTAAATACCATGTGATTTCCTGCTTGTGGTTGATGCCTAAAGTGTCAGTCAGCTTAGGATTGGGCAGATTCGAAACTTCTGTTTGGGAAAGTTCTTTTGGTAGGCTGGTTGCATCAACTGCTGTGACAGTTTCGTGGGTATGTGCAACCGACTCTTCGTTGATGTGTGCTTGTTGCTCTAGAGCGAAGGGCTCATTATCAATTGAAACATTTGTATCATCATTAAACAAAATAAAGGAATCCATATCAGAGTGGATTGAGTAAATGGGAAAATTTTCAGGCTTGCTCTCACTACTTACCACATATTTCATGAGCGTTTCTCTATACAGTCTCTTTGGTTACCCAAAGACTAAAATGGTGGCATAGGAAAGGTCTAATTGAAGGGATCCTTGGAGCTTTGCTCCCCATGATCTTGACAAGAGCATACCGTACTTTGGTGGAATGTCAGCAACCACTACATCCATGAGGATGGTCTTGTTGGGATATTGGACTAAGGAGACACACAAGTCTTTGATGAGGCCTAAACATTTCACTTGACTTGAGTCAAATGAGTATAAATCTTTGTAAGGTCTTGTAACATCAAGATTCAGTTTTTCCATAACTGCTTTCGGCATAAGATTGTGCGATGCCCCTGAGTCAAACATAGCGTTGTGCAAAAATTTGTCATGTATATGCAAACTGACATAAAAGGGTGGGACCGGTCCATGTGTTGATTTTCCGTTAACTTCTGGGCCAAATAGCAGCTCTGGGGTGTCGTCTAAAACATTTACATCATCCTTAACCTCTGGCATTTGAAGTGATCTTTGAATTTGCTGCCTATATACATCGTGTTTGGCAAGTTCTGAGAGGGGAATGGATATTTTTAACTTAGCTATTTCTGTCTCTAAGTTAAATGGCTTTTCCAGTGGAGTCTTGGTGTTGATAATGGCAGTTTTTTCTGTTTCATTTGAATTGTCTGCGTTTTGCTCTTGTTTATCAGCGTTATGGGAAGTTTTTGCTTGCGGTTTTTCAACTTCAGGAAAGTTTTTTGGAACCCTGTTCGAGCTTTCTTTCGAGGAAGAAGGTGGCAAAGGCTGATCTTTGGAAGGCTGTATTTCTGTTATGTCTTCTACAGTCACTTGATGCGGGTTTGAAATAGGTATATCAGCTGGTTCTGTTATGACAGCCTTGCCTTTAGTCTTGCTGGGTTGTTTGCCTTCCTTTGTTTTACTAGGTTTGGAAATGTCAATGGTCCTAGTTCTCAGCTTATATTGTTTGTTTACTTCATACACAGCGGTATCATAACCTTGTTTAAAATCAAAAGACTCGCTAGACCTAGTTCTAAACTGATTGTATTCGGGTTCATTTTGGTCTTCTTGGGACAGGACAGTTTGGTGCTCACCCTTTAGATCCATTAAGTTCATGTGAGTGTCCTCTATGGGTTCACTAGAAGTAGATCCTTCAACATAATTATCTTGGAAAGGGGGTCTTATATCATGGTCTTGGTTAGGCGTACCAGCATTTGTGTTCTGCGTTTTCCTAAAATTTGGGTTCCTTATGGTATTAGATTGTTGTCCTTCCCATGATGCTTTTCTCTCAACATTTTCTACTCTTTCTCCCAGCCTTTGCAGGCCACTGATAATAGCATCAAGATTTTGATCAAAAGCTAAGGGTTCTTCCTTAAAGGTGGTTCTTCTTTCCATTCTAGCTCTGTTTCTTTTGGCAATTAAATTGGCTTCTACGCTGACAACAACATTTTGCATGTCCGCAAGGGTCTGAGGAGCTCTTTCTTTTAACTGGTATGCCATATCAGGGTCAAAACCATCAGGAAATTTGTACAAGGCCAGATCAGGGGGAGGCCTTAGGTTCTGTGGTATTGCGTTATACACATTATTGAATCTTGCACAGTACTCCAAAACAGTCTCTTGAGGACCTCATTTGATCATATCATATTCAGCTAGTATGTGCAAGGGGTCTTTCGTTTTCTCCCATCTATTGGTAAAGGATTGGTAAAGCTCATCTGGGGTGGTTATGGAATTTGCAGCAAGTGATCTGAACCAAGTTCTTACATCACCTGTTAAACTCTGCACAAAAATTCTCATTCTTACACTATCATCATCTATCTCGTAGTTTTCAAAATAGTCTTGCATCTTTTTGGTGTGCTGAAGGGCTGTGAAAGGACCGGTGCTGTCAAAATATGTGATTTTAGATTGGTACTCTTGAGGTAAAGCCCCAGCATTAGCAGGTAGTTGCAGGGGTGCATATCTATTAACCATATTGGCAGGTATAAGTGGAACAATGGGGATAAATGGAACAACTGGAGTAACAGGGGATCACAGGAGTAACTGGAACGCTGGAAACAACAGTAGTGTTAGTATGTACAGTGAATGAAGGTGTGGAAGGAGTACTACGAGATGTAGATGATGAACTGAGGGAAATAGGGGTTGAACGGAACAAAACCTTGACAAGAGTCGGAATACAGCTAGGGTAAGTTGTTTCAGGGCTCAAATCAGCAAAATTTTCCTGTCTTTCTTGCTTCCTAAGGATTTTTGAGATTATGTTAGGGTTTTCAAAAACAGCTGGAGGGTTGGGATCTGGATTTGACCTTGTATATCGTGGATTTTTCTTGGGAGCCAGCTTCCGAATTGTTTTTTGGGTATTTTTCCTGGGAATCTTTTTGTAATCAACAAGGGACTAATTAAAATATGGGACAGCTTGTTTGTAACTTAAAGCTAGCATGAAGATAGCAGCATTTATTTACTCCTGTTAATGCAAAGCAAAAACAGTTTCAAAGGCTTCCTGGCTGACATTCAGGCTTCATCTGTAGGTTTAAGAGATAAACAACAGTTGGAAAGTTTGATTTATGGTCTCAGCGGAGCTTTCTTACCTTCTTCGTGAAACTATCTGAGGAAGTTCCCCAGTATGGTCGCCATTATGTTATCACTCAGGTTGTCCTTAAGCTCCAGAAAAGGATACGGCCGAGGTAACCACAGACCAACTTTGGACTGCAGGTTCTAGCCAACCTGCAATCAGAGAGGGCTCTCTCTTTATGATTTAGCTTTGTTGAAAACGATATTAGGCTAGGTTTTGGGTCCAGAGGGTTTTGTTTTGTTTTTGGTGGGAAAATTGATGTTTTCAGACAGAGAGGCAAGGCATAGTCTGGAAGTTTCAAACCATTGGGCGTGGAGTCGAGGAGGAGAACTATTGGTGCATTTCTTCGGTCACAAGAGAGGGAAAATGGAGCAAGATAGCTGAGCATGAAACAATATTTCAGGTTTAAATGATGGGAAGAATGCTAAGTAATGAGAGGCAGTTAAGAATCTCTCAATCAGCTTAACAGATGGAGGTAACAGAGCTCTACTTAGGGGCAGTGAAGAATCCCTAGATAATTGGCCAACACAAGTGAATCGGGGTAAACATGAGCCAGCAGGAATTCATATTCATAACCAATTCAATCAGAGGAAAACATAAAGAAATAGCAGAAATTGAGCATAGAGTGTATTTAAACAAATTCTAAGCTATTCTTTCTTTCTGCTATTTAGATAGTGGTAAACAATAAACAGAGGTAAGATGCACTTATTGCTTCAGGATGCAGCACAAGAATTCCATCTTCATATCTCCAAAAACATTCATTTACAACAGTCAGTTTGCTCTCCAAGCTTTCAGCAATCTTTGATTATAGAAAAACTCAGGTATACAATGCGAGTCTCTAGTGAAAATTCTCAATCAACCAACCCTTGAAACAATGTAGAGGGCGGTATATATAGGGAAAAACTCTCTACAACTGCTTTTATTACAACTTGACCTAAACAGGTCTAAAAGAAAGATGATTACTTAACCTAATCCCATCCAGAAATAAATGCAAAAAATATCTCGGGCTGCGCTCAGGGCTGCCATATCAAAACTGAGTAAATGATGTAGTCCTTGGCAGCTTGGTGCAGTGTTTCCTGCAATAAATGTGCATGGGTTTCTGCTTTTTTACTGTATGTCTACATTTAAAGCTTTAACTATGATTTGAGGGCAAGGATGGGCTTACACCTCTTGATTTGACTTTCTGGGGGGCTCATCAATGTTCAGGTGCTTCGAGCCCCTAAAAAAATCTTCGGCTGATACTCTTTGGCTCTTCTTCTTCCTCTGATACTCTTTGGCAATAAACTGATGCTATTCTGACGTGCTGTAGGTCTAATCACAAATTAATGGCCGCTGTTCGGCCTCTGTTTCCTTCAAAACTGTTTCATGCTCCTTTCTGAGTGCTTCGCGAAGAAAAATGGTTCATTCGGCGCCTTTCGGGCTTCCTGGGGGCTACAAAACGAAAAGATTCCCTGAAGATTCCCCATTCTGGCCCAAAAAATCTAGCGATGAGCGATTTGCGCAAATCGCTCATCAAAAACCGCCTCAAAAACTGATTTCAGGGCTCCGAAGTGCGATTTTTGCTCCTTCGCGCCAAAAAGTGTTGATGACGTCAGCGATGGGACCTCGTACGGCGGGTGACATCAGCGATGACGTCAGCATGATGACGTGGCGGGATGATGTCAGCGGGTGACATCATCATGTACGGACGGTGACGTGGCATGTACAGTGGCAGGGTATGGTGGCAGGAGGCCACGTGGCTGGTGACTCGGCAGTACGGTGGCAGGGGGCCACGCAGGCGGACGACGTGTCACGGTGACTGGGCAGGGGGGTGATGCGGCAGTTGACGTGGGGCTTACGTCATAGGGGAGGGCGGTAAGCGGTTTTGGGCGCACCGCCTTAGCACCTGGGCGGTTTTGGGGGGAGGGGCTCCACCACACCCCAGAGCTTGACGCGTGGCGGGAGTACGGCGGTAATACCGCCCATCTCCCGGACGCTAAGCTTCGGGCGGTTCGGGGATGGGAGGACCCGTCAGCCGTAGATCTGCGGGGCGGATGATCCAACGGCTGGCGGCGATGGTAAGTCGGCGGGGGTATACGGGCAGGGAATATGCGCGGGATATTCCAAATTTAATACGGCGCGGCGGTAGGGTTTTAAAACTTAGGTTTAGTGTGTTTGGGGGGGTTCATGGAGTTTAAAAACGGGCGGGTTACGATATTTACAGTTAGGACTTAGGAAAGAGGGGTGGAACATGGATTTTTTGCGCGCGGGTTTAATGATTTATGTACAAACTTTGGGTTAGGGTGGAATAGAGGGATTTTTGAGGGTTTTTAGGGCTAGGGGAGAGGTTATTAATCTGGCCAGGTGTCAGATTAATCCCTGCTTGGACACGGATGGGCTAAAAGGAGCCCTAGATGGACCATTTTTTCCCGGACTTATAAAAAATATGGCTATATTGCCAGGGAGGGGATATTTACATAGGGGAATTTTATATACAAAGTTGTAGTAGGGGAAGGGGGAAAACTGATAGGGAGTTATATACTAGAGTTAGTAGTTAATATGGAGATGATAAGCAGGCGCCAAGGTCAGGGACCTTAGGCTATTTTGGGGAAAAGACCTTGAAAAGAAATAAAATCCTTGAGTGAAGCAGATCTTCACCAAGGCAATTGATATGGATGATGATGAAACTAAGAGGAATCAAGCAGATCTTGACCTCTTTGGGAAGTTAGTAAGTGATTTTAGGGAATTAGAAGAAAGGGGAGTTAGTGATGTCCACCTTTGAGCTCTTGTGAATGCAAAACTGCCTGCACTGTGATCTGTAAAGATATAACACTTCAAAACACAAAATTTATCATAAATCACCATTCTGCAACCACACAGCTACCTACCCAGCCTACTCTCATAACATTTTTCCTTCTTTTGAATTGGGTGCACTTAGACTTGCAAACCCAGATTTACAATTTTTCTTTTGAATTTTTCCTATCTAAATCTACACTTATTTCTGCTAGGGCCCGGATTAAACAGTTGGGTCCCTTTGATTCTCTACCTATCTACAGATCTGCCAAGATTAAACTGTTTGGACAGATATCATTCTCTATATTCTAAAACAGGAAATTGAAACCTAGGGAGACCAAGATTAAACTGTTTCGACCTCCCTTAATTGAAAACTCTTCAAAACTGGAGCAACTCATCAAAAATGGAATACAACAGTGCATTTGGACTAAGCATACTTCATGGCACCTCGTGGAAATATGGAACACTGCAGCCTGCAAAGTATGACATATTTGGCATGTAAAAATGTCAATCATGATAGATGATACCCTGTTGCAACAGGAGGCTAACACTACCAACAATTCTTCTAGACTTTAATTTTTATTTTTATGTACTTCAAGTCATTTGCATAGGTCATAGTGGAAGACAGTGCATACTTTTGCGTAGATAATAATGGTCTTCCCTGCGTATGCGTAGGAAATGACTAGGAAACTGTGAACATAGCCAAAATCAAGGTTTCGTACCACAGGATCTAGAAATTCCACCTTCTTTGGGATGATTTAGTTTCAAACTCTACAGGGTAATGCTCAAGAACACACATGTGGATAGCGAGAGATCCAAACCGATGGTCATTTTCCTAATGTGACAAAATGATGTGTAACGCTAGGCCTTTGAAGACTGATAATTACTCTCTCGTCTCATATTATTGTCTTACGAGAAACTATGATGGAAGGTCCTTCCATCACACAAATGATTCTGGTAAATTAGGAGGCATTATCATTGAGTGTCATGCCATGACTCTATGTTGCTCATAGGCTTGGACCTCCTGATCCTGTTTGGTTACTACATTCATTAACAAGGACTCTAACCTCTCCTTCACTAGCATAAATTTATCTCGTCCTTACAAAGAAAGGAAACCCTTCTGGAAAAATATTTTCAAATTTCCTTGCTTTGAATCAGAGCTCACCTATCTTAGGGGGATCTCAACTTCTAAGTTGGTCACATGGAAATTTGGGCCCCCTCAAATTGCCTTGACCCTCTAGCAGAATTTTTTATGGATTGTATAGATTTTGTGGGTTTGGTTGATATTCTCCTAGCAAAGATCCTTCCCACAAGGTCCAATAATAGAACTGGAAACACACATATAGCCAAGAGACTAGATCATTTCCTTATCTTGGAAAAAAAATTAGATTAGAATTTGCAAATTTGTCAATGAATAACATTAGGTGGTGGTTTTGATCATAAGCCAATTATCCTTGACCTAGAACTTGAGCCCTCAAATCCCATGTACCCTTTAAATTAAACCCTAGTTGGTTAGAACATCCCACTGTCATTGAAAAAATAAAGGATGCAAGGATTCCTTTCAACCCAAAACCTTGGATTATCCCCTCCTTTACAATTCCAGGAAAAAATAATTATCTCTCTACGGGCCAGGGGAAAAAGTCACGTGATGAAAGACATCTCATTGAGATAGAAAGAAAGACACAAGACCCCCTTTCTAAGTCTGACCACTTTGTCTCTAAGGAGCAAAAGCTAAATCTCAAAACATTAGAGGAAAAAAAGGAACATCCTTATTGATAAGGAAAATGAATGGAAGTTAAAAAGTAGAGCTCTGTGGCTTCAGGTAGAGGATAAATACACAATTTTTTTCATAGAATTGCCAATCACATGAAATTCATCAATACTATATGGGAGATAACTAGATTGGATGGATCAAAGGCCTCCAATTCTAAGTACATTGTCAAGGAAGGATGCTCTTACTTCAAATCTATATTCTAAGAGGACTGAGAAAATATTGAAAAAATTTTACAAGTGGCTAACTTATTTCCAAGGTTTGTTGATGAAGATGCCAATGAGGATCTGATGAAAGGAGTCTCAAAGACAGAACTATAATTGGTGATTCAAAGTTCTCAGAAATAAAAAAACTCAGTTCGATTTTATTGGGGATGACCTATTGGAAGTGGTTGAATTTTCTAGGACACACGGAATAATTTTAGCTCCTTTTAATGCCACTTTGTTGACCCTCATTCTAAAATATAATAAACCATCCACTTTCGATTAGTTTTGGCCCATCTCCCTGTGCAACAATATCGACAAAAAAAATTCGAAAATTATAGCTCTTTGATTAAAGCCCATCCTTTTAGAAAATATCTCTCTGGAACAATTTGGCTTTCTAAAAGATCAAAATATTCATGAAGCTATTTGTCTTGATCAAGAAGGCCTCCACTCCATTCATTTACAAAAGCAAAAGTTTGTCATTTTCTAAGTGGATCTCTCCAAATATTTTGATAGGGTGGATTGGCTCTACATACAACTAATTCTTCTTCACCTTGGATTCAATCCTCCTTTTGTGGACATGGTTTATAGTTGTATTAGATCCTACTCCATGGTGATTCTTATCAATGGATCAACTTCCCCTTTCTTCAATCCTCAGATAGGCTTAAGGCAAGGGTGTTTGATGTCCCCTTCCTCTTCCTTCTGATTACAGAAGCCCTAAGCAGATTTATTTTGGATGCAAGAAGAAGTCATCTTATAAGGGGAATCAACATTTCCCAGACCCGCTTTCTCTCACATATTCTCTTTGTTTACAATCTCATAATTTTCTTGGCAATGGATTATGGGAGCCTACAAGCTATAAAACATATTTTGGATACCTTCTCTCTCGCGACAGGTATGATGATAAATCATGAAAAATTAGGTCTCTATGGGAATGCACTTAATCAAAATTAGTCTAATATCATGAATAGAGTCCTCTCAAAAACCCATACACCCTTGGGTGATCCTTTGAGATATTTAAGGTTTTTCTAAAAACCAAATAACTACAAAAAGGAAGAGTGTGCATGGATAATCACAAAATTAAAACTCAGAAGCAATTGATGCACTATATCGAATTCTAGAGAAGGGAGGCTTGTGCTCTACAAAGTTGTTATGAAATCCATATCAGTTTATTGGGATTCATTAGCCTGGATCCCAAAAGGAACCCTCAACAAATTAAAACAAATATGATTCATGTGGGTTGGTAGGCAAGATCGTATAGCTTTCGCTTTAACTTATTGGATCTTCATAGCTCTCCCAAAAGCTCTTGAAGGTTGGGGTTTAAAAAATCTATCCTAGTTTTCAAAGGCTCTGGCTACTAAGGGTTCTTGGAAAATTATCAATGGAAAGAAAATGCATTTCTACCTCCTACATTTTGGACTAGCTCAGATTGTCAAGGAAATAAGCTCACAATGGTTCTATTGTGTGGAGGGACATCATAAACTCTATGTATATCATAAAAAAATGTCTTAACTAGAAATTTGTGGATGGAAAAAAATTCCTCATTGGTCTAGATGCCTAGATCGGAAACGGAGACTCGCACAACCTTTCAAATATGCTCATACAATATTCAAATGAGTTGGGGTTGTTCTATTTGCATCAAATCTCTGATCAGTCGGGATACATTTGGTTTGTATTCCTGGATTGAGGCTCAACCCATGCAACTGGAAGGAGAATTAGTAGAGGAGTGGACGTGCTACACATCATATTTGGAATAGAGGCCAATTTCTCTATCTCCATCTAATGACCACCTAGTATGGTTGTTGGCTCCATTTGTTTCCTACAAGCCAAATTTTGGGTATATTTCCATAACACATGATCCCTCTGCAAATCCTCCCCCATGGTGGGCTAAGAGACTTTGGAAATTTTGGTGCCCACCAAAATAAAAATTATTCATATGGATTTTATTGAAAAAAAATCCCCCGCCTGGAATGTTCTCCAAAACATATCATTCCATGGTCCAAGTCATTTCCCTTTTTTCTTATTAGAGACTGAAACCATCCCCCATATATTCATACACTATCCTTTTACCAAAAGTGTTTGGATCAAAATTCAGAAGATTATTGGGGACGATTACATTCAGAATGGAGCCTCAATGGACGAATCCGTAAAAGCCTAGTTAGATCACAAACCAAAATATTCTCTAAAGGCTATCCCTTTAGTGGTATGTTGGGGTATATGGCTAGAAAGAAATGGTTCCATATTTGAAGAATAAGATCATCCATCTATCAAATTGGCTTTTAATAGTCTAGCACTACATGACTCCCTACCTCAGAAATTGAATTCCCAATGTAATCAATCTCATCCTGATCTAATCATTATGGGATACGATGTGGGATTATTATGATGGTGCTGCCCAAAAAAGCCCATCCATTACAGAGTCGGTGGTCATCTATATCTCTTAGACACACACTATTTCTCCTCCTACTATATTGATTTGGCTACAAACAATTTTGTTCAATTATTTTCTTTAAAACTAATCCTACAATTAGCTAAACATTTGCATATTTTTTACATCAAAATACATGGGGATTCTATAATAGTGGTAAACTAGATGGATGGTAAGTCCAAATTGAGAGATCACACCCTTCTCCCCATCTATTAAAACATCATAAATAGGTTAAGGAGCTTTACCCACTATTCTTTTACAAATGTCTACAAGGAGAAAAACTAAGAAGTTGATCAACTTTCGAAAAGAGGATTTGCTTTGGCTCAAGGTTAATGGGAAATTCAAGAAGACAAAGAAGGTGTGCTTAGCTTTCTCCATTTATTCCCCTAGGAATAAATAATCCCTTTCCAGTTGATCAATAGAATGAATACATCAGTATATATATTTATGTTCTCGATAGTGACCTATATAGCAATGTTTTTGGGGGGATCGGTATATCCAAATGTTTAAATTATGGTTGTATCAGCTAATTAACTATTTTTTGGATATGTCTACCTTCTGGAATGGTCAATAGTCGGGGTAGGAAAATTACACAAGTGGAAATTTTGCGGAACTTATGTTCAAATCAATCTTCTTGCACACTTAAAATGGAAATTTGGAACAACTATGCAAAAGCAGGTACCTTCAAGTTATATGATCTAGAATTTTGATAGTTGTTGGGGCAACAATTTGCAGACTTTACTCGCTTTTTTAATATAGGAAACATTGAGATTGGAGAAATTTTATAGGAAATTATCAGTGTTGTAAAGAACACATAGTTAAATCTCTATGGGATGTAAGTCATTGGAATTATATAATTCATATGTGCAAATGTGTTTTATTTTGTCTATAAATTATATACATGTTTTTTTTCCTTGGAATATATGTGTGTGTGTGTGTGTGTGTGTGTGTGTGTGTTAGCCATAAGAAATATTTCAATGTCCATATTAAATAACATAATTTTATATTAACTAAAAATAAAATAATTTTAATTAAAAAAATCTTATATTTTCACATTTTATTGTGAGTGAGAGGGAAATGTGTAATATACACATTCTTAATATGGAGCTGATATATAATATTTAAAAATGATTAAAATTTACTAAAACTTTAATGTGGGCTATAAAGCAAATATTTCAATATGCATGTTGAGTAAAATATTTTAACATTAAACATATCAAATATATATAGAGGGAGAAAGAGAAAAGAGTTCTTATTTGATTAATAAGTGCTCTAATTCAAAGTATAAGGGAGATTTGTAATTCCTTCAATGTTTAATGCGGAATTGATGTGTAACATTTTGAAAAATATTAATAATAAAAATAATTCTCTCTCTCCACACAAACACTGAGAGACAAATAGATAAATAGATCAAAAGCATGTAACATTTTATTAGTATGTTGCTCAAACCCAACATAGATCCATCTTAACTCTGGATCTATTGAGCCCAGAGATTAATCAAATATCTTGAGATGGAAAAATTTCCTCAAGTTTTTCACTCATAAAGAAGTTTGCATCTTGAGATATTTGATCCCTCTCAACGCTTGGTAAATCCGAAGTTAAAATAAATCTATGATGATTAAATTTAAAAAAAAAAATGTCTTTATTAAAAAATATGAATGATAATTTGTTATTAAATTAGAATAAAAAATTATAAATTTTAATGGATAATATTTTTTTAATTTAAAATAGAAATATTTAAATGTAATTTTATATATATATATATATATATAAACTTTGTTTCCATAAATACTCCCTTATATATATATATATATATATATATATATATATATATATATATAACTTTGTTTCCATAAATACTCCCTTCAAATATTTTCAAAGGGAAAATTCTTTAATTTAACTATTTGTGGCATGAGGGCCCTTCAAGTTCCTTGGTCATTAACAATGATCAAGTATACATCTTAAACAAAAAACAAAAAACAAAAATAAAATTATGAATTAATCATAATATTTGCGAAAACAAATAATAATAAAAAATGAGTATTTGTTATTAAAATTCATTACATAAATTATTATGGTTTTTTTTTTAATTTGTTTTTAGTTAATATGAGCAAGTGAATTTTTATAAAAATTATTTGGTTAACTTATTATGATAAGAGAATTTATTTCATAAAATTTAATTAAAACTTGCACATAACCTCAATCATAATCAATCCTTTTATATAAACATGTTAATTTACATGTTAATTAGGTTTAGTTGGGATGGTTGGGAGGAATGATTGTTATGCTTCTCATCCAAATTATATTTCCACAAGTGTCACGTTCAACTTGCATTGAGTATATTGTTCCAATCAATTTAAGCCTTGTGCCTTTAAGATTTATTTTTGTAATGGCACATGTGTGTAGGTTATTAATTATATTTAATAATTTAAAATGATAACAAAATATAAATAAAAATGAAGTTCGTTGGAGATTCTCTTCTCTGCAATCTATATGCAATGTGTAGGGTCTAGAGTTTGTCATTTTGCAAGTGTGATGATGGGTTAGTGGCTTGCACCTTTTCGGTGATACAAGCGTTTATGACATGGAGGAGGAGTTGGATTTTTGGGATGTCATCATGGGTACGAATGGAATTTTCTGCGCAGATTCATAATTTATTGGACAACAAAATGACAGGAGGGCACAGACCATGAGAATATTTGGGCCCACATGACGGACATATATAAGCCCAAGTGAGTCGATGTATCACAATGCAAGTGGAGGTTTAATGACATGCAAGGTGGTAATGAGGGTTTATAATATGACGTTAATGCAGGAGTTAGTGATCCTGTGAGCAGAGAAAGGAAGGTTCCAATAACTTAAGGAAGGTTCCAATAGCTTAAGGAAGGTTCCAATAGCTTATTTATTCATTAGCCCAAGTTGGACTACTATCGTTGCAATTTCTCAAGGAAACTCTCTTTCTTCCTCCATTCCATCTAGCTCAAAACTTGGTCCCTCTATTCCAACTCATGCAAAGAAGTCAACTAACCGAATTTGTGCTCAGAAAGTATTAGTAAAAATTGTAGTCTTAGAAAGGTGTATGAATGGAAAGCATTTTGAATTTGGTGGGAAATATAGTGGTTGCGAACTTTTTTGGAAAATCCCTCTACAATGAAAGTCTCAAAAAATGGTTGACTAATATATTGATTCATGTGCTTGGCTATTGTTTGACTTTCCATATCCTCGTTAGGGGTTGGATCTATTTCCTATTTAAAACTTTGAAATAAATGCATGTCATTTTAAAGTAGGATTGGTGTCAGGGACATTCTGGACTTCTTTTGAAAGAATGAATAGTTAATTTTGACCTTCGAAGAGAGTTGGTTTCTTCCATGGTGATGTGGGAAATACTCCTAGGACTACGTATGATTTTCTAGCATGAACAAATTCTGGAATCAATCTTAAGAAAAAATGGTAGGTTCATTCAATTAGAGAGATTGGGCATAAAAAACTGACCAAGCATGGGCCTAGGTGCAAGTGGAGATCAATACTAAGGAAGCTCTTGTTGAGGAAGTTGAATTATTGGTGAATCCTCATGGACTCAGTGCAGTGACTATTGGTGCATTCCATTATGATGTTTTGGTTGTCATTTGGTAGGCCATACTCATACTTAATGCCTTCTCCCTTTGAGGTTAAAACTTTTTTTTTGGAAAATCTGGAAGACAAAGGTGGTAAAGACTATAGATTTTAAAGCTATCCTAGAAAGAAAAAGAGGCTTGTCGAACATTTGTGTCAACAATATGCATTCAACTTCAAAATAGTTAGAGGAACAGAAGGACTAACCTTAGGCCTCATAATGGGTTAATCATTTTGGTAATTTTTCTATTCATTTTTTCCTTTTAGTGGGGTTGATGTGTCAAAATATGGGGTCTTTCCTAGTCCTCTCCCATGTGAAGCACGTGTATCTTCCTATGAACCTATCTTGGGACAACTTGTTTTTCTTCAAGGCTCCTCAAATCCTACAACCCCTCCTAGTTCTAATGATCCCTTATTGTCAGGGATAATGTCTCCTTCTCCAACCCACTCATGCCATTCTCCCAATGATTCCATGGGGAAGGGTAGGATTAACATTGGTATTCATGAATATTTTGCGGAGTCTAGGAGGAATGACAAGGTGATCACTCTTTGATTTTTTTGGTAACAACTATGTTCACATCTGAAGTCTAATGATTCAAAGGTTGTAGAGGGTTTAGCCTTGAAAGTCTCTATTATTTCTCAGGTTAGTAGAAAGTACCATTTCTCCCTAGCCCAACTCCAAGAAAAGAAAGAGGTTAGGATAGGAAAACAATCCACTATTCTTGTAGCCCCTAAATAAGGGAATGTTAACTCCTAGGGTGAACCATGATTTTTTTGTCTTATAATGTTCATGGGATCAAGGGAACCCCCAAGCTATTAACCCTCGAAATATTGTTCAAGGTCACTCTTCTAACATCATCATCCTTCAAGAAACAATGTTCCTTACGTAAAAAGCGTTGGAGTTTCTCTCCAATTGATTGAAAGCTTAGCCCTTTCATTTTCTAGACTTAGACAATCTTTTAGGTGGGGTTATCACTGTGTTGTAGTGGCTGTAACACCCTCCAAAATTTTGGCCCGCATCCTTCAGAGCTTTCCTTGGTTTTTTCCTTTGATGGTTGCACACACTCGTGCTCACCTCATGAGCTCTTGTGAAGTCTTTTCACATGTTTTCTTATTTGACCAGTGGTCGTCTTTCAGCATGTTGATTGCTTTTCCATGCTTGTGATCTAATTCTGATGAGTTTGAAGGTTTTTCTTTCTGTGTTTGGGTTTTCTTCGCTATGTGAACACCTGCCGCACTCACACACAAAGTTGTAAGCACTGTCGCGCAAGTGTTGTCAAGGTCGTCTGAAGGTCTATCACAAGTGTCACGCTTGTCACTCTCAACTCCAAGACAGTCTCACCGAGGGCATGTTTTGTCCTTTTGTCATGGTGGTCTATGTTGTCTCATCATCAAGTATGTTAAGTGTATGATCATAATGTCAATCTGCAAAAGTTCACTTGCTTTCGACACTTAGCCATTTTCCTGAAAATCTACTCGACCAGACAACCGAACCCCGACTGAGCTGCACTTCGCAGTCTTAGCCATCAGTGACCCTACTCTGTTGCCTGAAATTGTGCAGTGCTTGAGTTTGTCCACCAGCTCCGCTAAACTATGCAATCCCGGAGGTGAGAAAGTTATATGTCTCCTAGAATTGTGCATAAACTGCCTCCCTATCCAACTGAACTGCGCATTTCTCAAGCACAGTCATCAACCCTCATTCTTGCCTGCTCTGAGACCTGGGTCTGCATTGTTCCCCAAAATTGTGTAGACATGCCCAGGTGGTCATTTACTTCCTTGCTCTACACTGTTCCAAAAAATTGGGCAAAGCTGCCCAACTAATCTTTGCTGCCTTACTCTGCCCTGTCTCTAGAAATTGCGCAGACATGTCTGGCAGTTCCCCTGCTGCCTGTCCTAGAAATTTCACAGTCATGCTCAGCATGTCTCTCTGCAACCCTGTTATGGATTCCTTCTAGAAACTACATAGAACTGCCCAACAACCCTCTGCGGCCCCGCTTTGTCTTCCCACAGAAAATTATGCAAAGGTGTCTCCCTTCTGGGTCCCACCTTGCAACTTACACTAGTGACTTTCACTGTGAAATTCTGCCTCCTAGTGATCACTGTGCAATTTTTCTCGACAGTGCATTTTTTCCTCCCGGAATGCCTCATTCCATCCTGAGTTGCGTTTTGCGCTGTCTCAGTGAGTTGTCCTCCCTCCCTGTTACCCAGAACATGAGAATAATGCATCATGCTAGGCCAGGAGGTTTAAGATTTAGTCTCGTCCTATCATGAGTGAATTGCAGGAACAGGTACACTGGTAGATCATGGCGAGATGATGAACGGGATGAAGAAGGAGTGCACATGCTAGAAGAATTTCTTGCAGCTGGACAAACGTACCAAGCATATCAAGCAACAAGCAAAAGGAACACAAGCATTGAACCATCAAGAAATACCAAGACCACCAAACACCCCGCAACACTCTTCCATGCATAGGAGAAGACAAATCACACCAAGAGTATATCCATCACTCAGCAGCGCAGCAAATTGACATGGACACCACAGTCAGCTAGTACATGTCAGCAGTGTCATGTCGAGTTGTGTCATGAGTTGTCTCAGCCACATCACCATTATGGGGCATGTCCATTGTAATTGAATGTAATGTAAAGTGAAGTCCAATGGACACACACAAGAGTCAAAGAGTCATGTTAGTTGAAAATTCATGGGAAGTTGAAAAATCACAAGGTCAAGCACCACCCTTGGCTATATATATGCCTCCCATTGTATGAGCAAGGAATTTTCACCTTGGCTCCTCCCACGTAGGCTTGAGAGTTTGTAGTCTGTTCTTTGAGGAGTGAGGAGTGGCTCCAATGTCCCACTATTGGGACTAGAGATGTATAGTGTACAGATGTGTCTTGGGACTTTTTCTTAATTCAAAAGCCTGTTCAGGCTAACATGTTTTCACACATGTTTTGAAGATGTTTGTAAGACTACTCTTTAAAAATTTGTAATGCATGTTTGCTTAACCTGTACTAAGATAGTTGAACTACTTTGGTTATTTTAGTAATTATATTGTTGAATATGTGTTGTATTGTTTATCACTGTTGTCTCGTATGTGTGGACTACTCCGCAAGACATTAGACAAACAATTCTTGTTTTCTTGGTTATAATGACTGCCACCTCCATGTGAATACTTCGTTGGATGGTGTACATTTTTTCCCTTGCACTTTGGTTTTAACGACTGTCGCATTCGCTATGGAATACTCGATTGGATGTTGGTCAGACCCTTGTTGGTTTGTGTGTGTCTCTCCCTGGGCGGTACTACTACCTCCCATCTAGAGGCTCACTTTTACTATCTCCTTTTACAGTAAGAGAACCCAGACACGTTACATTACGCACTCACTAGGCATACTCACCTCGCTTTTTGAAGATACAAGCATAACACTCTCATGTGTTGAACAACAAGAGCTAAGGAAAACCTTTAAGATAATGGAAATTGGGCCATCGTACGGGATTGGAATCCTATACCAAATGGTGTGAGGTCTAGTTGGGACTTCATACTAGGGAGATCCCTTGAATGTTGGTGGGTCTAACACCGTCAATATTTTTGGCACTAGAAGGAGGGCCGCGAGTAGTTTATGGTTGAATGTCCTACCAACCCCACTTATATATCATCTGGTCAAGGCAGTAACACAAACTCCCTCTCCCCTATGCGCAACTCTGAAGTTGGTTATTCCTCACCTCCTAGACTCGAACAAGAAATTTTGTATCATGACATCCACGTTGTCCATCCCAACCCATCAATTTGCTAAATCTATTGGACTTATTCCAGGAGTGCACACTCTTTCCTATTCGTAGAGGAAGAAAAAGACTACTCCCACAGGAGTGGTAGTCTCATCTATGGAAGAAGCAATCCTCGCCACTCTTGAAGAGCTGGCAGAAGCTGTTGAAAATAAAGAGGAACCTCCAGTATTTCAAGAAGGAGAAGAATGTAACCTCTTACTCTTAGGCTTAGGTTTCAGTGGAGGCAGTGGAGGGGAAGGGAGTAGAGGAGGCGGAGGCGGAGACGAACCAACAGATTTAGAGGTAGAACTGTCATATTCAGAAGGAGAGGAGGAGGAAAAAGAAGAGGACAAAATGGTTTATCAAAATCTGGAATGGATGACCCAGGGCCCATTGGCACTCCTGGGTGTCTTGCACAAGATGCCAAGGCACGTAGAGAAGTTGTTAATGAAGTATGACCCTGACAAGACAATGAAGGCGGAAGATGATTTAGATATTTTCTACCTACATCTGCAGACACTCGAGGTATGTTATGACGACGTTTCATGTAGACTATTTCCATGTACCTTGGATGGCAGAGCAGCTGTATGGTACCACAACCTCCTTGTGAACTCCATTCATAACTGCGGGGTGTTCAAGAGAATTTTCCTTGAAAAGTTTGTTGAAGACAAAACTCCCACCATGTTGCTAAAAGAGTTGGGTAGTCTCAAGATGGAGCAGAAAGAAAAAGTTAAAGATTTTAACCATAGGTTTAACCATATCTTGAACAAGTTCACAATAGACACCAAACATCATGACTCCATCACGGTTGACAACTACACATATGCACTGCCCACCAGCATTGCACAGTTCATCAAGCAAGCTGTGAAACCAACACTTTTGGAAAATTGCCAAGAGGCAATTACCATGGAGAAACACCTGCGTGCTATTAGAGTCATTGTAGATGAGAAGTCAGCTAATGACTCCAACGACACAGGAAGGAGGTCTCAAACTATTGTGAGTAAGGCAAAGGAAAAGGAAGAAAGTCAAATTGAGAGCCTTACTTGTCTCGTCAAGTCCTTGATAACTGAATTTTCCGAACTCAAAAGACAGATGAGCGAGACAACCGTGAATAACATACCTCCCAGGTTTACACAGAAGAAGAACACAACCTCGGGCAGCAGTAGCAGCCACCTGGTCAAAACTCCGCAAAGATCTAGCCTTGTGCTCAACCTGGATGAAATCGCGACAAATCATTGCTGCAAGTTCCATAGCGAACAACATTTAGAAAAGACTTGCCCAAGATGGAACCAAGGAATGAGTGCTCCGTCTACATAGTTGACCGATCATTTCGTGGCTAGCAAGTAGACTCGGCCTAAGGATGAAGAAAACGAAGAAGTTGATGCATCTAATGAAGCTCCAAATGTTGGGCATGTAATCAACATGTATCAATACGCTCACACTACGCAGCAGATGACCACTGAGAAGGAGCTTCCGAGCCATCATCCGGCCCCAAAGAAAAATAGTCGATACAACTTGAGAATTTCAGGGAGCCCCACTATGTTTGAGATACAAAAAGAAAAGGTAATATAACATCTTCTCAGATCAGTTGATTCACCAGTCATCTCGACACAAAAAACTCAAAGAGAGTCTGAGAAGACAGTTATAACAAAAAGTATGTTCATGAGCAACAAAGACAAGAGCAACCCACCGAACAACAAGAACACAAGTCTACCTCCAAACATCTCGGTGAGTCTTCCCGCTCTGGACTACAACATTGTTGAAGACATGAAAAATACCCATGTGAACATCTCTCTATATGGGTTAACCAATATCACGGGTCAGCGGGATACTTTTTTGCGTGCACTAGGGAAAACCTCCACAGACAGTGTTGCTTCTTCCAGCAAGGGCCCAAGCAAGTCTCCTGACTCACTTGCATTCATGCTTAACACGCTTTGCATGGAGGAATAAAACTCGCTATACCCACCGTTTTTGTTGTCATTCGAAATATTTAACTTTAATGTCCACAATTGTTTGGTTGATCCTGGTGCATTAGTCAATGTCATGCCACTCTCCATTGCTAAGAGGATCAATTCTCAATGGATTAATACAACTGCGCAGATCATCCAACTTGATAGAACATGTATTCTAGCCATTGGTGAACTCTGAGATGTGATCATCTAGTTATCGTCTGACGGACGAGTTCATTAGTGCATTAACATTGTGATTGTGGACATCCTAGAAGCATATGGCTTACTGCTCAGTAGAGACTGGTCCAACAAGCTGCAAGGATACTTTTCCATGGACTGGTCACACTTATGGATTCCGCACAATGGTAGAAACAACCAGATCTAGGTGTTGTCAGAAAGATACATGAAATGGAACGTTACTCCCTTGAATGGTGAAAATGAACCGTTGGCTTTCGCAGAAATCATGTTTGGAAATTGCATTCTACAAACACAGCTGGGGTGTTATCTTGCACAGCCAACCCCAACCCCACCAGACATAAAGGTGGGTCTCCTTCCTTACCGAACTGGCAAAAATGAAACTTGTACCATAGATTGTATCAGTAGAAACAATAGAGACAGTAGTACTAGAGCATAAAGCGGTCCTCGTACAGATAATATGTGGACCCTATACTTTGACAGATCCAAGACATAGGAGGGCTCTGGAGCTGATTGTGTCTTAACATACCTGTTGCAAAGGAAACATTTAGTCTCAAGACACTTAGAGTTCGAGTGCACAAACAACACCACCAAGTATGAAGCACTCATTTTGGGCTTACAGAAATCCATCAGCCTCAATGTTGTTGTGCTCAAAGTGATAGGTGATTCAGATATTGTGGTGCGTTAGGTATGTAGCATCATACACTTTGTTTCACCCCATCTTAAGAGTTACCAACAAGAGGTATGGCGACTTATCTCTAACTTCCAAGCTTTTAATATCATTTCTATACCAAGAATGTGTAATGAAACTGCAAATTCTCTAGAAAATGCAAATGCTAGGATGTCACTGCTTAGGGATAGAATTTCTGTTGAAATTTTGTGTAAACCATATATCCCTGATAACATCACTAATTTATGTGTTTTTGATGATGATCAACAGATACTACATTTCATGGCCAACATTGACATCTTCAGGGATGGAACGATATATGAAGATGAACATGAGCAGTCTCTGCAGAGTGTAGCTGATGACAGTAAAGGAAACCTCATCCCCAAGGGTGTGGTATCACTCAAAAAGTTGTATGACCTGCAGAACCACTTTCAGGGGCCACTGAATGCCAAAACCCATAGTTCCATAATGTTGTACAAACAATTCAACCTGGGAATTAATAAGGGGCTGAAGTTCACGAATCTCGATACATGTTGCATACCAGAAGAGTGGCAAGATTTTGTCCGCCTATTCAAACAGTACCGTGATGTGTTCGTGTGGACGTATGATGACTTGAAAATATATGAAACGTGAATAATCTAGCACGTCATTCCAATCAAAGAAGGGGCCAAGCCATTTCAACAGAAGCTAAGGAAAGTGCATCCATCACTTGAGCCTGCCATATAGAAAGAACTGACTAAGTTGTTGGATGCTCGAATCATTTACAAGGTTCGCCATTCCACGTGGGTTTCAAACTTAGTCCCTGTCAGGAAGAAGTCCGGGGAGATCTACCTATGCGTTGATTTCTAAAATCTGAACCGTGCCTCGGACAAAGATAACTACCCAGTGTCAACTATGGATCACATATTGCAAATAGTATATGGAGTAGAGATGTTCTCCTTGCTAGATTGTTTCTCAGGGTACAATCAGGTTCTGGTAGTAGATCCTGACAGACTGAAGACAACATTTTGTACCAAGTGGGGTACGTTTGCTTGCTGTAGAATGTCCTTTGGGTTGGTAAATGCAGGAGCTACATTTTACCATGAAATGGACATCATTTTCCATGGGCTCATCGGATAAAATATAGTGGTCTACCTCGATGACGTGACAATCTTCTCTAGATAGCAGTCAGACCACCTGCGCCATCTTAAGAAAATCTTTGAGCGATGTCAGAACTATGGGATATTCTTGAATCCCAAGAAAAGCATCTTCCCAATGTCTGAGGGTAACCTCCTTGGGAACATCATTGCCAAGAGTGGGATCAAGGTAGATCTGAATAGATTTCAGACCATCACGCAGATTCCTTATCCCGTGAACAAGAAAGCTATGCAGTCCTTCCTGGGGAAGATCAAATTCCTCAAAAATTTCATCTCTGATTATGCGCAGATTGTCAAACCCATTCAAGAGATGACCAAGAAGGATGTAGTGTACAGTTGGGGAAAAAAGGAAAATGAAGCGTTCACCTAGATTAAGCAAGCTATGGCAGAGACGCTTGCACTATACAACCCAAACTTCAACAAGGATTTCTTTGTCTACACATTTTCTTTCGACACTTCACTCACTGTTGTGCTCACTCAGAAAGACGAGCTGAACAATGAACAACCCATCTCTTTCATGAGCGTGATATTGCAAGGACCTAAACTAAACTATCCTACCATGGAAAAACAAGAAAGCACAATATACAAGGTGGTTAAACACTTCAGACCCTACCTCTTGAAAAATCATTGCATTGTCTTTGTGTTGCACCCAATAGTCAAATCACTACTTGTTCAGCAAGAGCTGGGTGAAAGAAGGGCGAACTGGATGACAAGACTGCAAGAGTATGACCTTGACAACAAGCCAGTTCACACCATCAAGGGTCACAATCTTTGTAGATTAGCAACAAATTAGTTTTAATATAGGTTATGATGAGGTTTGGTTGGATGTTCTTCATCAGACTTCACCAATATTTGAGACTCACCGATATGAGACCTTGGTGGCCTAGAGGTATAGTCAAAGGAGTTAAGGACATTGGTGGAGATATGAGCTAACCAGAGAGACAGCATGATGGGACTGACATGATTGTTAGTTTATGTAGGAGGAGCTCGAGATGAAAAGCTGATTGGTTCATGGTTGGGACTATATGAGCCTTCATGTGGATGTGTGTGGTCCTGAGGTATTTTTTAATTGTTGACAAGCTTTGGAGCAAGAAACTGAGTGACTTGGGTAATCTGAGTACATCTCATTATAGACACGCTCAAGGATGAGTGTGCCACTTTGGAGAATAATTAGCAATCGTAGATCAGGTTCAAGATGCATCAATCGCAGGATATAGTGGTGGAGTTGGGTAGATTTGATTCCAGCTATTATGAGGCCTTAGTATGGGACACTTAAGCAGTAGTTTGGTTGATTCGTGGGTACTTAGCCATCACAACATGAGTTGTAGAGTGGGATGATTGATGACGTTGATCATTCCGAGCACAGGTTAAGGGAGATTCATTACTAGCACATTGGAACGAGAGCCTTCTTAAGGAGAACATGGACATCCTTGTAGATTATTTGGATTGGAGGCCTTGGGTAGTACATGGATGAGTTGATAAGGAAAGTGGAACTTGCTTCATTCGCAAACAATATGTTTGAGTAAATAGATGTGGAATGGAGAGACTTGGTTGATTATATGAGAAATGGATTCAAATAGACTTAATGGACCACCTTGAGCTATGTTATTGTTGTGTAAATTGATAAGTCATGATAAGACTGCATGATTGACTTGGTGGCATACAAGTTTCGAGATATTTTCATGGATTGGGTGTGGAGTAGGTAGTTTAATTGATAGATGTACTTTGTTTACATATATTCATAGGTTGTAGGGCATGGGATACTTTCATTTGAGATAGTTGTGTGGATGGGTCAATGTTTCAAAAGCACAACACTTTGACATTATGGATGGGACTTCTTGTTGGAGTTTGGACAATGATGAACTGTTAGGTCCCTATACTACTAGTGTAACCCCTTATTGTTATTATTACAACCCCCTTATTGTATTGTTGTGTCCATGTAGTCCCCATATTATTATTATTGTTCCCCATAGAAGCCCACTATTGTTATTATTGTGCCCTTACATTATTATTGTTATGTCGGCTCTGATTATATTATGACCCCTTAGACTCCTATATATAGAAAGAAGGTCTTGTCATTTGTATCATCCAAGAATTGTTCATTTGTGTAATGTAAAGGAGGTTGCCCCCTTGAAGAAGCTGAATTCTAAGGAGTTGATCTATCTTTTCTATATTTTTGTAAGCTGGTTTCATAACATTTGGTATCAAAGCTTTGGATTCTAGGGTTTTGCTGCTCCAAACAGGTCATTGTGGAATTTTCACTATAACTTGTTTTATGCGACGTTTTAGAAGCTAAAAAAAATCCATTTGAGCCAAAATCGTTTGCAACTTTTGGTCCAAATTTCAGAGCTTGTCTCGCTACATTTTCAGAGATATGATCTGAGGAAGTTAGCGTTTTTGCAGACTCTCGAATTACATTCCAAACAAGTGACCTAGGGAAAATCATCATAACTTTTGTTCTGAGCATCAGATTGAAATTTCGTAAGAAGTTTTAGAAAGAGGACGGCCTGTAGTTTTCTTTATATTAGTTTTAGGTACTAAGGTCGAAACAGTGACATGTGGCACTTCATACAAGTTTGCTCTACTGAACCAGTCTATAATCAGGTCACCCTAGGATATTTGGCATAACTCTTGCTTGGAGAATCCAATCTTGATTAGACTTGTGGGATTAGAAAGAGGACTCAAAGGGATACTGCAAGACATGATTTCAGATATTCGATATCTGTTGTTACAGAGATACAATAGATTCAATATCAAGCTCTTACAAAGTAAAAAAAAAGGTGTGTAGTTTTTTTTTAATTTTGCATAAGATTGGTTTGAAAAATTAGTTTGAAGGAATTAAAAGGGAATAGTGAATAATTATTAGCATTAATTTATGCTCCGAAGAAAGAAAATGGAAACACCTAGTAAGCAACCTGAAATCTCTAGCATGACTCGTGAAGAAGAGGAAGAAATGCAACATGATATATCAAAATTACAAGACCAAGTACAACAAATTTCACTCTCACAAAAGGTAACTGAAGCCAAGATGAATGGCATGGAAGCTAATATGAATGGCGTGCAAGTTAAGATGGATGGCGTGGAAGCTAAGATGGATGGCATGGAAGCTAAGATGAATGGCATGGACGCTAAGATGGAAGAATTGAAGATAAATTTGAATAAGTTGCTACAAGAAATGGTTACTAATGGTGAAAGGGTAGTAAAGGAAACTCATGATGAGAACAAAATAAATGTTAATCATGATTTCATAGACTCTAATGTTGGATTGAAGACCCACCATGTTCCAAAAATCGATATGAGGAAGTTTGATGGCAAGGATCCCGGAACATGGATACTACAGATGGAGCAATTTTTCGATCTCCATAATGTGCAAAACACACAAAATGTACGTATTGCAACTTTATATTTGGAACCAAATCAGTTTGTATGGTATTGATGGCTTTTCTCTTGTAAACAAATTGTCACTTGGGAAATTTTTACGAAAGAAATGATAGCATATTATGACGATACAAAAAGAAACACCTTTTTTAGCCAATTAATAAATCTCAAACAAAAGGGTTCAATGATGGAGCACATTGAGGACTTCCAAAAATCAAACATAAGGGTAAAATATATTCCAAAGGAGCATAGGATTGATGTGTTCATAGGGACTTTAAAGGATAATATACAACATGAGGTTCGCCTTTGGGAACCTAATTAATTAGATAAGGCATTCAGGTTAGCAAGAAAAATGAAAAGCAAAATTATGGCAACCGGGAAGCGTACCACTCACAACTATAACGATGGAAGTGTTGTTGTCCCTAGCCTTCCACAACCTACAAGGTTGACACCACAACAATTGGAAGAAAAAAGAGCAAAATGGATTTGTTACAGTTATGATAGCAAATACACTAAACGTCGTAAGTGTGCTAAAAAGAAATTATTCTACATAGATTGTGAAGAGGAGGAAGAAAAGGAACAAGAAATGTCAAAAGAAGAGGATATACTCCAGGAACAAACCCTAGATAAAGAAGAAATGAATCCAACCATATCTTGTAATGCATTGGCTGGAATTACCACTCCTCAAACTATCATATCAAGAAGAAAAAGGTAATAGTGTTGATGATTCGGGAAGTACCCATAATTTTATTCATTGTAAGATAGCCAAGGAATTGAATTTCTTCCTATATCCAGCACCAAAGTGTCAAGTGATGGTTGCAAGTGGAGGAACCATAAATTGCTCTAGAAAGTTCCATAATATCAAGCGATCCATGGGAGAATATGTATTGAATAGCCCAATGCTTTCAATTCCAATGGGTGGTGTTGATGTTGTACTAGGAGTCCAGTGGCTACAATCCTTCGGTACAATAGCTTTTAATTTTCAAGAAATTGTCATGAAGTTTTGTGCGGAAGGAAAGGAAGTTGAATTAAGGGGTATTGTAGGGAAACCGAGAAATATAATCAACTCTAACGGTATGACAAAGCTTCTAAAGAAGGAACAACAAGGTGTAATTGCACAATTATGTTCGCTCGAGATTCCCACATTCAAATCATCTATTTCTCCAAATCTCCAAAAAGTCTTGGACAATAATTCCAAAGTATTTGAGACTCCCAAAGGCCTCCCACCTATTCCTGATCATGATCATGTTATTCATTTGATTCCATGAATTGTTCCTCCAAACATCAGGCCGTACAGATATCCCTATGCCCAAAAGAGTGAAATTGAATGTATGGTTGCAGAAATGCTAGAGGCTGGTATAATTAAACCTAGTCAAAGTCCTCACTCTAATCCAGTAGTATTGGTGCACAAGAAGGATGGATCATGGCGCATGTGTCCATATTATAGGGAGCTCAACAAGCTCATTATTAAAGATAAATTTCTCATTCCTGTCATTGATTAATTATTGGATGAATTGCATGGATCAATTTACTTCACCAAGTTGGATCTTTGTTCAGGATATCATCAAATCAGAATGAAGACTGAAGACATTTCGAAAACAACATCTAGAACTCATGAGGGTCATTATGAATTTTTGGTCATGCCTTTTGGCCTTACCAATGCACCTTCTACATTTCAAGGTTTGATGAATTCCATTTTCAAACCCACCCTTAGAAAATTTGTGTTAGTATTTTTTGATGATATACTAATCTACAGCAAGTCTTGGAAGGATCATGTTCAACATGTTGATAGGGTGCTCAAACTATTGGAGGAGAAATAATTATATGCAAAAATATCCAAATGTTTCTTTGGAGTACAAGAGGTGGAATATCTGGGTCATATTGTATCTCAAATAGGTGTTAAGGTAGACCCTAGCAAAATTAAAGCCATTAAGGAACGGAAAATCCCCACATCCATAAAGCATCTGCGAGGATTTCTCGGGTTGACAGGGTATTATAGCAAGTTTGTTAAGAAGTATGGGAGAATATGAGCACCTCTAACAACATTATTGAAGAAATATGCATTTTCATGGACTTCAGAAGCAAAAAATACCTTCGAACATCTTAAAGAGGCAATGTGCCAAGCACCAGTCTTAGCTACGCCGGACTTCACAAAAACCTTTATTTTGGAATGTGATGCTTCACGAAATGGAATTGGTGTTGTTTTAATGCAAGATGAAAGACCCATTGCTTTCGAAAGTCATCCAATCAAAGGAAAGTATTTACACAAAGCTATTTATGAGAAGGAAATGTTGACAATACTACATGCACTTAAGAAATGGCGACCCTACTTAATGGGAAGACACTTCAAGGGGAAAACGGATCATGGTAGTCTTAAATACTTTTTAGAACAAAGATTATCCTCTGAAGAGAAACAAAAATGGGTCACAAAGATGTTGGGTTATGACTTTAAAATCATCTAAAAAAAGGAAGGAAAATGTTGTGGCAGATGCACTGATGAGGATGTGGAAGCATTGTTGTGCGACATTTCTATTATCCAACCAAATTGGATAAACGAAGCAAGGGATGAATGGAAGAATGACGAATAAGTGCGGGCACTCATTCAAAAGTTGCAGAAGATCCCAGTTCAAACAATGTTGTTGAAACTTGACGAGGAAGGAAAAATGATATTGGAACCTAGAGCAGTTGCAGAAACAACAACCCGACAGCTACGAAATCGATCAATTTCAGGGTATCTCATCAAGTGGAAGAACTTACCCGCTGAAAATTCCATATGGGAGGACAAGATTTTATACAGAAGCATCAAGAACTACTCAAGCGTTGAGGACAACACTTTTTGAAGGAGAGGGGCATGTTAGATCCCTATACTACTAGTGTAACCCCTTGTTGTTATTAGTACAACCCCCTTATTATATTGTTGTGCCCATGTAGTCCCCATATTATTATTATTGTGCCCTATAGAAGCCCACTATTGTTATTATTGTGCCCTTACATTATTATTGTTATGTCGGATCTGATTATATTATGACCCCTTAGACTCCTATATATAGAAAGGAGGTCTTGTCATTTGTATTATCTAAGAATTTTTCATTTGTGTAATGTAAAGGAGGTTGCCCCCTCGAAGAGGCTGAATTCTAAGGTGTTGATCTATCTTTTCTATCTTTTTGTAAGCTAGTTTCATAACATGAACAAGGTTGAGTTGAGTATGTGACAATAGTGCTAGAGAAATGACTGACGATGACATGAGGATGTGCATTCATAAGGTACACACACGACAGTTGGATTAGCTACTTGACTAGTGTAGACTTTGGTGGTCGATAGTGTGCAAAGAAATGATAGAAATATGTTGGAGTATGGCAGTACAGTTCACAAGTATCCCAATACTCAGATATTTTTGGTTGTTATCATAATAGAAGTTGCATCTTGAGACCTTGTAGAAAGAGTTAGGAGGGAATTGTCCTTCCACGAAGGCTTTTGGGCAATGCGAGTAGTTGTGGTGTAACAACCCCGGGTTAAAAGTTCAAGTAATAAAGTTAATAAAAGAAAAATAAGACCAAGGTCATGGGACAGTTATTCCAAGCTAAATGCTGTGTGAAGTATCCTAGTTGGAATCACTTGTCATGTATTATGGCTAAGGGGTAGTTTCCAAAGGCATTGAAAAGGAAAAAAATGCATTATAGGCATTAATTTTATGAAAATGAAGGAGGAGAAAAAGGAGGTTAAAGGTCACAAGTTGCATATGAGGAGGAAATTGAAGTAAAATTAAGGAAAATGAAGAAATTAGAGGCATCAATAATAAAAATACATCCGAGTGTCAATTTGGGGCCTGTTTTCAGTTGAGTTTTGGAATTAGTCTCAGAGAGTATAAGAGCACCAAGAGGAGAATGAAAGAATGCAAGCAAAGGAAGGACAAGGAAAGCGAAGGAAAGCAAGGATCAAGCAAGGAAAGGTTAGATCAAGAAATTTCAGTGGGAATACTTGCAGGTAACAAGTTGCATGTATGATTTCCTAGCTGGTTTTGGCATGCATAGTATATTCATGTGTGTATTTTGTTCATTTCGTGTCATTGGCATGGGTTTTTCCGAGTTTCGACAGTGATTTTATCCTTGCCTTCCCATTTCTGGATAGACATGGTGTGATGGTATTTTTTCTCAGTTGAGATTTGGATTATCATAAGGTGGTCTCAGGAAAACCCAAAGGATTTGGGGTGGAGCTGGTTTTTCCCTGGAAAGCCCTCAACAAGTGGGTGGAGACAGGAAAATTCCTCAAGGGATGGTGAAGGAATTCTGAGGCATTCAAGCTCTGCTTGGTTTTTTGATCTCGGGACCAGTTTAGGTGATATCAAGGTATGGTGAGGGTGGAGGTGGTTTAACATATGGATTCCCTTGGTTCATTATGGATTTTATTAGCCCATGAGATCCCACATACATGCTTGGAATATGGAACGGGGGTGATTAGCTGAAAGAAAGATTTGGTTCAACCAATATATGGTTGGGTCGTACATGGAAGTCCTTGACTTGGTTGGCTTTTGCATATGGTTAATAAGAGCTAAGTTTCTCTTGTATTTTATGATTAATTATATTTTTATTATTAGGCTGTAATGGTTTTTTTATCATTTTTATCTACCTAGTTGTATGCTAGTTATAAGCATGGTTATATAACAGATTTAAGTATGGCTCTTATCATTTTTAATTAATGAATGTATTACCTAATTAGTGTTATGATAGATATTGTGAGAAGGCATTGGTCCTTCTTGTTAAACCTCAGATAAGTTTCAGATCCCTATGTTCAGATATGCATTCATTACTTGTAGGTTGCATGTTTACCAAGTGTTTGACGGAATTCATATCCCGGTTGGGAGGGGTCAAGTCGAGTCCTTGTTCAATTTTTTAGATTAGAAGCTTTGTTTCTATGTTATTTATCATTTCAATAAGTTTCATCGAGTTTTGGGTAGAGGCCTGAGTCCTAGTCCTGAAAAAGTGGCCCAGATTTCAAGGTTGTTGGCACATAACTGACTGGAAAAGTCCATAGTCATTGGGAAGCAGGCCTATGGGAGTGACTAGAGCCTTATAATCACTTGGAGGCCTTGTCAAGGGAGTGACTAAGGCTCTAGGTCAGTGAAAAAGAGAGCTAGCTGAGGGGTAGGACACCTGGAGGGGTTGGGTAGCCCCTGGAGGTCTTGTAACACATGTGCGAAGTCGGTAAGGTCTTAAGTTATCGACTCCATTTCCTTAAGGTCATATAGGAGGTTGAGTCTTATCATAGTTTCCCTCAGCTCATGTGTTGAGCCTCAGACCTGCACTTCTTTTCACATCCTCTCAGCCTCCTTTTTCATTCATTTCCCTCATTTGTCACCCATTTCCTCCATCAAATTGCTTAACTCATTGTATTTTAGGACTTTCACATGGTTTATTAATTATGCTAATGACTGTGTTGTTGGATTAGAATTTTGGTTCAAGACCTGCACTTTCCGCAGCTCACACAGGGTTTCCGCAGTTGATCCCAGTTTCCGCAGCTGATCCCAGTTTCCGCAGCTGTTTTCTTAAACGGCATGATCCAGGTGTCCTCTGGTCAGAAGAGCCACATGGGCAAGTGCGTGGAACCAAGGACATGGTGTGTGTCCTTCCAGCTCAGCCAAATCAGTTATAAACACCCATGGTCAACGAGGGGGAAACTACGGTCAACAAAGGTCATTGGCGGTGACACGGCTCTGCGTGTTCGGTTTTAGAGCACGTGAAGCACAGCTGGCCTCTTCCTCAGCCACGCAGATGATGGGGAACACGAATCCAACAGGAGATTTAATGCCCACCTCGACCGTTGCCTAAATCCGTGGACTGTGCTAGATTACGTGTTTTTCACACAGCTGTTAGAATAGCGTAGTTTGTGATTAAGTTAGTTTTGTTTTTCTGCTATAAATAAAGCATATCTGAACGCTGATTAGTTGGCTGCTGATATGTAATTTTGAACCCCACTGTACTTTCTATTTTGCTACATAATATATGAGAAGACTGTTCTCCATTTGAGCGTGTAATTGATCTTTGAGCTGGCTGGAGTAGGCAGAGGGCCCCTGTTTACTTAAGGCCTGTACAGTGCTTTTAGTTTCCTGCATTTCTTTTTATCATTTCATGTATAATAGTTGTACAAAATGCTTTTGATTGCTGTGTTTCGATCATGTACAATAGCTGTATATAAACGTTGAATTCTGCTCATTTATATTTCTGCACTTTTCCATGACTGATCAGTGTGTTTTGCAGATTGCTTAGGCGTGCCCGGGACAGTTTCTTTTCTTTCTCTTTCACAGCTAGTGACACTTGTGATCATCTTGTTTATGTTGCTGACCTTGTTTGTTTTGCAGCCTTTATTTCTTTGTTATCATTTCTTTAAGTTGCATAGTTGCTTATTACTTTAGGCATCAAGTTGTTTACTTATTGATGGTTTCTTCTCTATAATCCAATATCTTTATTGAAGACCAAAATATCACTAACACAGCTTGGTTTAGTTGCTCAAGAACTCACAATTGCTTGGCTTATTTTTGACTGTTTCTCACATGATATATTCAGTTAAAGGACAAGAAGTTAAGAAGAAGTTAAAGTATTTGTGATTAGTCTTTCTTTTATGTAGATTTACTTCAGTTTCATATTGCTTAGTTTTAGCTAGACTTGACATAGATTTCATCTTCATTTTTCTTGCAGCAGCATAGATACTGGGCCAAGGTCATTAGTCTTTTATTTGATGCCTTCATTTTCCTTTAAAAGTTGATTTCATTTCAGTTGTTGTTCAAAGCTTTCTTTAGAATACTCTTTCAGTTTCAAGAAATCATTTAGAAGTCGCCACACACACACACACACACATTCACTCACTTCATTACATCTCCATCACATTTCATTAGGAAAATACAATCAAAAACAAACTAAAAAGATAAAAACGACAAAAGATCTAGAAAAGGTTATCTAAGTACATATAGTACACCTCACTTCATCAGCTTACGAGCCCCGGGTTGACATTTAAAAGTTGCAATTTAGACATCACTAAATTGACCGAACATCATGTTTACCCTGAGTAAACTAGTGAAAGTGGGTAAATGTGGGAGCAGGCAGTTACAGGGTGGTATCAGAGCAGGGAAAATTTTAAGAACCTCCCCAAATTTATAAGTATAATAAATGGGCGAATCTCCATGGTATATAGGAAAAATGGAAGGCGAATTTATCAATAATATAATATGTATATATAATTTTTTGGCGAATCTCTCACCAGGCATGGCGAATATTTTACTCAATTATAAAATCTGGTAAGATCTTGGTATTACCATGGGCTATCATAAACCTGGAGCTTAAAAATTACTATAGTAATTTATAAAAATTAATAAAATTAATAGTTGATTTTTATTTTATTTTTTATTTTAACCAAGCTAAAATGTTTAACATACATTAAATTACAACATCCATCTTTACTCTTGATCCACCAAGCCCCGAGAGGGATCAAATATTTTTTCACTCTATGCTAGTTTGCATATCACGATATTTGATACCTCTCGGGGATTAGTAGATCCAGAGTAAAGATGGATCTATGCTGGTTTAATTCCCCCATTTAAATAGGCTACATTCCAGGTGAATACCATGGGTCAATACCATGTGCCATTTTGGTGAATACCATGGGTCAATACCATGTGCCATTTTGGTGAATACCATGGGTCAATACCATGTGCCATTTTTATTTTATTAATACTAATATTAGGGTTAATAATGTTTTTTTTGCATGGTGTTAATAACAATCTAGTCCATGGTATTTGTCCCATATTATTTTGCCCATAGGTTTCACCTAAATATAAAGCATTTTTTGAGTGTTCGTAAATATAACGTGATTTATGGAGTAAATATAAAAAATGTTTTATTTGTTTACCATACCACTTGTTTATTTATATTTTTATTAATTTACCATACCTCTTTTACAAATATGGTATTTGGCCCATAGGATTCACTTAAATAAAACCTCTTTCTTGAGCCTTCATAAATAGAACGGGTTATGGACTAAATATAAAAAGAGGTTTTATTTATTTACCATATGTCTAGTTTATTTATATTTTTATTTATTTACCATACCTTTTGAGTAAGTATAAAAGGACGTTTTATTTATTTACCATACCTCCACTTTACTTATATTTTTATTTGTTTACACCCTTGCATGTATATAAGGTGACTTATGGAGCAAATATAAAAAATGTTTTATTTATTTACCATTCCTCTCATTTATTTATATTCTTATTAATTTACCATACCTCTTTTATAAATATGGTATTTGGCCCATAGGATTCACTTAAATAAAACCCATTCTTGAAAATGGGCGAATGGATTCACTTAAATAAAACCTATTGGTTGTAACTCCTAATTTCAAGGGCTAAATTTACCTTTTTTACCCTCTCCCTTAGAATAAGGTGGGCTATTTCAGGTGATTTGTAAAAATGTACTATGATACAAAATATTCGCCCACTAAAAATTTAAAACCCCTTAATTTCGCCAAAGGGCGAACATTCGCCCCTAAAATTTTCTATGTATCAGAGTGGGTTGCGCTCTCTTTGGGTAAAATCTAATGTTGTCAAGGTTATGGTTGTCATGCATGGGGTCATGGTATACAATTGGTATGGTCATGCATGATGTTTTTATATTGATATGATTATGATTATATATGTATCATGCTAATGTGGACTGATTTTGCAGATGAGATAAGCCTCCCCTGAACGTCATGAGGTATGGTTTTGATTTTGGTATCTATTTGGTTTATTTGACATGGCCTACTTGCAGGAAGAAGAGAAATAGAGAAGACAAAAACAATGGTAGACTACAGTTTCCGTGACTCTCCTTACAATTCATTTGGGCAACAAGGAGATTAGTATTCTCATGCTATAGTAGATACATTGAGGAGTTTGAGGGTAGAGATCAGAAGTTGCAAAGCAGACAATGACATGTTGGTTGAGGCTCAGGAAAGGCAGGCAGAAGTCAATGTAGTGAATCTTCAGAGCTTGTTAGATTTGGATAAATGGGGATAGTTGAGGATCATTCAAGAGTAGGAAGAGAAAACTAATGGAGCCTATGGTAGTAGGTCTCAGTCCGGATACAGGTTGGATAAAGGGGATACAATCAGAAGCGACAGATCACTGGATACACCTGACAGGAGGACTGGTATGTATGGGCATCATTCTAGTTCCTCATCTAGGAGACAATATCACCATCATCACTGTCATCATCCTTATAGGAGGAGTGAGTACCGTCATCATCATTGTCTTGATGAGTGTTTGCCGGATTTTTTGGAATTTTTCACTTACACTCAATACTAAACATAGTTTGAAAAGGATCGGTTCAAAATATTCTTTAAGACGAGAAATGAAAATATGGCAACAAAGTAAAACTCATAGAAAAATTAAGGTCCAGATTAGGTGGCCAACATTACTTGAGCATGTAGTTCATTAGTCATTGTAGTGTACGGAAGAGAAGAATTATAGAGAATTGAAACCAAACACATAGGATTGAGTTCAGAATCCCATGCATCATACTTCAACATGAAAAGGGTGAAAGAAACACAAAATGAAATGCTAGATTACATGGAGCACATATTAAGGATGTTAAATTTTACCAGTCACAGGCATCTTGAATTTACATTAGACACAGATGAATCTATGATTTCATAAAATAACACAACCAACAACTACTGTTACGTGTAATCTAAAAATAAGAACGGAGATAAATGGATAAACAAAAAAAAATATACATACTACAACCTCATGTGAACTAGAATCACCAAAAACTTTCATTTATCTTCAAACAGGGCATACATTTCCATTCACAATTGCAGAGCTTCCCTTTTGAAACAAAATTTAGAACCCTTGATAATGTATCATAAATTGTTTTTATAGGGCCTCGGGATGAGGACCCCTTACAAAATATTCTTTCTTGATTTACTAGTGATTATCATAACAAAAAGATGTGAGCGTGCTAGTAGCACAGTTGTATTAGCTAAACCCTAACTAACTAGAGTTCATTACTTAAAATAAAATATTTACAAAAACATAAACAATGAAGTGTCATGATTGACACGACCAGAAATATCTTCAGTCATGGTAGATCGGTTCAGGAGGAAGAGTTGTTGGACCAATGATATAGAGTAATGGAGGGTTAATTAATTGATCACATCTCTGCCACAACGCTAGACTTGGTACAGGAGCCTGAACGGACATCTGATAGGAAATATTAAGATTTGTAAGTCCTGTGTAATTCAACCTAGGGGGAAATAAAGTCCTCACAAACCCCAACAATTGGAAATCCCTCCTTAAATAATTGACCACGGTTTTACCCTTCAAGGTAGAAGTCTTATAGTGGGATGAATCAACCCTACTCTTGGCCTTTACCAACATCTGACTGTATTGCTCCCTTGGGATCAACACTCCTATGAGGTCTCAACAACTGGGAAATCCTTCTCGGACCCTCTTCCTATATTCTAAATCAAAGGTAGCTACATCATTTTATACTATCTCCAGGCATTCTTCAACTTTAGCTTTGGCCTCTTCTTTTTTGACTAAATTAGAGATCTTTATGATTTCAAGCACCTGATCCACCACATCTATAGCCCTCAACTCATTGAGGGGCTTTTACTTGACATATTGGATGAACATATTAGTAGACTAAGCATTCTTTTCACCCTATTCCTTGGCAGATAAGTTAAAGAACTCATAGTCTTTGATTATAATTTTTTTATAGATTTGAGGCTTTTGTGATTTTCATTTTGTGTAGTGATGTCTTTAGGAGTCATCGCATTCATGATTTTATTGTATCGATGTTTCGAACCAACCTCTGTGGTTCACCATCAGGATCAGATGTGTCAATAATTTTTTTCTCAACCATTAGAGTTATGTACTCCCAGCAGGTCTTCATCTCTACTATCAATTCATCCCATATATATGTTTAGCATGGATGAGAGACATGTTTACTTTTAGCATGTCTGTGAGCTCAGTGACCTCTTGATTAGGTGCCTGCAAATTCTGGTTGATCAGTTCTACATTGGTCTTAGTAGTCTCAATTTATTTCTCCTTTTGTGCCAGGGCTCATTGGTCATTATCCAAATCCATTTGTACCTTCTTGAGTTCCCCTTCTGAGAGTTGTAACTTGGTGATTGTCCTAGTAAGTTGTTTAGTAGGATTTTGAGGATTCTCTGGAATGAGCACTTCACAAATGTGGGAGTCTATATTTTTTTGAAGCTATGCTACTTGCTGCTTGAGAGCCATTTGCTACTTGTTGCTTGAGAGCCACCACCTCATTGTCCCTGTCTATTAGTTCCTTGGCCATGATCTCTTTCTCTTTCTCCACTTGTGCTAGTTCTCTGGACTGCATAGATTCACTTGCAGGCATCTTTAGCTTATGCCTCAACTCCTGAATCTCAACTTGTGAACTTTGGAGAAGGGTGTCAAAAGCAGATTTGTCTTTTGGGTTCACTCCCAGCTTCACAATTAGTTACTTGAAGTTCTCATTATGCATATGTAGAGATCTATAATTGGCTCTCTCTTGCTTCAGCTTTGTTGTAGCCTTCTCCAACAGCTTCTTAGCTTTACTTATGGTCATGGCATTCTTGTTTAACTCACTGTACAGAATTTCTCCCACCTTCCTATGGAAGTTGATCTTGTCTGGAAAAGGGACATTTGGCAGGTCCATAGACACATCCAAAGCCTTGAACTATGAACCTAATGGTAGTGACTGTGCCAAGGGGTGGTGTGTTGATAATTTCATTTGGTTCCTCTCCAAGGTCCATAACAGCCAGGAGTCTGGTCTAATATGAGACCGAATGTGATTCCATTTGTTGCTACATCTCTTCCCTAATCTTCTTATTTCTTTCTTCAATTTCTTTCCCTGCAGGCCAAATGGGCTATGTCATAGTTGCACTCCCTATAAAAAATAGAATGGCTACCTCTAAGGATGATGAGGCAGTAACTTGCACTGGATCTTCTAAAGTCACCTGGAAGCCTGGTCGGTCTAGTTTTATCTCCACCAAACTAGTTCCAATTTCCTCTTCCTATGCTTCTTGGGCTTTGGCTTTCTTGCTGGTGTGAACGTCCTCCATCTCCACATCCCCAGTTTCTTCCACAGTGCTTTTATGTGCCTTGTCTTTTGTTGATGGAGTCTCAACCTCCATTTATGTGTTAATGGGCCATGAATCAAGGTTAGCCTTCCATTCAAATTTCATTTCTTTTAGTAACTCTTAAACTGCCTGAAATTCTTGTCTAGTGTTAAAAATGAAAGAACCTACATGCTTACCCAATTTGAACAAATACCCCTTTTTAGCAGGGAAAATGGGCTAGGTCCACATTCAAGCTTTGTCTAATCAACTCTAGGGAAAATATCCTCATTGGCATGAACACAGGAAGGCGATAAGGAGGAAGATCACACCCATAAACCCAAATATTTGTATATTCCTCAAACAAATACGAGTCACCCACCCTAGTGTCCTTGCTGAGATGGATGATATCTTTTTGTTGGGGCAGTATCCTTGGGGGGGAGACATTATGAATGATTTTGTAAGAAATGGCCATGTAAGAGGATATAAATTGGGAGTAGCCCTCATTTTCTTGTTTTCACCTAACAACAACATGTCAATAGAAGATTGACTTCCTCTGCTTGTTTGGGTCCATCATACTAACACCTAGTCACTCAAATTCATCAACATGAGTGTTTAGAAACAAACAAAATATTAGAGAATAGTATTTGAAGAATGAGGTGGTAGAAAAGTGTTGCAACTGGAACTTGATAGACTCATCTAGGAAGGAAGGTATGTCAAAGAGATGATCTGGCTGCATCATCTACCTCAGAAACCCTACATTGCCTTTCGTAGCAATGTTGGCATCATCCTCTCCAAACATATGGGAAATTACAGTAAGGATGGGTTGCATTGCCTCTATGAATATTGACTAGAATAGTTACAGTAACGGGAAAGGCTTGGCGACCAGGGGATCTAATCATTTGCAAGAAGGTTTTTTGTTCCCCATCTAAGAGGGCAGCATAGTTGTAGAAAAAATTGGTCTCAGTGAATTTTTCTCGTGTAGGAGAAGTTAGGTACACTAGAGCCTTCTGGATCAATTCAAGGGTCACCTCCAAGATTTTGTCTCTGGTAGTTGATATGAAGCAATTCTTCTTCTCGATGTAGGATGCAGCCAGCCACCAAATAAACTCAGGGAAATGAAAACAGAAGGTATAATTTGATAGTACGGGCAGAAGATGATTGGGGAGGTCACAGGTGGACGAGAGAGGGGGGAAATTTACCGTTTACCATCACCACTCACTTGCTGATGGTATCAGAGGGTAGATGGTGTGGTGGGTGGTCCCCACCTCTCTCTGGTGGGTGAAAGAACAGGTGTTGGGATCAAGCTGAGACCTCCAGAATCAGTCTGGGTTGTTAATCAAAAAATCATGCCCCACTAAATTTTCCACTATGAGGGATAGTGCTAGTTTATTCACTGTGCAAGCTACCCCCACCCCCCCCCGGAAGTGTCTCCGAGGCCGGTTGGGTGGAGATGGACGGTGATCCACCATCAAACTTGCTTGATCATTTTCCCAACCATCGTTCCTTTGTTATTTTCTCTTATCAAATTGTTGTGCCTACTTAAGGAAGGAGTATATTGATGTGAACTATGACATTAGAGGCTCCTGGTGTACCACTAGCGCCCAGAAGTTCCCACATGATCAATTGATTTATTTCTGAGCCAGAGATGCTTAATGCATCCATTTTTACACACACAAAAGTAGGGTATAGAATAAAAATACTCTCAGGTTGTGCATTGATTACAGGCAAATGAACAAGGTGATGATTAAGAACAAGTACCCATTGTTGAGGATTGATGTCTTGGTTGATCAGTTGAAGGGAGCAGTGATGTTCTCGAAGATTGATCTGAGATCAAGATACCATCAGGTACGCATCAAACAAGAGGACATCTAGAAAATTTCTTTCAAGACCAAATATGGACATTATGATTTTGTTGTAGTTCCTTTTGGTTTGATTAATGCCCTAGCTACTTTTATGTGCTTGATGAATAGTGTATTGCGTCCTTATCTAGACAAGTTTGTTATTGTATTCATTGATGATATATTGATATATTCTATGAATGAATAAGAGCATAACAAACATTTAGTAACAATGTTGATATTTCTAAGAGAGAATTAGTTGTATGCCAAGCTTAGCAAGTGTAGTTCCTTTCAGACAGAGGTACATTACTTGGGACATGTTGTTTCCAAGGAAGGCGTGGCAGTGGATCCAGAAAAGATAAGGGCTATCATGGAGTGGGCAGCTCTTAAGAATGTGGAGGAAGTATCATTCATGGGGTTAGCATGTTACTATAGAAGGTTCATCAGGAACCTCTCCCGCATTTCATATCCTATTACATCATTACAAAGAAGAGGTAAGAAATTTGAATGGACAAACTCAGAATGTTCAACCAATTTTGAGCAGTTGAAGCAGATGTTGACAAATGCTCCAGTTCTTAAGATGGCAGATCCGGATAAATAGTTTGTGGTGTATACAAATGCTTACAAAATAGGACTTGGTGGATTCTTGATGCAGGAGGGAAATGTAGTGCGTTATGAGTCCAGAAAACTGAATGAGCATGAGAAGCACTATGTGACTCGTGATCTTGATCTGGAAACTATTATTCATGCCTTGAATATGTGGAAGCATTATATTCTTGGCAGGAGGTTTGTATTTATGGCGATCACAGTAGGTTGAGATATTTGTTTTACCAACTAAATCTAAATTCCAGGTAAGCTAGGTGGTTGGACACGATCAGTGAATTTATCTTTGAGAGCAGATACATTAAGGATAAGGAGAACAAGGTTGCAGATGCTCTTAGTAGGAGAGTGCAGATGAACCATGTTGCAGCGGTGAGCTCATATGGGACAAATTTACATGATCAGATCTTATAGGCAGGACAACAGGATGAAAGGTACATGGAGCTTAGACATAGGTTACAATAGGGTACAGATGATCATGATGTGGACTATCATCTCACGACAAATGGGTTGGTGAGATTCAGGGACAGGATTTATGTGTCGGATGATAGTGGTCTCAAGAATCTTATCTTGAGGGAGTTTCATGACAATCCATATTCAACTCACCCAGGATATCAGAATATGTTGATAACAGTGAATAAGTTCTACCATTGGCCGAATATGAAGAAGGAAGTGGTACAGTTTGTGGCTAGATATTTGGATTGTCATTGGGTGAAAGCAAAGTGTAAGCATCGAGGTTGATTTCTTCAACTTATTTCAATTCCATAATGGAAATGGGAGGTAATTTCCATGGATTTCATTATAAGTCTTTTGAGGACATCGAGGCAACATGATTCTATCATGGTTATGGTCGATAGGTTGAGCAAGGTAGCTCACTTCATTACATTGAAGACTACTTATTCAGTTAGTGAGGTGGCATAGGTCTTCATCAAGGAGATAATGTGATTGCATGGTGTTCCGAAGAAGATTGTGTTAGATAGGGATGCTAAGTTCACTTCCAAGTTTTGGAAGGAGTTGTTTGCAGGTTTTGGGATAGATTTGGCCTTCAATATAGCTTATCATCTGTAGACAGATGGAAAAACAGAGAGGGTCAACAAGATTCTAGAGAATATGTTAAGGATGTATGTCATGCAACAACAAAGGAGATGGGACGAGTACCTTCCAATGGTCGACTTTTCTTACAACAATGACTATCAAGAGACACTGAGGATGAGTCTGTTTGAGGAACTGTATGGGTGGAGTTGTAATACTCCCATCAACTGAGTGATCCAGTGAACATAGTACTTATTGGACTAGATATGTTGGAAAAAATTGAATAGGAAATGTAGGTTATAAATAAGAATCTAAAGGAAACTCATGATATGCAGAAGACTTATGCACAGTAGCATAGGGAATTTAAGGAGTTTCAGGTTGGGGAGCATGTGTATTTGTGCATCAAGCCAAAGAAGAGCTCCTTGAGGATTGGATCATGTGCCAAGTTTGCACCATGGTATTGCGGTCCTTTCATGATCTTTAAGAGGATTGGACTAATGGCCTATAGACTTTCACTGCCTCCAACAGTGAAAGTCCATGATGTTTTCCGTGTTTCATTGCTTAAAAAATATGAAAAGGATGTTGATCATGTTATTGATTCGTTTGTATTGTAGGTGGAACCAGAAGGATAATTCCAGACGAAACTTCAATGCATATTGCAATGGAAACACCTCATGCTCTAGAACAGAGCAATCTAGAAAGTTAAAGTGTAATGGAAGCACTTTGGGCTCGACGAAGCTACATGGGAGATGGTTGATCAGATGCACACTATGTATCCTTCATTGTTTATCGGTGGAGGAAAATGAATTTTTAGTATTTGTACATATTTATGTATGGTTTTTATTGTAAATACGGCAATGTGTTGTGTTATAAAGCTCCAATAAGCGGTATGGTTGTAACGTTATCATGTTTGTCATGATGGTTTTGCTTTTTAGTAGGTTGTTCATTGTAAATACTGCAACAGGTTGGGTTATAAAGCTCCATAGGAAGTATGCTTTTGTTTTTCAGTAGTTTTGATGGTTGTAGGTGTCATAGAACACCAAGGACAGTGTTCCCCTAAGGGGGTGGGGAGTTCTATAACATACCCTTGTTAAAAGTTCATGTAATAAAGTTAATAAACGAAAAATAAGACCAAGGTCATGGGACACTTATTCCAAGCTGAACGTTGGGTGAAGTATCCTAGTGGGCATCACTTGTTGTGTATTATGGCTAAGGAGAAATTGGAAAAGGCAATGGAAAAGGCATTGAAAAGTCAAGAAGGCATTATTAGAATTTATTTTATGAAAATAAAGGAAAATAGTAGAAAAGGGAGGTGAAAGGTTACAGGTTGCATGTGAGGAGGAAATTGAATGAAAATTAAGGAAAATGAAGAAATTAGAGGCATCAATAATAAAAAAGACATCAGAGCATCAGTTTGGGGCCTTTTGTCAGTTGAGTTTTGGAATTAGTCTCAAAGAGGAGAAGAGCGCCAAGAGGAGAACGAAAGAAAGCAAGCAAAGGAAGGACAAGGAAGGTTGGATCAAGTAACTTCAACAGGAATAATTGTAGGTAATAGGTTGCATGTATGATTTCCTAGCTAGTTTTGGCATGCATGGTATATGCATGTGTGTATTTGGTTCATTTTCTATCATTGGCATGGGTTTTTTCGGGTTTCGAAAGTGGTTTTAGCCTTGCCTTTCCATTTCCATATATCCATGGCATGATGCGATTCTTTCTCAATTGAGATTTGGATTTCCGGAAGTTTTTGGATCCACGTGAGGTGGTCTCAAGAAAATACCAAGGGTTGGGGGTGGAGATGGTTTTTCTCCGTGAAGCCCTCAAAAGATGGTTAGAGACAGGAAAATTCCTCAAGGGATGGTGAAGGAATTATGAGGCATCCAAGCTCGGTTTGGTTTTTTGATCTTTGTACTAGTTTAGGTGAGATCACGGTATGGTGAGGGTGGAGGTGGTTTAACCTCTAGATTCCCTTGGTTATTTATGGATTGGTTAATCCCATGAGATCCCACATTCATGCTTGGAATATGGCATGTAGGTGAATCGCTGAAAGAAATATTTGGTTCAACCAATCTATGGTCGGGTGGTATGTGGAAGTCCCTGACTTGGTTGGATTTTAAATATGGCTAATAAGAGCTAAGTTTCTCTTGTCTTTGATGAGTAATTATACTTTTTATTATGTGGCTTTAATGGTTGTTCTATCATTGCTCTCTACCTAGTTATATGTTGGTTATAAGCATGTTTATATGACATATTGAAATATGGCTATTATTACTTTTTAATTAATGAATGTTTGGTTAATGAATGCATGACCTAATTGGTGTTATGATAGCTATTGTGAGGAGTTGGTACTTCTTGTTAAACCTCGGATAAGTTTCAAATCCCTATGTTCAGATATTCATTCATGACTTATAGGTTGCATGTTTACCAAATGTTTGATGGAATTCTCGTCCTGGTTGGGAGGGGTCAGGTCAAGTTCTTGTTCAAATTTTTGGATTATAAGCTTTTTTTCTATGTTATTTATCATTTCTGGAAGTTTCATTGAGTTATGTGTAGAGGCCTGAGTCCTAGCCCTGAAAAAGTGGCCCAAAATTTGGGTTCGATGGCATAGAACTGACTAGAAAATTTCATAGTCAGTGGGAAGCAGGCCTATGGGAGTGACTGGAGGCGTACAGTCACCTAGAGGTCATTTCAAGGGAGTGACTGAGGCTCTAGGTCAGTGAAAAAGAGAGTTATCTTAGAGGTGGGACACCTAGAGGGGTTTGGTAGCTCCTAGTGGCCCTGTAACACTTGAGGGAAGTCAGTAAGGTCTTAACTTGTCGACTTCACTTCCTTAAGGTCATATAGGAGGTTAAGTCTTATCATAGTGACCCTCAACTCATGTTTACCCCAGGTAAACCGATGAAAGTGGGTAAATTTGGGATGAGGAAGTTACATGTGGCATATTGTGATTAATCGATTTGTTCCAAGAGAATTCAGGGTTTCCCATGGAGACAGAGACATTGGATCAAGTAGAATTGGAGACTTGGAGATGGGTTTTCATATTGGTACTTTAGTTGGTGACATGATGTTTCACGTTTTCTGGTTGGATTGTTGTTGAGGACGTCAACTATTTTGAGAGGGGGAGGATGTAAGGCCCTTATAGATGTAGCGCGGTTGTGTGACATTTTCATAACATGTGCATGGACACATCACATGGTTTTTCCTTATATTTTGGTGTGTGTGCATGTTGAGACATTTGATTGAATACATGTACGAAATTTAGAGTTGGTCGCTCGAATGCATGTTGTATCACGCCGCCTTATGTAGTTAGCATATGATTGAGAGAGAGCGGAATGGGTGCACCCACATATGAGTCATGTTAGCTTATGCGTGTATGGTTGTCGAGTAATGCAGTTATGAGTCAACTTGAACGACTAGAATATTTTGGCCCAAAACTTATGTTATGATTGGGTTATGTGTCGACTCAAACATTGGGTATGGGTCCGAAGGTGAATGACGTGGAGATCCCAAAGGGTGTTTTTACCCAATCGATGCAATGGTTGGCATGGATGTTCATCCATCTCATATAAATAACCAAGTAAAACTTTGATGGAAGGCATAACAACTCAAACCAAACGGGGGAGATGATTTTGCATTGAGGATAAACTTCGCATAAGATGGGATGAAAACCACACGAATTTTGGACGGATTGCATGTGGAATAGACAGTAGGTGGTACAAATCATAGGTTGAACAAATAAATGGTTGGTTATGTGGTGTCATAGCCCCTTGGTGGACGCATGAGTCTAAGTTCTTTGAGTCACTGAGATGTGTGGCACTGGCAAGGTTCATCACAATGGAAAAACCAACTTACGACTACTTTACTTCTAGACTATCCCTAACAACCAATATAATTTTAACATACAAGAATGAATTTGTTAGCAAAATTAACATTCATTCATTTACACAATAATATCGCCACTTCCATTAAATATTATGTCCAACATAGACATGAACAACAACATAAAACAACCATGCAAGATGTGAACCAACAATTATAATAGTTGTATAACAACAATATAGATGGAATGTGCGAAATTTCCCTCCTTCTTTATTAATATAATAGAAATTTAGTTTACAGCAGCCAGGTTAAACTCCCAAACGAGTTCCTAGCTATAGCACAATAATTCTGAAAATAGGGCGGCCCTTGACTTTTCCCTTCCTTCACAAACCAAGAAAAACCAATAGAAATATACTTTCATGACTTCTTCTTGACTTCGCTCGCTCAAGGCGCATTCATTCTCCTTCGTCGACTCTTCTCTTCAACTTATGACCCTTATCTTCACTTGGATTATTGTGTTTCAGGTGTGTCTTCCATTGATTGGCACCACTTCTATTTATATGTGCCTACACTTGCATGATTGTCATGTCTCTGTTAGAGTCGGTCTAGTAGCCCTCCACCAGAGATCAAAGCTCTTTGCATTTCATGATTAGGTGTCCCATCAGTGTGATCATGTTGCATTCCGTTAGGCATGCCATAACTATGGTGGAGGAGTTTGTGGCTTTTATTCCCCTCCTGTTTGGCACTGCTGGTTCAGGTTTGTTTAAGTAAATAAAATCTTCAAAGGGTCATTCATCTTGTTTTAAATTTCGAGGTCTTAGGTCTAGGGTTGAGTCAATTTTTGTCTTGAGAGGTCATAAAGGACCAGCAGGCCAGAGGGATGTCCTTCATAAAACATCATTTCAATAATTCTCATTATTGTACAGCTAAATTTTCACCTTGTTTTCAAAACTCTGTTTTTGAAAAACAAAGGTCATTATCTCGTTTTTGTAAAAAATTGTCAAAATTTCAAATTCTCCAAATGTTGAAGCGCAGCCTTGGTATCCTTTGCCAAAGCATCTCAGAAGCCATCCCTGCAAAAATTTTCAGAAGAAATCATCATTTCAACCAATTTTTTTCAAAAAAAGGAAACCAAAAGTCAGAGCCAATTAATTCAAAAAGTGTCAACACTCAAACATTATAAAGTGGGTTTTGGGAAAATAAAAATCAAAAAGGAGCCTATAAAAGCACATCACTCTTCATTAGCAACTCATTTGCCTCTCACAAGCTAAGTGAATCCTTGCAAAGGCGATTTCAAGAGTCATTGAGCAAATTGGGCAGTTTCAGGGGCGCGCTACGCATCAGCTGAGGCGTGCTACGCACCCAGGGCGCGCTACGCATCAGCGCGACTTTTCCAGTGCATTTTTACTCAGGCGCTATGCACCAGAGGGGCGCTACGCGTTGGGCAAGGTGCGCTATGCGTTGGGTTTTTCGCCCAATAAACTGCCAGCAAGCTACCAAATCCGCTTTTCTCTCAAGCAAATTTCAGGTAGGCCTCTCCTCCATGGCTAGTTTTGATTTTGCAAGATGAATGAGAAATTAATATGTTAAAAATGCCATGAAAATGAGAAATTAAAACCCTACATTGCTGTGGAAAATTTAAAGACTTAGTTGTGCTAGGGTTTCACAGTATTTTGCTATCCAAGGTTGCCCATTTTTGATCCCTCCTTTCCCTCATCTTCACCAACATTCTCCTTCAAATTTTCCCATAAAATTTTATAATCTTCCTCTCTAAAATCCCTAAAACCTACTAAATTCCCAAACCCTACTTCACCTTAAAATCCCACAATATTATGATTTCCCATGTTGCCTTCCCTAAATTCCTTATTTATGTTTATTGTCCCTAATTCCCTCATGTTCCCCTTTCCCTAACAATCCCCTTGTATTTACGTCCCCTTGGTGACAGCATTTGAAAAAGTCAAACAGCAGTTAATTGGGTGCAAAGTCAGCAATACATTTCAGCCATCTTGCCTTCAAAACCATGTCAGAAACCGAATCAGATTATGAGCAGAGTTATGACAGTGATTCGATACCGGAGATAGAAGTGCCAAGGAGGCATCATAAGGGTGGTAAAGGTGGTCGGCATGTCAGGGAGGAGCCCACTTCTTTGGCTCAGTTGCAAGCTTGTCCACTTGCAATGACATGTTTTCAGTATCAATCATGCTTTGGATATTGTGAGCGGATCTCGCAAATTCAACATCACAGAGAACTAGTCCGCTTGTTTGTCCTACATTTGCACAATGGTCAGGTGAACCTTGCAGGAGTGGACTTCACCCTATCACCCGAAATTGTTTCTCAAGCCACCGGGATACCAAATGTTGGGGAGGAGTGGAACAAGCGCCAGCAACTAGACAGATTTCATTATGAACCATATATCAAACCCGGGTGTATGAGACACCTAACTGCTGTTTTTCCCTTCAGATTCCTAAGGGATGAGTATGCACCCTTGATGAGGCTCATTATGCGCTATTTCACTTGTGAGGGCAGATTTTCACGTTTATATTCGTACCATATCCGTTTGTTGATGCATTTCACCCGTGTACGAATGATGAACATTCCATTTTTCATGTGCCGAAATATAGAGAGGATGGTGCCCTTAGTGCAAAGGAAGAACCCCGCACAGCAACACAAGAGTATATATCATTATGCACTGATCGAGATCATAGTGATGCATCAATTGGCACAGCAGGGTATTGCTTGGGAGGATTTCATCTCTCGCGACTTCTTCACGGTGCCACAGCCACCCCCTGAGATTTTCCATGATGAGGGAGGGCCTTCACATCAGTTTCACATTCTAGAGCCCGAGCATGTCAGCACTCCAGCATGTGTTACATATCAAAGAGGCCACAGGGCCTTATTTGCATCTACACGGCGAGTATTATCTCCACACCAGGTGGAAGGGGTCTTGCCTTCTTCATCAGCACAGCGAGTGTTATCTCCACATCAGGTGGAAGGGGCCTCGCTTTCGACAGCAGCACAGGTACAGGAGAGAGGCAAGTAGCCCATGATTGATGAGGGACCATCAGGTGATCCGGACATAGACATTATTGACATTGACATCAGTTCTCCTAGCTCGGAGCTAAAGGAGATCATTCAGCAACAGAAGGCTGAAAATCTCTTGTTGCAACAGAAATTGGAAATGGCCAATTGGACAATCAACTACTTGGAGCAGCGTAACAAGCAGCTAGAAGATGAACATACTCTTGATGAGTTGTGGCGAATCCGAGAAGACCGAAACTTGGCCCGCAAGAGACCCGGTGATTTGACACCTATTGAGCAAGGGTCTATGCTCATCCGGGTGAACACTCATTTAGAGAAGTTGCTAGCCAAGGCAAACAGGGACAAAGATATGCTCCGCCACATGAAGAATCATTATTGGGCCCGGATGCATGTGTGCAAAGCAAAAATGAAGGTACTCAAAGGACGATTGGCCAAGGCACTAAAACGGAGGAAAAGGGCCGGTCCACTCCAAATTTTGGCCGAAGCCTCCTTGAAGGAGCATGGTACTTGATGATACACCCCCAGCTCAAATCTCAAAAAAATTGGAGAAGTTTTGGTCAATTTTGAAATTTTTGTATTAAAAACAAGTTTTTGCCCTCAACGCGTAGCGCGCCGCGCGCTACCCTGAAGATGGGGAGGCCCAATTCAAGAAAGGTTTGCATTTTTGGATTTGTCATGATAAAATACACCTGCTCAGCCACTTCCAAGACATTTCATCAAGTTTTGGGCCCCCAAAAGGTCAACAAACATGCAAAAAATGACCTTCTGCCCCTTTTTGGACACACAGGAAGCAGTCTTGGGAGAATTCATTTTTGGAGGGGCAAATGGGCACCAAATTGAGAATTCCACTTGGTTTGGAAAGTAGACATCCAGAACTTTCCAACAAGCCCACTTGAGCCTCATTTCGATGCCAGGAAGTGCCCCAAAAGTGGGCTCAAAGGAGTGCTACGCGTAGAGAAATGGCGTGCTACGCATCAGGGAAATTTGCCAGATTTTCATCTACAACTCAGGACAACGCAGCTTTTGACTAGTTTTGACTTTTCATGGGATATTTCACCCTATTTGATGTAACTAATGTATTTTCATGATGACATGACACATTTTTACCTATTCTAGAAGATTCATTCATAAAATAGCAAAAAATTAATGAATGAATTGGTTTCCTAACTTATAGAGGCAAGTTGTTTTGACTGCCTAGATTGTAGTGCTCAGTTTAGAATTGGTTGAAACAGCTCCTAGGATGATGAGCTTGACCCCTAGAGGCAAGGAAATGTGTTAGCTTGCCTATATTATGTACTTTCTTAGTCATTTTCATGGTTGGACTCTTCGGGGATAAGCTTAGACTGTATTACACATTGTATCTCAGCAATTTTGGCAAAGGAAAGACCAGGGTTTTGCAGCACTATTTGGGATTCTTGTGGTTGTTTGTGTTGATGGTGTGTTTCTCTCATGTACTTGTAAGTTTTTTATGTGTATCATTTTCCTACTATTCTCTTCTGCAAATTAAACAAATGAAGTGTTAAGGTAGAATTCATAATCTTGTATGCTCTGCCTTTAAGTTTGTTTAATATCTATGTTTTCATCTGTTTAAGGAGAACTCCTGAAATTTTCTCGCTCTCCTTAGCTCCTCACCAGTCATTTCTATCCATTCAATTCCTTTAAAGACATCAGGACGATTTCCTACCTTGCCCCAAAAAGACCTCTGCAAAAACTGTGTCACATCCCCGCACCCAAAATTGCCTTTCCCTGTTTTCCAACAAAACCCTAAAAATCTTAAATCAAACTTTCCCTATCAGTTTACTAGCCTAAAATCAGTGTTCTTTATTGGTCATCTCAGCCGTTTGAAAACCTTTTGCCGAGATAGACCCGGAGAGAGCCCTCTCCTGTCCTCGTAGGGCTAGCTACGAGGCTAAGTGGTTTGATGTTGCCTTGGATTTTGCCTTCCTCAGCCTGAGGCAAATTCGAGCGCTAACAGTCTCTACATAGGTCGACCTCACTTCATGGTCAGGTCAACCTTTTTGCAAGATTATTTTCCATCATGTGTTATGCATGATACACCTCTATCACATGTTGGTTTCCCACATTGCATGTCACATAGTTGGTCGAGCGCCCTCACCTGGGAAGCACCCCCATCTCAGCTCACCTCCACACAACGCTCCCTCGGTTGGGTGTGCACACCCATCGTTCTACACAACTTTGGCATGCACGCCCTCTAATCAGATCAAGGGCATTCTTGGTTACCTATTTGATCGCTTGAAACACCATGGATCATTGGGCATGCTTGAGGTAACTTGGGGGCCTGACATCCTGTCCCACATTGAGTTATTATCGTCCTCAGCAATCCATACTCAGTGGATACCTTTGCCTCAAATTGCTTGATTTTCCTCTTCCATCAATACAACGACTCTTCGATCTTCCATCAATATTCCTCTAACTCATCATTCCAATGCACAAAGTACTCTCTCTTCAAGCCACTCTTTAATCTAGTAGTATTGAACCTACAATCTCCTCCAAAGATCTATCTTGTCAGTCTACAATCAAATTTTGTCCACAGAGTGGTGCTTCTTTCTTGGGATCACTCATGTCTAACTGAAACTTCCTCAACTAACTAATGTGGAACACATGACGCTTGGCATACATGTAGTGGGGTAAATCAACCTCATAAGCAACCTTCTTTATTTTCTTCTTCACCCAATATGGACCCTCAAACTTCTTGCTCAGAGACTTTGATGTCCCCTTTGGCAGTGGAAACTACCCCTTTGTCATATTCACAAAGACCATATCCCCAAATTCAAAGTATGCATCTCATCTATCATTATCTACCCACTTCTTCATTTTGTCTAGGGAATCCACTAAGTGCACCTGAGCTAGCTCTAAGGTCTCCTCCCACGCTGCCAAAAACTTCATCACATGAGGACTTCTCCCATGCTTCCTCGACAACACCGTGAGCGGAGTATAGGAATCTGCTAATTGATTAACTTGAATGGACTCTATATCATCGGAGAAATCTTCTATATGTTATAGCTAAATTGTACTCTATCCAGTATCTCAGGCCAATTCTTCTCATTAACTCTCACAAAATGTCTGAAGTAGTCCTCTAACAACGAGTTGATGTGCTCGGTTTGCCCATCTGTCTATGGATGGTAACTCAAACGATGCAGCAACTTTGTCCCTACAAACTTGAATAACGTGGTCCAAAGCTTCCCAATGAACCTCATATCCATGTCCAACACGATTCTCAATGATAATCCCCAATGCTTCACAACATTCTTGATCAGGTGCTCATGTCCTAAGTGTCGTAAAATGCTCAAAATTTAAAGTACTTAGAACTAGTTCAAAGTTGAATGACTGGAAAGTGCTCGTCTTCTCGATTCCGGCGCCGCAAACGGTTCGAAAAACGGTCGCCGTATGAGGAAGTTATGGCAAAAAGAAGAATTTGTCCATAACATTAGAAATTTTAATTTTTCAAAAAAAAAATTAAAAAAGGAATATTCCGCCGGGCACAAAATCTGAGGCAACCACCAAACATTAAATGTAACTGCAGTTAAGTTGGCGGAATTTTGGCAGGAGCGCCAAATTTGGCGGACCCGCCATAATTGGCAGAGCTAACTGGAGTTAACTAAAGTTAGCTGGAGTTTTTCTAGGGGCAAACTGGAGAAACTTTAAATGGCCATAACTTTGGCTAGGAAAGTCGGTTTTGGACGATTTTTTTATTTTTTATTTTGGGTATTTTCGACCTTCTGAAGCCATTGGTGCAGGTCTTACAGCCATCTGAGGTCATTTGCAAAGGTTTTGGAGCCGTGAAAGTTCTAGGAGCCACAAGGGCCCAGTTTTGTGAAGACTGTATAGGGTTGCAGGTATCCATTGGAGGTGATCCAATAGTCAATCCTGAAGGATTCAAGTGTTCTGAATCCATTTTTACCATCTATTTCTCCTGTAGATGCTTCTATTCAGCTGTATTTTCAATTTGAGCATTTAATAAAAACAAGGACAAGCCCGGTTAGGAGCTTTGGACCCAGCAGACGTAGCCCTGGAGGGGGTGAACTGCTTTATCAACTTCTTTTGCATTTGTGGTTGATTTATTTTGCAGAACAAATTCATTTTAATTTGTTAAATAGTAAAAGGAAATAACTCTGCTATGCTTAAATGGGTCATGAACAACTGAAAATTTCATGTGTTTTCTTTATGCAAGACATGGAAATCTTTTAAACATGTTTAATTCTGAATTGAATACCTTGCAAACAAATTTCAAGTAGTTTCAAATTCAGATCAAGTTGGTATCAGAGCTCAGGGTTTTGTGCAAAGATCTTCTAACTATCTTGCAAAGTATTGATGCTTACCAGGTTGAAACTTAAAAGAGGGGAAGGACAGTTGACTAGAGAACGAGAGAATCCTCAGTCAAGGAAGGCCAGAGAGCCATCACCTCCACCTTAAATTTCACCCTCAAGAGTCTCAGCAGAAGCTTCAAGGATGTCTGAACATGAAGGAGAAATTCCTACAGAGACAGATCCAAGAGAAGAAGAAAGAGTCTTCAGCAAGGCTTTCTTGGACCTCACTGAAATGGTGAGGATATTGTACCAAGAAAGAAATGAGAAATTCGCTGGAGAAGGGTCCAAACATCCACATGAAAGAGAGGGCTCTTCAGGAGGTAAGAAGGATGATGATCATTCCAAGAAAGGACATGGAGGAAATGGTGATCCACCACCCCCATCTTCACCTTCTTCCTCTTCATCCTCGTCTTCTTCTGTTCATAAGCATAGATCCTCTCGAAAAAGTCTTTTTTTGAAGCTTGATGTAAAATTCGAATTACCTATGTTTAATGGTGAAGTGAATGCAGAAAAGCTTGACAACTGGATTAGGCAGTTAGAAGTTTACTTGAGGATCCAGAATATGCATGATGATGCCACAAAGATTTAGTTGGCTTCTTTGAGAATGGATGGAGCAGCATTGGTCTGGTGGGAGGCCAAGACTAAAGAGGAGATCAATAAATTTGGTAAGGTTACCTTAACATGGCCTGAATTTCTGTTAGCCATTAAAAAATAGTTTAATCCTCTTGCTCACATGCAGAAGGCCATTATGAATTGGCAAAATTTCCGACAACTTAAGGGTCAGAGTGTCCAAGACTACACCCAAGAATTCAGGAGAAGAGCTCTCTTGTTAGGGTAGATTTACAGACCCAAGAAACCTTGCTGAAATACATTGGTGGCTTGCATAGCTACCTTAGACACACCATCTTGATGTTTAACCCTACTAGCCTGGATGAGGTTTGTGTCCAAGCTACCCATTTAGAGGCAAGGGGGAAAAACACATTTGAAGAGGGTAGAAACAAGCCCCCCAAGGGGAAAAACAAAGAGAAAACCTCCAAGGGAAAGAGCAAAAAGAATGCATCTGTCAAACAGGAGAGTGAGAAAGTGATCTGTAAACATTGTTCTAAACCAGGCCATGAGGAGAAAAACTGTTGGAAATTATATCCTGAAAAAAGACCTCAATTTAACAAATCCAAAGGGAAACAAAAAACTGCTGCTACACCACAAGATTTAGGGGAAGATTCAGGTGATGAAACCAAAATTACAGCCATGGGTTTTAAAAACTTGAAGGGAAAAGAATTTGAAACTCAAGCCAGCACTAGCACCTCAAACTGCCATGTACAAGCTCCTAATGAGGAAGAAATAATTGAACTGTTTCATGTGAGGGTGATTTCAAAACATACTAAAATTGACACACTTTTTGATAGTGGGTCACAAGCAAACCTTATATCAGAGGACTTGGTCAAGCAGCTTAAAATTTTCGAATCTTTGAAAGAGAAGATTAGTTCAACTCCAGTCCTTGCATTACCGGATTTGAGACAGCCATTTGAGATACAAACTGATGCTAGTGATTATGCTATGGGTGCAGTTCTTCTACAGCATGGTAAGCCTATTGCTTTTCATTCTGAAACCTTTAATGGTGCTGTTGTAAATTATCCTACATATGATAAGGAGTTGTATGCATTGGTACAAAGCGTCAAAAAGTGGAAACACTACTTGATGGGCAAAGAAACTGTTATACATACCGACCATCAGCCCTTACAGTACTTGCAATCACAAAGCAAGTTACAACAGTCATGACACTTCAAATGGATGGGATTCTTGCAACGGTTCCATTTGGTAATAAGGTATAAGAAAGGTACTTTGAATAAGGTTGCTGATATGTTTTCAAGGCCTATTATTGGTGTTGTTACTTTACTTAAGAATGATTCCATTGTACATGATAGTTACATAGAACAATATGCATCTGATGATGACTTTAAAGATGTGTATGCTAACTTGAGTAAAGGAAATCATGTAGAGGAAAATGACTATCACATGCATAACAATTTGTTGTTTCATTTGGGAAAGTTGTGTATACCACAGGGGGAAAGGATAAATGTCATAAGAGAAGCTCATTCTTCTCTTATTGCTGGCCATTTTGGTGTGAGCAAAACAGTTGCACATCTACAGAGGTATTGCTATTGGCCTCGCATGGTAGATTCTGTTTCAAGGTTCATAAGAGGTTGTTCATTATGTGCTACAAGCAAGCCTAGCAACAGGAAGCTTGGATTGTATACTCCTTTGCCAGTACCTTCTAGACCATGGGAGAGCATCTCTATGGATTTTGTAGGAGGTTTGCCAAAATCTCGAAAGCAGCATGATTATTTATATGTAGTAGTTGATCGTTTCAGCAAAATGTGTATACTTATGCCTTGTAAGAAAACTATAACTACTGAACAAACTGCTGAATTATTTTTTCATCATGTATGGATTCACTTTGGTTTGCCTACTTCCATTATTAGTGACAGGGATTCCAGATTTGTGGGGAATTTTTGGTCCAACCTATGGGAGATGATGGACACAAAGTTGAAGAAAAGTACTGCTTTCCATCCGCAAACAGATGGACAAACCGAAGTTGTGAACAGAACCATTGTGCACCTCTTGAGAGGTTATTGCAGCAAGCATCCCAAGCTTTGGGATGAACATTTTCACTACATACAACATGCTTACAATCGTGCCAAGCACTCTTCCACAAACACCTCACCGTTTGAAGCTTGTTTTGGTTACTTGCCAAAATCACCTCTTGATTTCATTCTTGAGAAAGATGTCGCCATTGAGGGACATAGTGACATTGACAAAGCTCGTTCATTCATTGAAAGAATTCAGCAAATACATCAGCAAATTCAAGAATAGCTTGAGAAGAGTCAAGGCAAGTACAAGAAAAGACATGACAAGCATAGAGTCGATCACAAGTTTCAAGAAGGAGATGAGGTATGGTTGTACATTAGTAAGGAAAGGATGCAAGGAGAAGGTAAAAAGCTAAAGCCTATTCATTATGGTCCATTCAAAATCCTCAAGAAGGTTGGAAATAATGCTTTTCAATTAGATTTTCCTTCCTACATGCAAATGTATTCTGTTGTCAATGTGGAGAAATTACGTTTGTATGAACCTCCTTTGATTGCTAATCATGAAAATTTTGTTCAGCTGCCATCTATAGAAGATTTCTCGCCAGAATTCTTAGATGAGCTGAAAGAAGATACAATCCTTGACAGAAGGACACGCACTTCAAGGAGGGGCAGTGTAGATTATGTTCAGGTTGGTTTCAAAGGCAGCAAACCGAACAAGGAAAAGTGGATGGAGGTGGACAGAGTGAGGGAGCTGTACCCTCACCTCTTTAACAGGTAGTTGAAGGCTTTTGGGGTCCAAAAGCTTCCCAATGGGGAGGCGTGATCAGGTGCTCATGTCCTAAGTGTCGTAAAATGCTCAAAATTTAAAGTGCTTAGAACTGGTTCAAAGTTGAATGACTGGAAAGTTCTCGTCTTCCCGATTCTTGCGCCGCAAACGGTTCGAAAAATGGCCGCCGTATGAGGAAGTTATGGCAAAAAGAAGAATTTGTCCATAACATTAGAAATTTTAATTTTTCAAAAAAAAAAATTAAAAAAGGAATATTCCGCCGGGCACGAAATCCGAGGCAACCACCAAACATTAAATGTAACTGCAGTTAAGTTGGCGGAATTTTGGCAGGAGCTCCAAATTTGGCGGACCCACCATAATTGGCAGAGCTAACTGGAGTTAACTAAAGTTAGCTGGAGTTTTTCTAGGGGCAAACTAGAGAAACTTTAAATGGCCATAACTTTGGCTAGGAAAGTCGGTTTTGGACGAATTTTTTTTTTTTTATTTTGGATATTTTCGACCTTCTGAAGCCATTGGTGCAGGTCTTACAGCCATCTGAGGTCATTTGCAAAGGTTTTGGGAGCCGTGAAAGTTCTAGGAGCCACCAGGGCCCAGTTTTGTGAAGACTGTATAGGGTTGCAGGTATCCATTGGAGGTGATCCAATAGTCAATCCTAAAGGATTCAAGTGTTCTGAATCCATTTTTACCATTTATTTCTCCTGTAGATGCTTCTATTCAGCTGTATTTTCAATTTGAGCATTTAATAAAAACAAGGACAAGCCCGGTTGGGAGCTTTGGACCCAGCAGACGTAGCCCTGGAGGGGGTGAACTACTTTATCAACTTCTTTTGCATTTGTGGTTGATTTATTTTGCAGAAAAAATTTGTTTTAATGTGTTAAATAGTAAAAGGAAATAACTCTGCTATGCTTAAATGGGTCATGAACAGCTGAAAATTTCATGTGTTTTCTTTCTGCAAGACATGGAAATCTTTTAAACATGTTTAATTCTGAATTGAATACCTTGCAAACAAATTTCAAGTAGTTTCAAATTCAGATCAATTCTTGAAGAATAGTTTAGTTTTCTTCTCAGCTCCACAAGGTATATTCGTTGGTACGAAGACTACATACTTGGAAAAATGATCTACAATAACCAAGATCCTATTATACCCATACACTTGCAGTAGTTGTGTAATGAAGTTCATCAGGACACTCATCCACAACCTCTCTGAAATCGGTAAAGGTTGCAATAAAGCTCCCCGTCATATGGTGCTTGATTTGTCCTGCTAATAGATGATGAAACTATGTACATACACCTCTACATCCTCTCTCATCCATTCTGATTTCCTAGAAGTAACTTCTCTCCAACAATGCCAAAGTACGACATTCCCTTGGGTAGCCAGCCCAAGGTGAATCGTGGCATGCCTTTAAGAGATTTCTCCTAAGTCCTGACAATCTTGAAACGTAGAGATGATCACCATAAAATAAGATTCCATCTCAAACAAAAATCTTCCTCATCTTCCCTTCCTTCACCTACTTCATAATTCTCTTTTCCTAAGTATTGGTCTTCAACCTTGCATGAAGCCTACTCTACAACTCCTCATTCATTTGAACCTCACTTTCTCCTAGTATGTCATGGTCCTATTCTTCCTCAATTGCAACAAACTACACCTTGTTGTTGAGGGCATCTACGACGACATTGAGTCTGCCCTACCTATACTCAATTGTCATGTCAAACTCCGTTAAGAAATATTACCAGCATGCCTGCTTTGCGGATAGCCTCAGGTAAGATGAAAATTAAATTGTTGTAATGTTTTCAATCTTGACAACAAATAGTTTTCCAATCAATTAATTTATCCATACTTGAAGGAAATGGATGATCGTGGTCATCTCCTTCTCATGAACCGGGTATACATGTTCCTTGTCCTGCAACTTCCGACTATCATAAGCCATTACATGTCCATCCTACATGACAAAAACTTTAATCGCAAAGTTTGAGGCATCCATGTGCACTTTGAATGGTCACTTAGACTCAGGTAGCTTTAGTATCAGTGCAGTCACTGTCCCGTGGTTCAATTCTTCAACTGATTCGTGACATCTCTTTATCCATATCCATGGTTTGTATTTCTTCAACAAGTTATTCAGCGATGAAACAAATCTAAAATAGCCCTCGAAAAATCTTCGTTGATAGTTCTCCATCCATAAGAAGACCCTCACCTCATGTACATTCATGGGCTCCTTCCAATCTTCAATAACACGAACCTTCTCTAGTTCCATATGTATGCACCCTTGGCCAATACAATGTCTAAGGAACGGAATATCAGTCTAGGTGAACATGGACTTTGACTTCTTCAAGTACAATTGGTTCTTCCCCAACACCTCAAATACCAATGTCAAGTGCCTCTTATGCTCCTCCAAGTTGTCACTATACACCACTATGTCTCGTCACTATTGTTGTATTCTTCTTGTCACCCTTTGCGATCCACACCTAATAATATCCCTACCTCAAATCTAGCTTCAAAAACACTTTGGCATTTGCCAACATGTCGAAGCAATCCACTGCAAGTGGAAGTGGATATTTGTTCTTAATCCTCTACTTGTTCAAATTTCTATAGTCACAACACATCCGCAGCGCATTCATGTCCTTCTTCAGAAAGAGCACTGGGGCACCATAGGGGGACTGTGAAGGTCGTATAAAGCCTGCCTCAACCAATTCCTTTAGTTGTCACTTCAACTCCTCCAACTCAGGTCCAAAAATTCTATAGGAGCTCATACTGACAACTTTTTCCCCAGTCCTAGCTCAATAGGATGGTCAATAGTGCGCCTAGGTGGGAGTACCTATGGCAACTCATCCAACATCAAATTTTCATACACATCCAAAACATCATAAATCTGTAGAAAATCTGTGATAGGTTAACTTGATAATGCAATATAAATCAAAGCAGAATACTATAACCTACTTCTACTATCAATTTGTGGAAGCTTAAAGATCGAGCTGAACAATATAACCAGAAGAAGAAGAATCAATGGCACAATACACATGAAAATACTTTGGGAAAAGTCTTAGATAAAAACCCCACACTATTGTATTATCATACATGGTGGAAATACATAGGAATTATACAAAGCCTTAGCTCTCATAGCTAGCCAGCTCTCAGTAAAATCCTCACAGATGCTCATAGGCAATCTTGGCTTCTCTCCAGCCTTCCTCTCTGCCCTCCAAGCTCATATTTCCTTGCGTTGTTCCTTGTGGATGATTAGCCGTCAAAACTGCGCAATCCTCAAGGATGAATCCTTGACTGCATGCATGAGTTTTCTCCATGAGAAAACACATGCAACTGATAGTACACTGTCCTTGAACATTAATCTCAACTGGGTCTTTCTCATAATAGAGATGCATGAGTTTCTGATGAGGGAATCTTCAGTTAACTAGAGTAGCACTAGTTGAGTGCATTAATGCATCAACTGACTGTTAACTCACTATTAGTTCCTCAAACAGTTTGGAACTAATTTAACTGGACTTAACTCAGTAAACTGAGTTAACTAATTACAACTCAAATATAACTCAATCTTATCTCCTTAATTTAAGGGATAACTCTTGCATGACTTCAGAAAGACTTCTAACTTGAATTTCTCCAACTAATTAATTTAAAATTAATTAATTAATTATTTCCAGGTAGCTGTTAAGACTAAATTCGATTTTAATTCACAATTTAATTCAAGGACAAATTAAATTGGAATATTCTTGTTGCCATATTTCAACACTCCCTCTCAACAAGAAAGGTATTATCTGCCACCCCGATCCTGTCTCTATGGAACTCAAATTTACACTTTGACAATGCCTTTGTCAAAATGTTAGCATCTTGCTCCTCTGTCGAAATATACTGCAGCAACATGATCCTCCTCGCTACATAGTCTATGAGATGATGATATCGGATGTCGATGTGCTTTGACCTATCATGAAATAATGGATTCTCAGAGAGTTTGATACAACTCTAATTATCATAATAGATCATAGTTGGATCCATCCCCTGATCAAACAAACCAACTAGGATTTTCCACATCCAGATGGCCTCACAAGCTGCCTGACATGCAACCATGTATTCTGCCTCTGTCGAGTTGAGTGCAACCGACCTTTGTTTCCTATTGTACCAAGAAACTGCCGCTAACCCAAGGTTGAAAATCCTTCCTGATGTGCGCTTCTGATCTGATGGACTCCCTGCCCAATCTGCATCAGTGAAGCCCTGTAGCTTCACTCCCTCTGTCCGTTTGTACCATAATCCATACTGATATGTGCCTCTGAGCTATCTCAATACATGATTTGCCGCCTTCCAAAACATATTGGTAGGCTGAACCATCGCTTGACTCAGCTGGTTCACCGCATAGCAAAAATATGGTCGTGTGTTCATTAAGTACATCAGTGAACCCACAAGCTGCCTATACATAGTGGCCTCTACCACTTCTCTTGAAGTAGCAACCTCCTTCCTCCAGTTACCTGCTAGAGGAGTCTGCATGGGCTTGCACTTCTCCATGTGGAATCTCCTGAGTATCTCATTGGCATACTTGCCCTGAGACACAAACAACACCTCATCCTTCTGCCACACTTCCGTGCCAAGGAAGTAATGCATGAGACCCATGTCTTTCATCTTGAATTCTCTTCCAAGGTCCTCCTTGCAAGACATGATCAATTGATCATCACCAGTCAATATGAGATCATCAACATAAAGTACGATGATCAACAACTTACCTTTCACCACGATGTGGTATAGGTTCGCATCCGCTTCACTCTTTGTGAAGCCCAACCCGGTGAAGTAGTTGTCTATCCTGGTGTACCAAGCATGAGGTGCTTGCTTCAGCCCGTACAATGCTCTCTTGAGTCGGCACACATGCGACTCACGATCGAAGGTCTCAAAACCTTCTGGCTGCTCTATGTACACCTCTTCCTCAATCTGGCCATTGAGGAATGCAGTCTTCACATCCATCTGATGGATCTTCCAACCCATCTGTGCTGATAGTGCCAACATAGATCTGATAGATGAGTACCTTGTGACAGGAGAAAAATTCTCATCGGTCAATCCCCTCGACCTGTGAAAAGCCACAAGCAACAAATCTTACCTTATGCTTCTCCAAACTACCATCAAAAGCTTGCTTTACCTTGTAAAGCCAACGGGAACTCACAACCGACTTGTTCTCTGGTCTCGGAACCACGTCCCAAACACTATTATGAACTATGGAGTCATACTCCTCCACCATAGCATCAACCCAAATCGACTGCTACACCAATTCCTCAAAGGAAGATGGCTCAGTCTCAACACATTCCCCAACAAGGGCCATGTATCCAATGTACCTCTCAGGTGACCTCCTCTGTCTGCACTGAGAAGATCATGCTCCCACATTTTCTCTCGCATCCTCCAACAATCTGTCAGCTTCTCTTGTGCGCTTCCGTCCATCTCTGGAAGACTCTACTTGAGTGGATGTTTCCACTCCTGGAACCTCTACATGTGGCTGCTTCGCATCAGTCTAAGGCTCCTCCTCCTTAGGAACCAACAGTTCCTCCACAGCCTGTAGTTGGAGCTCCCTCTCAAGGGAAACTCGCATGGCCTTCTACTCATCAAACTTGAGATCTTTGTGAACCACTGTCCTCCGACTGGTAGGCAAGTACACCCGATAGTTGTGAGGTGTATCAGTGTACCCCAAAAATATCCCCAACTCTGTTGTCGGCTCAAGCTTCTTCCATGCATCCTTTGTCACATGGAAATATACCGATGAGCCAAAGATCCTGAAGTGACCCACATCTAGTCTCTTACTGGAGAAATATTCCTCTAGTGTCTTCATCCCAAGTATGCGATGCAGGCTTCTATTATGCAAATAGACCATTGTGTTGCATGCCTCAGTCCACAAGTGAAGTGGTAGGCCTTGCTCATGCAACATTGCCTGTGCTACCCCTACAATAGTTTTGTTCTTCCTCTAGGCCACCCCATTCTGCTGTGGGTTATGAGGTGCCGTCAACTCTCGTTTAATTCCTTCTGCTACACAGAAGTCCTTAAACTCTTGAGAGACATATTCTCCACTGTTGTCACTTCTCAAGGCCTTGATCTTCTTCCCTGACTCTTTCTCGACCAAAGCTTTAAACTCACAAAACTTTGTGAAAGTTTGGTCCTTCTTCTGCATGAAATAAAGCCAACATTTATAAGGTACAACCTTTGCATGTGTCAACTTACTCAAGTTTACCTTTGGGAAGTCCTGTAGATATCTACTACGTTATCTTCAAAGCCTCATGATGCAAATGGCCCAACCGCCTGTGCCACAACTCGCCAATGTCTTAGCTTTGCACTAATTTTGCTTTCGTACTCAATGTTGCACAATCATCTACCTCTAGTTTATAGAGATTCTTCACCTGAATCCTTATCCTCCTGGTCTAACCCGTGGCTATGTGTCTTAGGAACACCTTTCCTTTACTCAAGACAACATCATTGCCTTTGTCCTCCAACATCGCGACTGATACCAAGTTCTTCTTCAGTCCAGGCACATACATCACATCTGTCAAGGTGAGAGGAGCTCCATGCTCCCTCTGAAAACAAACTGTGCCCACTCCTAAAACATTATACCTTCCGTCGTCACCCATCTCTATGCACATCTTGAGGTCTTTCTCCTCTAAGGCACTGAATAAATTTTTATCATCGGTCATGTGGAATGAGGCTCCACCGTCAAGATACCAGACACAACCCATCATCGATGACACCATGCATGCGATGAGGGTAAAGTCCATTTCGAACTAAGAGGCTAATACCTCACCTTCCGATCCTTCTGAGGATCCCTTCTTGGACTTCTTCGATGGGCAATTAGTCACATAATGTCCCATCTTGTGACAATTAAAGCATCTTACTTTAGACATGCCACCCTTCTTCCCTCCACGAGAAGAATTCGATTTGAAATGGGAAGCCTTCCCCTTCCCTTTCCTTGCCTTGCTTGCTAAGGCCAGATTTTCTTCATCACCATTCTTGGATGAAGAACCATCTCGTGTGCTCCTCCTGATCTCCTCCTGCATAAGATCCGACCACAGTCATTCCCCATCTGGCAGTTTCTCCCTTCCATTCACAAAATCCTGGTAGCTATTCCAACTCTTTGGAAGGCCAAGGAGAGCGAGGCTCACCATATCATCATCAGCAGTAGTTATTCCCACATTGTCAAGCTCATCTCTGCATGTGGTGAGCTTGTTCAGATATGTGGAAATAGTATCGCCCTTCTCCATCTTGATTCTTCGAAGCTTATCCTTGAGCGCCAATTTCCTCTGGTTGCTATTGTTCTGGAATAGGTCCTTCAATGTCTTCCACGTTGAAAATGGAGTATCCTTCCCATGGAGACTCGAGACAATATGGTCTCGAACTCCCTCAAGGATGATATGTCTCGCCTTCGCCACACACTTCTTCCACTCAGCCAACTCTTGTGCATTAGTTGAAGCTGGCTTTGGGATTTCTTGATCAATGAATTCCTTCGAGCCATTGTCTTCTAATACAACCTCCATTCTATCTTTCCATGCTATGTAATTCGAGCTACCTTCCAAGGCATACTCGAGTCTCAAGCCATAGAACACCATTGGCCAACCTTGAAGTATGATATGAATTCGATTTTCACCTGCAACCTCGAACTTCAAACTTCAAATTCTCTTCTCAGTATATTGTTCACAGTTCCGTTACCATATAGAAAATATGTGATAAGTTAATCCGAGAATGCAATATAAATCAAAGCAGAATACTATAACCTACTTCTACTATCAATTTGTGGAAGCTTAAAGATCGAGCTGAATAATATAATGAGAAGAAAAAGAATCAATGGCACAATACACATGAAAATACTTTGGGGAAAGTCTCAGATAAAAACCCCACACTATTGTATTATCATACATGGTGGAAATACATAGGAATTATAAAAAGCCTTAGCTCTCACAGCTAGCCAGCTCTCAATACAATCCTCACATATGCTCACAGGCAATCTTGAATTCTCTCCGCCCACGGGGCCTTGGATTGACGGTGAATGGGTGCATTGTTAAGGTACTCCTTGCGATAGGTCACCAATTCAAAACCCCCGTGGGTGCTTAGGTAGTATTATATAGAAAAAAAAATCTTGGCTTCTCTCTAGCCTTCCTCTCTACCCTCCAAGCTCCTATGTCCTTGCGTTGTTCCTTGTGGATGATTAGCCTTCAAAACTGCGCAATCCTCAAGGATGAATCCTTGACTGCATGCATGAGTTTTCTCCATGAGAAAACACATGCAACTGATAGTACACTGTCCTTGAACATTAATCTCAACTGGGTCTTTCTCAAAATAGACATGCATGAGTTTCTGATGTGAAAATATTCAGTTAACTGGAGTAGCACTAGTTGAGTGAATTAATGCATCAACTGACTGTTAACTCACTATTAGTTCCTCAAACAATTTGGAACTAATTTAACTGAACTTAACTCAGTAAACTGAGTTAACTAATTACAACTCAAATATAACTCAATCTTATCTCTTTAATTTAAGGGATAACTCTTGCATGACTTCAGAAAGACTTCTAACTTGAATTTCTCCAACTAATTAATTTAAAATAAATTAATTAATTATTTCCAAGTAGTTGTTAAGACTAAATTCGATTTTAATTCACAATTTAATTCAAGCACAAATTAAATTGGAATATTCTTGTTGCCATATTTCAACAAAATCTCCAGTGGCACAAGCATCCCTATCCCATTATCTTCACTAATCTCCCTAATGACTACTACATACATCTCAACATATGATCTCCATGTTGCCCTCTTCATACTCAACACTAACACTAGTTTCACCTTTGCCTCCTTCCTCAATAATTGGGTAGGCAAAGTCCACACTCACACGTCACCAACCACAATTGTATCATCCATGTGGGGTAGAAACACAACCCTATATCCTCACAAGAATTCTTGCTCCAAAATCACATCAAATTCATTCGTCTCAATGATTGTAAAATCAAGACATTCATTTCAATCTTCAATTCAAACAGGTACATTGTCAACCAATCTCGTCACCCTAGCCTTGGAGTTCACTGCCTTAATGACCTCCACCTCCTTGGAACTTAGTTGTAGCCCAATCTCTTTCACTAGACTTGTCCTCGTAAATTTATGTGTTGCTCCCATGTCCACAAGAGCTTGGAAAACCTGCACTTGGATATTTAATTCAACAAAGAAAATGGTATGCAGTCGATCATCCTTCTTCCCAAGAACATCAATACTCATAGGGTCAACATCACAAGGAGAACATACCTTAATTTCGTTGCACATCTTCGCATTTGCACCTTCATGAGCTCTGATACCATCTATCACAGCCCCTCAGTAGACACATGAATCTAAGCTTGTAGATTCATTGAGACATGCGGCACTAGCAAGGTTCATTGCAATGGTGAAACCAAATTATGACTACTTTACTTCCAAACTACACCTAACAATGAATACAGTTTTAACGTGCAAGAATTGATTTTTTCATTTTACATCTTAATTTAGGCTTTTGTGATCCATATTATGAATGTTGAGAGATCTTTCGGTAAAAATCACATAAAGAAACTACAATTCGATGTGTTTCAAACCATCTAGTGTGGTTCATCTTGTCGTGAAGATGAACCACACAAGATGGGTCAAAACGCATCAACTTGTAATTTCTTTATGTGATTTTTACCGAAAAATCTCTCAACAAAAATTATTTTATTTATGAAATTAATTTTCATTCATTTGCACACGCATATACTGGAATATTTATGTATAGCATGAAGATTAACAACCACAACGCAAGATGTGAACTAACAATTATAATAGTTGTACAACAACGATATAGATGGAATGGGAGAACTCTTCCTTCTTATTTATTAATATAAGTCTGAACTCCCAAACGAGTTCTTGGTTGCAGCAATACAATCCTTTAGAAAATTGGGTAGCCCTTGACTTCACCCTGCCTTCACAAACCAAGAAAAATCCATAGAAAAATACTTGCACGACTTCTTGACTTCAGTCGTTCATCCTCCTTCCTCATCTCGTCTTCGACCTGTGACTCTTATCTTCGATTGGCTTATTTTACTACGGTTGCGCCTTCTCTCGAATGACTGCACTTCTATTTATATGCACCTACACTTGCACGACTGGTCATGTCTCTACACGGGTTGACCTTCCTTCATAGTCGGCAACCTTCTTGCACAATTGTTTATGATGGCGTGTTCTGCACAATTCACTACTATCACATGTTAGTTGCCCACATCGCATGTTACACATTTGGGTTGGCGCCCTCGGTTGTGCAGGTGCCCTCTTGGTTGTGATTTATTTGCTTCATATTAAGTGTTATCATTCAATGTATTTGAACATTGTTGCAAACATCTCGATTCTATTGTGAAATTGTGATTTTTTGGCCTATCTTATGTTTATCGATTTCTACCTATATTTTGGTGGTATTTTAATTTTGCCAATGTTTGCCGATTTTTATCGATATTTTTGCAATTTTACAATCTATTGGTTTTCCAGTCCCTTGGCGATTTTATCCCAATATTAATCTTTGCAACATTGTATTTGACATGAAAGTAGTGATCATGGGCTAAATTAAATAATGAATCATGATGCTTAGAAGTTATGTCTTTTTCCTTGTCATGTTCTTGGTTTTCATGAATCTCCTAGTCAAGTGTTGCCACTCTTGGGTAGAAAAAGTACTATTAGGGGATTTTGATAGGGGTAACGTGCACATGTTCCTTTTGTTAACTCTCTAAAAGTATGACACACTTGGATTGGACCAATTACACAACTCAAACTTACAATTGCAATAAATCCCTATCAAATTTTCGAAAAAATCAACTCAAAAATATATTAATAACCCAAAAGATCAAATAATTAAATTACATGTCTTTTAATTTACCCCTCACATTGTGCACAATATTCTAACACATAAGTATGTGTTAGATAATTTACCCTTACAATGTGCACTACGTTTCAATGCATAAATATATGTGTAAATATCTAAGGCATATCTAACACGTTAGTATTTTTAAATATCTTTATGGACATAAGTGCATTGAATATTATTAAATGTGTAAACACATACAACACATATAAATATATATTTGTATACCTTGTTATATTGTTTTTGCTTTTGTTTTTAGTTAAAACTAATTGATTTGTAATTAGTTATAAAAAAATTAAATAGATTTTATTAAGTGTATTAAAATTTTGAAAAATTTAAATATTAAATTTAATATTTTGAAAATTAAAAATAGATTTTGAAATTTTTTAAATTTAAATTTTTATTTTTTTATTAGTTTATATAGATGAAGTGATTAATTTTATGGGGTTATATATATATATATATATAAAATAATTATATACTACCAAGTATCATCACAGTTCACATATCAATATCAATATCAATATTTATGACCAATTTCAATCAAATCTCCTGAGTTGTGAATATTTGATTTGACATGTTATCATTAAAATATTTTATAATTAAAATGTCATTAACAACTTTTATTGATTTGACATGTTATCGTTAAACTATTTTATAGTTAAAATGAATTAGTTTATTTTTTTTATCAAAATGTAATTTTTACAAGTCAATCTAAAATAAATGTGTAACTCTTATGTTATAGAGTTTACATATAATATTAAAATGAATTAATAATAAAATAATATTTCAATATTGTCCCCAGGCAGCTTAATTAGTGATAGAAGTAATGTGAAATTTGTGTAAATTGAGAGATCCAAGGTTCAAATCCCCTTGTTTGCGACCCAATTTACGGAGAGGAGGACAAGCCCTAAACCCAAAAGTTTACTAGTAGTTAATATATATCTTAAATAAAATATTCTAAAATCAATTTTATATAAATAATATAAAGAAAGTAATTGAAAACAAATCTTTCTTATTTAAATTTCATTCAAAATTGTTTTTATATCATTTTTTAAATGTTAATATAGAATTGGAAAATGACATTTACAAAATTGCTTCAATGTCATATATATATGACATTGTTGTGTTGTTTAATATGAGTGAAGTGTAATTTTTATTGAAATAGTTGAATTTCCAAATAATATTTTAATTTTACACATATTTCATCCAAACATCATGTGGAAGCAAGATAAATGCTTTATCACTCAACTTCCACAAGAGGAACGTCTGATCACTCAACACAAAAGACCATATGATGCCTGCATATATTTCTTTAGTATATATATTTTATTATTATTATCCATGTTGGTGTAATTTATTTTATTTTATTTGTATAATACACCAACACATCTATCCTCCACAACAAAGTCCCGACTGGGGCCAACTTGATGAAAAGATCATTATCAGGTCCATTCTGGTGCCATCTCTGCAAAAGTGACAATGAAGATACCAACCACCTCTTTCTCCATTGTCCTTGCACACAAGAACTATGGAATGGCTTCCTCAGTTCAATCTCCTCCGCAAAGAAATGGCAAGGTTCTCATCCCTCTGAAGCATGGAAAAACTGGTGCTCAACTAACTCTTTCAGACAAAAGAACATCTCGCTCCTTATTAGTTGGGCCATCTGGATTGCCAAGAACCAAGCCATTTTTCTTCAAAGACCCCTCTACTGGCCCTCCATAACTACCAGACTACTAGCCGACTACAGCTCCATCCCCAAAGAGGACTATCAGCCGACCCATAGGAATATAACACCGGAAGTTATCAACTTAGCTCATCCATGGGCATACTTTGATGGATCAGCTCAGGAGGCTGGTTGTGGAAGGGGGGGCTATTATTTATCTATCTGAAGCTCATGTCTTTAAAATACAAATGGGACTGGGAAGGGGGACTAACAACTATGCAGAGCTCATTGCAGCCAAAAACCTCATCTTTTTTGCGTTATCCAAAAGCTGCCTTCATTTATAGCTATTTGGAGACTCACAAATCATATGCAACTGGATAAGTAAAACAGCTCAATGCAATGCATACTCTCTAAAACATATCTTGGATGAAACTCACAGACTCATAACATATTTTGATGTCTTCTCATGCCGTCACATATACAGGGAATGCAACACATCCGCTGACATCTTATCCAAGGAGGCTACGCACAGGGACGAGACTTCTTGGTTGATCGTGGAGGAAAGAGACGACAACACCTATTAGTACTACCATAGGCCGTTTATAGAGCCTAGAATATGACCAATCTCCAATTGTTTTTGCTTTTTGCACTTGTTTTGAATGACCATATGTAATTATTCACTATTTATTTCCTTATCTTACAGCATAGTAAGGGCTCTCTGCGAAGATCTTCATAATATTTTCATAGAAATGCCTCACACATGAGGCGGCACACAGGTTGAAATGGTTTTGGTTGTTGACAAGCATAGGCCTGAATATTGTATATGCAACGCATCTGCAAAATGCAATTTCTTATCAATAAAGAAATTGCGACTTTTTCCACCAAAAAAATAAAAATAAAAAAATATACCAACACACACTTTTGAAGCAAATACCTTTATAAGATTGTCAAAGGATTTTAATTTCTAAAGTACACTTCAATGGTTGAATATATATAAAAATTACCATTTCAATTATCAAATTTATTTTATTTTAATTTTTAAGGTAATCAATATTAACTTTTTCATTTTACCTTTTTCCTTAAACTTATGCATTTAGTTTAACTTATGTGTATTTATTTAAAAAATATATAAATATGTAAATATTTTTTTCTAATTAATTAAATAATTAAAGATTAATATTTTTTCATTCTAAATTTTATATACAATTATATTTTAATTTTATAATTAATTATTTTAAAATTCATATAAAAAATAGTTTCATAAAATAATTAATTAATTTAGGTATTAATATTAAAAGATAGTTATATAAAAATTAATAATTTGAAATAATATTAAAAGTTAAAATTTTCATAATTAATTATTACTATATATCAAAATCTAATTTTATATATATATATATATAAAAGATATTTTTATCATCAAAATAAATGAATTATATAATTAATAATTATATAAAAAGTTGTTGTTATAAATAAACCTGGTCTCTTTTATGATATTTTCCAAAAGGTATTTTTAATATAATAAAGATTAATTGTATTATGAAGTGCTCAATCACATATTAAGTTGGATCATCAAATTGATTTGTTGATATTTCCAATGGAATAAGAAAATATCTTTTATGCTATTTTGAATACAATTCCTCGTTGGATATAAGACAAAATTGATCCAGAAATGTACCTCTAAAAAAGCCAAAACATTCAATAATTCAACTAAACTTTGTCTATTTATTTATTATTACAAAATCCCATATACACCCATATTAAATCATAATTTAAAATTATTTGTTACAATACCAATTTCTAAACTTTAAGCTCATAAAAATTTCAGAATGATTTATGATTGGATTTATTAAAAAAGAATTTAAATACATAAATAAAATTTTAAAGCAAATCAAACAATTCTTTTACCCTTTTAAAAATTCTATCAAGCAAATTTAATCTATTAAACATTATTGTATGTGTGAACTAGCAGAATTGGCAACTAGGACAACCCTTAAAATACAAGTAATCAACAAAATACAAACAAATTTTAACGTTTCCTGGAGGCATCTAATATCATAATATTCGTTTTACCTTGGTTATAATAACTTCTTATTTTTTATACAATAAACCAATACTAAACAACAATACTGCATATATTTTATATTTTCAAAAAAATATAACATCTCAACGTACACATAAAAATATTAAAATTGTAATAAATCATTTTTTAAATAATAATTTAATTTAAAATGATAAGATAGTTAGAAGAGACTTTTTCTTTTATTTCAGCCTATTCAACATAGATATATAAAAAACTGTATCATTCTTAATTCAAATTCGTTGTATTCAAGCTTTGCCGAAAGGTAATTAAAAAACAAAAAACTTAGTCATTTCTAACTGAGCAAAAACCTGATTCTGCCAGCAAAAAATTCTGAAAACAATTGCCTGTCATATTTTTCAAGCCGCAATTTGCTCGCTGCTTTGACTTTGGGCAAGATTCTGATTCTGCCAGCAAAAAATTCTGAAAACAATTGCCTGTCATATTTTTCAAGCCGCAATTTGCTCGCTGCTTTGACTTTGGACAAGATTCTGATTCTACCAGCAAAAAATTCTGAAAACAATTGCCTGTCATATTTTTCAAGCCGCAATTTGCTCGCTGCTTTGACTTTGGGCCAGATTAAAAGCTCTGGTTCTACCAAAACTTCCCATCACCTCACTCTTTTGACATATACTAAAGCAAATTGATTTGCCCCAGCGATTTCAATGTCGGCGTGCGCAGGGAGAGGTCCATGGCTTATAGGCAATCAAAACACAACAACCCACTTGGGAATTTTCAGTGGCAAGAAATTCCAGATGGCCTTAGTCTCGTCTGCTCACATCACTCAACCAAGATACCTCATTGACTTGCCTATCAAAATAGAAGGGTACCTATGACAGCATGAATGATGTCACTGCAATGCATAACCGGGTTCTCTTTGATTACCTATAGCTAAAGAAGAGGAGAACCCTCACTACACCCCATGGTTTTCTGCAATACTGTTAGAGTTTTTCTGAGGTCATATACAAGTAAGCCCACGGGGTATAATATATGTGACAATTCAATTGGCTATATATATAGAGGGTTGAAGTGAAACATTGAATATATATGGAGTTATTGTTTCTAATTGGGTATATATATAGAGGGTTGAAGTGAAACATTGAATATATGGAGTTATTGTTTTTGCTAATAGATTGGATGTGTATATTGTTGAGAAAATTGATGGATATATGTATTGGGTTTAGAAATTGTTGGGTATACAAGGTTTTTTTTTTGAAAAATTATTGGGTAAGCACATGTAATTTATTTGAAAAGTGTTAAGATGGGATATCTAGAGCAAATATCTCAACCTCACACCAAAATAGGATGCTAACTAGTTGAAGAGTATCTCTCACATCCAACTAGACCTAAACAACCTCTAAATGATAGGAACGGACTCCTTCTCAAATGAGAAACAACTCTATCTAATAATAACCAATAAACCCAATAATTAAATATATGATCTCACATATTAAGACAAGTGGGAGTTATATACTCCAACACTTACCATTAAGATAAGTGGGAGTTAAATATTTCAATGCTCACCATTAAGAAAAGTGGCAGTAACACTCCCCTTTAATGTCAGCTTGTCTTAATCTTCATGAGTTGGGGTCTTCATCTACATCTTCTCTGTAGCACACATTCCACTACGAACTGAAGACCCTCCTGATCAACAAGGTATACCTCTAGTTCAACTTGGCACTTTTACTTCGTACCTCAATCACACAGACATCATCAAAATGTTGACTTCCATATAAAGAGACAACCATTCACTAAAATATCTAGGTACCTAACCGCTGCAACCACTAGTCTACAAGGATGTCACTTCATGTACATGGTTCATTCAAACTCTTGATGATCTCCCCTTGAATGTAAACCTTAACCTCTCAAAGTCTACAACCAATATGGTTCATTCAAGTGTATCCATGCAACACATGGCCCACTCTTTAGAGTATTTAAGAACTCTCTGATGAAGGTTATTGAACTATACTAGACAAGTTATTAAGTCATTAGTAGGGACACATGATAAAGGGCTATGCATGAATATCTAGGTCTTATAGGGATATGCCCTTTTCATACCGCACATTTCAACTCATGGGAATACTAGGTACAGACTCAAACAATTTTATGGTCCACTACATCAACATAACATATAGACTCGCTATAACTATAATGTGTGACTCACATAACAATATGATCATGAGTTTGTTAGTATTTAACTCATGCAATTATATCTATGTTTGTTCACCATCATCCAAACTATGTTGCCACTGCTACCATCACACTTCCACGAGCTCTATCACCTGCTTTCTTTGGACCAAACTCCAAAGAACTCTTTGTTATAACTAGGACCTCTTTGTCCTCCTTGATACAAACTCATCATTCCACTCCAAAAAGTTCAACCTACAACCAGTACTAATTTCTCAAAGGAGAACAAAGGAACTCGCTTCCACCTCAGAAAGTGTACATGCTCCTCTTTCATCTGAAGAATTATGATCAAGTACCAACTGGGAAAAAAATGTACCACTGATACCTCGGATCAACCAGGAACCTGTTGTACTCCAAGGCCTAACATCAATCCAACCATGAACACTAAGTGAATAACCATCCTATGGACGTACTTGCATCTACCAAAGATACATGGGTGTGATCCACTATACTCGTTGATTCTCTAGGAAAGTAGTATGGATATGGGATTTATCCAACTCAATCGTCCATTCTCTACACACATGCCAATTAGGACTTAATAGTGCACTACTCGACAAATATTTCATGGACCAAAAAATGTAGCTAGACCTCATTTCTCCTTACAATACTTCTTACAATGCAGACTTAGGAATGAATTTAGATCATAAAACATTGCATCATTACATACATTAGCAAGAGATACATAATACAATGACAAGAATATCAATCTTCCTTCGCAGACATTCACATATTGGGCATTTCCATCTTCATCTTTCCCATATTTGCTTACATTTTTATCTTGAAATTTCTATATTTAAACAATTATTAGATTGATCAAATCTAACAAATTACATTTACATATTAAGTTGATCAGACTCAACATATTTCATTTACAAATAATAATAAAAATCAAAAAACACATTTTAATTTCTTGCCATAACCATAGATCTGACACACTTTTTACTCATATCAATCATTGGAAAGATGACCTAGTGCACCTCGTTGTTGTGGTGATTGTAAATGACCGTAGTCCAAATTATACAGGAATTTGGCATGTGCCACATCAGATATTGCTATCGTCCCATCTTAACTTTCTTTTCCAACTTTTCAGAAGAAGGAAAAGAAAAAATAAAAATAAATATGTTTCTTTTCCAACTTCCTATCTTTGCTCATCCATCCTTCGCTCAACAACAACCATGCTCCATTGACCACTCCATTTAGGCCAAATTCGTAACCACAATCTCATATTTCAACCCCTAGGGGAGGTTTGTGAGAATCCAAGTCCCTTATTGGTACAATGAAAGCATGAACTCCCATATCAAAAGCCTCATCAACTTCATTACTTGGCAAGATCAACCTTGAAAACACTGCAGCAAACTTGCCATGTATTGTTGCATTACCAATCGATCATTTAATGGCCCCCTCATTCTATGTGTTGATAATAAATTTGTTTATCTAAGGTCAAACCTTGCAATTGTTTGAATTCCTTGAACATTTAATGGCCCCCTCATTCTATGTGTAGATGATAAATTCATTTATTTGAGGTCAAACCTTGCAATTGTTTGAATTCCTTGAACATTTAAACCATGATGAAATTTTGTCACTCTTTCATGTTTTGGAGATAGATGTTCCCCATTCATAAATTATCAAAGATTGCAAGTCCCCTATGTGGCTACTGTTACCCATCACACCACAACAAATACTTTCCACTAAGACCGAAGTGCAGTAATTATATAATTCTAGCATCAGTTTCTTGGCATTGTCTTTTTAGCAAGGGGATTGTTGGAAGGTTTGGGCCAACTCATCATCAATTTGAATTGGAAAAGGATTGAATTGCAAAAAGCAAAAAACAGGGAACTAATGGTCTCATAAACTATTTTTTAGTCTCATGGACCTTAAAATATCATTTCATTTCTCTAATGGCTAGCGAGGTATGGATATCCCATCATGCAGAATCTGTCAACAAATGAGCCCGTGGTGGTGGAGGTTGTGTGCGTGCCATGGCCATTTGAATCACCCAATGAACAGAATTGTAGGCTCTTCGCCATTCTGCGATACATAGCCTTCCAGCATCAACCTCCAACTCAGACCTCCTGCAATCTAGTTGTCATAGTTATTGTTGTTGTCATTGCTCCAGCTTATGTTCATCGGAGAATTATGATAGCTCGGATTGAGGTTGACCAACAACGAATCCGTTGTTAGTGTTCTCATTTTCAGAAATGGCATCGCTTTTCATGTTTTGGAGACAAATGTTCCCCATTGATAGATTATCAAAGATTGCAAATCTCCTATGCGGCTACTACTAACCATCACACCACAACAAATACTTTTCGCTAAGCCCAAAGTGCAGTAACCAACCTTTGAATCTAGTGCTACCCGCCATTTCCTAAATTGAGAGGGGTAGGGCGTCCAGCCCGAATGCCCATGTACCCCATGCTCCATGCTCGAATATAGTCCAGTGGGTATTATGTTAGAGGGAAATAGCATATATTTCACTCAACTAATATTTCTGGAGTTATAACTCCATTAATGCATGGGGCAGTGTATGTCACCCATTGGATTTTGTACTTGCTAAAATCTAACTAGTGGCATAGCATACATTTCAAGGCAACCAATATTTCTAGAACTATAGCTCCATTAATGCATGGGGCAATATACGTCACCCGTTGGATTTTGTACTTGTTAAAATCCAACGGGTGGCATATATTGCCCCCATGCATTAATGAACCTATAGCTCCAGAAATATTGATCGCTTACATTTCAAGTTCAATGTGTTAGTAGTGCGATTAATGAAAATCATGAAATTTCTAGTAGTATTTTGATAAAATTTGGTAATTTTAAGCTCAATGTGTTAGCAATGTGATTAACGAAAATTAGAAAAATTCTGGTAGGATTTTGATAAAATTTGGCAATTTTTTTGGAAATATGGATTACAGCTGTCAACATCCATTTCTTACCCATTCTTGTTCAGCCAATGGACAAACTACTCACACAACCTTACGCATATTGTAATGATCATCACAACGTGTCATCTATTTTCCATTTCCCTTAGGCCTTCACAAAAGGGAGATTCAATCTCAAACCTATTATGATTCCACGTTAAGATGGGAGAGTAGAGATTACTGCACATACAACAAATATCTCTTAAAAATATAAACACAAGAAGCTATGTCTCATGATACACAAACTATCTTGGACACTCAATCATTTAGGTTGAACAAATATCTCAACCTTACATCAAATTAGAAAACTAACTATTTAAAAAATTTATATCACATCCAACTAAGTCTCAACAACCTCTTAAATAATAAGAACATTGTCTTTTTAATGGAAAAACAACTCTACCCAATAATAACAAACAAAAATACTATAATTAAATATATAATCTCACATACCAATAAAAATCAGATACTCCAACAACAAAAATGGTTGAATGTAAATATATTTATCGAATTTTAAGACGCTGAAACTTCATTGAATATTGGGATGTGTAGAGTCAATTTTTTTCTATTTCATGTATGCAAAAAAAAGAGGTTAAAATTTATTTTCCCAAGTTTAGTAATTAGATTTTTGTGTTTTTTTTTTAAGAATTTGGTGATAAATTTTTTTATGAAATTGTAAAATTTAGTTTTTTTAAATATATAAATATATTTAATGTTGTGAAAACTTTCAAAATATTTGATTTTATAATATACATAATTAAATTTAATCATTCCAAAAAACAATTTACTAAAATTAAAATTATATATATATATATTTGAGTGGGCCTAATGGTTAAGAGCATGTGTTTTCTCTTAGGAGATCACAGGTTTGAAACTAGAAGGGGTAGAGTATGTATGCCTTGGTAGACTTAGTAGTCAAATCGTTGTACAGAGGTGGGTCCCTTGTCCCATAAACAAGAGGGTTTTATACACTAATTTGGTGTCTGGCTTGACTGTGACTTTAAAAATAGATATTATTATTATTATGAAAACCTTCTAAAAATACTTTATCAAATTTCGAACCCAATAAATAAATAAATATATATATATATATAATATTTAAGAGGGTTTTATACACTAATTTGGTGTCTGACTTGACTGTGACTTTAAAAATAGATATTATTATTATTATTATTATTAAAACCTTCTAAAAATACTTTATCAAATTTCAAACCCAATAAATAAATATATATATAATATTTAACATTTAAAATCTTAGAATACTCCTTTCTTAATATGCTTTCACGCTTTTCCACGTATATTTCTAGACCAATTACGGATAGAAGTTGTTTAGGGATAGGTACAAAAGCTTTAATCATTTCGTGATGTGGAGTTTATCATATATGTAAGTTTATGTGCATCGTAGATTTTGAAATATTTAAAATATTAAATGGCTATGAGTAAAGTTAAATGGTTAATTTAATTTATATGTATTTTATTTTTTAAAAATTAAATAGTTATCAAGAGATTATATTGAGTTTTAAAATAAAAGGGGTTAAATATAACCTGATTATAAAAGGTTACATTTAGGTTTTTAGAGGACTTATTACATTTTAATAGGTTTATTTGTTGTTGTTTTTTTTTTTTTTTTTTTTTTTTTAACAATACAACTAATTTTGCTGGTATAAATTTGGATCAAAGAGCCACCAAAATGTTTTGTCTTAATTTGTATTTCTTTTGCTTAGATTAATTATCGATAATATTTATATCTAGGTCATCTGCCACTTGATTCAAATCTGAAATGGTTGGGGAGATCGAGTTTGTTGAAGATATGTGAATTGATTGATTTTGATCTTGGTGTACATTTTGAAAAGCAAAAAATTGGGCTTCAATCATGTTGTCGTCTTACCTTAGCTCAGTGATTTGAGCACCATTCGCATGCATCATGTTGAGTGCCATGTCCAACTTGTTGGACAATTCAGTAATCATTCGAATGAGAGTGCACACATCCATCCTTAAAGAAGGCACAATAAAGTATGTAGTTTCTCAAAGATAGAGCCAAACTCTAAAGCATCCACAGTTGTTGAAATTTCCCTTAATTTGATTGATATCTCTATGTGTTTTCCCAAACCACGTCCTAAATTCAAGTCAACCACAATATCAGTTAGGGAAATTTTGTAATCTGATATAGAGACGACCTAAAGGAGTTGCGACATCTTTAAGGATTGTGCCCGTCCCGAGTGGACCCACTGCCTTATAACCAGCAACAAGACCCCTTGCATGATCTCTTTTAGCAACAAACACACAAGCCAGCTTCCATCCATCCTTTTCGACAAACAATTTCATAGACAATTTACCCCTAGGAGTAGCCTCAAATCTAAATTTGAAGGATGTCAAATCATTAACAACTCATGAGAGTGGAAATGCTCTCACAGAGTCTCTCAAGTTCCCAAACCAACACAACCAAGACAAAATGTGCATGTGCCCTTTAACATATCAAACACTCCAAAATAGACTAGACTAGGGACTCAAATCTACGTTGAGGCCTGGCCAACTCCACATAAACTAGACATACACACAACGACCTTGGGGCACAAAGTAATCAAGAGCTCCCATAGTTGATTGAGAAATTAGAAAAAAGGAAAAAAGTCGCAAAAAAATACCTTGCTGGCAAGCTTGTGTTTGAGAGAGTTGGACAAATCAAACAATCTGAAAGTCTAAACCAAAATCCCCTATGAACCTTCCAAGGCAGCCACCACAACTGCTTCCAAGACATAAGCTAGATTGGAAGTCCCATGAAGTAGTTTCCCCAATTGGCCTAACCAAACAACCACACTTTGAAAGGATTCTCATGCTTGGATTGTCCTATGTCATCATTACTCCAATATTCCTTCATGATAATAGACTTGAGAGCCCAAACTCGCCATAGGTGATTAACATAAGACACAAACCAGAGTCTAGAGTCTATCATTCACCTTGAGCTCACACAAATACGTTCAATATAGGGAGAGGGGAGCACATATGAGGGAAGTGCATGCCCAAGTGTTAATTTTAGTTAACAATGGTATGTCTTATGCTTAGCACAATTACTTTAATGTCCTTTTAGTAGCCCAATGACAATTTCCAATTTAGTTTTCCAATAGCAATCACATTAACCATAAATCATATTAACAGTAACTGTAAATAAAACATAAATAGCAAAATGCAGAAGACAAGCCAAGATAAGAGGACACCAAATTTAGCGAATGCCAGGGAAAAACCCCAAGATGGGGAAAACACGTTGATCAATTTTTCTTATTATTATATCAAATGTTCAACAGAGAGAGAGTGTGTGTGTAATAAAGTCAAAATTGACCTTCCAAATAATGATCAAAGTAGCCATATCAAATATGAAATTATCTTGCAGTAGTCAACAACAGTCAACAACCCTAACCAAAAATTCAACGCTGGTCAAAGAAGCAACAAAACATCCACAATGCATCTCGGTCATACCCAATCAATATCAGCCTACTAAAGCGGTCAAAGTCAGCCCAAAACAATCATAAAAATATCAATTAAACTTGGTCAAAATCTACACTTCAAGCCTGCAGTCAGCGCAGTCAACCTGCCCAGAAAATCTCGGTTTCTGTGCCAAATAATGTGGATTACCCAAACAGAAAGATTCCCACAAAAAACACAGTCAAACTTGGTCAAATTCCCCTCAGTCAACGCTAGTCAAACCCTGCAACAGTCCTGCAATTCGGCCCTATATTTTGTCCTTCTTTTCTATCACACATGTGAGGAGAAGAGATGCCCAATAAGTTGTATGAACCAATCATATGAGGAGAGAGATGAATGTGTGAGATGAGATGATGCCAAATGAGGTTTTAGGTCTCTCATATATATACAAGTCATTGAGGGTGAAGTGACATGTCTTTTGGGCTTCGTGATCCTACATGATGATGTGGTTGACCTTGACAATTTGCACATGTGAGCATAAATTGAAAAACACATTTCTTCTTATCCAAATTTAATGATATTTAGGTCAATTTTGGTCCTCTCGAAAAGAGGAATTCAATGCAATAATTATCTCCATCAAATGAGTTGTCCAAAGTGTAATTTTTTGGTACTTGCTAATTTTAGCACTCCCTCTCAACTAGGGAGAATTCCACCTACCAATCCATCATGCCATCTGTCATCATGTACCATATTTGCATATCATCTCAACTTTGTTAAACACTAATATAGATAATGAAGAAGAATTGATCGATAGTGATTCACAAGACCTTACCACTCTCCACTGAAAAAAGTAAGTCCAGGGGTATAACCCCAATCAGAGTTGATCCCAGATCAAGTTGTGAACACCATGCATCCTAAACATAGGGAGTACGCACGTACATGATGCGCCCATCTATAGTGCTATGGTCCCTACCCAATTTTCTCAACTCATTGGTCAGATGAGAGGTACTTCCCATGAGTCCTGAACTACATGGGTAGGATGTCTGTTGAGGTGCCTGCAGGAGAAGGTGAACCACTCATCTTGCTCATATGCCATAGGAGAAGGTGAACCACTTAGCCTATGCATATATCATTAATCACAAGGGAATTTGAACACCTCACCCTACACACATGTGTCATCAATCATAGGGGAAGGTAAACCACTCACACTGCACACATGTCAACCATCATGGGGTATCACAGGGGAAGGTGAACCACTCACCCTATACACAATGCACCTATAGGGGAAGGTGGCCCACTCACCTTATGGTCACTCATAGTTCCAAGAAGTACCCCAAGCCCCCAGGAGCTCCTAAAGCTCAATGTCCAACTCAAGTGAGACCCTCATGAGAGGCTCATTTCACAACTTCATGTCTCTCTTGGAAGGGTAAGAATTTGACCTTCCCCAAGGGCTTCATGAGAATGTCAAAAATCAACTCATTAGTCCTGATGTGTTGGAGCCTTATTTTTCCCCATTGTACCATATCTCAGATAAAGTGGTACCTGATTTCAATATGCTTGCATCAGTCGTGGAACATGGGATTCTCTAAAAGGTGAATCCCACTCTGGTTGTCACAATAGATCACGATGGTATCCAACATGTGCTCAAATAGCTCACTGAAGAGCTTCCTCAACCAAACAACACAACATGCCATACTAGTAGCAATATATTCAGCCTCAGCAATGCTTAAAGAAACTGTTTTATTCTTCTTTCTCATCCATGACATTGATGCATACCCCAATGAGAAGCAACATCTTGACGTGATATTTCTATCTATGACATGTCCATCCTAGTCAGCATCATAATATCCATGTAGTCTCAAATTCCCGGCAGTGTATCTCAACACATAGTTGATTGTGCCACGAATATATGTCAAAGATTCTTAGCAACAATCCAATGTGTGTGATGAGGCTCAACCATAAATTAACTCAAAATATTTACAACGAAGCATATGTCTGGTCGGTAGTTTACCAAGTACATCACGGCCCCCATAAGTTTTCAATACTCAGAATGGTTTTCCAATTCGGGCCCAACAACACTTCCACATAGCTTTTTGAAGTTGAGTTCCATCGGAGTAGACACATAATTAAAATCCACCATCTCACATGATCTCTCTAGAAGATTCACAATGTATTTTCCTTGAGAAAGGAAAATCTCACTCGACTTTTGCCAGACCTCCAGGCCTAGGAAGTAGTGCATCGGTCCTAGGTCCTTCATCCCGAACTTGGAAGTCAACTCCATCTTGCATTGATAAATGAGAGGGAATGCACCAATCAGAAAGAGATAATCAACATAAAGGACCAAAAGGAGAGGCATGTCCTTTTCAACCTTCAAGTATACGTTAGGATCAGCATAGCTCCTTGTAAATCCTAGCTTCATAAGATAATTGTCAATCCTTTCATAGAAAGCCCTAGGGGCTTGCTTCAACCCATAGAGATATTTCTTCTACCTGCATACATGGGTCCTTCGATCTTGAAACACTTGAGGTTGCTCCAAGTAGACTTCCTCCTTAAGTGAACCATGCAAGAAAGCAATATTTACATACATTTTATGTAGGCTCCATCCTTTATTGGAAATGAGAGAAATAATAGATCAGATAATGGTATATCGAGCAATCGGTGAAAACATGTCGTCATAGTCAACTCCATTTTTAGAGAAGCCTCAAGCAACAAACTTGGCCTTATATTTTTCAGCACTCCCATTAACTCCGTGTTTAATTTTGTAAATATGTTTTGAGGTGACCATGGACTTGTCCTTATGTCTAAGCACCACGTCCCAGACATCATTCTTCATGATTGACTCATACTCCTCATTCATCACATCTTTCCAAACTTTGTGTTTTACGACTTCCTTGAATGTGCATGGTTCAACTTAAACAATAGTACTCATAACAGCTAAATAACCTTGATACCTATTCAACTTCTAACTTTCACGAAATGTCCCTCTTGGAGCAATATGTCTTTTAGCAACTTAGAGAGTATCTTTGAGCCATAGTGGATGTTTCCTTAAGGTAGAGGTATCGCCAGGAGGTGGATCAATAGGATCCATCAGGCCTTCAACATCGAGCATAGGCTCATCTATCGGAGGTTCATCCTATTTTTCGGTAACATCATCATCGTCCTTCCTTGGGATAGGGAGATCTCTGGCTTTCCCAAGGGCAATGTCTTCATCAAAGGTGACATCACGGCTTACTTCCACATCTCTTTGACCAGGAACATAGATTTTATATGCCTTTGAATTTTCACTATAGCCGACGAATATTCCTTTCTTCCCTAAAGCTTCCAACTTATTCCTTTTCTCTTTAGGCACATGAAAATAAACGGGACAACCAAATATTATAAAATGAGAAACATCAGATTACTTACCAGTGAAGACTTCCTTAGGTGTCTTGAAATCCAAGTCTTGAAGTGGGCTCTTATTTTGAACATATACGACAATGTTGGTAGCTTCTTCAATAAGAACTTTGTTAATCCTTGATCATGGAGCATGGCACATGTGACTTCTATGATTGTTCAATTCTTCCTTTCAGTAATGTTATTCTACTCAGGTGTGTATGGGACATTTGTCTGCCTCTTAATGTCAACCTCTCTGCAAAAGTCATTGAATCATTTGATTCATATTCAACTCCAATGTCAGTCCTCAATATCTTGATCTTCTTCTCTGTTTGATTTTCCACCAATGCATTGAAAGAATGAAACCATTTGAACACTTCATCCTTCCTTTTTAAGAAATAGATCCATGTTTTGCAAGAGTAGTCATCCACAAATATTGCATAATATAAGTATCCTCCCAACGATGTTACATGCAACATACTAGTCAAGTAAGAGTGGACCAATTGAAGAATATTGGTTGTCTTGCTTTCACTAGAAGGGAATGGTCTCTTAGTTTGTTTCCCAATTGTACAACCCTGACAAACTCCTTCATGGTTCATATTGAACTTGGGCATACCTGTGACCATCTTCCCATGCGAAGCTTTGTAATGTAAGTGGGCGAACCTACAATACCATAACTTAGATTAAAGAGAAGTTTCACTTGTCATAGCTCCCAAATGACTTGCTCCAACTTGATAGAGACCATCAACCCTAAATCTAAGTGTAAATGCATCTTTAAGGTTTCTTTGCCGAATATGTACCTTTCCATCAACGAATGCTACCTTGAAGCCTTTATCTTCCATCGCAGAAATAGACACCATGTTCTTCTTCAAATCGGGCACATACAATACTTCTTGAAGATGAATTGTTTCACCTTGATTCAAGTGAAGAGTGATAATACCTATCCCTTTCACAAGGTAGGTGGTGTTATCTCCAAGTATGATCTTTAGATTGGTCTCATTTTCAACCAAATTTGAGAGGGCCTCTTTGTATCCAGTGAAGTGCCTTGAGGCTCCATTATCAATCAACCAATGATCCAACGTATCCGAAGGAGAGGCAGTAGATAGACAAGAAATAAGATAAAACTCATCTTGTTTTTCTACAACATTACTTTCATCATACCTAGAATTTCTTGTCCTCTTGGGAGGTTGACCATTTCCATTTCGAGCAGTGGGAGCATTCCTCTTTCCTTTGTTGTTGAACTTGTTGTTCCTTTGATTTCCATTACCTTTGAAACTATTATGGTTGTTATTGTCATCATCCCTTGGAGTTTTCTTCTTGTGAGGACACTCTCTAGCATAGTGGTCGAACCTATTACAATTGTAGCACCTTCTTTTTCTTCCTTCCTTGAATCCCTTCTTGAATCCTTGACCCTGTCTCCTTGGACTAGTATTATTCTTCCTCTTTCCATGAGCAGAGAAAGAAATAGGTTCATTTCCATTTGAGGGCTTGTCTCTCTCCATCATCCTAGTCTCCTCTTGAGTGCATCTAGCCAATAATTCATCGAAACCAGGTATCTTGTCATTGTTGAGAATAGTGGTGACAAATACATCCCAAGGTCTTGAAAGACCTCCAAGTGCAATGAGAGTGAGCTCCCTGTCAACAATAACTTCTCCAATAGATAGTAGGTCATTCTTGATTTGAGTTATTCTCATGAAGTAGGATTGGATAGACTCCCCTTTATTCATCTTGATATCCTTCAACTTGTTTTTGAGAAAGAGGATTTGATTTGCATTGTTCACTTTGAACATCCCAACCAACTTATCATACATCTCCTTATATGTTTCCAAATCATAAATATAGGCAACCAAATGATTTTGAGAGGAGTGAATGATAATTTTATTATCTTTGACCTCACCTTTCTTATATTTTGTCTTAATGACAATCGATGAATTTGAAGGGCTCCACCACTTTTCCCTGTATATAGTCCATTGCATCATGCTCTTCCAAAGTCATCTTCCATGCATGATAGCCAAAATTGTCATTGAGATTATCCTCAGTCTTGAAGTAAGATGTGGTAGCCATTTAGCCTTGTCCTTGACCAACAGATCTCTCTTAGTGATTGATTTTATTTCTATTGCTTGGGCTTTGTCTTCACCTGGGCTCTAATACATGTTAATTTTAGTTAAAAATGGTATCTTCTATGCTTAGCACAGTTACTTCAATGTCCTTTTAGAAGCACAATGGAAATTGCCAATTTAGTTTTCCAATTGCAATCACATTAACTATAAATCACATTGACAGTAACTATAGATAGAACATGAATAACAAAATGCAAAGGACAAGCCAAGACAAGAGGACACCATATTTGGCGAATGCCAGGGAAAAACCCCAAGATGGGGAAAAGCCTTTCATAAATTCTTCTTATTATTATATTAAATGTTTAGCAGAGAGAGATAGTACAATAATGTCAAAAATGACTTGCCAAATGATGATCAAAGCAGGCTTGTAAAATCTAAAATTATCTTGCGGCAGTCAACTATAGTCAACAACCCTAACTAGAAAGTTAAATGTTAGTCAAAGCAACAAGAAATCATCCACAATGCAGCTTGGTCATACCCAGTGAAACTTAGCCTTCTAAAGTAATCAAAGTTGGCCAAAAATAGTCATAAGAATAGTGGTTAAACTTGGTCAAAATCCTCACTTAAAGCCTATGGTCAGGCCAGTCAACATGCTCAAAAAATCTCAGTTTGTGTCAAACAATGCGTAATGCCCAAACATAAATATTCCCACAAAAATCATGGTCAACATTTTTCAAATACCCCTCGGTCAATGTTGGTTAAAACCTACAACAATACTGCAATTCGGCCCTGCAATTTGTCCAGAAATTCATCCTTCTTTGTTGCCACCGTGTGAGGAGAAGAGATGCCCAATAAGATGTACAAACCAATTAGATGAGGAGAGAGATGAATGTGTGAGATGAGATGATGCCAAATGAGGTTTGAGGTCTCTCATATTTATACAAGTCACTAAGGGTGAAGTGACATGTCTTTTGGGCTTCATGAGGCAACACGATAATGTGGTCAACCTTGACAATTTGCACATGTGTGGGCATAAATTCAAAAAAACCTTTCTGATTATCCAAATTTAATGATCTTTATGTCAATTTTGGTCCTCTTGAAAAGAGGAATTCAATGTAATAATCATCTCCATCAAATTAGTTGTCCAAAGTGGAATTTGGCCATAGTTTCCAATTTTAACACCAAGTAAATACATTGGCTACCATTTTGGTTCGACATAATTTGAGGGGGAGACCATGTGCCTCCCCCTAAAAAAATTGATTTAAAATTATAGTGTTTATTATGTAGTGCATATAGAATATTAACGGATGGAGACCTCTATAAGTGACCCATTAATGACTAATGTTCCCGTATATAAGAGAATTGTTTGGCTTGTCATTGAATCCAATGTAGAGTTGGCCCTCTATGAATGTGTAAAGCTATGAATCTATCAATTGAGGGGATCTCGAGTTTGATATTGGCTAATATTGAAGAAAGTGCCAAATCTGAGGGCACGGTGCTCATAGAAATGTATTGGATAAGATTCTAAATAACCCCTTTAATTATTAGAGAACTGACTCCCATTTCCAAAGCTAATTCAAACCCCTTAAGAAACCCATAACATTTTTCTTGGTTGTTTGTGGCCATTCCTAGACCCATGAGAAAGCCAAATCAATTTTCATTTAATATTTTAATTGATATAAAAAGAATGTAATTAAAATTGTGACTCTTAAGTTTAACAATATTTATTGAACAAAATTTAGGAGGTGTTTAGTTTTTATTGTTTGATTTAGTATTCTGCAATGAGGTGTTTAGTCTTTCTTGATTAACATTGAAGGCTCGCCTTTGCAAATGAGTGAAATAAGATAAAGGAAGCCCTTGATCTAGGTGGATATTGGTGGCCACCTGCCAAGTCCACCTGGCCCCCACCATTTTTTCTCTCAGCATTTTCAGTTTCCTTAATTGTAGCACAACTTACTATTTTTAGCAATTTTTCGGGTCCTGAACTTCCGGAGCTGTTTTGAGGCCCTACACGACGTTTTTTGGGAAATCTGGGGCAACATGGGTCCATGAATCGATGTTGCCTCCCAAAGTGGCAGTGCTCGGATAGATCTTTCTAACGAGCTATTGTACGCGTCAAACGGAGATCGTTTGCCAAAGTTACGACCCCGGGAAGTTGGTGTACCAATTTACCCAAACGGGGCCCACAGTTTGGCGTTTCATCTTCTAGGGTTAGGTTTTGGAATATTAAGGTTTTTCCATTGTTTCTCAACAATAAATAGGCCTTCGAGCCTCATTGTAACACAGTTCAGAGGCATGTAGCCACCACATCTCTCCTCAGAGATAAGCTACCATCGCCCTAGATAGTTTATTTCCATTACCATTTGTAAGCATATTTCAGTATTTTACATTAATGAAATGAAGTATTATTGTCGCTGCATATCTGTGTTTATGGTTATTTCTGTAATTTGTTGCGTTCCTGTTTAAGTCCGGATCAGTGGTATCAGAGCGGTCTGCTTTTTCTCTGGTTTTCTTTGCATGTCCCCAACAAGGTCGGGATATAAGGAGTTAGGGCTTGAACTGGTCAAACCTTTGCAAGACCAGCCTCGCAAATCCCGACGGCCTCCCATGGCGGATGAGAAGAAAGACGAGGGGGCAGGAGATCCCATCAAAATCTTGCTCGAAGAAGCCCATGAGCGACAACGGAACGCGATGATGGACAGCTTTGCCCAGATCCTTCAGCGGCTACCCAGAAGCGACGCATCGGCTTCCAGCAGCTACTCTGGAAACGCCACGCCCTTTAAGGTACAAGTTAATTTTGAAATCCCCATATTCGAGGGTCAGATAGACGCAGATGTCGTAGATAAATGGTTAAATCTACTAGAGGGTTATTTTTCTGTTCATGAATTTTCGAGTCGGGAAAAGATTGTTTTCGCTCTTCTCAAAGCAGCCCCCCACGTACTGGCTCACTACTTTCAGCCGCACCCACCTGGAATTCATTCCGAGATGCCATCAAGGAGCAGTACTACCCTATCGGAAGTTATGAGGATGAATACATAATGTGGACCACGCTGTAGCAAGGAAGGGACCAAGACGTGCCAGAGTTCACCAATCTTTTCCATACCCTTCGCACAAAGTTGGATATCAAGGATTCGAAGCAACATTTGATACTCAAATACCGCAGCTACCTGCACAAGTACATCCAGGAAGAAATACAATTCCTGAACATCTCCTCGCTCGGCGCAGCATACCGATATGCCGTCAAGGTCGAGCAGAAGTTTAAACAAAAGAAGCGAGACTTTGGATCTGCGAATCCAAAGCAGGGGAAAGGTGCCCCTAAACCACAGAACAAAGGACAAAGCCAAGGCGGGACAGCACAAGACAACCCGCCGAAGCTGCAAGCAAAGAACAGCACCGCGAAGCCGAAAAAGGACACGGGAAAATGGTGTGAGTTCCATAAGAGCTCCACTCACAACACAAGTGAGTGTCGGGCCAAGCAGTCACTGGTGGCTGAGCTAAAGGTTTCAGAATCAGATGCATGTTCCGACTCTGAGTCAAAACCCGATAAGGGGAATGAAAAAGGGAAGTAGATCATTGATGCGGATCCCAACGCCACTGTTGCTACCACCAAGATCCAGGAAAATGAACCCGAAGATCCAAAGGAGGAGGAGCGTCTCTTCCACTCCCAGATGTGGGTAAAGGGCTCCCCGATACAGTTCATTGTTGATAGCGGGAGTCAAAATAACCTCATTTCAGCAGAGGTCGTGAAGCGGTTGGGCTTACCAACCACATCACATCCACAACCATACACCATTGGGTGGCTTCACCAAGGACGAGATCTTCGCGTGAGCCAGCAGTGTCGCCTTCCATACAACATCAAGCCCTTCACGGATGAGGTATTGTGTGACATTGCTCCCCTTGAAGTTTGAGATGTATTATTAGGACAGCCATACTTGTGGAAGCGACATGCTGTGTATGAATCAAGGCCCCGTGCTGTTATTATTCCATTGGGAAATAAGTTGTACAGGATACCAAAGGTAGCACCACCTACCGCCATCTCTTTGATTACTGCAAAACAATGCAGTAAGATCATTTCCAAAACCATGAGATTTGTTTTCCTGATGATATGCCCTCAAGGAAAGAAGAAGACAGTGGTCGCGGCCTCCAGACGGGGTCCCTATGCACAACAACTACAGATGGACAAGGTCGTGGAGGAGTACAAGGACATCTTCACCTCCCCTGCAGGGGTTCCTCTACACTGTCAGGTCAAGCACTCCATCGATCTGACCCCAGGTGCGCCGCTGCCCAATGGACCAATTTATCGGCACTCCGTTCTGGAGAACAATGAAATCAAGAGGCAGATTCAGGAGCTCCTGCAGAAAGGTCACATCCGTCCGAGTTCATCGCCTTGTGGGAGCCCGATCGTGTTGGTACAGAAGAAGGATGGGATGTGGAGACTCTGTATTGACTATCGGGCGCTGAACAAGATCACTGTCCATAATAGGTACCTGATCCCGCGGATTGATGACCTCTTGGACCAACTAAAGGGGGCGAAATATTTAAGCAAGATCGATCTGAAGTCAGGATATCACCAGGTACCAATCGAACCCTCTGATGTGTGGAAGACTGCCTTCAAATCCAAGGAGGGCCTTTTTGAATGGTTGGTTATGCCTTTCGGATTGACGAATGCTCCTGCAACCTTCATGAGGCTAATGGATGACATCTTGCGTCCATTCACCAACTCCTTTGTAGTAGTATACTTGGATGACATTCTGATCTTCAGCCAGAGTTGGGAAGAGCACCTCCACCACATCCGACAGGTTCTCCAAACACTACGGCAACACAAGCTATGTGCCAATTTGGAGAAATGAACTTTTGGCATGACCCAGGTTCAGTATCTGGGATACATCATTGATGAACAGGGGGTGCATGTCGATCCAACCAAGATCCAAGTCATTCGGGATTGGCCATCTCCAACCACTCTAACAGAGGTCTGCAGCTTTCTAGGTCTTGCCAACTTCTACCGCAGGTTCGTGTTGGGGTTTTCTCATATTACTTGGCCCTTGAGTCAAGTCACCAAGGGAAGGGCGAAAGCAAAATTCTTTTGGTCTGAATCTCAACAGAAGGCATTCATAGAGTTGAAGGATCGCCTCTGCATGGCACCAGTGCTCGCGTTACCAGATTTACAACAACCATTTGAGGTCGAGATAGATGCCTCTGACTATGCTATTGGGGCAGTCCTTACTCAACATGGACATCCAATGGCATATCACAGTGAAACACTTTCAGACACAATCCGGAAGTACCCCACTTATGATAAAGGGATGTATTCCATTGTACAGGCCTGCCGACAATGGAAGCATTACATTTTGGGGAAGGAAACGGTCATCCACACAGACCATCGACCCCTGCAGTTCATACAGACCCAAGGGAAATTGCAGAATGATCGCCATCAGAAGTGGTCTACATACCTGCAACAGTTCCACTTGAATATCAAGTATAAGAAGGGCAGCACCAATAATGTTGCAGATTGCCTCAGTCGACCACCGATCATGGCGTTAACCACCGTGCTCAACTCTTGTGGGCACGAGACTTCTGATTGGCCACTTCTCTACAAAAGCGACCCAGAATTCGGCCACACATACCAGACACTCTTGGAGGGTCGGCATGTTCCAGATTTTCACCTCCAGGATGCCCTGTTATGCCACCTGGGTCACCTTTGTGTTCCTTCAAGCGAGCGTGCCAAGATGATTTGGGAAGCACACTACAGTCGGGCTGCTGGGCATTTCGGGGTCGAGAAAACAGTGGCAGTACTGCAAAATTATTTCTATTGGCGGAATCTTCGACAGGATGTTGGGAAGTACATCAGATCATGTACTGCCTGTGCCATTGCCAAACCGACCATCAAGAAGCACGGCCTCTATACCCCGTTGCCTACCCCTAGTCGACCTTGGGAATCCATCTCCATGGATTACATGCCAGGCCTTCCTTCCACTAAGCATGGAAATGATTGTGTTTTTGTGGTCGTCGACAGATTCTCGAAGATGGCCATTATGACGGCCTGCAAGAAGAATATCACAATAGAAGCCACTACTAAACTCTTCTTTGAACGAGTGTGGGTGCACTTTGGGATCCCACAGTCTATCATCTCAGATCGGGACAGCCGGTTCCTCAGCACATTTTGGTCCAGTCTCTGGTCAATGCTGGACACCAAACTCACGAAGTCCACGACCTTCCATCCTCAAACTGATGGCCAGACAGAGGTTGTCAATAGGATGATTGTGCACATTCTGCACATGTATAACTCAAAGCATCCACGCACATGGGACGAGAGCCTCCCCTATGTTCAGCACAGCTACAACCGAGCTCTTCACAGCTCCACTGGCCATAGCCCTTTTCAGGAGGGTTTGGGATTCCAGCCACTATGCCCCATTGATGTGGCCATGCCACTTGCAGCTACTCACATAAATTCAGCTCATGTCCAGTCTGAAACAGATAAGGCCACCAGCTTCATCGAGCGCATCCAACATATTCACCAACAGGTCCATGAAATTCTGGAGAAACCAAATGACAAGTACAAGCAGCGACATGATCAACATCGGGTGCAACACAAGTTTCAGGTGGGCGACAAAGTCTGGTTGCATTTGCAAAAGGAACGCTTTACTGGAGCCTATCGGAAATTCAGACCACTCCGATATGGTCCTTACACCATTACTAAGGCTATGGGAGACAATGCATTTGAGCTCAGCATTCCCCCATTCCTTGGCCTGCACCCAATGTTCAATGTGGACCGCCTTCGGCCATACTTTCCACCATTGCTAGACACATCCGACATTACAGAACAACTCACACCCATAGAATTAAATCCAGATTGCATGGAACAAGCTACAACTGATCGGATCATGGATACACAGATCAAGAACACTCGACAACAGAATATCCAACTGTATCGAGTTGTCAAAGCAGGCCAACTCCTTCACTAGGGCAAGTGGCTCACCAGGGAACAAGTTCAGCAAAAGTTTCCTCATCTCATGGAGGAACTCAACGCAATGGGGACCATTGCTTCCTAAGGGGGGAGGAATGATCCAGGTGGATATTGGTGGCCACCTGCCAAGTCCACCTGGATGCCCACCATTGTTTCTCTCAACATTTTCAGTTTCCTTAATTGTAGCACAACTTACTATTTTTAGCAGTTTTTCGGGTCCTGAACTTCCGGAGCCGTTTTGAGGCCCTAAACGACGTTTTTTGGGAAATTTGGGGCAACATGGGTCCATGGACCGATGTTGCCTCCCAAAGTGGCAGTGCTCGGATAGATCTTTCTAACGAGCTATTGTGCGCGTCAAACGGAGATCGTTTGCCAAAGTTACGACCCCGGGAAGTTGGTGTACCAATTTACCCAAACGGGGCCCACAATTTGGCGTTTCATCTTCTAGGGTTGGGTTTTGGAATATTAAAGTTTTTCCATTGTTTCTCAACAATAAATAGGCCTTCGAGCCTCATTGTAACACAGTTCAGAGGCATGTAGCCACCACATCTCTCCTCAGAGATAAGCTACCATCGCCCTAGCTAGTTTATTTCCATTACCGTTTGTAAGCATATTTCAGTATTTTACATTAATGAAATGAAGTATTATTTCCGTTGCATATCTGTGTTTATGGTTATCTCTGTAATTTGTTGCGTTCTTGTTTAAGTCCGGCATGTTATAGCCTCATATCAAAGATAGAGTGCAAGGACTATTTTTGTGGGTTGACTTTGTATGCTAAGATCAAGGTAATAAGTGTGTAGCAAGTACGAGTTATTTACATATAAATGTGTCTATTTTGGAATAAAAATTTCAAAATTAATTATCAATAATTATTAAGTGGATCATAGGGATTTAACATCCATAGAATACTTTTAGTAGTAGTCACAAATCAAAGGTTTAAATTCATCTCAAAAGTAGTTATGTCCTTTTTATCCTTTTAATTAAATTTATTAATTAAAAAATATATCATATGAAGAAGTGTCATATGAAAGGAGTCATGGTTTTTTTGGGAATATGATATTGATAATCCATGGCATTGGTCCATAGTATTACAACAAAGCATATTTGTAGGTTAAGAATATCTATGGTAAAGTATGGTGAATCTCCATGGTTAAGAATCTTGTTACATGTTTTTTTAAAATTATATACATTTAACTCATATATTAATTCTTTTTATAATTAATAATAATAATAATTTTAAAAAATCTAAAAATAAGAGATTGAAGTAGCCCTAACATATTCCATGAATCTACACCACATGGATCTAAGGTTTTTTAATAATCAAGGTAATTTGAGTGGCCGCATGAGTGGAGCCACGGTGAGGGGTGAAACACCCTTCTACTGGAATGTAGTTGCTAGGTCACACCCATCTATGACAAGAGCAGAAAGCTCTTCATAAGGAAATAGTAAAAGGAGTGAAACCCCAACGCTTTGGGCTCAATGGCAATCCCATGTAAGGGTAATATTTCTACCAAAGGCATCAAACAACCCTAAATTGTTGATCATGAATAATCATCTAGAGAAGTATCGACACTTCATGAAAGATCATGGCCTAATCTGTAAATTCATGGGGATATGGCCTAAGGAGGAAAATATAGTGAAGTGGATTCAAACTAAGTGGAAGTCAAGGTGCCAGGTGGAACTTTGGCTAAGACCCAAATATTTTTTTATAGAAATCTTTCTAGATTTGGAAAATGACAAGAGAATCTTTGAAAATGGGCCCTATTTCATTAATAATGTTGGGTTATTCACGAGCTTTTGGGAGGAATGCTACATTATAGAAAAGGTGCAGTTTTTAGCAGCCCCGGTTTGGGTACACTATTCTCATTACTAGAATATTTCTAGGAGCCAGATATTCTCGAAGGCATTGGAAATTCTATTAGGGAGTTTGTCAATATATTAGAGATTACAAAGAGGATGCAAGCCTCTTAAACATGAATCTATGTATATATGAACATGTCCAAACCCTTCCTGGAATCAATAGACATTGAGTATCACAATGAGGTTTGGACTTGGCCACTATATTAGGAGCATGTTCCTTTCAAATGTCGATGGTGTCATGAATATGGACATTTAGTGAGGGATTGCCCATTAGTTATCATGGAAAACAAAGTGAATGTGGCTCAACATAACCAAGATGGCTTCCAAGAAGTCGTCAACAAAAGAAGAAAAAGTGTGAAGAACTAATTGGAGAAGCCACTCCAAAATAGGGTAGTGAAAAATCAAGGAATCTCCAACACCAATCAATTTTTGGCCCTAGAAAATCTCGTGGAGGAAAAATAGGTGGAGATGCAAGAGAAGCATTATATGGAACAACCAATGAAGGTTGAAGGGAAAGGGGGAAACCCCAATGATAAACCTAACCCTAAGAAAAAAACCTAAAGAGACTCATCTGAAATCCCAGATATTACGAATCTCCTAGTAGACACCAGTGTGATACTAGAATAGTGGATAGATAGGAGAATCTCAACGTGAACGAGTGTGCAATGCTAGAATTTCTTAAAACCTTGGTTAAATATGATGCAAAAGATATCCCAATGGAGAAGAAGCAATACATCTAACACTTATTTACCCATAGGAAACAAAGCAACATACAGGTGGAGGAGGAACTCAATATCCCCAATTCGGCAAGCGAAGGTCCATCCCAACTAATTAGAAACAAAAGATAAGCCACATGATAATGTAGTCGAAAATGCAGAAAGACCACCTAGGAGGTAATTAGGGATGCAAGTGATTTTCTCATCAATGCATCTCAAGTTGCACAAATTTTAGGTTTTTTTACCCCAGCTCCACCTCCACCTCAATGAAAATAGTCACCTGGAACATTTGGGGCCTCAACAATAAATGGAAGAAGAGGTACCTGAGAGACAAAAAATTGGTAAGGAATGACTAGATATTCTAAACCTGCAAGAAACCAAGGTTTCATGTGAGAATCTTACAAATATTGTGAAAATATGTTGGAGAGAATGAAAATTAATGGCCATTGATGCTAAAGGTAGTGTGAGGGGACTAGCAGTGGTCTAGAACCCCAAGGAGATCATCTTCTAAAACTGGGTTGCATGTAGGAATATTATATCCGATTAGTTTTACTTTGTGGGAATGAGGGAGGTGGTTTGCTTGACCATGGTTTGTGGCCCCTTTGTTCAAGGAGACAAATATGGTTTTTTAAATGATCTTAGAAATATAAGAAGCATACACAAGGACAAGTTATGGATAGTAGGAGGTGACTTCAATATCATAAAATGTATGGAGGAGAAAAAGGGTGGTATTAGGCATCTTGATCTTGTAGAGTGTTCCTTTAAGGATACCATCCAATAGCTAAGCCTATTAGACATAGACACCAATAATGGAACATACACCTGGAACAATCAAACATGCATACAACATCAAGTAGCCTGTCGACTAGATCAATTTCTACTTTCAAAAAATCTACTAGGGAAAGATGTGTTTGTAGAAGTCACCATCCTACCTTGTCTAGGATCATATCATTGGCTAATATGACTATAGGTGATCTGAAGGTAGCCCCACACAACAAACCTTTTAGATTTGAAAGCTTCTAGATCCAAAAGCCAAATTTCCTTTCTAAGGTAGAAAGCTGGTGGAAAGAGATCTTGGTTGAAGGGAGGAACCAAATGCAAACTTTTTAGCTAAAATTGAAGGATTTGAAAGCTAAAATAAAACATTGGAACCATATAGAATTTGGAAACAACCTTTCAGAAAAATGAAACCTAGAGAACCGTATTCTGGAGATACAACAAGAGGTTATACGAGAAGGGTGCTCTGAGGCCCTAAAATTAGAAGAAGGTCAATTAATCCATAGCTCGGAGCAACGAAACAAACAATTAGAGCCTTATGGAAGTATAATTCCATAATACAATGGCTTCGAGAATGGGAAAAAACATCACATTCTTCCATAAAGCTATGATCAAGTGTAGACACCACAATAGGATTTTCTCTCTCACAAAGAAGAAAGGAAACTCATTGCTCCAACATGAGGAAATGGAGCGGATATTATGTCCTTTTATCGAGAGATATTATTATAGGTAGGTCTATATAGAGAGATAAATACATAGCCCGTATTACATCCCACATCCCCACTCTCATCAATGTAAAGAAAAACTCAGTGCTTATGCAAGAGTTTTCATTTCTAGAAGTGGAGGAAGTGGTGAAGGAAATGTCGAGTAATAAGGCCCCAGGACTGGATGGTTTTACATCAGATATTTTCAAAGCTTGTTGGTCATTCATTGGGAAATAATTCCATGCCATAGTTGAGGAATCAAGGAGTCTACATCAGGTATGGTCAGGCCTCAATGCTACATTTATTACTCTTATTCTGAAAAATGGTCAATCTAGTGATCCTAGTGGATTCGGGTAAATCGCCCTTTCATTTGTTATATATAAGATTATATATTCTAGGATTGTAAAAAGACGTAAACCCCTTCTCTAGCATATCATTTCCTTGGAATAAACAAGGTTTGTGGAAGGTCGTCAAATTATGTTGGAATAGTCACGGCCCATGAAGTGGTCCACTCTCCTAAGAAGATTAAAAGGCCATGTATGTTCATTAAGCTAGACTTATCGAAGGCCTGTGATAGGCATAATTGGAAATATTTTCTCAAAACTTTGGTTGCATTTGGGTTTTATCACTAATGGATCAATTGGATAAAGTCTCTTATTTCCACATCCTTTTTTTATTTATTTTTGAATGGATCTCCAACTTGCACATTTAGAGCCTCTTGGAGACTCCAACAAGGTGACCCCCTATCCCCCTTTTTGTTTATTGTAGTCGTAGAAGGTCTAGGGATATACATCAAGGCAAAAACGAATCAAGGTGCCCTCAAAGGAATCTACATTCTGGGACACGATTTTACCTATAACTCACCAACAATTCATAGACAATATTATGTTTTTGGTGAGCCTTCTCTTCAATAAATGAAGCCCTTTAAATCAATTCTATCAGATTTTCAGGCGGCTTCAAGAACTATGATAAATGGGGACAAATCAAAAATATTATTTTTCAACACCAGACACCCTATGTAAACTCACCTAGCTCGAATTTCGGATTTCTATGTCAGAAACCTTCCAACTAGATACCTGGGCATACCACTAATACTGAGATCTCTTAAGACGTCAGGTTGGCAAGATATATTGCAGAAGATCACCAAGAATATTAGATAATTGGGCAATTCGATCCATAAATTTTGCAAGTTGTGTAACTCTTTTGAAATCATTCCTCCAGGCTTTGCCTATATATCAACTTTTAGTCCTCCCAAAACCAAAAATCATGTACAATGACATTACCTCACAATTTAGAAACTTTCTATGGAAAGGAACAAAGAAGGTTAAGAAATGGGCATTGTTGGCATGCGACAAGGTGTGTATTATGAAGTTAGGTGGGGATATGGGTCTGCATGATTCATAAATTATTAATAAAGCTTTGGGAGCGAAGTTGTGGAGCCGTTGGCTACAAAGAGGAATAGAGCCTTGGAAGAAAATCTGGGACAAAAAATATAGTCCATCCACTACAAAGTGGATAAACTTCGAACTCAAACTTACCCCTCAAGATCGTCCATTTAGAGCCTAATGAAGAAAAATAAGAATTTTATCCAAAATAATTTGTATTAGGAGATTAGATATCGGAAACTTTCTCAGTTCTCGGAGGATGCATGGCAACAATACTCTAGCCTAGGGGACAAAAAGGACTTGAGAGCCCTCAGAGTTTTCACTAATAATCAGGGAGCTATAAAAGTGGTAGATTTCTAGAAAGAGGTATCCCCACAATCCTCATGGAGAGAATGGAAATCTTTAGATAATTGACTCGAAGAACAGGAAATGCACTTATGGCCCATCCTTGAACAATACTTTCGAGATAAGAATATTCAGATCGCACTAGACATAAAGAGGTTGTGGTGGGGTTACAGACAAAAGGGGATGTTTACTTTGGAGGAAGCCTATAAGATCATGGATGGCCACCTAGAGGTTCAACATGAATCTCTATGGCGGAATATTCTGACAAGAAAACTATGACCCAACGTTGCCCACTTTTTATGGCTCCTCGGTAGAAGGAAGATCATGATGTGGGAAAATCTCAAAAAGAAATGATTCATAGGTCCATGTTTATTCCCCCTATGCAGAGCGTAGGAGGAAATGATGGAGCATCTTTTAAATACATGTTCATTTGTGGAGGACACTTGGAACCGTGCTTCACCTATTTGATTATTCAGACTTCTCCCTTAATAGCCTACATGAAACTTTGGAGACACAATGCCTAACTTTGTTTAAGCGCTCGGTGGTCAACAGACCCTAAGTTCTAGTTGTTGGGATTGTGCTATGGAATGTCTAGAACGAACGAAATAGGACCATATTCAAGAACCAAAGGACTTCACATGAATTCATATGGCACATCATCAGGAAGAACCTAAATAAATGATCCTCTTAGAATCCTAGGGCACAAAAGATTGGAAGGTGAATCAACATGAGGCAAGAATATTGAGAGATCTGGAAATATTGCAGGGCCTCAGGAAAGTTAGCTTGATCTTCACAACCCAACGCTTCTCCATCCAACTTCACTCTTCCTCCCTTTGGGTTTATTAAATTAAGTTTTGATGGGGCCTCTAAAGGTAACTCGGGACCAACTAGGTATGGAGGAATCTTTAGAGATTGGCAAGGAAACACTCTGAAAGATTTTGCAAGAATCTATGGCATAACTAGTAATAATGTTGTTGAATTCACTTCCTTAGAGAGAGGATTGAGAATTGTGAGGGATGAATGTTTCTCAAGGATTCAATTGGATGGCGATTCTCATCTCGTCATTTCTACTGCTCAAAAACTCATTTATGGCTCCCTCGTGAGAAAATTGGTTAAGAGCTAGCGATTAGAGATCTTGGTGACTCGGATCTAGCATACAATAGCACATTTCTCTTATGTCATAATAACCCATACTCATATATCTAGGAATAAAGCTACAAACTTGCTAGAAAATTGGGGTAGTCAGGAACTAGATCTTAATATGGTTTTTTGGTTGATCCAGGTGGCTCTAGACACACTCAGAGGACAAAGAGGGCTTATAATGGCTCAAATTTAAATGTGGTCATATTGCTATCGAACTAGGATAAGATCATAGTGTTAATCGCCCTAATTCCAACGGCATGAATGACACTCAAATCTAAGTTCGTATGAGAGATAGAGCTCTTTAAAGTTTGATAAGACAGGGAAAAAGCATGGCCCACAACATGCCACATGGCATCCTAGTCAGTAGGTGAGACCCAAGGCTTACATGGCAGCCCATCATTCATCGACATGTGGTGCCCCTAATCATTGGCTCCTTACCCTCCATAAAAGACAAAAAACAAATGAACGACTATGTTAAAAAAGGTAGCATGGTTGTATAAATGGTTCCAAAAGGCATATGTAATACAAAAATCAAACCATTGTCACGTATGGTGTCAACACAATATGCCAAAAACATTAACCGACCAGTGAACTTAACCGTCGGGTTAATATAGAAAACAACCATCCAAAAACGAAGTGACGTTGTAACCACGGCCTTAAAACACAACGCGCCATTAACCTAAAGATAATGCTTTACCACTTGGCCAACTGCCAACTCCTTGAGAATTTCGCCATAGTACGTATACATAAACCTTTATAAAATGCATTGGGGTTAGCGAAACAGAGAAATGACAGACTTGAGGAACGGATGGAAGAACCGTGATTTACAGTGCCTACACAAAACTATGCCGACACATTTTTCGAGACATAATTTTTGTAGAGAATCTTAAGATGTTGAAAAGATTCCTTGGGAAGTAAAATTTTACAGTTTCAGAATGTTATCGAATTACAGTCATTTTTCTCAGAATTTTGTGAGGAACGCGATGATGAGGTCGAATTCTCCATATGAGCAGCAAAATTGCAGGTGCCCAGTAGAACAAAATCTTTGAAGAATCTTGAGGAATCTTTAGATTCCCTTGGAGGCTGAAATTCGCCAGAGTCAAAATACAACCAACTGTATACTCAAAAGTCTCAGAATTCGGGAAGGATCACAATGGTGATATCTAATTTTCCATTTGAGGAGCAGATCGCCAGTCATCCCATGGAGAAGAATCTTTGGAGAATCTAGGGGTATCTAAAAGATTCCCAAAGGCCCAGATTTTGACGGTGTCAGAATTTGATGAATGGATAGTCGATTTTACACTACTTGACGCCATAAATTTAGTGGTGCAGTCATCTTTTGCAGCTAAGCCTTTCATTTTTCAGTCATATTCAAAAGTGAAGGTACATGAGAAAATCATGTTATGTTTCCTTTCATTATTGTTGAGATGATGTATTATTCTTGAGATCCTTAATTGATGCTATGTTGAGGGATCATTATTGCCACATTATGTGAGATGTCATTAGCTTTTCATGCTATGTATTTTTGTTGAGACTCCTGTGTAGATATGTTGAAGGGATACTCATTTCCACATTGTGTGAGATCATGTTAAGTTGTCATGTTGAGAGGAAGCCCTCTTGAGTGAGAATTCCTGTAAGCAGAATGTCTCATGGAGAGAAACGCCACTCTTGTTTGAGGGTGTATGTCCTTGGTATGAAAATGAGTCTTCCATGTACATCATCATCATTTCCAGTAGTATATGAAGTGACCTCCACCATCTTGACACCGGGCCCGAAGACGTAGTCCACACTGGATGAACTCCGTTATCAAATGTCTCGTGTTTTGACTTGTTGATCATTGTCATGTTTCCTCTTGCTTAAGCATGCATATGTGTTCTTTTATGCTCTTTTAAATGAAATTCTAATAACATCATAGAAGTAAAAGATCTTGGATGATTTCGGTAGCTGAAGGAACCCAGATCAAGTTTGGTATCAAAGCGGTCTTCTCGCTGATGTGAATTGCGAGCGTGAACGACTAAACATGAAATAATGGAGGATGACAAAGAAATGTATGAAGCCTTGCTTAGGATGTCCAAAATGGTGGACATAATGTATGAAGATTATGAGGAAAGGGAGAAAGAAAGATCAGAGAATGATGCTCCATCCACACCTTCTAGTGTACATTCATCGCCTTCGACCTCTTCTCATCATTCGAATGAGAAGGTCAACCAGAGCCTTCAAGAAGATAACGCTGAATTAAAGATTCTTCTCGGAGAAAAGAAGGAGGAGAAACAATGATTGCAGCTTTAGTTGCTTTCCACAGAAGAGGCCCTGGAAGAATTGAAGTGCAACAACCAAAGTCTTCAAGTATAGCATGCTAAATTAAGGAGGATTCTACAATAAGAGAAAGAGGAAAAGCAGAGACTACAGCTTCAGCTACAAGCCACGACAAAGGCCTTGGAGAAGTTGCAGAAAAATGAAGGCTTAGAGAAGCCCTCATCACCTGTTTCAGAATCAATAGTTGAGGTAAACAATGTTGGTTTTTTATCAGATTCATATTCAAATGATGTTATTTCTGTTGGAAATGTGGAGATATCGATTACAGGAACTAACATGAGGCTCCTTACCAAGATGGGGTACAAAGGAGGAGAACTTAGTGTTAATGGCCAAGGCATGACTCAGCCATTGGAGGCAGTGCAAATACCTCGATTCGTAGGTACCGAAGGAGAATTCTCAAAGGTGTTAGAAGCTTTCGGGACATTGTTAAAACTGTCAAGGAAAGAGAATGATGGGAACGCATCACCATCATCCCATGGCAGTGTACAATGTAGAGAAAGCGCTGAGGCAAACTCTCATCGTCATAATGGCACGAGAGACAGTCAGGAAAACTATAACAAGTCTTTGTATTCCAAAGTTCATTTTGATTACAAGCATGTTGTTAATGATGAACATAAATCATGGAATCGAAAAACATGTAGTTTTTGTGGCTTACATAACCATGTGATTGCTAAGTGCTGGAAGAGAATGGCAGCACGAAAGAGGATGAGGCGTGAAATACCTTCTCCACAGTAACGAATGAATCATGTTAAATAGGTATGGATGAGGAAGACTTATTGTAGTCATTGCAACAGAGGTGGTCATCAAAGAGCCACATGTTGGAGGCTCCATCCAGAGCAGCGCCTTAGAGACAAAGCATGCTTGCATGAACCAATTGAAAAATTTGTTCAACAAGCAAATCCACCTAAGGGAGATGATCCATTCACTTTGATAAGTGAGAGATGGTTTTTCTAGATGTGTTAGCTTATCATGACCGTATTTTTGTAAATAATTTGTTGCAATTTACATTGTAAAAGTGATGATGTGTTTTCCATCACTTGTTGAAGCAACAATGATGTTTTGGCCTTGTATTGATAGTTGGGGTATTGTTTCCATTTTGATGTAAACTTGACCACAGAGTATGTGTTATAAACTCGTGGCAAGTATGGGATGCTTGGGTCATAGTTGGTCATGTAATAGAGCATGTAATTTGAAAAATATTGTACTACAGGTTTGCAGAGGATGTAGGTGTCGGTTCATCGCTTATGCTTCTAAAGGACAAAGGTGAAGGAGAAGGAAGGTTGACATGTTAAGACACTTGTGGTGTAGACAATGTACATAGAAGTTGCAGATTATTTTCATGCTTTTGGTGGGGAAAAATCTCCTTAGTGGGGAGGAATGATCTAGGTGGCTCCCGATGCACTCAGAGGACAAAGAGGGCTTATAATGGCTCAAATTTCAAAGTGGTCAGATTTCTCTTGAACTAGGACAAGATCGTATTCCTCGTCTCCCTGATTCCAACGGCGTGAACGACACCCAAATCCAAGTTTGTATGGGACAGATAGAGCTCTTTATAGTTTGATAAGATAGGGAAAAAGTGGGGCCCACAGCGTGCCACATGACATCCCAGTCAGCAAGTGAGACCCAGGGCTTACATGGCAGCCCATCATCCATCGACATGTGGTGCCCCTAGTCATTGGCTCCTTACCCTACATAAAAGACAAAAAACAAATGAATGACTATGTTAAAAAGGGTAACATGGTTGTATAAATGGTTCCAAAAGGCATATGTAATACAAAAATCAAGCCATTGCCGCGTATGGTGTCAGCACAATATGCCAAAAAGATTAACCGACCAGTGAACTTACCTGTCGGGTTAATATGAAAAACAACCATCCAAAAGCAATGTGACGTTGTAACAACGGCCTTAAAACACCACAGGCCATTAACCTAAAGAAGAGTGCTTTACCACTTGGCCAACTACCAACTCCTTGAGAATTTCGCCACAACGCGTATACATAAACCTTTATAAAATGCATTAGGGGTGGCAAAAAGGAGAACCAATGGACTTGAGCCTTCACAGGACTATGCCGACATGCTTTTCGAGACAAAATTTTTTCAGAGAATCTTAAGACGCTGAAAAGATTCCTTGGGAGGTCAAATTTTACAGTTTCAGAATGTTATCGAATTTATAGTCATTTTTCTTAGATTTTTGCAGGGAGCGCGATTGTGAAGTTAGATTCGCCATATGAGTAGCATAATTCCAAGTGCCCAGCTGAACAAAATCTTTTAAGAATCTTGAGGAATCTTTAGATTCCCTTGGAAGCTGAAATTTGACAGAGCCGGAATACAACCAACTTTATATTCAAAAGTCTTAGAATTCCACAAGGATCACAATGGGGTTATCTGATTTTCCATTTGAGGAGAAGATCGCTAATTAGCCCAGGGAGCAGACTCTTTGGAGAATCTAGGGGTATCTAAAAGATTTTTGAAGGCCTAGATTTTGATAGTGTTAGAATTTGACAAATGGATAGTCGATTTTACACTAATCGACGCCAGAAATTCAGTGGTGCAGTCATTTTTTGTAGCTGAGCCTTTAATTTTTCGGTCATCATCAGAAGTGAAGGTACATGAGACAATCATGTTATGTTTCCTTTCATTATTGTCGAGATGATGTATTATTCTTGAGATCCTTGTTTGATGCTATGTTAAGGGATCACTATTTCCAAATTATGTGAGATGTCATTAGCTTTTCATGCTATGTATTGTTGTTGATATCCCTGTGTAACTATGTTGAAGGGATACTCATTGCCACATTGTGTGAGATTATGTTAAGTTGTCATGCTGAGAGGAAGCCTTCTTGAGTGAGAATTCCTGTAAGAAGAATGTCTCGTGGATAGAAAAGCCACTCTTGTTTGAGGGTGTATGTCCTTGCTATGACAAAGATTCTTCCATGTACATCATCATCATTTCCAGCAGTACATGAAGTGGCCTCCACCATCTTGACACCGGGCCTGGATACGTAGTCCACACTAGACGAACTCCGTTATCAAATGTCTCGTGTTTTGACTTTTTGATCATTGTCATGTTTCCTCTTGCTTAAGCATGAATATATGTTCTTTTATGATCTTTTACATGCAATTATAACAACATCACAAAATTAAAAGATCTTGGATGATTTCGATAGTTGAAGGAACCCGGATCAATTGTGGTTGCCACAATATTCTTGTATGTGGACATAATAGTTGACTAGTATTGTGGAAAATGATGGTGTGCCCCTGTTGGGGGTGAACAAACAACGCGAGGAGGGCCTAGGAGAGGGTGTTGTCACCCCACTCACACCCTATATCATTAAGGCAGAGTGGCATGCCACACCTATGCCATGCAATCAAACACGCGACATTTATAATTAACCTTTCGCGATGGTGAAAATTAAAAACAAGTTGATGGAGGTTCTAGAGGGGTGTGAGGGTTTGAGCATTGCATGGCAACGGGGTCCTCGGCTCATGAATGAAATTGTGATAGTTTGGAGGCTTTCATGTTCCTGATTGGTTTCAAAGACTTGAGGGCGATGTTCAGAGATAAGTGTAAATGGTTCGTTGGGTGGTAGTTTCTCGGGAGCAAGCTTCACCTTGTTGGGGCTAGAAAGGCGAGATCATTCCCCACTTAGCTTCTTTCATATGTGATCCTGGTATTAAGGCCTCCCACACAGGAGAAGGTAGTCCTGAGTTTGTGGTGTGTCCATATTTTACCCTCGATCATCTTAGTTCCGCTCCGGTCTTCAAATTTGTAAACAAGGTATTGTTGAACCCATCTTTTAGTTAGATTTACTTTGTTGGTGTTATCTTTGTTAAGCTAGGTATTGGGGCTTTTTGGACTGCACCTATAAAAGATAAATGTATGGTAGTCGTGAGTCTTGACTAGGCATTCAAGGTTTGTCTATTCTAGTATTAGAAGTATGGGTTGAGAGAGTAAAGCCAACCCTCTCACTCTCAAAGCTTCACTTGTAAACCTATGTTTTACCATATTGTCGCTACTTATCTTAACTTCAGTGAAATTGACCACATTCAACTCAATTTAGGAGTATGGCCCTTTGTTGGTGTCTTTGGGGACTTTTTGTTGTTGTTGTTTTTAGGGTGATTGAGGGTACCATGAAATGCAATTCATGGTCCTATATTGATGTCATGTGTAGGAGGTGGCTAGTTGGCTGGTCGTTGGGTTGTCTTCAGCCTCAGGGCCATCATCAAGGGGATTAAAAAGTGCACCTTTGGTGGTCCGAGCGTAACCCTTTTCTAAGTCATTACTGGGACAAGGTTGGTGGGAGCTCGTTCCATTGTAATCGGGCTCCTGTGCATTGTTTAGACACTCTAGTTTGGTGTCGAGAAGTTGATCCTTGGGTCTACTTCTCCTTGGAACTACCCATCTACGTCGACATGGAAGAGTCAAGTAGGGGGTTAGAGAAAGAGGATAATTTGGGAGGCGCAACTTGGAAGATCCCGACCAGGAAGAGACTGTCAAACCTCATCCATCCAATCTTAGATGCATTCATGGGACAAACAACAATCATGAGAGTTTAGTTAGGCAACTTGCACATATCACTAGGCTCATGGATCAACTGAGAAAGGTTTGTCATGACGATATGAATGATTTAATTTCTTTCATGAATGACCTTCAAAGAAATTAGTGGCATATGTTAGATAGGTTGGCTAGTTTGTAATGGAACTAGGGTGCATTCAAGACAAATTGGATCGAGTTGAAGGCATAATGGAACACATGGAGAAAGACATGCATTGTGAATTCAGGTCTCTGACATCACTAGGTTCTAGACCAGAGAATCTTTCTCCAGTAAATTCCACTTATCCAGATGGTCTTGAGTTGTATTTTGATCCTACAAGACCTCTAGTTCTATGTTCCTTTCCATTTATGGTTGGTTAGGATTTTACAACAATATTTTAATACTTTTTGGAAATTATATACTAACCAGGTAAGAGTGAGGCCAGTAGGCTTTTGGCAAGTTGCAAACAATGATGTAAAACTTTGGCATAAATGAAAAACTTAGATTCACAACACAACAACAATAATAATAATTTAAAATAAAGTTATAATTTAGTTAAATTTTATGGTTTATTTTAATATTGACAATCTGGGATGTATCATGAAACATGTATTTTGATGCTTATCATGGATTGACAATTATTAAATTTATATGACTCTACATAACTACATTAATTTATTTAGAACAAAACTTTTGTAATTTTAATAAATCTATTTGTAATAATACATTTAAGTTAGGTTAGAGGATAGAAACTTTATATATATATATAGATATATACGAACTTTGAATAGGTATTATAGTCTAACAATTTGACATATTTGATTAACAAAAATTATTCATTGACAAATATATATATATATATATATATATAGATGAACTTTGAATAGGTATTATAGTCTAACAATTTGACATATTTGATTAACAAAAATTATTCATTGACAAATATGCTGATGATCAACATCCACTAAGACCAATGCGGTCTATCAGACCTTAGCAAAGTAAGAGATTAATTGTGACTCATTAATATTTTATTTCTATAATCGAATAGAAGGGAGAGAAACGCTCCAAGATCACTATAATTTTGCTCACTTAACAAGTCAAGAAGGTTGGAAGTGTGACAAATGTTTTGGAAATGGGAACGGATGTGAGTAAGAGCCAATCAATCTAACATGAAGTGTTTTTTTATCTTCAACCCACTTAGTATCGCAAAAGTGACAAATTCTTTCATCCCAGGGTGTTTTGGGAATAGACCAATGTCGGGTTTCACATCCAAGCTCATGAGAATTAGTTCTTATCCTTGCAATGTTCATTTTCTTCTTAGTACTAGTCAAGACAAAGAGATAATTTTGGTTAACAAGAGTGGGATCATTCACCTCCTTATAATACCTTAGCTTCCTTTTTCCCATTAATATATCTACAACATGTACCTACTCTCTTACATTAATTAATTTATTTATATTAAATATATTATTGAGATATTTATTATTTTAAATATATTAATTAATATCATTTTCAAATTTTCAAAGCACTTTTTCCATATACTTTTTACAAGTTTATCTATATGTATATAATATTTTATGTTTCTTCATGAATATTATTTATAATTATAACATTATATTTTTATAACATTTCAATTTTAATAATTTTTTGATTGACTTAAAAGCATTAGTAAATAGAGTAATTTTAGGTGGTTATTTGATATTAAAAATATAGATTTTTTCTCGAATTATTATGGAAAAATCTGGTTGAAATTTTTTAAATTTAGGTTATAGTTGTCAAGCTATAAAATTTCAGGTGGTTGGGCTTTTTGAAGGTGTTGAATCTATTTCTAACTTCAAAATATGACGCTTCTAAATCAAAATTTTGCAATATAAAAAACATCTTATTCTAATGAAAAAGTTACCATCCAAATAAATTGTTGCCTCATTAAACAACATTTTTTCTTTTTCTTTTTTTAACAAAAACATATACTTTATATATATTCAAAATCTGGAATTATGTGGCCAAAACCACATTTACAAAAATTTCATAAAACTAGCAGCAGTTTGTGCATCAATTTCTGGATCCCAGTACATCCACAAAACTAATTTCTTCCTTCTACATGCCTTGACCACTATTACATAACACTGATAATTCCCATAATATCTATAAAATAGACTTAATATAAACACAAAGCAACATAACATATGACAAACATTAAATTGAGTTTAACTTCCTGGCTTCCTTGCTTTCATCCTTCTCCTGACCGCTTGTTCCTGCGCTTGCATCATCTCGAGTCTGCAATTGAACAACGACCTCCTCAGGCAACCGAACTATGATCTCTTTCACTTCGTTGAATATGCTATCACTTATCAACTCTGAGTTGGAGGAAAGCAAGTCTGTTTCCATCTTCACAATTCTCCTTTCCAAAGTGGCTTCCACAATTTCAAACTTGGCATTAATTCGCTTAACATTCGTTGAACGATCTTTCTCCAGTAACTCAACACAGTGTGTAAGGAGGTCCATCCTGCCCATGAGCAGTTTGAACAAGAAATCTATAGCCCTCTTCCACCTAGTTAAGTCCTCAATCGGGGGCTTCTCGCCCTGAGCATTCTGAGGCTCCATCACGGTATCCTCCCAAATTAAACTATGCTCACACTCATGCTCTTCGATTACCTCATCAATGAGATTCGACAGAGGCTACATCCATTTATATACCAGAACTTTCGTTTCATCCTTCACTCATGCTCGTGCCATAATCACTTGTATATCCTCGATTTGAAGGCCCATTAAATAATTTTGTAGGCCGATGGATCTATCGAACCACCCCTGTAGCCAATTCCCTGTAGGATAAGATGGCCATCACTTCACCATTAAATTACCTCTGTTTTTGCAGGCTCAATTCCTTGTTGAAAGGACGAGGGCGCTGCTCTCTTAATGAGAATAAACCAAACCTTGTGCGAGTGAACAAAACGAATGTCCTGGGGATCTGCATGAGCTTCATGCATTAATACCATACATCCTATCCACCATCTGTCCGACCACCTTGCCACAAGTTCGCACATCTTCCAACCCTCAGGCTGATCGAGGGCGATCTCAACTGCTCTGATCAACATATTCTTATGGGATGGGGGTGAGGCATATTGCCCCTCCATCTGTCTCACACTCACCAACACCCAAGAGAACCCCATGATTTGCCAAACCGTCGACAGTGGAATTGAGGTGACGGAAAATGTGAAACAATTCAAATTTATCAAAATTTTTAATTGAAATTCAATTCTTAATACAAGGGTTGATTTTTTATCCTTTGAATTTGCAACGAAAGGAGAGAACATCCTTAAGGCTAATAAGGAATCGCCAATCACTTTAATGTTTTTATCCCCGTGATAGAGCTATATCCAAGCCTTTCCACATTGCTAACAATTCAGCATTGTTGTTTGTTACTACTCCTAATCCTATGAGTATTTTATTCCAACTTGTTCATCGAGGCAAAAAAATACCCCTCCTGCTGCTCCTGTCACCCCTCTCACTAAAAAATATCTTAATAAATTATTAGAATTAAATTAAATCTATTAATACTAAACTTAATTGGAAATAATATTTAATATATAATTAAACTCACGAAAATTACATTAAATGAATTTATAATTTAAATATATAAAAATGAACCAAAACTAATAGGTTTTCGGTGTTTAAAAAAAAAATCAAAACTCAATTTTATATTCTTGAATTTATGATTAAAATATATTTAAATAAACCATTATATTGAATGATTTTGTAACCCGAGTAAATATAAGTGAACCAAAATTTATCTTTTATTTCCTCAGAGAGGGAGGTCATATATTCAACTCTTTTAATTCTCTTATAGCAAAATTTTATATTGAATGATTTTGTAACCATAGTGAATTAAAATTTATCTTTTCTTTTTTAGAAAGGTAACTCTTTTAATTCTCTTATAGTTAAAATTTATATTGAATTATTTTGTAACTAGAGTAAATATAAGTGAATCAAAATTTATCTTTTTTTTCAGAGAGGGAGGTCATATATTCAACTCTTTTAATTTTTTTATAGTTAAATTTTATAATCAAAATTAACAACTCACCTAAAAGTTATAAATAACTTATAATAAAAATCACATTGTTGGAAAATTAATCATTAATTATTTATAAATAAATAAAAATACATTACAAAAATATAATAGTAAAACTAAAGAAATGCAAAATCTCAATGGAATGTTTTATAAAAAATAAGTGCAGATTGAAGTGGATTGATTAATAAAAATAATTAAAAATTATAATATTTTTAAAATAAAAAGTTTTTTAAAATATATATTTTTTAATATTATTGTGATTTAATATATATTTTTTGTTTGTAATGTTGTGAATTTTGAAATAGAGGTATTTAAGCTTTCAAAATTACATAGGCTTGGGTTATTCTAGCGTTTAGTATGGTTAGAATTTTGCTAACAAAATTTCTAATAAATAATTTTTACATTATAGAGTGCCTTAACAAAACACCCTGCTACCAACTACTCTAAGCTCCACGAGTTGTAATTTAACATATTTAAAAATATATATTCAATTTAAAATAATTTTTAAATATAATAAAATAAAATTTTATAATTTTTAATTTAAAGAAATTAAAATGTTATTTTTAAATTATTTAATTATAAAACAATATTAATAATGTCATCATAATTACGTCGTAAAGCGTCCTCCCTAAAAACAACTCCCCCAGCTGCCACTGTGTCCCTATCTCTACCATTGGATCAAATGTTAGACAATTGAAATGTTTTAAGCCATTAGATCCATTTTCTTGGAGGAATTGTTGTTGTGTTCTGTTCTTCTGAGCATAATGCAACCACCTCCTCCTCCTTTTTATATGGTATGATGTTGAATGGATGTAAAATTTTCTTAGAGGAATTGGTGTTATGTTCCTCTGCAACTAGTTAGTTATCATAAAAATTATAATTATCATGGATTGTTGATTATCTAGTCATTTAATTTATATAAACAATTATAATAATATTAGAAAAACCACTAATGTAATAATGATTTATTGAAATCCACTCGATCTAAGTTCATAACTTGTATTCCATGAACATATCGTAGGTATTCACTGGCCATGTCCATGATCAGCAACAAATCCTTCGTAGGAGTGCCTAAGGAGAACTTGATTGAATAACCTCTGAAGTTGCGAGTGTACAAAGACTATTCGGCACTTTCCTTTACCTACCTTATCCTATCGTGGCCATGATTCAACCCGTGCTTCAGCACCCAGGCTCAATCCTTGGTTCCTTCCACGATCCTGACAAGTCTCTCGTAATCTTTGTCGAGGCGCAACTGCCTCCTACACATGAAGTCTTGGATGCAGATACTCTTTGTTTTTGTGAAGTGTGACGACTATTTCATTGTTCTCTTTACGCATTATTACAGAGTGTTGCAAAAGAAGCAAGAGGAGGAGAAACAATGAAAACATCCATAGGAGAAGCAAGAGGAGGAAAACATCCATAGATTGACCATTTTTTCGGTGAGTGTCGAGCATTAAGAAGAATTGCCATTATCATTTTCGCAAAAAATTGAAATGATAGGTTCGAATTGTCATTATGAGTTTGTCCAAACATTGAAATGACACGTTTGAATGTGAAACTTTGCATATATATGATGTTTAGGATAGGAATTTTTCGCCTTAATTTTTTTGGATAATTGTCATAATTCCTCACCTTAAAGTTTCTTTATAATGTTTAATGCTCTTTTTTTTCTTGGTCTAAGCCCCTGCATTATGTTAATTAGAGAATTATTTCTTTTTTTCTTGTCTGTGTCCCCACTGCACTGTGTGTATAGGAAGTCAGGGTTATACCTCTTTGATCCAGTTAACGACCACCTATAAAAGCAGAGATTGGTGGAGTGTATTAATATAAAGAGGCTTGGGTGAGTTCGATTTTGACCCCAGCTCATTTAGTGGGTAGTGTTATATGAATATTATTGCGATAAACCTAAAAACTTAAAAAATATTTACTTTTTAAAAGAAATAAGTCACATGATACATGGTTTTTACTTTATAATCATAAAAAAAAAATCATATTATATGACGTCAAACTTATTGAATTTTTATTCGAATGAATCTATCTCAAGTAACAAGATTCTTCATACACCGCTCCCCTCTTCTTATTCCACCTTGCACCTTGACACTCCTTGCAAAAATTTAAATGAAAATTTACAGTCTTCTATACAAGATCAAGAAAGCTATGCCCAATAGCTAACACCACAGAGCAAGACATGTTCGTCAATTCCACAATTGCTACCAAATCTCTCTCAGTGCTACAGTTGTTTTCAACGATAAATCTTAATTCACAAAAATTCAAAATTTATTTACAAAAATTTATTTTATAAAGATAGGTGGATTGAACTTAACAACAATTTATTGAATACAATTTATTGACTAGTGAAATATCCATGCTACAAAAATTATTTCCAAATTATTTAATCATAAAATAACAATTCAATTCAAATAATAATTGATATCATTATCATAATTGTATTCCATTTTACAAAAGAGACCTACCATTCATATACATCCAAATGCAAGGGACAATTTCAACGATCACAATCATAGAAGTTATCATTAGGGATGTACCCAGCGCATGGGCATGAGAGATTTGATAGCCTATGAATTGCAGAGGGGCTATTCAATGCTTATGGAAGTTAAGCCTAATTGTAGCTGAAGTTAACCTTACGAATCCAATCATAGGTTCGATTGCCTTTGAATTGCAAGGGGCTATTCAATGCTTATGGAAGTTAAGCCTAATTGTAGCTGAAGTTTGAATTAGGTGGGACTATTCAAGACTTCCAAAAGTTAAGCTTTGTTGGAAATTAAAATATTAATTTCATAATAGCAAGTCTTTTAATGGTAAGTGTAAACTTAAAGCTAAAGCCCTTGTCACTCTTGGTGTGATGTTATAATAAATTACATCCTTAAAGTCTAAGTTGATGACAATTAATATATGTAAAAATCCTTTCAATTCAATCATCACAGCTTGCTTGGAGAAAGAATGTTTTACAAAATCTATTTCACAATGTTAAATCACAAAATCCCGCAAAGCCCTCCGCATCACACTCGACATCTACATGCTCATCATTATCCTAGAAATTAACGAGGCCACCTATCTAGGGCTAGGTATGATATTTATGAATGCACCTTATAATGAGGGATGGATTGGACTACTTGACTTGATTTGAGCGTGAAGTGAATTTTAAATTCACATTTTTATTTCAAGCATAGTTTAAATATTTTTTATTTGGATTATTATATATATATATATATTTTGTTAATTTAAAATTTAATTTAGATTTATTGGAATTGAAAATTTAAATTATATAGTTTATATGATTTAAGTATCTCAAAGATTTTTTGGTATTTTTTTTTAGAATTTATTTAAAATTTAGCATGGATTTATTGGAATTGTAAGTTTAATTTATATAGTTTACACAATTTGAGTATCTCAAAATTTTCATAGTACTTAATCTATTTGTGTATTTAAAAGTACAACGTAAATAATGAAAAATTACAATCTCACAAAGAATTGTATCATCAAATTCAGTTAAAAAAAAGAAAAAATACAGAATAATTACATTGCACCTTTATTTTAAAGTATTGTAAAAATAATTAGAAAATGTTCAATTATATTTTCATAGAATTATTAAAAGTTTTAAAGATTTTATATAATTTCTAGTAAGTTTTGGTGATTTTTAAAGTACAACAATATTTTTAGTTTAGTTCATTTTATTTTATTTTAGCTTGACCCATGGGGATTTGAACATTGAATCTCTTGAGCTGCCCCTCGTGAGCCTTAAAGTAAAATAATGTTGTCTTATATAGTTTGGACAAATTATTGTTTTCAAATGAAACTAGATAATTTTAAAAGAAAATGGAAAATTAATCCATAAACAAAATTTAATACATAATTTTTTCCTTATTTAAGCTTGTGTCTAGAGTTGAAAAAGATAAGAATTTGCATCCACGGTGGGCTGGAGGAGCGACGCGGGAGAGCCGAAGCGACTAGGGTTATCGAAGCGAGCAAAGTTCGACTCTAATGGAGAGTGGCAGGGGAGGGAGCTCGGCTCCCTCCTACAAAGATGTTGTGGCCAGCAGAAGTAAATCACCAATTGGAAACAGTAAAGGTTGTATGAATGACAGGAACAGGGATAATGAAAAGGAAACAGATGGGACCAGAACAAAAGAAAACAACAGCACAAAGGACAAAGAGGAAGAAGACAAAAGTTTGGGTTCAAGAGACAAAAAACAAAAAGGACCTTGCAAACCAAAAGCAGAAATCACTCCTCGAGTAATATTAAATGATCCTGCTCTGCAGGAGCACAGGGAACACATGGGGACCTACGCCATTATCTGTAAATTCATGGGACTATGGCCCACTGAAAAGGATTTACAGACGTGGATCAAGTATCATTGGAAACCCAAAGGAAGCATTGACCTACATCTTGGGTCAAAAGGATTCTTCACAGTGGTGTTCTCTAACATCGAAGATAAAGACAGAATATTCGAAGGAGGACCCTATTTTTTTGCTGCAGCAGGTCTCTATATGAGACCTTGGAGAATGAACTTTGTCCCAGAGAGGGAGACTTTCTCTTCGGTTCCTGTGTGGGTAAGGCTCTACTCTCTACCTCTTGATTATTGGCAAACTGAATCATTGGCTGCCATTGGCAATAAACTAGGACGCTTTGTCAAAGCTTCTGAAGCCACAAGAAGGGGAAAATATACCTCCTTTGCAAGGATATGTGTGGAAATGGATCTATCAGGAGCACTTCCGGATGAAGTTATCCTGGAAGTTTTTGATGAGGAGTGGGTGCAGACAGTAGACTACGAGCATATCCCTTTCAGATGCCGAAGATGCCATGAACATGGACATCTATTAAGAGATTGCCCTCTCAGTAAAGAAGATAACAAAAAAAACTTAATACAATGAAGGACACTGAAAGCTTTCAGAAAGTGGCTAGTAGAGGAAGGGGAGGAAAAAAGGGGTCAAAGCAACAACATACCGAGGAGCAGAAGGGTAGTCAGAATAAGTTTCAAGTGCTAGAAGAGACTGAAGAAATCAGAGGAAGATGCTAAAGAAAAAGAAGAAAAAGAGGACAAAAATCAATCTCCAGATATTGATTCTCAAAAAGAGGCCATGAGAAGTGAAACAGAAATGGAGATGGACCAGGAAATGACCCAAAGTGAAACAGATCTGGAAGATCATGAACTACAAGAAATTCTAGACAAGGAAAACTTGGATCTGGAAGGATTCCTGATGCAGGGAACCAAAGGAGGAATAGATTCTCTGCCTCAAGAAGAATGCAACAGAATACAACAGTTGTTTTTATGGAAAACTCAAGAACGAGGGCTGGAAAAAGGTAAAAACATCCACAAATAGGAGCACAGAGGGGTGAAAACAATGAAATTAACTCCAGGATTAGCTACTAGAAATCCAGGAAAGAAGAGAGGCAGAAAAAAGCAAAATGAGCTCTTGATGGAGTGTGGAAAGCTAATGATAGATTCGGGTAAGATGAAAGATCTAACCAGTTACTCCTTTACAAATATTTAATTATGAAGTTCATATCTTGGAATATCAGAGGTCTAGGTAGTAAAAGAAAACAAAGAATGCTAAGTAACAGAATGAAACTAGCAATGCCAGACATAATCTTCATTCAAGAAACAAAATGCTCCATTCAGAAAATAAAACAAATCCATAGCAAATGGCTTAGTAAATTTGAGTTTCTAGAAGTCAAAGCAGAGAACATAGCTGGAGGCATTCTCACTCTCTGGAACCCCCAAAAAGTCAGCATAGTAGATGCGGAGGCATCGAGAAATTATTTATCAACTATCATTCAACCAATGGGGATGTCTGATACCTTCCTGGTTACGAATGTTTATGGTCCTCAAAGAATAGATGAGAAACTTAGATTTCTGGACTCCCTAGTATATCTCAGAAGCAAACATAAAGAAATCCCTTGGGTCATTGGAGGAGACTTTAACATGATTAAATCTCTTTCGGAAAAAAAAGGAGGTACCAGAATCCTAAGTAAAGATTCAGTAGCGTTCCATTCTTTCACAGAAGACATGAAAATGGTTGACTCTGAAATGCACAACAACCTTTTTACCTGGAATAACAAAAGAGGAGGTAATGCCCAGGTTGCCTCCAAGTTAGACAGATTTTTTATCTCTGAGAAGCTGATGCTCACAAATAAAGAAATATCTGCAAGTGTTCTCCCATTTGGAGGCTCTAATCACTGGCCGATTCAATTAGAAATCAAGGGGATTGATGCTCCCAGGAATAGAACCTTTAGATTTGAGAATATCTGGCTCTCCCACCCAGATTTCATCAGCAACATTGAAAAATTGTGGTCTGAAGATCTCCAGTTTCAGGGCACCAAAATGTTCCTCCTTCATAAACGACTAAAGCACATAAAACTCAAACTCAAAGAATGGAACAAGAAGGATTTTGGTAACATTTTTGTAAACAAAAAATCAGTGGAAATCAAAATGCAGGAACTAAACCAAGCAATGATCATAGATGGTTTTGATAAAATCAAAAGTGAGCAAGCTGAAAAACACAACCAAGAATGGGAGAATTTATGCAAACAAGAGGAAATCTTTTGGAAACAAAAGTCTAGAGTTCAATGGCTCAAAGAAGGTGAACGAAATACTAGATTTTTCCATAGATCCACCATATCCAATAGAATGCACAATAGAATCTCTTCGATATTGAATGAAGATGGGGAGCTTCAGACCTCTCACAAGAATATCGAAGCTATGATGGTTCAGCATTTCAGAGGCATCACAAAAGAAAATAATCTAGACAGAGATCAACACATCAAGGAAATTATAAAGAATATCCCCAGGATGGTGTCCAGACAAGATAATTTTAACCTAAATAAACCAGTTACCGAAGCAGAAGTCAGCGCGGTTATCAAAGATATGCAGAATGGCAAAGCTCCAGGTCTAGATGGTTTTAATGTAGACTTTTTCAAAGCTTGCTGGAATTTTGTCAAACATGATATTTTGGATGTTGTAGAGGACTCCAAAAGAAGCAGATCCATTCTGAAAGCCCTCAACACCTCCTTCATCTCCCTGATCCCCTGTTATGCTCTTAACCTGCAAAATAATACCCAGATACAGAATATGCGAAGAAAAGATACCCAGAACACAGAATATGCGAAGAAAAGATACCCAGAACACAGAATAGCAATGATTTTATTATTCAAAGAGCAATGTTCACATGCCTCTTCGAGGGGGCAACCTCCAATAGAGCAGAGCTCGATTACAAAATAAGACACGATGCTCCTCGCAGGGAGTCTCTATCCTTTATATATGACTCATAGATGCAATACCACGGGTCAATACCGTGAGTTTTATTAATACCATCTATCTAATACTACGGTTGCGGCCCATTTGCAACTAAATGTGGTCCCGTCATTAATTTCGGGTTAACCACTTACAAAATATATGGGCTTTATTGACTCTTTGACTATGACGTGATCCCAAGACATAAATAAGGGGGTTAGGGTGGGACCCTAACATGCCCTCCCCCTTAAGACTAGCCTTGTCCTCAAGGCTGAAGCTGCGGAAACTGCTGAAGAATAGTAGCTGGTTCCCAAGTTGCATCTTCCAGAGAGGTGTCTTTCCATTTGACGAGGACTTCCTTAATCATGCGGCCGCGCAGGTGCTTGTCTCTTGTGGCGAGGACCTGTTCGGGTTGAAGCCAGATTGACCCTTCGTCATCCAGTTCAGGTAGACTGGTTTGAACTCTGCAATTGTTCCCAATTACTTTCTTGAGGCATGATACATGGAAAACTGGATGGATTTTTGTAGTAGGTGGCAAAGCCAACTTGTAAGCCACTTCTCCAATGCGCTGAAGTACTTGGTAGGGTCCGTAGAATTTTGGAGATAGCTTCTGACAACCCTTGTCTTTGAGTGATGTTTGCTTATATGGTTGCAGCTTCAAAAAGACTTGGTCCCCTTCTTGAAACTGGCGCTCTGAGCGATGCTGGTCAACCTGTTGCTTCATGCGGTTCTGAGCTTGATGAAGATTCTCTCTAAGATGGGCGAGCATGGTGGCGCGGTGTTGTAGGAGTTGATCCACTGCTTGTACTTTGGAGCATCCCTGGAGATAAGAAATAGGGGAAGGCGGAAGTTGACCATATACTGCTTCATAAGGAGTCATTTTAGTACTGGCATGATAGTTGGTGTTATACCACCATTCCGCCAGTGGTAACCACTGTACCCAAAGGTGTTGCTTTTCTGAAGTGAAACACCTGAGGTAGGTTTCTAGACATTTGTTGACAGCTTCGGTTTGACCATCCGTTTGCGGATGATAGGAAGTGATGAGTTTGAGTTGAGTGCCCTGTATCCTGAAGAGTTCTTGCCAAAAATTACTGGTGAAGATCGGGTCGCGATCAGACACAATAGAAGTGGGCATGCCATGTAGTTTGAATATCTGATCCATGAAAGTTTGCGCAACCAAAGTTGGTGTAAACGGGTGGGGTAGGGCACAAAAATGAGCATACTTTGACAAACGGTCCACCACCACCATGATGACTGACTTGTTCCCTGATTTGGGAAGACCTGTAATGAAATCCATGGAAACCTCCGTCCAAATTGATGTCGGAATGGGCAATGGTTGTAATGTGCCGGGTGTGTTGACGGTTTCTCCTTTGTGGCGTTGACAGACATCACATTCTGCGACAAAAGTAAGGATGTCCTTTTTCATGCCGGTCCAAAAAAATGATCTTCTGGTGCGAGCATAAGTTTTCTGAAAGCCCGAATGTCCTGCAATGGGAGATGAGTGCAATTCGGCCAATATGCGACTTTTGAGGGTTGATGTTGGTGATATTACTACTCTGTCCCGATAGCGAAGAATATCATCCTGCCAGGAGTAGCCCTTGATGGAATTTGGATCGACCTGCAATTGAGAAATGAGTTGGGATAGCCCTGGATGTGAAAACCATTCTCTGCGAGCTTCTTCAATCCATTCTGGAATGGGTAGGGAAATTGCTAGCAGAGTACTTTCTTCCTCAAATTGGCGAGATAATGCATCTGCTACCCTATTGTCTTTCCCTTTCTTGTAAATGATCTCATAATCATATCCCAGCATTTTAGCTAGCCATTTATTTTGTTGTGGGGAAGATAGGCGTTGCTCCAGAAAATATTTAAGACTGTGATGATCTGTGCGGATTTGGAAACGTCGCCCCAATAAGTAAGGCAGCCAGGTGTCGACTGCATGTAAGATGGCCATCATTTCTTTTTCATAGGTAGATTGGCCCAGATTCTTCCCACTTAGTTGTTGGCTTGTGAAGGCCAAGGGTCACCCTTCCTGTATTAAGACTGCCCCAATACCTGTCCCTGAAGCATCACATTCAATGACAAAAGATTTGTTGAAGTCAGGTAGTGCTAAGACTGGAGTGGAACACATGGCATTTTTGAGGGCTGTAAATGCCTGTTGGGCTTCCTCATTCCAGAAGAAGGAATTTTTCTTTAGGAGTTGAGTGAGGGGCTTCGCTATGCGGCCATAGTTGCGGACAAATTTACGATAATAGCTGGTGAGTCCGAAAAATCCTCTCAAGCTCTTCAAGGTCTTAGGTTGAGGCCATTCTTGCATTGCCTGGATCTTTTTGGGGTCCACCTTGACACCTTCCCGCCCCACAATGTGGCCCAAATACTCAACTTCTTCCATGCCAAACGAACACTTGGACAATTTGACAAATAATTTATGTTGGCGGAGTAGTTGCAAGAGTAGATCTACATGGTGAAGATGTGCAGCCCAAGTGCCACTATAGATGAGGATGTCATCGAAGAAGACCAGGACAAATTTCCTGAGATATGGTTTAAGAAGGTGATTCATAAGGCTCTGAAAAGTAGAAGGGGCATTACAAAGACCAAATGGCATGACCAGGAACTCATAATGGCCTTCATGAGTTCGGAACGCCGTCTTGGGAATGTCGACTTCCTTCATGCGAATTTGGTGGTAGCCTGAGCGAAGATCCAACTTAGTGAAGAATTGAGCCCCATTGAGTTCGTCCAGCAAATCGTCAACCACCGGGATGGGAAATTTATCTTTGACTGTCAACTTATTGAGGGCCCTGAAGTCGGGACACATCCGCCACTCTCCGTCTTTCTTGAGCACCATGACCACTGGGGATGAATAAGGACTAACGCTGGGACGAATGACACCTGCTTCCAAAAGTTCCTTGATTATCTTTTCTATTTCATTCTTTTGGGTGAATGGATATCTGTATGGCCGCACGTTTGAGGGTTGGGCCCCTGGAACCAATGTGATGCTATGATCATGTTCCCCTCACGATGGTGGAAGCTCCTTAGGCTTGTCAAAGACCTGCCGATGTTTATTTAAAATTTGTTGCATCTCAGGATGAATTTGCAGGGACTGGGTTTCAACGACCTGGATGGCATTGAATTGAGCTACCACGCCATGATTGCCCTTTTTTAACAATTTTTCCATCCTATGCGAGCTGATGATCGAGGGGGCTCCCGCTTGGAGGCCACGGAGGGTATATGTGGAGTTGTTTTTCTTAAAACTCATATATAACTCCTGGAAATCCATTGTGATTGGCCCAAGAGTGCGAAGCCATTCAGCGCCGAGGACAATGTCGCATCCGCCCATGTGGATGGCAAACATGTGTGTTTTTAACTGATAATCCGCCATTTGAAGTTTGACATTTTCGCAGCGGTCTTCACATTTCATTGTGCCCCCATCCGCGATTTGGACTTGGAAGTTAGAGACTGCGTGTACAAAACAATGCACTGCGTCGGCGAATTTTTGATGGATGAAATTATGGGTACTTCCACTATCAATCAAGACTACTACTGGGCGATGTTTAAGAAAACCCCTGATTTTGAGAGTTTGAGGTGAAGAAATTCCTGCCAACGCAATTAGCGAAATAACTGGTTCATCAGATACAATCTCCTTTTGGTTGTCTTCTTCTATCGCCTCAGGTTCCTCAAGTGGTGGATCTTCCTCGGTTGAGCTGTAGTCGGTGGCATCTATTTGAAAAAACTTGGGCTCCTTGCATTTATGACCAGGGGAATATTTTTCATCACAGTAGTAACATAGTCCTTGCTTCCTTCTTTCGGCCATTTCCTGAGGTGACACCTTTTGGACCTTAAGTGTCTGAGTCGTGTTGTGAGCTTGTGGGGGACGACCTTTAGTGGGGAAATTGGGGCGGCTGTATTGGGTTGTTATGGCACGTTCCACCTTACGAGCTACCTGGCAAGCCTCCGTCCACGTGGGAGGGTGGTGGAGTAGAACTTGAGCTTTGATGGCTTCTTTAAGACCACTGATAAAACATTTTGTGTAGAACTCATCTGAGAGACTCTGAGTGCGGAAGGCTAAGGCTTCAAAAGCGGTGATATATTCATCCACTGTCCCCGTCTGTCGGAGCTTAGTGAGACGTCCCAAAAAGGAGTCTCCCTGTTCATAGCGATCTCGAAGAGCTTTGGTAAAGTGGGCCCAACTCGAAAAAGGTCCATTGCGACGTTGATGCCATTCCGCCCATTGCCATCGTTCATTGTCCAAGTACATGGTCCCCACCATAAGCTTAGTCCAATCATCTTGGAGACGATTCAATTTGAAATACTGGTCCATTTGTGCTAGCCATGCGGACGTGTGAGAACCGTCAAATTTCTGCATATCCAACTTGGGGGGTCGCTGACTGGGTGGTGAATGGGTGTGCCAGACGTGAGGAGAGTGGCTAGACTCACCCTCATGGTGTTCATGGCCATTATATGGTTCCTCGAGGGCTGGCTCCTTGCCCTTATCGAGTGCTTGCCATACCTGGCTAGTTAGTCCGCTAATCATATTTTTGAGTTCGTTCATATCTGCTTCAATTTTGTCTAGCCTTTCATTGGCCATTGCTTGAGCTCTAGTTTCTACCATACACCAATTGGATGAAAAATTGGGACCGCCAAATTTTTTTTTCTAATAAATTGAATGGTACCACCGTGCTCAGCTCGTCGTCCTGATACTGATGGGCTAGATCACAAATAAGCGCTTCGGAAGATCTCAGACTTTTTTTTTTTTTTTTTGGAAAACTCCTAATGGAGTTTTACTCCTCCTTCATCAATACTGCAGTCGCCAAATCCTCAAAATGTCAATGCTGCCAAAGGTCCTACGAAAAGTATACCTCGGCACAGGAACCCTTCACACAACTCCGATTTGGTGGATCTGAGAGATCTGAATGGTGGAACAACTGCTGCTGCGGATCTGATGGAGCTGCGGGACTGATGTCTGCTGCTACAGCACGTCTTTGCACACGCGGATCTGGAATAGATGATGCGTGATCCCCCAATAGAAAAGGGAACTATGGTCTAGAGGAGTGTCAGGTGCTACAGATCACAATATACATAAGGGTCTGACAGTAGTACTCGGCCCAATGTTTCAGGGCTCTAACTAAGGAGGATCGACCGTACCCTTAGCCGTACAACCCGACTACCCTATCGTACGGGCGAGTAATCTCTCCGAGTGCTGTTCTCGGTGTACTGTAGTCCAAGACAGCCGAAGGTTTATCTATGGCGAGGTTTCAAGGAGCCTAGGGGGCTTCCGATATACCCAGAGGGTACGTGGAAGACAGTCCGTGCGCGGTTCTGTCTAATGCGCTACTACTCGAAGGGGTACCCACAGGGGTTACAAGGGAGTCCAACAGACATGACCACCTCTTGTATTTCCTGCGTGCATGCCTCCCCAAATCCGCAGGTTTATGCGCTTAACGACAGATCCCGTGGTTTAAAGACGCCGGAACACGTCTCTAGCCAAAAAAAAAATTTTTGCTAAAAATTGGAGATCCCACCGAGCCCTGGAAAGTGCTCTAATACCACTTGTTATGCTCTTAACCTGCAAAATAATACCCAAATACAGAATATGCGAAGAAAAGATACCCAGAACACAGAATATGCGAAGAAAAGATACCCAGAACACAGAATAGCAATGATTTTATTATTCAAAGAGCAATGTTCACATGCCTCTTCGAGGGGGCAACCTCCAATAGAGCAGAGCTCGATTACAAAATAAGACACGATGCTCCTCGCAAGGAGTCTCTATCCTTTATATATGACTCATACATGCAATACCACGGGTCAATACCGTGAGTTTTATTAATACCATCTATCTAATACTACGGCTACGGCCCATTTGCAACTAACTGTGGTCCCGTCATTAATTTCGGGTTAACCACTTACAAAATATATGGGCTTTATTGACTCTTTGACTATGACGTGATCCCAAGACATAAATAAGAGGGTTAAGGTGGGACCCTAACATCCCCAAACAGGACTCAGCCCTGACTCCTGATAAGTTCAGACCAATTGCTTTATGCAATGTGGTTTACAAAATTATTTCCAAGATTTTGGCCAGCAGACTCAAACCTCTGCTTCCTTCTTTGATTTCAGGGGAACAATCTGGTTATGTTGAAGGAAGGCAAATCCTGGACAACATTATTCAAGCCCACGAGGTAGTTCATTCACTCACTAGCAAAAGGCAGGTTGGTATGATCATGCAATTAGACATTGCAAAAGCATATGACAAGGCGAACTGGATTTACATAAAAAAGGTCCTTTCTGCTTTTGGGTTGGATCATGACTGGATCAAATGGGTTATGGTTATGGTTACTTCACCCGGCTTTTCAATTCTAGTGAATGGATGGCCCTCAAAGATCTTTACTCCTTCCAGAGGCCTCAGGCAGGGAGACCCACTCTCGCCCTTTCTCTTTATCCTCATGGTGGAAGGATTGGGCCAATCCATTAAAAATGCTAAAGTCTTAGGAAATATCAAGGGCCTCCAATTAACGGAGAACGGTCAAGCTTTGACTCATCAACAATTTGTGGATGACACCATGCTGCAGGGTATCCCCACAGTCAAAGAAGCTTCAACGTACAAACAAATCCTAAATGACTTTGCCTTGGCTTCAGGTATGGAAGTCAATCTCTCCAAATCAATTTTTTTTTTCTTAAACACTAACATTGCTATTCAAAGGAACATCTCCAGAATTATGGGCTTCCAAAGGGATGTCCTCCCTTCAAAGTATTTGGGAATTCCCCTTACAGCTAAACCTTTGCACAAAAGTATCTGGGAACCGATGCTCAACAATATGCAAGATAAGATCAAAAAGTGGACTTTCAAATCGTTGAACCTTGCTGGCAGGTTGATTCTGACAAAGGATGTTCTGCAATCTATCCCTATTTTCTTTTTATCTGCCCTGCCAGCTCCTAAAGGGGTCTTACAGCAATTCAGGAATATTTAGAGAGACTTTCTTTGGGGCAAGGAGGAAACTAGGAAGAAATGGGCCCTATTTTCTTAGGAGAAAATCTGTAAACCCAAAAGTCATGGAGGCCTAGGCATGGATGATCAAGAGATTCTGAGTAATGTATTAGGAGCCAAGCTCTGGTGGAGATGGGTTAAAGAACCAGGGGCTCAATGGGCTAAAACCTGGAAAGAAAAATATGCAAGCTCCTGGCAAACAAGTGATCTTATAAGAATGTCAAGAAACATAAAAGGCTCTCACATCTGGAATAAAGCCTGGGAAAACAGAAGCCTAGTACAAAACAACAGCTTCTGGGAAATCAGAGCAGGAGACCAAGCTCTCTTCTGGGAAGATAAATGGCAACAAGAACCAATGTTGTTAAAAGAGGACTTTATGAGCCTCAAGCAAGCAACTGATTCCCAAGGATTAATAAAAGTTAGAGATTTTTGGAATCTTCCTCATGACACTGAAAAGTGGTGAAAATGGAAGAAAATAGACTGTAGAGGGGACAGCCCCATAAAATCAAAAACAGAAGAACTTATGAGCATATTAAAACAGAGGAAGATCTTGGTAACAGATGGGCAAGATCAGTTAAGATGGGGCCAAAACAAAGAAGGTATCTTTAATATCAAGGAAGCAAAAATAATTCTCCTTAACCTAGATCCCTGCGTTTTGGCAAAGTCCTGGCAAAAGCTTTGGAGGATCAAGCTTTTTATGTGGTTATTTCATCACAAAAAAATATTAATTTGGGAAAACATTCAGAAGAGGGGGGTTATGGGGCCTTCTAGATGTCAGTTATGTGAAGCTCAAGAGGAGATAATGGAGCATATTCTCAACAGCTGCACCTATACCACCTGGTTGTGGGATTCTTTTAACACCATTTTTCAACAGATAGATAGAGACAAGGTAGTATCATCAATACCCTGAACAAGTGGAGAAAAAACTTTTCAGAGTATGAGATCCTTAATTTGGCCTAGACCTTTACGCCAAGCTTCATTATCTGGAATGTTTGGAAGGAAAGGAATAAAAGAATTTTCAAGGATGAAAAAACTACTCCTCTTCGCCTGATGGATCTGATTTTAAAGCAGATTAAGGAGACAATTTCCACCACGGTGCACAGTTACCCCAAGAATCCTCCCACTGCGCTTGAATTAAGAACTCTCAAGCATCTGGGAATGCAAGAGATCATTCACCATGGTCTTAGCAGAAAAGAAAGAGTGTTGGAAATGGAAAAGGAGTTCTGGCATCCTCCACCGAAAGGTTATCTGAAATGCAATATTGATGGGGCTTCAAAAAGCAACCCGGGAACAACAGGTTATGGAGGTGTGTTAAGAGATGAAGAAGGAAAAATAATTTTTACATTCCATTGTCATTTAGGCAAAGCCACCAACAACATGGCTGAATTAATGGCTTTGGAACAATGTCTAGAGCTTCTTAAACTAAATCACAGCTCAAATGTCATTATCAAAGCAGACTCAAAGATTTCTATAAATGTAGTTAAGAAAATCAGTTATGGAACAGCGCCATAAAGGGTCTCAAAACATTGGAGACTTATACAAGTGTACCAAAGAATCCAAAAACATCTCCTGAGTCTTTGAACTGTTAGCTTCAATCATGTTCAGAGGAAAGCCAATAAACTTGCAGATTTACTGGCCAACCAAGGAGTGACTAATTCAGAATGCAAGATTGAGATGAAATGGCAGGAGATGCCTCCAAGCAGGTTAAAGGCTCTCTGTAATGATCAAGCCGTAGAGGACAAAGAAATTTTTGAATATTGGGCACGAGGGTCAGGCACATAATAAAGCTTTTTATGCCAGTTCATATACAGTACTGTGGTCGGCACCTTAAAAAAGGGCAAACTCTGAACGGTGACAACTTCCTTTGGTGTAAGGGAACTTGTCTCCTTTTTTCTCGACTGGCGACACAGGGTTTTATCTACAGTTACTGAATGTTTCGGCTGCGAGCTCCATGGTCAATTTTAGCGGGATGAAAGGCTGGATCGCTCTCACGAGGGAAATTCCACTGCACTCCTCTTACGGATCGGAAAACCAGGCTTTGAGCGGTTTCCTAACGATCACGAAGCATTCAAATGGTAAGTGGTATTGGATTGTTGAGAGCGATTCCACTAGGCTCTCAACACGTGGCATGGGGGGGTCCATCATACCACCCTTCATCGCGCCTTAAAGATCATGCTTCTTGGCTTTCCGATTTCTCTCCGAGCCGTCCTTTTTTGCAGTGGCATTCGACAGTCAGATTTGGCCGGGAAATTTTGTGGGGCCGCTAGTATTTTCAATCTTTGCGAGTTAATGATGGAAGGGATCACGACGTTCGACTTTGGGTCAGCTTGTAACCGTGGGGACCATTTGTTAGGTTAGCTTGTCCTTTAGTTTGTTTAGAGGGTCACATCTATGACAGTACGCTCTTGATGTTACCGTAGGCCTTGAGATATTCAGGCCTTTTGTATTTTTTGTAACTTTACTTTTGGGTTATTGAAATAGAAGGAAAGTCTCTTGCTTCAGCAAAAAAAATCTTGTGTCGAGAGTTTACCCTAGTTTCCATTGCTACTCTCCATGACTTTGTTGGAGAATATTCACACCCAAACTCTTCAAAATTAAACCCAATATTTCTTGGTGTGGCTCAGCTATGGTAATGGGAGACAATCTTCTTATAGAAATAGACCTTTAAATTATTAGTTCATAATTTAAAGTGCACTAATGGAGTTTAGTTAGTGCTAAATAAATTTGTCAAAAGGATGGGCATCACCCTCATTTAAATTTATCAGTTTCAACTCAAAGGAGAAAAGTCCTCATCCTCCACGAGCAAGCCCTAGTGGGAAAGTTCATGAGCCTATGGCCCAATGCAAGATACACAAATCATGGGTACCAAAACAATGGGTTCCCACAATCTAAGGATTGGTAATTTTTTTTGCTTTATATTTTTTTTTTCTATTTTATAGCAAGAAAGATTGAGAATTGATCCTCTGTTCAAGACCGTGTTTCATGGGATCTAGGGGTTTACTTTTAATATGATGTTTTCTTGATCTCAACCAAGAATAAGAGATCAAAATGGCCATTATATGGGTTAGATTGCCCCACCTTATGATATTACTCTGAGAGACATAAGGAGCAAATTGGGTCATTTTATTGATAATGCGAAATTAAAAACAATTTCTATTTGTGTCCTAGAATATTTGTGGAAATGAGCATGGAGAAAGGCCTCCCAATAGCAATACTATGGATAGTTGGAGTCATTTACAACCTTTAGAATATGAACACATTCTATTCAGATGCAATTTGTGTCAGAAGTGCAAGCCCTTTGCCAAGAATTGCCCAAAAATCCAAGAAAACAAGTCTTCCCAAAAGAAGAATATGAATTCCACTAGTAATTAGAAGCATAATCCTTTAAAGCTCGTATTAAACAAGAGATAAAGCAATATCCCAAGGCAATGCAACATTAAAAGGAAAATAAAAAAAATTCATCTATCATGAACATCAATATATTATTTCTATGATCAAAGAGAAGGGAGAGAAGTACTCCAAGATCACTATAATTTTGCACACATACCAAATCAAGAAAGTTGGAAGTGTGACAAATGTTTTGGAAATGACAAGTGATGTTAATAAGAGTCGAACAATCTAAGATAAAGTGCTTTTCATTTTCAACCCTCTTAGTATCACAAAAGTGACAAATTATTTCATCCTAGGGTGTTTTGGGAATAGACCAATGTTGGGTTTCACTTCCAAGCTCATGAAATTTAGTTCTTATCTTTGCAATGTTTATTTTCTTCTTAGTACTAGTCAAGATAAAGAAATAATTTTGGTTAGAAAGAATGGAATAAATCACCTCTTTATAATACCTTAGCTTCATTTTTCCATTGATATATCTGCAACAAGTACCTACTCTCTTACATTAATTAATTTATTTTTATTAAATATATTATTAATATATTTATTATTTTAAATATATTAATTAATATTATTATAAAATTTTCAAAGCACATTTTCCCTCTACTTTTTACAAGTTTATTTATATGTATATAATATTTTCAGTTTCTTCATAAATATTATTTATAATTATAACATTATATTTTTATATATTATTTAAAAGCATTAATAAATAGAATAGTTTTAGGTGGTCATTTGATTTTGAAATTATATATTTTTCTGTTATTATTATGGAAAATTCTAATTAAAATTTTGGAAATTTAAATTATAGTGGTCAAATTATAAAATTTTAAATAATTGGAAAAAATATTGACTCTATTTCTAACTTCAAAATTAAACATTTCTAAATCAAAATTTTACAATATAAAAACATCTAATTTTGGTGAAAAAATTACTATCCAGATAAAATTATTGCCTTATTAAACAACATCTTAATAAATTATTAAAATTAAATTAAACTTATTACTACTAAAATTATTTTAAAATAATATTTAATATATAATTCAACTCACGAAAACTTAATATATAATTTGTAATGTAAATATATATAATAAATCAAAGCTTATAGGTTTTCGGACATGTTTAAAAAAAATCAAAACTCATTTCTATATCCTTTAATTTATAGTTACTAAGAATTTAGAAAATATGAGTTTACAGTGATACATAAGGTTGAAATTTAAGTAATGGTTTAATATATTGTTATATTTACGAATGTTGAGAATCACCATTGAAGTTAAACTAAAATTTGTAGGTGTTAGTTAATGATAGTATCGTCAAAGATAAGGATCCAGCAGAGGCACTCAGTGTATGTTGTGAAATACATGATGAGCGTTGGTTTATTCAATGTCTAAGAATCTTCCCCAGCACGAGCTGGGTGTGTATCGAACTCGTGACCTATGCTCTGATACCACTTGTTGGGAATCATGATTGAATCTTCCCCAGCGCGAGTCGGGTCTGTATCGAACTTGCGACTTATGCTCTGATACCACTTGTTGGGAATCATGATTGTCGTTAGGCCAGAACCCGTAGGTGTTAGCCAATGGTCGCATCGCCAAAGATAAGGATCAACGAGACACTATTAGTCCATGTCGCAAGAGCGTTGGTTTATCCAATGTCCAATAACGAAAATTATATTGAATAATTTTATAACTAGTAAATCAAAATTTATCTTTCTTTTTTCAGAGTAAAGAGATCATATATTTCTGTTTTAATTCTCTTATAGTTAAATTTTATAATCAAAATTAACAACTTGCTTACAAATTATAAATAAGTTAAATAAGTTATAATGAAAATTTGAATGAAGAATCAAATAATTGGAAAATAATCATTAATTATTTAAAAAAAAAAAAAATACATTAAAAAAACACAAAATATCAATGTGGTGTTATAAAAAGAAGTGCAGATAGAAGAATTGATTAATAAAAATAATGAATTGCATATAGAAGTGAATTGATTAATAAAAATAATTAAAAATTATAATATTTTCAAAATAATAAAGTTTTTAAAAAATATATAGATTTTAATATTAGTGTAGTTTAAGATATATTTTTTTTGTTCGCTAGGTTATGTGAGTTTTGAGATGAGATATTTAAGTTTTCAAAATTACTCAAGAATTGTACCTGATCTAGGTTACGGTAGTTCTTAGTAAGCCTAGATTTTTGTCAACAAAATTTTTAACTCGTCACCTTTACACCACAAAATACCTTAACAAAACACCCTCTTACCATCTACTTTAAATCCATAAATTAAAATTTAACATATTTGAAAACATACATTAATTTTTTTATTTTTTAATATAATAAAATCAAATTTATAATTTAAAAAAATTAAAAAAAAAAATAGTTTTAAATTATTTAATTATAAAGCATTATTAATAATGCCATATCATAGTTATAATCCATTACACACATGAACATACCATTAATATACATCCAAATTCACGTGGCACAAATATTGGACAATTTCAACCGTAATAATCAATAGAGAACTAATGATCTCATCTACTTTTTTTGTCCCGTAAACTTTAAAATATCCCGCAAAGCCCTCCACATGCCTAGATTACTACTTTGTCAAACTCGACAGCGACATCTTCTTAGAACTTAACGAGGTCACCTAACCTATCTGCAATTTATTTATTTATTTTTGGTTCAAGTGTGATATTTTAAGTTTGACCTGGATTGGAGTCTAATGAAATATTAAGGATTAACATTTATTTTAAAAATATTTCAAATGTTGTTAATTTTTAAAAATATTATAAACTAAATTTAATCTATAAATTTTTCTTAGTTTAAGTGAGAATAATAATTTAGTATAAATTTTTCTTAGTTTAAGTGAGAATAATAATTTAGTATTTTTGCACTTAGGTATTGATATTTTTCGTGTTCAAATTTTTGCATTTTAATTTTTTTTCAAGTAAATGTGGAGGGAACTCTTTTTTTATCTCTATTTCATTATTCTCCACATTTCACATACATATTGTTCCACTCTTCCACTTCATTCTATAAACAAATGATATATTTACCCAACACTTGGTCATTTTCTTGAATTTCCTTTTGCATCAAGTTTGCACTATGCATCCCACATTGAATCTATTCTCTGCGTCCACATAAAGGATCCCACAAACCTCATTCTTATAAATGTATACTATGTCAGCTAAACTTGGTTTATTAGCCTTTTCTCTATATGATTTTTCTCCGCATAATTATCGCTTTTTCACCCCATACAACTTGATGTCCTGCATCTTCCCTACATTTACTATCCCATACTTAACACTTTTCCACTATGCAACCTTTCATGGTTTCTATTCTTGAGGCAATTTATGGTACATTTATGATGACCCGATCCATGAGATAAAGATAATTGTTAGAAGTAAATGAGGCTTAGTTGTCACACTTCCCCATAAATCCTCTTCTTACGAAAAATAATTACTATTAATAATTCACATGCATTCTAGGGCAAAGTGTACATATTGAATGGATGGTTCATTAAGGAGTATTAATTATGTTAGTCGCCTATCATGTAAAGGTCGTAATTTATATCAATAATCCTCACATACATTAAACTGTATAATATGACCACTAGAAAGAAGAAAGAGCCTTTCTACGGAGATACTGTCAATTCTTTAGCTTGCCAAACTAGAGACTTTCACTAGTCTACAACTTATAATTGGTATTTTGATATTTCTTTGGGAAAATGCTTACCAACAAAATCTACATGTTTGATGCTAAACATAGAATGATTCACATTATAATAGATGGAAGAACCCGTCTTCCTTTAACTCCTACCACTTTCAAAAAGACGCTGCAAATGCTAACTCTAGATAAATTCCTTAAGCTTTATAATGCATATTCCTTTCCTTGACTCCCAAAGTGGTGGTGTGAATTTGCTAAAAAAAATCCTAGCTCATCCTCTATCATACCAATGAATCTCACACATATTCATACATGCTTGTTGTCTTAGCCTTACTAATATTTTTCTTGGTTCTTCTCATGGTTCATAAGACGGGATATTACATCTTATATTCCCACATATGTTTTATATGTACTTCACTTTTCCATTCGAATGAGAATAATTTTTACTTGGTTGAGATTATGCTCAATGAAATTTCCTATCAAATTTTAAATTTATGAAGATAAAGAGGTTATTCATGACCTTATATTTTTGTTTTCGCTTTGGTATATCATAATGTATTGGAAGGTTTTCCCGCAAGGGGTAATGATGATATTAATAACAACCTGGTTTAATTTTGGTGCCTTATGTTATAAAGACATAAGGCATCATTTCATTTCTATCAAGTGCAATATGGATTTCTTAAAGAATTTAAACATATGCTTATTAAAATGTATCCCAAAAGACTCACAGAGGAAGTATTTAGCTTTCTTGATGGAAAAGTAATTTACATAAATGAAGAGTTCACTCACCTCAAACACTTAGGTTTGAGGGAAAACCTTTCCTCCTTCCTCATTTTTCTATGACATATATTTTGTGGCAAAAGCCTATAGACAATTTGTCTTCTTTCTTGACAATAAAAGGAAGCACCAATTTATCTCTTTGCTTTTCCTAACAGTGGATATTTCAATAAAAAATTTAGCTCATTTATCTCAAATGATTGAGCTACAAATCCATTTCACTTGAAAGAAGCTAAAGCCTACAAAGGATTTGATCTAGAGGGAACTTTCTCAACCCACTTGCTTTCGATTGGTTATGGTACTTATTATATAAGAACGTGAGAAATCATAGAAGGAGTTGACAATAATGACCCCAACTCTAGCATGGTTACATCTAAGAATAAATTAGTTTCCAATAATGGCTTAGTTACGTAAATTAGTTTAAACACAGATAAAAATAGTACTAAAATAAGAAAGGATAGTGAATAATTTAAATATAGATAGAGGGGTAAAATTTCAACCAGTACCGATGTTGGTTCTACCTATCTTCCCCATCAAAGATCCTCTTCTACTCATAAGAGCCTGAAACATATTGTAGAAAGGAGAGAATAATGAAGAATGTGTGGGATGTGGTGATGGTGGTGATCCCCCTTATATTCACATGGAAAAAACACATATCATTGCACTCATGAAAAGACAAAGAAACATTAGCAAGAAAAGTGCTTGAAACTCTTAAAACTAGGATAATGATATAGAAAAAAAATGGAGGTTGATAATACCAATGACGTCTTTGCATGGGTTGTGATTCAAATCGTTAAAGGCCAACAAATCACAAAGGATTCAGCTTGCGAAGAGTCAACTAATTTTGAAGAGAATATTTCACATTACATCATAGCGGATATAATAAAGAGGCTAGGATAAAATAACTAAAATCCTTGAGCTACATTTGACAACTGGTGATTCCCTTTCCCATTCAATTATAGAATAGGAGTTGAAAATGCTAGATGTATGAAGAGGATTAGTGAATTAGAGGGAAATTTGATTCCTAGGCCATTATTTGTGAAACATTTATCTATTATTTCCCTAGATCCAATTCCTAAAGAAATACCTAAGACATCCTATAAAGTTAAGAAGGTTCCCAAACTATTATATGGCAATAGAACATATGTGGTAGAAAACATAAGTAAAGGTTGAACATAATTTTGGAAGCATGGGAAGATAACACAAATTCAATTAACTTGGAAAATAGAATCTTTTCTCTTATTGAATATGTAACACACCTAGTCTCCTCAAGGCCTTTTGAGGGCATGAGATGTACTCTCCCAACCCCAAGGTCACTTTATCGAGGAGGGGTATCCCAAATTTATCTTCTTTTAACCATCTCAAATGTATTTTTTGAGATGCCATCTTCTTATCATTGATATATTTCCAACAATATAAATTTCATCAAATTCTAAGCTTTGGTCATGAAGTTATGACGCTCATAAGTTTAGCCTGTCTCACTGCCACATCAAAAATCAGACCATTGACACATGGAAAAAATGCAGTGCTTTAGTGCCACTTGTCACCACCTTACCGTGTCATGTCCTTCATTAGACATGTGATTGATGCATGGTAGTCTTCTACCCACATTTCATCACCACACAACAGGGAAAATTTTAAGAACCACCCTAAATTTATATGTATAATAAATGGGCTAATCCCCATGATACATAGGAAAAATGGGAAACGATTTTATCAATAATATAATATGTATATATAATTTTTTTGGCGAATCTCTCACCAGATTATATTATCTTGTACAGTGATGGAGAATCTTTCACTGAATTATAAAATCTTGTAAGATCTTGGCAAATCTTATACTGAATAATAAAACATTGTGAAGTCTTGGCTAATGTTTTGTTAAAGTATGAAGCCATATATGATAATAAGAAAACATATTCATTAAACTGTAATATACTAACATACATGTTTGGAAAAAAGAAACATAATTTTCTCTTCCTACAAACAATGTTCCAAGATTCAGTGGCCATGTTTTTCAAGGTTCTTACAATACACTCTTTCATATCCTTCTATTAGTTTTGATAATATTCCACAACAAAGTTCTTGTAGGTGTTGATATTGACAACGAGTTCTGTAAAGGTAGGAGAGATTAATCTTTTCTCTACAACTTTTCTCAAGCTACCACTTTTTTCAAGTTATCAAATTTCTTTCTTATTCCATAGACTCCAACTGCGAGATAAAAAAAAAACACATCAAGTTTGTTTACCCCAACACGCCAACAAGTATCAAGCCCCAACTATATTATATAAGAAAGTATTAGGTATGCCAAAGGCTTGAAGGGGACCTAATTGAAAGAAGTGACCATTGTGAGAATCCTTCCAATCAATAAATGAATATATAAATGTAGATTTATTATTATTTTAATTGGAAATCTTCAATTAAATAATAAAATTTAATTACGTCTCTCCCAATCTAAATTGCGTATTAGCATAATTCACTACCCTCATAGGTCTAGCATTTTTTAACAACGTTGTAACATGTAGATTAATTTCCTTTTTAGTGAACAATCTCCACCTTTTAGGAAAATATGGTGCAGTGGCTCCAACCCCTACAGATCATTAGGACAAACTAAGAATAGCACAAAAGATGAAAGGTTGTACAAACCAGCTTATTTTTCAAACAACTAATCGAACATCAGTACCTAAACTTTTTCATGAAGATATCATATCGAGAATGTTTGAAAAATGGTGAGAAATCTTCTGCTAGGGTGATGCAGAAAGAGTGATAAGGTTTCATTGTTTTGGATTTTTTTTTGTTAAATCAGAAAAAGTTAAAAACCAATATTAATGGAGATATTGGTATTTTTTACTAAATTTTGTGAAGTGACTAAATGTAGCTTTAACCATTCACCTTAACATGTTTTTACAATATAATTTCCTAAGTCTATTTAATATCTTCATTATCATAAAAACCAACCTATATCCATCTTAACTCCACATCTACCACTCTTAGGGGGATGAAATTTATTTATCCCTCTGAGCACTTGGTAGACCCAGAATTAAGATGGATCTAAGATGATAGAATTTCCCCTTTAAATAGTCTATGCTCACATGAATACCATGGTATTACCATGGGTTATCATAAACCTGGAGCTTAAAAATTACTATTAGTAATTTATAAAAATTAATAAAATTAATAATTGATTTTTATTTTATTTTTTATTTTAACCAAGTTAAAATGTTTAACATACATTAAATTACAACATCCATTTCTACTCTTGATCCACCAAGCCCTGAGAGGGATCAAATATTTTTTCACTCTATGCTAGTTTGCATATCACGATATTTGATCCCTCTTGGGGCTTAGTAGATCCAGAGTAAAGATGTATCTATGCTGGTTTAATTCCCCCATTTAAATAGGCTACATTCCACGTGAATACCATGGGTCAATACCATGTGCCATTTTTATTTTTATTAATACTAATATTAGGGTTAATAATGTTTTTTGCATGGTAAATAATAATCTAGCCCATGGTATTTGACCCATAGTATTTTGCCCATGGGTTTCACCTAAATATAATGCATTTTTTTGAGTGTTTGTAAACATAAGGTGACTTATGGAGTAAATATAAAAAAATGTTTTATTTGTTTACCATACCTCTCGTTTATTTATATTTTTATTAATTTACCATGCCTATTTTACAAGTATGGTATTTGGCCCATAGGATTCACTTAAATAAAACCTCTTTTTTGAGCCTTCATAAATAGAAAGAGGGTTATGGACTAAATATAAAAAGAAGTTTTATTTATTTACCATACGTCTAGTTTATTTGTATTTTTATTTATTTACCATACCTTTTAAGTATAAAAAGATTTTTTATTTATTTACCATACCTCCACTTTATTTTTATTTTTATTTGTTTACACCCTTGCATGTATATAAGGTGACTTATGGAGTAAATATAAAAAATGTTTTATTTATTTACCATACCTCTCATTTATTTATATTTTTATTAATTTACCATACCTCTTTTATAAATATGGTATTTGGCCCATAGGATTCACTTAAATAAAACTTATTCTTGAAAATTAGGGCGAATGGAAGGTTGTAACTCCTAATTTCAAGGGCTAAATTTAGCTTTTTTACCCTCTCCCTTAAAATAAGGTGGGCTATTTGAGGCCATTTGTAAAAATGTACTATGATACAAAATATTCGCCCACTAAAAATTTAAAACCCCAATTACCGCCTAAGGTGAACATTTGCCCCTAAAATTTTCCATGCCACACAATGTATTCACATTTGAAACTGGACACATTAGCTTGCTAACTCATAACTAAACCCTAGTGCACTTTGGTCAATGATTCAAACCTCCATATATACATACCTTAGAATATGCAAAAGTTCCAATAAATCCCTTTAAATAAAAATGTTGGATCTAGATATTCAAAATCAACATATCCAAAAGCATATGAAAAATACATTGAAATAAAAAATCCAAATCTAAATATTGATTCCTAGGTATCTGGCATTCGCTCATCTAAAAAAATTCCATAAAAGGAAATTGACCCATGTCAAAATGACATGTCAACCTACCATGTCAACATGCCATGTCATCGCCCATCACTTCCTATTCAAAAAAACGTTCATCAAGTAGGGATCCACATGTCCTTCATGTGTTCTATCCTAGAATTTGTTTCCAAGTTTATATTTAAACTCCATTTATTTAAAATTATAGATGCTCAAATATCTCTAGATATATCGAACATCTTACCTCCAAAACTCTACATGTGTCAAAATCTTCTAGATGTTTTGAATATCCATGTTTCTAGAACATCTGACCTTTGTTGGATCCCTGTGCTCAAAATGAGTTCGGATGCTTGCATATCTGAATACCTAATTATTTTGGATATCCTGACTCCACTGGACTTGTGCCCTTAGCTTCTTTTCATAGTTTACCCTAGGTTATGACCCCCAACAACCCATGTGACTAGGGTCTAGGGCTAAAATTTTGATCCGTGGATTTCACAGAATTTGATAGCTTTCCCAAAATTCTTGAAGTAAAACTTGAACCTTCTCCATGACTAAATCCAAATTCGACAATGGTAAAATACTTGTTGAAAATACATTTTGAGGATATAAATATCCTCATTAACCTATAAAGGCATCCACAACCTTCCAAAAGGATGCCATCAACTAAGCATCTTCTCAAACAAGTAAAAAAGAATCCCTATGTCTAAAGCCCCAAAGTTTGTCTATCTGAGTGATATTACTCTCACTCCTTTAAATATGAAAAATTCAGGCTTCAAATGCAATACCAATGCAATAAGAGAGAGAAGCACTCTAGCCTATCTCTTGAAGAAAAGCAAAGTCCTCATAAAACACATATCAATTGATTATTCATGTGTGTGTGTGGGGGGGGGGGGGGGGGGGGGGGGGGGCACTTCAATTAGGTTTATCTCAGGTGGTTGGAAGAAATGTTGTTATCCTCTTCAGTTGGGTTCAGTTCCAACATGTGATATATCAAACTCATAATGAGTATTTCTTGTAATGATTTTGAACCCTTCTTGTGAGAATAATCCCTCGAGGATTGAAACATGTATATTCCTCATGTAGGATATAAATATATTTGTTACGTAGTTATGTGTGTTGTGTTCGTGTGTGTGAGACAGACCAAGGCCCTTATGATATTTACAACATATTTTAGACCAAAAATCCATAGTTGTCCAAACTAGAGCATTTACCAAATCCCTACCAAGGTTTCCATTCCAAGAAGACCTCTAAGCCTTCTCATCCCCAATCAAGGATATAACTTCTAGCTACTCAATTTCATGTCTAGCCTAGTAGAGGTTATTCATAAAAGTTAATACTTAAGGAGCCTTCAACCCAAATTTAGCCCTTTAACATCCTTCAACTGCTTCACAAGACAGTACACATCAAAAATATTATAGGTAACACACTTTAATGACTATCTTTGTAAATAGAGATCACTCTTATGAGAAATTATAGCTAGTAACCAAACACAATTAAACAATGCTCTACCTCATCATCAAATATATACTTAGCAACGCATCGTAATAATATTCATGAAATTTTAAACAAATAATGTTATTTCATTGAAGATAGATAAAACCACTTATATGAATTTCTTTAAGCTTTGCTTGAAACTGAAGAAGGGAGAGCCACTCTTCACCCAATCATAGGCTCAACTGTTGTGTAATTTTTCTTGCAACTAGTCATGCTTGAGCCAAATTTGATGCCATAAGAGGGAGCCTCACTCAATCATCAAAAGTTAAATATAAGGTAGAGATATGAAGGAAACTCTCCTTCATACACAAAAACCAGACTATTATCTACCAACCCATTGAGTCGGGGCCTTATACTAGTCATAGGGTTTCCATATCTAGCGTGCATAGCATAAGGGGGTCTTTCTCTACCCAATAGTCCCTTGGGAACTCCTCTTCCAAATGCTTCATGCTCACCCAAAAACTTAACCAAATAACACATGGTCCTCTCTTTTATACTCAAGTTGAAGACTTCAACTCTGATTTTTCTAACGAGATAAAAAAATATTTGTTCCTCAAGTGTTAATCTCACTCAAAATGTTCTCTACCTACCTTCTATTCTAAATTTTAGTTGCTAAAGCCCCTTCTATTCTAAATTTAATCATCCAAGCTTCCAAATTCCCAAAACTAGAAGACCATTTCAAATTAAAAAGAATAAGGAGGTTGGGAGACGAGACATGTCTATATTGGAGAATACATACTCCAACATCATCTTTAAGTTAAAGAGGCATTGAAAAAATTGTAATAGAAAAACTCGAAAAAACATAATTTTAATGAGATGTGTTATCAAAAATTTGTAATTGAAAATAAATTCTTAAAGGAAAATTGTTATTTTAATTTGGATTTTTTTAATATAAAATATTACCATCGACATTTATAGTTTATCAAATTTATTTTATTTAATTTATAAATTATTATAGCAAAAATATATATTTTTAATTTATTTGAAAGATTATAAATAATAACTTCTATCATAATGATAATTGTAAAAGAAACATACCATTCATATACATCCCAATGCACGGGGCAATTTCAACGATCACAATCATAGAAGTTATTAAGCCCATTAGGCATGTACTCACCACATGGGCATGACAGAAGAATGAATCCAACCAAAGATTTGATTGCCTTTGAATTGCAGAGGGGCTATTCAATGCTTATGGAAGTTAAGCCTAATTGTAGCTGAAGTATCCAACCATAGGTTCGATTGCCTTTGAATTAGGTGGGTCTATTCAAGACTTCAAAAGTTAAGCTTTATTGGAAATTAAAATATTAATTTCGTAATAGTAAGGGTAAACTTAAAGCTAAAGCCCTTGTCACTCTTGGTGTGATGTTATAATAAATTACATCCTTAAAGTCTAAGTTGATGACAATTAATATATGTGAAAATCCTTTCACTTCAATCATCAGATCTTGCTTGGAGAAAGAATGCTTTACAAAATCTATTTCACAATGTTAAATCACAAAATCCCGCACAGCCCTCCGCATCATACTCGACATCTACATACTCATCATTACCCTAGAAATTAACGAGGCCACCTACCTTTATATGCGTTGTTTTTTTTTTGGGTTAGGTGTGATTTTTTTATAGATGCACTTTGTAGGAGGGATGGATTGGACTACTTACTTCATGTGAGAGTGAAGTGAATTTTAAATTCACATTTTTATTTTAAGCATAGTTAAATATTTTTTATTTAGGTTATTTTATATATATATATATATTTTGTTAATCTAAAATTTAATATATATTTATTGTAATTGTAAATGAAAGTTATAGTTTATATAATTTAAATATATCCAGTAGCGGCCTGGAGTATGCCGTAAAACTGCTTCTGCTTGGCTAAGAGCTCGTCTTCCTCGGACGTAAGGAAACAGGTTAACGGCCCAAGACCCAGAGGCATCTGGCAGGAGTGAGAGCCTGCTCCCGATTACGGACCACCAGCAGGGTTATGCCAGGTGGCGTGGTTTTCCTATTTAACAGTGATGAGTCAAACCTAGCATTCGCGGATAGCAGCCAGAGATGGTTGTCCTCACTGTTGGTTTGACACCTGAGTTGATAGGTTTTACCACCTTCGGAAAAAATTTAAATATATCCAGGGGTTTTTGGTATATTTATTTTTGTCAAATTTATTTAAAAGTTAGCATAAATTTATTGATTATATAGTTAATATAATTTGAGTATCTCAATATTTTCATAGCACTTAATATATTTGTGTATTTAAAAATACAACTTAAATAATGAAAAATTACACTCTCACAAAGAATTGTATCATCAAATTCAATTAAAAAAAGAAAAAAGGAAAAAATATATAATAATTAGATTGCACTTTTATTTTAAAGTATTGTAAAGATAATCAGAAAATGTTCAATTATATTTTCATAGAATTACTAATTTTTTAAAGATTTTATATAATTTCTAATAAGTCATGGTGATTATTAAAGAACAACAATATTTTTAGTTTAGTTTATTTTATTTTATTTTAGCTTGACCCATGGGGAATTGAACATTGAATCTCTTGAGCTGCCCCTCGTGAACCTTAAAGTAAAATAATGTTGTGTTATATAGTTTGGACAAATTATTGTTTTCAAAAGAAACTAGATAATTTTAAAAGAAAATGGAAAATTAATCCATAAACAAAATTTAATATATAATTTTTTCCTTATTTAAGTGGCACCACAACCAGGTTCCTGAAATAGTACCAGAAACCCTCTCTTGTGTCTAGAGTTTACCTCAGTTTCCATTGCTACTCTCCATGACTTTGTTGGAGAATATTCACACCCAAACTCTTCAAAATTAAACCCAATATTTCTTGGTGTGGCTAAGCTATGGTAATGGGAGATAATATTATTATAGAAATAGACCTTTAAATTATTAGTACATAATCTAAAGCCCACCAATAAATTTCACTTAGTGCCAAATAAATTTGTCAAAAGGATGGGCATCATCCTCATTTAAATTTCTCAATTTCAATTCAAAGGAGAAAAGTCCTTATCCTCCATGAGCAAGCCCTAGTGGGAAAGTTCATGAGCCTATGGCCCAATGCAAGATACACAAATCATGGGTAGCAAAACAATGGGCTCCCAAAATTTAAGAATGGGTAAATTTTTTCGCTTCATATTTTTTGTTTTTTTCTATTTTATAGCGAGAAAGATTGAGAATTGATCCTTTGTTTAAGACCTTATTTCATGAGATCTAGGGGTTTGTTTTTAATACGATGTTCTCTTGATCTCAACCAAGAATAAGAGATCAAAATGGCCACTATGTGGGTTAGATTGCCCCACCTTCTAATTATGTTCTAGGATGATATTACTCTCAGAGACATAAAGAACAAATTGGGTCATGTTATTGATAATGTGAAATTCAAAGGCAATTTCTATTTGTGTCCTAGAATATTTGTGGAAATGGGCATGGGGAAAGGCCTCGAAAATGCAATAGTATGGATAGTTGAAGCCATTTACAACCTCTAGAATATGAACAAATTCTATTCAAATGCAATTCGTGTCACAAGTGTGGGCACTTTGCCAATAATTGCCCAAAAATCCAAGAAAACAAGTCTCCCAAAAGGAGAATATGAATTCCACTAGTAACTAAAAACATTATCCTTTAAAGTCAGTCTTAAACAAAAGATAAAGAAATATCCCAAGGCAATGCAACATTCAAAGGAAAAAAATAATAATCATCTATCATGAACATCGATAAATGTGAGGTTCTCAAAGTTTCATAGAAAACAAGCAAGAATTATGTAGAGGCAGTCCTAACTACAACCTATTTGGAACCTAAAGATGGAAAGTAACATCTAAGGTCCCAGCATAGATAACACAGTAACAAAGGGAACATAAGTAAATCTAATGCAAGATATACTTAAAGAACATGAACAAATTCCGATAGAAACATGTAAGGAAACTTGTGCAAAGGTAAATTGCTAGAGCCCTACCTTGGGAGGGACTAATAATGATTCTATAACCATATTTAAATTTAATTAATAAGCACAATAAACTTACAATATAACATGATTCTTGACCATGGATATTCGCCCCCACTTTACCATGGATATTATTAACTTGTAAATAGATTTTGGTACAATATGTTGGGCTAATACCATGGGTTATCAATACCACAAGCCCAAAAACCATAACTCATTTTAGAATACAAAATTAAATTGTAAAATATAATGTAAAATGTAAGGCACAAACCTACCAATTTGATCAAAGGAAATTGGTATGTCTATAGTGTAAAGTTAACGTACTATTGTTCTTTAATAGATTATTTATTGATATATTATTATTGGTATAATAATAGATAATATTGATTATTATTATTATTACAATATATTATAATAATAATCATCTCCATTATGGGGGAGGCAGGAGCGGGAGGGGTTATCTATTTCCCCGACGAAGAAATTGAGACTCAATATGCTTGGGGATTGGGGATTTCCACAAATAACCAAGTGAAATTCTTGGTCTTGTGACAAGGGCTAGAAATGGTAATATTAAAGAATATTCAACATCTAATGGTATTTGGGGATTCAATGATAGTCATACAACAAGTGATCAAATCAATATAGAATCTCTACTGTCATCAAACTCCTATTGTGCAAAGGATCCACAGATAAATTGGAAAGTTTGAATCCATCAAGTTTTTCCATGTTAAGCGACATCTTAACATCAAAGAAGATATCTTATCAAACAAAGGATCCTCATTGGATCAAAGGATGACACTCCAAGATAATGAAGGATGTTCATATAATCCTTTGTCATGATGAAAGTAATAAAAAATAAAGTTCATAGAGGATTGGGCGCTATAAGCGCAAGGGGAAGAGGAATGGGAATTAAGGAGCCCCATTGTAACATTGATAGAGTTAAACTCAGAATGGTGAGTCACCTGAAGTCTGTCACAGTAGTTTGGCAGCTCTATGTAATGGATGGTACATGACATTCATTCCCCACTTGGCTGAAACAATCTGACAATCCCAAGGAAGAGGATAGTTGCTTGTCTAGAAGCACCCTTTGTTATTGCATGGAGGAAAGGCGAACATTGGTTTTAATTCAAAAATTGAGTTTGGCGCGCTTGATTAACACCATAGTGATGGAGGTAGTTTTGATCCCCAACTGCAAATATGCAGGTCAAGGACTGATGGACAGGGGAATTAATGAGGGGGGAAAGTTGCTTAAGGATAATGAGTGGAAGCAAAGTGAGTTAGAAGGGGAACTTGCAGATAGCACGACTCCTAAGGTATGTCGTGTACTTCTCCTTGGGGTTTTTCTTCATGTTTGGTTTAGCCATTTCTATGGAGCTACCCCGCGTGAACATATGGTAGAGAACATGGATGGTGTTTCTCAGAATACAGTGGTTTAGGAGAATGCAGACATTGCAATGCAGTTGGACTACATACCAACCACCATGGACCATATCATCTATCCCTGTTGAATATTTAAGGGGAAATGTTAGCTAATTAAAATCAAAAGAGGAAGAAGAAGAACTCGCAAGATGGGAGAAAGAGATCGAGATGTACAACTTTGAGCGAGCCTCCCCCACTTTAGACATAAACTCTTGATACACAGATGTGTGCAATACCTCGTGCCCTCTCACTTCTCTATGCAGCAGAAGAGGGCAATCCGACTCAAATCACTATCATATCAGTTGGTGCATGGGGTGCTATTCAGGAAGCACCACAATGGGATATTGCTTAGGTATCTGGAGGCACGTGATTCAGAAAAGGTGTTACGTAATCTCCACAACAGACCAGTTAAGGGACACTTCGCATGAAAAAATACAACGCATAAGGTTATGTTGGCCAAATTTTATTGGCCTACATTATTCAAGGATGCTCATGCCTACACCTGCAATTTTCCGGTCTGTCAAAGGTGCACTGACTGAAATTAGAAGTCAACATCCCCGTTACACCCCGTTGCAGTGGAAGAACTGTTCCAACAATGGGGCTTGGATATCATTGGGGAAATTTTCCCTCACTCATTGTTGTAACATGCATTTTTGTTGCCTGTAGTATTCATTTTTCATTCAAGAATCACTTGAAAATATTTCAAAAAAAAAAAAAGCAAGAGGAAGAAGTGATAATGGCATAGCGGAATCGCTAAAAGAACAAGTATAAAAGAATCAGGCCCATTATACCCATGCGATCAAGTTAAATCATAACATAAATGGTTATATGGAGCCATAACCAATATATATATATATATATATATGTGTGTGTGTGTGTGTGTGTTAAGCGATGCGGTTAATTGCAATCGCAAAAATGCAGCAGGCAGTTATGTTATTACCACAGGAATCATCGATTCCCAATTGCAATGAGAAATTATATGAAATCACCCCTGGCCGGACCCAAAAGATTATATATCGTGTTTATTACTTCCGCAGGTCCGCAGAGCAATGGATTTTGGTTCCGCCGATTGCGATTTGTGATAGGCGGATCTGAAAACATATATGTTGCATTTTGTAAGCCTGGCAGGTCCGCGATATCACAGAATGCTTTATGCATATGCGTTGGTTAAATCATAACATAAATGGTTATATGGAGCCATAACCAATATATATATATATATATATACATATATATATATATATATATATGTATGTATGTATGTATGTATGTATGTATGTATGTATGTATGTATGTATGTATGTATGTGTGTGTGTGTGTGTGTGTTAAGCGATGCGGTTAATCGCAATCAAAAAAATGCAGCGAGCAGTTATGTTATTACCACAGGAATCACCGATTCTCGATTGCAATGAGCAATTATATGAAATCACCCCTGGCCAGACCCGAAAGATTATATATCGCGTTTATTACTTCCGCAGGTCCGCAGAGCAATGGATTTTGGTTCCGCCGATTGCGATTTGTGATAGGCGGATCCAAAAACATATATGTTGCATTTTGTAATCCCGGCGGGTCCGCGATATCGCATAATGCTTTATGCATATGCGTTGGGTTCCGCCGATTGCGATATGAAATGGCCAGACTCGAAAACATATATATCGTGTCTTATAATTTCAGCGGATCCACCGTATCGCAGAACGCCTCACGTACATACATATGGGTTCCCCGATTGCGATATGCGATGGCCGGACCTAATATTTTATATATTGTGTTTAATACTTCCAGCGCGTCCGTCTTATCGCACATTGTAAAGGTTTGTATTGATTACCATTTAAAAGTGCCGATTGCGATTTGCGATAAGAAGCCAATAGAGCATTGAGCAAGCGGATCCAATGGAATTATGAAGCAGATCTAATTCTTTTTTAGTTCCGCGGTAAACCAAAGGTTTGCGTTAATTTTGTTGTATAAAGGAAAAATCAGCGTTAAAGTCGAAACTGAAGAAAAGGCAATTGGTCGAGTTTCTAGGTTTTGGCCAATTGAAATGTGTCCAATACATGCGTAAGCCCAGGTTTACACAAGTCAAACACAGTTCATTACGGCTAAAGCGGATTAAGCATTATTAAAGCATCCATAGAGGAACTCAAGAGCCGATTAACGGAGCTGAAAATCCAATAGTCATTGTCATCTTCTAAGTTCAGTTATTTCTTGTTATTTCATGTTCTTTGAGGTGTCTTTTACCCTCTGTGTAATTTTTCGTAATAGTTTTTACTTCAGATAGTTAGGGAAACAGTTTAGTAGTTTGACAGTTTCAAAGATCAGCAACTGTTTCACAATGTATAAGAAGAGGAAAATTTACAGAGGTGGTAGAAATTTTGGAGAACCTGGAGACTAAGCCACTGTGTTCCTGATATAGCTATTGATTAATGAATGAATTAGAAGTTTCCATGAATTGTTGGGTATAATTTTGTAACTTCTCTGTCATGTGTCATCTTATGTTTTCTTCTTTCAAGTATAGTAATGAAGCCTTTATTTGCTTATGTAGATAAAGTTAAAATTCTTTAAAAGAGCGCTCCTATTCTTGAAGTTTTCACCTTGCTTTCTAAGTTATAGATAATAGTTTCTGTGTAAGGCAGCATATTATCTTTAACTTCTCCAAGGGTTGCATATAATAGTTTCTGTGTCAAGCAGCGTATTGTCTATGATTCAGTTCTCACCTTCATAATTCTTCTAAGTGATGGATAATAGGTTCTGTGTTAAGCAACATATTATCTTTAACTTCTCCTTCAAGCTTTCTTCATTCATAATTTATATCTAGCAACAAATGGCATTTTGAGATTTTCCGGTCACATATGTATCAAGGGTTAAAGACCAAGTTTTCCAGGTCCTTCATTTAAGAATACAACAAACAATAAAGTGACAAATAAGTGACAACAAACAATAATCATTAATGTCTTAAGCACAATTTCTCCACAGCCAGGAAATTGGTTTCTTAAGGTACAACATTAATTGGTGTCGTTGCCGGGGAGAGAAGAAAAGAACAATTTTCCTTGGGTTTTTAAGATTTTCCTCTGGTTGTTCAGTGAGGAGGAAATATTTGGATGTTTTGAATCAAAGCAATAACTCCCATACAAGATTAGACACTTCACAACAAAAGGTTCAAGCTCTTTCATAACCTGAAAGGTTAGTTTCTAAGAGGGTTGGAAGGTCTAAGATCCCAATTACATCAATTCCTACATTGTCTGCATCAAGTAGCAATTCACCTGAGCATTCATCTGATAAAGAGTCATCTTTTTCATCATCTTCATTTCAGGAACCAAACTGTCAAGAGCAATCTTTAAAATCTGTTACTTTTCATTTATCTGCTATAGTTATTCAACCTAAACCAATAACCACATTACCACCTCTACATATTTCATTTACCTCTCAGTCAAGCTCCACATCTGTTGGTAATCAAAGTTCAATAAATATGGCAGCACCTACATTTTTGATGAATAGGTATGCACCTCTTCAACTGCCACAACCATTCAATCAAATGCCGCGGGATTACCTCAAAACTCTTCCTCGCTTTTCAGGGGAAGATGAAAGGACAACAGAGAATCATGTAGTAGTATTTTGTAATTTTGCAAAAAGCCTAAATGTTGAACATTTAGATGTTGTTCTAAGACTTTTTGTTCAGTCCTTGGATGGAGAAGCAAGGAAATGGTTCAAAGGACTTCCCAATAATACTATTCCTTCTTGGGAAGAGATGGAGCGTTTATTTATTCAGAAATGGGGAGAAAAAAGAGACCATGGGTATTCATTAACAGATTTTAATGCGATAAAGAAGAAATCTAATGAAACTGTGGTCGAATTTGTCAGAAGGTTTAACAAAATGTACAATAGTCTTCTAGTGGAGATTAAGCCTCCTCCTGCTGGTGCAAAAATAACTTATGCAGGGGATTTTGAATCAAATTTTGGCTTCACATTAAGGGAAAGAAGATATCCAACCCTTGATCAGATCCAAACAGACGCATTAGAGATAGAAGCAAATCTGGTGGTTGCAGGAAAAGCACCAGAGACACAGCCTATCCAAGACAAGGGAAAGGCAAAGATGGAATCCTCTCAAAGTCAAACATTGGAGGATATGAGTAATGTAATTAAAACTTTGTCAGATAAGTTAAATAAAATAGAGTTAGAAAATAAGAGTTCTCAGAGACAAACACAGTATAATAAGAACTTTAATCCCCAATATAGAAGACAACCTTTGCAAATCTTGCAAAGGGAAAGATAAGATCAAGGTCAGATTCAAGCACCATTATATATAGAAACAGATCCTGGTGAAGAACAACCTGAAGAACAAATTTCTACGTTATATGCAGTAGATGAATATGAACTTGGTATCGAAGGAGAAGAATATGTATATGATGAAACAGATGTCATTCATGATGAAAATGAAATTGATGAATATTGGAAACAATTTTTTGATTTTATGCAGGCAGAACTACATAAGAAGTATGACTTGAGATCGAGGAAAAGATCAAGAAATGGAGAAAATGAAGTGAGCAGCAAGTTTCAACTTCGTCACCAAAGGCGACTCCACAAGAATCTCAGCCTGCAAAACAAGTAAATAAAGGAAAGTAGCAACAGAACAAAAATGAAAAGACACAGATACTACAAGGTGAGTCTTCTCAAGATTAAATTGAAAAAATTCCTTTGGAGAAGCTTGTTTCAATTCCTCAAGTAATTCTAGTCATGAAGAAAGGTGAAGATGAGAACGAAAGGACTGCTAAACAGGGTCACTTATTTAGTCTTACTAAGGAGTTGGAAAAGGTAAGAATACAATTTCCTCTTACAGAATTGGCAAAAACACCTATTTATCAAAAGGAGATTGCTGAGTTTATTAATTTAAAAGAAAATGAGAGTATAAATGACACTGTAAATCTACAAGAAGATAAACCAATAGTGGTTTTTGGTCCACATGTAGAGGAAGTAGATTCTTCAATACCTGTTTTTTATATTTCCTTATTGGTCCATGAATTCCTCCTACATAATTGTATGTTTGATTCGGGAGCTTCACATAATCTTATGCCTTTGTCAGTGATGAAGCAACTAAATCTACAAGTTACCAAACCTTATAGGGACTTGTATTCTTTTGATTCGAACAAAGTCCAGTGTCTGGGGGTTATTAAGGATCTGGCAGTGTCACTAGCCCAAATTCCAGCTAGAAGCTTGGTCATGGATGTAGTAGTAGCAGATATTCCTGCTAGATTTGGAATGCTTCTATCTAGGTCCTGGGGGGCTAAATTGGGTGGTGTTTTGAAACTAGATTTTACATATGCTGTTATACCGATTTTTGGTGGGGAAGAAAGGAGATTGTACAGAGAAACTAGATTTGTAAAAACAATTACAAAAAATGGAGCAAGTAATTCACCTGTATATAGCCAGGAGAAGGATGATTTTGCTTGTTTCACACTACATGATAATGCAGAGCTGGTTGAAGACAATCAGAAGCAGCTTACTTCAGCCAATGTAATTACAGAGCTGCAAACTGAAGGAGTGTGGAAATGCTTCTTTGATGGAGCTTATTCCAAGGAAGGAACAGGTGCTGGTTTTCTTCTAATTGTGCCTGGAGGTAATATGTTCCCTTTTTCTTTCAAAATGGAGTTCTAGGCAACAAACAATGTGGCAGAATATGAGTCCTTGATTATTGCTTTACAAACAACTAAACAGATGGGAGTTAAGTCAATTTCTGCTTTTGGAGATTCAGAGCTTATCATTAAGCAAATAACAGATCACTTCCAAACAAAGCACCCTAGGCTTAAATGAGGTATGGGATTTGATTGAGAACTGTTTTGAAGCTTTTAACATTCAATTTATTCCAAGAGATGAGAATAGATTAGCAGATTCATTGGTTGTAGCTACTAGTACTTTCAAGCCTCTTATTAATCCAAGACTAAGATATGAGGTAGAAATGAGACACAGGCCTTATGTTCCTGATAATGTTAAAAATTGGCAAGTTTTTGAAGATGATCAACAGATTAAAGAGTTTTTGACTATGGTTGAAGAGTTTGAGAGCACAGAAATTGATCAGGATGGAGAGAGACAATAGAAATCGCAGAAGTCAGTGGTTTAAAAGATTCAATAGCAAATCAGAAGATCTTTCAATTGAAAGATAATATTCTGCCAAAGGAACTTGTTCCTCTTGAAAGGATTTTTAATTCCAATGATGTGGTTGTTGACTCAGGGAAAATTTCACAAGATGAACATATTCAGGATCACAACATTGGAACTTAGGAGAAACCCAGGTTAGTAAAATTATACGGTGGAGTTTCACCTAATTTTCAAGAGAGATATATTAAATTTTTCAAGAATTATTTTGATGTCTAAAAACTTATGATGTAAATATTATTCAGCATAAAATTCCTTTGAAGGAGGGAATTAAATCCTTCTAATAGAAGCTTAGACAAATAAATCCGTTGCTTCTACCAGCAATTGAAAAGGAGGTCAAAAAGTTGCTTGATGCCAAAATAATAGTTCCACTCAGGTATTCTGATTGGGTGGCTAATTTAGTGCCTGTGAGAAAGAAAAATGGAGAAATAAGGTTATGCATGGACTTCAGAAATCTCAATAGGGCTTCTTTAAAAGATAACTATCCATTGCCTAAAATGGATCATGTACTGCAAAAGGTAACAGGATCTTTTAGAATGTCAATGCTGGATGGATTTTCTGGGTATAATCAGGTGGCTATGAATAAGGATGATCAGAAAAAGACGACATTTACAACCCCCTGGGGAACCTTTATGTATGCCAGAATGCCTTTTGGATTGATGAATGCAGGTGCTACGTTTCAGAGGGCTATGGACATTGCTTTTGTGGGAGATAAATTTGTAGTAATATATTTGGATGATATTACTATTTTCTCAAAGCCTGATGAAGAACATTTGGACCATTTGAAAAAGACTTTTGATAAATGTAGAATATTTGGGCTTTCCCTGAATCCCAAGAAATCCATTTTTGCTCTGGAAGAAGGAAAATTATTGGGACGCATTGTTTCCAGAGATGGAGTAAATATAGATCCGGCCAGAGTACAAGCCGTGCAAAAAATACCACTGCCTAGAAGTAAAAAGGATATCCAAATTTTTTTGGGAAAGATAAACTTCCTAAGACGATTTGTGTCCAACTATGTGGAAATCGTAAAAGAAGTTACTGATATGCTGAAGAAGGAGAATGAAGTGCGTTGGACCAAAGAAGCTAGAGAAGCATTTTCCAAGATTAAAGAAGCATTGCAGGCAGCTCCAGTCCTAATCAGCCTGATTATCAAAAGCCTTTCCAAGTTTTTTCATTTGCGTCATCAAATTCAATAGTCGTTATCTTGTTGCAGAAAAATGATGAAGAGAAAGAACAGCCAGTTGCATTCTTCAATAAGATTCTTAGGGACGTTGAGCTTAAATATAATATTCTTGAGAAACAGGTATATACTTTGGTAAAAGCCCTTAAAGCTTTTAGAATTTATGTGTTGCATTCAAAAATCATTGCTTATGTGCCAAATTCTACAGTAAAAGATGTGTTAGTACAAGCTGAAGTTGAAGGTAGAAGATGAAAATGGATAGCCAAGATCCAAGAATATGATTTGGACATAAAACCCACAAAGTTAGTGAAAGGCCAAGGATTGGCAAAAATGTTGACAGAATCAAACTTTCAGGCATTGGGAATCAACCTGTTGACACCTGTGGATGAAGGAGCAGCTAAAGAAAATGAAGGGAAGAAAGACCCAGGTATGAAGATCAAGAATAAGTTTTTGTGTTGAGAATGGTATAAGCATATAATTCATTATTTGTGCTTTCTTTCCTACCCCCCAATCTCTATTTTAAACAAAGTATAGAGCACTAAAGATCAAAGCGCAACCATATATGGTTGTGGAAGGCAGTTTATACTGGAAGGATCCTGTTGGAATTTTATTACTATGTTTAACAGAGGATGAGTTTACAGGAACAATCAAAGATTATCATGAAGGGTTATGTGGAGGACATTATAGTTGGAAAATGACTGCACATAAAATCCTTCAGGCAGGATTTTATTGGCCTACTTTTTGCTGAAAAGAAGAGATTAGCCCCTTTACCTTTGATCCCAGTCTTCATAGAGGAACCATTCAGACAATGGGGATTGGACTTTGTCGGAGAGATCAATCCACCTTCAAGTGGACAACACAAGTGGGTTCTCACAGCAACTGATTACTTCACCAAATGGGTAGAGGCTATACCTACTAAGAAAGCAAATGATCAGATAGTAATGAAGTTCCTGGAGGAGAATATTTTTAGCAGATTTGGATGCCCCATCAAAATTATAACAGACAATGCTCAAGTCTTCAATTCAAGTAAGTTCATTGCTTTTTGTCACAAGTATAATGTTATTTTGTCCCATTCAACAGCTTACCATCTGCAGGGAAATGGATTAGCTGAATCTACTAACAAAACTTTGATGAAGATCCTTAAGAAAACCATTGCAGAAAATCAAAGAGACTGGGATTCTAAGTTAAAATTTGCTCTATGGGCTGCTAGAGTAACTACAAGAAGATCTACAGGGAAGTCACCTTTTGAATTAGTATATGGGACTCAAGCTCTGTTTCCAAGTCAACTTGTGAAGCCGGTGATTGCAATGATTCAGGAGGCGAAAGAAGAACCAAATGCTTTGATAAGAAGAATGAATAAAGTGGTGGAGCTTAGCGATAACAGGGACACGGTAAGAGATAACTTGATTATGTATCAGTCCAAGATGAAAAGTATTTTTGACAAAAAAGCCAAGGAAATTGACTTTAAAGTTGCAGATTTAGTATTAAGATGGGATACCAGAAGGGAAGATAAGGGTAAGCATGGGAAGTTTGATCCTCTCTGGTATGGTCCTTTTAGAATTGTTGAAGCAAGATCCAATAACACTTTCATTCTTGAGAATCTTGATGGTGAAATTCTATAGCTGCCTGTCAATGGGCAGTACCTCAAGCATTACTTCCAGTTCTGAAAGAATAATAGTCTTTCATTGTAAATACCAGAGTGAAATCAGTGTACAAATGCCATAGAATTTAAATTTATGCGAAGCAATATATGACTCCATGCCCGAGGTGAAGGCACTAATCTGCGGTTCTTAGTGCTTTTGTGGCAAAAGCACTATCCCCAGGTGGAGCCAGATGTTGTAACATGCATTTTTGTTGCCTGTAGTATTCATTTTTCATTCAAGAATCACTTGAAAATATTTCAAAAAAAAAATAAAAGCAAGAGGAAGAAGTGATAATGGCATAGCGGAATCGCTAAAAGAACAAGTATAAAAGAATCAGCCCCGGTATACCCATGCGATCAAGTTAAATCATAACATAAATGGTTATATGGAGCGATAACCAATATATATGTGTGTGTGTGTGTTAAGAAATGCGGTTAATCGCAATCACAAAAATGCAGCGGGCAGTTATGTTATTACCACAGGAATCACCGATTCTCGATTGCAATGAGCAGTTATATGAAATCACCCCTGGCCGGACCCGAAAGATTATATATCGCGTTTATTACTTCCGCAGGTCCGCAGAGCAAATGGATTTTGGTTCCGCCGATTGCGATTTGCGATAGACGAATTCGAAAACGTATATGTTGCATTTTATAAGCCCAGCGAGTCTGCGATATCGCATAATGCTTTATGCATATGCATTGGGTTCCGCCGATTGCGATATGCGATGACCGAACCCGAAAACATATATATCATGTCTTATAATTTCGGCGGATCCGCCGTATCGCAGAACGCCTCACGTACATATATATGGGTTCCCCGATTGTGATATGCGATGGCCGGACCCGATATTTTATATATTGTGTTTAATACTTCCAGCGCGTCCGTCTTATCGCGGATTGTAAAGGTTTGTATTGATATACCATTTAAAAGTGCCGATTGCGATTTGCGATAGGAAGCTAATGGAGCATTGAGCAGGTGGATCCGATGGAATTATGAAGTAGATCTAATTCTTTTTTAGTTCTGCGGTAGCCAAAGGTTTGCGTTAATTTCGTTGTATAAAGGAAAAATTAGCATTAAAGCCGAATCTGAAGAAAATGCAATTGGTCGAGTTTCTTGGTGTTTTAGCCAATTGAAATGCACCTGATACATGCGTAAGCCCAGGTTTACACAAGTCAAACACAGTTCATTATGGATAAAGTGGATTAAGCATTATTAAAGCATCCATAGAGGAACTCAAGAGCCGATTAATAGAGCCGAAAAGCCAATAGTCATTTTCATCTTCTAAGTTCAGTTATTTCCTGTTATTTCATGTTTTATGAGGTGTCTTTTACCCTCTGTGTAATTTTTCGTAATAGTTTTTACTTTAGATAGTTAGGGAAACAGTTTAGTAGTTTGACAGTTTCAAAGATCAGCAACTGTTTCACAATGTATAAGAAGAGAAAATTTACAGAGGTGGTGGAAATTTTGGAGAACCTGGAGACTAAGCCACTATATTCATGATATAGATGTCGATTAATGAAAGAATCAGAAGTTTCCATGAATTGTTGGGTATAATTTTGTAACTTCTTTTTCATGTGTCATCTTATGTTTTCTTCTTTCAAGTATAGTAATGAAGCTGCAGGTCTTTATTTTCTTATGTAGATAAAGTTAAAATTCCTTAAAAGAGTGCTCCTATACTTCAAGTTTTCACCTTTCTTTCTATGTTATAGATAATAGTTTCTGTGTAAGGCAACATATTATCTTTAACTTCTACAAGGGTCGCAGATAATAGTTTCTGTGTCAAGCAACATACTGTCTATGATGCAGTTCTCACCTTCATAATTCTTCTAAGTGACGGATAGTACGTTCTGTGTTAAGCAGCATATTGTCTTAAACTTCTCCTTCAAGCTTTCTTCATTCATCATTTATATCTAGCAAAAAATGGCATTCTGAGATTTTCCGGTCACATATGTATTAAGGGTTAAAGACCAACTCCTTCATTTAAGAATACAACAAAAAATAAAGTGACAAATAAGTGACAACAAACAATAATCATTAATGTCTTAAGCACAATTTCTCCACAGCCAGGAAATTGGTTTCTTAAGGTACAACACTCATCAAAGAAACACCGCTATATCTTAACTGCTATAGACTATTTCACGTGGTGGACAGAGGTAGTTTCGCTAAAACAGGTGAACGATTAGGAAGTCATCAACTTTCTGCAGCAGAATATCATTTCCAGGTTCAACGTTCCTACATCACTTGTTTTTTAAAACACAACATATTTCTCATCGTTAAAACTTTATGATTTTTCATTGGAAAATGTTATTATTTTGAAACATTCTGCTAATTATTATCCGTAGGGAAATGGTCTTGTTGAATCCACGTATAAGAACCTCATCTATATCATCAAAAATATCATATATTCTGAACAATAAAACTGGAAATTTGCTTTGGTGAATGCCTTATGGGCTGACTAAGTCACACCTAAGTCTTCTCTGAAAACCTCCCCTTACTTTCTGGTGTATGGAAAAGAATCGATTCTCCCATCGAACATCTACTTGCCCTCTCTCCAATTGTCCCAAGAATCCCAAGGAAAGCCATGTCTTTTAGTTCAGCGTAGGATGGACACTTTGCACAAGATACATGTAGAAATGCTGAAAACAAAAGATTTTTTTTCACTTCACCAAAGTCTTATCAAGAGATGGTTTGATAGAAAGCCTACAGGGAAGAATAGCTTTAGTGTGGGTGACTTAGTCTTGAAGTGGGATAAAGCCCACGAAGATAAAGGCAAAAGTACTAAGTTTCAGTCCCTGTGGATTGGTCCTTACATAGTCCACGCAAATCTTGGACAACACACATATCGTCTTAAATCACTTGATGGGAGAATTGACTCTCTCCCTGTCAATGGCCAAGACTTAAAGAAATATTTTCATTGAATATCTGGGGTTGCGCCCCGCACTATGTACATAGTCTTTTATAGTTTGTTGTTATGTTTTGTTTCAGTTTTTTATTGTTTTTGTCCGTGAATAAGTGTTGTGCCTGACTGTGTTGTGGCTTCTAAGTGTGTGTGGGGTTGAAGTTCAAAGAGTTGTATGACACTGTAGTGCTTGGATAGCCTTCTTCTGTCTTCCTTGTGTTGGTTGCATCTTTTGGTTGATGGAGTTCTGATGGAAAATATGATTCATCCGTTAGGAGAGTTTTTGTCTAACCATGAACCCGTGTCTAGTTGGAAACTTCATGCCTATACTCAATTTTTTGCTTTGGTATTTTCAAGCCTATCCAACTAGTAGAAATGGAGAAGGGGAGAATCTAGACGAGAAAACCTAAATCATAGGTCTTTATATGATTCTTTGAAGGAACGACCTCTCCTGCTCTCAATAAGTCGATATCCCTCTTCCACCCCAAAATAAATAAGTGTCGATGCACAATTCTCTTTAAATAAATAAATAAAGGCGAAAGAAGAGAAAGGTTTCCTGTGTAGAGAGGCGAAGTAAGCAACTCCACTGGGGTATTGTCCAAGCTCACTGGCAGTGGAGAAATGTTTGTGTTCCTACGTGACTCTGCCAGGGTACTGTCCAGGTCTGTTGGAAACAGAGCAACACTAGAGATGAAAAACTATACTCTAAAAATATTGAGCTCGTGAGCTAAACTATCCTTCCCAACTCGAAACATTGTGATTATCTTGAATCTTATGTTTTGTTCAACTGAGAAGGTATAGGGGGGGACCATGGGGTAAATGGGGAAGCCAAAGTAATCTACATGATCAATCAATACTCCCTAAAGGACCAAGGCCCTACACAAAATAAAATAACCAAGACAAAGAAGTTGGAACTCAACCAGTGTGTTGCCAAGTGTTGTAGCGGCTACAACACCCTCCAAAATTTTGGCTTGCACTCAAATTATGGAGCCTTCCTTGGTCTTTTCCTTGATTGTTGCAAACACTTAAGCTCATTTCATGAACTTTCCTAAAATTTCTTTGAACCCTTTCGCTTGTTGGATCAATTGTCATCTTTTCGCATGTTTGAATGTTTTTCCATGCTTGTGGACCTTTTTTGGTGATTTCGATGGTTGGCCTTTGTGTATATGATTTGTCCTAGCCATGTAAACATTTGTCGCACTCATACACAAAGTATTGAGCACCATCACAGTCATCACGGTCGTCCTCAAGTCTATCTCAAGTGTCACACTTGTCGCTTCTTCTCATGAGCTAGTCACACAGAGGGAATGCTTTGTTTGTTGCTCCAGTGGTCTATGTTGTCGTGTTGTCGAAGTATGCTAAGTGTGTGATCACGAGTTCAATTTCATCACAAGTTTTTGTTCCTCTCGCACTTGGCCATTTTTTCAAAAATCTCCCCGACCGGGAAGCTCAACTTCACCAGACCCTGACTGAACTGCGCACTGCATAGTCTTAGCCCTCTGTTTTATGACCTTGCTGCTTGGAACTGCACAGTGCATAGTCACTGTCCTCTAGGGAAGTTTCACTGCGTAATTCTAGAGCTCAATGCACAAAGAACCCAATCTCCCTTGGCCTCTAGAACTATGCAGAGGTGTCCTCCAATGCCCTCCCTTAGCCGGATCTCACTAATCTCAAGAACTGTGCAGATTTTTCCTCCAATTCTCTCTACTACCCAATCCGCCCTACCTCTAAAAATTGTGTAGAACTGACCCCTCAGGGCCTCATCCTGCATCACCCACTGCTGGCTTGAACTGCGTAATCCTGACTCCCAGTGACCACTGCACAATTTCTTTCACCAATGGGGATTGTGTTGCAAAGTTCCTCAGTCAAGCCTGAGCTGAACTCTGCGCAGACTCAGTGGTTAAGCTCTCTCCCTGTCACTTGGAACTGTGTAATGCATAGTTACTAGGCCCTCTCTCCTAGCCTGTCACCTATCCCGGGCTCAATTCATGGTTAATAATGAATCGTCTTAGGATAGGGAGTTTTTGGATTGATTTCGTCCCGTCATGAGTGAATTGCAGGAACAGGTACATTGTCAAGTCATGGCGAGATGATGAAGAAGGAGAGGAAGGAGGTAAGCATGCCTAAAGACTCACTTGTAGTTGAACGAACGAGTTGACCTGCCAAGAGCACGAAAAAGGGACACAAGTGTGCAACCACCTTCCAAGATCGAAGATCATTGAAGACCCTGCATCATCAAGCTATGTGGAGGAGAAGAGAAAGCACATCTAAGAACACATCTATCAGTCAACAACAATAACGACTTGACATTGCCACATCATCAAGCCAGTCCATGTCAGTAGTGTCATGTCAAGTCGTGTCTGAGTTGCCATATGTGGCCACATCAATATTGTGGGCCATGTATATTGTAAATCAAATGTATTATAAAGTGGAAGTCCAATGGATGCACATGAATATGAAGAGTCATGTAAGTTGAAAATTCATAGGAATTTGAACAATCATGAGGGTAGTCAAAGGGTCACAATGGGTAAGCATCACCCCTTGGTTATATATACTCCCTCATTGTATGAACAAAGGACTTCTCACCTTGGCTCCTCCTTGATCATGTGCTCAAAATTAGAAGCAAAAATCAAAGTGTCAAAATCTTGATAAAATTAGCTTCAAATCGAACAACTCATTATTTTGTTTCCAACGGTGCAAACGACACTCAAATCCAAACTCATATGCAGAAGTTAGAGCAAGTCAAAGTTCAGGTTTTACTTAGACACATGGTAGGATTGGATGATGTGGCAAGGCCCTTTAGCGAATAAGGAGGTGCCAACTGGCAAGCCGCCATTGTCCCCCACATGTCGCAAATCGCAGTCGCAAGCGGATCGACGTTAAAAATCGGCCCCCGCACAGGGAAGAATGCGATACGATAAGGCAGGCGGAAAGGCCTCCAAGAAATCGGTCGAAGGTCTGATGCGATGGATCGCAAATCGCAGATCAGCGAAGGGAAGACAGTTATAGTAATCATCCCCCAGCATACCTGGGTTGCGATGCGATGGATCGCAGATCACAATCGCACACAAGTCCCGCATTATGATTACTGTCGATACTCTGCCGAATTGCGATTAAGCGATAAGTTCCGGATGCGATGTGACTTTAGATACCAGTTTATAATTCCATCGGGTCCGCCACATTGCTATTGCAATATCACCGCCACGTACACAAAATTTAAATCCGTAAATCCTCACCAATTGCGATTTGCGATAACAGTCGGCCGATAGAATATGGCCCGCTGCGCGGTGAATTTTTCACCCAGTTAGCATGTTTTTGGGGCTAATTTGTAGGATCATGCCGGATGTAGAACATTTTGTGGAACGAATAGTGGGGAAACTAGGAGAAGTCATAACTCCTTCAGTTTTCCACCAAATTGGTTGCAAAAAGAGGCTATATGGCCATTTTTTAGGATTCTGGATTGTTTGGAGCAGGTTTCAGGAGCATTTGAGCATTGTAAACACATATTTTTTACACTTTTGAGCATAATAAAGAGGCCCAAGCCATTGGAAGCTGGACCAAGGAGACGTAGCCCAGGAGGGGTGAACTCCTTTATCATGTGCTTGTTGTAATGTGTTTTAGTTGATTTTCTGTACATGTTTATGTTGTTGTTCAGATCCCGATTTATGTTAAATTGCTCATACAATTAACATGAAAACTCTTCATTTCACTTGAAAAAATTGATGAATCCTTAAGCACAATGAAAGAATTTTGTTTATAATCTGAGGAAGATCTTAGCACTGCAAACTAATATTATCAATCAGATCAATTTGGTATCAAAGCACTAGGTTTTTCTTTGTGAAAGAAATATTAATTGTTTGTAAGTTTATGTCATGCTTACAAGGTTAAAACTCAAAAGAGGTGAAGGAAAGTTGGTTGGAAGCCCTGAAGTTGGGTCAAGGGGAAGAAGAGAAAGTTTGCCACAATCTCCAACACCTGTTCAGCCTCAAGTTGTCGTTGAGACTCCAGAGTTCATGTCTCATGAAGGAGAACCTACAAACATAACAGAAGATCAGAAGACCTTCAGGAAGGCTTTCTTTGATATGACAGAGATGGTGAAGGTCCTTTATCAAAAGAGGAATACCAGGTTGCAAGGGGAAAGTTCCAAACCTCCCAAAGGAGAAGGCTTTTCAGGAGGAGGTAATGGAAATGGAGACAAACCTCCACCCTCTCCACCATATTCTTCATCTTCTTCTTCACAAGCATCTTCACACTATTCCACTAATACAACCCTTACTCATACTCATCATCATTCTTTAAAAGGCACTAGTAAAAACACCTTTTTTAAAACTTGATGTTAAATTCGAGTTGCCCATGTATATGGTGAAGTGAATGCAGAGAAGCTTGATAATTGGATTCATCAGTTGGAGGTCTATTGGAGGATCCAAAACCTTCAAGAGGATGGCATAATGATTCAGTTAGATTCCTTGAGAATGGAGGGTGCAACACTTGTATGGTGGGAATCAAAGACCCAAGAGGAGATTAAAAAACTCAGTAAGATCTCAATTTCTTGGAATGATTTCATTGCTGCAATTAAAAGACAATTCTACCCTCTAGCTTATATGCAGAAATCCATCATGAATTGGCAGAACTTTAGACAGCTAAAAGGTCAAAATGTGCAAGATCACACCCAAGAATTCAGAAAAAGGTCTCTGATGTTAGGTGTAGATTTGCAGTGACAAGACACTTTGCTGAAGTACATAGGGGGGTTACATAGTTACCTTAGGCATACTATCTTAATGTTTAATCCAAATAATCTAGATGATGTGTGTGTGCAAGCCACTCATCTTGATGCAAGAGGGAAAAACACCCCAGAACAAGGTAGTAAAAGGTCGTTTAAGAGTAAGGGAAAAGAAAAGACTTTCAAAGGGAAGGAAAATCAAAATGCGTATATCAAAAAAGAATGAGAGAAAATTACATGCAAACACTATTCCAGAGAGGGTCACGATGAAGCTTATTATTGGAAGCTTCATCCCCAGATGAAACCAAAAAGAAACAACAACAAGGGAAAACAGAAGACAACTACAACCACTCAACAGGATTTGGGATCCGATTCGGGCGATGAAACTAAAATCATAGCCATGGGGTTAAAGGGAAAATAATCCATTGCCAACACTAGTTCTTCAGACTTGCAAAATGAAACTCCAAATGAAACGAGGAGAATAGAATTGTTTCACATAAGGGTGATCTCAAAACATAACATGATTGACACGGTGTTTGATAGTGGCTCTCAAGCCAATCTTATCTCAGAAAACATTGTCAAGAGTTTAAATCTGGAAACTGTTCCACATCATAAACTGTATCCACTTAGATGGGTATGTGACAATGCACAATTGCAGGTTACTAGAAAGTGTAAACTGAGATTCGCTATTACTTTAAATTTCATAGATGAAGTGGAGGTTGACGTTCTGCCGTTAGATATATGTGGCATGGTTTTGGGCATTCCATACCTTTATGACAGAAAAGATGTCTTCCATCGACATGAAAATAAATATCATTTATTAAAAAATGGAGTAGAATATATTGTGAGAGCTCACAACAAGAAAACAAATCTTTCGCTTGTTAATGTAGGGCAGATGAAAAGACTGGTGAATTCGAGCAAGAATTTTGTGCTTCTCATGATCAAACCCAAAAATGATGTTGATAATGAAGCTTTTAAAGGTTGTGATTCAAATTTGAAATCTGAATTAGTTGACGTATTTAACCAATATGATGAACCAAATGGATTACCTCCCAAGAGAGGAATCCAACACGACATACAGTTGCAGCAAGATTGTCCTCTTCCTAACATTGGCATGTACAAGATGTCAATGATGGAAAGCGCAGAAATCAAGACACAAATCCAAGAGTTGTTGAATAAAGGGATCATAAGACCATCTACCTCACCTTGTGGTTCACCTATTGTCTTGGTGCCAAAGAAGGATGGAACATGGTGCATGTGTGTGGGCTTTCATGCATTAAACAAAATTACGGTAAAGAACCGTTACACACTGCCTCAAATAGATGGTTTACTAGATCAATTGAAAGATGCAAAATATTTTACTAAGTTTGACTTAAGAAGTGGCTACCATCAAATTAGAATTGCTGAAGGAGACAATTGGAAGACAACGTTCAAAACAAAATAGGGTTTGTTTGAATGGCTAGTTATGTCGTTTGGTTTATGTAATGCTCTTGCTACATTCATGTGTGTGATGAATGATGTGTTGAGGCCATTTCTTGATGAATTTTTCATAGTCTACTTAGATGACATCTTAATTTTCAATAAATCTTGTGTTGAACATGTCATGCATGTAAGAAAAGTACTTGATGTCTTGAAAAAGGAACAATTGTATCTGAAGATGTCAAAGTGAAAGTTTGGAAAGACTTCTTTAGTTTACTTGGGTCATATTGTTGGAGGAGGTGAGTTGAATATAGATCGCTCCAAGTATGATGTCATTGTAAATTGGCCAAGGCCCAAGACAGTTACAGAGGTAAGACGTTTTCTGGGAGCAACCCAATATTGGAGGAAATTTATTGCTAATTTTTCTCTTATAGCAGCTCCTTTGCATGCGTTGACCAGTGTGAAAAAGGTTTTTTAGTGGGGAGGAAAAACAACAAAAGGCCTTTGATGCATTGAAGAAAAAGATCAGTACAACTCTTGTACTTGCACTTCCAGACTTGAGACAATCATTTGAGATTCAGAAAGATGCTAGTGACTATGCTATGGGTGTAGTTCTCATGCAACATGGTAAGCCTATCTGTTTTCATTCGAAAACTTTTAATGGTGCAGTGATTAACTATCCTACATATGACAAGGAATTGTATGCATTGGTGCAAAGTGTGAAAAAATGGAAACACTACTTGATGGGTAAGGAAACAGTCATTCACACTGATCATCAACCATTGCAATACTTGCAATCTCAATCAAAGTTGCAGCAATCAAGGCACTTCGATGGATGGGTTTCCTTCAACGATTCCACTTGGTAATCAGGTATAAGAAAGGTATCTACAATAAAGTTGTTGATATGATTTCTAGGCCTATTGTTAGTGTAGCTACTTTACTCAAGCATAATTATGTTTTACATGAAAGTTATATTGAGCAATATGCATTAGATAATGACTTTCAAGATGTTTATGCAAGCTTGAGTCAAGGTAACCAAGTAGAGGAATTGGATTATCATTTGCATGATAACTTGTTGTACCATCTTGGAAAGCTTTGTATTCCACAGGGAGAAAGAGTTAACATCATAAGAGAGGCACATACTTCTCTTATTGCTAGTCATTTCGGTGTAAGTAAGACAGTGGCACATCTACAGAGGTATTGTTATTGGCCTCATATTCTTGAAAGTGTGTCTTGTTTTATTAAGGGATGTTCATTATGTGCAATCAGTAAGCCTAGTAATAGGAAGTTAGGATTGTACACACCACTTCCAGTTCCTTCACGGCGTGGGAGAGTGTTTCTATGGATTCTATAGGAGGTCTTCCATTGTCAAAAAGAGGTCATGATTATTTGTATGTAATTGTGCATAGGTTAAGAAAAATGTGTATTTAATTTAATGCCATGTAAAAAGCAAGTTACCGTTGAAAAAATTTCTCAGTTATTGTTTTAGAATGTTTGGGTGCATTTTGGATTGCCCACATCCATTGTTAGTGATCGAGATTCTCGCTTTGTGGGGAATTTTTTTATCAAACTTGTGGAGATTCATGGACACCAAATGAAAAAGAGTACAACCTTTCATCCACAAACAGATGGTCAAACAGAAGTGGTGAACATAACAGTGATACATCTTCTGCGTGGGTATTGCAGCAAGCATCCTAAGTTGTGGGATGAACAGTTGCACTATATTCAACATGCTTACAACTGAGCCAAGCACTCTTCCACTCAAACTTCACCATTTGAGGCATGCATGGGATACTTGCCTAAATCTCCTTTGGATTTTATTTTTGGCAAAGATGTTTCTATTGAAGGTCATAGCGACATAGACAAAGCAAGAAAGTTCATTGAACAAATCCAATTAGTGCACCAAAAGGTTCAAGAACAGCTTGAGAAAAGCCAAGGCAAGTACAAAGCAAGGCATGACAAGCATTGTCAAGATCACAAGTTCCAAGTTGGTGATGAAGTTTGGCTTCACGTTAAAAAAGAGAGACTCCAAGGAGAAGGTAAAAAGCTCAAACCAATTAGATATGGTCCATTCAGAATTTTGGAAAAGATTGGTAATAATGCCTTCAGGTTGGATTTTCCTTCATATATGCAAATTTATGTTGTTGTTAATGTTGAAAATTTAAGGTTGTATGAGCCTCCTTTGATTCAAGATCAAGGAGAGAATGTTCAAATTGAAGACTTTTCTCCAAAATTCCTTGATGTGCTTCAGCAAGACACTATACTTGATAGAAAAACAAGGACATCAAAAAGGGGAAGTATTGATTATCTTCGAGTGGGGATCAAAGGTACAACTCCTTCAAAATCCAAATGGATAGAGGTTGGAAAGGTGAGGTAACTGTACCCTCACCTGCTAAACAATTGAAGTGATCCTTTTCGAGTCCAAAAGGCTTTTAGTGGGGAGGAGTGATTAGGTGCTCAAAATTAGGCACAAAAATAAAAGTGTCAAAATCTTGATAAACTTAGCTTCAAATCGGAGAGCTCGTCATTATGTTTCCAACGATGTGAATGACACTCAAATCCGAGCTCATATGCAGAAGTTAGAGCAAGTCAAAGTTTAGGTTTGACTTGGACATATGGCAGGATTGGTTGATGTGGCAAGGCCCTTCAACGAATGAGGAGGCGCCAAGTGGCAAGCTGCCATTGGACCCCACATGTTGCAAATCACAGTCGCAGGCGGATCAACATTAAAAATCGGCCCCAAGCAGGGAAGAATACGATGCGATAAGGCAGGCGGAAAGGCCTTCAAGAAATCGGCCAGAGGTGCGATGCGATGGATCGCAGATTGCAGATCGGCGAAGGGAATACAGCTATAGTAATCGGCCCCTAACATACCGAGTTGCAATGCGATAGATCGCAAATCGCAATCGCACACAAGTCTCACATTATGATTACTGTCGATACTCTGTCGAATTGCGATTAAGCGATAAGTTACGGATGCGATGCGACTTTAGATACCAATTTATAATTTTGTTGGGTCTGCCACATCGCTATCGTAATATCGCCCACCGCATACACAAAACTTAAACCCGTCGGTCCTCACCGATTGTGATTTGCGATAACAGTCAGCCGACAGAATATGGCCCACCATGCGGTGAAATTTTCGTCCAGTTAGCGCGTTTTTAGGGCTAATTTGTAGGATCATGCCGGATGTAGAGCATTTTGTGGAACGAATAGTGGGGAAACTAGGAGAAGTCATAACTCCTTTAGTTTTCCACCAAATCGGTTGCAAAAAGAGGCTAGATGGCCATTTTTTAGGATTCTGGATTGTTTGGAGCAGGTTTCAGGAGCATTTGAGCATTATAAACACATTTTTTTACACTTTTGAGCATAATAGAGAGGCCCAAGCCATTGGAAGTTGGACCAAGGAGATGTAACCCAAGAGGGGTGAATTCCTTTATCATGTGCTTGTTGCAATGTGTTTTAGTTGATGTTCTATACATGTTTATGCTGCTGTTCAGATTCTAATTTATGTTAAATTTCTCATAAAATTAATATAAAAACTCTTCATTTCACTTACAAAAAATGATGAATCCTTAAGCACAATGAAAGCATTTTGTTTATAATCTAAGGAAGATCTTAGCACTGCAAAATAATATTCTCAATCAGATCACTCCTGCAAGGCATTAGAGAGATCAACTAGTTCTTTGAGGAGCAAGGAGTGGCTCCAATTTCCCACTACTAGGGTTAGTGATGTACAATATAAATATGTGTCTTGGAACTTTTGCTTAATTACAAAAGCCACTTAAGGCCAACACATTCTTCATGCATGACTTATGAATGTTTGTAAGACTATGAACGTTTGTATTTCATGTTTGCTTTCACATGTCCTAAGATAGTTGAACTATTTCAATTATTTTAGTGCTTATATTGTTGGGAATGTGTTGTAATGGTTGTTACTGTTGTCTCATCCTTGTGGACTATTTTGTGGGATACTAGACAAACCTTTCTTTGCTTATTGGTTATAATGACCATCACATCCGTTGTGGACTATTTCACTGGATATTAGACGAATCTTCCCTTGTTCATTGGTTGTAACGTTTGTCACATTTGATGTGGACTATTCCATTGGATATTGGACAGGTCCTTTTGGTTCATGTGTGTCTCTTCCTGGGTGGTACTATTACCTCTCACTTAGAGGCTCACTTTTCTCCCCTTTTGTAGTAAGAGAACCTAGACACAGTTGCGTTGCACACTCACCAGGCACACTCACCTTTCTTTTTGAAGATACCATTGCATCACTCTCTTGTGCTGACAACTAGAGCCAAGGAAAATCTTTAAGTATTTGGCAACCGAGCCTTTATACCAGATGGGACTCCTACACCAAACGGTGTGAGGTCTGATTGGGACTTCATATTGGGGAGATCCCTTGAATGTTGGTGGGTCCAGCACTGTCAACAAGCCTCTAAATACCAAGTCAGCCTTAACGTTGTGCCACCATGCCCACACATTAACTTCAAAAATTAATATCTCAAGTTCTACAACTCAGATTTGAGTGGTTTTCATTGCCTCTTTCTTCTCTCGAGGTCCTATGTCATCTCAAATCATCATATGTCAAAATATCCTTGTGGTTTCACACCCATAAGATTGAGTGCAAAGCCCACATGCTTGGGTTCCAAGCCCACAAAACCATTTGTGGCGCTCCAACCTTCAAACCTCAAACCCTAGGGCTTGGAGTACCTCCTAAGCTACCAAATCTCAACACGATGATGATGATTAATGTCCACTAAACCAATGTGGTCTATCAGACCTTAAAAAAGTAAGAGATTAATTGTGACTCATTCATATTTTATTTCTATGATCGAAGAGATGGGAGAGAAGCACACCAAGATCACTATAGTTTTGTTGACTTGACAAGTCAAGAAGGTTGGAAGTGTGGAAAATGTTTTGGAAATGAGAACAGATGTGAGTAAGAGTCGGACAATCTAAGAGAAAGTTTTTTTCATCTTCAACCTCTCAGTATTGCAAAAGTGACAGATTCTTTCATCCTAGGGTTTTTTGGGAATAGACCAACACTCGGTTTCACTTCGAAGCTCATGAGAATTTGTTCTCATCCTTGCAATGTTCATTTTCTTCTTAGTATTGTTCAAGACAAAGAGATAATTCTAGTTAGCAAGAATGAGGTTGACAACCTCCTTATAATACCTAGCTTCATTTTTTCCATGATATATTTGCAATATGTACCTCCTCTCTTACATTATTTTTTTTTTATTAAATATATTATTTATATATTTATTATTATTATTATTATTATTTTGTTTGTCAAGTTGTTTGTGATTCTCTAGGCTTGACCTGTGGCTTGAGAAACCCGTGACCGAGGGGCATCTAATCTGTCAAAGTCACTTGGGGATCACACCCAACCTGGGCCACACCAGCCTTAAGCTGATTGGATTTTTTAACATGTCTCCTCCCCCTAGCACAAGCACAACCACCCCCATGAGGTTTGATCCTAGGTCACCTTGCTAACGAGGCCCATCCTCAACTGATTGTGCTAGTAAGACTTGACGATATATTTATTATTTTAAATATATTAATTAATATTATTTTAAAAAATTGAAGAGATCTATATGTATATAATATTTTTTATTTTTTCATAAATATTTTTTTATAATTATAACCTTATATTTTTATAATATTTTAATTTAATAATTTTTTGATTGATTTAAAAGTATTAATAAATAGAGTAGTTTTAGGTGGTAATTCAGTCTTGAAAATATGGATTTTTTCTATATGTTTATGGAATAAAATTTTAGATGGTTTGAGTTTTTTTAGAGGTTGAATCTATTTCTAATTTCAAAATTCCGATCACAACACTTTTAAATCAAGATTTTACAATAAAAACATCTAATTATGCTTAATAATAAAAAAATTTACCATCTAAATAAAAATATTATTTCATTAAACAACACTTTAATAAATTATTAAAATTAATTTAATTTAATAATATTTTTTTAAATAATATTTAATGCATATTCAACTCACGAAAATTACATTAAATGATTTAAATATATATAAATATACCAAAACTTATAGGTTTTCTGCCGTGTTTAAAAAGAAATCAAAACTCTTTTTAGTTCTGTTAATTTATAGTCACTAAGATTTTAAAAATACGAGTTTATATGTATAGTGTGGTTTTTTCAATAACAGATTTCGTTGAAATTTAAATAATAGTTTAACATATTGTTAAATTTACGGAAATTATATTGAATGATTTTTGTAACCAGAGTAGATGATGATGATAGATGATAGTGGTTAACGTCCACTAAAACCAAATTGGTCTATCGGACCTATAATTTTTCTTAGTTTTTAATTGTCTGACTCCTCCTCTTTCTTGGCGAGATTGATGCTGTAGCTTTCTTTTTTTTCTCTACGGTCTTCCAACTTTTTGTATCTTGCATCTCCTTCATCTCTTCTGGTTCTTGAGACATTGATGTCTTAGCTTAGTGATCTATTGTGTTTGTCCTCTTGAAGATAGATAGAGAAGAAGTTTTTGGTCTAGGAGATCTGCTTTGTTGTTAAATGAAGATTTATTTTGTGCTGTTATCTGAATCCTCATAACTATTGATGCTTGAAGGTATATAATAAATAAATAAAATTTATCTTTTCTTTTTCCAAAGCAAAGAGGTCATATGTTCAACTTTTTAAATTCTCTTATAGTTAATTTTTATAATCAAAATTAATAATTCACCTAAATATTATAAAATAACCATCCACCATTAATTGGAAAAATAATCTTAATTATTTCAAAAAAAATAAAAATACATTAAAAAAATTAGTAAAAACTATTAAATTACACAAAATCTCAATGTAATGTGTATATCTAACTAATTATTAATTATTTCCAAAAAAATAAAAAATACATTACAAAATTATATTAGTAAAACTAAAAAATACAAAAATCCAATGTATTGTGTTATAAATAAGAAGTGGATTGATTAATAAAAAATAATTAAAAATTATAGATAAAAGTGGATTGTTTAATAAAAAAGTAATTAAAAATGATAGTATTTTTAAAATAAAAAATTATATA